>OX422213.1:160392213-166329713 GCA_949130495.1 Sambucus nigra | reverse complement strand
TGTGTAGTAATCTGCTATAACTATAGGATACTCCCCTTTCATGAATTATTGCGTTTAATCGAGTGATCCACAAACGACCAAATTTCTCTTTGCTATCCCTATCCCGATGAGCTGAAAACCAAAGCTCTTATTTTCTATTGAGTAATTATTCGAGTAAGTCTTGAATTAGCCCCTCGAAAGTTTGATCCAAATAAACGAATTTTTGTTCTACGTCTCCGAGCTATATATCCCCGTCTAATTCTGGTCATTGAATAAATCAAACTTCCACGAATAACTAATTTGGGCAATAAATACTTTTCGAGATATCTCCTTCAAATCACTGATATGGCTATCGAAATCGTGAGCATCAGCATATAGGTTCCAGATCCAAGTGGTAGAATCAGGGCCTTTAGCTATTGTTCTTGAGAAATGACCCGATTTGGCCCATTCTTCAAAATAAGTGTTTATGCGATCCCTATCTACCAAAATTTTGACTTCTGGTTCTGGCCCTTGTCACGAATTGGATTTGAACCAGCACCTCTGGAATTTACTGAGACGAACTCTCTGACGAGAAATAAAACTCGCACAATGTATGGCGCATCACTCTAGCTTGAGACTTTGTCGCTTTAGCAAAAAGTATGAGGTCATCAGCGAAAAACAAATGAGATATACGGGGACCTCCCCTAGAAACCACAACTAGACATCATTCCCCCCGTTCAAACCCTTTTAGAAATCAAAATATAAAGTTTCTCCATATGTAGCACAAACTGATAAGGACGGCCTACCCAATCGTAACGAAGTAGTTCCTCCTAAATCCAATGAACAACAACGATTACTTAGGATCAGCTTGCGAATTTGTGGCACCGTAGTAGAATCATTACCAATGGCACGCTGTGCGCCTAAGTGCGAAAAGACAGTGCCAACTTTGTTATGCCGATTCCTAAATGTTAAGTTAACAACTGCTCCAAATGCCACTTCTTCCAGTCGCATCCGTCTTCAGGACGATCTACTCACAGGTTTTCAGTTCTCAGTGAGTCAGATTTTTTTCCGAGTGTACGTTGAAAGCTTCTATAGTAAAACTCATTCCAGAGGGCTTGGTGGTCTTAAGAATGGTTCGGATGGGGGGTTTATCTTAAGAATAAAGAAGACGAAGAAAATTTAATTCATGTTCATGCTAACAGAAGAGTGGATCCAATATCAAGACGACTTCTTTCTTAGGAAGTGCAATAAGTCCTTGAGGAACTTTGGGATTTCATGCCACACAAGTGAGTTGGCAAGTGCCCCCTAGGAGAGCAGTCTACCACATGATCAAGTTGGAGCCAAAGCCTTTTAATTTTCTTCTATGATCTCATTGGAAATCATACAAAAACAATTCCTATTTAATATAGCTATTTGTGCAAGTAAACCTAACCCCTAAACCCTAAGAAGCAACTGTTTCTTGTACAGATATTGTGTAGTAATCTGCTATAACTATAGGATACTCCCCTTTCATGAATTATTGCGTTTAATCGAGTGATCCACAAACGACCAAAATTTCTCTTTGCTATCCCTATCCCGATGAGCTGAAAACCAAAGCTCTTATTTTCTATTGAGTAATTATTCGAGTAAGTCTTGAATTAGCCCCTCGAAAGTTTGATCCAAATAAACGAATTTTTGTTCTACGTCTCCGAGCTATATATCCCCGTCTAATTCTGGTCATTGAATAAATCAAACTTCCACGAATAACTAATTTGGGCAATAAATACTTTTCGAGATATCTCCTTCAAATCACTGATATGGCTATCGAAATCGTGAGCATCAGCATATAGGTTCCAGATCCAAGTGGTAGAATCAGGGCCTTTAGCTATTGTTCTTGAGAAATGACCCGATTTGGCCCATTCTTCAAAATAAGTGTTTATGCGATCCCTATCTACCAAAATTTTGACTTCTGGTTCTGGCCCTTGTCACGAATTGGATTTGAACCAGCACCTCTGGAATTTACTGAGACGAACTCTCTGACGAGAAATAAAACTCGCACAATGTATGGCGCATCACTCTAGCTTGAGACTTTGTCGCTTTAGCAAAAAGTATGAGGTCATCTGCGAAAAACAAATGAGATATACGGGGACCTCCCCTAGAAACCACAACTAGACATCATTCCCCCCGTTCAAACCCTTTTAGAAATCAAAATATAAAGTTTCTCCATATGTAGCACAAACTGATAAGGACGGCCTACCCAATCGTAACGAAGTAGTTCCTCCTAAATCCAATGAACAACGATTACTTAGGATCAGCTTGCGAATTTGTGGCACCGTAGTAGAATCATTACCAATGGCACGCTGTGCGCCTAAGTGCGAAAAGACAGTGCCAACTTTGTTATGCCGATTCCTAAATGTTAAGTTAACAACTGCTCCAAATGCCACTTCTTCCAGTCGCATCCGTCTTCAGGACGATCTACTCACAGGTTTTCAGTTCTCAGTGAGTCAGATTTTTTTCCGAGTGTACGTTGAAAGCTTCTATAGTAGAACTCATTCGAGAGGGCTTGGTGGTCTTAAGAATGGTTCAGGTGGGGAGTTTATCTTAAGAATAAAGAAGACGAAGAAAATTTAATTCATGTTCATGCTAACAGAAGAGTGTATCCAATATCAAGACGACTTCTTTCTTAGGAAGTGCAATAAGTCCTTGAGGAATTTTGGGATTTCACTCTGTTCTAAAAGGCCCGCCTAGGCTCCGCCTAGGCCCGCCTATGCTTGAGGCTTGGGAGAAACGCATCGCCTACGCCTTATTACCCCCTATTCTTAGTAAAAGGCTTAAGGCACACTTTTTTTAAACAAAACAAAGGATTAGTTGACAAATATTGGTTATGGAGCATGAATGTGAGAAAGATGGCTACCAAACATATGGATATATTTTCAAAATTCAAGGTATGTACTATTTTATTATATTACTAGCCTTGGAATAATTAAAATAATAAAAAAAGGACAAACGCCTTTTTACGCCTAGGCTTCGCCTAGGCGCGCCTAGGCTCCTAAGGCTTGAGGCTTGACCTCTACGCCTCGACCACGCCTCGCGCCTTTTAGAACCTTGGGATTTCATGCCCCACGAGTGAGTTGCCAAGTGCCCCCTAGGAGAGCAGTCTACCACAAGATCAAGTTGGAGCCAAATCCCCTTCACTTACTTAGACTAGGTCTGGGTTTAGCAAATGCCCCCCCCCCCCCCCCCAACGCACACACACACAAACTGGCATTTATTAGTTAAGGGGCTTGGTTAAGCTCAGGAAAGAATTTCAGGAACTCATTGAGGCTTATTTATATTCCAGCGTCCATGGCAGTTTTTCCCTATCTTGCTAGGAAAAGGTTGGGGAGCCCCTTTTTATTCCAGAAAAAGTGGGAGGCTTGTGCATTGATTATCGGGCGCTCAACAAGGTAACCTAACCATCAAGAACAAGTATCCACTTTGATTGCAGACTTCTTCGCCCTAATCAATAAGGGCGAGATACTTCTCAAAGTTGGATCTACGATCGGGCTACTATTAGGTGCGTGTCACGGAAGGAGATGAGCCAAAGACGACCTGTGTGACAAGCAAGCAACCTTACTCTGGGTTAGGTTGGTACTTTGTTTATAGTTTTTTTAGGTTATGCAATAGAAGGGGGGCTTGCGCTTGAATTGAAGTAGCGCCTTTAGAATATGAGTAGGGCTCTGAGGTGGCGCGTTCGTGGAGGCAAACCGAAGGAAGAGCAAAAGGAAGGTTGGGTGCTTGCGGGGTGAGGCCAACCGGCCTCGAATAGAAGGGGGCTTAACTCTGGATCCTCCCTGCTTGCAGAAATTAATGGATCAAAAGGGGGTGGGATTCTCTATTCCCGATAAGGAAGAGGGATCAAATCTCCTTTGCGGGAAAGCCATCATTGGCAAGAGCCTAATGAAAAGATTAAAAGCAATAAAAAATGAAAAATTACTAAGGCCAACATGCTTAGTTTGTTTGATTTTCAAAAGTGATAGACTCAAAAGAATTGAGAGAAAAGAAATATGATTATATGTTTATCTTTTGAGGGTGTTTAGATGAAGATCAACGGGGTTGCACAATGAATTCTATTTATGATTATTTTGTCATGATGTTATTGATTTGTAGAATCACCAATAATCTAATCTTGTATGCATTGTGCTTGTTTGTTCATAAAGTCCACTTTATCTTATTACTTGACGCTAAATCTTTGTTTGATAAAGTTTTACGGTGAATTGGAACTTCTTGAACATGTTTGAGTGTTTGAGTCATAATTTCTTTGTATTTAGTGCATGCCCATTCATTCCATCCCACATGTTTCGACACATCGATACTATGCTAATGTGTAAAGCCTAATGTGTTTGTGTCGAGTTTTTATGGTTGTTTATACCTATATATATGTGTGTGTGTGTCGGTATGTCATTGGTATTAAAAGAATTGGTAAATTGAATTTCCTTATCTTTCTGCTCCAATTGGAGGCCTATATATATAGCTCTTACAATGTGTATAAAGGGAACATATAAGAACCAAAGGGGCTTGCCCCGATGGTTATCGGTCGACCCTTGCTTGCAAGAGGTTGTGCGTTCGAGTCCCGCTTCCCCCCACCCCACCCCACCAACGGGACTGGAAAAAAAAAGGAACATACAAGCATGATTGTATGTTCGAACGAACTCGAGGAGAGCCAGCCATGAGACGTTCTCAAATGAAGTGATAGTCCAACTCAATATATTTGGTGCGGGTATGAAAAACAGGGTTGGAGGCCATGTAGGTGGTGCTGAGATTATCACAGTAGAGGGTGATTGGCTTAGGGGAGGGAACTGCAAGCTTGGTGAGGAGTTGGGAAATCCAAGTCGTTTTTGCAGACATAGGCTAGGGAGCGGAGCAATACTCGGCTTCAGCACTGGAGCGGGAAACAATGGGTTGCTTCTTGGCAGTCCAAGAGATAAGGTTGGAGCCCAAGAAGACACAAAGAACAACGAGAATCAGGGCAACCAGCCCAATCAGTATCGAGGTAGGCAGTAATGATAACGGGATTGGAGGAAAGGCAGAAGAGGAGACCATGATCAGGAGAACCTTTGAGGTAGCAAAGGATTCTCTTGGCGGCTATGAGGTGAGGGTGACGGGGTTGACTCATGAATTGAGGCCACATAATGGACAGCTTAGGCTATACTAGGGCGGGTGAATGTGAGGTACTGAAAGGAGCCGAATAACTGGCAATACTCTGTGGGATCATAAATGAGGTCATCGGTGTTGGCTTAGAGCTGGGTTTTGGCACAAACGGGAGAGGGGAGATGATTGATAAGATGAACAGAGGTGGAGACAGCTTCAGGCCACTGGTAGAGGGGAACGTGACTAGAGAGAAGAAGAGTGTCGGACATATCCCCAATGTGGCGATGCTTTCATTCAGCAAGACTATTTTGTGCGGGCAAGAAAGACGGCGGTGAATGCCGATGGACGTGCAAAATTTCTGAAAATGACCCTCATATGCTCTCCCGCCATTACTTTGAAATTGTTTGATGGAGGCAGAGAATTATGTCTGTAGGTGATAAATTCTTAAAGTGCATAAGAATTGATTTACATTTCATAAAATATAATTAGGAAAAATGAGTATAATCATGGGTAAAAAGCACATAGTATTTGTAACCAGAGACAGAGATTAGGAGATTGCCAAACATTAAAATGTATTAAAGAAAAAGGAGCAACACTGTTTATTTCATTTGATTGGGGAAAGGGAAGGGGTGTGGATTTTTCCAAGGCACACCCTTGACAAAAGGAAGAATTAGTCTTAAAGGTGGGAGACAAAAATTTATGCAAGCCTAAATAAGAAAGGACTTTGGCAGAGCGGTGGCCAAGTCTGTGATGCCACAATGTAGGGGAACCGTGGGAGGCAGAGAGAGCTTGAATACGGGATGGAAGAGCAGGAAGCTTATAGAGACCATCCTTACATAGGCCCTGATAAAGAAGAGACCCAGTAGTGAATAGTGAGATCAAATATATATAAATGATAGGTATCAAAAGCACAAAGAACTTTATTATCTTTACAGAATTGAGCAATAGATAATAGATTCTTGGGCATAGCAGGAACAACATAGGCATTGTTAAGATGAAAAGAGGAAAAACCAAGAGGAAGTGTCATGTTAATCGTATAAGTGATGGGGAGATGATCACCATTGCCAAACTGAACGGTGTCTGGTCCAGAAAAAGGATGATGTTGTTGAAGGAGCGTAGGATTGCCGATCATGTGGGAGGCTTCGATGTCAGGATACCAACTGGGGTCATAGGAGGGCTGTGGAGGTTGGGTTGTCTGAAGTCCAGCAAAGGCAGAGTTGAGGGAGCGGGGCACTAATGGTTGGGTAAAGGTGGAGAGGCGGGAGCAAGTGCGGGCTGAGTGACCAAAGCCACAGCAGAGTTGGCATCGGGTCATGGGTTGCTGTGTAGAACTAGATCGAAGAATGTCGAGGGTAACAGGTGTTGTTGGTATAGGAGTGACTTGGGGTCCATCATCCTTTCTGATGGTAGTTGTTGTTCCAATAGGTGGTATGAGAAGGAGAGGCATGTTGAGATGTTAGGAGGGCATGCTGAGAGGTTTGATCTTTAAAATTTGACAAATACAAAGACAGACTTTTTATTTGTTATGACAATCCTTGCCTAGTGGAACTGCATTATCACACACACACACACATAGAAAGAATAATGTTATACCAATCAAATGCACCCTTAACATAAATTTACAACTCTTTACTTGAGGCAAAGGTGGTCTGTTAGAAAAGGAGGCACAATAGTGAGCATATGGTTCAACAATGGCCAATCCTCTTTGTTGCTTCAGTAAAAACATTTTAATTTTTTGAAAAAAACACACATTTCATATGTACAAATAACAACATTAAAGAAGTTCAACTTTTGAGGAAGAGGTACCTGAAATGCAGCGGTATTGATTAAAAATGGTCTGGAAAAGATCAACTCTAACATATGGAGGTATCCGCATACTAAGGGAGTACATTACCCCTGCAATTACCTGCTGTCACCAAGTCAATTGCTAATTCTGACAAAAGGTATGAATCACAGTCAATATGCGTGTTTACTGTTTTAGAGCATGATTGATGAGCAAGTCAATGCCCGAGTTCTTGAAAGATAAACAGGGGTACTTCTTTATCTCTAAGTCCCTTACTTTAATATATACGGTACGAAACCCAAAAGTAGATCATAATAGATTATTATTATTGTCTCATTTTAAAATTATGACAACTAGTCACTCTTATATGAACTGAGTTATTCAATAGCCACTCTAGTATGAAATTGGAAAAATATTATGTTTGTGTGGGGAACGAACTTAAATGGCTATGAAAGTTTTGGTGTTTCAATATGTAAAATCTGTACCTTGTCAACAAGCCCACGAATTACCAAACTTGCTTTATTGTCTTTTGGAGTTTCCTGCCAAATCATAGCCAAAACTCAATCCATAGAAATTGCTAGTCCCTCAAACAAATGGCATCCACAATGTTCCCATAAGAATATATGATGTAAACAACACAACCAAAGAATCAAAACACAACTAAAATGGAAAGCTCTCTAATATACTCAATATCCCTCAATGAGGCTATTACATCAACACACACACACACACACACATACATATATATATATATATATATATATATATATATATATATATATATATGTTATGCTCAAGAAGCCCTCTAAGGGAAAAATGACAAAAGGGACCCTTGTCACTAGAGTATCATGTGGGGCCTGTTCCGGTGCATGATCCTCGGTTTTAGTGTGTCATCTGTAATGAGAACGGTGCGTTGGTTCTTCTTTGTGCGCTATGGCGCCCAATAACCAAAATTGCCACAACTACAACAACTGAATGTAGCCTCCATGGGTCGGTGGTGGTGGTTAATCTCATTGTCCAATGCTTCCCAACTCGTAGAGAATACAATCTCCCGCATATGTCTCAAACAAGAAAGCACTATCATGTGTGATGTAGAATAGGGTTTTTATGTTTTATTTTGTTAATTGTTAGTATTAAATGTAATAAATGGGGTTTTAGTCTTCTTTAGTAGATATTAGAACAAGTAAAGGGTATTTTAGTCTTTTAATGCTTTCCTAGTTAAGGCAGGATTTCTAGTAGTATAAATAGGTGATGATATAATGAGAGATACTTTTTCTTTAGTTAATAATACAATTTTCAAATTTGTGCTTGTCTACTCTCTCTTCTTTGACCCAATTGGTGGTGTTTGCATCAAATTGGTATCAGATGGAGGTGAGCTCCTTGGTGCATGGGTGGATGTGTCCTCCCATCACATCTCCATTAATGGTTCCCAATCCCAAGAAGAGAAATCAAAACTCCAATTCTGAAGATCAAATGGCGGCCATGCGAAGGAACTCTAGCCCCAGTCTTGTCAAGATTTAAGGGTATCTTTTCTTCTCCAAGAAGAATCCCTCCAATTCAAACCCTAAACTCAATCTTGAACCCTAATTCTAAAATTCTTAAGAACCACCCAACAATCAACCATCAACCCACACCACATTACCCAAAATCATAGATTTCACCCAAACCATAGTACAACCCAAAAAAAATTAACTTACCAAAAACACCCTCAAGACTCTTCCGCTGCAAATATTCAAACCAAATTACCCCCAAGCCCATCACAAACCCTAGGTGATCAAAAACCTAGGCCTGCAACACCTAATTCCCAACCCTCTTAGCTCCCGACAATCCCTATCCAAGCCTGCGATCATACCCCAAGGTGCGCAGGCCCAATTCGGCACACCCCCCACCCCTCGATCACTCATTTCGACCCTCCTGTTGACCTCAAAAACCTAGGGCTGCAACACCTAATTCCCACCCCTCTTAGCTCCCGACAATCCCTATCCAAGCCTGCGATCATACCCCAAGGTGCACAAGCCCAATTCGGCACACCCCCCACCCCTCGATCACTCATTTCGACCCTCCTGTTGACCACCCACCCCTATCAGCCCCTAATCCCTACCGAGACAAACAAATACAACCTTTAATGGCTGTCAAAACACACCATCGCAAGGGCCCACCACCCCGGTCACAATATCCACCTCACTGTCTCCATCAGGAACACGCCACATCCCCATCCAATGTTGATGTGTATTTTGGTAAAATGTCGAGCGCCACTGAAAAGCCCCCGAGTACCAATTGACAACGTTCAACACTTTCCGCTCCTTCGGATCCAAATCAATGGGTTCGTGATAAAGGTCATCGCAGTGGCAATCAGATTCAATGTCCACCCCCTCCGGTGAGTCCTTAAGTTTTTGGTAACCCTTTTGGCCTCCCAATTGAAGGAATTAGGGCAAAATTCGATACCAGGCAGCCGGAAGAACGTCGTTCTGATTATATGCCACTTTAATCCCCCGTCGTCGATGACATGTTGTCGGACACAAGTCACTATTTAAGCCCTAATATAATCCCCCAAAATTGAAATTGTTATCGAAATTATTTTTCTTGTGGCAAGAAAGGGCACCTCAAAATTGATTGCCCTGCACGAACTCCCATCACTCCATTTGTGGCCCACAATAAAGAAAATTTTCAGCAACCTCGTGCTCATCTTGGGGAACGGAAAGCATGCGCATTAGGCCCTTATAACGAACCCGGAGACTGTGAGGATGAAGTTGTTTCCCAAGGTGGGAATGACTCTAACCATTTAGGACTTGTCTTGAAGCATATAGAGAAGAATCTGCAAGGGGGCATTCGAGTCGATGATCCTACATTTGATGGAAAGACGGATGCTTTCGCTGATTGGGCGGATAGCACGAAGAAAGTTTTTTATCTCAAGAACTGCTCAGGTCTCAAATGTGTTAAACTGGTTACAACCAAATTGCAAGGCCTTGCGAAGGTGTGGTGGAATGACTTCATATTTTTTATTTTTATTTTGTTAATTGTTAGTATTAAATGTAATAAAAGGGGTTTTAAATCTCTTTAGTAGATATTAGAATAAGTGAAGGGTATTTTAGTCTTTCAATGCTTTCCTAGTTAGAATAGAATTACTAATAGCATAAATAGTGACGATGTAATGAGAGATACTTTTTCTTTGGTTGATAATATAATTTTCAAATTTGTGCTCGTTTTCTCTCTCTTCTTTGGACCCAATTGGTGGTGTTTGCATCAATGTGCTTCATCTTCCGCTAAGACTGAATTGACCTTTTCCCCTTACCCATGCGGTCTTAGTGTACTCACCATACCTCTTGCGAACTCCTCCAACTTTGTGACATCCAACCGCACGCATTTCACCCTCGAAATACTCACGTATTCAAACACCTTTTCAATGGTGCCAAGCCAACTCTCTGCATCCATATGCCCCTAAAAAGTAAACACATCCACATGAATATCTGCACGGAGGCTCAGCTAAAGAGCCTCAAAACTTGACTCAGATGGTCCTTATTAATAACTGCCCAAGCATGCAAAGGGTCCTCATCCACCTCATCCGAAGACACCTCAATCAAAACATAAAGAACATAGCTTACGAGGTCTAAGGACAACCATGTGAGGTAGCCCACGAGCTATCGGGGGGGGTTTCAGGGTTGGCTTCTTTTGCTGGGCCCGGTAGGAGCAATCATCCTTGGTATATCCTCTAGCATTATATATAAAACATGAACGATGTAGAACCGGGATAAAAGGGATAAAGTTATACAACGAGTCATGTGAATGCAACAAACACAGAGAACACACGATGTACGTGGTTCAACAGATCGTCTTGTCTACATTTACAGGGAAGGGAGGGAGATTAGTATATTTCTTAGAAAAACAAAGACGATTGGAGCGTTAGGATTGCTAGATGAGAGTCTATGTCGTCGTGTGCATAATACAAGTCAATACTCACAAATTGGGTGAGGTCGCCCTTATTTATAAGTACAATGGTCCTATCATTCTAGGTCTCTTTATGCTAATCTTAATTACAAGTCATAGAATCCTATTAGGACTAGTCGTCCACATCGCCTACCTGATCTTCCTAGATTTCTACTTATCTCACCCATATATTCGGCCGACTACGTTTGTTGTCCCCTGACTGCCAAGTGTTAATCGCGTGGCACACATTCAGCTATATTCCCTCCAATCACCAAATAAAGCAATCGAGTGGAGTTTATTATTTTGGAATTTGTTCCACTAAATATGTGAATGTGAGTTGTGCCTTTGTGTATTGTTAAGTGCAAGGAAACGATGCATGTTAAAATGGGTAAATGTGAGGCCAATATGAGTTGTGAATTTGAGGTTATGAAATGAAGTGGGTGTGATTATTATTAAGTAAATAAACTATGGTGTTAACTGTTACTATGTTACTATTAAATACATGGGTGTTTTTTTTTCTTTTAGATTTTTGTGAATGATTGGCTTTGAATGGGTACGTTGTCTCATTCACTATTAGTACTGTGAATGAGCTGATGTTTGAAGAAATGCACGATTTGAATTTATCCTCACCTCAGTTTTCTCTGTATTGGGTTTTGAATTTG
Source organism: Sambucus nigra (assembly GCA_949130495.1). Taxonomy (NCBI): domain Eukaryota; kingdom Viridiplantae; phylum Streptophyta; class Magnoliopsida; order Dipsacales; family Adoxaceae; genus Sambucus; species Sambucus nigra. Next base: position 166,318,277 of record OX422213.1, on the reverse strand, counting down.
GAAATATTTAGAAACTTATGGTCTAAATAATTTCTTTTTAATGACTGCTTCAACTTCCGGCGCAACGGCAAATTGAATGGCGGTGGTGGATTCGGGAGAATTAAGACAAGGTTATACATTTTCCTTTTGTATGAGAAACATGGGAATATGTAGGGACATTTGTTTGTTATGGGTGTTTTACAGTTAATTTGTTTAGTTTCATTCGTACAGAAGCAATATGGGGTTGTGAACTCCTTATTGAGATCTCCTTAATTATGTGTACTCTTTATTGTGGTAAGTTAGGTTTTGTTTGGTTTAACTCAATTAAACATTCGCACAATTTCAAGTACTTGAAAGTGGATGTTATTTGGGTAGGCCGCCATGGATTATGTTAAGAGCTCACCGGTTGAATTGTAATAAACACTTTTATTTCTCAAAGTATTTAATTTTCTTATTGAATTATTCAACTAGTATTTTTAATAGATCACTAACTCTCTTTTTTGTTTATTTTAACAATTTTAATTACAATAACACTACTGTCATCGGAGGCTGCGAGTGTCTATAATTATTCGATAAAAATGTAAGGTGTAGATCTCATTTAATGGTAGTTTTTTTTTCTTTTATCTATGTGCTCTTTTATTTGTTATGTTTGGCTCACGCAACTACACGAGGTCTATAATTGTTGTTTTAAAATTTTCTCTTTGTCTTATATAATGCTAAATTCTATGCACTTATGGATCAAAGAGGAGCTGTCACGGTTTATAGTGTCTTTTGTAAATTTAATGGAGAGTTCAAGTAAAGCTCTTTAAACAACTCCCCCCCCACACACACACACACTTTCTGTTTTGATCCTACTTTAGCTGGTGTTTCTTTTGTTTATCATGTATATTCCCTGTATACGGAGTTCCGCCCCCTCAAGCGGGGGTCTATTTATATATTTTTCTTTACTTATCAAAAAAATAAATAAATCATTTCCAATCTACTCATTGAAACAAATGTGGGACATAATCATTTTGAGTGCTTTGTCAAGCAGGGGAAATTAACACACTTTATTTTGTGCATTGGACTTAAAGGCGTTTACTAATTATTGATAGAAATTAGATCGAAAAAAAAGCATGGAAAAATATTATGTATTTAGCCATGAGAATACTAAATATCTTGAAAGCCTTTACATGTGTCTTTTAAACGGTGGTCCATATCTAGACTATGTTTTTCTCAAAGTAAATCCCCTCTTTTCTTCATTTTTTTTTGCATACACTTTTAGTTCTAATGTGAATTATTCGTCAATGCATAAGTATTTACGTTACTTCAATTTTTTGGTGCGTTCCCTCTTTAAACCTTCTTTTCACCACGTACATTTATTTTCTCTTTTTCATTATTGTGTTTGTATTTGCACTTGAAACCAGTCCAATTTAGTTGAAATATTTGTTTTTAGAATAATACATTTTTGCAATAGTTTTTTATCATATGCAGGTTCCTTTTTTCTTTGTTATTGATATTTTCTGTTTTGTTTTTGGGATCACACCTGTGGACCAGCCTTTGGGAGGGAGCTACATAAGCAAGGGCCATATATGATGGCGTGGGTAACATTTTGGGTTAAAAAGAAAGGATTGCTTGCTTTTACGTGAATTGGGAACAAGATTAATTAATCGACTGTTCATTTGTTTACTTTGATATATATCAGACTTTGATTTTTATCATGCTAAAAAATGGGAGATTTTCTATTTCTGATATACTACATAGCCTATTATCTGTGATCATACAACTGCCTCACTGTTGTGCATAACTTTGTTGATATAGCAACATGATCAATGAATTTGCTTAATTTTCTTGGGATCCAGGCAATTGGTTGCTACAATTGAAATTGATAAGTACGCATTATTTATCATTTTTTTTTATGATATTACAAACCGATATGTACAAATCTTTATAAAATTTTGTTTCTTTGTATATTTTAGGAGTTGTATGCTAAACTTTTCAACATGTATATGCAGATTAATAAGAGACATATGACAATGTTATATATTTTCTTTCCCACCTTTGCTTTTTAAAAAAAATTTGTACGCTTTTGTAATTACATAAAATGTCTTTAAATATTATGTATAATTTATTGTAAACCTAGACTTTGATACAAGCCAAAGTAAAGTGTGAATCTCTCTCAGTGCAAATATCTCTCTCTCCCTTTTTCGTATTTCTCATTTTTGTTTTTTATTTCCCTGGAGATATATAGATCGTTAATAGGTGTAAATTGATTGCTGTTTCTATATTATGAACACCACATGTTTGATTGAATGCCACACACGTTGAAAAAATGGAAAGTAGGAAATGAATCCCTTTTTGGTTAGTGTTTGCACCCACTCTACAGCCATTCCCCCTCCAAGTTCCTCCCTCTTCTTTCTGTTGTCCTCACCCCATTATTGTAGATAACCCCTCCCATTTCCAGTCGCCATCTCCTACTGGTGCGCTTCAGGTCAGACCGGATCTGGGTTGCTGTTCTCCTACGACAATGGGTTTGGCCCTCATGTCATAGTTATCTTAGTGCTGGATTCTGCCCTCTACCTCTTGGTCGCCATCTTGTTTGGGAGCTTCACGTCAGACCAAGATGGGTGGCTCCCATCTTTCAAGCTTGATCATGTTCTTGTTGGGTTGGGTTGGTTTCGCTGGTCGGACTTTGTCTCTAACCCCGGGGATGCCACAACGTTTGATGCGATTTCATCCCCTCTTTAATCTGGTTTCCGCTGCCTTTCGGAGCCTCGTTTGGCCGATCTTGATATTTTGCCGGTTGTCTGCCTGTTGTCCGGTGCCGGTCAGGTGTGGACCTGCATGGGTCGAACCCCAGCTCGTGCTACTGTTGCTGGGAGTTTCTCGGGTCGTACCCGTTTGTTGTGATTGGTCTACAGTTTACCCGGGTTTGTTGCTCGGGTTTCTGCTCAGATTGGGCGAGCTTCGCCCAATTTTTGGGTTTTGGCAGTGGTACCCATCTAGTGGGCTTACTGCTGCTGGTTTGTGATGGGGCATCACATACATGATGTTGGTTTGGTTTTGGTGCCCGGCTTATTTCCAAGTCTGTGACGTATTGATCCATTTTGGGTTGCGTTTATTTCACCTTTTTGTCTGGGGCGTGGGCTTGGGCCGCAGCGCCCTTTGTTTATTGGTTTCCTCTGTTGTGCTCCTCTGGGGCCGTGATGTTGGGCTTGCACGCACCGTTGTTTTGTTCTATTTTCACTGAAATGCTCTTTGTAATGCTGTTACTCGTATTTTGTTCCTATGTTGGTCAGTAGCGCATGTGCTCTATCCCTGCGAAGGCATGCCCTCTTGACTCCATTAACCTTTTTATTTTATTTATACACACATTTTACTTACCAAAAGAAAAAAGATTAAATGCCATAATGACAGGGGGGTAAATTTTTTGTATTTGGTTTTACTTTATATCATTTGTTCTCTTCTGTTTAGTTTTGGCTACTTTTTTCATAATTAAACTGTTAAATTTTGTAGAATACAATGAAGGGAGACAACAGGACACTATTTATAATCACATTGCTGTCAGTAATCATTTTTTCATTTTCAAAGAATGACAGGACACTATTTAAGGAATGTTCTCTGGTGTATATTGCGTCCACCTGATTTGGTTACTTAAAACAGTCCATCGGTAGTAATCAATTTGGAAACAAATGTGACCCGTTGGGTTATAAACATACCCTAGATTTTTATTTAACAGAAAAATCTGTAATAAGGCCTTTTGATTTTAACAGGACTTATCACTTTAAATGTTATAAACATAGGACTGTTGTTTGCTAAAATGCCCAAAAGTGCTACATTGCAAATATTGTTTGATTTTAATATTTTTGTATTAATCCCCCCCCCCCCCACCCAAAAAAAAGGGGCTTCTTTGTACTGAATATTTCATATGAAATTTCAAGTAAGTTTTTGATGAATTTATGCACGGTCTGTGTGTTGAGCTCCCGGGTGTTAGACCATGTTTCATGTTTTCATGCTTCAGAGTCCATTTGGAGGTATGGAGCTCCCGGGTGTTAGACCATGATTTCGTGCTTCAATCGGAATCCATTTGGAGGCACACTCTGGTTATTTTTGAGCAAATTTTAGCATTTAATTTTTATATTTATCATGTGTTTTTGAGGTTTAAATCAATACAACAGGTTAGCATGTTTGTTACTCTGTGGAGATAAATATAGGTTGTGTGTCACTGTTGCGACCACTGGAAGATTTCAGTTCATCGCATTATCACTGGTATCGTTCGTACTAAGCATATCAAAAGTGCGAGTACACCGGTAACAAAATTATCACACGTGCCATTGGCACGGGCATACCCTAATATTCAATATCCCCAAATGAAGCCATTACATCAATGTGTGTGTGTGTATATATATATAATATATATAAAATAAAGGTCCAATCCACTTTTTATTTTCTTCTTTTACCTAATAAACTTTATTAACTTAATATATTAATTAAGTTGAACAGTTCATTACAACATTTTTTTTAAATTTAAAAAACAATTTTTTCATTAAAAAATCATTTTTTTTGTTGTTTTCTAATAATTAAAAAACTGTTTTGGTTTTAAGAAACTGTTTTTTGTGTGTTCTTTTTTTCTCAGTTTTATTTATTTAATACTGTTTTGAATAACTTTTACTCAGGTATTCTATGAGTTGTTAGGTTCTAAAATTTAGAATTTTCAGATCCTTGGGTATTTGACACTACATTATGGTTATAGATCTGCTTAATTAGCTGAGTAAAAACATTGGTATTTGATTTTTGTTTCTTTTGGCATTGACTCTCTTTGATTAAAAATGTTTGTGTTTTTACATTTTTTGTATGTTAAAACAAAACCAATTCTTAGGTCTGACTTTGTAATGAATTTGGTTTTAACATTTGTTGTTTTGTAGGTGTTTTTGAGCTTCTCCTTTTTTTTTTCCTCCTTTTTTTATCCTGTTAGTTAGCCTCTATACTTTTTTCTTCCCTTTCCACCTGTTTTATACATATCTATTATTAAGGTTAAATATGTGTTGCTGTAATACGTTGAATCAAACATTAGTCTTGATAGTTTTTGTAATTATAATGTACTAACACTTTATTTGGTTCTTTCAGGTAATTTTGAACGATTTCAAAAATTGATCTTTCTTCGTTGAACCTCAGCTGTTTTGACAAAATGCATGCGAGTATTTTAGTTTTTTTTTTTTTTTATGTAGCATTGATATAAAGATCATGATGCTTGACAAATTATGATTTTTAATTTCATTTGTTAAAAAAATATAATTTGTTTTTTTATTCTTTAATTAATTTTCCTTGAACCTTTCCTTTGGTTCTTTCCTATGTTTGGTTTGAATATGAAAGGTTTGAATATGAAATTAGAAATCCAGCTATTTTTAATTATAGAAGAAATCCAGCGATTTACAGCAATATCCTGTTGGTTTACCAAATCTGTATTCTTTATTTGATAATCCTGGGTATAGACATTTCTTATTTTGGAGTATAATTAGCTAAGAATCATTTGTTATCTCAAATCTGATTAATTTATAATGATTGTAGTTTTTGTTCTTATATATATATATAGAGTTTGAGTTTCGGATCAATAATGCAATGAAACAAAAAACTGATAATTTTCATAATCTTTTAGGTTGGATGTGTTCTTAGATTCATGTGTCACAATAAGTACATATTTGTGTTTTATTGATCTTTTAAATGACAGTGATGGTTCACAGCTAACATACATTAAGTTGTTAATGCATGTGAAATTAGACATTGAACAGAGTGCTGAATGTATTTGAGTTACTAGATTTTGTCTGAAATCTTTTTTAGCTACTGATACCCACTACCTCCATTTCAGTTATTCCATCAAATCCTCACTAAACTGAAATTCTATTTTTTAGTTTATAGGCTTTAAATGTTTAAGTTTAGATAGAAGTGCAAAAGTAGTCTTAAATATGTTATACTTTGGTCTTTGGAATTGATTCTGCTTTTACAGAGACAGGTTGTGACGTGAAAAAAAATAAAAAGAAAATAACAATGGATTCCCATCATTCTCCCCGGCTTCAAAAAAGTTCGTCCTCGAACTTGCAAAATTGGAGAATCGCGTGAGAAGTTCCAAAAATGTGCTTGAAAGGAGACGCAAAGACTTGTGAGGCCAAAAATATTTTCTTGAAAATTTATCTTCATCATCTTCCTCTTGCCTCTCATTTCAACCATCAAAAATAGCATCCACCGGGTCAAAAACCAAATTTGGGATGTCAAACCCTAGTTCTTGAATTTGTTGGGGGGTTTTCTTGAGGCCGGCAAAATAGGGCAACTATTTGGTAGGATGGTTAATGGGTTTGTGATGTTTTCCGGGGTCGGAATGACCTCGAGGGGCCTACTGGACTAGGATTTCAACCCGAACTGGACAGCTGGTGGTAAAAGGGTGTAAATTGGGGCTTCCTGGGTCCGAAAATGAGCTGGGATAAGGATTTGAGGGTCACCCACGAGGGTAGGATGTATTGGCGGCAGGAGGAGGGGCGTCGGTTACCGAAATGGTGGTCCGACGTAGCAGGGGTACTGTCCGACCTTTGTCGGCGGGATTTGATCCAAGATTTGAGTTACGACGCCCGAAATTGTTCAGCAGCTTTGGGTTGTTTTCCGGGCCTGTGGAGATTTGGTTCCAAGGATTCTTGGGTGGAAATGGTTGCGGAAGCGTGGGTGGGGCTATTTTGGGGGCTAGGGTTTTGAAATTTGGACAAAAGTTGAATGATCGCTTCCATTTGTGGTTTCAATTCGCGTCGGCTCTCCTTCAATCCTTCTTTCAATTCTTGATGGCTTTTTCTTGACTCTTCGTTAATCTCATCTTGAATTCGTGTCGTCCTCTTCAGGGCCATTGAGAATGTAGTACACGATTTGAAAATCTACACTCACCGATACAAACTAACACAAGAATACATCGACGTTTGGAGCGACACCTGCTCTGATACCAATTTGACATAAACTACACGTCAATTACCTAAAAATCAAGACAATATGATTTCTCTAGAGAGAAATAAAAGAGTTCTTATATTTCAAGAATTGAAGCTATCTTCAAATGAAAACTACAAAGCTATTTATAGGTGAGTTATTACTTGCTAACCAAGTAATTACCTAAAATGACTATAAAGGACTAACTAAAAATAAAAAAATGCATAATTAGTCCCAAACATGCTTTGAGGCTAATTAAGGAGAGAAACTACATAAAAGGAACTAAAAATAGAAATAGAAAGAAAAATAAAAGGAAAATAACAATGGATTCCCATCAGGTTGGATCATCTATGTTTAGGCAGCAATTATGGTATGTGGAATTGTAATTTACACCCTCAATAACCGGTGTTCTTTCGGCACAAAATTGTGCCATAGGTAGGCATACAACTTAGTTCAAAATGTCCATCTACATGCTCAGCCCGGCAATCTCCGAAATGCTATATGTAATCAATGAAGTAGGAAATTGTGTAACAGTTGTTATTGCGATGTGTGTTTCTAAAGCTTTGCTTTTGACAGTGGTTAAATGTGTTTTGGATTCATGTAACATTAGTTAAGAAAACATTCATGTAATAGTTTCTCTATATTTTTTTTTTAAATTTCTACGAATAATGGAGTTCGGTATTAGTTGGTTCACCCATATGTATTAGTGTCTTCGTTTGAACAGTGAAGGCAAATTTTAGACTAATATTATTCAAGGTTAGTAATAGTTTGTGGATTACCAAAATTTATTGTGGTAGTTATGTTGGAATGCTTTAAATAATTTGCAAAATTCTTTGTGGAACTCATTATCCTCACCAATACATTGATTTAATAATAGGGATTTTCACCTCATTTATGTAATGTATATTGTGATTTTGACGTTCCCGGTTGTTGAATCATATTTCTTTGAGGATTGCTGTGTTAGTATGTACAGCTTAAAGTTTGATGATTAAGGTAATTGAATGAGATGGTTGTACACAGTTCTTTATATCAACATATTTAAATATAATGACTTTCTTTCTTTTGGTTCATGCTCAGTAGTTGAAGTTCGATATATGTTCTTCCAGTTGAAAGCTTTGCAAAAGATATTCATTGAAGGTTGGTAATGTTTATTCAACTCTGTTGCAGGCTCTTTGATTTATCAGTTGTGGGACATTTTGGAATGGATTCGTTTAAATGGGTAATGTGTTTCAAGTATAAGCACACTATTTCATGATATATTGGGCAAGCATTGCAGGATTATTTCTAAAGTTGGATATATGGAAACGTTGAGAAAATGATTGATTTTAGAGATCATCTTATCATTCTTAAGTGGGTATTTTCATGTTGAGTGGCCTGTTCTTGATTGTGCTTTAAACATGAGACTTTATGACTGTATTTTTCTATTTGTAGAAAATCAGTTCTTTTCTTAACTACAGTTCTTAAAAATTGGTGTATCCATATTTTGTTGAATAAGCAAATATATTTTTTGATGAACTTGCTCTTATGATAGTTGTACATGTTTTATTTTTAAGTATTATAACCACTTTAACAAATGAGTAGAATAATTTTAATGATTCCTCTCAAGGTTGTTAAATGTTAATTAAAATAACTTACGCTATTTAAAAAGGTGATAATATCAGTATGTGAATGTGAGTCTATGGACCTGCATAAATCTATTTCTTAAGTTGTGTGGGTGTTTATTGATTATACCCCTGATGGTTCTTTAAAAATTTACAAACTATTTTACTAACTTTAAGACAATTTTCTTGACTTTAAAGGAGCTAACTTCATTTTCAATATTATGGGCTCATAGAATGATATGTTCATGCCCTTTGAGAAATTACCAATTTAAATCATCATCATAGTTTTTTTGTAGGAGTGATGTATATTGCTTAACACAAGCTTGCTTTTTATGGACTTATAGGATGATACATATATTGTCAAAGGAATTATGTTACACGTGATGATTTATTTTTTTCTTTTAATCATTGCAGGTGTGGTGCATGGAAAAAATGAGAGGTTGGTCTTGCAGAGGCATTTCCTAAATACTTATTTTATGTTATTGTTGTATTTAAATTTGAATGAACTCTTGGTTAGAACCTATTGAGTTTTTAAACTTCAATCGTCTTTTAGTAAAAAAAAAATTGTCATTATAAATTGCTTTAGTGGTCATGTGTCGTTACTTCCCCCAAAATTGATGTCGTGCTATGTGTATGGCCAGTGGCAGATCTAGGGGGCTAGGGATGACCCCGGCCCCCGCAAACTTTCGAAAACCGATTTTTTTACCCTTAAAATATTTCAAATTTTACAGATTTTTTTACATTTTATGCACAGTTGACCCATAAAAAATAATTAAATAGGCAGCAAGATAAAGTATCAAACCGTAACAACTTGGATTCCAAGTAAACATGCTTAGAACATCCAACGTCTTTCTGTCAAATCCACCTTTTAACTGAATATCAAATGACCCTTTGTAAATGTCCCAATTAAATACTAATTATAGGTTAGAGATACTGATCTCCCATTGCCTGTTGGGCTGTTACAACCTTAATCAGGAACTAAACAGGTAGTAGGTTATAACCCACACAATCTTTCATGTGCCCCACCCTCACCCTATTTGAAATATGCATTAAAAACCACTTTTGTAATCGGTCAAACTCATGTCTTAAGAATTATAAACGCACTAGTCCAATATATATATATATATATATATATATATATATATATATATATGCTGACGTAAACCACCCATCAAAAAGCTCCTAAAATTATCTAAACACCACTTTAGAGAGAGAAATACTCTTTTCTATTTCAAAATATAAGTCTACCTCAAACGAGGCTTACAAGTGGGTAATTAAAGGGGAGGAGTAGCTTAGGCTCTAAGCTAAGGCCCTAATTACAAAAATACCACTACTCCTTACCTCTAAATAATAAAGCAAAAGAAAGAAAAATACAATAACAAAACAAAACAAAAGAAAAATGACAAATAATCCCTAAAAAGGAACTCATTTCCATCACTCTCCCCCTCTTAAAACTAAGCTCATCCTCGAACGTAGGAGATGAACGATAAGAAAGCAACGCAACCATCAAAAAAGAGATTCTCGCTAGTAAGAAGAGCCGTCCTCGAAAACAACCTTTGTACCGGCTTGCCGTAAATCCCGGAAGAATAGGAACACAATCCAAATGTGGCCGACCAACAAAATAGCGACCCGATACTCCCGTGATGAGCCCTCTCAATGCTACGCCGCTAAAAATTTCCTCCGAACACCGATCAAAAGCTACCACGAATGGGTCCACATACCCACCACCAAACACATCACCTTCAATCTCCAAATCAACCCCAAGAGAGATAACCTTCGATCCAACCTCAACAAAATCATCATCCCCTCTCTCAAAGATTGAAAAAAAATCTCTCAAATCAAATGTTTCCAGGTCACGAAAGTGCGTGCGAGTCACCCAACCATCCTCATCAAAAATGTCAAAAAATCCCCAATACTCAATCCAATTTCGTCGTTTCTATCATTCTTGCAATCAACCGGCTTGGAAGGGGAGTTTTTGTCGTTGATTTGATCCGATTGGATGAGTGAAAAAAGAATAATGATTGAGTGGAGCAACCAATCTTGGACTAGCCCCCGGCAATCTTGAATTGAGCCTCGGGAGCTATTTGGGGCGGAGATGTAATTTTTTTGACGTGTGGGGGCTGAAAAATGGTTCGGGTAGAAGCCCACGGGTCGAGTGTTTAGACGAGAGGGAAAAGGGTCGGATGGGACCCGAGTGGGTAGGAGGAGGGTTTCGGGGTAGCGGGGTAGCGGGGAGGGGAAGAGGGTATAATCAGGGCTGAACAGGGGTGGCCGGGTGGATTTTGGCGGTTGGATTGCAGATTGGATGGGGCAGAAGGGCTGGTGGGGCAGAGGGGTGGCCCGCGGCAGCAGGCCTAGGGTTTGTAGCAACTGGGAGGGGTTGGGAGGAGTCGGCGAAGGCAGCAGGAATAGGGGGGCTGGTCGTGGGGCTAGAGAGAGGCAAGGATGTGTGTGGCTGCCGCAGTTTGAAAGGTGGGTGGAGTGCGAGGGTCGACCCAAGGTTTCCGGCGGCGGGAGAGGCCTGGGTGTGGTCAGCGGGGGTCGAGGGGTGGGGGTGGCAATGGGTATGGTAAGTTTAGGGAAAAAGGTGGTGGGAGGAATGATGGTTAGGGTTTTGGGTGGGCTAGAGTTAAGAGTTTTGGAAATGGGGTTGAAAGAGGGCATAGATTTGTTGTTGTGATTGTACCCACTCTCGTTCGTTTTTGAATCTCCTCGTAAAGTTGTTTGGATATCTTGGGAGCCATTGAAAAGTAGTGTACGATTTGATAAAAAATAAACACCGATACACCAACACCAATGTAGAGCTTCACCCGCTCAGATACCAATTTGACGTAAACCACCAGTCAAAAGACTCCTAAAATTATTTAAGCACCACTTTAGAGAGAGAGTATTCTTTTCTATTTCAAAATTTAAGCCTACCTCAAATTAGGCTTACAAGTGGGTATTTACATAGTTGTCAAAATCGTCAGATTCGAATCGGACGATTCGATTCGATTCCATGCCAAAACGATTTGAATCAACCTTAGAATCACAAATGAACAAAAAAACGTACGATTCGATTCAGAATCGGGAATCGTCCATTGAATCGATTCATAAAATGGGCTTCTTTTCACCCACGTGTTCAGCACACGTTCTTTTTTTTTTCTTTTTAAACTCATTTAACCTGTAAAACAGAACAAAACAAACCCCAAACATACCTTACGGCCAAACAAACCGTATTTCAGTCAAACCCTCTTGCCGTAAGCCTATATTTCAGCCATACGAGCACTTACGGCTGCTTTTCTTCTCAATCGAAGGTGAGTTTCTCTCATATGAGCCCTTACGGCTGCTGTTTCTCTCATACGATCCTTACGGCTGCTGTTTTTTCTTTTTTTTTTTTGGTTATAAACCAAACGAGCCCTTACGTTTTTGTTTTTCTTAGTATTTTGCTGTTTTTTACTTATAAAACCATACTTGGGCTTTTTTTTGTTATACAATCATAAGTAATTTATGATTTTTTTTTTTTAGTATTTAGTTATAAAACCATATTTTTTTTAGTTAACCATAAAACCTGTTTTTAGTTATAAAACCTATTTTTTTTTAGTTATAAAACCTGTTTTTTTTAGTTATAAAACCATATTTTTTTAGTTATAAAAACCATATATATAACCTGTTTTTAGTTATAAAACCACATATAAAACCTATTTTTTTTTAGTTACAAAACCATATATAAAACCTATTTTTTTTAGTTAAACATATATAAAACCTGTTTTTAGTTATAAAACCTGTTTTTTTTAGGTTATAAAACCTGTTGTTTTTAGTTATAAAACCATATTTTTTTTAGTTATAAAACCTGTTTTTAGTTATAAAAACCACATATAAAACCTATTTTTTTTAGTTATAAAACCATATGTTTTATAAAACCACATTAAATAAATTGATATTGATTTGTAGGTTGTTTGATCTTTGAAAATCAAAATGGTAAAGTCAAAGGGCAAGAAAGAAAACGATCCAACTTGGGCTCATTGCACCAAGGTGAATGAGAACAATAGAATGCAATTGAAATGTAACTATTGTGGAGCAATAAAATGGGGAGGAGTTTTTCGAATGAAACAACATTTTGCCGGGACTCATAGCGATACTAGTATGTGTGAACAATGTCCCGAGGCCATTAGATTATGTTTTCAAGAGTATTTGTGTCAAAATACTACACCACGGTTGGTAGCAATCAAAGTCAAGCAAATGTTGAAGATGAATGCTTTCAAGGGGGGAACGATGATGAGGGAGGTTCGACGGGGAAGGCGAAAGGGGGAATGGATAGGTTTGTTATTAGGGGGGGGGGGGGGGGGGGGAGAAAGGGTAAACAACAAACCATGAATCAAATGCTAAATAGGGAGTCGGTGTGTAAGGATATATTGAGATTTTTTTATAAGAATGCTCTATCATTCAATCTTGTGAAGTGTCCACTTTTTAAAAAAATGTTGGTATCGGTTGGAGACTATGGCAAGGGATTGAAGCCCCCTAGCTATCATGAAGCTAGGGTCACGTATTTGAAAAAGGAAGTGGAAAGTGTGCATAGCTTGTTGGAGAGGTATAAAAAGGAATGGAAAAAAACGGGGTGCACTTTAATGTCGGATGGGTGGAGGGATGGAAAATCAAGATCGCTCACTAACTTCTTAGTGAATAGCCCGAGCGGGACGGTTTTTCTTAAATCCGTGGACACCTCCTCAATCATTAAGGATGCGGTGAGATTGTTTGAGTTGCTTGATAGTATGGTGGAAGAGATTGGGGAAGAAATGTTGTGCAAGTGGTGACGGACAGTGCATCGGCGTATGTAGCCGCGGGGAGGTTATTGGAAGAAAAAAGAAAGAATCTATTTTGGAACCCATGTACAGCCCATTCGATTGATTTGATGCTTACCGACATTGGTAACTTGCCTATATTTCAAAACACAATTACAAAGGCAAGAGAAGTTACCGTGTATATTTATAGTCATACATGGGTGCTTGATTTGTTTAGAAGATTTTCAAATAAGAAGGAACTTACTAGAGCGGGAGCAACTAGATTTGCCACTTCCTTTCTCACATTGAAAAGTTTTGGAGAAAATAAAGGGGCATTGAGGCGTATGTTTATGTCGGTCGATTGGATGAAGGGAACTTTTGCCAACAAGGTGGATGCGAAGAAAGTGGAGGGTATCATTTTGGGTGACACAAATTTCTGGAAAGCGATTAAATATTGTTTGAAAAGTGTACATCCACTTTACAAAGGTTTGAGGCTTGTTGATGGAGATGCAAACCTGGCAATGGGTTACATATATGAAGCTATGGATCGGGCGAATGAGCAAATTGCGATTAATTTTAATCATGTTGAGAGGAAATATGTGAAGATTTGGAAAATAATTGATACGAGGTGGGATCTTCAACTTCATAGGCCACTTAATGTCGCGGGATACTATTTGAACCCAAGGTAACATGATTTATATTAAATTCTTTACTTGAAAATTCCACTATATTCTAATTTATATTATATAAAGGACTAAAATATATTTTTTGCTTATATTTGAATATTCCACTTCAGTGATGACTTTAAAGCCAATAGAGAGATGAAGCGTGGTTTGTATGGCACTATAGAGAGGATGTTTTCGAACACCGATACAATTATCACCGTACAAGAGAAAATGGATAAGTTTAAAACGTGTGCGGCATTGTTCGATAGAAGTTCAGCAACGCTAACGAGAGATAAAAAACAACCCGGTGAGTTTATATGTTGCTGAATTTTTTATATTCTTTTGTTTATGTAGCCAATTGATGGGAAAGTTTTGGTGAAGATGTACCGGAGCTTCAAAAGATTGCTATACGAGTTCTTAGTCTCACATGTAGTGCGACAGGTTGTGAGAGAAATTGGAGCACATTTGATCATGTGCATTCTAAGAAAATAAATCGTTTGGAGCAACAAAGGTTGAATGCTCATGTTTTGATGAAGTATAATCTTCAACTTGAAATGAGACGAGAGCAAAGGAGAGAATGTGGTGACTTCGATCCAATATATGGAGGACGATGATGAGTGGATCACTGAGAGGGATATAGAAGAACCATGTCTTCCCACCGACCATTCATGGTTGGATGTTCACGAATGCTTCCAAGATGAAGGGCCTAGCAAAAAGAGGAAGCGAGGTGAAAATATGTGGAATTATTATAATTATTGTTTATTTGTTACTAATATATATATATATATATATATATATATATATATATATATATATATATATGCTAATCTTATTGTTAATATATGTCAAAATTATTTTGTGTTATATAGGGCCAAGGCATTTAAATGCCAACAGAAAAGGCAAACAAGTGGCAGATGATGATATTGAAATTATTGATGATGAGGAGGACGATGATGAAGAGGAAGAGGAATTTGAAGAAGGCGGAGATCAAATTGTCATAGAGGAGGAGGAGGATGACGATGATGGTGATTTGGGCCTTGATGATGATGATGAATGAAGAAGAATGATCATTGATGATGACTTTTTATGATTTATTTTTGGTTTTTACATTTTCAAGCTTAAAACAGAACATGTGCTATAGTTAATTTTTGGGCTATATTTTGGTATATTATCATGTGTTACGATTAGTTTTTTGTCATATTTTGCTTAATTACCAATTCTATAGTGTCAAATCTCATTTACGTATGTTTTATTTCATTTTTATCATTTGATTCCGATTCGACCGGTTCGATTCACGATTCGCGATTCGGGGGGTAAACGATTCGCGATTTGACAACTATGGGTATTTAAAGGAGAGGAGTAGCTTAGGCTCCAAGCTAAGGCCCTAATTACAAAAATGCCATTACTACTCCTTACATCTAAATAATAAAACAAAAGAAAGAAAAATACAATAACAAAAGAAAAGAAAAGAAAAATGACAAATAATCCCTGAAAAGGGACCCATTTCCATATATATATATATATATATATATATATAGAGAGAGAGAGAGAGAGAGAGAGCAAGGGAGAGAGACCGGAGAGAAAGAAGAAGAAAGAAACAAATCACCTGAAGGTTGACAATTACGATTCTCCCACCACCACGGAGAGATTTCAAAGGAAGATTGCAAGCTGGAGTTATCTGCAAACTGCACAAGTGTAGTTAATCACAAATTCATTCAACAAATATAAAAGAGAAGATGAAAGATATAAATATAAATAAAAAGAGAAGAAATATGTGCCGAGCCGAAAAATAGATCCTATAATCTAATCACAAAGGAGAAAGTACAAAGAGAATGGAAGTGAACGAATTGCAATTTAAGTAACGGGGGCATGCCAAAGAAAGATTTAAGTCTTTATGAAACGCAATTTGTGCCTCTAATCTAATAACGTCCTATCCCACAGTTCCATATAATATCCGTACTTGAGATGTAATGGAGCAAGGCACATATTTGGTATTCTTCGTTCCAACATATCAAAAGTATTCACCTCACATTACAAAACAAGCTCGAAAAAAACTGCATTTTTATAGGGATGTCAAATGCCCGAACCAATTTCGAAGGTGTGAAAAGAGTGAAAGATGAGGAAACAATTGGGGCTTGTAAAGAGCGAGCTTCCCTTGTGTGCAATCTTAGGTTTTCAAATTTGTATAAAGGCTTCCGTTGTGCATAATCGCAATTTTAAAAGTGGCATCATGTTACTCTTACGTTAACGAGTTTTAATCCTTGCTTCCATTCTTGGATTTTCTTTATAGATCTTGATATGCCTACAAGGATTGACCCTAAATCTCAAATTGTTGAGTTTGATGATGTGTTTTGTGAAAAAAATGAATTAGATCTACAAAAAAATACAATAAATTTTATAATGACGCTTTGAAAATTTACAAGATTAATTTGAAATTTGCAAAAAGAGTGAAAAGCTCTTGAAAACTGAGTATTATCTTGAAAGAAGAGAATGAGTTTTTGAGAGACATTAAAAGTCAAAGAAAAATCTTCATGATTAGACCATTGCCCCGCTGATAAGCTTGTCAACCTAGGTCTGGCCCATAACAATGGCCTATGGTTAAACCATTGCCCCAAAGTTCTCTTCAGTCATGTCTTCAATGATTTCATGGGCATGCCTTCTTATAGGTTTCATTAAGACAATATGTTTTTTTGCCTTCATTCTCCATTGTATATTTGCTTTTATTTTTCCTTGTAATCCCTCCTTGTACTCTTCTTGTTTTGTTTCAATAAAATCTTCTTGTTTTGAGAAAAAAAAAAATCTTCATGAAAAAAGAAACGAGTAAAAGTGAGAGTGACTTGCCTCTCCTAAGAGAGTTTAAATCTCAACACGTTGCACTTAGTGATGAACTTTATGAAGCTGAGAAAGAAAAAAGCCAACTCTTAAAAATTATTGATAATATGAAAAATGACTTCCTAAAGTCTGAAGGTTAGAGTTCTTATCTTAGAAGGGGAAAGAGATAACTCAAAGAAGGTGAAGGTTGACTTAGGAAAGATGTTGGGATCTTTTCAAATCATCATCATCATTGCCCTAATCCCATCATATAGGGTCGGCCACATGGATTATCCTCTTCCATATTAATCTATTATAAGTAATATTATCATTCCAGTTTAAGTCCTTAAGATCTCTCATAATAATTTCCTCCCACGATAGCTTAGGGAGGCCCCTTTCTCTTTTACCTTATATTTTCACTAATCGTCCTCTTGTTATGGGTGCATCTATTGGTATACCCAACACATATCCGTATCACCTAAGTCTACTTTCTCTTAATTTATCGCTAATGGGAGCAACTCCTAACTTTTCTTTCACGTACTGGTTTTTAATTTTATTCTTTCTAGTAATTCTTATCATCCATCGAAGCATCATCATCTCACTAACATGGAGACTTTGTTCATGTTTTTTCTTTAAAGCCCAACACTCCGCTCCATATAGGGTTGCTAGCCTAATAACTGTTCTATAAAATTTTCCTTTTAATTTATTCGTTATCCTCTTATCGCATAGCACCCCACTTGCTTGTCTCCATTTCATCCAACCAGTTAATATTCTACTCGTAACATCCTCATCAATCTCCCTATTACTCTGTAACACCGAACCTAAATAACGAAATTTATTAATTTGGTTTATCACTTTTTCTTCAATCTTTAACATTATGTTATCCGACGCCTCATTATTAAATTTATATTCCATAAATTATGTTTTATTTCTACTGATTTTTTGACCCTTGAGACTTTAAGGCTTTTTTCCAAGTATCTACTCTCATCGCTAAGCCCTCCTTTGAAGTATCTACTAAAACTATATCATCCGCAAACAATATACACCATGGGACATCTTCCTATATTTCCTTAGTAATCTCATTTAAAACTACGGCAAATAACTAAGGATTTAAGGCCGATCCTTGATGTAAACCCACTTTAATCGTAAAGTCATTAGTTTCTCCACATATAATTCGTACTCTAGTCTTTGTGTTATCATACATATCTTCAATAACTTTAATATAACTCATAGGGATTCTTTTCCTCCTTAAAGCCCATCAAATTATATCCCTAGGTACTCTATCATAAGCGTTTTCTAAGTCTATAAAGACCATATATAAATTTTTATTCTTAAATCTACATTTCTCCATTAATTGTCTTAATAAGTAAATAACTTCGTGGTGAAAGCGTCAACCACCACTCCTAAGTTACAAACTAGGAACATCAACCTTCCTCGTGTTTACACTTGCTCATTTTGTAGTATGAACGGTCGTCTTATGGATTTTTGCTATGCTCTTCAGAAATTTCCTAGGAAACCTAAGAACAATTGTTTCACTAGCCAAAGTTTTTATCCAAAGCCTCTATCTAAGTCAAAGGACTAGGAACCGCACAAGAAAAGTCAATGAGTTGACAAATTCTACAGAGTTTGTAAGTTTAAAACCTAGGGTCAAGGCACATTCTAGGGCTAGGACCAACCCAATTCCGAAAACTCGTTTTTCCCTTATCAAAAATATGCAACTTGGTTGCTCAATCAATTAACAGACATGATGTTTCTCACTCAATTCCTATGACTGCTCGTAGTTTTGAAACTTAAGTAGGTAGAGTGGCTTCTTCTCACAGGTGAGTAGTTTGTGTTCCATAGACTAGGTGGACTTGTCATTTGCTTCTTCACTAATCGTATGGTACATTTTTCTTCTAGTTTAGGATTGCTCACCTTGTTCCCAGGGCTACTCGTAGGTTTGAAACTTTAGTAGGTAGAGATGTTTCTTCCCATGGGTGAGTAGTTTGTGTTTTATAGGCCAGGTACACTTGTCAATTGCTTCTTCCCTTATCATATGGTATACTTTTCATCTAGTTTATGATTAATCTTTCACGAATGATGCTTTATATCTGTATGTATCATTTTTATTTTATTTTAATATGTTTGTTGAGAGGAAAAAGAGAAAAGATACGAAAAGATTTTTAAAGCACTTAAAAAAAGAGTTCGGTTTTAAATTTTTGAGAAAAAAGTTAAACAAAAAGATTTTCTTTTTCTAATATATGGTTGAGTTCAAAAACCAAAAAAAAACTTCACAACATCCTTTCCCTGTCATTCAGACTTAAAAAATTATTTATAAACTTCATAAGATTTTTCTTAATCATGTTGTTAATGAAATCCCCTATATTATAATTTAGTATGCTTGGTTTGCACCTTGCTTTACATCTCTTTGCACATTCACATGTATCATTGTAGTATATATTCAATATTTATTTACATTAGATCTTGTGAGGTGTTTACTTCTTAATTGGGTCATAATTTATTCAAAACTAGAGATCTTACTGTGCATGTACGAACCATTACTTGTGAGGAATTTAAAAAAAGGGCAAACACAATGCACGAGGCTCCCGCTACTGCGGGGTACTGGAGGGGTTAAATGTACGCAGCTTTAGCCCTGAATTTGCAAATCATTAATCTAAGTGGCAATGAAAAAGGAGTTGATTTCATATGCTTTTGTTTTGCATACATTCTCATATAATAGTATTCCCATATAATAGTGTATATAAGTTGAAGACCAATAGGTTTACACGATACATTCTAGTTCATATCTATTTTAAATGACCGTATTATTTGTAAATCACTAATCTTTGAGATTAGATGTGATTAATATTGGCTTGAACCATTTATCAATATTTTGCACATATTTCACAAGGTTAATTTCTTAGTTATTTTCTGTGTATGATGTTTTGGTTATAGGAGTTTTAAAAGAAAACCTAGGTTTTTATGACCAATGTTTTCAAGTTTCAGTCAAAACTTCATGTTCATTATGTTCATATTCTTATCCACGGTTTCGATTCTTCTATATTCTACTGAAAACAATCTTTTAGAACTTATTTAGATTTTTTTGTTTCCTTTATTTTTTTTACTTTTGCTTTTGATTGTGTGGGAGGGAGAGGGGTGGAGGAGGATATGTATTTTAGGGATCATCTTGTTCTTAACATGATTAGTTATCATCTTTGTTTAGCTATGGTATTTAATGTTCATGTGATATTCATATGTTATCATTCTATTGGTGATACATGTTTTATGGTTGCTACCTGTTCTTGTGCTTTACATATTATTTGTATGCTCTTTACATTTAGTTGTGACAAAAAGGGGGAGAGGATTGTGTGAGAGATTTGATGTAGGAGGGTTATTGTTTATTGATTATCATACATTGTTCCTTCACAGGTGTGTTAGGATTGAAGACTCGGCGATAAAGCGTCTCTAGAATTTTAAGGAACTTGACGTTATGGTCTCAAGTCAAATCATGGGTTGGGCTTATATTGTACATGTAAACTTCTTCGTTACTTGTTGAGTTTTGTCCCGGAATAGCCAAACGAGGAGAGTTGTAAGGGCATATTTATATGTCAAGTTATTGGGTTGGCTTTATTCCTATTGGACAAAAAACATAAAGCATTTGAGTATCTAATTAGGATTGTGTGAGAGTTGTGTCATTCACTCAAAGCCTTCCAAGTCTACACGTTCAAGAGAAGTTCAAGAAAAGCTTGTCGGATTCAATTTTCCACGTCACCGCTTGCATTCCAAAGGATCACAGTAAGATATATCCAAAACATATATTTTTCATCCTTTAATTTTTATAAGTGAAAACATGTTTTAGGACACTGAACCTCGTTCTGAATGTGATTTAATTCACAAAATATGTTTTTGTAAACTTAAGGGCAAATCAGATGTTGAAATTTTGTAAAACTCAAAACATGAAAGTTGTAGATCTATGAGTTCTCTTTTCAATGAAAAAAAAAAAACGTGTCATTTGGACATATGAGTTCAAAGTTATACCAAAAATACCATCAGTGTAAGGGACGCTGAACAACTCATGAGAAGGCTCGTGAGATATTACACGAGATCCAAAAAAATGCAGAAACTCTTGTATGAAACTCGTCCAAAGAGCTCGTTCGCATGAGAGTTAACATCATTCGAACGCGTTGCTGATTTGAGTTTTTGTGTTTCATTTAAACGATTATTTCCAATCCATTATAAAAGGAACTTCCGACACAAATCACAATGACGACCATTCTTTTTGCAAAAAAACTTGAGCGATAAGTCGAATGATCCTTTTGTAAATCATTAATTGATAGTGCTAATGCAATAGAGTAGGTCACAAACTATGGCCCCGTTTAGTTGTGGAAAATTGTTTTCCGTTTTCTATATCTAATTTTCATCTCCATTTCTAATTTTCATTTTCCCTAAAAAAATTTAGAAAACTAGAAAATGCGTTCATTTGGTAGAAATAAATTATTGTTTTCAAGACGTAGTTTATACAAATTTTGGGTGTGAAATTTTTTTTACACAAAGTTTAGGGTTATAATGTAACCACGGGGTCCAAATCTAATTTACAGAAAGTCAAGGGGCCAAAATATATATGTTATAGAATTTCGGGGCCAAAATGTAATTCTCAAAAATTTCAAGTTCAAAATGTAATTTATAGAAAACTAAGAGATTAAAATATAATTTACCAAAAGGTTAAGGGTCTAGATATAAGTTATAGAAAATTCAGGGTCGAAATGTAATTTTAGGACTTTCAAAAATTGTTAAAAACATGATAAAGTGGTTCTTGAACACATATTCTAATTTTCTATTTTCATGAAAAAAAAAATTGCAATTTTTTTCCCAAGAACAAGCTTGTTTTCTATAGCTAAACAGGACCTTTGGTTTTCCCATTTGGGTTTCCACAACATGTGATGTCACAGCGATTTATTTCTTTTGATTTATTAATCTTGAATCAATAGATTAAACAAAAGGAACAAGATAATATTGAATTCACGTATGACAAGGAATTTGCATCTAATAATTAATCTCACTAATTGAATTTGAAATTTGGATTTATGTTTTCATCCAAAACAAACTCTTGGTTTTTAAAAGTAATAATAAAGCTTCAATTGTGCAAGATCTCTTTTTTTCAAATTGATATCAGAGCTTTTGTTGTGCACGATCTCGATTTACATTACCCAATTTGAATCACTGTGTTTAGGTGTGGATTATATCAAAAGGTATCAAATATTGACCTCTGAATGGTTATTAAAAATAAGATACTAAATACTATGGTTTGAAGTACTGCAAATCAGTTCAATCTGCGTAGACAATGAAGTACCATTTTATATGGATATATAGTTATACCAACAGTAACTACTACTTTTTTTGATAAATTACCATATCAATTGAAGAAAAAACACCACCAAAGTACAATTTTGAGACTGACCTGGTCCCCAAACATAATACAACATCAGCCATTCGACAATGTTTTTCTGCTGCATTCATCTCTTTTAGAGGCAATGCGTCCTACAAGAGAGGTTAAGCATATTAACTAGCATCATAAACATTAATACTTTAAAAGGATAATTTTGCCATGTTCCCACCAACAGCAATTTATTGAAAAATATCATTACCCATTTCCTATCGAGGAAAGACATATATGTATCCAACCCAAACTACACTGAATAAAGCAAAGCAAGACTAATAACTACCTCCCAATCAAGAACAGTATCCTTAAGTTTTGCCCCGCACTTCGCATTAGAACAACGTCTTCGAGTCTCTTTCATCCCAATAGTCTCTACCTCAAAATCCCGCAAATACCTTCGTACGTCATTGATGGATTTCAGAACAAAATCGAAAATTGTTCAAATATACATAACACGATAGCTTCTTTAGCATACAGCAGACAATACTAAATCAGGAAAGGAACATTAAATGCAACTCTTACTCTAATTTACATGAAGGGCAAACTTCCCTGAATGAATTTCCATGCAATTCTGAAAGCTTCTCCCTTGATATTCCAGACCGAAGATGAAGGCTATCTACATTCTAGAAAAATACAAGTATTGAACAATTAATCAGATAGTCAAGCATATATACCTTATATAGACAATATTTAAAGGCCTATTTGGATAAACACAACAGCTGTTAGGAGAAAGCAAATTGGGAAGGGATTTTTGGCTACAAAACCTTCTTGATAACTTTTGCCCAATGTCAAATTCTACGGGTGGTCTTATGAAGGTGGCAAAGTGCAAAACGAAACACGAAAACAAGGCTTGAAGATATAAATCCATTCTGTCAAATAAAATATCTGTTGGGTATCTGTTTTACCTCTTAATGTTGAATGGAGGGTCATTCCGCATTAAGAAGTAATACAACATGTTTTATTTCTGAATGTCGAATACTTAATGACTTTTAATTTCTGAATTTGCACTCCTTTCTTTTTTTTTTTTGCTGCCCAAATAATGTTTACTGAATTAACAAGGCGAAAATGGTCAATGAAACATCAAGTAAGGATTGGAGATAATATCTATTCAAAAGTTCAGACATATTTAAAA
This sequence comes from Sambucus nigra, assembly GCA_949130495.1. Taxonomy (NCBI): domain Eukaryota; kingdom Viridiplantae; phylum Streptophyta; class Magnoliopsida; order Dipsacales; family Adoxaceae; genus Sambucus; species Sambucus nigra. The sequence goes on along the minus strand of OX422213.1, from coordinate 166,294,974 downwards.
AAAGTGTTTTAAGGCTTCCATTCGCAATTCAGTGTTCAGCATTCGGATTTAAATTCTTTTAAAAAAAAACTATTTTGTTGGCATCAATTAGTTAAAGACGCTTGGGGGAACTAAGAAAGCAAACTCATCAACTATAATCTCCGGTAGTTTCTTATAGAAAATAACATGTGACAAAGATACAATATAGGACAATGTTATTGTGTCGAGAAATAAACCAACCTGGCTGATGACAAACTTCAAGATGCCAGCCTTTTCCAGTTCAACCAAAGCCATGTGTGTCATACTTGGCATTGCACGATGAAATGGCAAGGATGCTTCAGGCACACCTTTGCCTTCACGCTTCAAATAACAACAAAAAGGTTTAGAATTGAGAGGAACCACACAACTGAGATAATGTGTATATACAATATGGGATCGATTTATTAGCTATAGCACTACTATAAAAATCCTTGTTTTCACCTGAAGCGTCCAAACTCCTTTGGGACCTCGAAAATCAGGTATCCCACAAGAGGTCGATATTCCTGCACCTGTAAATGCCACTAGATGCTTACTCTGCAAGGACGTGGAAAATAGTAAACTGGCATAAATCCTGTGTACATTCTTCAAATACGTTCAAACCAACATAACATTTGAGCTTTTAGAAGTTGTCAACCTTTTTTATCATCAAGGCGAGCTCTTCAATCTGCCATTGCACAGTAAAACAAAAATGTCAGAAGATATATGAACTGAAGCATCTAAACCTCAATTCAAAATTGACAAATAAAGTAGATATATATACAGGCATGTCAAAATGATTCTACTTAAATAGTGACGCTTAATATAATGGAATGGATATATCATATAGTTCATTTATAATTCTCATTTTCAGTTAAAAAGGTACGACCAATCATTCATTAATTACGCCACATTATTAGGCAGAAACAGCATAGGTCTCCACTCAATGTTGAATAAAATCATGGATGTAATCGTTCGCTGCAATCTTTTCTTCAAGCTAAAAAGACTGAGCATATAGGACCCTCTTATCAAGGTCATGTGAAAACCATTTTATGCACTTGTAAAAAACACTTTCCATTCCAAAAACCCAGAAAAAATATATTAAAAATTACAATTGAAGGAATATCAAAAGTTCCAATCATAAAAAACAAACAAATTTAATCCAGTCTTAGTGTTCATGGACTATCACAAACTCCATATATACCAAAAACACCATATATTTTCATATAGACAAGCAATGTCATCAATATCTAATAATAAATAAATCTTTTTCATGTCCCAACTAAAATACACCAAAAACACTCACTTCTACCTTTATTAAATCCCAACAAATACAGAAACCCGAAAAAGTCCATTTATGACCCTAAACAGATGGTTAAAAAAACAAGGATCAAATACCAAAAAGTCCCTCAAACATTTTTTAATACGCATTTAGTTCAAGCCTTTTTATTTTATTCCAAAAAGTCTCTAGCGGCATGTTGAGAGACTTTTTGGAACAAATAAAAACGCTTTTGACTAAACGTGGGTTACAAAATATTGGAGGGACTATTTGGTATATGGCCCTAAAAACAACTCAATAATCATAAGCACACATACAGAGCTTAACTTGCAACACCACTGACAATTACACATGTCGTATTTCACAAATGATAATATCATTTAAATATTATACATAAAGAATCACAAAAAGAAAAACTTAAAAGTGAAGCAGTCTTTAAAGTCTGCCAAAAACAATAACAGTGGGGAGAAAGAATAGTTCAATCATCCCCAAGTTGAAGTATAAATTATATTCTAAGTAATTTTCATGGGTTTTACGATTCTATGGTAGGGTAAACAAACATATGTTCTGAATGACTGACTAGTATAAGAGAGAGAAATTAAATAAAATGGAAATAAATGTATAGAATAAAAAGTGGGGAGAGGATGATATTAATGATAAAGAAAAGAAACCCACTTTTTTTTGCAAAACATGGGGTGGGTCGAAAATCTCAGACATTCCGACGGCTCCAATATCTTCCTTGTAAGACAGCTTTTCTGCGTAACCAAGTGACATTTTTTGTTGATTTTTACAGGGCATTCACCTCTAAATTCTCTCCGTAAGTTCTTCTTCTTCAGAGAGAGAGAGGCTTTGTTAAGTTTAGAACGAGACGAGACAAAGGTACACTTCCACTTTTTAAAGTCTAATGGCACCAACTCAGCTCAAGTGTCTCCGAGGGTCAAATTGACACTTCAATCAGATACGCTTTGTCCGAATAAGTCTAAATATGTTTTCCGATATAAAAAGGGGGATTTACGGTCTAATCCTTAAATTAATAATTAGGTCCAATAAATTTTAAACGATTAGATTTAATATATAAATATTTTGAAATTAAAACGAACATGCACTATTGAGAAATCGAAACGCCAAAAGCACTGTATTCTCTCTTGAATCAAAACCTTAATCGTACCATCTATTTGATCAAAACCCCAAAACGAATCTATTTCTCAATCAAATTTTGATCAACAACAACATATAAATACTCCTGATCGAAGCACTAAAAACTCTCTTCGATCAAAATCCTAACTCTCTTCAATCAAAACCCGAACTCTGTTCGATCACACCCTAATCATTGAAATTCTATATTTTACATTCTAAATCAAATTCTTCCAAGCACCACTAACAAGTATGTATACATTCTCTTATCACCTTTTTGTCCTTGTGTATTTTGTGTTCTCATATATATAAATTTGTAGACACATGGACTGATGAAATCACATTCTTCTTCTTCATGATATGAAAAAATATATTTGTTTCCCTCATTTTAATTGCAAAACCCACTTTTTGCATGTTAGATATATGTATTTCATCATTGTACTTTTCCTCCTGTATACATCATTTATCGAGGATTTCTCAAGGACTAGGAATATATACATTATTGGAATATGTACATGTACAAGCCTTGTTATACGTGTACTATGTGTATTTTGCTTGTACTATCAAAAAGTACACGCAAAATACACAGAGTACACGCACATTGAAATTGAATTTCTCAATTCATTATGCGTGTACTTTTATATTTTATACGTGTACTCTATAAAATATATATTTCAAATTCATATTTGATCAATCCTATGTTATTTTGGTCCGCGTCAGCGGCATTTGAATGATATTCCATGAGTTTGTAAGAAGTATTATTATTTTGTTAATATTTAGGAGTGTTTTTGGTCCGCGTCAGCTGCATTTGAATGATATGTTTTTAGCTTGTAATCAGTATTATTGCGTGTACTTTTTCATTTTTTGCGTGTACTTTGTTAAAAGTACACGCAAAAAAAATCATAAAGTACACGCACATTGAAATTCAATTTGTTCAATCCAATATCCATGTACTAATGTGTATTATGAGTGTACTATTTTGTATTGTTGTGTTATTGTTTAGGAATCATACGATCAAGCATGTTCAACTACAAAACTGCTGCTTGCACGTTCGAAGATCTTAACAATACAAAACCTTTCACATTGACAGTCAATAGTACTAATGATGACGAAATTCATTTTCTCCTTCGCATCAATGATAGAGCTAAAAGGTTACTTGGTTTCTACTACTACTATGAAGACATTTACTGCACTTTTGATGTGCAACAGCTTCAAGTAACTGAATCGAAAGCGAAGAATTTAGCTAAACGAATTGAGCAGTATTGCTTAAGGGGTTTTGATAATGTTGGAGCTTTTAGCATGCAGCTATTATATCACTTATTTACTGAATATGTTAGGAACAAAGAATCTTGGTTTTTGACTTGTCGAACAACCTCTGTTAGGTATTACCACGAAACTGATGATATATATTATCGCCTTTAGCATGTATTATTGAGACTTGTATAAATTATTTGTCAGAATATTGCATGTACTTTTGTTAAATACGCTTGTATTTTATTGTTTTAGTCTATGTTTTATTTTAATTCCCATGTATTTTATTTTTTGTACATATCATTATAGGTTAGTAATTTAAATTTTGTTTATAGATCAATATAATGGGGATGAAGATGAAGGCAAGAAGAGGAAAGAAACAAAAAAAGAAAAGTTCTGATGATAGTTCCAGTTCCAGTTCTAGTGTGGCATTGAAATCTAAACGTCCTGCAAAGAAGAATGACCAATATCGGTAAAATATTGTTAGCTTTCTCCATGATTTGCATCAGATTAAAGATAAAATAAACAATAGTAATATTGAACTTCTTAAGAAGACTCCATTTTGGGAGCTTTTCAATGCCTACTATAGTGAAAAAGTAGTAGAAGTGGACCACAAGAAGACGGATACAAATATTTTATCAATTATCGAGTTGTACAATTCGGAAACCAAAAGTTTCAGTATGAAGAGTAGGATTCCAATAATGCCAATAGATATAAGTGAAATATTTGGCATACCCCTGGTAGAGGGTTTAAAATCAATAGAACTGAAAAAGCGATCGAATACTGCTAAAAAATCTGGATTACAAGCACGATACTTCGCAAAAAGAATAGGAAAGTCATAAATATTGAATGGTTTGAAGAAATCAGTTGAATTGGAGACAGATGAAGGAATTGCTGATTTTGTTAAAATTGTGTGTGTATCCACTTCTTGAACACGTTGTTTTTCTCCATCTCAAACTTCACCCTTGGAGAATTTTGGTTGAAATACATCGACAATATTGAGGAAATGAATAAGTATGATTGGGCATCTGATTTTCATGAGTTTCTCATTCATTCACTTGACAACTCAGCAAGTTCAAAACCTAGCACAGTTATGTGACACCCCGACTAATTAAATACCGGGTAGCTACTCCTTTATAAAATTAATTCAAAATGCCATGTTGGCTCAGTTAATAGCATCACTGTCGAAAATATTTTTTTTTATTATTACTATCCACCTAGTATTTAAAAAGTAAGTGCCAAATTTTAATTTAAGTCTGATTAACATGCAACAAGTAAAATGAAGAAATAAATAACATCATTCACCATACTAAAGTAAACTGAATAACCATCACAATAGAGTAAATAAAGTCTGGAGGAAAACTCCTCACTACAATCCCATAACTGAAATGAATAACCGAAACTGAAATAAAACATGCTAAAGTCTGAAAACTGAAATATAAAAGATGTCTCTAAAGAAATGGGCAACATGCCCTACAACTGATAGATGGTGACTCTGAATCCAAAAGATGGAGGCGTCTACATGCAAATCCCTGTAGCTTCCACAAGCAGCTACAGCTCGTCACCTGAATGAGTATCCTATGCTTGGTGTCCTTGTGGCTGGGCACCTAAAATGGTTTTACAAAGAAAAAGAGGTTTGAAAAGCAAACGGGTCAGAGCCCGAATGTGGAGTTATATTTTAAAAACCTGCAAGTGCTTTAAAAACATTTAAAACATTAAATGCAAAGTACATGTTAGGACGTACACTCGCATGATATTCTCACCTCTCGTCTAACTGTGCACTCCTAACGTAAGTACCCATCTATATCGACCCATACTACTATCTAACTGACAACATAACTAGCTAGACTGCCAAAGGTGCTATCCATATTACTCGGTTCCATTTACCATAACAACGCTCGTAATTAAATAGAGGTTCACCGTAAACTCAGTTACTAAGTATGCCATTGATATAATTATCAGTTAACTCATTCTATATCTCGAAACAATACCGTAATATTTTTACAACATTAACATGAGGATTCCCATAATATAATGTATATTATTCATATCATAAATATACAATACAAGCACCCCGCAATCTAAGCTGTAGTGCACACATACTCTGCTATCCATCCCGGTACATCACGTACATAAGGATTACTTATTCCGAATCTCTCAGGAATAGTTTACCGATAACAACATCACAAATAATGGAGGCGAACACAGTCACCATCACATGGATCACGTACATACCTACGCTCCCATGATCAGCGGACTTATTAATATCACAATAAGTCTTTCTATGACCTATGTTCATCGAGGTACCAGTCTATATCCCCCCGTAGGCACACAAGGATTAGAGGGTCCTAAGCGAACGCAACCTCCCGTGATAGCAAGTATGGTAGGTATGTCATACACACAATCCATATACTAATACTAAGTAACCACACATCTTAGTAATACCGTATTTTAATCGTAGTATATATTCTCATACTAACTATAATGAACACAATTCATACTATTCCGGTTTGTAATTATACGCGCCATAATTATCTCACGTCGTATTAGACATTCACGTCTCAACCCATACCGTCCATGTAATACACCCTCGTATGTAAATTCCTTCTCATAAATACCCAAATGTCCCAAACCTATCACTACATCATCATTGGAAGGTTAAATATATCCTCGAACCAGTTTACGGAACTCCAAAAGTCAAAACAGTCCAAAAAGGACCAAACTGCCATCTCGTTAGAAGTCTCGTTCGAACGAGACTTCGAACGAGTTTGGACTGTCAGGTCGTTAGAAGTCTCGTTCGAACGAGGCTGTTCGAACGAGATCCCAGTTCGTTCGAACGAACTGTCCCTTCTAACGATATCTCGTTCGAACGAGATATCGAACGAAATCCCTACTCGTTAGTAACGACTGGTCAACTCGTTAGAAGCTCGTTCGAACGAGGTCGTTCGAACGACCTGGGGGCTGCTTCTAACGAGCCACCAGTTTCGGCCCAGATTTTTCCAAAAATCGTTTTTCACCATTTTTATCAATTCTAATCTCTTCCAAAGTTCATCCAAATAACGTTTTAGGGTCTCTAATTAATCCTAAACATATTTACATCATCTCCCAACATGTTTTCAAGGATCGAATCATCATAACATCAACCAAATTTACAAATTTCTATACTTTTCCCAATTTCTCTAGAACATGAACCCTAGGTTTATATTATCCTCAAATCCCAGAATTTATTTCGTTTTAATTCCTTCAAATCACAATTATTATAAGGGAAATCATCTACCTATCATACTACATGCAATTCTCTTCACAATTTTTCAAGTTCTATGATCTAAACTACATGGGTTTTCATATTTTCTTCAAGAACAAACCATAAATCCGAATTTTCTAACATGGAAGAAACATTCTCAGAAATTAAATGGAATAAAGTCACTTGCCTTGGTTGTCTCTGAGTTTGGTGTAGATTCGGTGTAGAATTTCTGCAGAATTCCTCTCTCTCTCTCCTTCTCCAAGCTTTCTTCTCCAAAAAGCTATGGTGGCTAGGGTTTGCTTTGGGGGAACTTATGAAAACCTAATTTAATAAACCTCCGTAGCTTGTTGGTTTAATAAGGGTTGGTTGGGTCAATTCCTTATCAGATTACAACTCTCAATTTTCGTCACTTTCAGTTACCCAAAAATACCAAATTACTAAAATACCCTTTAAGTTACCGGTATGGCCTAAAAATACCCCGGGACCCAAACTATACCCCCGGCTAGTGTTTTCTGACTATCTCGACCCTTCCGGACGCGTTGGCGCACTCAAAACGACCATACGGATTATAGATTTTAAATTCACTTTTATTAACAAAATATTATACCGTGACGCGGCGGTCCCACGCGTCTCAACAAAATTTCTAAAATGCCGTATATAAATCTCACGACAAATTTTATAATACCAAATACATATATAATCATATATGCACATAATCAAATACCAATTCGCATCTTATTAGTATTTATAACCCGGATTAATTTCCAATTAATACGCAATTTAATTAATTAATCCCAAAATAAATATAGCCAAAAATACGGGGTATTACAAGTTACTGGATGTGTCATTTTCCTACTGGTGAGCAAAAAAACATCCTGATATTTTTAAATTTACATACCAATACTCACGTGTACTTTGAAAATACACGTGATATTTTCACTTGTATTTTGAAAATACACATTTATTTTCACGTGTATTTTCAAAAAACACGTGATATTTTCACTTGTATTTTGAAAATACACGTATATTTTCACGTGTATTTTCAAAATACAAGTGATATTCCTTATATTTCAAAATTTACATACCAATACTTACCTGTACTTTGAAAATATCGCGTGTATTTTCAATTGTATTTTGAAAATACACGTGATATAACAAGTGTATTTTGAAAGTACACTTGTTATATTTACAAAACATAGTACACGTTTACTTTGTAAAATACACGTGTACTTTTTGAAGTAAAATTGTATTTTCAAAATACACGTGATATTTTCTCTTGTTCTTTCAAAATACACTTGTTATTTTCACTTGTATTTTCAAAATACACGTGATAATTTAACGTGTATTTTGAAAATACACGTCTTATATCATTTGTATTTTCTGTCAATATTATAGATGTACTTTAGAAAGTACGCGTGAACTTATATTGACAAAGTACACGTTAAATTTGTAAAAATCACGTGTACTTTCAACATACAATTGTAAAATTTGTAAAGTACACGTTTAATTTTGCGTGTATTTTGAACAAGTCACTTGTACTTTCCATTATGAATCCCTAGGTAATACAAGTATTAAATTCATTTTGTTTTTTGTATAATCACAGTATTGGGCATGTGAGAAATTTGAAATTATTTCTCATTGTTGATGTAAAAAATTAGATTATCTCTAATTTATCAATCACAGATAAAGTAAATAAGATAAAAAGGTTTTTAAAGTGGTTCAGCCTTGATAGAATGGCCTACGTCCACTGTCTTTGTTATTGTTGATTGTTTGTTAGGAATTCTCGATTATGGATTTACCAAGAATTTCCCCCTTCTCCCTTCTAATGAGGAGATTACAATGTATGTATAGCCTTGAGGCTGTACAAATGAAAGGACAATGCGCTGTTATTTAGTAGACACGTATAGCTGTATGATAATAATGAGCATTTAAGGCGAAGTCATTTCCTTGATTATCCTGATTTGAATGCTCTGTATGCTATGTAGCTCGGACCGCCTAAGCTGCTCGGATCGCCTAAGTAGCTCGGCATGATTGAGTTCCTCGGGGTCCGTGAGTTGGTCGATACTCTTGAGATATTTGGAGTATAGGAGTTCCTCGGGGGGGTAAGTAGCTCGGTATAAGCATTTACATTTGCCACATAGGTTGACACGCGTCTTCAAATGATAGGTCCATATCAGCAGAATAAATTTGGTATCAACAGAAGCCCCCAATGTTTCGTAGTTGGATGTTGAAGAAAAGTATGGAACATTTTGCTGCTTAGACTTTCAGTTTTTATAGATTTTAGGCAAACTTTCGTTGTATATAACTCCTTTTTTGAGTGCATAGTATCAGGCTTTTAAAGTGTTTTGAATTTCCATAACCACTTCGTTTTTTGTGCCCTTTTTTCTTATTTTTAGTCGCCGGATACGCAAACATCCGTCCTGGTAATCATTATTTTTCTCTATTCCCGAGGTAAAGTATTTAAACGTGGAAGAAATCCTATTGCCTTTCATTTTTCAAATCTGTATTCTTTGAACTCTTCATTTCTTCTCTATCTTGTGCGTTCGTTTCTTCCATTGTTCGTTGTCAACTGATTCACTCTTTTCCTGTAAGATTTTTTTCCTTCTCTTTTATTTACTTTGTTCATCATGGTTTACCTTGTTGAATCGCTTGACAAATTTCGCTTTTAATTTTCAATTCCTTCATGGGTCATATTTCATAGAACTTTCTGAACCTTCTGACTATTTTTCTTTGGCTGAGGGACATTGGTTCCCAAGTCTCTTTGTGGCTTTTCTTTTCCTCCAAATCCTTTATGTTTGGAGTTCTGTCAGTATTTTGACGTTGTACCTGCAAAAATAGCGCCAAATACCCGGAGGATAGTTAATGGAGTTCATAGGTTGAACCAACTTCATGGAACCCGTTTAGGGATTCCAGAGATAATGTATTGCTACAGATGGGTTGTCAGCGATAGTAATTTTTATTTAAAAACTAGGTTTTTGAATAGGGCATTAGTTGTCAATCTTCCTGACGCCAACAGGGATTATTTTGAACATGGAGTGGTAATGAAAAATTGACAACATCCTCCATTAAATGGAGATGATGTATATCAAGGTCCTAGATGTCCTCCTTATGGTAATGGGATATGTTGTTTTTATTTTTTAAAATCTTGTTTTCTTTGTGTTTGATAAAATGTGTCACTGACATTTAATTTTTGATTATTTGCAGTTGACAGCAAAAGAAAGTCTTCCAAAGAAACTGATGTTAATTTAAAGCATTTGAAACTTATCTGGAGTTTACACCAATCCGTTGCTGAAGAACATATTAGATCAGACTCTTATTTATTACAGTACAAGAGCTATACTCCATCCTTCACTGCTCGTCCAGTGGTGGTTGATATCGACCAAGTACCAGCTTCTGAAACTGATGTGGAAGGTTCCTCCTCCGAATCGAATATTCCCATTAGCAACCTAATGAAGAGAAGAAGAGCTCCTTCCTTCTTTGACAAATCAGACTCTGCCAATGTGGAGGCAAAGAAAAATAAGCAGGATGTTCCAGAGGAAGGGACGAGAAACATTGATGTACCCCCTCACGTTGCTGCCAAAAAAGTTATTGAGAAGCCCCTGTGGCTCTGAGCAAGGTTGTGGTTATTTCTCCTCCTAGTGAGGTTATTGTTATATCACCAACTAAGATAACTTCTTTAGTTGAAAATATTCCTGCTCCTCCGAGGAGGTTAAAGAAAAGTTCCTCTGATAGACTCGCTGAACAAATCTCTCAGCCTTTAAATGTTGAAAATGGTGTTCCCACTTTTGTTCCTCCGACCTCTGCCATGGGCTCGGTGAAGTCTTGGATTATCCCAGAAATCCAATGTATTGAAGACGCTCTTTCTCGTGACAGGGTCACTACCTTGGCTGCTCAACATATTGCCTCAGTAAGTATTATTAGTCTAAGTTTTCACTTTTCACTGCTATGTCCCTGTATTGACTCAAAATTATTTATTTCTTCAGTTGGTAACGTGTTTCAACAGCATGAGGCTATTAAATCTTCTAGCTCCTCGGGAGGTGTAGAGGAATCTTTTATCGATCTAACTCAGTCCTTAAAGGACTCTAGTCAGAAGTATGAAGAAGATAAAGTAGCTTGGGATAAGTAGGTTAACTCCGTTGAGCAAGAGAGAGATCAAGCTGTGGAGGCCTCCAAGGAGTTGGAGAATAAATTGAAAGAGTTGAAAAAGAACAATAAAGAGCTTGAGGAGAAGCTCAAGAATGCTGAAGAGATTGAGAATAAGCTCAAAACTGCTGAAGAGGAAGTTGGTAGACTTCATGAGGTTGATCGCCAGAAAAAGGAGATGGAAGGGAAGTTGAAGGCTATCGAGGAGCTCCTTAGGGAAAGGACTTCCTCAGAGAAAGAAAAGAGGAAAAAGGCTGTTAAAAAATCGTTCAGTACTGGTTGGGATAAAGACTAGAACAAGGGCCTGGCTGCCATGACTTCGCAAATGGAGTATGCTAGCCTCAAGTATTTTAGGGATGGATGGGTTGCTGCTTTGAAAGAGATAAAAATTATTGAGAATTCAAAATTATTCCAGCAACACATTCATGGCCCTCCTCCCTCTCCTGGGGAAGAAGAAGAGGACGAAGCTGCCTCAGAAGAATCTTCCATGATAATTGGGGACCAGGTCCTTGCTATTAAAACTTACTTCGAGCAGCCCCAACCAACAAACATTTATGCTGAGCAGCTTTCCTTGCCCTCCGAGCAACCAACCTCTTCGTCTAAGCCTTCCGAGTAAATTTTAGGAAGCAAGGAGAAGGTGTAGAGTTGTTCGGATCTTTCTTTTGCTTTTTTATTCAATGTAATTTTGGGCTATGTACTTCTTCTTGTGATGAAATAAAATTAGAACTTTGGTTGTTCGTCTTGACTTTCCTTTGTCCTTACTCTGTGTTGATGTAAAAAATTAGATTATCTCTAATTATTTAATCACAGATAAAAATAAATAAGACAAAAGAATTTTAAAGTGGTTCAGCCTTGAAAGAATGGCCTACGTCCACTATTTTTATAATTGTCGACTGTTTGGAATTCTCGATAACAGGTTTTACCAAGAAATTCTGAGTCCTCCGCTAATGAGGAGGTTACAATGTATTTATAGCCTTGAGGCTGTACAAATGAAAGGACAATGCGATGTTCTCTAGTAGACATGTACATCTGTATAATAATAATAAGCATTTAATGCGCAATCATCCTCTTAATTATCCGGATATGAATACTCTGTACGAGATGCAGCTCGAATCGCCTAAGCTGCTCGGACCGCCTAAGTAGCTCAGCATACATGAGTTGCTCGGTACAATAAAGTTCCTCGGAGAACACTTGTTGCTCGGAGCACCTGAGTTGGTCGGGGAGATTGAGCTCTTCGGAGTCAAGGTGTTGTTCAAAAAATGTTTGCGGGTGCCATGTAAATTGACACGTGTCTCCACATAATTGATCCACGTCAGCGGACTAAATTTAGTATCAACAGAAGCCCCCAATGTTTCGTAGTTTGATGTTGAAGAAAAGTATGGAACATTCTGTTGCCTAGACTTTATGGATTTAAGACAAACTTTCGTTGTTTATAACTCCTTTTTTGAGTGCATAGTATCAGGCTTTTAAAGTATTTTGAATTTCCATAACCGCTTCGTTTTTCATGCCTTTTTCTTTTTTTTAGCCGCCGGATACGCAATCGTCCGTCCTGGTAATCATTATTTTTCTCCATTCCCGAGGTAAAGTATTTAAACACTTCAAAAAATTCGATCGTCTTTTACTTTTTCAAATCTGTATCTTAGAACTTCTTCACTTCTTCTCTATCTTGTGCGTTCGTTTCTTCCATTGTTCGTTGTCAACTGATTCAACCTTTTCCTGTAAGATCTTCTTCCTTCTATTTTATTTCCTTTGTTCATCATGGTTTACCTTGTTGAGTCGCTTAATAAGTTTCGCTCTGATTTTTCTATTCCTTCATGGGTCATATTGGAAGAACTTTCTGAACCTTCTGACTATTTTTCTTTGGCTGAGGGACATTGGTTCCCCAGTCTCTTTGTGGCCGAATGTGGCTTTTCTTTTCCTCCAAACACTTTATGTTTGGAGTTCTGTCAGTTTTTTGATGTTGTTCCTGCAAAAATAGCGTCAAATACTTGGAGAATAGTCAATGGAGTTCATAGGTTAAATCAACTTCATGGAACCCGTTTAGGGATTCCAGAGATAATGTACTGTTACAGATGGGTCGTTAGTGATAGTACTTTTTACTTAAAAAATAGGTTTTTGAATAGGGCATTAGTTGTCAATCTTCCCGATGCCAACAGGGATTATTTTGAACATGGAGTGGTAATGAAAAATTGGCAACATCCTCCATTAAGTGGAGACGATGTATATCAAGGTCCTAGATGCCCTCTTTATGGCAATGGGATAGGTTTTTTTTATTTTATTTTTTGAAATTAAGTTTTCTTTGTGTTTGATAAAATGCGTCATTGACATTTTAATTTTTGTTTATTTGCAGTTGACGGCAAAAGAAAATCTCCGAAGGAGACAGAGGTTAATTTAAAGCATTTGAAACTTATCTGGAGCTTGCACCAATATGTTACCGAGGAACATATTAGATCGACCTCTTATTTGTTGCAGTACAAGAGCTATACTTCATCTTTTACTGCTCGTCCAGTGGTAAGTGATATCAATCAAGTACCAGCTTCTGAAGGTTCCACCCCTGAATCGAATATTCCCCTCAGTAATAGAATGAAGAGAAGACGAGCTCCTGCCTTCTTTGACAAATCAGACTCTGCCAATGTGGAGGCCAAGAAAAATAAGCAGGATGTCCCAAAGGAAGGGACAAGAAAAATTGATGCTTCCCTTCCAGTTGCTACTAAGAAAGTTGCTGAGAAGATTGTTGAGAAGCCCTCAGTGGCCCCGAGCAAGGTTGTTGCTGTTTCTCCTCCAAACGAGGTTATCGTTATATCACCAACCAAGACAACATCCTTGGTTGAGAATGTTCCTGCTCCTACGAGGAGGTTAAAGAAAAGTTCTCTTGAGAGACCATCAGAGACTGTCTCTCAGTCTTTAAATGTTGAAGGTGGTATTCCCACCTTTGTTCCTCCGAGCTCTGCTATGAGCTCGGTGAAGTCTTGGATTATCCTAGAGGTCCAAGGTATTGAAGACAATCTTTCTCGGGATAGGGTTACCACTTTGGCAGCTCAACATATTGCCTCAGTAAGTATTGCTAATCTAAACTTTCATTTTTCAATGTTATGTCCCTGTACTGACTTACAGTTATTTTCTTTTTCCAGCTGGTAACATGTTTCAACACCATTCTGAAGAAAGATGAGGTTATCAAGGCTTCAATCTCCTCGGGAGGTGTAGAAGAAGCTTTTACTGGATTGACCCAGTCTTTGTAGGAATCTCATCAGAAGTATGAGTAGAATAAAATTGCTTGGGAGAAGCAGGTTAAGTCTGTCGAGCAAGAAAGAGACCGAGTTGTGGAGGCCTCCCAAGAACTAGAGCGGAAAATGAAAGAATTTGAGAAGAAAAATAAAGAGCTTGAGGAAAAGCTTAAGAACATTAAAGATCTTGAGAACAAGCTCAAGAAATCTGAAGAGGAAGTTGTTAGACTCCGTGACGTTGATCGTCAGAGGCAGGAGATAGAAGGAAAAATGAAAGCTGCCGAAGAACTTCATACTGAGAGGATTTCCTCAGAAAAGGCAAAGAGAAAAACCGTGATTAAAAAGTCCTTCAGCGCTGGCTGTGACAAAGGTTGGAACAAAGCCCTAGCTGCCATGTCCTCTTAGATGGAATTTGTTAGCCTTAAATACTTCAGGGACGGATGGGTTACAGCTCTGCAGGAGCTAAAGGTCTCTGAGAGCTCTGAACTGTTTCAGCGTCATGTTCATGGTCCTCCTCCCTCTCCTGGAGAAGAAGAAGAAGAGGACGAAGCTGCCTCATAAGAGTCTTCAATGATAATTGGGGATCAGGTCCCTACTGTTGAACTTCGCTTTGAGCAGCCCCAACCAACTATTACGCCTACCGAGCAGCTACTCGTGTCCATCGAGCAACCAGCCTCCTCCTAGAAACCTCTCGAGGAAGTTATAGGAAATAAAGAGAAGGTGTAGCGTAGTTTGGATGTTTATTTTGTCATTTTATTAGATGTAGCCTCAACTTTTGTATTTTCTTTTATGATGAAATGAAAATTCAAGCTTTTAGTTATCTATATTGACTTCTTCCTCTTCTTGCTCTGTCTGCATTCTTAATAATTCTTTTTATCTCTTTTCTTTACTAGTTTATGGCTAGAATGGAGCTCTTGTCAGCTCACGATACTGAACTGATGAAAAAATGCAATGACTACTTCGAGGTTGTCCATGCTGACCTGAATGAAGCCCAAATCATCGACATCCTTGGTCCAGATACTTCTGAACGAGCAGTTGAAGCCTATCAATATTTGAAGTGCCTGCTCGACCGTGCAGTTGCCAACAATGTGGCATATTATGAGATGATTGAAGATCTCCAAGGTACCATCGAGGAACTCCAATAACAATACAAGGAATCTTCTGCCCTTTTTCATCAGGGATATGAGAAAAAATATCAGCAACTAAATGTTGACAAAGGATATGATAAGTTCATTGCTGCTTACGAGAAGAAAGAGAAAATTCTAAGGGTTGAGGTCGAGGAGCATAGGCAAATCGCGAAACTGCTGGAGCAGGAAAATAATGTTTTGAGATAAGAGATATCTCAATTGAAATCTGCAGCATCTTCTGGTCCCTGTCAACGACGAAGGTTTCTCGTTCTTGGAGGTCGAAAATGCCAATTTGAGAGATGAATTGGAAACCTTAAAGAGGACTGGACCCTCTACTTCTGCTCGCGGACGAGCAAGAGCTTCTCGGGTTATTGTTAAAGAGGCTAGAACGCAGGCAGCTTTGGAAAATCAGGCCTTCCAGTTGATGGCGAAGAATCAAGCGTTAGTAGAGATGTCCAAGAAGATTCTGAACCTCGACGAGCAACTTTTTGCACAAAGTTCTGCCTTGGAAAATAAAACCAATATGGTGAAGAATCCTCACGAGTAGCTAGAGAGGTTGACCTACCAGTTCCATAAACAGCCCAGAGAGTTTTGAATGGCTAGTTACAATGAAGCCCTCTACCATTTAGATGATCGGATCAAGAATTCAAATAATGAGGGTTACAAGCAAGGATGGTTGAATGCACTGGGGGTGTTAAAGTTGGAGCAGGGCCATTATCTATGGGATTACTATGACCCTGGATTGCTCGAGTTGCCTGTGTCACCTTTTAAACTTGATATGAGATGGATTCCTGCTCGGGCAATTCCTCAGTGCTTAATATCCAAGTATCTCGGTGACTACAGTCTTTATTCTAATTTTGAGATATCTCACCCGTAGCACTTGCTTGATCGGCCATTTGTGATGAATGTCAGGATGCTTCGAGATCTGAACTTCATAAATTCTCCTTACGCCTTAGATGATCCTCCTGCTGGAGTAGAACCTGTTTCAAAGGCAGAGGGAAAGAAACCAGTAGAATAGGATTTTTATGGTTTTTTCTTTTTTCAGCATATGTAATCCTTCTCGCTTTGAATGAAAATGTAATCCTTCTCGATTTGAATGAAAAGTTTTGGTCCTTTGTCATTTCATTTTCTTCTAAGTAATTTACAGAATGTCTTTGCTTGTTGGTTGGTAAGTATATATATATTTATGACATACTTAACTTATTGTAGTGATTTTTTAATACTAGGCAATAGAACAACTTACATTCCATGGTATTTAAACAACTATTCCCGACCAACCGGAGTTGGTGGATTTTTATTCTCGACCAACCGGAGTTGGTGGATTTTTATTCCCGACCAACCGGAGTTGGTGGATTTTTATTCCCGACCAACCTGAGTTGGTGGATTTTTATTCTGGACTTGATGAGTAGTTCCCGACCAACCGGAGTTGGTGGATTTTTATTCTGGACTTGATGAGTAGTGTGTAGCACTAGTATTCCGTAAAAAATTCCAACAAAAGGAGAGGATTGGGTAAAACATCCACAACTTTATTCATATTGAAGAAAACTGCATTACATGGGGATTTTAACTACTGATAATATTTGCGCAGATGCTCTGCGTTCCATGCATTCTTAAACTCTTCTCCTTCTAAGGTTTCAATCCTAGATGTTCCTGGTCGAACAACTTATGTTACTCTGTAGGGTCCATGCCAGTTAGCTTCCAGTTTGTTGTGCTTTTGAATTACTTTCTTTAGCACATAGTCTCATTCCTTCAGATCGCACTTTTTTACCCTCTTGTTGTAAAACAGAGTTGTTCGTTGTTGGTATGCAGCATTCATAATGATTGCTTCTTCTCTAACTTCCTCGAGCATATCTAGATCTAATCGCCTCATCAAATCACTGATAGGAGAATTGAAATTCATCACCCTGTGTGTGGGGAGGCCCAACTCGGCAGGTATAACAGCTTCACTTCCGAATGCCAACATGTATGGAGATTCTCCTGTTGCTGCTCGCGGTGTAGTACGATAAGCCCACAGCACAGAATGCAGCTCGTTAATCCAATTTTCCTTTGCATCGTCCAGTCGTTTTTTCAAACCATTTAGCAGCTTTCTGTTTGTCACCTCAGTTTGTCCATTGCTATGGGGATGGCCTGGTGCAGAGTGGGTTTTCAATATGTTCGACTGATGACAATACGCAACAAATTCCTCGTTGTCAAATTGAGTTCCATGATCTGTGATGAATGCACGGGGAAGACCATATCTATAGATGATATTCTTCCAAATAAATTGGTACACCTTTTCATACGTCATATCAATAAGAGGCTCAGCTTCCACCCACTTAGTAAAGTAATCCACCGCGACCACGAGATATTTAAATCTTCCCCTGGTTGTTGGAAGTGGCCCGACCAAGTCTATTCCCCACATGGCAAATGGCCAAGGGGAAGTAATGGGTGTTAACAATGCTTGGGGAGTTCTTCGAATAGAAGAGAAGCGTTGACATTTGTCATATTTTTTGGCATAGGCTATATAATCAGCCCTCATCATTGCCCAATAATATCCTTGCGTCATTATTCTTTGCAAAAGCGTCTGACCTGCTATATGGGCTCCACAGGACCCTTCATGGACCTCTTCAATCAAGTCTTTCACCTAGGAGGGATGCACAAATCTTTGTAAACCTGCTATAATTCCTCGTCTATATAGAATACCATTAATCAATACATAACGAGCAGCTTTAAACTTCATTTTCTTGGCTGTGAGTTTATCAGTTGGCAAAACCCCTTCTTCAATGTATGCCCTGATGGGATCCATCCAAGATGGTCCTAAATCAAGGGTAATAAAGTTCATCATCAGATCTTCATCTATGCTCCGACTAGCCAAGACTTCTATGGGGATTGTTCTTCTTAGCTCAGTGCGTGTTGCTGAGGCTAACCGAGCTAAGGCATCTGCTCTTGTATTCTCCAATCTTGGTATTCTAATTATCTGTACTGCAATCAGGCTTGATAAAATCTCCATTGCTTTTGCATGATACTTGATCATTAATTCTCCATTGGCTGCATATACCCCCAGCATTTGATTTACGATCAATTGTGAGTCACTGAATACGATAACCTGCTCAGTCTTCATGGTTTTTGCCAAACTAAGACCAACAATCATTGCTTCATATTCAGCTTCATTGTTAGAAGCTTTAAATTGAAAGCGCAGAGCATATTCCACATCGATCTCATCTGGGCTGTTTAAAATAATCCCTGCTCCATTGCCTGTAGTGCACGAAGAACCATCTATATACAAATTCCACACAGGTATCTCATTATCAAACTCTTGGTCGGACAGAATTCCTCGGTGGAATATTTGATGCTTCCTTATATCCTCCTCCAGCACTTCTTGCTGCTCGTCAACTATCTTCTCTTGCTCGTCTATCGACTGAGGTTGGTTGGATTTTAAGTTTGATGATCCCATAACATTCACAGGTTGGTCGGTATTCAACTTCTGCTCTTCGTAGGTATCTGGATAGGTGAACTCTGCGATAAAATCTGCCACTGCTTGCCTTTTAAGTGACGACCTAGGATCATAAATTATATCGTATTCACCCAATTCTACAGCCCAATACATTAATCTTACTGATTTCTCTGGTTTGTGCAAAGCTTGCCTTAATGGCATGTCTGTATACACTACTATAGTATGAGCTTGGAAGTATGGCCTCATTCTTCTACTTGCTTCGATCAATGCCAGTGCTAACTTTTCCAACCTTGGATATCTGATCTCTGCTCCTCAGAAGGCATTGCTGGTGTAATAAATTGGTTTTTGCACTCCATCCTCCATTCTTATTAATGCCTAGCTAACTGCATTCTCCGAAACTGCCAGATACAAGTATAATCTTTCTCCCATTACCGATCTTGATAACAATGGAGCTGCTCCCAAGTATTTCTTCAATTCTTGAAAAGCCTTCTCGCATTCATCATTCCATTCAAACGTTTTTGTCAGTGTTTTGAAGAATGGGAGGCATCTATCAGTTGCTCGTGACATAAATCTCTTAAGTGCTGCAACTCGCCCTATGAGACTTTGTACTTCCTTCTTCGTCGTTGGGGATCGTAGCTCCAATAGAGCTTTGACCTTTTCAGGGTTTGCCTCAATTCCTCGTTGATTTACGATATATCCGAGGAACATGCCTTCTCGTACTCCGACTATGCATTTGGTAGGGTTCAACTTCATTTGATATTTATCTAGTTGATCAAAGGTCTGGCCTAGGTCAATTAGATGGTCAACAGCTTTCTTGCTCTTCGTCAGCATATCATCAATATAAACCTCCATATTGTGACTGATTTTCTCTGCAAACACCTTGTTCATCAGCTGCTGATATGTTGCACCTGCATTTTTCAATCCAAAAGGCATAACATTATAACAATAAGTTCCCCTAGGGGTACTAAAAGAGGTACTCTCCCTGTCTTCGGGTTTCATTTTAATCTGGTTATAACCAGAATAAGCATCCATGAAGCTCAACAGCTCATGTCCCGAGGTAGCATCCACTAATTGATCAATTCGGGGCAAAGGAAAATGATCCTTTGGGCATGCCTTGTTGAGGTCGGTGAAGTCAACACACATCCTCCACTTGTTATTCTTCTTCTTCACCATCACCACATTAGTTAGCTAATCAGGATATTTGACATCTTCAATAAAATAGGCTTTCTGAAGCTTCTCGACCTCTTCTTGTATAGCTTGGTTCTTTTCAGGGCTGAACACTCTTCGTCGCTGCTTCACTGGCTTGATTTCCTTGTTCACATTGAGCTCGTGACATAGGAAGGCTGGATCTATCCCTGGCATGTCTTCGTGGCTCCATGCGAAAGTTTATTTTCTGCTTTTTAGGAAGACTATCAATTCCTATTTTAGTGAGGCATTCAACGACGAACCTATTTGTGTTGTTCGTTCCGGGTGCTTGTCGTCCAGAATGACATTTTCAGTAGCTTCCACCACCTGGCCTTTTACGAGCTGCGACTCGTCTCTAGGATCTAATGTTTCGATTTCTGTACCCTCATCCACTTGATAGGTAGTAGTCTTTTTCCTAGATTCCTCCAGTTTTTCCTGCTCGACAGATGAATAGTAGCATTCCCGAGCTACTTTTTGGTCACCCTTCACTATTCTTACTCCAAAATTGGTTGGAAATTTTAAGCATTGATGTACAGTAGATGGTAGTGCTTCGAACTTCTTTAAACTTACTCTTCCTATGATGATATTGTAAGCTGATTGGACATTCTTATCCATCACGAAGAAGCGCACCCTTTCTGTTCGACAAGCAGGCCATGTGCCAATGAATATATCCAACTTGATCGTCCCAAGTGGAAAAACTTTCTCGCCAGTAAAACCGAGGAGGGGCCTGTGATAAGGTTCCAACTGAGACAACTTTAGATTTAAGCTGTCAAAGCATGAGTAGAACATGATATCGGCCGAGCTACCATTATCCACCAGTACTCTTTAGATCATTACTTCCTTCATCCTCATTTTGATCACCAATAGATCATCACGAGGATATAACACACCTGCAAGGTCGTTCTTGGAGAAACCGATGACCAGTTTTTCTTTGTTTACCTTCCTCGGGCTATCATCCTCAGCTAGATTTATTCGTTGAATATATGAACAAGCTTGAGCCTCATCGAGGTAAGCTTTCATCTCTGCAGTAAGGTCTCCACCTCCTGCATCTCCACCTGTAATAATATTACAATCAAATGATCCAAAATGAATTAAAAATACCTCACGTTTTGGTTGTCTTGGTCTTTTGGGGAGATCGGGGTCATCTTCTGGATCATCTTCATGATCTATTTTCTTGTCTTCTTTTGCTCGACGAGGAGATCCAAACCTCTGTCTTGCTCGATTATTGCTTTTTCCGTCATTTCTACGATCAACATACTTGGCCAGCTTACCTCGTCTGATGAGTGCTTCAATTTCATTCTGAAGAGCTATGCAATTTTTGGTCGTATGACCATGGTCTTTATGGAACTCGCAATATTTGGTCTTATTCCTCTTGTCAGGATCTGTCTTCATTTTCTCTGGCCAGTTTAGCTCCTCGCTGTTCTTGATGAACGTGGTTTATGTCTACTTTCAAAGGAGTATAATTTCCAAATTTCTTCAACTGTTCCCATGATGGCTTTGCTTTTGACAGCTTGTTACCACCATTGTTCTTATGCTCTTTCTTTTCAGCCTTATCAACCTCCACGTTGGTCTCTTTGGTATCCATATTTTTCTTCGTAGCCATAGCCTCCTCGGCATTCATGATTTTGGCCGCTTTTGCCATCAGTTCTGACATGGTCCTGGGCGGATCTTTGGCCAAAGTGTAGTACAATTTATTGGGCAACAGTCCACTCATCAAAGCAGTAATCGCTGTCTTTTCCTCGTAATCAATAACTTCGAGCTTCTCATTATTGAAACGAGTTATATAATCCCTGGTGCTCTCACCTACTTTTTGTCTAACACTTAACAAGTGTGCTACTCGTTTAACTGTTTTTTCTCCCAAACAAAAATTTCCAATAAAGAGCTCGGCTAGTTGAAAGAAAGTTGAAATCTTCCCCCGAGGAAGATTATTGTACCACATTTGAGCAGATCCGGTAAGAGTTCTCGAAAATGCCCTGCATCTCATCTCATCTGGCACGACATAGATATCGGCAGCAGCTTGGTATTGTTCTATATGAAGGACAGGGTCAGCTTTTCCATCATATTTAGGAGTCACAACAGGTGCTTTGAACTTTTATGGTGTGGAAAAATCCATAATTTCCTGGATAAAAGGTGTTCCTTGGACAAAAGTTCTTTGTAGAGGATTCTTGGCCTTAGCTATTTCCCCTAGTCTATCCTCCAACCTTTGAATAGAGCCTTTCCATGCATTATTTCCCTCCTCGGGCCTGTTGGTTCGAGCAACTGATCGTGTTGAATTTGCTTTCTGGGATCTTTCATTACGAGCAGTTGGTCGTGATTGGGCAGAATCCTCCCTTAGATCGGATGGTCGTTGAAAGTTCCTCGACACAATCCTGGGAGGACTTTTATTCCTCCTAGGGCCCAAATGATCAAAAGGAGAGACTCTACTCAACCTTTCAAGAGCACTTGTTCTTTCTGGAGATAAAGTGATGTTTTGTTGAGTGTCTGTAGCTCGTACCGAGGAAGTACGCCCAGGCTGGTAAGAAGGATTATGAGATCTCTCAGTACGATATGAATCGATGCGTCTGGATCGAGATTCCTCTGAGAGTAACGTTCGCCTAGAATGTAACCGGGTATTTCTTTGAACGCTTCGTTGTCCTGAATGAGTAGATACTCCACCCCGGACAGTTTGTATGAGTTGTCGCATAGTCTCTTGCATGGTCGTCTGTCCCTGGGCCAAATTAGCCATTATTCCAGCCAGATCTTGGATATTTGGAGGAGCAGATGGATTCGGGGGGTTTCCAGCGTTTCGATTACTGGATTCAGGATTATCAGCCATTGGTGATGAATTGTTTTGGTGAAAAGCGATAATTACAGTCGTTTTCCACAGACGGCGCCAATCTGTTGATGTAAAAAATTAGATTATCTCTAATTATTTAATCACAGATAAAAATAAATAAGACAAAAGAATTTTAAAGTGGTTCAGCCTTGAAATAATGGCCTACGTCCACTATTTTTATTATTGCCGACTGTTTGGAATTCTCGATAATAGGTTTTACCAAGAAATTTCGAGTCCTCCGCTAATGAGGAGGTTACAATGTATTTATAACCTTGAGGCTGTACAAATGAAAGGACAATGCGTTGTTCTCTAGTAGACATGTACATCTGTATGATAATAATAAGTATTTAATGCGCAGTCATCCTCTTAATTATTCGGATATGAATACTCTGTACGAGATGCAGCTCGTACCGCCTAAGCTGCTCGGACCGCCTAAGTAGCTCGGCATACATGAGTTGCTCGGTACAATAAAGTTCCTCGGAGAACACTTGTTGCTCGGAGCACCTGAGTTAGTCGGGGAGATTGAGCTCCTCGGAGTCAAGGTGTTGTTCAAAAAATATTTGCGGGTGCCATGTAAATTGACACGTGTCTCCACATAATTGATCCACGTCAGCGGACTAAATTTAGTATCAACACTCTGTTTGTATCATCATTGATTCTGTTTATTGCCTCTATTTGATAGTTTATGGCTAGGATGGAGCTCCTATCATCTCATGATACAGAATTGATGAAGAAATGTAATGATTACTTCACAGCTGGTCATGCAGACCTAAACGAGGCTCAAATCATTGACATCCTTAGTCCAGATACTTCTAAACGAGCAGTCGAAGCTTACCAATATCTAAAGTGCTTGCTCGACCGAGCTGCTGCCAATAATGTAGCTTATTATGAGATGATTGGGGATCTTCAAGGAACTATAGAGGAACTCCAGCAGCAGTACAAAGAGTCTTCCATACTTTTGCACGAAAGGTACGAGAAGAAATATTAATAGTTAAATGCTGAAAAAGGGTATGATAAATTCATCTCTGCTTACGAAAAGAAAGAGAGCATTCTAAATGTTGAGGTTGAAGAGCATAGGAAGATCGCTAAGCTATTGGAGCAGGAAAACATTATTTTGCAAGAAGAGATTACACAACTCAAGTCTGCCGCATCTTCCTTGGGGGCCCTGGTCCCCGTTAATGATGAAGGTTTTTCTTTTTTGGAAGTAAAAAATGCCAACTTGCGAGATGAGTTGGAAACTTTGAAAAGAGCTGGACCCTCCACTTCTACTTGTGGATGAGCAAGATCTTCTTCTCGGGGACGAGCAAGAGCTGGTCGGATATCTAGTGAAGAAGCAAGAACTCAAGAGGCCTTAGAGAATCAGGCATTCCAGTTGATGGCGAAGAACTAAGCCTTAGCAGAGATGTCCAAGAAGACTCTGAACCTCATCGAGCAACTTTTTACACAAAGCTCTGCCTTGGAAAATAAAGAAATTCTGGTGAAGAATCTTCACGAGCAACTGGAGAGGTTAACTTACTAATTCCATAAACAACCCAGAGAGTTTTGGATGGCTGGATATAACGAAGCACTTTGTCATCTTGATGCTCATTTAGAACAATCGAACAACGAAGGGTACAAACAGGGATGGTTGAATGCTCTTTGTGTTCTAAAATTGGAGAGAGGTCATTTTTTATGGGATTACTGTACTCCTGGAGTTCTTGATCTACCTGTGCCTCCTTTCAAGCTTGACCTTAGTTGGATTCCATCCTGGGCCATTCCTCGCGTTCTAATATCCAAGTATCTTTATGATTATAGTCTCCATTCAAACTTTGAAATATCTCGCCCAGAACATCTGCTTGATCGTCCATCTATAATGAACGTCAGAATGTTGCAAGATCTGAACTTCATAAATTCCCCTTATAGTCTTGATGATCCTCCAGCTGGGGTAGACCCTCTGTCAAAGGCAGAGGGAAAGAAACCTATAGAATAGGATTTGTTTATGTAATGAACTTCTTTCATATTACACGTAATCTGCAATTTATTTTGTTCTGGTTTTAATGAAGAAATCTTTAGTTTTCTTTACAATTTTAATTGTTATTGGTTTGGAAATATTTTATGAAATATCTCTTTTATTTACTGACGGACATGTATGTATATCTATAGAAAGACAAAAAATGTCATGTGTTATTTTAAATTGTCGACCAACCGGAGTTGGTGAAAATTATTTGCCAACCAACCGGAGTTGTTAGTATTTATTACCCGACCAACCGTAGTTGGTGGTAATTTGCTTCCCGACCAACTTAGAGTTGGTGGTAATTGCTTCCCGACCAACTTAGAGTTGGTGGTAATTTATTTGCCGACCAACCGGAGTTGGTGTTAATTGCTTCCCGACCAATTTAGAGTTGGTGGTAATTGCTTCCCGACCAACTTAGAGTTTGTGGTAATTTACTTACCGACCAACCGGAGTTGGTGGTAATTGCTTCCCGACCAACTTAAAGTTGGTGGTAATTTATTTGTCGACCAACCGTAGTTGGTGTTAATTGCTTCCCGACCAACTTAGAGTTGGTGGTAATTTATTTGTCGACCAATCGGAGTTGGTGGTAATTGCTTCCCGACCAACTTATAGTTGGTGGTAATTGCTTCTCGACCAACTTAGAGTTGGTGGTAATTTACTTGCCGACCAACCGGAATTGGTGGTAATTGCTTCCCGACCAACTTAGAGTTGGTGGTAATTTACTTGCCGACCAACTTAGAGTTGGTGGTAATTTACTTGTATAGTGTGTAGCACTAATATTCCGAAAAAAAATTTAACGAACAAAGAAAAATGGGGAAACATCACTTTATTCATATTGAAGAAATCGTATTACATAGATATTTCCACTACTGATAATACTTTCGAAAATGCTCGACATTCCATGCATTTTTGAATTCTTCTCCTTCCAAGGTTTCAATCCTGTATGTCCTTGGACGAACAACTTCTGTCACTCTGTAGGGTCCGTGCCAGTTGGCTTCTAGTTTATTATGCTTTTGGATGACTTTCTTCAACACATAATCCCCTTCCTTTAAATCATATTTCTTAACTCTTTTATTGTAGAACGAAGCTGTTCGTTGTTGATACGCGGCGCTCCTGATAGCTGCTTCTTCTCTGACTTCTTCTAGCATATCCAGGTCTAATATTCTCATCAAATCACTAACAGGAGAATTGAAATTAAGTACCCTATGTGTAGGAATGCCAACATGTATGGGGACTCTCCAGTTGCTGTTCGTGGTGTGGTGCGATAGGCCCAAAGCACAAACTGTAGCTCGTTAATCCAATTTTCCTTTGCGTCATCCAGTCTTTTTTTCAAACCATTTAGTAGCGTTCTGTTTGTCACTTCAGTTTGCCCATTGCTCTGGGAGTGGCCTGGTGCAGAATGAACCTTCAGTACATTGGATTATTGACAATATGCAGCAAACTCCTCGTTGTCAAATTGGGTTCCATGGTCAGTAATGAACGCATGTGGGAGGCCGTATCTGCAAATTATATTTTTCCAAATAAATTGATAGACTTTGTTGTATGTCATATCAATAAGAGACTTAGCTTCTACCCATTTAGTAAAATAATCCACTGCGACCACTAAGTATTTGAATCTTCCCTTAGTCGTTGGTAGTGGTCCGACCAAATTTATTCCCCATATAGCAAATGGACAAGGAGATGTTATGGGTGTTAATAATGCTTGAGGAGTTCTTCGGATGGACGAGAAGCGTTGGCATTTATCACATTTCTTAGCATAAGTCGTGCAATCAGCTCTCATCGTCGGCCAGTAATACCCCTGCGTGGTTATCCTTTGTAGGAGCGTCCAACCAACTACATGGGCTCCACAAGACCCCTCATGAACCTCTTAGATCAAGTCTTTCACTTCGTAGGGATGAACACATCTTTGTAGCGCTGCTATAACTCCTCGTCTATATAAAATACCAATTGTTAATACATAACGAGCAGCTTTGAACTTTAATTTCTTGGCTGCAAGTTTATCAATTGGCAGAGTTCCGTCTTTAATATAGGCCCTGATGGGATCCATCCAAGATGGTCCCAAATCAAGCACAAGGAAGTTTATGATCAGATCTTCGTCTATGCTCCGACTAGCTAGAATCTCTATTGGGATTGTTCTTCGTAGCTCGGTGCGGGTAGCTGATGTTAGTCGCGCTAGGGCATCTGCTCTTGCATTCTCCAATCTTGGTACTCTGACCAGCTGAACAGCAATAAAACTCGATACCAACTCCATTGCTTTTGCATGGTACTTGATCATTAACTCTCCCTTTGCTGCATACACTCCAAGAATCTGATTTATAATTAACTGCGAATCGCTGAATACAACAACCTGTTCTGCCTTCATCCTTCTGGTTAGACTTAAACCTATAATCATTGCTTCATATTCGGCCTCATTATTAGAAGCTTTAAATTGAAATCGCAGAGCATACTCCATATCTACCTCATCTGGGCTTTTCAAAATAATCCCTGCTCCACTGCCTGCGGTAAACGAAGAGCCATCTACATACAAATTCCATATGGGTAACTGATCATCAAAATTTTGATCTAAGAGAGTTCCCTGGTGAAATATCTGGTACTTCCTTTTATCCTCCTCCAATACTTCTCGCTGCCCGTTAGTCATCTTTCCTTCCTCGTCTACCGAAGTAAGTTGGTCGGGGCTTAATTTTGATGTTCCTGTAACATCTACAGGTTGATCAGTTTTCAAATCCTTTTCTTCGACGGCATTTTTTTGAGTAAATTCTGCGATAAAATCTGCTACTGCTTGCCCTTTGAGCGACGACCTTGGCTCATAAATTATATCATATTCACCGAGCTCCACTGCCCAGTACATCAATCTTCCCGATTTCTCCGATTTATGCAGAGCTTGCCTTAATGGCATATCAGTGTACACAACTATAGTATGGGCTTGGAAGTATGGTCTCATTCTTCTTCTAGCTTCAATTAGTGCTAACGCCAACTTCTCCAACCTTGGATATCGAATTTCTACTCCTCGAAAAGCTTTGCTAGTGTAGTAGACTGGTTTCTGCACTCCACCTTCTATTCTTATCAACGCCGAGCTAATTACGTTCTCTAAAACTAGCAAATACAAGTACAATCTCTCTCCCATCACTGGTCTAAATAGCAAGGGAGACATTCCAAGGTACTTCTTCAGTTCTTGAAAGGCCTCCTCGCATTCATCATTCCACTCAAAAGTTTTTCGGAGTGTTTTGAAGAATGGGAGGCATCTATCAGTTGCTCATGACACAAATCTATTAAGTGCAGCGACTCTTCGTGTGAGACTTTTCACTTCCTTATTCGTAGTTGGAGATCGTAGTTCTAATAGAGCCTTGATCTTTTCAGGGTTCGCCTCAATTCCTCGTTGATTAACAATGTATCCGAGAAATATTCATTCTCGTACTCCGAATATGCATTTGGTGGGATTCAACTTGATTTGATATTTTTCTAGTTGATCAAAGGTTTGACCTAGGTCAACTAGATGGTTAGCAGCTCTCTTTCTCTTCGTCAGCATATCATCAACGTAAACCTCCATGTTATGACTAATCTGCTCTGCGAACACCTTATTCATCAGCCGCTGATATGTTGCACCTGCATTTTTCAATCCAAAAGGCATAACATTATAACAATAAGTTCCCCCGGGGGTGATAAAAGAGGTACTCTCCCTATCTTCGGGCTTCATTTCAAAATGGTTTTAACCAGAATAAGCATCCATGAAGCTCAATAACTCGTGTCCCAAAGTGGCATCCACCAATTGATCGATTCGAGGCAAAGGAAAATGATCATTTGGGCAGGCTTTATTAAGATCAGTGAAATCAACACACATCCTCCACTTATTATTCTTTTTCTTCACCATCACCACATTTGCTAATCGGTCCGGATATTTGACGTCTTTAATGAAACAGGCTTTCTGAAGCTTCTCGACCTCTTCCTGTATAGCTTGGTTCTTTTCAGGGCTGAACAGTCTTCTTCTTTGCTTCACTGGCTTGATTTCCTTGTTCATATTAAGCTCGTGACATAGGAAGGCTGGGTCTATCCCTGGCATGTCTTCGCGGCTCCATGGAAAAGTTTATTTTCTACTTCTTAGGAAAGCTATCAATTCCTGTTTTAGTGAAGTATCCAATGACGCACCGATTTGAGTTGTTCATTTCGGGTGTTCATCATTCAGAATGACATTTTCAGTTGCTTCCACCACCTGGCCTTTTACAAGTTACGACTCGTCTCTAGGATCTAATGCTTCCATTTCTGCACCTTCATCTACTTGATAGGTAGTAGTCTTTTCCTGGATTCCTCCAGTTCTTCCTGCTCGGCAGATGAATAGTAGCATTCCCGAGCTACTTTTTGGTCGCCCTTCACCACTCCTACTCCAAAAGTTGGTTGGGAATTTTAATCATTGATGTACAGTGGATGGTACTACTTCGAATTTATTCAAACCTACCCTTCCCATGATGATATTGTAAGTTGATTGGACATTTTTATTCATTACGAAAAAACGTACTCTTTCTGTTTGACAAGCGGCCCATGTACCGATGAACATATCCAACTTGATCGTCCCAAGTGGAAAAACTTTCTCGCCAGTAAAACCAAGGAGGGGCCTATGATATGGCTCCAACTAGGATAGCTTCAGATTCAAACTATCAAAATATGGGTAGAACATGATATCTGTCGAGCTGCCATTATCCACCAATACTTATGAAATCACTACTTCCTTCATCCTCATTTTGATCACCAATGGGTCATCATGAGGATATAGCACACCTGCGAGGTCGTTCTTAGAGAAACTGATGACCAGTTTATATTTGTTCACCTTCCTCGGGCGATCATCCTCAGCTAGATTTATTCGTTGAATGTATGAACAAGCTTAAGCAAGCTTTCCTCTATGCAGTAAGGTCTCCACCTCCTGTCTCTCCACCTGTAATAACATTGCAATCAAATGATCCAAAATGAATTAAAAATACCTCACGTTCTGGTTGTCTCGGTCTTTTGGGGAGATCGGGGTCATCTTCTGGATCATCTTCATGATCCCTTTTTTTGTCATCTTTTGCCCGAAGAGGATATTTAGACCTTTGCCTTCGTCGTTCATTGGTTCAACCACCGTTTTGACGATCAACACACTTGGCCAATTTTCCTTGTCTAACGAGTGCTTCAATTTCATTCTGAAGAGCTATGCAATGCTTGGTCATGTGACCATGATCTTTATAGAATTCGCAATATTTGGACTTGTCTCTCTTGTCAGGATCTGCCTTCATTTTTGCTGGCCAGGCTAGCTCCTCAGTGTTCTTGATCTCTTCCAGAATGTGATTAATATCCACCTTCAAGGGAGTATAATTTTCGTATTTCTTCATCTGTTCCAATGCTTGCTTACCCTTTGATTTCCTGTTACCACCGTTGTTCTTTTGTTCCTTCTTTTCAGTTTTACCATCTTCCACCTTGGTCTCCTTAGTATCTGCGTTCTTCTTCGCAGCCATGGCTTCCTCGGCATTCATGATTTTTACTGCTTTTGCCATCAGTTCTGCTATGGTCCTGGGTGGATCTTTGGCTAAAGTGTAGTACAATTTATTGGGCAACAGTCCACTCATCAAAGCAGTAATTGCAGTTTTCTCCTCGTAATTAATTACTTCCTGTTTCTCGTTATTAAAATGAGTAATATAATCCCTGGTACTTTCACCCGTCTTTTGTCTAACACTTAGCAAGTGAGCTACTCATTTGGCTGGCTTTGCTCCAAAATAAAAAAATTCGATAAAGAGTTCTGCTAGTTGAAAGAAGGTCATAATTTTTCCCCGAGGAAGGTTATTATACCACATCTGAGCAGATCCGGTAAGGGTTCTTGAAAAGGCCCTGCATCGCATCTCGTCTGGAACAGCATAGATATCACAGCTCCCTGGTATTGTTCTATATGGAGAACAGAATCAGTTTTTCCATCGTATTTTGGTGTTACTACCGGGGCTTAGAATTTTGACGGTGTGGGAAAGTCCACAATCTCTTGTATGAATGGTGTTCCTCGGACAAAAGTCCTTTGTAAAGGATTCTTGGTTTTAACCATCTCTCCTAGTCTATCCTCCAACCTTTGAATTGAGCCTTTCCATGCATCATTTCCTTCCTCGATCCTATTGGTTCGAGCAACTGATCCTGTTGAATTAGCCTCTTGGGATCTTTCATGACGAGCAGCTGGTCGTGATTGGGCAGAGCCTTCCTTCACATCAAATGGTCGTTGAGAGTTCCTCGACACAATCATAGGGGGACTTCTATTCCTCCTAAGACCCAGACGATCAAAATGAGAGACTCTACTCAACCTTTCAAGGGCACTTGTCCTCTCTAGAGATAGAGTGATGTTTTGTTGAGTGTCTGTAGCTCGTACCGAGGAAGTCCATTCAGGCTGATAAGAAGGATCATTAGATCTCTCAGTATGATATGATTTGCTAGTTCGCGAAGAGAGCAAACGAATATTTCTTTGAACACTTCGTTGTCCTGATTGGGCTGGCACTCCGCCTTGAACGGTTTGTATGAGTTAACGCATGGTTTCTTGCATGGCCGTTTGCCCTTGGGCTAAATTAGCCATTATACCAGTCAAATCTGAAAAACTTGGGGGAGCAGAAGGATTCGAGGGAATCCCAGTGTTTTGATTACTGGATTCCGGATTATCAGCCATTGATGATGAGTTGTTTTGGTGAAAAACGCTAATTACAATCGTTTCCCACAAACGGAGCCAATATGTTGATGTAAAAAATTAGATTATCTCTAATTTTTCAATCACAGATAAAGTAAATAAGATAAAAAGGTTTTTAAAGTGGTTTAGCCTTGATAGAATGGCCTACGTCCACTGTCTTTGTTATTGCTGATTGTTTGTTAGGAATTCTCGATAATGGATTTATCAAGAATTTCCCCCTTCTCCCTTCTAATGAGGAGATTATAATGTATTTATAGCCTTGAGGCTGTACAAATGAAAGGAAAATGCGCTGTTATTTAGTAGACACGTACAGCTGTATGATAATAATGAGCATTTAAGGCGCAGTCATTTCCTTGATTATCCTGGTTTGAATGCTCTGTATGCTATGTAGCTCGGACCGCCTAAGTAGCTCGGCATGATTGAGTTCCCCGGGGTCCGTGAGTTGGTCGATACTCTTGAGATATTTGGAGTATAGGAGTTCCTCAGGGGGTTGAGTAGCTTGGTATAAGCATTTACAGTTGCCACATAGGTTGACACGCGTCTTCAAATGATAGGTCCATATCAGCAGAATAAATTTGGTATCAACACTCATGTTGAAGAATTTAAAGAAAAGACTCCAAAATTCCTAAAGTGGCAATTGTCGTCTTTGAGACAATGGTTTGTGAAGAATGACATCGCAACAGCAACTTTGAAGCAGGCTACAAATAAACCAGATTGTAAAGACAGTTCTGTACAAAAGGAATCTCAGTTTAAAGGGTCAAGTTACTTTTTGAACCTTTCTACAGAAAGTCCTATACATGTTGATTCATCACCAGAAAAAGTTGCTGAAGATATTAATGACAATGAGTTTTCATATGGTTGGAATATTCCCCTTAAAAATATTGTGACTCCAAAAAAAAGAAGGGAAAAGATCAACCAAAGGTTAATTTGGAGGAACAAATTGCAGTTTTGAAAAGAGAATTGTCGAAAAAAAATAACCAACTATCTAAAGCAGCTGAAGACTTTAATGGTGCACTTGAGAAGGTGACCTCTTTGGAGGTGGAGAGTGCCATTTTGAATGTACAATTTCAGGTAGATCGTGATTCACTTTTTGAAGCCCATGAGGAAATCAAGAAGTTAAAGGTGGAGAATTCCAACCTTTTGAAGGAAAAAGAGTTACTAAATAAGTTGGAGGTAGAAAATGCCCAACTAGTTGAGTTAAACAATTCTTTAAAAGAAAAGCTTGATAAAGTCATAATGAGTGATTCAGATAGAATTAAAGAATTGGATGAATCATTAAAAAAACAGGCAGAATCAACACGAATTTTGTAAAAAAAAAATGGATATCTGTCTCTGAGCAATGAAGATCGCAAAAAAAAGTATGATGATACATTGCAAAAATGAAAAGTTGTTGACATAAAAAGATGACATTTAGGCAGAATCTTGAGGAGTCAGAATTGAAAAGAACTCAACAGGTACTTTTGAATACAGAGTACACGCAGTTTTTCTAAAGTACACGTTAAAAGTACACACAGTTTTTCTAAAGTACACGCAGTTTTATTTCATAGTATTTTTAATGCAGTTTTATTTGAAATTACAAATAATGCAGAGTACATGCATTATTTGATTAAAAATAATGCAGTTTTATTCAAGTATTGCTTATAATGTAACATTCTTTTTGTATAACATGATAACAATAATAAAATCCTAAATGACGAAATTTCGGAGTTGAAGAAAATGCTTGATGAATCAGCATTGACAAAAACTGATCAGGTATCTATAAAGTACAATAGATATATAGTACATGCTTTACTTTCTAAAGTAAACACAAATTATGTTGAAAGTACACATGTATATTATAAATTTTATAAAGACACGTATTTTATAATACATGCGTGTATATTATAAAATACACGCATGTATTAAATGCAGACGTGTACTTTATAAAATACACGTAAGAGAAAATGAATCATTGTTTCAAAAAATGGTTACAATCCAACATTCCTTGTTAATATATATCAGGCAAACATTAATAAACAACTCATGGACGAAATTTCGAGTTTGAAGATTGAACTAGCCTCAAAGACAGTTCAGGGCACCCCCAAAATATCCAAAACAAAAGGGCCTCTTACTAGAGGACAGAAGAAAAGAAAAGCTGATAGAGAAACCGAAAAGCATGAACCAATTAAGAAGCAAAAAGAGTCAAAGCTGAGAAAAGGCCGTCTAACAATAGCTCGACAAATGAAAGAAACTCACTTCAAGCTTGAAGCAATCAAAGTATACAAATATCTCGATGAAGCTTCGATGAAAAAGATTGAAGAGTTTATTCAAAAGGTTGAGCCAGGGTAAAGTTTATTGTTTTATGATTTATCACTTTGCTAATTTATATTTTTTTTGGTGCAAAATAATAAGGTGATTATTATTATACAATTCTTATTGATTATATAAAATGCAGGGAATTTATTTTCCAAGGGATGGTTTCGTATGTCCCATGGGAAGATTTTGTTAAAGTACTCAACAATCAAGAAATTTCAAGCCAAGTATGTAGTCCAAATATTAGACATCCATTAAATTTCAATATTATTATTTTCTCACAATTTTATATTGTGTGAAACAGATAATACTTGCCTTTAGTGAAGTATTGAGGTTAAAATTATCAGAGGAAGGGCTC
Source organism: Sambucus nigra (assembly GCA_949130495.1). Taxonomy (NCBI): domain Eukaryota; kingdom Viridiplantae; phylum Streptophyta; class Magnoliopsida; order Dipsacales; family Adoxaceae; genus Sambucus; species Sambucus nigra. Next base: position 166,260,823 of record OX422213.1, on the reverse strand, counting down.
TCCTACTTACACACTTTTTTTATTATTGTTGGGTAAGTACAATTAAACTAAAAGTTTTGAGAAACAAAATTTCAGTTTTTTTTATTAACATAATGTCTATAATTTTTATTCAGATAGAAGCTTGTAGTACAAATGAAGTCAATAAGAAGGGGGAGTTATACAGAGATTTATTTGAATACTTAGGCACTTAAAATAATTTGTTCATTGTACTAAGACATAGTGTAGGACATTTTACATTACTTGTGATCTACAAAAAAGAAAATAAAGTGGTCCACATGGATTCCCTTCGACCGAGCGACAAGGAAAAAAAACACAATATTCTTCGATGGTGCAAAAAAATTGGTTAGTTCCTAAACTTAATTAGTAATGTTACCTGTACTTATATTATGAAAGTACACGCATTATATTTTAAAATACACGTGAAATGAACTAATACAAATTACGTGTACTTTAATATTATGCGTGTACTTTTAACTCTTTAGACAAAATACACGCATCATATTTTAAAATACACGTGATATGAAAAAATAAAATATGCGTGTACTTTAATATTATGCGTGTACTTTTAACTCTTTAGGCAAAGCACACGCATCATATTTTAAAATACACGTGATATGAAAAAATAAAATATGCGTGTACGTTAATATAATAAGTGTACTTTTCACTCTTTAATCTTCATATACTCTTTTATTTGTATACACTAAATATTTGTCTTCTTAACAGTATTCTGTCTTCCAAAAAATACTGTGCCTATTGAAGACTGAAGCAAAAACAATGAAAAATAATGGTTTCAAAATTCAGAGGAAGTTTGATGAAGGTACACCAAATGAGTTTACATTGGATGATAATCCATTGACAGAGCAATAAAAAAGGACAGTAGATTTCTTGTTGGAAAGTGATCTCAAATTTGACCTAATAAGAGATCATGAATGCCTTAAACAATATAATGGGTAAGAAAAACTTCATTTTTAAAAATTACTAATTTTTATCTTTTCAAAAAATTTCATTCACATCATACTAATTTGTATATTTATTTTATTTTAATTTCAGGGTTGACCGTGGGGTGTTCTGCATGTACTACATTGAACAAATTAGCAGAAACAAGAAAATGCAAAAATTGTTTCAAGACCCTGACATGCTAAAACAAAGAGCATATGTACTCGGAGAAATTCTTCTATCAAAATATTTCTTCCCCCGAAAGGAGAAAAAACTTCTATAAATTGTGATTAAAATACAAGCCATGTTTGTAATTTGTTTTGTGTTATATTGGTTATTATTTACAATATTTATTACACCAAAATGGTATATTTTCGCTGGCGCGGACCACAATCCACGTAAGGTTTAGACAAACAATGCACCTGAGTGTTATGAAATAATGTACACGCATTTTTCACTAAAACTACAAGTGATAATTACTAAGTACACCAATGAATTCTTCAAAGTACACTCATTTTGATTAAAGTACATGCACTAGTTAATATAATAATTTTTTATTATATTAATTTAAAACTACTTTAAATATTTATTCGGACACAATAACCAAAATCAATTTGTTAAGCTCAACTACTCACTTCCTAACTACTTCTGGTCAAGAAATAAATAACTTTAACTTTTCCTATAAAAGAGTAATATTTGTTCCTTTCTTAACCATTACATCTAGGGTAAAGATAACATAATGGCTATTCCAGCAGCAAAGTTGCGAGATACTCTTGAGAGAGATGAAAGAAATAAAACAAAAATAAGGCAAATTGAGGAAAATATTTCCTCATATGAAACTGCCTTTGAGCAGTTTCAAACATATGTGAGGGAAGGCTATTCTGGACTTCCACCAAATCCCATAGATTTATTTGATGTGGATAAGGACCCTCCTCAAACACATGAAGACCTCATGTCTTTCTATACACAAGAAGTACCCATGAAAATCGCCAAGCTGAAGGAGAAGAAGGCTCTCCATGAAGGCCTTGTAGCTGTCATAGAAGAAGAAATTCGACACCGGTCGAATTTAATTGACTCTCTTCCTGACACTCTATATGCCTTTGACAAACTTCCCTAATAGAAGTCTTCTTTAGTTTTTCCAGCTTTTTTTATGTGAAAAAATTGTACTTTATTTTTTTATTTTTAATAAAAAAATTATTTCTTTCATGCATGTATTCTCACTTATGTCATACACCAAATATAGTAAAGTACACGTGAACCCTTATAAAAATGATCACGTGTATTGTAAAAAATGTAAACATTAATATCATTTAATGTAAAAAAATTGGTTTGTCAAAATATGATTGCGTGTATTATAAATTATAATACACGCAAATTTTTATAAAGCACAAACAAGATATTGTCCCCAACAATTATATAAATGCGTGTACTTTATATATTACACGTGTAGTTTATAAAGTACACGCATAGTCTATAAAGTACACGCATAGTCTATAAAGTACACGCCTATTGAAATACTTGTATAATAATGCCGCTGGCGCGGACCATAATACACATAGGAATTTAAGAATATGAGTGACCAAGTGTCTTTTATAAAGTACAAGAACATTGTAATGTCCAAAATTATTTTCCAAATAGTACATGCATTTATATATGTCTACTTGATAAAATTACATGCAGAATACTTAAAGTACACGTATATTGAATTAGATTTTGTCATATCAATATGCGTGTACTTTGCTAAAATATGCGTGTACGCTTATATTTAAATGCGTGTACTTTAATTATCAATGCGTGTACTTCATAAATTACACGCACATTTTATCAAGTACACGCATAATATATTTATATTATGCGCGTACTTCATGCATTTACATCATAAAGTACACGCATATTTCATCAAGTAAATCTAAATTAAATGTCATTAATAAAGTACACACATATTGAACTGACCAAATCCATTTTTAAATGCGTGTACTTTATGTATTCTATGTGTACTTCATAAAGTACACGCATATTTCATCAAGTACACGCATTGATAAAATTTCTTTGGACATCAAAATGCGCGTGTACTGTACATAACATGCGTATACAAATGTAAAGTACACGTGAACATCAAGAAAAATGATCACGTATATTTTATGAAAAATATGTGTACAGCTACACAAAAAACAAACTAAAAAATAAGACTTAAAAATAAATTACATTTATTTATATGAAACAAATGGTTTATTAATTAATTTATTCAATCAAATGGTTAAAATGAATGAATTCAACAATTTTAAAAATACTCAAATGGGTTCCTTACAAGTAGACCTGTAATGACCCGTTTTACTACATCTCGAGCAAGTAACTTCCCTTACTGTGATCTCCCCAGAAGACTTTATTCTCTTATTTCTTGGCCTGCCTGTTGGTCTCTTAGTCATTGGTGGAAGGACATATGGATTTTCAGGAATAGGAATATTTAAGGAAATCAAATCAGGAAGAGGAACTATAGGTATCGAGTATGATTTTCTGTAGAAATATACCTTATAGTACTCCTCAATATAATCATAAATACTGGTCCCTTTCCTCCGCACAACACAAACAACATGAGAACATGGAAAATATCTAATCTGCCAACTCTTACAAGAACAAGTCCTTTCTATTAAGTCAACCGTTGCTCGCACTTCTGAATGAACTTCAAATACATTTTGACTTGAGCCACTAATAGTCCAATGTCGGCTTTTATTCCAATTTTCATTCAGTAACTTTTGAAAAAAAGGACATAGCTCATTTGTCCAAGTGTCAGACTCAATAAGTTTGTTTGCATTGAAATTCATAATCTTCACTCTCAATTTATCAAGCATATTCATTACTGGTAAATGCCTTTCCTCCAATATCCATGAATTGAATGACTCCGCAATACTAGATGCCATGTCACCATACCGTTTACCAGGGAAATATGCACAAGACCAATTCTCGGAGGGAAACTATCAATGAAACCGGTAATAGCAACTCCTCCTTCCTTCTTCAATGCTTCAATATTCTTGTGAAATATATCTACTGAGACAGCATATACACAAGACAAAAAATCTTTAACAATTTTCTTTCGAAATCCAGCACAATTCCCACGAATTTTCTTTTTTATACTCCCTTGTAAATGATGTATACAGTAGGAATGTGCAGACAATGGGAAGACCCTCGAAACAACTTCAAGTAATCCATTGTTTCGATCTGATATAAATGTTATGTTTCGATATTGCTCAACTACTGCACTATGCAAATTGACAAGAAACCACATCCAATTATCTTTGGTTTCAGAATCAACAACAGCATATGCAACAGGAAAAAGGCCTGAAATATAAAAATATATCAAAATTAAAATAAATAACATATCATGTACAACACTTTGTAAATTGATGCTGCTGGCGCAGACCCTAAAACACATGGAAAATATATTATGTGTTTAATTTAAATTGTTTGTAAATAACAAGACAAAACATAAAAATGTACCGTACACATGATAAAGATAAAAAGACATGCACGTTTACTTTCCAATCTTTTGCTTGGCTTTATTATTAACAACACTAACATCAACATACACGCAAAAAAATGTAAAGTACAGGTGAACTAAACAAAAATATTCAAAGGTACTTTACATTTTTAACGTGTACTTGGCTTTATTATTTCTAAATAACAATACCTGTAATCAAAGTACACGCATAAAAATGAAAAGTACACGTAAAATTAAGAAAAACATTCACGTGTACTTGACATGTACTATGCGTGTACTTTAGTTTGTATTCAACATAACAACATCATCATCAAAGTACACGCATAAAAAAGAAAAGTACACGTGAAATTAACAAAAACATTCACGTGTACTTGACATGTACTATGCGTGTACTTTACTTAGTATTACACATAACAACATCATCATCAAAGTATACGCATAAAAATGAAAAGTACAGGTGAAATTAAGAAGAACATTCACGTGTACTTGACATGTACTATGCGTGTACTTTACTTAGTATTACACATAATAAGACATATCATGAAAATACACGCAGAAAAATGAAAAGTACACGTGAACTAAAACAAAGACATTCAAAGGTATTTTATATTTTTATGCTTGTATTTTGATGATATGGAATGGAACAAACAAAATATCAATGCAACACACAAAATAAAATATTTAGAATTAATTTACCATTGTTCCCATTCCTTACAGTAGCTGATAGTATTGTTCCACGGTAACGGCTCTTCAAAAAGGCACCATCAAGAAATAAAATAGGTCTGTAGTATTGAAATTCATAAATACATCCTCTAAACATTATAAATATTCTCTTGAATTTTTTACTCTCATGTTTCACGTCAAGGATGCAATGCGATCCAAGATTATACTGCAATAGAATGTCACGATAATTATTCATTAATGCATAAGAAACCTTTTCATCACCATGTATATCAACAACAGCCATCTCTTTCGCACGCCATGCATATTGATAAGCTATATCAAAACCATAATTCTTATTCATATATCTAACTACATTAATTGGTCTCAATAGCGGGTCATCTCTAAGATCATCAGCTACCAATGTTGAAACTAACTTGGAGGCTATCATTTTGGCTGACGGACTACGAAATACACCTCTACATGTATGCTCATTATTCATTGCACGTATGTAAAAGTATCCATTTATTGTTGTTAATGAAGCATGAATTCTGCACATGCAATTCTCAGTAGTCTTTTTAGAGCATTCAGCAGTCACTCGAGTTTTATCATTCTTCAAATACACATACTTGAACCCAACCTCAACGGCATACTTTCGCAATTTATCCTGAAATTCCACTACACCTCCTTCAAAACACTACTGCTCATAACTTATATAAGTCTTCCAATCATTCAAAAGATAGACTTTTGACTTACTTGGCTCCACACCTCTAAGATAAAAGTCATTTTTAATGCAACTACTAAAATCATTTGCAGTGCCTGATGATAAAGACGCTAACCTCTGCGTATTTGTATCACCACTGTCAACCCTCTCAGAACTTGTATTACTGCAGTCAACCCCTTCAAAAATTCGATTAGAGCATTCAACCCGTTCACAACATGTATTACTTGGCAATGGTAATGAATCAATGACATATATCCAAATGAAATTAGCTTTCACGATCAATTGGGACCGTAACATACAACAAACGTCGTTGTCACAAACCAACATGAACCGACATTCATCACCAAATGAATACCTCAATAAAAAACTCCCACTTCTAAAATTAGTAAACCTAATACACAACTCATTGCATATGAAATCTAATGAGCTATCTTCAAATATTTCAATACAAGCCATATTATCCAAATAACAACACCTTGCTATTACACTACTTACCATAATGTCCCGCAATAAAACAGAGACGAAAAACATTTACTTCAAGGTCAACAATTCTAAAAATGTGTGAAATAGTTTAATGCATGAAATATCAAAATATTTATTTATAATTAATATAAAATTACAGGCACAATTTAAAAACCTATACATGAAGCAATAAAGCCGACACATATTTATAAAAAAACAATCACGTCTACTTTATAAACACTGCGTGTACTTTGAAAACTGATATCTAACTAGTTATTTCCGCTGGCGCGGACCTATATCAATAAGTGATTCAATACCAAATCAAAATCAAGGACTCTTAAAATTAGAATGAAACATCAATAATATTCATTCAGCACATTCAACTAACAATTACAAATATTGATAAATATAACTTATATATGAAGAATCCAAACGTAAATGCATAAAAAATACAAAACCAAAACATATACATATATAACATATAAAAAACTATTCAATCACATGAATGAATATTATAATGAGTCTCTTAAATCAAAACCAGGGACATACAGTTAATGTAATCGATTGAAAATAGAAAAACCAACTGCTGATAAAGATAAACTTACAAATGATAGATCCAAGTGATACAGGTACAATCGATTAAGAACACTGTAATCGATTATAGGACAAACGAAAAAAGCATAAGATTGATGTTATTTTTGATTTCGGAGAATAGTCGTTAGTTGCTCCAATAGCCGATTAGGTCTATGATTTTTTTAGATTGACAGTATTTACATGTTGGACCTAATCGTTTAAAATTTGGTTCACCGTTTTTTTTGTCCAAAATTGTTAGTTCAAGGACTAGATCGTAAAAACCTATTTTAATATTACCATATTTTTTTTACATATGATATAGGTTTCATATAGGTTATGCTTTTAATTTTTTTTTAAATTCATAATTATATCTTTTTAAAATCAATTATTTGTAATTTCTTTTGAAAAGTTACATAAGTGGTTGAACTTTTTTTTCTTCAAATGATCATAACTTTTGATTGACAAATTCGTTTTTCGTAAAATTATTATTTTTGAAATCTCATCGTCGAAATCTATCAAACAAGACCAATGAATCCTAAAAAATTTCAAAGAAAAAAATTACACATACAGTAAACTTTATTGTATGCACTAGAAAATGAAATAGTTTTATATCAATGACATTTTCACAAACAGCTTGATTTTTTTTGGTTAATATTACACAAATAGTAAAATTTACTAGTTAAACAAATGGGTCGAATAATCTATAAAGACACACACACACACACACACACACACACACACACACACATATATATATATATGAAAAAAAGAGCCGCGCTAGTGTCACCCAATTCCACTTGTACTCACCCAAAATCAGAGATTCGGTGGATCCAAACCAATTTTGTCAAATATTCTCTTATTTTTATAAGTCCGCGCCAGCGGCATCGCATGCGAGCTCTACCCACCACAAACTGAAAAATGAAATAATTTTATATCTGTGACATTTCCCTAAATTCTTGTGAAAATGTCACATTTTCTTGTGAACACGGTAAGCTTTACTGTATGCAGTAGAAAATGAAATAGTCTTATATCCGTGATATTTTCACAAACAGTAACATTTACTGTGTTAAAATAGTTTTATATCTGCGTCATTTTCAAAAACAGTAACAGTTATTGTGTTAATATTATACAAACATTAAAATTTATTGTGTTGGTCAACTAATATATATATATATATATATATATATATATATTATAAAAAAGATACATATTTATATTTAAACCCATTTAGTTGCTCAATACCTTCTTTATCCAATATTCCCTTCTTTTTTAAGGTCCGCGCCAATAAAAATGCATGCGAGATCTACCCACCACAAATCGAAAAATGAAATAACTTTATATCTGTGGCATTTTCTCAAATTCTTGTGAAAATGTCACATTTTCTTGTGAACATAATAAGCTTTACCGTATGCACCATAAAATGAAATAGTCTTATATCTGTGACACTTTCACAAACACTAATATTTACTGTATTAAAATAGTTTTATATTTATGTCATTTTCAGAAACTGTAACATTTATTGTGTTGATATTATACAAATAATAAAATTTATTGTGTTGATCAATTAATATATATATATTGTAAAAAATACACATATTTATAGTTTAACTCATTTAGTCGCACAAACACTTGTTTATCCAATATTCCCTTAGTTTTTAAGGTCCGCGCTAGCGGCTCCCCATGCCACCCCTACTCACCCCAAACGAGAGCTCCGGTGGATCCAAACCACTTTTTTCGATATTTTCATATTTTTAAAGGTCCTCGCTAGCGGCACCCAATTCCCACCACCACCCACCCTCATTGTCGGACCTCCAACGATCTTAATCAGAGCTCATTTTTGGTGTAGGTAGGGATGGCATAAGTGCCGTTGGCGTGGACCTTTAAAAATAAGAGAATATTGTATAAATGGGGTTTGGATCCACCGAAGCGCCGTGTTGGGGTGAGTAGGGGTGGCATTGGGTGCCGTTGACACGGATCTTCATAAATAAGAGAATATTGGATAAATGAGTGTTTCAACTAAATGGGTTAAACAAAACATAAGTATCTATTTTACTATATATATATATATATATATATATATATATATATATATATATATATATATATATATATATCAACACAATAAATATTATTGTTTGTGAAAATGGCACATATATAAAACTATTTCAACACAGTAAATGTTACTATTTGTGAAAATGTCACAAATGTGATACTATTTCATTTTCTGGTGCATACAGTAAAGTTTACCGTGTTCATAAGAAAATGTGACATTTTCACAAGAATTTGTGAAAATGTCACAGATATAAAACTATTTCATTTTCCGGTTTGGGGTGGGTAGAGCTAGCATGGGTTGTGTGTGACACCCCGCCTAATTAATTACCGGGTGATCATTCCTTAACTAATTAATTTCATAATATCAAGTTGGTCGAGATAATGCATCACGGTCGAAAACTAAATTTTAATTTAATAAAAACTAACCACCTAATATTTAAAAATCTTGATGTCCAAATTTTATCTTGTTACTAACCAATATAAAAAAGAATACCAACAAATGCCATACATCATAGTATTATAAATAAAGTCTAACTGAAATAAAATAAATGGCTGGAGTAAACACGTCCAGATACAATCCCATACAATAAATCCAATAAGAGGAAATCAAATTTAAGAGAGAGTTTAAAACAACGAAATCTCAGGAAGTAAACTGAAGTAGGGACGACATGTCCAACAGAATAGATAACTGGAAAAGAAGAATAGGCTGAGTCGTCTACTAGCAATTATCCTGCAGCTTCCACAACAGCTATAGCATGGGAACTGAATAGAGTCTCCTAAGGCTGGTGTCCCTGTGGATGGCCGCCTAAAAATAATGGAACAATAGAAAGATATACAGAAAAATGGGTCAGAGCCCGAGTTGAAAATAATTTAAAATATCAAGTGCTTAAATTGATTCAATTAGCACCATTATTCTTCAAGTTAACTTAGCGTACTCACTTGAGATACTCACCCCTCGATCTAGTGTGCACGTCTAACGAACCTAACTACCCATACTAGTCATGATACCCTGACTGATTATTGAGTACATGATATTATGCTTGAAAGACTCCCTAAATAACTCAAAATCGACATATTAAAGATTTCGATATAGGTCTAGGATTACTTTAGTTTATTCCCATATTCTTCTAAATGCCCAACTGATAATACCATAAATGTACATTTAAAAATAGCGTCATCAACATAAGACATCAAACAGGATTCCGGTATACACACATTATTCTCTTTATGTATACATATTAATATATATATAAATATAGCAATATTTCACTCCTGGTCGAGAAACTCTTAGTGTTACGCATACTCGACTATCTAGTCCCATTGCAACGCTCACGCATAGAGGACAACTGGTTCAATCTCTCGAAAACCAATAAAACACAAACACCTATTGGAGGCGAACATAGTCCCAAGCCGATGGGCTACGCACATACCTATGCACCCATACGACCGTAATTACTATCATGTTCACGGATAGCCCGTACCCAGGTTCCATGCTCTAGTGGTACGACTCTAAATTCCCCGAAGGCACACAAGATCCGGTCGTCCATAACGCGTTAACTTTCGTTCGATAGCCAATAGCTAGGTATGTCATACACATAATATTTTGAGCAATAATCATACACACAACTTATATAAATTCATTGGCTTTCCCATAGCCTAGTATTTGCAGTACGTATAATATAACCCCCTATTATTCTCCCGTACCTTACTCGTGTGTATTTTCCCTTATATTCTTGCATCTCTCTAATTCTATGAATTTTCGTACCGTCCGAGGGTCGCCATATTCTCCGCTCACTAATGACTATAAGTTTTAAGTCACTCGGCATTCATACAGGTCTAACGATCATATAAATAAGCCCACGGGAAGTTCGAAACAAAAATTGGGCCTTAAGGGTAATTCTGGAATCTCGTTAGAAGACCCAGGGAATCTCGTTCGAACGAGGTCGTTCGAATGAAGGAACTTCGAACGAACTACCAACTCATTAGAAGGACACTGGAATCTCCTTATCGAGGTCGTTCGAACGACCTGGGCTGGACTTCTAACGAAATTTCCAAAGTTGCCCAGTTCATCTCCAATGCTCATTTTTCCAGATTTTCTCCACTCCAATCTCATCCGAAACCTAATTCAGCTCAAGTACAAGGTTTACAAACTACTCTAAGTCACCCTAGAACACTTCTTAACATAGTTTGGGGGTCAAATATTTATAATCATCATGTAATTTCAACAAATTCCTAAATTTTCCCATAAATCATATTAACATAAACCCATAATTATTAATCTATAAAAACTCCATTTTTATTTCGTTTTTAACATTTAATTCACTAAATTTCACATTCCTATTAAGGAAAAAATCCTCTACATGTAAACCCCCATTAGATTTCTAAAATTTCTACAAGATCTCATCATAGGTAAACCCAATTTTTGGTATTAGTTGTTTTAAAACCTTTACATATGTTAACAAGAGTAATAATTGCTAAGAGAGAGAGCAAGATAATATAATCACTTGCCTTAAAATGAACTTCTGATTCGCTGGTTGAAATTGTTATAGGGACGATCCTCCTGACACGATCTACGCGCTGGTGTACTTTTTATTGTGAAAGCTTAAGTTCTTGGCTTAGGGCTCTAATGGAGTCTTCTTCTTCTTCTTCCTTGGTTCTCTCTCTCTCTTTGACTCTCTATCTTACGTAAGTTGAACTAACAGGCCACTAACCCTAACTTCCTTTAAATAAACCCAATTTTCGTCCACTTAATTACCGTAAAATTCCAAAAGACCAAAATACCCCTCCGGGGTGTCGTTTTGGGTTAAAATGCCCCGGACTCCAAATAAAATACCCGAGTAGTATTTTCTGACTATTTCGTCCCTTCCGGACACTCTGGCGCACTCAAAATAGTCGTCCGAGTTATACAAAAATAATTTATCTTTTTAAACCCCTAAATACATACTAGTGACGCGACCCATACGCGTCCCAAATATTTATAACATAACTGTCGTGTACCTCATCCCCGACCATAATATTATTTCAATAATTACTAATTCTCATCACGCTAGTGATTATAATCATAAAAATTGGATTAATTACAATTCAAATTTTCTCTCTTTAATTTAATTAATCCCTATTTTCCATAAAAATAATTATGCGTAAAAATACAGGGTATTATATACTTCCCCCCTAATAACAGAATTTCGTCCCGAAATTCGGAAAAGAATATATATATATCTGGCAAGAATAACTCTGGATAACGTTCACGAATGTCATCCTCGCGCTCCCGGGTTGATTCCTCCACAGTACGGTGTCGCCACTAAACATGCACTAGTGGTACTATTTTTAACCTCAACTTTCTCTCGCTACGGTCTAGTATTGTAACTGGTCCCTCTTAGTAGGAGCTATCAGGCTGTAAGTCTATCTCCTCTAGCGCAATGTGAGTATGAGCCAATTCATCTCAAATAAATCTCCTCAGCAATGAGATATGAAACACGTCATGGACTCTATTCAAGTGCTCCGATAACCCAAGTCTATAAGCAACTGGCCCAATCCTCTCGATATTGGGGAATGGCCCTACTTACCTCGGCGCCAACTTTTTCATCTTCCCAAAATGCATAACTCCCTTCATAGGAGACACCCTAAGTAACACCTGATCTCCAATATTGAACTCTCGAAAGTAACATTTGGCATCAGCGTAACTCTTCTGCCAATCCTAAGCAACTCGCATACGGCTCCGTATCAACTCTATCCTCGCTGAAGTATCCTAAATCACTTTTGAAACCAGTAACTTGTTGTCCCCCACCTCTAGCCAACATGTTGGGGAACGACAAGGTCTTCCGTATAGGGCTTCGAATGGAGCCATATCGATAGTAAACTAGTAGGAGTTGTTATAGGCAAACTCCACCGGTGGAAGGTACTGCTCCTAACCTCCGTCAAAATTAATGATGCACATACGTAACATATCCTCCAATATTTGATTCGTCCGCTCTGTCTTACCATCCGTCTGCGGGTGATAGCCTGTGCTCAACCGCAGCTCCGTGCCTAATGCCTCCTGAAAACTCTCCCAAAATTGAGAAACGAACACTTTATCTCTGTTAGATACGATATTGAGAGGCACTCCGTGGGGTCTCACTATCTCTGCTATGAATAACTGGGCGTACTATCCCGCGGTGTAGTCTGTCCTGGCTGGCAGAAAGTGGGCTACCTTGGTCAATCGATCCACTATCACCCATATCGAATCATGACCCCTCTGCGATGTTGGTAATCCCGTGATAAAGTCCATGGAAATGCTCTCCCATTTCCACATAGGAACCTATAATGGCTGTAGAAGTCATGCTGGCCTCTGATGGTCCACCTTTACCAACTGACAAGTGGCACATTTCGAGACGAACTCAGTAATATCCTTCTTCATTCTGCTCCACCAGTACTGTCTATGCATGCCCTGGTACATCTTATCCCCATCGGGATGCACCGCAAATCGAGAACCGTGCGACTCTATCATCAGCTTGTGTCGCAAATCCTCACCTTCGGGAATAACTAATCTTCTATTAAAACGTAGCCCCCCGTCTGAACCCACGGTGTAAGACTCAACCCCCTCGGTTAGAAGCTTCACTATCTGACTTTAGCAGAACGGATCATCTTCCTGAGCCTGTACTACTCTCGTAATAATCTGGGGCGTAACCGTCATTACAGATATAAATGATAGAGCTATCGCATCCTGATTCCCTAGCTCCTTCCATTTCATTTTCCACACATCGGCCACCTCACCAATTGGCCTACGGCTTAACACGTCTGCTACCACGTTAGCCTTCCCCGGGTGGTACTGGATATCAAATTGATAATCCTTCACAAACTCAAGCCACCGACGTTGATGCATATTTAACTCCTTATGTGTGAAGAGGTACTGTAATGACTTGTGGTCCGTGAATAAACGAAATTTCTCCCCTAGGAGGTAATGTCTCCAAATTCAAAGTGCAAACACGATCGCTGCTAACTCTAAATCGTGGGTGGGGTAGTTCCTCTCGTGAGGCTTAAGCTTACGAGAAGCATAAGCTATAGCCTGATCCTCCTACTGCAGCACACCTCCAAGTCCTAATAAGGACGCATCAGTGTAGACTAGATACTTTACTCTCGGCTTCGGTAATGCTAACACTGGTGCAACAGTTAACTTATATTTCAACTCATCAAAGGCTAACTGACAGGCGTCACTCCAGATAAACGGCACCCCTTTGCGAGTCAAATGTGTCAACGGACCCGCTATCTTTGAAAAACCTTGAATTAACCTTCTGTAGTATTCGGCTAAACCCAAGAAACTGCGTATCTTGGTTGGTGTCATGGGCTGATTCCACTCCCTCACTGCCGCCACTTAGTCCTGGTCAACCGATATCCCCAATTTCGACACAACATTCCCCCAAAATTATACCTCTCGTGACTAGAATCCACACTTCTCATACTTAGCACACAGTTGATGCTCTTATAGTGTCTGAAGAACCTGTCTCAAGTGCTCGGTATGCTCCTCCTTAGTCTGTGAATAAATCAGGATGTCATCTATGAAGACGATGACAGACTGATCTAAGAACTCTCTGAACCCTCGGTTCGTCAGGTCTATGAATATGGCTGGAGCATTTATCAGCCCAAACGACATGACTCTGAACTCATAGGACCTATTTCTCATCAAGAAGTAGTCTTTGACATCTCCCATTCCTTGATACATAACTTATGGTATCCTGATCCCAAGCCAATCTTTGAAGAGAATGTAGCTCTCCTCAACTAATCGAATAAGTCAGCGATTCAGGGAAATGAATACTTATTCCGTATCATGACTTTATCATCTTCCCTGATTACACTGATATATTCTCGATGTAAAATATTTAATATCACTTCTTACGTCATATCGTACGGTTCTATTGACCGTGCATAGGAATAAAATTAAAGTTAAAGTTATGGTTTCCCTTACGGATGATAACGAGGGTATCATACTCATATGCTAAAGACCAACCATCCCCAGGTCCCGACGTTAGCTAGGTTTCATGCGTGGGATGTCTTGCAAAGTAAAATACAAACAAGGAACCCCCCGATACACTATTAACTAACATTGTCATTCAACGAAAGTTGTGGTCCTTA
Source organism: Sambucus nigra (assembly GCA_949130495.1). Classification (NCBI taxonomy): domain Eukaryota; kingdom Viridiplantae; phylum Streptophyta; class Magnoliopsida; order Dipsacales; family Adoxaceae; genus Sambucus; species Sambucus nigra. The sequence continues at coordinate 166,245,812 of OX422213.1, read as the reverse complement.
GTATTTGTCTCGTACCCCACATGCTTGTTTCTTGCTAACAATAGTGCATCTATTCTCATGTTACGAAAAAGATATTCAACACATTACTCCTACTAATTTGCTATTAGGCCCTTCAATTTGACACAAAATTATTCCCATTCCCAGAGATATTTCATTCTTTCCTGAGTTAATATAGTAAACATTTCTACCCACCTGGATTTGGTATAACCCGACGACATACTCCACAAGTCTCTGTAGGATTTAATACCTTATGTATACAAGTGGCTCCGTTTCCTCTCGGATGACACTTAGCACAAATTATTTCATATCCAGGACTAATGGACACCTAATATTATTTTAATGGTCTATTATCACACAAACTTGAATGATCTGGTTTGAAACCGGGATAATAATACATTTTATGCTCGTGATTCTTAAGTAGTATAAGTAAGCTGTAACGCACATAGGTTATTTGAAATTTTCCTCGTAACTAAAAGGAAACACTTTAAATGATAAAGTATCATACCTCCAAACGTGGGTGGTAGATGTGGTATCAGTGGCATAACTGCATATCGGGCATTATAGATACGTCCATACTGTACTACCTGCTGCTATTGTGACGTCTGTGTTACTGGGGTGATTATTCCTATTTCCTCAATTTGGGTATTCTATGGTGTCGGGTGAACATTCAATGACTGTTACAGGATTCTACCTTTGCTAGGTTAATTTCGACGGTAGTGACCCCGTTCGCCACATATGAAACACTTACCCACACAGTTTCTGCTCTGCTGGCCCTGCTGAGCACACTGTTGGCCTTGATGGTCTCGCTAACCTCTACCCTTCTGAGGGCAGTCCTGGCGTTTGTGGCCAGTGTTTCCACACATGAAACATCTTCCTGGGAAGGGTCCTCCCCATGTCCTTGTTGTCCCCGGTCCTGATGGCCGTTACCACCCCTCCCTTGGCCATTCTGGCCCTGTTGAACCTACTGCTGGCCCTGGCGAGTTTGGCTCTTCCCACGGTTCTCATATTCTTTTTGGTCTTGATGTCTCTGAGGAGCTTGTCGCTATTGCGACGCTATTTTCCCATCGTTATTATTCCTCGAAATGTCATATTGATAAACTTCTCTTGTTCTTTTGCCCCTGTAAGTTGCACATTGCGATTTTGGTACCGCAATATTGCTGTAATCACTGCTTGTACCACGATGTTCACAATCTCAGTGATTTCCTCTCTTCTCTGGTGTACCGGAGGTATTTGTTGGTCTTGTCCCACATTTACTTCTTCAGCGGTGTTAATGTGTCTCTCCCCCATAGGCGACATCTGAAATTTAAATGAATTTTTATAAAACCACGTCCATATATAACATTGTAGCAGAAGTACGAAATCTACAACACAAAATAAGGATGAAACAGTCCTAATAGTAAGGCTCTATATCAAAGATGCTAAGCGAAAAACGCAATACGCCGAACAGATCCTAAAAGACACTAGAACCTGATGCTTTGATAACGCCTAATTAATTACTGGGTGATCAGTCCTTAATTAATTCATTTCAAAATATCAAGTTGGTCCAGATAATGCATCACTCTTTAAAACTAAATTTTAATTTAATAAAAACTAACCACCTAATATTTAAAAAGCGTGATGTCCAAATTTTATCTTGTTACTAACCAATATAAAAAAGAATATCAACAAATTCCATACATCACGGTATTATAAATAAAGTCTAACTGAAATAAAATAAATGGTTGGAGTAAACACGTCCAGATACAATCCCATACAATAAATCCAATAAGAGGAAATCAAATTTAAGAGAGAGTTTAAAATAACTAAATCTCAGGAAGTAAACTGAAGTAGGGACGACATGTCCAATAGAATAGGTAAGTGGAAAAGAAGAATAGGTTGAGTCGTCTACTAGCAATTATCCTGCAGCTACATCAAGGCAACTGAATAGAGTCTCCTAAGGCTAGTGTCCCTGTGCCTGGGCGCCTAAAAATTATGGAACAATAGAAAGATATACAGAAAAATGAGTCAGAGCCCGAGTTGAAAACAATTTAAAATAACAAGTGTTTAAATTGATTCAATTAGCACCATTATTCTTCAAGTTAACTTAGCGTACTCACTTAAGATACTCACCCCTCGATCTAGTGTGCACGTCTAACGAACCTAACTACCCATACTAGTTATGATACCCTGACTGATTATTGAGTACATGATATTATGCTTGAAAGACTCCCTAAATAACTCAAAGCTGGCATATTAAAGATTTCGATATAGGTTTAGGATTACTTTAGTTTATTCCCATATTCTTCTAAATGCCCAACTGATAATACCATAAATGTACATTTAAAAATAGCGTCATCAACATAAAACATCAAACAGGATTCCAGTATACACACATTATTCTCTTTATGTATACATATTAATTTATATATAAATATAGCAATATTGCACTCCTGGTCGAGAAACCCTTAGTGCTACGCATACTCAGCTATCTAGTCCCATTGTAACGTTCACGCATAGAGGACAACTGGTTCAATCTCTCGAGAACCAATAAAAACACAAACACCTATTGGAGGCGAATATATTCCCAAGCCGATGGGCTACGCACATACCTACGCACCCATACGACCTTCATCACTATCATGTTCACGGATAGCCCGTACCTAGGTTCGATGCTTTAGTACGACTCTAAATCTCCCGAAGGCACATAAGATCCGGTCGTCCACAACGCGTTAACCTTCGTTCGATAGCCAGTAGCTAGGTATGTCATACACATAATATTTTGAGCAATAGTCATACACACAACTAATATAAATTCATTGGCTTTCCCGTAGCCTAGTATTTGCAGTACATATAATATAAACCCCCTATTATTCCCCCGTACCTTACTCGTATGTATTTTACCTTATATTATTGCATCTCTCTAATTCTATGAATTTTCGTACCGTTCGAGGGTCGCCATATTCTCCTCTCACTAATGATTATAAGTTTTAAGTCACTCGGCATTCATACAGGTCTAACGTTCATATAAATAAGCCTACGGGAAGTTCGAAACAAAAATCGAGCCTTGAGGGTAATTCTGGAATCTCGTTAGAAGACCCATGGAATATCGTTCGAAGGAGGGTCGTTCGAACGAAGGAAATTTGAACGAACTACCAACTCGTTAGAAGGCCACTGGAATCTCGTTAGAAGTCTCATTCGAACGACCTGGGCTGGACTTCTAACGAAATTTCTGAAGTTGCCCAGTTCATCTCCAATGCTCATTTTTCCAGATTTTCTCCACTCCAATCTCATCCTAAACCTAATTCAACCCAAGTACAAGGTTTACAAACTACTCTAAGTCACCTTAGAACACTTCTTAACATAGTTTTGGGGTCAAATCTTTCTAATCATCTTGTAATTTCAACAAATTCCTAAATTTTCCCATAAATCATATTAACATAAACCCATAATTATTTATTCGTAAAAACTCCATTTTTATTTCATTTTTAACATCTAATTCACTAAATTTCACATTCCCATTGAGGGGAAAATCCTCTACATGGAAACCCCCATCAGATTTCTAAAATTTCTACAAGATCTCTTCATAGGTAAACCCACTTTTTGGTATTAGGTGTTCTAAAACCTCTACATATGTTAACAAGAGTAATAATTGCTAAGAGAGAGAGCAAGATAATCACTTGCATTAAAATGAACTTATGATTCGTTGGTTGAAATTGTTATGGGGAAGATCCTCCTGACACGATCTATGCTCTAGTGTACTTTTTATTGTGAAAGCTTAAGTTCTTGGCTTAGGGCTCGAATGTAGTCTTCTTCTTCTTCCTTGGTTCTCTCTCTCTTTGCCTCTATATCTTACGTAAGTTGGACTAATAGACCACTAACCCTAACTGCCTTTAATTAAACAAAATTTTCGTCCATTTAATTACCCAAAAATTCCAAAAGACCAAAATACCCCTTCGAGGTGTCGTTTTGGGTTAAAATGCCCCGGACTCCAAATAAAATACCTGAGTAGTATTTTCTGACTATTTTGACCCTTCCGGACACTCTAGAGCACTCAAAATAGTCGTCCGAGTTATACAAAAATAATTTATCTTTTTAAACCCCCAAATACATACTAGGGACGCGTCCCAAATATTTATAACATAACTGCCGTGTATCTCATCCCCGACCTTAATATTATTTCAATAATTACTAACTCTCATCACGCTAGTGATTATTATCATAAAAATCGGATTAATTACAATTCAAATTTTCTCTCTTTAATTTAATTAGTCCCCATTTTCCATAAAAATAATTATGCGTAAAAATGCGGGGCATTACATTGCCGTTGGCGCGGACCTTTAAAAATAAGAGAATATTGGATAAATGAGGTTTGGATCCACCGAATCTCCGGTTTGGGCTGAGTATGGTTGGCATAGGGTGCCGCTGGCGCGGACCTTTAAAAATAAGAGAATATTGGATAAATGGGTGTTTGAACAACTAAATGGATTAAACTAAAAATAGGTGTCTTTCTCTCTCTCTCTCTCTCTCTATATATATATATATATATATGAGTTTGTAGATTTCATTTTCCAGTTTGTGGTGGGTAGAGCTGGCATAGGTCGCCTCTGGCATAGACCTTTTAAAATAAGAGAATATTGAATAAAAGGGGTTTGGATCCACCGGATCTCCGATTTAGGGTGAGTAGGGGTGACATTGGGTGCTGCTGGTGCGGACCTTTAAAAATAAGAAAATATTAGATAAATGGGTGTTTGAGGAACTAAATGGGTTAAACTAAAAATATGTGTCTTTTCTCTCTCTCTCTCTCTCTCTCTCTCTCTCTCTCTCTATATATATATATATATATATATATATATATATATATATATATATATATATGTATGTATGTGTGTGTGTGTGTGTGAGAGAGATTATAGATTATTTGACCCATTTATTTAACCAGTAAATTTTACTGTCTGTGTAATATTAACAAAAAAATGTCACTGTTTGTGAAAATGTCATATTTTTAAGACTATTTCATTTTCTGATGCATATAGTAAAGTTTACTGTGTGGTTAATTTTTTTTCTTTGAAATTGTATAGGTTTCATGGATCTTGTTTGATAGATCTTGATGAAAAGATTTAAAAAATAGTAATTTTGCGAAAAACGGATTTGTCAATCAAGAGTTATGATCATTTAAAAAAAAAAAGTTCAACCACTTATGTAACTTCACCAAGGAAGTTATGGATGGTTGGTTTTAAAAGGGTATAATTGTGAGAAAACGTTCCAAAAAATAGGAGTGGGACATATACGTAGGAGAAAAACACGGTAGGACTATAATGAGTAAAGAAATGCCTAATAGGACATATATATAATAACCTCATAAAAAAAATATTTTCAAATTTAAATTTGAGACTTCATATTCACATTTCTTTATTCAAATGAATAAATAAATAAAATAATTTAAAAATATCTTCCTAGCATCATACAATACATAAAAAAATATTGTACATTATATTTTAAAATCAGTATTTTGGTTAGATCTCGCAAAATGAGGAACGACGCAATAATACGATACGAACCGACACGAAGTTATAAGTTAATGGATGAACCCTCAATGGTTTCGGATCATATCAGTGTCAATCCAATAAGACACGATAGTTAACGGATCGGGTTAGTATTGGCCTATTTCACTCGTTAATACCCGATAACACCGGTTAGGATCCATTAATTTAAGTTAATAAGATATATTATTGGGACTTATAAAGAGCTTATATAATTTATTGTTAATTTAATCCTAACTAATTTTATTAAATAGTTAGTAATGTCAATAAACTAATGGGTCTAATTGTGTTAAAATGAGTTGATATGTCAACTTCTATATGATTCAGAATAAATCATTATCTGAATGGGTAATAAGGGGTGCACATGAGTTGACACATTAAGATAACGGGTTAGATTTGAATATATTTTTTCACACGATAAATAAGTCATCTGTTTAGACACGAACCCGTTGAGAGCCGAACACTATAAAAATCAACATGAACACGACTCGACATGATCAGTTGTTAGGTCTAACTTTGATGCTAAGAAGATATTTTTGGGGTGTCTTTATCAACATCCTATTATAAATGGCATTATAGGAGATTATTACTATATTTATTTTTAATAAAAAAAATCTTAAATGAATGTTTTAATCCTAAAATTTAATCAATTTTTAAGGTTCTGGAATTAGTAAAAAGACGCGTGCATTTTATACTAAATTCATCTTGAGTATTATGGAATGAGAGAGAAAAGCATATAAAGTCCTTGAGCTATAAATTTATTTTCAAAAACCACTTAAACTATTTTAATTTTAATTCTGTTTAAAATGTGTATTTGGGTGTAAAGATCAATTTAGATTATCCGTTGACACATAATGGGAACTTTGCAACTGAATGGTCAATTTAAATGATTTCTATGTGCGAAATTTAATTTAGGGAGATTTCTTACTAAAACTACATATTCAAAAGACTTTGTTTCTATTTACATACATACATACATACATACATACATACATACATACAGACATATAGATAGATAGATAGATAGATTGATAGATAAACGAAGTTGAGAAAGATGTCATACAAATATAACATTGTTCTATAGGAATAAAAAATTGACACATATTTTCACATTTAAAAAAAATAATTTACAGCTGGTCCTGGATTTTTATTTTCTTAGTTGTCAGTCATGGTGCAAAAAAGACATGGGGCACATGTTATTCTCTAAGGAGATGAAGACACGTGCAAATAGATTATTACAAATTAAATTTTAAATGATATATGAATCCAAAGGCGACTACGAGACTAATTGTAATTTGAAAAAAAAAACATGGGATTGGTGCATATTAAAACCTCCAAAATGGGGCTATAACCTAAATATCTTATAAGGCATTATTGTAAAATTTGAAATGATATTATTTAGGCTTTCAAGTGAGCTAAATATTTTTGTAACCTATATATATATATATATATATATTGTAAGAGGGTAGTTTAGATTAGATGGAGGAGTAACCCCTTTTGAGTACAGTAATGATAAGTTAACTAACTGTGCTATTGATTAACTACAAGACACGCAATCACAACTCAGTGAAGATAAACTCAGTTTGAACTCATAAATATCTCGTGTATAACTCAAAACATTATAACGAACTCAGAAGTAACTCATTTAGAGGGAGAGAGAAGTAAGCATCCTAGATACACCTTGGCAGGCAGCCAAACACCCCAACCACTCTCAAAGATCTCTGTCAAGTATTAAAGCTTCGTAATAAATGACAATGGTGGGTGAGTAAACTCTCTGGTTTGTAATAAATATATTTCTGATGTATTTCTCCCTAGCAATGGCTTCTGAACTCTAAAAAAGAACATCCCTTCCTCAGAGGTGGTTGGGGCCCTTAAATAACCCCCACACCACTCCCGAGATAACTCGATCATTAATAACTGTGAAAGACACCCCTCATACTTTATGTCACAAATATAAAATGCCTGATGCACTAGTTAGCTCCACGTCATAAACATTAAATGCCAAGACATACCTTTTACCTAACCACTGTGTATCAGGGGCTGTCGTCACAGAGGTGCTCACTAACTATCTGATAGCCCCAAATACCACAGTGGTTTACTCAAGTGAAGATTTGACGTTGCCTAGCTGGCTAGTGACATCACATAAAGTAGATGTGACATTAAGTAGATGGTTGTTTGGTTCACAACTCAACGTTCGGTGGAACTCGAGGCTACTCCGCCCGAGGTTCCACGGTCAGGGTCTTTTGGTGTTTTACCCGGTGTATCTATGATGGTCAGGACAAGATCCAATGGTGACTCACTTATCAATCCTCTAAACTAAGTCCCTATAAAGTTTCCACGGCGAGGTCATTCGATAGAGCATGAAAGTTCTCCCACTCCCTTCCAAGCCTGGTCTCTCGCGAGTACCATTTGACCTCATACTGAATGCCATTATAATCGCTACATCATTATAATTGTTATATCTCATAGTCAATATAAACAAAAGATATAATATGACTAAGTAACACAGCAAGCTAAAGTATGAGCTGCCTCGCTGAGCTACCTCGCTTGAGCTGCCTCGCTGTCTTAATCCCAAACATTGTTGTTAATGGGGGGATTATTTATAATCTCAAGATTACCTTCAATCCCCCTCTACATTTTCCCATTCGTGTAGAAATTTATTGTGGAAAGAAGAAATGTCTGCACGAAAACTTCTCAATCCGATGAACCTTCGCTGTGTGAAAAAAATTCTGGCATATTTTCCTTCATTACAACCACTATGGTTAATGCCCCCAGAAAAAAGTAAAATTCTCCCCAATGTACATGGGTCTAAGTGTTACGGCTTATTGGCGCTTTGGCAAAGGTACATCGTAATTTTTTCCCGTTATCGAGCTTCAACTGTTCTAGCTTGACTATTTAAAATTCTCCTGATACACCTGCTGACTTTCTCAAATACCCGTTTATGCCGTTGTGGAGTATAGTTGTAGGCAGTGAGTTTTTCGTTAAGGCTGCCCCTGCCGTTGAGACTGGTGAAATTCTCCCTTATAAACGTCTTCCTAGAAAATTCTCTTTATTTGAAGGTATAACTTCGTTTGGGTTTTGCTGCACCGTCTTTTCTTTATGTTCAAAAAATCTGCCCGATATACTGTGACACCCCGACTAATTAAATACTGGGTAGCTACTCCTTTATTAAATTAATACAAAATGCCAAGTTGGTTTAGTTCATAACATCACCGTCGAAAATATTTTAATAATTACTAACCACCTAGTATTTAAAAAGTGAGTTGCCAATTTTTGATTAAATCCGATTAACATATAATAAGTAAATTATGAATTGCTAACATAACCACCACTACATAGTCACAATAGAATAACCATCAAATAATAATGAGTCTGGAGGAAAACTCCTCACAACAATCCGAATACCGAAATAATTAAATACTAAGTCTGCATCACTAAAATTTAATTACAACTCAAAGTATGAAATAACTGAATAAGTAAGATGTCTATAAAAGGAATGGGCGACATGCCCAACAAATGATAAAAACAAATAATGGAGTCAAGATCAGAAACGGAGGCGTCTACTGTCAAGGTCCTATAACTTCCACAGCAGCTACAACACATCACCTGAATAGAACTCCTATGCATGGTGTCCTTGTGGCTGGGCACCTAAAAGGTTTTTACAAAAAAAATAGATTTGAAAGCAAACGGGTCAGAGCCCGATTGTAAAAATGATTTAAATTTTTTGCAAGTGTTCAATATCATTAAACAGTGAATATAAAGTACATGATAGTGTGTGCACTCACATGAGTTCCTCACCTCTCAACTAATTGTGCACTCCTATCGTACCCATACCCATTATAGTTTTTCCCATATCTGACTAGTCCGATACTAAAATCTAACATTTCTATACGATATCTAATTCAATTCTCATGAACTTTTAGTTAACAGAGTGTTGTAACTTGCTACACAGTTTCCCATGTTAGTACTACTATTTACTAGAGATCTTCCATTTTTACTTTACAAACTATTACTATTATTAATACTCACATTTATTCATGACAATTCATTTCAATTAACAGTATATTATTCTCATTATAAATATACAATACTAGCACCCCGAGACTAAGCTGCGGTGCACACATACTCTGCTATCCAATCCCGGTACATCACGTACATAAGGACCACGTATTCCGAATCTCTCAGGAATCGTTTCATTAAACAACAACCACAAACAATGGAGGCGAACATAGTTCACATCACATGGGTCAAGCACATACCTACGCTCCCATGATCAGCAGACTTATTAACTTCTCAATAAGTCCTTCTCTGACCTATGTCCTCGAGGTACCAATCTAAATCCCCCCCGTAGGCACACAAAGATTAGATGGCCCTGATCGAACCCGACCTCCCATGATAGCAAGTATGGTAGGTATGTTATACACAGATAACTACATATACTAAGCATTCACACATCTTAGATATCACAATATTTCATTAGTGGTATACTTCTCGTTCTTATGCCAACATTTAGTGTTATACAACTCACAAGCTCCCGGTTTATAAGTATTTAAGTTATAAATTCTTCTCACGTCGTGATAAGTTACTCGATTACCAATCCACAAATGTCATCCGGTTTGCTACAAGATCCTAAGTTTTACTCATGAATGTACCCCAATCTCCCAACTATACCCACTAGTTAATAAGGGAAAGTTATCTCACCATTTAAATAAGTTTACGGGACACTAGAATTAAAATCAGGCCTAAAAGGTCATTATGTCAACTCGTTAGAAATCTCGTTCGAACGAGTGTCGTTCGAACGAAAGGCTTCGAATGAACTACCAACTCGTTAGAAGGGACACTGTCATCTCGTTAGAAGTTCGTTCGAACGAGGTCGTTCGAATGACCTGGGCAGGTCTTCTAACGAGATGACAGATTCAACCCAGAAATTCTTAAATTCGTTTTTCTATATTCTTCTCTTCTCTAAATCCACACTTAGGTCACCTCAATAACATTTTAATGATTCTTAACCACTCTAAATTCTCTTAGGTTGTTTCTTAACATCTTTATGGGTTCAATTACTCCAAATTAACATACAATTTACATAAATTCCCAATTTCTCATTCCAAACCCTATGAACATAAACCAAGAGTTTAAGTGCAATTAAATACCCCTTATTAATCCGTTTTCAGATCATCAAAAGTTATGTTTTGTATATTGAAATCGTCCATTTATCACTCTACATGCAAATCCCTACCCAAAATCACAAGTTTCATCATAATTCCATTTGGGTGTTCTTCATCAAAATTCCAAGGTATAAACAGTTTTCTACACTACACATGGAGGAAATATTCAATGCAAATAACGACATCAAAACACTTGCCTTAGATTGTTCTTCCGAATTGATGTGGGTGAATGAAGGTTGATTTCTCCTCTTTTTCTATAGATTTTCTCCCAAGGTTGAAGATGGTGGTTGGAGGTTTCTTTTGGAATCTCTTCAAACTCTCCTATAACTCCCGTAGCCCACTAACTCACCTAATGCCGATAATGGGCTTAGTGGGTTCATAAATAATATAAAATAAACCTCTAAAATTCGTGGGTTTTAATTTTCATATTTTTAAAATTACCAAAATAACCTTTTAAGTTGTCGGTATGGCCCAAAAATGCCCGGGACCCAAACTAAACCCCCGGCTAGTGTTTTCTGACTATTTCGACCCTTCCGAACTCGTTGGCGCACTCAAAATGACCATCTGATTGATAAAAATAAAATTAAAATTTACTATTTAATTCAAATAGTTACATTCCTGACGCGACTGACACGCGCGTCCCAACTAAATTTCCCAAATTGTCATATTTCAGTCTCGTGATAATTTTAATATTTTCAATATTCATATATTACCATATATACACATCATAATCGAATACCAACTCACATCTCGTTAGTATTTATATCCGGATTAATTCTCAATCAATTCCCATTTAATTTTATTAATCCCTTGAATAAATATCAATAAAATTATGGGGTATTACATACTTCCCCCCTAATAGTAGAATTTCGTCCTGAAATTCGGAACTAAAAAGTACCTGATAAAAACAACTCTGGATAACGTTCGCGAATCTCATCCTCGCACTCCCATGTGGACTCCTCGGCATTATGATTCCGCCACTGAACACGTACCAATGGTACTATCTTTGACCGCAGTTTTCGCTCACTTCGGTCCAAAATAGCAATCGGCCCCTCCTCGTAGGAACTATCGGGCTGGAGATCGATGTCCTCTAAAGCAATGTGAGTATGGACCAAATCGTCCCTAAGATATTTCCTTAGCGAGAAAATATGGAACACATCATGAATCCTATGCAAGTTCTCCGGTAACCCAAGTCTATACGCAACTGGCCCAATCCGCTCGATGATAGGAAATGGCCCCACATATCTCGGTGCCAGTTTCCCCTTCTTCCCAAAACGCATAATCCCCTTCATAGGAGATACTCTGAGTAAAACCTGGTCCCCCACTTTGAATTCTCTGAAGAACCTCTTGGCATCGGCATAGCTCTTCTGCCGGTCCTGAGCTACCCGAATGCGACTCCGTATCATCTCTATCCTTGCCGAAGTATCCTGAATCACTTTCGGCCCAAGGAGTTTGTTGTCCCCCACTTCTAACCAACATGCTGGGGAACGACAAGGTCTACCATACAATGCCTCAAATGGATCCATACCAATGGTGAACTGATAGGAGTTATTATAAGCAAATTCCACCAGTGGAAGGTACTGCTCCCATACACCCCCAAAATCTAGGATGCACATAAGCAACATGTCCTCCAACATTTGATTTGTCCTCTCGGTTTTCCCATCCGTCTGCGGGTGATAAGCCGTACTCAGACGCAATTCCGTACCCATGGCCTCCTGGAAACTCTCCAAAAATCGTGAAACAAATATCTTGTCTCGATCAGACACGATATTTAGAGGTACCCCGTGAAGCCTTACTATTTCCGCAATGAAGAGATGGGCATACTGTCCCGTAGTGTAGTCGGTTCTCACGGGTAAAAAATGAGCAACTTTGGTCAACTTATCCACAATTACCCAAATGGAGTCGTGACCCCTCAGCGACGTAGGTAACCCCATGATAAAGTCCATGGAGATGCTCTCCTATATCCACGTCGGAACCTCTAACGGCTGTAGAAGTCCTGCCGGTCTCTGATGATCCACCTTTACCAGCTGACAAGTGGCGCATTTAGAAATAAACACGGCAATATCTCTCTTCATACCGCTCCACCAATACTGACGTCCCATGTCTTGGTATATCTTATCCCCACTAGGGTGTATCGCGAACCGTGAGCCGTGCGACTCTGTCATCACCTCGTGTCGCAAGTCTTCCCCTTTCAGAACGACCAGTCTCCCATTGAAGCGTAATCCCCCGTCTGAGTTAACGGTATAGGACTCGGCTCCCTCTGCTAGTAATCGAACTATCTGCTCCTGACAGAAAGAGTCATTTGCCTGGGCCTTTACCACTCTCGTAATAATCCGAGGTGTAATCGTCATCACCGACATGAACGATCGGGCCACTGCATCCCGATGTCCTAACTCCTTCCACTTAGCTTTCCACACCTCGGCCACCTCATTTATTAGCCTACGACTCAGCGCGTCTGCTACCACGTTAGCCTTCCATGGGTGATATTGGATATCAAACTGATAATCCTTCACAAACTCAAGCCACCGTCTTTGACGCATATTCAACTCCTTCTGCGTGAAGAGGTACTGTAGAGACTTGTGATCCGTGAACAACCGAAACTTCTCCCCCAGGAGGTAATGTCTCCAAATCCGAAGGGAAAATACAACTGCCGCTAACTCCAAGTCGTGGGTGGGGTAATTCTTCTCGTGAGGCTTAAGCTTACGGGAAGCATAAGCTATGGCCTGACTCTCCTGCTGCAATACACCCTCAAGTCCTTGTAAGGACGCATCTGTGTATACTAGATACTCAACTCCTGGTCTCGGCAATGCTAGCACAGGGGCTGAGGTTAACTTGTCCTTCAACTCATCGAATGCCAACTGACAGACTTCGCTCCAAATGAATGGCACACCCTTACGAGTCAGATGTGTCAAAGGACCCGCTATCTTTGAGAAACCCCGAATAAACCTCCTGTAGTATCCTGCTAGGCCCAAGAAACTATGGATTTCCGTCGGTGTCGTGGGCTGTTCCCACTTCCTCACCGCGGATACCTTCCCCGGATCAACAGATATCCCCCGGTCTGAAAGGATATGCCCCCAAAACTGAACCTCCTTTAGCCAAAACACACACTTCTCATATTTTGCATAAAGCTCGTTCTGACGTAGCGTCTGCAAAACCTGTCTCAAATGCTCGGCGTGCTCCTCTTCTGTCTGGGAGTAAACCAGAATGTCATCAATAAAGACAATGATGAACTGGTCTAGGAATTCTCTGAACATCCTATTCATCAAGTCCATAAACACGGCTGGAGCATTGGTCAAGCCAAAAGGCATAACTCGAAACTCGTAGGAACCATATCTCGTTAAGAAAGCAGTCTTCGAGACGTCTTATTCCCTGATACGCAACTGATGGTATCCCGATCGTAAATTAATCTTTGAGAAGAAGGAAGCTCCTCTCAACTGGTCAAATAAGTCATCGATTCTGGGCAACGGATATTTATTCCGTATCGTGACTTTATTCAACTCTTGGTAATCTACACATAACCTCAACGATCCATCCCTCTTCTTTACGAACAACACAGGGGCACCCCATGGCGAAGTACTCCTCCGGATAAACCCCTGACCCAACAACTGTTCTATCTGATCTCGTAGCTCTCTCATCTTTGCTATAGCCATACTGTAAGGTGCGCGGGTAATAGGCCGAGTGCCCGGCGTCAAATCGATCACAAAATCTATCTCTCTACACAGAGGTAGTCCAGATATATCCTGAAATACGTCAGCAAACTCACTAACAACGGGTATCGAATCGAGTGGTATCACCACTTCCTTAGAGGTCTCCTCCTCTATATAGTACAAATGAGTGGACGATCCTCCCTCAGGGCGAGGCATCGCTACTAAAAACATCTCCTGCCCGGGAATGGCAAAGATAATACTCCTACTAAAATAGTCAATCATGGCTTGGTACGCAACTAGCCAATCCATACCAATAATGGCATCATACTCAGTCATCTCTAACACTAACATATCCGCGGGTAAAGTAAACCTCCCGATCTCTATACCCATACCTCTACAAATAAGCGAAATCACGGAACCTCTACTCAACGGTGAATCTACACAAGTAACCGTGCTTTCGGCGGTGTCTAACAACCCAATGGTGCGTGCAAATCTCATGGAAACAAAATAATGTGTGGCCCCCGTATCAAATAAAATACGCCCCAAAGTCCCCTGAATAGAGAACATACCCTCAATGGCACGTGGATCCTGTGGGGCTATGGCATGCTGGAGCTGATACACTCTCCCATACTGAAGCTGTCCCTGCTGAACTGGGACCGCTGGAATGGGTGGTAACGCTGCCATCTGTGGTGGTGCTAGGAGGGCGGCGGGAAATATAGGCCTCTGTGGCTCGTGTCGAGCACCCTGTTGTTGCTGCTATGGGTCCCTGCCCCTATCGGGACAATCCTGGCATTTGTGGCCAATCTTGCCACAAGTGAAGCACTTCCCCGGGAAGTTTCCCCCACGCTGTCCCTGCTGCCCATGGCCTTTCTGGCCGTTACCATTCCTACCTTGGCCATGCTGGCCTTGCTGAAACTGCTGCTGTTGACCATTATGACCCTGTTGGCCCTGATGGACGTTCTGACCCTGATGGCCATGTCTGAAACCTCCCTGACCATTCCTGAAACCCCCGGATCTGAATCTCTTATGATCCCCCTGTTGGGAACCCTGATCACCCTGCCTGTGCTGTCCCTGAGCAGATTGTGCCCCGCTGGCACCATTTCCCCCAGTCCTGCCCTGATGGCTGGACTCTCCTGATCTCTTGCTCTCATATATGTGGAAGCGATGATCCTGGCAGTGAAGTAGTGCAGCGTTAACCACATCAGAATAAGTGGCCAACAAGAGATTCCCCAATAAGTGCTGACGGATCCTCCAAGTCAATCCATCCATAAACTTCTGAATCTTCTTCTCCTCAGTCGGAATCTCATCCGGAACAATGTTCAAGAGATTAGTAAATTCAGCCTCATACTCGGCTACGGTCCTCCCCTCCTACTTGAGGTTCATCAATTTCCTCCTCATTTCAGTGTGAACAGCTGACGGAAAATATTTGCGGTCGAACCGCACCCAGAACTCCTGAATAGAAAGGGCGTCCCTCTCCTCTGCGGTGGTAATGGACTCCCACCACTGCAATGCAGATCCCACTAACTTGAAAGTAGCCAGTATCTACTTCTGAACATCTGTGCACTCGTACATCCTTAAGTGCCTCTGAATGTCCTTCCTCCACTGACTGGATACCACAACATCGGAGCTACCTGCAAACTCCGGAGGGTGTGCTTTCTGAAAAGCATCACGAACGCATTCCCAAGCAGACGGGAATGCATGACCCTGAACTGGCATAAATACCGATGCCTGGGGTGGTGCCTGCTGTACAACGGCTAGGGCGGCATTTACCGCTTGGGCTACAATAGCTGCAACCTCGGCGGCATTCATAGTGCCCTGAACTGGTGCAGGCTGTGGCTCTGACTGTGCATCCCGAGGAACTCGCTGCGCACGTCGTGGAGGCATCTGAAATGAGAGTAAAGTCTTATAAGTTTGCAGTTATTATCTCAAAATAGCTGAAGAGCGAAGCATACACAAAAGAATACAACAATCCTAAAATATAGGGATCTATATCAAAGAAAACTCAGCGGAAACATAACAAGCCGTACAGATCTTAAGGACACTAGAACCTGATGCTCTGATACCACCTGTGACACCCCGACTAATTAAATACCGGGTAGATACTCCTTTATTAAATTAATACAAAATTCCAAGTTGGTTCAGTTCATAGCATCACTGTCGAAAACATTTTAATAATTACTAACCACCTAGTATTTAAAAAGTGAGTTGCCAATTTTTAATTAAATCCGATTAACATATAATAAGTAAATTATGAAATGCTAACATAACCACCACTACATAGTCACAAAAGAATAACCATCAAATAATAATGAGTCTAGAGGAAAACTCCTTACAACAATCCGAATACTGAAATAATTAAATACTAAGTCTGCATCACTAAAATTTAATTACAACTCAAAGTCTGAAATAACTGAATAAGTAAGATGTCTATAAAAGGAATGGGCGACATGCCCAACAAATGATAAAAATGAATAATGGAGTCAAGATCAGAAATGGAGGCGTCTACTGTCAAGGTCCTATAACTTCCAAAGCAGCTACAGCACGTCACCTGAATAGAACTCCTATGCATGGTGTCCTTGTGGCTGGGCACCTAAAAGATTTAAAAAAAAAAATAGATTTGAAAGCAAACGGGTCAGATCCCGATTGTGAAAATGATTTAAATTTTTTACAAGTGTTCAATATCATTAAACAGTGAATATAAAGTACATGATAGTGTGTGCACTCACATGAGTTCCTCACCTCTCAACTAATTGTGCACTCCTATCGTACCCGTACCCATTCTAGTTTTTCCCATATTTGACTAGTCCGATACTAAAATCTAACATTTCTATACGCTATCTAATTCAATTCCCAACCACTTTTAGTTAACAGAGTGTTATAACTTGCTACACAGTTTTCCATGTTAGTACTACTATTTACTAGAGATCTTCCATTTTTTACTTTACAAACTATTACTATTATTAATACTCACATTTATTCATGACAATTCATTTCAATTAACAGTATATTATTCTCATTATAAATATACAATACTAGCACCCCGAGACTAAGCTGCGGTGCACACATACTCTGGTATCCAATCCCGGTACATCACGTACATAAGGACCACGTATTCCGAATCTCTCAGGAATCGTTTCAGTAAACAACAACCACAAATAATGGAGGCGAACATAGTTCACATCACATGGGTCACGCACATACCTACGCTCCCATGATCAGCAGACTTATTAACTTCTCAATAAGTCCTTCTCTGACCTATGTCCTCGAGGTACCAATCTAAATCCCCCCCGTAGGCACACAAAGATTAGATGTCCCTGATCGAACCCGACCTCCCATGATAGCAAGTATGGTAGGTATGTTATACACAGATAACTACATATACTAAGCATTCGCACATCTTAGATATCACAATATTTCACTAGTGGTATAATTCTCGTTCTTATGCCAACATTTAGTGTTGTACAACTCACAAGCTCCTGGTTTATAAGTATTTAAGTTATAAATTCTTCTCACGTCGTGATAAGTTACTCGCTTCCCAATCCACAAATGTCATCCGGTTTGCTACAAGATCCTAAGTTTTACTCATGAATGTACCCCAATCTCCCAACTATACCCACTAGTTAATAAGGGAAGGTTATCTCACCATTTAAATAAGTCTACGGGACACTAGAATTAAAATCAGGCCTAAAAGGCCATTTTGTCAACTCGTTAGAAATCTCGTTCGAACGAGGTCGTTCGAACGAAAGGCTTCGAATGAACTACCAACTCGTTAGAAGCGACACTGTCATCTTGTTAGAAGTTCGTTCGAACGAGGTTGTTCGAATGACCTGGGCAGGTCTTCTAACGAGATGACAGATTTAGGCCAGAAATTCTTAAATTCGTTTTTCAATGTTCTTCTCTTCTCTAAATCCACACTTAGGTCACCTCAATAACATTTTAATGATTCTTAACCACTCTAAATCCTCTTAGGTTGTTTCTTAACATCTTTATGGGTTCAATTACTCCAAATTAACATACAATTTACATAAATTCCCAATTTCTCATTCCAAACCCTATGAACATAAACCTAGAGTTTAAGTGCAATTAAATACCCCTTATTAATCCGTTTTCAGATCATCAAAAGTTATGTTTTGTATATTGAAATCGTCCATTTATCACTCTACATGCAAATCCCTACCCAAAACCACAAGTTTCATCATAATTCCATTTGGGTGTTCTTCATCAAAATTCCAAGGTATAAACAATTTTCTACACTACACATGGAGGAAATATTCAATGCAAATAACGACATCAAAACACTTGCCTTAGATTGTTCTTCCGAATTAATGTTGGTGAATGAAGGTTGATTTCTCCTCTTTTTCTACAGATTTTCTCCCAAGGTTGAAGATGGTGGTTGGAGGTTTCTTTTGGAATCTCTTCAAACTCTCCTATAACTCCCGTAGCCCTCTAACTCACCTAATGCTGATAATGGGCTTAGTGGGTTCATAAATAATATAAAATAAACCTCTAAAATTCGTGGGTTTTAATTTCCATATTTTTAAAATTACCAAAATACCCTTTTAAGTTGCCGGTATGGCCCAAAAATTCCCCGGGACCCAAACTAAACCTCCGGCTAGTGTTTTCTGACTATTTCGACCCTTCCGGACTCGTTGGCGCACTCAAAATGACCATCCGGTTGATAAGAATGAAATTAAAATTTACTTTTTAATTCAAATAGTTACATTCCTGACGCGACTGACACGAGCGTCCCAACTAAATTTCCCAAATTGTCATATTTTAGTCTCGCGACAATTTTGATATTTTCAATATTCATATATTTCCATATATACACATCATAATCAAATAACAACTCACATCTCGTTAGTATTTATATCCGGATTAATTCTCAATCAATTCCCATTTAATTTAATTAATCCCTTAAATAAATATCAATAAAATTACGGGGTATTACATACTTCCCCCATTTTTGGCAAGGGTGATGACTTCTATGGCCTCTGCAAGACCTGCACTTTTAGTGCTAAGTATGATTATTTGCTTCTTGGTGATGAGGATGAGGATTCAACTGAATGGGGCTTCCTCCCCTCAGAGGGAACTCTGTGCTTTCGTCTCAAACGAGGTGACTTCCTTTAATCCCATATTGATTTCGAGGGGCCTAGAGGCTCCCCCGCCAATTACGCTGCTTGGAATGCACATATGCAGAGCTCCCACGCCATGACTCTCACCAAGGTAGGGTCGCATCGGGCTAAATGGTTTGGTGAGTTCACTTTGTCAAAAAATAATGCTGCTCTATCGGTCCTGGTTTCTCGTTGGAACGTTTTGACCCATACCTTCATAGTTGCGTGGGGCGAGTTTATCGTGACATTAGAAGATGTTTGTGAACTTCTAGGTCTTGAGACCACAGGAGACATTCCTTATTCTGATAAAGCACTGGATGTCGAAGAGGCTGCTAGCCGTTCAGAATTGGATCGTATATGCCGAAGGTGCATAGGTACTTCCAACAAAGCCACTTTCACTCCCCTCATTAACTACTTCTTTCGAGATCCTTCTAAAGGTGTTTCTTCTGAAGATGACCTAGGCCAAGGTACATCCCTGGAATTGACAACTTATATTCTTGTAATTATTTCTCGCTTTATTTTACCTGGGAAATCAAACGATCAGCCCCGGAGAGATCTTATCAACATATGGATGCATTTGGCCCAGGGTGTTTGGCTTCCTCTAGTGGTAATAGCCTTGGGATATCTCTATATCTGGCTTGAGAGAACCCACTAGGACATGGAACGGTGCATTGGTCGTTATAACTTAGCTAATTTTGCAAATGCCATAATTTTAATGAGCTTCCTTTATGTTCGTTTCCCTGCGATAGCGGCCAAAACTAATCTTCCTCCCTTTGAGGAAACCGTTTTGCCCCCTCGCTCATATGTTTTTCATAAGAAACAGAGTCTTAAGGAGTTAATTCCTGTTATTGATCAACCTGGGAGTTTTATGATGGATCCTTATGGAGAAGAGGTCTTCCTCTATACTTGTTTTTTTTAAACATGAAGCAAGGGTGGTCCAGTCAACTACTTTGAACCTCATCGTTGAAGACCCCTCGCTAGATATGGTCCTTCTATTCTCACCGGGGTACCTTCCTTCCTATACTAAATAGGGATACACCAGTGAGCATTACAGTCCCAATCGATGCAACCATCAATTCGATTTTGATCAAGGGGCTCCTCGCCCAGCTTTTCAGTTATCTCCCCCTAAAGTCCCTTTTAGCGAGTCATGTTCCTTATTCTCATCTACTGCTGCGTGGGTAGTAATTTCTACAATGGTTGGGTGACTCACCATTTCGAGCATCATAAGGCAAGGGTATGTGACCCTCTTATTTGCAACGAAGTACTGGCCGAGACAGCTGGCCCAATTTTCTGAGTTTATCCAGGGGTCTCCCGTGTATCCCGTAGTTCTTTTATTTTTTGCCCTGGAGCTGGGGCAGAAAGGTAATTTCGTTATTGGGATTGAGTTCCCTCTGAGCTGAACTCCCAAAGAACCTCCCACTGTGCTTCCTCCTTATTTCTCGATGATTCCCATCGTTACTCCGAAACCTAAGAAAGCCCCAGTACCCAAACAGCCTGCTCCTTCTGAAGGTGTTTCTGGTGAAGGTGTTCTAATCGAAGCAGTTTTTGGCGAAGGACCCTCCCATCCACCATCCAAAAAGACTAGGAGGTTCAAGTCTAGTAATTCCTTAAAGACTAAGTCCTAAACTTAGTCTCAAACTCCTTTTGAGGCATTCCTCATCGCCTCTATTCCTCCTCTCATATCTGCAGAAGTGAGTGAGGAGTTGAGAAGGAAATTTCAGGCTGAGGTGGAGTGAATAAATTCTGAGTTTCGACGACACGCTCCCGTCATTCCTCCTGCTACTGAATTCCCCACTATTTTAGTAGATCCATCGAATGATCGTCCAAAGAGGAAGAAGAGCTCAAAGGTTCCTTCAAATGTTGGTGTCGCGGGTGTGAGGAAGAGGACTTTGGGTACTAAGTCCCAGAAGAAACGGGCTCCTGATGTACAAACCGCCCCAGCTTCCTCTGTCGTTGCTTCCCCTCCTTCCTCGCCAGTGGTGATATCCTCCCATTCTCCACCTTGATCCGAGGTATACATGTGTGTTATTAGTTTTTTTATTTTTTTTAAAACCAAGTGTCTGTCTAACTTTTAGTGACTTTGGTGCAGGAAGCTGAAGAAGAAAGGTGTAGCCCCCCCGTGAGTCCTTTTGTAGGGGACGCTTTGGTTTCTCTCAGACCGGTGTAACTCCTCCCCATTCCCCCATGATCGGGCTTACCTACTCTCGCTGTTTATCATCCTAACATGAGAAGGATGCTGCTACAGGGGATGATTCCCTTGAATCTTTGGGAATCTCTTTTCTACCAGAGATAACGCCCCCAACATCTTCTAAATTATCACCCCATCTTGAGGTCCTTCTGCCCATCATTCTAGCTGTAGAAAGTTCCCTCGAGGTAACACATTCTCAATCACTGTTAGGTCTGACGTCTTTTATTTCCTCCACCCCTTTTTCCTGTTCACCACGTTGAAGTTTAATCTCTTGGGATGCCTTAGGTCGAAATGGATTCTTTATTAGCTAGCATTCTTCTTCCCGCCGTGTTGACGAGACCCATAACTAAGGTAAGCAAAACTCAGAGGTATTTCTCCCTTCTTCTGTACTTATTCCCCATTTCTAACACTTAGCTTTATTTTTGCAGTTTTCTCTAGATCTTGTCCCACCAACTTCTCTTGGTAACCCATTTCCAATGCCAACATTAATTTTTCTACCCAGTGTGGTGATTCATCTGTATCCACTAACGCTGGGGCATCACTTGGAGGTCAAACATCCTACCTAAGTGGGACTCCTATGTTGGCCTTGGTACCTTTTATTGGCGAAGGAGCTTTACCGTATATTGAGGCTCCTTTAGTTGAGGGTACCATTGAGGCTTTTGAGGAGATAAACCTTCCCCCAACAGTTTTCGCCGTTGTGGCCTCCATGATGGCTACCGTTATTGATTCAACCATTGCCGAGGTACTTCACTAGTTTCTCTTCATTTCTCGTTATTTTTTCTTTATTCTTGATAATGTACAATCTAGAAGAGTCTCATTTCTCAAACTTTCAAACTCCACCGGTAATGGTGACTTGACAATAAAAACACTTGTTAAGATTTTCCCTCAAACTCCACCAGTAACGGTGACTTGATAATAAAAACACTTATTAAGATTTTCCTTCAAACTCCACCAGTAACGGTGACTTGACAATAAAAACACTTGTTAAGATTTTCCCTTAAACTCCATCAATAACGGTGACTTAACAATAAAACCACTTATTAAGATTTTTCGTCAAACTCCACCAGTAACGGTGACTTAACAACGAAAACACTTGTTAAGATTTTCGTCAAACTCCATCAGTAATGGTGACTTAACAATGAAAACACTTGTTAAGATTTTTCGTCAAACTCCACCAGTAACGGTGAGTTAATAATGAAAACACTTGTTAAGATATTTTCATAAAACTCCACTAGTAACGATGACTTAACAATGAAAACACTTGTTAAGATTTTTCCATCAAACTCCACCAGTAATGGTCACTTAACAAGGAACACACTCGTTAAGATTTTTGGTCAAACTCACTACTTCTTCTATTTGTTCTCAGGTTTCTCGTGAGTCCTTTCCATCGGGAGAGATATCTCCACCAGTTCTTTCGCCTATCGCTTTACCCCATCGGGAACCAATTATTTTATAGCTTCTAGTCACGATGACCAAGGGTCCACGTCTGGTGTTGCTGCTGATAGGGAATCTGGCTGTGAGCTTCCTCTGACCAACCTAGTTCCTCATGACTTCTGTCTTATGGTCCTTCAGTGTTCTCCTCAAATGTCTGCCACCTATCGCTTGGTAATTGAACAGATTGCAAACCATCACCCTGAGACTTTCACTATTGATTGTCTTCGTACAAACATTTCGGCGATGAGCTACATGCTTCGAGGCATGGCAATGGTTATCACTGATCTCGTCAGCATTCCGACTGCAAGTATTACCAGGCCCCTTCTGAATTAATTTTTGGGCTATCTAAAAGAGTTGGGCAGAGGCAATTTTCGTTTTGACTGGTTGATTGGGCACTTAAAAACTTTAAAGAGCCAACAATAGGAGAGCCAGAGGGAACTGTTACAGAAACATCAGGAGGATCAACAAGCTGAGGAAGCCAAGTTGGTCGAACTAGCACCTCTAATTGAAGTTGCCAACAAGGAGGTAGAGGACATCCAAGAAGCTCTGCGTCTGGCGAAGCTAAAATGAGAGAAACTCCTTATTGAGCGTACACAAGTTCAAACGAGGTTGGAGGTTTCTATTAATGCCCAACAATCATGCCTAGCAGTTTCTTTAGGCCTACCTGGAGATTTTTTCTCTAATCCGGACTTGTGATTCCTCTTAGGCCAATGAGCTCTTTTATTTATTTTTGTATACATTTTCCTTTTTTCTCTCATGTAATTCTTGGGAAATAGCTCCCAATTTTGTAATGCCCCAAAGTTTGTGAGTGAAAAAGATGTATGTTTTTCTATGCCACCTCTTTGTGTTGTAACTGCTTGTGTATATTACAAAATTCCACAAATATTTTATCTCCACTAAAGTTGCAATAATAGACATTAGGAACAATAACTTATATATTTATAATAAAAAATAACTAGATAGAACGATGATCTAAAGTTAATTGCTTATACATGATAGACTTTCAACCACTTATTATTAATCTTGAATGGTTTTATCTTCTTCTGTCTTAGAAATTAAGCAATAACCTGAATTATGAGCCTCCTTTACAATGAAAGGTCCTTCCCAATTTACTACAAACTTTGGCAGGGGAAGCCCCCTGATGTGCTTCACTACTACCTTCAAAATGAGGTCTCCCTTTATTAACTTCCTTGGTCTCACCAAGTTATCATACGCCTTGAACAGCTGCTTCGTGTACATTTAAAAGTGTTGCATCATATTGTCTTTGTGTTCATCCTATGCTTCCAACTGCACATGTATGTTCTGAAGGAGCATGCTACTTCGTAAGGCATATCGGGCAGAGGGAACTTCTAATTCCATCAGGAGAATCGCTTCAGCTCCATATACAAGGGAGAACGAAGTATATCCCATGGGCTTCCTTTTAGTCATTCGACAGGCCCACAATACAACCGATATCTTATCATCCCACGATCCTGGGAAACCTTCCATCGTCTTGGCAAAAATGTTAACCAATATTTTGTTAGTTGCTTCGACTTGATCGTTTCCCTTTGGGTATGCTACCGTTGAAGTACGTTGAACAATGGTGTATTTTTCTATGAGCATTGTTACCTCTGAATTAACGAAGGGGGTTTCATTATCAGAGAGAATAAACTTTGGAATCCCAAAATGATAAATGATGTATTCTCTAATGAAATTGCTCGCCACCCCTGCTGTTACCCTTCTTAGTGGTATCACTTCAGCCCACTTTGTAAAGCACTCCGTTGTAACTAGTATCCAGATCTTCCCCCTCGAAGAGGGATATATTGTCCCCACCAGTTCAAATGCCCAGGTGTGAAAAGGATAAGGTGTTGCGAGGGAGTGTAGATCTACCGATGGGGCATGGATCATATTTCTATGTAGTTGGCAAGCCTTACATCTTCGAACGAACTCAGCAGAGTCTTTCTCTATCATTGGCTAATAATACCCCAACGTCTTCAGCTAGTCATAAAACTTGGCTCCTCTTATGTGAGTTGGATCGTGAGCTTGTTTGAGGACCTTGGCTACTTATTCCTTTGTGATGCAACGGAATGGCCTATTGAAGTAACCCCTTCAATAAAGCTCCCCCTCCTGAACGTAGAACCTCGGAGCCTTTCTCTTGAGTCCCATCACATCAATCTTCTCTATTGGGATAACACCATATTTAATGAAGTCAATATAGGGCTACCTCCAGTCTGATTGATCTTTAACGAAATAACATTCAACTGCCTCGAAGAATAGCTGGCACTTATCACACTTCTATTGTAGCTCTGCTACGTCCTACTTCATTCCAGGCTAAAAATATCCCTCTTTTTGAATTCTTCTGTAAAGAGGTATCTCAATTGTTTCGTATTGCTCTTCATATGTTTTCCTTAACCTTCGCTCTACTTCTTCTGGGTCGATGCATCTTGACAACCATCATCGTACATTTTTGAAATAAAGGTTTCCCTTATTTGTAAAGTATTGGTCTAATTCCCTCAGCTCCATTGCTCCTTCCTTAGACTCCAGTTGTTTTTTAATTTTTCCCCTCCAGTCAGAGTCATCCTCCATCGACAGAATTAATGGTACCACCGAAGGAGCTATTCTTTATTAAATCACGACTGTAGTTGTATCGTCCCTCATGATCATCTTCTGAGCAATAGTGGCATAGGCGTCTGGATGGCGGTTCATCATTCAGGGATGTCTCTTGATCTTGGTCTGATGGAACTGGTTGAGAAGCCTCTAAACGATTATTCTGTAAAGTGCTAGGCTAAGGTGTTTTAACGCATATTCTCCATTCACTTATTGAATCACCAAGTTCGAGTCACCCTTAATGAAAAGTGAACGAATTCCCCTTCGAAGGGCCTCCAGTAACCCTAGTACCAACGCATCACACGCTGCTTCATTGTTGAAATAAGGGAAATATAACTTGTTGGAAAGATAAATCTCCTCCATTGCTCTTGAAAGAATAACCCCTGCTGCTCCTTTCTTTTCTGCTGAAGATCCATCGAACTGCATTGTCCATTCTTCATCGCTTTCATCTAAGTGATTGGCCTGCAAGTCTTCTCCTGGAATATTTTCATTAGGTGGCTCAAATGTCCTAGAAGGGAAAATTGCAAAGAGATCTGCGTACGCTTGACTCTTAATTGAGCGAGGAACCACGCACTTCAAGTCATATTCTAAGAGGATGAGGAACTGCCTAGATGCCCTACTAATTAATATAGTTCTTACCAGCAAAAAATTAATAGGATCACATCTTGTTACAATATGAATTGTAAAGGACAACATATAATGTCTAAGTTTTTGTGCTACAAAGACCAAGGCTAAACAATGCATTTCTAAGCTACTATACCTGACCTCTGGTCCATGTATGATTCTACTGAGGTAGTATACTGGCTGTTCCTGCCTATCAATCTCCTGTTCTAACAGATCCCCAACGAACCTCGTGGTGGATGTGAGGTAAAGATGCAAGGGTATTCCTGCCCTTAGGGGAGCCATGGTCTGTGGCGAAACGAGCAGCTTCTTCAGCCCAGTAAGATATTCTTGGTGAACCTTTTCCCACTTAAATTTTGTGTTCTTTCGCAAAAGCTGCATCAACGGGTGTGTTATTTTGGCTAGTCCAGACACAAATCTCCTAAGATAGGAAACTTTATCGAGGAAACTCTTCAGCTCCTTCGCCGTTCTCGGACTTGGAATCTCTAAGATCGCTCGTTGTTTATCTTGGTCAATCTGCACCCCCTGTCGATCAATCACAAAGCCTATAAAGTTTCCACCAGTTACTCCGAAGACGCACTTCAGTGGGTTCATCTTGAGCTTATACTTCCTGCATTAGGCAAACACCTTCCTCAAATCGCTCATATGGGACTCCTCCTTCCTCGATTTGATGACCAAGTCATCCACATAAAATTCCACAAATTTGTGAATAAAGTCATGGAAAATGGGCATCATCATTCTTTGATAAGTAGCCCAGCGTTCTTGAGCCCAAACGACATCACTTTATACATGAAGTTTCCCAACGGGGTTCTAAATGCCATATTTTCTGTGGCCGTGGGCTCCATCTTGATCTGGTTGTATCCTACGTACCCATCCATAAAGCTGTATATCTCATGACCAACCGTTGCATCTATTAAGATATCGATGGAGGGTAAAGGGAACTCATCCTTGGGGCGTACCCTATTCAAGTCTTTAAAATCCACACAGATCCGTATTTGATTTTTGTCTTTCTTTCCCATTGGAACAATGCTAGACAACCAGAGTGGGTGCTGTATCGATTTGATGAACCCTGTTGCCAATAAGCGTTGGACCTCTTCCTTGATCCTTAAGTCCATCTCGAGCTTGTAAGTCCTCATTGTTTACTTTACTGGGATGGCTGAAGGCATTACGTTTAACTTGTGGTAGCTCACTTTCTCATCTAGTCCTTTTATTTTCGTGTACTTCCACGTAAAAACGTCTACAAACTCCCAAATTAACTCAACGAAGGCCTCTCATTTCTCCTTACCAAGGTCCTTTCCTTTGCGATGAAAATAAGCCTTGGATGCTCCAAATCTTATGCCTATGGCTTAGATTGATCTGCCATATAGTCTGGTTCTTCATCAACATCCTTTATGAACTTCTGTATGTTGGAGTTATCTATCACCATATATTGCCCCTGTTGATCCACCAAAAAACACTCATATATTGGGTCAGCCTCCTCATCAGTTCCTGCCATAGCTTTTTCAGCCACCCGCTCACACCGTTATAATCGATAAACCACCTTTCGGTAACAACCTTCTTGCACTCTCTGCTGATAGTCGCAACTACCTTCCTCTTTTTTTCTCTAGAATCCCCAGCAACTCTTTCTCCTAAAAATCGACTCAACACACTTTGTCGTTGGAACTTATGCTCTATTGGATCCATTCTGAACCTCATCCTATCTTTGATCTGCTTTGAGATGTTTTGGGGATAAGGAACCACCCGGTGAGCTTCTTCCGCCATTACTCCTTTGTTGCTTGCAACTTCGCTATTCTGCTCATTCGCGAGCCCCATCTTTTTTCTGATTGAGGGGACCCACTCTCCCTCCATTCTTCTCGTTAGGATTCTGACGCCCTCCTCTAATTCTATGTAAAATGCTTCATCTATCAGGTGATCTTCTTCGACAGCGAAGGGCTTCTTCATAGCTCTAATGGTAATCTCCGTTCCTTTGATATTCGCCTTGGCGCATTGGTGATACGTTGAAGGAACTATCTATTGGTTGTGCATCTACACTCTTCCTATCAATAAATGGTAGGAAGTTGTACTCTCTATCACGTGGAATTTGATGTGGGAACTCAAATTTCGCATCACAATCCTAACGTTCATATAACCAATGGATTTGGAAGACTAATTGTAATAATCTGAAATCACCGAAGGCATGGGGACCAACCTTTCCTCTGGAATATTAGCTGCGGGGAAGGAATTGATTGGCATGATGTTAATAGAGGCTCCCCCATCCATAGGATCCCTTGTAAAGCTAACTCCGTTGATGCTGGCAGTTACATATAATGGCCTATTATGAGGGAATCTCACGGCCTTATCTCTATCGTTGAAAGTTATTTTTGACATAAACTTCTTCACCAACCTGGCCGTGGATCCCTTCCATCTCAGCGAAGGGACTGCATTCTTCCTTGTAATATCAAGGATTACTTGGGTTATCTCCAACCTACTTTCCTTTGGCATTCCCACCTGATCGAAGAACCAGGCAAATTTTAGAGACTTCAAAACTGCACAGTATTCCATAGCTTGGTCTACTTCCTCACCTTCAACGTTGTACACGTCCTCCAGATCTTTAGCACTTACTTCATCATAAGCTAACACCACGTTATCCATTTCCCTAGTGCAGTCTTTCAAAGATTCTTCAAACTCCTTCTGCTCTATCATTAGCTCCCTTGCTTTTCTTTCTGCCTTACTGTTGTAGGCCAAGACCAGATTAGCCCCATGTGCTGGGAGTGGGTTATTGTTAACATTTTGCGGAGGGATTTGCAATGTTCCTGCCTTCACATGTTTATCGATGATTCTTCTTAGTGTGAAATAACTTTCCGTTGGATGTTGGATCTTTCGATGGATCTAGCAATATTTGGGATCCGCCCTGGTTATCGCACCTGGTTCCCCGGTGGGAATGCCTTTTGGTTCATACACCGTTCCTCCTTGAACCATGACATTGTAACAACTGACAGCCTCCTCTACTGTACAAGGAAACCGTGGTGGATCCTCCTTATCTCTCCCAAACTTTCTCTTATTATCCCTCTTCGTTAGTTTTCTCCCATCTTCTCCTTCGGTATACCTCACCCGTGGGTACTGAGACCTCCCTCCCATAAGTTGTATCGACTGCCTAAACATCATGGGCACCACCACTGGATTCGTTCATACCACCAACGAGATATTCCTTACTGCTTTTAGGAATGCCACAAAAGTCCCCTCGTGCGTCTCGTTAATAAGATGGTAGATGTACTCAGGAAGTAGTCCTTCAGCGCTGATCTGTAGTAGTTTGGACTCTTTGGCTTCCACCCTTACATCGAGGGACCTTTCCCTGAACCTTCGAACATATGCCACCACATCTTCCCCTGGTCGTTGTTTCTCTCTCCCCAGTTGGGTCAAGGTCAACTCATCTTCCACCAGAAAGAACTTTTTGATGAACAAAACATGCATCTCCTCCCACGTGGAAACACTCTTAGGAGTTAGGTGAGAATACCAGGTATACGCCTCATCGGTTAAGGATTTGGAAAACTCCCTTAACCTGAGTTTTTTTTTTGCAGTGAGCCCCCAAAAGTTCAACGAAACGTTTAATGTGCTCCTTCTGGTTCCCACCCTTTCCTGTGTACTTTTTAAAGATAGGAGGAATATAATCTTTTGGGTAGGGCTCATCATTATACTCCTGGGAATAAGGCGTCCGAAAGTCGTCATAGACCGAAGCTACCTCGCTAACAAATTGCGAGGAAGCTTGCATGAACTTCAGCATCTCCTTATGCACTTCTTTTCTCATCTCTTTCATAGCTGATATTGTTGAAGGAACGGCCAGAGGGACCATAGGCGGGGCGCCTATTACACCTGGAGCAATCATCATTGTTGGAACGATTGGTACTCATGGAGTTCCCACTATTGGATTCACAACAGGGGGTATACTTGCTGGGGCCGTTCCTGTTAAAATTACGCTTGATGAGGCCGTTGGGGCTGGCCCTGGTGTCACGAAAGAGTTGGCCTCAAATCCTCCCAACACCGTTGTAGCTACAGGAGTTTGTAAAAACTCATAAAGTTTACTCATGAGGAGTGTCACTTGAGCTGGTACCAACCCGACGCTCTTGGAAGCTTGGGTCACTTCTGGAATGCCTGTCGCCGTTTGAACTAGAGGTACCTCCACTTGAGGGGCTCTATCTCTCGAAGACTCCAGCTTTCTCGCCA
This sequence comes from Sambucus nigra, assembly GCA_949130495.1. NCBI lineage: Eukaryota > Viridiplantae > Streptophyta > Magnoliopsida > Dipsacales > Adoxaceae > Sambucus > Sambucus nigra. The sequence continues at coordinate 166,215,338 of OX422213.1, read as the reverse complement.
CCTGTTCTTCATTATGCTGAATATTATCAAAGTTGAGTCTTCGATTAACATTATCCTGCGCCATACTCATTGCTTAGAAGAATACCTCCCCAAAGGAGTTGCCAAATATAAGAGGATAGTTTAGATTAGATGGAGGTGTAACCCTTTTGAGTACAGTAATGATAAGTTAACTAACCCTGCTATTGATTAATTACAAGACACACAATCACAACTCAGTGAAGATAAACTTAGTTTAAACTCCCAAATCTCTCGTGTATAACTCAAAAGATAATAACGAACTCAGAAGTAACTCATTTATAGGGAAAGAGAAGTAAACATCCTATATACACCTTGGCAGGCAGCCAAACACCCCAACCACCCTCAAAGATCTTTGTCAAGTATTAAAGCTTCGTAATAAATGAAAATGGTGGGTGAGTAAACTCTATGGTTTGTAATAAATCTATTTCTTATGTATATTCTCTCTAGTAATGGCTTCTGAACTCTAAAAAAGAACATCCCTTCCTCATAGGTGGTCAGGGCCCTTAAATAGCCCCCACACCACTCCCGAGATAACTCAGTCATTAATAGCTGTGAAAGACATCCCTCATAATTTATGTCACAAACATTAAATTCATGATGCACTAGTTAGCTCCACGTTATAAATATTAAATGCCAAGACATACCTTTTGCCTAACCACTGTGTGTCAGGGGGCTGTCATCACAGAGGTGGCTCATCAACTGTCTGATAACCCTAAATACCATAGTGGTTTACTCAAGTGCAGATTTGACATTGCCTAGTTGGCTAGTGATATCACATAAAGTCGATGTGACATTAAGTAGAGGATTATTTGGTTCACAACTCAACGCCCGATGAAACTCGAGGCTGCTCCGCCCGAGGTTCCACGGTCAGGGTCTTTTGGTGTTTTACCAGGTATATATATGATGGTCAGGACAAGCCCCAACGGTGCCTCACTTCTCAATCCTCCCAACCAAGTCCCTCTAAAGTTCCCACGGCGAGGTCATTCGATAGAGCATGAAAGCTCTCCCCGACCTTGCCAGGCCTGGTCTCTCGCAAGTACCGTTTGACCTCACACTGTGGCCATCCCCGGATATACCCCTCACGGTGCTGCGGGAGAGGATCCCTATAGGTCTCGCGTGTCCCTCTCGAGAGCGCTTCGGCTGACGTCGGTGAATGAGGTGAAAATGTAGAGAGATAGAGTTGCCAGTCTCTTTTACTCAAAACAGACAAAAGAAAAGGGAGCCATCTCGAAGGACAACATCCAAAGACATACTGATACATACGAAACCAAAATGATTCGAAAAGGGTCCGGAGGCTAAGTTACGAAATGGGAAGGTGTTAGGCACCCATTCTGCCCTTACGGTCTCTCATGGGTTGTTACTATTTCCTTTATTTTCCTAGTGATATGTGTGCATTTGTATACGTAGTGAAGATAGGAATCATCGACTTGTATCATGGAATAGATAAAGCGAGTCATCCATAGGAATGTTCCTAAAAGTAATATTAGAAAATAGGATTTATGCGATTATCCTAGCGTCGATCATTATAGGGGAATAATAACGCATGTGGAATAATATGCCATTGAGAACAAATATATATATATATATATATGTATATATATATATATACACACACACACACACACATAGAATTTGAGAGAATTAAGTCTAAAGAATATAGAAAAATAGGAAAATAGTAGAAAAATGACTCGAGTCTCGGGTTTTACCCCGAGACGCCAGCGTTGCCTATAGAGGCATCAAAGTCCACGTAGTTCGTATGCAAAACGAGGGGTGGGATTTATCCCATAAATCCAACCGGGGACTTCTCTTGTATGTGTGTGTGTGTAAAAAAGTGTTTTAGTTGTGAGAAAAGTGTGAGAATTCCCGTTAGGAATTTATGAGCAAATCCTCTTTTTCTTATTTTTTTGAGTTTTTATTTATATGAAAATAAGAGATGTGAAATAATACTAAATAAAAAGTATATTAAGATATGTGAGATTAGAGAATAAAAGTGATAAGTAATAACACAAGTTAATGGTAATTTATGAGAATTTAAGGAGATAATTGAGAAAATTGGACCTTCTTGAAGATCTTGAGCTTGATCTTGAATGTTGGAGAGAATCCCTTTCACTTGGATGATGATGAAGTGTAATTAATTCACCAAGTTTGATGAAAAGGATGATGAAAAGTGAAGGTTGGAAAGGGATTTGGATGTGGAAATCACACTGACTTCGAGAGAGGTTTTCTGGATTCGCTGAGAGTGAGGTATTTCAGATCTGGGCTCCCTTTGCAATGAGGTTAGGCCCTCCTTTTTATAGGCCTAGGGAATTTCCGATCATCACAGCCCTGGTCCTGCCAATCGGCAGGTGCGTTTAGGCACACTACCGATAGGCAGGGTTGGGGACCTGCCGTTTGGCAGTCTCTTTCAGGCTCCTTCGGAAAATCGATCGTTGAGCGCAAACCGTTGATCCAAATTGCGCATGCAGATAACCATTGGAAAGGTAATTCAGATACCTTCGAAAGTACTTGGACCGCTCCTGGGTTCGAGAGTTAACTTTGGGTCAAATGTCTGAAGTGCTCATTGATCCTTTGGACGGGGAAACTTCGGACGCAAACGGATCGTTCGTCTGTATGGTAAGTTAGAATTGCCCATGGGGTGGGCTGTTGGAAAGTTTAGTAGATGTAATTCGACATTCCAAAGAGTTTGACCCCATTTGGGGAGTTGACTTTGGTCAACCGAGCCCTGGAAGCATTCGATGACCTCTCGAAATAAAACAGATTGTTTGTCCATATCGTAAGTCAGAATCGCACACGGGGCGGATCATTGGAAAGGGATTTCAGTGCCCTTTGAAGATTCATTCAGTATCGGTCGATTTGAAGAGTTGACTTTGGTCAAACGGAGCCCGGTGGCCTCCAGAGCGAGTTTTGAGGGAAAATGGGTCATTCGTCCATATGGTAAGTGAGAATCTCGCACGGGATGGACCGTTGGAAAGGGGTTTTAGCACCCTTTGAAGATTCATTTGGTCTTGGTCGAGCTGAAAAGTTTGACTTTTTGGTTAAACGGAGCTTGGGAGTGTCCGATGACCTCTAGGTCAGTACCCGGGGTATGACTTGGGTTTGCAATGATGAAGGGAGGTGCTAGGGACATAATGAGAGGTTAGGGGGTATTAGAATGGGGTGTCTATTGAGCCCCTCGACGGGTGAGTTTGGAACAAGCCGTTGAATAGACACCACATGATGCCTTTAAAAGAGGATGATCGGAGGGTCGAGGTCGATTCTGAGGACCTAAGGATGAGGATGACCGATTCTACAGGTCGAAGCCAATTTTGAGGGCTTAAATATGAGGGTGACCGATTCTGCGAGTCGAAGCCAATTCTGTGGGCTTAAAGGAACATATTGGGGATGGTCTTAAAGGAAGTGATGACCAAAGCAATGATGGGGGTGACCAATTCTGCGGGCTTAAGGTGAGATGACTAATTCTGTGGGTCGAAGCTAATTCTGGGGGCTTTAGGTGAGATGACTAATTCTGCGGGCTTTAGGTGAGATACCAATTCTACGGGTCGAAGCCAATTCTGCGGGCTTAAGTTGAGATGACCAATTCTACTGGTCGAAGCCAATTCTGCGAGCTTAAGGTGAGATGACCAATTCTGCGGGCTTAAGTTGAGATGACCAATTTTACGGGTCAAAGCCAATTCTGCGGGCTTTAGGCGAGATGACCAATTCTGCGGGTCGAAGCTAATTATGTGGGCTTAAGTTGAGATGACCAATTATGTGGGCTTAAGTTGTGATGACCAATTCTGCGGGTCGAAGCCAATTTTACGGGATTTAGGTAAGATGATCAATTCTGCTGGTCGAAGCTAATTTTGCGGGCTTAAGTTGTGATGACCAATTCTGAGGGTCAAAGCCAATTCTGCGGGCTTAAGGTGAGATGACCCATTCTTTAGGCTTAAGTTGTGATGACCAATTCTGCGGGCTTAAGGTGAGATGACCAATTCTGCGAGTCGATGCCAATTTTACGGGCTTAAGGTAACGATCCAAGATTGAGATTAATTCTGACCTAAGAGAGGTGACGACCTAGGACAGTGGTCAATTTTGACCTAACTAAGGTGACGATCCAAGACTGAGGTCAGTTCTGACTTAAGAGAGGTGACGACTGAGGACCGAGGTCAATTTTGACCTAACTAAGGTGACGATCCAAGACCGAGGTCAATTCTGACCTAAGAGAGGTAACCATCGAGGATCGAGGTCAATTCTGACCTAACTAAAGTGACGATCTAAGATCGAGGTCAATTCTGACCTAAGAGAGGTGACGACCCAAGGATCGAGGTCAATTCTGACCTAACTAAGGTGACGATCCAAGTCCGAGGTCAATTCTGACCTAAGAGAGGTGTACATTTCCTTCGGGAAAATCAGGGATTTTGCTGGGGATAAAGATTGGATTTTGGGTTCCGCTGGGGAATAGCGAATGAGCTGGGGAAAATTTAGAGCGTCCTTTGGAGAAATTACCTCGTGATTTTATTTTGAGCTGGGGAGCCGATTGCTGGGGAAATCCTTGTGTTTTTTGGAGACTTTGTGGAGTAAAGGCAAATTTGATGCTGTAAACTCCACTGGGGAAGTGATTAGGTGGTCCAAGTATTAGACGTATTGCTAGGGGAGGTTTGAGACCTTTGGGGTATAGGAGGCGATCTTGGAAGAGGATTCACTTGGTTTTTGAGAGTTTCGCTGGGGAAATAGGGGTTCCGCTTGAAGGAGTGCGAAATTTCTTTAGTGAAGATGTTCTAAATCTTTCCTGGGGTTTTTAGGAATTTTTTGTGGATTTTTCAGGGTTTTCTGATATTTTGGGGGAATTTTGTATGAAATTTTAATCGGGGGTGCCGGTCGGCATGGTCTAGAGGGTGCCATTCGACAGTGGCGCGATCTTTTGGACTCCCTCGAGAAGGTAAAGGGGCAGTGCCGATCGGTAGGTTTAGGGTTAGTGCCGATCGACATGACCCTTGGCACGCTGTATAAAGGGGACGAATTCCTTTCATTTTTTACAGCTTATTTCCTTCTTTCTTTCTGCGATTTTTTTCTGTAAATCGTTCTATCATTCCATAATTTAAAAAATGGCCGCTTTTGTGAGCACTGCTGTGCACAGGGAGTGGTTGACTGTTGATGACTGGGCGAACGTGGAATGGAAGGCCAGAGCGCCTCTTGCTTTGGGGAGCGAGAAATCCTTTGACGCGTTCGAGTCGGTTGTGGATGAGCGGACCCTACTGCGGGAGCCATCGCATCATCGATCTTCGAGGGTGGTGAACCCTGGCGGTTATGTAAGTAAAAATGACCTTTAGCATTCTCTTTTTGTGTGTTTCCTCTTTTCTTGGATTTTGACAAGGATTTTTCTCTTTTGGCAGTCTGATGTCTCTTTGAAGAACATGCGTGTTCGCGGGATGATGGGGCTTAAGGATGTTTGGGAGCATCTTCCACCTGTGGTGCGTTGGGTGGTATCATCAGCGAGTTTTAGGAGGTTGGCGTCTGCGCTGGATGAGACGCCTCGTTCGACAGCGGTCTTGTGCGCTCTGGGGGATAGATGGTGGGATACTACCCAAACCTTCCATTTTGGCTTCGGGGAGATGATTGTGACTCCTATAGATATGCAGTAGCTGCTGGGGCTGGATTACGATGGGGAGCAGATAGAGGTCGATCGCTCCCTACGGGTGAGACCGGAGGAGGTGCGCGCAGTGCTCGATGATGTGGGGAGGATAGTATATGGGGATTCTATTCGGATGTCCCTGTTGAAGGATGTTTTGTTGGGTAGGGTGGTTGACGTGAAGGACGGGCTGCAGGTAAGGAAGATGGCCCAGTTATTTATTTTACTAGTGCTGGGGGGCTTTATGGTAGCGTCGAGCGACGACGTCATTCATTTGTGGTTCTTGCCGTACTTGAGGGTGTTTCCGAACATCCCTTTCTATGATTGGGGGAGTTTGACTTTGGCGACCCTCTATTTTTCTTTGGATGCATTCAGCTGGTACTGTCAGCAGACTTTGACTGGAGCCATGTATCTTTTTGAGGTATTCTTTGATTTGCATATTTACCTTTTATGCATTGGCACGTTCCTTATGCATTTCATTTTTTTATTGCAAGTTCTTATCTTTGGCAGACGTGGTTCTATGAGGTGACTGGGTGTAATACCCAACAGATCGCTCTGAAAGATGAGACTGTTGGGGACTTCTGCCGGTTGTATCGATGGCGCAAGGCCAATCGACAGTCGAGGGGGTCTCTTTATCTGAAGGCGGTGCGTCAGGTCTTGAATGGCCTGACTAGTGATAGGGTAAGACTTTTCCTTCCTTAGTTATGTTCTTTGTACGCTCTGATTTTTTATTGGGTTATACTTTCTTGGGATTTTTAGGTGACCTTTTACCCTTGGGGGATTGCTATTCAGGATACGGGGTTGACAGGGGTGAACGCACAGCTGCGGCGCTTACTGGCGCATAAGTTTGGCCACTCTTAGTATCTCGGGGAGAGGGTGGTTCGACAGATCGCTGAGAAGGAGGTGGTGGTGCCACCTGCGCGGCCTCCTATGTCTATGAGGTGGGAGTGGCTACTGCCGGATGATGTGAGGATTGCAGCGATGATCAGTGAGTCCTACCTGTTATGCCTTTTCTTGCAGCAAATTCGGGTGTCGACCACTTGGTTGAGGGATATCAGAGACTGAATGTCTTCAGCGACTGCCCATATTTGGGATGCAATCCCGGTTCCTTCTTGCTTGGTGCCGTCTGCTTCGTCTGGGGAAGAGTCTGGCTTGGGTAGAGGTGTTGCGTCGTCTCGTTGCAGGGGTGAATTTTAGGTTAGAGGGAGAGAGAGAGAAAGTGTGGGTTCGGGCTGTGTCCCGTTGTTTTTGCTTTTCTTTATTTCCTGCAAAATTTGATGAATGAATGAATGTACATGTGCTTTTTACTTTGCTACTGAGACCGTAAAAAGAGATTTTTTGGGATTTTGAACGAAAGTTTTAGAGGCGAGAAATTATTCAAGGGTTTTTTGAAATTCTGTTGAGAATATCAATTTATTTTAAGTTTTCTGAAATTTGACAAAAGAGGAAAAAAGAAAATTTTCAATAGTAGGGGGTTACCGATCGGCAAGCACCTTGTCCTGCCTATCGGTAGTTAAGTCCAGTCCCATGAATTCAAAGCTTTGATTAGTACCCTCTTCAGCCTTTGGTACCTTGTGGGGTAGGATTTCCTCTGATTTCTGTAGGGGTTATGTTTTTTGTGAGGGTTTGCAAGTATAAAGAAGGGGTAAGGGTGGAGTATTTTCCTCACACCTTCACATTCTTACGTTCCCACATTATCACTTGCTCACTATTTCTTAATCTTGCAAGATGTCTCTCCCTGGTAGCATTGAGTTTGCTAACTACCTCGAGACTTTGGAGGCGATGTGCTCTTATAACGTTAACTACGATGCTTATAACATGCGTCGAGTTTCTTTATGGCGTAATCAGCCCATAGAGTGGAACATATTGATGGCAGCGGTACAATTCTGGTACCCCAAAGACCATGTATTCTGCTTTGGGTTGGATGAGGTTTGTCCTACCTCCGAAGAGTTTTCTGCCATGTTGGGGATAAATCCCAGCGTTGCTGTGGCTTTACCTAAATTTTCCCATTCTCCAAGGGATTTGTTGGCCGGGCTTCTTTGTATTTTGCCTTCGGCGGTTAGTCCACTGGTCATTGTAGGAATGATCTCCCTTTAATGGTGTTACAATCCATGCATTTATAGGAGGTTGGTGATGCTGGATACGCTAGAGCCGTTGTTCTGGGCTTGGTTTCAAAATTGCTGCTTGTGACTGGGGAACTGCTGGTGGACCCACAACTTGCATCCATTACTTCATGGATGTCATACCGTCGCAATCCTGTGGCAGTGATACTGGCGAAGACTTTAAACGTCCTGGATGCCTGGAGAGAAGGTCGTTTTGACTTTTTGAGGGGTAGCCCCGTGATGCTGTTCATGTGGTTGTCTGAAAGACTTCGTCTGGTGACTCCTCCAGAATATCCTTTATTAGCTGTACCCAACTTCTTCTCGTGTCATTTCATCAGTGTTGGCTTGGATATTAAGATCTAGAATAACTGGTTTGTGGAGCATGGGGCTCCAAATATATACTGGTCAGTGCCTTGGTGGGGACAGCTACTGCCTATTCTGAAGCTGGGAGAATACCCGTATGTTCGGCTGGTTGGTCTCAGACAGACCTCTTTCTATTTCTCTTGGCGGCTTCTGTGCTAATTTAGCTGGGAGCAGGTTGTGCCACCTCAGACACTAGATTTCTTTCTGGTAGAATATTTGACTGAGCGTCTGCGCATGCGACTTGGCTCTTTGTGGGAGAGTCGACGTCCTTCGATCCGTCCCTCTCAGTCTGTTGGGAGATTTTGGCATGTCCCTGGGGATTATATGAAGTGGTTGTGGAGGAGAGTGGTCAGCAAGATATTGGCAGTGGACACTAGATAATGGTGGCTTGTCTTATCTTATACCATGGAAGGAGGTGTTGTGGTTTTTCCGAAGCTGGTTCAAGCTTATCGGTCCATGGAGCATCTGCGGCACTCTATTTAGGCAGGGGAAGCTTGGGGACCCCAGGATGTCGATGATGATGATGGAGCGGACTCCTCTGGTAGCTGTGGGTAGGGCTCCTGGAGAGTTTATTTTTTTGTATTGGGGAACAAATTTGGGGATTTATTTGGCTTTCTAGGAAGGTAGGGGGAAGGGAGTTATCCTATCCTTTTCTTATGTAATTGTACTGTAATTTCTTATTATAGAAATAAACAAGTTTTTGATCATCTAGCTGTGCCTTTTGATAAATTCTGTATTTTGAATTATCTATACCAATCGCTAAGGCATGCATAATCCTTTTGTTCAAGTATATGTTAGAATGGATTGTCATTCTCGGAGATAAGAAAAGAATAGTTTTTTATGAAAAATAAAGGGTCGTGCTCATCTAAAATGTGTGAGCTACCTGCGTACCTCTGGGGTTCTGAAAAAATTTAATTTGCTAGAAAATGGTTTTTGTAGAGGATCAGGCCCACGAAGTTCTGGGTAGAGGGAAATGAAGCTTTTTTTAGAATAGAAGGGAGATGAGAAGAGTCGTAGTGCGCTGAGATTTCGGACTATGGGTAGAATTTCTTAAGACGGTCCAGGTTGACTGGACGAGCCATCTCTTCTCCATCTAGGTCGGTGAGTATGGCGGCACCGCCGGACACGATCTTCTTGATAATGTATGGTCCGCTCCAATTGGGATTGAATTTCTCTCTGGGTCCCAGATGGGTTCTATTATTTCCTTGAGGGCTAAATCCCCCACTCGGACACCGCGGTCCTTGACTCTCTTATTGAATAATCGAGCTATTCGGTGCTGGTACCCTTGTATGTGGTATAAATCTTTTAATCTCCTTTCATCTAGGAGGGTCAGCTCTTTAAGACGGCTTTGGCACCAGCCTTCTTCGCTGACCTTACTTTCAAGCATGACGCGCAATGAGGGTATTTCTAGCTCCACGGGTAGGACTGCTTCTATGCCATAGACTAGAGAGTAAGCGGTAGCCCCATTAGAGGTTCGTATTGAGGTCAGTATCCCCAGAGAGCTTGTGGGATTCGATCGACCCAATCTCGACAGCTTTCGATCATCTTGCTACTGATGGCTTTGAGGTTCTTATTGGCGGCTTCGACATCACTATTGGTTTGAGGTCGGTAGGGAGAAGATTTGTGTCTCTGGATCCCATACTCGTTGACCACTTCTATGATTTCTGCCTCAAAATGCAACCCTTTATCTGACACTAGCTCGTGTGGGACCCCATATAGGCATATGATGTTTTTCTTGATGAATTTGGCCACTTTCTTGGCGTTCAGCACTGCGTATGACTCAGCTTTGACCCATTTGGTGAAGTAATCAATGGAAACTAGGATGAACTCATGCTTATTGGAAGCCTTCGGTGTAACCTTCCCTATGATGTCGATACCCCAGGTGGAGAACGACTAGGGGGAGTCATGTTATATAATTCACACGGAGGCAGATGCTGAAGATTAGAGAACTGTTAGCAGTTGGGACATCTTCGAACATAGTCGGTGCAATCCTGGGTCGTGGTGGTCCAGTAATAGCCTTGTCGAATGATCTTTTTGGAAAGCATGTGACCGTTCATGTGGGTCCCACATTCCTCGCTGTGGATTTTTTGTATTATCTTTTCATTGTCAGCCCCTGTGATGCAGTGTATATGGGTTCCATCGAAGTTTCTCTTGAATAGTGCTTTATGATAGATGATGTACTGGGCGGCCATTTTTCAGAGGGTTGCTCGGTCTTTCTTATTAGAATCCTCAGAATAATGTTTGAGGAGGGCCCATATATCATAGTACTAGCAATTAGCTAGATCGGGATCTTCTGCGGTGACGAGCTCAATGTGGTAGCAGTGGGTAGGTTTATCTTGCTTTTGAACTAGGAAGCGGGTCATTGTTATTCCTTCAGGCATGTCGATTATGGAGGCCAAGGTAGCAAGGGCATCAGCTAGGTTATTCTTTACTCGAGGTAGGTAATGGAAGGTGATATCTTGGAATTGGGAGGCTAGTTCTTCTAAGTAGGCATGGAAGGGTTGGAGCTTCTCGTCCTCGACTTTCAACTTCCTGAGCACTTGACCGATGATGAGGGCGAAATCACTGTAGACATCTAGGCATTGGATACCTTTTCTGAGAGTAACTTTAAGGCCTACCGTGCATGCCTCGTATTCATTCATGTTGTTGGTGCAAGGGAAATCCAATTTGATGGCGATGGGAGTGTGGGAGTCATCTGGGGAAATCAGAAGTATCCCAATGCCATATACTTTTTTGTTGGCAGCGCCGCTTGGGAAGTGCAGAGGATGTTTTCATTTGGGAATTTGGAGATCCAGACATCAGCTTCATCCATGGGGTAATCAGCGAGGTAGTCAAAGATAGGTCTTCCTTTCATGGCTTTTGTGTGACGTATACGATATCAAACTTGGCTAAGAGCATAAACTATCGATCCATTCGGCTGGATAAGGCGGGTTTATCAAGCAGGTACTTGATGGGGTCCAATCGGGATACAAGTTTGATAGGGAAGGCGATCATATAGTTTTGTAACTTTTGGGTGATCCAGACAAGTGCGCCACATGCCTTTTCCAAAGCACTGTAGTTGACTATGTATCTGACCAATTTGTGACTGGCGTAATAGATGTCTCTTTATTTGCGGGAATCTTCAAGGTATTGGTCTAGCAAAGCCCCAGCTACAGTGTCGGTTATGGTTAGGTATAGGAGCAAAGGGAGATCAGACTGTGGTGGCATGAGTACCGGGTGTTGGGTCAGATATTGCTTGATTCAGTTAAAAGCTTCTTGGCAGGCCTCGTTCCAAACCTTGGTTGAATCCTTTCGGAGTAGTTTGAAAATGGGTTCATAGATGGAGGTTAACTGGCTGATGAACCGGCTGATGTATTGGAATTTCCCAAGGAAACCTCGAACTTCTTTCTCCGTTCGGGAAGGTGGCATCTCAAGTATGGCTTTCAGCTTGGCAGGATCTGCTTCTATCCCTTTCTCACCGACCATGAATCCCAAGAGTTTTTCCTTACTAACCCCGAAGATGCATTTCTGTAGATTGAGTCTCATCTGATACTGTCGCAGTCATTCGAAGAGCTTTCGGAGAGCGGGGACATGCCCTTCTCTAGTCTTGGATTTGATAATCATATCATCCACATAGACCTCAACTTCTTTATGAATCAGATCGTGCAGGATGGTTGTGGCAGCCCTCTGGTAGGTATCCCCCGCGTTCTTGAGACCAAATGGCGTGACAGTGTAGAAAAAGGTTCCCTATAGGGTGATGAACGCGATTGTTTCTTGATGATCTGGGTGCATTTTGATTTGGTTGTATCCGACAAACCCATCGACGAATGACTTGAGAGCATGACTGGCCGTGTTGTCCATAATTATGTCGATATTGGGTAGCGGGTAATCATCCTTTGGAGAGGCTTTGTTCAAGTCCCGCTAGTCTACACACATCCAAACTTTTCCTTCTGATTTTGGCACAGGCACTATGTTTGCTAGCCATGTGGGATATTCGATCACATGAATAAAACCCACGTTTAGCTGTTTGACCACCTACTCTTTGGCTTTGAGTGACCATTCGGTGCGGAGCTTTCTTAGCTTTTGTTTAACCAACTTATAATCTGGAAGAGTGGGGATCTCATGTTGAGCAATTTCAGGATCAATGCCGAGCATATTATCATGGGACCATGCGAAGACATCCACAAATTCCTTTAGCAATTCTTTGAGTTGTTCACGCTCATGCTCATCGAAGGTAACCCCTATCCTAATCTCGCGTTGTTGGCTACTAGAACCGAGGTTAAAAATAAGAGTCTCTTCTTCATTAACTTATACGCGGTTATGTTGTTTGTTATTAACCTTATTTAGATCAGTTAAGAATTATTCATTTGTAAAATCATCATCATCAAAAGTTTGATTAGAATCTAAACAGTTAATGTAAGGCGCAACAAGATACTCAAAATCTTCGTTTATTTCATTGATAGGAAAAACATCATTGAGAACCTCGTCAAAGGAGGACTCGATTGCATTTGAGCAAGGATAGACAACAAAAGAAGAAATAGGGTAAACATTGGGATTAGGTGGGATTTCAACGGGTAGAACTGGTGCAGCATGCCAGTTGAGGAGAGGTATATCAACAACTTTAATCAGGTGGGATGGATCCAGTGATGTAGTGCTTGAGTAAACCATGCAGAGTGTCATCCCAAGTGTTTGTAAGTTGAATGAGTCCTCAGAGTCACTTTTCTCAGAATCTTTGGTGTCTTTGATGAGCGGTTGTACACGGTGTTGGGAAGTTTTGACCCATGGGTAGCTGTCTTGAAAAAAGATCTCCATTACAGGCTTCATCTTCTTATCTGTATGGTCATACCATGGTTCCGAAAAGCCACAAAAGGGGAAGTCCTCACCCTCTTTGATGAATCATCCATTCAAGGAATCACCTGGGATGGTCTGGATGCAATCCAATCTTCTCTTTGGTCGAGACTAGCGGATCATTTTGAGCCATTGTTCTGATAGTTGATACCACAAACCGCAAGGATGAAACGCTTTCTTCAGTTCAATGGGATCAAGTATCCCTTGCTGTCTTTGTCCTAGACCCAGTCCGAGTATGAAGTGCATGTTTCTGAATATCTGAATCACATTGACGTTTCCATGAGGGTCCTATTTTGGACAAACCCTTTCTTTGAAATCGTGCCCTGCCGGGAGTAGGAGTGGCTCAACTTGAAATCTTGATAAGAGCATATCATTTGACCCGTGATGTATCTAAAGGATTGAACTGTTAGTACTTTCACCCTAGGTATTATCGTCGTCACCCAAGATGGTGATGACCCGTTCGTCGGTGAATAACTTCAATTTCTGATGGAGTGAGGAAGACACACCCTTGATACTATGGAGCCAAGGTCGTCCGAGTAACAGATTGAAATAATATGGGATGTCAATAACTTTGAATTCAACGACAGTGTTTATAGGGCCAACCCCTATTACAAGTTTTATGGATCCCATCACCTCCCGACGGGTATTATCATAGACATGTACATCAGTGAAAGTTGGAGCGAAATCACTTTCTTTCAGTCCTAAGCATTAGAAGTTTCTTAATGGTCATACATTCAAGGCGGATCCATTATCGACAAGGGAGAGTGGTACAATTTTCCCCATAGCTTCAACGGAGATGTTGAGTGCGTGATTGTGGGTTGGCCCAATTATGGGGATTTATTCTTCGAAGATGGATAGCATTCGGGTAGAGGTCAAGGATCCGACTAAATTTATCGCTTCTTCTGGTGTAGTAGAGGGAAGAACTGTGGGCCCAGTGAGAAACTTGATCAAAGCATTTATGTGTAGCTGAGAAGACATGAAAAGCCCCCATAGAGTGATGTTAGCTTGAGTTTTCTTTAGTTGATTGAGGATCTTGCTCTCCTCGAGGGTCATTTCTGGCATAGGAAGGTTTTCAAAGCCGTTCCCCTTATCATTGGCTGGTAGTGAGCTTGGGATTTGGTAGTGCCTTCCTGATCTGGTTATGTGATATACTGAAGGAGGGAAGAGCATGAACCCTATTTCTTTGTCAATCTCGAGTTGTTCTATAATTTTGTTTATTTATCTGAGGAGCTCCTCAAATGATATCATCCCACACATGTCGACTACCGGGCCAGTTTTCTCGAAAGCTTGCTCTTCATTCGAATCTCCAAATTCTTCCCCCCATCCGGTGGCATAAATTATGTCTTTCCATGTTAAGTCAATGCATTCCACAACTTCAATGTCTTCGTCATACAGGTCTTTCCATTCTGTGGGGATATGTAAGGGTGAAGGGACCGGACGACCTTGTAATTTCAAAGTATCAAGTAACTCGGTCATACTGCAAATATCGTTGGTTTGCCTGAATAATTCTGCCATGACCTGGATAACATCATCTAGGTTGACTTCATCGGTCGGTACTACCCAATGGTCTGATTCCCAGGCCCATTTTCGTGCTTCAAAGAACAGCGTACTGAACCTCTGGCAATCAATGGTCATCTGTGAGGGCAATTTTAGCCCGAAGTCCAAAAATTGGTTTAACACTTCTGATAATTCCATACTTCTATTTTCAAAATGAGTACGGACGGTGATGCATGCTCTAGTAAGGAGTAACAGTGCCTGATCAATGAGTCTAACAGGATGTCGGAGGAAATATGGGCAAGTTTGGAGAGGTTTGGGAAAGTGTATGGATGTGATTTGAGTTGAGGGATCAAATTCTGGGTTCATTTCTAGGAAGATAACATTAGTATGATTTTAAGTGGGTTGTGAGTAGTGTTTGGCTGGTGGGGCAATGGTACCTCGATCAATTAGACCCTGGATTCATTTCGAAGGTGAAAGCATTGGTCGGTGGTATGACCAACGGTTTGGTGAAAGGTGCAATGGATATCTACCTTGAAGTTTCATGGAAGTGGATTTGGCAATGGACGGGGATCCAGGGGTTTGATAAGGTTTTGGCTTAACAGGACTTGATAAACTTTGGAGAGGGAAGCATGGAGCTCGGTGTATTCCTTTCGGACTGGAACAGGGCGGCTTTCTGGTGCCCATGAAGTGGTCGGTTGAGAGATGTTGTTGATGGTTGAGATTGCAGTATTGGAAGGTTTGTCACATTTTGTGGGGGTGAACTGTCCGGACACCTTCTTTGGTTCAACCTCTGTTTTAGCAAGATCTTCTTCGATTTATAATCCTGCTTCTTTGAGAGCTCAGAAGTGGGGATAATATTGTCCTCCCATGGTCTCTCGGACATGGGGCAAGAAGTTCTTCTTCATTATATTGACTTGTTCTTCCTCGAATGGCCGATTGGTTAGGGTGGCTTCCTTTTCCCTCCATCGGGCTATGAAGTTACTGATTGATTCCCCAGAGTTCTGTTTGAGCAGCTCTAAATCACGGCGGGTGACCTCAAGCTCTTCGTTGTACTTGTACTTCGATATGAATTCTCGGGCCACATCCTCCCAATTACGGATTCTGGACTCCTTAAGAGACAAAAACCATCAGAGGGCGCTATCCTTCAGAGTTTGCTGAAACAATTGGGCCATCACTTCTTAGGAAGCCCCTAGTAGAGTCATGGAACGGTGATAATCGCGAAGATGAACAATCGGGGGTCCACTTCCTCCGAATTTCTCCATATTTGGCATCTTGAACTTCACGGGTAACCTCTCTTTAGGATAAGGAGACACGTGGGTATAGTCCATGTAATTCCTCGAGATTCTGACTTGGTCAAACTTCTTGGTGAGCATCTTGAGGTCCTCTTTGACTTTGTTCAACTCTTCTTCCTTCAGATCAATGATCATAGGCAAGTTAGCCCCAGGCTGGGCAAGGTTCGGTATAGGAAGCTGGGCAGGCGGCGACCCATTAATAGGAGGGACACATGGGGCGTGATGATACTCTTTGGGAACCCAAATAGGCTCGAGTGGACCCATAGCGTGAGGGAATAAGACCTTGGGATCTTGAGGAACAGGAACCTGGTTTTGTTGCATCTCCCGGACCTCAGTATGGAGGTTGTCAATCTTGGACACGAGCTGATCTAGGACTACCGTCAGATCCGGCTGCACAATAGGTGCTTAGTCTGTGTTCTCCATGGAAAGCAAATGGATACCGGACTCGAAAGAAGTAACAGGGAGATGGACATAACTCTGGGGTGATTTGACTGAAGACCGAAGCCAATAAGGAGCCAGGATAAGGGCGTGCGATCGACCTGAGAAGGCGTAAAATAGGATTTTATTTTTGAGAAAAAGAATGAAAATATTTCTGACATTTTTCTTTTTTAGATTGAAAGACAAAATATTTTTGGATTTTTGGTAAAGAAAGGAGAAATGTTTTTGGATTTTTGATAAAGAGAGGAGAAATATTTTTGGATTTTTGATAAAGAAAGGAGAAATGTTTTTTTTATTTTTGATAAAGAAAGGAGAAATGTTTTTTGGATTTTTTTTTATTTTTTTTGGGAGACGGTCTCAGCAGGATTATTATGATTATTATGTTCACACTTGTATTAAATTCTCCTAAATGCAAAATGAAATGTCAGACGGGACCCGAGCCTGGAAAATTTGGGTTTGTAACATATGCAAAGCTATGGCTGGACTTTTAACCAGGCTCACGGGCAAGGTCCCATTTTAAAAATCCGTGAAAATTTAGCCGGCAGGCCGACCCGAAATTTCGGTAGAGTTTCGGGTTGAAATTGACAATCTTATATGTGTGTCCTAGGCTTGACACCTATATGCAGGTATGCAGTTTGGTTGGGTGAATTGAAAAGGGTTCCCCCTTTGGCGTGGCTTCCACGAAATACGTCTTGCTTTTGTGGGCAATTGGTACGTGTGGACAAGCCATTTGATATACCTGAGTGTACGTGAATCGCCTCACTATATACCTCGTGGGGACGGTATGTGTGAGAGCGAATTCGATATACTCGGCGTACGTGAATGAGTTCCCAGCGATATACCTCCCATCATGACTTCAGTCAAGCGGTACGGTGCGGGGGAACCGTTAGATATACGTCGAAGGTACTTGGCCAATGGAAGGTGAGAGTCATATCGCTTAGGCTAGCTGCGCTCTGTCGGACTAGCGCCCATTACGAAGTTACTCTCCAGTTACTGGGTAAAATTTTGTCAATCACAATGCTCTTTGGTGATATTGTGTGAATCATGCATGATTCTCTTATTATTATCTTATGATGAGAATGTTTTTCTTGATTATGCCAAACAGGGAGCAAAGTAAAAGTACCAATGGTACACCAAGTATGGATGGGTGATGCGTGCAACATAAGGATATATGTGATCCTAGGTGCACGTGGTGTGAAGTGTACATGGAGAATTTTTCTACAAGTGTATGAATAGAAGCATAAGTATGGGGTACACATGGAAAAGGGGAACATGAAAAATGGGAAAAAATATAAATAAGCATAACATCCATGTAAATCGAGTCTAGACCTCAAAATAAAAATCCCCAGCGGAGTCGCCACTATGTCCATCCCCGGATATACCCCCTCGCGGTGCGACGGTAGAGGATCCCTCTAGGTCCGCGTGTCCCTCTCGAGAGCGCTTCAGCCGACGTCGGTGAATGAGGTGAAAATGTAGAGAGATAGAGTTGCCAGTCTATTTTACTCAAAACAGACAAAAGAAAAGGGAGCCATCTGGGAGGACAACATCCAAAGACATACTGATACATACGAAACCAAAATGATTTGAAAAGGGTCCGAAGGCTAAGTTACGAAATGGGAAGGTGTTAGGCACCCATTATGCCCTTACGGTCTCTCATGGGTTGCTGCTATTTCCTTTATTTTCCCTGTGACATGTGTGTATGTGTATACGTAGTGGAGATAGGAATCATCGACTTGTATCATGGAAGAGATAAAGCGAGTCATCCATAGGAATGTTCCTAAAAGTAATATTAGAAAATAGGATTTATGCGATTATCCTAGCGTCGATCATTATAGGGGAATGATAATGCATGTGGAATAATATGCCATTGAGAACAAATATATATATATATATATATATATAAATACATAGAATTTGAGAGAATTAAGTCAAAAGAATATAGAAAAATAGGAAAAGAGTAGAAAAAGGACTTGAGTCTCGAGTTTTACCCCGAGACGCCTACGTAGCCTATAGAGGCATCAAAGTCCACGTAGTTCGTATGCAAAACGAGGGGTGGGATTTATCCCATAAATCCAACCAGGGACTTCTCTTGTATGTGTGTGTGTGTAGAAAAGTGTTTTAGTTGTGAGAAAAGTGTGAAAATTCCCGTTTGGAATTTATGAGCACATCCTATTTTTCTTATTTTTTTGAGTTTTTACTTATATGAAAATAAGAGCACACTGCCGATAGGCAGGGTCTTGGACCTGCCGTTTGGCAGTCTCTTTCAGGCTCCTTTGGAAAATTAGTCGTAGAGCACAAACCGTTGATCTGAATCGCCCACGAAGAAAACCATTGGAAAGGTAATACAAATACCTTCGAAAGTCCTTTGGACCGTTCCTGGGTTCGGGAGTTGACTTTGGGTCAAAGGTCTGAAGCGCTCATCGGTCCTTTAGACGGGGAAACTTCAGAAGGAAATGGATCGTTCGTCCGTATGGTAAGTCAGAATCGTGCACGAAATGGATCGTTGGAAATTCTAGGAGATATAATTCAAATTCCAAAGAGTTTGACCCCGTTTGGGGAGTTGATTTTGGTCAACCGGGCCCTGGAAGCATTCGATGACCTCTCAAAATAAAATGGATCGTTCGTCCGTACCGTAAGTCAGAATCGCGCACGGGGCTGATCATTGGAAATGGGTTTCAGTGCCCTTTAAAGATTCATTTAGTATCGGTCGAGCTGAAGAGTTAACTTTGGTCAAACGGAGCCCGAGAGTGCCCGGTGGCCTTCTGATCGAGTTTCAGGGGAAAACGGTCGTTCACCCGCATGGTAAGTCAGAATCGCGCACGGGATGGACCGTTAGAAAGGGGTTTCAGCGCCCTTTGAAGATTCATTTAGTGTCGGTCGAGATAAAGAGTTTGACTTTTTGGTCAAACGGAGCTTGGGAGTGTTCGATGATCTCTAGGTCAGTACCCGGGGTATGACTTGGGTTTGCAACGATGAAGGGAGGTGCTAGGGACCTAAGGAGAGGTTAGGGGGTATTAGAATGGGGTGTCTACAGAGACCCTCGACGGGTGAGTTTGGAATAAACGATAGTCGTCGAATAGACACCACATGATGCCTTTAAAAGAGGATGACCGGAGGGTCGAGGTCGATTCTGAGGACCTAAGGATGAGGATGACCGATTATATGGGTAGAATCTAATTCTAAGGGCTTGAAGAAGAGGGTGATCGATTCTGCGGGTCGAAGCCAATTCTGTGGGCTTGAAGGAATATGTTGGGGATGGTCTTAAAGGAAGTGATGACCAAATCAATAATGGCCTAAACGCACCTACCGATTGGCAAGGTCTGGGACCTGCCTATAGACACCCCATTCTGTTACCCCATAAACTCTCCTTAGGTCCCTAGCACCTCCCTTTATCACTACAAACCCAGGTCATACCCCAAGTACTGACTTATAAGCCATCGAGCACTCCCAAGCTCCATTTGACCAAAAGTCAAAGTCTTTAGCTCGATCAAGACTAAATGAATCTTCGAAGGGCACTGAAACCCCTTTCCAACGGTCCATCCCGTGCACGATTTTGACTTACTATGCGGACGAACGACCTATTTTCCCCCGAAACTCAATCAGGAGAGCCATGGGCGCTCTCGGGCTCCGTTTTACCAAAGTTAACTCTTCAGCTCGACCGATACTGAATGAATCTTTAAAGGGCACTGAAACCCCTTTCTAACGATCCGCCCGGTGCATGATTCTGACTTACGGTACGGATGAACGATCTGTTTTACTCCGAGAGGTCTCCGAATGCTTCTAGGGCCCGGTTGACCAAAGTCAACTCCCCGAACTAGATCAAACTCTTTTGAATGTCGAAGTACATATCCTAACCTTTCTAACAGTTCACCCCGTGCGCGATTCGGACTTACCATGCGGACGAACGATCCGTTTGCGTTCGACGATTCCCCGTCCAATGTACTGAAGAATGCTTCCGAGCCATATTTAACCCAAACTCAACTCCCAAACCCGGGAGCAGTCCAAAGGACTTTCGAAGGACTCTGAATTATTTTTTCAACGGTCTGCCCCGTGCATGATTCTGATCAACGGTTTGCATTATGCGGCTAATTTTCCGAAAAGGCCTGAAAGGCACTGCCAAACGGTAGGTTTCAGACCCTGCCTATCGGCAGGTGCCGATAGGCAGGACTAGGGCTATGCCGATCGGCAGTGCCCTGGGCCTATAAAAAGGAGTCCTGAACTCACTTGCAAGGGGGGAGCCAAATCAGAAACATATCACTCTCAGCAAATCCAGAAAACCTCTCTCGAAGTCAGCGTGATTTCCACACCCAAATTCCTTTCCAACCTTCACTTTTCATCATCCTTTTCATCAAACTTGGTGAATTCACTACCCTCCATCTTCATCCAAGTCTAAGGTCTTATCTCCGACATTCAAGATCAAGCTCAAGATCTTCAAGAAGGTCCAATTTTCTCAACTCTCTCCTTAAATTCTCGTAAATTCACAATAACTTGTTTTATTGCTTAACACTTTTATTATCTCATCTCACACATCCTAATATACTTTTTATTTAGTCTTATTGCACATCTCTTATTTTCATATAAATAAAAACCCAAAAAACAAGAAAAAGAGGGTTTGCTCATAAATTCCAAACGGGTATTCTCATACTTTTCTTACACTTTTCTCACAACTAAAACACTTTTTCTACGCACACACACAAATAAGAGAATCCCCCGTTTGGATTTATGGGATAAACCCCACCCCTCGTTTTGCATGCAAACTACGTGAACTTTGATGCCTCTATAGGCTACGTAGGCGTCTCGGGGTAAAACCCGAGACTCGAGTCCTATTTTTAATTTTTCTCTCATTTTTTATTTTCTCTAAACTCCACTCTCTTATATTATATATATACATATATTTGTTCTTAGTGGCGTATTATTCCCCATGCGTTATCATTCTATCATAACGGTCAACGTAAGGCTAATATTTTTATACCTTCCTATGGATGACTCGCTTTACCTCTTCCATGGTACAAGTCGATGATTCCTATCTCTACTATATATACACATGCACACACATCACGGGGAAAATATAAGGAAAATTGCAAAAACCCATGAGAGACCGAAAGGGAGGAATGGGTGCCTAATACCTTCCCGTATCATAACATAGCCTCCGGACCCTTTTCGAATCATTTTGGTTTCGTATGCATCAGTATGTCTTTGGATGCTGTCCTTCGGGATGGCTTCCACTTTTCTTTCGCCTGTTTTGAGTAAAATAGACCGGCGACTCTAATCTCTCTACATTTTTCACCTCACCCAAATGATGCCGGCCGAAGCTCTCCAGATAGGGATGCGCGGGACCTAGGATCCATCCATCGCGCGCCCGTCCATTGCTAGGATCCGGGGGGGGGGGGGGGATGGACACACTGCCGTTTGGCAGTCTCTTTAAGGCTCCTTCGGAAAATAGGTCATAAAGCGCAAACCATTGATACGAATAGCGCACAAAGCAAACCATTGGAAAGGTAATTCAGATACCTTCGAAAGTCCTTTGGATCTCTCCCGGGTTCGGGAGATGACTTTGGGTCAAAATGTGGCTCTGAAGCGCTCATCGGTCCTTTGGACGGGGAAACTTCGGACGCAAACGGATCGTTCGTCCATATGGTAAGCCAGAATCGCGCACGGGGTGGACCGTTGGAAAGGTTAGGAGATGTACTTCGACATTCCAAAGAGTTTGACCTGATTTAGGGAGTTGACTTTGGTCAACCGGGCCCTAGAAAAATTCGATGACATCTCGGAATAAAACGGATCATTCGTCCGCATGGTAAGTCAGAATCGTGCACGGGATGGACCGTTGGAAAGGGGTTTTAGCGCCCTTTGAAGATTCATTCAGTCTTGATCGAGATGAAGAGTTTGACTTTTTGGTCAAACGGAGCGTGGAAGTGTCTGATGACCTTTAAGTCTGTACCCGGGGTATGACTTGGGTTTGCGATGATGAAGGCAGGTGCTAGGGACCTAAGGAGAGGTTGGGGGGGGTATTAGAATGGGGTGTCTACACACACTAAATACCATTATAATCGCTACATCATTACGATCGTTATAGCTCATAGTCAATATAAAGAAAAGATACAATATGACTAAGTAACACAACAAGTTAAAGTATGAGCTGCCACGCTAAGCTGCCTCGCCGAGCTACCTCGCTTGAGCTGCCTCGCTTGAGCTGCCTCGCTGTCTGAATCCCAAACACTGTTGTTAATGGGGGGATTATTTCTAATCTCAAGATTACCTTCAAGCCCTCTCTCTCTCTCTATATATATATATTCTAAATTTCATTATAATAATTAATAACATAATAGATAGGTTTCGAAAATTTATTAATCATTAAACAATATAAATATTAATTATTAATTAATAGACTTAATAATTTATCAAGTATTAATTATTAGAGTATTTGTAGAGGGGGCTGGAAGGTAATCCTGAGATTAGGGATAATTCCCTAATTAGCAACAGTGTTTGAGGATTAACGCAATAGAGGCAACTCAAGCGTGGCAGCTTAGCAAGGCAACCTAGCGAGGCCGCTTAGCGTGGCAGCTCAAGCGTGGCAACTCAAGCGTGGCAACTCATACTTCAGCTTGTTGTGTTAGTCATATTGTATCTTTGGTTACATTTACTGTAAGCTATAACGGTTGTAATGATGTAACGAAAATGTAGAGGGGGATTGAAGGTAATCCTGAGATTAGGGATAATTCCCTAATTATCAACAGTGTTTGAGGATTAACGCAATAGAGGCAACTCAAGCGTGGCAGCCTAGCGAGGCCGCTTAGCGTGGCAGCTCAAGCGTGGCAACTCAAGCGTGGCAACTCATACTTCAGCTTGTTGTGTTAGTCATATTGTATCTTTGGTTACATTTACTGTAAGCTATAACGGTTGTAATGATGTAACGAGAATAATAAAGAGTTTTAGTGTGAAGTCAAACGGCACTTGCGAGAGACCAGGCTTGGCAGGGCCTGGGAGAGCTATCATGCTCTATCGAATGACCTCACCGTGGGAACTTTAGAGGGACTTGGTTTGGAGGATTGAGAAGTAAGGCACCGTTGGGGCTTGTCCTGACCATCTTAGATACACCTGGTAAAACACCGAAGGACCCTGACTGTGGAACCTCAAGCGGAGCAGCTTGGAGTTCCATCGGGCATTGAGTTATGGACCAAACAACCCTCTACTTAATGTCACATCTACTGTGGGTGATGTCACTAGCCATCTAAACAATGTCAGACATGCACTTGAGTAAACCACCGTGGTATTTGGGGCTGTCAGGCAGTTGGTAAGCCACCTCTGCGACAACAGTCCCCTAACACACGGTGGTTAGGTAAAAAGGCATGTCTTGGCATTTAATGTTTATGACGTGGAGACAGCCAGTGCAACAGGTATTTAGTGTTGTGACATAAAGTATGAGGGATGTCTTTCATAGTTTTAATGACCGAGTTGCCTCGGGGGTGGTGTGGGGGGCTATTTAAGGACCCCAACCACCTTTGAGGAAAGGAGGACTTTTGGAGAGTTCAGAAGTTATTGCGAGAGAGAATACACACCAGAGAGAGTTATTGCAAACCAGAGAGTTTACTCACTCACCATTGTCATTTATTATAAAGCTTTCAATATTCGACAGAGATTCCTGAGGGTATTTAGTGTGGTTTTACCTGCCTACCAAGGTGTATCTAGGGTGCTTACTTCTCTCTCCCTCTAGCTAGGTTACTTCTAAAGCTCATTACTGTTTCCTGAGTTAGACACGAGAGCTTTGTGAGTTTAAGCTGAGTCTATCTTCATTGGGTTCATGTTTATGTGTTCTATCATTAATCCAAAGCATTGGCCAATTAACTTGTCATTACCATACTCAATAGGGGTTACGCCTCCATATATAATCTAAAGTACCCTCCTACATTTGGCGACTCTGCTGGGGAGGCATCCTTCTAGATAAGGAGTATGGCGCAAGATAATGCTACTCGAAGACTCAATTTCGATGACATTCAGCATAATGAAGAACAGGCTGCGAGAGAGCAAGAGGCCCTAAGACATGGTGCTCCTCGAGTAGAGGTACCTCTGGCGCCAGCAACGTTAGGCATCCCAGGGGCGGCCCAACCTCCTGCGATCACGGGGTTGGGACCCTCTCAGATTGCCCTCCTCATGAGCAAGTTTCACGAGTTCTTGCAAACTCCGGTGGCTTCAACTATGCTGGGAGGGTTAAAGGCTAACACTTTTGTAACACCAGGAGTAGCCCCAACGGTCCCACTAGGGACAGGCATTGTAGGAACGATCCCAGCGGGTGTATCTTCTGGGGTGAACCCGACAGTGGGCACCTCAGGAGGTTCAACGGCACCACCGGTAACGTTCGTTTCGGTTGCAACGAGCGCTCAGCCCTCTGCCCCACTGCAGGTGGCCCCAGTGGCCTCGCCCATGGAAGAAATGAGAAAAGAGATGCAGAGGGAAATGCTGAGGTACATGCAGGCTTCCTCGCAGGCTGTGGGCGAGGTGGCATCGGTCTACGACGACTTCCGAACACCTTAGCCCCAGGAATACAACGACGAGCCCTTCCCGAAGGACTATATTCCCCCTACCTTTGAAAAATACTCAGGGAAGGGTGGGAACCCGAAGGAACACATTAAGCGTTTCGTTGAACATTTAGGAGCGCACTGCAATGATAAAAAGCTTAGATTGAGGGAGTTCTCCAAATCCCTGACTGATAAAGCATACACTTGGTACTCTCATCTGCCCCCAATAGTGTCTCTACGTGGGAAGAGATGCATGTATTGTTTGTCTGAAAGTTCTTCTTGGCAGAAGATGAGTTCACCCTAACCCAACTTGGAAGGGAGAGGTAGAGGCCAGGATAAGAGGTAGTGGCCTATATTCGAAGGTTTAGGGAAAGGTCCCTCGATGTAAGGGAAGAAGCTAAGGAGGCCAGGTTACTGCAGATTTGTGCTGAGGGACTACTTCCTGAGTATATCTGCCACCTAATTAATGAGACACGCGAGGGAACATTTTCAGCATTCTTAAAATCCGCAAGAAACATCTCTTTGGTGGTGCGATCTAGCTCGGTAGTGGCTCCCATGGTGTTCAGACAGCCGATACAACCCCTGGGAGGAAGGCCTCAGGCCCCACGGGTGGGATATGTCGAGAGAGAAGATGGGGGCAAGGCGCCGAGGAAGGACAACAAAAGAAAGTTCAGAAGTGATAGAGAAGACCCGCCACCGTTACCTTGTATGGTGGAGGAGGCTGTGAGTTGCTATAACGCAATGGTCCAAGGCGAAACGGTTTACGAACCAAAGGGTGTTCCGGCGGAAGAGCCCGACGTGACAACTAAGGCTGATCCCAAATATTGTCAGGTTCATCGAAAGGTCCAGCATCCAACAAAAAGCTGCTTCACGCTGCGAAGAATCATCGACAAGTACATGAAGGCGGGGACATTACAAATCCCCCCGCAGAACGTTAACAATAACCCACTCCCGGCACATGGGACCAATCTGGTAACGGCCTATGATAAGGAGGCAAAATGGGAGGGGGGAGGGGCAACGATGAAGGAGTTCGATGAGGCACTGGAGCATTGCACCAGGGGAATGGCTAACGTAGTTCTAGCTTATGATGAAGTAAGTGCTAGGGACGTAGAAGACGCCTACAACGTTGAGGGTGAGGAAACGAACCCAGTCGTAGAATATAGCGCAGTTTCAAAATCTCCAAAGTTCACTTGGTTCTTCGACCAAGTGGGAATCCCAAAAGAGAGAAGAATGGAGATAACTCAGGTGATCTTAGATATTGTAAGGAGAAATGCAGTCCCCTCGCTAAGATGGAGGGGACCCATGGCTAGGCTGGTAAAGAAGTTCCTATCAGAGGTAACGTTCAGCGATGCGGATAGAGCTGTAAGGTTCCCCCATAATAGGCCTCTGTATGTAACCGCTAGTATTAATGGGGTTAGCTTTGCAAGGACTCTTATGGATGGGGGTGCTTCCATCAACATTATGCCAATCAACTCCTTCCACGCGGCTAATATTCCGGAGGAAAGGTTGGTTCTCATGCCCTTGGTAATCTCTGGCTACGATAATCAATCTTCCAAATCCATCGGGTATGTGAACGTGGGGATAGTGAGGGAAAATCTGAGTTCCCATATCAAGTTCCATATAATAGAAAGCGCAACTTCCTATCATTTGTTAATAGGGAGAGTATGGATGCACAACCAAGGGTTAGTTCCCTCAACTTACCATCAATGTGCTAAGGCGAATATCAAGGGGACAGAAGTGACTATTAGGGCAACTAAGAGGCCTTTCGCTATCGAAGAAGCACACTTGGTGGATGCAGCCTTTTATACAGAGCTCGAAGAGGACGTGCGAGTTCTAACGAGGAGAATGGAGGGAGCATGGGTCCCCTCGATTAGAGAAAGAATGGGACTTTTTAATGAGAGTGGCGAAGGGGAGAGGATCGAGGAAACATATTGGGAGGTCCCTCAACCCCAAAATATCTCGAAGCAGCTCAAAGACAAGATGAGGCATAGGACAGACCCAGGCGAGCATGAGGTCCAACGACAAAGCGTGTTGAGTCATTTTTCAAGGGAAAGAATTGCCGAGGCTTCCAGAGAGAGGAAGAGAAAGGCCGTGGCAACAGCCACCAGCAGGCAATGCAAGAAAATTGTCACTGAAGAGGGAAAAGTGGTGTACCGCTTATAACGGTGTGAGCGGGCGGCCGAAAAGACTAACAATGAGGTTGACCCGATATATGAGTGTTTTTTAGTAGATCAACAGGGGCAGTGTATGGTGATAGACAACTCCAACATATAAGAGTTCGTAGAAGATGTCGCCGAAGAACCAGACTACATGGCAGACCAACCAAGGCCCCAGGCACAAGAGTTGGAGCAGCTAAACCTAGCAGGAGAAGGGGAAGATCCAAGGCCTATCTTTATCTCGAAAGATCTTGTTAAGGAGAAACAAAAAGCCTTGGTTGACCTGATTCGGGAGTTCATAGATGTCTTCGCATGGAAGTACACTGAAATGGAAGGGCTGGATGAGGAAGTGAGCTGCCACAAGCTGAACGTGATGCCTTCAGCTATTCCGGTGAAGCAGGCAACAAGAACTTACAAGCCTGAACTAGATTTAAAGATTAAAGAGGAGGTCCAACGCTTATTGGCAGCAGGATTTATCAAGCCAATACAACATCCCCTCTAGCTATCCAGCATTGTGCCAGTGGGGAAGAAAGACAAAAACCAAATAAGGATTTGCGTGGACTTCAGAGACTTGAATAGGGCTTGCCCCAAGGATGAGTTTCCCCTACCCTCCATCGACAGTTTGATAGATGCCACGGCTGGTCATGAGATGTATAGCTTCATGGATGGATGTGTGGGATACAACCAGATCAAGATGGACCCCTCTGACGTAGAGAAAACAGCATTCAGAACGCCGTTGGGCAACTTCATGTACAAGGTAATGCCGTTTGGACTCAAGAACGCTGGGGCTACGTACCAAAGAACAATGATGGCCATTTTTCATGACTTCTTCCACAAATTTGTGGAATTCTACGTAGACGACTTGGTCATCAAATCAAAGAAGGAGGAGTCCCATCTGAATGATTTAAGGAAGGTGTTTGCTCGGTGCAGGAGGTACAAGTTAAGAATGAACCCGTTAAAGTGTGTCTTCGGAGTAACAGGTGGTAAGTTTTTAGGCTTCGTGGTTAATCGACAAGGGGTACAGATGGACCAGGATAAACAGCAGGCAATCTTGGAGATGCCATGTCCAAGAACGACAAAGGAGCTAAAAAGTTTCCTCGGTAAAGTCTCCTACCTTAGGAGATTTGTGCCTGGATTGGCCGAAATAACACACCCACTGATGCAGCTGCTACGAAGGAACACGAAATCCAGGTGGGAAGAGGTTCACCAGGAGTCCCTTGTGGGGTTGAAGAAACTGCTCGTATCACCACAAATCATGGTTCCTCCCCAGGCAGGAGCTCCGTTGCAGCTATACCTTACATCCACCACGAGGTTCGTTGGAGCTCTGCTAGCACAAGAAGTGGACGGGTAAGAACGACCGGTTTACTACCTCAGCAGAATTATACATGGGCCAGAAATTAGATATAGTAGCTTAGAAAGGCATTGTTTAGCCTTGGTCTTTGTAGCATAAAAACTTAGGCATTATATGCTGTCTTTTACCATTCATATTGTAACTAGATGCGACCCAATTAGGTATTTGCTCGCAAAGACTATATTGATTGGCAGGGCAGCTAGATGGTTCCTTATTCTCTCTGAATATGACTTAAAATGTGTGGTCCCTCGCACAATCAAAAGCCAGGCGTATGCTGACCTATTGGCCATCTTCCCTTCAGGAACCTTCGAGCCGCCTAAGGAAGACATTCCACGAGATGATTTGCAGGCCAATTACCTGGATGCAACTGAGGAGGAATGGACGATGCAGTTCGATGGATCTTCGGCAGAAAAGAAGGGAGGAGCAGGGGTTGTTCTTTCAAAAGGGATGGAAGAGATTTGCCTTTCCTACAAACTAGATTTCCCTTGCTCTAATAACGAGGCAGAATACGAGGCGTTGGTACTAGGGCTTCTAGAGGCTCTTCGGAGGGGAATTCGTTCACTCTGCATTTAGGGTGACTCGAACTTAGTAATTCAGCAGGTAAGTGGAGAATATGCGTTGAAACACATGAGCCTGGCGCCCTATAGAACAATCATTCAAAGGCTCCTCAACCAGTTCCATCGGACCAAGATTAGGAGACATCCTAGAACGATGAACCGCCATCCAGACGCCTATGCCACTATTGCCCAGAAGATGATAATGAAAACCAATGAGACTACAGTTGTGATCCAACTAAGAACAGCTCCTTCGGTAGTACAACCAATACTACCGATGGAGGAAGAGGTGGGCTAGAGAAGAGATATTAGGAAGCAGCTGGAGTCTGGTGAGGGGGCAATGGGGCTAAGAGAGTTGGCCCAATATTTTACAACCCAGGGAAATCTCTATTTTAAAAATACAGGAGGATGGTTGTCAAGATGCGTCAGCCCAGAGGAAGCCGAGAAAATATTGAGGAAAACGCATGAGGAGCACTGCGAAACGACTGAGATACCTTGTGACACCCCGCCTAATTAAATACCGGGCGATCACTCCTTTATTAAATTAAATCAAGGTGAACAGTTGGTTCATTCTCAACATCACTGTCGATAAAAATAAATTTTCCAATTTAACACCCTAAATAATTAAGCTAAGTGTCAAAACCATTTTCATACATACTTTCCAAATTTTAATTAAAGAAAAACATTTATTTATTTAAAACAACATTTCTACATCTAAGAATCACATCACGATAAACCAAATAATATAATACATTCGTCAATCGAATGTCAACACATGAAAACTAAAATCACAAGTCCATACTGAATAAATCCCATAGAACAATACTGGAAATAACTGAAATATAAATGTCCCAATAACAATGAAAAAATGGAAGGGGCGACACGTACCCAATTAATGAGAATTCTAGAAGTGGAGTCAATGAAAGAATCCGTCTACGCAAGTGACCTGCAACTCCCACCTAAGCTGCAGCATGTTCCTCTTAAGGGATCCTAAGCAAGACGCCCCTGTGGCTGGGCACCTGAAATACATACATATATATACAAGAGAGAGAGAAAGAGAAACGGGTCAGAGCCCGAAAGTGTGTTTGATTTAAAATACGTTTAGCAAGTATTTAAATTGATACAGGCCAATGCAACAACATATTAGTGCGTCACTCTCTTGAGAAATACTCACCTCTCTTCTAATGTGCACACCTATCGCACTAACCTTCCCAACGATTTATCTTATCATATGTCGCACTAGTCTCCCTAAATGATTTAACTTATCTTAGATTACTCGTAAGATTTACACTTCAACGATTTGATGATTTGAAA
The DNA here is from genome assembly GCA_949130495.1 of Sambucus nigra. NCBI lineage: Eukaryota > Viridiplantae > Streptophyta > Magnoliopsida > Dipsacales > Adoxaceae > Sambucus > Sambucus nigra. Next base: position 166,185,302 of record OX422213.1, on the reverse strand, counting down.
GAATATTTCAATTAGTAACCAAAGTTCTCATTTCACTTTATAAATCAATAAAGTTTTCCAGCGACATATTATACTTTCTCAAAACAAGTATTTACAATTTAAGTCATCAACCATGTCCTACATATCAAGTCACAGTAGGCAGTTCCAGATTTCAGAATTTCATATATATATATATACTACTCGAATAATATATATTATAACAACACCCCAACTAAATTATGGTGCGGGCATACTCTACTATCCAAACCCCATATCACTCATATTAAGGGGAATACAAATTCGGAATCACTCTCGAATTGTATTAACTCATACTCAAACAATATTGAGACGAAGTATAGATTCCAAGTCTCGTCGGACCGTCTGAACTATCACTGCGATAGCCTGTACCAAGGATATCTATACACAAACAAGATGAGGTGAAGAATAGATTCCAAGTCTCTAAGAGGATGGCACACGCCTGGACCGTCTGAACTATCAAATCACTAGCCTGTACCAAGGATATCTATCTTCTAGGGTACATTCAATATCCCCCATAAAGGTCCCATCGAGATAAGACTGTCCCAGCGCGGAAACCTCAGGGATAGCAAGTAGCGTGGGCATGATTTTCACAAGTATATAATATATGTACACACAATCATATAAATATACCACTTCATCATATTAATATAGGTTCTTCTCGTCATCCATAATTATACCATTTATTCTTAATTTCACATTTATAGAATTACGTAAGGTTTCATTCCTAACCTTAACTCGAAGGGTTTTCTCACTTATTACCTGACACTCGTGGACTATATCCTCACAAATCTGAAATTCAGTAAGTGACTTTATTAGGATTCCAACGTAACTCTCTTACGCACCTCACCCTTTAAATTTATAAATATACTAACCCTAAAGTAAATGTCCCATAAATACCATTCTCGTTGAAGATTAAAGGTCCCAACATTTATTCCTATGCCCTACTGGTCCTCAATGTCTCCCAAATCATTTTATCGAGAATGCCCAAAAGTTATATCACGACAATTTGAATTTAACTCATTTAAAGAAGGGAATTAGGAGTCTGCCAGGAGGGGTCGATCGATCGAAGCTTGGGGCTCGATCGATCGAACCTTCGATCGATCGAAGCTCTAGGTTCGATCGATCGATCAAGCAGGTCTGGGCAAAATTCTGCAGAATGCAGTTACGGGTTTCATCAAACTTCTTCATCCAAAACTATGTTTTTCCATTTTAATCGTCCCAAAAATCCTACTATCATCATTATAACATATACCAGGTGTTTATAACGTAAAGCATGTGTATAACTATCATTAAACATGGATAATTAACTCAAAATCCCATCTAATCATCAAGAACCCTAGAGTTTTCCTTAATCAAGGTTCTAATCTGTTTTTACCAGAAATTCCTTCTAATATATCATCAAAATTTCGTGGGTTATGTTCCTCTACATGGCAAGGGTTCCAGAATTTCCATATAATCAAAACTACATGCATTATCCTAAACACAAATTGAGTTTTCTTCCATTGTTTCCATCTGTAAACAATCCTAGACTAATATGAGATTGCATGAATGAAAATACGCAAGTCAAATACTTGCCTGGGATATTTGGTATGCAGATTCACGGCTGATTTTGGTATGGCTGCGTTCCTTGTCTCGCGATCTACGCGGTGGTGGTGGTGGCGGTGCAATCCGGTGGCTTTTTGGCCTTGAATTGCCTTGGAGCTCTCTCCTCTCTTCTCCAATGGTCGTCACTTGATTTCTGGATATTCTAACCCTAAAAGCTAACCTAAATGGCTGATATAGGTTGCTAAATTTCGTGGGTTTAATTACCCATTTATGTAAAATGACTAAAATGCCCTCCCGGGGTACTAATTAAGCCTAAAAATGCCCCGAGACCCAAACTACACCCCCGGGTACACTTTCCTGACTATCTCGACCCTACCGGACGCGTTGGCGCACTCAAAACGACTATACGAACAACTTATAAAATATTCACTTTTTATTTAACCAAATTAGTCCCGACGTGACACGAGCACGTTCCGACTTAAATTTTTGAAATCGTTATTTAATTCACTCATGACATTCAATATAACCAATATAATATATATGACTTTGCTCAAAAGTAATATTCAACAAATTTCCCATAATTACTAACTCTCATCACGTTAATAATTATAACATAATTAATTTTCGGATTTAAAATTAAATTAATTTATCTCAATTAAATTTAATAACTCCCATAATTTTAAAAGCTATTAAAATACGGGGTATTACATACTTCCCCCCTAATAACGGAATTTCGTCCCGAAATTCGGAAAATAAGGCGTTCCTGGTAAGAACAAATCTGGATATCTCTCGTCAGTATGCAAACTATCTACATAGTACGACTCTCAATCATTATAGCTGTTTCCTCACAGCGACATCGTTTTACATTCTCATTGGAGACACTTCACATTGTGCTCCCAACTGACAACATTCGCATAGGTCACGCCTTTACTTTATAAATTTCATTATCTCACTAACATTAGGAGGCCGCAACTCACTACACGAAAAATACTCGGATTTATTCATATATAAAATTTCATTATCTGAGGAAGTTGATCACTCTTGCTCGCCTAAAACAGTCGTGGAATTTCTACCACAGTTATCGGATGTTCTCTCGACCGATCCAAAATTTTTGATTATCTACTCTCCTCTAAACGTACGGAAGGAGAATAGTCGAGGTTCTTCCCTAATAAAACTTTAATAAGTACCTTGTATGCGACCAACAGGTACAAGTGCTTCTACAGAGCATTTTTGAAATCATCGTATCAAGATTCCAACCAGGCACTGGTGCGATTCTTCCTTTCAAAGGAAGTCTGGGGCATACTAGTTAATATTGTAAGCCAGCCCAAAGGAATATCAATCACTTCCTTCTCGGAGACTTAATTCACATATTCGGGATAAACTTTTGATCTTGTTTTGAGGATGGCAACTCATCCAAGAACTTTGCCGACTTTACCAACCCCTTTCAATTTCAGGAATTTTTTTTTTGACAAACACAAAATCCTTTGGTTGATTCTCCTCTTTCAACCAAACTTTACCTATGGGCAGTGCATGTAGATACTACTCACTACATCTCGCTAAATATCGATTCTTCCCTTGAAATGTCTCATATTAAGTGACACGTAATACTCCCCTTCCTTCCCTGTAGTATGCCGAAAGTTCCACCCGTGCTCTTCTCTCCACGAAGCACACTTCTGGAACTCTTATACTATACTAACATCATTATTCTTTGTATGCGCAAGTCATTCTCACACTTGACTAATAAAAATTCCGCTCTGGGTGTGCTTCATAACGATTAAATTCTACTCTATTCAAGGAATGCCAATTCTTGAATGGCTTCCTACAGCCTTCCCATCAAGTTAGGGCGTGCTATTCAAATTGCACACTTATGTATGGATTATCGTCCCTCATGTGACATTTAATCCACTCTATCACTTCCACTTCGTTATACTAGTCCCACAAACATATATATTTCACACGTCTATAACCACGTCCCTTCGACTCGGACTATTTTAAATGTAGTTAGCCAAGATGTCCACATTTTGCAACACTCCGATCGCCCTGGGAGAGCGAACGGCGTGCTACTCATCTGTAGGACTAACTAAATTCAACGGAATAGAAGGAATAGGGCATTCAAATTCCATGACAATCAAAGAGAAATAATAATTCTCAACCTTTCTCAAATAAGTACAGCAATTTCCCAAATAGGTACAACAACCAAAATAAATCACTAATGCTCTATTCATCAAAATAATTACAGTTCATCTCTTTTGTATACTATAAAGTTCTTTCCAGATAATCAATGCTAAGAATCATTCCAACTCTTTATTTGCTTGTGTTCTGTATGCGGTTATGACATTTGGGTTTCTCAATCACCCTAGAAATCAGAATTCTTAAATTCTCCTTATCATCCTTCCACCCCTCAACTCGTGGGGATACTTTCAGTGTTTTCCTACCACAAAATCCGACTACAATAACCTTAAAACAAAATTCGACTTCCAACTTACATACATAATTACTGGATTCCATTTCGACCAGGGTACCAAACTCGTGGAATAGTGACCAAACGTCTCCCTATTTCCGACCTTACGCTAAGTTTCATGCGTGGGATGTCTCGCAAAGCGAAATCCAAACAAGGAACCCCCCCCATACACTACTACCTAGCATTGTCGGTTATCGAAATCCGTTAGGTCCTCCGTCCATAGTATATATCCCTTTATTCCGTCCCTTAACAGAAAAGTTATAATTTCTCCCGTAATTATGCTTAACGAAGAACGTTTCACCAATTTCACTATCGTATTGGTTGATGGAAATTTTTATTCTATAAACCTCGGATACATACGATCGGAATTCTCGAAATTCCCTTCCCTGATTATAGGGGTATAGCTATTTACTCCTACATTTTTAAAGGATAACTATAACAATGCACTCTTCCTATTACTAATACCGGAGTGCCAAACATAATACTGCGTTAAAATCTTTTTGCTTAGCGGTAAGTCCCGATACATACCGAATCATACTGACAAGGTCTATACATACATTGGCATCGAATATTTCGAGTCCACTATCTCCTCCGAAGTCTCTTGGATAGATAATATAAGTGCAAGTCCAACCTTCTTATAGGTAAGGCCTCGCCAAAACAAACATAAAACATGTTGCACCAATTCAACTACTCCTATAGCCTTGCAATAATTACCCACTATCAAACTACCCATTTTTATAACATTTTAACAAAGATAATATCATACTCGTGTATCGCATCACTACAACGACTGTTCTCAATAAAGTATAAAACACTGTTAATATACCCATTCATCCTCCGTGGATAGCACTAAAAAAAAATCCCGTTACACTATGGAAAAATATTCACATAATAGTAACCTTCATAATTATATGCATTAAACTCGTCTTACATGCTAATCTAGCAATGAACAAAATATGGTGACTCGCTCGTGTCACACAAACACGTCGCATTCTCTAAGGATACAACCTATACTTCCATCCTGGCAATCGTTTTGACTGCACAAATGGTCTTCGGACGTAACACGTCCGTCCAAACCAAAACAAAATTATTTTTAATCGTTGCCTTACAAGGCACCGTATTCCTGTCCTTTTTCTCATATTGGAACATATTATCGTGAGCGATCTCACTCCGCACAAAATACCTCAACAAATAATCCACTTACCACTTGTCCTACTAACCAGGTTAGGATTGTCCTTCTCTCTGACTTTAGTAGACTCGATTCCTGTTAGCCATCCCGGTTGTTCCCTTAGCCTTTTTAGGCCATAAAGATCATGTTACTATCTATAATAGTACTTACTGAATTTACCATCACTTGGTAAGAATTTAACTATCTGAAACATTTAAATGGTTTTCCTGATGTGTATCCACATCCTTTTGTGGTTCTATACCACCATCGTTGCATTCAGTCTCATTCTCGACGAAATTCTTCGATTTCCTTTAACTTTCCCCACAAAGAAGTGTTATCATTTATATAGTCAAAGTATGACATTGTCAACCTCTGAATCGGTCGTCCATCAGAATTTCCTCCTCGAGTATTATCAACTATTATCACAAGTTGGTCTCCCACTCGGATTCATTTCCCCCACTTGTATCTACATCTTTCGATACAAAATTTGCTAACGGTTAAGATTCATATTCACGAATGGACCCCTGACATGCCCTCTCTCAATGAGTTCAGAACCACATTTGCTTCTAATCCTGAACAGTTAAGGAAGGAACATACGGTCAATACTGTACCTAAGGTTCTCCTATAGGCATAGTATTCCACTTCTAAAATTGGTGGTTGGTTCCAACTATAACAATCCGTCCCGAAATCCAAGAAAATTTTCTCTAAATTTTCACTTTCAGTTTGCCACACTCCGTCCTATATTTAAGCCTTTGGGTACTTTACCTCCTTTGGTAAACACACATAATTCTCGCGTTTCAAAAGTTTCCTACTGATAGTCTCTACACGTTTTTGTGTGATACGTTGGGTAAGTTTGCCCTCGCACCTCATTTGACGATAACAACATTTGAAAATCATTGCTGCACCTTAGTCGCCTTTCTAGTCGTGGCTTCTCGTGCCATAATGGAGGTGACCTCGTCTACGGTCATCATCCTCGGATATATTTCATAATCTCAACTGAGCCCTGCCTCCTGATGTACGCTTAACGGTCCTCTTCTGACACCCGTCATCGCTCGGCACACGCACACATTCGAACGAAATTATAATTCACTAGTGTATACACATTATAGCAGGAGAAAGAAATCACGTCAAAGGAATCGACAATCCTAAACATAGGGCGCTATAACAAACAAAGCAACGCTGGAAGCATAATAAGCCGTACAGATCCTAAGGACACTAGAACCTGATGCTCCGATACCACCTGTGACACCCCGCCTAATTAAATACCAGGCGATCACTCCTTTATTAAATTAAATCAAGGTGAACAGTTGGTTCATTCTCAGTATCACTGTCGATAAAAATAAATTTTCCAATTTAACACCCTAAATAATTAAGCTAAGTGTCAAAACCATTTTCATACATACTTTCCAAATTTTAATTAAAGAAAAACATTTATTTATTTAAAACAACATTTCTACAACTAAGAATCACACCACGATAAACCAAATAATATAATACATTCGTCAATTGAATGTCAACACATGAAAACTAAAATCACAAGTCCATACTGAATAAATCACATAGAACAATACTGGAAATAACTGAAATATAAATGTCCCAATAACAATGAAATAATGGAAGGGGCGACACGTGCCCAATAAATGAGAATGCTAGAAGTGGAGTCAATGAAAGAATCCGTCTACGCAAGTGACCTGCAACTCCCACCTAAGCTGCAACATGTTCCTCTCAAGGGATCCTAAGCAAGATGCCCCTGTGGCTGGGTACCTGAAATACATACATATATATACAAGAGAGAGATAAAGAGAAACGGGTCAGAGCCCGAAAGTGTGTTTGATTTAAAATACGTTTAGCAAGTATTTAAATTGATACAGGCCAATGCAACAACATATTAGTGCGTCACTCTCTTGAGAAATACTCACCTCTCTTCTAATGTGCACACCTATCGCACTAACCTTCCCAACGGGTTGTCTTATCATATATCGCACTAGTCTCCCTAAATGATTTAACTTATCTTAGATTACTCGTAAGATTTACACTTCAATGATTTGATGATTTGAAAGAATATTTCAATTAGTAACCAAAATTCTCATTTCACTTTATAAATCAATAAAGTTTTCCAGCGACATATTATACTTTCTCAAAACAAGTATTTACAATTTAAGTCATCAACCATGTCCTACATATCAAGTCACAGTAGGCAGTTCCTGATTTCAGAATTTCATATATATATATATACTACTCGAATAATATATATTATAACAACACCCCAACTAAATTATGGTGCGGGCATACTCTACTATCCAAACCCCATATCACTCATATTAAGGGGAATACAAATTCGGAATCACTCTCGAATTGTATTAACTCATACTCAAACAATATTGAGACGAAGTATAGATTCCAAGTCTCGTCGGACCGTCTGAACTATCACTGCGATAGCCTGTACCAAGGATATCTATACACAAACAAGATGAGGCGAAGAATAGATTCCAAGTCTCTAAGAGGATGGCACATGCCTGCGTCTCTTAGGACCGTCTGAACTATCAAATCACTAGCCTGTACCAAGGATATCTATCTTCTAGGGTACAGTCAATATCCCCCATAAAGTTCCCATCGAGATAAGACTGTCCCAGCGCGGAAACCTCAGGGATAACAAGTAGCGTGGGCATGATTTTCAAAAGTATATAATATATGTACACACAATCATATAAATATACCACTTCATCATATTAATATAGGTTCTTCTCGTCATCCATAATTATACCATTTATTCTTAATTTCACATTTATAGAATTACGTAAGGTTTCATTCCTAACCTTAACTCGAAGGGTTTTCTCACTTATTACCTGACACTCGTGGACTATATCCTCACAAATATGAAATTCAGTAAGTGACTTTATTAGGATTCCAACGTAAATCTCTTACACACCTCACCCTTTAAATTTATAAATATACTAACCCTAAAGTAAATGTCCCATAAATACCATTCTCGTTGAAGATTAAAGGTCCCAACATTTATTCCTATGCCCTACTGGTCCTCAATGTCTGCCAAATCATTTTATCGAGAATGCCCAAAAGTTATATCACGACAATTTGAATTTAACTCATTTAAAGAAGGGAATTAGGAGTCTGCCAGGAGGGGTCGATCGATCGAAGCTTGGGGCTCGATCGATCGAACCTTCGATCGATCGAAGCTCTAGGCTCGATCGATCGATCAAGCAGGTCTGGGCAAAATTCTGCAGAATGCAGTTACGGGTTTCATCAAACTTCTTCATCCAAAACTATGTTTTTCCATTCTAATCGTCCCAAAAATCCTACTATCATCATTATAACATTATACCAGGTATTTATAACGTAAAGCATGTGTATAACTATCATTAAACATGGATAATTAACTCAAAATCCCATCTAATCATCAAGAACCCTAGAGTTTCCCTTAATCAAGGTTCTAATCTGTTTTTACCAGAAATTCCTTCTAATATATCATCAAAATTTCGTGGGTTATGTTCCTCTACATGGCAAGGGTTCCAGAATTTCCATATAATCAAAACTACATGCATTATCCTAAACACAAATTGAGTTTTCTTCCATTGTTTCCATCTCTAAATAATCCTAGACTAATATGAGATTGCATTAACGAAAATACGCAAGTCAAATACTTGCCTGGGATTTTTGGTATGCAGATTCATGGCTGATTTTGGTATGGCTGCGTTCCTTGTCTCGCGATCTACGCGGTGGTGGTGGTGGCGGTGCAATCCGGTGGCTTTTTGGCCTTGAATTGCCTTGGAGCTCTCTCCTCTCTTCTCCAATGGCCGTCACTTGATTTCTGGATATTCTAACCCTAAAATCTAACCTAAATGGCTGATATAGGTTGCTAAATTTCGTGGGTTTAATTACCCATTTATGTAAAATGACTAAAATGCCCTCCCGGGGTACTAATTAAGCCTAAAAATGCCCCGAGACCCAAACTACACCCCGGGTACACTTTTCTGACTATCTCGACCCTACCGGACGCGTTGGCGCACTCAAAATGACTATACGAACAACTTATAAAATATTCACTTTTTATTTAATCAAATTAGTCCCGACGTGACACGAGCACGTTCCGAATTAAATTTCCGAAATCGTCATTTAATTCACTCATGACATTCAATATAACCAATATAATATATATGACTTTGCTCAAAAGTAATATTTAACAAATTTCCCATAATTACTAACTCTCGTCACGTTAATAATTATAACATAATTAATTTCCGAATTTAAAATTAAATTAATTTATCTCAATTAAATTTAATAACTCCCATAATTTTAAAAGCTATTAAAATACGGGGTATTACATACCTCTATATAGGAGAATTAAAAGGGAGGGGTATTTCTGGCCTAGGATGAAGCAAGATGCAGCAGAGCTGCAACGGAAGTGCAATAAGTGTCAGCTATTCTTTGAGGCAGCTGAGTGCCATTTCATTGAAGCTCAAATGGACTGGAGGCAGCCCTACATCGACTTCATTCAGGAGGGGGTTGTCCCAACGGAGAAAATGGATGCAATAGGTCTGAGGCGAAGGGCTCCAAGGTTCTACGTCCAGGGGGGCGGCTCTATCGAAAGGGGTACTTTAACAGGCCCTTGCGATGTGTCACGAAGGAAGAAGCAGTGGAGGTCCTCAAACAAGCACACGATCCAGCACATATAGGAGGAGCCAAGCTGTATGATCAGTTGATGACATTGGGGTATTATTGGCCAACGATGGAGAAAGACTCTGCGGAGTTCGTTCGAAAATGCAAAGCTTGCCAACTTCATGGGAACATGATCCATGCCCCATCGGTAGACTTACACTCTCTATCAACACCCTATCCATTTCATACTTGGGTGTTCGACCTAGTGGGGGAAATGCACCCCTCTTCGAGAGGCAAGATATGGATACTAGTAGCAACAGAATGTTTCACAAAATGGGTCGAGGCGATACCACTCAGACGAGCAACGGCTGGGGTGGTGAGCAACTTCATTAGAGAATACATCATTTGCCGTTTTGGGATCCTAAAAGTTATTCTCTCAGATAACGGGACCCCCTTCGTCAACTCCGAAGTAATAATGCTCACGGACAAGTACTCCATTGTTCATCACACTTCAACGGTGGCATACCCAAAGGGAAATGGTCAAGCCGAAGCAACTAACAAAACCTTGGTTAATATTTTGGCCAAAATGATGGAAGACTTTCCAAGGGCGTGGGATGATAAGATACCAGCTGTCTTGTGGGCCTATCAAACAACCAAGCGAAAACCCACGGGATATACTCCGTTCTCTCTTATTTACGGGGACGAAGCAATCCTCCCAGTAGAATTGGAAGTTCCCTCTGCTCGTTATGCTTTGCGAAGTAGCATGCTTCCTCAAAGTAGACATGTACAGTTGGAAGCGTTGGATGAACACAGAGATAATTCGATGCAGAACTTCCAAATATATACGAAGCAACTTTCAAAGGCGTATGATAACTTGGTGAGACCAAGGAAATTCGTGAAGGGAGACCTCGTATTGAAAGCGGTAGTGAAACACATCAGAGGGCTTCCTCTACCAAAGTTTGCAGCTAATTGGGAGGGACCTTTTGTTGTCAAGGAAGCCCATGACTCAGGTTATTGTTTAATTTCGAAGTTAGAGGAAGACAAGCAATTTAAGATTAACAATAAGTGGCTGAAGGTTTATCATGTGTAAACAACCAAGTTTGAACTGATGTTATGACTAGCTATTGTTATAAATATACAAGTTTTGGGTGACATTTTTGAGCATAATGGAGGAATTGCAGAAATACAAAACTCTATAGCATACAACAACAATCACAACACACGAAGGGATTAAAAAGTATATATTCTTCATTCATAAACAATAGAGCATTACAAAATTTGTTTGGGAACTATCGCCCAATAATTACATAGATAAAGGCAAGTGGAGGATCTGTATACAAGAGGAAACTAGTCTAAAAGAAACGATAAATCTGAGGAAGAGAAAAAATCTCCAGGAAGGCCCGAAGAAGCTGCTGTGAAAGACCGTTGGGCGTTAATAGAAACCTCCAGCCTCATTTGCACTTGTGTACGTTCGATCAGGAGTCTCTCGCGCTTCAGTTTGACCAGGCACAAAGCTTCTTCGGCATCCTTTACCTCTTGATCCACTGCTTCCAAAAGGGGTGCCAATGTGACCAACCTAGCTTCCTCAACTTGCTGGTCCTCCTGGTGCTTTCGTAACACTTCCCTCTGGACGATCAGTTGCTGGTTCTTCAAAGTCTTCAGATACGTTATAAGCCAGTCAAAACGGAAACCATCATGCCCCAACTCCCTCAGAAAACCCAGAAATTGGTTAAGAAGGGATCTGGTAACAATTGCAGTAGGGGTACTGGCAATTTCAGCAACAACGATCGCCATGCCTTGAAGTCTGTGACTCATCAAGTGAATATTGGAGCGCAGGCAATCTGGTGTGAAGATCTCAGGGTGGCGATTCACCAGTTGTTCGATCACCAAGCGGTGGTTGACAGACATTTGAGGAGACTGTCGAAGCACCATTAGGCAGAACGCGTGAGGAGCCAGGTCAGGAAAAGGTAGTTCGCACCCAGACTCGCTCTCGGCTGCAACACCAGTCGTGGAACCTTGATCATCATGACCAAAATTTTCCGAAACATTAGGTTCTCGGAAGGGTGAGCCTACAGGCAAAAGAACTGGGGGAGAATTTTCCCGAGCAACCTGAAAAGAGATAGCGCACATGATGAACTTATGAAAAAAATCATAAGGTGGAGTTTATGAAAAATCTTAACAAGTCTTCTCGTTGTTAAGTCACCGTTATAAGGTGGAGTTTATGGAAAAAACTTAACTAGTGTTTTCGTTGTTAAGTCACCGTTATAAGGTGGGGTTTATGGAAAAACTTAACAAGTGTTTTCATTGTTAAGTCATCGTTATAAGGTGAAGTTTAAGAAAAATTTTATGAAAAATCATAAGATGGAGATTATGGAAAATCTTAACAAGCATTTTCGTTGTTAAGTCACCGTTATAAGGTGGAGTTTATGAAAAATTTAACAAGCGTTTTCGTTGTTAAGTCACCGTTATAAGGTGGAGTTTATGGAAAATCTTAACAAGCGTTTTCGTTGTTAAGTCACCGTTATAAGGTGGAGTTTATGAAAAATCTTAACAAGTCTTTTCGTTGTTAAGTCACCGTTATAAGGTGGAGTTTATGGAAAAAACTTAACAAGTGTTTCCGTTGTTAAGTCACCGTTATAAGGTGGAGTTTATGGAAAAACTTAACAAGTGTTTTCATTGTTAAGTCATCGTTATAAGGTGAAGTTTAAGAAAAATTTTATGAAAAATCATAAGATGGAGATTATGGAAAATCTTAACAAAAGTTAAAAAAAATACCTCAGTCACAACGGGAGCATATGGGGCAGCCGCAGGGACAGGAACCGTTGGGGGCGAGATTATTACCCCAGAAGCCATAACGGGGTCCCTGGACGCAGAAGCCTCTACGCTTCGCAAAACTCTATCACCTGTATAGGGCACCAGGGCCAGCATACTGGGTTCATCAGGCAAAGACACTGAGCTCCCAAGCAAAGGCACAACACGATGGGGTGTAAACACACCACTATGTTGGCTACAAGCACCAACCTGGTCCCTGACTGCGGGAGTTGGTGCAAGATCAGGAGAAAACTGTGGCACAAAGGCAAGTGTTAGAAAAGAAGAATGGGCACAGAAAATATGAAGAAATATCTCTACGTGTTACTTACCTCAGCTATGGTGTTAAAGAGAGGAATGGCAGTCAGGGGTCTCATCAGCGTCGTCCGAAGAAGAACGCTTGCCAACAACGAGGATATTTCAACCTGGGGTACCCAAAACATATCATAATTCAGCAAGCCAAATAAGAAAAGAGTGGGACCGAAAAGACTACAACAAATAAATTATAGAGGAAATCATACCTCGGGCTCACTCTCCTCAACAAGAACAATAGGGAGAGGAACCTTAGGTGAGGCCTGTAAATCAGAGGGGACCGAGGGTGTTATCTCGGATTGTGTTATTTCGGGTTGTGTTACCACTTCAGGCGAGGAATCACCTCCCACAACGACTTCCCTTGCACGTTGACTGCCTGCACGGCGAGAATAGGTAAGCCTCGTCATGGGGGAACGGGGAGGAGTCACATCGGTACGAGATGCACCGAAGCGTCCCCCCACAAAAGGGCTAACGGGAGGACTAGAGGGGTCTGGTCTTTCTATTTCAACTCCCTGCACCACAGTTGTAAAAAAAAAAGAAAAATATATATATAAGTAAAGACAGTCGTCCTTAAGCAAAAGGAGATAATAACTAAATCAGGCATACATACCTCCGATTCAGAAGGAGAACGAGAAGACACGACCACAGGCGAAGAAGGAGGAGTAACAGCAACGGAATGGGCAGGAGTGGAATTCACCTCAGGGGTTTGGTGCACCTCAGGAGTTCATTTCTTCTGGGACTTGGTGCCCAGAGCCTTCTTCCTCGATCCCGCTGCACCAGTACTGCCCCCTTGAGGAACCCTGGAGCTCTTTCTCCTCCTAGCCGTTGGCTCTGCAGGATCAACCACCACCGTGGGGAAAGCAACGGAAGAAGGAACAATGACTGCATGCCGTTGATACTAGGCATTTATTCGGTCTATTTCTGCTTGGGCCTCCCTCCTTACACGCTAAGCCATCTCAGCAGGCATGGGAGGTGGAATGGAGGCTATGGGAAGAGCTGCCACGGGAGTTTGGGGCTTCTGGGACTTCGATTTCGATTTTGATGTCCCACTCTTGGCCATTTTTGCCTTCTTGGCAGGTGGTTGAGAAGCCCCCTCATTGGTAGTAGCTGCAGTAGAGGGGGAATCCTTCTTTGGAGCAGCAGGAGTCCTGGGTTTTGGCGTTGCAACTGGGACCATGGGACAAAATGGGGGAAAATCGGTAGGAGGTGCTTTGGGGGTTGAACTCAGAGGGAATTCTATCCCAAGTACAGAGTTGCCTTTTAGCCCCGACTCCAGGGCAGAAAATGAAGAAATGGGAGGATACACCGAATCTCCCTCAACGAACTCAGCAATTTCAGCTAGTTGTTTCGGCCAGTACTTGGTGGCAAACAAAGGGGTCACATCCCCATGCCTAGTAATACTGGGAATGGTGACACGCCCAACCATTGTTGAACATATCCCCCATGCAGCGGTCGAAGAAAATAGGGAACATGCCTCGCCAAAGGAGACCTTGGGGTTTGACGATTGAAACACTGGACGTGGCGCCCTCTGGTTAAACCCAAACTGGCGGCTACATCAGTTGGGATTATAATGCTCGCTCGTATATCCCCACTCGGTGTAGGAGGGCAGATATCCTGGAGAAAACAGAAGGACCACGGCAAGCAAGGGATCCTCAATATCGGGAGAAGGGTCCTGTATCACTCTGGCTTCATGATGAAAAAAATCACAAGTGTGAAAGAAGACCTCCTCCTGATAAGGCCTCATGACGAAGTTCTCGAAACGGTCAATCACAGAAATTAGCTCCTTTCGGCTTTGTCTCTTGTGATAAATGAAAGACCGTGGAGGCATAATTATTTCCCTCGAAGGAGGACTGTTGGTCTTGGCCGCTATGGCAGGAAAGCGGAAGTAAAGGAAGCTGGTCAGAAGAATGCTGTTGGAAAAATTGGCCAAGTTATAACGGCCAAGAGAGCGTTCCATGTCAAACAAAGTCCTATCCAGCCAGGTGTAGAGGGATCCCAAGGCAATTGCAGCCAGTGGGAGTTTTATGCCTCGAGCCAAGAGAAGGGACATGTTGATAAGGTCCCTTCGGGGCTGGTCGTTGGGTTTGCCCGTCAAAAGGAAACGGGAAAGAATCACAAGAATGTAGGCGGGAAGTTCCAACGGTGTACCTTGACCAGGAGCATCTGCTGAAGAACTGCCTTCACCAGAACCCTTGAAGAAATAACTAATCAAGGGAGAAAAAGTAGTTTTGTTGGATTAGCCAATGCAGCTTCGGCATATACGATCCAACTCCAAATGATCGGCAGTCTCTTAGGCATCAAGAGCCTCATCGGTGTAGGGCTCATGACCTATTGCATCGAGGCCCAAAAGCTCGCACACGTCCTCCAGAGTGATGGTGAACTCACCCCACGCAGCGATGAACGTATGAGTAGCCACATTCCATCGAGAGACCAAGACAGGAAGGGAAGCATTGTTCTTTGAGAGAGTGAACTCACCAAACCATTTAGCCTGTTGCAACCCAATCTTGGTGAGGATATCAGCAAAGGAACTCTGCATGTGAGAGTTCCAGGCAGCAAAGTGGGCGGGGGATCCCCCGGGTACTTCGAAATCAATGTGGGACCATGGAAAGTCCCCTCGCTCCAAGCGAAATCTGAGAGTTCCTTCTGGGGGCAGAAAGCCCCACTTAGACAATTCTTCGTCCTCATCACCTAACAGTAGGGCGTCAAACTTAGAAGAAAAACAGACAGTCTTACAGGAAACAACAAAGTCATCACCCTCCCCAAAAATGGGAGAGCGACGATAAAACCTCAACTGTTCCTGGCGGGCAGCACCCAGGGTGGAGGCAGCAGTGGTGGTGGTAGACGGAACACTGGTGGCAGACACGGTGGGGTTGCTTGAAGACACCATGGAAAATAATGACACCGTAACAGAGAAAGCTTCGAGAAAAAAGGGATTGAGAGCGAGAATGGAGAAACACGATCACAAGTCTAAAAAAGAAACGCCAGTCTAAAGAAGATAGTAACAGAGTAAGAAAAAACAAAGGAGAAGGTTCAAAGTGTTTTGAATATGGCTGTTTGAAAATTTCGGACGTTTCAGTCTCCCACCATCACACGTGCAAGGCCGCCTACAATCATTTCCAATGAACACGTGGCACCTTGGGAAGTGCTTTGACAGTTGAGAGGACTGCGCCACATCATTAATGAAGCGATGTCTGGGGAACACTAATCGTTGCCTTCCTATACAAGCTTGAGTTTTGGCGCCAACAAAATTTCTTGTCAGACTTATCTAATAATGCCCCAACGAAGAAGATGTCCCAACGGTTCTGCATAAAGGAAAAAGGCCTGAATCTTTTCTCAACAAAGAAAGGTCCATCGGTTTGAGAAGTTTTCGTGTAGGCATTTCTTGTCCCCACAACCAATCCCTACACGAGGTGGCAAATGTAGAGGGGGCTTGAAGGTAATCCTGAGATTAGGGATAATTCCCTAATTAGCAACAGTGTTTGAGGATTAACGCAATAGAGGCAACTCAAGCGTGGCAGCCTAGCGAGGCCGCTTAGCGTGACAGCTCAAGCGTGGCAACTCAAGCGTGGCAACACATACTTCAGCTTGTTGTGTTAGTCATATTGTATCTTTGGTTACATTTAATGTAAGCTATAACAGTTGTAATGATGTAACGAAAATTTAGAGGGGGCTTGAAGGTAATCCCGAGATTAGGGATAATTCCCTAATTAGCAATAGTGTTTGAGGATTAACGCAATAGAGGCAACTCAAGCGTGGCAGCTTAGCGAGGCCGCTTAGCGTGGCAGCTCAAGCGTGGCAACTCAAGCGTGGCAACTCATACTTCAGCTTATTGTGTTAGTCATATTGTATCTTTGGTTACATTTATTGTAAGCTATAACGATTGTAATGATGTAACGAGAATAATAAAGAGTTTTAGTGTGAAGTCAAACGGTACTTGCGAGAGACCAGGCTTGGCAGGGTCTGGGAGAGCTGTCATGCTCTATCGAATGACCTCACCGTGGG
Source organism: Sambucus nigra (assembly GCA_949130495.1). Lineage (NCBI taxonomy): Eukaryota > Viridiplantae > Streptophyta > Magnoliopsida > Dipsacales > Adoxaceae > Sambucus > Sambucus nigra. Next base: position 166,168,374 of record OX422213.1, on the reverse strand, counting down.
AACTTTAGAGGGACTTGGTTTGGATGATTGAGAAGTAAGGCACCGTTGGGGCTTGTCCTGACCATCTTAGATACACTTGGTAAAACACCGAAGGACCCTGACCGTGGAACCTCAAGCGGAGCAGCTTGGAGTTCCATCGGGCATTGAGTTATGGACCAAACATCCCTCTACTTAATGTCACATCTACTGTGGGTGATGTCACTAGCCATCTAAACAATGTCAGACATGCACTTGAGTAAACCACCGTGGTATTTGGGGCTGTCAGGCAGTTGGTAAGCCACCTCTGCGACAACAGTCCCCTGACACACGGTGGTTAGGCAAAAAGGCATGTCTTGGCATTTAATGTTTATGACGTGGAGACAGCTAGTGCAGCAGGTATTTAGTGTTGTGACATAAAGTATGAGGGATGTCTTTATAGTTTTAATGACTGAGTTGCCTCGGGGGTGGTGTGGGGGGATATTTAAGGACCCCAACCACCTTTGAGGAAAGGAGGACTTTTGGAGAGTTCAGAAGTTATTGCGAGAGAGAATACACACCAGAGAGAGTTATTGCAAACCAGAGAGTTTACTCACTCACCATTGTCATTTATTATAAAGCTTTCAATATTCGACAGAGATTCCTGAGGGTATTTGGTGTGGTTTTACCTGCCTACCAAGGTGTATCTAGGGTGCTTACTTATCTCTCCCTCTAGCTAGGTTACTTCTAAAGTTCATTACTATTTCCTGAGTTAGACACGAGAGCTTTGTGAGTTTAAGCCGACTCTATCTTCATTGGGTTTATGTTTATGTGTTCTATCATTAATCCAAAGCTTTAGCCAATTAACTTGTCATTACCATACTCAATAGGGGTTACGCCTCCACATATAATCTAAAGTACCCTCCTACAGTATTAACTATACAATGGAATGTTATGGTAATTCAATCGTTTATGGGTATAAATACCCCGAGTGGAAAAAGGGCTTTATCGTTAGTATAATAACTCAGACGACAAATTATTTGTCGACCCAAGATTGGCAATAAAAACTCACGACTTATCAATTCAAGCAATTTATAGTCATACTATTATTATTTATTCTTTATCTCTATAAATAATCCTTCAAACCTCTAATTTTTTCCCCAAAAAAGGGAAATGATGTTTCTTTGCCTTTTATGTTAAGATGAGACAAAATCTATTGCCATCATATTCGGCTCAAACAAAGATACAAAGGATTTTGGTTTCCCTAAGTTGGTTGAGTTGGACTAGTACTTCTCATTGATAAAAATAATAAATTATGGATGATCAATTAAGTAACAAATATATAAATAATTAATGAATGGATACTAATTAATTAAGTGAAAATTATTTAATTACTTGTGAAATATTTATTTAAATTATCAAATTATATACCCCCTAATTGTGTAAATGAGATGCACTATTAATAGGATTTTGGGTTGGTGGTGTTGAATAGAGGATGCATAGGATGAAGTGGTAGGCACGAGATAGGTGATATAGGATCATAACTATATTTCAGATAGTAAGTGTGGTGGTATCCTGTGCTATTAGTGTGTAAAATGCAAGCAATAAATTATATTTGTTTTGCTCAAGCAATAGGGGGAGACCGCCCACATGTTACAGTTTATACGTTGTTAATAGAGTTCATTCCCTCGACACGACGATGACCATCGGGATAGCAACTAAGAGGGATGACATTGTGTAGTTGTAGGACACACATGAGATGCTCAAGGTTTCTCAAAAATGTCTGATGAGGTTCGTAGCTAAGAACTGTCATAAAATTATGCCATTAGAGATCCACTACTTTAAAAGTATGCTAATGTCGATGCTTATTATGTTGACCATATGGTATCCAATAGTTAGGAGCAGCATGCCTATAACAACCTGTAAATTCTAATATTACGGTTCATTAAGTCTAAATATTATAATATACAAATTACTATAATTAAAATATTATTATTGGCATGTGACAAAAATATGACACTGTTTAACATTTTTCCAACAATATATATATATATATATATATATAAGTTGGGGATAAAGATAATATGAATAGCCAACAATAATGTTATCAATTAATATCAAAACCTCTAATACATGCCACCGCTAATAAGAAAGTCTCCAATACAGTCCTACATATAATTGTGGAATCATGACTTGCCCACTAATCCATTGATTGTCTCATACAATGTAAACAACGAAAGGAAAACTATGTCATACAAGATATAAGTCTCTAAATGACCCAGTCGGCACTTTAAAATCCAACAGCTCTTAGAAGCTCAATCCTAACCTGAGATGAAGTAAATAAGGTGACATAAGCCCAACCAAAAGTACTAAATGGAGTAAATATCACAACAGAGTCTTTTAATTCATAATAAACATTTACTCATGTAATTTTTACAATTATTCGCATGATCACATAAAATAAACAACTATTTGAATATCAATAGGAATAAAATATGATTCAATAGTAACACGAATATAAACAGCTATCCATTCAATAACATATCTCAACACTTGCTCATTTAAATAACACATTCAGTGATTATCTACTCATTAATAAATATTAACAATGCTCCTTTTAATAAAAGATATAAACGACTGTCAGTTTATCAATTACATACTATCATATATCCTAATTCATTATAATCTTTTTAATTACTCTCCGCTTTCATATCTCATTAATAACATATTTCTCATATACCATTTCAACTATAGCCAATTGGCATTTCTATTAACGCATTAAAATCATGTCAATAGTTTCTTATTTTTAACTCATTTAAACCATTTTTATCTCCATAACTTTATTATAAATAACCAAACTCTCACACAACCCTGTACATAACATATTATACCATACATATTGTATTACCATCATAAATAAAATATATCGGATCCCTCACGACCCTGCACATAATATAGTGTACCATATATATCCACTTACGAACATAAACAACCACATCCAATGTACACAACTATATCAATCTAACATTTTACATTACCATAGGAAATCGGTCTCACTCGCGCCCCCGCACATACATGATGCACCCCCCGTACCATCATATCAATATAAATAGTCACACCATTATAATCCGACGTCTCTTCTCACAAGCTCAAACATACATGTGATGGACTTAAAACAAATAATAACCGTTACTATAACCTGATAGTCTAGGTCCACACGAACAAACATAAACATCCACCAGTGTAGCCAATACACAGAACCTTAAACCTAAAAATACATATAAGACTTACACTTCTTATACTCCTAACTTCTAAGCTTCTTTAGACTCCGTGTGATGGAAGTCTCATAAATAAAATCCATACAAGAAATCCCATGATACACTTATGTTTAGATTAGGTAGCCATCGAGAGTAGACAAAAACTATACTTAACCTTATATATCTCTTACTTTTTTTCATGTCAATACACATCACTTACATAACCTTTGTAGCTCACTCCATAAACCTAAATCATTTTGGTACATTATCTAAACTTAGGCATTATAACATCTTCCCAAATAATAGGTTCAGTTATGAGCCCATAATTTACCACAACCTTTCTATTGTGTCCCAACATCCTTTATTGCAATAACATTTAAATATAACAATTAATGCATTAAAGTCTTCAATTAACTTTCAATGTTAATGAAATTAGCCCAAACATTATTTACTTATTTCAACCCATACATGAATATCCCACTACCATGATCTCAATCTCAACAATATACATAAACCTAAAGTCATATCTCCCAAATACCACATTGTACGGCCAACAACACATATCCCCTCAATAATAACATATGACCAATAACATATATCAGATTGATGACAACAATTAGCCAATAATCTAAATCCCATTGATCACAACCATAACTAAAAAACAGCATAAATCACATAGCCAACAACAATTTACCAATAATATACATCTTTTAAAAAATAACAAAATAGTAAACAACATTAAAATCCCCTCGATAGTAATAACCAATCAACCACATAAAAATCCTCAGTAATAACATATAAACAACAACCTCATCCTCTTTGATTAACTATGTTCATTATTACCAAAAATTCATGCGGACTAATAATTTACCATATTTTGTTTCACAAGTTCATAAACACTATTTTATACAAGCTACTAGTGAGTTTCACATAAAAATTTCAACAATTGGAATTGTATTTTTAGAACGAACATAAGAACTAATCTCACCTCTTTAAAGAACAATATGTATTCGAGACTCACAATTTTCCTTCTCTAGATTTTCGCCGTTCATATAAAATTTTAAATAATCATTAATCAATTATCATATTAGAATTGTGATTTCCCAACTATTTTATATTTTTAGCCACATAATCCAATTCTAGGAAATCACAACATGAATTCAGAGTTGCACCAATTATAGATTACGTTTAATAATAATCGAAAATAACTAGGTTTATCTTTACCTATTTAAACTTTTAATCGATTTTAATTAACCATTAAACATGGTTTAATGAATATTTAATTCATAAAGCTTTTAAGGGGGAAAGTTGAGTATTCTTGCCTTTTAATTATTTCTGCAATCTGATTTGAACTTTGATTCTAACTTGTAATATCCCATACCTTTATGTGCATTATTTAAATTGTAAAATTATTGTATTTTCATGTAACTATTTAAATTCTATATGTGTTATATGTGTGATTGGGTACAAGTGTTCCACCCCTTAATTTCGATATTTTTACGGTCCCGAACATTGCATTTATCTCGAATTTATATTATGTTTGAGTTACTAACTTTTTTGGTGAGTATTTCGTATTTTGTATACTTCTCATATATTTTACAAGTAAATCATGCAATTGGATGGGAGAGAAAAGTCAAAACAGTAAAAGATCTATAAGAAGGGAAGTCAAGGGTAAAAAACGGTAATTTTTTAGTCAGAATCCAAAGAATATGCATATAGAAAAGGCGAAGATATCTAAATCATGAGAATACTAGAGGAAATATCACCTCAATCCGAGCTATGGTGAAGAAGTTATGACCATTTGAAGTTGAGAGGAAATCCAGGGGCAAAACTGCAATTAAGGAGAAAAGAAAAAGCTGAAGACCAAACCCATGGACCAAACCAATTCGGTAAGCGAGCTGATTCTCTTTTGTTGAGGGTTCGGTCTCTAGCGAGGTTTCTTATCTTTTCCTAGATTCCAACTAATGTAGTTTGGGTTTAACTTAGCCTCTTTGGCCGAATTTTGGCACATGTTTAAGACTATTAGGAGTCTAATAAACATTATTCTAGTCTTAGTTATGCAACCTATGAACCACAACTAATTGGAGAGCAAGAATCGCACTTTTTATCATCAAATTTATTCAAGATTTGTCCTTTTTCTGGATTTTTTCATTGGGTGTGAATTCCTTGCATGCAATTTGATTTCTCCAAGTTTGGTAAAACAATTTCATCTATTTTCTCTTATTATTCAATAATGAACCATTGCATAATGATTATTATGTGTGTTGAAATTAAATCCTTGTCTAGCTAAACTCATAGTGAGTTGGGGAACATGAACCCAACTTAGGTTTTTTATGTTAACTATAGAATTCAAAATAATTACATAATTGATTATTAGAATTTGATAATTTAATCGAGACTAAGATTGTAGGTATCTTAACTTCGTATGTCGAAGGCAACTGGAGTGTTTGAGAATGTAATATATGTGTTGGTAATTTTATCATTCGCGTCAACTAAATTTTTGACCAAGTATTGTGTGGATTAACACGCACATATGTTTGGTGCTTCAAACTAGTTTATGCTCTTTTTTCAATTAATTAAATAGTTTTCTAGAATTTTATATTTAGTGGAGATACTCTACGGTTCGGGATATTGGATCCCAACTCCATTTACCCTAAAGTGTTTTCCAATAGCAAAGTTTAAGTTTTGGCTTTCAAGTAATTCAATTTGCACTTGCTTAGTTTAATTTGTGTAGATAAATAGAAATTTCTAGAAATACAAAAATTGCTTTTTTATTTCTTTCTCGAGTCTAAACCTAGATTTTAGAAGCCAAACCCGCATTCGTTATTGTCTTACGACCTATTCCTCTGGGATTCGACCCTGACTTACCGGGTTATTACTTGATGGACCGACTTTCACTTGAGCCGTAGGTACACACATTCTACGTTACGTCAAGTTTTTGGCATTGTTGCCGGGGAACTAGGTTGATTGTAGGTTAGGTGAATTGATCTTAATTTGACTCTAAATCCTAAAAAGACAAAAAAAATCACAAATCCTAAAAATACAAAAAATAAAAATAAAAATATTCACATATCCAAAAAAATTAGAAAAATGAAAATAAAAATAAAAATATTCCTCTCAAGTCCTTAAATGCAAAATACTCAACCCCACTCCAAATCTAGTAGAACTCCCTCCTTCTAGTAATAACACTCCAAACACTTCAATTTTTTGGGTACCACCTCCTACACTGAGTAATCACACCACGAGTAGAACGTATAGGAACTCTGATGAGGATAGTGATTCTTTAAGTATGAGTGTGATGTCAGATAATGCTAGTTTCAAAATGGGAGAGGGTGTGATATCGTATCTCCCTATAAGAGACCTTTTGTACCCGGAGCGAAATGTGGTTCCAGGATGCATTATATTCCCGTATAATGCGGGGCATATATACTTTTGGAACAAAATGATCCAATTTCTTCATACTTTTCACGGTATGGAGTCGGAGAAGCCTTATCTCCATATTCGAGAGTTTGAGGAGGCGTGCAAAATGTTTAGCGATCAAGCTTGCATCGAAGACGTCGTTCGTCTCAAGCTTTTCGCGTTCTCACTTAATAATAAGGCCAAGACTTGACTTTGGACTTTAGCACCGAACTCTATTAGTACGTGGAGAGATATGCATGTTAAATTTCTCCAAAAGTTCTTTTTCGCTCATAGATACAACTCTATTAGCGATCAAATTCAAAATTTTATAAAAATGGTAATGAGCCTTTTGATAAGTGTTGTGACAGGTTCAACGAGTTGGATAACATGTGCCCACATCAAGGTTTTGAGAAATGGAGACTCATCTCCTACTTCCATCATGGGTTTAAACTAAACTCAAAGCAACTCATAGAAATAATATACCCGGGAGAGTTCTTCGGGTATAGGCGAACGATGTAGAGGCTCATTTTAAGTATATCGTTAAGACTACTCAATCTTTGGACACATCGAATCCGAACACCCAACCTAGGGCTAGAATCACATGTACATATCCTTTCGCGTTTAGACTCTACTAATTGGACAAGGAAGCCGAGTTAAATCTTCAGTTTAATCAATTAGACAAGCGGCTAGAAGCTAGGGGATACATCCAGCCTATCGTGAGCTTTAAAGGAGGAGATTTGCGTGATTTGCGAGGTAGGACATTTAACGAAGGAATGTACGACTAAACCCGCTTATAAAATTATGCTTTAGAGCAAGTTAAAGTGGTGGGAGCCTATAAAGGAAATTTTAACGTCCCTAACGGAAACTCCTATAATCCCTCGTGGCAGAACAATCCTAATTTTAATTATGGGAAACTGAATTCATCGTTGAACCTAAATCAACATGTTGCCCAACAACTGCCACCACTCCCATATTTCTAAAAAGTGCCATAAATGCAAGCACCTCCTCCTGCGCCTTGTGTGATCCCACGACGAAAGAGTCTCGAGGACACTTTTGCCCAATTTATGCGAACTCAGTCAGCAATTAATGCCCAAAATGCTCAAAGTTTTACAAACCTAAAGGCATCTCTATATAAGTTACAATCTTCTTTGAGTGTCCAAGATAAGGGAAAGTTTTTCGCCCAAGGCAAATGACCTCCCCAAGGTAAAAAATATGCGAGCTATAATCCTGATGAAAATCAAGAGTAATGTAAAGAGGTAACCACTTTACGTAGTGGAAGAGTTGTTGACTTGTCACCTCCTCCACAAGACATACAAAAAGACAAGGAGATTTCGACCTACACAAAAGAGGATGAAGATGTCCAATTGGAATAGAGTGAAAAGGAAGACACGGTTAATCCTGAAGTAGTAGTAAAACCCCTAATAGCCACACCATATCCTTAACGGTTGGTCCCTCCTCCTAAAAGCGCCCCCTGATGAAATTTTAGAGGCGTTTAAGAAAGTAAAGCTAAACCTACCTTTTCTCGAGGTTTTTCTTGTATACCAAGTTCTTAAAGGACGTGCTCATGGTGAAACGATAGTTAAAGATGAAAAAGAAGGTTTTTCTTGCATAAAACATTATATCGGTACTTTTGAGCGACCTCCCACTGAAGTATAAAGATCCAAGAGTCCCTACCATTTCGTGCATTATTGGAGATAATAAAATTGAGAGAGCTTTATTAGATTTAGGGGCGAGTGTCAACATTCTACCCTATTCCATCAATAAGAAGCTTAATTGGGAGATCTTAAGCCCACCAAAATTGCTCTCCAACTTGTGGATCGTTTCGTGAAGGTATCCCGTCGGGTAGTTGAAGATGTGATCAACCAATTAGAATTTTTTTACTTCTCAATGGATTTTGTCGTTTGGGATACAGAGCCGCCCTTCCCATCAATCCATAATTTTCTCGTTATCCTTGGTTGCCCTTTACTAACTACGACTAATGTGTTAATTAATACGCGTTATGGGCAAATGCAACTCACATTCGGGAATATGACACTCAAAATGAATATCTTCAACATCACCAAGCAAATTGGTGATGAGGACGATTTACATGATACAAATCTTATCGAGAAGGTAGTTCACAAACTTTTTGGGCAGGATCCACTTGAGGCGTGTCTAGTGATAACTGTTGAGGAGGAGAGATAGTATTCAGAGTATAATCATAAAATGAGTATGATGGGGGAGATGCTAGATTAGAGTGAACTCAAATACATTTAATAAGTGAATGATGTCACTACCCCATGTGATAGTGACATAATTGATCTATGTGCTTAGCCACCTGATTTGTCTTTAGATACGAGTCTTAAAATTTTTGAGAAAGAATTCTGCCCAGTTGGTGAGGATCTCATTTTTGAAGTTCAATCGTTATTAGACTTCTTTTATCACTTAGATGAGAGCGACTGGAATGCTAGGATAGTCCAATTCTTTTTTGTGAATATGAACCCGAGCCTTTCGAAAATATGTTGAATAATGAGATTTTATCTATTAGTGGTAAGACAGTATAAAAAATCATTTGATCACGGTGACGCATGTTTTGTCTTGCCTCATTTCCCTTTTCTACCACGTCCACCCATGCCATTTGAGTTTTTGGATGAGATTGAGGTCATGACTAGAGTATTGCTGATTTGGAGCCCAATTGATTCATTCTCGAGTTTGAGGAAAATCTAAGATTAGCGTGTCATTTCGAGTTTCAGTATGATAGTATCTTCAAGTCTGGCCATTTATGCTATAATGTGACGGTCTATCTTGATAATTTAACTCACCCCATTCATTATGTGCCTTTATGTGTACATTTCGTCTATTGGGTTGACTCCCAATTGTTCAGGCTTCTGATTTATGATTTGGGAGAAGTGGAGATGATATTATTGTCGGACCCCGTGTATAGGATGAGTAGGTTTTGGAGAGAGGTCGTCGCACCCCCAATGCATATGGGGTGAGTTATTGTTGAACATTTAAGTCGTGTGAGTATGTCGTGTGTTTAGGGGTGAGTCGTGTGTGTTTTAGCGAGACGAAAATTACTTCGATTTTTTGAGACCCATCCCGAGATTAAAAAATGAGCACACGGTGATATTGATGATTTTCGATCAAAAATTATAAATTTTGGTTGGGCTTGGTGAGACTTTTAGGAAATCTAACCCCCGTGTTCGAGGGAGTAGGAGAATTGCGAGGAAAAAGTCAAAACATAAAAAAATTATGTTCAGAAAATTGAACCCTTAGCGAAGGATTTGGTCCCAAAGTCGAACCCTCAGAGTTGAGGGTTTGGTATTGGCAGAGACCCAAACTAAATCGGTTCGGTCCTACGGGCGAACCGATTCGTTGGCCGAATCGGTTCACTCCACAGAGCAAACTGGTTCGCTTTTTTGAGTATACACCTCGATTTGCCCCTAACCATTTTTCCTCCTTTCCCTCCAACCCTTTCACCTTACCTCCACCCAAATTCCTCCCTCTTCCCTCCAACCACGAAAATTCATTCAAAAATATTCCCCCACCTTTGAAACCTTTTATTTTCCAAGATGCATCCATTTTCCACCCAAACAACCTTTCATTATACCAAATCCACCCATTTCCCACCTTAACACCCTTTCATTTCCCCACCCTTTCACATTATTTCCAACCTATAAATACCTCACCCCTCCACCATTCTTACTCACACCTTCAACCTTAACTTTTTTCCTAAAGTTCTCCTTACTTATTCCTAAGTTCCACCCCTATACCGGGGATCCCAGTACATCCGATCCCTCCATTGAGCTCTTTGTGAACATGCATTTCTTTATGTAGTTTCTTTATGTTTGATTATATTATCTCTAAAAAATAAACTATGTAATATTCTATATTTTGCTTTAATAAAAGTTGTGTTGTGTTATATATTGTCTCACATGCGCACTTATCCTTACTTTACCATGGGGCATTGTGGAGTATTTGGTTTACATAGATACATAACTCCAAGCGCTAAGAGTTGTGTTGATGCAGGAGGAGAAACCTATCACTTATTATATTTGTCTGCAATAACATGTGATGCCACTATTTAGGCTTTATGTGTTATATAATTAGAAATTGAAATTGGAATCAATACATTGTGATTCATTAATCTAATATTTGAAAGTGACAATGTATTATGGACAACTATGGAATGGTCGGGGATTTAGTATGGAAGTTTTTCTTGTTTGGATTATCCCCTCGGTGTTGGGTTCCACTGATTGTGAAGTAGTGATGTGTGGCGCTAAATTAATAATTGATTTGGACTTGTACTAGATAAAATGTTGGTTTATTTTGTCTCATAATTTGGGTTGGCTTTTAGGACATTTATAATGTCCATTTATGACTTAGGATAGTGGGTTTTAAGCCCTATGGGTTGGTATATGGCTTATGTAGCGTTTTAAGACTATTGGAGTACTATTTGGGCTCATTGGGTTAAGGCCCATATAGGGCCTATGGATAATTTCGTGGTTAACTAAGTTAAGGGATCTTTAGAATTAACATAATTCACTACAGAGACTAGTGAGACAAACCCTAATGCTAGAGAGAGGAAACACTCGAGAGGAGGAGGATTTGGAGGACTATGGCTTGAACTCGTCCTAGAACCCTAAGGAAAGTGTACCTATATTTAAGAATTAATTTAGATTTTATGTTATGGTGATAATTACATATCTGAATCTGTTAATTTCATGTTTAAGAATATGAATTGCAACCATTTGGGAATTTAACCCTTAATCCTTGGTTAATATGTACAGAATATTAGTGTTTAATCTCTTGAATTGGAGCAAGTTATCAATGAATTTTGTTAGATATAGATCCATACTCATAAATCATCAAAAAGCTATCTGTTTAATCCAAGAATTGAACTAAATATGAGTTTAATTGGACAAATTATAGAACTAGGGTTCATAACTTTAAATATTCGAATTAATCCTCAAATACATGTTAGATTGATGTAAAACTCATAGGTATGGAATTATTTTGTAGTTAGGTAACTTATATCCGAGGGAGAATGGGATTGGTGTTTTGTAGAGGCTTTAATTTAGTTTTTTTATCGTTAATGACGGATTTTAAGGACTTGGGGAAGAAGATTGTGCTCATATCTCGTTCAAACGAGATTTGAGGGCTCATTCGAACGAGTTTGTAACTCGTTAGAATCACGGGTTACTTTTTTGTTCAAACAATTTCAACATGTGGGTCGAACGATGTAGTTAATCTTGTTAGAACGAGAACAAGTACTTTGTTTGAACGAGTTTGGAAATTTTATTCTTAATTTAAAGAGGTCAATTAAACTAAGAAATTTGGATTATATCTTAGTAATTTGTGATGTAGTTAGGATTGCTATTATGTGCTCTTGTGTTTAAGAATATCATGTGTGAGTGCTCGTGGGTGACGTATTATTAAGTATTTTGATGGGGAACATACGACGTTGACCCGCGGGTACCCCGGTGATAGAGACGGGCTTTACCCTGGTCTTTTGCCCTGATCCTATGGCTGACGTACCCATATTTCGAGTGGGAAATATATGAGGGAGATCTGGCGTAAAACCTTGGGTATGGAGGCTGTGCGTTATAACGAGAATGATTAGTAATTATTCCTTATTGATGGCTTTTGAGGTTATAGGTTCGAGACGACCTATAATTATACCTAGTATGCACGAGTGATCCTCGAAAGCGATAGGGACATGCCTTCATGTACTTTATGTGCGAACTCGAGAGTAGTCTATTTATATTATACGTGTCAAGGACCGTACTTCTATGTATATTAGACTTGAGATGGTATTATTCTTACTTAATATTACACTTGAGATGAGTACACCAGTGTGGATATATATATATATATATATTTACTTTTAATTATATTCAATTGAGAAGAATAATATTTAAATATTTTTTTCACTTGGTATGAGGATTAGATGCATGAAATATTTAGGGTTGTTTGGGTTGGGATAACTTAAAAAATTAAAATATGGGAGGAAGATGTGTAATTCTTTATTGTAGCCCAAATTTGGTTAAATATTTATTCTCCATATACTTGTTTTTTACGTTGTTGTTGATTCTATTTTTCAGGACATAAGTTGCGTTGCCGCCCTGATTCATTTACTTACTCTCCTTCGGTTGCTGCTCATCTAAAATGTTGGTGTCAATCATGTATTCTCACTTTTTTATTTTAATTTACATTTCAGTAATGTCGAATTTCATAGTAGTTGCTATTTTATTTGGAGAGTTAGATTTATGTTGAGACAAAGTACTTTTAGTGTTGGTTTTTATTACTCTAGTGGTTATGATATCATAGGTTATATTGAATTACCCTTATGGTTGCATTCCGTTATTATCTTTATGCATTTAGTTTATTTTAGTCATGCTTAGAATGATATAAAATTATTTTAGACTCATGTATTATTTATTTTAGACCTGATCAATCCAGTTTAGATTTTACGGGGCGTCACACTGCTTTAAGAGATAAAAGTTATACTCCTAAATATTATTTAAAATCCTCCTGTAAATACCTTAAATACAAGCTTGGAAGGTTATATTAATAGAGGTTTAGTGTTTATAAGGTAGGGGTGAAAAGAATATAAGGGTTTCAGTTTTGGTTTCAAAGGGAATGTGTGAACAAAGGCAAAAAATTGTACATAAAGTTATACAAATGACCCATCCAGATCACCCCACGACCAAATTATGGCCTTCTCGGAGCCTCGTCTCCCCGCTCGTGCATGATCACTGGCAAAGAAAGGGACATGAAGAGACCGTCGTGGATGATGTGAGACGTATGAATGGGTACAGAGCAGATTTCCCAGTCTATTTTATACAAAACAAATAAAATATGTTTGTCATCTCTAAGGGCACAACAAAAAATACTACTAGTGCATGCAAAACCAAAAAAGATATGGGCCTGGAGAATGTGTAATGGAATAAAAAGGTGTTAGGCACATATTCTATCCTTTTGATCTCTCATGGGAAACAAAATATTATCCTTCTCCTAAAGTGTGTACATGTGTATAATATGTAAGATGTGCCATGTGTACCAAGTGTGTAAAGTAAAAATGTACATTAATGTGTAAAATTTGTGTGTGTGTGTGTACGTGTGTGTGTGTGTGCATGCGTGCGTGCTTGATTAATGAAATCATCATATCTACATTATGGGAAAGACAAGAATGATTGTTTTTAAGGAGATAAACTAAATAAAAGTTTGTAAAAATAACTAAAATATGAGCGATGCACACTGTTGAAAAGTGAGTACGCATGTCACGGGATTTCTAAGAGATGATAAATTTAAGAAAATTATCTATATGAGCAAGATAAACTAAAAATGTGAGTGGAATAATAATACGTGAGCATGTATAAGAATGAAGTGGATAAAGGACTCGAGTCCCAAAAGTGATGTTAGGATGCCTATGTAGAAAAAAAGGCATCAAAGTCAACGTATTTCGTACGAAAAATAATGTGGGGGGTTTAACCCATAGACCGGATTTTGAGTACATCTTTTATTTTTATGAGAAAGTATGCGAAGTGTGGTAAAAAGTGAGATAACTATAAATTGGAAACTAAGGTATAAACCCTATTTTTTGGGTTTTTGATTTACAAAAATATGGTTTAAAGCATATATATGATAAAAATATTAGATTAGTGTGATACAGGAATATACTAACTAAGAAATCATTAATACACTAAAATCATATAAGATGAAATTTATTCAACAAATGGAATGTGGGTGAATTTGGACCTTCAAGCTCTTTGATTTCTATTTTTGGGACTTTTATGGGATGATTTTAGAGTGTAGGTAATGGTGGTGGACTGGTGGCTTAAGGTGAGGCAAGGATGATGTAAGGTAATATTGGAAGAATGTTGTGAAAGTGATATGTGTTGGATTTGAGGAAAGCAGTCGCGTATTGATTTTGAGGTTGATGGTCCTAAAATATAAGGTCGAGATTTTTTTATATAGGGGGATGCTGGTTGGCATATTCCCTACCTTGCCTTCCTGTAGGGTGGCCAAACTTGGTGGCCATGGAAACTCCTACCTTCCTACAGGTACGTGAGTTGTCCTGTCGTTAGGCTACAAAACTATTTTTTTGGCCATAACATGCGAACTGTAATTTCGATTTGTGTACGACTGGGACCATTGGAAAGATAATTTAGAGCTCCATGTAAGTGTATTAAGATAATCCCGGGTTCAAGAGTTTATCAGAGTCAAATGATGCTCGAATAGCATGCAATTGTTACACGGTTAGGATTTGGAGTAGAATCGAGGGGTCTAGATTTTGAAGGGACTTTGTTTGGACCCTACAGAGGAGTATGAGGGTATTAAAATGGGGTGTCTACAAAGACCCTCGACGGTAAAGATTAAAATAAGAAAAAGTCATTGAAAGATTGACACCCTAATAGAGGTTATGAGTGTTGAGTCCTTACGTGTTGGCACTCTGGTGGGTATTAGAATTTATGGCATTTATAGAGAGCCAATGGTGAGTTTTGATCATGTAGAGGGTAAAGGCCTAATTATGATGACTTAGGAGTTCTGTGCGACTAATACAGTACTTGTCACATGATTCTTAGCCAAGGTCAATTCTAAGGCCCTAAGGAGTGCATGCAACCAATATGGGGATCAAGACCTGATTCTAAGGGCCAAGGTTAATTATGAGGACAAGGAGTGTATACAAACAATATGTGGGTCATAGCTTAATTTTGAGGGCCAAAGTCAACTATGAGGACCTAAGTAGTGTTTGATATCATTACGAAGATTGAGTCTTGATTCTAAGGGACAAGGTTAATTATAAGGACTAAGGATAATGTGCGATCAATACGGGGCTCGCGACCTGATTCCGAGGACTAAGGTTAATTTTGAGGACCTAAGGAATATATGTGACTAATACGGGGATTGCAACCTGATTTTGAGGGTCAGGGTCAATTATGAGTACCTAAGGAGAGTGTGTGGACAACATAGGGATCATGGTCTGATATTGGGAGCAAGGTCAATTATGAAGACCTAAGGAGTGTGTGCGACCAATACGGGGATCGTGGCCTAATTTTGAGCACCAAGGTTAATTCTGAGGACATAAGGAGCGTATGCGATAATAAGGTTATGGCGGCCTAATTCTGAGGGCCAAGGTAAATTATAAGCACCGAAGGAGTATGTAGGATCAAAACGGCGATCGCAACCAGATTATGAGGGACAAGATCAATTATGAGGACCCAATGAGTGTATGCCACCAATAAGGGGATCGCAACCTGATTCTGAGGATCAAGGTCATATCTAAGGACCTAAGTAGTGCGTGTGACTAATATAGGAATCGTGACCTAATTTTGAGGCCAAGGTCAATTCTGAGTACCTAAGGAGAGCGTGCAACCAATACGAGGATCTCAACCTGATTTTGAATGACAATGTAAATTTTGAGGACCTAAGAAGTGTTGTGACCAATATGGGGTTTGCGGTCTGATTCGAGGGCCAAGGTCAATTATGAGGACCTAAGGAGAGCATTCAACTAATACGAGGATCACAGTCTGATTCTGAGGGCCAATGTCAATATTGAGGACTAAAGGAGCGTTTGCGACCAATACAAAATCGCAACCTAAATCTGAGGGCCAATGTCAATTTTAAGGGCCCAATGAGTGAGTTATAGTTTTGGAAAATAGATGCAATAACTTGAAGATTTTGTACAAAATTTTGAATTTTTTGAGCGATTTTGATGATTTTTCTAGTGTTCGTGTAATTTTGAATTTTGATGAATTTTTTGAGTTCTTGTGTAATTTTGAATTTCGCTGATTCTTATAGCAAATATGCATTTTTTGTGAAATTTGAGAATTTATTATTTTGGGAATTTTCAAGATTTATCGGATCATGTTTAGAATTTTTATAACAAAATTTGGAGGGGGTGACCGCCGACAGGGGGTGTCCTGTGCCTACCGACAGGTGGTACAAAGTATGATGGTCTCACGAGTTCGTAATGGGTACCTACCGACTAGTAGTCATAAGTGGGTGCCGGTAGACATGCCCCTTACCCCTAGATAAAGGGGGTGAGGATAACCCTCATTCTTCACCCCAATTCGAATTCTCTCCCCTTTAGAAAAGAGCCTTTGTGAGTGTTTTATGATTTTTTTTTAAAGAAAATAGAGAATATTTTTAATGTTAATGGTCGGGCCAACATCGAGCGGTCACATCATGAGGGGGTGCATGTGGTGGCGAAAAATATCTACCATGGAGTGAAAACAATAACGTATGAGTGGGTTGTGTTGAGGGAGCCTAGGACACATCGCTTGGCTACGATGAAAGTCCCTAGTGGTTATGTGACTATTTTTTTTTAATTTTGAATTGAATTATATATCATTTGTTTATTTTTATTTTAAAAACTTATTTGGTATGTGTATTTTTGCAGGCAAACATCTCGTCGGTGAAAATTCATTCTCGGAGGTCGACACGGGTGAGGTGATATGCTATCACCTCCCTAGTGAGGTGAAGAGCTTGGTGCACACTACGGGCTTTGTTGATTTGGCGGTGGTTGTGGACGAGACCTGTCAATGATTTGGCGGGTTTTATGTAACCTCGGGGAGAGGTGGTGGGACACCATCCAGACCTCATACTTTAATGTAAGCGAGATGATGGTGACCCTGGTAGACGTGTACCAGATCACGGGGATTTTGTTCGAGTGTTCATAGTTTATGATGGACCGATCACTTTATTTTACGGACGTAGAAAGTAGAGAGACCTTGGTGTCGATAGCGAGGGTAGGCTCAGGAAAGTTTAAAAAGGTGGAATTACTGAAGGACACCTTATTGGGGAGAGTGATAAATACGACTGATGGCCGACATGTGCGACAGGTGATTAGGCGTAAACTTTGTAAATGAAGATTTTGTCATTAGTCGTTTACCACCTAACAAAAACCAAAACTTGGTAGGGATAAAATCCACCGGGAACAGCTCTAGAACCTAACTGATTTATTGTTTCACATATAAAAGTTTAAAAGATGATCTATTGGTTTTAAAACATTTTATACTATAATTAATACTAGGAAAATATGTAAACTAAATTAAATAATAAGAATGAATTAGGATCGCATCCCCACCATGGATAAACAAAACGTATAATAGAATTTGGTTCGAAAACAAAATTTATCGATCATATTCAATTAATTATAAACATCACACATGAATAGACCAAACCAAAAAATGAGAGAAAAAACTTTCAATCAAATATGGTCATAAATATATTAACGTTGCAATACCGCTTTAAACACTACCGTTGCGTGACAAAGAAAGTTAAATGCATACTATATCAATATCAATACACACGGTTTCAATTAAATGCCATTCAAATAAAACCCTAGATTTCAAGCACAAATACTTATTAATGGTGGAAATATGATCCTAACCCACAAACTAGCTACAAAGCATGGTAAAACAAATAAAGCAACTAATTAAAGAGAGAAATGAAAAAAAAAACTAATTATGTTAAATAAAAACTAAGTTGAAAATATATAAATCAAATCTAAAGAAACAATTAAAGTAAGATAGTGAATGGTAAATGAAACTTACAAAACTACCGAAACCTAGGAGAGGGAAATGAGAGAAGCTCCCCAAAAGAGGCCAAAAAATTCCTCAAACAAACCTGCAATGAACTAAAAATGAAGTCCATAAATTAAAATAATGTTTAGATATAAATAACAAATAAAAAAACCTTTAAAAATGGAGTTTTTGCGTTTATAAGTAGTACCTGAATCTATTCTGTTTTGGGGCGAATCTATTCGAGACCTGACATTCAGAAAACTCAAGTAACCATAACTTCTTCGTTCGAAATCAGATTGACGCACGGTCAGAAACCTCGTGAAGATAATTCAATTATCTACATTTTTATCTTATTAAAATTAACCTTGAAGTTTAAACACATGTCGAAACTTTCTCCAAATGACCATAACTTTTTCATTTTGGATCAAAGTAATGCACGGTCGGTGGCCACACGAAGATAATTTGATGATATACATGTTGGTAATTTTATAAAATCCAAAATATAAATTTTGAAGTGATCAAATATTCCTTAAAGTTTCATCTTGTGATAAAACTTTTTCGAAACGCAACCAATTGCACCGATAAGCATTCCAATACCTACAAAAGCTCAAATATTCCCTACAAAATATATGATCATCAAGGAAAAAGATTATACAATATAAGAGCTTAAATGTATGAATAAACGGACACAATAATGTTGGAATGGGAAAGAATAGATGGTTTTAAATGCAATGTTCAAGACTAATCACACCTCCTACTTACACATTACTAGTCCCTAGTGGTGAAACAAAAGGATGACCCACAAAACATAGGGAGACAAATAAAATAGATATGTAAAAAGGAGATAGCCACTTTCGCGGGCAAAAAATTGCATTTAGAGAATGCAACAAGCCGTTAAATCCCTAGGTTACCCTAGTGGACGAGTGTTTCCAATGTGGGCTTTCATGGATGAAACCCACAAACATTAAGTTTCCTCAAAAGTATACTTAAATAACAAATAAGACAAGCTAAAAAAATTATTTCAATAAGTTATTGACAAAAGAAATGAGAATTTAACCAATAGTCTGTAATCATTAACATTATTAGAATGACTTCATCACGATTAAAACATTAAATGTTGGAGGAAGATCGAGGACAAGAAAATACTATGATTTGGTAAAACTTTTATAATATGGATAAACATTAAATTGTGCATGACATCAAACATATCTGATGATTACACTCAAGAAATGAAAAACACTCTATGTGAGGTATTATACACACGGGACGTGCGGTCATTACACATGTCATCAATTTATATAAAATGAGAAGTTATAATCATAATGAAAAAATATCTCTCATTATGGGAGGTGAAACGTACTTTAAAAAATTATCGCAATTATTTTGACTTTTAAATTACATTCACCCTATGATCAAATATGACTTTTAAGTGTTGTAAAGTAGGCTTAGGTTAGGAAATGAAGTGGCTATTTACGGATTCAAAGTGTTTGGGGATGATACTTAGAAAATGGAATGCGTGGGTAATCTACAAAATTAGAATAAATAAGCAATGGAAAAAAAAGAGTGACTAAGATTATTGATCACCATATAAAACACAAAACACTTTTTCTTTGCTTTTCTTTTTTTGTTTCCTTTTTATCTTTGCCTCACTTGCATGTTTAATTTCAACCACATAACGAAAATATCATAATATGGATTTTAGGTTATGAAATAAGTGACTATATTTAGGCTCAAAGGGAGTTGACAAGGGAAAACATATAAGGTGAGGCCAAGGTCAATATGTGTGTAATGAGAAGGAGGGCCTCTGATCCTTTCCTAAGGTTTACACGATTCTTGAGTCAGGACAACGTTAAAAATCATGCTTAAGTAACACATTTCAAAATAAACTCAATTAATGAATAATCAAAGAAAGAATAATGAGATTACTGAAAACTTTAGCGTTTTTAAGAAGAAAAGAGTAATGTATAAACACTCACAAACGAAGACAAGCGCAATTCTCACTTGGTGCAAGTAAATACAATGCAACAAAATGTCACTGAGTTATAAAAGTCTTAAATCGAATCACTTAAATAAGAAAATTATATGTGCTCATGGGTTCAAAGTTGAATTCATGAAGTTTTTCATATTATCAACGATTCGAGGACTACATAAAATAACTTCTAAAATTAAGAACATGCATCATTGAATTATTTGTTGGATCGAGAAATTATTTGAATGATTATCCGAAACCATGGCAAAAATGCCTAATAAAGGGAAAAAAGAAAGAAAATATTTTTTATTATTTTCAAATTTTTACAACAAAAGCATGCTTGGGAAGAACATATATCCAACTAATGAAACTAACATACAATGGGAAGCATATCCTACACCCTTAACTTAAATGTTGCATTTTCCTCAATCCGAATCAAGAACACAAAATAAAGAGAGGAAGATAAATATATTACCCAAAATGGAGCGATCTCCGATAGTTCAAAGTCCATTAATCCTACAAAACAAGTTAGAACCATGCATAACAAAAAAAGAACAAAAATGAACTAATTACACTAGATAAAAATAAAAAGAATAAGCTACTATGTACATATACATTTTAGTAACTAATTTAGCTATACACTGGAAGTTAAAAAATTATAGGGTCCACCCAAAAAATGATTTGACTTTGAGGGAATCATAGAGTACCCTTATTTGATTCCATGCCTCCAGGAAAATAGAAGGTCCGTTTGCGCAGCAAAAGGTATACAAAGGGCGGGGAAAAGATACAATCACTAATTAAAAAAATTGGCCAATGAAGAGGGGTTTGGATCCATCAAGGGACAAGTAAAATGGGACTCACGTAATTTGATATTTCTCCCAAAGATTTTTCAAATATAATGGGAGGTGGGGCACACGTAAGGGAAAAAACCATCATGGAAAGTATTTGAAAGTGAAACTTGTTCCCTAAGGAGTTATATGATATCAAACACACATCAATTTTTAAATTTTCAAAATTAATTTTACTTAAATGATTAACTGATTAAACTTGCACCAATTAAACCGAATGTTGTGTTAAATAGTTTACCGAATTTTATCTTGCCTAAACATGTATCTTGGTGAGTATAGCAAAAGTAAAATAAAGTAACAAAACACAATTTACCAATGTACGAGGAAAACCAATAATGAAAAAAATATGGGACGACCCAACCTTGCAAATTCACTATGATATAAGAATTACACATAGATGACAAATAACTCACACAATCGACTCGAATTCTTCAAGCCTTGATGCATATTAGCTCATTCTAACTTCTTCACAGCGATACGTATGAGTCCACCTACCCATTTCCATAATCTGTGCTCCTTGCACGGCTAGGTATCCACTAATCTTGGCTTAACAAATCGTTAATGGATAAAAAACAGAGTCTACCACCGCAAACCACCTCCGTATGTAAACAATACTCATCAAGGATGACGAGTAAACAAATTTTGGTTCCAAACTGTAGATCTATTTTAGACTATTTAGATAAAACTTGGATCTCAAAATTATAAGGTGAAACTAGGGTATAAAGGCTCTTGGATATTTCTTAAAAAATAATTGTCGCCAAAACTCCCCTTGAAAACAAATTCCAGCACTCCTTTATATAGTAAGCACAAAGATATAGGCGACACAATCTCGTTTGAACGAAACTAGATCTCTTTCGAACATCATAATAAATCTCTTTTGAATAGACATCAAATAAGCTTCAAACGATATTTTTTTGCTATATAGGAAAATTTCATTTAATCCTCGCTTAAAAGTTATTTGAAAGAATTTTTAAAGTCGTTCAAAGGTTATGAAATTCTCTTTCGAACGATTATTCACAAAAATGAAAATTTTCTATAAAATTATTTTTATGAAAAATATCCTCAAACATTTTTAAACAAACACCCAAATGAATATCCAAGGATATAAAATAATATGCATTCATACTTTTTGAGATCCATAGAATTTGAAGTTGCAACTTGGCACGAAATACATCACGATGATGTAGACACTCTAACTTAGCCTCTTTGATCTTCAATCACACACCATAGACTTGAAGGATAAATAATCAAAGTCCTAACCTTTGACTCAAATAGGTTTTTTCCAACCAGTATTCGACCAATATACATACAAATTGATTATGTTAGAAATTTGTCCTACAAATCTCCCCCCTCTGGCTATTACGGAAAAATAAATACAAGAATAAAAATCAATGAGCCGTTAAGCTCTTCTAAAGACTCAATCCTAACCCCAAAAGAAAAAAGTATAGACATTTGACAGACACAAACTTTGAGTATCTTTGATCTTATGGGTACTTTGTCTCATCATTGCAAAACCTGCATACTTAAACATACCTTTCAAATACAAAGATAATATATAACACATATAAATCTGCATATGAAAACCCCTCTCTTTTGTATAATAATCTCCGCCTAAAGTAAGACATCTCCCCCAAGGAAAACATTTATCCCCTTGAGTTAAAGACTTAGATACCATCACATTCTTAAAAGATAAATAACTCAAGTCATAATTATGACTCAAACAAGTTTTTCCTAACTGGAATTTGGCCAATATACATACAAATTGACTCTGTTGGAAATTTGTCTTTATAAATCTCCTCCTTTGGCTATCACGGGAAAAAAACATAAAAATAAAAACCTATGGGTTGTCAATCTTTTATAAAGACTCAATCCCAACCCCAACATAAAATTCGTATTGACATTTGACCGACACGAACTTTGATAGCTTTGCTCTTATTGTAACTTTACCGCATCATTATAAAACCCGCACACTTAAGCACACTTTTCAAATGAAAAGAGAATATATAACAAATATTAGTCCGCATATGAAGATCCATACCCCGTTGTCTAATAATCTCTACCTAATGTAAGACATCTCCCCCAAGGTAAAAAATTTCCCCCCTGAGTTAAAGAGTTAGAAACCACTTTTCCTTCAGGAATAGATAAAGATAAAGATGCACAATATAGACAAATTCTCCCCCTAAATGTAACAGATGTGAACATAAAGTAAAACAAGTATATCACATGATGATGTGAAGTGAAGCGCAATGAAAAACTAACTCGGCAATACAAGCACAAATAATCCAAACAATGAACAAATGATACGAATTTTGATAAAGAAATTGAATTAAAAGATACCAATGTCAATAAGGAACAAAAGATACCAATATGATCATACAACATAACAATTTGAATCGAAGATGAAGCATATGGCAATCATAAATTAAACGCAATTTAAAAACTAAAAAACAAACATACCACACACACACACACACACACACACACACACACACATATATATATATATATATATGTGTGTGTGTGTGTGTGTGTGTGGTATATATATATATATGCTAGCGGAATGCCTATGACTGAAGGCACGGTGAAAATTTTGAAAGTACATAATCGTAAAACGACAAAAATACCGTTCCCCAACAAAACAAAGTGTAATTTTAAAAAACTTGACCATAATCTTCTTTGTTTATAAGACTATCTACCCTGATACACAAATAACAAATTGTCCAAAAACATTCAAATAGTCTAAATTAATACAACCATGGCATTGCACTATTGTAACTTCCCCACGGGTATGCACATACCTATACCCTATGTAACACAATCTTAGAAGGTTATATGGTCATTGAACGCTCATGAACTTTGTCATACATAAAATATTTATATAATATTAAAATTCGTTGTTAATTAAACAAATAAACTTGAACAAACAATGGCATATCTTAGCGGCATATCTGAAGTCACCTTTACTCTTTTTTGTCCACCCATATTTCAACAGTAAATACAAAACCAATCTTCGAAGATAAAAATCGTAAAAAAAAGTATGAAATCTCCATAAATTTAATCAAAATGACCACAAAATAAACTTGGAATTTAGCTACACACCCAACCATGGTATCTTGAATCCACAATTCTTTGTCATTACATTCATGATATAAAGCAAATTTACATTCTATGTGTAATACATTCATGATATATAGCCGATTTACATTGGAGGCTTGTTTTTTTAGGAGCAACAACAACCTGCTTATGGGTCGCCTTGGGTTTTTCCTCTCCTTGGGCCGAAGTCAACGTCTCCAGTTGGGCCTGGGCTTCACCCAAGTCTGATTCGGGTTTCCTCTTTTACTTATTTTTTGCCACAACTCTTTTGGCTTCGCATCACTTTTATCTTATTTTGTAGGGTTTGTGTTAGGACTGTTCGTTAAGGAAGGCCATGGAGTTGTGCTTATTAATGTTGCGATTGACACCGCTGGCCTGAATCAGCAACCAATGCCTGCATGTATAGTCGATGTGGATTATATTCCTTCGAAGTCATCTTCTTCGTCTTGATTTTGTCTTGAACTTGAAATTTTCAAAAGGAACAATAAATGGATATTAGGTAATAGAAAAAACAAAGTTTGCATAATATTTCTAAAGAACATCACTAAAATGTCCAAGTTTTTTTTTCCAATAACAGCAAAGTTTGTATAATACAATGATGATGATTCAATAAAGAAGGAATCAAACAAACAAACAACAAAAAGTCAAACTAATTAGTTCCTGATTGCCAGGGCTTGGTACTTGTCATTGATGTTGACAATATAACACTTTGAATTCGAGTACACGAAGAAATAAGAGAGGGATACAATGAATACCTTTGGAATTTTTCCAGATCTGTTAAAAGTCCGGTGTTAAAAAATAAATATCCGAGCCATAGAACCATCAAGTGTAAAAGATATGTGTTAGAAATTAAACACCTTCTATACCCAATATGAATGTTTTAAAAACCAAACAATAAAATCAGTATCATAAAATCAACACCAGAGAATCAGTAACATCCGTCGGCCAACACGTGCAGCAGTTGGTGCTTCGAGTCCAGTGAATGCTTAGTGATGGAAGGCACACTACAAACAATAAAATCAGTAACATAAAATCAACACCAGACGACATGGATAAATGAATAAATTAAAAAGGATCAAATTATTCAATTGCTTTCTATCATCAAGAAATGTAAAAGTGCTGATTGTACAAAACACAATCATCCCCATCACCCACCTCCTCGACTGACAGAATAATAGTGTTCCTCGTTATCCATATTGTTAATGATCATATCATGAAGGAGAGGATTTGTTTTGAGGTGGAGAGTTTGGGGTTAAGAAGGTTATTATGGGGATTTGGGGGTTTGGTACGACTAATCTTGTTTAGGAAATACAATAGAGAAAACAAATTTGAGGCAATCGTGTTTAGGAAGTCTTAACCACCAGGACCTAAGAGCCATATGAATAGATGACTAAGAGATCTGCACTCCAAGAAGCTGAGAAAAATGTTTCCAGATTGATTGAGCAATTGGACCATTTAAGAATAAATGTTGCAGAGATTCAGAATTATTTGCGCAACAGTGGAATATAGATATTTTATGAGGAATATCTGAGTTCCAAATGAATTTAAACAATATAGAGATTGGTTTAGCATACCCGATGAGGTTCTAAACAGATTTAGTTGAAAAATTAACATCTGGAGTTGGAATCCAATATCTTGTACCAATGATTACTGTAGAGTACTGATCCGAAATGCTATCCATAGATTTTATTCTTCCATGAGAAATAGAACCAATTGTAGCAGAACCTCCTTGTGTGATTATTGGGTGATACATCAGATTCTAGTCCTCATTCTTCCCCAAAGCCCAAAAAACTCTTTTATACTGTAATTTTAAATCCACTCTAAGTTAATTATAAATTTAGGGAGCACTAAACAAACAAACAAAACATATGCATAGGTTTTTATTCTTCTTCATCATAATTCAAAGCCTCTATGTTTAACTAAATTGTTAAAACTTGAGTTGAACACCTACAAACATGTTCAATATTACACAAAACCCAAAAAATAATAAGTTATATTTATGATAATATAAGGAAAATAACATCAAAAGGAGGAAAGGTAAATTCTTACATACCTGTTTGGTAGACATGGTCTTTTCCATATTTAATTTTGCTAGATATCCAACTTCAAGTGTCAGTAGTCAGTAAATAAGAGTATGAAAACATACAAATAAAAAATGACTAAAATTTATAAAACAGAAAGCATCCTAACTAAATTCACGATATGAACGATATTGCCACATTGACAAAGTGTAAAATTACACTTCTTAATGATCTAAACGATGTTTTTAAGCTTTCCCGAGGGTAAGCTTTGAAGGTTTGAGCTCAGCCTCTGTTTTTACATTATTCTGTTGAGAAATCCCCCATCATCTGCTCCTTCATGTTTGCAAATAGAAAGTCCAGTGTTCGCGACCTCTGCTTCGATGCCACCTTGACTTAATGATGATGTTGCACAAATGGATCGACTTCCACTTTTCCTCATAGTAAAGTTCCAAGGGGGAGCTTACCCCCTCAAGGAGCACAACTAAGACAACAGGTTGTTTTATGCGTCTGCCTCAGCTTAGTGGAAGAAGCAATGTTGTCAAGGAAGCTATAAGCAAGCTATTCGTAAGAAGAGAGGTTGACCCTCTATCTAACTGATATCCATTTCAGTAATTATAAACTTGACTTTATCCATATCCAAAAGAATAAACCGATGCATTGCAGTGTTCAAACTGTCAAAATTAATTTTAAACTCCTGAAACCATTTTAAAAAACATTGGACGTGCAAAAAGTCATCCTTATAAGGGGGTTGTGCTACTTAACTCTTAAGAAGCAAAAAAAACATGTCTCGTCGAATAAAACTCAATGATTTTGGTTAAAGAAGATCGAAAATCACCAAATATATTGCATTTGAAACTTTATTAATATAGAAAAACACAATTAAAGACCATAGGGAAGTCCGTCTTACAAAAACGTGGAGATTTCGATGACCGTATCATCTCTCTAGAGCCTAACTCAAACCCATGTCACTTGATACGTATACAAATATAATGACATTTAAATGCAACAAAGTCCATGTCATCATAACTCAAAGAATAATAGATTTATTGTATATCAATATGTTCATAGTTACATATTAATAGTTAATGTTTCAAAACATATGCAGTAGATTGTGGGCACGATAATGAGAAAATGCATAAACATAAAAATATGCATACAGGAAGTCCCAACCCAATAAACGAAACAGAAAAGCATATGAAATATTGGATCTTTAAAATACTAATAGTGTTCCCTAAATTTGTAATTGAACACCTTTAGAAAAGCATATAAGAGATTCGAGTTAGTACGTACACCAAGCAGTTGCGTGGCTATGATTTTGTAAAAACTTAATGCTTCCTCAAGTTCCATATGTTAATACGATTTCCCACAATCTTTGAGATGTCTCACACATGCCACATTATTCAACCTCCAATTTCCAAAGAATGCCCATGCCTACAAACAAATATAATAAGTGCATTAAAATAATTGACATATATAATTATCTTTTAACATATATGAGTGCTGAAAAATTTAAAACAAAAGGCAATGGATTACGAAAAATGTTCAAGTTTTGATTCATCCTGAGTCACAAAACCATTGTTTCTTCTTCGTACGCGTTGAATCTCTGAGACCTGGTAAAAAATTAGCTTTGTACAGAACTCTTTATTGCACCTAGACAAAATATAAACCAATAAAATCAAGAAACTGAGAATGATCCGGATCATATAAATAAGTGTCGATGCACATAATCATAATGAAGAAGGTTAAGGGCAACTCACCTGTACATGAGAGATTCAAACACTCGATAATAGTAGTTTTTTCAGCCCCATTAGGGCCGACGATGAGGGTTAAGGGCCTGGAGAAGGTGATGATGCGCTTGTTCTCCGGGTCAAAACGCCGGATGCCCTTTATCAGCATCTTATCCACCGTACTCATCTTTCTCTTCAGCTGCTTCTATTCTCTTCTCTATTACAATTGCATCTCTTCACTTCACGCACTACAATAATTCCGGAAGGATTATTTTCAATCATTGCCCGATTAAGATCAACACCTGTTAAGAAAATACTATTAGACCCAAATATAATTTTGAAGACAAAATCATAAAAATGAATCTAAACCACGCAAGTAGAATAATGAAACTCAAATAAAAATGATTTCAAAATTTCAACCTTAAATCCCTAATCGAAATACAACTAAAAATGCAAAAAATATTCCAGACTTTGCATACCCAAGCACGCGGGGTGAGAGAAGAAAATAATACCTCGGAGAAACGCAATCATGTCTGATAAGTCACAAAGGCGGTTATGTCCGATCATTCACTAATATCGCCGCAAACGCAAGCATGTCTAATCATTCCACTCAAGTCCGTTTGTAGTGTAACACTGCTGCAATTGAAATAAAAATTGAAATCCATTAGCAAAAATCAAATATTTTTTTTTGTTGCAATGAATGTAATAACATTAAATATACCAACAAATAACATTACATACACCAACACAACATCTTAACATCACATCATCCTTATCCATGTGGTAAAAAGTATGATAGAACCACGAATAACAACTGTGTGAACCAACTAACCTAACAAATCAAGAAAGAAAATAGGAGAAGAGGAAGAACGCACCTCGGTAAAATGCTGAAAAATAGGAGAAGAGTAGACCCCAGTCTGAACTCCATAAAATGCAAAAAAAAAGCCCCTTAACCATGAGCCACTTAGAAAGTCACCACATTCAAAGATCTGTAAAATATCATAAGAAAACACCAAAACAATACGGGAATTAAACCTATAAACCTATAAAGATGTGCAAAAACTCAAAAGAAAACACCAAGATAGTAACATTTCGAAACTCAGGTGGTGTTATGGTTTGAGTTTAAAAAAAGAAGAAACTATCAGAGAGTGTAAAACCTCCAGCAAAAAAACTATAAATTAGAGATTTATGATTCGAAATCCCAAAATTCGAAAAGAACTTATAGCAAATTCAACGATAAACAACATAGAAGAAAAAAAAACACACATTTACAAAACCAAATTTGAACCACCAAATCCCCAAATCACACAAAATATAATGAAAGATCTGCTAAATTTTGACATTGAGGTTGATTGGGCAACCGGAGATAACATTTTAAAAGCAACACGACACAGATCCAACACATACAAAACAATTTTACAAAATTTATAATGATTTAAAAAACAAAATGAGACATAGTACCATATTCCAAAAATCCGAAGAGCACTTGAAATAAAGTAACAAATTTCTTAACCTTAAATTTTATTCATGGATCCGCAAAATGTATTGGACTTCATCCACAAAATATAATCTTCCATCTGCATAGAGCATAAAAACAACAAAAAAGCAAGATATATTGTGAAAACAAACTTTTATATAATAAACCTTTATACATAAATAAAGAGAATGCATGGTGTAAAGTATACCTGGGGTTTCGATAGATCTGAGGAAAAAAATGAACATGAACAAAATTATATTTGAGAAAGCGAACTCAAACATTGCTAAGATAATGTCAGATCTCTAAAAAGAAATTAGGGCTAAAACAACCTACTCCAGAAATTAGGGCTAAAACATTGCTAAGATAGACGTCAACGAGTTTACCTAGATCTAAAACACCTACTCCATAAATCAATAGCTCCCCTAGAAATGGAAAGGAAAAAAATGTCAGATCTATAAAAAGAAATTAGGGCAAAAACAACCCAAATGATCAACACAAAAATAAACAACTCTAAGCTAATTACCACACTAACACGATTGAGATGTAGTAAAAAATGATTAAACCAAAAACCTATGATTCAAAGATGAAAAGATGAAAACATTACCTGATGATGGAGATGGAGATGAACCGAGACCCAAAGATGAGCCGAGAGAGAGAGGGAGAGCAAAACGGGGGTCAAAAGAGGAGCAAGCAAAGATGAGATAAAATATGTGGGTAAACTTCCTAATTTAGCCCTTCTTTTGAATTAAAGTAAGAGATGAAACCAAATATTAGTGAGGCAAAAGAGGGGAAAAACAAAAAATGAAAGGTTAAAAGAGGAAAATGAAACAAAATAATCTCAACCCTTGGATTCTTGCATTGGTGGTTCAATCTTCACCCCTAATTAGCTTATCATTTTATGGAATAGTAGCAAAACTTATACTCCTTATTATATAGATGTGTGTGTGTGTGTGTAAATATTACCACACATATACTAATGAATCATATAAATATATTGGTATAAACACCACAAAAAGACACAAAACACATAAGCTTTCCACACTCATATGGCATCAATGTGTTTAAATAAAATGAGGTACGGGGTGAGGCGACATGAACTAGAAAAAAAAATATATATTACCACTCATATACCAATTAATCACATAAATATATAGGTATAAAGACCATAAAAGACACAAAACACATAAACTTTTCACATTCGTATGGCATCAATGTGTTTAAATAAAATATGGTACGAAGTGAGGTGGCATGAACTAGAAACAAAAGAAACCTGATCTAATCACTCAAAATGTGTCCAAGGAGTTTTATTTGACTGCATTAACTTATAAAACTTCTTTTTATCCTCAAGTGATAAATAATGAACTTATAAAGGACAAACATACACAAGAGACACTACCCTATAAATCTTGATGATTCTTAAAGAAAAAGCATCAAACAATTAAACTAAATTGGACCCATTGTGCAAAACCATTGATATTTAATATTAACTCCCTAAAAAATAGGCATATATTCAATTTTCCTCTCTTTTCTTTTGAAGATATTAATTTTGAAGCATCAATAAAAATAACATGGCCTTGTGAATTTTTCTACCTCTGTTTTCTTTTAGGATATTGCTAATGGTGAAATTTTACGTGAAGGAGATTTACTCCCTATCTAGCCCTTTCCATTGCACCCTCATATTTTTCAAATAAAATTAATTCTCGGGTAATTGTTCTTACATGCATAAATCCACCAATCAAATAGATATGTAAATAACAAGACTGATAAGAAAATACCTCACTTAGCTCACGCAACACATGTAATTTAAACCAAAAGAGCTCGTGCAAGTATATGCGGAGGCATATGCAAAGATAATCCATTAAGAAAATCAACTTCCAACAACATGGTTAAGAAAAATCCTAAGCATTGAAAACTATAATAAAATGTTCTACCCACATGAAAATATGGAACGAATGGGATTCAAACATAACGATGTGGAACCAAATTACACACACAAAACAAAATCTTTTTGAATTTTTAACTCTTTATAAAAAATGAGCCAAAATACAAACAAAATCTTTTTTGTAATTTTCACATTAAGACCCAATAAAAGGAAAATAAAAAATACAAAAGACTTAAACACCATATAACTAACAATAACATATAACACGAAGCACATAAGTTAGTGTATGAAAATATGCAAACACAATAAACCATTTGATATAGCATGAGAAGAATCATGTGCAAGCATGTAAGAATAAATAAGCCAAACATTAATTGACTCAAAATCCGATTTCCTAGCCCAAATAGGTATGATGTAACAGTCTTCGATTTTGGAAACCTTGGTGAAACTAGTCTTAGACTTCCAGATCTTTTCGAAAATCATAATAAAATCGCAATGTGTGCAAGTGTATACATGAGGAATGTTACTCTTAGTACGACCTTTTCTAACATCCCTGGAAATGATTGACCCTCTCAAAATATTGGTGTTGGCTTTAGCAGCGAAATCAATGGGATCATCGAAGCCAATTCTAAAATTACCATTTTTATTTTGGACTGTGCCTAAAATCTTATACAACTTCTCCGATGTAGATTCGAAATCAAATTTGACATGGCTCTAGTCTCTCAATCTCTCTTTAAACTCCTAAATCCTATACTCAAGAAAATAGTGAGGCTCATAAAAAATCAGGGACTCATTTTTTAAAATCTCGATCAATGTTTGAAGGTTATCTCTCTTCCCCTCAACAAATTTTAGCTTCTCGCTAAGAGTCTTCTCACATTACCTTAAATCCTCAGTCATTTTCGAATGATCAATACATATGACACATTCCTTTGACTTATCCTCTAACTTTAAGTTGGCTTTTTTCAACTTCAACGACTCCGCGCATAACTTATGAAAGGAAAATTAAAGCTCACCCTCCTCCTCTTCTTCTTCTTCTTCTTCTTCTTCTTCTTCTTCTTCTTCTTCTTCTTCTTCTTCTTCTTCTTCTTCTTCTTCTTCTTCACCACTCTCTTCATAATCAATAGACCGAACATCAGAATTGTTATAAAAATGATCATCTTTAATGTTAGAAAACTTTCCATCTAAGACCACATGACTGGCCGTAAACATGGTGTAGTTACGTTCAATGGGGGAGTTAGATGTAATACCCCGTATTTTTGTGATATTTAAATTATGGGATTAATTGAATTAAATGTGTATTAATTGGAAATTAATCCGGATTAAAATACTAGCGAGATGCGAATTGGTATTTGATTATAATGTGCATATATGATTATATATGAATATTGAATTATGAAATTTGTCGTGAGATTGAAATACGGCAATTTGGAATTTTGTTGAGACGCGTGTGACAGTCGCGTCAGGTATATAATTATTTTAATTAAAAAGTGAATTTTAATTCTATTAACTGTATGGTCGTTTTGAGTGCGCCAACGCGTCCGGAAGGGTCGAGTTAGTCAGAAAATACTAGCCGGGGGTTTAGTTTGAGTCCCAGAGCATTTTTAGGCCATACCGGCAACGAAAAAGGGTAGTTCGGTAATTTCAAAAATTGGGTAATTAAAACCCACGAAAATTAGAGTTAAAAATCTGACTTAGTCTTAACCCACTAAGCCATTTTCCAACCCCAATTCAGGTAGTGGGCAACGGGAGAAGTTAGAAACTTTAAAACTTGGCAAAAACCAACCCCACCTCCATTATCACCTTGAGAAGAACTTGTAGAGAGAGAGAGAAAGGGGAGAATTCTGCAGAGAGAGAGAGAGGACAGATTCAACCTTCAAGGTTCAACCTAAAATTCAGAGAAAGATTAAGGCAAGTGGTTTAATTTCGTTTTTACAAAGAATGTTTCTTCCATGCGTAGGAAATTGACAGAATTTGTAGTGTTCTTGGGAGTTTGATAAAAACCCATTAATTGGAATTAGAATTTTATACATTGATGAAAGGATTGCATGTAGAACTGTGTTAGGAGGATTAATATGATGGAAATACACCTTGTTCATATCAAAAACGGATTTAATTATACCCATTGGCGACTTCAAAATTTTAGGGTTCATGTTCATATGATTTGGGGTTAAATGAAGGGATTTGATGATTCAATAATGTTTAGGAAGAATTGGCCCTTAATAAACGTTAATATATGACCTAAGTATGTTTATGATTGATTAGAACCCATATACAATTGTTGGTTTGATGTTTAGAGGAGATTGAGGTGAAGAAAAGTTGGAAAAACGAAATAAGGAAAATCTGGGCTTGAAACTGGCCTCTCGTTAGAAGACCTGCCCATGTCGTTCGAACGAGCTCGTTCGAACGAGCTTCTAACGAGTTGACCTTTGACTTCTAACGAGGGTGAAGTTCGTTCGATGACTTCGTTCGAACGAGACCTCGTTAGAAAGCCCACTTCGTTCGAACGAACTCTCGTTCGAACAGCCTCGTTCGACCGAGACTTCGAACGAGTTGACAGTTTAGGCTTTTTAGCCTGTTTTGATTTCGCGTGTTCCGTAACGTTGTTTATATGGAGAAATAACATTTCCTTGATGGATAATTGGTATATTTGGGATATTTGGGACATATTGAAGAGAGAAAAATAGAAGTGTGATTCGAACTAAATGGAAATTATGGAGTAGGACGTGAGGGTCTATTACGATGCGAGAATTATTGTCGGCCTAAATAATTGAACTACCCGAGAACTTATACATTGTGTAAGATTGTATATTGGTATGAGAATAAGAAGTATACCACTAATATAAATTATGGTGATTACTAAGATGTGTGAATACTTAGTATATGTATTGATTTTATGTGTATGACATACCTACCATACTTGCTATCATGGGAGGTTTATGTTCGCTTAGGGCCTTCTAATCCTTGTGTTGCCCGGATTTAGATTGGTTACCTCGATGAACATAGGGCAGAGAAGGACTTATTGGGATGTTAATAAGTCTGCTGATCGTGGGAGCGCAGGTATGTGCGTGACCCATGTGATGTGACTGTGTTCGCCTCCATTATTTGTGATGTTGTTATTTGAGAACGATTCCTGAGAGATTCGGAATACGTGATCCTTATGTACGTGATGTACCGGGATGGATAGCAGAGTATGTGTGCACCGTAGCTTAGTGTCGGGGTGCTTGTATTGTATATTTATGACGTGAATAATATACACTTAATTAATGGGAACTTTCATGTTGGCATTGTGTACATAAATATGGTAATGTTTTGAGAAAACATAACGGGTTAACCGATAGTGAATTGTATTACTAATTGAGAATCTGAGTTTAAGTAAAGACGTCTATTTTATTGAGAACGCTAGAATGTCTTATGGGAATCGAGTAGTAAGGGGTAGAACTTATTACGGTTTGGTTAGATATGTAAGTCATGTAGATGGGTACGGTACGTTAGGAGTGCACATGTAGTCGAGAGGTGAGAATTTCATGTGAGTGCACGTCCTAACATGTATTTTGCATTTAATGTTTTAATGTTATTAAAACACTTGCTGTTTTTAAAATGATTTCCACTTTCGGGCTCTGACCCATTTGCTTTCAAATCTATTTTTTTGTAAAAACCATTTTAGGTGCCCAGCCACAAGGACACCATGCTTAGGATCTTTATTCAGGTGACGAGCTGTAGCTGTTTGTGGAAGTTACATGACCTTGCTTGTAGACGCTTCATCTACCTTGACTCTATATTCAGCATTTTATCAGTT
Source organism: Sambucus nigra (assembly GCA_949130495.1). Taxonomy (NCBI): domain Eukaryota; kingdom Viridiplantae; phylum Streptophyta; class Magnoliopsida; order Dipsacales; family Adoxaceae; genus Sambucus; species Sambucus nigra. The sequence continues at coordinate 166,133,440 of OX422213.1, read as the reverse complement.
GTAGGGCATGTCGCCCGTTCCTTTTAGAGACATTTCATTTATTTCAGTTATTCAGACTTCTGGCATGTAATTAATTCAGGATTCAGACTTGTCATATTATTTTCAGTTATGGGATTGTTGTGAGGAGTTTTCCTTCGGACTTATTATTAATTATTGGTTATTTCATTACTTCGTTATGGTGAATGAATTATGTTGTTCTTCCATTATTCTTTTATTGCATGTTATTCAGACTTAACTTTAAAATTTGGCAACTTACTTTTTAAATACTAGGTGGTTAGTAATCATTAAAATGTTTTCGACAGTGATGCTATTAACTGAACCAACTTGGCATTTTGTATTGATTTAATAAAGGAGTAGCTACCCGGTATTTAATTAGTCGGGATATCACATTAGACTACTCTTCTAATTCACTATTACTTAGGGTATAATTATATGCTTTCAACTTCTTGCCTTCCTTCCTTAATTTAGTGGGACACTCGACTACACTATGGTCATATGCCTCACACCTAAAGCATATATCCGATGAATCCCTTTTAAAATTCTCATTCCTATTCTTAGGTATTTTTTCAACCTTGTTAAAGTTCTTCTTATCAAATTTCTTCTCATCAAAATTTGAGTTCTTTTATTAAACTTGATAAATTTCTTAAACTTCTTAGCAAATATAGCCATGTCACCGGAATCGATGTCAGGCTCATCCTTAGAAACATATGTTTCCTCCTTATGGGCTTTCTAAGCAACACCCTTTTCTTTATTCTTCTTATTTTAAGGAAATATGTCAAGCTCATAGGTTTGAAGGTAACCAATAAGATCTTTGAGTTTCATTAAGTCAACAATTCCCAAAGAATTCAATACAGGGACTTTGGAATGAAATCTTTCAGGTAAGGAACTTTAGATTTTCTTCACCACTTTTCGAGATTTCTCTCTTCCAAGTTAAAAGATGAGTTAAAATATCATACAATCTCACGTAAAACTCATAAAAGGTTTCTCCTTTATCCATACCAATGGTTTCAAATTGAGTGTTGGCATTCTGAAGCTTGAAATCTTTTGCAACATTAGCACCCTCATGGGTGAGTTTAAGAATATAGCAAGCCTCTTTGGACATTTCATGTGTCATAGTTTGGCGAAACTCTTCCGGTGTAATCGCACATAAAAAGCATTTGGACAACGAGAGTTGTAGTTACACATTTTATGTTCATCCTCACTCCAACTCTCAACGAGTTTAGGGACTCTAAGTTCTTCATTTACAAGTGTTATGGGTGGTGTCCACCCCCTTTCTGTGACTAACCATACCAGCTCGTCGATGGCCTTAAGTGCAAATTTCACATGCACTTTTCAGTTCGCGTTATTCGACCCATCAAACAAAGATGGCCTAGAAAATGACTGACCCTCCAGATATAAACCTGCAGAATTCATGACTAAACAACTTATAGACATCCGTTCTGATACTAATTTGAAAGTCCAATTAGTGTCCTAAGGAGTTATATGGATTGTAGAACACATACCAATTTCTAATTTTTTTCAAAAATAATTTTACTAAAATAATTACCCAATTACACTTGCGCCAATTAAACCGAATGATGTGTTAAATAGTTTACCAAATTTTATCTTGTCTAAACATGCATCTAGGTGAGTATAACAAGATTAAAATAAAGTAAGAAACCACATCACGCTAATGTATGATGAAAACCCATAAAGTGAAAAAAGTCGAATGGCCCAACCACGCAAATTCACTAGATATAGGAATTACTGAAGGACGACATATGACTTACACAACCAACTTGACTCCTTCAAGCCTTGATGCATATTCTTTTCTCCGACCTTATCTATAATGACTCGTAAGAGTCCGGCTATGCACTTACACTACGTGTACTCCTCACATGCCTTGGTATCCACCGATCTTAGCTCAACAAACTATCAACAGATCGATCACAGAGTCCACTGCTTGAAACTGCCACACACACGAAGTCCATCATCTGTAAACAATACTTAGCAAGGATGATGAGTAAACAAACTTTGGTGTTAAACTGAAGATCTCAAACAAGTATATTTAGATGAAACTTGGATCTCAAAACTTGTAATAATGCCAAAACTTGTAATAGCCGGACTTTCGAATCAAATCTATCAACCGACCCAAATCACATATATTCATTGTTTCAACCCTCATAAAACATTCAAATTCAAAAGTCTCCTATGAAAAATAAAACTATCCTTAATGCCTTATAACTTTACAAAATTAACCTAGACACCTTGAAGTTTTAATAATTATAAACTAGCCCCTGAATATTTCAAATAAATATAACTTGTCTTATACTTAACCCCTAAACCTCAAATTTATATCAAAGTAATCCTTTAGACTTCAAATAATGCAATATTATAATTTCAACCCCTAAAACTTTCTATAATTATAAAAATACCCCTAAACTTTCTTTAAACCTAGCCTTTTAAGGCTATATACCTTAATATTTTACAAATAAGGACCTAACACCAAAGTTTGAATATCTCACATTACCCCCTCTCGACATGGAAACATATCAGCATTAGTAGACAAAAATCACATGTGTACACCATGCACACATGTGAGGTGCACTAACCAAGTTCAAAAACTCCTTATATTTAGTTCAAATCTACCATTCATATAAACCAATTAACTCTCTTGATAAAACACTATAAATACCCCTTGATTTCATTTGTTTAAACTCACCTCAATAATTTTTTCAAAAACTCAAAAATTCACCCCAAATGAGTACACTATGATTTTATGCATTATATTCGACTATTTTAATTTCAATCGATTTCTGTGTGATTATTACACTTAAAGCAATCAAATATTAAAGCTTTTATGTGTAAACAATGGAGAATACGAAAAACATGTAATTACACCATTAAAGCTTATGCTTTAATGGAGAATTTTGATATAAGGCTTAAAGCTCTGATTTGAAACTATGAATACCTTCACTAGAACCTTTGGAACTCGAGTGTAATGATCAAAACCCACGAATTTGCATAACAAACTTCAATTTGTCAAAAGTATATTTTAAACTAGAAAACTGAAATTCTTAAATTCTTCTTGTATAATCCATGTCAAACCTTAAAATCAAAACCAAACTACTCCTTAATAAAGTAGAAACCAAATTAGGTTCCTAAGAATCCTTGCTATAGTCTTGAACGCCACGAATGTTTGGTCAAAATTTTGACAAAACATAAAGTTATAAAACTCATGATATACTGCATCTAAATCCATAAAACCTATGTATTTGGACAGGTTAAGTTTATTAAGAAATCATCTCAAATGGTGAAGAAATGAAGGAGATATTTAAGGTAAAAAATCATAAACCCTAAAGTCAAACATCGAGATGTGGAAGATGGAGTTTTTTACCATAAACTTTGACCACGCGCGTGAGGGCGCATGGCCAATCAGAAACTTTTGATTTTTTCTCGATATTTTTATTTTATTTTTCTGGCCAAAATGGTATAAGGTAAGGCCACGTTTGGTTAAGCCCAGCCTAAGTTATGGAAAAATGAGATTTTAACTTTGGAATATTTTCCCTAAATTGTAATTTGACCCATCCTGAATTTTTCAACGTATAAATTTGAACCCCAAATTTCGTCTATAAATACTTCAAAATATTTTTAGACTAAAAGTCTCCTATTCCAAAGTTCAAATATAACCTTAAATCCAAGATTTTAAAGTTCCATATTATTTATAATTAAACCCCTGAAACTTTGAAATATACAGTTTTTTTTATATAAACTCACTAACCCAACCCTAATTCCAACAAATACTTATATACCTAAACATTGTATACAGAGAATCAAGTACCATCTCCTCCCGATATACTCTTTTGATCCGTAAGTCGTACAAAATATCGAGCAAGTAAGTTTGTTTTACCTCTTCAGTAGTAAACTTTGCGTATTTGATAACTGCTATTGATATTATTCAATAATCGCCAAACTTGATTCTAAGTATGTGTAGAGATTACCATACTCATATGTTATTATATCAATCGATTGATTTACTTATGATCATTCGGATCAAATTTAACCCTTCTCACCAAGTAACTGATATCATAACAATTCGTTGTAATAATTCAGTTCACCTTGCATCTTTGTGCATTATTATTTATTTTAAAAGCATCAGTAATAACTAGGGAGTAAACTGCCATATTATCATACGAAACTATTCTACTTGACCTATGGTCTCCAATATTGAGAGCCGATTTTATTGCTACATACATATGAGTTCCACTTTAATTGTGTGCCTAGTCAGTTATTCTCCAAAGGTTTTTGATTACTTATTATTTGGTTTGGTATAATTATTTCTATACCCCATAGCGAATTGGTAAGTATGGGATTATTAGTTCAAACATCCTTGATTTTCTTTATGTAACCCTTAATAAACCGATAAGTATGGGATTATCAACTTTAATTTTATAGCGTTGCTATACAAACACTAAATTCTATACACACTCCAACTCTCTTCTATACATATACTTGTTATAGAACTGGTAAAGCCTGCTTAGCATATTTGTTCTAATTTATTTTTCCTCCAAATGAACCAGGAGAAATAGAATAATATCTATTCCCCTTTAGAGACAGATACCGGTCACCTATTTTCATACATGACTGTATGGGAAGAGAATAATACAGATAGGAGCAAGGAGAGGGACTTTTCAATTTTCTACTTTTTAATCAGTGTCAAATAAATATAATTCACCCCCACGGTGGTACTACCATACGTATACTATTTTAATAACAAATAAAGTTATGTTATTCCACCTTAACTTCAATTTATTGCTTTATATGTACTCTCTTGTGCATTCATACCAAAAAGAAGGGTGTGACAGGTTGGTATCAGAGCATGTTATAAATTTAACATATCATCGTGTTAGAATTCTATACGGGAAAAGAGATTTATAAGATGTTAGTTATTTTATCTTTTCGTAACTTCTTTTATCACTATTATATGGTAATTTCATTTTTCAGTATGGATACTTGGGATACATTTCTGTTCAATGTGGGGATTTAGTTGAATAACCGTTGGGAAACTAGAATCCGGGAAGAAGCGTTAGAAAATCTACGGGAAATGATTCGTTTAGTAGAAGAAGATTGGGAAGTTTCCAGTAGCGATGTCAAGCGTTTAGTACTGACTAATAGAGTTTTAGGTGAAATGCAAGTTATGAAAAAAATAGATGGCTACGTAAATGATCCAGTGATATTTCAGGAAACTATCAATCTTGCACTAACAAATGCCCACCGACCCCACCTATGTATCCAAATGCAACGTCAAATGGCAAAATGTATGGTGATTATTCTTCTGACACCTATAGTGACTCGACTGATGATTCCCTAGACCAAGAAGATTACCTAGTTTGTTTAGAATCCAGCTCTCATGACGATGTTGTTGTTCCTACTTAAGAAAAATCCAAAGTTAAAATTATATCCTAATATATATAGCATAATAAAATATTGTACATAGTGTATCATACAAAGCCTTAGGATATTAACTAACTGCTATAGTTAAGCACTAATGTAGAATTAGTATGTGATATATAACTTTAAAGTATCATACAACCTATCTTGTATAATATAATAGGCCTGTGACATATCCTTGTTTATGATTTTTATTATTGAAATTGTTCTATTATATTTTAGGATGGTTAGCACTCGAATTCCCTCCACCGGAACTCAAACTGAAGGAATAGGGTTGTAAACGGATAGTCAGAAATCCACATCCGTCCGATATCCGAATCTAAATTTACGAATATTTATCCAAAAAAATGAAAACGAATACGAATATGGATACTCTATAAAAATATTCGAGAAAATGGATACGGATACGGATAGTACTAGTATCCGACACGGATAATCCGTATCCGATGTGGAGTATCCATTTTATCGGATATCCATTTTACCGAATATTCGTATCCGTCAAACATATGTTTAAAATATTACTAATAATATTAGTATTAGTATTACTAATAAAATAATATTAAAAAACCTTAATCGTTTATTCCCTAAAACAAAACAAACACAATACTCCACTCAAAACAAAACACCCTAAAGTTATTATCTTATTAGGTATATTATAAAATGCCACGTATTATTATTTTATTGGGTATATTATCATGAAGTTACATTAAAGTTACAATGCACCCTATCACACACAATATACACCCATTAAAGAACATATACTCCACTCAAAATAAAAAAAAACTAATTTCATTTCATTTCTCTTTCGTACAAAACAAGAGGAAATAAACCATCATTTCTCTTCACCCTCATTCCTCCACCTCCACCTCCGTCGCTGCGCATCAGCCCCGCCACCGTTTCTCATCAACCCCTCAGCTGCGCATCAAATCTGTCGCTCCGCCGCTCCAAATTCCCTCCTCCTGCAACAGAAAGTTAGTAACAACAGGTACATACAAAATAAAAATAAAAATTTATAACTGTATTTATATATTGGTCATGTGGTTTTTCATTAGTTTCCTTAATTATAAATAAAGTTAGCAGAGAAACAAAAAAGTAAAGTGATGGTTTTGATTGTGATGAGAATTGAAGTTAACAACAGGTATTGTATACAAAATAAAATTGCATACTTATTAAAATAAAACTATCAGTATGTTTTGAAGACTAAAAGGTCAATGAGGTTACCATTCTCAATAAAATTTGATTTAATCTAAAAGGTGCATATGTATTTCTACTGTTATGGAATGCTACTTTTTTTTTTGGATGGCTTGAAGCTTATAAGTTTGTAAAGTATGGATGGCTTTAAGCCATATTATCATTATGGAATGCTACTATTATAATGGAAGCGAAAAGGTAGTAATCTTGTAACATATTTATTTATATTGGATATTTTAATAGTTATTTTTTGCTATGGCTAAACAATGTAAACGGATACGGATATTATCTGAATCCGAGGTATCCGAGCGGATACGGATATGGATAGTTATTTTAACTATCCGGTGGATACAAATACAGATACGGATAGTGCATCTAGATAGCGGATACGGATATGGAAAATATGGTATCCAATTCGTATTCGTCCGTTTACCACCCCTATGAAGGAATCATGCGATGTCTTCCAAAAATCACTTCTTTAGCCCGATAACAACAAAATTTTCGTTCTACTCCAGAGGAAATATCCAAAGAAATACATAGGATGAATGCCCTTAAAGAATTTTTAGATAACAAACTTCATCTTTTCTTGAAAATCCAGGTGCCAGTGAAGCTGAGAAATGGATAAGTCAGATTCTGAAAATTTTGAATGGAGTTTGTATAATTAACAATCTTCGGGTAACTTTAGCACCCTATATGTTTGAAGGTGAAGCTGGTTTCTGGTGGTAAGCAGTGTCACGTAACCAGAATGTTATTAATTTTATTTGGGAGCAATTTGAAGAAATTTTCTTCAAAAATTATTTTTTCGAGGCTGAACAAGACAATGAACTGTTGATTTATTAAAATTGCAATAAGCCAATCTATTTGTAACCCAATACAAAGCCAAATTTACCGAGTTATCTTGTTACGCCCTTGAATATACAGATACTGAGATAAAGAAGTATAAGAAATTTAAAAGAGGACTACATTCAAGAATCAAGAATTTAGTCGCTCCTTTATAAATCCGTGAGTATTATCAACTGATCGACATTACTGTAATTATAGAATAAAATTCTTCCGCCGTAATATGATATTCTCCCCCTGTTACTTGAAATAATTAAGGTAATTGAACCCCACCTCAATATTGACATTAACCCTATCCAAATTCGAGTGGACAAGCTTATTCTTAGATCCGTTATAACACAATGCGTTCAATGATTCATTGTCATTAATATCATGAAGTAGGACATATTTGGCCACAATGCCCTAATTTAATATCTATTCAATTCCTTCGTCAGTCAAACAATCCCTCACAAAATCTAAAATTTTGTCCTATCTAAAATCAACCTATGCCAAATCCTGTTATGGAAATTGTGCCAATCTCGAGTCGTGGAAGGAATTATGCAATACTGCCTACGTGAAACGCCCATGACGTGATATAAGGTTTTATATTTTTCCAACATCTTCCTGCACATGTTTTATTTGATTCAGGTTCAACACATTCCTTAATCAGTCTTAGAATTACTAAATTATTGCAGTTACTACCTACATCTTTAACTGCTCCATTGGATATTGAATTACCAACAAGTGAAATTAATACATCAACAAAGTTATAAAAATTGTAGAATTCAGTTTGGTTTAGGAAAAATCCTTTTTAATTTGATAATTTTTTATAATTGTGGTTTTGATATTATTATTGGTTTGAATGTTAAGTTAAGACATCGTGCTTATATTGATTGCTATGCCAAGAGAATTTATTTTCGAAATGAATATAATTGTTCTTTTGTATTTCAAGGATCCGGTCCGTTTGAACCATCGAGTTTCCAAATTCAAATATCTTTTTTAATTCAAACCTTTTGGAACAATTCAAAAATGTTTTTCCCAAATAATTACCAGGATTACCCCCTTACCAAGAAATAGAGTTTAGTATCAATATTGATCCTAATAGATTTCCTATTTTTATACCTCCGTATCCAATGGATCGTTTAGAACTTCGAGAACTTTGTACCCAATTAGATGACCTTCTTGAACAAGGTTTCATTCGACTTACTTCATCTCCTTGGGGAGATCCGGTATTATTTGTCAAGAAATAAGATAGAAGCTTTAGATTATGCATAAACTTTCTTAAATTGAACTCAGGAACTATTAAGAATAAGTATCATTTACCCCAAATAGGAGATCTATTTAATCAACCTCGAGGAGGAAGGGTCTTTTCTAAAATAGACTTACAATCCGATTACCATCAATTGCGAATTTGAGAAGATGATATTCTAAAAACTGCTTTTCAAACTCGTTATGGACATTTTGAATTTACTGTATTGTCATTGGGTTAACTAATGCACCCGCATCTTTTATGGATCTAATGCATAGATCTTTGGGACTTTTCTTGAACAATTCATTATCGTTTTCATTGACTATATTCTTGTTTATTCTCAAAATTCTGTAAAACATGCCCAACATTTATAAACAATCTTAGGTACTTTCGGAAACCATCGTTTATATGATAAGAAGATCAAATGCGATTTTTCAATGAAAGAAGTAAAATTTTTAGGACATGCGATTTTTAAAAATGGAATCCAAGTCGATCTAGCCAAAATTTAAGCCATTTTAGGATAGAGAAATCCTACCAATATTACAGGGATAAAAAGTTTTTTAGGATTAGCTGGATATTATCATCATTTTGTAGAAGGATTTTCTCACATTGATCTCCCCCTTTTAAAGATAACTAGTAAGGAAGTTTATGAACTGATGAATGTAACCAATCATTCCAAATTTCGAAGGACAAATTAACCACTTCTCCCGTCCTCACCATTCCTTCTCGTTATGTAAGATATGATATATATACTGACGTCCCATTGCGAGGGTTAGGATGTGTGTTAATGTAGAATGATAAAGTTATTACGTATGGGTCGTGACAACTCAAAACTCATTAACATAATTACTATGTCTATGATCTTGAGTTAGATGCTGTAGTTTTTGTGTCGAAAATTTAGCGATGTTACATTTACGATGAAAATTTTCAAGTCTTTTTTTTATCACAAAACTTTAAAATATATTTCTACTCAAAAGGACTTAAATTTAAAACAACGACGCTGGATGAAATTTTTGAAAGATTACCAATTTAAATTAAATTACTATCCAGGCAAAGGTAATGTAATAGCCCATGCTTTAAGTCGAAATCCAATAGTATGACTCCACACTTTAATTTCTTACAATATTACTGCTATCATAGAATAATATGACCTTCGATTGATATACCCTTTTGTAAAATTTTCCAAAATCACCGAATATCCCAAATTGAGAGAGAAAATCTTATATCAACAAACCCAAGATTCTTTTGCACAAACCTCTCAAGATAAAAATCTTGACTTCTCACATGATAAGGAAACAGGTTTACGATTTAGAAATAAATTATATGTACCTGATGATTCTTCTCTTTGAGAAGAAGTATTGCAAGAAGCCCATCATTCTAAATTTATGATTCACCCCCGAAGTTCAAAAATAAACCACGCCCTAAAGAAGCAATTTTGGTGGCTAAATATAAGAAATAATATTGAGAATTTTGTAAGTAAATGTCTTACTTGTCAACAAGTAAAGATAGAATACCAACATCCTAATGGACTCCTCCAATCCTTACTAATTCCCGAGTGAAAATGGGATCATATTACTATGGACTTTATTAGCAGACTACCTCGCATGTCCCAAGGATATAGCTCCATTTGGGTAATAGTAGGGTGACTCACCAAATATGTTCATTTTCTACCAATAAAGACAACAGACTCATTTCAAAAGCTTAGCAAGCTCTACATTCGATAAATTATCCTATTACATGGATTTTCTTTATCCATCGTATCAGATAGAGATTCCCATTTTGAAAGAAAGTTTTGGCAATCACTGCCAACCGTAATGGGTACTAAACTTCATTTAAGTATCGCATTCTACCCATAAACGGATGGACAATCAGAACATACAATCCAAACATTAGAAGATATGCTATGAGCTTATGCATCAGATATGCCGGACAACTGGAATGTACATTTACCCTTTGCTAAGTTTTTATATAATAATAGTTATTAGACAAGTATTAAAGCTGCCCCATTTGAAGCTTTATATGGAAGACTGTGTAGATCACCTGTATATTGGATAGAATCTGGAAGTAGTAAACAATTTGGTCCCAAGATAATTCAAGAAACCACTAAGAGAATACAACAAATTCAAGAATGATTGAAGACAACCTAAGATCGTCAGAAAATTTATTCAGACCACCGCTGAAAACCTTTAAAATTTCAAGTAATGACCAAGTATTTCTGAAAGTTTCTCCTCGGAAAGGAATGTTACGCTTTGGAAAAAAAGGAAAATTATCCCCAAATATATTGAACCTTTCACAATTTCTAAACGAGTAGGCTCTGTAGCCTACCAATTAGAATTAACTGTGCAATTATCCAATATTCATAATGTATTTCACGTGTCTCAGTTACGCCAGTATATTTCTGATCCCTCTCATACCATTACGTGACAAGACATCTCTATCGAACCAAACCATGAATTTGAATTATGCCCTATTCAAATTATGGATCGCTAAGTGAAGCATCTCAGAAATAAGGAAATCCCCTCAGTTAAAGTACTTTGGGAAAATCAAAATCAGTAAGAAGCCACATGGGAACCGGAATAGGCTATGAAAGATCAATATACCGACCTATTTCAAAGAAAATTCGAGGACAAATTTCTTTCTTTAGGTAGGTAGACTGTAATAATCGAAATTTTGAATCGAATCTATCAACCGACCCCAATCACATATATTCATTGTTTTAACCCTCATAAAGCATTCAAGTTCAAAAGTCTCCTAAAGAAGAATAAAACTATCTTTGATGCCCTACAACTTTACTAAATTAACCTAGACACACAAAAGTTTCAATAATTACAAACTAACCAGTGAATATTTCAAATAAACACAAGTTGACTTATACTTAACCCCTAAACCTCAACTTTATATTAAATTAATCCTGTAGACTTCAACTAACACAAAATTATAATTTCAGCCCTTGAAACTTTTTAAAATTATTAAAATACCCCTAAACTTTCTTTAAACTTAGACTTTTAAGGCTATATATCTTAATATTTTACCAAATAATGACCAAACACCAAGGTTTGAATACTGCTACATTACCCCCTCTCCACATCTGCAACACATGAGCACTAGAAAACAAAAATCACATGTATACGCCATGCGTACATGTGAGGTACACTAACCAAGTTCAAAAACTCTTGAACTCTTCTGATTAAACACCGTAAATATCCCATGGTTTCATCAGTTCAAACTCACCTCAACAACAGTTTAAAATATTTTAAAATTCACTCCAAATAAGTACACTATGATTTTATGCATTATATTCAATTCTTTTAGTTTCAATCAATTTCTGTATGTTTATCACGCTTAGAGCAATCATAATATTAAAGCATTTACCTGTAAAATAATGTATAATAGGAAAAACAAGAAATTACGCCATTTAAGCTTGAGCTTTAATGGCGAATTTTGATATGAGGCTTAAAGCTTTGATTTGAAACTATGAATACCTTCGCTAGAACCTTTGGAACTTGAGTGTAATGATCAAAACTCATGAATTTGCATAACAAGCTTCAATTTGTCAAAAGTGTATTTTGAACCAGAAAACTGAAATTCTTAAATTCTTCTTGTATAGTCCATCTCAAACCTTGAAATCAAAACAAGACTACTCCTTAATATTGCAGAAACCAAACTAGGTTCATAAGACTCTTTGCCATAGTCTTGAAAGCCACGAATGTTAGGTAAAATTTTCAGCAAAACACACAGTTATAGTACTCACGATATACTACGTCTCAATCCACAAAACCTATATATTTGAACTACTTATGAAATTTTAGGTTAAGTTTGTTAAAAAATCATCTCAAATGGTGTAGAAATGAAGGATATATATAAGGCTAAAAAGAAGAAACCCTAAAGTTAACCATCAAGAGGTTGAGATGAAGTTTTTGACCAGAAACTTTGACCACGCGCGCGAGAGTGCGTGGCCAATCATAAATTTCTAAAAAATTTTCCAATATTATTATTTTATTTTTCTGGTCAAAATGGAATAAGGTAAGGCCAAGTTTCGTTAAGCCTAGCCTAAGTTATGGAAAAATGAGATTTTAATTTTAAAATATTTTTTCTAAATTACAATTTGACCCCTCCTAACTTTTTTAACTTATTAATTTGAATCCCAAACTTTATCTATAAATACGTCAAAATATTTAACGACAAAAGGTCTCCTACATCAAAGTTTAAATATAACCTTCAATCATTGATTTCAAAGTTCCAAATTATTTACAATTAACCCCGTCAAACTTTAAAAGATACAGTTTTTGTATAAACTGACCAACCCAACCCTAATTCCAACAAATATTTATGTACCCAAACATTATATACATATAATTAAGTACCAGCTCCTCTCGATATCCTCTTTTGATCTGTAAGCCGTGACAGAAAGAACTTTTCGGTGTATAATTTTCTTTTGTCGTTGCTTGAAAATCTCTTCTAATCAAAACCTCAAATACCTACAAAATATAAAAAACTCAAGTTTAGAGGTAAGTAAGGGTATCAATCCACTTCCAAGGGTGTAAGCTAGAGACAAACTCAAATGTAGTTCAATTTTTATTTTCTTTTTGTGCTTTCTCACTTTTCTACTTTTTTTAGCTTTTTCAAATATTAAAACAATTGGGTGAGGTGATAATTTAAACTAAACTAAACTACATGTGGTATGATAATAACTAACTAGAAAATGACTAAAATGGAAAATAAAGTCTAACACTAAAATAAGAGATAAAGTGAGGTAAATAATTGTGAGAACAATCAAGGAGTGGGATTACACCACAAATTTTAGCTATTCTAACTAATTAATTTAATTAGTTGAATTCTCCCATATTAATATCAAAATTACAAATCAACTCTCGTTGCAAATGTAATTTTAATAGTAACCTTTTTAGAAATTAAGTTTAACACCCCACAACTCTAGAAAAATAGATCTACACTCTTTTTAATTAATCACCCGCCAGGATCGGTCAATTAAAATTTATGTCAATCTTAGAAAATAAATTTAAAGTTGAAATTCAAGTTATAATACCCCACTTAAGAAACCCCTATCTCTAGTTCGAATCTAAAATGGATATTATAACTAGAATTTCGATTTTCTCTCTAAAATCATTTACCCTCTCTCGAGGCGTAAATTTAAGGGCGAGAGGTCAAAATTAATAGTCAAAGGGAATTTTCAAGTAATCAAACCAATTAAACTAAAATAACATCAAATAAGGGTTTCCCCCCACCCCTTGAAAGGGGATTTAGCCTAACATGATATGAAATTTGACAAATTAATAATCAAGGCTACTAAAATAAAATAGAAGGGAATAGAACCAGCAAACCAAATCTCTTTGAGAAAGTTGAACTCTACTCTTCCAAATTGAAGCATACAATCCCTCTAATTGAGCATCCAAGTGATTTGAAATTAAACATCCAATCAATTAACTCTCTTACAATATTTAACGTCACAAATATCTAACAAAAATAAAAAGAATAAAGTAAAACTATTTACAAATGGTATTTTTCTCTACAATTCTCTCTTTAGAAATTCCTATCTAAAAGCTCTTCTTTTTTTCATATGGGGTCTTCATCTTCATTTATAGTAGGCACATGGAGCATGGGGATATTTTTGGGTATTGACTTGAGTGTGCATGAAATGGTGAGAGGAGTGTGAGGTGTGAGTGTGTTGAGGTCATGTGGGTGAGGGGATTGGAATAAAATCTGATTTGGTATAAGGGTTATTTTTGGAAAAGGGAAATTAAGTTAGTTGGGGGTATTTTTGGGTAAAAGAGGTTAAATGGGTTTTAAGCATGTGGTGTAATTGTTTGGCTTGGTTTTGGTTTGTTTGTTGGCAGGTGAAGAAATCGTGCAAGGAGCAAAAGGGAAATGGGTTTATGGGTTTTATTTGGGAAATGGGTTTGCCGAAATTTTCGGGTTAGGAGTGGTTTTGCTGGAATCGAATATGGCAGGTGGGTCTCCGGTTTCAGAGGATTGTAGGTTGGGTTACGCCGGCCAGTGGACGGCGCCGGAGGCATGAGATCCGGTGGCGGTTTAGAACCAGGGTCGCGAGTTGGATCGCAGGAGGTTGCCGAGTTGCAGTGGGGTTTAAGGGTAGGGGCTTTGGTTATGGGGGTTGAGGTTAGGAGAGAGAGAATGGAAGTGGGTGTTTGTAAGATGAGGGTGAGGGTAATTTGGCGTGGGAAGGTGTAGGGAAGTATTGGTGTGGGTTAGTATGAGGATAGGTAGTGTTAGGGTGTAGGAGTGTGTATGGGATTTGTGTGTGTGTAGTTAATTTGGACCCTAAAAAAAACTAAAACTAATAAAAATAATACTATAAAAAAATAAAAATCCTACTTCTAATAATAAAATAAAGACTCAATTAAAAATGAAACTAAAAAGAGAAATAAAATAAAAAAAATAAATAAAAATAAAATCTAATAAAACTAAAACTTAAATTCTAATTAAATGTAAAATCAAATAAAACTAATAAATGAAATCCTAAAAAAAATCTAATCCTAACAAAAATAAAACTAATAACTAATAAAAATAAAGATGAAATAAAAATATACTAATTGTTGATACCAAATTTAGTTTGCTGACATGGACCAATCACTTGAAGACACGTGCCAACGTACGTGGCAAATACGAATACTTTCAGCGAACAACATACTGTTATCGAGCTACTCAGGCGCTCCGAGCAACTTAAGCGTACCGAGCAACTTAGCGTGCAGAGCATCTAGATCAAGAGAATCAAAAGGCGACTACGCATTAAATGCGCATTATTATCGTACAAATGTATATGCCTAGTCGATAACAGCGCATTATCTTTTCACATGTACCGCCTCAAGACTATAAATACATTGTAACCTCCTCATAAGAAGGGGACTTTGGATCTCTTGGTAAATCGATTATCGAGATTCAGGGCAAACAGTCAACAATACAAAAATAGTGGACGTAGGCCATTTTCATAAGGCTGAACCACTTTAAAAATCATTTGTCTTATTTATTCCATTTTTATTTGTGATTGATTAATTAGATAGAATTTAGTTTTTTACATCAACAGATTGGTAATGTCTGTGGGAAAACGACCGTACTTAACGTTTTTCACCAAATAACTCATCATCTATGGCTGAGATTCCGGAATCCAGTGAGCGAAACACCGGGCTCCCTCCAAACCCCTCTACTCCACCAAATATTGAAGATCTGGCTGGCATAATGGCTAATTTGGCCCAAGGGCAAACAACCATGCAAGAAACCATGCGTCAACTTATTCAAACTGTTCAAGATGGAGTTCCTGCCCAATCTGGACAACGAAGTGTTTAAAGAAATACCCATCTACCATCCTCAAGGACCAGACGAACACTGTTCCCGAAGGTCTCTCAATCTAGACGTACTGATTCATATCATACTGATAGGTATAGTGATCCTTCGTATCAACCCGGTTAGACTTCATCAGTACAAGCTACAGATTCTCAACGAAATGTCACTCTAACTTCGAAACGGACCAGTGCTCTGGAAAGGTTGAGTAGAATCTCTCCTTTTGATCGATTGGGCCCTAGGAGGAATAAAAACCCTCCTAGGATCGCGTTGAACAACTCTCAATATCCACCCAATTTAAGGGAAGGCTCTGCCCAATCAAACCCAACAGCTCGTAATGAAAGGTCCCAAGAGGAAAACTCAATGCGATCAGTCGCTCGAACAAATAGGCTCGAGGTGGGAAATAATGCATGAAAAGGTTCTATTCAAAGGTTGGAAGACAGGTTAGGGTAAATGGCCTCTATAAAGAAATTTTATCCAAGGGACACCGTTTATGCAGGCAATTATGGATTTTCCCACACCATCAAAATTCAAAGCTCCTATGGTGACACCTAAATATGACGAAAAAACTGATCCTGTCCTTCATATAGAGCAGTACCAAGCTGCTGTCGAAATCTATGCGGTTCCAGATGAGATGAGATGCAAGGCATTTTCAGGAACTCTCATCGGGTCAGCTCAGATATGGTACAACAACCTTCCTCGGGGGAAGATTGTAACTTTCCTTCAACTGGCAGAGCTTTTTATAGGGAATTTCTGTTTTGGAGCGAAACCAGTTAAAAGAGTAGCACACTTACTGAGTGTTAGAAAGAAGACATAAGAAAGTACCAGGGACTATATTACTCATTTCAATAACGAGAAACTTGAGGTAATTGATTACAAGGAAAAGACATCAATTACTACTCTGATGAGTGGACTGTTACCAGACAAGTTGTACTATACTTTGGCCAAAGTTTCGCCTAAGACCATGGAAGAACTAATGGCAAAGGAAACCAAGATCATGAATGCTGAGGAAGCCATGGCAACGAAGAAGAATACAGACACTAAGGAGACCAAAGTTGAGGCTATTAAAACTGAGAAGAAGGATCAAAAGAACAATGGGGGAAATAAGCAATCGAAAGGTAAACAAGCGCTGGAGCAGATGAGGTAATATGGAAATTATACTCCCTTGAAGGTGGATATAAATCATATTCTGGAAGAGATCAAGAACAACGAGGAGCTAACTTGGCCAGAGAAAATGAAGGCAGATCCTGACAAAAGGGACAAGTCCAAATATTGCGAGTTCCACAAAGACCATGGTCACACGACCAAACATTGCATAACTCTCCAGAATGAGATCGAAGCACTCATCAGGCGAGGAAAATTGGCTAAGTACATTGATCGCCAAAATGGTGGAAAAACCAGCAACAGAGGAAGGCAAATATCTAAATCTCCTCGTCGAGCAAAAGAAGACAAGAAGAGAGATCATGAAGATGATCCAGAAGATGATCATGACCTCCCCAAAAGACCAAGATAACCTGAGCGCGAGGTATTTTCAATCCATTTTGGGTTATTTGAATGTAATGTCATTACAGGTGGAGATGCAAGAGGTAGAGATCTGACTGCGGAGAGGAAAACTTACCTCAATGAGGCCCAAGCTTGCTCTTACATACAGCGAATAAACTTGGCTGAAGATAATTGCTCGAGAAAGGTGAATAGGGATAAACTGGTCATCGTTTTTTCTAAGAACGACCTGGAAGGTGTACTATATCCTCATGATGACCCATTGGTGATAAAGATGAGAATGAAGGAAGTGGTGATTTCACGGGTACTAGTGGATAATAGCAGCTCTGCAAATATCACGTTCTACCCGTGCTTTGACAGTTTGAATCTGAAGTTAGCCCAGTTGGAATCATATCATAGGCCCCTCCTCGGATTTACTGGAGAAAAGGTTTTTACACTTGGGACGATCAAGTTGGATATGCTTATTAGTACATGGCCTGCTAGTCAAACAGAAAGAGTACACTTTTTCGTAATGGATAAAAATGTCCAATCAGCTTACAACATCATCATGGGAAGCGTAGGTCTGAAAAAGTTCGAAGCAGTACCATCTACTGTACATCAATGTTTAAAATTCCCAACCAACTTTGGAGTGGGAGTTGTGAAAGGCGATCAGAAAGTAGCTCGAGAATGCTACTATTCATCTACCGAACAGGAGGAACGAGAAGAATCCAGGAAGAAGATTACTACCTACCAAGTGGATGAAATAGAAGATGCAGAGATTGAAACATTAGACCCTAGAGACGAGTCTCAGCTCGTGAAGTTTCAGGTCATGGAAGCTACCGAAAATATCATTCTGGACGATGAACACCCAGAACGAACAACCTAAATTGGTGCGTCATTAGATGAATCAATAAAATAGGAACCGATAGCATTTCTAAGGTGTAAAAAATAGACTTTTGCGGAGTCATGAAGACATGCTAGGGATAGACCTGAGTTTCCTGTGACATAAGCTCAACGTGAACAAGGAGGTCAAGCCAGTGATGCAGCGAAGAAGGGTGTTTAGCCATACAGGAAGAGGTAGAGAAACTACAGAAAGCCTTTTTTTTAAGGATGTCAAGTATCCTGATTGGATAGCAAATGTGGTGATGGTAAAGAAGAAAAACAATAAGTGG
Source organism: Sambucus nigra (assembly GCA_949130495.1). Classification (NCBI taxonomy): domain Eukaryota; kingdom Viridiplantae; phylum Streptophyta; class Magnoliopsida; order Dipsacales; family Adoxaceae; genus Sambucus; species Sambucus nigra. The sequence continues at coordinate 166,114,786 of OX422213.1, read as the reverse complement.
AGGATGTGTGTGGACTTCACTGATCTTAATAAAGCCTGCCCAAAGAATCATTTTTGTTTGCCCCGAATCGATCAGCTGGTGGATGCTCTCTCGGGGCATGAACTATTTAGTTTCATGGATGCTTACTCTGGTTACAACCAGATTAAAATAAAACCCGAGGATAGGGAAAGTACCTCTTTTATCCCCCCAAGGGGGACTTATTGCTATAATGTTATGCCTTTAGGACTTAAAAATATAGGTGAAACATATCAACGGCTAATGAATACGGTGTTTATAGAGCAAACCAGTCATAACATGGAGGTTTATGCCGATGATATGTCGACAAAAAGCAAGAAAGCTGCGGATCATTTAGTCGACCTAGGTCAAACTTTTGATCAACTAGAGAAATATCAAATGAAGTTGAATCCCACCAAATGCATATTTGGAGTACGAGAAGGTATGTTTCTCGGATATATCGTTAATTAACGAGGTATCGAGGAAAACCTTAAAAATATTAAGGCCTTATTAGAGCTACGATCTCCAACTACGAAGAAGGAAGTGCAAAGTATCACAGGGCGGGTTGCAGCACTTAACAAATTTGTGTCACGAGCAACAGACAGATGCCTCCCATTCTTCAAAACGCTCCGAAAAACTTTTGAATGGAATGATGAATGCGAGGAGGCCTTTTAAGAATTGAAGAAATATCTGGGAACACCTCCATTGTTATCTAGACCAGTGATGGGAGAAAGACTATACTTGTATATAGCAGTTTAAGAGAATGTAGTTAGCTCGGCGTTGATAAGAGTGGAGGACGTAGCACAAAAGCCAGTTTATTACACCAGCAAGGCTTTTCGAGGAGCAGAGATCAAATATCCAAGGTTGGAGAATTTGGCACTATCACTGATCGAAGCAAGCAGAAGAATGAGGCCATACTTCCAAGCCCATACTATAGTGGTGTATACTGATATGCCATTAAGACAAGCTCTGCATAAACCGGAGAAATCGGGAAGATTGGTGTACTGGGCAGTAGAACTTGGTGAATATGACATAGTTTATGAGCCTAGATTATCACTCAAGGGGCAGGAAGTAGCGGATTTTATTGCAGACTTTACCCACTCTGATACCTCTGAAGAGCAGGAGCTTAATACAGACCAACCTATGGATGTTACGGGACCGTCGAACTCAACACCCGGCCAACTTCCATCCGTGAATGATTAAGAGAAGATAATCAACGAGCAGCGAGAAATGTAGGGGGAAGACAAAAAAGATATCAAATATTTCATCGAGGAATTCTGTCTGACCAAGAGTTTGATAATGAAGTACCAGTACGGAATCTGTATGTGGATGGCTCTTCATGCACTATAGGTAGTGGAGCAGGAATTATTTTAAACAGTCCTGATGAGATTGATATAGAGTATGCTCTGCATTTTCAATTTAAAGATTCCAATAATGAGGCTGAATACGAGGCTATGATCGTGGGTCTAAGTCTGGCCAAAACCATGAAGGCAGAACAGGTCGTTGTATTCAGTGATTCGCAGTTAATCATAAATTAAATTCTTGGGTTGTATGCAGATAAGGGAGAACTAATGGTCAAGTATCATGCAAAAGCTATGAAGGTTGTCTCGACTTTTACCGCAGTTCATTTGATCAGAATATCGAGATTGGAGAGTGCAAGAGCTGACGCCTTAGCTCGGCTAGCATCAGCAATACGCACCGAGCTACGAAGAATAATCCCAATAGAAATCCTGGTAGATCGGAGCATATATGAAGGCTTGATGATGAACTTCATTGACTCGACTTGGAATCATCCTGGATGGATCCCATCAGGGCCTATATCGAAGAGGGGACTGTGCCACCTGATAAACTCGTAGCCAAGAAATTGAAGTTTAAAGCTACTCGTTATGTATTAACCAGTGGAATTTTGTATAGAAGAGGAGTTATAGTAGGACTATAAAGATGTGTCCACCCATCTGAAGTTAAAGAATTGATTGAAGGGGTTCACGAAGGTACCTGCGGTGCCCATGTAGCAGGTCAGACGCTTTTGCAAAGGATAACAACACAGGGGTATTACTGGCCAACGATGAGCACTGATTATGCAGCTTATGATAAGAAGTGCGATAAATGCCAACATTTCTCTTCCATCCAAAGAACTCCCCAAGCATTGCTAACACCCATCACGTCCCCTTGGCCATTCTCTATGTGGGGGATAGACTTGGTCGGACCACTTTCGATGACCAAAGGGAGATTCAAATACCTCATAGTTGCTGTGGATTATTTTACCAAATGGGTGGAAGCCGAACCTCTCATTGATATGACATATGACAAGGTCTATTAATTTATTTAAAAGAGTATTATTTGCAGATGTGGTCTCCCACACGCATTCATTACTGACCATGGAACCCAATTTGACAATACATATTATCATGAATCCAATGTACTGAAGATCCACTCCGTACCAGGCCACCCCCAGATTAATGGGCAAACTAAAGTAACGAACATAACCCTACTGAATGGCTTGAAAAAATGACTGGATGATGCAAAGGGAAATTGGATTGACGAACTACATTCTGTGTTGTGGGCCTATCGCACTACACCGTGAACAACAACTGGGGAGTCTCCGTACATGTTGACATTTGGAAGTGAAGCTGTCATACCTGCTGAATTGGGTCTACCCACACATAGGGTGCTTAATTTCAATTCTCCTGTAAGCGACTTGATGAGACGATTAGATCTGGATATGCTCGAAGAAGTTAGGGAGGAAGCAGCAATCAGGAATGCAACATACCAACAACGAACAACCTTGTTCTACAACAAAAGAGTGAAGAAGTGTGATTTGAAAGAGGGGGATTATGTGCTGAAGAAAGTGATCCAAAAGCATAACAAACTGGAGGCCAACTGGCATGGACCTTACAGAGTAACTGAAGTTGTTCGTCCTGGTACATACAGAATTGAGACTTTGGAGGGAGAAGAATTTAAGAATGCATGGAATGCAGAGCATCTGCTCAAGTACTATCAATAATTAAAATTCATATGTAACACATTTATTTCAATATGAATAAAGTGATGTTTCGCCCATCTTTCCTCCTTTGTTGAATTTTTTTCGGAATATTAGTGCTACACACTACACAAACACAAATTCAGAGCAACAGCCACCAACTCTGGTTGGTCGGCAATTCAACAACCACCAATTCTGGTTGGTCGGTAATTCATCAACTACTAACTCCGATTGGTCGGCAACTTATTAACCACCAACTCCGGTTGGTCGATAATTTATTAACCACCAACTCCGGTTGGTCGGTAATTCAATAACCACCAACTCCGATTGATCGGCAATTCAATAACCACCAACTCCGGTTGGTCAGTAATTCAATAACCACCAACTCCGGTTGGTCAATAATTCAATAACCACGAACTTCGGTTGGTCGGCAATTCAATAACCACCAACTCCGGTTGGTCGATAATTCAATAACCACCAACTCCGGTTGGTCGACAATTCAATAACCACCAATTCCGGTTGGATAGTACCAAACTAGGCAAGAAGATAGATGACCTCCCGGGGCATCCACTGTCTTGGCAATCAGGTAATCCTAACGAGATTACTACAACTACGCAGGAACATGGGATGAAAATCATTCCATTGCTTAGTCCCAAAGAGTTACAAGTCACTACAATCAGACAATAAACGGGACAAGTTCCCTTGTCTACAAAATATTTCAATCAACAAATATATATATATATATATATATATATATATATATATATATATATATAATCACCAACGAATAACAAAGAAATTCTACAAATTATTCACAAGGAAGTGAAATTGTAAAAGAAACTAAATTTTTCTTGATTAAATCCAAAATGCAGATTACATATGATATGAAATTAGATTCATTACAAATGAAATTAGATTCATTACAAATGTGCTATTCTATGGGTTTCTTTCCCTCTGCTTTTGACACAGGTTCCACCCCAGATGGAGGATCATCTAATGCGTAAGGAGAATTTATAAAGTTCATAGCTCGCAACATTCTGACATTAATTATGGATGGTCGATCAAGTAAGTGCTCTGGACGAGATATCTCAAAATTCAAATGAAGACTATAATCACCGAGACACTTGGCGATCAAAATCCGAGGAATAGCGCGGACTGGAATCCAGCTAAGGTCAAGTTTTAAGGGAGGCACAGGTAAATCAAGAACTCCAGGCTCATAATAATATCATAAGAAATGACCTTGCTCTAGTTGCAGAACACATAAAGTATTCAACCATCCCTGCTTATATCCTTTGCTGTTTGACTGCTGCAAACGAGCATCAAGATGATACAGAGCAGAACTCTGATTGGAGAGTTGGTCGGTGAAACTCTGAATCTTCTTAGACATTTCTGCCAAAGCTTGATTCTTCACCGTCAATTGAACGACTTGATTTTCTAAGGCCAATTGAGTTCTTATCTCATCAATATTAACCTGACCAGCCCTTGCTCGTCCACGGGAGGAAGATCTTGCTCTGCCGCGAGCAGGCATGGAAGGTCCAGTTCATTTCAAAGTCTCTAACTCTTCCCGTAAGCTAGCATTTTCTACTTCTAAGAAGGAAAAACCATCATCATTAATTGAAATTAAGGCTCTCGAGGAAGAGGAGGCAGCAGATTTGATCTGTTTTATTTCCTCCTGCAGCGTGATATTCTCTTGCTCTAGTAGCTTGGCAATATGTTCTATGCTATTCCATCTAGAGCTTTAACACACTTTCCTTTTTCTCATGAGCTGAAATGTACTTGTCATATCCCTTGTCAGCACTCAATTGCTGGTACTATCTCTCATAACCTTGATGCAAAAGTGTAGTGGATTCTTTGTACTGCCGTTGAAGTTCCTCGATCGTTCCTTGAAGATCTTTAATCATTTCGTAATAAGACACATTGTTGGCTACAACATGATCAAGTAGGCACTTCAAGTACTAGTAAGCATCAATTGCTCGTTCAGAGGCATCTGATCCGAGAATGTCAATTATTTGAGCCTTAGTAAAGTCTGTATGACCAACTTTGAAATAGTCATTGCATTTATTCATCAACTCTGTATCATGAGCTGATAAGAGTTCCATCCTGGCCATAAACTAGCAAAGAGAAGATGAAAAAACAAAATCAATAATGATACGAACAAAGCAAGTAAGAGAAATTCCAAACGAACAATAAAAGTTTAATTTTTATTCATCATGATAAAGGAAAACACAGATAAGGGTACATCCAAGAAAAAAAAAGACACGAACAACTTTACACCTTCTCCTTATTTCTTACGACTTCTTCGAACGGTTTGGATGAAGGAGTTGGTTGCTCGGAGAGTAATGGAAGTTGCTCGATAGATGTGCTGTCTTGTTGGATTTACTCGGAGGGTTGAACAATAGCAACAGCAGGGACCTGCTCTCCTATCATCATAGAAGACTCATCTGATGTAGCTTCATCTTCTTCTTCTTCTCCTGGAGAGGGAGGAGGGCCATGAGTATGCTCCTGGAATAACTCAGAAGTTTCAGCAACCTTCAATTTCTTCAAAGCTGCTATCCATCCATCCCTAAAATATTTAACACTGGCATACTCCATCTGGGAAGACATAACAGCCAGGCCCTTATTCCAGCCCTTGTCCCAACCAACACTAAAAGATTTGTTGATAGAAGCTTTCCTTTTTTCCCTCACCGAGGAAGTCTTTTCCCTAAGGATCTCTTCGGCAAACTTCAGTTTTTCTTCTGCCTCTTTATTAAGTCGTTTATCATCTTGAAGCTTGGCGATATTTTCCTCGACAGACTTAAGCTTGACTTCAAGCTCATTATTATGTTGTTCAGCCTCCTTTAATTTCTTCTCCAACTCTTTGGAGGCAGTCACAACTTGATCTCGATTTGTTTCAACAGACTGGAGCTTTTTCTACCATGCATTTTTATCTTCCTCGTACCTCTGACAAGATTCCTTTAAGGATTAAGTTAATCCATCAAAAGCTTCTTCTATTCCGCCCGAGAAAGTGGAAGCCCTGATGGCTTCATCTTTCTTTAAAATACTATTAAAACACGTCACAAGCTGAAAAAGAAAGAAATTTAAACCAACATACGAACATAACATTAGAAGATGAAGAAGTCAGGTTAATGGTACTTACTGACGCAATATGTTGAGCAGCCAAAGTAGTAACTTTCTCACGATAAAGAGTATCCTCAGAACCTTGAAATTCTAGGATAGTCCAAGATTTGATCAAGCCCATAGCAGAGCTTGGAGGAATAAGAGCTGGAATATTACCTTCAACAGTTGAAGGTTGAGAGATAGGGTCAACATGTCTCTCAGAAGAACTTCTTTTTAATCTCCTCAGAGGAGCAGGAACATTGTCAATTAAAGGTGCTGTCTCTATTTGTGAAACGACAACAGTTGCAATTAAAGATGCTACCTCTTTTGGAGGCACATGGGGCTTTTTACCAGCTTACTTAGCAATAGTAGAGGGGGGTACATCTATATTCTTTGTCCCCTCATCTGGTACATCTGGTTTATTCTTCTTTGCCTCTTCAGTGGCAAAGGCAGACTTGTCAAAAAATGCGGGAACTTTCCTCTTCTTCATCAGATCAGAAATATGAATGCTTGAGTCAGAAGAAGATCCTTTCGTACTGGTTTTAGAAGTTGGAGTCTGATCAAGATCAACCACCACAAGACGAGCAATGAAAGATGAAGTGGACCTTCTGTATCTCAACAAATATGAAGCAGACCTCACATGCTCTCCGACAACTGATTGGTGCAAGCCCCAGATAAGTTTTAAATATTTTATTTTAACGCCAGTCTCTTTTGGGGGCTTCCTTTTACTGTCAACTGTAACAAACAAAATTAATGTCAGTTATGCATTTCATCGAATACAAAGAAAATAAGATTTCAAAAATGAAAACAACCTATCCCATTGCCATAAAACGGACACCTGGGGACCTTGGTACACATCATTTCCATTTAATGGAGGGTGTTGCCAATTTTTCATCATAACCCCATGATCAAAATAGTCCCTATTGGCATCGGGAAGGTTGACAACTAAAGCTCTATTCGAAAACCTAGTTTTTAAATAGAAAGTAGTGTCACTGGTAACCCATCTATAGCAATACATAATTTCTGGAATTCCTAAATGAGTTCCATGAAGTTGATTCAACCTATGTACGCCATTAACTACCCTCCATGTATTTGGAGCTACTCTTGAAGGTACGATATCGAAATATTGGCAAAACTCCAAACACAGGGGATTTGGTGAGAAAGAAAACCCACACTCAGCTACAAAAAGACTTGAGAACCAGTGTCCCTCAGCCAAAGAAAATAAATCAGAAGGACAGGGAAGTTCTTCCAAAATAACCCATGAAGGGATTGAAAAATCAGACTAAAATTTATCCAACGATTCAACAAGATAAACCATGACGAATAAAGTAAATAAAGAAGAAGGAAGAAAATCTTACAGAAGAAAGAGAGATCGGTTGACAATGAATGATGGAAAGAACAAAGGCACAAGATAGAGAGAAAATGAAGAGTTTAGAAATACAGATTTGAAAAGTAGAAGACGATGGGATTTCTGTCGCACTTAAATACTTTACCTCGGGAATAGAGAAAAACAATGATTACAAGGGAAGATGTTTGCGTTTCTAGCGGCTAAAAGAAGAAAAAAGGAGGGGGGCACAAATATCGAAGTGATCATGAAAATTCAAAATATTTATGAAGTTTGATATTAGGCGCTCAAAAAGGAATCATATACAATGAAAATCTTCCTAAAATCCATGAAGACCAGTAATCTAAGCAGTTTTCAAGAGAAATGTTCCACACTCTTCTTCAACCACAACTGTGAAACATTGGGGGCTTCTGTTGATACCAATTTAGTCTGCTGACGTGGACCAATCACTTGAAGACAGGTGTCAACCTACATGGCAAATACAAATACTTTTAACTACATCATACTGTCACCGAGCTACTCAGGCGCTCCGAGCAACTTAAGCGGTCCGAGCTACTTAGCGTGCAGAGCATCTAAATCAAGAGAATCAAAAGACGACTACGCATTAAATGCGCATTATTATCGTACAGATGTATATGCTTACTAGATAACAGTGCATTATCTTTTCACATGTACCACCTGTGACACCCCGACTAATTAAATACCGGGTAGCTACTCCTTTATTAAATTAAATTAAAGTGCCAAGTTGGCTCAGTTAATAGCATCACTGTCGAAAACATGTTTATAATTTCTAACCACCTAGTATTTAAAAGTAAGTTGTCAAATTTTAAATTAAGTCTGGTTATCAATGGGAAAAAGAATTATGCAAGAATAAAATAACCATTCACCATAATGAAGAAATGGAATATCCAACAAATAATAATAAGTCCGGAGGAAAACTCCTCACAACAATCCCACAACTGAATTAAATAAAACTGCAGCCGGAATTAATTACATGCCAAAAGTCTGAAAATCTGAAATATGAAATGTCTCTAATAGAAATGGGAGACATGCCCTACAACTGGTGAAAACTGAATATAGAGTCAAGACAAATGAAGCGTCTACTAGCAAGGCCTTGTAATTTCCACAACAGCTACAACTCGTCACCTGAATAGAAATCCTATGCATGGTGTCCTTGTGGCTGGGCACCTAAAAGGTTTTTACAAAAAAAAAATAGATTTGAAAGCAAATGGGTCAGAGCCCGAAAGTGGAGAGTATGTTAAAATAGCAAGTGTTTTAATAACATTAAAACAATGAATGCAAAATACATGTTAGGACGTGCACTCACATGAAATACTCACCTCTCGACTAATTGTGCACTCCTAACGTACCGTACCCATCTAAGTGACATACATATCTAACCAAACCGTAATAAGTTCTACCCTTACTACTCGATTCTCATTATGCATTCTAACGTTATCAATTAAATAGACGGCTTTACTTAAACTCAGATTCTCAATTATTAGCAATACAATTCACTACCAGTTATCCCGTTATATCTTCTCAAAACATTACCATAATTATACTCACAATACTAATCATGAAAGTTCTCATTATTTAAGTGTATATTATTCACGTCATAAATATACAATACAAGCACCCCGAGACTAAGCTGCGGTGCACACATACTCTGCTATCCATCCCGGTACATCACGTACATAAGGATCACGCATTCCAAATCTCAGGAATCGTACTCAAATAATAGCAAATCACAAAACAATGGAGGCCAACACAGTCACATCACATGGGTCACGCACATACCTACTCTCCCACGATCAGCAGACTTATTAACTTCCCAATAAGTCCTTCTCTGACCTATCTTCTCGAGGTACCAATCTATATCCCCCCGTAGGCACACAAAGATTAGATGGTCCGAAACGAACGCAAACCTCCCGTGATAGCAAGTATGGTAGGTATGTCATACACATCAAATCATATATACAAAGCATGCACACATCTTAGCTATTACCATATTTATTTTAGTGGTATACTTCTCGTTCTTATACCCACACACTTGGCCCCGATTTATATATACACATCATCCATTATCCTCACGTCGTAAATAGTTACTCACGTTATAACCCATAAATATCATTTGGTTCAAACCACACTTCTATGTTTTACTCCTCCATATATCCCAAACGTCCCATCTATATCGATTAGTCATCAAGGAATTTTCATCTCTACAATTAAACAAGGTTACGGAACACTAGAAATCAAATCAGGCCAAAAAGGCCAAACTGTCAGCTCGATAGAAGTCTCGTTCGAACGAGGCTGTTCGAACGAGAGTTCGTTCGAACGAAGTGGGCATCTAACGAGATCTCGTTCGAACGAAAGGTATCGAACGAACATCCCACTCGTTAGAAGTCAAACTGTCAACTCGTTAGAAGCTCGTTCGAACGAGCTCGTTCGAACGACCTGGGCAGGCCTTCTAACGAGGTGACAGTTTCGAGCCCAGAATTTCCCTTTTTCGTTTTTCCCAAATTTCTTCACCTCTCAACCCATATAAAAATCGTCCCAACAGTATTTTAAGGTTTCTAATCCACATTAAACATTCATAGGTCATAACTAAACGTTTATATATGGCCAAATCTTCCTAAACATTATCTAATCATCAAATCTCTCCAATTTTCCCCCAATCCCATGAACATGAACCCTAGAAAATTAAAGTCATCCATAGACATAATTTAATCCGATTTTGATGATATAAAAAGGTATTTCTATCAGAATAATTATCCTAACACAATTCTACATGCAATCTCCTCATCAAAATGTAAATTTCTAATTCCAATTCAATGGGTCTTTATCATTCTCCAAGAACAAAACAATTATATACATTTCCTACGCATGGAAGAAACATTCTTTGCAAATAACGTAATTAAACCACTTGCCTCTAATCTTTCTCTGAATTTGATGTTGAATCTTGAAGGTTGAATTGTTCTCTCTCTCTCTGCAGAATTCTCTTCTCTCTCTCTCTACAAGTTCTTCTCTAAGGATGACAATGGAGGTGGAGGTTGGTTTTTGGACCCTTAACTTCTCTTCTCAACTTCTCCCGTAGCCCACTACTTAGTTTAGTGCTGATAATGGGTTGGTGGGTTTATTTAATAATCATAATTAAACTCTAATTTTCGTGGGTTTTAATTCCCCAAATTCCAAAATTACTAAAATACCCTTTTAAGTTGCCGGTATGGCCTAAAAATGCCCCGGGACCCAAACTAAACCCCCGACTAGTGTTTTCTGACTATTTTGACCCTTACAGACACGTTGGCGCACTCAAAACGACCATACGGTTGATTGAAATAAAATTCACTTTTTAATTACAATAATTATATTCCTGACGCGACTGTCACACGCGTCTCAACAAGATTTCCAAATTGCCGTATTTCTATCTCACGACAAATTTCAATATTTTCAATATTCATATATTGCCATCTATACACATTATAATCAAATACCAACTCACATCCCATTAGTATTTTCTCCGGATTAATTCTCAATTAATTCACATTTAATTTAATAAATCCCATAAATAAATATCGATAAAAATGCGGGGTATTACACCACCTCAAGGCTATAAATATATTGTAACCTCCTCATAAGAAGGGGAATTTGGATCTCTTGGTAAACCGAATATCGAGATTCAAGGCAAATAGTCAGCAATACAAAAACAGTGGACGGAGGCCATTTTCATAAGGCTGAACCACTTTAAAAATCCTTTGTCTTACTTATTCCATTTTTATTTGTGATTGGTTAATTAGATAGAATCTAGTTTTTTACATCAACACTAATAAAATATAAAAATAGTAAATAAAACCTAAAAATCCTAAATAAATAAAATATAAATCCTAAAAATAAAATAACTCAAACTAAAAATCTAAAAATTAATAAAAAGTACAAAATCAAAACACACACGGTTCGGGGAAGGCTAAGGCTAGGATGGGCTAGGTTAGGGTCAGGGGATTGGGTGCTGCATAAAATGCGCATTTGCCTCGATATATAGCTTTTGACACCGCAAACGGACGTTTGACCTATAAGATAAACATTTAAGCACATAAGACCCATATTACCAAGAATTAGCAACTAAAATAAATCTATTTGGGGGTATAAATAGTACAGTTTTGGGTGCTTATCACACCACCCACAAACAGAGCGTTGCTAGTCCTCGAGCAATAAGATAGAGAGAAAGAGAAAGATAAGTAACCAAAAGTGTACCACTTTCGCGGGCACTTGCGATTGTACTTAGCATGTGCAACAAGCCTTTAAACCTACAGGTTGCCCTACAAGACGAGTTGTGTCTCGTGAGGGTTTGCAGGGAATATACCCACAAAATTCTTATTTGCAAAAATTTATTGAAAGGCAGTCAATCTCTTATTAGACATAGAATGATCACACAATCCATCATAAGAAAAATATTTTCAAAAATACAGGCTAGAATTGCATAAAATTTATCTAAGTAAATACTCAAGACACATCCTTCCTAGAACTCAACGTCTGTAGTGCGAATCAGTCAAAACGGGTCGAGTATCAAAAGAGTAATTCCTAGATTGCCTCTTCGGAATCAACGCTTCAACTTCAATTCTCACTGGATATCTCTCTCTCAAACGAACTCTCGAAATTAGGGTCAGTGTATCGCTGTTGTGTGTGAGGAGGTGAGTAAATGTAAGCAAGTTCAAACATCTCACACACATATAAGAAAGAACGAACAATAGTGATCTCATGAAAGAATGATAATCACTATAGTGAGAACGTCGAGTTATTCACCACGTTGACTTTCATTTGCCCGAACACCTTGGGGAATATATGGATGATAATGGGTGAGGGGGAAATGAAATGAGGATGAATATGATATGAGGTAGGATGGTGATGGATGGATGAATGATGAGTGATGGATTTGAGATGGGTAAAAGATGGATGCGAAAGAAGAGTGTATACACTTTAGGCACAAATGTCTTTATTACTAACTACAAAATCTCTTTTTCTTTTCTTTTATCTCTCTTTTTCTTTTTCTTTTTTTTCTCTCTCACTTTTCAACCCAACAATGAAGACATATAACATTTTAAATCAACACTCATTTATTTGAAATGATGGAAGATATATGAAATGAGTGGGGAATGATGGTGAGGGGAATATATGGGAATAAGGTAGAGTATGGTAATGTAATTGGTGAAGTGAATGGGTGAAAATCTAGTATTCGGGACAAATTTCAAGACACGTGTTTCTTACAACTCGAAAAAGATGTCATTCTAAGTGATCAAGCCAAAATTTTAAAGAAGAAAAATGAGATCATACAGCGAATTCAATGCGGATCCAAAGGAAGTTTAATCAACTTGTGACTCGTAGATTGCGTAAAACACTCAAAAAGGGTGAAAGGAACAAATCTCACAAGCTAAGGTCTCCACTAGTGATCCTTAAGGATCTCTTTAGAATTGTAGTACTCCTCAACTCTAAATCGTGGTGACGTCATAAGTGCGCAAATTTTGTTGAGTCTAGGAATTCATGGTGCAAAATGCCTTGTTACGTATCACATAAGCTATTTAGAAAAAATATTCTCTAGCTTGATTCCTAGACTTTGAAAGATGGATGATTGAAAATTCACATCAATAAATGAGATGAAAGAAACTGCACGAAATTTTAAAAATCAGGTTTAAAAATCAAAATTTTTCAAAAGAGGCACGATTTTGATAAAATTCCCCACCCCCAAACAAAAAGGAACATCGTCCTCGATGTTAAGTAAAATGATTTTTTTAAAATTGAGAGAAAAAAGTCAGAAAGAGATTACCAGAACCAATCGCTAATAAAGTGAATAGATGTAACCAAGAATAAACCTGAATAATAAGTGAGAAAAAAAATGTGTACAAGTCTATAAGCATGGTAAGACATAGGGTGATGTGAAAACACCACCACCAAACAGGATCAAACTCATACCAGAAACGCGGGCTGCCTCCCGGTAGCGCTAAGTTTAATGTCTTCAGCCAGACCGAACCATTCTCACCCTAAAGATAAGATCAATGAAAGCGTGGGGCAGCAGAAGAATGGGTGATGAGAATAACCCCCAAACAAGATTGAAGCGTCAGTCTTGTTGGATAAAGGCTAAAGGGGTCAATGCACTTGTATGGCAAAGTGCATCACGCGATGCAAAGCATCGGTGGACCATGGGTGGGTGGGAATTAGGGTAAAGGTGAGTGTGGAAAGGGTGAAGAGGTATTGTCTACGGGCCTTGTTGAGCTTAAAGGCGAGGGCAACTAGGGCCCTATAAGCATGGTGCTCAAGTTGGTAAGGAAGGCAAAATGGTTTGGTAAGTGGAATGGGGTGGGGATCATAAAAATCACACGACCATTCTATAAATGGACGATGATAATGGTCGCACAGTGACACGCCAGGGGGCTGTTGAGAAGAAAAATCAACACCATAAGGAAGTGGTGTGCATGGAGGAACAAGCTCGATGTCACGATAGTGGAGATTAGCACCACAAATACTCTCATGGGTGGAGGAAGGTTTCAGGTTAGGATCTAAAAATGTTGATGGAAACTTGAAATGTGTAAAATCAAGATCCAAACCAGGTGGTGGGATAAAAGGAACAATGGGTGGGTCGGGTGGGATAAACGGTGGATCGGGTGGGATAAATGGTGGAGGAAGATGATCCAACTCAAGAGTGGGAGACACACACTCATTGGGAGGAATAAAGGAATACTCACAAGGGACTGTGGTTTCTAAAGATGGAGTGGTCAACTTCTCCAAAAAAGTATCATCGGTGAATGTGGTGGTTGGGTAAGACGAGGCACCAAGATCGAAGATAGAAGAATCTCTAGAAATAATGGGCTCAAGATGAGCCATGCATTATGGGACATCATCCATATCCGGATAGTTAGGAACTATCACGGATTCTATCTCGGGAAAATGGTGAGCACTCATAGCCGGAGCTAACCTAGGATAAATTGGTTCCTCGGGAACACAAGGGTGAAGCTCGATAGGTGTAGACTCGGGGATTTTTTTGGATTTATCGGTAAAGGGAATGGGAACCTCAAAGTGGGGTTCATGTGGACATGGTGGGATTGGATCAGGCTCACTATCGAAAGGTAAGTCAACACATTTGTCGACTTGGGGCCCGGACCATGGAATGGTCTCAACTTCGAGATTCTCGGGAGGATAGGGTTGGTCACACTCAAAGTCAGTGGCACAAGACAACACATCATCATCACATGCGGTTGCAACGATGGGTGGATGCATGGGAATGTCCGACTCTCTTGCACACTCCAATTCATTTAACCTTTATTCAAGCCTTTGGAGAGATTCATTTTGGATTTGAGTGGCTTGCTCTTGCTTGAGTATGAACTGTAGAGCGGATGTGGATGGTGGTGGTGGAGTGACGGGTGGCGGCGGTGGTTGAGGTGGACACAACGCGCTATGATCATGACTATAAGGAGAATACTAAAATGAAGTGTGTGGGGTGGGGCCAAGTTCATCATACACGAAAGGATCGCTTTCGTGATGGACAAATGGTTGATACTCATGGGGTGCGTAGTGAGGGAACTGATCGTGAACGGGTGCACAAGGTTGCCATGACGACTATGGGAACGTGTGAGGATCCACAACATCAGGTTGGGATTCGTATTGCGTGGAAGGCTGATCAGTCCTCCACGAATAACTTGAGTACTCACACAACTCGGGATTAGGTATATCGGGATAATGGGTCGAGGTGGGTTCCGAAACAGTATCATATGGATACACATGTTCCATGGTGGGTGCAGATGGATATGGAATGTAAGGGCACTCATGGAACATGTGATCGACATAAAAACAGTGGGTGCACAACAAAGGAGGAGACACGTCGACACTTGACACCTAAGGTGATGGAATAGGAAGTGAGTGCAGAGATGGGTCAAGAGTATCAATGGGACTCGTGAGAGAGGTGAAACCATTAAAAATATTATAAAGAGACGGCTTGGGCTCACTCTCACACGTGTCGCGTGTCAAAGGAACATGACCAAAGTAGTCCCGTAAAGGACGTTCTTCGGCTATGAGGAGAGAAATATTTTTTGGAGTTTTTTAAATTTTTTTCAAAAGGAAAGAAAATATTTTGGGATTTTTTTTTATAAAGAAAGAAAATATTTTTGGATTTTTGTGAAAAATAAAGGAAGAAAAATATTTTTGGATTTTTCTAAAATAAAAGAAAGAAAATATTTTTGGAGTTTTTTGGAAAGAAATGTGGGGAGAAATATAGACTCTTAGAATTTTGATGAACTCACTAAAATTGACCACCGAAAAATGGAATTGGACACACATTCAAGTCAAGAAAATTTCCTAACTAGCACATAGCCAATTTTATCTTTAAATTTAGTGAAAGGGTAGTCAAATTTTAATTAAGTCCGCGGGCGATAAAAAATCAGGGAATTTATATGAGTAATCGCCTTTGCAAAATTTTCTCCTATTGGGCTGCCTAGTGAACGGATTTTAAATTTAGTGATGGTTAGGGTAGCACACAATCGGTAAGTGAGTGAGTCGGGTGATGAAATCCCTTTTCATGAGTGATCGGGTGTAGGTCTTAGTCAATTAATTCATCACACCATTCGAAAATAAATGCAAGAATAAAATCAAGTAAGAGCACACAAAAGAATTGAATCGCTAACAGGAGAGGCGCGAGGGTGTAAGAAATGTACCTTCCACGGTTTTTACGCAGTGGGGTGCTGAAAAATTTGAGCCGACCGGGGGGAGATCACGCCTATCTCAGTCGGCCTCGGGAGTCCTACCGACCAAAGGTAGAGAGGCTTCTTAATCCTCACCTTTGGATGCCCTCTCTCTACCTTGTCCGGTTTCCCTATCACGCTTGTCTTCGATTATTATAATTTTTAAAATGAAAAATAAAATAAAGGTGTCTCTAAGCACCACAATACAAGCCAAAGATATAATAATCCTAAATACAAGTCTTCTAAAAATATAAAAATGGTACAAAAAATAATAAAGTGCAAAAAATAAATGAACTACAAGTTGAATCAACTCAAGTGCTTCACGCTCCCAAGAACGACAACGGCGCCATTTGATAACTTTGACTTTTCATCTCCTCGGCAACGACGCCATTTGATAGAAAGAACTTTTTGGTGTATAATTTTCTTTTGTCGTTGCTTGAAAAGCTCTTTTAATCAAAACCTCAAATACCTACAAAATATAACAAATTCAAGTGTAGAGGTAAGTAAGGGTATCAATCCACTTCCAAGGGGGTAAGCTAGAGACAAACTCAAATGTAGTTCAATTTTTATTTTCTTTTTGTGCTTTTTCACTTTTCTACTTTTTTTAGCTTTTTCAAATATTAAAACAATTGGGTGAGGTGGTGATTTAAACTAAACTAAACTAAATGTGGTATGATAATAACTAACTAGAAAATGACTAAAATGGAAAATAAAATCTAACACTAAAATAAGAGATAAAGTAAGGTAAATAATTGTGAGAACAATCAAGGAGTGGGATTACACCATAAATTTTCGCTATTCTAACTAATTAATTTAATTAATTGAATTCTCCCAAATTAATATCAAAATTACAAATCAACTCTCGTTGCAAATGTAATTTTAATAGTAACCGTTTTAGAAATTAAGTTTAACACCCCACAACTCTAGAAAAATAGATCTACACTCCTTTTAATTAATCACCCGCTAGGATCGATAAATTAAAATTTATGTCAATCTTAGAAAATAAATTTAGAGTTGAAATTCAAGTTATAATAACCCACTTAAGAAACCCCTATCTCTAGTTCGAATCTAAAATGGGTATTATAACTAGAATTTCGATTTTCTCTCGAAAATCATTTACCCTCTCTCGAGGCGTAAATTTAAGGACGAGGGATCAAAATTAATATTCAAAGGGAATTTTTAAGTAATCAAACTAATTAAACTAAAATAACATCAAATAAGGGTTCCCCCCCCCCCCCTGAAAGGGGATTTAGCCTAACATGATATGAAATTTGACAAATTAATAATCAAGGCTACTAAAATAAAATAGAAGGGAATAGAACCAGCAAACCAAATCTCTTTGAGAAAGTTGAACTCTACTCTTCCAAATTGAAGCATACAATCCCTCTAATTGAGCATCCAAGTGATTTGAAATTAAATATCCACTCAATTAACTCTATTGCAATATTTAATGTCACAAATATCTAACAAAAATAAAAAGAATAAAATAAAACTATTTACAAATGGTGTTTTTCTCTACAATTCTCTCTCTAGAAATTCCTATCTAAAAGCTCTTCTTTTTTCATATGGGGTCTTCATCTTCATTTATAGTAGGCACATGGAGCATGGGGGTATTTTTGGGTATTGACTTGAGTGTGCATGGAGATGGTGAGAGGAGTGTGAGGTGTGAGTGTGTTGAGGTCATGTGGGTGAGGGGATTGGAATAAAATCTGATTTGGTATAAGGGTTATTTTTGGAATAGGGAAATTAAGTTAGTTGGGGGTATTTTTGGGTAACAGGGGTTAAATGGTTTTAAGCATGTGGTGTAATTGTTTGGCTTGGTTTTGGTTTGTTTGTTGGCAGGTGAAGAAATCGTACAAGGAGCAGAAGGGAAATGAGTTTGCCGAAATTTCTGGTTTAGGAGTGGCTTTGCTGGAATCGGATATGGCAGGTGGGTCTCCGGTTTCAGAGGGTTGCGGGTTGGGTCTCGCCGGCCAGGTGACGGCGTTGGAGGCATGAGATCCGGTGGCGGTTTAGAACCAGGGTCGCGTCGAGTTCAGGCGGGGATCCGTTTTGGACGTCGGCAGTCAGCGCCGACCTGGAGGTTGGACGAATTTGGGGCGGTCCGGGTTGTTGTGGTTGGCGCGGTTGGGATTTTCAGTGGGGTTTAAGGGTAGGGGCTTTGGTTATGGGGGTTGAGGTTAGGAGAGATGGAATGGAAGTGGGTGTTTGGAAGAGGAGGGTGAGGGTAATTTGGTGTGGGTGAGTATGAGCATAGGTAGTGTTAGGGTTTAGGAGTGTGTATGGGATTTGTGTGTGTGTAGTTAATTTGGTAGATTATGTACTTTTAGGACTTGGAATAATATTGATTATGGATATAGGACAACAAACATTTCGTTTCCATTTTTAGTTCCTATTTTCAAATTAAAGGGACACGTGGCATGCTGTGATTGATTGACGTTTTATAAATATGGGTTCGTGCTAGCGGCTTTATTAAAAAATAGGAACTAAAACTATAAATAAAATGTTTGTTGTCCTATTTCCAAAATACATATTACAATAGGTCCTAAATTTACAAAGCCCCTTAATTTGGACCCTAAAAAAAAACTAAAACTAATAAAAATAAAAATCTAAAAAAATAAAAATCTAAAAAAATAAAAATCCTAATTCTAGTAATAAAATAAAGACTCAATTAAAAATGAAACTAAAAAGAGAAATAAAATAAAATTAAAAATAAATATAAAATCTAATAAAACTAAAACTAAAATTCTAATTAAATGTAAAATCAAATAAAACTAATAAATGAAATCCTAAGAAAATCTAATCCTAATAAAAATAAAACTAATAACTAATAAAAATAAAGATGAAATAAAAATATACTAATAAAATATAAAAATAGTAAATAAAACCTAAAAATCCTAAATAAATAAAAAATAAATCCTGAAAATAAAATAACTCAAACTAAAATTCTAAAAATTAATAAAAAAGTACAAAATCATCACACACACAGGTCGGGGAAGGCTAAGGCTAGGATAGGCTATGTTAGGGTCAGGGGATTGGGTATTTAGCTCCATAAAACGTGCATTTGCCTCGATATATAGCTTTTGACACCGCAAACGGACGTTTGACCTACAAGATAAACATTTAAGCACATAAGACCCATATTGCCGAGAATGAGCAACTAAAATACATCTATTTGGGGGATAAATTGTACAGTTTTTGGTGCTTATCAAGCCGTACGAAATATCGAGCAAGTAGGTTTCTTTTACCTCTTCAATAGTAAACTTTGCATATTTGATAACATCTATTGATATTGTTCAATAATAGCCAAACATGATTCCAAATATGTGTAGAAATTACATACTCATATGCCATTATATCAACTGATTGATTTACTTATGATCATTCTGATCAAATTAAACCATTCTCAACTATTAACTCATATCATAACAATTCATTATAACAATTCAGTTGACCTTGAATCTTTGTGCATTATTATTTTTTTTAAAAGCATCAATAATAGTTAGGGAGTAGACTGCCGTGTTATCTCATGAAACTTTTTCTGCTTGACCTATGGTCTCTGATATTGAGAGCCGATTTTATTGCTACATACGTATGAGTGACACTTTAATTGTGTGCCTAGCTAGTTATTATCTAAAGATTTTTTATTACTTTTTATTTGGTTTTACTGGGATTATTAGTTCAAAGATCCTTGATTTCCTTTATGTAACCCTTAATAAACTGATAAGTATAGGATTATCAGATTTAACTCTTTAGTGTTTCTATATGAACACTGAATTCTATAAAATCTCCAACTCTCATCTATACATATACTTGTTATAGAATGATAACGTCTTCTTAGCATATTTGTGTTAATTCCTTTTTCCTCCAGATGAACTAGGAGAAAGAGGACAATATCTCTTACCCTTTAGAGATAGATACTGGTAACCTATTTGTATACGTGAGTGTGTGGGCAGAGAATAAGCTAGATTGGAGCAAGGAGAGGCACTTTTCAATTTTGTACTTTATAGCCCGTGTCAAATAAATGTAATTCACCCCAGCGGTGGTACTACCCAACGTATACTATTTTAATAATGAATAAAGTTATGTTATTCCACCTTAATTTTGATTCATTGCTTTATATATACTTCCTTGTGCATTGATACTGAAAAGCATGGTGTGACAAAACTATTGGGTGAAGCTAGGGCTTGGAGGCTCTTTAATATTATTTGAAAAATAATGTTTGCCAGAACTCCCCTTAAAACTTACGCCAACACTCCTTTATATAGGAAACATGAAAATCGAGGCGACTCAATCTCATTTGAATGAAATTATTAGGGATTTTCAAATGGAGTACACAATGTCATTTGAACAAAATTAGATCTCGTCCAAACGACTTAGTGAATCTCATTTGAACATACATCAAATGAGCTTCTAGCGATATTTTTTGGTTAGACATGAAAGTTTTATTTGATCTTTGTTTGAAGGATATTTGAAGGAATTTACCAAACTCGTTGGAACATGGTGAAATTCTTGTTCGAACGATTGATCGCAAAAAAGAAAAAATCTATAAATTCTTTTTATGAAAATTGACATCAAACATTTTAAAACAACCACCCAAATGAATATCCAAGGATAAAAAATAACACGCATTCTTACCTCTTGAGATATATGGACTTAAAAGATGAAACTTGGCACAAAATACGACATGATGATGTAGAAGCTTTAACTTAGATTCTTCGGTCTTCAATAACACATCACATGATTGAAAAATAAACGACTCAAGGTCTAACCTATGACTCAAACAAGTTTTTTCCAACCAAAATTTGAACTATATATATATATATATATATATATATATATATATATATATATATATATATATATATATATATATATATATACAAATTGACTATGTTAGAAATTTGTTCTTATAGCATTTCAAGAAAGCATTCTTTGACAAAAATCAGGTCAAAGTCCTAAAGACATTCATCCGATTTTTATGGTACTTGTAGTGGTTAAATAACGGTGATAAAAAGTGGCGAGGAAAGATATTCAACCCGACTAGATTCATTATCATCAAGCATGGGTTGAATTTCAAAGGAGAAAGATTCACTTTTAATGAATTGATATTCCAAATTTGTTTGAGGTAAAACACGAGTGTCCACCTCATCTTTATTTATCAAGTAAGAAATCATCTCATTACAAAGTGATTCAATTTTTGCATCCTCTCCATTTTTTTTTACCTCCGTTATGACTTTTATTAAAAGAAAAATGGTTTGTTCTAAAATTGGTATCCTTTGATTAAAATCATCAGATTCCCCATTTGGATCAAAACATACTTCATCATTAAAAATATCAATAGAAAACACATTGTTGGTTTCAAATATTGCATATAAATCATGTTCCTAACAATGGTTTTTATGCTGATAGTAGTTAGCAATTTTTTTTGTCTTCTCGAATTTGCAAGTATGCACCAAATGATTTAGGAGGTAGGGAAACTTCACCAAAAAGAAAATTTTAAGAACTATTATCGTAACTATTATTAAAATTAGTAGTATAACACTTTTAAAAGGTATTGTTATAATCATTCGGAGAACTGCTATCGCAATAATTTTTGACACTGTTATTGTAATAATTTTGAGTCCTTTTTCCATGAGAATTATTTTCATAAGTCCCCAAATCATTTGTCTGCTTTGCAAATAATCACCGAAAGTCATTTTAGATTTTTTCTTTTTCTCACTTTTCAAGTATTCACCAAAAACATAGGTTTTGGAGGCTTTTGGAAATTATGCGTATGATAAAAATTTGAACTACTACCATTACTCCCACCGAGAAAATCGGAGTAAGACATGATTACCCAAAATGGTTTGTCGATGGAAAATCCATAAAGAGGTATGCGACCGAGAATTAAAATCTTATTGGCGCTAAAATGCGTGAGTCTACAAAAGAAGTTAAAACAAAAAAGAGCAATACAAAATATATATGGAAAACTAAATCAATGAAATTCTAAGAAAACCCGTGCCTCGGCGTCAATGCCATTTCGATGCGGTACAAACTTTGTAAATGAAGATATCGTCATTGGGTGTTTAATACCTAATAAAAACCACAACTTAGTACACTATAGAGTGCAATGGAAAGTTGGGATTGAATACACAGGGAACGGTTGTAGAAGGTGACTGATTTATTATTTCAGGACTAAAAGTGTAAAAGATGATCTTTTGTTTTTAAAATATTTTATACTACAATTAACACTAGGCAAATATAAACTAAACTAAATGACAAGAAAAAATAAGGATCGCATTCCCACCATGGATAAACAATTAACCGTGTATATTCAATTGATTATAAACATTCTACATAAAGAGACGAAACCCAAAAATGAGAGATAAAACTTTTAATCAGATATCGTTGTAAATGTATTTAAGTTGTAATACCACTTTAAACACTATCATTAAGTGACAAAATAAGTTAAACACATAATATTCCAATATCAATACACAAGGTTTCAATTAAAAATCATTCAACCAAACCCCATATTTCAAGCACAAATACCCATTAATGGTGAAAATATGATCCTAACCCACAAACTAGCCACAAAGCATGGTAAAACAATTAAGGCAACTAATTGAAGAGAGAAAGTAAGAGAGAAGTGAAAAATAAATAATTATGATGAATCACAACTAAGTTACAAATCTATAAAATCAAATCTAAAGCAACAATTTGGGCTAATTGATTCGGGACCTGACACTTGGAAAACTCAAACGGCCATAACTTCATCGTTTGAAATCGGATTGATCCATGGTCAGAAGACACATGAAGATAATTAAATTATATACATTTTGGTCTTTCGAAACCCTCAAATTTGTTCCATATAAAATGACTAAATCACCCTTTAAATTTTTTAAAATGATCATAACTTCTTCATTCAGGTTCGAAATAATCCACGGCCGGTGGCCACACGAAGATAATTTGATGATATACATGCTGATAATTTCATAAAAGCCAAAACATAAAGTTTTAAAATTCCAAATTTACATTGAAGTTTCATCTTGCGATGAAACTTTCCCAAAATGCAACCAACTGTATTACTAAACATTCCAATACCTTCAAAATCTCAAATATACCTTGAAAAACCTATAATTATCAAGAACAAATATTATCCAATATAAGAGCTTAAATGTGGGAATAAATGGGAACAACCACACTAGAATGTGCAAAAATAAAAGGTACTAAATGCAACATTCAAGACTAATATTGGCGTGCCTCTTCATTTTGGCGCGCCTCTTCATATACATGTTGGCGTGCCTCTTCATTTTGTTTCCGTTGGGGAGAATGCTGCTGGTGAAGAGCAATGAAGATGTGCACCTCTAGTTCCTACCCTTACTTCAGGTTATACCTTGGATATGAACTTATGATTGGGGAGTCTGCCGCTAATGACGTTCTACACTTCCTTGGACGCCTTTAGCCGTTGTTGACGACAAACTTTCATGGTGGCACTATATCTTTTCGAGGTAGCCTTATTCACTGTGCTCTTTTGATTTTATTTTTGCATTTTACTTTGATATATTTCTGAATAATTTTGAATATTATTTTTTATTTTTTCAGTTATTGGTCTATGAGGTGATTGGGTACAACACCCAATTTATTTCATTAAAGTAGGGGGAGGTTGAGCATGGCCTAGGAAGAGGAGGAGGAAGGAGAATCGGGTTTCCAAGAACCTACCGGTTTTCAGGGACATGAGAGTTATTCTAAAGTCTCCGTTGAGCGGACATGTTAGCCTTTAATTTTGGTATTTTTGGAATTTCTTTTTTATGCTTGCATTTTATATTGATGATTGAATTAATTTGGACATGTGGCATTCTATCCTTGTAGTCAGATGTTGGAGGACATAGGGGTTACTAACTTTTATGCTCATATGCAAAAATTGTTATCGCATGAGTTTGGGTATAGCTGGTACCTAGGGGAGCGGGTGGTGTGACATGTTATAGATGGAGAGGTAATGGTTCCTCAAGTGAACCTTCTATTTTTTATGAGAGACCCAAAGAGTATGCCAGACGGGGAGATGGTAGTGGCGATGATAGGGTAGAATTACTCCACATACATGGATACGATGTTGACTCATGACTACCTAAATTTTGTGACCAATTGGTTGATGCTGGCATCCATCTATAACATAGGGGAAGTTAATACTCCGTTGGTAGGGACGGGGGCAGTGGTGCATGAGGGTCATCGGCTTAGGCTTTCGGGGAGTAGTGAATGGATAATGGAGGCTCACCCTTTTATTCGAGAGTATAAGGTGCCTTCTTACTATGTAAAAATACAGGGGGGGATAAAGTGGATATTCCCCACCTACCCCATGCAATATTAAAGGGTCTTCCTCCCATGCCTGCATATAACTTTCGGTTAGGGTAAGTGTAAGGACAAATGTCCAATTGGTTCATTTGTAGTTTTGGCTAAATTCCATTAGATAAAACATTTTGGTCATTATGGTTCGTAAAAATATCAACATTGAAGAATTTGGCACCTGCTATGCACACCTCATCATATGTATTCTGACTGCTCTTTTTTCCAAAGGTATATGACCAGGTTCCTTTTTTTTGTTGGAGACAAACTGAATTTTTTTAAAAATAATCTTTTAAGCAAATTTTCAAAGAAATTTAGTTAGTGTAAAAATTAACATTTCGTTGGAAAATTTCCCAGGTCGTTCGAACTAGCCTGTTCAAACAAACCTGTTCGAACGAGTTTGCTAACGAACATTTGCACAAAATTCACTGAAATTTAGTTAAAAGTTTCGTTAGAATGTCGTTCGAACGAAGTTATTCGAATGAGACTTCAAATGAGATTCCACGCATTATCTTCTGAAATATCATTAGAAGTTCGTTCGAACATAGTCATTCGAACGACCTACTGTCAGTTTGAAAGTTGTTTAAATTTTGGCAGTTTCTTTCTTAACTGTTTTTGTCGACTACTTTTCCCTTATCTATCTCTTATGGATGAACATAGTACTTGGGTCTTTAACTTGAACACAAGAGAAATATATAAAACACTTTTTACTCTTTTTGTCTCCAACCTTTATGTGATCTTTTGATCATGTTTTGAGAACAAAAACCCTATTCACATCCTTCAATTTATTCATCCTTACTGTGTGCATTGGAACTTCGCACAAGTGCTGATTGGAGACGGCTTGTAAAAGTAGTGATCGCTTAAATAAGCTCTGATACCACTTTGTAAAATATATGACGGTGTGATAATTGATTAAATTCATAAATTTCTAATTTGGCACACTTATTTAATTAGAGTTTATTTTTAAACCAAATTAATTCGGCCCCTAAACATGCAACTACGTGTATGTGTGTGTCAACCCATAAATAAATAAATCATGCGACACATATTTCAAGAAAAATCCTCGAAGGGCAAAACCTTTTATTTCTAGAGCTTTAACAAGTTTACAAGACCATTGACTTACATACCATCTTGCTTTCGCCCACAAGAGTAACGCAAGGTGTCTTCGTCAAACCTTCAAACTAACGGCTAGAAATGAGCAGTGGTTCACACACATCTATACAACAAGGACGCGCAGTCCAGACATGCAGTCTAAAGTCTTCACCAGGACTCCCTCCACAATAAAACGCAGCTCTCCAGTTGTAGAGTTCTCCCCACAAAGAATGATAAAAAACAAAGTGTGTTCTTGAACACCAAAACAATTCACCAAAGCATATGGGATTTTTGTGAATTGAAAACAAAAAGGGATTAAACCCTAAAAGAAGAAGTCAAAAGAATTCTGCAGTTTCACAGTTTTCTGTCTTTCAAAACATTGGGACTTATTAATAAAAACGAAACCATTTAATGAGTATTTATAGAAAAATGCGCCACCTCAGTTGCTCGAACAAAATAGGGATCTCGTTCGTACGACGTACACGCATCATTTGAATGACATCGCGCGACATCAACATGTCGCTCGAATGAGATGACATCTCACTTGAATGACCTGGCGTAAAAAATGAGGAATGCTATAGGACTTAGAAAAAATACTCATTCTCAAATTTTGACGAAAAAGTCTGCTCCAACACTTAGAAAATATTTTAAAAAAATATCCCAATGCTCTAAGTGCAAAGTTAAGGTATTTAAAACATAACCTTCCCAAAGTAAACTTTGCAGAGTCTTTTTGATGAAGAACCTTGATATATTCTGATCCGTATTGATGTGGATTGCTCTTGAACTTCTTCAACGGTTGTAACGGTATACGACATAATTAATTGATAACGAACTTATAGAATATGTCCTTACACGGCTTTTGGGTTTTGATGGTTACCGAGGCACGAGATATGTTGTGAAATGCGTTGGATCTTTGCGTACTATAAATAGAGGTAGAGGAGATGGCATCATCAAGCCTTAGTGAGTCAAGTCTGTAAGTCTTTTGAGTCTCTTTGTAAAACCATATTTGTAGGGGATTTATGTAGGCCCAGCCGTCCGAGGTTTTTCCCATTTAGGTTTTCCTTGTACATCGGCGTGTTGTGGCTGTGATTGTTTATTTTCTCTCGCAAAATCACCTAGATGCATGTGTAGGATAAAAATATAAAATTTGTCTTAAATCATAACTTTAGTTTAATTTGGTAATTATGCATGCTCACTGATAAATTAGTAAAGAATATTTAAAATCGGAATATATCTACATTTGGCCTAATTTGTATTCAGTTTTGAAGTGTATTCAACGAAATTAACAAAATCCATATAACAGTACAACTTTAAATTAGTATCAAAGAAAGTCTCTATAAGTTATTTAGATGAATCCTGGAGGTTATATGGAACGTTTTTCATCGAATAGACCACCTATGTTTGATGGAAGTAATTACACTTATTGGAAAGCCCGTATAAAATATTCTTTAAAATCTATTGATGAACGTGTTTGGGTTGCTTTTAAAAGAGGATGGTACCCTACTAGTATGATTCTTGATGATGAAATTGTTTTAAAATGTGTATAGAATTGGAGTGATGATGAATTGAAATTATGTAACTTTAACTCTAAAGGTTTAAATGCATTATTTAATGCTGTGACTCTCGAGGAGTTTCGTCGTATCATGACTTGTGAAACTTCTAAGGATGCTTGGAACATTTTACAAGTCACTCATGAGGGAACGAGTGTGGTTAAAGAATCTAAACTTCAAAACTTAATCACTCAATTTTAAACCATCACCATGAAAGAAAGTGACACATTTGATGAATTCTATTCCCGTATTTCTGATATTGTTAATTCATGTTTCAACTTAGGTGATGAAATTCCTGAAAATCGTGTAGTTAAGAAGATTCTTAGATCTCTTCCTAAGCATTTCATTCCAAAAGTCACGATTATTAATTCTTTAGGATTGTTAAATTCATTAAAACTCGAAGAGCCTATAGGCGATCTCCAAACATATGAATTAGACATGTTTCCTAAAGATATTAAAACAAAAGGTAAGGGAGTAGCCTTAAAAGCTAAGAAAGAAGAATTGTCTGAATCCGAAGAGTCCGACATGGATCATGATGATACAACCTTATTTGGTAAAAAATTTAAAAAGTTTTTCAAGTTTAAAAACCAAAATTCAAAGTTTGAAAAACCTAAATTTGAGAAAAATAAAAACAAAGCAAGTAGGAGTTTTAATACTCAGGAACAAAAGAAGTTTAAAAATGACAACTTTAAAAGAGATAACTTCAAAAAGGAGGATTCAGAGAGATTCTTTGAGTGTGAGGGATGAGGTCATAGAGCGTATGAGTGACCTACTAAGCTTAAGAGACAAGGTAAAGAAAAAGCCATTTATAATGATACTCTTAGCGATAGTGAAATTGAGTCTGATGATTCCGATCCTTTTAAAAACAACTTCAGTGCCTATATGGCAAGCCATGCTAGCAATTCAAGTGAGTCACATCCTAATGTTGATAATTTCAAGCACGATCATGAGGTTGTATCCACTCACTCATCCAGTAGTGATGCAAAAAGAAGTGAGAATGAAGTAGATGAGAGTGAATTGCAATCCGTCTATTCTGAACTATACACCTAGTGTATACATATTCAAAAGGTAAATAAAC
Organism: Sambucus nigra; assembly: GCA_949130495.1. Lineage (NCBI taxonomy): Eukaryota > Viridiplantae > Streptophyta > Magnoliopsida > Dipsacales > Adoxaceae > Sambucus > Sambucus nigra. Next base: position 166,086,603 of record OX422213.1, on the reverse strand, counting down.
GGCTAAATTTTAAAGTGTTAACTTTAGAAAAGGAGTTGAAAATACTGAAGGAGAAGGAGGCTTTATTTAGTCAACTAGAGGCTATAAATATTTCTCTTTGTGAGAAGCTTATTTTGGTGAGTAAAGAAATATGTGATTTGACAGGTTCTCTAGCCTGTGTTAGCAAAGATCTTCATGAATCCTTGGAGAATAAAAAAAATCTTGAAGAAAAAATTATCAATCTTAAGAAAGATCTTGAGTCCTCTCGAAAAGTCAAAGTCACACTTGAAGATAATTCAGGAAGAATGGGAAAATTATTTCTAGGTCCAGTTTTAGGGTACAAGGAGAAAGGTTACCAAGAGAGAAAGGGTATAGGATATGAAGAAGGAGAGTCATCTAATGCTAAATCCGAACCCGTAGATAAGTTTGTTACCAAAACAAACCCTTATAAACCTTATCTACCCAAAATAAGTCCACCTAAGCAAACTCTAAAAGTGACTCCAAAATAACCCTATGGTTGTACTTATTGTCACAAACAGGGTCACTTTAGATATTTTTGTTCTTATTTCACAACTTTTAAGCCACACTATAGATCCTTAGCTAGCCTTAAAAACCAAGTTGAGTATCTAGTCATTACATCCAAAGAATTAATGGAAGAGTTTCTAAGGTTCTCTACGGCCCAAGAAAATCATTCCAACCAAAAGACTAGAGTCAACAAAGGGAGGAATACAACTCAAGCTTGGATTAAGAAAGATGAGACCAATAAAGCTTTCATTATTCATGTTGCGCTTAAGGATCAAAATATTCCCCAATGGTATTTTGATAGTGGATGTTTGAGACACATGACAGGTGATAAATCTCTTTTTACTACACTTAAAAACTATAGAGATGGTAAAGTCACCTTTGGCGATGGAAGTAAGTCTTGAATCATGGGAAGCCGCACCATAGAGGTTTCTAGTTTTCCAAATCTAGAAAATGTTCTTTATGTTGATGGACTCAAAGCCAATTTAATAATCATTAGCCAATTATGCGACGACAACCTTGATGTTAAGTTTAGTCAATCGGAGTGCACCATTTATAATAAATCGTGTGAGACTATTTTACAAGGTGTGAGGAATAATGATAATTATTATGGAATTGTTCCAAAGTCCTCATTAGTTTGCAATAGTTCCAATGTCTCGTCTGCCGATCTTTGGCATAAACGGTTAGGTCATGTTAACTTTAGAGATCTCAATTGTCTAGTTAGGAAATACCTAGTCCGAGTCTTACCATCCTTAGGAAAACCAACTTCCTCTATTTGTGAACCTTGTCAACTAGGAAAAGAAATCAACAACCCTCATAGAAAGTTGAACTCTATAACCACCTCTCGTGTCTTAGAATTGATTCACACGGACCTTATGGGTCCCACTCGTACCGAGAGTATTGGAGGAAAGAGATATATCTTAGTGATGGTAGATGACTTTTCTCAATACTCTATAGTAGGATTTCTAAGAGAAAAGTCCGATATTATTGAATTTCTAACGGTTAAATGTCAAGTCCTTCAAAATCAACATGGAGTTACCATAAACCGTTTTAGAAGTGATAATGGAACTGAATTTAAGGAATCCTTTGTGAATGATTTTTGTGATGAAGTTGGTATTAAGCATGAATTCTCGGCCGTTCGAACCCCACAACAAATTGGTATTATTAAGAGACAGAATTGAACGATCCAAGAAATGGCTAAATTGATACTCCTTAGTAGGAAAGTGCTTGTAGGTTTTGGGCAGAGGCGGTTAGCACCGCTTGTCATACCATGAATAGGGTATACTTGCGTCCTAATACTAACAAAACTCCATATGAGTTGTGGACTGGAAATAAACCAAATCTAGCATATTTTAGAGTCTCTGGGAGTCCTTGTTAAATCCTTAGGGATAGAGAACTTCTAGGTAAATTTGACTCGAGGAGTAATGAAGGTATTTTCCTACGTTATTCTCAAAATAGTCGAGCTTTTAGAGTTTACAACTTAGTGAGTTCTAAAGTTATGGAATCAATAAATGTAGTCATAAAAGATGATGCTCCGGCTACATGTGTTGATGATGAGGAAGATTCCCCTTGTGAGTGTGATTCACCCCCCGATGTTAAAAACATCGAGTCACACAATGATTCGGTGGACCCCATAATTGAAATAAAGGATCCTTCTCCATGGGTTCATAAAAGTCATGACCCCTCCAAAATTATAGGAAATCCCGAATTAGGTGTCAAGACTAGGGTGCAACTAGAAAATGAGGTTACTTATTTGTGTTATACCTCTAAAGTTGAACTTAAAATTTTTAAAGAAGCATTAAAAGATGAACATTGGATTAATTCCATGCAAGAAGAGTAATTTCAATTTAAGAAAAATGATGTTTGGGAGTTAATTCCTAGGCCTACTAACAAGAACGTCATATGTACCAAATGGATTTTTAAAAATAAAATGGATGAAAATGGTGTCATTGTTCGTAACAAAGCTAGGTTATTTGCCCAAGGATACATCCAAATAGAAGGTGTTGACTTTGATGCGACTTTTTCTCCTGTTGCTAGGTTAGAATCAGTTCGTCTTTTACTAGCCATAACATGTCATCTTAAATTCAAATTGTATCAAATGAATGTCAAAAGTGCATTTTCAAATGGCATCCTTCAGGAGGAAGTCTATGTTGAACAACTTAAAAGGTTTGAGGATCCGAAGTATCCTAGTCATGTCTTCTTTTTGAAGAAAGCATTATATGGTTTGAAGTAAGAACCCCATGCTTGGTATGAGAGGCTCACCTCTTATCTCCTTTCTCGCAGTTTTTTGAGAGGGGAAATGGATATGACATTATTTATTCGTCGAGATGAGAATGCGATCTTAGTTGACCAAGTGTATGTCGATGGCATAGTTTTTGGATCTACATGTGATAAACGTACTCAACTCTTTTCAAAAGAAATGCAAGATGAATTTGAGATGAGTATGGTCGGTGAGCTTACTTTCTTTTTAGGTCTTCAAGTGCGTCAACTCAATAGTGGGATATTTTTGTCCCAAACTATGTATGCTAAAGACCTTGTGAATAAATTTAATCTAGAATCCGCTAAATATGCACTTACTCCAATGAGTTCATCGGTTAAGCTTAGTAAGGATACCGAAGGAAAGGATGTAGAGCACACTCTCTTTAGGAGTATGATAGGTAGCCTTCTATACCTAACTGCTAGTCATCCAAATATTTCCTTTAGTGTAGGAGTTTGTGCCCTCTATCAAGCCACCCCAAAAGAGTCCCATTTACTTTCCATTAAACGTATTGTCAAATATGTTAGTGGGACCCTATCTTTTGGGACTTGGTATTCCCTCGAAACCAATGATTGTCTATCGATATATTGGGATGACGACTGGGCAGGAGATGTTGATGGATGCAAAAGTACCTCGGGCGGTTGTTTCTATTTTGGTAGTGCACTTGTCTCATAGATGAGCAAGAAGCACAATTCCGTTTCTTTGTCCATGACGGAGGCCAAATACATAGCCGCCGGGAGTTGTTGCACTCAACTCATTTGGTTGAAACAAATATTGGAGGATTACGGTATTCCACAAGGCACTATGACTATTCATTGTGACAATATGATTGCTATCCACATTTTTGGAAATCCCGTCCAACATTCTAGAACAAAGCACATTAGGATTCGTGAACACCTTATTTGAGAATTAGTTTAAGAAAAAATTGTTTCCTTGAGCTTTGTAGGCACCGATCATCAATTGGACGGTATCTTTACCAAACCTCTAGATGCCCTTAGGTTTGAAAATATTAAGAATTCCATTGGGGTTTGCTCCATTTATTGAATTCGGAGTCGTTCATCTAGTTTAGGTTGTACCTCATATCTATTTTTTATACCTATTAACTATATTATTCTTTGTATATATATTTTATAAAAATTCAAAAACATTTTCATTTTATTTGTAGTATAAGGCCTTTATAACATGTTTGTCCATATAGGTAATGTGTATGATGTTTTCGGATATCTATCTCATTCCATGTCCACGTGGCTTTCGATGAGATGCTAATCCGGACTTCGTCTCACTTGTGGACATTGATGTTTTTTATGATATTTTTCTCTATGATTGCTTCATAATATTGCCTTATTTGCACACACCTTTCACGCAATCATGTAGATATCTATGTCACTTGGCATACGCTAGGTGAAGTACGGTGCTGTCTTATCAAATTTGTCACCTATTATAAGCAATCAATCTTGTGGATATAAAACCATTGTCCGAATTTGGAAATATGTAAATTATATTCATCCGATTTTGTTATGATTCACAATGGATATGAGCTGCGAAAAAAAAATGTTTTTGTGTGAATAACCTCTATTTGCAAAATGAAAAAGAGCCTAAAAATTGTGGCTTCGAAAAGATAGCTAAGGCTAATTTGTCATATTGATGATAGTATCTTTTCTCTTTAAAAACAAAAAAGAATTCAAGAGCTTATTTGATATTGATGGGAGACATAGGTTCAAGATCAATGGTTTTGCATAGTTAATCCATATTGCTTCCGTTTCGTGATGCTATTGGCATGAGAATCATTAATCTTCCATGCATTTTGTTTTGTGGATAGTATTTAATCGTATTCCATTTATTGTCACAAGGCATATGAGAGTGTATATTATGTGAAAATATTGTATAGCATTTTGCACTTATGTGTTGTCTTCATAATGCTCTCACTCGCATTATTCACACCCCTACATTCCCGCTCTCATGGTTTGGAAATGTCTACACTACTTAGGACAACTTGGAAAACCTTTTCCTATGGGTTTATAACCTATTCAGGCCTTATACTATGTAATTTTTACAGTTTTTTGGTCTTTTTGGAAGTTTTCAAAAGTCTATTTTTTCGTTACGAATGAAAATTCTAACGACTTTCAACCAAATTTTTTTGCTTTATCGTTAGATATTAGTTCAAATGATATTTTCAATGACTTTTCACCATTTTCCTTCTGAATTCTCGTTAGATAAATCCAGATTTTTGTTCGAACAAAGTCGTTCGAACGAAAATTTCACCTTCATTCGATCGACCCGTGTTTTGTTTAGGCGGTTTCTCTAGATTTTTCCCACTTCATTTTTGTCAACTCCCCACTTCTTTCTCTCTCCTAACTTTTCTACTTCCTCGATTTCTTTTCTTTTTCCCACATTTTCCTAACCTCTTCCCCCACTATACCTTACTCTTTATTTCCTCAAACCTCTCTACCCATTTTCCCACCTTTTCACATGATATCATTTCCTCCATCACCAGTTGTTTATATCTCTCCTTTTCTATACGATTTGTGTTATATCATTTCAGGTATTTTTTTCTTTCTACCATTTAATTTCCGTAGGTTTGAGAGCTCCATGATTTGGGTTATATTCAAAGCTTTAAACATTTTTTATTATTACCCATTTCATATACTCACACTCTATTGCATTAGGTTTATAATCTATAAATATTTTCATCGTATAATTTTTTTTTCTCTCTTTGTCCCCAGTTAAGTGTTAGTATCATGAAAATATATTGTCATTCTATCAAAGTTCAAATTTTTGTCAATAATTTCATGGCATAACACTTAATTTTTTTATCTCTCTGCAATCTCTTTATATATCTTGCTGCTAACGGAGTTTGGGATTTTGTTGGTTTTGATTGTACTGTTGGTTTTTGGTGGTTTGGTTGGACTTTTTATCGGGTAAGTTGCAGTTTTTGTTTTATTCTGTCTCTCAGTCCCTATGGATCGAGCTAGACGTAATCGTCAAATTGGTTCATCCGATGAGGATCGATCATCATCCTCAGATGAAGATGTAAACATTCCAAACCTTCGCCTATGTTGACGAACCCTTGAGAATCACACCTTGTACCATGCACATGGGTTTGCTACTCGTGCATATGTTTATGCGATAGTAGTTGATATCAGCTCCCTCTTTGGCACTATAGTCTACTCCTGGCTTTTTAACTTAGGCTGGGATCCACTTTTCAACCTTACCGACCCTATTTATTCCGATCTCATTAGGGAATATTTTTTTAGGATGCGTGATCTAGAGGTCGAACTTTTTTTAGTGGTCCGCGATAGGGAAATCACTATTACACCTGAATCCATTACTGTCTTGTCAATTTGCCTCGCGTCAATAATCCCACATTTCCTTGGCCTACTGAATCTCATCCTAAGTTATGCCTCATTTTGAATACCGCGTGTCGCCTTTTCTAGGCCATTACCGTCACCATTTATCACAAACATCTTCATCCAGATTTTATGATCCTTAACTAGATTGTTTGTGCCTGCCTCCTAACTCGTGCCAACTCCACTCAAATTTCAAGGGCGCACATGGACTTAATGTTTTCCATTAGAATTAAAGTCGCTATTGACCTTACCCACTTCATCTTTAATGTTATTCAGGCCGTTAAGGTCAATCCTACAGGTCCCGTTCGACACGATTTACCTTTTGCCGTCATTATTACTAGACATTGCCTTGAGGTTGGTTGTCACCTCATTCCCTCGGATATTTCGGTGACTCATTTTTAGAGAATTAATATCTCCTCTATTGGTTGCTCATGCGGTCACCTTCCCCGTGATATCCCTCAACCCACTCCTTCCCAATCCGCGTCATCCCATTCTGCTACTTCATCCATCCCGCTCCACTCAGACCTTCTTCTTCTCGTTCTTACCCACCTATCGAGTCGGAGGATATTAGGTTGGTTCATTCACAGGTTGAGGAGCTTCAAGAGGACCGTCGCCGAGATAGGGATCTTGTACAGGAGTTTTTACTCAGTATGAGGAGGGATCGTGAGAGAGCCGATGAAGCTCAAGCTCATCGTGAGAAGGCTCAAGCACATTGAGATGAGGCACAAGCTAGGAGAGACTTTATTCTCATGGAGCAGTTTGTGGAGATTCACCGTATTGAGATGCGTCGTGGTGCGGTCTCTTCCGGTACCGGATCCGTTCCTGATGACACTTCACATGATTCTCCCGCTCCTTGATGTTCTTTATTTCTAGTTCTATTTAGCTATGTACTTGTGAAAGAGCGATATTTCTTTTCTTCATTTATTCTACTCATTTGTACTAAATAGTTGTATTTTCCTTTCTCATTTGCTTAGTTTGGATATTGGTGCTTATAATACAACATCTTTTATTTCACGCTTTAATGTTAATCATTGCTCATTTCTCCTTATGCTATATTTCTTGTATGGACGATTTCCATTACCTATTTATCGTTTCATTGTCTCTCTTTTATTCTTGATACATTCACTAATATTGTAGGCTTCGGTCTATCTCTTTGTCTTTTTCGGTCAAAAAGGGGGAGAACATGTTTAGGGGGAGTCTAATATTTTTGCTCTTAACTCTATATTTCCCCATGCGTTTTATGTCTTTACTGTTTCATGTGTGTTGGCCACCTATTGCAAATTCATAGCCTACTTTCAACAATACAAAATTCTAGTCAGTCGAGTCTGTTTTTTCTTTCGAGTTTTGGGGATGGGCTTTAGAATCGGCTTGACGTCTAGCTTAGAAAATTGAGAGTCTTTTTGTTTGTACTTTATTTATTTTATGTTTTGTCCCGGAATACCCTAAGGGGGATATTTGTAAGAACAAATTTCCAATTGAGTCATTTGTAGTTTTGGCTAAATTCCACTGGACAAAACATTTTGGTCATTATGGTTTGTACAAATATCTATATTGAAAAATTTGGGCACCGACTATGCACACCTCATCATATGTATTTCGAATGCTCTTTTTCCAAAGTTATATGAACCGGTTCCTTTTATTTGTTAGAGACAAATATAATTTTATTAAAAATAATTTTGTAAGAAATTTTTCAACGCAATTTAGTCAGTGTAAAAATTAACATTTCGTTGGAAAATTTCCTAGGTCGTTCAAATGACCCTGTTTGAACAAGTTTTCTAACGAACAATTGCACAAAATTCACTGAAATTTTGTTAGAAGTTTCGTTAGAATGTCATTCGAACGAGACTTCAAAATATATTCTGCGCATTATCTTCTGAAATATTGTTAGAAGTTCGTTCGAACATTGTCATTCGAACGACCTGCTGTCAGTTTGAATTTTTTTAAATTTCGACAGTTTCTTACATAACTGTTTTTGTCCACTACTTTTCCCTCATCTATCTCTTATGGGCGAAAATAGTAGTTGGGTATTTAACTTGAACACAACAGAAATATATAAAATACTTTTTATTCTTTTTGTCTCTAACCTTTATGTGATCTTTTGATCATGTTTTGAGAACCAAAATCCCCATTCACATCCTTCAATTTATTCATCCTTGCTGTGTGCGTTGGAACTTCGCACAAGCGCTGATTGGAGACGGCTTTTGGCTTTCGATGGATACCGAGACACGATATGTGTTGTGCAACGTGTTGGATCTTCATGTACTACAAACGGAGGTAGACGAGACGGCATCAACAAGTCTTAGTGAGTCAAGTCTGTAAGTCTTTTGAGTCTCTTTGTAAAACCATATTTGTAGTGGATTTTTCTAGGCCCAAACGTCTGAGGTTTTTTCCATTTGGGTTTTCCCCGTACATCGGCGTGTTGTGGTTATGATTGTTTATTTTATCTTACAAAATCATCTAGATGCATGTGTAGGTTAAAAATATAAAATTTGGCTTAAATCATAATTTTAATTTAATTTGGTAATTGTGCATGATCACTTAGAAATTAGTAAATAATATTTAAAATTGGAATATATCTACATTTGGCGTACTTTTTATTCAGTTTTGAAGTGTATTCAATGAAATTAACTAAATCCATATAACCGTACAACATGACTAAGTGTTCTTAACATCTCATGGTCCTGATGTTTTTTAAAGAATATTTATTATTCAACCTTGATGATTAAAAGAACTTGCCTCTTCTAAATATCTTACATCCCTGGCTACTTCTGAAGAACTTATAAGCATGAAACATAAATTAGGTTCTTTATAGATTAAAACCCTTACAAGAATAGATGAATTGAAAGAATAAATTAAAGCTAACTTAAAACTAGAAGTGGAAAAAATTAGACCCCATGATTACCTATTCATTCTTGAAATTTGGTAGTATCCATTTGTCTACTCTAATCAAACCTTTAACTTTCTTTGGAAAGTCATCTAAATTATGAGATAAAACCTCTTTTTCATTCAACTTCCCCTTTTAGCTAGAAAATCAGCTATTTGATTACCCATCCCTATATATGTGCATTAGAGTATACCTGATCCCCTTTAAATATTGAAAGATTAAAAGAACAATCCAATTTATTTTCCAAGGAATTTTGTCCTTTTCCTGAATAATCTCAATTAGAACCTTAGAGTCACTTTCAATAATGAGATCATAATCTTCAAAGTTTATGAGGAAATTCAATCCTTTCTTTAAAGCTCTAGCCTCTGCCTCTATATTTGAAACTTCTCCAAATGATGAACTAAATGCCCACACCATGTCTCCTGACTGATTTCTTAGAATGCCTCCTCTTCCCTTAACTGGGTTGCCAAGAGAACTTCTATCTATATTTAGTTTCAGGTCTTGTAGGAAGAGCCATCCACTTGATCTACAGCCCTGGAAATCTTTTGATAAATTTGATTAGGAATGTATGGCTTCTTCAATTGATGTACCTAATATGAAATAGACAAAACATTAGGAGTATTTTCATTATACTTGCATTTATTCCCGTGGAACCACAGACACCAACAAATAATAGTTGGGATAACTCTATTAATAATAGGGTTTTCCTTGTGTCCATGAAGCCACCATTGAAACAATTGAATTCTTACACCCCCTGTTGCTCTCTTAATCCTATGTTCCTGAGTAATTTTGTCCCAAAATTGAGAAACTACATCTCTTTTCTACAAAATATGATTAATGGTTTCCTCAGCTAGAGTAACACAACACTGACATTCAGATGGTCCCTTAATCATAATATTTCTGATCTTGTTATCAGTAGATAGGAGGTTATTTTAAATTTTCCACATGAAGACTGATATTTTAGTAGGGATTTTTTTGTCCAAATGAACTTTGAGCTGATCTGAGAAGAATTTTTTGATCTAAATAACTCCCAAGCTGATGTAATTGAAAAAAATCCACTACTACTAGGCTTTTATATCACCATGTCTGACTGGTCATCCCACATCTCCTCAAATTTTAAGATCTTTGATGCTAAAGCAGGTGAAAAAGTACTCTCCACTTTGGCCCTATCCCATTTCTGACTTGACCTCCAGAAGTTGTTAATGTACTGGTCATCATCAATTTCGTAATTCTTTTATTTTTCTATTCCACAATTGTCCTTGTAGATGTTGATTTCTCCTTTCCCAAGTTTCCATTTCAGATCTATTTATGTTATATCTCTCACTAAGCACATTTTATTCCATGTATGAGCACCACTTCTAATTGGAACTTTGCTTGGATGATATTTTCTATAGTAGACAAACCTTTATATATTGGGACCATATAAATTCATTGGATCCGAAGTTCCACCAAAACTTCATGCTTACAGCGTTTGCAACATCTTTTAAATTTTTGAGCCCCAAGCCTCCTTCTTGAATAGGTCTAGTGATAGCCTCCCATTTGTACCAATGATGTCTCTATTCCCCATAGCTTGAACTTCGAAAGAATTTATCCATTAAGCCATTCAAACCTATTCACTAATGTCTTAGGAGGAGATAAGGCAAATAGCAGTAGAGATGCATTGATACTAACACTGATTTGATTAGAACTATTTCCCCCTATGGACAAACTTTTAGCTTTCCATCCAAATAATTTTTGTCTCACCTTTTGCACCATATTTTCAAAATACCTTATTATCTTTCTCTAATTGAACAATGGACATCCAAGATAAGTAATAAGGCCTTTCTTTATCTGCATTCTTGTATAATGTCTCAAAAAAGATAAAGCTATTTGTTTAATCTCGTTGGAGACTACAAGAGAGCTTTTACTTATGTTTATCAGCTGCCATGACACCTTTTCATATAAACTTAGCACTTCCATAATCTTCTTTACACCCCTCTTCATACTAGAGCTAAAAAGAATCAGATCATCAACAAAATCTAAATGGTTAAATTTGGGGCAACTAATAGGCATTTTGAATCCAATAAACCCACAATGCATTACTAGGTTGTGCAGATTTCTTGAAATCACATCTGCCATTATTATTAATAGGCTTGGGGATAGGGGATCCCCTTGCCTTAAGCCCTTTGAAGCATGAAAAAAATCCAATATTCTCCCCATTCACCATAATAGGTAGCCAAGTATTAGAGATAATTCTCCAAACTAAGTCCAACCACTATTCACAAAATCTGATTTTCCTCATCACCTTGATCATAAAACATCATGAAACTCTATCATAAGCCTTTGACATATCCAAATTCATAATAATATTACCTCCAACCCTTTTTGAATTAATTCTAGACCTAGATTATTGGGCTATAAACACATTTTCAATAATTAATCTCCTTCACATGAATCCAAATTTCACTGAGGTAATAAGAAGAGGAAGAATTTGGGATACTCTATTATTTAAGATCCTTAAAAAAATCTTGTTCACAAAGTTTTGCATGCTTATAGGCCTAAAGTCATTAAAAGACTGATGTTGATCTACTTTTGTAATTAAGGATATTCTACTGGTAATACATATTCTTAGGAGACTATTATCTGTAAGGAAATAATGAATTGATTTCATTAAGTCTTCTTCAACGTTATCCGTGAAAAGCTAAAAAATGGCCATCGAACCCATCCACACTTGGACTACTCTTAGCATTCAATACCCTTACTGATTTCTCCAATTATTCTATTATTGGATAATGTATTATAGTTGAGTTCATATCCTCAATAGTCATTTTTGGATTGTATCCAATAATTTAGTCTGACTATTTGAATCAAAATCTTCATTTTCTTGAGACTGATTAAAGAAAATGTGAATAACTGCAGCATGCATATCCTCTCTTGATTCAACCCAAGAACTATCCTAATTTTTGATTCTCTGAATGTTCAATTTCTCATGTTTACCTCTCACTACTCTATGAAAGTAAGTCGGGTTCTTATCTCCTTCCGCAACCCATTTTTTTTTTGCTTTTTGGCACCAAACATCTATTTCTACTTTCAACATTCGATTATAAATATCATTATCTTTATTGAGCTCCTCCCTTTTCTCCTCCATGGGATCTTATTCCTAGCTGATCTTTGCATTTAGTAAAACATCCTCAGCATTTCTAGCTTTTTGGAATATATCTCCACATGTGTTCCCCCCCATACATTCAATTTACTCCTTACTTATTTTAATGTATGAGAAATGGCTACAATAGGATTAGGACATGCCACTTCTTTTTATATATTCTTGATAATATCAACATATTCCTTCTTCTCAATCTAAAAAGTTAAGAATATAAAGCTTCTAGGGGAAGTATTAGATGGCAATTATCCTATAAGGTATAAAGGAGAGTGATATGACATGCTTTTATTTAAGTGAGAAACACTCCAATTATAATTAATATCCAGCAATCTTGACTCTCACTACTCCAAATCTGTCGAATTGTCACGGTCATTGACCTTGACAAGTTCAACTTGTCAAGGTCAACGACCGTGACAATTCTTGGGGTGACAACTTTTTTTGTCACGGACTTGTCACGGTCATTGACCGTGACAAGTTCGTTAGAATTGTCACGGTCATGTCATGATTCTTGACCTTGACAAGTTTATCACAGTTAAGGACCGTGATGATGTTAAAATAATTGTCACGATCATTGACCGTGACAAGTCCGTGATAATAATCCTTTGTCACGGACTTGTCACGGTCAATGACCGTGATAATTCTGGGCAGAATTGAAAAAAATCTGCTGGGCAGTTTGGCCACTGCCATTGCCACTGCCCAGCATTATATTTGTACCTGTTATAGCAACGTTGTATCTGTTCAAGCATCATATATCCAAATAAAATAGAGATAATGCAAATATACATTCAAAATAGAGACAATATGCATCACGATATAATTCAAATGTACCAACTTAAAAATAATTCAATTCAAATAATGTCACTATATGTCCTGGGTAAGGTTAAATTCGAGGAGGTGAGTAGGTCACACGATATTAGAATTGACACACCCACTGATATACATCGTGCCGCATTGTTCGCGCAACCATAACGGGGAGTTCTCTTTCCCGGGTATCACATGCGTGACGAGCACCTTGGACTCGATGTCTTGAAGCTCACGTCCATGAACTAGTCCACCCTAGATGATATTCGGGTTCCTCAACCCCCGCCCTATCCGCTGGTCATCAAATATGTCAAGTATAAACACGCTCGGCTAAGTATAAACACGTTTTACCATTGTGCCAATGAAATCGGCACCTTCGGCGGGACGGATTCATGCCTTTGGATAATGAACTCTCGTGTCTTCCCAAAGTACCGGGTCCGCATATTTTTCTTCCACGTCTTGTGTTGCTCCCTCAACTCAACTGCTCCAAGACGGAATCGCGTAGCTTTGGATCCAGGCTGAATTGTTCCTGTCCAACAAATACAATGTTCATTGCAAATAATATAAATATAAATATAAAATGAAATTTAAATCGAAATTGAAATATTCATATAAATATAAATATAAATATAAATATAAATATAAATATAAATATAAATACATTACCTGTAGTGCCACCCAAACAGCTAACTTGAGCTCATATGGCACCTCCTTCCAACTAATGTACCCCGGGCCGATGATCATCTTTACTAGCTCGAGGGATCTCGCTAATAGCCCCGACTTGTTCTCGATGGCCATCCCCAATTTTCCATATTTGGGGAGCCTAGGGTCCGAGGAGCCCTCGTCGCCTCCGCTATCACCAAGCCCAGACGACATCATCATAACAAGCATCATCATCCTCGCCTTAATACCTGAAGGAGACATTTGCTGTAAAAGAATGTTATTAGTACATATCAAAATGAATTAAAAGAAGACAAGCAAATATGTACAATTACTACAAATAAAAATGAATTGTTACTGTCAAACACCTCAATTCTGAATTCCAAAACAACAACATCTAGCTCATAATATGTACAGTTACTAAAAATTCGAAACATCCCCACCACCACCCCTACTGCCCACACACACGCACACTACACAAGAGTGAAAATTATAAAGTGCAAATCAATTAAAATCATTAAAAATGGATGTTTCAGTATAAATTGGAATATTTATTACAAATTGAAAAATTGTTTAAAAGTTGGGTTATCATAAAAAATGGATTGATATTCGGTAGGAGCAGCCAAGCCATCCACACTACTATTTAGACGCTTTGGCGTGTGTTGGACAATTGACCACGGCTCGTTGTTGATATACTCCGAGTAAAACACTTGGTTAACCTTTTGAAATGCACAAACAAACGGCTAATCGCTCATATGGTCGTTGCTCTTCAACTTGGACAAGTCAACCATGATCAAATTGGTGACAGGATCAACTTTACAAGCATTTTTATCCTCAACTCTTACCCAGTCACAGTAAAATACAACCTCTTTAAAGCTTATATAATCCAATTCAAATATATTTCGGATTACACCATAATAAGTCATTTCAGCTTCAACGAGGTTTTATCTTTTATGCTCGCTAGAAATAAAGTAAGAGCCTTGTATGAAATTCCTGAGTTCTGTACATTTGTACTTTCCTCGTACACTTTAGCACCGAAAATGTAACCGTTCAATCGATACTTTTTTTACTCTTGTGCCACGAACAAGGGTCCAGTGGCTAGACGAGCAAGCGTTGATGTCGCATCACCTGTCTTTAGGATCTGAGAATATAGATAAATTAATTATATTAGTTGTAAAATTTGAGTGTAATGTAACGCTATATAACAACCATTTTCATTATAATTACCTCTTGTGTCAACCATAGCCTAAATTCGGTGTCTGAGTGTACCATTGTTTTTCGTCTTTTATTGTTCTCACAGGCTTCCTATTTTTTGCATATTACAAAATTAATCATGTATAAAATAATGTTAAATATTATAATAATCAAAACTTACTTTTTCCATTCTTCGACATCTTCATGTGTGTCAAATAGATAACGAGCTACTTGTTCATGTTGCAAACTCGTTAATTTCACTCATTTTTCCATCACATGACCACCATCATCGACGAACTCATCAGTGTCATCAATGCTAGTCGAGTTAGGCATATATTCCCGAGTATATATTGATGACTCCACGGTAATGTATTCCTTTGCAATTGATCCTGCAATGTATCGCATATTCTTGACGTAATCTTTAAAAACTTTCATCAATATTTCACATGGAACATCCACCGATATCTAACTGGACCACAAAGAAGTGCCTCGTCGCATAGGTGTACCAACAAGTGAACACTTATGTCAAAGAATGCTGGGGAAAGTACTTCTCCAACACACAAATCGCTTCGGTTACCGCCAATTTTGTGGCCACTATGTTTTCTCGATTGACTACCTTCTCACACAAGAGTGAGAAGGTAATACTAATTTGCATAATAGCCCTCCACAAATCCTTATGCTTGGAGAAACAGTGATTAAACAATAGAGGAACGAATTGCATGGTCACATGCCAATCGTGGGACTTACACTTATGTAAATCATGAGTAGCATAATTCATAATCCTTTGCAAGTTGGACGAAAAAGTAGATAGGCCATTCAAATTATATATTGTGTCTAAAAGAACCTTCCTTTCTCCACTCGTCAAAGTAAATGCACCAGGGGGAATTATTGTCCTTCCCCTACTATCTTCTTTCAGCCATAGTTGTGGCTTAAGTTTCAACGATTTAAGGTCTTTTCATGAATTTTCTCCATCCTTCGAATGACTCCCCCCAAGGCAAGTGCCCATAATATGTCCAACGAAGTTCTTCTCTGCATGCATCACATCCAATACATGGCGCACCGGGTTATTATTCTAATAAGGCAAGTCAAATAAAATTGACCTCCTAGATCATGACTTTCTTGTCTCAGTTTCATTCCCAGTTGGGGTCTTATTTTGCTTGACATTCTTAAATTTGGGATTCTTACTTGTAATATTAGGGCGACATTCAGAAGATTTATTTTCAATTTC
Organism: Sambucus nigra; assembly: GCA_949130495.1. NCBI lineage: Eukaryota > Viridiplantae > Streptophyta > Magnoliopsida > Dipsacales > Adoxaceae > Sambucus > Sambucus nigra. The sequence goes on along the minus strand of OX422213.1, from coordinate 166,070,592 downwards.
TGAACCCAAAAGTTGTCTCGTTGGTAGCCTATGTTCAATCCCGCCCAAAAAAAAATTAGAACCCTTCTCAAATCTAAAACTATGAGCTGGGGGTAAAAACCTCCTATGGAAATGGTATACATTTTTTGAGCTAAAGGATAGACGAAGAGATTCAGTCTCCTCTCCACAAATAGGACACCCCAAATAACCATGTACTACACAACCGGATAATGTCCCATAAGCTGAAAAATCATGAATTGCCCACATCAACGTAGCTTTCAGCGTAAACTCTTCTTTTCTAAAAGAGTCAAATAATTGCACATCCTCTTCCCATAACTCATTTAATTCTTCTACCAAAGGAACCAGGTAGACGTCGATGTCATCACTTGGTGCCTTTGGCCCAGGTATCAACAAATCCATCTTCGAAAATTCAGGTCTCATACACTGTGAAAGAGGGAGGTTGAGTGGGGCTAGGATCACTGGCCATACACTCTGATTGGTGCTTAGATTTCAAAATGGATTGTAACCATCTGTTGATATAGCCAAACGAATGTTGCGTTGTTCTCGAGCAAAATCGGGATACTCATAATTCATCCTCCTCTAGGAAGTAGAATCAATAGGATGACGCATGATATTACCCATACTTCTGCTCTAGCAGGCCAAGTCATTGCCTCAGCTATCCATGGTACTGTGAAAAATTGCTTGAATATAGGCCCAATGGGAAAATATTTCAATACTTTTTGAAGGACTTTTGACCTTGTGCCTTCCTTACTAGTAGATTCGACATATCTAGGTTCATTGCAAACTGGACAACGATCGAGATTTTCTTACTCCTTTCGGTATAGTATACAGTCATACACACAAGCATGAATCGATTTATACTTCAGTCCCAAACCTTTCAAACCATTCATAACAGGATAGCTATTTGGAAGTGTATTCTCCTTGGGTGATAAGCCCTTCGCCCATTTCAGAATTCCTATCATGCTATTGCCAGACAAATCGTATTGCGTCTTCAAACTGTGCAAACTGAACATGGCATGTAAAGTTGTTTGATCTTTCTCACAGCTAGAGTATAACGGTTGGGTTGCCTTAAATTTTAAACTTTGGAAGTCATCATCAAGTTTTATCGTGATATCTTCACGAGCACTTGAACCTTATACATCATCAGTAACCTCATTCTCTTCTTCTTCATAAACTTCGTACGCATCATCAACTAAATCCTCTAACATATTATGATCTACGTCGTCCCCTTCTACATCTATCCTACTTGTTGAAGGTTGGTCGGGGACAAAAGGGACTTTCAATTCACCATGAAAACTCCAAAATCGATAACTATCTGGCATACCAAATCTTAAGAAATTTAGTTCAATTGTTTTCCACTCAACCACGTTACCATTCTTACACCTAGCACACGGACATGAAAACTCTTCATCATTATGACATCTCTTTGCATATTTCACAAATTCATTAGCACCTCTGCGAAACACATCCCCCATTCTGTTTGTCTCACCCATCCACTCTTTGTATTTCGGATATCCCATCACAGCTACCACAACTAATCACCTATTAAAGGTACAAAGCGTATATTCATGGATTAGTATAAATAAAACTTTGATTTATAGTATGTTTCATTTAATTATGTCTTATTTATATTCAAATTCAATTTATAATAGAAATTTCTTTTTCCTCCATCTCCTCTAAAGGCTGAGTGGTCCTATCCCATTCAAGACCACATTTTTTTGTAATATACTTAACAGCTCATGCACATTGTTACGATTTGAAAAAAATTCGGCAGAATATCCCCGTAGTTCTCCAAGTACACGACGTAGATTGGCAAGTGTGAGTGTTATTTCAATTGATCAATTGAAATAACAGTCACACTTGCCAATCTAGTATGCACCCAGAGAACATTAGGATACGATTGCAGAACTTCCTCCAAAAGTAACAACTTTTAGCCACTAAGAGATTTATACAGAAATTATGCAGTCCCAAACTGTCCAAATGGGACAATTCGAGAGATCTCATTATAGGGGTAATGACTCTCAAACGGGTCTAAGGGCTACTGAATGCGTACGCATAAGAACTAGAAGGCTAGTATCTATGCGCAATATATGTAATTTTAAGTATGTTTCATTTAATTATATATATATATATATATATATATATATATATATATATATATTGTTCGATATACAAAGTAATTTTAAAAAAATTGAAAAATTCCACCCCCATATGGACAATAATCCAGTGGTCATGCCACTTTTAAAATTAACCAACCCAATATCGATCCACTATAATCCAACAGCAATGTCAACAACAAATGTGTATCCCGTACTCCTTCTAATTCATCTACTCAATTAATTATTTTCATCAATTAAACTAACAATTAAAGTATACAATTATTAATTTACTAATTTATAATGAGGGGCAATCCTACTTTCATAATTAATCATATATTAATTTACTAATTTACAATGAGGGGCAATCATATATTAATTTACTAAAAAAATTAATAACCAATCAATTCGTTTACAAGGGACATTACATACAAACACGCACATACACGCACACTACACACACATATACACACCCGCGCACATACACACACATACATGCAGCCCCTTACCCCCCCACCCACCCATCCCTGCCCCCACCCTACCCCACCCCTTCCCCCATTACACACACACACACACATGCACACACACCACTACACACACACACACACAAATAGCCCCCATCCCTACCCCCTCCCTCCAACCCTACCCTACCCCTTCCCCCACCCCCTCCCCACCCCTATCCCCCACACGCACGCACACACACACGCACATATATATACACGCGTACACACACACACACACACACACACACACATATATATATATATATATATATATATATATGTATAAATGGAAGAGAGAGAGAGAGAGAGAGAGAGAAAAGGAGGGAAGAAGTCGATGGGGGAAAAAGGAGGGGAAAGGGTTTTTGCTGTAACATTTGTCACGGACGTGTCACGGTCCTTGACCGTGATAATATTATAAGGATTGTCACGGTCAATGATCGTGACAAGCCTGTGATAACTTTACGTGTCACGGTTTTGTCACGGTCATTGACTGTGACAAGTCTTTGTCACGACCTTGTCACGATCAATGATCGTGACACAAAACACTTGTTTTTTATCACGATCAATGACCGTGAGAAGGCTAGCCGCTGGAAGGGTGATAATTTACCCATTTTGGTGTAGTGTCTATCTAGTCTACACCATATACTAAGATCAACAACCCTTTTATTATGCCATGTGAATTTTGACCATATATATCCAACATCAATTAAGCCATTCACTTCTATGCATTCAAGAAACTCATACATTTCTCCTAAATTTACCTCATTTCCTCCTTCTTTTTCAGACATCTCAGCTATAATATTGAAGTCTCCCCCTATCCACCATGGGAATCAGTGCATTAGTCCTTTAGATATTCCCACAAAATTCTTATATCTATTATGTTGCAGATCACATATATCACTCTTCATTGCATACTTTTATTAAGGCCATCCATCTTAATTTTAATAGTGATACATTGAGTCATTCAGATACAACTTCCCACTAAACATTCTCCTTAAAGAAACACCAAATCTTACTGACTTTAATTTTAACACTGTTCTGATTTCCACAATCTAATTTATATACTTTGATTTATACACTTTTACTTATTATTGACTTTGATTTTATTCTTTTTCCTTTATAGAATGTATCTGTACAGTCATCGTGGATACTCGACGTTCAGGATTGGATTGATTATATGACCAAGAAGATTCGAATGATGGCTCACTCTTATGCTGCTCTTCCAGGGACTGATGATGATCCCATCCCATCCCCGAGCTTTATAAGTGGGGCCTCCACCTCCTTCCATCACGGGAAGCAACCTCATCGTGGTCACTGATATTATTGGTAGTTTAGGTTTTCAGGGAAGAAGTTTGGGCTGTGCCCAAAAAAAATTATTTCTTTTTTGTTCTTTTATATTTTATGTACTTGAAAATTTTGAAAATTAAGCAAATATATAAAATGATGTGTTTTTTAATTATCTTGATTAAGTGACTAATTCTACATGCACTTTAATTTTCCAGTGAGGTTTTTACTGAGGAAAAATGTGAGTTGTATTTTTGAAAATGTTTTTTTTGGAAAATTTAAATAAAGAAATGCTCGGGAAACTTTGTTGTTAAAAAGAAACTACTGAATGGGCTTATTTGGAAAAGAGGAGGATAAAAAATAAAGAAAAGGATATTTCCCAAAATAGGGTGTGTCGTCCGGCATAGCCTCTGGCATGCCTTCCGGTATGCCAGTTTAGGTACATTGACTTTTCAGCATTTGCGTTCTCTTGTTTCACTTCTAGTCCTTTTACTCTTACATTAGTGCTGATGGCCCTTTAGTTTCAACGTTTTGTGGAGAGGTTTTGCTATAAAATTGGGCTTTTGGAAAGCATTTTGAATCACCGCATAATTTTTTCTCTTCTCTCTTATATTCCATTTCATTATTTCTAATGGCCATCCCCATGACCCAAATAATTTCTACTTATCTTGACGTCTTAGAAGATATGAGCTCCTAAAGTGTCGACTGTGCAACATTCAACTTGAGCCCGACCACTTTGTGGCGTAATTATTCGATTAAGTAGAGTCTTCTAGAAGTGGATATTCAATTCTACTACCTCAAGGATCGTATAATCCATTTTGGGTAGGATGAGGTGTGTCCAACTTATGAGTAATTTTCTACCATATTTGGTATTTACTCTCGAGTTCCTGCTACTATGCTTGAATTTTTTCGTTATCAACAAGAATTTCTCATCTACTTTCTGCACAATTTTCCATTTGTGGCTCGTCTATTAGTGCATGGGGAAGCTATCTGTCTCCCTATGCTTCTCGAATTTATTTGTTAGTGGAAGTTTAGAGATGATGGATTTTCTAGAGCTGCGGCCCTTGGCGTAACTATAAAAATGTATCTAGTAAAGATTGGCTTGAGAGTGGACCCAACTGCCATAGTATTGTGGATGCATTGTTGTTGTAATCTGGCTGCCACTATCCTAGATGAGATGCTAAATAGTCTGGGTGACTGAAAAGTGAATCCTTCTACATTTTTATGGGAGAGCCCTGCGATGTTGTACATGTGGCTAGTAGAGAGGTTCAATTTGGTTGTACCTCGTTTATTTCCTTTTGACAATACCCATAATTTCTTCCTTCGGCCATGTGTTGGTTTCAGGGAAGTACATGACTTGTCGGAATGGTTTCTAGTAAATAGGTCCATTTCCCATCTCTATTCTATGCCATGGTGGGGTGTGTTAACACTTATCTTGCAGTTTGGATGATTGCTTGTATGTTTGCCTTGTGGGCTTTTACCAAACTTCATTTTATATCCTATGGAGAGTTCTATGCCATACGGGTTGGGATCCAATTATTCCTTTGCATATAAGCAATTTCTTCCTTATAGAGGACCTAGCTAAATCCTTACGGATGTCTTTTGGGAATTTGTGGTAGCGTTGTAGGATAACTCATTGTCCAACCCTGTATATAGATGAAGTTTTGGTGATTTCAGATGATTATTAAATGTGGTTATGAAAGGTTTTGTAACGAAGATTTATGTTGAGGAATCTGTCTAAAGATGGCTTATGACGGCTGAGGTTATGGGAGATGGTGTAGTGATCCTAACTAAGTTTTTCAAGATGTACCGCCACATTAAACGCATATGTATATGAACTCAATATAATGATTATTGGTGAGCTCTAGAAGGTGATGATGGTTATTGCGATAACGATGATGAAGCGGGACCCTCTGGTAATTAAAGAAGGTATTTGTGAAAATTTCTTGGGAGAATGGTTGGTTTAGGTATTGGTTTATGTAGGTTTAAGTGAAGGTTTGTAAGTGTTTGGAAGGACTGTGGGTATTGTTTGTTAGGGTATGTAGGTCTTATTAGTACGGGTATTATATGTATAGTTATTAGGAAAGAATATAGTTGATGCTTCAGGTAAAAGTTGTATTTGAAATAAAACTAGTGAAATAAATGTTAATTTTACTATATCTCGTTGAGCCTTCATAGAAGAATCATTTTTAGAACTATCTATAATAACAACTAAGGCATACATAATCCTTTTGTTTGTTTGAAATGATGAGGGAAAGTTACGCCTCTTGATGGGAGAAAAGAAAAACATTTTATAAAAAATAAAGGACCGTACCCAAAGTCACTTTATGGGTTGTCTATATCCCTCTGTGGGGATAAAAGATTGTAATATTTTGAAAATATTTTGAGAGGATCAGGAACTACATAGTTCTGATAAAGGTAGAATATAAGAGTCGTTTAACAAAATAGAGATGAGAATTGAGTAGCATAATGAGAGTCGGACTAAGGATTGAATATTTTTGAGACAGTCTAAGTTAATTGGTCGTGCCATTTCTTCTCTATTGAGATCATTGCTCATGGTGGCACCACCCGAGAGAATTTTATTCACATGGTAAGGCCTACTGACAGTGCGCGATAAGTGTGTGCGTGTAAGTGCACAGTCGTTGTTTTTTGTCTCGTCGCGACTATACAAACAAACCTAAATTACTACTACACTTACGAGGCAAGCACAACGGTAAGTCGGGTATCGAAAATACATACGGAAGAGTTTCTAGAATTTAGATGATTTAATATTCCAAAATAAAAGTGCAAAAGGTGTATTACAAATTAAAAAGGAAAAGATGCATAAAAGGGAAATGATTAATCTAGGCAAGGGTAATGAAACTAGATTAGGAAAGCGGTAAAACTATAGTTTGCGTCGAATATACCTCACCCGAGTTAATTTGTATAAAATGGATACATGGGTCGATGAGTTATTTAGAATGCGTCTCGTTTCGAAAGTTAGTTGAACCAAGGGTGGTCACGCCCCTAAATCCGCATAAAAGCCTAATAAGATTCGGTATCAACAAATATCCCGAAAATTACGCACGCAAGGTCGTAAGCACGGGACATACATGATATTCCTCGTCAAATCTCCTAGGCACAATAACTAGGACAACGCACCCGAAATAGACCCGTAAACACCATCACCAAAGCAAAGCAACGCGTCAACTCGAGTGAGTTCAATTCAAACACAACCTAATTTAAATTAGCTAGAAAGCATGTTAAAAACCGAATCATCGGGTACTTGTTGATGGTGTGATAATAGAGAATGAAAATGGGGATGAAATAAATTCAATCTCATGAGATGAGTCATCATCGCATGAATATTGAGTTTCGAATGAAATAATATCATTTTCAATAAAATGTTCTTCTTTGGGGGCCAAAGAAGAAATCATTTCATTGCAAATAGATATTATGTCATTTTCATCCTCGCTCTCAATCTATTATGCAATGGGCAAAGTCTAGAATGGTTTGTTCCAAAGTAGGCACAAGTACCTCATTTGGTTCAAAACATTCCTCGACTTCGAAAGTCTCGGAAGAAAAATCATCGTCGGACTCAAATAATAAATCCAACTCATGTTTCCAACAACGATTTTCTTCTTGATAACGAGTTTCAAGTTTCTCATTCTCATACATACGCAAGCCCTCAGCGAATGTCATAGGTCGAGGTGCGGATGCATGAAAATGGGAACTTTGAAAATTACCGTCGGACTTAAACGAAAACTCATTATTATAGGAATTTTGAAAACTATTCGAATTCGTTTCAAAATTCCTATTATAAGGAGGTAAAGGCCCAAAATCATTATCCTCATCATCATCAAAATTCCAATAATCTAAATTTTGACTTTCGTTATACTCGCCCAAAGTCATATTTGAATTTGTTATACTTTGGGATTCTAAGTATTCACCGAAAGTCATAGGTTTGCGAGAATTTTGAGAATTATAACAAGGATTACCGAAAGAATTGGAATAAGACATGCTTACCCCCAAAATGACTCGAAGTGGCGAATTCCACAAAGTAGGTGGACGAGGGGAAAATTCGAGCATTTCTAAGTGCTCAAATGTGGAAGTCCTACAAAATATTAGCAAATAATACAAATAGAAAGAAAATACTAAGAAATACTAAATCAAATAAAGTCTAAAACAAACTCATCCTCGGCAACAGCGCCATTTTGACAGTGTGTGAGAAGTGTGCACGTGTAAGTGCACAGTCATTATTTTCTGTCTCGCCATGACTATACAAACAAACCTAAATTACTACTACACTTGTGAGGTAAGCACAGCGGTAAGTCGGGTATCGAAAATCCACAGGGACGAGTTGCTAGAATTTAGATGATTTAATATTCCGAAATAAAATTGCAAAAGGTGTATTACAAACAAAAAAGGAAAATATGCATAAAAGGGAAATGATTAATCTAGGCAAGGGTATTGAAACTAGATTAACAAAGCGGTAAAACTATAGGTTGCGTCGAATTTCCCTCACCCGAGTTAATTTGTATAAAATGGATATATGGGTCGACGAGTTATTTAGAATGCGTCTCATTTCGACAGTCACATCCCTAAATTCGCATAAAAGCCTAATAAGATTTTGGCGTCAACAAATATCCCGAAAATTGCGAACGGAAGGTCATAAGCATGGGACATACATGATATGCCTTGTCAAATCTCCTAAGCACAATAACTAGGACAACGCACCCGAAATAGACCCGTAAACACGATCACCAAAGCAAAGCAACGTGTCAACTTGAGTGAGTTCAATTCAAACATAACCTAATTTAAATTAGCTAAAAAGCATGTTAAAATGCGATAAATAAAGCGAGTAAATAAACGCGATAAATCTACACTAGAAAGCACGAAAATAAAGCACGTAAACTAATTAACAAAGCATGTAAATTATCTTGAAAACAAGAATTAATGGAAAACAAGCTATATTAATGGAGAGGGTAATGAATAGTCAACTTACAAGCCACAAAGGGTGTCAATCCAAAGAAAAATGAAGAAGAACTCTCCAAAAACCCAAACCCTAAGCTAAACTATCCTAAAATCTATCCTAAAACGTTCATATCTGATATTTACAGTAAAAATGGGTTATATAGCAAGTGGGAATAAAAGAAAAGAAGAAAGAAAAAGAAAGCAAAATATCTCCTGGAAACAGGGGATCGATTGATCGACCCCTTTGGTCGATCGATCGATGATGAAGAAATATCCCACTATCGAGAAGGATTGATCGATCGATCAAGCAGGTATCAGCACACTGCATTGCTATTTTGGGCTGCTAGGATTTTCCGTTCGCTGAAACTCCCGTAACTTCTTCATACGGACTCAGAATCGCACACCGTTCACGGTCACACGAAGATTACGAGGAGGGATACAACTTCCGTGCAGATGTTGGGCCAGGTGCCCAAGTTGTGAAAAGACTAAAATGCCCTTGAATGTGCGACTGCGTACGAAAATCGAGTGAAATGCGTCTGAACTTCACACTTAGCATCCAAATACCTATAAAAGCTCAATTAACCCTTGCAAAACATGTTAACGTAGAAATCCAAGGTTGTCTAGTTAACGAGCATAAATATGTGGAATAAAATACCCAAGGGGGCTAAAATGCGTAGGTTCGAGGGACGAAATACACAACATTTGCGTCGTATCACACCCCCTAACTTACATATTGCTAGTCCCTAGCAATGAAATAGGATGCAACAAGAACTACAAGAAAACCAAAAGCAAGAGATAGGTAGAAAAGTATGGTATAAACGCATAAGGCCACTTTCGCGGGCGATTCGATTTCATTTAGCGTATGCAATAAGCCGTTAAACCCTTAGGTAACCCTAGTGGACGAGTGTCGTCTTGTGAGGGTTTTCAGGGATGATACCCCGAAATATCACATAGTTTCCTCAAAATAAGCCCAAACCAACATGCGACAAGCCCAACAATAGTGAACAAGATTTCATACGCATTATTAGCAAAGTGAATGAATTCAAACAAAAGTCTAAATCATTAACATTATAGAATGCACCTCATAAATTGAAACCTTAAAATGTGGGAGGGGAGCGAGCACATGCAAAGTGTGATTTGGCAAAAAACTTATATAAACCTGATAAACATTAAAGCAAACATACATTCAATCCTCACAGGTATTACGCTCATCAAGTGAATTCACTCGAAACAGGGAGGTAACGCACGGGACATGCAGGCATAAGGAGTAAATGTAAATGGAAACTAGGCCGCACACATGTCACAAATGAAGAACTCTATATATAAATTGAAAAATCTAATCTTAATGAAAGGATACCGCACATTAAAGGAGGCGAAATGCATTTTCACATATTATCAAAACTATTATGACTTTTGAATTACATGCACCTAAGATCACATAGGACTTGAATAGGGTTATAATGTAGGCTAGGCTAGGGTACGAAATAAAGGAATGTATGTACGGATTCAAAGTGTTCGAGATGAAAACTCGGGATAATGGGAAAATGCGGGCAATATCAAAATTGAAAAACAAGTTCCAAAACGGCATTAGATATATCATCGGGGAGAGTAATCAAAGCTTATTGAACACTATATAACATTTACAACTTTCTCTTTCTTTTTCTTTTCTTCTTTTTCTCATTTTTTTCTTTTGTTTTCTTTTTCTTTTTTTCTTTTTACTTTCTCTTTTTCTTCACTTTTTTCATTACTTTCTTTTCTTTACTTTTCAAACTCTCATATGCCTAAATTGCAACCGACATCACAACAACAACATTCAATCCTAAGTAACATTCCAAACAAAGGTATGGAAAGTGTATATATGGGCTTATAACTCCAATTTAGAATTGGTTATGGAATTTGGGTTATGAAACGAAAGGCTATATTTAGGCTCAAAGGGGTTAAGGAGGGTAAACATATAAGGGTGAGGTCAAGGCTAATATGGGTGATATAACAAAGAGGGCATATGATCATTTCACAAAGTTTACGCAATTCTCGAGTCAAAACAATATATGAAAATCATGATCAAGTAACACATTTCAAGGATGAACTCAATTAATGAACGGTCAAATGAAAGAATAGAGAGATTACCAATGAATTCAACGTTTTCAAAGAGAAAAGAATAGTGTATACACTCACAAATGACGAAAGGTACAAAGTTTACTCGGTGTAAGTATATACAATGCAACAAAAGATTACCGAGTTATAAAAATCTTAAACCAAATCAATTGAACAATAAAAGTGCATGTGCTCATGGGATTAAAGTTTAATTCATGAAGTTATTCATAATATCAATAAGTGAGACAAAGTCTAATAACTTCTACAATCGAGAACATGCATCGTTGGGTTGTCTATTGGATCGGGCAATTATTGAAATTTATCATCGAAAACAAAGGCAAACGGCCCAAAAAAGGAGAAAAAAGAAAGAAAATCTTTTTGAAATTTTCTAAGAAAAGCCTATTAAGTAACTAACATGTGAGCAAAAACATGGAATAAATAAAGAAATGGATAGAATTTCCCAAACCCCCTAACTTAAAACTAGACATTGTCCTCAATGTAAATTAAGAACCAAGTCAAAGAGAGGAAAAGAGCGATATTACCCAAATTGGAGGGATCCCCATAAGAACAAGTCCAAAGAATCTACAAAACAAGTTAGTACCGAGCATAGAAAAAACAAATAACAAAAAGTTAACTAATTACACTAGACTAAATTAAAAAGAAAAGAAAAAATAAAAAGAAAGAAAGCTAACTATATACAACCTACTATTTAGGCTTCACACTAACTGTACACTAGAAGTCTAAATAACTGAGGGTCCACCATAAGAACGATTTGAATTTAGAGGATAACCGGTGTACCCTCACATACAAGCATGCCCTCCGAAAAATATGGATTCCGTTTGAACAACAGAAGGCATGTGTAAGGCGTAAGAAAGGAACCATCGCCAATTTAAAGTTTTGGTGAGATGATGGGGGGTTTGGATTGAACGGGTGATAAAAACATGTGGGGATCGAGAAAAGCCTAATATCCTCCCAATGATTTTGAAATTGGAATGGGAGGTGGATCACACGAAGGCATGAGTGCGATCGTGGAAGGCGACTCGAGCAAGTACTCCTCATCGGCGAAAAGGTTTAAAACATTAAAGTTTGAAACCGAATCATCGGGTACTTGTGGATGGTGTGATAATAGAGAATGAAAATGGGGATGAAATAAATTCAATCTCATGAGATGAGTCATCATCGCATGAATATTGAGTTTCGAATGAAATAATATCATTTTCAATAAAATGTTCTTCTTTGGGGGCCAAAGAAGAAATCATTTCATTGCAAATATATATTATGTCATTTTCATCCTCGCTCTCAATCTATTATGCAATGGGAAACGTCTAGAATGGTTTGTTCCAAAGTAGGCACAAGTACCTCATTTGGTTCAAAACATTCCTCGACTTCGAAAGTCTCGAAAGAAAAATCATTGTCGGACTCAAATAATAAATCCAACTCATGTTTCCAACAACGATTTTCTTCTTGATAACGAGTTTCAAGTTTCTCATTCTCATACATACGCAAGCCCTCATCGAATGTCATAGGTCGAGGTGTGGATGCATGAAAATGGGAACTTTGAAAATTACCGTCGGACTTAAACGAAAACTCATTATTATAGGAATTTTGAAAACTATTCGAATTCGTTTCAAAATTCCTATTATAAGGAGGTAAAGGCCCAAAATCATTATCATCATCATCATCAAAATTCCAATAATCTAAATTTTGACTTTCGTTATACTCGCCCAAAGTCATATTTGAATTTGTTATACTTTGGGATTCTAAGTATTCACCGAAAGTCATAGGTTTGCGAGAATTTTGAGAATTATGACAAGGATTACCAAAAGAATTGGAATAAGACATGCTTACCCCCAAAATGACTCGAAGTGGCGAATTCCACAAAGTAGGTGGACGAGGGGAAAATTCGAGCGTTTCTAAGTGCTCAAATGTCGAAGTCCTACAAAATATTAGCAAATAATAAAAATAGAAAGAAAATACTAAGAAATACTAAATCAAATAAAGTCTAAAACAAACTCATCCTCGGCAACAGCGCCATTTTGACAGCGTGCGAGAAGTGTGCGCGTGTAAGTGCACAGTCGTTGTTTTCTGTCTCGCCATGACTATACAAACAAACCTAAATTACTACTACACTTGTGAGGTAAGCACAGCGGTAAGTCGGGTATCGAAAATCCACAGGGACGAGTTGCTAGAATTTAGATGATTTAATATTCCGAAATAAAATTGCAAAAGGTGTATTACAAACTAAAAAGGAAAATATGCGTAAAAGGGAAATGATTAATCTAGGCAAGGGTATTGAAACTAGATTAAGAAAGCGGTAAAACTATAGTTTGCGTCGAATATACCTCACCCGAGTTAATTTGTATAAAATGGATACATGGGTCGATGAGTTATTTAGAATGCGTCTCGTTTCGATAGTTAGTTGAACCAAGGGTGGTCACGCCCCTAAATTCCCATAAAAGCCTAATAAGATTTTGGCATCAACAAATATTCCGAAAATTACGTACGCAAGGTCGTAAGCACGGGACATACATGATATGCCTCGTCAAATCTCCTAGGCACAATAACTCGGACAATGCACCCGAAATAGACCCGTAAACACCATCACCAAAGCAAAGCAACGCGTCAACTCGAGTGAGTTCAATTCAAACACAACCTAATTTAAATTAGCTAGAAAGCATGTTAAAAACGCGATAAATAAAGCGAGTAAATAAACGCGATAAATGTACATTAGAAAGCACGGAAATAAAGCACATAAACTAATTAACAAAGCATGTAAATTATCTAGAAAGCAAGAATTAATGGAAAACAAGCTATATTAATGAATAGGGTAATGAATAGTCAACTTACACACCACAAATGGTGTCAATCCAAAGAGAAATGAAGAAGAACTCTCCAAAAACCCAAACCCTAAGCTAAACTATCCTAAAATCTATCCTAAAACGTTCATATATGGTATTTACAACAAAAATGGGATATATAGTAAATGGGAATAAAAGAAAAGAAGAAAGAAAAAGAAAGAAAAATATCTCTTTGAAACAGGGGATCGATCGATCGACCCCTTTGGTCGATCGATCGATGATGAAGAAATATCCCACTATCGAGAAGGATCGATCGATCGACCCTTTTGATCGATCAATCGATCAAGCAGGTATCAGTACACTGCATTGTGATTTTGGCCTGCTTGGATTTCCTGTCCGTTGAAACTCTCATAACTTCTTTATACGGACTCAGAATCATGCACCGTTCACGGCCACGCGAAGCTTTCGAGGAGGGATACAACTTTCGTGAGATGTTGGGCCAGGTGCCCAAGTTGTGAAAAGACTAAAATTCCCTTGAACGTGCGAACGCGTACTAAAATTGAGCGGAGTGCGTTCGAACTTCACACTTAGCATCCAAATACCTATAAAAGCTCAATTAACCCCTACAAAACATGTTAACGTAGAAATCCGAGGTTGTCTGGTTAACGAGCATAAATATAGGGAATAAGATACCCGAGGGGGGCTAAAATGCGTAGGTTCGAGGGATGAAATACGCAATATTTGCGTCGTATCACCTACTCCAATTGGGTTTAAAGGGTTCCAAATAGGTTTTACGATTTCCTTAAGAGCAACATCGCCTTCTCTCACGCCGCCATCCTTAACTTTCGTATTAAATGATTGTGAAATGCGATGATGATACCCTTGTATATGGTATAAATCCTTTAGTATCTTTTCATCCGAAAGCGTTAAGTCGTCGTAACGGCTTCAGTGACAATTAACCTCTCCTACTTGGCTTTCGAGTATGACTCATAGGGAAGGTATCTCGAGTTCAACATGCAATACTACATCTATGACTTAAACTAGGGAGTAGTCCCAGTGGGTGTTCTAATATACGTATGGTAGGCCTAGAGGGCCTAATGGATCCTATTGGCCCAATCTATGAAAGTCTGTGTCATTTGATAATTATGGATTTGAGGCTCTTATTTGCAGCCTCAACAACCCCTTTGGTTTATGTCTTATATAGAGAGGACTTGTGCCTATGAATTCTGTACTCTATGATAACTTCTGTAAGTCCAGCTTCAAAATAGAGTCCATTATCCGATACGAGCTATTGAGGGACCCCGTAGCGACATATTATATTTTTTTTGGATGAACTTGGATACTTTATTTACATTTAGCACTATGTATGACTTAACATCAACCCATTTAGTAAAATAGTCAATGGAAACCAAGAAGAAATCATTCCCATTAGATGTTTTTGGTGTGACTTTCCTAATGATGTCAAAGGCATATGTCGAGAAGGGCCATGGATAAGTCACATTGTGCAGCTCTCGATGAGGTAAGTATTGGAGATTAGAAAATTATGGGTGCATATATCCTATACTAGGACCCCCCTAAGCACCTCCTTAGGTCCCTAGCACTCAGTCGCTCACTGTAAGCCATAAGTCATACTCCGAGAACTGATCTGGAGGCCATCGGGTGATCCCAAGCCCCTGTTGACTCCAGTAATTCTTCGACTTGAGTGAGGCTCAATGAATCTTTAAAGGGCTCTGAATTCCATTTCAGTCGGCCTGTTCCGTGCACAAATTAAGCTTACAGTCTGGATGAACGATTCGTTTTACCCCAAAAATTGATCTAGAGGCCACTGGGCACTCCCGGCCTTGTTTGACTTCAATTAACTCCTCGACCTAGGAGTGGCTCAATAGACACTTAAAGGGTTCTGAATACTCTGTTCAATAGTTTGTCCCATGCGCGATTCGTACTTACGATTTGTATTTTATGCCTATTTTTTTGAAAAACCTGTTCCGAACTGCCTATTGGCACTATAGGGACCCTGCCTATCGATAGTGTGTCTGAGGTGCTATGCCGATAGGTAGGTCTAGGACCATGCCGATCGTCATATCCCTTATCCCTATAAATAGAGGCTATGACCTCACTTTGAAGAGCAACCCCAGAACACCTCTTTAAGAAAGTTAGAGAACATTCTCTCAAATTCAGAGCTATTCAATTTCCTAAAAAACTCTTTTTTCCACATTCCCTTCCATCCCTTTATTACCTCACTTAGTAATTCTGCCCACCTCTCCATACCACTTTCATACCATTACAATACCATCATATCTACATCTCAAGGTCAACATCAAGTATTCATAAGGAGGTTAAATTCTCCACCCCTTTCTTTAATTATTCCATTATGGTGTTATTTACTTTATTTATACTTTATTATTTTTGTTCCACTACATCACATCCATTAATATCTAATTTTTATTAGAAGTATTTACACATAATATATTTTCATAAAAATCCCAAAAAGAAGAAAAATAAGGTTTATCCATAAATTCCAAAAGAGGAATTTCCATTTCACACTCTCAATTTTAAAAGCACATTTTCTCTACCCACACACACATTAGAGAAATCCCCCATTGGGATTTATGGATCGAACCCCACCTTATGCTATCTTTAAACTACGTGGACTTTGATGCCCCTTGGGCTACGTAGGCGTCTTGGGCCAATCTCGAGATTCGAGTCCTCCTTTATGCATGTTTATATGTTCATTTTATATCTTATATATATGTATTCTTTATTAATCTCATATTCTTACATGCTTGTGTTTCATCCGATACACACATTTGCTATTTCATAGCGACTCGTGATTCGTCAAATACTCTTATTATATTTTGAATTAAAATTTTTGGGATCATTCCTAAGGATGAATTCACTCCCTCTTTTTTCATGGCACAAGTTGAATGATTCCTTTCTCTACTTATATTATATACATGCGCACACACATCACGGAGTCGAAAAGTAGAGGATTAACAATTGTCCCTGAGAGGCCAAAAGGGTAGGATGGTTGTCTAACACCTTACCATTCCGTAACTTAGTCCCCAAACCTTTGAAGTACATGGTTTCACAAGCATCAGTATTGGATTTGATGCCGTTCTCTCGAGGCGACGACACTTTTTTGCATGTTTTGAGAAAAATAGGCTAGCGAATCTATCTCTTTACATTATCCCCCACAACGACGATGACCGAGCGCCCCGAGAAAGGGCGCACTCCGTACACGTGATGGAAGGAATGTGATACCCTGGGATGGCCACAGTGGTGACTCCACTGGGGATATTTATGTTTCAGAGGACTAGACTTTATTTCTACATGGGTGTTATACTTTTCTACATGTGTGCATATGCTCCCACCTGTATATTTCATTTACTCCTCTACTTACTTTTTGTATATCTACCTCTTGCTTACATTTACCATGCCCCATTCTCATGTATATATCACTTTTCACTTGCTTGTACATGCTCACTTCACGAACTTGTATATATACTCCGTATTCACTTCACACGCTTACACTTGTATATATTTTCATTTTTACTCACATGTTCTACACACCACTTAGATTATCCATGCTTAGATTCACTAACTAAGAGTGCTCTATCACGATCTTAATGGAATGATTTATATAATTAAATGTCTAGATACAAATCCAATTTCATCTTTTTACCCTATTATATATATATCTAGGTGATAAAACAGGTAAAGAAAAGCATGCAATCAAAAAAGGGAAAGTTTAGGAAAACTCTCTTACGGGAAAAACCTTTTATTTCAACATTTTAGAAATAATACAAGACAATCGACGTACAATACTACCTGATACCAGCTACAAGTATGACGCGCTATTCTTTGCAAATATCTAAATAATACTACTTAGTCAGAAGCATTCCACAGGCGGCGTTCCACCCTCGATATTCACCGATCAACCTTTGTCTTTGGTAGTGATCCCCTCGAGTATCAGAAAGTCAACAGTAGAGATGATCTCTCCACAAGAGTAGTGTATGCAAGGATATAAACCAATCTAGGTTTTAAAAAGATTCACACAAAGCTATTTTGGGATGAGTTTTGTGAATCAAAAGTGTTTTCTAAACATAAAAGTGTGAAAATGTTTGCAACATGTATGTAGGAGTCTTTCTGGCAGAGGTCTTAGAAAAAATAAACACGAAAAATGTATTTATAAGGTAAACGCAAATTTCGAGGCGATGACATTTATTCGAACAAAATCAAGGCTCGTTCAAACGAGAATAGCATCTCATCAGAATGAAAGCAAGTTTGTTCGTTCAACATTGTTGTCTAATTTGAACAAGCTTCAAACGAGCTTCAACTGATGCAATACAATATGCCCTTGTTAGATGCACATTAGATGTAGAGATCAAGCAATGCTTCGAACGACTTTGACATCTTGTGCGAATGATAATGTCTTCTCGTTTGAACGAGGTCAACGAACTTTGAAATAAAAACATGTCTCAGTTTTAATAGAAATAAAACATCCTAAAATAAATTAAATGAATAAATTTAAATTCCTAAAAGCTTTATACCTTCATAAAATAGAGAACCATAGAACTTGGAGATGTTGGAGATTCAGTTCTTTGTGACGGCTCGAGTCGAAGTGTAACGGGATACGCCAAACTAAATATAAGCCTAAGCTATGAGCAATGATAGAAAATTTGCTCTTATAAATATCTTCCTTTGGCTATTCCGGTACAAAAATATAAACTGAAATCCAAATTACATCCAAAATTTTCTAAGACATAAAATTATCCTACTACCCTCCCAAACCTTAGAAAATGGATTGCTATAAGGAAAGAATGTCTTCAAATGATGTCTTCAAATCTCGACTTCTTCTTGTTATTCTCTTCTTGATCTTCCCTCGATCTTCTAATCTTCTAATTAATGCCTAAGGGAACCTACACATATGAAACAAGAACAATACCCCGTGATGCATCGAGTTTGAAATATAAAATGAAACTCATAAGAATTTCTCCCCCATAAAACAAACTCATGTAATCTCCTTGTAATTTGTTCTTCACCTTTATTTTGTCCGAAATAGACAAGAAGTAGAAATTAAAGCATTAAAATGGAGAGCAACACAAAAGATAGAATATCATCACAAAGATATATCAAATAGGAGCATGTAATGATAAACTCAAAGGCATAATCAACTATTTTTAAAATTTTTAAGTAAATGTTTTTTTACAAATACAAAACACCATGGAGAAACACAAAATTACCCGAATCATGGAAATGAAATGTAGGGTGTGAACATACTCCATAGATTAATCAACATAGACAAACATATCACATGTGCATGAAGGATTGAGACACCACTAACGAAAGATCTCAAAGTTTACCTTAGGTGTAAAATGGTGAACTCATGTGAAATTGACTTAACCTAATCAACAAATCAAGACCATAAGTGATTTTCATACCAGTAACGCCCAAAACTATGTAATATTTTTTTGAGATTTTTATAGTATGTGCAAACCCATTGATCTTCGTTTTAACTCCCTCAAAACCTCACATATAGTAATTAGACTCTCAATTAATTTGAAGAAAATAATTTCTTTTGTAGCGAAGCATTAATGTTGAAGTTAATGGCCTGAATTTTCTGTTTTTATGTTCCTTTAATATGTTTAGTCTCTTTTCATTGCAAATGGTGGCTTTTCACGCAAAGATTTTGACTTTCGCAGGCCAATTCCATTACTTAATATATAATAATTTTACCAAAAAAAAATGATTTTTTAAATCCGGGCAATGGTCCTTACATGCCCAACTTTTTACTATCTCGTTTTTCACATTCGATTCATCTTTAAAGTAAAATTGAGATGAAAACACTATGCTTATGTGCATTAAATGAGACAAGGAGTCAAACATGTAGCAAGATGTCATCAAATCACATCTTAATGACTCCACACATTATAAAGACATAAATGAAATGATATCATGTCTCAAAACACTACAAAATAGTCACGTGGATATGGAATGAATGGGTGACTCGGACATCTTTAATGTTCAGCCACATAAGGTGTTAAAAAATACAAAACTCTTTTTGGATTTTTTCAAAATTTTTGTGAAAATAAAATCTTTTTGTCCTTTTCACTTTTTCTTAAAAAGAAACTGAAAATCATTGTGTTTTTCAATTTTTTTTTGAGAAAAACAAAACTCTTTTTTAGAATTTTTGAAAACTATATCAAAATGAAAAATAGTGATAGTACAATCTAGCAATAGGCATGTAAAATATAAACATGAAAAGTATCCTATGCTAGAAGTAAGTCTCAACCTCAATCATTAGGCCCAGAGGTGCTCTCAAAAGGAGATGACATCCTAAGAAATTCCTCTATCAAATTCTATGAAGTCTTGACTAAATATTCTACTTGCTCTCGAATAATCTCAAAATCTCTAAAGTGATGTGTGAGAGCATGTGGAGTAACATGTGTGTGGGTGCGTTCAGGACCTCGTGGTGAGCAAACCAGTAAACATAACTACATGACACTCTCCCTATCTTAAAACAAAAACCTTTAAGGTGACCTCTTTATTTGGAAGGGAACAAACATAAACGGGCTTGTGTCCACCTTCCTCAAAACGTCTAGGACAAGCTTTCTAGATGGGCTCGGTCGAGAACCATAAGGATCTAACACAAATTCGAGAATCGGCTCGGGTGAGATATGGGAAGTGGATGCACCGTCATAACCTATTCCTTGCCTCTCAAAGTTAGCTAAAGCGGTACCGAGGATCATCTTTCCTACCTTCTTAGATATGTCCTCTAAAGTGAACTTGACCTCCCGGGCACGTTCGAGACCACTCTCAAGTTGGGATACATGGGCTTTAAGCATCTCACGAGTCTCTAATAAAGATTGAAAATCACCCGTCAGACTACCCACGGTGTTGGGAAAATCAGTCTTTCCCAGGCCTAAAACAATAAACTTCTCACATTAAGAATCTTTACCTTATCAAGTTGACGCACCGACGCCTTATATTCTCTTAAAACTATCACTTACTTCTCCAATTCTAACACCCTAAGAGACAAGTCGTTATTTATTTTTTTCGTTTTCAAAGCCTCGATGTAAAGATCACTAAATGCCTTTTGGAGACCACCTTCTCCCTCACTCAAATTACCATCCTCACTTTCATTGTCTCCTGAATGAATCGAAACATCATCGAGGCTCTCACATTTAGATATGTCCTCATCGACATGGGATAAACTAGAAGTTTTAACTTGACTAGCCATAAATGAAACACATGGTTCATGTGGTGATTCTCCCACCGAATCAACTGACTCGACGTCAGTATCGCTAAGAGTGACTTTATGTGCAATTTTCTTTCCCTTTCACTTAAGAGTAGTGGGACTTTCATGTGCCTTGTGCCATTTACCCTCACATTTAAAACATATAATATCTTCCTCTTTCTCTCCCCCGCTCATGCCCTCATTCTTTTTTTTCAAAAATCTTTTCTTTGAAAGAATTTTCTGTAGAAAATTTGAGAAACTTCTTGAAATTTTTCGCAAAAAGGTCCAAGTCATCGAAATCAATATCAACCTCAGATTCAGACTCAGACTCACAAACTTTTTCTTCTTCTTTTTCTTACCTTGATCTTTAAAGCAATCCCTACATCCTTAGATTTAATAGTTTTAGGGAACATGTCTGTCTCATACATTTGAAGATATCCTACAAGTTCTTCTAACCTAAGAGTGTATAGTATCCCTAATGAATTAAGCACGATGAGCTTAGGAATAAAACGGGCAGGGAGTGACCTCAAAATATTTTCAAAAATCTTGTCTCCGGAAATTTCTCACCCAAATTAAAACTAGAATTAACAATGTTTGATAAACACACATAAAACTCATCGAATAGCTCGGATTCTAGCATAGTGATGTTCTCAAATTGTGTGGTCAAATTTTGAAGATTTGATGCTTTTATCCCATTGGTACCCTCATGAGTGAGCTGGCCCGTGCTTCCTTATACGTGGTGCACATCATGATGCGACGAAACTCGTCAGGGGTGGCGACTTCAGAAATGGCACTCAAATCGTGAAAGTTTAAATTACTCCACTTAAACTCATCCTCTGTCCATAAGGAGCTAGGTTTAGGGTCAATGACGTTATCAATGATGACTGTGGGTGGTGTCCACCCTCTTTCACAAACTGTCCAAACACGTTCATGAATTGCCTTTAAGACAGATCTCATCAGAGCTTTATAATACGCATAATTCGTGCCATCAAAGAAGGGAATTTGATTATACAAATTATCCATTAAAAATCGGCCTTTTCAAGATCAACAATTTTTTAAAAATAATTGGTATCAAAGAAAAATAATTTTTGCAAATAAAGATCACACAATATTTTTTGTGTAACCGACTCTGATAGAAATTTGAAAGAATTGGTATCAGTAAAAAACTCTTTGAAAAATCAGGATCGCATGGTAGATTAATGTAACCCGCTTACATTTACTGTGGTGTCAAAAAATATGGGATATGGGGGGTGCCCATGCACCACGATGTAGCACAATAATAAATAAAAGAGCGACAAAGATTTACTTGGTTTGACCATGAATGGCCTACATCCACGGTGTTGTTGTTGTGTTCCATTAGAATGATGAGGGAGTTTTACATGAGAGTGTTTCTCTAGCTTCTAAGCCCCCTTTCATAATGGGGGGGGGGGGGGTGTCCCCTTTATATAGAGTTAGGGGTTAAATTAGGGTTACAAATATGGATGAGTCCTATCTTCGTGGAGTTTGATTTTACTCCGATACTACTCCTCGATCTTCTAGTTTATCAAGGACTCTAGTTGTCCCTATCTTGTTGGAGCGTTTGTTGCTCCCCATCTTGACCGGTGTCCTTGCCACATGTCATGATATTATGTAGCCATATGTTTTTCCTCCACAATAGCCCCACAGGTCGCAGTTCAACTGAGTTAATTCTGAGATGAGCTGGGAGCTGGTCCATAATCTCTTCAAATGTGTGCAGTTGTCGATGTGAACTGGACTGACGCTCTTTGAGCTGTCGTTCAACTTTTAAGCCTTCTTTGGTTGATCTTCTTGTCTTTATAGGTTTTTAAATGATTTATTGGCTTGAGTTAAGAGACATTCAAATGATATGGGAATCGGACTCGAGAGTGTCAAGCTGCCTACGTACCCTCTTGGGATCAGGTCGAACTAGTTCATTGCTCTGTTTTATTACATGGCCCAATTCGTGAGGTTGACCACATGCCTGTTCAAAATTCGTTTATAGGGCTTTCTCGAGCATGCATCAAGTTTAGGACATCTCCCTGTATTTTGATCTTGCATGGTCCATTTTTTGAGGATGACCACATGCCTATGTGACGAGCCTTGCTCGAGCATGTACCTAGTCGGGGTAAGACCCTGCATTAGGATTTTAATATGGTCCAATTGGGGAGGCCGACCAAAAGCCTATGCGTCGAGCCTTGCTCGAGCATGTACCTAGTAGGAGTAAGACCTTGCATTAGGTTTTTCATATGGTCCAATTAGAGAGGCCGACCAGAAGCCTATGCGTCGAGCCTTGCTCGAGCATGTACCTAGTAGGGGTAAGACCCTGCATTAGGTTTTTCATATAGTCCAATTAGAGAGACCGACCAGAAGCCTATGCGTTGAGCCTTGCTCGAGCATGTACCTAGTAGGGGTAAGACCCTGCATTAGGTTTTTCATATGGTCCAATTGGAGAGGCCGACTAGAAGCCTATGCGTCGAGCCTTGCTCGAGCATGTACCTAGTAGGGGGTAAGACCATGCATTAGGTTTTTCATATGGTCCAATTAGAGAGGCCTACCAGAAGCCTATGCGTTGAGCCTTGCTCGAGCATGTACCTAATAGGGGTAAGACCCTGCATTAGGTTTTTTATATGGTCCAATTGGAGAGGCCGACCAGAAGCCTAAGCGTCGAGCCTTGCTCGAGCATGTACCTAGTAGGGGTAAGACCCTACATTAAGTTTTATAACATGTGATATGTAATCGGTATGCTAATTGTACTTAGGCTTTTCCCGCAAGTCAATGTAATACCAATTACGTTTGCATTTTTCCATTTTTTAATGCCTCGTGTGTAAATATCCGCCCATTTTACCTTTTAGTTGTGCCGTCACACTTCCTTAGGCCTAAAAGGCGATGGAAAAAATTCACTTGGTTTAAGGGCCATCCACCCGTTTAGGATTTTAACCAACCAACATAGTTAGCGACCAACCTGATTTGGCTTTTTGCCTAGGGATCCCCCGTAGGGGTTTTATTATTACCAGGGCAACTCATGAGGCCATTTGTGTTTGGAGATGACAAAGGCCTGTGGATGTACTTAATTTATTGGGAACAAGCAAGAAGGTTGTTATAATTAAATCAAGCTTAGTCTTGATCGTCATTTGAAAGACTAATTCCGGTGTTAACCATGTTGTCATCCATCCTGAGTTAACCTCTTCTATTTTGCTTTAAATATTGCAGTGAATCTATTCACGTGTTATCATTGCCATGGAGCCCCCAATCGGGCTGTGAAGAGAAGACTGCACGATCGTCCATCGACTTATTTGATCTATATAACTGAGATGATAAGTGTGCCCGATCGTTCCTCGGGGCTTTATTGTGTTAAAGAGTGTCGCGTTGGTCGTTCGTCAAGCTAGATATAATTAAGGATTATCTTATTCATATAGCTCCATGTAATGTATCATTCCTCGGGTCACACTTGTTCGTCGACCATGCACGGTGGTTCCAGGAGGCTGTGGAAGACTCCATATAGCTCATGCACCTATAGAAATTGATATGAGTCCAAAGCATCTTTGCGCAGAAATGCATTGATTTGATATGGCGCTCAAGAAACACCGTTCCTAGGGAGGGAATATTTTAGTGTTTATGACGCGTTAATTTGTGGCTTAGTGATCTCCGATCACCATGGGTTGTCTGACGATGTTGCTTGATACATTCAGGGTGACTGTGATCTTGCTGGATAAGTGACTTCCTACATGTTGGATTCGTCCTTGTCGATAAATATAGCTGATAGTTGCTCTCCATGCTACTTTATGTGTTATTGGATCTTTGTTATACAGATCGCCCAACTTCTCATTCACTGCGGTTGAATTAAATAAGAATTATATTGCCCAACTGTCCATTGGAGCTTGAGACGTGATCACATAATGTCGACTATCCATCGAAGCCGAGGGTTCGTCGAGGCAAAATTGCGAAGGACCTAGTAGATGTTGCGAACGATCCATGCTCAAGCATCTGTCGGAGCATTGATAAGATTAATGATGTCTGAATGCCTATCGAGGAAAAACTATAGAGGATCTGGTAGATATTGCGAGTGATCCATGCTCGAACATCCGTCGAGGCAAAAAGGACCGAGCAAGTATTACGAACGATCCTGCAGTGTTAGTGAAAACTAAATTTCCAAACCATTTATTAGGGTTGAATAACAATAATAAATGTGGCGTTGATCATTAATCGATTGTGCCAACCATTTCTCGGGACTGAATATAAGAATTATCCCGATCAACCATTTGTTGGGGATAAAATGTGACGTGTGTGGAAAATATCTTTGGGACTAAATATATAGAAATATTTTGCCGATCATTTGTCGAGATGAACCTTGAATATGCCTGATCATCCTTCAGGTCAAGAATCACAGAGCCAGGTCATCAATACTGAAATTGAATAAATATCAACGTCCTAGCATCCGTCGGTTAACATAAATAATATTGCCCAAGTATTTGTTGGGTCCAAAGTGGTGTAAAGTGCTCGACCATCCATACGAGCATTAAAAAAATAAGTGGTGCCAAACTGGTCTGCCGGGGCGAAGTTGTACAGGTCCGAGTAGATATAGAGAGCGATCCGTGCTCGAGCATCTATCGATGCATTAATAAGATTTCCAAGAGCTTAAGATTGTGGCCGAGCATTCATTGGGACTGAATCTTGTACCTGTGGAAGTTTATAAGTTGCTTGACCATTTGTCGAGGCTAAATCAAATAGAATTTACCATGAAATTTGTTTATTCAGTCAAGGAATATATGATGTGCATCTTCTCGAACATGTGTCAAGGAAAAGATTCATAGTATTGAATGAATGATATGAATGATCCCATAATTTCTATGATAAAATCTCACGAGGATGGCCATGCCCGAGCATCCGTCAGGGCTACGCTAGATATTAGCAAAAATATTACACCGACCATCCATTGGTATAACCAATAATAGCTAGACGACAATATTGAAAATTAATTGAACGAATAAAATGACATGAGTGCTCTATAAGTGCGCCCCAATATTTATGTGAACAAAATAATTGTAATAAAGTCGAATGAAAGATGCAAAATTTATCAAATATATCCAGATGTCCGACATACGAGTTAATTTGGAATTTTTACAAATAGCTCTAAGCAAATACTCAATTGTGAGTTGGTTTCAAAAAATTATTGTGTAGTGACTTTTCACAGAAAATTTGTGTAGTGACAATTGTGAAGTATGCAGTATATATAGATAGCCCCCTGCTAACAAATTTATGATGATAAAAATTGTGAGCATAATTTGTGAGAAAATAAAATATTATGAGATAGAAATGAACAATGCACAAATACATGTGCGTATCCATCAATTGGGGTTGTGCTAAATATAAGAATTATCCTGACCAACCATCCATTGGGGATAAAATTAGACTTGTACGGTAGATATCTTCGGGACTAAATATATAGAAATATTTTGTCGATCACCAGCTGAGATGAATTTTGAATGTACCTGACCGTCCTTCAGGTTAAGAATCATAGAACCCGAGCTTCAGTAGGTGTAATAATAATTTCTCCCAAGCATTTCTTTGGGTCTAAAGTGCTATAGTGTGCTCGACTATTCGTCGGAGCATTAATAAAATGAATGGTGCCTGGATAGTCCATCAGGGAAAAGTTGTACAATACCGAGTAGATATAGCAAGCAATTCGTGCTCAAGCATCTGTCGAAACACCGATGAGATTTCCAAGAACTTAAGATTGTTGCCGAGCATCCGTCGGCACTGAATCTTGTACCTGCGGAAGTTAGTAAATTAACCGACCAACTGTTGAGGCTAAATCAAATAGAAGTTATCATGAGAATGATTTGTTCAGCAAAGTATATAAGATATGCATCCGCTCGGTAATTTTCTGAGGAAAAAATTCATAGTAGAGTATGAATGTAATAAATGATCTAATGATTTTTACAATAAAAATCCCACTGAGATAACTGTGCCCGAGCATCCGTCGAGGCTGAGCTAAATAACCAATAATCTCCTCTTGCCGAGATTGAATAGTCGTAGCCTAATGACAATATTGAAAATTAAATTGATCGAATAAATGACATAAGTGCTAAATAAGTGCGCCCCACTTATTTATGTGAGCAAAATAATTTGTAATAAGGTCGCATAAAAAAGTTCCAACTAAAATCGTTGTAACAATTTTAATTTAGTTACATGATCCCTCAAAATTTTTTCAGAGAGAACCGAGTAATACAAAAATTAGTCAAATATACCTCAAATCTAAGATGTAGGTTTGATTTAGAATTTTTGCAAACATATTTTTGGACTCCAAGAAAATATCGAATTATAAGTTTTAAAAATATGTTTCCTCATAAAGCCACATAAGGTTGTCAAGGAAGAAGCAAATAACAAATGTTAATAAAGTAAAAGTGGCGAGAAACAACCAATGGGTTCCATCATTGTCGCACAATGGACGAGATGGTGGCGATCAGTAGATTTGCCGCTATCCTTGAATAAAGTTAAATAAGTCTGGAATCCCAAGCCCTAAAATAATATGGTTCGTGCTCGTAAATGCCCCCGGCGTGCTCACCGTCGACCAGTGGTTTGGTGGTCCAGTGGCACTGTTCGCCGAGCTTGTCACTGAGGCGTAGTGGTTGCCGATCAGGAAGGGTGGTCGGGCGACGTCATTAACGTGTGGAGCCTCCTGTATACTATGGTTCGATGACTGTGAATGGTGGTCCGGCAACCAGAAAGATATTTTAGCGAACTCATTCTAGGGTCAGGCGACCAGGGCAGTTCAATGCTGCTGCCAGCATACTCTGTTTGTCTAAGGTCGACCAACTAGGGCGCACTTATTTGCGGCATGTCGAAGATGATCGGAGAGCGTACTGGAGGTCACTGGTTAAAGTCTTACCAGTTCCCAATCGAAGAGATGCGGTTGGGTGATGATTAGTGGCTTGTTGTACAGAGGTCGCCCTGCTCCGGCGACGTTGCTGATGGTCCTCGACAGATTTCCATATGGGTTTGCCATCGTAAATGGAAAAACCATCCAGCGTATTTTTGTAAACCTTGAGTTACTTCGTGGTATAGAACGCGATCCATGTTCTTGATGGTGCTCGACTGATGGTCTGCCCCAAATCATAGATCGGGGGTGACGTCAGGTCGCTGCTCAGAAATGACCGGAAGAGATGATCGAAATACTATTGGTTCCTTCTTAATTTCGTTCTAGTCGTGCTGAATATGTAGAGAAATCTGCGTAACCCATAGGTTGGTTGAGGGATTATATTTGAGTCTGCCATTGATTTTTGTTTTTTGTGCTACCACAAATTTCGTGACATGAAAAAATCTTGTATTCAGCACAAATTGTGTAAATGGAGATAAAAATTGATGAACTGCTGGCATGCCCAGAATTTGTACATCTTTGTGAAAACATGTCTTTTTTTTAAGAATCTCTTTTGATATGTTTGTAAAGATGTAATCAAGATCTCTCATGAGAGAGAAACCTTTGCAAAAAAAATTAGGGATATGGGAATCAAGATTATGATGTAACCCACTAAATAGCTCTGTTTGCCCAGAAAAATCTCGAGAACGTCCATATCTCTAAGGACTCATAAAAAACTCATGATTGTGAAACTCACTGTTATGCAGATTCACAAATGAAATTTCAACACAAGATTTACGAATATAAACATATGAGAATAAGGGTTGGACAAAAAGATGCGTGCAGAACATATAATTTATTTGTATGCAGAGAAAGAAAAAACGTAGCTCTTGATGGGGTTTCATGCATGTTAGCCATTGCATCGCAACATAAATCTTCATCTTGTCAACAAGAAAGAAAGACTTTTTGTGTCGTTTCCCACAGACGACGCCAATTGTGGTGTAAAAAAATCTAGGATATGGGGGGTGCCCATGTACCACGATGTATTCATAATAATAAATAAAAGAGAGACAAAGATATATGTGGTTTGACCATGAATGGCCTACGTCCACGGTGGTGTTGCCGTGTTCCATTAGAATGATGAGAGAGTTTTACATGAGAATGTTTCTCTAGCTTCTAAGCCCCCTTTCACAATGGGGGGTGTACCCTTTATATAGAGTTAGGGGTTACATTAGGGTTGCAAATATGGATGAGTCCTATCTTCGTAGAGTTTGATTTTACTCCGATACTACTTCTCGGTCTTCTAGTTTATCAAGGAATCTAGTTATCCGTATCTTGTTGGAGCATCTGTTACTCGCCATCTTGACCGGGGTGCTCGCCACATGTCATGCTATTATGTAGGCATATTTTTTTCCCCCACATTTACCATGCCCCATTCTCATGTATATATCACTTTTCACTCACTTGTACATGCTCACTTCACGCAGTTGTATATATACTCCATATTCATTTCACACGCTTACACTTGTATATAGTTTTAATTTTACTCACATGTTCCACACACCACTTAGATTATCCTTGCTTAGCTTCACTAGCTGAGAGTATGCTATCGCTATCTTAATGGAATGATTTATATAATTAAATGTCTAAACACAAATTCAATTCTATCTTTTTACCCTAAAACATACATTTAGGTGATAAAACAAGTAAAGTAAATCATGCAATCAACAAAGGCAAAGTTTGAGGAAAAATCCCTCCCGGGGAAAACCTTGTATTTAAGCACTTCAGAAATAATACAAGATAGTCAATGTACAATATTACTTGATATTAGCCACACGTATAACGCGCTACTCTTCACAAATCTCTAAATACTACTACCCAATCGGGAGAAGTCCATAGGCGGCTTTCCACCCCCAGTATCCACCGATCATCCTTTGTCTTTAGCAGTGATCCCCTCAAGTATCACAAGGTCATTAGTAGAGATGATATCTCCACAAGAGTAGTGTATGCAAGGATACAAAACTATCTAATATTTAAAAGGATTCACACAAATTTATTTGGGGAAGAGTTTTGTGAATCAAAAGTGTTTTCTAAACATAAAATGTGAAAAGTTTTGCAACAGGTATGTAGAAGTCATTTAGGCAAAAGTCTTAGAAAAATAAACATGAAACATGTATTTATAAGGTGAACACAAATTTTGAGGTGGCATCACTCGTTCGAGCAAACGTAAAGCTTGTTCGAACGAGAATAATATCTTGTTAGAGAAAAAGCAAGTTCGTTTGAACGACATTTCTATCTCATTTGAACAAGCTTCAAACGAGATTCAAACGATGCAGAACAATACACCCTAGTTAGATGCACATTAGATTTAGAGATCAAACAATGCTTCGAACGACTTTGACGTCTCGTTCTAATGAGAATGCCTTCTCGTTGGAACTAATAAAAATAAAACATCCTAAAATAAATTTAATGAGTAAATTTAAATTCCTAATTAGTTTTATACCTTCATAAAGTGGAGATTCATAGAACTTAGAGATGTTGAAAATTTGGTTCTTCGTGAGGGCTCGAGTCGAAGTGTAACGGGATGCGCCAAACTAAATGTAAGCCTAAGCTATGAGCAATGAAAAAACATTTTCTCTTACACTAGCACACACCCATACTTCTCTCACTTGTATATATCTCCATGCTCATATACACATCTCACACACCATTTATAGTTGATCCATGTATAGTCTCACTTGCACAAACACTCACCTATATATATTAACATATCACTCACTCACTTGTATATATCCCCATGCTTTCCTATCACCGTGATTAATATAGTCTTTATGCTCCATGCTAGATTTACTTTTCATGATACTTGTATATTCTCCCTCACTAGTGTGGTGCTCTGTTTACTTAGCATGCAAATAAAAAAACATCTCTCCATAATATACTAATTAAGACTCATACATTTTGTACACTACATCATGAGAGCATGACAATATTGGCTAAAATTTTGTCTCGTAATGAGGGTCACTTTGTGATGGGTGCTGGCTTCAATAGGGTGCAATTAACCTAAGAGAGACGACTCTCACCTTCCATTGGCCTAGTACCTTTGACGTATATCGAACGGTTCCCTCGACATCGTATCGCTTGACTGAATTCCACGACGGGAGGTATATACAAGGGAACTTGTTCACGTACATCGAGTATATTGAATTTTCTCTCACACATACCATCCCCATGAGGTATATCATGAGGCAATTCGCATACACCCACTATATCAAATGGCTTATCCACACGTACCGATGAATGCTTGTCGTTATAGGCAAGAGGTACATCGTAAAAGTCATGCAA
This sequence comes from Sambucus nigra, assembly GCA_949130495.1. Lineage (NCBI taxonomy): Eukaryota > Viridiplantae > Streptophyta > Magnoliopsida > Dipsacales > Adoxaceae > Sambucus > Sambucus nigra. The sequence continues at coordinate 166,039,432 of OX422213.1, read as the reverse complement.
AATGGAGGAACCCATCCACTAACCTAACAAATGCATAACCTCATATATGCGTCAACTATAGGACACTCATAATTAGTTTTATGGTTACCATGTGAAACTCGGCCAAAATTCAAGTTTAGTGTAACGCCAAAATTTTTGCGCTATTTTTCCTTTTTTAAAATTGGACCCTGTTCGTGAGCCTTGAAACAAGTCAAATTGTGTCTTATACTTTTAAACCCAATTTCCTAGGCTCGGGTCCTATCCGGCATTTTTCTTGTATTTAGACAGACCTAATACAAGTGAAAACACAATAATAAAAATCATGCTGAGATTCCTCTTCTTTTTTCCTTCCTTCTCAAAAACCATAAATACCAAAAACATTTTTTTCTCCTTTCCTTAAAAATACAAAAAATTCTCCCTCTCTCTTTCAAAAATAAATTCGAACCTTTTCCCTCTCAGGTCGATCGCATACCCAATTTTGGCCTGGTTCCCTATTGGCTTTGGTCTTTCGTCAAATTTTCCCAAAGCTTTTTCGCTTCTTTTGCTACTTTGATCGAATTTGGAATCTACCTCCATGAGGTCTATATGGATAACATCGACCAAGCACCGAATGTTCAGCCATATATGATGGTTTCCCTAGCCCAACTCAGTGCCAAGATCGACAACCTTTAAATTGATGTCCAAGAAGTATAGAGACACCGAGGCCAGATCCCTGAAAAGCCCGAGGTCCTCTTCCCTCGTGCTATGGGTCCACCACCCCTGGAGCCTATTTGGGTCACAAAAGAATACTAGTATGTACCGCACACCCTGACTAAAAATGGGCCACCACCTGCTCAACTCTATATTTTGAACCAGGCCCAGCTAGAGGATAATCTGCCTGTACCTGTGAATACAAAAAAGAGGAACTAAACAAGGTCAAGGAAGACCTAAAACTGCTGTCAAAGAAGTTGACCAAGTCATGATATTCAGTAACTACATGGACCTCACCCATATGTCTCCTTATCCCAAATCCAAACTGTGAGAGAAGTTCAAGATGCCACATGTAGACACCCCATTCTATTACCCCCTAAACTCTCCCTAGGTCCCTAGCACCTCCCTTCATCATTGTAAACCTAGGTCATGCCTCGAGTACTGAACTAGAAGCCATCGAACGCTCCCAGGCTTCGTTTGACCAAAAAGTCAAACTCTTCAGCTCGACCAAGACTGAATGAATATTTAAAGGGAACTGAATCCCCTTTCCAACGGTCTGTCCCATGCGCGATTCTGACTTACCATGCGGATGAACGACCTGTTTTCCCCGAAACTTGATCAAGAGGCCACCGAATGCTACCGAGCTCCGTTTGACCTAAGTCGACTCTTTAGATCGATCGAGACTAAATGAATATTTAAAGAGCACTGAATCCCCTTTCCAATGATCCGCCCCGTGCCTAATTCTGACTTACTGTACGGAAGAACGATTCGTTTTACTTCGAGAGATCACCAAATGCTTGCAGGTCCCAGTTGACCAAAGTCAACTCCACAAATCAGATCAAACTCTTTGGAATGTCAAAGTAAATATCCTAAAATTTCCAACGGTCCACCCCATGCATGATTCTGACTCACAATACGGACGAACGATCCATTTGAGTCCGAAGATTCTCTGTTCAATGGACCGATGAGCGCTTCTGAGCCACATTTGATGCAAAGTCAACTCTTGAACCCGGGAGCGGTCCAAAGGACTTTCGAAGGTCTCTAAATTACCTTTCCAACGGTCCACCCCATGTACGATTCGAATCAATGGTTTGTGCTCTGTGGCTGATTTTCCAAAACGGCCTGAAGGACACTGCCAAACGACAGGTCCCAGACCCTGCCTATCGGCAGTGTGCCTAAACACACCTGCCGATTGGCAGGACCAGGGCTATACCGATCGGTAATGCCCTAGGCCTATAAAAAAGAGGCCTTATCCTCATTGCGAAGGTAACCCAGATCTGAAAGACATCACTCCCAGCAAATCCAGAAAACCTCTCTCGAAGACAACGTGATTTCCACATCCAAATCCCTTTCCAACCTTCACTTTTCATCATCCTTTTCATAAAAATTGGTGAATTCATTACCCTCCATCATCATCCAAGTGCAAGGGCTGCTCTCCAACACTCAAGATCAAGCTCAAGATCTTCAAGAAGGTCCAATTTTCTCAAAACTCTCCTTAAATTTTCATAAATTCGCATTAACTTGTTTTATTACTTAGCACTTTTATTCTCCCATCTCCCATCTCCTAAAATACTTTTTATTTAGTATTATTGCACATATCTTATTTTCATACAAATAAAAAACCCAAAAAATAAGAAAAAGAGGGTTTGTTCATGAATTCCAAATGGGAATTCTCACACTTTTCTTACACTTCTCTCACAACTAAAACACCTTTTCTACACACACACACACACACACAAATAAAAGAATCCCCCTGATTGGATTTATGGGATAAACTCCACCCCTCGTTTTGCATACGAACTACGTGGACTTTTATGCCTCTATAGGCTAGGTAGGCATCTCAATGTAAAATCCGAGACTCGAGTCCTATTTTTACTTTTTCTCTCATTTTCTATTTTCTCTAAACTCAATTCTCTTATATTCTATATATTTGTTCTTAATAGCGTATTATCCCATACGCGTTATCATTCCATCGTAACGATCAACGTAAGGATACTCGCATAAATCCTATTTTCTAATATTATTTTTACATTCATACGGATGACTTGCTTTACCTCTTCCATGGTACCAGCCGATGACTCCTATCTCCATTATATATACACATGCACACATATCACGTGGAAAATAGCAAAAACCCATGAGAGACCGTAAGGGCGGAATGGGTGCCTAACACCTTCCCATTTCGTAACTTAGCCTCCTGACCTTTTTCGAATCATTTTGGTTTCGTATGCATCAGTATGTCTTTGGATGCTGTCGTTCGGGATGTCTCCCTTTCTTTTGTCTGTTTTGAGTAAAAGAGACTGGCGACTCCTTCTCTACATTTTTCACCTCATCAATGATGCCGGTCGAAATCTTCCTGAGAGGGATGTGCGGGACCTAGGATCCTCATTCCGACCGCCGACCGCGAGGATCGGGGATGGCTACAGAGGCGACTCTGCTGGGGACATATTATTTTGAGGTCTAGACTCTATTTACATGGGTGTTTTATTTTCTTATATATCCCCTTATTTTGCGTGTCCCCCTTTACTACTCATGTGTACCTCATGCTGATGCTTCTATTCACGCACTTGTAGAAAATTCTCCATGTACACTTCGCACCACGTGAAACTAGGATCACATATATCCATGTGTTTCACGCATCACCCATCCATATTTGGTGTACCATTGGTACTCATACTTTGCTCCCTGTTTGGCATGATCGAAAAAGACATTCTCATAAGATACTAATAAGCGAATCATGCATGATTCACACAATATCACCAAAGAGCATTATTATTGACCAAATTTTTTCTAGTAACTAGAGGGTCACTTCATGATGGGCGCTGGTCCGGAAGGGCGCAGTTATCCTAAGCGATATAACTCTCACCTTCCATTGGCCAAATACCTTCGATGTATAACGAATGGTTCCCCTGCATCATACCGCTTGACCGAAGTCATGACGGGAGGTATATCGCAGGGAGTTCATTCACATACGCCGAGTATATCGAATTCGCTCTCACACGTACCGTCCCCACGAGGTATATGGTGAGGTAATTCATGTACACTCAGGTATATCAAATGGATTGTCCACACGTACCGATTTCCCTCAAGAGTAAAACGTATATCGTGGAAGTCACGCTAAAGGGGGGAACCCTTTCTGATTCACCCAACCAAATTGCATACTCGTATATAGGTGTCAAGCCTAGGACACACATAGAAGATTGCCGGTTTCTAACTAAAACTCTGCCAAAATTCTAAGTCGGTCTGCCGCCCAAATTTTCGTGCATTTTTAAAACGGTACTCTGTCCGTGAGCCTGGTTACAAGTCCAGCCATAGCTTTGCATATATTACAAACCCAATTTTTCCAGGATCGGGGCCCATCTGGCATTTTATTTTGCATTTAGGAGAATTTAATACAAGTGAGAACATAATAATCATATTAATCATGCTGAGGTCCGTCTCCCGAAAAAAATCCAAAAACATTTCTCCTTTTCTTTATCAAAAAGCCAAAAATATTTTGTCTTCCAATCTAAAAAAAATGTCAAAAAAATTTTCATCCCTCTTTTTAAAAAATAAATCCCATTTTGCGCCTTCTCAGGTCGATCGCAAACCCTTGGCCTAACTTCTTATTGACTTCGGTCTTCAGTGAGATCACCCCGGAGTTTCGTTCGTTCCCCCGTTACTTCTTTCGAGTCCGGAATCCATCCGCTTTCCATGGAGAACACATATCAAGTACCCATTGTGCAGTCGGATCTGATGGTAGTCCTAGCTCATCTCGTGTCCAAGATTGATAACCTCCAAACTGAGGTCCGAGAAATGCAACAAAACTAGGTTCCATTCCCTCAAGAGCCCGAGGCCCTATTCCCTCGTGCTATGGATCCACCATAGCCCATCTGGGTTCTCGAAGAGTATCAGCATGATCCACGTGTCCCTCCTGTTAATGGGCCACTACCTGCCCAACTTCCTATGCCGAACCTTGCCCAACCTGGGGCTAACTTGCCTATGATCATTGATCCGAAGGAAAAAGAGCTGAACAAAGTCAAAGAGGACCTCAAGATGCTCACCAAGAAGTTTGACCAAGTCAGAATCTTGGGGAATTATATGGACTACACCCACATGTCTCCTTGTCCTAAATCGAGGTTACCCGAGAAGTTCAAGATGCCAAATATTGAGAAATTCGAAGGAAGTGGACCCCGATTGTTCATCTTCGCAGTTATCACCGTTCCATGACTATACTAGGGGCTTCCAAAGAAGTGATGACCCAATTGTTTCAGCAAACTCTGAAGGATAGCGCCCTTCGATGGTTTTTGTCTCTCAAAGAGTCCAAAATTCGTAGCTGGGAGGATCTGGCTCGAGAATTCATATCGCAATACAAGTAAAACGAAGAGCTTGAGGTCACCTGCCGTGATTTAGAGCTGCTCAAACAGAACTCTGAGGAATCAGTCAGTAACTTCATAGCCCAATGGATGGAAAAAATCTCTACCATGACCACTCGGCCTTCCGAGGAAGAACAAGTCATCATAGTGAAGAAGAGATTCTTTCCCCATGTCCGAGTAATGATGGGAGGACAATACTATCCTCACTTCCGAGCTCTCAGAGAACCAGGAGTAGAAATCAAGGAAGGTCTGGCTAAAACAGATGTCAAACCAAAGAATGCATCCGGACATTTCACCCTCAGAAAATATGATAAACCTGCCAGTGCTGCAGTCTCAACCATCAACAACATCTCTCAACCAACCACATCACGAGCACCAGAAAGCCGCCCTGTCCCGTCCAAAAATAATACACTGAGATCCATGATCCCTTCTCCAAAATTTATCAAGCCTTGTTGGGCCGAAACCTTATCAAACCCTTGGATCCCCGTCCTTTGCCAAATCCACTCCCAAGAAACTTCAAGGAAGATGCTCATTACGCCTTTCACCAAACCGCTGGCCATACCACTGACTAATGCTTTCACCTTCGAAACGTAACCCAAGGTCTAATTGATCGGGGTACTCTCACTCCACCAGCCAATACTAAGCCAAACACTACTCACAACCCACTCCCAAATCATGCCAATGCCATCTTCTTAGAAGGGAACCCAGAATTTGATCCCTCAACCCAAATCACACCTATATACTCTTCTAAACCTCTTTAAAATTTCCTATATTTCCTCCTTTACCCTGCTAGCCTCACTGATCCGACACTGTCACTCCTTACTAGAGCATGCATCGCTATCCGTACCCATTATGAAAATGGAAGTGTGGAATTATCAGAAGCATTAAACCAACTCCGAGAGTTCGAGCTGAAATTGCCCCCACAGGTGATCATTGAATGCCAAAGGTTCAGCACGCTATTCTTGGAAGCACGAAAATGGGCTCTAGAGTCAGACAATTGGGTAGTACAAATCGATGAAGTTAACTTAGATGATGTTGTCCACGTTATAGCAGAATTATTTAGGCAAACCAATGAGATTTACAGTATGACCAAGTTACTTGATAATCTAAAGCTACAAGGGCTCCTGGTCCCTTCACCCTTACATATCCCCACAGAATGGTAAGACCTGTATGAAGATGCCGTTGAAGTTATCTAATGCATCGACGTTACATGGAAAGATAGAATTATTTCCACCGGATGGGGGAAAGAGTTCGAAGATTCTAATGAAGAGCAAGCTTTAGATAAGACTGGCCCGGTAGCTGACATGTGTGGGATGATATCATTTGAAGAACTCCTCAGAGAAATAAATAAGGTGGTAGAACAAGCCAAGATTGACGAGGAAATAAGATTCATGTTCTTCCCTTCTTCAGTAAATCACATGACCAGATCAGGGAGGCATTATCAGATCCCAAGATCACTACCAACCAATGACAAGGGGAAGTGCGTGGAAAACCTTCCTATGCTAGAAATGACCCTCAAGGAGAGCAAGATCCTCGATCAACTAAAGAAAACTTAAGCTAACATCACTCTATAGGGGCGTTTCATGTCTTCTCAACTGGACAAAAATGCTTTGATTAAGTTGCTCACTGGACCCACAGTTCCTCCCTTTACCACACCAGAAGAAGCGATAAATTTAGTTGGATCCTTGACCTCTAACCGAATTCTATCCTTTTCTGAAGAAAAAATCCCCAAGATTGGGCCAAACCACAATCATGCACTCAACATCTCCATCGAAGCTATGGGGAAGGTTGTACCACTCTCTCTTGTCGATAATGGATCCGCCTTGAATGTCTTCCCACTGAGAACCTTAAAATGTTTAGGATTGAAAGAAAGCGACCTCTCTCCAACCTCCACTGCTGTGCGTGCCTACGATAATACCCATCGGGAGGTGATGGGATCCATAAAGCTTGTAATAGGGGCTGGCCCTATAAACCCTATCGTCGAATTCCAAGTTATTGACATCCCAACTTGTTTCAATCTGTTGCTAGGACGACCTTAGCTCCACAGTATCAAGGTTGTGTCTTCCTCACTCCATCAGAAATTAAAATTCTTCATCGACGGACGAGTCATCACCATTTTGGGCAACGCCGATAATGCTGAGGGTGTAAGTACCAGTAGTCCAATTCTTTAGGTACACCATGGGTCAAATGATATGCTCCTATCAGAATTTCGATTTGAGCCACTCCTACTCCTGATAGGGGACGACTTCAAAGAAAGGGTTTGTCCAGAATACGACCCTCATGGCAACGTTAATGTGATTCAGATGTTCAAAAACACGAACTTCATGCCCAGACAGGGGCTAGGACAAAGATAACAAGGTATTATTGAGCCTATTGAACTAAAGAGAGCTTTCCCTCATAATGGTTTGGGGTATCAACAATCAGAATAAGAGCTCCGAATGATCCACCAGTCTCGATCAAAGAGAGGACTAGACAGTATCGAGACTATCCCAGGTGACTCCTTGAATGGATGATTCATCAAAGACGGTTAAGACTTCCTCTTTTGCAGCTTTCCAGAATCATGGTTTTACCATACAGATAAGAAGATGAAGTCTGGAATGGAGATCTTTTTCCAAGACAGCTACCCATGGGCCGAGAGTTCCCAACACCATGTACAATCGCTCATCAAAGATACCAAAGAGACTGAGAAAAGTAACTCCGAATATCCCTTCAACTTGCAGACACCGGGGTTGCCACTCTGCATGGTGCACTCAGGCACTACATGACTGGATTCGTCCTAACTAATCAAAGCTGCTGATACACCTCTCCTCAACTGGCATGCTACGCCAGTTTAACCTGTTGAAATCTCCCATAATCCTAATGTTTACCCCATTTCTTCTTTTGTTGTCTATCCTTGCTCAAATGTAATCGAGACCTCCTTTGATGAGGTTCTCAATACTATTTTTCCTATCAATGAAATAAATGAAGATTTTGAGTATCTTGTTGTTCCTTACATTAAATGTTTAGATTCTAATCAAACTTTTGATGATGATGATTTTACAAATGAACAATTATTAACTGATGTAAATAAGTTTAATAATAAATAACATAACCGTGTTCAAGTTAATGAAGAAAAGACTATTGTTATTAACCTCGGTTCTAGTAGCCAACAACGCGAGATTAGGAAAGTGGCTACCCTTGACGAGCATGAGTATGCACAACTTGAAGAATTTCTAAAGAAATTCGGGGATGTCTTCGCATAGTCCTATGACGATATGCCCGATATTGATTCTAAAATAGCACAGCATGAGATTCCCACTCTCCCAGATTACAAGCCGGTTAAACAAAAGTTGGGAAAGCTTCACACCGAATGGTCACTCAAAGTCAAAGAAGAGGTGGTCAAATAGTTGACCGTAGGCTTCATTCGTACGATCGAATATCCTACTTGGCTAACCAACATAGTGCCTGTGCCAAAATCAGGAGGGAATGTTCAGATGTGTGTAGACTACCGGGACTTGAACAAAGCCTCTCCAAAGGATGATTATCCATTACCCAATATCGACATGATCGTGGACAACACAACCAGTCATGCTCTTAAGTCATTCATCGACGGGTTTTCCAGATACAACCGAATCAAAATGCACCCAGACCACCAAGAAAAGACCTCGTTCATCACCTCATGGGGAACCTTTTGTTACACTATTATGCCATTTGGTCTCAAGAACGCTGGGGCTACCTACCAGAGGGATGCCACAACCATCCTGTACGATCTGATTCACAAAGAAGTTGAGGTCTATATGGATGATATGATTATCAAATCCAAGACTAGAGAGGGTCATGTTCCAACTCTCTAAAAGTTCTTCGAACGACTGCGACAATATAAAATGAGACTCAATTCACAGAAATGCGTCTTCGGCGTTACAAAGGGAAAACTCTTGGGATTCATGATAAGTGAGAAGGGGATAGAAGTAGATCCCGCCAAGCTAAAAGCCATACTTGAGATGCCACCTCCCCGAATAGAGAAAGGAGTTCAAGGTTTCCTTGGAAAATTGCAATACATCATCCGGTTCATCAGCCAATTAACCTCCATTTGAGAACCTATTTTCAAACTACTCTAAAAGGATTCAACTAAGGTTTTGAATGAGGACTACCAAGGAACTTTTGACCGAATCAAACAATATCTGATCCAACCCCCGGTACTCATGCCACCACAGCCTGGTCTCCCTTTGCTCCTATACCTAACCATAACCGACACTGCAGCTGGGGCTTTGTTAGCCCAATACCTTGATGATTCCCACAAAGAAAGAGCCATCTATTATGCCAGTCACAAATTGGCTGGATATGAGGTCAACTATACTACTTTGGAAAAGGCACGTGTCGCGCTTGTCTGGGTCACCCAAAAGTTACGACACTACATATTCTCCTTCCCCATTAAACTTGTATCCCGAATGGACCCCATCAAATACCTGCTTGAGAAACTCGCCTTATCTAGCTGAATGGCTCGATGGTTGATGCCCCTAGCCGAGTTTGATATCATGTACGCCACACAGAAAGCCATGAAAAGAAGATCCATCTCTGACAACCTCGCTGATTACCCCATGGATGAAGCTAATGTATGGATCTCCAAATTTATAGATGAAAACATCCTCTGCACTGCCTAGGACAATCTTCGATGGAAAATGTTCTTTGACGGCCCTGCCAACAAAAAGGTATATGACATTGGGATACTTCTGATCGCCCCAGATGACTCCCACACTCCCATCGCCATCAAGCTGTATTTCCATTGTACCAACAACATGACTGAATACGGGCATGCACAGTATACCTCAAAGTTCCTCTTGAGAAATGTATTCAATGCCTAGACGTCTACGGGGATTCTGCCCTCATCATTGGTTAAGTGCTCAGAAAGTGGAGAGTCAAGGACAAGATTCTCCAACCCTTTCCATGCCCACTTAGAAGAGATACCCTCCTAATTCCAACATATCACCTTCCATTACCTACCTCGAGAAAAGAATAACCTAGCCCATGCCCTTGCTACCTTGGCCTCCATGGTCAACATACGTAAAGGAATAACAATGACCCCCTTCCAGATTCAAAAGCAAGACAAACCAAGCCACTGCTACCACATTGAGCTCGTCACTACAAAAGATCCCGAGCTAGCCAATTACTGGTACTTTGATATCTGGCACCTCCTCAAGAATGGTAGGTATCTCGAGGGTTCCAACAAGAAATATCTAACAACCCTTCGAAGATTGACTGCCCAGTACATCATCTGTCATAAAGCACTGCTCAAAAAGAACTTCGATGGAACTCATCTGTACTGTATCAGAGGGGCTGACATTGAAAAGATAATGCAGAAGATCCACAGCGAGAAATGCAGACCCCACATGAACGGTCATATGATTTCCAAGAAGATCATTCAACAAGGCTACTACTAGACTACTATGACCCAGGATTGCACCGTCTATGTTTGGAGATGCCTCAAATGCCAACAATTCTTCAACCTTCAGCATCTGCTTCCGCTTGAATTATACAACATGACTTCTCCCTGGTCATTCTCTTCCTGGGGTATCAACATCATAGGGAAGGTTACACCAAAGGCTCCCAACGGGCATGAGTTCATCCTAGTTGCAATTGATCAATTTACCAAATGGGCCAAAGATGAGTCATACGCAGTCCTGAACGCCAAGAAAGTGTTCAAATTCATCAAGAAAAACATCATCTGTCGATATGGGGTCCCGCACGAGTTAGTGTTAGATAATGGGTTACATTTCAAGGCAGAAGTTACAAAAGTGGTCAACGAGTATGGGATTCAGAGACACAAATCTTCATCCTACCAACCTCAAACCAATGGTGCAGTTGAAGCCGCCAATAAGAACCTCAAAGCCATTATCATCAAGATGACCGAAAGCTATCGAGATTGGGCTGATTGGATTCTGTACTCCCTTTGGGTCTACAAAACATCAATTCTAACCTCTACTGGGGCTATCCCTTACTCTCTAGTTTACATCATGGAAGCAGTCCTACTCGTGGAGCTGGAAATACCCTCGCTGCGCGTCATGCTTGAAAATAAGGTCAGTGAAGAAGACTGGTGACAAAGTCGTCTTGATGAGCTGACCCTCCTAGACGAAAGGAGGTTAAAAGCGCTATACCACATACAAGGGTACCATCACCGAATAACATGATCATTCAATAAGAGAGTCAAGGACCGTGGTGTCCAAGAAGGGGACCTAGCCCTCAAAGAGATAATAGAAGCCATCTAGGACCCCAGAGGGAAATTCAAGCCCAATTGGAGAGGCCCCTACATTGTAAAGAAGATCCTATCCGGTGGTGCCGCCATGCTCACCGACTTAGATGGGGAAGAGATGGCTCGTCCAGTCAACCTGTACTGTCTCAAGAAGTTCTACCCCTAGTCCAAAATCTCGACGCGCTACGACTCTTCTCATCTCCCTTCTATTCTAAAAAAAATCTCTTCATTTACTTCTACCCAGAACTACGTGGGCTTGATCCTCTGCAATAAACCATTTTCAAACGAATTAAATTTTTTTAAAAACCCAGAGGTACATAGGCAACTCATATATCTTACATGAGCACGACCCTTTCTTTTTCACAAAAAAATATTATTTTCTTATCTCCGAGAACGACAGTTAATTCTAACATAAATTTGAACAAAAGGATTATATATGCCTTAGCGATCGGTATAAATAATTCAAAAACACAAGACTCATCAAAAGGCACAGCTGGATGATCAAAAACTTGTTTATTTCACTAATAAGAAATTCCGGCACAGATTACATTAGAAAAGGAACGGATAACTCCCTTCCCCTACCTTCCTAAAAATAAGCCTAAATAAAATCCCCACATTTTCCCCATTACAAAACAAACTCTCCAAGAGTCCTATCCACAGTTACTAGAGGAGCCCGCTCTGTCATTATCATCTGCATCCTGGGGTCCCCAGGCTTCCCCTGCCTGAACAAAGTGCCGTAAGCACTCCATGAATCGATAATCCCGAACCAGCTTTGAAAAAACCACCACACCTCCCTCCCTGGTATTAAATAATACAAGCCACCTTTGTCCAGTCTCCATTGCCAACATCTTGATGACCACTCTCCTCTATAACCACTTCATATAATCCCCAGGGATTACTAAACTCTCCTAACAAACTGAGAAGGATGGGTCGACGGACGTCGATTCTCCCACATAGAGCCAAGCCGCATGCACAGACTCTCAGTCAAATCTTCTATTAGAAAGAAGTCTAGTGTCCGAGGTGGCATGACCTATTCCTAACCAAATTGACGCAGAAGACGCCAAGGGAAATATAAAGAGGTCTGCGTGAGACCAACCAGCCGGATATACGGGTATTCTCCCAGCTCTAGAATGGGAAACAATGGTCCCCACCAAGGCACTGACCAGCACAGATTTAGAGCCCCGTGCTCCACAAACCAGTTTTCCCTGCTCTCGATGTCCAAGTCAATACCGATGAAATAACACAAAAAGAAGTTGGGTATAATCGACAAAGGGTATTCAGGAGGAGTCACCAGGCGGAGTCTCTCAGACAACCACATGAACAACATCATGAGGCTACACCTCAGGAAGTCAAAATGACCTTGTCGCCAGGTATCCAGGCCATTCAAAGTCTCTGCCACTATCACCGTCGCAGGATTGCGAGGGTATAACATCCAGGAAATAATAGCTGCAAGTTGTGGGTCCACCAGCAGTTCCCCAATCACCGATAATAATTTTGATACTAAGCCTAGAGCAATGGCTCCAGCATATCCAACATCGCCAGCATCCTACAAATGCATGGACTGTAACACCACCGAAAGGTATATCATTCCCCCAGCAACCAATGGTCTAGTCGCCGAAGGTGAAATGAGAAGAAGCCTAGCCAATAACTCCATGGGAGAACGGGAAAACTCAGGAAGAGCTACAGCAACACTTGGATTTATCCCCAGCATGGAAAAAAATTTCTCGTATGTAGGACAAACTTCATTTAACCCAAAGCAGAATACATGGTCTTTGGGGTACCAAAATTATACCACCGCCATCAACATGTTCCACTCAATAGGCCGGTTGCGCCACAAAGAAACTCGATGCATACTGAAAGCTTCGTAGTCGACATTATAAAAGAACATTGCTTCCAAGGCTTCGAGGTAGTTAGGAAACTCAATGCTACCAGGGAGAGCCATCTTGCAAGTAGGCAATTAAGTAAGAATGTGAAGGTGTGATGGAAACACTCCACCCTTACCCCTTTTTATACCTGAAAACCCTCACAAAAAAATATAACCCCAGCAGAAATCGGAGAAAATCCTAACTCATAAAGTACAAGAGGCTGAAGAGGGCACTAATTAAAGTATTGAATTGATGGGACTGGACTTGACTACCAATAGGCAGGACAAGGGTCTTGCCGATCGGTAACCCCCTATTTTTGGAAAATTTTCCTTTTTCCTCTTTTATCAAAATCAGAAACTCATTAAACATAAAGTGATATTCTAAAAAAAATCCCCTTCCACCCCTATATAATTTTTCATTTTTAAAACTTTCCTCCAAAATCCAAAAAATATCTCTTTTTACGATCTCAGCAGCAAAGTAAAAGTGCATGTGCATGCATTCACCATTAACAAAAGATAATAAAAAATCACATCGCATTGCATATATATATTCTCTTCTGTATTACATCAAATTTTGCAGGAAATAAAGAAAAGCAAACAACGGGACTCAGCCCGAACCCACATTCTCGCTCTGTCGCTCTTTCTAAGAGCTTCCACCCCTATGACGCGCTATCTTTCCCCTATGGAGAGACGACGCACTATCGTTACTCGAGCCAGAGTCCTCCCCGGATGAAGCAGACGGAACCAAGCAAGAAGGAACCGGGACCACCTCCCGAATATCGGCAGTCACTGAAGATATCCAGTCTCTGATGTCCCTCAGCCAAGTGGTCGACACCCAAACTTGCTGCGAGTAAAAGGCAAAATCAGTATCAAAGAAAAAAAGGATCAAAACAGAAAAGGAACCAAAAAGAGGAAGAAGGTATACCGGAGGATGAAGAACCTCCTCTGTCAAACCCAGATCCTCCGGATCCATCGCATGAGGATGGTGCAAGATGGGGACCATCCCTCCATCGGCCCGCCGAATGTTGTATGAAGGAGTATGCAATCGAATGAAAGGAACCTCTGAATTCGCCGCCACCGCAGACACCGACGGACCACCGTCGCTGTGGGAAGACCCCACCGCCTGACTCGAACCCGCAGGAGGGAAAGGCAAGGCATCGTATATGTTGGGCGCCATCAACCAGCTCATCACAAAATCCATATAGTCATACGGCGCAGCCGTATCAGTGTACAACAGGTAGGACTTGCCGATCATCGCCGCGATCCTTGCATCCTCCGACAACAGCTGCTCCCGCCTCATAGACGTAGAAGGCTGCGCAGGTGGCACCACCACCTCCTCCTCAGTAATATGCCGAACCACCCTTTCCCCAAGATACCAAGAATGGATAAACTCATGCGCCAGCAAATTCCTCATCTGTGCATTCACGCCAGTCGCCCCCGTATCCTGAATGGCTATCCCCCAAGGGCAAAAAGTCACCTGAAATCCCCAGCAGGCATAAGTCAATACAGAATCAGAACATGCAAAAACTAATATTGAAGAGGAAAGAGTCTCACCCTACCACTGGTCAGGCCATTCAAGACCTGACGCACCGCCTCCAGAGAAAGAGATACCTTCGACTGCCGATTGGCTTTCGGCCACCGATACAATCGACAGAAGTCCCCAACAGTCTCATCCTTTAGGGCAATCAGCTGGGTATTACACCTAATCATTTCATAGAACCATGTCTGCCAAAGACAATAACCCACAATAAAAAAAAGAGACACATAAGGAAAATGAGAATGCATGAAATGAAAATGCGCAAACTGAAGAATACCTCAAGAAGATACATGGCTCCAACAAAAGTTTACCGGCAGCACCGGCTAAATGCATCCAAAGAAAAATAGAGGGTTGTCAAAGTTAGGCTCCCCCAATCATAGAGAGGGATGTTCGAAAAGATCCTCAAATACGATAAGAACCACAAACGGAAGACGTCGCCGCTCGATGCCACCATGAAACCTCCCAACACTAATAATATGAACAACCGGGCCATCTGCTTCACCTACAGCCCGTCCTCCACATCAATCTGCTTAACAGAACATCCTTCAGCAAGGACAACCAGATGGAATCCATAGAAACTATCCTCCCTACGTCACCAAGCGCCGCCCGCACCGCCTCCGACCTCACCATTAGAGAACGATCCACCTCTATTTGCTCTCTGTCACAATCCAGCCCCAGTAGCTGCTGCACATCTATGGGAGTCACGGTCATCTCCGTGAAATCGAAATGGAAGGTGTGGGTAGTATCCCACCATCTCTCCCCTAAAGCGCATAAGATCGCTGTCGAACGAGGCGTCTTATCCAGTGCAGACGCCAACCTCCCAAAACGCGCTGATGATACCACTCAACGCACCACAGGTGGAAGATGCTCCCAGACGTCCTTAAGCCCCGTCGTCCCATGGGCACGCATGTTCTTTAGAGAGATATCAGACTGTCAAAAGAAAAAACCTTGTCAAAAATTCAAGAAGGAAGGAAAAATCACCAAGAAAAAGAGAAGAATGCCAAAATTCAGGTTACTTACATAACCGTCGGGGCTCACCACCCTCGAAGAACGATGACGCGATGGCTCCTGTAGCAAGGTTCGCTCATCCACAAGTGGCTTGAATGCGTCAAAAGAATTCTTGCTCCACAAAATAAGAGGTGCCCTGGCTCTTCACTCCACGTTCGCCCAATCATCGACAATCTACCATTCCCTATGCGGTGCAGTGTTCAAAAATGCGGCCACTTCTTAGAGATCGAAATGCTAGAACGATTTACAGAGGAAAATCGCAAAAAGAGAGAAAGCAAGAAGCTGTGAAAAATGAAGGGAATTCACCCTTTTTATATAGGATGCCAAGGGTCATGTCGATCGGCATTGACCCCCCACCCACCGATTGGCACTGCCTCTTTACCTTCATGAGGTAGTCCAAAGTCCGTGCCACTGCCGAATGGCACCCTCTACACCATGCCGACCGGCACTCGACTTAAAATTTCGTATAAAAATTCCCAGAAAATACTAAAAAATCCTCAGAAAATTCCTAAAAATCCCCGAAAGGATTTAGAATATTTTCACCCAGAAAATTTTGCACTCCCGCACATGGAACCCCTATTTCCCTAGGAAAACTCTCAAGATCCAAGTAAATCCCTTCCCGGCAACGTCCGCAGAGAATCTCTAAGGATCACCTCCTATACCCCAGAAGTCTCAAACCTCCTCGAGCAATACGTCCAATACTTGGACCACTTAATCACTTCCTGAGTGAAGTTTACAGCATCAAATTTGCCTTTCCTCCTCAAAGTCTTCAAGATCACAAGGATTTCCACAGCAATCGGCTCCCGACTCAAAACAACATCACGAGGTAATTTCCCCAGCGGAATCTCAGAGAATCATTCTCCCTATCAATGTCTCTAAAGGATGCTCTAAATTTTTCCCAGCTCATTCTCTATTCCCCAGTGGAACCCAAAATCCAATATTTATCCTCTCTTAGGTCAGAATTGACCTCGATCTTGGATCTTCACCTTAGTTAGGTTAGAATTGTCCTCGGTCCTCGGTCGTCACCTCTGTTAGGTCAGAATTGACCTCGATCTTGGATTATCACCTTAGTTAGGTCAAAATTGACCTCGATCCTTGGTCGTCACCTCTCTTAGGTTAGAATTGACCTCGGTCTTGGGTCTTCACCTTAGTTAGGTCAAAATTGACCTCGATCCTTGGTCGTCACCTCTCTTAGGTCAGAATTGACCTTGTTCTTGGATCGTCACCTTAGTTAGGCCAGAATTAACCTCGGTCCTCGGTCGTCACCTCTCTTAGGTCTGAATTGACCTCGATCTTGGTTCGTCACCTTAGTTAGGTGAAAATTAACCTCGATCCTTGGTCGTCACCTCTCTTAGGTCAGAATTGACCTCAGTCTTGGATCGTCACCTTAGTTAGGTAAGAATTGACCTCGATCCTCATTCGTCACCTCTTTTAGGTTTGAATTGGCCTCGATCTTAGATTACCACCTTAGTTAAGTTAGAATTGACCTCAGTCCTTGGTCGTCACTTCTCTTAGGTCAGAATTGACCTCGGTCTTGGATCGTTAGCTTAGTTAGGTCAGAATTGACCTAAGTCCTTGGTCGTCACCTCTCTTAGGTCAGAATTGACCTCAGTCTTCGATCGTCACCTTAGTTAGGTCAGAATTGACCTCGATCCCCGGTCGTCACCTTTCTTTGGTCAGAATTGACCTCGGTCTTAGATTGTCACCTAAGATCACATAATTGGCTCCGACCCGCATAATTGGTCATCCCTAGTTAAGCCCATAGAATTGGCTTTGACCCACATAATCGGTCACCTCATCTTCAAGCCCTGAGAATTGGCTTCGACCCGCAAAATTGGTCATATCTACTTAAGCTCGAAAAATTGGCTTCGACTCTTAGAATTGGTCATATCATACTTAAGCCCGCAGAATTGGCTTCGACCCACAGAATTGGTCACCCTAACTTAAGACCATAGAATTGGCTTCGACCCACAGAATTGGTCATCCTAACTTAAGCCCGCAGAATTGGCTTCGACCCACACAATTGGTCACCTCATCTTTAAGCCCGCAGAATTAGCTTCGACCCGCAGAATTGGTCATCTCTACTTAAGCCCGCAAAATTGGCTTAGACTCGCAGAATTGGCCATCTCTACTTAAGCCCTCAGAATTGGCTTCGACCCGCAGAATCGATCACCTCATCTTCAAGCCCTCAGAATTGGCTTCGACCCGTAGAATCGGTCACCACATCTTCAAGTCCTCAGAATTGGCTTCGACCCGCAGAATCGATCACCCTCATCATCAAGCCCTCAGAATTGGATTTAACCCGTGGAATTGGTCATCCCCACCATGCTCCTTAGGTCCTTAGAATCAAGCTCGACCCTCTGAATTGGTCATCCTTGTTCCTTAGGTCCTCAGAATCAGCCTCGACCCTATGAATTGGTCATCCTCTTTCAAAAGGCATCATGCGGTGTCTATTCAACGGTAATCATTTATTCCAAACTCACCCATCATGAGGCTCTATAGATGACCCATTATATTACCCCTTAAACTCTCCCTAGGTCCTTAGCACCTCCCTTCATTATTACAAACCCAGGTCATACCTCGAGTACTGACCTAGAAGCCATCAGGCGCTCACAGGATCCATTTGACCATAAAGTCAAACTCTTTAGCTCAATTGAGACTGCATGAATCTTCAAAGGGCACTGAATCCCCTTTCCAATGGTCTATCCCATGCGCGATTCTGACTTGCCATGCGGATGAATGACCCGTTTTACCTGAAACTCGATCAGGAGGCCATCAGATGCTCTCGAGCTCCATTTTACCTAAGTCAACTCTTCAGCTCGATTGAGATAGAATGAATCTTCGAAGGGCACTGAATCCCCTTTCCAATGATCCACCCCGTGCGCGATTCTGACTTACGATACGGACGAACGATCTGTTTTACCCCGAAAGGTCACCAAATGCTTCCAGGGCCCGATTAACCAAAGTTAACTCCCTGAATCGAATCAAAATTTTGTAATGTCGAAGTACATATCCTAACCTTTCCAACGGTCCACCCCATGCACGATTTTGACTCACCATGCGGACGAACGATCCGTTTGCGTCCAAAGATTCTCCGTCCAATGGACCGACGAGCGCTTCCGAGCCACATTTGACCCAAAGTCAACTCCCGGACTCGAGAGTGGTCCGAAGGTCTCTGAATTACCTTTCCAATGGTCCACCCCGTTCGCAATTCAGATCAATGATTTGCGCTCTGCGACCAATTTTCCAAAAAGGCCTGAAAGGTAGTGCCAAACAGCAGGTCCCAGACCCTGCCTATCGACAGTGTGCCTAAACACACCTGCTGATTGGAAGGACCACGACTATGCTGATCGACAATGCCCTAGGCCTATAAAAAGGAGGCCTTGTCCTCATTGCTAAGGAAGCCCATATCTGAAAGACATCACTCCCAGCAAATCCAGAAAACCTCTCTCGAAGACAGTGTGATTTCCACATCAAATCCCTTTCCAACCTTCACTTTTCATCATCCTTTTCATTAAACTTGGTGAATTAATTACCCTCCATCATTATCCAAGTGCAAGGGCTGCTCTCCAACACTCAAGCTCAAGCTCAAGATGTTCAAGAAGGTCCAATTTTCTCAAAAATCTCCTTAAAGTTTCATAAATTCGCATTAACTTGTTTTATTACTTAGCACTTTTATTCTCACATCTCACATATCCTAATATACTTTTTATTTATTATTATTGCACATCTCTTATTTTCATACAAATAAAAAGCCCAAAAAAAAGAAAAAGAGGGTTTGTTCATAAATTCCAAACGGGAATTCTCACACTTTTCTTACACTTCTCTCATAACTAAAACACTTTTTCTACACACACACACATAAATAAAAGAATCCCCCCGATTGGATTTATGGGATAAACCCCGCCCCTCATTTTTCATACAAACTACGTGGACTTTGATGCCTCTATAGGCTACATAGGCGCCTCGGGGTAAAATCCAAGACTCGAGTCCTATTTTTACTTTTTCTCTCATTTTCTATTTTCTCTAAACTCAATTCTCTTATATTCTATATATTTGTTCTTAATAGTGTATTATCCCATAAGCGTTATCGTTCCATCGTAATGATCAACGTAAGGATAATCGCATAAATCCTATTTTCTAATATTATTTTTACATTCCTACGGATGACTCGCTTTACCTCTTCCATGGTACCAGCCGATGACTCCTATCTCCATTATATATACACATGCACACATATCACGTGGAAAATAGCAAAAACCCATGAGAGACCGTAAGGGCGGAATTTCGTAACTTAGCCTCCTGACCCATTTCGAATCATTTTGGTTTCGTATGCATCAGTATGTCTTTGGATGCTGTCCTTCGGGATGGCTCCCTTTCTTTTGTGTGTTTTGAGTAAAATAGACCGGCGACTCCATCTCTCTACATTTTTCACCTCATCAATAACGTCGGCCGATGCGCTCCCGAGAGGGATGCGCAGGACCTAGGTTCCTCACTCCGCCCGCTCGCCGCGAGGATCGTGGATGGCCACACCATACATCGAGAAGTTCCGGTCAATGAGCTCCCAATTTTATAGCTTTTAAGCTATCATCGACCCATGACCCTTCTTCGTGGCTCTAAAGAGATAATGGGCAAAATGTTTCAGCAGACCTTGAAACAAATTGCCCTCTAATGATTCTTATCTCTCGAAGAATCTTGAATTCATAGTTGAAAAGATGTGGCTCGAGAATTCATGTCACAACACAAGTACAATGAAGAGTTAGAGGTCACACGCCGAGATCTAGAGGTGCTCAAATAAAACCTCGAGGAATCAGTGAGTAGCTTCATTGGAAGGTGGAGAGAGAAAGCTGCCACTATGATTAACATACCCTTGGAGGAGGAAGAAGTGAGCATTGCAAAGAAAAACTTCCTACCCCAAATTCAAATATTTATAGGAGGATGGCATTACCCACACTTTCGAGCCCTTCGAGAGGGTCGTGTAGAAATAGAAGACGGTATCACCAAAGTGGAATCTAAAATGAAGAAGCTGACTGGACAATTTACACCGAAGAAGTGCAACACCCTGATTCAGATTAGAGTTACTGTTTGAATAACCTGTATCCGAACCAAGGTGTTAAGGGGGAGGGTGATAAAACATTTTATTAAATTGGAAAACAGTTGCCACATTATACTTCAAGAAAACCTTAATTTTTTTATTGTGAAAAGGTGAGGCCCATATTTTCCAAGTTAATATTTAATTAACAATTTAACAAGTAAACCTTTGATAAGATTTAATCCATAAATAAAGCATAAATCCGTGTATTATTACAATTTCCATATAGTTAAAGTTCAAACCAAATTGTCTTAACAAAACATAAGGAATTACGGTTCAACATAAGTCCATGGATTAAAAATTGGTTACAGATCCTCAAACGACGACTAACACTTTTCGCGACCTTTCCGACATCCTCACTCGACATACCACCTATTATACCCGGGGTTTTGGAAAATAGGGTATGAGCAAAATGCCCAGTAGGGTGGGAAATACTAAGCAATAATTTTCATAGCAAAATACTATACATATACAATGCATTTTAGTAATTTCGAAAACCATCATTGTCCCATATTTATTAATTATCATTAATGATTATCGTAGTTAACATTTAACTATGCTAACAATATTCAAGAAGTCTTGATAATATTCAACTAAGTTATCATGTGTCTATACTAACAAGATTCTTTAACTTAGTCATAAATGCAACTATATGTAATGCCCTAGGCTACGTGCCCACTCACACTTAGCATTTTCGATGTCCCATGCCAAGGGCGTAATTAATTCCAATTATGTCACCCACATAATTATTAATGAATTCTCATTCATTCATTAGTTTAAGTTTCATGAATTTTTCTCATTCATTACTTAACATTATTTTTTGGGATTTTGCCAACAAACACTCACGGATTTCGTGGCCTCACACCACCAGTCTCCACCGCCATATACTACTGCAGTTGGTTTGGGATCTTTTACCACTAGGGACGTCATGCCCTCCTTAATTATTTTCTCTCGGCGTCATCCGAATATCATATCTTTCTTATGTTTAACATTATTCTCAATGTTCACATTCAACTTATTCGGTTTCATTATTAAAACCCGTTATTAGTCCTTGCGTCCTTGAGCCAAGGAGGCATTCTAGTGTGAACGTCGAACACTAAAATATACTAAGTCACCATTGCTACACTTTGATTTAACAAAATGCCATCTTACACTTTTATTATCTAAAAAGCATTTCCTTAGCATTTTTCAAGTATTTTTCATGCAAGAACACCATTTAAGTGAGTTTTCCTCATATTTACCAAATCTTTCACTAAGGCATTTTTAACCAAAAATCACATTTTTTTTAGTGGATTTTATGTAAAAAAATCATTCTTTAATGTACTACATGTTTCCACCAACATTTAAACCCTTATTAGTGATGTACAACCCATTTTAGCACAATTTTACATATATATATCCGTTTACATGATTATAAGCCTTATTTAACATATTCACAAGGCTTAAACTAATATTTCAACATATTAGATTTTGGGGATGTTTTTATGAGATTACTAATCACATATTTAGACCACTATATTTCAACAATAATCATGTTAATCACTACACCAAAATGGGTAAATTAGCACCCTTCCAGCGGCTAGCCTTGTCACGGTCATTGATCGTGACAGAAAAGACACGTTTTGTGTCATGGTCAATGATCGTGACAAGCCCGTGACGAAGACTTGTCACGGTTAATGACCATGACAAGTCCGTGACAACTGTACTTGTCACAGACTTGTCACGGTCATTGACCGTGACAATTCATATAATATTGTCACGATCAAGGATCGTGACACGTTCGTGATAAATTTCCCAACAAAAAAACCTTTCCCCTCCTTTTTTCCCCCACCGATTTCTTTCCTCCTTTTCTCTCTCTCTCTCTCTACGCTGCTCTCCCCCTCTCTCTCTCTACTTTCAGGTTAGTTTCTCTCTCTCTCTCTTCCATTTATATATATATATATATATATATATATATATATATATATATGTGTGTGTGTGTGTGTGTGTGTGTGTGTATGTGCGTGTGTATGTGTATGTGCGTGTGTGTGGTGGGTGGGGGGAGGGGGTGGGGGTGGGACTGGGTATGTGTGTGTGTGGTGGTGGAAGGGGGTGGGGCAGGGCGTGTGTGCGTGTGTGTGTGGTTGGGGGTGGGGCTGTTTGTGTGTGTGGTGGGGGAAGGGGGTGGGACAGGGGGCAGGGATGGGTGGTGGGGTAGGGGTGGGGGGCTGCGTGTGTGTGTGTGTGTGTGTATATGTGCGTGTGTGTGGTGTGCATGTATGTGCGTAGTGTCCCTTGTAAACGAATTGATTGATTATTAATTTTTTTAGTAAATTAATATATGATTTCCCCTCATTGTAAATTAGTAAATTAATATATGATTAATTATGAAAGTAGGATTGCCCCTCATTGTTAATTAATAATTGTATACTTTAATTGATGAAAATAATTAATTGAGTAGATGAATTAGAAGGAGTACGGGATACACATTTGTTGTTAACGTTGCTGTTGGATTATAGTGGATCGATGTTGGGTTGGTTAATTTTAAAAGTGGCATGACCACTGGATTATTGTCCATATGGGGGTGGGATTTTTCAACTTTTTTTGAAAATTACTTTGTATATCGAACAATATATATATATATGATAATTAAATGAAAATACTTGAAATTATATATAGTGCGCATAGATACTAGCCTTCTAGTTCTTATGCGTACGCATTCAATAACCCTTAGACCCGTTCGAGAGTCATTACCCCTGTAATGAGATATCTCGAATTGTCCCGTTTGGACAGTTTGGGACTGCATAATTTCTGTATAATATTCTTAGTGGCTTAAAGTTGTTACTTTTGGAGGAAGTTTTGCAGTCGTATCCTAATGTTCTCTGGGTATATACTAGATTGACAAGTGTGACTGTTATTTCAATTCAACAATTGAAATAACACTCACACTTGCCAATCTACGTCATGTACATGGAGAACTACGGGGATATGCTGCCAAATTTTTCTCAAATCGTAATAATGTGCATGAGATGTTAAGTATATTACAGAAAAATGTGGTCTTGAATGGGATATGACCTATTAATCTCGGTTTTAGTAGCCACTAGCGTGAGATTAGGATGGGGACTACCTTTAACGAGCATGAGCATGCACAATTTGAAAAGCTGCTGAAAGAATTTATAGACATCTTTACATAGTCTTACGACGACACTACATTCTTGCCTTTCCCTCAAACTATTATCCCGAATGGATTCCATCAGGTACCTACTAGAGAAACCCTCTTTATTAATCCGAATGGTCCGTTGGTTGATGTTGCTAGTCGAGTTCGATATTGTGTATGTTATGCAGAAAGTCATAAAAGTGAGGGATATCTCCGACTACCTTCCTGATTATCCCATAGAGGGAACCGATGTTTAGGTCTCTGAATTCTCAGATGAAGACATTCTATTTACCTCTCAGGAGGATTTCAAATGGTATATGTTCTTCGACAAAGCTGCCAACAAGAAAGGATATGACATTGGATACTCCTAATCTCTCCCGGTGATTCTCACACCCTCATTTCCATCGAGCTAGACTTCCTTTGCACTAATAGCATGACTGAATAAGAGGCATGCACTGTAGACCTTGAGATCACCCTCGAGAAAGGTATCAAGAAACTAGACGTTTATGGGGACTCTACCCTCATTATCGACCAAATCCTCAGAAAATGGAAAGTCAAAGACGAGAAGCTCCTACCCTTCTATGCCCACTTATAAGAGATCGACTCCCCGTTGAAAGATGTCACCTTCCATTACCTTCCTCGCTCAAAAAATAGCCTAATCGATGCCCTTAAAACCCTAGCCTCTATAGTCGACATGCCCGAGGGAATAATAATGACCCCCTTCCTAGTTCAAAAACAGGCTATGCCCACCCACTACTACCACATTGATCTCGTTACCAAAGAATACGTCAAAATGGCCTAATTATGGTACTATTATATTTAGCGCCTCCTCAAATATGGTAGGTATTCCCTAGATGCAGATAAGAAAGACCGTGCGACCCTTCGGAACCTGGCTTCCCAACACATCATCTATGATAAAGCACTTTTCAAGAGAAACTTTGATGGAACCCATTTGCATTGCATAGCAGGGGCTCATATTGAAGGAATAATGTAAAATATTAACAACGGGAAATGCGAGCCCCACATGAATGGTCATATGCTTGCCAAGAAGGTCATTTGTCAAGGGTACTATTGGACTACCATAGTTCAAGACTACACTGCCTATGTTCAAATATGTCTCAAGTGACAATAGTTTGCTAATCTCCAATACTTACCTCCTCGAGAATTATACAACATGACCTCTTATCGGCCCTTCACCACTTGGGGCATTGACATCATAGGGAATGTCACTCCCAAAGCTTCAAATGATCATGAGTTCATCCTAGTCACCATTGATTGCTTTACTAAATGGGTTGAAGCCGAGTCATACGCAGTGTTGAATGCCAATAAAGTGGCTAAGTTTATCAGAAAGAGCATTATTTTTTGATATAAGGTTCCCTATGAGTTCGTATTAGATAATAGGATCCACTTCGAAGCTGAGGTCACATAACTGGTTGTTGAGTATGGTATTCAGAGACACAAGTCTTCTCCTTACCAACCCCAAACTAATGGCGCTGTCGAAGTCACCAACAAAAGTCTCAATACCATCATCATCAAGATGACCAAAAGTTGCAGATATTGGGACGATCAGATTCTGTACGCCCTCTGGGGCTACCACACCTCTATCAGAATACCTACTAGGGCTACCCCATAATCTTTAGTATAAAACATGGAAGAAATTATTAATGTTGATCTAAAAGTACCTCCCCTACGTGTCATATTCGATATAAAAGTTAGCAAAGAAGATTGGCGGCAGAGCCCCTATGACGAACTCGCACTTTTGGAAGAAAAGAGACTTAAGGCTCTATGCCACATACATGGGTCCCATTATTGGATCGTGCGATCATTCAATAAGAAAGTCAAGGACTGCGGTGTTTGAAAAGGAGACCTGTCTCTCAAAGAAATTATAGAACCTATCTGGAACCCCATAGGGAAGTTCAAACCGAATTGGTTCGGCCCCTACATCGAGAAAAAAATTCTATCAAGTGGTGCCGTTATGCTCATAGACCTCGACGGATAAGAGATGACGTGTCCAGTAAATCTGGACCATCTTAAGAAATTCTATCCTTAATCCGAATTCTCGACGCACTATGATTCTTAACACCCCTCTTATATTCTAAAAAAAAATCTTCATTTCCCCCACCCAGAACTATGTAGGACCTGATCCTCTCAAAACAATTCTTTTCAAAATGAAGGTCACAGATTTTTAAAACCTTCAGAGGTACATAAGCAACCCATAAAACACAAATGGGCACGGTCCTTTGTTTTAAACAAATGTTATTCTTTTCTAACCCCCGAGAATACCGGTCCATCTTATCATTTACATGAACAAAAGGACTATGTATGCCTTAGCAATTGGTATAAATAATTCAAATGCAAAACTCTTTAAAAGACACAATAAAATATGTCAAAATTATTTTTATTTCAAGTCAAGGAATACGTTACATAAAATATTAGTCGAGGGAGTCAAACAAACTATCCACTTCCAATAACAAAATCAACCTATATTTTTTCAGCAACCTACCTAGTCCAAATAACTAGCATGACAGAAAAACCCTAAATTACAAAAACTTAAATTTCCTCAGCTTCATAGATATTACCCCAGTTACACAGATGCTACCTTCAATTACCACACGACCCTGCCCTCAACTACCAAGAATAATTTAGAAAGGATAAAAGTTAACATGATCTCTCCTCGGGTCATTCAAGAACCTATGTCGATTTTCACCTCCCCAAACCTGCCTATCGACAGGCCCTCTAAATTTCATCCAAAAATGACGAAAAAATTCAAAAAATGATAGAAAAATTCCCCCAAAATCCTTAAAAAATATAGAATCTTATTTTATCCCAAGAAAATCATGTTAGATCATTAAACCCCTCACAAAATCCCAAAGTTCCCCAAATGGATTAATATTACACTCTTATCATCAGTATATTCCCCAACGGAACCAACTATGCACTCACATCAAAGTCTAATGGAATTCACCAGTAGGACCACAAACCTGCGCATTCCCCCACGAAATTTTGAGATGACCTATTCCTCAGCGGAACCAAAGGTGCACCTGCATCAAAATCCTTTACGCCTTCCCCAGCGGATCTATCCCCCTCTAAATTAAAATGCAAGATCCTTAGAATTTACCTTGACTCGTGAAATTGGTCATCATAATTTTAGGTCCTTAGAATTCACTTCGGCCAACAGAATCGATCGCCCCAACTCAAGGTCACCATAATTGACCTTGACTCACAAGATTGGTCGTCATGACTTTAGCTTCTTAGAATTGACCTCATAATTGATCGTCATAATTTCAGGTCTTTAAAATTGACCTCGACCCACATAATTGGTCGTCATAACTTTAGGTTCTCAGAATTGAACTCGACCCAAAAATTGGCAGTCACAACTCAAGGTCCTCAGAATTGACCTCGGCCTGCAGAATTGGTCGTCACAACTCAATGTCCTTAGAATTGACCTCGGCCCACATAATTGATTGTCACAACTTTAGGTCCTTAGAATTGACCTCGACCCTCAAAATCTGTCGCCCTAACTATAGGTCCTCAAAATTGATCTCGACCCACAGATTGGTCATCATAACTTAAGGTCCTAAAAATTAACCCGACCCTCATAATTGATCATCCTAACTTTAGGTCCTCAGAATTGACCTCGACCCGCAAAATTATTTGTAATAACTTTAGGTCTTCAGAATGGAAATCGACTCGCAGAATCGATCATTATCGCCTCAAGGTCATTAGAATTGACCTTAACCTGTAAAATTAGTCCATATGATCCTAAGGTCCTCAAAATTGACCTTGATCCTCTGAATTGATCATCCTCGTCTTCTAGGTATGCAAAATTGACCTAAAATCCTCTTCCCCAACGTCGATGTGGTGTCTATTATTTGATGGCATTCACTAGTTCCAGGCTCGCTCGTCGAGGGGATCTCTATAGACATCCCATCCTATGATTCCCTAAGCGCATCTTTAGGTCCTTAACACTTACTCATTCACCGTAAACCATAATTAATACTCCTAGAACTGATTTGGAGGCCATCAAATGCTCCCATGACCCGTTTAACTCTAGTCAACTCTCCATCTTGAGTGAAACTCAATGAATATTTAAAGGCCTCTGAATCTCCTTTCCAACGATCTGTATCGTGCGTGCATCGGACTTACGGTCTGGAAGAACGATCCATTTTATCTCGAAAACTAATTTAGAGGCCACCGAGCGCTGTCAGGACCAATTTGACTTTGGTCAACTCCTGAACTCAGGAGTGGCTCAATGAATTATTAAAGTTCTCTAAATACCCTTTCCAATGGTTCGGTCGTGCGTGATTCGAACTTATAGTTTGCATTTTATGCATATTTTTTTGAAAAACCCATTCCGAACTGCCTATAGGCACGCTATCTCTCAAAAATGTTGCTGAGGTGATATGTCGATAGGAAGGTCTAGGACCATGCCGATTGGAATCCCCATTGTCCCTATAAATAGAGGCCATGAACTCACTTTAAAGCGTAACCCCTGAACACCCTTCTCAGCAAGTCAAAGAATATTCTCTCGAATTAAGAATCGTTCCCTTTGTAAGACCGACATATCTACATCTCAAGGTTAACTTCAAGCATTCATTATGAGGTCAAATTCTCCATCCCTTTCTCTAATTCTTCCATTATAGTGTTATTTACTTTATTTCTACTTTAGTATTTTTGTTCCATTACATCACATCCAATAATCTCTAATCTCTATTAGTAGTATTTGCACATAATCTATTTTCATAAAAAAAGAAGAAGAAAAAGTGGGTTCATCCATTAATTCCAAAAGAGGGATTTCCATTTCACACTCTCATTTTTAAAAGAATTTTTTTCTACCCCCACACACCCCCCATTTGGATTTATGGATTGAATCCAACCTCATGCTATCTTCGAACTACGTGGACTATGATGCCCCTTGGTCTATGTAGGTTTCTAAGGCCAATCTTGAGATTTGTGTCCTCCTTTATGCATGTTTATACGTTTCTTTCATATATATATATATATATATCGTCCGATACACACATTCGCTATATATATCGTCCGATACACATATTCGATAGCGACTTATGATTCGACAAACACTCATATTACATTTTGAATATTATTTTGGGAACATTGCTAAGGAGGAATTCACTCCGACCTTTTTCGTGGCGCGAGTTGAATGATTCCTTTCTCCACCTATATTATACACATGTGCACACATATCACTGAGTCTAAAAGAAGAAGATTAATATTTGCCCATGAGAGATCGAAAGGGAGGGATGGGTGCCTAACATCTTTCCATTCTGTAGCATAGTCCTCGGACCTTTGAACTACTTGGTTTTTCAAGAAATAGTATTAGACTTGATGTCGTTCCCTCGAGGAGACGACGCTTTTTCGCTTATTTGAGCAAAATAGGCCGTCGACTCATCTCTTTACATTATCCCCCACAATGATGATAACCGAGCGGCCCGAGAAAAGGCGCACCCCACATGGGCATCAGAGGGATTCGAGACCCTAGGATGGACGCAATTGGCATTTGAGGCACCTCTTGACGTACACTATGCAGTTTTGAACCATGGTAGTCTAATGGTATCCTTGTAAGACAATCTTCGTAGAAAACATATGTTTGTTCATGTGGGGTCCGCATTCCACACAATGGATTTTTTTGCATGATCTCCTTAGTTTCAATCCATGAAATGCATTGTAAGTGGGTTCCATCAAAGATTATTTTAATTAGAACTTTGTCACAAATGGCATACTGGGTTTTGAGCTTTTGGAGGGTCATACGATCTTTCTTGTCAGCCTCTTGAGGGTATCGTTCGTGTTTAAGGAGACACTAAATATCATAATACTATAGTCTGACCTTGTCTGAATTTTCTTCCTTGGTGATATTGATATGGTAATAATGGGTTGGACTAGACCATTTTTGAACTTGTAAGGGGAAATTATTATTTATTCGGGCATGTCAACCATATAGTCGCATGTCCAATGCATCGGTGAAACTATTCCTTGAACGAGAGAGGTAATAGAAAGTGATATATTTAAACTGGGAAGCGAGATCTTTGTGATGAGTGTGAAAAGGGAAGGAGTTTCTCATCTTTTACTTTATATTTTAGGAGGACTTATCTTATGATGAGGTTTGAGTCTCCATAACCTCTGAGGTATTGAATTCCTTTCTTGACAACGATCGTAAGTCCTATGATGCATGGTTCATATTTGGTCAGGTTATCAGTGCAAGGGAACCTTATCTTGATCACGATGTGATTATGAGAGTCATTAGATGCGATCAAAAGTATACTAGTTCATATTTTCTTGTTGGAATCTCTTTTAAAAATATCTTCCATCGGAGTTCCTCACAAGTAGCATAAAGAATTTCTTCATCCCGGAATTCCAAAATCCACACGTCGATATCTACCATGGTGTGATCTTCTAATTAATCAGAAAGAGCAACCATTGGTCTATATGGATAGACAAAGTGGGTTCCTCCAGTATATACTTCATATGATCCATTTGGGACACTAACTTGATGGGGAATGTGAGCATGTAGTGTCGGAGTTTTCGAGTGATCCAAACTAAGGTGGAGCGTTCTTTTTCTAGTGTTGGGTATTTCAACTCATATTTTTCCATTTTTTGTATAATTTAGTATATGACTCTCTCTTTGCGTGATTCCTCAATGTATTGAGCTAACGTAACCTCAATTGCAGTTTTTGTGATAATTAGGTACATGATGAGGGGTAGACTAGTTTTATGTGGAATTATCATCGACGATCGAGCCAGGTAATTATTGATTTTACCAAAGGATTCTTGACATGCCTTATTCCATAATGCAGTTGAATTCTTTCGAAGAAGTTTGAACATTGGCTCGCGAATAGTAGGAGTTGGGTGATGAGTTTGCTAATGTATTGGAGCTTTCCTAGGAAATCACGCATTTCTTTCTCGGTATGAGGTAGTGACATTTTGTGAATTACCTTAAGCGTGGAAGGATCTGGTTAGATTTTATTTTCACTGACCATAAATCCTAGGAGTTTGCCCTTCATAATGCCAAAACTACACTTTTTAGATTAAGGCGCGTCTGGTGCTACAGTCGGAGCCACTTGAAGAATTTCCTCAAATTTGGATGTTACCTTATCGAGTTTCAGACATGATGATCGTGTCATCATTATAAAACTATACTTTCTTATGGATAAGATGCCCTGGAAGTTCTTAGGCCAAAAGACATGACAATGTGACAAAAGGTTCCTTGTGGGGTGGTAAAGGCAACCTTCTCTTAGTGATCGAGATTTTTCTAAATCTATTTATATCCTATAAATCCATCGACGAATGATCATAGGGAATAATTAGGAGTGTTGTTGATGATTATATCGATATTGGATAAATGAAAGTCATCTTTTGGATAACCTTAGTTCAAATTATGATAGTCAACGCACTTGTTGACTTTCCCTCTCGATTTTAACACAAGGAATAAATGGGCAGCTAGGTCGAGTATTCGAATACGCCAATGAAACCTCCATTTAATTTTTTGACTATTTCTTCTTTGACCTAGAGAGACCATTTCAGATGGATCTTTATCAATTTTCTCTTAAGATTCTTGTACACTCGATATATAGGGATTTCATGTTGCACAATTTCTAGGTCAATACCAGGCATACCATTATAAGACCATGTGAAGACCTTCAGGAAATCTTTTAAAAGCTATTCGAATTGTGACCACTCTTGGTTATTAAGGATTTATCTTACGCTAATATCGTGTTAAGTTCTACTAGAACCAAGACTAATGACAATAGTCTCCCACTCATTAGTTTGAACACGGTTGTACTGTTTTATTTTTTCCTTATTGAGATTAGTTAAAAATTGTTCATTCGTTAAGTCATCTTCGTTAATTATTTGATTATTAGAACAATACAATTAATATAAGGCATATCAAGATACTTAAAATCTTCATTCATTTCATTGATATCATTTTTAGGAAAAATAGCGTTGAGGCCCTCTTAATAAGAGGCCTCGTTCTTTGGCATTAAAAATAAAAAAAGCAAAATCAGGTGCAGTCTTAAAGTGGTTGACAAATTTTTTTTTGATTGACAGGGTCGAATCAATCGAGATGCTCCCCCAAATAAGGAGAGGTTTGGTAAGAAAGATATTCTCGATAGGATCAGATGATTTAAATTTAGCATAGATCATGCATAGGTCCACTCCTAGTTCAGCGAGGCCGAACGATTCATTTTTATTAGGGCTTTTTGTATTAAAAGATCTCAAATCAGACGACTTTATAGTTATCAGTTTCACCTCATGCCTGGATCTCTCGGTCCAGGTGGTTTTGTCCTCGAAGAATATCTAAAATCCTAGTTTTATTTACTTTTCATCCACGTCGTACCATGGTTCAGGATCATCATAGTAAGGGAAATCTTCATCTTCTTTGATGGAGTGACTGTTCAGAGAATCTCTGAAAATGACTTCCTTTATTTTTAGTTCCTCTTTCTCTACGGTTGATAGAGAGCCATAAGTTTAACTGAGGATGTTTGATACCCCAATGTATTTGGTGGATAAGCTGTCTTTAGGATTATTGGTTCGAGGATCCATTATTATCTTTTGCCTTGCCCCATTACGGGTATGAAATGCATTTTCTTGAACATTTGAATTACGTTGACATTCCCATGAGCATTGCATTCAGAGTTCATTTTTTCTTTGAAGTTCTTTTCAGGCAGAAGAGGGAATGGATCAATCTTGAAGCCTGAAGGGAACATGTCATTAGTGATGTGATGGATTTTTAGAAACGGGTTGTTGGTGCTGAGACCATCTGAATGGTCGTCGTCCCTATTAAAAGTGACGACCTGGTTATCGATAAACAACTTTAAGTTTTGATGAAGAAAACAAAAAACTCCGTGAGATCTCATCTCGAGGTCTTGCATTTTATATTTTTTTTAAGTCATTAGTTAATTAAAATGATTTATATTAATTAGCATAATTAACATTTAATTTATATGATTATGTTCTTTAGTTTGAAATGTTAAAGGACCTATATGTAATTACCTAAAGAAAAGTAATGTGGTGGAATGTCTAATTGGTGAAACTTGGGTGGAGACTTATATAGTCAAGGAGTTGTTTTGAATTTCTTAATTCAATGAAAAGTTATCATTCATTCAACAATTGGAAAATTTCCTACTTTGAGTC
Source organism: Sambucus nigra (assembly GCA_949130495.1). Classification (NCBI taxonomy): domain Eukaryota; kingdom Viridiplantae; phylum Streptophyta; class Magnoliopsida; order Dipsacales; family Adoxaceae; genus Sambucus; species Sambucus nigra. The sequence goes on along the minus strand of OX422213.1, from coordinate 166,006,395 downwards.
TTAAGAAAAAGATAGCAAAAACCCTAGGTGGGAGAAACAAGGTGGAGGCTTATTCTTGAGAAATTTTTAAAGAAACTAATTGGTAAGTTAATGATTCTTAATCCTCATCTTTGTTTGTCCAACGTAAAATCATGGATTCTTTATATGAAAACTCAACCTACGTGTATGTGTGTGTGCTGGTGTGTATAGAGATGGATTTTGAGTATAATTCTTCAAAATTCTTAAAATAGATGCAATTCTAATATGTTTTTCATATGAGAAACGTTGTTTAAGTGATATAATGTTGGTTTGATAACAAGAAATGAGTTATTCTCATTTTTGTGTATTTGTGGGTGTAAATGGTGTTTTTTGCTTTGTCCTTATGAATTATTTTTTGGATACTTGGTAATTATGTTTAAATTAGTTATAAAGATGTTGTATATGCTTAGGTTGTGTTTTTATTTGAATAAGTAGCATTGGATGGAATTCAAAGTAGTAGTGTTAGTTGAAGTTTTAAAAAAAACTTAACAAGTCCGTGAAAAATATAGGAGTTTGTAGTCTGATTTCATGATTTAAATGATTTTATTAAAATATAATAAAATGAGGTATGTTAATACTATGTGTTGGTAGTAATTTTCTTTCGAATAAAGTGATTTGGAAATTTGTGGCGGGATAAATCCATTTTACAAAATTCGTACACAAGTAAAAATAGATGTTGGGCTTATTGTACACATGTTATTAAAAATTGAATATCACTTAGGGTATAAATGATTTTTAGGTTATTCAAAGTGAATATTGAACTAGATTCATATACCTTTCCAACCATGTATCGTACAACATTTAATTAGTTCCAAATTAGTACAGATTAATATGTTAAGTTGACCCCAAAAAAGGTTCTGTTTGGTGGACAGTCTGATCCTACTATATTAAAATATCAATATCCCTAAACCGCCATTCCGATTGAGGCAATTAAATTTGGGTTATAAACTAGTCTCACCAATATATATTTTACCCAAATAAAAGCCCTTAATTCATTATAGTTTGGTCGGGGTGAATTTTTGAATTCAGAATAGAGGTGATGTCCTAACAAAAATCAAATGCTGGTCATACTTTTTAATGGATTGCATGACTTTGTTCCTTATGGTTATGTTTGAATTCTAAATGATGTTAGTATTATATATATATATATATATATATATATATATATATATATATATGTGTGTGTGTGTGTGTGTGTGTGTGTGTGTGTCACTTTATTCTTATGAAATGATTATGAGTAAATGAATGGCATTAGTGGATGAACAAGGCTAAATTCTTATAAAATGAGTTATAAGTTATGACAATGTATTTATTCTCCATTCTCAAAATATTGAAATGCTTTAATTGACAGGGAAAGATAAGGGCAAGGAGGAAGGAGACTGATCAGGACAATGAGTAGTATTCATAAATCCCAAGGTGAGTGTACTTATGTGGTTAAATTGCATATAAGTATGCGAATGAGATTCATGTTAAATTCCCTAATGGGGGACCTAACCAGGGGTTAAGCCCAGGGATTCATACTTTAAGGAAATGGAGCTGTGTGATATAAGTCCCCATCATGAGCCAACCGAACTGTGTGATTTTTTACTTTAAGGCCAGGATTGTGTGATAAATTGTGCATATTTAATTATCTTGCTATGTTTGCATTGATAGTGAACTATGTGTGGGTGAGTACATTCACTAGGCAATTGCCCAATGTAGTTTATGTTTAACTTTTTAGGATATGTAAGTCCATTGATAGTCTCGGTTGGGATTTAGTGTTGAAAGATTAGTGGAATACCTAATGTCTTATTTTGAGGGTTATATTTTGAGGATATTGTGTATTTATATATTTTTGGTACTTTTGTTGGAAGTACATTTTATGTTTTAATAGACTAGTAGACTTTCCCCTTTAGCTAAGTTAATTTAGGTATAAACTCTGATATTATTGTATATTATCAATGCATTTACTTTAATATATTATGATAATTTGGATATGGTTGGATCATATCTGCGAGGGTGGTTATATCATATATTAATAGGTCAAGTAGAGGTAGATATGATATATTTTGGTATAAGAGACTAGGTTTCTATAAGACTTGGGATAGGTTAAAAAAAGTATGTGTGTCTGGACATCAGGGTGGGGTCGAGTGAGTCTAAGTAATGACTCATAAGCATGATAACTACATAATCATATATACGATATTATATATGAATTGTAATTTCAGGTTTGAAATGGAGAAGGGAAATGGTTAGAGCCATCGTGAGCCAAATGATACTGAAAGTGTGCATGGGCCGAAACCGAGGCAAGATCTGGTTGTACCACTAGGGGCGAAGAACAAGAGATAATGGCATCCTTCACTCCCTATTTTAAGAGGTTTAAGGGGAAAAGGAATAAGAGTACTATGGATGAGAGATTTGCAAGGATCGAAACCCCCTTTATTTGCGAGTCCACGGATCCCCTTGTAGCAAAAAATCGTCTCAGGAAGATCGAGACCATTTTTAAGGTGACGGATGATTCATGTCAAATATTACATTTTGTTACCCTTTTTACTGTAAATTATTTTAATCTAATGCTCGTTAAACTCACGCTTTATACACATTTACTGTACAACCTTAAATATTTCTCGTTAATCGCCTGTGAAAGGTTTATTTGAGTATTTACAGGGTTTATGATGCTAATGGTGATGTCTGCAAGCAAATTGGGAAAGAAATAGTCACACTCACCTTCAGGGGCAAAATGATAAATTTAGATGACCAATTTCGGACTTGGACTATTCATGGAAGGTGTCGGCCTCGAATCAAGGGATGATCGAGTTCAAATGGCATGTCAAACATATCTATAATGAAAAAAATTATGACCGTGCAAAATTTAAAATCGAAAGAAAGTCAAAGTCAAAGCCCCAGGTCAAAATCGAAGTCAGACCCCATGACCCAAATACTGTTGATTTATTATCGGCCTCGAAATGTAGGTCACGTCGGTTCTTGCTGTGCATCGATCGAAGGTTGTATGAGGAAGTTATGAGTTGTGGGGGATTAATTGTAACTATAGAAACCTGGGTTATATTTAATGGTTATATATTTGCTGATGTATTAATATTAATTAAGTGATAGTTAACATAGTTGTAGCGGAAGTTTTTAGTGAGGTAAAGGTCGCGGTTTAGAAACTCTTTGAACCCATTTTATTTTCTAATTCCAAATCTCATCTGACGGTCAGTAATGTGCCATGTGGCGATGCGATCCAGTAATCGATTGCGACCACGTGGCGCCTAACCCTCAGTCCATAATTCTCCCACGCGATTCACTCCCATTTCCCCTTCCCAGACACGTATATGGCCCAACCAACCATTTTCCTATTTTGCTCGTGGTAATATCCTTTGGCCCATGCTATTTTGTTTTTCCCGAGATCAGTTCCATTTCATCACCTTATTTCTTTTGTATTTTTTCCCAAAGATTTTTTTTCCCATCAATTGTTTTCTCCATGTGTAGACTACTTCGAGAATAACATTTATTCCTTTTGAGAGATTGTCCATTTGTTTCATATGAGATAACCGTTACCAAATGCCCATAACCCCTTTATCCCATCCTTTTGACAAAACCCATTTTTCCCTTTTTTCCATCGACCACCTTTTTATTTTATTATATCACCGATCATTTTGTGAAATTGGAGTTGTGCCCCCAAGCTATTTCTTTCCTCCTATAAAAGGGACATTGGGTTTAATTGTTTTGGACCGTATATTTATCATATCAGATAGAATTTTTAGGAGTAGTTTTAATTTAGTGTGTTGTTTTATTTTATAACTCTGTTCTATTAATTAATTAATTAATTGAAACCTCTCTCCTTAGTTAATTTTTTACTTTTAGTTTAAATGCTTTATAATTAGTTTAAATGCTTTCATATTTAGTTGTTCATTTTAGAAATCACTTTCTTCCCTTAAAAAATATTTTTTCTCTCACACTACTTTATTTAATTATTTAAAAATGCTTTTTAGGTAATTCTAATTATGTTGAGATTAATGAACTCATCTCGGATGTGTAGTTGCTTCGCTATAGTAGGAGGGAATACGTTAGTTTTTAGCGGGTTGATAATTTTCGAAATTACCCTTAGGGACCTTAATGGGGTATATCACGCATGAACCATATTTGCGACATTGCGTATGTAATTTTGGGATTATTGTTGACGCCAAACTCATATTTGGACTTTTATGAAAATTTGGGGAGTGACACTCCGTGTTTAAATAATTATTCAAACGATTATTAAATGTGCTTTAAACGTGTCTAACCATGTAACTATTTATGCTACATATTCCGAAGTGATCGATTTAATTCTCAAACTATGCTTTATGTAGTTGTAAATTAATTTAGTTTAAATATTCACCAAGATAAATTGTAATATTAAAACATTTAAAAATAAAAAAAATCATCTTTTACACTTTCTTTGAGAAGTAATTAATAAATTAAATTTTAAACGACATTCTCTGTGGATTTGATATCAGAACTCGTCATTATACCTATAAAATATGTGTAGTTAAAATTTAAGTTTTTTGTATTGAGGTACAAAAGTCGTGACAAAGACAAGCGTACTTACCTATGCTCGATTTTCACTTGATCAATGGACATACCAAAAAGGTAGTAGGTGAATTTGGATACAAATTAGCTGAATGATATAGGAAAGATTTGGTGGGAGAATGATGACCCGCCCTGATATTATTGGTATTTTATGGCAGAGATTTCCTGTTCTCTTTACTGACAAATATTTTCCTCCCCACTAAATAGATGAGACAAATAAAGAGTTTATTAATTTGACGCAGGGGAATCGGTCAGTGACAAATTATGAGGAGAAATTTATATCCTTGTATCGGTTGATACCACAGTTAGTGGATAAGGAGCTTACGAAAAGAAAAAAAGTTTGAAGATGGTTTAAAAATGGGCTTCAATAATAAAATGGAGATTCTAAAGATGAGAAATTACACGCATCTGGTGGATCGTACGATGATGGCTAAGAGTCACTAGACTAAGGCACATGAGGAACGGTCTCGAAAAAGGCTCGGACTGGAGACACAAAATATAGGACTAGTTTTGGTTCCTTCGGGCAATAGAGTGGGAGTCCCCAACCTCATACGTCATGGAAGACTTCGGAGGGAGGATCCTAGGGTCGAGTATATATTAATGGGAGACAGTGACAGGAGTTCATAGGAGATTTTAGAACGAGCAGACTTGTTATACTTGTCATCATCTAGGAATCATGGCAAGAGACCTCCCTAAGTAGAGAGGATTGACCTATTTTACTTGTGTCCAGTCGAGGCACTTATCGAGAGATTGTACGAGGATGGATAATAGAGTGTTATATTAGTGTGGTCGGCCTGTATATCATAGATCTAATTCTCCAAGTGCGTGAGCACTTTCTATTGGAAGTGTCGGTCCTAGCAGTAGGACTACATCAGGGACATTCAGGGCAAAGGCTGAGGGTCGACATGATGATCACAGACCCTAGCTAGAGATTTTGCTATGTGTTAGAGAGATTCCCACTGAGCATTGGATATTATTACAGGTATCATTTCTGTTTTCAATTCAGATAAATGTTTATTTATTGATCCAGGTACTATAAACTCATTGTGTATCCTTATCTTTATTAAATGTGCATTTTTCCATTTCCACCCCAATGGGTGAGGTGATCGTAGATGGTGATGTATATAGAGATTGTAGTATATTGGTGAGTGATCGAGAATTACATGTTGATTTGATACATTTTAGACTTTGATATCATTTTGGGAATGGATTGGTTATACACCTACTATGATTTTGTTAATTGTTTTATCAAGGATGTAGTATTTCATCTATTAGAGGGTGATGAAATTAGATTTATCGATCATAAAAAATAGTTTCTTAGTGTTTAATTTCAGTTATTAAGGCACTTAAATTGTTACTAAAGGGTTGTCAGGGTTACTTAGATCACATACTCGATACGATGAAGGAAGGTAAGGTAAAGGTGGATTATATCCCGATTGTGCATGAAAATTTTGATGTACTTTAGAGGAATTACTAGAATTAGCACATGGACGGGAAATAGAGTTTGAGATTGAGTTGATACTAGGCACCAAACCGATTTCAATTCCACCTTATAATATGGAATATTTGAAGCTCCTTATACTCTTGACTTACTTGAGTCTACATCGTATAAGTGCTCATCTAGTTTGAAAATTGTGACAAAATTTGTGTCCCATCCCCTAGATACCAAAGAACCTCATATTCTTCTCTTGATGCCTCAATTGATTCATTTAAAGGTAAATTCTCAACCACACACACAGTAGGATTGCATACATAATATATATATTGCATTAATTGCTTGTGTGAGTTAATTTTCTTTTAAAATAAGTTTTTGATAATTTTGAGATTTTTTAAAAGATTTTATACATAATAAAAGTTGGGTTTTAAAAAAATTTGGGGTCATTTTGTGATTATTGGTTTTATATAATCTTGCTTGAATGTTTGGTTGGGTAGAATCCGAAAGCGCTTGAGACTTGAGGGTGCGTGTGTAATTAGTTTTAAAATACGCGTTTTAGTTTCATATGAGCCTTACACCTCTCAACGTTATGACGGCTTGATTTGTGTTTGTTGTTAGACTCAGAACCTATACGCAATCTCAGCCCTTGGATCTTTTTTATCAACGTTCTGCATGCATTTTATCCCAATCCATGTGAACCCTCTTTAGACCAATCATCGAACGTTTAATCCACCGCTGATGTTAAATCGTTGGATGTGAGTCAACTGCCAAAGACCAAATTCAGCCATTAGATTTGAGCTGATGTTCTCGATCCTTCCTTGCCTAGTATAAAAGGAGGTTGAGCCTCAACATTTTTGAAACTTTTGGCCAGTTCGTTAAACTGAGAGAAAAGAGAAGAGAGAGAGAAGAAGAGAGAGAGAGAAACCATAGAGAGAAAACCCTAAAATCATCCAAACCCTAATCTCGTTTCAAACCCTAAATTCCTTTTAAATCCAAAATCAGTTTACAACCAAAACCAAACCTGAGTGTTTGAGAGTTATTTAGGAGATGGTTTGAATCTTGTTCGTGGGTTGAATCCTCTCTGTTTGAGATCCTTTAACCAACTTAGACATTTTAAGTTTGATCTCTATTTATTTTCATAGAAACTGTAGATCTTGGTGTTCTATGTCATATATCTCTTAGATCTGCATTATTTCGTTTCTCATCTTGAGAAATCATATTTGTTGATTATTTTTCTGTAAATTTTTTTCACGACTCAAGAATCAACAAATTCCTTTTTTGTTTCTAGTTCTTATGAAACAAGACTTATGATCAAGTTGGAATCGTAATTAGTGGTTTACAATTTCAAAAATATTTTCAAAACACTCTGAAATTATTTATACCTTGACCGTCTTCTGAGCAAGGTTACCTTGGATTCTGGGTTAGTTTGAAAGATCAAGAAAGTCTGTTGTTTCTAAAGAAGAGAGAAACTGAAAACCTTAATCATTTAGATCTTTCTGTAAATTTATAGGACTTGTTTGTATAAATAAGTGTGCGTGTGTGCATGCATGTGTTAGAACACTGTCACAAACACTTGTCACACTACAACACAAGAAGTGTTGGCGAAAAGATCTTGAAACATCAAGAATCGACGTAAAGATGGAACAAAGTGTTGAGAAGTTAGCAAGTTGAGAAATCCACATCAACATCAGAACTGCAGAGAAGTTAGAATCAAATTAGTGGGTACATATTCTAAACTTGTATAGGTCTGTTTTCTTTGCATGTGTGTTAAATAGCTTGTAACTTGTATATTTTATTTTAGGGGATTTTTGGTTTGTGACTTAGAAGTCACTGTGGATGTTTCCTCAGTTGGGTGAGGTTTTATCACGTTAAAATTGTGTGTACTTAATATTTCTACATATCCTCATCTCATTCTTGCTGGTGTGATGATTTAAACTGGTTTAAACTATTTTAGTTTTGTTTTTCAAAACTAGTTACATAATCTTGAACATATCTTGTATATATTTTTATTAAACACATCTTGTGATTAATTTGTTTGATTTAAAGAAAAGAGTTTCCCCAAAAAATAGTTCGGAGTTACTTAGATAGTTTAATCTTGAATTAAACGACTTAAGTAACAGATTTTTAATTGGTATCAGAGCTTGGGAAGTTTTATTTAAAGATCTTGTGTTTCTGAAATTGTTTTCTTAAAATCAAACAATGGACGAAAAATATGAAAGATTTGGTAACTTGTCCGAACCCCCTCTCTTTGATGAAAACAACTTTCCTTACTGGAAAGTAAGGATGGTTGCTTTCATATGAGGAACCTTGGGAGATGATGTGTAGGACATTATTGAAAATGGATATACTTTTTCTACAAAACCAACCACTAAAGGAAGCAATGAGAGGATTAAGAAAGTATTAAGTGAATTCACTTGAGGAGAGAAGAAAACCTATTTGAACAATAACAAAGGCAAGAATGCCATTTTTATGTCAATAAATGAACATGAGTTCAAAAGGATCTCATCTTGTACCACTTCTAAGGAAGATTGGGATACACTGGTTATTGCACATAAATGTGACACTAGAGTTAAGGCTACTAAAACACAGATGCTTATCCAGCAGTATAACTCTTTAATTATGTCAGACTCTGAATCATTTGATGACTTTTACATGAATTTGACTCACATTGTGACCAAGTTACATTCTAATGGGATAACCTATGATAGAAATGAAATTGTCTCGAAAATTCTAAGGTCATTGCCACAGAAATTTGATAACAAAAGATATGTTATTGAGGAAATTAGTGATCGAAATCTCACTCCTGAATTACTCAGTAGTAAACTGAGAACTATGGAAATGGAACTAGAATTCAAGAAATAGTTAACCCAGTCCCATAGGAAACAGACTAGTTCCAACTGGAGTTTTTCTTCTAAGCTGATAAAACTTGAGCTTAGTATTCCCAATAATGCTTCTTATTCTGATGAGGAGTGTGATATAGACAGTTTGGATAATCAAATTGACTTGATGTCAAAGCAGTTTAAGAAGATTGTGAAATTTAGAAATAAAATGGCAACCAGACAAGGCAAGCCAAATTATCTAACTCAGTCTAATCACAAACCTCATGAGAAAGGTCAAGACAAACATCACAAGGACATTCATACGAGACCTAACAAAGACTTTAAGAATATTGAATGTTTTAGATGTAAAAAATTGGGTCATATAGTACAAGATTGTAGAGTTAACTTGAACACGATCAATAAACATACTAGGGCCAACATTTGCAAGACATGGGATGATTCAAGTGACTCTGATAATTAAGAACTTGAGTCATATGATGTTTTTTTTTATCTTTTCATGTCTTTTTTTGCTAAGATAATCTATAATGATGATATGTCAGTGCCTAAGTATGAGGATGATGATAATAGCTCTACTTCTGTTATTATGAATCATGCTGCTATTGGTTTAGATGCTTTAATTTCTGAGAACATTGCTAGTTCTACAACGGGGTGTGTGAGTCAAAGGGAAAGTGATAATGACGATGTCAATGTGTGTGTGAGTTCAAGAATTGAATCCTTAGGGGTCATTTCACCCAGTATACTTAGTGATTCGGACACTGAAGACCTCCCTGATGTTCACACACTTTATGCCAAAACTCTCAAGAAAAGCTCTAGACTAGAGAAGATAGTGAAAGACCTCACTAAGAAACTGGAACACCTAAGTCTAATGGTTAAACTTAACACTAAAGAGTATACTACCCAATATCTAACTCATGAAAATGAAGTCAAAATTTTTTATCAAAAATTGAAAAGTTTGATTGAAACAAATGAAACTCTGGAGAAAAAATATAAAGGGACATTATTATAATTGGAACAAGCTAAAGAAAAGACAAAAACTATTTTAAAAAAAAATTGCTAAGTTTGAAAATAATTCCAATTGTTTTGATGATTTTGTTGCTGATTCAAAAACCAATTCTAATGATCTAACTGGAATAGGATTTTGCCCAAATTCAAAGACACAAATTAAAAACTTGGAACCAATCAAGTTTGTGTCAGGTGGCAAAAGACCTATGGAAACCTGTCCAGATTTGTAATCCCTAAATGATGAGTTTGATAAAGAACAACAAAAGTTGGATATTGGGGAATCAAGTCCCTCTAAGTGTGATAGTCTACCTAAGTATAAATATGTCTTCCCTCCGATTAGGAAGAGTGACTCTGCGTTTCAGAGTGTACTCCCTAGGAATAAGGTTCAAAGTCAAAATCCTATGAAACCTATGTTTAGAGACTTTCCTAAGGAGATACCCTCTTCAAGCAATCTGTATTGCTCTTATTGTGACATATATGGACATTCTTTCGAAGGTTTCTACTCTAGACGTTTAGTTAATCCTGTCTGCAATACCCCTTTATACCAAAACTTTAACTACTTGAGGAGAAGCCGTAATAATTATGTTCTGCCACAACCAGAAAAAAACTCTAACTATAGAAAGAGAAAGAGCAGACCTAAAAGATCATTTACAAGAAGAATTCCTAGGCACTTTTCTAAACCAAATGCTCATATCCTCCATAAAACTCAAATGAAAAAAATATTTTTCAACAAAAATCTAATGCTCGTAAGTTTTATCAAATGAGATCAAATATGTACAAAACAAAAACAAGAGCTATTTGGGTTAGAAAATATGAGCTTACCCCAAATGAAGTGTAACATTATGATTACTGCTTTAAAAGCTGAACACGCTACTTCTGGTTGCTATTTAAACTGTTTTAGTTTTATTTTTTAAAACTAGTTACATAATCTTGAACATATCTCGTACATATTTTTATTAAACACATCTTGTGATTAATCTGTTTGATTTAAAGAAAAGAGTTTCCCCAAAAAATAGTTCAGAGTTACATAGACAGTTTAATCTTGAATTAAATGACTTAAGTAACATCTTTTCAATATTCAGAGTTGAGGGAGTTAAATGTGTAGTTAGATGAGTTTCTTGATTAGGGATTTAGTCACTCGAGTTTGTCTCCTTGGGATGCATCCATACAAAGATGGCACGATGCGAATTTGTATCAATTACCGATAGCTAAATCGGGTGGATATAAGAATAGGTACCCATTGCGTAGGATTAATGATTTCTTTGATCAGTTGGAGGGAACCACAATCTTTTCAAAGATAGACTTGAGATCGAGTTACCACCAGCTAAGGGTGAAGGATAGTGACATATCAAAGACTAATTTTCGCATGAGGTATGGACATTATGAGTTTTTTGTCATGACTTTTGAAGTCTTCAACACATTAGTGGTCTTTATGGACATATGATGAAATGGGTGTTGTAGGAGTTTTTGAATGTCTTTGTGATTGTATATATCGATAATATCCTTATCTATTCGAGGAGATGGGTGGATCACGAGAACTATTTGAGACTTGTCTTATAATGGTTGAGGGATAGACAGTTATATGCTAAATTCAATAAGTTCCAGTTTTTCTGGATCCTGTAATGTTCTTGGGGCATATTTTTCTATCAAAGATATTTATGTTGACCCGTAGAAGGTGGAAGTTGTGACTGAGTGGAAGAGTCCAACAAATGCTTTAAAGATTCGTAGTTTCTTGGGACTTATTGGGTATTATAGGAAGTTCATTGAGGATTTATCCTTTATTTCACTGCCATTAACCATTATGACAAAAAAGGATGTGAATGGGAACTGGACCGATGAGTGCGAGGCTAGATTTCAATTATTGAAGGCTAAGTTGATGACAACGCTAGTACTTTGTTTTTCATCAGGGAGCGAGATTTATGCTAGTTATAATAATGAATCTCACTAAGGGTTGAGTTGTGTGTTGATACAACATGGAAAAGTGATAGCCTATGCTTCTCGATAGTTAAAAGTGCATAAGAAGAATTATCTAGTGCATGGATTGGAGTTAGTTACGGTGATGTATACTTTTAAGCAATGATGTCTTTATTTTTATGGGATCCATTTTGATATCTTTTTAGACCATCAGAGTAAGAATATTTTTTACTCAATAATATCTGAACTTGAGATAATGGAGATGGTTATATGTAATTAAATATTATGATTGCAAGGTTCATCATCACCTGGGAAAAGCGAATGTAGTTTTTGATGCTTTGAGCAGGAAGAATACTGGGAGACTGTCTTATATTTAGTGTGTTCGTGTGGGGTTACTGAATGAGTTGAGGTTGATGGGAGTGAAATTATAATTTTCTTCTTTGGGTGCTTTTAGCCAATATTCATGTAAGACCTCTATTTATTAAGAAACTTAGTGACATACAATGGAGAAATAAGGAGTTAGTGAAGATCGGGATACAAATACATGATGAGAAATCCATGGAGTTTCATGTCATATATTATGGCATACTATGTTTCAAGAATAGGGTTTATGTACCCAATAATGTGTCTTTAAGAAAAAAATTCCTTGATTAGATCCATTCTTCTTTCTATTCCATGCACCCGGGGAGTAAAAAGATGTATATGGTTCTATGAGAGTTTTATTAGTGGTAGGTAATAAAGAGATAGATTGGTGAATTTGTAGTGAGGTGCTTGACTTATCAACAAATGAAAGGGGAACACAAGAAATAGGCAGGGTTGTTGCAGCCATTATCGATACCAGAATAAAAGTGGTATATCATTTTCATGGGCTTCATGGTGGGTCTTTGTGATCTCAATGTGGAATTTATTCTATTTGGGTGATTGTGGACCAATTAACTAAATTAGCACAGTTTTTGCTAGAGAAATCCACATACTCCATTGAGAGATATGCATGGTTGTATATTAATGAAATCGTGAGGTTCAGATAGAGTTTGTATTCAGCTATGGGCACTAAGCTAAATATAAGTACAACTTTTCACCTACAGACCGATGGGCAAACATAGAGGACGATTTAGACATTGGAGGATATGTTGAGAGTATGTGTCCTTTATTTTGCCAGATATGGGACGAGAATTTAGCTGGGGTAGAGTTTTCCTATATTAATATCTTCTGTACGAGTATTGACATGGAACCTTACGAAGATTTATCCAATATGAAGTGACGTACCCCATTGTGTTAGAATGAGGTGGGTGAATGAATATTATTGAGGCCGAAGTTGATTGATGAAACGAGGAAAAAAATAAAGGTAGTACATGAAAAGATGAAATTAACTCGGAGTTGACAAAAAATATATGTCTATAAACGCCATCGAAAGCTTTAATTTTAGGAAGGAGATCGGGTTTTCTTGCAAGTTTCACCATGGAAAAGGGTCCTTCATTTTGGGAACAAAGTGAATCTAAGATCGAGGTACATCAAACCCTATGAGATTGTGGGACCTTTGGGTGAGGTTGCCTATAGGTTAGGCTTACCATTATCCTTAGATAGATTTCATAATGTATTTCACGTCTCGATGCTTTACAAGTATTTGAGGGACCCAATCCATATGTTAGAGGAATACCTGATTGAGCAATAAGAGGACTTATCTTTCATTGAGTAACCGGTAGAGATGCTATAGAGGCAAGAGAAAGTGTTAAGGGATAAAAAGATTCCTTTAGTAAAATTGTTGTGGCATAGTCAAGACATCGAGGAGGTGACGTACTAGATGGAGGAAGAGATGTGGAAGACCTATCCTCATTTATTTTGTTAGTGTTTCTAATTTCGGGGAAAAAATTATATAAGTGTGAAAGATTGTAACATCTCATCCCGAGGTCTTGCATTTTATATTTATTTTTGTAGGTCATTAGTTAATTGAAATGATTTATATTAATTGGCATGATTAACATTTCATTTATATGAGTATGTGCTTTAGTTTGAAATGTTAAAGGACCTATATGTAATTACCTGATGAAAAGTTATGTGATGGAATGTATAATTTGAGAAACTTGGGTGGTGACTTATATAGTTAAGGACTTGTTTGTAAATTCTTAACTGGGTGAAAATTTCTCATTCATCCAACAATTAAATTTTTTCATATTTAGTCTTAGGAGAAGGTACCAAAAACCCACAGGTGAGAGAAATAAGGTGGTGGATTATTCTTGAGAAATTTGGAAGAAACTTATTGGTAAGTTAATGATTCTTAATCCTCATCTTTGTTTGTCCAACGTAGTTAAAGTTTATGTAAAACCATGGATTCTTTATATGAGAACTCAACCTATGTGTATGTGCATGTGTGTTAGTGTGTATAAAGATTGGTTTTGAGTAGAATTCTTCAAATTTATTAAAATATATGCAATTCAAATTATTTTTCATACTATGAATTTTGTTTAGGTGATATAATGTTGGTTTTATAACAAGAAATGAGTTAAAATCAAGAATTCTTATTTATGCGTATGTGTGTGTAGATGGGGGTTTTGATTTGTTCTTGTGAATTATTTGATTTTGATCATTGGTAATTATGTTTAAGTCAGTTATAAACATGTTGTGTATTCTTAGGATGTGCTTTGATATGAAGAAGTAAATGTGGATGGAATTAAAACTAGTAGTGTTGGTTGAAGTTAAAAATATAACATAATAGGTCAGTGAAAAATTTAAGCATCTGTAGTATGATTTCATAGTCTAAATCATTTTATTAAAATATAATAAAATGGGTTATGTTAATACTATGCGTCGATAGTAATTTGTATTTGGAATCAAGAGATTTGAAATTTTGTCGCTCTAGAAATCCATTTTAGAAAATCCGTGCATAGGTAAAACATGAGTATAATGTGTATATATATGTCATTTTATGAAATGTATAAATGACTGGGATCGGTGAATGAACTAAACTAAATGATTGCGAAATGATTTATAAGTTATGAAATTGAATTTATTCTTCATTCTCGAAATATTCAAATGTGTTAATTGACAGGGAATGATAAGGACAAGTAGGAAGGAGACCGATCGAGATAATGAACAATATTCATAAATCCGTAGGTGAGTGTACATATGTGGTTGAATTTCATATTAGTATGAAAATGAAATTAATGGTAAATTACCTAATGGGGGATCTAACTTGGGGTTAAGACGGGGGATTCATGCTTTAAGGCCACGAAGCTATATGTGATATAAGTCCCCTGCTAACTGAACTGTGTCTTTTTGGGCTTTAAGGAGTGATAAATTGTGGATATATGATTATCTTGTTATGCTTACATTAATAGTGAAATATGTGTGGTTACATTCACTAGGCAATTGCCAAAGTCAAACAAGGAATATATATGTACAAAGTCAGACTTGTTCACTCAGACGATAGTCCAAGTGAGCTTACTTACTCGCATGGATAGATTAAAAGCCCATTTCTTTCGTGAAAGGACAAGAAAGGATTTCACCTCTTATAGATGCTCAATGTAAGAAATATAACTTTCGTTGATCTTTTTAAGGTGTTTTAGAGTGAAACAAAACCGAATATGAGAATATAAATGATTTATGTTCATGAAAGAAATTGAACGAGATAGATTCACTCATAAAGTCACTTTGATGATAAAAGAAGGTCGAAACTTCTAACATTAAGAACAAAACAATAGGTAGAACCACGGATCTAGTGATCCTATGACCTATAAGAGAATATTTTATGGTTTGAAGGTTTTTTCTTGTTTTTGGACGCTTTGTTATGAGAATAAAGATAAAAATACATAAATATGTGCAAGATCTGACATGAATTTTAGAGATTGGGTATTTCTAATACGCCTACATATCCACCGTAGGAGGAATCAAAGTCAACGTAGTTCGAACATGACCTATAATGAAAATACATGCCTAAAATAGAAAAGAGATGAAGAAAATAAGAGTTGGGGTGGTGTTATAACATAAAATCACCCTTTTTATGTCAAGACTTCACAATAAAAGAGTAAGAAGAAATTTACCTGTAATGTTATAGGTGAACCTTTTCATTTCAGTAATATCCAGGATTGAAATAAAACTTTATGGTGTAGATCTAAGTTTAAAGTATCTTTTTGAAAGAAAGAGACGAAGAAAGAGACAAAAAGGAAGTATTTTGACCTCTTTTGGGTTCGAGGGAGAATAGGAAAGTTAAGTCTATGAATATAGATCTTGGTGTTATATCCTAAATAAAATAGGCCATGTGGAGCCTTCGTGACAAGGCATAGACCCTACTTTGAGGCATGAAAAGGGGTCCGCCTTATTACTTGGCTCAGGTACCTCTGCTCGGCCTGGTGGTCCGCCATGTAATCTAACAATTGTAATATTGAACTAAATTGCCCACCTTATAAGCCTGGGGATTATTGTTCCCGTACTTGCCTATACACGTAAAGAAGACCCACTAGTCACACTGTTGACACTTGAGCACGTGGTGAATATGCACATCTGCACATTTTGTTTGGGTCGTAGCTAATTCATTATTATTTATCATATCATGTGTAAAGAGAGTAACTGTCTGGACTTTAAAGGCAGTCTCACTTTCACTCAATATTCTAGCTAACTAATTATAAATAACGCAGAATCCCACGCAGATAGGGGACTGGAATCATTTTTTCCATACAAACCCTAAATCTGTACCCATACAAAGAAACTCATAATTTTCATCACTACACCTGTGGACGTAGGCACTATTTCTGCGTTGAACCACATAAATCTTTTCTTCTCTCATTGCCTCTCATCTCCATTATCTATTCTCATTTATTATCTATTTATTATTGTTTATCACCATAAATTCCTGACTAAGGAACAAATTACCTAAACCATTTTTAGACTATAACAAATTGGCACCGTCTATGGGAATTTGACAAGCCATTATTGTTTCTTACCATCCCTAAATTCTCTTATTACTTTTCCACAACCCCCTAGTTTTTGAGAATGACCGACAACCCATAAAGTAGCCATATGGCTGAAGCCATAAATTCGTTTACCCCTATAGGTATGGGACACATCTAAAGAATTCTGATGAGCTTGGCGAAGGTCTATGAGGCTATGCAAGAGGGCGTTAAGAAGTTAAGTCAAACTATAGGTTAGCTAGGGTAGGGTCACCGTGGATCCGACCACCCCAGTGGAGAGAGAAACGTCAGAAGGAATAGGAGGAATGCTACCTCTGGCTCCCTATAGGGACAAATGGCATATGTACATGATGTAAGCCTTAAAAATTCTAGAAGATTAAACCTGGGATCACAGGATAATAAGAATGTGTCCTAGCAGTTCAGGTCATGCCATTTCCGACCGTATCACCCTGACATCACCTCATCCCTTCGATCCACAAGATGTGGTGACGTGAAATCTTTTTTAGGAGAAAAAAAGGATCAATAGAGGGTCTACCTTTGACTTGCTGGGCCCATGTCGCATAAGAGGACATGATGTGGTATCTCCCAGGGAGCACGACGAGAATATTCGCTTGCTGAGTTACTAAAGGATTGCATTGGTTGGCCAAATCCAGGGCTAATGCTAAAGCGTCAGCCCAGGCTGATCAGACTTCTTAGGAAGAGAACTCTTCCGAAAGTTTAGGCTGAATAGTCAAGTCTGCAGTTATAAAAGCTGAACCAGATGACCAAACCCGGAAGGTATCTATTCAGTGTTTTGAAGATCGGTTGAGAGAAATGGATAGATCAAAAAATATCTCCACAAGGACTTCGTGAAGGGATATCCCTTCGTCCCTTATATCATGGATTTCCCAACCCCTGCCAAGTTCAAACCTCCTGTGATCAAACCAAAATATGATGGAAAAAATGACCATATTTTGTATGTTGAGCAGTACCAGGCAGTTACCGATAATTATTCCGTCCCTCAAAAAATGTGTTATCAAGCATTTTCCAGCATGATCACAGGCTCTGCTCAAATTTGGTATAACATCCTGCCACGAGGAAAGATATCCAGTTTCTAGCAGTTGGCCGACCTCATTTTTAACAACTTCTTCTTTGGGGCGAAGCCTGGCAAGAAGGTTTCCCATCAACTCAGCATGCGACAGAAGGCCGATAATAACCAAATGGGATTTCATCATTCATTTCAACACTAAGAAACTTGAAGTATTGTATTACAACAAACAGGCTGCCATAACCGCACTAATGAGAGGATTATAACCGAAGCGAATAAAGAATCAGATCGTTCGAAAGCCACATCCAATAAAAGTAGTGAAAAGAAGGACCAAAAAGATAAAAAGGTTGTGAAGATAAAGAAGTCTGATGAGAACACTCCCCTAAAAGTAGGAATCAACCATATCCTAGAAGAAATTAGAGGAAGCAAATACCTCAGGTTGTCGGGCAAGCTGAAGGCAACAGTAAATCGGCGCGATAGAAGCAAGTACTATGAATTCCACAAAGATCACATATGGCACTAGCTAGATATATATATGAAAACTATTATCATAGTACTTAAACCTTAAAATATATATAAAAACTATCCAAGGACATAAACTTAAACCCAAATTTGTTTACCCTACACCTCCTGGTGATATGGCACTAGCTAGATAGCCATCATAAATTGTACTATGTGGGTAACCTATGGTAGGTACCCTTTTTACCTCCAATAAAATAATAATGGGAACCTGTTCAAATCATCCCCATATCCACCTCTAAAAGCACCAATTAACTCCACTCTTTAGATCCTACGAATACCCCTTCTTACCTCAATTGAAAACCATCCCAGTTGAGAGAAAATTCAAAGTAAAAATTTGAGAATTTTTACATTCCATTTTATGCATGAATGCTTGTTTATTGAATGTGTTTATGTTTTGGCATATAAGTAGAGTAGAAATATGCATTTCATGTAAAAGTTAACGTGTATATGCCCTAAAATGGCTCAAAACCCAGAAAATCCATTAAAGCTTGAGCTTCAATGTGTAACACCCCGCCTAATTAAATACCGGGTGACCAGTCCCATACCAAATTAAAACAGAATATACAGTTGACTCATTCTTAGCATCACTGTCGAAAACATTTACAACTCACCCAATACCCAATTAAGCTGGTGTTAAAAAATTTCCAAATTTTAATTCCACAAAATCCATTTCCAGTTTAAGAATAACACAACACATTTTATTCTACAACACTGATAACCAAATAGATAACACAAAAGAATTTAAATGCAATTGGAATAAACATTCCCAAATAGTATAAATCCATTACAATAATCCCAACAATATTAAATGTATTAAAATGACATGTACAATAGTATTTGACCCCGATAGAAAAGAGATAACTGAATCCTTTGGGCGACATGACCTAACTAAGAATACTGTGAATCAAAAGAAGATAAGCGTCTAAGCAATACTCCATAAATCCATAGCCTGTCATAATCCGCTAAGGTTGGCATCCCTGCTGCTGGACAACTGATATAGAAGATACAATAGAAAAGAAAATATGCAAGGAAACGGGTCAGAGCCCGATTGTGAAAATGATTTTTAAAACAACAAGTATTTAACAAGTGGAATAAAGCATTTATTATGTACATGTTAGTATCCAACTCTCACTTTCTATTCTCACCTCTCATCTAGAGTGCACGCTTAACGTTTCCTATTAACTTCCTAGTTAATGGTTCCACCTAACTAGTTTCCATAATATGATTCCATTCCCATATCATAACCCCGTATGTCCCATACCATACGTCACATAATCATTCATTTACGTTATTCATTTATGTGAATCGTTTCTCATTAATATGAATTAAGCTTTTCAATTCTATAAGAATAAACACTCATTAACTTATTTCGATTCTTTCTCAATTTACCGTTATCTACAATTTTCATGCAAAAGATAATTTAACCACAATATAACCATTCATTCCTTTAATTCATTATATATATATTCATATATAATACGGCACCCCGAGTCATAGCTGCGGTGCAATGCATTACTCTGCTATCATGTCCCAATATCGCTGGTCGCCGAATAGGGGACTAAAGGTTCGATAAGGATTTCTCGAACCACAAACAACAACATACAATTGGAGGCGAATATAGTTCTCATACCCACGGACCACGCACATACCTACGTACCCACAGTTAGCGGACTTATTAACTCCCCGATAAGTCTTTCATAGACCTATGTTCTCGAGCGACAAATCAAAGATCCCATGGATTCATCAGGATATGACTGCCCTCACGTGCAAACCTCCCATCGATAGCAAGTAAGATAGGTATGTCATACACATAAGCATAAGTCAATCAATCAAATAGGCATTATCATACCTATAATATAATATCAACAAGGTACTTACATTACCCTAAGATTATACGTATCATTATATCTCTTTAAATCCAACGTATTAAAATGTCATAACTTTACTTCTTAATTTAATTATCCTCGCATCCTATAACATCTCTCCACTCCCGACATCGTTAAGGTTCATGCGCGGAGCGTCTCGCAAAGCGAAATCAAAACAAGGAACCCCCTCGATACACTACTACCTAAAGTAGTCGATCGAGGAGGTCCGTCAACTTCCAATATGCGATCGGAATAACCTCATAACCTCTTTTAACCAAATGTGTTCTAAACTCCCATCTCTATCCAGGAGCCATACCACTACGCTCGTATTACACTTAGTCCTTTCACAATCAATAATGAGCTTAAACTCAGTCCTTGATGCTCAAATTGTAACCTTAAGGCTACCCAGGTGTTATATTAAATATCCCTTAATGGACCTATCCTCAATCCTCATGCATACAAATTAGAATCCAACACATGAATCTAGCAACCGAAATTTCTTCCAAATTAATTATCAAAATTCTAATCCATTAAATCCCAATCATATTAATTCGATTATTATCTAGAGCTTACTGATCTTCCCTAAGTCCCATAATATCCAATTAATAATCACTAAATATTTACAAAAGGTTTGGGATACGAACAATCATTAAAAAGAAACAACTTCAAAGATTTTGGGGAGGTCGATCGATCGAAGGCAAGGGGTCGATCGATCGATCGCCCAGATAACAACCTAGTTTTCTGCATTTCTTATACTATGGGTTTCATCATTTTTTATCATTCAAACCTTCATATTAACTACCAAAATTCCTTACAAACCTTACTACATGATATAGCAACATATGTGAATCATTTCAAATGCTCTAAACATCCTAGAATCATCAATAGCGAATTAAAAGCATATGTTTATCCTCTTTTTCCAGAAAATTATATACATAATATCTTCAAGAACACACCATTGATTCTCTTCATCTCTTCAACAGATTTATGATTATTTCGTGGATTACTATCTATCTACAACATGAGTTTGATTCCTATAAACTTCCATTTTTCAGAAATCCATTAACAACTCTTCATTATCTTCCAAACATGTAAAAATCTCATCTTTTTATAACTATCCTAACATGGACAATATACAAACTTAGATTGCAATTATCAAACACTTGCCTCTAATGAAGATCTGATCCTTTGGAGTTGAATAACACATGTGGTGATGGTGGTGGTGACCTTTGACCTTTGGTTCTCCTCCTTTCCAAGCAAGCTTTTTTCTTTCCAAGCAACCTTTCACTCTCTCTAAGAAGATGACTTTTTAATTTTGTGTAGAAGAGATGAAATGAACCTACGTACACTAATCTCTAAATATTTATAATAAGACAAAACCCGAAATCACTATTCATCCCCCTTGTAAAAATGACTAAAATGCCATTTTGGGTTGTCTTTTCATTTCCAAATGACCCGAGACTCAAATTCAACATCCAAATAGACTTTTCTGACTATTCGAACCTTCCGGACGCAACGACGCAGTCGAAATGACTATAAGGTTGATGTAAAAATAAGTTTCCTTTTTAATTTAACAAATTAGTCCCGACGCGTCCCATACCGCGTCCGACTAAAAATCCAAATTACTGAATTTAATTCACACAGCCATATCAATAGCTTCACATTCATATATTACCTAAATATCTTTAAGTAATATTCAGAATCATACATATTAATATCCACAATTCGGATAAAACTCAAATGAATTAATTAATAATTAAAATCCAATTAATCCATTAATTTCAAATATAACCATTTTAAAAATCATTAAAAATCACGGGGTATTACACAATGATGGATTCTACTTCCTTGACTTTGAACCATTTCAAAGTGAGGTAAGTTGAGCTTAGGTTCTCAAGAACCTAGATGTAATGTTCAATTGAACAAAAATGGCTTTTGATACCTCAAATCAAGGGTTGAAGTTTTCGGCCATGAAAATTTTAGAAAATCAATTCGAATGTTTTATTCCACCAAAATCCCTCAAACCGAGTTCATTCTCCAACATTTTTTATATAGAACACGAACTTTATGATGTCGAAATGAAAATCACACCATTTAGTTAGTTCTGTTTGGTCAAAATTTCACCATTTTTACAAAAATAGAATAACTCGATTTTTCCCACCAATATTTTTAAAACCAATATGATTAAATACTTAAAACCAATACGAGGGAAGCCATTTATTTTAAAAGTTTTAAAAATTATACTTTATACCCTCTTAGTTAATTTTACACTTAAAATCCTTTTAAAATAGCATCTTACTACATCACATAAGAATTGTCTTAAACTTATATAGCCTACTTACATTCTTTATGATTTTAGACTACCCAATCTACCCAGCAAATTAACCGCACAAAATGCCAAAATCCGTAAAACTCAAAGTAGGTGATTTTAATCTTAATACTAGACAATTTGAGTTTATGTATTTTAAATACTAATTGCTATATCACTTTGTGGTAATTTTGAACTTCTATTTCAAATACAAACTCCTTTGAGTAGTTCAGATTTATGTTGTATATTGATTATGTCGATATTCCCATTATTCCTGAAACCAATAAACCATTACACCCAAACCACTAAACTTCTTTACCCTTAATTGTGGTATAACCCTGCAACCTACTATAAGTAATTGCATATAGCCCTGTAATTTATCGCCCTTATCAGTAAAACCCCAAGTAGCATACCTTACGATTAAGGGATTAGACCCCGGTATACTATGGTAATTCTAATTGGACTTTAGGACTTAGATGTTGAGTGCCTAGTTTTGTTTACTTGCTACATATGTATAAGTGTTATTATAGCTAATTGTGCCAAGCTATATTTTACTATTTCTCATTTATTGGGATTGCCTGTTCAAGTGTATTTTACGCCTTGAAAGATATTGTAACGTCATGTCTATGCTATTGAAGCCCTATAACCGATAATTTATGGGTTACTGTGTTATGATTTGAACCATTATCATAGTAAATTGATTATCATTTGACCTTCACCATATTATTCATTTACATATCAGTAAGCTTCAATAAACCCCTAATTGTTCTATGATATTTCATTTTGTTTCAATAGGAATAATCTCAATATATCCTTCCGTAATTTTCTAACACAATATCATCTTCCATATCTTGTATATAAATAAAAACTATCTACTTGGCGTGTCTGCTTAATTGTATTCTAGATGGATGACGAACTTGAGGAAAATAAGTTACCTCCTGCGCGTTTGAATTTTTATTCTCTCCTACCCCCGAAAATATTCTCAGTCACGTACGTGTGGGAAGTGACAGACAAGGATGGTATTCCTCGTTGGAATATCTACACCACAACTTATCAGCTCTTATAAATCTCGAGTGTTTCTACGAAGTTTTATATTATGTATGGTACGAACATTTAATATTGTACTTTATTTTATTTCTGGACTCCGATATGTAATAAGATACTAGGCATTCCTATAATAAAAGTCTTTTAATTTTTGATGCCTTAAAATTATTATTCTATTTGATTTTATTTTTATTCACTATTAAAACACATAATTCGGGAATTCGACAACATGGTATCAGAGCGTAATTGCGTTCAATGCCTATACGGGACAAAAAACGAGGATCTTTTGCCTATAACTTATATGATAATTATTATTAAATATTTCCCTTATCACATTTTGTTACTCATACTGTTTTGCAGTAATGAATATCTGGGATGACATTTACTTCGATAATCGTGACTCGACGCATGAGCGCTTTGAACAAGCTATCAAGGAAGTTGGATTTCAAAGCTTTGCCAACATATCAGAAGCATCGATCATGACTGGGCGATTGACACTCTAAAAATCAAACACAATTTGCTCATTGGTCGTCTGATGGGAGAGGTTCAAGCCACCAGACAAGACAAGCCAAAAGGTTTTTCGAAGACCCCGAAGCTCTGCAATAAGCGATCCATCTTGCATAGAATGTGGTGCCGCTAAATGAAGTTACCATTACTCCTTCTGATTCATCGATAGATTATGAACCTTTTTCCCCTGTTACTACTATTTTCACCCCTACCGATACCACTACTTCACCACATTCCTCAGATGATGATTTCGATCCTTTCAAAGATGATGATGACTGACGCGACTACGAATTTGTCTCAAAAGTGCATTTTCTCTAGGCTCAAGTGCAAGCATGTCGCGTTAGTAATAATCCTATAAGTCGGGATCGTATCCACAGGGACCAATAATTGGTACTTGTATCAGAGAAGTTATTAAATGTTGAAATGATTCCTCAAAAGAAATATGAAAAGATGATTAATGATTGGGAAATTTCTAGTAAAATAAAAAAAAAATCAAGAAAAATAAACTAAAATTTGTGAAGAAATTAGATTGACAAATGAGAGAAAATAGGGTAGGGTACAATCCCTCAAACCTTCACGAATTACCGTGTAGAATACTAGAATTGAAAATTAAAATTCTTGACTAAATCCAGCCTTTATAAATCCTAAGCATTACATATATGAACGATCTAGCCCTCATCATATGAAATCAAAGGTAAATATAAAGCGGTGAATGGACAATTACACTCGCAAAGCGTTCTTAAACATCTCAAGTACCTAGGGCAAGAGAGATTAAAAGATTGACTATGTTTGCATAATTTTCATTCACAATTCGGTCAGAATTTAATTTACCCTTTATTTTCTATATAAGTAATTTGCCTCGGAGTGAGTTCATGTACCCCAGCCCTTAAGAATTTAGCTAGACATGATTTGATTAAAGAACAACTTCATACACAAAATTATAGGTCTAACAACTATTGAAAATAATATGCAAAACAATTGAAATTTAACTAACATAAATACCAACTAAGAGAAAGGAATTGTTATACTTGATTTCAGCAACAGGAAAAGACTTGAATCCAGAAATTGTAATCACTCTTACAAACTAGGGTTTATGAAAACTCCTATGAAAATTTCCTAACTTCTCCTAAAATCCTCTCTAAAAAATCTCCTTAAGAATGAAGTAGGGCATGGGCTTTTATAGCTCCAAGTACTTCGAATTTGACAGCCAGAGTTGCTTGTGGCGCAAGATTTCACCAGTTACGCACATCAAATCTTCATAATAAATGCCAGGATTTCGCATGACCGGATCGGTCCGGATATACCTCGGATCGGTCCGTTTTTCAACCACCAGATCGGTTCTTTTTTTATTCTACCGGATCGGGACGGTATCCACCGGATCGGTTCTGCTATCATCGGTTTGTCATCCATCCGAGGTCTACTGGACTTGGATCATTTCGGATCGGTCCGGTTTCCACCGGATCGGTCCGATTTTCTTCCATGTTGACTTTTCTCTTTCATCTTTGACTGGCTATAACTTTTGATGTCGAGCTCCGTTTTGAGTGTCGTTTCTTCCGATATTCTTGTCAAATCAAGCACTTCAACTTCCCTTTAAGTGTTGAATTCGAATTCTGGATAGAAATTTACACTTTTTCCCTTTGACCTTTCTTCCTTTCATCATTTCCTTTCTTCCGGTTTCTTTCGCTCTTTTCTTGCACTAAATTCCTGTAAAATCCATCAGAAATACACGAAACTCGGGGAAATTGTTAGAAACAGTCAATGGCAATGATATGGAATAAAAATGATTCAATTACCTTGTTCGAGATATCAAAATCACTAACTTAAGGGGTTAAATTCCGAAGAATTTATGCTTGGTCAAATCCCCCTAACATAGGACTTTGGGCAATGTAAAAGAAATTAGTTTAATGCTCCACTCTTGAAAATTCTTTTATTGGGATAGAATACCTTTTTCGCGGGCAAGCGATTTCATTTAGCGTATGCAACAAGCCTTTAAACCTCTAGGTTACCCTAGTAGGACGAGTTTTGGCTCGTGAGGGTTTGCAGTGAATATACCCACAAAATTCTTTATTGACTCAAATAAATATCAAAATATTTAAAAATTGTACAATTTAAACTTTTCGAAAAATACTCACCATAAATTCATATTCAATTGTCTCAAACTATAGTGTGTGTGTGCAAAGCCAAAAATTAAACCTCAAATTTCCACCGATTGAGCATTACGTTACTTTTCGAAAATTCATTTTGATTCCAATTCTTACGGATGCACTCACAAACGAATCACTTGGATTGCGGCTATTTTCTCTCGGTATGCATGATATAAAGAGTAAATATAATGGACACAAATTCATGCATAAAAAATTGAAAAGAAGGAAATATATGGTGAACAGATCTCATCATCGGAGTACAGTTAGTAGGAAACGGGAAACATCATTTCTTAATCACACCATTTAATCTCTCATATTATCTTTTTATGTCTTAGCTCTCCATGCAGTAATTAATTTCACCATTCGGACTCGGTTAGGACTTTTTGGGTTAAAAGGTGTAAAGGGTAAAATTGGGAATAGACGGATTGTTTGGAATTGGAAAATATCCTTATGACGTCCATTAGTGCTTTTTCCGGCATTTGCTCATTTTTCTCTTTCTCTTTCTTTTTCAATTTTCAGTTTTTTTTTTCTTTTTCTTTTTTTTGATCATTTTTTCTATTTTTCTCTTGCCCCTTTTCTTTGCACAATTTGGACTTACTTGATGAATTTCCAAATTTTCACAATTCCAGGCTATTTGGGTTTTTCGGGTTATCAAACGAAAGGAAAATATTTTATTAGGCTCAAAATGGGTTGCAAAGGGATAATTTTTTCACAACTTTATTATGGCTAATATTTTTGGGTTAAACAAAAGAGGGCCTACTTCATTGTCCAAATTGCTAATCACATTACCATATGCATCTCGAGATTAATTAAGTTTAGAGATATATTTAGCATGAATTTCGAGACAACATTTCACACATTTCCCATAACCGATCAAAACAAAGGATTGAGATCATCAACGACTTATTAAAACGCTGAAAAGGACTTTGAGTTAATCATAAACTCGGACTGATTTAAAAACTCATGAAAAATTGAAAGGCTCAAAATCTCACCGGGTTGGACTAATCTCCACACTTATTCGTAAAGTCGTCAATTTTCTTTCAATTTCCATCTTTGGTCAATTTTGGCTTAGTGCAATTGAGATTTAACAATTTGAGACTTTAAATAGAATAAAGGTGATATTTTTGAAATTCCAATTTTTATTTATTTTGAAGAATTTTTTTTTGGGTTTTTTTCATTTTTTTTTACATATATGCGAAGTTTTATGAATACGCACCTGTCATCCCCCCTAACTTAGTAATTTGCATTGCCCTCAATCAAATGGACGAGAGAGATAAAGAAGACAACAGTAGGAGTGCGATAAATAAAACAAGTAAGTATCATAGTAAAACTGTATAGTACAACACACTGTGTAAACAAAACATCACAAACATAAGTAATAAACATAAAGGGGTAGCGGGGCATCCTAAGGGGCGGGTGGGGGACGGGAAGGATCGGGAGCAGCAGGATCATAAGGATTGTAATAGTAAGGAGGAAGGGGGACCTTGGGACCCAACTGAAGACGGTACAAGTCCGCCTGCATACGCAAGACCAAACTCATGTCCCTCTCGTAGGACTCCACGAACCCTTCGAAACACGTTTCAAGAGAAAGAACGCGCTCAGTCAATCCCGTACCAATCGGAACATAATCAAGATCAGCGGTTTCATCATATTCTTCCTCCTCTCCTTCTTCCATCTCAACATCCTCATCAGCAACGTTCTCTTCCTCATCGGTCTCCTCATCACTCGAATCATCGTCGCGCCTTGCACGGATTAGCTGGATTTGCCTTTCACTTCGAGTGCGGGATTCTTGCCCCAATGGCTTGGGCAAGTTGATAAGGTCTTGTGGCGCTTCAATCCCGGTATCCTTAAGTAAGGATGTAATGAGACGACCATAAGGAAGAGGGGCTCAACCCTTTTTATCGTAGGCCACAAAGAGAATATCAGTGTAAAATGTGCAGGCCAAATTGATAACTGTTGCATGGTCAAACAAGTGATACATCATGGTTGCTTGACGCGGGCGCATTGCTGAATCATTGGAGGTTTGCAAAATATTGGCACAAACAATGTGAAAAGTGAACCGTGCCTTGTCGGATAACCGACCAACAGGAAAGGTCTCGGTAGTCCAAACCGCGCCGGGCTCGATTCTTGAGATGCAAATTGCTTTGGACAGAACAGGATCCGGACTGGGATAAGCAAATTCAGCGGGAGTAACCACACCGTAAGACTCGAGTTTCTGGGCCAGAATCTCAAGTGAGAACGGTATTGGTGTGGAATCCACAAACGCTTGGGATTCAAATTCAGCGGTACGGACTAGCGAACCGTAAAATTGACGCACTTCATTTTCCCAAACTTCCTCATATGGTTCATTAAAAAAATTTGCACCAGCCTCTTGTCATGAACATGGCTGTGACAGAATTAGGCAGTTGATCCCAAAGTATTTGACGTTCAATGTGGATTTTTCGGGTTGGACTGAAAAACCGCCGGCACCAATTTGCTTCACGGCGAGAACGATATTCTCCATTGCCGTCGGGTAGGACTTCAATGGAGGTATATTTCTGGGGAGCAGCCATGGGTATGGAAGGAGTAGACAGAAAGTGAGAGAGAAGAGAGGATATGGAGGTGTGAAGGAAAATGGGGTGTGGGATGGATGTATTTGTAGGATGGAGAATGAAATAGGAGGGAATGGATGGGGGGAAATATGGGGGATGAATTTTTGGGGGAAAAGAAGGGATTGGGGGGATGAATTTGGTTTGGATTGAAGAGGTGTGAACCTCGGGAAGTAGCATTCTGCAGATCATCGGACCGATCCGGTTGTAGGATCGGACCGATCTGACTTAACCGGATCGGTTCTTTTAATTCAGGACCGAACCGGTCCGATCTGCTGAATTCTCAGAATTTCCTTTTCTCTATTCTTCTCACTGTTTATGTTCCTTTTCTCCATTCCAATGCTTCCTTTACAACTTCTCTCACTTCAAAATTCCCGCAATGCTCATCAAAACCTTAACACCCCTAAAATCATTGGATTCCCTACCCCAGCCTAACACGTACTTACGACTCCTAACTCCTAAGACTCTTATTTACAACAATCACCCCATACATGTCGGGGGTGCGACGACCTCACCCTTATTTTTCAGTCAATCCCCATAAATGGGGTCCGACAACCAGATTGTGTCGGCTTCCTTGACGATTACTTCCACATACGGCTTGATATGATGCCCGTTGACCTTAAATGTGTTTCCCCTTTCTCATCTTTGAGTTCAACAGCTCCATGGGGAAATATCTCTTTCACAATAAATGGACCCGACCATCTTGACCGCAATTTTCTGGGAAACAAGTGCAACCTCGAGTTGTAGAGAAGGAATTTTTGTCCCGAATGAAACTCTTTCTTACGAATGATTCTGTCGTGAGATCGTTTCATTCGTTCCTTGGATATTTTAGTACTTTCATACGCGTCATTGCGTATTTCTTCCAACTCATTCAATTGAAGTTTACGTGCTTCACCGGCTTTATCCATGTTGAAGTTCACCCTTTTGATAGCCCAATACGCTTTGTGTTCGATCTCAACCGGAATATGACAAGGCTTGCCATACACAAATCGAAATGGGGACATCACAAGGGGATTCTTGTATGCAGTTCTATATGCCCAGAGCGCATCATTCAATCCGAGAGACCAGTCTTTCCTATTAGGTTCGACTGTCTTTTCCAAGATATTTTTAATTTCCCGATTGGCGAGCTCGGCTTGGCCATTCGATTGAGGGTGATAAGTTGTTCCAACTTTATGGACAACTCCATACTTTAGCATGATCTTCTCCATAGGCCTATTGCAAAAATGGGTACCATTATCACTAATTATGGCCTTAGGCATTCCAAAATGAGAAAGTATATTTTCTTGAATGAATTTTATCACCACTCTATTGTCATTCATCCTTGTAGCTATGGCCTCTACCCATTTTGAGACGTAGTCTACAGCGACGAGGATGTATAGAAAACCAAAAGAAGGTGGAAAGGGCCCCATGAAGTCAATACCCCAACAATCAAACAACTCCAAGACTAGAATTGGGGTTAATGGCATCATGTCACGACGAGTAATAGCTCCCATTCTTTGGCATCTATCGCATGATTTGCAAAAAGTATTCACATCCCGGAAGATTGTGGGCCAGTAGAGACCGCTTTGAAGGATTTTCGCAGCAGTTTTATTTTTGGAAAAATGACCTCCACATGCTTCCGTATGACATAATCGAATTACCCCTTGGATTTCTCCATCAGGTACACATCTCCGGATTTGATCAGCACAATACTTAAACAAATATGGATTGTCATAAAAGAACATGCGTGACCATGTAATGAACTTCCTTCTCTCTTGCAGAGTCCAATTAGAGGGAACAATTCCAGTGACAAGGTAATTGACTATATTCGCAAACCAGGGGAGAGAAGAAGTAGCAAATAGATTTTCATCCAAAAAATACTCGTCTATGGGAATGGGATCAATAGGTATGTCGGACGATAGGCGTGACAAATGGTCAGCCACGACGTTTTCTACTCCTTTCTTGTCTTCAATCGAGAGATTAAACTCTTGTAAGAGTAGGATCTACCTGATTAGACGGGGTTTGGCATCTTTCTTACTCAATAGATATTTGAGGGCCGAGTGATCAGTGAAACAAATGATGGGCGACCCAACAATGTAAGAGCGGAATTTATCTAGAGCAAAAATGACTGCTAGTAACTCTTTCTCCGTAGTAGAGTAATTAAGCTGAGGGCCAGATAATGTTCTGTTCACTGTTCTAAAAAACCCGCCTAGGCTCCGCCTAGGCACGCCTAGGCTTGAGGCTTGGGAGAAACGCCCCGCCTTAAGATTTTGACGCCTTATGCTTGGTAAAACCCTTAAGGCGTACTTTTACTCTAAAAACAACAATGCTTTAGTGAAACGATATCGCATTTTAAAGATCTTTTTACAAATCGGATCATTATCTCATCGAAAATAATCAAATAGTATTTTTATTTGCAAATATTCAGACATATTTTTATGATATGTACAATTTAGTATTTTAATAGCCTTGTTATGGTTAAAAAATATTGAAATATATTAAAAAGACCTGAACGCTTTTTCACGCCTTTTTACGCCAAGGCCCGCCTAGGCTTCTAAGGCTTAAGGCTTGACCTCCACGCCTCGATCATGCCCCGCATTTTTTAGAACCTTGGTTCTGTTAGCATAGTAAATAACATGAGCTTTCTTGTCTTTTCTTTGTCCAAGAACGGCCCCAATCGCGTAATCACTTGCATCACACATAAGCTCAAAGGGGAGTGACCAGTCAAGAGCTTGCATGATAGGAGAGGAAATTAGCATGATTTTAAGTTTATCAAAAGCTTCTTGACATGCTTTATTCCATTCAAATGGAGTGTCCTTCATGAGAAGATTACTCAAAGGTCTAGCGATGGCGCTAAAGTCTTTGATAAATCTTCTATAAAATCCAGCATGGCCTAGAAAGGACCTCACATCTTTAAGTGATTTTGGCGGGGGTAACTCAGCTATTACTTCAATTTTTGCTCGATCAACTTCAATCCCCCTAGATGAGACTATGTGGCCTAAAACTATGCCCTCGGTAACCATAAAATGGCATTTTTCCCAATTGAGGACTAAGTCTTTTTCCACACACCAGAATAGAACTTTTTCAAGATTAGCTAAACATTGGTCGAAAGATGGACCGAAAACGCTGAAATCGTGCATGAACACCTCAAGACCTTTTTCAATCATATCGCTAAAGAGACTTAGCATGCACCTTTGAAAAGTTGCTAGCGCATTACATAACCCAAATGGCATACGTTTATAGGCAAACGTACCAAACGGACATGTAAAAGTCGTCTTTTCTTGATCAAGTACATCCACTTCAATCTGATTATAGCCAGAATACCTATCTAGGAAACAGTAGTAAGGATGGCCCGCTACTCGTTCAATCACTTGATCGATGAACGGTAAGGGGAAATGGTCTTTTCTGGTTCCGGCATTGAGCTTTCGGTAGTCAATGCATACACGCCACCCGGTGGTGGTGCGTTGAGGTATTAGTTCTCCCTTGGCATTTTCAACCACGGTCATACCCAATTTTTTTGGAACGACCTGAATTGGGCTCACCCATTTACTATCAGAAATGGGATAGATAATCCCAGCATCTAGAAATTTGATGATTTCCGCTCTTACAACATCTTTCATGGTTGGGTTTAATCGCCTTTGCATCTCACGCGATGGCTTCACCTCTTTCTCAAGATGGATTTTATGGGTACAAATCAATGGACTTATACCTTTCAAATCTGCTATAGTCCAACCAAAAGCATTTCTATGCTTCCGTAACACATCCAACAACATACCCTCTTGCTCTTTTTCTAAACTGGAAGAAACAACAACAGGAAATGTATCATTATCTCCCAGAAAAGCATATTTGACATGTGAGGGTAGTTTCTTCAACTCAAGACTAGGAAATCTATTTTCAGAGGGAATCATGGTTGTCTCCCTCGGAGGTAATTCTTCAAACCTAGAAATCCAGTCAACATCTATTAATTCCTCACAACTCACATCTTCTTGTAACCAAGTTTCCAACTCTTCCACCTCACGCTCAAACGCAGTATAACAACTCTTTTTTTCACCACTTTGCACTAAACACACCTCCAGTGCATCTCCTCCTATGATTTTTTCGATGTGTTCATCCACCACTTCTTCAATAAGATCCACCTCAAGAATTTCATCCTCATCACCCATTTGGTTAGCGACATTGAAAATATTAGTCTCGAGAGTTATGTTTCCAAAAGTGAGTTGCATTTGGCCATTCCGTGTCTTGATCAAAGCATTAGCGGTAGCTAAAAACGGACGGCCTAATATTATTGGAACATGATTTTTCGCATGGGGAGCAGGCTCAGTGTCCCAAATGATGAAATCAACAGGGAAGTAGAACGTGTCCACTTGAACTATCACATCCTCTACAACCCCACGAGGCACTTTCACTGTTCGATCAGCTAACTGTACAGTGATTCGGGTAGGTTTTAAATCACCTAAATCAAGCTTCTTATAGATGGAGTATGGAAGGATGTTCACACTTGCACCTAAATCAAGCAATGCTTTTTCCACTCTTTTTTCTCCTATGACACATGAAATTGTGGGTGCACCAGGATCCTTGAATTTTGGTGGTAGATCATTGAGAAGGACCGAGCTCACATTTTGTGCCAAGAAAACATTCTTCTTCACCTTGAGCCGTCGTTTGACAGTCAAAAGATCTTTGATGACCTTATCATATGCTGGAATTTGTTGAATAGCATCAAGAAACGACAAGTTCAATTTTACTTGCTTCAAGACATCCAACACTTCTGTACGCGACGCCCCTTTTTGGGTGGAGCTAAGCGTTGAGGAAATGGAGCAGCAGTTGGTGGTTTGACTTTAATTTCAGATTCAACTCCCTCATCCTTGTCTTTCGTATCCGATGGAATCTCAGCAGACTCGAAAGTTTTAGATTCCTTGGGAATTTCAGGTTCAACTCCCTCATCTTTCTCCTTTGGAAGTTTTGGTTCTAGATCAATTACGCGGCCACTACGAAGAGTAGTAACAGCTTGACATTGTTCTGGCAAATCCGATGATGTGGAGCTAACCGTGGGTTGTCCTTGAAGAGGAGGTCTTTGGCATTGGGCTGGGAATTTACCCTTCTCCTGAGTATTCACTGCAGATTGCAACCTAGAGATGCTAGTATGAATTTCAATGAACATTCGATCATATTTAGCATTGCTCACTTTTTGAGATTGGATGAATTGATTCAGGTTATCTTCAAGAGATCGCCTAGGTGGAGCAACATACGGACCAGGAGGTGGTACCTGCATAGGATTTGGCATCGGAGGAGCCACTTGCTGAAATTGAGGAGGTGGTGGTAGAGTCATATGTGGGTTAGGAGCCATCCCCCCTTGGGGTTGTCCATAATTGAACCCAGGATTATTCCTCCATGATTGATTGTATATATTCCCTTGCTGTACATTATAATTTCCGCAAAAACCTCCTATTTCCTCAACTTGTTCAGTGTACATTGCCTTGTATGAAGGGATGGTAGGACATCATTTGGTAGAATGACCTGCAGCACAAATGGCACACACTTTCTCCTTCCCCTCTTGCACGGGTCCAGCTACTTCTCTCAATCGCACTTCAAGCATGTCTCTGAAATTCTTTTCCAATTGGTCAAACTTTCGATCTAACAAAGTGTCCTTGTCCAAGTGATAGATACCGGACGCAGCAGGCACATTGGACACTTGTCGATTTCTAATTTGACTATTGGGATCAGAAATATCCCATGCTTGGGTAGTCTCTGCTACATATTTCAGATGAGCCTCAGTATTGCTCGAGTCTAACTCCCAAAAAGGTCTTTCGCACATGGTTTGAACAAGCTGTTTAGATGCTAAAGTAAGGCCTTGATGGAAAAATGAAATCAAATGATGTTTTTCAAATCCATGATGTGGGCAAGCATTAACTAACTCCTGAAATCTCTCCCAACACTTATCGAAGGCCTCATTCTCATGTTGTCGAAAAGATTATATTTGGGCTTTAACATAATTGGTTTTGTGTTGAGGAAATTTTTTTGAGAGAAACTTGGTTTGCATATCTCTCCAGGATAATACAAAATTTGGGGGTAGCGACCATAGCTAGGTCTTAGCTTTATCCTTTAAGGAAAAAGGGAAAATCTTTAATCGGATAACATCTTGTGGGCAAGCTTGGTCACCAAACGTCTCACATGCTTCCTCGAACTCTCTAATATGGAGATATGGTTTTTCCGAATCCATCCCATGAAATGTGGGAAGCATTTGAATCGTACCATTTCGAAAGTGGAACTGACCGGCATTATACGGGAGTAAAATGCAACCAGGGGTAACAGTTCTCTCATGAAATAACAAATCTTTCATGGGAAGGTATGGTATCTCATCCTCTCCAGCACCAACACCAACACTACCTTGCACCGACATATTGCTACCGAAAGATTCAGAATTCTCACTCAGTGTTTGACTCGATGAACGACTTGTGATTGAATTGTTAGGGGAAGGAGGTGGAACCCAAAAATGAGGAGAGTCAGTGGTATGAGAATTTTTAGAATTTGCTTCGGCAATAGGATTTTCGTGAACTTGGGTGGAAGATGAATTCTGCATATAAGCGCATAAGAGATGAGATGTAAAAAGAATAATTTTTTTTTTTTTTTTTGTTTGAAATCACTTGTAGATAAAAATCACTTTCCTAAATTATACCAATTGATGTCCCCGGCAACGGCGCCAAAAACTTGACGCGACTAAGAATTTGTCTCAAAAGTGCGTTTTCTCTAGGTTCAAGTGCAAGCCTGTCGCGTTAGTAATAATCCGATAAGTCGGGATCGTATCCACAGGGACCAATAATTGGTACTTGTATAGGAGAAGTTATTAAATCTTGAAATGATTCCTCAAAAGAAATATGAAAAGATGATTAATGATTAATGATTGGGAAATTTCTAGTAAAATAAAAAAAAATTCAAGAAAAATAAACTAAAATTTGTGAAGAAATTAGATTGACAAATGAGAGAAAATAGGGTAGGGTACAATCCCTCAAACCTTAACGAATTACCGTGTAGAATACTAGAATTGAAAATTAAAATTCTTGACTAAATCCAGCCTTTATAAATCCTAAGCATTACATATATGAAGGATCTAACCCTCATCATATGAAATCAAAGGTAAATATAAAGCGGTGAATGGACAATTACACTCGCAAAGCATTATTAAACATCTCAAGTACCTAGGGCAAGAGAGATTAAAAGATTGACTATGTTTGCATAATTTTCATTCACAATTCGGTCACAATTTAATTTACCCTCTATTTTCTATATAAGTAATTTTCCTCGGAGTGAGTTCATGTACCCCAACCCTTAAGAATTTAACTAGACATGATTTGATTAAAGAACAACTTCATACACAAAATTATAGGTCTAACAACTATTGAAAATAATTTGCAAAACAATTGAAATTTAACTAACATAAATACCAACTAAGAGAAAGGAATTGTTATACTTGATTTCAGCAACAGGAAAAGACTTGAATCCAGAAATTGTAATCACTCTTACAAACTAGGGTATATGAAAACTCCTATGAAAATTTCCTAACTTCTCCTAAAATTCTCTCTAAAAAATCTCCTTAAGAATGAAGTAGGGCATGGGATTTTATAGCTCCAAGTACTACGAATTTGACATCCAGAGTTGCTTGTGGCACAATATTTCACCAGCTACGCACATCAAAATCTTCACAATAAATGCCAGGATTTCGCATGACCGGACCGGTCCGGATATACCTCGGATCGGTCCGTTTTTCAACCACCGGATCGGTTCTTTTTTTATTCTACCAGATCGGTTCGGTATCCACCGGATCGGTTCTACTATCATCGATTTGTCATCCATCCGGGGTCTACTGGACTTGGATCATTTCGGATCGGTCCGGTTTCCACCGGATCGGTCCGATTTTCTTCCATGTTGACTTTTCTCTTTCATCTTTGACTGGCCATAACTTTTGATGTCGAGCTCCGATTTGAGTGTCGTTTCTTTCGATATTCTTGTGAAATCAAGCACTTCAACTTCCCTTTAAGTGTCGAATTCGAATTCTGGATAGAAATTTACACTTTTGCCCTTTGACTTTTCTTCCTTTCATCATTTCCTTTCTTTCGGTTTCTTTCTCTCTTTTCTTGCACTAAATTCCTGTAAAATCCATCAGAAATACACGAAACTCGGGGAAATTGTTAGAAACAGTCAATGGCAATGATATGGAATAAAAATGATTCAATTACCTTGTTCGAGATATCAAAATCACTAACTTAAGGGGTTAAATTTCGAAGAATTTATGCTTGGTCAATGACCCTTAATATGACCAAGTACTTCCCCGAATGGCCTAAAACTATCATTGAAATATGATTGTCATTAAATAAACTCTACAGGTTTGAGTGTGTGAGTATATGACAACCTATATTCCTGGATGACTATCGCAGCGTAAACTAATAGTTCTTTTGTTCTTTTTGATGTAAAATAGATCTAACGACTATGAAATTTTCTTTTTTCTCTTTCTCTATGTATACTATGTAATGGAAAATCTAATTTTATATAAAATGACGAATTATTTCCAGTATCTTTTCTTGTAATTTATCCATTACAATATTGTTATATAAGACGGTTACTACTCAAGAAACAACCAGTGGAACTCAAGAAGAACATTCTTTTCCACAAATACATAATCCAACTAACACCAATGAAGGAATGCTATGTTCTTTTCAAGAGTTAACTATACTAATCCAACGATAATAAAATATACCCCCAACCCTGTGAATAATGAATTATTAGAAGAGAATCGAATAATGAATGCTCTTAAGGAATTTTTGAGAAAAATATCTCTAGCATTTCTTGGAAAGCCTAGTGCAGTTGAAGCAGAGAAATGGATCCACCAAACACTAAAGTTACTTGATGGAGTTGGACTTATCCCTGAACTTAGGGTAATATTAGCTTCATATCTATTCAAAGGAGAAGAAGATTTCTGGTGGCAATCCATCTAACGTTCCTGAAATGTGAATGAACTAACCTAGGAACAATTTGAAGAAATTTTCTTCAACAAGTACTTTTCAAAGATCATAAGAGATCAAATAACCGTAAACTTTTTAAACCTACAACAACAACAAATGACAATGGCCCAGTATGAGGATAAGTTTACCTAATTATCTCGATATGCCCGAGAAGACGTTGGAACCTAAACTAAAAAGTGCAAGCATTTTGAACGAGGTTTATGTAACAACCCGCCCTTTTGGAGACGATTAAATTCCATAATTAAATATAAATTGGCAATTTGGGGGAATTTCCCTAAATAGTAATTTTTGGGATTTTCGAGGATTAAATGATTTTCGAAGGATGTTGTGATTATTTTTGGGACTATATAGGTCGAAATATATTAATTATATGCCGCCGTTGCGTAAAGCGACACGAGGTAAGATTTTTAATTAGAAAACCCGCATTTATTTATTTTGGGTTGGAATAGTGATTTGCGGTCAGGTACCCCGGATGGGAATTTCG
This sequence comes from Sambucus nigra, assembly GCA_949130495.1. Taxonomy (NCBI): domain Eukaryota; kingdom Viridiplantae; phylum Streptophyta; class Magnoliopsida; order Dipsacales; family Adoxaceae; genus Sambucus; species Sambucus nigra. The sequence continues at coordinate 165,968,252 of OX422213.1, read as the reverse complement.
ACTGCACCGAGAGTCTCGAAATGCCCGAGATAGTCGAAAAAGAGTGTCCGATTGTCGAAAATGAGTTTCGGGTAATTTTAGAGGTAAAAGTAACTCGTAATTGGGTAAACGAGTCATTTTTGGGTTTTAAGGGGTATAACCCTTTTTCTTTTTATATAAAGAGGGGGATAGGGAGAAAAGAAGAAAGAAAGAAAGAAAAGAGAGAGAAGAGAGAGAGGAAGGAGAAAGAGGAGGAGAAAGTGGAGATTCGGGCCAAACTCTGCCGGATTCGAATCGGCGTCGTCGGATTTTATCCACGAGGCAAGTGTTTACTTGCTTTATTTACTTTTTGCATAAATATCTCATACCGTAGTTTGGTATAAACAAACCCTAAAGATTTTGGGTTGGGTTTTCGTGGATAAAACGGGTTTTTGGGAGATAAAACAAATAAACCCCTAAAAATTTCATATTTGGAGAAACTTAGAAATTAATCGAAATAAATTGGTGGTTTAGGATTCTAGGATGTTTAGAACCCTTAAAATATGTATATTTGTAGTTGGTTAAGGTTGTAGGACGTTGGGTGAGGCGACAAAAGCTTGGGAGAAGCTTTAATGGCCGAAATCGTCTCGGAGAAGACGATGAATAGTAAACCCGTGGCTTGTGGGGCCATTTCGGCCAGGAATATAACTGATTTAGCTCTCGGCCATAACACGAAAGTTGTAGATCTTTTCGATACGGGCGCGTGGGCACTGACCGCGTATTTTTCTGATTTTTCTACGATTTCATATGAATTTTACAAGGTGGAAGTTCCGAGTTGAAATTACCAACTCGGAAATCAAATCGGGAATTGGAAAAATAAAGGCTAGGATTAGTCGTGTAGATGTTTTGGATGATTTTTGGGGCAGTTTAGAAACCCCAAAAATGAATTTGGATTGTTGGATGAAGAATTTGGAGAATAAAGTTTTGAGGACCTGGTGTGACCGGTCGACCGCGCCCCTATGGCCGGTCGACCGCGTCAAGGAAAAGTGGCATACTGCTTTGTTTCGTAGGCTTATTTGCAACCCGCGGTCGACCGGGGGTCCAGGACCGGTCGACCAGTACCCTGTTTTCAGCCCAAGATTTTGGAGATTGTTATTCTTTCTCCTCTTTGACTTTAAAGTCTAGGGGCCTTCTAATTTAGAGTATTATAGAGGGTTATGTCCTAAGGAACTTGAGGAATTGTGAATATATATATATATATATATATATATATTCACTTAGAGTGAATTAGTATAATTGGAGATATTCAATAAATACTTAAGAGATGATTAAGGTAATTATTAATTATCAAAGTAAGGAGATACTTTGGGTTTAGTATCATGCTTATATGAATGCATGATAATAATTCCTTGAGGAAATCTTTGGGATTAATGGCCATCGCTAGATGTAGTGGGCAATTATGGTCATTGATATATATTCGAGGAGGAATATATGGTATATGTATATACTATGTGATTAAAGTATATATATGTGTTATGATGTAAATGATTTTGAAAATATAAAAATGAATATTTTCAAAATGGAAAAGTAAAGATTTTCATAATTAATAAAATTATGGTTACACACCTCCCTAAATCGCTATCATAAGGGAAGTTGTGTGTATATGGTGATGCCCCCTAGCTAATGAATGCAGGGTGGATATAGTCCTAGGCCATATGAGCGATTATATTTTTACTGCGCTGGTTAGGTGATTCTGGGTGTGGTCATGACTATCCCGCAGGCATATGGCCGCTTCTCGACGTTGCTAGGTTCCCAAGTTGTCTTGTTTGATAGGCCCTGGAAGATGATAGCCATTTAGGGGCGCGTCCAGTGGGGAAACCCGGAGGGGCGGTCTTAGTTTTATTAAAGCAATTTATGATAAAAAAATTGGCTTTAATTTACATTTCGTGAGTATAAAAAGGGAAATAGGATAAAGGTTTGGCTTCGGTAACACTTCCCGAATGGAAGAAGGGATGTGGAAGCATATGATATGGTAAAAGCATTTTTATGATAATAAAAATGGCTTTTAATTACATTTCCTCGATATAGTAAGGGAAATGGGATGCTTTAAAAAGGAAAATCATTTTTATGATAATAAAACTGGCTTTTAAAAAGGTATACGATATGTTAAAGCAATTCATGCTACTGAATTGGCTTTGAAATGAAAATGATAAGTATTAATAAATACTTTGTATTTGAATCCTCAGTCCGGGAGGTAGATCCGGATGTGTATTATAAAGATATGATTGAATTGGTAAATCTCAGTCCGGGAGATAGTATCCGGATGTATATTGTAAAGTATATATATAACAAAAGAATGTGATATGTTTATAAATATATAAGTATGTATTTATATATTGGTTTTGTGCTACGGGCCAAATGGATCTCTACCATTAACCCTGCCAAGTAGTAGTGTATCGGGGAGGGGGGGGGTTCCTTGTTTGGATTTCTCTTCGCGAGACACCCCACGCACGAACTTAGAGCAGTGTCGAGAATGGAGGGAAGTTCAGCCCTTAGCACTTGGACTATGTAGGGCAGATAGTAGGTTGGGAGTTAGACTAGTTTAGTAGGGTAGCTTGACTAGGATGTTTAGAGGGATGCGCTAGGAGTGCACTGTTAAAGGAGAGGTGAGGGGTATCTCATGGGAGTGCGATCCCAAACTTAAATATGAGAAAACATTTTTCTAAGTAAATAAAGCATTTATGCACTTGCAAAATATTTTCAAACTCGGGCTCTGACCAGTTTATCTACTTTTACTCTCTTGCTATATATATATATATATATATATATATATATATATATATAATATAGGTGTCCAGACACAGGGACGCCTGGATGATACTTCCTCCGAGTCATACGTCAGCTGCAGCACATGTGGATGCATGCAGGTTTTCGATAGACGTTCTCATTCTTGTACTCTAGTTAGGAGGTACTGTACAAATATTCGGGCCAAAGGCCCAAATGCATTTAGTTATTCTTTTAGCAGCATTCGATATGGTTGTATATTTTGACCGAGTGTTCGGTTATTTTATTTCACTTCGGTTTCATTTATGCCAAACGTGTGGATGTTTTAATTGTAGTTGTTTAAAAAGAGTAGTTAAGTAAAATTTTGACACCGGCCTAATAGGTTATTAGTAATTAAATGGATTTTCGACAGTAACGCTAAGAATGATCCATATGAGACTCCTGTTTTAATTTGATATAGGAGTGATCGCCCGGTATTTTATTAGGCGGGGTGTCACAGATGGTATCAGAGCATCAGGTTCTAGTGTCCTTAGGAATCTGTGCGGACGTACTACGCTTTCAGCATTGCTCTCGATTTGTTATAGAGCCTTAGGAATTAGGATTGTTGATTTCTCTTGTGAGATTTCGTTCTCCTGCCATGTTAAAAGAGTATAGTAAATCTTTTGCGCGCTCCTTTGAGATTCGTGTGTGAGGCTTGGATGGCAGCAGGAGGTGGGGCTTAGTGGAGCAGTTGGAAAAAGTCGGGAATGTGAACCGTAGTAGAGGTCATTTCCCTTATGGCCATTATTATGGATCCTTGCAACGACTACTAAAGTATAGTAGCTTTGAGAATCCAAGTACTGCTACGGTGAAAAGTTGTACTAAAGTTGAAATTTCCCAGTGAAGGTGAGGATTCGAAAGGGATCTTACTGATAGTCTTAACCGTGAGTCCCCACGATTTAGTCGGAATGAGAAGGATATTGTTATGAGTTTTACCTCAATCGAGGAGGTATATTTGGCGTGGCTAGATAAAGTCGCGGTATTTGTTAGACCTAGACTCGTGTGTGTAATTTGAGTTATGGTGGTCACGATAACATAATATCATGTATGTTTATGTGTTTTCCGCGATAGCGGAGTTCTATTTTCCTTCATTCGCCATAAAGGCGGGTGTTGATATATTGTATATATATATATATATATCTGGTTTGGGATACTCATTCTATATGTTTATACGCGTATGGTATTATGGTGAGTATATATGTATTGGTATTTTCGAAGCGATAGCAGGCTAATGATGGCAAGACTATCGTGTCCATGGTTCCTGGAGGGAACGGGTTGTTGTTGCGGTGTCTCACCTAGATATAGGTTGAGTTCACCCTATTTATTGTGGGTTTACGACACTTCGATGAGTATAGGTTTCCTTGTCGTGATTTGGGTATATGGAGACCTTATATATATATGATTTAAGGCCACAGGATTAGTGTTGAGCTGAAGATAAAGCTCATTACTATTTGCGCAAGGACTTAAAAATTAGTGCGAGCGCAGGGTGGTATGACTCTTAGTTAGAGATAGGACTTCAAACCACCTTTTTGTTGGATTAGGGGATAGGGATATCCCGGTTGCATGTTGAAATAATGGAACTCCATGACCAACGAAGTCAAGGGTCAATGTGTGGAGGGGTTCCTCGTTTGGATTTCGCTTTGCGAGACACTCAATACATGACTCTTAACGGCGTCGGGAGTGGGGAGCTGTTATAGGATGCAAGGATGTTGGTTTTGTGGAAAAGGTCTTATAGTGTGGATGAACCACTATAGGCTATGAGCCACATGACGATGATTTACTTATGGAGATATGGTGCTATGGAAAAGCACTAAAGTGGTCCCCTCGCCACAAGTGGGTGGGTGAGGTTGGACTTAGAGAAATTGGTTTGAGGATAATAACTAGCCTTAATGAAAAGGCAAACTTTGATGAATTATGATTTGGGTATGATGTTCATAGTGCTCTTGGAGAGATTGGGCACTTCGATTGGTTAGGTTTCCTTCCGTATGGGCAGAAGGATAATAATAATAGAAATGCGTTCGTAGGTTAGCGTAAGTAGGATTTAGGACGTCCCGCTGGTGGGCCTTAGGTCGCTATATCTCGATGACCAACAACGCGAGGGAGTAGTGTAATGGGAGGGTTCCTTGTTTGGATTCCGCCTTGGCGAGACATCCCACGCACGAAACTAAGAAAATGTCGGGAGTTGAGAGAGGCCTTAGGCACTAGGGATATAGTTAGGAGTATCCTCGTCTCGTGTAGGTAGGGTAGCGTACAGAACGTATCATTTTTTTTGGATGTAAGTTCGATAGAGTTAGTGGCACCGAGGTTAGGAGGATGGAATTTCGTGGGTTGGAAGGACCCATAGGTGAGTATTACACCGAGGAAAGGAGACCCTTATTCGGAGAAAGTGTTACGTGTTAGACGTTCGCAATGTTTGTGCAGATGTGCACAAGTTAGAAAGGTGTATGGGAACCTTGGTGAAATGGTTTTATATACCGCCTGAAATAGAATGGGCGTAGTATATAAAGTTGAAATTTATGTCGTGAAGTGCTAAGATGATGGGTACAATGTGACGTATTAGAGTCACTTTATGATTGCGATAGCCGTATAGTATATGGTTGGGAACTGTTAGGTTAGTATCGTTCCCCTTGAAGTATTAGGATTTGGAGCAATTCTAGGATTTGGTGGTGTAGGTTATGCCTGAATTTCGAGGACGAAATTCCGTTGTAAGGGGGGAGTATGTAACAACCCGCCCTTTCGGAGACGATTAAATTCCATAATTAAATATAAATTGACAATTTGGGGGGATTTCCCTAAATAGTAATTTTTGGGATTTTCGAGGATTAAATGATTTTCGAAGGATGTTGTGATTATTTTTGGGACTATATAGGTCGAAATATTTTAATTATATGTTTCTGTTGAGTAAAGCGATACGAGGTAAGATTTTTAGTTGGAAAACCCGCATTTTTTTATTTTGGGTTGGATTAGTGATTTGCGGTCAAGTACCCCAGATGGGAATTTCGACTGCGCCGTGAGTCTCAGAATGTCCAAGATAGTCGAAAAAGAGTGTTCGATTGTCAAAAATGAGTTTCGAGTAATTTTAGAGGTAAAAGTAACTCGTAATTGGGTAAACGAGTCGTTTTTGGGTTTTAAGGGGTATAACCATTTTTCTTCTTATATAAAGAAGGGGATAGGGAGAAAAGAAGAAAGAAAGAAAGAAAAGAGAGAGAGGAAGGAGAAAGACGAGGAGAAAATGGAGATTCAGGCCAAACTCCGCCGGATTCGACTCAGGGTCGTCGGATTTTATCCACGAGGCAAGTGTTTACTTGCTTTATTTACTTTTTGCATAAATATCTCATATCGTAGTTTGGTATAAACAAACCCTAAAGATTTTGGGTTGGGTTTTCGTGGATAAAACGGGTTTTTGGGAGATAAAACAAATAAACCCCTAAAAATTTCATATTTGGAGAAACGTAGAAATTAATCGAAATAAATTGGTGGTTTAGGGTTCTAGGATGTTTAGAACCCTTAAAATATGTATATTTGTAGTTGGTTGAAGTTGCAGGACGTTGGGTTAGGCGACAAAAGCTTGGGAGAAGCTTTAATGGCCGAAATCGTCTCGGAGAAGATGATGAATAGTAAACCCATGGCTTGTGGGGCCATTTCTGCTAAGAAGAGAACTGATTTAGCTCTTGGACAAAACACAAAAGTTGTAGATCTTTTCGATACGATCGCGTGGGCACTGACCGCGTATTTTTCTGATTTTTCTACGATTTCATATGATTTTTACAAGATGGAAGTTCCGGGTTGAAATTACCAACATGGAAATCAAATCGGGAAGTGGAAAAATAAAGGCTAGGATTAGTCGTGTAGATGTTTTGGATGATTTTTGGGCTAGTTTAGAAACCCCGAAAATGAATTTGTATTGGTTGATGAAGAATTTGGAGAATAAAATTTTGAGGACCTGGTGTGACCGGTCGACCGCGCCCCTATGGCCGGTCAACCGCGTCAAGGAAAAGTGGCCTACTGCTTTGTTTCGAAGGCATATTTGCAACCCGCGGTCGACCGGGGGTCCAGGACTGGTCGACCGGTACCCTGTTTTCAACCCAATATTTTGGAGATTGTTATTCTTTCTCCCCTTTGAGTTTAAATTCTAGGGGCCTTCTAAATTAGAGTATTATAGAGGGTGTTATGTCCTAAGGAACTTGAGGAATTGGGAATATATATATATATATTCACTTAGAGTGAATTAGTATAATTGGAGATATTCAATAAATCCTTAAGAGGTGATTAAGGTAATTATTAATTATCAAAGTAAGGAGATACTTTGGGTTTAGTATCATGCTTATATGAATGCATGATTATGATTCCTTGGGGGAATCTTTGGGATTAGTGGTCATCGCTAGATATAGTGGGAAATTATGGCCATTGATATATATTCTAGGAGGAATATATGGTATATGTATATACTATGTGATTAAAGTATATATATGTGTTATGATGTAAATGATTTTGAAAATATAAAAATGAATATTTTCAAAATGGAAAAGTAAAGATTTTCATAATTAATAAAATTATGGTTACACACCTCCCTAAATCGCTATCATAAGGAAAGTTGTGTGCGTATGGTGATTCCCCATGGCTAATGAATGCAGGGTGGATATAGTTCTAGGCCATATGAGCGATTATATTTTTACTGCGCTGGTTAGGTGATTCTAGGTGTGGTCATGACTATCCTGCAGGCATATGGCCGCTTCCCGACGTTGTTAGGTTCCCAGGTTGTCTTGTTTGATAGGCCCTGGAAGATGATAGCCATTTAGGGGCGCGTGCAGTGAAGAAACCCGGAGGGTCGGTCTTAGTTTTATTAAAGCAATTTATGATAATAAATTGGCTTTAATTTACATTTCCTGAGTATAAAAAGGGAAATGGGATAAAGGTTTGGCTTCGATAACACTTCCAAAATGGAAGAAGGGATGTGGAAGCATATGATATGGTAAAAGCATTTTTATGATAATAAAAATGGCTTTTAATTACATTTCCTGGATATAGTAAGGTAAATGGGATGTTTTAAAACGGAAAAGCATTTTTATGATAATAAAACTGGCTTTTAAAAAGGTATACGATATGTTAAAGCAATTCATGCTAATGAATTGTCTTTTAAATACATTTCCTGTATATGAGAAGGGAAATGGAAAGTTTTTAAATGAAAATGATAAGTATTGACAAATACTTTGTATTTGAATCCTCAGTCCGGGAGGTAGATCCGGATGTGTATTATAAAGATATAATTGAATTGGTAAATCTCAGTCCGGGAGATAGTATCCGGATGTATATTGTAAAGTATATATATAACAAAAGAATGTGATATGTATATAAATATATAAGTATGTATTTATATATTGGTTTTGTGCTACGGGCCAAATGAATCTCTACCATTAACCCTGCCAAGTAGTAGTGTATCGGGGGGGGGGGGGTTCCTTGTTTGGATTTCGCTTCGCGAGACACCCCACGCACGAACTTAGTGCAGTGTTGAGAATGGAGGGAAGTTCAGCCCTTAGCACTTGGACTATGTAGGGCAGATAGTAGGTTGGGAGTTAGACTAGTTTAGTAGGGTAGTTTGACTAGGATGTTTAGAGGGATGCGCTAGGAGTGCACTATTAGAAGAGAGGTGAGGGGTATCTCATGGGAGTGCGATACCAAACTTAAATATGAGAAAACCTTTTTCTAAATAAATAAAGCATTTATGCACTTGCAAAATATTTTCAAAATCGGGCTCTGACCCGTTTATGTACTTTTACTCTCTTGCTATATATATATATATATATATATATATATAGGTGTCCAGACACAGGGACGCCTGGATGACACTTCGTCCGAGTCATACGTCAGCTGCAGCAGCTATGGATGCATGCAGGTTTTCGATAGACGCTCTCATTCTTGTACTCTAGTTAGGAGGTACTGTACAAATATTCGGGCCAAAGGCCCAAATGCATTTAGTTATTCTTTTAGCAGCATTCGATATGGTTGTATATTTTGACCGAGTGTTCTGTTATTTTATTTCACTTCGGTTTCATTTATGCCAAACTGTGTGGATGTTTTAATTGTAGTTGTTTAAAAAGAGTAGTTAAGTAAAATTTTGACACCGGCCTAATAGGTTATTAGTAATTAAATGGATTTTCGACAGTAACGCTAAGAATGATCCATATGAGACTCCTGTTTGAATTTGATATAGGAGTGATCGCCCGATATTTTATTAGGCGGGGTGTCACAGATGGTATCAGAGCATCAGGTTTTAGTGTCCTTAGGAATCTGTGCGGACGTACTACGCTTTCAACATTGCTCTCGATTTGTTATAGAGCCTTAGGAATTAGGATTGTTGATTTCTCTTGTGAGATTTTGTTCTCATGTCATGTTAAAAGATTATAGTAAATCTTTTGCACGCTCCTTTGAGATTCGTGTGTGAGGCTTGGATGGCAGCAGGAGGTGGGGCTTAGTGGAGCAGTTGGAAAAAGTCGGGAATGTGGACCGTAGTAGAGGTCATTTCCCTTATGGCCATTATTAAGGATACTTGCAACGACTACTAATGTATAGTAGCTCGCATCCAAGTAGTCCTACGGTGAAAAGTGTTACTAAAGTTGAAATTTCCCAGTGAAGGTGAGGATTCGAAAGGGATCTCACGGATAGTCTTAACCGTGAGTCCCCACGATTTAGTCGGAATGAGAAGGATATTGTTATGAGTTTTACCTTAATCGAGGAGGTATATTTGGCGTGGCTAGATAAAGTCACGGTATTAGTTAGCCCTAGACTCGTGTGTGTAATTTGAGTTATGGTGGTCACGATAACATAATATCATGTATGTTTATGTGTTTTCCGCGATAGCGGAGTTCTATTTTCCTTCATTCTCCATAAAGGCGGGTGTTGATATATTGTATATATATATATATATATATATATATATATATATATATATATATATATATATATATCTGGTTTGGGATACTCGTTCTATATGTTTATACGAGTATAGTATTATGGTGAGTATATATGTATTGGTATTTTCGAAGCGATAGCAGGCTAATGATGGCAAGACTATCGTGTCCATGGTTCCTAGAGGGAACGGGTTGTTGTTGCGGTGTCTCACCTAGATATAGGTTGAGTTCACCCTATTTATTGTGGATTTATGAAACTTCGATGAGTAGAGGTTTCCTTATCGTGATTTGGGTATATGGCGACCTTATATATATATGATTTAAGGCCACAGGATTAGTGTTGAGCTGAAGATAAAGCTCATTACTATTTGCTCAAGGACTTAAAAATTAGTGCGAGCGCAGGGTGGTATGACTCTTAGTTAGAGATAGGAGTTCAAACCACCTTTTTGTTGGATTAGGGGATAGGGATATCCCGGTTGCATGTTGAAATAACGGAACTCCATGACCAACGAAGTCAAGGGTCAATGTGTGTAGGGGTTCCTCGTTTGGATTTCGCTTTGCGAGACACTCCACACATGACTCTTAACGGCGTCGGGAGTGGGGAGCTGTTATAGGATGCAAGGATGTTGGTTTTGTGGAAAAGGTCTTATAGTGTGGATGAACCACTATAGGCTATGAGCCACATGACGATGATTTACTTATGGAGATATGGTGCTATGGAAAAGCACTAAAGTGGTCCCCTCGCCACAAGTGGGTGGGTGAGGTTGGACTTAGAGAAATTGGTTTGAGGATAATAACCAGCCTTAATGAAAAGGCAAACTTTGATGAATTATGATTTGGGTATGATGTTCATAGTGCTCTTGCAGAGATTGGGCACTTCGATTGGTTAGGTTTCCTTCCGTATGGGCGGAAGGATAAGAATAATAGAAATGAGTTCGTAGGTTAGCGTAAGTAGGATTTAGGACGTCCCGCTGGTGGGCCTTCGGTCGCTATATCTCGATGACCGACAACGCGAGGGATTAGTGTAACGGGAGGGTTCCTTGTTTGGATTTTGCCTTGGTGAGACATCCCACGCACGAAACTAAGTAAATGTCGGGAGTTGAGAGAGGCCTTGGGCACTAGGGATATAGTTAGGAGTATCTTCATCTCGTGTAGGTAGGGTATCGTACATAACGTAGCATTTTTTTTAGATGTAAGTTCGATAGAGTTAGTGGCACCGAGGTTAGGAGGATGGAATTTTGAGGGTTGGAAGGACCCATAGGTGAGTATTACACCGAGGAAAGGAGACCCTTATTGGGAGAAAGTGTTACGTGTCAGACGTTCGCAATGTTTGTACAGATGTGCACAAGTTAGAAAGGAGTATGGGCACCTTGGTGAAATGGTTTTATATACCGCCTGAAATTGAATGGACGTAGTATATAAAGTTGAAATTTATGCCGTGAAGTGCTATAGATGATGGGTACAATGTGACGTATTAGAGTCACTTTATGATTGCGGTAGACGCATAGTATATGGTTGGGAACCGTTGGGTTAGTATCGTTCCCCTTGAGGTATTAGGATTTGGAGCGATTCTAGGATTTGGTGGTGTAGGTTATGCCTGAATTTCGAGGATGAAATTCCGTTGTAAGGGGGGGAGTATGTAACAACCCGCCCTTTTGGAGACGATTAAATTCCATAATTAAATATAAATTGGCAATTTGGGGGAATTTCCCTAAATAGTAATTTTTGGGATTTTCGAGGATTAATTGATTTTCGAAGGATGTTGTGATTATTTTTGGGACTATATAGGTCGAAATATATTAATTATATGTCGCCGTTGAATAAAGCGACACGAGGAAAGATTTTTAATTGAAAAATTCGCATTTATTTATTTTGGGTTGGAATAGTGATTTGCGGTCAAGTACCCCAGATGGGAATTTTGACTGCGCCGTGAGTCTCAAAATGTCCAGGATAGTCGGAAAAGAGTGTCCGATTGTCGAAAATGAGTTTCGGGTAATTTTAGAGGTAAAAGTAACTCGTAATTGGGTAAACGAGTCGTTTTTGGGTTTTAAGGGGTATAACCCTTTTTCTTCTTATATAAAGAGGGGGATAGGGAGAATAGAAGAAAGAAAGAAAGAAAAGAGAGAGAAGAGAGAGAGGAAGGAGAAAGAGGAGGAGAAAATGGAGATTCGGGCCAAACTCCGCCGAATTCGACTCGGGGTCGTCGGATTTTATCCACGAGGCAAGTGTTTACTTGCTTTATTTACTTTTTGCATAAATATCTCATACCGTAGTTTGGTATAAACAAACCCTAAAGATTTTGGGTTGGGTTTTCGTGGATAAAACGGGTTTTTGGGAGATAAAACAAATAAACCCCTAAAAATTTCATATTTGGAGAAACTTAGAAATTAATCGAAATAAATTGGTGGTTTAGGGTTCTAGGATGTTTAGAACCCTTAAAATATATATATTTGTAGTTGGTTGAGGTTGAAGGACGTTGGGTGAGGCGACAAAAGCTTGGGAGAAGCTTTAATGGCCAAAATCGTCTCGGAGAAGACGATGAATAGTAAACCTGTGGCTTGTGGGGCCATTTTGGCCAGGAAGAGAACTGATTTAGCTCTCGACCAAAACATGAAAGTTGTAGATCTTTTCGATACGTTAAAGCAATTCATGCTAATAAAATTAGCTTTTAACAAGGTATACGATATGTTAAAGCAATTCATGCTAATGAATTGGATTTTAAATACATTTTCCTGGATATGAGAAGGGAAATGGAAAGTTTTGAAATGAAAATGGTAAGTATTGATAAATACTTTGTATTTGAATCCTCAGTTCTGGAGGTAGATCCGTATGTGTATTATAAAGATATAATTGAATTGGTAAATCTCAGTCCGGGAGATAGTAACCGGATGTATATTGTAAAGTATATATATAACAAAAGAATGCGATATGTATATAAATATATAAGTATGTATTTATATATTGGTTTTGTGCTACGGGCCAAATGGATCTCTACCATTAACCCTGCCAAGTAGTAGTGTATCGGGGGGGGGGGGGGGTTCCTTGTTTGGATTTCGCTTCGCGAGACACCCCACGCACGAACTTAGTGCAGTTTTGAGAATGGAGGGAAGTTCAGCCCTTAGCACTTGGACTATGTAGGGCAGATAGTAGGTTGGGAGTTAGACTAGTTTAGTAGGGTATCTTGACTAGGATGTTTAGAGGGTTGCGCTAGGAGTGCACTGTTAGAAGAGAGGTGAGGGGTATCTCATGGGAGTGCGATACCAAACTTAAATATGAGAAAACCTTTTTCCAATTAAATAAAGCATTTATGCACTTGCAAAATATTTTCAAACTCGGGCTCTGACCCGTTTATCTACTTTTACTCTCTTGCTATATATATATAGGTGTCCAGACATAGGGACTCCTGGATGATACTTCCTCCGAGTCAGATGTCAGCTGCAACAGCTGTGGATGCATGCAGGTTTTCTATAGACGCTCTCATTCTTGTACTCTAGTTAGGAGGTACTGTACAAATATTCGGGCCAAAGTCCCAAATGCATTTAGTTATTCTTTTAGTAGCATTCGATATGGTTGTATATTTTGACCGAGTGTTCGGTTATTTTATTTCACTTTGGTTTCATTTACACCAAACTGTGTGGATGTTTTAATTATAGTTGTTTAAAAAGGGTAGTTAAGTAAAATTTTGACACCGGCCTAATAGGTTATTAGTAATTAAATGGATTTTCGACAGTAATGCTAAGAATGATCCATATGAGACTCCTGTTTTAATTTGATATAGGAGTGATCTCCCGGTATTTTATTAGGCTGGGTGTCACAGTTTACGTCAAACCATAAAATCCTTCATCATCCCTTTGCGGGTCTGAGAGTTTAACCGAATAGTTAAAATAGAAAAATACCGCAGTTACTAACCCAATTCGTATTTCTAACCCTTCCTAAAATCCATATTTATTAAAAACCAACCACATCAATGAGATCACCCTTATAACAAACCCAAGGATGGACAAGCATTCAGTCAAATGTAACACAACAACAACAGACCTTTTGTACGTTGTCATGAGTGTAAACAAGTAGGACCCCTAAGACCCCAATGCCCAATTATAATGCATCCTCCTTTTACATCCCCTAACTTTGTTAAACCTCCTTTCGAAAATTCCACCAATAACTTTAACCGTCCTTCGCAACCAAATCCCCGTTAAAAGAACCAGGAATCAATTAATAAGAACCGAAGTCATAATTCATCCGTTCTCCCAACGAAAAATCCAAACTCCCATGGTGTGGTCGAAGGCAATCTCCTTTTTCATAATATTTAAGAACATGTATTATTTGATTCTGGATCCATATATTCTTTCATTAGCCAGTCTTTTCTGACTAGGTTGTAACTATCTTGTAGACCGTTAGCTCATCCTTTCACTATAGGAATGCCAATAAAAAAAATGGTCGTTACCAATAGGATTTGTAAACATCATATCTTACATTTTGGAGCCAGGACACATAGATTTGATTATCCTTGATTTGACAAAATTATATTTAATAATAGGATTGGACGTTTTATCCCCGAACTTTTCCCACATTGACTATCATACGAAGATGGTAACATTCAAACCACCCCATCAATCTTCGTTTTGTTTTCAAGAAAGAAATCCCCACCGTCCTTTATTTTTTTGGATAAGTGAAAAGAAAACCTCTTCTCATTCTAATATCTTGACCCAATATAAAGATGTGTTCCCTGAAGATTTACTTGGATTACCTCCACCTTGAGAGATTGAGTTTCTCATCAACTTGTTGCCAAATACTTTACCTATTTCAATACCCCCTTAGCGTATGGCTCCTTTGAATTAAGAGAACTTCAAACACAACTGGACTACTTACTCGGTAACTGATTTATATGCCCTAGCACATTACCTTGTGGAGCTCCAGTTTTATTCGTACAAAATAGAGATGGATCTTTTCGGTTATGTATTGATTACCAAAAATTGAACCAAGTTACCGTCTAGAATAAATAACCATTACCTAGGATAGGTGATTTGTTTGACCAATTGCAAGGGTCAAAGATATTTTCCAAAATTGATTTAAAATATGGTTATCACCAATTACGTGTGAAGGAAGAAGATATATCCAAAACTTCTTTTCCAACCCCCTATGGCCATTTTGAATTTTTGGTCATGTCTTTTGGTTTAACCAATGCCCCTGCTATTTTCATGGATTTAATGCATAAAACATTTCGTTCTTTCTTGGATCAGTTTGTGATCGTCTTTATAGATGATATCTTAATTTATTCCAAGACTCAACAAGAACAGAAGAAACATTAGTGTATAGTGTTGAAAACCCTTCATAAACATCAGTTATACGCAAGGCAAAGAAAATGTGATTTTCTTATTAAAGAAGTGAAGTTTCTTGGACATGTAGTTATAGAAGTAGGTATACAAGTAGATCCAGCTAAAACCACTATAGTACTGAAATAGCCTTAACCTACCACCATCATAAAACTATGAAGCTTTCTAGGTCTTGCAAGATACTATTGACGCTTTGTGGAAGGATTTTCCCGAATTTCCCTACCATTAATGAAGTTGACCATAAAAGATGTCCGATTTGCATGGAACCTTGAATGAGAACAATCTTTTTGCACTTTGAAAGAAAAGTTGACCACTTCCCTGTCTTTAATATTCCTTCTAGTAATATCAATTGCGATGTTTATATCGACGCTTCGCTACAAGGACTCGATTGTGTGTTGACCCAATAAGAAAAAGTGACCGAGTATGGATATGGGTAATTAAAACGCATGAACGTAACTATGCGGTACACAATTTGGAATTAGCCACAGTAGTCTTTGATCTAAAAATTTGGAGGTGTTATTTGTATGTAGAATAATTTTAAGTCTTTTCTGATGATAAGAGTCTGAAGTACATCTTCACACAAAAAGATCTTAATCTCCGACAAAGACGATGGATAGAATTTTTAGAAGATTATTAATTTAACTTACTCTACCATCCCGGAAAAGGTAACGTGGTTGCCGATACCTTAAGTCGCAAAGCCCAAGGAAGCCTTCATAACATTTTTTGTATTTTTAAAAACTATTGGAGATTTCAATCTACAATGAAACTCCTCTAAAACCCAGATTGTATTACAAGATATTGTCGCTCGCCCCATTCTACATAAGAAAATCATGGATCTTTAAGATCAAGATAATTTTTTGCATTCCTAAAAGCAAAAAATTCAAAAAAACCTTTCGAAAAAAGATTGGACTAGGGACCATGAGCATGGGTTAAAATTCAAAAACTAAGTATGTGTTCTCCTCATATCTTCACTCTGAAAAGAAATCCTCCATGAGGCTCATCATTCTAAATTCTTGGTTCACCCAATAGCACCAAAATCTACCAAATTCTTAAGCAACATTATTGGTGGCCCGATATGAAGAAATATATTATACATTTCGTAGCTAAGTGTCTAACATGTTGGCAAGAAGATTTAATATCAATATCCTAGTGGTTTACTCCAACCACTTCCTATCCTAGAATGGAAAGGGGATCATATAACCATGGACTTTGTCAGTGGATTACCCTGAATGACTCAAGGTTTCAATATGATATGGGTTATCGTTGATTTGTCAATTTTCTACTAACCAGATCCACTGATTCTTTCCAATGATTGAGTGAACTTTACCTATAGGACTCATATGTTGAGTGTCTAGTTTTCTTTACTTGCTACGTATGTATGAGTGCCCCTCTAGCTAAGTGTGCCGAGCTTTATTTATAATTCCTCGATTATTTGGATTGCCTGTTAAAGTGTATTTATGGTTTGAGCGATATTATAACAATATGTATGCGTTATTGAAGCCCTATAACCGATAATTTATGGGTTATCGTGTTATAATTTGAACCATTTTCATAGTAACTTGATACTCAATTTATTCGGTTACCTTCACCATATTATTCACTTATATATTAGTAGACTTCAGTATACCCCTGATAGTTCTACGATATTTCATTTTGTTTCAACAGGTATAATCTCAATATTTCCTTCTGTTATTTTTTAACAATATATCATCTTCCATATCTTGTATATAAATAAAAATTATCTACTTGGCATGTCTGCTTAATTATTTTTATTCTAGATGGACGACAAACCCGAAGAAGACAATTTACCTCTCGCGCACTTGAATTTTATTCTATCCTACCCCCCAAAATATTTTGTGTTACATACGTATGGGCAGTGATAGACAATGATGATAGTCCTTATTGGAATATCTACACCGCGACTTATCAGCTCTTATAAATCCTTAGTGTTTCTACAAAGTTTTATGTTCTATATGGGATGAACGAATAATATTGTACTTTATTTTATTTCCAAACTCCGATATATAATAGGATGCCAGACATCCCCATAATAAAAGTCTTTTAGTTTTCGCTTCACTAAAATTATTATTGTATTTAATTTTATTCTTATTCACTATTAAAACACAAAATTCATGGATGCGACAACCTCATTATAGAATTTTCTAAAGATGATTTATCTGGATTATTATACCCCTACGATGATCTTCCGGTCGACACCATGATGATTTACGAAAGCAAAGTCGCCGAGATTCTCGCTGATAATGGCAGTTCTGCAGATGTTAAGTTCTATAATTATTTTCGAAAGATAAAATTAACACCGTATCATCAGCCCTTGATCGGCTTCTCACGGGAGAAAGTTTATCCCTTGGTAAATCTAGAGTTGGAAGTCATCAGTAATTTCCTGGCCAACATGCTGAACATAAACGATATGTCTCTCTGTTCTAGACAAAAATGTTCTACCGAAGTATAATGTCATCTTCAGGAGAGTAGGCCTGAAGAAATTTGAAGCAATTCCCTCAACAGTTCATAAATGTTTGATGTTCCCAACTCATTATGGGGTCGGCGTAGTAAAAGGCAACTAGGTGGAGGATCATGAGTGTTATTACACTTCAGCCAACCAGGAGGAGTTGAAAAAGTTAGCCACCACCTACCAGATTGAGACGATCGACCTACGAGATGAAGAAAAATTAGTTAATAAACAAGTAGTCGAGGAAATCAAAATGGTCATCCTTGACAGAGAACATCCTGAGAAATCTATCCAGGTTAAGTCATCCCTAGAACCATGCTTGAAGAAGAATTTGATCGAATTACCTCAATAATGGAAGAGCGTGTTTATCTAGAGCTATGAGGATATGCCCAAGATTGACCCAGAGTTCACATGTCACGAGCTTACTATAGTGGAAGGTGCAAAACCGATTAAGCAGAAGATACGAGTCTTTGATGCCCAAAAGAACATGATGGTCCAGGAGGAAGTTCAGAAGCTACAGAAATCCAACTTCATAGAGTATGTTAAGTACCCTGAATGACTCTCTAACGTGGTCATGGTGCATAAGAATAATAACAAGTTGAGGATATGTGTGGATTTTATTGATATGAACAAGGCATGTCCCAAGGATCACTATCCCCTTTCAAGAATTAATTAGTTTGTTGATGCCACTTCTAGCCATGAGCTTCTCAGCTTCATGGACCTTTATTCTGGATAAAACTAGATCAGGATGAAGCCGTCAAATATAGAGAAAACACCATTCATCACTAGAAATTGTTGTTACAATGCCATGCCCTTTGGCTTAAAAAACGTTAGAGCAACTTACCAGAGATTGGTGAACAAGGTATTCGAGAATAAAATTGCTAAAAGTATGGAGGTATATATGGATGACATGCTGACCAAGAGTAAGATTGTCGATGACCACATTAGAGATCTACAATAGACCTTTGACTAACTGGAGAAGCATTAGATGAAGCTCAACCCTATAAAATGTGTGTTCAGAATAAATGAAGGGATGGTCTTGGGTTTCACTATCAACTAATGAGGAATCGAAGCTAATTCTAAAAATATCCAAGCTTTAATCAATATGAAGTCTCTAACAATAAAGAAGTACAAAGGCTGATAGGACACATTACCGCTCTAAATAGGTTCATTTATAGACACATTGATAAATATCTACGATTCTTTAAAGTTTTGAGAAAGACATTTTAGTGAAACGAGGAATGTAAGAATGCGTTCCTACAGTTGAAGCAATATTTGGGATCAATCCCTCTCCTATCAAGAATAGTAGTTGGAGAAAGCTCTACTTATACTTAATGATGTCAAAATCTTCCATTAGTCATACCCTAGGAAGATAAGAGGATGGAGTGTAGAGACCGATGTACTATACTAACAACGTATATAGAGGGAAATAAATATGATATCTCAGGATGGAAAAAGTATTCCTCGCACTAACTTAAGCTTCGAGAAGGATGAAACCTTACTTCTAAGACCATACCATTATTGTTTATATTGATCTACCCTCACGATAGGTTCTACATAAACCCAAAAATCAGGTTAATTGATGGCCTGAGCAGTTAAGTTGGGAGAATAGACATCCATTACTAACGTAGAATGGCTATCAAAGGCCAAGTAGTGGAAGAATTTATAGCTAAGTTCACGTACGAAGAGAAACCTATCAAGTAGACTCTTTTGGGGGATAACTCAAAATATAAAGCAAAGCAGACTTCTCTGGAAGAGATCTCCACCATGACTGAAATTGAGCACACTCCTATGGGAGAGAGCTCACATGGTAAAAGGAATGATAAAATTGTTATAGTTACGAATCCCCATGTGACCCCTCCACAACCTATTGAAAGCAATGACAACCTCACCCGTGACTACGAGTAGTTAAAAAAGCATTTCAAATTTGGCGAACTAGTTGAAGGAGAGTTTTGTTGAGAAAGTACAATCTAGAAATTATTCATAGATGGATATTCTTTCATGATCGATAGTGGAGCGAGTCTCATTTGCCACTATTCCAGACAAAATAGGTGTGGAGTATGCAGTCCATTTTCAGCTCGAAGCCTCTAATAATGAAGCCGAGTATTGAGCATTGATAGCAGGTTTTGAATTGGCTTTATTCTTTAGCGCCGAGCAGATTTTAGGCCACAACGACTCCTAGTTAGTGGTTAACCAACTGCTCAAAATTTATGAAGTCAAGGACGATTCTATGATGAAGTATTTTGTAACACCCCGCCTAATTAAATACTGGGTGATCAGTCTTTTATTAAATTAAAATCAAAGTGAACGGTGTGGTTCATTCTTAGCATCACTGTCGAAAATATTTTTTTTTTCATTTTAATCATCCTATAGTTAATTAAGCTAAGTGTCAAAACATTTTAAAATATTATCTCATTTATTAAATTCCATCGTAAAACCTTTTTAAATATAAACCAGTTTAAGACTAACATAAATGCTAAGGATAACAATCATCCAAAAGAAACATGCCAACTAGATTATTCAAACCCAAGTCAATATCCATAAGTATAATCAACATGACATGAAATAACTCCCAAATGAGTACTGAATACTGAAAACATAAATCAATACAAAATCTCTAATAAATCTAACCGGGAATAGGAAATCAAGCTACACATGCCCTAGCTATGAAGAACTAAATCAAGGACGGGGTAATCTACTGCAAGGGCCTGCAACTCCCACATAAGTTGCAGCACGTCCAATACAAAGAACCTATGCCTGCGCCCCTGTGGTTGGGAACCTGTAATATATATATATATACAAGAGAGAGAAAATGACAGGAAACGGGTCAGAGCCCGAGTGTCAAACAGTTTTAAAAATAGTTTAGCAAGTATTTTAAATGCTTACTAGTTATATCACAACCATGTTAGTACACGACACTCTCTTGAGAATTCTCACCTCTCATCTATTGTGCACGCCTACCGTACTACTAAAATGCCTCATAAGTCTATCTAATTCATCTCCCATAAATTCTAGTTCAAGAAGTCACATGTCTGTGATTTTAGTTTAGGAATCAGTCTCTTAATGATTACTTACGTCAATTATGTATTTCTCAATACTGTTGTAAAGTTCCTGAACACTTACTACAATTTTGGAGCATTTATTCAATATTTATCTACTTATACACACAGTAGAAGAATGACATATCTACATATATATATTCATCACTCACATAATATATATAATATCGGCACCCCACATAAAATCTATGGTGCTGGCATACTCTACTATCAAGTCCCTGTATCTCTCGTACGAAGGGAAATACTAGTTTGGAATCACTCTCGAACTATATTAACACAATACACACAAAATGGAGGCGAAGCATAGTTCCAAGACACTAAGAGGTCAGCACATACCCCTCACGTCTCTTAGGACCGTCTGACTATCATTCTTAGATAGCCTGTACCAAGGAATCCTATGTTTTAGGGTACAAGTCAATATCCCCCATAAAGGTCCATTGAGATAAGACTGTCCCGACGCGGCAACCTGATAACAAGTAGCGCGGGTATGATTATACACAAATATATACATTCAATATATGTACACAAGAACTCGACCATATATATAAATATTCACATTTTTCCAATTAGGTTCGCCCATGGCCCATAATAATATTTTTAACCGTACGTAGTATAATTCACCCCAATTCCTACGCCTAATCAACCCATTTATTTTTATCCTCAATTATCATTATTTCATAATTACTTCTCGTACCTCGAAGTATTCTCTTTTCTTAAAGGTAAATTCAGTAGGTACACCCTCACTAACATACTGGTCTAAGTCCTTCATGAATCTCTCAATTCCTTAGTTAACGTACGCTCGATTTCCAATATGTGACATACCCCCGTTATCCTACGGTTACACCCTGCATAAAATTATATTCAACGGAACCTACTTAGACCCTACTGGTGCTCTTCATGACCCATTATGCTCTTTAAATGATAAACAAGGGCTCCTATGCATTTTATCCGAATTAAACAAAAAGAGGAAAAACATTCTGTTTCCAAGAGGAGTCGATCGATCGATGAGTCGATCGATCGACATTCTTGAGTCGATCGATCGATCGAGAAGTTCTTGACTAGATTCTGCTATTCCAACCTACGGGTTTTATCACCTTTCAACCTCTAAATTGTTCTTAATTCATCCCAAACTCCCAAACAATTAAACCACTGATTATATACACCTATCTACATGATTTCCTACGTAAAGCATGTATGAATACATCAAAGACATCGAATTAAAGGAGCCAATTCAGATGAATTATCAAGAACCCTAGTTTTGTATTAATTTCCAAATTATCATTCTTCTTCTATATTTCTTCATATTAAACCATTACAAATTTGTGGGTAATCCTCTACATATGATAAGGCTTCCAGATTTCATGAATTACTCCTAAAACATGTGATTTAAATCTTCTGAATTATATAATTCTTCAATAAAAACATGTATTCTTAATCCTATTCTAACATGGGTGAAATATCAACTATGAATTAGCAAGATAGATACTTGACTTGGAGATGAGAGTCTGATTTCCATGTGTTGATGGGTATGGTTACAATCCTTGTTTCCTGATCTACGCGACAGTGGTGGAATCCGGCAAAAAGGTTGTGAATTGGTGGTTCTCCTCCATGGAAGGTTTCCCTCTTCTCTCAAACTTAGCCTCTTTGTAACTTTCTAATGCCCTAACCCTCGAGGACTCTCAATTCATCAAATATAAGCCTACTATTTTCGTCCATAATCAAGACTAAAAATGGCTAATTACTAAAATGCCTTCCCAAGTTACGGGTTAGGCTTAAAAACACCCCGAGACCCAAACTAAACCCCCGGATACACTGTTTGACTATCTCGACCCTTCCGGACATATTGGCGCACTCGAAATGACCATACAGTTGACTTATAATTTAATTACTTTTTATTCCATTAATTTAGTCCTTACACGATACATGTGCGTCACGACTTAATTTCTATAATTGTCGTATTATTCAACATGACAATTTTAATAAATTCAATATCATATATTACTTTACTCATCTAGTAATATTAAACATAATTCTTACCAATAATTACTAACTCTCATCACGCTAGTAAATATTCAATTTAAAAGTTAGGATTAATATTAAATTAATTTATACTAATTAAATTTAATTAATCCCATAATTAAAGGCCATAAAAATACGGGGTATTACATATTTGTCCAATACGAAGTGGTAACTGACTAAATTTCTAGGGGTGAAAGTTCTAAGAATCCCTCGGGTAAAGCACGCTAGGGCGGACGCGCTGACAGGGTTGGCATCAACTACCAGAACAGAGTTATGAAGAATAGTACCGATTGAGATACTTTCTCACAACAATATAAACGAGGAAGCTGCCAGTGTCATGGAAATGAGTCTAGGACCCTCATAGATGGATCCAAAATGAGCCTACATTGAGACATGTACAATACCATTCGATCCAAAATAAGTGAGAAACTACGATATAAAGCTGCTAGTTATGTGTTGGAAGTAGGAGTATTGTACATAAGGGGGTACATCATCTCTCTTCTATGATGCGTTCATCCAACAAAAGTAAACAACCTGATTAAAGAGGTATATGAAGGGTTCTGTGGAGCACATTATATAGGAAGATCATTAGTAAAACAGATAGCAAGATAAGGCTACTACTTACCGACCATGAAAGATAACTGTAGGATAAGGCCAGAAAGTGAATCAAATGCTTAAAATATGCCAAGATCCACCATATGCCAGGTGCTCCCCAAATGCCTGTCACATCCCATTGGCCATTTGTAAGTTGGGGGATAGATCTTATCGGTCCATTACCCAAGATAAATGGAAGGCTTAAAAACTTGGTAGTTGCTATGGGTTACTTCACCAAATGGTTAGAAACAGAGCCTTTGGTGGAAATATCGTATGAAAGAGTTTTTTAGTTCATTTGGAATAACATCATTTTCTGTTATGGGATGCCTTATGCATTCATGACTGACCATGACACCCAGTTTGATAATCAGGAGTGTAAAGACTACTGTGATTGCTCAAAGATCGAAAAGCTCCATTCTGCTCCCCGACATCCACAATGCACTGGCCAAACCGAGGTTACTAATAAAACCTTACTATATGGTATCAAAAAGAGGTTGGACGATGCAACGGGGAACTGGATCAATGAATTACCAAGCATTTTATGGGCTTATAGAACCATTCCTAATACCGCAATGGGAGAAACCCCTACATGCTAGCCTTTGGCACGAAGGTCGTTGTCCCCACTAAGATCGTCCTTCCCATCCATTGAGTCCTTAATTTTGATTCCCCAAAGAGCAATATAATGAGAAGGATAGTTCTTGACCTGGTGAAGGAGGTAAGAGAGAATGCAACGTTGAGAGTTACTACTCATTAGCATAGAATTGCTCGTTTCTATAATCGCCGAGTAAGGCCGAGTAACTTGAAAGAGGGTGATTACTTTCTGAAAAAGGTCATCCAGAAGTCGAACAAGTTGGAACACAATTGCCATGGTCCATACCACATTTCAAATGTAGTGAGGCTAAAAACTTATCATATTGAAACTCTCGAAGGGGAACAGTTCAAAAATCCCTAGAAAGAAAAACACTTGAGAAAATACTATCACTAATGCAAGGCTAAGAATTTCTCGTGATCCTTATCATGTATTTCAAGTTTTTCGTGAATAAAATTTCAATTTTCTTCATTCTTGTTTTATTTTTATTTTTTTTGGGCATGAGATTTGTGCATATACATATCAACACTTAGTGTTAAAAAGCTACTCCTTTATAATATATGAGATAGCAAACAAGAGTCAACATGTAAAAAGCCTGTTTGACTTCATTAAATAAACAAGTCACGAACATAAATACTGTATGATTTCATTGAACAAAAAACTCACAAACAACAACTGAACTTTATGTACGATTTCGTCATACGACAAATCGTGAATAAGAAGTATTTATACCATAGTAAAAGTATTCCCTTCTTTATGGTCAACTAAGGGATGACCATATTCTAATGCAAGGAAGATAACCTTTAGAACTTTGGAATCGACTAAGGTAACTAGTGATTAACACTACTAAATTATGAAGCACTGGTAAAACCAAAGTCAAAATAAAAAATTTGCTTACAATAAAAAAATAATAAAGAAGTTTATCAAAGCATACAATAGAGCTGTATACATTCCATACAACAAGTTTTTCATTACAACTGATAATTTTAAAGAACACGAAAATGATTAAATATCAAAATATTCACAAAGAGATCATGTGGCAGAGATATCGTTGTTATCTCCAGAAGGGAAAGAAGGTCAGAGGCAACCGACATCTCTATATCTTCTTCCACCGGTTCATCGATGACCATCACTTGTTCACTTGCTAAGGCATTATCCTCATTGTCATTACCCTTCCAAGCATTTACTACATGTATAATGTCTGGGTAATAAGTCATCACCCTTTTCTTAAACTCTTCATAACCATCCAAGAAGAAGCTGATGCAATCCACATTATAATCACTAGAAGTATTATATTCGGCCATACTTGATATGCCCAAAGTGCACCCTCATACTCAGAGTTACTAACCTCGACCTATCTCACAGCCGAGTTGACAAGAAGCTCACAACTTCCATCAGAAATTTCGTATTCTTCAAGGTCATCTCTCTACTACCAACATCGGCTCTGTAGTAGCCGAGGTCAACAGCACCTTTGGGGATAGGTTATTATCAATATGTTACACCTCTTGTGCCGACGTTACATCTTACCCCGTTCCTAACCTTGGCCAGTCTTCCATGTTAAGGCCATCATGGCTATCGACAAGACAAAGAAACACCATCAGACTTCACCAACCTCGTACTCATCCAGGCCGAGGTTACATCAGTCAAGGACACAAGTCCGAGCAGATGCAAGAACATGCAAGGTTTGGAACACGTGAGCAAATCAGTTATAACCGAATCATTCCCCTCACGTGGGGGAATATTATGGTCATCATTATCTACATGAGATCATCCATGTGTCATCATCATACTGGTTTGATCCTCATAAACATGATCATTGCATGCTTGGGGGGTACATTACACCCCCAAGCACTATAAATAGAGGCCTTCCTCTATCTTGTAAAGGATCGATATTTACAACCCTAGATAAAACGCTATCGGTTTACACAGTAGAGAGAGAAATCTTGAGAGATTGTATCTATGGCCATTAGTGCCTTCATCTAGTGAAATTACTCACACTCACAGTGGACGTAGGCTTGATTGGCTGAACCACTTATATGCTGGTGTTTCTCCTCTTCTCCTCACCTTATTCTACTATATATTCACTCTTGTGCTACCATTGTTATTGCTAGCTTGAGAAATATTTGATAGGGTTGAGCTTACAGAATCAAGCTCAACCCTGCCAAATATGTCTTCAGGGTAGGAGTAGGAAAGTTTCTGGGATTCATCGTCAACTAAAGGGGAATAGAGGCTAACCGTGAGAAGATTAAGGCTTTGTTGGAAATGAAGACACCTAGAATTATCAAAGACGTTCAGAGGCTAACCGAAAGAGTTGCTGCACTTAACAGGTTCGTCTCAAGAGCCACAGATTAATGTCTTCCTTTTTTCAAAGTTCTTAGAAAGGCCTTTGAATGGAATGAGGAATGTGACATTGCTTTTAAAGAGATCAAGTCCTACCTCGGTTCTCCCTTACTACTATCTCTACCAATTCAGGGGGAGAGGTTATATGTATACTTAGCTGTCTCAGAGTCAGCCATCAGTGCTATGATAGTAAGATAAGAGGATGGAGTGAAGAGACCACTCTACTTCAATAACAATTCTGAGTAGAATTACCCTTGGATTGAAAATTTAGCTTATGCTTTGATGCATGCTTATAGGAAAATGAATCCATACTTTCAAGCCCACTCCATGGTTGTCCTCACTGATTCCCCACTCAAACAGGTCCTCCATAAGCCTGAGAAGTCAGGAAGGTTAATTAACCTGGGTAATCGAGTTGGGGGAATAAGATATTGTTTATCAACCCAGGGTTGCTATCAAGGGATAAGAACTCACATATTTTGTGGCCGAGTTTACCTAGGATGAGGTCGAGGTTGAGACTAATCAAGAGACTAAAGAGAGAAATGTCGACCGAACATCAGACAAGGTCGAGATAGGTATAGCCAAGCAGAGAATAGTTGAGAATAAGGAAGAGAGATAGCTCTTCAAGTAGGGGGCCCTATTGTAGGGAAACTTCTGATCCAATACAACTATTTGGAACCTCTTCGTTGATAGATCGTCTTGTGAAAGCGAAAGTGGAGCAGGGCCGATAATGTCAGAACCGGATGATACCGATATTGAATATGTGCTGAGTTTTAGCTTCAAAGCTTCCAATAATAAGTCAGAGTATGAGGCATTAATAGCAGGTATCTCTTTGGCAAAATCCCTCAATATCGGCCAGCTCCTAGTCCATAGTGACTCCAGGTTCATCGTGAACCAAATCCTGGGGGCGTATGAGGCCAAAGATGAAAGGATAACCAGATACCTGAAGAGGGTGATAATGAGGCTAGAGAGATTCAAGGAAGTTAAGATGAAGAGGATACCTCAGCTAGATAATAGCCGAGCTGATGCACTCACAAGTTTAGCCTCAGCAACAAGGACATGCATAAGGAGAATATTACGAGTTAAGATTCTGCTCAAGCCGACCATCGAAGAGGAAGAGGTTGCTAGACCATGCCTAAACCTAAGTATGGGAGCCTCATGGATATACCCTCTTATCAGATACATCAGAGAGGGAGAGCTGTAAGAATCAAAGTTAGAAAGGAGAAATCTGAGGTTTAGAACTATAAAATTCTCAATTATAGGAGACGTCTTATACAAAAAGGGATTCCTGCTCCCTCTCCTCAGATGTGTCCACCCTTAAGAGGTTCTACACATCTTACACGATGTGCATGAGGGATCTTGTTCAAGTCACATAGGAGGGAGGCCATTGGCTAAGAGGATAATCACTTAGGGGTACTGGTGACCGACCTTAGCCAAAGATGCAACTGTGTACGTGAAAAAGTGTGATAAATGCCATAGGTTCTCCACCATCCCCTATCAGTGACACCAAACTCTTACTTCTATCATCTCCCCTTGGCTATTTACAGTACGGGGTATTGATTTGGTAGGACCCCTACCAAGAGCTATAAATAACTACCGGTTCTTAATAGTGGAAATTGATTATTTCTCCAAATGGGTGAAAGCTGAGCCAATGATTTCAATCACTGAGCATAAGACCTTCCAGTTCATCTGAAAAAACATCATATGCAGGTATAGCCTTCCAAATACCCTCATCTCAGACAATAGAACCCAATTCAAGAACATATCCTTAAAAAATACTGCGAAAGAGTGGGGATCAAGCAGTTCTTCTCTTCTCCTGCTTGACCCCAGGCAAATGGACAGACTGAGGTCACAAATAGAATAATCCTTGATGGGATAAAAAAGAGGTTGGAAGAGGCCAAAGGTATATGGATGGAGGAGGTATATGTTGTGCTTTAGGCCTATAGGACGACAACAAGGACACCAACAGGAGAAACTCCATTTATGTTAGCCCTTGGCTCAGAGGATGTCATCCCAACAGAGATATGACTTTCCACTCATAGAGTTAAGACATATGACCCTCAGAGGAATGGGTAAGAGAGGAGACTTGATCTTGATTTGATTAAGGAGATAAGAGAGGATGCATAGATAAGGCAGGAATCCTATCAGCAGAGAACTGTGAGATTCTACAATCAAAGGGTAAAGTCAAGGCCGATAGCTGTGGGGGTGAAAAAGAACTGGCAAAAAACAAATAAGATCCATCTTAATTGGCATGGTCCTTATAGGGTAATTGATGAGGTTGTACCTGGTACCTACCAGATAGAAAATCTGGAAGGAGAACCTTTCTTTAACCTTTGGAATGCCGATCACTTAAATAAATATTACTTCTGATGTTGCAATTGTTCTTCTCTTTTTAATACATGTATCAACTTAAATAGAGGATGTCAATAAAAAAGTAGCAACATTGTGTTAATGCTCTTGCTCTGATGTGTATTAAACATCATTAAGTTGGTGAAAATATGAGGTTAAACATCATAATTTGGTGACCTCGGACCTTAAAACATCATTAAGTTAGTGAAAATATGAGGTTAAATATCATAATTTGGTGACCTTCGACCTTAAAACATCATTAAGTTGGTGAAAATATGAGGTTAAACATCATAATTTGGTGATCTCAAACCTTAAAACATCATTAAGTTGGTGAAAATAAGAGGTGAAACATCATAATTCGGTGACCTCAAACCTTAAACATCATTATTTGGTGAGAATATGAGGTAAAACATCATAATTTGGTGACCTCAGACCTTAAAACATCATTGTTTGCTGAGAATATGAGGTTAAACATCATAATTTGGTGACCTCAAACCTTAAAACATCATTAAGTTGGTGAAAATAAGAGGTGAAACATCATAATTCGATGGCCTCAAACCTTAAACATCATTATTTGGTGAGAATATGAAGTAAAACATCATAATTTGGTGACCTCAGACCTTAAAACATCATTATTTGGTGAGAATATGAGGTGAAACGTCATAATTTGGTGACCTCAGACCTTTAACATCATAATTTGGTGACCCCAGACCTTAAACATCATTATTTGGTGAAAATATGAGAGTAAAACACCATAGTTTGGTGACCTCGGACCTTAAACATCATTATTTGGTGAAAGTTTAAGAGGTAAAACATCATAATTTGGTGACCTCAAACCTTAAAACATCATTAAGTTGGTGAAAATATGAGATTAAACATCATAATTTTGTGACTTCAGACCTTAAAATATCATAATTTGGTGACCTTAGACCTTAAAACATCATTAAGTTAGTGAAAATATGAGGTTAAACATCATAATTTGGTGACCTCAGACCTTAAAACATCATTATTTAGTGAAAATTAGACGTTAAACACCATAGTTTGGTGAGCTCAGACCTTAAAGACATCATTAAGTAATAAGAGGTCAAACATCGCAATTATAGGGAAATACCAACAAATGAATTTTAAACAAAACATCATATGAAGCAATAGAAGCTGAAGAAGTAGAACTACTTATGATTATCATTAAAAGGGTTCAGAGTTACAAGCCAGAGTGTCAAGAGGCCATCATAATTCATAAAAATAAGAATCAGACAAAAGTTTATCAAAGTTACAAATATTGAAAAGCTTCACTAGCAAAAAAGCCTATGTCTTGATGGGATCCGACCCACTAACAACATCAGTCGTCTGGTTAAGCCCAACATTTGTGGCTTCAGCTCCATCATTATGATGAGTAGCATCCTCAGTCTCTGTAAGCTCGAGAGCAGCAGTCTCAGCTGGAACAACATCACCCTCTTCAACTTCCTTCAAGGCCTAAGCGAACCGAGGGTCTCTAAAGCCGAGATCAACAAAGTCTGATGCAGTCAAGCTCCCGAACTCATTCTCTTTCATGGCTACCCATTTTCTAGTTACTTTGATGCCCCTCTCTAGGTACTCAAAGCCGAAGCTGATAAATTCATTAGAGACCTTGTAGTCCTCGATGGACTTCTCAGCAACATCTTCCAAAGTAGCCTTGATTACAATATCAACCTTAGACTAAGAACATCATCCTTGGCCTTCAGAGCCTTGCTGTGATCCTTCTTGAGCTGAGACAACTGGTCATCCCTCTCCTTGATTACTCCATTCAACCTTGTAACCTCTGCATTCAGAGAGGCCTCAACCTTCTCAGTCTCCTAACCCTTTTCTATAAGGGGCATCTTCTTCAAAGTCCAATCAACAAGATGATGAAAAGATAAGACACCCATGCAGAAGAAAATCAGATGTATAAACATATAAGTTATAATTTCTAAAAAGCCGATGTTACACTTGTGCAAATGACAAAAAAATTGATACCTGGATTGACTTGTGGAGGGAAAACTCAGCTAATAAAGGGACATCCAACGCGCATAGGAAATGCTTCTCTCCCTCAGTCATTATTGTGCCAATAGCATCGACAACTTTCAAATTTTGGCCGATTAAGCTATCTGAGATTTTTAGCTGAGATAGACGAGCAGCCAGGTCATCGTTTATTCATATCGAATATTACATATTTTTGCTCGTTATCTTTATGCACTCTATCACTTTTACGATCCTTAATGCCTATATTTATGCTCATTAACCAGACAACCTTGGATTTGGATATATATATATGTTTTTTAGGGGTTAATTGTGCTTTTGTAGGTATTGGAACGCTAAAAGTGAGGATCCATTGCATTTTGGAGAAGTTCCATCACTGGACGCTACTTCAAGGGCATTTTAGTCAATTCACATTTCTTCTCTAGCTCTTGGAAATTCCACGGATTCGTAGTTCGTTGAGTTAGTGTCTCGTGGCCATAAACGGTGCGTCGTTTAAAGTTCGAACGAAGAAGTTATGGCCATTTTCGTTTGCAACCGCTTTCCCCCTCTTCATGGACAAAGGGATGCCAAAAACAGAGTGCCGATCGACCGGGCTTGGGCCCCCGGTCGACCACGGTTTCGGATTAAGCCTACGAATTGAGAAAGTGGGTAGGACTTGTTCGATCAATCGATTGATGTTAAGCCTACGAATTGAGACAGTGGGCTGGGACCTGTTCGATCGATCGATCGATGGTTTTGATCGATCGATCGATGCCCATCGATCGATCGATGGTCTTTGAGCGATCGATCGATCATACCTTATATTTTGCAATTCGTTCTTTTTCTTTTCTTTTTCCTTTATTTCTTTTGTAACTTACTATATAAAGCAATTTGGTGTAAATATCAGATATACTTAGAAATAATTTGTTTTTCGGTTAGTTTAGGTTAGGGTTTTGGAGGTTTAAGAGATCATTTCTTCATTTCTTCTTGGATTGACACCCATTTGGGCTTGTAATTTGTGATTTCATCTTCCCTCTCCATTAATATAGTTGTATTTCATTAATTCTTGCTTTGTAGTTAATTTACATGCTTTCATAATTAGGATTACATGCTTTATTTCCTTGCTTTCTAGTGTAGCTTTATCGCATTTATTTACCGCATTTTTAATATGCTTTCTAGCTAATTTAGTCTAGGTTGTGTTTGAATGGAACTCACTCGGGTCGACGTGTTGCTTTGCTTTGGTGATGGTGTTTACGAGTCTATTTCCTAGTTATTATGCCTAGGAGATTTGATGGAGCATATCATGTATGTCCCGTGCTTACGACCTTGCGTGCGTAATTTTCGGGATATTTGTTGACGCAAAAATCATATTAGGCTTTTATGAGAATTTAGGGGCGTGATAACCCTTGGTTTAATTAACTGTTGAAACGAGACGCAATCGTAATAACTCGTCGACCCATGTGACCATTTTATGCTAATTAACTCGGGTGAGGGATATTCGACGCAACCTATAGTTATTACCGCTTTGTTAATCTAGTTTCAATACACTCGCCTAGATTAATATTTCCCTTTTATGCATCTTTTCCTTTTCAGTTTGTAATTAACCTTTTACACTTTTATTTAGGAGTATTAAATCCTATAAATTCTAACAACTCGTCTCTGTAGATTTTCGATACTTGGACTTGACCGCTATACTCACCCGTTGAGTGTAGTCATAAGTTTAGGTTTTAGTATAGTTCAGGTGAGCCAAATTCAAAATGACCGGCGCATAGGTGACTCTCGCGCTGTGGCGAAACCCTGCCTATAAAATGTTGCCGTTGTCGGGGACGGGTTTTATAGAATTCATTTGATTTAGTATTGCATAGTATTTTCTTGCTATTTGTATTATTTGCTAACCTTTTTGCAGGACTTCCACAATTGGAGACTTAGAAACGCTTGAATTTTTCCCGCACGCACCTACTTTGTGGAATTCGCCACTTCGAGCCATTTTTGGGCTAAGCATGTCTTATTCCAATTATTTCGGTAATCATTATAATAATTCTTAAAATTCTCGCGAACCTTTGACTTTTGGACAATACTTAGAATCCCAAAAAATTACAACATCTAAAATGACTTTGGGCGAGTATTACAAAAGTCAAGCTTTGTAGTGCGTGTATTTTTATGATGATGATAATGATTTTGGGCATTTACCTCCTTATAATTGGAATTTTGAAACGAATTGAAATAGTTTTCAAAATTCCTATAATAATGAGTTTTTGTTTAAGTCCGATGGTAATTTTCAAAGTTCACATTTTCAAGGATCCGCATATATGCATCTGCTAATATATATAGATTTTACCATCGTGGCCATCAAAGGCCCTCTCATCCTTCAGAGGTTTCCTAAGGATGATTGAAGAATCTATGGAATAGAGGCTCCTGAAAAAGAGAAGATCGTACTCGTTCACTGTACTCAATTACTCGGTCACCTCAAAGGTATCAAGTTCACTCACCTCACCATCATCACCATCCCCAGCAATGTCGACCCGGGAAGGTGTAGGAGAACCACCAGGAAACCTCTGAGCAAATTCAACCCCGGTGGCAGCCGATAAGGGAATAATATCAATAAGAGGGGGAATTACCACACTTGGCCCTAAGATTTCAACATCGGAAAATGTACACGAAGTGCTAGCACCTTGGTGAGACGAGGCACGACTTGAAACCTCGGCTTCCTTAGGAACCTCACCTTTCCTAGAAAAATAATATGTGGCCTCTTGAAAAGAGTCTATAGGCTCACCTGCTTCAGACGTTGACGTAGGATCTAAGGAAGAGGACTCAGACATTGGGATAAGATCCTCAGGAACTTCTGTAGGCTTAGTAGGCTCAGGGTATATGACCTTTAGTGGAGGAGGACAAATTGGTCTGAGGGGAAAGTCCTCAGCCCTACGAGCTTCCTCTTGGGCTAGTTCTATCTGCCTAATATTCTCAAAGGTCTTCTCACGAAGAGAGGGGAAATCTTCTATAAGTTGGTACAAGGGTTAGAGCATAAGGATGATGACACTATACTTAAGGGAAGGTCTCAAACTACAAACATGTACACAACTTAAAGAACCCAAATTAAAGATCAAAGGGTGGAAGTTGAAAGGTCTCAAACGAAGAACACTAAGAACACCCTAAGCTAGTTGCCGGAGAAGATGATCGGGGGGTCACCGATAAACCTAAAAAGGGTTGTTTATGGCTGAAACAACCTTGGAACAGTCTAGAACAGTCCCAAAACTACCTAACCGCTATAAACTTGGCCCTACAACCACCTGACAGTAGTGGAAACCCTCGCCGAAAAATTAAAACTATAAAAATAATGACCAGAAATGGAAAATGAAAGGTTGAGAAGCAATACCTGATTGATTACAATTGAAGAAGGAAGAGGTTAGAAGCAGAAAACCATGAATCACAGCAAACAATGGAAGGATTGAAGAAATTCGCAATGACAGAAAAGCTATAGGCGGGAAAGAATGAGAGAAGAAGAGGAAACGAGGAAAGAGAACACTTTTAAACCTTCTCAATGATGGGGCACGATTTCTAATGCCCCCATCATTACCCTTGGAAACCTAAAATACACTGCCAAAATTGTCATACCTTGGGGAATACGTTAGTCGCTTCAATGAGTGACATGTGTCAAGTAATCACTTCACTCCCCAAGGCAATAAAAGAAACTTAGCATCGGCTTAACATACCCCTCAATCACCTACTCACATAGGAGACTAAGGGCTAGGGGTGATTGATATGCCCAAAGTGCACCCTCATACTCAGAGTCACTAACCTCGGCCTGTCTCACATTCGAGTTGACAAGAAGCTCACAACTGCCTTCACGAAGGTCGTATTCTTCAAGGTGGGCTCTCTGCTACCAACCTCGGCTCTGCAGTAGCCGAGGTCAGCAGCACCTTATGGAGACAGGTTATTGTCAACATCTTACACCTCTTGATCCAACATTACATCTTACCCTGTTCCCAACCTCGGCTAGTCTTCCAGACAGAGGCTATTATGGCTATCGACAAGATAAAGCAGCACCATCAGAGTTCACCAAACTCGTACTCATCCAGGCTGAGGTTACAGTATTCAAGGGCATAGGTCCGAGCATATGCAAGCACATTCAAGGTTTGGAACACGTGAGCAAATTAGTTATAATCGAATCATTGCTCTCACGTGGGGGAATATTGTGGTCATCATTATCTACATGAGATCAGCTAGGTGTCATCATCATATGGGTTCGATCCTCATAAACATGTTCATTGCATGCTTGGGGGGTACATTACAGTCCCAAGCACTATATATAGAGGTCTTCCTCTATCTTGTAAAGGATCGATAATTTCAACCCTAGCTAAAACCCTATCGGTTTACATAGTAGATAGAAAGCTTGAGAGATTGTATCTATGGCCATTAGTGCCTTCATCTAATGAAATTACTCACACTCATAGTGGACATAGGCCTGATTGGCTGAACCACTTATATGTTATTATTTCTCCTCTTCTCCTCACCTCATTATACTATATATTCACTCTTGTGCTACCATTGCTATTTCTAGCTTGAGCTTACCAACACCTCATATATTGGTGTTGTTTCTAGCATCATCAATACCTATCTCCTCAGTAGTAACTAATGCCTCATTATCCTTTCGGAGATCTTATGATAATTGGGCATTAGTTTGGGTGGGTTTCCTCCTCCAAAACCTTGTTCACGGCTTCCAAAAAATCCTTTATTCTCTTCAAACTGGCATTGTGAGTGGTTGTTTTATCTCACAACTTCACATTCTCCTCCTTGATCGAACTAAGGGCCACAATTTCGGCCCCTAGTTGGTCATCATGATCTTGAACTCCACACCATCATTCTTAACATATTCAAAAACTTACTCCAGGTCAACTTTCAACTTCATGTTCTTTTTAGCCATCTCCTCATAATCCACGTGGTTGACCATGGCTTTTTTTATTAAAATGATGGAAGTAGCAACAGTCTGCCAGAAAAAATAAATAAATCAATTGCAAAAAAATTCCATAATAAAATATAAAAAAAATAGTAAAGAGGATTACCACAGAGAGTATGTGCTAGATCAATATCCATAATGAGTCTGGATCATACCCCCTTAAGAACTCGAAGTCCTTGATATACTCGTGATATCCTAAAAGGTCAGTTGCGTTATTAGCATGATGAAAGATAGACTCATGTTCGGCTCTCGACTTATCCAAAGATATCCTATAGGCAAGATTAAATTTGAACTCCTCCACTTCCCAATAATGGGGGACATACACTTGACCTCTCACCATCTATGAAAAGGCATGGATTTAGTGTTTCGTGGCACTTTAGGAATGCTCTGGATGATTGGGGGCAGTAAATGACGCTTGTCATCGGCTCTAGGGGCTTGAGAATACATAGATCCTTTTTCCTTTGACTTATCCAGATTGACACTTGCTTTATCAGTCTTTTTTCGAGCATTATGCTCTGATTGAACCTGTTCCTCCTCAGCCTTTTTCCTCTCATCCTCTGCTTTCTTCCTCTCAACTTCAAACCTACTTATCCATACCTCCATCCTCTTCCTATTCACCAACTCTATTTCTTTTCGATCGATATAATGGGGAGCCATTCCAAACGTTGATTCAGATAGGTGCTCAAAGATATCTAGAGATAAAGTGGGATGAGTAAAAATGTTAGTAAGATGAGAAAACAAAGATAAGGACATGCCAAGTATGAATAACATTGGTACCTATCTCAAGATCATCTTCAGTTTCCTCCTCAAAATTTTTGATTGCTCCTATGTTGGTTTCTCATAAAACGCACTCTTCAAATAGGTCCTCAACATCAACAAGAGGAACTCTTCCTCATAAGGTGTGATATTCCGTTGAATTAAATTTTTCCACAGTAAATAACCCCTCAAACTTCGAAGGCCTCTTCATGTAATATGCCTCAATCATATCAACAATTATAACTAGAAATTTAGGAGCCTTTTAACTAAAATAAAGAGGTCAACACAAGGAAATAACAAATACAGATTACAAGACTACATAATTCCTTGGAAATTTACCTATTTTGTTCGGTCCATTACATTCATGAGGAATCCTATTAGACCTATCTTGCTCATAACCTATAAATTCTCAATCACCCTTAGCAAAAAGATATTGAGCCTTCTAGCTATGATTACTGGTCTAGACCACCGTCATCATCCTAACATGGGACTTCTAGGAGAAAATTAATAATAACCTCGGGATTTAGCATCGCCTTTTAGCCCATACATGTATTTAAAAATGTCCCCCATTAGGTCAAACCCAGTTCTAGTCCTCCAGAACATCATTGCCCTAAGGATAGTCCTGTATGCATTTGGGGGGAGTTGAGTCTAGGTGACACCATACCCATAAAGGATCGAGATTATGACTGGGTGGAGGGTTAACCTAAGTCCCACCTAAATATCACTGGAATACCACTTTGCGTCAGTAGTGGAGAGATAATAAGAATTAGAAGAATCAACAGTGCCCTGATCCTCATTAGTCATTCCCTCATCTAAAGACTCATCTACATGACAAATGAAAGGGAAGGCACCCACACTTCTAGGATTGACATCATCAGCTCTATTAGACGTCACTTCTTCAGAGGAAGACTCCAATATTATTGCAGACATGGATTCCCTATTTTTAAATCTATGCCCTTGTGGTGACCCACTGATCTACCCATGCCTTAATCATCTAAATTAGGGGAGGTAGGGGGTGAGTTGGAAAGGGGCAGAATTGCAACAAGAACCTGTTTTAGGGGTATATTTGGGATGCTGTAGCTCTTCCTTAGTCATATCACTTGTAGAGGATGTGGGAACCTCCTAGAAATGATACCCGGGCAAGTGGGCTCTAGCTTAGTCAATATCTCAAATAAGCATTTAACGTGAGTTGGGAAACTCATAAATGTAATGACTAAGCCTCTTCAACATAGAAAAATGGGGCTGAACAGGGGAATAGAGGGAGGAAAAGCACCAGAAACCCTAGAAACGACTAGCTCTTAAGCTAACCAGCTCAATGGCTATCTAAAATTTCGAACCACCAACAAGATTCTCAGCAAAATTAACCCAACAACAAGTGTTATGGAAATGATTGTGAAAATTCCAAAAATCAAAGGAAGAAAACCCTAAGAAATCCAAAAGGCACGTACCTGCTACTCTGAAAAAGGAAGTTGAAAATTACGATGAAGGACTACACCAGAGAAGAACTAGACACAGGAGAGGAAGGAATGCTTAAGCTACGAAAGAACAAACTTTCTTGATGAGGTTGGAAACACTTTCTCTCTCTAGACGCACTTGCAAAATTTGAACAAGATGAGTAAAAATGAAGGTACACACACCTTTAAATAAGAAACGTTTGGTGGTAAAAAGATTCACTTCATTAAATGACATAAGAGTTAAAAAGCCAATCGACGATATAGAGAACTTGCATCCACATGCATAAGTAATCATTACCTGGATGACGTTTCCCCTTGCTTGGCACGTGTCCCTGCAAACTAAAATACTCCAAGTCCATCTGTTTGTCTTAGACTAACCAAAAAGTGAGACGATCAGAATCTTATTTCATCAAACATAATTAACACTCCATCCATTCATTCCATCTAACAACCACTTAAGAACTTTATCAGTATAGAGAAGCTGCTATAAAATCCCACTCATTCATGAAGTCTTGGGGATTTTGTTACATCATAAAAACACAGGCCATGTGGAGCCTTTGTGACGAGGCATAAAACCTCCTTTAAGGTAAGAAAAGGGGTCAGACTTATTGTTAATTATGCTCGACTCAAGTACCTCTCTGCTCGGCCTGGTGGTCCGCCAACTAATCTGAAAGTTTTCATATTGAGATAAATGGCCCACCTTATTAAACTGGTGATTGTTGTTCTCGTACTTGCCTATACACATAAGGAAGACCCACTAGTCACGCTGGTGACACTCAAGCACGTGGTGAATACGCACATCTGCACAATTCATTTGGCCTCTAACTAATTCATCATTATATGTCATATCATGCGTAAACTGCCTCACCTATAAAACAAATCCACTTGTCCCTCAATATTCGACCAAATTAACTATAAATAACATGGAATCCCATAGAGATAGGGGATTGAAGTAATTTTTTCCATGCAAACCCTAAATCTTTACCCATAAATAGAAACTCATAATTTTCATCATTGCACCTGTGGATATAGGTACTATTTCTGTGCCGAACCACATAAATATTGTCTTCTCTCATTGCCTCTCATCTCCATTCTCTATTCTCATTTATTCTCTATTTGGTATTATTTTTTCAGCATAAACTCCCTAACTACGGCATAATTTACCTAAGCCATTTTTAAACGATAACACTTGGTTTGGAAGTTAAAATGTGAGAGTTTTAGGCTATTTTTAGAGAAAACACTTATGGGCAGAAATACAACATTTAAGAGGCGAAGTTATTGTTATATTGAACTGGTAGGTGAGGGCCCTTTTTATAGGCAAACTGCTTGGGGCGTAGGACTGATAAGTCCTCGGACATGACCGATCATCCATGTACAATGTATACCAGGACAGATTGTACATGTGCAAGTGTTTTCTGATTTTGGTCTATTCTGAGGCAATTTTAGATCATTTCTTCTGGGCCTCCTAAGGCTTTGGGTCTGTATGAAGGTATTATTTGGTCTATCCTAAGGTTTGGGATTTACTTTAGGATTTAGGAGGTTCAGACAATTTGTGTCTTATATTTGATTACTTAGGGAGCAGAATGGGGTGTTTGTAAGACCAACCCCTAGTATGAGTAGAATTGACCCCATAAATTTTTGACAGGTGTTGTCATAGACATGCACGATAGCGGATGTAGTAGTGAGATCATCGATTTATAGCCTCAAGCATCGAAGTGTTTGGAGTAGGCATACATTGAGGGCAAAACCATTATCGATAAGTACCAATGAGATCGTTTTCTACAAAACCTTAACTGAGATGTTAAGAGCATAGTTGTGATCAGGGTCGAACTTAGGAATTTACTATTCAACAAAAAATATGAGCCTCTTTGAGGTTATTGGTCCGATAATATGAATGGCCTCATTTGGATATAGAGAAGGATAAATTGTAGCTTGTTTGATGAATTTGATGAGGGAAATTTTGTGAAGTTGTGAGGCATGAAAAGCCCCTACAGGGTGATATTGGATTTAATTTTATTCAATTTTTTTAGAGTGTTGCTTTAATCTATGGTCATCTCAAGCATCAGTTTTTCTTTAACGAATATTTTCCCCTTATCTGTGGGTGCACTTTCTGCAGGAAGGATTAGATCTTTGTAATACTGGTGTGACCGAGTCATGTGGTTTATAAATGACAGGTATAAGAGAAAATTGGTTTCTTCATCTATCTCATGGGGTTTTCATTATCCGATTTTCCGTCATCTGAGGGGTCAGAGTCATCACCCCATCCTGTGAAAATTATCTTGTTGTTTTAGGAGAAGAAAATGCAATCAACAACTTTGAGTGCCTCGAAGTATAGATCTTCCCACACCGCAAAGAATTGGTTATTATGAGGGACCAATTACCACTTTTGTTTTATGACAATAATTAGATCAGGATCTTCACATTCCTTTTTTTATTTATACTTTCTGTTGTCAAAATCTGGACAATGACATCCAGGTTGAACTTCTCGGGCGGTATGGACCGGTTATGGGATTAGGGCGCCCAATACTGAGCTTTCGTTTATAAATCACTAATTCTTGCACAATATTCATCTTCTTCGATGGTCAGTTATTATGAAAATTAATTCCAAATTATCCCAATTGTTTAAGTACGATAGGTAGATGCATACTCCGTGTTTTTTATCTGTTTCCGACAACGATATAATATCTCGTCATCAGGGAAATAGTTTGGTCATGGGTATTTTCAATATGTAATAGGAAGGATGGGCAGACTTAAAGAGTAATCATATGTATATCTAGATTGATAGATTATGTGGGATTGTTTGTGGGTTTAATTCTAGTTGAGAGTTCAAAAGCATGTTTTCATTGGTGAGAATGGAGTTCACGTCAGCTTGATACATCGTTAGAGTATTTTGGGTAGTTTTTTGTTTTTGGCATGTAGGCGGAGCAATTACACCTTTATGAATGAGGATTTGGAAAATGTTTATGACATGGTGACATTAGTTGGTGGTATGACCATCGGTTTAATGGAAGTCACAAAGGGCATCGTGCTTGAAATACTCGAGAGGAAGGTCAGGTAGTGGACGAGGGTCCAAGGATTTGATGAGTTAACGATATAAAAGGGCCTAATATACTTTAGAGAGAGGAGCATAAAGTCTAATGTATTATTTTTTATGGAAGCATGTCGAGCTTCTTGTGCCTAAGAAGTGGTAGGTTAAGAGAATATGTCATTGATGGCAACAACAGTGGGCTTGTCATCCTTTGGAGGAGTAAACTGACCAATAGACTTTTTCCCTTTAGATTATATCTTTTTGCTAGCAGTATTCTCTTCAATATATACCCAAGCCTCCCGGAGGGCTCCAAAATGGGGGTAATACTGAATATCATGGTGCTTCAATTGTTCAACTTCTTTATTATATTGACCTTCTCTTCTTCAGATGGGCAGTTAGTTACGGTGGCATTTTTCTCTCTCATATGGTTATGAAGATATTAACGGATTCCTTGGGACTTATTTGAGTATCTCAAGGTCTCGTCGAGTTACCTCTAACTTCTCATTTTACTTGTATTGAGCCATAAACTCTTAGGAAACATCCTTTCAACATTGGATTCTAGACTAATCTAGTGATAAAAACTAATAAAGGATGCTCTCTTTGAGGGTTTACTAAAATATTTGGGGACTCATGTCGTTGGGGTAGTTATGGAGTCACACAATAGTAGGCCCAAATCCGCTAAGTCTCTCAATATTAGGTATCTTGAATTTCTCGACAATCGAGTCTTTGGATATGGAGACATGGGGGTGTAATCTACATAGATTCTGAAAGTTTCAATTAATTAAATATTTGGGAGGGCATCTTGAGATATTCCTTCACTTGGTTAAGTTCTTTTTATTTAAGGTCGATAGGAGCAGACATGGGCAAGTTAGCCCCTAGTTGAGTAATATTTGACATGGGAAGCTGAGCAAGAGGTGACCAATTGATGGGTGGGACACGTGGAGGTATTACGGCATATGTACTATGCTGGTATTCTTTGGGGGACCACATGGGTTTGAGCATCTATGGTTTAACGACATAAGGGGAAACAACATTTGTATTAGTCATGATCTCTAGTTCAGGCATCTCTAGGATCTAGTCTTTGTTTCTTTACAACTCATGAATGTCCGATTATAGACTATCTATATTTAGGATAAATTGAGAAAGTGCGGTCATAAAATCGAGTTGAGCATTAGCATACTGATTATGGTTCTCTGTAAGGTAACTCTAGTAAGACTTATATGTTTCTATTGAAATAGGTGAAGATTAAGTATACCTCTATGGTGGTGTGATATCAAATCGCAACTAATAGGGTGTCAAGCCAGATTAAGGGAATGCGATCTCACCTGAGAGGAAAATGGTTTATTTTCTTAAAAAAGGTGTTTTTGAGAAGAGGGTATTTTTCATATTTTATTAAAAAGAAGGAAAAGGGAGAGAAAGTCCCTCAGTGTAGGTATTATTTTGTTCTATTTGTATTATATTTCACCTAGGGTATAAGTGAAATTTTGGACAGGACCCGAGTTTGAGAGAAAATAGGGTGCGAAATGTAGGACAAGGTTTAAATTGTTTTCCAGACTCACAAACTAGGCCTTGTTATAAAAGCAGGCGAAAGTGAAAAAAATTGGGCGGTAAGACATCCCAGAACTTTGACTAAGTTTCGCATTGAAACCATTAATCTAGGTATAAGTGTCCTAGGACAGACATCTATAAGAGGGTTATGCACGAGAGGTTAGTGTGAAGGTTCCCCATTTGCATTACTTCCATGATATACCACTTGCCTATTAGGGAAATCATTTATCAGTACATGTGGATAAGACATTTAGTATACCTCAGTATACATGAGTTACCTCACGAAATACCTCATGGCGATGGTATACGTGAGAGAGAATTAGATATACTCTACGTACGTGAATGAATTGCTGCTATATACATCCCCTCGTAAGTTAAGTCAAGCTGTATGATGTGGGGAAGTAGTTTGATATATATTTAGGGTACTTGGACAATGGAAGGTGAAATCCTATTTCTTATATTAAGCATGCCCGACGTAATTGATAAGCCATCATAAAACAACTCTTCATTATGGTACAAATTATTATCTTCATGAAAAGTATTATGTACGCAAAGAGGAATATGTACAACTACTAAGCATAAAGTAAAAAAGGGGAAATATATACACAAGTGTCAAGTGATAAAAGATCTAAGTACCCAAGTCGGGTAAATTAAGTAAATATGTATAAGTAACATAAGGCAAGTGAGAGAAAAAATGGAATAGGAAATATATACAAGTGGACTAAAACATGGAAATATGTACAAATGATAAAAAACATGTGGATATACACAAGTGAAATGTAACATGGAGATATTTACAAAGTGGAAAAAATATGGTAAAATGTGTAAATGGAGAAAGCATGGAGATAATATACAAGTGGGAAAACATGAAGGTAATGT
Source organism: Sambucus nigra (assembly GCA_949130495.1). NCBI lineage: Eukaryota > Viridiplantae > Streptophyta > Magnoliopsida > Dipsacales > Adoxaceae > Sambucus > Sambucus nigra. The sequence continues at coordinate 165,925,223 of OX422213.1, read as the reverse complement.
GCAACATGTGATATATACAAGTGGGATAAAGAATGGGTATATGTACAAGTAAAGTAAAGCATGGATGTATACAAGTTGCATGGATCATGCGATCGAAAAAGATGGGATATACATGTGATGGGGAAATAAGTATATATATGAGATGGAGATAAAATATACATGGATGACATAATATGAGCATGGCATATAGAACATGTGAGCATGAGGGAAGTGAAGATACAATTGAGAAAGATATATACACATGTGAAAAAATGAAGTAGGAGAAAGAAAATAAAACCCATGTAAATAGAGTCTAATCCAAAAAAATATTCCCCAATAGAGTCGCCACTATGGCCATCCAGATCCCTCAACTCTCCCGCTCAAACAGGGTCGCGGGTGTAAAAAGGGGCCATGAAGCGGCCGTCGTTGGCGATATGAGGTGTGTGAATGTATAGAGATCAGAGTTGCAAGTATATTTTGCTTGAAACAGACAAAATATATTGCCATATTTAAAGAGAAACACAATAAGACTACTAGTGCACGCGAAACTAAAAAATATGTGGGCTTGAAGACTATGTTACAGAACGGGAAGGTGTTAGTCACCCATTCAGCCCTTTCAGTCTCTCGTGGGCAACAAAATATTCCCCTTCTACTAAAATGTGTGTACATGTGTATAGTATGTAACATGTGCTATGTGTGCCAAGTGTATAAAGTAAAAATTTATATGAATATGTAAAATATGTGTGTATGCTCCTGAAGAATTAAATAATCATATCCACATCATGGAAAAGACAGGAATGAGTTATTCTAAAGAGATAAACTAAATAAAAGTGTGTGAAAACAAGTAAAGTGTGAGCAATGTGCCGAATCATAACGTCACTGTAGAAAAGTGAGTATTCATGTCACGAGATCACTAAGAAATGATAAATGTAAGGACACTAGCTATATGAGCAAGATAAATAAACATATGAGTGGAATACTAATACATGAGCATGAATAAGAATGAAGTGGATAAAAGAGGACTCGAATCCCAAAAGTATTTTCGGGATACTTATGTAGCCAAAAATGACATCAAAGTCCACGTACTTTATAGGGGAAATAAGGTGGAGTTTAACCCATAGCCCAAATTTAGAGTATATCTCTTATTTTTATGAGAAAGTGTGATAAAAATGAGATAACTTTAAATTGGGAACTAAGGTATAAACTCTACTTTTCGGGTTTTTTTATCTATAAAATAAGTTTGGAAGTACATATATTATAAAAAATAATATTACTGTAAAACACTGAATCAGATAAGATGAAATTCATTTGCCAAATGTAATGTGAGTGAATTTGGACCTTCAAGATCTTTCAATCCTATTTTTAGGAGTTTTAGTGTAGGTAATGATGGTGGAGTGGTGGATAAAGGTGAGGCAAGGATGATGTAAGGAATGTTGGAAGAATGTGGTGAAAGTGATACGTGCTAGATTTGAAGAAAGATACCGCACTAATTTTGAGGTTGAAGGTTCTGGACTATGAGGTTAAGGTTTCCTCAAAAAGGAAACCATAAAGAAACAAAATACCAAGCTACCTCTAGGGGGTATGTTGACTGACATGCTCCCTGCCCTGTCTGTAAGTAGGTACACTGTCTCGCCGATAGGCATCATAATTGGTTTTTTGGCCATAATATGAAAACTGTAACTCTGATTTATGCACGAACGATGTAATTGGAAAGAGAATTTAGAGATCTATAAAAGTGTGTTGAGATAATCCTCGGTTTGAAAGTTTACCATAGTGAAACTGGCTTGAGGTGCGTGTGATTGTTCTCCAATTAGTGTTTGGAGGAGGATCGGGGGTCCAACAATTGAAAGGACTTTTTCTAGACCCTATGGAGGATTATGGGAGTATTGGAATGTTGTGTCTACATAGTCCACGAGCCTAAAGGTTTTTTACCACACCACAAACACCCACGATCACGAGCCTATTTGTCGCGATCGCCCTAGGGATCCCCACAATCATGGATCTCCTCTGTATACTAGTTGTCATTCTCTCTCATTCTCCTTCTATTTCATTATTTTATAACATACACCAATATACATGCAATATAAAATCCTCCCAAATCTAACTTGGTCCCCAAAGCAAACCAAAATATCCCTATGCCCCCTGGGTCTCCACCTAATTCCGATAATGTTTTATAATTAAGTAAAAGTTCAATTTATTCAAATAGTTAGCTCAAATTTACCAAACCTTTCTATAAGTTTAGCTTTACTCATTTAGTGAAATATCTTACAATAAAAACCATCCTAATCTATATTTTCACGTAACTTATTAATCATTTTTAAATCATTTAAATTTTTGATCAAAATTTAGGGGTATTATAATTCCTATATTAATTTTTTTTGCTTATTTTTGCTACGTTAGATATTCTTTATGATATGAAAGATTAACATTAGGCTTATCGATTGGTGCCTTTAAAGGACATCAATAACTATGGATGGTAGATATTTGATTGAGGATCCATTTAGCCCATATGTATTTCAACATTAGTGTGCCCATATGATTATACACATCTCAAGGTCAGATCAACGAATTCATGTGGGTTCAACTAGATACAATTTATATTTAATTAATCTTATTATATTTTGTTTAGCATTTATGCATGGTCCCTTTATATACCTAATATTTTTAATCACCATATACCTCATGAATAAAATCTGTGTAAAACCATTTAATGTATTCAAAGTAATCTAATAATGTCACCAAGAATATGACATCTTATATAGATTAAATGCATGAAATCAAGGATAATGAAATATTATCTTTTGAAAAACTCATTAGTGGACCATAAAAGAAAACCTTTTAGACTCGATAGTTTGTACTGGACATTAAGGGCCAAAGAAAACTAGTTTGAATGCAAGGTTAATAATCGGAAAGGTGTTAGGTACCCATTCATCCCTTTCGATCTCTATGTCAGTAACTTGATTTGACTATCCAAATGACATGTCCCGAACATGTGGTTTTTATATACATGACATGTTTAATCTTAAGTATGATGGTGATATTGTCATGCACATTATGATTAAGTTGAGAAACTCACTTAAGTTTTAAGATTATTGAAACCTACGATGCTTATATATCCGCGAGATCGTAATCAAAGTTCTCAACTGTTTAATAGCCATTAATTCTAGATGATTTATGATTCTTTTAATGTTTTGGATTTTATTTGATTTATTTCTTATAGATGAATGTGCAAGTGTGTTAAGGTTTATAACTCATCCATATTAATAGACAACTACATCGGGATAAAGGTATATACAAGAGGGTTTAATTATTTAATTATTCTCTTTGAAGTATTTGGTACTACTACTTTTTCAAATTAATATCAATATCATATGGTTCCTCGTTGTTTGTTTGTTCTCCCTTGTATGAACCCATATGTTTTCAAAACATTATGTAAATGATTTTAATAACAATAATCAACTGATAATTCATGGTTCTCTATCTTCACACAAGTGCTTTTGAGTTTAAAGGTAAAGCAAAAGAAAATTACTCAAGACTTAAAGAGGACACCTCATGAGACACCAAAGCAAGGACCTCAAACTTTTATTAAAGAAACCCATAAAGCAAGGATACCTCAATGAAACTAATGACAACTCATATTAACCAACCAAGGATTTTTCTATCATCAACAAGTTGACATCTCAAGACTTGAAATCATGATAATTCTCAACCAACATCATCCATTAGCACACGATATGTTAAATTAAAAGTTCCATTTGATCTAAAACAAGATCATGTCAACAAGATATATAATGCAAACAAGTCTAGTATACATCAACCAAGGAGAATTCAACCATCAATAAGCATAAATAACATTCAAGCACAATCATGCTTAAACATTGAAGCACTTAACAAAGTTAAAATAATACTTCAATAATGATAAGGGGAATGAACCAAGATCAATGAAGAAAAACATCACAAGTTTCATCGACATGATAAAATTCCCCCCATCATGTTAAATAATAGAATACATGTATTCATCATGCTACCAAGAAAATAATCACATGAAGCTACACGAGGATTGTGAGTATACGATGTAGGGGATGCATTCCTACTTGTTATAATTCAACACAATTTAGCTGAACGAAATAAGTAAATCATGAACAATATTTACGTGGTTCGTAATGTGCCTATGTCCATGAGAGGTTCTTACATTTTTATTATTTTAATTCATATGCTTGCGATTACTTCCCCTTTCCCCCCAAGGGCTACAGTTACATTTATGAGAAAATAGATAGTTGTGTCGTGTATGGTTCAATAGTAGTGATAGTTATCCCAACTTAATCGATTGTACCTCGCTTATTGATTCTCCCAGGTCCACTCCAATAGTCATTATCTTCTTGGATGAGATCTTGATCAGATCAATGGGCATGTGCCTTCCTCGCACGTATGGCCCAATTATTTCCCTCACGATTTCCCTCAAAGTTTTTTATATGGTTATAGTCATAGATGTTTGTTTTCTTCTTCAAATATATTTATGTTATGGTTGCAGCCAATCTTGATTATCCAATTGTACCATGGTAGGAGGGAATGGTAGTAATAGAGCTTAAAGGTGAATAATCTTTTTACCTGTAACTTTTGAGGTTATGTTGGAAATTTTCCCCAATCATTTTAGTGGTACACTGGTAATTTTAGTGCCCTAAGTTGAAGGGGAGGTTGTATTCTAACTGACATTTGGTAGTGTGTCAACCTAATGATAAGAATTTTCCTTGGAATGTGTTACAAGAAATTAAACCCACTAATGTCGTGAGTTTTCTCTCATGTTACCCTGTTTTACCCTTGGCCTTTATAAGGATCAAAAGACCCTCGAATATACTTAGGAAAAAGTAGAAGTTCCATCAAACATGTGGTTACTTAGACTCCGAGACCCTTACCATACTCAAGAATCGGCCACGGTACTATAACGGGCCTCAGTCACTTCTCTTTATTCTTATCACGGCCAGTCGTTCTAACATGTTAACCCAACCATGCTCAGAGATCTTAGTAACATGGTTTTGCCAGATTTGACGCCCAGAGTAGACCTCAGACTAAAGTGAAATAACCTCCTAAGGTTATATAACCCTCATAACTAAGGTGACTCATTATGTAACAACTCAAAGATAACCTATGGAAATCATATAGCAGTTTCAGAGCTCTGAGACTTCCAACAGAGCACCTGAAACTAGTTTATCGAGTAAGTAGAAAGTAGAATACTGTTCCACCTACCGCCACTAACTAGTCCCAATTGTATAGAATAATCCCATCAACATTTAATGCTACCAATAACCATCTTACACCACTTTCGAATACTTTGACCAACACTCTATCCCCTTTGTTGACACTGTCAAACCTCATAGGTGCCCTAGCTATGTTGTGATAGTCCACTCATTCTCTCTCCTAGAGTTTGGATATAAATAGCGACTGGTTGAAGGATGAAGACAGATCCGAGAAATTATACTTGGATAGAATCAAGAGTTTTAAGCATTCCCAAATGTTTTACTCCCCGTTTCATACTCACAACCCACTATTATGATTTTATACTGGTAACCTAGATCATTTCTAGTCATCAAATACTTTGTATATCTTGTTGAACCCGAAATAAATACTCAAGAACCCTTTTATAAGTCAATCCATTACTTTCTAAGGTCCTTTGAGTCACTAAAAAAGGACACATGACCTCAGACTCTATTAGCCAAATCTTAAGGCGTGCATTAGAGTATAATAACTCATTTACGATGTAATAGACAAGTAAAACACCATTGGCAATGTATGTAGGACCCACTCTTGAGTCATGAACCACTTTAAACCATGGTTTCACATTTCTAACACTTCTCTCTTCTTACCCTTCTGAGGTCCAGGGGAGCACCTATGGGTCTGAAGTTACTTACGATTTTTAAAACCCATCAATTTTGCGCCTTCTGTGGGAATGACAAGTTCCATCTCTTCCAAACACACTTCTCACTCTCTATATAATGGTAACCAATGCTTCCTTAGCCTGCTCTTTTAAAGACATGGAGTCCCAATAAAAAGTTATCTAAGATCATTTGGCTACCATCCTCAGTAGGATCCCTCTACCACCAGTAATGGAGGAATAAGTGGAACTAGATCATAATAGAATTAGAGAAAATCATGAGCCCCCGTTAGAAGGAGATAATGATCTTGGGGGTGTTCTTCGAGACCCTAACGATGAATGACCTGTATTCTCGTTAAAATAAATGATCACTCCGTGGATATCAATCATAAGGAGTATTCGGTGCATCCAAAGCTTAGGATGCCAATATAAATAAGATACAAGACCGGTGGAGGAATTTACTCAACCAATACAAAACTCAAACTCCCAACACCATTGAGTTGGCCCTCCAATAGACATTATTTGATTTCTTTAATGATGTTAAGAATTACGCCCTTCCCATAAAGTGTAATATGCTTACCATTAAACCATTTGATGAGTCCAAAGATCCCATCAACCACCTAGAGACCTATTGGTCATTCATGCTCCTCCACAATACCCTAGATGAGGTCCTGTGTAGGGATTTTCCTGCTACCATAGGAGGAATTTCCAGGCACTGGTTCACTAAGATCATGTTGTGGACCATCATAAGATTCGTTGGGATGGCAAGATCTTTTTTTAGCCACTTTATTGGAGCTTAAAAGTTGAGGAAGCCTATCACCCACTTAAGACAAAGGGCTGATGAATCCTTTCGGGGGTATGCTAGGAGTTTCAATCAAGAAAACCTTCAGACAGAAGATTTGAATGATACTATCTTCATAGAAACCTTTATCTTAGGCCTTACCTCAGAAGACTTGCTAAGGTATTATAGAAAGAAGCCCTCAAAATCCATGACGTAGCTACTAGAAAGAGATAAAAAAAATATATGAATGCTTAGGATGATATCTTGACCATGCATGCCATATCCTCTCCTCAGTAAGGAAAGAGGAGATATGTCTTCTCCCGTCTTGGGGGACCTAAAAAAATCTGAGGCCAAGAATAAAGGACAAGGTTCAGAAAAGTGTACCTCTAAAGGCTAAACATTTCACCCCCTTACAACCTCTACAGTGGAGGTCTTTGAAGCCGTGGAAGCTTAAGATATATTGACTTAGCTAAAACCCATGAGGATTGTGGATGAAAAAAGAGACAAGTCTAAGAACTATCACTTCCACATAGACTATGGCCATAATATAAGTGTGCTTCAAACTAAAAGAATCCATTGAGGGGGTAATAAAGAGGGAAATCTCAAAGAATACATGGTGAAAAATGCAGTCAAAGGTCATCATGAGAAAAAACAAAAAAAGATGGCATCCCTCTGATAGATGTCAAATATATCTTCGGAGGCTTCATGGTGGGTGGTCTATTTGCCACAACTATAAAGGCTCGCCTTAGGAGTATCCAATAGGAAGGAGTATAGGTCAACCATATATTTTTCCTTCACCAGTATCCAAAAGAATCCCCAATAATAGTCTTTCTGAAAGCAAACCTCACGATGATCCTCTTGACACATGATGACCCCCTAATTATCATAGAGATCATGGGGAATGCTAATATGAAGAGGTTTATCATTGACATAGGAAGTTCTGCAGACGTTCTATTCTTAGATGCCTTTGAGTCTATGGGCCTTGGCACAAAGCACATGCATCCAATAACCACTCCTCTTATGGAATTAAATAGATAACAAACATATTCCTTGGGTTATGTCACTCTCCCCCTCACCCTTGGTTCCAAATATTAATGCAAAACTAACTGGAGTAAGTTAATAATAGTGGACCTTCTCTTTGCTTATAACATGATAATGAGAAGACCATCACTTAATAACTTAAATGATGTTATATCAACACGAAGGATGGTGATGAGGTTCCTAACCCCAAGTGGGTAGGTAAGCTCTTTGAGGATTAGAAGAAGGCTTGGGAGTGATACATCACCCTATAAAAGATAAGAAGAGGTCACTCAGTGCTCCACAAGGCCTAACAGGTCATAAAAAAGCTTCAGGAGATTTCAAAGGTCTTAGCAGAGGTCTTACCTCCATTATCTCTAATGGATAGGCTTCCCTAAGAAAGTATGGGCATAAAATTGATGAGTTTAGATACCTCAGCCATGTAAGATGAAGATAATTGGCCTCTCAACTAGGGATCCAAATAAAGGAAGAACATCAAGACAATAGAAGCCTTAGCAAATGTATACCATACCTCATAATGATTGTAAATAATGTATTCTTATACTTTAAAGAAATAAAAAAAGAAAATTTTTCTTACTCGTGATGTATTCCACATAAGTATTCTTTAAGAGTTACAAGGATTTCAACCTTGGCTCCAAAAATCTAAGGTCTAAGGACCCACAAACGGAGTTGCAAGGACTTCAGACTTGGCTCAAAACTTGAACCAAGGTTTAAGGACCCTAAAATAAAGAGTTGCAAGGATTCCATACTTGGTTCTAGGTTTATGTTAAGTCTTAGGACTCCAGACTGCAAGTTGTAATGACTCTAGCCTTGGCTTAGGGCTAAAAGTCAAAGGTCCTCGAACCCAAAAAAGACTACAGTCCATAGGCCTTGATGACCCAAAATTTATAGTCAAAGTTGTGAGGACTCAATATGAACTACCAAAGAATTGATGAGATTTCCATCCACAATTATGAAAGGCCAAAGCCCACAAACAACCCATATAAAAGGGGTATTCTCGCACATAATTTTTCTTAAAAAAACACGGAGTTATATAAAAAAGATGTGTGAACCCTGTACAAACACCCCTTGAACCCCTTGATGAAAATATTTAAAGAAAAACTTCTATTTTTGAAAATTTCAAGGGGATAAGTGTTAAAATGCAAAAAAAAATTCTCCAAAACTTTATCTTTTAAGAGGAGCACAAGTGCAAGGCTCTAAGTTTGGAGGTCTTAGGATCCTTATAAGGAATTCAAAGTCATAATTTTTTTAGTCTGGAGGTATTATGACCCTTGTAAGGACTTTAATTTTCAAAAATCTCCATGTTTAGAGTCTGATGACCATTTACGGGACTTCAAATTCAAAATATACCTAACTTTAGAGGTCTTTTGACCCTTTGTGGGACTTTTAAGTTTCAATTAGTATCAAATCTAAGGTCTTAGAACCCTTTACATAATTGATTTTATGTCTTCACGCCTAAATAATTTTTGGGGGTGTATAAAATTAAGGGCTTTCAGTCCTAAAAGAGCATAAGTATCGAGTGTTTTAAGGTTTTCAAGTCTAATGACCTATCATAAAACCTCAATCTCAAATTTACCAGGTACACAAGTATATATTCGAGGTCTTGGGACCTTCAAGTCTACTCCAATGACTTCACCGCTTGAATTACTTTGCTTTACTAAGAATTCTTGGGGGCTAAGGGAATCTACCTACCAACAGACTTTAGGCATATTAATATTATTCAAAAAATTCCTCAGTAAAGCAAGTACAAATCCATGTTTGAAGTAAAGAAAAAAAGTAAGAAAGAAAGTCTTATAATCCAAACACTAATCTATTATTGAAGGCTAGAAGATTTGGATGGTACGCCAAAGTCCCAATGCCCAAAGTAATTTTTACATAAAATCCTTTCAAGGCTTAAGGTTTCAAGGGTCCACAAGGGCTTCAATTTTTCAGGAAAAAAAGGTAGAGGCTTTATTCTTAGATACTTATTCATGGGCTTAGAGGGCAAAGGCTTCAACAATATCTCTATCTGATATGCCTTCATCATCTTATCTCTCTTCTTCCGACTAAGGGCTTCAACAAAGAGACCATATACATCCATATCAGGAAATAAGGCCTGAACCTTGGCCTTACAAGCCTTAAAACTAGAGCTGAAATTATAGAAAATGTAGTTTTTAAAGGCACCAGACACAGTGTATATATCCAACTGGCTCTGCACTTCATCATGGATCTTCCCTTGAAGCTATTTGTGCCTCACTAAGACTTGAGCATAAGTATTTTACAACTCATGGCCCTTCGTGGTCAGATGTTCCTGCTTAGCAGTTAAGTCTTTAATTGACTTCTATAGGAGCTCCACCTCACTATCAACTCAAATAAGTCTCTCTTAAATCTTTAAATCTCTATCTTCTGGCTTTGGAGAGCCTCTGTCACCTTGGGCTCAACTTTACTAAGGGTATGAAGCTACTCAACCTTGGACAAAGAACCTCAAGCAGTAACCACTAAGGATGCACTTTGTGTGAGAGTTTTTAATTCAAGGGCTTCACTGGTCCAAAAAGATGACCTAACCATTCAAATCATCTCCCCTTCTTTGAGAGACTTCATCTATAACCTATGGTAGCTTATCATTTGGTCTAAGTACTACCGATCGAGGTCCCAACTTCTCTATATCTTAATATCTTTCTTTCATGCCCTACTATTATCAAGAGCATGAGCCAATAAGATTTTTGTGAAATGCTGAGTTTACAAGAGAAAGCGGGTATGCGAATAAAGAGAAGAAAACAAAGAACTAAGGAAATAATTAGAGAAGAATGGAAATACCTTTCCCATGAGATGGACCAACTACTCAATATTGGCAGAGGTACCTTACTCCTTAGCATTACTAACATATTAAAATTGTTTGTTTTGGCCAACGATCAAAGGGCTTCCACGGTTGAGGCATAAGAGTACATCTCCTCAGCTGAAGAAGTCCAGGAATAACTCTCTACCACAGGTGATGACATGTTCTTCCCCTGAGTAACAATTTCCCCCTGGACATACTAGGCACCTCATCTACCTTTTGTAAACCCGTTCCACCTGAGGGGACATAACCTTATCATAAGCTTATTTTTATGAGACCAAGGGTTGTAAGTCCCTTGGAATAAAAGTATTACTCTAGGTTAACCTAGAGGTCCCACCTACCCCTGAATATGCTTGCAATAAGGGTTGGGTTTTACATGCTCCATTACTAAGCCTTCAGTAAGGCTAGACCCCAAAATAGCGACCTTCACTAGCCAGAACTGAGGAGCTAGAATATTCATTGAAGTATTGAACTTCGGGCATTTGGTGGTCTTAGTCCTCTTCTTTCAATTGACCAAGGCCTTAACAAGAATCTCTTGGCCAAGCCTTTGAGTTATCCTCCTCTCTTCTCATTCATCTACTAGACCAATAACAAGTTAAAAATAGTTTTCAGAGGGTTAGAAACATGCATAATAGTAGGAGAAAGAAAAGCCAAAGCTACTTATAAGGAAAATAATCAGATTCAAGCAAACTTGTTGGTTGAGTTAGAGACTCCTACAGTCTTTGCCACCCTCTAGGTAGACCGTCCTCACCCTCAGAGGATTCAGGAACTTAATTAGGAGTTTCAGTGTCGGCTTTGTAACACCCCGCATTTTTCATCCATTAAATATGTAGTTAATTCGGGAATTGAAAATTACTTGTGAGTTGTAATTTTAATTGAATTAATTAGGGAAATTTTATTTAAATATTAATCCGGGAGTAAATGGTTAATATTTATGGGAATTTATTTACTAAGTGAATAGTAATTATTTATTTAAGTCATTTCGAGTATTAATGACAGGGTATGCACTTATCTCAACCGGGAGTCGGTATAGACTAAAGGGGTGGGGGGATAAGTATTTTTATAAATTAATTCTGATGCCAATTCTGAGTGTACGGTTGAGTCCGTATGGGCCGAGATAGTCGGAAAAGTGTACCCGGGGTAGTAAACGGGTCATGGGGCATTTTTAGACATAGCCGGACCCACACGGGGGCATTTGGGTCCCATTAGGCAAAAAACGGGATTTAGATAAATTAAGGAATTAGAAGGAATAAGAAAACGACTGATAGAGTTTTAGAAAAAGGCTAAGTGCATTAAGGAACCCTAATAGCAGTTAAAGGCAGTTTTGGGATCACTAGAGAGCCAACAAGGATCATCTTCAACCTTGGAATTCATCTCCGAATCAGACACTACGAAACCTAAGGCAAGTGGATAACTTGCAATAGTATTGAATCTGTATTTCAATTCATATTCATGTGATGTGTTTGATCAAAATTCGTTTTGGGTGTTCATGGTATAAACATGAGGTTTTGAAAATAATAATCTGATTTACGAATTTGAATGAGAATTCTTGTAGAAATCTTATATTATAAATTGATACGAATCTGGTAGGATGATATCTGAATATTTAGAAACGAATTTGGTGAAGGAATTTGGGATGTAAATGGGTAAGGAATTAAAGATGAAAAATTTCCCAAATTCAGAAATTGTAGTTAATGGACGAATTGATAACGTTGGAGGACATTCTGGAAGTCCCTAATAAGGTTCCTAACTTGTATTATTGCTAAAAAGGCTTGAGATTGATGATAGAAGGAGTTAGGGTTTATGAAACTCGTCCATGGCAGAATCTATCTTCGAGAAGAAGACGAAGACCTGTTCGATCGATCGATCGAAGGTCGACAGATTTTGACAGTTCGCCCAGTTTTCTTTTATATGAAGAAAATTTAATTTAATCTTTTTCCATGAATTAATTTGGTGAGAAATTATACATTGGTTTTAAATCTAATTAATGGTGAATAAAAAAAATTAATTAGAATTTGGATACGACTTAGTGTGACATCATAATTTAAAGTTGTTGGGTTTTGGAGAAATTAGGTGTGATACACTAAGGTTAAATTTTTGGGAAGGGTTCGAAAGGATTAAATATAGTTAGAGAACAAGTCCGGGGATAATGGTTGAGGAATACCGAGAGATAAATCTTATTTAGGTAAAGGCTAAATAATTTGGGAGTCGGGAATTTAGACTCGGGCTAGGTTGATTCGGACTACTAGAGTAAGTCCAATTTTATGGTGGGGGCGACACCAAAGGTGACTTAATTAATTAATGTGCGAATTAATTAATGATTAGAGTTGGACCATAAACTCTTAATAAATTAAATAAGCTTATGTTACGGATTGTGTACATGGTGTAGCCGGGACATTTTATATTTATATATATGTACGGGGTGTGACAGTATATATATATAATGTGTGTGCATTAATATCAGTGATTGAATATTTTTAGTATATACTCTAGTGCTATAGGGGGGAGGTTGCGCGTAGTGGATGAATCCCCTAGCTTGAGGAGTAGGGCGAGTATAATCCCAGGTCATAGCGTCCGTTATATGGGTGAGGGGCATCTCACTTTCAGGGAAGGAATATGACCGCCTCCAAATTCGTATGTTAAACTAAGTTAGTGAGCGAATCTAACTTGGATAACTAGGTTATGTGAATACACCTAGTGGGATAGCACTTGGGAAAAACTTATATTTTGTGAGTATTGTTACTCGGTCGGAAATTTGTATTAAATGTTATTTCAGTATGTTCGTGAATGCGGTAATATGATTAAATATATAATTAGGTAAATAATTATATATGAGATGATCAATACATAGTGTAAAATGTATTACGTGCATAACAGGTGTGAATGCTATATGAAAATAAAAGGGTAATGATTTAATTAAGTTGTTGTTTATAATAACTTAAAAATCATGAATCAAAGTATACTCGGTTAGGGTAGGTAAATTTCAAGGGTTAAAATAAGTATTAGGTTAGGAGCGTAAAACCTAGTAAATTAAATAAAAGCGTTAATAGTGCACCTTAGAGGAGGGGTAAGGAAATCCTCAAGAGAGTGCGGCACTAACTAAAATATGAAGAGCATGCATGTTTATTTATTATTGCAAGTTAATCATTTGTTAAATATTTTCAAATGTTTTTGGGTACTAACCCTTGCTATAAAAATTTTTAAAAACCTTTTAGGTGTCCAACCACAAGGGCGCCAGGCTTGACTCTATTCTAGGTATCCGTTGTTGCAGCACCTGTGGATATTGCGGGTATTTGATAGACGCATCCTTCTTTCATCCGTGTAGAGACTCTCTAGTAGTTATCTGAGCTTGTCGCTCACATTTCATTTATCAGTATTAGACCTGTTGTGATTTTCTTATTATCTTTATTTGTATTGGATAATTGGACCGATGGTTTATTCGGTTAGGTATCTTAATTATGGATGGTTATTTTAGTTAACTGTGAATGTGTTCTATTTTTGTTCCGCATGAGTTTTTATTTAATTAATTGAAAGATAAAAATTGGCACCAGTCTCCTTTTCTCACTTAGGTGGTTAGTAATTAAAAAGACGACAGTGATGCTAAGAATGGACCAACTGAGAAACCTTTTCTAACTTGATTTAGGACTGATCACCCGGGATTAATTAGGCGGGGTGTCACAGATGGTATCAGAGCATCAGGTTCTAGTGTCCTTAGGATCTGTGCGGCTTTCTACGTTTCAGCGTAGCACTCGTTTGTGGTAGAGCCCTATTATTAGGACTGTTGATTCATTTTCCGCTTGTGAGATATCGTATTTCTGCTGTGAATATTTTTGTGTAAACTGTGTACTTATGCGATTTAATCTATTTCAGATGCCACCGAGGAGACTGAGAGCGGAGAGGGCTGAGGCTATGGATGAAATCAGGGAGGCTCACCAGGAGCCACATGTACCGCCACCACTACCCCCACCCGAGTTGATTTCCATTACTCAGGTGGCAGTGATAGTGGCCCAGGCGGTCGAAACAGCAATGAGAGCTATGGCAGCTCACTTTCCACAGCCCCAGGCACCGCCTCCAGTGGCACCAGCAGTTCAGGCTCCAGTGGGGCCACCATCTTGGTAGAGAGTTAGGGAGACCTTTCAAAAGGGTCACCCACCTGAGTTCTGGGGTAGCACAGATGTGATAGAGGCTTGTGACTGGAAGAAGAACATTCAGCGCCATCTGCGCATGCTAGAGTGTACCGAGGTACACAAACAGATGCTTGCTACCTTTCGTCTATCAGGGGCAGCCTTACAGTGGTGGGAGTCAGTTACCACCGCCGAGGAGCGAGACTTGATGCCGATAGCAGAATTCTTGGTGTGGTTCGACCGCAAATACTTCCCACCAGCAGTAGAGACTGAGATGAGAAAGAAATTCAATGATTTAGTTCAGGGTGACCGATCAGTGGCAGACTACGAGGAAGAGTTCACCCGTTTGGCAAACTTTATGCCAAATGAGGTGAGCGATGATGAGCAGAAGAAATCGAGGTTTATGGACGGTTTAGCCTGGCGAATTAGGCAACACTTGATTGGGAATCCGACGTTAGTGACGTATGCAGACGTCATTAATGCTGCACTTGTACAGTTCCAGGATCATCGCTTCCATGCGAAGGGGAGCAACCGAACAAGGGAGCCGAGCCAACAGGGCAAGGCCGTTACTAGTAGTGACACAAGTGGTGCTCAGCAGCAGGCGGGTAGTCAGCAAGGGAATCAGTCTAAGAAGTTTAAGCCTGGGGGTTTCCGACAGGGAGGACAGGGGTTCAGGCAGGGGAAGCCGGGCCCGAATCAACAACAGCAGGTTCCTCAGGGCCGTCAGGGCCAAGGGAATAATGGGGGAGGCCAGCAGGGCCAGGGCCAGCAGGGCCAGGGCCAGCCGCGTTAGGGCCAACAGGGCCAACGACAGGGGGATGGTCAGAGACGCTTTTTTGTGTGTGGCCAGCCAGGACATTTCAAGAGGGAGTGCCCACAGAGGGGCAAAGGTCAACAGCAGGAGGCCCAACAGGGGCAACGGGGGCAATTACCACCAGCAGCACCAGCCCCACCAGCCCCACCTCAGCAGGGGCAGATGTACTACGGACGTGTGTATAACGTCCGGGATGTTCCTAATCCCCCGGCGCAGCAAGCACCGCCAGCAGTTGAGGGTATGTCTCTCATTTATGGTTATGAGGGTAGTATTCTTTTTTATACGGGAGCATCACATTCATTCATTAAATTAAATTTTTCTAAACGGGTTGGACTACTAGAGACCGCGGGTAGTCTTCGGATGTGTGTAGAGTCGCCAGTTGGCAGCGGGGCTACGATTCACTCGATTTGTCGAGGTGTGGACATTTTGATTGGGAGACTTAATTTAGGAGCAGACCTCTTAGTGTTAGATATGGAGGGGTACGATGTCATCTTGGGTATGGATTGGTTGGCAGGTTATCGGGCGACAGTGGATTGCTACGAAAGGACCATCGTGTTCTCCATTCCAGGGCAGGATATGTTCTTGATAGCAATGCCACTACCCGAGGGAGGGTCACTCACACACTTGTATTACATTGAGGAGGAAACTTCACAGGAGGTGGTTATTCCGTTGGATTCAATCCCAGTGGTGAGAGACTTTGAGGATGTGTTTTAAGAGATACCAGGGTTGCCACCTAGCAGGGAAATCGAATTTGTGATCGATTTAGCACCGGGGACGAGGCCAATTGCTCGGGCCCCATACCGTATGCCCCCTTCAGAGATGCGTGAGCTGAGGGAGCAGATTTAGCAGCTTCTGGGTCAGGGTTTCATACGACGGAGTACATCGCCGTGGGGTGCGCCGGTGTTATTTGTGAAAAAGCAAGATGGCTCACTACGGTTATGCGTGGACTATAGAGAGCTAAATAAGGCCACGATACGGAATAAGTATCCGTTGCCTAGGATTGACGACCTATTTGACCAGTTGAGAGGGGCATCTTATTTCTCTAAGGTCGACTTGAGGTCAGGATATCATCAACTACGTATCCGAGAGGAAGATATTCCGGAGACCGCTTTCCTGTCGCGGTATGGATCTTACGAGTTCAGGGTGATGCCATTCGAGCTCACCAATGCATCAGCAGTGTTCATGGACCTCATGAATAGAGTCTTCAGGGAGTTTATCGATCAGTTTGTTATCGTGTTCATTGATGAAATCCTGATCTACTCGCGTACCGAGGAGGAGCACGCTGAGCACCTGCGTATAGTGTTACAGACATTACGGGATCACCAGCTCTATGCCAAATTCGGTAAGTGTGGATTTTGGCTACGTTCGGTTCAGTTCCTTGGACACGTGGTGTCAGACCGGGGTATTCTGGTGGATCCAAGTAAAGTATCGGCGATGAGGGAGTGGGGACAGACCACGACACCGACAGAAGTGCGCAGTTTTCTGGGGTTGGCCGGTTATTACAGACGGTTCATCAAAGGATTCTCAAAGCCTGCGGGCCCTTTGACGAATCTTACCCGAAAAGGGGTACCTTTCATTTGGAATGACCATTGCCAATTAGCTTTTGACGAGTTAAAGGACAAGTTGACATCTTCACCCATGCTTGTATTGCCGAAGGGAGGATTAGAGTATCGGGTTTACACTGACACATACTTACAGGGACTTGGGGGTGTACTTCAGCAGGAGGAAAGGGCTATAGCTTATGCGTCCAGGAAGCTAAAGCCCCACGAGAGGAACTACCCCACTCACGACCTGGAGTTAGCAGCAATCATTTTTGCTTTGAGGATATGGAGACATTATCTTCTGGGGGAGCAGTTCACGCTATTCACGGATCACAAATCACTTCAGTATCTCTTCACTCAGAAGGATCTGAATATGAGACAGAGGCGATGGCTAGAATTCATGAAAGACTATCAGTTTGATATTCAGTATCATCCTGGTAAGGCTAATGTGGTAGCAGATGCATTGAGTCAGAGACCGACTGGGGAAATATTAGAAGTCTGGAAAGCGAAGTGGAGAGAACTTCGATACGAGGATGATGTAGCCAGGGCTTGTATGTCAGCATTATCCATTACACCTGAGATCATTATGCGGGTCGTGAGGACTCAGGCGGAGGATCAGACCTGTCAGGATAGGGTGAGCCAGTTACTAGCTGAGGGAGCAGAGGATTACTCGATCAGCTCGGAGGGAGGCTTACGCTATAATAGGAGATTGATCGTGCCAGAGGATGCGGAGTTGAGGCACGCTGTTATGACAGAGTCTCATGGGTCGAGATTCGCGGTCCATCCCGGTGGGGATAAAATGTATCAGGATATGAGGAGACAGTATTGGTGGGCAGGAATGAAACGGGACATAGCAGAGTTTGTTTCGAAATGTGCCACCATTCTGTTAATTAGGTGGAAAAAAGAACACTAATCCACCTTCCCGTACTACCCAACTCCACTTACATTGAATGATCCCATCAGTATTTAATGCTATTAAAAACCACTTTACACCCGTTGCAAACTCTTTAGACAACACTCCACCCCCTGTATTGATATCGTTAAACATCATAGGCTCCCCAACCATGTTATGATAGTCCATTCATTCTATGTCCTAGAGTTTTCATATAAATAGGGGGTTGGTTGAAGGATGAAGACATATTTGAGCAATTAGACTTGGAGAGAATCAAGAGTTATAATCATTCCTAAGTGTTTTACTCTTCGTTTCATACTCACAACCCATTGTTGAGAATTTTTATTGGTAACCTAAATCATTTCCAATCATCATATTCTTTGTACATCTAGTTGATCCCTAAAGAAATACTCAGGAACCGTTAGAGAAGTTAATAACTTACTTCCTAAGGTGCTTTGAATCAATGAAAAATAAAGAAAGATCTCAGACTCCCTTAACCAAAGATCAAGAGATCCCTCAGACTGCACAAACATATTTAAGATCTAATAAACAAGTACAATACTTTTGATAGTGGACGTAGGACTCCCTATTAAGCTCCAAACCACTTTAAACAATTGTCTCATATTTTTACACTTCTCTCCTCTTACCCATCTGAGGTCCGAGGAGCACGCGTGGGTCTAAAGTTTCTTACAATTTTAACACCCATCTGTAATACCCTGTATTTCTGCGTATTTGAATTTAATTAATTCGATAATTAATCAGCTTTATTTTAAATTACATGAGAGAAGTAATTTAATTGAATTGAGTAATAATGTGCTTATTAAATATTAATTGAGAGTGAGATAATGATTAATATTATGTATTTAATTTACTAAGTAAATATTAAATAACGTATGAAAATTATTACGCATAATAGCGAGTGATATTGGCGCAATTGGATTTATCTGAATTGGGAGTCGCGTGTAGATCAATTTGAGGTAGATATGGGAGGATTATGTATAGTGACTCGAATGATCATTTTAATATCACAGATGATTTCGAAAGGGTCGAAATAGTCGGAATAGTACACCCGTGGGTGTTATTTTGATTCCGGGGAATTTTTGAACTAAATCAGCACCCTATGGGGGCATTTTGGTCATTTTGTAATATAGGGTAAAGAGACCTATGAATTTTTCAGCCTTATATCAGATGTTAGATAGAAGGGGCTAGGGTTAGAAACACCAAGAACAAACATGAGTACTTAGAGAAGAAGGAGAGACCATTCTTGGGGCTTTTAGGAGAGTTCTTAAAGAATGAAAGTGGGTTCTTCACCACAAACATCTTGGGAAGGAAGTTTGGAGGAGGAAAACAATCAAACCCAACTACAAGCCACGAAATCAGACCCTACTGATCAAATTCAAGTGTTTATTTGCAATTATTTTGAGGTTATAATACCCATGTTGTTAAGGTTTCATTATATTTTGATTCTTGGAAGAAAAGAACGATTTTTATACATGTTATGGGTAGGAATTTCATGTAGAATGATTTAATATCTGTAGAGGGTTAGAAATCATATGTTATGTGATAACCTCCATGAATTAAATCTGTGTTTTTGATGAATAATGGTGGAAGAACATAAAACCTAGGGTTTTGAGGATTAGATGTTTAAATTCATTCTTGAATAAAAATCATAATGTTTTGATGTTGTATATACGTTAGAAATCATCCTAATGCATGAAGAAATGGTTAGGGACATTTGGTTTCAAGTTTGGTGAATAAATATGTAAGTTACGTGGGTGTTAATGATGAAAAACGCACTTGCGTAAGGAAGAAGATGACACAGCGGATTTCGATCAATTCGGCCAAGAGGCGAATCGATTCGGCCTCTTGGCGAATCGATTCGGTTGCCCAGAAAATATGAAATTTTCCCTTTTAAGCCTAAAACTCCTAAATTGTTTTCAGGAAAACTTTTTGCATATTGTTATAATATAATGAGGGATTTATTATATTGTAGTAGGCCATGATAGGGTTAAGGGATCAACTCTTATTGAGATAATTAAGACGATGATTAAACGGGATTAAACGATAATGTAATTAATTCGAGAGAATGAGAATTATGGGAAAGCGTGAGCGAGCTTATGGAATGGATCAGTATAGCTACTGAAATAAAACAAGGGGGGTAACTAGGACCCTTAGAGTAGAGAATAATACTCCATTAAATGTGATGGTGAGAATAATCGTGAATTGAATGTATGGTGAGTATTAGAGTGATATATACTACGTACAAATGATGATAATTAGGTTGTGTGAATACCTACTGAATATATATAGATTGTGTGTGTACCTATTAAATGATTGATGATATGTGTTAACATACCTACGCTACTTGCTATCATGGAGGTTCCCGTGCAGTGGGCGATCCCATTTGCCGATTCCAGGGAGATCTGGATTTGTTACCCAGAACATAGAACTTTGGGAGGTTCACTATGTGTCGTGTATTAGTGTGTCCGGCATATCGTTTGGGTACATTAGGTATGTGTGTATCCCAAAGGATTAGAACTATGTTCGCCTCCACTGCTTGCAATTTGATTTTGGGTTTGAGGAGATGTATCAAACCATATGTCCCTATTTAGTACGACAGGTACTTGGACGGATAACAAAGTATACAAATGTTTCATGATGGTCCTTTTGAGAGACGTCGTAATGATATATATTAGCGAGATAAATGTATGTGTACCAATGTGCATATTTTACTTACGTGTGACAGTAGGCAGTTAGATAGTATATATTTAAAGATTGAATTAAGAAGTGAAACTTAATTAATTGAATAATGAAATTATAAGTGAAATGGTAATTTTAACTCTTATAACGTATGAGAAACGTTAACTAATGAGGAAATTACTGTATGGGCGGTATAGAACGGAGATGTGTTCCTATTCAGAAATACTTAAGTCTAGTTAGCTTGGGTAGAATATCTAGGTGGGCTAAGTAGAAACGTTAGGCGTGCACAATAGTTGGGAGGTGAGGAAACTCAAGAGTGTGTACATGAATCTAACATGTGTAATCAATAACTGATTTTAAATTATGATAAATACTTTTGATTAGGCACATATTCTTCATATTTATCCCCTTAATTTCGGTATTTTTATGATCCCGTGCAGTGTAAATAGCTTGGATTTGTCTCATATTTATTCTACTAACCTATTTTGGCAAGTATTTCGTGTTTTGTGTATTTCTCATATGTTTTACAGGTATTTCATGCAAGTTAGTGCGAAGGAGAACTCAAAACAGTGAAAGAAACCAAGAAATGGAGAGTTGAAGGGAATTTTCGTAATTTTTCAGCCTTCGTCCGGAGGTGGGGCCAACTAGAAAGTTGAAGAGCTCTAAATTACAAGAACACTGGAAAAAACGGTACCTCAATCCGAGCTACGGTGAAGAAGTTACGATATTTTGAAGTTGCACGATAATGGACCGGTCCGGTCATGCGAAATCCTGACATTTATTATGAAGATTAAGAGGTGCATATCTAGTAAAAACTTGCGCAACAAGCAATTCTAGCTGTCAAATTCGTGCTACTTGGTGCTATAAAAGACCAGGCCCTACCTCATTTCAAAAGGGAGTCGAATTCTAGAGAGTAGAATAGAATTTTAGAGAGAGAAAGTCTGATTTTAGAGAGTCTTTTTAGTTTTCTTTGGTAGAAATTTTCATAAACCCTAGTTTTTGAAGTTTGTCTACTATTCAAGATTCAAAGTTCTATTCAATATTCATCATTCATCCATTGCAAGTGATTTTAATTTATTGTTTTTACTGCTTTCCTAGTTAGTTTAATTAATTGTTGATTTCTAGTTTTCCATTCCCAATTCAAGTCATGTTCTCAATTTTCTAGAGTTAGTTATAAATTCCTACACTTTAATTTGTAAGTTTTATTTTGATTTCATCATGTTAAGCTAAGTTTTTAAGAGTTGGGATGCATGAACCCATCCCAATGTAAATTACTTATGTAGAAAATAGAATTTAAATTAAAAATTTGAAAGAGTCGTGCGAGACAAATTTTACAACCATTGTAGATCTTTTAATCTCTCTTGCCCTAGGTACTTGGGATGTTTAAGAATACGATGTACGTATAATTATTTAGCACCGCTTTATATTTACCTTTGATTTCATATGGTGCGGGCTTGATCCTCATATATGTAATGCTTAGGATCTATAAAGACTGGATTCATTCAAATTTATAATTTACAATTCTAGGTTTCTTTACGGTAAATTACTAGGGTTAGGGGGATTGTATTCCAACCTACTTTCTCATTCATCTTAATTAATTTAACTTCTTTATTTACTTATTTTTTCCCTTTTCAACCATCATCAACTTTTTCATTTTTTCTTTAGAAGTAATAAATCAATTAAATTCTATCAACCATTCCCTGTGGATTCGATACCCAGACTCGCCACTATACTCCTTAAGAAGTGTAGTTACAAGTTTAGGTTTTTTTTGTATTGAGATTGGAAGCCGATAACAACGACTAGCATATTACACGGACACTCGGTTTTTCACTCGATCAACTTTTCAAATATTTTCAAAACGTTTTGGGTACTAACCCTTGCTATAAAATCTTTTCAAAACCTTTTAGGTGTCTAGCCACAGGGATGCCAGAATTGATGATTGCTTACAGGGATGTATAACTTCAACGCTATGGAGGCTTGAAGAGTTTTTATTAGACACATCATTCCTTCATTCCTAGTGTAGGACCTCTCAGCAGTATTTCAATATATCATTTGGGTGTGTTGCCCTAGTTAGACTTTATTCATTCAATATTTTAGTTTCAGACTTGTATTAAGATATTCTTACTAGTCGGATTCATTATTTGGTTGGGATTTTTAACCGATGGTTTATTTTGCAAGACTGTATTTATTTATTTATTTGAGATGGTTTGGACTCTAGTATTGTGAGAATGCTGAAATTCAGTTTTTTCGTATATTATTATTTATCTATTTAATGCAAGATAAAATTTGGCACAGACTTAAGTAACTAATAGGTGATTAGTAATTAATTTGGTTTTCGACACTGATGCTAAGAAAGAACCATTTTGTAAATCTTGTTTTAATTTAATAAAGGCCTGATCACCCGATATTTAATTAGGCAGGGTATTACACCATCATGGTCCATTCCTAAAAAAATACATTATTTTTGAGAGTCCTAGAGCTCCCATTGTCACTTCCATATAAGTCTCCTTCTTCAATTTCTTTTTAAATTTGTCTATTTTCTTTATAGCATTCCTTCTTTTCATCCTTTTCTTGTTGTTTAGTGTAAAAATGGTGTATTTAATCAACGAGAATACTATTAAGGCCTTAAACGGTCGTTACATTCCTCTATAGGTGACCATGGAGATAGAATTTATCCCCATTGACTATTACAATGTTGATAATGACCATTGGCTCTTTTCCCAGTTTGTTATTAAGGTTGGGATTACATTTCCCCCAAACTGTCTTTTCCTTAAGTTCAAAGAAATCATTAACGTCGTCCCTTCCGAGTGTTGCCAAAACACTTGGATGATCTTAAATGGTGTAAAGCAATTGAACGATCTCTATAGGATCCAACTAGAGATTCGTTATTATTATATTTTTATGATGACCTCTGATAAGGTCTATAACCTGAAGGTAAGGAAGGCTGAAAGGACTTTAGTGGTTAATCTGTTGAACTCTAGCAAGGAGTATTGGGCCCACAACTTTGTAGTAAAAAACTGGGAACATTTTCTCACACCAAAAGGTGGTGAGCCCTACAAGTCCCCCAAGTGCCCCAAGAGTGGATGTGAGATATGTTTAACTCTTTTTTTTTTAATTTGATTCCCTTTATTTTGTTGTGTTTTGTGGTTTTCACTCCTTTTGAACTGTTGTTATACTTTGGTCTTTTGTTATGCAGTTTCTCGGAAGAAGAGAGAATCTAAGCCATAAGATACAATTTTTTTCGCCTTGAAGAAAGGTTGACCGATTGGATAAAGTTTGAAAGACCCTCACCACCCTATATCAGTTGCAATTTTTCTCTCTTATACTTCATAAACAACATCATTTTTTGCTTTACCTGTAGATCGAGAGTTAGAGATGCTAAAGGGGTTTACCGAGCACACCTTTTCAGCTATTAGCACATTAGGCTCTTTTGAGTTTGTGTACATATCTTCCATCCTAGTCCCCATCCCTACATATTATGAGGAAAAGACTAATCCAAAGAAAAATATCCTTAACTTTATGGGTGGTTGCCTCTATCCAACCTCCTCTACTCCTTAACCGACTAACAGGAAATAAGTCGGGGGCCTTTTTAATCCCATTTCTATGGGGGATTCCCCTTAAAAGACACATGACCATCATAAAAAAAGGTAATTTATAAAATATCCTTGTCGTCTAAATGCCAAATTTTAAGTCGGTGGATGCCCCTAGCAAAGGGAAAACTCCTGCCGATGGGTCAATTGCCAAGCCAAAATCGACTCTTGGTATTTCGAGGGGAGCTTATCTCCTTAATGACCAAACATTGGTATCTAGACTAACCTGTGATAAGTTAACTCTACACACCTCCCATGCACTATCTCTTGTAAGTACTAAAGTTCCTCCATCAGATTTTTATTGATATAGGTTTTATGCAGATGGTACTAACTATTTTTCTTCGTATTTTCTTGACACTTTGTGGTGGACTTCGTCAATATGCTTAACATGAGGTCCGAGTTAAAAAGGAGATGGATGACCTGGGGGTCACCTTAACTAAGGTTCACAAGTCCTTTTATACCAATAAAGTTAAGGTGACCCAATGGAGAGACCTTTCTGAACAATAAGGAAGAGGAGGTCATCCTATTGATGGTGAAGGTGGAAGGTTTGGAGAAGGCGAAACTAGAGTCTGCCCAAAACCTTATTGAAGCACTAGAGTCAAATAGTGTTACCATTGAAAAGGATAGGGCAAAGACTTTTCCAATGTTTAAAATAAACCAAGATTATTTCAAAAAGTCTTCTTCAAAAAGAGTTGGGATAAGGCCTTAATTAAGGCCAGATTTGTCGCTGACTCTGAGATTTTCACCAAGTATGGTCTTGGATCTCTTCCTAACTTAGAGGAAGAAGAAGATAAGTATGAGGTTATCTATTATCTAAAGGTTATTAAAGATCCCAATGAGGATCTTAGATTTAAGTTTTTCTTAGGGTCTTTTTGTAATTTTGCATGTCCTTCCTATTATTTTTTTGTAATCTTTGTACGGGCTATCCCCATGAATTTTAAATGAAATGAAATGTCTTTTTTCTTCAATCGTATCTTGATTGGATACTTTATTTAAACTTAGTTTGTGTATATTTTGTGCAGTAGCTTTTTTATATGTTAAATTTATTTCATTTATTCTTGCAATTTGATGATTGCATGGTTTTTGTGTCCGTGTTTCAAGAAAATGATAATTTAGACTTTGTTCTTAGGGCTGAGGCTTCAAATTGAGCTTGGATGACCTTTGTAGTTATTCATCAAACTTTTCACAAAGCGATGAGAAACTATGGCAAACAGACAAAAAAGGTCGCAAGTTTCTAAGATGAGCTTGAGGTGATAAGAAATATTATTGGCCTTCTTTAAAATGAGGAAGTCATTTTTAGGCTGGATCTTGGTAAGGCTGAGAAGGATTTATAATATATTTAGTCGATCAAATAAGAGTTTCACTAGAAAACTATGAAGTTGAGGTACCAATTCAAAAGGCAACACTATGCAATTTAGGCTGACGGTTATGTCGAGGACTGGATGTATGCCTAGATGAGGCCAGATAAGTAGCCTACGAGTATGGATGGTTGAATGCCCTAGAAGTCCTCAAGGTTCCTCAAGAATCTTAACTCTGGTACTATTATGGGGTGGACTTTGCCATTGTCAAGATCTATATAACTGGAAGCGAAGAGTTATGGATACCAGTTGATGCGGTCCCTATGCGGTTAATAAACGATTATCTAGTCAACCACGATCGCGAAAATGAGTTCCTCCCCAATCCAAAGACTAATCAGCTATCATACAAAGGTAGGACATCAATTGATGATGTTATCTTCTTTTTGTTCTTTTTTAATTAGTCGACTATAATTAACTTTGTAATTAATGAACGTTTGAATGAAATTAAATTTTGTTTGTGTAACACCACACGTAAATGAATATCTGAGATGCCACTAAAAAGTAAAAATACGTCAAAATTAAAACTTTTTCCAAAACCATTTAGCAATGCCCAATGGCTAAGTAAAACATTTTGCAGAATCATAAACAAATAAAATAAACTCTTCATTGTCAGTATTTCTCAAAAGTCCATTTATATTTGGTTTTTAATAAAATATACAATACTTTAAAAATAAAGTGCATTGGTGTTTACTCATCCCTGTAACTCAATTCTGAACACATTGCATTAATCAACAATAATAAACTGTTGCTTGTGAAAAAACTATCATGCATATATAAACTATAGTGGTGAGTGCAAAACTCAGAAGGCTCATATAACTCCAAGTGAACTACACATATGTGTGCATGCACAATATATAAAATTGTATGCTGATGAACACTCACTATCACCCAGAGAATAAATATCACATCCTATGATATGAAAGTGTCACTAAACATCCGAAGTCCCCCATATATCAAATTCCCACCTCACTTCCGTCAGTACAATGTTGACTCTCAATTACCTTTCTTATCAATTATACTCCCACCACTCCATGGCCCAACAATTCAATCACAATCGCAGGGTATGATAACGCGTTCCCCTCATGATCCAATTAAAATGGCTTAATAGCCCATAATAAAATGGCTTAATAGATTAACGGGTTCATGGAATGGCACACGAGATAAAAGATAAAAATTTACCCTGAAAGCACACCCCCATCGAGTGGGCGGTCATCATCCAACAACAATATCAGTATCATTCCCACAATATATCACTTTATCAAATTTTACATAAATTAGGTATTTATAATTCTACCCAATTCTAATACCCAACATATGCGTAATATCATCTAATTACAATTATCCTATCTACCCGACATGAAAATAACATCACATAATTACACGTGCAACAAGAATATATATATATATATATATACACACACAAACAAGGGTGAACATGTAGAGCACACCAAATTTACCACGGGAGTACGAAACCTACCTCAATGAAGAAAAATCCATGATAAATAATTAAAGGTGGAAATTCGTGTATTTGGGTTGTGTTCTGGCCAGACACGTCACGACATGACAATATACGAATAAGACACGATACGAAATCAAGCTTCTTTAAGTGCAACGAACATGACCCACTAAAACACGAAGCAAAACGATTAACACGAATTATAATTATTTATCCAATTTAACATAACAACCACGATTGCCACAAGAAACATGACAAATATGAGACAATTATTGAAGACTTTCCCAAAATTAAATAATAAAAAAATTATGTATGTAAACTTGGAAAAATATCCATTTAGACTAACAAAAATCTGCATGTTCTCCTAAAATGACATGTTATCTACAGTTTATTACATTGTGTCTGATTATGTCAAAAATTGGGTCGGTAAGAAATAACCATGCCATCAAAGCTATCTGAACCATCATAAAGTTAAAAAACCATAGAAAAGTAAAAGTAGAGAGATAAAGACAAGATATAGAGTGTTTCGCCTATAAAATGATCGTACATCCACTTTAGCACCCTTAATCTCATCATTTACCAACATTAGTACTAGAGTTCAATGCCTTTAGAGGTTCACAAAAGAGATAAAGATATAAATGCATGTACATACATCTTATAGAGCAAGGCTGTAGGGGAGGCCTCAGACACTAGCAGTTCAGATGACATGAGTGAGCTCTCAGATGAAGAGAGAAAGTTGGTGGAGAGTTTGGCAGGGGTTCACTACCAAACATACCATGCTAAATGAGGAGCTAAGCACTTGTATTTATAGAATATAAAGGAAGGGTCACATGTATGGAACATGTGGCATATGGATACGTGATGCGAAGATAGAATCTTTTTATAAGGTGGACTGTTAGCAAGTGGCATGTTGAGGTGAATAAGTTCGGGACAGGGTATGCACTGCTGGTGAGGTATGTGGTCACAACTTGTTAGAGACAAGACTGTGGCCTCTTATGATATTGAGAGAAAGCTGATGTCACGATCTATCTGAGCCCTTGGCAGCACCATTATGTATGTCCTTCCATGTCTATGGTACCAGATGCCATGGTGCTGAGTCAAGTTGGTTCTCTTCTGTTGGGGATGCGACAAAGTGCCGCAGTAATTATCGTGCCCTTGTATATAATTGTTCAGTCACTGTGGCCTCATTAACTTTGCAAATCCTTTGAGATCATTATACCAAGTGATACAGGCAAACTTCTAGGCAGTTTTTAGGCAGTTTGGGGCGCATTTTCCTTTTACCAAGTGAGCTTCATATCATCCAGGTGGGTATTTATATTTTTTCATGTTAGGTTTTAAAAATCCATACTTATTTGCTGAGTTTGAATACCACCCATTTACTATCTGTTCAATTCCTTAAACCCATGTAGCTGTTAGGGTCTTTTTCTGATTGGGATGAATACATTATAGAAACACAGGGTTTATTACTTGTAAAAATTATTTGTTATAGGCTTATGAATTGTAAAAACATAAGGATTATTTTTATAGATTTCTACCCTCAATTGGAGGATTTTTCGAATCGATTAGTTTGAATGTTTTTAGGATTTGAATGAGTTTTTAGTAATTGGGTAGTTTGAATTGGGTGTTACTGTGTAGGGAATTATTTAGGGTTAGATTATGAGTTTTGAACCTACTTTGGAATGATTTTTGGGCCAAGAACATGAATAGGATGTTCCAGGTTTTCTTGGCCAAAAACCTAAGGTTTGAGATTTTGATCTTTACGAGTCGTAATCCTTACCATTTATCCCCTTGGATGTGGTTTGTTTGGGACTTTGAACAACTGGCTGTGGCCTAATTTTGTTTTCTCAATGGTGTGGACTTTAATTTTGACTTTTTTTCTGGTGGCTGCGACCTATATTTTGTCTACTGAAAACTCGTCATTTTTCCATTTTTCTAAATTCTTTGTAATGCCACGACCTCTTGAATGAGGCAGACTTATATTTCTCTTGTATAATCTGAGAATGCGTGATATTGAAAAACTTCGCAGATTTCTAATTTAGCACACTTATTAAATTTCAGCCCCTAAACATGCATCTAAGGTGCGTGTGTGTGTCAACCCATAACCAAATAAATCATGTGACACCAAGTTTAAGGAAAAATCCCCGCAGGGCAAAACCTTTTATTTCACTATAAAGCGTAAATCGCAACTTACAAGATTTACAATGAAATACAGCAATGAATCCACACGCAGCGAACCCACATGAACCTCAGTCCAATCAGCAAAGGAAGAACCGCAGCACTCCTCAATGACACGCAGCCATAAAACTTTGTAGAGACTCCCTCAGCAATGACACGCAGCCCTCGGTTGCAAAGATCTCTCCACAAAGGTTTGAACAAACTAAAAAGTTGTGTTCTTGGGTTACCAAAAGATTCACAAAGGTTTGGCAATTGTGTGAATCAAAACATGAGTCTTGGGACTAAAAAATATGAAGACTAGAGTAATTTGGACTCTCAAAAATGTCTTCTCAAGTCTTGCAAAACAACTCCCCCGAAGTTGGTATTTATAGGAAAAAATATGAAGAATCCCGCTTTGTTAAAACTCTTAAAAACTTATCAGCGTACAGGTACACCGAACCCCATCTGGGGTACACCGAACCGGTTTGGTGTTCCCATTCTGGTATGAGGTTAAAAAAAAACAGCATTCTTCAAGGAATTTTCTCCAACTTCAAAAGGTCATAACTTCTTCACCGTAGCTCGGATTGAGGTGCCGTTTCTTCCAGTATCTTCGTTGCGGCGAGCTCTTCAACTTTCCAGTTGACCAGACCTCCTAACTATGGATGTGAAATTACGAAAATGCCCTTGAACTTTCCTATCGTGCCTTTTTTCACTGTTTTGACTTCCCTTGCATACCACTTGCATTAAGTCCCTAAAATCTTGGAACGTGAAGTCATTGAGGCAGATGGGGGACACATTAATGGAGATGTTGAATGCTTGATTCCCGGAATTCGGATAGAGGCCGTCAAGTGAGATCGTGAGGTGACGTGCCGAATGTAGCGGCGTACGACATACATAAATGTAACATGTTGGACATGAGAAAAATGTCCTTACATAATCATGTTGCCTACGACAATCTAATTGCGAATACCTTCTACTTTTATAGGTCCTTACCATGGACATATGCATTAGAATACTTGAGAATATCTGGAAGACTTCAGGAAGAGGCATTTTGGTGTTCCTCCTCCCATAGTGTTACATATCAAACCCTTTAAGACCAATGGACCTTGTAGGACCAATGAATAGTCTTCATCGTTTGATCTTCAAATCTTCAGGAATCTCAAATCTTTTCTCATCAGGGTGTGCAATTCAAAGATCATCAATGTAGTACCTACACACATGAGATAAAGAAAAATACCAAGTGACGTATCGAGTTTGAAATGAGATAAACATAGATACCAATATATGATAAGCATAAGTTAAATCTCAAAACTCCCCCAAAATAAGATAATTCTTTCTCCCCCTTTTTATGATGTCCCGAAATAGACAAATAAGAAGAATGAATCAAACAAGCAAAATCGGGGTATCACAGTATACAAATCAAGGCATCAATCAATATGGTAAACGTGCTCTAGCAAGGAGATGCTCAAAAAAAAACTTTCACAAACTATTTTTTTATTTTTCAATTTTACATACAAAAAATAGATACCATTTTGAAAAAAATGTAAAACATGATACAAAAATCACACCATGGATTTAAACTCAAACAACCAAGTCATGGAAACGGAATGAATGGGTGTGAACACATTCGATAGGTAAATCAACTCAATCAATCATATGTGCACGATGCATATGTGTACCCCTAACGAATGAACATCAAAAGTATCCTTAGGTGTAAAAAAAATTTGTTGAATTTAGATGACATCGTCTTATGCAAATCAACAAATCAAAGTCAAAGTGATTTCCACACCAATAACGTCCAAAACTATGTAGCGCATTTTCAAGCATTTCAAGGACGTGCAAACCCGTTTTAAATTCTCCAACCAAACTCCCTCATATATATTTTCTTTTAGAGGTAATCTAAATTCTCAAACTTTGGAGAATTGGTGCAAAAACCTATATGGCCCATAATTGGCATGAATTTCTTTTTATTGCCTTTCAATTTTTTCGGGCTCTTTTAAACCTCTTTGGACCCCGGATAATAAAATTCCTCAATTTTTTAGGTCCTTTTTAACGGTGGCTTTTGCGCAAAGGATAGATGATTACCTTTCGCAGCCCCTCCCCGTTTTTAAATAAAGCACACAAACTCACAAAACGGTTCTTATATGCACAATTTCCTTATAAAAAATTATCGCGCTTGGTTCGTTTTAAGGACAGGATTGAAGTGAGAACACCCAACCAACATGTGATAAGACAAGCACAATAATCAAACAAATCCGTGCAAGTGTGCAATAAAGGAAACATGAGTCAAACATGTAGGAAGTAACACTTAATTACATCTTAATGACTCCAAACATTATAAAGCACAAGGATGAATTGACCTATTGTCTCAAAACACTATCAAATAGTCACATAAAAATAATGGAATGATGTTGTGACTCGGTCATCCAAAGTGTTCATCCATAAACGGTGTAAACAAAAAACAAAAATATTTTTGGATTTTTCAAAAATTTTATCAAAATAAAATCTTTTTGTATTTTTCAAAAAAATTCAAAACAAGAATTTATACAAAAAGTACAAGTCATCACACTAGTAAAAATATAACATGAAACCACAACTAGTGTATGACAAACATGCAAACACAATCAACCAAAGGATTTCACATGGGGTGAATCACGTGCAAGCAAACGGGAATCGTGGACACATAAACCATAAGCCTTTAAATCCGATTTCCTAACCCAAATAGATGTGTAACGGAGTGTGGGGGTTTTTGGAATCGAATTTATTCTTTCATTAACCTTCCTAGGTTCATTTAAAAGCTTGTAACAAAATCGCCTAAGATGACCTTGCCTACCGCAATGTGTGCAAGTGTAAATCGGGCGGTGTGTGTTACCTAAAGGTGGCCCTCTCCTCAAATTTATCGGTTGCTCTCTTCGAATTTTCCTAGGTGGGTCTCTCCTAATAATCCTAGGAGGCACTCTCACGATGTTCCTAGGGGGCTCTTTCCTAACAACCTTAGGTGCCTCTTTCTTAACAATCCTAGGAGGCTCTCTCACACGTGTGGGAATGGGTTCAACATATTTTTCAAGACCAATCCCACCCCTATCCGTTTTGATCTCGACTGTGCCTAAAATCTTATCAAGTTTTTCAGACCTAGACTCCAAATCAAATTTCACCTTACTTGAATCTTTCAATTTTGCCTCAAGATCACCTATCCTAGATTCAAGTACTCGTCTAGAATCCTCATACTCTAAAAGCTCCTTTTTCATAGTCTCCATCAACCCTCTAAGACTATCTCTCTCACCCTCGACGTACTCAAGCTTCTCTTTCAAAATTTTCGCATGTGCCTTAAGTTCTTTGACTAGAAAATCATTATTTTTTATGGCACATTCTTTCAATTGAGCTTCAAGTTTCAAGTTTGCCTTTTTTGTCTTTAAACATTCAAAATACAAATTATTGTAGGCAACTTGCAACTCACTCAATTCTTCTTCTTCCTCCTCACTCTTTTCACCCTCACTCTCATCACTAATCACACGGATGGGAAACTCTCGCCTAGAAGCATAAAAGACTTCTTCTTCCGAATCACTATCACTAAGGGTAGAAACATGAGAAATCGGTTTACTCAATTTCTTCTTTAAATTTGTGGTACACTCATGTAACGTGTGACCAACACCCTCACAACAAGGACACCTCTCAGATTCGTTTTCAACAGAAGATTTAAAACAAGAGTTTGTGTGAATTTTCCAATTAAATTTTTCAAAAATTTGACATCGAAGATCATCAAAACCATCAAAATCCATTGAAAAATTGCGAATATTCACAAAACTGATTTTTAAAAAAAAAATCAATATCACACGATTTTGCGGAAAATAAGAATACGCAATAAATTAGCGTAACCTGCTCTGATACCAATTTGAGAATGCGTGATATTGAAAAACTTCGCAGATTTCTAATTTAGCACACTTATTAAATTTCAGCCCCTAAACATGCATCTAAGGTGCATGTGTGTGTCAACCCATAACCAAATAAATCATGTGACACCAAGTTTAAGGAAAAATCCCCGCAGGGCAAAACCTTTTATTTCACTATAAAGCGTAAATCGCAACTTACAAGATTTACAATGAAATACAGCAATGAATCCACATGCAGCGAACCCACATGAACCTCAGTCCAATCAGCAAAGGAAGAACCGCAGCACTCCTCAATGACACGCAGCCATAAAACTTTGTAGAGACTCCCTCAGCAATGACACGCAGCCCTCGGTTGCAAAGATCTCTCCACAAAGGTTTGAACAAACTAAAAAGTTGTGTTCTTGGGTTACCAAAAGATTCACAAAGGTTTGGCAATTGTGTGAATCAAAACATGAGTCTTGGGACTCAAAAATATGAAGACTAGAGTAATTTGGACTCTAAAAAATGTCTTCTCAAGTCTTGCAAAACAACTCCCCCGACGTTGGTATTTATAGGAAAAAATATGAAGAATCCCGCTTTGTTAAAACTCTTAAAAACTTATCAGCGTACAGGTACACCGAACCCCATCTGGGGTACACCGAACCGGTTTGGTGTTCCCATTCTGGTATGAGGTTAAAAAAAAACAGCATTCTTCAAGGAATTTTCTCCAACTTCAAAAGGTCATAACTTCTTCACCGTAGCTCGGATTGAGGTGCCGTTTCTTCCAGTATCTTCGTTGCGGCGAGCTCTTCAACTTTCCAGTTGACCAGACCTCCTAACTATGGATGTGAAATTACAAAAATGCCCTTGAACTTTCCTATCGTGCCTTTTTTCACTGTTTTGACTTCCCTTGCATACCACTTGCATGAAGTCCCTAAAATCTTGGAACGTGAAGTCATTGAGGCAGATGGGGGACACATTAATGGAGATGTTGAATGCTTGATTCCCGGAATTCGGATAGAGGCCGTCAAGTGAGATCGTGAGGTGACATGCCGAATGTAGCGGCGTACGACATACATAAATGTAACATGTTGGACATGAGAAAAATGTCCTTACATAATCATGTTGCCTACGACAATCTAATTGCGAATACCTTCTACTTTTATAGGTCCTTACCATGGACATATGCATTAGAATACTTGAGAATATCTGGAAGACTTCAGGAAGAGGCATTTTGGTGTTCCTCCTCCCATAGTGTTACATATCAAACCCTTTAAGACCAATGGACCTTGTAGGATAAATGATTGCCTAACTTATTCTCATTTCGCATGTTCTTCAAATTGTAGGGATTCAAACAAGGTAGCCCACATGGAAGAGGACCTTGCTCAACGAATAACCAACCCTTAATAATATCGATGTCGATGCCCTTATTGTGACTATTGCAGGCATAAGAATACTGAGGCAGGGATTTATGGTCGCAGCCCGAATATGATAAGGGAGCCTACAACCCTCCACTATTCTTGCACCTTGAGCGAGGAGTGATTGGCTTGTCTGGACGAATACGGTGAGTTTCTAGAGGGAATATTATGCACACTACCTACTGCGGAGTATAGATCATGATTTGCAGTCCCAAATGATAGAGTTCGCTTCCTACTCCACGCCTTCCTCCAAGAACTGCGACTTCCTATCTCTGTTACACTGAGGAAAATTTTAAAGGTTATGAACTTAGCCATCGTACAAGTTGACTCCAATGGCTGAAGATCCATCCTTACTTCATTGGTTATCTAGAAGAAGAATTTTGGGAAAGACATAACGACTGTTGAGTTCTTTGACTTCTATAGGCCTAATGAGAACTCAGTTGAAAAACCCTGGTATATCTACATGGTCCTGTAGAGTGGCGATCGTTAGCTCATGAGGGACAGGCCTTCCAGTGTTAAAAACTGGAAGGGTAAATTCTTTTACATCTCTGGAGACAACTGGGAGATGAACCCAACTGAAAGCGTGAGTAAAAATAGCATAAGTTATCGCAGACATGGGGTCGTCCCCAAAAGGAAGGAACTTAATTTCCGCGACCTAAGTTCACTTTTAATTTTTTACAATAAACTTAACTGTGCTATAGACTTTGTTTTTCTTCATTTCATTACGTTCACAGAGTTTAATAATTTCCTTACAGCTTATGCATGACCGACCCCTTCTTATAGGTAAAGAGAGAAAATTGAGACCACGGTCTCAATTAGTGATTCAAAGAAACGCTTCCCAGAAATGTTAACTCTGTAGTCACTTTATAAACTTTGATACTATACC
This sequence comes from Sambucus nigra, assembly GCA_949130495.1. Taxonomy (NCBI): domain Eukaryota; kingdom Viridiplantae; phylum Streptophyta; class Magnoliopsida; order Dipsacales; family Adoxaceae; genus Sambucus; species Sambucus nigra. Next base: position 165,889,939 of record OX422213.1, on the reverse strand, counting down.
TCCCACTAGGCTCTGATGAAGGTTGTGCCAGGTATTTATTATTTCACTTTTTTCTACGTCCATAACTTTAACTTTGTTGAATGCTGTTTGAATTTCTCCTTTTTCAGGTTCCATCACGAAAGGAGATCCCGCGATGGAGATTGATAGATATGTCCTACTTTATCAACTAGATGAGTTGGAAGAGACCGTTCAATCACTAAATCAAGCTCCACAGAAGAGGTGCAAGAAAAGGAAGATGGAAACTAAGGATACTACCCCTCAGGCTGAAAAGGACGCTACTCCTCTAACTGAAAAGGAGGTAGCCCTTACTGGTGCTATGGACACTGTGACAAAAGTGGAGGGGGATAGCTGCAGACCCTCCACAATTTGATGATGACATTGGGGGCAAACCTGGACACTTGAGTATTTTCTTCTCCTCGATTCTTTCAAGGATGTCTTCTACACTGCTGTTCAATTATGTGAAGTTCTTGTAGGGACTTTTTGCTTTCAGTTCATCCCACTTCCTTTTCATTGCCTTTTTTGCGGCCTTGTTTTTTGGAGTAACGACCTTTTACATGAAGGTGAAGGCTGCGAACTCTAGCATCAGAATTCTTTGTTCCAGGAGGTTAATCTATCCCTAGAGGGAGGCTTGGCCTTCATATAGGTGGTTAATGCACCTAAAAAAATGGGCCACATCTTTAGCTTGTTAGGGATTTATTCCGGGCATCCTTCTATGACATTTGGAGTGTTAGTCTTTAAAAATATATTCTATGAGATGAACTAAACCATGCTGAGAAAAACCAAGATTTATAGATCAATCTTAAAAGAGAAAACTATGAAGGTAGGGATGCAACCTTTGATCATTGGCTACAACCTGTCTAAACAAAAGTAGGATTCACTACTAGAAAAAGTGCTTTTCACGATATACATTTGATGACACTTTATAAAAATGTGTCGTGGAAAGTAGTTAAAGACAACATAATCATTATTAGTGTCGTAAATAATTCGATTATAGAAAATACCATGACATATAAAATAAATATGTGGTGCTTTTTTCAAAAGAAGACACTTTACGAGGTGTCGTAATTTTTTGCACTACTCTTTTTAGAGGTGTCGTGTAATCCAAAAGAAATAGAGGGGAGGGTAAATTTATTTAGTCGCCCATTTTGTAAAATGTTTAGGCCGCATCAGGGAAAAAAAGCTATTTGTAACAGCCCGTAACCTCCCACTTCACACGCCCTAACAAATAGCCTCTAACCTCCCACATCTACAGAAACAAATTACGCAATCTCATCCACAGCCATAACCTATAGCCTCCGCTCATCTTTGTTACGTAATATCTTCCGTGTTATAAATAACAAATTTTATTGGTTGATCGTCAATGGGGCATTGCCTACGTTTCCTTTGTGGGTGATCAGTTCTCTCTATTGTTATTGTTAGATTTGTTAATTATTGAAGCTCCATTAAAGCTCCTCCATTGAAGCTGAAGCAGAGCACCTCCATTTATGTAGGTTCTCTTTTGTTATTTTTGGAATCAATATAGTTTATGAGTAACGAGAACATTGAATGATAGTTTTTCATCGTTAATACATCTCCTGTAATGTATTTATTCATTTTTTCATTTTTTTTCTCTGCCTCTACTATTTCTATTTGGCTTCCATTAATTGTTATTTTTATCATTTCAGCTTAATTAGATTTGTTAATTACTGTAATATTATGAAAAATCATTTTTATCATGTTGAATGTCTACATATTATGAAAAATCATTAAGTGTTGTCTGTTTATACTTAAAACTTAAATTTGTCCATGTTTCAATGAAAAACACTAAGTGATATGGGTGAAACTATTTTTGTGATAAGATATTTCACTAATATTTTTGGATTAATTTGAAATTGTGTATTGATCACAAACCCCCTCCACCTCACTACATATACACTCTTACAGACACAACTTTATAATTGTGTCATAAGATATTTCATTATTTTGTGCATATGGTATTGTTTTGGATTTTTAGTTCTTTTTTTATTTTGTTTTGTAAGTTAAATGATCTGGTTTTAAAAACAAAAGTGCATTGAAACAGGTTTAAAAAAACCACGTTCATGAATCGTTTCATGGGCCGATTCCCGGTTCTGAATCGTATCGCACGATTCGATGCCGAATCAAACGTTTTTTTGAACATTTCCAATTTTAAGCTTGATTCAAATCGTTTTGTATGGAATTAAATCGAATCGTCCGACTCGACTAGCGAATCGGACGGTTTTGATAACTATGGTTGTGTGTATTTGGCTTTTTGTTTATGTTTAGTTTTTCATTTATGCTTAGTTTAGTTTAGACTTTTGGTATTAAATTTATTTGTTGCCTTAGGTTTATAAATTATATTCCAACTGCTTGATTTTTGTGGTGCTCAATTATATTTATGCATAATAATTGTTTAAATCAGAATACTAATTCTTGAAATTGTATTTTTGGGGTGTTATGGAAAAATATTTCAAGCGAAAAAGAATTAATGAAATAACTTTCGAACCGTAATTTCAATTAATTTATTGTTAATTTTGGTATATATTATTAGGGGTAAAAAATTGATGGAAAAAATACCTCTAAAAATTTGTATAAATCTCAATTACACATCATGTTCCTCGTCTCTAATCACCTTTGTAGAAAAGAATTAAGCAAAATAAAATCAAGATCGCCTCTTTTGTTATCTTTGGAATATCTCAGTGCTTTTATAGATTTCAATAATGCTTGTTTATATTATACTAATATAAATATGTATGACAAGCATATTACATAATATGACTACAATATTGTATATAATACATAACACCTAGTTATATTACTCAAAATTATGATTACACTCATAATGTGATGATATATTAGTGTAAGATATTCATGTAATGATAGTAATTTTTGCATGTAATTTTTTTTACTAACAATATAATATGTTGGATCACATTCCACCATTTATTTACTTTTTATTTGAGGGGCCTGCATCATAAAAAGAAAATAAAAAATGGTTGTACCAAAAAAAATATACTGAGACGAGTTGTTGCCTCCTATACATGATGTGAGGGGTATGCTGGAAAATACGATACTATATGTGTAATGTTTTGATATTTCACTACATTTATCAAATTCAGTCTATCACAATTGATGTCCTATCCCTAAAACCCCCTAAAACAGTATTAGAAATTATACTAAAGTATGGACACATAATTCAAATAGATACAAAAAAGGAATACTATTATTTTAATTTTAATCCTTGCATGATTGTTTGGCAGACTACTTAATGACTCCAACACTTAATTAATGTTTAATGGATTTTTATTATATACAAAAGACCAGTGTTTCTTTGTTATATATAATAAATTTTGGAATCAATAGTTATGTTTATTTTAATATAGAGATGTTATTTCAAAGTATATCTCGACCGAGCCTAGTGAAAATATTATTGGTAAGGAACTTGTTGTAGACCCAAATAATGTCATTGAAATTGATATTCACTCTATTATGATATGTTGTAAACAATAACTTACATATATGCAGATAATGCCATAGGAATTGTTAACGAGTTTACTCATTTGTGGTAAAAATAAACTTTAATAAAATTGTATAAAGAAACAGGTAATTTGACATAAATATGAATGATATTTTTAGTGAATTTTTGTCCTGAATGATATTTTTAGTGAACAATATTCACGCATGAAAATTGAAATTGAAAAAAAGCTAGTTAATATGTCTTTGAACAATATTTCATGGGTCATATAGTCCTTGTCTTAGTATGGGTTGTCATATTATATTTTTTTGGCTAGTTATTAAAAAATATGTTTATTATATTAGCTATGGTACATGTCACAAACACACCCCTTTCTTGAAGGCTTATAGGCCAGTTCACTGATATTTTAGTTCTAAGGGTCTGAATTCAAGACAATTATAACTTATTTCTATTGCAATGATATTCAATCTCTATAAGCATTTTTTGAAATTCATTGATTGAATTGAAACTGTATATTAATGTTTGATTGATGATGAGAATTATGTGGGTTTTATTTATTTTATCGACTTTTGAGCTAATTATTTTTTTAGGGGAACCTCAATAGTATAATTTTAATATTTTTTAATTGCAATATTTCATTGTTCTATTTTGTAGGTGATTGTTCTGGGCAGTATTCAGGCACTACAAACCAGATCCAATATAGGTATCTTATCTTGCTTCATTTGTGTATCTCCCTCTTTCAAATTAGTAAGTGTATATACCCACTATTGATATTTATGAAAATAGGTAATTTACAACAGGTCAACTTGATTTAAGTGTATTAATATGTATGGTCGAGTGTGGTTGTTTTTATTACTTCTATATTGAAGGGAACCTTTAATAAAACAAAAATGGCTATAGTTCATTCGTATTAATTTGTTGCCTCGATGGTCTAACTATATATCTATTCTAACCTACCTTTGTAGATAGTGACTAATCAATGAGATCTTGTAGAATGTAACTATATTTGAAAAGAACATGACATTTTATCCGTTTATTGTTGACATTTTACCTCTTTTTCAATACTAGTGTTCGCCGGTGTAAACAAACTAGAAATTAGCAAGTGGGCAACTCAAGATGGAAAAATATTGGTTGAGATTTCTAAGGTTTTATTATTATTATTATTACACGCATAAATATACATTTACATATATAAAAAAAAAAACTAAAGTATTTTTCTGATTGAACACTGTTCAAAAATTGAGAAGTGATTATGATTTCATACTTTTTTTTAAATTATTTGTAGACATACCGAGGAGTACCAAGATGGCGTGTACAAATTTATTGATTCTGCCAAGAAAACTGCTAGAAATCGTGATATGATAATATGTCCCTGTAGAAAATATAAAACCTTTGTCAACAAGATGAGGAAAAACTGTTTGAACACCTAGTCATTCATGGCTTTGTAATTACGTACAAGAAGTGGGTATTTCACGGAGAACATTCAACTTCTTCATACTCTAATGATATTGATATTTAATTTTTAGATTTACATAGGATGTATAGAGATGCTTATGTTCAAGATGCATTTTTTGCCGAAGATAATTTTAAAAGCGATGATAAAAGTTTGAAACAAAATTTGAAAGATGCTTAGACTCCTTTATATCCCGGGTGTACAAAGCATACAAAGATGTCAATAATTACAACTTTATACAAGCATAAAGCTACACACGGAATATATAATAAAGGATTTAATGAACTTCTTGAGTCTATACATGAAATGTTGCCCGGGGATAACGTTCTTCCCAAGTCTTTGTATGCAACGATGGAGTTTCTAAAATAATTTGATCTTGGCTATGAGAAGATAGATGCATGCATTAACGATTGTTGTTTATTTAGAAAAGAGTATGAATATTTGGATAAATTCCCTAAATGTGGCTCATCACGATGAAAAGTCGACGAACGCACAAAGAAGGTTAATAAGGGAGTATCTACAAAAGTATTGCGGTACTTTCCAATAATCCCAAGATTTTGAAGGATGTTTTTATCATTAGATCAAGAAGAGAAGTTGCAGTGGCACTCCACTGACATAAGCAAAGATGGTAAGATGTGACATCCAGTTGATTAATTACCACGAGACACAATTAATAAAATGTGGCCTCGTGGCGTCATTTTGCATCCGATCTAAGAAATCTTAGGCTTGGACTTGCAGCGGATGGATTTAATCCCTTTAATAACCTTAGATTAAACTATAGTTGTTGGCCCGTAATTCTAACCATGTATAATCTTCCCCCATGGTTATGCATGTTGTCGGAAAAATTAATGTCGACTTTGCTTATACCGGGGCCAAAGCAACCAGAAAATGACATAGATGTATATCTGCAACCACTTATAGATGACTTAATCGAGTTGTGGAATAATGGGGTGGAGATGTACGATGCATCTAGCCAATATACTTTTAATTTGAAAGCTATTTTGATGCGAATAATAAATGACTTCCCTGCATATGGTAATTTAGTCGGATCTACCACAAAGGGAAATTTGCATGTCCAGTTTGTGGTCCTAACACATCCTCACTACAGTTATAAAAGAGTATGAAATCGGTGTATATGGTCCATAGACGCTTTCTTCTAATGAACCATCCATGGAGGGATACCAAAAAAGAGTTGATTTGACGAATTTGAAGAATTGAGGAGGCCACTAAAACCTTTGAATGCGAAGGAAATTATAGATGCTCTGGTGGTGTTGAAAATGATTTTGGAAAAGGGAAGAAGTGTAAGAGGAAGAAAGTGTTCTTGAAAAAGAGGTCAATATTTTTTGATTTACCGTATTGGCATGTACGTATATTTTAACTCATAATCTAAGAAACTAACTTAATGCAATTCTCTTAAAATTTTTAGGACATTTATTTTTCATATTAATCCTCCCTCATTTTTTTCTCTCTAGGCATTAGATGTACGTCACAATTTGGACGTGATGCATATCAAGAAGAATATAAATGACAACCTCATTACCACATTGTTAGATATAAAGGGAAATTCAAAAGATGGCCTCGAGTCTCGTAAAGATTTGCAAGAATTAGGAATTAGAAAGGAATTGCATCCTTAACCAAATGGGAATAAAGTTTACCTGTCGGTAGCAACTTACACACTCTCAAAGAAAGAAAAGAAAGTTTTTTGTCAAAGACTATATGATTTGAAGTTACCTGATGGTTATAGATCCAACATTAGTCATTATGTTTCATCGAAAGAATGTAAGTTATTAGGATTGAAATCCCATGATTATCAAATTTTAATGCAATAATTGTTGTCAGTTGCTATACGAAGACTGCTACCAAAGGGGCCAAGACAAGTGATTTTTTGCATATCTTCATTTTTTTAATGAGTTATGCCAAAGAGTGATCGATAAAAGGAGAATGGAAAAATTAGAGGAAGATATCATAGAGATTATATGCATGTTGGAAAGGTACTCCCCTCCCCCTTTTTTTGACATTATGGTTAATTTTCCAATTCACTTAGCTCAAGAAGCTCGATTATGTGTGCCTATACAATTTCGATGGATGTACCCATTTGAGAGGTAATTTAGAATGTATTTAACTTTTTTTTTATTAACAAGTTAGATATGTAGTAAACATATGTTATATTCGTATTTTTTGCTATGTTTTTGTCATTACGTTTATGAAGGTACTCAAGGGTTATTTTAGGAATCGTTCACAACTTGAAGGATGCATAGCAAAAAATTATTTGGCTGATGAGTGTGTAAGGTTTTGTAACATGTATCTAAAAACAACAGCAGAAATAGGTGTTCCACAATATCGAAATGAAGAGTTCAAAGATGAGACAATACCTGGAGGTCAACCTACATCTAAGGGGAAGCCAATAACATTGTCCGATGACATGTTAAAAATTGTCCATCGTTATGTTCTATTTAACAATCCAGAAGTTGAGCCATATATAGAGTGAGTAAAGTGATGCTCATTGTATATATTTATAACTTATGGTATCATTAATATTGTTATTAAAATTTCTCTACGTTAATATTAGAATGCATTTGAGCGAGCTAAAGTATTCCAATCGAAGTTTATCCCAAGATGAGACTATGCTACAAATAAGACATATTGAGACATTCACTTCACGGTTAGTGAACAAGGTAGACCAATTTTTACATTGTCCATTGTAAGAGTCTAATGTTGTTATGTATATAAAAAATCATATAATTTCATTTATGATCTTTTAAACAGATTAAGGATTAGACAAATACGACCGAAGTATCAATAATCCTCAAGTGGCTAGTGCCTAAACCACGACGTTATGTTATGTCATATTCATGCTACATAATAAATGGAAAATGATTTCACACATCAATAGTTGAAAAGTCCACCCAAGATAGTGGAGCTTTTTTTTAGGTGGAGATTATTTGTAGATCTAGTGCAAAGGATACCATACATGTAGTTGTTAATGTTTCATATTATTGTAACACCCCGTATTTTTGATGATTTAATAATTATATGATTTATTATTATTGTTAGAATAATTATTTGATTAATTATTATTGTAGGATTAATTAAATTATAATGCAAGAAATTAATTGTTAATTAATTCGGGTTAAAATAATTATTAACTAGCGTGACAAGGGTTAATACTTATTGTTGAGAATCATTGAATATTACCGTGTTAATACATAAAATGGAATTATGCAAATTTGATAAATTATCGAAAGTGAGAAATACAACAGCTTGGTATATTAAGTTGGGATGCGCGTGTGAGTCGTGCCGGGACTAATTAAATGGAATAAAAAGGTAAATTATTTTTAAGTAACTCGTATGATCATTTCGAGTGCACCGTTGAGTCCAAAAAGATTGAGATATTCAGAAAACTCTACACAGATATTTTATTTGGAGTCCGGGATATTTTTAGGCCAAACCAGCACCCCGTACGGGTAGTTTTGAAATTTGGAATTTTGGGGAAATGAAATGGACGAAAATTAGAGTTTTATTATATCAGTTACGTGGGAGAAATTAGGGATCACATTCACATAACTCAAGAGAGAGTCACATAGAGTGAGGGAGAGAAAATCCCAAGGAGCCAAAGTTTTTAGGCATCATCTTCCACCACCGTGACCACCATCGTATAGATCGGAAGACGAGGAATGCATCTATACCAACATCACCAATGGATAAGACCATCATATTAAAGGCAAGTGTTTATTACTTGCATGATTTAGTAATAATTATGTTCATGATTAGAGTAAGTAATAACCCATTAATTTATGAGATTTAATTTTAATAAAAACTTGATGATTTGATTCATATTGGGTCTGAGATTATAAGAGATTAAATTCCTTCATGTAGATGGGATTTCATCCACGAATTTATGATAATTTCCAAGAAAAAATCTGGGATATAGTAGTTCTTGAATTGAAATTGGAAGAACTAGGGTTTTAATAGTTTAATTTGGGACTTTAGTATTTAATTGATGTATTGTGAAGAATTAATGATTCTAGGTTGTTAGAAATCATGTAAATATGTTAGAGCATCGATTGGGTTTGCTGTTTGGGTGTTTGGGAATGACCAGTAGAGATTTTAGAGGTGTTCATGGTGGAAAAATGCTGAATTTTGGGCAAAGGGGACGAACCAGTGCGCGTCGCGCGAAGTCATGTGAAGAGTTTTTCGAGCGAGATAGGATGTCGCGCGAAGTCGCTCGAACAACACGTGGCAGTCGTTCAAACGACGTTGCCATCTGGTTCAAGCGACGAGGTAAATTCTGGGAATTTTCTTAGAATCCAGTTTTGAAATTTTTAGTTTATTGGAGTAACAGAAACTGCCAGATAGTAAATTTATGGAGGACAAAATTTCGAGAAAGTATGTGAGAATTAATACTTTAATGAATTCGGTGTAGAGAATGTACCTTGGAGATTACGAGAGAGATAGTAATCTAAATATTTATACTGTATGTAATTATGAGAATAAAATACATATGAGAAGTATATAATTAGGTTGGAAAAATACCTATGAATTCTAATAGGATGTGTGTATGCCTATTATGTGATATTCTTGTTAAATGCACTAATGAGTGATAACCCGGGGGTCCAAGAATCTAATTGCTAGGCGCACTAATGAGTGATAACTCGGGGGTGCAGGAATTCTATTATTAAGTGTACTATTGGGTGATAACCCAGGGGTACAAGGATATTATTGTTAAGTGTACTAAGGGGTGATAACACGGGGGTACAAGAATCTTATTATTAAGTGAGCTAATGGGTGTTAACCCGGGGGTGCGGGATTATTATGGTTAGGTGCGCTAGTGGGTCTTAGCCCGGGGGTGTAGGATTTGTATATATATGTATAGGGATGATGTGACCATATATATATATATATATATATATATATATATATATATATATATATATACTAATCCTGCACCCTTAGGTTACGACCACTTGGCGCAAAGTATATATATATATATATATATATATATATATATATATATATATATAGGGATGATGTGACTATATATATATGAATATACTTGGGAACATTATACTTTGTGAAATTAGTAGATATAGTATAAATGAGAAATAAAATAATCTTAGTGGGTAAAAGATTAACCATTTGAACGGTGAATAATAAAACTTTTAGTTATGTGAGACAAACTATTTCTTTAATGTATTGTATGGGCGATACGGGTATACAACTGGAGAACGTAGATGGTGATATTATGATTTCAAACTAGTTAGGTCGGGTAGCGTAGCTAGTGTGGGTAAGATGTACATTAGGTGTGCACAATAGATGAGAGGTGAGAATCTCATGTGAGAGTGAGATATCTAACATGCACATAATATTTGCTTTATTTCAGTTTTAAATACTTGCTAAATATTTTTAAAACATCGGGCTCTGACCCATTTATTACAATTATTCTCTCTTTTTCTATATATATGTATTATATCAGGTGCTCAGCCACAGGGATACCAGAACTAGAGATTTGGATTGCTTTACGTGCTGCAGTTGTTGTGGAAGCTGTAGGTCCTTGCATTAGACGCGTCCATCATTTACATTCAGTTTTATCTAGACATCTCAGGGGCATGTGTCGCCCATTCCTAGTTTTTATCTAAGTTATTATTCACTTTACTTTACAGTTCTTTTAGTTGGATGGAATTTTACTATGAGTTTTTGAATTGGAGTTTTGAACTGGAAGGTTTTATCCAGTCTTATTTATTTCAGTACTTAGTTCATACTATGTACCTTTCACATTTCTGTGTATGGTGAATAGATTATATTCTATATATTTGGGAATTTAAAAGTGAATTATTTTGTTAAAACTAAAATTGGAAAATATTTTGACACCTAGCTTAATTTTATATTAGGTGAATAATATGTTAAAAAGTTTTTCGACAGTGATGCTAAGGATGTACCAACCGAACATTCTGTTTTAAATTGGTATAGGACTGATCACCCTATATTTGATTGGGCAGCGTGTCACAAGTGGTATCAGAGCATCAGGTTTTAGAGTCTTTTAGGATCTGTACGGCTTATTACGTTTCAGCGTATCGTTCTTTGATGTAAAGCCTTATGATAGGATTATTGTGTTCCCTTACGCATGCGACTTACGTTCTCCGTCTATGAATTATAATGTATGTGACTAATTATACAAAATTTTATGTGATTCAAACATCGAACATTTTGGGACGACCAACAAGGGCAATAAGAAGGACTGCAGGAGAAGAAGCCCGACAGGAGGCATAGAGTAATCTGAGAATAGTGATTGTGAAAAATGTCGCCATAAGTATTACTTAAACAAGTGATAATGAAATCATCACTTGAGAATAGTGGGTTCCCAGGGCACATTCATATATAACGGTGGAGTGATTTCAGGACCACCTAGAATAGTCGATAAGGGGGAAACCAAAGGGACTCTTTTGAAAACTATCAGTGAAAGGTGCGGAGAAGAAAGAGAGAAATTATAAAAGGCCAACTGAAGTAGAAAATACAAAGGCAATTGTGTAGAGTGAAGAGTAACGACACTGAGAATTAAATTTGTAATTAAATTGGTAGCTCTTGGGAGCGACATAAAGTGATTAGATTCAATCACCACGTGTAGAAAGTCTGTTTGAAATTTAAAGAGAAATTTGGGTATGAGTTGACCATGAGGCATTCCATTCGATGTGGTAATAGAGATGCAAGTGAAATTTTGAAACTTAACATGGTGGGTAGGCCAGAGACCAATCGTGTGAAAAAGGTTGAATTGCATAAGAACTTCATACCTATAAAGGGGACATATAATTATAAAAGGGCTTATGATTAAAGAAGGATCGTGTGTAGAATACAAGCATGGATGAGAAGTACAGCTAGGATGACTAATGTTGATGTCTTCAAGGTTATACGGTTGTAAGTTATCCCAGCATTTCCAGAAGAAGTGAGCCAGGAGGGTAAGAGAATCTGGCTGAAAGGCAGAACTGAACTTAAAAGTGTTAGTGAGACACCACAGGAGAGTATACCAAATAGGGAACTCAGTTAGATAATTTTGAGTGATCAATTTCCTACAAAGTGACGATGGAGTCAATCAGGGATGTAGTGGCCAACAATAGTTCCGAAAGGACAACGTAACCAAAGGGACAACGGGAGAACAATTGGGAACTATGACTGCTCGGTCCGAGAGCAGGACATTTCAAAATGAGCAGTGGAACTAGTGATGAGGAAATGGCTCGTGAAGTTTACCTATGAGAAGAGAGTAGGATTACAAGTTTTGAATGTGTCCATAATTGTGAAGTGATACTGATGAGATTGGAAATGGTAAACCATGCCAGTTAGGCATAACAACTGGAGGAGTGAGACTTCCTGTGACAACCCAAATATAATTATGATAAATTATGTTTAAATCATGATTAGCTTATGTGATATGGATAATATGTTATTAGTATATATAATGTTAAGTTATTATGTCTATTCTAATCCTACCTTCATAAAGCATGAAATATCGAATTAGTTATAAATATGAAATTTTGAAGTTTTCGGTAGGAATGTTCATCTTTAAAACTAGTCTTGACCTTTATTACATAACAATTGACTTGAGGAGAAAACTATATAGTTGTAGATATATGATTTAGGTTTATAACGCGACAAACGATGTGTTAAAGGGAGGTCCGAGCGAGAAGTTATGCTGGAATTACGAAGCAGGGACAAATTTGTCCATTCTTTAAATGATATTTCGTCTTATTAGGCTAACAAATGGTGGATTTTGATTGGTTAAAGAAGGAGGTTGGTTTTGGACGACTTTAAAGTCTTGAAACAAGCCCCTCCTTCAACAAAACTCAGCCATTAAATAGTTTGGCTTGAGAGGAGGAAAGAATTGGAAAGTTTAGGAAGAAAGTGAGGAGAAAATTTGGAGAAAAATCTGTGGAAATTACGTAAAAGTCCCGAAGGAAGGGAAGGAGAACCGGTTTAACAAGTGTCGGACAAAAGAAAAGGAAAAGCCTGATAAGTTTCCAAGGTGAGTGTACTTAAGATTTGTTTCATACATAAATATGGATACAGCTCTAAGGGCAAATTTATTTGAATACTTCGGTATTCAGGATTCATTTGGGTCTTATGATCCAGGATTGGTTTGAATACTTCGATATTCAGGATTTGTTTGGATATTAAAATATCCAGAATTTGTTTGGGTCTTATGATCCATGATTGGTTTGAATACTTTGGTATTTAGGATTTGTTTGTATATTAAAATATACAGAATTTGTTTGGATCTTATGATCCAGGATTGAAATTGGACAAAGATCCGATAATTTGATTTGTCTTATGATAAGAATTTGTTGGAACTTATGTTCCAGGATTTGTTATTGCCAACGAGAAGGATTGTTTGGATTTCATATCCACAGATTCGATATAAAACTTTTATTTTGTAGCAGGGCAGGATTGTTTGGATTTCATATCCACCAATTTGATATAAAATTGTTATTACTTGGATTATATATCCAAAGATTTGATATAAAATTGTCATTTCATTGTAGGAAAGGATTGTTTGGATTTTATATCTTGATATTTGATATAATATTGTTATTTCATAGCAGGGCAGGATTATTTGGATTTTATATCCACATATCTGATAAACAACTGTTATTTAATTTTAGGGAAGGAATACCTCACTAAGCTTAATGCTTACGGTTTATATTTTAACATTTTTAGGTTTGTACACTGCCAGTTAGGATATCATATGATCGGTGAATTGAGAGTTGCACCGTTAGAAGGATTTGGGGATTAGACGTGGGGATTTTGTCATTGTCACACTGAGATTTTACTACACTCGCACATCTTATATATTGAGTTGAAATGGGTTGATTTAATGATTGTAATATTTAATCATAGTCAATCATAGTATAACATGTTCATTTAATTATGACTCTGATGTTAATTACGTTATGGTACAAAAAACATGATTATGTTTATTATACATAAAAAAAATATTGATAAATGAATTATTTTTCGAATGGACGAAAGATTATGATTTAATCATAATATAAATGAAATGATTAGAATATATTTGGGTCTGGGGTGTGACAATTAGTGGAATCAGAGCGTCTAGGTTATTAATTCTGGACGTGTGTGGCGATTAGATGGCAGTTGTTAGTTTGATATGATATTTATGAATTGTTTATGTACTAACCAATAATTTAGTATTATAAATTGTTTGTGTTGGTTGTTATAACTCGGTTATTATAGATGGAACCTGGGGCATGGGATAAGCCAGTGGTTCCAGGCCAAGTGGGCGACCCTTTACTATGAAAGAGGCTCATATTACCCCGGATGTGGTGATAGGTACACTTTTTGTTACTGATAGAAGTGTTTATGTTTTGATTGATACTGGTTTCACACATTATTTTGTGTCCTATGCATTTTCTATATACCTGAATAGACCGTGTACTCGTTTAGATGTGGGGTTGGGTATTTATATGCATATGGGGGATATAGTTGTAGTTGAATATGTTTTCGTGATTGTGTTTTGACTGTGGGGGTTAGAGATATAGTTATAGATCTACTTCCATTGGATATTTCTGATTTTGATATAATTATGGGAATGGATTGTGTGACAACCCGCTCACCAAAATAAGGGGTGGCCAGCCCAATACTCCAATATAACGGAATCATGGATGGAATCATTCTCAGCATCATAACAAAAATATAGAGTATCCAGGATAACCACCCAATATTTCAGAAAACGGGTTGCCAAAAATTTTGATTTGAAAGTAAATAAATAAAAACAAACAACCCAATTCCTGAAAGATAAGGGAAACCCCAAGACATATATAAATAATACATCAAGAATATAATAAAGAGACCGAATATGTAACCGGTCACTAAACTGATACACCAATAATACACAAGTACAATAAGTTACTTATTACATTTCATTAGACATTTACAAAAGCTTGGGCCTCTTGCCCGAATAAAAGACTTGATCTTAACTAGAATAAAAAAAAAAAAAACGTCTATACCAAATGTATCCCGTAATACCCGCAATGCATCACGGCTCGTCGAAAACATCGGAATGGGAATTCAAATCAGGCATCCTTACGGCGGAGTACCTGAGCAGAGACAAGATGAATATGCAACAAGAAATGTAACCAGGTCAGGGCCCAGTTCTATATGATTACCAGATGAATAAAGAGTATGACAGTTATGTATGATAAATCGTGAAGGAAGAGAAATAAGAAGTAACCTATACAATTTAAAGCATAAGCTAAGCAGGAACAAAAATAAGAAGCATTAAACTAAAAACTTCACCAAATGTGCCCATTTATTTCTTATATCTTTTCCTTAGCAGGAAGTATATAAATATAATCACAATCTTTTGCTCTTTAAGGAAATTTTATCTCAATTTTACCTTTTGTAAAAATCCTTTCCTTATCAGGAAAATAATCATTTTCAAATGCTCTTTGTGGCATTTACATGTGCTCTTTGTGGCACTCCATCATGCTCTTATGGCATATCAAACACATCAAGTCCCACTTGATTATGAACTGTTATAATTATATACATATAACGAATTCTAAAACCGCTCGTCCGGGTTTCCCCACTGTGCTCGCCCCTAAATGACCATCATCTTCCAGGGCCTATCATTAGACAACCTGGGCACCTATATCGCAAGACGTCGGGAAGCGGCCATGAGCCTGCGGGGTAGTCAAGACCACACCCGGAATCTCCTACCCATCGCAGAAAAATATACAACAATAAGCGCTCCCATGGCCTAGGACTATATCCACCCTGCATTCATTAGCCAGGGGGCTTCACCTCACGTGCGGACTTCCCTTATGATGCCATTTAGAGAGGTGTGTTTAAGCCAGTTTATTTATCATAACAAAATCAAGTAAATCATTATTTACCGGTTTCATGATTAAGTAAATTATCATATACAAATATCAATACCATTTCCATTTCATTTCCATTCCACGTATATGTTTCATTTTATTCGAAACCGTTATTATTTACTTCTAGTAACAGATATAACTTATTATCCGGAGCCATACAATAAATTATATCAATACTATAACCTCAGAGGAGTAAATAAACTCTTCATTATCTCCAAGCATTCTAGGAGGTTATTTTAGAACCCCAAGGTTATCATCTTTCGAAGGAATGAAATGACTTTCAATTTATTTTCCAAACTCACCTTTGAGGTACTATGATGAACCACCAAAGTTAACATAGCTCAATCGAACTTTTAAAGTCTCCCAACATTCTTTTGGAGTGGTAATATAAACCATCAAAACTAGTATAGCTTAATTAAGCTTCTAAAGTCTCCCGAACATAACACTACATCTCCTAGTTTTATAATGGTTAACTATAAGAAAAGAATGCCTTATCATTAATAGGCCTAACCACGGAAAAGTCCCCACATAAACCATTCCTAATGTAGGGTAGACAACTAACTCATCTCACACTCTAGGAATCTAAGTTTACTTCATTCAAGAAGGTTCTTAATCCCTATATTTAAAGAAAAGAATTAAAATTGAGTTATAAAATTAACTCAAAAACAGCAGGAAAACGAATCGATTCGCCCAAGGACCGAATCGATTCGCCCTAGCGAATCGATTTGCCCAAAAAGCGAATCGGTTCGGACTACTAGAACAACATTCTGCAATTGGCCGAATCGATTCGACCTTGACCCGAATCGATTCGGGTTATGCAGTCCTGCAAATTTCCCTTAGCGAATCGATTCGCCCAAAGGGCCGAATCGATTCGGACCTGCAAATTTGCCAAAAATGGCTACGAAGGGTTATGAACCCTAAATCCTCCAAACTTCAAATCTCTTCCTTTTCATACACATCCAACAACAAAAATCTACCCCAAACTAATCTACATGATTATTAACCATCAAAACCCACAATTTCTTCAACATAAATCAAGACTAGGGTTTAAATCCCACAAATTCTACATTTAAGCCATAAATGTAAATACACAACTATCCTACAATTTATGCATCTTAAATCACATATTAGCAAGTAGAAAACTTGCCTTAGGGTTGATATCTCAGATTTATTTGGAGAAGAAGCAATCCCAAATCCTCCATCTCCAATCTCTCTCTCATTTCTCCATTTCTCTTCTTCTTCTTTCTCCCTCTATGTTCAAGACATAAAATGGGGAAAAATAAGGGATTTAGAAGACTAAAATCGTGGCTTAACATAATTCTCCCAACTTAAGTGGTTAATACCACATTAAAATGACTCGCAAATACGCATATAAGCTAAAACCAGGTAAAAGTGCCCGAAACACAAAAATACAATATGGCACTTATTTTGACTGTCTCGCACCTTTCGAGACTAACTACACCCTCTAAACTGGCATCCGGAAATTTTATAAATTATTTCGAGTTCCAAAATCATTTAAACTAAAAGTCCATTTAAAATACATGACACTACTGGCATGCAACCTGATGTTATTTACTTTCACATACAGTAAATATGCATCAATCTAGTAAATATTAACTTTTAATTCATTAAATTAATATTTACTCCAGTCCCCACATTTTATATAATTACCTTATGCGGTAAAATTTGTATAAAATGAGCCTCCCAGAATCGAGGGTTGTTACATACTCCCCCCCTTAAGAGGGAATTTTGCCCCCAAAATTCGGGCATACCCAAATCTGATAAGGGTATACTACCCTAAACTAGGATTCTACCATCCTAAACAAACTCCTCGTTATCGCAACGTCCCAAATGGACTCGAACTATGGTCGACCCTGTCGATCTCAGTCAATCATCATTTGTTCTCTAGTCTAGTAGCACAAGGCGCTCTTCGCTAACCATCGATTCTAGCTTCCTATGGCGGAACATGATGTCCACATGACTCGGCACAATTAGCCAAATCTTCAGAATTATGTTACATCTCACCTCGGGGCATCCATACCGGCTCTAAGTGGCTTAGCCCCAACGCTACTCAGCTATCCCCCTCATCGACATATCTCATCAAGGCATATGGCTTAAAAGCCAAATCTCTAAAGAAATGTTCCGAGACCACTCCAAGTCCAAGGAACATATTACCCATTGGTTCCATCCATCGAGTATACGAATTACTCAACTGACCACGCTAGGCCACTCACGGTACCATGCCTTAGGAAATGATCCATAAGACCACTCCAAAACCTAATGGTTGCACGACAACCCCCATCCATACCATTACTGCTCCCATCTACGAGGTATACTAAGGCGCACGTTCGTAATATGCCTTTCGGCATAAGTCAATTTCCTCCCTTTCATCCATCCACTTTAGGGTAGTAGGATATACGCCATTTCCATACGGTTCCCATTACTTCGCGGAAACTTTTGGTAAACCTTCGACACGAATATCTAGTCTCGGCCCACCCTATAATAATAGGCACCTCCCACGGTTTTACTATTCCTCCATCGATAATGGGGCATACTCTTCTACAAGTAGTCCGTCCAAAATGGCCGGGAATGCAACAGTCTGATCAAATGATTAACCATTTTCTCAAATGGGATCATGACCAGTTCGATGCCGGTAGTTCCATGCAGACGTCTATGAATACCCTTCTTCGTTCCACTACTACTCTCTTTACACGAGTAGGTGAAATGATCAATCACAGACATAAACGCTCTTACTACCGAGTCTTCCTATTCATGCTCATTCTACTTGGCCTTCCATTCCATTACCATTATCTCTGGCGAGTTCTCTATTCGACACGTCCACTACCCCAATCGCATTTCCTTAGCGAATGAGAAAATATCCAATCACTAGTTCTTCTGAACTCCGAGCACCAACTCGATTCCTCCCACAACATATTGCAACAACTTGTTGTCTACGAGAAGGACCAAATTTCCTGCCCAGGAAGTAGTGCCTTATCTATTTAAGGTGATCACTACCACGATGAATCTTAATTCAAGCACGGGATATTACTCTCCACAAGTTTAAGCCTGTGAGACGCATAAACAATAGGTCTATGCTCCATTATTATTACTCCCCAATCCTGGCAAAAACTTACTCATTAAACTCACTCTCGAGCTTACAATCATGACTCAGGAGTGAGGATCCACCCGTCCTTATTAACTCCCCGGAAATGAAGTTACCAACGTAACCTTATCTCTAAGAAATGACTCATCTCCTTCGGCCGAACCTACCAAACCTCTCGAGACCCCATAATCTCGCTCCTAAGGGATCTAATCTCTTATAGAGTTAACCCATAACTTATTCGTGGTCAACTCCCTACCGCTTTCCTAAACTAACACCGCCTACCCTCAAGGTCTTACATACTAAAAATCCTAAGGTCTATTTATATATATCCTACCTAAATCGTAAGCATATAATACCAAAGACATCCCTAGTGCCCAAGACCTTACTCAACTTCTGACATTCGCTCGGGTTCATGCGTGGGACGTCTCGCCGAAGCGAAATCCAGACAAGGAACCCTCCCGTTACACTACTACCTCGCATCATCGGTCCTCGAGATATGACGGTCTAAAACACATGATCGGGATCGGTACAATTCTAATTTACAATTCTCCTAATAAGATTCTACTTCTAGACTTCACCTTAGCATTCTATACACGAAATAAGAGAAAGGAAATATGGCATCTCTCCACTCCTAACGTCGTTAAGGTTCACGCGTGGAGCGTCCCGCAAAAGCAGAATCCAAATAAGGAACCCCTCCTATGCATTACTGCTTAACTTTGTTGGTCTTGGAGATAAGTCATAGAATTCACACACAAAGCACATAAACAATAGAACACTCAAACCAAGTAACACATATGACACATATACATTTAAAAATATCATCCCTCGCGTCATAATGAGTGAAGAAAAGATAGAAATTCCATACCATGGAAGTCATACAATTACTCTTCTATAATAGCGTAAATACTACTACAAGCTCAATATACACACCCGAGTCTATCGTAGACACAATACTACTAAATCTTATCCTAAGGAATATACACTACCCACCTATAAGGTAGAATTCCCTCCACAATTTGCCAAGCACTCCGGGTCAATACTAATGGTTCTCAGACTCCATATTCGAGCCTTACACATACCAACATTATCTCCACCAACTCCCCAACCAGTCACTTTACTCTTGCCCTCGCTCTCCACTTAACGAAGTTTAAAAGGAGTGGTTCTACACTCCACATCATAGCCGTTGTTCCGACTCTGGCTGCCAATAATTGCCCATGCAGCCCCTCCTACTCTCTTAGTAAAAGAGGACACGTTCTTGGCCTCCCCTTCCTCAGTTCAATGAAACCTCCCCAGGTGGGTGTCCACCAATGGGGTTTCACGATTCTCACTCCATCAGAAGTGTTAACAACACCTATTTTGGAGCCTAACACTTCATGGTGCATGATCTCGTCTCCCCAACCGTACAACACCTTATTCGCCATTGGTCTTTAACCGAACCTTTTGTGAACATTCGAGAATCCACCTTCTCCTCAGTCCAATTATCCTAGAGAAACTCGCCATTGCAAGTATCCACCGGGCTTCTCTATGGGCCAAACTTCTGGCACCCACGAATATAGTGACCACATTTTCACCTCCTCAACACTTCTTCTATGGGTGAAGGATTTTCCTCCATTCTACTACAGGGCACTTCTCCACTTCAATATAACATCGCTTGAATTCTCAAGTTTAGTACCACTTCCTACTTCTAGCGGTACTTGGGAAACTACATCAATTGAAATTTGCAGTCGTAATAGCAAGACAAGAAAGTGCTACAAAAAGGGAGCGGCCTCTAAAGCGGTCCTCATCCCAGACCACAACCTACAGTTCTCCACAAACCTTTCCATAACGCCCTTCTTCTATCGACCCATTATTCTCACACGAATACGCAAAAGATTTTTATAGATTCTACCTCATGGTAGAAGAACGAAATCTCACAAGAGAAATCAACGATCTTAATCCTAAGGCTTTACATCAAATCAAGAGCAACGCTGAAAACTTAAGGCGTCCACACAGATTCCTAAGGACTCTAGAACCTGATGCTCTGATACCATCTGTGACAACCCGCTCACCAAAATAAGGGGTGGCCAGCCCAATACTCCAATATAACGGAATCATGGATGGAATCATTCTCAGCATCATAACAAAAATATAGAGTATCCAGGATAACCACCCAATATTTCAGAAAACAGGTTGCCAAAAATTTTGATTTGAAAGTAAATAAATAAAAACAAACAACCCAGTTCCTGAAAGATAAGGGAATCCCCAAGACATATATAAATAATACAACAAGAATATAATAAAGAGACCGAATATGTAACCGGTCACTAAACTGATACACCAATAATGCACAAGTACAATAAGTTACTTATTACATTTCATTAAACATTTACAAAAGCTTGGGCCTCTTGCCCGAATAAAAGACTTGATCTTAACTAGAATAAAAAGAAAAAGAAAACGTCTATACCAAATGTATCCCGTAATACCCGCAATGCATCACGGCTCGTCGAAAACATCGGAATAGGAATTCAAATCAGGCATCCTTGCGGCGGAGTACCTGAGCAGAGACAAGATGAATATGCAACAAGAAATGTAACCAGGTCAGGGCCCAGTTCTATATGATTACCAGATGAATAAAGAGTATGACAGTTATGTATGATAAATCGTGAAGAAAGAGAAATAAGAAGTAACCTATACAATTTAAAGCATAAGCTAAGCAGGAACAAAAATAAGAAGCATTAAACTAAAAACTTCACCAAATGTGCCCATTTATTTCTTATATCTTTTCCTTAGCAGGAAGTATATAAATATAATCACAATCTTTTGCTCTTTAAGGAAATTTTATCTCAATTTTACCTTTTGTAAAAATCCTTTCCTTATCAAGAAAATAATCATTTTCAAATGCTCTTTGTGGCATTTACATGTGCTCTTTGTGGCACTCCATCATGCTCTTATGGCATATCAAACACATCAAGTCCCACTTGATTATGAACTGTTATAATTATATACATATAACGAATTCTAAGACCGCTCGTCCGGGTTTCCCCACTGTGCGCGCCCCTAAATGACCATCATCTTCCAGGGCCTATCATTAGACAACCTGGGCACCTATATCGCAAGACGTCGGGAAGCGGCCATGAGCCTGCGGGGTAGTCAAGACCACACCTGGAATCTCCTACCCATCGCAGAAAAATATACAACAATAAGCGCTCCCATGGCCTAGGACTATATCCACCCTGCATTCATTAGCCAGGGGGCTTCACCTCACGTGCGGACTTCCCTTATGATGTCATTTAGAGAGGTGTGTTTAAGCCAGTTTATTTATCATAACAAAATCAAGTAAATTATTATTTACCGGTTTCATGATTAAGTAAATTATCATATACAAATATCAATACCATTTCCATTCCACGTATATGTTTCATTTTATTCGAAACCATTATTATTTACTTCTAGTAACAGATATAACTTATTATCCGGAGCCATTTAATAAATTATATCAATACTACAACCTCAGAGGAGTAAATAAACTCTTCATTATCTCCAAGCATTCTAGGAGGTTATTTTAGAACCCCAAGGTTATCATCTTTCGAAGGAATGAAATGACTTTCAATTTATTTTCCAAACTCACCTTTGAGGTACTATGATGAACCACCAAAGTTAACATAGCTCAATCGAACTTTTAAAGTCTCCCAACATTCTTTTGGGGTGGTAATATAAACCATCAAAAATAGTATAGCTTAATTAAGCTTCTAAAATCTCCCGAACATAACACTACATCTCCTAGTTTTATAATGATTAACTAGAAGAAAAGAATGCCTTATCATTAATAGGCCTAACCCCGGAAAAGTCCCCACATAAACCATTCCTAATGTAGGCTAGACAACTAACTCATCTCACACTCTAGGACTCTAAGTTTACTTCATTCAAGAAGGTTCTTAATCCCTATATTTAAAGAAAAGAATTGAAATTGAGTTATAAAATTAACTCAAAAACAACAGGAAAACGAATCGATTCGTCCAAAAAGAGAATCGGTTCGGACTACTAGACCAACATTCTGCAATTGGCTTAATCGATTCGGCCTTGACCCGAATCGATTCGGGTTATGCAGTCCTGCAAATTTCCCTTAGCGAATCGATTCGCCCAAAGGGCCGAATCGATTCGGACCTGCAAATTTGCCAAAAATGGCTACGAAGGGTTATGAACCCTAAATCCTCCAAACTTCAAATCTCTTCCTTTTCATACACATCCAACAACAAAAATCTACCCCAAACTAATCTACATGATTATTAACCATCAAAACCCACAATTTCTTCAACATAAATCAAGACTAGGGTTTAAATCCCACAAATTCTACATTTAAGCCATAAATGTAAATACACAACTATCCTACAATTTATGCATCTTAAATCACATATTATCAAGTAGAAAACTTGCCTTAGGGTTGATATCTCAGATTTATTTGGAGAAGAAGCAATCCCAAATCCTCCATCTTCAATCTCTCTCTCATTTCTCCATTTCTCTTCTTCTTCTTTCTCCCTCTATGTTCAAGACATAAAATGGGGAAAAATAAGGGATTTAGAAGACTAAAATCATGGCTTAACATAATTCTCCCAACTTAAGTGGTTAATACCACATTAAAATGACTCGCAAATACGCATTTAAGCTAAAACCAGGTAAAAGTGCCCGAAACACAAAAATACAATATGGCACTTATTTTGACTGTCTCGCACCTTTCGAGACTAACTACACCCTCTAAACTGGCATCCGGAAATTTTATAAATTATTTCGAGTTCCAAAATCATTTAAACTAAAAGTCCATTTAAAATACATGACACTACTGACATGCAACCTGATGTTATTTACTTTCACATACAGTAAATATGCATCAATCTAGTAAATATTAACTTTCAATTCATTAAATTAATATTTACTCAAGTCCCCACATTTTATATAATTACCTTATGCGGTAAAATTTGTATAAAATGAGCCTCCCAGAATCGAGGGTTGTTACAGATTGGTTATCTAAATATCATGCATCTATGGATTGTTTCTATAAGGAAGTTATTTTTAATATGCCTGGTGAGCCTGAATTTAAATTTGTGGGGGAAAGAAAAATTGTTCCCAGTTGCTTCATTTCTGCTATTCAGACGAGGACATTATTGAGTGAGGGTTGTGAGGGTTTTATTGCATATGTTCTTGACACTAGGAAGGGGGATTTATAATTAGTCGAGGTTCCAATTGTACTGGATTTTCCAGAAGTGTTTCCTCGTGAGTTGCTTGGGTTACCTCCAGAAAGAGAAGTTGAATTTAGCATTAAATTAGCACCTTGGACATACCCTATTTCTATGGTACCGTATATAATGGCACCTGTTGAATTGAAATAACTTAAGATTCAGTTGCAGGATTTATTTGATAGGGGGTTTATACAACCTAGTTTATATCCGTGAGGTGCACCAGTTTTATTTGTGAAAAAGAAAGATGGTACTATGCGTTTGTGTATTGATTATAGGAAACTGAATAAAGCTACAGTTAAGAACAAATATCCTTTACCTATTATAGATGATTTGTTTGATCAGTTACAGGGTGCTAAAGTGTTTTCAAAAATAGACTTGCGATCGGGTTATCATCAGTTGAGGATTATGGAGAGTGATATTTCTAAAACTGCTTTTCGTACTCGGTATGGTCATTTTGAATTTCTGGTGATGCCTTTTGGGGTGACTAATGCTCCATCTATATTTGTGGATCTTATGAACTGGGTACTGCATCCTTTTGTTGATTCATTTGCCATAGTTTTTATTGATGATATTCTGATTTATTCACGTGATATGGTTGAACATGAAAAGCATCTCATAACTATTTTGAATCTGTTGAAAGATAAGAAATTGTATGCTAAGTTTAGCAAGTGTGAATTTTGGCTATCACAAGTTGAATTTTTAGGCCATGTTATTTCTAGAGATGGTATATGTGTTGATCCTAAAAAGGTAGAAGCTATTGTAAAATGGGAGAGGCCCAATAATATGACTGAGGTGAGGAGTTTTCTGGGTTTAGCTGGGTATTATAGAAGGTTTATTAAGGGATTTTCTTCGATTGCGTTGCCAGTGACTAAACTAACCCGGAAATATGTTAAGTTTGAATGGAATTCTAATTGCAAAAATAGTTTTGATGAATTGAAAAAGAGGTTGGTAACTGCACCTTTTCTTACTATTCCGCATAGTGGAGATGGTTTTGTTATTTATACTGATGCTTCACATCAAGGGTTGGGTTGTGTTTTTATGCAGCATGGTAAAGTTATTGCTTATGCTTCTAGGCAGTTGCGTACGCATGAACGTAATTATCCTACACATGATTTGGAACTCGCTTCTATTATGCTTGATTTAAAATTATGGCGTCTTAATATATATGGTGAGGTATGTGAAATTTTTACTGACCATCAATGCCTTAAGTATTTTTTTTACTCAGAAAGAGTTGAGTTTGAGGCAGAGGCGGTGGATGGAGTTAATTAAAGATTATGATTGTACAATTCACTATCACACAGGGAAGGCAAATGTAGTTGTAGATGTACTGAGTAGAAAGACTTTGGGTAGGTTATCTTGTATTCGGTGTGCTAGAGTTGCCCACATCATGGAGTTGATATTGATGGGAGTAGAATTGAAGCTAGCAGATGGGGATAGGTTCTTTGCTCATGTAAGTGCGAGGCCTTTGTTAGCTACCCGTATTCGTGATTTGCAAAGTCAAGATCCTTTTCTTGAGAAGAAACGACAAGATGTCGGAGATGGTAAGTCTGAAGATTTTTGTATTGTGAATGATGGAACTTTATTGTATAAGAAATTATTATGTGTGTCTAATGTGGGTGGATTGAAAGAGGAAATTTTAGATGAGGCTCATAATTCCACTTATACTATGCATCATGGTAGTACTAAAATGTATAAGGATTTAAAGGAGCATTATTGGTGGAATAATATGATGAAGGAAATAGCTGATTTCATTATTAGATGCCTTATATGTCTGCAAGTAAAAGTGGAACATCAGATACCTACGGGTTTGCTTCAACCATTGCCAATATCGGAGTGGAAATGGGATCATGTAACGATGGATTTTGTGGTTGGGCTTCCTCGATCTCAGAAAGGGAAGATTCAATTTGGGTGGTGGTAGATAGGTTAACCTAGTCAGCTCACTTTCTAGCAATCAAGACTACGTATACAGTTAATAGGTATGCTAGATTGTATGTTAATGAAATTATTCGATTGCATGGAGCACGTGTTTCTATTATTTCAGATAGGGACCCTACATTTACATCTAGATTTTGGAATAGTTTGCAATATGCTATGGGTATTAACTTAAAGTTTAGTATGAATTTTCATCCCCACAGAGATGGGCAGTATGAAAGGACAATATAAATTTTGGAAGATATGCTTAGAGCTTGTGTGCTTGATTTCAAAGGCAATTGGGATGAATAATTGCCTTTGATAGAATTTGCATATAATAATAGTTTTCAATATACTATTGGTATGGATCCATACGAAGCATTGTATGGTAGATGATGGTGTACACCGTTATGTTGGGGTGAAGTTGGTGAAAGGAATATAGAGGGTCCAAAGTTGATTGAAGTCACCACTGAAAAAGTAAAGATTATTCAAGATAGAATGAGAACATCTCAAAACAGACATAAAAGTTATGCAGATAAGCGATGAAAAGATTTGGAATTCCAGAAAGGGGATTATGTGTTTCTTCAGATATCTCCATGGAAAGGAGTTATGAGGTTTGGAAAGAAAGGGAAATTAAGTCCACGCTACATTGGACCTTATGAAATTCTTGAGAAAGTCGGGATGGTTTCATACAAGTTACCGTTACCACCAGAGTTAGCTCGATTACATGATGTTTTCCATGTTTCTATGTTAATAAATTATGTAGAGGACCCTTCACATGTGTTGGTGGAACAACCTATTGAGTTGAAGGAAGACTTGAGTTATGGGGAAGAACCACTTGCTATCGTGGATAGGAAGGAACAAATATTGAGATCAAAAGTGATCCTACTTGTGAAAGTTGTGTGGAGAAGGCATTCCATGGAAGAGGCTACATGGGAGAGAGAGGATACCATGAAGATGCGTTATCCATATTTATTTGATTCGAACAACCAAGGTATGCCAATTTCGGGGACGAAATTTCCTAACAGGGGGAGAATTGTGACAACCTGAATATAATTATGATAAATTATGTTTAAATTATGATTAGCTTATGTGATATGGATAATATGTTATTAGTATATATAATGTTAATTTATTATGTTTAGTCTAATCCTACCTTCTTAAAGCATGAAATATCGAATTAGTTACATATATGAAATTTTGAAGTTTTCGGTAGGAATGTTCAACTTTAAAACTAGTTTTGACCTTTATGACATAACAATTGACTTGAGGAGAAAACTATATAGTTATATATATGTGATTTAGGTTTGTAACACAAAAAATGGTGTGTTAAACGGAGGTCCGAGCGAGAAGTTATGCTGGAATTACGAAGCAGGGACTAATTTATCCATTCGTTAAATGATATTTCATCTTATTAGGCTAACAAATGGTGGATTTTGATTGGTTGAATATGGAGGTTGGTTTTGGCCGACTTTAAAGGCTTGAAATAAGCCCCTCCTTCAGCATAACTCAGCCATTAAATAGTTTGGCTTGAGAGGAAGAGAGAATTGGAAAGTTTAGGAAGAAAGTGATGAGAAAATTTGGAGAAAAATCAATGGAAATTACGTAAAAGTACCGAAGGAAGGGAAGAAGAACCGATTGATCAAGTGCCGGACAAAAGAAAAGGAAAATCCCGATAAGTTGCCAAGGTGAGTGTACTTATGATTTGTTTCATACATAAATATGGATATAGCTCTAAGAGCGGATTTGTTTGAATACTTCAATATTCAGGATTTGTTTGGATATTAAAATATCCAGGATTTATTTGGGTCTTATGATCCAGGATTGGTTTGAATACTTCGGTATTCAGGATTTATTTGGATATTAAAATATCAAGGATTTGTTTGGGTCTTATGATCCAGGATTGGTTTGAATACTTCGGTATTCAGGATTTGTTTGGATATTAAAATATCCAAGATTTGTTTCGATCTTGTGATCCAGGATTGGAATTGGATAAAGATCCAATAATTTGATTTGTCTTATGACAAGGATTTGTTGGAACTTATGTTCCAGGATTTTTTTATTGCCAACGGGAAGGATTGTTTGAATTTTATATCCACAGATTTGATATAAAATTGTTATTTTGTAGCAGGGCGGGATTGTTTGGATTTCATATCCACTAATTTGATATAAAATTGTTTTTACTGGGATTATATATCCACAGATTTGATATAAAATTGTCATTTCATTGTAGGGAAGGATTTTTTGGATTTTATATCTAGATATTTGATATAATATTTCTATTTCATACCAGGGCATGATTATTTTGATTTTATATCCACATATCTGATAAAGAACTGTTATTTCATTTCAGGGAAGGAGTACCTCACTAAGCTTAATGCTTACGGTTTATATTTTAACATTTTCAGGTGTGTACGCTGCCAGTTAGGATATCATATGATCGGTGATTTGAGAGTTGCACCGTTAGAAGGATCGGGGACTAGACGTGGGGATTTTTTCATTATCACATAGAGGTTTTACTACACTCTCACATCTTATATATTGAGTTGGCATGGGTTGATTTGATGATTATAATATTTAATCATAGTTAATCATAGTATAACATGTTCATTTAATTATGACTCTGATGTTAATTACGTTATGGTACAAAAACATGATTATGTTCATTATATATAAAAATAAAATATTGATAAATGAATTAATTTTGAATGGACGGAAGATTATGATTTAATCATAATATAAATGAAATGATTAGAATATATTTGGGTTTGGGGTGTGACACTTCCAGTGAAGGAATTTGGGTCAAGAGAATTAGGCCTAATAAATTTACAAACCGAGAGTGATGGGTTCAGGTTGGACCATTGGAGTCCTCGTTAAGAGCAGCATATGGTATGTCAGGGTCGACGAGGCCCAGGATGTAAATGGGAGGTCAGTAAATCCATAATTGAGCCCTAGAGATTTTGGGCCAACGTTTCAATAATGGGCATGAAATCCACATGATGGAATAAATTGTCCACAATGAGAGGGAATAACTATTGGATGAAATCCTAGATATATAACGATTGCAGATGTTCATAGGTCATGTTAACAGCCACATGTTGGGACCTTATGATTAGGCGAGACTGGTGAGGTTTTGCCGCATCCTTGTGAGTAAAGGATAAATTCTAGTGACATGGGTGTGTCACGACTTATATGTAAATTGGAAACCCTAAAACTCGTGTGCGGGTCGAGTTAAGTGGGAATGTTAGTTATAACAGTCTTGTTATAAATGTATTTCTCATTGATAGCGAGGCATTTTGATGTCGCCCGTGAGTGAACCGGGTGGGTTGTAAGAGTATATTTTGTTGTTATAATTTACTAATTGCATTGAGATAACATTAGTAGAGTTTATTATGGTAAGGTGTAGTGATTAATTACCGTATGTTTGAACGATAGTAAATTGAGTGATATGACTGTCGTGTCGGGTACTCCAGGGGGAGTAATCTTTATTTTGTGCGGCACCACCTAAAATAGGGTTGGGCCCAGATATATGTATGCATAAAACTTTCATGGTATTATAGACCTCAGCGAGTATGTTGTCTAGTTATATGTGATTCCGGTGCGTAGGAATTTATTTAACTGATAAGACTTAGTATACATTGTTTTCTTTGTCGAACATCGAGATATAGCTCGTTAGATATATGTAGCTCTGAGTACTTGGGGTAGTGAGAGTGCCATGCTTCATGTTATTATTAGGGACATGAGAGTGGACGAGAAAACTTTTATGTACACATATGAAGATTGTGGGAAGGTACATAGTATGGGCTGAGGGCCTTACGGGCCTCGACAACCGACTAGGTTAGATAGTAGTGTATCGGGGGGGTTACTTGTTTGTATTTCACTTTGTGAGACATCCCACGCATGAAACTAGCGAACGTCGGGAGTTGGAGAGAAGTTTGTACATGGCTTATTGTACATATACAAGAATATATTTGAGAGTTGATAATTCCATTATGACTTAAGGCCAGTAGAGTCACCTAGCCTTAGTATCATTCTGAATAGAGAAATGGTGCCGCTGAAGGAGTGATTAAGTCAGGACTAGTGGGGTGGTTGAGTGCACCCCTACTCTATCAGTACACCGAGTGCAAGAGGATTTATTTAAGAGAAATACATGCCATTCGTGCAATAATGCGCAAGACATAGGGTGTATGGGCTCCCTAGGTGATTGAATGAAGCAGTGGATTATGATTGTCATGTGAATTCGATAACATTTAGTCGGGTAAGACGAAGCTTATTCCGTAAGAATTGTCAGAGACTTACATTTCACGATAAACTGAAAATTTCGAGCGAAAAAAAGAAGACTTGTGTCACGCGGTGCGGCAAAGCCACAAGTATCACGATTAGAATTACATTCGAGAAGAGTAAAAAAAATGTATCAGGTTACAAATAACAGTGGTGATGGGTTATAATGTAGATTAATATTGCAAAGTTTGTCTTGTAGTGAGTCACCTGACTGTTGAAAAAAAAGGGTGGAAAATTCGAGACCAGTAGGGGTTTCTTCCACTAGTGAATGGGATTGTATTCACAAGGATATTCTCATGTAGCTAAGATGGTGAGACCATAGGCACCGAGATGCGATTGAGTATGGCCTACCATCCGCAGAAGGATGGGCAGGACAAGCGGTCTAATCGGGTGCTGGAGAGAAAATTTTATGTGCACCCTTAAATCTTCGGAGAGGATGAGAGCAGTACCTTCCACTAGTGGAGTTGTGTTCAATAACTCTTATGAGTTCACGTTTGGGAAGAGTGCCAGTAAAGGTATGGCACGGTAAACTTGGTTGTTGTCCTACTTGATAGTTAGAGGCGGGGGACCAGCTATTAATGGAAATATCTAAAAAAGGGATGATATTATCGTATACATTGTGCGTGAAATATATATTGCACAACTAACTTACTAGTACGAACGACACGAGAAGAGGTCGTATGTATCTGAAAAGATGATAAATCTACTAAGGTGCAAATAGTAGAAGGCTAGATAGTGAATATCTAAAATAAAGTTTAAGTAGTGGAACTTAATTGGTAAGGCTTGGGCAAAAGTCTATATGACAGGGTAACCTGGAGTTTAAAACAAATACATGTGAAGTGTTCATTATTAAAGGTATTCGATAGCGTACTATATGGGTGGTACGGAGTAGCTTACTTGGGAACGCAAGGATGCGATGCGCAATATTTATACAACGTTGTCTGTACCTGGTATATTTTTCCGAATTTTGGGACGAAATTCCGTTGTAAGGGGGGAAGTATGTAACACTTTGTATTTTATATGATTTAATAATTATGTGATTTATTATTATTGTTAGAATAATCATGTGATTAATTATTATTGTAGGATTAATTAAATTATAATGCGAGAAATTAATTATTAATTAATCCAGGTTAAAATAGTTATTAACTAGCGTGACAAGTGTTAATACTTATTGTTGAGAATCATTGAATATTACTGTGTGAATACGTAATATGGAATTATGCAAATTTGATAAATTGTCGAAAGTGAGAAATACAAGAGTTTGGTATATTAAGTCGGGATACGCGTGTGAGTCGTGTCGGGACTAATTAAATGGAATAAAAAGGTAAAATATTTTTCAGTAACTCGTATGATCATTTCGAGGGCGCCGTTGAGTCCGGGAGGGTCGAGATAATCAGAAAACCCTACTCGGGTATGTTATTTGGACTCCGGGATATTTTTAGGTCAAACCGGCACCCCGTAGGGGTAGTTTTGAAATTTGGATTTTTAGGGAAATTAAATGGACGAAAATTAGAGTTTTATTATATCAGTTACGTGGGAGAAATTGAGTCTCACATTCACATAACTCAAGTGAGAGTCACATATAGTGAGGGAGAGCAAATCCCAAGGAGCCAAAGTTTCTAGGCATCATCTTCCACCACCGTGACCACCATCGTATAGATCGGAACACGAGAAACGCATATATACCAACATCACCAATGGATCAGGCCATCATATTCGAGGCAAGTGTTTATTACTTGCGTGATTTAGTAATAATTATGTTCATGATTAGAGTAGGTAATAACCCATTCATTTATGAGATTTAATTTTGATGAAAACTTAATGATTTGATTCATATTGGGTCTGAGATTATAAGAGATTAAATTCCTTCATGTAGACAGGATGTCATCCACGAATTAATGATAATTTCCATGAACAAATCTGGGATATAGTAGTTCTTGAATTGAAATTGGAAGAACTAGGGTTTTAATGGTTTAATTTGGGGATTTAGTATTTAATTGATGTATTGTGAAGAATTAATGACTCTAGGTTGTTAGAAATCATCTAAATATGTCAGAGCATCAATTGGATTTGTTGTTTGGGTGTTTGGGAAAGAACAGTAGAGATTTTAGAGGTGTTAATGTGGAATAACGCTGAATTTTGGGCAAAGGAGATGAACCAGTGTGCGTCGCGCGAAGTCACGCAAAGAGTCGTTCGAGCGAGATAGGGATGTCACGCGAAGTCATTCGAGCGACACGTGGTAGTCGTTCAAACGATGTTCCCATCTGGTTCGAGCGACGAGGTAAATTTTGAGAATTTTCTTAGAATCCAGTTTTGGAATTTTTAGTTTATTGAAGTGAGAGAAACTGCCAGATAGTAAATTTATATAGGACAGAATTTTGGGAAAGTACGTGAGAATTAATACTTTAATGAATTCGGTATAGAGAATGTACCTTTGAGATTACGAGAGAGATAGTAATCTAAATATTTATACTATACGTAGTAATGAGAATAAAATACGTGTGAGAAGTATATAATTAGGTTGGGAAAATACCTATGAATTCTAATAGGATGTGTGTAGGCCTATTATGTTATATTATTGTTAAGTGCACTAATGGGTGATAACCCTGGGGTTCAAGAATCTTATTGCTAGGCTCACTAATGAGTGATAACTCGGGGGTGCAGGAATTCTATTATTAAGTGTATTAATGGGTGATAACTCGGGGGTACAAGGATATTATTATTAAGTGTGCTAAGGGGTGATAATCCGGGGGTACAAGAATCTTATTGTTAAGTGCGCTAATGGGTGTTAGCCCCGGGGTGTAGGATTTTTATGGTTAGGTGCACTAATGGGTCTTAGCCGGGGGGTGCAGGATTTGTATATATATGTATAGGGATGATGTGACCATATATATATATATATATATATATATGAACTTGTGAATATTTTACTTTGTGAAACTAGTAGATATGGAAATAATAATAAATGCTTTGTGCCAAGTGGTCTTAACCTAAGGGTGCAAGATTAGTATATATATATATATGGGGATGATGTGACTATATATATATATGAATATACATGGGAACATTCTACTTTGTGAAATTAGTAGATATTGTATAAATGAGAAATGAAATAATCTTAGTGGGTAAAAGATTAACCATTCCAACGGTGAATAATGGAACTTTTAGTTATGTGTGATAAACTATTTCTTTAACGTATTGTATGGGCGATACGGGTATACTATTGTAGAACGTAGATGGTGATATTATGATTTCGAACTAGTTAGGCCAGGTAGCATAGATAGTGTGGGTAATATGTACGTTAGGCGTGCACAATAGATGAGAGGTGAGAATCTCATGTGAGAGTGGGGTATCTAACATGCAAATAATATTTGCTTCATTGCAGTTTTAAATACTTGCTAAATATTTTTAAAACATCGGGCTCTGACCCATTTATTTCCATTCTTCTCTCTTTTGCTATATATATATATATATATATATATATATGTAATATATCAGGTGCTCAACCACTGGGATGCTAGAACTAAAGATTTGGATTGATTTACGTGCTGCAACTATTGTGGAAGCTATAGGTCCTTGCATTAAACGCATCCATTATTTCCATTCAGTTTTATCTAGACATCTCAGTTGGGGTATGTGTCTCCCATTCCTAGTTTTTATCAGAGTTATTATTCACTTTACTTTACAGTTCTTTTAGTTGGATGGAATTTTACTATGAGTCTATGAATTGGTGTTTTGAATTGGAAGGTTTTACCCAGTCTTATTTACTTAAGTACTTAGTTCGTGCTCTGTACCTTTCACATTTCTGTATATGGTGAATGGTTTATATTCTATATGTTTGGGAATTTAAAAATGAATTTTTTTTTAAAACTAAATTGGAAAATGTTTTGACACCTAGCTTAATTTTATATTAGGTGATTAATATGTTAAAAAGTTTTTCGACAGTGATGCTAAGGATGAACAAACCAAACATTCTATTTTAAATTGGTCCAGGACTGATCACCCTATATTTAATTGGGCGGGGTGTCACAATTATGGGATTATACAGGATATAATTTTGTTGGACTTTCACAAATTTCGATTGCCTATATTTCAATGTGATTGGGCCAACATTTCAAATGGTGTCAAATTTGATGATGGATTCACTTTAGTTAACCTCCACCAAGGACAAAATCAACTAAAAAATATCCCTTCATTCTAAAAGTACAAGCAAAACAAGTATTTTATTCAGGAAAAAGTGGAACATCAAATTGGTATGTGGTTCTCAAGGCATCGCCATGAGGTTTTCATGAGTTGGAGATGTATGATGAGAGTGCTTACGCATCATATTCGTCGATTGATGTTTCAAAACTTGACAATAATGAGAGAAATGGCGATGATCATGTGAGGATATATTTTGAGGGTGTTATTGTGTGATTGTTATTTTTTTTTAGCATGTAGACATTAAGTTTGTTTGATGAATATAAACATTAGTATGCTTATGGTAAATTCTCTTAATCTAATTCTTTGTTAGCTCAGCATAGAATCAACTGGCATTGTTCAACATATGTTTTGTTTTTTGACTGAATATGTATGAACTTTCGTTCTATCTGCTATGTTTTCTTCCTGTCAACTATGTAAATGACTAATTTGGTCATTGATCATACAATGTCTTTTGATTAAACTATGATGAATGAATTGATCTTGCGTGGTGAAAATTGGAAAACCTCTGGATTGAATTTGATTCTGTTGCAGTTGTTACATGTCTATCATCTTGTTTTTAGTATTTTTCTCTTTTATTGATTTAGGCTCCTCTTGGAGTTCTGTTTTTTTTTTTTAAAAAAACACTCACAAATAATCCTAAAAGCCCAAAAGAGTTAAAAAAAATTAAAAAGAAAACATCAATCAATGCATTATGGCCAGATCATAGAGTCCCATTTTTTAGTCAAATCCCAACTCCTCATTGAATTACTACCTATTACTTGTCCCCCCTGTCACTTTTATTAATATGGCAAGTACATATTTCCTGTTTTTAGCAGTGGCCGTTATGGAGGTAGCAATTGACGGAGAAGTCCACCTAGGTCCCCAAGGTGTAGATATCATTGTCAGTTCTCCTTAATGGTAATTTTCCTCTTCTCACCACCTGTTATGAGATAAAAGATTTAAAATCTAAAGTCATCAAGACTTGTTATCTGTTGTCCCTTTAATTTTCTCTTAAACTAGTTGATTGTTTAGAAACTAGTCAAGCCTTTATATACTCACAAATTATGAAACACTAAGATAGTGTTCTCACAATATTAAAAAATCGTTTCGATGAAACTTTTTTGTAATAGTTTTACAATGTTTGATTATTGGTGATTGTGTAAAAATAGGTTTTGTTATGCATATCATTTATTTATTTCATCACATAATTAATTTGATACTTTTTCATTTTAGTTTTGAAGATTACACTTATGAAGTGTTGCATATCTGAATTAGTTTCTCCATTGTTGCTTTTTCAAGAATTGTGTGTCCACTGATTCACTTTATAATTATGTATGTTGAAGGGTATTAGAATGTTCGGGGATATGACTTAGATAAGGAATCGAAATACAAATCCTTTCTGAAGCTGGTAGTAGCCTTCATCAGATAATTTAATCTCATTTTTGAAACTGACTTCTCAAACACAGAAAGCTAAAATCAGAATTCATTTTTGTCAATACACTATAAACTAAAATGTCTACCTAGGCAAGGCTCTCACCCTTAGGCAAGAGGTTGAGGTTGAGGGTTCGATTCCAAAAAAATTAAATAATGAATGTTATAGTGGAGAGCCTAGTTTAGACTATAGTTAAATTGTTGTTGGATTGAGCTTGAGCTTAAGAGTTAAAGTGTTCTCTACCTTCATTCATAACTTTGACTTGAGTTATCTATTGATAATTGCGTGTCTGTTATATTAATGATTTCCTTTAACTTTGATTGAATGTCTTAGCTATTTTACTATTCACTAGTATTAGATCTCATGTCTTAGGACTTTCACTTTTTATATGAATATTCTTCGTGTTCTTGGCCATTTGCTGGATGGGTTGGGTGCTCGATTGAAATTTTTTATTTAAAAAAGTATTTGCGGTAAAACTATCATTTTACAAAACTACCTTTTAGAGATCAAAGGCTTGGCTTGGTTCCCTTCGTGCTAATCATAAAGTCTATTGCAATATTACTTGTGCCTTAGTTTTTCTTTAGTTTTCTCTTGGTCAGAGGAACAGGGTGACCTCGTAGGGGACTCATCCACTGTGGGCACTCTAAATTTCTACTGTGTGCTTGGTTGGGAAGAGTAACTGATATTCGACATGACTCTTGTACCCAAGTTCGAACTAGGGGAAAAAAGATGACTCTTGCATGTGCGAGGGATGTCTGTTGAGGTCTGTTCACGGCATGATCAAGCATGGAACTTGGGAAATAGCTGAGGTACTTGAGAAGTCCGACAGAGAGTTCAATCAAAATCAAGTGGGTAGGCAAATGAACCGAGGTAGTCGAAGGCTACGAAGGCTGAGTCAAGTTGTTGCAAAGCCTTACGAAAACGCTGAGGTCATTAGACCTAACAATTTGGCCGTAGAGAATAGTTTCTTTTGGATGATATATCATATCCTTGTGTTCGTTTAAATCACATATTATGTTTTTTAAATCTCTACCTATTCCAATTGATCCATGTTGCGAGATATAATTATTAATGGTTCACTTATTGTTGGGTTTGGGACATCTGTTGGACTATTTATTCTACTAGATATTAAGTTTGGAGTTCTTATAAGCCTTTACTAAGACAATTGAGTACTCATTTATTTATGATTTGAATTTCATCAATAGGGGGTGAACTTGTGGACATAAACTGGGGGATATTGGACAGGTCGAGCCCTTTGTGGGACATTCTTTTGTAGATATAAATAATAGCTAGTTGATGAATCATTTGTTTTGAGATATGTGGTGAGGTTTGAATGGTACTGAGAGTTTTTATATCTCATCTTTGATGTACATGCTGAGGAAATTTATATTAGGCCTTATTGACATCGTGGACACTTTGTTAGATGCGTTTATATAGAGATTGTTGTTTTTCCTTCTTGTTACTCATGTGGTGAATGATTATGTTATTGATGATGAAAATGATCAAGTTTAAAAATAGACTTTCGTGATGTTTATTAAAGTTACCGATGTCTTAGAAAAGCTGCGGTGCTTTATGGTATTCTGTTTAAAATTTCACATGTGAACTCAAGAGTCAGTCACACTGATGCATAAGCAGACTGGCCTATTCATTGCACAAGATTTCAGGCTACTTGGAACAAAATGAGTATATATTATATCTTGGTGATTGCGATAAAACTCATTAAACATTTTTGCAGCTCCCCTGCTATCAAACATCAATTATTCTACCCATCTTATTAGACAAAGTGTGTTCCGTATATGTTCATGCCAAAGAAAATAAATAATAAATAACACTTATAATAGTAATCTAAGATTCATTTTTAATGGATTCTGAATTTTTGGAGTGGTTATTTGGCATGGTATGTTCGGAGTGACCTATATTTTCTTTTAGCACTCTAAGAATATGTGGATGTTTTGTACTACAATAATACTAGCACAAGGCTCCCACTACTTATTCGCGTGGACATTTAAAATGGTTTATAATGTTAGAGCGACTTTTGTTTATATTTGTGCTTCGTGTTGATGATTGATATGAGAATCTTGATGTCTCTTTGCAGATTCCATTGATTCCAAAGCTCGGTCACATTCCTTCTTAGTAAGGTAAATCATCATCTGAGCTTATATTAATAGAAAATAACTGCAACTTTTGTTTTCAAAGCAATAAACAAAATCTTTTACAACTCAGTCCCACGTTCGTTCATATAATTAATAAAAAAAATCTTTCATGTCAGTTTTAAGTAATGATTTGAAACATATCATATAATATGTAGAAGCAGCTAAAAAAACATTCTACAAATCTTGGTCATGCCAACCTTCTGTATAAATTATTAGATACACATACATGTAGAAGTTGGATAGTAATCAATCAAATCATTTTTTATGTAGAAGCTGCTAAATTACATTCTACAAAATTGGGTCATGCCAACCAACTAGATAAAAAAATCTTTCACATGTAGTTATGTTAAATGATAGATTGACTATCTATTTATATTGTGGTGATAATAATCATATTACTTGTAGTTAGCTTGACAAGCCTCCGATCCTTATACGAAATTTTTTCAGAATTTTGAGTTTTTTTAGAACACAACAATACACGTGATTACTTTTCCTTTAGTTACGTTAAAACACGTCTCTTATCTGGACTCCAACAAACCCCACATTTTCCTAAGAGTTGCTCGATATGACTCAACTCTTTATCAAAACTATTTTTGTAAGAAAACTGTTTCTTGTTAAGATAGTTTATGTATGTTGGATTTCTCAAAACTCAGATATGTATGCTAAGTTTCTCAAAACTCAGATGTGGCTTCATCAGACCGTCAACTCTAAGGATAATGACTAATCTTTATTTTTTTTCATACTTGCGTACTGTTGTCACGGTGTGATAGAGCAATGTTTGTCATACTTTTGATAGTGTACGGTGTGATAGAGCACACGACATCAAATGAGGATTTCCCTTACCTCAATTCACAAAATGGCACTGATATAAGAACTGCATTGATATGGATGAGTATCCTGCCAGCACCGAACTCCAGAATCGATGCGTTAAAATGATATTCCATCTATTTCATGCCTTTGGCGGAGAAAATGAGACTGGTGTCGGCGTGGGCACTGTGGGGTCATGCTGATGCTGCCAGCGGAGGGCTTATTGCTCCATTCATTTACCCAAATATTGAATGGGATTTTTGTTTGCCACTAGTGAAGAGCATTAATGTCAGTGGTCATAAGTACGGCCTTAGAATTTGAATTACTCTTGAAACAGGGCACATTGCTTCAGACAGTGCACACACACGCACACTTAGAAACTATTCACACAGCTCTCACACAGTGCACACATACACAATGCACAGAGTTCCACACATGCATAAACATTTCCCACAGTTCCACGCACAGTGCACAGTGAGCATACACACACACATACATTGGACACAATCCCAAGCAATTCCAGTTTCACATAGTTTCATTAACGGATAATGTTAGGGCTACCCTTTTTTGTTATCCCCGGCTTCAAAGTGTTGTGCCTTGCTTTGCCTTTATTTGTATGGGTCTCGTCAGGACATAAAAAACAAAGCAAGATACAACACTTTGAAGCCGAGAATAACAAAAATGGATAATAAAAAAGGGTAGCCCTAGTGTTACCCTTCATTAACACACGAACACCGCAAAACTGATAGTATGTGAAACTGATAGTTGTGAATGTGACGAACATTACGTCCGTGTGGAATTTTCATAAAGCAATACATATACACAAACATATTCACTACAAAATGTAATAAAACTCAGGGCTATAATTCTCTGCATCGAAGTGTACTGTCGAACCTGAAGCATGGCTCCCATCACGTCTTCCGGATATACCGATATACTTGTTGAGTCTGCATCGAATCTTTTGACCCTCCTAATGTCACCCCTTGCTATCATTTACAATTGAGAAGTATATTTCTTAACCATGCTTTAGTTTTCTCCAATATGAATGCAGAAGAAACAGGTCTGTTGTAGAAGATAAGGGTTCTGCGTAAGAGAAGTGGAGAGCAAACAAATATGTCATCCTGAATGCATATCTTATAAATTATAAAATATAAAAACTTTACACTATATTAGAAAAAATATGTATACAATATAATATTATAAGCATACATTACAAAGTAATGTATATCTTACTAGTAATGTTACTCTGTTTGGATTTAGTTGTACTAACTTTTAAAATTTTTTGCTTGTCAGGTAGAGTGAATAGAAAAAAAAAATTGCTTTTTCAGAATATGGCGGATATGTTTAAAGAGGTGAGTTATGACTCCATTATCTCTTCAATTTAAAATTTGTAATAAATGTTATTGAAGTCCATATAATTTACACTACATTCCATGTATATTGTGTGTATCCAAAACAGGTTGTTAGGGGTAAGAGATCGAAACGAACTACATGCAATAAGAATGAGGATGTAAGAATATCATGCAAAGTCTCTAACTCACATGCGGCGAAAGAAATTTATGCGGATGAAGTATAGAACATTGATTCTGTTGATAAGGGCTAAAAAAAAAAGAAGAGGGGGCCATCAAAATTGAATGTAATTGCCACTGGGATAAAAGATCGTAAAGAGGTAGAATTCAATGAGTTTGGGCAACCAGTTTGGCTCGATTCCATCCATCTTAGTTCTATGATTGGGATTTTAACATGAGAATGCGTACCAGTAACACATAAAGGTTGGGATAAGGTGACAAGTGACATCAATGATCAAATATGGGAGTTTGATACTGTGATTATTTTATTTCTCTACACTTTGCACTATTATGTAATATTTTGAACGTAATTTTGTACATATTGAATTGTAACTAAGATATTGTATTTGTTTTGTATGATGCAGTAAAAATATAACCTTGAAGAATGCCGCAAGGCCATTGTTTTGGGTCAGACGGGAAGAGCTTGGAAAGATTATAAGTCAAAATTATCAACACAGATACTAGAAGAAGCTAAAGGACCAAATTCCACTTGCCAACTTACATTACTCAAGCCCCCTGGAATGAAGTCAAATGAATGGGATGAATGTGTTAAATCTCGTTTGTCACCTGAATTTGATGTCAAGTGAATTTGATTATTTATTTTTTATTTTTATTAATAGACTAAATTCCACTTTTAGTATTATCGTATTTCTTACAATTATATATGATTTCTCTTATTTTTATAGGAAACAAGTGAAAAGCATAGGGAAGCTAGAGCAAAACAAATCCATCCACACACAGCTAGTCGTAGAGGCTATGCAAGACTTAAGGAAAACATGGTATGTTTCCCTTTCAAAGTTTTTGTACTTCATAAATAGCTTACATTATTTTGTAATTCTATCTTTTAAAATTTTGTAGAAAGCCAAAGACCCAAATAAAACTATATGTCGTGTTGATGTTTGGATAAGGGGACATAGGAGAGAAAATGGCGATCCGATTAATCAAGTTGTTGGTGAAGCAATAGTAACGACTTAAATACTTACACAACACTTTACAATTCTTTAAAAGCGAAAATGTGTTTATTATAATTTTTTAGTATGTTGAATTCTTGTATTTATTTCAGGAAAAGATGGAAAAAATTCCATCTCATAACTCAACATTATTGAAAGATGATGCAGTAGTAAAGGTGTTTGGTCCTGAACGTCCAAGTCATGTCAGAGGTCTTGGATTTTGGGTGACGCCTACAAAGGTAGATGTGTCGTTACATAGTAATGCAAGGGTAATGGCTCTTGAAAATCAAATTCAACAACTTTTGGAATGGAATATGCATATGGAAAGTCGAATGACACAAGGAAATGAACGAAATGTGGTAAATTTTTAAAATTAAACGTGATTCAGTACATATAGTTTTTCCCTTATTTTGTTTTTATATACTTTACTTGCAATTTCTATAGGATCAACATGAGGGTTTGGGGGACGCCATGCATAATCACGCACATACTCTACACGTTATTGTTAATGAATTATCTAAGTCTAAATTGTTTTACTAGTTGAATTAATAACTATTTTTTAATTGTTCGCTTTGTACTATTTATTAGTGCAATCGAGAAAGTTCATGTGCACAAAGTGTTCCACAAAGAAATTCTCCCTGTAAATTGTTACATTAGTTGGGGACTGGAGAAGAAGTGGCAAGTGCAGAACTTGATTCTATAGACCCGAAGTCACTAGTGCACCACCAAATCCTTGGGTCTGATTGCTATAAAGTATGGGTTGTTGAAATTTTAGTGCCCAAAGTGCCAGTTTTTTGATACTCGGATGCGTTTTCCACACTTGATGATGCAAAAGGAAGTACTATAGCATGGCCACATCGATACATTCATTTTGACTAATTATGTGAGTGGAATAGTTATAGTTCTTGAATTTTATTCGAAGAATTTTTCTTTGACATTCTCTCATATAGATTTTAGAAAAACATAAGGAATCAAGTGGGTATGGCTTTCCTTCGTTGCTTTTTGGATTGAAGGTATACTTTGACTTTTTATTTTTTTATTACAAGTGTGTTGTTAATTTATGAGAGTATTTACTAAAATTATTTTCTGAACAGGTACTTATTTTTGGAAGATGTTGAAGACATTTTGGGAGGAATATTTTTGAAGAATGATATTAGTTATTTTTTTAAGGAAGATTGTGTTTTAACTTGTTAGGTTATGCTCGTTTCATTATAATCCCATGCTTTTATGTGACTTGTAACACCCAAGTATTTATTCCTTCTCCTATTTTGGGCACGACTTTGATATTATGATTATGAGTACATATTATGAGTTCCTCTTAATTATATAAGTTTGTTTTAAATTTCAAGAATCGTGGAATGGCTAATTGGGATACAATCATACATGTGGATATGCTAATGTTAATATAAGCAACAGGCATTTGAGAAACTAATTTTTATAAAAAGAAAATTATACACTTTTAACGACATATTTTATACATCGTAAAATGATAATAACGATGCTTATATTTAGTCGTAAAATAATATTCACGACACATAATAAGTAGTCGTGGAAGGGTTTTTTGGATAATGACTTTTAGGACTAGTAACTAGGTGTCGTGGATATTTGTTTCAATGACATCTGGCAGGTGTCGTGAAATAGTTTTACGATGCCACAAACGTGTCATGGATATTTATGACTAGTAACTAGGTGTTGTGTATAATTATTTCAACGACATTTAGCAGGTGTCATGAAATCGTTTTACGACACCACAAAGGTATCGTGGATTTCACGACTACTAACTAGGTGTCGTGGATATTTGTTTCAACTACACTTGGCAGGTGTCGTGAAATAGTTTTACAACACCACAAAGGTGTCGATATAGAAGGTAACTTTGTACGACACCCTCCTTCAACGACTACATAAAATATGTCGTGGAAACAGTTTCACGACACATATAAGATGTCGTGGAAAGGACATTTTCTTGTAGTGATTATGGCCTTTTAAGGAAATAAAGATGAGTTCACATCCATTAGAACCAATAAGGATGCGACTGTGACATATATTTGAGAAGAATTTATAACACCCCGCCTAATTAAATACCGAGTGATCAGTCCTTTATTAAATTAAAAATCAAGGTGAACGGTTGGTTCATTCTTAGCATCACTGTCGCAAAATAAAATTTCAAATTTAAACACCCTAAATAATTAAGCGAAGTGTCAAAAAAAATTAGAACCTTATTTCCTTTTTATTAAATCCAAGTATGAAAACCCTTTTAATAACCAACAGTTTAAGAATTCATAACTACTAAGGATGGATAATGGCACACAAGAATTTAAATCATTTAGATAAACCACATTAATTTAAAACTATAAATGAAACCATCCTGACAATAATTAAATCCCAAAGAGTACCGAATATTAGAAATATAAATGAACATAAAACTCTGACAAATCCAACTGAATAGGGAAACGGGCGACACATGCCCTAACTAATCATAACTAAAATAAGAGTAGAGTCAACAACGAGGTCGTCTAAGTAATGGCCTGCGACTCCCACATAAGTTGCAGCGCGTCCGTTCTAAGGAATCTAAGCATGACGCCCCTGTGGCTGGGCACCTGTAATATATACACATATATACAAGAGGAAAGAAATAACAGGAAACGGGTCAGAGCCCGAGTGTAAAAAAGTTTAAAAATAGTTTAGAAAGTATTTAAAATGCTTACCGGGTAATGAAACAACCATGTTAGTATGCGACACTCTCTTGAGAAATTCTCACCTCTCATCTA
The DNA here is from genome assembly GCA_949130495.1 of Sambucus nigra. Taxonomy (NCBI): domain Eukaryota; kingdom Viridiplantae; phylum Streptophyta; class Magnoliopsida; order Dipsacales; family Adoxaceae; genus Sambucus; species Sambucus nigra. The sequence goes on along the minus strand of OX422213.1, from coordinate 165,845,760 downwards.
GTGTGCACGCCTACCGTACTATTAATCTCCAATGGTTTATTTTAACTTAACGATCCCATAAGATTTCACTCCGATAAATACTATGGCTAAGATAATTAATTTCTAAAAATTTGAGCTCTTATATATCTTATGTTATTTAGAATAACCCTTGATGTCACAAAATTCCTAAACACTTATAATAACATTGGAGTATTTATTCATTACTTAACTACTTTTATGCACAGTAGAAAGTTCCCATACTTAAGTTATATATATATATATATATATATATATATATATATATATATATATATATACTATCGGCATCCCACATAAAATCTATGGTGCTGGCATACTCTATTATCAAATCCCCGTATCACTTGTACTAAAGGAAATACTAGTTCGGAATCATTCTCTAACTGTATTAACACAAAACACATATAATGGGAGGCGAAGTATAGTTCCAAGTAACTAAGAGGTTAGCACATACCCTCACGTCTCTTAGCACCATCTGACTATCACTCAAATAGCATGTATCAAGGATACTATCTTCTAGGGTACAAGTCGTTATCCCCCAACAAGGCCTGATCGAGATAAGATAGTCCCGGTGTGGAAACCCCCGTGATAGCAAGTAGCTCGGGTATGATTTTTATACAGATATATAATATATGCATAATCACACAATCATATATATATAAATATTCGCATTTCTAAATTAGGTGCGCCCATGACCCATAATAATAATTATCCATTCTTAGTACATTTTTCTCAATTATTTCGCATAACAGAATCGTCATTTTATTCTCATTTATAATTCACTTCATACTCACTTATCCTCTCTCGAAGTATTCAGTCTCCCTAAGTGTAATTTCAGTAGGCATACACTCACCGACCTTCTGGTCTAATGTGACACCCCGACTAATTAAATACCGGGTAGCTACTCCTTTATTAAATTAATTCCAAAATGCAAAGTTGGCTCAGTTAATAGCATCACTGTCGAAAACATTTTAATATTACTAACCACCTAGTATTTAAAAAGCAAGTTGCCAAATTTTAATTTAAGTCTGATTAACATGCAACAAAAATAATGAAGAAGTAAATAACACCATTCACCATACTGAAGTAAAACGAATAACCATCACATAGTATAAATAAAGTCTGGAGGAAAAACTCCTCACTACAATCCCATAACTGAAATGAATAACTAAATACTAAAACCATAAATGCTAAAGTCTGAAAACTGAAATATAAAAGATGTCTCTAAATAGAAATGGGCAACATGCCCTACAACTGATAGATAGTGACTCTGGAATCCAAAAGAGAGAAGCGTCTACATGCAAATCCCTGTAGCTTCCACAAACAGCTACAGCTCGTCACCTGAATGAGTATCCTATGCTTGGTGTCCCTGTGGCTGGGCACCTAAAAAGGTTTTACAAGAAAAAGATTTGAAAAGCAAACGGGTCAGAGCCCGAATGTGGAGTTATATTTTAAAAACCTGCAAGTGCTTTAAAAACATTTAAAACAATAAATGCAAAGTACATGTTAGGACGTTCACTCACATTATTTTCTCACCTCTCGTCTAACTGTGCACTCCTAACGCAAGTACCCATCTATAACTACCCATACTTCTAGCTAAGTGACAACATATCTAGCTAGACTGCCAAAGGTCCTGCCCATACTACTTGGTTCCATTTACATAATAACGCTCGTAATTAAATAGGGGTTTAACGTCAACTCAGATACTCAATATGCAATATTTATAACTATCAGTTAACTCGTTATATCTCGAAACAATACCGTAATATATTTATACAACATTAACAAGAAGGTTCCTATTAATTAGGTGTATATTATTCTCATCATAAATATACAATACAAGCACCCCGCAACTAAGCTGTAGTGCACACATACTCTGCTATCCATCCCGGTACATCACGTACATAAGGATCACATATTCTGAATCTCTCAGGAATAGTTCAGATAACACAAATCACAAATAGTGGAGGCGAACACAGTCACCATCACATGGGTCACGCACATACCTACGCTCCCATGATCATGCAGACTTATTAATATCACAATAAGTCCTTCTATGACCTATGTTCATCGAGGTACCAGTCTATATCCCCCCCGTAGGCACACAAGGAATAGAGGATCCTAAGCGAACGCAACCTCCCGTGATAGCAAGTATGGTAGGTATGTCATACACACAATACATATACCAATACTAAGTAAACACATGTCTTAGTAATACCGTATTTTAATCGTAGTACATATCGCATACGCGTACTAGTTTATACTTATCATGATTCATACTATTCCGGTTTGTAATTATACGCGTCATAATTAGCTCACGTCGTAGTAGACACTCACATCTCAACCCAAACCGTCCATGTAACACACTCTCGTATGTAAATTCCTTCTCATAAATACCCAAATGTCCCAAACCTATCACTACATTATCGTTGGAAGGTTAACTATATCCTCGAACAAGTTTACGGAACTCCAAAAGTCAAAACAGTCCAAAAAGTACCAAACTGCCAGCTCGTTAGAAGTCTCGTTCGAACGAGGCTTCGAACGAGTTTGGACTGTCAGGTCGTTAGAAGTCTCGTTCGAACGAGGCTGTTCGAACGAGATCCCAGTTCGTTCGAACGAACTGTCACTTCTAACGATATCTCGTTCGAACGAGATATCGAACGAAATACCTTCTCGTTAGTAACGACTGGTCAACTCGTTAGAAGCTCGTTCGAACGAGTTCGTTCGAACGACCTGGGGGCTGCTTCTAACGAGCTACCAGTTTCGGCCCAGATTTTTCCCAAAATCGTTTTTCACCATTTTTATCAATTCTAATCTCTTCCAAAGTTCATCCAATCAACGTTTTAGGGTCTCTAATTCATCCTAAACATATTTACATCATCTCCTAACATGTTTTCAAGGATTGAATCATCATAACATCAACCAAAATTACAAATCTCTACACTTTTCCCAATTTCTCTAGAACATGAACCCTAGGTTTATATCATCATCAAATCCTAGAATTTATTTCGTTTTAATTCCTTCAAATCACAATTATTATAAGGGAAATCATCTACCTATCATACTACATGCAATTCTCTTCACAATTTCTCGAGTTCTATAATCTAAACTACATGGGTTTTCATATTTTCATCAATAACAAACCATAAATCCGAATTGTCTAACATGGAGGAAACATTCTCTGAAATTAAATGGAATAAAGTCACTTGCCTTGGTTGTCTCTGAGTTTGGTGTAGACTAGATGCAGTTTTCTGCAAAAATTCCTCTCTCTCCAAGCTCTTCTCCAATGGTGGCTTAAGGTGGCTAGGGTTTTGATTTGGGGAAACTTAGAAAACCTAAATGATAACCTACGTAGATTTCTAGGTTAATATGGGTTGGTTAATGGGCTTAATGGGTCTAATCCACATCAGATTTACATCTCCAATTTTCGTCACTTTTAATTCCTCAAAATGTAAAATTACCAAAATACCCTTTAAGTTGCCGGTATGGCCTAAAAATACCCCGGGACCCAAACTATACCCCCGACTAGTGTTTTCTGACTATCTCGACCCTTCCGGACTCGTTGGCGCACTCAAAACGACCATACGGATTATAGATTTTAAATTCACTTTTATTATCAAAATATTATACCGTGACGCGGCGGTCCCACGCGTCTCAACAAAATTTCTAAAATGCCGTATATAAATCTCACGACAAATTTTATAATACCAAATACATATATAATCATATATGTACATAATCAAATACCAATTCGCATCACATTAGTATTTATAACCCGAATTAATTTCCAATTAATACGCATTTAATTAATTAATCCCAAAAATAAATATAGACAAAAGTACGGGGTATTACATACTCCCCCCCTAATAACTGAATTTCGTCCCGAAATTCGAAACTAGAAAGTACCTGCTAAAAACAGCTCTGTATAACGCTCGCGCATCTCATCCTCGCGCTCCCATGTGGACTCCTCGACATTGTGATGTTGCCACTGAACACGCACTAACGGAACTATCTTTGACCACAGTTTCCTCTCGCTTTGGTTCAAAATAACTATTGGCCCCTCCTCGTAGGAGCTATCCGGCTGGAGATCGATGTCCTCCACAGCAATGTGAGAATGAGCCAAATTATCTCTAAGGTATTTCCTCAGCGAGGAAATATGGAACACGTCGTGAATCCGATGCAAGTGCTCCGGTAGTCCCAGTCTATACGCAACCGGTCCGATCCGCTCAATAATAGGAAACGGCCCCACGTACCTCGGTGCCAACTTCCCCTTCTTCCCGAAACGCATAATCCCCTTCATTGGAGATACCCTGAGTAAAACCTGGTCCCCCACTTGGAACTCCCTGAAAAACCTCTTCGCATCAGCATAACTCTTCTTCCTGTCTTGAGCTACCCGAATGCAACTCCGAATCAACTCAATCCTTGCCGATGTGTCCTGAATCACTTCCGGCCCAAGTAGTTTATTGTCCCCCACTTCTAACCAACATGCTGGGGAATGACAAGGCCTACCGTACAATGCCTCAAACGGAGCCATGCCAATAGTAAACTGATAGGAGTTGTTGTAAGCAAACTCCACCAGTGGAAGGTACTGCTCCCATCCATCCCCGAAGTCAATAATGCACATGCGTAGCATGTCCTCCAACATCTGATTGGTGCGCTTTGTCTGCCCATCGGTCTGCGGATGATAACCCGTACTCAACCGCAATTCCGTGCCCATGGCCTCCTGGAAACTCTCCCAAAACCTCGAAACAAATATCTTGTCTCTATCAGACACGATATTTAGGGGCACACCGTGAAGTCTCACAATCTCTGAAATGAAGAGCTGGGCATACTGTCCCGTAGTGTAGTCAGTCCTTACGGGTAAGAAGTGAGCGACCTTGGACAACCTGTCCACAATTACCCAAACGGAGTCGTGACCCCTCTGCGACGTAGGCAACCCCGTGATAAAATCCATGGATATGCTCTCCCACATCCACACCGGAACCTCCAACGGCTATAGCAATCCTGCTGGTCTCTGATGATCCACTTTTACAAGCTGACAAGTGGCGCATTTCGAGACAAACTCAGCGATATCTTTCTTCATACTGCTCCACCAATACTGCCGTCTCATGTCTTGGTACATTTTGTCCCCTCCGGGATGTACCGCGAACCGTGAGCCGTGCGACTCTTCCATCACATCATGCCGCAATTCTTCCCCTTCCGGAACTACCAATCTCCCATTGAAGTGTAATCCCCCGTCTGAGCTAACGGTATAGGACTCGGCTCCCTCTGTAAGTAATCGAACTATCTGCTCCTGACAGAACGAATCGTTAGCCTGTGCCCGTACTACCTTCGTGACAATCTGCGGTGTAACGGTCATCACAGACATGAAAGATCGGGCCACTGCATCCTGGTGTCCCAATTCCTTCCACTTAGCTTTCCACACCTCTGCCACCTCATCTGCTGGCCTGCGGCTCAACGTGTCTGCTACCACGTTAGCCTTACCCGGGTGGTACTGGATGTCGAACTGGTAGTCTTTCACAAACTCAAGCCACCTACGCTGCCGCATGTTCAACTCCTTCTGTGTGAATAGATACTGTAGTGACTTGTGATCCGTGAACAGCTGAAACTTCTCCCCCAAAAGATAGTGCCTCCAAATCCGTAAGGCAAATACCACTGCCGCCAACTCCAAATCATGCGTAGGGTAATTCTTCTCATGAGGCTTAAGCTTACGGGAAGCATAAGCTATGGCATGTCTCTCCTACTGTAATACACCTCCAAGTCCTTGCAAAGACGCATCGGTGTAAACCAAATACTCAACTCCCGGTCTCGGCAATGCTAACACAGGTGCTGAGGTTAATTTGTCCTTCAATTCATCGAATGCCAACTGACAGGCATCACTCCAGATGTATGGCACACCCTTACGAGTAAGATGTGTCAAAGGACCTGCTATCTCCAAGAAACCCCGAATAAACCTCCTGTAGTATCCTGCTAGACCCAAGAAACTACGAATCTCCGTTGGTGTCGTGGGCTGTCCCCACTCCCTCACCGCTGATACCTTCCCTGGATCAACAGATATCCCTTGGTCGGAAATAATGTGACCCAAGAACTAGACTTCTTTCAGCCAAAACCCGCACTTCTCATATTTTGCATACAACTCGTTCTGACGAAGTGTCTGCAAAACTTGCCTCAAATGCTCGGCGTGCTCCTCCTCTGTCTGGGAGTAAACCAGAATGTCATCAATGAAGACAATGACAAACTGATCTAGGAAATCCCTGAACACTCTGTTCATCAAGTCCATAAACACTGCTGGAGCGTTGGTCAAGCCGAAAGGCATAACTCGAAACTCGTAAGAACCATATCTCGATAAGAACGCAGTCTTCGAGACATCCTCCTCCCTGATACGCAACTGATGGTATCCCGATTTCAAGTCAATCTTCGAGAAGAAAGAAGCTCCTCTCAACTGGTCGAATAAGTCATCGATTCGAGGCAATGGATACTTATTCCGTATCGTGACCTTATTCAACTCTCGGTAGTCCACACACAATCTCAGTGAACCGTCCCTCTTCTTCACAAACAAAACCGGAGCGCCCCAATGTGAGGTACTCATGCGAATAAAGCCCTGCCCTAACAGCTGCTCTATCTGATCCCGTAACTCTCGCATCTCAGCTGGAGCCATACGGTACGGTGCACGTGCTATAGGTCTCGTACCCGGTAGCAAATCTATAACGAAATCTATTTCTCGACTGGGTGGTAGGCCTGGTATCTCCTGAAACACATCCGAATACTCTCGGACAACCGGGATCGAATCTAAAGGAATAACAACCTCCTTAGAGGTATCCTCCTCTATGTAATACAGATGAGCGGTCGATCCTCCCTCTGGGCGAGGCATCGCCACTATAAACATCTCTTGCCCCGGAATGGCAAAAACAATGCTCCCGCTGAAGCAATCAATCATGGCCCTATATGCTACGAGCCAATCCATACCGATGATCACATCGTGAACATGCATGTCTAACACTAACATGTCTGCAGGCAATACCAAACCACCAACCTCTACTCCCACTCCCCGGCATATAAAGAAAATAAGTGACCCACTCCCCAATGGTGAGTCGACACACGTCACTGTGCTCTCTGCCGTAGCTAACAATCCTAAAGCTTTCGTGAAGTGTGTAGCTATAAAACAATGTGTAGAACCCGTATCAAATAACACCCGACCCATAGTGCCATGGATAGGAAACGTACCCTCGATCGCGGGCGGTGCCTGTGGAACTGCAGCCTGGTGGACGTTGTAGACACGTCCATACTGTAGTTGCCCCTGCTGAGCTGGGACTGCTGGAATGGGTGGCAATGCTGCCATCTGTGGCGGTGCGGGACGAGCTGCGGGAAACATCGGCCTCTATGGCTCCTGGCGAGCACCCTGCTGCTGCTGCTGTGGGGCCCTGCCCCTATCAGGACAATCCTGCTTCTTATGGCCAGTCTTGCCACAAGTAAAGCACTTCCCTGGGAAGTTCCCTCCCCTCTTCCCCTGCTGTCCCCGGCCCTGGTGGCCGTTACCATTCCTCCCTTGGCCCTGCTGGCCCTGGTGAAACTGCTGCCCATTCTGTCCCTGCTGACCCTGATGGCCGTTTGGACCCTGATGGCCCTGACGGAAACCTCCCTGTCCCTGCCTGTAGTTCCTTGACCGGAACCTCTTATTATCCCCCTGCTGGGAGCCCTGCTCATTCTGCCTCTGCCCCTGACCCGATTGTGCCCCGCTGGCACTATGTCCTCCAGTCCTGCCCTGATGGCTAGACTCCCCCGACCTCTTGCCCTCGGCCATATGGAAACGGTGGTCCTGGAAGTGTAACAATGCTGCGTTAACCACATCAGAATAAGTGGCCAACGATAGGTTCCCTAGCAGATGTTGACGGATCCTCCAATTCAACCCGTCGGTGAACTTCTCTATCTTCTTCTTCTCCGTTGGAATCTCGTCAGTTACGATATTCAACAGGTTAGTGAACTCGGCCTCATACTCGGCCACTGTCTTTCCCTCCTGCTTCAAACTCATCAGCTTCCTCCTCATCTCTGTATGGACTGCGGATGGAAAGTACTTGCGGTAAAACCGCACCCAGAACTCCTGAATCGTGAGGGTATCCCTCTCCTCCGCGGTGGTAATAGACTCCCACCACTGTAGCGCAGATCCCACTAGCTTGAAAGTAGCAAGCACCTGTTTCTGAATATCTGTGCACTCATGCATCCTCAAATGCCTCTGCATGTCCTTCCTCCATTGGCTCGAGACTACCATGTTTGAGCTACCTGCAAACTCTGGCGGATGCGCTTTCTGAAAAGCGTCTCGTACACGCTCCCAAGCAGACGGGAATGCATTAACTTATGCTGGCGCGGCAATCGGCGCCTGAGGCGGTGCCTGCTGAATCACGGCAATCGCGGCATTTACCGCTTGGGCTACTATAACAGCAACCTCAGCGGCATTCAACATGCCCTGAACTGGAGCGGGCTGTGGTTCGGGCGTAGCATTCCTGGGAACTCGTCGTGCACGTCGTGGAGGCATCTGAAATAAGAATGAAGTTTATAAGTTCACGGTTTATAAACTTAATATAGCTGAAGAACGAAGCACACACAAAAAGAGTACAACAGTCCTAAAATATAGGGCTCTATATCAAAGAAACGTCGCGGAAACATAATAGCCGTACAGATCCTAAAGGACACTAGAACCTGATGCTCTGATACCACCTGTGACACCCCGACTAATTAAATACCGGGTAGCTACTCCTTTATTAAATTAATTCCAAAATGCCAAGTTGGCTCAGTTAATAGCATCACTGTCGAAAACATTTTGATATTACTAACCACCTAGTATTTAAAAAGCAAGTTGCCAAATTTTAATTTAAGTCTGATTAACATGCAACAAAAATAATGAAGAAGTAAATAACACCATTCACCATACTGAAGTAAAATGAATAACCATCACATAGTATAAATAAAGTCTGGAGGAAAAACTCCTCACTACAATCCCATAACTGAAATGAATAACTAAATACTGAAACCATAAATGCTAAAGTCTGAAAACTGAAATATAAAAGATGTCTCTAAATAGAAATGGGCAACATGCCCTACAACTGATAGATAGTGACTCTGGAATCCAAAAGAGAGAAGCGTCTACATGCAAATCCTTGTAGCTTCCACAAACAGCTACAGCTCGTCACATGAATGAGTATCCTATGCTTGGTGTCCCTGTGGCTGGGCACCTAAAAAGGTTTTACAAGAAAAATATTTGAAAAGCAAACGGGTCAGAGCCCGAATGTGGAGTTATATTTTAAAAACCTGCAAGTGCTTTAAAAACATTTAAAACAATAAATGCAAAGTACATGTTAGGACGTGCACTCACATTATTTTCTCACCTCTCGTCTAACTGTGCACTCCTAACGCAAGTACCCATCTATAACTACCCATACTTCTAGCTAAGTGACAACATATCTAGCTAGACTGCCAAAGGTCCTGCCCATACTACTTGGTTCCATTTACATAATAACGCTCGTAATTAAATAGGGGTTTAACGTCAACTCAGATACTCAATATGCAATATTTATAACTATCAGTTAACTCGTTATATCTCGAAACAATACCGTAATATATTTATACAACATTAACAAGAAGGTTCCTATTAATTAGGTGTATATTATTCTCATCATAAATATACAATTCAAGCACCCCGCAACTAAGCTGTAGTGCACACATACTCTGCTATCCATCCCGGTACATCACGTACATAAGGATCACATATTCCGAATCTCTCAGGAATAGTTCAGATAACACAAATCACAAATAGTGGAGGCGAACACAGTCACCATCACATGGGTCACGCACATACCTACGCTCCCATGATCATGCAGACTTATTAATATCACAATAAGTCCTTCTATGACCTATGTTCATCGAGGTACCAGTCTATATCCCCTCCGTAGGCACACAAGGAATAGAGGGTCCTAAGCGAACGCAAACTCCCGTGATAGCAAGTATGGTAGGTATGTCATACACACAATACATATACCAATACTAAGTAAACACACGTCTTAGTAATACCGTATTTTAATCGTAGTACATATCGCATACGCGTACTAGTTTATACTTATCACGATTCATACTATTCCGGTTTGTAATTATACGCGTCATAATTAGCTCACGTCGTAGTAGACACTCACGTCTCAACCCAAACCGTCCATGTAACACACTCTCGTATGTAAATTCCTTCTCATAAATACCCAAATGTCCCAAACCTATCAATACATTATCGTTGGAAGGTTAACTATATCCTCGAACAAGTTTACGGAACTCCAAAAGTCAAAACAGTCCAAAAAGTACCAAACTGCCAGCTCGTTAGAAGTCTCGTTCGAACGAGGCTTCGAACGAGTTTGGACTGCCAGGTCGTTAGAAGTCTCGTTCGAACGAGGCTGTTCGAACGAGATCCCAGTTCGTTCGAACGAACTGTCACTTCTAACGATATCTCGTTCGAACGAGATATCGAACGAAATACCTTCTCGTTAGTAACGACTGGTCAACTCGTTAGAAGCTCGTTCGAACGAGTTCGTTCGAACGACCTGGGGGCTGCTTCTAACGAGCTACCAGTTTCGGCCCAGATTTTTCCCAAAATCGTTTTTCACCATTTTTATCAATTCTAATCTCTTCCAAAGTTCATCCAATCAACGTTTTAGGGTCTCTAATTCATCCTAAACATATTTACATCATCTCCTAACATGTTTTCAAGGATTGAATCATCATAACATCAACCAAAATTACAAATCTCTACACTTTTCCCAATTTCTCTAGAACATGAACCCTAGGTTTATATCATCATCAAATCCTAGAATTTATTTCGTTTTAATTCCTTCAAATCACAATTATTATAAGGGAAATCATCTACCTATCATACTACATGCAATTCTCTTCACAATTTCTCGAGTTCTATAATCTAAACTACATGGGTTTTCATATTTTCATCAAGAACAAACCATAAATCCGAATTGTCTAACATGGAGGAAACATTCTATGAAATTAAATGGAATAAAGTCACTTGCCTTGGTTGTCTCTGAGTTTGGTGTAGACTAGATGCAGTTTTCTGCAGAAATTCCTCTCTCTCCAAGCTCTTCTCCAATGGTGGCTTAAGGTGGCTAGGGTTTTGATTTGGGGAAACTTAGAAAACCTAAATGATAACCTACGTAGCTTTCTAGGTTAATGGGTTGGTTAATGGGCTTAATGGGTCTAATCCACATCAGATTTACATCTCCAATTTTCGTCACTTTTAATTCCTCAAAATGTAAAATTACCAAAATACCCTTTAAGTTGCCGGTATGGCCTAAAAATACCCCGGGACCCAAACTATACCCCCGGCTAGTGTTTTCTGACTATCTCGACCCTTCCGGACGCGTTGGCGCACTCAAAATGACCATACGGATTATAGATTTTAAATTCACTTTTATTATCAAAATATTATACCGTGACGCGGCGGTCCCACGCGTCTCAACAAAATTTCTAAAATGCCGTATATAAATCTCACGACAAATTTTATAATACCAAATACATATATAATCATATATGTACATAATCAAATACCAATTCGCATCACATTAGTATTTATAACCCGGATTAATTTCCAATTAATACGCATTTAATTAATTAATCCCAAAAATAAATATAGACAAAAGTACGGGGTATTACATCTAACTCCCTTACGAGTCTCGATCTTTTTATTAAACGTACGCATGATTTCGTATGTGCAAATAACTCCCCGTTAACCTAAAATTTCATACCACGTTAAATTTCACTTAACGGGGCCTACCTAGGCCCTACTAGTCCTCTTTACATCCCATTATACTCCAACAATAAAATCAAGGGTTACTATGCATTTTAATCGGATTAAACTAACAGACGAAAATATGCAATTTTCCAGAAGGGTTCGATCGATCATCAATCGATCGATCGATGTTCTTGGTCGATTGATCGATCAAGCAGTTCTTGCCCAGAAACTGCCATTAAAATCTACGGGTTTTATCTTCCAATCTTCTCCAAAACGTCATTAACAACCCCCCAAACTCTCAAATAACATTACTACAAGTTCTATATACATATATGCAAGATTTCCTACGTGAAAATGTGAAAATTCAACAACAGAATTGAATTAAAGGGCTAATTTATTTTAAATTATCAAGAACCCTAACTTTCCACTAAACTCCCATTATTCTGTTTCTTTTTCTAGATTTCTCACTTCTAAATTAATCAAATTTCATGGGTAATCCTCTACATATGATTGGTATGTCGAGAGTTTATTTATTTTCTCTACAACATGTGATTGGGTTCTCTAAATCCTTGAATTCTTGCATGAAACATAGGTTCAATCATCCTAATCTAACATGCTGTGACATTTAACTACAAGAGAAGCAAGATAGATACTTTCCTAGATTTGAGTTTATGATTTGTGGAAGAAAGTGGTATGATTGCGTTCCTCGTCACGCGATCTACGCTTTGGTGGTGGTGGTGGTGCAAACGGGTGAGTCTTTGGCCTTGAATTGCTTGGAAAGCTCTCCAACTCCTTCTCAAATGGATGCTCTTTGATTTTGTATTTCTTAACCCTAGAATACAACTCCTAAAGGCAGATATATCCTTAGGAAATTCGTGGGTTTAATTACCCAAAAATGTCAAATGTCTACAATACCCTCCCGATATGTCAATTAAGCCTAAAAACGCTCCGAGACCCAAACTAAACTCCCGAGTACATTATTTTGACTAACTCGACCCTTCTGAACACATTGGCGCACTCGAAATGATCATATGGGTGACTTATAATTTATTCACTTTTAATAATAATAATTTAGTCCTGACACGATACACGCTCGTCCCGACTTAAATTTCCAAAATTGCCATTCTATTCACTTGTGACAATTTTTATAAAATCAGTCTTATATATTACTTTACTCTTTTAGTAATATTCAACAAATTCCCAATAGTTACTAACTCTCGTCACGCTAGTAAGTATTTAAATAAATTTTTGGATTAATATTAATATAATATCTCAATTTAAATTTAATAAATTCCATTATTTAAAAGCCATAAAAATACGGTGCATTACATACTTCCCCCCTAATAACGGAATTTCGTCCCGAAATTCAGAAAATAATGCATACCTGGTAAGAATAAATTTGGGTATCTCTCGCGCATATCTGGCTCGCGCTCCCGAGTGGATTCATCCACGTTATGGTGCTCCCACTGGACCCGTACAAGTGGGACTACCTTCGACCTCAGTTTCCTCTCACTATGATCTAGGATAGCCACTTGTATATCCTCCTAAGATATGTCGGGCTGTAAATCAATCTCCTCTATCACGATGTGAGTATGGGCCATGTCATCCTAAAGATATCGTCTCAACGACGGGATGTGGAATACATCATGAATGTGGTGCAAATACTTTGGCAACCCCAATCTGTATGCCACCGGCCCAATCCTCTCGATAATGGGAAATGGTCCCACGTACCTCGGAGCCAACTTCCCTTTCTTTCCAAACCTCATTACTCCTCTCATAGGAGATACACGCAGTAATACTTAGTCCCCGATGCTAAACTCTCGAAAGAACTGCTTCGAATCAGCGTAGCTCTTCTGTCTGTCTTGAGGTACCCGAATGCGACTCCTTATGACCTCAATCCTAGCTGAAGTTTCCTGAATCACCTAAGGTATGAGCAATTTGTTTTCCCCCACCTCTAGCCAACAAGCGGGAGAATGCTAAGGGCTACCATAAAATGCCTCAAATGGAGCCATGTCGATCGTGAACTGATAGGATTTATTATAAGAAAACTCTACCAGTGGAAGATATGGCTCCCATCCTCCTCCAAAATCAAGGAAACACATGCGTAGCATATCCTCCAATATCTGATTGGTACGCTCTGTTTGTCCATCCGTCTGTGGGTGATAAGTTGAACTCAACCTCAACTTTGTACCCATGGCCTCCTGAAAGCTCTCCCGAAAAGCGCGACACAGAAATCTTATGTCTATCAGACACAATATCCAGGGGCACCCCATGTAGCCTAACAACCTTGGTAATGAACAACTGTGCATACTGGTCTGTGGTATAATATGTCTGTACTGGCAGAAAATGAGCCACCTTGGTCAACCGATCCACTATAACCCATATGGAGTCGTGACCTCGCTGTGATGTAGGTGGCCCAGTAATGAAGTCCATTGAAATACTCTCCCATTTACACGTAGGTATCTCTAACGACTGAAGTAACCCCGATGGTCTCTGGTGGTCTACCTTTACCATCTCGCAAGTTGAACACTTGGACATGAACTCAGCAATGTCCTTCTTCATCCCACTCCACCAGTACTGTCACCTTATATCCTGGTACATCTTATCTCCTCCGGGATATACCACAAATCTGGACTCGTGAGACTGTATCATCACTGCATGACGTAAGTCTTCTCCTTTTGGGACCACCAGTCTCCCATTAAACCTCAAACCTCCATCAGAACGTACTGAGTAGGACTCAGCACCCTCATCTTAAAGCCGTACAATGTGTTCCTGACAAAATGAATTCACTGACTGTGCCTATATCACCATCGTAACAATCTCTGGTGTGACTATCATAACAGATATAAAGCAATGGGCTACCGCATCCTGGTGACCCAACTCTTTCCACTTCGCTTTCCAGACATCCGATCATCACCTTCCGGTCTACATCTTAATGCATCAGCAACCACGTTAGCCTTTCCCGGATGGCATTGTATCTCGAACTGGTAGTCTTTCACAAACTCCAACCATCTGCGCTGACCCGTGTTGAGTTCTCGCTGAGTGAACAAGTACTATAGTGACTTGTGGTTTGTGAACAAGCGAAACTTCTCCCCTAACAATTAATGTCTCCAAATCCTCAATGCAAACACTACACCAAATCCTGCGAATGGTCACGCCCAGTGGGTCACGGCCCAAGTCCGCGACCAGCTCATCGCGGACTTGGGCCGTGACCCACTCAATATTTAGCGTGACCATATTTATTATCACACTAAATTATTGATGCTCTAGAAGTGGTCATGGACCAAGTTCGTGACCACGGTGGTCGCGGACTTGGGCCTTGACCAGGTCGTGACCATCTTGGCGCCAATCTCGCGCCAAAATTCCCTCCAAGCTTGGTCACGGAGGGGTCACGGCCCAAGTCCGTGACCCATGGCATGACGAAGAAGATAGTACACACATTGAGGGTCACGACTTACGGCCGTGACGATTTCTTGGTATGGGTCACGGCTCTGGGCCGTGACCATATCGTATTCAAGCACTAGGGTCGATGAAAAAGGGTCGAGCATCACAGATTTAGGGTCACGGCCCAGAGCCGTGACCATTTTTTGGTATGGGTCACGGGTATGGGCCGTGACCATACCTCAATCTAGCATGGGAAAGGGTCGCGCATGGTGGGCCACGGCTCTAGGCCGTGATCAGATCTGAAGAACCCAACTCTGGCTTCCCTTCGTTTTAAGGGTCGCGCGTATGGGGTCACGGTTGTTGGTCGTGATCAGTCCGGGTCTTAAAAAAAAAGAAAACACCCGCCCCGCTGCTTATTATTTCATTCATTTTATTTGGAGTAAGGCAGTTGCTTCTCAGTGCGATTTTTAGTTGAATTTCGGTTGGATTTGCAAGGGTTAAGAGATTTCAATTGGTTTGCATTTGGATTAACCCTGGTATGTATTGATTCATTTATATTTCATTTGGATTTGTGATTTCTGTATAAAACCCTAATTTCGGTGTATGTATGTGTAGATTTACGTTTGTATGTGTGTCTGTGTGTGTATGTATAGATTTATGTTTATATGTGTGTGTGTGTATAGATTTATGTGTATATGTATGTTTATGTGTGTAACTATGAACAAATAAATTATTTTTTTGTTAATAAACCCTATATTGTACGTGTGTGTATGTATAGATTTATGTTAAAAAAAATATTAGGGTTTAGTAAACCCTAAATAGTATGCGGTGGAGACAGGTGGAGACCGGGTTAGGGGTTAGAAGCAACAAATAGTCCCTTAGGAATTCTGTAAGTGTTAATTTTGTTCTTGGCCTTGGTATTTTCAATTTGGTTTTAGATTTGTCCTTGTGAAAAAAAAAAGGAATAGATATATACCTGGTTTAATTAGATTGGTGTTGGTTATATTATGATATACCTGTTATGCCATTTTATATAATTGTTGAAATTGAATAAGTATTGGACTTTGAAATGTAATCAAAATCAATTGTAATCTTCTCAATATGTGTGGATCTTATTTTTTTCTCAGTAGTAATCCTTATATACATGAAAGAAAATATCAATGAGGATTAACGAATTTCAGTTCACACAAGTTTACCATGAGTCAAGTTGGGGCAGTGAGTGATGTAAGAACAAGTTCTGGTTTTCTTCCTTTGGTTTTGAATTTGTTTTTTTGGTTCTACCATTTTTTTTAATTGAGCATAACTGTTTGCAAAAAAATCATTATGTTTTCACTGTCATAGGATACATTGATGTTGGGGTCGAACTACTATCAAACATAATCTGAAATTGCATCGCTGCTGGCATAGAGAAGGTTCTGATTGGCGTTGGGTGTAATAAAATATCCAGGTAATGGATAGACCTATGATGAACTTTATTTTAAGGTTAAATATGCATTGATTCAATTTTTTAATTATTATGGGTTTGGATCCTATTTATGTCTAAACCCCGTAATTTTAATTCTTTTGTGCCCCCTATAGCTTGGGTATTATTGGCGCATTTGTTTCTTGTCACTTCCAGTGGGGGGGGGGGGGGGGAACATAACTTTTGAACAAAGAAAAGTTAGGGTGAACACTAGAAAAAGAAGGCATTATCCAACGGATTGCCACTTTCTAGGTTTAAGGCGTGTCAATTTCTCTGTAATGGTTCACATTAAACTAAATGGTTACCATTTGTTTATTAGCTTAAAGATATTCTTGATTAGTCCGAGATGAATAGGTGAGATGTGAAAATGGGAATAAAAATTAGTCATGGTTCGAAATTAGCATAAAAACATGTCATCGAAGGGTGAAAACGTAAAATAACCACAAAACGGTTCGGTAAGAGTCACGAACACCTCACACGGGACCAATGTGACTTGTAGCAACTGACAGCGTAGTTACGGGGATCCCGGTTTGAGAATATTTTCTAAATTTGCACAAAGTTCGACCCGAGCATAAAAACATGCCATCGGAGGTTGAAAATGTAAAACAAGCACAAAACGGTCCCGTAAAAGTCACGAACACCTCCCACAGGACCAATGAGACTCATATGAACCGACCACGTAGTCACGGGGCTCCCGGTTTGAATGTATGACGTAAATTTGTAAAAAAATAAATTTAAGCATAAAAACATGCCATCGAAGGATGAAAACGTAAAACAGCCTTAAAACGGTCCCGTAAGAGTCACGAACCCCTCGCACGGGACTAATGTGACTCGTAGGAACCGACCACGTAGTCACGGGGCTCCCGGTTTGAGTGTACGACGTAAATTTGTAAAAAAATAAACATAAGCATAAAAACATGCCATTGAAGGGTAAAAATGTAAAACAACCTTAAAACGGTCCTGTAAGAGTCACGAACCCCTCGCACGGGACCAATGTAACTCGTAGGAACCGACCGCGTAGACACGGCGCTCCCGGTTGGAGTGTACGGCATAAATTTGCAAAATATTAGACTTAAGCATAAAAGAAAGCCATCGAAGGGTGAAAACGTAAAAAATCCACAAAACGGTCCCGTAAGAGTCACGAACACCTCGCACGGGACCAATGTTAATAGTAGGAACCGAACGGGGAGTCACAGGGATCCCGATTTGAGTGTACGGCGTAAAATTGCAAAAAGTTAGACTTGAGAATAAAAAAGATGCCATCGAAGGGTGAAAACATAAAACACCCATAAAACGGTCCCGCAAGAGCCACAAACATCTCGCACGGGACCAATGTAAGTCGTAGGAACCGACCGTGTAGTCACGGCGCTCCCGGCTTGAGTGTACGACGTAAATTTGCAAAAAAATAAACTTAAGCATAAAAATATGCCATCGAAGGGTGAAAACGTATAACAGCCTTAAAACGGTCCCATAAGAGGCACAAACCCCTCCCACGGGACTAATGTGACTCGTAGGAACCGACCGCGTAGTCACGGGGCTCCCGGTTTGAGTGTACGACATAAATTTGTAAAAAAATAAACATAAGCATAAAAACATGCCATCGAAGGGTGAAAATGTAAAACAGCCTTAAAATGGTCCCGTAAGAGTCACGAACCCCTCGCACGGGACCAATGTAACTCGTAGGAACCGACCGCGTAGAGCGCTCCCGGTTGGAGTGTACGACATAAATTTGCAAAATATTAGACTTAAGCATAAAAGAATGCCATCGAAGGTGAAAACGTAAAAAAGCCACAAAACGGTTCCATAAGAGTCACGAACACCTCGCATGGGACCAATGATAATAGTAGGAACCGAACGGGTAGTCACAGGGATCCCGGTTTGAGTGTACGGCGTAAATTTGCAAAAACTGGGACTTGAGAACAAAAAATATGCCATCGAAGGGTGAAAACATAAAACACCCACAAAACGGTCCCGCAAGAGTCACGAACATCTCGCACGGGACCAATGTAAGTCGTAGGAATCGACCGTGTAGTCGCGGCACTCCCGGCTTGAGTGTACGACATAAATTTGCAAAAAGTTAGAATTAAGCATAAAAACATGCCATCGAAGGGTGAAAACGCAAAACAAACACAAAATGGTCCCGTAAGAGTCACGAACACCTCGCACGGGACCAATGCGACTCGTAGGAACCGATCACGTAGTCACGGGGCTCCCGGTTTGAGAATAATCTCTAAATTTGAAGAAAATTCGACCTGAGCATAAAAAGATGCCATCGAAGGTTAAAAACATAAAACAAGCACAAAACGGTCCCCTAAGAACCACGAACACCTCCCACGGGACCCATGTGACTCGTAGGAACCGACCACGTAGTCACGGGGCTCCCGGTTTGAGTGTACGACGTAAATTTGCAAAAAAATAAACTTAAGCATAAAAACATGCCATCGAAGGGTGAAAATGTAAAACTGCCTTAAAACGGTCCCGTAAGTGTCACGAACCCCTCGCACGGGACTAATGTGACTCGTAGGAACTGAACGCGTAGTCACAGGGCTCCCGGTTTGAGTGTATGACGTAAATTTGTAAAGAGTTAGACTTAAGCATAAAAACATGCCATCGAAGGGTGAAAACGTAAAATAGCCATAAAACGGTCCGGTAAGAGTCACGAACACCTCGCACGGGATTAATGTAACTCATAGAAACTGACCGCGTAGTCACGGGGCTCCCGGTTAGAGTGTACGACGTAAATTTGCAAAAAAAATAGACTTGAGCATAAAAACATGCCATCGAAGGGTGAAAACATACAACAAGCACAAACCGGTCCCGTAAGAGTCACGAACACCTCGTACGGGACCAATGTGACTCGTAGGAATCGACCGCGTAGTAACGGGGCTTTCGGGTTGAGTGTACGACGCAAATTTGCAAAAAATTAGACTTGAGCATAAAAACATGCCATCGAAGGGTGAAAACCTAAATTATCCACTAAACGGTCCGGTAAGAGTCACGAACACCTCGCACGGGACCAATGTGACTTGTAGGAACCGACGACATAGTTACGGGGCTCTCGGTTTGAGTGTACGACGTAAATTTGTATAAAGTTAGACTTGCATGCCATCGAAGGGTGAAAACGTAAAACAACCTTAAAACGGTCCGGTAAGAGTCACGAACACCTCGTACGGGACCAATGTAACTCGTAGGAACCGATCACGTAGTCACGGGGCTCCCGATTTGAGTGTACGACGTAAATTTGCAAAAAATTTTACTGAAGCATAAAAACATGCCCTCGAATGGTGAAAACGCAAAATGAACACAAAATGGTCCCGTAAGAGTCACGAACATCTCGCACGGGATCAATGTGAGTCGTAGGAACCGACCGCGTATATATATATATATATATATATATATATATATATATATATATATATATATATATACACTACTGCAGTGTACAGTGTATATATATGCAGTATATAGTATATATACTGTATATATAATAATATATATATATATATATATACTGCATATACTACATATATATATATATATACTGCAGTTGCAGTATATATATATGTGCAGTGTACTGCTATATATGCATATATATATATAGCTGCTATAACAACATTATAGCAAGCTATAACAGTGGCTATAATGCTGTTATAGCTGCTATAACAAGTGCTGCAGATACAGATCTGTATGTCAAAATGTAAACATGGTTAGAAAGAATATGATCCATTTTAAACTAGAGAAGGTGAAATCAGACCTGCTCAGGAGAGCCATATGTAATGATTTCCAGATCTTCATTCCAGTCTGTGGGACCAATTGCAGGAGAAAGCGTCCGAGGAATCGGATGTGTCTCCATCCGAAGCTCAGTATGGCCATAATATTCCCTAAGAAGACAATATTAGTGTACCAAAGCAATGCCAAGAAAAATGAGTACATAGATCAATATATCGATGTACTAACAAAAAAAGGGAACACATAAATTAAAAATTTAAACCAACAAACTCATGTTAATCAATACCTACTAAAGATTGGGCCAGATATAGACCGGGAAACTTCACAATATGCTTAAATCAAGGACTTACCGCATAAAGTGCCATTAACTGAGAGTTGTTCCACAATATTTCCAGAACTGTTCTATAGGTTTCCCACAAGAATTTAAATCATGGGGTCAGAATCCCACGATCAGACCAATCCTTCCCTTTTCACATCTTCCAAATCATCAACGTCGAGAGCTTCTTCTAGGGCCTTGTCCAATTAAATGGCCAAATTTATCACCACTAACATACCTTAACAAGGCATGCTAAACTGTTGATATATTAAGGAGGTATACAGTTGTTGCTATGTGCCATGCACACACACACATGAAATTCATTGGACAAATAAATATTCAAGTCACAACTTCCATATATAAACTAGTCATTTGGTTCAGTTTGATCTGCACTAGTTCAGTCACTAATTCATTTGAGACCAATTCTAATAGCAGATGCTGGTAGTGAAGCAGTTCATATCAATTCTACATTACTGACTTTATATTAGCATTTCAGTCACTAATTTGTTTGAGACCAATTCTAATATAAACGATGGCACCAGTTTAGTCCAATCAATTATCTATTTGGGATTTGTGCAGCTTGATCTGAACTAGTTCACTGCCATCAGCAGCCACTCGCCTTTTAACCTCGACTGATGACTCTGTGGTGGCACGTCTCATCAGCTATAGCGCTTCCTTAAAATTCCTATGCCTTAATTCCATTTCAACTCATTCCCACCAAATACTGGCCATATTATCCAAAGCCTTGTAGTAAACTTGTAGTGCCTTATCAAAGATTACTCTAGCATTGGCAATATCCATGTGGTTCTCATACATTGAAAATTACACCGAAATCCCTCACTGTGACAACCGTAGGCATCCCCTCATCGAAAATACACCTCGCCTTCTCAACTAACTTCCTTATGATATAATAGTCGGCCAACGAAGTCCACAACCACCCAACTTCATTGGTGAACTTCCTGATCCCACCACGAATTATATCATCCACATTCAACCCTGAAATTTCAGTAGCATGCTGGGTGAGCAAATCACACAATTCCATTAAACCTCTGCCTCTTTTTATGTGAAGCTTATTGGTAATCATGTTAATACTTATAACACTGTATAAGATAAGTGAAAAGGCCTTATTTTATAAATATAAATAAATATAGCACATATGTAAATATAGCCATTGTGTAAGAAAAGTGAAAAGGCCTTATTTCATGATTCTTATTATTGGGATGAGGCTTATTTTATAAATAAATATAACACATATGTAAATAAAAAGCCTACATAAATTATAAAGAAAATGACATTGAAACGGGATGAATCATGTATATAACATGAGGCTTATTATCATACTACTTTTATGTGTAATTCGATAAACTTTGAGGACGAATGTCGTATACATTATGTGCAAGTCGCTAAAGAGGAAATTATATTTATGCAAGTAAAATAGACCAACATTAATGTTCCTTGGCCACTAAATAGGCCTAGTTGTATTTGGCTATGCATATGGTTTAATGCATCTAACCATTGAAATGCACATAACCACATCAATACACACATTGATAAAAAAAAAAGATACAAGAATTAACAAATAAATACATGTGGATATGTTCTATGTTATCAAACTAAAAAAATTTAAGCCATGCTCAAATTGAATCCAACTAGCTATATTGTACAAAATTAATCAACAATGAAAAGAAATGAAGAAAAGAGATATATACCTGTGAGCTCCAATGTTACATATTTCTAGATTTAAGCAAAACATGGCGTTAGAGGGTGAAAACTCGAAACAGTCCCCGAACGGCCCCGTGGGTGGCACCAACACCTCCCACGGGACCAATATAACTCGTAGGAACCGACCCCGCACCCGCGGGACTCCCGGTTTGAGAATACGATGGTAATTTTCATATTTATAGACTTAGGCTTAAAAACATGGCGTTAGATGGTGAGATCTCGAAAAAGGCCCTGAACGATCCCGTGGGTGGCACCAACACCTCCCACGGGACCAATGTAACTCGTAGGAACTGACCCCGCAGCCGCGGGCCCGGTTTGAGAATACGACGATAATTTGCATATTTCTAGACTTTGGCTTAAAAACATGGCGTTAGAGGGTGAAAACCCGAAACATCCCCCGAACGTCCCCGTGGGTGGCACCAACACCTCCCACGGGACCAATGTAACTCGTAGGAACTGACCCCGCAGTCACGGGACTCCCGGTTTGAGAATACGACCATAATTTGCATATTTTTAGACTTAGGCTTAAAAACATGGCGTTAGAGGGTGAGAACTCGAACCAGCCCTCTAACGGCCCCGTGGATGGCACCAACACCTCTCACGGGACCAATGTAACTCGTAGGAACTGACCTCGCAGCCGCGGGACTCCCGATTGGATAATACGACGATAATTTGCATATTTCTACACTTAGGCTTAAAAACATGGCGTTAGAGGGTGAGAACTAGAAACAGCCCCCGAACGTTCCCGTGGGTGGCACCAACACCTCCCACGGGACCAATGTAACTCGTAGGAACTGACCTCGTAGCCGCGAGACTCCCAGTTTGAGAATACGATGGTAATTTGCATATTTCTAGACTTATGCAAAACATGGCATTAGAGTGTGAAAACTCGAAACAGCCCCCGAATGGCCCCGTGGGTGGCACCAACACCTCCCACCGAACCAACGTAACTCGTAGGAACTGACCTCGCAGTCGCGGGACTCCCGGTTTGAGAATACGACAATAATTTGCATACTTAGGCTTAAAAACATGGCGTTAGAGGGTGAGAACTCGAAACAGCCCTCTAGCGGCCCCGTGGGTGGCACCAACACCTTCCAAGGCACCAATGTAACTCGTAGGAACTGATCCCGCAGCCGCGGGACTCCCGGTTTGAGAATACGATGATAATTTGCATTAGGCTTAAAAACATGGCGTTAGAGGGCGAGAACTCGAAACAGCCCCCGAACGTTCTCGGGGGTGGCACCAACACCTACCACGGGACCAATGTAACTCGTAGGAACTGACCCCGCAGCCGCGGGACTCCCGGTTTGAAAATACGATGGTAATTTGCATATTTCTAGACTTAAGCAAAACATGGCGTTAAAAGGTGAAAACTCGAAACAGTCCCCGAACGGCCCCGTGGGTGGCACCAACACCTCCCACGGCACCAACGTAACTCATAGGAACTGACCCCGCAGCCGCGGGTCTCCCAGTTTGAGAATACGATGGTAATTTGCGTATTTCTAGACTTAAGCTTAAAAACATGGCGTTAGAGGGTGAGAACTCGAAACAGCCCCCGAACGGCCCCTTGGGTGGCACCAACACCTCCCACGGGACTAATGTAACTCGTAGGAACTGACCCCGCAGCTGGGGGACTCCAGGTTTGAGAATACGACGGTAATTTGCGTATTTCTAAACTTCGGCTTAAAAACATGGCGTTAGAGGGTGAGAAATAGAAACATCCCTAGAACGGCCCCGTGGGTGGCACCAACACCTCCCACGGGACCAACGTAACTCGTAGGAACTGACCCCGCAGCCGCGGGTCTCCCGGTTTGAGAATACGACGGTAATTTGCGTATTTCTAGACTTAGGCTTAAAAACATGGCGTTAGAAGGTGAAAACTCGAAACAGCCCCAGAACGGCCCCGTGGGTGGCACCAACACCTCCCGCGGGACCAACGTAACTCGTAGGAACTAACCCCGCATCCGCGGGACTCCCGGTTTGAGAAGACGACGGTAATTTGCATATTTATAGACTTAGGGTTAAAAACATGGCGTTAGAGGGTGAGAACTCGAAACAGCCCCCGAACGGCCCCGTGGGTGGCACCAACACCTCCCACGAGACCAATATAACTTGTAAGAACTGACCCCCACAGCCGCGGGACTCCCAGTTTTAGAATACGACGGTAATTTGCATATTTCTAGACTTCGGCTTAAAAACATGGCGTTAGAGGGTGAAAACTCGAAACAACCCCCGAACGGCCCCGTGGGTGGCACCAACACCTCCCACGGGACCAATGTAACTCGTAGGAACTGACCTCGTAGCCGCGGGACTCCCGGTTTGAGAATACGACGATAATTTGCATATTTGTAGACTTAGGTTTAAAAACATGGCATTAGAGGGTGAGAAATCGAAACAGCCCCCGAACGTCCCCGTGGGTGGCACCAACACCTCCCACGGGACAAATGTAACTCGTAGGAACTGATCCCGCACCTGCGGGACTCCCGGTTTGAGAATACGACGATAATTTGCATATTTCTACTTGGTTACTGATAATTTTAACTTATATATGCAATTTTTCTTCTTGATTAAATTTTTTGTAAAACTACTTGGTTACTGATATTTTTTTTTTATGTATCCCATCATTTTTAGGATTTTTGGACGTGGAACAAACGAAGGAGGCAATGGTCTACAGCATGAAGATTGTTTATAGGTTGTGAACAATCAGGATTTTGTCAGCCATGCGGGCTTTTATTGTTTAGTTTAATGGTCGTGCAGGCTTTTATAATTTGATTGTTGAATTTTATGGTCGTGCAGGCTTTATAATAAGTAGGTTTTACATTTACAGGTTTTGGAATGTCAAGAAAATAGAGGAAACTCTGCCCAATTTTTTTTTTTTTGGTCTGTGAATTATTAAGACGTGTAATATTTATAAGTTTGTATATATATTTGTTTATTAACAACGTTCTCGATTCGCAATTTGTGATTTTTTTTACTGTTTTGCCAATAATAAATATTTGTAACACCTCGTACGCGTCAAACGTTACACGTAGCAACTGATGGTGCACTCACAGGACCCCCAGTTTTAGGATTGGACCAAAAAAATACATTTTTTTTAAATTATAGTTCAATATGGTCATGGACTTTGTCCATGACCATTTTTATTTTTTCGTCACGCATAAAAATGGTCACGGCCAAAGTCCGCGACCATTTTTTTCGTCACGGTTGTGGGTCACGGACTTGGGTCGCGACCATTTTTTTTGTCACGGTTGTGGGTCGCGGACTTTGGCCGCGACCAATTTGTTACGGTTGTGCGTCACGGATTAGGACCGCGACCAATTTTTTTTATATTTTTTTGTCACGGTAATATGTCGCGGACTTTGACCGCGACCAATTTGTCACGGTTGTGGGTCACGGATAAGGGTCGCGACCATTTTTTTTAATTTTTTTATCCCGATTGTGGGTCGCGGACTTTGGCCGCGACCAATTTGTCACGGTTGTGGGTCACGGATGAGGGCCGCGACCCGTCACGACATGGGTCACGGCCTAAGTCCGCGACCATCTGCCGTGACCCCTCTCGGCGGTGACCATTTTTTGGTCACGGACTTGGGCCACAACCCACGAAAATGGTCACGCCCGAAATGGTCACGGCCCAAGTCCGTGACCCACAACTTTGGTCAGGGATTTTGGCCGTGACCAATCGCCAGTTTTGGTGTAGTGAAAAATGACCGCTGCTAGCTGTAGGTCGCGGGTGGGGTAATTCCTTTCATGGGGCTTTAGCTTGCGGGAGGCAAAATCTATAGCCTTCTCCTCCAGCTGAACTACTCCCCTGAGTCCCCGTAAAGAAGCGTTAGTGTACACTATATACTCTACTCCCGGCTTGGGCAAAGCAAGAACTGGTGCCGAAGTCAACTTATCTTTCAGCTCATCAAAAGACAATTGACAAGCATCATACCAAACATGCGAAATTCCCTTGCGAGTCATATTCGTCAACGGGCCAACTATCTTTGAAACGCCTCGAATGAATCTCCTGTAGTACCCGTCTAACCCTAAGAAACTACGCACTTTCGTCGGAGTCGTGGGTTATCCCCACTCCCTCACCGCCGACACTTTGCTCGGGTCATCCGATATTCCCAATTCCGACACAACATGCCCCAAAAACTGTACCTCCCATAGACAGAATCCGCACTTCTCATACTTAGCATACAGCTGATGCCCTCGTAGAGTCTTAAGAACGTGCCTTAAGTGCTCGTCATTCTCCTTCTCAATGTGTGAATATATCGGGATGTTATCTATGAAAACGATGACAAACTGGTCCACGAACTCCCTGAACACTCGATTCATCAAGTCCATGAATACGGCTGGAGCATTTGTCAGCCCAAACGGCATGACTCTGAATTCATAGGACCCATATCTCATCAAGAAAGCATTCTTCGACACATCCTGCTCCCTAATCCGTAGCTGATGGTATCCCGATATCAAATCTATCTTTGAAAAGAAGGTTGTTCCCCTCAACTGGTCGAACAGGTCATCGATTCGAGGCAATGGATATTTTTTCCATATCGTGACCTTGTTTAGCTCTTGATAATCCACGCATAACCTCAGTGAACCATCTCTCTTCTTCACAAACAACACTAGAGCGCTCCAAGGTGAGGTGCTTCTATGAATGAAGCCCTGACCTAACAGTTACCCTATCGGGTCCCGTAACTCCCTCATTTCTGTTGGAGCCATACAGTATGGTGCACGTAGTATTGGTCGAGTGCTCGGTATCAATTCTATGAAGAAATCTATCTCTCGACAAGGGGGTAGGCCCTATATCTCTTGAAATACATCGGAATACTCACGAATGACTGAGATCGAATCTAAGGGAATTAAGACCTCCTTAGAGGTAACCTCCTCTATGTAGTACAAATGGGTGGAAGAGCCTCGCTTTGGGTGAGGCATCGCCACCAAAAACATCTCTTGCCTCGGAATGGCAAAGATGATACTCCCACCGAAACATTCTATCATGGCTCTGTACGCAGCGAGCTAATCCATGCCAATAATAACATCGTGCTCATGTATCTCTAAGACTAGCATGTCTACTGGTAAAATCAAGATACCAATCTCTTCTCAGATACCTCGGCATATAAAGAAAATCAAAGACCCATTCCCCAGTGGTGAGTCTACACATGTCACAGTGCTCTCCACTGTGTCTAATAATCCTAAGCCCTTTGCAAAATGAGTAGCTATAAAACAGTGCGATGCCCAGTATCAAATAAAACCCTACCCATAGTGCCATGGATAGGAAACGTACCCTCAATCGCGGGTGGTGCCTGAGGTGATGCTACTTGGTGGACGTTATATAGACGTCCATACTGCAACTACCCCTGCTGAACTGGAGCTGCTGGGATGGCTTGTAGGGCTGGCATCTTAGCTGGTGCGGGGAGGGTGGCTGGAAAGAGTGTCCTCTGTGGCTCATTACGAGCACCCTCCTGCTGTGGGGCCCTATCTCCTTCTAGGCAATATTGGCGCCTATGGCCATTCTTGCCACATCCGAAACATCTGCCCCTGAAGTTAACTCCCCTCGTCCCCTGCTGACCACGACCCTGTTGGCCGTTACCACCCAGCCATTGGGCCTATGGCCCTGTTGGAAACGTTGTTGACCCTGTTGTCCCTACTGCTGACAGTGTTGGCCATGTTGGCCATGATGATTAGATTGGCCCTGCCTAAATCCCCCAAATCCCTATTTGGAGTCACCTGATCGGAACCGCTTGGCAGGGTCCCCCTAATGAGAACTCTGCTCACTGTGACGGGTTTGCCCCTGGGTTCCTGGTGCCCCGTCAGTACTACTACCCCTGTCCTGCCCTACTGGATGGACTCCCCTCGTTTTCTCCCCTGCAAATGGAAGCGGTGATCTTGACAGTGTAATAAAGCAGCATTGAGTACATCAGTGTAGGTCCTCAATGATAGATTGCCTATGAGATGCTGACGGATCCTCCAGGCCAATCCATCTATAAATAGTAGTATCATCTTCCCCTCTGTGGGTGCCTCATCTGGCACTATAGTGAGAAGTCTAGTGAACTCCTCCTCGTACTCAGCAACAGTCATATTCTCCTACTTTAAATTCAGTAAATTTCGTCTCATCTCAGTCTGCACAGCAGATTGGAAGTACTTACAGTCAAATCACGCTCAAAATGACTGAATCGTGATACTGTCCCTCTCCTCCAAGGTTGTGGTGGACTCCCACCACTGCAAAGCGGCCCCCACTAGCTTGAAGGAAGTCAAAAGTTGTCTTTGCATGTTAGTGCACTCATACATGCACAGATGCCTCTGTATATCTTTCTTTTATTGGCTGACAACTATAATGTCCGAACTACCCGAGAACTCTGAGGGATACACCTTCTAGAAGGCATCCCTGACCCTCTCCCATGTAGATGGAAGTTGTGCTGGTACTGGCGCCACTGCCTAAATCTGGGGTGGGACCTGCTGCACTACCGTTAATGCGGCATTCACTGCCTGAGCAACAATAGCGGCTACCTCAGTTGCGTTCATCATCCTCTATGCCGAAGCTGCTGGATGCTCGGGCTGGGCATTCCTGTCTCAGGGTACACATCTCGGAGGCATCTGATATGAGAAGAAAGTTTATTAATCTATAGTTATTAACAAGTCTCGAATAGTTGAAGACGTAAGCGTATATATAAGAATACAACAGTCCTAAAAATAGGGATCTATATCAAGGATGCTAAGCTGGAAGCGAAATAAGCCATACAGATCTTAAAGGACACTAGAAATTGATGCTCTGATACCACCTGTAACACCCCGCCTAATTAAATACCGGGTGATCAGTCCTTTGTTAAATTAAAAACCAAGGTGAACAATTGGTTCATTCTTAGCATCACTGTCGCAAAATAAAATTTCCAATTTAAACACCCTAAATAATTAAGCTATGTGTCAAAAAAATTTAGAACCTTATTTCCTTTTTATTAAATCCAAGTATGAAAACCTTTTTAATAACCAACAGTTTAAGAATTCCTAACTACTAAGGATGGATAATGTCACAAAAGAATTTAAATCATTTAGATAAACCACACCAATTTAAAACTATAAATGAAACCATCCTGGCAATAATTAAATCCCAAAGAGTACCGAATACTAGAAATATAAATGAACATAAAACTCTGACAAATCCAACTGAATAGGGAAACGAGCGACACATGCCCTAACTAATCAAAACTAAAATAAGAGTATAGTCAATATCGAGGTCGTCTAAGCAATGGTTTGCAACTCCCACACAAGCTGTAGCACGTCCGTTCCAAGGAATCTAAGCATGACGCCCCTGTGGCTGGGCACCTGTAATATAGACATATATATACAAGAGGAAAGAAATAACAGGAAAGGGTCAGAGCCCGAGTGTAAAACATTTTAAAAAACAGTTTTGCAAGTATTTAAAATGCTTATTGGCTAATGAAACAACCATGTTAGTATGCGACACTCTCTTGAGAAATTCTCACCTTTCATCTAGTGTGCATGCTTCCTGTACTATTAATCTCCAAGGGTTTATTTTAACTTAACGATCCCATAAGATTTCATTCCGATAAATACTATGGCTAAGATAATTAATTTCTGAAAATTTGAGCTCTTATATATCTTATGTTATTTAAAATAACCCCGTGATGTCACAAAATTCCTAAACACTTATAATAATGTTGGAGTATTTATTCATTACTTAACTACTTTTATGCACAGTAGAAAGTTCCCATACTTAAGTATATATATATAATAGTCACTCATATAATATATTTACTATTGGCACACCACATAAAATCTATGGTGCTGGCATGCTCTGTTATCAAATCCCCGTATCACTTGTACTAAGGGAAATACTAGTTCGGAATCATTCTCGAACTGTATTACCACAAAACACATACAATGGGAGGCGAAGTATAGTTCCAAGTCACTAAGAGGTCAGCAGATACCCTCATGTCTCCTAAGACCATATGACTGTCACTCAAATAGCTTGTATCAAGGATACTATCTTCTAGGGTACAAGTCATTACCCCAATAAAGGCCCGATCGAGATAAGGCAGTCCCGGTGCGGAAACCCCCGTGATAGCAAGTAGCTCGGGTATGATTTTTATACAGATATATAATATATGCATAATCACACAATCATATATATATATATATATATATATATATATATATATAAATATTCGCATTTCTAAATTAGGTGCGCCCATGACCCATAATTATAATTATCCATTCTTAGTACATTTTTCTCAATTATTTCGCATAACGGACTCGTCATTTTTATTCTCATTTATAATTCACATCATACTCACTTCTCCTCTCTCGAGGTATTCTGTCTCCCTAAGTGTAATTTCAGTAGGCATACACTCACTTACCTTCTGGTCTAACTCCCTTACAAGTCTCGATCTTTTTATTAAACGTACGCATGATTTCGTATGTGCGAATAACTCCCGTTAACCTATAATTCCATACCACATTAAATTTCACTTAACGGGGTCTACCTAGGCCCTACTGGTCCTCTTTACATCCCATTATACTCCAACAATAAAATCAAGGGTTCCTATGCATTTTAATCGGATTGAACTAACGGACGAAAATATGCATCTTTTTAGGAGGGGTCGATCGATGATCGATCGATCGATGTTCTTGGTCGATCGATCGATCAAGCAGTTCTTGCCCAGAAACTGCCATGAAAACCTACGGGTTTCATCTTCCAATCTTCTCCAAAATGTCATTAACAACCCCCAAACTCTCAAATAACATTACTACAAGTTCTATATATATGCAAGATTTCCTACGTGAAACATGTGCAAATTCAACAACATAATTGAATTAAAGGGCCAATTTATTTTAAATTATCAAGAGCCGTAACTTTTCATTAAACTCCCATTATTCTGTTTCTTTTGCCAGATTTCTCACTTCTAAATTAATCAAATTTCGTGGGTAATCCTCTACATATGACTGGGATGTCCATAGTTTATTTATTTTCTCTGCAACATGTGATTGGGTTCTCTAAATCCTTGAATTCTTGCATGAAACGTAGGTTCAATCATCATAATCTAACATGGTGTGACATTTAACTACAAGATAAGCAAGATAGATACTCGCCTAGAATTTGAGTTTATGATTTGTGGAAGAAAGTGGTATGGTTGCATTCCTCGTCACGCGATCTACACTTTGGTGGTGGTGGCGGTACAAACGGGCGAGTCTTTGGCCTTGAATTGCTTGGAAATCTCTCCAATTCCTTCTCTAATGGTCGTTCTTTGATTTTTTGTTTCTTAACCCCAGAAGGAAACTCCTAAAGGCTGACATATCCTTAGGAAATTCGTGGGTTTAATTACTAAAAAATGTCAAATGTCTATAATACCCTCCTAGAATGCCAATTAGGCCTAAAAATGCCCCGAGACCTAAACTAAATCCCTGGGTACATTATTTTGACTAACTCGACCCTTCCGGACACATTGGCGCACTCAAAATGACCATACGGGTGACTTTTAATTTATTCACTTTTAATAATAATAATTTAGTCCTGACACGCCACAGGCGCGTCCGACTTAAATTTCTAAAATTTCCATTCTATTTTTTATAACATCAGTCTTATATATTACTTTACTCTTTTAGTAATATTCAACAAATTCCCAATAGTTACTAACTCTCGTCACGCTAGTAAGTATTTAAATAAATTTTCGGATTAATATTAATTTAATATCTCAATTTAAATTTAATAAATCCCATTATTTAAAAGCCATAAAAATATGGGCTATTACAGAATTATCCACCATAAGTGATGTAAGAAAACACAGTTTGTGTCCTGAGATAGTTTCATCAGATTGGAAAATTTGATAGGCTCTCCGGGTAGCAAAGTAATCAAAAAGTTAGTAAAAGGTATCGGATCCTATCTTAGACAATTCATCGATCCTTGAGGTTGTTGCCTAGATAGATTTTATCCGTTGATTCATCGATTTTCTAATTACATGACCTACCCTTTTGTAACTTAATCCGATACACAAGCCATAAGGCATGTCATGGGAGTTTCCAAGAATTTTATGGCATCTTTGGTCCTGAAGAAAGAAATTTTTTATAATATAAAATAATATCATGCCAAAAATATAAGGATTGGTTAAACTGATGCATAGGGGATGAAGCCTACTGGCAGACAACATACCAGGCTTCATCTAGAAAGGTGCAGTGATGGGTCTCTCCCCGAAATTTGCCCAAAATTGAGATTTCATCCCCAAGAACAGGACCGAAAGGTCTTCTAGGAGCTTATCTAAGACAAAAAAGTCCTTATGTGCAAAATAGCATAAGTTTGGTAGTTGAACTCCTACAGTATAGGAAATAAAGTGGCATACGATGCCTAAAAATAGAGAAAGATGAAGAGGGATGCAATCGTAGTTACCTATCTTCGTGAGGTCAGGGCTTATTGAGATTTTTTAGCACAAACTAGGTACGTTAACATCATTGGGGTAGAAAAACACATTTTAAAGCCCTAGAAAAGAGGCTTAGAAAATGAATCCTAATAGAAAAATCCCATTAGGGGGTTTGTATGCAAGATATGGGTCTAATAACCAAAATATCACCTACAGGATAATGCCCCGGAGGCCCCCATAGATGACATAAGGTATTATGGACCCGTTTAAAGAGGAAACTTGGTATAACACCTTTTTCCCACAGATAAGGCCAAAATGATGATGTCGAAAATTGAGTCGGTAAGAAATAACCATGCCATCAATGCTATTCTCGACCATCACAAAATGTAAAATGCATAAAAAAGTAAAAGTAGAGAGATAAACACAAGATATAGAGTGGTTCGGTAATAAAATGAGCCCATGTCCACTTTGGTGCCCTCAATTTCATTATTTACCAGCATTAGTACAAGAGTTTAGTGCCTTTAGAGGCATACAATAGAGATAGAGAGCTAAATGCATGTACATATAGGCTCTGTGCTGAGAAAGATGTGACCTGTAGAGAAAGGATATAAGGGAAGCCGCGAACACTAGCAGTGTAGGTGATCGAAATTACCCGAGTGAGCATTAAAATGAAGAGAGAGAAAGTGGGTGGAGATTATGGTAGGGCTTCGTTGCCAAACATGTCATTCTAAATGAATAGGTAGGCACTTCTATTTATAGAAGTCAAGGGAAGGGTCACTTGTATGGAATATTTGACACGTGGATAAGTGATGCCAAAAGGGAATCTTTTCAAATGGTGAACAACAGGAAAGTAGCATGTTGAGGTGTCTAAGTTTGCAACACGGTATGTGCTAATGGTGAGGTATTTGGTTGTGGCTTGTTAAAGACAAAGTCATGGCCTTTTAGGTTGATGAAAGAAGGCTGATTTCGCGACCTGTTTGAGCCCAAGGCAATGACATTATGTAGGTCCTTCCACAACCATGATACTTGTATCGGGCATATTAGTGTTCAACATATTATCTAAAATACCAAAATCTTCTTATTTATCCTAAAATAACATATTTTCTAAAATAACAAAAAATTGCATATGTCTTCGCACGACATCTAAAACAACAATGGAAAATAAATCAAGAATAGATATAGAAATAGAAAATATATGAACAATATAAGCATATTTCATTCAAATTGAAATATATTTTATTATGTATATAATTTATGGTAGAAAAATGAAAATAGTGTCCAAAATCCTAACCCCTTAAAAATGTACGCCAATAATAACTATGAAAACAATTGTAACTCAAAACTCTAAGCCAAATATAAATATAAACCCAATTGAAACGTTAATCATATTTCAATGAAAGTGTCATCTTTCTCCTTTAGTAACATTTTCTTTTTATTAACAAGTGATAATTCAGTACTAAAAGTATAAATGGGTACTAAAAGATCCTATCTCAATTTTCAAAGAATAATATTGATAAAGAAGAAAACAGGGTCATATTATATCTTAGGGTGTGTTTGATTAACGTGGAAATTTTTTCCATGAAAAATAGTTATTTGGACTCATGTTTTCTCTTATAGTACCTTGATTGAAGACACTTAATATAAGAATAACCACCATTCAAATAGCAAGTGATCTATCTCAAACCTTATTTTTATTGAAAAATATTTCTTATCCACCCACCAAAGAATTCATTTTCATGAAAATAGAGAAAATAAGACCACAAACTCGTATCTTTTTCTGCTCATATTCCAATTTCTCATTCAAATGAACTATTTTCCATGTTTGCAATCAAACATACCCTCGATATTAAAAAAATGAAACCAAAAGCTCAAATATGAACCCTAGTCGAAAGAAATCTTCTCAATATGAAATTTGAAAAGAAATCTGAACCCCAAGGAAAAACTTCACAACATAAAACATAAAGAAATGAGAAGAAACCAAAAATAAATAAGCATTACAGCAAAACCCTTTTACTACTCCAAAAATCAAACAAAGATTCCACATCAGGTTCAAACTCGATCATTGATCCATGTCGAAGAGAGAGAAAAAAGAGAACATACTCGATCGTTTTCATCCACATCAGGTTCAATCATAACTTTTTTCGGTGTCAAACCTTACTTTGGCCTTATTTTTTTTTATTTAAATGTGATTTGGAGTGAATTTTGTGTAAAAACCATATGATGCGGTGTGTGATACCGATTTAAAATTAAATCTCAAATTTCTAATTTGTCACACTTATTTAATTAGAGTCTATTTTTAAAACAAATCAATTCAGCCCCTAAACATGCAACTACATGTGTGCATGTGTCAACCCATAATTAAATAAAGCATGCGACACAAATTTCAGGAAAAATCACCGAAGGAAAAAACCTTTTATTTTCACTATAATTTTGTAAAAATGGTTACACGGATTACAGTGAAAATAATAGCGACATACGAAATACCCTCAGGCGTCGGTTCCGATGTGTTGGCTGAAATCTCCCGCGGGAATTCCAGGTGGTCAGCAATGAAGAAGAGGAACGGCTTCTCCACAAGTGTGAACTTTATAAGGACTCCCTCCACAATAACATGCAACTTTCGGTTGTAGAGTTCTCCCCACAAAGTATGAACAAAAGAAAAATATGTTCTTGGGTTCCACAAAACAATTCACATAAAAGTAATTGGGATTTTTTGAATAAAAAAAAATATTTGAACCCTTAAAATTATTGGAGAAAAACTTTCTGCCAAAAGTATTATCGATATAAAATCTGGGCAGAGGAAACAAAGTTTCAAAAGAATAAGACTCTTTAATTCTGAAACTATTCTCCACGAAAACAAAAGGCTGACATCCCCTTTTATACGGCAATTGAGGCGGTCAAAGGATCAGGATGAAGTCAGACGTGTCAGGTAAAAGTAGGGTCGCTCGAACGAGAATCCCATCTCCTTCGAACGAGATCGTGTGTCGTTCAAACGACTGTGCGCGACATCCACATGTCATTCGAACGAGATGGAAATCTCGCTTGAACGACCTTGGCGTCGAAATCGAGGAACGTTTGCTGCCTTAGAAATTTTTCAAAATTGTTTCAAAACTTTTTCAAAAATCAAAGTTTTCTAAAACAACAATAAAACCTTTTCAAAAACACATGTTTCTAAAAGAGCAATAAAACCCTTTTTATAAAAACATTTTTTTATCAAATCTTTTTAAAACTCCTTTTAAAAAAAATCCCAACACTCTTAATATGAAATGTAAATGAAACTTTAAACAATGTCTTACCAAAGTTCATATTGTTCGGCTTGAATGTTGAAGGCAACTTGTAATTCGGATTCGTCTTTCCTAGATGTAATCTTCTCAATTCTTTGACGACTTGTAGCGATATACGACATAATTAATTGCTACGAACTTATTAAAAATATGTCCTTACAAATCTACCCGTATGTCTATGCCGGTACATACATAAAAACATCTGAATTATCAAAAACCAAAATGCCTGTACAAATCTACCCTCCCATGAATCCCAAAACTGAAAAGGTAAGATTTCTAAGTTCTCAAATTTTTCTTCAACATCAAAACTCTCAAAGCTTTTCTCATCAGGGTGTGCAACATAATGGTCTTCAATCTTTGTACCTACACACATGAGATAAAGCAAAAATACCTTCGTGACGCATCGAGTTTGAAATGATATAAGAATAAGGCATTAATAAAGAAAATCTCCCCCATAATGCAAAAACTCCCCCATAACATGATAATTCTTTCTCCCCCTTTCTATGATGTCCCCAAATAGACAGATAAGAAGAATAAATAAAAACATGGAGTGTCACGACAAAAGTGCATAGCAAACAAGGATCGAGCCATGCGCATGCAAAGGTATGTCCCCAAAAATTTCAGAAAATATTTTTGGATTTTCCAATTTTTTATACAAAAATAGGATACAAAAAAATCACACCATGGATTTAAACTCAAACAACAAAGTCATGGAAATGGAATGTATGGGTGTGAACACATTCGATAAGTAAATAAACTCTATCAATCATATGTGCACGATGCATACGTGTACTCCTAACGAATGAATATCAAAGATATCCTTAGGTGTAAAAAATTATTGAATTTAGATAATATCGTCTTATACAAATCAACAAATCAAAGTTAAAGTGATTTTCACACCAATAACGTCCAAAACTATTTAGCGCTTTTTCAAGACTTTTAAGGACATGCAAACCCGATATAAAATCTCCAACCAAACACCCTCAGATTTATATTTTGAATAGAGGTGATCTAAATTCTCAAGCTTTGGAGAACTAGTGCAAAAATCTAATTGGCCCATAATTGGCATTAATTGCTTTTTATTGCCTTTAAATTTTTTCGGGCTCTTTTAAACCTCTTTGGACCCGAATAATAAAATTCCTCAATTTCCAATTTAAATGGCGGCTTAATCGCAAAGGATAAATGAGAACCTTTCGTAGTCCTTCACCGTTTTCAAACAAAGTACACAAACTCACAAAAACGGCTCTTATATGCACAACTTTCTTATCAAGTTTTATCGTGCTTAGTTTATTTTAAAGGATGGGATTGAAGTGAAAACACCCAACCAACAAGTGATAAGACAAGCACAATAATCAAACAAATCCATGCATGTGTGCAAGAAAGGAAAACATGAGTCAAACATGTAGGTAGTAACACTTAATTACATCTTAATGACTCCAAACATTATAAAGCACATGGATGAATTGACCTATTGTCTCAAAACACTATCAAATAGTCACATAAAAAATATGGAATGATGTTGGGGCTCGGTCATCCTAAGTGTTCATCCATAAACGATGCAAACAAAATACAAAAATCTTTTTGGATTTTTTAAAATTTTATCAAAATAACATCTTTTTGTATTTTTCAAAAACAAAATATCTATACAAAAAGTACATGTTACAAAGCTAGTAAAAATATATCAAGAAGCATAACTAGCGTATGACAAACATGCAAACACAATTATCTATATGATATGGCAAGAGAAGATTCATGTGCAAGAAAGCGACAATCAACTATTCTAAAATCTACCGTATCCAAAAGTGTTTTCCTAACCCAAGCGGATGTAACACGTCGACACGGGGTTTTGGGAACCAACAAAACACAAGACTTTGAATTCGTGGGACTCTTCCAAGATCAAAACAAAATCTCCTAAGGTAACTTTTCCTACCACAATATGATCATGTGTAAACGGGTGGAACGACACCTAAAGTGTGATCTTTTCTATCGTCCTCGAAATTAGCTGACCCTCTAAAATAAATAATGGTTTTGCATTTAGCATTAGAAGCATGAGAACACTATGAGCCATTACCATCACTATCAAACCTACTTGAATTATTTTACTCATTTTTCAACTTCAAAATATTTTATTCAAGCAAAGAATTAGACTCTTCCAAAGACAGGGATTTCTTTTTTAAATTTTCAATTAAACTTAACAGTTTATCTCTCTCCCCCTCAATTAAAACAAACTTATCCCTAAGAGACTTTTCACGTGCCGCAAAATCGTCGATTAATTTTTTATCCTTGACGGCACAAACCGGAGCCCTAGAATTTTTTAAGTCCTCTAATTCCTTCTCTAAAACAAGGACTCTCTCGTCACTCTTCTATTTGGCAATTTTCAAGGAATCAAAATCAATGCACAAATTACCAAAGTGCTCACGACAAATATCACTTCAAATTTGAAACGCTTGCAAATATTCAATCTTACTTTTAAAGAGAGAATTTTCATTTTCCAAAACTTTAATTCTTTTGCAAAGTTTCAAATTCAAACTTTTTAATTTTTCAGCACGGTCGTGAACTTTTTCAAAAATAGGCTCCACATTAAATGGACGTTCCATTGAAAAAATTGCGATATTTTCACAAAACTGATTTTTCAAAAAAATCAACATCACACAATTTTGCGGAAAAAGGAATACGCAATAAATTAGCGCAACCTGCTTTGATACCAATTTGTAAAAATCGTATGATCCGATGAGTGAAACCGATTTAAAATTAAATCACAAATTTCTAATTTGGCACACTTATTTATTTAGAGTCTATTTTTAAAATAAATCAATTCAGCCACTAAACATGCAACTACGTGTGTGCGTGTGTCAACCCATAAATAAATAAAGCATGCCACACAACTTTCAGTAAAAATCTCCGAAGGGCAAAACCTTTTATTTTCACTATAACTTTGTAAAAACGGTTACACGGATTACAATGAAAATAAAAGCGACATACGAAATACCCTCAGGCGTCGTTTTCGATGTCTCGACTGAAATCTCCCACAGGAACTCCAGGTGGTCAGCAATGAAGAAGAGGAACGGCTTCTCCACAAGTGTGAACTTTATAAGGACTCCCTCCACAATAGCACACAGTTGTCGGTTGTAGAGTTCTCCCCACAAAGTATGAACAAAAGAAAAATATGTTCTTGGGTTCCACAAAATAATTCACTTAAAAGTAATTGGGATTTTGTGAATAAAAAAATAAAATATTTGAACCCTTAAAATTGTTGGATAAAAACTTTCTGCCAAAAGTATTATCGATAAAAAATCTAGGCAGAGGAAACAAAAGTTTCAAAAGAATAAGACTCTTTAATTCTGAAACTGTTCTCCACGAAAACCAAAGGCTGACATCGCTTTTATAAGGCAATTGAGGCTGTCAAAGGATCAAGATGAAGTCAGACGTGTCAGCCAAAAGTAGGGTGGCTCGAACGAGAATCCCATCTCTCTCAAACGAGATCGTGTGTCATTCAACTGACTGCGCGTGACATCCACATGTCGTTCAAACGAGATGGAAATCTCGCTTGAACGACCTTGGCGTCGAAATCGAGGAACGTCTGCTGCCTTAGAAAATTTTCAAAACTTTTTCAAAAATCAAAGTTTTCTAAAACAGTAATAAAACCTTTTCAAAAACACATTTTTCTAAAACAACGATAAAACCCTTTTTATAAAAAAACATTTATAAAAACATTTTTATATAAAATCTTTTTAAAACTCATTTTAAAAAAATATCCCAACACTCTTAATATGAAATGTAAATGAAACTTTAAACAATGTCTTACCAAAGTTCATATTGTTGGGCTTGAATGTTGAAGACAACTTGTAATTCGGATTCGTCTTTTGTACATGCAATCTTCTCAATTCTTAGATGACTTGTAGCGGTATACGACATAATTAATTGTGACGGACTTATTAAAAATATGTCCTTACAAATCTCCCCCTATGTCTATGCCGGTACATATATAAAAACATCTGAATTATCAAAAACCAAAATGCCTATACAAATCTACCCTCCCATAAATCCCAAAACTGAAAAGGTAAGATTTCTAAGTTTTCAAATTTTTCTTCAACATCAAAACTCTCAAAGCGTTTCTCATCAAGGTGTGCAACATAATGATCTTCAATATTTGTACCTACACACATGAGATAAAGCAAAAATACCTTCGTGACGCGTCGAGTTTGAAATAATATAAGAATAAGGCATTAATAAAGAAAATCTCCCCCATAATGCAAAAAATCCCCCATAGCATGATAATTCTTTCTCCCCCTTTTTATGATGTCCCCAAATAGATAGATAAGAAGAAAAAATAAAAACATGGAGTGTCATGACAAAAATGCATAGCAAACAAGGATCAATCCACGCTCATGCAAAGGTATGTCCCCAAAAATTTCAGAAACTATTTTTGGATTTTTTGATTTTTTATACAAAAATAGGATACAAAAAAAATCACACCATGGATTTAAACTCAAACAACAAAGTCATGGAAATGGAATGTATGGGTGTGAACACATTCGATAGGTAAATAAACTCAATCAATCATATGTGCACGATGCATACGTGTACTCCTAACGAATGAATATCAAAGGTATCCTTAGGTGTAAAAAATTGTTGAATTTAGATGACATCGTCTTATACAAATCAACAAATCAAAGTCAAAGTGATTTTTACACCAATAACGTCCAAAACTATTTAGCACTTTTTCAAGACTTTTAAGGACATACAAACGCGTTATAAAATCTCCAACCAAACACCCTCAGATTTATATCTTGAATAGAGGTGATCTAAATTCTCAAACTTTGGAGAATTGGTGCATAAACCTAATTGGCCCATAATTGGAATGAATTTCTTTTTATTGCATTTAATTTTTTTTGGGCTCTTTTAAACCTCTTTGGACCCTGGATAATAAAATTCCTCAACTTTTTAGGTCCAATTTAAACGGCGGCTTAATCGCAAAGGATAGATGAGAACCTTTCGTATCCCTTCATCGTTTTCAAACAAAGCTCACAAACTCACAAAAACGGCTCTTATATGCAAACCTTTCTTATCAAGTTTTATCGCGCTTGGTTCATTTTAAAGGATATGACTGAAGTGAAAACACCCAACCAAAAAGTGATAAGACAAGCACTATAATCATAGAAATCCATGCATGTGTGCTATAAAGGAAAACATGAGTCAAACATGTAGGTAGTAACACTTAATTACATCTTAATGACTCCAAACATTATAAAGCACATCGATGAATTGACCTATTGTCTCAAAACACTATCAAATAGTCACATGAGAAATATGGAATGATGTTATGACTCGGTCATCCTAAGTGTTCATCCATAAACGGTGCAAACAAAATACAAAAATCTTTTTGGATTTTTCAAAATTTTATCAAAATAACATCTTTTTGTATTTTTCAAAATTTTTCAAAAACAAAAAAATCTATACAAAGAGTACATGTCACAACGCTAGCAAAAATATATCAAAAAGCATAACTAGCGTATGACAAACATGCAAACACAATCATCTATATGATATGGCAAGAGAAGAATCATGTGCAAGCAAACGAGAATCAACTATTCTAAAATCTAGCGTATCCAAAAGTGATTTCCTAACCCCAGCGGATGTAACACGTCGACACGGGGTTTTGGGAACCAACAAAACACTAGACTTCGAATTCCTAGGACCTCTTCCACGATCAAAACAAAATCTTCTAAGGTAACCTTTCTTACCACAATATGAACATGTGTAAACGGGTGGAACGACACCTAAAATATGATCTTTTCTAATGTCACTGGAATTAGTTGACCCTCTAAAACAAATAATGGTTTTGGCTTTAGCATTAGAAGCATGAGAACACGATGAGCCATTACCATCACTATCAAACCTACTTAAATCGTTTAAATCATTTTCCAACTTCCAAATATTTTATTCAAGCAAAGAAGTAGACTCTTCCAAAGACAGGGATTTCTTTTTCAAATTTTCTATTAAACTTAACAGTTTATCTCGCTCCCCCTCAATTAAAACAAACTTATCCCTACGAGTCTTTTCACGTGCCGTAAAATCATCGATTAATTTTTTATCCTCGACGGCATAAACGGGAGCCCTAGAATTTTTTAAGTCCTTTAATTCCTTCTCTAAAACAAGGACTCTCTCATCACTCTTCTTTTTGGCAATTTTCAAGGAATCACAATCAATGGACAAATTACGAAAGTGCTCACGACAAATATCACTTTAAATTTAAAACGCTTGCAAATATTCAATCTTACTTTTAAAGAGAGAATTTTCATTTTCCAAAACTTTAATTCTTTTGCAAAATTTCGAATTCAAACTTTTTAATTTTTCAGCACGGTCGTGAGCTTTTTCAAAAATAGGCTCCTCCTTAAATGGGCGTTCCATTGGAAAAATTGCGATTTTTTCACAAAACTGATTTTTCAAACAAATTAATATCACACAATTTTGCGGAAAAAGGAATACGCAATAAATTAGCGCAACCTGCTCTGATACCAATTTGTAAAAACCGTATGATGCAGTGTGTGAAACCGATTTAAAATTAAATCGCAAATTTCTAATTTGGCACACTTATTTAATTAGAGTCTATTTTTAAACCAAATCAATTCAGCCCCTAAACATGCAACTACGTGTGTGCGTGTGTCAACCCATAAATAAATAAAGCATGCGACACAACTTTCAGGAAAAATTCCCGAATGGCAAAACCTTTTATTTTCACTATAATTTTGTAAAAACGGCTACACGGATTACAATGAAAATAAAAGTGACATACGAAATACCCTCAGGCGTCGGTTCCGATGTCTCGACTGAAATCTCCTGCAGGAACTCCAGGTGGTCAGCAATGAAGAAGGGGAACGGCTTCTCCACAAGTGTGAACTTTATAAGGACTCCCTCCACAATAACACGCAGTTGTCCGTTGTAGAGTTCTCCCACAAAGTATGAACAAAAGCAAAATATGTTCTTGGGTTCCACAAAACAATTCACATAAAAGTAATTGGGATTTTGTGAATAAAAAAACAAAATATTTGAACCCTTAAAATTGTTGGAGAAAAACTTTCTACCAAAAGTATTATCGATATAAAATATGGGCAGAGGAAACAAAAGTTTCAAAAGAATAAGACTCTTTAATTTTGAAACTGTTCTCCACCAAAACCAATGGCTGACATCGCTTTTATAAGTCAATTGAGGCGGTCAAAGGATCAGGATGAAGTCAGACGTGTCAGCCAAAAGAAGGGTCGCTCGAACGAGAATCCCATCTCGCTCGAATGAGATCGCGTGTCGTTCGAACGACTGCGCACGACATCCACATGTCGTTCGAACGAGATGAAAATCTCGCTTGAACGACCTTGGCGTAGAAATCGAGGAACATCTGTTGCCTTATAAATTTTTCAAAATTTTTTCACAACTTTTTCAAAAATCAAAGTTTTCTAAAACAGTAATAAAACCTTTTCAAAAACACATTTTTCTAAAAAGGAATAAAACCGTTTTTATAAAAAAACATTTATAAAAACATTTTATATAAAATCTTTTTAAAACTCCTTTTAAAAAAATATCCCAACACTCTTAATATGAAATGTAAATGAAACTTTAAACAATGACTTACCAAAGTTCATATTGTTGGGCTTGAATGTTGAAGACAACTTGTAATTTAGATTCGTCTTTTGTAGATGCAATCTTCTCAATTCTTTGATGACTTGTAGCATTGTACGACATAATTAATTGTGACGGACTTATTAAAAATATGTCCTTACATTTTGTTAGTAAGGTTTGTATTTGGAATGGTATGGAAGAGGGGTATAATAGAGGAGAAGGGTTTATGGGTTTGGTTGTGGCGTCGACAGTATCTAAAATTGGGTACCATATCTTCTGAGTATATGCTTTCGTTTGTTTTTCCCTCTTAAGTTTAAGTCTCAATCTGGACATTCCCAGTTGAGAGGTACCTAAAAGTGTTTGTTTTTTCTAATGATTAAAAGGCTAACGACTATATTTGAGTCTTAATAGTTAAGAGGTATAATTAAATCTAAATTCTGAATCTGAAGTCTGAATGAGTCTAAATACATTCATTCAGAGGTACCTTCAGACATATAAACAAACATATTTTTCAAATTCAGATTTCAGACTTCAAATTCAG
Organism: Sambucus nigra; assembly: GCA_949130495.1. Classification (NCBI taxonomy): domain Eukaryota; kingdom Viridiplantae; phylum Streptophyta; class Magnoliopsida; order Dipsacales; family Adoxaceae; genus Sambucus; species Sambucus nigra. The sequence continues at coordinate 165,801,562 of OX422213.1, read as the reverse complement.
GCTTCAGATTTCAGATTCACATGAAAAAACAAACTCTACCTAAGTCTTGGTGTGATTATAGACCCAAAATAGGATACGAAAAACTGAATGACTAGTGTTGCACTAGATAAGTGTTGAAAATATCAAAGAAGGCACAATCTTATAAAATCTACAAAAATAAATTAGTACACATGAAAGAGAAAGATTAATATAACATATAAGTGTACAAGTGAGTGTGTGTGTGTGTGTGTGTGCGCGCGCGCACGCGCAAGACTTGATAAATAAGAAAAGCCCGATTTCAAAAATGTATTAGTAAATGATATGGATAAAGTATAGTTTTTTTTTTCTTTCAAGCGGGTGCTTAATCTAAGACGAGGATATGTGTAAAGAATGGTTGAAAATGGATGGTGTAGATCAGTTACGTGGGGTTAGATTATTGTACGCTTAGTCTAAAATGGGGTATGTTCTGACTATCCGTGTCAATTAGTCATGGTTTAGTGTTTGTTGCGTCAATTTTGGGTTAATTTCGTGTTAAAAATTGACACGAACATGACACGACTTCGTGACAAAAAAACAAGAACACGAACACGACACAAACGTGAAACCTCATGTTAATTTCTGGTCAATTTCATGTCGTGTCGTATTTTCGTGCTATATAAAAAAATGCTACCCCTAATAATAATCTGAATTCTGTTACGAATGGTTTCAAAAAACCGATCTCAAATCCATAATCCATGCAAAAAATGGAGCAACTTTCATTCTTGTGTCATCTTCAAACTTTAAGTAGAAGGTCTTCAAGATAGGGCTTGAAAATAATAAATAATTGTATTTTAGGGTTTTTGTTTGGGTATTGTAAGAATTGAAAGAGTTTGAATAAAAGAAATAAGGTAGGGGGCAATGTGTGAGAAGAATTAAGATTCAAGGGTTTTTTAAGTAAAAGGAAAAAATAATTCGTACCGCAAAAGACTCCTACTACCCTCTATCTCACTTTCCCCTGCACTATAGTGGCTCCTAATCCACTATAGTGACCATGGAGACCCGCTAGAGTGGTCACCTCCTTGTGTCACAAGCCAACATCTATATTTTCTTATATTTTTCTTCTATTCCTTCTTCTCTTGAAATTTCATCTCTTAATCCCATTAGGATTCCAACAGCACCTAACCAACCTTTGCAGAACACTTTCTGGTAAATTACTAAAAAACCAGTAGCCTTCCAACTAAATTTTGAGAATAAAATAAATAAAAATAAAATTCCAAAAAATGCAAAATAAATTCTCATAAAATCGGTGCCAAAAATGTCGGGTACTACATTATTCTCCACTATGAAATAATTTATTTGCTTGAAATTAATCCAACTTTCTCCTTATCAAGCAGAGTCACAAAAGTCAAACATTCCACAATCGACAACGTAACAAATCATTAACCCTAAGCCCGAGAAATCATGTAACCTAAGATCTGATACCACATGTAATACCTCGAGAAAATGAATACCGAGATGACACAAGAAAATAAAAATATTTCCAATTCAAAACTTTTTCCAAAACCATTTAACAATGCCCAATGTCTAAACAAAATATTTCGCGGAATCATAAACGAATAAAATAAACTATTTATTCTCATTAAATCTCAAAAGTCCATTTGCAATTATTTTTTTAATAAAATGTACAATGCTTTAAAAATAAAATAAAGAGTAGTTTACTCACCCCTATAACCCAAATTCGAATGCACTGCATCAATTAACAATAATAAATCGATGCTCATGAAAAACTTGTCATGTATATATAAACTATAGGGGATTGAGTGAAAAAATCAGTATGATTGTATATTTGCTCTAAGTGAACTACACATACTCGTGCATGTACAATATATAAGAATGTAGGCATACGAGCACTCACTATCATCCTAGGAATAAATATCACATCTTAGGATCTCACCGTGTCACTGTACATTCCAATTCCCCCATATATCAAATCCCAACCGCACTTACCTCAATATAGTGTGGATTATCGATCACCTATCTTGTCAATCATCTTCCCAACACTCCATGATCCCAAAACAACATAATCACAATCGCAAGGCACGATAGTGTACCCCCCCTCGTCGTTTATCACACTGGATTAATAGCCCACAACAAAATGTCATAATAGCCAAATGAGTTAGTGACATGGCACGCGGGATAAGAAATTAGTCTGAAAGCACACCCCGTCTAGTGGGTTATTTGGTTGAGGATGACTTAGCATCATCCAATAATAATATCAATATCATTCTTGCAATATATCAATTTGTAAATTTTTCCACAAATTAGTTATTTATTATTCTACCTAATTCTACAGCCCAGCATATCATCTAATTATGATTATGCCATATACTTGGCTTGAAAATAATATAACATAATCACGCGTGCATTAAAAACAATATATATATATATATACACACACAAATAAGGGTGAACATGTATAGCACACAAAAATAACCAAGGTATAATGAATCCTACGTCAATGAATACAAATCCATGAGAAATAATAATATGAATTATGTCACGAACCATCTTAAAAAAATGATCTTAAATCTGTAATCTAAGTAAAAAACTGAACAACTTTCATTCTTGCGTCATTTTCAAACTCCGAGGAGAAGGTCTTCAAAATAGTGTTCAAAGATAACAAATAATGGTGTTTTCGGGTTTCTGGTTAGGTAGTGTAAGTATTGAGATTTAATTCTGCCAGGCACTGAAAGCATTTGAATAATAAAAATAAGGTACGGTGACAGCGTGTAAAAAGAATTAAGGTTTAAAGGTTCTATAAATAAAAGAAAGAAATAATCCATGCCGCAAAAGAATCCTACCAACCCTCACTCACTCTTGCCTCTTGCCATTATAGCAGCCCACTCCTAGCCGTTATAGAGACTACCAATCCACCATAGTGGCCAAGAATACACGCTATAGCGGTCACCTTCTTGTATCTCCCTCTTCTTATGCTTTTCTTCTCGTCCTCTCCTCTTCAAATTCTCATCTCCTAATTCGATTAAGATTCCAACAACACCTAACCGACCTTCGCACGACACTTCTTTCTTTCCCCCCAATCCAAAACTAAATGATCAAAAATCCAATAGCCTTCCAACTGAATTCTGTGAATAAAATAAACTCAAAAAATACAAATAAAATTCCAAAAAATGAGCAATAAATTCTTATGAAATCAGTGACAAAACTGGGGGTATAATAGTTCATTTTCTATAAATGATTGCATTCTGCCATTTCAATTATGCCTCGTATGTATTACTTGGTCTAACATTTTAGGCTGTGTCATCACACTACAATAGTCCTAGCACTAACTCTTGGTGAGAATGCACCTATTCGCTAGGTAATCCACTCATTTAAGACTTTATCTGATCAACAGGGTTAGATTACTCAAAGCCTAGGGATTCACCTATAGGTCTTTATCTTGCCTAAGGTAGTGAATTATGTTTCATTTTAATAATGATGAAATATGTAGTCTTAAGATAGTACCGAAGTGTAATGAATTTAATAAGGCATCAAGACAATAATCTATAGAGATAGAGATAAAATAACTTGCAGTAACATTGTGTTCCCATTTGAAACAATTAATGGCAAGTGTTTTATATAAACTTAGTAGAAACTTAAGTCCAAAATGTGAGACGATTATGAAAAATTAAGATTTGACTAAAAGTTGAAGTTGAAAGTTGGCTTAATGTTTTTTAACGATTGACTGCATTCTAAGCTCGGGGAATGTCCTAACCTCCACTTTACAAATATAAGGACCCTTAGAGGTCATCTCTGATGACTCTAAATGGTCCTTCCCAATTGGGTCCTAACTTTTTGTCTGACGACTTCCTCACACTTTCGACGATCTTCTTAGGCATAGTCTTTGACCTAAAACTTCCTTAGATGCAAAACTTTATTATACTTCCTTGACAACTGGTACTAGTTGGATGCCAATGTTATCTGGGATTTATCCCTCCTCTCATTTTCCATATCAGGTTCTACACTGACGATCTCCTTATTCAGTTTTTTATTGGCTATACTCTTTCTCATGGCTGATATACTAGAATCTAGAGAAATTATGGCCTCCATTTTGTAAGCTAAGGTGAAAGGAGATCCATGGGTCGACCTCATCGAGATTTTTCGATATGACCAAAAGACTTGGGGTATCTCATCCAACCATGCTCCTATTTGCTTCTCTAGTATTTTCTTCATTTCGTTAAGGACTGTTTTGTTGGAAGTCCAATAATTGGTTTGTGTAAGTATAAGGTAGAAATGCTTTCTTTGGGTTTAAGGTTACGCTTTATGCGGTATTGGGAACGTCGCATGTAAGGTATAACGAGTGGTTAGCCACTATAACCATAGTGTGTACGAAATTTCCCTTGGAATAAAGGGTGAGCAAGTGTGGCCTTTATATGGTATCTTTTAGGATAATAGATCGTTTCGCGATAATCTAGTAGAGAGTTGTGCTATTGATTTCCGAAAGTGCGGACTGTTAAGGTATGTTGAGTAGTGGTTATAAGTTATTGTCTTATAGATATGCTAGGGTAGGTAATTGTGGTATTCCAATGAGAGAAGGACTTACCTTGCGACAATGCTTTGAGGTGATGTAAAGAAATTGTATAACTGAGGAGGTTCAGAGTTTAGCAGATTTATTATTGAGTGAAGAATTTAGCTCATGGTTGTGCTAGTTATGAGAACTAGGTATTGGTGAGAATATTGTGTTAGTTCGGACCTTGTGTCTTGAACATAAGGTGTTTGATTTGTGTGTCGAAAGACTTGAAATTATTTTTATAGTACATTGCTATATAGGCCTTCGGGCAATATCTGTGACTTGAAAATCTTTTATAAAACCTTAACCCTGGTTCAACTGATCTCAATCCCCGACATAGCTACATAGTAGTGTATTGGGAGGGTTCCTTGTTTGGATTTCGCTTGCAAGACCTCCCCCGCACGAAAGTAGCGAATGTCAGGAATTGAGAAAAGTTCAAAAATTGGAAATTTCAAACTTTTTTATATACTTAGTACGCTATTATAGATTAAGTTATTGAGAGTTATATTAAGATTTGAGGCTAGTGGATCTAGGTTATATTTGTACGAGTTGAGCTCGGGTACAGGGTGTATGGGCGCCCTGGGTAGCTAGCTTGATTTTAAATTTTATATGGTTCGTTGTGGGAAGTGGGAGAGATAGGTATAATGATCTTGAGGGTAGACGTAAGAACTAGATGAGGTTCGGAGTCCTAGGCATAACTTAAATTTCGAGGACGAAATTTTTATAAGGAGGGAAGTCTGTAATACCCCGTGATTTTGGGACTGAGAAATTAAATTTTTGGGAGAAATAAAATTTATTTAAATTAGAGAATTTTAAGATTTGGGTAGTGAAGTCCAAAAATTGAGGACATTATAAAGTATTCCAGATGACGATTTTGAGTGCGCCATCGATTCCAGATGGGTCAAGATAGTTGAAATGACTGTCCTTGGGATTTATTCCGGTTCCAAAATATTTTTAAGTAAGTTTGACTCGAATTGGAGTAAACGAGTCATTTAAAGTGTGTATTATCATTTAAAACAAGGATTTATGATTTAAAGGCTTAAGAGGATTACGGATTAGCCTATCACATTTGTGAGAAAGAGAGAAAGAAGAAGAAAGGAAGAGAGAGGAGAAAGCTTGGAGATTTTCGTCCCATACGCGATCTCGAGGACGATTCAACCTTTACAACTTCGAGGCAAGTGTTTAATCTTGCTAAATATTTCATTTTTGTATTTCATTTCATAATTTGTGGATAAAAGAATTGGATTTTGGGTATTAATATCAAAACCTAGATTTTGGGTATTAAATTTTCAATTTGATGTTTATACATGGGTCCAAGGGTATATAACTTGAGGGGAGTAGATATAGGATGAGTCTTGATGTTGGGAACATGCTTGGGATGAAGATAGATGGTTGGAAGTTGTATAAATTGGATTTTGGAAAGTTTGGGTTTTGGAGAAATTACCCCATTTCGTGGCTTGCTGAACAGGCTGAATCGATTCGCCCCTTGCGAATCGATTAGCCGTGTTACAGAAGCATCAGGTCTTTAGGGCCGAATCGATTCGCCCCTTCAGAATCGATTCGGTGTGTAGTAGACTTACAGATCTAGTTGGGCCGAATCGATTCGTTGGGGCCGAATCGATTCGCTGCTAGGACCGAATCGATTCAGAGGGGTCGAATCGATTCGAAAACAGGGTTATTTGACTAGATTTTTCTAGAATGAGTTTTACTCCATTTCGGTTGGGTTTCTTGATTTGGAACTTATGTATATGATGTGAGAGTTACATTTTCGAGTATTCTTGAGGGTTTCTCACATGCCTTGATCGTGGGTATATATCGAAGTAGTTTGGGAATATATAGATGTATTGGAGTTGTTGTATCTAGGTTGGAAGTTCTATTTAGAGGTCAGAAGTGAGCTTAGATATGACGTAAGATTTAGAACTCTTTGAGAGAGTTGTGAGGGTATGGAGTGAAATTTTAGGTCGACTTTTGGTGTCGAATCCTTATAGTGACAGGATTCTATTTAAGATAGGATTGGGTACCAAGGAGAGGTAGAGGTCGCATATCCTTAGTGATGATAAACTCAAGGAATAAATCATAAATGTCGTAATGTTAAGGGTTCATAGGAGCAATTGAACCGTAGGTGGAATTGAGAATGATTGGATTGTACTATCAACTAGCATAGGTTGTGATGTAATGTTCGTCGGGATAGCTACTATGTATCTATGTGTGATTAACAATGGGGATTCCAATACTTGATGAAATCATAAAATGAATTTAAGTTTAAGCTTGAGGCTTTCAGACTATTAGTTAGGTGTATACCCATAGTTGGGATTATTATTAGATATATCAATGTGCTTTCGGATATAGATGGGTTGTATAGTGACTGTTACATACGTTAAACTGTGGGTTAGTAACCTTAATGATGGATATTTTGGAAGACTATTCATATTATAGGGGAAATGGATGAATATGTGTCAAGTGAGGCACTGTATACGGGAGAATGATTTGAGTAAGTATGCGTCGTAACAAGAGTGAGTATTACTAGAGTTGTATAAATTTCGCCATCTTATCTTACTTGATGAATAAAAATTGGAGATAGAGTATGTATATATATAAAGATTTATTTATATTTAAATGGATATTTAAATATGGAGGGAAAGTATATTTCTTGTGTGATGATTTATACATATGGTGTGATTACTTGTATATATATAGTGTGAATGATATATATACTTATTGTGTGAGCATACCCGTCACATGCTATCATGGGAGGTTGCGCGATGTGTGTTAGGCCCTGGCTTGAGGAGCAGGGTGCGCATCGTCCCCAGGTCATAGTCGTCCATTATTATTTGTGTGATTGTATTTTGGGGGTGAGAAGTCTTGGGTATAATTCCTTCTCACTTTCCGGTTGGAACTATGAACGCTTCCCATACGTTATGATTGATTTTGTTACCATGGCGGTGTGATAATAGTCCGATAGGTGGTGACCCCGGGAGAAAGTGTGTAATTCCTGAAAGATAATAGAATGGTGCAGTATTTTTGTATCCTATAATCGCTTATGTTATGTGCAAGGTTCTAAAAAACGCGGGGCGTGATTGAGGCGTGGAGGCCAAGCCTTAAGCCTTAGAAGCCTAGGCGGGCCTAGGCATAAAAAGGCGTGAAAAGGCGTTTAGGCCTTCTTAATATATTTTAATATTTTTTTAACCATAACAAGGCTATTAAAATACAAAAATTGCACACGTCATAAAAATATGTCTGAATATATGCAAATTAAAATACTATCTGATTATTTTGGATAAGATAATGGTCCGGTTTGTAAACAAATTCTTTAAAAGGCGACATCGTTTCACTAAGGCATTGTTATTTTTAGAAAAAAGTACGCCGAAAGGGTTTTACCAAGAATAAGGCGTGAAAAGCGTAAGGCGAGGCGTTTCTCCCAAGCCTTAAGCCTAGGCGTGCCTAGGCGGAGCCTAGGCGTGCCTAGGCGGAGCCTAGGCGGGTTTTTTAGAACAGTGGTTATGTGTATGGAAAAGTGTACATTATGTGTGTTATGTATACGTGGTTATAGGAATGAATGATTGCTTATATATATATATATATATATATATATATATATATCCTATAGGTGAAGGTGATATGAATTTTCTAGTATGTATATCTTGGGTGATTTTGGTGTACTAGTTTATCAGGGTCGAAGGATCGTACTTAGAGACAATTGCGGTTATATCGACCCCAAGGAGTTAGACAAAGTTTCTAATTTTTTTCTTAGATATAGTGTTCATTAATTAAGTAGTTGCTGTAATAGGATTTGTGTAGAAGACATAATGGATCCCTACGATCAACATTGTCAAGGAGCAGTGTACCGGTGCGAGACGCCCCACGCACGAAACATAGTGCAATGTTGAGCGTGGAGAGAAGTTTTGTCCTTAATACTCGAATGTATGTTGTTTAGAGAATAAACTCTTATATTGAAGCTTAATGTTAATGTTTGACGTATTAAGACTTATAACTGGTTTAAGTTAATAATTGGAACCACTAGAGCCTAGTAAGGCTTATATGTGTATATATATTTAGGTGTGATTAGAATGGAAAGGATTCTTGGGTTATGGTAGGATGGCAGGTCATGCGGGTATAGGCCGTGCGTATAGTAAGGTAGGTTGTCCTTAAGTGGGTGGGGTAACTTAATTAAGGTTTCAGGACACGATTAGGTGCGCGCTGTAGATGAGAGGTGAGTTTGGGGGTCTCACGAGAGTGCGACTCCACTTTAATTATGAAATAGTGCATTTATATTTATTATGCACGGTTAACACACTTGCTGTAAACATTTTGCACCTCGAGCTCTGACCCGTTTTTATTTCTCTTTTGCTATATATATATATATACTGTTTACTACAGGTGTCCCACCTCATGGATATTGGATGCTTTTATATCCAGAGTCTTGGGAGCCGTAGCAGTTGCGGACTGTTGCGGGATTTAGATTGTAGTCACTTCCTACTTCCTTGTAAGTCTAGATAGGATTTTTTTGTGTATCGGGTTTATACCCAAGAGTTATATGTAGATGTTTATATTTCTCCCTTATGGTTGTTGTACTTTCTGTGGCCCGACAGCTTATTCGGGTATATTTCCTTTTGTGTACTCATTTTATATTAATTGTAGCACTTTCTTATATCATGGTACTTGTGTGCATTCTACCTTTTCTTGTAGTTATATATTGTTGAGGGAATATCCATTATATGTTTTATATTAATTTTGGCATCCACTTTCATAGTTTTGGGTAGTTAGCCTTATTTATTTTAGTATCGTCAGTAGATACTGAGAATGGTCCATCTGAGATTCCTGATTAAAATTAGTATAGGGCTGGCCACCCGTTATTATTTTAAGCAGGGTGTCACAGACATTAAAATACCTTTTGTCTAATAAAAATTCGAACCCCATATTAATCAGGTGTGTCTTACTTCTAGAATAATTCGATTTTCACATCAAGGATAAAAAAAGAGTAGAAAATACTGTAGCAGATCATTTGTCTCGATTGACGTTCAAAGACAATAGTGTGGAGGTTCAACCCGTTAAAATAATCCTTCCCTGATAAACAATTATTTTTAGTGACCACTCTACCATGGTATGTCGATATTGTAAACTACATCATCATGGGAGAACTTCCGTGTCAATAGTCCACGCAAGATATAAAGTGATTTTCCGCTATGGTGTGTACATTTTCCTTATACAATCATTATCTATTTAAGTACTATGTTGATCATATTATCAGAAGGTGTTTACCAAATGACGAGATAGAAAGTGTGCTCTCCAAATGTCACTCTTTCTACAAAAAAAGACCTCACGGAAGATCCTTTAAAGAGGATTATATTAGCCCTCGATATTTAAGAACACACACATATATTGCAAGACACGTCCCCATTGCCAATTATTGGTAACCATGACAAGACACAACACAATGCCTTTATCCCCTATCTTAGAAATAAAAATATTTGATTGTTGGGGAATTGATTTCATGGGACCATTTCCTTAATCTTTTGGTAATTTTTACTTCCTTTAAGCAATTGAATATGTCTTAAAGTGGGTAGAAGCAATACCGACATGAAACAATGACTATAAAATAGCCATTCGCTTCCTGAAGGATAACATTTTAGCGTGATTCGGAACCCCAAAAGCCTTAATTAGTGACCAGGGGACACACTTTTGTAACTGACCTTTTGAGGTTCCAATGAAGAAATATAGGGTCACCCATAAAGTTGCAATAGCTTATCACCTCCAGACTAACAGTCAAGATGAGTTGGTAAATAGAGAGATCAAATAAATCCTATAAAAAATGGTGAATACAAATCGTAAAGATTGGTCAATGCAACTTAATAATTCCTTGAGGGCACATCGTACCACCTATAGGACAAATCTCGGCATGTCCCCATATTTTTTAGTGTATGTAAAAGCATGCAATCTATTGGTTTCAATAGAACATAAGGCATATTAGGTGATACAAGCACTAAACTTTTATCACACTCAAGGTGGTACCCACAGGAAGCTACAACTAAATGAGATTAAAGAATAAAGGAATGGTGCTTATGACAATGCTAAAATTTATAAGAAAATGACTAAGAACTTTCATTACCAAATAGTTACGAGAAAACATTTTGAACCGTCACAAAAGGTCCTCCTTTACAATTCATGGCTACACCTCTTCTGAGGAAAGTTAAGATCAAGATGGCAAGTCCCTATATAGTGAAGCAAGTATATCACCACGGAGCCATGAAAATAGAAAATTAAACAAATGGAAGTATAGTTAAGGTGAATGGGCAATATTTAAAAACCTTATCTTAAGGATTTAAACCAGAACTAGAGGGCATTTAACTGGATGACCTAAACTACACTTCAATAGACTAAGAAGTTCTTAACAAGAAACCATGTATATTATTGTATTTTTTTCTTTCTAGTTTTAATATTTTATCCTTTTTAACCTTAGTATTATAATTTTTAGTTTTTTTAATTTCTAATAACAAGCTTTTGTATTGTCTTTGTACATATAGAAATTCTACACTACTTCATGACACACATCATTCAGATCCATGAGATATTAGACGTAGGCGTCGATACACTACCATCGAAAATCCAAAGTGATTTCATTGGCGATGAACTGCCAATGACACATGCATCTAAGAACCGACCCCTACTATCACGCCAGCTCTTTTAGGCTTATCGTATACTTAATGAGGATCCAGAAGAGAGATCTGATCTAAATAGGGACTATGATGACTTTCGACTCAGATTGGTCTAAATAGAGGATCAATATATAGAAGAATGGCAATGTGAGGAACTCCAACTCATTGAAATGAATTATTGTAGGAATACAGAGGCCTTATTAGAGCTTATGAGAGGTATTGAGGATACCCTATTGAGGATTTCATTGCAATAAATAAGGCTTTTATCCAACTATTTGTTCTTTATTTTTTAGGAATGGGAGGAGATCATCTACCAGTGGAATGAACAAGAGTTTCGTTCGAACCTATACCCCGATAATACCATCATTTGGTTCGAACCTATATTAATCCAGGACATCTTAGTCGAGGCACAAATAAGAGAGTAGTAACATCACAGATAGTGTTAGGATGTAGTTTTTTTCGAGGATAGTAGTCATTAAAATTATATAACTTCATTTTTTCTTCTTTTTGGTAGGTTAGGAATGTAATTTGGTTGAACATAAGCATGAATAGTTTGTAAAGAATTAAGTTGTACTTACCTATTACCTTGACTTATATGTCACGTTCATATTCATTTACTAACTGTTATATCTTATCCATTTTTTGTAATAGTTTTTATATACCGCATTGAGTAACCTATCAATTCGTGACTACAGGTATAACCCTCCAATCCTTTCTTTTTATCTTGCACACATTTTTTTATTACATTGAGGACAATGCAATACTTTTGTTGGGGGGTGAGGGTAAACCTTTTACTTTAAAAAATCTAAGTCCAATTATTGAAATGTAAGAGTTTTTCTAACAGTATCTGAGTTGTGATGAAGAAAGTTACGGAAAGTGAATATAATTTTAATGTGTTAATAGATTTGCAAGTTTTGTGTTAAGATAGTATTTAAATATCTAAGGAATTCTAACAAAAAAATCCTAGTTATGCAAATCTTTGTGCACTAATAACCAATTAATTATGGTCTAAGTCTTAAAAGGTAAATGCAATAGAGAGACCCGGAAGAACCATTAATGGAGACGACCCTATGGAATTAAAGATATTCATTCTTTTCTGAGGGTATAAATAAACTGAGTTATGAGTAACTCAAATTTTATTTCAAGTCCAAATTATATTTTTAATTCTTATTATTCCTTGTTTTAAACGGAGACTGCGAGCAAAACCAAAATTTGAATTTTAACTTCAAAAACTCTTTAAAATCTAATCAAAACATGAATGATTATGAAAAATCTAGGATATGATATAGGCCATCCCTATTAACCCACTAAACCTTTATTCTACCCAACATATATATTTTCCCTAGTGACCCAGTTAAAGCCTTATGTTTATCAACGAATTAACCATACCCTTACTCCACCTTAGAGTTTGAACCCAAAAGTTAAGCTTATTCTAACTTTGAGAATTCATACGGGGGGAATGCATAAGAAAAGGGTGTAAAGAGTAAAATAATTATATTTATAATTAAGAGTTTAAAGAAAGTTGAAAAAATAGCAACATAAAAAGAAAAAGGAAAAAAGAGAGAACTCAAAAAAGAATAGATTGATGGTGGCCAGCATTAGTTTAATCATCTAAACATCCCACTTGTTAGTTAAGGGAATATGATTATCAAAGTATTTTAATTCAATTCCTTCATTTGTAACCTTAACCATATCCCAATTAAACCCAAAGAAAAAGTCCTATTGATCCTAAATATATTATGATCTAATAAGTTTATATGTTATTAGGAGAGTTAATGAATTAATCCAATTGTTCCTATATAGTCGATGTATTCTGTTCATTTTCGTAATAATGCTTTTTTTCTTTAAAAATCTTATGTGTGAATCCTTTTCGAAATATTCGATGAGATACTGAAGTTGAGGCGAAATGCTATTCGAAAGGGGATCAAAATTGTTTTTACTTAAAAAAACTTGAAGCTATGGTTATTAGTTATGCCACACACTCTCTGTGACTTGATTAATAATGAGTAATATTTAGCACTAGTATAATTTGTAATCGTGGTTAATAGATGTTAAGGTGTCAAAATTCAAAATAGTTTTTTTCTTAGAATCAGATGCTAGAAATTTCTAATCAATTTCTATTATTGGACTTAAGAATTTTATGAGTACATTCCATTCAAACCCTCAAGAGACTATAACTCGTCCACTAGGGCAACCTAGGGGTTTAAAGCTTAATTCATCCAGCAATTGCAACTATGATTCCTACGGAAATGAGTTCTTTTTTTTTTAATTTGTTGTTTTGTAATTTTATTCACTTAATCATATTCCCTAAACTTATCACCTCATTTCTAGAGACTAGCAATACGTTAATTGTGATTTTCTAAAAACATGACACGACTTGAAATGTATGCTTTTATACACTCAAGTATAGGTGATCGTGTGAGTAATAATATTCGGTAAGATTGAGTGTTGAACCACTTAAGAACATTATTTTTTTTCTAAAACTACTACAACCTTTTAGATTAGCCTCGGGATAAACTTAAACTAAAGAAACAATGAAGATGATATGTTTAATTTTTAATGACTCTAATTTTTACTAACAATTTAGAATTTAATATAAAGTGAAATTTAAATAAACTACCAAAATATATCAACCAATTATAATGTAATATAAACTATCAAAGTAACATTAATTATAAGAAACAACAACTAAGTAAAGCGAGTAATAAAAAAAATCTAACTTAATTAACTAGGCATAAATTAAGTATTTGAATAATGGAGTGAATTAATAAACTATTTATTATAAATTTGGGAAATTAGACACTTATGAATCCATAATGGTCATGTAAATTGCATGCTTTGCAAATATGAGTCACTTAACTCTAATCAATTTAAGGAACCAAAGTCCTTCAGAATTCATAAATTAACTATATCGAAATTATGTGGTAAGAATCGTATTTTTAATTAAATTAATCTAAATTTTGTCAAATATTAAATTCCACTCCTTTTATTGGTATTGCTAATTTTATCCTTAAATATCATTAAATACATGATAATTAACGAGCCTATGGGAATTAAACTATCAATATACAATATATAGAATTTTTGCAGGAATCAAAGATGTCCAATGAAAAATGTCTAACAAATTCCATATTTGTTAAAGTTGGATCATGACAAAAAATTTGGAATTAAGTAAATTTAATAACCTGATTAACTAACATTTTTTTGCATTGATTAATATTATAATGAAAATAAACATGTTGAAATTTTGTGATTGAAATTAACTAGTTCAAACTACCTAATATAATTCATCATAACCATAAATTAATAAAACCAACATTCATAAATAATATTTACTAAACACTATTAGTGGTAAATTGAAAGAAAAAAAACAAAGAAACTTACAAAAAAAATGGCCGAAAAAAAAAAAAACAGGCGGTCACCACTTTTTTTGGGGGTTTCTTCCTCCTCTCCTTTGGTTTAGATCTTCCGCTCCGCCTTTGTTTCTTATTTCGCTGCTTTGCTTTTATCTTAGATTAGCAGGTACCTTTTTCTCTCCTTTTCTTTTTTATTTCATCCATTGCTTCTTGGTTTTCTTTTTGAGGTGGTTACTCCTATTAAGGGAAAAAAAAACAAAGACAAAAAAAAAATGGATACTAGTGTGGGTGAGTGGGTGAGTGGGTAAGTGGGATGTGGTTCCTCCAATTAACAAACCACTTTGACTCAAATTTAAAACATAAAATATTTTAAAAAATGTAATGTCCCTATCTATCTTCATATTTTAAATTTTGATCCCAAAATTTCTTTTTGAGTAACTCGATAATGAACCGCTGACTTTAATCTTTGCATTTAGGCTCTAACTTTTGTCATCACCTTTAACACCTAAAAAATATAAAGATAACACTATAAGCATAATTTGAGCCAATAAAATATATGAAATTATCATATGGCACATAAACTTTAATAATTGCATCTAAATCCCTACTTTTTCATATACATGCCATTTGAACTCCGTTTGAGTCCCAATTTCTAATAATTTTTAGGGGCACTCGTAAAATAAATAATTTTTGTCAATATATTATAAAATTGAGTGTGTATAATTTTATATAATTATGCTTATGACCCCAGCTTTATCATATTTATCATTTGATCCATCGTTTTATTTGGATTTCCATGGAACTTTTTGGGTACTTTTAAATTGATAAAGAAAATTGTTTAGCATAATTTTAGGTCTAAAAAAATTACTAGAACATTCAAATAACCTTTTTACCCTTATGTGTTAAAATTTTATCCGTCTGTTTTTTCATTTTAATATTATTCGAATGTTATCTAAGAAGCATTAATTAATTAGAAAAATTATATTTTTTTACAAATATCATTTCCGCTCAAACGTTCATAAATTAGGGACTTGGGAGTATAAATGTGTAATGTTATACCATAAGATAATACAGTATTTCACAAAATATAGATCTAATCACCATGCAACAAAAAAATGTATATAAGTAAATAATAAATCCACGGTTATTATCCTAAGCAATTCTCATCGCATGAACGCTGCTCACTTGGGTTTTGTTAGTACATTGGAGAAGATGGACTTTGTATTTGGGAAAATGTTTTACATTGGTTCACTGTGGGTCAGAAGGGGCAGTGTTACTTTGGTGTGTAGATGTATAGAAATGTATACTGAGAGGCTTATGTTTAGTTTAGTCCTATTTGTTAGCTATGTCGGAGTGTAATATTTTTCCTAGGAATGGATTAATGGTTACATGGGATACGTTAATTTTATGAGGACTGCTATGCATTGTCGTCATGTCTAAAAGACAAGATTGGTTAGAATTTGGTGTTCATCATAGTCATGAGGGTTATTGTGAGTAAATATTATGGTTGAGTTTAGTTTTGATACGATGGATTTCGATGGAAACTTAGGTCGTGCATGGACTTTTAGAAATTTGGATATGCTTAGGGAAGAAACATGTGGGTGTAATTTAGAAATCTGAATAACTCAAGGAAGTATATGCGTGTGAATTAACTCAAAATTTATTGGATAAATTGGGTTACGCTCAAATTGGAGCAAGGGTCTTTTATGTGGGGAAAATGTTTGTGAGATAATGTAATGGTATGATTTGGGAAAGTATTGCCTTAGCAAGTATAGGTAAAAAGTAGAAGTAAGGATAGTGATAACTTTGGTTATTGAGATTATATATGATCATGTTTCAGGTTTATATAGTGACACTATCATCGAAGTGGTGATGGTAGACCTGATTAGAATGGGTATGCCTTTAGAGACTTTGAAATGACTAAGTGCTCTATAGATTAAATACAGACAAGGAATGTCCTCCCTAGGTCGTGGTGATTGAAGTGTTGGACATGATAGGGTCAGTTGAATCTAAAGGAGTTTGTTATAACCCTTGTGAAGGATAAGTGGTTTTTTTGGACATTGGTAAATTTTGAAATTTTATGGTTAGCATATTGGTTCTTGTGTGGTTTTAGGCCAAATGGGTCTTGGTGACCGACAAAGCTATATAGTAGTGTTTTCGTAGGCGTGAAGAGACTTCGGTTGGAAATGGGCAAAAATTGAAATTTACATGATTGTCGTAAACGTTTATTTTAATTGTTCCCTTTTAGTCTTGGGCCGATGGATCTCAATAACTAACCAAGCCGTGAAGTAGTGTGTCGGGAGGGGGGTTCCTTGTTTATATTTCACTTGTGAGATGTTTCATGCACGAATTTGGCAAAATTTGGGAAGGAGTGAAGTTGGATACTATGATGGTTATTTTCTTTTCACATGTACATATATGGGGGTATACTTAATGTATGGATATGCTTGGTGTGAATGGTACCAATTGGATGTATATGTGTCATTCATATGTGTTAATGGTACGTGTGTGTGTGTGGGATAAGCCTTTCATTTATCTCATAGGATATGAGTATGGACTAATTGGGTATAAACTTAAGATAATGGAACGAATTAAAATGTGACTTCTTATCGTAGCGAATTTCGAGGACGAAATTCCATTAATTGGAGGGGAGAATGTAATACCCCGCATTTTTATGAGTTTTAAATTGAAGTTATATTGATTTAAATGAAATTGTGGGAATTATTATTCGGATGCAATAATTAAATTAATCCTTATTTTGACATAATAATTAAATGAGCATGTTAATTAAATTAGAATATTTAATTAAATATGTTCTTTCATAAATGTGTCATGCGTGTTATGATTTTTATAGTGTGACGTAGGGGTGTTTGCGGTCCGGTCCGGTTCGGTTTTGAGGTTTTTTTAGACCGGACTGACTTGGTCGCTCCTCTAAAAAAACGGACCGAGACCGAACCGATAATGTCGGTTCGGTTTTATATAGGGTCGGTCCGGTCTTACCCGTCGGTCCTCACATTAATGAATTACATCACTTATAATAATAAAAATAAACCCGAGTCTATTTTTTCCAGACATTAAAACTTAAAAAATATCAAAATTTGCAATTAAAACAAACCTAGTATTGGATTAAACTGCAATTTAACCTAATCAAATATTAAAATATATATTTTCACTATTGATTTATCTTATATTTCTACATATATATGTAAAAATATATTATATTATATAGAGTCGGTCCGGGTCGGTCCTAACAGGGTTTTTTGAAACTGTAAACCGTGGACCGGACCGACTAGATCGGTCCTGCAAAAAAATAAACCGAGACCGGACCGATTAAGAAAAAAGATCGAAAAAAAGTGTCGGTTCGGCTCAGTTCGGTTCGGTCCATCGGTCCAGTTGGTTTTTTGAACACCCCTAGTGTGACGGGATATTGCGAATAATGAGGATAGTTGTGAATAAATTGATGACTCGTTGATTTAATTAAGTCGTGTTAAGGATATACGTATATGATAATGATGGAACAAACAAATAAAGGTATAAAGTATTTATAGACTTTTAAATGTGATTAGATGACTTAAATACGCATTTTAAGTGTTTAAAAATGGACCTATGGGTTAGGTTGGATCTTGGGTAGAGTTTCGGGCCAAAATAGGGTTCGGAAAGGAACCTTTTTAGTGGGCTTATGTGTGGCCCTATAGAAACCTACGAATTTAGGCTAAATGAAAATAATATTTGAAGGATTAAATCAGCCTTAGGTTTTCATGAACCACTATATCCAGCCCACACACATTTGGAGGCTACACACTTTGGGAGAGAAGGGAAAAGCCGCCCAGGAGGAAGAAAATAAGAGTTTTCTCTACACTTTTAGGCAACGATCCTCTTTGCCACACTTATTCATTTTGTTCTAACTTCATTTTTGTGTTGAATCCATGTTTGTATATGAGGTTAAATTTGATTTATTGCAACCATAAGGGTTCTTGAATAATCTTGAGTTTTTGGTGATATTCATATGTTAGGGTGCTAGATTCATGAATCACCACGATAAATGATTACAATAGGTTGTTTGATTTAGATCAATCATTTCTAAAATTATTTGCAATAAATTTTAGAAATGTGGGTTTGATTGTCGAAGAATTATGATGAAAAGTTGAGGCATTTTTGTGTAAAAAATATTTGAGAATTTTAATATGTATGAAAGTTAAGATTTGATGAACTTGGGAATTAATTAGTTTTGTTGCAAGGTTTAACTTTTTAAGTTTTAATCTTGGATTTGATGTTCTTTAACCCTGATGATAATGTAAAAAGGGTTAGAAATATGTTCCTATACTTCCCTTGGGTTAGGGTATTGATTGGGTGCCGTTTTGGAGATTGGTTTGGGCATCAATGAAAGTTTTGGTGGCCTCAACTTCATCTTAGGCCGTCGGGATTTCATCCCAGAACCGAATCGATTTGGTATAGTGGCATATCGATTCGTGTCATGAAATTTTAGATCTTTTCATAACGATCGCATAGGCTCTGACCTCGTATTTTTCTAGATTTTTTTTGAATTTGTTCTGGTTTTTCTACGAAAGGGTGTGCGAGAATATTTTCATTCAAGTGAGGGATGAATACTTATTCCAAGATAATAAAGATATTTTTATGAAAATAAATACTCAGTCTAACCAGGATGGGTATGTAAATAGCCTTCCATGTTTAGTACCTTAGAGTGTAAGTTAACTAAATAATTAAAATAATTTATTATAGGCTCCCAAAATAAAGTAAAGAATATGACTCGTTATAAAACAAAGAGCAAACCTAAGTGAGTAGATAGCTTTCGGTAGGGGCACATAAATGATAAGACCCTAAAAGATACGATGATAATTTTATGATTAAGACCGGGTGAGTTTAAAAAAAAGAATTTCTTATTAGAGAAACATCGAATGATTGAAAATATAATTAATTTTTGGCTCCCTCAAATTATTATCGTATAAGGATACTAAGTAGAAATGTATCCTAAGCCTAGTGGGCTAAGTCATGATAGTTAGTATCGGTTGTGATACTAGTTATGGTGTAACTACTTATACATGTTAGTTGACTCCTTATATATGTACATATAAACCTTATTGTAAAGGAAACAAGAAGTGAATAATTATTAATAATCTAGAAGGACTAAATTCTAAGCCAAGAAGGCAACATGCTAAGATCATTAATTGCATTTGTAGGTTAGTTTGGGGATAACTATACCTATATATTTATCGAGAAATAAATAATGAAGTAAACTTGATTATTAAGCCTAGGAGACAATATACGGGACTTAATATTTAATTGGGTAATAGTCGTAGGATAGTGACTTAATATGGGTTATGTAATAATCGACTAAAATATTATGGTTAAGTCGAAAAGGCTATATTGATATAAATGGAGATAGTTTGGGTAAAAGTAGTTATAGATTAACTGATTATACATATTAGATGATAATATGTGTTATATTATTTTGTATGTACATACACGGGTTTATGTACTGTCCTATCGGTTGGGGTGTATGCGTTCAAGATCGGAGCACACGTGGACACGGGTGGGCTAGGCATAGTGTTAGGTCATATTATAGGTACTACGTAGCATCGCCACTTATGAGAGGTAGGTGTAGATGCTGGGATCCTTTGTTACCACTGGGTATGGGTCGTGAACTAGTGTACTGCATAGGTAGCGCCCCACTTGCTTGTGTATTGTTGTTACCCATGTTGGGATGAGGGACTCCTACGGGTATTATCGATAGAGCACGAACAGAACGTCGAAGATAGATTCGTGTGTCATACATATAAATGGACATATGTATTTATTTATATACACATTGTGATTTACCTTATATGAGGATGAATTCTCATAGTCTATAGTTGTACACAATACTTAATGATTTCAAAGTCAGATTAACATAGCGATGTGGATATTTGGTAACGAAAATAAGTTCTAATGGTCTAATGTGGTAAACAATTATTAATGAGAATAATAATTGGGCAATCTAAGAATGTGGATGGTAATTAAAGAGAATGAAACTTATAGTCTAATGGTGTCGACGATAATTGGTGTGAATTAAAAATCTAATAATCTGACAAGGTTGACTAAGATTAAGGAATATTATATGACGTAAACATATACACTGAATTTATATGGAACTTAGTGGACACCATTATGAAGTTAATCCGAGGGCTGGGATGTTAGGTGTAAATACTCACTTTTAGTTTATGCATTGCTAGATATCTTTATCATTACATGTTAGATTAGTCAATTGAGTTCATAATTGGTATTTGTTTGATTATACGAGTAGGACTGCTTCTAGATGAGTGGTGAGATATTCGATATATGTGAGCGTCGATGGAGAGACATGAAGTATGTGTTAGTTACATTTTTCATATTTATTGGTGAAAAATCCTTGAAACTTTAGGGCTCTGACCCAAAATTATAAATGTTTTCCCTCTAGATGTTATCATAAATAGGGATAGTAGGACCGGTGATGGATCAGACTTGGAGTTGCTTTGGATGTAGCGGATTCCATTCCATTGATTCAAGTATAGGTTGTCCTTCTTCATTTGGTTATTTTATTTCATGTCGAGATTGTATGGGCATAAGCACAAGAGTTTATTTATATCAGTTTGTACTTATCTTTACATTATGGGCATTGTATGATGATTTCGTTTTGCATTCATGTATTAAATTAGTTTTGTTCAGATTTTTTTATTTATGAATTTTGGTAAACAATAAAAGAAACTTCTATTTTCTTCAATGCTGAGAATGGTATAAATTATTTATAATCCCCATCTTCGGCGTATCGTTTCTCGCCAACCTTTATGTGAGAAAATAGGAGTTATTATATTTGGTATCAGAGCACAGTTCTAGTGTCCTTAGAATTTGTGTTTGAGGTCGTTATTGTGGTGACAATTATGATCAACACAAATGAATAAGAAAAGGAAATCACCAGAGAAAATAAAGAATGTAAAGAACGCCAATCACACAAGACAGTATTTATGTGGTTCAGCAAGAATGCCTACGTCCACGGTGGTGCTCTCAATTTTATTTCTCCTTACTCTGGGGAGTGCTTTAAAGGAAATACAATACGTGCATTTTTCCCCATTCTTAGGGTTTCTTATATACATGTTTATTTCTGGGGAGTGGGGGTGTTGGACTCCCCCACGTCAGTCCATAATCCCTAGAGTATCTGCACACGAGATTTTAAGAACTGGACTGGATCGTAACCGAATTGACTATAATGCACGACTGCCAGACTTTGGGCTGTTCTTATTGGGCTACTCGTCTTGGGCCAGAATAACAAATCGAGGTTTCCACAATTGCCCCTAAAGTTGTTGGGCCACAATTTGGGCTCAATAATTTTAAATGATTTGTCATAATGGTGTTTTTGTAAATTATGCAACACTTTCCAAGATTGAAACACTTCTTCTGAACTAATTTAGGCGGCAGCCCGCTTCATTTCTCGTGTACTATGATTGGAAACATTTAAAGATCCTTTGGAGCAGTGTTTCCTTGTTGTCATTTCAAGTTTCTTCATACTCTCTAACCTTCTCAAAGCTCTCGCAGTTGCGCTTTTCATTCCCAGGTCTTCGTCCTCCAAATTCAATCTTCTTCATCATCACTGCTTGTGACTTTACATTGTCCCAAGTTAAGTTTTTACTTCGTAAGTTACTCTTTCCCTTTCTCTTTGCTTTTTCTGTTGAAATTTCCTCGCATTTATAATTTGGGTTTGTAAATGGCAAAGATAGGCAATAGATCAGTATCTGAATTTAGGAAGTTTTATAACATCCCAGATTGGGTAGACATTGAGTGTGCCCCTGTCCCTAAAAATGTTAGAGAAATAAAGGATGCTCACTAGAGTCACGTCCTCTTACTGTCCCAAGTGGGTCTTACTTTCCCTCCAAGCAATTTATTTATGCACCTTTTTGGTTATTTCAATATTTTCCCTGCACAGTGTTCGCCAAACGTCTGGAAGATTATTAATGGTGTCCATAGAGTAAAGCAGCTCTATTGCACCAATATAGGGCTTACTGAGATATGCTTTTGTTATTCTTTCTCGTGAATAAGTTCTGGTCTTCTTTACCTCGAGGCCAGGAGTCCTGAGAGGGTATTGGTAGTAAATCTACCTAATTCCCATAAGGATTACTGGAAAGAGGGTTTTCTGGCTAGAAATTGGAAATTTCCTCCCCATACTGAGGGGTCGAGGTCTGACAAGTTCATATGTCCCTTTTATAAAGAGGAGTACATAGGTAGGCTTAATTTTTTCTCTGCTCTTTGATCTTCTTATTAATGTATGATTTCTCTGATATTCTTCTTTCTTTCTTTTTAGTGAGGACAAAGAACTTGGAACCTGCTATCAGCGAGGTTCGAGCTGCTGAGTTGGTCAAGGCCTGGAATATCAGGGATCTCTTGGCTGACGGTGAACATCCTCGTTCAGCGGCTTTCCTCTTGGAGTACAAGAATGTTGGATCTAACTTTATTGCATGACCTATAGATAGCATCCCTGAGCTAGACATCACTGAAGAAATCACTGCAGATCCTATCCAATTGGATGAGGAAGAGAGAAGCTCCGGTGAGGATAGCGAAGGTGATAACGGAGACGGTGTTGAAGGTGGTTCCAGCGAGGAGAGTTCTAGTGGTGAAGGATCTTCCAGCTCAGAAGAGGTTTCAGAAGATCGAGAGTCTTCTAGTGAGCCGAGCAGTTCCAGTGAGGACGATATGGTTCCTCCTAGCAAGAATCTGATTAGGGAAGATGATGATGATGATAATGTGCTTCTTTCTCAGCGATTGAAGAATTAAAAGTCTGATAGTGGGGAAATTGCCACTAGTTCTCAGCCTGCTATCAATGAGCAAGAAAATAAGATGAGGGTAGAAGAGCAGTTGAGAGAGAGAGAGAGGAATAGGGAGGAGGAGAAGAAGGCAAAGGAGAGAAAGAAAGTGGAGGAGAGGAGAAGAGCTGAGAAGAAGAGGAATGATAAGGAAGAGGAGAGAAGGAGAAAGAAGATAAGGATGAATGTAGGTCAAGCACTAATGCCTGTGTCTGGCATGCCCGAGGAAGCCTCTATCGCCATATCTCCTCAATTGGCTCCCGTATTGCTCGAGAGAAAAATTTTTCCTACCGATCGTTAGAAGGCAATGGGGACCGACCAGTTAGCTCTACAGGAGAGTCAGAGGCTAGCCTTATTAAGTCAGTCTTCTCTCTTCTATGCTTGCGATATTCTATTCAATTCTTCTCTTTCTTAATGTTTTCTCTTTTTTACAATTCGTGACTGACTTTACCGTCCTCTTCATACCCAGGACGAGCTGGTGAATAGGAATGCTAATTTAGAGAAGCAGAATGCTGAGCTGAAGGGGAAGGGTATCAAAATGGAGGCCAGTTTGAAGACTGCCAATGATGCTCAGTGGTCTTCCGATCTTCCCCTCATTGAAGCCAATCAGGTAAAGGAGGCGAAGGTCAAAGAGCTCAGTGAGCTGCGATAGTCTTATGACCTGGTCTGCACGAGCAAGTTAGTAATGGTGGAGGAGAACAGGGTACTGGTAGAGAAAGTGAAGAAGGTGGAGGAGAGATCATATAATACCGCATGGCCTGCTGCGTACGAGGCTAGAACAAGGCTCTTCTGGTTGCTGGAGTGGACATTGACTCTCCACTATTTAAGGAGCATGATCCAGGCCCGAAGCTTACTGTGGATGAGGCACCTTCCCCGACCATTGACGGTGGTGTCCCTGTGTCTCAGACCATTCCTATTGATAATCCTGTTCAGAGAACAGTAGTTACTTCATCTGAGAGAGGTGATCCTGCGACTGTTGGCAAGGGGAAGCAACCAACGGCCTTAGAGCCAACTGAGGTTATTAGTTATCCTGTTCTGAGGACTTATTTTATATTTTTGCTTTGTTCATACTTGTTCTTTTTTATCACTGATGTACTTAGAAGCTTCTATTTTAATGAAATGAAATCCTTTCCCTTTCTGCCTGCTGATTTCTATGCTCTTTAATTCTTTTTATGGATTATAGTTGATTGATGTGGATGAATATATACCTGCTACCTCTCAATTGGGAAGGATCCTTGGTCCTAATGCGAGCAATTAAGTTCGCCAAGACTTTGTAAAGATTTTTAAGTCCCTTAGGTTGAGGAACAAGAACTTTAAAGATCAGTCTGATCTCATTGCCAAACTGAAGGATAGACTTCAGGAGATGGAAGAGGTTGGTGATTCTGTTCAAGAAGAGATGAACATTTTGAGGGCTAGACTTCTGGATGCCTTCGAGATCAATCAAGTCGGGGAAGTTCTTCAGCAGGAGAATAAAACTCTGAGGATGGAGGTGTCACGACTTAGGGAGCATGCGCCGAGCATCGTACCTCGAGTTTTGCGAGGTTCATCTTCATCGACTGGTCCGTGAGATGTCACAGGGCCGAGCATCGCCCCTTAAGTTTTGCGAGGTTCCACTTAATCGGTTGGTCGATGAGATGGTACAGATGCAGGGGGTCCATCTAGGGAGATGAACGAGCTTTGAGAAGATGTTCGTCGAGAATATGTGATTGCTGCTGGGCTTCAAAGAGATGTCACGCGACTGAGGCATCTGTTCAAGAAAGAACCTCGATGAGTGTGGGCTGATGGTTATGACCAGGGTTAGACAGATGATCCGATGAGGTTGGCAGAGTTTAAAGAGTTATCCTTTATTAGGGGATGGTTGAGCGCTTCAGGGAGGTGCAGGTCCCTAGGAACTCAGTGCTCTGGTATCATCACAAGATCTCTCCTTCAACTCTGAGGCCTAATCCTTTCAGGATGTACGACTAGTAAGTCCCTATAAATGTTATCCCCAAGCAGCTATTAGAGCCAGATGCAAATGAAGTTGAGAAAGAAGTATCCCCTCATCCGGACGACGATCGAAGATCACAAGTTGATGATTATCTTACTCAGAGGCCTAATCCTCATTAATATTTTCTTATTTTAATGTAACTTTTTGTAAATGTAACGAAGTAATAAAATATTTATGTTTTGAGCATTTTGCCGACTAAACATGTGTTGCGTATTTTTTACTTCATTAATTTTTCGTTTGACTATCTTGGGCCTACTTCATAGCCGACTAGATTTCGTGTGAGTATCCTCCCAATCTAGTATGCTTTTGAGAAACCATTCTGCCCCGCTTTACCTTTTAGGTCATTTCGTCACACTCCCTTAGGCCTAAGTGTGGCAATGGAGAGGACACACCTGTTGTTGGATGTTCTATCCGATCAGGATTTCTAAGCCAAACATCGTTTGGTGACCAATTAGCTTTGGCCGAACTCCCAAAGGGTCCCCTGTAGGGATTCATATATTGTTAGGGGCAATGTTAAGAGGTTGTTAGTGTTTCATGATGAAAACCTGAGGAGGGTGACTCCCTGCTTCTATAGATCGAGCAATGTGCCTGTCGCTTAGAAAAGCTGTGCAAGTTATATAGTCCCCAAAACAAAATTAACACTTCATAGAATGCCACTGTTGAACAATCTTTTATTAAAAGTAATGAAAAATGAATTTCCAATTCTAATGATGTGATAAAAGATGAATGAAAAAACTAGAAATAGAATTTTTTCAGGTTGGCTGCATTCCAAGCTCGGGGTATCTCTCTTTCCTCCAGCGTTTCTAAGTGATAAGCTCCTTGTAGGTCGTCCCTTGTCACCTTGAATGGTCCCTCCCAGTTTGGACCTAGCTTTCCACCGGATGGATTTACTGTGCTGCCGGGAAATTTCCTTAGGACGTAGTCTCCAACCTGGAATGCTCTTAGATTGACCTTCTTGTTATAGTGCCTTGCGAGCTATTGCTGATAGCTCGCTAGTCTCACTAGGGCTAGCTCTCTGCGTTCGTCAGCTAGGTCGAGCTCAGCGAGTAATGCTGCATCATTCTGGCCCTGGTCAACCAGGGTGGTCCTCATAGTTGGGAGGCCAGCTTCTAAAGGAATGATTGCTTACATTCCATATATTAGTGTGAATGGGGTTTCAGCAGTTGCTCACCATGGGGTAGTGCGGTAGGTCAACAAGATATGTGATAGCTCGCTCACCCATGCACCTTTGGCTCGCTCAAGTTATTTCTTTAATCCATCGATCACTATTTTATTAGAAGCTTCAGCTTGGCCGTTGCTCTGGAGGTAGGAAATCGAGCTAAAATGGTGCCTGATCCCATGGTCGTTGTAAAAACTCTTAAAGAGGCCGCTCTCAAACTGCGTTCCGATATCAGTGATGATGGTTATGGGGATCCCAAAGCGGGTAATTATGTTTTTCTATATAAATCTCATCATATCTATATCTCTGATGTTCGCTAGTGTCTCTACCTCAATCTATTTGGTGAAGTAGTCCGTGGTGACCAATAGATACTTGCGATTACCAGCAGCGGTAGGAAGAGGACCCATGATGTTCATTCCCCATCGGGCGAAAGGCCAAGGGTTGGTAAGTGATCTTAGGTCGGTGGCAGGTTGGTGGACTATAGGAGCATGTAGCTAACATTTGTCACACTTATGAGCATATACCCCAGAATCTCTCTGCATGTATGGCCACCAGTAGCCTTCCTTCATTGCTCGAAAAGCTAGCGATCTCCCTCCAATATGGCTCCCACAGATTCCTTCGTGAAACTCGCACAACACTTGCTCGACATCTTTTGGGTGAATACATTGAAGGTAAGGGCCGATAAATGATCTCTTATACAGCTTGCCCTCAGGAGATAAGTGAAAGCGGGCAGCTTTGACTCTTATTTGATGAGCGGCCTTCTTATCATCTGGTAGTGCACCATCCTTCAAATAGTCCCTCAGGGGGTCCATCCAACTAGGTGCTGATTCAATCTGGAGAATATGTCCCATGTGTGGCAATTCTTCGCTCTGGATGATGCTCGGTTGGGCGAGGAAGTCTATAGGGATTATTCTCTTTAAGTCGGAGTCGATTGCTAAACTTAAGGCCGCTAGAGCATCGGCATGACTATTTTATCCTCTGGGAAACTATTGGACACTGACTTCCTCAAAGTTGGACATTAACTTTTTTGCTAAGGCGAGGTAGGCTGCCATTCTTTCATCCTTCTCATTGAAGTCCCCACTTATCTGATTAGAGACCAATTATAAGTCGTCGAACACCTATAGCTATTTTGCACCCAATGTCTATGCCTTTTGCAGGCCTGCTATCAAAGCCTCGTATTCTGCCTCGTTGTTGGAGGCTTCAAATCCAAGTCTGATCCCCTTCTCGAGAATTGTATCTTCTGGGGTAACGAGCACAATGCCAACTCCTCCCCCCTTTAAATTGGAGGCTTCATTAACAAACTGTCGCCAAATACCTCCTGCTAAGTGATCTTCCCTCTGATCCATGTACTGAGGTTGGTCGTAAGGTTGTTCGCCTATGAAATCCGATATGAAGTCAGCGAGGACCTGCCCCTTGATCGCATTCCTTGATTGGAATTGGATGTCAAATCATCCGAGCTCAACTAACCATTTAGACAGTCTACTGGACAGATCTGCTTTTCATAGTACTGCTTTAAGGGGGTGTGATATAAGGATGATGATAGTGTGAGATTCTAAGTAGTGTTTCAATTTCCTCGATGCTACCACTAGTGAAAAGACGAGCTTCTCCGTTGGTAGGTACTATTGCTCGGTGTCTAATAGGGTCTTGCTCGCATAGTAGACTCAGTGCTAGATTCCTGTCTTTTTGTATACCAGTGCAGAACTGACGGCGTGGATGGAGACGACAAGGTATAAGTACAGGGAATCATTCTCTTGAGGTATTACAAACAAGGGTGGTTCTGAGATAATATTTTATCTCTTCCAATGCTCTCGAGCAATCTTGGTTCCACTCTACCATTTTGCTTCTTTTCAATAGCTGGAAAAATGGCTGGCACTTTTTGGAGGACTTTGAGATGAACCTATTCAAGGCGGCGAGCATGCCCATAAGCTTTTGTACGTCTCTTATTGTATGGGGAGGCTGTACCTTGTTGATTGCATCGTTCTGGTCCGGTTTGGCTTTAATGCCTCTCTCCCTAACTAAGTACCTGAGAAATTTTCCTGACTAGACACCAAAGGAATATTTGCTCGTGTTAAGTTTTATACGGTATTTCCTGAGGATTTCGAAGGTACTTGATAGGTCTGAGAGGTGGTCTTCTTTGTTCCTACTCTTGACAAGAATATTGTCAATGTAGACTTCCATGGTATCTCCCATTTGTTCCTTAAACATCTTGGTGACCAGCCGCTGATAGTTTGCTCCTGCATTTTTTAGCCCAAAGGGCATAACTTTGTAACAATATAACCCGACAGTTATGATGAAAGTTATTTTCTCTTAGTCTGGTACGTACAGAGGAATCTGGTGATACCCCGAGTATGCATCCAGGAAACTCATCCTCTCATGAGCTACTGTGGCGTCCACTAACTGGTCGATCTTTGGAATGGGGAAACTGTCCTTAGGGCATGCCCTGTTAAGGTCAGTGAAGTCGATACAAACTCTTCATTTTCCATTATTCTTTGGAACTACTACTATGTTGGACATCCATTTAGGGAATTGAACTTCTCTTATGGATCCTGCATCTAGCAGCTTCTCTACTTCCTTATCTACAGCCTTGGCCTTTTCGGGCATATTTCATCGTGCCTTCTTCTTGATAGGCCTGAAAGTGGGGTCGACGTGAAATCGATGACAAACCACACTTGGGTCAATTACAGGAAGCTCGTACGATTCCCACATGAAAACGTCTAGATTGCTTCTCAATAGTCCTGTCAATTCCTTCTTCTCTATCGATCTGTGAGGGAAGCTCCAATTAAGAACATCCTGTCTTTCTCGCTCCCACCGGCTATAATCTCTTCCAGGTTTTCAATGACCCGCTCAGAGGGTAGGAGCCTAGTTTCCTCCACTTCGGGTCTTCCATACTTTAGATGTTATTTTGAAGCTATAAAACCTTCTTGTTCCTCGAGCTTCTCTTTGGCCTTCTCGGCCTTCTTCTCTGTTTTTGGGCAAATCTTTTCTATGAAGCACCTTCTTTCCATTGATTGATCTTCGTGGATCTCTATCACTCCTCCTTCAGTCACGTACTTGAGTTTCTGATGGTAGGTCGAGGGGACTGCCTTCATCGCATGTAGCCATCCTTTACCGAGGATAGCTTGGTATGGTGAGTCAATGTCGACTACCAGAAACTCGATCATCTTGGAGATTTTTCCAGCCCTCACTGGCAGCACAATCTTTCCCAATGGGATAGTTACTTTACCAGCGAATCCAACTAGAAGGATAGTGGCTTCCTCAAGTCGACAACGTTCAACTTTAATTTCCTGAACAGGTTGAAATATATTACCTCGGATGAGCTTCCCTGATCGACGAACAACTTGTCGATATCATAGTTGGCTATCCTGAGGGTAATGATCAAGGCGTCATGATGTGGGGTTCTTACTCCCACTAGATCTTCATCCGTGAACACAATGTGTTTGCTATAGTCGATATTATCTTCTCACCGACACTTTCCTGGCTGTGTCTTCGCTGGATCGATTTAAAAAGTTTGCATTACTGTTGTAAGCTTTTTTACTTCCATTTGGGTTAAATTCCCTTGAATCTGCTTTAGATCAGATGCTTCATGAATCATTGCAAATTCATAGCCATCATCATCCTCGAGTATGTTGTCAGGCCTTTTGTCTCCGTTGTTAGCGACCTTCTCTACCTTCTTCTCTGTAAACTCATTTAGGTGCCCGATCTGGGCCAAATCTTCTAGGTGAGACTTAATAGCCTTGCAATGCTCAGTCTTGTGCCCTCCCTCCTTACGGAAAGCGCATCTCAGCACATTGTTTCTTTTTTAAGGATCTCCTCCCATTTTTCTGGGACACTTGATAAATGGGTTGTCCTTAATCTTAGCTAGGATTTTTTAAATTGGTTCCTTGAAGATAGTGTTTACTACCTGAAATGCTTTCGAAGCATCGCTCTTATTTCCATTCTTGGGGCCACCCTTGCCTCTATTCTTACCCCTTTTCTTCTGGTTTTCATCCTTGCCGTTGCCCTTGGTGGTGAGCTTAGCTCAACTATTTTCTCCTGCACTGAGGTGGGTCACATCTTCAACCTTGGCGTACTTCTCGATGCGAGCCATCAGGTCATAAATGGTTGTGGCCTCCTTCTTAGTGAGGGATTGGTGCAAGAGACAAAAGCTGGGCAGGCCAATCTTGAAAGATGCCACTGCTACCTGCTCCAAACAGTCCTCAACCTCGTTGAACAGCTCTCAGTACCTTTTTGCGTAGTCCCGAAGGCTCTCCTGGGGCGTCTTCTTCATTATTAGCAAGGCATTCATCCTATTTGGATGAGAGCTACTGGTGATGAAGCGAGCCGTGAAGAGCTCTACTAAGGACTCAAAGCTCTTGATGGATCTATGAGGGAGCCTCTCAAACCACTTCTGGGCCACATCGTGCAAACTCGAGAGAAATATTCGACACATTAGTGCATCCCTGTGATTCCAGAGAGTCGTAGCCTGCCTATACTGCCTAACGTGATCGATAGGGTCAGTCTTCCCGTCATAGATCTTAAATCTAGGAATTGCGAACTTCTTGGGGACTTCTTCTTGTTCTTCTATCTCCCTTTAGAAAGGGGATTTCATCTGGGTCCTGAGAGCTCATCGGGCTAGCTCTCTGGTCGATCTGGCACCCTAATGCGCTGGGTGATGGTCCATTTCTCTTCTGACCAAATTTTATATGTCATTATTTCCTCGAGCAGGGTTCCTGCAACGGCGAGCTGATCGCTATTGTCGAGTAAGTCATCACCTGATGAGTGCTCCTCGATCCTTTGGGGTACGCGTCTAGAGATCCTTCCTCGGCTGTGAGACTTGCTCGCCTGAGGGCTAGGAGTGTGATATTGACGTCACCTGGTGCTACGATGGAGCTCTTTTTCCATCCTTTCCAATCTCCTTTTGAGGCGAGCATTCTCAGCTTCTTGCTTGCTAGCGGCCTCTCTTTGCTCCTGGAGCCTTGCCTCATAGGCATCGATTAACCTGGAGATTTGTGTGGACCTAGCAAGTCCCCGACTTTCCTCTGAGGCTTGCCGCTCTGGGCGAGACCTTTGATCTGAACGTCGAACCTCAGACCTGATCCTGCAAGGGGCAAGCTGCTTTTAGATATCCCCTACTTGAGGGGCATTACACATGTGACCATACATTCCAAATTCTTTACTGGTGAGGGCTTTCTTAAAGGAAGACAAACGTTTCCCACAGACGGCGCCAATTGTGGTGAGAATTATGATCAACACAAATGAATAAGAAAAGGCAATCACCAAAGCAAATAATGAATGTAAATAATGCCAATCGCACAACACAGTATTTACGTGGTTCAGTAAGAAAGCCTACGTCCACTGTGGTGCTCTCAATATTATTTCTCCTTACTCCGGGGAGTGCTTTACAAGAAATACAATACGTGCCTTTTGCCCCAGGCTCAGGGTTTGTTATATACATGTTTGTTTCTAGGGAGTGGGGGTGTTGGACTCCCCCACGTCAGTCTATAATCCCTAGAGTATCTGCACGCAAGATTTTAGGAACTAAACTGGGTCATAACCGAATTGATTATGATGCACCTCTCCCAGACTTTGGGTCGTTCTTATTAGGCTACTCGTCTTGGTCCAGAATAACAAATTAAGGTTCCCACGGTTATGTTCAGCGTTGCGTCCTTTGATGTAAAGCCCTATGATTAGGAATCATTGCATTCTTTATGATTAGTTACTAACCATTCAGGCAAGGGGTTAGTTTGGGAGAGAGAGACATAGAGACCTTCGTGT
Source organism: Sambucus nigra (assembly GCA_949130495.1). Classification (NCBI taxonomy): domain Eukaryota; kingdom Viridiplantae; phylum Streptophyta; class Magnoliopsida; order Dipsacales; family Adoxaceae; genus Sambucus; species Sambucus nigra. The sequence goes on along the minus strand of OX422213.1, from coordinate 165,769,300 downwards.
GGGTCAATTGCTAGAATTATGAGAATGTCAGGTAATTTGGTGAATAGTAATTGAAAGAAAGACATTTAGAGAAATTGAGGTTTGTGATAGTGCGCGATATTACACAAGCAGAGGTTAGTTCGTTTAAACAAATAGGAGTGACATTATGGTAGTAGAGGTCTGTCACCATGATAAAAGGGTAGGACTAATTAATTAGTGATTAGTTTCGGGTGAAGTTCGAAGGGAAGTTTTCCCACACATTTTTTTTTATTAAAAAATGAAGAACAAAGCGGGGAAGAGATTTAACTTTTTTGATGCAATGCCAGCATGGCAAGATATGTGGTAGCAATTGTTAAAGGACCCGATAATTTGAAGGTTCCAAATAAGTAGTCTATGTAAAGGATATAAGACTTTCAATGGTCGAAACAAGTAGGGACGATAAGGCCAGAACCCACAGCGAGAGGGCATCGGGTTACAGATTAATTTAATTATAGAAAAAGGAACCAGTAATAGTATCGATGGTAAAGGATACTTTTACCCTACTTTGGAGTATATTGAATATGTTGTGTTTGATATTGGGACTTAGTATTCACTTGGGTTTTGTTAGTACATTGGAAAATATGGACTTCATATTTGGGATAGTGTTTTTCATTGGTTCACCGTGGGTGAAATGGGGCAGTGTTACTTAAGTGTGTAGATGTATAGAAATGTATAGTGGGAGGGTTATGTTTAGTTTCAGCCTATTTGTTAGCTATGTCGGAAAGTGATATTTTTCCTGGGAATGGATTAATAGTTACTTAGGATACATTGATTTTAGGGGGACTGCTTGAGTTGTGGTTATGTCTAGAAGACAAGATGGGTTATAAATTGGTGTTCACCAAAGTCATGAGGGTTATTGTGAGTAACTATTATGGTTTAGCTTAGTCTTCATATGATGGATTTCGATGGAAACTTAGGTCGTGTAAGGACTTTTAGAAATTTGGATATGCTTAGGGAAGCAACATGTGGATGTAATTTAGAAATTTTAATAACTCAAGGAGGTAGATGCATGTGAATAAAAATTCATGGGGTAAATCGGATTACGCTTAGGTTGGAGCAAGGGTCTTTTATGTGGGGAAAGGATTTGCGAGATAATGTAATGGTATGATTTGGGAAAGTATTGCCTTAGAAAGTATAGGGAACAAAGTAGAAGTAAGGCTAGTAATAGCTTCGGTTATTAAGATTATATATGATCATGTTTAAAGTTTGTATAGTGACATTGTCATCGAAGTGGTGATGGTAGACCTGATTAGAATGGGTATGCCTTTGGAGACTTAGAAATGACTAAGTTCTCTATAGATTAAATACGGGCAGGGAATGTACTACCTAAGTCGTGGAGATTGATGTGTTGGACATGGTACGGTAATTTGACTTTAAAGGAGCTTGTTATAACTCTTGTGAAGGATAAGTGGGTTTTTTTTAAATTGGCAAAATTTTAAAATTTTATGGTTATGGATGCCCCAGTAGTGTTATAATAAGTTGGGATATGCCTTTCATTTATCTGATGGGATATGAGTATGGACTAATTTGGTATAAACTTAAGATAATGGTACGGATTAAAACGTGACTTCTTGCCATAGTAGGAGGGGAGAATGTAATACCCTACATTTTTATGAGTATTAAATGGAAGTTATATTGATTTAATTGAAGTTTTGGAAATTATTATTCGGATGAAATAATTAAATTGATCTTTATTTTGGCGTAATAATTAAATGAGCATGTTAATTAAATTATAATATTTAATTAAATATGCTATTTCATAAATGTGGCATGCGTGTTATGATTTTTATAGTATGACATTATATTGTGAATAATGAAGATAGTCGTGAATAAATTGATGACTCGTTCATTTAATTAAGTCTTATTGATGATATATATATATATATATATATATATATATATATATATATATATATATATATATATATATATATATATATATATATATATATATGATAATGATGGAACATACAAATAAAGGTATAAAGTGTTTAAATACTTTTAAATGTGATTATATGACTTAAATACGCATTTTAAGTGTTTAAAAATGGACCTATGGGTTAGGTAGGACATTGGATAGAGTTTTAAGCCAAACCGGGTACGGAGAGGAACTTTTTTAGGGGCCTTAATTCTAGCCCTATAGAGACCTATGAATTTAGGATAAATTAAAATACTATTTGAATCATTAAATTCAGCCTTAGGGTTTCATAAACCCCCATATCCATCCCACACACATTTGGATGCTACACACTTTAGGAGAGAGTGGATAAGCCACCCAGGAGGAGGAAAAGACGAGTTTTCTCTACACTTTTAGGCAATGATCCTCTTTGCCACACTTATTCATTTTGTTCTAACTTCATTTTTGTGTTGAATCCATGTTTGGATTTGAGGTTAAATTTGATTTATTGCAACCATGTTAGGGTTCTTGAATAATCTTGAGTTTTTCATGATATTCATATGCTAGGGTGCTAGATTCATGAATCCCCATGACAGATCATGAAAATAGGTTATTTGATTTTGATTAATCATTGATAAACTTCTTTCAGAATAAATCTTAGAAATCTGGGCCAGATTGTTGAAGAATTATAATGAAAAGCCAAGGCATTTTTTTGTATAAAATTTCTGGAAATTTTAATATGTGTGAAAGTTAAGATTAATTAGTTTTATTGAAAGGTTTAACTCTTTACGTTTTAATATTGGAATTTATATTCTTGTACCCTTATGATGACGTAAAAGGGGTTAGAAACGTGTCCCTATACTTCCTTTGGGTTAGGGTATCAATTGAGTGTTGTTATGGAGCTTAGTTATGGCATTAATGGAAGTTTTGGAGTCCTCATCTTTGCCTTAGGCCATCTTGATTTCTGCCCAGAACTGAATCGATTCGGCCTAGTGGCGAATCAATTCGTGTTGTGAAATTTTAGATCTTTATGTTACGTTCGTGTTGGCACTGACCTTGTATTTTTCTGATTTATTTTTTAATTAATTATGATTTTTCTACGAAAGGGTGTGCGAGACCATTTTAGCTCAATTGAGGGATAGAAACTTATTGCAAGATATTAATGATATTTTGATGAACTTAAATACTCAGGCTAACCGGAATGGGTACATAAATAGCCTTCCATGCGTAGTATCTTAGTGTAAAAGTTAACTACTTAATTAAAATAATTTGTTGTAGGTTCCCGAATTAAAGTAAAGAATATGACTCATTATAAGACCGAGATCAGACCTAAGTGCGTAAATACCTTTCGAGGGGCACATCGATGATAAGAACCTAAAAGATACGATAATAATTTTATGATTAAGAAGTGGTAAGTTTAAATAAAATAATTTCTTATTAGAGAAACATCGAATGCTTGAGAATATAATTAATGGTTAGCTCCCTCAAATTATTACCGTATAAGGATACTAAGTAGAAATGCATCCTAAGCTTAGTGGGCTAAGTGATAATGGTTAGTATCGATTGTGATAGCATTTACAGCGTAACAAACTATACATGTTAGTTGACTCCTTATATATGTACAAAGAAACTTTATTGTAAAGGAAACAAGAAGTGCATAATTATTAATAATCTAGAAGGATTAAATTCTACACCAAGAAGGCAACATGTTGAGATCATTAATAGTATTGGTAGGTTAGTTTGGTGATAACTATACCTATATATTTATGGAGTTTGGGGATAAATATACATATATGTTTATGGAGAAATAGATGATGAAGTAAATTTAATTATTAAGCCTACCAGGAAATATGCGGGACTTAATATTTAATTGGTGAATAGTCGTAGGATAGAGACTTAATATGGGTTATGTAAAAATTGAGAAAAATGTTATGGTTAAGACGAGAAGGATATATTGATATAAATGTGTGACAACCCGCTTAAAATAATAACGCATCCCTATACTAAAATAATCAGGAATCTCAAGTGGACCGTTCTCTGCATCTACTGACGATCCTAACAATAAACACGGCTAACCACCCATTACTACAAAAAGAGGGTGTCAAAAATTTAAAAATTTTTATAAAACACCAATTAAAACCAACCATGCAACCATTAACCAACAATATTACATCTAAATATGATGAGAGATACACACAAGCTCCAATAATATTAAAGAGTACAACACAATGTACAAAGTAAAATACCCGAATATGCTCTCGGGTCACAGACAATACAAAAATCTGAGAAAGAAAATATAAAAGTGCTACTCTACAACACTTGGGTATAAACCCGATATACAAATTGAATCCTAATCTAGATACACTAAAGATAGGAATCGACTATAACAAAATGTCGCAACAGTCCTCTACTGCCACAGCTCCACGAATACACTGGATGGATAACCACGATGGCGTCCTTGCGGAGGAACACCTAGAATAATACAATATATATACATAGCAGGAGAAAATATAAACGGGTCATAGCCCTAGGTGCGAAAACATTTTATAGCAAGTGTATTAAAATGCTTAATAATTATAAATGCATTATCACATGATTAAGGTGGAGTCGCACTCTCCATAAGATCCAACTCACCTCTCAACTAAAGCGCGCAACTAAACGTATCCACTTGATCTCCAAATAATTTCTCAAATATATCTAAGCAAGGTAATCTAACTTAATACCAATTGATACTCGTCTAAATTCCACCAAACCTGAATCCTTTAATTTCTTATATTATCGGTCTCAATTATTTGTTCACTTACTAACATATACGATATACATAAGCATTCTCTTTTACTATAATTTCTCATATTCTAGTCATTGACATAATTATATATAATTACATATATGAGTTATTAGCATCTAAGTGCTAAGTACTAAACTTCTCCCAATTCTCAATAGTACACTGCGTTTCGTACGTGGGACGTCTCGCAAGAGAAATTCAAACAAGGAACCCCCCCGATACACTACTCCTGGCAGTATTGATTTTCAAGATTAATTATGCCCTTAATGCATAATGCATATAACCCAAAGTTCTTATTACTCAATTAATTAATTTATTATTCCCAATTCTCCAGAGTGCACGGTGTTTCGAGCGTGGGACGTCTCGAAAGCGAAATTCAAACAAGGAACCCCCCCCCCCCCCCCCGATACACTACTCCTGGCACTGTCGATCGTCGAGATATACTAATATATAAATATGAGAATTAAGGACTAACTTATCCTCACTCCCAACATTGCAATGCGTTTCGTGCGTAGGACGTCTTGAAAGCAAAATCCAAACAAGGAACCCCTCGATACACTACTCCTCGCAATATTGGTCGTTGAGGTCCATTATGCCCTCGATATCCAAAGTACTAAGCACACCAGTAATATAATAACCATCCAAACGAGCTGTAACTCGAGGACGCAGGTTCTCAATTCTATCATCTTACAGTGCATCACTCATATACCATCCTGGGGACCAGCGGTCGGACTCAATATCACCGACATCGTGGCCACACACACACACAACGTCCGGGAAGCAGTCATAGATCCTAATCGGCAAGTGAGAACGACACATACCCATGACTTCTCACCCCCAAAATATAATCACATAAATAAAATGGACGACTTTGACCTGGGGAATATCCACACCCTGCTCCTCAAGCCAGGATGCTCACCCTCATTGCGCAACTTCCCAATGATAGCAAGGAGGGGGTATGCTTCACTTATATATATATATATATATATATATATATATATCGTTCACATAAGATATACATACATCATCACATCAGATAAATATATACCATTACATAAGGTATATATATCACATTGTTACATAACCATAGTACGCTCTTAGGCGTAAGAAAAATAATATCATTATAAGTATATTTTATTCTCAATATACTTTGCGTCAAAATAGCTCACATAGCTTCCCCACTTCGTATACACTATACTATTTCTCACTTGAAGTTCACACTACACTTCTATTTATTCTCTATATCCTAATGCACCTCGATCAGCATTTCTCATTTATGTGAAACATCTCCCAAGTTAATTATCGTTAGGGATATTTTCTATATCCGTATGCACATTAATTAGCATTTAAAATTCTCAATCCATAATATGGTTCAATCAATCATATGAACCTTTAAATCTATCCCAATTTGGGATTTAATACTAAAATCCTTTATCATTAAGTGCATCCTAATTCTCGCTTATAAACCCATAATTATTTCTAACTCGAAATCTCAAAGATAGTGGGCCTCCCCACTAGTCAGTACATTAATCTCCAATCAATACTCTCTCGGAATAAGTCATTATGACTCAAATACTTTCTCATAAGGGAAACTCCCTAAAAGTATCCAAAATACTCTTCTTATAACTCCTATAGAGAGTTCCAATCGATAAACTCAAGCGATCACAGATAAAACTCACTCCAAAAAAACTCCCCCAAAACATCCCTGTTTCCAAATCGATTAGGGTCAAATCCGAATCGATTCGGCCCTGCGAATCGATTCTCCCTTCATGCGAATCGATTCGGTCCAACGGACCTGGTATTCTCTTTCAGGCCGAATCAATTTGGGTTGGGGCCAAATCGATTCGGTCACTCAGACCTGGGCACCAGCAACTTTCCTAATCGATTCGGCCTATCAGAAGTCGCGAGAATGGCTACTTCCTCAAAGCCAAAAATTCCCAAAATTCATTTTAATCATCTTCTAACCATTTTTCTTCAACCCAAATATAATATTAACGTCAAATCTCATCATACAACTCAACCCAACTAATTTTATACCCTCAAATTCACTTATACACCTCAAATGCAAGATTTACCCAAAAATCTAAGTTTTGATAATTTAAACCTAAAATCCATAAATTTGATCCACAAATCATGAAATAAATGATACACAACAATTATTTAGCAAGTTTAATCACTTGCCTCAAGTTCGTAGGGTCTGATTCGTCCTCGAGATCGCGTAATGGCCGGAAATCCCACTTTTCTCCTCTTTTTCTTCTTCTTTTCTTCTTCTCTCTATTTCTCTCTTTCTTTCTCTTTCTTTCTAAAGAGATTTGATCCCCCGTAGGCTTAATAAGCCTTATCTCCCAAAATACACATCTTTAAATGATAATGCACACTTTAAATGACTCGGTAACTTTAATTCGAGCCAAACGAACTTAAAATATTTTGGAACCTAAATAGACCCTAAGTACAGTCACTTCGACTTTCTCGACCCTTCCGGAAATAACTACACCCTCAGAATTTCCATTCAAAACCCTTTCTAACATCTTTAAATTTGGACCTCAAATGCCAATTTACTTAATCTCCAATTAAATTAATATCCATTTCTCCCAAAAATACATAAATTATCGTCTCAAAAATCTCGGGTTGTTACAGACTTCCCCACTTATAAGAATTTCGTCCTCAAAATTTAGCTAAGCCTAATACTCCAAAGCTCAACTAGTTCCTACTACGCTTATCCACCCTAACACTCTACCCAAACCTCATACTTCTCACGATGAATTATTTTAATTTATTATAAAACCAATTTTAACTACTAGGGCGCCCATACACCCTTTTTTTCGAGCTTTACTCGTATAAACATAATTAGGCTTCTCTTGCCTCAAAAGTTTTACCATTCAAAATATAATGAATTTCACTAACGTACTAATAATATAAAAATTTTGAAAGGTCCAAAGATTTAACTCCTCTCAATTCCTTACATTCGCCACTTTCATGCAGGGGAGGTCTCGCAAGCGAAATCCAAACAAGGAACCCTCCCAATACACTAATATGTAGAGACGTCGGGGATTGAGAGTTTGTTAGATCGAGACCAGAGCTTTTAAAAATATTTTTGTATAAATCATTTTGATATGGCCCAAAGGACTATAAAAAAAATGTTTTGAAAATAGTTTATTTTAAAAATGGTTTATGTCTTTCGACATTTAAATAAAATACCTCTTTCCCATGACACAAGGTTTTAACAATCATCATACACATAACAACATATAGCTCACAAAAATTAGCATAATTATGAGCTAAAATCTCTTGCCCCACAATAGTCCACAAATTCTGAATTCTTTTCAGAAATAATTTCTCACATCATATTAATATACATTGCCATTCACTAGGCTCTTCCATAACTGGAATACAGCAATTATATAAGTCTAACATGACTATATAAAAATAAGTAGATTTATCATTGCTACTCAATACACAATAACAATTCTTACATTCACAACAAAGTTATAGCTCTCTATTTAAAACATCACAAAATCATCTAGTTTCTCGAAAGATAGTAACATAAGAGCCTCACTTGCTCAAAATTCCATTTCGGGTCATTCTATACATAATAGGGTTATAGCACTACCCTCTCATATCTATCTCCCATACGATATTTCCAAAACTTCATATAGTAATAGTCCTAATAACAAAGGAAAATAACTTACATCATGCCTCTCTAGTCCGATTTCCCCTCCTCATCATTACGTTCCCACACAAAGTCCCCCGACCTAAAATGACCTTGAATCTGCTGTAAGGGTTGCACTTCCAAAACTTCCTAAAAATGTGGTCCTCTTCCTCTTTTAGGACAATCTCTCTTTCTATGACTTATTTCCTTATAAAAGAAACATCTACCCACAAATCCTCTATGTCCATCATGAGGAACATAACGTTGTTGTGACCCTCTAAAATCCTGCCTATACCCTCTGGCATTACTGGCACTCTCTTCGCCAGACCTACTTGATGATCCCGAGTCTCCAAATTTCTTACCCCCTTGCGAACGAAGATGATATTTATGACACTTTAACACTGTCACATTCACTACCTCGGTAGAAGTCACTAACGCTGGGCTTTCTAACAAATGATGTCGAATTCTCCAATCTAACCCTCGCATGAACTTCGATATACGCTCATCTTCCATATTTACCTCATCAGATACTAATTTCTCCCATCGAGTAAATTATTCTTCATATTCTGCCACCGTTATATTTCCTTGAAACACATCCATCAGTTTCCTCCTCATTTCCTTCTGAATCGGGGAAGGAAAATTACTTCGATCAAAGAGTTCCCAAAAATCTGTTATAGGCAAAGTATATCTCTGTTCTGATGTGGTGACAGACTCCCGCCATTGGAGAGCTGCACCCTTCAACTAAAAGGTGGCTAAAAATTGCTTATCCACCTCACTACACTCAACCATAGGGAGGTGCCCCTGCATACTATTCTTCCATTGACTTATAGCCATTGCATCAACTCCCCCTGAAAACTCTGGAGGATGCCCCTTACTAAAATCATCCCGAACTCCTTCCCACAAAGATGGGCTACTTGAATGGCAGGTTGCTGCTCTATCGTAGAAATGGTAGTAGTTACTTCTTGCGCCACAATATTGGCAACTTCATCTATAGTCATAGTCCTGAGAGGAAATTGGGGTTCCACACTCTCATCCCCTTTATTTTCCCTGACTGAACAACCTCTCTTCGGTGGCATCTGAAACAAGAATAATTTTATCAGAACGCCTTTCAAATGTTTTCTCATCACAGAAGAAATATGGACGTATGAACACAATAGACCTAATAATAAGGCTATACATCAAGAACGCTTACGGAAGATCGCAGTAACCCACACAAATCCTAAACACACTAGAACTTGATGCTCTGATACAATCTGTGACAACCCGCTTAAAATAATAACGGGGGGCTATCCCTATACTAAAATAATCAGGAATCTCAAGTGGACCATTCTCTGCATCTACTGACGATCCTAACAATAAACACGGCTAACCACCCATTACTACAAAAAGAGGGTGTCAAAAATTTAAAACTTTTTATTTAACACCAATTAAAACCAACCATGCAACCATTAACCAACAATATTGCATCTAAATATGATGAGAGATACACACAAGCTCCAATAATATAAAAGAGTACAACACAATGTACAAAGTAAAATACCTGAATATGTTGTCGGGTCACAGACAATACAATAATCTGAGAAAGAAAATATAAAAGTGCTACTCTACAACACTTGGGTATAAAACCGATATACAGATTGAATCCTAATCTATATACACTAAAGATAGGAATCAACTATATCAAAATTCCACAACAGTCCGCTACTGCTACATCTCCACGAATACACTGGATGGATAACCACGATGGCGTCCTTGCGGAGGAACACCTAGAATAATATAATATATATACATAGCAGGAGAAAATATAAACGGGTCAGAGTCCGAGGTGTGAAAACATTTTATAGCAAGTGTATTAAAATGCATAATAATTATAAATGCATTATGGCATGATTAAGGGGGAGTCTCACTCTCCATAAAATCCAACTCACCTCTCAACTAAATCGCGCAACTAAACGTATCCGCTTGATCTCCAAATAATTTCTCAAATCTATCTAACCAAGGTAATCTAACTTAATCCCAATTGATACTCGTCTAAATTCCACCTAACCCGAATCCTTCAATTTCTGATATTATCGGTCTCAATTATTCGTTCACTTACTAACATATACGATATATACAAGCATTCTCTTTTACTAGAATTTCTCATATTCTAGTCATTGACATAATTATATATAATTACATATATGAGTTATTAGCATCTAAGTGCTAAGTACTAAACTTCTCCCAATTCTCAATAGTACATTGCGTTTCGTGCGTGGGACGTCTCGCAAGAGAAATCCAAACAAGGAACCCCCCCCCCCCGATACACTACTCCTGGCAGTATTGATTTTCAAGATTAATTATGCCCTTAATGCATAATGCATATAACCCAAAGTTCTTATTACACAATTAATTAATTTATTATTCCTAATTCTCAAGAGTGCACGGCGTTTCGTGCGTGGGACGTCTCGAAAGCGAAATTCAAACAAGGAACCCCCCCCCCCCCGATACACTACTCCTGGCACTGTCGATCGTCGAGATATACTAATATATAAATATGAGAATTAAGGACTAACATCTCCTCACTCCCAATATTGCACTGCGTTTCGTGCGTGGGACGTCTCGCAAGCAAAATCCAAACAAGGAACCCCTCGATACACTACTCCTGGAAATGTTGGTCGTCGGGGTCCATTATGCCCTTGATACCCAAAGTACTAAGCACACCAATAATATAATAACCATCCAAACGAGCTATAACTCGAGGACGCAGGTTCTCAATGCTATCATCTTCCAGGGCATCACTCATATACCATCCTGGGGACCAGCGATCGGACTCAATATCACCGACATCGCGGCCACACACACACACGTCCGGGAAGCAGTCATAGCTCCTAATCGGCAAGTGAGAACGACACATACCCACGATTTCTCACCCCCAAAATATAATCACATAAATAAAATGGACGACTATGACCTGGGGAATATCCACACCCTGCTCCTCAAGCCAGGATGCTCACCCTCATTGCGCAACTTCCCAATGATAGCAAGGAGGGGGTATGCTTCACTTATATGTATGTATATATATATCTATATATATATATATATCGTTCACGTAAGATATACATACATCATCACATCAGATAAATATATACCATTACATAAGGTATATATATCACACTGTTACAGAACCATAGTACGCTCTTAGGCGTAAGAAAAATAATATCATTATAAGTATATTTTATTCTCAATATACTCTATGTCAAAATAGATCACATAGCTTCCCCACTTAGTATACACTATACTATTTTTCCCTTGAAGTTCACACTACACTTCTATTAAAATGAATCGTCTCTTAATTCTATTTAAGTTGAGGATATTCTCTATATCCTAATGCACCTCGATCAGCATTTCTCATTCATGTGAAACATCTCCCAAGTTAATTATCGTTAGGGATATTTTCTATATCCGTATGCACATTAATTAGCATTTAAAATTCTCAATCCATAATATTGTTCAATCAATCATATGAACCTTTAAATCTATCCCAATTTGGGATTTAATACTAAAATCCATTATCATTAAGCGCATCCTAATTCTCGCTTATAAACCCATAATTATTTCTAACTCGAAATCTCAAAGATAGTGGGCCTCCCCACTAGTCGGTACATTAATCTCCAGTCAATACTCTCTCGGAATAAGTCATTATGACTCAAATACTTTCTCATAAGGTAAACTCCCTAAAAGTCTCCAAAATACTCTTCTTATAACTCCTATAGAGAGTCCCAATCGATAAACTCAAGCGATCACGAAAAAAACTCACTCCATAAAAACTCCCCCAAAACAGCCTTGTTTCCAAATCGATTAGGGCCTAATCCGAATCGATTCGGCGCTGCGAATCGATTTTCCCTTCATGCGAATCGATTCGGTCCAAAGGACCTGGCATTCTCTCTCAGGCTGAATCGATTTGGGTTGGGGCCGAATCGATTCGGTCACTCATACCTGGGCACTTGCAACTTTCCTAATCGATTTGGCAAGGGGCCGAATCGATTCGGCCTATCAGAAGTCACAAGAATGGCTACTTCCTCAAAGCCAAAAATTCCCAAAATTCATTTTAATCATCTTCTAAGCATTTTTCTTCAACCCAAACCTAATATTAACGTCAAATCTCATCATACAACTCAACCCAACTAATTTTATACCCTCAAATTCATTTATACACCTCGAATGCAAGATTTGTCCAAAAATCTAGGTTTTGAGAACTTAAACCTAAAATCCATAAATTTGATCCACAAATCATGAAATAAATGATACACAACAATTATTTAGCAAGTTTAATCACTTGCCTCAATTTCATAGGGTCTGATTCGTCCTTGAGATCGCGTAATGGCCAGAAATCCAACTTTTCTCCTCTTTTTCTTCTTCTTTTCCTCTTCTCTCTCTTTCTCTCTTTCTTTCTCTTTCTTTCTAAGGAGATTTGATCTCCCGTAGGCTTAATAAGACTTATCTCCCAAAATACACATCTTTAAATGATAATACACACTTTAAATGACTCGATAACTTTAATTCGAGCCAAACGAACTTAAAATATTTTGGAGCCTAAATAGACCCCAAGTATAGTCATTTCGACTTTCTCGACCCTTCCGGAAATAACTACACCCTCAGAACTGTCATTCGAAACACTTTCTAACATATTTAAATTTGGACCTCAAATGCCAATTTACTTAATCTCCAATTAAATTAATATTTATTTCTCCCAAAAATACATAAATTATCGTCTCGAAAAGCTCGGGTTATTACAAAATGGAGATCCTTTGGATAAAAGTAGTTATAGAGTAATTTCTTATACATATTGGATTATAATATGTATAATATTATTTTGTGTGGACATTATTTGGTTCGTGGACCATCCCATCGGTTGGGGTGTGCGCGTTCGAGATCGGAGCACACGTCGGCATAAATGGGCTAGGCGTAGTGTTAGGTCATATTATAGGTACTATGTAGCAGCGCCACTTATGAGAGGTAGGTGTAGATGTTGGTATCCTTTGTCACTATTGGGTATGGGCCATGAACTAGTGTACTGCATAGCTACTACCCCACTTGCTAGTGTTTTTTTTATTACCCATGTTGGGATGAGGTACTCCTCCTGGTATTATCGATAGAGCACGAACAGGATGTCGAAGATAGATGTCTTTGTGGGTCGTACATATACAAGGACATATGTATTTATTTATATACACATTGTGAAGTGCCTTATATGAGGATGTGTTCTCATAGTCTATAGATGTAGACAATACTTAATGATTAGAAAGTCGGATTAACATAACGATGTGGATAATTGGTAACGAGAAAATAAGTTATAATGGTCTAATGCAAGTAGACAATTATTAATGAGAACAATAATTGGGCAATCTAAGAATGTAGATGGTAATTAAAGGGAATGAAACTTATAATTTAATGGTGTTGACGAAAATTTGTGTGAATTAAAAATCTGATAGTTTGACAAGGTCGACTAAGGTTAAAGAATATTATATGATGTAAAAAAATGCACTGAATTTATATGCAACTTAGTGGGCAACATTATGAAGTTAATTCAAGGGTTCGGATGTTAGGTGTAAATACTCACTTTTAGTTGATGCATAACTAGATAGCTTTATCGTTACATGTCAAATTAAATAATTGAGTTCATAATTGGTATTTATTTGAGGATACGAGTAGGACTGGTTCCAGATTATAGGTGAGATACTCGATATTTGTGAGCTTCATTGGAGAGATGTGAAGTATGAGTTACTTACATTTTGTGTATTTATTGGTGAAGAGTCCTTACAACTTTAGGGCTCTGACCCAAAATTATAATTCTTTCCCCCCAGGTGTTCTCATAAATAGGGATAGCATGACCGACGATGGATCAGACTTGTAGTTGCTTTGGATGTAGCAGATTTCGTTCCATTAACTCTAGTATAAGTTGTACTTCTTCATTTTCGTAATTTTTTTCATGTCGAGATTGTATTGGCATAAACCCAAGAGTTTATTTATATCAGTTTGTACTTATCTTTACATTATGTGAATTGTATGATGATTCAGTTTTGCATTCATGTATTAAATTAGTTTTGTTCAGATATTTTTTTTATTTGTGAATTTTGGTAATAATAAAAGCAATTTCTATTTTCTTCAGTGCTGAGAGTTGTATAAATTATAGTTACGCACCATCTTCGACGTATCGTGTCTGGCCTACCTTTACGTGAGAAAATGGGGGTTGTTATATAGGATTTCCACGATTAAATAAACTTATTTATTATAAATAACCATGATGATGTCTAGCCACAGTCCACCATTCAGGTCGAACTCAATGGGGGACTGGGGGCTAGACACGATCATGGTTATTTATAATAAAGAACTTTATTTCATTGTGAAAATCCTAATGGTTAATTAATATCAAAGATGGTCACGAACCTCGGTAGTGAGTAGCGCCATGTGTTATGGATCTCGATCGTGACCAATTTCACCGACCAAATAGTGGTCACGGACTTCATCCTATCCCTGAATTAGGGTCACGATCTCTCCCGTGACATAATATTGGCTCCATGGTCCGGGATTTAATCCATTACCTCATGGTCATGGACCAAATTTGTGACTAGCATAGGATAATATTGGCTCCGTGTTCACGGACATAATCTGCGACCCTATCGCTGTGGCCTGGGTCGTGATCAGTATGGGAAAATGTTCAAGTATGGATATGGTGATCATGACCAGTTATATATTTGTTATTTAAAAAATTTGGGGCCACGGATTAGGTTCGTGACTATATCCATTTAATAAGAAATTGTAAGGATATAAATTTCCAATTGAGTCCATGTATTATTTTGACTTATTTCCATGAACAAAACTTGTTTGTAATATGTCATAGGGAGATTTTTATTTTGTCACAATCCCACTTGATATATGACGTATTGAAGAAAATTGAAGACGTTGCGTCAAAGCTTCAAAGAATTAAAATCAGGCCGAAGTTTAATTGGTGCAAGTTTAATCGTCTTCAAAGCTAATTGCATTCCGAGATCACTCAGGTATGAATGCGTATAATTAATGGTGCTCGAAATTGTTTTTATAACAGATAAGGATGTAATTTTACAAAGAAAAGTATTTTAAAATGTTGTTAAAAGTGTTTTAAGTGTTTACACAATGCTTTAATTCTGATATACTCGAAATTGAGTTTGACTATTTTGGATCTCTTTTAAAAGAGATGTTTAGAACTAAAAGTCAAACTGACATGTCAGCTCATTCAAATAACATAAGGATCTCGCTCGAACGAGATGCCTAAGTCACGCGAACGACATGGCATTGTCGTTCAAACGACACATTTTTTGAGGCAGTGCTTATTTGTTATTTAAAGCGTGTTTCTATCATAGTTTTGTGGGTGTCCATCTGGAAAAAAACAGAATACATTCCAGTACGTTGTTTGCACATATTTTCTAAGGTTTATAAAGCATATACACGTCCTTAGAGTTTGTAAAGATCCGAGATATCATTCTTATATGTTTAAGTGATCTTGATGCGCCAAAGAAGTTTGTTCTACACAGTGAACAAAAGGGTTTTACGGTGAAGAAAAGAGAAGGACTTATTATTCGACATCGTAGATGAATCAAAGCCAATTGGTGGACACCGAGACATACGTGGACGTGTGTGTTGTGGACAGGTATTGTGGAAGAATGAGTTTCTATGTGGGCACTGTGAGAGGAGTGGTTGAAGATCAGAAGAGCGTCAAGACCTGTGGGGATCGAGTCATTGAATGAGTCTGTGTCTGTTCATTGTAAATCCACATTCATAGTGATTGTCTGGCTTGGGCCGTCCCATTTTTGTTTCTTTCTTCGTGCATCCGGCGTTGTGAGTATTCTTTACTTTATTTTACTTGCTTTAATCACTAGATGCATGTTTAGGATTAATCAAGATAAAATTGATTTAAAGTAAGAATTGGGTTTTCACAACTTGGTTTGGTGCATAATTAAAAGTTGGATAATTTTCGGAGAAAAATTGGTTTTGTGTAAAACACACATATTGGGCACTCTTCAAAAATAAATTTATTTTTATGCATCCCCCAAAATTCAACAACCAATTCATACACAATTCAGCAATATTGTAACTACTTTATAATACTCACATCACACTGACCTGCTATCTGAGAATATTATTTTAAAACAATAAAAACTATAATAACCATTGGTCCTTTCACTAATTGTCTTACATGTAAGTATGCTTGATGATTCATTGAGCTAAGATAGAATACCACTCGCATATGCGGACCTACCATAGTTGCCTAACCTGCAAACCAACAAAAGTTACAAAATTAATGTAGAGACGTGGATACCCGTTGTGTATAACGTTTATTAAGAGGGACAAGACAAAAATAGTCCAACCAATTTGGCACCATGGAGTTGATAATTTAAAGTAAAGCACCACGCCATCCTAGTTAATTCATAATTCAAACTAAATATTCATAAGTCAAACCGAGCTTTTATAAATCAAACTAATGTGCCAATATAGTGCCAATCATAATAGGATACAATTTAAATACAAATAGGATTGCTAAGGGCTAGTATAATAATAGGATTGTCGAGGGTAAAATAATGTTTTGATATTCAATATTTATCTAAATAAAATAAAAGATCCTTCAAATTAGGTTTGTTATCAAGAGCAGACTTGAACTCTTTATGAGCCCTTAATGCGTCTGCTTGTGTATCTATACCCTTTATTGCATGAACAACAATAGACCAATAGTCTATTGTTGTTGTAATTTGAGTTAAATATATTCTCTTCATTTTGAAAGGAATAAATAAAAGGCTCATCGACTATGCGATATTGACTCTTCATCCTAGATAAATCTACCACGATAAGTTTTAAGTGAGGATCATCTTTACAATAATTCTTAATGTCCTCCACCTCCACCTAGTCACAATAGAATATTGTTTTTGTGAAATCTAAATAATCAAGTTCTAGGATTTGTTGGACAATCCCATAATAGGTTAGCAATGTATCTTTTGGATTTCTATCGCTTTTGCTAGTAACACAGGTAGTCAAGGAAGAAATTGAAATTCTATTGCTTTGCATCAAAATCCTTTCCTCACATGGGTATGAAATGAAATCAATACCATCCGTGCAGAATTTCTTAAACTCTTTCTCACAAAATGTGGGAACTTTTGCTAGGCGTGAAAGCCTTAAAAAGACATCACTTCTTTTTATAATTTTCATTTAAAAATGAAATTATATTAGGGTACATGAATAAATAATCACTCAAATAAATAAGAGGTGGAAACTACCTCTTTTGATACCCCTACCCTAACATCATCCGTCGTGCAATTTTTTCTCTAATTTTGGGTAATTTCATTCTCATACTTTCTAGAGGTAAATTGTAGATTTTAGATCAATATAGATAATTAGAATACATATAATCAAACAAGAATAATTAATTAATTATGTAGCCCCTTACTCTCTCCAATCTTTAACTTCATCTACGATTCGAAGACATAACGAGTTGCTTGCTCGTATTATAGATTAGTGAGTCTCGCCTATTTAGGGTTACCAAAAGGAAATTCATCCTCAAACTCATCTGGTTCCTCGATCACTCGTTCTCCATAAGGGTTGAACATCCTCATCTCTTGTTCTAGCATATGTTTCCAAGCATATAACGGTGATTCTACAGTTATGTATTCTTCAGTAATTGACCGTCCAATATACCATGTATCTGTAACTTAATATTTGAAGGTTTTCATCAAGTGATCGAAAGGATACATCTAGTGATACCGAACAGGACCACAAAATAAAGACTCATCGCATAAATTCACAGGCTAGTAGATGGTGATATCAAAGAACAACGAAGGAAAATATTTCTCTAATACACAAATTGCATCGCCTGAAGTTGACTTTGCAACTTTAATGTACTTTATATTTACCACCTTTTCATAACGTAAGGTAAAGTACAAAATTATTTGCATAATTACCCAACAGAGATCTTTGTTCTCGGAGAAGCGATGCCTAAAAAACAGAGGAATTAATTGAATTATGACATTCCAATAGTAAGACTTGCAATATTTTAAGTATTATGTTTGGTAGTTTACTATCATTTGTAAATTATTGGAATAACTATTCGGAGTTTTCAAGTCTAGGAGGATTTTTTCTCACTAGTAGTCAAAGTGAAAGTAGCCCAGGGATAAAAATTCTTACTGTTGTATGATATTTTTTACTATAATTTCTTCTATATTTATATATTTTGTTGATCGCTACAGGCTCGCTCTCTATCTTTTGAATGAGATCCACACAAACATATTCATATAAGATGTTCCACATCATTCTTATCTGTGTGCATCACATCAATCACATGCCTTACACGATGATCTTTTCGATATGACAAGTAAAAAAATATTGATCGTCTAGACCATGCCTTCGTTTTAATAGGGTCGTTCAGATTCTCCCTAGATTTATGTTTTGATTTTATAAAATGAGGGTGTTTTCCTACATATGTATTCCCTCTATCCTACGTTCGTAATAGACTGGTAACAAATTAGATTTGTCATTCCTAAAAGGGTGACTGGTTGGCAGAAATCTACGATGACCCGTATAACTCATATTAACATTATGATGTAGCTAAGTGGATTTAGTTTCCTCCCTATATATGGGACATCCATAATAACCATGAATATTATAACCAGACAAGGTCTCATAAGAAGGAAGGTCACGGATTACCCACATCACCATTACTATAAGTGTGAACTCTTCACCCTTATGAGCGGTAATTGCCCTTATGACTTTATCCTACAACTCTTTAACTTCTTCGATTAATGGCGCTAAGAAAATATCAATATCATCGTCGAGAGACTTTGGCCCAGGTATCAATAATGACAATAATGTGAACTCCTTTCTCGTTCATAATTTGGGAAAGAGACTTAAAGGTGCCATGATAACTGGACAATAGCTCTGAGTGATTAAATTACCGAAAGAGTTAAACCCATCGGTTGATAATTCAACACGACTATTGTGCGGTTCCTTTGCAAATTCAGGGTGTTTTGATTTGAAAGCAATCAAATGAGTGAATTAATCGGATGATACGTGAGATTCTAACCCACCTCACATTGATCATGCCATGTCATGGCCTCTGATATCCATAATACAGTGAAAAATAGTTTTAATCATGGCCATAAGTAAAAATACTATAAAACCTTAGACGGAACTTCCAATCACTTGCGATATTTTGCAGTATTGTCTTTTCCACTCTCATAAGACACATATCTTGGCTCATTGCGTATAGAACACTCATCCTTCTCTTCATGCTTGTTGTAGTACAATATGCAATCGTACTTGAATGCATGAATATATTTATACTTCAAACCCAAACCCTTCAAGCTCTTCTTCAAGCTAGGATAATTGTTTGGTAACGTATTCTCTTTTGGGAAAATGTCACTAACCCACTTAAGAATTTTGATTATGTTGTTACCCAAAAAATCAAATTAACTTTTAAAATTATACAAACCAATCATTGCATATAATACCGAGTTATCTTTATCGCAGTTTTTGTATAATGATCTAGTCGTGTCGGTTTTCAACCATATGTATTCTCGATCTTCTAGTAATTCAACATTAACTTATTCATTGAATTCACGTTATCTGTATCCAAAGTTTGGTGGTTTTGATTGTGATGGATTCCGTAAAAATCATTAATTAGGTCAGTCAAAGGACGATGTGTTGGCAAATCATATACCACTTGCACTCAATAGGTTCCGTTAAATGGTCGGCTACCAGTAACTCTTTCAGAACATAAGTTACATTCTTTTCACCAAGGTATGTCCATATCTTATAGTCTTACAAAATTACCCACTTTAATAAATTCAACTCAACGCCTTCAGAAAACTTATATTTTCCGCTCATACAATGGGTGCACGGACATGAAATTTTATCACTTTAAGATTTCAATATGCGCATTTAACATATTCTTGAATGCCCTTTACATGATTATCATTTATTCGGTTACTCTCCCCCCACAGATTCTTTTTATTATGAGAAATCCATTAAATAATCTTCAAAATTCAACTCACCTATAGTAATAGGTTAAAATGAAGGTCATGTTGCAAGAATGCACAACTCATAATTCAGTCAAATTATTCAACACAACTTATACTCAAATTAAACAACTTAAAATTAAATTCAGGTTTCATACATTAAAATTGTCAACAGATGACCCACAAACTTAAAATAACTTAAATAAATAAAATATTACAACTTTTTCTCAAATTAAACATCATTCATAACCTAATCTTTACCAACAAAAAAATTTGCTAAGTGATAAAATATTTCTAATAATATATCAACAAGGGCCCTTTTTCGCTATCAACGAGCATATGCTCTTCTCTACAATCGGTGTACATGTTATCAACCAGTATCTTAGCCTCACGCATCTGCAAAGGCAATTATGAATAGGAGTTTCGATATTCAAAGAAATGAGTGTGCATTAGGAAATAATTCTAGTATTGGACAAGTCCCTTATATAGTACTTCTCATCGTAGTCACCGTGAGTGAATGACGATGATCTAGAGACTGTGTCAAGATGAGGAATTTGGGAGGGTAATGTGATAGGAGGAGGCACGGGGAGGGTAATGATGTAGGAGGTGACATTTAGGAGGATAAACCTTGAGACGAAGGATAGGGGAAACCTTGAGAAGGAGGGTAGGGGTAACCTTGAGGAGGCATCTGGGGTTGAAAACCTTGAATAAATAAGGACACAAGGCACCTTATTTAACTTGCTAACACTCGCAAATAACGTTTAATATCTTGCATATTCCCATCTATCCGGGAGTGACTTGCCTCTTGGCTCGGTATGAGATTCCTCAACGAAGAGAGCTCGTTCAGGAGAGGTTCAGTGTGTTATAATTTTGTTTTCAGCATGTTATATGACACCTCTCATCTTCCCTCTTTTGTCCTTTCCAAAGGTCTGAGTGAGGGCATCATCTTCAATGTCATCATAAAGGCTCAAAGCGGACTGATTACTAATGGCTTCGATCAATTCTTGTAGTGTGAAATTATATTTAGTCTTATGATTTGAACATTATTTTATATAAGGTGTATATATACAAATAAATAATCGGTCATACTCACCAGAGTCGAAGCCAAGTGTGGTGAGAATTTGTTATCTTTGTCTTATTGGCCATGCACGTACAAATTTCTTTGATTAAGTGTTTTACTAGGATTTGGATTGCCCATTTGTCCTTATTGACCATTCACTCCTCAAATATTCATATGACTTAGAACCCATCCTATGAACATCAACTTTCTTCACTGTGTTTTGTTTATTTTTATCCTTCTAGACCAAATTTTTGTCCATCGCCTCATTTTCTAAAAATTTGTACCATTGATCTATCGACATTTCAACATTCGAAGAGACTCTGTCTTTCATAGACAAAATATCAGAGTGTGATGCTTCTTTTGGGAAATGTCTCTGCCAAATGGTCCTCCGATATGACCTCATTTGTTCAGCTATTCGGGAAAGAACCTTTTTCTTTAAATGATCAAGGAATAAAAAACTTTTACAAAGTTGTTAAAAAAGTCATCCTTGATGGTTTCATCAAATTTGTTCTAGTTATTTGTTGCACCGACTCCCACATGCATTTTCCCAAGCGATAAAAACTGTGATGTAAATATATAGACATCATTTTTAATGCCAGTATGATTATTATCGATAAAGGAGAACCCAGTGGGATTCTTCTCATTTACTTAGTAGGTGTCGATAGCGATGGGTGGGGGTGTCAGATTAACAAGCGTTCATTTCCTACTCGTAGATGGAGTGGTAGAGTGAACCATTGGCGGAGAAGAGTATCATTCACCCAGTGGTGATAAGAATCCAGGTTGAGGTGCAGAAGATGAGAATCTTAGAGGTGTTCTGTCATTATATTGTACGTTATCTCCATTATCGTTTGACATTATCTACATTAAAAAATAGCGATAAATTCATTATAATAACATCTTTATGACTAACTAATCATATTTATGACTATATATATGTATATACCATCTCATAATAAGACTTTAAAATATGTTCAATGTGTCTGATCTCCATCAATTCGACATTCTTTTTTTAAAATCTATGGATTTTTGCAGTTAGCCAACTAGGAGGAAGTGTATCTATGGTTCATGTATAAATGTCCCTGACATGAACTCGGAATCCTTTCTCCTTTAACATATTGGCAATATTCAATTTAACATAAATATGTTGCGAGACGTCACAATCTTGGTCAATGCCCTCTATAAGTAGTTGTATCCATAATAGGTGAATATTTTTTTCTGCTTTCTTAACAATGTAAGTAATTTTAGGGCTATGTAGAGATTATGTTGGTGAAATATATTCTCTACTGCCTCATCCCATTTTTCTAGTAGCGAAAACAGAGTATGATCGAACATGTACACTTGAGAGAGATGAACTCCACGATTTGCAAGGTAGTTAAACTGTTCAATCTTCTTATTCCCATACTAGAAAATATGAATACGCTCTATATGGCATGCACTAATAAAAGATGTATAAGTGCAGTTTAATAGAAAACACGTGTACCCATATTGCCAATGATTATCACCATGCCTCATTTTTTCTGAGAAAAATATATGAGCGTATGAATATGAGTGATTAGGCATAAATTCTTCCCAATTTATCCCCTAATTTCGGTACTTTAATCACCTCGAACAACGTAATTGGATTGACTTTATCTCATAATCTTGCTATTGACTTATCCTAACAAGTACACCGAGTTTCTGGTATTTCGTTATGATTTTACAGGTATCTAATGTCAAGAAATGGAAGAAGGAAACCGGAAGAATAGAAAAAGTCAACAAGAAAAGTCAAAAGGGCAAAAGAGTCATTTCTACCCAGAATCCGGATGAGGTACCTAAAGAGAAGTTGAAGGTATCATCCTCACAAGCACCTAGGAAGAAACGGCACCTCAATCGGATACCCGGAGCAAAAGATGTGGACAGTCAAAGTTTGGTGGAAAAGTCAAATAGGCAGACCGGTCCGCCCTCAACCCGGACCGGTCCGCTGTGCAAACTCCAGAGGACTGCGAACCGAAGTCAAACCTAAGAGCCAAAAAAATAAAAGAACCGATTCGCACCGGACCGGTCCGCCTGGAAAATAAAAGAACCGATCCGCTTTAGAAGCGGACCGATCCGCCTAAGGACCGGACCGGTCCGCCCATCGAGATTTGTTTTCTGATTCTCCTCTAAAGACTCCGACTTATACTCAACTTCTTGGAATTTCATGTAGGGTATAAAAACCCGAATTATTTTCGTTGTAAAGAAGGCTAGAACCTGGGGAGTTAATTACAATTTCTCATTTTCTTCCACAAACCCTAGTTGTAGATAGAATTTCCAGTTTTATTCAAGGATTGAAGATTTATTCAAAGTTTGTGTGATCACCAATTTTATCTATTGCTGCGATTGTTCTTTGGGTAATTTTAGTAAGTTGTTTCTTCTTTGTGATTCTATTTTACAGTATTCCATCAATTGTCCTTAGATTAATCATGAACTCTTGCATGTTAAACACTGTTTTCATCATTTTCGGTATGTCCGGCTAGATTTCCAAGGTCGGGTTACATGAACCCAACCTGATGTGGTCATTGCACGTATAAAGTTAATCCTTTGAATTTAGTAATTAATTTTGACCGTATTGCGTAGGGACACAACAATTGTAGGTCTAAATATCTCGTTTGCCCCTGGGTAACCGGGATGATTGAGAATACAATTCGAGTGTCGTTATCGTGATACTGATTTACTCGTCCTTTGATTAAGTATGACGCGGGCTTGAACCTCGTATACGTAATGCTTGGGAGTACTAAATTCCGGGTCAAATTAATTAGATAAATTTACGATTAATATTATACTACAATACACTAGGGTTGGGGGATTGTATTCCCGTCCTATTTTTCCATCATCTCATCTAAAAGTTCAATTCAATCCTTCATTCTTAATCTAGGTCATTTAGTTAGCTGCATTTTTCACCATACTTTCATAATTGCTTTTAGTGTAATTGAATCCCAAAAACCAAATCAAATCTTTTTTTCTTTCTTTTTAGAGTCATCGTTAGGATTCCTCCGTCTTATCCCGTCGTCACAACTTCGTTGTCCTTTTTCCCTGAGGATCGATACCCGACTTGTCGGATTATTACTTGAACGACAGGCTTGCACTTGAGCCTAGAGAGTACACACTTTAGAGACACATTCTGAGTCGTGTCAAGTTTTTGGCGCCGTTGCCAGGGAATTAGGTAGACTTAGGATTAGATCGAGTCAATCCAAAGCTTTGACCAAAAATCCAAAAATCCAAAAAAATAAATAAAATAAAAACACAAAAAGATTCACCACCATCTCTCACAAACATAATGCAAAATTCTGAAACCACTCCCACACCCCATAATACTCCAACCAGCATTCACGAAAATCCACTTGTTGAGTATAATCCTGATAGTCCCCACAGTCCACAAGCCCCACAGTTCTGGATCCCACCTCCCACACCGTCACACTCACTCTCTAGCAACACTCCCTTCTCCTTCGTAGGACACACGTCGTGCACACCCAGTGAGAGCACCGAATCGTCGAGTGAGAGAGAGATGTCGCAGCACAGTAATGCAACTACCGGTGAGGAAGAGCCTCCGTACCGCCCGTTGAGATAATTCTTATATCCCGAGCGCACAGTCACTCCGGGATGCATTATACTCCCGTATAATGTCGGGCAGTTCCGATTCAAAAATGGGATGATCCAGATGCTACCACACTATCACGGTATGGATTCAGAAAAGGCATACCTGCATATACGGGAATTTGAGGACGTGTGTGATACCCTCAACGATCAAACTTGCACACAGGAGGTGATTCGCCTCAAACTCTTCCCGTTCTCGTTAAAAGATAAAGCTAAGACCTGGCTATGGTCTTTACCTCCGAGCTCGATTCCATCTTGGAACGAATTACAATACAGATTTCTCAAGAAGTTCTTTCCACCACTTCGAACAATCTCCATAAAGGCTCAGATTCAATCGTTCAGGCAATTGGATAATGATCCATTCCATCGATGTTTTGAGCGTTTCAATGAGTTAACTGCTTCATGCCCCCATCATGGATTTGATACAGCCCAAATCATTTCCTTCCTCTATAATGGGTTGAACCTTAACTCCAAGAAACTCATTGAAACCATGGGTAGTGGTCCGTTTATCGAGCTAGATTGCCACGATGCTGAGCTTCACCTGAGGTATGTCGCCGAGACTACCCAATCTTGGGATATTTCTTATCCTAATGCTCAGAATCGAAATCGTCAAGCGACCACCACTCCATCGGCGTCCGGCCTACACCATGTAGATAAGACCTCTATTTCGGACTGTCGATTGGACTCCCTTGAGAAAGGATTTCGAGATTTATGCGAGGTAGTTGGATCTATCAAGAATCCCGTCGAAAAGGTGTGTGCGATTTGTGAGGCGGGACATTCAACTGAGGAATGCCCGACGATACCCGCCTGCAAAGTACTGTTGCAGGAGCAAGTTAGTGGTATAGGAGGCTTTAAGGGTAATTTCGGTGCCCCGCACGAGAATTCATACAACCCTTCGTGGAAAAATCATCCCGGATTTAGCTACGGGCAACAACATGCCGCAATGAACCTTTCTTCGCATGTTGCCCCTCCTCCTCCACAACAATTTCAACAAGCTCCACACATGCAAAGTCATGTACAAGCACCGCCACCCCGTGGAAATTATATCCCGCCACAGCGGAGAACTCTCGAGGATACGATGAATCAATTCATCACTAGCCAGACCGCAACCAATGCCAAATATGATCGTCTAATTGGCGACATAAATGCAAATCTGTCCAAAATTCAATCCTCGTTGAGCGTTCAAGAAAAGGTCAAGTTTTCTGCCTAGGGCCAAAGACCTCCCCAAGGTCAAACTAGTGTTAGATCCACTTCTACTGATCATCAGGAGCAATGTCAAGCTGTGACCACTCTTCGTAGTGGGAGAGTCATTGATTTATCACCTCCCCCACACGACACAACCAAAGATAAGGTGATTTCGCCCGGCACGAAAGAGGCCGAAGATGTCACCTCAAATGAGAGTGATAAAGATGACACTAGTGAGCCCGAGGTAGTTGTGAAACCACCCTCCGCGGCACCGTTTCCTCAAAGGTTGATTCCTTCCCAGAAAGGAAACCCACGTGATGACGTGCTAGAAATACTAAAGCAGGTAAAGCTGAATTTACCATTCCTCGATGCCATCAAACAAATTCCAGCTTATGCAAAAGTCATCAAAGATTTGTTGACGGTAAAAAGGAAGATGAAAGTAAAGAAGAATGTCTTCCTAGCACAGAACGTGAGCTCCATCCTACTCAATGAGCTCCCTCCTAAATTTAAAGATCCCGGTGCACCCACCATTTCCTGCATCATTGGAGAGAACAAAATTGAAAAAGCCTTACTAGACTTGGGAGCAAGTGTCAATATCCTCCCTTACTCCATTTATAGGCAACTTGATTTGGGCGACCTCAAGCCCACAAGAATCACTCTCTAACTAGAGGATCGAACAGTGAAGGTCCCACGAGGTGTAGTAGAGGACGTGATCGTTCAAGTTGACACTTTCTACTTCCCGGTAGACTTTGTCATTTGGGACACGGAGCCCTCCTTAATCTCGACCAATCATGTTCCCATCATTCTCGGGCGCCCATTCTTAGCGACAGCTAACGCTATTATTAACACAAGGAATGGGCGAATGCAGCTCATTTTTGGGAATATGACATTGGAGATCAACATCTTCAATATAGCCCAACATACGGGAGAGGAAGATGATATTCACGTGGTGAGTCTCATAGATGAGATAGTAGAGGAGTACATTGAGGAGAATTGCTGTGGCGATGCCTTAGGATCCTGTCTGGTTTCGAGCAATGAGAGTGAGGGGATGTATACTGAGTATGAGAGGGAGATTGGGGAATTAAGAGAGTTACTCGATGAGAGAGCATCGGACGAGGACGCGAGAGATGTGAATTGGGTTTCTAGATTCGAGGTGTTTCCACCACGGGATACACGCGTTGTTCCCTCCAACGAGAAGTTTCCAACTCTTGAATTAAAGAAACTCCCCTCCCATATCAAATATGCGTACTTAGGAGAGGATGAGACATTTCCTGTTGTTATCTCCTCTAGCCTAGACGACGAGCAGGAGGGTAAGTTGTTAAAAATTTTGAGGAAGCACCTAAGTGCTTTTGGTTGGTGTATAGCTGATTTGAAGGGGATAAGTCCTCTGATTTGCACCCACAAGATTCACCTCGAAGAGGATGTCAAACCCTCTAGAGAAATGCAAAGAAGACTGAACCCCAACATGAAAGAAGTTGTGAGAACCGAGATCATTAAACTATTAGATGCCGGAATTATCTACCCAATCTCGGATAGCAAATGGGTGAGTCCTATTCAAGTCGTCCCGAAGAAGTCGGGTATGACTGTGATTGAGAATGCTAATGGAGAGCTTGTTCCCCAACGCACCACCACCGGTTGGCGTGTTTGCATTGATTACCGGAAACTCAATGCGGGAACAAGAAAAGATCATTTCCCCTTGCCATTCATTGATCAAATGTTTGAGAGAGTTGCGGGCCACCCATATTATTGCTTCCTTGATGGTTATTCCGGATATAACCAGATTGAGGTAGATGTACTTGACCAAGAGAAGACGACGTTCACTTGTCCTTTTGGTACGTTTGCCTACAAACGTATGCCATTCGGCTTGTGTAATGCACCCGCGACTTTTCAACGGTGCATGTTGAGCTTATTTAGTGACATGGTCGAAAGAGGACTCGAGGTGTTCATGGACGATTTCAGCGTTTTTGGCACCTCTTTCGATCTTTGTCTAGAAAAATTGGAACAAGAACTTGCTAGATGTGTGGAGAAGAACTTAGTGCTGAATTGGGAAAAGTGCCATTTCATGATCACTGAAGGAATAGTTCTTGGCCACATAGTATCATCTAAAGGCATAGAGGTTGATAGGGCTAAGATAGATGTCATAGCTGACCTTCCCCCACCGAGATCGGTTAAAGACGTGCGCTCATTCTTGGGTCACGCCGGGTTTTATCGCAGGTTCATTAAGGACTTTAGCGCTATCGCTAGACCCTTAAGCAACCTTCTCATAAAGGACAACCCGTTTGAGTGGACCGAGGCATGCCAAAGCTCCTTTGACAAATTAAAAAACATGCTCGTGTCCGCTCCCATCATGCAAGTTCCGGATTGGTCTTTACCATTCGAACTCATGTGTGATGCAAGCGATTGCGCAATTGGGGCCGTTTTGGGCCAACGTCAAGATAAACAAGCTCATGTCATCTACTACGCTAGCCGGACCCTTACAGGACCTCAACTCAACTACTCTACCACAGAGAAGGAGTTGCTAGCAGTAGTCTTTGCCCTTGATAAGTTCAGATCGTATCTCATTGGTTCTCCTATAATTGTCTTCACCGACCACGCGGTTTTAAAGTATCTACTTGCGAAGAAAGACGCCAAGCCGCGCCTCATAAGGTGGATCCTACTCCTACAAGAGTTCAATCTCTCTATCAAGGATAAGAAAGGAGTAGAAAACGTCATTGCCGACCATTTGTCTCGGCTTTCGTCCGACGTACCTAGTGATCCCATACCCATAGACGAGTATTTTCCTGATGAGCAACTCTTTGCTACTTCTTCATATCCCTGGTTTGCGGACATAGTGAACTATCTTGTCACGGGAGCCGTCCCTCCCGATTGGACACCGCGAGATAAGAAGAGGTTTCTTACTTGGTCGCGCATGTTCTTCTACGAGGATCCCTTACTCTTTAAATACTGCGCCGACCAAATCATCCGACGATGTGTACCGGATGACGAGATTCCAAAGGTCATCCAGTTTTGTCATTCGAAAGCATGTGGAGGCCACTTCTCAGCGAAAAAGACGGCCGCTAAAATTCTGCAATGCGGCCTCTATTGTCCCACAATCTTCCGGGGTGCAAATGACGCTTGCAAGTCATGCAATAGGTGCCAACGAATGGGAGCCATCTCTCGCCGCGACATGATGCCCCTTACCCCCATACTCATCATTGAGATATTCGATTGTTAGGGTATTGACTTCATGGGTCCCTTCCACCCATCCTTTGGTTTCCTATACATCCTAGTCGCGGTAGACTACGTCTCTAAATGGGTAGAAGCTATAGCTACTAAGACTAATGACAGTAAGGTGGTGATAAAGTTCCTACAGGAACACATACTTTCTCGCTTCGGCGCACCGAAAGCAATAATTAGCGACAATGGCACGCACTTTCGCAATAGGCCATTTGAGAAGCTCATGAGAAAGTATGGCGTCGTCCACAAGGTTGGAATGACGTATCACCCACAAACAAATGGGCAGGCCGAACTAGCGAATCGTGAGATCAAGAACATTCTCGAGAAGACCGTCAATCCTAACCGGAAAGATTGGTCAATTAGACTGAACGATTCGTTATGGGCCTATCGCACCGCATACAAAAATCAACTTGGCATGTCCCCTTTCCGCTTCGTGTATGGCAAGCCTTGCCATCTCCCCATGGAGTTAGAACACAAAGCGTATTGGGAAATTAAGGAGCTCAATTATGCCATGGATAAAGCCGGTGAAGCTCGCAAGCTTCAAATAAATGAGTTAGAGGAGATACGCAATGATGCGTATGAGAATGCCAAAATTGCAAAAGAAAGGATGAAAATCGCTCACGATAGCATCATTAGACGCAAAGAGTTTCTTCCCGGGAAAAAAGTTCTTCTCTACAACTCTCGGCTTCATATCTTCCCGGGCAAATTGCGGTCGCGATGGTCTGGCCCGTTTGTTGTCAAGAATGTTTTCCCCCACGGAGCTGTCGAATTAGAAGATTTAAAAGGGGGAAACACATTCAAAGTGAATGGACAACGCCTAAAGCCATATCTTGAGGCGTGCGAAGAAGAAGTCGACAGCGTTTGGTTGTCGGACCCCGTTTACGGGGTAGAGTGAATAGTTTCAGTTAGGTCGTCGCACCCCCGACGCGTATGGGGTGAGAGTCGTGTGTGTCGTGTGCATTAGTGAGTGTCGTTAGGAATTTGGTACATTCAGGTTTAGCATGTGCAGGTTCGGGATTTTGGGTAATTCGGGTTACCGGTGATGTTGAGAGGTCCTTAGTCTATATTTGGAGAGGAGCGCGTTTTAAAAGTGAAATATTTCGAGGGAGAGAGGTTGAAATCCAGTTTCGGGAAATTCCAGCCTAAAATCCCCAAGCCGGACCGGTTCCTTTAATTTAAGGCCGGACCGGTCCGCCCCGGACCGGTTCCTTTAATTTTAAGCCGGACCGGTCTGCCTTCTGCAGATTCGTTGAATCTCTTCCCCCCATTCACCCCCCTTTTCCCCCAATCACCATTCTTCCCTCCCATTCGGTTCTCCATTTCCCCATACACCCTTTCCCTCCAAAAAAACCTTTCCCTCCAACCACCCTTTCCCTCCAAATCCCTTCCCCCTCCACTATAAATTCAACCCTACCCCCTCCCCTTCTCTTCACACCTCAAACACCACTTCTCTCCCCTCTCTCTCCAGATTTCTTAAGTTCCTTCTCTCTGCCTAGTCTCCATGGCCCCCCGTGCTGCTCCCACCAAATACGCATCCACCGACATCCTACACTCCGGGAGCAACGAGTTCCGCTCCCGCCAAGAGGAGCGATGGTGCACCAACTTTTTCGGGTCAAACCGCAAACTACATATGGAGCGCGCGGTCCAATGGAACGCGCTGCCCAATTCTGTCATGACCCTATTCATGGCCCGGGGGTGGTGTCGTTTCCTCAATGAACCCCATGCCGCCGTGTGGGCTTCCGGGGTCCGGTTATTCTATGGCACGCTTGTGCGGATGAACCAATTTGAGGCCCAAGCTTACGTTGATGGAACGGTCGTTCCTTTTTCCTTAGCCCTCCTCACGGCCAAATTGGCCACCTTTGGTGTCCCGGACCCCCAAGACTTCACATATCCTAGGAATGTTCCTCCGGTCGCTAAGGACATCATCATGGCGCGCATTTCTCCTAACGTGGCTTGGGCGGGCCAAACCGTCGCGGTTGGACGACTCACTGAAACGGCGCGCCTCACTTTCCAAATCATATGCGTCAACATCCTTCAAACGTCCAACGATTCCGCCATGAGGCATCGGCAGGCCACCTTGACCTACCATCTCTTCGATCCCCAAACCTCCATCCATTTGGCCCGCACATTATATGCCGACATCATTGCTGCTTCTTTGGATGAGAAGGGTACCGCCCCTTTGCCCTATGCCCATTTGATCACGTCTATCCTCCAAGACGCCGGCATTGAGGCCCCTGTCGACCGCACCCGGATTCCCGGTCCCTTTGGACAAGGCACTCGCACTAAGAGTGCCAAACAGCTCGCCATAATCCGGGCACGGCGAGGTCATGATAGCGAGGAAGAGGCTGCCTCGGAAGAGAGCGCGGACGAGGAGGCCGCCGAAGCGGACGTTGAGATGGGTGACGTCGCCGCCGACGACGAGTCAGCAGACGAGGAGGACGACCCGGACTTTGAGTGGGCGGGTACCGATATCTCGACCCGGTTGTCCACCCTTGAGACCCGATTCGAGAACTTTGAGAACAAGTTCGACACCTTTGTGATCGACTACCTACGAGATCAGAATCGGACGGCTCGAAGGCAAGCGGATATCTACCGACGCCTAGGGGATCCTTATGAGCCACTCCCATCGCATTTTCAAGACCCCTATGGCCCCGACGCGCCCAGTTCCTCCCAATTCCCCCCCCCCCCCGGTGATGTTTTGTTGCTTATGGATTGTTTTGATGTATTTATTCTCACATCCTACATGTGCTGTATTCCTGCTTGTACCACAGTCCTATGATATATAAAGATGCATTTTTCTATATTTGTTTGTTTTAATTATTGCACTTATTATTTTGCCTTATTTAGATTTTAGTCCTTTTTGCTTGAGGACAATGCAAAAGTCTAAGTTAGGGGGGGTCACAAGTGCATATTTCTAAAACTTCACAAATTTTCAAAAATGCCCAAAAATTTCCAAAAAAAAATCATAAAATTGTGAAAAATCCAAAAATATTTTTGTTCAAAATAAATAAAAAATTGGAATTCAAATTTTTCAAAAATATCATTAAAAGTCAAATTGGAGTCTCAAAGTGTAAAAAGTCAACATACACAAAGCCGAAATTGACCAAAGATGGAAATTGTGAAAAAAATTGACGACTTAACGAATAAATTGAAGAAGGAAACCGGAAGAATAGAAAAAGTCAACAAGAAAAGTCAAAAGGGCAAAAGAGTCATTTCTACCCAGAATCCGGATGAGGTACCTAAAGAGAAGTTGAAGGTATCATCCTCACAAGCACCTAGGAAGAAACGGCACCTCAATCGGATACCCGGAGCAAAAGATGTGGACAGTCAAAGTTTGGAGGAAAAGTCAAATAGGCAGACCGGTCCGCCCTCAACCCGGACCGGTCCGCTGTGCAAACTCCAGAGGACTGCGAACCGAAGTCAAACCTAAGAGCCAAAAAAATAAAAGAACCGATTCGCACCGGACCGGTCCGCTTGGAAAATAAAAGAACCGATCCGCTTTAGAAGCGGACCGATCCGCCTAAGGGCCGGACCGGTCCGCCCATCGAGATTTGTTTTCTGATTCTCCTCTAAAGACTCCGACTTATACTCAACTTCTTGGAATTTCATGTAGGGTATAAAAACCCGAATTATTTTCGTTGTAAAGAAGGCTAGAACGTGGGGAGTTAATTTCAATTTCTCATTTTCTTCCACAAACCCTAGTTGTAGATAGAATTTCCAGTTTTATTCAAGGATTGAAGATTTATTCAAAGTTTGTGTGATCACCAATTTTATCTATTGCTGCGATTGTTCTTTGGGTAATTTTAGTAAGTTGTTTCTTCTTTGTGATTCTATTTTACAGTATTCCATCAATTGTCCTTAGATTAATCATGAACTCTTGCATGTTAAACACTGTTTTCATCATTTTCGGTATGTCCGGCTAGATTTCCAAGGTCGGGTTACATGAACCCAACCTGATGTGGTCATTGCACGTATAAAGTTAATCCTCTGAATTTAGTAATTAATTTTGACCGTATTGCGTAGGGACACAACAATTGTAGGTCTAAATATCTCGTTTGCCCCTGGGTAACCGGGATGATTGAGAATACAATTCGAGTGTCGTTATCGTGATACTGATTTACTCGTCCTTTGATTAAGTATGACGCGGGCTTGAACCTCGTATACGTAATGCTTGGGAGTACTAAATTTCGGGTCAAATTAATTAGATAAATTTACGATTAATATTATACTACAATACACTAGGGTTGGGGGATTGTATTCCCGTCCTATTTTTCCATCATCTCATCTAAAAGTTCAATTCAATCCTTCATTCTTAATCTAGGTCATTTAGTTAGCTGCATTTTTCACCATACTTTCATAATTGCTTTTAGTGTAATTGAATCCCAAAAACCAAATCAAATCTTTTTTTCTTTCTTTTTAGAGTCATCGTTAGGATTCCTCCGTCTTATCCCGTCGTCACAACATCGTTGTCCTTTTTCCCTGAGGATCGATACCCGACTTGTCGGATTATTACTTGAACGACAGGCTTGCACTTGAGCCTAGAGAGTACACACTTTAGAGACACATTCTGAGTCGTGTCAATGAGTCCAACAAGTAATGACTCTAGTTAATCATTAACTAGTTATTATTTTTCAACCAATCCAATTTAAGTTTATCTTATTTTTATTTAATCCTAAGATTGTTATGTGTCCTTCCTCCTATTTGCGTTCACCCTACCAATATAAACAAATCCAATTTAACTTTATTTTATTTAAATTAATCCTAAAATTACTATATGTCCACCAAATGTGCACCCCCCCCCCCCCCCCCAACACACACACCAATTTGTGTTTACCCAAACAACAACCACTTAAGGAGGGGGTGAACATGACCACAATAGTCAACCAAAAAGTACTATCCATATTATTCAGTCGCACAATATCAGCGAGTCCAAATTAATTTTATTTTATAAATTATTCCTAAAATTATTATATGTCCACCAAATGTACGCGTTATATATGTGCGCTTGTGTTATGTAAAAGAAATCGCCTAAAAATATGTATGTTATAATAGTCAACCAAAGATATGTACAAGTTGAAATATACGCCTATACACGTATGCGTAATTATAACAGTCAACCAAAGATATGTAAAAATTGAATTATACATATTATACACGTAAATGTAGTTATAACAGTTAACTAAATAGTAATAAGACTATGTTATGTAAAAGAAATGATAAGTAAATCTACTTGAATAAACAAAACACCTATAATCAATTGAACTTATGATATTTTTCTCCAATTGCATGTGCACATGAAACGAGGAGAAAACAAGTGTAATTATATACATATATATGCGTGTGTATGTGTGTGTGTGTTATGTGTTATACATATACATATGTGTATACATGTATGTGTTATACATGTGTGCATATGTGTATATGTTAAACACATCTTTTGTGTACGTATGTGTTATATATGTGCATGTGCGTAATTTTGCTATACATGTGTGTTATACGTGTGCGCATGTGTGTGTGTGTTATATGTGTGTTTTTGTCTGTTATACATGTGTGTGTGTGTGTGTTATACATGTACGCATGTGTATGTTATACATGTAGGCGCGTGTAATCCATCTCTCACCCTCTGTCTAACCCACTAATGCATACTCACAACACAAACGCAATGTATTCGGTCAATTTCGTGTTGTGTCATCGTGTTATCATATCATGTTATCATTCCGTTTACCACTAATTTGTTTTATATCTAGCATTTCAAATACACACACATGTAATTTTAAAAATACACACACATAAATGGGTAATTCTTGAAATACATATACATTTAACAAAATACACACACATAAATGCGTATAGTCTAAAATACATACACATTTAACAAAATACACACACTTACATACACATAGAGAGATTTGAGTACACACACTTATACCGCGTAAATATTGGTATTACCTCACTTTTCTCACCACTTTTTTTACTAGTTATGCATAGTTAGTAAGCTTAATTGATGATAATTATCTAGATGACATATGCCTCAAATGTCGGCCCTAAATTACAGCATCAACACCAACTATGTGATAACCAGAACGATAACAAATTCACTCACAATTAACCTTCTTCTTGCATGCAAAGTCAAACAATCTATATTGAACACGGATTTCTAGTTTTCCATCTTAAACTCTTTAAACGCTCTATTCAATAAATTCAAAGTATAAGAGCAGGGGAAAAGATAAAGATAAGAATACCTTGATCACATAAATTCATATACATATATACCATTACTTACAACCCCAGATCAAATAAATCAAAAACGTGTTTTCAAATAAATAATAAGGAAGTTCCCAAAAGCACAAAAAACAAGAAATTCCTAATTTTTTGGTCCCGTGATTCAACTACAAGCCCATTATTGGAACCAAATATCTAAAATCCCTAAACAAATCTCTAAACCTTTTGGATAAGAATATCGTCTGCACTTGCTAAAATTTTCATAAACTGGTCAGATTATAAGATATTTTACCACACACAAAAATATTAACAAAACAAGTAAATGAATCACATGTACATTGTGTAAACACATTGATCTAATCAAAATGATAAACAAGCAAAAACTTTAATCGAATTTCCAAAAACAATACATAAATACATTATGTAACCATACAAACATCAAACAAAGATTAAAAATTAATGTCATGCAATAAAACATTATCTACAAACATAAATGCAATAAAATGCAGTTTATTTAGCCACTTGTTTATGTAATTACAAAAATGAGGAAATAAACATTTAATCTGGAGAGAGAGAGAGAGAGAGAGAGAGAGAGAGAGAGAGAGAGAGAGAGGTGGTGGAGGTGGCGGTAGCCGAAGGAGAGAGAAACATCAGGGAGTAGAGAGAGAGAGAGAGAGAGAGAGAGAGAGAGAGAGAGAGAGAGATGATAAAAAGAATATTGGAAGTGTTTATACATAAAGGGTGTGGTCACTGTCCTAGGTCGTGACCATTTATTTTTTAATGTCACAAACCTAGTTACGATCTAGGACCATGATCAAGGTGGTCACGTGTAAAAAATAAACGATCACAGCCCAGGACCATGACCAGCTTCCATTATAATTTCAAAATGGTCACCGCCCGTGACCGTGACCCATCTCAACTGAAACTCTAACATTTTTCAAGCTTATGGTCATGATCCAGGGCTGTGATCCACTTTTGTGGGAGTTTTTTTGTCAATTTAGTTGCGAATATAATCACAGACCAAGGTCGTGACCCTCGTGGTCACGGTCAATGGACGTGATCACAACCATTTAATGTCGCCGTTTTTCTTAGTCATGACCTTTGTCACATGTTTCTGGCGCTAGTTCCGTTTCTGGTCTCTGACCCACTTGTCGTATTCATTCTCGATTTGTGGTGTAGTCACTAGTAGCACGATATACACACACACAATATATTCAATTATATATTTAAGTCCCCATTATCACAATACCTAACCTCCACAATATACACCCCAAACACATCATCACAAATCACAAGGTCCACCATTCGCTAGTCTGGGGAGAAAATAATATCCAACGTCCACCATATACATCACAAAACACATCTCCAAATATAAGTCTAGCCTCCACTATATATACCCCGTAAATACTCTTTCAAAAATAATTAATTATCCATGACCCTTCGCTCCGGGTAATACATAAGCAATCATAATATTCATTCTCGACACTCCCTAAATTTAGTGTGCCGCCACTAATTATTTTATCACCATTCTATCCTCATTTCGTTATAAATTTATATTAAATATTTATATCTTTAATCTCTTTAATTATATTTATTATGTAATTATTTTATTTTAACTTCTTTTCGCCCAAAGGCCTTTATCATAATTATATAAACACCCTACATAAATACCTTGTACATGTGTTCGGGTAAGTATGATTTAATTATTTATCAATTCCTGAAAACTAAAAGTATTTATTAATTTAATAAATTAGGGAGTTTTCCTATTTTGATTACACTGTCAATCCTATAAGATTCATTAAATTTATCATTTCTCTCGGATGACGTGTCATGGGAGAAATTTGGGAATATTATAATTTCCAAGAAAATATCATTATAAGCATTACAATCTTATCATGATACTAGTAAGAGGGTGATTAATCATACCATCATGATTTTCCAAATACCTTGCACTTTAGTGTTATTAGAAAGATTCGTGATTTATCAATTATAACAAGAGGAACTTTCATGTGTAAACTCCTTAATTTCCTTAATACTTCACACAATAATATTTGTTCATGAATTAAATCAAAAACTGCTTAGGGCCGATTTAAACATTATTTTTAAATATAATTTTAAAATTCAGTTTTCAGTGTTTATAAATATTGATATGTATTTGGTAAACTTGTTTTTAAATATAGTTTTTTGAAATTTTGAAAAATGGACAAACATGTATGTATATATATATATATATATATATATATAAACACATACATAAAAATTTTATACCTACACGATATATGAATATATACATATATACATACATACATATATACATCATAAATTCATAAATATATCATGTGTTCTTTATATATATTAATGAGGTTTTTGGGAGAGTTTGACTATATATATATATATATATATATATATATATATATATATATATATATATATATTATGATATTGCATGTATAATCCATAATAAAATTATATACATACACGAATAGATAATAATATTTAATACATATATACTATATGTATATTTTATATTATTCCATGCATTAATAATAAATGTATAAAACTATATATACGTATCATGCATATATTGATAATATATTTTAACATATGGATCTTTGTATATTATGTAATTTCAAAAAAATATAAATATATATAATTGTGTGTACATGTACATATATATTTATATTTTATTTGTAATAATTACACATATATTAATGTAGTATGTATGTTTATTATATATTAAGGTAGAAATGCATAAAAATATTAAGAATGAATAAATCTGAGTTGAATTTTTTTCTAACCCTTTTGCTATTTTCTTAAATAATTGACTATAACACATAAATATTATAATTCAGTATTTAAAAACAGGTGTGCCAAATGCAAACTCTTATCATAATTATTTTTAAACATAGAAAACAAATTTACAATTACAAACCAAATAAGCCTTTAAAGTTTTTAATTAGATATTTAT
This sequence comes from Sambucus nigra, assembly GCA_949130495.1. Taxonomy (NCBI): domain Eukaryota; kingdom Viridiplantae; phylum Streptophyta; class Magnoliopsida; order Dipsacales; family Adoxaceae; genus Sambucus; species Sambucus nigra. Next base: position 165,730,668 of record OX422213.1, on the reverse strand, counting down.
ATAAACATTCCTAACATGGATTCTATATGTATTAAGATTATACTCTTCACATTATATGCAACCCTAAAATTTAAAATTAACTTTTATTAAATCATTTCCATCAATTTCATTTAGTTAACACATACATACACACGCGTGTGTGAGTATGTTTATGTGTGTGTGTGCGTGTGGTGGTGGGGGGGGGGGGATTATCCGAACTGTCTGAATAACTCAGGTCGAATAAATACTAGCCCGACATGATTGAATAAAGTATCATAACTGAAGATAATGATGAAGGAGAATATCACCCGCAAGGATCTTGGGGGAAGATCAACACAGTCAAACAGAGACTTTATCAACAAGTTCATGAGCCTTGCATGACACCATCTTTCCTTCCTCTATAAATGTAATCCTTACCCCAGATAAATGGGGCATGTAACTCCCATTACCCAAAAACAGAGTAATAAGAAAAAAGAAACACCCCATGGACATAGGCTATTGCCGAACCATGAAAATACTTGTGTCATGTGATATTTTGACTCATTTCATTCTATTTGGTTTTAATTGTTTGGTATCACTCATTGTAGGATTTTTACACCTATAATTGGTTTCATCTGGGGGAAACGAGTTATCTTTTCCTAAATCAATTAGAACCAACAAACAACCATGTCTCACCCACACAGTGTAACTCAGATGTTTAATGGTATCAACCAGGATAGGCTTCTGGCACCCCACGTGAGATAAAAAAATCCACCCTAATAGGAGTCGTGACACTCCTCATGCGCGTTATCGCCCACAAGCGCCACACTCTGAGCAGAGCAATGAGAAACCTAGATCCACTCAGATCTCATAGCATGTTGACACATATGAACAAAAGTTTTGCTAGCAGGAGGAGGCCACGTGCCTAAAAAAATGCATGCTGTAGTGAGGCCTGGAGAGGAGATGGAGCAAGAACTCCACGGAGATAAATTCAAGTGACATGGACGAACCCCTAGCCCTCAGACGAGTAAACCTCACAACAGAGCAAGGAGTTCACGTCTCAATCAGGAGAAATGCAAGTACAAGATTCGTCCGAAAAGCAAGATTAAGAGGTGGGACATCATAGACACAATATTCATAATATCTTCAGAAAATAGATTGAATAACACCTCGCTTATTGTGGGGATAGATCCACTAAGGAACTGGTCATGAGAGTCCTCATCACCCAACTGCACTCCCTTTTTTAAGGGCAGTTGAAGAGCCAGTACCCACTAAGAAGTTTGCAATTCCAGGTTCAAGATATATGATGGAAAGGCTAACCCCATTGACCATGTACATCAGTACAGGAAATCCATGGCATTGTGGAATCACAACGACACTCTTATGTGTCACATATTCCCTTCCATCCTGGGTGATGTTTCAAAAAAAATGGTTTAATAAGTCGCCACACAGGTCGGTCAACATACTCTAGTATCTCGCTAAAACTTTTACCACTCGATTCATTACCAGCATCGCCATCAGAAGAAAATGGATTCTCTCCTCACTATGAGAAAAAAGGCCCGGGAAACCATATGGGAATTTTCTAGGAGATATTGGTAAAGTTATAACTAGGTTGAGGGCTTCTTCAAACAGGTTGTTACGTCCTCGTTCAAGATAGGGCTGCCCAGCATCTCAAACACCAGTCCCTCATTAAGAAGGAGGCAGACACCATTGATGACCTCATATCTCACATAAAAGAGTAGATAGAGTAGAAGATGTGGTTGTCGATTCCCAGAATGATAACGGGAAATCCAAGATGACCAAGAATGGTGATAAGGAGAATTCCCCCAAAAGAGGGGAAAAAACCAAAATGAAGGGTCAAAGAATGGGGATAATAAAAATCCTGTCAAAGCTTTCCAAGCGATAAACAACATGTTTAAGGAGACAATTTACAAGATCTTGAGTAAAATCAAGGATCAATAGTTCTTCAAATGGACATAGAAAATGGGGGGACCCATTAAAGAGAAGTAATTCACTTAGATGCACATACCACAAAGAGCTTCGGCACAAAAAAAATTGTAAGGCTCTCAAGTCCCACCTAGAAGAATTGGCTCAAGACGGCCATTTGAGCAACTACGTGTATAGGAGGGAGGCCTAAGCCTGCATTGAAGTCAACCCAAAGCCAAATAATGTCCTAGGAGATGAATCAGGGAATCAGTTTTTTATCATCCACAGTGCCTCAAGTCCAAAGCAAATCCAAGTCAACTTTGTTTAGATGGAACTAAAAAAGGTCACCGCAGTAATGGAATTCTTCCAAATTGACCCAGCCAAGAGTCTAACAGGAAAGCGCCGGCGCTCGAAAGACATAAATTACAACGAGCACATAGTCTTCATGGGGGATGACCTGGTCGAAGTTAGGACTCCGCATCATGATGCATTAGTAATCACCCTCCGAAATACAAACTAGGTCATGGATAAGTTACTAGTTGATTAGGGAAGATCCTTAAAAAATATGTAATTAAAGATATTTAACAAACTTAATCTCAAGATGGAGAATTTGAAATAAGTGACCATCCCTTTGGTTGGCTTCACTGGAAAGATGTCTATGCCATTGGGAAATGTGGGCATGCCCATCTGAAATAGGAATATGTCGAAGTTAATCTAATTCCTAGTTATGGAGATTGATTCTCCTTAAAAATCTATCCCTGGAAGAGGAAGGATACACGCTATGCAAGTAATCCCCTCCACTTACCACCAAAATCTCAAATGCATCACCAATCGTGGGACAATAAAGTTCAGAGGAAACCAAACCATTATTTGGTAATACTTTATCATCTCCATCAGGCCTAAATGGGAGGAAAAAAAGGAAAAAGAGGTTACATCTATGTCGACCAAAGATGGAGCTACATCATCCAAATAGCAATTAAAGTATGGTATACCGGGGGTAGGGGAGAAAAGGGTATCCCCCTACTAGATAGGGTCATGGAACATTTCTAAGAGGTGGTGTACGACACTTCACACGTAAAGAAGAAACTCCTGATTGGAAATTCGTTCACTGACTAAGAAACAAAATAACTATTTTTTTTGCTGAAGGAAAATCAAGATGTGTTTGCCCGGTAGCCTTACGATATGACTGGGATCAATCCTGATGTCATGTTCCATCAAATTCATATTGATTTGACATATATGCTGACCACATAAAAGGCTTACCAAAAATCCCTAGAAAAGGCTAACGCCATAGAAGAGGAAGTGGGGAAACTTCTAGAGGCACGGACCATTAAAGAAGTTCCATTCCCCAAATAACTATTAATCCCATGGAAGTGAAGAAAAGTAGTGGAGAGTGCATAGACTTCACCGAGATCAACAAAACCTGTCCCAAATACAATTTTCCTTTATCGAAGATTGACCAGTTAGTCAATGCTATAGAAAGCCACGAACATATGAGTTTTTTTATGCGTACTCAGAGTACCATCAAATCCCTCTGTTCATCCCTAATCAAACCTAATTCATTAATACTCTCGGCATGTACTAGTATAAAGTCATGCCATCTGGTCTCAAGAATGAAGGAGATATGTATCAAAGGTTAGTCACCAAAATGCTCAAGGAATAATTAGGAGACACTATAAAGGTATAAATAGACAATATGATAATTAAAAGAAAGAATAAAACCAACCATCTGCAGGACATGGCAAAAACTTATGAGAACTCAGGTGCTTCAGGATGAAGCTCAGTGCAGCAAAATGTTCATTCGGAGTCCAGTATGGGAAGTTACTTGGGTACTTAGTCAGTTAAAGGGGGATAGAGACCAACCCCGATAATATCATGGAAACCTATGTCATTCATTCGCTAAAGACACTTTGCGATATCAAAGATTAATAAGAATGCCATCATCTTTCAGCTACATCATCCTCAAATCTTTGGATAAATGTTGACCATTCTTTCAAGTGTTAAAAAAAGAGAAAGGCTTAACTTGGAATGACTAATGCCTGAAGGACCTTGATGAAATATAAACTTACCTAGGCTAACTTCCACTTCTCTCAATTCTAAATCTAAGGGATCTAGTTTACCTGTATCTCGTGATATTCGATAAGGCAGTCAACTCGGCCTTGATGTGCAAAAAAGTGGGGCATTACACTCCTATTTACTACGTCAGTAATAAGCTCCTTAACGCTACCTTCCACTTAAAAAATTAGCTTACGCTCTGGTTATTTATTCATAAAAATTAATGCTTTACTTCGAAGCTCACTCAGTTATACTCATCACCTTTTTCCCAATCAAAATAGTCCATTGAAAAGACAATCTAGCGAGAAGAATGTCCAAATGGTCAGTGGAACTTGGAAGGTTAGATATCCATATCAACCAAGGACCGCAATAAAGGGCCAAGTAGTTTCAGACTTTATTACCGAGTTCATAGGGGAAGAAATTCCTAGCAATAAGAACTTCTGCGACCAACTAATTAGTAGAGAGTTTGACCAGTTCTAAAAATGGACTCTCTATGTAGACGGAGCCTCAAATTTAAGGGGTAAGAGTGGGAGTTTTACTCATTTCTCTTGAAAATTTCATGATCAAATAGGGTATCAAAATTGGTTTTGAAGCATCCAAAAACAAAGTTAAATATGAAGCCCTCATCTTCGGGTGATGCAAGGCCTCCTCTTTGGGTGTGACTCACCTCGACATATATTATTACTCAAGGATGATATCCAACCAAGTATTAAGAGACTACTATGCCAAAGATGATAGACTGTATGCATATCTATAGGTCACCCAAGACTTAATTTCTAGGTTGAAGAAGTTCCACATTTAGTAATTTTCTCATGGGAATAAAAGTCATGTCGATGCCTTAGTCGTGTTAGGGTAAGTAGAGGACTCCAATTTTAAAAAACTACCAAGGTAGATTTCCTCGTTCAACCCAATATTGTGAAATTAAAGCTATCCAAATAAATCCTCTCCGTTCAGAAAGCTTCTAGCTGGAAGGATCCGATCACAACTTATTTGTAAGAGACATCCGACCGATCAACAAAAATCAAGCCCATCAGTTCAGGACAAAAGCTATTGGTTTCTATCTATCAGTAGAGAGCAAACTCTATAAGATGTCCTTCACATGTCTCCAGCTTCAACACATGCACCTAAATGATGTCGACCCAGTCCTTTATGAATTTCAGCGCAATATTTGTGGAAGCCACACAAAGGTAGGGCTTTAGATTTTAGAGCAATTAAAGAAGGATATTGGTGGTCATACATATAAAATAATGTAGTCTCGTACGTGAAAAGTTCATAGACGTGTCAAAAGTTCTTTCTCATGATTCACCAATCGGTCATTAACTTACAATCATTAAGTAGCCCATGATCGTTTGCTCAAGGGGGGTTTTGTAAGGGAAAATGGTTTATCTTAGTCTCGTTATATGTCTTATTTGCATTATGGCACATTTTGCATATCTTATTATAAATTGACACGTGTTGACACAATGAATCGAATCTCAACATCTCCAAGTTCAAGATTTCTCTACATTATGAAGGCATAAATCTTTTAGGAGTTCGAATTTATTTACATTTATATTTGGGAGATGTATTTTTATAAAAAGCGGGGAAAATTTTTAAAAGTAAATTTTTTTGACCTCGTTCAAATTAGTTCACCATCTTGTTCAAACGAAATGTCAATTTTTTTTGGAGGTTCGTTTAATCATTTCATCAAATGAATATCCAACGAAGATGTTTTGTTTGAATTCGTTTTAAGCTCGTTAGAAGATTGTTCAAACAAGATTGGAGTCTCATTCAAAGGAACTGGATTTCCGTTCAAACGAGATGTTATTCTCGTTCGAACGAATTCTATTCTCGTTTGAACAAAAATCATCGCCTCGAGTTTTATGCACAACCTATAAATACCTATTTCGAAAAGATTTTTATAGAGACTTTAAAAAATCATAACCTAAATACTTGTTCCAAAAGTCCTCAAATTGTATAGGTCTAAACACCTCATTGATTCACAAAGCATCATCCCCGGTATAATTATGAATCCATTTGAAACCCTAAAAGGCTCATACCTGGTATATACTTGTGAAAAGAGATCTCTAATGCTGACCTAATGACCTGAACGATCACTACTGAAAGAAAGACAGATCGGTGAATACCGAGGGTGGACCGCCACCTATGGACTGCTCTGGATCTGAGTAGTATTCTTTAGGAAGTTTTGTAAGTAAGTTATCTTTTAAAACTCTCTAAAGTTCTGGGAAAAAAGGTTTTGCCCTGTAAAGGGATTTTTTCCCATATTGCTTGCTTTTACATGTTTGGTTTGATACTTGCAATTATATACTTAGACAATGTTTGCATGGACACAATAATTTAATCAAAGATTATAATTCGATAAAAATTAAATTGTGTGTTTGGGGAATTTAATCAAATAAGTTCATCCATTAGATCGTGCTCACTCTCAGATTTGGATGTCGTAACCCCACTAACAAGAAATTTCATGTATTTCCTAGTTGACACAGATTATTTCATCAAGTGGATCAAAGTGGAACCATTGACGAATATCATATATAGCAATATAATCTGATTCACCTAGAGGGATATCGCGGATCACTTTAGTGTGCCAATAATGATCATCATGGATAATGGAATGCAACTTGAAAGCGGGCCATTCCAAAGCTTCTTCAATGACCACATCATCAAGCGCCACTTCAGCTCGGTAGCCTACCCCCCAAAGTAATGGCCAGGGCGAAGCTTTCAACAAGATAGTGCTCCATGGAATGAAAAAGAGGTTGGATAAGGTAAAAGTACCTTAGGTAAATAATCCTCCCCATGTCCTCTGGGCATACTATACTATGCCAAAATGTTCAAGTATGGACATGCCTTTCACTTTATCCTCTAGGATGGAGGCTATTATCCGTCTAGAAGCATACTTGCCAACCATGAAGATGATAATCGTTGACCAATACTTAAATGAAGAAATTATAAGGATCGAGATTGACCTAGTCGATGAACAAAAAGAACAAGCCGTAATCAAGTTATCTTCCTACCAACAAAAGTTTACCAAGTAATACAATAAAGGCATCAACCCAAAAAGGCTATAGGTCAGAGACTACGTCGTTATGAAAATGCTCAACAGCACGAAGAAGCATTCAGATGACAAGTTAGGTCCCAACTAGGAAGGACCGTTAAAAAACATTAGAGATGATCTCTTGGGAGCTTATTAATTGGATATAATGGGGGCAAGCCGATCCTTAGAGCCTGGAATGCGGCCAATCTGAGGAAGTTTTATTTATAATAAGTTTATATCTCATAATTTTTTACCTTTATTTCAAGTTTCGAGGTACTGTTTATTAGAATAATTTATGTCTAATTAATGCAATTAACTTCATTATTATTAGAAATGATGCAATTAGATTCATTAGTGTTCCAAATGGAAGACCAATTATTTCCATTTTTGAATCATTATGAATGCCTTATTATGATTGCATTTAATCAAAACTTCAAGGTTACATGTTTTCGTCATAAAAAAAATAAGAAAGCATCAAGAATTGCCCAGGTAAGAAAAATACCTAAGGGCGATCCTTAAGAATTAAGCATTTCGACTTTGGTCGGTTAAAAATCTTCAACGGGTGGACGACCCTACAACCAGGTGCATTTTTGCCAAACTTTAACCTGGCCTAAGGTTGTGTGAAGACACAATCTAAAAGGTAAGACACGCAATAAAAATATACTCGGTATAAAGATGAGAAAATGAAAAGGTGGAATTAACTGAAAATTTCATAGAGCATTCATATTACAAAAAGCTTATATCAGCAGAATTATAAAATGAACATATACAGTCCTAGCACATAGTATTCATCTCTGACGAGTTATCATCTCGGCACTACAACTGTTCTTCTATCATCATGGTTTGGCTTAATAGTCACTATCATGTGCTAATAAGTAATATTTCGCCGATTGAAGTGGAACAACATCGAAAGGGATCCAACTTTCATCACTTCCAAATGGTGGGTGATTATAAGTAGGGCACACTGATAAGAGTACTAAAGCTCGGAATCTTTGAGGACCTTCACAACAGCTAGGGAATTCAACCAATAATCATTATATGACACTTGTCTGGCTTCATACATCTTAAGGGGGAATCCACCCATCAGTCATCATAACCAGCATCCAAAACTGCGTGAGGAACCTTTCTAAAGAGATACTTTAACTTAATTATGTCGCGACCAAGGCCCAACTTGATCGTACTCTCTCTCTTTGAGTTCTTTTCATCTTTGTCGAGCTTCTCTCTTAGAGAATTATTTCCATTCCGCAATAGATCCATAATATCACTGACATCCCTAACTTCGCTCTTCAGAGCAATGGACAAATGAGATTATTCATCAAAAGTACTTATTTTTTTAAGAGCTTTCTGAATAGAAAGAAAAGTGCCTCACGCCTGGATATCAGTATCCTGCCCAAGTACTAGATCCAGGTTATTTTTCTTTGAAAAGGGTGGGAACTCTACAGTCCTATTATCAAGCTAAAAGAAACAAAAGAAAAAACATTTAGGCATAAAAGAGATGGTTTTTAGCATTATAGATTTTTCACTAGATCAAAGAGTTAGGAAATCCCTTACAAACAATTTAAAACATAAGAATATTAATATTTTTGGGAGCTAAGATAATCGTAACTAGCTTCAACCCTCTTTTTTCTTCACTGACTCTTGGGGTTTTAGGAATTTGCCTTGATCGGCATCCACCATCTATTGATCGACCACGACCTCTTCTTAACCACTGCTTGAGACCTTGTCTCTTTCTTCCTCCCATGATAGAGATCATGTATCATGCTCCCCCAAAACCTCAGATTCAGAAGGGACATCAGTTTTGACCAAGGTTGCATCCCACCCTTTATTAACATTTGACGTTCGAATGAAGCCAGTAGTTTCATGGCCTAAGCAAAGGAAACCATGTACCCCTGGTTAAAGGTATTATCTCATTTCCAATGCTAAGGCACGAAGATGATCAACATATACTTTCTTCAATGTGTTAAGATTCGTTCTCAACTTGTCGAGCTTTGTCTTCAACACAAATACCTCTTCTTCTCGTCATCTACATTTTTGGTAGTGACCAAAGACTCTTTAGACTTTACAAGTGCCTTCATCAAGTCATTGTTATTCTTAACCTATTTGTCACCTCTATCGATCATGGCAATAATATTTACCAAAATTGCAAAGATAAAACAACAAGTCAATGCAGCAACCAAACTAAGGAGGTAATCCAACCAAAAATTATTGAACTAATTAAAGATAATGCCTTTGCGAAGTGAGAATAAAGTTGATCAGAGGTTGTACTATCGACCTACTCTCAGTCCAATGCCAGAACGTACCCTAGCAAACCAAGGACTAAATATGAGTTTTTAGCCACTAATATGATTTGGTGGCCCTTCCCCATGATAGGGGCATCCACCCTCTTGATGGGAACAACAACAGAAAAGGAAAGAATGGATTTATCTTTCTTCGCTTTCTTTTTTTTGGGAGAATTAACAAGAGTGACGAGCTTGAAGGGACCTTCAACCTTCTTCTTTTTGGTGACCTTTACCTTTGGGGAGGTTGGTAGGTCGGAATCGTCCATAAGATTAAGGTTCATATTTATCAAAGCCATGTCATCCTCCTCAATAACAGGAATAGTATTCACATTCACAAGCTCCAAAGAGGATGGGGTAGAGGCTCTAGAGGATCCCTCACTTATTGAAGGGGATAGTATCTCGAGGATGGAATCGACTGGCCTAGCTATTGAATTGGATGTGGAGTTGCTATACTCGAGCAAAATAAACGCTGAACTAGGGTTTCGTACATTTAGAACCAAAGGCCTCCTTAGCTTTCAAACTTTGATAAGATCCTCACGTTTGAAATGATAAAGCTCCTTCTTCTTTGACCCAGCCGAACAAAGAAAAGAAGGAAACAACTACTATTATCTATTACATCTAAACAGAAACAACATAATATGAATAAAAAGCTTTTTCAACCTATTTTCCTCCCCCTAGAAGGGCATAAAAATCCTCTTTATGGTTCATTAACCTCAGGAAGAGGAGGATACTGTCAATTTCTAGTAATGAATCCTCAACCCCAATATCCCTTATTGGAACCAGGAAGATTGATAACCAAAATCCCATCTTCTTTCCTTACCTTCGTATAAAAGAATTTGTCATCCATCTTTGACAACAAAAAATAATATATGGTTTTTGAAATCCTTATTTGTGTCCCATAATGGTCATTTCATTGACAATCCTCTATGTGCTTGGAGATCAATGGGAAGTAACCACGTGAAAGAATTCGTTAAACTAAAAAAAGAGTTGACTGGGGGGAACGTTATACCCCTCAGCTACCAAGATAGTGTGAATCCATTGGCCACCTTCAACATTATAACAATCGTTTGGAATATCGGGGAACTCTACATTTACCCAATCAAGAATGGAGCATCGTTTCCTAAATTCTCCTAAAGTCCTACCGTTCACGACGTAAACCATTTTTCTCAAGAACAGAAGGAAAAAATGATGGAAATGAGGATAATTAAAGAATTATTGCAAGAAAAATTAAAGATATGAAAGAGAAGGAAACTTATAAGTGATGAAATTTATAAGAACCTCCGATGCTTTGAATATTTAAAGTGATGGAGCAAAATGGCGGTTGAAAACTTTTTTATACCTTGGTTCAAATTTTGACGCATCTCATCATTTAAAACGGATCCCAATGCCATAATTGGTAGAGGTACTTCAGTTTTTAAGATGGATTTTTAGTAGCGTACCCCCAACTAAGGTGATAAATTACAAGCACACCCTACGAGTGCCTAACGGACAAAATATAGCAAAATTTCATCCAAGAAGTTTTCCAAGAGCATAAAAACACCATCTTAAACTGCGACCAACTATCTCGGCTGACCAAATTACTTCTAAACCTTTCCTCCCCATTCAAGCAATAGAGCTTCGGTGGAAATCATGGGGAAATTATCCCAACATCCCGAATAACTCAGGTCATATAAATAATAGCCCAACACAATTGGATAAAGGATCGCAAATCAAGATAATGATGAAGGAGAATCGCACCCCCGATGATCTCAGGGGAAGATCAACACAATCTAACGATGACTTTATCAATAAGTTCTAGAGCCTTTCACGATACCATCTTTTCTTCCCCTATAAATGTAATCATTATCCTAAGGAAATGGGGCATGTAATTCTTATTTTCAGAAAAAAAAGTAATAAAGAATAAGAAACACTCCTTGGACTTAGGCCATTGCCAAACCACACAAATACTCGTGTCGTGTGATTGTTTATTTGGTTTCATTCTGTTTGATTTTATTGTTTCGGGATCACTTATTGTAGGATTTTTACACCTAATATATATATATATATATATATATATATATATATATATATATATATATATACACACACACACACACACCAGACATGATTAGGTGAGGTCCTAAATTGTGGTTCAATTTTGAAAAGATAATAGAAAAATTATTTTGGAGATGATTTTTTATAGGGTATCTAATCATCCTAAGGATGCCCTAAAAAATTCACCTCAAAATATTTTTTTTAATATTTTAAAAAATTTGGTCAAACATATGTCAGTAAGTAGATTCAAAATTACCATATATTGACTAATTTTTTTTAAAAGTAAATAAACTTATTTTGGGCTGATTGTTTTTATAGCGTGCCAATGGAATGTTTAAATACCCTAAAAAAACCATATCCAAAATAGTTTACTTACTTTTTTTTCAATATGTATGTATGTATATATGTATGTGTGTGTGTGTGTGGTGTGTGTAAGTGTGTGTGTGTGTTTGTGTGACAATCTAATTATCTCTACTAATTTTGTAAGGATTAAATTAGGTTTAGGTAAAAATTATTATTTACATACATAAAAAAGGAAGAGAAGTTTGTTAAGTTGCATTAAGGATGAATCCACAATGAATCAAGTTGAATTCCCTTTTTGAAAGTGTTACTTAGAATAATTGTTATCTTGAATATAATACCTCAAGAATGCTTCCAAAATCTTCTTTTTTGAATTGGTTTAAAACTGTGAATGGTTTTTCTTCAAATTGTGCAAAGGAGAGAATTGTTTAAGGGAGTATTGTTAAGGGTGTTTAAAATATGTTTGGTTATAGGAAAAATGAAGAGGATACTAGTAGGGTTTGTTTAAGGAGTAGGAGAGGTGCAGATTGATAAAAAGAGGTTGTATAATAGTGATTTTAGTAGGGAATATAATCTTATAAATAAAACCAACTAACAAGCTCCGTGGTTTAGCCATGAGGTACTCGTGGACCAAATATCTATGATCAGGAGCTATTTAGGCGCGATCGCAACCCTTAATGCAACGGTCACGACCCAGTCAGGGATGCAGCCTTTTTCTTTTATATTAATTCCTTTAAAATTTCTTAATAATAATTACTTAATGATAACTAATTTAATAACATGCCTCTCTTAGTTTTCCCTAACCTTGATACCCAAGTAAATACCAAATGACATTATTATCCTTAGGGTAAGATTAATAGTTCAACCCAATCCTATAGTCAAATTATGTAATTACCAATTAACGTTAGTCCAATAACAGAATATAATAATATGATTATCACAATCAGTCCATTTTTATTATTAATCCATTATCACAAAATCTATTTAAATGATGCTAATTAAATTATATGATTATTTGATTAATAAATTTTCTATTTTATTTTAATTAATCTCTTTCTAAATTTATTTCCCGATTAATTTATGTATTTAGTTATTTATAAAAATTATGGAGTATTACAAGCTTCTCCACGATCTTCAAGGCAAAGGCCATTTTCATTTCGGTGAGCTCAAAATCCACCCTATTGAACTCCAATTGTAGGGTTTCACCTTTCTTCAGTAGTTTTTCCTTGTTGGTAGATTCATCCTTTAGTTTGCCTTCGCGTTCGACAATATCGTTGTCCTTTTCGGTTAACTTATTCTTTATGATGTTGTCCTGGTCAAGAAGAATATCATTCTTATTCGACAAATTGCCAGCTAGAGTGGTCATCCCCTGCATTGTCTGCATGGACTAAATGATAAAGGAAGAATAGTCCGATTAATATTAAAATGACCTCGAATTTTTTTGAAAAATACACAAGTTTGAAAATCAACCTACCAAATCCATGTAATGGAGTTTTTACTGGTGAAGGTGCTCAAGACTAAAGCCCCCAAGGTCCGACATGTCCTTAGGTAACATAGCAGCTTGGGCAACCAAAAAACAAAACTCTACGTTTTGAAATGCTGAGTCATCAGTAGTAATGGGATATTAACCCTTTATAAAGTTGATCGTATAGGGGTGAAATCTATACGTTAATGGTGGTGGCGATGCCTACTCCATTAGGACATTCACCAAAGGATAGTTATTGCCCCTAGATGGACTGGATGGAAGAGTTTGGTTTATCCTCCTATTTTTACACATCTCGGCCTATATATTTATCTCCATCTCCCTCTCCCTCTCCCTCTCTTTCTCCAAGGTGGATATTCTCTTTTTCTTAGTGTCGGATTCACCTTGGGCATCTTAGATGGTTTGGCTTTCCTTATTCTTCAAATTATCTATGGTGGATCAAGGTCCACAATACATTTGGGTTGGCCTATTATATCTTTTAGGTCTTGGGGGACTGAAGTAAAAAAAATGCCTTCTTCTTTTTACTCCCCCTCTATCTCGTCCCAAAGACGAATTGACTTACTGACATCTTTATATGAAAACAGAGGCATCAAAGAAAAAATCTTCTTATTCTTGGGAGAATTTGTCTTCCTTCAAATAAATAAATATTATGTAGGTGGGATAAGATCATTCACCAACGTGTACTCCCCAGCCTCTGCATTAAGAATGGGATTATCATTTGGGACTGAAGAATAATCGACCACCGTTTAATTGACTATTTTTCCTTCGGGGGTGACTTTAAAATTCTTGGTTGATGCAAATGTCAGTTTAAAGACAAGAACTATGTGGGAAGCACTCTAACGGAATTTGACTTCGAGTGGAGTTGGTAGGTCCCAAATTAGTTGTGGTCGGTAAGTCTGGCTTTAAAATATTTGGTCTTTCTCTTGCAATAAGGGTCTAACCCAAAAATAAAGGCCGATAAATATCAAAGACGATTGGAAACTTTAATTAAATGCAAAACAAGTGGTAAAGAACTTACGAGGAGATTCGACCTACATCGGAACATAAAGACATGTGTTGTTCTCACTATAAAACCACCAAAACATCTTTGTCAGCCTCTTTGGGGGACATGGTCAACCAAATGACCAATTTTTGGGACTTATCCCTAGCTTGAAATGATATGTGCTAAACCTAGGAGAAATTATCAAGTCATAGAAATATCTTATTTCATTCAAGTCCAGGTTAGTCCCAAAATTTTGGTTTATGACGACTGTACCCATTACAATCTAGAAGAAACTTTTGTTTTCCTAGATTGGAAGCATTCCATAGTAATGTAGTACTTCCAGCAATAATTAGTGGAGAGTGAAATTACCCCTATTATAGCCATTGTCATAAACCTCACCATCAATGATATAATCATTCTCATCGCCAAGCGAGGTTTGTATTTTGATAGTGACTGGGATAAAATACTTAGCACCAAATGCCTTAAGATCATTTTATAGGACACTCCGTACATTCTTATACACCTAGACATGGCCGAAGAAAAGAGTAAGAAACAAAAATGAAAAGATGAGGAATTCTTAGAAAAAGGTTTTTCTTTAACTTAAATGAGAGAGCGAGAGACAGAGAGACGGAGAGAGAATGATTTTCTCACCTTTGGCTCCAAGTAAGGAGCCAAGGGATTTTTCAAACCCCTTGTACTCTTTACCACCAAATAGAAACTTAAATTATGTCTCTTTTGGAAATAGAGCCTCATTCCTATGCTCCCCATGTCACACGTTTCACGCACAATGATTACCTGGGGGAAACTATCCTACAACACATGAAATCCTTAACATATGGATTATGTGTGCATAATATCATGATTGCACTCCCACTGAGGAATAAGTGGGATGCTTGGGAGTTAATAAACATCTACTGAGAAATTAACATCACTCGTGGACAACACAATAAGGCATAATTAGGCTGACCATGCCTTAAGACCGATAACCTATATTGAAGGGGAAATTAAATAGAATATGAGTTAGGTAAGCCATGTAGAGCCTTGATAACTTTAATAATCTGGTCGTCTGGAGATCATGGAGCCGCTAAGGATGAATCATCATGGATAACAGTAAATGTGACCGGATACAGTCCTAATACAACCAACAATTTCAAGGATAAATTACGACTATCGCCAAAGGAGTCTAGTAATATAGTTATTGTGGTTAAGACTCTTGTATATATAAACATGTCATACAAATGAAAAAAAGAAACATAACACATCATGGTATCCATGACTTAAACTCTCAGCTAGTACCCCTAACACTTCAAATCGTTTTTTTCCTGAAAGTGATAAAACTTCCCTTTCCTTTCCCCGTGGATATAGGCAAGTCAACCTACCGAACGATATACATCTTTGTGTTCTTTTTCTAATTAGCATTCATATTTGTAATAAAAAATTCATTGAGCATTATTGTAGTATCGATATCCCATACATAAGGTTTAATTCTCAATATTTGCTAAGACTTAGCTCTTAAAGCTACTTCACGCACACATGCACACAAAAAAAGCTTGGATAACTGTATACAAACCTCAAAACCGTTCCAACAATCAGCAAAAAGAAAAAAAAATCCTAAATTCAAAGGTTCCTATACAATCACCCACTTTAGGCTAATTGAGGTTATGGTCACTCCTTTACCGATCGGTGCATGCGCATGAGGGGTTCGCGCCCTTCCTCGGGGCGTTTCAGCCATTGTCTATGTGGGGTGATGTATAGAGATAGAGTCACCAACGTATATTGCACAAAACAGGCAAAAGAAATGTTTTCGCCTCGAGAGAACGACATCATATACATAATGATGCTTGGGAAACTAATTAGTTCAAGGGTTCAAGGGCAAAGTTATGGAATGGGGAAGTGTTAGAAATCCATCCCACTCTTTCAATCTCTTATGGGCATGTGTTGTTCTTCTCCTTAATAACTTGGTGAAGTGCGTGTACATGTATATATAAATGTAGAATGGAATTACTCGACTCGCATCATGAAGAGAGGCGGAGTGAGGTCATCCGTAGGAATGTTTCAAAAATTGTAATTAACAATATAATATGGGTGTTTTTGGTACATCGGTCGTTTATATAAAAATGATGGTATAGGTTGGAAAAAACATAAGCATGAATCACAAATATAATATGTGTAAATAATATATGAACAAAAATAAGAAAGGAGGACTCGAATCTCAAATTTTACCCGAGATGCTTATGTAGCCTAAAAAGGTATCAAAGTCCACGTAGTTCGCATGCAACACGGGGGTGGGGTTTATCCCATGAATCCAACCGTGGACTTTATTATATGTGTGTGTATAGAAAAAGGATGTTTTAGTGTGAGAAATCATTGTTTGGAATTTATAATCAAACCCTCTTTTTCTTGTATTTGTTTTTTTTATAAAAAATATAGTATGTGTAATACCACTAATAAAAAGTTGGATATTAATATGTGTGAACTAACAAAGATGAAATGATAAAGTAAGAATTAAATAACTAATGCGAAAATAAGGGAATTTAAAGAGAGAGTGAAAGGTTTGGATCTTCTTCGGAAGCTTTAATATTGATCTTGATTGTTGAAGAGCTGCTTTTGCAAGTGTACGAAGGTGGTAGGAGGAGGGGGTTGGAATTTGCTAAATTGGGTAAGAAAGGGATAGGAATGGAATTTGGGTGGAGAGGTTTCAATATGAAAACCACGCTAACTTTGAGGGAATGTTGTTGAGATCACTGAGCGGGATGTTTCTGGGGTGCCTTTCGAAGTGATCTCATGCTCCCTTTATATAGGGTCAAGGGGGTGTCGCTCGGCAATTTTCTTGACATTTCTACCGGTAAGCAACCCCAGGCACACTGCCGATAGGCAGGAAAATGGGTTTGCCATTTGGCAGTCTCAGATAATTTTTTTGGGAAAAGGTTGTAAAATTCAATTCGTAAGTCAGAATCGAGCACGAGATGAATCATTGGAAAGGGTATTCAAATACCTTTAAGAATTCATTGATCCACTCCTGGGTTCAGGAGTTGACTGAGGTCAAACGGGGCTCAGAAGTGCCCGTTGGTCACTAGATTATAAATTCTCAGAGGAGAACAGATCATTCGTTCGAATCATAAGGTGGATTCATGCACGGGATGGGCCATTAGAAAGGATATTTAGAGTCCTTTGAAGATTCATTCAGTCTCTTCCGTTTCGGAGAGTTGACCTCGGTCAAACGGGGCCCGTAAGCGCACAATGACCCTTCGGAGTAAAATGGGTCATTCATCCATATCGTAAGGTTGATTCCTGCACATGTCGGACCTTTAGAAAGGGGATTCAGATCCTTTTGAATATTCATTCAGTCTCATTTGAGATGAAGAATTAACGAGAGTCAAATGGAGCTTGGGAGCACCCAGTGGCCTCTAGATCAATTTTTTGGGGAAAATGGTCTGTTTGTCCGAACCTTAAGGCTAATTTGAGCAAAGGGCGGACCTTTAGAAAGGGTATTCAGGTCCCTTCAAATATTTAATGAGTTTTTGCTTAGGTAAAAAACTTGATTAGGGCCCGGGATCCCCTGGCTGCCTCTAAATCGATTTTTAATAATAAACAGACCATTTATCCAAACCATGTGGGAAATTCATACATGGGACAGACCGTTGGAAAGGGTGTTCATATCCTTTCGAAGATTTATGTGACACCCAGCCTAATTAAATACTGGGTGATCAGTTCTTTATTAAATTATAACCAAGGTGAACGGTTGGTTCATTCTTAATATCACTGTCACAAAATAACTTTTCAATTTAAGCACCCTAAATAATTACGCTAAGTGACAAAACCATTTTTTTTTAAAACATTAGTTCCATATTTAGTTTAAACCCCATAATAAAAACCTTTCATAATTCACAGTTTAAGAGTCACACAATAACTAGACTGGAAAAGATAATCCAAGAAATTTAAGCATTCAAATACTAACTCCAACTTTAAGACTTCAAAGGAAAACATACTGACAGTAACAAATCCCAAAGTATAAATACTGAAAGTAAATGAATCACAATCTCTGATAAAAACCAACTGAATAAGGGAAATAAGGCGACACATGCCCAACTGCATAAAATAGAAATAGGAGTGGAATCAATAATGAGATCGTCCAAGAAAAAGGCCTGCAACTCCCACCTAAGCTGTAGCACGTTCCTTCCAAAGAATCCTAAGCATGACGCCCCTGTGGCTGGGGACCTGTAATATATACATATATATACAAGAGAGAAGAGAAAGTAGAAAACGGGTCAGAGCCCGATTGTAAAACAGTTTAAAAATTAGTTTTAGCAAGTATTTAAAATGCTTACAGGCTCATGCAACAATCATATTAGTATGCGGCACTCTCTTGAGAAATTCTCACCACTCTTTTAATGTGCACACCTACCGAACTATTAATCCCCACATGTTAAACTTATCTTAAATTCCTCATAAAGTCTCAAGCCGACAATTTCTAGGGCTAAAATAATTAATTTCTGAGAGTAAAGTTTTCATAAGGATTCCATTTGATTAAAAATATCTTACAGTAATGCCTCAAACTTTTCAAACGCTCATATCAAAATTTAAATATTTATTCATTACTTAACTACTTTTAGTCACAGCAGAAAGTTTCCAAATTCCAAGTCGATATATATATATATATATATATATATATATATATATATATATATATATATATATATATATATTATCGGCACCCCACATAAAATTTATGGTGCTAGCATACTCTGCTATCCAGTCCCCGTATCACTCGTACTAAGGGAAATACTAGCTCGGAATCACTCTCGAACTGTATTAACACAAAACACATACAAATTGAGGCGAAGCATAGTTTCAAGTCTCTAAGAGGTCAACACATACCCTCATGTCTCTTAGGACCGTCTGACTATCGATCCGATAGCTTGTACTAAGGATTCCTATGTTCTAGGGTACAAGCCAATATCCCCCATAAAGGTCCCATCGAAATAAGACTGCCCCGACATGGTAACCTCAGTGATAGCAAGTAGCGCGGGCATGATTTTTACACTTATATAGTATATGCACAAACACAGTCATATATATATATATATTACCATTCCCATTTCTAAATTAGGTACACCCATGACCCATACTAATGATATTCGTTCTTAGTACACATTACTAGATTATCCCATATAACGGCTCGTCTCTTTTATTCTTATTTAAGGGATTATTGCAAACTTACTTAGTAACACTCGTAAAGTCCTATCTCCCTAAGTGTAGTTTCAGTAGGTACTCTTTTATTTTACGACGTAACTTCCTTACGAGTCTCACTCCTTTAGACACACATTCCCATTATTCCTTAAGTTTAAAACACTTCCGTTAATGCTAATTTTGTCTTACATTAAATGCTTTATTTTTATAAAGTCCTACTGGTCTTCTTTATCTCCCAAAATGTTCTAACAATAATATCCAACGATTACTATTCATTTAAATTGGAATAAACTATTTAAAAAGGGGAATATGAGTTTTCCAGGAGGGGTCGATCAATCGATGGCAGGGGCTCGATCGATCGATACATCGATCGATCGATGTTCTTGGGTCGATCGATCGATCAAGCAGTTATGGCGAAACTGCAGAAATACCAGTTACGGGAACCCTATTCCAAAATCATCCAATTCATCATATTTGATTCCCAAACTCCCAACAAATGATACCATAATTGTTATATACCCAAATAGTTAATACTCTACGTAAGACATGCGAGTTTTCATCAAGTATAACGAATTAAAAGGGCCAAATTCCATAAAAATATCAAGAACCCTAATATTTTCTTTAACTTAGTTCTTCCCATCCTTTTCCCAGATTTTCTACTCCTAAATCAAAGGAAATCTTTGGTTCAACCTCTACATATGAATTAGATTTCCAGAATATGATTATCACCTCTACAACATGTAAAATTCTAGTCTCCAATACATGCTTTCTTTCATGAAAACTAGTTCTAATCAACCCTAAAATAATATCATTGAAGCATTAACTATAATAAAGAAAGATAGATACTTTCCTGGAAATATTTGTCTCAGATTTGTGGAAAATATTGGTGTGGTTGTGATCCTCGTTGCGCGATCTACAATTTGGCAGCGACGGCGGTGCAAACGGTGGAGTTCTTGGCCTAGAACTCCTTGGAAAGCCTCTCCTCTTCCTCTCCAATGGCCGTCTTTGGTTTTTGGTTATTCTAACCCTAGAAGACAACTCCTACCATCTGATATAACCTTAGAAAATTCGTGGGTTTCCATGCCCAAAAATACAAAATGTCT
Organism: Sambucus nigra; assembly: GCA_949130495.1. Classification (NCBI taxonomy): domain Eukaryota; kingdom Viridiplantae; phylum Streptophyta; class Magnoliopsida; order Dipsacales; family Adoxaceae; genus Sambucus; species Sambucus nigra. Next base: position 165,710,324 of record OX422213.1, on the reverse strand, counting down.
AAAACGCCCTCCCGGGATGTTAATTAGGCCTAAAAACGTCTCGAGACCCAAACTAAACCCCCGGGTACATTATTTTGACTATCTCGACCCTTTCGGACACATTGACGCACTCAAAATGACCATATGGGTGACTTGTACTTTATTCACTTTTAATAATTTAAATTTAATCATGACACGACACAGGCGCGTCCCGATAAATTTCCAAAAATTATCAAATTATATTCTCGTGATAATTTTACTAAATTTAATTACACATCTTAATTTACCCATAAAGTAATTTACAACAAATTCCAATAATTACTAACTCTCGTCACGCTAGTAAATATTTAAATGATTTTCCGGATTAATATCTCTAATGAAATTTAATAAATCCCTAAAATTTAAAAGTCATGAAAATACGGGGTATTACAATTTATTGAACTTCCACTCAGTTGAGGGAGTTGATTGGTAGTTAAACGGGGCCCAAGAGTGCTCGGAGGCCTCTAGATCAGTACTTGGAGTATGACCTGGTGTTTATAGTGAAGGTGTAAGTGCTAGGAACCTAAGGAGATGCTTAGGAGGGTACTAGAATGTGGTGTCTATAGATCCCCTAGATGAGTGAGCTTAGAACAAGCGAAGGCCATCGAATAGACACCACATAGATGTTGGGAGAGAGTGTGTTTTAAGGTCAATTCTGCAGACCAAAGGGACGAGGGTGATGAGTTCAGAGGGACGAGGGTGACCGGTTCAGAGGGTCGAGGTTGGTTCTGAGGAACTAAGATTATGAGAACCGATTCTATGGGCCGAGATCAATACTGAGAACCTAAAGTGGTGGCGATCGATTCTGAGGGCTGAGGTCAATTCTGAGTACCTAGAGTTGTAGAACCCAATTTTACGGGTCGAGGTAAATTCTGAGGACCTAAAGTGGTGACAACCAATTATGAGGGACTAGGTCAATTCTGAGGACCTAAAGTTGTGACGATCGATTCTGAGGGTCGAGGTCAATTCTGAAGACCTAAAGTTGTGACAGTCGATTATAAGGGTCGGGGTCAATTCTGAGGACCTAAAGTTGTATAGACTGATTTTGTGGTTCGAGGCCAATTTTGAGAACCTAAAGCTGTAGATATCGATTTTATGAGTCGAGGTCGATTCCGAGGACCTAAAGATATAAAGGTCAATTCTGAGGACCTAAAGTGGTAACGACTAATTCTGAGGGCCGAGGTCAATTCTGAGGACCTAAATTTATAGAGGTCAATTATGAGGATCTAAAGTTAATACACGAGGAGTTATTCTCCTGGGAAATTCTTACCCTATCTTGATCGTGTTGTTTTGAGACTATTTTGGGGAAGGTTTTACCCTTGAGACATCCGATTGGGGATTACATTTTTTTGAGAAGGGATAGCTTCTCTAGGGAAACTGTGGGGGTTTCTTATTATAGGCGCATCCTTAAATTTTGATGGTGGATTGAGAAGGTTAAGTCTGGAAATTCTGTATTGAGAATGTTAAATCTAGAAATTCTGTTGGGGGAATTGGGAAGGTATTATTTTGCAATATTTCTGGGGAGGCTTTTGGGTTTCGCTTGTGAAGACTCAAGATTTGAGATTCCAATGGGGAATTATAGTTGGACTTGGGATGTGGGTGCATTGTTGGTTTTGTTTGTGGAATGATATTTAGGGTTTCTGCTAGGGGAAAAAGTGAAATATTAATCCTGTTGGGGATTTAGGGAGTATGTAAGGGGTTTAGTGTTCAAAAAAATGGTTTTGTTGATGAATAAATATTCCAATATTTGTTTGGCATTTTTAGGGATTTTGGGAAATTTTTGGATTTTTCTGGCATTTTAGCCTTTTTTTTGCCTTTTTGTACAAAATTTTTGGGGGCTGTCGATCGGCATGTTGTAGGGGTTTACATTTGGCAATGACGTGGATTCCTGAGCTTCTTTAGGCAGAGGAACAGGCAGATACTGATCGGTATGTGAAGGGGGTCTGTCGATCGGCATGCCGTTTTATCCCCTATAAAAAGGGGGCAATCCCTCCGCATTTTTCACATCTGCAGACCTTTGAATATTATGTTTCCTCTCTTTAGAAACTGCTCCTAAGTCCTTTATTCTTCAAGAATTCAAATGGCGGGCTCTTCCAATAAGGAATACAACTTGGAGTGGTTGAATGTTGACGACGGGCCTGGCGTGGGGTGGCAATCTAGGGTGCCCCTTTCCTTGGGTAACGAGAATGCTTGTGATCTGTTTGAGCATATTGCTGATGAGCCCACTCTTCTACGTGAGACTTCACACCAACGTTCGTCTAGGGTGAGGAACCCTAGTGACTGTGTAAGTATAGTGACCTTTGATATTATTTTCTATTTTCTCTTTGTTTTGTTATGCTGATGAAAGGTTTTTCTTCTCTTTGTCTTTGTCAAAATGACATAAATCCTTTGAGCATGCATTCTAAGGGACGACAGGATTGAAGGATTTTTGGGATCATCTTCCGACAGTGGTGCACTGGATGGTTACTTCTACTGGTTTTGGTCGTTTGGCGCAGGCCTTGGATGAGACGTCGCCTTCTACTGCGGTGTTGTGCGCTTTGGGAGAGAGTCGCGGGACACTACCCATTGCTTCCATTTGGGATTTGGGGATATAACTATTACTCTCATTGACATTCAGCAACTGTTGGAGATAGATTATGAGGATGCATAGATAGAGGTGAACCGTACTGTGAGGGTGACACTAGAGGCAGTTCAGGCGGCGTTAGGGGATGTGGGTAGGATCATTTCTAGAACTTCTATCCATAGCTCTTATCTTTGAGAGGTGATCTAGAGTCATAGGATAGATGATACTGATGGGTGAGAGGTGATATAGATGGCCCGATTATTTATTTTTCTTCTTCTTGGTGGTTTTTTGGTGGCGACGTCGTTCATCTTTGTTTTTCTCCATTTTTGAGGATGTTTTCTGACGTCACACTCTACGATTAGGGGAGCCTAACCTTGGCAACCCTTTATTCCTCTATGGATGCATTCAGTCAGTGCTTTCGGTAGACTTTTACTGGGGCCATGTACCTTTTAGAGGTAACTTTCACTTTTCTTTTTCTTCTTATGCATTTCCTCGCATTTTTCTTTAGTTTCTTCTTTGTTGATTCCTGTCTTTTTCAGACGTGGTTTTATGAGGTGATTGGGCTCAATGTGACATTGATAGCCCTAAATTACATGGATTTGGGGGACTTCTGCTGGATGTTCCGGTGGCGAAAGTCTAATAGGAAATCGAATCAGTCCTTGTCCCTGGCGACGGTGCGGTAGGTCCTGAACATGTTGACGAGTGATCAGGTTATTTAGTTTATCTTTTGTATCCTTAATTGGCATTTTGTTTTCTTTTCATGAATACTAATTCTTTTACCAATGATTGTGGGTGACCTTTTACCCTTGGGGGATGACTCTTCAGCATATGGGGTCACGGGTATGCATGTACAGATGCGACGGTTGATGGTGTATGAGTTTGGGTACCCCTGGTACCTGGGAGAGAGGGTATTTCGACAGACCATGAAGTATGAGGTGGCAGTCCCACAGTTAGTTCCCCCGATGTATATGAGGCAGGTGACGGAGATGTCTACCGAGGCTAGGACGGTGGCGATGGTTGGCAAGGCTTATATGCTCTATACGAACACGATGGCGAGCTATGACTACCTGGATTTCGTGATGAGTTAGTTGATGCCATCATGCACATACGATGTGGTGAACATGCCTCCAGCTCCTATGGCTTTAGGTAAGGGTACCAGTAGGGAAGTGGGATCTTCCTATAGTACAGGTGGTACGTCGATGGCAGTGATAATGGCAAAGGAGGATCCATTTATTTAGGTCACTCCCCCTTCTTATAGTTTTTAGTTAACAAGAAGGGGGACACTGAGTATGTCGCATCTTCCTAATCCAGCGATGTCGAGGTTGATGGGGATTATGAATAACGTCCTTCAGCCTTTCTTCCCTTTTCTTATCTTGTCTTCTTTTGGTTCCTTCTATGCTTTTTACTGACTGATTGGTCTTTTGTTTCTTTTCATGCAGCATCTACGGGTGCCGACCACCTGACTAGAGGATATCAAGGACTGAGTGGCCTCCGACTTCGTTTCTTATTTCGTAGTTTCGTTTGCCACCTTGGATGAGGGATCATGTTTTGGAAATGGAGGTTTTTTCGCTCGTCACCGGGGGAAGCGTGTTCGCCGTGAGGGGTGAGGGTTTAAGAGAGAGAGATTTGGGGTTTGGGTTGAGTCCCATTGTTTTGATTTTTTGATTTTTATTCTTTTCTTTTACCTTAAAAAAGTAATCACGCAATGGTATCATATATATATATATATATATATATATATATATATATATATATATTTCTTCTTGCTTTAATAATGTATTCTATATGCACTTTTACTTTGCTGGTGAGACTGTAAAAATGGTAGGATGTTTATTTAGAAAAGGGGAGCTTAGTTAACTCGAGAAAAAGGTTTATTTTGAAAATGATAAGTAAAAATGGATAAGTAAGAATAAATAACCCGAGGGTTTTAAAATAAGGATTTATTTTTTTAGAATTTTATTTTGTCAAAAAACGAAAGATAGAATCTTCTAAAATAGGGGGTTATCGATTGGCATACCCCTTGTCCTGCCTATCAGCATATGGAAGTCAAATCACTATAAGGCTTTGATTTCACTTTCTTGTCAATCAGAGTACTTTGTAAGGCATGAATTCATTCGATCTCCTTATATCCCTTTTCTTTTGCCAATCCATTTGTTCATAAAAGGGGAGGTAAGGAGTGTAGTTTTTTCCATCCACACCCACTTCCTTCTTCTTACTTCTTGCTTCTAGTTTTCTGCTCCATTATTCCCCAAATGGACCTTTCGATGCATGAATAATTTTCTTCCTACCTTAAAAGTCTTGAGGACGTGTGTTTGTATAATATGGACTACGAGGCTTTTAATTTGCACTGAGTCTCCTTCTGGCATAACAGAGCCATTGACTGGAATATGCTAGCGGTAGCGACACAGTTTTGGCATCTTGAAGACCGTATTTTTTGTTTCAATTTAGATAAGGTCTGCCCGACCTGTGAAGAGTTCTCAGCCATGGTGGGGATCAATCCCAGCATAACAGCAGCTATGAACGAATTTTCTCATTCTCCCCAGGCGTTGTTAGCGAATTTGATCCACATTTCCCCTTTAACATCTCAATCGTTAGTTAGTGGGGGTATGATTTCCCTTTAGTCTGTCATGCATTCCATGCGCTTGAGGGTTTTTAATGATGTAGGCTACACTGAAGTTATTTCCTTGGGCCTAACTTCGAGGATCTTGGTGGTGACGGAGGACTTAATGGTGGATCCCTAGTTGGCTGCGATAATAGCATGGATATCCTACCATCACAAGGCGAAGACTCTGAATGGTTTTGAAGCTTGGAGGGAAAGTCTCTCTGATTTTCTAAGAAGCATTCCGGTGATTTTGTTCATGTGGTTGGATGAGAGGTTTTATTTGGCAGTTCCTCCTAAGTATCCCTTGGTGGGAGTGCTAACTTTTTTTTCTCGGTGCTTTATCAGTTTCATCTTATCTACAGAGAACTAGGTCAATTGGTTTATGGAGCATGGTGCCTGGTGCCTTTGTTGGTCGGTGCCATGATGGAGGGAACTTCAGCCTATTCTGGAACTGGGAGAATGCCTGTATGCTCGATTAGTTGCCTTACGACAGACTTTGTTCTATTTCCCTTGGCGACTTCTCCGTCAAGTTGAATGGGAGTAAATAGGGCCTTCTCGGACACTAGACTTCTTTTCGATGGAAAACTTGACTGAATCCATCCGCATGAGGTTAGGTTCTCTATGGGAGAATCGTCAGTTGTCAAACTGTCAATCTCAATCGGTAGGTAGGGTCTGGCATGTGTTCAAAGACTATCTCAAATGGTTGTGGAAGCGAGTAGTGGCGAAAATCCTTGCAAAAGAGGCCGGCCAGAGGTGATTTATTCTTTTTGACACCATGGAAGGAGGGGTAGTGGTTTTTTCTAAGCTAGTTAGGGCATACCGCTTTATGAATCATATTTGTCATATCAATCAAGTACGAGAAGGTCTGTGGACCTTCGAGGGTTGATGATGATAGGGCTCGATCGTCTGGCAGCTGTGGATAGGTTTTTGTGAAGCTGTGAATATTTTCATGTGAAGCTTTTTAGGTGACTTTTGTGAAGCTTTTGGTGTGTCTTTGTATTTGGGGTTTTGGGAATAATTTTGTGAAGTTTGGTTAGGCTTGTTTAAAAATAGTTTGGTCAGCGGAGAGGGGTGGTTGGTTTAACTCCCTTCGTTGATACTTCGTGCAATGGTACCGAACTTACTTATTTGAAATAAATAAAAAATTGATCATATTGTTGTGCCCCTTGTTTAGTTTTACATTTGAATTATCTATACTAATCGCTAAGGCATACATAATCCTTTTGTTAAAGTATATGATAAAATGAACTGTCATTCTCGGATATTAGAAAAGAATCTAATTTTGTGAAAAAAAAGGGGACCGTGCCCACATAAGGTGTATGATCTGCCTACGTACCTCATGGTTTTTTTGAAAATTTATGAGTTCCATAAAGGATTTTTTTTAGAGGATCAAGCCCCACATAGTTCTGGTAGACAAAATGGTTTTAAAAATAGAAGGGAGATGAGAGAAGTTGTAGCGCACCGAGATTTTGGACTAAGTGTAGAACTTCTTGAGACAGTCCAGGTTGGCTGGACGTGTTATTTCTTCTCCGTCGAGGTCTTCGAGCATAGCGGCGCTGATTTGTCCTGAATCATACACATATATACCCTCTATGCTTATGCATTTTATCCCCCTCGAGTACTTAAATTCCTATAATTATGCTCGATAACCAGACAACCTCTGTTTTATATGCTAACATGTTATTTGAGGAATTGTTGAGCTTTTGTAGGTGTTACGGTGCTTAGTGTGAAGTTTGGGTGGATTCCGATAAAGTTCCATTGACATTCGCACGTTCAGGGGAAAATTAATCATTTCACACTTTGGGATTTTCGCCCAAAGCATTCACAGAATTTGAGTCCCTCATAACAAGCTTCGCATAGCCGTGAACGGTGCGTGAATCTAAGTCGAAACGAAGATGTTATGGGTCTTTAAGCGGAGGGGGTTCTAAAAGAAAATTCCCCAACAGAAAATAATTTAATAAATGACATTTGTGTCCTGGTTCTCTTTTGCAAATTCCAGGTCTAAATCGATTGTAGCATGTCTCAACCAAAATGATAAATCACGATTGGATCGGGTTTTAGCTACAACCAATTAGAGGCATCGATGTTTGCAAAAAAATTAGAGGTTTGAGCTGCCACCACTGGTCGACCAGCCACCACCCGTGGTCGATCCGATTTTCCAGTTTTTCCCTGACTCAGATGCAGTGGGTCGATCGACCATCCACCACCCTTGATCGATCAGTCATCCCAAATTTGGCTTACGATGAAAGCAGTAGGCTCAGCCCCGGACGCGTGGTCGACCGGCCACCACCCTGGGCGACCAGTCCCCTATTTTTCCTTGTGCCGAGATTGCTGTGTCCCTTTTCTTTTTTTCTTTTTTGTCTTTTCTTTTTGTCTTCTTTTTTTGTTTTATTTAATTCCCACTTGGTATAAAATCAAGACTTTATTTATTTATAAACCATCTTTTTTATATTTCATTTTTCTCTTAGTTTAGGCTTGGGTTTGGAGAGGGATTGTGAGTGTGCCATTTTCTCCCAAAGGAGAACACATTACCAGACAATTATCCTACCATGAAGAAGATATTGAAGGGTTTAGGATTGAAATACAAATCTATTCATGCACGCAAGTATGATTGCATATTGTACTGCAACGAGCACGGAGAAAAGGATGAATGTCCAGTATGCGATGAGCCTAGATATGTCGTTTGTGAGAAGGGAAAGGACAAACTGCAAATAATCAAAAGTGCTCGCAAGTCCCACAAAAGGTTTTGAAGTATTTTCCACTTGGGCCATGATTAAAATAGTTTTTTACTTTACCGTGGATAACGGAGGCCATGACATGGCACGCTCGATGCGAGGTGGTGGGAATCTGATAAGTCATCCGGTTGATTCACTCATCTGGAAAATTTTAAACGCACGACACCATGAATTTGTAAAGGAACCGTGCAATGTTCGTCTTACAATCTCAACCGATGGTTTTAACCCTTTCGATAAGTTAAGTACTAGTCAGAGTTATTGGCCAGTTCTCATAGCGTCTTTAAGTCTCCCTCCGACTATGTGCATGAGAAAAGAGTTCACATTATTATCTTTGTTGATACCCGGGCCGAAGGCGCTAAGCGATGATATGGATATATACTTAGCCCTGTTAATCGAATAACTTAAAGAGTTGTGGGATAAAGGGGTAACGGCGTTTGACTCTCACAAGAGTGAAGAGTTCACACTTAAAGCAACAGAAATGTGGGCGAACCACGACCTTCCTGCGTATGGGACCTTGTTCGGTTATAATGTTCACAATTATTATGGATGTCCCGTATGTGGGGAGGAAACTGAATCCAGTTGGCTACAAAATAGTAGTAAGATGAGTTACATGGGACATCATAGGTTTCGGTCGATCAGTCACCCTTTTAGGAATGACAAGTCTAACTTTTATCTTATGGGTCAGGAGCGTCAGATGCCACCTGCTCAGCTTTCTATTCAGCAGATCGAGGAGAAGGCGGCGACTGCTATTGCGATTGCGAGGAATAGGTATGTAGGTAAACACCCCAAGTTTGTAAACTTGAAGGTAGAGCAATGGGGGATCCTAACGACCCCACTAAAGTAAAACCATGGTCCAGGCAATCAATCTTTTTTTATTTGTCGTATTGGAAAGATCATCGTGTAAGGCATATAATTGACGTGATACACACAGAGAAGAATATTGTAGAACATCTGATAAGAAAATATCTGGGTGGATCTCATTCCAAAGATGGAGAGTGGTCCCGCTGAGATCTACAGGATATGAAGATAAAGAAGAGACTCTAGTTAAAAAATAATCCTTCAACAGGAAGAATTTCTACCCCTCCGTCTGCTTTCACTTTGACTAATAGTGAGAAGAAGATCCTCTTAGATACGTTGTTCGACTTGAAGACTCCAACGGGTTGTTCTGATAATTTACGTAGGGTAGTAAGCTACCAAGCAAATGACTTAAAACAGTACAAGTCTCACGACTGGCATGTAATCATCCAATTAATCCCTCTGTTATTTCGGCATTGCTTCTCTGAGCACAAAATATTCATCGGGAAATTAAGTAAATCAGTTTGTGTTTTACCCTACTTTGTGCTAAAAAGGTAAATAGAAGGCACATTAAAGCTACAAAATTAACTTTATCCGAGGCAGTTTGTGTATTAGAGAAATATTTTCCTCCGTCGTTCTTTGATATCAGTATCCACTTGCTTGTGCATTTATGCGATGAAGCTTTATTTTGTGATCCCCTTAGGTATCGTTGGATGTATCCTTTTGAGCGCTCGATGAAAACCTTCAAGGATTACGTAAAGAATACATGGTATATTAGAGGGTGAATTGCTGAAGAATACGTACCTGTGGAATCATCGTTATACGTTAGGGAATATATGCCAGAACAAGATGCGAGGAGGTTCAATCCTCGTGGAGGAGGTGTGATCAAGGAACCTGACAAGTTTAGGATGAATTACCTTCTGGGAACCCTAAAGAGGTGTAACTCGCAGATATACAATACGAGCAAGTAACTCGTTATGTCTTCAAATCGCAAGATGAAGTCGAAAACTGGAGAGAGTGAGTATCTATTTAATTCTTCTTCTTTGATTATATGAATTTATATTTTATGATCTAAACTCTACAATTTACCCGTAGGGAGTACGAGAACGAAATTGCCCAAAATCAAAGGAGAAATTGCATGACAAATGATTTTAGGGCATAGGTATCAAAAGAGGTAAATTTCACATCTTATGTGTGCGGTTATTTATTCGTGTGAGATAAAATATGCTATAATACAAATTCATAAATAAATGCAGTTTTTAAAAAGAGGTGATGTCTCTTCTAGGCTTTCACGTCTAGCAAAAGGCCATAGTTTTCGTGCGAAAGAGTTTAAGAAATTCCGCACCAACGGTTTGAAAAATCCCCGCCCCGAAGGAGGGAAACATTTCTTTAGATGTGCCCATGAAACAATCTCCATACGCACACATAAACATACTCTAATTTCATGCAAGTTTTTCTAATAACATGTATATGATAAAATCAAGAAAAACTTTATTATCTAACTAATCAGATTTTAATACATGCGGAAATTAAAATCAATTCAATCTGATTTAATTAAAAGTTAAATTAATAACAATCTGATTTATTACGTTACAATACAATATATCTCATATGAAGAATTATTCCAATTCAAGAAATTAAATCATGTAACAATTTTAATTCTAAATCATAGAAAGAATCAGATGAGGATAAGATGAATAACAAGTATGATTTTTTTTAACGTGGTAAAAACCCAAACTAAGGAAAACATCCACGACTCCCTCTACGGAGTAAACCAAAAATTTCACTAAAAACAATTTTACAAGAGTTACAAACACCCAAACATGCAACGCAAGATCCTAAGCAATTCAGTCTTGAAAAATATACCTACCCGAGTTACTCCACTCTAAAAGGTCTTCCCTCCATGGCGTTTCTGATTCTGATACTTTAATCTCCTTTGCAGTTTCCTTTGCTTTAACTCCTTGCTTCTTGTTTTAGCGAATTCCATCTCAGTCAAAACTGATCTCCCAACAACATACTAGTTGTGCAAAACGTACAAGTGAATATGTTCTTAATGCAACAATGCAAGAACTTAATTCTTAACACAAGCATATAAGTTTTCTTCAAAAATTTAACAAAAATACATTTGTAACCAAGCAAATAAGTTTTCTATAAAAACTTAAGAAAAAATCATTTTCAATTAACAACCAATTAAGTTTTCTACAAAAACTTACAAAATAAATTTTCAATCATAAATCTTATAAACATTCTTTATAAGAAATACATACAACACTTATCATGAACACACAATAAGATTATTCAATCATTTAAGAAATATGTGTTCTCAATCTCTCAAAAATATAACATTCAATTTTGTGAGGAAAGTGTTTTTCAAATTATTTCACAAATATGAGGAAACATATCTTTAAAAATATTTTCAATAAACATGCAAGATCCAGAGAATTTCTGATTTAAACAACATATAGCATCTAACACAAAATCAGAAATTTAGATCATAAAAATATTCAATAAAATTCGGATCTAAAAATCTAAGGAATTCTAGTTTTTTGTAAACAAATATTTTAGCATGAAAACATATAAATTCTTTCTACAATAACACAATATTTCAATCTCTAAAGTTATGAGATGATGTGCAAGATCATTGAGAATTTAAAAACAAAAATAGAATAAAAATGAGGTAGAATGAACACAATGTGTGTAAAATAATACTTTCTTCTCTCTTAGATCTCTCTCTCTAATTCTCTATATTTTTCTCTAAAAATATTAAACCCTCTTGTGTTTCTCACTCTAGAAAATATGATTGAAAAAGTCTCTCAAAAAATCTAACTCCAATAAACTCTTCAATAAGGTTTATATAGGTGAGAAAATAATATTCTAGAAACTTTTAAGATCAAGGGTTCAGATTAAAAGTTATTAATCAAAGGTTAAGATTAATTCGAGTTAAAACTAATTAACAAATTTTAACAACTTAACAAATTAAATCTGTTACAAACAACTCAAGAACCTAAAACCACTAAAGATACAAACAAGGATGGTATAGGGTTTTAGTTACAACAAACTCTTCCAGCGGATATAATAATCAAAGCTTTCTATTGGTTCTGAACAAAACTCCAACACTCAAATAATGACAGCTGGCAAAGTCTCCAAAACCAATAAGGGTGCAAACCTTAAGCTAGACTACTACTCCTAAAAATCCAACAAATATATTCAGTTATAAATCAATAACTATACGAACCGATAACTAATAGGATTCAACAATCGATCAAAAATGAACAGTTAAGGGTTCTCAAATCAGTAGACTAACTTAAGCCTTGTTCAAGTATAATAGCAGGTCTACACGGTCAAGACAAGTCACAGCTAAAATCTTAATCAGGTCAAATCCATAAAAGCTATGGGTACAAGGCTATGGACGAAATCTACCAGGTATAGTACCATAGGGCACTAACCAAAATCTACACTCTAGTCAAATCAAAATCCAATGACCGAACGAAAATAGGTATAGTCGTAAGGTTTAAACCAACTAAGGGACGAGAGCTTTTAAAACCTTCTGGTTTATAAAATATAAACCTACAACTAGGACAACTATGAAAGCTATCATAGCTATGTAACAGATATGGCCAAAACAGTAGACTACTAAGTTAAAAGCACTAGTGGTCAAGGCTAGTCACACTAAATGACGAAATGTGTTAAGACTTATAATGACTAAAGGTTAAAAACTAACCAAGTAGGTGTATAAAGAGTGCACTAGAAGGTAAGGGCTTTAGACTAAAAGGTTACGAAATCTCTTAAACTAAAATCGCATGGTACAAAATCTAGCAAGTACAATTAGTCAAGTCTTGCTAAGGCTCCTAACTTGTACTAACAGACATGGACAAAAAAAACTCGGCCAAAACAAAACAGTAGGTAATGATTTACGAAAAATATTTTTCAAATTGAAAAAATTATTTTTATCACTAAATTCCGAAAATGATTTTAAACAATAAGAAATTTATTTTAAACAAAAGTTAAACAAATTTTATTTAAAAAATATTTTCAGTAAAAATAATATAATTTCATTTTTAGAAAAATATTTAGACTACCAATCACATTAACACAATTAATATATGCATGAGTGCCTAATGTGTCAATTGCAAATGTGCAACCACACGTGAATACCTTTACTCGGATATGTTGTTGAGTAGAGTTGAGGCATGTTGAGTCGTCGAGTAACGTTGTAAGATGTACCAAGGAGAAGGCTCGTACTAAAAAATATGTTTTGGCACAATATCCAAATTAGTTGAAATGCCTAAGTAATGTAGACTCAAGTAAGTCAAAGATTTAGGGTGTTTCAATCTCCTCCTTTGGATATTTGTGACAAAACCCTTTGAGTACATTATGATACTCTTAGGAAAAAAATAAAATAACCTAATTCCTATACAACAATTACTATTCTACCCAATCCACAAAAAATCCTAGAAAGTAAAAATTACAATACTCAACTATACATCAAATTATGCTAACACCTTCTTGTGATTTCCTACATTAAAACATTAAAACCAAACTCATAAGAACAAGTGTAAGATATCATAAAAATTGATAAATCATTTTAAAAAAACACGATATCATGAATATAATTCAAGAATCAAGACTAATAAAATGATGTACTCTTCTCCCCCATTTTGTCTCAAATAGACAAAGGATAAAAAATGATAACATGAGGAAGATTAAAAAAAATAGCTACCACAATAAACATATTAACTGTTCTAATCAAGTGCCACTCCCACGTTATCATGATTTTAAGAGGTGTTTTTTGCATTGACAAACATCCATACCCTAAAATCTCATAGGACATATAATTACCATGATTATGACAGGAAAATATGTAAATATGGTAGAAAATGAATAAATCCCATTCATCTAGTCTTCAGGGACTTCTCAAATAAACAACAAGGGTAAAAAACATATTAAACATAACATATTCAGCATATTCTAGAGTAATCAACAAATAAGGTCTCTTCTCCACAACCAATGCTATGGTTATAAAAAATGTTATGCTAAGCATACAAACCATAATAGGGGTTCTTGAAAATCAAGAAATTGAATGAGAACAATTAGAGTATATTAAATAACATGTAGTCTATCATGAGGTCATAAATATTAAAATCATCATCATATATGGATATAAAAAGTAATCAGATTTGTAACATGAAATCATATAATCAAGAAATAAAGATCAACACTCCAGACGGTTAAATCTTTTTCGGAGCGACCCGCTCTGATACCACTTGAAAAATCCCCGCCCCGAAGGAGGGAAACATTTCTTGAGATGCGCCAATGAAACAATCTCCATACGCACACATAAACATACTCTAATTTCATGCAAGTTTTTCTATTAACATGTATATGATCAAATCAAGAAAAACTTTATTATCTAACTAATCAGATTTTAATACATGCGAAAATTAAAATCAATTAAATCTGATTTAATTAAAAGTTAAATTAATAACAATCTGATTTATTACGTTACAATACAATATATATCATATGAAGAATTATTCCGATTCAAGAAATTAAATCATGTAACAATTTTAATTCTAAATCATACAAAGAATCAGATGAGGATAAGATGAATAACAAGTATGATTTTTTTTAACGTGGTAAAAACCCAAACTAGGAAAAACATCCACGACTCCCTCTACGGAGTAAACCAAAAATTCCACTAAAAACAATTTTACAAGAGTTACAAACACCCAAACATGTAACGCAAGATCCTAAGCAATTCAGTCTTGAAACATATACCTACCCCAGTTACTCCACTCTAAAAGGTCTTCCCTCCACGGCGTTTCTGATTGTGATACTTCAATCTCCTTTGCAGTTCCCTTTGCTTTAACTCCTTGCTTCTTGTTTTAGCAAATTCCAACTCAGTCAAAACTGATCTCCCAACAACATACTAGTTGTGCAAAACGTACAAGTGAATATGTTCTTAATGCAACAATGCAAGAACTTAATTCTTAACACAAGCATATAAGTTTTCTTCAAAAATTTAACAAAAATACATTTGTAACCAAGCAAATAAGTTTTCTATAAAAACTTAAGAAAAAATCATTTTCAATTAACAACCAATTAAGTTTTCTACAAAAACTTACAAAATAAATTTTCAATCATAAATCTTATAAACATTCTTTATAAGAAATACATACAACACTTATCATGAACACACAACAAGATTATTCAATCATTTAAGAAATATGTGTTCTCAATCTCTCAAAAATATAGCATTCAATTTTATGAGGAAAGTGTTTTTCAAATTATTTCACAAATATGAGAAAACAGATCTTTAAAAAGATTTTCAATAACATGCAAGATCCAGAGAATTTCTAATTTAAACAACATATAACATCTAACACAAAATCAGAATATTTAGATCATAAAAATATTCAATAAAATTCGGATCTAAAAATCTAAGGAATTCTAGTTTTTTGTAAACAAATATTTCAGAATGAAAGCATATAAATTCTCTCTACAATAACACAATATTTCAATCTCTAAAGTTATGAGATGATGTGCAAGATCATTGAGAATTTAAAAACAAAAACAGAATAAAAATGAAGTAGAATGAACATAATGTGTGTAATAATACTTTCTTCTCTCTTAGATCTCTCTCTCTAATTCTGTATATTTTTCTCTAAAAATATTAAACCCTCTTGTGTTTCTCACTCTAGAAAATATGACTGAAAAAGTCTCTCAAAAAATCTAACTCCAATAAACTCTTCAATAAGGTTTATATAGGTGAGAAAATAATATTCTAGAAACTTTTAAAATCAAGGGTTCAGATTAAAAGTTATTAATCAAAGGTTGAGATTAATTTGAGTTAAAACTAATTAACAGATTTTAACAACCTAACAAATTAAGTCTGTTACAAACAACTCAAGAACCTAAAACCACTAAAGATACAAAGAAGGATGGTATAGGGTTTTAGTTACAACAAACTCTTCCAACGGATATAATAGTCAAAGCTTTCTATTGGTTCTGAACAAAACTCCAACACTCAAATAATGACAGCTGGCAAAGTCTCCAAAACCAATAAGGGTGCAAACCTTAAGCTAGACTACTACTCCTAAAAGTCCAACAAATATATTCAGTTATAAATCAATAACTGTACGAACCGATAACTAATAGGATTCAACAATCGGTCAAAAACGAACAGTTAAGGGTTCTCAAATCCGTAGACTAACTTATGCCTTGGTCAATTCTAAAAGCAGGTCTACACGGTCAAGAAAAGTCACAGCTAAAATCTTAATCAGGTCAAATCCATAAAAGCTATGGGTACAAGGCTATGGACGAAATCTACCAGGTATAGTACCATAGGGCACTAACCGAAATCTACACTCTAGTCAAATCAAAATCCAATGATCGAACGAAAATAGGTATAGTCGTAAGGTTTAAACCAACTAAGGGATGAGAGCTTTTAAAACCTTCTGGTTTATAAAATCTAAACCTACAACTTGGACAACTATGAAAGATATCATAGATATGTAACAGATATGGCCAAAACAGTAGACTACTAAGTTAATAGCACTAGTGGTCAAGGCTAGTCACACTAAATGACGAAATGTGTTAAGACTTATAATGACAAAAGGTTAAAAACTAACCAAGTAGGTCTATGAAGAGTGCACTAGAAGGTAAGGACTTTAGACTAAAAGGTTACGAAATCTCTTAAGCTAAAATCGCATGGTACAAAATCTAGCAAGTACAATTAGTCAAGTCTTGCTAAGGCTCCTAACTTGTACTAACAGACCTGGACAAAAAAAAACTCGGCCAAAACAAAACCGTAGGTAATGATTTACGAAAAATATTTTTCAAAATTAAAAAAATTATTTTTATCACTAAATTCCGAAAATGATTTTACACAATAAGAATTTTATTTTAAACAAAAGTTAAAATAAAATATTTAAAAATTATTTTCAGTAAAAATAATACAATTTCATTTTTAGAAAAATATTTAGACTACCAATCACATTAACACAATTAATATATGCATGAGTGCCTAATGTGTCTATTGCAAATGTGCAACCACACGTGAATACCTTTACTCGGATATATCGTTGAGTAGAGTCGAGGCATGTTGAGTCGTCGAGTAACGTTGTAAGATGTACCAAGGAGAAGGCTCGTACTAAAAAATATGTTTTGGCACAATATCCAAATTAGTTGAAACGCCTAAATAATGTAGACTCAAGTAAGTCAAAGATTTAGGGTGTTTCACGGTTTTGATTTAATTTCATATCCATATGAGGAAAAGATTTTGACGCAAAATAGCGGAATATCAATTTCAGCCATGACCACCTATATCTCTAGTAAAAGCGATAAAAATACAAAGAATACGGTGCTAACCTATTATGGGATAATCCAATAAATCGTAGAACTTGACTACTTAGATTTCATAGAAACCGTATTCTATTGTAATTAGGTAAAGGTGGAGGATACTACAAATGCTTGTAAAGTTGATCTTGACTCCAAACTTATTACGGTAGATTTATCAAAGCTGAAGAGTAAAGTTCGCATAGTCGACGAGCCTTTTATTTATGCCTTTCAGAACGTAAAAAAAGGTATTCTACTCGAAGTACATAAACGATGGCAATTGGTCTATTATTGTGCGCGCACCAAAGGGTATGACTACTGAAGTGGGTGCATTAAAGGCTCCAAAAGAGTTCCAGTTAACTCTTGATAACAACCCTAATTTGAAGGATCTTTTAGTTGATTTAGAGAAAGATTGAGTATCAAATATTATGTTATCCTTGTCAATCTTATTTCTATCCTATTGTGATATTGACACTGTATTAGCACTTTACTTTGATGTGTGAATGTTTAGTTACTTTCACAATTATTAAATATGATTTTTTTATGTATAAATATTTAGTTACTTTTACGAATGTTTAATATGATTTATGTAATTTAACTTTCGATAATATGTTATGCTCAGTCTAATGTTTAGCTTTCACAAAACGCTCACTTTGAGAATAGTCTCATTTGAGTTTGTGATTGGATCAAATTGACCCAACTCAATTTCCACGTGTTCCTGTACATATACATTTGTTGATCAGTTTCATTGATAGTGTTCATAAAATGAAGTTAAATTAGCTTGATTTTATGAAGATTGTATTAAAGAAACTAATCAACAAATGTACATGTAAAAAAATACATTTGGGGCTCCAGGATTAATTTGGTCTAATCACACATTCAGAAGACTCTATTTAATAGCCTTCTTAGATCGCGGGAATCAGGTACTCTTTACTTTAACTGTAGTAGTTATATAATATATATGCATTATATTTTAAATCTTTTGGCTGTTGGATAATTATTGATTGTTCGCTTGTTATTAGATAGTATGTTAGAAGGAGTACGGGATAGTAATTGATTTTGTCGGGTGTGGCTGTTGGATAATTATTGCTTATTGGCTTGTTGTTGGATAATATGTTAGAAGGAGTATGGGATAATAATTGGCTTTATTTGGTTTGGTTGTTGGATAATGATTGGTTGTTGGCTTGTTGTTGGATAGTATGTTAGAAGGAGTACGAGATAATTATTGGTAGTTGGCTTGTTGGATAATAATGGGACCCCCGTTTGAGAACACGATATTAATTTCAAAATATCTAGACTTAGGCTTAAAAATATCATATTTTTAAACCTAATTCTAGATATTTTCAAACTATCATCATAGTCTCAAACCAGGCGTCCCGTGACCACGCGGTCTATTCCCTTCAGGATACGTTGGACCCGTACACGGTGATCACGCACCTAAAGGGGCCGTTTGGGGGGGTACTTTGTGTTTTCGCCCTCTAACGGCATGTTTTCAAGCCTAAGTGTAGATATTTTTAAATTATTGTCACATTCTCAAATCGGCGGTCCAGTGATCATGCTACCGGTTCCTGCAAGTTACATTGATCCCGTGCGAGGTGTTATCGCCTCTCACGGGGCCACTTGAGGGGGGTGGCTTTTCGCCCTCTAACGACATGCTTTAAGCCTAAGTCTATAAATTTTCAAATTATCGTCATATTCTCAAATCAGGGGTGTTAAACGAAAATGTATTTAATCTTGTAATTAATATTTAATTAGTTTAATTGTAATTGATGTACATTTTAGTTTAATATAATATATTGAGTTTGATGATTCCAAACATTCAATATATATATATAACATAATTATTTGTGATAATATTTATTTATTCGTATACTATATATGTCACTATTTTATTATTTTGTTTGTTTATATATTTTCATATACCTAGTTAAGTATAAATTTATTTTAACACACATTTTTTTTACTCTATTATAACAGTTTATTATGTATTACTGACTTATGAATATTAATTATTTATTTTATTCATTATACTTGTATTATTAATTTATATACATACACTAATTTATATAACTATGTTATAAATATTTTTTTGTGTGTCCGACCATAATTTTTTTTTAGCCTTGGGCTGCTTTCGTTATAATTCTTTAAGGAGATTTTTTTTACATGCCATAATAATATATTATACTTGCTTTTATAAAAAGTTTCCTAATTAATATCTTTACCCCATGCATGTCTGTTTACAAAACAGATAAACCTAATGGAATGCTAGTATGCATATATTCATGTATCTATTATAGATATCACAATCTTTTAATAAACCTTTTACCAAACTCTTGAAAATAATATTTTCTATATATATATATATTTTATGATATATTAAGGAGTGAAATAAAAGTGATACTATTTAAGTGTACACCTGCTCCACTTTATCCCCTTGAGCCGCGCATAACATCTTCTTGCTTGCCTTGGGCAAATAACAATATATTAATTGGACACTACTTTAGACAAATACAGACGTGCAAACTCTGTTGGACACAGCGCTATACCTGTTGTATGATGTTATACCCTCAATCGCGCGTTTAATATTGTTGTATATTTGATTTACTCTAATATCAAGAACCATATTAATTGAAATGACTGCACACATTTCTTGACACAGTATGTCAGTTTGCCTGGAAAGTTAACGCTTATACCTACCATTTTAGAGATGTTTTGTCCCATCCGTCATTTATTAAAATACTTTATCATTCCTGACTTTTCGAGATATTGTCTTGTTTGTATTGTATTTCAATAGTTTACTCATACATCAGATTATATATCACCAGTGTACAAAAGGCAAAACTCATTTGTATTCATTAATGGAGTTTTCTCTTACACAATGGTTATTTCTATTATTCGTGGACTAACTTTTGGTAGAAACAAATATACATGAATAAGGATACTGAAAGACATAGTTATAGACTTCATTTTTTCAAGCTTTTGTTTTCATATGCTTATTCAGCTCACCTACTCAATGACCATTTTATTGAGAAGACAAATGGAAAATCAGAGATCATTTTTCAGCCATCCTAGTCTCAAAAAATCAAGAGCATTTAATGCTCACAATGATTGTCTCTATCAGCTAGTTTTTGAAGACCTTTTAAATATTCAAGAGATGCATTGAAGACAGTAACAACAATGAGAATATAAGCAAGAGTTAGAAAATTTATTGAGAGCATTTAAACTTACTACTCAACTACACATTTAAGAGAGCAATTAATTTTAGAATCTGCTCAATCATTAAAGAAGACTTGTGCCTACACCAACATCATTTATTGAAGTCTCATTGAAGAAAAAGAAACTCAGAATATAAATTATATTTTTGGAGAGTTTCATTATTCTACATTGTACAAAAAATATTCAAATTTCTTTGAAGCTTTGTAGAAGCTTCGGATTGTTGTACCGGTGATTGGTTCCAACCTTCAAGTGGGCCACGGTGTTTAAAGCTCGGTATCAACTTGCAAACGGTTGTACGCTTTGGTTTGATCCTACCCTTCAAGTGAATCACGGTAGTTAAGTGCAAGGGAGTCGGAAGCTCTAGGCGCGTGACGTAGGCCGGGTTTTGGCCGAACCACGTTAAAAATACGGTATCATTTATTTATCCGCACATCATTTGCATATTTTATTTGTGTTTTCTTAAGTTAATATTTTCAGCACACTAATTTCCAAATATATTAATTCTGAAAATTGCTAAATTTATTTTAACTTTAAAATAACTATTTTCGAATTAATTAATTAAATTCAGAATATTAATTTGTATTAAATATAAAAATTAATTTAATATTTATGAGCTGTTAAAATCTGCACTTTAGCTTGTATAAATTATTTGGTTTCATTTATTTGATATTCTTGGGTTTATTCTTTAAAGATTTATTAATCTGTAAATTATTAAGGTGATGTAAATTAAATATTTTTCTGAAATTTTAATTTGACTAAAAATTTGCTAAATTCAATTCACCCCCCTCTTGAGTATTATCTGAGCAACAATTGGTATCAGAGTCAGTGCTCTTCTTATTTTTAGATTTAACAATCTTAGAGCTAAAGATCAATGGTATATGTTACAACATCTCTTGCTGAAGGCCAATCAATTTTTAAACCTCCTCTATTTTCTGGAAATAATTATAACTATTGGAAAAATAGAATTAAATGTTTTATTCAGTCACATGATTATGAAGTTTGGAGAGTTATTATAAATGGTCCATTTCTTCCTATGAAAATGGTAAATAATATTTCTGTTCCTAAAGAAGAAAATGAATGGAATGAAATAGACATTAAGAACATTAAAAAAATACCAAAGCTATGAATATTTTGCATTATGCCCTTGATGTAAATGAGTATAATATAATTTGTTGTTGTGAATCTGCTAAAGAAATTTGGGATAGATTAGAAGTCACATATGAAGGAACAAATCAAGTTAAAGAAGATAAAATCAGCATGCTTGTTCATAATTTTGAGTTATTTAAGATGAAATCCAATGAATCTATTTCTGATATGTTCACTAGGTTCACAAATATTATCAATGGTCTTAAATATCTTGGAAAAACCTATACTGGATGACCAAAAAGTTGGCTATCAAGGAAGAAATAAGAGAAAACATGTCTCTCTTGATGAGCTTTTAGGTTTTTTAATCACTCATGAGATGGAACTCAAGGAATTTGTTGAAGAAAAGAAACCTAAAGCAAATAAAATTATTGCTTTCAAATCTTCAAGCAAGGATGTAGAAAGTGAAGATGATGATGATATTTTCTTATTGGCTAAAGACTTCAAAAAATATCTTTCTTCCAAAAAGAAAGCCAAGGAAAAAAGAAAGAAAAATTCTTCAAAAGAGTTCAATGATGATACTCATTCTGAATTAAGATGCTATTATTGTGATGAAGTTAGGCACATTAAGCCAAATTGTCCAAAGTATAAGAAAGGAAAGAAGGCATTGAAGGCCACAACATGGAGTGACTAAGACACTAGCTCTTTCGATGAAGATTCAAAAGAAAATAAAGTTGCTCATATTTGTTTCATGGCTATGGAAAATGGGGTACATTCTAACCCTGAAACTTCTAGTGATAGTGATGATGATAATGTCGATGATTATGAGGAATTACAAAATATTTTTGATGAATTATGTGAAATTTTGAAAAACTTAAAAATAAATATATTGAAGTTAAAAAGTCTCATTCTCTATTATCTACAAAATGTGATTTATATTCAAAAGAAATTAATGAGTTGAAATTAGAAAATCATTCTTTAAGAAAAGAAGTTGAATTTCTGAAAATAGAAAATACTAGTAGCATATCTTTTGAGGCACTTGAACTTGAAAATTTTGAATTGTAAAAGAAAGTTGACACATTATTGCCTATCTTGTCAAATTTTGTAAATGGTGGAGATTAGTTATACAATTTGTTAGGTAATCAAGTATGGATGTTTGATAAATTCGAAATTGGTTACAACACTAATGAAAATGAGAAAAAAATTCAAAACTTTTCGAATTACAAAGTTAACTCATTATGCACATATTGTGGTAGACATACACATTTTTCAGATTTGTGTCCATATAAATTTAGAAAAAGAAAATTAGTTTGGGTTCCTAAAGGAACTAAGATGTATACTAACCCCTATGGACCTAACACATTTTGGGTACCAAAAGAGAAAACTTTCAAAGTTGTGTAGGTTGCATTTTGAGATGGAATGTGGATTTTCAAGGCATATGATTTGGCATCATTGCAAATTTCAAGTATCATTGCCTAATGTTTAAAATGCCACACTTAGAGAAATTTTCATGAAAATATCATTGGTATTGGTAAGGTGGTAAGGACACCCTTCTTAAATATTGAATTTGATATCTTATGATTCTTGATGATTTATTTTATGATCTTAATTGATAATTTCTCATGCTTAAATTATTTGACTATGCATA
Organism: Sambucus nigra; assembly: GCA_949130495.1. NCBI lineage: Eukaryota > Viridiplantae > Streptophyta > Magnoliopsida > Dipsacales > Adoxaceae > Sambucus > Sambucus nigra. The sequence continues at coordinate 165,687,327 of OX422213.1, read as the reverse complement.
TAAGTTTGTTGTTGATAATTTAGTCTTGACATGTAAATTTTGTACATTTACTGTCTTTGGTGAATTTATTTTGTATAACATATATTTGATTTGGATGATAAGTTTTTTAGATAAAAAATCATTACTTTTTGTGAATAATAATACATTCACTTATTGACTTTGATGATATGAACATATTAATTTTTGTGAGGTAGTGCCATTATTTGAATATTTGTGACATTCGTGATAATTTTTTTGAATATAGTAACAATTGTGTCATGTGCACTTGATTTGTAAAATCTTATGATTAACAAAAATGATTTATGAATTTTTTTAGAGTTGTTGAAAATAAGTCTATGAAGCAAAAAGATGCGCCATACTTAATGCATATATGCCTTCATTGGTATCCCTTAGGGGGAGATAAATAATCATTGAAAATTATTCATAGAAAAATGCTTGATCAAAATTTTTGATGTATTATTATAGATATTGCAATATTATTGATATATTTCAAGAATTTTATGTTCGTATTACTAAAATGGCAAAGAATAAACAAATAAAAATTCATGTCTCTATACTCATGTTGCGCACATCATTAAAATTATTTGACAAACATTGAGTTGTGATATTCACCATTGTGTGCGTGATATTATTAATTTTATCATTTTTGTGACGGTGTGCATTATTTGATGATATTATTTCCTATCTATTAAATCGAATACATGCTATGAAAAATTTATGAGATATTTAAAAAAAATGATGACACATGTGCCTATTGAAAAATTTCATGTCATTCATATGCCCCTTGCATTTATGCTTGAATCCCATGCATGAACTATTTTTGATAGGGGAAGATTCTATTAACCCGATGACACTCGATTTAAATTGAAAAATGTTTTTGATAATGTCAAAAGGGAGAGAAATATGTATGATTCACTAACTGTGCTTAGTTTATTCGTTTTATGATTTGTGAATCATTATTTATCATCATAAAAAAGGGGGAGATTGTTAAACGAAAATGTATTTAATCTTGTAATTAATATTTAATTAGTTTAATTGTAATTAATATATATTTTAGTTTAATATAATATATTGATTTTCATGATTCCAAACATTCAATATATATATATATATATATATAACATAATTATTTATGATAATATTTATTTATTCGTATACTATATATGTCACTGTTTTATTATTTGGTTTGTTTATACCTAGTTAAATATAAATTTATTAGTGTGTTTACATTATATTAATATTTCATATGTAAATGAGTTAACATACATTTTTTTTACTCTATTATAACTGTTTATTATGTATTACTAATTGTGGTGACTATTAAGTTCAACACAAATTAGTAAGCAAAGGCAATCACCAAAAGCAAATAAAGAATGTAAAGAACGTCAATCACACGACACAGTATTTACGTGGTTCAGCAAGAATGCCTACGTCCACGGTGGTACTCGCAATATTATTTCTCTTTACTCCGGGAGTGTTTTACAGGAAAGACAATGCGTGCCTTTTGTCCCAGGCTTAGGGTTTGTTATATACAGGTTTGTTTCCGGGGAGTGGGGGTGTTGGACTCCCCCACGTCAATCCCCAATTCCTAGAATATCTCCTTACGAGATTTTAGGAATAGACTGTGACACCCCGCCTAATTAAATACCGGGCGATCACTCCTTTATTAAATTAAAATCAAGGTGAACAGTTGGTTCATTCTTAGCATCACTGTCGTTAAAATACTTTTCCAATTTAAACACCCTACATAATTAAGCTAAGTGTCAAAACCATTTTAAACCTTATTTCCATTCTATTAAATCCAATTATAAAACCGTTAACCATTTACATTTTAAGAGTCACACATTAGGAATGAGAATAGAAATGAACATACACGAATTTAATCATCAATAATAAATCCCAACATTTACAACACTAAAGGAAAACATCCTGACAGAAATAAATCCCGAAATAAAGGTACTGAAAGTAAAAATTACAATCTCTGACAATACCAACTAAATAATAGAAAGAGAGCGACACATGCCCCTGCTGGATAAAACTGAACTAGGAGTATAATCAAATGGATGAAGTCGTCTAAACAACAGGCCTGCAACTCCCACATAAGCTATAGCTCGTTCCTTCCAAAGGACCCTATGCAAGACGCCCCTGTGGCTGGGCACCTGTAATATATACATATATATATATACAAGAGAGAAAGAGAAATGGAAACGGGTCAGAGCCCGTTAGTGTATATGATTAAAAAATTCGTTTAGCAAGTATTTAAATTGATTACAGGCTAATGCAACAACATATTAGTGCGACCCTCTCTTGAGAAATTCTCACCTCTCTTCTAATGTGCACACCTATCGCACTAACCTTCCCAATGGTCTATCTCGTCATATACCACACTATCTTTCCCCAATGATTTAACTTATCTTAGGTTATTCGCAGGATTTACAACTGAACAACACAAGTATTTAAAACGTAAGATTTCAATTTGTAACCAAAGTTCTCATTTTAACTTTATTAATCAATAAAGTTTTCCAGTGTCATATTATACTTTCTCAAAACAAGTATTTATAATTTGAGTCATCAACCATGTCCTACATATCAAATCACAGTAGGCAGTTCCAGATTTCAGAATTTCATATATATATTAACTACTCGTATAATATATATATCATAACAGCACCCCACATAAAAACTATGGTGCGGGCATACTCTACTATCCAATCCCTGTATCACTCGTATTAAGGGGAATACAAATTCGGAATCACTCTCGAATTGTATTAACACATACACAACAATATTGAGGCGAAGCATAGATTTCAAGTCTCTAAGAGGATGGCACATACCCGCGTCTCTTAGGACCGTCTGAACTATCAAATCGATAGCCTGTACCAAGGATATCTATCTCCTAGGGTACGAGTCAATATCCCCCATAAGGCACACAGAATAAGATTCGTCCCAGCGCGGTAACCTCAGGGATAGCAAGTAGCGTGGGCATGTTTTTCACACATAGATAGCATATGCATACACAATCATATAACTATACTAATATTACCATATCAATATTGGGTATATTCTCAAATCCCATAATTACGACATTATTTCTCATATCTCATTATTTGTTATCACACGTAACAGTTCGTTTCTAACCTTGATTCGATATTATTCCAACTTACCACATAACTCTCATGGTTTTATCCTCCCACCTATAAAAATTCAGTAGGTATTCATCTATTCTCTTTCGTAACTATTTTACGTAATCTTCTCACTTTAAATACGTAGTTTTATCGTTTCTTATATATGAAATCTCCCAAGGATACAACTCTCGTCTAACCTTAAAGGTCCCAACCTTATTCATATGTCCTACTGGTCTTCCATACCTCCCAAAACATTTTATTAAGGATGTCCAAGAATTATTTCACATCAACTTGAATTTAACTAATTTAAAAAGGGAAATAGGAGTCTGCCAGGAGGGGTCGATCGATCGAGGTCTGGGGCTCGATCGATCGAGGTCTGGGGCTCGATCGATCGAACCTTTGATCGATCGAAGCTCTTGGCTCGATCGATCGATCAAGCAGGTATGCGATTTCTGCAGTTTTGCAGTTACGGGTTTCAACCTCTAACCTCAACCAATTGCATATTTTTTATTCCCAATCGTCCCAGAATTTGTACTACCAACATTATATCATCATATTATGTATTTCCTACGTAAAGCATGTAAATTTCCGTCACTAAACATGGATTAACAACCCAAAATTCATGTAAATATCAAGAACCCTAGAAATCTCTTAAACATGGTTCTAACAAATCTTTTCCAGAATTTTCTTCATCTACAAACTCATAAATTCGTGGTTCAATCCTCTACATGTTAAGGGGTTTCCAGAATAACAATTAATCCATCCCTACATGCAATTTCCTATCTCATCTTTTAGGTTTCTTCCATAACAACTCATTCTAATTACTCCTAAACTAATATGAAAGATGCATCAACGAAATAAGCAAGATAAACACTTGCCTGGGATTTTCAGAAGTTTGGTTTGGTGCCGAAATTGATGTGGTTGCGTTCCCCGTCTCGCGATCTACGCGTTGGCGGTGGCGGCGGTGCAAACGGTTGAGTTTTGAGCCTTGGAATACCTTGAGAGCTCTCTCATCTCCTCTCCAATGGCCGTTCTAGAGTTTTGAGTTTTCTAACCCTAGATGACTAACCTAAATGGCTGATATAGATTACTAATTTTCGTGGGTTTAATTACCCAAAAATACAAAATTGCTGAAATGCCCTCCTGAGGTACTAATTAAGTCTAAAAACGCCCCGAGACCCAAACTAAACCCCCGGGTACACTTTTTGGACTACCTAGACCCTTCCGGACGCATTGGCACACTCAAAATGACCATACGAATAACTTATAAAATATTCACTTTTATAAATCAACATTTAGTCCCGACACGACACAGGCGCGTCCCGACTTAAATTTCCATAATTGCCATTTTATTCACACGTGACAACATTATAAAAATAAATCTCATATATTACTATACTCATCCAGTAATATTCAACAAATATTATATTTCCAATAATTACTAACTCTCGTCACGCTAGTAAATATTTAAAACAACATTTCGGATAAAAATTAAATTAATTTATCTCAATTAAATTTAATAAATCCCTAAATTTAAAAGCCATGAAAATACGGGGTATTACATACTTCCCCCCTAATAACGGAATTTCGTCACGAAATTCGGAAAATAAGGCCTACCGGGTAGCACAATTATGGATATCCTTGTCAGTATGCAAACTATCTACATAGTACGGCGCTCAATTACTATAGCTTTTTCCTCACAGCAACTTTGTTTTACATTCTCATTGGAGACACTTCACATTGCTCCCAACTGACAACATTTGAATAGGTCACGCCTATACGTTATAATTTTCCATTATCTCACTATCATTAGGAGGCCGCACCTCACTACATGATAACTACTCGGATTTATTCATATACAAAACTCCCTTTTTGAGAAAATTATACGAACATTTGATCACTCTTGCTCGCCTAAAACAATCGTGGAATTCCACCATAGTTATCGGATATTATCTCGGCCGATCCAAATATTTTGATTATTTACTCACCTCTAAGCATACGGAAGGAGAATAGTCGAGGTTCTTCCATAACAAAACCTTAATAAGCACCTCGTACGCAACATTTAGGTACGAGTGCTTCTACAGAGCATTCCTGAAATCATCGTACCAAGATTCCAAAATCTCCTTCACGTGGCTCCACAAATCTTTAATCACCGTGTGCCTATTCCCTGGCTAAGGGTGATACATCCTACTCGAAACGAAACCTTATCTCCGCTGGTTCCTGAAATCCCATATCAAAGGTGGGATTCACCAATCTCATCCTGATTCAGAAATTCATACTGCGCCGGACCATGCACTGGCGCGATCCTTCCTTTCAAAGGAAGTCTGGGGCATACTAGTTAATATTGTAAGCCAGCCCAAAGGAATATCAATCACTTCCTTCTCGGCGACTTAATTCACATGTTCGGGATAAACCCTTGATCTTGTTTTGAGGATGGCAACCCATCCAAGAACTTTACCGACTTTACCAACCTCTTCCAATTTCAGGAATTTTCGATAAACACAAAATTCTTTGGTTGATTCTCCTCTTTCAACCAAACCTTACCTATGGGCGGTGCATGTAGAGACTACTCACTACGTCCCGCTAAACATCGATTCTTCCCTTGAAATGTCTCACATTAAGTGACACGTAATACTCCCCTTCCTTCCTTGGAGTATGCCGAAAGTTCCGACCCGTGCTCTTCTCTCCACTAAGTGCATCTCTGGATCTCTTATATCATACTAACATCATTACTCTTTGTATGCGCAAGTTGCTCTCACACTTGACTAATAACAACTCCGCTTCGGGTGTGCTTCATAATAATTAAATTCTACTCTATTCAAGGAATACCAATTCTTGAATGGCTTCCCATAGCCTTCCAATCAAGTTAGGGCGTGATATTCTAATTTCACACCTATGTATGGATTATCACCCCTCATGTGACGTTTAATCCACTCTATCACTTTCACTTCGTTAAACTAGTCCCACAAACATATATGACACACATCCATAACCACGTCCCTTTGACTCGGACGATTTTAACTGCAATTAACCAAGATGCCCACATTTTCGCAACACCCCGACCGCCCTAGGAGAGCGAACGACGTGCTACTCATCTGTAGAACGAACTAAATTTAACGAAATATAAGGAATAGGGCATTCAAATTCCATGACGATAAAAGAGAAATAACAAATCTCAACCTTTTTCAGATAAGTTCAACAATTTTCCAAATATGTAGATCAACCAAAATAAATCACTAACGCTTTATTCATCAAAATAATTACAAGTCATCTCTTTTGTATAAAAAGTTCTTTCCAGATAATCCAAGCTAAAAATCATTCTAACTCTTTATTCACCTCGTGTTCTGAACGCGGTTACGACGTTTGGGGTACTCTCAATCACCCTAGAAATCAAAATTCTTAAATTCTCCTTACCATCGTTCCACCCCTCAAACCGTGGGGATAACTTTCAATGCTTTCTTACCACAAATTTCCGGCTCCAATGGCTTTAACACAAAATTCAACTTCCAACTTACATACATAATTACTTGATCCCATTTCGACCAGGGTATCGAACTCATGGAATAGTGACCAAACGTCTCCCTATTTCCAACCTTACGCTAAGTTTCATACGTGGGATGTCTCGCAAAGAGAAATCCAAACAAGGAACTCCCCCGATACACTACTACCTAGCTTTGTCGGTAATCGAAATCCGTTAGGTCCTCCGTCCGTGGTATGTACCCCTTTATTCCGTCTCTTGACAGAAAAGTTACAATTTCTCCCGTAATTATGCTTAACAAAGAACGTTTCACCAATTTCACTATCGTCCCGTATTGGTTGATGGTAATTACATTCTATAAACCGCGGATACATACGATCGGAATTCTCGAAATTTCCTTCCCTAATAATAGGGGTATAACTCTTAACTCCCACATCTCTAAAGGATAGATATAACAATGCACTCTTCCTATCACTAAGTCCGGAGTGCCAAACATAATACTGAGTCAAATCTTTTCGCTCAACGGTAAATCCCGATACATATTGAATCATACTAACAAAGTCTATACATACATTAGCATCGAATATCTCGAGCCCACTATCTCCTCCGAAGTCTCTAGGATAGATAATATAAGTGCGAGTCCAACCTTCTTACAGGTAAAGCTCGCCACAACAAAACATGCTGCACTAATGCAACTACTCCGATAGCCTTGCAATAAATTCCCACTATCGTACTAACCATTTCTATAACGTTTTAACAAAGATAATATCATACTCGTTTATCGCATCACTACAACGAGTAACCTCAATAAAGTATAAAACACTGTTAATATACTCATTCATCCTCCGCGGATAGCACTTAAAGAAAAATCCCGCTACACTAGGGAAAAATATTCGCATTTTAATAACGTTTATAATGATATGCATTAAGCTCGTCTCACATGCTAATCTAGCAAGGAACAAAATATGGTGACTCGCTCGTGTCACATAAACACGTTGCATCCTTTGAGGATACAACTTACACTTCTATCTTGTCAATCGTCTTGACTGTGCAAATGGTTTTCGTACATAACACGTCTACTCAAACTAAACAAAATTTCTTTAATCGTTGCCTTTTACTAGGCACCGTATTCTTGTCCTTTTTATCACTTTGGAACATATTATCGTAAGCGATCTCACTCCGCACAAAATACCTCAACACATAATCCACTTACCACCTGTCCTACTAACCAGGTTAGGATTGTCCTTCTCTCGGACTTTAGTAAACTCGATTCCTGTTAACCATCCCGGTTGTTCCCTTAGCTTTTTAGGCCATAAAGATCTTGTTACTATCTATAATAGTACTTACTGAATTTACCATCACTTGGTAAGAATTTAATTATCCGAATCATTTAAATGGGTCCCCTGATGTGTATCCACATCCCTTTGTGGTGGTATACCACCACCGTTGCATTCAGTCGTATTCTCGACTAAATTCTTCGATTCCTTTAACTTCCCCCACAAAGAAGCATTATCATCTATTTTGACAAAATATGACAATGTCAACCTCTGAATCGGTCGTCCATCAGAATTACCTCTTTGAGTGTTATCAACTATTACTACGTGTCGATCTCCCACTCAGATTTGTTTCCCCCACTTGTATTGACATCTTCTGATACAAAATTCGCTAACGGTTAAGATTCATATTCACGAATGGACCCCTGACATGCCCTCTCTCGATGAGTTCAGAACCACATTTGTTTCTAATCCTGAACAGTTAAGGAAGGAACATACGGTCATCACTGTACCTAAGGTTCTCCTATAGTCATAGCATTCCATTTCTAAAATTGGTGGTTGACTCCAACCATTATAACTTCGTCCCGAAAGCCAAGAAAGTTTTCTCTAAATTTTCACTTTCAGTTTGCCACACTCCGTCCTATATTTAAGCCTTTGGATACTTTACCTCCTTTGGTAAACACATACAATTTTCGTGTTTCTAAAATTTTCCACTGACAGTCTCTACACGTTTTTGTAATACGTTGGGTAAGTTTACCCTCGCACCTCTTTTGACTGTAACAGCATTTGAAAATCATTGTTGCACCTTAGTCACCTTTCTAGTCGTGGCTTCTCGTGCCATAATGGAGGTGACCTCAACTACGGTCATCATCCTCGGTTATATTTTATAATCTCAATTGAGCCCTGCCTCCTGATGTCCGCTTAACAGTCCTCTTCTGACATCCGTCATCGCTCAGCACACGCACACATCCGAACGAAATTATAATTCACTAATGTATACACATATAGCAGGAGAACGAAATCTCGTCAAAGAAATCGACAATCCTAAACTTAGGTCTCTATATCAAACAAAGCAACGCTGAAAGCATAATAAGCCGTACAGATCCTAAGGACTCTAGAACCTGATGCTCTGATACCACCTGTGACACCCCGCCTAATTAAATACCGGGCGATCACTCCTTTATTAAATTAAAATCAAGGTGAACAGTTGGTTCATTCTTAGCATCACTGTCGTTAAAATACTTTTCCAATTTAAACACCCTACATAATTAAGCTAAGTGTCAAAACCATTTTAAACCTTATTTCCATTCTATTAAATCCAATTATAAAACCTTTAACCATTTACATTTTTAAGAGTCACACATTAGGAATGAGAATAGAAATGAACATACACGAATTTAATCATCAATAATAAATCCCAACATTTACAACACTAAAGGAAAACATCCTGACAGAAATAAATCCCGAAATAAAGGTACTGAAAGTAAAAATTACAATCTCTGACAATACCAACTAAATAATAGAAAGAGGGCGACACATGCCCCTGATGGATAAAACTGAACTAGGAGTAGAATCAAATGGATGAAGTCGTCTAAACAACAGGCTTGCAACTCCCACCTAAGCTGCAGCTCGTTCCTTCCAAAGGACCCTATGCAAGACGCCCCTGTGGCTTGGCACCTGTAATATATACATATATATATATACAAGAGAGAAAGAGAAATGGAAACGGGTCAGATCCCGTTAGTGTATATGATTAAAAAATTCGTTTAGCAAGTATTTAAATTGATTACAGGCTAATGCAACAACATATTAGTGCGACCATCTCTTGAGAAATTCTCACCTCTCTTCTAATGTGCACACCTATCGCACTAACCTTCCCAATGGTCTATCTCGTTATATACCACACTATCTTTCCCCAATGATTTAACTTATCTTAGGTTATTCGCAGGATTTACAACTGAACAACACAAGTATTTAAAACGTAAGATTTCAATTTGTAACCAAAGTTCTCATTTTAACTTTATTAATCAATAAAGTTTTCCAGTGTCATATTATACTTTCTCAAAACAAGTATTTATAATTTGAGTCATCAACCATGTCCTACATATCAAATCACAGTAGGCAGTTCCAGATTTCAGAATTTCATATATATATTAACTACTCGTATAATATATATATCATAATAGCACCCCACATAAAAACTATGGTGCGGGCATACTCTACTATCCAATCCCTGTATCACTCGTATTAAGGGGAATACAAATTCGGAATCACTCTCGAATTGTATTAACACATACACAACAATATTGAGGCGAAGCATAGATTCCAAGTCTCTAAGAGGATGGCACATACCCGCGTCTCTTAGGACCGTCTGAACTATCAAATCGATAGCCTGTACCAAGGATATCTATCTCCTAGGGTACGAGTCAATATCCCCCATAAGGCACACAGAATAAGATTCGTCCCAGCGCGGTAACCTCAGGGATAGCAAGTAGCGTGGGCATGTTTTTCACACATAGATAGCATATGCATACAAAATCATATAACTGTACTAATATTACCATATCAATATTGGGTATATTCTCAAATCCCATAATTACGACATTATTTCTCATATCTCATTATTTGTTATCACACGTAACAGTTCGTTTCTAACCTTGATTCGGTATTATTCCAACTTACCACATAACTCTCATAGTTTTATCCTCCCACCTATAAAAATTCAGTAGGTATTCATTTATTCTCTTTCGTAACTATTTTACGTAATCTTCTCACTTTAAATACGTAGTTTTATCGTTTCTTATATATGAAATCTCCCAAGGATACAACTCTCGTCTAACCTTAAAGGTCCCAACATTATTCATATATCCTACTGGTCTTCCATATCTCCCAAAACATTTTATTAAGGATGTCCAAGAATTATTTCACATCAACTTGAATTTAACTAATTTAAAAAGGGAAATAGGAGTCTGCCAGGAGGGGTCAATCGATCGAGGTCTGGGGCTCGATCGATCGAACCTTCGATCGATCGAAGCTCTTGGCTCGATCGATCGATCAAGCAGGTATGCGATTTCTGCAGTTTTGCAGTTACGGGTTTCAACCTCTAACCTCAACCAATTCCATATTTTTTAGTCCCAATCATCCCAGAATTTATACTACCAACATTATAGCATCATATTATGTATTTCCTACGTAAAGCATGTAAATTTCCGCCACTAAACATGGATTAACAGCCCAAAATTCATGTAAATATCAAGAACCCTAGAAATCTCTTAAACATGGTTCTAACAAATCTTTTCCAGAATTTTCTTCATATACAACCTCATAAATTCGTGGTTCAATCCTCTACATGTTAAGGGGTTTCCAGAATAACAATTAATCCATCCCTACATGCAATTTCTTATCTCATCTTTTAGGTTTCTTCCATAAAAACTCATTCTAATTACTCATAAACTAATATGAAAGATGCATCAAGGAAATAAGCAAGATAAACACTTGCCTGGGATTTTCAGAAGTTTGGTTTGGTGCCGAAATTGATGTGGTTGCATTCCTCGTCTCGCGATCTATGCGTTGGCGGTGGCGGCGGTGCAAACGGTTGAGTTTTGAGCCTTGGAATACCTTGAGAGCTCTCTCCTCTCCTCTCCAATGGCCGTTCTAGAGTTTTGAGTTTTCTAACCCTAGATGACTAACCTAAATGGCTGATATAGATTACTAATTTTCGTGGGTTTAATTACCCAAAAATACAAAATGACTAAAATGCCCTCCCGGGGTACTAATTAAGTCTAAAAACGCCCCGAGACCCAAACTAAACCCCCGGGTACACTTTTCCGACTACCTCAACCCTTCCGGACGCGTTGGTGCGCTCAAAACGGACATATGAATAACTTATAAAATATTCACTTTTATAAATCAACATTTAGTCCCGACACGATACAGGCGCGTCCCGACTTAAATTTCCATAATTGTCATTTTATTCAAACGTGACAACATTATAAAAATAAATCTCATATATTACTATACTCATCCAGTAATATTCAACAAATATTATATTTCCAATAATTACTAACTCTCGTCACGCTAGTAAATATTTAAAACAACATTTCGGATAAAAATTAAATTAATTTATCTCAATTAAATTTAATAAATCCCTAAATTTAAAAGCCATGAAAATACGGGGTATTACATAGACTATGTCGTAACTGAATGATTTGAGACGGGGGGCTCCCATACTTTGGTTCGTAATTTATTGGGCTACTCGTCTAGGCCCGAGGTGACAAATCGAGGTACCCACAATTGCCCCTAAAGTTATTAGGCCACAATTTGGGATCAATAATTTTAAATGATTTGTCATAATGGCTATCTTATAAATTGTGCAACACTCTCCAAGATAGGAAGGCCTCTTCTAAACTGATTTAAGCGGCAACCCGCTTCGTTTCCCGTGCGTTATGATTGGAAACGTTTAAAAATCCCTCGAAGCAGTGTTTATGGTTGTCGTTTCAAGTTTCTTCATACTTAGAAGTAAAAGTAGGAAAAGGGAACATACAGGTAGGTGCATTTGCACACATGAAGAAAATGATAACACCCATGTAACAATAGAGTTTATCCCTCTTATGACAAACAAGTCCCCAGCGGAGTCGCCATTGTGGCCACCCCTTTCTCGATCGGCGAGCGCGCGCGGGTTCGCACCCTTCCTCGGGGTGCTTCGATCATCGTCGATGTGGGGTGATGTATAGAGATAGAGTGTTAGCCTATTTTACACAAAATAGGTAGAAGAAATGTTGCTTCCTCGATAGAATGACATCAAAGACATACTGATGCTTGCGATACCAATTAGTTCAAGGGTTTGGAGGCTAAGTTACGGAATGGGAAGGTGTTAGGCACCCATTCCGCCCTTTCAATCTCTCATGGGTATATGTTATTATTTTCCTTAATAACTCCATGAAGTGTGTGTGCGTGTATAAATAAATGGATAATGGAATTACTCGACTCGCGTCATGGAGAATGATGGAGTGAGGTCATCCGTAGGAGTGTTCCTAAAATAGTAACTAAAAATGTAATGTGTGCATTTGTCGGGTCACCGATCGTCTATAGAAAAATGATGGTACATGTTGGATAAAACATAAGCATGAATCACAATTATAATATGTGTAAATAATATATGAACAAAAATAGGAAAAGAGGACTCGAATCTCGGATTTTACACAAGACGCCTATGTAGCCTAAAAAGGCATCAAAGTCCATGTAGTTCGCATGCAACACGGGGGTAGAGTAATCCCATAAATACAACCGAGGACTTTATTATATGTATGTGTGTAGAAAAATAATGTTTTAGTGTGAGAAAATGTAGTGAGAAATCCCCGTTTGGAATTTATAAACAAACCATCTTTTTCTTATTTTTTTTATAGAAAATATAGTATGTGTAATACTATTAATAAAAAGTTGGATATTAATATGTGTGAACTAATAAAGATGAAAAGCTAAAGTAAGAATTAAATAACTAATGCGAAAATAAGGGAATTTAAAGAGAGAGAGAAAGGTTTGGACCTTCTTCGAAAACTTTAATATTGATCTTGATTGTTGAAGGGTTTCTCTTGCAAGTGGATGAAGGGGGTAGGAGGAGGGGAAATGAAATTTGTTAAATTGGGTAAAAAAAGGATGGGAATGGAATGTGGAGGAAAGATTTCAATATGGAAACCACGTTAACTTGGAGAGAATGTTGCTGAGATCAATGAGAGGGATGTTTCTGGGATGCCTTTTAAAGTGATTTCATGCTCCCTTTATATAGGGTTAGGGGGGTGCCAATCGGCATTGTACATGATAGGCAGGAAAATGGGTTTGCCATTCGACAGTCTCAGACAGATTTTCCAAAAAATGATCGCAAAATGCTATCCGTAAGTCAGAAGCGTGCATAGGATGAACCATTAGAAAGGGTATTAAAAGACCTTTAATAATTCATTGAGACGATCTCGGGTTTGGAAGTTTACCGAGGTCAAATGAGGCTAAGAAGTGCCCGTTGGTCACTCACTAGACAGGAAATTCTCAGAGGAGAACGGATCGTTCGTCCGAATCGTAAGGCCGCTTAGAGCACGGGACCAACATTTACAAAAGGGTATTCAGAGCCTTTCGAATATTTTTTCATTCTCGTTCGATTTGGAGAGTTGACCTCAATCAAACGAGGCCCGAAAGCGCTCGATGACCCTTCAGAGTAAAATGGGTCGTTCGTCCGTGCCATAAGGCTGATTCATGTGCGAGGTGGACCATTGAAAAGGGGATTCATAGCCCTTTAAAGATTCATTCAGTCTCGTTTAAGATGAAGAGTTAAAGGGAGTCAAATGAAGCCTGGGAGCATCTGATGGCATTCGAATCAGTTTTTAGGGGGGAAATGGTCCATTTGTTCGAACCATAAGGCTTATTCGTGCACTAAAAAAATCGTTATAAAGTGGATTCAGGGCCCTTCGAAGATTCAATGAGATTTATCTCAGGTAAGAAAGTTGATTGGGGTCAAAACGGGGCTCGGGAGGACCCGGTGGCCTCCAGATCGATTTTTTATAGTAAAACGGACCGTTTGTCTTGATCGTAAGGTCGATTCGTGCACAAGATAAACCGTTGGAAAGGAAATTCAGATCCCTTAGAAGATTCAATAAGCTTATAGTTAGGTGAGAGAGTTGACCGGTAGTCAAACGGGGCCTGAGAGCGCCCGGTTGCCTTTAGATCAGTATTCAAAGTATGACCTCGGGTTTATGGTGAAGGAGGAAGTTCTAGGGACCTAAAGAAATGCTTGGAGGGTCCTAGAATTTGGTGACTACAAAGGCAAAATCAAATTAGACATAAATCTTAGAGTTTCAAACGCCAATAAATTTTTAAACACTTAAATTTTGAAATATAAGTGTAGACACCTCGATATCTCACCCCTGCACCTATTTTCCCCCAAAATCTCAACTCTCGAAATCCATCTAAAGCTGATTTTGAAAAACGTTGCTAATGCCGTTTAATACAAGGTTAAACTGTATAAGAAACTCCGAGATGTTTGTTGAAGAAACCCTTTTCTTTTGAAAATAAAAATGATAAACAACAAGGTGTGTTTACACAAACTTATGTACGAGAGTAATCAAGACTTTGTAACCAGTTTTAAAACTAAGACAGTTTTAAAAATCAGCACACTTTAGAATGAGATGAGGAGATGAAGATAATCTGAACACACAGTTTTTAACGTGGTAAAACCTCTCCCAATAGAGGAAACATCCACGGTGACTTCTAAGTCACGAAAGTAAAAATCAACTAACAACAAATAATAGTTACAAACAATACAACATACATGCACACAAATCAACCTATTCTAAGTTTAGGAATATACCCCACTTGGTGTCCTTCTAACTTCTCATAGATCTGATTGTTGATGATGTTCTTCTAGTTTGATAACTTCCTTTGCTTTAGCTTCCTTGCGCCGACTCAATAATCTTTGATCTTATTCACAACACTTCCAGTGCAGTAGTGTGTTAAGTGTTTGTGATGTGATTCCTATCAACATGCATGAACTCACACACACTTAGTTTTACAGACAGTCCTAGAAAAATTACATATAAAGACTATATGCTGTGATTTTCTTTCTTTCTTTCTTACAGAACTTGAGACCTTTTTACCTTTAAATGTATCCCAGATTCCACGGATATCTTGCTTCAAAATCAGTCAAGATCTTAATCAATCTCTGTTTTAAAAATATTTTTGAGATTGAAAATATCCAAGTGTGAATCCAACTAGGTCAAGGTTAAGTTTCGTAAGAATAGAAACCATAAAACATTTTCAAAACTAAATCAGTAAGGATTTTCTTAAATCGAGAAAGAAACATGCAGATTTAGTGAAATATAACATGCGGAGTGTAGATCTACAATTTCTATGAAGAAGAAATACAGATCTTCACACGAATGTTTAAGTTGGTAATAAGATCATAGACTAAGAGGTTACAGCTTCAATATGAACAACCAAGTAACACCACTCTCTCTCAAAACACTCAAGGTTGTGTTTGGGGTTGTGTGTATACGAAGGTTTGAATCAGAAATGAAGTGTTTAGGGTTAGGGTTAGGGTTTGGCTAACACAGTTTTCCCTTTCTCTCTCTTCTCTCTTTTCTTTTCTCTCTTCTCTCTCACTTCTCTCTTCTCTCTATTTTTTCTCTCATAAATGACGACTGCCAAAAGTCTTGAAATGTTGAAAAATAGAGGGCTTTTATAGGAGGGAAGGAAGGTTCTGGCTATTCAAAGGAAATCAAGGGCTGAGATCAAGTCTTCCTAATATTGACTTGATCCAAGGGTTATAAGAAGGCGGTGGATAAGTCGAATGTGATTGGTTCACAGGATAGCACAAGGATAGGTTTAAAACACATGCTGGCCATCGATAAGGATTGATCCAACGATCAGCAAACCACCAGGCAACGCTCTCACATAACAAACACAAATTGATGCATCAGGCAAGTGACAAGTGTTGGCATGTGATTGGCTTACAAACGCGCGTCAAAATAATTACAGGCAGCACCCTGAAGTCTCTAGCGCATTTACATTCTACCCAATCAAACATTCTAATGAAAAATGAAAATTTTCAAAATAGCAAATTAACCCCACAAATTTTATAATCACACTTTTATTAAAGAAATCATTATGTTAAAAATGTTTAAAAATTCCCAAAAAAAATTAAAACAACATTTTAAGGGGAATTAATCACACAATCAATTTTAAGCAATATATACACATGTATGCACTTCTAATTGTGTGTAGTGTGATTCAATTTATACCTTCTTGGATTATTGAAGAGGATTAGAGAGATAAATTCTGAGGCTCTTTGGATTCTAGGTTAGACAACCAATTTTGTCACTATTTCCAAATTAGTTGAGCACTTATACAATATAGACTTAAGCAAGTCAAAGGTATAAGGTGCTTCAGATTTTCTACTCCGTGAATTCAAGAGAAATGTATAACTACGAATACTTTTTCATATCAACTTAAAGCATGATCGAAACAAATATCCTAGCCTAGTTTCAATCTTTCACCACGACTCCACCAAGAGATCGGGTGTACATCATGTGAAAGCCTCGATTCCTCATAAATATGACCTTATGTATTAGTCCTCATCTAAGAGCATCATTACACTCATGTTCTTAGACAAGTAATAAACTTCATTTCGAAAGTCATATTTGAAACATAGTTTTCAATACGACAATCATGGTTATCGACAAGAGTCTATGCATTGGAGTATCTCAGAATCATTAAGAGTGTCAAAATCGAAAGTCAGATACTTCACACCATTCTCCAAATGAACAAATATACATTTCCCAAATCCGAACCTCAACCAAAGTATGTTTTCTACAAAATATATATGAGTTAATATTTATTACTTTCTCACGACATGCGTATAAAAAACATGCTTAGAACTGAAATGTTATGTTAAGGATTGACTCCTCGGATCATAGGTAATTCACAATCTATACACCTTGTGTCGACAACCTCAGCGAGGATCGCACAACTTGAACCATATATGCTTTGATCTCGTAAATACACAGGTATGTAGGTGCAATGTCGAGTCCCAGTTCGTGGGCACAAGCCCTCGCCCCAACGATCCATCCTCTTATCTCCACCACGAATACTTTCGCATCTTGAACTAGTGATCATATCATACCTCTTATAAACCACACTGCACTTGAAAGCCCACCAACTAGCTATCACTTCTAAGATCGATCTCATTTAGCTTCTTTAAGACTGTTGCATCATATGAGACACCATATGCTTACAAATTTTATATTTTCTAAATCGCTTTGGAAATGTTTTGGAGGTTGTTTATCGTATTATAAAAGGGTCATTTTTGACAAAATCTTAGTTTAATAATATGGTATTTGACTCAACTCTATTTTTTGCAAATAATTAGACATCACACCAATTTCATGAAATAACAGTCGATTTGCTTGGGAAAATGTGCTAATTTTTTTATCAATATGTGTAGTTTTCTACTAAATATTTGTGGATTGTAGTTGATTTACATGAAAGATATATAGATTTGCATGATTAAGTCAATTATCATATTATCTAAGTAATTTTTGTCAATATAACCCTTTTATAAAATCTTTTAAGGTCCTTTTGGTTTCCCACTATTGCCATGAAAATTGGCAAATAAGTTGACGAATGGATGATTTGCCAACATTTTGGTCCGTTTGGTAACATAATTTTGCCATGGAAATTTTTTTCATGGGTACCCAAATTTTACCATCATTTCTCCACTTTTTGTGGGAAAATTTGCTTATCTATTTGGTTGAGAAAAAATTTCCAACAAATTTGTCAACTTTGAATGAATACTTTTTCTCCCATTTTTATTTTATTCTCAAATGTTTTCTAATGTTTTAATAACTACTTTATAAAATTGTTCTAAATAACTTTTTAAAACATGTTTTAAAAACTGTATTAAAACTGTTTTTAAAAATTATCTAAAGACTGTTTTAAAAAATGTTTTTAAACAATTTTTACAAAACACTGTTTTTACTATTTTTAGAAAACTGTTTTTAAAAATTATTTAAAAATTATTTAAAACACTGTTTTAAACACTTAAATACTAATTTAAAAAATCTCTATAGTTTTTCATAACCGTTAAAATTATTTAAATGTTTCAAAAAAATGTATTAATTTACTTTTTTGGTAAAATCTATTTATTTTAGTCAAATATATTTTATGTTAGTCAATTATTTATTTGTTTTTTAAATAATTATTTTACTTTTTGACTAATTGGTTTGACTTTAATTTTTGACTCATTAGGTTGTTTGATAGTCCAAAGTGGGCAAATCTAACATTTGCCTATGAAAATTTTGTCATGTCAATTTTTGCCATAAATATTTTTGCCTATTTATTTATTTGACCACTTCGCAACCGAACGAACCCTTAAACTTGATTTTTGCTCACAAAATATACACGTGCAAAAAAGCTTATGACATTGTCTATTTTTTTTTATCACGTCTCTAGTGGATAAGTTGTCATGGTTCTAAAACGAATCTTGTGGAGTTTTCCTCAATGATCACGAGGGTCATGGCATTAGCAACCTTGACGAAGACAATGGCGGTGGAGGTGGAGGTGGAGGTGGAGGTGGAGGTGGAGATGAAAATAGATACCGGAGAAGCCGCTGCCTCCTCAATATCTACTTCCAGCAATTATGAGTTGAAATTTTTTCAGAGAGTCCGTTTGACAATCCAATTTCAAAATATAAAAATGAAAATAAAAATAAAAACTAATTTTAATTTTGAGAAATTGAAATTGATCTTTTTATATTTGAATTTCAACCCTTTGAAATTGAATTAGCAAGCCATTAATGAATTGGTTTGGTTGTTGTAACTTACAGACACACAGCTGGCGTGAGAAATACTAAATACTGTTATTGAAGACTGGTCATATCTTTGGTTTGGTTATTGAAGACAATGTTTCGTCAGCCCGACCAACACGGCTGATCAATACGTCACATATACTCAGGCCATCTCCAATCTTTGTTTCTATCCGTCAGTTTTTCTTCCTTAGAAATAGAGAAAGGTAAAATACAACTCCAATGAGACTTTCTATAGAAGGATGAATCTGATGTGGATAGTGAGTCATATGGAAATTTCAATCATCATTTCTACATGTAGAAATCCTAAAACAGTTATTCTATATGAGGTGGAACCAATATGAAAATGCACGTTGCTTATTTATAGGTACTCCATCTTTATAAAGCCAACACATCATTAAGAAGGAATTAACTGTTGGAGATAAATTGATCCACAATTTATGAAAATCTGCCAACAAGATATAGAATGCTTTTTAACCGTCAAATAAGAACAACTTTTGGAACTTGAACATTGGAGAAGGCCTCAGTATCGCTGGGACCCACTCTGACTCTGTGCCAATGCTTCTTTCCATATTCCAACCATTGAATTGAAAGCTTCAATCCGCAGATTAATAAATCATCCACGAACATTATATATATATATATGTACTTTACCAGGAAGAAGAAGTATACCAAGTGTTTGTTACAAGTCTTAAACCAGAAAGAGGTTACCGAATCGTTCTCACCTCAACCTAAAACCAAAAGATTCTTTAAATTTCAGCCTAAAAAAGGGTCCCCATTATGTACCGGTTGGCAACCAATATCCTTTACACCACTCGTATTTTTGCAAATAAAAGTTTTCACATATCAATATGTACACATTTCGGCACTGTTCATAAAAGGATTTGTGTTGGTTCTCTATCTCCTTCACCTGGCGTTTCAGGAGGTATTACATACATCAACTATATTAATACATACATACGCATCATTCGCAACACTAAGCCATTTGCTTCATCCATGTTTTTTCATTGGTTCCGTGGGATACAAGGAGCAGGTACTTTAAGTTTAACTTTAATTTGTTAAGGACGTTATCCGTTTGATTCACCACACAAAATGGACTACATAGTACCTCATCCCTCCGGTTTTTTTTTTGGACTTATCCCTCCCAAATTAACTGTCTTGATTTTCTGTGTCCAATTTAATTAACAAATCAAATTATACTGGAGTAGTATTCCCACACCCTCACCCTTATGGTCTTTCCCCCTTCTTTTGAATAGTAAATAATAATTGTACCCTTATGTTATAAAATTTAAATATTCAATTTTTTCAATTCCAACTAAAAAAAATACATTTTATAAAAAATAAAAAATTATATTTTCAATAAAAAAAATCCATTTTTTATATAAAAAAAAAACTGTTTATAAAACATAAAAAAAAAATTCTTAAGAAATTGTTTTCTTAAAAAGTTTTTTTTTTGTTTACAAATTTTATTTTTGGTTAAAATCTATTTTTTTTACTATTTTAAAAATTATCTTTTTATTATTTAAATGAGAGCGGTATGTATAGGTGGTTCGATCACTTATACATACCGCTAGCGCGGACCAACATATTATAAAAAATTATCCGCGTCAGTGATATATATAGGTGGCTGGACATCCTATACATACAGCTGTCGCGACCCATATTTTTTTAAAATAGTAAAAAAAATATTTTTAAAATAGTATAAAAAAATAATTTTTAAACAAAAATAAATTTTGTAAAAAAAAACACTTTTTTAAGAAACACAGTTTCTTAAGAAAACAAATTTTATGTTTTATAAAAAAATAAATTTTTTATTGAAAATATAATAATTTTTTTTTTTGTCAAATGTATTTATTTTAGTTGGATTGAAAAAATTGGACATCTAGATTTTATAAATCTGATGGCACAATTATCATTTATTATCCAAAAAGTGTGACAAAGATATAGAGAATGTGAGAATAGCTATTCCCATTATGTAACAATGAAATTTTTTGTCATGAATGTTTTTTGGAAGCCATTATTTATCAATAGCAATATTCATTTGAGAGGAAGGGGGTGACAAGACAACAATACTTAAAAGAATAATGCTTTGAGTCCCAAATAACACACTACACATACAAATTGATTCGAATTCAAGTGGCACATTTTAGCTTAACCTTGGACGTTGTTCGTTCTGCTACGATCTACGTTTGAAGTGAAAATTAAATATCACTTTTTTTTCACAAAATATAATTTAAAATAATTCAACGAATAAAAACATCCAACACAATAAAAATCTATCAGTACGTTAAACTTCAATAAATAAAACTCAACTCCGAATAGGCATCTCAAAATATTTCCAACACATCCCAAAATACATTAAATATTTGTCTCATATATAGACCCACCATAATATACAAACGGTTCTTACTATTCAAGAAAAGTTTTGAAAGATTATTTAGAACTCGTACCATTATTTTTAATTAAAACTCCACATGAGACCAAATGCAAACCACATTAATGATGCGACATCTTTAATTAAAACGGCAAACAGTTTGATTATTTCCATAATGTAAATTTTAATGAACAATAAATCTTTTCACCTTGTAAACATCAACGTTCGACTCCTAATATGTTGCATAACAATGCCCTCCTTAATGCTAATTCCAAACTAGCTTAATATAAAATAGATTATTTTGATTTATCCCCATTTTATAGTTTGTTCTTGTTACTAAGTATGTACTGTAATATGTTGTATTTATAAATATATAGTAAACATTCATATATATAAGTAAGATCTATTGAGAAAAAATATTTTGATAAGATCTGTTAAGAAATATTATATGTAAATAGAATTTATTTGCCAAATTTTCTTTTTTAATTCTAATTTTTTAAAAATAATATATCATTTTAACTCCCTATCTATCATTTGTCAAATCATTACCTATTAATATTGAGCTTTTTACCAAAAGTAATGTTACGTTGACAAGAGTAATGCAACGTGTTCCAACATATTTCAAAAGATATATTAAGTGATTGTACCTTATGTATCACATTCTAACGTACAAACACTTAGCACTTTAGAAAATGTTTTGGTGGATAAGTTTAGATTACATATTATATTTCTTTTACCAGTAGATCCCCTTTATTATGTCCGTAGTCAAATGAGTCTTAATTTTTTTTTTTTTTTTGCTACACATGGTTCCATTAGAAAACATTTGTGCTCTCATACGTTCATTTAGAAAACATGTAGTAAATAGGAAAGAATACTTATTTGCCAAGCACCCCTTATTATTCGTTCATGTTTCTTTTAAAATTTATTTTCTATCCATAGAATAATAACTAAATAAAATGATAAATAAAACAAAACAAAAACATCATAAATATAGTGCAAGGTTTAAACACTAAAAAAATAGTATTTTAGTACAAAAATTGCACGACTTAAACAATTTTGAGTTTGGTACCCAAGAAATATGAGGCCAACATAGCATTTTTATTTTAGTCAAACTAAATTCAAATCAACATTAAAGGGTTTGATGTTTAGAGTTTAGGAGTTAGGATTTATAATTTTTTAGGGTTTATTTATTAAATTATTTCTTGGGTTTGGAATTTGTTTTGGAGGTTTTAGGGTTTAGTTTTATAATTATTATTTTTTTATTTTTTTAAAGATTTTTTTATACAATTTAGATTTTAGGATAAGAGACTTACATAATTAATTAATGTAATTTTATTGAACAATATTTTTAATCACTTTACTTTCTTTATATTTTTTTGGAGGGTTTAGTGTTTCTTTTTTATTTTATTTTTAGGTTTAGTATTTTTTTTGTTATTTAGATTTTAGTTAAAGATGTATATAATTAATTAATGTAATATTTTAATCAGTTAACTACTTTCTTAACATTTCTCTTATAGGCTTCAATGGTAACATAAATGTTAGTTCAGTTTCTTTGTTAACAAAAATTCCATCCTGCCTTGCTTTTCCCAAAAGATAAAGCCAATTATTTAAAGCACTTTACTAGCCTACAATTGCCTCGAATTGGCCGCCCATTTGAGTGGGCATTTTGTTACTTGGAGCCTCGACTAGTTTTCATTTGCGATTTATGACTTTCGCTGGTCAAGCATTATTTTGACAGTGCCGATGATCGAACTGGGGATCAAACCCAATTCACCCACAAAACTACCCAGTGACAACCTTATACCACTGGATCAAGAAGCTTAATTTTGAAACCTTGCTATTTGATCTTCCATGTCACATAATCACGGGGGTCATTATTTGGTTTCGATACGAGCCAAATAGGTTTTCCCTTTAGATTCGGCACAATCTAGATGAAAGACTCTAATGTTTATTTAAAATAAGGATGTGCCAAGTTTTTTTTAGTAGAGTGGGAAAGAGGGGATTTTTTGCTCTTTGCGAGTTTTTGACTCACATTGTTGGCTTCTTGTGAGGTCGAGCTCTTACGATTGCCACTTAGATACCCAATAGCGTTCATAAAGTAGCACAGGCCGAAAAAGGTGTAAAAAAATATTTTATTTATTTATTAATCTTTATTTTATTCGTTAATCCAAATTAATTAGTTTAATAAAGTTTGATAATTTTTTGTCGCTAAATGTTACCAAAGATTACTTTTAGTGACAAAATTTTAATGTTTAGCGACGAAAATATAGTAATGTTTGCGCATTTCTAATCTCTATGACAAGGTAAGATCATAATTTTTGTCCTCGATACAAAACTCATTGCGTACCTATAAGTAAGAAAAAAGTTTGTGTAATTCTAGAAAAATTGATATAGAGAAGCCACTTATTCCCATAGAAAAATCCCCACCAATGACTTTTTGAAGGGTATAATTAGGGAAAACGCCATAAATGACTTCTTATAGCATGCCAAACTTGAAATATAATATGCACATTTGTAAGATATATATTTCCTACTAAAAGAAATCCCAAATTAACGTGCCTTCTTTTTTACTTGATTTATTATTTTTTGGATATGCGCTAAGAGGTATCCTTGATCTAATTTTAACACAACGAGACTAGCCCCCCTTCTCAATCCGGTTAATGGAATTTGTGAGGGTACACCACCTTCTCCCATGACCCGATCCCAAAGGGTTGACAAGTTTTAAAACATGATTTTACAACTCATTCCAAGAACTATTTGGACAAAATAAAATTTTTAAAAATAATTGTTAAATATTCAGACAACACAGCATGTGCATGCCGCACAACTCCAACACAGCATGACATGCCACGAGATGTGCCGCACAACGCAACATGTGCATGTCGCGAGAGGTGGCACGAGGTCGGAGAGTCTTGGGTAGAGTGAGGGGTCGTGTGTGTGTGTGTGTATAGGCTTGTCAATCGGGCTCTATGAGTCGAGCTTGTGGTTGATCAGGCTCGATCCGATTTTGATTTACTCGGCTTAAGCTCAAGCTCATCTCGAACGAGCCTGAGAGTGCTTAGCCTAACTTCAGCTCACAAAGTATAATGGGTTTCGGGTCTTATTTGAGCAAGCCCAAATTGAATATTCAAATACATATTTATTTATTTTAATAATAAATATTCATATTTCAATAATAAAATTATTATTTCAGCAATGAAATTCATATTTCAGCAATAAAATATGAATTTCAGTAATAAAAAGTTGTTTAGACAGCCTTTAGACAATAATAAAAAACCATGACAACAATTTAAATGTATAGACAACATAACAAATTCATAGATTGGCAATAAAAAACATATATTAGCAAGAAAAAAAATATTTCAGCAAGAAAATTTACATCTCAGCCCCCAAAAGTTGTTTAGACAACAATAAATCCACAAAAACGTTGTTTATACAACAATAAAATTCACATTTTAGCACTAAAAACTTATGAACAACAATTAAAAACTTAGGAACTCTTCCTAAATTAATTTAGGAAGAGCAGTAAAAAATTTAGGAACATTTGTAAAAAAATTATGTGTATTCTAAATGCATCTTTCCTATATGGACAAAAATTATAAGCTAAAGTCATAGGGATGGAGGGAAACATGGGATCCAACTATGAGCTAAAAACTTATGTGCATTCGAAATAGCTTAGGGTCCGTTTGGTTAACAATGGGTAAAAGAGTGTGTGTGACAAATATTTTCTAGGCAAATTTTAGCTACTTTTTTCACATGAGATTATCAAATAACCATTAGGTGAAATTAAAGTCAATCCAATTAGTTTATTGAAAAACAGTTTTTATATTATATTCAAAACTCTTAAAAACAATTTTTAAAATATTTTTGTATTACGGTTTTTAAAAAAATTTGTAAAACATTTTCTTAACAATTTTTTATAATATTAAAAACAGTTTTTAAAATATTACAAAACAATTTTTAAATATTCACAGCTATTTGTTAAACTATTTAAAATTATTTTTAAAATTGTTTTTCACAACTTTAAAACTGTCTTTATATTATATTAAAAAAGGGTTTTAAAAATGTTAAAAACAGTTTTTACAATATTTTTATATTACGATTTTTTTAAAAATTGTAAAACATTCTCTTAACAATTTTTTATAATATTAAAAACAGTTTTTAAAATATTACAAAACAATTTTTAAATATTCACAACAATTTTTTTAACTATTTAAAATTGTTGTTAAAAACTTTAAATCTGTTTTTATATTATATTCAAAACTGTACAGTTTTTAAACAAATTTGTAAAACATTTTCTTAAATTTTTTTTATAATATTAAAAACAGTTTTTAAAATATTACTAAATTTTTTTTAAATATTCATAACAGTTTTTTTTTAACTATTTAGAATTTTTTTTAAACTTTAAAACTGTTTTTATATTAGATTCAAAACATTTTTTAAAAATGTTAATAACAGTTTTTAAAATATTTTTATATTACAGTTTCTAAAAAAAATGTTAAAACATTTTCTTAACAAGTTTTATAATATTAAAAATAGTTTTTAAAACATTACATAATAGTTTTTAAATATTCATAACAGTTTTTTTAATTATTTAAAATTATTTTTAAATTATTTTTTAAAACATTAAAACCATTTAAGAAGTTAGCAAATTTGTTGGCAAATATTTCTCACTCAAATAGCTAAGCAAGGTTTGCCAACAGCTTATGTATAAAGGGTGTTTGTACACTGACAAATAATGTCAGGATAAATTGTGCAACCAAACCGCCAAAAAGTGAGCAAATTTTTATATTTGTCAACTTTTTGGCATTTGCCTAGATAAAAACAGCCAATCAAACGGACCCTTATATTCTACCAAATTTTTTTGTGTATCCGATCATAAACAACTTTCATTTTATAACTAACCCCAAATTTACATCTTTTTTTTGTATAAAATCAAACCCATAAATGACCAGAGCTTGAAAACGTACCGGTTCTGCTTGAAAATGGCCGGAGCTTATGCCAACAAACGATCGATCCTTCTTGAAAATAGCTGAAGCTTATGCCACGAATGATCGGCTCTGCTTGAAAATGAGTCGATGTAGAGTGGAGTTGAGAGAGAGAGAGAGAGAGAGAAATGAAAAGAACCCCAAATCTAAGCATATGTGTGATATTAACCTCCCTTTACCACTAAGGTTAGGGGTGTTCGCGGTCTGGTCCGATTTTGACGTATTTTTAGGACCGGACCGCATTGATCGGTCCCAAAAAATTACGGATCGAGATCGGACCGAAATAATCGATCTCAATCCTATTCGATTTTCAAGTGGTCCGTGTTTGATCTCGGTCCAATTCGGTCCATAAAAAACACGTTTATATAAAAACAACACAGTTTTATAATATATAAAAAGTCTGAGTTTTATAAAAAAACAGCACATTTTTATTTATTAAAAACATCACTTTTTTTAAAACAACACATTTTTAAAAATGATACCTCAAGCCCTGTTATCCCAAGAAACAGATTTAATGAAAAATGATATCTATAACAACAAGATCTCTCCACATTGAGCTTCTTAGCTTCAAAACACCTCATTTCAAATCAAACCCTAACTTCTAACTTTTAACTTTGGCTTTGGTCTTTTTTCAAGAAATCCATTTTCTGTTTCCACAAAGTTTCAAAGCTCTGGTTTTGAAAAACCCATGTCATCAACTATGGTGGGAGAAAAAAGGATGTCAACTTTACTATTTGTACAACACGATTATATAAACCTGAAAAAACTTGATTTTTTGTTCACCAAGGGATACGAAAACCCTTGTGAGAAGAGAATGAGAGCATCTAAGTTTGTAGATCAAAATCAGATACCCAACGACCAAAAATATTATTGGTCTTGTTATCCCAAGAAACAGATTTTCGAGAAACTAATTTTCCCGAGAAAATCAAACTCGAGTTAGGAAATGCCAAACAAGAAATGGTTTTGCAAGGTTTTAGTATATGAAAGAAGGTGGGGTTGCAGTAAACATTGAGCGTATTGAGATATATCATATATTATGCACTATAATATATGTAAATCAAACAAAGAATTGACTGCATACCTTGTTCATACTCAGCAAGACCTTAGGCCGTTGATTGCACGCCGGTCTTGTTCAGAGCTTGGATTGCCTTTGCCGGAGGTGAGAGAGATGATATCGATTGGGTTGGAGACTCTTAGGTTTGATGAGGGAAATGATGTCCGTAGAGAGGGTAAAAAAATAAAGAAGGGATTAGGGTTGGTTAATGTGTGTAAAGTTGTATAAGTTATTAAATTAAAAAAATTATATATATATATATATATAATAAAAGCGGTCCGGTCCAGTCCAGAACCGCTTTTTATGAACCAAGACCGAGCCCAGACCGAATTATTCGGTCCTTTGTAATTTTGGACCGCATTCATAAAAACCCGCAAATGTAGGTTCGGTTCGATTAGATTATTTCGGTCCTTTCGGGTTTATGCACACCCCTAACAAAGGTAAATTAAACATTGCCCACTTTACTTTTATTTCTTACCATATTACGCCTAACAGTTTGTTTGCACATGGATAAAATTATAAAAACTATTTTATTTTAAAATACTTTTTACATATCATAGAAAATAAAATAATTTTGTGTGTGTGTGTGTGTATATATATATATATATATTATTTGGGCCGAGCCTAGTTCAGGCTTGAAAGTGCTTGGTTCACGCTCGGCTCAAATTGAATTTGGGCTTAATATCTCGGCTCAAACTCAATAAAAGCTCGACCCAAATTCAGCAGGTCGAGCGAGCGGGTTTCGGGCTTGCTCGGCTCAATTGACAGGCCTATGTGTGTGTGCGCGCGTGTATGTTTAGAGAGAGACAAAGATAGATGGTGGTGGAGAGAAGTGGAAAGGAGAAGAGAATGCTAAGGCCTATGGGAGAAAATGATTTTAGATTTTGTTGAAAGTGTATTATATACATTTTTAGCCATTATATTTGTATATTATGTACTGAATTATCCTTTGAGTTATGTATGGACATATTTGGTCCATGCGTTATGTACATGATCATTATTTCGTTAACAAATTTAACATCGTTCGAAATGGGTAACTTAGAAAATTTTATAAAGTTTGATAAATTTAGTCTTAAAATTAAAAATTAAAAAATAAAATAAAAATAAAGGTAAAGTTCAAAGAGCAGATGTAATTAATTCTAAGGTACATTAAGTAGACCATAGTCTATTAAAACACATGACCAAGTCTCAAGTGTAATTAATTATAACTATTAATATGAAAGGGGCATTGAGTCGACCATTTCATTAAAGATCCATGATATGAGTCCCAAATAAAATTTTCAAAATCTTCTTTAAAAGCAACAATTTTTTGTGTCTTGACGAGATTCATACCACAAGACAACACTTAATAGGTAAGTGAGAGAATAAGTGAAATTCACATCACTTTTGAAATTTTTTTAATACCCATATTATTATTCGTCCATTCAAAAATTCTATTGTGCGCGAATTTTTAACCAAGTTTTAGTCGATATATTAGCGTGTCGACTTGTTATTGATTGACTTGTGAGGTTCACGTTAGTGAAATCCCAAAACTAACTAATAACAAATCGACACATCAGTATATCAGTCAAAATTTAGTAAAAAAATCGATTATTGTAGAACTGCTCTTCGTCCATTAAAAGACATAGATGACCAAGTCTCACTAAGAGCACCTGTAGTGGTGTTGACATGTGAATGATAAGTTTGCAAAACGAAAAAGGTGGCTTTACCTTTTCTTATGGGTTACCTCTACACTGGTGAGGATGGACAATTTGTAAAACTACTTCCAACGAACTAATATTGTTCGTAGGAAATATAAAAAATATTTCCTACGAACAACATTAGTTCGTAGGAAGTTATACGGACTTCTCTTGTTCGTTGGAACCCAAATATATGATACAAATGATTATTTATACTTTCTATGGACTTTATTTGTTCGTAGGAGTTCCTACGAATTTCAGAAGTTCAGAGGAACTCTTTGCAAATTCAGTAAACAATTTGTATATTTGGAGAACCACTACAAATCGAGGTACGTAATTTGTTAACTTCTTCCCACCAGTGTAGACATCCGAGTTTGTAAACTTACAAATTCTATTATATTTTAGTCCCAACATTGTACATGCTCTAATGCATGGCTACTAGCATGACATAGGCTTGTAAACCGATCGGATTCGGACCGGATCAGACAAATCCAAATCCATATCAGTTTATATTAAACGGATTCGGATCTGATCTGTTTATTAATCAGATCGGATAAGGCAAATCCAAATTCATATCCATTTATGTTAAACGGATTCAGATCCGATCCGTTTATCCAATTATCCGTTTATGTTAAACTTGATTTGCAACATTTTTATTTTCAATTCTTATTTCATAAATTTATTTTGCAAATGTTCCAAAAAAATAGACAATGAAATAAAGAACTATTATATATATATAATAGTTCATGTTAATAATACATGTATAATACATGTATAAAACTATATCTAAGTATCATATATCTATTTATAATATTATTTAACTTTATATTATTCCAGACGTAATTTTATGTACATGTGTATATATATATATATTTTATTTATAAGAATTACACACATATTAATGTATTATGTATGTATATTATATATTACGGTCTAACTGCATTAAAATATTAAGAATGAATAATTTTGAGTTGAAAAATAAAAAACTGAAGTTATAAAACACTTTAAACCTGTTTTCTGAAAAACTTATAACACAGAAATATTATAATTTTGTGTTTAAAAATAGGTTGTCAAACGCAAATTTTGATCAAAATTATACTTAAATATAAAAAACAAAATTATAATTGCAAACCAAACATACCCTTAAAATCTTGCTAGTTTTATTGGTTGCGAGTAAAATTATATTTGATTTCTTTTGGTATTTTCGTTAATACTCTACCATAAGATAGGTAATAAACGATTTTGTATTTTATGTTCCGATGAGACCACAGTAATACAATATAAGATTTTAATACCGAAGACATACCAAACGAGTGTACGCAAGTTTTATTGGTTGCTGAAAGGAGGTTTTACTAACAAGAAGTAGAAGTTTGATTACTTCGGAAACAAGTATATCGTCTGCTGCAACATGTTTATGTGATTTTTATGTCAAAAAAAAAAAATGTTTATGTGATTTGGGTTTAAATGCACAAATATTGTTTCTTCAGGTCTTAAGCTTTTTCAAGCTGTGATTCCCAGATTCACATCAGTTATGACTAGTTCGTTATTGAATGAGACGCAAGTGGTTCCTCAAAATAAAGTTCAACACTTGGAGTTGCTCAGTGGGTCTGATGATGCCTATGGAGGAGTTATTGTGGACATGAAAGACCCTATGGATTCTAATGTGTTTGTTACGTTGCTCAGACCATCAATCTCACAATGGAAGCAACAGGTATTTATTTTGATCAACCTTTTTTCTTTACAAGATGAATTTTATATTCGGGGATTTAATAGACTATGTTATATTGTTCTTGTACAAATTCAAAAAAAGTAAAATATCCTAAAGGGTAGAATCTGTTGCTGAGAAAATTAATGGTTGTTGATTTTGGAATCTACTGTTCTCATGATAGTAGCCTCCAAAATTGTTAATCAGTTTGTCCCTATCTCAATGCTTTTGTACTTATCCTGTAAAATGCATATGCTTTCTCTTACTTTAATTTTATTCGCCACACATGAATATTGAAGTGTTAAATGGCCCCCACCTTGCTGGGTATGTTTTTATCTAAGAGAATGTAACTTTTTAAAGTATTGTACCTCTAATCCTCCAATCATTTGGTGTTGTGGTTTAACAATAAAGTGCTGTACGGTACGGCCTTTACCCTATAATAATTGGGAAATACTATACATACCAAAGTTTTTTCCCAAGTTGATTAAATTGTTGTATCATTGAACTCGTTTGATGTGCTATATAAGAAGATCGTATTAAATAAAATTATCCTATCCAATGTTTCGTATAGTTTAGGATAGGATATGAGATAGGATAAGTTATCCCAACTGAGCTCTTTATCCCACAAGGAGTGGGATAAACAAATCCCATCTCGAAGGTGGTATTAAATTATCCGGTGTCAAGATTTGATTGAAAATTACTATCCCGCCCTTATTAAGTTAGAAGCTCAACTAAACTTGCACTTTCTCAAATATTAGATAGCAGCGGTCGGTCCCTTTCATTCACACAACTCTCCATTCATATTTTTCATCATTGTAGGTAACCTCCTCCTCTCTTATTTTTTTCTATATTTTTGTGTTTGCTGCTTTATCATGAACTACTATTTTGGCTTAAATCGATGTTAATATTATGTTAACCCACTTGCTAAACAAGTTGAAAGTTACATGTTATTAACCCACCGCTAATATTTTGTTACAAATGTTTTTTTTTATGTGTTGTTGACCCACTTGCTAGGCAAGTTGAAAGCTATGTACAATTCAGTTTGTTTGTTTTCGTATGTTTCAAGCGGCTATTTTGGGTAAAATTGATGTTACCCAATTGTAATTTCAAGCATTTTTTCTGCAACTATTTTTTTTAATTGAAAGAGAAGATAGTAAACAACCAGTTTTACTATTTCATTATTTTTAACGGCTGGTTTGTGTGCACACGGTTTTTATATGCGTGTAAGTGATTGATAATGGTTGACAAATACATGTACGTAAGTCCATCTCATTATTATCATCTCATGATATTATTTTTTTAACATCTCACGTGGAATATGTGATAACAATATATTTTTGTATTTTTTTATTATTAAATACAAAATAAGGGTATTTTTGGAAAACTGGAGACAAATTAATGCTATTCGGAGCATTTCAAATACATGATTGTATTATTATATCTCATCCTGTCTTCTTATTCGAAACTGTTCCAAATGCAATATTGGAATAAGTCTTATCCGACCATCCTTATCCTATCCAATCCGGTTCTTATCCTATCCTATCCTATCCTATCCTATCTGGAACCCTTATACGGAGCACCAAACGAGTCTCTTTAGTGTATATACAAGACCTTAGGCCCCGTTTGGATGTTCCAAAATCGTAAAATGACCCATTAATTGTGCTTGGTTTCACTAATGAAATGATTAATTAATTAATTAATCTATTTTAACTCTTGTGTAGTACTAGGGAGATCCATTTTTTTGGACCGAGTGATGTGTCAAACACACATTGGGTGATGTTTGTAGTTCACATGGGGTCCATTACAAAAACCACCAATGTGTATTTGAGACATCACTGGTCCAAAAAATGAGAATCTGTATCATTACCCAAAATTTGAAATTGGAGCATTTCATAATCATCTATTTGAAATAAGAGTCACAAAAAGTTCATATTCGGTTGCTCTTTCTCTATCCATTCGTTATAAATTTTATTTTGATTGAACATTAACCTTACAATCAATTTAAGATTACCAAACATCACCTAAAATTGGATTTAATCTTATTTCAAATCCATTCATTTACAATTCACTAATTCACAATGAACCAATTGACATAATCAAACAATTTGCGCCCAAACTAGGCCTTAATGCATTTGGGATTAAAACTTGGTACGCATAACATTACTCGTAGTAATTACAACACACTATTCAATACTTATTGTATTGCTCATCACTTGGGGGATTATTTGGGACTAATATCGTTTTCCTTGTTTGTTATTTATTTTATTATATTTTTTTTCTTTTGGAGGTCCGTCTTTGTTAGGTTGTCTTGCTAGAATCTGTGGTTAAAAGTCTACCGGCAAACAAACAACTCATGATTCTATTCATATCACTGCCCTCTCAAGCGCACATAATAATCAAATTTGAATACTCTAAAGTTGCCACATCAACTTTTGATTATTTATTTTGTGGATTGCTAAAATAAACAATCTCAAGTACAGTGACATTTGTTTCGTCAATTATCAAAATTGTGGGATCCACAATTTCTCACCAATAATTGAGAAAGATGATAGAAAGTTGTAGGGAAAAGATATTTTAAATTTGAAAATATATTGTTATTTTTATTTTTGTATGTTAGCTAAAAGATAGTAAGGTCCACTAATTTGGTCATTCGAATAGGTTGTTAGTTTTGATTACTAGTAGATTCAAATCTGGTTATTGGCTCAAGGTTGTTGACTTCTGAGTATTACATTGAAGAGGGTTAATAAATTAATGTTTTTAACTTTAATAATCTTGAAAATTTGATTATAACGTTTGGGATGCTCTTACAGCGTTGCCTAATTAGTTTCCTTATCAGTATATTAAGGTCAGGATGATCCCCACCCCTTCATGTTTTTCCCTAATGTAATTAGGTTATGTTAAAATAGTTCTGTTAATAGTTTCTTTTTGTAATGAATCAATGATGGAAAATGCATGTGCTATGTCATATTCTTTGTGCATTTAGTGTGAGTATGTGTGTTTGAGGAAGAAACATGACATCCAATTCAAAATTAACCTTATTTGAGAGTCTATATCTTAATTATAAGATGTAATGTTATCATTGGCCAAAATTAGGACTTGTTTCGATATAATAAGATTCAATACTTTGATTCCACAATAGATTATAATTCTGTGATGTCCCAAAAAGAAAAGTGAAACTCTTGAATTGGATTTTGACGGTGTTATGAGGAGGGGAAGTCCCTCAAACCAACTGACTTGTTACATACCACCCCCCAATCCACTGAGTACAACCATGGTAAGGGAGACATTTCATCGCCTCTCACTCCTCTCTCTGTTTTTTTCCTTCACATTTTTAGCCTACGACGACCTTCTTTCAAAATAGGACCTTCCCAAACTCAAAGGAGAAACAAATTTAATGACATCCTTTTAAATGATCACCCTTACTGATCAAACGTTTCTGATACCTCTCTCATAGTTTGAGCATTCTTGTCAACGAACATTGCCAGACAAAAAAAAATTTGACCATTCTTTGAAAAATAGAGAGGACCGTATGGTACTAACCATCTTTTGAATTCAAAGCCACACAGTCAACAATGTCCCTCTTTCGTTCAGTTCCCATGTTTTCTATACACACGACTCCTGCTTGTTCAACACCGCAAATGTTCCGCTGGTCTTGCTTTGCACATGCCACACATAACCTCATACTGTTCCATTGTTCATCATCCACACCCCCGTAGAGCATCAAACTGCTTTTTTCTACTGTTCGCACCATTTCCAATAATTGTCATTGAGATAAAATTGTTCTACTACAACAAGAACTTGAGAGATCAAGTTTGCAAGTATGCAAGATGATGAAAATATAAACAAGACACAAACAAAGATGAACACAAAGATTCAATGTGGTTCGAAAAAATTATCTTCACTTACATCTACTAGAGGGAGAGATTCCACTATTTGAGAAAATAAGTTACAATGGTACGATAATACAAGATCTATACTCACACTCAACCTACACCTAATCTCACCTTGAAAACAAGTTTGACAGCCCAAAATTTCTCATTTTTCTTCTTTCCACGCATGAAATTTCTCTTTTGTATGCCAATATAAATACTGAAAATGACCTTGAGCTGGTCCTTATAACATGCCCCCTTCTCTCCTTAGTCGATGAACAAACCTTCATTCTATTGATATTAAGATGAAGGCTAAGTCTTCATTCATCTTCAATTTGTTAAAAAAAGGTCCCCTTAGCCTTCAATAAATTGAAGCACAATTCTGTGCTCTCCTTAGTCGATGAACA
The DNA here is from genome assembly GCA_949130495.1 of Sambucus nigra. Classification (NCBI taxonomy): domain Eukaryota; kingdom Viridiplantae; phylum Streptophyta; class Magnoliopsida; order Dipsacales; family Adoxaceae; genus Sambucus; species Sambucus nigra. Next base: position 165,652,030 of record OX422213.1, on the reverse strand, counting down.
AACCTTCATTCTATTGATATTAAGATGCAGGCTAAGTCTTCATTCATCTTCAATTTGTTAAAAAAAGGTCCCCTTAGCCTTCAATAAATTGAAGCACAATTCTGTGCACTTGCTTCAATCAGTTAAAGCACAATTCCGTGCACTTAGGATGAGCTCCCAAAAATCCTCGGACCACACCCGAGGAACACAGATAAATCCTTTAGGATTTCTGCACCCGGATTCGATGCACGCGGCTAACACGCACAACATCCAGTCTCTCGAACTCTTAAAAATCCTCGAACAACACTCGAGGAACACACATAAATCCCCTAGGATTTCCGAACCATTAGGTGTTCATTCTGCACCCAGTTTCGATACATGACGCTAACCCATACATCATCCGATCTCCTGGAACACGTAAGACGAACTCCTCAAAATCTTCGGGCAACACCTGAGGAACAAACATAAATCCCTAGGATTTCCAAATGTCATATACTCATTCTGCACTCGGTATCGATGCGCGCAACAGACCCGCTCAACATTCGGTCTTTCAGAACACTTAGTACGAGCTGCTAAAAATCCTTAGGCAACAGCCGAGGTGGTTGGGGTTGACATTATATACAAAATTTGCTACCTAAAAACTTCGATTGATTGTGTTTTAGATAGTAAACCAAATAACTGGATCTAAAGAATAGATTTAGGGTTTAGATCACCATAACTTTATGGATCTTGTAGGTGATCCGATACAAAGGCTAATATATGAAGAAGATGTAGAGGTAGCTCGGATCTTCCAATATATGATTCTAAGAAGTAAGAACGGTGCGTGATTACCACTTGAGACTATGATCTTGAAGCTCTTGAGAAGACACTTCTATTTCTTCTCACATTTTCTCTATGTATTTAACTCTCTCTATCCTCACCATGCTTTAGCCACGCATTTTTCTCTCCTTGTGTGTGTATGAGATTGAGAAAATTTTCTCTGTTTTGTTACTTGGAAAAAAACATCCTGGAAGTTATTTATATTTCGCAGCATAAAACACTCCGAGTAAAACATATTTTCTCATAAAAGGCCCTACGTTGGCTTTGATCCCATTAACAAATGGGTACGTCGGCGCAATACCGAGTTCTCGCTCGTGAGTACAAGCCAATACACTTGCACACACCCACGCCTTCAAGCTGCACAAACACAAGCGACACCCTGAAAGTATACTCACAAGCGGTACCCTATTGTACACCCCCTGGCGGCTACTGCCTTGGATTTCCAATTATTCTTTGGACCTAAATAAAGCATCTACATGTCTTTAGGATCTGACTACTAATGTTTCTTAAAAAAGTCTCTATCCTACTTTTGAGCAGTATAAAATAGTCAAACATATAAAGAAGATTAAAGAACGAGTCAGGTGCCTAACACCTTCCCCACTCATATCCTCAAACCCATACAACGAATCTCTACCTAAAAAAGCCTTAAGGTGAGCCCTCTGAGGTTCACCCACCCTCTTTTGTTTATTTTTATATAAAACAAATTGGCGACTCTGATCACCCCCGTGCGCGCACGTGTGGAGGCTTAGGCCCGAGTGCACAAAACTGACATGGTGTCAAATAACATCTAGGGGTCCCCGAAACCGACGATAGCCGAGGAAACCAGCGAGCAACGCGGCTGCACTCCCTGGCCTCATCTAGCCCACAACACCACAAACGCATCAAAACATTTTTTTTGGAGCATACACGATTTAAAGGTCCTAAAATTCATCGGTCGGTCGATTAAGAGAGAGAGAGAGTCACTTTTGGAAATTGTGAAAGCATTTCCAAAGTCTTTTTTATGGAAGCCACCTCCATTGTTCTTACCACTTTATGTGACTCCATCCTTACACTTACACTATTGTCGGCCTTTCCTACCATCACTTGATCTATACCTATCATATTCACTACGTCCACAGTTGGTGTCCCTTTCCCGATTTGAACCACGAGAATACACAACCTAGCTCTAACTATCCCCCTTTGAAGATTTCCTCTTCTATTTTTGTCTTCCATGTTTTATCAGTGTAAAGAAACCCCTTTGCATAGGAGAAGATTTTCAAAACCTTCTTGGAGTAAAACATTTAACTCGAATAAGAAACCTTCCGTCCTACAATAGTTCCCACTGCCTTCCAAGTATTTGTTGTGTCTCCATGAGAGTTCAAGTGTTTCACACTACTGGACCAAGAAAATGTGACTACCAAATGGACCTTTGAATTCAGAACCTCATGGTTCAAAAGATGAAATATTATTTGATAGTGATATATGGTATATCTCACACGGAACACTTAAATGCTCCATTACCGTACTGTTCTATTGCAAGGAAAACAGAATGACCATCAGTACTTGGATTGAAACATTGCCACATGGAAAAAGTTTGGACCCTCATTGTGGCTAACCTAGTGGTCGTTTTTAAGCTTTTATAAATTAGCACTCAAAGATGAGTTTCTTTAATTTTTTTAATTGTTTTTTCCTGTACGCTGTTACTTGATAAGTGAACTTTCAATTTCTGCTTGTTGTAATTAGATATATTATTGAAGGAACATTTTAAAAATTGCATTGCTATATCAAATTAGGAGCTCATTCAGGCACCACTTTTTCCAAGTTCATATGCTATGTAGGCTAAAAAAGGTCCCACTTTTCAAGTCTAATCATTGGGCGGATTCCTTATACTACAGTTTAATTTCTTTCATAGAGAAACCGATTACAGTTTCCTTCACAATAATGCTCTATTTCCATAGCAGAGATTAAATAGACGTGTTCAATGGGTTTTTGTTCATCCAAATGTTGTATGCGAAATGTTTGAATTTTAGAAAAAGTTGTCAAAATTCACCAACTTCTGACATATGGCAGGAATAGAAAATCCATTTGCGGCTACTATGCTGTTCGATTGAGACTTTCAAATAGAATTACTTAGAAGTGTCAGTAATTTATATAGCAGCTCTTTAATTTATCATATCTCGTTAGCTAAGAAGATCAAATGGCCTTTCCCTTCCAAACATGTCTTTTTTCTATCATTTTTAATCTATTCACAAACATCTATTTAGAGACTTGTTGACTGCTTAGGTACAGATTTATTTATTTTTATATTTTTGCAGGGAAAGAGGGGTGTTTGGATCAAATTGCCCATTGAACTCGTAAATCTTGTTGAAGCTGCAGTTAAGGTAAGGACACTCTTTTTTAATAGTAACATTAGCTTCAGTGACTTTCTAAGTAACTGATATTGAAGATAGAGTATAGGGCTTAAACTATCTATTAGTAGTTTGTATATAGAGATTGAAATCATTAAGCTAATTCTAGATGTCGAACTGTTCTGTTCACTCTATAATGATATTTTGTTTGCTACAAGAGTTTTTTTTTTTTTTTTGGGAAAGTACTCGTAGGTTCCTCACAAACAAATTTTAAACACTAAAGGAATTTTGACAAATTTTAAATACTTAGGTCCACTAATTCTCTTCTTGTAGAAGTCCACGCTAGTGGCATAACAAGTGGACCTAATTGTAAATTGTCCTTAAATGTTTAAAAATTGTTACTGAGGTACCTAATTATAATTTGCCTTTTTTTCCCCTTGCTCTTAGGTTTGCGTTTAAAAATTGTACTCTGTTAATCATGCAGGAAGGATTTCGGTATCATCATGCTGAAGAAGCATACTTAATGCTTGTATATTGGATTCCCGAAACCGCTCATACTCTCCCTGCTAATGCTTCACATCGAGTTGGTATTGGTGCTTTCGTCATGAATGATAAGGGGGAGGTATTCCTTCTGCAGTAATTTAAGATAACCCCGGAATAATAATGGCCCTTTTCTACATATGATATAGGAAAGAGTTAATTACACTTCATTTACTCAAAGTTTGACCCTGATTGTAATTTTGGTCCCTCATGTATCAATTGCCGCACATAAAACCCTGAAGTTACGTAATTGTTACTCTGTTACCCCTCCAATTGTTGGGTATTAAAAAATCTGTTAATTTGGTCTTATTCCCCTTTTAACTCTAAAACCCCTAAAAATCTCCCCAATCTCTCAGTTCTAATACGTTTGTAAACAAATATTTGAAAATCCAAATATGCTCTGTATTCAAAATAGATTTGTAGGGATATTTATTCGAATAAATATTCTAAAGAGCAGATTGAGATAGCACTTTCAAATATCCCAGAAAACTGATACGGATCGTATATATCAGACGGATAGGTAATGCATATAACAGAGATAAACCGTACGAGGTTCATATTAACATGAATCCTTGTTTCGCAATATCCGTATCCATAATTTGTATGAACTTTATTTTAATTTTAGTTGTGTAATTTTTGTAACAACATGGTCTACATCGCTGATTTGATGCAATCAGCCATTCATATTTTAGTCTAAAAAGGGAGTATTATTCAGCAATTTCGATAAAATTTGCCAGAAGTTTCAACTCTCGCTCGACATGATAGATTGAGGATTTAGGTTTTTCTCTCTCACCCTCTCGTCTCCTCCTTTCTTCTAAAGATTCTCTTGAAGTTTGACTCCCTCCAAAAGTTCGACCCTCACCTAATCTCCACATGGGAGGGGGTTACGAGGTGCTTAAATGGATATTTTTAATGCTTTACTGACAGAGGGACCACATTGCAATGATAATGAAGCATTGAGATCTTATGTGAGCCATAAATTAGGGATCGAGTGAAACTCGGTCAAACTTTGAGAACTAAGGTGTAACTAACTCTAAAATAAAATCAAAATAAGTGTATTTTTAGTTTTCTGAAGTTAGAAGTCATTTCATTTGGTAGGTCCTGGTAGTCCAAGAAAACAGTGGAAAATTCAAAGGCACAGGTGTTTGGAAGTTACCTACTGGGGTGGTTGATGAGGTGCGCCTAGCTTGATTTTAGTTTATTGATTGTTAGTAATTGTTGAGATGCTTTTTCACCACAATTTTTTTTTTTTTATTATTCAGGGAGAGGATATATGTGTGGCTGCAGCCAGAGAAGTAAAAGAAGAGGCTGGAGTAAGTAATATAGTCTGTACTTTATTTACTAAAATAATTATGAAATTTATGATAACTTCTGGGACTCATAGGGATTGTAAATCTAAAGTTCTTAATCTTTCTGCAGATTGAGACAGAATTTGTGGAAATCCTTGCATTCAGGTAAGAGGTGTGCTCAGTATCTATTGTTCAACTTGATTTTGCATACGTAATGGATCTCTCACGCAAAATTTCCCTTTAAAGCATATAATGTTTTACCTGTTCCCAAAAATATATAATTCATCTGTCCTAAATTAAGAGTCATGTTCCTTTTAGGGCGTCTAAGAGTCATGTTTATAAAAATAGACTAAAAATAACCTAAGATTACAAATTTACTTTACAGTACATTGGAGTGTAATTCTTTGTTAAATTCCTTCAAAACAATGCAAGACTCCAAACTAATTATATAATTTTTTTTCCTAAAGAAGTTTCTCTTTTTAGAGTTTCCCTGCATAGTATGACACAAAATTTCAATGGTCACTACTCAGGTAACTGAGTTATTTTACAACCACAACATATTCAGTGGAGTGGATACCTTATACAAGAGCAGTTACTGAAGTGTATGAAAATAATGTTATCACCCTTAGCTATAGAAGGTAACAGAGAGAAAAGTAATATAATACGTATGCTAATAGTGGCAACTATTTTTAGATAAATCTCAGGCAAGAGAAGTTACTGAAATGTATGAAAATAATGCTATCACCCTTAGCTATAGAAGGTAACAGAGAGAAAAAGGAAGATGTCTGGATTGCTATAATACATAGGCTGATAGTGGAAACTATCTTTAGATAAATCTCATGTCTAAATTGTCACTTAAAACTGTTGAGTGAGGGAAATCTGTTAAACAAAACTGAACTGCAACTTGAGGTGGATTCTCTAACTACAGAATATCAATATGTATGTTTTAACTAGCATGCGTTATGTATGTGGATGCTAAAGTTTGGTAGCTTAATAATATTTAAGTATTCAGAAATGAGTAGTCGTGAAGAAAATATTTTAGGTGTCTAAATTTAGAAAATAAAATGTTTCCTTAAAAAGTTTCGACTTCCAAATAGGGACTCTTACTCTTGGGACAGAGAGAACATATAAACCTCCGTCATCGTGTGTGTGTGTGCGGGTGGTGGGTGGGGGTGGGTGGGGGGAACCAACCAGTAGGAGTAGAAGAGGTGGATGTGATGTCTTTATTAATTGTGGAATCATCTCAAACTCAATTTGTATTGACTACAGGCAAAGCCACAACTCATTTTTTGGCAAGTCAGATTTGATGTTTGTGTGTATGTTGCGACCACTCTCTTTTGATATCTGGAAGCAAAACTCGGAGATTCATGCAGCACAGGTAAATCCATATAGACAATGAGTTATTATAAGTAGTTTTTATTTTACTGAAACTGCCCCAATTCCTTAACAAGTAATAACAAAAACTGGAGCAATCAATTGTTATGCACTCCCAGATTTATTTCATTACATTCTTCTTTCCTATATATATACACACATACAAACACGTGTATGTTTGAATTATCCGTATGGGGTACATGAAGCGGAAGCATATATAAGTAACTAATAATTTTTAAACTTCTGACATGTTTGCTCTGTTTCCTCCTTTCAGTGGATGTCAATTGACGAATATGCAGCCCAGCCGTTTGTGCAGAAACGCGAGCTCTTCAACTACATTGCCAAGATATGTTTAGCAAAGAAAGATAATAACTATACTGGCTTTTCTGCAGTGCCTATAACAACAGGCTGTTCTGCTAAAAAGAGTTATGTGTATGTCAACAATTCGGTTCTGAAGAAGTGACTAACTCCAGATTATCAGTACTAGAAAGGATTATTGATATTGTAAAGAAACTCTAGAGAATCTAATAGCTTTTTACAGTAGTCTTTTGGTTGAAAAACCCCTGCAGGTCACTTGTAAATATATTTTTTTATTTTTATGTTCACCCAAGAAAATGCAAGATTTGTTGTAAAATAAAAGGGACAAAAAGAATTTATAGGGAGGATAATCTTTCATTTCATTGATATCAGTACAAACAAACAGGGCCGGTCCTGAGATTGATAAAAATTGACAAGGCCTCGTGCAAAAATTGTAAAAAGACCCATTTTATGTGTATTGATATAAAAAAAATGGGCTCTCAACGTATAAGTACAAACAAATAGACTAACGTGGGCCCCTGTGTGATCGTCCACTTGGCACATGCTCAGGAACGCCCTGGAGTACAAAATGAGTTTCACCCCTATACAAAGCAAGAGATGACACTTATTTAATGTGGAACAAAGGTGGCCATCCACTATTTTGTACATTTTATAACACTTTTTGCTGAATGTACATTATTTTCATAATTCAATTATTGTTGTCCCATTAAAATCTTACTAAGGAAGTGGGGAAAAAAACAAAGTGAGGGAATAAGAGTATAATTTTTGTGATCATTGAATTGGTGTTGGATGCACTTAGTGATGTCTCATTAAAACATTTAACATGAAAACCCATGGGAAAAAATCTAATTAAAGAAAAAATAGTAGAGTGTGCATGTGTCCATAAATATCACGTTCTTTGATTCTATCCTGATAAAATGTTCCCCCTGATTGGATACTCCACCTAAATTTTGCAACTTTTTTTAAGTTTAGTCAATTGTCAATGAATTACTATCTCATACAAAATACTTGGTTAATAAATTTGATATGTTCATGTGTGTAGAAGAATTAAAATGTGTATCTCCCTCAGCCTCTTTGAATTTGAGTTATACATGCATCATTTCCTTTATAGGCTGGGGTATTCATAAGTGTTTTAATTGTTCATTGTGATGATCACAAATATAATTTGCATCTATATAACTAATTAGTCACAGATGGCTGGATATAAAAATATCACATAATATGATTGATATTAGTCTAATGCTTTGCAAGGCAATGGTAATTGTTTCTTGCAAAGAGATTGATTGCAATTATTATGTCCGGTATTGTGTTATGTATAAAAGTATACTAATAACGTATATGTATGGTACTTCTGGTCTCAATTTAACAATGTAATGACAACATGCTAATATGGTACTTATGGACCAAGTATATATTTTAAATTTTTTTTAGGATGATATGGATATTATAATGTCCAAAGACTGGAGACCATTGGCATATAAAATGACGTTCCTAAGATATATTAAAGTATTATAGAACTTTTCAATCAATTTAATTTATAGATCAGTGTTTAGCAGAAACTATTCTCGATCTGCAGGCCGAAACGATAGTTAGTTACCCCAAGATCATTCAATTTTGAATTACTTATTTGTGTATTTTGCAATTCACTTGGGCTCTTCATGACCAGATTCTTTTAAGGATATTTGTATAATGATACATTGACATATATGATTATTTTCATGCATTTCTTTAAACAAATAATTTTATGACTCTCATACATAATATATTTCAAAAACTTTCAAGCTAGTGAGATATCTGAAAAGTATTATGTTTATATATAATCAAATGTGGTTTCTATTGAAAACCTTATGCGACAAGTTGTGCATTTTTTTAGCAATTTTCTCACTCCGCTTTCTTATAAACACCCATTCTTAACCTTCAGGGTTAACATCTCATGGGGTTTGTCCTAAAGGTCCAAATACACCACGTATTGTAAGAGACTCGAAATATGCCATCATAACATTTTTTTTCATTTTTGTCAATATATTCTTTGTCGACATTCATTCATAATACGTGGATTTGTAGTATCACTAGCCTTTGATTTTGTGTAGGTACAACATATATAGTTATGTCATCGATGATCATCTTTGGCGATCCCACTTTTCTCTTATATATGAATAAAACATAGAGATCTCATTGTTATTAGGAACCTTTGCCTACTTCAGGGGCATTAGAGTCACTTCAGGTATTGGTGTCTTTTCATAGACAATAACCTCGTCTCGAACATTATTTGGGTATGATTTTATTTGACCTCTAATACTAGGGAGTCAAGTACTTGGGACTAATAGGTTTGCTACGCTTCTAGTGTATAATAAATTTATTTGTTGCCAAATTTATTTTGTTTTACTCGGATAATGATTGTGGCAAGTACATTTGCGACTAGTCCATGTAAGTGCATCTTTAATATAATTTTCACTTCATTTTCGCATTGAGCGATGCGGGGGATTAAATGAGACAAACTGAAAGTATTTCAAGATAATTCTTGTCGTTCTACCAGAACAATTTGTACTTAAAGTAAGCTCTATCCTTCGCGTAACGACAAGAAAAGTTTCTCATCAAAATAAAATTTCACAAAATATACAATAAACACTACATTTGTCAATGGTTCAATAGTGGGTGAATTATAAACACCATATATATATATATATATATATACATGCGTGCACACACACACCATTGTGATAATAATACACTACACCACAAATCACCACAAATCGAGAATGGTCATGGCAAGTGAGTCACAACCTAGGACCGTGACCAGAGACAAAAGCATGTGACAAAGGTCGTGACCAAACAAAAGGGTGACATTATATAGTTGCGATCACGGCCATAGACCGTGACCATGGGGGTCACGGTCTTGGTCCGTGACCACACCTAGGATCAAATGGGTGCCAAAAATCCCGTCAAAGTGGGTCATGATCATGTACTGTGACTAGGGATGGCAACGAGGTAGGTTTGGGACGGGTTTTAAAAAATCCTAACCCGCCCCATTAATTAAACGGGGCGGGTCGATGCTCCTACGGGTCGAGTTAATTTTAAAAATAGTAAATTAGATATATTACATTATAGTCTAAGAGGTATACATTGGTTCGTATTCCAATATGTGAGACACTCTTCCAATTGTCAATCCATATTTTTACATAGATCTGTTACAAAATTGACATATATATAAAAGGTATATAAAGGGTATTTATGTAGGCAAAAGTTACGGGGCGGGGCGGTTTTGAATTAAACAAACTCCTAACCCGCCCTATTTAAAGTCTGGATTTAAAACCCGCCCCATTAGGGTTGGGGCGGGGCGGGGCGGAGCTCGTACGAATTGGGTTAAATTGTCATCCTTAACCGTGACCATGGGCATGACAAATCTTAAGGTTTCAATTGAGATGGGTCACGATCACAGGCGGAGACCATTTTGAGAGTTGGTCACGGACCTGCGCAGTGACCCAAGAACGTAACCATTTATTTTGTACACATCACTAATCTGGTCGCGGTCCTCGACCACAACCGTGTTCACGACGTTTCAAAAAATAAATGATCATATCCTGGGATTGCAACTTACGATCGTTGACAGGGCAAAAAACGAGCGCCGTGTAAATACGTTTGTCATTGTCGTCGATTTTGCACATCAATACAAAAAATCTAAACTTTAATTATACATGTTTTATATGTATATCGGCAAGTTCGGGTATCGAATCCACGTGGAATGTCGTTTAAAACTTAACTAATTTATTACTTGAAATAAAAAGTGTAAAAGATGATTTTTGTGTTTTAAGATATTTTTATACTACAATTATTCTATACTAATATTTAAATTAAATTAATTTATATATATAAAAAGCATAGGTTGATAATTAAGTTTGTCATCTCAAAATGTGTAGCATAAATTATTACATGCTTAAACACATTTTAAAACATGATTAATACTTGTCTGAACAATTATTTAAAACCAAAATGTCACTCACCAAATAAAAATTACTTAGAAAATATTTTTAGATAGTAAAATAAAACAATGTGTGAGAGTAAATAAGTTAGAAAGGAAGAAAAGTAATTTTAATGCCAGTGGATTAATTAAAAAAATATTAAACTAATTTTAGAGTGCAAATAATTAATTTATGTGAAATCAATAATAAACAAAACAATTTATTACTACTGGAAATAAATTACAAACTATACTAAATAATAAACAATACTAAACCAAAACTTCTATCTAAAAATTGGATATCTAAACAATGAAATCCTATGGCCCCTTTTATACGTGGAAAATAGGGTTTAGGGGTATTTTTGGTATTTTATAAAAGGATTTTCTAATAAATAAAATAATAAAAAGGAGGTATGTGTGAGGATTTAATTTATTTAAAGGCTTGGGCTGCTGATAATTGAGGCGTGGGTGAAAATATTATTTTTGATTTCTTTTTAGAAAAGAAATAAAAAGAAATGAAGAAGTATGGGAGAAAAAATGAAAATAATAAAGAAATTAAAGTCCTGGGATTAAAAATATAATATTTAAAAGGGAAAAGTACTCTTAGGTCCCTCACAAACAAATTTTAAACACGAAAGTAATTTTGATAAATTTTAAACACTTAGATCCACTAATTCTCTTTTTGTAGAAGTTCACGCTAGTAGCATAACAAGTGAACCTAATAACAAATTCTCCTTAAATGTTTAAAAGTTATTAACAAGGGACCTAAATGTAAATTTCCCTATTTAAAAAGAAGATCTCGACAAAAATAGGGGAGAATTTCGCACATGGGAAGGGCTAAAATCGCCCAGATCTAATGGCTGTGGTGCTGCCACGTGGCGTATCCGGATGCTACCTCATGGTGCGTTGAGGAAATTCAGCAAAACTGACCCAAGTCCCTCCCCTTGGGTGCAAACTCACGGCCATTTGGTTGTACCAAACCAGTCTTAACCCCTGAGCCAATAAGAAACTTAGTAAGAACAGTGCACGCATTAATATGTAGCCCTTATTTGAAACTAGTTTCCAATAGTTACACATAAAGCCCCAAAATTTCATAACTTCTTTATACAACCTCCAAATAATGCAGCACAAGAATCGACGTGACCCTCATTTTGACGCCGACAATATTTTAATAGTTCTCGGGTCACAAGGTTTGATTCCAGGTATGACCTGGGGTTTTGACTTTGACTTTGTTTCGATTTTAAAATTTGCATAGTCATAACTTCGAAGTTTGAACTCCGATTGACACGATGTTTGAACCCAGTCGTATAATTTTTGTGTTTTGTTCGAGTTCAAAATTAGTCATATGAATTTACCATATTTCCCCCGAAGTCGCTTAAGTTATCGTTTCTTGCTCCAATTGTTTCTAGACTTCGTCCTTAGTATCGTAAACCCTATAAATAGTCAAATAAATCTTGCACAAGCAATTAACGATGACTAATTAAGGTTATACAGTAAATGAGTATAAAATGTGAGTTTAACGAGCATGAGATTACTTTATTATATAGTAAAAAAGGGAATAAAATGCAATATTTGACACGAATCACTCCTCCTAACGAACATGTTACTAGTCCCTAGCGACATAGTAAAAGGTTTGTTTGTGTCAAATTTAGCAATTTTATTAAAAAATAATTATGAAAAAGGATAGAGATCCACTTTTGCGGGATGCACGGTTGCATTTAGCTTATGTAACAAGCCGTTAAACCCCTAGGTTACCATAGTGGGCGAGTTTTGTCTCATGAGAGTTTACAGTGGTGATACTTACGAACATTAGATTTATCTAAAAAAAGTTACTTAATTTCTAATAAAAAAGCTTATACACAATCTTGAGTTTTAACAAGTAAATAACAATGACTAAGAGATTTCTCCAATAGTTTATTTACTACAACTATTACGTTAAATTAGTTCATCAGAAGTATATGTATTGACTGAGTGCATGGTGTGCGTCACAAAATTTGCAAGTGATATTGTTTTCAGCTTTTAATGACCCGACATCTATAATGAAGCGCACTACTTCGATTCTCGTAAGATATTACACTCAAAAGTTGAAAACACTCTGAATTAGTGTTAGTCACTTATGACATGTAGGCGTAAAAAGTAAATATAATTGGATACAAAGCCTTGCACATGTCAGTGATGAAAGACATTTAAAAAAAGAAACGATAAAATGTAATCTCATGTTAGGATACTATTTTATAAAGAATGTGAAAATGTAATCTTTTCAATGTTGAATAAAATTATGTTAACCCTCAGATCATTTAAGGACTTTTCAGGATGGGAAATATGAATATGGATAATAATGGTCAACACCTCAAAATGATTTTGTATATTTGAAGAAATGGTGAATTTTTGAAGAGTAAATTCTTTTTCTTCTCTTTTCTTTCTTTGGAATTCTTTGCTCTTTTTGAATTTCTTTGTTTTTATGTTTCTTCTTTCATTTATTTTCGTTTATTTTCTTCTCTTCTCTTATTTGTGTTCAACCCCCATTTCACTTTGCGTATCTTTTTGATCAATTTGTAAGGTGTTGGTGAAAATAATGACATGATGAAACAAACTGCCTTTGTTCAAAAGTTAGGTTAAAACATAATTTTCAAATTTTATTTCGAAAAAGATCATATCACTATTCTTTAGTCGACAATAAAAATATTAAGATTACCAATGACTTAAAAATTATTTTTCAAAAGAATAATGAATAAGTGTATACATCACTCAAAATAGAAAAGAGAATGAAAATCTCAAAAGGTAGGTATACTTATGTGTTTTTAAATTTACCGAGTCATTTAGCTTTTAACAATTATGCAAGTATAATTTGTGTTTGTGCATAAGGTGTCAATACATGAATCACATGAATTACTAAAGCATAATACTGAAGGTAAATAAACTAAAGACATATGCAGACAAGTTAATCCTTAAATAAGTTTAATGCTTTTTATTAAAAGAATGAGGTAACTATAGAGAGTAAAATCCAAGAAAACCAAAATTTAGGCAAAAAGCTTGAAAAGAAAGAAAATATTTTTGAATATTTTCTCAAACTTTTTCAATTTTTTCTTCTAACTTTAAATGATTAGAGTTAGTTTTGCCGAGAAAATTCTGCCAATAATCACTTAAAGGAAATTTTATATTTTAAATTTTTTTATTAAGAAAAAAGAACATGATGTGTGCAATAAATTATGACACCCCCTAACTAAAACATTATATTGTCCTCAATGCACATTAAGAACAATATTAAATTCAAGTTGTAGAGAGATGTTATTCAATGTGGGGTGATCCTCGGAGACACATTTAATAATCCTGCAAAATACGTTACTAGCAAAAAAATAAAAAAAATATTTTTTTATTCTAATAAAATATGTACAAAATAAAAATATCATTTTCTACTTTACCATAAACTAGAAGACAAAATTTTTTTTAGGGTCTACCGAGAAAACGTGTTGACTTTGTAAGATAAGTGCAGGCCTATTTTTCTTTCGAAGGTGATTTAAGGATGTCAAAACCAATTTTCTTTTTAAAAAACTCTTTTCCAAATTTTAAACCACACCAAGTATGTGATCTAATTTTAATTAAGCCCAATTTTATCTTATTTAATCCCAAACATACATCTAGGTGGTTAAAGCAAGTAAAATAAATAAATTCACAAAAGGCCACGTCGGATGTACGAGAAAACCACTAAGGAAAAAAATTCTTGAACGACCCAAGCCAGACAATCACTATGATGAGGTATTACAAAGTAAAGATGATAGACTTACTCAATGACTCGATCCCCCATAAATCTTGACACTCCTTTGATCCTTTAACCACTCCTCCACAAAACCCATGCAGAAGTCCTTCTACGATGCTCGTCCATAACACATGCATCCACGTATGTCTCGATGTCCGTCGATACAGCTTGGAAACATCTACGAAGTTGAACATGAACTCCCTCACTTCTTCAACGCAAAACCCAACATTCAAAGTGATGAACAAACTCCAATGGTCCAAACCAAGATCCTTATAGCATAAGAATATGAAAGTTACGATCTTGAAACTCTAAGGATGTTTTTAGACTTTGAAAACCTTAGAATACTTGAGCAAAAAACATATTGTATATAAACTGATTTTCTGGTTGCCACTTATGAAATTTTGAGTGAAACATGCCTTGAATATAAAAGTTAAGTCGGCGCATCGTTTGAACGAGATCATCATGTCTCTCGAACGACTACAACTGTCGTTTGATCATTCTAAACACAAGAGAAGGTTCAATACGACTCCAAAATAATCCTTATCTTAGAATAAACCAAGTTAAAACTCTTTAAAAACATTTTTTTAATAAAAACAACATCCTAACAATATTTTTCGAGTCCCATAAATATTATGCATTTATACCTGAGAGATTGGAATGCAATGGAGACGTGAAACATGCACCAATTTAATTTTTTTAAGGAAGAGGGAATTACCCCACTATTATTAATAACACATAGGAAAAAAAGGCTTTCCTGAGTGGCTCTTATAAGAGAAAAATAAGTGCTCAAAGTAAACAACAGGAAGAAACTCTCCTCTAAAAAGAAAATAAAAAAACAGATCCGATAGAAGGGATATTTGTAGACTCCAAGTGAATGAGGCCTATAGCAATCCAAGGCAGAGATCTAAAGTCATAGCATAGGAGGGGACCTGAAGAAGAAGTATCCATCTTGGCCATACAATCAACAACACCATTTGATTGTCTCCAAATTGATTAATTTTATATTCCAGAAGAGGGAGCATAATTTTTATGGAAGAAAGGATTGGAAGAAGGAACCAAGGAGGCTCTTTCTTATAGATAATAAAATCCACCAAAGACTTTGAATCATAATTTATTGCAATTTTAGAGAAACCCATATTGAAACACAATTGCAAACCTTTCTCAAGAGCCATAGCCTCCACAAGAATAACAGTAAGATGAGGAAGAAATTCACTAAAGCCAACTATAAATTTCACTTCACAATCCTTCAAAAGACCTCCAATACCAGAAGATTCACGAGACACATCACCATCCATATTAATCTTTACCCAATTTTGAGGAGGTTTTATCTAACTAGAGATTAAAAGAGAAGGTTTCTTTGGCACAATGTTGAGGTTAAAACCAGTGGACATGGTATCTATTTTCAGTTGAGCATTTATCTTTGAACTTGTGAAGGGCTACTAAATTAATCAAATCTTTGGAGACATTGTGAATGATGTTGAGGCTTAATATTGGATCATTATTGAAGAATTTTTTATTTCTTTCTTTCCAAATTTCCTAATTAATAAGAAAAGGAATAATTGAGAAAAGAAACCGTTGATGATCTTTTTTCCCCATGTGGATGCACCAGGATAGGAACATAGATTTAGGACTAGAGAAATTGAGCCTACCCCAAGATTATGACCATAAAATTCCCACAATTCTCTTGCAATAGGACCATGAAGAAAAGTATGGTTTATGTCTTCTCCCTCAGAGGCACAACATCTGCAAACTGAGGCAAGTCTAATTCTAATTTTTTGAATCTTAGAATCAAGAGGAACTACTTGATTGAATAATCTCTATGAAAATAATGAAATTTTAAGAGGGCAGTGCTTAGACCATAGAGATTTCCAAAAAATAGATGTGGGAAGATGAGATCTATGAGCCTCATATGCAGATTTGAAAGAACATTCACCATTATTAGTTTCTGTCCAGACCAATGAATAATCCAATGGTTCCAATAATTGTTCTGCTATTGTTATAATTTTCTTGATTATCTTCAAAGTGGGAGAAGATCTAGAGGAAGAAAATATGTTGTTGATTCAGTACGAATATTGTATTTTTCACCCCTTATACTTATGCATTTTAGCCCCATCGGGTACCTTAATTCCTATATTTATGATTGTTAACCTAATAACCTCCGTTTTATATGTTAACATGCTATATTAGTTACAATTAACCTTTTATAGGTATTAAAGTGCTTAGCGTGAAGTTTGGTCGCTTTTTGAAAAAGTTCTAGTTTCGGGGGAATTTTTCTAATTTCAATATTTGGGGTTTAATCCCGAACTCTTCATGGAAGTTGAATCCCGTTGATTTCTCTTCGCGTGGCCACCGATGGTGCATGATTCCAATGTATAATGAAGAAGTTATGACATTTTTAGGATGATTTTGACTTCAAAAGCACACTCAAGGGCACATTCAAGAGCATTTTAGTCATTTCATAATCTGGGTTTTTGTCCTAATGTCTTCTTGCATGTTGTATCACTTTGAGTTATCTTCACGTAGCATCTGACCGTATCTAATTTCGAGTTATAACGAAGAAGTTATGACATTTTTCGTAAAGTTGGACAAAGCTGAGAATTGTAAACTGTCAAGGGCGAATCGATTCGGACAAGTCTTTCGATTCGATTCGATTTTCCACATAAGTAACTTTTTTTACTTCCATTGTTTTCGAAGCGATTCGATTTCTACCGAATCGATTCGGTCTTACAAATTAATTTTTCTTTTAATTACAAGTTTACCATTAGGGTTTGTATATATATATATATATAAAATTTCTTCTCATTTTGAAGAAACAACCATCATATATATCATCATTTTATCTTAGAACATTTGGGGATTTCATTGTTGGGAGCTTCCCCCTCCTCCATTTCACTTGGGGTTTTCACCCATTTTTGTAAGCTTTCTACTATTCATCTTCTTCCTTATCTATCACTTACTTTAATTCCTTTTTATATTTAATTTCTATGCCTAGATAAATGTTTTAACTAATATTTTTCTTTCTTTAATTTATTAATTAGTTGCTTATTTACTTAACCATGTGTAGTGAGTAGTTAAATAGGATTTGGGTCGTGTGTCCACCATTGATGGGCGTCAAGCTCCGAAAATTAGGTTTTGTGTAAAATCGCATTTTATCGAAACCTCGCATATTAAAATTGGTTTATTATGCGTTTAACTTTATTTGTCATGCAACATTAGTGCTTATAGCGATAAACTGATTTTAATTCACGTGTGACCATTTTGGATTAAATGTTTTATTTCGCAACTTTGAGTTAACTTTCTTCTTGTGGGATGTTTATAATTAACTAAAAATGCTCGGTTAAATATTTTTGAACCCAAAATTCTAATTATTAGTTGTTTAGCCCATGGTGGGGACACGATCTCCACTCTCGTTTTATTAATATTGTTTAGAGTTAACTTCTTAATTTTTCCCTTTTCTTTTAAACCACCATATCACCTTTTACACTTTTATTCCTGAAATAATAAATCGATTATAATCTATACGGCACTCCCTGTGGATTTCTTACGATACCCGACTTACCGCTATACTTGTTTCACAAGTGTATTTGTAGTTTAGGTTTTTGCATTGAGGCAGCGAATCGAAAACAACGACAGTGCTTCTACACGAGCACACGGTTCATGCCCAATCAAAATGGTGCCCTTATCGGGGAGTGTTTAGTTTTAGATTGTAATTCTTTAATTATTTTGTAATATTTTTTCTTTTGTATTTATATTCTTTGTTTTAACCTTTTTTTGCAGGATTTGCACATTTGAGCACTAAGAAATGTTGACTCTCAGTTGCACACTTTCCTCCTTGGATTCTCCATCTATGAATAATTAGGTAACCATGTCCTATTTTTATAGTTTAGTCGGTCATTCTAATGATTATTACTTTGGGTATTGTTTTCAAGTTTTCCATTTTCAAGAATTTCTTAAGATTGAAAGGCTTGAAAACATTTAACGGCATGAAATCATTTTTGGGAGCTTGAGTTGGATGCATTATTCGAATCCAACGATGATTTTTATTCCGATACTTATGAATTTGAAGATGAGTTTCAACCAAATGAGGAATTCTAGGTTCTAGATCCAAAGAATCCTACTTTGGAAGAAACCTTTCTTCTTTTCAACCAAAGTGTGGATAACATTATTGGTACTGGATTGAGACTCGAAGCACTTTGCAATGAAATTGACTCTTTTACGAAAATCAACGAGGAGGTGGAGACTTGTGCTTCACCTTAAATTTTTAAAGATCATTTCATTAAAAGTGAGTCTTTCTCCCCCCAAATTCAATCTCCTTCTGACTATGAGCTGATTGAGATTGAATTTGGTTCATTACCATTTACGTTTTTCATTCTTGAATCATTAGAGGTACCCATTGATTCCTATGAGTCGGTAGAAAATTTTGAAACTTCTACACCTTTTGCCGATGAGGACCCTTTGCCGGACTTATTTTCCAAGATGGATTGTATCCCCATATGTGCACCACCTCCCATTCCAATTGAAAAACCTTTAGGAGGTGAATCGATTTTTCTTGAATCCTAAGTGTACCTCTCCCCCTTGTTATCCAAATCACCCGTTGTCCCCAAAAATTTATAATTGACAATGGTTCACCTTTTCCACCACCCACATGCCTTCCATTGTTCAAACAAAATTCATATCTTCCAGGAGGAATGTTTTTTTTGGAGGGTCCACCATTGATCTTTCAAAGTCAAATCCCATTTTGGGTGGATCCTCAATTATTTAGACTTCTAGTGTATAGTTAGTGTGAAGTCCAAATATTGGGTTATAAATAGTTAGTTTTTTTTTAATTCTTTCTTTCTTTAGTTTTTCTTTCCTTTTAGTTTAGTCTAGTGTAATTAGTTAACTTTTTGTTATTGCTTTCCGTTATGCTCGGTATTAACTTGTTTTGTAGATCCTTTGGACTCTTACTTAACAGAGATCATTCCATTGTGGGTAATATATTTCTTTCCTCTCTTTATGTTGTGTTCTTGATTAGCATTGAGGACAATGCAACATTTAAGTTAGGGGGTGTGGGATATTTTATCCATTTCTTTGTTTTGTCCATGGATTTTATCACATGTTAGTTACTAAGTATGCTTTCTTAGAAAAAAATTGAAAATTTTCAAAAAATAGTTTCTTTCTTTTTTCTCTTTTGTTGGGCATTTTACCTTGTTTCTGATGATAAGTTTCAACAATTTCCCGATCCAATAGACAACTCAACGATGCATGTTCTCAATTTTAGAAGTTATTAGACTTTAGTCCTCAAATCATTCATATTATGAACAACTCTATGTGTTAAATTTTATTCCAAGAGCACATGCGCTTTTCTTATTTTATTGATTTGGTTTAAGATTTTTATAACTCAGTAATATTTTGTTGCATTGTGTATAATTACATCGAGTGAGCTCTGGGATTTTCTTCGTTTTTGAGTGTTATACACTACTCTTTCTTCATTGAAAATGTTGATTTCATCGACAATCTAACTATTCTTTCATTTGATCGTTCATTAATTGAGTTCATTCATGAAATGTATTACTTGTGCACGATTTTCAAAAAAATATTTTGACTCAAGAATTGCGTGAACTTTAGGAAATGATCATAGGCAATCTTTGTTATATCATCCATATTGGTCTTGACCTCACCTTATATATTTTCCTAGTCAACCCCTTTGAGCCTAAATATAGCCTTTCGTTTCATTACTCAAAAATCCCACAACTAACTCCTCATTGGAGTACATACCATACTTATTACCTTCCATACCTTTGTTGGGAATAATACTTGAGATTGAATGATGCTCGTGTTTCGTGGTTGCAATTTAAGCATGAAAATAGTGAGAAAGGTAGATAAGAAAGTAGTGAAAAAGAAAAGAAAAAGTGAAAACAAACAAACAAAAGAAAAAGTTAGAAAAAGAAGAAAACATGAGGAAAAAAAAGAAAGAAAAGAAAAAGAAAGAGAAAGTTGTATATCTTGTTACTAGTCTTCAATAATCATTGTCTCTCTCCAATTTCATATTTAATGCTTGTTATAGGAACTTATTTTCCAATTTTGGAATTGACCACTATTTACCATTATCCCGAGTTTTCATCCCCGAACACTTTGAATCCGTACATATTTTCTTCATTTCACAACCCAAGCCTAGCCTATATTACAACCCTATAAAAGTCCTATGTGATCTTAGGGTGAATTTAATTTAAAAGTTTTAATAGTTTTGATAATCTGTGAAAATACATTTCGCCTCCCTTAATGAACGATATCTTTTATTGAGATTGCAAAATTTCATTTTATAGCATTCTTCATAGTGACATGTGCGTGGCCTAGTTTCTATTTACAGTTACTCTTTATGACCGCATGTCCCGGGTATTACCTCCCATTTTAGAGTGATTTCATTTGTTGAGTGAAATATCCGGTGAGGATTGATACTTATGCATGCTTTAATGTTTATTATCTGGTTTATATAAGTTTTTTCCAAATCATATTTTGCATGTGCTCGCTCCCCTCCCACTTTTAAGGTTTTAATTTTATGAAGTTCATTCTATAATATTAATAACAACGGACTTTTGTGGGAATTTGTTTACTATGCTAATAACGTGTTTGAATTTTTTTTCGTTATTGTTGGGCTTGTCGCTTGTTAATTGGGCACATTTTGAGGAAACATTGATGTTTGTGAATTTCATCCCTGAAAACCCCCACGAGACAACACTCATCCACTAGGGTAACCTATGGGTTTAACGACTTATTGCATATGTTAAATGCAATCATTCGCCTGGAAAAATGGCATTTATCTTTTTTATACATACCTTCTTTTTTTGGTTTGCTCGTAGTTCTTCTTGCATCGTACTTCATTGCTAGGGACTAGTAATGTGCAAGTTAGGGGGGGGGGTGATTCGACACGAATATTGTATTTTTCACCCCTTATACTTATGCATTTTAGCCCCCTCGGGTACCTTAATTCCTATATTTATGCTCATTAACCAGAAATCCTTCGTTTTTATATGTTAACATGCTATATGAGGTATAATTGAGCTTTTGTATCTATTAAAGTGCTTAGCGTGAAGTTTGGTCGCTTTTCGAAAAAAATTCGTTAAAGATTGTAGCTTCGGGGAATTTTAGTAATTTTAAAATTTGGGTTTTAATACCAAACTTCACGGAAGTTGAATATCCTTAATTTCTCTTCTCGTGGCCATTGACGGTGCATGATTCCGATGTATAATGAAGAAGTTATGACATTTTTAGGATGGTTTTTATTTTAAAAGCACACTCAAGGGCACATTCAAGGGAATTTTAGTCATTTAATCATTTGGGTTTTTGGCCTAATGTTTCCGTATCCCTCTGAGTTATCTTCACAGAGCCTCCAACCATGCCTAATTTCGAGTTATAACGAAGAAGTTACGATATTTTTCGTAAAATGGGACAAAGCTGACAATTGTGGACCGTCAAGAGCAAATCAATTCGGACAAGTCCGATTCAATTCGACTTGCCACATAAGTAACTTTTTTTTCTTCCCCTATTTTTGAATTGATTCAGTTTCTACCGAATCGATTCGATCCTGCGGATTCATTTTTCTTTTAATTGCAAGTTTGCCATTGGGGGTTATATATATATATATATATATATATATATATATATATATATATATATATATATATAATTTCTTTTTATTTTGAATAACAACCATCATATATATCATCATTTTAGCTTAGAACATTTGGGGATTTCATTGTTGGGAGCTCCCCCCTCCTCTGTTTCACTTGGGGTTTTCACCCATTTTTGTAAGCTTTCTACTATTCATCTTCTTTCTTATCTAGTACTTGCTTTAATTCCTTTTTATATTTAATTTCCATGCCTAGATAAATATTTTAATTAATTAATTTATTTCTTGATTTAATTTATTAATTAGTTGCTTATTTACTTAACCATGTGTAATGAGTATTTAAATAGGGTTTGGGTCGTGTGTTTGCCATTGATGGTCTTCGAGCTCCAAAAATTAGGTTTTGTGTAAAATCGCATTTAATCGAAACCTCGAGTATTAAAATTGGTTTATTATGCATTTAACTTTCTTTATCACGCAACATTAGTGCTTATAGCGATAACCCGATTTTAATCCGCGTGTGACCATTTTGAATTAAATATTTTATCTCGCAACTTTGAGTTAAATTTCTTCTTGCATGATGTTTATGATTAACTAAAAATGCCTGGTTAAAAATTTTCGAACTGAAATTCTAATTATGAGTTGTTTAGCCCATGGCGGGGATGCAATCTCGACTCTCGTTTTCTTAATATTATTTAGACTTAACTTCTTATTTTTTCCCTTTTCTTTTAAACCACCATATCACCTTTTACACTTTTATTTCTGAAATAATAAATCAATTATAATCTATACGACACTCCCTGTGGATTTCTTACGATACCCGACTTACCGTTATACTTATTTCGCAAGTGTAGTTGTAGTTTAGGTTTTTGCATCGAGGCGGCGAACCGAAAACAACGACAGTGCTTCTACACGAGCACACGCTTCGCGCTTGACCAGTTGGCTTTGTACTTTTGATTAATGAATTTTTCCCATAAAGTTGAATTTTTCTTCAATTTGAAATACATATTTACACTTCCAGGTGAAACCATATCATCGAGCATTCTACACCGAAGGCCTCCTTCTTTCATATGGCCACAACAAGAATCCCACCTCATCCATCAATGAGATGAAGATTTAGATCCTCCCCAAAGGAATTTATTTAATAAGGTGTGAATTCTCCTTATGACTGTTGTAGGAGGGTTTGAAGCTTCAATAATATAAAGAGGTATTGAAGGCAGCACATGCCTGAGTAAGATTAGCCTTCCTCAATAAGATAAGAATTTGGAGTTCTAAGACTGTAATCTATTTCTTATTCATTCAATTAAGCCAGAGAAGTGAATAGATTTATATCTTCCTTTAGAGATTGGGCACCTAAGGTACTTGATAGGCAATTCTTTATGGGGGAGACCTGAAGCTTGGACTATAGAAATCATTCAATGAGAATCCAACTTTGCATCAGTTGTATAAGAGCTTTTGGAAGAATTATTTTTTTGACCTAAAGCTTGCTCATATTCTGAGAGAAACGTGAATAGATTTTTCAAAGACTTCTTGGCTCCATTTGTAAAAGTTATCACATAATCTACAAAACTTAAATGAGAGATAATATTACAACCATTAGGATGAGAAAAAGTTTTAACTTTACCTAATTGCATAATAGAATCAAGGCCCCTGCTTAAGAATTCAGTTGTGATGATGAAGAGGCTTGGAGACAAGGGGTCTCCTTGCCTTAAACCTCTAGTTGATTTGAAGAAACCTAATAGATTACAATTAACAAGGATAAAAAACCAATTGTTGGATATGGATCTCCAAATAAAATCAATAAATGTTTCCCCAAATCTAAATTTTCTCAAAACTTTGGTTAGGAATTACCAAGACACTCTATCGTAGGATTTTTCCATATCAAGCTTGATTATGGTGTTTGAACCAAACAAGTTTTGACCCAAGCTTTGAGAGACCTCATGAGCAAGAAGAATATTTTCAATTATTTGCCTTCTTTTGGTGAAACCACTTTGATTGGGAGAAATTTTAGGGAGGATATTGTCTAGTCTGGAATTAATGATTTTGGATATAGTTTTTGAAAAGAAGTTACATAGGCTGATTGGTTTATAGTGGCTGCATTGGTTTGGATTAGAAATCTTGAGAATGAGGGTAATAGTTGTGCTAGACCAACTAACTGGAATTTGGGAACAAACAAAAAATGAATGAATGGCTTTGATTAGGTCCCCTTTAATTATCTCCCAATACTCTTTGTAAACAAATCCACCAAAACCATCAGGCCCTAGAGAACTATATTCATTCATTTCAGAAATGGCCATGAAAATCTCATCTTCCATAGGGAGGGAAATAAGCATGTTATTGTCCTATCCAGAGATTAAGGAAGGGATGACCTTCATGAATAGAGAGTCATATACTAAGGAGGTGGAAGTTAGGTAGGACTGGAAGTGATTAACAAAAGCAGTGCTGATATCCTTTCTATCTTCGAGCATAATATTGTTAGGAGAAAGAATTCTATGAATAATATATTTATTCCTTTTTGCTTTAACCAATCCATGAAATAATTTTGTATTAGCATCACCACCTTTAATCCACTTAAGATATGCCTTTTTCTTTCCAGTATATCTCTTCATTCTTTAGAGAAAATTTCAGTTGCGCTTAGGACTACTTAAGAGCATTTCTGTTGACATCAATTGGATCATCTTCAAAAATAAATTCTTTGGATAGGACTTCATTTTCTAAGTCTTTAACATTTTGAAAAATGTTTTTGAAAGATGATAGGTTCTACTCTTTAAGATCAATTTTCAGTCTTTTCAGCTTGGAAGAGAAGATTTTAAGAGGAGAACCTAACATATCTAGGTCCCATGAAGCTTTGATAACATCACCAATATTTGGATTTATGCTCCACATTTTTTGGAAAATAAACCTTTTGGGGCTTTTATCCAAAATAGTATGAATTGAGAGAAGGAGAGGGCAATGGTCTTAGCATAATTTATGGAGATGGTTAATGGTGGTTTTAGGAAAATGATTCAACCATGTATTATTTATCAGACCTCTATCCAAACGATCACATATCAAGTTTTCCTCTTTTCTCAGGTTTGTCCAACTGAATTTTGATCCCAAATATCCAATATCATTTAGAGAACATGTAAAGATAAGGTCATTGAAGTCTTACACTGCATGAAAGTCAATGTCATTTCCACCTATTTTCTCCTTTGATTTTTCAACCACATTAAATTCCCCAATGACTAAGAAGGGTAATAAAGTGTACGACCTTGAGAGATGGTATAAGTGGGATCACATGGAGCTTCTTTCTTACATGGAGCACTTTACATATATAAAGGAGATGAAGACTGGGTCTTTAAGGAGATAATGATTAATTTTAACAGTGAGAGCTTGATCATCATTAAATTCATTAGAAACCTTCAATTCATACTTTCAGAAAAACCAAATTTTGTTTGAAGAGTTATGAGCACAACCTTCAAAGTTCCATTTCAATATGAAATTCTCTAATTTAGAGGAATCTACTTTTGGTTCTAATAAGGCAATAACAAGAAGTTTATACATCTTTAAAAGCTTTTTAATACTTCTACTAGTGGACTTATTACCAACCCCTATACCATTCCAGCAAATCATATTTAACATTGAGGGTTAAAGGGGTGAGAGTGAGTGAGAATTTTGGTTCCAGACCTGGTTTTTCTTTTGTAAAGAGGATATTGAGGAGCTATCTTTTTGTTCTTATGGATGGGAAGGATTTCAGTAGTAGGGAGATGATGATCAACTTCTGCTTCAGTGTTTTCATCAAGATTATTGCCTCATAGATTGTGCTTTTTCTTCATTCTCTCATAAATGAAAGTGGCAAACGTTGATAGCTCTTCCATGAGAGGAATGGAAATGTTCTAGGGGTTTCCTGAATCTGAAAGATATTCCTTCAGTACTTCAGAAATTTATTCCATCACTGGTATAGTGGTGGCTCTTGGAATAAGGATAACCTGTTCCACTATTTTAATTTCCTCTCCTGTAAATTCTTGATGATTAATCTTTGATTGGTCTAAGTTTGAGTATTAGTTGTTGGCTTTGTCTTGGGCAGGTTGAGTGAGGGTCTTGAGAAGGGATGTTTGGTGTTATTGGTGGTCTAAAATGGAAAGGTTTTGGATTTCATCAATAATAGGTTATTTTTGGGAAAGCTCAGGGGCAACAAGTTCATTTGAAATGAGCTGAAGTTCAGGTGGAAGATTTTGAAAGGAATTGGTAGTGGTAGTGTTTGAGGTGGGGTTTTTGGGAAGGTATTTTGGTTGTTGGGGCTTGGGTTAAGGCTTTTGATTTTTTTTCTTGGGTTTAGTTTGAGGGTTATTAAAATAACACACTTCTTCTATATGGCCTCTTTTTCTGTAGTAATTACAAAACTTTGCAATATCTTTATAGATAATATCCTGCCAGAAGCCTGAGGTCCCACAACCAACCCAAACTCTTCTAGGGTTGTATTAAGTGAGCTTTAATTCCATGCAAACTCTAGAAAGGCTTGGTCTTATCAAAGTGCTTGTGGAATCATCCATTTAAATGGGATTGCCAATGAGCTGCGTAATGGAGAATAAAGGAGATTTGGCAGAAAAATGGATGGGAAGGTTAGGAAAGTTTATCCAAACATGAGCTACTGGATTTTCTTCTTAGGGTTTAAAGTCCGAAGACCATTTGAAAGTACTCATAGGATATTTTCCTATGAACCATTGTTCTCTAATACACAAGCGAATGTAGTCTTCTTCATGGCGCAATCGAATCAAAACATGTTTGGGATCAATGAGAGCAATAGAGAAAACAACTTTCAATGAAAAGGTCTGAAATGATTTCCTTATGTATTCCATTAAAGGTCTTCCATGGGAGAATTTTCTGACAATAAAAAGATTAAATGGTTCAGCGAGGGATTAGATATCTTCTAGGGTAAAATTGACAGTTGATTCTCCTTTAAAAGAAGATTTTTGTTTGAGAGGGATCTCTCTTACGCAAGAGGATGAAACAACTACACTTGCAAATGAATTTTGCCAAGGGTTTGGATCAGGGGGCTTAGGAAGAATTACGTTTAGATCATGCTCTGTGGACATAGAATCCATGCAAACCCCAGGAGAAGCTAGGGCTTCTAGAGAGAGAAATTGCACCAAATTAAATTTAGCATGATAAATCTTTATAGCTTGGACGCAACATCTTCAATAAACTCTATGTTATATACTGTGTGGGATTATGACAATAATTTTTTTTATCTATGACCCAATAACATGTTTTGTTTCGGGAATAAGTCAAATACATACAATGGACTCAATTGGAAATTTTGTCCTTAAAAATCTCCCCCTTTGACTATTCTGGGACAAAACCCAAACAGTGAAATGCCTAATCCGGGTCGTTAAGCCATATGACGCCTAACTCCTGGCTTGGCAAGCATGAGTTGTTTGAATGTGATGTATTCTTGAAATCTTAACTAGCTGAAGAATATCTACACATGAAACAGACAAATACCCAGTGATGTATGGAAGAACAAATGATATAAAAATACTAATATGTAAAGACAAACCATTTGTCAAACATGTGAGCAAGGTAGTTTTTATACCAATTTGAAAACAACATTGAAAGAAGGATATCAAATTGTGCAAACTAATTAATACGAATGTATAATTATGAAAGCATATGATATCAATTTGTAATGCAACAAATTTTATGTGCTCAAAATTTCCCCTACATCACATAAATCTCTTCCCCTTTTTGTCTCGAATAGACAATAAGTGAAAAAGATAGACAAACATCAGATCTAGCAAGAATAATCAATGAAGCATATCTAGATAAACAGATGTATATAGCCAGCTAAAATAATCAAATATATCAAATCCATATCTAGCAAATATAAGTCATATAAATCCAGCATTTATTCTATCACGTGACTAAAAATAATGCAGTATGAGCAATTAAGCAGGAATTATCAATAAGAACTGCACAAAAACTGTCCAAAAGTAACTCAACAGTACCAAAAATTATATTAACAAGAATCGGGTACTGAAACAGAAGAACCAATTTTTTTTTCTCTAGGGATCACTTAAACGACAATGCTAGGTCGTTTGAATGACTTTACATGTCGTTTGAACCAACCATCAAGCGACCAAAACAAATGCAAAACAGTAGCCTCTCGTACAAACCTCGCGAGATCCAAAATTTAAGCGACATGGACTTATTGCTCGAACAAGGTCCAGATATTGTTCAAACGACATAGAAAATGCTCAATTTTAGTTCCAAAAATATTGAAGTTTTGCCCAGCGAAAAAATATCCTGAAAATGTTAACTAAAAATACCAAACAGTAGCAAAACAGACTCAAAACTGAAAAAAATAAATCAAGTAAAATGTAGGTGCACAAAATCTCACCCGTAGGGGGGGGGGTGCCAATTCATCACAATACAAGCATAAAAATAAATATGAGAGAGACAAAGATTTAAGTGGTTCGACCATGAATGGCTTACGTCCATGGGGCTGCTATTGTATTCCATTAGAATGATGGGAGAGTT
This sequence comes from Sambucus nigra, assembly GCA_949130495.1. NCBI lineage: Eukaryota > Viridiplantae > Streptophyta > Magnoliopsida > Dipsacales > Adoxaceae > Sambucus > Sambucus nigra. The sequence goes on along the minus strand of OX422213.1, from coordinate 165,623,544 downwards.
TTACATGAGAGTGTTCCTTTAGCTTCTAAGCCCCCTTTCACAATGGGGGGCGTCCCCTTTATATAGAGTTAGGGATTACATTAGGGTTACAAATATGGATGAGTCCTATTTTTGTGGAGTTTGATTTTACTCAGATACTACTCCTCGATCTTCTCATTTATCAAGGACTCTAGTCGTCCTTATCTTGTTGGAGCGTCTGTTGCTCGCCATCTTGACTGGGGTGCTCACCACGTGTCATGCTATTATGTAGGCATATTTTTTGCCCCCACAATAGACCTATAGGTCGCAGTTCAACTGAGTTGATTTCGAGATGAGCTGGGAGCTGGTCCATAATCTCTATAAATGTGCGTAGTTGCTGATGTGAACTGGACTGGCGTTCTTTGAGCTGTCGTTCAACTTTTAGCCTTCTTTGGTTATTCTTCTTGCCTTTATAAGTTTTTTAGATGAATGCTTGTCTTGAGTTGAGAGACGTTCAGTTGATATCAGAATTGGACTCGAGAGTGTCGAGTTGCCTACGTACCCTCATGGGATCAGGTCGAACGTAGTTTATTGTTCTATTTTATTGCATGGCCCAATTCATGAGGCCAATCACATGCCTATTTAGAATTCATTTACCGAGGCTTTTTCGGGTGTGCATCAAGTTCAGGGAATCTCCCTGTATATTGGTCTTGTATGGTCCATTTGGTGAGGTCGACCACAGGCCTATGTTTCAAGCCTTGCTCGAGCATGTACCTAGTCGGGGTAAGACCATGCATTAGGTTTTTTATATGGTCCAATTGGAGAGGCCGACCAAAAGCCTATGTGTCAAGACTTGCTTGAGCATGTACCTAGTCAGGGTAAGACCCTGCATTAGGTCTTTTATATGGTCCAATTGGAGAGGCTGACCAAAAGCATATGTGTCGAGCCTTGATCGAGCATGTAGCTAGTTGGGGGTAAGACCCTGCATTAGGTTTTTCATATGGTCCAATTGGAGAGGCCGGCCAGAAGCCTATGTGTTGAGCCTTGCTCGAGTATGTACCTAGTCGGGGTAAGACCCTGCATTAGGTTTTTTATGTGGACTAATTGGAAAGGCTGACCACAGGCCTATGCGTCGAGACTTGTTCGAGTACGTACCTAGTTGGGGTAAGTCCCTGAATTAGGTTTTTCATATGGTCCAATTGGAGAGGACGATAAGAAACCTATGTGTCGAGCCTTGCTCGAGCATGTACCTAGTCGGGGTAAGACCCTGCATTAGGTTTTTCATATGGTCCAATTGGAAAGGCCGACCACAGGCCTATGTGTCGAGTCTTGCTAGAGCACGTACCTAGTCGGGGTAAGTCCCTACATTAGGTTTTTCATATGGTCCAATTAGAGAGGCCGAACACAGGACTATGTGTTGAATCTTGCTCGAGCACGTACCTAGTCGAGGTAAGTCCCTGCATTAGGTTTTTTATATGATCCAATTGGAGAGGCCAACCACAAGCCTATGTGTCGAGTCTTGATCGAGTACGTACCTAGTCGGGGTAAGACCCAACATTAGTTTTTTCATATGGTCCAATTGGAGAGGCCAACCAAAAGTCTATGTGTCGAGTCTTGCTCGAGCATGTACCTAATTGGGGTAAGGCCCAAAATTAGGTTTTTCATATGGTCCAATTGGAGAGGTCGACCAGAAGCCTATGTGTCGAGTCTTGCTCGAGCACATACCTAGTCGGGGTAAGGCCCTGCATTAGGTTTTTCATATGATCCAATTGGAGAGGTCGACTAAAAGCCTATGTGTCGAGTATTTCTTGAGCACGTACCTAGTCGGGGTAAGACCCTGCATTAGGTTTTTCATATGGTCTAATTAGAGAGGCCGAGCAGAAGCCTATGTGTTGAGTCTTGCTTGCGCACGTACCTAGTCGGGGTAAGGCCTTCCATTAGGTTTTCATATGGTCCAATTGGAGAGGCCGACCAGAAGCCTATGTGTCCAGTCTTGCTCGAGCACGTACCTAGTCGGGGTAAGACCCTACATTAGGTTTTTCATATTTGATATGTAATCAGTACGCTTATTGTACTTAGGCCTTTCCCGCAAGTCAATGTAATACCAGTTTTGTTCATATTTTTCCATTTTATAATGCCTCGCATGTAAATATTCGCCTATTTTACCTTTTAAGTTGTGTCGTCACACTTCCTTAGGCCTAAAAGACGATGGAAAAAATGCACCTGGTTTAAGGGCCATCCACCCGTTCAGGATTTTAACCGACCAACATAGTTGGCGACCAACCTGAGTTGGCTTTTTGCCTAAGGATCCCCCGTAGGTCTTTTATTGCTGCCAAGGCAACTCATGAGGCCATTTGTGTTTGGAGACGATAAAGGCCCGTGGACTTACTTAATTTAATGGGAATAAGCAAGAAGGCTGTTGTAATTAAATCAAGCTTGGTCTTGATCATCATTTGAAAGACTTGAAAGAGTTGGCGCTTGCGTTCAAATGATCAAATTATATTTAAAACACCTTTTAACCCAAATTAACCCTAAGCATGCAACTAGGTATGATTGAAACAATATGAAATCATGCAAGAATTATTCAACACACAAAGTTTAAGGAAAAATCCCCCACAGGGGCAAAACCATTTGTATATTCACTATAATTTGTAAAAGACGGTTTACAATCGAATTACAATGAAATACAGGTTGACTAAGAATTACCCTCAGGTGTCGGATTCTGTAGTCGCGGCTGGAATATCCCTTTCCAGTAGGGTAGCAATGAAGAGGAAGGAACGGTCCACTTCACAAAGGGTTGAACAACAGCAATGGTGTTCTTGGGTTACCAAACTTGATTCACATAGATATGGAAGATGTGTGAATCTAAAAACCTAGAATCATAGGACTCAATAGGTGAAGACTTTAGGGTTGATATGCTCTGAAAAACGTGGAAAAGTCTTATCAATAACAACCTCTGATCGTGGATTAAATAAGGAACTCTTTGCCTTGGAAAATCTGGCCACGATCTGGCAGAGTCTATCCTCGTCGGATCGGTCCGGTCCTTTAGGTGGATCGGTCCGGTGAACTCGGATCGGTTCTTTTTCTGAAACCGGATCGGTCCGGTCAGGTGTGATTCCCAGATTCCTTCTTCTTTTGATCTTCAGATTTCGGATTTCGTTGATGACGATGTGATCTTTTCAACCATCAATCTTGTAACGGCGTAAGACATAACATATACATAAAGATGGAAAAATTGTCCTTACAAATCTCCCCCTATGTCTATGCCGGAACAAACATAAAAAATCCGAATTATCAAGTATGAACAATGCCTATACAAATCTACCCTTCCATGAACCCAAAACTGAAAGAGGTACATATGACTAAGGCTGCATCGTTTGTTCTTCAATTCTTCAGGAATCTTCACGCCTTTCTCATCAGGGTGTGCAACATGGGATTATCAAAAGATGTACCTACACACATGAGATAAAGAAAATACCAAGTGACGTATCGAGTGTGAAATGAGATAATAAACATATGCATATATACCAGATTTATGATGAACCTCAAATTTCAAAACTCCCCCATAATCAGATAATTCATTCTCCCCCTTTTTATGATGTCCCCAAATAGACAAAATGAGAGAAATAAAAAAAAGCAAAACTGGGGTGACACAAGGTATAAATCACACCATGAACATAAAACAACCAAGTCGGTGATAGCGTAAAGGAATGGGTGTGAACAAAATTCGATTAGAAAATCAAAGCATACAAACATGACATATGTGCACGATGAATATTGGATATTCCTAACGAATGAACTCAAATGCTTCCTTTGGTGTAAAAGAGTGACAGTATAATATATTGACTCAATCAAATCAACAAATCAAAGCTCAAAGTGATTTCTACACCAATAACGTCCAGAATGATTTTCATGCTTTTTCAGGACTTTCAAGGAAGTGCAAACCCGTTTTTCAATCTCCAACCAAACTCCCTCAGATTTATATTTTGAATAGAGGTATACTAAATTCTCAAACTTTGGAGAATTGATGGTGAAAACCTAAATGGCCCATATTTGGCATGAATTGCTTTTTATTGCCTTATCAATTTTTTCGGGCTCTTTTAACCTCTTAGGACCTCGGATATTAAAATACCTCCATTTTTTAGGTCCTTTGTAACGGTGGCTTTTGCGCAAAGGATAAGAATCAACTTTCGCAGCCCCTCCCCGTTATGAAAATGTACCCACAGTCTCACCAAAACGGTTTTAACATGCAATCCAATCTTGTCAAGTTTTATCGCATTTTATACATTGTATAGACAGGATTGAGATGGAAACACTCAAGCCAACAAGAGATTGACAAGTGCAACAATCAAATATAGCCGTGCATGTGTGCAATAAAGGATATAGGAGTCAAGCATGTAGGAAATATCACTAATTACATCTCAAGAACTCCAATCAATGTTAAGCACATGGATGAAATGATGTAGCCTCTCAAATCTCTATCAAACAGTCACATGGATAAATGGAATGAAGTTGTGACTTGGCTATCTTAAATGCTCATCCATAAAAGGCAAACCTCTTTTTGAATTTTTCAAAAATTTATCAAAATAAAATCTTTTTGTATTTTTCTAAAAATTTTCTAAAAAGAGAATCTTTTTTGTATTTTTCAAAGAATAATAAAAAATACATAAAAGCTGTACAACAAATCTATGGTACATATAAAACAGACTAGAAATAGGAAGCATATGATATGAACATGAAGAAGCATCCTATTCTAGACATAGACCAACCCCTCAGTCAACTGTACAAATCTCCAAAGACTTCCTAAGACTCTCAAATCTAAGGGCATCTAAAGGTTTCATGAAAATATCGGCTAACTGACGGTCGGTAGGAATAAAACTCAGGGTTACGACCTTCTCCTCAACTAACTGACGTATAAAGTGCTCGCGTAACCTGATGTGCTTTGTGCGCGAATGTTGGACAGGATTGCGGTATATGTGTATCGCGCTCATGTTATCACAGGAAATGGTCATGGTGTCCTGTGAAATCCCATAATCCTCCAACATTTGCTTCATCCACATGAGTTGCGTGCAACAACTCCCGACGACGATGTACTCAGCCTCCGCAGTGGACAAAGAGATGGAGTTTTGCTTCTTGCTCAACCAAGAGACAAGAGCAGAACCAAAGTAGAAACATCCACCAGAAGTGCTCCTACAACCATCTACGTCCCCGGCCCAATCGGCATCCGAATAGGCGGACAAACGGTCATCGGTATCAAAGGAATACCAAATACCGTATGAGAGAGTCCCACTCACGTATTTGATAATACGTTTTAGAGCAAGTAAGTGTGACTCTTTAGGAGACGCCTGATAACGCGCACAGACTCCAACACTAAAGGCAATGTCGGGACGACTAGCAGTCAAGTAGAGAAGACTGCCTATCATACTCCGATACAAGGTTTGCTCTACGTCCTTGCCTGAAGTGTCCTTACTAAGCTTGGTAGTGGTACTCATAGGTGTACGAGCATGCTTAGCGGAGTCTAAACCAAATTTCTTCACTAGGTCTCTAGCATACTTGGATTGGGAGATGAACATCCCATCCTCTAACTGACGAACCTGGAGACCAAGGAAGAATGTAAGCTCACTAACCATGCTCATCTCAAACTCACTTTTCATCTCCTCCTCAAAGTGGTGAGCATGCTGGGAGCAAGTGGATCCAAAGACTATGTCGTCCACATAGACCTAGGCAACCAAAATAGCACCGTCATCTCTCCTGACGAACAACGTCATATCTACTCCCCCTCTCTTGAAGCCACGAGCTAAGAGATAGGAAGTAAGCCTCTCGTACCAAGCACGGGGTGCTTGCTTCAAACCATACAAGGCTTTCCTCAGATAGTATACGTGCTCAGGGTGCTGAGGGTCTTCAAACCCTTTTGGTTGTTCCACATAAACCTCCTCCTATAGAATGCCATTCAGAAAGGCACTCTTGACATCCATCTGATATAACTTGAAGTGCAGATGACATGCGATGGCGAGTAGTAAATGGACGGACTCAAGCCTCACAACAGGAGCAAATGTCTCCCCAAAGTCTACACCCTCTATCTGTGTGTAGCCTTGAGCGACCAACCTAGCCTTGTTTCTGGTTATGGTACCATTTTCATCCATTTTATTCTTGAAAATCCACCGGGTACCAATAACATTAGTATCACTAGGTCGGGGGACAAGTTCCCATACATTGTTCTTCTTAAACTAAAGCAACTCATCCTGCATAGCAGACATCCAGTGTTCATCTTTGAGTGCTTCTTTGTGGTTCTTGGGCTCGACTTTGGACGTGTAGCAATGATGACTAACAACGTTCTCTAGTTGAGCACGAGTCTTGACCCCTAGAGTGGGATCACCAACAATGGCTGAAGGATCATGACTCTTGCGAACCCAAGCAGGTGTGTCCCCTAACACAGGAATAGGGTCCACAGAGTGTGGGAGAGGAACAAGAAAATCACTGTCAGAACAGTCCTCATCCTCACACTGAAGGTTGGGATCAATAACCGTCGGGGGTTCATCATCTTGCACGGTGACGTTTATTGATTCCATAACCTTAGAGCTCTTCAGGTTAAAAACCCGGTACGCTCTACTGTTCGATGAATAGCCTAGAAATATTCCCTCATCGTTCCGGGAGTCAAACTTTCCTAATTGCTCTCTATCCCGTAGGATGTAGCATTTACTCCCAAAGACACGGAAATATGCCAGGTTGGGTTTCTTGCCTGTCCATAATTCATAAGGTGTCTTAAGTGTGTGTGGACGCAGATAGACCCTATTCACCGTGTGGCATGCAGTAGACACTGCCTCTGCCCAAAATCTCCTAGAGACCTTACGACCTTGAAGCATTGATCTAGCCATTTCTTGGATCGTTCTATTCTTTCTCTCAACAATCCCATTTTGCTGAGGAGTTCTCACAGCAGAAAACTCATGTTTGATCCCAATGCTATCCCAGTAAAGATCTACTTTTGCTTCAGTAAATTCAGTGCCATTATCACTATGCACCCTGTTAATAGTGACTCCGTGTTGATTTTGTAGGACACGACACTTGGTCGTTAAGAACTCTACCGCATCAGATTTCTCTCTTAGAAAACCTACAATAGAGTATCTAGAGAAATCGTCTACCATCACGAGAATGTATCTCTTACCACTGAGACTCTCCGTGCGAGTAGGACCCATAAGATCCATGTGAATCAACTCAAGCACATGGGAGGTGGTAATGGAATTCAACTTCCTATGAGGACTACGAATTTGCTTGCCCAACTGACAGGGTCCATAAATCATGGAAGTTGGCTTTCTAAGTGATGGTAAGCCACATACTAGGTCCTTTTTGACTAAACGAGATAAGTCTCTAACGTTCACATGACCTAGACGTTGGTGCCACAGATCTATAGGAGTGATCGTGGCGCTGTTGCAAACAAGTGAGGATGTGGGCTCAGTCCCATAGCAGTTATCCTCTGTCCTCACCCCTTGCACTAAAAGTTTACCGGCTTGATTATAAACCTTACAAGCTTTTCGGTCAAACTTCACTGCAAAGTCATCGTCGCACAGCTGGCTGATGCTAAGAAGGTTTGCTTTCAAACCTTTGACGTACAGCACGTTCTCTATCTTTGGAAATCCTGGTAACTCTACTGTACCTCGTCCTTTTATGCTAGATTTTCTACCATCTCCAAAGGTGACTCTCCCGTCATTATAATCCTCAAGATGGGTAAAATATGAGACGTCACCTGTCATGTGTCTGGAGCATCCACTGTCAAAATACCACTGAGAGGTATTATGTGCTTTGAGAGCAACATGGACAACAAGGGCCTTTTTCTCTTTCTTAGGAACCCAAGAGTAGGTACCTTTTTGTATTCCCTTGTTGTTGTTGGTTTTAGCCGGAATGCGGGGCGCATTCATTGATGGTAAGGTTATCCGTCAGAATTCCTCCATCAAACTCTATGATGTGGCGGCTAGAGACTCAACTCGCTCTCTCAGACTGGCAAACTCATCAGTATGATGTGGAGGAGCAAAAGTACGTCGTGTCCGACCAATTCTATAGCAAAACTCCCTAAGGTGTCCATTTCTTTTGCAATGGGAGCAAAAGGGCACAGTATTAGGAGGACATTGGTTTGCTTTTCTTGGTCGAACCCTTCTTCTTGGTTTTTGATGACGGCCATAAGGAGTCGTAGTGAACTCAGGAATTGGTCCGGGTGCAATTTGGGACGTGGATGCACCAACAAAACCTATTCCTTGCCTGTCACCAAAACCTAAAGCGAGACCGAGGAGCATCTTTCCCATCTTCCCAGATCTGTCCTCGATTTGAACCTTGACTTTCCTAGCTCTCTCAAGGTCATGAGTAAGCTGAGAAACAAGGGCTTCAAGTTTCTTCCGAGTCTCCATGGAGGAATGGAGCTCACTAGTAAGACTAGCCACTTGTTTAGTCAAATCCGCTTTCTCTTTCTCAAAACTTCTCTCTCTCTCTCTACGCAAATTCTCTTCACTAACCCAGGCAGACTCTCTCTCTCTCATTGTGGTGCAGGTGGAGGACTCTCTCTCTCTCGTCTCTTCTAACTCTTCTTCTAACGCGGTGATCCTAAGAACTAACGCCTTGTTACGTTTTTTAGTTTTGAAAGACTCATTATATAACTCGGCGTAGGCGCGTTGAAGGTTACTCTCGTCCTCACTACCTTCCTCCCCCTCACTCTCTTCGCACTCACTGTCGAGGTGTCTCTGTGAGGTAGCATCCTCATCGTCGTGAGATGCACATGGAGTACTCACATGACTAGCCATGAACGCGGTGAAGTTACGCTCATGCGATGACTCATCTCCCGAGTCCACCGACTCGACCTCACTGTCGTCACTAAGGGTAGCATTTAGGACAACTTTACCCTTTTCCCTATTCAGACGAGTGGCACACTCAAACACTCTGTGTCCCTTACCGTCGCACTCAAAACACCTCTCACTGTCTTTAGGGGGTTCTTTGAAATCTTTCTTTTCAAACTTATTTTTCTGAAAATTCTTTTTATCTTTGAAATTCCCACTTTTCTTAAATTTCAGAATTTTCTTGAAGTTTTTAGCAAATAAGGCCAAATCATCTAAGTCAAACTCACATTCAGAATCAGAACTTTCTAACTTTCTAGATGACTCGACTCTCTTTCTTGCCGACCCCTCACTTTTTCTCTCTTGGGCTTTAAGGGCAATTCCCTTATCTTTTGGCTTGGCAGATTTAGGAAACATGTCTATTTCATAAGTTTGTAAATCTCCTACCAGTTCTTCCAATTTTAGTGTATTTAAATTACCCAAGGAATTTAGCACAGTGACTTTAGGTATAAAACGCTTAGGAAGGGAACGAAGAATCTTTTTAACAACTCTAGCATTTGGAATATGTTCACCAAGATTATAGCTAGTATTAACAATGTCAGAAAGCCTAGCATAAAATTCATCAAAACATTCATTTTCATGCATGGTGATGGTTTCAAATTGAGTTGTTAAATTTTGCAATTTTTACTCTTTAACAGCATTTGTTCCTTCATGGGTAAGTTGCAAAACATCCCATGCCTCTTTTGACGTGGTGCACGTCATTATGCGTTTGAACTCATCAGGTGTGACAGACCCGAAAATAGCACTTAAACCCTTAGAATTAAAAGATGACCATTTAAATTCTTCATCAGTCCAAGAGATGTCAGGTTTCAAGTTGGTCACATTATCAACAGTCACAATGGGAGGAGTCCACCCTCGTTCAACCAAAATCCATACACGTTCATCAATGGCTTTTAAAGCCGACCTCATACGGGCTTTCCAATAAGCATAATTTGACCCGTCAAAAATAGGCATTTTATAATATGACTTCTCCATTTGAACACGCACTTTTTCAAAAATCAATTTTTTCAGAAAATTGATATCTTAGAAAAATTTTGCGGAAAAAGGAATACGCGATAGATTAGCGTAACCCGCTCTGATACCAATTTGAAAGAGTTGGCGCTTGCGTTCAAATGATCAAATTATATTTAAAACACCTTTTAACCCAAATTAACCCTAAGCATGCAACTAGGTGTGATTGAAACAATATGAAATCATGCAAGAATTATTCAACACACAAAGTTTAAGGAAAAATCCCCCACAGGGGCAAAACCATTTGTATATTCACTATAATTTGTAAAAGACGGTTTACAATCGAATTACAATGAAATACAGGTTGACTAAGAATTACCCTCAGGTGTCGGATTCTGTAGTCGCGGCTGGAATATCCCTTTCCAGTAGGGTAGCAATCAAGAGGAAGGAACAATCCACTTCACAAAGGGTTGAACAACAGCAATGGTGTTCTTGGGTTACCAAACTTGATTCACATAGATATGGAAGATGTGTGAATCTAAAAATCTAGAATCATAGGACTCAATAGGTGAAGACTTTAGGGTTGATATGCTCTGAAAAACGTGGAAAAGTCTTATCAATAACAACCTCTGATCGTGGATTAAATAAGGAATTCTTTGCCCTGGAAAATCTGGCCACGATCTGGCAGAGTTTATCCTCGTCGGATCAGTCCGATCCTTTAGGCGGATCGGTCCGGTGAACTCGGATCGGTTCTTTTTCTGAAATCGGATCGGTCCGGTCAGGTCTGATTCCCAAATTCCTTCTTCTTTTGATCTTCGGATTTCGGATTTCGTTGATGACGATGTGATCTTTTCAACCATCAATCTTGTAACGGCGTAAGACATAACATATACATAAAGATGGACAAATTGTCCTTACAAGACTAATTCCGATGTTAACCATATTGGCATCCATTATGAGTTGACCTCTTTTATTTTGCTTTAAAAGTTACGGTGAATCTATTCACGTGTCGTCGTTGCCATGGAGCCCCCAATCGGGTTGTAAAGAAAAGACTGCCCATCCGTTCATCGAGTTATTTGATCTATATAACCGAGATGATAAGTGTGCCCGATCGTCCCTCGGGGCTTTGTTGTGTTGAAAAGGGTCACGTTGATCGTTCGTTGAGCTGGATATAATTAAGGATTATCTTGTTCATATAGCTCCATGTAATGTATCATTCCTCGGGGCACACTTATTCGTTGACCATGCATGGTGGTTACAGGAGGCTTTGGAAGACTCCATATAGCTCGTGCTCCTAAAGAAATTGATATGAGTTCAAAGCATCTTCATACAGAAATGCGTTGATTTGATATGGCATTCAAGAAACTGATATCCATTCCTCTGGAGTGGATATCTTAGTGCTGATGACGCCCTTTCGATGTCAAAAAGTGAATTTTCATCGCCCAGTGATCGACGATCACCATGGGTTGTCTGACAATGTTGCTGATACATTCGGGGTGGTCTAGTGTTGTTGTCAACATATTCTGTTCGTTGCATGTGTAGACCAGTAGGGGTGGATCCGATACCAGGCTGAGGATGACTGAACATAGGATTATAAGGAATGTGTGGACTCTTAGTTGTGACAACCCCATTTCGTTGGTTGGTGGGCCAAAAATTCTTAAGTCAGCAGACCACGAAGAAGGTTGGTGGGGGATGAGACGCGAGACATCCTTACACCATGAGATCGTTAGTCGGAGTGGACAAAGAAGAGTCTGCTGATGCTCGGCTTCAATCCTTAGCAACCATGGTTGATTATAATCTTGCTGGATATGTGACTTACTACATGTTGGATTCGTTCTTGTTGATGAATATAGTTGATCGCTGCACTCCATACTGCTTTATGGGATATTTGCTATACAAATTGCCCAACTTCCCATTCGTCGAGGTTGAATTAAATAAGAATTGCTTTGCCCCACTGTACATTGGAGCTTGAGACATGATCACATAATGTCGACTATCCATCGAAGCTGAGGGTCCATCGAAGCAAAATTGCAAAGGATCTAGTAAATGTTATGAATGATCCATGCTCGAGCATCTGCCAGAGCATTAATAAGATAAAATATGCCTGAGAAGCCGTCAAGGAAAGATTATCAAGGGCGAGCAGATATTACTAACGATCCTGCAATGTTAGTGAAGGGTAGATTTCCAGATTAAATAAATGACGCCTGAATGCCTGTCGAGGCAAAAATTATAGAGGATCTAGTAGATATTGCGTGTGATCCATGCTCGAGCATTCGTCGAGGCAAAATGAATTGAGCAGATATTATGAACGATACTACAGTGTTAGTGAAAACTAAACTTCCAAAAGATTTATTAGAGTTGAATAACAATAATAAATGTAATGTCTATCATTAATCGATTGTGATAACCATCTATTAGGAATGAATATAAGAATTATCCTGACCGACCATTTGTTGGGGACAAAATGCGACATGTGTGGCAAATATTTTTGGGACTAAATATATAGAAATATTTGGCGAATCATTTGTCGAGATGAATATTGAATATGCGTGTCCATCCATAAAGCCAGATAATCAATATTAAATGTTGAAGAAATATCATCACCCGAGCATCCGTCGATTATAAATATAATCTTGCCTAGCGATTTGTCGAGTTTTAATAGTATTGTAGCATGCTCGATCATCTGCCGGAGCAATAAAAAGATAAATAGCACCCGGCTAGTCTGTTGAGACAATACAGTACAGTGCCGAGTAGATATAAAGAGCGAACCATGATCGAGCATCTAACGGTGCATTAATAAGATTTCTAAGAGCTTAAGATTATGCCCGAGCATTTTTCGGGACTGAATCTTGTACCTGTGGAAGTTAATAAGTTGGTCGACCATTTGTCGAGGCTAAATCAAATAGAATTTATCATTCATCAAAATCTCGTAGGGATGTTCGTGCCGTATAACCAATAATATCTAGGCGACAATATTGAAAATTAAATGATCGAATAAATGACGTGAGGGCTATACAAACACGCCCCACTATTTATGTGAACAAAATAATTGTAATAAAGTCGAATAAAAGTTGCAAAATTTGTCAAATATATCCAGATGTATGACATGGGAGTTAATTTGGAATTTTTGCAAATATCTTTCAAAGAAATTATTTTCACAGAGAATTTGTGTAGTGACAATTGTGAAGTATACAGTATAGATAGCCCCCTGCTGACAAATTTATGATGATAAAAATCGTGAGCATAATTTGTGAGCAAATAAAATATTATGAGACAGATCGAACAATGCACAAATAAATGTGCGTATCCATCAACTGGGGCTGAGCTATATATAAGAGTTATCCTGACCAGCCATCCATTGGGGATAATATGAGACTTGTACGGTTGATATCTTCGGGACTAAATATATAGAAATATTTTGCCAATCATCTGCTGAGATGAATTTTGAATGTGCCTGACCGTCCTTCAGATTAAGAATCAGAGAACCTGAGCTTTAGTCGGAGTAATAATACTTTTGCCCAAGCATTTCTTTGGGTCTAAAGTGCTATAGTGTGCTCGACTATCCGTCAGAGCATTAATAAAATGAATGGTGCGTGGATAGTCCGCCTGGGCAAAGTTATACAATACCGAGTAGATATACCGAGCAATTCGTGCTCGAGCATCTGTTGAAACATCGATGAGATTTCCAAGAACTTAACATTGTTGTCGAGCATCCATCGGGATTGAATCTTGTACCTGTGAAAGTTAGTAAATTGCCCGACCATCTGTTGAGGTTAAATCAAATAGAAGTTATCATGAGAATGATCTGTTCAGCAAAGTATATAAGATATGCATTCACCCGACCATTTGCCAAGGAAAAAATTTATAGTCGCGTATGAATGTAATAAATGATCCAATGATTTTTATGATAAAAATCCCACTGAGATAACCATGCCCGAGCATCCGTCGCGGCTGAGCTAAATAACCAATAATCTCCTTTAGCCAAAATTAAATAGCTATAGTGGGATGACGATATTGAAAATTAAATGATCGAATAAATGATGTGAGTTCTCTATAAGTGCCCCCCACTATTTATGTGATCAAAATAATTTGTAATAAGGTCGCATAAAAAGTGCCAACTAAAATCGTTGTAATAAAATCACATGGTCCCTTAAATTTTTTTAGAGAGAACCGAGCAATGAAAAAATTAGTCAAATATATCTCAAATGTAAGACATAGGGCTGATTTAGGATTTTTGCAAAATTATTTGGACCAAATTATAAATTGGTTTTAAAAATACGTTCTCACATAAAGATGTGAAGTAAGAAAAAACATGAGGAGATGGGCAATGCAAATTAAAGTGCACAGTCTGCTTTAAATCAAATCGAATAGGTCTGAGAACCCAGGCCCCAAAGTAATCTCATCCGTATTTATCAATGCACGGAGCATGCTGAACTAATCTCGTGCTCGTCTTTGCCGCCGACTAATGACAATGTTCCGACGGTGACCTGAATGTTCTCCCAGGGACCGAGACAGGTTACCTAAGCTCCAATCCTTCGCACGCTGACCAAAGACCCAAAACGTGGTCCCTCTGACTCTACCGAGGTTTTTCATTTATCGTGCATGAGAGCCAACCAACAGGGGCATGTTCGGATGTAGGTCGAGGATGATTGGAGAGAGGATTAGAAATAAATTTTAGGGAGCTTGGCTATAATAGCCTTAGTTTGTAGGTCTGTTGACAAATGAAAGCAGGTTGCTGGTCGGCGTGGCCGAAAGGGAGATCGAAAGAGGGGCGAAGACTTTTCTAGTCGCTGGGGCTTGCTTGGTCATGGGGACTTTATGCCCAGGATGAGGAGTTGGGACACGGACTAGGCGTGTTTGAATCGAAAGATGTACTCGTCTTCACTTCTCCGCCGACCAGTGGTCCTCGCGCGAGCTCGTCAATGTGGGACGTACTGTTTGCCGAGCTCGTCATCGTGACTATTCGCTGAGCACGTCACTGTGGCTATTCACCAAGCACGTCACTGTGGCTATTTGCCGATCTCGTCACTGTGGCTGTCACTGTTGATCGCGTGTAGGTCAGAAACTATTGGTGGTACTCGCCTGGATGGTAACCCCAAATCACAAATCTGGGGGACGTCTGGTTGCAGCTTAGAAATGACCAAAAGAGATGATCAAAATACTGTGGGTTCCTTCTTAATTTTGTTCTGGTCGTGCTGAATATGTAGAGAAATCTGCATGACGCATAGGTTGGTGGAGGGATTCTCTTAGGATCTTCCATTGATTTTTATTTTTCATAAAAATAAAAAGAGGGGAATCAGATGTTTTTCGGCCCTATTCGTGGGTTGGAGAGAACCGGAGATGTCCGGATGCAACAGGGGAAAACTTTTTTGGTGCTCGGCCGACGAGATGGTTGTCGCACGCTAAGTGTGAATACACTGAGGGGTTGAGATAGGTGGGTTGAGAGTTCCCAAATCTGTATGCCGGAGATGATCGGAGAGATGACAGGAAAGATCGTTAGTCTCTTCGTGATTTTAATGCCTAGGGATGAATATTCTCAACCCGATTGTGTTATAGATATGTATACACTTGTTGAAAAAATATCTTGCTGAAAGAAAATCTTCAGATGTACTCGTAAAGATGTTGCCAGTGATCTGATGAGAAAGGAAGGGATTTCTTTATTTGTCCCATGCCAAAGCAATTGGAAATATGGGAGTCTCTGTGCTTCTCGGTCTTCTCATTTATCAAGGATTCTAGTCATCCTTATCTTGTTGAAGCATCCGTTGCTCATCATCTTGATCGAGGTGTTTGCCACGTGTCATGCTATTATGTAGTCATATTTTTTGCCCCGACATAAAACAATGTGAGTTTCATTCCAACATAAAATCAATATGCTCAAACATGGATATGGAGTGAATGGGTATGAACTACAATAAATGAATCACTACTCCAACACATTGATAGCTAAATGTCAATAAGCTCTAATTGATAGCAAAATGTCATCAAACTTTGTTTTAGCCATATGTGTCAGTTAATATAATGAGCTAAATGAACTAAACAATCAACATGCACACAAATCCAGAATTTTAAGGATTCTACAAACAATTGCATCATGATACGATTTTTCAACATCAGGATTCGTGGTGCAAACTCGTTTAATTTTTCCATCCAAACTACCTCAAATATATATATTCTTTTTCAAGCTCTTCCGAGGTTTCTATTTTTCTCAACTTAGAGAAATCCTATAGGCCCTATTTTGGGATATGATTCTTTTTATTGACTTAATTTTTTCTTGAGCCCTTTTAAATGGTGGCTTTCATGACGTGATTATTATTCACTTGTATCCCTTTCTCGTGAACACTCATCATTTTTTCAATATATACCAATCCTCAAGGTAAACGGTTCTTACATGCACACCTCCTCCTAAGTCTACTTACGCATATATGACAAAATTGAGATAAGAACCTCTCACTAAACTCAAATATGCATGGGATGTCAGACATTCACATAAACTCGTGCATGTGTGTAAAGATGAGATATATACAAAGTCGAATTCAAATGAATATCAACTTCGAAATAAACCCATTAAGACAATGGTTGCGATTATTCAACGCATCAACAATTATGACCAAATGTCCTAGCCACATGGATAATAAAATGATGGGGGTCCAAGCACTATGCCACATAAAACATGAAACACTCACGCCACAAAAATAAACCGAAAATATTTTTGTGTTTTTCTAAAAATATTTTTGACCCCAAAATAAAATCTTTTTGCATTTTTCTCAAAAATATTTAGAACCAAAAATCTTTTTTTTTTATTTTTGAATTTTTTTATCAAAAATAAAATCTTTTTGTATTTTTAATATAAGACTTAATAAATGAAAAAAAAAACAATACAAAAGATACACATGTCATGACACTAGGAAGATATAAATCATGGTGGAAAGACTAGCGTATGACAAACATGGCAATACAATCATCCTTTAGATTTAGCATGGGAATAATCAAGTGCAACTAAACGAGAACCATGAAGTTAATTCCTTAAGCCTCTAAGTTCGATTTCCTAACCCAAGTAGGTGTGAAATGATTCATGGGTGTTTTGGGAACCGAAATGACTTTATTCCTTAACTTCCTAGGAGCATTCCTAAGGTCATATAAAAAAAAAGTCTAAGGCGACTTTTCCTACCGCAATGAGTGAAAGTGTAAACATGGCGGGAATGATTACCAAAATGTCGACCTCTCCTCACGTTTCTACCGCCATGTCAGCCTCACGCGCACTGTTCCACGCGTCTCCCAAACCACGCGCTGTGATGATGTCACCCTCGGCCTATGAGCCGAGGCCGAGGATAAAGTTTCTTCCGGTAGTGAGTCTGTCCCAATTCTGGCCTCGTACTGTCGGCCCCTCGTAGGGTCATCTGGAGAGTGGTGAAGGGTCGGCCCCTCGTAGGGTCGGCTGGAGTCTGGCGAAGGGTCGGCCCCTCTGAGGGGTCGGCTAGAGTCTGGCGAAGGGTCGGCCCCTCTGAGGGGTCGTATGGAGTCCGTTGGAGGGGTCGGCCCCTCGTAGGGTCGTCTGGAACATGATGAAGGGTCGTCCCCTCTGAGTGGTCGTCTTGAGCCTGATGAAGGGTCGGCCCCTGAGGGGTCGTCCGTTTGGAGGTAATCCTCAGCCAGGCCGAGGATATAAACGGGTATATCAATCACCCCCAGCCCTTAGCCATAGGTGCTGTTGAGATGGCTGAGGGATAGTGTTTTAAATGAGATGCATGTATGATCAGTTAGGTGAGTGACACCTGCGCAGACACTCATTGCTATTCCAGTTTCCAAGGCATGGCGGCTGTACACTTTGCTTGGGGCCTTGCACCCTAATGATGCCTTCCTCGTGGGCTATGTCCTGCCTTGGTAAATGGGCCCACTCATTACTAAGGTATTTAAGAGATTTTCAAAATCTCTCTCCTTCTTCTTCTTCTTCGCGCCCAAGCCTTCTCTCTCTAGAATTTTATCAGTTTTCATCGCCATTTTCTGCAGCCTTCAATTCTTCAAGCCTAGCAATGTTATTGCTCTCTTTATCAGGTAATCTCTTTCACCCAGCGCTCTCTTTTGCCTTCATTTCTATTTTCTTTTTAAGGTTGTGGGGCTGCATTTTCTTTGGGTTATCCCATAGCTTTTTCCGGTGTCTTCTCCGACAACTGTTTCTTGGATGTTCTTGAGTGAAAATCATCAATTCCCTTTTTAATCCAAAAGTCTAATTCGGTCAACCGCAAACTTGTTTGTAGTTAAGTTCCTCAAATTCCTCCAAGTGTAGGGTCTTCCCTTTTAATGCTTAGGAAGCTTTACAGTTTAGCGTCTGAATTCCCAGGTTTGAGAGAAAAGCTTTTTGCAGAGATAAGACGAGTAGAGGAAGAGGAAGAGAGGAGACGAGGGGCCAACCCATCTTTCCCATTCCTCTTGCCACCATAAAACCATTTGAATCGTCTGACTCTTGTGGGTCGTCTGCTCTTCCAGCCGAGAGTCATTCAAGTGAGATGGACGAGAGAGTATCCTCACCAACTGGCGCTGGAACTTCTGGTAGGCGGGAGACATCCGATCTAAGTCCAGGCCGAGAGGCCGACGGTACGGTCCCCTCCGAGGCTGTTCCTGTAACAACCCTTTATCCCCATGCCTTCCAAGTGGCTTTCCCCCAGGGCCCTCCGGCAGATGACGAGGCCGAGGGGGAGGGGACTGAGGACGAGGACGATGATACAGATGACGAAGTTGATACCTCCCATGCCTCGTCCTTTATCTCCTCTGTTAGGGATCGCGACCTCCTGATATGGAGGCATGCCTATGGAGTGCCCCCCAACGTGACTATGAGGGTTCCTTCTGAGGATGAGAGGGTTTTTGATTATGGCGAGGGAGAGGTTGCAGTTTATGAACAGATGTTCAAAGTTGGAGTCAGATTCCCTCTGCATACTGCTATCGTAGATATCCTATCTGCCCTTGGTGTTTCTCCCTCTCAACTTCCCCCCAACTCTTGGAGGACGATCCTGGGCTATATCTCCTTGTGGAAGAATGCCTTCACCGACGAGCCTTCAGCTGACTTATTTTTGGGCTGCTACAACATCACCTCCTCGTCCAAACAGCCTGGATATTATCACCTGGGGGCAAGGAGGTCTGAGAAGAAACTCCTCCATATGGCACAAACTTCCAACCATGATTGGAAAAAGAGGTTTTTCTTTATCTCTGGGGAGTGGGAGCCCGTCGCCGATGGTCCGAGGGTCCCCAGGAAATGGTCTAACCCCTCCATGAAGGCCAGATCAGACTCTGGACTTAGCCTGGAGGAGAAGGACATTGTTGATTACCTGAGAGGACGAGGGAGAGAGGGTGGACTTCCAAAATTTGAAGACCTGATGACCCATCGGTTCCTCAAAGAAGCTGGTCTGAGGGTCGGCCCTCTGACAGAACTATTTGAGTTATACTGAACATTTTCCATTCTTCACTTATTTTTGAAGTGTTTTCTCTTTAGATCTGAATTTTTCTAACGTGTCGTCCTCTTATCAGGTCATCCTGCAGGTACGTCAGACTATATTTAGGAAATGACTGCTCTCAGCTTATTATCTGGATTGGCCAAGAAGAAAGGGAAGGAGCCTCAGCAGGCTCCGAGGAAGACAAGGGCCGCTGGGCCGACGGTGGTGGAGCCGACCACCGATAGTCATAAAAGAAAGGAGCCTGAAGCCCCTGTTGCCCCTCGGACAGAATCTCGGACGAGGGCCAGGGTTGAAGCCTCTGAGGGGACGACCTCTTCGTCCAGTATGGGGGTCTTCTGTTCTCAAAACCTGGCGCATCTGAGGGCCGAGCCCTCGTCACTCATTGCAAATTTGAGGGCAGCCAAGGCCTCAATGTTCTCTGCACCTTCAGCAGCTGATTACTAGTTCCTGTCCAAAATGCCCCCTGCCAAAGTGTACGACTATGGTCTGCCTGCCCTTGCACAGGTATTGGTTTTGACCCACCTCTTTTAATTTCATTCTCACTAACTGTTCCCTCGGCCCTTCTTGACATCTGTTTATTTTTTGCGCAGTCTGTTTGTGCCTTCACCTCAGCCACCAAGTGGATGGCTGAGAACCAACAGAAGTTTCATGAAGCTGAGAGGGCCATTCAGCATGAGGCTGACTTGCAGACAGAGCTCGAGACTGTGAGGGATGAACTGGAGAGTGTTAGGACTGAGCATGCCAGGGTCCTAGATGAGCAAACGAGGTAGCATGATGCCGACCAGCAGGCCAAGGACTTGCTAATAAAGGAGAAAGATGAGGCTTTACTCAACATGGAGGTCAAGCACAAGACTGATCTCGAAGAAGCTTTCAGAAAAGCCGAGGCCGATGCTGTTGAGGCTTACAAGGTTTCTGATGAGTTTCAGGGCTTCGGCCTTGAATATCTGGAGAGGGGGATCAGGACGGCCTGTCGATGGGTCGTCCTCAGATTTGGCGATGTCGTCTCCTCGGTCCGCCCTTCGATTGAGGCAGTCGGATTGGACGAACCTCTGATCACTGAGGCTCTATCCCAAGTAGAATCCCAAGTGCAGGTTGAGGGGGTCGGCACATCTGAGAATCAACCGGTTATGGTTGTTGAAGAGACCCCTTTGGTGGATGTTGAGGCTCTGCCCTCTGATATCGTCCCTTAGGGTGGCTGTCTGTAGCCCATACCCTCATAATGTACTTATTATTTTTGTACTCTCTTTTGTAAAACACTTGGATATCATGTATCACACTTTCATTAATATCATATCGTTTCCTTTACTGTCTTCTATATCAGCTTCTTGCATGATTTGCTGTTTTTGTTAGCCACTAACCTTTCCCTCGTCTTTCTTGAGGGTGAAAAAGGGGTGAACCCCTGCGTTGGCCCTCATTATAGTCTTCCCTCATCTTTCTTGAGGACAGTGGTGGGGTCGTCCCCTCCACTGGTCCCCATTATAGCCGAGGGTTAATCACCAAATTAATGGTTTTTTACAAAGTTTTCCCTCGTCTTTCTTGAGGACAGTGGTGGGGTCATCCCCTCCACTGGTCCCCATTATAGGCGAGGGATCAACTTACCAATTTAATGGATTTTAAAGTCTTCCCTCGTCTTTCTTGAGGGAAGTGGTGGGGTCATCCCCTCCACTGGTCCCCATTATAGCCGAGGGATCAACTTATCAATTTAATAGTTTTTAAGTCTTCCCTCGTCTTTCTTGAGGACAGTGGTGGGGTCGTCCCCTCCACTGGTCCCCATTATAGCCGAGGGATCAACTTACCAATTTAATGGATTTTTAGTCTTCCCTCGTCTTTCTTGTGGACAGTGGTGGGGTCGTCCCCTCCACCGGTCCCCATTATAGCCGAGGGATCAACTTACCAATTTAATGGATTTTAAAGTCTTCCCTCGTCTTTCTTGAGGACAGTGGTGGGTTCGTCCCCTCCACTGGTCCCCATTATAGCCGAGGGATCAACTTACCAATTTAATGGATTTTAAAGTCTTCCCTCGTCTTTCTTGAGGACAGTGGTGGGGTCGTCCCCTCCACTGGTCCCCATTATAGCCGAGGGATCAACTTACCAATTTAATGGATTTTGTCTTCCCTCGTCTTTCTTGTGGACAGTGGTGGGGTCGTCCCCTCCACTGGTCCCCATTATAGCCGAGGGATCAACTCACCAATTTAATGGATTTTTAATTCTTCCCTCGTCTTTCTTGAGG
Organism: Sambucus nigra; assembly: GCA_949130495.1. Taxonomy (NCBI): domain Eukaryota; kingdom Viridiplantae; phylum Streptophyta; class Magnoliopsida; order Dipsacales; family Adoxaceae; genus Sambucus; species Sambucus nigra. Next base: position 165,602,083 of record OX422213.1, on the reverse strand, counting down.
ACAGTGGTGGGGTCGTCCCCTCCACTGGTCCCCATTATAGCCGAGGGATCAACTTACCAATTTAATGGTTTTTAACTCTTCCCTCGTCTTTCTTGAGGACAGTGGTGGGGTCGTCCCCTCCACTGGTCCCCATTATAGCCGAGGGTGGTTCTCTGTAGATGTTTCCATGCGTGCTAGAACTGATAACCACAGGATGAGGGGAAACACTGATATTTCTCATTAATTTTCAAAGTGTTCTGTTGGAGCAACTCTTATTACAATTATGGTCTATCAAGACCTTACAACACTACTGATAGTATTTCTTCAAATGATCTGCATTCCAGGGGTTGGAAAAAGGTTCCCCCTCTAGGTTTTCTAGTCTGTAGGTCCCAGGGACGACTTCATCGATGACCCTATATGGGCCATGCCAATTAGGATGGAGCTTGTTGGTCTTTTGCCAAGTCTTCTTGAGGACCAAGTCCCCCACTGCGATAGGCCTCTGTTTCACCCTCTGATTGTAGAACCTTGCGGTCCTCTGCTGGTAGGCGGCCTGCCGTATCTCAGCGTCCTCCCTTCTTTCCTCAATCAGGTCCAAGTCGAGTCTCCTCTCCTCTGCATTTTTCTGGGGGTCATACATCTGGACTCTATGCGTAGGAAACTCAATCTTGGTGGGGATGACGGCTTCTGATCCATAAGCTAGCATGAATGGGGTCTCTCCGGTAGAGGTCCTCATTGTCGTCCTGTATGCCCATAGCACGGCATATAACTCCTCGACCCATCTTCCTTTTGCCTCCTCAAGCCTCTTCTTGATTCTATCTAGGATTGTCCTGTTTGTAACTTCTGTTTGCCCATTGGCCTGAGGTCGGCCAGGTGTGGAGAAAAATTGCTTAATACTCACCCTTTCACAGTACTTCTGTAGAGAGGCATTCTTGAACTGAGTCCCGTTATCCGATATGAGGGTGTTGGGGAGACCATATCTGCATATAATATTTTTCCAGATGAACTGGAAGGTCTTCTGCTCTGTGATCGTCACCATCGGCTCCGCTTCCACCCATTTTGAAAAATAGTCAATGGCTACGATGAGGAATCGATAGTTATTGATGGCCCTAGGCAAGGGTCCTACTAGTTCGATCCCCCACACTGCAAATGGCCATGGGGATGTAATGGAAGTAAGAGGCTGATGGGGCTGGTGAGGGATGGTGGAAAATCTTTGACATTTGTCGCACTTTTTTACGTATGCCGCTGCGCCTTTCCCCAAGGTCGGCCACCAGTACCCCTGGGTGATCACCCTCTTCGCTAAGGATCTTCCCCCGATGTGGCTTGAGCACGATCCTTCGTGCACATCTTGTAAAATGGAAGGGACTTCTGAGGGATGCACACACCTAAGTAAGGGGAGAAAAAACCCCTTTTTGTACAAGGTGTCTCCGATGACAGTGAATTTTGCAGCCCTGTACCTCAGCTTCTTCCTTTCCTGCCTTGCTTCTGGCATCTCACCCTCTTTAATGTATCTGATCAGGGGGTCCATCCACGAAGCTTCTTGAGAAACATTTAGGCAATTACTGAGTGTTCCCTCAGCGTCCTCAATAGTTGGCCGAAGAAAAATTTCTACTGGGACCGTCCTCCTGACGTCTGTTCTTGTTGCCGAGGCCAACCTAGCAAGGGCATCAGCACGGCCATTGTCGAGCCTAGGTACCCTCCTTAATTTCACTTCTCTGAATCCCTTCAGTAATGACCTCACCTTCTCAAGGTACCTAGCCATCCTCTCGTCCTTAGCCTCGTAGGCTCCTAGTATCTGATTCACTACTAGCCTTGAATCACTATGGACCAAAATCTGGCCGACACTAAGAGACTTGGCCAAGGAGAGGCCTGCTACTAAGGCCTCATATTCAGCCTCGTTGTTGGAGGCTTTGAAGTTGAACCTCAGGGCGTATTCAACGTCTGTGCCATCGGGTGCTGATAGTATCAGTCCAGCCCCACTTCCGCTGTCACAGGAGGACCCGTCAACGAAGAGGCTCCATAGAGACTTTCCCTCTGAAAAATTTCCCTCAGAGAGGGACCCCTGTCTAAAGATGTACCTTCCCTCTTCGTTTTCAGTCGCTTTCCTTCTAGCGGTGCTCGTCTCAGCCCTATCTGCGGGTGTGTCTGCGGGTTTGTCTTCTGTATCCGTCTTCTCGAGGGTCTCACCCTCGGCCTCATCATCTTCCCAAGTGAACTCAGCCACGAAGTCTGCCAATGCCTGCCCCTTAATGGCCGTCCTAGGCTGATACACAATATCAAACTCCCCCAGCTCTATAGCCCAGGCCATCAACTTACCTGATTTTTCTGGCTTGTGTAGGACCTGCCTAAGAGGAGAGTCGGTGAGGATGACCATTGTATGGGATTGGAAGTACGGATTCATCTTCCTCGAGGCATGGATCAAGGCGTAGGCCAACTTCTCCATCCTCGGGTATCTTTGCTCTGCCCCCTGGAGTGCTTTGCTGTTAAAATACACAGGCTTCTGTATCCCGTCTTCGTCTCTCACAATGGCTGCACTGATAGCCGACTCTGAGACGGCGAGGTACACATAAAGTCGTTCACCCTGTACGGGTCGTGATAGCAGCAAGGGAGACCCTAAGTATGACTTTAGGTCCCTGAAAGCCTCATCACACTCTTCACTCCATTCGAAGGCCTTCCTAAGGATCTTGAAGAATGGCAAGCACTTGTCTGTGGCCCTAGACACGAACCTGTTCAAGGCAGCAACTCTCCCTGTGAGCCTCTGAACGTCTTTAATGGACTTGGGGGTCTTCATCTCAACAAGGGCCTTTATCTTTTCAGGATTGGCCTCGATGCCTCTTTGGTTGACAATGAACCCCAAGAACTTCCCGGCCCCGACCCCGAAGACACACTTGGACGGATTAAGCTTCATCTGATATTTGTCCATCGTATTAAAGGTCCTCTCTAGGTCTGCCACATGATCCTCTGCCTTCAGACTCCCCGACCCGGAATGGGGGAGATTTGTTTATTACAGACAAGGGGTAGCTCCTCGACCAGGACTGGGGGAGAATTGTCTATTGTAGACAGAATATGTGAGTCATTGTTTTGAAAAGGTTGGTTATTCATTATGAATGGGCCGGATAAGTTTATTTAATATCACGGGGATATGATTATATGAATTCAATTTTATGAAATAGTGTAGTAAGTTTATATATTAGCACACGGGTATGATTTTTGTTATTTTTCTGCGATGGTGTAGTAAGTTTATATATTATCACATAGATATGATTTATGAATTTTATGCAATAGTGTAGTAGTGATGCATTCACTGAGCTATTTTGCTCACGGTTCAAGATTTTTATGTTTTCCAGGTAACGTGATCTCCCTGCCAAATCTAGGAGGTCGGGTGGGGTTAGCAAAGGATGCATAAAATCATTAATTTGATAAAATAAAAATGGGGTAATTTTAGCCTACTTATCCTTTAAATAAGTTCATATAAGCACAAATACTTTAAAATTGTTAAAAGTTTATAGTTTTATGGATTCATGTTGATGACTGAAAAGGTAACTCATGCTTATGGTTCGTTTAAGGAGATTATGGTTTGACTCACTTTGACTTTCAAAATTTATTATAAGTAACTGGTCTGGGGTGTGTCAGCTTTTGGTATTAGAGCCTAGGGTTTAAAGGTTCTGGAGTTAGAAATACCTTGATTTGGCAGTGGGCATAAAAATTATTTTGAGCCATAAGTATTTGATTTTAAAGGATACAAATAAGTATGTTGGATTCCCGAGACATGCACATGAAGGGTTTGTTATTAAGTTTTAAATTTGATTTGTTGACTAACATCTGTCATCTATATACATATATTATTGTACGTGATATGAAGTGCAAGGATCTTGCAGGAAATGAAATAAGATATTGAAGCTTATTCGGGGATGACAATAAATACATCTATTTTAATATGAATCATTGCATTGTTTTATATGTTGTATATACAAACGTGTCATTTTAAAAAAAATCTACGACAAAATGTGGTATGAAAAATTGTGAAGTATTGGAAGTGCTCTCTTCCTATACTGGTATGCGTGGACTTGAGTCGTGGATAAGAAGTGAGGAGAATTACTATTACATGATTATGATGAGACCTAAATTGTCAGAGTTTGAATAAAATTTAGATTCACATACTAAAGGTGAAGTGAGAACATCAGTAGTTGTCTATTTTTAAAATTTAATATGTGAAATGGTCTGAAATTCAATTACTAGTCAATATATCACAATTGATTCGAATATGGGTTCATAGTGAATTATGATAAGTAGAAGAAAAGAGTAATGAGAGTTAAGATGTACGTCTTTAATTGTATGAGTACATGTAGTGGATGTTATTCTTGTGATGTTTTGAAATGCTTATATGAATAGTAAAGTTAAGACGGGGTGTTAAAGAGTTGGAAGTTTAAAAATACTGAGGAGTCCTTTTAAGAGTATGTGTTGTGTATGAGTATGGGAAAGATGCTAATCGGGTTAGAATATCAATAACTAGTTTGGGTGGATATTGAGTTGTGTTTGTCATTGTATGTATGTGTTATCACCAAGGGTATGTCATATAATGAATATGGTTGATATTATTATGAGTCACTAAGAAGTATGTGTAAGGATAATGTGCTATGTGAGATAACATAATGTGATACATAAAGGTAATTATACAAGCTATTTGAAAGAAATATGACAAATAGTAGTTAGAGAAGTATTATGGGGTTGGTAAATATGGCTAAGGTTTTAAGTGGTTATGTTACATTTGACATCCATGTTATCAAATTGGTAAAGTGACTATATTGGTGCAGTTGCATAATACTATCATGTATTCTTTACCAGATAATGCACAAGATATGTTTGGAAATATTTTGAGGACATAAATACATATTATAAAGTGTTACTTTAAGAATAATGTAGATGAATGTGAAAAACAAACACTGATAGTGTTCCTAAGGATTGGGGTAAGATTATGATTGTGAAGTTATTGTGTTGAGTGGATGACTTGTTAAGGTCATTGTATGTTTAGTTAAATAATAATTAAATAATTGTAAAAAAGTAATATAGTGAGAAATTATATTGAGTTCATAGTGCATGTCTCCACAATATACATAAAAGTGAATATGGAATCTTGGTTAAAATTAGACATTTGGTGAATAATTATTATCGATATATGAAAAGTAGTGAGGCTATATCTAGAATATGGATTGTAAGAATGATATTTAACAAACTTTTAAACTTAAGAGATGATGTGGATAGTAGTTAAAGTCAAACACATGTATTTGGTACTGAATGGAAGATGGAAAGATGAAGTATAAGAAACTAGTCTGGTAATAGAATAATTCTGATTTGAAATATTACACGATGATAAGGGTAGACTATAGAAATGAAGGGAGAAATGTAAATAATGATATCAGGTTTATTAAGAATTCACTCATTATGAATATAAGATGATACAATCAATAATCTATTAGGTGTGAATGTTCGACATATGTATATGAATGTATGAAGTAATATATGAGTGGGGAATTGTTTTTTATTAATAAGAAATCATTAGACGATTATCCTTATGAATAAATGATAAAGAAACTGAAGAAGTTATGAAAGAATATTTGCCGTACATCAAGGAACCGATGGAAATTCTTGATCGTAAGAAGCAATTATTAAGTGATAAAGTTATTTTCGTAGTTAAAGTATGGTGGAGGAGCCATGAAAACTAATGAAGAAACTTAGGAAAGGGAATATAGCATGAGGAACCAATATTCCCATTTGTTTAGTAAGTGAAATTCATCCTAAATTTCGGGGACGAAATTTTCTAAAGGGGGAAGGTTGTGACAACCCGAATATAATTATGATAAATTATTTTTAAATCATGCTTACCTTATGTGATATGTATAATGTGTTATTAGTGCATATAATATTAAGTTATTATATTTCGTCTAATCCTACCTTCATAAATAATGAAATGTCGAATTAGTTACAAACACAAAATTTTTTAGTTTTCGGAAGGAATGTTCATGTTGGAGACTCGTTTTGACCATTATAATATAACAATTGACTTGAGATAAAAACTATATAGTTGTAGATATAAGAATTAGATTGGTAACACAATAAATGGTGCATCTAACGGATATTTGGGTGACAAGATATCGTATTTTTACGGACATGGGGTAAAGTAGTCATTTAGCTTTAAATAATATTTTGTCTTATATGGCGCCACATGTTATATTTTGATTTAATTAAATGGATGTATCCTTATGCCGAATTAAAGACCTTAAAATATCCTTTATTCTTCATGGATATCAAACTTTCAAGTGGGTTAAGGTTTTCCATGGAAGAAAGAGAGGTTAGGGTGAATTAGTGAAGGATTAAGGAAGACAATCGAGAGATAAACAAACTTATGTATCCAAGGGTGCTTAGGTAATATTTAATTTGGAAATTTCCATTCTTTATATGACATATGTTGTTTTATATGATATTAAGGATCATATTTGGGGACAAAGGGATACGTCTTGTTATATGTATATATCGGTATGTGTAGGTTGTATGTATGAAGCATGATGAATTCATAAACTAAGGACATAATCATTATATTAGTCAAACTAGTGTATCTTTGTGAACAAAAAATGGAATTGATTGATTCTAGTTATACATGAAACAACATTTATATATACCTGTTATATCCAAATTTTTTTTTGTAAAAATACCAAGAAATGAATCTTGGGTGATAGTTTGAAGTTTAGGTATAGAATTTTCCCCGAAGTGTAAGTATGCATACCATGTGTTTGAGGTTTTGTTTGACATAGCAAATGAATTCAAACAATTATGAAAATTTTATTTTATTTTATTCAATATTTTTATTGAAATTGGTTGCAAGATCATAGAAATTTAGGATGTATAAAAATTATGAAAAGTCTTTAAAGTTGTCTGAACGATAGAGGAGCATATAGGGTAGATTTGCTTTGTACTAAAGAAATGGGCAGATTTTTCTCTAGAGAAATTGAAATTATGCGCCGTCTTTTGAATTGAAGACCTAATATGTTAAGGATGGAATTTATAAGATGTAATTATAGTATGTTTGGGTTATGATTTGGATATGTTAAATGTCTTAACATGAAATTAGATGGGACTTCATTTATGATAAATGATTTGAATGGGATTATATGTTGCTTATGAATTGAGTTGCATTTAAGTTATTTATGATGATACTAATATTGTAAGAGTAATAGTAAGGGAGGAACAACCGGTTGAACAAGTTCTAGACAAAGGCAAGGGAAAAACACATTAAGTGGCCAAGGTGAGTGTACTCACTGGTAAGAGGTACTTATAGATGGTTATGGATATGATCTGGTAAGATGAATTTATACATGGTTATGGATATGATAAGAATATTACTCACTGGTAAGATGTAATTATACATGGTTATGGATATGATCAAAATATTACTCACTGGTAAGATGTAATTATACATAGTTATGGATATGATTAGAATATTATTCACTGGGAAGATGTAGTTATACATGGTTGTGTATATGATCAGAATATTATGAATATAAAATTGTTCATTTTGATTTATCAAAATGGGAGATTACTCTCCGACCCGAAATGGGGGAGATTTGCTTATTACAGACAAGGGGTTACTTCTCAGCCAGGAATGTGGGAGAATTGTCTATTGAAGAAAGGATATGCGAATCATGATTCGGAAATGTTGGTTATTCAATATTAATGGTCCGAATAAGTTTATATAATATCACATGAATATTATTGTTTGCATTTAATTTTATGCAGTAGTTTAGTAAGTTTATATATTATCACATGGATATAATTCATTAATTTTATGCAATAGTGTAGTAGTGATGCATTCATTGAGCTATTTTGCTTTCGATTTCAGATGTTTATGTTTTTCAGGTAATGTGATGTCACTGTCAAATCTACGACGCCGGGTGGGGTTAGCAAGGGATGCATAAAACCATGATTTTGGTCAAACAAAAATGAGATAATTTAAGCCTACTTATCCTTTAAATAAGTTTGTGAGGACACAAATTTTCAATTGAGTCCTTTGTAGTTTTGGCTCAATTCCGGACAAAAATATTTGAGTCATAGGATATAGTTCAATTGTATCCATTCAAGCCCATGATGTGTTTGTTGAAGAAGTAGCGGCCAAGATGTTAAAGCTTCATCATAGTGCTGAGTTTGTTGTGCCTCGTTTCTACATCATCAACATGGTTCCGTTGCTCCTAAGGTATGAATGCATTTTGAATATATATATATATAGGAGCTTGGAACATTTTATATTGGGTGTAGTTTATTTAAAACTGTTATTTATTTTCAGAAAGATTTTATTAAAACTTTAAAATAAAGTATATAAAGTTTTGGGGCTAAAAATAGAATTTTTTTAACTTTCTAGAAGTTCGTTCGAATTGTCGTTCGAACGAGTTTGTCGTTCGTATGAGAATGTCGCTCGAATGAAGCTTCCAACGAGTTCCCCAAAAGGCCACTGGAATGTCGTTCGAACGAGAATGATGTTCGAACGATATTTCCAACGAGATTTCTAACGAGTTCACACTAGAACTTCGATAGAAGCCTCGTTCGAACGAGTTTTGGCGGGAATGATTTTTAGCAGTTTGGAGCAGTTTTTACCCATTTTTCCACTTCTTTTCCCACTAAATTTTTACCTGAATATGTAAGTACGGGAACCAAGTTTTCTAACTTAACTTTTTCATACTATTCCAACTCCTAGAGAGAGTTTTGAGAGTTTAACTTTCCAAGAAAAATGTAACAACCCTCTCTTTTGATAGCCTATTTTATATTTATTTACTATGTGTAGTAATTAATTATAAAATGATGGATGTTGAGTAAATATTAACTTAATATCAAAAAGGTTAATATTTACGAAAATGTTGAATGATTATCTGATGAGTAGGTAAAAATATCCATGTGGTGATTTATGGTGTCATAAGAATTAAAATGACATTTTGGTTTAATGAGAAACCGGAACTAACAAAAAAAAATGAGATATAAAATTTCCAAATGATAATTTGGAGGGTGTAGTTAGTCCCGATAGGTGCGAGACAGTCAAAATAAGTACCATATTGTATTTTGGCATTTCGGGCTCTTTTGACTAGTTATGGCTTAAATTTGTAGTTGCGTATCATTTTATCGCGCATTAGACATTTAAGTGGGCTTTTTAGACTTAAGCCACGATTTAATTACCCAACCCCATTTCTTTTCTTCCATTTCACAAATGAACCCTAGAGAGAGAGTAGAGAGAGGAAGAGAACTTTGGAGAAAAGAGAGATTGAAGCTTGGATCTTGCTTGAATCTTCCTCAAATATGATTTTTCCTACCTCAAGGCAAGTTACCTACTTGCTATTATATGATTTAAGTGGATTAATTAGCATTGATAATTGTGGATTGTTATGATTTAGTTTAGTTAGGGTTTTGTTGGATTTTTGGGTATTAACCCTTGGAAATTGATTTGGATGATAAATGTTGCAAATAATGGTAGTTGGGTGTATTTATGGATTTTTAGTTACATTATATAAGCTTGGCTTGGTTGGTTTTGGATTTGGAGAAAAATTTGGAGTTTAGAACTCCATAGCCATTCTTGGCAATTTCGCAGGGCCGAATCGATTCGGCCCCTAGGGCGAATCGATTCGCATAGATGAAGTTTCCCAGATCTGTGTACCCGAATCGATTCGGGTTAAGGCTAAATCGATTCGGGTTAAGGCTGAATCGATTCGGTAGTATGCAGAAGGTTGGATTTATCTTTCGAACCGATTCGCTTTCAGGGCGAATCGATTCGGGTCCTATACTTTTGAGTCATTTTTCTTTTTAATTTTTGATCTTTTTCTTTAGGCTTAAGACCTAGGAACCTTCTTGAAAGAAGTAAACTTAGAGTCCTAGAGTATTAGTTGAGTTTGGTCGTCACCCTAGATTAGAATTGGGTCATCTAGGGTTTATTTCCCGGGGTGTTTAAAGAAATGTTAAGGCATTTCTTCTTTTATTCAAACTTTTTGAAGTTAGGAAGTTAAATGCCCATGCTTGGAGACTTAGGGGCTTATCGGAATCCTATGAACTTTGGGAATTGTAGGATCATAATGTCTATTTGGAGACTATGCCGGAACTTGAAATTTGAGGAATATTAGTGACAATATTCGATGGGAATTAGGTTCGTATAAAATGAACCCAAATGGTTTAAAGATAATAGGTTCAACTAAAATGAACCCAAACTGTGTTAGTGATGATTGGTTCAAATAAAATGAACCCAGTTGTTTAATAATGATAGGTTCGAATAAAAAGAACCACACCCATGGATATTGGAAATGGAAAATTGGTAATGGTAATTGATAATGAAATGAGATTAAAATGGTAAATGTTGATTTACTTAAACACACCTCTCTAAATGACATCATAAGGGAAGTTAGCGCGCTTGGTGATGCCCCCTGGCTAATGAATGCAGGGTGGATATAGTCCTAGGCCCTATGCGGGGTTTTTATATGTTTTATGCTCTGGTGAGGGGATTCCTGGTGTGGTCCTGACTCTCCCGCAGGCATATGGTCGCTTCCCGACATTGCGTTATGATCCCAGGCTGCCTTGTTTGATAGGCCCCTAGAAAATGATGGTCATTTAGGGGCGCGCCCAGTGGGGAAACTCGGAGGGGCGGTTTTAGAATCGTTATATCTGTATGAATATAACTTTTCTGCATCAAGTGGTACTTGATGGTTATATGCCATAAAGAGCATGGATACGTGCCATAAAGAGCACGGGATTGAAATTAATGTGCCATAAAGAGCACTTGATATTGATGGTATTCCTATTAAGGAATGGAAAGATAATTTGGAAAGATAATTAACTATGGAAGTTAATAAATGGTTTTATTCCTATTAAGGAATATAAAAGATGATGGAAATTTGATAAATGAGCAAAGGTTTTAAATTTAAGTTATTTACTTTTCTTTCTTTTATGTACATGACATTTTATTTCATCATTTAGTTAAATTGCCTTAAATTGTAATGTAGGCTTTACATGCTAGATAACATGCCATTTTATCATCCTTATCATTCCTGCATAACTATTCATTTCTATCATGCTTTTTATTTCTTTTGGTGATCATACAAAACCCGACCCTGACCGGTTTACTTTCTTTGTTGTGTATATGATTGTATCCGCTCAGGTGCTCCACCGCAAGGACGCCCGTTTTGATATTACCATTCCTTTACTTTCGACGAGCTGTAAGATCTTGCGGGTTATTACAGGACATTATATTAGACACTTTCATCTTTGTGTTATAGATATGATCGGGTCTTACACTTGGGCGTGTGGCCCAAACTTTTGTATTTGATTAATGAATGTATTATGTAAGATATTTAAATTGTTGTACTTCGTTGTATATTGCTGTGGACCGACAGCCTATTCGGTCCTTTTTGTATACATTCGTTTTAGTTGTATTACATATATTCTTGTGGAATTCCACTTGCTTATCAGATTGGGTTGTTTAAATTTAGTTTTCTTAACTGCATTTTAAAATTTTACACTTTTTGGCAACCCGTTTTATGATTTATTGGGTGATTTTCCGGTATACTCAGTTTTTTTATTGATGCTGAGAATGATATCCATTCATGATTCCTGTTACGTTTGAGTATCATGCTGGCCACCCCTTATCTAGGATCGCTGGTTGTCACAGAATGTATCAGAGCATCAGGTTCTAGAGTCCTTAGGAATTCGTGTGAACGCGTTATGTTTTCAGCGTCGCTTTTGATTTGACATAAAGCCTTAGGATTAAGACCGTTGATTTCTCTAGTGAGATTTCGTTCTTCTTCCATGAGGTAGAACTCATAAAATCTATTGTACGTTCGTGTGAGAATAGTAGGTTGATTGAAGAAGGGCGCCAGGGAAGGTTGTGGTGAAGGCGCCAATTTATGGAACTAGGAGGAACTGTAATTTGTGGTCGGGGATGAGGACCGCTATGGAAGTCGCTCTCCTTTTTGTAGCATATTTATATTTTGTTACCGCGACTACTAATTACTGTAAATCTAGTTTTTAAGTACCGGTAGAAGTAGAGGGTGGTACTAAGCTTGAGATTTCTAGCAATGTTAAACTAAAGTGGAAAAGTGCCCAAAAGTAGGATGGAGGAAAATCCTTCACCCATAGGAGTAGTGTTGAAATGGTGGGAACGTATTCACCATATTTTTGGGAGCAGAAAGTTTTGCCCAAGGAGGAACCCGGTAGATACATTCTATAGAAATTTTATCTGGGACAACTGAAAGGAGGAGAAGGTGGATCCTCAAATGTTCACGTGAGGTGTGGTCAGAGACCGACGCGTGAATAAAGAGTTGTACGGTTAGGGAGGCCGTGCACCAAAATAAAGTTAGCATAAGGAAGGAAGAATCCTTTGATGGAGTGATAGGCTCCAGAATAAGTGTCATTAACACTTCTGAAGGAAAAGTGTTCATGAAACCCTATTGTGGGCATCCACCTGGGGAGGTTTCATTGAACTGAGGAAGAGGAGGCCGAGATGCGTGTTCTCTTTTACTAAGAAAGTAAGAGGGACTACGTGGAAAAATTGTTTGGTAGCTAGGGGCGAAACAATGGTTATGACATGGAAGAACCACGCATCTTCACCATGTTGATTGGAGAATAAGGGAAAAGATAAAGCGCCTAGTTGGGAAATTGATGGAAGTAATGTTAGATCGTATGAGACTCGAACATGGAGTCTGAGAATCATTGGTATGAACCTGGAGTGATTGGAAATTATGTTGATGAGAATTACACCTTATTAGTAGGTGGTGTATTCTTTAGGATAAGATTTCGTGGTATCGTATCTGCGATAGATTCGGGTGCGTACCTCGAGCTTGTGGTAATATTGGCGATATCATAGATAGAGTAATTATATGACTTCCATGGTAGGGAAGTTTCATATTTTCCTTCACTCGTTATAAAGTGAGTGATGTTATGTTTTCCCTTAACTACTATGTACATTATGTACTACTTGTATGATGGGTACTATACAAGTAAAGATATCTTGGGTCGGTTGGGGTGATAGCAAACAAATAGACTGTGAGGCTATCTTATTTCTAGTTTTAGGACGAAACTAGTTATTCTATAATGTCTCTCCTGGATACAGGTTGAGATTTTATAGGGGTGGTTGAGGTAAGTAGGAGGTTTTTATTACTTGTTGTATTATTGGGATGGTGTGATTGAGTGCTTGTTTGCATTGTATGTGATTGGTATGTCTTATCCCCACGACCAACAAAGTTGAGTAGTAGCGTATAGGAGGGGTTTCTTGTTTGGATTCCGCTTTTGCGGGACGCTCCACGCGTGAACCTCAACGACGTTGGAAGTGGAGAGATGCTGTTATTTATTCTTTTACTTAATTCCATTTTATTTTTATTTTATTTTTTTGTTGGTTAAGAGATGGGTGGAAAGGTTTAGCCGAGAATCACGTAGAAGAGTGATTAGTGGCTATTAAAGTGCGAGATAGAAGCACTGTATACAGTTCTCTCCTCTAAATGATGTGAGGGAGACTGGGATGCGAAGTCGAATTAAGACTTCGGGTTATGCCTAGATAAGAAGGCTATTTGAAAAGGTATATATATATGAGTTATAAGGCTTTATAAAAAGTGAATGTTTGATTTGTTAACTCTTCAGTTATTTAAGTGGTTATGTATATAAGTAGGGTCTTTTCGGTCCCGAAAATGTGTCTTAGACCTGTATATCTTGATGAATGACAACGCGAGGTAGTAGTGTAACGGGAGGGTTCCTTGTCTGGATTTCGCTTCGGCGAGACGTCCCACGCACGAAACCGAGCAAATGTCGGGAGTTGAGAAAGGTTTTGGGCACTAGGGATATACTTAGTATTAGGTGTATACGACTTAGGTAGGTTATAGGTAGAGAGACTTTAGGATCGTTTGGACACAAGGCCTTTAGTTTATGTGACGTTAGTTTAGGAGGGTTGTCGTGAGTTGACTACGAATAAATTGTGTGTTAACTCTAAGAGGGATTGTTTCCTGGTAACGAGAAGTGTGAGATTTCGAGAGGTTTGGTAAGTTGGGCCGAAGGAGATGAGGCCTCTTGTAGATAGTGTGTTACGGAGGTAACACAGGGTGTTTTGACTCGCACCCCTGAGCCATGTTGTTAAGCTCGAGGGTGGATTAAATTGACAAGTCTCTGCCAGGATGGGGAGTAATAATGCTGAGCATAGACCTAAGGTTTATGTGCCTCATAAGCTAAGACTTGTGAGGAGAATTATCCCATGTTTGAATTAAAATTCATTGTGGGGGTGACCGCTTTATAGGAAAGGGAAGTACTACTTCCTGGGCAGAATTTAGTCTTGCGTGCGAGCAACAGTTCATCGCAAGATGTTGTAGGAGAGACAAGGGTGGTTTAAAGCCACATACACAAGTTATTGATTGAGGGAACAGTACCCTGCTCTATTGATTTTGAGGGTGGGGTGTGTTTCCACAGGAGATTTTATTCCAGATGAGAAGGACTTAAGAAGGGAAGATATGGAGAAATCTCATGGTTCTAGGGTTGCGGTGCATCAGGGTAACGACTTATGTGTTAAGTTGTGCGCTGCCAGTATTGGTGGCCGGGCATGAAGGGTTAGTTGGACTGCATGGGGTGCCTTTGATTATAGTTTTCGACTAAGACAAGATTTTCATTTCCCACTTGTGGAAAGTTTCCAAGAAGCCATGGGAATCAAATTGAATTTAAGCACTTCTTATCATCCTCCACAGACGGCCAGACCGAAAAGGGTAAACCACATGTTAGAGGATACGCTCTTTAAGTGCGTACTTGACTTCAAGAGTAGTCGGGAACAGTGTCTCCCACCAGTTGAATTCGCTTATAATGATTTGTATCGATTCACTATCGGGATGGCGCTTTAAAAAGCCTTGTATGGCAGGCCTTGTCGATCTCCCGCTTGTTGGTTAGAAGTGCGAGGTAATAAGTCTCTCGGACCTGGAATGATCCGAGATACTTCTTCGAAAATTGAGTTCATTCGAAATCGCATTCGTATAACCAAGATCGACGAAAGAGCTAAGTCGATGCGGGGAGAAGGTATGTGGAGATTTGGGTCGGTGGACCAAGTGTTGGTGTGAGTATCGCCTATGAAGGGCATTAAGCGTTTCGAGTAAAAAAAGGAAAACTTGCACCGCGTTATGTTGGACCTTTCCTATAAATGTTAAGGTGGGTCCGGTAACCTATTAACTTGCTTTATCGAAACATTTTGCGGTAAGTTCATGACGTGTTCCATATCTCTCATGTAAAGTAGTACAAGAGATGTGATGGTGCCCTTAGGCACATTTCTTTTGAAGTAGTTGCAACTTGACGGTTCTTATAAGATTTAGTCAGTTGCTATCTTAGAGCGTGGAGAGTGGTGATGGAAATCGCGGGTAGTACCTTGGTTATAGTGTATTATAATCATCTTAGTGTCGAGGAATCGATATGGGATCGCGAGGATGACATGCGGGAAAAGTATCCGCATCTCTTCTTGCGAGGTATGCCTGAATTTTGGGGGCAAAATTCCCTCATAAGGGGGGGAGTATGTAACAACCCTCTCTTTTGATAGCCTATTTTATATTTATTTACTATGTGTAGTAATTAATTATAAAATGATGGATGTTGAGTAAATATTAATTTAATATGAAAAAGGTTAATATTTACTGAAATGTTGAATGATTATCTGATGAGTAGGTAAAAATATCCATGTGGTGATTTATGGTGTCATAAGAATTAAAATGACATTTTGGTTTAATGAGAAATCGGAACTAAAAAAAATGAGTTATAAAATTTCCAAATGATAATTTGGAGGGTGTAGTTAGTCCCGATAGGTGCGAGACAGTCAAAATAAGTGCCATATTGTATTTTGGCATTTTGGGCTCTTTTGACTGGTTATGGCTTAAATTTGTAGTTGCGTATCATTTTATCGCGTATTAGACATTTAAGTGGGCTTTTAGACTTAAGCCACGATTTATTTCTCCAACCCCATTTCTTTTCTTCCATTTAACAAATGAGCCCTAGAGAGAGAGTAGAGAGAGGAAGATAACTTTGGAGAAAAGAGAGATTGGAGCTTGGATCTTGCTTGCATCTTCCTCAAATCTGATTTTTCCTACCTCAAGGCAAGTTACCTACTTGCTATTATATGATTTAAGTGGATTAATTAGCATTGATAATTGTGGATTGTTATGATTTAGTTTAGTTAGGGTTTTGTTGGATTTTTGGGTATTAACCCTTGGAAATTGATTTGGATGATAAATGTTGCAAATAATGGTAGTTGGGTGTATTTATGGATTTTTAGTTCCATTATATAAGCTTGTCTTGGTTGGTTTTGGATTTGGAGAAAAATTTGGAGTTTAGAACTCCATAGCCATTATTGGCAATTTCGCAGGAGCGAATCGATTCGGCCCCTAGGGCGAATCGATTCGCATAGATGAAGTTTCCCAGATCTGTGTACCCGAATCGATTCGGGTTAAGTCCAAATCGATTCGGTAGTATGCATAAGGTTGGATTTGTCTTTCGAACCGATTCACTTTCAGGGCGAATCGATTCGGGTCCTGCAGTTTTGAGTCATTTTTCTTTTTAATTTTTGATCTTTTTCTTTAAACTTAGGACCTAGGAATCTTCTTGAAAGAAGTAAACATAGAGTCCTAGAGTATTAGTTGAGTTTGGTCGTCACCCTAGATTAGAATTGGGTCATCTAGGGTTTATTTCCCGGGGTGTTTAAAGAAATGTTAAGGCATTTCTTCTTTTATTCAAACTTTTTGAAGTTAGGAAGTTAAATGCCCATGCTTGGAGACTTAGGGGCTTATCGGAATCCTATGAACTTTGGGAATTGTAGGATCATAATGTCTATTTGGAGACTATTCCGGAACTTGAAATTTGAGGAATATTAGTGACAATATTCGATGGGAATTAGGTTCGCATAAAATGAACCCAAATGGTTTAAAGATCATAGGTTCAACTAAAATGAACCCAAACTGTGTTAGTGATGATTGGTTCAAATAAAATGAACCCAGTTGTTTAATAATGATAGGTTCGAATAAAAAGAACCACACCCATGGATATTGGAAATGGAAAATTGGTAATGGTAATTGATAATGAAATGAGATTAAAATGGTAAATGTTGATTTACTTAAACACACCTCTCTAAATGACATCATAAGGGAAGTTCGTGCGCTTGGTGATGCCCCCTGGCTAATGAATGCAGGGTGGATATAGTCCTCGGCCATATGCGGAGTTTTTATATGTTTTCTGCGCTGGTGAGGGAATTCCGAGTGGGGTCCTGACTCTCACGCATTCATATGGTCGCTTCCCGACGTTGCGTTATGATCCCAGGCTGCCTTGTTTGATAGGCCCCTGGATGATGATGGTCATTTAGGGGCGCGCCCAGTGGAGAAACTCGGAGGGGCGGTCTTAGAATCATTATATGTATATGAATATAACTTTTCTGCATCAAGTGGGACTTGATGGTTATATGCCATAAAGAGCATGTATACGTGCCATAAAGAGCACGGGATTGAAATTAATGTGCCATAAAGAGCACTTGATATTGATGGTATTCCTATTAAGTAATGGAAAGATAATTAACTATGGAAGTTAATAAATGGTTTTAGTCCTATTAAGGAATATAAAAGATGATGGAAATTTGATAAATGAGGAAAGGTTTTAAATTTAAGTTATTTACTTTTCTTTCTTTTATGTACATGACATTTTATTTCATCATTTAGTTAAATTGCCTTAAATTGCCTTAAATTGTAATGTAGGCTTTACATGCTAGATAACATGCCATTTTATCATCCTTATCATTCTTGCATAACTATTCATTTCTATCATGCTTTTTATTTCTTCTGGTGATCATATAGAACCCGACCCTGACCGGTTTACTTTCATTGTTGTGTATATGATTGTATCCGCTCAGGTGCTCCACCGCAAGGACGCCCGTTTTGATATTCCCATTCCTTTGCTTTCGACGAGCTGTAAGATCTTGCGGGTTATTACAGGACATTGTATTAGACTCTTTCATCTTTGTGTTCTAGATATGATCGGGTCTTACACTCGGGCGTGTGGCCCAAACTTTTGTATTTGATTAATGAATGTATTATGTAAGATATTTAAATTGTTGTACTTCATTGTATGTTACTGTGGACCGACAGCCTATTCGGTCCTTTTGTATACATTCGTTTTAGGTGTATTACATATATTCTTGTGGAATTCCACTTGCTTATCAGATTGGGTTGTTTAAATTTAATTTTCTTAATTGCATTTTAAAATTTTACACTTTTTGACAACCCGTTTTCTGATTTATTCTGTGGTTTTCCCGTATACTCAGTTTATTTTGTTGATGCTGAGAATGATATCCATCCATGATTCCTGTTACGTTTGAGTATCGGGCTGGCCACCCCTTATCTCGGATCGCGGGTTGTCACAGAAAATTTCATTGTTTAAAGTGTTAATTTTTCAAGAAAATCTTTAAAAGTACTTTTGTTTACACCCAAAGTTTGTTTATCCAAGTTTCAAATATGTATATATCATTGCTTGGAGTGTTTTGTCACCGATTTATCTCTACCATTGGAAGAGTGTTTGGGTTTTCTTCTAAATCCCTCAAAGAAGAAGAAGTTGTTTTTGGCTGTGGAATTCTCACATGGTGAAAGGCATTATGTGTGGTTGACGGTTGCTTCCTAGTTCCTCATTGGTGGATTCCAAGGTTTCGGAGGACTCCGGGATTGTCGGCTAAGCAGAGGTATTTGCATGAAGACGGGTCGGGGTTTGAAGGAGTCGAGTCGAGACTTGTAAGTCATCTTGTTTGTAATTGTAATTTCGTACTTAGTAGACTTAAGGCTAGGGCCGTCCGAGGTCTTTTCCCGTTGTGGGTTTTTCCTCGTACATCGCGGTGTAGTGATTCATTATTTATTTCATCTTTGCTATACTCACCTAGAACGCATGCTTAGGTAAAAAGATAAATTTGGTTTAATCACTACTTATGTTTAATTTAGTGTTAAATTAATATTGGGTAATGTTTAATTAATTCTTTTGAAGTCAATCTCTTAATTTGGTAAAATTGGCTTGGCCTAACTTGGTAATATTGAAAATATGACTTAGGCAAATTTCCAGGACTTGGGTTAATTAATGTGGTTTAAGTGAAATCAAATTTGTGTGTGTTTAATCTAATTTCAGTTTGTTTAATTTTAATTTGAATAAAAATTAAAATTGGTTAATTTGTTTTTGTTGAACCATCATCTTCGCTTTCGCACCTATATAAAAGGAAATTGAAATTTGACTTGTTGAAGCAAGATTTATAAAAATTGGGTGCCTCGCGCACCTTCAAGTGGTATCAGAAACAAAACGATAAATTATTTCATTTAGATCCTTTAATATATTTTGGCTAAAATGGAATTTTCCCCATTCTCAAAATTTCCTATTTTTGATGGTTTTAATTGCGCGTACTGGAAAGCGCAAATGAAATCGACACTTAAATCTATCGACAAGAGGGTTTGGTTATCTGTAGTCAACGGGTGGTCTCCACCAACTGATTTAGTAGATAATGAACGTGTTCCCAAACCGACCGATAGATGGAGTGAGAATGAGTTTAAACTTTCAAATTTTAATTCCCGAGGTTTAAACGCATTGTTTAGCGCTGTCACACCGGATGAATTCTGACGCATTATGACATGTGAGATCGCTCAAGAAGCGTGGGATATTTTACAACTCACTCTTGAAGGTACAAGTGTTGTAAAAGCTTCTAAACTCTAAAACCTCACCACTTAATTTGAAACCATCAAAATGAATGAAAAAGAAACTTTTGATGAATTTTATGCTAGACTTTCCGATATTATTAATTCATCTTTTAATTTGGGAGAGAAAATACCCGACAACTGAGTAGTAAAGAAACTTTTAAGGTCCCTACCTGATAGGTTTATTCCAAAAGTGACCCTTTTAAATTCTTTACCAACTTTAGCCTTTACGAAATTAGAAGAGCTCGTAGGTGATTTACAAACCTATGAACTAGACATGTTTCCCTCTAAAACCGAAAAGAAAATTGAAAAGGGCATTGCTTTAAAAGCCCAAAAAGAGGAAAAATAAGTAGTAGAGAGTGAAAGTGATAGTGACTCGAAAAATATGGCTATGCTTGCTAGAAAGTTTAGAAAATTTCTTAAATTTAACAAAGATAAATTTAATAATGATTTTAAGAAATTTGAAAAACCTACGCATGACAAAGTCGAGAAGAGCCCTAAACCTATTAATGAACATTTAAATAGGGACGAGTCAAATAGGTGTTTTATTTGTGAAGGGTATGGCCATAGGGCAAAAGAGTGTCCCACTAAACTAAGGAGAGAGGGCAAGCAACCAATTTCTTTTAATTCAACCCTTAGTGATAGTGATAATAAAGAGGGACCCGATTCCCCCACTAAGACCAACTTTGTGGCTTTTATGGCTAGTCATGTGAGCACCGAAGATATTCAAGCACGTGACCCTTCCGAGGTCAAAGTTTTTGATTCCCTTATTTTTGATGGTAGTGGAGTGAAGAAGAGAGAGAGAATGAAAATGATGTGGTTGATGTGAGTGAACTTCAAAATGCTTTTTAAGAACTTTATGAAGAATCTATTAAATTGAAAAGAGCTAATTTGATGTTAGAAGATTGTTTGAAAGAGCGTGTCAAGGTCGTTGATGAGAGTGAACTAGTGGAAGACCTTAGGACACGAGAGAGATCTCTTCGAGAGAAGCTAGAATATATAGAAGGCGAGAGAGATAGGCTTAGAGGTTTAATGGAATCCTTGAAAAAGGAACTTCTTGAGTTTTAAGAGAGAAATGTGTTGTTAGAGTCTAAAATTGTAGAATTAGAAATTAAACTAAAAGACTCTAGCAAAGTCAAATTTGATTTGGAGTGTAGGTCCGAAAAACTAGATAAGATCCTAGGAATGGTCCAAATCAAAAATTACTTGTGTGGTTTAGGCTTCGATACTTGTAGTGAATCAAATCATAAAGCCAAAATCAATATTTTAGGAGAATCGCCTAAGAAAGCCTTTAAAGATCACTCCTTAGGTAAATATTTTCGCCGTGAGTTTAGGTGTTCACATTGTGGTAGAAAAGGTAATCTTAGGAAATTTTGTTTCAATCTTAAAAGAGGTCCTAGAAAACCCCAACGTAAGGAAACCAAGGTGGCCAAGATTCCTACACCCCGAGATTATCATTCGCCATTAGTTTGGGTTAGGAGATCCGACTTGGTAGCTTTACAAGATAGGGTTTTTGATTCTCATTTACTTTCACATGCTTCCTCCCTTACAAAATCTAAAGGTTGAATGTGAGTTTTGTTTGCATACTTTAGCTTTTGTACTTCATGCTATATTATCATGCTAAATGTATGCTTGTTTAATCATTTTCTAGTCTATGCTCCATGCTTAATCACATGCTAGAATTATGATTTTTGTTTATCTTTTGTATTATATTTATTTCATTTTAGTTTGCATTAAATAAAAAAAATTACAAAAAGATTTTTGTTTATCATATGGGTTTTATCTCTTGGTAATTTAGGCTTAATAAAAAATTCAAATGATTTTTGTTTGTCTTTTGAGTAAATATTTTTATTTTTGGTAAAAAATTAGAAAAACTCAAAAAGATTTTTATTTTGTGTGGATTTTAGTTTGACACACATTATGTGGCATACACTTGTGTTAGAATCCCATCTTTTAAGCTCCCATGTGGCTAGAACTTTTGGTTAAGATTGTCAATCCTTAAAATGCTCTTTACCGTGCTTATATGGAGTAGTTGGATTTTGTGTTGATTAAATGGATTCTATTTTTATATGCCTCTATTCACACATGCACGAGCTCTTTTGAGATATAATCATCACATGTTATATTTGAGCTTTGTGTGGTGTTCTCCTATCAATTTTGCCATCTACATATTTGTGACCTAGGAGAACTAGTGCATATCAAAATTCGTTGCACGTGAAATTTGTGTGAGATATAAAAAAATGTGCATGGGGAAGGGCTCCGAAAGGATTTATTATCCTTTGCGATTGTAAGCCACCGTTTGAAATGGACCTAAAAGAAATACGTCATCCAAAGGCCTAAAAGAAAATATGGCATTAAAAAGGAAAATAATTTCCAAGTCCTATGTTTAATTGATATTATCATTCAAAAGAATAATATATGCTTATTGAGGGAGATTGGATGGTATATCAACGGTTTGCACAATGTCTGGTTCTCCTAGTTGAGCTTTCATTGTCATGACTCTATTGGTTTGTAGAATCATCAAAACTCTAGGCTTGTATGCATTGTGTATGTTTGTTCATTGAGTTCAATTTATATTGTTACATGAGGTTATATTCAAATGTGATGAAGTTTGCAATCAATTGAGAACTACGTGAACATGTTTTAAGTGATTGGGTCTAAATTTAATTGTTACTAGTTCACACCCCAACACTTCCGTTTCCATATGACACATTTACGCCATACGAGTGTGATAAGCTTATTTTATTTTGTGTCATTTTGGTGTTCATATCTATATATGTGTAATTATGTCTATTTTGTATATATTATGTATACATATATTTGATATTGTCGTTTTGTCTTTGCCTTGCTTTCTAGTCCATCTATGCTT
Source organism: Sambucus nigra (assembly GCA_949130495.1). Lineage (NCBI taxonomy): Eukaryota > Viridiplantae > Streptophyta > Magnoliopsida > Dipsacales > Adoxaceae > Sambucus > Sambucus nigra. Next base: position 165,579,502 of record OX422213.1, on the reverse strand, counting down.
TAATTCATAATTGGTATCTATCTTGTTGGATTCTTTGTTGATATCACATGCTTAATACTTTTTGTATCCTCTTGGTATCATTTTCTTGCATCCTAGTTGGTATCCGTTATTGTTTGTTGGATTAGTTATGATTTTGTTGCCCATGTACTTTAATGTTCTCATCACTTTTGCACATTTGCATCTTTAGCTTGTTATCCCATTCTATTTATCCCTTGCTTAGTTTAGAGGGTGTATATTCTTTAATTGGGGGAGAAAAGTTAATGTTTTAATTCTTTAGCCTTTGTCTATTCCTGAACAAAAAAGGGGAGAATGATAGGGGGAGAAATGGTATCTATTCCTATTATAGTCTTATCTTAGTTTGGGGGAGATTTATCTTAAGGGGAGATGTCTTTCTAAGTTGATCATTGTTGATAAAGGGGGATGATTAATTTAGGGGGAGTATTTAATTTAATTGAATTAAATATTTTGATATTCCCTATGCGTTTAATGTGTTTGCTTAAGTGTGCAACAACTATATTCTAAGTTGCATCTTTCACCGGCAAAGATTTTGATCCTTGGGTCTTATGTCAAGTATTGTGTGGGATTGTTTTTGAGTCTAGTGAGCTTGATGACCCTTTAGGATTTTTGTTTAGTTTTTATCCCGAAATAGCCAAAGGGGGAGATTTTAAGGACACAAATTTCCAATTGAGTCCTTTGTAGTTTTGGCTCAATTCCGGACAAAAGCATTTGAGTCACAGGATATAATTCAATTGTATCCATTCAAGCCTATGACGTGTTTGTTGAAGACGTAGCGGCCAAGATATTAAAGCTTCATCATAGTGCTGAGTTTGTTGTGCCTCGTTTCTACGTCATCAACATGGTTCCATTACTCCTAAGGTATGAATGCATTTTGAATATATATATATATATATATATATATATATATATAGGAGCTTGGAACATTTTATATTGGGTGTAGTTTATTTAAAACTGTTGTTTATTTTCAGAAAGATTTTATTAAAACTTTAAAATGAAGTATATAAAGTTTTGGGGCTTAAAATAGAATTTTTCAACTTTCTAGAAGTTCGTTCGAATTGTCATTCGAACGAGTTTGCCGTTCGAACGAGAATGTTGTTCGAACGAAGCTGCCAACAAGTTCCCCAAAAGGCCACTGGAATGTCGTTCGAAGTGTCATTCGAACGAGAATGACATTCGAACGAGATTTCCAACGATATTTCTAACGAGTTCACACTGAAACTTTGTTAGAAGCCTCGTTAGAACGAGACTTCGTTCGAACGAAAATCTCGTTCGAACGAGTTTTGGCGGGAACAGTTTTTGGCAGTTTTGAGCAGTTTTTCCCCATTTTTCCACTTCTTTTCCCACTAACTTTTTACCTAAATATGTAAGTGCGGGAACTAAGCTTTCTAACTTAGCTTTTTCATACTATTCCAACTCCTAGAGAGAGTTTTGAGAGTTCAACTTTCCAAGAAAAAGTTCATTGTTTAAAGTGTTAATTTTTCAAGAAAATCTTTAAAAGTACTTTTGTTTACACCCAAAGTTTGTTTATCCAAGTTTCAAATATATATATCATTTCTTGGAGTGTTTTGGCACCGGTTTATCTCTACCATTGGAAGAGTGTTTGGGTTTTCTTCTAAATCCCTCAAAGAAGAAGAAGTTGTTTTTGGCTGTGGCATTCCCACATGGTGAAAGGCACTATGTGTGGTTGACGGTTGCTTCCTAGTTACTCATTGGTGGATTCCAAGGTTCCGGTGAACTCCGGGATTGTTGGCTAAGCAGTGGTATTTGCACGAAGGCGCGTCGGGGCTTGAAGTAGTCGAGTCGAGAGTTGTAAGTCATCTTGCTTGTAATTGTAAATCCGTACTTAGTGGACTTAAGGCTAGGACCATCCGAGGTTTTTCCCGATGTGGGTTTTTCCTCATACATCGCGGTGTAGTGATTCATTGTTTATTTTATCTTTTCTATACCCACCTAGAACACATGCTTAGGTGAAAAGATAAAATTTGGTTTAATCACTACTTATGTTTAATTTAGTGCTAAGTTAATATTGGGTAATGTTTAATTAATTTATTTCAAGTCAATCTCTTAATTTGGTAAAATTTGTTTGGCCTAACTTGGTAATATTGAAAATATGACTTAGGCAAATTTCTAGGACTTGGGTTAATTAATGTGGTTTAAGTGAAATCAAAATTTTGTGCGTGTGTAATCCAATTTCACTTTGTTTAATTTTAATTTGAATAAAAATTAAAATTGGTTAATTTTTTTTTGTTGAACCATCATCTTCGCTTCCGCACCTATATAAAAGAAAATTGAAATTTGACTTGTTGAAGCAAGATTTATAAAAATTGGGGGCTCGCGCACCTTCAAAGTTCATATAAGCATAACTACTTTATAATTGTGAGAAGTTTTTAGTTTTATGGATTCATGTTGATGACTGAAAAAGGTAACTCATGCTTATGGTTCATTTAAGGCAATTATGGTTTGACTCACTTTGACTTTCAAACTTAATTATAAGTAACTGGGTTCGGGCGTGTCAGAAATTAGTCATCTGAATTTATCATATTGCCTTTAAAGGTGCGTAAGTGATTGGTTCTTTCTCCGATTGCTTCCAGACTTCGTCCTTAGCATCGTAAACCCTTTAAATAGTCAAATAAACCTTGCACAAGCTATTAACGATAAATAATTAAGGTTATATAGTAAATGAGTATAAAACTGAAGTTTAGTAAGCATGATATTGCTTTATTGTATGGTAAAAATGGGAGTAAATTGCAATATATGATACGAATCAACTGTGACCATGTCCCGTGCACATAAAAATCCCCAAATCTTTTTTCATTTTAAGATTTCTCTCTCTCTAACCTCTCTCCCTCTGATCTGCCTCTTTGTTTCCTCCACCCCATATGCCGCCTTTTTTTGTCTCCTCAGACTCTTCCTCTCTCTTAAGTACTCTCATTCTCAGTCACAATTTAGGGTTTAAATTTAATTTTGTTTTTTAGGGTTTGTTGAATGTTGTTATTTAGGAGTTGTTGTATATTGTTATTTGGTTGAATGTTGTTGTATAGGGTTTAAAATTGACTAGATATTGTTGAAATTGAATCGATATTTTTGTTATTTAGCATTTGTTGAATGTTGTTATTTGGTTAAATATTGTTGTTTAGGTTTTGAAGTTGATTAGGTATTGTTGATATAAAGTGAGTATCCGAAAGGTTCTTTTTATCTGGAATTGTAGGACTTTATGCATTACTATAGTATAATGGAAATTTACATCAAATGAATAGAATGTCAAAATTTAAGACATTCAACTCCATGTATATAAAAACATCATTTTAAAATTCAAATCTCTATTATTGTAACCTAAAATAAGAATATGACATGGAGCAATGAGAATGTGACACCTGTCATCATCCAGTGGGCCCTATCCCATGATATTATTATGGTTGGCTTAATATCTTCAACTAGTCGACAGAATGTTCAACCAATTTTAAGAAGGTGAACCATCAATAGAGTAAAACGTGCACACATGAGAATATCTACAGTGACCCATGCACATGCACTTGAGGCTATGATGGCTCACTCTTAGTTATTATCTATAATGTAAAATGGTGTAAATTCCTTATATATAAAGGCATTCTGTCTCTGATTCTTCCCATTATTATAAAAGACTAATAAACCCCTCAGTTGGGGAACATGTGAAAAATGGAATACATTCAACCCTAGAGAGTTTCTTGAGAGCTTGTAATCAATCCCAATACTTAGTGACTTAGTACCCGGGGAGGTAGGCATATCATTGGAATAAATCACATAAAAACTGTTGTCTCTTTCTTTGTCTCTCTTCTCTTTCTTGTTTATAATATATTATTATATATATGTGGTAGATAATTATTTATAAAACTAAGCTAATCCTCATCATAAACACCACACCATATTTAGACACCAATAGATTGACGCCATCTGTGAAAATTGACAAGCCATTATTCTTTCCTAGTTATTTTCAGTCCCAAAATACTTTTATAGTCACTCTCTTGCAAGAACTGGTAAATGGAAGTTAATACAGATTGTAGCTGTGCAGCTGAAACCATCCTACCCTTTACTCCTTCAGAAGTAGGAGATCTTCATGAAATTTTGATGAGAATAGCCAAAGGTCAAGAGGCCATGTAATAGACAGTCAAACAGTTGATTCAAATGCTCCAAGCCAGGCCTGTAGTGGGCATCGTCATGACATTTGAAGGGGAACACCCTAAAAGGAAAGGATAAATGTTTTCGCCTGCCTCTATGGAGATAGGAAACTCAAAAACCTAATAAGAATGAATGAGAGGGGTATATCTAAGTACTCTAGTTTAACTAATGACTGAACTTACCATCCTAGCACCACCTCATCCCTGAGGTCCATTAATTATTATGATGGGTAATCATTCTCCCAAAAAAGGTCGAGCGTGCTGGAAAGACTGAGTAGAGGCCCAGCGTTTGATCACTTAGGCACCTGAGATGTAAAGGCCCATTATCATAGAGAGCCCATGGGATCCAGTGATCGTCGAGAAGGATCCGTCAGGTCAAGGATAAGCGTACGAGGGTCAATGCATGCCGAGCAGACTTCTCAGGAAGAGAGATCAACACAAAACCATTACCGAGCAGCTAAAATTGTCACCATTAAAGCCGACCCAGATGAACATCAACGAAAAGGAATTAAGCGATTGGAAGACCGTTTGGGTAAAATAGCAAAGATAAAAAATCCCTTATATAGAATTTTGATCACCCTACATGCCTGTAATTGTGGATTACCCTACACCTTCCAAGTGCAAGCTACTCGTGGTAACCCTAAAATATGATGGGAAAACAGATCTTAATGCTTCACGTGGAACAATATCAGGCTACCACCAAAATCAATTTGGTCCCCAACGAGATGCATTGTCTAGCATTTTTCTAGCACTATTACTGGGTCATCACAAATCTGGTACAATAATTTACCGTGAGGACATATCGATAGCTTTTAATAGTTGGCTGATTTATTCATTAGTAATTTTCACTTTGGAGGAAAACTAGCCAAAAGGGTAGCCCATCTACTCATTGTTCGCTAGCGAGATGGAGAGACCACACGAGATTACATCACTCGGTTCAATAGTGAAAAATTAGAGGTCATTTATTTCGATGAAAAAATGATGATAATCTCATTGATAAGTGGGTTATTCCTCAATAAATTATACTTTTCTCTAGGCAAAGAGATTTCCAAAACTATGACTGGATTACTGGCTAAAACTAGTAAAATCATGAATGATGAGGAGACCATGGCTACTAAATAATCCCAAAACTCTAAGGCCAACAACAATAGGGGCTCCAAGAAGGTAGAGAAACCAATGAGGTATGAATACTACACTCCTCTTACCATGGGTGTGAACCACATTCTTAAAGAAATATGAGTAAGAAGGGATCTGAAATAGCTCAAGAATCTAAAATCTCCCCAAAAATGAAGGGATAAAAGTAAATACCATGAGTTCTACAAAGATCACCCCCACAACACGAACAGTTGCATAGCCTCAAAAAATGAGATAGAATGCCTAATTTGAAGAGGGCAGATGTAAAAATTTATGGAAAAATGGCCGAGAAGATCCTTCAGATGAGAGGAAAATTAGGATACTATCATAATCCCCTTATAGAAGGGGAGATGATAAGAAATGAAGTAGGGATGGTGATGCCGAGGATGATACAGATCTGTTGAGAAGAATCAAGGAGCCTATACGTGAGGTGAAAATGGTCTCTTTTGATTATAATTTATTATACGTGGTGATGCTAGCAACGATGGTAAAATAACTGATAGGAAAAACTAGTTTAATGAAGACAGAGAATGCTCCTACATTCAACAGATCAAACTATTCGGTGATGTGGATAATCATTTAAGGAAAGTAAATAAAGCCCTATTGGTGATACGATTCTCAAAGGATGACCTATCAGGGCTGCCCTATCCTCGTGATGACCCCCTGATTGTCACAGTGTTAGTTCATGAAGGAAGAATGGCTAGAGTGTTGATATATAACGGTAGTTCAACTGATGTCTTATTCTACGACTGCTTCAAAGGATTAGGGCTAAGGGATAGAAGATTAATCCCTATCACAGTCTCCTCATTGGTTTTTCGGGAGGGAAGGTATATCCTCTAGGAACTATAAACCTAGAAGTCTTAATTAGTACCTTGCAAACCTGTCAAACTAAGAAGATTCATTTATTTGTCCTTTATGAGAATGTTAACTTACCATACAATATTATCCTCGATAGGGTTGGGATGAAGAAATTTAAAGTTGTGCCTTCTACCCTGCATAAGTGTCTGAAGTTCCTCAGGCATTATGGGGTCAATGTAGTTAAAAGGGAATCAAATTTAAGTTAGAGAGTACTACTATACATCAGTCGACTAGGAGGAACAAAAGAAACTCACTATTACCTACCAAATAAAGGCCATAAACCTTTATGAGGAGGTATAACTAGTCAAGGGATAGATTTTGGAAGAAGTCAAGTCTATTGTCATGGACGACGAATATCCAAAAAAGACAACACAGTTCGACTCATCACTAGACCCTACTATTAGAAAGGAATCGGTGAACTTACTAAAACATAAGAAGAATTTTTTCACTTGGAGTCATGAGGATATGCTATGGATTAATCCAAAATTTATGTACCATAAACTCAGCATTGTCAGGGATGCAAAGGAAATCAAATAGAAGCGATACGTCTTCAGTGCTGAGAAGAACATGGCCATATAGAAGAAAGTAGAGAATTTGCAAAATGTTAGTTTATTGAGGATACCAAGTACCCCGAATGGATATGCAATGTAGTTATGGTAAAAAAGAAGAATGATAAATGGCGTGTTGATTTCACAGACTTGAATAAAGCTTGCCCGAAGGACCATTACCCCTACCAAGGATTGATAAATTGGTTGATGCTACTACTGAGAATGAACTATTCAGCTTCATGAATGCGTATTCAGGTTATAATTAAATCAGAATAAAACCAGAAGATAAGGAGAAAATATCATTCATCGCCATCCGAGGTACAACTACTACAACATTATGCCTTTTGGACTCAAAAACACTGAAGCAACATACCAAAGGTTAGTGAACAAAGTCTTCGAGGTACAGATTGGTAAGAACATGGAAGTATACATAGACGACATGCTCACTAAGAGAAAGAAAGACTCTAATTATATTAAACACAAGATGAATCTCAACGCCTCAAAATATGTGTTAGGCACTCAATAAGGAATGTTCCTCTGCTTCATGGTAAATTATAGAGGTATTGAGGCTAACCCAGACAAAATTTAGGCATTGATGAACACACAGTCCTCGACAAATAAGAAAGACGTGCAAAAGCTGATTGACAAGGTAGTAACTCCGAATAGATTTATCCCACGAGCTACCGACATGTGACTTCGTTTCTTTAAGGTGATGAGGAAGACTTTTGAATGGAACGAGGAATGTGAAAATTCTTTTTTAGAGTTGAATAAATACTTGGGATTTCCACCCCTACTCTCAAGACTACTCATGGGGGAGAAACTCTACTTATACCTGGCTGTATCCGAGTCAGTAGTTAGCTCGGCAATGGTTCGACTAGAGAATGGGGTGCCAAAAATAGTTTACTACATAAGGAAATCTTACTAATGAGATAAAATTTGTTGGATAATATTGTAGAAGTTAGCTCTAGCCCTAACTAAGGCTTCCCCGAAGAATGAATCCGTATTTCTAAGCTCATACCACAATAGTCTATACTGACCTACCCCTACGTCAAGCCATTCATAAACCTGAGAAATCAAGAAGACTAATGTCTTGCGCTGTAGAACTAGGGGAGTATGATATACAATATGGACCTAGAATAGTGATAAAAGGTGAGACATTAGCTGATTTCATAGAGGAATTCACTTGTGAGGAAAAACCTATCGAGTAGACCTCTATGGAAGAGAGCTCAGTAGTACAACCAACTGAGCAGACTTCTCCGAAAGGGAGCTCAAGAGTTGAACCTATCGAGTAAATACGAAAGATAGATTAGTACCAAATGTAGACGACCAGGTGAAAGATATACCAGAATCGTTGGCTAAGCGAGAGGAAACTCCTCGCTACCTAGAATAAAGCAAATATGTGATTAACTATAGGACCCTGATAGAGGGATATTTCAAGGAAGAGCCTCTAGTTTGGAAGATGTATGTAGATGGCTCATAATGTGCCTCTATAATAAGGGAGGATCTGATAATCAACGCCCAAGCAATATAGTCATTGAGTATGCCCCCAGGTTCCAGTTCAAGGCCTCTAATAATGAGGCAGGGTATGAAGCACTTATAGAAGAATTTGACCTAACACTCACTCTGATTACCGAGAAAATAAAAGCATACATTGATTTCAAGTTGATTATGAATAAAATGTTGGGTGTCTATAAAGTCATAGGAGAGATCATGAAGAAATAACTAGCCAAAGAACAAGAGACGATAACCAAGTTTCTAGCAGTTAACGTGATCAGGATTCCTAGACTAGATACACTTGCTCAACTCACTTATAAGACTAGAATAAAGTTAAGGAGGACCATCCCAGTAAATATCCTCCTGCACTGGAGTATTGATGATGAAACCCTCAACATGACTAAACTGGATTTGAGCTATATTGGATTGATCCAATAAGAAATTATTTAGAAAAAGGCATTATGCCGAATAATCCTATAGAGGCCAATAGGCTACGATAAAAAGCAACTAGACAGTTATGGGAGGAGGGGTCCTACATAAAAGAAGATTCATTATATCATTGCTTATACGTGTCCACTCAACTGAGTGTACCAACTTTATAAAATAAAAATATGAAGGCTCCTGTGGGGAATACTCAACATGAAGATCATTAATCAAGTGAGTAGCCATGCAAGGTTAATACTGGCTCACCATGAAGACGGACTGCACTGACTATGCAAGACGTTATGATAAATGCCAAAAATATGCTATAATCCATAAAACACCAAGGGCTCCACTCATACTGATCACATCCCCTAGGCCCTTTTCCATGTGGGTCATTAACTTATTCGACCCTTTTTCGAAGATAATGTGAAGGTTTAAGTACTTAGTCATTGAAGTGGATTACTTCACCAAGTGGGTGGAGGCAGAACCTCTGGTAGATATGATTTATAAGAAGGTCTTCCATTTCATAAGAAAGAACATCATTTTCCATTATAAAATGCTATATTCCTTCATCACCGACCATGACACGCACTTTGACAATAAAGAATTTGAAAATTATTGTGTTCAATGCAAAATCCAAAACCTACATGCCACCCCTGGACATTCACAATGCAACAAGCAGACATATGTGATGAATAAAACTCTACTCAATGGAATAAATAAAAGACTGGATAATGACAAAGGAAATTGGATCAATGAACTACAAAGTGTGCTTTAGGATTATAAAACTGTGCGAAAGATAGCCATCGATGAACTTCTGATATGTTAGCTTTTGCGATAAACGCATTAGTCCCTATACAAAATTGTTTGCCTAGTCACAGGGTGCTCAATTTTGATTCTCCGAAGAGTGTTCTCATGAGGAGGTTAAACTTAGACTTAGTTGAGGAGGTTAAAGAGCATGATGCACTCTGCATGGCAACCTATTAGTAGAGAACTGCTATGTTCTATAACATAAAAATTAAGTTGAGAAACCTTAAGGAAAGAGACTACAAGCTGAAGAAAGTACTCCATAAAAAGAATAAGTTTGAGCCCAATTGGCATGGTTCTTATCACATTTCTATAGTTGTTCGATAAGGAACTTGACACATTGAAACCTTAGAAGGGTAGCCATTTAAAAACCCTTGGAACATTGAGCATTTGAGGAAGTATTATCAATGATTAGATAGAAGATAATCCCTTTTTATTTCCTATAACTCATTTTCAATTCTCAATAAAGATTATCAATTTCTCGTAAATATTATTGCCCTTTATATATATATATATATATATTTTTTCAGAGTGGGAGATGTGCTAAATTCAAAGAAATCTCAAATAACAATGAAAAACCAAATTTCAAAAATTCATGTTTGACTTCGTCTTCAGATAAGCCACGGGCGAGAAGCCTGACTTCATATATGACCCCAAATGGTCAAGAGCAAGAAGTCCCAAGTATAAAACTTCATTTATGATCCCATAAGGTCAATAATAAGAAGTTTTACTAGACCAAATTAAGGAATACTCCTAAAACATTTGGTCGCCAATGGTAACTAACGCTGACACTTGGTCAACATGACAAGATCCGTTTATGCGACCATAAATAATTTCACATTAGTGAAATCTAAGGCATGACAACCTAGATTCGTCCAAACTGGTAACCAATAAGGCTGATTAGTTGACCAACATCTGGCCATAGAATTATAAGACAAAACTTGTGGTAGTCCCTAATTACATAGTCAACACTCATTGTTTTGATCCAGAATACCGAAAGGTCAAAGTTTTATTATAAATCATAAAAAACTATTACAAAGCCAACAAAATGAAGTAATAATAATATATTAACTATCTTAGCCTAGTCAGTGGATTATATGCCCAGTGCATTCTCCATACTAGTTGGTGGAATATCCAGAGCATAAAGAGTAATATTTTTGCTCAGGTCCCTAAGCCTTGATTGGCCGTTGGAACTTGCCCTATTCATAAGATGTAGTGGTCGACTGAGAGTATCATCACTATACATACCCTAGTCCCCAAGTCATTTTTTATCAATCTCGTCGAAATAACGTTCGAAGGAATCCAAGAGGCATCCAACTTGAAAGAAGGATTCAGATAGTCCAAGTAGCCGGGGTTATTCCAATATCACATCTTATCTTCCTTCAGTAGATTTATCACGATGAAGGCATTGATCAAACCCCACTTACAACCTTCATTACGGGCCTGATCAAGCCCTTAACTCATGTTTACTAGGGCCTCATCATAACCATCCATCCACATTGTATGAGGTTATTTATGAAAGTGATTGGTAAGATAATCAACCTTCTCAATTAACCTCTTGAAAGTGTCCGACTAATTCTTTATAAGAGTTGTCTAGTCAGCTAAGGTTTTCTTAGTTTGCTCCTCTCCCACTGATTGATGAACCCTAACCACTTTCCGAAAAGACTGACCTCCCACTTTGAATTTTCTCAACTGCTCTAACTCTTCCATTAAGCGTGCATTATCCTGTTCCGGAAAGGATACACCTTCACTCCAATCGTCTGTAGATGAGTTCTTGAGGCCTTAAAACTCACCACACATTAAAATATTCTCATGTTCAAGAAGACTTGCAATCTCCTGAGCACTTTTCATATCTGATTGTAATACAAACTCCTTTTTAGAGTATATCAAGGATAAATCTTCCAGTTTCTGATCAAATCCACTGTCGCTCCATGGAATAGAAAACTTCTTCTCGTAATCATTAGATAAACTAACAATGACATCCTTATGATCTCTATGGAGATTAAGAATCATCTCATAATATAAGGCGCTGGTCACCACAACTTGATGAAATAACCCGTGCATGTTGAGATAAGCCTTTTTTTGTTGATTAAATACATGCATGTTTAGCAGTTCTTCCATCACTTCTTCATCCATTTCTTCATGTCCATCACCGAATAATTAGTTACTCATCTGCTAAAGCACGCTTTTGGTGACAATCAAAATGGCCATCCAGATGTCAAATTGAAAGTAACTTGATGGTACATAAGTAACAACCGAGTAAAAGAGAAGGTCCACCAAAACATTTAAGATAGTGATAGAAAAAGTAAAATTATATTTCATTAGAATTATAAAGATATTACAATTGAGGAAATTAATGAAATATATCAAAACTTCACAAAACAAAAACATCATAATACCTAAAACTACTAAGGCCTTTTCACTCCTCACCTTATCAGCAGCCACTTTACCTTTTGGTTGGTTGGTTAATATAACCCATCCCCTGGGCATCACGGACTCCTCCACCTTTTAATCATCATCAACCTCCTCCTTAATTTGTTAAGGAGTACCTGGGATATGTTATAGAAACAACTCTGAACCTATAGCTTTGCCGACCTGAGTTAGGGCAACATCCCATCCCTTCTTAAAAGAGGACTTCTTCACGTACTCAACCTAGATAGAAGCAATAGAAAATTCATTATCTAATCCTCGGGTGTAGAATGCATAAATTGTATTTCTATATATTATCTTGAGAAAATTCCTATGAATGACCTCACTCTATCTTTTTCAGGGTATGAGTTGATTGATTCTGATCTCTATTATATATACACGCACACACACTTCATGGAGAAATAAAGGAAAATAATAACACTAGCACGTGAGAGATCGAAAGGGCAGGATGGGTGCCTAACACCTTCCCATTCCGTAACTTAGCCCCCGAACCTTCGAACTATTAGTTTTGTATGAATCATTTTGTCTTTGATGTCGTTCTCTCGAGGCGACGACATGTTCTTTTGCCTGTTTTGTGCAAAATATGCTGTCGCATCCATCTCTTTACATTTAACCCACACCAACGACGACCAAAGCGTTCCTAAACAGGGCGTGAGACTTTTAAATCCCTCTTCCTTTCCCATCCCCCCTTTGGGAGGTAGAAGAGGTAAGAGAGGAAGCGTCGTGCACATTGATCAGAATGGCTATAGTGGCGACTCCGCTGGGGTTTTTTTTTTCATAAGAAGACTAGAATTTGTTTACATTGGTGTAAAAAGTAATCATGATAATAATAAACATAATAATAATAATAATAATAATAATAATAATAATAATAATAATAATAATCATGCTGAGACTAGTCTCTCGTCTTTCCTTTTTTGTTATCCAAAAGAGTCAAAAACATTTTTTTCCCTCTTTTATCAAAAATACAAAAAACATTTTTCCTTTCCTTATACCAAAAATATTTTTCCTCACTTTTGTCTAAAAAAAATTTTGTTCCCCTTTTTTGTTCCAAAAAATTGTCAAAAACATTTTCCTTCCTTTTCACAAATAACAGTTTTCCTTCCTATTTTTCAAAAAATAAATTCGTATTTTTTCTCCTCTTTAGGTCAATCGCATAATCTTGGCTTGTCTCCCTATTGACTTGGTCTTTAGTCGAACCACCCCGAAGCTCCGTTAGTTCCCTCGCTTCTTTCGAGTCTGAAATTCATCCTCTTTCCACGGAGAACACTGATCAAACACCAAAGGTGAAGTCGGATTTAATGATGGTTCTAGATTAGCTCACTGCCAAGATTGATAACCTTCAAACCGAGGTTCTTGAGATGCACCAAAATCGGGTTCCTATTCTCGAAGAGCTCGAGGTCCTCTTCCCTCGTGATATCGGTCCACCTTTACCTGAACCTATTTAGGTTCCCAAGGAATACCATCACGCTCCACGTGCTCCTCCTACTACTGGGTCGCCTCCAGCCCAGCTTCCTATGTTGAATCTTACCCAACTAGGGACTAAATTACCCATGACCATGGATTTGAAAGAGGAATAATTGAACGAAATAAGGAAGACCTCAAGATGTTGCCCAAGAAATTCAACCAAGTCAGACTCTCTGGAAACTACATGGACTACACCCTCCTGTCTCCCTATCCCAAAGCCAGGTTACTGAAAAAGTTTAAGATGCCCAACATTGAGATGTTAGGGGGTAGTGGACCACCGATTGTTCATTACCACAGTTACCACTGAGCCATGAATCTCCTAGGTGCCTTCAACAAAATAATGACCTAGATGTTCAAGAAGACCTTTAAGGACAACGCTCTTCGCTGGTTCTTATCCTTTAAAGAGTCCAGGATCAGTAATTAGGAGGATGCTGTCCATAAATTAATGTCACAGTACGAGTACAACAAAGAGTTGGAAGTCACCCGTCGTGATTTATAGATGCTCAAATAGAACCTTGGGGAATCATTCAATAAGTTCATAGTAAGGTGGAAAGAGAAAGAAGCCACCATGACCAATTGACCTTTCAAAGAGGAGAAAGTCAGTATCTTGAAGAAGAACTTCTTACCCCATGCCCGAGTGACAATGGGAAGATAATACTACCCTTATTTTCAAACCCTCCGAGAAGCAGGAGTGGAAATCGAAGAAATTCTTACTAAGACAAAAGTTAAACCAAAGAAAGCATCTAGGCAGTTCATTCCCAGAAAATTTGAGAAGCCAACCAATACTGTAGTTTCAACCATCAATAACATCTCTCAACCTGCCACTTCATGGGCGTTAGAAATTTGCCCTAACCCAGTACGAAGGGAATATACCTAGCTTCACGCTCCCATCTCTAAAGTTTACCAGACCCGTTTAAGTTAAAACCTCATCAAGCCATTGGACCCTCATCCATTACCCAACCCACTTCCCAAGAATTTCAAACCAGATACCCATTATGACTTTTATCAAACTGCCGGCCATACCACCGACTAGTGTTTCCACCTCGAAAATGTTATCCAAGGTCCGATTGACCATGGTGTCATCGCCCCACCAGTAAATCCTAAACCAAACACTACCCGTAATCCACTCCTTAATCATACAAATGTCATATTTCTAGAAGAAGACCCAAAGTTTTACCTATCTACCCTGATCATACCAGGTAAATCACCCATCATACCCATATCTCTCCTAAACCTCTCCAAACTTGCCCATATTTTCTCCTACGCACTATCATCTTCACCGATCAGGCCCTATCACTCTTTAATAGAGAATGCATTATTATCCGTACCTATTCTGGAGGTAAAGATATGGAATTTTCAGAAGTAGTGAACCAACTCCTAGTGTTTGGGCTAAGATTGTCCTCCCAGATGACCATTGACTGCCAGAGATTCAGTTTATTTTTCTTAGAAGCTCAAAAATGGGCCCAAGAGTCAGACAATTAGGTGGTACCAATTGATGAAGTTAGTCTAGATGATGTGGTCTAGATCATGACAAACTTATTTTGACAGACTAGTGAAATTTGTAATATATCAGAACTATTTGATGCTTTGAAGCTAAAGGGTTGCCTGGTCCCTTCACTTCTACCCCCCCCCCCCCCCCCCCCCCGCCGAATGGGAGGACTTATACGAAGAAGCCATTGAGGTTGTTGAGTGTAGTGAGTTTTGATGGAAAGATGATGTTATGACCACCGGATGGGGAGACGAATTTGATTATTTAGATAAATAGCAAACTCCAGAGAAGACTATCCCAATAGTTAGCATATGTGGGATGATATCATTTGAGGAGTTGCTAGGAAAAATCAACAAGGTGGCTAAATAACCCGAGATCGATGAAGAGACAGGGTTTCTATTTTTCCCCTCTTCTGTGAACCATCTGACTAGGTCAAAAAGGCACTACCAAGTCCCAAGACTACCTCTATCAACAAGAGGTAAAGGAAAAGGTGTTGAGCATATTCCTATGCCCGAAATAACCTTCAAGGAAAGCAAGATCCTTGATCTGTTGAAAAAGACCCAAGCTAACATCACTTTGTGGGGATTCTTTATGTCTTCCTAGCTATACCGGAATGCCTTGATCAAGCTACTCACAAGACCCATAGTTTATCTCTCAATCACGTCAGAAGAAGCGGTGAATCTGGTCGAATCTCTAACCTCTACTAGAATTATCACTTTCTTCGAAGAAGAAATCCCTAAGATTGGGCCAAACCGCAATTATGCTCTCAATATCTCCGTCGAAATCATGGGAAAGACTGTCCCACTCTCTTTTGTTGATAATTTATAAGCTCTTAATGTCTGCCCATTGAGGACCCTCACTTGTTTGCGACTAAAAGTGAGCGACCTTGCTCCAATCTCTGTCGATATACATGCCTACGACAATACTCGTCGAGAAGCGATGGGATGCATAAATCTTGTAATAGGGGATGGACCTATAAGTCTCGTTGTTGAATTCCAAGTCATTGATATCCCAGATTGTTTCAATCTGTTGATCGGATGATCGTGGCTCCACAGTATCAAGGGCGTGTCTTCCTCTCTTCATTTGAAATGAAGTTCTTCGCCAATGGCAAGGTCATCACCATCTTAGGCGACGACGACAGTGCCGAGAATGCAAGCACCAGTAATCCCTCACTTGAGATACATGATGAGTGCATTATTTTGTATGAATTATGCCCAAATCTAGACCTTGTTAAGCCTATTGTATCATAAATAATGAGTTTTTACAGTCATTTTCATAAAATAAAAGAAAAATTTAAGTTTGAATAAAATTCGAGTTAAAAATGCAATTTTAGTAACACCGGGGGTGAAATCATAATTTTAAAAACTTTATGGGCCTGAAATTAATTTTTAAATATTTATCTAGGCAAAATAAAGTTCTCTCTGAAATTTGGTTGAATTCTAGATTAAAAAGAGCAATTTATGAATTTCGGGGGCAAAAATGCAAAGATGGGTAATTATATAATTTTCTAAATATTTATGACCCTAAATTTGACTTAATTATTTTTAATTTTCATTTTTACATGTACCCCGAAAACTTAGATAACAAAGGAGTCGATGTGC
Source organism: Sambucus nigra (assembly GCA_949130495.1). Taxonomy (NCBI): domain Eukaryota; kingdom Viridiplantae; phylum Streptophyta; class Magnoliopsida; order Dipsacales; family Adoxaceae; genus Sambucus; species Sambucus nigra. The sequence continues at coordinate 165,563,079 of OX422213.1, read as the reverse complement.
AAAAATTGTTATGATACGTCACGATACGACACGACATGACATGGTTGACACGTCTATACTAAATATTTTTTATAAAATCGCTCGAGTGTCCTTGAGGCCGTGCCATAGCTTTTCAAAAATTTCTTGACAAGACTCACAACTTTAAAGTTCGAACGAAAATAAGATTTTGAGGTTTTGGGTGCCAAAAATGCGATTAAAGATGGTGATGTGAAATATGCCAAAATTAGGGATAATTATTAAAAAAAAAGACTTCTCTATTATCTCCAACTCTGCCCAAGACTCCATGAGATAATTACCGACTCAAATATAACCAATCAAAGAGAGTTTCACTCCAACTCAAAAACCTGATTCCTAAGCCTATAAATAAGACCCTTTGGTTCTTTATTTTGGAAAGAATTTTAGAGAGTGTAATTTTTGAGGGATTGTTATCACTTTGAGGGAAAGTCTTTATCATTTTTAGAGGATTGAAGATTGTTTTGAAAGAACTATTTGTAAGTTTGATTTATTAATGAAAATCTCGACTCATTCTTGCAATTTCTCTTTCATTATGATAGCTTGATTACTCTATTAGGATTAGGGTGAAGTTCATCATAGTTAGCTAATATTGTCACATTAATTTGATTGTTGTTTATTTTCTACTTGTTTTAATTGTTATAAAAGATTCGGTATTCATTTTAAAATGACACGAGAGTGTGTATTAAAACCTTTAAAATTATTTTGTCAAATCAAGTTTTGAGATTTGAAAGCAGTAATTTTTGATGGTTTATGCTTGCAGTTTGATTGTTTTGATAGTCTATGCTTAGATACATTTGCAAACTTTAAAACTTGTATTTTCTAAGGGAATATGGATTTTAGCCATCTATTAGAGACGTTAAAAATATTTTGATAATAACCATCATATTTTTTGAATTAAACGTGCCGAGAGTCGATTTAATTTGAGTTATAAAAAGGGAATGACAACATTAAATTAGTGTGCAATATTAGTTACATGATAAATGGACCCGAATCCTAATTATTTCCTAATTGTTTTCAAATATCTTGTGTTACCCTCATTTATCGTAGTTGCTTTTATTTAGCGTAGTTCATGATCATTCTCTATCCCATTTACTCTAGTTGGACAGTCATAATTGTTTTGAACGAAAAAATTGACAAATCTCTGTGGGTTCGATCCGTACTTATACTCGCTATTTTATAATGGCCATGCACTTGTGGTATTTTAAAAAATTGACAACAAGTTTTTGGCGCCGTTACCGGGGATTTTTTCGATTTTGTTTAAGAATTGTGAATTTCGGACTATTTTTTTTTGTTTACGTTTTGCACTAGTTTATCCAAAAATACAAAAAAAAAACTCAAAAAAAAAAAAAATTCTAGAAATTTCTAGATTCGTTTTTTTGTCAGTAGTCCATAAAAAGAAATCTAAAAATAAAAAAAATTAGAAAATAAAAAAAAATCCGTAAATTCAAAAAATATTTTTTTCCTAGTAGTAATTTCCAGAATAAAAGAAATAAAAAATTTGTTTCATAAGTGTGCTTGGTCTTTTTTGTTTGTGTGTTAAATACACCATTAGTGCACGTGTCGTGTTAATTTTTTTTCCTTATTATTTTTTTTCGTGTGTCGCACTTTACGTTTGGTGTAGTTTCTTTTGTGTTTTTTTTTCTAGATGCACATTCGAAAAAAAGAGAACAAAAGTAAAGACAAAAAAAGGTGTGCAACAGTAATCGAATGTGAAGAAAACTTGTGCAATGTTGCCACGAGCACAAGGAACTCTCGGGGACAACTGAAACATAGACGAATTTTTTCCCTGATCGATATCAACTTAAACTTTGGCCCCAGCATAAGTGATCGTAAAAAGTCCAAGCCGAAGGGACTTTTTGTGTGCTACTTCGTGGTTTAATTTTGCATTTAATTTAGCACGTTGCATAAATTGACTTAGGGACAAAACTCTTAACGAGGCTAGAATTAAAAGCTACTCCAACGCGAACTTATCAAATCGATTCCGTTTTATCTTGTCTATGATTGGTGTTTTTTAATGAGTCTTCGTACTGACCACCTACCTGGAGGAGAAAGCAGGATTTGAGGTGATAATCGTAGTTGATCGTCTTTTAAATTCTCCCTTATCAAAGAGTATGTACTATCTAATTAGATTTTCAGTGAATTATAATTACTTTTGCATTTAAAAAAATATATATATTATAAAAAAATTTATGCGCTATAAATTACAATGGGTGATCCTTATATTGTTATCCCGTCATCTTTCTCATATTCCTCAATTGATCCTATGGACGTGTTTTTACAAAATATTGAAAATTTAGATGACTACGTATTTCAATTTGAGTCAGATAGAACAATAGTCATTTTAAAAATTAAAGAAGGTATGGATGAGAATCCAATCCCTGTAATTACTATTTGTCCACCAAAATGTATCAATAGGAAAGAGGTAAATAAATGCTATTTCTAAAAATAATTATGAATTAAATGCGAATAATCGATTTGTGAGGAGAAAAAATTGACAATCTTGACCCATATAATAGTTGTGATGAGTTGGATGTTAATTTCTGTCGATATTTTTCTCCTAATTTAGTTGAGAAAAATGTTGATTTCTCTTATATGTGGGAAAATTTATTTGATGATTCATCATCCGATTTTAGTGATACTTCAAGTAATTATGAAGGTCCTCCCATTTTTATGAAGAAAGTGTATCGCCCCACGATAACACTTCTTCTCGAGCTTTCGTAAAGTCTCACATTTAGGAGTGGAGTATGCATCCCCAATTTTACGTGACTATTTTTGAAAAAGGGATAATAAATATTTGGATCCTTATTGTAATTTGCTACCTCGATGTGATACATTGACATATGATTCGTGCGATTCAAATTTGTTTGTTAGTGATGATGTCGGTGCACACCATTATGACCATAGATTTATGGTTGAAATTTATGTTGTACGGTTATACTCTCAAATTTATGATGCTTTGGCACTTAATGCTATAAATTTTTTTAATTGGAATGACCCACAACCCTTTCGATTATTAATTTATGGTGATAATGATAATTTTCATGAGTTTGTATATTGTTAGTGTAGTTTTTTTTCCCTTTTTTTTCTTGTTATTGTTTTTTTTTGTTGATATACACTTGTTACTTTGGATGTTGATAGCAAAATGAAGTTCACAGATAATATCGTCATTTCACTTCTTTACTTTATTTTCTTTGTCCATATTTTTATTTGAGCATACATCGAGGACAATGTAAAATTTAGGTGTGGGGGTAAGGATGATATTTTTGAAAAGAAAAAAAATAGAAAAATTTCAAAAAAATCCAAAAAGATTTTCAATATAATTGAGTTTTGAAACAATTTCTTAATATAGAATTAATTCATCAATCTCTCATCTTATGAAATTTTTACACATTAGCCATATAATATGATCGAAATGGATATTGAGACGAAAGTTAATATGCTTAACGAATAAATGTGGAGATTCTAACTCGGTGAGATTTTGTGCCATTCATCGTTTTCGAGAGATTTAAATTAATTCGAGTTAAAATAACTCAAACTTTCCTTGAGTGATAAATTCGTTGATGATCTCAAATTCTTTGTTTTATTCGATTACTAAAAAAAAGTAAAAATGCGAATCTTAAGACACTAGAAGTCTTACTAATTTGTCTTGAGATACAAACCAACTTAATGAAACTTGAGAAATGAGATTAGGCCATCGTTTGAAAGGCCCAAAATTAAGCCTAAACTCCAATATTTTTTCGTTATTCCATTGCAAGTCCATTTGAGCCAAAAAGAAAATATGCCTTTTTTTTTGAAAACCCATTATCCTACCTAACTCTAATTGGGAGTCTAAAGCCCATAAAAATAAGCCATTCCCATTTTCTGAGAATACTAGGGTGAAATTACGGTTGAAAAAAATGCCAATTTTTTTTGCAAAAGAATGATTTGTGAAAAAAAAAGAAAAAAAAGAAAGAAAAAAAAAGATGAAAAAATGTGAGTCAAAAAGAAAAAGGAAAGAGAGAAGAAAAATGGGGGTGAGAAAAGTGCAAAAAATTCAAAATACCGAAAAAAACTCTCTATATTCTCAGAAATTTTGAACTCCAAAAGAACATTCTTTCGAGCCAAATCCGAACCTACAATACACCCAAAGAAAGTCCTGATCGATCACAGGTGAAGTTAGTTATAGTGTGGAGAGAAGATGAATAGGATCTATGGTGTGATTCAATCTTTTAAAAAATTAATCGATTTTCCATTCATGACATCATACTCATCCATTATAAAAAAAGAGTCCGCTTTTTATCATGTATATGTGAAATTTTCTAATCTAAACTTACTCTTTTATTCACATATACCGAGAGAAAATAACCGATTTTCGAGTGTTCGATTGTGAGTGCATCCCGTGAGATTTTGAAATCAAAATGAACTTTCGGATAAGAAATGTAACGATAAAATCTTTTGAAATGGATGGTTATATTGGCTATGCACACACACACACACGATAAATTGAGATTGAAAAGTGAAGTTCTACTATATTTATGACGTTTGTATTCAAACTTGGTTATATTACTTTTGAGTCATTTGTATTCAGTCAAGTTTTTGAATTTGTGGGTATAGTCACTGCAAATCTGTAATACCCCGTAATTTTATATGACTTTTAAAATGGGTTATATTTTAAATTAATGGATTAATTGGATTTTATTATTAATTAATTCATTTGGGTTTTATCCGGACGGTGGATATTAAAATGGATGATTCTGAATATTACTTAAAGATATTTAGGTAATATATGAATGTGATGTCATTGATATGACTGTATGATATAAATTCGGTAATTTATATTTTTAGTCAGACGCGGTATGGGACGTGTCGGGACTAGTTTATTAAATTAAAAAGGAAATTTATTTTCTATCGACCTTATAGTCATTTCGACTGCGCCGTTGCGTCCGGAAGGTTCGAAATAGTTAGAAAAGTCTATTTGGATGACAATTTTGAGTCTCGGGTCATTTGGAAATGAATAGACAACCCGAAAGGGCATTTTGGTCATTTTTCTAGGGGGGATGAATAGTGATTTCGGATTTGGAACTATTATAAGTATTGGTAGATTAAGTGTATGGGGGTTATTCATCAACTCTTCACAAATAAGAGCAGCCATCTTCCTAGAGAGAGTGTAAGAGTGCTTGGGAAGGGAAAAGTCACTTGGGAAGGAGAAGAACAAGAACAAGAACCAAGGTTCACCACCACCAACTACCACCGGAGTTTGACCGGAGAAGGGATAACCAACTGAGATATACTACACCAAAGGATCAGACCTTCAGTAAAGGCAAGTGTTTGATAATGGCAATTTAAGTTCGTATATTGTCCATGTTAGAATAGTTATGAAAAGAGAAGATTATTCATGTTTGGAAGAAATAATGGAGTGATTAAATGGATTTCTAGAAACTGAAATGATATAGGAATTAAACTCATGTTGTAGGATGAAAATAATCACGAAATAATCATATATCTATGGAAGAAAAATCTGAAAAACAGTTGAAGTGTTCTTGAAGTTAATATGTTGATGATTTTCTGGAACTAAGGAGAGAAACATGCTTTTAATCCAATCCCTTGATGATTCTAGGATGTTTAGAGTATTGGAAATCATTCATATATGTTGATATATCGTGTAGAAATAATTATAACTCAATTTGGAGGTTAATATGAAGGTTTGAATGAGTAAAAATGGTGAAACCCGTAGTTGCAGAAAATGCAGAAAACCAGGCTTGGACCTGAGGGATCGATCGATCGACCCCTGCCTTCGATCGATCGAACTCCCCAGAATATGTAAAGTTGTTTGTTTTTAAATGTTGATTCTTATCCCAAACCTTTTGTGGATCTTTGGTGATTATTATTTGGATATTATGGGACTTAGAAAATATCAGTAAACCCTTGATAAGATTTGAATTAATTTGATTTGGATTCAAGTGATTAAAATGATGAAAATTATATTGAATGGAATTTCGGTTCCTAGATTCATTTGTTAAATTCCAAATGGGGATGTATGAGGATTTAAGATAGGACCAGTAGGGGTGATTTAATATAACACCTGGGTATCCTTAAGTTTATAAGAGGCTTTAATCTTAAGTGAAAGAAGATGTGTTTATAAGAGATTCGAAACTATCGGTTTTAATCTTAATTAAAAGGAGAACTAAACTCGAAGTAATTCGGGAGAAATGATGTTATGGACCAGTAGGATGTTAGTGACTTCTTACTGAATATATGTTGAGGAAAAACCTATTTGAATCTTGTGTAATTGAGTGAGGGTAGCCTTAGGGTTACAATTTGAACATCAAGGACTAAGTTTAAGCTCAATATTGATTTCGCAAGGACGGAGTGTAATACAAGAGCGTAGTGGTGTGACTCCTGGATAGAGATGGGAGTTTAAAACACATTTGGTTGAAAGAAGGTATGAGGTTATCCCGATCACATAGTTGAAGTTGTCGGACCTCCTCGATCTACAAAGTTAAGTAGTAGTGTATTGGAGGGGTTCCTTGTTTGGATTTCGCTTTGCGAGACGCTTCGCGCATGAACCTTAACGACGTCGGGAGTGGAGAGATGTTATAGGATGCGAGGATAATTAAATTATGAAGTAAAGATATGATATTTTAATACGTGGAATTTAAAAGAGATATAATGCTACGTATGGGAAATATCTTAGGGTAGTGATATTACCTTATTGATATTATGTTATAGGTATGATAATACTTATTTGATTGATTGATGATTATGTGTACGACATACCTAGCTTATTTGCTATCGGTGGGAGGTTTACGCGTGAGGGCAGTCATATCCTGATGAATCTATGGGATCTTTGATTTGTCGTTCGAGAACATAGGTCTATGAAAGACTTATCAGGGAGTTGATAAGTCCGCTGACTGTGGGTGCGTAGGTATGTGCGTGATCCATGGATACGAGAACTATGTTCGCCTCCAATTTGTTTGTTGTTGTTTGTGGTTTGTGGAATCTTACCGAACCTGTAGTCCCCTATTCGGTGACCAGCGATGATGGGACATGATATCAGAGTAATGCATTGCACCGCAGCTGTGACTCGGGGTGCCGTATTATATATGAATATATATATATATATATATATATATATATATATATATAATGGATTAAATGATTGAATGGATATATATTGTGGTTAAATCTATCTACGGTGATAATTGTAGATAACGGTGAATAGAGAAAGATAATGGAATTAAGTTAATGAATGTTTATGCTTATAGAATTGAAAAGCTTAACTCATGTTAATGAGAAACGATTCATATTAATGAGTAATGATTCATGTTAATGAGAAACTAATCATATAAAGAAGAAATGTAAATGAATAATAATGTGACGTATGGTATGGGACATACGGGGGTTATGATATGGGAATGGAATTATAATATGGAGACTAGAAAAGAGGAAGCATTAACTAGGAGGTTAATAGGAAACGTTAAGGGTGCACTCTAGTTGAGAGGTGATAATAGCAAGTGAGAGTTGGATCTAACATGTACATAATAAATGCTTTATTGCACTTGTTAAATACTTGTTGTTTTAAAAATCATCTACACATTCGGGTTCTGACCCGTTTCCTTGCATATTTTCTCTTCTATTGTATCTCTATATCAGGTGTCCAGCAGCAGGGACGCCAACAATAGTTGATTTTGACGAGCTATGGAGCTATGGAGGTTTTGCTTAGACGCTTGTCATCTTTTTGATTCACAGTATTCTTACATAGGGCATGTCGCCCAAAGGGTTTCAGTTATCATTTTCTGTCGGAGTAAAAAAAAAACTATTGTATTTGTGTCCTTTTAATACATTTAACATTGTTGGGATTATTGTAAAGGATTTATATTATTTGGGAATGTTTATTCCAGTTGCATTTAAATTCTTTTCAGTTATTCATTTAGTGATCTGTGTTGTAGATTAAAATGTGTTGTGTTATTCATAAACTAGAAATGGATTTTGTTAAATTAAAATTTGGAAAGTTTTTAACACCAGTTTAATTGAGTATTGGGTGAGTTGTAAATGTTTTCGACAGTGATGCTAAGAATGAGCCAACTGTATATTCTGTTTTAATTTGGTATGGGACTGGCCACCCGGTATTTAATTAGGCGGGGTGTTACAGGTGGTATCAGAGCATCAGGTTCTAGTGTTCTTTTGGATCTGTACAGCTTACTGTGTTTTCAGGTTAGCGTTCTTCGATGTAGAGCCCTATGATTAGGATTATTTCTTTTCTATTTACGCCTACAAAGGTACGATGACTGCGACCGAAGTTGCTGCAATTGTCTCTCAGGCAGTCAATGCTGCTGTAGCTGCTGTTCAGCAGGCTCCCGCACCGGCTTCGGTTGTGCCACCCGTGCAAGGGAAAGTGTTTTCTACTGCATGGGAACGAGCGAGGGATGCCTTTCAGGAAGATCATCCACCTGAGTTTCAGGGAGGATCAGATGTTGTGACTGCTAGCCAATGGAAGAAAGATATCCAACGGAAGATGAGAATGATCGAATGCACTGAGGTTCAACGTCAAATACTAGCTACATTCAAGCTAGTAGGGGCAGCTTTGCAATGGTGGGAAGCTACGACCACTATGGAGGAGAGGGACACAATGACTATCCAAGACTTTTGGATACGGTTTGATGGGAAGTATTTTTCCTTCCGCCATCCAAATAGAGATGAGGCGGAAGCTACTTGGTTTGTAACAGGAAGAGAAAACTGTGGCGAAATATGAGGAAGAGTTTAAGAGATTAACTAATTTGGTACCAGCTGAAGTACCTAATGAGGAGAGGAGAGTCCTAATGTTCACTGATGGGTTGAACTTTAAAATTCGACAACATTTATTGGGGAATTTTTCATTACGTATGTATGGCAGATGAGGGCCATTGGACGGATAGCTGAGATCATACTTAGGAGGTTATGAAGTATGTTCGAGTATGATGACTGTAGTCGAGGTCACCCCTATTATGGAAAAATTGAGGAGAGTCATCAGTAGAAGTTCTTGAAATGCGTGAATTGTGTATGTTCCCGAACGAAGGCAATATATTGAAATGCTTGAGTATATAGTGGAGTGTGGTTAACTAGAACTGAAAATTTGGGGTAAAATTTTTCTTGACTCATCAGAGCAAAGTTATAATATTAGGATTCAACAACCATCACCCGCAAATGAGGGTATGTTTCCTATCTAAGGAAGTATGAGGCGTATTGATTTTTGTAGTGATTGATATTGTGTGGGCAAAAGGGTTGCTAAACTTAGCCTATAGCACTGTTATTTATGTAGACTCACTGAGGGGTGTGGGACACCTTTATATTACATGTTATCATGTGGGTTTGATTTGTATCATGGGATTACTTACCTAGAGCATGTTCGAGTGTGATTCGACCATCGGCGTGCATTGACTTGTGGTATATGAGAGCATTTGTCTGCATCTTGTCTTCTATAAAAGAGTAGATGCGTAGACCATATTTGAAATCGAAAAATCAAATTTTTGTTTTAAAATCGATAAACCTGATATTTTTTTAAAAACCAAATTTTTTATATATTATTGACTAAGGACCTTAGGAGTTTCGATGATCGACTACTTTAGGAAGTAGTGTATCGGGGTGGTTCCTTGTTTGGATTTCGCTTGCGAGAGACCCCACGCATGAAACTAATAACCGTTGGGAGTTGAAATAAGTTAGGTCTTTGGGAATCGAGTTTATAACCTTTGCAAAACTTTTAATATTGAAAGCGGTACGAGAGGGTGTATGGGCGCCCTGGATGATTAGATTGTAGTATTTTTCTTTATTGTGAAAAAGGTAAGTAATTGAGACTTCAGGATTTATTTATTCACTACGAGAGGATCATTTTTCCTAAAGTTTGTCACGAGAACGGTATAGGGAAGATTAGGTGAAGTCTAAATTTGATTCAGTTGAAATTATATGGTGAGGCTTGGCGTATAACATAGATAGGGAATTCGTTAATGTACTGTATGGGCGGTACATCTTGGATTTCTTGCGATGTGAGCTTTATACTCGGAGTTGACCTTACCGGTATGACTTATATTCCTGAATTTCGGGATGAAATTCTATTATAAGGGGGGAAGTATGTAATACCCCGTAATTTTAAATGACTTTTAAAATGGGTTATATTTTAAATTAATGGATTAATTGGATTTTATTATTAATTAATTCATTTGGGTTTTATTCGGACGGTGGATATTAAAATGGATGATTCTGAATATTACTTAAAGATATTTAGGTAATATATGAATTTGATGTCATTGATATGACTGTATGATATAAATTCGGTAATTTATATTTTTAGTCAGACGCGGTATGGGACGTGTCGAGACTAGTTTATTAAATTAAAAAGGAAATTTATTTTCTATCGACCTTATAGTCATTTCGACTGCGCCGTTGCGTCCGGAAGGTTCGAAATAGTCAGAAAAGTCTATTTGGATGATAATTTTGAGTCTCGGGTCATTTGGAAATGAATAGACAACCCGAAAGGGTATTTTGGTCATTTTTCTAGGGGGGATGAATAGTGATTTCGGATTTGGAACTATTATAAGTATTGGTAGATTAAGTGTATGGGGGTTATTCATCTCCTCTTCACAAATAAGAGCAGCTGTCTTCCTAGAGAGAGTGTAAGAGTGCCTGGGAAGGGAAAAGTCACTTGGGAAGGAGAAGAACAAGAACCAAGGTTCACCACCACCAACTACCACCAGAGTTTGACCGAAGAAGGGACAACCAACTGAGATATACTACACCAAAGGATCAGACCTTCAGTAAAGGCAAGTGTTTGATAATGGCAATTTAAGTTCGTATATTGTCCATGTTAGAATAGTTATGAAAAGAGAAGATTATTCATGTTTGGAAGAAATAATGGAGTGATTAAATGGATTTCTAGAAACTGAAATGATATAGGAATTAAACTCACGTTGTAGGATGAAAATAATCACGAAATAATCATATATCTATGGAAGAAAAATCTGAAAAACCATTGAAGTGTTCTTGAAGTTAATATGTTGATGATTTTCTGGAAATAAGGAGAGAAACATGCTTTTAATCCAATCCCTTGATGATTCTAGGATGTTTAGAGTATTGGAAATTGTCCATATATGTTGATATATCATTTAGAAATAATTATAACTCATTTTGGAGGTTAATATGAAGGTTTTAATGATTAAAAATGGTGAAACCCATAGTTGCAGAAAATGCAGAAAACCAGGCTTGGACTTGAGGGATCGATCGATCGACCCTTGCCTTCGATCGATCGACCTCCCCAGAATATGTAAAGTTGTTTCTTTTTAAATGCTGATTCTTATCCCAAACCTTTTTTGGATCTTTGGTGATTATTATTTGGATATTATGGGACTTAGAAAATATCAGTAAACCCTTGATAAGATTTGAATTAATTTGATTTGGATTCAAGTGATTAAAATGATGAAAATTATATTGAATGGAATTTCGGTTCCTAGATTCATTTGTTAAATTCCAAATGGGGATGTATGAGGATTTAAGATAGGACCAATAGGGGTGATTTAATATAACACCTGGGTATCCTTAAGTTTATAAGAGGGTTTAATCTTAAGTGAAAGAAGATGTGTTTATAAGAGATTCGAAACTATCGGTTTTAACCTTAATTAAAAGGAGAACTAAACTCGAAGTAATTCGGGAGAAATGATGTTATGGACCAGTAGGATGTTAGTGACTTCTTACTGAATATATGTTGAGGAAAAACCTATTTGAATCTTGTGTAATTGAGTGAGGGTAGCCTTAGGGTTACAATTTGAACATCAAGGACTGAGTTTAAGCTCAATATTGATTTCGCAAGGACGGAGTGTAATACAAGAGCGTAGTGGTGTGACTCCTGGATAGAGATGGGAGTTTAAAACAAATTTGGTTGAAAGAAGGTATGAGGTTATCCCGATCGCATAGTTGAAGTTGTCGTACCTCCTCGATCGACAAAGTTAAGTAGTAGTGTATTGGAGGGGTTCCTTATTTGGATTTCGCTTTGCGAGACGCTTCGCGCATGAACCTTAACGACGTCGGGAGTAGAGAGATGTTATAGGATGCGAGGATAATTAAATTATGAAGTAAAGATACGATATTTTAATACATGGAATTTAAAAGAGATATAATGCTACGTATGGGAAATATCTTAGGGTAGTGATATTACCTTATTGATATTATGTTATAGGTATGATAATACTTATTTGATTGATTGATGATTATGTGTACGACATACCTAGCTTACTTGCTATCGGTGGGAGGTTTACGCGTGAGGGCAGTCATATCCTGATGAATCCATGGGATCTTTGATTTGTCGCTCGAGAACATAGGTCTATGAAAGACTTATCGGGGAGTTGATAAGTCCGCTGACTGTGGGTGCATAGGTATGTGCGTGACCCATGGATACGAGAACTATGTTCGCCTCCAATTTGTTTGTTGTTGTTTGTGGTTCGTGAATCTTACCAAACCTGTAGTCCCCTATTCGGCGACCAACGATGATGGGACATGATAGCAGAGTAATGCATTGCACCGCAGCTGTGACTCGGGGTGCCGTATTATATATGAATATATATATAATGAATTAAATGATTGAATGGATATATATTGTGGTTAAATCTATCTACGGTGATAATTGTAGATAACGGTGAATAGAGAAAGATAATGGAATTAAGTTAATGAATGTTTATGCTTATAGAATTGAAAAGCTTAGCTCATGTTAATGAGAAACGATTCATATTAATGAGTGATGATTCATGTTAATGAGAAACTAATCATATAAAGAAGAAATGTAAATGAATAATAATGTGACGTATGGTATGGGACATACGGGGATTATGATATGGGAATGGAATTATAATATGGAGACTAGAAAAGAGGAACCATTAACTAGGAGGTTAATAGGAAACGTTAAGTGTGCACTCTAGTTGAGAGGTGAGAATAACAAGTGAGAGTTGGATCTAACATGTACATAATAAATGCTTTATTGCACTTGTTAAATACTTGTTGTTTTAAAAATCATCTACACATTCGGGTTCTGACCCGTTTCTTTGCATATTTTCTCTTCTATTGTATCTCTATATCAGGTGTCCAGCAGCAGGGACGCCAACAATAGTTGATTTTGACGAGATATGGAGCTATGGAGGTTTTGCTTAGACGCTTGTCATCTTTTTGATTCACAGTATTCTTACATAGGGCATGTCGCCCAAAGGGTTTCAGTTATCATTTTCTGTCGGAGTAAAAAAAAACTATTGTATTTGTGTCCTTTTAATACATTTAACATTGTTGGGATTATTGTAAAGGATTTATATTATTTGGGAATGTTTATTCCAGTTGCATTTAAATTCTTTTCAGTTATTCATTTAGTGATCTGTGTTGTAGATTAAAATGTGTTGTGTTATTCTTAAACTGGAAATGGATTTTGTTAAATTAAAATTTGGAAAGTTTTTAACACCAGTTTAATTGAGTATTGGGTGAGTTGTAAATGTTTTCGACAGTGATGCTAAGAATGAGCCAACTGTATATTCTGTTTTAATTTGGTATGGGACTGGCCACCCGGTATTTAATTAGGTGGGGTGTTACAAAATCCTCACAAGATAAAACTCATCCACTAGGGTAACCTAGGAGTTTAACGGCTTGTTGCACATGCTAAGTGGAATCGTGATTCCTACGAAAGTGAGTTAAATTTTAAAGTTTTGATTTTTGCTCGAGGACTAACAAAGTTTAGGTTTGGGGGTATTTGATGAGTGCATTATTTTGTATGAATTATGCCCAAATTTAGAACTTGTTAAGCCCATTGTATAATAAATAATGAATTTTTAGAGTCGTTTTCATAAAATAAAAGAAAAATGCAAGTTTGAATAAAATTCGAGTTAAAAATGCAATTTCAGTAACACCGGAGGGTGAAATCATAATTTTAAAAATTGCATGGGCCTGAAATTAATATTTAAATGTTTATCTAGGCAAAATAAAGTTCTCTCTGAAATTTGGTTGAATTCTAGATTAAAACGAGCAATTTATGAATTTCGGAGGCTGAAATGCAAAGATGTGTAATTATGTAATTTTCTAAATGTTTATGACCATAAATTTGAATTAATTATTTTTATTTTTCATTTTTACAGGTACCCCGAAAACTTGGACAACAAATGAGTTGATGTGCAAAAATTGTTACGATACGTCATAATACGACACGACATAACACAGTTGACACAGCTGTACTAAATATTTTTTTATAAAATCGCTTAAGTGTCCGTTGAGGCCGTGTCATAACTTCTCGGAAAGGTCTTGACAAGACTCAGAACTTTGAAGTTCAGACAAAAAATAAGATTTCGAAGTTTTGGGGTTCAAAAATGCGATTAAAGTTAGTACTATGAATAGTGCCAAAATTGGGGATAACTATTTAAAAAAAAGGTCTTCTCAATTATCTCCAACTATTCCTAAGACTCCATGAGATAATTACCAACTTAAGTACAACACATCAAAGAGAGTTTGACTCCAACTCAAACACCTCATTCCTAAGCCTATAAATAAGACCCTTTGGTTCATTTTTTTGGGGGAGAATTTTAGAAAGAGTAATTATTGAGAGATTGTATTCAATTTGAGGGCCAAGTCTTTATCATTTTTAATTGGATTGAAGATTTGTTTGAGTGAATTATTTGTAAGTTTGATTTATTAATGAAAATCTCGACTCATTCTTTCAATTTCTCTTTTATTATGATATCTTGATTATTCTATTAGGATTAGGGTGGAGTTTATCATAGTTAGCTAATATTGTCACGTTAATTTGATTGTTTTTTATTTCCTACTTGTTTTAATTGTTATCAAAGATTCGGTATTCATTTTAAAATGACACGAGAGTGTGTTTTAAATCTTTCAAAGTTATTTTGTAAAATCAAGTTTTGAGATTTAAAAGTATTTTTTTTTGATGGATTATGGTTGCACTTTGATTATTTCGATAGTCCATGCTTAAATATGTTTGCGAACTTTAAAACTTATATTTTCTAAGGGAGTAGAGATTTTATCCATCTATTAGAGATGTTAAAAATATTTTGATAATAATCGTCATATTTTTCGAATTAAACACGGTGAGAGCCGGTTTAATTTG
Organism: Sambucus nigra; assembly: GCA_949130495.1. NCBI lineage: Eukaryota > Viridiplantae > Streptophyta > Magnoliopsida > Dipsacales > Adoxaceae > Sambucus > Sambucus nigra. The sequence continues at coordinate 165,547,970 of OX422213.1, read as the reverse complement.
ACTTATAAAAAGGGAATGACACCATTAAATTAGTGTGCAATATTAGTTACGTGATAAATGGACCCTGAATCTTAATTATTTCCTAATTGTTTACAAATATCTTGTGTTACCCTAATTTATCATAGTTGTTTTTATTTAGTGTAGTTCATAATCATTGTCTATCCCATTTAGTCTAGTTGGACAGTCACAATTATTTTGAAGGAAAAAATTGACAAATCTCTGTGGGTTCGACCAATACTTACACTCGCTATTCTATAATAGCCCGTGCACTTGCGGTATTTTAAAAAACTGACAACAATACAACAAGGAGCGAATGATATGATTATGTCAGGCTTCCGCATTGAACCACTTCTACTCCTAGCAGGGGAAAATTTCAAAGATATGGTTTGTCTAGAGTATAACCCTCATGGCAACGTCAATGTGATCCTGATGTTCAAGAACATGCACTTCATGCCCGGACTGGGGCTGGGGCTGGGGCGGTGACAGTAGGGGATACTCGAACCCATCATGTTGAGGGAAGATTTTAGTCCTTGTGGCCTGGGCTATCAACCATTAGAAAAAGAACTCAGAATGATCCCCCAGCCTCGACTGAAGAGAAGTCCAGAATGCACTAAGACTGTCTCGAGATATTCCTTGAACGAAAGATTCATCATAGAGGGTGAATATTTCCCTTTCTGAAGCTTTCCTGAACTGTGGTATGATCATGTGAACAAGAAGATGAAACTAGGAATGTAGATCTTTTTCCACACAACTATTCATGGGTTGAAAGTTTCCAGCATCATTTACAACCACTCATCGAAAACCAAAGTCAATACCGGAGATTCTAAGGGAAGTGGCTCCGAAGATTCATGAAACTTGTAGACATTAGGGATGACACTCTGCATGATCCACTAAGAGGTTACATCATTGGATCCATCCTACCTGATCAAAGCTTCTAATACACCCCTCCTCAGCTGGCATGCTGCACCTGTACCACCTGCTGATATCAAACCTAACCCAGATGTTTATCCCATTTCTTCTTCTCTTGTTGTTCCTCCTTACTCTGATGTAATCGAGACCTCCTTTGATGAGGTTCTCAATGCTGTTTTTCCTATCAATGAAATAAATGAAGATTTTGAGTATCTTGATGTACCTTACGTTAATTATCTTGATTCTAGTCAAACTCTTGATGATGATGATTTTATAAATGAACTATTCTTAACAGATCTTAATAAGGTTAATAACAAACAATATAATCGCGTTCAAGTTAATGAAGATGAAACTATTATTATTAATCTCGGTTTGAGTAGCCAACTGCACGAGATTAGGATGGGGGACACCTTGATAAGCATGAATGCGCGCAACTTGAGGAATTACTGAAGGAATTTGTAGATGTCTTCATATGGCCCAATGATGACATGCCCGACATTGATCCCGAGATATCTCAGCACGAGATTCTTACTCTCCTGGAATGTAAATCGGTCAAACAAAAAATGCGAAAACTCCGCACCGAATGGTCATTCAAAGTTAAGGAAGAGGTGGTTGAACAGTTAAATGTGGGTTTCATTCATGTAATCAAGTACCCCACATGGCTATCCAACATCGTACCCATGCCAAAATCAGGGGGGAAGTTCGTATGTGCGTCGACTACCGAGACTTGAACAAGGCCTCTCCAAAGGATGATTACCAGCTACCCAATATTGAAATGATTGTGGAGAACAAAACCATTCATGCTCTTAGGTCATTTGTTGTTGGTTTTTTCGGATATAATCAGATCAAAATGCACCTGAATAATCAAGAAAAAATCACATTCATCGCCCCTTGGGGAACCTTTTGCTACAATGTAATGCCCTTTGGTCTAAAAAATGTAGGGGCTACCTACCAGAGGGCTGCCACGACCACCTTGCATGATCTGATACATAAAGAAGTCGAGGTCTACGTGGATGATATGATTATCAAATCTAAGACTAGGGAAGGTCATATTCCCACTCTCCGAAAGTTCCTCCATGTGAAGTTTCATACAAGCTTACATTCCCTTCCTTTTCATACCCAATTTGGCAAAATCATATTCTCTCTCATCCAATCTTCATCTCACATTCAAGTGATTTCATCCAAGATCAATGATCAAGCTTCAAATAAGGTCCAAATCCTCCCCCCTCTCTTTAAATTTCTTGTTTGCATAAATTACATTACGTTCATAATCTAGTTCTTACTTTAGGGCCTGTTTGGTTGTCCCCAAAATTGTAAATTAGCCCATTTAAAATTAACTCATTCATGAATTGCCTTATTATTAGTGTTTGGTTACAAGAATGAACAAATTAAATAATGATCCAATTCATGTTGATTCATAAAAACTTAAATTAGTTCATTTCACCAAAAGCTTGAAATTGCACAATTTATAAATACAACATGAATCTTAAATGCAACACTCCCATAGAGTACCTCTCACCATACTACTCTCTCTCTCTCTCTCTCTCTCTCTACACACACACACACACACACACACACACACACACACACACACACATCAAAAGTAAATAACTCCATTTTTCTTTTCCAAACACACCACAAATTAGATTTAAACCCATTTAAAATTAATACATCGACAATATATTCATTTCAAATTGATCAATTTATAAAATTAAATAATGTATGCAACCAAACGGGCCCTTAGTTTATACACATTAATATCTACATTTTTATTAATATATTTAACATACCTTATTTTCTATAAAAAAAAACCCAAAACAAACATAAAAAGGGTTACACGTATAAATTCCGAACGGGATTATCTGTCACACTTTTTCAAAACTAAAACACTTTTTTCTACACACACACATATAATAAAATTCCGTTCGAATCTATAGGATAAACCCCACCCCCATGACACATGCGAACTATGTGGACTTTGATTCCTTTATAGACTACGTAGGAATTTGAGATTAAAACATGAGACTCGAGTCCAATCTTCCGATTTTCAAAATTTTCCAAATTTTCAACTTCCCAATTTTCAACTTTTTCCAAAATTTCTAATTTTCTAAATCCTCCAATTTCCCTAAATCCCCCATTTCCTCATGTATCAAATTCTTGAATTAGTATATATATTATGTTTATTAGCATTTCATCCAACACATATTATCGTTACATCATAACGATCAATATCGCGATAAACGCATAAATAATATTTTTTATATATTATTTTGGGAATAGTATTATGGATGACCTCACTCTATCTTTTCCATGGTATGAGTTGAATGATTCAAATCTCCATTATATATATGCACACACACTTCATGGAGAAAAAAAAAGAGTAACACAAGACCATAAGAGACCGAAAGGTTGGGATGGGTGCCTAACACCTTCCCATTTCGTAACTTAGATCCTGAACCTTCGAACTATTGGTTTCATATGAATCAGTTTGTCTTCGATGCCTCTATCTCGAAGTGGCGACATGTTCTTTTGCCTATTTTGTGAAAAATAGGCTCCATCTATTTGCATTTACCATACATTGACGACGATCGAAGAGTTCCTAAGTCGATCTTGAGACCTTTCAATCCCCCTTCCTTCCCTATCCTCCTTCAGGAAGCAGAGGAGAGAGGAATCAGTGCACATTATTGATTCGGGATGGCCACAGTGGTGACTCCGCTAAGGACTTTATTTCATAAGAGGGATAGACTCTGTTTACATGGGTGTTTTGTTTTCTTGTGTGCGCATGCACCTATCTATATGTACCCCTTTTCTCATCTATTATTTCTTGTATATATATACCTCATGCTTATATCACTACTCACTCACACACTTGTAGAAATTCCCCATGTACAATTCACACCACATGCACATAGGATCACTTATGTCCACATATTGCACACACCACTTAGAAATCCACGCTTAGGTATCACTAACACACACCTCCATTTATCACACTTGTATATATCCATGTTTACTCACACTTATCACACACCACTTGTCATTGATCCATGCTTAGGTTCACTACCACACACTCACATATAGATAGCTACGCATCACTGACTCTCACATATTAGTGCTTAGCATAAGTTTATCTTCTATACTTGTATATTATCCCCCGCTTGGCATGATTCTCATCAATAATGATACTATCTCCATAATGTACTGATCAAGGATCATGCATTTCGTACACTACATCACCAAAGCGCATGACTATTGACCAAATTTTCTCCCGTAACTAGGGGGTCACTTCGTGATGGGTGTTGGTCTCACAAGTCGCAGTTATCCTAGGTGATATGACTCTCACCTTCTATTGTCCAAGTAACTTCGACGTATATCGAATGGTTCCCCTCACATCGTACTGTATTGACCGAATTCATGATGGGAGGTATATTGCAGGGAATTCGTTCACGTACGTTGAGTATATCAAATTTTCTCTCACACGTACTGTCTCCATGAGGAATATAGTGAGCAATTGATGTACACTAAGGTATATCAAATGGCTTGTCCACACGTACCAATTGCCCTCAAAAGCAAGGCGCATATCGTGGAAGTCCTACCAAATGGGGGAACACCTTCTAATTAACCAAGAATTGCATACCCTTATATAGGTGTCAAACCTAGGGCATTCATGTTTAACTTGTTGGTTTCTACCCGAAACTCTATCAAAATTACGGGTCGGCATGCCGCCTAAATTTTCGCGTAATTTTTAAAACGGGACGCTACCCACGAGATTGGTAACAAATCCAACCATAGTTTTTACATATTTTTTAAAATCCAATTTTCCCAGGCTTGGGTCCCATTCGGCATTTATTTTTGCATTTAGATAAACCTAATACAAGTGAGAACATAATAAACATAACTATAATCATCCCGAGACCCGTCTCTCGTCTTTTCCTTCTTTCTTTTCCAAAAAGCGTCAAAAACACTTTTCTTTTTTTTTTTAGCAAAAATACCAAAATTATTTTTTTTCCCTTTCACCCCAAAACATTTTGTCCTCCTCTTTTCCAAAAGAATGTCAAAAACATTTTCTTTCCTTAAAAAAGAATAATATTTTTCCCTCTCTTTCAAAAAAATAATTTTTTTGTCATCCTCAGGTCGATCTCATACCTTTGGCCCGAATCCCTATTGGCATCAGTCTTCAGTCGAAACACCCCGAAGCTCCATCAATTACTTCGTTACTTCCTCTAAATCTAGAATTCACCCACTTTCCATGGAGAACACAGACCCAGTACCAAATGTACAACCGGATTTGATGACGGTCTTAGCCCAACTCACTGCCAAGATTGACAACCTTCAAACTGAGGTTTATGAGATTCAATAAAATTGGGTCCCTATTCTCCATGAGCCCAAGTTACTCTTCCTTGGCGCTATGGATCCACCCATACCCGAGCTTTTTTGGGTTCTCAAGGAATATTAGCATGCTGCACGTTCTCCTCCTACTAATGGGCCGTAACCAACCCATCTCCGTATGCTGAATCTTACCAATCCAGGGGCTAACTTACCCGTGATCATTGATCCGAAGGAGGAAGAGTTGAACAAGGTTAAAGAGGAACTCAAGATGATGACTAAGAAGTTCAACCAAGTCAGAATATTTAGGAACTACATGTACTACACCATATGTCTCCATATCTTAAAGTAATGCTTCTGAAAAAGTTCAATATGCCCAACATTGAGAAATTGGAGGGTAGTGGACCTCCGATTGTTCATCTCCGCAGTTACTAGTGAGACATGACTCTCCTAGGTTCCTCCGAGGAAATAATGGCCCAGATGTTCTTATAGACCTTGAAGGATAGCGCTCTCTACTGGTTCTTATTTTTTGAAGAGTCCAGGATTTGCAGTTGGGAGGATGTTGCCCGCAAATTCATGTCACATTATAAGTGCAATGAGGAGTTAAAAGTCACCCACCATGATTTAGAGATGTTCAAATAGAACCTTGGGGAATCATTTAGTAATTTCAAAGTAATATGGAGAGAGAAAGCAACCTCCATGACCAACTGGCCTTTCGAAGAGGAAAAGTTCATTATCGTGAAGAAGAACTTCTTAACCCATGTCCGAGCGATGATGGGAGGATAATATTACTCTCATTTTCAAGCCCTCTGAGAAGCAGGAGTTGAGACCAAAGAAGGTCTTTCTAAGATAGAAATCGAACCAAAGAAAGTATTTAGACAGTTTTCTCCCAGGAAGTTTGAAAATCTTGCCAGTACTGCAGTCTTAACCATTAACAAAATCTCTCATCCTGTCACTTCATGGGCACCAGAAAGCTGCCCTAACCCAGTCTGAAAGTAATACACCGAGCTTCATGCTCCTCTCTCCAAAGTTTACCAAGCTCTTTTAAGATGAAACCTCATCAAGCCATTGGACCCTCGTCTATTACCAAACCCACTTCCCAAAAATTTCAAACCAAATCCCCATTGTGACTTTCATCAAACTTCCTGCCATAAAATTTATCAATGTTTCCACCTCCAAAACGTAATTCAAGGTTTGATTGACTGGTGTGTCATTGCCGCACCGACCAATCCTAAACCAAAAACTACCCACAATCCACTCCCAAATCATAAAAATTCCATCTTTCTAGAAGAAGACTCAGAGTTTGACCCATCTACCGAGATCATACCAAGAAAATCACTAATCATACCTATATATTCTCCCAAACCTCTCCAAGTGTGTCCATATTTTTTCTTACACCCCATCATCTTCGCCAATTAGGCCCTATCACTCCTTACCAGAGCATACATTGTCGTTCGTACCCGTTCTGGAAGTAAAGATATGGAATTGTTAGAAGCGTTGAACTAAATCCTAGAGTTTGGGATAAAACTTCCCTCTTAGATGACCATTGACTGCTAGAGATTTAGTGTACTGTTCTTAGAAGCTTGGAAATGGGCCTGAGAGTCAGATAATTGTGTGATACCAATCGCTGAAGTCAACTTAGATGATGTGGTTCAGATTATGGTAGAATTATTCTGATAAACTAATGAAATTTATAATATTTCCGAGCTATTTGATGCTTTGAAACTACAAGGGTGTTTGGTCCCTTTATTTTTACATCTCCCTGTCGAATGGGACAATCTATATGAATAAGCCGTTGAGGTTATGGAGTGTATTAACTTTTCATGGAAAGATGATGTCGTTGCCACCTGATGGGGGATAAATTCGATGATTCAAATGAAAAGAAAGGTTCAGAAAATATTAGCCTAATAATCAACATATGTGGGATGATATCATATGAAGAGCTGCTAGGAGAAATCAATAAGGTGGCTGAACAACTCAAGATCGATAAGGAAATGGGGTTTCTATTTTCCCACTCTTCTATGAATAATATGACAAGGTTAGGGAGGAACTATCAAGCTATAAACCTGCCACCATCAACAAGCGACAAAGGAAAAGGTGTTGAGAATCTTCCTATGCCTGAAATGACCCTCGAGGAGAGAAAGATCCTCGATCAGTTAAAAAAGACCCAAGCCAACATCACACCGTGGGGACTCTTTATGTCTTCCGAGCTGCACATAAATTCCTTGATCAAGATACTCACAGTATCCACGGTCCCTCCTTTTACCATGCTAAAAGAACTAGTGAATCTGATCGAATCTCTAACCTTTACTTAAAAGCTCTCCTTTTTCGAAGAAGAAATCCTCAAGATTGGGCCAAACAACTACTATGCTCTCAATATCTTCATTAAAGTCATGGGAAATACTATCGCGCTCTCTCTTGTTGATAATGTATCAACTCTAAATGTCTATCAGTTAAGGACCCTTAATTTTTTGGAACTAAAAGTGAGCGACCTTGATTCAACCTCTATCAGTGTACGTGCCTACGATAATACTCGTCGAGAAGTGATGGGATCGATAAATCTTGCAATAGGGGTTGGCCCTGTAAATCCTGCTATTGAATTCCAAGTCATTGATATCCCAACTTATTTTTATTTGTTACTTGGATGACTATGGCTCCACAGTATCAAGGGTGTGTCTTCTTTCCTCCATTAGAAAGTGAAGTTCTTCGCCAATGGGTAGGTCATCACCATCTTGGGAGATGATGACAATGAAGAGAATGCAATCACTAACAGTCATGTACTTGATATACAATACGGGGAGAATGATATGCTTCTGTAAGCCTTTCGAGTTGAACCACATCTACTCCCAACAAGGGACGATTTCAAAGATAAGGTTTGCCTGGAGTATAACCCTTATAGAAACGTTAATGTGATCCAGGTGTTCAGGAACATGCACTTCATGCCCGAACTGGGTCTGGGATGATGACACTAGAGGATACTTGAACCCATTATATTAGAGAAAGATTTTCCTCCTTGCGGTTTAGGCTATCAATAGTAAGCAGAAGAGTTCTGAATGATCCTCCAACCTCGATTGAAAATAAGGCTTAAAAGGGCCTTGAATGTAAGATTCATCAGAGAAGGTGAAGATTTCCCCTTCTACAGCTTTACTGAACCATTGAATGATTATGTGGATAAGAAGATGAAACTTGGAATGGAGATCTTTTTCCAAGACAGATATTCATGGGTCGAAAGTTCCCAGCATCATGTGCAACCCCTCATTGAAGAGACCATAGCCGACGTCGAAGATTCTGATGGAAGTGACTCCAAAGATTCATTTAACTTGTAAACACTAGGGCTGACACTTTGAATGATCCACTCAGGGGCTACATCATTAGATCTATCTCGCCTGATCAAAGCTGCAGATACACCTCTCCTCTACTGGCATGCTGCACTTGTTCCACCTATTGTTATTAAACCTAACCTGATGTTTATCCTATTTCCCTTTCTCTTATTGTTCCTCCTTACTCTGATGTAATCGAGACCTCCTTTCATGAGGTTCTCAGTGCTATTTTTCAATCAATGAAATAAATAAATATTTTGAGTATCTTGTTGGGCCTTACATTAATGATCTTGATTCTAATCAAATTCTTGATGATGATGATTCTGCAAATGAATAATTCATAACCGATCTTAATAATGCTAATAAAAAATAACATAACTGCATTCAAGTTAATGAAGATAAAATTATTGTTATTAATCCCGATTCTAGTAGCCAATTGAGGGAGATTAGGAAAGGGGCCACCCTTGACGAGCATGAGCGCGCAACGCGAGGATCTACTAAAGGAATTTATGTATGTCTTCACATGGTCTTATGGGGATATGTCTGACATTAATCTCGAGATTCCTAATCTCTCAGAATGAAAATTGATCAAGCAGAAATTGCGAAAGCTCTGCACCGAATGGTCGCTCATGGTTAAGGAGGAAGTGGTCAAGCAGTTGAACATGGGTTTCATTCACGTGATCGAATATCCACATGGCTAGACAATATCGTACCCGTGTTGAAATCAGGAGGGAAGGTTCGCATGTGTGTTGTCTACCGAGACTTGAATAAAGCTTTTTTAAAGGATGATTATCGGCTACCTAATATCGATATGATTGTGGACAATATAACTAGTCACGCTCTTAAGTCATTCATCGATGGGTTTGCTGAATACAATCAGATCAAGATGCACTCGAATCATCAAGAGAAAATCGCATTAATCACCCCTTAGGGAACCTTTTGCTACACCGTTATGCCATTTGGTCTAAAAAATGATGGGGCTACCTAACAGAGGGTTGACATAACCATTTTACATGATTTGATACACAAGTAAGTCTAGGTCTATGTAGATGATATGATTATCAAGTATAAGACTAGAGAAGATCATGTCTCCTCTCTCCAAAAGTTCTTCGAGTGACTACGACAATATGAAATGTGACTTAACCCACAAAAATGTGTCATTGGTGTTACCAAAGGAAAACTCTTGGATTTATGGTTAGTGAGAAAGGGATAGAAATAGATACTTCCAACTTTAAAGACATAGTGGAGATACCACTACCCCGAATGGAGAAGGAAGTTTAGGGATTCCTTGGAAAGTTGTAATATATCATCAACTTCATCATCCAGTTGACTTCTACTTATGAGCCTATTTTCAAAATCCTTCGAAATAATTCCACCAAGGTCTGGAACGAATCTTTCGAAGAAGCTTTTGATCGAAACAAACGATACCTAACCCAACCTGTAGTGCTCATGCCACCACAGCATGGTCTTCCCCTACTCCTATACCTATTCATAATAGATACAGCTATTGGGTCTTTGTAAGCCCAATACCTTAAAGAAACCCATAAAGAGAGAGACATATACTACGCTAGTCGAAAGTGGATACGAAGTTAACTACACAACCTTGGAAAGAGCATGTGTCTCCCTTGTCTGGTTCACCTAAAAATTACGGCACTACATGCGCTCCTTTCCCATCAAACTTGTATCCCGAATAGATCCTCTGAAGTACCTACTAAAAAAACTTGCCCTGTCCAGTCGAATGGCCTTATGGTTGATGCTTTTAGCCGATTTTGATATCGTGTATGTCACACATAAGGCCATGAAAGGAAGAGCCATCTCTGACCCTATGGAAGAAGCCAATGTGTGGATTTTCAAATTCCCAAATGAGAATATCCTTTGTACCTCCCAAGAAAACCATGAATGGAAAAATTTCTTTGATGGTTCCACTAACAAGAAAAGGGTATGGCGCTGGGATCCTCCTAATTGCCCCTGATGACTCTTATACTCCCATTTACATTAAGATTTATTTTTCCTGTACTAATAACATGACTGAATACGAGGCGTGCATGGTAGGCCTCAAATTATTCTCGAGAAAGGAATTCGATACTTAAATGTCTATGGGGATTCATCCCTCATCATCGATAAAGTACTAAGAAGATGGAAAGTCAAGGATGTGAAACTCTTACCCTTTCATGCCCACCTAGAAGAGTTGGCCTCCTAATTCCAAGATGTCACATTCCACTACCTGCCTCGAGAAAAGAACAACATAGACGATGCCCTTGCTACCTTATCCTCCCTAATTTACATGCCCGAAGGAATAACAATGGCCCCTTTCCTAGTCCAAAAGAAAGATAAACCACCCCACTGCTACCACAATGAGCTCATCACAGAAGAAGAACCCGACATAGCAGACTACTGGTACTATCATATTTAGTGCCTCCTCAAGCATGGTAGGTATCATCAAGGTTTTTATAAGAAAGATCGAGCAACCCTTCACAAACATCAATGCCCAATACATTGTCTGCGATAATGCACTATTCAAGAGAAACTTTGATGGAACCCATTTGCACTGCATCACAGGGGTGGTTGACATTGAAGAGATAATACAGGAAATTCATAGCGAGGAGTGAGGACCCCACATGAATGGCCATATGATCGCCAAGAAAATCATCTGACAGGGTTACTACTGGACTACCATGGTTTAGGATTGCACCACTTACATTCAAAGATGTCTCAAATGCTAGCAATTTTCCAACTTACAACACCTGCCTCCGTGGATATTATGCAACATGACTCTTCCCTGGCCGTTCTCCATATGGGGCATTGATATCATAAGGAAGGTTACACCTAAAGTCTTAAATATGCATGAGTTCATCCTAGTTTCCATTGACTACTTCACTAAATGGGTCAAATCCGAGTCATACGCAATTTTAAATGCCAAGAAGGTGGCCAAGTTTATTGAGAAAATATCATTTATCTGTATAGGGTCCCGCATGAGCTGGTTTCTGATAACGGGTTGCATTTCAAAGCAGAAGTCATAAAAGTGGTCAAGGAGTATGGGATTCAGAGAAATAAATCTTCCCCCTACCGACCTCAGTCTAATGGAGTAGTTGAAGCCGCTAATAAGAACCTCAAAGACATCATAAGCAAGATGACTGAGAGTTACTGAGATTAGGTCGATCGGATCACTTACGTCCTCTGGAGATACCGTACTTTAGCTCGAACATCTACTGGGGCTACCCCTTACTCTCTAGTTTACGACATGGAAGCAGTCCCACCCGTGGAGGTAGAAATTTATTCACTATGCATCATGCTTGAAAGTAAAGTAAGCAAGGAAGATGGTAATCAGAGACGTCTTGACAAGTTATCACTCTTCAATGAAAGGAGACAGATGTGACACCCCGCTCAATGAAATACCTGGTGATCAGCCCTATATCAAATTAAAACAGGAATCTCATCTGGTTCATTTTTATCATCACTGTCGAAAACTTTTTAAAACTTACTAACCACCTAGTATTCAAAAGTTGATGTCAAAATTTTAATCTTATTATTTAACAACAACAACCATATAAATATCAATAGGAACCATTCACACAAACCATGAATCTAAAGCAATACTGAATAAATCAATAAATGACCAGCTGAATAAACCATCGGCAGAAAACTAACATCCACTGATATAATCCAACAAAGAATAGTAACCAATACAAAGTGTGACTGCTATGAAAATAGCTGGGGCAACATGCTCGAACTAAATACCAAGATGCATCGTACTCTAGAAATTAAATGACTGAAGCGTCTATGTCCAAATCCTGCAACATCCACACCTATTGCAAGGACACATCCTTGGAATACATCTTCAAGTTTGGCATCCCTGTGACTAGATACCTAAATCGTTTTGAAAATATTTTGCAAGTATGGGTCAGAGCCTAAAGTCCTTTTGAAAATATTTTGAAAGTTAATTAAAATGCAACAATTAAAATGCTCCCTTGAGATACATCTCACGCCTCCTTTAAAGTGCACACCTAACGCTTTCTTCCTGACCCTCCTAGTTACACCAACCCGTCTAACCAGCCTTGTCATGAAACTCCTTGAACTCTACTCTAACCCGAGTAATTTGTATCTTTACATTGTAAGATGTTTATCGCATTAACTTAATTAATCATTTCTTAAAAGTCATATAACATTCACTAATTATATAAGTAATACAAATTCTCTTCATGTATTTAATTATCCGTATATAATTATCTACTCCATTATATACATAGAACTATATTCCACAACTATTCATATGTTGAATATAAATAAAACCGCTCTTAAAAAGCCATATAACATTCACTTGTAATATAAGTAATAAAAATTCTCTTCATGTATTTAATTACCCGTATATAATTATCTACTTCATTATATACGTAGAACTATATTCCACAATCACACATATGTTGATTATAATTAAAACCATCCTTCCGAGCAATACCTCATCGGATGCATTCTCTAAAGTGCTATCTTCCCAGGTCTACTCAGTCCCACCTGAATTTCTGAGACAACTAGCCACCGCCGAATCAGAACATAGAAATATAAATGTATTGGAGGCGGTCATATTCCCCCGGGTGTGAAGACAATCATCTCAATGACCACCCCTCTTTGGACGCTATGACCTGGGGATATAATCGCCCTACTCCTCAAGCTAAGGGATTCACCCTCATTGCTCAACCTCCCCTGATAGCACTACAACATATAATTCTATATTAATACCTAGCCACCGGTATTTATGAGCACACAATATATATATGCTGTCACACTACCATATATATATATATATATATATATATATATATTTATATAAAAAATTTAATCCCGGATTTACCTTGTACAAATTCCGTAACACTAGCCAACATATTCCCGAATCAATGGTCCGACTCTAATTTAATTAATTTATCCATTAATTAAGTTAATATCTCCCCAAGTCTATGTTCCGTCTCTAATTTAATTAATATGCCAATTAATTAACTTAATATCTCCCCGAGTCTATGGTCCGACTATAATTTAATTACTATGCCCATTAATTAACTTTTCTTCCTGAGTCTATGGTCCGACTCTAATTTTATTAATATGCCCATTAATTAACTTATTATCTCCCCGAGTCTATGGTCCGACTCTAATTTAATTAATATACTCATTAATTAATTTAATATCTTCGTGGTGTCACACAACCAATGTACCCAGACTTGTTCACCTGGCCTGAATTTCCATCTCTTAGAACGTACTCCTCAAAATTCCATTATAAAGAGAACGCTCCTAATTAAATAATATTTAACAATTTATTATATCGTCCTATAATAAATTATTCCAGCTATAAGCTTTTAATTAATTAATCCCCCATTAATTAATCTATTATCATGGCATCACTCAACCAAAATATCTGGACACCCCGTTGGTCCATAATACAATATCCCTAAATCGGAGGTTTTCAATTTACTCAATCTGCCCAGATTTTTAAAATGCCGTTTTGGGGTCATTTTGGAAAAAGCGTATTAGAGAACGAAAGTTAGAAAACGCCATTTTCTGGAGTGCATTGCGAACAAAATCGCCATTAACAGCTTCTGTGAAGATTTTTACCCAGAATTATCAACTAAAATCCTCACGAATCAAAACCAGTTCCAATAACATGATTCGTAACTTCCCCAAATCAAAACCCAATTTGTATTAACCCAATTCAAAAATCATTTGTATAATACCTACTATGATATGAATTGAATATCACCAATTTACATTGAAGCAATTTAACTACTTGCCTTATAAATTCGTAGTGTCTGATTATCCTTTGGTGTAGAGATCGTTGTGTGATGAAGAACAACTTCCTTGTTCTTCCTCTTTGGCTCTCAAGAGTCCTCCATCTTTGTCCTTTATCTTCTCAAATTTCTCCCAAATGAGTTATGGCTGCCCAAAACTCCAAAACTTAGGTTTTTATCTCCAAATCCCATTTTTAATCATATGGGCCTAATTAAAATGGCTCAAATACCCCAGAGTGGGCTGGGTTATGCCCAAAAAATCCCGTGACCCATTTACCACCCCCGAGTATACTATTTCATCCCATCTGAACTCAACCACGCACTCAGAATTAACATCCGTATTAATTTATAAAAAGTCCCTATCTCACACCCAACTTAGTATATATTCGACTTCCGACTGAGATAAATAAATTCCACATCACTTATACACGTTATGACGTAAATAAATTATTACTATTCACTTTGTAATTTAATTTCCTTAAATATTAAGCATCTTCTCTCTGATTAATATTTAAATAAATATTAACATAACTAATTCAATTAAATTACGACACACAAGTAATTTAAAATTTTCTCGAATTAATTAAATATTAAATGCACAGAAATATGAGGTGTTACAGACTCCCCCCCTTACAAAGGAATTTCGTCCCCGAAATTCGGTCATAACTGGGGCGAATAACTCTGGATACTGCTCTCACATATCCTACTCCCTCTCCCACGTATACTCATCAATACTGTGATGACCCCACTCCACTCTACTTTAACTGGTAGTACTACCTTAGACTGCAGTTTGCGCTCACATAGCTAATAGTCTCTCCTCATATGAGGTGTCTTATTGCAATTCATTCTCCTCGAGTGGAACGTGACCAAAAATACCTATCGTTCCTCCTGTATCTCTCTAGCTATTCCACGTGGGACACATCACGTATCCACTGAAGATGTTTTGGAAAACCCAGTCGATAAGCCACCGGTCCCACCCTCTCAAAGATAGGGAAAGGACCCACATACCTCGATGCTAGCTTCCCTTTCTTGTCTAACTTCACCACTCCTTTCATAGGAGACACCCAAACCAATACCTGGTCATAAATCTTTAATTCGATGTCCCCTGACAACATAGTGCCCCAAAAGATGAGCTTATACTCCACCGACTCCACTATCTCTATGTTAGGAAATTCCCTTCCTTACGTCCCTGAACTATACGAAAGGATACAACTTACTCAATTCCCGTTGCTGGACCATAACCCATTTCGGGTCTTAGCAGCTTGTTATTTCCCCACTTCTTATCAACAAAAGGTGGATAATGAAACATTTTCCATAAAGTCTCCCAAGGTATCACGTATATATTAAACTGTTACGAGGCATCGCACGTAACTCTACCTGTGGTAATTACTACTCCCGAATTACCCAAAAATATGGAATGCACAATCCTCGCTTCTCGTCTACTCATCAACTTATGGGCGACATGTTCAACCCAATATGTAACTCTGTCCCTATCATCTCTTAAAACTTTTTACCATAGGTGTGACTGAAAGGTGTTACCCAAATTCCCAACAATATTGAACGACACCTTGTTTTGTTTCACTCCTTCCCATTAATAGTAAAGTTGGGCATACTACTCGATAGTATAACCCATTCTGAGACAACAATTCGTGTTCAGGTCAATCCATTCAACAACCCATTTGAAACCTTGACCCCTCCACGATTTTTACCAACCCGAGCATTAATTCCATTTCTAGAACCATAAAATTTCAAAAAAACTCTTGCTTGATACCCTCAAATCAACCTTTTTCCCATTCATAAATGGTCTATCGGGAGACAAATTCACTATATCTCACTCAACGCCAATTCCCATGCTCAAGAACTATATTCCTTGTGCAGTTTTCGTCAGATAGGAATCTACACCTAGTCTATGCGTAAGACCACTCTAAGCATATAACTAAGTGATAATCTTTTCTATTTTACTAGAAACGTGACTTTTTTATTGCCTTAAGATATTTTGTTACATGCGCCTCCACCGTCGTTACACTCCTTACGGTGGAGATAGTTCACCTTGATACTCATATAGTCGGATTGTTTCCTCTTTCAAACGGAATTCAGTTCACTGCACTTTCCCACTTATTTTCTGACTGCCCTGCAGGCATACATTCAATATGTTCATTCACACATCCCTTTTATTTAAGACGACTCTGAAATCACACTAACCAGGGCGCCCATACACCCTAAATCCCATGCATATTTGTACAACATCACAGACGTCACATACGTAATATTTTTATTTCAAGGTTATCCCACAGATCACATTATATCATATAATTACATTCGATATTTCTCTAAATCGCAATTTAATCTTCTCGATGTTTCCCCACCCATTAACGTGCAGTGCAAAAGTTTTCTCAGTGCATTTTTCGCAGCACTACCCGGCTATACTGGCCTTATAGCGTAATAGCTTTCATCTCAAAGTGTAACTCCACACGTTCAAAAATCATCCTTTAAACTGGTGTCCTAGCATCATATAACGTCTTTCCACTAGTGAACGTTTATTAGGGCATATGCACATAACATTTCACAATAAAGACAAAAAAAAAACTTTCCCCAATGCATTAAACACTAGCATTGTCCTTCATTAATTTTCGTAGACCCGAGCATATAATCGGAACACCCAAAAATTTATCCCTGTACTCAAAGGTATAATTCTTGACTCTCGTATCTCTAAAGGATTTATAAAATGACACGCTCACACTATCACTAAGTCCTCAGCGCTAAGTCACTAACGAGCTAAATCTCTTTGCTCTATAGTCAGTCCTCCATGCCCCGAATCACGTCAGTAAAAATCCTTACGCACTGGGATATAATATACTAGATAACCCTACCCTCTGAAGTCTATTTTATAAATATTTCTGCAAGCCCAACCTTAATTTTGGTGGAACCTCGCAAAGAATACACATCCTGCCATGGAATAACGAACACAATAGTCTTGCTGTAACCGCCCACTATCGCTTACCCGTCTCTAACCAATCTGTACCCAAGATAAAATCATGTTTGCATAGCACTTCTCAAAATTAGTTAACCTTATAAAATGTACCCTCTCAGTGTTCACACCCGCTCCTCTGCAGGTAAAACAAAAGAGATCCATGTTACCCCGCGGTAAACATATACTTAATAGTAATATTACGATACACCCACTAAGCTCGTCTCCCTTGCGAATATAGTGTTAAGAAGAATACTGTGACCACTCTTGTCACAAAGTTCGGCCCATCTATCCGAGGATAAAACTCATACTTTCACGCTCATATACACCAGTGTCCCAAATGGTTCTTGGACATAATATTCTCATCCAACCGAACCAAAACTTCATAATTATTTTCCCTACTAGGCATCCCACTCTTATCCCTTGATTCAGTGTGGACATAATTAATTATTGTGGTACCACTTTACACACATAAGACAGTTCTCTGTGTCAATCCCCTGCCTCTGGCCCCAATGGCCATGTCGAGGTTGTCCCTCTCGCGTACTTGGTAGCCTTGACCAAAATTGTTACCCTCATTGTCCCTTTGGCTTTGCTAGCCCTGTGGGACTCGTTGCTGGCCTCGATGACCCGAATTAAATCCATTGCCAATCGGTAGGAATTTAACTGATATAAATCATATATATGGGTTCCTTTACTGGGTATCCCCTTGTGGTGCCTCACTAGCACTGCTAAATACGATCTTGCCTTTTGGTTAGATACTCCATCTCCCTTGGCTTCCTTCTCATAGAATTATTGTTATCAAATCAAAAACATACTACCTTGATGACTATAGCCCCAGTCATCCTAGCCGGAGTTTTCCATCCACGCTTGTGTATTACACATGATTCTATTATTAACTCATAAACCCCTTATTGACCTCCGCATCAACATCGTTGGGCACGAAGTTTGTTGCATAACTCAACTTTCCCTTATGTCCAACCACTGTCCGGCCCTTCTGAAGTAAGTACTGAAATCTCCTTTGCCTACCTATTCAAAAGGATGATGCGAAGATTTGCGATCAAACCGCTGCCTAAATTTCTTATTATTTATGGTATTTATCCATGGTTGTGGTGACTGACTCCTACCACTACAACGCCGCCCCACTGGGCTAAAAATTTCATTCAAAATTTAGTCCTGGGTGCCACCGCACACCACCCTACACAATTGTCTTGGGGTTATTTCCTCCCATTGACTTATCACGCTACTCTGGTACTCGAATCCTTATAGACGGCCCTTCCAAAATGTTCCTTCCACACTTTTCCCACCCTTTGCTGACTACGCTGGGTGAGACTGAATTGGTACCACCGTTATCTACGGAGACTATCTCTCTTGGGTGATTATTCTATCCCCACTGGCCTGAATAATAATCAAGGGATTCCTATCATGATCACCATTTCCAAAATACCCTATATCTTCTGTTGAGCCTCTCCTCCTGTAATTCTCCTATGGCCCTTTTTGGTCATCCTAAAGAATGTTCGGTATACAAAGCCCAACCGAACTCGTGTATGAATCCCCTCATTATAATTGAAAGTAGGAGAACATAACTTGCATACATAGAGGAATACAACAATCCTATCATAAGGCTCTACATCAAAGAGTGCTAAGCTGAAACGTGAAAAGCCGCACAGATCCTAAGGACACTAGAACCTGATGCTCTGATACCATCTGTGACACCCCACTAAATGAAATACCTGGTGATCAGTCCTATATCAATTAAAATTGGAATCTCATCTAGTTCATTCTTACAATCACTATCGATTTTTTTTTAAAACTTACTAACCACCTAGTATTCAAAAGCTGATGTCAAAATTTTAATCTTTTTATTTAACAACAACAACCATATAAATATCAATAGAAACCATTCACACAAACCATGAATCTAAAGCAATACTGAATAAATCAATAAATGCCCGGCTGAATAAACCATCGATAGAAAACTAATATCCACTAATATAATGCAATAAAGAATAGTAACCAGTACAAAGTCCAACTGCAATGAAAATAGCTGGGGCAACATGCCTTAAATAAATACCAAGCTGGATCCTACTCTAGAAATGAAATGACTGAAGCATCTATGTCCAAATCCTGCAACATCCACACCTATTGCAGTTACGCATCCTTGGAACAGATCTTCAAGTTTTGCATCCCTGTGGCTAGACACCTAAAAGGTTTTGAAAATATTTTGCAAGTATGGGTCAGAGCCCAAAGTCCTTTTGAAAATATTTTGCAAGTTAATTAAAATGCAACAATTAAAATGTATGAATGCTCTTCATATTTAAGTTAGTGTCGCACTCCCTTGAGATACATCTCACGCCTCCTCTAAAGTGCACACCTAACGCTTTCTTCCTGACCCTCCTAGTTACACCACCCAGTCTAACCAGCCTTGTCATGAAACTCCTTGAACTCTACCCTAACTTGAGTAATTTGTATCTTTACATCATAAGTTATTTATCGCATTAACTTAATTAATCATTTCTTAAAAGTCATATAACATTCACTAGTTATATAAGTAATACAAATTCTATTCATGTATTTAATTACCCGTATATAATTATCTACTCCATTATATACGTAGAACTATATTCCACAATTATTCATATGTTGAATATAAATAAAATCGCTCTTAAAAGCCATATAACATTCACTAGTTATATAAGTAATACAAATTATGTTCATGTATTTAATTACCCGTATATAATTATCTACTCCATTATATACGTAGAACTATATTCCACAATCACACATATGTTGATTATAATTAAAACCATCCTTCCGAGTAATACCTCATCGGATGCATTCTCTAAAGTGCTACCTTCCCAGGTCTACTCAGTCCCACCTGAATTTCTGAGACAACTAGCCACCGCCGAATCAGAACATAGAAATATAAATGTATTGGAGGCGGTCATATTCCCCCGGGTGTGAAGACAATCATCTCAATGCCCACCTCTATTTGGACGCTATGACCTGGGGATATACTCGCCCTATTCCTCAAGCTAGGGGATTCACCCACATTGCCAACCTCCCCTGATAGCACTAGGGCATATATTTCTAAATAAATACCTAGCCACCGGTATTTATGAGCACACAATATATATATATATATATATATACCTCACACTACCATATATATATATATATATATATATATATATTAATAAAATTTCATCTCAGCTTTAACGTGTACAAATTCCGTAACACTAGCCAACACATTCCCGAGTCTATGGTCCGACTCTAATTTAATTAATATGCCAATTAATTAACTAACTATCTCCCCGAGTCTATGGTCCGACTATAATTTAATTACTATGCCCATTAATTAACTTATCTTCCTGAGTCTATGGTCCGACTCTAATTTTATTAATATGCCCATTAATTAACTTATTATCTCCCCGAGTCTATGGTCCGACTCTAATTTAATTAATATACTCATTAATTAATTTAATATCTTCGTGGTGTCAGACAACCAATGTACCCAGACTTGTGCACCTGGCCTGAATTTCCATCTCTTAGAACGTACTCCTCAAAATTCCATTATAAAGAGAATGCTCCTAATTAAATAATATTTAACAATTTATTATATCGTCCTATAATAAATTATTCCAGCTATAAGCTTTAATTAATTAATCCCCCATTAATTAATCTATTATCATGGCATCACTCAACCAAAATATCTGGACACCCCGTTGGTCCATAATACAATATCCCTAAATCGGAGGTTTTCAATTTACTCAATCTGCCCAGATTTTTAAAATGCCGTTTTGGGTCATTTTGGGGACATTTTGGAAAAAAGAATATTAGAGAACGAAAGTTAGAAAACGCCATTTCCATAGGGCAATGCGGACAAAATCTCAATGAACAGTTTCTGTGAAGATTTTTACCCATAATTATCCACTAAAATCCTTACGAATCAAAACCAGTCCCAATAACATGATTCGCAACTTTCTCAAATCAAAACCCAATTTGTATTAACCCAATTCAAAAATCATTTGTATAACACCTACTATGATATGAATTGAATATCACCAATTTACATTGAAGCAATTTAACTACTTGCCTTATAAATTCATAGTGTCTGATTATCCTTTGGTGTAGAGATCGTTGTGTGATGAAGAACACCTTTCTTGTTCTTCCTCTTTGGCTCTCAAGAGTCCTCCATCTTTGTCCCTTGTGTTCTCAAATTTCTCCCAAATGAGTTATGATTTCCCACAACTCCAAAACTAAGGTTTTTATCTCCAAATCCCCTTTTTAATCATATGGACCTAATTAAAATGGCCCAAATACCCCCGAGTGGGCTCAATTATGCCCAAAAATATCCCGCGACCCATTTACCACCCCTGAGTACACTTTTCCGACAAAATCGGTGCATCCGAACTCAACCGTGCATTCAGAATTGAGATCCGAATAAATTTATAAAAAGTCCCTATCTCACACCCAACTTAGTTTATATCCGACTTCCGGCTGAGATAAATAAATGTCACATCACTTATACACGTTATGACGTAAATAAATTATTACTATTCACTTAGTAATTTAATTTCCATAAATATTAACCATCTTCTCTCCGATTAATATTTAAATAAATATTAATATAACTAATTCAATTAAATTACGACACACAAGTAATTTAAATTTTTTTCGAATTAATTAATTATTAAATGCACAGAAATATGGGGTGTTACAACAGAAGGCTCTATATCACACACAAGGGTACCATCATCGGATAACGCGGTCTTTAAATAAGAGAGTCGAGGACCGTGGTGTCCGAGAAAGGGACTTAGCCCTTAAAGAAATTGTAAAGCCCATCTAGGACCCCAGAGGGAAATTTAAACCCAACTGGAGCGGCCCCTACATCATAAAAAAGATCCTGTCAGGTGGCGCCGCTATGCGCACTGACCTTAATGGAGAAGAAACGGCCCATCCAGTCAACCTGGATTGTCTAAAGAAATTTTACACCTAGTCCAAAATTTCGGTGCGCAACGACTCTTCTCATCTTCCTTTTATTCTGAACAAAAAAATCTTCATTTCCTTCTACTCAGAACTACGTGGGGTCTAATCCTCTAAAAATATTTTTACTTTCAGAAATGAATTTCAAAAAATTTTCAAAACTCGTAGAGGTACGTAGGCAGCTCATTCACTTTACATGAGCACTCCCCCTTCTTTTTCATAAAATGCTATTTTTTTCTTATCCCCGAGAACGAAAGTTTATTTTATCATATACATGGGCAAAAGGATTATGATTGGTATAGATAATTCAAATGCAAAAAACTCATCGAGAGGCACAACTACATGTTCAAAAACTTTTTTATTCCACTATTTTAAAATTCCAGTACAATTACATCAGCATAGGGAGTCAAACAGATTTCCTTGCTAAATAAAACCTTCCTAAAACCAAAATAAAAACAATTACCACTACACCTAAAATAACCCTCAAATTATTCCCAAACACACAACCAAACACCCATTGCAAAATCTTCACTAATAACTTCCCAGGGGTCCTACTCGCAGCTCCTGAGGAACCAGCCCCATCATTACCCACATCCTGGGGTCCCCAAACTTTCCCTGCCTGAATAGAGTGAAGAAGACGATCCATAGAACGATAAGCCCAGACTAGCCTGGGGAAAACCACAATACCTCCCTCCATAGTGTCAGATATGATAAACCACCTTTGTCCAGTATCCACAGCCATCATCTTGGTAACTACTCTCCTCCATAACCCCTTTATGTAGTCCCCTGAGATATGCTCGGCTCTCCAATAAAATGGGATGGATGGGTCGACGGTCGATGATTCTCCCACAAAGAGTCAAGTTGCATGCACTTACGCTCTATAAAATCCTCCACAGTAAATAAGTCTAGTGTCTGAGGTGGCATAATTTATTCCCAGCCAAATTATCTTAGAAGTCGCTTGGGAAAGTAAAAAGAGGTCTGCCTAAGGCCAATGAACCGAACATACTGGTATTCCTCCAGTTCTAGAATGGGAAGAAACTCCCCCACTAAGCTACTAACCAATGCAAGCCTCGAGCCTCATGATCCGCAAACCAATTTTCCCAGCTCTCGATGTCCAGGCCTACACTGATAAAGTAGCATGAAATGAAGTTTGTCACAGTTGATAAAGGATATTCAGGTGGGACCACCATACGGAACCTCTCCGACAACCACATCAACAACATTATGAGGCTACCTCTCAGGAAGTCATAACGACCTTCTCGCTAGGCATCAAGACCATTCAAAGTCTCTGCCAAATCACCACTATAGGATTGCGACGATATGACTTCCAAGAAGAAATGGCTACAAGTTGTGAGTCCACCAGTAATTCCCTAGTCACCAACAAGAGTTTTGAAACCAAGCCTAGAATAATGGATCCAACATAGCCAGTATCACCAACATCCAGCAAATGCAGAGAATTTAGCACAACAGGAACAAAGATCACTCCTCCCGTAACCTGTGATGTAGTCGCCGAAGGCGGTATATGGAGAAGTTTGCTAACATATATTGAGGGGACCAAGAAACCTCAAGCGTAGCAGTCATAATATTGGGATTTATCCCCAACGTGGTAGAGAACTCTTCATAGGTAAGACAATCCTCATCTAACTTGAAATGAAAAATATGGTCCTCAGGGTACCAGAACTCCACCGCTTCCATCAACATGTTCCGTTCTATGTTCTGATTATGCTATAAGGAGACTCGACGCATGTTGAAAGTGTTATAGTCAACATTGTATGAGCACATTGCTTCCAAGGTTTTGAGGTAGTTGGAAAACTCAACACTACCAGGGAGAGCCATTTCATAAAGAAAGCAAAGAAGACTGCAAAAGGAAAATAATGTGGAGGTGTGAAGAAAATTCTGAACCCACACCCTATTTATACTTGAAAACCCTCAAATAAAGACAATGAACCCTGTAGAAATTGGAGAAAAACTGACCCCACCAAGTATCAAGCAATTTAAGAAAATGCAATCAAAGCCTTGGATTGATTGGACTGGACAGACATGCCGATAGGCCGGACAAGAGTCATGCCGATCGACAACCCCCTATTTTTGGAAATTTCCCTTTTTCCTTTTTTGTCAAAACCAAAAAACTCAATAAAAATAATTTTTATTCTCAAATAATCCCGTATTTTCTTCTCTTTATACTTTTTATTTGTCTTGTTTCTGAAATAGATTCTCTCCCAAGTCATTTTTAATCCTTTTTACGGTCTCATCAACAAAGTAAGAAGAACATGTGCATTAAGTCATTAAAAATAAAAAAAAACTTCACTTTATTTACATGAATATTTGCTCTATTACATCGATTTTGCAGGAAAAAAGAAAAACACAATGGGACTCAGCCCAAACCATATTTTTCTCTCTCTCTCTCTCTCTCTCTCTCTCTCTCTCTCTCTCTCTCTCTCTCTCTATCTATCTATCTATCTCCCACCTACAATTTCCATATCTCTTAACCTACAACATATCTCTCTTTCTCTTTCTCTCTCTCTCTTTAGGAACCTCCTTCCCTGCGGCGCGCTCTCTTATCCTGGTAATGAGAAGATGTACCATCAATCCCCAAGCTAGATCCTTCCTCATACGAGGAAGATGACACTAGATAAGAAGTAATCGGAATAACATCCCGAATATGGGCGATGGCCAATGATATCCAATACCGAACATCCTTCAGGCAAGGGGTGGAGCCTAGATATACTGCAAGGAGAAACAAAAAAGAGCAACTTAGTCAATCTGAAGCAAAGGAAGAAATAAAAAAATCAAAAAGTCAAAGAGATGAAAAGTATACCGGTGGCTCAAGGACCTCCTCAGTCAAACCCAACTCCTACAAATCCATCGCATTAGGATGGTGCAATAAACACACTGACGTTCCATTATACCGTCAAATGTTATAAGAAGGAGGAGCCATCCTCATGAAACAAACCTCTGAGGTCGTTGTCGCCATCGATGCTGACGTACCAACTGTGCTATGGGAAGACCACACTGGTCAACTCGAACCTGTTTGGGGGAAAGGAATCACATCATATATGCTTTGCATCATCAACCAACTCGACACAAAGTTGAAATAATCTTACACCATGACCGTGTCAGTATAGGATGAGTAAGGCTCGCCCATCATCGCCTTTACCCGTGCATCATCCGCTATATCCTGAACTCACCTCATATACACCGGGGGCCTCACGGGTGGAACCATAACCTCATCCTCCATAAACTTTTGGACTACTCTCTCATCGAGGTACCAAAAGAAGCCAAACTCATGTGCCAGCAAATGATGCATTTACGCATTCCCTTCAGTCAGCCTCGTGTGCTGAATAGCCATCCCCCATGAATAAAAGGTCACCTGTAAAATCTCCAGAAGATAAAGATTAATATCAAAAAATATCATAAAGGAAAAATGATCTCAGAAGAAGAAGAAGAGTTACCCACTCTCTTGTCAGGCTGTTCAAGACCTGACGTAGTACCTCCAAAGAGAGAGACTTCTTCAATTGCCGGTTAGAGTTTTACCACCAGTACATTTGACAGAAGTCCCCAACAAACTCATCCTTCAAAGCTATCAATTGGGTCTTAAACCCAATTACATCATAGAACCACGGCTGTAAAAGGAAAAAGGTGAGCAATCAAGAAATCAAGAACAAAGCGTATAAAGGAAAAATGCGAATGCATAATGGAAAATGCGCAAAATAAAGAATACCTCCAGAAGATACGTGGCTCCAGTAAAAGTTTGTCGATGCACCGGCTGAACACATTAATAGGAGAATAAATGGTCTCCAAGGTCAGGCTCCCCCAGTCATAAAGAGGGACGTTTGAAAACACCCTTAAAAAAGTCAAAAACCACAAGTGGACGATGTCAGAACTTCTCGCCACTAAGAAACCTCCCAACACCAGTAGAATAAACAAACGGGCCATCTTTCGCACCTGCATCTCATCCTCCTCATCAATTATCCAACTCATCAATAACTCCCTCATAAGAGATAAATGAAGAGTGTCCCCCGAGACTACCCTCTCTACATCACCTAACGCCTCTGTCACCGCCGTTGGTGTCACCCTCAAAGTCCTATCCACCTCAATCTGCAACCCCTCGCAGTCCATCCCCAGTAGTTGCTGAACATCTATTGGAGTCACCATCATCTCCCCAAAGACAAAGTGAAAGGTGTGGGTAGTTTCCCACCACCTCTCCCCCAGAGCAAAAAGAACAACCGTAGAACGAGGGGTCTCATCCAACACAGACGCTAGTCTCCCCAAACTGACTAATGACACCACCCAAAGCACCATCAATGGAAGGTGCTCCAAAATGTCCCTAAGACCTATCGTCCATCAAGAACGCAGAGTCAATACTATCAAAGGAAAAAAGAAAAAACCTTGTCAAAATTTAAGAAATAAGGAAATACCACCAAGAAAAAAAGAAAAGGATACTGAAGGCCATCAATACTTACATAGCCTCCAGGGTTCACCACCCTAAAATAATGATGATGCGACGGCTCATGTAAGAGGGTCCTTTTATCCGCAACGGGCTTGAATGATTCGAAGGAATTCTCCCTGCCTTTGCAAGGGGTGCCCTAGCCCTCTATTCGAAGTTAGACCAATCAACAACATTGAGCGACGCCATGTGTGTTGCGCTACTTGAGAAATCAACCACCTCTTAATTTTGGAACATTAGAACGCTTCACAGAAGGTAATTATAGAAGAAAGCAAGTCAAAAAGCAGTGAAAAATGAGGAGAACCTACCTCCTTTTGTAAGAGACTACGGGTTATACCGATCGGCATCTCCCTGCCACCCACCAATTGGCACTGTCCCTCCACTTTCTAGAGGTACTCCAAAATACAATGCCATTTTTGTTTGGTACCCTTCAAACCATGCCGGTCTGCCCCCTCTCTAAAGTTTTGTTCAAAAATTCTCAAAAAGGTCCAGAAAATCTCGAAAAATCGTCAAAAAAATTCCTAAAAATACTAAATGAATTTTTGAACCTTTTTCACCAAGAAAAACATTTTTACCACACTCATATCCCCAGAAAAACCACAAGATACATATCCCCAGTGGAGTCCCCATATTTCTCCAAGAAAACTTAAGCCCTCAGAATTGGCTTCGACCCTCAAAATTGGTCGCTTCTACTTAATCCCTCAGAATTGTCTTTAACCCACAGAATTGGTAATCTCTACTTAGGCCCTCGGTATTGGCTTTGATCCACCGAATTGGCCATCTCTACTTAATCCCGCAGAATTGGCTTCAACCCTCAAAATTGGTCGCTTATACTTAAGACCTCAGAATTGGCTTTGAGCTTCAAAAATGGTCATATCTACTTAAGCCCGCAGAATTGGCTTTAACCTTCAGAATTGGTCATCCCTATCTTAATCCCTTAGAATTGGCTTCGACATCCAGAATTTCCCATCTCTACTTAAGCCCGCAGAATTGGCTTTAACCCTCAGAATTGGTCATCTTTATCTTAAGGACATATAATTGGCTTTGACCCATAGAATTTTTCATCTCTACTTAAGCCCGTAGAATTATCTTCGATCCTCAGAATCGGTCATCTATATCTTAAGCCCGTAGAATTGACTTTGACCCTCAGAATTGTTGCCTCTATTTAAGTCCGCAGAATTGACTTTGACCCTCAGAATTGGTCACCTCTATCTTAAGCCCGTATAATTTTCTTTGACCAGCAAAATTGATCATATCTAATTAAGCCCACAGAATTGACTTTGACCCGCATAATTGGTTGCTTTTACTTAAGACCTTAGAATTGGCTTCGACCCACAGAATTGTATCGCTACAACTTAGGTCCTCAGAATATACCTCATCCCACAAAATTGGTCACTCCCTACCTTCGACCTCAATCATCACCTCTTTTAGGTTAGATCCTCAAAATCAACCTTGAACCTATGAATCGATAATTCTCATCCCTTAGATCCACATAATCGACCTCGTTTTAAAATATCATGTGGTGTCTATTCGATGACTCACTTGTTCCATCAGGCCACCGGGAGCTCCCAGTCCCCGAATAGACCCCAATCAACTTCATCATCAGAGAGAAATCTCTTTGAATCATTGAAGGGCAAGGAAAACCATTTTTAATAGTCCTTCCCTGCATGAAATGACATAACTATTCTGATGAACGATCCATTTTCCCCTGAAAATTAATCTGAAGATCACCAAGTGCTCCCATGATCCATTTGACCAAGGTTAACTCTTCATCTCGAATGATACTAAATGAATCTATGAAGGTCACTAAATACCCTTTACAACGGTCCATGCCATGCGTAATTCTGACTTATGGTACAAACGAACGATCCGTTTTACTCCAAGAGGTCACTGGACGCTTTTGGACCCCGGTTGATCAAGTTCAACTTTTTGAACCGAGCAAAATTCTTTCGAATGTCGAAGAAAATCTTCTAACCTTTCAAATAGTCTACCCCATGCATGATTCTGACTTACCATGTGGATGAACGATCCATTTACGTCCGACAATCTCCCTTCTAAAGGATCGTTGTGCGCTTCTGAGCCATATTTAACCCAAAATCAATTCTCGGACCCTGGAATGGTCCAAAAGACTCTTTAAGTCTATGGATTACCTTTATAACATTATTCCCCGTGCATTATTTAGATTCATGTATTGCATTCTATGACCTTTTTTCGAAAAAATCTGCATGAGACAGCTTATTGGAAGGTCCATTCCCCTGCCATCAGCAGTGTGTCAAGGGTCACTTGCCATTAGGTAGATCTAGGGCCATGCCGATCGAAATCCCACCTACCCTATACATTGAGGTCATGACCTCACTTCCAGTACCCACTTCAGATTCATCAGCATCAGTGATCTCAGTAATATTCTCTTAAAATCAACAAAGTTCCTCCATATGAAGTTCCATTCAAGCTTACATTCACATCCTTTTCATACCTAATTTGTCAAAATCACATTCTCTCTCATCCAATCTTCATCTCAAATTCAAGGTACTTCATCCAAGATCAAAGATCAAGCTTCAAAGAAGGTCCAAATCCTTCTCCCTCTCCAAAAATTTCTTATTTGCATAAATTACATTAGATTCATAATCTAGTTCTTTCTTTAGTTCATACACACTAATATCTACATTTTTATTAGTATATTTCACATACCTTATTTTCTATAAAAAAAATTCAAAACAAATAAAAAGAGGGTTACACCTATAAATTTCGAGCGAGATTCATGGTATGAATCGAGTCTTTAGTAAGTCGTGTATAAAATTAGTGTAAAAATGTATATTATCCATTATATTAGTTTAGTTGACTTACTTCCATGTAAAAGTATTTGACTCATGCATTACCAAGCCAAAATGCTTGATTTCATATACATGTTGTTTGTTAGAGAGAATCTTGTTCATTAGTCATCGGTGAACATTGAAGCTTACATAAAACAATTTCGTTGTAATTACTTTGAAGAATATCCTTTTATGAATTGTAAATTGAAATTATAAGGCTATGCACATACACACATTTTTAAATTTTAACTTTGAAAAAAGGTTTCGAAATGAAACTAATGATCTTAGATATTGATAAGTGTTATGTTTAACCTAAATTTAATGAGATTACTTTGAAAATTGGAGATATCTTATGGTGAAAACACTTTATGACCTAAACTTTTTGCATGGCTATAATTTGAGCTCGTATGCACAACCCCTGCAATTTTAGGAAATTTTACTACTACTTAATACCATGATCATGGTTGGGTTTTAAACACATGATCAATAAAACACATTTTTGGTATCACTTGTTCACTGCCAAAAATCTTGCGCACGAAGCTATTTTATTCTATAAGTATGACACTGTCTATTTTGTAAATGTTTTCATAAATAAAGCCTTTTTCTCTATAATTTGAAATATCACACATTCCTTCACACTTCTTTTATACTTAAATACTATTTTCAAGCTTGAGAGGATATCAATTTCTTCTCTTTAAGTAAATCCACTTGTTCCATTCATAATTGAGAGAAAACTTATATCTATACTTGATCTAACTTTTGTGAGGAATTGAGAGTGTTTTGTGATCAAATCCACTTAGTCTAGTTTCAACCTTATGTATTGAAATCAGAATAAAAAAATTAAAACCGAGATATAAAAGAGGTGTTTGACCTATTAGACAATTCAAGCATGGTTAAATCCTAAGGAGGATAATGCTACTTTCATGTTTGTTTGCTGAGCTTCCCGTGGATCACTCATTGTCAAAGGGGGTGAGTTCAATGTTCATTAGATAACTTATTATTAGGGGACAAGAAAGGGATATCTTCCTTTATTGTATAAAATCTTTTTATGTTGAATGAGAGATTAGGATTCATCGAGGTTTTTACCCAGGTAGAGGTTTTTCCTCATAAACCTGTTTTGTGGATTGTTTGTGTTTTTACATTTATTTTCGCCTAGCTATTGCGCACAACATGTAGATATAGTTAATATCTATGAAGATCCATTGAAATTGAACCTAGGAATTGCATTAAGTTACTTTTTGTGGTAATTACATAGATCACCTATTTTATGGTTTAATTTTAGTTCTAATAACTTCATTATCTCAACTAGTTAACTAGGATTGCTAAAATTAATAAGAATTTTTAAAAGTGGGAATTTTTTATAGGTTAACCTATTCACCACTTCTAGGTTTATTCGCGTGAGAATAATTACATTTCACACCTCTTGTATGTCTATGTGGAGTTTGGTTAATTGATACCATATTGGCTTCTCTTTTGTTAGCATTATGTACCCCAATATATAGGGATAGTTTATACCTCGGGTCACATGTGACACCCCATATAATTTATAACTAGATTGATTAAGCCTAATTTAAATTTATGGAAATCAAACAATTGAATATGATTCTAATCATGACTGGAAATAAAACTATATACATAAGGTAAATAATTTACACAAGTAAGAGGAAAGCCCATACATGTCTGATACCATAAATGACAGTAACAAAAGAATATGCAAATAAGAGATCAAGGAAGCAGTGACAACAACATCCTAGATCCTAAAAAATATTAAATCCACAACGTTAACAACAAGTCCAATTAAAATAAGATTTTAATTGAATTCGGCTACCATACTACTATGCATCTTCCTCTCATCATTTGGTTATTTTTAAGTTTATCCCATACCTAAACAACCCTAGATCTCTCATACGTCTACTCCCAAGACCAAGGGATCCCATGATTATGTATTATTCATCTCAATTGAATATAACTAATCGATTTTGATTAATTCTACACTCAATATCACCAATATATAAGAATATAAGTAAAGATATTAGGCAAGTCCACTATTAACATAATGTACGATCCTAACCACTTACACAACCATACAAGGTATCCATTTAAGCCTTCACATAATGGAGGCCTAATAAGTTTCCTTCGAAAAGTCTCACATCATACTAGGAAGAGTTATAGGTTATAACACCCCTATAACCTCAAAATATCAACCAAGGATTATCACTATGCCTTTACACCAGTCATATATGTAAGGGAATTTTTTGAATTGAGCCAATTTGTATGTATTGAATTAATTTTGGACAAACATTTTGAGTCATAGGTTAGGCTTTGAGTTATTGACCTTTCAAGCCTATGACATGTTTGATTGGAGATATATCGGCAAAGCTTTAAAGATTACATATCTTGTCATATTTCATACCACATCTCATCTTAATGATTCTTAGGATCTCTCAGGTATGAGTACTTATGAATTATTATCCTTGGAAATTTAATTCTGGGTGTTTTTGTTTTTATAAAATTATTTGGATCTATTTTTTAAAAGAAAGATATTTTTGTTTAAAAGTCGTTCAAACGATATTAGGGCTTCATTCTAAGGAAAATGGAAGTTCGTTAAAATGAACTTCAAATGAGCACCAAATGAGGTTTATCTTTTTATGAAACCAAACTCATTTGAAGCTTAATCAAAGCTGGTTTGAACGATTTTGGCATTTCGTTCGAATGAGGTTTTATTAGTTTGAACGAGAATATGACGTCGTTTGAATGAAGTCTAGTTTTCATTCGAACGAACTAAAAATTATGCTGCCTACAAAATTGTGCTTACTATTTAAAGGGGTCGAGGTATCATATTGTTGAGATACTTTTGGCAAACTTTATTTTCCAATTCCTTTCCAAAATTTTCTAACCCTAGTTTCACGCAAAGAGTTTAAAGATCTAAGTTTCATCTTTCTACATGATTTGAGATCTTATATTAAGGGCACCAATATTTTTTTTACTCATCATCATACTTGTTGAGTACGTTACATACATGGATTATGTGTTTTCTAATTACATGCAGTGGACTCCTTGGTGTGGTGTTGTGGTGAAAAAATGAAAGATTTCGTGTTAATATCCATTGATGGTAGATGAGACTGGATCGGTGGATACCGAGACGTGTGTGGACTCACACATTGTGGAAACTTGAAGATCGATAACACATTAAGACTTGAGAGGGAGTCGAGTTCATGTTGTAAGTCAATTGTTGAATTTTTTAATTCCGCATTGTTGGTGTCTAAATTTGGTTTGATAATTTGGAATCATCTTAGCTCACGTTAACCAATATTTATAACCATAGAGAAAAATGATAAGATAGGGAGATATAAGAATTATAAAGGGACATAAATATTTTATATGATTCAGACTAAATATGGTGCCACATCCATGGGGGCAATACCACTATATTTTTAGGGTTTAGTACAATTCTCTTAAGAACACTTTCTAGGGTTAAGATAAAGTAATTATGTCCGAAGGTAGCAATCTATTTATAGTAGTTGGAATTTAATGAGATGGAATACTTTTATACACTAGGTATTTACATCTTTACACAATAATAGGAAGTTGGATATTATTTACGTGCATGTGCATGGTGACTGTTGAATATCCGACATGTGTCTGCTAATATTACTGACTGTTCACCTTCACGGGTGAGGTCAACTTTGTGGCCAACCACAAAATAATTGAGCCGACTAGGCCTATTCTTTGCTCAAGGATTCACTGATAGTGCTAATATATGTCAATTTTTTTTATTGATTTACGTGGTCTAATTATTTTAGGCTATAACAAAAGCCTCCAATACTTCATTCTTGGTGGGAAGATGTGGTGAGTGAAAGGATGGATTATTCTCCTTTAGAAGCTTCTTAACTACTTGGAAGGTATTTGGTCAACTGCCGACCTCTTGGACTTATAAATTTTTATCCTGTCATATTAAGGCAGTGGTAATTTTATAAATAATTCAAAAATAGTAAACCGTTTGAGGGTACACTGGTCGTTTGGGCATCTGAGGTAATATGACACAGTCGATATCTCAAATGATGTTAAACTTAATTATTTCAAATTTGGAACTTAAGAGATGCCACCACTCATATAAAAGTTCCCTTCCCTCTTAATATCATCCCACCTTGAATTTTAAACTCCTTTCTTCACTATTAATCTCTTACTTCTCCATTAGAGAGAGAACTACTGCTGGGTACTTAATTTTACATAAAAATCCTTTCTTTCTTGTATTTTCCTTTCTGAGTTTTTATGATGATGTATATTTTTAATGAGGCTTCTTTGGAGGAGTTTAGAATAAAGCGTAAAATTCTCGAGTGGGTGGAAACTGAGTTGGTCACAAGTCCTTATGACTTGTATGCATTAGAAGGAGGTAATTGGCTTCCCTATATTTATTGTAGCGTGTATGGTAACTTTCCCACCAATTCGATTGTTTTTTGATGTGGTCCCAGCCGAAGTCGCACCAAATACTTGGAGACAATTACATGGGGTTAACTATGTTAAGGAACTATATGGAACCCACATAGGAATAATAGAATTGATGTACTGCTACAACTGGAGGACCATCTCTGATAACATTTACTACTTGAATATCAGATATTCCAATAGGGATATAGTACTTAATTTTACTGATTCCAATAAAGAGTATTAGGATTATGGATTGGTTGTTAAGAATTTAATATTTGCCTCTCTTCCTGAGGGTGAAGAATATACCGGGCCAAGCTGCCCTCAGGAAGGGCATGGCATTAGTCGACATTTTTATTATTTGTATATTTTTTGCTTTTTTCTTTCAATTTTCTCAGTTACTGACCAGTGTCCATGTTTTTGTGCTTAGCAGAGAAGAAAGAAGGACACTCCCATTTTTTTGAGCTGAATTTTCCTGAACTGAAGCTCGTTTGGTCCATCCAGCAGAGACTTGGTGATAGAACATATATTGTACCCTTACTGAAGCGGAAATGTGCTGCGGTGTAGTTCCAACTGTGGTAGCCATCATTCTCTATGTTACATGACTTACACACCTTCCACACCCCTTTATACGATAACTACCGCAACCCTTGAACATAAAGGCGACGACCTTATTTAAAAAATTTATGCCGTAGATCCTAAGCTCATCTTTGAGCTGGCCACATCATATCTCATCACAAAAACAATACCAACACCTATATATAGAGGTCCACATTTCGAGGCAAGGGGGGATGATTCCTAATCGGGTGAGTCAGATCAGATACCACGACGCTCTCCAGACCACTCGGTCCAACTCGCGGGCTTCTCTGTGGCATCACAACCACTACTCTGGCGCACCATAATCCTCATTACTGTAATGTATTTTTCTTTTATCTTTATGCTTGTACGCCTCTTTAGGCATAACTACTGTGTACCAAACAACATATATAATGAGAGTGTGGCACCAAAGTGCACGTAGTCTCATTATTATTACCGAAACACTCTATATCTTGTCTTTTATCTCTCTTTACTTGCTCTATTTTCTTATTATGTATTTTACTCTTGATTTTTTGATACGAGAGCGACAAGTGGATGATTTCTCGTATCATCAATTTGGAGTCATCTGTGGGAACCGAGATATTTCAATCTTGTTTATCTATATTTCATGTTCTTAGACACCTTATTCTATTCATGGGGATCCTTTAGATCATCATCATATGAGTAAATTTTGGTTATTGAGCTCTATTTTATATTTTCACCCTTGAATGGGTATTTCGAATATTCAGATCTGTCTGTGGGTCTCTCTTTTTATGAATTTGGATATATCTTACGTACCCATATGATATCATTTCATCTAGATAATGCTGAAAAGCATGATGGGTTTTAGACCCGTAAAGATGAGTGATTAAGGGAGGATAATATTTATTCCCTTTTTTCTATTCTTTGCCTATGATCTAGGGTTTATTCATTAGAATTGTGCCATTTTGTGCACCGAGAGGTTATTTCTCTCATGGATAGACCCTAGTAGGTATGCTTTCCATGAGTTTCAGAAGAGAAACCTAATTTCTGTGTTCCAATTTTGGGATTATTCCCTTCACTACCTAGACAGGGATGTATCCTGGCAGTTCAACTGCCTTTCTTGCCGTGGCCTCTACTGGTGAAGTTGCATTATAGAAGATTCAAAACATTAAGGAACGTACTCAGGTGGTCTCTATCTCAACCTTGGTGAATGTAATAATAAGGCCACGGAAGTACACCTATGTGATTCACTGGCCACGGCCTTATCAATAATGTCATGCAGCAGTGCAAACTCTGCATCCCAACTTCCTACTTTGTTAATCCAATATTTTTGTGATTACTCAAAGGGTCCTCATGCTTGAGGTTTCAACCTCATCCAATGTGGGTGCGGTACGCAGGATCATTGCTTCTGCAGCCCCAGAAGTTCCATCCGTAGAAGCAGCCAGTAGGAGCAAAGAAAAGCGAGTGGAGAAGGCAAAGAGCAGATCTGAGGCCTACACTTCATTTACCTTCCCAGTTGAAGACATCTTTTAGTTCATCAAAGAGAACAAGCTACTAAGGTGGCTAGAAAAGCTGAGGGATCCACCCCATAAGAGGAACAAGGCTAGTTGGTGCAGATTCCATCAGGACCATGGCTATGACACTGAGCAATGCTATGCTCTGAAGGATGAAATTAAAAGGCTGATTGGGCAAGGAATGATGCAGAGGTTCCTCAGAGATGCTTAGGGGATGCAACCTAGCCTGATGAACCATACTTCCCTTATCTTTATGATTTTGTTTATATCTCCTTTTATTTCTGTTCGTAGTGAACATTATCTTTTATTTCATTCTGACCTTTTATGTCCACGCTTATGAGAATTAATGAATATAATATTTTAATTTATCAATTCTATTAAATGATATCTTATGAAAGACTTCTTGTCTTAAACAGATTATATATGCAGACATTGAATTATATTGGGAATGATTATATTCAAATGGGCTCACAACGCCCGTAATGATGCGTGACTATATGAAGTCGAATGATAATTGAATATGACAAAAGCAACTATTAAGAGCAACTATCTGAATTGGTCTTCAACAATCACTCATAAAGACTAAATCCCAGCATATTATGGCTACATTCTCAAAAGTAGTTATCAAAAAGTATTATTAGCCACGGGGACTTCAGGTACCCATTCTAAGATTTCAGGATGCGGCATTTGCCACGAGGACTTACAATACCCGTTCTTAGCTTTCATGATGCGTCATTATCCCGGGGAGGTTACTCCCCCGGAAAACATCATTAACTTGGTGGATATGAGACGAAAACATCATTGACTTGGTGATCTCATATTAGCTTGGGGAAGCTTTATAATACCTAGCCCAGGAAGGCCTGAAAATAACCCAAATGGGTCAAAGACTAAATTGTCTACGGATAATCCTATATTTGAAGAGGCCGAAGACTTAATTGTCTACAGATAATCCTATTATAGCCTGGGAAGGCTTTATATATATCCAAATATAGCTTGGGGAACCTTTATAATACCTAGACTAGGGGCCTGAAAATAACCCACTCGACTAACGAAAATTCATGAAAGGAAATCAAAGCGACTAAAGGAAAGCCATGAAAGGCAATCGAATCGACTAAAGGAAAGCCATTAAAGTAAATCAAAGCGATTAACGGAAAGCTACGAAATGCGATCAAATCTACTGAAAGAAGTTGGGACACTTACATCATGAAGCATGCCAAAGCTACGCAAAAAGGATGACCTCAGGCCAGCATGATGTCATCATATTGTTGTCAAGGGTCAGAAAGGCCCCGTAGCCCTATCAATATAGCCACAACAATTTAATAGTCCACTTGTTCATTTAGAAGATGAAACAAATATAAAGAAATGACATTTATTACTAAAATTCCACAGCTGGGTTGCAAACCAGCCGCGGCCTCTGTATTGTGGCATCAAGGTTTGGAATAGTACTGGAAAAATTAAGGTTGAAGGCAAAGTGTATCTGGCCACGGCCTATTTTGTGTAAGTGCATCATTGAAGAGTTTTGTCAAGAGCATTCAAGTAAACAATTCAAATGTAAAAGCACCAAAGCATTAGAAGAATTTATAGTCAACAGGTTGCAGCCATATTGGAATATAGGCCGCAACCCATGTGAAAACATTTATATATTGGTGTCGCAGAAAACTCATTCAATCAAGCAATCAAACATTTATGCAAGTATGGAGGCATGCAAATGAAGTAAAAAAAATGTTATAAAGTAGAAGAGGCCGCAGCCTAGGACTTAAAGTTAGGCTAAAGCCATAGTAAAAAATACAAGTGTTTGATGTTATACACATTAAGGTCGCAGCCATTCAAGAACAACAAAAGTTAAAAAGGGACGCAACCCTAAGATGCAACATCGTCATCTTTTGCTCCCTTTCCTCCATCACCAGCTGTCATAGTTTCTTCAACATCTGTCGCGGCCTCTACCTCTGCCCTTAACCTGGCTCTTTCTTCTACCGCAGCCTTGATCTCAGCCACGCACTTTTGATGCTCAGTATCACCAGGCCCCAGGCAAGAATTATCTCTTTAGATTTTGGGAATTTTTTTATGACTTTATGCCTAAGCTCTTGGTAGCCGTGGAGGTAGGTTCTGTTGTTGATGAGGTAGAAGTCCTTGG
This sequence comes from Sambucus nigra, assembly GCA_949130495.1. Lineage (NCBI taxonomy): Eukaryota > Viridiplantae > Streptophyta > Magnoliopsida > Dipsacales > Adoxaceae > Sambucus > Sambucus nigra. Next base: position 165,509,805 of record OX422213.1, on the reverse strand, counting down.
AGCCCTTGAATGACTCCACAGTGCTGTCAATCGCCAATTGAAGGGCTGCAACATGATCTTCTCCGATCTTCTTAACCATTACGGCATGGACTTCTACTTCATTAGCAGTCTTGGCTTTCAGTTCCTCATACTTCTTCTACAGCAGTTCAAGCTTGCTATTGGTAAACTCTGAGGCCTTAGTAACTTTCATAGTTTGAGATTAAGAAACCTTGAGGGACTCTTCCACCTACCTAAAGTTCTCTTCAGCATCTTACTTGGCCTATTCTGCAGCCTTAATGGTGGCATCTGCGTTCATCTTGCACAACTTAAGGGCCACAGCAGAAGACCTTTTCCCAGCTTCAAAGGAAGCTTCCATGGCATTTTCCAAATTAGTGGAGTGAACTCTATTCGCGACCTCTTTCATCTTATACAAGGCCTCATACTTCCTCTTCTGAGAATTATGACGTTCACAACTTGCAAAAAGATTTAAAGTTAAGAGCAAGACATGAAATGTGAAAATAAAACTGAGAAGGTACTTTCACTTACCCTCAACAGACTATGGAAACCATAATCCTCTAAGTCATCGTGGTCTTCCTCTACAATTTGATCAAGGTCCGTGGAATCTGGGACCCTTTTCATCCTGCAGATAAACCTCACAGTTATGTCCCAAGAGGATTCCGTGTTGGGCTGCCTAAGATGTGGCCGTGGACGGCCATCAAGACCAACACTAACACGACACTTAGGAGGCGCCAGGTTGGCATTAATAGCAATAATTATGGGTGGTAGTGAATTTGAATGGTATGGACCCTCATACGTTGACATTAGCCCTACTGTGGTTAGATTTTCCCTGATGTCATTATCAAAAGTACCCTCAGGCCTCTCATTAGGGGTCTCCTCCTCAACTTGGAGTTTGGGCGCGACAAGGATAGTTCGTTCCATGGCCTGATTTTGGGGAGCAACAGGAAGATTTTGGTCACTTGAAGTGACCGCGATAGGAACCTTGGCCTTTGTCCTCTTCCTCTTCATTTTCCTAGCAATGTTATTGAGGACAGCTGTGTCCTCATCCATTTCTACCAACTGGCAGCCAATATCTCCCTATCAACTTCCTCACCTGAAAGAACAAATACAACAATAAAAATCTGAAGCTTAAAAATAATTACCGCGATATTTATAAGTGAAAGGGTTATTACCTTTTGTGGCCATCTCTTCAGGAATACATTTGTTGGGGAAGTAGCCCGCTTCAAAAATGGAGGCAGAGGTTACAAGTATGCTGAACTTCTTCTCCTCAGCAAGAACTGCCACGGCTTTGCCAACTATTTTCTCTTGCCACTTACTAAGCTGTAAATTGTCAAAAATTGCTAATAAAGTACACAGGTTAGTAAAAAAGCAAGGTGTGGAGAATAATATGCAACTATAAAGAGGGGACGCAACTATAATTGAAAAAGAACCAAGTTTGGAAGGACACCCCCATTGTCGCGGCATCTTAAATCTTCTCTCCCTCCACTCTCTTCAGGGTGGATCTCCCACCCTTCTCCAGAAAGTAAAAAAATATTTGCCCTTCTAGTTATTTACACTGGTAGGCCTCCCAGAGTAAAGGGTCTTATCTTTACCACGGACTAAAAAGTAATAGTAACCAGCAAATTTTACATAGTTTTCCTTGGGGCAATAGAAGTGGAAAAACTCCACGGGAGTAATATCTCTCTTGAATTTATTCTCCCATAGTACGATAGCTGCGAGAATGTCCCTCCAGCCATTGGGATCTAATTGGGTTGGGGCTAACCTCATTATTTGGAAAATTTTCCTAACGAGAACAGGGACAGGCATCCGCAGCCCGAAAATGAAAGCGTGCATGGGGAAGAAGACCCCATCGTTAGCAAGTGCCATGCATGGCCTTTGCTCCGAGTAAGAGTTGAGCACATCAAACCCTTAGGGAACTCGAGATCCTCAGCTACCTGATCAACCCATTCTTGGGTCATAGTGCTGTAGATACCAAGTGCAGTAGGAACTCTCTCAACTCTCCTAGATGTACTAGTAGGTGTATCCCTAACCTGAGATGGACCCCTTACCACGACATTCTCATCTACATCTATTGCTTGGTTGGTAGAATTGGACTCTTCCTCCATTGCCGTAGAATTTATGTTTGAATCTAACACCACACAGTTGGTGCAATCTCTCAACTAGCACGACCCTATTATCCTCAAAGGAGACACTAAAGGAAGTTCGGGAGGAGAGGATCCAAAATGTTTGATCCAAAATCCTCTTAGAAATTTATCTGGGTCAAAGTTCATATGGCTGGAGCAATACCTGAAAAGCAGAGAGTTTGCAGTTAGGTGCCACAACCAATATGGTCCTAAAAAACCTTTAAGAAGCTACAGAAGGAATAATGATGTTTAGATTAAAGACAACATAAATGATTATAAAAATTGGATAAATGTGCCAAGTGTTGGGTCCTAAAGTCCTAGAAGTTAAACGTAGGCGCGACATATTATTTTGAGGGTAAGAGGCATTCTCGTACATGCCGCGACTACTCACTCAAACAGGCTTGTATCTAATCTGAATAAATTCAAAGATCCAAAGGCCCTAGAATGTGAAACGTTTCTCAAGAACATAAAAAATAAAGACAGAAACCTAAAAGTCTACAATCGTATTAAAGAGCGATTTTTCAATACAGTGCTCAATTCATGGAGAGAGTGACATATACGGGTTTAATTCTTGGATAAGTCACAGTTATGTTGCAAAGACATGAGTTTGAATAAATCAAGAGAGAATATGACTCATGTCGTGGCCTATTTTGTTAGAGAGATAATCATGTATGCACATGCTGTAGAAAATTTTGAAACTACTTAATATTTGAAGGCCGCAGACATTGACCCAACACAACCCTAAAGTGAAAAGGGATTTTTATTAGGCCGTAGCCATGAATTCCTTATGTTGCGGCTATATACGTAAACAAGTTAGTATATAGTGTTGATAAATTTGAAGATTGAGGCCCTAGAATGTGAAGGGTTTGTTCAAGAACATCAAGAATAATTATATATTTCAACGACTTATTCATATTCTGTCTCTACAAATTGGGAATTCAAAAATCCTATCAAGTAAGGGTTATTTTAACAATTCAATTTCAAATCAGTCACAGATTAAGATGAGGGATAATTATTATGCAACACATGAATTCAAAAGGACCATCTAACAAGCATAAATCAGAAACAAACAACAAAAGGTTGAACCACAAGAAGTTTTTTGTTGGAAAATTACTTGGAATTGGGTGAAATCCGATTGCTCTGCCATAGATCGCCAAACACCACCACACACTGGCTTGAAAGGACGTCGGAATACTGTAGACGAAGTATAAACAAAGATTTTCTTTCGATATGCTCTCAAACGTCTGGGAAATGTAATGAAGTCCATGACTGGAACAATATATATAAGAGGGCATGGGAAGACAAAGCGTCACCATGGAAATACCGCGGCACCTTGAGAAGACTTGATTAATCAGCCGCAACCCCAATCACAATATCTTGGCAACATGACTTGGGGGCTTATTGATAGAACATATATTTTACCCTTAATGTAGCAAAAATATGCTGCGGCGTAGTTCCAACTGCCGCAGCCATCATTCTCTATGTTACATGCCTTGCACACCTGTCGCACCCCTTTATACGACAACTGCCGCAGCCCTTGAACATACAGGCGGCAGACCCATTTACAAGATATATGCCGTGGATCCTAATATCATCTTTGAGCTGTATGTAGCATCTCTCATCACAACAATAATACCAACACCTATATATAGAGGTCCACACCTCAAGATGAGGGGGGATGTTTCCTAATTGGGGGAGTCAGATTAGAGACCACGATGCTCTCCAGACCACTCAGTCCATCTCGAGGGCTTCTCTTTAGCATCGCAACCACCACTCCGTCACACCGGAATCCTCATTACAATCATGTATTCTCCTTTTATCCTTATGCTTGTACGCCTCTTTAGGCATAACTACTATGTACTAAACAACATATATAATGAGAGTGTGGCACCAAAGTGGACATAGGCTCATTATTATAGCCAAACCACTCTTTATCTTGTCTTTTATCTCTCTTTACTTGCTCTATTTTCTTATTATGCACTTTACTCTTGATTGTTGATACGAGAGCGACTAGTGGATGATTTCTCATATCATCACTTGGGGAGAAATATCCTTGTTCGGAATCAGTGTATTGGAATACCAGAGTTCAATTACTTCGTTTGTTGCTCAAACAATCGAGGACATTCCTTTAGCCCCCATTTATTTAAAGGAGCCAAAATCATCTTTCCTCGACTATTGATTCAGAATCTTCTTCTTAGTTAGAGAAAAATATCGCTGTTAGAGGTACTTCCTCCTCAGTTTAATCCCTAGACAATAATTTAATGTCGATTACGACACCTTCTCCAGAAATGGTGAAAAGAAATATCCACCACCTTCTTAATGGAGCTATGTTCCCTTCTCCAAATGAAAAGAGGAATATTAAAGAGGGTAACTATGAACTCCTTGTGGTGGCAGCACATGAAGAAGTGAAGACCTAGGAGCTTTAATTTAAGAGGTTGAAGAAGGTACGTACCGATCGCCTAGAGCTTCCAGGAAAGGGTCAGGTCTACCAGGGCCTAGGTGGTGCCTCTTCGCTAGCATTAAACCTTGGACTTAATCAGGGTCTGATGCCGATGAAGTTGTTATTGCTGCCCTTTCTAGGGCTAGATTATTAGAAAAATCCAATCATAGTTTGGCCTTGGTAAATATCTCTTCTGTTTCTTCATTTCATTTGATTATGCTCTAATTATATGGTTTATGACTTTCTAAATTTTCTTGAATTAATCCTTTAAAGAAGGATGGTATGCTGCTCTGACGAAGGTCGACACCGCTCTAGACTCTGAGCTCTTTCAGTAAAATAACTTTGGTACTCCTTCTACGATTAATAAAGCGATTAATTATGCGAAAGGAATGGGCGAGTCGTTTGCACCCTAATAATTGGCTGTAATCATTATTCATCCAGAGTACGAAGTTGCTCAGGACAAGGAGAATGTGTAGATATTTAGGGTTATTTTATGATTTTTGGCTTATAATATCGCTTTTCTTGTAATCCGAACTGGTCTTTTTTTATATTTCCCTTCAATATTTATAATGAAGTAACCTTTCCCTTACCAATGACATTGCTACATGTTGTGATTTTTCTTTGAATTTTCCATACTTATTCCCTATTTATCCCTTTAAGTCAAACTCCAAGAAAGATGTTTTGGCAACTTTTGAGAGTGACCTATATAAGAGGAGTGTTCAGATATTTGGGGCATGTCACAAAGATCTTGACGAAGAAGAACGAAAGAAATGCTCAACTTATATGATTTTGACCAAGGTAGAGAAGCGTATCTTAATCCAAATAGGATGTTCAGCTAAGTAGTGATAACCAGTTACTCCTATAATGAAATCATACTTTAAATGAAGAAAGATCACAAGGAAGATGCTCGGCTTAGCAGCAAAAGTAGTTTTGATAAGAAGTTGCAACACATCTCCTCAACCTTTTCTAAGAAGGAATTTGTGCTAAAATTTGAGGTGAATAGTGCTCGAGAAGTGGCCTATCTGTTGTAGCAGGATAATAATATTTTACGGGATGAGTTGGAGGGACTAAAGAAGTCCATAAGTGTTGATCAGAGTGAAGTTTGTAGTTGCTCGCCCAAAAGTTGAAAAGCAAAGGACTAAAAAGATGTTGACTGACTAGGCTGACTTGATAAAGAACTAATCTTCTAACATGAAGATATTTAATGAGAAGGTTGACCATCTGACTTTCGATTTTCATAAGCAACTGCGCACTTTTTGGATGAATGGGTATGATAAAGCCTTGGCACATATGAGTGATGAACTGGAGCGGGCTAGGAGAAAATGTTATAAATAGGGCTAGTTTAATGCCCTAGCAGTCTTGAAAGTTCCAGTAAAAGATCCTTTAAGGTATTGGCATGATCCTGGGTGCTTAGATCATCCTATGTATCCCTTCAAGTTAGATATTTAGTGGATTGCTACTAATGCTATCCCTATAAGCCTAGTCAGGAAATATATGGGGGATTATGATATTCATGGGGATAATAAATTTAGTCAACCTCTTCACCAAGTCAATAGGCCTAGTTTTGGTAGACATGAAAGGATTAGAGATTTGAGCTCTACTATTCTTCCTTCAGCTCTGGATGTTCCTCCTGAAGGAACAGATAAGGCCATTGTAAAGGACTAATCAAAATGAGAAGCTTCTATGTTTTTTCTTATAATGAAAGGATATGATGGATATTAATTTATAATAGTGCAATATCTCCTTTATGAATAAAATCGTCATTATTGTTTGTGTTCCTTTTCATGGTTGTGGCCTACCTATATATTATGATTATGTAGTTGGCTATTTGCCAACTAATCTGCTTGAGTGGTTACAATTTGGATGAACATAAGTTGTCCACCCTTAGGTTTTACTAAAGTATTTATGGTCGTTCAAACATATTTTGTCATTTTTTATGAAGTGTTTATGTTAGTTACCATTGGTGACTAATAATTTGGTCCACTAAAACTTCTCGTTCTTGACTTTAAGGGGTCATACAAGAAGTTTTAGACTTGGAAACTTCTTGTTCATGACTTATCAAAGATGAAGTCATATATGAAGTTTTGAGATTGATCTCACTATCATTGGTGACAAAATTGTGAGTTGAGTTTTTCCTTTACTTTATTTTATTTGTGTTATTATTGTGATTTTTACATCTCCCATTCCTAAAAAAACACAAAAAAGGAAATCAATTGCTAAAAAATTGACTATTTTTCATTGAAACTGAAAAAGACATGCTACATAGATATTAAAGTTTCCACACATAATCTGGTCAAATAATTACAGAAATACGATAAGGACCATGCAAATTTTCATTCAACTTGTTTCCTTTTTGCAGTACTTTCTTTAGAACGTAGTCTCCCTCCTTCAAGTTGCTCGGTTTCACTTCCCTATTGTAGAACGGACAGTACGTTATTGATAGGCCACCACATATAGTGTCGCATTCTATATAACCTCTTCAACCAAAGTTTAAATCTATTCTCCTCATGAGGTCACTCGTCAGAGAGTAAAATTGAGTACTCTATGTTTGGGCAGATCAATTTCTATGACGTCCATAACTGTTATCCCAAATGCCAACATGCAAGGAGTTCCGCCAGTAGTTGTTCTCGACATGGTTCTATAAGGCCAGAGTACACTCTATAACTCGTTGATCCAGTTTCCTTTGGCATCATCTGGCCTTTTCTTTAGGCCATCAAGTAGTGTTTTATTGGTTATCACTGTTTGGCCATTACATTGAGGGTGTCCAAGAGCATAGTGTAGTTTTTGTATTGGACGAAGTAATTTTTGAATTCCTGGTTGTCAAATTGAGTCCTATTATTTGTGATAAAGGCATATGGAATACCATAAGGATATATGATATTATTCCATATGAATTGGAAGACTCTCTCATAGAGCATTTCAATAAGGGGTTCAACCTCCACCCACTTGGTGAAGTAATCTATAGTGACGACCAAGTATTTGAACTTGCCTCTTGTCTTTAGCAGTCAGCCAACCAAATCAATTCCCCACTTAGAAAAAGGCTATATGGATTTAATCGGTGTAAGTTTATATCTAAGTTTCCTATAGATGTTGGTTAACTTCTAAAATTTGTCACATAATCTGGCATATGCTACACAATTTGTGTTCATAGTTGTCCAGTAATATCCTTGGGTTGCCTCTCGTAGGACCAATGATCTTCCTACTTAATGATCCCCGTAGGAGCCCTCGTGTACTTCCTTAATCATTTCTTGCACCTCAAAAGGGTGAACATATATGGTAAATAATATTATCTTGTATAAGACTCCTCCTTCCAAAACGTAGCTAGTTTCTTTATACTTCATCTTCCTAGCCTCTTTTAGATCATTTGGTAGGGTACCATTTTCAATATATCCTTTGATGGGATCCATCCATGATGGTCCCAAATCTACTGCAGTTAAATTAACATTTTCTTCATCCATGCATCTGTTCATTATGATTTGTACAGGAATGGTCCTCCTTAGCTCCGTCCCGTTTTCTTTGGCATTTTCAATTCTAGGTATTCTGACTGCTAAAAACTTGGATATTTTGTTATGGGCTTTGGCTAGATATCTTATCATCAATTCTATTCTGAATCTATATATCCCTAATAATTTGTTAAATATCAATAGGGAATCACTATGAGTTATCACCTGCTCGACGCCTAATGATAAAGCCAATTCAAAGCTTGTGATCAGTGCTTCATATTCTGCCTCATTGTTAGAAGTTGAAACCTCAATGCATATTCCACATCACATCATAAGGAGTGTTGATTATTAATCTAACACCACTACCTATGGCATATGCGGATCCATCTACATATATTTTCCACATAGGTAATTCTTCACCGAAGTTCCCTCTGACCAAGGATCCATACTTGAATATCTTTTGTCTTTATTAAGAGTATCATACAACGGTTTCTCGCCCAATGGATGTTTATGATTTGTTAATCATATAGATGTCTTCTAGAAAAATCTTCTCTGGGTGATCAGATATTGAGCTCTCTTCTGAAGAAGTCTACTCTCTTGGGTTATCTTCATAAGTGAATTCGGCTATAAAGTCTATTACCGATTGGCCCTTTAATGCTGTTACAGGTTCATAATGTATATCATAGTCTCCGAGATCCGCTACCCATGCTATTAATCTCCCCGACTTTTCTAGCTTATGAATGTCAAGTCTGTGTATACCACAATAGCGTGTGCTTGGAACTATGGCTTCATTCTTCGTGAAGCTTCAATAAAGACAAAAGTAAGCTCTTACAGATATGGGTATCTAATTTTTACTCCTAAAAAAACCTTAATAATATAATTGACTGGTTTATGTACCCCTTTCTCTTGTCGGATAAGCACCGAGCTAACTGCCAACTCAAATAGTATTAGGTATAGTTATAATGTTTCTCCCATAATTGGTCGGGAAAGTAGTGGTGGTGATCCTAAATACTTTTTAATATCTAAAAAGGCATTATCACCATCTTCATTCCACTCAAATGTCTTTTTTAATATTTAAAAAAATGGGAAACACCTGTAAGTAGCTCGGGAGATAAACCTGTTAAGGGATGCTACTCTTCTAGTTAACTTTTATACATCCTTCTTTGTTGAGGGAGACTGCATATCAATCAACACTCCAATCTTATTTGGATTGTATCTAATGACTCTTTGATTTATTATGAATCTTAGAAACATTCCTTCTCGCATAACGAACACGCACTTGGTTGGGTTGAGTTTCATCTAATATTTTTCCATCTGATCAAACGTCTGTCCCATGTCCGTGATGTGGTCGGCTACTTTCATACTCTTAGTGAACATGTCATCCACATATACTTCCATATTTTTAAATTTTCTCTTCGAAAACCTTATTCACCAACCTTTGGTATGTTACTCTAGCGTTTTTGAGCCTAAAGGGCATAATGTTGTAGTGATAAGTACCTCGGCTGGTGATAAATGAAGTTTTCTCCTTGTCTTCTTATTTTATTTTAATTTGGTTATACCCTGTTTATATACCCATAAAATTGAGTAATTTATGCCCAACTATAACATTGATCACTTGATCGAGGCGAGATGAAGAGAAGCCTTGTTAAGATCTGTGAAGTCAACACACATACGCCATTTGTTGTTCTTATTCCCTACCATTACCACATTGGCCAACCAATTAGGGTATTTGATATCTTCAATGAACCTTGCATTATGTATTTTTTCCACCTCTTCCTGGATGTCTACGTTATTCTCAGGGCTAAATACATGCTGCTTCTATTTAATCGATTTAGCATCCTTGGGGATGTTCAATTCATGGCATATAAATCTTGGGTCAATATCTGTAGTATCCTCTGACTCCAATCAAGCACACTCTTTCGTTGTTTAAGGAATTTTATCACTTCTTATTTGAGTGTTCGATCTGGGGATGAATTGATTTATGTGGTTCTCTTTGGGTGATCGTTGTTCAAGATGATTGTATCTCTTTCTTCCACTTCTTATCCCATAACCAAATCAACCTCTTCACTGGGGTCTAGGGTCTCAGTGTGATAAGTAACGGTGAGTTTCTTTGCTTCCACTTCATCAACTGATATGTAATAGCATTCCCTAGCTTCAATTTGATTTTTTGTAACGACATCGACCCCATAATGTGTGGGGAACTTTAAGCATTGGAGGATAATAAGTGGTATTGCTTCGAATTTTTCAAGTTTAACTTCCTAAGGATCATGTTATACGATGATTGGACGTTCTTGTCTAAGATATAAAATGGTTCCTTTAAGTTCGACTAGATGGCCATGTGCAGATAAAGACTTCCAACTTGACAGTTCCTAAAGGATACACCTTTTCTCCCAAAAATCCTATAAGGGGCCTATGATAGGGCTCTAACTTGCTGTCACGCAACCCCAATCCTATGAAGCAGTTGTAAACATGACATCGGTTGAGCTACCATTGTCCATTAAAATTCTTGCAATTCTTACTTCGTGTACCCTTATAGTGACTACCAGATCATGGGTATAGAGTATTCCAGATAGGTCGTTATTAGAAAAATTTATCAATAACTTGTCTTTGTTCACTTTCCTTTGGTGACCATCAACATTGTCAAAAATATTGATTTGCCGAATGTATGAACATGCCTTGATTCTATTTAGGTAAGATTTTATTTTGGCTATTTTGTCGCCGCAACCAACGTCACCTCCTGTAATGAAATGGAAACCAAAAGAAATATTTTTTACCTTGAGCTCAGGCTCCTGGGGTTTCTTGGGCAGGTCTAGGTTTTCTTTTAAGTCATTATCCCTGCCTATTTTCTTGTCATTCCTTCTCTTGCATGGGGATTTTGATCGTTCGGTTCTCTTTCCTCTATCCTGTTAATGAACTTGAAAAGTCACCACGTGGGATCAGACTTTTTATTTCATTCTTTAAGGCTATGCAATTGTTTGTAGTATACCCATGGTCGTTATGAAACCCACTATATTTGGATTTATCTCTCTTTTATGCAATTATTTGTAGTATACCCATGGTCTTTATGAAACTCACAATATTTGGATTTATCTCTCCTGTTCGGAGGAGACTTCAGTTTTATAGGCCATTTTAAATCCTTTTTCCCCGGATTTCTTCTAGGATGTGGTGTACACCAATAGTTAAGGGTATAATCATCATACCTCTTGGGATTTTCAGCCTTCTTATCTTCTTGATCCTTCTTCTCAGAGCTCTTATGGATGTTGACCTTAGAGCCAAAATCTTATTTAGCGGCCATAGCCTCCTCTGCGTTCATGATTTTACTCGCTTTAGCCATCAACTGAGTTATGTCCTTAAGGGGATCATTGGATAGAGCATAATATAACTTCTTAGGGATAAAATCACTCATCAGGGCACGAATCATCATCTTTTCTTCATAGTCTACCACTTCTAATTTTTCACTGTTAAAACGAGTATACTCACGGGTGGTCTCCCCTAGTTGTTGATGAACACTCAGTAAGTGAGATACTATGTTGATGGGGTTGGCAACAAAGTAGAAACTACTGATGAATAACTTGACAAGTTGCTAAAAACTAGAGATTTTCCCTCAGGGCAAATTATTGTAGAAAATTTTCACCAATTCGATAATAGTTCTTGAGAATGCTCGGCAACGTATCTCATCTTGACTGAGTAAATGCCGACAACAACCTGGTATTGATCTAATGAAGGACATGATTAGTTTTACAATCATATTTGAGATTAACTACGGGTGTCTTGAATTTAACAGGTGTTAGGAAGTTCATAATTTTGGGGACAAAAGGGGACCTTATGACAACCCACAATTTAATGTAATTAGAAAATAAGTTATTACTCAAAATGAGATTTCATTAAAACTAAGTCGACAAATAAATTTTTATAAAACCAATAAAGTTTCGAAATATTTTTATACAAATATTATACACGTGTAAATATCGTGTATATTTAAATAATTTTTTATTATTAAATATAAAATTACATTAAACAAAAAGATCCAAATTTAGTTTAACCCAAATAAAAAATGTTGTTAAATTAAAAAAAAAAATGAAGGGGCAGTAGTGTAAATTTCCTAAGTTTTAAACTTAGGGGCTAAAAGTGTAAATAATAAAAAACTTAAAATATCTAAAACGTTAACTGCCCTTTTTTACCTGTTACAAAGAAAAACCAAAAAAATAAGGTTAACCGCCACATGTTGAGGAAGGGAAAAAAAGGGGGAAAAACCTATAAACCCAAACTGACCCTCTCCCCCCTTATAATACCTGTTACTCCCATACTCAAATCCAATGGAAAAATTAAGATCCCGAACCAGTAGAAGAAACCAACCAAACAGGAGAAAAGAGAAGAAATGAAGAAGAAGGAAGCCATCTTCTTTTTCCTAACAAACAACTACATGTGGGATTTATATAAGAGTATGTAACCTTATATATATATATATGTGCGCACGTGTGTGTGTATATCCCTATGTATGTATGTGTGTTATGAGGAGATATATGAAAACACTGAGTCTAAATCATGAAAGGGCCAAACTATTGGCCGGGATAAAATTTTTTTGTACGTATCTTTGATCAAAGAAAAATACCATTTTTTTAAAAACCAACAGTGGATATAAATGTACACTCTGAAAGCCAGTTTTTCTATCTTTAAAAATTCATATCTTTTAAGCCATTACTAAAAAAATGCAAAACGTACCGTTGCGTTTGAAGTGTCAAAAGGAATATTTTATATATAAATATTTTTAATGGACAATATTTTTTATAACATCAAATTCGGGTCATTATGTCAATTAAGGGTCCCAAATATCAGTTTAAATATCATTTTTTTCGTATAAAACATATACCAAAAATATTCCTACATTAATTAATATTTTTCAATGTGAACCAAACTAATTATTTACAAATTTAAGAAAATATTATTTTATTATATTTTCCCCAAAGAAATTATTCCGAAAAGTTGTAAACAGTTAAACGGAGAATGCAACTCGGATCCGATATGTGTATAAAATAATTAATTGGATACCCAAATACCCACGACAATTTAATTACGAACCAAGCTAGGTATGGAGTGAAACATTTATTTTGGATTATCCATAGTAACTCTTGTCTTAAAAATCACATTCAAACATGACAAGCAACAACGACAAGTCAAGCTAAGCACCAGTTTCTAGTAGGTTTTACCTTTTTGATAGTAATTTTCAGCATTTTTGATATACTGCTATTTGATATCACATTGTGATAGCTCCAATTTACTCTTAGTATGTGCATCTTATGATACTAACATACTACATATATTATTGAATATCATTGATATTTAAATATGGATCGTATGAATCAAATTAACCCTTCTCATCTAATAACAGATTTCATGATAATATTGAAATGATTGAATCAATTCACCCCTACACTTATGTGCAAATGATCACATTATAAGCATCAGTATTAACTAGGGAGTAGACTGTCGTGATATCCCACATAAGTTTTTTACTTGGCCTAAGGCCTTAAATGTTTGAAAGCCAGAGTTATTACTACATACATACGAGTGACACTCTAGTTAGTGTTCCTAACTGGTTGTTCATTATTCGCCAAAGGTTTTAGGTCGACATTATTATTCGGTTATACTGATCATACTTAATTAATTCTATACCATTTAGTGAAATGGTGAGTATGGGATTTTCAATTCAAAGACCCTTGACTTTTTTAAGAGATCCTTGATATTTTTACAAGAAACATTGCTTACGCTTCATTTGACAAGCTATTAAATCCATAAAGCTCCAACTTATATATATAGACTTATTATATAACTGGTTAAAATCTACTCGAAAACTATGCTGATTATTTTCCATGCTATTATTTTGCACAGGTACCTATAAGTAATGATGAATGCCTTTGGAAACACTTGACACATAAAGACAAGGAGAGATGTTATTAGAAGAAAGAAAACATGGAGCATTAGGAGAGGTACATGTTAAAGTTTGAAAAAAGGATAAATATTTTAAACTACAGTGGTAAGAAATTATTGCATCAATAAATATCTCAGTTAGTTTAGTATGCATGGATCATTTTTAGTTTATCTTTATTTTAAGATAAAAATTGCATCCGAAATAATTAGGGTGTGGCAAGTTGGTATCAGAGCCGATTCAGGTTTAACTTAGCCAAAGCAGGACATTAGTTGATGTTATAATTATGAAATTATTCAAGTAATAAGAATAGTAAGGATAAGATATATTGACAGGAGTTAAAGAAAATCGATCTTCAAGTAACATGACGGATATACGGGATATTAGGATGTTGCCCAGGAATTTTTTTTAAGGATAAAAGTATAGTTTGCAAGGTTGAGATATTTACATAGGGACTGGGAGAAACATTCTGGAATGACAATTTCGAAACATGTGGTTTATGTAGATTTTCTGATTTTATGTAGTCGATGGAATCATTAAGAGTTTTAGGATTATCAAGACACGACTAAGGATTTAGAAGGGATTGTATACAACATACTCCAAAAGTCTATACATATAGCACAATTCTTTGCCTAAACTATTCAATTGATACTCTCATTGATAATAAATTATTTTATTTGGAACTCCAATTTACATCTTTGAAAATTATCACACTTTTTCAATTGATCTTTTATTTTTGTCTTCCGCATTGTACTCTTATTATACTGTATATTATTCCCACTAGATTACGAGACTAGATTACTTATGTTAGAATGGTACCTGAATAGGCTTAGATAAGAAAGTCGTAGAAGAATACCTTAATAAAATTAGGAATGTCTTTAAGAAAAGTAGAAGCATTAGAAATGTTTAAGCTAAACTATTATAATCTTTAGAAAGTAATGGGATTACTTATCAAATCCTATCCCACAAAGTAAAACTTTCCCAGGTTTTACACAACCCTGGCTATGAATTGTGATTAGTTAACCAATATCATGTACATTTTAACCATTGTTAATTACTTTTTAAAATCACCGTCATTCAGGATATTACTAAAAAAAATTAATATCCCTAGGAAGATTACGGGTTTCATAGTAAAACATTATTTTTTTCCCAATAAACAACTAGAATAGTTGTGATCGAATGAAACCTTACATAAACCCTCTGCATGACCTTGACACCACAAATGTGTTTCCCTTATTAACCATTTTCCCAAAGAAACCCCAATCTAAAATCCAGATAATCTTATTAATGAGCAGCATAATTTTTTTTATCCATGGTAGGTGATTCTCATTCCGTATTATTTCACGAAATGCTCATATCATTATATGATAACCCCAAATACCTTATTATCATTTTTGAACTGTTTTGTGTACTTCAGAATACGTTACACTTAATTCGATTTTAAAAACCTTATGTTGATTTTGAAGCAATGAATTCACTTTAACCTTCTTCCATCGAACCTGTTCTTACATAGCATATAATATAACTAGGGAATAAAATACCGCTATACCCACAACAATATTATTTATCCTATAGGACTCAGGATATTGAGTGCCTAGTTTTTGTTTTCCATGTGGATGCCTCTCTTGGCTCAATTATGTTACTTTATCTCCAAAAGTTTTGGATTAATTTATTATATGTATTGCTATTAACCCTATGCCTTTAGAACAGATAACAATGGGTTATCCTATTTTAGAAAACATCCACAACCTTAACTGTTGTAAACCTGATATTTTGAATTTTAGTAATATCATCATATTGATTATTGAATACTGCTTCAGGTGGATTATTGCTATTTCAATTTTTAATTTTCTAAACTCACCCGATTCTGCCAAATTTTTATCCTAAATAAATAGTTATTGATCTTAATCAACGCGACCTTTATAATATACCATGATTTATCTGAAACCCTTGGCCTCAGAGTACTCGTTCCTTTCCGTAATAAGATACTATGAATCATCAAAAGATTTCTAGTTAACATTTATATATATTTATCCGAATCTCATACTTGAGTTAAAAAGAAGTCCATAGCCACACCGATAATTTACTTCCTTACAAAAAAAACTGTGCCAAAAGCTTAGATTTTTGTTACTTCATAACATTAGCCTTCTCCTGATCCTATGAAGTTCATTTTCTTTTAAATATGCAAGATCCCTCAGTAAAGGTTCTCAGACTCAAAAGAAATGTTTTGGATAAATAGTCTATCAATTGGAGAACTCCATTGTAAGTATATCTATAATTTATCGCCGTAAACTTCTTCAAACATAGTACCCTATGACCGTTTAGAGTTCTAAGCGCTATACTAGAAGCATTCAAAACTCAAACTAGGTAACCATTGGTTCAAACCTCATTCCAATTATTTACCTTAACCTTATTATAAGTTTCTTAGATATATAGTTAGTACCTATTTAAAAGCAATTCCTATTTTTCATTTATGCTATCACCTGCATAAATATAAGAAACCCTAATCTTTTACTTGACACTAAGTAATTCCAAGAATTTTCAAATAAAAAAAGTTTGAAATACATTTTCACCTAGGAGGAATTGAATTTTAGACATAGACATTGAATGGAATTTTGAAGATTATAGATTTAATTTAAACTACCATCCAGAGAAAAAAAAGAAAACGTTATAGTCGATGCTTTAAGCCGTAACGAGTTGGAAGACTTAACAACACCAATTTTCTATGGTGTTACTCCTACTATAGAGCAATATGATTTTCAGCCGACCTTACCTTTTTCAAAATTAACCAATATAATTTCCTGACCGAACCTGAGAAAGAAAATCTTAGAACAACCACTCCCAGATCCCTTTGTGATGAAACAATAAACCAAAAGTAAAACTGGAGAATTATCATACGACAAGGAAACAAGTCTATGATTTAGAGATAGACTATATGTACCTAACGAATCGTCATTTCCATAAGAGATATTATAAGAAACTCATATTTCTAGATTCATGATACATCCTAGAAGTTCAAAAATATATTTGTGTCCATCCCGAGCGGCGTCGGGGGAGGATCCCTCAAAAAGTCTGCATCGCGGTCTCGCACCCCTCTTTGAAAGGTGCTTCGACCATCGTCGGAGTGGGGGTAAATGTGAAGAGACGGAGTCGCTAGCATATTTTGCACAAAACAAGAAAAGAATATGTTGCAACTTCGAGAGAGAGGAATCAAGGACAAACTGATGCATACAAAACCAATAGTTCGAAGGTTCGGGGGCTAAGTTACGGAATGAGAAGGTGTTAGGCACCCATCCCTCCTTTTTGGTCTCTCATGGTCTAATGATATTATTTTCCTTTATATCCCTATGAAGTGTGTGTGTGTGTTTATATAATGGAGATCGAAATCATTCAACTCATACCATGGACAAGGTAGAGTGAGGTAATCCATAAGAATGTTCCCAAAATGAGATATATAGAAAATATGATTTGCGCGTTTATTATGATATTGATTATTGTTAGGAAATAATAATATGTGTTGGATAAAACACAAACAAGCATGATATATATATATATATATATATATATATATATATATATATATATATATATATATATATATATATATATATATATATATATATATATATGAAAATGGGAGATTTTAGAAAATTAGGGAATTTGGGAAATTGAGAAAATTAGAATATTGGAAAATTGGAAAGTTGGAATCGAGTCTCGGATTTTAATCTGAGATGCCTATGTAGCCTATAAAGGCATCAAAGTCCATGTAGTTCAAATTTAGCATAGGGGTGTGGTTTATCCCATAGATTCGAACGAAATTTTATCATATGTGTATGTGTAGAAAATGTGCTTTTTTGGTTTTGGAAAAAGTGTGATGGATAATTCTGTTCGGAATTTACGGGTATGACCCTCTTTTATTTATTTTTATAGAAAATAAAGTATGTGCAATATACTAATAAAAGTGTATATATTAATGTGTATGAACTAAAGTAAGAACTAGATTATGAATCTAACGTATATTATGCAGAACTAAGGAATTTAATGAGAGAAGGAAGCAATTGAACCTTCTTTGAAGCTTGATCTTTGATCTTGGATGAAATCCCTTATGTGTTGATGAATGGTAATGAAAGAGAAGGATATTTTTCCAAATTGGATATGAAAATGATGGGAATATAAGCTTGAATGGAACTTCATATGAGGAACTTCGCTGATTTCGAGGGAATGTTGCTGAGATCACTGATGCTGATGGATCTCTTGTGTTCTGGTCCCCCTAGTAGTAAGGTCATGGCCTTTATTTATAGCTCCAAGTGGATTTCCAATCGGCCTACCCCAGGGGTGCCTATCGGCAGGTGATCCTTGACACTATGCCGATAGGTAGGGATCTGGAGCTGCCAATTAGTAGTCTCGTGCAGATTTTATTGGAAAAATGGTCATAGAACGCAAATTATTGATCTGAATCATGCATGGGGCATACCATTAGAAATTTAATTCAGAGACATTCAAGAGTCCTTTGGATCGCTTCTGGGTCTGGGAGTTGACTTTGGGTCAAATATCACTCAGAAGCACACGTCGGTATTTTAGATGGGAGATCGTTAGATGAAAATGGGTCGTTCATTCGTACCTTAGGATCGAATCAGGCATGGGGCAGACCCTTGGAAAGGGTATTCAGTTACCTAAGGGTATTCATTCATTCTCGTTCGAGCTAAAGAGGTTACTTTGGTCCAATGGAGCTCGAGAGCGCCCGGTGGCCTCTAGATTGATTTTTGAGGGAAAACTAATCATTTATCCGAATGGTTATGCTGTTTCTTACACTGAGTAGACTATTGGAAAGGGGTTTTAGTTACCTTTGAATATTCAAAGAGCTTTCACTCTGACGGTGAAGTTATTTGGGGTCAATTCGGGGCCCGGGAGTGCCCGGTGGCCTCCGAATTGATTTTCGGTAGTAAAATGATCCGATCGTCCGAACCGTTATGACAATTCATGCACAAAGTAGACCATTTGAAAGGGTATCCATAGCCCTTCAAAGATTCAAAGAGATTTTTCTCTGACGATAGAGCTAATCAGAGTCAAACGAGGCCCGGGGGCTCCCAATGGCCTCTAGATCGGTACTCGAAGTGCGACCTAGGGTTTATAGTGAGATGGGGAGGTTCTAGGGACCTAAGGGGAGACTTAGGGGGTCCTAGAATGTAGTGTCTATAATATTATATGCCGAATAAACAATATTTATGGCCCAATATAAGAAGTGACATTGATGACCTTATAATAAGATGTTTTACTTACCGGCA
Source organism: Sambucus nigra (assembly GCA_949130495.1). Lineage (NCBI taxonomy): Eukaryota > Viridiplantae > Streptophyta > Magnoliopsida > Dipsacales > Adoxaceae > Sambucus > Sambucus nigra. The sequence continues at coordinate 165,490,591 of OX422213.1, read as the reverse complement.
AGTAAAAATGTAACACCAGTGTCTTGATGGACTTCTCTAACCTCTTTAGATCCCAAAATGGAAATGGGATCACATCACCACCAATTCTGTTAGTATACTACCTTGTACACTCCAAGGATACAATTCTATATGGATGTTAGTAGACTGACTTATCAAATCTGCCTATTTTCTCCAAATGAAAACTTCTATTCGTTTCCCCAAACTCAATACTAGGATTTATAGTAAGATTATAAACATGAATAATCCATTAAATGTACATAAAATCTCAGATTACATCAAATATTCTAATAAGGACATGCTCTTTAATACTATCCATACCACTCCAATTGAACGATTTAGATTGAACATCAGTATAACCTAACGTTTGAGTACACGAATAATTTTCTAGTAAGGTTCAAAACATTATTAACTAATACTTCAAAAACATTATTATTGATATTCAAAATACTTTAAACAGTAGTATCAACCTATTAAATGATATCAATGATAGTAACCTCCTTCACATAGTCGTATGAATTATATTTAAACCCCATTCAGTAACCAACATCCAACTATTTATTCCAAAATTATCCAAAATTTGAAGATATATTTTAAGTAGACCGATGTACTTTGAACAATCCATTTACAATTATATATCTATAGTAAATTCCATAAGATTATTTATACAATATTAGACACCATAGTTGTTGTGATCCTTAGTAAAACCACCTGAAAATTGATCCAATCAAGAAGCCTATTTGAAATACCCAAAACTATCGAACCTTACATTTTGTCCTAAAATATTGGATTAATAAAGGTTAAATCCTAGGTATGTTTTATTTTGGTATGTGGGAAGCTAAGTAAATATCACATTAAGATGCCAGATACAGTTAGTGTTCGAAATTTCTAAATAACCTCTTTACAAAGTTATCAGTAAAAAATTAATGTATTTTTCCTATAAATTGACAAATGACTTTCCAACCACAGTGAAACCATCTAGTAGTTCCCTATATTGTCCGCTATCCATAGAAATGCACATAGGAGGAACAACACAAAAGCGACGTACTACAAGAATAAGAATTGAGATTATTATAAACTTGGTAGTCTTAGATAGAAAGTGAATTTCTTTATATGAGAATCTAATGTATTTTGGAAATCATGATTTACGATTCGGTTATCATCAACTTAATATTAGATGAATTTAAAAAACCAAACTTTACGGATTCAAACATAAACTGTCAACTTTCCTTTCTAAAAGGAACTTATACTTTTACTTACCCATTGTACAAACGAATGTAAAATACCGTTATTACAAGAACAATAAATAGCCTATGGTATCCTCTTACCAATACCACTCTCTTTGTAGTATGAATTAAATGTGTTTGAAATGAACTTCATTCAACTACAATATATGTAAAACCTAATTATAAAAACCTTTTCTACGATATACGACACATGCAAAGCTTGTAAAAAATTCGATTCATTATCTAAAATCCAATTTATTTTCAAATTTGGTTACATCATTAAAATTTATACAATTGTGTTACCTAACACATCACGAGAAAAACAACTTTGGTAAAAGTCTCCATAGTTATATGATAATCCTACAAACTCTGAAACTAATAAGCTATCATTTCAAATATACTATGTACCCTAGACAATATAAGTACCATGAGCATTTAAAACTTTAAGGATATAGGAAATTCGAGGACGACGTTTTTTAAGGTAGGTAGATTATAACAACCCACATTTTAATGTTATTAGGAAAAAATTATTACTCTAAATGACATTTTATTAAAACCAAGTTGACAAATAATTTTTTATAAAACCATTAAAGTTATTACACAAGTGTAAATATCGTGTATATTTAATTAAATATTTATTATTATATATCAAATTACATTAAACAAAAAGATCCAAATTTTGTTTAACCTAAATAAAAAATGTTGTTGTTAAATTAAAAACAAAAAACTTAAGGGATAGTAGTGTAAATTTCCCATGTTTTAAACTTAGGGGATCAAAGTGGAAATAATAATAAAAAAAATGTCTAAAATCTTACCCGCCCTTTTTTACCTGTAGCAAAGAAAAAAAAGGTTAAACCGCCACACGTTGAGGAAGGGAAAAAAGTGAAAAAACCTATAAACACAAACCGACCATCTCTCCCCTTATAATACCTGGTACTCCCATATTTAACTCCAAACCCAACCATTTCTCTTCTCCTTCAAACCAAAACACACAAACCCAATAGAGAAACCAAGACCTCGAACCAATTGAAGAAACCACCTAAACAGGGAAAAAAAGAAATGAAGAAGGAAGCCATCTTTTTCTTCTTCCTATTAACCCACTTCGTGCGTGTAGGATTTTTATAAGAGTATGCCACCTTCCTCATGTGGTTTCCTTCCTTTCTCTCGGTTATATACATACATACATACATAATCGAATATATATATAACCACGCGTATTTATGTGTGTTACGAGGAGATAGATGAAAACACCGAGTCTAAATCATGAAAAGACCAAATTATTAGCCAGGATAAAATTTTACAATACGTATGTTTGATCGGTGAAAATTGGAATTTTTTAAAAAGCAACGGTGAATATAAATGTACACGCTAAAAGCCAGTTTTTTTTATCTTTAAAAATTTATATCTTTTAAACCATTACTTAGAAAAATATGCGCAACGTACCCTTGGGATGGCTTACCTTTTTATATATAAATATTTTTTAATTGACACTATTTTTTACAACGTCAAATTTGGGCCTTTGTGTTAATTAAAGTTTCCAAATATTAGATAAAATATCATTTTTTCCATATACAACATGTACTAAAAATGTTCCTACATTAATTAAAATATTTCACTCTGAACCAAACTAATTATTTACAAATTCGAGAAAATATTATTTTATTATATTTTTTGCAAAGAAATTTTTCTGAGAGGTTGTAAATAGTTAAACGGAGATTGCAACTCGGATCCTATAGGTGTATTAAAAAATGAATCCGATACCCAAATGCCCATGAAAATTTAATTACAAACCAAGATACTTATAGAGTGAAAAATATATTTTGGATTATCCATAGTAACCCTTATCTTAGAAATCAAGGTTGAACATGACAAGAAACAACAAACTAGTCAAGCTAAGTACCCATTTTTGGTTGGTTTTACCTTTTCGATAGTTATTTTTTGCGTATTTGTTATACTACTATTTGATATCACATTGTGATAGCTCCAATTTACTCTTAGATGAGAATAATGAAATGATTGAATCAATTCACCCCCGCACCTATGTGCAAATGTTCGCATTATAAGCATTAGTATTAACTAGGGAGTAGACTGTCGTGTTATCCCACATAACTTTTCTACTTGGCCTAAGGTCTCAGTTGTTTGAGAACCATAGTTATTACTACTTATGTATGAGTGACACACTAGTTAGTGTGCCTAACTGGTTATTTATTATTCTCCAAAGGGTTTAGGTCGACATTATTATTCAACTATACTGATCATGCTTAATTTTTCTATACCCTTTAGTGATCTGGTAAGTATGGGATTATCTATTCAAAGATCCATAACTTTCTTTATGAGATTCTTGAAATTTTTAATGAGAGACATTGCTTACGCTTCATTTTTTAAATAATTAAATTTATATACACTCCAACTCTTATATATAGACTAGTTATAGAACTAGTTAAAATCTATTCAACAAGTTTGTTGTTTCTTTTCATTCCTGTTATTTTCATATGTACCTATAGGCAATGATGAATGCTTTAGGAAACACTTTATACATAGAGACAAGGAGAAATATCTGAGTTAGTTTAGTATGCATGGATCATTTATGGTTTAGCATTATTTTTAGATAAAACTAGCCTCCAAAAAAATCAGGGTGTGACAGATCCCTTCATAAAACTCTAGTGCATAGTACTCTAAGATTTAACTATTTGTCCCAAGCATCTTCCAACTGTTGGATTGACTCTTTCCAGTAATGATCATTTGTATTAGTTTTAATCAAAACAATATTGGCAGCTTGGATGTGAATTTGTGCTGATCTCTCTTCCTGGGAAGTCTGCCTAGCTCACTTGGATCCTCTCACACTGGTTCTCAATCTTATAAAACCTTTTCAGTGATCTTGAGATCCTGATGGAACCCTATGATTGTCTCCCCTAGTTGCTCGAGGACCTAACCAATCAAAGACTGAGCTCCTGCTTAGTCTGTCCAGGGGGCTCAACCGTTACCAAGTGAGGGAGAGCCCATCATAATAACCTGTGGATCTGAAGGTGGAGGTCGCGCCAGGGCGATAAGACCTATCATTGGAAGATATAAAATATTCGAATCTTCTTCTTTTGTTACTAGGAAATAGAAGCGACATTTCCATTCTATAGGTTGATCTGAGCCAATATAATAAAAAGATAAATGTTGAGTGTGAAGGGGTCACCCCTACCTTTAAAGCGTCCTCATAGATGCAGAGCCTACCAATCGGGTGCCCTTAACCTGGTTTGTCTTATTCAAGCCACCCCTCGCACATCTATTTCCACTTACCCGGACACCCTTAGGTTCCTCTCTTTGATAAACTAACTTAGAGACTTCCTTCAGTCCTGAACTAGACTCAACTGAGTGCGCCTATGATAGGATCCAGCTACTAAGGAAAAAACTCTAAAAGACTGACTTTCGATCTAAAGAAATTGAAATTCTTTCCATTAGTCCACAATTCAATATGTCTTAAAATAAATAAATACATAAATGCGTAACAAAGAATATAACAGTTCTCATAATATGGCTCTATATCAAAGGACGCTACACTTAAAATCGTAGTAAGCTGCACAAATCCTAAGGACACTAGAACCAAATGCTCTGATACCACCTGTGACACCCTGCCTATTCTAATCCTAGGTGATCAGTCCATTATCATAGTAAACATAAATCATTAGTGGTGTCATTCTTAGGCATCTACTTTAATTAGGTTTTATTATTAGGATTACATCTAATTACCAAAAAAATTTATTCGGAGTAATGAAGTTATTTTTTGTTAAATTTATTTTAATGTGGATAAACTATGCAAGAATAAATTTTTGAACCTATACAAGTGAATGTGTGTTTTACGTATGTATATAATCCAATATCTAACTCTAAATAAATACTTTGACATAAATAAATGTATCCTATATAAATCTCTGACTTGAGAAATCTGAATAAATAAAAACTCTCTAAATAACTAAAATATAAAAGAGTACATGAATGTAAATGAGTTAGACGCTCGACACTTACATCCTAGGAAATGATAAATGAAATTGATTATAGAGGATCTACTCTAATGGATAACTCAAGTCTGTAGTAGCGGTTGCGACCTAAGATATGTGAAAATAGTTCCAAAGAGAGGATTAAACGTAGGAAGTAAGTGTATAGAAATATAACTACATTTGGGCCATAATAATAAGAATACGTCCTCCTCCACAGGTAAGTGACAACTAGACTGGCTTGAAGTATTTGAGTAAGATGCCTTACTATTTCTTGCATTTATTTTTTACCCTTAGCAATATTCAACCAAATTCCTTGAAGATCTCATATATCGGGAGGGGTAGAAGGACTGAAGATTTTACCCACTACAAGACTACCTTCTAGAATCTCCGTTATACTTTAGTTGTATAATTGAAAGAAATAGGTAGGAAACAATAATAACTTATCTCATTCCCATAGACTACGCCAATCTGTTGGTGTTTGAATTTGGTTTGATAATTTAGAATAATCTTATTTCAAGTTACCCAATATTTATAACCACAGATAAAAATTATAAGCTAGAGAAATATAAGATTTATAGAGAGACGTGAAGATTTTACGTGGTTCAGCCCAAATATGATGCCTACATCCACGGGGGTAATGCCACTATATTTTTAGGGTTTAGTAAAATTCTCTCAAGATCACTCTCTAGTGTTAAGATGAAGTAAATCTATCCTTTTGATGAGAGAGGCAGAAATCTATTTATAGTAGTTAGAATTTAAAAAGATGAAATATTTTTATACATTAGGTGTTTGCATATTTACACAATAATAGGTAGCTGGATATTATTTACGTGCATGTGCATTGTGATTATTGAATATCCCATGTGTGTCTAGTCATATTACTGACTATTGACCTTCAGGTATGGTCGGCTAGGTGGTCGACCATAAAATAATTGAGCCGACCTGGCCTATTCACTGCTTGAGGATTCACGGATAGTGCTAACATTTGTTGTTCTTTTATTGGTTCTTGTAGACTTTTAGGCTAGAACACTCATCATAGTGATTTGTGTGATTATACCGTCTGGGTTTTTTCCAGTTGTGGTTTTTCTTGTTCATCGACGTGTTGTAATTGATTTATTTAGCGTATCTGCTATCACCAAGATGCATGGTTTATGTTAAGATAAATTTTGTAAATCAATTTATCACAACAAGGTTTTAAAATTGGTGCAAAGTTCTATTTAGGTTAATTTTTCTAAATGTTTATATTTAATTTGAAAAATTAAAAATTGACTTTTTATGTCTAGACCATCTCTCTGTACACTTCCGTTTAGGGTCCTTCAAATTGGTATTACAACAAGATCACTAAGTTATTGTGTTTAGATCCGTGTTTAGGCTTGAATTTTGGTGGTTTTTATTTAAAGGGTCATTCGGTTTATAGGTCACCTATGTTTGATGGTTCTAATTATGTATATTGGAGAATTCATATTAAATCATCACTTAAAGCAATAGATGAGTAGGTATAGTAAGCGGTTCTTAGTGAAGATGAGCATTAATTAGAAAATTATAATTTGCGTGATTTAAATGCTCTATTTTTTTCACACCGGGGGAGTTATGCCTTATTATAACATATGAAACGTCTGAAGAGGTTTGGGACATACTCTAACTCACCCATTAAGGAACTAGTGCTATTAAGGCCTCCAAAATCCCAAACCTCACAACTCAGTTTGGAACCATTAAGACGGAGGAGTGTAAAATCTTTGATAAGTTGTATGATAGGATGTCTTATATTGTGAACTCATCTTTTAACTAGGGAGAGGGAATACTCAAAAATTGAGTAATCAAGAAAATCTTAAGGTCCTTTCATGAAAAATTTTATTCAACAGTGACAATTTTAATTTCGTTTGGTATTTCGGGCTCTACGAAATTAGAATACGTTGTAGGTTATCTTAACTTATGAGCTTGACATGTTTTCCTTTAAAACGAAAAATAAGGACAACGACATTTGTTTGAAAGGTTGGAAGGAGGAAACATTTATTTTAGATGATGAGTTTGAAATCGATTCGAATTATATAACCATGTTTGCTAAGAAGTTTAGAAAACCTCTCAAGTTTAACAAATAATTGAAATATATGAAGAAGTTTGAGAAAACAAGTATAACAACGCCGATCAATTTCCTAATAATTGTAATAATAATTTTAAGAGGGATGAATGGGATTAATATTTTTTGGGTGACGGTTATTGATATAGGTCAACTGAGTGTCCCACTAAACTAAGGAAGGAAGGTAAAAAGCTTAAAGTGTTTAATGAAGCCCTTAGTGATACCTACTTGGAAGATGGAACCCATCCCCCCATTTAGCGCAACTAGATCGCGTACATAACTAATCACGAGAGGCCAAATGAAAGATCTTCCCACGAAGATCGTTATGATCATGATACTTTCGAGGACATTGTTTTTATTTCCAATTCAGTGATGGTAGAGAGAGTGAATAAGAAGATGAGGATGGAGAAGTTTCCATCCATGAAACATTGAGAGTGAAAAAGGAAAACTTGAAGTCGGAAGATAGGTTTAAAGAATGTTCCATAGGTAATAATAATTATAAATTGATTAGGGACCTTAGGTCACGTGAGATGACTCTTAGGGAGAAACTCGAGTATGTCGAGGGCATCAAGTCTGTGCAGTAAGTCGCTTGTCGATTTTTATAATTCCTCATCATAGTGCTTTGTATGTCTAGGCTGTTCGATTGTAGGTTTTCCTCATACATCTCCGTGTTGTGTTTGATTTATTTATTTATTTATTTTATCAGGTATCACCTAGATGCATATTTTAGGTTAAGAGAAAATTAGGTAAATTTGTTTTAACACAACTTGGTTTAAAACTGGTGCAAATTTTTTACTTGGTTTATTTATTTATGTTTCATATTTAATTTGAAAAAAATTAAAAATTGACTTTTTATTTAGACCATGTATTCGTACTTGCCTTTAGGTTCGTTTAAATTGGACTTTGAGGTTTGATGGAGGTTTTGAGAAAGGAAATTATTGCGTTTGAAGAGTCTAGGGGTTTACTCAAGTCTAAGATAATGGAGCTAGAAGAGAGATTGAGGCTTGAGATTATAACACCCCATATCTTTGAACTGGCCATAATTTAATTTAAATTAGGAATTTGGAAAAATAAATTTTTTTGATTTAATTATTTTTTTAGCAATTTAATATGTTGGATTTTATTTATGAAAAATAGGATTGTAATCAGGGGAGAAATTGGGTTTATATATAGTATATACATATTTTTGGATGAACTGGCGACCTGACCAGGATTGAATCGATTCGCCCAGGGCAGTGTCGACAGGTGTTTACTTTTAATTACAGTTTGAGTAAATTAAAACTCTTACTCCTTTTTCCATATTAACCTAACTCGAGGTCAAACTTTTCTTAACACTTTTTCATCAAATTTTAATCCAAAAGTCTTCCACATGTTTACCACCTCTCATCTATAATCCCTAGACCCAAATTAAATCAAGATTCAACCTAGTTTTTGAAGGCCCAAATCGTGTTTTCTCAAGATCATGCAAGAACGATTCTTTACTAATTTTTCGAGAGGAACGCAACCATATAATCAGAACTTTCAATCGACTTTTCTTCACTCATGAATACTTCTATTCCCCCTCTTTAGTATTATACATATTAAATATCGCCTAGACATTAAATTACATGTTTTTCTTAAAAAAACTTAGAAACCTTAATTAGGGAAATTGAAATCTATATCGAGACTGTTTTTATGAAAAATCTTAATATGAATTAAGACTCCTAACCCTTGTGTGCTTATGATAGATGTCAGCTTCTTAATATGAGCATATGTTTGCATGTAGAAAACTGTAGTGACTTTATTTAAATTGAAAATGACTTGTGAATTCACATAAAATTATATAAGTGTGATAAAAAGTATATTTTGTTGTGTGCCCGATAAACTTGCATGATGATGAAATTATATTAGTTGCATGTAACAATTTGTTTAGTTATGAAAATTGATTTAATGTGTTAAATTAGATTTAATTGTGATCGCATGAGAAATTTGTGGAATTGTTGATAATATGTCATATGCGAACTATTGATTTATTTATAATTGTCACTACGGGGATGACGGGATTTTGGGTAGTATGATATCACCTTAATGTTAGGAGTACCTACTAGGTATGGGACTAGTAAGTATGTCTTAGGTGTGGTTAACGCCTTGTAGGTATGAGACTAGTTAGTGTAGATTTTTAGCGATGAGATATTCCAGAGTGGGGCTAATTTTTGTGTCATTCCGTTGATTTGATAGTCTAGGCACGAGACTAGGAGGAGAGTAATGGTAAAAATTCATCCTATATAATAGGGTAGGACGTACTTATGTTTTGGAGACATATATGCATGGGACTAGGGGTAGGTGGAGGATTTATGCTCTATAATAGGGTGGGGCTAAAATAAAATAATAAGAAATTGAGAATTTATACCTAAGTTAATAAACGGGTATTAAAAATGGATTTGCAATGCGAGTATATATAGGGTCATCTGGCTATAGTGATGTGGATGTGTGTTAATATCACGAGTATGTTCAGGGCTGACAGAATATAGGATGACAAGTTATAATGATGTGTCATGCGTGGAACCTCACGAGTAAGCTCAGAGCTGATAGAATACGGGTTGACTGGCTATAGTGGGGGAATGGGTGTGATGTGTAGAATTTTAAGAGTGCTGAGAGTGTGTGCATGACCGATAAGTGGTCGATTGGCCATAATGGTGTTGCATAAATAAAAATAATCAAAATTAAATTAAGTAAGGATACGTGCTAAATTTCTGGTGATAATGCTAATGAAAGAATTGGACTTAAACTTGTGGGGTGCCGTGTATTACGTAATTTGACAGGAGAAGTTTATTTTACTCTCCTGTTAATTTATATCTCATTTAAATAAAATACTATATTATGGTGTTTATCATGTATAATGCTACTGTTTGTCTTCACGGACCCTAACTGGGGAGAGTAACTAGTATTCATGCGGTGGGCTTTAAGCCATTGCGAAGTATAGCACTGGAGTAGCTGCATAGGAGTGATTTGAGATATTTTTGGAGATGCATATGTATATTTATTTTTATATGCTTTATTAGTTAGTATTGCATTCATTTCTGTCACTTTCATTATGAGACTTTTATTACGGGTTTGGTGGGCCAATTGGTTCCGCAGTTGTTTACGGTTTATGTCAGATATTTACAGTTGGATCATTTTATTTGAGATTTATTTTATTATTGAGATCGAATTTATATTGGAGATTAGCATGTTGATGGATTTTATTATTGCATGAATGGTTATATTGTTGGATAAATTTGATTATTACCTTGTGGATTTTTTTTATAAATGTCTCATATCTCTATCACATGCTAAGAATGATATTTAATTTAGTAATACTCACTGTAGTCTTAGAGGCGACCGACGCCCGAATGTACGGGGTGTTAAAAATGGTATCATAGCATGGTCTTAGGTCTCGTAGGTTGCGAGTACGTTTTGGCTTTCGAATTACTTATCTTTGATTCTTTTGATGATTTATACTCATACTTATTCTGAGTCTGATTTTGTTTGTTCCCATCTTTGCAAATGGCAAACACTAGGAGAGCTAAAGATAGGAGAGAGGGTTCAATTTTTGGTTCTGCAGTTCAAGAAAGGCCGAGGAAGATTGTTTTGGATGCCAAGGAGTTAGCGGCTATTGTGCGTGAGGCCACAACTACAATTATTAAGGTAGGGAGGCAGAGATGGGTGACTTTAGAGGCACATAAGAAGAGTACACTCTCTTAGACTTGGTATAGGGTGAGGAACAACTTCCATAAGGGAAATCCTCCCACTTTCAGAGGGGGGGTCTGACCAATGAAGGAGAGACACTTGAGGATGATGGACTGCATAAATGTGTAGAAGCAGATGTTGGCTGCGTTTAAGCTGACCGGAGATGCATTAAAGTGGTGGGAGAGTGTCACCACATTGGAGGATAGGAACCATCTGCACTATGGAGATTTTTTGATAAAGTTTAATGACAAGTATTTATCGTACGCAATTAGGAGTGCGAAGAAGAGGGAGTTTCTGGACTTAGATCAAGGATCGAAATCAATTGTGCTATATGAGTAGGAGTTTACAAATCTGCCAATGTTTGTATCGGAGGAGGTGAATGCCGTGGAGATGAAGATTGAGTGCTTCATTAAGGGTTTGTTATGGCCTATTAAGCATATAGTGTTGAGAAATACATCGTACACTACTTACACCTAGGTGGTGGACGTCGCGCTGTTATTGTGGCAGGACAAAGTAAACTACCAAAAGAAGATGGGAAAGAGACATGAGTTAAATGGTCAAGGAGGAGAGAACAAAGGTTGCAATCACCAGGTGTGGAAAAGACAGAGAACATGTTAGGATTAGCAGGGCAACGGTGGATCGCAGGGACCTCAGGGACAAGGGTAAGGATAATCGAGTGAACGAGCGCTAAATTGGAAGTACGGTCCATGTAGAGGCGCATGTTTCAGTTGTGGGGAAATAGGACACCGAGCCTCCAAGTGTCCTAAGGTGCAAGACTAAAAAGTTCAAGGTCAATAGGGCCAGTAGGGCTAATGGCCTCTAGTATCAGCAGCACCATCTATACAAGGAGCGCAAACAACACCAGTAGTGATGTCAGTGGGTAGGTGTTATATGCTTCAAATTCGGGAGCCTCAAGCAGGGAAGGCACCACAGGAGCCAAGACATAGATATTGGAGTAGCATAATACGTATTAATTTCTTAGATACTTATTCATATAGGTGATATATATTGTATTTTTTATCACAAGGAACATGCGTGTGGAATTGGGTGTATGGGATCCCAATCATGGTATTCTATGGGTAGGCATATGTGAGCCTTATTTTATTTTACACATTTACACTTTGTCGAATTTCTAGGGAGAAATTCTTATGCTAGTGTGGAAATATGTAACACCTCGTAACTTTGAACTGGTAATGATTTAATTTAAATTCCAAATTAGTAAAATAAAAAATTTCTATTCAATTATTTTTTAGCAATTTAATATGTTGGATTTTATTTATGAAAATAAGATATTAATCGGAATTGAATTCGGGGGAGAAATCAGGTTTTTATTTATTATATACATATTTTTGGACGAATTGGCGAACTAACTGGGATCAAATCAATTTGGTCTCGAGGGTGAATCGATTCGTTCTGGGCAATGTCGGCAGGTGTTTAATTTTAATTAGAGTTTGAGTTAATTTAAACTCTTAATCTTTTTCCATATTAAACTGACTCAGGGTAAGATTTTTCTAAACACTTTTTCATAAACTTTTAGACCAAAAGTCTTCCACATTTTTACTACCTTTCACCTACAAAGCCTAGTCCCTAATTAAATCAATACTCAATCTTGTTTTTGAAGGCCCGAACCGTGTTTTCTCAAGATCGTGCAAGAACGAATCTTTATCAATTTCTCGACAGGAACACAACCATCTAATCATAATTTTCAACCGAATTTTCTTCAGGCATGAATACTTTTATAGTCTCTCTTTAGTATTTTGCATTTTTAAATATCGCCTAAACATTAAATTACATATTTTTCTTAAAATAAATTGGAAACATTAATTAGGAAAAGTGAAATCTATATCGGGGCTGTTTTTAGGACAATTCTTAATATGAATTAAGACACATAACTCTTGTGTGCTTAGGATAGAGGTTGGATTCTTGTTAATATAGGTTTTCATGTAGAAAACTATAGTGGCTTTATTTAAATTGAAAAGGACTTGTGAATTCACATAAAACTATGTAATATAAGAAGGAAATTTTGTTGTGTTCCCTATAAACTTGCATGATGATGAGATTATATGAGTTGCATATAATAAGTTGTTTAATTATGAAAATTGATTTAATGAGTTAAATTAGATTTAATTGTGTTCGCATGAGAAATTTGTAGAATTGTTGATAATATTTCATATGCAAACTATTGATTTTATTATAATTGTCACCGCGGGGATGATGTGATTTTGGGTAGAACGGTCACTGCTTAATGTTAGGAGTACTTTCTAGGTATGGGACTAGTAAGTATGTCTTAGTTGTGGTTGACACTTATAGGTATGGGACTAGTTAGTATAGATTTTTATGGATGAGATACCGGGGTGAGGATGATTTTTGTGTCGCTCCGTTGATTTGATAGTCTAGGCGCGAGACTAGGAGGAAAGTAATGGTGAAAATTCATCCTGTATAATAGGGTAGAACGTACTTATATTTTGGAGACCTATAGATATGGGACTAGGGGTAGGTTGGAGTATTTATTCTCTATAATAGGGTGGGGCTAAAATAAAATAATAAGAAATTGAAAAATTGAGAATTTATACCTAAGATAATAAATGGGTATTAAAAATAGAATTGAGGTGCGAGTATGTGTAGTTCTAACAGAATACGAGACGACTGGCTATAGGGACGTGGGTGTGTGTTTGCATCACGAGTATGTGCGGGGCTGATAGAATACGAACCGACTGGCTATAGTATCGTGTCGTGCGTGGAACCTCACAAGTAATTGCAGTGCTGACCGAATACGGGTTGATTGGCTATAGTGATGGGAATGGGTGTTATGTGTAGAAATTTAAGCATGCCAAGAGTATGTGAAGGACCGATAAAGGGTCGACTGTCCATAATGGCATCGCACGAATAAAAATAATCGAAATTAATTTAAGTAAGGGTAAGTGCTAAATTTCTAGTGATAATGTTAATTAAAGAATTGGACTTAAACTTGTGTGGTGGTGTGTATTACGTGATTTGATAGGATTAGTTTATTTTACTTGCCGGTTAATTTCTATATCGTTAAAATTAAAATACTCTATTACCGTGTTTATCATGCATAATGCTACTATATGGGTTCACGGACCCTAATTAGGGAGTAACTAGTATTCATCCGGTGGGATCTGACCCGTTGCATTGACTAACATTTCAGGTATAGCATTGGAGTAGCTGAATAGGAGTGATTGGAGATATTTTTTGAGATGCAGTTGAAATTTATTTTTAGATGCTTTATTATTTAGGATTACTTTCCTTTACGTCACTTTCATTATGATACTTTTATTAATGGTTCAGTGAGCCAATCGGTTCCATAGTTGTTTATGGTTTATGTCAAATATTTACAGTTGGATCATTTCAGTTGAGATTATTTTATTATTGAGTTTGGATTTATATTGGAGATTAGCATGGTGATAGCATGGTGATGGATTTTATTATTGCATGAATGGCTATATTGTTAGATAAATATGATTAGTACCTTGTGGAATTTTTTTTATATGTCTCATATCTCTGTCATAAGCTAAGAATGTTATTTAATTTAGTAATACCCATCGTAGTCTTGGTGGAGACCGACGCTAGAATGCATGGGGTGATACAGAGTCATGTCAAATTTGATTTGGAATCTCGATCGGAGAGGTTGGATAAAATGTCAGGCACTGTCCATATCAAATATGAGAAGCGTGGGATTGGCTTCAATGATCAAGATGTTTACTCTATTGTGGACATTTGGGTCGGATTCCTTATGCGTGTGCCGGCGCCAAAATTTGAAGGGAGGGAAAATCAAAGAATCCCCTCTCTCCCGCGCATACGGGGATTCGAGAATAAGGGAGTCCTTTTTCTTCCACCGACACTGATTTTGGCGGTCTGCATCCGACTTAAATCGATCATCGTCAAAAGGAGAGAAACCTTAAGAAATGGAGTCTCCAGCCTATTTTGTTCAAAATAAGAAAAATAAGTGTAGCTATCCTAAGAGAACGACATCAAAAGGCATACTAATGCATACGAAACAAAATGAATCAATGATAGAGGACTAGGTTACGGAATGGGAAGGTGTTAGACAAGCATCCTTCCCTTTCGGATCTTATAGGATATGATAATATTCTTATTTTCTCCACAATGTGATATGTGTGTACATGTGTGCGGTGTGAATAGTAGGATAAATAAACCATCCGACCCACATTATGGAAAATAGGAGGCAGAATCATTCTAAGAATTGTGCAAAAGAAATAACATAAAATGAATACAATGTAAGTGTCTTCCGAACTATAAATTACTATGATGAAGTGAGTCTGTATATCGAGAGAACAAAAATATGTAAGAGTAAGTGTACTTGCAATACTAATAAGTACAATAAAACATAACCTCAATAAAGAAAGAACTAGGACTCATATTCCAAGATTGGCTCGGGACGACTATGTAACCCAAAGGGATTCAAAGTTCATGTATTGTGATAACATGAAAGGGTGGGGTTTAACTCATAAATCCTACGGTGGAACTTACTTTAGTTTGTCTTTTAGAAAATGTGTGCAAGTGTAGAAAGTGTGAAAAATAAGGAAATGTTAATTTAGGTTGTATAAAAATACCACTCTTTTTGGATTTTTTATATTTTATGAAAATAATACATGTGTGTAATAATAGTAAAAAATGAAATTACTTCTGGTGTGAATAGAAGAAATAAGGATGTATGAAAAGTATAAGGAAAATTAAACAACTACTACTAATTGAGTGAGTTATAAATGAATAAAGGCATACCTTCTAGAGAACTTTAATTCTGATTTTGCAATAGTAGGAGGATGATTTTAGTATGGTTGGATGGTGGTGAGGTAAGGATGGAAAGTAGGGTGGAAAATGGAGGATAATGATGTAAGGAAATGGAAAGATGATTGCAAATATAGAATTTTGGTGCACTAATTTTGAGGGGAATGTCCTGACTTCAGAAAGGGACCCTTGAGAATGAGGTCATGATCTCCTTAAATAGTAAAAAATAGGGTTTCAGGGTCTACCATCAACATGTCCCCTATCCTACCTATCAACATAGATACTTCCTTGATGGCCAAGGAAAGTATAACCTATCGATCAGTAGGGGCTTTGGGGTTCCTATAGGCAGTTCAAAACGAACTTTTTTAAAAATATGGGCAAAAAATACAATTTTTTAGTCTGAATTGCGCATGGTTAGGACCATTGGAAAGAGTATTTAGAGACCTGCAGGAATGCATTGAGCCACTCCCGAGTTTGAGAGTTTACTAAAGTTAAAAAGGACTTAAACGCACACTATGGTCTCTGGACAAGGGATCTCAGAGTAAAAGGGCAAGTATGCACGATCTGTGAGGTTGATTCTCACTTAGTATGGACCATTAGAGAGGAGATTCAAATCCCATTGAGATTTCAATAAGCTTTTCTCAGTTTGAAGAGTTGACTAAGGTTAAATAGGGTTTGGGAGTACATGGTGGCCTATAGATACGGGTTCAAAGTAAGACTGAGGGTCTTATGATGAGTGGTGGAGTGTTAGAGACCTTAAGAGGTATTACGCGGTACTAGGATGGGGATTCAATATAGATTCTAGATGCGATAGCTTTTTATAATCAGAGGTCATCAAAATATAGACACCTTATCGATGTTCAAGGACTAGGGGACCTTACTGGGGGTTAGAAGATGGTTGGTTAAAGGGTTGAGGTTGATTCTACAGGCTTAAGGGGAAGAGATGACTTATTTGAGAGTTGAGTTTAATTCCGCAAACCTAAAGAGTTGATATGACCGGTTTAAGGGGCTGGGGTCAATTCTATGAACCTAAAGAGGGGAGAACATCAATTCGTGAGGTTGAGGTTGATTTTATATACCTAAGGAGTGAAGATGACCAATTCGGAGGGTCGAGGTCAATTTTGCAGATCTAAAGAGTGGAGATGACCAATTCAGAGAGTCGAGGTGGGTTCTACTAACCAAGATCCATTTCACAGACCTAAACGTTATGATGACCAATTTTGAGGGTCGAGGTCAATTCCACGAGCCTAGGTTAAGTCTAGGTACCTAAAGAGTTGAGATGATAGATTCAGAGGGTCGAAATTGATTATACAAACATAAGGATTTGAAATGACTGATTCGACGGGTCAAGGGCTATTCTGCGGACCTAAGTCTATTCTGCAGACTTAAAGAGTTAAGATGACCGATTCAACAGGTCAATGCCTTTTCTGCAGACCTAAAAAGTTGTTTGCACATAGTTTTTTTCCAATTCTGGCTTCGCTGGGGAAGGTGGCGGTATTACAACTGTAGGCGCACATGGATTTTGGTTCCTCTAAGGAGTATGAGAGATTTGTGAGTGCCGAAGCATTTCCTTATAGTCCTGTTGGGGATAAACGAGAAATTTATGAATGCTTCAGTATTTTTAATGATTTTTTGTCGAAGTAATGATATTTTTTACCTCGTGGGGACTTTTCAAGATTTTTTGTGAATTTTTCGAGAAATTTTTAGATTTTTCTAGAAAATTTGTAATAAAATTTTGATGGATCTGTTGATAGGCATATGTAATAGGGCATGGACTCCTAGAAAATTTTGATGGTTTGTTATGGCCTATTGGCATAGGGCATGGACTCCTAGGTTTCTTCGAGGAATGGAAAGGTCACTGTCGATAGGAAGATCTAGGGGAAACACTCATAATTTCTTTGCACCTTCAATTGAATGAATTTCTTTCTTTCTCTCTCTAAGTCATTTTTGAGTCAATTTTCTTCAAAAGAACTCATTAAGGGCACCTCTGACAATAAAAAAAACTAGATAGCAACTAATAATGGGGAGGGTTTGGAATTTCGTGTTACTGTGCTACTGGAATTGGGAAATGATAATGTGCAGGACAACTATTGATATAAAAAATCACCCACCTACGTGGACCAATTAGAAGTAAACACATGTCCTCCTATATGGAAAAAATTGTGACACCCTGCCTAATTAAACATTGGTTGATCAGACCTTTATTAAATTAAAGCATGTTTCTCATATGAGTCATTCTTAGCATCACTATCGAAAACTTTTTAATTACTAACCAGCAAAGTGAAATTACACCGGTGCCAAATTTAATCTTTCTTTAAAACAGATAGATATAGAAATGAAGAAACTAAATTAAACATTCACAATGTACTAAAGTCTAACCATCACAATGTATAAATGCACAGAGGTTTGCTGAATAAACCGTCGACCAAAATCCGAAAACCAAATACTCCATAATAATAAACGAAACTAAATAACTGAAAACTGACAACGGACAACATGTACATACATGGAATATAAAATGAGATACTACACTAAATCTGTATGGAGAATCATCTAATCAAATTAATCCTATCAGCATCCACAGTGCTACAGCTCCGAGTCCTTAGAATGAAGTCATGCCTGGCGTCATTTTGAAAATATTTAGCAAGCGTTTCTTACATTTTTCAAATCGGTTATTTATTACATATGTTAGGTTATCGTACACTCTCTTGAGTTTACTCACCCCTAATATATTGTGCATGCCTAACGTTCTATACTTAGCCCCCTAGCTATACTGCCAAAGCTAAACAGAATAAAGTATCATAAAAACTTATCTATTTGCCTATGTTACCCGTACCGCCCATAAAACACTTTATTTTCATTAACGTCCCAAATACTATTTATTTATTATGCAACACTTACATAAGTTATGATCGATTAAGTTTCTCTTCTTAATTCGTCTGTTAGATGTATATCCATAAATATAACATCTGCAATCCTACTCTCGCACCCAATAGGACATCATAATGTATATATATTTCACATACAATATATATACTATAAGTATTATTAGTCCGGATAACCATCGACCCGAATTATTCGATCATTTATGTTGGTCCGGATATCCCTCGACCCCAATGTAAATGTTATGCATATGTATATTGGTCCGGATTTTCCATCGACCCTAATATTATTTATTTTTGATTTTGTCTGGATAATCATCGACCCCAAATTCAAACTTTCATGTATTGGTCCAGATAGCCATCGACCCCAATACTATTAATATGGTTTAGGTATTGACATAACCTAAGTACTTATACTATATGTATTCACATAACCTAATGATTCACATTGGTACATAGTATATTTCACTCTAATATTTTTCGTACATTTTATTTTACGATGTATCTCATTATTGTATTTATATGAGTATTCACATAACTCTACGGGTCTTAGTTACCCCTTTTCTAGTTTCGGTAGATAAGTCTAACTTACATTACTGGTCGATACATATATTTATTCGATTCGCGTAATTCTTTAACCGAATCTCAGATTAATTACGATGTCATTCACCTCGAATTCAATATCTTATTAAACCTCTCAATAAGACCACTTTACATCTCTATAATAGGCCTACCATAATATAATAAATCTCCTATTATTATATTTACAAAGTCCTAAAGATTTCCACAACATCGATTTATGAACACTTGGCCCAAAAAGGAAATGTTATATTTAATTTAGGGAACATAACCGATCCGAAATCCCAGGACCGAATCGCTCGCTATGACGTAATTTGATAATAATTGACTATTTACTAATTACACTTAGTAAATTTCATTTCATAATATTAATCAATATCTATCTCTCAATTAATATTCAGTAATCATAGTTATTATTATATTATATTAAACTACTTCCTACGCGTAATTTAAATAAAATGTATTTTTCTCAATTAATTTCCGAATTAATTAAATCTAGAATACGTAAAAAATATGGGGTATTATAGACTCCCCCCCTTACAAAGGAATTTCCTTCCCGAAATTAGGACACACCTGCGGTGAATAACTCTGGATACTTCTCTCACATGTCATCCTCCCCCTCCCATGTCGACTCGTCAACATTGTGGTGTTCCCACTGAACTCGCGCCAATGGCACCACCTTTTACCGCAGTTTATGATCACTATGATCTAAAATTTCCATGGGACTCTCCTCATACGAGACGTCTGGATGCAAATCAATCTCCTCAATGGGAATGTACCAGAAGGCTCTCTCACTCCTCTTGTATTTATTCAATGATGACACATGGAACACATCGTGTATCCGCTGAAGATGCTCCGGAAGTCCCAGTCTATTTTCTACCGGTCCCAATCTCTCTATAATAGGAAATGGTCATACATATCTCGGTGCTAGATTCCCTCTCTTGCTAAATCTCATACCCCCCTTCATAGGAGATACTCAAACCAATACCTGGTCGCCAACCTTTAACTCCACATTTCTCCTGTTGGCGTCAGTATAACTCTTCTGCCTATTCGAAACTATTCAAATATGTCCTCGAATCAACTCAATCTTGGTAGTTGTCCCCTGAATCATCTCGGTCCCCAATCACTTATTGTCCCCTACCTTTAATCATCATGCGGGCAAATGACAAGGCCTCCCATATAATGCCTCGAATGGTGTCATATCGATTATAAATTGGTAAGAGTTGTTATACACAAACTCTACCAACAAAATGTATCTCTCCCACCCTCTGCTAAAATCTAGGATGCACATCCTCAGCATATCCTCAAGCATCAGATTCACCCTCTCAGTCTGCCCGTCTACCTGTGGGTGGTACGTCATACTCAATCATAAATATGTGCCCATGGCCTCTTGAAAGCTCTGCCAAAAGTGTGACACAAAAACTTTTTCCCTATC
Organism: Sambucus nigra; assembly: GCA_949130495.1. Lineage (NCBI taxonomy): Eukaryota > Viridiplantae > Streptophyta > Magnoliopsida > Dipsacales > Adoxaceae > Sambucus > Sambucus nigra. Next base: position 165,469,931 of record OX422213.1, on the reverse strand, counting down.
AGACACAATATTTATTAGGACCTCGTGCAACTTAACAATCTTTAAAATTAATGGATGTACGTAATTCATCATCTCATAGTCTGTGTGAACTAGAAAGAAGTGATCCGCCTTGGTCAACCGATCCACTATCACCCATATCCAATCATGACCCCGCTACAACGTAAGTAGACCAATAATAAAGTCCATCGAGATTCTCTACCACTTCCACAAGGGAATCTCAAGTGGTTGCAACATCCCCGAAGGCCTCGAATGGTCAACTTTCACAAGCTGACAAGTAACACACTTTGAGACAAACTCTGCTATATCTCTCTTTATGTCGACCCACTACTACTGTCTTCTCATATCCTGGTACATCTATCGCCATAGGGATGTACTACAAATCTAGAACCGTGAGACTTAGTCATAACTGCATGTCTCAAATCCTCATCCTCAGGCACTACCAATTTTCCATTAAAGAGCATCCCTCCCTCTGAGCTAACTGAGTAAGACTCTGCACCCTTAGCTAATAACTAATATACCATGTCTTGACAGAACTGATCCTCTGCCTATGCCTTCACTACCCCCATATTGATCTCGGGAGTGATAGTCATAACTATAATGTACGCTATGGAAACTTCATCTTCCTATCGAAGTTCACCCCACTTCGCTTTCCATACCTCTTCTACGTCTCCAATAGTTCGTAGGATCGATACGTCTGTAACCACATTAGCCTTACCAGGATGATACTGTATATCAAGCTGGTAGTTCTTCACGAATTTTAGCCACCGCCTTTGCCTCATGTTCAGATCCTTCCGTGTGAAGATATCCTGAAGTAACTTATGATCTGTGAATAAGGTAAACTTTTACCCCAATAGATAACGTCTCTATATCCTCAATGAAAAAATCTCCACCGCCAACTCGAGGTTGTGGGTGGGGTAATTCTTCTTTTGGGGCTTTCGCTTTCGAGATGCATAAGCTATTTCCCTCTCCTCCTGCTGCAAGACACCCCTAAGTCCTTATAAGGATGCATCCATGTACACCCGATACTCCACCCCACTCCTAGGCAATGCGAGTACGGGTGCTAAGGTCAATATATCCTTCAGCTCGTCAAAATCCAAATAACACTGGTCACTCCACACAGATGAAGCGACGGTAATATCTGGCCAACCCCAAGAAGCTGCGAATCTCAATCGGCATCATGGGCTACCCCCATTCCCTCACCGTCGACACCTTACTCGGATCAACAACTATACCCCCATTGAACATAATGTGGCCAACAAACTGTGCTTCCTGAAGACAAAATCCACACTTACCAAATTTGGCGTATAACTGATGGTATCATAACATCTGCATAACCATACTTAAATGCTCGGGGTGATCCTCCTCCGTCCATGAGTAAACCAGGATATCATCGATGAAGACTATCACAAACTTATCTATAAACTCTCGAAATACCCTGTTCATGAGGTCCATGAACACTACAGGCGCATTGGTGAGCCCAAATGACATCACTCTGAACTCGTAGGATCCATACCGCGATAGGAAAGTGGTCTTAGGAACATCCTCCTCCCTAATACGCAACTGGTGATAGCCTGACCACAAATTGATATTAGAGAAGTACGCATCCCCTCTCAACTGATTAAATAAGTCATCAATCCTAGGTAATAGATACTTATTCAGTATCGTCACCTTATTCATCTCCCTGTAAATCATGCACAATCAAAGCAAACCATCCCTTTTCTTCACGAACAACACCGGAGCACCCCAAGGCGATCTGCTTCGCCAAATGAAACCTTATGACAAGAGCTATTAAATCTTATCTCTCAGCTCCCGCATCTGTAAAGGGGCCATGCAATATGGTGCTCTTGCAATCGATCTTTTCCCCGGTGCTAAGTCGATGATAAATTCTATTTCTTGGATCGGTGGCAACCCAGGTATCTCATGGAACACATCCTCAAAATCCCTCACTACAAGAATCAGATCAAAGCGAACAAACACCTCCGAAGAGGTCTTCTCCTCGATGTAATATAAATGAGTACACGATCCTCCCTCGGGAAGAGGCATCACCACAAGGAACATCTCCTGTCCCAAAATCGAAAACATAATAGTTATCTCATAGAAATATACCATTTCTCTGTACCTTTCTAACCAATCTATAACTAGAATCACATCATAACCTTCCATGTCTAACATGAGAAGGTCTGCCGCTAGACTCAGTCCCCCAATCATAATATCGACTCCTCTACAAATCGAATGTATCAACGAACCACTACCCATCAGTGACTCAACACATATAACGAGACTAGCGGTTGTCTCTAATAATCCTGCGAGTCTTGCAAATCTAGTCTTAATAAATGAATGAGATGCTCCAGTATCAAAAACTATTCTACCTTCAAACAAATGGATAGAAAATGTACCTTCCACTGTAAGTGGCACCTGTGGTGCTGGAGGTATCGATATATCCTGAATATTATACACAGGCCCATAGTGCATCTGACCCAGCTATTGCTGCTGCGGGGTCGGTGCTAGAGCTATTGAAGCCTGCTGAGCCTATTGGGAACCCCGATGTTGCGCCCGTTTTGCTGTGGATATGCTCTACTCTTGTGACCCTGCTTGCCACATGTGAAGCATTGACCCTGGAACTATCTCTGCCTCTGGCCCTGACATTACCCCTGATGGCCCTGGCCTTGCTGGTCACCCCTAGTTCCCTTAGCCCTGATGAACCTGAGGAACATGATGCTCAGGACCCTGTTGGCCCTGGCCTATCTGATCGGTGCCAGCCAAATCTGAACCTCTTGGCAGAGTTTCCTTACCGATAGTTGTACCCCTGCGTACCCACTGTCTGTTGCTGCTGGGGTGGTACCCCACTAACACTATTCCCCCCGGCCTTACCCTGCTGGCTAGGCTCTACATCCCTCTTTCTTCCCTTCTCGTGCAAGTTGTAATCCTGACAGTGTAATAATGTGGCGTTAACGACATCCGTTTAAGTCATCAACGCAGGGTTACTAATCAAACGCTACCTGATCCTTCAGGTCAAACCATTCATGAACCTTACCATTCTCCTTTCTTCATTGCTCACATCGTCTGACACAAAGTTCACCAGACGGTTGAACTCTTCCTCATAATCGACAATTAAGAGGTCACCCAGGCATACCTCCCCAAATTTCTTCCTCATCTATGACTCCACTGTAGGCGAAAAGTACTTGCAGTTAAACCGCACCCAAAACATTGAAATCATCATTAAGTCCCTCTCATTAGCAGTGGTCACTGACTCCCACTACTGAAGGGCTTCCCCTGCTAGTCTGAAGGTGGCTAGCATCTGTCTTTGTACCTCACTGTAGTCTAACATGCACAGATGATGGTTAATGTTCTCCTTCCATTAGCATGCGACCACTACATTCGTACCCCTAGAACTCGGGTGGGTGGCCCTTTTGGAAGGTCTCCCTGATACTATGCCAAGTGGGTTTCCCTTGCTGGACCAGAATAGCTAGTGCTGCGGGATGCTGAGCCTGAGGCTGGGGAAAGTTGTTTTCCATGGCCCTCATAGCTATCTAAAGGGACTATGACACTATCACTACCACTTGAGTAATATAAATCATCTCTAGTGGTGGTGGTGGTACCTGCTACTCCTGATGGTCCTCCTTAACCTCGTCTCTGGCTGCTGCCCTGTCGGCTCGCTCACTCCTCGATGGAATACTGAAAATAGATCGAATTGTATAAGTACATAGTTTATACCAAATTTAATAGCAGGAGCATGATATCTCAAAGCACACAAGGATAAAACAACAGTCCTAAAAATAGGGCTCTATAACAAGGAATGATGCCCTAAAAACGTAGTAAGTCATACAGATCCTAAGGGCACTAGAACCTAATGCTCTGATACCATCTGTGACACCCTGCCTAATTAAAATCGGTTAATCAGACCTTTATTAAATTAAAACAGGTTTCTCATACGGTTCATTCTTAGCATCACTGTTAAAAAAAAATTAATTACTAATCACCAAAGTGAAATTAGACTGGCGCTAAATTTATCTTTCTTTAAAATAGATAGATCTAAAAATGCGGAAACTAAATTAAACATTCACAATATACTATGAGTCCAACCATCACAATGTATAAATGCGTAGAGGTTTACCTAATAAACCATCGACCAAAATCCCAAAACCAAATACTCCATAATAATAAACGAAATTAAATAATCGAAAACTTCTAAAAGACAACATGTACATACATGGAATATAAAATGAGATCCTACACTATATTTAAATGGAGGAATCATCTAAGAAAATCAATCACGTCAGCATCCACAGTGCTATAGCTCCGAGTCCCAAGAATGAAGTCATGCCTAATGTCCCTATGGTTGCACACCTAAAATGTTTTTGAATTTTTTTTCTAGCAAGTGTTAGAACACAAAACATTTTGAAAATATTTAGCAAGCATTTATTACATTTTTCAAATCGTTTATTTATTACACATGTTAGGTTATCGTACACTCTCTTGAGTTTACTCACCCCCAATCTATTGTGCACGCCTAACATTCTATACTTAGCCCACATAGCTATACTTCCCAAGCTAACTAGACTAGAGTATCATCTAAACTTATCTATTTGCCTATGTTACCCGTACCACCAATACAACACTTTATTTTCGTTAACGTCCCAAATATAATTTATTTCTCATGTAACACTTACATAGGTTATTATCGATTAACTTTCTCTTCTTAATTCACCTTTTAGATGAATATCCATAAATATAACATCTACAAGTATACTATTGCACCCAGTAAGAAATCATAACAGATATATATTTCTCACACAATATATATACTATAAGGATTATTGGTCCGAATAACCATCAAACCCAATTATCTTATTATTTATAAGGATCTGGATATCCCTTGACCCCAATGTAAATGTTATGCATACGCATATTGGTTATGATTTTCCATCGACCCGAATATTATTTATTTTCAATCTTGTCCGGATAATCATCGACCCCAAATTCGAAATTTCACGTATTGGTCCGGATAGCCATCGACCCCAATACTATTAATATACTTTAGGTATTCACACAACCTAAGCAATTATACTATAGGTATTCACACAACCTAATGATTCACATTGGTACATAGTATATTTCTATCTAATACTTTTCGTATATTTATTTTGCGATTTATCTTGCTATCGTATTTATATGAGTATTCACGCAACTCTATTAGGTCTTAGTTACCCCTTTTCTAATTTCGATGGATAAGTTTAACTTGCACTATTGGTCGATACATCTATTTATTCGATTCGCATAATTCTTTAAATGACTCTCATATTAATTACGATGTCATTCACCTCTATATCAATCTCGTCTTAAACCTCTCAATAAGACAACTTTACATCTCTATAATAAGCCTACCATAATATAATAAATCTCCTATTATTATATTTACAAAGTCCTAAATATTTCCACAACAATGATTTAGGAACAGTAGGCCCAAAAAGGAAATTTCATATTTAGTTTAGGGAATATAACTGATTGACTTCCTAGGACCAAACCAGTCCGCCATTCTGTAAAAATTGAAACGAACCGATGTGACCTGGATCGGACCGATCTGATGGTCCGCAACTCATCTTCTTCGTCCAGTTCATGCGTTTTCCTCCATTTTCAAATACCAAACTCACAGTACACTATGCCAAAATGACAACAGATTATTCTTAACCATTTCTATATGCATTAGGATGGTTTTTGACATTTTAAACATATCAATTCATCACAAAATCTAACCAAGAATGAATTAAAACTGAAGATTTCATCAAAACCCTAGTTTTATGTTCTTCCTACACATTCAATCAAAAACCTAGATTTATTTTGTATTAATGATCAAGTCTCCTCTAATTATTAGTCCTCTTCATATGTTAAATCGTTCTACATGAAGATTCTATCCCAACATGTATAAAGATCATTCTTTTTCTTCCAAGAACATTGATTTAACAAGACAAATCTTAAAACCCTACACATGTGTATTATTACTTGATGAGTATTGCAATAAACAACTTGCCTTAAAGTGGATAATCTGATTTCATGATGAAGATGATGATTTGATGTGATTCTCTTCAAATCCTCCTCCTTATATGCTTAGGATGCAAGAACACCTTTTAATTCTCCAAGAATCCTTCTTAAACTTTTGAGAATGGTTTGTCTCTTCTATCTAATGGCCTCTCTAAGATTTTGAGGTTTCTAACCCTAGCCTCACTTTTTAATCATCAGATATAACACTCCAAAATTCGTAGGTCTCTAAACCTCCTTTTTCTAAATGACCAAAATGCCCTCAATAGGAGCCAGTTTAGTCTAAAATTGATCCGGGTCCTAAACTATACCCCCGGGTATACTATTACGACTATTTCAACCCATCTGAAATCATTCGCGACCTCAAAATTATCATCCTAGTTACCCATTTCCCACCTCAAAATAGTCTACATGCGACTCCCGATGAGATAACTCTATTATTCCCATATCGCTCGCTATGACGTAATTTGATAATAATCAACTATTTACTAAGTAAACTTAGTAAATTTCATTTAATAATATTAATCAATATCTATCTCTTGATTAATATTCAATAATCAGAGTTATTATTAAATTACATTAAATTACTTCATTCGCGTCATTTAAATAAAGTGTATTTTTCTCAATGAATTTCCGAATTAATTGAATCTCAAATACGTAAAAAGTATGGGGTATTACAAAAATCCTAATCAACAAATAGAAGCTCTGTCGATTACAACAAGAAATGCCGTCCAACTCATGGAAGACCAACTAATAAGACTAGTGAAGCGTCACCATACCAAATGTTATATTGCACGTGATTTATACAATCGACCATCACATTAATTATGTAAGGATGTAAATGATTGAATATAAAAGCATTCCATCCCTTAACATTCCATCTTTTGGCCTCTGGGTCATTATAAATACATTGTACCCCCTTCATCAAAGGTAGGCAAGCATGTAAGAAAGAAAGCTACTGACAAGATTAATACCATAACGGTGGACGTAGGTTTTCCTATATAGCCAAACCACTTTAAAATATTGGGTCCTTTCCTTTTTATTTACATATTTAATATGTGATTAAAGAATTAGATCTAGTCTAGTTTTTTACATCAACATATTGGCGTCGTTTGTGGGAACTAGTTTCTAATTGTCGTTCTCACTTTCATCTACCCTTATTTAATCAAGATGAACGACATTGAGCCCAGAACCAGAAATAAAAGAAACCCACCTACTCCACCACCAAATAATGATATGAATGGAATTATCGTTAGTCTCGCCAGAGGACAGGAGGCAATGTAAAATGCAATAAGACAACTAGCTCAATCATTGCAAGTCAGATTGGGAGAAATTATGCCTCCACGTCTAAGATCCAGCAGACGAAGTTATTCTAGAACTTCAAGAGATACTTTTTATCATCCAGGAGCAAGTTCATCCCTCAGGTTTACAGAATCCTATGACGTTCATTCTTTTTCTCCTAAAAGGTGAAGTGTCTTAGAAAGGTCAAGCAGAGCTTCTCCCTTTGATGATCTAGGACCTAGAGGAAATAGAAACCCCCCAGGGCATTATCCAATAACACTCAATGTCAAGATGACGAACATGAGGCCTCAGTCCGATAAAGATCAAGCGTCTGATAATCTGTATGCACCGAGCAGACCTCTCAGGAGGAGAGTTCAGCATAGAAAAATGGTCGGAACAGCTGAGCTGCTTTGCATAGATATGATGAATTTAATACTTCATGGAAAGGATCAATCTAGAGGTTGGAAGATAGGTTGGGTGAAATGGAAAAAGCAAATAATCCCTTGTAACATAGTTTTGTTAAAGGATCTCCTTTTATTCAGTCAATCATGGACTTCCCTACTCCCTTTAAGTTTAAAGCTCCTGTGGTTACCCCTATATATGACAATAAAATTGATCTTGTTATCCATATCGAGTAATATCGAGTTGAAGCGTAATTTACGTGGTTCCTAATGAAATGAGTTGTAGGGCATTTTCCAGCACCATCATGGGTTCAGCCCGAATATGGTACAATAGCCTGCCTCGAGGACAAATTTCCAGATTTAATCAGCTTGTTGAGCTATTCATTATTAATTTCTATTTTGGAGCTAAGACAGTGAAAAGAGTAGCTTATCTTTTAAGTGTAAGGTAGCGAGTAGAGGAAAGTACCAGGGAGTATATTATGTGTTTTAACAATGAAAATTAGAACTGATTGGTTATGAAGAAAAAATAACCATAACTATTATAATGAGTGGTTTTCTTCCTGAGAAACTTTATTTTACTTTGGCTAAAGATCCCCCAAAAACTATGGCTGAACTGATGGCCAAAATAGGAAAAACTCCAAGGAAATAATGGCTGTAAAGTAGACTGCAATAATAATGCCTAAAGAAAAGTCTGCTAAGAAAGAGAAAAAGGAGCACAAGGAACCAAAGTCGAAGAAGGAGGATAAACTCAAAAAATGTGGGAACTACACCTCATTGAGTGTTAGTGTCCACTATATCTTGGAACAAATCAAGAACAATAAGGAGTTATGATCGCCTGAGAAGTTGAGGGCACCTCCTAACAAGAGGGTCATGTCCAAATATTATGAATTCCACAAAGATCATGGACATATAACTAATACTTGCATCGCATTACAAATTGAGATAGAATCCCTCATTCGTCGAGGAAACCTCAATAAATTTGTTGATCGAAGAGATAACAGAGAAACTAAAATAAAGTCAAATTCTCCATATAAGACCAGAGATGAGAGAGAGAGGCATCATAAAGATGATCACTAGGATGATCCCGAATTGCAAAAGAAGCCCAAGCATCCAGAATGTGAGATATTTATTAATACGCCCAAAGTGCACCATCGTACTCAGAGTCACTAACCTCGGTCTGTCTTATAGTCGAGTTGATAAGAAGTTCACAAAGTGCCATCAGAAAGGTCGTATTCTATGAGGTCGGCTATGTACTACCAACCTCGGCTCTAGAGTAGCCAAGGTTAACAGCGCCTTATGGGGATAGGTTATTATCAACATCCTACTCTGCTTCAGCCGACGTTACATCTTACCTTTATTCCCAACCTCGTCCATTTTTCCCAGTCGAGGTCATCATGGCTATTGAAGATAAAGCAACACTGTCGAACTTCACCAACCTTGTACTCAACCAAGACGAGGTTACATCAGTCAAGGACATAACTTCGAGCATATATAAGAACATGCAAGGTTTGGAACACGTGAGAAAATCAGTTATAAGCGAATCATTCCCCTCACGTGGGGGAATATTATGGTCATGATTATCTACATGAGATCAGCCAGGTGTCATCATCATACTAGTTTGATATTCATAAACATGCTCATTTCATGCTTGGGGGTACATTACACCCCCCAAGCACTATATATAGATGTCTTCCTCTACCTTGTAAAAGATGGATAATTGCAACCCTAGCTGAAACACTGTTGGTTTACACAGTAGAAAGCGAGAAAGCTTGAGAGATTGTATCTATGGTCGTTAGTGCCTTCATCTAGTGAAATTACTTACACAATCTTAGTGGATGTAGGCCAGATTGGATGAATCACTTATATACTAGTGTTCCTCCTCTTCTCCTCACCTCCCTCTACAAGATATTTACTCCTATGATGCCATTGTTATTGCTAATTTGAGCTTAACAACACCTTATACTGGTGGTTCTATTTCCAACATCATCATTTATGATCAGTTTTGGTTCATTTGACTGTTATATGATTACAGGTGGCGATGTAGGAGGATGTGATCATATTGCTGAAAGAAACACTTACCTGAATGAGGCCCAAGCTTGTTCTTATTTCCAAAGGATCAATTTAGCCAAAGAAAATCAGCTAAAAAAGGCCAACAAAGACAAGCTGGTGGTTGGCTTCTCCAAAAATGACCTCTATGGGTACTTTATCCCCGTGATGATCCACTGATTGTCAAATTCAGAATCTAAGATATTGTCATCGCTAAAATATTAATTGATATTGGGAGATCGACAGATATAATGTTTTACCCTTATTTTCAAAGTCTGGATATAAAGCTTAGTCAGTTAGAACCATATCACAGGCCATAAATAGGTTTTTTGGCTGAAAACATTTATCCTCTGGGAACAATCAAATTAGAGGTGTTGTTCAGCACTTGGCCTAAAAGTCGTGTAGAGAAAATAAACTTCTTCATGATGGATAAAAATGTTCAATCCGCCTATAATGTGATCCTTGATAGGGTAGGGTTGAAGAAGTTTGAAGCTGTACTATCAACAGTCCATCAATGCTTGAAGTTTTTAGCATAAAAATTGTGAAAGGCGACTAGAAGGTGGCTAGAGATTGTTATTACTCTTCAGCCGAGCTATAAAACTTGATTGAATTGAATAAGAAGAAGACTACAACTTATCGGGTGGATACCACTGAGCCTAACAGTGAATCTGAGGTTAAAACTTTAGGTCCATGGGATAAAATAGAGATGGTGAAAGGCCAGATTGTGGAAGTAACTGAAAGCATCATTTTGGATGATGACAAAACAGAAAGGACTACACAGATCGACTCAACACTGGATCTAACCCTAAAATATGAGTTGACTATATTCCTGAGGCAACGGAGAAATGTATTTGCTTGAAGCCATGAGGATACGCTTGGAATTGATACTAATTTTCTTGGTTATGAACTTAACGTCAGTAAGGAGGCCAAACCGATTGGTTTTTAGTCCTGAGAAGAATCAATCTATCCAAGAGGATGTAGAGAAACTTCAAAAAGTTCTGTTTATTAAATATGTGAAGTATCCACAATGGTTGGCGAATGTTGTTATGGTCAAAAAGACAAATGATAAATAGAGGATGTATGTCGATTTTATGGATCTAAATAAAGCTTACCCAAAGGATCATTTTCCCTTTCCCATAATTGATCAACTGGTGGATGCTACATCAGGACATGAACTTCTAATATTTATGGACGCCTATTCTAGTTATAACTAGATAAAAATGAAACTTGAAGATGGGGAAAGTACAACCTTCATCACCCCCTGAGGAACTTATTGCTACAATCTAATGCCTTTTGTCCTCAAGAATGCAGGAGAAACATATCAAAGGTTGGTGAATAAGGTCCTTGAAGAGAAAATATGAAAGAATATGGAGCTTTATATGGACGATATGCTGACAAAAAGCAAAAATAATTCACATCATATCACCGACCTCAGTCAGACTTTTGATCAGTTGGAGAAGCATCAAATGAAGCTAAATCTGACCAAGTTCATATTTGGAGTAGAGGAAGGAATGTTCCTCGGCTTCATTGTTAACTAGAGGTGAATTGAGGCTAATCCAGCAAAAGATAAAATCTTTAATTAAAATACTATCACCAACCTGGAAGAAAGATGTACAAAGGAACACAAAACGAGTAGCGGCTTTAAACAGATTTGTTTCTCGAGCAATGAATAGATTTTTACCATTTTTTAATGTGCTGAGAAAGAATTTTGAGTGGAATATAGAATGTGAAGAATCATTCCAAGAGTGTAAGAAGTAATTGGGGTCACAATCATTGCTTTCCTGACCAATTTTGGGAGAGAAATTATATTTATATTTAGTTGTTTCTGAGTCAGGTGTGAGCTCGGCCTTGGTCAGACAAGACAATGGAATCCAAAAACCGGTCTAATATACCATCAAAGCATCTAGAGGAGCTGAAGTCAAGTACCCACATTTAGAAAAACTATCCCTACCACTTATTGAGGTTTTTAGATGTAGGAAACCTTATTTCCAAGCGCACACCATAGTTGTGTATACTGATCTGCCTCTTCATTAAGCACTCCACAAACTTAAGAAGTCGAGAAGATTGATGTACTAGGCAGTAAAATTAGGAGAGTATGACATTATTTATGAACCAAGATCTTTATTGAAGGGACAAGCTTTGGAATATTTCATTACTGATTTTACTTATTCAAAAGTTCCCGAGCAACAATGCTTGCCTCCTGGGCAAAATTCGAAAGAGGAGCCTTCAGCTAAAATTGTTGCCGATCAACCTGAGTCATCCAGAATTCAAGAAGTGGACCAAAAACATGTGGAGGAAATCATGAAGATATTCCAGCACGGATCATTGACAAAAGAAATATTCAATGATGATATTCAATTATGGAATTTATACGTGGATGGATCTTCACATGCTACTGGAAGTTGAGCAGGTATAATACTTAACACTCCCGATGATATTTGTATTTAGTATGCTTTTAGATTCCAATTCAAAGCATAAAAAAATGAGGCAGAATATGAATTCCTGATAGTGGGATTGAATTTAACTCATTCATGAGGTGTCGAACATGTTGTGGCGCATAGTGATTCACAGCTGGTTGTAAACCAAGTACTGAATTTATATGGAGCCAAATGCGAATTGATGAGCAGGTATCTTGCTAAAGTCACGGAGGTAATTCTAAAGTTTCCATCCATTCAGATGAACAGGATTCCAAGAATAGAGAATGCCTGAGATGATGCACTTACTCAGCTAGCGTCAACAAGGATTGAGCTCAGAAGAATGATCCCGATAGATATTCTGGAAAATCGGAGCATCGAGGAAGACCTAATGGTCAATTTAATTATAGTATATTTGGGACCTTCTTGGATGGATCCCATCAGAACTTCTATTAATAATGGTACTTAACAAATATATCTTATAGAAGCCAAAAAGCTAAAATACAAGGCATCAATATACATATTAGATAAGAGAATTTTATACAGAAGGGGATTGATGACCTCCTTTTAGCATTGTGTTCATGAAAAAGAGGTGAAAGACCCGATCCAAGAGGCTACGAAGGTTCTCGTGGAGCTTATTCAGTTGGAAGGACATTTTTCCAACAAATAAACACTCTAGGATACTATTGGATGACCATGAGGGCAGATTGTATAGCCTTTGTAAGGAAGTGTGATAAGTGCCAAAAGTTCTCTAATGTTCATAAAATACCAAATGCCGCTTTAACTCCAATTACCTCAGCTTGGTCGTTTGCTATATGGGGAATAGATTTGGTTGGACCATTGTCGGCCACTAAAGGCAGGTTTAAATATTTAGTTATTACTGTTGATTATTTCCCCAAATGGGTTGAGGCAGAGTCGCTAGTAGATATGCCTTCTGAAAAGGTGTATCACTTCATTTGGAAGAGCATAATTTGCAGATATGGTCTGCCATATTCTTTCATTACATATCATGGCACACAGTTTGATAATAAGGGGTTAGAAGACTATTGTGTCAAATATAACATCCAGAAGTTGCATTCTGCACTAGGACATCCTCAAAGTAATTGTAAAATAAAAGTGATGAACAGAACTTTAGTGAATGGATTGAAGAAGAGGCTTGATGTTGCTAAAGGAAACTGGATCAATCAGCTATACTCAGTCATATGGGCTTACTGAACCATGCCTAGAATAGTAATAGGAGAGAAAACATATATGCTTTCAGTTGGAAGTCAGGTCATGTTACCATTCAATATCGTTTTACCAACTCATAGGGTGTTTAATTTTAATTTCCCAGATAGTGACTTGATAAGGCGGCTAGATCTGGATATGCTAGAAAAAGTCAGAGAAGATGCTTCTTTAAGAAATGTTGCGTACCAATAAAGAACTGCTCACTTCTATAACAAAAGGGTCAAGCTGATCAACCTTAAAGAATGAGATTATGTTCTTAAGAAGATAATACAGAAGAGCAAAGAGCTAGAGGCTAACTAGCATGTCCCATATCACATATCAACTGTCGTCCGATTGGGAACTTACATACTTGATAAGTTGGAAGGTAAAGAGTTTAAAAACCCTTAGAATGTCGAGCATCTTCGAAAGTATTAGCATTAATTTAAAGGGTTTCAATTTATTGTATTTCGTTTATTTGAATATCAATAAAACGTTGGTTCAATCGCTTCAATTTTTGATTTTTTTTGGAGTACGACGATATGCATCCCGAGAACAATGATAACAAATAAAACAGACAAGTCAAAATAGGATTAAAATCCTCAGTGCTTGGTCGGGCTATTAAAAAAACAACTAAAACCAAGTCAAAATAGGATTCCAATCTTCATCACTTGGTCAAGAACGAGTGGTAAAACTTCGTATCGAAATATAAACATACATTATGATGATGCTAAGATTTAGCACCACCAGATAAGTGATGATGAGCTCAAACAGTAATAACAATGGTAGCAATAGAGTTATGTATATGTATAGAAGGGGTTGAGTATAAGAGGAATGAAGACAATGATGTATAGTGGTTCATCCAATTAATACTAAATCCACTGTGAGTGTGTGATCCCCTAAATATGGGCACTAATGGCCTTGGATACAATGCTCATAAGCTCACACACTCTCTCTCTACTGTGTGTACAAGTAGAGTTTTAGCTAGGGTTACAATTATCGATCCTTTTGCAAGGTTGAAGATGACCAGTATATATAGGTCTTGGGGGTGTAGTGTACCCCCCCATGCATGAACGGTGCATGTGAATGATGATATAGACAATCCCCTGCTGACACCTAGATGCGTCACTTACAATTAATGATGACATAATATTCCCTCACGTGAGGGGATGATATTGTTATAACGGTTTAGTCCACGTGCTATATGAGTCCCACGCGTCTCCCAAGTCATGCGCTACGATGATGTCTTCCTCAGCCTAGCATGCCAAGATAAGGCTAAAGTTGGTATTAGCATTGGGCCCGGCTGGATGTGGGCCTCGTACTGTCGTCCCCTTATAGAGTCGTTCGACCCATGATGAGGGGTCAAACCCTTGTAGGGTCGTCTGGTCCATGCTTAGGGGTCGGCCCCTTGAAGGGTCGTCTGGGCCATGATAAGGGGTCGGTCCCTTGTAGGGTCTTCTGGTGCATGCTGAGGGGTCGGACCTTTGAAGGGTTATTTGGGTCATGATTAGGGCTTATCCTCGCCGATCCTTCCTATAGCAGAACTGTGGTCATTGGAATCGTCCTGGTCCTGAGACCTCGTCTGGGTGGAAGACACCCTCGTCCTGGCCGAGGGTATATATGGGTATATCAATCACCCCCCAGCCCTTAGCCGTCGATGTTGTCGAGATGGATAAGGGGTATTATTGCCTTTGAATGCCAACTGTGTGATCATTTTAATGAGTGACATTTCTTAAGTATCCATTATCGTTTATGTTTCCCAAGTGCGATGGTTGCACACTATGCTTAGGGCTTGTGCCCTAATGATGCATCTCCTCATGGGTTGTGCACTGTCCTAATTTGCAGGCCCACCAATAACAAAGTATTTAAAATGTTTTTAAGCAATCATTTCTGTTTCTTCTTCGAGCTTAAGCTTTCTCTTTCTAATTTCTTTAGCAGCTCCAATCGACATTTCTTCCATTCTCAACCTTTCTTCGTGTTCCAAGCTTGGCTGTGTCACTATTCTTTCTCAGGTACTCTTTCTTCCCCAATTTCCTCTTTATCTTCCATTTTTGTTTGCTTTCTTTCTTTAGGTTTATTTTTCAGTTTTTCTTGGTTGTTTTACATTCTTTCGGCGTGTGAACCCACCCTCCTGTGGCAGTTGTAGGGTTGAACCTTAGGTTTTAGGCCTCTCAGGATTAATCCTCCACCATTTCGCAGTGGTTTAATGCCTATTTGCTATTCTTCTTAGGTTTTTCGATCGTTCTCCAGCGCTATATTTTGGTGGACCTATTTCCACTTGTTCTTGGGTTTCATGAACAAAAACCCTTTATTTCTTTGGTTTGATCCAGAAGTCAATTTGGTCAAATACCAAACCTGTTTGTAGTTAGTTTGAAAAAATTGCTGAAGTGTAGGGTCCTCCCCTTAATGCTTAGAAGACTTTATGATTTAGCCAAGGAATTTCCAACCTTGAGGGAGAAATTCTTCGCTGAGATTAGATGTCTATAGGAGGATCACAAACGAAGATGAGGGGCCGACCCTAATTTGGTATGACCCATCTTCCCCATTCCATTGGATAAAATAATTCCATCTGAGTCCTGTGGGTATTCCTGTCGTCCAGCTGATAGTCAGACATACGAGGGAGAGATGAATGGGAGAGCATCGTCACCAACAGGTGTTGGGCCTTCGGGGAGGAGAGAGACGTCCAATCTTATCCAAAGCCGACAGGACGAGGGTACGGTACATTCTGAGGTTGTCTCTGTAACAACCTTGTCCCCTCTTACCTTCCAGGTGGCCTTTCCAGATAGACCACCGATAGGCATTAAGGCTGAGAGATCTGGGGACGAGGGGCATGAGGATGATAGTGAGGATCTAGATGCTGATCAATTTAACACTTTTAGTGCCTCGGCTTATGTCTCATCCGCTGGGTATCGTGACCTCTTGTTATGGAGGCACACGTTTGGTATAAAGCCCAATGTGACTATGAGGGTCCCAGATGTAGACGAGAGAGTCTTCCAGGGGAATGAGGTGGAAGTTGCTATTTATGAGCAGATGCCCAGGGTAGGTGTTAGGTTCCCTCTGCACCCTAAAATAGTTGACATACTATCTGCCCTTGGGGTTCTCCTTCTCAACTTCCTCCCAACTCTTGTAGAATCATCCTCGGCTATATATCCCTTTGGAAGAATACTTTCATTGACGAGCCCTCAGCTGATCTTTTTATAGCCTGCTACAATATCACTTCCTCGTCTAAGAAACCTGGGTATTTTCATCTAGGGGCGAGAAAGTCTGACAAAAAACTCCTTAACGTGGCCCAAACTTCAAACCACGATTAAAAAAAGAGATTTTTCTTCATCTCTAGGTATTGGAAATTCACCGCCGAGGTAGATCCTTTAGAAGAAAGCCCGAGGGTTCCAAGGTCATGGTCCAACCCTTTAATGAGATCCCAGTCAAACCCCGAACTCAACTTGGATGAGAGGGACATTGTTAACTATCTGAGGGAACAAGGGAAAGAGGGTGAACTTCATAAATTTAAAGATTTGATGACCCCTCATTTTCTCAAAGAAGCTGGTCCGAGGGTCGTCCCCCTGACAGAATTATATGAGTAGATTTTTGCTCCATTATTAGTTTTCTTCAAGTGTTTCCTCTTTCCCACTGTATCTTTTTTATATATTGTCTCCTTTTCAGGTCGTCCTACAAATCAACTCTGGGTGATGAATACCCCAAGTTTACTGTCTTTTTTAGGAAAGAAAAAAGGAAAAGAGCCTTAGTAGGCTCAGAAGAAGACACAGGTCATGGGGCCGACACATGTTGACCAGACTACCGACAGTCACAAAAGAAAGGAGACTAAAGTCCTTGGGGGATCTCGGCCTGACTCACGAACGAGGGCGAGGGTGGAGGTGTCTTAAGCGTACACTGAGGGGACCAACTCCTCTTCCAGTATGGGCATCTATTGGTCTCAGAATCTGACTTTCCTCAAGGCTGAACCCTCTTCCCTCATAGCTAACCCGAGGGCGGCCAAAGCCTCAATGTTTTTTGGACCCTCGGCCATGGAATATGAATTCTTATCAAAGATTCCCCAGTCTAAGGTCTATAATTACAATCTTCACACTATGGATCAAGTATCTCTTTAGACTTCATTCTTTTTTATTTACCAACATTTCATGAACTGTTCCCTCGGCCCCTTTTAACATATATTTGTTTGTGCAGTCTGTCTGTGCCTTCACCTCTGCTACTAAATGGATGGCTGCCAATCAATAAAAGTTTTACGATGCTGAGAGAGCTATTCAGCATGAGGCTGATCTAAAGACTGAGCTAGAGACTAGGAGGGAAGATTTGGAGAGTGCAAGGACCGAGCATGCCAGGGTCCTGGATGAGATGGTGAAGCAACACGAAGTTGACCTGAAGGTTAAGGACTCCCTCATCAAAGAAAAGGAAGATTCCTTGACCAACCAGGGGGCCCAATTCAAGGGTAAACTTAAAGAGGTAGTGAAAAAGACCGAGGCTGGTGCTGTGGAGGCTTACAAGCTCTCGGATGAACCTATTAGTGGGTTGTCTTAAAATTTGCTGGTGTCATGTCGTCCATCCATCCCTCTCTTAAAGCAGTGGATATGGAAGACCCCCTCATAGCTGAGGCTCTAGCCCATGTAAAGTCTTAAGTACACATCGAAGTCATCAGCACCTCTAAGGATCGTCCTGTTTTTATCACTAAAGAAACTCCTCTAGTTGAAGTTGAGGCCTTGCCTGCTGATACTGCTCAATAGGGTGGTTATCTGTAGCCCATACCCTCTATTTGTAAAAACCATTTTTGTACTTTATTTTTGTCGGACAAACATTTGTAACACTTGGTTTATAATATAATGTCTCTTCCTATCTTATATGCTTGCCTCTTGCGTGATTTGTCTTAGCTTATGATATTTGAATTAACCATCCCATGAACTCCCCCTCGTATTTCTTAGGGTGAATGGGGGGTCATCCCAACCATTTACCCTCATCATAGCCGAGGGTGGTTTCCACCAGATTAATGGTTTTCAATTATTTCAAGTCTCCCTCGTCTTTCTTGAGGGTGAACGGGGAGTCGTTCCCACCATTTACCCTCATCATAGACGAGGGTGGTTTCCACCAATTTAATGGTGTTTCCAATTATTTCAAGTCCCCATCGTCTTTCTTGAGGATGAATCGGGGGTCGTCCCCACCATTTACCCTCATCATAGCCGAGGGTGGTTTCCACCAAATTAATGATGTTTTCAATTATTTCAAGGTCCCCCTCGTCTTTCTTGAGGGTGAATGGGGGGTCGTCCCCACCATTTACCCTCATCATAGCCAAGGGTGGATTCCACCAAATTAATGATGTTTTCAATTATTTCAAGTCCCCCCTCACCTTTCTTGAGGGTGAAGGGGGGTCGTACCCACCATTTAACCCGATCATAGTCGAGGGTGGTTTCCACCAAATTAATGATGTTTTCAATTATTTCAAGTCCCCCCTCGTCTTTCTTGAGGATGAATGGGGGGTCGTCCCCACCATTTACCCTCATCATAGTCGAGGGTGGTTTCCACCAAATTAATGATGTTTTCAATTATTTCAAGTCCCCCCTCGTCTTTGTTAGGTATGAATGGGGGGTCTTCCTCACCATTTACCCTCATCATAGCCGAGGGTGGTTTCCACCAATTTAATTATGTTTTCAATTATTTCAAGGCCCCCCTCATCTTTCTTAATGATGAATGTGGGGTCATCCCCACCATTTACCCTCATCATAGCTGAGGGTGGTTTCCACCAATTTAATGATGTTTTCAATTATTTCACATCCACCTTGTCTTTCTTGAGGGTGAATGGGGGGTCGTCCCGACCCTTTACCCTCATCATTGCCAAGGGTAGTTTCCACCAAATTAATGATATTTTCAATTATTTCAAGCCCCCCCTCATCTTTCTTCAGGGCGAATGAGGGGTTGTCCTCACCTTTTACCCTCATCATAGCCGAGGGTGGTTTCCACCAATTTAATGATGTTTTCAATTATTTAAAGTCCTCCCTCATCTTTCTTGAGAGTGAATGGGGGGTCATCCCCACCATTCACCCTCATCATAGCCGAGGTTGGTTTAACGAGGATAACCCTAATCATATTAGAATTAATAAACACAAGATGAGTGGCCAATATGATATTCTCATTAACATTCCAAGTGTTCTGTTAGAGCAACACATTCATTACAACTGTGGTCTGATAGGACATTACATTATTGATAGTATTTCTTCAAATGATTTGTATTCCAGGGGTTCGAAAAGGGTTCCCCCTCTAGGTTCTCTAGTCTGTAGGTTCGAGGGACAGCTTCATCAATGACCCTATATGGGCAATGCCAATTTAGATGGAGCTTGTTAGGCTTTCGCCAAGTCTTTTTGAGGACTAGGTCCTCCACAGCGATTGGCCTTTGCTTCACCCTCTGGTTGTAAAACCTGACAGTCCTCTGCTGGTAGGCAGCTATCCTTATCTCAGCGTCTTCCCTACTTTCCTCGATCAAGTCTATGTAAAGTATCCTTTCTTACATATTTCTCTAGGGGTCATACATTTAGACTCTATGAGTAGAAAACCTAATCTCGGTTGGGATGACAGCTTCTGAGCCATACGCCAGCATGAATGGGGTTTCTCCAGTATGAGACTTTGTTGTCATCTTGTAGGCCCACAGTACACCGTATAACTCCTCTACCCATCTTCCTTTTTCCTCCTCTAGTTTCTTCTTGATCCCGTATAGGATTGTCCTATTTGTAACTTCAGTTTTCCCATTAGCCTGAGGTCGGCCTGGGGTTGAGAAGAATTATTTGACACCCACTCTTTTGCAATATTTCTCTAGAGATGCATTCTTGAATTGAGTCCCGTTATCTGAGATGAGGGTGTTGGGGAGACCATATATACATATAATGTTCTTCTAGATGAACTGGATGGTCTTCTACTGGTAATCAAGACCATTGTCTCCGCTTCCACTCATTTAGAGAAATAGTCAATTGCTACGATCAAGTATCGATAGTTATTAACGACCCTAGGCAAGGGTCCTACTAGATCGATTCCCCATACTGCAAATGGCCATGGTGATGTGACGGAGGTAAGAGGCTGATGAGGTTGGTGAGGGATGGTGGTGAACCTTAGACATTTTTCACACTTTTGTACTTATATAGTGGTATCTTTCCCAAAGCCGGCCACCAGTATCCCTGGGTTACTACCCTCTTTTCTAAAGACCTACCCCCAATGTGGCTTGAACATGACCCCTCATGCACATCTTGAAAGATGCGTGGGACCTCTGACAAGTGCACACATCTAAGTAAGGGGAGAAAAAACCCCTTTTTGTACAAGGTGTCTCCGATGATAGTGAATCTTGTTTTGCCTCTGGAATCTACCCCTCTTTAATGTACCTGATAAAGGGTCAATCCATGAAGGTTCCCTATCAATATTTAAGCAAGAGCCTAGTGTTCCCTCTGCCTCTTCAATCGTTGGTCGGAGAAAAATTTCCACTGGGACTGTCCTCCTGATATCTTTCCTAGTTGCCGAGGCCAGCCTAGCAAGTGCATCAGCTCGACCATTATAAAGACTAAGTATCCTCTTCAATTTCACTTCTCTGAAGCTCTTCAATAGTGACTTCACTCTTTCAAGATATTTGGCCATTATCTCATCCTTAGCCTCGTAGGCTCCTAGTATCTGATTCACTACTAGTCTTGAATCACTATGGACCAAGATCTGACCTACACTAAGAGACTTAGCTAAGGAGAGGCCTTCCATCAGGCACTCATATTCATACTCGTTGTTGGAAGTTTTGAATTTAAACCTTAGGGCATACTCAATGTCTGTGACATCGGGTGCCGATACAATTAATCCAGCCCCACTTTCGCTCTCATAAGAGGACCCGTCAATGAAGAGGTTCCATACATAATGTTCCTCTGAGAAATTTCCCTCCTCGTTTTCTGCAAGAGGACCTGTCTAAAGAGATATCTTCCCTCCTCGTTTTCTGCAACTTTTTCTCTAGTCGTGCTTATCTTTGCCTTATCTGCGGATGGGTCAACAATTATGCCTTGTCGGGTATTTTTCATCTCGAGGATCTCATCCTCATACTCATCATCTTCTCAAGTAAATTCAACCATGAAATTTGCCAATGCTTGCCCCTTAATGGCCACCTTAGGTTGATATATAATGTCAAACTCTCCCAGCTCTATAGCCCAGGCCATTAGCCTCCCTGATTTTTCTGGCTTGTGTAAGACTTGCCTAAGCGGAGAGTCAATGAGGATGACCATTATATGGGACTGGAAGTATGGCTTCATCTTTCTTAATACATAGATCAAGGCATAGGCTAAATTCTCCATCCTTGGGTATTTTTGCTCTTCCCCCTGGAGTGCCTTACTATTAAAATACACAGGCTTCTATACCCCATCTTCTTCTCTTACAATGGCTGCGCTGATTGCTGATTCTGGGATGGCTAGGTACACATGTAGTCGTTCACC
Source organism: Sambucus nigra (assembly GCA_949130495.1). NCBI lineage: Eukaryota > Viridiplantae > Streptophyta > Magnoliopsida > Dipsacales > Adoxaceae > Sambucus > Sambucus nigra. Next base: position 165,448,097 of record OX422213.1, on the reverse strand, counting down.
CTGTACTGGTCGTGACTACAGTAAGGGAGACCCTAGGTACGAATTTAATTCTTTGAAATCCTGGTCACACTCCTTGTTGCATTCAAAGGCCTTTATGAGAATTTTAAAGAACGGTAAACACTTGTATGTGGATCTGGATACGAACCTATTCAAGGCAACCACTCGTCCTGTGAGCCTCTAAACATCTTTAATGTTCCTGGGGGTCTTCATTTCTAATATGGCCTTTATCTTCTCGGGATTGTCCTCAATGCCTCTTTAATTGACGATGAACCCTAAGAATTTCCCTTCCCCGACTCGAAGACACATTTAGTCGGGTTAAGCTTCATTCGATACTTGTCTATCGTGTTAAAGGTTCTCTCGAGGTCGTCCACATGATCCTCTGCCTTCAAACTCTGGGTCAGCATGTCATCTATATAGACCTCATGGACTTCTCGATTTGGTCTTCAAAAAATTTATTCACAAGGCGCTGATATGTTGCCCCCACATTCTTTAGGCCAAAGGGCATGACCCTATAATAGTATGTCCCTTTGTCGGTAATGAAAGCCATTTTTTTAAGTCCTCAGGGCTCATGAAGATCTGGCTGTAATCTGAATATGCGTCCATAAAGCTCATTAGCTCATAGCCCGCAGTAGCGTCCACTATTTGATCAATGCGGGGAAGAGGGAAACTCTCTTTGGGACAATTTTTTTGAGTTCAGTGAAGTCTACGCACATCCTCCACTTCCCGTTAGCTTTTGGGACTATGACTTCATTGGACAGTCATTCAGAATAAATGACCTCCCTGATAAACTCAGCGTCTTTTAGCTTTTTGACCTCATACCTTATGACCTCATATTTTTCTCTAGAATAAATTCTCCTCTTCTGTTGTACCGACTTTTCACCCTCTACCACATTGATCTTGTGGCAGATGATTTCGGGGTCGATCCCCAGTATATCTTCATGACTCCATGCAAAGACGTTCTATTTTCTCCTTAAGATCTTGATGAGGTCTTCTTTAATGTCAGTCTTTAGAGCTTTGCCTACTTGGTTGGTTTTTTCTGGCTCATCCTCATTCAGGATGATGAGTTCTACCTCTTCCATGACTTCTCCTTTCTTCAGTTTTGTCTCATCCGTGGGGTCGAGGGTATCAATATTGTAAGTAATTGTTGCCTTCTTGTGCGCCTCTCTTTCTTAGGTGGAGTTTAAGTAACATTCCCGTGTTGTTGTCTAGTCTACCTGAACTTCCCCTACCTCGTAAGGGGTCAGGAATTTTATCATCTGATGAACCGTGGATGGCACGGCCCCAAATTTCTTGAGGGCCACTTGCCCCAGTATAATGTTATAGGCTGAGAAGACATATTCATCCATCACAAAAAAGTTAACCTTCTTGGTAAGCCATCTCATCCACTCATCCCCCATCCTAACATCGTCCTCATACACTCCTAGAGGATGAACCTTTTCCCCAATGAAACTAATCATTGGATGATGTTATGGGATGATCCTAGCACGACTAAGACCTAAGTCTTTAAAACACGACCAGAACATCACATCTTCAGAACTTCCCCCATCCACCAAGATCCTCGACAACTCACACCCATGTACCCTGGTGGTGATGACAAGAGGGTCATTATGTGGGGCTAAGAGGCCCTTGAAGTCCATTCTTAAGAAACCCACTATCAGAGTATCCATATCAACCTTCTTCCTCTTTTCTAACATTGCTTCAATAGAGGTTGCATGTACAACTTTTGTTACTGCCTTGGCTTCAGCTACATGGGCCTTCCTATCTGCGACTTATGACCCTCCTCCTGGAAGCCCCCCAAAGATCATCCCAACGCAGAGTGAGATCATATTAAGTCTTTTTACAGGGATGTGGTCATCTCTCGGTGGGAGGTCAGGGTCGTCCTCATCATCCGAAGGGTCGTCCCTTTTGTTTGGAGGATCTTCTCTGAACATATCACCTCTCTTCTTTTTAGGGTCATCCCCTCGGCCCCTATTGAAGGAACCTTTTTCAACGTACTTCCTAAGCTTCCCTTCTTTTAGCATTTTCTCAATTTCATCTTTCAGAGAAAAACACTTGTCGATCACATGGCCATGGTCTTAGTGAAATTCACACCACATATTTTTGTTACTCTTATGAGGAGCTTCCCTCAACTTCTCAGGACACTTCAAGGACCTATCGCTCTTTATCTCATTCAGAATATGCTCATAACTGACCGTCAGAGGGGTGTAATCAGCGAATTTTTCATCTACAGATCTCTTCTTCCCCTCTCTATTCTTTTTCTGGTACTTACCCCCACTAGCGTCTCCATTTTCATCTTCGTATTTCGTGACCATTGCCTCTTTCGTGTTCATCACCTTTCTCATTGTTGATAGCAATTTAGCCATCGTCTGCAGAGGGTCTTCATCAACCTTCCATAAAATCTTCCCCTTTTGAAGTCCTCCAATGAGGGTTGTCATGGCTATGCTTTCTTCATAGTCTTCGACCTCTAACTTTTCTTTGTTAAATCTGGTTATGTAGTCTCTTAGACTCTCGTTCTTCCCATGCTTAACATAGAGCAAGTGTGTGGTCTTCTTCTATTGCCTCACTCCAAAGCAAAAGTTATGCATAAATTGGTGTGATAACTACTTAAAGCTTTCAATAGAGTTGTTTGGAAGAGACATATACCAGACGTGTGTAGTCCCAGTCAGAGTACTAGAAAAGGAACGATACCTCATCTTATCTGAGATAGAGTATATGTCTGCCGTTGATTAGTACATATCAATATGATGGATAGGGTTGGTACTCCCGTCATACCTTGGGGTGACCACATGTGGCTTAAACTTAGATGGCATTGGGAAGTTGACTATCTTCGCCATAAAGGGTGAGCCTATAGAGTATCCTCTCTGAAGAGGGTCCCTCCTCTTAAGGATTTCACCAATTTTATCCTTCAGCCTTTGGAACGAGTCATTCCATGTCCTCGTAGGGTCGTCTTGGTCGATGTTATTCCCTACCGTCTCTTTGAGGTGAATGGAGGGTTCTGCTGCGATAGGTCTGTGTCAGCTATTTACTTCTCCCTGACCATTGTCCCGTCCGTGGGGTCAGCCCCGTGGGTTCGTCCATCTGCTTCCTCTCTTCTGGACCTCGCAATACTTCTCGATCTGGACAATTTTTCCCGCAAGTCATTTACTAGGCCCAGCCTCTCAAAGGCCGACCCCCTGCTCAGACGATAAAAAAAAGAGCCCCTAGGGCGATCGTCGGGATTTTTCCTTCCACACTTCCCTCTATCATCCTGGATAGGTCGCACACTATTATTGGAGACCTCATATGTCTCCCAGAATTCTATCGGAGCCTCTTTCCCCTCCACATCAACATATTTGTCCTCTGGGCAAGGGTTTCCTTGCCTCCCCTGGCATAGACGTCAGGGGTCAGCAACATCCCTCTACCGTTGTGTAGGTGGCAAGTCTTTGCGTGGTTCCTGGGGTGGTCCCCTGACCTCATGTTGCCTCTGAGATAATGCCAGAGTAATCATCTCCGGTGAGACTCCTAGTGGTATTAGTATGTTTTAGCTAAAAGCTATAAATTGCTCCTGTGTAATCCGTTGGCTTGCTGCCAGAGAATTCAAGACGATCGCCACATCAGCCATCTCAGACTGAGGTGGTGCGATACTGGAACTAGGTCCTACTCCACTATCCAGTGGAGGAAGTGGTGGTGGCATCTCTGGTGCCATGTGTTTGAACTATAGAGAGATAAATGATCAAAAGACTGATGAGCTTGAGATCCTTAATGGGTCTCTTTCAATGGTGAAATAGGTCCACATGAAGGGGGAGAACTAGTTCACCACCAGAGTTTCCAGTGAGGTCAAGCTGTATAAAGGAAGAGATATCTTCTTGTTCCCACTGACAGAACCAAACTGATGATGCTAAGATTCAGCACTACCAGATAAGTGATGATGATCTCAAACAGTAATAACAATGGCAACAATAGAGTTATGTATGTGTATAGAAGGGGATGAGTATAAGAGGAATGGAGACAATGATGTATAGTGGTTCATCCAATTAAGCCTACATCCACTGTGAGTGTGTAATCCATTAAATATGGGCACTAATGGCCTTGGATACAATGCTCATAGGCTCACACACTCTCTCTCTTTCTACTATGTTTACAAGCAGAGTTTTAGCCAGGGTTACAATTATCGATCCTTTTACAAGGTTGAAGATGAACAGTATATATAGGGCTTAGGGGGGTGTAGTGAACCCCCAAGCATGCATGGTGCATGTGAATTATGATCTAGATAATCCCCTGCTGACACCTGGATGTGCCACTTGCAATTAATGATGACATAATATTCCCTCACGTAAGGGGATGATATTGTTATAACGGTTTAGTCCACGTGTTATATGAGTCCCACGCGCACTGTTCCATGCGTCTCCCAAGTTACGCACTATGGTGATGTCACCCTCGTCCTTGCATGCCAAGACGAGGATAAAGTTAGTGCTGGCATTGGGCTCGGCTGGATGTGGGCCTCGTACTGTCATCCCCTCATATGGTCGTTCGACCCATGATGAGGGGTCTACCCCTTATAGGGTCGTATGGTCCATGCTTAGGGGTCATCTTCTTGAAGGTTCATCTGGGCCATGCTGAGGGGTCGACCCCCTTGTAGGGTCATCTGGTCCATGCTGAGGGGTCGACCCCTTGAAGGGTCGTCTGGGCCATGATGATGGGTCATCCTAGCCGAACCTTCCTGTAACGAAACTATGTTTATTGGACTTGTCTGAGGCCTGAGCCCTCGTTTGGGTGGAGGACACACTCAGCCTGGCCGAGGGTATATATGGGTATTTCACATTACTCATATTCTTGGTCACCATTGATAGTTAATGATAAACTTAGGTCGATAAATCTAAGTGCATTAGTAGAATCTATGGGATTACTAATGGTAACCAATACTAAATTTGGATAAATATATCTAAGTGTATTAGTAGAACCATTGGCATCCACTGGTAACTAATAATAAATTTGGATGAATATATCTAAGTGTATTAGTAGAACCAATGGCATTACAATAGCAAGGTAACAAAATAAACATATTTCATTCATATAAAACTGCAGTACATTCAAGTGAATTATAAAAAATAGTATAATCATTCAACTGTATGTTTTCCCTCAACTTTAGAAGATGATTGCACTCTTTCCATACCAACAGGAGGATCATCCAGCATATAAGGAGAATTAATGAAGTTGAAATCTTGAAGCATCTTTCTGTTACTACTGCTCGGTGTGTTGGTCAGATGAAGAGCCGAACTATTTTGATATCACCATGTAACTCATAATCCCCTAACTATTTTGATATCAATTATTTTGGAATTGATTCAATAAGAATCCAACTCACATCCAACTTGAACGGAGGTTGTTAATAGTCTAACAAACTTGGATCAAGCCAATACCAGAGTTTGCTATCTTGATCAACCATCCTCACAGTTAAGCAATTTGTCCAACCCCATTTATAACCTTCATGACTAGATTGATCGAGGTGATCATCTATATGGCCCAAAGATTCATTATAGCCATGCATCCATACTACTATGGTTTTCTTGTGAAATTAGAAGGTTAATCTTTTAACTTGATGTAAAAGTCTCTTTAAAACCTCATCCTTCACCTTCAACTCGGAGAATTGGTCAATAAGGGCTTGGTGTTTAACATTCAGCTTAGCATATAAATCAACAATAGCTTGGGTTTAGGCCTTCATTTGGCTAGCCTAATTAGTCAATGTCTTTTTTCTCCTGTCATCTTCTACATTTGGTTGGTCAGCTCTTTGTTTGGAAGATTGTGCAGGTTTGGACCTTTTCAAATGTTCAAGTTATTCTCTTAATTTGGCCTTATCATTCTCCAGGATACAAGCAACTTTGTCGGCAATAGCTATAGAATAATTCTTCAGAGACCCAAGTTCATTACTCAGTTTAGTATTCTCTTCTTTCAGAAGTTTAGCAATCTCTCTAGCATCATCAACTTCATAATTCAATAGAAACTCCTTTTTTTCTAAAATCAAAAGCATATTTCGATAGCTTCTCTTTAAATCCCCAGGCTTCACTCAATGACTTGTACTTGGCTTCATAATCAGCATGAAGCAAAGCTTTGGCTTCATTATGCTCTGTTAGTAGATATTCTATCATCTAAAAATAGGATATATTATTGTCCACATCCCTATCAAGAAGGAATTTGAGGTAAGTGTAATCATTCCTAGATTGAACATAAGCATATTCACTAGGTAAATTGATCAAGTCCTCATTTATTAAGTCCAAGTGACCAGACTTGAATAGATCATTATGATCTTTGAGTAGGTTAGAGTCATTAGCAGAAATTTATTACATATTGGCCATGAACTAAGAAGATAAAGAAATAATTAATCAATCATAAAAGAAGATAGAAATCAACAAGAGGAGTTCTTTCATTAATAAAGTATGGTGGTATAAATACATCAAAAGAAAATCCAACTAGATGTACACTACAAAGTTTATCAACCAAGTAAATCTACACATTCTTCTTATTATCTTTAACATTAAGGGTCTCTTTCTCGCCAGATGGAATGGCAGAAGTATCTCCTTGCTTGGCATGCGAGGCTATAGAGTCAATAGCCAAAGAAGATTCCATTGAACCATTGTCATCCTCAATCTCTTCATCAAGGTTTGGGGAGAGCAGGGGTCATGCCTAAGGAAGAGTTCAAAATCCTCAGTAGTACTAACTTCCTTTAATGCCATCGAGCAACCTTCCTTGAAGATTTTTTCCTAGCATACCCAACTTGAGAAGAAATGGTAGAAATAGCTTTATCCCAACCCTTGTTGAAGGAATCTTCCCTAGACTTTTTCTCCTTAGATTTCTCAGCAGAAAGGTCCTTTGTCAGCTTAGCTACTTGTTCTTCAATAACCTTTTCCTTGCATTCAGCTTTAGCAGCAATCGAATCGGCCTTCTGCCACGCTTCCTCGACAGTCTTGATATTCTCTTACCAGGACTTTTTCTCTGTCTCTAAGGCTTATTAGGAATCCAACATAGATTTCTTAAGACCTGTAAAGGCCTCCACTACATCATCCAAAGAAGAATAAAGAATATCATCCTTCTCCAGCATTTAGTTGTAGTAAATCAAGAACTACAAGAAAAGACCAAGTCAGTTCAAGACAAGGAAGATATAATAATATACGATTAATTTTGAAGTTGAAAACTTACCAAGGATATGCGCTGAGTAGACCTCTCTGACAGCTTTAGTTGGGGCAAGGATGCAGTAATAACTCTATGGTCTGGGAAGATGCCAAACTTAATTAATTTCGTAGCCAATCTAGGATTCAATGCTACAGATGATCCATCAATAGATGGAGCAATATAAAACAAGCCCTACAAGTCGACATTAACAGTTTTCTCAACCTTTTTATCAGCAGGACCTCTGCTTAGTCTTTTTAAAGGAGATTCATCACCCTTGTTGGCTGAGGGCTTCTTGCCACCATCGATCTTCTTTTTTGAAACACCAGTATCAGTAGGCTTCTTGGTGACAATAATAAAGTCATCTCCCAAGATATTAGGAATTTTTCCCTTCCCCATACTCATAGAAAGGGGAAGGTCTAAATCAAAAGAGATAGAAGTACCAACTTCAGCAACTACTCTAGCAGAGGAATTAGTCAAAAAGTAGAGATTATATCTCTTTCCAAGTCTATCACGTTGGAAGGAGCATAAACTATTGGCCGATCAACAAAAGAAGTCACAAAACTTCGATATTTTAGTAGATATGAGGCTTAATGGATGTGCTTGACGCGACCAAAAATGTGTATCTAGTGTGCATGCTATATAGGCTCAAGTGCAAACCTGTCGCATAAGTAATAATACGATAAGTCGAGATCGTCTCCATAGGGAAGTAAGATAAAAATTCGTGACGACGAAGGAGTAGAAGATTAACCCTAAACAGATTCGAGAAGAGAAACTAAAAAGATGATTAATTGTGAACTGAATGACTACTAACTAAATGCGAAGGAAATTTAAACTACTAACTAACTGAGTGCACATAAATAAACTACTGCAGTGGAGTGAATATGAATAAGGGAAAGATAGTTTAGGATACAATCCCCCAAACCCTAGTATATTTACCGAATAGAATACTAACTTTTGAATTAGAAATTTGATTGAACCCAGTCTTTATTAATCATAAGCATTACACATATGAGGGTATTAGACCGCATCATACGTAATCAAAGGTAAGAAGAAAGCGATGTTGAATAGATAACATGCACATTGCATATTTAAACACCTCGGTTACCAAAGGTAAACGAGGTTAAAAGTCCTACGACATTTATGTGTACTACACAACATGATTCCTTCACATTTTAATTCAAAACCTATTTTCTACACATGTAAATTATATCGGGTCGGGTTCATGCATCCCAACCCTTAAAACATAGTCGGACATTATTAAATTAAATATGAACACATAATTAAATTTGAAGAAATTCATAGCTATGTGAAAAATTGAGATGAAATTTGGAATTAAGAATTGAAACCTAAATTTAATGACTAATCAAGATAAATTATGAAAGGAATTAGAAGCAGAAATAAAATAGTACTTGCAATGAAGGAATCTGGAATTAAAGCTTGAATCTTGAATAATTATTGAAAAACTTTCAACCCTAGGGTTCTTGAATACAAGAGCCCTTAAAAAATAATAATAATCCATCCCCCTTATGTCTGGTATTGAGTTAAATTAAATACCCTACGAATATTACAAGAGTTTGAGAAAGAAAAAAGTCTAAATTTGGAAAAAAAAATATTCAAAGAAAATCTCATTCGAACTGGTTCGGCAGGGGCCTTCAGTTTGGTCTGGTATCATCCATATCGGTTCGTTTTCCATTTATAATGGATCGGTTTGGTCTATAATTTTATGCAGAGATCCTCAAGGCATCAAATCGGTTTGTTTTCAGCTAAATTCGAATCGGTTCGCTGTTGAATTTTATTCATAGTCTACCTTTGTCCCAGATTGGTTTGTTTTGAAGAACCCCGTTCCTATCCGGTGGTGAAATTTATTAAGAGTGTGCGTCTCCTCTGTATCGGTTCGCTGTTGGCACTAACTAGTCTGATCCGATTTTAGAATTCTTTCTTTTCTTGTTCTCTCTTGATTTTCTGTCATCTTTGAAGCTCTGCAACTTCTGAACCAGGGCTCGGATTGGGACGTCATTACTTCCTATGTGCTTGTAAAGGTTTTTAATTTTCATTTTGATCTTTTGTCCCAAATCTTGATGTAAAGTGACTATTTTTCCCTCTGACTTTCATTCCATTCCTAATTTCTCGATCTTGAATTCTTCTTGTCCTCACTTGTATAGAATACCTGTAAAAAGCACAAAAAATAGACAAAACTCGAGGCACTTTGTAGTAATTGTTACTAACACATATATGAGATAAATCAACACAATTTACATCGTCAGAGGTGCTAAAAGTCTCTAAATTAAGGGGATAAATTCGGAAGAATTTGTACCTAATTAAACCACCCTAACTTAGAACTTTGCGCGTGTCGAGCAATGTAAAAGAACTTCATCAAGGCTCAACTTTTAAAAATCATTTAATTGAGATAGAATACCTCTTCACTGGCAAGCAATTTTATTGAGTGTACGCAACAAGCCTTTAAACCCCTAGGTTACCCTAGTAGGACGAGTTGCGTCTCATGAGGGTTTGTAGTGAAAATACCCACAAAATTTGGTTTTGACTCAAACAAAATTCAAAACACCTAAAAATTGTACAATTCAATCTTTTCGAAAATAATCACCATATATTTATATTCATAAGTCTCTATTTGCCATGTATGCGTGCGAAGCCAGAAATTTAACCACAAATTTCCACCGATTGATCATTACATTACTTTTCCGAAAATTTGTTTTGATTTAAATGCTAACGGGAATGTGGATATTTCGCTCGGTATGCCTGATATAAGGAGTAAATGCATTGGAACATGAAGTTACAAATACAAAAGTGAAAGACGGAAATTTATGGGTGAAAAGATCTCTTCATCGGGTTACGGTCATTGGGAAACAAGAACATTGCCTCTTATACACACCAATTAATCTCTTATATTGTATTTTCGTGTTTTAACTCTCCACGCGGTAAATAATTTCGCAATCTGGACTTGGTTAGGGATTTTTCGGGTTATAAGGTGTATTGGGTATGTTGGGAATAATCGAAAAGTTCAGAATTGGAAAATGTCCTTATACTGTTCGTTAATGCTTTTTCGGGCTATTGCTCATTTTCTTTTCTTTTCTATTTTTTTCTATTTTTCTATTTTTTTCTTTTCTTCCTATTTTTTTTAGTATGACACTATTTTTTTTTGCCCCTTTTTATTGCACTATGTGGACTCAATTTCTGAATTTTTGTTTTTCACAATTCTAGGCTATATGGTTTATTAAGGTTACTAAACGAAAGGAAAGATTTTCTTTGGCTCAAAATGGCTAGCAAAAGGGGTAACTTTTCACAACTTTTCATGGCTTAATTTTTTTGGGTACAAATGATGGACTAACTTCCTTTATCCGAATTACTAATCATATTAGCATATGCGTCTCGAGATTAATTTCATTTATAGATATTTTAGTGCGCCTTTCGAGGCAACATCTCACACTATTCCCTAACCGATCAAAAAAAAGATTTTGAGATCACAACGATTTATTTCAACGCTGAATTGAGCTCTGAATTAATAATTAAATCGGATTGATTTATAAACTCCGAAAAATTGATAGGCTCAAAATCTCACCGGGTTGATTAATCTCCACACTTATTCGTTAAGTCGTCAATTTTCACTCGATTTCCATCTTTGGTCAACTTCGTCTTAGTGCAATTGAATTTTCACAAATTTGAGTCTTTAAACAAAACTTCGGTGATATTTTTGAAAAATTGAAACCCAAATTTTTATTTACTTTGAAGAATTTTTTTTTGGATTTTTCATCTTTTTAAAGAAAATTTTGAAATTTACTATTTTTTTTTGCTTTGGGCCATTTTGAACTCTGTGAAATTTGGAAGTGCATACGTACCCCTCCTAACTGAGACTTTTGCAAAGTCCCGATTCAAAAAGGACTAAAAGCTAAATTAAAGAGAGAAAGAAAAGAAAAAGGAACAAAGTACAAAATGTAAGATATAAATAAGCAAGTATAAGACACGATAAGATATGCAAACCAATTTCCATTAAAATTTTAGTATATAATTATGTGGAAACAGGAAATAGGAAAAAATACATAAACAACCCAGGAAAAACAAACTATTGAGGTGGAGGGTGAGTAGGGACGGAAGCATTCACGTTGTATGGGTCATAGAAATAATATGGGGGAGGTTCACCTATAGTCATGCGATACATTTCAGCTTGGAGACGATACAAAATGCTTGTGTCTTGCCGGTATGCCCTTAGGTCTTCATCGTATCGATTGAAGAACCCATCAAAACGTGATTCGAGCGCTATGATGTGTCTATCTAAATCTTCTCTTGACGACTTGAAATCTGAATCATCATCCTCATTGTACTCCTCCTCTTCACCCTCTCTCATAGCCACGTTGGCATCCATAGCTTCTTCGTCCTAGGAATCACCCTCACCCTCTCCCTCATCATCATCATCATTCACCCTCCGTGCATGGATGAGCTCCTGTTTCCTCCACTTTTGGTACGGGTGCCCTACCTAAGAGGATTGGGAAGGCGAGGAAACCTAATGGGAGGAGCAATGCCTGCGTCGGCTAGAATGGATGTGATGAGACGGGCATACGTGAGAGGGGTGGTCCCCTTTTTGTCCAACGACACAAAAAATATATCTTTGTAGATGGTATGGGCCATGTGGATCGGAGTGGTGGGGTCAAAAAATGATACATGAGAGTCTCCTGACGGGGTGCATAGCGGAATCATTTGATGTTTGGAGGAGCTTTGCGCATAGGATTTGGAATGTAATGCATGACTTGTCTCTCACCTGGCCCACCAGAAATGTTTTGATGACCCAAGGTTCACTGGCTGCTATGCGTGACATGTAAACAACTTTGTCACTAGGCTGGGCTCAGAACATCCTTTTCCGCTAGTTTTCGAGTGAGAATATCGAGGGAGAATGGAACGCGTGTGCCGTTAAAAAATTCCTTGGAAACAAATTGAGCTGTGTGGACAAGGGATTCATAGAAATCTCTCACCTCAGTTTCCCACATCTCGCCGTGGGTCTCATTAAGAAAGTGATGCCGACGCCTTGGAAGGAAAATGTTGGTGACTCAATTTGGCAGCTCATTCCAGCGTACTTGGAGCTCTATATGCAACTTCTGAGAGTGGATGAAAAACCATTCACGCCAGATTTATTCTTGATTTCAGCGGTATGCGTCATTGTAGTGGTCGATGATCTCGATGGATTTATATCTTTGAGGGAGGGCGCGATTGGACATGATGACAGTTGAAGGTAAAAATCTGGAACAGAGAGAGTAAGAGAGTTCGATAGAGTAGTGTTGGAATGAGGGAGGAGAAGGGTGTATTTATAGGTGGGGGGTGGAAGGAAAGTTTGGTTTTGGAGTGAAGAGTTTTGGAGGGAAGGGGGGTGCATTTGGGAGGGAAAGGGTGGATGGGGAGGGAAGAATGGGGGTTAGGGAATGGGTGGTGCATCTTGGGAAGGAGAAAAAATACCCAGATGTCGAACCGATGCAGGTTCCTAGGACCAGACCAATCTGGTCCTATTTTTTCCTCAAAAATGAACTGATCCGGACCCCTAGGGGCAAACCATTTCGAATCCCTGAAAGTTAGAGTCTCCCTTAATTACAGAATTCACTATTCTCTCTCAATTCTGGATGTTCCCACAACTTTACCTACACATAATTTGATCTAAAAATCTCTAAATGCTTTCTTTGAAAACCTAGATTTTCTCTCGACGTGTGTTCTCCCGCACCTATCCTATGTGACTTACATCGATGAACTCTAACTAACCTAACCGACTCACATCTTCTATACACAATAATCACCCTATATGTGTCGGGAGTGCGACGACCTTCTCACACCTCTCAATCATTTCCTATAGATGGGGTCCGATAACCAAATGGTGTTGGATTCTTCGACGTACACCTCAAAGTACAGTTTGAGACGTTGGCCAATAACCTTGAAAGTATTTCCTGTAATACCCCGTACTTTTGGCTATATTTATTTTTGGGATTAATTAATTAAATGCGTATTAATTGGAAATTAATCCGGGTTATAAATACTGATGTGATGCGAATTGGTATTTGATTATGTGCATATATGATTATATATGCACTTGGTATTATAAAATTTGTCGTGGGATTTATATACGGCATTTTAGAAATTTTGTTGAGACGCGTGGGACCGCCGCGTCACGGTATAATATTTTGATATTAAAAGTGAATTTAAAATCTATAATCCGTATGGTCGTTTTGAGTGCGCCAACGCATCCGGAAGGGTCGAGATAGTCAGAAAACACTAGCCGGGGGTATAGTTTGGGTCCCGGGGTATTTTTAGGCCATCCCGTCACTATAAAGGGTATTTTAGTAATTTGATATTTTTGGGTAATTAAAAGTGACGAAAATTGAGAGTTGTAATCTGATAAGGGATTGACCCAACCAACCTTTATTAACCCAACAAGCTACGGAGGTTTATTAAATTAGGTTTTCATAAGTTCCCTCAAAGCAAACCCTAGCCACCATAGCCTTTTGGAGAAGAAAGCTTGGAGAAGGAGAGAGAGAGAGGAATTCTGCAGAAATTCTACACCGAATCCACACCAAATTCAGAAATCAAACCAAGGCAAGTGACTTTATTTCATTTAAATTCGAAGAATGTCTTTTCCATGTTAGAAATTGAAGAATCTTAATTGTTCTTGAAAGATTAAAAGAAAACCCATGAAATTTGAAGTTATTATTGAATGTTGGGATATGTTTGCATGTAGAAACATTGTTGGGAGATTTAATTTCGGAGACTTCATGTCTAGGTGATGCAATAAACGAATTAAAATCTGGGAATTTATGATGAGAAAAAGTTGGGGTTTATGTTCTTGAAGAAAATTGGGAATTAATGTAGAAATTGTGATTTAATGATGTTTAGATGATATCAAACCCTTTAATGATGTTAGTATAGCCCCTTAACATGTTTGAGGATGATTAGAGAACTCAATATATTGTGGGAACGAATTTTAGAAGAGGTTTGAGGAGTAAAAATGGTGAAAAACGATTTTTGGGAAGTTCTGGGCCGAAACTGGCATCTCGTTAGAAGCAGCCCCAGGTCGTTCGAACGAACTCGTTCGAACGAGCTTCTAACGAGTTGACCAGTCGTTATTAACGAGTAGGATTTTCGTTCGATATCTCGTTCGAACGAGATATCGTTAGAAGAGTCAGTTCGTTCGAACGAACTGGGACCTCGTTCGAACAGCCTCGTTCGAACGAGACTTCTAACGACCTGACACTCCAAACTCGTTCGAAGCCTCGTTCGAACGAGACTTCTAACGAGTTGACAGTTTGGTCCTTTTTGGACTGTTTTGACTTTTGGAGTCCCGAAAACTGGTTCAAGGGTAGAGTTATCATCCCTTTGATGATATAGTGATTGATTTGGGACTTTTGGGTTATTGAGATGAGTAAATCATACACTAGAGTTATATTCAATGAACCGTTTGGGTTGAGACGTGAGTGTCTACTACGATGTGAGAATAAATTATGGCACGTATAATTATGAACCGGAATAAAATAAGTTGTGATAATTATAATTAGTACGAGAGTGCAATATGTACTACGAATATAATACGATATTACTAAGATGTGTGTTTACTTAGTATTGATATATGGATTGTATGTATGACATACCTACCATACTTGCTATCACGGGAGGTTTCGTTCGCTTAGGACCCTCTAATCCTTGTGTGCCTACGGGGGGGATATAGACTGGTACCTTGATGAACATAGGTCATAGAAAGACTTATTGTGATATTAATAAGTCCGCTGACCATGGGAGCGTAGGTATGTGCGTGACCCATGTGATGGTGACTATGTTCTCCTCCACTATTTGTGATTTGTGTTATCTGAACTATTCCTGAGAGATTCGGAATATGTGATCCTTATGTACGTGATGTACCGGGATGGATAGCAGAGTATGTGTGCACCATAGCTTAGATTGCGGGGTGCTTGTATCGTATATTTATGATGTGAATAATATACATTAAATTTATGGAAATCCTCATGTTAATGTTGTAAAAATATTCCGGTATTGTTTCGAGATATATAATGAGTTAGCTGATAGTTATATCAATGGCATACTTAATAACTGAGTTTACGTGAAACCTCTATTAAATTACGAGCGTTGTTATGTTAAATTAACCGAGTAAAATGGGTAGAACCTTTGGTTGTCTAGCTAGTTTACGTTGTCACTTAGCTAGTGGAAAGGGTAGTTATAGATGGGTACTTACGTTAGGAGTGCACAGTTAGTCGAGAGGTGAGAATTTAATGTGAGTGCACGTCCTAACATGTACTTTGCATTTAATGTTTTAAATGTTTTTAAAGCACTTGCAGGTTTTTAAAATGACTTCCACTTTCGGGCTCTGACCCATTTGCTTCCAAATATATATTTTTGTAAAAACATTTTAGGTGCCCAGCCACAAGGACACCAAGCATAGGATTCTCATTCAGGTGACGAGCTGTAGCTGTTTGTGGAAGCTACAGGGATTTGCATGTAGACGCTTCTCTCATTTGGATTCCAGTCTCAGCATCTATCAGTTGTAGGGCATGTTGCCCAATTCTATTAGACATTTTTACATTTTAGTTTTCAGACTCTAGCATGTATTGCTCAGTATTCAGTTTTAGTTATTTATTTCAGTTTACTTATCAGTTGTGGGATTTGTATTCAGGAGTTTTTCCTCCAGGTTTTATTTACATTTTGTGATGGTTATTCGTTTCACTTCAGTATGGTGAATGGTGTTATTTATTTCTTCATTACTTTTGTTGCATGTTAATCAGATTTAATAAAATTTGGCACTTACTTTTTAAATACTAGGTGGTTAGTAATCTTTAAAATGTTTTCGACAGTGATGCTATTAACTGAGCCAACTTGGCATTTTGAATTAATTTTATAAAGGAGTAGCTACCCGGTGTTTAATTAGTCGGGGTGTCACAGGTGGTATCAGAGCATCAGGTTCTAGTGTCCTTTAGGATCTGTACGGCTATTATGTTTCCGCTACGTTTTCTTTGATATAGAGCCCTATATTTTAGGACTGTTGTACTCTTATTGTGTACGTTTCGTTCTTCATCTATATTAAGTTTATAAACTGCGAACTTATAAACTTTGTTCTTATTTCAGATGCCTCCACGACGTGCACGACGAGTTCCCAGGAATGCTACGCCCGAACCACAGCCCGCTCCAGTTCAAGGCATGCTGAACGCCGCTGAGGTTGCTGCTATAGTAGCCCAAGCGGTAAATGCAGCGATTGCCGTGATCCAGCAGGCACCACCTCAGGCGCCGGTTGCCGCGCCAGCACAGGTTAATGCATTCCCGTCTGCTTGGGAGCGTGTACGTGACGCTTTTCAGAAAGCGCATCCGCCAGAGTTTGCAGGAAGCTCAGATGTAGTGGTCTCGAGCCAATGGAGGAAGGACATACAGAGGCATTTGAGGATGCATGAGTGCACAGATGTTCAGAAGCAGGTGCTAGCTACTTTCAAGCTAGTTGGATCTGCACTGCAGTGGTGGGAGTCCATTACCACCGCGGAGTAGAGGGATACCCTCACCATTCAGGAGTTCTGGGTGCGGTTCGACCGCAAGTACTTTCCGTCCGCAATTCATACAGAGATGAGGAGGAAGCTGATGAGTCTGAGGCAGGAGAGCAAGACAGTGGCCGAATATGAGGCCGAGTTTACTAACCTGTTGAACATCGTTCCAGACGAGATTCCAACAGAGAAGAAAAAGATAGAGAAGTTCACTGATGGGTTGAATTGGAGGATCCGTCAGCATCTGCTAGGGAACCTATCGTTGGCCACGTATTCTGATGTGGTTAACGCTGCACTATTGCACTGCCAGGACCATCGCTTTCATATGGCCGAGGGCAAGCGGTCAGGGGAGTCTAGCCATCAGGGCAGGACTGGAGGACATGGTGCCAGCGGGGCACAGACCGGTCAGGGGCAGAGACAGACTGAGCAGGGTAACCAGCAGGGGGACAATAAGAGGTTCCGGTCAGGGAACTACAGGCAGGGACAGGGAGGTTTCCGCCAGGGCTATCAGGGTCCAAACGGCCATCAGGGCCAACAGGGGCAGAATGGGCAGCAGTTCCATCAGGGCCAGCAGGGCCAAGGGAGGAATGGTAACGGCCACCAGGGCCGGGGACAGCAGGGGCAGAGGGGAGGGAACTTCCCAGGGAAGTGCTTTACTTGTGGTAAGACTGGCCATAAGAAGCAGGATTGTCCTGATAGGGGCAGGGCCCCACAGCAGCAGCAGCAGGGTGCTCGCCAGGAGCCACAGAGACCTATGTTTCCCGCCGCTCTTCCTGCACCGCCACAGATGGCAGCATTGCCACCCATTCCAGCAGTCCCAGCTCAACAGGGGCAGCTACAGTATGGACGTGTCTACAACGTTCACCAGGCTGCAGTTCCACAGGCACCGCCCGCGATCGAGGGTACGTTTCCTATCCATGGCACTATGGGTCGGGTGTTATTTGATACGGGTGCTACACATTGTTTTATAGCTACACACTTCGCGAAAGCTTTAGGATTGTTAGCTACGGCAGAGAGCACAGTGACGTGTGTCGACTCACCATTGGGGAGTGGGTCACTTATTTTCTTTATATGCCGGGTAGTGGGGGTAGAGGTTGGTGGTTTGGTATTGCCTGCGGACATGTTAGTGTTAGACATGCATGTTCACGATGTGATCATCGGTATGGATTGGCTCGTATCATATAGGGCCATGATTGATTGCTTCAGCGGGAGCATTGCTTTTACCATTCCGGGGCAGGAGATGTTTATAGTGGCGATGCCTCGCCCAGAGGGAGGATCGACCGCTCATCTGTATTACATAGAGGAGGATACCTCTAAGGAGGTTGTGATTCCTTTAGATTCGATCCCGGTTGTCAGGGAGTATTCGGATGTGTTTCAGGAGATACCAGGCTTACCGCCTAGTCGAGAGATAGACTTCGTTATTGATTTGCTACCGGGTACGAGACCTATAGCACGTGCACCGTACCGTATGGCTCCAGCTGAGATGCGAGAGTTACGGGATCAAATAGAGTAGCTGTTAGGTCAGGGCTTTATTCGTAGGAGTACCTCACCTTGGGGCGCTCCAGTCTTGTTTGTTAAGAAGAGGGACGGTTCACTGAGGTTGTGTGTGGACTACCGAGAGTTGAATAAGGTCACGATACGGAATAAGTACCCGTTGCCTCGAATCGATGACTTATTCGACCAGTTGAGAGGAGCTTCTTTCTTCTCAAAGATTGACTTGAGATCGGGTTACCATCAGTTGCGTATCAGGGAGGAGGATGTCTCGAAGACTGCGTTCCTGTCGAGATATGGTTCTTATGAGTTTCGGGTTATGCCTTTCGGCTTGACCAACGCTCCAGCAGTGTTTATGGACTTGATGAATAGAGTGTTCAGAGATTTCCTAGACCAGTTTGTTATTGTCTTCATTGATGACATTCTGGTTTACTCTCAGACAGAGGAGGAGCACGCCGAGCATTTGAGGCAGGTTTTGCAGACACTTCGTCAGAACGAGTTGTATGCAAAATACGAGAAGTGCGGGTTTTGGTTGAAGGAAGTCCAGTTCTTGGGTCATATTATTTCCGATCAGGGAATATCTGTTGATCCGGGGAAGGTGTCAGCGGTGAGGGAGTGGGGACAGCCCACGACACCAACGGAGATTCGTAGTTTCTTGGGTTTAGCAGGATACTACAGGAGGTTTATTCGGGGTTTCTCGGAGATAGCAGGTCCTTTGACACATCTTACTCGTAAGGGTGTGCCATATATCTGGAGTGATGCCTGTCAGTTGGCATTCGATGAGTTGAAGGACAAATTGACCTCAGCACCTGTGTTAGCATTGCCGAGACCGGGAGTTGAGTATTTGGTTTACACCGATGCGTCTTTGTAAGGGCTTGGAGATGTTTTGCAGCAGGAGAGATAGGCCATAGCTTATGCTTCCCGTAAACTTAAGCCTCATGAGAAGAATTACCCCACGCATGATTTGGAGTTGGCAGTAGTAGGATTTTCCTTACGGATTTGGAGGCACTATCTTTTGGGGGAGAAGTTTCAGCTGTTCACGGACCACAAGTCACTATAGTATCTGTTCACGCAGAAGGAATTAAATATGCAGCAGCGTAGGTGGCTTGAATTTGTGAAAGACTACCAGTTCGACATTCAGTACCACCCGGGTAAGGCTAACGTGGTAGCAGACGCGTTGAGCCGCAGGCCAGCAGATGAGGTGGCAGAGGTGTGGAAAGCGAAGTGGAAGGAATTGGGACACCAGGATGCAGTGGCCCGATCTTTCATGTCTGTGATGACCGTTACACCGCAGATTGTCACGAAGGTTGTACGGGCACAGGCAAATGATTCGTTCTGTCAGGAGCAGATAGTTCGATTACTCGCTGAGGGAGCTGAATCCTATACCGTTAGCTCAGACGGGGGATTACGCTTCAATGGGAGATTGGTAGTTACGGAAGGAGAGGAACTGCGACACGATGTGATGGCAGAGTCGCACGGCTCACGGTTCGCGGTACATCCCGGAGGGGACAAAATGTACCAAGACATGAGACGGCAGTATTGGTGGAGCGGTATGAAGAGAGATATCGCTGAGTTTGTCTCGAAATGCGCCACTTGTCAGCTTGTAAAAGTGGATCATCAGAGACCAACAGGATTGCTACAGCCATTGGAGGTTCCGGTGTGGATGTGGGAGAGCATATCCATGGACTTTATCACGGGGTTGCCTACGTCGCAGAGGGGTCACGACTCCGTTTGGGTAATTGTGGACAGATTGTCCAAGGTCGCTCACTTTTTACCCGTTAGGACTGATTACACTGCGGGTCAGTATGCCCAGCTCTTCATTTCAGAGATTGTGAGACTTCACGGTGTGCCCCTAAATATCGTGTCTGACAGAGACAAGATATTTGTTTCGAGGTTTTGGGAGAGTTTCCAGGAGGCCATGGGCACGGAATTGCGGTTGAGTACGGCTTATCATCCGCAGACTGATGGGCAGACCGAGCGCACCAATCAGATGTTGGAAGACATGCTACGCATGTGTATTATTGACTTCGGGGGTGGATGGGAGCAGTACCTTCCACTGGTGGAGTTTGCTTACAACAACTCCTATCAGTTCACGATTGGCATGGCTCCGTTTGAGGCATTGTACGGTAGGCCTTGTCGTTCCCCAGCATGTTGGTTAGAAGTGGGGGACAACAAACTACTTGGGCCGGAAGTGATTCAGGATACTTCGGCAAGGATTGAGTTGATTCGGAGTCGCATTCGGGTAGCTCAAGACAGGCAGAAGAGTTATGCTGATGCGAAGAGGTTTTTCAGGGAGTTCCAAGTGGGGGACCAGGTTTTGCTCAGGGTTTCTCCGATGAAGGGGATTATGCGATTCGGGAAGAAGGGGAAGTTGGCACCGAGGTATGTGGGGCCGTTTCCTATTATTGAGCGGATCGGACCGGTTGCGTATAGACTCGGGTTACCGGAGCATTTGCATCGGATTCACGACGTGTTCCATATTTCCTCGCTGAGGAAATACCTTAGGGATGATTTGGCTCATTCTCACATTACTGTGGAGGACATCGATCTCCAGCCGGATAGCTCTTATGAGGAAAGGCCGATTGCTATTTTGGACCGAAGCGAGAGGAAACTACGGTCAAAGATAGTCCCGTTAGTGCGTGTTCAGTGGCGACATCACAATGTCGAGGAGTCCACATGGGAGCGCGAGGATGAGATGCGCGAACGTTATCCAGAGCTGTTTTTAGCAGGTACTTTCTAGTTTCGAATTTCGGGACGAAATTCAGTTATTAGGGGGGAAGTATGTAATACCCCGTACTTTTGGCTATATTTATTTTTGGGATTAATTAATTAAATGCGTATTAATTGGAAATTAATCCGGGTTATAAATACTGATGTGATGCGAATTGGTATTTGATTATGTGCATATATGATTATATATGCACTTGGTATTATAAAATTTGTCGTGGGATTTATATACGGCATTTTAGAAATTTTGTTGAGACGCGTGGGACCGCCGCGTCACGGTATAATATTTTGATATTAAAAGTGAATTTAAAATCTATAATCCGTATGGTCGTTTTGAGTGCGCCAACGCGTCCGGAAGGGTCGAGATAGTCAGAAAACACTAGCCGGGGGTATAGTTTGGGTCCCGGGGTATTTTTAGGCCATCCCGGCACTATAAAGGGTATTTTAGTAATTTGATATTTTTGGGTAATTAAAAGTGACGAAAATTGAGAGTTGTAATCTGATAAGGGATTGACCCAACCAACCTTTATTAACCCAACAAGCTACGGAGGTTTATTAAATTAGGTCTTCATAAGTTCCCTCAAAGCAAACCCTAGCCACCATAGCCTTTTGGAGAAGAAAGCTTGGAGAAGGAGAGAGAGAGAGGAATTCTGCAGAAATTCTACACCGAATCCACACCAAATTCAGAAATCAAACCAAGGCAAGTGACTTTATTTCATGTAAATTCGAAGAATGTCTTTTCCATGTTAGAAATTGAAGAATCTTAATTGTTCTTGAAAGATTAAAAGAAAACCCATGAAATTTGAAGTTATTATTGAATGTTGGGATAGGTTTGCATGTAGAAACATTGTTGGGAGATTTAATTTCGGAGACTTCATATCTAGGTGATGCAATAAACGAATTAAAATCTGGGAATTTATGATGAGAAAAAGTTGCGGTTTATGTTCTTGAAGAAAATTGGGAATTAATGTAGAAATTGTGATTTAATGATGTTTAGATGATATCAAACCCTTTAATGATGTTGGTATAGCCCCTTAACATGTTTGAGGATGATTAGAGAACTCAATATATTGTGGGAACGAATTTTAGAAGAGGTTTGAGGAGTAAAAATGGTGAAAAACGATTTTTGGGAAGTTCTGGGCCGAAACTGGCATCTCGTTAGAAGCAGCCCCAGGTCGTTCGAACGAACTCGTTCGAACGAGCTTCTAACGAGTTGACCAGTCGTTATTAACGAGTAGGATTTTCGTTCGATATCTCGTTCGAACGAGATATCGTTAGAAGAGTCAGTTCGTTCGAACGAACTGGGACCTCGTTCGAACAGCCTCGTTCGAACGAGACTTCTAACGACCTGACACTCCAAACTCGTTCGAAGCCTCGTTCGAACGAGACTTCTAACGAGTTGACAATTTGGTCCTTTTTGGACTGTTTTGACTTTTGGAGTCCCGAAAACTGGTTCAAGGGTAGAGTTAGCATCCCTTTGATGATATAGTGATTGATTTGGGACTTTTGGGTTATTGAGATGAGTAAATCATACACTAGAGTTATATTCAATGAACCGTTTGGGTTGAGACGTGAGTGTCTACTACGATGTGAGGATAAATTATGGCACGTATAATTATGAACCAGAATAAAATAAGTTGTGATAATTATAATTAGTACGAGAGTGCAATATGTACTACGAATATAATACGATATTACTAAGATGTGTGTTTACTTAGTATTGATATATGGATTGTATGTATGACATACCTACCATACTTGCTATCACGGGAGGTTTCGTTCGCTTAGGACCCTCTAATCCTTGTGTGCCTACGGGGGGGATATAGACTGGTACCTTGATGAACATAGGTCATAGAAAGACTTATTGTGATATTAATAAGTCCGCTGACCATGGGAGCGTAGGTATGTGCGTGACCCATGTGATGGTGACTATGTTCGCCTCCACTATTTGTGATTTGTGTTATCTGAACTATTCCTGAGAGATTCGGAATATGTGATCCTTATGTACGTGATGTACCGGGATGGATAGCAGAGTATGTGTGCACCATAGCTTAGATTGCGGGGTGCTTGTATCGTATATTTATGATGTGAATAATATACATTAAATTTATGGAAATCCTCATGTTAATGTTGTAAAAATATTCCGGTATTGTTTCGAGATATATAATGAGTTAGCTGATAGTTATATCAATGGCATACTTAATAACTGAGTTTACGTGAAACCTCTATTAAATTACGAGCGTTGTTATGTTAAATTAACCGAGTAAAATGGGTAGAACCTTTGGTTGTCTAGCTAGTTTACGTTGTCACTTAGCTAGTGGAAAGGGTAGTTATAGATGGGTACTTACGTTAGGAGTGCACAGTTAGTCGAGAGGTGAGAATTTAATGTGAGTGCACATCCTAACATGTACTTTGCATTTAATGTTTTAAATGTTTTTAAAGCACTTGCAGGTTTTTAAAATGACTTCCACTTTCGGGCTCTGACCCATTTGCTTCCAAATATATATTTTTGTAAAAACATTTTAGGTGCCCAGCCACAAGGACACCAAGCATAGGATTCTCATTCAGGTGACGAGCTGTAGCTGTTTGTGGAAGCTACAGGGATTTGCATGTAGACGCTTCTCTCATTTGG
This sequence comes from Sambucus nigra, assembly GCA_949130495.1. Taxonomy (NCBI): domain Eukaryota; kingdom Viridiplantae; phylum Streptophyta; class Magnoliopsida; order Dipsacales; family Adoxaceae; genus Sambucus; species Sambucus nigra. Next base: position 165,424,577 of record OX422213.1, on the reverse strand, counting down.
ATTCCAGTCTCAGCATCTATTAGTTGTAGGGCATGTTGCCCAATTCTATTAGACATTTTTACATTTCAGTTTTCAGACTCTAGCATGTATTGCTCAGTATTCAGTTTTAGTTATTTATTTCAGTTTACTTATCAGTTGTGGGATTTGTATTCAGGAGTTTTTCCTCCAGGTTTTATTTACATTTTGTGATGGTTATTCGTTTCACTTCAGTATGGTGAATGGTGTTATTTATTTCTTCATTATTTTTGTTGCATGTTAATTAGATTTAATAAAATTTGGCACTTACTTTTTAAATACTAGGTGGTTAGTAATCTTTAAAATGTTTTCGACAGTGATGCTATTAACTGAGCCAACTTGGCATTTTGAATTAATTTTATAAAGGAGTAGCTACCCGGTGTTTAATTAGTCGGGGTGTCACATTTCCCCCTTTTTAATCTTCCAACTCTATAGCTCCGTGGGGGAATACTTTTCTAACCACAAATGGACCCGTTCACCTTGAGCGTAACGTTTCGGGAAACAAGTGTAACCGAGAGTTGTAGAGAAGAACGTTTTATCCCGAATGAAACTCTCTGTGTTGAATTATCTTATCATGCACGAGTTTCATTCATTCCTTTGAAATTTTAGCATTCTCGTATGCATCATTCTGCATCTGTTCCAACTCGTTCAATTGAAGCTTGCGAGCTTCACCGTCTTTATTGAGATAGTAGTTCAACCTCTTTATGGCCCAATAGGCTTTGTGCTCTAGCTCCACAGGAATATGGAAAGGATTATGTAGACAAAAAAAATGGGGACATCCTGAGGGAGTTCTTATACGCAGTACGGTAAGTCCATAGCGCATCGTTAATCGAAGTGACCAATATTTTCGGGTAGGATCAACGGTCTTTCAAGTATGGTTCCTGTGGGTACCAGATATAAGAACTATGGGCTTGGACGAGTAGCCCAGTCTTGGCGGCCCAAAGTCCAGGCCCCTCATCTCTTATATTGATCCAGTCTCCCCCACGTTCTCATTAAGGTAAGTTATAGGGGAGATGGAAAATGTTGAGGAACCCATCACCTCCACTTACCTACATGCACATGTATATATTAAACCCTAGGTCCGGGGCAAAGGGACAAGTTGTATTCTCTGTAATTACTCTTCAGAGTATATAGAAATAATATCGATTACACCATCGTGGACGTAGGCACATCTTTGTTGAACCACGTACATCCTTTGTTGTCTGTGATTGTCATTTTATATTCCTTGTTCTTACTTGGTAATTGTTTCTCTCGTATTTGTTTGTGTTGCATAATAATTGTCACCACAATTGGCACCGTCTGTGGGAATTGTTCATCTTTCCCTGAGAAGAGCCCACACCAAGAAAGGAGTTTAAGATGTCCAGTCACAGCAGCAATGCCCCTCGGGCAGGAGATATTCAAGAACCACCTGCTCCTCGTAGGATTAGGTCTGAAGTTCGACATTTAGATCAGAGAGCTCGCTTGGAAAGTCCAGCCTCAGAAGAAAGTCAAGGACCAACGAGGTCCATACAGATATCCAGATTAATTGATGCGTACGAGGCAAGGCTCCACGAGCAGATGGAGTCTTCCCACAGATACGAGGCTGAGAATGCTCGCTTGAGAAGAAGACTGGAAAGACTGGAGAGGGAGCTTCGTCCTAATAATAGGAGACGCCCATACCGCACTCCTAGCCCTCAGGCGAGCAAGTCTCACAGCTGAGGAAGGAGTCCTAGGCGAGAATCTCAAAAGGTAGAAGGAGGCGAGTCAGACGATGACCTTCGCGAACAGCTGTGAAGAGCTCGCCACTACTAGAGCCCTGCTCGCAGCAACGAGAACATACGAAATCTAGTCTGCAGGGAGATGGACCAACATCCTTCTCACCACGGAACAAGATCAACCAGAGAACTCGTAAGGTGAGCTCTCAAAACCCAGATGAAGTCACCCTTCACGAGGGAAATCGAAGAGGAAGAATACCCCTAGAAATTTACCATTCCAAGGTTCAAGATTTACGACGGAAAGACTGATTTCATCGATCACGTCAGGCAATTCCGATAGGCTATGACCCTCTGGAATCACCGAGATGCCCTGATGTGCCGCATTTTTCCCTCGAGCCTGCATGATGTAGCGCAGAAGTGGTTCGAAAGGCTCCCCCACCGGTTAATCAAGAACTTCAAATCCCTAGCCGAACTTTTTACGGCCCGATTCATTACCAGTAGCTCCCACCCCAAAAGGATGGATGCTTTACTAACATGGAAGAAAACGCCTCAAGAGACCCTCCGAGACTACGCGAAGAGGTACTGGGAATTATTCAATGAGATCGAGGACTGCGCAGAGGAAGTGGCAGTGGCCTCCTTCAAAATTGGGCTCCCTAGTTCTTCCCTCCTATACCAGTCCCTGACGAAGAAGGAAGCTATGACTATTGACGACCTAATGGCTCGAATCGAGAAATACGCAAAGGGGGAAGATGTCACCCGCCCTAATATTGGAGAAAATGGTCGAGCTAAACTCACTACCAAGGGAAGTGATAAAACTGAGAACCAGAAGAAAGGAGGAAATAACGGGGGAAAAAATGGATCCAAGAACGGAGGAAACCATGATGCGTCGAAAGCATTCCAGGCGATCAACACCGTCTTCAAAGAACCAATTTACAAAATTCTCGCCAAGATCAAAGATGAGCCATTCATCAAGTGGCCCAGGAAAATGGGAGGAGATCCCTCGAAGAGGAATACTGCGTTAAGACGCGCTTTTCATAAAGAGGGAGGACATAAGACCGAGCACTGCAAAGCTTTTAAGTCTCACCTCGAGGAGTTGGCCCAGTCTGGGCATTTGAATGACTTTGTGGAAAAAAGGGCAGAGAAAGTGGCTGCCAAGAGAGAGGCGAGACCCGACAACGTGCTGGAAGATGATGTTGGGCATGAGTTCGCAGTAATCCACGGAGCATCTGACGTCAAGCACATATAAAGGAACTCAGCTCGAATGGAAGTGAAAAAACTTACAACGATAATGCAGGCCTTCCAAATCGATCCAGAAAAGTCACAGTCAGGAAAGCAGCGACGAGCAGAGGACGTCAACTATAACAAGCATATTGTCTTTACGGATGAAGATCTGGTGGGAGTAAGGACCCCACATCATGATGCCCTGGTCATTACACTCAGGACAACCAACTTTGACATCGACAAGCTGCTCGTTGATCAAGGAAGCTCATCTAAAGTAATGTACCTTAACCTATTCAGGAAATTGAAGTTGAGTGTCGTCGACCTAAAGGAAGCTACTATTCCTTTGGTCGGCTTCGCTGGAAAAATGACCATGCCCCTAGGCAAGATAGTGCTGCCAGTTCGTGCTGGGAATGTCTCCATGATGATTGAGTTCTTGGTAGTTGACATCGACTCACCGTACCAGGCCATCCTCGGCAGAGGATGGCTTCATGCGATGAAGGCGGTCTACTCGACCTACCATCAGAAGGTCAAGTATGTAACCGAGCAAGGAGTAATGGATATCCACGGCGACCAAGCAATGGCGAGGAAGTGCTTCATAGTGGCCATTCGACCAAAGCCAGAGAAAAAGGCCGGTCAACCTAGTGAGAAAGTTGAAGAAGGTGTGATACCTTCCAAGTAGCAATTAAAGTACAGAAGACCTGGAGTAAAAGAGACCAGGCACCCCCCCTCCGAGCGTGTCGTCGAGGACCTGGTGGAAGTTATGGCTGAAGATGGTGACAGTAGAAGTGTCTTCTTAGTTGGAGCATCTCTCACTGACCAAGAACGGAAGGAGTTGACAACCTTGCAAAGGCACAACGTAGATGTTTTCGCGTGCGAACCATACGAGCTGCCTGGAATCGATCCTAGTATGGTCTGTCATCATCTGCACGTCGACCCCACATTGAAGCCAATCACACAAAAGGCACGGCGAACTGCACCCGAGAAGGCTAGAGCGATCAAAAAGGAAGTCCAAAAACTGCTGGATGCAGGATCCATATGGGAAGTGCAATTCCCTAAATGGTTGTCCAAACTAGTAGTAATTCCGAAGAATAATGGGAAGTGGAGAGTTTGCATCGACTTCACTGACCTCAACAAAGCATGGCCAAAGGATAGCTTCCCCCTCCCAAAGATAGACCAAATAGTAGACGCCACTGCAGCTCACGAGCGAATGAGTTTCCTGGATGCATACTAGGGATATCACCAGATCCCATTGTATGCCCCAGACTAGGACAAAACGGCATTCTTCACGACAGCTGGTTTATATTGCTACAAGGTCATGCCCTTTGGGCTCAAGAATGGAGGTGCAACCTACCAGCGGCTGGTCACTAAAATGTTCAAGGATCAAATGGGAGACACAATGGAGGTCTACATCGATGACATGCTCGTTAAGAGCAAAAAGGAGGAAAATCACCTCTTGGACTTGTCACAAACCTTCAAAATCCTCAGGAAGTACCGAATGAAACTTAATGCGAGCAAGTGTTCCTTCGGTGTCCAGTCAAGGAAATTTCTTGGGTACTTGGTCAGTAAGAGAGGCATCGAAGCTAATCTGGACCATATCGATGCAATCAACAGGGTACAAACCCCTCGAACAATCTGGTACGTGGAGAAGCTCACTGGAATGCTCACCGCATTAAATCGCTTGATCTCCAAATCCTCCGAGAAGTGCAAGCCTTTTTTCTAGCTTCTAAAGGAGAGTAAACCGATGGAATGGAGCCCAGACTGCTCGCGAGCTTTGGACGAGCTCAAGTCCTACTTAAGCTCTCCACCGCTGCTTGTCATACTACAGGAAACAGATTCTTTGTACCTATACCTCTCCGTATCCAATCACACTGTCAGCTCTGCGTTAATACGCGAGGTTGAAGGAATCCAACACCCCGTTTACTACGTGAGCAAGACCTTATTAGACGCCGAGCAAAGATACCTGCCATTGGAGAAGCTCGCCTTCACGCTGGTAATAGCCTCGAGGAAGCTGAAGCATTATTTCGAAGCCCACACTATCATCGTCCTTACATCACATCCCCTTAAGGCGGTCCTAAGGAAAGCGGACTTGTCAGGCAGACTATCTAAGTGGTCCGTCGAGCTCAGTCGGTTTGACATCCATTTTCAACCAAGGACATCTATCAAGGGTCAGATCCTTGCTGATTTCATAGCCGAGTTCACGGGCGACGAACTCTCCGATCAACCTCAATCAACAAGGCAAGAGAAGAACCAAGCAACAGAGGAAACCTGGAAACTCTTCGTTGATGGAGCCTCCAACTCAAAGGGGGCAGGGGTAGGCATTGTTCTCATCACTCCCGAAAACACGGTCCTCGAACAAGGAATCCGGCTTAGATTTACAGCCTCCAACAACGAAGTAGCGTACGAAGCCCTAATAGCTGGTCTCCAAAAGGCACATACTCTAGAAGCCAAACGTTTACAAGTGTTCGACGACTCTCAACAAGTCTCCAATCAGATAAATGGAGATTACAATGCAAAAGATGAAAGAATGGCAGCCTACCTCGCCTTAGTGAGAAAATTAATGTCAAGCTTTGGAGAGATCAACATCCAGCAGTTTCCCAGGGGGAAAAATAGTCATGCTGATGCCTTAGCAGCCCTGAGTTCAGCAGTTGACTCTAACCTTAAAAGGGTCATCCCCATCGATTTCCTCACTCGTCCGAGCATTAACCACAACAGAAAGCTACTAAACGTGGAACAAATACTCCAGGTGGGATCATCCCCCAGTTGGATGGACCCCTTAAATGACTATTTAAAGGATGGAACGCTCCCAGACGATAAGAAAACTGCCCACCAGATAAGTGTCAAAGATGCTCTCTTTCACTTATCCATAGGAGGTGAATTGTATAAGAAATCCTTCTTCGGTCCCTACCTTAGATGCATCCACCCAAGTGACGTCGAGCAAGTGCTACATGAACTTCACGAAGGAATCTGTGGAAGTCATATCAGAGGAAGGTCTCTAGCCTTCCGAGCAATGAAGGAAGGCTATTGGTGGCCATGTATGCAAAAGAACTCCGCAGTGTATGTCTGCAAATGCCTGAAATGCCAATTACACGCTCCTATAGCCCACCAACCCACCAGCGACCTAAAGTCCCTGTCCAGCCCATGGACCTTCGCCCAATGGGGAATGGACATTGTGTGACCACTGCCCACCGCTGCCGAAAATCGCAAATACCTGTTGGTTGCGTCTGACTAATTTAAAAAATGGATCGAGGCAGAACCACTGGCGAACATCCGAGATGCTGATATGATTAGGTTCATATGGAGGAATATAATCACTTGATTTGGAATCCCCAGAACCATCATCACCGACAATGGAACATAGTTTGAGAGTGGCCCCTTTCAGGACTTCTGTAACGAACGCGGGATCAAGCACTAATTCAGTTCGGTGGCCTACCCTCAAAGCAATGGGCAAGATGAAGCTTCCAACAAAACTGTGATCGATGGATTGAAGAAGTGATTAGAGATAGCAAAAGGCGCATGGGCAATAGAGCTACCCCATATCCTATGGGCGTACCGAACCACTCCTCGACAAGAAACAGGAGAAACCCCATTTTCACTGACACAAGGCATGGAAGCAGTCATCCCACTAGAAGAGGGTTTACCCATAATGAGATCTAACCTTGTCGACCAAGGCCAGAATGATGAGGCATTGCTCGCTGAACTCGACCTAGCCGACGAGCGCAGAGAACTTGCCCTAGTAATGCTAGCGAGCTATCAGCAACAGCTCGCAAAGCACTACAATAAAAGGGTTAACCCGAGAACATTCCATATTAGGGACTATGTTCTATGGAAAGTCCTGGGCAACACAGTGAAGTCATCAGACGTCAAGCTAGGCCTAAACTGGGAAGGACCCTTTAAAATAACTAGAGACGACCTGCAAGGTGCCTATCACTTGGAAACGATGGAGGGCAGAGAAATACCATGAGCATGGAACACTGCTAATCTCAAGGAATTCTATTTTTAGATTCTCAAGAAATTCTATTTTTAGATCTTTTTCTTGTATTCTTTTGTTATGAAAATAGAAGTTCGTTTCCCTTATTACTAATGAAAGTTACTTAATTGATTACACTCTGATCAATAACAGTTGCATTTATCGCACATCTTTTCCAAATAACAGGCACAATCGTCACTATAGCAGGGGAATACCCCTCCTCAGGTCATCGTCATAAAACACGAGAGGCCTCTTAGCATTTCCCCTGAAAATATATAAATCCCTACAAAGGATTCTTAGGCAATACGACTAAATTTTATACCGATGATCAAACCTACTTCGATTGAGCAAAATCCTGATCATATGAAGACATCCAACACCAAGTGTGTCCTCGCTAATTGCCCTACTTAGGCCTAAGGGGGTGTGACGACACAACCTAAAAGGTAAAGTGGGGCACAATGGTAATTTGGTATTATACTGGACTGGGAAGACACTTGCATGACAAAACAGAAAAGATCATAAAGCAACAAGGATATGAAAAGTAGGATGTACACGTTTAATTGGCAAAATTGCCCAAAACACAAGCTTTTCATTAATCCATCATACTTACAACAATGATAATACATGTTTAGTCGGCGAGCTCACCTAAAGCATTTACATTATCAAAAATGTAAAAAAAAATAATAACAACTGGCAAAATCTCAAGGGGGAAGTCTCCAAGCAAGATAATCAGCCACTCGAGCTCTTCGTCCATCATCACGAGCAGGAGATAACTCTTCCACAACCTCATTTGCATCCGCCTCCAATAATTTCCGAGGAATAGCATCCATGGGGATCCATCGATCATCCCTCCTGAATGGGTTGAGCATCAGAGTGGAGGAAGAGATCTCATGACGATACCATAGGACCGAGTTCCTCGGGACTTGGAGCTCCTTCAAGGCACTTAGCCATCCCCTGATGAAAGAAAGCCCATCAAACTCAGATAGCCTTATTGGAGCATCCGACCAGCCTTGATCATAACCGTCAGCCCACGCTTGACAAGGACCTTTCTTGAATAAGTGCCGCAACCGGGTAACGTCCCTTTGAAGGCCAGTAGCAATTACATATGCTCGCTGAACATAACCGCGGAGTTCTTCCATTTCATTATCACGAAGCTCTTCCACTTCCCTGTTTCTGCCCCTGGTGCTCCTACCAGCTCGCGAAAGGGGAGGGCGAGTGGGACCTCGCGGCATAGAAGGAGTAACATTACGACCAGATCTAGCTCGCGATGATGAGGCGCCCTGCAGAACTGCTAGAATAGTGCTAGGCGCATTCTCCCTAAGTCGCAAGACTTGTCTCCTCAGGTCTTCATTCTCTTGCTGAAGAACCTCCCCAACTTGGTTGATCTCGGTGGCCTCTAGTAGTCTTGTTCTCAGCACATTGAGCTCCTCTTGCACTGAAGAACCAATGTCCTCCATCTCCTGGAGCCTGTCCTTCAGCTTAGCCACTAGCTCGGATTGCTCCTTATACTTCAGATTTCTAGATCTAAGGGACTTGCAGATCTTAACGAAGGCCTGGCGAACTTCAGGACTCGCATTGGGACCAAGGGTCCTACCCAATTGGGAAGTAGCAGGAATGTAATCATCTACATCAACTAACTAAAAACCAAAGAAAGATAAAGGAGAGAAAGAGACGTATCAGTACAAGCAGAAATAAAGCCTTTTTCATTAATAAAGATTGAAGTTACATCGAACTGAAGAAAGAAAGTTTACAGACTAAAAAAAGAAAAAATATAAAGCAGTCCTATCAATTAGCAACCTCAGGTAGACCAGAGGTGGATGCCCCTTTCTCAGCATCAACTGGAGCACTGCCCTCGGGAGGGGTGGTCTCTATCACAAGAGAAACATCAGCAGAGGATGCTTGAGGAGTAGGATCAGAAACTTCAACTACTTGGGAAGGGTCCTCATCCACTATTGGCCTCAGCCCTGGGTCATGCTCGTCAAAGAGTGGGGATGCAACATCCACCCCAGCAGCTATGAAAGCCTTATTCCATCCTTTCTTGAAGTTCAGACGGCTAATATAGACTATCTGAACTTCAGCATCTTCGTATGCTGCAGCCCAACCAGAATTATAAGAGTCTTCCTTGGCTGTGACAGCCTCGGACTCCTTTTTCTTCAGCTCTTCGGAGAGCACCCTTTTCTCCTCCATGATAGCAAGTTTGCTCGAGCAAACTAGGTCGTAGGCCTGCCTCAGGTCCTTCAGGTTCTTAACTGCTGCATCCTTCTCCTTGTTCGCGGTGGCAAGGGCCAAGTCAGATGAAATCTGAGCAGCATCAATAGCCTTGAAATTGGCCTCGAGCTCCTTACCCTTCAGCTTCAGGGAAGAATTCTCTTGCTCTAGCTCACTGTTCTTCTTCACCAGCTCGTCGTGCGAACGATACAGCACGGCGAAGTCAGTAATGAACTACGAAAAAGAGAGGGCATTAGAAAGAGAAAATGAGGGAAGTCATAAAAACATAAGAGAAAAAGAAAAAGAAACCTTACCAGAGCAAGCCTATGACTAGCCTGGAGGGCCAAGTGCTCTGACCCTACTGCCCTTTGGCGATTAGCCGGGAGGACAGCTCTCTCAAGCAGGGTCGGGGCAAGCTGAGGAGAAATTTCCATAGAGGCCCCCTCGGGTAGAGCGAACACCGGGACTAAGTCCTGCCTGACCTTCGTCCTCACCTCAGCCCTCCTTTTCTCTTCCTCCCTCTCGCTCTCTCTCTTCTTCCTCTCCTTGACCCTCCTTTTCTCCTCTAATTTCTTCCTCTCTTCTTCCTTTCTTCTCTCTCTCTCTCTCTCTCACCTGCTCCTCTTCCTTCCTTCTCCTCTCCTGCTCCTGAGCGGAGGACCGGGAACCAGTAGCCACGGCCCCAGAAGTAGATTTTTGCTTCTTTGTCCTTTGTGCAAGAAGAACGTGGTCCTCATCGTCGTCACCCCTAATCAAGTTCTTCCTTAGAGGAACCATCTCTTCACTTGAACTGCTAGAAGTGCTCGATGATCCTCGAGCTTCAGAAACCTCCTCACGGTCAGAGGAACTGCTACTATCAAAGCTTCCTCCACCCAAATTACATACGGCTCCTGCAAGGTCACTTTCAGAGCTTCTCTCCTCCTCGTCCAACTGGATAGGCTCTGCAGCAGTCTCTTCAAAGGAGTCAAACTCTGGTATACTATCCACAGGCCTTGCTATGAAGATGGAGCCAACGTTCTTGTACTCGAGCAGAAAGGCAGCAGACCTCGGATGCTCGCCGTCACCTAGAGGCTCCCTGATATTCCAAGCCTTAACCAATTGCTGTGGAAGAAAAGGCAAAGAGGAGTTTGAAAGGTCACAAATCAACAAAAGTTGAAACAACAGTACAATGTCTACCTATGTATTCCTCCCCTTAAAAAGGAACAGAGAAACTCTCAGACCTCGACCCTTCAAATTGGGGAGGGAACTGCCAATTTCTAACAAGGAAACCTTCTTGCCAGTAGTCCTTATGGGAATCAGGTAGATTTACTACCAATACCCTGTCAGGATTCCTAGCTTTGAGGTAAAGGACACCTGAGCAAGTTCGAGAAAAGGAGTAATAAAAATAGACCTCGATAAGCCCTAGCCTAGTACCATACAGTTGATTTATCCTATATACGTCATTCACTATTTTCCACACATTAGGCGAGCATTGTGCGGGAACAATATTAAAATAGCCAAAAAAATGCAAAAATAAATCATTAGGAGGAAAAGTGAGTCCCCCCTAGGAAAGTAACAAGATATGGATCCAGTGGGCATCATCTATATCCCTAACATTCCTAGGAGGGGAGGCACAACACTGAATATCTACCCACTCAGGGATGTTGTAAAACTTCCTAAATTCAGATATTGACCTATTTCCAATCTTCGCCATTGGAAGACCCAAGAAAAGCTACAAACCAAAGATAATGTACAAAGAAAAGGCACGGGAAACTTACAAAATAGAAGATCGGTTCAAGTGATGAAGAAGCACGAGCTCAAACAACTAAAAAGCAATGGGAATGGAGATTGAGAGAAGAAGGTACGAGGCGCTAGAGCTCTCAGAAGATTGAAGAATACTGGAAAGACTGAAGCGACGGGAGAAAAGTGGCTATTCCAATAAACCTTCAAATTTTAATCATAGTGCACAGTAAGCGAAGCGGGTGCCGCCAAAATCAACTCCATAGATTTCGAGGAATAGCAAAACAGCCATTATGGCTAATCATTTAAATCCATGGAGCCCATAAACATGGCCCAACAAATTTACGGGCAATTGTGGGTACCAGAAATAAGATCTATGGGCCTGGACGAGTAGCCCAGTCATGGAAGCCCAAAGTCCAGTCCCCTCATCTCTTATATTGATCCGGTCTGCCCCCACGTTCTCATTAAGGGAAGTTATAGGGGAGATGGAAAACGTGGAGGAACCCATCACCTCCACTTACCTACATGCACATGTATATATTAAACCCTAGGTCCGGGGCAAAGGGACAAGTTGTATTCTCTGTAATTACTCTCCGGAGTATATAGAAATAATATCGACTGCACCATCATGGATGTAGGAACATCTTTGCTGAACCACGTACATCCTTTGTTGTGTGTGATTGCCATTTTATATTCCTTGTTCTTACTTGGTAATTGCTTCTCTCGTATTTGTTTGTGTTGCATAATAATTGTCACCACAGTTCTGATCTCATAATTTTCTAACTCGGCTTGTCCACTTATTGGGTGTTATAAGTCGTTCCAACCTTGTGGATGACCCCATACTTTCTCATTAACTTTTAAAATGACTTATTACAAAAATGTGTGTTGTTATCACTTATGATCGCCTTTGGAGCACTGAAGCGAGAGAGTATGTGTTCTTGTAATAACTTTATCACCACTTTATTTCCATTTGTTTTGGTAGTTATTGCCTCTACCCATTTGGAGACGTAATCTACCGTGACGAGGGCGTATAAGAGGCCGAAGGAGGGATGGAATGCTCCCATGAAGTCAATACCCCAAGATTAAAATAACTCAATGACGAGTATAGGGGTTAGTGGCATCATGTCGTGATGGGTAATAGCTCCCAACCTTTGGCATCTATCGTAAGATTTGTAATAAACATTAACATCTCAAAATATTGTGGGCCAATAGAGACAGCTTTGGAGGAGCGGCCGCCTTAATCTTTGAGAAAAGGCCTCCATAATCTTTCGTATGACAAAACAGGATTACACTTTAAATTTCCTCATCTGAAACACATCTTCGGATGAGCTGGTTCATATAATATTTGAATAAGAATGGGTCGTCATAGAAAAACATGCGGTACCAAGTGATGAATTTCTTCTTATCTTGTGATGTCCACCCAGGAGGAATGAGTCCCGTGACATGATAGTTATTGATGTCCGCAAACCTAGGTAGAGAAGAATTAGTAAAGAGCTACTCATTCAAAAAGTACTCGTCTATGGGTATTGGATAACTAGGCACATCGAACGAGAGCCATGACAAATGGTCGGTAATGACATTTTCTACCCCTTTCTTATCCTTTATAATTAAATTAAACTCTTGTAGGAGTAGGATCCACCTTATGAGGCACGGATTCGAATCCTTCTTAGTTAGGAGATATTTAAGGGTTGCGTGGTTGGTAAAGCATGTGATGGGCAACCTAACAAGGTGTGAACAGAATTCATCCAAAGCAAAAATAACAGCTAGCAACTCTTTCTCCGTGGTGGAGTAGTTAAGTTGTGGCCCGATTAACGAACGGCTAGCATAATAGATGACATGAGCTTTATTATCCTTTCTTTGCCTCAAGACATCCCCAATCGCATAGTCACTAGCATCACACATAAGTTTGAATGAAAGAGACCAATCCGGAGCTTTCATGATGGGAGCGTAAATTATCATGCCTTTTAATTTATCGAAAGCCTCTTGCCATGCGTTATTCCACTCAAAGGGCGCATCCTTCATAAGGAGGTTACTCAAGGGTCTAGCTATTGCACTAAAATCGTTGATAAACCTTTTATAAAATCCCGTGTGGCCCAAGAAGGATCCCAAATCCTTTAGTGATTTAGGTGGGGGAAGCTCGACCATGCCATATATTTTTTTATCGATCAACTTTTATGCCTTTAGATGAGACTGTGTGGCCAATAACTATTCCCTCAGTAACCATGAAGTCTCATTTTTCATAATTGAGTACTAAGTTCTTCTCCACACATCGGGATAATACTTTCTCAATATTCTCTAGACATTGGTCAAATAAGGGGCAAAAATGCTGAAATCATCCAAGAAAACCTCAAGTCCTCTCTCTACCATGTTGCTAAAGAGACTTAACATGCACCGTTGAAAGATCGCGGGCACATTGAACAATCTAAAAGGCATATATTTGTAGGCAAACATGCCAAATGGATATGTAAAATTCATTTTTTCTTGATCAAGTATGTCTACCTTAATTTGGTTATATCCGGAATAACCATCGAGGAAGCAATAGAATGGGTGACCCGCTACACGTTCAAGCATTTGGTCGATGAAGGGAAAGGGAAAATGGTGTTTTCTCATTCTGGTATTGAGTTCCTAGTAAGAAATGCAAACACTCCATCCGGTGGTGGTACGTTGAGGAACTAATTATCCCTTAGCATTTTCGACCACCGTCATTCCCGACTTCTTCGGGATGACTTGAATTGGGCTCACCCATTTGATATTCGAGATAGGGTAGATAATTTTGGCATCTAGTAACTTTATAATCTCTTCTCCAATAACTTCTTTCATGGTTGGGTTTAGTTTCCTTTGCATTTCCCTCGAGGATTTATTTCCTCCTCGAAGTGGATTTTGTGGGTACTAATCAGAGGACTTATATCCTTCAAATCCCCTATAGACCAACTAAAAGTACCTCTGTGCTTCCTCAAAATTTCCATCAACTTACCCTCTTGCTCTTTATCTAGGCTATAGGAGACAATAGCAGGAAATGTCTTATCCTCTCCTAAAAAAAGCATATTTTACATTGGAGAGTAGTTTCTTCAACTCGAGGGTAGGAAATTTCTCTTCAGAGGGGGTCAAGCACGAATCCCTCGGTGGTATATCCTCGAATCTACAAACCCATTGAATATATCAACTCCTCTATCGATCCTCCCTCTTCTAATATCACTTTCAACTCCTCTACCTCTCACTCAAACTCAGTGTATGGAATCTCACTCTCATCACCTCGCACTAGGCATGCTTCTAACGCGTCCCCACCCATGGTTCTCTTGATGTGCTCTTTTACTACCTCCTCTATGAGGTCGATTGTATGGATTTCATCTTCGTCACCCATTTAGTTAGCAACATTGAATATGTTCATCTCGAGGATCATGTTCCTAAAAATGAGCTGCATTTTCCCATTTCGTGTATTGATTAAGGCATTAGCCATAGCTAAGAATGGGTGTCCTAGAATGATGGTAACATGGTTTCTAGAATGGATGGAGGGTTGTGTGTCCCAAATGAAAAAGTCTATCAGGAAGTAGATAGTGTCCACTTGGACTATCACGTCCTCAATAATCCCTCGAGGCACCTTCACTGTGCGATCCGCTAATTGGAGAGTAATATTTCGTGTGGGCTTAAGGTCACCCAACTCAAGTTACCTATAAATGGAATAGGGAAGGATATTAACACTGAGCCTAAGTCCAACAAGGCTTTCTCAATTCAATACTCTCTAATAACACATGAGATCGTGGGTGCACCCGAATCTTTAAACTTGGGTGGAAGGCCGTTAAGTAGAACGGAGCTCACATTCTGTGCTAGGAAGACATTCTTCTTCATCTTTAATCGTCTTTTTCACAGTCAAAAGATCTTCAATGACCTTGTTACAGGTGGGAATTTTGCTGGATTGCATATAGGCATGGAAAATTTATCTTCACTTGCTTAAGAACATCTATCACATCTTCATGGGATGCACCCATTTGAGTTGGGGCCAACCGTTGAGGGGAACGGAGCAGCGGTGGGCGGTTTCACAAAAACTTTAGGATCGTTAACGTATTCCTTGTCACTCTCATTCAAGGTGGCATCTTCGGCCTCTTTCGTACTGGGCGAAACCTCATTGTCTTTTGGCTTCTCATGTGGGGGAGGTGATAAATCAACGACAAGTGGTGATATCCTGGCATTGCTCTTGCTGATCGAAAGATGTAGAGATAGCATTGTCTTGACCATGAGGAGGTATTTGGCCTTGAGCAGGAAACTTGAACTTCTCTTGGACACTCAATGAAGATTGAAACTTAGATATGCTTGTATTCATTTTAGTGAACATGCGCTCAAACTTGGCATTAGTTGTGTTTTGAGATTGGATGAACTGAGTTATGTTGTCATCAAGAGTCCTTCACGATGGGGTAATGTATGGTCCTGGAGGTGGATCCTGCATGTGGGCTTGAATAGGTGGAACTTGCTAAAATTGAGGAGGGGGTGAAGGTAAGGCAACATGTGAATATGGATTCAACGCAGTTTGTTGTTAACTGTAGCTAAAATCAGGATGGTTTCTTCATGAAGAGTTATACGAGTTTCCATAGGGGGATTTAAAATTTCCCTTAAACGCTAATATTCCTTTTACTTGCTCGGTAATCATGGCTTTGTAAGAGGTTATTGTCGTACATTCCTTTGTTTAATGTATCACCTCACAAATGGCGCACACTTTTTCTTTCACAACATGGGTGGATCTGGTAGCTTCTCTCAATCTTACATTAAGTAGGTCCCTCATACTTTTCTCAAATTGATCAATTCATCGGTCTACCAAGGTATCATGATTCAATTGATATAGAATGAACATAGTAGGAGTAGTGGAAACTTGTCGAGGTCAGTTTTGGGCATTAGGATTGGATGTCTCCCATGATTGAGTAGTCTGAGAGACATACTTAGGACGAGCCTCAGCGTCACTCGCATCTAATTCTCAAAATGGTCTTTCACACATTGTTTGAACAAGTTATTTAGAGCTATAGTAATCCCATGATGAAAGAAAAAGATAAGGTGATGTCTTTCAAATCCATGATGGGGGAAAGCATTAACCAACTCTTGGAATTATTCTCAACACTTGTCAAATAACTCGCGATCTTGTTGTCGAAAAGCTTGAATTTGAGCCTTGACAGAGTTGGTTTTATATTGTGGAAAGAACTTTGAAAGAAACATGGATTGCATATCCTTCCATGATATTATCATGTTTGGTGGTAAAGGCCAAATACATGTCTTAGCTTTATCCTTTAAGAAAAAAGGAAAAATCTTTAAGCGAACGACATCTTGCGTGCAAGTTTGATCACTAAAGGTTTCGCATGCCTCTTCGAACTCTTGGATATGGAGATATGGTTTCTATGAATCCATGCCGTGAAATGTTGGAAGAATTTATATCATCCCATTATGAAAGTGGAAATGTCCAGCATTGTACGGAAGTAGAATGTATCCAGGTGTGACAGTTCGCTCAGTAAATAAGAGATCTTTTATAGGACGATACAGTGGGTTTCACTCACCCATATCGAACTATCGATATTCGATATTGCACTTTATCCAATTAACTAATAATCCTCACTCAGTGTTTTAGAAGTGTGACTTGTGATAGATTTTGGAGGTGTAGGAGGTGGAACCCAGAATTATGGAACGCGAGGGGTACGGGGACTATTGGAATTACACTCAACGATGGGATTTTCGTTGATTCTTATGAGAATATTTTGAGGAGTTTGATATGGATTTCGCATGAAAGGGATTTTGAGAGGTGATTTCTTTTTAGCTTATATTTTTCTGAATTTTTATGTTTTTTTTTTAATTTTTGGAATCAAATTTGGGATTGAATCTACACCTAAAGTATAGCTAATACACCAGCAACGGAGACAAAAACTTGATGCGACCACAAATGTGTATTTAATGTGCATGTTATATAGGCTCAAGTGCAAGCATGTCGCTCAAGTAATAATCCGATAAGTCGGGATCGTCTCCATAGGGAACTAAGACGAAAATTCATGACGACGAAGGATTAAAAGATTAACCCTAAATAATCCGATAAGTCGGGATCGTCTCCATAGGGAACTTAGCTGGACATGATTAATGTAATATGAACACAAAATCATATTTGCAAAAATTCATAGCTATGTGAAAAATTGTGATGAAATTTGGAATTAAGAATTGCAACCGAAATTTAATGACTAATCAAGATGAACTATGAAATAAATTAGAAGCAAAAATTAAATAATACTTACAATGAAGGAATCTAGAATTAAAGATTGAATCTTGAATAATTATTGGAAAACTTAAAACCTTAAGGTTCTTGAATGCCAGAGCCCTTTAAGACTAATAATAATCGAACCCCCTAATGTCTGGTATTGAGTTAACTTAAATACCCTACCAAAATTATAAGAGTTTGAAAAAGATAAAACTCTAAATTTAGAAAAGAATATTCAAAGAAAATATCATCTGAATCGATTTGACGGGGGCCTTCGGTTCGGTCTGGTATCATCCAGATCGGTTAATTTTCCATTTATAACGGATCGATCCGATCTCTAATTTTATGCAGAGATCCTCAAGGCATCGAACCGGTTCATTTTCAGCCAAATCCGGATCGATCCACTGTTGAATTTTATTCAGAGTTTGCCTTTGTCCTAGATCGGTTTATTTTTGAACAACCTCCATCCGATTTGGTGGTGAAATTTATTCAGAGTGCGGGTCTCCTCCGAATCGGTTCGTTGTTGACACTGACCAGTCCATTCCAATTTTGGAATTCTTTCTTTTCTTGTTCTCTCTTAATTTTCTCTCATATTTGAAGTTCAACAAATTCTGACTCGGGGCTCAGATTGGGATGTTGTTTCTTCGTACGTACTTTTGTACGCAAGGTCTTCAAATTTTATTTTGGTCTTTTGTCCCAAATACAAATGTAAAGTGACTATATTTCCCTTTGACTTTCATTCCATTCCTGATTTCTCGGTCTTGCATTCTTCTTCTCCTCACTTGTATTCACTTGTATAGAGTACTTATAAA
Organism: Sambucus nigra; assembly: GCA_949130495.1. Taxonomy (NCBI): domain Eukaryota; kingdom Viridiplantae; phylum Streptophyta; class Magnoliopsida; order Dipsacales; family Adoxaceae; genus Sambucus; species Sambucus nigra. The sequence continues at coordinate 165,406,721 of OX422213.1, read as the reverse complement.
AATCGCGAAAAATACACAAAACTCGAGGCACTATGTAAGAATTGTCAGTAGCACATATATGAGATAAATCAACACAATTAACATCGGTCAAGGTGCTAAAAGTCTCTAAATTAAGTGGATAAATTTGGAAGAATTTATACATAATCAGTGCTCCTCGCCAATCTTCTGATGAAGACTCCGCAAAAACTTGAGCTCGTCAAGATTGATATAACCCTCCTTAGGACTTTTCTTCTTCCTATCAACTGTAATCAAATAAAACAACTAAATTCAATTGGAAAATCAATAAATTTTCCATCATCATGAATGTACAAAAAATACATTACAACATATGCCATAACCCTCCTGAGGACAACTGGGCCCGTCATACACCTCACCCCCTTAAAGAAGAAGATATTGTGAGTTCTTCGCAATAATCCTATGATCAAAGTAATCTTTATTGGAGTCAGGAAAATTGACAACTAGGGCTCTATTGAGAAACCTAGTTTTCAAATAATATGTAGTGTCACTAGTGACACAGTTGTAACAGAACAAGTGTTTGGGGATACCGATATGGGTCCCATGGATTTGGTTGAGCCTATGAATCCCATTAAATATTCTCCATGTATTGGGGGCTATCCTTGCAGGTACAACATCAAAATATTGACATAACTCTAAACAAAAGTGATTTGGGGGGAAAGTGAAACCGCACTCAACAATGAATAAAGAGGGAATCCAATGACCCTCAGCTAAAGAAAAAAGCATCAACGGGAGGAATGGGCAATTCTAAATCCACCCAATCTGTAATATTCCATTCAAGCCTAAACTTATCTAAAGATTCAACATGAACTATATAAATCATATTTGAGAAAGAAGAAAAGAAGGAGAATGAAATAATTCTTAGAGGAATTTCAGGATTCAGCAAGAATTGTCAAAACAATAAAGGAACAACAAACTCAGAGTTGGAAGCTACAGTTAGAAAATTTGGGGTAAGGTAAAATCTACAGAAATCTCCCACTTTTTATAGGCTACCTCAAACATGGAAAATGTAATGATTAAATGTATGAACGATTGACATTCCGACGGCTTTGCAAATCAGATAGTGAAAAATAATCATTTAGCCTTTGTCCGTTCGTTACAATTCAAATTATTTGGAAAAAGGCCATTTTCAAACAGTGCAACAAAATTTTACAAGTGTGGAAGGTCGGTTGTTGATCAAACATCGTGAAAATTCTCCAAGCTATTCCCAGATTTAAATGCTCCATACTTTCAAGAAAGCAAGCGTGGAACATTGGGGGCTTCTGTTGATACAAAAAATTATCCACCTACGTGGATCAATTAGAAGTAAACGTGTGTTCTCCTACATGGAAAAAATCCTAATCAGCAACTAGTCACTCTATCTATTACCACAAAGAAGGCCAACCAACTCAAGGAATGCCGAGAAATTCATGGAAGGCCGACTAACAAGACCAGTGAAGAATCACCATACCAAAAGTCATATTGTACGAGATTTATACAATCGACCATCACATTCATTATGTAAGGATGTAAATGCTTGAATATGAAAGCATTCCATTCCTTGACATTCCAACTCCTGGCCTCCGAGTCATTATACATACATTGTAGCCCCTCCATTAAAACATAGCAGGCATGCAAGCAAGTAAGCTATTGACAAGATTAATACCATTACAATGGACGTAGGCTTTTATACATAGCTGAACCACTTTAAAATCTTGGGTCATTTTCTTTTTTTTTTACATATTTTATCTGCGATTAAGGAATTAGATCTAGTCTAGTTTTTTACATCAATAACAACTTTGAGCCTGTGCTGGATGAGAGGGTTATTCTGAGGGATCCAACACATCGTCGTTCGGCGAGGCTAAAAAACTCTAACGACTATGTAAGTGTTTATCCTTATGTATCCATTATTCCTTTTCTTTTCCCTTTTTATCCTTGGGACACTGAAGGTTTTTTCTTAATTTTTGTGCATATCAACATAGCTTCATCCAGTATTTATTCTTGGGGGTCAACCTAGTGAAGGAGGTCTAGGACCATCTTCGTGTTACTATTTGATTCATGGTGGAGTCTACTAGGTTTGACCTATTAGTGGGGTCTTTAGATGAGACACCGCGTCCCATGACGATACTGTGTGAATTGTGTGAGAGGTGGTGGTATATGACCCACACATTCCATTTGAGCATTGGGGAGATGATGGTTACTCTTTTAGATGTTCAGTAGTTGACAGGGCTAGAGTGCACAAGCCAACATATTATGGTGTATTGCACCATGCACGTTTCAAAGGTGGTAGTGTGGACTGCCTTGAGTGATATACGGAGTATTGTGTCGGGGGACTCTGTTTGTATCTGCATGCTGAAGGAGACTATGTTGTCTAGGTAGATTGATGGTACTGATGCATTACAGGTGAGGTAGGTTGTCCTCTTATATTGGGAGCATTTGTGGTGGCGACGAGAGCCGATGTCGTCCACCTATGGTTTCTTCCATTTTAAGGATCATTTAGGAGATCCATATGTATAACTAGGGGAGATTTATGATGCAATCCCTCTATGCTTTATTGGATGTTTTCAGTTGGTGTTGCCAATAGACTTTTACGGGAGACTTTTATGGGACCCACATATCTCTCGGAGGTAATTTTTTTATTTAGTTTCCCCTTATTGACTTCAGACATTATTTTATGAGGTGATAGAGAAAAAAATTGGTTTAATATACCTAAAGGTGAGTGAGCCGTTGGATTTATCTCGACGGTGCTGGTGAAGGAAGTCGAACATGCATTCTAACTAATCCTCGTCTTTGAAGGATGTGCGAGAGGTGTTGAACTCCTCAGTGAGAAATTGGGTTAGGCCTTTTGTTTTTATCTTTTCTATTGCTTCAAAACTTTTCTTTTTAGTAGACTATAGACTCTTGCTAGGGAAACAAGTGACCTTCTAGACCTAGATCACATCTTTGAGGTCCACGGAGGTTATGTGCATGCACGCGTAGATGAGTAGGTTAGAGCATGAGTTTGAGTATGTTTGGTACTTTAGAGACAAAGTGGTGCGATAAGTTATGGAGGGTGAGGTGGAGATCCCACTATCGGTTCCCCCGGAGTATATGAGGCGGGTGATGGAGATATTTGATGAGCCTAGGGTGGTGAGGATAGAGGATGAGCTCTACATGCACGACACTGATATGATGATGGACTAAGACTACTGGACTTTGTGACCAGTTGGTTGATGTCGTCATGCATTTATAATGCGGAGAGAATGCCTCCACCTGCAACGAGATTGAGGAAGGGTATTAGTGTACTAGTGACGTTGGCCCTTATCATGGGGGAAGCATGGAGACGACAATGTAGGAGGTTCCATTTAACCACATTTCCACCCATTCTTATCATACTCGAATGTGTAGTGGGGAGAAAATATCGGTTCCTCATCACCCTCGTTCGACGATAGATGAATTTATGGGTCTTCCCAAAGAGGTTCTTTGGAGAGACATATGACCCTCTTTCCCTTTTTCCATTTCTCAATTTTTTTTCTCAAAACCGAGTTGCTTTATCTTTGGTGATCTGATTGTTTAGAGTCTATCCGCATGTCAACGACCTAGCTTAGGGATATTCGGGAATGGATGGTATCCATGTAGAATCACACGACAAAGTCAACCAGTTCCTATCTGGTTCCACCGACTACATCCGAGGAGAGCTTCAGTTCTAAGAGTACAAGGTCAACTATACATCGTCAGGGGAAGCGTGTTAGCCGGGATTTTTTTTATGTGAGTGGGGTTTATTGAGATTGTGGAGGGTTCGTGCTGCATCTTTATTTACCTTTTTATTTTTATTTTTTTCTTTTTTGCACTCATAGAAACAATTTAATTATTATTGACAAATTAATATAAGATGCAATTTTTGTTATCTTGATTTTGTGGCTTTCTCTACATGAACTTAATTTTTTGGTGAGGTTTTTGTTGCAAAGATAAGATAAAATACAACACAAAAAGGGAGACTTGAATTAATTCCTTAACTTTGATTTCACTTCTTGTGTACTTATGGGTACTTGGTATTAGAAGTTATGCTGGCATCTCAAATGGCTTGTTTTTTTATGGAGTCTTGTGTATATAGGGGGACTTAAATGGTGGTTTTCATCACTACAATTCAACTTCTTTCCATTGCAACCTTTCTTCTTTTTTTTGTAATGTCACTTTCGATGTTTGAATCTTTCTCAAACTACATTGGAGGTTTAGAGGCCAAGTGAGTCTATAACGTTAACTCTGAAGGTTTCAACTTACACCATGTCTCCTTTTAGCGTAATCTCCTTATAGACTAGAATCTTCTAGAAGTAGTGGTACATTTTGGGTACCCTAAAGACCACATATTTTGATTTGTATTGGATGTGGTGTGTCCCACTTATAAAGAGTTTTCTGATATGATGGTTTTTAACCCAAGCATGGAGAGAGCTATGCTGTATCTTTCCCACTCCTCTCAAGTGTCACTACCATAGTTGCTTCATGTCTCTCCTTCATGTGCCCAGTCATTGGTGCAATGAGGGAATACCATCCTCCTAGTGATAATAAACTTCGTGTGTGGGAGGGATTTTACTGATAATGGCTTTGCTGGTAATGTGGCTTTGGGATTGGCTTCTAGGCTTCTTCTGGTGATAGGTGACATGACGGCTAATTCTTAGGTAGTCACGGTGTGATATGGATGTCATACCATTATAGTCCGACGGTTGTGATAATGATGAAGATTCTAAATGGTCTGTATGCCTACAAGGAGGATCGAGCTAACTTCTTACGGGGGAGCCCTATCATGTTGTTCATATGGTTATTTGGGAGACTTTCCTAAGTACCCTTTGTCGGGTGTTCCCAAATTCTTTTCTCACCATTTCTTCATCTTCGGCTCGACGACAGAAAGTTATGTAAACTCTCTTGAAAAGCATCGCCCTAATGTCTTCCCTGGTCTGTACCGTGGTGGGAGATCTTGAAGCCTATCTTGCAACTAGGCGATTACTAGTATGTATGGTTGATGGGTCTTCATCAGACCTCTTTTTACTTTCTATGGAAGCTTTTGTCCCAAGTAGAATGGGAGAAACTCATTCCTCTATGCATAAACATATTATTTCCTGTGCAGGACTTGACTGAATCTTTGAGGATGATATTGGGTCTGTTATCGCAGCACCGTCGATAGTCTACCCGTCTGTCACAATCTGTTAGGGAGGTTGAATTCATATCATCAGACTACCTGGAGGGGTTGTGGTAGAGGGTGGTTGAGAAGATTCTAATTCAAGGGAATGTGTAGAGATGGATCGTAATGTTCGATAATTTAGAAGAAGGTTTTGTCATTTCATCCAAACTTATAAAGCCATTTCGTCTCATGGAGCACATTCGAAGTTATAATCACGAGTGGGATTCTTGGGTTCCCTAGGGAAAAGCAATGTTGATAAAGTGGGTCCGTCAGGCAGCTAAAGATAAGGGCTCAGAGAATGAGAATTTTGTGTAGGTTCTGAGAGGTTTGTGAGTAGGTTGTGTTTGGTTGGGTAGGTGATTGGTTTTATATGAAGCTATTAATGATGTGGGTTTTGTGGGTTCATGGGGTTTGTAAGGGAGTGGGATTATTTTTATTCCCTTTGCTGTTATGTCATGTAATAGTTGTATTCCTAATTTTTAATAAAATAATTACGATATTGACGTGTTTTGTTGTGTCTTTGATGAATTTTTTATTTGAACTATCTATACCGATCTCTAAGGCATACATAATTCTTTTGTTTGTTTAAATGACAAGGGACGCCATTATTCTCATAGGGAGAAAAGAATAAGATTTTGTGAGTGAGAGAGAGAGTACCGTGCCCGTGTGTGTCGTATGGGATGCCTACGCACCTCTATGGGTTTGAAAATTTATGAGTTTTTTTTTTCTTTCAAAAAAATGATTTTTGAGAGGATCAAGTTATATGTAGTTCTCAATAGAAAAGAAAAAAGAGTTTTTTTAAATAGAAGGGGGTGAGAAGAGTAGTAGCGCGATGAGAGTTCAGACTAAGGGTAAAACTTCTTGAAATGGTCCAAGTTGACTAAACGCAACATTCCTTCTCCGTCGAAGTCTGTGAGCAAATCCATGCCACCAAACAAGATTTTCTTCACAATGTAAGGGACTCTCTAATTGGTCTTGAACTTTACCCTCGAATCCAGACGGGTTCTATAATTTTGTTGAGGTAAAGATATCTTTTGGACACTGCGGTCCTTGACCCTTTTATTGAATGATTGCGTAATGCGGCAGTGGTACCCTTGTATGTGGTATAGAGATTTTAACATATTTTCATCTAAGAGCATGTGTTCGTCGTAGCGACTTTGATGTCAATATTCTTCACTGACCTTACTTTCGAGCATAACCCATATAAAAGGTATTTCAAGTTCGATAGGAAGTATCACCACCATTCCATATTCCAAAGAGTCACGAGAAGCCCCGCTGGGTTCTTTGATGGAGGTAGGATAGCCCCAGAAGGCATATGGGATCCAGTCAACTCAATCTCTATAGTTTTTGATCATCTTGCTGATGATGGTATTGAGGCTTTTATTGGCGGCTTCAACAACGCCATTGGTTTGCTGTCGGTAAGGAGAGGACTTGTGCCTTTGAATTCTATAATCGTCAACTATTTCTATCACCTCAGCCTCATAATGTATCCTAGTGTCTGACACCAACTTGGGAAGTCTATACAGAAGATGATGTTCATTATGATGAATTTAACGACTTTGTTTGCTTTCAGTACTGTGTTTGACTCATATTCCATTTATTTCGTGAAGTAGTCAATGGATACTAGGATGAATTCATTCCCTTTTAAAGATTTATGAGGGACGTTCCTGGTGATGTATATACCCCAGTTAGAGAAGGCCATAGATAGGGTATGTTGTATAGCTCTCGAGGATGTATGTGTTAAAGGTTAGAAAAATGTTGTCATTTGAGGTATCTTCAAACATAAGCAGTGCAGTTTTGAACCATGGTAGTCTAGTACTATCCTTAATGGATGATCTTCTAAGAAAGCATATGACCTTTCACGTGGTGTTAATATTTCCCACTATGGATCTTGTACATTATGTCCTCAATCCTATCCCCTGCTATGTAATGAAAGTGGGTTCCATCAAAGTTTCCTTTAAAGAGTGACTTGTCAGAGATCATGTACTGAGCATCGAACTTATGAAGGGTTGCACAGTCTTTCTTGTTCGCATCTCAGGGTTGCCTACTATGTTTGAGGAGGCACCAAATATCATAATACCACATCCTTCCATGTTCACATCTTTTTCTGTAATGAGCTCGATATGTTAGAAGTAAGCGGCTATAACTTATTTTTTAACCAGAAAGAGGGCCATTATTATTCCTCAGGCATTTTGACCATGGAATCTAAGGTTTACAATGCATCTACCAGGCGATTCCTTGAATGAGGAAGTTAATGGAAGGAGACATCTTTGAATTTAGTGGGAATATCTTTCTAGATAAGTGTGGAAGGGTGTGAGCTTCTCGTCTTTGACTTTCCATTTTATGAGGATTTTCCCTAAGATAAGGACCGAGCCTCTATAGGTTTTCGTGCATTTGATTCCTTTTTCAAGGGTGATATTTACCCCAACGTCACATACCTTATATCCTGTCATATTATTAGTGCAAGGGAAATATAATGGCGATGGGGTGTGAGAATCATTGGGGTGATCAAGAGTATCCCAATACCATAACCTTTCTTGTCAACATCTCTGTCGAAGAACATCTTTCACTCAAAGTCGATGTGAGAGATGTACATGATGTCTTCATTTGGGAATTTGGAGATACAAGTCTTAATTCCTTTCATGGGATTTCCGACAAGGTAATCATAGATGGGTCTCCCTTTCATAGCTTTTTATGTAAAATATAAGATATCAAATTTGGCAAGTAACATCATCTAGTGAGCCATGCAACTAAACAGAGCGGGCTTCTATAAAAGTACTTTATTGAATCCATTCGGGACACCAAATTCATAAGAATGAAAGTATATAGTGACAGAGCTTTTATGTGGCCCAGACTATAGGGACACAAACCTTATCTAATGCAGTATAGTTGACCACGTACCAAGCTATCTTTTGACTAATGTAGTATAGTTCTCTCTCCTTATAAGACTCCTCAATGTATTGGCCAGCTTAGCTCCATTTGCAGTGTTGGTGACAGTTAGATATAGAAAGAGGGGGAGACCTTACTGTGAAGGAAAGAGTGCCAAAGGTTAGTTGAGGTATCTTTTGATTTAATTGAAGGATTCTTGACACACATCATTCCAAACTATAATTGAATACTTTTAGAGAAGCTTGAATATGGGCTCGCAGGTAGAGGTTAGTTGGTTGATGAACTGACTGAGGTAATGTAGCATGCCCAGGAATCCACGCACTTCGTTCGTTATCCGAGGTAGTGGAATCTTGTGTATGGATTTAGTTTGGTAATGTGACAACCCGAATATAATTATGATAAATTATGTTTAAATCATGATTAGATTATGTGATATGGATAATATGTTATTATTATATATAATGTTAAGTCATTATATTTAGTCTAATCCTAGCGTCATAAAGCATGAAATATTGAATTAGTTACAAATGTGAAATTTTGAAGTTTTCGATAGGAATGTTCATGTTTAAGACTAGTTTTGACTTTAAGACATAACAATTGACTTGAGTTATGAACTAGATATATTTAGATATATGATTTAGGTTTGTAACACAACAAACGGTCCATCAAACGGACATCTGAGTGGGAAGATATTGTATTTTTATGAACAGGGGCTAAAGTAGTCATTTAGCCTTAAATGATATTTTTTTTTATGTGATGCCACATGTTATAAATTGATTGGTTGGAGGTGGAGGTTGTTTTGGCCGACTTAAACCCTTGAGATATCCTCCTTTCTTCAGCAAACTCAGTTTGGGAGAGTTTTAAGTTGAGGAAAAACAATTGTTAGGGTTAGGAAGAAGAAAGTGAGGAGAAACATTCAAAAAAATTCATAGAAAATTATGTAAAAGCCCCTAAGATAATTTCTACCATGAATCTTGTTATTTTTCTTGAATTTTTTATTTATATGATATAAATCCTTTATTTTTTATTTAACTTTCATGCTTGGGTGCATATGTATGGATATATGCAAGTTTAAGTTAAGCTGAATGTACAAAACCCTAAAATTGCTTTGTTTAGAAACTTTGTTTATTCAAACTTCCATGTATTTTTGTTTACTTATTGTAATTGATTGATTCTAATTGGATATTAACCTGGACTCATATATGTATGACATATCCTAAAATCATGTGAAAATACCAAGAAATGAGTCTTTGGTGAGAGTTTGAAGTTTGGGTATGAAATATGCCCTAAGGGTGAAAGTATGCCCGCCATGTGTTCGATGTTTTGCTTGACATAGCAAACCAACCTTAAAAATTATTGTTGATACCAAAATTAATATGCTGATGTGGACGAATAGTATGAAGACACGTGTCGATCTACGTGGCACAATAACAGCGAGGAAGATCATTTACTGAACAACCATGGTTGGTACCGAGCAACGAGAATACACCGAGGAGCTCTATCATGCCGAGGAACTCCATCCGAGGAACTCCATCATCCCGAGATACTCTAAGCACTCCGAGGAACTCTTGATCAACGAGCAACTAAGGCGGTCCGAACTGCACCTCGGCCGTGTCATCAATTATCAGACGGACAACTGTTCAACTATTCATTAGATTCTTGACGCACACGCTGCATTAAATGTATTACCCATTCATATGTATATCATTTAATGTATTGGACCTTTCATGTACAGCCTTGAGGCTATAAATACCTTGTATCAATCCCATTCAAAGGGACCGGAATTTCTTGAGAGAACTGGTAATCAAGAATTCCACAAACACTCAGCAATAACATAACAGTGGACGTAGGCTTTATTCCTAGCCGAACCACTTTAAAAATCTTTGTCTAATTTATTTATCTGTGATTGAATAATTAGAGCGATCTAGTTTTTTACATCAACAGATTGGCGCCGTCTGTGGGAAACGACTGTTGTTATCGTTTTTCATAAAAATCATTTATCACCAATGGCAGATAATCCAGAATCCAGTAATCGAAATGCTGGAAATACTGGAAATCTTCCAAATCCATCTGCATCTCCAGATCTGGCCGGAATTATGACGAATCTGGCTCAAGGACAAACCGCCATGCAAGAATCTATGAGGCAACTCCTTCAAACTCTTCAAGGCGGAGTACCTACTCATTCAGGGCAAAGGACTGATCATGGGCAATCACGATCCAGACGTATTGGGTCATATCGCAATGGGGAATCCAATGATTCTTCTTATCAACCTGGGCGAACTTCATCAATACGGGCTACGGATACAGATCAACATATCTCTCTTTCTCCGGAGAGAACTAGCGCTTTAGAAAGATTAAGCAGGGTGTCTCCTTTCAGTCGGTTAGGACCAAGGAGGAACATGAGTCCACCTAGGACTCCATCAGGAAGTTTTCGACCACCACCATGTTTGAGAGAAGGATCTGCACAATCACGACCAATTACTCGTCGAGATAAATCTCAGGAAGCTACGTCAGAGCAATCAGTTGCTCGGACTAAGCGGCCCGAGGAAGGGAATGAAGCATGGAAAGGTTCCATTCAACGATTGGAGGATAGACTGGGAGAAATGGCTAAGGCGAGGAACCCCTTACAGAGAACTTTTGTTCAAGGGACACCTTTTGTGCAAGCCATTGTGGATTTCCCTACACCGTCGAAATTCAAAGCACCTGTAGTGACCCCCAAGTACGATGGAAAGACAGATCCCGTACTTCATATAGAACAGTACCAAGCTGCTGCAGATATCTATGCTGTCCCCGACGAGATGAGGTGTAGAGCATTCTCGGGAACTCTTACCGGATCTGCACATATATGGTACAATAATCTTCCTCGGGGTAAGATTTCAACTTTTGTTCAGTTAGCCGAGCTGTTTATTGGCAATTTTTGTTTTGGAGCAAAGCCAGTAAAGCGAGTAGCGCACTTACTAAGTGTTAGACAAAAATCAGGAGAAAGTACTAGAGATTACATAACTCGTTTCAATAACGAGAAGTTGGAAGTCATAGATTATGAAGAAAAGACAGCAATCACTGCTTTGATGAGTGGTTTGCTGCCTAACAAGCTATACTATACTCTGGCCAAAGATCCGCCTAAAAATATGTCGGAATTGATGGCAAAGGCGGCCAAAATCATGAATGCCGAGGAGGCTATGACTGCGAAGAAGAATATGGATAAAGAAGTTAAAGTGGAGGTCGACAACTCTAAGAAGAAAGATCAGAAAGGTAATGGTGGTGACAAACATTCCCGGAATAACAGGATAAAGTTGGAAGCCCTAAAGAAATATGATAATTATACTCCATTGAAAATGGGTATTAATCATGTTTTAGAAGAGATCAGGAATAACGAGGAAATCAAATGGCCAGAGAAACTGAAGACAGATCCAGACATGAGGAATAAGACCAAATATTGCGAGTTTCACAAAGATCATGGCCATATGACCAAAAATTGTATATCCCTTCAGAACGAGATTGAAACACTCATTCGAAGAGGAAAATTATCAAAGTATGTAGATCGCAGAGGTGAGAGGACAAATGAGGACAGAATTAGAAAGAGATCTAGATCTCCTCGTCGTGCAGAGGAGAAAAAGAGGAGGGACCATGAAGAGGATCCGGATGATGACCCCGATCTTCCCAAGAAGCCAAGAAAACCTAAACGAGAGGTATTTTCCATACGTTTTGGATCATTTCATTGTAACGTTATTACAGGGGGAGATGCAGGAGGAGGAGACCTTACTGCAGAAAGAAAAGCTTATCTCGGAGAGGCTCAAGCTTGCTCATATATTCAGCGAATAAACCTGGCCGAGGATGATCGTCCGAGGAAGGTAAACAAAGAGAAGCTAGTAATTGGTTTTTCAAAAAATGACCTGGCAGGTGTTCTTTACCCTCATGATGATCCTTTGGTGATCAAAATGAGAATGAAGGACGTGATCATTTCAAGGGTGTTGGTAGACAATGGTAGTTCGGCAGACATCATGTACTATTCATGCTTTGATAGCCTGAATTTGAAATTATCTCAATTGGAACCTTATCACAGACCCCTTCTGGGTTTTGCTGGCGAGAAAGTTTTTCCACTTGGGACGATCAAGTTGGATATATTCATTGGAACCTGGCCTGTTTGTCGAACAGAAAGAATACGATTCTTTGTGATGGATAAGAATGTGCAATCGGCCTACAACATCATCATGGGAAGAGTTGGATTGAAGAAGTTCGAAGCCGTTCCTTCTACAGTACATCAATGTTTGAAATTCCCAACAAATTTTGGAGTTGGAGTGGTGAAAGGTGATCAAAAAGTAGCTCGGGAATGCTATTATTCGTCGGCCGAGCAAGAAGAACTAGAAGGATCGATGAAAAAGACTACTACTTATCAAGTGGATGAATGTACAGAAATTGAAACTCTTGATCCTAGAGATGAGTCCCAACTTGTGAAAGGGCAAGTGGTAGAATCTACAGAAAATGTTATTCTGGACGACGAACATCCTGAACGAATAACCCAGATAGGTTCATCGTTGGATATGTCAATAAAAGAGGAGTTGATAATTTTCTTGAAGAATAGGAAAAATACTTTTGCTTGGAGTCATGAAGACATGCCAGGAATAGATCCAAACTTCTTATGTCATGAACTCAATGTGAATAAGGAGATTAAACCTGTAAAGCAGAGAAGAAGGGTGTTTAGTCCCGAGAAGAACCAAGCCATACAGGAGGAAGTCGAGAAACTCCAGAAAGCCCAATTCATTGAAGATGTAAAATATCCAGATTGGTTGGCTAATGTGGTGATGGTAAAGAAGAAAAACAACAAATGGAGAATGTGTGTCGATTTCACCGATCTCAATAAGGCATGCCCCAAGGATCATTTTCCATTGCCCAGAATTGATCAACTGGTGGATGCTACCTCGGGACACGAGCTACTCAGCTTCATGGATGCTTACTCTGGCTACAACCAGATCAAAATGAAACCTGAAGACAGGGAAAGTACTTCTTTTATTACCCCTAGGGGAACTTATTGTTATAATGTTATGCCTTTTGGTTTAAAAAATGCAGGTGCAACATATCAGCGGTTGATGAACAAGGTTTTTACCGAACAAATCAGCCGCAACATGGAGGTCTATGTCGATGACATGCTCACTAAAAGCAAGAAAGCTGCTGATCATTTGGTTGACTTGAGTCAAACTTTTGATCAATTGGATAAATACCAAATGAAGCTTAACCCGACGAAGTGCACCTTTGGAGTACGAGAAGGAATGTTCCTCGGATACATCGTCAATCAGCGAGGTATTGAGGCAAATCCAGATAAGATCAAAGCTCTTCTAGGGCTGCGATCTCCGACGACGAAGAAAGAAGTGCAGAGTCTTACCGGACGAGTTGCAGCGCTCAACAGATTTGTATCTCGAGCAACTGATAAATGCATACCATTCTTCAAAACACTTCGAAAAACCTTTGAATGGAATGAGGAATGTGAAAAAGCTTTTCAAGACTTGAAGAAATACTTGGGAGCACCTCCACTGTTGTCCAGACCAATAACAGGAGAAAAGTTGTATTTGTATTTGGCAGTATCAGAGAACGCAGTCAGTTCAGCGTTGATCAGATTGGAGAATGGAGTCCAGAAGCCAATTTATTACACAAGTAAGGCTTTCCGAGGTGCAGAAATCAGGTACCCAAAGCTAGAAAAATTGGCATTGGCACTAATTGAAGCAAGTAGAAGAATGAGGACATATTTCCAAGCCCATACCATCATCGTTTATACTGATATGCCATTAAGACAAGCCCTCCATAAGCCAGAAAAATCAGGGAGACTGATGTACTGGGCAGTAGAACTTGGTGAATATGATATTGTGTATGAGCCCAGATCATCATTCAAGGGGCAAGCTGTAGCAGATTTTATAGCAGAGTTCACATACCCTGATACCCCCGAGGAGCAAAAGGTGCCTGCTGATCTACCTGTGGACGATACAGGATCAACAGAAACATCTGCTGATCTACCTGTGGACGATACAGGATCAACAGAAACATTTGCTGACCTACCTGTGGACGATACAGGATCAGCAGAAATAGGTCCAAACCAGCCAAGGTTGGTAAAAGGACTTGTGGATGTAGAGAAATCATTATATTCAAACTCAGACCAACCACGGTTGGTAAAAGGGTACGAGCAGATGACTGACGAGGAGCGAAAGATACCGGGGGATGATGGAAGAAAACAGCAGATATTTTATCGAGGAACTCTGACAGATAAGAAATTTGAAGACGAAATACCTACATGGAGATTATATGTAGACGGATCATCCTGCACAGCTGGTTGTGGAGCAGGAATTGTTTTGATCACTCCAGACGAGATTGATATGGAATATGCTTTTCGATTCCAATTCAAAGCCTCTAATAATGAAGCGGAGTATGAGGCCATGATAGCAGGTCTTAGCCTAGCAAAAACTATGGAAGCACAACAAGTGATGGTATTCAGTGATTCTCAATTAATTGTGAATCAGATGATGGGAATATATGCGGTTAAAGGAGACTTAATGATCAAATATCATGCAAAGGTGATGAAATTGTTGACAGAATTTGATGCCATTCAATTGGTGAGAATACCGAGGATGGAGAATGTACAAGCAGACGCACTGGCCCGACTAGCATCAGCTACTCGTACCGAGATGTGAAGAACCATACCGATTGAAGTATTAGAAGGTCGGAGCATAGATGAAGATCTGACAACGAATGTGATTACCCTTGATTTAGGACCATCTTGGATGGATCCAATCAGGAAATATGTTGAAGAGGGCGAATTGCCGGAGGACAAACTCGCTGCCAAGAAACTGAAGTATAAAGCTGCTCGGTATGTATTAACTAATGGTATTTTGTATAGACGAGGAATTATGGCAGGTTTGCAGAGATGTGTACATCCCACCGAGGTGAAAGAATTGATTGAAGAAATCCATGAAGGATCTTGTGGAGCTCATGTAGCAGGTCGAACACTTTTACAAAGAGTGATGACACAGGGATATTACTGGCCGACAATGAGGGCTGATTGTATAGCCTATGCCAAGAAATGTGACAAGTGCCAACGTTTTTCCTCCATCCGACGAACTCCACAAGCATTGCTAACACCAATAACTTCCCCTTGGCCATTTGCCATGTGGGGAATTGATTTGGTTGGACCACTGCCGACCACCCGAGGAAGATTCAAGTATCTCGTAGTTGTAGTGGACTATTTTACTAAGTGGGTGGAAGCTGAGCCTCTTATCAATATGACGTACGAGAAGGTATACCAGTTTGTATGGAAGAATATCATTTGTCGATATGGTCTCCCTCATGCTTTCATCACAGATCATGGAACACAATTTGATAATGAAGAATTTGCTGCCTATTGTCATCAGTCGAACGTTTTGAAGTTTCATTCAGCACCAGGCCATCCCCAAAGCAATGGACAGACTGAAGTGACGAACAGAACATTACTAAATGGGTTGAAAAAGAGGCTAAGTGAAGCTAAAGCAAATTGGATTAATGAGCTCCAATCAGTATTATGGGCCTACCGAACAACTCCCCGAGCAGCAACTGGAGAATCACCATATATGCTAGCATTTGGAAGTGAGGCTGTGATACCGGCCGAGTTGGGTCTCCCAACGCATAGAGTGCTGAATTTCAACTCTTCGATCAGTGACTTGATGAGAAGAATGGATTTGGATATGCTCGAAGAAGTAAGAGAAGAGGCAGCCATTAGGAATGCTGCTTATCAACAACGAACAGCTCTGTTCTACAACAAAAGGGTGAAGAAATGCGATTTGAAGGAGGGTGATTATGTGCTGAAGAAAGTCATTCAGAAACAGAATAAACTGGAAGCAAACTGGCATGGACCTTACCGCGTTACAGAGATTGTTCGACCTGGAACTTACAGAATAGCAGCTCTAGAAGGAGAGGAATTCGAGAATGCATGGAATGCTGAACACCTGCGCAAGTATTATCAGTGATGTAAAATGTAAAGTATTTCTTTCATTATGAATAAAATGATGAATAAAATGAGGATGGTTCACCATTTTCTTTCTGTTGAAAGTTTTTCGGGGAATACTAGTGTTGAACACTACACTGCTTGATAACAAGAAGAAGAATGCTCTACGGAGCCATGCTCTACGGAGCAAAAGTGCTATAAGTAGCCAACCTCCTTTGGTTAGGAGGACAAGCTCTACGGAGCGCTCTACGGAGCAAAAGTGCTATAAGTAGCCAACCTCCTTTGGTTAGGAGGACAAGCTCTACGGAGCGCTCTACGGAGCAAAAGTGCTATAAGTAGCCAACCTCCTTTGGTTAGGAGTACATGCTCCAAGGAGCCAAAAAGTTCGAAAGAACCCTACTACTCCTTTGATTAGGAGGTGTATACCAGCATGATCAACTACGGTTGGTAAGATTTTATATACTCTCGCATTACAGCTTCTGTTGGTCGGGAGGTAACATTATTACAAAAAGTTCTTTAAAGAACAAAATATTCCAAACTGTACCAAGTATGGTTGGTCGGGGATAAAAACCCACTAACTGTAGTTGGTCGACGAGAACAAAAGTGTTGACCTTAGTTGGTCGGACGCATGTTTATATTTGAAATTGAACCAAGTATGGCTGGTCGGGGATAGAAACCCATCAACTGTGGTTGGTCGACAAACATTATTTATCCACCTTGGTTGGTTGGAAACAATTTTGAACAATTTATGCTTATTATAAATTCTAAGTTGATTGATGAACCATATAATTTGCAAACAGAAAAATAGCTATTGGCAAAACAGAAAATGAAATTCTTTCATTAAGATAAAAATGTATTACATGTTACATGTATGTGCTAACTATTACATTAAAGATTCCTACTCTATTGGTTTCTTTCCTTTATCTTTTGAGACAGGTTCCTCGCCAGCAGGAGGATCCTCTAGACAAAGAGGAGAATTAATAAAGTTCATGTCCTTCAGCATTCTGACATTCATTATTGTAGGAGTGTCCAACAGATGCTCAGGACGAGAGACTTCAACTTGAGAATGAAGGTTATAATCACCAAGATATTTAGAGATCAAACTCCGAGGAATGGAACGAGCAGGAATCCATGCCATATCCAATTTATAAGGAGGAACAGGCAAGTCTAGCAATCCAGGAGCATGATAATCCCATAAATAATGACCTCGTTCCAATTTTAATACACCCAAGGCGTTCAACCATCCCTGCTTATAACCTTCGTTGTTAGCATTTTCAATGCGATCATCCAAATGATAAAGAGCTTCATTATAGCCTGCATTCCAGAACTCCCGAGGCTGTTTATGGAATTGGAAAGTTAATCTATCTACTTGCTCGAGAAAGTTCTTGATAAGAGCATCTTTATTATTCAGAGCAGACTTCATCGCAGCCAATTGATCCTCTAAAGATAAATTTTTCTTAGACAAATCAGACAGAGCACGATCCTTAACATTCAGTTGGAATGCTTGAGTTTCCAGAGTAGATTGGGTGCGAGATTCTTCAACACTACGGCTAAGAACTCTTGATCGGCTCCGAGAAGCAATTGGAGAATTTTGCTCCTCGGCGATTCTTCCTCGTCCCCGAGAACTCCTTCCTCGTCCCCGAGCAGTCACAGGAATAATAGACTTTTTCAAGTCATCCAACTCTTGCCTTAGTTTGGCGTTTTCAACCTCTAGAAACGAAAAACCTTCATCAGTAACTGGTACTAATGCAGTGGAAGAGGAGGCAACGGATTCATATTGAGCCAATCTTTTCTGCAGACTATTATTTTCTTGTTCCAGGATCTCGGCAATTTGTCGGCAGGCTTCAACTTCACCTTTTAGGGTCCTTTCCCTAATGTCATATGCAGCAATGATCTTTTTATGACCTGTATCAGAGGAAAGTTGTTGATATCTATTTTCATATTCCTCGTGTAATGAAGCCATCGATTCATTGTGCTGGCCTTGGAGATCCTCTAAGGAACAATGCAGCTCTTCAATCAAGTCATAATAAGCGACATTGTTAGCTACAGCTCGGTCGAGTAAATCTTTCAAGTATCGATAAGCCTCAATTGCCTGTTCTGAAGCATCATGACCAAGAATGTCAGCAATTTCAGAAGAACTAAGGTCTGTATGACCAGCCCTATAGTATTGGTGACATTGCTGCATCAGCTCGGTATCATGAGAAGAGATTAGTTCCATTCTAGCAACAAACTAAAGACAAGAAAAAGACAACAATCAACAAAGAATCATCAATAACAGCGATGAGTAAAGAAGTATTTTATTAGATCATAAAAGGATTACATTGTTCGATTACAAATGATAAAAGATAGAAATGATACCGAATAACTTCACACCTTTTCCTTGTCTCCCAAGACTTTCTCGGGAGGCTGGGACGAGGAGCTCGGTTGCTCGGTGATAACAACAGCTTGATCGGCAGAAATCTTCTCGGCAGGAGGAGGCATAGAAGAAATATCCTCAATGACAGAGGGTTGAGAAGCAGAGATTGGGACATCCACAGCCATGGAAGATTCATCTGAAGCAGGTTCATCTTCTTCTTCTTCCACAATTGGTGGAGGAGGACCAGGGAGATGCCGTTGGAATAGCTCAGAATTGTCTTGGATTTTTAGCTCTTGTAGAGCAGCTACCCAACCGTCATGGAAGTATTTCAACTCCCCATATTGGACTTGGGATGTCATAGCAGCAATCCCTTTATCCCATCCTTTTTCCCAACCAGCACTGAAATGTTTCCTAACTGCAGCTTTTCTTTTCAACTTCTCCGAGGAGAGTTTGACATCCAATTGTTCTTTCTGGATTTTGATGTCTCGCAAGATAGATAGTTCTTTTTCTGCATTCTTCAGTTGGTCATCGCATTTTTGCTGATTGACCTCTAAGCTTTTCACCTTCTCCTCCAAATTCTTGGAGGTTTCAGCCATCTTCATCTTATCAGCCTCAGCTGCAGCCAATTTTTTCTCCCAGGCAGCTTTCTCCTCGACGTACTGCTGGCGAGATTCTTTCACAGATTGGGCTAAACCCAAGAGGGCATCGTCAACATCGGACGAGGAACTAGAAGCTTTAATAGCTTGATCTTTCTTCACGATGGTATTGAAACAGTTCACCAGCTGAAAGATAAGAAAAACAATAAAGTCAATACAAATGCAAGAAATCAAGAAAAAGAAAGAAAGACCAAAGGTATGAGAAATTTACTGAAGAAAGATGGCGAGCAGCTAAGGATGTCAGTGTATCCCTAGGAATCTTTTCATCAACCCCGAGAACCTCAGGTATAACTGAGCTCGTTGAAGAACTCGGAAGAAGGATTTTTGAAACACTACTACCACCAGCGGGTAGAGAAGATGCAGTTCCAGCAAGATTAACCGAAGATGATTTCCTCAATCTCTTCAAAGGAGGGTCAGCAGCTTCAACCAAGGAAGAAGTCTTGGTCGGAGATATTGTAATTACATCAGCACTAGCACTTTTCTTGCTCGGGGCCACTGGGGGCTTCTCGGCAACTTTGGAGGAACTAACATCTACTTTTTTAGTCCCCTCTGGGACATCAATTTTGCCTTTCTTTGCTCCAACAGCAGAAGAAATTTCACCAAATAGAGCAGGAGGAGCTCTTTTCTTGCCCATTCTCTGAGATAGGGGAATATGAGAATCTGAAGATGAACTTTCTGGTGTTGAGGCTGGTTCAACAGGGCGAGCAGTATAAGAGGTTGTGTAGCTCTTATACTGCAGCAAATATGATGCAGACCTAATATGCTCGTCTGCAATCGTCTTATGCAAATTCCAGATAAGTTTTAAATGCTTGATATTCACTTCCGACTCTTTTGGAGTTTTTCTTTTACTATCAACTGCAAATAAATACATAAATTTCAGTTATACATTTTGTCAAACATGATGAAAACGCAATTTCATAAGTAAAGTAAAATGAAAAATAAACCTATCCCATTGCCGTATGGGGGGCATCTGGGACCGTTGTATACTTCATTCCCAGATAAAGGCGCGTGTTGCCAATTTTTTATGACCAACCCATGCTCAAAATAATCTCTATTTGAATCAGGGAGGTTAACTACAAGGGCTCTATTTAAAAACCTCGTTTTTAAATAATAAACATTATCTAAAGTGGCCCATTTATAGCAGTACATGATTTCTGGGATCCCTATACGAGTCCCATGAGTTAGATTTAACTTGTGCACCCCGTTAATTATTCTCCATGAATTGGGGGCTATTTTTGCAGGAACAAGATCAAAATATTGACAAAACTCAAGACATAATGGGTTTGGGGTAAAAGAAAAACCACATTCAGCAATGAAAAGACTGGGGAACCAATGTCCCTCAGCCAATCGAAAGTAATCTAAAGGCTCAGAAAGAACCTCTAGAGTTACCCAAGAAGGAATGGAAAAGTCAGAACGGAATTTCTCAGCAGATTCAACAATATAAACCATATTGAATAAAAGAGATGCAGAAGAAAGGAAGAAGATCTTACAGAAAGAAAGGAGATATGTTGACAACGAACGGAAACAATGATGAACACACAAGAGAGAGGAAGAGAATAGAAAACTTGAATGCAGAAAAATGGAAAGTGTAGACGACGGTATGGTTACCAAAGGAGTTTAAATACTTTGCATTGGGAAGCGGCGAAAGAAATGATTACTAAAAAGAAACTACTGAACTTCCGGCGGCTAAAAAGACAAAAGTTGCACGAAGATCGAAGCGCTTGTAAAAAAGGCGGAAACTGCGAAATGAGAAGGAAATTTGAATACAATGCTCCTAAAACCCAGGAAGGTCATTTAATATTACCATATACCGAGAAAGAATGTCCCATACTCCTCAAAGTTCGAAATATAAAACATTGGGGGCTTCTGTTGATACCAAAATTAATATGCTGATGTGGACGAATAGTATGAAGACACGTGTCGATCTACGTGGCACAATAACAGCGAGGAAGATCATTTACTGAACAACCATGGTTGGTACCGAGCAACGAGAATACACCGAGGAGCTCTATCATGCCGAGGAACTCCATCCGAGGAACTCCATCATCCCGAGATACTCTAAGCACTCCGAGGAACTCTTGATCAACGAGCAACTAAGGCGGTCCGAACTGCACCTCGGTCGTGTCATCAATTATCAGACGGACAACTGTTCAACTATTCATTAGATTCTTGACGCACACGCTGCATTAAATGTATTACCCATTCATATGTATATCATTTAATGTATTGGACCTTTCATGTACAGCCTTGAGGCTATAAATACCTTGTATCAATCCCATTCAAAGGGACCGAAATTTCTTGAGAGAACTGGTAATCAAGAATTCCACAAACACTCAGCAATAACATAACAGTGGACGTAGGCTTTATTCCTAGCCGAACCACTTTAAAAATCTTTGTCTAATTTATTTATCTGTGATTGAATAATTAGAGCGATCTAGTTTTTTACATCAACAATTATGAAACTTTAATTTTGTATTGTTAAATATGTTTAATTATGTTGGGTTAAATATCATAGAAATTTATGATGTTTAAAAATTATGAAAATTCCTGGAATTTGAATGAACGATAAAAGAGCCTATAGAGCATATTTGTTATGTGCTAAAGAAATGGGCATATCTTGCTCTAGGAGACTTGAAATGATGTACCGTCTTTTGTATTGGAATAATAATATGACAATTATTGAATTAACAAGAAGTAATGAATGTATATTTGGTCTATGATTTGGATATGTTAAATATATTAACCTGGATTTGGATGGAACTTCACTTGTGATAAACGATTTGAATAGAATCATGTGATGCTTATGGATTGAATTACGTTTAAATCATTCTTTAAATTATTGATATTCTTATGATGATACTAATATTGTAAGAATGATAGGAGGAGAAGAAGAGTTGATTGAACAAGTACCAGATAAAGGCAAGGGAAAAGCCAGTTAAATTGTCAAGGTGAGTGTACTTATGATTGTTTCATATATACAGATATATGAATATAGCTCTAAGAGCAGGATTTGTTCGAATACTTCAGTATTTAGGATTTTTTTGGATATTAAAATATTAAGGATTGTTTGGGTCTTATGATCTAGGATTTGATATTGCTAATGGGAATAATTATTTGGGTCTTATGATCCAGGATGTGATATTCCCAATGGGCAGAATTATTTGGGTCTTATGATCCAGGATTTGATATTCCCAATGGGAATAATTATTTGGGTCTTATGATCCAGGATGTGATATTGCCAATGGGAAGAATTATTTGGGTCTTATGATCCAGGATTTGATATTGCCAATGGGAAGAACTATTTGGGTCTTATGATCCTGGATTTGTTATTGCCAATGGGCATAATTAATTGGGACTTATGATCCAGGATTTGTTATTGACAATGGGCAGGATTATTCGAATTTTATATCCATATATTCGATATAGAATTGTCATCCAATTGCAGGGAAGGAGTACCTCACTAAGCATAATGCTTACGGTTTATATTTTAATAATTTTAGGTTTGTACGCTGCTAGTTAGGATACTATATGACCCGTAACTTTGAGAGTTGCACCGTTAGAAGAGCCGGGGATTAAGTATGGATATTTTACCATTGTCACAATGAAGATTTTAATATACTCAAACATTGTATATGTTGAGTTAGCATGTATTGAGTTGATTATAGTTAATCATAGTATTGTATAATCTCTAGTTATGACTCTGATGTTGACTTCGTTATGGCACAAGAACAATATTATATTCATTATGCAGAAAAATGTTGATAAATGAATTAAAATTTTCAATGGGCTCGAGATTATGATCCAATTATTCTAATAACAAATGATTAGTATGGATATTGGTTTTGGGGTGTGACAATTAATGGTATCAGAGCGTCTAGGTTACTAATTCTGGACGTGTGTGATGGTTAAATGGCAGTTATTGAGTTGATTTGATCTTTATGAATTATGTATGTACTAACCAATCGTTTAGTATTATAAACTGTTTATGTTGGTTGTTATAACTCGGTTATTATAGATGAAACCTGAGGCATGAGACAAGCTAGTGGTTCCAGGACAGGTGGATGAGTCTTTACGATGAAAGAAGCTCATGTTACTTCGGATGTGGTGATAGGTACACTTTCTATTACTGATAGAAGTGCTTATGTTTTGATTGATCCTGGTTCCACACATTCTTTTGTGTCCTATGCTTTTGATGTATATCTGAATAGACCATGTACTCGTTTAGATGTGTGGTTGGGTATTTATATGCCTACAGGGGATATGATTATAGCCGAGTATGTTTTTCGTGATTGTCTTTTGATTGTGGGGGCTAGAGATATAATTATAGATCTACTTCCATTGGATATTTCTAATTTTGATATAATTCGGGGAATGGATTGGTTATCTAAATATCATGCATCTATGGATTGTTTCTATAAGGAAGTTGTTTTTAATATGCCTGGTGAGCCTGAATTTAAATTTGTGGGGGAAAGGAAAATTATTCCCAGTTGCATCCTTTCTGCTATTCAGACGAGGAAATTATTGAGTAAGGGTTGTGAGGGTTTTATTGCATATGTTCTTGACACTAGGAAGGGGACTTTACAATCAGTCGATGTTCCTATTGTATGGGATTTTCCAAAAGTGTTTCCTAGTGAGTTGTCGGGGTTACCCCCAGAGAGAGAAGTTGAATTTAGTATTGAATTAGCACCGGGGACGAACCCTATTTATATGGAACCATATAGAATGGCACCTATTGAGTTGAAAGAACTCAAGGTTCAGTTGTAGGATTTACTTGATAGGGGGTTCATACAACCTAGTGTATCTCCATGGGGTGCACCAGTTTTATTTTTGAAAAGGGAGATGGTACTATAGGCTTGTGTATTGATTATAGGCAACTGAATATAGCTACTTTTAAGAACAAGTATCGTTTACCTCGTATAGATGATTTGTTTCATCAGTTATAGGGTGCTAAACTGTTTTCAAAGATAGACTTACGATCAGGTTATCATCAATTGAAGATGAAAGAGAGTGATATTTCTAAAACTGATTTTTCCACTCAGTATGATCATTTCGAATTTCTTATGATGCCTTTTGGAGAGACTAATGCTCCAGCTGTATTTTTGGATCTTATGAATCGGGTACTGCATCCTTTTATTGATTCATTTATGATAGTTTTTATTAATGATATTCTGATCTACTCACGTGATATGGTTGAACAGGAAAAGAATCTTAGAACTGTTTTGAATGTGTTGAAAGATAAGCAGTTGTATGCTAAGTTTAGCAAATGTGAATTCTGGCTATCACAAGTTGCATTTTTAGGCCATGTTATTTTTGGAGATAGTATATGTGTTGATCCTAAAAAGGTGAAAACTATTATGAAATCGGAGAGGCCCAATAATGTGACTAAGGTGTGGAGTTTTCTGGGTTTAGCTGGGTATTATAGAAGGTTTATTAAAGGATTTTCTTCAAATTCCTTGTCAATGACTAAACTAACCCGAAAAGATGTTAAGTTTAAATGGAATTCTGATTGTGAAAATAGTTTTGATGAATTGAAAAAGAGGTTGGTAACTTCACATGTTCTTACTATTCCGCATGGTGGAGATGGTTTTATTATTTATACTGATGCTTCACACCAGGGGTTGGGTTGTGTTTTTATACAACATGGTAGAGTTATTGCTTATGCGTCTAGGCAGTTACGTACACATGAACGTAATTATCCTACACATGATATGGAACTTGCTGCTATTGTATTTGCTTTGAAATTATGGCGTCATTATTTATATGGTGAGGTATGTGAAATAATTACTGACCACAAAAGCCTTAAGTATTTATTTACTCAGAATGAGTTGAATTTGAGGCAGAGGCGGTGGATGGAGTTAATCAGGGATTATGATTGTACAATTCACTAGCATCAAGGGAAGGCAAATGTAGTTGCATATGTTTTGAGTAGAAAGTCTTCGAGCATGTTATCTTGTACTCGATGTGCTAGAGTTGCTCACATTATGAACTTGAGATTGATGGCAGTGGAATTGCAGCTAGTAGATGGGGACAGATTCTTTGCTCATGTAAGCGTGAGGTCATTGTTAGCTACTCGTATTCGTGATTTACAAGGTCAAGATCCTTTTCTTGAGAAAAAATGATAAGATGTCCGAGATGGTAAGTCTAAACATTTTTGTATTGTGAATGATGGTACTTTATTGTATAAGCAACGGTTATGTGTGCCTAATGTGGGTGGATTGAAAGAGGAAATTTCAGATGAGGCTCATAATTCCATTTATACTATGCATCCTGGTAGTACTAAAATGTATAGGGATTTAAAGTAGCATTATTGGTGGAATAATATGAAGAAGGAAATATATGATTTCGTTGCTAGGTGCCTTATGTGTCAGCAAGTGAAAGTGGAGCATCAGAAACCTGTGGGTTTGCTTCAGTCATTGCCAATACCGAAATGGAAATGTGATCATGTAATGATGGATTTCGTAGTTGGGCTTTCTCGATCTCAGAAGGTGTCAGATTCGATTTAGGTAGTGGTAGAAAGGTTGACTAAGTCAGCTCATTTTCTAGTAGTCAAGACTACATATACAGTTGATAGGTATGCTAGATTGTATGTTAATGAGATTATTCGATTGCATGGAGCCACGGTATCTATTGTTTCAGATAGGGACCCTACTCTTACATCCAAATTTTAGGATAACTTGCAGTATGCTATGGTTACTAACTTAAAGTTTAGTACGACTTTTCATCCTCAGACATATGGGTAGTTTGAAAGGACAATACAAATTTTGGAGGATATGCTTAGAGCTTGTGTGCTTGATTTTAAAGGAAATTGGGATGAATATTTGTCTTTGATAGAATTTGCATATAATGATAGTTTTCAATCTACTATTGGTATGGCGCCATATGAAGCGTTGTATGGTAGACGGTTTTTTACACCCGTATGTTGGGGTGAAGTTGGTGAAAGGAAGATAAAGGGTCCAGAATTAATTAAAGTCAGCACTGTAAAAGTGAGGATTATTGAAGATAGAATGATAACGGCTCAAAGCAGACAGAAGAGTTATGCGGATAAACGACGTAAATATTTGGAATTCTAGAAAGGGGATTTTTTGTTTCTTCGAATATCGCCATGGAAAGGAGTTATGAGGTTTCGAAAGAAAGTAAAGTTAAGTCCACGTTATATTGGACCATATAAATTTTTGAAAAAGTCGGGGTGGTTGCCTACAAGTCAGCATTACCACCATAGTCATACCGACTACATGATGTTTTCCATGTTTCTATGTTAATAAAGTATGTAGAGGATCCTTCACATGTGTTGGTGGAATAACCTATTGAGTTAAAGGAAGACTTAAGTTATGTGGAAGAACCACTTTCTATCGTGGATAGGAAGGAACAGATATTGAGATCAAAAGTGATCCCATGTGTGGATGAGGAATTACATGGAAGATTCTACATGGAAGAGAGAGGATACCACGAAGATGCGTTATCTGTATTTTTTTTTATTCAGACAACCAAGGTATGTCAATTTCGGGGACAAAATTTCCTAACAGGGGGAGAATTATGACAACTCGAATATAATTATGATAAATTATGTTTAAATCATGATTAGATTGTGTGATATGGATAATATGTTATCAGTGTATATAATGTTAACTCGTTATATTTAGTCTAATCCTAGCGTCATAAAGCATGAAATATTGAATTAGTTACAAATGTGAAATTTTGAAGTTTTCGATAGGAATATTCATGTTTTAGACTAGTTTTGACCTTTACAACATAACAATTGACTTGAGGTATGAACTAGATATTTTTATATATATGAGTTAGGTTTGTAACACAACAAACCATCCATCAAACGGACATCCGAGTGGGAAAATATTGTATTTTTACGAACAGGGGCTAAAGTAGTCATTTAGCCTTAAATGATATTTTGTTTTATGTGATGCCACGTGTTATAAATTGATTGGTTGGAGGTGGAGGTTGGTTTGGCAGATTTAAACCCTTGATACATCCTCCTTTATTCATCAAACTCAGTTTTGGAGAGTTTTAAGTTGAGGAAAAACAATTTTTAGTATTAGGAAGAAGAAAGTGAGGAGAAACATTAAAAAAAAATCATAGAAAATTATGTAAAGGCCCCTAAGATAGTTTCTACCATGAATCATGTTATTTTTATTGAATTTATGATTTATATGATATAAATCCTTTATTTTTTATTTACCTTTCATGCTTGGGTGCATATGTATGGATATATGCAAGTTTAAGTTAAGCTGAATGTACAAAACCTTAATATTGCTTTGTTTAGAAACTTTGTTTATTCAAACTTCCATATATTTTTGTTTACTTACTGTAATTGATTGATTCTAATTGGAGATTAACTTGGACTCATATATGTATGACATATCCGAAAATCATGTGAAAATACCAAGAAATGAGTCTTTGGTGAGAGTTTGAAGTTTGGGTATGAAATCTTCCCTAAGGGTGAAAGTATGCCCGCCATGTGTTCGATGTTTTGCTTGACATAGCAAACCAACCTTAAAAATTATGAAACTTTAATTTTGTATTTTAGTATATGTTTAATTATTTTGGGTTAAATATCATAGAAATTTATGATGTGTAAAAATTATGAAAATTCCTGGAATTTGAATGAACGATAAAAGAGCCTATAGAGCATATTTGTTATGTGGTAAAGAAATGGGCATATCTTGCTCTAGGAGACTTGAAATGATGTACCGTCTTTTGTATTGGAATACTAATATGACAATGATTGAAGTACCAAGAAGTAATGAATGTATATTTGGTCTATGATTTGTATATGTTAAATATATTAACCTAGATTTGGATGGAACTTCACTTGTGATAAACGATTTGAATAGAATCATGTGATGCTTATGGATTGAATTACGTTTAAATCATTCTTTAAATTATTGATATTCTTATGATGATACTAATATTGTAATAATGATAGGAGGGGAAGAAGAGTTGATTAAACAAGTACCAGATAAAGGCAAGGGAAAATCCAGTTAAATTGTCAAGGTGAGTGTACTTATGATTGTTTCATATATACAGATATATGAATATAGCTCTAAGATCAGGATTTGTTCGAATACTTCAGTATTCAGGATTTGTTTGGATATTAAAATATCAAGGATTGTTTGGGTCTTATGATCTAGGATTTGATATTGCTAATGGGCAGAAGTATTTGGGTCATATGATCCAGGATGTGATATTGCCAATGGGCAGAATTATTTGGGTCTTATGATCCAGGATTTGATATTCCCAATGGGCATAATTATTTGGGTCTTATGATCTAGGATGTGATATTGCGAATGGGAAGAATTATTTGGGTCTTATGATCCAGGATTTGATATTGCCAATGGGAAGAATTATTTGGGTTTTATGATCCTGGATTTGTTATTGCCAATGGGCATAATTAATTGGGACTTATGATCCAGGATTTGTTATTGACAATGGGCAGTACTATTGGATCTTATGATCCAAGATTTGTTATTGCCAATGGGTACGATTGTTCAAATTTTATATCCACATATTCGATGTAGAATTATCATCCTATTGCAGGGAAGAAGTACCTCACTAAGCTTAATGCTTACGGTTTATGTTTTAACAATTTCAGGTTTGTACGCTGCCAGCTAGGATACTATATGACCAGTAACTTTGAGAGTTGCACCTATAGAAGAGCCGGGGTTTAAGTATGGAGATTTTAACATTGCCACACTGTATATTTTAATATACTCACACATTGTATATGTTGAGTTAGCATGGATTGAGTTGATCATAGTTAATCATAGTATTGTATAATCTCTAGTTATGACTCTGATGTTGACTTTGTTATGGCACAAGAACAATATTATGTTCATTATGAAGAAAAATGTTGATAAATGAATTAAAATTTTCAATGGGATCGAGATTATGATCCAATTATTCTAATAACAAATAATTAGTATGGATATTGGGTTTGGGGTGTGACAGGTAAGGTCTTCCTCAATCCTTTTTTCACTGACCATGAATCCGTGGAGTTCAACTTTGGTGACACTGAATTCTATATCTATGGGCTGAGTCGCATCTGCTACTGTCATAAGTGCTCAAAGAATTTCCTCAGTGTAGAAATGTGACCTTCCTAGGTATTGTATTGGATAATCATGTTATTGAAATAGACGTTGACTTTTTTATGGATAAGGTCATGAAGAATAGTTACAATGTCCCTCTTATAGGTAGCCCCGACATTCTTGAGACCAAATGGCATAATTGTGTGGCAAAAGGTTCCCCATTGGGTAATAAAGGTGGTCATTTCCTAATGGCCAAGATGCATCTTAATTTGATTACACCTGAAAAAATCATCAATAAATGACTTAAGAGTGGGACTGGCAGTGTTATTTATGATCATGTCGATATTGGGCAGAGGGTAATCATCCTTCTTGGATTCCATATTCATATATTGATATTCTACATAGAAGTGGACCTTCCCTCCCAATTTCAGCATGGGTGCAATGTTTATAATCCACGTAGGATTTTTGACTACATGAATGAAACCTACATTTAACTGTTTCACCACTTCTTCCTCGACCTTGAGGGACCATTCTTTCCAGAGCTTTATCAGTTTCTGATTTACAGGATTGCTCTTTAGGAAGGTAGGGATCTTATGGTGTGTTATCTCTGGGTCAATGCCACACATGTCATTTTAGTACCATGTGAAGACATCCATGAACTCTGTCAGAAGATCTTCAAACTGTGAACGCTCAAGCTCTTTGAGGGTGTATCCTATCCTAATCTTGTATGGATGGCTACTATAATCGAGACTAATAACAACAGTCTCATCATCATTAGTTTGAATGCAATTATGTTCTTTATTTTTTCCTTATCGATGTCAATTAAGAATTATTCATTTTGTTAAATCGTCTTCATTAAAATTTTATTAGAATCAAGACAATTAATGCAAGGAACATCAAGATACTCAAAATCATCTTCTTTTACTTGATTGAAAGAGTTTGTAGGAAATACAAAAGTGAGGACCTCATCAATGGAGGGATTTTTTGAAATTACATCAGAAATACGAGAAAAAATAGTAGGCTCGGGTATCCCTTATAGAGATTGGATGATAGGGTTCTAGTTGACTTGAGTGGGTTGAACAGGAAAGGAATTTTTATTAAGAAGGGATGCATCAGCAATTGTGATCTTCTTAGATGGATCAGATAGCACGAATTCCTGGTGGATCATGAAGAAATCCAGCCTCAGTGTGTGCAGGTCGAACAACTCATTGGTATCACTATCCCCATAATTTTCAATGTTTTCTGTGGCTTTATCTGTTGGAGGCTCTATCTCATGTTTCTTCCCTTCATCCCAGGTGAAGTCGTCTTTGAAGAATATTAATATCCCTTATTTCATCTTCGTATCGGCAAGGTCATACTATAGTTCAGGGAATCTGTATAAGGTAAAATCCTCACCCTCTAATTCAAAATCATCACCCCACTATGTGGCAATGATTTTATCTTTCCATACAAAATTTATGCACTCAATAAACTCCACGGCCTTATCATATATATCTTCCCACTTAGTGGGGAAGTGGTGGAATGAAGGTACCAGACATCCTTGGAGCTTTAGGATTGTAAGTAACTCTGAGATGGTTCATATCTCGCTCTTCTGAAGCAACACATCTAACATGACTTGCATAATTTCATCTAGACTGAATTCTTCCATGAGCACAACTCATTCATCAGATTATCAGGCCCACTTTCAGGCTTGCATAAACAAACTATTGAATTTCTCACAGTTAATAGTCATTTTAGAGAGAAATTTCAGTCCAAACATCCAAAGCTTGTCTATAACTATGGGTAAGTCCATGCCTCACCCTTCTTACTGGGTGCGGATGACAATGCAGGCTTGGGTGAGGAGTTCTAGAGCTTGATCGATATAGTTTGTAGGATGTAAGATAAAGAAGGACAGAATTTGAGGGGTTTTGGTGAGATGGTAGGCAGATCGAATTTTTCAATGGGTTTGATTCTAGTTGAGGGGTTAAATTCTATATTTCCTTCCAAAAGGATAGCATTCACCCTAAGTTTATGTTCTGAGAGAGGAATATTGGTGGTGTTGGCCTTAGGATTAACTAGTGAGGTGATGATACCCCTGTCTATGAGACTCTAGATCACATTCTTAAGGTGAAAGCATTAATCTATGGTATGCCCAATAATTTGTTAGAAATCATAGTAGGCATCATGTTTGAAGTTTGTGGGAAGGGGACCTGGTAACGGTCGGGGTTCCAATGGTTTAATGAGATTGCGAGAAAGAAGGTCTTAATACACTTTTGATATAGGAGAATGGATTTCAGTATAATCCTTTTTGGCAAGGTTGGGATGACGTTTAGGTGTCCAGGAAGTGGAAGGTTGGGATATGTTGTTGATGGCTAACACTGAGGTACTAGCTGGCTTGTCACTCTTTTATTATGCGAGCTACCCAGTTAACCTCTTTGGTTTAGACTCTACTTTATGACTAGCGACCCCTTCTTCAATCTTTACCCTAGCTTCCCAGATGTCTTTAAATAGAGGATAATACTGACCTCCCATCAATATTTGGATATGGGGAAATAAATTTTTCTTTACTATGCTCACTTGTTCTTCTACTGATGGTCTATTGGTTATGGTATCTTCTTTCTCTCTCTACCTTCTGATGAAGCTATTGATTGACTCAGCTGGATTCTTCTTGAGCAACTCTAAGTCTCTAAGCATGACTTCTAATTCCTCATTATACTTGTATTGTGACATGAAATCTTTGGCTATATCCTCCGAATTACAAATTATGTATTCCTCGAGGGACAGGGACCACCTGAGGGACCTTCTTTGAGGGTTCACAGGAACATTTGGGCCATTACCTTCTTTGACTCCCCAAGGATAGTTATGACATGATGATAACTGTGTAGGTTCACAATGGAAGGCCCACTGCCTTCGAACTTCTCAATGTTTGGCATCATGAATTTCTCTAGTAATCGAGCCTTGGGAAAAGGAGACATGTGGGTGTAATCCATGTAGTTCTCTGAGATCTTGACTTGATCGAATCTATGAAATAGTAGCCTAAGGTCCTTGATCTTATTCATTTCTTCCTCCTTGGGATCCACTAGAACTTGCAGATTAGCCCCTAGCTGGTTAAGATTCGGTACCGATAGTTGAGTTGGCGACGACCCATTAATAGGTGGGGTATACAGGGCATGCTAGTACATTCTAGGTCCATACTTGTTCAGGAGCATGTGGATCCATGTCATGTGGAAAGAAGATTTTGATCTCGGGACCCTCAGGAGTCTGGACCCAATCTCTTTGCATTTCCTTGACTTCTGATTGGAGATGGTCAGTCTTGGCACTGAGCCTGGATAGGATGGTTATCAGATATGGTTGATCATTCCCAACCTGGTCAATGTTCTTCACAAATTAACTTTGGAGTGATATCTCAAACTTGGTAGAAGAAAGAGAGGAAGCAATGGAACTTCGGGGTGGTTTGACGAAAGATCGGAGTCAATAGGGGCCCAGGTTAAAAAATAGGGTACACGATCACACCTAAGAGGAAATAATGATTTTGGATTTATTTTTAGGGAAAGAGGAATATTTTTAGTATTTTTTTTTTCTTTTCGGAAAGGGGGAATTTTATAATTGGTATTTTTTAAAAAGAGGGAGAAAGGAAAAAATACTTCAGCATGGCTATTATTATTAGGCTCCACTTGTATTATGTTTGCCTAGAATGTAAGAAAAATGTTGGATAGGACCCGAGCCTTGGGAAAAGATAGGGTACATGATGTAAGAAACAGTTTGACTTATTTCTAGACTCATGTAAAGGGTCCTCTTTTAAAAAAAGGGAAAAATAGCATGAAAATTCGGATTGTCTAAGGCCACCCAGAATTTCAGCAAAGTTTCACATTATAAACGACAAACTAGGTATGAGCGTCCTAGGGTAGATGCCTATATGAGGTTAATACAATGGGTGGATTAGTGTAAAGGTTCCCCTTTTGACATGACTTACATGATATACCCCTTGCCTATAATCATTCATCGATATGTGTGGAAAATCCATTTAATATACCTCAGTATACGTGAATTGCCTCATAATATACCTCGTGGAGATGGTATGTGTGAGAGAGAATTCTATATACGTGAATGAGTCCCTACTATATACCTCCCTCCATGAGTTTGGTCAAGCGGTACAATGCGGGGCGAACCATTCGATATACGTCGAAGGTATGAGGCTAATGGAATGTGGGAATCATATTGCTTAGGTTAATCGTGCTCCTCAGGACTGGGACCAATCACGAAGTCAATCTCCGGTAGGGGACATAATTTTGGTCGATATTGAATTTCTTAGGTGATTCAGTGTGCGAGAATGCATGAGTCTTAATTAATATATTACGGAGAGATTTATGTATGATAAAAGAAATAATAGCATTAAGAGAGATAATATAAAAATAAACAATTAGCATAGGATAAGGGGTTAAACCTGGAAAGTAAATATACTAAGTATATACACGAATCATGGAGATTATACAAAGCATGGTGATAGATACAAAGCATGAGGCATGCGAATATACAAGTGAGTCACAAATATGTGCAAGGTGAGGGGGTGTCATGTGAATATATGCGAGTAAAGAAATTATGTGGACGTATACAAGTGAGATAAATGTGGAAGTGTGTGCTAGTGAGACTAAGCATGGATATCTATGAGTGGTGTGTGCAACAAGTGAGTAAGAGTGAACCTATATATGAGTGGGAAGAATACGAGAGTGTGTTTTAGTTTGACTAAACTTGAATATATACAAGTGGTGTGTGAGTGAGAGTGAAACTATATACGAATGAGGGTGTGTTGAGTGAAACATGGTGAATATATACAAGTAAGTAAAGAGGAAAACATGGTGAATATATACAAGTGAGTAAAAGGTGAAACACGATGACTATATACTGGTTAGAAAAGGGTGAAACATGTGACAAAACGATGATATATACACATGATGAAAAAAATCATGGTAGATATGAGCATCATGATAAGGATGAGACATATATACAAGATCTAAGTATAAGAGTATGTACAACATACAACTGGATGCATATGTACACATATATGAAAGGGATGAGGTAAAAAGAAATAACAGTCATGTGAAAATAGAGTATATCGCCACTGTGGCCATTCAGGTCGAATTCCTCTGGTGTGAGCCAACCACAAAATTGGAGGTGATGGAAAATCAAAGAAACCCTTCTCCGCATATGTGGGTATTTGATGATAAGGGAGTCCTCCTTTTGCCACTCTCCCTCCTCGGATATAAATCAACCATCACTAAAAGGGTATAAACATAAATAAATGGAGTCTCTAGCCTATTTCGATCAAAAAGGCAAAATAAATGTAGTCGTCCTGAGAGAACGGTGTCAAAAGACATATTGATATGTACCAAACCAAATGAATCAAGGGTCCGATGAATATGTTACAGAATGGGAAGGTGTTAGGTACCCATACCGACTTTCTATCTCCCAAGGGCTATGATAATATTCTTCTTTTCTCCAAAATATAATACGTGTGTACATGTGTGCGCTATGAATAACGAGAGAAAGAAATCAGCCGACCTAGGTAATGGGAAAGATGGGGGAAATTATTATAAGGAGTGTGCAAAAGAAATAACAAAAAAAATATAATGTGAGTGTTTGGTTAACCACAAATCAGTACGAATAAGTGAGTGTGTATATCGAGCAGAACACGAATATGTAGGAGTATGTGGACTCGCATTCCTAATAAATATTAGAAAACATATCATGAATAAAGAAAGAAATAGGACTAGAATCCAAGATTGACTTGGAATGCCTATGTAACTTAAAGGGCATAAAATTCAACGTAGTTCAATAACACACAAGGGTAGGGTTTAACCCATAAATCCTAAGTTAGAACTTCATCTAGTTTTTCTTTTAAAAAATTCACGCAAGTGTAGAAAGTGTAAAAAATAAGGAAATTCTAATTTAGGCTTTATAAGAAAACCCCTTTTTGGCTTTTTTATATTTTATGAACATAAGACTTATGTGTACTAAATGTAAAAAGTGAGATTAGTTTTGGTGTGATGAGATAAAATACAAATATATCAATAGTAGAAAGGAAAGTAAACAACTACTACTAATTGAGTGAGTTGTAATGAATAAGGATGGACCTTTTAGAGAACTTAAATTTTTATTTTGCAATCATAGGATGCTGATTTTAGTATGGATGGTTGGTAGTAAGGTAAATATGGAAAGTAGGGTGGAAAATAGAGGAGAATGATTTAAGTAAATGTAACAACCCGCGTAATTTTGGGCTATTTTAATTAATTTCTGGAAAATGGAGGAAAATAAAGTTTTTGATAAAATTATTTTTATTGCTCAAATATGTTGAATATTATTTTTAAAGGCGAGAATTTCAAACGGTTTCGAAATCGGAGTTAAAACGGATTTTAAAATGATTTTTAAATGTTTTTAACTCTTGGAATTCTAAGTCGGCGAACTGTCAATTTTTGGGCACGATCGATCGATCGAAGCCTTGGAGTAGATCGATCGACCTCCCCAGATTTCGTGAACAACAAGTAATTTTCAAGAGTTGTTTTGACTTCCAACTCTTCATTTCTTTGCCTTATTTAAAGGAGTCTTTTGGATTCCAACTCTTCATTTCTTTGCATTATAAAAGGAAGTCGTGGGTAACCCTTTTAACCTACTTTTGGCACAAATTTTGGCAGCAAATATATTTTATATTCCTCTTCTTTTTATATACACATTGGCCCTTGATATTTGTGAGTTCCAACCTTAGATTAGAGGTGTTCTTGGGGCTATTTTGTTGGAGGTTCTTGGAGGAGCTTTTGTAGATCTTTTGTGTTGATCTTGAGGATGTGATCGTTGGTTTCTCATCATGGTTTGAGGTATGGGGTTTTACACAATATGCTCCTTAAATCTCGCGAGTGTCATTCTCTTTGAATTCTTATCAATTGAACTCATATTTGAATTGATAAATTCTTTGGAATCTGGAAAATAATTGTTGAAATTATTTTGATTCATGTGGTATCATTATATTGTTGATGAGAACGTTGTCATGAGATTTTAATATGGCACGGATGTTGGGCACCCGCCAAAATTCCTGTTTCCTGGGCTATGGCTTAATAAAGCATATACGTATGTGGTGAGGCCTGGTGACCCGGTTAAAGTGTTGTTGAGAAATTATGTTGATAAATGCTTTAAGATTTGAATTTTGATTTGAATATTCGAACTCATGTTGTTACATTTTATTCATTGCTAATCCGTATTTGTTGAGCATAATTCTTGTCGTATTGTGTACTTCCCCATATTTTCTTTTAGTGGCAGGTTAGCGCGAATTTTGGGGCGCTATGGAGATTGATTTTAGCAAGTATTGTTTGGCAAAGATTTGTATTATTTATTTTGTTGTATAGAGCATTGGAGATTTGTATTTTATTTTTCGAGTTAGTTGTTGTAATTGTAGAGATTGAGATTAGTGTATTTATATTATTGTGGGTTTATTTAGATGCTTTATACCTTGTCACTTGTCACTTGTGGATTTGGATTTATTTTATCGCATTAGCGCTCCGTTCGCTCTCCCCGGGCGGGTGGGGTGTTACAGATGGTATCAAAGATTAGGTATACAGCAACCCTCGGGGCTTGGGTTTTGGGTTCATTGCGTGGTTAGAAATTTTTGGAGATAGAAAACTTTAGGTGATATTCGTGATAGGCATCTAGATTAGATGTGAGGAATTTATTTTTGGAAGACGTAATTTATTTTTGGAGTTAGTGTAATGGCCTGATTTTGAGAGTTAGGCATTCGGCGAATTTCGAGGGCGAAATTCCATTGTTAGTGGGGAAGTGTAACAACCCGCGCAATTTTGGGCTATTTTAATTAATTTCTGGAAAATGGAGGAAAATAAAGTTTTTGATAAAATTATTTTTATTGCGCAAATATGTTGAATATTATTTTTAAAGGAGAGAATTTCAAACGATTTCGAAATCAGAGTTAAAACGGATTTTAAAATGATTTTTAAATGTTTTTAACACTTGGAATTCTAAGTCAGCGAACTGTCAATTTTTGGGCACGATCGATCGATCGAAGCCTGGGAGTAGATCGATCGACCTCCCCAGATTTCGTGAACAACAAGTAATTTTCAAGAGTTGTTTTGGCTTTCAACTCATCATTTCTTTGCCTTATTTAAAGGAGTCTTTTGGATTCCAACTCTTCATTTCTTTGCATTATAAAAGGAAGTCGTGGGTAACCCTTTTAACCTACTTTTGGCACAAATTTTGGCAACAAATATATTTTATATTCCTCTTCTTTTTATATACACATTGGACCTTGAGATTTATGAGTTCCAACCTTAGATTAGAGGTGTTCTTGGGGCTATTTTGTTGGAGGTTCTTGGAGGAGCTTTTGTAGATCTTTTGTGTTGATCTTGAGGATGTGATCGTTGGTTTCTCATCATGGTTTGAGGTATGGGGTTTTACACAATATTCTCCTTAAATCTCGCGAGTGTCATTATCTTTGAATTCTTGTCAATTGAACTCATATTTGAATTGATAAATTCATTGAAATCTGGAAAATAATTGTTGAAACTATTTTGATTCATATGGTATCATTATATTGTTGATGATCACGTTGTCATGAGATTTTAATATGGCACGGATGTTGGGCACCCGCCAAAATTCCTATTTTCCGGGCTATAGCTTGATAAAGCATATACGGATGTGGTGAGGCTTGGTGACCCGGTTAAAGTGTTGTTGAGAAATTATATTGATAAATTCTTTGAGATTTGCATTTTGATTTGAATATTCGTACTCGTGTTGTTACGTTTTATTCGTTGCTAATCCGTATTTGTTGAGCATAATTCCTGTCGTATTGTGTACTTCCCCATATTTTCTTTTTGTGGCAGGTTAGCGCGAATTTTGGGGCGCTATGGAGATTGATTTTAGCAAGGACTGTTTGGGAAAGATTTGTATTATTTATTTTGTTGTATAGAGCATTGGAGATTTGTATTTTATTTTTTGAGTTAGTTGTTGTAATTATAGAGATTGAGATTAGTGTATTTATATTATTGTGGGTTTATTTAGATGCTCTATACCTTGTCACTTGTGGATTTGGATATATTTTATCGCATTAGCGCTCCGTTCGCTCTCCCCTAGCGGGCGGGGTGTTACAGTAAATGGAGAGAATGTTTGCAAAAAAAAAAAATTGGTGCACTGATTTTGAGGGTATTGTTTTGACTTCGTAAAGGGACCCTTGAGATTGAAGCTATAGTATCCTTAAATAATAAAACATTAGGGTTTCAAGGGGGTGACGATTTTCATGAACCCTAGACTTCTTAGCAACGTAGCTCCTACCTTAATACCCAAGGAAAGTACACCCTATTGAAAGGAAGGGGGTCTGGAGTGCCTATAGGCAGTCCAGAATAAACATTTTTGAAAAAATTGGGCATAAAATGTAGACCTTAAATCTAAATTGTGCACAATCAGGACTATTAGAAAGGGTATTTTGATCCTTATAGGAATCCATTAAGCCACTCCCATGTTTGAGAGATGATCAAATTCAAACTAGGCTCGAAAGCACTCTATGGTCTCTTAATGTGGGGTTCTTGAAGTAAAAAGGCAAGTATGCGCGGACCATGAGGCCAATTCATGCATGATATGGACCGCTAGAGAGGGGATTGAAAGTTATATAAGATTTGAATTAGCTTCACTCGATTTATTGAGTTGACCGAGGTCAATGGGTCTTGGTAGCACCATAAGTCCTCTAGATTATGTCTCAGAGTAAAAATGTGTGTACGAGCGAACTGTGAGGCCGATTCGGTAATGGTATGGATCGTTGGAAAGGTGATTCAGAGAACTATGAGGTTTTGATGTTATTTTTTAGGTTGGAGTAGTTAACTATGGTCAAAAGGGTCTCAATATCATCCAGTGTCTTCTAGATCAGGGTTTAGAGTAAGACTAAGTGTTATATAGTGAGAGTGGGAGTGTTAGGGACTTAAGGAAGTATTAAGGGGTACTAGGATGGGGAGTCTATAACTACTAAATCCAAGACCATGTTTTTGAGAGATTCAACCATTACTTTATCCTTATAAAAGGTCAACCCTTAGGTAACACCCCTCGCCATATCTACACATGCACACATTGCAGTAGGAAATGTCACCTTAGAAGTTTTTTATTTGATCTTCAAAGTGCTCCTAGAAAGTCTAAATCTGTAGTCACCAAGGTTTCCCAAATCCTAGAACATCATGTTACACTTATGTGGGTTAAGAGATCCGATTTGGAGGCTTTACATGATATACTTCTTAATTCTTATTTGCTTGCACATGATACTTATCATGGTATATCTAATGGTTGATTGTGTTCGCATGTTTGCGCACACTAGCATTTTTACTTCATGATATATGTGTTTAATAGTTTTATATGGTTTGAGTCTTTCGTATTTTGATTTTTTATTTGTTGGTTCTTATTGAAAAATACAAAAATATTTTTTGTGTCTTTTGAGTTTGTTTTTAGAAATTGGTATTTTGTTTAAATTTTTAAAAAGTCAAAAAGATTTTTGGATTATGTGCAATTTAGTGTACACATTTTGTGGGTATATAGGTGTGTTTGAGTTCACTTCATTCTATATTTTCCTATGACTAGAACATTTCATTATGACTTTTAATGCTTATATTGTTCTTAATCATGTTTTCGTGTAGTTCTTTAACTTTGATTTGCTTAATGGATTCACTTTGTACATGCCATTACACACATTCATGAGCTCTTTTGAACTTTAACTTCACATGTTATATTTGATCTTTGTGAGATGTTCTCCCATCAATCCTAGCATGTATATATCTATTGATTATGGGTGATTTGTACATATAAGAATTGTTGTCCACGTGTATATTTGATTTTTTTTGAAAATTTGAGGGTGCATGGGAAAGGGTTATGAAAGGGAAAAATATCCTTTGCAGAAAATCCACCGTTGTCATGAGCCTAAAAAAATGAGACACAAAAATAAAAAGTTTAAAAGCCAGCTCGTTTGTTTGTTAGGTTTTAAAAATTGTATCTTTAAAGAATTGAGTAAAAATAAAAATAATATATATTTATCTTTTGATAGTATATATTTGATCAACGGGGTTCCACAATGAATCCAAGTTAAGTTATCATTTCATGATGCTATGGATTTGTATAATCATGAAAATTCCAAGCCTGTGTCCATTTTGTTTTTTGTTCATTGAGTTCACTTTATCTTCTCACTTGAGGCTAAATCTAAGTTTCATAAAGTTTTATGATCAAATAGAACTCGTTGGACATTTTTGAGCAATTAGTTCATAATTTATTTGTATCTAGTTCACTCCAATTCATTACATCCCACATTTTTAGAAACATCAATAATATGCTAGTTGTAAAGCCGACATATTTGTGTCAGTTTATGGTCGGTTATGCCTATATATATGTGCATGCGTATCATTGGTATATTTTGCACACACACACACACACACACACACACACACACACACACACACACACACACACACATATATATATATATATATATATATATATATATATATATATATATAATAAAGGAGGAGGGATTTTTGTCCTCCCCAACTAATGGCTGAGATTGAATATGATAAATTTGGTGTTTATCAACTGATGGCTGAGATTTAATCCAAGAATTTGTATGTAAAGGTTTAAGATGGTGCCACGTGGACACTGCCTCGAGCCACTTAAACGCCCTCAAAGCCCACGCCTATCTTCAAACCATATACATCGGTGGTTATGATTGAACGTGGTTAAACAAAGCAGGTGGATGTCACTTTAATCCTAGCCTAGCACCCTACCTCACGTGCTTCTGTCTTTCACGTGGCTCGAGAATCATGGGGATTTCAATTTAACTCTAGACAGATACTCACTTTCTCTCTCAAGCCTTATTTTATCTGTGCGTGATTCATCAACCACATCACCGTTCCCAAATATTTCTCAACCAAAACACTTCAAAATTTGTGTTTCCTCAAGAGCTATGTTAACCGGAACCAACATCTGAACCACAACGGAATCAACATCGGAACCAATGGGCGATTGACGATGCTCTATTTTATTCACCGGTTTTCTTTCTCCCTACTTTCCACTCATTTTTTTTGTGTTATTCTGTTCAATTTTATTTTCATCATTAACAGAGCAGAGATAAAGTTTTGTACTAAGTTATTTTCATTATATTTTTGTTTTCATCATCTTCGTTCATGGAAGCCTTCTAGCTTGAGGAGTCGTCCCAAGAAATCTTTCCAACAGGAGATTTTTGAAGGTATCTACGACTGGAGATCTTGCTTCATGGGTTTTACCCTTTATGTGGGTTAATGTCATTGGGTACTTTTTTTCTCTGTTCTTATTTATGTGTAATTGAAAATAGGGGGAATCGAAAGGTGACAAAAAAGAGAATAGACGGAGAAAGAGCGGGAGTTGTGACAGAGAGTTAGGTCTCGAGATGCTTCTGTAACAGAGAGAATAGACGGAGAAAGAGAGGAAGCTTTCTCTGTAACAGAGAGAAAAAGTATTAAAGAAAAAAATTAGAGCTTCGCTCAAGCTGCTTCTGTTAAACTATAAAATATCTCCCACGCTTGAGTTTGTTGTTGCATTATATACAGATTTTAAACTGCTTTGTTTGTTTTATATACAGATTTTTAACATAGCTCTCTCTCTCTAAAACTATACGATGTTACTCCATGTTGTTGTATAACATAAACCAACCCATATATAGATGATGTCAATCACAACTCAACCACTGATTTGGGTTTTAATTTGTGCCTTGATTTTCGTCTTCTTCCTCTAATCATTACAGTGTTAACTATGTATGTCTTGCTCATCTTTATTTTGACTATTCATATTCAGGTTAGTGTGTACCCATTAGGTAATATTGCTAGGAAAATTAAATGAGTTGGTGTGTTAGCTTTCCATAAACTATTTTGAGGGTTAGTTTTAAGTAAAATATTTAATGTATTAGGTTTCCATAAAATAATTTGAGGTTTATTTTTTAGTAAAATATTTATGGATTTGATCTATTGATTAAAATATTTGTTATCACATCACGGCTTGGCTTATAATATATTACAGGTTAGTTTTAAGTAAAATATTTTTAGTGTTGGTTTTCCTAAACTAACTGGCACGATGTGTTACTATGGCACAACTTGATGTTGGTACCAACCCTAATATCTTGCTATAGTTTTAATTGTTCAAGTTTTTCTTTTACATTTTTTAAGGATTTGTGGGTAACTATATGTATTATTTTGCTCCGTTTACAAAGCATTTGATATTGGTTTTCAAGTGTGTTTTGTAAATATAATATGTTTTTTATGTTTGGTTTAAATTCATGTCGAATTTATATGCATGTCCTTTTTTAACATATAATCATTTGGTTCTCATTTGGGTTGTTGCATCTGTTACATGCTTTTCATATTTGTAACTTATGATGTTGCATCTGTAGTTGTTGCATTTTGTTCAATAACGTTTATAGATTTATCATAATTGTTTATTAATTAAATCCTCCAAACCAAAATTCAGGGACTAACATACATATAAATGTTGTGACTTAAAAGTAAAAAATTGTTCCTAATTTTTCTTTATAAATTAGTAAATGTAACCGGCTATACTGTTCAAGAAAAGTAGTTCGAATAATATGATGGAGGAGGATGGCATTTGGCTCAATAATTGAAATTGTCATAGCACATGGGAAGAAACAATGAACACCACTCCCAACAATATTAAAGGGCAGGATACAATCACCAAAACACAAAAAATAAAATTGTACTACTTTATATTTTTTGTAATTCAATAGTAATTATGTAGGTTTCGATTTTCTATAATTGAGTGGATTTTAATAAAATATTTTCTTATACTTGTACCGATGGCACGGGTACACCCTAGTATATATATATATGGGGTATCATTTTGTTTTATGTCTTTGCATTTTCATTTAATCCATGTTTGCCATATGCTTTATCTTTGGGTAAAATTACCATGCTATATGATCATATTGGTATCTCATTTTTTTTGTTTGCATTGATATATCAGGCTTCATTGTGTATTCAAGTTGGTACTCTATTTGCATTAGTATTGGTATTATTTTCTGGATTATTTATGCTTGTGTTGTCATGCTGTGTTTTTGTTGCACTTTACACCAATGGATGATATTGTCCCTTCCTCTCTATTTCAAATTGGTATAACATGTTCTCATATTTAGGATATATAGGGTTTATAGGGAAGAAATAGTTTTATACATATTCTTTCTTTGTCTATTCTTAAACAAAAAGAAGGAGAAATAGTATCTTTCACTGTAGTTTTAGGAGATATTTATCTTAGGGGTAAACATCTTACCTAAGTTGGGATTGTTAGACATATGGGGAGTTTTATTCTTATGAAAATTTTGTACTTATTATATTCTCTTTGCATTTGAAGGTGTGATTAAGTGTGAAGGGTTACAACATGTAGAAAATTTTACAAGAGTACAAAGTTACTCAATAAATGTGTCTATCAAGCATTTATATTTTTTCCTTTTGGGGTTGGGGATTGAGTCTTTTAAAGATCTTGATGGCCCAGATGTTTTTTGTTTTTGGTTTTGTCCTGGAATAGCTAAAGGGGGTATTTATAAGGATAAATTTTCAATTGATTCAATTTGTATATATTGGCTTAATTCCGAACAAAACATTTTGAGGCATAGGTTAGGCTTTGAGTTGTTGACCTTTTACACTACACCAAAAACAACAATTTGGCACATCAAGATATTAAAAATCTGACACAACTTAAAACTGTGCCAAATTTTGGCACAGTTTAATGACAATCTGGCACACTTTAAAACAATGCTAAAATTTGGCACGATTTAGAAGTGTGCCAAAATAGAGTACACTTGATTAAAATATAAAAGAGTCCTAAAAAACACTTAGTCCTCACATTTGTTTGTCTCCTGCCCTCTTTCGTCCCTCACTCTCAAGTCTCCCGCTCTCTCTCTCACACATCTGCCCCCTCTTTGTAAACCCTAACTCCAGCCTTCCATGTTCATTATCCCATTTGTTGCCTTCTACATCCTACGGGTTGAAGTGTTCGAAAATGCGGTTCGCTCATGATTTTTGCAACAATCAGATGGGGTTTTGCACAAGGTTGAATGATGTCAATAGGGAGATTAATAACCTCTATTGTTGAATTTCTTTGTAATCCCATTTTTTCCTTTATTTTTCAACCCTAGAAAATGTTCTTATATTTGCGTAGATCTTCAAAACCACGTACAGAAGATAATTGATTTCTCCCTTAAGAAAAAAAATAAATTCAAATAGGGAGAGAGAACTGAAGCTTGAAGAAAAGAGAGTGAGTTGATTTGGGATGCCATGAGGGTTCATTATAATAACTTTAAGTATGTAATGGGTGGCCCGTACTTGGACGGGAAATATTTCTTTTGGGCG
Source organism: Sambucus nigra (assembly GCA_949130495.1). Lineage (NCBI taxonomy): Eukaryota > Viridiplantae > Streptophyta > Magnoliopsida > Dipsacales > Adoxaceae > Sambucus > Sambucus nigra. The sequence continues at coordinate 165,362,282 of OX422213.1, read as the reverse complement.
CAATTTTAGTCCACGAGGTTAATAAAATGGGGCCCATAAATATATAACTGGCTTTATTTGGACAAATATTGATAACCGGATCAGTTTTGCCGGCACTAATTACAACATATGTGTTATCTTTCTTATTATATTTTACGCATTGCTTCTATATATTGTGGTTTAGCTTTAGGCCTAGATTATTTAGGAATGAAGTTGCTAGGGTGGTTTTTGTTGGTTTTGTACCATGTACTTTTTGTTCTTATATTCTAATGTTTGTGATGTGAACAAAACTATTATGAGACCCTCTTTTGGGCGGGTTGATTATAGATGAATATAGATAGAGAGAGGTTAAGATTTATTATGAGTAATCAAAAGCATGTAATTATCCTTTCGTAATTATTAGCCATATTTATTGGAAGGTTGATTGTCTATTTTATCAAATGAACTCTGTTAATTTAAAATTAGGCCAATTTCAACAATTTTCGGTTCGATTGAATTTGTTGATGGGATTAATCTCAATTTAGTATTTAGCCAATTCCATTAATTTAATTCATTTTCACAGTGATTGCAAAGTGATAAATGCAAGAAATAAATGCAACTGCAGCAGACATAAATTTAATGTCGAAACCCTTGTAATAAAAAGTTTACTAATACAATAAAGAAAGTAATACACAAACTCAGACACGATTTACATATTCGGTAACCACGAATCTCCACTGTATTGAGATTTCAAACTTCTGATGAGAATTGGGGAATCCTTGGGTTTCTCAATTTGGTTTGTTTGTTTCTTTCTTTAGATATCTATTGAAGAATGGTCATCGGTTAATGTGTACTAGATAGACATGCATTGCTTCTGAGAGAGATCGTTACAAGCAATCGGTATCATTCTTTCATCTTTTATCCTTCCTTTCTCAATAATATTTTATCTATTGGGAAACCTACTATCATCTTGTTCTCAATCATATTATTATTATTATTATTATTATTATTATTATTATTATTATTATTATTATTATTATTATTGTTGTTGTTGTTGTTGTTGTTGTTGTTGTTGTTGTTGTTGTTGTTGTTGTTGTTGTTGTTGTTGTTGTTGTTATTATTATGAAACTTCTTATGAGAATTGGTGAATCCTTGATATTTTATGAAGTCCTTGTGATGGGATGTACTTTGATAGCAATATTGACTATTTTTTAGTTTTCGGTGGAAAAACCAAGGGTCAGTTTAATTCAAGATGAAAAGTAAATTGATGAAAAATATTTTAACCCGAACCAAATGGTGCCAAAAAGCTAAATCAAATGTTAGTTAAGGCCTCAACCTTATTGAATTCGACGGATTGGAAATTAGGTGTATTATATGTGTGTATGCTTACTGAATAGTGATGGAAATGTGTATCTAATTTGTGTTGAATATGAATATGAATATGAGTACGAGTTTCTCTCTAATTTGAATATGAATATGAATACGAATACGTATATCTAATTTGAATATGAATATGAGTTTCTCTCTTCAAGACACTGAAATGAAGTGCTCGAGAGCATGTCTTAGAGCCCATACACTATGCTTTGGAATTAAAATAAAACTGAGATTGGTTGTCTTTTCTTGTAGATGTCTTCTCTTATAGGTATCTTTGAAATAGCTATGATAATATGACATCACTTCCATATTTTCCACAACTATGAAATGGTAATGTACTCTTACTCTGTGCTATGGTTACTCTTGCTATGTGTTACGGTTGAGATATGTTGACAGACTCCTATGGGTGATCATAATGTTATCTATTAGATAATATTGGCCAAATGTTTAGTTACTTCCTTGATGATGTGTGATGTACTTACACTATTATACCATCTGTTACTGAGTCAGAATGGATAAAATTCTTAGGGTGTGTTGAATTCGGTTCCAATTCTTTCCGTGGAAATTATGTTTATTTATTCATTTTTTTAACTTTTTTGTCATTTGAAATAGGCAGCATTTCTTACTCGCCCTTCCATGGAGGACCAGAAAGCAAGAGAATGTTTCAATAGAATGCTATATACCTTGGTTCCCTAATTAGATTGCCTATATTGATATGAATAGTTATGTCAGGACATAAAATTACTAGTTTCCTATTTGGATTAGTATTGTGTTGTACCCAAGACTTTGACTCTGTCAATTCCAGATTCTACCATTGGTTCAAGTCCCTGATTAGTTTTTGTACAACTACTATTTAATATCCCTTATTTATTCCAACGAAACACATTGGTGTTCCTTGACATATGTCAGTGAACTTGCCTTTCCTCAGAAGTAAAAGTGCATAAAAAGTCTTTTAGTGCTAATTTGTTGAGTTTTTCTCACTCCTTGAATTCCAGGTTACTAAATCAACATACTAAGTTTGAGTATATGGAAATGAATCGACATCCAATTATAGACATGTATGTGTATATTTCGAATTTCTGAAAATCTTAATAGCTCAGACAACCAAATGAGGACTTAGTTCCTTTCGCTTGTTCTCATTAAAGGATATGTTTTAGGTTTTAGAAGATGACATGGTCGCATCTAGTCAAGAGTATCGTAGCTTAGGCAGCCAATAATTTAGTAGGTTAGTTGCATTTTCAATTAATTGGCATCCAATTTTACCATTTCATAGTTGTGCCGACTTCAATAATATGGCATCAATTCAACATTTGGAAAAAGCAATGGTATAGAGTTGTAACAATTCTTTTAAACACCTCTATAGTTGTTATACATACTCTCTCTCTCTCTCTCTCTCTCTCTCTCTCTCTCTCTCTCTCTCTCTCTCTCTCTCTCTCTCTTATATATATATATATAACAACTAAATAGTTGTTATAGCTGGTATATATATACATTTGGAAAAAGTAATACTATATAGTTGTTATATATATATAACAACTATAACAGCTATATAGTTGTTATATATATGGAGTTGTTGGGATTTATTCCCACTTTTTAGGAATCATTAGTTATTGATCCCAAACATTATGGATTTTTGTTGTTAGTCATATTCATATAAATGCGACCAATCACAACGAAAGTTAACTTATAGTCCTATTCATATAAATGACACCATTTCTTTCTACCAGCGGCACATCCTTATAATCAGTTGGAAACATACCATTTGAGGGTGAAAACCTAAACCAACATCCAAATGGACCCGTAAGAGGCACTAAAACCTCGCACGAGATTAATGTAACTTGTAGGAACGGATAGCATAATTACCGGTCTCCGAGTTTGAGAATATTACGATAATTTGAAAATATCTAGATTAGGCTTAAAAATAACCCGATAAAGGGTGAAAATCCAAACCACCCGCCAAACGGCCCCGTAAGAGGCATTTACACCTCGCACGGGACCAATGTAACTTATAGGAGATTACCGTGTAGTCACGGGTCTCCCAGTTTGAGAATATGAGGATAATTTGAGAATATTTAGATGATGCTTAAAAACATGTCTTTTGAGGGTGAAATACTAAACTAGCGCCCAAACGGCCCCGTAAGAGGCACTAACACCTCGTACAGGACCAATGTAACTTATAGGAACTGATCGTGTAGTCATGGGTCTCTCGGTTTGAGAATATGAGGATAATTAGAGAATATTTAGATTATGTTTAAAAACATGACGTTGAGGCTGAAAATCCAAACCAGCGCCCAAATGGTCCCGTAAGAGGCACTAACACCTCGCACGGGACCAATGTAACTTGTAGGACTAACTACCTAGTTACGGGTCTTCCGATTTGAGAATATGATGATAATTTGAAAATATCTATATTGGGCTTAAAAATAAGCCGTTAAAGGGTGAAAACTCAAACCATCCCCAAAACGGACCCGTAAGAGGCATGAACATCTCGCACGGGACCAATGTAATTTATAGGTACTGACCGTATAGTCATGAGTCTCCTAGTTGTAGAATATGAGTATAATTTAACAATATTTAGATTATGCTTAAAAACATACCGTTTGAGGGTGAAAATCGAAACCAGTGCCCAAACGGCCCTGTAAGAGACACTAACACTCGCATGGGACCAATGTAACTTGTAGTAACTGACCATGTAGTCACGGTTCTCCCAGTTTGAGAATATAACGATTATTTGATAATATTTAAATTATGCTTAAAGCATGCCATTTGAGAATGAAAACCCAAACCAGTGCCCAAACGGCCCCGTAAGAGGCACTAGCACCTTGCACGGGACCAATATAACTCATAGAAACTGATCGCTTAGTTACCGATCTCTTACTTTGAGAATATGAAGATAATTTGAGAATATCTAGATTAGGCTTAAAAATAAACCAGCCCTCAAACGGCCCAGTAAGAAGTATGAACACCTTTCATGGGACCAATGTAACTTGTAGGAGCTAACCGTGAAGTCACGGGTCTCTTGGTTTGAGAATATGAGGATGATTTGAAAATATTTAGATTCTGCTTAAAAATATGCCGTTGAGGGTGAAAATCCAAACTAGTGCCCGAATGGCCCAGTAAAAGGTACTAACACCTCGGTAAACCAGGTGTCGAACTCAGGGACTAAGATGAATACTCATGACGATAAATGACTCAGAAAAAGAAGAACAAGGCGATGAAATGTGACTTTACCGATCAACTAATGCAATTTAAATTAAAGAAATAACTGGACTGCATATAAAAGATGAACTAACTTAAACTTTAAATGTATGGGAGAAAATAGAGTCAGAATACACTCCCCGAACCGTCGGTTCTTGCATAGAAAATAAAATCTTCAAAAATCTAATTCTCCATTATAAGAGACATAAAATAATCTCTAAGCATTAGATATATGAGGTCTTTACTCTGCACAATATCAAATCAAAAAAAATTATTTAACTAGGATGAGAAATTATCAAGAAGACAGTTTCACCCTTAAACATTCCGATTACCTAGGGCAAATGGAATTGAAAGACCTACAACCTTTATCTCGATAAAATTCAAAGATTTGAATGAAGGATTACCTTTTACTCCCTTTTAAATCCATATATATTACAAATGTTGGGTTCATTTACCCCAGCCCTTTAGAAATCTAGATTGACATGGTAAAATTACAACTAATCATGATAACTACGTTGCATGAAATTATTCTTACATGAAAAGTGCAATTAAACATGTTAACAAGATTTTTAGCTAGGAAGTAATGAATCATAAACCAAAAATATGAGAGAAATTGAAAGAAATAAAGAAATTATACTTGTATTGAAGGAAACCCCTTGAATTCAATGTAAAAGACGAACACTTGTTGAAGAAGATTAATCCTAAGGCTCTTGCCTTCAAGAAGCTCTCAAAACCATGTAAAAACTAACTCTATAATGTCTCGTACTACAATAGAATATCCCTCTCACGTTTTGTAAAGTGTTTGAACCATGCACAACTCTAATTTTAAGAAATAAAAATTCAAAATCCATCACGCCGAATCAGTTCAAAAATTTCCTTCTTTATTGGGAGAACCGGCTCACTAATTCTAGTGTGCCGAACTGGTTCTGAGTCTTGATCATCAGTTCGGTTTGGCAAGATGGTTTGGCTCTTTTACAGCTTACCAAACCGGTCCCTTTATTTTTCCATCGGATCGGTTTTCCTTTTCCAAAGAGGGGAACCGGTTCTGCTACACTTCCATTGGTTCGGTTCTCTGGATTTTTTTCTTCATTTCCCTTTGATTTCTTCTCAATTTTGAAGCTTCGTAACTTTGCAACCGAAACTCGTATTCGGATGCCGTTTCTTCCGACGCTCTTGTGGACTAAAGGTCTTCAACCTCTTTTTAGGTTCTGCGTCCGAATTCTAGATGTGAAATTACTATTTTTCCCTTAACTTTTCTTCTTTTCTTTCTTTCTTTCTTATTTTGAGTTTTTTTTTTTCTTCACTTGCATATAGTACCTGATAAATGTAAAAAAAATACACAAAACTCGATGCACAAGATAGAAGATGTCAGTAGAAAGGATATCAGATAAATCAACTCAAATTACACTACATGGTATAATAAAAGCGTCTAAATTACAGGGATAAATATGAAGAACTTATGCCTAACCAAACCTCCCTAACTTAGAATTTAGAACGTCCCGAGCAATGTAAAAGAATCAATGCAAGGTTAGAACACTTAGCAAACATTTTATTAGGATATAATACCTCTTTTGCGGGCACGCGATTGCATTTAGCGTATGCAACAAGCCTTTAAACCCCTAGGTTACCCTAGTAGGACGAGTTGTGTCTCGTGAGGGTTTGCAGTGAATATACCCAAAACATTCTTTTTTTACTAAAAAAAATCAAAATACCTAAAAATTGTACAATTTAAACTCCCCCAAAATAGTCACCATAAATTTATATTCAAGAGTCTAAATTTGTCTCGAGTGTGTGTGCAAGGCCGAAAATTTAATCAATAATTTTCACCAATGGATCATTATGTTACTTTTTCAAAAAATCCGTTTTGATTCAATTTCTCGCGGATGCTCTCACAAATGAATCACTAGGAGTGTGGCTTATTCTCTTGGTATGCATGATTTAAAGAGTAAATATCATGGAACACAAATTCACACACACAATTTTGAAAGACAGAATTATTATAGGTGAAAAGATCTCATCATTGGATTACGCCCATTGCAAAACGGGAAACATCGCCTCTTATTTACACCAATAAATCTATCATATTGTCTTTTCATGTCTTAGATCTCCAAGCTCTAATTAATTTTAAATTTCGAACTCGGTTAGTACTTTTTGGGGTTATAAGGTGTATTTGGTAAAATGGGAGATGTTAAAAAATTCAAAATTGGAAAATCTTCTTATTATGTTCATTGGTGATTTTTCGTGCTCTTGCTCATTTTCTTTTTTTTTCCATTTTTTTTTTCTATTTTTCACAATTTTCTTTTCTTGCTATTTTTGTTGGGAATTTTTCTTTTTTCTTTTTTTTCTTACCCCTTTTTATTTTACCATTCAGACGTAATTGATGAATGTTCCATTTTCATGATTCCGGGCCAATTGGGTTTTTTAGGTTACAAACGAAATTAGAAAATTTATTCGGCTAAATTGGATTTGCAAAAGGGCATTATTTTTCACAACTTTTTATGGCTAATATTTTTGGATAACAAACGATGTTCTGCTTCATTGCCCAAATTACTCATTATTTTACAATATGTGTGTCGAGATTAATTTAGTTTAGAGATATTTTAGCGCGCTTTAAAGACAACATCTCACACGTTTCCCGTAACCGATCAAAACAAAGGAGTTGAGAACCTCAATGACTTATTAAAAAAAAATTGAAACGAACTTTGAATTAACCATTAGCTCAGATTGATTTAATAACTCCGAAAAAGTGAAAGGTTCGAAATCTCACCAGGTTAATTAACCTCTACACTTATTCGTTAAGTCGTCAATTTTCGTTCAATTTCCATCTTTGGTCAATTTCAGCTTTGTGCATTTAATTTTTACAATTTGAGACTTCAAACAAAATTTTAGTGATATGTTTGAAAAATTTTAATTCCAAAATTTATTTATTTTGAAGAAAAATATTTTTGATTTTAATTTTTTATTCAATTTGTTTGAAATTTTCTAATTTTTTGGGGCATTTTAAATATTTGTGAAGTTTTTAAAAGACCCACTTGTCCCCCCCGCCCCCCCCCCCCCCCCCCAATTTTGCATTGTCCTCAATCAAAATGACTAAAATCTAAGGAAGAAAAAGAATAATGTGAAAATAAAACAAGCAAAGATTTAAAATGCAAAAAGACACTATATAACTCCAACACACGACTCAAAAATAAAAAAAAATCACCCCATACACGTCGGGGGTGCGACGAACTCTCTATCTCCCCTAAAAACTCATTTGAACCACTGTATGGGGTCTAATACTCTCCTTGTCCCCCTTCCTCACATCGTAAACTAATAGTCGAAATAAGTTAGGACTAGCCCTATAGATTAAGGGGACACCTTGAGGCTCGTGATGATATGGGTGAATGGGATCCTTGTGGTGCCCAATTGAATTGCATCATACATGGTCCCGACTTGGATATAACATCTCGGTGAAAATATGAAGTACATGCTAAACGTAGATCTCCTTTAACTTTTGTAATGCATGGGTCTGGATCTAAATCAAGCAAGACCCGAGTCGTCACCTCGATCGCATTCGAGTACTCAAATGGTATTGGTGGATGGTCACAAAGAAGGTGTTCAGCTATCCTCTGTTTCCATTCTCTCTCTTTTAAGTGAATAATTGATTCCAATAGAGTTTGGGATTCAACAGTGAGTCTCTTATTCACCGGACCGAATTCTTTCTCAAAGTCCTCTAGGCTCATATCTCCTAGCTCTTTCTTTGGTTCGATCTTTGAATATTTGCTTACACTCTCATCGAACCTATCTCCCTTTCTCACGCCTACTCTCTCTCTCTCTCTCTCTCTCTCTCTCTCTCTCTCTCTCTCTCTCTCAATAGAGTTCACTAAACACGCCTCCCCCACCTCTCTCTCAACGTCAGAACTACCGTTCTCACTTGATGTAATAAGACATACCCCTACCGTCTCTCTAATGTGATTCCTCTCGATGTCCTCATTTACTGTCTCTTACATAGGATTTGCCTCTCCCAATTCTCTCTCATCACCCTCATGCTTGGTGATGTTAAAGATATTTATGTCGAGAGTCATGTTCCCGAACATGAGTTGCATTTTCCCATTGCGTGTATTGATTGATGCGTTATCCATAGCTAAGAATAGACGGCCTAGGATGATGGGAACATGATTTCTCGATAAGATGGAGGGCTGCATGTCTCGAATGACAAAATCTATCAAGAAGTAGAATGTGTACACTTGGAATATCATGTCCTCGATGATCCCTCAAGGAATTTTCACTATACGATCCATGAGTTGGACAGTGATTAATATGGGATTGAGGTCCCCCCAAATCTAGTTGCCTATATATCAAATAAGGGAGAATGTTGATACTCGTTCCTAAATCAAGCAAGACTTCTTCTATTCGGTTCTCTCCAATGATGCACGAGATGGTAGGTATATCCCGAATCTTTAAAATTTGGTGGGAGGTCATTAAGTAGAATGAAGCTCACATTTTGTGCTAGGAAAACATTTTTTTTACCTTTATCCTTATTTTAACCGTCAATAAGTCCTTAAGGACTTTCGCATATGTGGGAATATTCTTTATAGCATCTAATAAAGATAAATTCATAATTGCTTGGTTAAAGACATCTATCACATCATCGCAGGAGGCCCCTTTTTGAGGTGGAACTAACCATCGAGGGAAAGGAGCAATAGTGGGTGGTTTCACTATGACTTTGGGCCCATTAGTGTTGTCTTCATTGTCACTTTCATTTAAAGGGGAATCTTCAGCCTCTTTCGTGTCGGGCAAAACCTCCTTATCTTTAGATTTGTCATGTGTAGGAGGTGATAAATCAACTACTCTCCCACTTCATAAAGTGATGACTGCTTGGCATTACTCTTAACGGTCGTTGGATGTAAATTTAACACTAGGTTGACTTTGGGGAGGTCTTTGGCCTTGTGCTGAAAACTTACCCTTCTCTTGGATACTCAAAGATGATTGCAACTTTGAATTTTTTGCATTTATCTTGGCAAACATTCGGGTATTTTGAGCATTGGTTGCTTGTTGGGCTTGTATGAATTGATTTATCATATTCTAAAAATTTCACCTCGGTGGGGTGATATATGGAAAGGGTGGTAGTGCTTTCTATTTGGAGCTTGTTGAAAGTGAGGAGGCAATGTTGGAGGAGGGGCAACGTGTGAATTAGCATTCAATGCAGCATTTCATTACCCGTAACTAAACCCATGATGGTTCCTCCAAGAAGGGTTGTAACAATTCCCACTAAGGGTATTGAAATTTCCCTTAAATCCTCCAACTGCTTCCCTTTACTCTTGGAGCATGACTTTGTAGGCGAGTATCATCGGGCATTCATCTGTTGAATGTCCCACCTCACAAATTGCACACACTCTCCCTCTCACTGCTCGATCATATATGGGTATCTCTCCCACCCGTAAGTCAACCTCGGTTTCTTTGTCCAAATGATAAAGTCCATGCGTAGAAGGAGTTGTGGGCATTTTTCAAGCTCGAGTTTGGCCATTAAGATTGGATGTGTCCCACGCTTGGGTAGTATCGACGACATACCTAAGGTGAGACTTTTCATCATTCTCGTTTAACCCAAAAAATTCTACCCCGCACAGTGTGTCAATAAGTTATTTAGAGGCTATGCTTAGCCCCCGGTGGAAGAAAGATGTGAGACGATACTTCTCAAAACCTTGATGTGATCAGGTGTTAACCAACTCTTGAAAACGCTCCCAACATTGATCAAATGGCACATTTTTGTGTTATTTAAACGTTTGAATTTGAGATTTAATAGATTTCGTTCGATGATGGGGGAAGAATTTAAGAAGAAACTTAGATTTCATATCTCTCCATGATCCAATTGAGTTTGTTGATAAAGACCATAGCCAGGTCTTATCTTTATCCTTTAAAGAGAAAGGAAAAAAGTTTAGGCGAACGACGTCTTGAGTGAAAGCTTGATCGCTAAAAGTGCGCATGCCTCTTCGAACTCATGGATGTGGAGGTAAGGCCTTTTCGAATCCATGCAGTGAAGGGTGGGGAGAATCTGGATCATCCCATTGCGAAAGAGAAATTTTCCTGCATTGTATGGAAGTAGAATGCATTCCGGAGTGACGGTTCACTCGGGATATAAGATCTCTGTCATGGAACGATACGACATCTCACCCTCACTCATACCAAAACTAGCGTTATCCGACATGGAACTCTCTCCAAATGACTCAAATTCCTTACTCGATGCCTAAGAAGTGTGACTCGTGGCGGAGTTGGGTGGTGTAAGAGGTGGAACCCAAAACTCATGAGCGTTAGGAGCATGGGGACTATTGGGGTAGTACTCCACTATAAGATTCTCGTGAATACGAGTGGGAGTGAATTGAGTATTTTCCATATAAGAACTTTTAGAGATGCTATAATTTTTTTCTTTTTTATTTTTCTAACTTTTTTTGAGTTTTTTTATTTTATGATTTTTTTTCGCTTTTTAAGAATTAGAGTAAATTTTTTAAATTAAATCAACCTAACCTAAATGTCTACCTAGTCCTCGACAACGGTGCCAAAAACTTTACATGACTTTAAAAGTGTTTCTAGTGCGTGCTTATATTGAATCAAGTATAAACTGGGTAAACCGGGTGTCGAACCCAGGGACTAAGATGAATACTCGCGACAACGAATAGGATGAATGATTAACCCTGCAAATGACTCGACAAAAGAAGAAAAAGGTGATGAAGTGTGACTTTACCTATCAAATAATGAAATTTAAATTAAAGAAATATCTAAACTACGTATGTAAGGTTAACTAACTTACACTTTAAAAGTATGCGAGAAAATAGAGTCAGGATACACTCCCCTGAACTATCTGTAATTGCATAGAACATAAAAGCTTCAAAAATCTAATTATCCATTCTAAGAGACATCAAAATCTCTATAAGCATTCGATATGTGAGGACTTTACTCCGCACAGTATCAAATCAAAAATTGTATTTGACTAGGAAGAAAAATTATCAAGAAGCCAGTTGCACCCTTAAACATTCCGATTACCTAGGGCAAACGGAATTAAAAGACCTACAACCTTTATCTAGATAAAGTTCAAACCTTTGAATGAAGGATTACTTTTTATTCACTTTTAAATCCATATGTATTGCCTAGGTTGGGTTCATGTACCCAAACCCTTTAGAAATCTAGCCTGACATGGTAAAACTACAACTAATCTTGATAACTACATTGCATGAAATCATTCTTATGTGAAAAGTGAAATTAAACATGTGAAAAAGATTTATAGCTAGGAAGTAGTTAATCATAAACAAAAAAGATGAGAGAAATTTAAATCAATAAATAAATTATACCTGTATTGAAGAACAACCCTTGAATTCATTGTAAAAGAGGAACAATTGTTGAAGAAGATTAATCCTAGGTTTCTTGCCTTCAAGAAGATCTCCAAATCCATGTAAAAACTAACTCTCTAATGTATGGTGTTATAAAAGAATATATCTCTCACATTTTGTAAAGTGTTTGCACCATGCACCTCTCTAATTTTAAGAAATAAAAATTCAAAATTCATCACGCCGGACCGATTAAAAAATTTCCTTCTTTACTGGGCGAACTGGTTCACTGATTCCAGTGTGTCGAACCGCATTTGAGTCTTGATCATCAGTTCGGTTTGTCTTTTCCAACTTACTGAATTGGTCCCCTTATTTTTCCATTGTTTTGATTTTCTTTTCTAGTGAGGGTAACCGGTTCTACTACACTTCCATCGGTTCGGTTCTCTGGATGTTTTTCTTTGTTTCTCTTTGATTTCTTCTCAATTTGAAGCTTCATAATTTTTTAACCAGGACTCAAATTTGAATGTCATTTCTTCCTACCCACTTGTGGAATCAAGGTCTTCAACCTCTTTTTAGGTTCCGTATTCGAATTCTGGATGTAAAATTACTCTTTTGTCCTTGAGCTTTCTTCTTTTCTTTCTTTCTTGATTTCGAGTTTTTTTTTCTTCACTTTCATATGATAGATACAATGTGTGAGAGGATTACACGAAACTCGATGCACTAGATAGAAGATGTCCATAGCAAGGATATGAGATAAATTAACTCAAATTACACCGCACGGGATAATAAAAACGTTTAAATTATGTGGATAAATATAAAGTATATTTTCCTAATCATCCTACATGGATAAATAATCTCCAAGTCATTCTAAACTACCAAAATGAACTCAGAATAAGATATAAACCAACTTTGATGCAAATAGTGATGGTCGACCGATCGACTGCCTTTGACAATCAATGGTCCCAGTGTTTATCTTGCTCTTAATTAAACGATTGAAGACCCTAAACCTCCATTAATGTATATCAAGTTTTTCAAAATAGAATGTAATTCAAACTCCTTCATATATATATATATATATATATATATATAATAAAGTAGCAATTTTATATATGTCATAAGATTAAAAGATGATGTCATCTTTATGATATTTTCTTCACTTTCTATTTTGTCCCTCAAATTTTTGATTTCCCTCTCTTTTTTTGCTTGCCAAATTTCTACTTTAATTCAAAATAAGGGTACTTTTGTAAGAACCATACTATTTCTCAACTCCCCCCCGCTCACACCCTCTCACATTTCTCAAACAAACATAACATTTCTATCATTCTCACCTTCTCCCCCATTCTCTCATCAGCAAACTAAAAAACATACTACATAAAAAATCCCTCTCTCCTCGCTACGCCGCACCTCTCTCCGTGTATTTATATTTGAACGCATCCATTGTTGGTTTGGGGGCTTAGGGCTGATACGATAGGGAGGAAAAAAGAGAAAAAGTAAAACCCATCTTCTTCCCCATCACGGATCTCACAGTCATGGAGCTCGCCGACACCACGACCCTTCAGTCCCTTCTTTTTCTATTTTTTTTTTATCAAGATGGCCCTTTTTTTGTTTGGTAAAACATATATTGGTGTTGTTGATGAAGATAAGGTGGGTGGAAACACACCATATATTTTCTCTCTCATTGGTATGAAGTTTTATATGTAGGGTTTTCTGATTTGATATTTGTTTTTATAGATCACGATGTTTGGGCTACTTAAAGTTTTTGATTTCTTGAAGTTCTCGAAGTTATTATTTTGTACGTGTATCTGACTTTGGATGTGATTCAAAGAAGGTCTTGGTTATGGAAGAGCACCAAGATTTCTTAAATGGTTGGCTCAGACTCCACGGTTTTCCTCTCAAATGTACATCAGTAAGTGTTCAAATCGTTTTTTTTTACTTTTCATTGAAGATCAACAACTGTTCTCGAATCGTTTTGTTCTAATCATTTTTTTGGTTGTTCTAATTTTTTAGTTCTAATCGTATTTTTTGGCTGTTCATTTTGTTCTTGAATATTTGGCTTTTCATTTTGTTCATTGTGTATTTCGACGCATATTGACAGGGGATATAATTTTTTTTTTTGACATATTGACAGGGTATTTCTAGACAGGGTATTTTTTGGGTATTTCTAGACATATTCACAAGAATACAGATTTATTCAATATAGAGAAAGAAGGTGCATTCAATTTGTAGTGAAAGTAATTTTTTGGTTTTGCGTTGCAAATCTCAATTGGGTTTCCATGCTTACTATTTATCAAGGTATTTTTGTATTTTTTATTTTTTCATTCAATATTTCATTTTGATTTTTTTTACCAAAAAACCTGATTATATTCAGTTCTCTGTGTCCCTTGGTTCCAAACAGGTGTAAGACTAATGTTCTCTACACAAGTTTAAGGATGAAGAAGCTAACTATTGCTGGGTCATTTTTATTTCTTTTGAATCTCTTCAATTTAGTGAGTATTTGTATTTATTTCTTGGTTCTGTAACATATGTAACACTCATGTTTCATGGAGCACTTTAGTTTATATATATATATATATAGAGAGAGAGAGAGAGAGAGAGAGATGTGTTGTGAATTTTTATTTTTATTGTTCATCCTGTTTTCTAAACTAAATTTTATGTGGGTAAATTACAACATATATATAGAGAGACATGCTAGAGCAGTTGATGATGCTACCTGCTAGAGCAGGTAGCTTGGTACAATATTGTGGGAATACGCAGGTTTGAGAAATATTATGGTTCTTACAAAAGTTGGGTAATAAAAATAACTCCTGTGGGAATACGCAGGTTTGTAAGAAGTTGCTTGCCAAAGTTGGGTACTTTTGTAAAAATAAAAATAACTCCTGTATGGGTGTAAGATTGTGGGAATACGCAGGTTTGATGCTACCTGCTAGAGCAGGTAGCTTGGTACAATAGGCTAAGGGTACAATAGAGTAGGCTAGGGGAAGACATCATAGCTTGGTACAGTAGGCTAAGGGTACAATAGAGTAGGCTAGGGGAAGACATCATAGTTTGGTACAGTAGGATAGGGGTAGGGTAGACAACATATTTGGGTCTCACGCGCAACAGCAGGTAGATACGCGCAACATATGAAAGTCTAAAGGAGGCCCATGATGACTTGCATAAGTCTAATAATGAGCTTTAATAGGACAACGAGATGGTCGCCAATATGATTTACCTTAGCTAGGCCGAAGAGGAGTGGATTTGTTCCCTCTAGCTTTGTTATTAATTTATTCCCTCTAGCTTTGTTATTAATTTTAAATTAGAAGTGAATTTGGTCATCTATAGGACACGTTAGTGACCCAATTAATGTCATGTTATAGGCATTCTGTAGATCCACTATCAATCTTTTTTAGACTAATTAATTTTTTCAATTATTCACTAATCGTGTCCAATCGTGTCGTGTTGGGTCGGATCTAATTATGTCCAATCGAATCATATTTATTTATCATGTCATGTTAAGAAAAAAATCTCTATTGCGTCGTGCCGTATTTTTTAAAGTAATAGGTTCGTAGCATAGGTTATTTCAAAAATTGTTTATCTATTGTGAATGTGCTATGAACATGATTTTTTGGATACAAACACAACATGCCACGACTAACAAGGTTAACAATTTTGACAACTAATTTAACATGAAAATACATGACTAAAATGATGAAAACAATATTGACACCAAATTTTGACATGGTTAACAACTTTTACATCCATTTTAACATGAAAGTACATGGCATTGTTTTCACCCAATTTTGACATGTTTAACAATTTTGACACCAAATTTTGACTCCAAATTTAATACGAGTAAAAACATGATCAAAAGGTTAATACATGATAACACTACTTATGAACATGATGTCACATGACATCGTATAATTAGCACTAAAAATATTTATTTGTTGCGAACTAAAGACAACATATGGTTCTATCAACGATGTACACATTCAAAAGTTAGTGTCATGTTATTCCGATAAAAATAAGAATGACACAACGTTATAGTGTTATTTTTATTTTTATCGGATTCATTTTCGGTTCTAAAAAATATTTTATATTGTGCTGCTTTTACGTGGTGTCGTGGTCGACATAGGTAAAAAAAATATGAATTAATGTCGTGTAGACTTTTATGGTTATAAAAAAATATGAATTCATGTCGTGTAGACTTTTTTTAAAATTATATTTTGTTTTGTTGGGGAACTGAATTTGTCTCCTTTTCCAATTTCGTATTTTGAAATTTTTTGCCATTTTGCTATTATCAACGTGCCTTCAGGCACGGGTATATCCTAGTATATATATATATATATATATATATATGTATATGTATATATATATGTATATGTATATGTATGTGTGTGTGTGTGTGTGTGTGTGTGTGCGTGTGTGTTTGTATACGTTATCATTCCAAACATATATCTAACCATTTTATATAGTTCTAACAAGATTAAAGGGAAAATTCCAAATTAAGTTTAGAACGCTAGTTTATAGATAATCCAACCAATATGATTCAATTGTCCATCAATTGGAATCATTAAAATGGGGCTTTTCAAGATTAAACAGAATATAATCCAACCCTACTCCTCCTAAAACATTTTCTACTACAAATCGTATAGAAACCCTCAATAATCAACTATCCCCTTTAGTCTAGTTTCTTATTAAAATTAACCAAATTATAATCTAACTAATTCCAACCTCTAATTCATATTTGCATGTGACTTAATTCAGATTCTATTGAATAGAAATATAATAATCAAACATAATTAAAATCAACTACTAATTTACTTGCATAAATGCTAATTGTGAAAAAATGATGCCGAATTCCTTTTTGTTCTTCATTTTTTCTTGAAGTCTATCCTCTATAATCCTTACGAAGCTTTACCAATTGTAATTTTTGAAATAAGGAGATCTTAATGACCTCTCAAGAGTTATAACCCACGAAATTATGTTAACCCCTACACAGGCCTCATTTAAATGAGTCCAAAAATAATTTTAATAAGCCTAAACATTGCCCAAATCCTGTACTATCCCAAAGGGCATAAACCCAAACCTTCAGGATAAAACGAGCATTATATGCACTAGGAAACAAATCCAAAACATCCCATAAAATTAATTACTAATCTAACTCATTAATTTAATGTCTTATATTATATTAATTCAAACGTCCATAATTTATTTAATTTATTAATTCAGTAAAACATAACATTATAGGAAACTACTTCACAACCGTTGGAACTCGACGCCGAAGGGATAATCCAAACAAGGAACCCATCGATACCAAATCCCTAACCATTCCATAGTCGCCCCTAATACACAGTCACGTTAAAATATTATTTACTGTTGGAGACATCATATGTCCTAATAGGCAAATAAGATAAGCTCACTTCACACACTAATAGAAAAAAGTCTTTTCACAACGGTTAAAAAGTATTATAAAAATTTATTTACATCACTTTTAATTATAATCAAAAGCGTTTAAAAAACAACTATCACAAAAAAAGGTTTTAAATAATAGAGCCTTTTATGGCACATTATTTTCAAGGGTTGCAAAAAATTCAAAAAAAAAACATCTTAAAAATAAAGTTTTTAAGACACGTTATTTACAAGGGTTGCAACAAATTTCTTGACTACCTACCACTTGCCCAAAAGCGTCATAAATATTTTTTTATAGGATGATTCACTTGAATGCATATCCATTTATGACATTCAAAAGTCGTCCTACGAAATAAATCAACACAAATGTTCTCAAAATCAATTCAAACTAATAATATCCATATATACATTCAAAAGTTGTCCTGACAATATCTACATCCAAAAGTTCTCCTCCGAATATATAAATTGAAAAATTGTCCTGCCAAAGTAACACATACATTCAATAGGTATTTGTTCCAATTACATTTACATCCAAAATAAATTAAAACTAAAAATTTCCATCACAAATAGTGAAAAATGTAACTATTATAAACCAAATATGTCCTCGACATTTCACCACAAATTCCCATTCCCGTTTTTCTTTACAATACCACTTTCCATAAACCTACCAATAAATAAAGGAAATATAATAATCACTTGCAATAAGAAACAAATTTATGAAAATTCATATAACCAAAATAACTATATACTAAAATTTTGATTTAGTGTAAGTAAATAAAGTCCGACAGTTCCACCCCCCCCCCCCCTCCGACACACACAGTGCCCCCAAACCCAATACCCACCACTATTCACTCACTCACAACAACAACAGTGCCCCAAACCTTGCCAACCCCTCTATCGTCAATCTCCATTGCATGGACATCGTATCACTTTTTGAATTTTAATAAATAAAGGCAAAAATCCTTGTATCACACAGACACACATACATATTATTATTTTATTGTATGCATCACACATGAATGGCGTGTGTACCATTAGCTAGTTCATATAAATATCGCCCGTATGAGGGAGAGAGGGAGACTTACTATGCTTTGAGGTGCCTTAAAATTAATTGAATGAAATCAACTCGTACATCATCAATGTCATCCTTTGTGTGTGTGTGTGTCTTTCTTAGATAGAATGCTCATCTTTAACAATCCAAGAATAAATGATGAGTTGTTAAAACGTATATTAAGAGAAGGTCGAAATAAATACAATTAATTACTTATGAATCAATAAACTTATAAGAACTCTCTATTAATTCTCTCATATATTTCATCACATAGTCTCCTCGCTAAATGTTTGTAAGTTGTTTAGGGCACTAAATGACAGAGGCGCTAAAATGTAATTAATAGGAAGTGAGGGAAGAAATGCTACATTATTACTAATATGTATTTACCTTTACATCCTTCCAATGCGTTATTGCGATATTGCGAGTCGTTTATTTCCATCAAGAGACATTGTAATAAGCCCAGTACAAGACAAGAAGTTTATGATTAATTATACTCGAACCAAAATAGAGACGAAACTTTACTCATGCATTGAAATAGAACTTAGTTTCTTCATCACTTAGGTGACTCAAAGGGTCCAAGACATAACATTCATCAAAGTGCAATCAATGAAAATCAAAATACACTGAAAACTACAAAAGAATAAGTATATAACATGCATACATTATGTATACATAATTAATAATAAAAATACTAAAATTTAACAAAATTAATTTATACTCACATTTTTAAGGTTGAACGGAACAAAATATATATGATTTCTCCTTGGATATTCCAATCTTTTAGTGAGAAATTGAGATAGATTCACATCGGCGGTAGCACTAATGGATTAAAGCATTGATAAATTTAATGTTTTCTCGAGAGATTGAAAACTTATCATATAAGTGCCTACATAAGAAAATAAATAAATGTTATTAAAAAAATAGTGAGTAATTGAAAAGAATTTTAATCTCATACCATATGTATGCAATAATAATTGTGACATCTATGGGTTTCATCGCACAAAACTCAAACAAGTCATTCTTGAAGACAAATGTCTCGAGATTATCATCTCTAAATATTTCCTACAGCTTTAAGCTATGATAATTAGCGATAGAATAATAGAAATAAAACTTTATTAGAAAAGGGAGTATTTTACTAAAATAAATATTTGAAGTGTAAAAGTTTGAGCCATGACTCTTGAGCAATGATCATCACTGGTAGAAAAACAGTTTTTAATAACTCAAAGTTTTCTAATATAAATTTTTGAAGCAAAAAAAATATGAGTAGTGGTTAATACCTTCACAATATTATACGTTGGGTATAGCCCTAGTATTGGAATATTTGGATTGGCATTGGCTTTAAGATATGATACTCAATGATAGGACATAAAATTTATAATTATTAAAGTATTGTTTTTAAATAAATTGAGGCGTAAAAGATTGGTCCATGGATCATACCTTTTCAAAAATATATTTGCGGTGCAACCCTGTTGTATGCTTCTTTGGATCACCATCAACTTGGAGCTATAAGTAAAATCTAAATTAGACAAAATATTTAAAAATATAAATTTGTTTTATCAACATGATAAATATTTCCTTTTTCTTTTCAATTACATTTGAATGAAGTGATGCCTTTTTATTTGCATTTGAGGCAATCACGTCCAATGAAGAAGTTGTAATTTCTTTTTCTCCAATTCTTTCAACATTTGAAGCATACGACCTCCAACAAAACGACTTCGATGACTTGCCTTGTACACAAAATATTTCCACTTGCAATAAAATTTATTTAGTGTCAGTTAACTTAAACAAAGAAGTAATATTTTTTAATAGTTCCTATAGATGACAATCTTTAAAAATGTTATCAAATTTGTATATTTTCATATTATTAACTTTTAAAAACACTTAATAGTTCTAAAAAAAATTAGCAGAGTCTCCTTTGTTTATTCATGAAAACTAACTTGTTTAAATGTAAAAATTAACTTCAAAACAATGACAGAAATAACCACAACACTAAACAACTCGAAACAGCTAAGGGAGAAACAACCACAGTCATCTTATGTTTGTTAGTGGTGAACTTATAATTATTCGAGCTCTTGGAGATTACTTGAGAAGAACGAGTCATTATTGTGTGTAATTCATGAGCTATTGGAGATTACTGAAGAAGAATAAGTCATTATTACATGTAATAATTTGTACCCAACCATATGTTAAGATGTAGATATTTTTGTACATAAGACTAATTCTTGAATTGATCAACCAATATAAACATGTAACAATCGATCATCTGCAATTTTCCAAAGATGTTGATGCATACATTATATTGGTGTACATCAGTGAAGTCGTATATGATATAGGTAAGTGTGTTTAGTACTCAGATTGTATAAAATTGGTTCTTGCCATAATATGTCTTAGATGTCGCTTAGTGATATCGAGTCATGAAATTAGTGCTTGCCATAGCATTCCTTTCACGAAAGAGAAAAAAATATTCATGAACCAGCTACAAGTCGTAATCATCTCCTTCTAGTGGGGGTTGAAATAATAATGAATTCGACACCAACCATTGGTAGGTATTTCAAATGATAATATGAATAACTTGACACCAACCAATCGAAACACAACAAATAATTTTCACGAAATGTGTCAAAGTTCCTACTATGCAAATTACATTGAAATCCCGTGAGCCTAAAATTACTCGAGATAATTAGACCATGCATTATCCAAAAATACTTGTATGTTATAAGTATTTTGACAACCTTGAGTGCATCGACCAACCTTAAGTGCATGAACCATATATATTTGAATGTTATAACTATACGTCCACAACATGCCTATATGCTCTACAGTGAAGAAATATTGCAAGAAAGAAACAAGGGAGTGAATAATCTTGCTGGTTCAAACCATGGTAAAATAAAGGATAGTTATGTATTACCAAAACAAACCCTTTTGAATGTTCAAAATACACCTACAATAGAGGATAGTCATGTATTACCAAAAGAAAAAGCATTAGTTCTTATTATTACCCACTATGCTAAAGGCATTTCCTACATTACTTGGTATATTCCAAAGAAATTTCCTTATAATTCCTTTTTTATCCCGACTTATGTAAAATGGACAAATTATCTATTGTATTATAAACATGGTATGTAATCATACCTAATATATAACTCAGCTAAACATTAAGGAAAGATGTACAACAGTGAGGTGTTCAACCCTAAAAAATTAACGAATTTTTGCTTCTTCACATTAGATGAAGACAACCAAGTACTATTGTTATCTAGAGTTGCATCAATTCAGAACTAAATTTGAGCTTAAGATATGATTTCCAAAGATCCAATAAATATTTCTACCACAAGTTATTGTTTAATAAAAATTATTAGCAATCTTCTTTCTAGTATGCACATCGAATTAGAATTTCGAGATCAGGCGAGTAATGGATTTTTTTATGTCGTTTGCATAACTCACATCTCGATGGTACTCTAAAACCATTAGCTTGTAGCTTATCTTTAGTATGGAGTTTCTTATGGATTATCCTCTAAGTAAAAATGAAATTCGAGATGAGATATGCATATGTCGTCAGCCTCAAAATAATTCTTTACTACTACCAAGATCATTTGGGATATTAAATGCCTCCATTTAGTAAAATTCCTTATTGTGTAATATGGATAAATAAGTGTTTCTTTACTACTTAAACCGAAAGATTAGCCTCTACAGTAAAATCAGTGAGAGTAGGAAACTTAACAATATAATCTGATGGGAATACCCAACTTCAATAATCATTGATATTGTATAGTTGACGATAATATTAACAAATATAACTAATCTTTTAGGAATGACGCCCCTTCATAGGACTAAATCTCTCTAATAAATCTAGACCATGGAAAGTCAGTTTGAAGTGCATTCCATGCTTGCATCAAAATAACTTCTTAATTAAGTGTTGACAAATATCTAATTCCCAACCCTACATTATCCCCTATGAACAAGTGCTTCCATGGATGTATTACTAGTTTGGAGGTAGTATGACCGACCATATGAAGTTTATTATCCATTTTAGTACACTTGACCAACAATATATGCCATTTGTAAATCATAAAACTGTAGAGAATTTTAAGAATAGCTATTTTAACCAGCACCACCCTACCATCGAAGTTTCACTTGACAATTATATAATTTAAATTTTACCACGCCAGTAAGAGGTTGAAGGCGCATACACCGTTACCCCCTCCTTATATATTGATATCTTTTTCTAAATATTCAAGTTGTATAATTAGTAGTGCAAATAAAGAGTTATGGAATTTAGGATTCAAATTCTATAATGGGATTCCTATAAAAACACACACATAGATGTACATTCACATCCTTGATTTTTATTTGAAAAAAAAGATTGGGTACTTTGTTAAAACACAAATTTTGGCCAACAAACTGGCCACTCAATTTCATCATACATGTACTATATTTTCAAAAATTCAAGATGCGCCTATGGGCACGGGCATTCTCTTAGAGTATCAATGAGAGGGACGACATGATTAATAAAAATTAATGTGGACCTATATGTATAATTATCATACACTTGAGGTGAGTATCTAATACTCCAAAAAATTGCATAAACTAATTGGAAATAAATTATTCAATGCAATTAATGAAACAAATGACTTGATTAAAGGCTGAAATTGTGGATGCTAAAACTTAATTTTAACCAGGGTTTAAATGTAAATTAAAGGAAACAAAGATGGGGCCTAAATGTATAACATACCTAATATGATTTCCCAAAGCTTGTAGCAAAGAGGCGATGACTAGGGGCAACGACATGAGGATTTGTGGTTATTTGCGGTGACTTGCAATAGAAAAATTAGAGCTGGGATCAAATTAGTCAAGTAACTTGATTATATGGGAGTGTAATTTGGAGCCAAAACAAAGTGCATTATGTGGGATTTTTGTAAATACAATTAAACTAGTATGAGATAAGGAGACATCGATGTACTTACAATAAATAAATAAGTAGACATTGTCGAGATGAAAAAGGAGCAGAGATCTAGGGGAGAGTTTGTGATTGAGTAAAATTCAGAATAGGTCATGCCCCTTTCCTTCTTCAGTAATATCAACCTACAAATTCTGGCATGAGACAATGTAAAAGTAGGTAAACTAATTAAAATCATTTCTAGAATAAACAATAAACATTTTATTTTTCAACATTCATAAAAAATACACAAAGAAAACAAAGAATCAAAATTGGCATTTGTGAAAAAACTAATTCTCAAGTAGATCGACAAAATCCAATCAAAAAATAGAAGATAATAGGTAACTAATAAAGTAGGAAAGAAACACAATAGATCATTTAATAACTGGTATTCTAGAAAGGATCAATTTTGTTTACATAAAAGGGAACTTGATATCTAGTTTGGATATTTCTCGAATTGGATGAGAGGATATCCTGATGAAGAGTGGGAGAGAGACAGGACTTCATATATAAGTGGGTGTCGTGATGGGTTTGAGCAAGACTTAATCTAGTAGTTTTTCAATTAAACTTTTGTAAATGTATTTAGGTGATCTAATTTAAAAGGAGATGTAAAAACAAATGGATGACATAGTTTAGAACGATTCACTTACAAGCGACGTAAGTTAATTTATTAAAGCATCTTAAATAAGTTGTTTTCTTGTAGTGAAAATTTATTTAATGCGTAAAAATATGGGGTATTACAATGTACGATGACTATCCCTACAGTATTATAGTACCATGAGTCGAGCGACGACGCCACTTCGGTATCCCGAGAGAGGAACTAGGTTCACCTTGGGTTATGCGATGGTGATCACTTTGGTACTCTAGTAGACAAGATTATTATAATTGATACAAATATTACATATGTTGATATACACGCAAAGATGTTTTCTGTTTAGATATATACTTGAGAAGGGTAGACCAATTCTTCATGAATATTCAATTAGAGATGAATAATACATAATCTGGTAGAGAATTAGACTTAAGTGATATTTCAAACTGTTGGGTTTGGGATAAGCTCAAAGTTACTAAAATACAAGAAGAAGATGTATAATTATATTGTATCCCCTAATCATTTATATTATTATACTACTTAGACTTGTTGTTAACATCTCATATTAATAAAAATCAGTATACAGGCCACAGGGGCAGTCGCACCCCTGCTTCAGTCGTGCCCTCACTGTCAGTTGATTTTCTTATCGGATGCATATGTCGAGCATAAATGATCATTATCTTTATTAAGCTTAGTAGACCATTTTAATGGTTTGATGAATGTTTATACATTTGTAGTTACGCGATGGTACTAGTGATGTTAATTATTTTGGTATAAGAGTATGTGGTTCACCTATAGTATGTTTCAGTATTTATTTTATGCGTTTAGTTTTTATTTTTGTCATTTTTAGAATGATGTTAAATTGTTTTGATGGGTTGTACCTAATCCTTAACTACAAAATCTTATCTAGGATCTACCAAATTCTAGTTGATGATACAACATGGACCATGAACTATACTTCTCAAAACCAAAACTCACACTTAGAGAACTTAGCGTACAACTTATGTTCCCACAGTGTTCGCAAAACCAATTGCAATTGTTCTGCATGCTCCTCCTTCTTGAAGAACACATTAGGATATCATTAATATATGTGATGATGAACCAATCGAAGAAGGATAGAAAACACTCGATTTATTATGTCTATTAACACTACTATCACATTAGCTACTCTAAGAGGCATGATCCGCAACTCATATGCTCCATATCATATAAAAATCCATCTTCGTAATGTCATTCTTCCGAATACATAAGCAGTGATACCATGAGCGCAATTCAATCTTTGAAATGAATGACACACTCCTCAACTCGTGAAATAGGTCGTCGATATGCAGAAATAGATACTTGCTCTATATCGTGACCTTGTTTAGATCTCGATAGTCCACATATAATCGGAGTGAACCATCTTTCTTCTTCACAAATAAAACTGGGATACTATGGAAAAGTTCTCCTTTGTATGAACCCTTGGATAAAAAATTACAAAGCCTACTCCTTAGGCTCCTACAATTTTAATGTATTCATCCGGTAAAGTTCCCTCTCATTAGACGTGTTATTCGACACAAAATCTATACACATGTCTACCTCTTCACTATTGGTAATTTCGTTACCTTATCAAATGCGCCTTTAATCCTCTTAAACAATCGATATTGTGTCTAATGATACTATGAACTCCTCGAATGAAGTCATATACATTCTAATACAAGTGTATGCTAGACCCTCCTTCTCCCGGTGCATAACTATAAGAAATAGTCCTTCTCGAAAATAGTAAACACAGAAATCTACCATCGTTAAGAGATTCTAAGCGTAATACATATAGCTACTACTCAAGGTTAAATAATACGAATCATAAGATTACATGTCTGAATTAATAAAGTAGTTTAATAACCAAGTCGACCAACGAACAATCATGTCTCTACAGTCACATCAAAAAGTAGTTCCCCATCCGTTGGGTATCCATATACAAATAAATCCCGGTGATTACATCTATATAACTGATAATGATATTAAACACACTACTAGAAAATAATGAAAACTCCTTGATGTCTAAGATAGGCTCATACGCGTGAGACATAAATACAATTGCACCCATCACCCAATGGTATTCTCAATAACACAGGTCATTTTGTGGACCCTACTACTTAAGTGGCATCACTCGCCGCAAGTGTAAAAATATCCTCTAAAGGAATATAAGAAAATGGAAGATCTATAAGCAACCCTATTGACCTTGTCTCCATATTCGTCACTATTAACTCTTCCCTCACTTGGTCTTCCCTTATTGGTCGTGACCCCACCACTCATAATTTCCTTGGCTCTACAAGTCCTAACAAATCATATTGTCTACTCTTGGAACCTCTTGGGATATTCTCCCTCTATGCGCTTCCTTTTACTGGCATATTCTTCCTTACTTGGGTCTACTTTACACCGTCTCTAGTCATTGGGCCTACTTTGTCCTTGATCTTCACAATCTTTGGAAATTTATCCTTTAAATAGTTGTTGTGGCCCTACTGATGTAGGAAAGTAACTCCTGCCATTAAAATGTTAGTGTTGATTAATGGTTTACCTAATAAAACTTGACAAACCCTCCTCGTAAGGTATATTCCAAATCAAAATAAATTAATCTCCCACTGAAGAAAATAACGCGAGCATCTTTCTTTGCCTCCATATCAATATGTCTCGGTGAAAATGGATAAAGATAGTTGAATTCCTCCTCATATCGGATAGCACAAGGTCGCACAAATGAGATCTTCAAAAGCATACTTCTAATTCCGTTACGAATGGTGATAAAAAAAACATTTCTACTAGATCCATACGCTAAGAACTTGCTAAAGGTATCATACCCAAAATTCCTTAACTTTTTACCAGAGTCAACCTCATGCATGAGACGTCTCATAACGGAAATCCAAACAAGGAACCCTCCCATTACACTCGGTGTTATTCAAATCGTTCTCTTAGAATATTGGGATGAAACTACCTAAGTGGTCATCGTTATAGATAGTACAAGTCATAAATGGTAAAACTATAAAGTAATCAGATAACAGAATGAAGAAAATTGACGGACACACTTAAGATCCCTAGGACACTAGAACCTGGAATGATCTGATACCACTGTGACACCTCATAAAATTTAATAATCGATTGATTAGGTCTAATACAAACTCAATGGAATAAAAAAAATTGAATATCAATCTAATTAAGAATATAATAAACTAAATGCATAAAATAAATATTTAAAACATACCATAAATGAACCACATAACTATGATACCGAACTAACCAATAGTATTAGCATCATTGTGTAACTACAACTATATCAACATAAATACAACTACCGTAATTATCTCAGGGAGGAGGCGACACAACTGCCTATGCCCTAAAAACATTAATAGAAGACGTTAATAACAAGTTTTAGTATCGTAATAATGTAATTGATTTTGGGTTACAACATAATTACACACCTTCATCCAGTCTTTTTGTTACTTTTAGGTTAAATCAACCCAAAATGTCACATGCGTCTAAAACCAAGCCCATATGTTCCCTATGATTAATTCTTAATAATCGCTATGTAATTTTGTGTATGAGTTCCATTTTATTCAGTTATACATCATAATAGTAAAATGTCATATAGGAAAGTAGTCTCTACATCTACGTCTGTATAATACAAATATAGATATTTGCTATGTAATCATCTTATACATATCAATTGCGTAATATCTCAATAAAAAGAATTTTCTACATCTATATCCACATAATATAGTCACGGTCCAACACTTGTACCTTATATAATGGCCTTTTTCCAACCCGTACAAAATGAAGGCCTATCATATATCCTTAGGGAATTGCTCACACAAACTATGCATAGTTATACGTTGTCGCACACCTTTAACCATCAAGTCATCTCCAAAGGGATAATCACCGCCCCTTCAAACCAGTCAAATAACCCTATATCCAAAGCTATATGAAAGGATAAACTCTAGCATCTTACTCCGGATACAACAAAAATGTTAGAACATAGTGTTCGGGTAATCATAACCAAGGTAAACTCGTCTCATTGCATCTAGTTAGCCATGTAATCATGGTCATTCAATTGAGGTAGAGTTGTCTTTTGCATCAAGGTACCAAAATAATGATCATCGTTCGTGCCTCATATGGACACCCCCTATAGTACGTATCCCGCGAGTACACATGCCCAATATATCACATATAATATATATAACAAGTAATCCAAAATAGTTAAGGTTTAATAGTCTTAATTATAAATTTAACACCATATTTAGCCCTTTTTAATTAAGAATTTTTTATTCTGATCAAATGTCTTTCAATCTCCTCATTCAAACGAGAATATACAGTTCGATCGAACGAGAATACACTGTTCGTTCTAATGAGTACTAACGACCATTTTAACGACATTACACATATCATTCGAACAACCTCCTCTTTTCATTCGAATGAGAAACTCCACTTCATTCAAATGAGGTTACAATCTCCTTTGAATGACATTAGCATATAAACTTCATCTTTCTAGAGAAATTCCACCATTGATAGCCCTTAAAACTCAATTCCAAGCCTATAAATGTATCCAAACTTCAATTTCCAGATCTATAATTTATCTAGCAACAACCCAAACCAATTTATAATGGTTTAAATTACTTTTACACAGATTTAAGATATAATTTCAAATTCTCCTTCCAAGAACCCTAACAAATGATTTGATCCCAATTCAACCCAATTACTGATTAATCCATAAAATTAAAAAAGGCTTCTAATTGTCTAACTTATAACCTCTTAACTCATTCATCAATTTAATAATTTTTAATCTAATCACAATGAATCAAATAAATTCATAATATTCTAATAACATGGATTGTTACCTAATTTACTAATTAACACAATTCAAATAATTGTTAATTAAATTGCCTAATTACAATAATTTTAGGTTAAGAATCCAATGAGCAATCACAATATAACACAACTTTAATTTTATGATTATACTAAATAAACTTGTCTTGAACAAAGATATGGGATTCCAGTCCAACGATCTCAATTCCTTCTTCTACAAGTCCACTTGCCTCTAATTTCTTATTCTCCAAGTATTTCCCCTATCTCTAACCTCTCTTTAGACTTAGGGTTTCTCTCTAAAGTTCTAATAATGGACTAAGGTGACCCTAATCCTCTTTTTATTGAGTAATTAACAAAATTTGGGTTGGGACCCTTATTAACCATGACCTATTAAGACCACAATGATCTCTAAAACGTCTAAAATCCAACTCAATCCATATACTAACATATGGACCTTAAAACCCATTATTTTAAGGTGTAATAGGTCATTCTACATGTCCCTAAAGTTAATCTTATTATTCCATAAAATAATTATTTTTTTTAACTAAACAATTATATTTCATTGTCGTATTTTAAATTGAATTGAATTTTAAATAAAAACATAATTTGTAGTGATGTCACCAGTCACAACAAATAAAGAAACACGAATACTCACAGATATAGTTGATTTAATTTACTATAAATTATGGGGTATTACAGTAATCATAACCAAGGTAAACTCATCTCGTCGCATCAGGGTACCCATGTTATCATTGTAACTCAATCAAGGTAAACTTGTCTTTCTCATCAGGATACCAACGTGATCATTGTTGCTTGTTCCCCATATAGATATCCCCTCTAGTACGTATCCTACGAGTACACGGGCTTGATATGTCACATATAATCCACAATGCAAGTAAACCTACTACACATAAGGGTTATAAGTTCCTATTCGAAATGCTAACTTACTTACCAACTAGTTAAGTAATTAAACACACATAATTAAAGTTCTTATATCAATATCTTTCTATTGTCTAAGTCCCAAAGTCCATTCAACCTTACATTTCTAGTAAATTATGGAAATTACCAAATTTTCCATGGTCGTGTGAACGTCCCTAGAACCTATCCGTTCTCATAGTGTGCGTGCAACGACCATGATTGTGGTTGTTCATGCGGCTAAATGATGAAATCTTCCACAGTTTAATTTTTCTTCAAACTACAACCCTGCCATAATTTCTATTTTCATAAATCACCATTTTCGATCTTTCCTAAGGTACTATTACCTCGAATGTACCCAAATTTGTCATTTTACCTCTTCAACCTTCCTTTCTATACAAACTTTACCAATGTTAATTTATTTATATAGCCACTAGATTTATATATTAGATCTAAAGGCTTAGAACCCTAGAATCCCATTCATTCTTAAAACCCCAATTTCCCAACCATTTCATGAAATATCAAAGGGCTTTTCTTCAATTATGTAAATCCAAAATCAATTTAACACCATTTTTTCCATATAAACAATTTCATATTGAACTTCACACATTACTCTAGAAACATGGAGATTAATCTAAATTTCCAATTTGATAATTCCAAAACTTATAAATTTAATACCTAACTCAAGTTATACTAAATTTGGATTTAGAATTCAATGAGTAAGGATACAATAGTACAAAATCAATTATATTTATGTACAAGGTAAACTTCCTTTGCACAAAGATGTGAGATTACAATTCACTTATCCCAATTCCTTATTCTCTAATTCCAATTTCCCCCAATATTCTCCAAGTAGTCTCCTCTCTTCTTAGCCTCTCCCTAACATAGTGTTTTCTTTTTAAGGTCTTAAGATTGAACTAACTAATGCTAATCCCATTTTTTCTCGTTATCCACAAAATTAGGATTGGGACCGTTATTAATCATGAACCAATAAGCCTAAAATAATATCTAATTAGTCTAAAGACAAGCCCAAACCGTATATTAGCCTATAGGACTTAAAACCCAACTTTTTAAGTCCTAACCAAACATTTCATATGTGCCGAACATCATTCCAAATTATCAAACCCACTTCTGAATGTTCCAATTTGTATGAATACCAAAAATCATTATTAAATTACTTATTTATTAAATAATTATTAATTCATTTTCATGTATTAAGTCATATTTCAATTTCGAATAGACTAAACATAACACCACACTTATGTAATTATAGTTAGTGACATCACATGTCACTGCAACAACATATAATCATAAATAATAAAATTCGTTATTTAATTAATC
Source organism: Sambucus nigra (assembly GCA_949130495.1). NCBI lineage: Eukaryota > Viridiplantae > Streptophyta > Magnoliopsida > Dipsacales > Adoxaceae > Sambucus > Sambucus nigra. The sequence continues at coordinate 165,331,398 of OX422213.1, read as the reverse complement.
CATTAAAATTACAGGGTATTACATTCTTCCTCCATAAAGTCAGGAATTTCATCCTCAAAATTTGAATTCTTTATATTGCTACTCGAAAATATAAGAATATCTCACTCGTATCATCCTCATACTACATACATAATCAACTCATCTTATGACGTACACTAAGGTCTCTTGTCGTAACTCATGTTCGGTTAACCCCTAACCACTAACCCAAACATTGTAATATTAACTTGTCCCACAAGGACTACATAATTTGTGAACCCGTATTAACATCTTGTTCGCATTAAGGCTGATAAATCTAGGTCAAATGATATTGTCATCACCCTATCCACTGGTATATGAAAAGACCCATACATCGATAGTGACAACTCTAATTTATAATTCAACTTTGAGATATTAATTATAGAGGATGTTTTCAATAGTACCCAACCTACCTTTTGGTTCCCCAAACCATGTTCTCATTCATCACACAATCTTTTTTGCCTACTCCGAAAATCTGCCTACACCCTATTATGAACTCCACTCTTCTTTAGGTCCCCCGAATACATTCCCACACAACAACTTGTTAACTTTTAATTATTCACCCACTTGGTAAAGATAACTTAAACCATCCTAATTGATTACTTGTCCTCATTAGAACTCCTACACCCTAACAAAACTCAATGACTCTACTCTCAAACTTATACATTGTTATATCGAACACTGCAAATCTTTGAATGTCTTCTGTGCTCTTCCTTTTTAATAGAAGGAGTCCCTTCTTGACACAAAATATACCCATAACTACTGCATCGCATAAACCATATGAATTCCTTAAATTATTATATGCCCCTTTGATTTTTGAATGTAAAGTAACCCACAAAATGTTCTACTCATCCAAAACTCCCATTAGTAGCTTGGGACCTTCTGGCACAACCAATTTCTCTTAGAAATGTAAACGTATACATTTGTTATCGTAGTATAGGACTCTTAACAGGTAGAACTCCATTCCTTCCCTCGATAAAGTTCATCCATTTAGATGTAAAGGTCACCACTACTACATATTCTTCCGCTTCATCAAGAGTTCATTATTAAATCCAATAACAATCACATCATAACAACACACTTATCTTCAAATGGTCGAACGTAATGAGAACTTATACTGTATCATAACTTGGTCATGTCCCTTTGAGGTTCAAGACATATGCCTGAAGTATATCTTATATAAGGACAAAGATTACCTTTGCCCAATCCATATCACGAGTGGGATAATTATCCTTCTAAGGCTTAATCTTTCGAAAAGTATAAGCTATAGGCATTTCCTCTTACATCAATATGCCTTTTATTCCGTGGAGTGATGCTTCTATATATACTAAGTATTCCATACTGTGTGGTAACACAATGACGTTCTCAATTTTGAGCTTTTCCTTCAGATTAATAACTTCACTCTTACAATTGCTTTAAACAAATAGCACCCCATTTTGGTTGAGGTGAGTTAATATCCCATCTATCCGAAACCCTTAATGATCCTTTTGTAGTACACAGGTAAACCCAAGGAACTCCGGTCTTTTATAGGTGGCGTGGGCTATCCCCAATTCATAAATGTAGATACCTTACTAGGAACCACTCAAATCCTGACCTCAGATACAATATGGACTAAGAACGGTACTTATCGAAACAAAACTCACACTTAGGGAACTCAACGTATAATTTCTCTTCCCATAGTGTTTGTAAAACTAATTAAAACTACCACGCATGCTTTTCCTTCTTTCTAGCATATCCTATAATGTCGGCAATAAATATGATGATGAATTAATCCATGAATGTATGAAAAATCCAATTCATCATATCCATTAATACAGGTGATGTGTCAATTAGTGTAGACTGCATGACTCGAATTCATATGATCCATCTCGTGTGTTAGTAAATTCATCGTCGAAATGTCCTTCTTCAAAATACATAACTGGTGAGACCTGACGGAAGCTAATCTTAGAGAAGAATGATGCACTCCTTAACTAGTTTGATAAGTCATTGATATGCGAGAATACATACTTGATCCGTATCGTAACCAGGTTCAACTCCCAATAGTCCATACATAATCAAAGTGAACCATCCTTCCTCTTTTCAAATAAAACTAGCTCATAATGGCGGCATAATCCCTATATGATGCATGTCTCAAAAACTACTGAACTTTATCCCTCGACTCCCGTATGTTGACCAAAGTTATTGGTATGATTTCCTTAATTTGGGCCTGGTACTCGTAATAATATCTATGAAAAGTCTACCTTTATACTATTAGTAATCATCTTATCGCATCAAATACGTCCGTAAGCTCCTGCACAATCATCATCGAGTTTAATAATATAGTGACCTCTTCATACGAAGTCTTGTCTATCATCATAAAAGTGTGTGCTAAACCCTCCCTCGGACCCGTGCATAATTACAAAAAAATCCCCTCCATGAACACGACAATGGTGGAAACCTACCCCTGATAGCCTATATAAGCATACTACATATATTTAATACTCCAAGATAAATAATATGAATTATAAGACTACATTTTGAAATCAACAAAGCAGTTAAACACTCTAACAAACAATTAGATCTCTACAATCATGACTTAAAGCATCCCCTACCCAATAAGTAATCCATATAAAAATAAAATCTTGTAATGACATCTATACATCTCATAATCGTAGTACACACCACTAATAAACAATAATGAATCATTAATGTCCAATTAAGACTCTTGCAGTGAGTCATAAATATACCCGTAACCATCATCAGTGGAATCTCAAATGATTGGTTGGCACTAAAGCATTTAATAACGGAGTGTACTCACTTTCCATAATTATAATACCTTCCTATTAAAGTAATTAACTAAACAACAACCTTACTAACCTTACATCTATGATCATTTTTGCTAAAGCTTGTCTTGTTGGGCCTACCCTCATTAGTCATGACCTCACTAATCATTATTCCTTTGGAGTTGTTGGCCATAACATATCATATTGCCCATTCTTATAAACCCATTGGTGTCTGATCCCCCTTGTGGTTCCTTTTTCTATCGAGGTCTACTCTACTCGGGTCAACTTTATACTATCTCTAATCATTTTGGACGTCTTTATCCTTTGTTGTATCATTCTTAGGAATCTATATCCTTCATATAATTGTGACGGTCCTAATTATATACGAAGGTAACTTCCACCACCTAAGCACAAGTGACGAAGAAAATGTTACCAAATAAGATATACCAAACTTGTCACATAAGATTTATGCCATCTCCAAAAAAAGCTTCTCGAACTGAAATTATGAATAGCTTTTATCGCTTTCGTATCAATCCCTCGTGATGCAAAAATATAAACATTATTGAACCCCTCCTCTTGTTGGTTACTACGTGCTCGTCTAGAAGAGGTCTTTAATACTTGATCCTTTTGGCGTGACGGATGATGAGTGGAAACATTTTTACCTCGAACCATATGCTAAGTACATTCCAAAGATCTCACGTCGAATGGTCATTCACTCCCGATCGACAATGACTTCATGTGTGGGATGTTTTGCAAGATAAGTCCCAAGAAGGAATCCTACCTATACACTTTGATTTCTTCAAGTCTATTGTCTAGAAAAATGACAAAAATCCCCTAAGAAGTTATCGTTACATTGAATACAAGTCCTAAATGGTAAGCATATAAAGTGATCAAAGAACACAATGTAAGAAAATGATGGAAGCACTCAAGGTCCCTAGGACACTAGAACCTGGGATACTCTGATACCGACTGCGACAACCCGTAAAATATAATAATGGATTGATCAAGTCTAATACAAACTCACAAAAATTAAATAATTGAATATCATTTTAAGCATGACTATAATAAAAACAAAATGCATAAAATATTAAACTGAAACATACCAATTGTAAGCCGCACAACTCTAATACCAAACTAACCAACATTACTAGTACTATCGCATAACTACAACTGTTTCAAGATAAATCAAACTACTAAATTGATCTAAGGGTAGAGGCGACATAGTTGCCTATGTCCTAAAAAGTAATATCAAACCTAAGAAGTATAAGAATGTAATCGAGTTTTGGTTATAATAACTTACGCATATTCTTCTCATATTTTAGTTGCTTTTGAGTCAACCCAACCCAAAGTAACCCTACATATCACATGCATCTAATCCATAGTCCATATTTCCCCATGATTAAATCTTATTAATCTTAAAGGTCATTTGATTACTAATAATGGTCTTTATTCATCTTTTACGTCTGAATGATATAATATATCAATATCAGTATTCTCTACTAAATCATCATATATATCTCCATTATAAAATATCTTATCAAAATAATTCTCTATATCTATATCCACATAATACAGTCACCGTCCAACACTCATATATCATACAAGGTCCCTTCTCAAACCCGCACATAATGAAGGTCAATCCCACTGCCTTCGAGGATTGCTCGCGTGTACTAGACATAGTTATAAGCTATCACATACCTACAACCATCAAATCAAATCTAAAAGTATAATCACTATGCCCTCATACCAGTCATATAGCCCACACACTATTTGGGATAATCATAACCAAGATAAACTCGTCTCATCCCATTAAGGTACCCACGTAATCATCATCACTCAATCAAGGTAACTCGTGTTTCGCATCAGGGTAACAATGTAATCATCATCATTTATTTACCATATGGATATCCCCTCTTGTACGTATCCCACGAGTACCCATGTCTGCTATGTTGCATATAATACACAAAGAATGTAAACATATTACATATAAGGGTTACAAGATTATCATCCAAAATTTAGATTTAGAATCCAATGAATAAGGATATAGTAACACGAAATCAATTATGTTTTTATACAAAGTAAACTTTTCTTACACAAAGATGTGAGATTCCAATCCGCTTAGCCCAATTCTTTCTTCTCTAAGTATACATGCCCCGAATGTCTTCTTCTTCAAGTACTCTTATCTTTATCTCTCTCTAGCCACACTTTAGATTTAGGTTATTCTCTCTAAGGTGTTATTAATGAACAAAGATAACCTAATCTCCCTTTTATCTTATTAGCAATGAAATTAGGGTTGGGCCCCTTATTAACCTTCATCCATTAAGCCCAAAATCATCTCTAATTAGTCTACAGTCTAGCCCAAACCATATACTATCCCATGGGACTTATAACCCAACTTTTCAAGTCCTAACCAAACATTCTCTATTTACTAAACATCATTCCAACGTATCAAACTAACTTATTAATATTATAATTTATACGAGTACCAAAAATCATGATTAAATTACCTATTGACTAAATAATTATTAATTCACCTGTGTATTAATTCATATTTCAATTTTAAATAAACTACACATAACACCACGCATATGGAATTATTATTACTTCCATCATATGTCACTGTTGGCGTATATGATCGTAAATAATAAAATTCATAATTTAATTAATGCATTAAAACTATAGGGTAGCACAATCTTAGGGTAGCGATTAACTTACACATTCCTAGTCCCTAGTAATCAAATTCAAAACAAGAAGAACTATAAGAAAACCACAAAATCGGAGATATATACAAAAGCGATAAAAGAAGATAAAAAAAAAAGCATAAGGCCACTTTCGCGGGCGAACGATTGCATTTAGCGTATGCAATAAGACGTTAAACCCCTAGGTTACCCTACTGGACGAGTGTCGTCTCGTGAGGGTTTTTCAGGGATGAAATCCACAAACATCATATGGTTTCCTCAAAATATACCCAATCAACATGCGAGAAACTCAGCAATACGAACAAGATTTCAACATGTTATTAGAAAAGTGAATGAATTCACACAGAAGTACATATAATTAATAGTATATAATGCACCTCATATAATTGAAACCTTAAAATGTGGGAGTGGAGTGAGAACATGTAAAGAATGATTTGGCCAAAACTTAAATAAACCGAATAAAAATAAAGGCATTCATATATTCAATCCTCATGGGCATTGCAGTCATCAAATGAATTCACTTGAAACAGGGAGGTAACACACGGGACGTGAGGAAATAAAGAGCACATGTAAATGGAAACTAGGCCACGCACAAGTCACAAATAAAGAACTCTATATAGGAAATAAGAACATGTAATTTCAATGAAAGATACCGCTCATTGAAGGAGGCGAAATGCATTTTCACAGATTATCAAAACTATTTAAAATTTTAAATTAAATGCTCCCTAAGATCACATATGACTTGATAGGGTTGTAGTGTAGGCTAAGCTAGGGTACGAAACGAAGGATATGTATGTACGGATTCAAAGTGTTCAGAGATGAAAACTCGGGATAATGGGAAAATGCGGGCAATTTCAAAATTGGAAAACAAGTTCCAAACAAGCATTAAATATAACAATTGGAGAGCAATTAACGCTTATTGAACTATATACACAATATATACAAATTTCTCTTTCTTTTCTTTTCTTTTTTTTCTCATGAATTTTATTTTTCACTACTTTCTTTTCTTTTCTTTTCACACTCTCACATGCCTAAATTGCAACCGCAACACAACATCATATAATCCTAAGTATCATTCCAAACAAAGGTACGGAATGTAATATGTATGGCTTATAACTCCAATGTGGAGTTAGTTATGGGATTTTGGGTAATGAAATGAAAGACTAATATTTAGGCTCAAAAAGGTACAGAAAATATATAAGTTAAGGTCAAGGCTAATATGGGTGATATGACAAAGATTGCGTATGATCATTTCATAAAGTTTATGCAATTCTCGAGTCAAAACAATATATGAAAATCATGCTCAAGTAATACATTTCATATATGAACTCAATTAGTGAACGATAAAATGAAAGAATAGTGAGATTACCAACAAATTCAACATTTTCAATTAGGAAAGAAAAGTGTATACACTCACAAACGACGAAAGGTACAAAGCTTACACGGTGTAAGTATATACAATGCAACAAAACATTACCGAGTTATAAAAATCTTAAACCAAATAAATAAAACAAGAAAATCGTATGTGCTCATGGGATTAAAATTTAATTCATAAAGTTATTCATAATATCAATAATTGAGGACTAAAGTCTAATAACTTCTAAAATCGAGAACATGCATCATTGAGTTGCCTATTGGATTGGGCAATTATTAAAATTTATCATCGGCAACAAAGACAAAATGCCCAAAAAAGGAGAAAAAAAGAAAGAAAATCTTTTTGAAATTTTTAATTTTTACAAGAAAAGTATGCTTGAAAATAACATATAATCAAATCAAAGAAACTAGCAATTAATGGATAGAATATCCCACACCCCCTAACTTAAAACCTGACATTATTATCAATGTGAATTAAGAACCAAGTTAAAGAGACGAAAAGACACATATTACCCATAATGGAGCGATCTCCGGAAAGTACAAGTCCAATGATTCTAAAAAAACATGTTAGTACCAAAGCATAACAAAAAGAAGAAATAAAACTTTAACTAATCACACTAAACTATAAGTAAAAAGAAAAATAAATTAACTATGTACAACCTACCATTTAGACTCTTAACTAATTATACACTAGAAGTTAAAATTTTTGAGGGTCCACCTAAAATACGACCTTGATTTGAAAGATCCACGACGGACCCTCCCTCTCATGCATGCCTCCCAAAAAGAATAATTATGTTTGAACAACGAAAGGCATGTGTAAGGTGTAAGAAATGAACTATCCCCAATTAAAATTTTTGGAGTGAGGATGGGGGATCTGGATAAGACCGGTGACAAATACTCATGGGGGCCAAGAAAAATATAATCAACTCCCAAGTATTTTGAAATTGGAATAGGAGGGGGCGCATAAGGAGGCAAATATGCCTTCATGGAAAACAACTCGAGCAAGTACTCGTCGGTGAAAGGGTTGGACATTTTAAAGTTCGGCACCGATTAATCGGGTACTTGTGACGGTGTGAGAACGGAGAATGAAAAGGTGGAGGAAAGAAATTCAAACTCAAGAGATGAGTTATCATCACTCAAAGTTGGAATTTCGAAGGAGATATGATCATTTTTAATGAAACTTTCTTCTTTGGAATCCAAAGAAGAAATCATTTCATTGCAAATGGATACTACATCCATTTCATCCTCACTTTCATTCTGAATTAAACCATGGGCCAATTCAATAATGTTTTTTTCCAAAGTAGGCAAAACATCCTCATTTGGTTCAAAACATTCCTTGACTTCAAAAGTTTTGGAAGAAAAATCGTCGTCGGATTCAAATAATAAATCCAATTCATGTTTCCACAAACGATTTTCTTCTCGATAATTGTCTTCATACCTCTCATTCTCAAGCATGATCAAACCCTCGCCGAAAATCATAGGCCGAGGTGCGAATTCTTAGAAATGAGAAATTTGAAAATTATTATTGGAACTATACTCAAAATCATTATTATAATAATTTTGAAAGATATTGCAATTTGTTTCAAAATTCCTATTATAAGGAATTAGAGGCCCAAAATCATTATCCTCCTCCTCAAAATAAACGCACTCCAAAGCTGGACTTTTGTAATACTCGACCAAAGTCATTTTTGAGTTTGTAATTTTTTGGGACTCTAAGTATTGACCAAAAGTCATAGGTTTACGGAGATTTTGAGAATTATCATAATGATTATCGAAAGGATTGGAATAAGACACGCTTACCCCAAAGATGGCTTGAAGTGGAGAATTCCACAAAGATATGCGCAACCAAAAAAATTCAAACGGTTCTTGGCGCTCAAATGTAGAAGTCCTGCAAAAATTGTTAAGAAAAAAATACAAATAAAAAAAATAATATGAAATACTAAATCAAATAAATTCTAAAACATCAAGTCCCCGGCAACGGCGCCATTTGATAGACAGGGTTTTTTTGCGGTGTCACGTCACCGACGCCGGTCATTTGTTATATTCGGCTCACCAACTCTATACAAAAACCTAAACTATGACTACACTCTTTTAAGGGCGTATAGCGGCCAGTCTAGGTATTGAATCCAAAAAGACAAGTTGTTAGAACTTAGTTGGTTTAATATTCCTAAAATAAAAGTGTAAAAGATAATTTCTAACCAAAAGAAAAAGATAACAAAAGGAAAATATTAAACTAGGCGAATGTATTTAAGCTAAATTACCAAAGAGAATAAAAACTATAGGTTGCGTCCGATATCCCTCACCTAGTGTTAATTAGTGTAAAATGGTTACATGGGCTCACTAGTTATTAAGATTGCGTCTTGTTTCGACTGTTAATTAAATCAAGAGTTGTCACACCCCTAAATTCTCATAAAAGTATAATAAGATTTTGGAGTCAACAAATATCCCAAAAATTACGCACGCAAGGTCGTAAATATGGAGCATACATGATATACCCCGTAAAATCTCCTAGGCATAATAACTGGAACAACACAATCAAAATAAACACAGAAAAACTCCATCAGCAAAGCAAAGTAACCAAACCAACCCTAGGTGAGTTCAATCCAACACATCCTAGATTAAATTAACCCCTAAACATATTAAATGACATTAAATAAAATGCAATTAATTAATTAAAGCACACTTATTAAATTGACAACTAAAATTAACTAGACATGGAAATAAATGGAAAGAATGGAAATCTAGGTTACAAAGCATAAATAAGAGAGAAGAATATAATGAATAGTATAAAGAAGCTTACATTAATGGAGAAGTACAATTGGAAAAGGAAGATCCACAAAAACAATCCCCAAAATACACAAACCCTAGGTCTCGCACTAAAAAAGAGAGAAAAAACTAAGTCCTAAATTCATTCTCCTTTTACAAATAAACAAAGTGTTGTATTTATACTAAGTTGGAAAAAGGAAAGAAAAGAAAAAAAACAAGAAAAGAAAAAGGAAAATTTACAATTAACAAATAAAATAAAAATAAAAAATAAAAAATGGGATAACAGCAGTAAATGGGTCGGCTAAAAATAGAACACCGGTCGACTGGGTCCCAAACCGGTCGACCGTCGGAATAGTGATGGTGGCTACTGTCTCGAAGTCACGGCAAAACACCAAAATCCAGTCGACCGCACTTCGCAACTCTTTGTAATAACAAAACCAAAAACCAAAAAAAGATCCAACTCCATAAATAGTCAAAACTATGAACATGTCAAAATGGGTACTCCGAAAACCCGATCCAACTGACCCACAACTATACCCGTACGCAACCCAAGCTCCAATTTCGGACTAAAAACTCGAATTTTGGATGAAACCAAAACCCAAGAACAATCTTGGGACAAAAGAAAATCGCCCATGGAGGCTCCTACAAAAGTGAAAGAGAAAAGGACATAGGTGAAATTAAATAAATTGTTAATATATTAATAAAATAATAATAAATAAAGTCTTATATTTCCTCCCCGATTAAAGGTCCATGTTTCCTTTGTTTGGACTCCTATTCGAGCACCTTTCGTGGCCACACGAAGCTTGGGCCGAGGGCTACAACTTCCATGAATACTTCGGGCAAAAATCCCAAAGTGTGAAATGAAGAAAATGCCCCTAAACGTGCAAATCGCGATAAAACTTTATTGAAATGCGCTCAAACATCATACTGGGCACTTTAATACCTATAAAAGCTCAATTATACCTCAAATAACATGTTAGCATATAAAACGGAGGTTGTATGATTAACAAGCATAATTATAGACATTAAAGTAACTAAGGGGGCAAAAATGCATAAGTTTGAGGGTAATTAAATGCAATGTTCGATACTAATCAGCGATGATTTAGAAGGGAACATTCATGAGGCATGTGATGAACTTTACCAAGAAAGTCTTAAGCTTAAAAAGTATAACATCAAATTCCTAACAAAGAAGTTTTAAAAGTTTATTTCGAAAAGTTATCTCAAACTTAAACATGCCAAGGTATTGAAATTTGATTTGGTTGAAAGAACTAATGTCCTTGACAGCATTCTTTTCAAATGTGGTCAAGTAAAAAATTATGAACGGCCTTAGTTTTGTCGAGTTTGTGGCCATCCAGATTGTGGGAGCGCCCAAAATGAGGTTTTGTGGAGATCGGGGTCAAGGAATAAAAATCTCATTTTCACCACTCGTGCGATGTTCGTGGGCTCCCACTAATATAAATCGACCGTCATCAATGGGTGTGAAATTGTAAAGAATGGAGTCACCAACCTATTTTACTCAAAACATACAAAAGATATATCCATCCCTAAAGAAATGACTTAGAAGAAAATTAGACACATACAAAACTAAATAGGTCACGAGTCCGAGGACTAATTTATGGATGGAAAGTTATTAGTCACACATTTCACTCTTTCGCTCTCTTATATGCTATAAAAATATTATTCTTTTTCCTCAAATTTGTAATTCATGTGTAAAAGTTGTATGGGGTGAAAAATATTTATATGAGTGAGGAGAGAAATCATCGTGTCTACGTCATGGAAAAGTCGAGAACGAGTCATTCGAAGAAGTGAAATGAAAAGAAAAGGAAAAGTCTAAAGGTAGCCAAAATGTGAGCGATGTGCCAGATCAAAATTCACTACAAGGTGGTGTAATGTGCATGTCTAATGGGGCCAGTAATGAGGATAAATGGGATAAAAATGCCTAAACTGTAAGCGATGCACCGGATCATGATTCATAATGGGGGAGTGAATATGCATGTCAATATGACCCTTAAAAGAGGAAAAGTTGTGAAAATAGATAATAAAATAAAATATGGCGGTACTCCGGATCGTAAATTTCTATAAATAAGCGAGTACGCATATCAAAGGGGTCGATAAAGAGCAAAGATAGGTAAATTAATATGTATACATAAACACTAGTAAGAAATGAGATAGAAAAATAAAGTAAATGATGACAAAAGATGAAAAATGGACTGGAATCCCAAGATGAACTCAGGATGCCTACATAGCCAGAACCGACATCAAATTCCACGTAGTTTAAGAAAACATGAGGGTGGAGTTTTAGCCCATAAATTCGAAACTAGAGTTTTCTTATTTTAATTTTTTGAAAAACATGTGAAAATAGTGAAAATGTAGAAAAATAGAGGGGAAACTCTTGTTTGGGCTTTATGAATTAAACCCTCCTTTTGACTTTTTTTAGTTTATGAAAATAAATTGGTGTGTATATAAATAATAAAAAGATGATCTGAGGCGAGAAAGTATAAACTAAAAGGAAAGATATGATGAAAGTAATAAAATGTAGGAAGTGACGCTGAATTAAAAAACTTGAATAGAAGAAATTTAGACCTTTTATGGAATTTGGATTATGATTTATGAGGTGATGTAGGATGAATTTAATGGTGGAAAAGGTGAGATGTGAGTTATGTAATGGACTGTTTGGAAAGGGATATATTGAAAGGTTATCGTGTTGATTTAAAGGAAAGGTCCTCATCAATGAGGTCAGGGTTTCCTTAAATAGGAAACACTAAAGCGGATAAAAGACTAAGCTTCCCAGGGGGATAAGTATGTCCCTTAGCCTGCCAATATGTAAGCTTACAGGATTTGGTGGCCAAGTGAAGTATATGTTGCCTGTAGGCAAGGGTAGAAGGGTGCCTATGAAAATACAAATCGTAAGTTCGATTAGCACATGGATGGGACTGTTGAAAAGTGGATACGAAAATCTATGAAAAATCATTGAGATAAAGTCAAACAGATATCAAAAAGCATTTAGTGACCTCCATTTATGATTTTTGGGTAAAAAGGAAACTAAACATGGATTATAAGTACGATTCACACACGGTATGAACCGCTGGAATGGGAATTCAGAGATATATGAAAACTCATTAAGATACTCTCAGGTCCAAGAGTTGAACAAAGTTAAACGGAGATTAAGAAGCATCTGGTGACCTTTGGTCAGGGTGTTTAGGTAAAAACGCAACTAAATGAGAATCTGATGTCCACTTTATGCATGGAATGGACCGTTGGAAAGAGGATTCAAATCCCTTTGAATGTGAGTTGATATAGTCTCGATTCTAAGAGTTAGAACATGTAAAAAGATCTCAGGAAGCATCTGGTCACTTAATGTTATGGCTTGAAAAAGGACCAAGGGGTTCAAAAGTTAAAGGGATAATGCCTAGAACCTATAGAGGTGTTTGGGTGGTACTGGAATGGGGTGTATATAGAGCCCCATGACGTGCAAGCTTAGGATAAGCGGAGGTCATCGAAAGATAGACACCAATGGAAGAAGTTATGTCAGTATAATACCCCACATCTTGTCCGACTTTATTACGATAATGAAGTATTTTTTATTTTCTGGTGTTAATAAATTAAGCCTTTGCTTTTATCTTATCCACACATTTTAACTTATATGAAAATATGTTTTCACATATATCCACTCATTTTAACTTATATGAAAAATATCTTTTCACACTTATCCACCTATTTTAACTTATATGAAAATATCTTTTCATGTTTATCCATTCATTTTAACTTAAATATCTTTTCACGTTTATTTATTCATTTTAACTTAAATGAAAATATCGTTTCACGTTTATCCACCTATTTTAACGTATATGAAAATATCTTTTCATGTTTATTCACCTATTTACTCATTTGAATCTCATAGCTCTCCTAACTCTCCCACTACAAAACCACCTAAACCGCCCCTCTTTTTTTATTTCACCTGTTACAATTTCAAGAGAAAAAAAAAAAGAAGAATAATTAAAAAAAAAGGGTTAACCTGCCCCGTGGGTGAGAAAGAAAGAAAAAAAAGAATATATATATATATATATATATATATATATATATATATATATATCAAACCACACCTCATTTTTTAAGCTGGCCTATCTATTTCTCTCTGCATATAAAAGAAATAAATCCAAATGGGTTTTGAGCTCCTCGCTTTTAACATCACGTACAGAGAAACCTAAGAAGAGAAAAAAAACTCTTCTCTTTCAACTCTGTAACCCGCGAAACATCATGAAACCAAAGCTTAAAACGGGTGAGTTTCTTTCTCCCGAACTTTCTAAGTTTTATACCCATATATATATATATATAATTGTGTGTGTGTTTATGACAGTGTGTGTGCGCGCCCGCGCGTGCATGTGATGGTGTGTGTAGATGTGTGTGTTTAGTATATATATGGTTAAATAAATATGTATATATATAAGGGTAAAAGTTTTTTCTAAATATATACCTACATATACAGAGGTATATATACAAGTTATGTGTGTATGTTGTATATCTATGGTCATATGTGTTTTCTGAGGGGATACATGAAAGAAAACATCGAGTCTTATCATGAAAGGGCCAAATTATTGGTCGGAATGAAATTTTACTATAAGTATGTTTTATAGGAGAAAAATAAGGTTCTTTTTAAACCAACGTTGAAATTAAATATACATGCATTAAAAGGCCATTTTTTCTATCTTTAAAAATTCATATATTTTAAATAGCTATTCAGTAAAATACGTGGAATGTACTATTGATTTTGCAGTGTCAAAAGGAAATTTTAGGGTATAAATATTTTTAATTGACATTATTATTTACAATGTCAAATCTAGGCCGCTATGTCAATTAATGGTCTCAATTACCAATTAAAATATTATTATTTTATTTAAAACATGTGCCAAAAATATTCCTAAATTAATCACTATTTTTCACCGTGAACCATGCTAGTTATTTATAACTTCAAGAATATTATTTTATTTTTCCCAAAGGAATTACCCCGATAAATGATAATAGTTAAATAAAAATTATAACTTGAATCGTATATATGTATAAGAATGAGTATGCTACCCAAATATCCACTATAATTTAATTATGTACCAAGCTACGTATAAAGTGAAACATTTATTTTGGATTATCTATTGTAACCCTTGTCTTGAAAAACACAGTCGAATATGAAAAGAAACAAAGAACCAGTCCAGTTAAACTCCAATTTTGATAGGTTTTCACATTTCAATAGTAATTTCAGCATATTTGATACATTGCTATTTGATATCACATTGTAATATCTCCAATTTACTCTTAGTGCGTATTATGATACTACCATACTACATATATTGTTGAATATTATTGATAGTTGAATATGAATCATATGGATCAAGTTAACCCTCTCATCTAATAATTAATTTAATGAGATTATTAAAATGATTGAATCAATTCATCCCATGAACCTATGTGAAAATTATCATGTTACAATAATCAATTTTAATTAGGGAGCATATTGTCGTGTTATCCCACAAAACTTTTCTACTTGGACTAAGGTCTAAGATGTCTGAGACCTGGAGTTATTACTACGTACGTATGAGTGTCACTTTAGTTAGTGTGACTAGCTAATTATTTATTACTCCCCAAAGGTTTTGGGTGGAAATTATTATTCGATTATACTTATCATGCTTAATTATTTCTATACCCCATAGTGAACTGTTAAGTATGGAATTATCAGTTCAAAGATCCCTGACTTTATTTATAAGGTCCATGATATTTTTGTGAGACATATTGTGTACACTTCATTTGGAAAATAGTTAAATCCATATACACTCATTGTATCTCTCTCTCTCTCTCTCTATATATATATATATATATATATATATATATAAACTTGTTATAGAACTGGTTAAAATCTACCCATTAACTTTGCTGATTCTTTTCCTTCTAGCTATTTTTCACAGTTACCTATAATATGCTTCACGAATCACTTGATACATAGAGATAAGGAGGGATCTTATTAGAAGAAATGAATCATAGAGTAACAGGAGAGATATGCATAGAAGTTTTATAGAAGGATAATTATTTTAAACTACAGTTTTAAGACATTGTTTCATCAATAAATCTCTTAGTTAGTTCAATATGCATGGATCGTTGATGGATTAACATTATTTTAAGATAAAACTTGCACCCGAGAAATCATGGTGTGACAGATAGTTGGTTTTTCATGAGTGGGAACTATAGTAATGACGAATATATCTTGATAGTGCTAAGGGTAAAGGTTTGATTTTGAGGACCTAGGAAGTATAGACGACCAATTCAGTTTGAGGACCTAGGAAGTATAGATGACCAATTCAGTGGGGTCGTGGGCAAGGTCGAGGTCAATTCTGAGGACCTAAGGAGTGTGTGTAACCTGTTGATAGGTTTGTAGAAAATTCTAAGGGTCAAGGCTAATTTTTAGGATCTAAACTGTGTATGCGACTTTTTCAAACGATTTTGCCCAATTCTAAGGGCCAAAGTAGATTTTAAGGACCTAAAAATGTGTATGCGGGCGATTCAAAGGATCGTTACCAATTTTAAGGGCCAAGGTAGATTCTAAGGACCTAAAGGGTGTATGCGATTTAGAGGATCACGACCAATTTTGAGGTCCAAGGTCAATTATGAGGACCAAAATGGTGTATGCGATCAATTCATAGGATCACGACGATTTTTGAGGACCAAGGTCGATTCTGAGGAATTAAAGGATGCATATGATAGATTCAGAGGATTGTAGCCAATTCTAAGGACCAGAGTCAATTTTAAGGACCTAAATTGTCTATGCAGATGATTTAAAGGATTGTGGTCAATTATGAGGGCCAAGATCGATTTTGCGTACCTAAAGAGTGTATGCAACCAATTTAGAGAATCTCGATTAATTATGAGGTTCAAGGTTGATTTTGAGGACCTAAAGGGTGTATGCAACCGATTTAGAGGATCTCGCCGAATTCTGAAGGCCGAGATCAATTATGAGGACCTAAGGGCTGTATCAATTTGATTCAGAGGATCACGATATATTCTTAGGGCTAAGGTCCAATTACGAGGGCCAAAGTCGATTTTGAGGAACTAAATGGTGTATGCGACCAATTCTGCGAGCCTAAAGAATGGAGATGTCAATTTGAAGACCTAAAGGATGAAGAGTTCCATTTTGTGGGCCTAAAGGATGAAGAGGCCAATTCTACGAACAAGAATAGTTTTGGGATGGATGTGAGATGTATTGAGAATTTTCTAGAAATTTCAAATTTTTGTGAGATTTTTTGGTGATTTTCAGATAACTGAGTATGTTTATAAATTTGAGGATTTTTATTGGAAAATGTATCATTGAGGAAAGTTTTGACTTTTGTGATTTTTGGAATTTATAGTACATATTGAGGAATTTTTGGAAACAGATGGAATTTTGAACAATTTTTTAAAACACAATATTAGGTAATTTTTATGGAAAAATGTTATTTGGATGAAATTTGAAATTTTATGAATTTATGATTTTTTGTGATTCATATGCAAATTTTGACAATTGTTTGGAGTTTTTTGGTGTTTTTGTAACAAAATGGAAGATGGGTGTCGAATGGCACTGTTTGGTTGGGTGCCATACAAGGCAAAAAATTTCAAGATATTTGGGGATTCTTAATTGACACTACTGTTTGGCGCCTCCAGGGATGCCGATCGGACCCCCTAGCATCCTCATAAAAAGAGTTTAGGTAGCCTTCTTTCCACTCATCTATCAACAAAATCTCTCTCTCTCTCTCTCTCCCTACAAAAAGATCGTAAGAGAACTCTTTTGAAATGCTTGAAGAAATGGCCGACACCGCCATCATTGATATCGACAATTGGGAAGATTTTGAGTGGTGACACATTAGAGCAATGGAGGCGGGAGTTGAGAATACTACTCCAAAATCCACTTTTAGTAATGGTATTTTACTGGCATAAAAAAATTAGTAATAGTTATATTACATTATAAAAAAAAAAGGTGGAGGGAAAATATTAGTAACATATATTTACCGCTACTAATAATGGATTTATTACCAATGGTATGTTACTATTACTAATTCTTATATACTAATGGATTTTTACTGTTACTAGCTATTTTCTAACGAATAATTGTTCTACTATTACATAATTTTTGTAATGTTTTTGTCTGATTTTATAACAGTAAGGGTCCATTAGTAATATTAATACACATTTTTTAAAAGAATATTTATTTTTCAAGAACTGATATCCTTCTTTGGCATGTCCTGAATTAAAACAAATTCAATTATGCTTAAAACACTATTCAAATCACAAGAACATATACATAAATAATCAACACTATTCAAATCCAAGGAACGTATATACAAATAGTCCACGTGATTCAATTATGCTTACCCCACTCTTTATTTACAAAAAAAATTATTAAATACCAAGAGCGATACACGTAGTAACACTTTGGAACAAAATCTTAACCACTTATAAAAAAAAGTATATAAATCCATATTAAAGTCCCTATGCCAGTTGGAATGTGAGCATACACTTCCGATGGTTCCTGAACATTAATTAATTGCACCTCTTCAAAGAAATAAGGGTCTTGCATTTTTTGTGAAGCTCTGTTGGTCCGTTCTTCTCATAGTACTGATCCTTCGGTGGAATATGATTTTTAGTGGATTGTTGGTCCATTCTTCTTTTATAATATTATGTTTCTATATTGATCATAGTATCTTGAATATGATTAAAACAAAAGAGAAACTACTTGTTGAGGCTCATTGTTTATTACAAATTATCAACAATAGCTGGTGGCCGGATAAATGCGGTTAAGTATCAGGCATGCATCAAATATAGTTTTAAGCATATGCAGTTTGAGATGAACTTTAACCTTGTTTTTGGAATGTTGATTCAAGGGTATCATAAGTGTATTTTTGGTTTCTGAAGATATCACTGTCAATTCAGTTTTAACAAAGCTTAATTACACATAATGAAACAACTGATTAGTGATAAAACAAAGATTACTTTTGATAAATAATTACTTGGTAATTAACAAAATTCCTATGACACATTCTCTCTTTATCTCTCTCTCTCTTAAGTTCTTGTCATTTATTTCCACAATAATTTATATATATATATTTATTTCTATTTGGTTGATCATGATGCCAGACTTGTGCGTAATACTTTTCCACCTCCTCATTGAAAACTCATGCGATCTAAGCTCAAGAGTTATAATAAAACAACCTTGGCCACTTAAACGATTTCAAGTTTTGTATACGTGTTTGACAAGTAGTTAGTTTTGTTAACTATCAATTAGTTTAACATTTATATTCAATGAAAAAAATCAATCATAGTTATTACTTTCTTCTGTGGATATCTTGGGTTGCGTGAGCGACGACTTTCAATACATCTTTCAGATAATAATGTCCCCATGTTGTGGTAGAGTTGGTAGGTTTTTTTACTTCTACTTAACCATCTCTGAAGAATTAGCTACCACTCTTTCACGATGAATTCATAAAATTAGCCATGCGAATAAAATTTCCAAAGACATATGTCTTGCAAATTCAAGTGTTAAAAAAGACAATGAAGTAATTAAAAGCCATTTTGCTCTAAGTCCGTGCAATCGAGAGAAGAAAAAAGGTTACACTACAATCTCTTATTCAACTATTTTATAAATAACCCTCTAAATAATCTTGCATTTGAGAATGCTATAATAAACTAAAAAGTAAAATAAAGCAAAACCAGCTACGATTGCGTTTATTTAAATTATTTCACTTTTAAATACTGCAATTTAGTCTTGTAGCCAATGCATAACCCTCGAGTCTCTTGAGAGTGAGCCTACTATGTGTACTTTAGGCAAAGTCAATATTTTTTCAAATTATTCTTAATTTTAATTTACACCAATTTTAAACAAACCTTTTGGGAAACTTAATTTGCCTTATTTTTTTATTTTAAACCCTATAGCATGCATCTAAGGTGATTAAGAAGATAAAGTTAAATAAAGCACAACCATAAGATGCTGATGTATGAGGAAACCACTAAAGGAAAAAACCTCGCACGGCCTGGCGAGACAATCCACTATGATACGGAATTACAAAGGGTAGGCAATAGACTTACTCAATGACTCGATAACCCACAAGCCTCAACGCTCTTCTATCTTCAACTGCTCCTCCGTATGGCAACGCAGGAGTACATCTAGGTAATGTCCATAGCACAAGAGTCCATGCGCGCCTCGATATCCACTGATGAAGCTTCGATAACCGTGAACATGGAGTCCACCGCTTCTTTACCGCAATGAGCAATAAGCAAGTATGGAGTCCACCGAACTAAACAAGTTCTTCCAATATGAAAGAATCAAACTTAGTGCCCAAAAAATATCTCGAAGCATATGAATTATGAATCTTGGATCTTAAACGATAAAGGGTAAACCTTAAGGGTTAAAACTTTTGTAAACAAGTTCAGAAACGTTTTTCGTCAAAAGTTCTTCAAAATTTTGAGTCCAACACGTCTTATACAGAAAAACATGAATTTTGAGGTAGATAAATCATTTGAACAACAACCATGCTCTTTTGAACGAGGATCACATCTCATTTCAACGAAAATTAACTTCGTTCGAACGAGAGTGCATTCTTGTTTGAACCAGCTTCAAAAGAGCTCCTAACAAATTCCAATAGTGTGGCATCATTTGATCTTCATTTCAACCCTACTTCGAACGAAACGCCAAATTCGTTCTAACGATCTATAAGTTCGTTCAAACGATAACTCAATTTTGTTCTAACAACCTTATATTTCATTCCAACGAAACAAAACTCAGAAAAATATTTTCTTAAAAAATATATTAAATAATATTCCAAACATTTAAAAAAATAAAACATAACACCCTTAATAAAAATTCCAAGGACTCATAATTAATATGTATTCATACCTGCGAGATCCTTCGTAAGCGTGAAAAAAATGTGGCACTAAACTGAGCATGAAATATCCAATCCTTGAAGCTTGGCCGCAACGTCTTCATCAAAAGTTGTGATAGGCTTATGGGATTACGAAGACAAAGTCAATCCTCAGACTCAAAAGTTTTGTCTAGAATGAAGCTAGTTACATACAAATTGACCCGATTGGAAACTTGTCCTTACAAATCTCCTGTGACACCCCTCCTAATTAAATCTCGGATGATCAGTCCTAAATTAATTAAAACAGGTTCCTCAGTTGTTTCATTCTTAGCATTACCGTCGATTTTTTTTAATTATTAATCCCTTAAGTGAAATTAGACCAGTGTCAAATTTTATCTTCCATTAACTCGATAAGATATCTCATGCGTAAAATAATAATTAAACATTCACAATATACTGTAACACCCCGACTAATTAAATACCGAAAAGCTACTCCATTATGAAATTAATACAGAATATCAAGTTGGTTCAGTTGAAGCATCACTATAAAAAATATTTAATTTATTACTAGCCACCTAATATTTTTAAAAAATGCCAAATTTTATTAATTAAGTTAACATAAACTAAGTAATTAAGTCAACAACCATTAATCACATAAACAATCTCAAATGAGTAATCAACAAAATGAAATAAACTAAGTCTGGAGTAAACACTCCAATATAATACCAAAGTAAATTAAAGTCCCGATACAAGAGTCTGAATAAATAAACCAACATCTGAAATAAAACTAAAAGTCTGAGAATGCTATCTCTAAATGGAAAGGGGCGACATGCCCTAATAGGTGAGTAACCCTGAGTAGAATCAAGTACAAAATGTTAAGGCGTCTAATACCGAGATCCTGTAACTTCCATAGTAGCTACAGCACGTCAAGATAATGGAACTCCTATGCTTGGCGTCCCTTTGGTTGGGAACCTAAAAGCTTTTACAAGAAAAATAGATTTGAAAGCAAACTGGTCAGGGCCCGAGGTGAAAATAGTTTTAAAATATAGCAAGTGTTTAAATTACAATATTAAACAACACATATAATAAACATGTTAGTTGCGGACTCTCACATGAGTTTCTCACCTCTCCACTAATGTGCACTCTTAACGTATTCCCTTAACCCATATAGTTATGTTGCTAACTAACTAGTTTGTAACTCTCCTTCTTTCGCATTCTATCATAGGGTATCTATTCGTAACACCCAAACATGTTATATTCATAACCTCTATTCACCTTAATTAAATTACTTATCTCAAGTGTTAATTAAATTCTCACATTCTTAGTCCATTACAATATCTTAGCTATTCACACCTACTAAGAAATACAACAGAACTATCACAAGGATATTTATATAACCAGTATAATATCTCATATACATATCAGGCACCCCACAAGGATAGAACCTACGATGCCCTCATACTCTGCTATTGAATCTCGGTATATCACGTACGTGAGGATCACAAGTTCTGAATCCCTCAAGAACCGTTTCAATAAAAATCACACATAATGGAGGCAAACAAAGTTCACATAACAATGGGTCACGCACATACCTATGCTCCCAAGGTCAGCAGACTTATCCATTTAGCGATAAGCCCTTCCAAGTCCTATGTTCTTAGGTATCAATCTAAAGTCCCCCCCCCCCCCGAAGGTCACATCGAGACCAGACTATCCTCTTATGAACGACCTCCCGTGATAGCAAGTGTGGTAGGTATGTTATACACACAATAATCCATATACTAGAAAATCACACAACCAGTATATATACAATTTCAATATAGGAATACTCCTCCCCTATATATTAAGTCTCTCCCAAAATATTTACGATCTGGATATTCTACGTAATATTTACTTAACATGACAAGTCTTGTCATACGGATTCGGGGACCTATCCTATCCGAAGTGAATACTAGGTCTCCCATTTGTTCCTAAGGTTATCTCAGCAATTGTAAATTCCATCTACTAGTGTTCACACCCATACATTATCTTTCATTCCGTTTTCAGTCCCAAATTGAAAATTTTCAAACCGTCCTCACTCGATAACCATTCGTAATTATAACGTTCAATCCCATAAGCCATAGCATTTTTCGGACAATAACTAAGACCCTACTGACCTTAACTAAGTCCCACAATATTATATTGATCACCCTAAGGATCCATACCGGCTTTGGGATTTTCATTAAACCTTAAAGGAAAATAATTACAAAAAATCAGAAGGGGTCGATCGATCGACGGAAAAGGGTCGATCCATCGATCGATCGACATTTTTTAGTCGATCAATCGATCAAACAAGTATCTGCCCAGATTTTTTTTAATAGTTACGGGTTTTGCCATTTTTACACCCCAAATCCTCCATTACAACATCCCAATCTCCCAAGTAAGTTTACTAATCATTAAAAAAACATATATATACAAGTTTAACGTTCAGGAATCATCAAGCTATCATAGAACAACGTTTTCTTGGATTAAAAGTCATGAATTTCACTACAAACCTAATTCTTCACTACTTCTTCCATAATCATCATAATCCTCAATTAAATTTCGTGATTCTTAACCCTTAATTTATAATTTCGTTCATCAAGCATTTCCAGAAGTAGCATTACATGCAAACCTACCCAAAATCAATTATTAAGTCTCCAAATTCATGCTTTTGCCATTATTCATAAATTGACATCAAACCTAAGCTAAATTACCGAAACTGTCGTATTTTCAACTCACGATAATTTTAATAAATTCAATAATCACCTATTACCATAATCACTCAGCAATATAGAACATTATTATCATATTTAAATACTAACTCTTGTCTTGCTAGTTATTTAAATCTGAATTAATTTCCAATTAATTATCCCAAATTAATTTAATTAATCCTAGAATTAAAAGCAATTCAAAGCAATTTCATTTAATTAATCTGATAATTAAAAGCCATAAAATTATGGGGTATTACATATACCATAATTCAAACCATCTCACAATATATAGTGAATAAAGTCTTTCCGAGTCAACATTTGGCTAAAAATCAGCAACTGCTAAATAAACCAATATAATCCAATACTGAATAACTGAAAATAATGATAATGGACAACATGCCCCAATAGAGAGTACTAAAAAGAAGATCCTATAGTAGATCTGAATAAATGAGTCGTCTATGCAAAGTCCTGCTAGCCTCCACAAAGCTGCAGCTAAGAGTCCCTGGACAGAATCCTCAAGTCTGGCGTCCCTGTGGCTGGACATCTAAATGGGTTTTGACAATATTTTGATAGCAAGAGTTAGTACTCAAAACATTTTAAAAATATTTAGCAAGTAATTTATCGCAATTAAAATCGGTTATTGATTACACATGTTAGGTTCACACACACTCTCTTGAGTTTCCTCACATCTCTTCTAATGTGCGCTCATAACATTCTATACTTAGCCCACCTAGCTTTCATACCCAAGCTATCTCGACTAGAGTATATAACTTATCTTACCAATAGTCTACTTTCCCATATCATCCATACAACATGCTTCATTAGTAACATCTCCCACATATTATTCATTTCTCATATAACATTCACATATGTTATGTTTAATCATTATAATTGAGTCTCACTACTTAATTCATATAGCATTTTACATCTATCATCATTTAACTTCCATAATTAAGTTTCACTACTTAATGAACTGTAGATATTCCCAATATATCTTTAATAATGTAATTAAGTCTTCTCTCTACTTAATTTTCCATTTAGATGTATATATCTCTATATATCATCTACAAGTCTACTACCGCACACAAGTAGAGTATCATGAGGTTTATATTTCGCACATAATATATACTATAAGCACATACTTTATAATCACCTCCCCCATCACATTTTGGGGGTTATTGTCTCGGTATCATACTTCGAGCACCAATAGTGATTTATATCTCTTAGTTCGGAATACATATTTCACACACCATACATACATATATATATATATATATATATATATATATATATATATATATATATATTATAAGGATTATTGGCCCGAAAACCCATCGACCCCAATTATCCTAACATTTACATTGGTCCGGAAAGCCATCGACCCTAAGGTAAATGTAATGTACATGCATCTTCTCAATATATATTTAATCTCGTAATTAAGCTTCTCTCTACTTAATTTTCTTTTAGGTGTAATCACGGCATCTCATTATCTACTAACTCGCATAAGTAGATTATTAATACAGTATACATTTCACACACAATATGTACTTATAAATTCATTCATTACTAATATGTCCTCTTAACACACATCAAGGACTCTTTGTTCAGAATGGTCCATCGACACCAAGTAAGAGTTTGGTTCGGAATGTCACCTCGATACCAAGTTCATTTCAAGTAGTGGTTTGGAAAAATCACCTCGAGCCCACTAATGAAATTATATATATATATATTGGCTCAGAACTCTTTCATCACGACCCCAAATCATTATTTCCATATATTAGTTCGGAATCCTACCTCGACCACCCTAATATAGGCAAATACACATTAGGTATTATCTCCACCTAAGTATCTATATAATTCTGTAGGTATACACACAACCTAATAATCATTCATACTTGTACGTAGCATATTTATCTCAACTACTCACCATACATTTTATTTTAATTCGAGTATTCACACAACTCTAAAGGTCCTAGTTACCCCTTGTTATATCAATTTGGTAGTTACCCTTGTTAACCTACTGACTATACAAATTTAAGCTCGCTCATGCTTTTTCGTAATTACATTCTTGTCATCTCGAATTAAAATATGTCACAATCAAGCCTATGAATCTCCACTTAAATTCACTCATAAAATTAAAATTCAACACTCAATCATAGACCTAATACCATATCATTATTCAAGAAATATATTTCATCAAGGTCCCAAACACTTCCCCGATAAAATTTTAGTCATTTGAGGCTTAAAAAGAAAAATCTCACATTTTCTGGCAGCCGAAACAAATCATAAATTTTCTGGCAGATTAAACACCCTCTATTAAATTTCGATTTCTCCCTCTACACAACTCTGATTGATCTGATTCTAATTTCATTAGAAAGAGAAGATATATACATTTCCATACATTTATGATTCACACTCTAATTCGAAGTAAAATTCAAATCGTACATGTTTGATATCACATTAAAAATCGGGCAGATTACCATGCTGTAGATAATAAAAACTTGTAGTTGCACGTTGGTTAATCCCTCTATAGAACTCTGATTGATCTGATTCCAAGTTCATTGGATATCTAAGAGATGGACCTTTCCAAGCATGTATGGTTCACACTCTAATTCTAAGTACAATTCTAATGGCATACGTTTAAAGTTACATAAAAAATTCTGTCAGATTGACATCTTGTGTTCATCAATTAAACCCTAGGTCATTCAAGATTCATGTTCTTCAACCAAGAACTCATAAAGATTACATGTTAATCATCAAATATATTCAAATTTCATTTTATCTTTACATAGTGATTCGTTCTACATGCAATCACACCCAAACATGTGATCAATTCATACATTTAATTCTAGGTTTTTCAATAGAATAACCAATTTTTAAAACTCTCTACATATGCGTATTATAACTTGAATTTGATTTTCAATAAACACTTGCTTTGAATTGATAAATCTGATTTTATGGTTCTTGATTGAGGGTTGATTGTATCTTTTCCAATCTTCCCTTCTAATTTATCTTTATGTGCAAGAACTCTTCACCACCTTTTGAATTTCTCCTTAAGCTTTGAGAATTAGCTCTCAATTCTCTCTAATGGTATCTCTATTAGTTTTTGTGTTATGAAGCCTAATCCCCAATATCCAAATATCAGATCTAAGGCTCTAAATTTAGTAGGTCATTTAACCCCCTTATAAAAATGACCGAAACACCCTCCACAAGTGCCGGTTTGGTCCAAAATTGACATGGGACTCAAATTATACCCTCGGGTACACTATATTGACCCATACGGAACCATCTGTGACCTCTAAATTATCATTTGAGCCATTTAAAACATATTTCTCCTTTCTCACCACAAAATAGTCTGCACGCAAGACTCACGGTGAGATAAAGTAAAAATACTCGCATATCACTCGTTATGTCGTATCACCATAATTATCGATTATTTACTATTTGTACTATGTAAATATTATCATGTAATATTAATCCGTATTTAAATCCCGATTAATATCCAATTAAACACATTTACCATTTAATCATTTTAAATTACGTTACTCGCGTAATTTAATTAAAACAAATTTTTCTAAATTAATTCCTCAAATTAACTAAATAAAAATACACAAAAATTCAGGGTATTACATACTCCCCCCCTAAAAAGGAATTTTGTCCTCGAAATTAGGAGAAGACTGGTACTAAAACTTTGGACCTTTAACATCACGACATCCTCTAGTACCCAAATATGAATCATAATAATATAATTTCGCACGGGACTAATGTAACTCGTAGGAACTGACCACGAGATCCCCCCGGTTTGAGAATACGACAATAATATGCATATTTCTAGACTTAGGCTTAAAAACATGGCGTTAGCGGGTGAAAACCCGAAACAGCCCCCCGAACGGCCCCGTGAGTGGCACCAACACCTCGCACGGGACTAATGTAACTCGTAGGAACAGACCGCGTGATCACGGGACCCTCGTTTTGAGAATACGATGATAATTTGCATATTTCTAGACTTAGGCTTTAAAACTTGGCGTTAGTGGGTGAAAACTCGAAATAGCCCCCGAATGGCCCCGTGAGTGGCACTAACACCTCGCATGGTACCAATGTAACTAGTTGGAAATGACCGCGCAGTCACAGGACCCCCGATTTGAGAATACAACGAAAATTTGCATATTTTTAGACTTAGGCTTAAAAACATAGCGTTAGTGGGTGAAAACCTGAAATAGCCCCCGAACGGCCCCGTGAGTGGCACCAACACCTTGCACGGGACCACGCCAAATTTGTTCTAACGATTTATAAGTTCGTTCAAATGATAACTCAATTTAGTTCTAACAACCTTATATTTAATTCCAATGAAACAAAACTCAGAAAAATATTTTCTTAAAAATATATTAAATAATTTTCCAAACATTTAAAAAAAATAAAACATAACACCCATAATAAAAATTCAAAGGACTCATAATTAATACGCAATCAAACGTGCGAGATCATTGGTAAGCATGAAGACAGACATGGCACTAAACTCGACACAACATATCCAATCTTGAAGCTTGGACACAACATCTTCATCAAATATCGTCATAGGCTTGTGGGATCACGAAGACAGATTAAATCATATGATTTAAACGTTTTTTCCGGCATTAAGCCAATTACATAAAAAATGACTCGATTGGAAATTTTTCCTTACATCTCTTTCCACGGATCCATGAATTGAAACCATAATAGTTCACAAAAATTATGAAGTTTAAACTGAAACCTTACCAGTATTTAAGCAAATCCGCTTTCATCAAGTAAATTAGACGAAACATATATATGCATTAATTTTTTTAACATAAACCAAGTTTGAGTATAACAAGACACACCATAATAACTGTTATTAAGTCTATATACTAACAGGAAAAATTATTTTAATGGGAAAAATTAGTAAATATCTTATCTAATGAGACTTGGAATTTACTATTCACATGATGGAATTGTACAAGTGAGCATTTATGAAGTTTTCAAGATATCTTAAGGACTAATTAAATGAAAAGTGTGTGCAACTTACTTAGTCGTGAGTAAATTGTATTTATCGAACCCTCAGTTGAGATTCCCTCCCCCCGTTGGCATTTACAAAAACTGAAATTTGTAATTATCCTCAACTGTTGGTATCTCATCAAGAAGCATACATAGACCATAAATAAACAAGTAGGAATTCAAAAATTATGAACCTGGTATACATCAATATACACGTTTAAAAATAAAGGAAAAAGCCCAAATAAACAAAACTTTTGATATTATGGAGAACCTTTGATTTGATAGTGCCCCCTCTTTCATTTCTAAGTTGTCCAAGCACACTATTGTTATTTTCAAAGCTTGTTATGTGCCCATAAACATTTTCTCGAGTGACAAAACTTAACGTCACCATTGAACAAAATCAGATGCTAAAATATGTTTAAAAATGATGAAATGTGAAATGTAACTGAATTATAATTCAAAAACATTAGGAAGTCAACATATAAAGAAGAGGGGAGAACTTTAGGGCCAATATAAAAAGTGATAACATATCAAAGATCTACAATCAATGGAAAAGAGAAAAGAGGGGCTAGAATTTCATATTAACATAAACTAGAATGAAATATAATGAGAAGAAGGAAAGAGAATATATGTCCTACTAACCTAACAGTAAAAGAGAAAATACTAAAATACCCTTAATGCTAAATAAAACTCTAATATCCCCCCTCTAACTGACAATGCTGCAGCGAGAAGCATTGAGATTTCGCTAACGAAATAATGAAAACGCTAAACTTGATGAGACTTCGTAAACAAATCATCTAACTGTGCAAAAGAACAAGCAAAAGTCAAAGTGATGATGCCATGCGTAAGATAATGACGAGTGATAAGACAATCAATCTAGATGTGCTTAATCCTCTCATGAAAAATTGAATTGTGATAAATCTTAGTATCACTCTTATTATCACAGTACATGGGAGTGGGTTGAGAGAGAGAGAGACACCCAAATCTGCAGTTAACAGATGTAGCCAAACAACCTCACGAGTAGTAGAATCCATTGCACAATACTCGACTTCCGTGGACGATACAGAAATAACATCTTCCTTTTTTCTCTTCTAAGAAATAAGAGAATCGCCTAAAAATACACAAAATCCAGTAATTGACTTGTGATCTATAGGATCACCTGCCCAATCAGCATCAGAGTAGGAACGCAGCTCCAAAGAAGAAGATGAAGGAAGTAAAAGACTCTGAAAGTAAGTGCCTCTCAAGTATTGTAATATACGATGTACAGCTGCCCAATGAACCGTAGTAGGTGCAATAACAAACTGACTAACAACATGGACCGTGTGAGCTATATCTGGACGAGTAATAGTAAGATCAACCAAGATGCCCATAATACTGCGATATAAGGTAGGATTGGGTAAAAAAACACCATCATACGGGGACAGATGAACATTAAGCTCCCGAGGGGTGTCAACAATATTACTATCAGTGAGGCGAGCACGCTCAAGAATGTTCCTAATGTACTTAGACTGTGAGAGAAGATAACCCTTTAGAGAATGATCTACCTCAATATACAAAAAGTAACGTAGGCGACCCAAATCCTTCATCTCAAAACAATGAGATAATTCAGACTTCAATGCTGTAATTCCACCAACATCATCCCCAGTAATAATCATATCATCAACATACAAAGAGACCAGAATACGACCACCCGAGGTTCACCGAATAAAGAGATTTTAATCATTCTCACTTGGAAGGAATCCAAGAGAGGTAATCACGATAGAAAACTTCTCAAACCAAGCCTATAGTGCCTGTTTGAGACCATATAAGGCTTTCTTAAGCCTACAAACTTAATCAATACCATAGGGAACACTCGGAGGAGGAGTCATATAAACCTCCTCATGAATATTGTCATTCAAGAATGAATTTTTAACATCCATCTATGATATATGCTAGAGAAGGACAGATGCAACAGCCATAAGAGTATGTATAGTAGTCAATTTGGCAATAGTAGTAAAGGTCTCGTCATAATCCATACCATATTACTGAGAAAAACCCTGAGCAACCAATCTTGCTTTATACCGCTCAACTGACCCATCTGACCAAGTTTTGATTTTATATACCCAACGATATCTTATTGCCCGCTTACCAGAAAGTAAGGGGAGTAAACTCCAAGTATCTGTCTGATGCAAAGCAGAAAGTTCCATAGCCACAGCCTACTGCCAAAGAGGATTAAGAGCTGCCTCTCTATAAGACAAAGGCTCAGAGAGGTAGTGAACAGAGGATATAAATGAAGTAAAAGAATTCGAATAACAAGAATAAATAAAATTTGGAGACTGAGTGGACTTACGTGGACATTTTGGATAGCGAGAAGGAGGTTCCACCATTTTAGAAGGTGCTTGGGTGGCCACACAAAAAGGGGGAGCATTAGGAACATCAGATGGAAAAGTACCTGTATCAGTAGAAATAATAGGAGCAGGAGAAACATGGGGTGTTACAGTGTCAATGGTGCAAGGTGCTTGAGATGGCACACTCTCATCATTATCAGAGAATGGATTAATATTGAAGAGATCAGGTTTAGTGAGTTCATGAGGGCTATCGGGAATAGAAAAGAAAGGGATATGCTGAAGAAACACAACATGGAGAGAGACATATAATTTTTTAGTAACTGTATCATAATAACGACATACCTTTTGACCCTCACCATAACCAAGAAAGACACAAATAGCTAACTTTGGAGATAATTTGGTACGTTCCACATGAGGTCGAAGAACAAAATAAGTACAACCAAACATTTTTAAGGAAGAATAATCTGGGGCAGACCCATACAACTTTTTAAAAGGTGACAAACCTGAGTAATGAGAGGTTAAAATCTTATTAATCAGATTGATAGTAGTAAGAACAGCTTCTCCCCAAAACTCACTAGGGACATATGCGGATAATAAAAGAGAGTGAGTAGTTTCAACAATGTGCCTGTGTTTCCTTTCAGCAACACCATTTTGCTCATGAGTGTCAGTACAAGATGATTGGTGAATAGTTCTATTTAAATCAAGCAACTCACCGAATTTTTGAGAAGTATATTCCCCACCCAAATCGCATCAAAACATTTGATAATAGTAGAATGTTGGGTTTTGACCAAGGAACAATATTTATTATAAATAAAAAAAAATTGATCATCGTTTCATGAGAAAAACCCAACAGTAACGCGTATAATCATCAATAAAGGAGACATAGTATAGATGCCCTCCTCTTATAATAATAGGATAGGGTCCCCACACATCAGAATGTATAAGATCAAAGGGTGTAAAAGTAGAGGAAATACTTCTATTAAACGGAAAAGCTAAAAATTTTGCAAGTATACAACTGCTGCAATCAAAGATATCATGGCAATGTAAATTTCCTAATTATCCTATAGAAGTACATTGATTTTCTCCGTGATGTACAATCCCCCTGCCTACGACCTGTGCCAATCACCTTTTATGAATGTGGTTCCTGCACATGACAAAAGGTAGAAGAAAAGGAAACTAAGTAACCAACATCACATAGTTAACCAACAAAAACAAGATTCATTATAATCTTAGGAATGTGGTAAGCATTAAAGAGAGATAAGTTGGGTGAGTCAATAGCCCCAACACCCATTGAGGGCATAGGAGTACCATCAGCAGTCATGACGGGCAACGAAGAAGTGGGATAAAAAGAACCAAAAGAGGACAAATTTGGTGACATGTGATTAGAAGCACCGGAGTCTAGAATACAAATACCATAGGACTTTCTTGGTGAAGAGATGGACATGGCAAGAGGTTGTGTGGCAAGAAACTTTTGAAACATCTCAGCAAGAGAAGGCATGGATGGAGTTGATGATGAAAAACTTGATGTAAATGAGTCTGATGGTGGTACAACTGCTGCAGTATTAGGTTCTGAAGGCCTATATGAACGTTGCTGAGATTGGTTGTTGGATTTACAAGTAGAAAACTGTTGTTGAGGTGGTCCACTATTGGATTTTTATTGTTGTGCTCGTAACTTAGGGCAATGAGAGTTCCAATTACCCTTCTCCTTATAGTAGCTAAATTCATCACTTGTATCTCTCGAATAAGTCTTGTTCTGATTACTGGAAATTGACCGGTAGGAGGCTGCAAAAATAGACGAATTAGGTTCCAAAGAAATTACCTTTCCTGACTGAGTCTTGAGACGAATCTCCTCAGCTAACAACTCGTGAATAGCGGAATCAACAGTTGGAAGTGGGATACGATGAAGAATCGACCCACGAAGACTATAAAAATCATCACGCAATGCCATCAGAAACTGAACCAGACGTTGTTCCTCTCGATTAGCAATATATGGTGCAAAGGCCCGCAAGTCAGCTAATTTTGTGAGAACCATCTAATCCCAAAGGTCCATCATAGCAAAATAGAATTCATGGATACTCAAATTTTTTTGCTCAAGAACCCGAATATCACACTCCAACTGGTACTTTTTTGCGAAATTAGATTGTGCATACAATCTGCCCAAATGACCCCAAACATCCTTTTTGCATAATCATACTTAGTCAACTGCATACTTATGGAAGGCACACCGAAGTTGTTGATCCAAGTGATGATTTTTAGTTAATTGGTTCCCAAACATCCAACAACTCTACATATTTTTCAATGTTTGTCTTATCGTTAGGTTTACTTAAATCGCCATTCTTGTAACCCCAAAGCTTCTTCCCCTTCAAAAAATTCTTCATAACATAACTCCAATATGTATAATTTTTTCCATCTAATCTGACACTAATCGATTGCAGCGAATCATATCTTTCACCATGAGAGTGTGTTGATGAGTTAAGCTTTGATCCTGCTCTGATACCATGAGAGTGTGACATCTCAAGCACCTTGCACCATTGACACTGTGCCCTAAGTTACGAGCACAATAATAAACAATCAAACAGTACCCAAATAGAACCAAATCGAACAAACTAAATAATTAATTGAACAAACAGGAGGGAAAACGATCATCAATACCTTCACAATATATGAATATAAACATAATAATATAGAACTAAACGTACTAATATAAAATTAAGACATCGTATGCCATTCACAATATAAGAATATAAACATATACACATGTAAAACATTAAATTTAGTATTTTTACGTTGGAACAAAAATAATACATATGATTGAAAGTGGGACATAGAACACCACATATAAGAATATCCTAACAAATAATATAGTATTTTTACATGAATCATACAACAAACAATTTACAACTATAATAAATTTCATAAACAATATAGATTCCAAATGAATCGACATAGAGGACTTTTATCAAGAACTTACTAAGAAATAGAAAGAGAGAAGACAAAAGGATATTAAACCTAATACTTTTTTATGGAAGGTTTGTGAATCTTTGTTTTAGGAGGGCTGAAAATGTCAAAATTTGAACAATTAGTTTAACATATGCTTATAGGCAGTCTAGATATTAACAAGCTCCAATAGATTTAGCGTTGATTTTTAGATTCTTATTATTTGATCAAAACAGCCCCATTCGCCAGTAGCTTCCATCTTAAATAGCAGTGTTGTGGCTCCGTCTCTCCTCACTATGACTTGTAATGTGATTCAAGTAATAACAAATTGGAAATATTAAATTTAGATACAGTAGTTTTTATCTAGGTAATAAAAACAAAGAAAAGAAATACTAGTCAACTTTTTATTATGATAGTCTCACTATTCATACTCATATTGTGTTCAAATGATAAAGTAATCAAATTAAAGTGTCCAATTGCTTATTAAAATAAAATAAGTTTTCGTTATAAAAGTGCTACCAAAAAAAGTCTGGTAATTTTATGAGGATTATTTCTTGTTTAGGATAATGGGGAAACATGATAGGGTCCCTTACATGTCAATGGTTATAAGATTCGAACAAAATGGCACAGAGTGAGAGGCTCTCAAAATCCTTGATGAAATGGAAATACGTGTTCATGATATATTGCCTCCTTTTTTCCCTTTCTTGGCTGTTTTAATTCCTTCTACAATTGCATTCCCATTTTTCTTATTTGAACAATAGGCATTTCATTCCTGCAATAAAAAAATAGGTTTTTACGGTCTAGTCCTTTGACTAAACATTTTGGGCAAAAAAATCGGTGAAACAAATTTTAAACGATTAGTTCCAACATATAAATGCTGCCAATCTAACAAAATCATAAACCTAATCGTCTATTGGAGGTTTCTCTGCAACTAACTATTATTCTTGAAAATCGAAAATAACATCAATCTTGATGCTTTTTTCATCTACCCAATAATCGATTATAATGTTCTTAATCTATTATACCTGTATCACTTGGCTCTATCATTTGTAAGTTTATCTTTATCAGCAGTTGATTTTTCTATTTTCGATCGATTACAATAGGTCAGTGTACTTTGTTTTGATTCAAGGAACTCATTATAATTTCGTAATTCATTTGATTGAATAACTTTTTATATATTTTGTATGTATATGTTTTGATTTTGTGTTTTTTACGCATTTATGTTTGGACTCTTCATATATAAGATTATATTTATCAATATTTGTAATTGTTAGTTGAATGTGCTGAATGAATATTATTGATGTTTCATTCTAATTTTAAGAGTACTTGATTTTGAGTTGGTATTGAATCACTTATTGATATAGACCCGCGCCAGCGGAATTAACCAATTCGACATCAGTTTTCAAAGTACACGCAGTGTTTATAAAGTAGACATGATTGTTTTTTTTTTTAAATATGCGTCTACTTTATTGCTTTATGTATAAGTTTTTAAATAGATCCTGTAGTTTTATATTAATTATATATAAACATTTTGATATTTCATGCATTAAATTATTGCACACATTTTTAGAATTGTTGACCTTGAAGTAAATGTTTTACGTCTCTCTTTTACTGCAATACATTATGGTAAGTAGTCTAATAGCAAGGTGTTGTTATTCGGATAGTATGGCTTGTATTGAAATATTTGAAGATAGCTCATTAGATTTCATATGCAATGAGTTGTGTATTATGTTTACATATTTGAGAAGTGGGAGTTTTTCATTGAGATATTCATTTTGTGATGAATGTCAGTTCATGTTGATTTATGACAATGATGTTTGTTATATGTTGCGGTCCCAATTGATCGTGAAAGTTGATTTCATTTGGATATATGTCATTGATTCATTGGCATTGCCAAGTAATACATGTCGTGAACGGGTTGAATGCTCTAATCGAATTTTTGAAGGGGTTGACTACAGTAATACAAGTTCTGAGAGGGTTGACAGAGGTGATACAAATACACAGAGGCTAGAGTCTTTATCATCAGGCACTGCAAATGATTTTAATAGTTTCAATGAAAATGACTTTTATCTTGGAGGTGTGGACCCAAGTAAGTCAAAATTTTATCTTTCGAATGATTAGAAGACATATATAAGTCATGAGCAGTTGTGTTTTGAAAGAGGTGCAGTGTAATTTCGGGATAAATTGCGAAAGTATGCCGTTGAGGTCGGGTTCAAGTATGTGTATTTAAAGAATGATAAAACTCGAGTGATAGATGAATGCTCTAAAAAGACTACTGAGAATTGCATGTGTAGAATTCATGCTTCATTATCTATAATAAATGGATACTTTTACATATGAGGTTTGACTAATGAGCATACATGTAGAGGTGTCTTTCGTAGTCTGTCATCCAAAATGATAGCCTCCAAGTTAGTTTCAACATTGGTAGCTGATGATCTTAGAGATAACCCACTATTGAGACCAATTGATGCAGTTAGAGATATCAAGAAGAATTATGGTCTTGAGATAGCTTATTAATATGCATGGCGTGCGAAAGAGATGGTTGTTGTTGATATACATGGTGATGAAAAGGTTTCTTACGCATTAATGAATAATTATCGTGACCTTCTATTGTAGTATAATCATAGGTCTCATTGCATCCTTGACGTGGAACATGAGAGTAAAAAATTGAAGAGAATATTTAAATGTTTAGAGGATGTATTTATGCATTTCAATACTGCAGACCTATTTTATTTCTTGATGGTGCCTTTTTGAAGAGTCGTTATTGTGGAACAATATTATCAGCAACTGCAAGGAATGGGACCAAATGGTAAATTAATTCTAAATATTTTATTTTTTGTATTGCATTGACATTTTTTCTGTTCCATTCCAGGTCATCAAAATACAAGCATAAAAATATAAAGTACCTTTGAATGTCTTTATTTTAGTTCATGTGTACTTTTCATTTTTATGCATGTATTTTGATGTGAAGGTGCGAGCTTTTCTCGAATCAAAGCTCTGATACCAATTTGTGAATGCGGAAGCGTAAGATGGTTCACAAAATAAACAACAAATTTTATTTTCTTTAAACTAAATTAAAAATACACCAAGTGAAGTAAAATTAATCAAATAATATATTCACTTAAACCAATTCATTAATGCAAGTCCTAGAATTAGCCTAAGTCATAATTAACAATTTTCCAAAGTTAGGCGAAACCAAATTTTAGCAAATGACTTGAATTAAGCAAACTTTACCCAAAATTTAATTTAGCACCAAATTAAATGAGTGTGATAATTTAAACCAAATTTTATCTTGAATTATCCTAAACATGCGTTATAAATTATTTAAGCAAGATAAAATAAATCAATCACACTACGCCGCGATGTATGAGGAAAAACCCAAGACGGGAAAAAAAACCTCGGACGGCCCTAGCCACAAGTCCACTAGATATGGATTTTACAAATACAAGACAAAAGATTTACTTCCTCAACTCGAACCCTCTCAAGCCTTGATGCTTCTTCTTGTAGACACCTCTTCCTAGCGGACAACCACGGAGCTCCACTGCGGTCTCGGAATTCACCGATAGGACTTTATATGGTCACCGTCACCCGAGCATGGAGCCTTTCTCCGTGTGGGTAAAAAAACATGAAAACACTTCTTCTTTCTTTGTGGGTGGTAGAAGAAAAACCCGAAACTTCTCTTCAATTCGGTGTAGAGAAAATCGGTGCCAAACTCCAAGCAATTGATATGTATAAAGGAACTTGGAATAAACAAACTTGGGTGTAAACTAGAGTGTTAAGTGAATTTCTCTTTGAAAATTAGCACTCAAAACATGAACATTTTCCTAAACAATTTTTTCTCTCAAACTCTCTCTAAGAGATAAACTAGGATGGAAAAGTTAGATTAGAAAATGTCCTTCCCGCACAAGTTAAAGTCTGAAAAAGTTGGTTAAAAAACAAGTGGGGAAGTGGGTGCAAAACTGCCAAAAGCTGTTCCCGCCTGGCCTTTCGTTCGAACGACATCTCGTTCGAACGCTCCAGTATAGACTTCGTTAGAATCTCGTTGGAAACCTCGTTAGAACGAACAATATCGTTCGAACGAACAATCTCGTTCGAACGAACAATCTCGTTCGAACGAACAATCTCGTTCGAACGACATTTCGAACGGCGGACCAGTATACCTTGGTGGGAACTCGTTGGCAAACTCGTTCGAACGAAACCTGGTTCTAACGAAAAACTCGTTCGAACAACATTTCTAACGACTTCCAGAAATTTTGTAAATTTCGATTTTGGCCCAGAAACTTTATATACTATAATTTAAAGTTCTAATTAAATTTTTTTGAAAATATAAACGCAGTTTATATTAAACCTAACACCCAATAAACTTTGTTCCAAGCTCCTATATATATATAATTGCATTCATACGTTGGGAGCATGGAACTATAGTTGATGATGTAGAAACGAGGCACGCAAACCAGGATATTTGATGAAGCTTTATATTCTTTGTCGCTACGTCTTCAACAAACACTTCATAGGCTTGAGAGTATAACAATGACATACTATCCTATGAATAAATGTTTTTGTCCGGAATTGAGCCAACACTATACATGGACTCAATTGGAAATTTGTGTCCTTACAAATCTCCCCCTTTGGCTATTCCGGGACAAAAACCAAACAAAAATCCTAAAGGGCCGTCAAGCTCACTAGACACAAAACATAACCCACCCAAACTTAACTCAACCCAAGGATTAAACACTTTGCCTTTTAAAAATGCCGCTTTAGTAGAATACCTGCACACTTAAGCAAACTATCAAACGCATAGGGAATATCAAAATATTAAATGCAATTAATTAAATTACTCCCCCTAAATTAATTCTCCCCTTTATCAAACACATGACCTACTTAGAAAGACGTCTCCCCCTAAGACCATTTCTCCCCCTATCATTTCTCCCCCTTTTTGTTCAGGAATAGACAAAGGCTAAAGAATCAAAATATAAAAGCATGTTGAAGCTTAAAGTGATAAGACATGAAAGCATATGGGCAACAAAAGCAAGGCAAAGGCAAAACAAAATATCATATATATATATATGTAAGAGAAATATATGAATAATGCACACGCACATATGTATAGATATAAACACACAAATGACACACACAACAAATAATAAGAGTCTTTCACACTCGTATGGCAAAGATGTGTCATATGGAAACGGAAGTGTAGGGGTGTGAACTAGCAACAATTAAATTTAGACCCAAACACTTAATAAACGTTCACGGAGTTCTCATTTGATTGCAAACTTCATCACATTTGAATATAACCTCATGTGACAATATATATTGAACTCAATGAATAAACATACACAATGCATACAAGCCTAGCATATTGATGATTCTACAAACCAATAGAGTCATGACATGAAATACGCAACTAGGATAAACGGACATTGTGCAAACCGTTGATATACCATCCAATCTCCCTCAAGATGAATTTATATTAAATTTGAATGAATATATCAATCAAACAAAGGCCTTGGCAATTTATTTTCTTTTTAATGCCATATTTTCTGTTTTTAGGCCTTTGGACCACGTATTTCTTTTAGGTCCATTCCAAACGGTGGCTTACTATCGCAAAGGATCACTTAGTCCTTTCGGAGCCCTTCCCCGTGCACATTTTATTTATCATGTTTTCATTTTTCACACAAATCTCACATGCAATGGATTTTGACATGCACTAGTCCTCCTAAGTCACAAATAAGTAGATGACAAGATCGGTAGGAGAACACCTCACATAGCTCAAATATACATATGAAGTTAAAATTTCAAAAGAGATCGTGCATGTGTGAAAAGAGGCATATAAAAATAGAATCCATTTAAACAACACAAAATCCAACTACTCCATATAAAACATGGTAAAGAACATTTTAAGGATTGAAAATCTAAACCAAAAGTTCTAGCCACGTGGGAGCGTAAAAGATGGGATTCAAACACAAATATATGCCACATAAAGTGTGTCAAACTAAAATACACACAAAAAAATCTTTTTGAGTTTTTGACATTTTTTAACCAAAAATAATAACAAATATATACTCAAAAGACAAACAAAAATCATTTGAATTTTTCATTAAGCTTAAATTACCAAGAGATAAAATCCAAATGATAAACAAAAATCTTTTTGTATTTTTCATTTAATGCACACAAATTGAAGGACATATAATACAAAAGATGAACAAAAATCATAATTCTAGCATGTGATAAACATGGAGCATAGACTAAAAAATGATTAAAACAAGCATACATTTATAATGGGAATATAGCATGAAGTACAAACGCTAAAGTATGCAAACACTAACACATTCATCCTTTAGATTTAGCAAGGGAGGAAGCATGTGAAAGTAAATGAGAATCAAAAACCCTATTTTGCAAGGCAACCAAGTCGCATTTCCTAACCCAAATTAATGAAGAATGACTATCTTGGGGTGTAGGAACGTTAACTACCGTGGTAACTTTACTATGGGATTTTCTAGGAATTCGTTTAAGATAAAAACAAAATTTCTAAAGATGACCTTTTCGACCACAATGGGTACAAGTAAGAATATGTCTAAAAGATTTACCTAAGGAGTGATCTTTAAAAGCATTCCTAGTAGGTTCTCCTAAAACAGTGGTCTTCTCTTTATGAGTAGATTCATTACAGGTATTGAAGCCTAAACCACAAGTGTCATTTTTAATTTGGATCGTTCCTAACATTTTATCTAGTTTTTTTGAACGACATTCCAAATCAAATTTGACATTACTAGAATCTTTTAATTTATTTTCCAATTCTAAAATGTTAGATTCTAGTAAAACATTTCGCTCTTCAAAACCAAGAATCTCCTTTTTCAAGGATTCCATTAAACCCCTAAGGCTATCTCTCTCGCCTTCTACATAATCAAGCTTCTCTCGAAGAGTCCTCTCACGTGTCCTAAGGTCTTCTATTAAAGAATTATCATCAACGACCTTGACACTCTCTCTTAAACTCGCTTCTAACTTCAAATTAGCTCTTTTCAATTTAATAGATTCTTTATATAATTCATGAAAAGCATTTTGAAGTTCACTCACATTAACCTCTTCTTCATTTTCACTCTCTCTTTCTTCTCCACTCTCACTATCAAAAATAAGGGAATAAAAAATTTTGACCTTGGAAGTGTCATGTGTTAAGGTTTCATCAGTCGATGAGTTCTCACTATTACTCACATGACTAGCCATAAAAGCCACAAAATTTTTCTTAGTGGGGGAATCGGGCTTCTCTTCCGTATCACTATCACTAAGGGTCGCATTATATGAAATGGGTCGCTTACCCTCTTTCCTTAGTTTAGTGGGGAACTCATAAGCCATATGGCCATAACCTTCACAACCAAAACACTTATTAGACTCGTCCCTATCTAAATTTTCATTACTAGGTTTAGGGATCTTTTCGGCTTTCGAAATCTTCTCGTTCTTGTCATGCTTAGAAGATTCAAATTTCTTAAAATCATTTTTAAATTTATCTTTGTTAATTGTAAGAAATTTTCTAAATTTACGTGCAAACAAAGCCATGTCTTCCGAGTCACTATCACTCTCGCTCTCTACTACTTGTTTGACCTCTTTTCGGGATTTTAAAGCAACGCCCTTTTCGATTTTCTTTTCAGTTTTAGAGGGAAACATATCGAGTTCATAGGTTTGTAAATCACCTACAAGCTCTTCTAATTTCGTAGAGGCTAAAGTGGGTAAAGAATTTAACACGGTCACCTTTGGAATAAATCTATCGGGTAGGGACCTTAAAATTTTCTTTACAACACGGTCGTCAGGTATTTTCTATCCCAAATTAAAAGATGAAAATATCAGAAAGTCTAGCATAAAATTCATCAAAAGTTTCTTTTTCATTCATTTTGATAGTTTCAAATTGAGTGGTGAGGTTTTGGAGTTTTGAAGCTTTAACGACACTAGTTCCTTCATGAGTTAATTGTAAAATATCCCAAGCTTCATTAGCGGTCTCACACGTCATAATACGTTGGAATTCATCCAGTGTGACAGTGCTAAATAATGCATTTAAACCACGGGAATTGAAATTATCAAGTTTAAACTCATTTTCGGTCCATCTATCGGCGAGTTTGGGAACACGTTCATTTTCAACTAAATGAGTTGGTGGGGACCACCCGTTAACAACAGACATCCAAACTCTCTCGTCGATAGATTTTAGTGACGATTTCATTCGCGCTTTCCAATACGCGTAGTTTGAACCATCAAAAATAGGAAATTTTGAAAATGGGGAAAATTCCATTTTAGCCAAAAATTTAAAGGATCTTAACGAAATAATTTATCGTTTTTGGCTCTGATACCAATTTGAAGGTGCGGGCTTTTCTCGAATCAAAGCTCTGATACCAATTTGAAGGTGCGAGCTTTTCTCGAATCAAAGCTCTGATACCAATTTGTGAATGCGGAAGCATAAGATGGTTCACAGAATAAACAACAAATTTTATTTTCTTTAAACGAAATTAAAAATACACCAAGTGAAGTAAAATTAATCAATTAATATATTCACTTGAACCAATTCATCAATCCAAGTCCTAGAATTTACCTAAGTCATAATTAACAATTTTCCAAAGTTAGGCGAAACCAAATTTTAGCAAATGACTTGAATTAAACAAACTTTACCCAAAATTTAATTTAGCACAAAATTAAAGGAGTGTGATAATTTAAACCAAATTTTATCTTGAATTATCCTAAACATGCATTCTAAATTATTTAAGCAAGATAAAATAAACCAAAGGTGCGAGCTTTTCTCGAATCAAAGCTCTGATACCAATTTGTGAATGCGGAAGCGTAAGATGGTTCACAAAATAAACAACAAATTTTATTTTCTTTAAACGAAATTAAAAATACACCAAGTGAAGTAAAATTAATCAATTAATATATTCACTTAAACCAATTCATTAATCCAAGTCCTAGAATTTGCCTAAGTCATAATTAATAATTTTCCAAAGTTAGGCGAAACCAAATTTTAGCAAATGACTTGAATTAAACAAACTTTACCCAAAATTTAATTTAGCACCAAATTAAGTGAGTGTGATAATTTAAACCAAAATTTATCTTGAATTATCCTAAACATGCGTTCTAAATTATTTAATCAAGATAAAATAAACCAATCACACTACACCATGATGTACGAAGAAAAACCCGAGACGGGAAAAAAAACCTCGGACGACCCTAGCCACAAGTCCACTAGATATGGATTTTACAAATACAAGACAAAAAACTTACTTCCTCAACTCGAACCCTCTCAAGCCTTGATGCTTCTTCTTGTAGACACCCCTTCCTAGCGGATAACCACGGAGCTCCACCGCGGTCTCGGAATTCACCGATAGGACTTTATATGGTCACCGTCACCCGAGCATGGAGCCTTTCTCCGTGTGGGTAAAATAATATGAAAACACTTCTTCTTTCTTTGTGGGTGGTAGAAGCAAAACCCGAAACTTCTCTTCAATTCGGTGTAGAGAAAACCGGTGCCAAACTCCAAGCAATTGATATATATAAAGGAACTTGGAATAAACAAACTTGGGTGTAAACTAGAGTGTTAAGTGAATTTCTCTTTGAAAATTAGCACTCAAAACATGAACATTTTCTTAAACAATTTTTAGTCTCAAACTCTCTCTAAGAGATAAACTAGGATGGAAAAGTTAGATTAGAAAAAGTTGGTTAAAAACCAAGTGGGGAAGTGAGTGCAAAACTGCCAAAAAACTGTTCCCGCCTGGCCTCTCGTTCGAACGAGACTTCTAACGACGGTCCAGTATAGACTTCGTTAGAATCTCGTTGGAAACCTCGTTAGAACGAACAATCTCGTTCGAACGACATTTCGAACGACGGACCAGTATACCTTGGTGGGAACTCGTTGGCAAACTCGTTCGAACGAAACCTGGTTCGAACGAAAAACTCGTTCGAACGACATTTCGAACGACTTCCAAAAATTTTGTAAAATTCGATTTTGGCCCAGAAACTTTATATACTTTAATTTAAAGTTCTAATTAAATTTTTCTGAAAATAAAAACGTAGTTTATATTAAACCTAACACCCAATAAACTTTGTTCCAAGATCCTATATATATATAATTGCATTCATACCTTGGGAGCATGGAACTATAGTTGATGACGTAGAAACGAGGCACGCAAACCGGCATATTTGATGAAGCTTTATATTCTTTGCCCCTACGTCTTCAACAAACACTTCATAGGCTTGAGAGTATAACAATGACATACTATCCTATGAATAAATGTTTTTTTCCGGAATTGAGCCAACACTATACATGGACTCAATTGTAAATTTGTGTCCTTACATGATGATATGTCTTATTATGTTGAATAATAACTAAAGTACACGCATAGTACATGTCAAGTACATGTGAATGTTTTTGTTAATTTCATGTGTACTTTTCATTTTTATGCGTGTACTTTGATGATGATGTTGTTATGTTGAATACAAACTAAAGTACACGCATAGTGCATGTCAAGTACATGTGGATGTTTCTGTTAATTTCATGTGCACTTTTCATTTTTATGCATGTACTTGGATGATGATGTTATGCTGAATTCAAACTAAAGTACACACATAGTACATGTCAAGTACACGTGAATGTTTCTGTTAATTTCACATGTACTTTTCACTTTTATGCGTGTACTTTGTTGATATGTGTTGTTATTTAGAAATATTAAAGCCAAGTACACGTTAAAAATGTAAAATACCTTTGAATGTCTTTGTTTAGTTCACGTGTACTTTACATTTTTATGTGTGTATG
Organism: Sambucus nigra; assembly: GCA_949130495.1. Classification (NCBI taxonomy): domain Eukaryota; kingdom Viridiplantae; phylum Streptophyta; class Magnoliopsida; order Dipsacales; family Adoxaceae; genus Sambucus; species Sambucus nigra. The sequence goes on along the minus strand of OX422213.1, from coordinate 165,287,125 downwards.
TTGATGTTAGTGTTGTTATTTGAAACTAATTTAAAGTACAAGCAAAATATTGGAAAGTAAACGTGCATGTCTTTTTATCTTTATCGCGTGTACTGCACATTTTTATGTTTTATCTTGTTATTTACAAACAATTGAAATTAAACACAATATATTTCCCATGTGTTTTAAGGTATGCGCCAGCAGTATCAATTTACAATGTGTTTTACATGCATATGTTATTTCTTTTAATTTTGATATATTTTTATATTTCAGGCCTTTTTCCTATTGCCTATGTTGTTGCTGATTCTGAAACCGAAGATAACTGGATGTGGGTTCTTGTCAATTTGCATAGTGAAGTAGTTGAGCAATATAGAAACATAACATTTATATCAGATCAAAACATTGGATTACTTGAAGCTGTTTCGATGGTCTTCCCATTGTCTGCACATTCCTATTGTATACATCATTTCCAAGGGAATATAAAAAAAGAAAATTCGTGGGAATTATGGTGGATTTCGAAAGAAAATTGTTAAAGATTTTTTTATCTCATGCATATGTTGTCTCAGTACATGAATTTCACAAGAATATTGAAGCATTGGAGAAGGGAGGAGAAGATGATTGTGACACCCCGACTAATTAAATACCGGGTAGCTACTCCTTTATTAAATTAATACAAAATGCCAAGTTGGTTCAGTTAATAGCATCACTGTCGAAAACATTTTAATAATTACTAACCACCTAGTATTTAAAAAGTAAGTTGCCAAATTTTCATTTAAGTCTGATTAACATGCATTAAAAGAATAATGGAAGAACAACATAATCCATTCACCATAACAAAGTAATGGAATAACCAACAAATAGTAATAAGTCCGGAGGAAAAACTCCTCACAACAATGCCACAACTGAAAAATAATAAGACAAGTCTGAATCCTGAATTAATTACATGCCCGAAGTCTGAATAACTGAAATAAATGAAATATCTCTAAAAGAAATGGGCGACATGCCCTACAACTGATAAATGCAGAAGATAGAGTCAAGATATATGAAGCGTCTATAATCAAAGTCCTGTAACTTCCACAAATAGCTACAGCTCGTTACCTGAATGAGGATTCTAAGCATGGTGTCCTTGTGGCTGGGCACCTAAAATGGTTTTTAATAAAAAATAGATTTGAAAGCAAACGGGTCAGAGCCCGAAAGTGGAGAGTATTTTGAAAACAGCAAGTGCTTTAATAACATTTAAAACAATAAATGCAAGATACATGTTAGGACGTGCTCTCACATGAAATACTCACCCCTCGTCTAACTGTGCACTCCTAACGTTCCTGTACCCATTCATGTGTTTTCTCATAGCTATCTAGTTCAAAAGAGTTTCTAACACTTCTACTCGGTTCACGTTTTAATTTCCAACCTTAACAATTAAATAGAGGGTTCTACTTTAATTCTCGGATTCCCCAATTATTAGCAAAACCATTATTGATATATGTCCCCTTTTTATCTTCTCATAACCTTACAATAACTATACTCACAATTTAACATAGCAAATTCCTCTTCATTTAACCGTATATTATTCACATCATAAATATACAATACAAGCACCCCAAGGCTAAGCTACGGTGCACACAAACTCTGCTATCCATCCCGGTACATCACGTACATAGGGATCACGCATTCCGAATCTCTCAGGAATCGTTCTCAGATAACAACATCACAAACAATGGAGGCGAACACAGTCACATCACATGGGTCACGCACATACCTACGCTCCCACGATCAGCAGACTTATTAACATCCCAATAAGTCCTTCTCTGACCTATGTTCATCGAGGTACCAATCTAAATCCGGGTAACACAAGGATACGAGGGCCCTAATCGAACGTAAACCTCCCGTGATAGCAAGTATGGTAGGTATGTCATACACATAAGATTATATGCTAAGCATTCACACATCTTAGATATCTCAATATTAATAAAGGTATACTCTACATCCTTATACCATTATTCCAAATTTATATATTTTAAGTCTCCCGATAATATATAATTTAAACTGTCGACACGTCACACGTCATAGTTTCTTATACTTAAAACCTATCTTAAATAGATTATGAAGTTCCTATTATTCCCACATATAACATCATTATTCCTAAGGTCCTTACTTCTGCCCCAAATCTCATTTCATCAATTTATTCAAATTTACACTTTTAACCCAAATATCTTCTCACTTATTAAATTTCATTAGATTAGAATAATTCCTCAAATTGAATTCTAATTAAGGTCCAAGTTTCATAACCATGCCTACTGGTCTTCCTTAAGTTTAAGGGTATTCATAAGGTCTCCAATAATAGTTTCCAAGGGTTACCACCATTAAAATCTAAATAGGGAAAAAACTTTACTCATTCTGGGAAGGTCGATCGATCGACCTTTACCTTCGATCGATCGATGGTGGTCGATCGATCGACTGAAGAACATCGATCGATCGAACACACCAGGTATGGCTACGGACTGCTTCGTTTTGTAGTTTTCAAATCATCCCAAAACACCATTAACATGCATGAAATTCTATTCTAACGTTATAATATCATCATACAACCATCCTATAACATTGTTAACGTTCTAAAACCAATAATTCATCAACCAAGGGCTATGTTTGGATCAAATCTTCATCAAGAACCCTAGTTTCCTATTTCTTTCAAGAACATTAATAAATCTCTTCTTAAATCCATTTTTAAATCATCAAGGGTCATAACTCTGAATTCATAATTCGTCCAGAATATTACTACATGCAGTCCCTAACATAATTCATAGTTTTAAACTTCCAATTCATGGGTCTATATCATCTTCCAAGATAAATTCGATAATTCCTAAACATGGAAAAGCATAGCATTGAATCAATTGTAATTAAACCACTTGCCTTAATCTTTCTCTGAATTTGAGGTTGAATCTTGAAGGTTGAATCTGTCCTCTCTCTCTTTCTGCAGAATTCTCCTCTTTCTCTCTCTCTCTACAAGTTCTTCTCAAGGTGATAATGGAGGTGGGGTTAGTTTTTGCCAAGTTTTAAAGTTTCTAACTTCTCCCGTAGCCCACTACCTAAATTGTGGCTGGAAATGGCTTAGTGGGTTAAGACTAAGTCAAATCTTTAACTCTAATTTTCGTGGGTTTTAATTAGCCAATTTCCGAAATTACCAAAATGCCCTTATAAGTTACCGGTATGGCCCAATAATGCCCCGGGACCTAAACTTAACCCCCGGCTAGTGTTTTCTGACTATTTTGACCCTTCTGGACTCGTTGGCGCACTCAAAATGTCTATACGGGTGATAAAAATAAAATTCACTTTTTAATTCAAATAATTATATTCCTGACGCGACTATCACGCGCGTCCCAACAAAATTTCCCAAATTGCCGTATTTCAATCTCGCGATAATTTCAATAGTTCCAATATTCATATATTGCCATATATACACATTATAATCAAATACTAACTCACATCTCGTTAATATTTTTATCCGGATTAATTTTCAATTAATACACTTTTAATTCAATTAATCCCCAAAAATAAATATCACGAAAATACGGGGTATTACATACTTCCCCCCTAATAACTGAATTTCTTCCCGAAATTTGGAACTAGAAAGTACCTTGTAAGAATAACTCTGGATAACGTTCGCGCATCTCATCCTCGCGCTCCCATGTGGACTCCTCGACATTATGATGTCGCCACTGAACACGCACTAACGGGACTATCTTTGACCGCAGTTTCCTCTCACTTCGGTCCAAAATAGCAATCGGCCCCTCCTCGTAGGAGCTATCAGGCTGGAGATCGATGTCCTCCAAAGCAATATGAGAATGAGCCAAATCGTCTCTAAGATATTTCCTTAGCGAGGAAATATGAAATACATCGTGAATCCGATGCAAATGCTCCGGTAACCCAAGTCTATATGCAACCGGTCCAATGCGCTCAATAATAGGAAATGGTCCCACATATCTCGGTGCCAACTTCCCTTTCTTCCCGAAATGCATAATCCCCTTCATAGGAGATACTCTGAGCAAAACCTGGTCCCCCACTTGGAACTCCCTGAAGAACCTCTTCGCATCATCATAGCTCTTCTGCCGATCCTAAGCTACTCGAATGCGACTCCGAATCAATTCTATCCTTGTCGAAGTATCCTGAATCACTTCCGGCCCAAGTAGTTTGTTGTCTCCCACCTCAAACCAACATGTTGGGGAACGACAAGGTCTACCGTACAACGCCTCAAATGGAGCCATGACAATGGTGAACTGGTAGGAGTTATTTTAAGAAAACTCCACCAGTGGAAGATACTGCTCCCATCCACCCCCAAAATCAATGATACTCATTCGTAGCATGTCCTCCAACATTTGATTTGTACGCTCAGTTTGCCCATCGGTCTGCGGGTGATACGCCGTACTCAACTGCAATTTCGTGCCCATGGCCTCCTGAAAACTCTCCCAAAATCGTGAAATAAATATCTTGTCTCGGTCAGACACGATATTTAGGGGAACACCGTGAAGTCTCACTATCTCTGCAATAAAGAGCTGGGCATACTGTCCCGCAGTGTAGTCTGTCCTTACGGGTAGAAAATGAGCGACTTTGGTCAACCTGCCCATAATTACCCAAATGGAGTCGTGACCTCTCTATGACGTAGGCAACCCCGTGATAAAGTCCATGGATATGCTCTCCCACATCCACATCGGGACCTCCAATGGCTGTAGAAGTCCTGCCGGTCTCTGATGATCCACTTTTACTAGCTGACAAGTGGTGCATTTCGAAACAAACGCGGCAATATCTCTCTTCATCCCGCTCCACCAATACTGTCGTCTCATGTCTTGGTACATTTTCTCCCCACCGGGATGTACCGCGAACCGTGAGCCTTGCCATTCTGCCATCACCTCGTGCCGTAATTCCTCCCCTTCCTGAACTACCAATCTCCCATTGAAGCGTAATCCCCCATCTGAGCTAATGGTATAGGATTCATCTCCCTCTGCCAATAGTCGAACTATCTCCTCCTGACAGAACGAGTCATTTGCCTGCGCCCTTACTACCTTCGTGACAATCTGCGGTATAACGGTCATCACAGACATGAATGATCGGGCCACTGCATCCTGGTGTCCCAACTCCTTCCATTTGGCCTTCCACACCCCTGCCACCTCATCTACTGGCCTACGGCTCAACGCGTCTACTACCACGTTAGCCTTCCCCGTGTGATACTGGATATCAAACTGATAATCCTTCACAAACTCAAGCCACCTTCGCTGCCGCATATTCAACTCCTTCTGCGTGAATAGGTACTGTAAGGACTTATGGTCCGTGAACAATCAAAACTTTTCCCCCAAAACTTAATGTCTCCATATACGAAGGGCAAATACAACTGCCGCCAACTCCAAGTCATGGTTGGGGTAATTCTTCTCGCGAGTCTTAAGCTTACGGGAAGCATAAGCTATGGCCTGACTCTCTTGCTGCAATACACCTCCAAGTCCTTGTAAGGACGCATCGATGTAGACTAGATACTCAACTCCCGGTCTCGGCAATGATAACACAGGTTCTGAGGTCAGCTTGTCCTTCAACTCATCGAATGCCAACTGACAGGAATCACTCCAAATGTATGGCACACCTTTACGAGTCAGATGTGTCAAAGGACCTGCTATCTTCGAAAATCCCCGAATAAACCTCCTGTAGTATCCTGCTAGGCCCAAGAAACTACGGATCTCAGTCGGTGTCGTGGGCTGTCCCCACTCCCTCACCATAGATACCTTCCTCGGATCAACAGATATTCCACGGTCGGAAATAATACGTCCCTAAAACGGGACCTCTTTCAGCCAAAACCCGCACTTCTCATATTTTGCATACAACTCATTCTGACGCAGTGTCTGCAAAACTTGCCTCAAGTGCTCGGCGTGCTCCTCCTCTGTCTGGGAGTAAACCAGAATATCATCAATGAAGACAATGACGAACTGATCAAGGAACTCTCTGAACACCCTATTCATCAAGTCCATAAACACGGCTGGAGCATTGGTCAAACCAAAAGGCATAACTCGAAACTCGTAAGAACCATATCTCGATAAGAACGCAGTCTTCGAGACATACTCCTCCCTGATACGCAACTGATGGTATCCCGACCATAAATCAATCTTTGAGAATAAAGAAGCTCCTCTCAACTGGTCGAATAGGTCATCGATTCGAGGCAACGGATACTTATTCCATATCGTGACCTTATTCAACTCTCGGTAGTCCACACACAATCTCAGTGAACCATCTCTCTTCTTCACAAACAACACAAGGGCAACCCACGACGAAGTACTCCTCCGTATAAACCCCTGATCCAACAACTGCTCAATCTGATCTCGTAGCTCTCGCATCTCTGCCGGAGCCATACGGTACGGTGCGCGTGCTATAGGTCTCGTATTGGGTAATAAGTCTATGACAAAGTCTATCTCTCGACTGGGGGGGTAATCCAGGTATATCCTGAAATACATCGGCAAACTCTCGAACAACCGGAATCGAATCAAGTGGTATCACCACTTCCTTATAGGTCTCCTCCTCCATATAGTACAAATGAGTGGACGATCCTCCCTCAGGACGAGTTATCGCCACCAAAAACATCTCCTTCCCGGGAATGGCAAAGATAATACTCCTACTGAAATAGTCAATTATGGCTCGGTATGCAACAAGCCAGTCCATACCAATAATGGCATCATACTCGGTCATCTCTAATACTAACATATCTGCAGGTAATACCAAACTACCAATATCTACCCCCACTCCCCGGCATATAAAGAAAATAAGTGACCCACTCCCCAATGGTGAGTCTACACACGTCACCGTGCTCTCTGCTGTGGCTAACAACCCTAAGGCTTTCGCAAAATGTGTAGCTATTAAACAGTGAGTTGCCCCCGTATCAAACAAAACCCGACCCATAGTACCATGGATAGGAAACATACCCTTAATCGCGGGTGGTGCCTGTGGAGCTGCTGCCTGGTGGACGTTATAGACACGTCCATACTGTAACTGCCCCTGTTGCACAGGAACTGCTGGAATAGCTGGTAGTGCTGGCACCTGGGCTGGAGCTGGGAGGGCAGGTGGAAAAAGTTGCCTCTGTGGCTCATGTCGAGCACCCTGCTGCTGCTGCGGGGCCCTGCCCCTATCAGGATAGTCCTGGCATTTATGGCCAGTCTTGCCACAAACGAAACACTTCCTCGAGAAGTTTCCCCCTCTCTGTCCCTGCTGCCCCCGACCCTGGTGGCCATTAACATTCCTCCACTGGCCCTGCTGGAACTGCTGTTGACCATTCTGACCCTGCTGGTTCTGATGGTCGTTCGGACCCTGATGGCCCTGCCGGAAACCTCCCTATCCGTGCCTAAAATTTCCCGACCTGAACCTCTTATGATCCCCCTACTGGGAACCCTGATCACCTTGCCTCTGCCCCTGAACAGAATTGTGCCCCACTGGCACCATTTCCCCCAGTCCTGCCCTGATGGCTGGACTCTCCTGACCTCTTGCCTTCAGCCATATGAAAGCGATGATCCTGGCAGTGTAACAGTGCAGCGTTAACCACATCAGAATAAGTGGCCAACGATAGGTTCCCCAACAAATGCTGACGGATCCTCCAAGTCAACCCGTCTGTAAATTTCTGTATCTTCTTATCTTCCGTAGGTATCTCATCTGGGATAATATTCAGCAAATTAGTGAATTCGGCCTCATACTCGGCCACAGTCTTACCCTCCTGTCGAAGGTTCATCAACTTCCTCCTCATTTCCGTGTGAACAGCAGACGGAAAGTACTTGCGATCGAACCGCACCCAGAACTCCTGAATCGTGAGAGTATCTCTCTCCTCCACGGTGGTAATAGACTTCCACCACTGTAGTGCAGATCCCACTAGATTAAAAGTAGCTAGTACCTGCCTCTGAACGTCAGTGCACTCATACATCCTCAAGTGCCTCTGTATATCCTTTCTCCACTGACTCGAAACAACAACATCGGAGCTACCAGCAAACTCCAGTGGATGTGCTTTCTGAAAAGAATCACGTACACGTTCCCAGGAAGACGGGAATGCATGTGGCTGAACTGGCGCGGCAACTGGCGCCTGAGGTGGTGCCTGCTGAACTACGACTAGTGCAACATTTACCGCTTGGGCTACTATGGCTGCAACCTCAGCGGCGTTCATCGTGCCCTGAACTGGTACGGGCTGTGGTTCTGGCGTTGCATTCCTGGGAACCCGTGGTGCACGTCGTGGATGCATCTGAAATAAGAATAAATTCTATAAGTTCACAGTTATAAACTCAAAATAGCTGAAGAACATAGCAAATACAAAAGAATACAACAGTCCTAAAATATAGGGCTCTACATCAAAGAAAGCTCAGCGGAAACATAATAAGCCATTCAGATCCTAAAGGACACTAGAACCTGATGCTCTGATACCACCTGTGACACCCCGACTAATTAAATACCGGGTAGCTACTCCTTTATTAAATTAATACAAAATGCCAAGTTGGTTCAGTTAAGAGCATCACTGTCGAAAACATTTTAATAATTACTAACCACCTAGTATTTAAAAAGTAAGTTGCCAAATTTTAATTTAAGTCTGATTAACATGCATTAAAAGAATAATGGAAGAACAACATAATCCATTTACCAAAACGAAGTAATGAAATAACCAACAAACAGTAATAAGTCCGTAGGAAAAACTCCTCACAACAATCCCACAACTGAAAAATAATAAGACAAGTCTGAATCCTGAATTAATTACATGCCCGTAGTCTGAATAACTGAAATAAATGAAATATCTCTAAAAGAAATGGGCGACATGCCCTACAACTGATAAATGCTGAAGATAGAGTCAAGATATATGAAGCGTCTATAATCAAAGTCATGTAACTTCCACAAACAGCTACAACTCATCACCTGAATGAGGATTCTAAGCATGGTGTCCTTGTGGCTGGGCACCTAAAATGGTTCTTACAAGAAAATAGATTTGAAAGCAAACGGGTCAGAGCCCGAAAGTGGAGAGTATTTTGAAAACAGCAAGTGCTTTAATAACATTTAAAACAATAAATGCAAGATACATGTTAGGACGTGCTCTCACATGAAATACTCACCCCTCGTCTAACTGTGCACTCCTAACGTTCCTGTACCCATTCATGTGTTTTCTCATAGCTATCTAGTTCAAAAGAGTTTCTAACACTTCTACTCGGTTCACGTTTTAATTTCCAACCTTAACAATTAAATAGAGGGTTCTACTTTAATTCTCGGATTCCCCAATTATTAGCAAAACCATTATTGATATATGTCCCCTTTTTATCTTCTCATAACCTTACAATAACTATACTCACAATTTAACATAGCAAATTCCTCTTCATTTAACCGTATATTATTCACATCATAAATATACAATACAAGCACCCCAAGGCTAAGCTGCGGTGCACACAAACTCTGCTATCCATCCCGGTACATCACGTACATAGGGATCATGCATTCCGAATCTCTCAGGAATCATTCTCAGATAACAACATCACAAACAATGGAGGCGAACACAGTCACATCACATGGGTCACGCACATACCTACGCTCCCACGATCAGCAGACTTATTAACATCCCAATAAGTCCTTCTCTGACCTATGTTCATCGAGGTACCAATCTAAATCCGGGTAACACAAGGATACGAGGGCCCTAATCGAACGTAAACCTCCCGTGATAGCAAGTATGGTAGGTATGTCATACACATAAGATTATATGCTAAGCATTCACACATCTTAGATATCTCAATATTAATAAAGGTATACTCTACATCCTTATACCATTATTCCAAATTTATATATTTTAAGTCTCCCGATAATATATAATTTAAACTGTCGACACATCACACGTCATAGTTTCTTATACTTAAAACCTATCTTAAATAGATTATGAAGTTCCTATTATTCCCACATATAACATCATTATTCCTAAGGTCCTTACTTCTGCCCCAAATCTCATTTCATCAATTTATTCAAATTTACACTTTTAACCCAAATATCTTCTCACTTATTAAATTTCATTAGATTAGAATAATTCCTCAAATTGAATTCTAATTAAGGTCCAAGTTTCATAACCATGCCTACTGGTCTTCCTTAAGTTTAAGGGTATTCATAAGGTCTCCAATAATAGTTTCCAAGGGTTACCACCATTAAAATCTAAATAGGGAAAAAACTTTACTCATTATGGGAAGGTCGATCGATCGACCTTTACCTTCGATCGATCGATGGTGGTCGATCGATCGACTGAAGAACATCGATCGATCGAACACACCAGGTATGGCTACAGACTGCTTCGTTTTGTAGTTTTCAAATCATCCCAAAACACCATTAACATGCATGAAATTCTATTCTAACGTTATAATATCATCATACAACCATCCTATAACATTGTTAACGTTCTAAAACCAATAATTCATCAACCAAGGGCTATGTTTGGATCAAATCTTCATCAAGAACCCTAGTTTCCTATTTCTTTCAAGAACATTAATAAATCTCTTCTTAAATCCATTTTTAAATCATCAAGGGTCATAACTCTGAATTCATAATTCGTCCAGAATATTACTACATGCAGTCCCTAACATAATTCATAGTTTTAAACTTCCAATTCATGGGTCTATATCATCTTCCAAGATAAATTCGATAATTCCTAAACATGGAAAAGCATAGCATTGAATCAATTGTAATTAAACCACTTGCCTTAATCTTTCTCTGAATTTGAGGTTGAATCTTGAAGGTTGAATCTGTCCTCTCTCTCTTTCTGCAGAATTCTCCTCTTTCTCTCTCTCTCTCTACAAGTTCTTCTCAAGGTGATAATGGAGGTGGGGTTGATTTTTGCCAAGTTTTAAAGTTTCTAACTTCTCCCGTAGCCCACTACCTAAATTGGGGTTGGAAATGGCTTAGTGGGTTAAGACTAAGTCATATTTTTAACTCTAATTTTCGTGGGTTTTAATTACCCAATTTCCGAAATTACCAAAATGCCCTTATAAGTTATCGGTATGGCCCAATAATGCCCCGGGACCTAAACTTAACCCCCGGCTAGTGTTTTCTGACTATTTCGACCCTTCCGGACTCGTTGGCGCACTCAAAATGACTATACGGGTGATAAAAATAAAATTCACTTTTTAATTCAAATAATTATATTCCTGACGCGACTGTCACGCGCGTCCCAACAAAATTTCCCAAATTGTCATATTTCAATCTCGCGACAATTTCAATAGTTCCAATATTCATATATTGCCATATATACACATTATAATCAAATACTAACTCACATCTCGTTAATATATTTATCCGGATTAATTTTCAATTAATACACATTTAATTCAATTAATCCCCAAAAATAAATATCACGAAAATACGGGGTATTACAATGATATTGTTGATTTCATTGATAGTTTACCTCCCGAGAATTAGTCCTGTGCATATTTACCTAGTAAACGGTATGGTGACATGGCATCTAGTATTGCGGGTTCATTCAATTCATGGATATTAGAGGAAAATCATTTACCAGTAATGAATATGCTTGATAAATTGAGAGTGGAGATTATGGAATTCAATGCAAACAAACTTATTGAGTCTAACACTTGGAAAAATGAGCTATGTCCTTTTTTTCAAAAGTTACTTAATGAAAATTAGAATAAAAGATGACATTGGAGTATTCGTCGCTCAAGTCAAAATGTATTTGAATTTCATTCAGAAGTACGAGCAACAGTTGACTTAGAAGAAAGAAGTTGTTCTTGTAAGAGTTGGCAGATTAGATGTTTTTTATGTTCTCGTGCTGTTTATGTTGTACGGAGGAAAGGGACCAGTATTTATGAATATATTGAGGAGTACTATAAGGTATCTTTCTACAAAAAATCATACTCGATACCTATAGTTCCTCTTCCTGATTTAATTTCTTAAAATACTCCTATACCTAAAAATACATTTGTCCTTCCACCAATGACTAAAAGATAGACATGAAGGCTAAGAAATAAAAGAATAAAGTCTTCTGGTGATATGACAGTAAGGGAAGTTACTTGCTCGATGTGTAGTAGAACGGGTCATTACAGGTCTACTTGTAAGGAACCCATTTGATTACGTTTAAAATTGTTGAATTCATTCATTTTAACTATTTGATTGAGTAAATTAATTAATAAACCATTTGTTTCACATAAATGAATGTAATTTTAATTTTTTGTCTCATTTTATGGTTTGTTTTTTATGTAGCTGTACATGTATTTTTCATAAAATACATGTGATCAGTTTTCCTGATGTTCCCGTGTACTTTACATTTGTATACGCATGTTATGTACAATACACGCGCATTGTGATGACCAAATCCATTTTATCAATGCGTGTACTTGATGAAGTCTGCATGTACTTTATGAAGTACACGCATTTAAAAATAGATTTGGTCAGTTCAATCTGCGTGTACTATATAAAAGCATGCGTGTACTTTATTTATTACATTTAGTTTAGATTTACTTTATGAAATATGCGTGTACTTTATGATGTACAAGCATGAAGTACACACATAATATAAATATAATATGCGTGTACTTGATGAAATCTTCATGTACTTTATAAAGTACACGCATAATATATAAAGTATATGCATTTAAAAATGGATTTGGTCAGTTAAATCTGCTTGTACTTTATAAAAGCATGAGCGTACTTTATTTATTACATTTAGTTTAGATTTACTTGATGAAATATTCGTTTACTTTATGATGTACACGCATGAAGTACACGCATAATAGAAATATAATATGCGTGTACTTTATGAAGTACATGCATAATATACAAAGTACACGCATTTAAAAATGGATTTGGTCAGCTCAATCTGCGTGTACTATATAAAAGCATGCATGTACTTTATTTATTACATTTAGTTTCGATTTACTTTCTTCATTTTATTCAATTCTTTTGAATAAATGAATGTAATTTTAGAGTTTAGTTCTTAGTCTCTTGTTTTAATTTAATAAATGAATATAATATTAATGTTTACCGGTTAGTGCTTTTTTACTGAAAAGAACTAAACGTGATCATAGTTTCAAATGTTCACGTATACTTTACTAAATTTGTGTGTACTTTATTTTTTACACTATTTATGAGTCATGGTTCGATATAATGATATATTATATAGGTTTTAGGTGTGTGACATAACTCTCAAGACATGCATGAAGGAAATAAAGTTTTTATTAAAACGGAAAAAGAAAGTACAATTTTTTAACATAACAAAAGATGAAAAAAATAAAGAAGGCTTCTACTAGGGAAAGCTATCAAAGGAATCTATGGTGTCAGGAAGAGAGTCAATTAAATTCGAGTATACTCGAATTTCTTCTTTAATGACAACCACAAGATTTTCATGGTGCGCCTTCTTCTCCTTCAACTTGGCGATTTTCAAGGGAACTTCTTGTGTATAGAAAGACATGAGATCTTCATATGTTTGAGGAGGGTCCTCATCCACATCAAATAAATCTATAGAATTGGGTGGAAGTCCAGAGTAGCCTTCCCTCAAATATGTTTGAAACTGCTCAAAGGCAGTTTCATATGAGGAAAGATTTTTCTCAATTTCCCTTATTTTTTTTTTTTTCATATCTATCAAGAGTATCTCAGTGTAACAACCTGTCCTTTTAGAGATGCTAAAATTCCACAATTAATTATAAATTGGAATTTGGGGAATTTCCCTAAATAGTAATTTTTGGGATTTTTGAGGATTAAATGATTTTCGAAGGATGTTGTTATTATTTTTAGGACTATATAGGTCGAAGTATTTTAATTATATGTCGCCATGGAGTGAAGTGACAGAAAGGTCAGATTTTGATTAGAAAACCCGCATTTACTTTTATGGGTTAGAATAGTGATTTGTGGTCAAGTACCTCGAATGGAAATTTTGACTCCGCCATGAGTCTCAGAATGTCCAGGGTAGTCGGAAAAGAGTGTTCGATTGTCGAAATTGAGTTTTGGGGAATTTTAGAGGTAAAAGTAACTCGTAATTGGGTAAACGAGTCGTTTTTGGGTTTTAAGGGTTAAAACCCTTTTCTCCTTATAATAGGAGGGAGAGAGGGAGAAAAGAGAAATAAAAGAAGAGAGAAGAGAGAGAGGACGAAGAAAAGAGGAGAGAAATGGAGATCTCGGGTCAAACTCCGCCGGACTCGACTCAAGATCGTCGGATTATATCCACGAGGCAAGTGTTTACTTGCTTTATTTACTTTTTACATAAATCTCATACCGTGGTTTGGTATTAATAAACCCTAAAGATTTTGGGTTGGGTATTCGTGGATAAAACGGGTTTTCGGGAGTTAAAACTATTAAACCCCAATAATATTTCAATTTGTGGAACTTAGGTTTTAATTGAAATTAATTGGTGGTTTAGGGTTCTAGGATGTTTAGAACCCTTAATATATGTGTATTTGTAGTTGGTTGAGGTTGTAGGACGTTGGGTGAGGCGACAAAAGCTTGGTTGAAGCTTTAATGGCCAAATCAATTCGGCCCTGATCCGAATCGATTCGTCTCTTGGTAAAAAAATATAAATTGTATATCTTTTCGACGCGGTCACGTGGGAGCTGACCGCGTATTTTTCTGATTTTTTTTGGATTTATAGTGATTTTTCTACGGAAAGCTGTCCGAGATCGAAATCATTAGTTATAACTTACTGGAGATAAATATTAGGGGTTCTCAAAAGGGTTGTTAGGACCTCTAAAGAATTTGAGGAGATATTAAAACTTTGTGTTTGTAGTGGTAAATCCTAGTTATGATTTAAATGGAGATTGGATAGAATTTTGGGTGTTTTGGAGATAGAAATATTGCCCAAACAGTGCCCCTCGAACAGGCCAAATCGATCCGGGTCTAGGGCGAATCGATTCGCCTAAGGGGATCTGGGTTTTTGCAGCGGGCCGAATTGATTCGAATTTAGACCGAATCGATTCACCATTAAGGACCTTTTTGCAGAACACTTTCCGAATCGATTCGGATTGGGGGCCAAATCGATTCGCATTTGGGGCAAATCGATTCGCTTTGGTCAGAATTGCCAGTTTTCTCCCCTTAAGAATATGGAGAGTTAAATTATAATTTGGGGTTTTATATGGGGGTTCCTAGTTATGAATTCAGGACTCCTAAATGATGGTTTTGAGGGTTAATAAACCTTTAGATGAAAGCGAATGCCTTGGATTGGTGTAGGGCAAATCCTATGAGGTGATTAGGATGAAATTGGGAATATATATATATATATATATATATATATATATATATATATATATATATATATATATATATATATATATATATATATATATATATATATATATTCAATTAGTGTAAAGTGGTATAATTGGTGGTATCCTATAAATTCATAGAGGGTATTGAGGTATTTATTACTTATCAAAGTGAGGAAATACTTGGGTTTAGTATCATGCGTATATGAATGCATGATTATGATTCTCTGAGAGAATCTTTGGGATTATTGGTCATCGCTAGATGAAATTGGCAATTATGGCCATTTATATATTCAGGGAGGAATATATGGTATATGTATATACTATGTGATTAAAGTATATATATGATATGATGTTAATGATTTTGAAAATAAAATATGAATATTTTTAAAATGGGAAAAAGGTAAATGATTTTCATAATTAATAAAATTATGGTTACACACCTCCCTAAATCACTATCATAAGGGAAGTTGCGTGCGTTATGGTGATGCCCCCTGGCTAATGAATGTGGGGTGGCTATAGTCCTATAGGCCATATGGGCGATTATTTGTACTGCGCTGGTTAGGTGATTCTGGGTGTGGTCATGACTATCCCGTAGGCATATAACCGCTTCCCGACGTTGGTAGGTTCCCAGGTTGTCTTGTATAGATAGGCCCTAGAAGATGATAGCCATTTAGGGGCGCGTCCAGTGGGGAAACCCGGAGGGGCGGTCTTAGTTTTATTAAAGCAATTTATGATAATAAATTGGCTTTATATTTACATTTCCTGAGTATAAAAAGGGAAATGGGATAAAGGTTTGGCTTCGGTAACACTCCGGATGGAAGAAGGGATGTGGAAGCATATGATTGATCAAAGCATTTTTATGATAATGAAAATGGCTTTGAATACATTTCCTGAGTGTAAAAAGGGAAATGGGATGATATAAAACGAAAAAGCATTTTTATGATAATAAAACTGGCTTTTAAAAAGAATATGATTGGTTAAAGAAATTCATGATAATGAATTGGCTTTTATATTTACATTTCCTGAGTATAAAAAGGGAAATGGGAAGTTTTGAGAAAATGAAAAGTATTGATAAATACTTGATATATGAACTCTCAGTCTGGGAGATAGATCCGGATGTTTACGATAAGATGAATATATATGGATGAATCGAGTACCGAGGGTCTAATGGATCCCGACGATCGACCTTGCCACGTAGTAGTGTATCGGGGGGTTCCTTGTTTGGATTTCGCTTTGCGAGACACCCCACGCACGAATATGGCAAAGTGTTGAAACTGGGGAGAAGTTTTATCCTTAGTTCTCTAATATTATAAATTCTTATGGTATATAAATTTATATATATCTTTATGTACTGAGGGACTGGAGGATCTCAACGATCGACCGTGCCGCATAGTAGTGTATTGGGGGGTTCTTTGTTTGGATTTCTCTTTGCGAGACACCCAACGCACGAACATGGCATAACGTTGAGACTGGGGAGAAGTTTAGACCTTAGTACATTACTTGGACTATCTAGGGTTGATAGTGGTTGGGTGATAGACTAGTTTAGCAGGATAGCTTGACTAGGATGTTTAGAGGGATGCGCTAGGAGTGCACTGTTAGTGGAGAGGTGAGGGGTATCTCATGGGAGTGCGATACCAAACTTAAATATGAGATAAAACATTTTTTCAAAAAATAAGGCATTTATGGACTTGCTAAAATATTTTCAAAGCTCGGGCTCTGACCCGTTTATCTACTTTTCCTTTCTTTCTATATATATATATATCTATTATATAGGTGTCCAGACACAGGGACGCCTGGATGACACTTCCTTCTGGTCAGACGTCAACTGCAGCAGTTGTGGATGCGTGCAGGTTTTTGATAGCCGCTTCCATTCTTGTACTCTAGATAGGAGGTACTGTATAAATATTCGGGCCAATGGTCCAATTGCATTTATTTATTCTTTTAGAGCATCATTCGATATGGTTATATAATTTGAACCGAGTGTTCGGTTATTTTATTTCATTTCATTTTCCTTTCAGTTTCATTTACGCATAAACTGTGTGTATGTTTTATTTATAATTGTTTAAAAAGAGTAGTTAAGTAAAAGTTTTTTTTACGCCAGCCTAATAGGTTATTAGTAATTAAATGGATTTTCGAGAGTGATGCTAAGAATGATCCATATGAGACTCCTGTTTTAATTTAATATTGGAGTGATCGCCTGGTATCTTATTAGGCGGGGTGTCACATATGGTATCAGAGCATCAGGTTCTAGTATCCTTAGGAATCTGTGCGGACGTACTACGCTTTCAGCGTTGCTCTCATTTGTTATAAATCCTTATGATTAGGATTGTTGATTTTTCTTGTGAGATTTCGTCCTCTTGCCATATTATGAAATTATAGAAATCTTTTGCGCGCTCGTTTGAGAATTGTTTGCGGGGATTGGATGGCGGCAAGAGGTGGGGCTTAGTTGGAGCTATAAGGTTGAAGCTTGTAGTGGAATTTCCTTGTAACGAAGAAGTTACGAGGACTAGTAAGATGATTGTAAGGAGCTGGGTAAAGTGGTTATTATGAGTTTTACCTCAATCGAGGAGGTATATTTGGCGTGGCTAGATAAAGTCGCGGTATTATTTAGCCCTAGACTCGTGTGTGTAATTTGAGTTATGGCGGTCACGATAACATAATATCATGTATGTTTATGTGTTTTCCGCGATAGCGGAGTTTTATTTTCCTTCATTCGCCATAAAGGCGGGTGTTGATATATTGTATATATATATGGGTTATGATACTCATTTTATATGTCTATACGAGTATGGTATTATGATGAGTATATATGTACTTGGTAATTTCGGAGAGATAGCAGGCTAAGAATGGCAAGTCTATCATGTCCACGGTTCCTGGAGGGAACAAGTTATTTTTGTGGTGTCTCACCTAGATATAGGTTGAGTTCACCTTATTTATCGTGGGATACGAAACTTCGATGAATAGAGGTTTCATTATCGTGATTTGGGTATATGGAGACCTTATATATATGATTTAAGGACGCATGATTAATGTTGAGATGTAAGATTAAGCTCATTATTGATTGCGCAAGGACTTAAATTGAGTGCGAGCGCAGGGTGGTATGACTCTTAGTTAGAGATAGGAGTTCAGACCACCTTTTTGTTGGATTAGGGGATAGGGATATCCCGGTTGCATGTTGAAATAACGGAACTCCATAACCAACGAAGTCAAGTGTCAATGTGTGGAGGGGTTCCTTGTTTGGATTTTGCTTTGCGAGACACTCCACACATGACTCTTAACGGCGTCGAGAGTGGGGAGCTGTTATAGGATGCAAGGATGTTGGTTTTGTGGAAAGGTCTTATAGTGTGGATGAACCACTATAGGCTATGAGCCACATGATGATGATTTACTTATGGAGATATGGTGCTATGTAAAAGCACTAAAGTGGTCCCCTCGCCACAAGTGGGTGGGGTGAGGTTGGACTTAGAGAAATTGGTTTGAGGATAATAACCAGCCTTAATAAAAAGCCAAATTTTGAGAAGGTATGTTTTGGGTATTATGTACGTGACACTTTCTACAGAAAGTGAGCACTTCGATTGATTAGGTTTCCTTCCGTATGGGCGGAAGGATAAGATAGTAGAAATGCATTCGTAGTTTGGCGTAGACAGTATTCAAGACATCCCGCTGGTGTGCCTTAGGTCGCTATATATCGATGACCGACTACGCGAAGGAGTAGTGTAACGGGAGGGTTCCTTGTTTGGATTTTGCCTTGGCGAGACGTCCCACGCATGAAACCAAGCAATTGTAGGGAGTTGGGAGAGGCCTTGGGCACTAGGGACATACTTAGGATTATATTCGTTCCGCGTAGGTAGGACATCGTATAGACCTTAGTATTATTGGGACGTAAGTTCGACAGTGTTAGTAGAGCTGAGGTTAGGAGAATTGAATTTCTTGGGTTGGGAGGACCCATGTGTGAGTATTACACCGGGGAAAGGAGTCCCTTATTGGGAGAGAGTGTTACGTGTCAGACGTTCACTATGGATGTGCAGATGTGCACAGGTTAGAAAGGTGTATGGGCACCTTAGTAATGTTGGCTTATATACTGCCTGAAATAGAATGGGCGTAGTATATAAATTTAAAGTTTATGCCGTTAGGCACTATAAATGATGGGTGCGATGTGACGATGTTGGAGTCACTCTATGACTGTGTAAGTCGTATTGTATATGGTTGGGAACCATTTGGGTTAGTGTCATCCCTTTGAGGTATAAAGATTGGGAGTGATCCTATGGATTGGCGGTGTAGTATGTTTCTGAATTTCGAGGACGAAATTCCGTTGTAAGGGGGGAGTATGTAACAACCCGTCCTTTTGGAAACGATTAAATTCCATAATTAATTATAAATTGGAATTTGGGGAATTTCCCTAAATAGTAATTTTTGAGATTTTTGAGGATTAAATGATTTTCGAAGGATGTTGTTATTATTTTTGGGACTATATAGGTCGATGTATTTTAATTATATGTCGCCATGGGGTGAACCGACAGAAAGGTCAAATTTTAATTAGAAAACCCGCATTTACTTTTATGGGTTAGAATAGTGATTTGCGGTCAAGTACCTCAGATGAAAATTTTGACTGCACCATGAGTCTCGGAATGTCCGAGAAAGTCGGAAAAGAGTGTCCGATTGTCGAAATTGAGTTTCAGGAAATTTTAGAGGTAAAAGTAACTCATAATTGGGTAAACGAGTCATTTTTGGGTTTTAAGGGTTAAAACCCTTTTCTCCTTATAAAAGGAGGTAGATAGGGAGAAAAAGAGAAAGAAAAGAAGAGAGAAGAGAGAGAAGAGAGAGAGAGGAGGAAGAAAAGAGGAGAGAAATGGAGATCTCGGGCCAAACTCCGTCGGACTCGACTCGGGATCGTCAGATTATATCCACGAGGCAAGTGTTTACTTGATTTATTTACTTTTTGCATAAATCCCATACCGTAGTTTGGTATTAACAAACCCTAAAGATTTTGGGTTGGGTATTCGTGGATAAAACGGGTTTTCGGGAGTTAAAACTATTAAACCCCAATAATATTTCAATTTGTAGAACATAGGTTTTAATTGAAATTAATTGGTGGTTTAGGGTTCTAGGATGTTTAGAACCCCTAATATATGTGTATTTGTAGTTGGTTGAGGTTGTAGGACGTTGGGTGAGGCGACAAAAGCTTGGGAGAAGCTTTAATGGCCAAAATCGTCTCGGAGAAGACGATGAATAGTTCACCTCCGTCTTTCCAAATCAATTCGGCCCTGATCCGAATCGATTCGTCTCTTGGTCAAAAAATATAAATTGTATATCTTTTCGACGCGGTCGCGTGGGAGCTGACCGTATATTTTTCTGATTTTTTTTGGATTTATAGTGATTTTTCTATGCAAAGTTGTCCGAGATTGAAATCATTAGTTATAACTTATTGGAGATAAATATTAGGGGTTCTCAAAAGGGTTGTTAGGACCTTTAAAGAATTTGAGGAGATATTAAAACTTTGGGTTTGTAGTAATAAATGCTAGTTATGATTTAAATGGATATTGAATTGAATTTTGGGTATTTTGGAGATTGAAAGATTGCCCAAACAGTGCCCCTCGAACAGGCCGAATCGATTCGCCTAAGGGGATCTGGGTTTCTGCAGCGGGCCGAATTAATTAGGATTTAGACCGAATTGGGTCGCCATTAAGGACCTATTTGCAGAACACTTTCTGAATCGATTCGGATTGGGGGCTGAATCGATTCGCTCACCCGAATCGATTCGCATTTGGGGCGAATCGATTCGCTTTGGTCAGAATTGCCAGTTTTCTCCCCTTAAGAGTATGGGGAGTTAAATTATAATTTTGGGTTTTATATGGGGGTTCCTAGTTATGAATTCAGGACTCCTAAATGATGGTTTTGAGGGTTAATAAACCTTTAGATGAAAGAGAATGCCTTGGATTGGTGAAGGGCAAATCGTATGAGGTGATTAGGATGAAATTGAGAATATAAATATATATATATTCAATTAGTGTAAAGTGGTACAATTGGAGATATCCTATAAATCCGTAGAGGGTATTGAGGTATTTATTACTTATCAAAGTGAGGAAATACTTGGGTTTAGTATCATGCGTATATGAATACATGATTATGATTCTATGAGATAATCTTTGGGATTATTGGTCATCGCCAGATGAGATTGACAATTATGGCCATTTATATATTCGGGGAGGAATATCATGGTATATATATTATGATTGGCAATTGGAAATTATGGTATATGTATATACTATGTGATTAAAGTATATATATTATATGATGTTAATGATTTTGAAAATAAAATATGAATATTTTCAAAATGGGAAAAAGGTAAATGATTTTCACAATTAATAAAATTATGGTTACACACCTCCCTAAATCGCTATCATAAGGGAAGTTGCGTGCGTTATGGTGATGCCCCCTGGCTAATGAATGCAGGGTGGTTATAGTCCTACAGGCCATATGGGCGATTATTTGTACTGCGCTGGTTAGGTGATTCTGGGTGTGGTCATGACTATCCCGCAGGCATATGGCCGCTTCCCGACGTTGGTAGGTTCCCAGGTTGTCTTGTATAGATAGGCCCTGGAAGATGATAGCCATTTAGGGGCGCGTCCAGTGGGGAAACCCAGAGGGGCGGTCTTAGTTTTATTAAAGCAATTTATGATAATAAATTGGCTTTATATTAATATTTCCTGAGTATAAAAAGGGAAATGGGATAAAGGTTTGGCTTCGGTAACACTCCCGGATGGAAGAAGGGATGTGGAAGCATATGATTGATCAAAGCATTTTTATGATAATGAAAATGGCTTTGAATACATTTCCTGAGTGTAAAAGGGGAAATGGGATGATATAAAACGGAAAATCATTTTTATGATAATCAAACTGGCTTTTAAAAAATATATGATTGGTTAAAGCAATTCATGATAATGAATTGGCTTTTATATTTACATTTCCTGAGTATAAAAAGGGGAATGGGAAGTTTTGAGAAAATAAAAAGTACTGATAAATACTTGATATATGAATTGTCAGTCCGGGAGATAGATCCGGATGTTTATGGTAAGATGAATATATATGGATGAATCGAGTACCGAGGGTCTAATGGATCCCGACGATTGACCTTGCCGCGTAGTAGTGTATCGGGGGTTCCTTGTTTGGATTTCGCTTTGCGAGACACCCCACACACGAATATGGCAAAGTGTTGAGACTGGGAGAAGTTTTATCCTTAGTGCTCTAATATTATAAATTCTTATGGTATATATATTTATATATATCTTTCAGTACTAAGGGACTGGCGGATCTCGACGATCGACCGTGCCGCATAGTAGTGTATTGGGTGGTTCCTTGTTTGTATTTTTCTTTGCGAGACACCCCACGCACGAACATGGCATAGCGTTGAGACTTGGGAGAGTTTATCCCTTAGTACATTACTTGGAATATCTAGGGTTGATAGTTGTTGGGTGATAGACTAGTTTAGCAGGGTGGCTTGAGTAGGATGTTTAGAGGGACGCGTTAGGAGTGCACTGTTGGTGGAGAGGTGAGGGGTATCTCATGGGAGTGCGATATCAAACTTAAATATGAGATAAAACTTTTTTTCAAAAAATAAGGCATTTATGCACTTGCTAAATATTTTCAAAACTCGGGCTCTGACCTGTTTATCTACTTTTCCTTTCTTGATATATATATATATATATATATATATATAGGTGTCTAGACACAGGGACGCCTGGATGACACTTCCTTCTGGTCAGACGTCAGCTGCAGCAGCTGTAGATGCGTGCAGGTTTTTGATAGCCGCTTCCATTCTTGTACTCTAGATAGGAGGTGTTGTATAAATATTTGGGCCAATGGTCCAATTGCATTTATTTATTCTTTTAGAGCATCATTCGATATGGGTGTATAATTTGAACCGAGTGTTCGATTATTTTATTTCATTTCATTTTCCTTTCAGTTTCATTTACGCATAAACCGTGTGTATGTTTTATTTATAATTATTTAAAAAGAGTAGTTAAGTAAAAGTTTTTTTTACGCCAGCCTAATAAGTTATTAGTAATTAAATGGATTTTCGACAGTGATTCTAAGAATGATCCATATGAGACTCCTATTTTAATTTAATATTGGAGTGATCGCCCAGTATCTTATTAGGCGGGGTGTCACACTCACAACTTTTCTACTGGAATACTCATTATGTAATCTTTACCCTAGATGTAATGGTTAAGAAAGGAACAAATATTACTCTTTTATAGGAAAAGTTAAAGCTATTTCTTTCTTTGACCAGAAGTAGTTGGGAAGTGAGTAGTTGAACTTAATAAATTGATTTTGATTATTGTGTCCTTCTGAATAAATATGTAAAGTAGTTGTCAATTAAAAATAAAAAATTATTACATTAACCAGTGCGTGTAGACTATTTACATTGCGTGTACATTATTTATATTGCATGTACTTTGAAGAATTCATGTGTGTACTTAGTAATTATCACATATAGTTTTGGTTCAAATGCGTTTACTTTGTTACATAACACTCAAGTGCATTGTTTGTTTATACCTTACATGGATTGTGGTCCGCGCCAGTGGAAATAAATCATTTTGGTATAATAAATGTTGTAAAGAATAACCAATATAACACAAAATAAATTACAAATATGGTGTGTATTTGAATCAATTTATAGAAATTTTTTCTCCTTCAGGGGAAGAAATATTTTGATAGAAGAATTTCCCTTAGTACATATGCTCTGTGTTTTAGCATGTCAGGGTCTTGAAATAATTTTTACATCTCCTTCTTTCTGCTAATTTATTCAATGTAGTAGATGCAGAACACCCCACAGTCAACCCTGAAATTAAAATAAAATAAATATACAAATTAGTATGATGTGAATGAAATTTTTTGAAAATATACAAATTAGTAATTTTTAGAAATGAAGTTTTTTCTTATGCGTTATATTTCTTAGGGCATTCATGATCTCTTATTTGGTCAAATTTGAGATCACTTTCCAGCAAGAAATCTACTGTCCTTTTTCTTGCTTTTTCAATGGATCATCCTCCAATGTAAACTCATTTGATGTACCTTAATCAAACTTTCTTTGAGTTTTGAAACCATTGTTTTTCATTGTTTCTGCTTCAGTCTTTAATAGGTACAATGTTTTTTGGAAGATAGAAAACTATTAAGAAGATAAATATTTAGTGTATACAAATAAAAGAGTATATAAAGATTAAAGAGTGAAAAGTACACACATAATATTAAAGTACACGTGTATTTTATTTTTCCATTTCACATGTATTTTTAAATAATATGCGTGTACTTTGCCCATAGAGTGAAAAGTACACGCATAATATTAAAGTATATGTAATTTGTATTCATTCATTTCTCGTGTATTTTAAAATATGATGCGTGTACTTTGATAATTTCGGTGATTATGTGCAACTAATACAAAGTACAGGCATTATATGATAAAGTACACGTGTATCATATAAGTACAGGTAACATTACTAATTAAGTTTAGGCACTAATCATTTTTTTCGCATCATCGAGTTATATTTTGTTAGTTTCCTTGTCGTCCGGTCGAAGGGAATCCAGGTGGACGACTTTCTTTTCTTTTTTCTATATCACAAGTAATGTGAATTGTCCTATGTTATCTCTTAATACAATGAACAAATTATTATAATTGCCTAAGTATTCAAATAAATCTCTGTATAACTCCCCCTTCTTATTGACTTCATTTTTTCTACAAGTTTCTATTTGAATAAAAATTATAGATATTATGTTAATAAAAAAAACTGAAATTTCATTTCACAAAGCTTTGAGTTTTATTTTACTTACCCAACAATAATCAGCAAAAGTGTGTGAGAAGGAGAGCCCTTTCCTTTAACAATTTTAACCTTAATACATCACTAAAGGCAACTATTATTTGTTTCACACAATATAAAATGATGATGAAATAATAATGTTGAAATTTAATGAATGTTTAATATTTGGACTACATACTTGGCTTGAAATTTCTTGATTCTTAAGGACTTCAACAAAATCTTCCCATGGGACATACGAAACTAGCCCTTTGAAAATAAATTCCCTGCATTTTATATCAGCAATAAGAATTGTATAATGATAATAACCTTATTCTTTTTCATTAAAAAAAATATAAATTAACGAAGTGATAAATCATAAAACAATGCACTTTACCCTGGCTCAGCCTTTCCAATAAACTCATCAATTTTTTTCTTCGCAGCTTCAATGAGATATTAGTATGCTATGACTGCTTCAAGCTTGAAGTGAGTTTCTTTCATTTGTTGAGCTATTGTTGGAGGGCCTTTTCTCAGCTTTGTCTTTTTTTTTTAATTGGTTTATGCTTCTTGGTTTCTCTGTCATCTCTTCTTTTTCTTCTGTCCTCTAGTAACAGTCCCTTTTATTTTGGTTATTTCTTTTTTTATAAGTTTTTTAATTGCATTCTCAAGCTTGAAATTTCATCCATGAGTTGTTTATTAGTATTTTCCTAATATATTTAAACAAGGAATGTTGGATTGTAAGCATTTTTTGAAATACTGATTTAAGTTCCCTTATGTGTATTTTGATAAAATTTGTGTTTTTCATCCAAATTTGTGTGTATATTATAAAGTACATGCATGTACTTTATAAAATTTATAAGAATACGTGTACTTTATATAATTTATAAAATACACGAGTACTTTCATCATAATTTGTGTTTACTTTAGAAAGTACACGCGTGTACTTTATATCTATTGTACTTTATAGATACCTGATCAGTTTTTTTTCACTACTGATTCATTAAGCATTTTCTTCAACTCTGAAATTTCATCATTAAGGATTTTATTATTGGTTTCCTGTTATATAAAAAGAATGTTAGATTATAAGCAATACTTGGATAAAATTGCATTATTTCTAATCAAATAATGCGTGTACTCTGCATTATTTCTAATATCAAATAAAATTGCATTAAAAATAATATCAAATAAAACTGCGTGTACTTTAAGAAAAATGCGTGTACTCTGCATTATTTATAATTAAAAGTACCTCTTGGGTTCTGTTCAATTCTGAGTCCTCAATATTCTGCCTCAATGTCATCATTTCCAATTCAGCATCTTTCCATTGATACTTTGGGATTTATCATTGTCTGGATGTTTCACTTTAAATTTTAATGTTGGGATTCAATTGTCGAATGTTTAAATTATTTGGATTATATGTTCCAGGATTATTGTGGTGTGATTCGTTATATATTAAATTGTTGTAAATAATTAAATCTTGTTTTCAAAATAAAATTTGGAAAGTAATGTTTAAAAATGGTTTTTGACACTTCGCTTAATTAATTAGGGTGTTTAAATTAGAAAAGTTATTTTTATGAAAGTGATGTTAAGAATGAACCAACTGTTCACCTTGATTTTAATTTAATAAAGGAGTGATTGCTCGATATTTAATTAGGCGGGGTGTCGCAGGTGGTATCAGAGCATCAGGTTCTAGTGTCCTTAGGATCTGTACGACTTATTTCGTTTTCAGCTTAACATTTTTTCTATAGAGCCCTATTTTAGGACTGTTGTATTCCTGTTTTACGTTTACATCTTTAGCTGTTTGAGCTTTTATAATAAATGTAGACTAATAAATTTCTTCACGTTTCAGATGCCTCCGAGACGTGCACCAAAGGAAAGGCGTGCCCAAGCCGAGCAGCTAGCAGCTCCGGCACGGGGTACTATGAATGCTAATGAGGTAGCCGCCATTGTTGCTCAGGGGGTGAATGTCATCATAGCGGTGGTTCAGCAGGCTCCACCCCAGATTCAGGCAGTGGCGCCAATACCTGCGTATCTTCCATCTGCGTGGGAGCGGGTTAGGGATGCTTTTCAGAAGGCGCATCCCCCTGAGTTCTCTATCAGTTCAGATATCATCACAGTCAGCCAATGGAAGAAAGACATCCAGTGGCATCTTCGTATGTATGAGTGCACCGATGTGCAGAAATAGTTATTGGCTTCCTTTAAGTTGGTGGGAGCCTCTTTGCAGTGGTGGGAGTCCACCACCACCTTGGAGGAGAGGGAGACGATCCCGATTCAGTCATTTTGGGAGCGGTTTGACCGCAAGTACTTTCCACCCGCCGTGCAGACTGAGATGAGGCGAAAACTACTGAATTTGAAGAAGGAGAATTCTACCATTGCTGAGTATGAGGAGGAGTTCACGAGACTTCTCACCACAGTTCCAGATGAGGCACCCACTGAGGGCAAGAATATAATGTTGTTTGTGGACAGGTTAGCTTGGAGGATCCGTCATCACCTTATAGGGAATTTGTCTCTGAGTACTTTCACTGATGTACTCAATGATGTGTTACTACATTGCCAGGATCACCGCTTCCATCTGTAGGGAAGAAAAAGAGCAGGAGAGTCCAGCCAGCAGGGCAGGGCCAGGGGTAGTAGTGCTAGTGGAGCACCATCTCAAGGACAGACTCGTCAGCACGAGCAGAGTTCCCATCAGGGGGACCCTGCTAAGCGATTCCGTTCAGGTGATTCCAGACAACGATTTGGGGGATATAGGCAGGGCCAGCAGGGCCAACACCGATAGCAATAGGGTCAGCAGTAGGGCCAACACCACTTTCATCAGGGCCAACAGGGCCAGTGGCGGGGTGGTAACGGCCAGCAGGGCCGTGGTCAGCAGGGTCAGAGGGGAGGTAACTTCAGAGGCCGATGTTTTGGGTGCAGTAAGCATGGACATAGGCACCAGGATTGTCCAGAGGGAGAGAGGGCCCCATAGTAGCAGGGAGCCCGTAATAAGCCACAGAGGCCACTTTTTCCAACTGCCCTCCCAGCTCCAGCCCAGGTGCCAGCCCTACCAGCCGTTCCAGTAGCTCCAGTACAGCAGAGGCAGTTACAGTATGGACGTGTCTATAACGTCCACCAGGCAGCAGCTCCACAGGCACCACCCGCGATTGAGGGTATGTTTCCTATCCATGGTACTATGGGTCGAGTTTTGTTTGATACTGGGGCGACGCACTGTTTTATAGCTACGCATTTTGCAAAAGCCTTAGGGTTATTAGCCACAGCAGAGAGCACTATGACGTGTGGAGACTCACCACTCGGGAGTGGTTCGCTTATTTTCTTTATATGCCGGGGAGTGGGGGTAGAGATTGGTAGCTTGGTATTACCTGCAGACATGTTAGTCTTAGATATGCATGAGCATGATGTTATTATTGGTATGGATTGGCTCGTAGCTTGTAGATCCATAATTGATTATTTCGGTGGGAGTATTATCTTTACCATTCCGGGGCAAGAGATGTTCGTAGTGGCGATGCCTCGCCCAGGGGAGGTTCGACCGCTCATCTGTATTACATAGAGGAGGATACCTCTAAGGAGGTTGTGATTCCCTTATACTTGATCCCAGTTGTTCGTGAGTATTCCGATGTATTCCAGGAGATACCAGGCCTACCCCCCAGTCGAGAGATAGACATTGTCATAGATTTATTACCGGATACTAGACCGATAGCACGCGCTCCATACCGTATGGCTCCGGCAGAGATGCGAGAGTTACGAGATCAGATAGAGCAGCTGTTAGGTCAGGGCTTCATTCGCAGGAGTACCTCACCTTGGGGAGCTCCAGTCTTGTTTGTGAAGAAGAGAGATGGATTAGTGAGGTTATGTGTGGACTACCGGGAATTGAACAAGGTCATGATACAGAATAAGTATCCGTTGCCTCGAATCGATGATCTGTTCGACCAGCTGAGGGGAGAAACTTTCTTTTCGAAGATAGATTGAGGTCGGGGTACCATCAGCTACGTATTAGGGAGCAGGATGTTTGAAAGACTGCTTTCTTGACGAGATATGGGTGCTATGAGTTCAGGGTGATGCCATTTGGCCTCACAAACGCTTCAGTCGTATTCATGGACTTAATGAATCGAGTGTTCAGAGAGTTCTTGGATCAGTTTGTCATCGTCTTCATAGATGACATTTTAATATATTCACACTCTGAGGATGAGCATGCCGAGCACTTGAGACAGGTCCTTCAAACTCTACAAGAGCATCAGCTGTATTCTAAGTACGAAAAGTCAAGATTCTAGTTGCGAGAAGTACAGTTCTTGGGGCATGTTGTTTCTGAACAGGGGATAACAATTGACCCGAGTACAATGTCAGCGGTGAGGGAGTGGGGACAGCCCACGACACCGACGAAAGTGCGTAGTTTCTTGGGGTTAGCTGGAATCTACAGGAGATTTATTCGGGGATTCTACAAAATAGCGGGTCCATTGACGAATCTGACTCTCAAAGGGGTACTATACGTTTGGGATGATGCTTGTCAGTTGGCTTTCGACGAGCTGAAAGACAAGCTCACTTCAGCACCAGTTCTTGCTTTACCGAAGTCGGGTGTGGAGTACCTGGTTTACACCGATGCCTCTTTACGGGGACTTGGGGGAGTACTTCAGCAGGAGGAGAAGGCTATAGCTTTTGCCTCCTGCAAGCTTAAGCCGCATGAGAAGAATTACCCCACCCACGACCTGGAGTTAGCAGCGGTCGTTTTTGCATTGAGGATATGGAGGGACTACTTATTGGGGGAGAAATTCCGCTTATTCATAGACCACATGTCACTGCAGTACCTGTTCACTCAGCGAGATCTAAATATGCGTCAGCGCAAATGGTTAGAGTTTGTGAAAGACAATCAGTTCGATATACAGTACCATCCGGGGAAGGCAAATATAGTTGCTGATGCGTTGAGCCGCAGACCGGTAGACGAGGTAGTGAAAGTCTGGAAAGAAAAGTGGAAGGAGTTGGGCCACTAGGACGCAGTAGCCCGTTCCTTCATATCTGTTATGACAATCACACCCGATATGGTTACGAGGGTGATACAGGCATAGACCACGGACCCGTTTTGCCAGGAGCAGATTGTACGACTTTTAGCCGAGGGTGCTGAGTCCTATTCTGTTAGTTCGTATGGGGGTTTGAGGTTTAATGGGAGATTGGTGGTTCCATAAGGAACAAAATTATGTCATGCAGTGATGATCCAGTCTCATGGGTCCCGATTTGCTGTGCATCCTGGAGGGGATAAGATGTACCAGAATATGAGGAGGAAATACTGGTGGAGTGGGATGAAGAAGGACATTGCTGAGTTCATGTCCAAGTGTTCTACCTGCCAGCTGGTAAAGGTGGACCATCAGAAACCGTCAGGGTTGCTTCATCCATTGGAAGTACCTGCGTGGAAGTGGGAGAGTATTTCCATGGATTTTATTACGGGGTTGCCTACATCACAGCGGGGCCATGACTCTATCTGGATGATTGTAGACCGTTTGACCAAGGTGGCTCATTTTTTGCTAGTGCGGACAGACTATACCACGGGTTAGTATGCTCAGTTGTTCATTGCTGAGATTGTCAGATTACATGGGGTGCCCCTGAATATTATATCAGATAGAGACAAAAATTTTGTGTCGCGTTTTTGGGAAAGCTTTCAGGAGGCTATGGGTACTGAGTTGAGGTTGAGTTCAGCTTATCACCCACAGACAGATGGACAAACAGAGCGTACTAATCAAATGTTGGAAGATATTCTACGCATGTGTGTTCTTGATTTTGAGGGAGGTTGGGAGCCACATCTTCCACTAGTAGAGTTTGCTTATAATAACTCTTATCAGTTCACTATTGGCATGGCTCCATTTGAGGCTTTGTATGGCAGGCCATGTCGTTCCCCAACTTGTTGGTTCGAGGTGGGGGATAACAAGTTTCTAGGACCAGAGGTGATTCAGGAAACCTCCACGAGGATTTAGATGATCAGGAGTCGCATTCGAGTAGCCCGGGACAGGCAGAAGAGCTACGTCGATGCGAAACGGTTCTTCTAGGAGTTTAATGTGGGGGACCAAGTGTTACTGCGTGTATCTCCTATGAAAGGAGTGATGAGGTTCAGGAAGAAAGGGAAATTAACCCCGAGGTACGTGGGACCATTTCCCATCATCGAGAGGATTGGGCCGGTAGCATACAGATTGGGACTGCCAGAGCATTTACATCGCATTCAGGATGTATTCCACATCTCGTCGTTGAGACGATATCTTCGGAATGATATGGCACATACTTACATCGCGATAGATGAAATAGACTTACAGCCTGAGAGCTCTTACGAGGAGAGACCGGTGGCTATCCTAGACTATAGTGAGAGGAAATTGAGGTCGAAAATAGTTCCACTTGTACAGGTCCAGTGGGAGCATCATAATATGGAGGAATCCACTTAGGAGCGCGAGGCAAATATGCGCTAAAGATATCCAGATTTATTCCTACTAGGTATTCCTTATTTTTCGAATTTCGGGACGAAATTCCATTATTAGGGGGGAAGTATGTAATACCTCGTATTTTTATGCTATATTAATTTGGGGATTTATTAAATTTAATGTGAATTAATTACTTAATATAAATTCGGAAATTAATTATGTTATAATTATTAACGTGATGAGAGTTAGTAATTATGGGAAAATTTGTTGAATATTACTAATGAGCAAAGTAATATATAATAGTGGTTATATTAAATGTCACGAGTGAATAAAATGACAATTTTGAAAATTTGAGTCGGGACGCGCCCGTGTCGCGTCGGGACTAAATATTGATGAATAAAAGTGAATATATTACAATTCGCTCATATGGTCATTTTGAGTGCCCCAATGTGTTCGTAAGGGTCGAGATAGTCAGAAAAGTGTACCCGGGGGTTTAGTTTGGGTCTCGGGGCATTTTTAGGCTTAATTAGTACCCCGGGAGGGCATTTTAGACACTTTACATTTTTGGGTAATTAAACCCACGAAAATTCAAGGTATATATCAGATGTCTAAGGTTGTCTTCTAGGGTTAGAACAACCAAAGACAAGTGACGGCCATATGAGAGGGAATTAGAGAGCTTCCAAAGCAATCTAAGGCCCGAAATCCATCCGTTTGCACCGCCACCACCACCAACGCGTAGATCGCGCGATGGGGAACGCAACCACACCAAATCCGACACCAAACCAGAATGTCAAAAATCTGGGGCAATTGTTTATCTTGCTTATTTCGGTGATGCATCACTCACGTTAGTCTAGGAATGATTAGGATGAGTTTTATTGAAGAAAAACCCAAATTTGAGATAGGAAATTGCATGTAGTGATGATTTAAATGATATTCTGGAAACCCTTGCACATGTAGAGGATTAAACCACGAAATTTTGATGTTTTAGAAGAAGAAAATTCTGGAAAATATTTATTAGAACCATGTTTAAGAGATTTCTAGGGTTCTTGATAGTTACATGAATTTTGGGCTTGTTAATCCATGATTATTCATGAAAATTTGCATGCTTTATGTAAAAGATGTATGGAATGGAATTATATAATTGGTAGTATAAATTTCTAGACGTTTGGGTATGGAAAGTTAGGATTTGGATGAAGTTTTGTAAGAAAACCCGTAACTGGTAATTGTAGAATTCGCCATACCTGCTTGATCGATTAATCGAGCCAAGAGCTTCGATCGATTGAAGGTTCGATCGATCGAGGCCCAGACCTCGATCGATTGACCCCTCCTGGAAGACTCATATTGTCATTTTTTTTAAATTAGTTGAATTTGAATTAATGTGAAATAATTCTTGGACACCCTTAATAAAATGTTTTGGGAGATATGGAAGACCATTAGGACATATGAATAATTTTGGGACCTTTAATGTCAGACAAGAATTGTATTTTTGGGATAATTACATAAGGGATGATGAAATTATGTATTAAAGGGAGAGACGCGTAAGAGAGTTACGTTGGAACATAAAAAGGACACCTACTTAATTTTATACTTGGGAGGATAGATTCCATGAGTGTTACGTAATAAGTTGGAAAAATCCTTCGAATTAAAGTTAGAGACGAACCATTATACGTGATAACAGATAATGGGAAAATAAGGATAAATGTTGTGATTGTGGGTTATGGGATAAACCTAAATTGATATGATAAAAGTGGTATATTTATATGATTGTGTATGCATATATTATATACATGTGAAAATCATGCCCGCGCTACTTGCTATCCCTGAGGTTACCGCACCGGGACGATCTTATCTCGATGTGCCTTATGGGGGATATTGACTCGTACCCTAGAAGATAGATATCCTCGGTACAGGCTATCGAATCGATAGTTCAGACGGTCCTAAGAGACGTGAGGGTATGTATTGACCTCTTAGAGACTTGGAATCTATGCTTCGCCTCAATATTATTTGTGTATGTGTTAATACAGTTCGAGAGTGATTCCGAACTTGTATTTCCCTTAGTGTGAGAGATACGGGGATTGGATAGCAGAGTATGCACGCACCATAATTTTTATGTGCGGTGTTGTTAGAATATATATATTATACGAGTATTTAATATATATATATGAAATTCTGAAATTTGGAACTGTTTACTGTGTTATGACAAGTGAGAAATGAATCTTGACTTTAAATCGGAAATACTTGTTTGAAAAGTATATTATGACACTGGAAAACTTTATTAATTAATAAAGTTAAAATGAGAGCTTTATTACTAAATGAAATTATTCTTTTAAACCATAATGTTGTTCAGTTTTAAATCTTGCAAGTAACCTAAGCTAAGTTAAAGCATTGGGGAAGATTAGTGCGATATATGATAAGATAAACCGTTGGGAAGGTTAGTGCGATAGGTGTGCACATTAGAAGAGAGGTGAGAATTTCTCAAGAGAGTGTCGCACTAATATGTTGTTGCATTGGCCTGTAAACAATTTAAAAACTTGCTAAACGAATTTTAAATCATATACACTATCGGGCTCTGACCCGTTTCTATATTTTTTCTCTTGTGTATATATGTATATATTACAGGTGCCAAGCCACAGGGGCGTCTTGCTTAGGATTCCTCGGATGGAACATGCTGCAGCTTAGGTGGGAGTTGCACGCCTCTTACGTAGACGACTTCATTTACTTGATTCCTCTCCTAGTATCTTCATTTAGTGGGGCATGTGTCGCTCTTTCCATTATTTAGTTATTTTATTTGGACATTGTGATTCAGTTATTGTAGTATTGATACTTTGGGATTTATCATAGTCTGGATGTTTCACTTTAAATTTTAATGTTGGGATTCAATTGTCGAATGTTTAAATTATTTCGATTATATGTTCCTGGATTATTGTGGTGTGATTCGTTATATATTAAATTGTTGTAAATAATTAAATCTTATTTTCAAAATAAAATTTGGAAAGTAATGTTTAAAAATGGTTTATGACACTTAGCTTAATTAATTAGGGTGTTTAAATTGAAAAAGTTATTTTTACGACAGTGATGCTAAGAATGAACCAACTGTTCACCTTGATTTTAATTTAATAAAGGAGTGATCGCCCGGTATTTAATTAGGCGGGGTGTCACATAGTACTTCTTACAAACTCATGGAATATCATTCAAATGCCACTAAAGCGGACCAAAATAACATAGGATTGATCAAATATGAATTTGATATATATATTTTATATAGTACACATATAAAACATAAGAATACACGCATATTGGATTGAGAAATTCAATTTCAATGTGCGTGTACTCTGTGTATTTTGCATGTACGTTTTGAAAGTACACGCAAAATACATAGAGGACACGCAATAAAATAGGGCTTGTACATGTACATATTCCAATCATGTATATATTCATAGTCCCCGATAAATCCTCGATAAATGATGTACACAAGAGGAAAAGTATAATGACGAAATACATATATCTAATATGCAAAAAGTGTGTTTTGCAATTAAAATGAGGGAAAAAATATATTTTTTCATTTCGTGAGGAAGAAGAATGTGATTTCATCAGTCCATATGTCTACAAATTTATACATATGAGAACACAAAATACATAAGGACAAACAGGCGATAAGAGAATGTATACATACTTGTTAGTCGTGTTTGGAAGAATTTGATTGAGAATGTAAAATGCTCGGTAGAAATTAAATGATTAGGGTTTCATCAAAGAGAGTTAGGGTTTTGATCGAAGAGAGTTAGATTTTTAATCGAAGAGAGTTTTTGGCGCTTCGATCAGGAGTATTTATATGTCGCTGTTGACCAAAATTTAATTGAGAATGAGATTCGTTTTAGGGTTTTAATCGAAGAGATGGTACGATTTAGGTTTTGATTCAAAAGAGAATACAATGTTTTTGGCGTTTCAATTTTTGAAAAGTGCGTGTTTATTTTAATTTTTGGGTATTTATATGTTGGACCTAATTGTTTAAAATTTGTTGGGCCTATTTTTTTTTCCAAAATTGTTAGTCCATGGACTAGACCGTAAAATCCCCAAAAACTAAAAAAGAACATTTATCATGCAAAGGAAAATGAAAATATGAAGATACTAGTAATTGAAAACACACCTAACATTGTTATACATGGTCAATTGTTTCCTTATTTTAGCCCAAATTCACCCTCCAAGCCAATGTTTAGATAAAAAAAATAGTCACATCAAGCCAAACTACATATTGTAATATGCAAATACATTAAAACATCTATAAAGAGTAAGTTAACTACACTTGTATGAATTTGTAAGATATATGCATACTCCCTTCATATCGTACACTCCATTGTATACATTAATAAATAAGGAGCCATTCCTTTTTCTTTAGTAATATAAGTATATTCTTCTAGTTTCTACATGATTTAGGGTATTCCTTGTTAGAATTATTTTATATAATTCTCCGTTATGTGTTCCATAATTATATTAATTCTAAGAGTCACTTTGGTTAATGAAAGGGTACTTCAAATACCAAGAGTCAAAAGAACTCTTGGACATCTACCTTGATGAATGGTGGATATTAAGTGATTGTTGGAGATTTATATCCGATCGCTGCCTATAAATAAGTGATTGATTCCCATCATTCAGACACTGAAAGGCAACATAATGAAATTATAGGAAAGGGAGAGAAATCTAAATTCTCAAGAAGAGTAAATTTTAAAATAGTATTTTGACTATATTTTTATATCTAACCATTGGAATGCATTGAAATTGGAGTATGTTCTTGCTACATACAAAATGAAGTTGTGTTCCAAAATTCGATCCGATCAGACATCGTTAAGATTGACTGCTCTGTCAACATTTCTAGTTCTAACAATTATGGAGGTATGTAATTTTAACACC
Source organism: Sambucus nigra (assembly GCA_949130495.1). Taxonomy (NCBI): domain Eukaryota; kingdom Viridiplantae; phylum Streptophyta; class Magnoliopsida; order Dipsacales; family Adoxaceae; genus Sambucus; species Sambucus nigra. Next base: position 165,250,840 of record OX422213.1, on the reverse strand, counting down.
ATTTATGTTCTGTATAGTGCTTATATGTGATAATCATGAAGATCCAAGATCCTTTTATTAAGAACATTTGTATGTGAAAATTTAATCTAATTAATGTATTATTGATTAATATTATGGTGTTCTTAAAAATGATATTACATGTGGTATCAGAGCTAAAGTTTAAGATCTCATGATTTTCCTTTATTGGTGTTTGTCTATAATGTAGTCTACATTAAATCAATTTTTGTGTGTGTCTGGGAATTTTTTTTTGTGTGATAATTTTCTCCAGTTGCCTATACTCACTATTCGGAATTTGAAAGGTAAAAACTTGATCGGAATTTTCTGAAATTACCATGGTTAACTAGAAACGTCGAAATAAACAAAACTCATTGTATACAATGGGCTCCATCCTCGTTTTGACATCATTTAGACCCCTAAAAATGCATTTTTGCCATTTTGGTAATAATGGTAATGCTAATAACTCTGGGTTAAAAATTAATTTTGTAGTTCCTCGAATTGGAGAGTGATCATGGATTCATTCTCTAAATCCATGTGGTGCTAAGTCAAGTTTTCTATTTTTGGCAAAAATTATGAATTTTTCAAATATTATGTATTTTTCCATGACAGGGCTATTTTCTATGTTCATAGTTTTTCTAATATTCATGTTATGTATTATTTGTATTGACCAAGAGGTTTAATATAAAAATTTAATATTATATGTATGATTATGTGTTTGACAATAACATTTCGACAAATTAGATTATTGGGCATAATCTATATTTGATAGCGCAAATATCCGAATTGATGTTTCGACACTAATATTTATATGATATTAAATGGAAAAGACATTAAAGTGTCTTAATATATAATTATAAATATTATATTATTGTTTATGCATCTATATTTGGACCCATAATTATACATTAAGTTTTGAGTATAATTTTTTTTATGGGGCATTGATTTTACATAAATAATGTTTACGACTTTCAAAAAAATTATTTTTAATTTCGTCGAATGTTTTGAGATTCTGGAGTAATTTTCTATAGTTCTATGATGTTAACTCGTTTTTTCTCTTAAAAAATAAGTTTTCCTATATTTAATGTATGTTTTATCTCGAACTGTTATAAAACGTTATTCTAATGATCCTATTTTAGTTGAATAATTATGCCAAACACAGGCCAACATATTTTATATGGTAGGATATTAGACTTGTGTTATTGTTAACATTCATATTATTTATGAGTCTTGTGCCAAACACAGGCCAACGATTAATATTATTGAATATTATGTCATTATTAATATTCATATTTTGATGAGTCTCATGCAAAACGCATGACAACGATTCATATTATTGAATATTGTATTTTTTTTAATATTCATATTTTTGACGAGTCTCGTGCCAAGCACAGGCCAACAATTCATATTATTTCATATTATGTTATTAATATTCATATTTTGATGAGTCTCGTGCAAAACACATGCCAACGATTCATATTATTGAATATTATGTTTTTATTAATATTCGTATTTTGATAATTCTCGTGCAAAACACACTGAAGATTCATATTATAGAATATTATGTTTTTATTGATATTCATATTTTTGATGAATCTCGTGCCAAACACAGGCAAACGATTCATATTATTGAATATTATATTATTATTAATATTCGTATTTTAATGAGTCTCGGGCCAAACACAGGTCAATGATTCATACTGTTGAATATTATGATATTCGTATTTTAATGATTCTCGTGCCAAACACATACCAACAATTCATGTAATTGAATGTTATAATTATTGTTTATTCTAATGCTAGTACTCCCATTATGTTGAATTAAATGCCCAACCTAGGCCACAATTCAAATGTGTGGATACTAGATTTATGATTTGATTGTATGCATGCATATTTTAAAGCATGGCTTGCAATTTTGAGACTCATAAGTAGGTATTCATTCAATTTAATCAATGTCCAAATATAGACCGAGGTTACATGTGAAGATATTATACTTATAGTCATTTCAGATTATTGTAATGTTTGTTATAAGATTAAATTAAAGCGCAACACATGTTGAAATTTGAATAAAATAAACATTGAAATTTTTGTGAATATTAAATAATTGACATCAAAAGTTATATGGTCATATTTACAGATGCCACTAGTGTGGTAGTTGTGACTATAACCGTATTGTGCATTAGTATGACCATGAATAATTTGGGTCAGTGTTTCTGATTTGTTACTCATACATAAGGGATAAAGAGAGTAAATGATTCATGTTTTTCATTTACTATTATTCTGTAACATCTCAAGTGAACTCCTTGTCTATTTGATTTTCACATTATGTAAAGTTTTTTTTTCTGAATTTCAAATTATGAAATAGACAATTATATAATTTATTCATGTATTACGGGTATTTTACACATGTATGCTTATCTTTAATATTTATATAATGTAAGTATCGGTGTTCGTTAAAGTACTTCATTCCATAACAGGTAAATATTGGCCTGATGTGTTCATATCATGCATATTTTTGCTTTCCCATCGGTCCATATATGATACTGAATGCTAAGATTTATGATGTTTCATACATATTATTATTTATTCAAATATTATGATTCAGTAGTCTACAGGTCCAATTACAATTATTGAGCAAAAACTAATTGGTGATATATATTTTGGGAAGACAATGATGGTCATCAAATGCAAATGTCATTATTTATTTCATCATGATATCACCAATTAAGTGTATGAAACCCAAACATAAATAATTTCGTTCATTGCTCATGCGATATTCAATGAACATAAGCGAAAATTTTATTAACTTGTGTATTTAAGTCTTTGCTTAATGTAATATTCATAGTATGAAATATTTGATAGTCACCACAGTGACCCAACTATAATAAAAATGAATCTTAAATGTAAAGTGTGACACCCCGCCTAATTAAATACCGGGTGATCAGTCATTTATTAAATTAAATCAAAGTGTCCGCTTGGTTCATTCTTAGCATTATCATCGAAAACAATTTTGTCTTTATTAATCGCATCATAAATAATTAATCTAAGTGTCAAAACATTTCATTTTATAGATTAAGTTCTATTGTTATGATTTAATATACGAAACCATTCTCCTGAAAACATATAATAATATTATATACCAAACCATCCAAGTGGAATAATTATACTAGATTAATCAATCCAAATAAAATATCCTAAATCAAAGGACAATTAAATAATTAAAACAATCCCATCTTAAACTGAATACTAAAATAATACGGAGTACAAGTCTCTCTTAATTGAATAAAAACTAGAAATGGGCGACACATGCCCCATCTAAAACGACTAAGTTAAGAGTTGAGATGACAAGGATGAAGATATCTATAAGCAAAGACCTGTAACTCCTAGACTAGCTGCAGAACGTCAACAGTCCAAAGATCTAAGTCTGACGCCCCTGTTGTTGGGCACCTGCAATACACACACACACACACACACACACAGATATATATATATATATATATATACAAGAGAGAGAAGAGATGACAGGAAACAGGTCAGAGGAGACTGAGTGTAAAATATCTTCAAAATAGTTTAGTAAGTATTTAAAATGCTTACCAGTTGATATAACATACATGTTAGTGCCCCGACACTCACTTGAGAATTCTCACCCCTTAACTAGCATGCACGCCTAATGTACTACTGAAGTAATCTGGCTAACGCTAACCCAATTAACTAGTCTAACCCAATCTCCCCTCATTAATCCTTATTAACGTGATCATATAACTATTATTTATACATGATAACTTTTCTTATTAATTTACAATGCCAGCTATGCATGACTAAATATAGCCATAAGTTCTCAATAACTTAATTCATTCGATATCAAATATTCAATTTTATCTACTTATAAGAACAGTAGATGAATCACAGGTACTTATATTCAATACTCATAATATATACACTAATAGGGAACCCCACATAAATATATGGTGAATGCATACTCTGCTATCAAGTCCCCGAATCTCTCGTACAAAGGGAAATACTAGTTCAGAATCACTCACGAACTGTATTAACACAAAACACACATATTGGAGGCGAAGCATAGTTCCCACTCACTAAGAGGTCAGTACATACCCTCACGTTTCTTAGGACCGCCTGACTATCATTCTCGAATAGCCTATACCAAGGATCCTATGTTTTACGGTACAAGTCAATATCCCCCATAAAGGTCACATCGAGATAAGACTGTCTCGGTGCGAAAACCTCTGTGATAGCAAGTAGCGCGGGTATGATTAAACACAGATGTTCAAATAATATATATACACACACACACAAACACTATTTAGATAGGTACACCCAAAACCCATAACACATTCTAACCATACGTGGCATGTAGGACTCGAATTCTACGTATATAATTCATTCTTTTATTTTCTCAATTACCGCAAGTCCTTAGGTACTTCTCGATCCTCGAAGTGTATCATTTTAATAAATATTAAGTCAGTAGGCATACCCTATCTACCCTACTGGTCTAAGCCTTCATCGGCTCACACAATCCTCAATTTATCGCACACGAAATCATAACCCATTTTATACCCTCGTAATCCCCACAATTTAATTCCATATGAAATCTTACTACCCGGACCTTGTCTTCAACCCTACTGGTCCATCTCAAGTCCCATAATGATATATAAATTATGTCTAAGGTTATTTATACATTAGGGTTGGATTAACATTTAAAAAGCAAAAAGATTCGAATTTCAAGAGGAGTCAATCGATCGATTGACCAGGTATTGGTCCAGATTCTGCAATTATTTCCCTACGGTTTACTTCCATTTTAATATTCTAAAACTCCATTAAAATGTCCCAAACTACCAACCAAACATCATAAACATTATATAAATAGGTGTGGATGATTTCTATCGTAAAACATTCATTAATTCTCCAAGAATAATCATTAAATGGGCATAATTCATGATTTGTTCTCTAGTCTGTAACACCCCGCCAAATTAAATACCGGGTGGCCAGTACCATACCAAAATAAAACAGAATATACAGTTGGCTCATTCTTAGCATCACAATCAAAAACATTTTCAAATCACCCAATACCCAATTAAGCTGGTGTTAAAAACTTTCCAAATTTTAATTTCAACAAAATTCATTTTAAGTTTACGAATAACACTACACATTTTATTCCACAAAACTAATAACCGAACAGATAACACAAAAGAATTTAAATACATTTGGGATAAAAATTCCCAAATAATAATCCAATATAGTAATCCCAACAATAACAAAAGTATTAAAATGACATGAGTACCATACTATATGACTCAGATGGAAAGAAGATAACTGAATTCCTTTCGGAGACATGCCCTAAATAAAAGATCACTATGAATCAAAAGAAGATAGGCGTCTAAGAAAATACCCCATAGCTCCATAGCTCGTCATAATCTGCTAAGGTTGGCGTCCCTGCTGCTGGACACCAGATATAGAAGGTACAATAGAAAAGAGAATATGCAAGGAAACGGGTCAGAGACCAATGTAAAAATAATTTTAAAAACAGCACGTATTTAACAAGTGTAAGAAAGAATTAATTATATGTTAGTATCTAGACTCTTACTTGATATTTTCACCTCTTATCTAGAGTGCACACTTAACGTTTCCAATTAACCTCCTAGTTAATGGTTCCTCCTCACTAGTTTCCATAATATGATTATATCCCATATCATAACCCCGTATGTACCATACAATACGTAGTATAATCATTCATATACGTTTCTCATTAATATGAATTAATCTTTTCAAATCTATAAGAATAAATATTCATTAACTTAATTCAATTTTCCTTCTCTATTTACCGTCATCTGCAATTATCACACAGTAGATTAATCAAACCACTCTATATACATTCATTTAATTCATTATATATATATATATATATACATATATAATACGGTACCCCGAGACACAGCTGTGGTGCATGCATTACTCTGCTATCACGTCCCAGTATCATTGGTCGCCGAATAGGGGACTAAAGGTTCGGTAAGGATTCCTCGAACCACAAAATAACAACACAAAGATTGGAGGCGAACATAGTTTTCATACCCACGGGTCACGCACATACCTACGTTCCCATAGTCAGCGGACTTATCAACTCCCCGAGAAGTCTTTCATAGACCTATGTTCTCGAGCGACAAATTAAAAATCCCATGGATTTATCAGGATATGACTTCCCTCACGCACGAACCTCCCCATCGATAGCAAGTAAGCTAGGTATGTCATATACATAAATTATCAATCAATCAAATAGGCTTTATCATCTACCTATAATATAATATCAACAAGGTAATCACACTACCCTAAGATAGTTCCCATACGTAGCATTATATCTCTTTAAATCTTACATATTAAAATATTATGACTTTACTCCTTTAATTTAATTATTCCAGAGTTTCACTCATTACTCAAGGTTTAAAAACGTTTTCCCCAATATATTTATTCAGTAAGAAATCACTAATATCCCACTGGTCCGTATCATCTTATCTCCCGAATTACAACGAATTAAACTCCCCTTTAATTAGGGTTATAACCGATAGTTTTTAATCTCTTATAAGCACCTCTTCTATCACTTAGGATTAAACCTTTTGTAAACCTAAGGCTGCCCAGGTGATTTATAAAATTTCCCTAACTAGACCTATCCTTAATCCTCATGTATACAAATTAGAATCCAACACATGAATCTCGCAACCAAAATTTCTTTCAATTTAATTATCATAATTATAATCAATTAAATCCCAATCAAATTGATTCGATTCTTATCTAGGGCTTACTGATCTTCCCAAAGTCCCATTATATATAATGAATAATCACCAAAGTCTTACGAAAGGTTTGGGATGAGAACCGAAAATAAAAATAAACAACTTAAAGAATTTTGGGGAGGTCGATCGATCGAAGGTAGGGGGTCAATCGATCGATCGCCCAGATATAAGCCCGGTTTTCTGCATTTCTTATACTACAAGTTTCATAAGTTTTGATCATTCAAACCTTCATATTAACAACCCAAATTCCTTATAATCCTTACTACATGATATATCAATATATGTAAATGATTTCTAATGATCTAAACATCCTAGAATCATCAAGAGTTTCAATTAAAAGCATATATTTATCCTCCTTTTTCCTGAAAAGTTTACACAAGATATCCTCACGAACACACCAATGATTATCAGAATTTCTTCAACAAATGATTGATTATTTTGTGGATTACTATCTACCTACGACATGAGTTTGATTCCTATATATTTCCATTTTCATAAATCAATTAACAACTCTATCTTTATCTTCCAAACATGCAAAATCTCATATTTTTATAACTATCCTAACATGGACAATATACAAACATAGATTGCAATCATCAAATACTTGCCTCTAATGAAGATCTGATCCTTTGGAGTTGAATAACACAGGTGGTTATCCCCGTCCTCAATCACTTCCGGTGGTGGTTGGTGGTGGTGACCTTTGGTCCTTAGTTCTCCTCCTTTCCAAGCAAGCTTCTCTTCTCCCAAGCAACCTTTCACTCTCTCTCACAAGGTCACCTTTTAATTTTGTGTAGAAGAGATGAATGAACCCACGTACAACTAATCTCTAAATATTTATAATAAGATAAAAATCCGAAATCACTATTCATCCCCCTTGTAAAGATGACCAAAATGCCCTTTTGGGTTGTCTTTTCATTTCCAAATGCCCCGAGACCCAAAACCAACATCCAAGTAGACTTTTCTGACTATTTCAACCCTTACGGATGCAACGACGCAGTTGAAAGGGCTATAAGGTTGATGTAAAAATAAGTTTTCTTTTTAATTTAACAAATTACTCTCGACATGTCCCATACCGCGTCCGACTAAAAATTGAAATTACTGAATTAATAACTTACAACAATATCAATAATCATCACATTCATAAATTACCTAAATATCTTTAAGTAATATTCAGAATCATTCATTTTAATATCCACAATTCGGATAAAACCCAAATTAATTAATATATAATAAAATCCAATTAATCCATTAATTTAAAATATAACCCATTTTAAAAGTCATTAAAAATCACGGGGTATTACATACTTCCCCGCTTACAATAGAATTTCGTCCTGAAATTCAGAAAGATAAATCATACTGATAAGGTCAACTCCGAGTATAGATCTCACATCGCAAGTAATCTATGTCGTACCGCCCATGCAGTACATTTACGAAAATCCCCATTGATGTTACACCAAGTCTCACCATATAGTTCCAACTGAATCGAATTTAAACTTTACCCAATCATCCATATACCATCCTCATGAAAAAGTTTGAAAAAATGATCCTTAGTCATTAAGTAAATAAATCCTGAAGTCAAAATTACTTACTATTTCACAATTATGAAAAATACTACAATCCAACCATCTAGGGCGCCCATACACCCTATCGTACAACTTTCATTATAAACTGGATATGGTTACCCGCATAATACTCTGATTTATCGCAAAGGTTATAAACTCATATCCTAAAGACCTAACTTATTTCAACTCCCAACATTTGTTAGTTTCATGCGTGGGGTGTCTCACAAGCGAAATCCAAACAAGGAACCCCCCCGATACACTACTACCTAAAGTAGTCGGTCATCGAAACTCCTCAGGTCCTTAGTCATTAGTATATAACTTCTTTATAGGTTTTATTGATTTCAAATAAAAGTCTACTCATCTACCCTCTTATTAAAGACAAGATGCTGGCTAGTAGAAGTACATACGCTCTCATATACCACAAGTCAATGCACGCCGCTAGTCACATCATATTCAGAAATGCCTAAAGTAAGTAATTTCTTGATAAAAATCAAACCCACGTGATGAAATGTAAAAATATAGGTGTTCCACAACCCCTTGGTGAGTCTACGTAAATAACAGTGCCATAGGCTAAATTTAGTAACCCTTTTGCCCATAAAATATTAATTTCTATAAAATCAGTATGCGCCTCATAACTCCTTAGATAGAAACCCTTAGTAACTCTCCTTAGTAACTCCTTAGATGGATACCCTTAGTAACTCCTTAGTAACCCTTAGTAACTCCTCAGTATGCACCTCATAACTCCTTAGTAGCCCTCGGGTGGTGGTTGTTGAATCCCACTATTATAACTTTGTTTCGATGAGTCAAGAAAAATTTTACCCCAAATTTCAGTTCTAGTTAGCCACACTCCACTATATGTCCAAGACTTTGAATATAATGCCTTCATTAGGTAACGGACACAATTACCGTATTTCTAGAACTTCTACTGATGACTTTCCTCAATTTCCATTTGACCCTCTCCCAAGCATACTACGTTGGGTGAGTCTAATTTGGCATCACCTTCGACTATAGTAGCACTTGGAATTTGTAGGCTGCGTCCTAAGCGTCTTTACAGTCCTGGCCTCTCATTCCATAATAGGGGTGACCTCGGCTACGGTCATCATCCTCCAACTTACTTCATAACCTCTTAAGTACGACCACCGATATCCGTCCAATGGCCCTCATCTGCCATACTTCTTGTATGTGCCCGTCCGAACGCCAATAAGATTCACTAATATATTCGTCATAGTAGGAGAATGGAATCTTACTAAAGAAATCAACAATCCTAAACATAGGGCTCTATATCAAACAAAGTAATGCTGATCTGAAAACACAGTAAGCCGTACAGACCCTAAAGGACACTAGAACCTGATGCTCTGATACCATCTGTTACACCCCGCCTAATTAAATACTGGGTGGGCAGTTCCATACCAAATTAAAATAGAATATACAGTTGGCTCATTCTTAGCATCATGGTCAAAAACATTTTCAAATCACCCAATACCCAATTAAGCTGGTGTTAAAAACTTTCCAAACTTTAATTTCAACAAAATTCATTTTAAGTTTACGAATAACACTTCATATTTTATTCTACAACACTAATAACCGAATAGAAAACACAAAAGAATTTAAATGCAGTTGGAATAAACATTCCCAAATAATAATCCAATACAGTAATCCCAAGAATAATAAAAGTATTAAAATGACACGAGTACAATACTATATGACTCAGATAGAAAGAAGATAACTGAATTCCTTTCGGCGACATGCCCTAAATAAAAGATCACTATGAATCAAAATAATATAGGCGTCAAAGAAAATACTCCATAGCTCCATAGCTCATCATAATCCACTAAGGTTGGCGTCCCTGCTGCTGGACACCTGATATAGAAGGTACAATAGAAAAGAGAATATGCAAGGAAATGGGTCAGAGCCCGATGTGAAAATGATTTTGAAAACAGCAAGTATTTAACAAGTGCAATAGATCTTTTATTGTGTACATGTTAGTATCCAGACTCTCACTTGATATTCACACCTCTCATCTAGAGTGCACACTTAACGTTTCCTATTAACCTCCTAGTTAATGGTTCCTCCTCACTAGTTTCCATAATATGATTCTATCCCATATCATAACCCCGTATGTCCCATACTATACGTAGTATAATCATTCATATACGTTTCTCATTAATATGAATTAATCTTTTCAAATCTATAAGAATAAATATTCATTAACTTAATTCAATTTTCCTTCTCTATTTACTGTCATCTGCAATTATCACACGGTAGATTAATCAAACAACTTTATATACATTAAATTAATTCGTTATATATATACACATATATAATACGGCACCCCGAGACACAACTGTGGTACATACATTACTCTGCTATCACGTCCCAGTATCGTTGGTCGCCGAATAGGGGACTAAAGGTTCGGTAAGGATTCCTCGAACCATAAAATAACAACACAAAAATTGGAGCCGAACATAGTTTTCTTACTCACGGGTTACGCACATACCTACGTTCCCATAGTCAGCGGACTTATTGACTCCCTGATAAGTCTTTCATAGACATATGTTCTCGAGCGACAAATCAAAAATCCCATGGATTCATCAGGATATGACTACCCTCACGCACAAACCTCCCCATCGATAGCAAGTAAGCTAGGTATGTCATACACAAAAATTATCAATCAATCAAATCGGCTTTATCATATACCTATAATATAATATCAACAAGGTAATCACACTACCCTAAGATAGTTCCCATACGTAGCATTATATCTCTTTAAATCTTACATATTAAAATATTATGACTTTACTCCTTTAATTTAATTATTCCAGAGTTTCACTCATTACTCAAGGTTTAAAAACGTTTTCCCCAATATATTTATTCAGTAAGAAATCACTAATATCCCACTGGTCCATATCATCTTATCTCCCGAATTACAACGAATTAAACTCCCCTTTAATTAGGGTTATAACCGATAGTTTTTAATCTCTTATAAGCACCTCTTCTATCACTTAGGATTAAACCTTTTGTAAACCTAAGGCTGCCCAGGTGATTTATAAGATTTCCCTAACTAGACCTATCCTTAATCCTCATGTATACAAATTAGAATCCAACACATCAATCTCGCAACCAAAATTTCTTTCAATTTAATTATCATAATTATAATCAATTAAATCCCAATCAAATTGATTCGATTCTTATCTAGGGCTTACTGATCTTCCCAAAGTCCCATTATATATAATGAATAATCACCAAAGTCTTACGAAAGGTTTGGGATGAGAACAGGAAATAAAAATAAACAACTTAAAGAATTTTGGGGAGGTCGATCGATCGAAGGTAGGGGGTCAATCGATCGATCGCCCAGATATAAGCCCGGTTTTCTGCATTTCTTATACTACAAGTTTCATAAGTTTTGATCATTCAAACCTTCATATTATCAACCCAAATTCCTTATAATCCTTACTACATGATATATCAATATATGTAAATGATTTCTAATGATCTAAACATCCTAGAATCATCAAGAGTTTCAATTAAAAGCATATATTTATCCTCCTTTTTCCCGAAAAGTTTACACAAGATATCCTCACGAACACACCAATGATTATCAGAATTTCTTCAACAAATGATTGATTATTTTGTGGATTACTATCTACCTACGACATGAGTTTGATTCCTATATATTTCCATTTTCAGAAATCAATTAACAACTCTATCTTTATCTTCCAAACATGCAAAATCTCATATTTTTATAACTATCCTAACATGGACAATATACAAACATAGATTGCAATCATCAAATACTTGCCTCTAATGAAGATCTGATCCTTTGGAGTTGAATAACACAGGTGGTTATCCCCGTCCTCAATCACTTCCGGTGGTGGTTGGTGGTGGTGACCTTTGGTCCTTAGTTCTCCTCCTTTCCAAGCAAGCTTCTCTTCTCCCAAGCAACCTTTCACTCTCTCTCACAAGGTCACCTTTTAATTTTGTGTAGAAGAGATGAATGAACCCACGTACAACTAATCTCTAAATATTTATAATAAGATAAAAATCCGAAATCACTATTCATCCCCCTTGTAAAGATGACCAAAATGCCCTTTTGGGTTGTCTTTTCATTTCCAAATGCCCCGAGACCCAAAACCAACATCCAAGTAGACTTTTCTGACTATTTCAACCCTTACGGATGCAACGACGCAGTTGAAAGGGCTATAAGGTTGATGTAAAAATAAGTTTTCTTTTTAATTTAACAAATTACTCTCGACATGTCCCATACCGCGTCCGACTAAAAATTGAAATTACTGAATTAATAACTTACAACAATATCAATAATCATCACATTCATAAATTACCTAAATATCTTTAAGTAATATTCAGAATCATTTATTTTAATATCCACAATTCGGATAAAACCCAAATTAATTAATATATAATAAAATCCAATTAATCCATTAATTTAAAATATAACCCATTTTAAAAGTCATTAAAAATCACGGGGTATTACATACTTCCCCGCTTACAATAGAATTTCGTCCTGAAATTCAGAAAGATAAATCATACTGATAAGGTCAACTCCGAGTATAGATCTCACATCGCAAGTAATCTATGTCGTACCGCCCATGCAGTACATTTACGAAAATCCCCATTGATGTTACACCAAGTCTCACCATATAGTTCCAACTGAATCGAATTTAAACTTTACCCAATCATCAATATACCATCCTCATGAAAAAGTTTGAAAAAATGATCCTTAGTCATTAAGTAAATAAATCCTGAAGTCAAAATTACTTACTATTTCACAATTATGAAAAATACTACAATCCAACCATCTAGGGCGCCCATACACCCTATCGTACAACTTTCATTATAAAATGGATATGGTTACCCGCATAATACTCTGATTTATCGCAAAGGTTATAAACTCATATCCTAAAGACCTAACTTATTTCAACTCCCAACATTTGTTAGTTTCATGCGTGGGGTGTCTCACAAGCGAAATCCAAACAAGGAACCCCCCCGATACACTACTACCTAAAGTAGTCGGTCATCGAAACTCCTCAGGTCCTTAGTCATTAGTATATAACTTCTTTATAGGTTTTATTGATTTCAAATAAAAGTCTACTCATCTACCCTCTTATTAAAGACAAGATGCTGGCTAGTAGAAGTACATACGCTCTCATATACCACAAGTCAATGCACGCCGCTAGTCACATCATATTCAGAAATGCCTAAAGTAAGTAATTTCTTGATAAAAATCAAACCCACGTGATGAAATGTAAAAATATAGGTGTTCCACAACCCCTTGGTGAGTCTACGTAAATAACAGTGCTATAGGCTAAATTTAGTAACCCTTTTGCCCATAAAATATTAATTTCTATAAAATCAGTATGCGCCTCATAACTCCTTAGATAGAAACCCTTAGTAACTCTCCTTAGTAACTCCTTAGATGGATACCCTTAGTAACTCCTTAGTAACCCTTAGTAACTCCTCAGTATGCACCTCATAACTCCTTAGTAGCCCTCGGGTGGTGGTTGTTGAATCCCACTATTATAACTTTGTTTCGATGAGTCAAGAAAAATTTTACCCCAAATTTCAGTTCTAGTTAGCCACACTCCACTATATGTCCAAGACTTTGAATATAATGCCTTCATTAGGTAACGGACACAATTACCGTATTTCTAGAACTTCTACTGATGACTTTCCTCAATTTCCATTTGACCCTCTCCCAAGCATACTACGTTGGGTGAGTCTAATTTGGCATCACCTTCGACTATAGTAGCACTTGGAATTTGTAGGCTGCGTCCTAAGCGTCTTTACAGTCCTGGCCTCTCATTCCATAATAGGGGTGACCTCGGCTACGGTCATCATCCTCCAACTTACTTCATAACCTCTTAAGTACGACCACCGATATCCGTCCAATGGCCCTCATCTGCCATACTTCTTGTATGTGCCCGTCCGAACGCCAATAAGATTCACTAATATATTCGTCATAGTAGGAGAATGGAATCTTACTAAAGAAATCAACAATCCTAAACATAGGGCTCTATATCAAACAAAGTAATGCTGATCTGAAAACACAGTAAGCCGTACAGACCCTAAAGGACACTAGAACCTGATGCTCTGATACCATCTGTTACACCCCGCCTAATTAAATACTGGGTGGTCAGTTCCATACCAAATTAAAATAGAATATACAGTTGGCTCATTCTTAGCATCATGGTCAAAAACATTTTCAAATCACCCAATACCCAATTAAGCTGGTGTTAAAAACTTTCCAAACTTTAATTTCAACAAAATTCATTTTAAGTTTACGAATAACACTTCATATTTTATTCTACAACACTAATAACCGAATAGAAAACACAAAAGAATTTAAATGCAGTTTGAATAAACATTCCCAAATAATAATCCAATACAGTAATCCCAAGAATAATAAAAGTATTAAAATGACACGAGTACAATACTATATGACTCAGATAGAAAGAAGATAACTGAATTCCTTTCGGCGACATGCCCTAAATAAAAGATCACTATGAATCAAAATAATATAGGCGTCAAAGAAAATACTCCATAGCTCCATAGCTCATCATAATCCACTAAGGTTGGCGTCCCTGCTGCTGGACACCTGATATAGAAGGTACAATAGAAAAGAGAATATGCAAGGAAATGGGTCAGAGCCCGATGTGAAAATGATTTTGAAAACAGCAAGTATTTAACAAGTGCAATAGATCTTTTATTGTGTACATGTTAGTATCCAGACTCTCACTTGATATTCACACCTCTCATCTAGAGTGCCCACTTAGCGTTTCCTATTAACCTCCTAGTTAATGGTTCCTCCTCACTAGTTTCCATAATATGATTCTATCCCATATCATAACCCCGTATGTCCCATACTATACGTAGTATAATCATTCATATACGTTTCTCATTAATATGAATTAATCTTTTCAAATCTATAAGAATAAATATTCATTAACTTAATTCAATTTTCCTTCTCTATTTACTGTCATCTGCAATTATCACACGGTAGATTAATCAAACAACTTTATATACATTAAATTAATTCGTTATATATATACACATATATAATACGGCACCCCGAGACACAACTGTGGTACATACATTACTCTGCTATCACGTCCCAGTATCGTTGGTCGCCGAATAGGGGACTAAAGGTTCGGTAAGGATTCCTCGAACCATAAAATAACAACACAAAAATTGGAGCCGAACATAGTTTTCTTACTCACGGATCACGCACATACCTACGTTCCCATAGTCAGCGGACTTATTGACTCCCTGATAAGTCTTTCATAGACATATGTTCTCGAGCGACAAATCAAAAATCCCATGGATTCATCAGGATATGACTACCCTCACGCACAAACCTCCCCATCGATAGCAAGTAAGCTAGGTATGTCATACACAAAAATTATCAATCAATCAAATCGGCTTTATCATCTACCTATAATATAATATCCACAAGGTAATCACACTACCCTAAGATAGTTCCCATACGTAGCATTATATCTCTTTAAATCTTACATATTAAAATATTATGACTTTACTCCTTTAATTTAATTATTCCAGAGTTTCACTCATTACTCAAGGTTTAAAAACGTTTTCCCCAATATATTTATTCAGTAAGAAATCACTAATATCCCACTGGTCCGTATCATCTTATCTCCCGAATTACAACGAATTAAACTCCCCTTTAATTAGGGTTATAACCGATAGTTTTTAATCTCTTATAAGCACCTCTTCTATCACTTAGGATTAAACCTTTTGTAAACCTAAGGCTGCCCAGGTGATTTATAAGATTTCCCTAACTAGACCTATCCTTAATCCTCATGTATACAAATTAGAATCCAACACATGAATCTCGCAACCAAAATTTCTTTCAATTTAATTATCATAATTATAATCAATTAAATCCCAATCAAATTGATTCGATTCTTATCTAGGGCTTACTGATCTTCCCAAAGTCCCATTATATATAATGAATAATCACCAAAGTCTTACGAAAGGTTTGGGATGAGAACAGGAAATAAAAATAAACAACTTAAAGAATTTTGGGGAGGTCGATCGATCGAAGGTAGGGGGTCAATCGATCGATCGCCCAGATATAAGCCCGGTTTTCTGCATTTCTTATACTACAAGTTTCATAAGTTTTGATCATTCAAACCTTCATATTAACAACCCAAATTCCTTATAATCCTTACTACATGATATACCAACATATGTAAATGATTTCTAATGCTCTAAACATCCTAGAATCATCAAGAGTTTCAATTAAAAGCATATATTTATCCTCCTTTTTCCTGAAAAGTTTACACAAGATATCCTCACGAACACACCAATGATTATCAGAATTTCTTCAACAAATGATTGATTATTTTGTGGATTACTATCTACCTACGACATGAGTTTGATTCCTATATATTTCCATTTTCATAAATCAATCAACAACTCTATCTTTACTTCCAAACATGCAAAATCTCATATTTTTATAACTATCCTAACATGGACAATATACAAACTTAGATTGCAATCATCAAATACTTGCCTCTAATGAAGATCTGATCCTTTGGAGTTGAATAAGACAGGTGGTTCTCCCCTTCCCCGGTCACTTCCAGTGGTGGTTGGTGGTGGTGACCTTTGGTCCTTAGTTCTCCTCCTTTCAAAGCAAGCTTCTCTTCTCCCAAGCAACCTTTCACTCTCTCTTTCAAAGTGACCTTTCAATTTTATGTTTAAGAGATAAATGAACCCACGTACAACTAATCTCTAAATATTTATAGTAAGACAAAAATCCGAAATCACTATTTATCCCCATTGTAAAAATGACCAAAATGCCCTCTGGGGTTATCTTTTCATTTCCAAATGACCCGAGACCCAAAATCAACATCTAAATAGACTTTTTTGACTATTCCAACCCTTCCGGATGTAA
This sequence comes from Sambucus nigra, assembly GCA_949130495.1. NCBI lineage: Eukaryota > Viridiplantae > Streptophyta > Magnoliopsida > Dipsacales > Adoxaceae > Sambucus > Sambucus nigra. Next base: position 165,233,552 of record OX422213.1, on the reverse strand, counting down.
CATCGCAGTCGAAATGTCTATAAGGATGATGTAAAAATAAGTTTCCTTTTTAATTTAACAAATTAGTCCCGACACGTCCCATACCGTGCCCGACTAAAAATTTAAATTACTGAATTAATAACTCACAGCAATATCAAAAATCATCTCATTCATATATTACCTAAATATATTTTAGTAATATTCATAATCATTCATTTCAATATCCACAATTCGGATAAAACCCAAATGAATGAATTTATAATAAAATCCAATTAATCCATTAATTTAAAATATAACCCATTTTAAAAGTCATTAAAAATCACGGGGTATTACATAGCCCTAGTTTACCATATTAACTCAAGAATTCGCATGATATTTCTAGATTTTCTTCTCTAATTATCATTCGAATTCGGGATAAATACTCTACATATGATAAGAACATCAGCCTAACATGATTTCCACTTAAACAAATAAATTCTAGTCTTCCAATTGCATTAAATCTCCATAAAAATATATAATTACCATTGCAACTCTAAAATGGATGAAATATCAACTCAAGAACAGCAAGATAGATACTTTCCTAGAAATCAAAGGTCTGAGTTGTAGAAGATGGTGGGTATAGTTATGCTCCTCGTTCTTCGATCTACGCGTTCGTGGTGGAATTGATGGAAACGGTGTAGAATCGATGGTTCTCCTCCTTAGAAACCTTATATCTTCTCTCTTCCTTAACCTCTTTGAAACTCAAGTGGTTCTTACCCTCGGGGACTCCCACTTTCATCAGATATACCCTTTTAATTTTCTTCATTAATTAAGACCTAAAATTGGAAATTACCAAAATGCCCTCCCGGGTTGTCATCCTGAGATCCAAAAGAAACCCCCGGGTATACTTTTCTGACTAACTCAGCCCTTTCGGACACATTGGACCACTTGAAATGACCATACGGACGACTTAGAATTAATTCACCTTCTATTTCTTTAAATTAGTCCCGACACGACTGACACGCGCATCCCGACATAATTTCTATAGCTGTCGTATTTTTCACTCACGAGAACTTTAATATTTTTATCATCATATATTACTTTACTCACTAAGTAATATTCAACATAATTATCACTAATAAATACTAACTCTCATCATGCTAGTAATTATGTAATTAAACCCGAATTAATTATAAATAAATTTACTCCATTTAAATTAATTAATCCCAACCCCATAATTAAAATAAAATACATTCAAAAATACGGGATATTTCATACTTTCACCCAAATAATGGAATTTCATCCCGAAATTCGAATACAGTCACTACTAAGACTGAGGATCTTGCAACACCACATCCTCCAAGACTCAAAGCCAACTTCAAAGTAAGGCTCGATCACTATCGCCCCTGCACCATAGCAAGTTTGTTTAACAATCTCAACACTTTATCTGTTATCGGGTCACACTTCAATAATGGAACCTCACATTGTGCTCCTACGAGATGACATTCGAATAAGACGAGCTTATACATCATTGACCCCATTATCTCAATATTATTGGGAGGTCGTACATCACTACATGACAACTTACCATGTTTATATATACACAAAACTCCCATACTGAGTGATACCGTGTGAACATTTGACCACTTGTTCATTCTTAAAATCTTGATTCCCGACGACGTAACTCTTACGACAGTTAAAATACACTTAAGACATTTTATTGTTATTACACTGTAGTCATCGAACTCTAACTCAACCAATCCAAAATTCTGATTATCCGCCCACCTTTAAATAACAAGATGGAGAATAGTTAAGGTTTTTCTAACAAAACCTCAATAAGCAGTTTGTCCACAATAAATAGGTGTGGGTGCTTACACATGACTCTACCACTTGGTAACATCTTCTCCCTATTATCGTAATATACTTCACTTACTAGCTATATCTGTTGTAGAAATGAAATGATCACAATTAGTCTAAAATTACTTTTATACAACTCCACTAATCATTAATCACCTTCCGCTTACTTCTCAGGCTGTAAGTGATACAACTCAAAATAAAATGTCACCCCCACTAATTCCTGAAATCCCGTATTGAATCTGGGGTTCAAGGATCTCATCCTGGTTCACCACAATACTGGGCAAGACCACGTACCCGCGCAATCCTTCTTCTCAATGAAAGATTGGGTCACACTATCTAATAGTGTAATTTACCCAAAAGAATAACAATCACTTTCTTTTTGGTAAACTTGTTCCACGCATTCGAAGTAACTCGTGGCCTTATCTTGAGTTTGGTAATCCCTCAAGTAAATTCCCCAACTTGACTGCTCTTTTCCATTACAAGAATCGTCGGCTTGATACAACATTTTCTGAATGATCACCTTGTCTCGACCTATTTCTATCTATGAATGGTGCACGCAGAGACTACTCACTATCTCCAGCTCAACACAGACTTTCACTTATAAGGTCTCACATTAAGTGGTACTTGATACTCCCTTTCTTTCCTCGGCGTATACCCAAAAGTTTCAATCTATGCACTTTTGGACTCCTTATACCCTATTGACATCATCATTCTATTTATGCGTAAGTCACTCTCAACATTTGACGGGTAAAACTCCACTCCAAATGCTCCATGCTAGTTATATTTTACTCTTATAAAGGAATACCACTTTTTAAATGGCTTCCCACAGTCTTGTGACACCCCGACTAATTAAATACAGGGTAGATACTCCTTTATTCAAATTAATACAAAATGTCAAGTTGGTTCAGTTCGTAGCATCACTGTCGAAAAACGTTTTAACAATTTCTAGCCACCTAATATTTAAAAAGTGAGTTGTCAATTTTAATTAAGTCCAATTAACATACAGTCCATTTAAATTATGAAATACTAATATCACAACCACAACACAGTCATAATAGAATAACAATGGAATAATAATGAATCTGGAGGTATACTCCCCTAATTAATCCGAATAATGAATACAACCAAATACAAAGTCTGAATCGCTAATTAATTAAATTTAAAACTGAAATAAAACTTAATAAATAAGCTGTCTCTAAGAAAAAAAAAGGGGCAACACACCCTATAGATGAATAAATCTAAAATAGAGTCAAGGTAGAAAGAGGAGGCGTCTATTATCGAGGTCATGTAACTTCCACAGCAGCTACAGCACGTCACTGGAATGGAACTCCTACACTTGGTGTCCTTGTGGCTGGGCACCTAAAAAGTTTTTATAAGAAAATAGATTTGAAACCAAACGGGTCAGAGGCCGATGGTGAAAATAGTTTAAAATATAGCAAGTGTTTAATATCATCAAACAGTGAATATAAAATTCATGGTAGTGCGTGCACTCAGATGAGTTCCTCACCTCTCAACTAAATGTGCACACCTGTCGTACCCGTACCCGTTCTAGTTATTCTACTATCTAACTAGTCCAATCCGTAATCAGACATTACTTTACAATTCAAAGTTCGATTCCCAACATCTTAATATAAACAGGAGGTCTTACCATTATTACTCAGAATTAGTTATAATAATTTATATGCATTTCTCCATCTTTAACCCTACTAAAAATGTTACAATTATTCACACTTACACTTTAATAAACAATTCATCTCAATTATCAGTATATAAATCTCATCACAAATATACAATAATGGCACCCCTAGACTAAGCCGCGGTTCACACATACTCTGCTATCAAATCCCGGTACTTCACGTACATAAGGACCACGTATCCCGAATCACTCAAGAATCGTTGATAAGTAACAGTCACACATACTGGAGGCGAACATAGTTCACATCACATGGGTCGCGCACATACCTACGCTCCCATGATCAGCAGACTTATTAACTCCCCAATAAGTCATTCTCTGACCTATGTCCTCGAGGTACCAATCTAAATCTTGTAGGCACACAAAGATTAGATGGCCCTGATCAAACGCCGACCTCTCGTGATAGCAAGTATGCCAGGTATGTTATACACAGATAACCACATATACTAAGAATTCACACATCTTAGATATCTTATAATATTATTAGAGGTATAATTTTACATTCCCATACCTTCATTAATGTATTACACTTACAAGTTTCCAAAAAATGTACATTATATATTATCATCTCTTCTCACGTCGTAGTTTCAATTACATATATCCTAATCCCTAGAAGTCACCTGATTTATTATATAATTCTAGATTTTAATCCTTAACATACTCCAATCTCACAACTATACCCACTAATCAACAAGGGGAGAATGACACTCAAATAAATAAGTTTAAGGGAAGTTTGAAACTAAAATCGGGACTAAAAAGACCATTCTGTGAACTCGTTAGAAGTCGCTGAAATCTCGTTCGAACGAGGTCGTTCGAACGAGTGTCGTTCGAACGATTGGATTTGAACGAACTAACAACTCGTTAGAAGGCGTACTGTCATCTTGTTAGAAACTCGTTCGAAAGAGGTCGTTCGAATGACCTGGGTTGGTCTTCTAACAAGATGGCAGAAAATGCTCAGAATTTTCCCAACTTCATTTTTTCACCAAATTCCTTTCTCCAAATCCATCATAAGTTCATATTAACTACGTTTTTGTGTTGATAAACTACTTTAGGTCACCCTAAGTCATTACTTAACATATTTTTGGGGTCAAATCTTATTTATTAACATGTAATCACCATAAATTCCCAAATCTTGACCCAAACCCTATGAACATGAACCCAGAATTTTATTGCACCGTAATACTCCTCATTAATCCATTTTTAAAATCATCAAAGTTACGTTTTGGGTACCAATTTTGTCCATAATCATTCTATATGCAATCTCTATCCAAAATTTAGAGTTTCTACAACAATCCCATTAGGTTTTCATCAAAACTTTCAAAGCATATAAGGTTTTCTACACTAAACATGGAGGAAATATTCATTGCAATTAATAACATCAAATCACTTGCCTTAGGTTTGTTTTTAGATTTGTTGTCAGTGATTATCGGGTGATTGTCTCCTCTTTCTGGTTGTAATTCCTTCCAAAATGATGGTGATAGGAGATGGTTTGGTTTGGAACCTCTCTTAAACTCTCTCTAACTTCTCTCAAAAACCCCCGTAGCCCACACTTTTGTTTTTGGCTGGTAATGGCCTTAGTGGCCTCCTAATAATATCTAATTTAACTCTGAAATTCGTGGATTTTAATTCCTCTATTTTTAAAATTACCAAAATACCCTTCTGGGTTGCCGGTTTGGCCTAAAAATGCCTTGGGACCCAAACTAAACTCCTGGCTAGTGTTTTCTAACTATCTCGATCCTTCCGGACACATTGGCGCACTCAATATGACCATTCAGTTAATAAAAATATAATTTAATTTTTAATCAAATTAAATTCATTCCAGACGCGACTGACACCCGCGTCCCAACTAGATTTCCCAAATTGTCATATTTTTGCCTCGTAACAATTTTAACATTTTCAATACTCATATATTACCATATATTCTCAGTAGTATTTTATTTTAAAATCATACTCAAATATCGGATTAATTTCCAAATTAATTCTCATTTTATTCAATTAATCCATTAAATAAAAATCAATAAAATTTTGGGGTATTACCTACTCTACTAATAACAGAATTTTGTCTCGAAATTCAGAACTAAAGTGTACCTGGCATGAATAACTCTGGATAACGCTCGCGCATCTCATCCTCGCGCTCCCGTGTGGACTCCTCGGCATTATGATGCCGCCACTGAACACGTACTAACGGTTCTATTTTCAACCTTAATTGCCTCTCGCTGTGGTCCAGAATAGCAATTGGCCCTTCCACGTAGGAACTATCAGGCTGAAGGTCAATGTCCTCTAAAGCAATGTGAGTATGGGCCAAATCATCCCTAAGATATCTCCTTAGCGAGGAAATATGGAACACGTCATGAATCCTATGCAAGTACTCCGGTAACCCAAGTCTATACGCTACTGGTCCAATCCGCTCGATGATAGGAAATGACCCCACATATCTTGGTGTCAATTTCCCCTTCTTCCCAAAATGCATAATCCCCTTCATCGGAGATACTCTGAGTAACACCTGGCCCCCCACCTATAACTCTCTGAAGAACCTCTTGGCATCATCATAGCTCTTCTGTCGATCCTGAGCTACCCGATTACGACTTCGTATCATCCCTATCCTTGCCGAAGTATCCTAAATCACTTCCGTCCCAAGGAGTTTGTTATCCCCCACCTCTAACCAACATGCCGGGGAACGATAAGGTCTCCCATACAACTCCTCGAATGGAGCCATGCCAATGGTGAACTGGTTGGAGTTATTTTAAGAAAACTCATCCAGTAGAAGGTACTCCTCCCAACCACCTCCAAAGTCTAGGATGCACATACGCAACATGTCCTCCAACATTTAATTTGTTCGCTCGATTTTCCCATCTGTCTGCGGGTGATACGTCGTACTTAGTCGCAACTCCGTACCCATGGCCTCCTGGAAACTCTCCCAAATTCTTGAAATGAATATCTTATCTCGATCAGACACGATATTGAGAGGCACCCCGTGAAGTCTTACTATCTCCGCTATGAAAATCTGGCCGTACTGTCCCGTAGTGTGGTCTGTTCGGGCTGGCAGAAAATAAGCAACTTTGGTCAATCTATACACGATTACCCATATGGAGTCGTGACCCCTCTGCGAGGTAGGTAACCCCGTGATAAAGTCCATGAAAATGCTTTCCCATTTCCATATAGGAACCTCTAATGGTTGTAGAAGTCCTACTGGTCTCTGATGGTCCACCTTTACCAGCTGACCAGTGGCACATTTAGAAATGAAGTCCGCAATATCTCTTTTCATCCCAGTCCACCAGTACTGTTGCCTCATATCCTGGTACATCTTATCCCCGCCAGAATGTACTGCGAAATGCGAACCGTGCGACTCTGACATTACCTCGTGTCATAAGTCTTCCCCTTCCAGAACAACTAGTCTCCCATTGAAGCGTAAGCCCCCGTCTGAACTGACGGTATAGGACTCGGCTCCCTCTACTAGTAATCGAACTATCTGCTCTTGACTGAACGAGTCTTTTGCCTGGGCCTGTATCACTCTCACAACAATCTGAGGCGTAACAGTCATCACATACATGAATGATCGGTCCACTGCATCCTGGTGTCCTAACTCCTTCCACTTTGCTCTCCACACTTCAGCCACCTCACCTACTGGCCTTGGGCTCAACGCTTCTGCTGCCACGTTAGTCTTCCCTGGGTGATATTGGATATCAAACTGATAATCCTTCATGAACTTAATCCATCTACATTGATGCATATTAAGTTCCTTCTGTGTGAAGAGGTACTGTAGAGACTTATGGTCCGTGAACAAACGGAATTTCTCCCCCAGGAGATAGTGTCTCCAAATCCGAAGAGAAAATACGACTGCCGCTAACTTCAAGTCATGGGTGGGGTAATTTTTCTTGTGAGGCTTAAGCTTACGGGAAGCATAAGCTATGGCCTGACACTCATGTTGTAGTACGCCTCCAAGCCCTTGTAAGGACGCATCGGTGTAGACTAGATACTCAACTCATGATCTGGGTAATGCTAACACAGGCGTTGAGGTCAACTTGTCCTTAAATTCATCGAATGCCAACTGACAGGCATCGCTCCAGATGAATGGCACACCTTTGCGAGTCAGATGTGTCAAAGGACCCGCTATCTTAGAGAAATCTTGAATGAGCCTCCTGTAGTATCCTGCTAAGCCCAAGAAACTACGTATCTCAGTTGGTGTCGTGGGCTGTCCCCACCCCCTCACCGCTGATACTTTCCCTCGATCAACCGATATCCCCCGGTCTGAGATGATGTGCCCCAAAAACTGAACCTCTTTCAGCCAAAATCAACACTTTTTATATTTTGCATATAGCTCGTTCTGACGCAGCGTCTGCAAAACCTGCCTCAAGTGATCGAGTGTTCCTCCTCTGTCTAGGAGTAAACTAGAATGTCATTAATAAAGACAATGACGAACTGGTCTAGGAACCCTTTGAACACCCTATTCATTAAGTCCATAAACACGGTTAGGGCATTTGTTAGGCCAAAAGGTATAACCCGAAACTCATAGGAACCATATCTCATCAAGAAGGCAGTCTTCGAGATTTCCTATTCCCTGATACGCAACTAATGGTATCCCGATCGCAAGTCAATCTTTGAGAAGAAGGAATCTCCCCTTAACTGGTCGAATAAGTCATCGATTCGGGGCAACGAATACTTATTCCGTATCGTGGCTTTATTCAACTCCCAGTAATCTGCACACAACCTCAATGATCCATCCCTCTTCTTTACGAATAGCACAGGGGTACCCCACAACGAAGTACTCTTATGGATAAATCCCCGGCCCAACAGCTGCTATATTTGATCCCGTAACTCCCTCATTTCTGCTGGAGCCATACGGTAAGGTGCGCGGGCAATTGGCCAACTGTCCTATGCTAAATCTATAATAAAGTCTATCTCTTTACTAGGAAGTAACCCCGGAATATACTGGAAGACATTAGCGAACTCACTAACAAACGAAATCGAATGGAGTGGTATTACCACTTCCTTAGAGGTCTCCTCCTCTATATAATAAGAGTGGACGATCCTCCCTTAGGACGGGGCATGGCCACTAGGAACATCTGCTACCCGAGACTGGAAAAAATAATACTCCTACTGAAATAATCAATCATGGATCGATATGCAACTAGCCAATCCATACCAATAATTTCATCGTACTCAGTCATATCTAATACTAACATATTAGCGGGTAAAGAAAATCTCCCGATCTCTATAACCACACCTCTACTAATAATAGAAATCACAGAACCCCTACTCGATGGTGAATCTATGCAAGTAATCGTACTCTCTGCAGTGTCTAACAAGCCTATAATGCGTGCAAATCTCGTGGCAATGAAATAGTGTGTAGCTCCCATATCAAATAAAATACGCCCCATAGTCCCCTAAATAGAGAACATACCCTCAATAGCAGGTGCATCCTGTGGGACTGCGGCCTGCTGGAGCTGATAAACTCGTCCGTATTGAAGTTTTCCCTACTAAACTAGGACTGCTAGGATGGGTGGCAAGGCTGGCATCTGCGGTGGGACTGGGAGGGCGGCGGGAAACATTGGTCTCTGGGGCTCATGTTGAGCACCCTACTGCTGCTGCTGTGGGGCCCTTCCCCTATTAGGACACTCCTGGCATTTATGGCCAATCTTGCCACATGTAAAACATTTTCCCCTCTCTGACCGTGATGCCCACGGCCCTGGTGGCCATTGCCATTCCTCCCCTGGTTGTGCTAGCCCTGATGAAACTACTGTTGTTGGCCATGCTAGCCCTGCTGACCCTAATGGCCGTGCTGACCCTGCTGGTTATGACGAAAACCTCCCTGACCATTTTTTAAACCCCCGGATCAAAATCTCTTAGAATCCCCTTACTGGGAACTCTGATCACCCTGCCTGTACTGACCCTAAACTGATTGTGCCCCGCTGGAACCATTCCCCCCTGTCCTGCCCTGATGGATGGACTCTTCTGAGCGCTTACTCTCAATTAAGTGAAAGCGGTGGTCCTGGCAGTGAAAAAGTTATGCGTTAACCACATTAGAATAAGTGGCCAACGAGAGATTTTCCTGTAAGTGCTGTAGGATCCTCCAGGTCAACCCATCCATGAACTTCTGTATCTTTTTCTCCTCTATCGGAATCTCATCGGGGACGATGTTCAAGAGATTTGTGAATTTGGCCTCATACTCTGCCACTTTCTTCCCCTTCTACTTGAGGTTCATCAACTTCCTCCTCATCTCGGTGTGAATGGCTGATGGAAAATACTCGTGGTCGAACCGCACCCAGAACTCCTGAATAGAAAGAAAATCTCTCTCTCCGCGGTGGTAATGAACTCCCACCACTGTAATGCTAAATCTACCAGCTTAAAAGTATCCAGTATCTATATCTGTACATCCGTACTCTCATACATCCTCAAGTGCCTTTGGATGTCCTGCTTCCACTGACTGGACACAACGACGTCGGAGCTACCTACAAAATCCGGAGGGTGTGCTTTCTGAAAAGCATCACAAACACGTTCCCAAGAAGATGGGAATTCATGATCCTATACTGGTGCTACTACCGGCATTGAGGCAGTGCCTACTGCACAACTGCTAGAGCATCATTTACCGGTTGGGCCACAATAGCGGTAACCTCTGCGGCATTCATGGTACCCTGAACTAGTGCAGGCTGTGGCTCGGGCTGAGCATCCCTGGGAACTCGCTGTGCACATCGTGGAGGCATCTAAAATGAAAGATAAGTCTTATAAGTCTAAAATTATTATCTCAAAATAGCTGAAGAGAATAAGATACACAAAAGCGTACAACAATCCTAAAACATAAGGCTCTACATCAAAGAACGCTCAGCGGAAACATAACAAGCCGTACAGATCCTAAGGACACTAGAACCTGATGCTCTGATACCACCTGAGACACCCCGACTAATTAAACATCAGGTAGCTACTCCTTTATTCAAATTAATACAAAATGTCAAGTTGGTTCAGTTCGTAGCATCACTGTCGAAAAACGTTTTAACAATTTCTAGCCACCTAATATTTAAAAAGTGAGTTATCAATTTTAATTGAGTCCAATTAACATACAGTACATTTAAATTATGAAATACCAATATCACAACCACAACACAGTCACAATAGAATAATAATGGAATAATAACGAATCTGGAGGAATACTCCCCAAAATAATCCGAATACTGAATACAACCAAATACAAAGTCTGAATCGCTAATTAATTAAATTTAAAACTAAATAAATAAGAGGTCTCTAAGAAAAAAAAGGGGCGACATGCCCTACAGATGAAGAAATCTGAAATAGAGTCAAGGTAGAAAGTGGAGGCGTCTATTATCGAGGTCCTGTAACTTCCACAGCAGCTACAGCACGTCACTGTAATGGAACTCCTACGCTTGATGTCTTTATGGGTGGGCACCTAAAAGGTTTTTATAAGAAAATAGATTTGAAAGAAAATGGGTCAGAGCCCGATTGTGAAAACAGTTTAAAATATAGTAAGTGTTTAATATCATCAAACAATGAATATAAAATACATGGTAGTGCGTACACTCATATGAGTTCCTCATCTCTCAACTAAATGTGCACACCTTTCGTACCCATAACCATTCTAGTTATTCTACTATGTAACTAGTCCAATCCGTAATCAGACATTACTTTACAATTCAAAGTTTGATTCCCAACATCTTAATATAAACAGGAGGTCTTACCATTATTAAATCAGAATTAGTTATAATAATTTATAAGCATTTCTCCATCTTTAACTCTACTAAAAATGTTACAATTACTCACACTTACACTTTAATAAACAATTCATCTCAATTATCAGTATATAAATCTCATCACAAATATACAATAATGGCACCCCTAGACTAAACCGTGGTGCACATATACTCTGTTATCAAATCTCGGTACATCACGTACATAAGGACCACGTATCCCGAATCTCTCAGGAATCGTTTTGATAAGTAACAGTCACACATACTAGAGGCGAACATAGTTCACATCACATGGATCACGCACATACCTACGCTTCCATGATTAGTAGACTTATTAACTCCCCAATAAGTCATTCTCTGACCTATGTCCTCGAGGTACCAATCTAAATCCCCCCGTAGGCACACAAAGATTAGATGGCTCTGATCGAACACCGACCTCCCGTGATAGCAAGTATGGTAGGTATGTTATACATAGATAACCACATATACTAAGAATTCACACATCTTAGATATCTTATAATATTATTAGAGGTATAATTTTACATTCCCATACCTTCATTAATGTAGTACACTTACAAGTTTCCGAAAAATGTACATTATAGATTATCATCTCTTCTCATGTCGCAGTTTAAATTAGTTATATCCTAATCCCTAGAAATCACCTGATTTATTATATAATTATAGATTTTAATCCTCAACATACTCCAATCTCACAACTATACCCACTAATCAACAAGGGGAGAATGACACTCAAATAAATAAGTTAAAGGTAAGTTTGAAACTAAAATCGGGACTAAAAAGACCATTCTGTGAACTCGTTAGAAGTCGCTGAAATCTCGTTCGAACGAGGTCGTTCGAATGAGTGTCGTTCGAACGAATGGCTTCGAATGAACTGTCAACTCGTTAGAAGGGGTACTGTCATCTCATTAGAAGATCGTTCGAACGACCTGGGTTGGTCTTCTAACGAGATGGCAGAAAACGCCCAGAATTTTTCCAACTTCGTTTTTTCACCAAATTCCTTTATCCAAATCCATCCTAAGTTCATATTCACTATGTTTTTATGTTGGTAAACTACTCCAGGTCACCCTAAGTCATTCCTTAACATATTTTTGGGGTCAAATCTTATTTATTAACATGTAATCGCCATAAATTCCCAAATCTTGCACCAAACCCTATGAACATGAACCCAAAATTTTATTGCACATAAATACTCCTCATTAATCCATTTTTAAAATTATTAAAGTTAAGTTTTGGGTACCAATTTCGTTCAGAATCATTCTACATGCAATTCCTAACCAAAATTTAAAGTTTCTACAACAATCCCATTAGGTTTTCATCAAAACTTTCAAAGCATATAAGGTTTTCTACGCTAAACATGGAGGAAATATTCATTGCAATTAACAACATCAAATCACTTGCCTTAGGTTTGTTCTTCATATTTGTTGTCGGTGATTATCGGGTGATTTTCTCCTCTTTCTGGTTGTAATTCCTTCTAAAATGATGGTGATGGGAGATGGTTTGGTCTGGAATCTCTCTCTAACTTCTCTAAAAAAATCCCCGTAGCCCACTCTTTTGTTTTTGGCTGGTAATGGCCTTAGTGGCCTCCTAATAATATCTAATTTAACTCAAAAATTCGGGGATTTTAATTCCTCTTTTTTTTAAAATTACCAAAATACCCTTCTGGGTTGTCGGTTTGGCCTAAAAATGCCCCGAGACCCAAACTAAACTCCCGGCTAGTGTTTTCTGACTATCTCGACCCTTACGAACACATTGGCGCACTCAAAATAACCATTCGGTTGATAAAAATATGATTTAATTTTTTATCAAATTAAATTCATTCCTGACGTGACTGACACATGCGTCCCAACTAGATTTTCCAACTTGTCATATTTCAACCTCGTGACAATTTAACATTTTCAATACTCATATATTAGCATATATTCTCTGTAGTATTTAACTTTAACATCATACTCAAATACCAACTCACATCTCGCTAGTATTTAATTCTGGATTAATTTATAAATAAATTCTCAGTTAATTCAATTAATCCATTAAATAAAAATCAATCAAATTTCGGGGTATTACAAGTCTTTCCACTAAATTCGGGTATGCTACTCTGATCGCACATATATATATGGATTAAATTCCTTCTCACCCGACGTTTAATCCACTCCACCATTTCCACTTAGTTATGTTGGTCCCACATGTATTTATTTCACACATCAATTCCCATGTCCCTTTAACTCGGACGATTCTGACATCAGCTAACCAGGATGCCCACACACCCTATAAACCGTACATACTGGAAAAACATCACATACACTTCACACATAAGACTCAATTCTTTATTGCCCCTATATTCTCAACGTGGCGATGACACTTGGGTATCTCAATCACCCTCTAAATCGAAATTTTAAATCCCCCTTAACATCGTTCCACCCTTCAACTCGTGGTGATTAAACAAAATTTCCGATGCTTCCTCACCACACAATCGTCTCCACTGGACTTAAATCATAATTTAACTTTAAACTTACAGTTATAACTACATACTTCTATAATGATCGAGGTACCAAACTCATGGACTAATGACCAAACATCTCCCTACTTTCAACCTTACACTAAGTTTCATGCATGGGATGTCTTGCAAAGAGAAATCCAAATAAGGAACCCCCCAATACACTACTACCTAGCGTTGTTGGTTATCGAAATCCGTTAGGCCCTCTGTCCATAACATGTACCCATATATTCCCGTATCTTGACATAGAAGCTACATCTCTAGAATCGTAAGAAAGGTTAACTACACTTAAGGAAAATTCTACTGGTTGGTCGATCCATATGGTGACAATCTCACGATTCGACCTCCCTCTTGAAATCCTCCTCTCCATTTGTATTTACTTCATCCAGTACAAGATTCGCTAACTAATTGAATTCATTTTCACACATGGACCTCTGTCTCGTCTTCCTGTGATGAGTTCAGAACAACATTCACATCTTATCCTGAATATCTGATGAAGGAACTTGCGCTCAAACCGTACCTCAAATCCTTCCATTGACACAACATTCCACTTATAAATGTGATGTGGTACTCCCACCATTATAACTTTGCTCCGACGACTTAAGAAAAATTTTACCCCAAATTTTCACTTCCAGTTAGCCATACTCCGCCATATGTCCAAGCCCTTGGATATTTAACCTTCGTTGGCTAACACACACAATTCTCGCATTTCTAGAACTTCAACTGATGGTTCTCTTCAATGCTCCATCTCACTCTCTCCCAGTCCTAACAAATTGGGTGAGACTAATTTCACACCACTTTTGACTATAGCAGCACTTGGAAATCATATGTTGCGCTTTAGCCGTCTTTAGAGTCCTGACTTCCTGTGCCATAATAGGGGTGACCTTGACTACGGTCGTCATCCTCGACTATACTCTACAACCTCAACTAAGCCCTACCCCCTGCGGTCCGCCCAATGGCCCTCGCCTATCATATTTCATTATTCGAACAGGCCCAAACGCAAATAACATTCACTAATATATAGGTTATAGCAGGAGAATAAAATCTCACCATAGAAATCAACAATCCTAAACATAGTGCTCTATATTAAAGAAAGCGACGCTGGAAGCATAATAAGCCCCACAGATCCTAAGGACACTAGAACCTGATGCTCTGATACCACCAGTGACACCCCGCCTAATTAAATACCGGGTGATCAATCATTTATTAAATTAAATCAAAGTGTCAAGTTGGTTCATTCTTAGCATCACCGTCGAAAATAATTTTTTTCTTTATTCATCACCTAATAAATAATTAAGCTAAGTCTCAAAACATTTCATTTTATAGATTAAGTTCTATTGTTTTGATTTAATATATGAAACCATTCTCCTAAACACATGTAATAATATTAAATACCAAACCATCCAAGTGGAATAAATATACTACATTAATCAATCCAAATAAAATATCCTAAATCAATCGACAATTAAATAATTAAAGCAATCCCATCTAAAACTGAATACTAAAATAATACTCAGTACAAGTCTCTCTGAACTGAATAAAAACTGGATATGGGCGATACATGCCCCATCTAAAACGACTAAGTGAAGGGATGAGATGACAAGGATGAATTTAGATATAAGCAAAGACCTACAACTCCCACACTAGCTACGGTACGTCAAATGTCCAAATATCTAAGTTTGACGCCCCTGTGGCTGGGCACATGTAATACACACACACACACACACAGATATATATATATATATATATATATATATATATATATATATATATATATATATATATATGTATGTATGTATATATGTATGTATATATACTAGAGAGAGAAGAGATGACAGTAAACGAGTCAAAGCTCAAGTGTGAAATAGCTTCAAAATAGTTTAGCAAGTATTTAAAATACTTACCAGTTGATATAACATACATGTTAGTGCCTTGACACTCACTTGGGAATTCTCACCCCTCAACTAATGTGCACACCTAACGTACTATTGAAGTAATCTGGATAACGCTAACCCAGTTAACAAGACTAACCCAATCTCCCCTCATTAATCCTGATTCCCGTGATCATATAACTATTATTTATACATGATAACTTTTCTTATGAATTTACAACGCCCGTTACGTACGTCTCAATACATCCTTAAGTTCTCAACCACTTAATTCATTCGATATTAAATATTCAA
This sequence comes from Sambucus nigra, assembly GCA_949130495.1. Taxonomy (NCBI): domain Eukaryota; kingdom Viridiplantae; phylum Streptophyta; class Magnoliopsida; order Dipsacales; family Adoxaceae; genus Sambucus; species Sambucus nigra. The sequence continues at coordinate 165,217,649 of OX422213.1, read as the reverse complement.
TTTTATCTACTTACAAGCATAGTAGATAAATAACAGGAACATATATTCAATACTCATAACATTCACACTAATAGGGCACCCCACATAAATCTATGGTGCAGGGATACTCTGTTATCAAGTCCTCGTATCTCTCGTACAAAGGGAAACACTAGTTTGGAATCACTCTCGAACTGTATTAACATAAAACACACATATTGCAGGCGAGGCATAGTTCCCAGTCACTAAGAGGTCAACACATACCCTCACATCTCTTAGGACCATCTGAATATCATTCTCGGGTAGCCTGTACCAAGGATCCTATGTTCTAGGGTACAAGTAAATATCCCCCGTAAAGGTCACATCGAGATAAGACTGTCCCGATGCGAAAACCTCTGTGATAGCAAGCAGCGCGGGTATGATTAAACACAAATGTTCGAATAATATATATATATATATATATATATATATATACACACACTATTCAGATAGGTACACCCAAAACCCATAACACATTCTAACCATACGTGGCACATAGCACCCGAATTCTACGTAATTAATTCATTCTTTTATATTCTTAATTATCGCAAGTCCTTAGGGACTTCTCGATCCTTGAAGTGTATCATTTTAATAAATATTAAGTCATTAGGAGTACCCTTTCCACCCAACTGGTCTAAGTCGTCATCGGCTCGCAGAATCCTCAATTTATCACACACGCAATCATAACCCATTTTATACCCTCGTAATCCCCACGATTTAATTCCATATGAAATCGTACTACCTGAACCTTATCCTCAACCCTACTGGTCCCTCCCAAGTCCCATTATGATATTTAAATTATGTCTAAGGGTACTTATACATTGGGGTTGGATCACATTTGAAAAGGAAAAATATTCGAATTTTAGGAGGAGTCGATCGATCGAGGGGAATGGTCAATTGATCGAGCGCAATGGTTGATCGATCGATCTAGTCGATCGATGGATTGAGGGGGTATTGGCTCAGATTATGAAATTCTTTACCTAGAGGTTACTTCTATTTTAATCATCTAAAACTCCATTAAAATGTCACAAACTCCCAAACAAACATCACAAACATTATATGAAAAGGTCCGGATGATTTTTAACGTAAAACATTCATTAATACTCCAAAAATAATCATTAAATATGTATAATTCATTATTTGGTCTCCAACCCTAGTTTACCATATTAATTCAAGAATCCACATAATATTTCTAGATTTTCTTCTCTAATTATCATTGAAATTCGGGATAAATACTCTACATATGATAAGAACATCAGCCTAACATGATTTTCCTTCAAACAAGTAAATTTTAGTCTTTCAATTACATTAAATCTCCATAAAAACTTATAATTACCATTCCTACTCTAACATGGATGAAATATCAACTCAAGAACAACAAGATAGATACTTGCCTAGAAATCAAAGGTCTGAGGGGTAGAAGATGGTGGGTATAGTTATGATCCTCGTTCTCCGATCTACACGTTAGTGGTGGAATTGATAGAAACGGTGTAGGATCGATGGTTCTCCTCCTAGGAAACCTTCTCTCTTCCTTAACCTCTCTGCAACTCAAGTGTTTCTAACCCTCGAGGACTCCCACTTCCATCAGATATACTCTTTTAATTTTCATCATTAATTAAGGCCTAAAATTGGAAATTACCAAAATGCCCTCCTGGGTTGTCGGTTAGGCGTTCAAACATCCCAAGATCCAAACTAAACCCCCCGGGTATACTTTTTTTACTAACTCGACCCTTACGGACAGATTGGCGCACTTGAAATGACCATACGGGTGACTCAAAATTAATTCACCTTCTATTTCATTAAATTAGTCCAGACACGACTGACACGCGCGTCCCGACTTAATTTCCATAACTATCGTATTTTTCACTCACGACAACTTTAATATTTTTATCATCATATATTACTTTACTCACTAAATAATATTCAACATAACTATCACCAATAAATACTAACTCTCATCACACTTGTAATTATTCAATTAAATTTGAATTAATTATAAATAAATTTACTCCATTTAAATTAATTAATCCCAATCCCATAATTAAAATAAAATAAATTAAAAAATACAGGGTATTACTTAAAGATAATAGTTGTAGTAACCTCTGATGCTTATGACAGTGGAGTATATTGAGTTTAATCTTTAACCAATTATTCCTTAGAGGGGATTGGTTTTGACTGATTGAATGAACTCTGTATATCATATACATTATTCAAGTATATATCATGTATAATTAATACTCGAGTATTTACAAGCATCATATAACTTCTAATCAATACTTACTAATGAGAAACATAAAATGCACATTAGGAATTAGAGCTATTTTAACGTATGTGTTTTCTAATCAAAGCATTAAGGTAGTGAGAAACTTATCTCATATCTTTAAAAAATTAAGATATGATTTTTTTTCTCGCGATTATTATTTTGAATTCTTTTTTTGAGCCCACTATTGATGATCAATATTGCGTGGAACACTCCAATTACAGTTTGAAGAAATTAAACAAATTAAGTTGGTTTATATATTCCACACTCGAACTAATATTGATAGAGATAATATGTATCCTTTATGATTTGAAACGAGTTTTTATCTTAGTAGAGTTTACAAGTTAAACTTATTGTGTTACATAAAGTATTTACTTTTTACTCCAGGATTGTTTACAAACAAACTAGAAATGAAAAGAAGATTTCTTCTCTTTCATTCTTGGGGAATCAAGTCATTTGTTTTTTCATAAACCCTAATGCTTTCAATTTTCTTGAAAAATATTTGTCTAGACTTGATTGTGAGTGGTATTTTTAAAGCATCTTTTAGTCCTTCTCAAAGGTTATGATATTTCTTTGATCTTTTGTATAAAATAAAGTTGGGCTATATTTATTTTAAAGATTGTTTTGATCCCGCATCATAATCATATTGTTATTGATAAAACTCTTTAATCTTATACCAAATTAAATCTAGACTCCTTGTAAATATCGATAATTTTTTATGGATAAGATTTTTTTAATATCTCTTAGAAATATTGATAATCGAGTTATATCTAGTGTATGTGAAAACTATTATGCTTATGATATTTTACACATGTTATATAGAATTGATTGTATAAACTTAATTAAGTATCCCACATATGATGTTTTTAGAAGTAATACCATTATATTTTTTAATCATTGTATATTCAAATTATACAACTTATGATCAGTGGGCATAAGTTTATATATTCAATTTATTGTAAAGTGGAGAAACAAAATGTTACATGAATTTTCAATATGTAATGAATGAAGTTATGAGATACTAAAATATTATATGCTCCCATTAAAGTTAACTGTTCATTTTTGGATGATCAGTTATTACAACTCAAATTTACTACCTTTATGGAAAGTATGAAGTTCACTCTTATCTACTTATGTTTATTTTGGTTTAACGACCAATATAATGAAGGAGTGCAACATAATTCATTGACGATTATGGAAATCTGAATCTGTAGCATGCTGTGATGATACAACTTATTGATTATGGCAACGGAATTTAAATTTTAGGATTGGAGTTGTTAACAATATTGCCAAGCCACTAAAATATTATGATATTATCGTTGCAATCTTCTTTATTAAAATACATTAGGTATTATGTGAGTAACTAAGAACATTGAATGTAAATACCTTATAAAGAATAAATTCTAACACAAGTGTCATTTAACACGTTTTTTCAAGTGTTAACATAGAAAATCCACATGATTGGGCTATCATGAAAGACATTAATAAAGCATGCTTAAGATACGAGTCTTAAATTATAGCCGATAGAATCTTGATGTGGTGGGTTTTTTAGTGCTTATTTTGTCACTACCATATAATATCATATAGTGTTTCAGAATCATTTATTTCTGTCGTTATTGTACACATGCGTGTGAATGAAAGAAGAAATAGTCTTTTACAAAGACATTATTGGACCATTGTGGAATAACCCTATTTATAGAACTTATTGGATAAGTTATTAATGTTGTGTTAGATGGAAGCGATCATGCTCTTGAATTAGTATGTGAGCGCCATAACTCGTATTGATGAGTTGTTTGGTGAAGGTCTTTATGAAAAACCATTTAAGGATGACTCAAGAATTATTGCTCATTTTATGATAATTTTGGATCAAGTGGGAGACTATTAGAATTACCTTATATAATTCTCTGTTATGTGTTCCATAATTATATCAATTTTAAGAGTCACTTTGGTTAATAAAAGGGCACTCGAAATACCAAGAGCCAAAAAGAATCTTGGGCATCTACCTTGATGGACGGTTGATATTAAGTGGCTGCTAGAGATTTAGGTCTTGTCCCTGCCTATAAATAAGTGACTGATATTCATTATTCAGACACTGAAAGACAACATAATGAAATTATAGGAAAGGGAGAGAAATCTAAATTCTCAAGGAGAGTAAATTTTGAAATAGTATTTTGGATATACTGGGAGATCTAACCGTTGGAATGCATTGAAATTGGAGTATGTTCTTGATACATACAAGATGAAGCTGTGTTCTAAAATTCTTCTCGATCAAACATCGTTAAGATTGACTGCTCTGTCAATATTTATAGTTGTGACAATTATATAGGTATGTAATTTTAACACCATTTATGTTTCGCATAGTGCTTATATGTGATAATCATGAAAATCCAAGATCGTTTTATTAAGAACATTTGTATGTGAAAATTTAATCATATTAATGTATTATTGATTAATATAACGGTGTTCTTAAAAATTATTTTACATTCCTTCTTATATTTAGCATGCCTTTCATAACAATCTTATCATTTTCCCATGTTATAAGTACATATCCAATATCAATTCTATAATTAAATATTTTGACATTCTCAAAACGAAAAATAATGAAAATATTAAGACTATAAAGAGAAATAGAGGAATCAATTGGTTTAAATTGTACAACTAGCATAGTCGAAAACTTGTTTGATCAGATCTCACAAAGTAGCCTACTTTCAATTCATTTAGGTAATAAAAAATGAAAAGGACTTACGGCTTACCATCAAAGTCATAAACAACATCTATATATTTATAATAAGAGTGAATGAAAAAGACTAATTTAAAGATTAAATATTTTCATATACTTTACCTCAATCAAGTACCTATCAATAACTACAAACTGTGTAATAAATGTTAAGACTATTTTTTCATAAATAGAATGGAGCAACATAACTGCCAAATTAATTATATTAAAAGTAATATCATATATTTACTGTTATATGGATACATTAAAATGAATAAGGTCTTAACCGGAGTTATAGATTTTGATTAAGAATTTTGTATATACCAATGCAGATGAAAATGGTTTAAACATAACTTAACATATGTTACATGAATGAATACATTAAAATGTTTACTTAAATTTATGCTAAAATAAAAAAATTTAGTAGTATTATCAAGTGCACTAAAACGGTATTTTCCCTTTGGTAAAGAACAATCTTTGGTCAAATTATAGACTGGAAATGACTAAAATATAAATCAAATCTTACCTAAATAAGAAATCTCCGTGCTTAATTAAGAACAAAAATCTCATGATAAAATTCCCTAAGTCTGATTATACTCCGTTTATACATGAAATTTATTACTTGTCATCAAATGTGAATTCAAAATCTTATAATAGAAAAGTCAAAATGAAACTTGGTAAATATGAGAGGAAAGTTCGATGTCTATTTTTCCAAGCTTCTTCATTGTGCTTGCAATTATGACCAATCTAAGTTAATTTTACGGATCTTTACACTTTTATATTCTCGTAATATGATGTCTTATTGTATTTTCAGGATTGATATGTGATAGTTAGATTCACTATATAGGGAATGAGTGGTTTTATGTTTGTGATATTATTTGATAAGTTTTTAAATGTTAAATTAGTGAATTATTTTCAGTTTCACTATGGATTACATTCCCTTTTGTTTTCTTATGTTATTGTTCAAAATATCAATTTTAAACAATGTTTCTCAAGTATGGTTTTGTTCAACCAAAAGTCAACTAGGGAGTATGTGGAATCTATTATTCTTGATTTTAGTTTGTTATTAGACCAAAAGGTCTAATTTTACTCCATTACAATTCTAAATCTTGGAATTAGAGAACCAAACACTCTTCATCCTCATTTACCATTATAACATCAATCAAATACAAGTTACAAGATTTTATGATTTACCTTAGAAATTTCACACCTAAGATATAAAAACTTTATAAGTTTAATCGATAGAATAAATAGGAATTTTATGTTCTTAATATTTCAACTGAATGGATGTATATACAATGACTATTTATAACAGCTCTAAATCTATGCCATAAAATTAAAAATAAAATGGTTCACCAAAGAAAGGAAACAACTAGCATCTAAAACTCTCTTGAAAACAACCCACATACCCCACTTTTCATTATTGAACTTCATCCTCATATTCATCATCCAACGTCTCTCTAATGGATATTCTCCTTATATTCTCACATATCTAAACCCGTGTATCCCCACAAAAACAGATTACTAAGAATTTACCTACATACTACATTTTACCATCAGCACAAATTGATCAACATTTATAACCAAGATAAATGTAATTAAATTTGATTATATTACCGAAGTGATTTTCACTCAAGTTATAAGTATGTCACCATAGTTATAACAAAAAAAACATGTCATAGTGAAGAAATGGGAAAGAAATATTCTAACAACTAAATAATACTTTAAAAATGTTAAAAAGAGGAATAAAATTTTATACTGACAAAAAAAGGAGAAGCTAGGTACATACTGTGAAAAAGAGAAATGTTGCAAGTCCTAAAAACATCCACCAAACATCCCCCAAAGTTCATTAAGTTCTTGTAACTTGTGTGGGGCCACCCCAATGTACAAGAACTTAATTCACTTTGGATTATGATTTAGTAGATATGTTTGGAGTACATATCATTTTCCACCTCAAAATTAGTGGTGTAATAAGCGCAAAAAATTATAAAACTTTATTTTGAATGCAGAATCCGATAATTGAACCCAATAAACCAAACCACCTAACTCTTTAGTTAGAAAATATTAAGAGAGTGCGGAATGGGGAATGTATAAACAAAACCCGAAACTCCTAACTTTAAACCCAAAACCCTTATTTTGAACCATAAACCCTCACTTTGAAATGTTATTTTCGTGAAGTTTATAAATGAAATTAAATTATTAAATATCTCACCTTACTGAGAGTCATTTTGATTCATACCAGAAATAAAATGAATTTGCCTCCCATAATAAATTGACATACAAACAAGTATAATGAAAATGAAAATGAAAATTTTTTGGAACAAAAGAGAAATTATATTGACGAAAAATGTTCCTTAAAAGGTAAACAATACAAAAACCAGATGTTTAAATAAGGGGATATAATATAAAACAAAAATAATGTGAACTTTTTTCAATGCCTTCATAAAGATTAGGACCCCTAACTATGAAAATCAACAATCATCGTCTGAAAATTTGAAGAATTAAAAATAAGAAAATTAAATAAAAGGATACATACTAACACATGGATATATAAAACAACAAAAAATTAAGGGCAACAACCCATTAAAAATAAGTTTCTTAATCTTCAATACCAATCAATTGTAATACATGAACCACATGCACGCCAACTCAATGAAAACATTGCCCATCCATACATACCTTTTTTGCATTATAATAAATTAAAATATGAACTCACTTTCTTTTTTCACAAATCAAACTAATATGTTTAAACATACACAATTCTTTCTTATACACAACCACGCATCTACAAACAAAAAGATTAGACCTCATATAACTAATACTAAGGAAATGAGAAAATGCTTAATTCTTAGATGTAAAAAATAAGTATGGGAGATTCTTAAGAACAACTAATGTACATTCAAATAAAACTTCAAGAGCTTACAAATATGGGATATGTGCGATATTAAATCTATCAAGGAATTTGTTATATCAAAACCTACAAAAAAAACACCACAAAGAAAATATTTAGTTGTTATATAGCTTTAAAAAAAAACCAGTACCCTACAGTGGCGGGAGCCTCGTGCACTGGGTTTTCCCTTTTATATAGCTTTAAAAAGTGTAAAATAAAACTCAGAGCTAAAAATCAACCTAGGGTGAACATCACATTCGTACACAATCAATACTCAAATGAAAAGTTTCAATTAAATCGATTTGAACATGAGAAAAGTAAACGCAAGAAAAGGTTTCGTAATTTAATAAGAAATTACAAAACAACACAAACCCCGAACCATTAAACTTCCCCTCAAAACCTTATATATCTAGTAGAAAAATCAAAAAACCAAAATATTAGTTTAGGAACTGAACATGGAAAATACTGTACAAACCCTCACCACCTAAATTATCATAGGAAATATGGAAATATACAAAGTAAAACCTGATTCATAAGTGATAAGATATGAAAACAAGAATATCAAGTGAAAATCGTACTTATTAGTATATAAGACAACTGAAATCGATAAACACATCACAACGAAGTAGGAGAAAATAAAACCCTACCCTAATAAACAAAAATTAGATAAATTTTGACATTTATGTACCCAATTATTACAACTGGAGAAGATAAATATTGAGATAGCAAGATGATAAATAGATTCGTGAGTGGAATTTTGTTTGAATGAAATCAAAAGAAATAAAATTTGAATTTTTAGGGATCTTTATTTTGAAGGGACGAGTTGGGAGGGAAAATGTGCCCTCTTTTTGGAATGTGTAATTAAAGTCACTTTAGTTTTTGTTTTTTGTTCTTAAGTTGATAAATTATAGTTAGTAACGGTATTATCAAATTGACAATGATAAATTGTTATAAGAAAATAGTAACCGTAAAATATTGTTAGTAATCAAAATAATTATGTGTTACTAAAAGTGCATTTTGATGTTTTGGTAAGCGTACCGCGGAACAAAGGAAGTGGATGACGAGAGACATATTCTACGGGAGCCCGAGCTCCACTGCTCTATTAGGGTGAAAAACCTAGATGGTTATGTGAGTTTTTATATTTTTAGTTTTAATTATTTTCTTGTATTGTTTAATTTTTCGGCTGGGGTTAATTTTTTTTTTTAATTTTGCAAACGGATGTTGATTTGTTGAGTATCTGATCTTGGGGTCCAATAAGGGTAAAGAAGTTGTAGGATAAACTTCCCAGGGACGTGAAACTCATGATGGCTATATCCGGGTTTGGTTACCTGTTTAGGTATTTGGAAGACACATCATGATCGACGACAATATTGTACAGTTTGGGCGAGCAATATTTTTATTTCCTTTTTTTGTATTTTTTTAGGGGACCAATCGAAGAATGAACAAAAGGGAAACGAAAATACTGAATTTGATGCAATATTACATCTGTTATCCAATGATTCATTTTTATCGCACTTCTTTGTCTTCCAAGAAAACTAGATTATTAAAAAAACAGAGTTCATAATGTATCTCCTTTCTTTTTCCACTTCACTTATATTGTTTTTTGGGAGTTTGTTACTAATGGAAAAGGATGGTTTTTCAGATGATTTGAAGAATTTTCTAGTGAATGGGGAAGCATTTTCAATTGTCAAGCAACAAGTAAAGGAAGAAAGAATTTTTCTAGCATTTTGATAATGATTGAAAGTGTGTTATTGTGTCACGAGAAGGATAGCTATATTGATTCAGTGTACTATAAAGAAGCCCTCGGTACAATATTGATGATCTCACTAGTGGGACACCACCCACACATTCCCATTAGGCAGGGTGAGAGAGGATGGGGTGGGACTGTGAGGGGCATCCGATAAATGGGGATAGGTCACTTCGTTTGATTGAGGAAGTGATCTAGGTGACACTGGGGGACTTTAGAAGGGTCGTCCATGAAGAGCGGTGAAGGCATCGATGTTAAACAACAACCTACTATCATGGGGGACAGATGCTACAGATCAGAACCATGTGTTGCAGGCCATAGTTTTGTTCATATTATTCTTTATTATGGTGATGACTGGAAACATCATTCACTTGTGGTTCTTACCATTACTCCTAATCAAATCTGATATCCATACATATGACTGGGGGGACCTTAATGCTAGCGTCTCTCAATGTCTCTCATGAAGTTTTCATCCGGTGTTGTTGGCAGGCCTTTACAGGGACCACGTATTTTTTGGAAGGTCCTTTGAACATGGATTTTGTTTTTATTCCTTTTGCATTCTTTTTGGAGATTTTAATTTAAAAATTTATGTTCTCTTTCTAGTGAGGTTTTATGATGTGATCGGGCATAAAGGGTTGATGGCCTCGTTGGAGAGTGAGGAGGGGCATGGACAAGGATGATTCGGTGGAGGAAAGAGAATACAGTGTTGAAGGAGTTTTCGCTCCTTAAGCATATAAGGGATAAGTTGAATGCAGTTACGAGCAACCAGGTTACGTTTTATTTTATTTTTCTATTTTTTTTTTTGTATTTTTATGTTTATGTATTTTTTATTCTGGATCAATTTCTTTAATGATAATGTCGAATTCACAGAAGATGTCTCCTTACTGGTATCGGTATTCAACATATTAGGTTTAGTGTAGATACCACGTAGTGCAAACTATTGACTTTTCCCTAATTGGTCATGGGGAGCGGGATAGATATGTTCCATTTCGACAATGTAGGAGTAAGTCTGCAAGGGGGAGCTTTTGGCAAGGGATGACCTTAGAGGGTTATCTCATCTTGTAGTCCAATAATACTAGATCTGTGGGTTGTGTCTAGGTCAACGTTCCCGAAACTTCATTCCATATCGGTGTAATAATGAAATCAGGGAGATATCTTTAATATGAAAAGGTTGTAATCCAACTGTGAAACTAGCAGATTTAGTTTATCTTGATGACTGACAGGGTCTTCTTTGTGCAAAGGATCTCAAGGGGTTCATTGTATACTTCTATGAAGATTCACACAATATCTTATAATTCTACTGGTAGATCTTCCCACCCCGTGGCTCAGATGCTTTAATATATTTTAATACTGGGATGAGGGATCCCTCCCTCGCTATCAAAAAACTGGAGAAGTGGTTCCCCTTATGAGAGGCTGGACTATAGGTTGTCTACTGAGTAGTCTCTCTTTTTCATTCATCAAGTCCAGTGTTAATGTTACTCTAGTTGGTAGAGGTCTTTATTGTAGCTTTACAGTTGATCCCGAATATGAAGTCTTGGAGGTTAGGGGTATTGAAGAAAATGGTTACTTACTCAAGTAATTAGAGTCTTTTTTCAGGGGATTAGTCATATTGTGCCATTATTTCCAAGACTTGAGGTTTGAGGGTGAAGTCGTCTCGAGGATTCGGGGAAATGTTTTACTTAGGTGATGAGTATATGGTCAAAGAAATTTATAATTCCCTATTTTGTTAGGTCAATGCATTATACATGTTGGGTACTGGGTGTATGAGGTCTATGAGTAAGATCTAGTAGGTATAAGGTGGGGTTTCATGGGGGGAGGCATTAGTCATGTGCCTATCAGTAGTTTTATATCACCTTTAGGGTTAGTCCATATCATGCGGATGGTACCCAAGGGGTAGACCTCAATTTGTGGGCCAGGGGAAGAGGCTCAGGGGAGTACTCCATGTTATAAATTATAATTTAACTCAAATAATATTGGTCGACAAAGGCCCTTTGGTTATCATAGAGTTGGTTATAACTTTTCTGGGAGTTTTGGATCATCATTGTACTTGATAGGTTCGAGATTTGGCCTAGGCTTGGCTTTTCACTCGATGTTTCTTTAGATATAGTGGGATATTGTCATTTATTCCTCATTATATAACAGTTAATGATGAGATATGTCTCGCCATGAAATATAATTATTGTCCCGGAGCTGTAGATATTTCTCACTAATGTGTATTGGGGAACTAGGGTATCAGGTGGCCAAATCATGGGTTCTCTATTTTGATAACTGGAAGTTATGGTGTTTCCACTATTTACTAGAGAATGAAATGATGGATATCTAGGAGTACGAGGAAAGGGGGTCCTGTCATTGGTTTCTATATCCAAAAGGGTTAACAAATACACCTTTTAGGTGTATCTTTCCCATCTGGTAGATTGGATAGGTATTTTGAAGGTGTCGTGCTCTATTTTCTAGAGGGCGTCATCATACGTCTTCTCCCCTTCGATCGAGTGAAAGGTCTCTTCTAAAAAGAGGGCGATAAGTCTCGTTTCTTTAAAGAGTATGAATTTTGGGACTAAAAGTAGGTTTGGACTGTAGTGGTTAGTCTGCAGGAAGTGTATGGCCATTATTAAGAAGTTCATATTATCTGCGCTGTGCTAAGTCTTAGTGATAATTTTTATGGGGGTGATGGCGTTTCCTGAGGGTAGCTTCTTTGAAAGGGGAATGTTTCCTCATCCTCGACTTCTGATGAATGGGACTATTAGAATTTAGGGATTAGTATTTATGACGGGAGTGTCTAAAATGGTATTAGGGCCAAGGTTATGATGATATAGAAAGTATTTGATGGTGACATTTGGCCTTGTCCGGATGAGTCTCCCAATGATAATGAGGTCCTGTATGGCATATCTTAAGGACCAACAGTTATCAGTAACGTGATCGGTCCCCATTGATATTCACAGTACGAATTCGATTTCCAATTTTTACCTGTAGTGATTGGGATTGATCTGGGCTTAAGTGGTTTGAAATAATGATATAATCTTAAACTGATGAAGACCTGAGTGATGGGGGAGTACAAGTCAATAAAAGTTCTTAGCTGATCCTGAAAATCTGTATGAGGAGGCATGGTCTGATAATTTTTAGGAGGGGTTCCGATTGGAAGGGCGTAGAGGTGGATACTATGGTTGAGGTAATATGGAAAATCGAGAATGATCATATAGTTGGAATGACTACGAGCCTGGTTATATAAGATGTGGGAGCCCCTAGTGGGTTCTTATGAGAGGAAAACTTATTGCTAGTGTAATGAGATTCCTTAGTGGTTTTAACAACTTTGGCGGCCAAACATTCTTCAATTTTACACCCTATATGATTGAGGGATTTAAAATTTGAGATTTAAGAGAGCCGAAGTTCACTTTTCAATTCCCTAAGAAGGTTTATGATTATGATATATATCTGGTCCTGCTCTACATGACGATTGACTATCCGGCTCGCATCCTCGCTCAAGTGAGTGATGAAGATGCCCACTACTTCTCCTCCTTCCTGTTAGATCATTTCTAGATCCTTATGGGTGACACACAAATCTTTATTATACCCATAACGCTTCACGAAAGCATGACATACATCATCCTACGTTTTGGTAGTCCCCTCACATTTAAGTCCCATGAACTAGATGAGGGATCCTCCTTCTTGCATGAAATAGAACATCTTTTCTAATACCCTTAGGTCAACATTTTGGACTTTCATTTGCATGTGGTAGTTATATAGATGGGTGTTTAAAGATCCTACCCCTTTGTAGGTTTTGAATACTAGCATCTTGAATTTATTTGAAAGTTGGGATTCGTGATAAAACGTCATATCTTAATTTTGGTAAGATCATCAGTGGTTTCAATCAAACTAATGGTTTATGAAGGAGATATAGTTGTGTTATCTCCTAATTCAGTGGGGGGATGACCTCTTTATCTGGTGGGGGTCTACAGATTCAACCCACGGGGGACCTTAGAAAAAGGTGTTCAAGCACTAAAGGTGTTGATGGTAGGGCTCGAAGTAATCATGCTGGAGGAATGGTACTTGGAAGTAGGGAGCACTGATGTTAGCAGGGGGATCTAGAAATGGAGCATGAGGATCCTGAGGTTAGTGGGCCTGGCCTCGATAGCCACCTCAGGCGGAGTACTAATGTTGACTATGGTTGGAGGAACGATGTTATCTCCTATTACAGTGTGGGTTTCCTGCATTCGGGTTTGGTTTTGTCCTAGTTACTTGATTTTAAATTGGATATTATTCTAAAAATTAGTGATGTGCTCAAGTTATCCCAGAATCTGATCTATAGTTGATGGGACCTAGTCTTCTTCGATAAGCATTAATCGTACAACAATGTAGATGTGATAATCATGGGTAGGGAGTTAACTAATGAATACTAAACTCATGTTTTCAAGGTAAGAACATAGTGGGATTCCTCTACTGATGGTGAAAAATGAAAAAAATATCGAGGAATTTTCATTCAGGTTTTTGCCGATAAAAGAACTGATAGAAGGACATTAGATAGGGAAAGGACTCACATATGCAATGAATTTTTCTGATGCAATTCTATTATCTATTTTAACCTTATTTGGATAGTATTTTATGTTTTGAGTTCTTTCATTTGTTAGTATCTACAAAGGATGAGAACTTTAATAGAGTCCCATTGGATTCTGGTAAATAAGGGTGAGATCTTGTTTGTTATAATGAGGAGGGAGGAAATAATATACTATGCTATGCTATGCTATGCTATTCTCTTAAAATAAAAATGTGGTTAGGGGAATCTAATGTAAGGTGCCTTTTTTATTACAATGACTTGTGGATTCACACTCTTAATCTGCCTTGTGCAATAAAGACATTCATCCTAGAATCTGAGTGTTTTAGACCATCCTCCGGTCATTTGACAATTTCAGAAAATTTTATCAAAACTATTGATCCATAAGTATCTTATTCCTTTCGTATAATAGGGTGTGTTCTTAGAGATTTTTTTATATACAAATGGGTGATGAGACTCGGTTATAAAAGGATCGTTTTTCATTATCGTGGGTCATGATATACTATGTTGCTCGGAAAGGGCAACATTTATGATACGATATACCCTAGTATTTTCTCGGAAAGAGAGGTTCATACATTATCGTGACACAATTTTACTTTAGTATTGATTAGCTATGAAAGTCTATTCGATATACCTTAGTATTTAAACAAACTTCAAACTATCCCTTCCACCGATACCTTGGTATCATGAGAGAAGTTGTCAAATATACCAGACGGGTGGACGAAAAAGGTGAGGACACTAATTGGTGACTAGCCTTTTGGGAAGTGACTTTTTAAAAGTATGAGCTTTATCCAGTGAAGTGACTTCTCAAAAGTATGAACCTCTCTTTCGGGGAGAGGTGCTATTTCTAAAGTACGAACATTTCATTGGATGTAGTGACCTTCCTAAATTATGATATTATTTAACCTACTTTCCTTTGGGATCTCTCAAGGGTATGGGATTTAGACAATATAAAAATAAGACTCTGTACTGCGTGATGCAAATAGGTAATCTTTAATTTTTATAAACTTTGATGTTTAATTTTATCGCGAGGTCCTTCGCACAAACTTATATGTTTGGTAAAGTGTACAATGTTGTAGATGTGGACCTAAACACGTATCTACATTGTGAGGGATTCTAAAACAAAATCCGCTAAATAGTTCTAAAATTGACGTAAAGTAGTCAAGTGGGAGGGAAATATTAAGCATAGTAGAAAGGAAACATACAGATAGTTTGGTTAACTTAATTTATCTTCGGTGGAGTTACTACTATGATGTAGCTGGAGAGGACCAACTATGATACACAATGTTGTATTTCGATGGAAGAAAAAAGGCCCTAGAAGAGTCGGCACTATGGTATTGCGATCCCTAAGCGATGATGTCCGCGGAAGGAATGAACTTGTTATGAACGTAATGACGGATGTGAGAGTGCTTGTCTCCTTGTCCATCTCTTCCCCTGAGGTTGGGCTACCGGTTTGATATTGGACTAGATGACTTAACCCTAGATGTAGTTTGACATTATGTCCAGTTTTGATGCACATCCCTTTGGCAAGTGTGTCTTTTGTACGGAAGAAATGGGTTTTTCGAGTGTTCAGAGTCATGAGTTTATTTTGTATTATAACAAAAAAAAAGATTTGAGTTAGCCCTTTTGGGATAATCATAAGGCAGGTTTTAAAGTCTGCGGTTGTTCCAGAGGTTCTTATTATGCAGGTTCTGGAATAGTGCTACGAGGGGGAAGGTGTTAGGTACCCCACTTGTTCCGTATGCTTCCTAATTATATGCTTTTTATTTCTCTTTACATGAATTTATTACTTTTTATTTATCTTAGAACTTGTTTAGAGACCTTCGCATGAGGGTTCCTAAAATATGTAGATAGCTACTTAGGTTGGAACATGATATAAATGAGAAATATATAAACGTCACTTTAACCAGTTCACGTACACAAGATTTTACTGACCATGATTCCATGCTTTGTGGTATATAATCGATGGTTGTAATTAAGTATGTAAGTGTGAGATAAATCTCAACTTTTACAATGGGTGGTCGTTAGTGTGTGTATATAATTGTGCAAGGGAGCTCGACTTTTGAGAAAGTTTGATATATCATTCGTGTTATGAGGAGAGATAAAAAGTGAGATATGAGTGCTTCTCTGTTGTGATTAGTGTATACATGTTTGCACATTTCTATGTTAGAATATGTTTAGTAGGTCCCGTCTTGAGATAGTTTAATATTTCATCTTATGTTATTTAGATAAAAGGGATACAAATTAAGAGATGGGAGAATCTCTATAGGGACAACACATCATGAGACATCTGGTCGAGACTCGATCGCATGAGAAAGACTCTGTATTGAACCTACGTACCTAAGAGGACTTGGGATCAAAGCCAATGAAGTTTGATTTTATAGTTAGTATATACGTTTGATCATATGCCTATGTATTTTTGTGAGATCATGCATTGAGATAGTTTGATATCTCGTTTGAACTGGATGGAGATTAGAGATGGATGATACGACGTAAATATTGCGTATTTCATCCCTCGAACATATGCATTTTAGCCCCCTCAGGTATCTTATTCCCTATATTTATCCTTGTTAACCAGACAACCTCGAATTTCTACGTTAACATGTTTTGCAGGGGTTAATTGGGCTTTTATAGGTATTTTGATGCTAAGTGTGAAGTTCGAACGCATTCCGTTCGATTTCCATACACGATCGCATGTTGAAGGGAATTTTAGTCTTTTCACATCTTGGTCACCTGGCCCAACATCTACACGGATGTTGTAGATCTCCTCACAAGCTTCGCGTGGCTATGAACGGTGTGCGATTTTGAGTCCGTATGAAGATGTTACAAGAGTTTCAGCGGAAAGGAAATCCAAGCAGCCCAAAACAACAATGAAGTGTGCAGATACCTGCTTGATCGATCGATCGATCGATCAAAAGGGTCTATCAATTGATCCTTCTCAATAGTGGGATATTTCTTCATCATCGATCGATCTACCAAAAGGGGTCGATCGATCGTTCCCCTATTTCCAGGAGATATTTTGCTTTTTTTTTTCTTTTTATTCCCACTTACAATATAACCCATTTTTGTTGTAAATATCGAATATGAACGTTTTAGGATAGATTTTAGGATAGTTTAGCTTAGGGTTTGGGTTTTTGGAGAGTTCTTCTTCATTTCTCTTTGGATTGACACACTTTGTGGTTTGTAAGTTAACTATTTGTTACCCTCTCCATTGATATAGTTTGTTTTCCATTAATTCTTGCTTTCTAGATAATTTACATGCTTTGTTAATCATTTTACGTGCTTTATTTTCGTGCTTTCTAGTGTAGATTTATCGCGTTTATTTACTCATTTTATTTATTGAATTTTTAACATGCTTTCTAGATAATTTAAATTAGGTTGTTTTTTAATTGAACTCACTCGTGTTGACGCGTTCTTTGCTTTGGTGATGGTGTTTATGGGTCTATTTCGGGTGCGTTGTCCTAGTTATTATGCCAAGGAGATTTGATGGGGCGTATCATGTATGTCTCGTGCTTACAACCTTGCGTGAGTAATTTCTGGGATATTTGTTGATGCCAAAATCTTACTAGGCTTTTATGCGGATTTAGGGGCGTGACAACCCTTGGTTCAATTAACTGTTGAAACGAAACGCATTATAAATAACTCGTCGACCCAGGTATCCATTTTATACAAATTAACTCGGGTGAGGGATATTCGACGCAACCTATAGTTTTACCTCTTTGTTAATCTAGTTTCAATACCCTTGCCTAGATTAATCATTTCCCTTTTATGCATCTTTTCCTTTTTAGTTTGTAATACACCTTTTGCACTTTCATTTTGGAATATTAAATCATCTAAATTCTATCAACTCGTTCCTGTGCATTTCGATACCCGACTTACCGTCGTGCATGCCTCACACGTGTAGTAGTAATTTAGGTTTGTTTGTATAGTCGCGGCGAGACAGAAAACAACGACCGTGCACTTACACGCGCACACTTCTCGCACGCTGTCAAAATGGCGTCGTTGACGGGGGTGAATTTATTTTAGAGTTTATTTGATTTAGTATTTCATAGTATTTTCTTTCTATTTGTATTATTTGCTAATATTTTGAAGGACTTCCATATTTGAGCACTTGGAAACGCTCGAATTTTTCTCGCATGCACCTACTTTGTGGAATTCACCACTTCGAGCCATTTTTGGGATAAGCATGTCTTATTCCAATTCTTTTGGTAATTCTTGTTATAATTCTCAAAATTCTTGCAAACCTATGACTTTTGGTGAATACTTAGAATCCCAAAGTATAACCAATTCAAATATGACTTTGGGAGAGTATAACGAAAGTCAAAATGTAGGTTATTGGAATTTTGATGATGATGATAATGATTTTTGGCCTTTACCTCCTTATAATAGGAATTTTGAAATGAATTCTAATAGTTTTCAAAATTCCTATAATAATGAGTTTTCGTTTAAGTCCGATGGTAATTTTTAAAGTTCCCATTTTCATGCATCTGCACCTCGTCCTATGACATTCAGTGACGGCTTGCGTATGTATGAGAACGACCAACTTGAAACTTGTTATCGGGAAGAAAATCGTTGTTGGGAACATGAGTTGGATTTATTATTTGAGTTCGACGACGATTTTACTTCCTAGACTTTTGAAGTCGAGGAATATTTTGAACAAAAATGAGGTACTTGTTCCTACTTTGGAACAAACCATTCTATACTTTGCCCATTGCATAATAGATATTGAAAGCGAGGATGAAAATGATGTAATATCTATTTGCAATGAAATGATTTCTTCTTTGGCCCCCAAAGAAGAAAATTTCATTGAAAATGATATTATTTCATTCGAAACTAAATCTTCATGCGATGATGATTCATCTCATGAGATTGAATTTATTTCATCCCCATTTTCATTCTTTATTATCACACAGTCACAAGTACCCGATGATTCGATTTCAAACTTTAATATTTTAAACCTTTTCGCCGATTAGGAGTACTTTCTCGAGTCGCCTTCCACGATCGCATTTGTTCCTTTATGTGCGTCGCCTCCCATTCCAATTTCAAAATCATTGTCACCCGTTCAATCCAAACCCCCCATCGTCCCACCAAAATTTTAATTGGCGATGGTTCCTTTCTTACGCCTTACACATGCCTACCGTTTTTCCAACGGAATCCATATTTTTCAAAGGGCATGCTTGTATGTGAGGGAACACCGGTTATCCTCTAAAGTCAAATCGTTCTTATGGTGGACCCTCGGCTATTTAGACTTCTAGTGTACAGTTAGTGTGAAGCCTAAATAGTAGGTTGTATATAGTTAGCTTTCTTTCTTTTTATTTTTTCTTTTCTTTTTAATTTAGTCTAGTGTAATTAGTTAACTTTTTGTTATTTGTTTTTTCTATGCTCGGTACTAACTTGTTTTGTTCTTATGGGGATCGCTCCAATTTTGGGTAATATCGCTTTTTTCCTCTCTTTGACTTAGTTCTTAATTTACATTGAGGACAATGTCAAGTTTTAAGTTAGGGTGTGGGATATTCTATCCATTTCTTTATTTATTCCATGTTTTTGCTCACATGTTAGTTACTTAGTAGGCTTTTCTTAGAAAAATTCAAAATTTTCAAAAAGATTTTCCTTCTTTTTTCTCCTTTTTTGGGCATTTTGCCTTTATTTTCAATGATAAATTTCAATATTTGTTGAATCCAATAGACAACCCAACGTGCATGTTCTTGATTTTAGAAGTTATTAGACTTTAGTCTCACTTATTGATATTATGAATAACTTCATGAATTAAACTTTAATCCCTTGAGCACATGCACTTTTATTGTTCTATTAATTTGGTTTAAGATTTTTATAACTTGGTAATCTTTTGTTTCATTGTATATACTTACACCAAGTAAGCTTTGTACCTTTCGTCGTTTATGAGTGTATACACTATTCTTTTCTCTTTGAAAATGTTGAATTCGTTGGTAATCTCTCTATTCTTTCATTTGACCGTTCATTAATTGAGTTCATACTTGAAATGTGTTACTTGATCATGATTTTCATATATTATTTTTACTCGATAATTGCGTAAACTTTGTGAAATGATCATAGGCCCTCTTTGTTATATCACCCATATTAGCCTTGACCTCACCCTTATATGTTTACCCTCGTTAACCCCTTTGAGCCTAAATATAGCCTTTCGTTTCATAACCCAAATTCCATAACCAACTATAAATTGGAGTTATAAGCCCATATATACACTTTCCATACCTTTGTTTGGAATGTTACCTGGGATTGAATGTTGTTATTGTGATATTGGTTGCAATTTAGGCATATGAGAGTTTAAAAAGTAAAGAAAAGAAAGTAGTGATAAAAGTGAAGAAAAAGATAAAGCAAAAAGCAACAAAAGCAACAAAAGAAAAAATGAGAAAAAGAAGAAAAGAAAAAGAAAAAGAAGTTATAAATGTGTATAGAGTTCAATAAGCTTTGATTACTCTCCCCGATGATATATATAATGCCGTTTTGGAACTTGTTTTTCAATTTCGATATTGTCCGCATTTTCCCATTATTCCGAGTTTTCATCCCGAACACTTTGAATCCGTACATACATTCCTTCATTTTATACCCTAGCCATACCTACATTATAACCCTATTAAAGTCCTATGTGATCTTAGGTTGATGTAATTCAAAAGTTGAAATAGTTTTGATAATCTGTGAAAATGCATTTCACCTCCTTTAATGTGCAGTATCTTTCATTGAGATTCCAATTTTTCAGTTTATATATAGCGTTCTTCATTTGTGACATGTGTGCGGCCTAGTTTCCATTTACATTTACTCCTTATGCCCACATGTCCCATGTGTTACCTCCTCGTTTCGAGTGAATTCACTTGATGAGCGTAATGCCCATGAGGATTAAATGTATGATTGGTTTAATGTTTATCCAGTTTATATAAGTTTTTCTCCAAATCACACTTTGCATGGGCTCGCTCCCCTCCCACATTTTAAGGTTTCAATTCTATGAGGTGCATTATATAATGTTAATGATTTGGACTTTTGTTTGAATTCATTCACTTTGCTAATAATGCGTATGAAATCTTGTTCGCTATTATTGGGGTTGTCGCATGTTGGTTTGGGCTTATTTTGAGGAAACCATGTGATGTTTGTGGGTATCATCCCTGAAAACCCTCACGAGACGACACTCGTCCACCAGGGTGACCTAGAGGTTTAACGACTTATTGCATGCACTAAATGCAATCGAATCACCCGCGAAAGTGGCCTTATGCGTTTATACCATATTTTTGTATCTATCTCTTTCTTTTGGTTTGCTTGTAGTTCTTGTTGCATCCTATTTTATTGCTAGGGACTAGCAATGTGTAAGTTAGGGGGTGTGATACGACGCAAATATTACATATTTCATCCCTTAAACCTACGCATTTTAGCCCCCTCGGGTATCTTATTCCCTATAATTATGCTCGTTAACCAGATAACCTCGGATTTCTACGTTAACATGTTTTGCAGGGGTTAATTGAGCTCTTATAGGTATTTGGATGCTAAGTGTGAAGTTCGAACGCATTCCGCTCGATTTCCATACGAGATCGCACATTTAAGGGAATTTTAGTCTTTTCACAGTTTGGGCTCCTGGCCCAACATCTACATGGATGTTGTAACCCTCCTAGCAAGCTTCTCATGGCCATAAACATTGCGTGATTTCAATTCCGTATGAAGAAATTGCAGGAGTTTCAGCGAACGGGAAATCTAAGCCGCCCAAAACAGCAATGCAGTGTGTTAATACATGCTTGATCGATCGATCGATCGATCAAAAGGGTCGATCAATTGATCCTTCTCGACATTGGGATATTTCTTCATCATTGATCGATCGACCAAAGGGGTCGATCGATCGATCCCCTATTTCCTGGAGATATTTTGCTTTCTTTTTCTTTCTTCAATTATTTTATTCTGACTTACTATATAACCCATTTTTGTTGTAAATATCAGATATGAATGTTTTAGGATAGATTTTTGGATAGTTTAGCTTAGGGTTTGGGTTTTTGGAGAGTTCTTCTTCATTTATCTTTGTATTGACACCCTTTTTGGTTTGTAAGTTGACTATTCATTACCCTCTCCATTAATATAGCTTGTTTTCCATTAATTATTGCTTTCTATATAATTTACATGCTTTGTTAATTATTTTACGTGTTTTATTTCTGTACTTTCTATGTAGATTTATCGCGTTTATTTACTCGCTTTATTTATCGCGTTTTTTACATGGTTTCTAGCTAACTTAAATTTGGTTGTGTTTGAATTGAACTCACTTGAGTTGACGCATTGCTTTGCTTTGGTGATGGTGTTTACAGGTCTATTTCTGGTGCGTTGTCCCAGTTATTGCGCCTAGGAGATTTGACGGGGACATATCATGTATGCCCCGTGCTTACGACCTTGCGTGTGCAATTTTTGGGATATTTGTTGATGCCAAAATATTATAAGGATTTTATGAGAATTTAGGGGCGTGACAACCTTTGGATTTTATGCAAATTTAGGGGCGTGACAACCTTTGGTTCAATTAACTGTCGAAACGAGACGCATTCTAAATAACTCATCGACCCATTTATCCATTTTATACCAATTAACTCAGGTGAGGGATATTCCACGCAACCTATAGTTTTATCGCTTTGTTAATCTAGTTTCAATACCCTTTCCTAGATTAATCATTTCCCTTTTATGCATCTTTTCCTTTTTAGTTTGTAATACACCTTTTTCACTTTTATTTCGGAATATTAAATCATCTAAATTCTAGCAACTCGTCCCTGTGGATTTTTGATACCCGACTTACCGTTACGCTTGCCTCGCAAGTGTAGTAGTAATTTTGGTTTGTTTGTATAGTCATGGAGAGACAGAAAACAACGACTGTGAACTTACATGCGCACACTTCTCGCGCGCTATCAATGGATGCATCTCGCTAAATTAAATGTGAGGAGACATATTGTCGAGGCTCGAGCTAATAAGATGGACTCGGTGTTACTCCAATGTACTCAAGGGGACTTTGGATCAAAGCCTACATAGTTTGATCATAATATATGTTCGAACGTGATGTGTGTTCAAGTGTAGGACTAGTGATGGAGGAATTCTTATGAGATAATAAGCTTGGAGACATATTATTAGACTTGGGGTCACGAGTTTGACTTGGTATAACGCTTACATGCCCAAGGAGACTTAGGATCAAAGCCAATGTAGTTCCAACCGAATGGGGTTGGATAATAAATAGGGGTGTGGGAATATAGATAGAGGAATCCCTCGAAGATAATACGCTGATAGCAGTATTATGAGGCTTGGAATTCACAAGTTTAGCTTGGTATAGTGCCTATGTACCTGAGGAGACTTAGGATCAAAGCCAACTTTGTTCACTCAAATTGGTATATTTATAGGTGTCGGCAACATAATACCGAGTATACAAGGTACAACACTACATTATTTATGTCACCTAGTCCTTAATATTACCTTTCCATTATTTTGGATTGATATATTTATATGTTAAAAAATACGTTGATGAAATGAAAATGCTTGAACAGTATTGGAATGAAAACACATATTCGGGGTACCTACAGCGACGAGCTTTTTTCTCTCGGAGAAGTGGTGAGTGTAGCCGACTTTTAGACTTTGTCCTGCAAATTTTCACGTTGAACGCAACTCAATAGCACTCTCTTTAGAACATATTTTGAAAATAATTTTTTCATAATTGTATTTTGGAATCACGGCATTTGGTTTTATTATTTAGCATATGAGTATGTAAATTCGTGACACAAATAGAGATTTTGGGTTAAAATCAGGCTTAAACAAATATAAACTTTGTAAATTGCATACCTGATCTCCTAAATGAGGGCCGGGTTAGAAAGGGTACACAAGTATGCACATTGTATAGCAGTATATAAATTTGAGGTGTTGTCCCAAAATTGGGGCATGGATTCTTTACCCTTGCAATAAAAGTGAACTTTTTTCTTTGGGGGAAACCCCATTTTTTATGCTTTTTAGTCGAGCAGAGCTTCGTCTAGGAAAGCCAAATTTTGCAGAATTTGTGTAGGGTTTTTACCCAATTTTCTATTTTGACTTGACTTTTCTAATGTACGAACCACTTCTTGGGGAGACTCCACGGAAGTATGAACTTTTCCTTTAAAAAAAACTTTTCTGAAGTACGAGCCCTTCGGATCATTTTAAAAAATTAGCTCGTGTATCTCGGATGCTTGGGATAAAGAAACTTGGAAAATCGAATCAACATTGGGTTTAATATCCCTTTTGAAGGTTGGTGGGGACCTCTAATTATAGGGGTTTTGGAGTTGGGACTGGAGCATTAGTTAAACGTTTTGAGTTGTTGATTTTTTTATCAACGGTTGAGAAATGATATGGATAAGATCTGGTTGTCAGAACCTTTGGTTGATCGCCTAAAGCCTTTGGCCGATCGTCTAACTTTGGAGAGGCATTTAGTTGATTATCTAAAGGCTCTAGAGGGGTTATTTGTTGTTAGATTGAATGGATTAAGTCTATTGTTAGGTTTTTAGTTATTTGTATTGTGGCCCTATATACTTTGGTCTTCGGTGTTTTTGACAATATAAACTTTTGTGTAGGTTCCAAAAGTTGGTTTTTCTTGGGGTTTCTTCTAGGGTTCGTGCCTAGGGTTTATTTGAAATAAGAGGAAGCATACCGAAACCTTGATTACAAATTTCTTTTTCCATAGGGGGTCCAAATGGCATAGTGGTTTAGAAGGACTAACCCTAAGAAAATTAATCAACAACTATGCTACATCAACAGGGGAAGTTAAGGTCCGAATCATCAACAACAACTTATGTAATTAATGATTGTTGGTGGGATGTGCCAACTGAAGGGATAAGTGACACAAAGAACTCTATTTTATTAGGGATGTCAATTCAAGGTACCACATATTTAGTATGTAATTTTACAAAGACTGGATTGACATCCTAATTACCAACATAAAGTAGTATGACCTAAAAAGGCTCCATATCAGGCATGTGAGGATTGGGAGATTCAAGGATCCTCATAGTTATGGAATCTTCAAATAAGGGGTGATTTAGAGCCTAAAAGTAAAAATAATGCTTGACCAATAACCCATTGAAATTTTACAAAGTGCAATAAGAGTGTGATATAAGGCGTATTTAAGGGATATCTTTAACCACATCAATGGCATGGGAAAGAACAGTTTCCCATGCCATAGAGGGGAGCTTCTTGAATCAAGATTTGTTTTTTTGAATATTACCAGACAACTGGTTAAGTGGAGGATTAATATTAGGAGTAAATGAGTCATCGTACATAGATTGTTTTGAAGTAGAAGTTAAATATATTTTTGAAATATGCTTTGTAGGTACTTTCTACTCCATTTCCTCTTTTTCCTCTCTTATACCTTTACCTCTTGATTTAATTATACTAGAATCTTTCACCTGGAATAATTCTACCAACTACTCATCATCATTTTCCTTTAGTAGGACAAATTTCCTCTTCTTCAAAGATGAGGATCCAACCTAGACTTTATTCCCAGTGGGCAAACTCTCTTGGAGTGTGACATAAATCATATTTACCAGCTTTTCGACAAGATTTGTACCAACAAATCAATTGATCCAGTTACTTAATGGTTCAATACCTCTATCATAAAAGAAAAAAATATGGAAGCTTAGAAATCTTCTTATCGAGATGGAGGGAAGATTGCCACACACCAAACCCAATTCCATTATAATCATTTCATTAATATTATAATTAAATCAAAATCTTCAGTACATTTGAAATGTAATTCATTTATTTATATTTTCAGGTGTAATGTACATAATGAACATAATACTATTATTTGTGACATAACATAATCAACGTCAGAGTCATGATTAGGCGGACATACAATACTATGAGTATCTATGATTAAATATTATAATCATAAACTCAACCCATGCTAACTCAATATATACAATGTGAGTGTAGAAAAATCTTCAGTGTCACAATGAAAAGATCCCAATACTTAAACCCCAGCTCTTTCTAACGGTGTAGCTCTCAAAATTTTTGATCATATGGTATCCTAGCTGGAAGGATACAAACCTGAAAATGTTAAATTATAAACTGTAAGTATTAAGCTTAGTGAGGTACTCTTTCCCTGCAGTGATATAACAGTACAATATATCAAATATGTGGATATAAAATCCAAGAATCCTTCCCGTTGGCCATAACATTCCTAGATCATAAGACCCCAGTAATTCTGCCCATTGGCAATAGTAAGTCTGCCCATTGGCAATAGGATATCTGCCCATTGGCAATAGTAAGTCTGACCATTAGCAATAGTATATCTGCCCATTGGAAATAGTAAGTTTGTCCATTGGCAATAGTATGTCTGCCCATTGGCAATAGTAAGTCTGCTCATTGGCAATAGTATGTCTGCCCATTAGCAATAGTAAGTCCACCCATTGGCAGTAATATGTCTGTCCATTGGAAATAATAAGTCTTCCCATTGGCAATAATAAGTCTGATCTTCGATCTATATTCATATCATCAACTCATTCATATATTTGTATGTATGAAACAATCATGCGTATACTCACCTTGGTAATTTAATAGGCTTTCCCTTTTCCTTTGTCTGGCACTTGTTCAACCAGTTCTCCCTCCCTTCCTATCATTCTTACAATATTACTAACATCATAAGAATGTCAACAATCCAAAGAGTAACTTAAACGTAACTCAATTCATAAGCATCATATGATTCCATTCACATCAGTTGTCATAGATGAAATTCAATCTAAATTCATGTCAAGAGAGTTAACATATCCAAGTCATATACTAAGCATGTTTTCATTTATAATTGGCAATCCAATGATTATCATATTAGGTTTGCAATACAACAGATGAAACATCATTTCAGGTAACTAGGGCAAGTTATGCCCATTTCTTCAATACATAGCAAATCTTCCCTATAGGCTCATCAATCGTTCAGTAAATTTCCAGGAATTTTCATAATTTCTATACATCATAACTTTATATGAAATTCCAACCAATATTAATAAACATATTTAATAATAAGAAATTAAAGTTTCACATTTTTTAGAGTTCATTTTCTATGACAGGCCAAACATCGAACATATGGTATGCGTACTTACACTTTTGGGGCAGATTTTATACCAAAACTTCCAACTATCACCCTGATTCATTTCATAGTATTTTTACATAATATTTTTATATTTTATACATATATGAGCCACTTTTCATCTCTAGTTGTAATTACTCAATTCCAGTAATTAAACAAAAAGATATAGAAGTTTGACTACACAAGGTTCCTAACTGAAGCAATATTAAGGGTTTACACGTTCAATTTTTGCGTAAACTTGCAACTATTCATACAAATAAACCAAGGCATAAAAGTTTTTACGAACAATATAT
This sequence comes from Sambucus nigra, assembly GCA_949130495.1. NCBI lineage: Eukaryota > Viridiplantae > Streptophyta > Magnoliopsida > Dipsacales > Adoxaceae > Sambucus > Sambucus nigra. The sequence goes on along the minus strand of OX422213.1, from coordinate 165,190,098 downwards.
TATTTATACCATTTCAATCAGTAACACAATAAAAATAACAAGACTTACCTATAGAATTACCTTAAGGACTTTTTCGTAATTTGCCACAAATTTTTCTCCTCAACTCTTCTTCTTCGACTTCCGACTTTTCTTACTCTCAAGGTAAAATCATTAATGGATGAGTTTTGGCTGAAGGAGGTGGTAATATAAAGCGTATAAAGTCGGCCAAACTTACCTCCTTCTTTAACCAATGAATATCCACCATTTGTTATACTAATAAGACGAAATATCGTCTAATAAATGGACACATTTTCCCCTTTTTTGTAATTCCAGCATAACTTGTTGCTCAAACCTCTGTTTAACACGTCATTTATTGTTTTGCAAACCTAACCCATATATTTACAACTATCCAGTTTTTACCTTAAGTAAATTGTTATTTTATAAGGGTCAAAACAAGTCTCCAACCTGAATATTCCGACCGAAACTTCAAAATTTTCTATTTTTAACTAATTCGATATTTGATTAGGCATAAATTCTTCACGTTTATCCCCTTAATTTCAGTATTTTTATGATCCCGTGCGGTGTAAATAGCTTGGATTTGTCTCATATCTATGCTACTAACCCTTTTTGGCAAGTATTCCGTATTTTGTGTATCTCTTATGTGTTTTACAGGTATTTCATGCAAGAAAGATGGAAAAGATAACTCAAAATAGTGAAAGAAACCAAGAATTGGGGAGTTGAACGGCATTTTCATAATTTTTCAGCCTTATTCTGGAGGTAGGGCCAACTGGAAAGTTGAAGATATTTCAATTACAAGAACATTGGAAGAAACGACACCTCAATCCGAGCTACGGTGAAGAAGTTATGCCAATTTGACGTTGAGAAGAAATCTAAGAAAAAAGCTGTCAGATCCAAACCGAACCGAAGCTGAGAAAAAAGAACTGGTCCGCCCATTTGTCACGCACCAGATCCGTTTCAAAATTAGTCACGCTCCAGATCCGTTACATAATTAGTCACACTTTATAAGTGTGACAAATTGACAGATACGGGATTTTTATTTTGTGCTTATCTTTTAGCCAAAAGAGTTTTATGTTTTGGGGACTCTTCTAAACGACCTCTAGCCTATATATTTAGTCATTAGGACTCCTTTTATTCAGATTTTTCTTCAATCCTGGTAACTTTTATTTTCCGCACTTTTATTATTATTTCACCATGCTAGGCTAGATTTCCCAAGGTCGGGATACATAAACCCAGCCTGATGTGTTAGTTGCATGTGTATAACATTAACCCTCTGAATTTTAGTGATTGATTAGGACCGTATTGTGTAGGAACACAATAATTGTAGATCTTTATATCTCGTTTGCCTCTGGGTAACCGGGATGATTTAGAATGCAATTCGAATGTCACTATCGCGATACCGATTTACTCGTCCTCATATTAAGTATGACGCGGGCTTGAACCTCGTATACGTAATCCTTGGAAGTACTAAATTCTGGGTCAAATTAACCGTTTAAATTTACGATTAGTATTATATTTGCAATACACTAGGGTTGGGGGATTGTATTCCCGTCCTATTTTTATCATACATAGTTTAAAGTTTTAAATCAGTTTTCATTAGCAGTTTAGGTAATTTAGTATAATTTCATCTTTTCATAATTTCATAATTGCATTTAGTCGTAATCAATTCCCAAAACCAAATCATTTTCTATTTTTCTTTAGAGTCAAAGCTAGGATTCCTTCGTCTTTTCCCATCGTCACAACCCTGTTGTCCTATTTTCCTGAGGATCGATACCTGACTTATCGGATTATTACTTGAGCGACATGCTTGCACTTGAGCCTAGAGAGTACACATTTCTGAGACACATTCTTTGTCGCGTCAAGTTTTTGGCACCGCTGCCGGAAAAATAGGTAGACTTAGGATTAGACCAAGTTAATCTAAAACTTTGACCATAAAAATAAAAATCAAATAAAAATAAAAAAAATCATAAATAAATAAAAAATAAAAAATTGATGAGTATTACGAGGGAGATGATGGATGAGAGCGAATAGCAAGATATAATAGATGAATTCCTTCGTAGTAATTATCCCTCCACATCACAGAAGCCTTCGGAGGAGAGTGAGAGAGAGTATTCGGATAATGAGCAAGAAAGAGCGTTAGGAGATATGAGCCTAGAAGACTTTGAGAACGAATTCGGTCCGGTGGCTAAGAGCTTCACTATCGAAGTCCAATCACTATTGGACTCATCTTTTCACTTAGAAGAGAGTGAATGGAAAGATAGGATAAATGATTTCCTTCTTTGTGACCATCCACCCATGCCACTGGAGCTCTCAGATGCAATCAAGGCCATGGTTAGAGTATCATCCGATTTAGAGCTTGATCCATGTATTACCAAGTTTAGGGACAATCTAGGCCATTCCAAAATTTACTTTGATATTCTCTCCAAGTCGGCCCATTTGAGCTACAAGGTGATTGAGCACCTCGTTGACTTCACTCACCTCATTCATCATATGCCTCGAGGTGTTCATTTTTTCTATTGGGTCGACTCCCAATTATTTCGACTTTTGGTTTACGATGTGAGGAAGGCGAGCGAGACAAGAAGAGCACCATTCCCCGTGCAAGGGGTCGGGTGAGTTTGTATAGAAAGATGATAGGTCGTCGAACCCCCGACGCGTATGGGGTGATTTTTATTGTATTATTGAGTCATGTGTTAGGGCCATTTAGTGTCTTTATGCATTTTAAATATTTGTTTGTTTTATTTTTTTGCACTTTTCATTCGCTTTGAGTTAGATTTTAGTCCGTTTTGCTTGAGGACAATGAAAAAGTCTAAGTTAGGGGGGGGTCACAAGTGCGTATTTCCAAAACTTCACAAGTGCTCAAAAATCTAAAAAAAAATCATAAAATTTTGAAAAATCCAAAAATATTTTGTTCAAAATAAATAAAAATTGGAATTCAAATTTTTCAAAAATATCATTAAAAGGCGAATTGAAGTCTCAAGTCGTAAAATTCAACATACACAAAGCCAAAATTGATCGACAATGGAAATTGAGCGAAAATTGACGACTTAACGAATAAGTATGGAGATTAACAAACCCAGTGACATTCGAGCCTATCACTTTTTGCGAGTTTTTAAATCAATCCGAGTTAATTGTTAACTCAAAGTTCTTTTCAGCGCCTAAAAAATCATCGAGGATCTCAATCCTTTCATTTTGATCGGTTATGAAATACGTGTGTGATATTGCTTTGAAAAACATGCCAAAATTGATCTCTAAAGTTAAATTCATCTCAAAACGCATATGGTAACGCAATTGGTATTTTGAACAATGAAGTAGGCCCTCGTTTGTCACCCAAAAAATATTGGCCAGAAAAAGTAGCGAAAAATTACCCCTTTTGTAACCCAATTTGAGCCAAACAAATTTTCCCTTTCGTTTGATAATTCGAAAAATCCAAATAGCCCGGAATTGCAAAAAATAGAAAAATTCAGAATTTAAGTCCAAAACGTGCATATAAAGGGGCAAGAGGAAAAAAAATATGCCCAACAAAAATAGTGAGAAAAGAAAAGAAGTGAAAAATAGAAAACATAGAGAAAAAGAAGAAAAAAATGAGCAACAGCCCAGAAAAAGCACAAATGGACATCATAAATGGCTTTTCTAATTCCAACCTTTCCTACCATTTTCATTTTACCCAATATACCTTAAAACCCAAAAAGTCCTAACCGAGTCTAAATTGCGAAATTGGTTACCGCGTGGAGAGCTAATACATCAAAAGATAATAAAAGATATTTAATGTACGAAAAAGAGGCAATGTTCCCGTTTTTAAAACCGTAATCCGTTGATGAGATTCTATCACTATAAAAAAAATTCGTCTTTCTACTTGTATGCGTGACTTTACGTCCATTACACTTACTCTTTTATCATGCATACCGAGAGAATAACCATAATCCAAGAGATTCTTTTATGAGAGCATTTCGTGAGAAATTGAAATCAAAACGAATTTTTGAATAAGTAACGTAATGATCAATCAGTGGAAATCTGCAGTTAAATTTCCGGCTTCGCACACACGCACTATGATTTGAGACCATTGAACATGACTTGATGATGATTATATTCTGAGAAAGTTTGAATTATACAATTTTTGCTTATTTTGAGTTTTCTTTGAGTCGAATTTTGTGGGTATATTCACTGCAAACCCTCACGAGACAACACTCGTCCTACTAGGGTAACCTAGGGGTTTAACGGCTTGTTGCATACGCTAAATGCAATCACTTGCTTGCAGAAGACGTATTCTATCCCAATAAAGTGTCTAGAAGAGTTGGAACCTTTATTCTTTTCCTTTTACATTGCTCGGGACGTGCAAAGTTCTAAGTTAGGGGGGTTTGATTAGGCATAAATTCTTCACATTTACCCCCTTAATTTCGGTATTTTTATGATCTCGTATGGTGTAAATATCTTGGATTTTTCTCATATCTATGTACTAACCCTTTTCGTCAAGTATTTCTTATTTTGTGTATCTCTTATGTGTTTTACAAGTATTTCATGCTAGAAAGATGGAAAAGAGAACTCAAAATAGTGAAAGAAACCAAGAATTGGGGAGTTGAAGGGAATTTTCGTAATTTTTTAGCCTTAGTCCGGAGGTAGGGCCAATTAAAAAGTTGAAGATATTTCAATTACAAGAACACTGGAAAAAATGACACCTCAATCCGAGATACGATGAAGAAGTTATCCCAATTTAAAGTTGAGAAGAAATTCAAGAAAAAAGATGTCTGACCCAAACCGAACAGAAGCTGAGGAAAAAGAACCGGTTCAACCATTTGTCACGCACCAAATCCGTTACAAAATTAGTCACACTCTAGATCCGTTACAAAACTAGTCACGCTTTATAAGTGTGACAAATTGATAGATACGGGATTTTTATTTTGTGCGTATCTTTTAGCCAAAAGAGTTTTATATTTTGGGGACTCTTCTAAACGACCTCTAGCCTATGTATTTAGTCATTAGGACTCTTTTTATTCAGATTTCATTCATGTTAAATCTCCATAACAAGTAGGAACGTCTAGGAGAAAGATTCACATATTTTGCACCATTAATTCATGAGCTTTTCCAGTTTTTCTTAAATCTTTAATTTCTTCTTTCATGTTCTTGTTCTTCAATCCTGGTAACTTTTATTTTTAGCACTTTTATTATTATTTCACCATGCTAGGCAAGATTTCCCAAGGCCGGAATACATGATCCCAGCCTGATGTGTTAGTTGTATGTGTATAACATTAACCCTCTGAATTTTAGTGATTGATTACGACCGTATTGCGTAGGAACACAATAATTTTAGATCTTTATATCTCGTTTGCCTCTAGGTAACCGGGATGATTTAGAATAAAATTCGAGCGTCACTATCGCGATACCGATCTACTCGTCCTCAGATTAAGTATGACATGGGCTTGAACATCGTGTACGTAATGCTTGGGAGTACTAAATTCTCGGTCAAATTAATCATTTAAATTTACGATTAGTATTATATCTACAATACACTAGGGGTGGGGGATTGCATTCCCATCCTGTTTTTATCATACATAGTTTAAAGTTTTAAATCAGTTTTCATTAGCAGTTTAGGTAATTTAGTATAATTTCATCTTTTCATAATTTCATAATTGCATTTAGTTGTAATCAATTCCCAAAACCAAATAATTTTCTTTTTTTCTTTAGAGTCAAAGTTAGGATTCCTTCGTCTTTTCCCGTCGTCTCACCCCTGTTGTCCAATTTCCCTGAGGATCGATACCCGACTTATCGGATTATTACTTGAGCGACAGGCTTGTACTTGAGCCTAGAGAGTATGCATTTCTGAGACACATTCTTAGTCGCGTCAATATTTCATGCTTTCTGAAGGTAGGATTAGTCTAAACATAATAACTTAACATCATATATATTAATAACACAGTAATCATATCACATAAGCCAAGTATGATTTAAGCATTATTTATCATAATCATATTCGAGTTGTCATAATTCTCCCCCTGTTTGGAAATTCTGTCCCCGAAATTGACATACCTTAGTTGTCTGAATCAAACAAATATAGATAACGCATCTTCATGCTATCCTCGCTCTCGCATGTATCTTCTTCCATGGATCTCCATAAAACTTTCACAAGTGGGATCACTTTGGATCTCAATATTTTTTCCTTCCTATCCATGATAGCAAGTGGTTCTTTTATATACCTCAAGTATTCCTTCAACTTAATAGGTTGTTCCACCAACACATGTAAAGGATTCGCTATATACTTTCTTAACATAGAAACATGGAAAACATCATGTAATCGGGATAACTCTTGGGGTAATTCTAACTTGTAAGCAACCACCTTGACTTTTTCAATAATTTTATAGGGTCCAATGTAGCGTGGACTTAACTTTCTTTTCTTTTCAAACTTCATAACTCCCTTCCATAGCGATATTCGAAGAAACATATAATCCCCTTTCTGGAATTCAAATTCTTTTCATCGTTTATCCGCATAACTTTCTATCTGCTTTGAGTTGTCTTCATTCTATCTTGAATAATCTTCACTTTTTCAGTGGTGACTTTAATTAATTCTGGATCCTCTCTCTTCCTTTCACCAACTTCAATCCAACATAGGGGTGTACTACACCGTCTATCATACAATGCTTCATATGGATCCACACCAATAGTGGATTGAAAACTATTACTCTATGAAAATTTTATTAAAGGAAAATATTCATCCCAATTACCTTTGAAATCTAGTACACAAGCTCTAAGCATATCTTATAAAATATGTATTGTTCTTTCAGACTACCCATCCGTCTGAGGATGAAAAGTTGTACTAAACTTTAAGTTATTACCCCTAGTATACTGCAAATTATCCCAAAATCTGGATCTAAAAGTAGGGTCCCTATGTGAAACAATAAAAATAGGTGCTCCATGCAATCGGATAATCTCATTAACATATAATGTAGCATACCTATCAACGGTATACGTAGTCTTGACTGCTAAAAAATGAGCTAACTTGGTTAACCTGTCCACCATTACCCAAATTGAATCCGACCCCTTCTGAGATCGAGGAAGCCCAACTATGAAATCCATTGTTACATGACCCCATTTCCATTCTGGAATTGGCATTGGGTGAAGCAAACCCGCAGGTTTCTTATGTTCCACTTTCAAATGCTGACATATAAGGCATCTAACAACAAAATCAGCTACTTCTTTCTTCATATGATTCCACCAACAATGCTCCTTTAAATCCCTTTACATTGTAGTACTACCAGAATGCATAGTATAAATGGAATTATGAGCCTCATCTAAAATTTTCGCTTTCAATTCATCTACATTAGGAACACCTAATTTCTACTTATAAAATAAAGTTCCATCATTAGCAATACAAAAATCATTAGACTTACCATCTCTGACATCTTGTCATTTCTTCTCAAGAAAAGGATCCTGACTTTGTAAATTACGAGTACATATAGATAACAAAGGCCTCACGCTTACATGATCAAAGAATCTATCCCCATTTGCTAGATGCAATTCCACTCCCATCAATCTCAAGTTCATAATGTGAGAAACTCTAACACATAAAATACAAGATAACCTGCCCGAAGCTTTTCTACTCAAAGCATCTGCAACTACATTTTCCTTACCTAGATGGTAGTGATTTGTACAATCATATTCTTTAATTAACTCTATCCACCGCCTCTGGCTCAAATTCAACTCCTTCTGAGTAAATAAATATTTAAGACTCTAGTGGTCAGTTAAAATTTCACATACTTCACCATATAGATAACGACACCATATTTTCAAAGCAAACACAATTGCAGCAAGTTCTAAATCATGTGTAGGATAATTATGTTCATGTTCACATAACTGTCTAGAAGAATAAGCAATAACCTTACCACGCTGCATAAAAACACAACCCAACCCCTGATGTGAAGCATCAGTATAAATAACAAAACCATCTCCACCATATGTAATAGTAAGAGCAGGTGCAGTTACCAACCTCTTTTTCAATTCTTCAAAACTATTTTCACAATTAGAATTCCATTCAAACTAGACATTCTATTGGGTTAATTTAGACATTGACAATGCAATCGAATAAAATCCCTTTATAAACCTTTTGTAATACCCAGCCAAACCCAAAAAACTCCTCACCTCAGTCACATTATTGGGTCTCTCCCACTTTACAATAGCTTCTACTTTCTTGGGATCAATAGATATAACATCTCCAGAAATAAGATGGCCTAAAAATATAACTTATGATAGCCAAAATTATATTTGCTAAACTTATCATACAACTGCTTATCTTTCAACACCTTCAAAATTGTTCAGAGATGCTTTTCATGTTCAACCATATAACGTGAATAAATACGAATATCATTAATAAAAACTATCACAAATGAATCAACAAAAGGATAGAGTACCCGGTTCATAAGATCCATGAATACAGCTGGAGCATTAGTCACTCCAAAAGGCATCACAAGAAATTCAAAATGACCGTACTGAGTGGGAAAAGCAGTTTTAGAAATTTCACTCTCCTTCACCCTCAACTGATGATAACCTGATCGTAACTCTATCTTTAAAAACACTTTAGCACCCTCCAATTGATCAAACAAATCATATATACGGGGTAAATGATACTTGTTCTTAATTGTAGCTTTATTCAGTTGCCTATAATTAATACACAAATGCATAGTACCATATTTCATTTTCATAAATAAAATTGGTGTACCCCATAGAGATACACTAGGTTGTATAAACCCCCTATCAATTAAATCCTGCAACTAAACCTTGAGTTCTTTCCACTCCATAGGTTCCATTATATATGGTGCCATAGAAATAGGGCATGTCCCCGGTGCTAATTCAATACTAAATTAAACTTCTCTTTCTGGAGGTAACCCGGGAAACTCACAAGGAAACACCTCTGGGAAATCCCGCAAAATAGGAACATCAACTAATTGTAAGGCCCCCTTCTTAGTATCAAGAACATGTGCAATAAAACCCTGACAACCCTTACTTAATAATATCGTCGTGTGAATAGCAAAAATAATGCAACTTGGAACAATTTTTCTTTCCCTCATAAATTTCAATTTGGACTCACCGGGACTTTTAAAAACAACTTCTTTACGAAAATAATCCCTGGAGGCATGATATTTAGATAACCAATCCATTCCTAAAATTATGTCAAAATCAAATATACCCAAAGGAAGTAAGTCTATAACTGTATTTCTAGCCCCCACGATCAAAACACAATCACAAAAAACATATACAACTACAATGATATCCCTCATTGGCATGGAAATACCTAACCCCACATCTAAATAAGTACATGGTCTATTCAGATATATAGCAAATGCATATGACATAAAAGAATGTGTGGATCCAAGATCAATGAAAACATAAACAATTCTATTTGTAACAGAAAGTGTACATGTCACCACATCCGGAGTAACATAAGCCTCTTTCAATGTAAAGACTCGTCCACATGTCCTGGAACCACTAGCTTGTCCTTTGCCCACACTCCTTACTCCACTGCCTAGAGTAACATTCTGCTTACTGCTTCACTAGGTACTGCTGGAGTCTCTACCAACTGCGGTCAATTTTTCTTAACATGCTCCACTTGATGACAATGGTAGCATTCCAATCCTTTATACTTGGGACACTCATATTTATAATGCCCTTGTTCTTTACAAAAGAAACATGTAACACCTACTATTGAGGCCTCACCTCTTCCTAACTTTCTAACTAAACTCGAAGATCCTCACCCCATGGTATCTCTACCAAATCTCCCCTGACCTCTACCTCTATCACCACCACATCTCTGAAATTTATGAGGTTCCACCTTAACACTTACACCCTCACCTCCTTTAAACTGAGATAAGTCAAATATACTTTTATTTAAACTCTCCCTACTAGCCACCCCTTAGTTCATTTGCCTTTCTGGTATCGTGGCTTTGTTCACCAGAAAAACATAATCTTTTAACTCATAAGTATCCACTCTATTTTGAATGGGCAAAATAAATCCTTCTTGGAACTTACTATATTTATCTTCTTCGTCCTCCACATAATTAGTAGCAAATCTAAACAACACTATAAATTTAGCCTCATACTCTCTCACAGACATTTTCCCTTGGGTCAAATTTATGAATTCCCTCACCTTCTCCCTCCTATAAACTTTAGGAAAATACTTAACATATAAGGCTTTAATAAATTCATCTCAAGTAATAACATCGGTACCTTCTATCCTAGGCACCAAATGGTTGCTGGCTTTCCACCAATATCCGGTCTCTCGTTATCGACCTAAACACCGCTAAGTTCACTTTCTGGTTATCTGGAACTTTCATAACTACAAAGATAGTATCTAGATATCTTACCCATGTCTCATCTTTTGTAGGTTCTACTGACCCTGAATATTCTGGAGGATTGAGCTTCAAAAACTTTTCAGGCACGGAATCTTTAATTTCCTTCCTTACCCCTTTTTCAATTCTGGGCACAGTTTTTAATTCCAAATATTTAATCTCTTGTTCTGCCATTTTTTCCATATTCCTTTCTTATTGTTCTGCCATCCTTAGAATTGCTTGCGCCGTTATCTGTATCTCTTTAAGTTGATCATGATCTCTGGCCCTTCCTGCAATGATCTTGTCTATTTCGGTATCCTCTATATGAGAAGCTACTCCATCTTCTCTATGTTGTTCATTCACATGTTCCATCTGTAATTATCTGTCATACAACAAAGTTCTAACAACCAACATAAACAATTCGTAACACTAAATTATTGGTTAGTACATAAACAATTCATAAATATCAAATCAACTCAATAACTGCCATCTAACCATCACACATGTCCAGTATTAATAACCTAAACGCTCTTATAACACTAATTGTCACACACCAAACCCAATTCCATTCTAATCATTTCATTTATATTATAATTAAATCATAATCTTCAGTCCATTTGAAACGTAATTCATTTATTAATAGTTGCATGTGTAATGTACATAATGAACATAATACTATTATTTGTGCCAAAACATAATCAACGTCAGAGTCATTATTAGGCGGAGATACAATACTATGAGTATGTGTGATTAAATATTACAATCATCAACGCAACCCATGTTAACTCAATATATACAATATTAGGGTAGAAAAATCTTCAGTGTCACAATGACAAGATCCCAATACTTAAACCCTAGATCTTTCTAACGGTGTAGCCCTCAAAATTTTCGATCATATGGTATTCTAGCTGGCAGGACACAAACCTAAAAATGAAAAATTATAAACTATAATCATTTCTTAGTGAGGTACTCTTTCCCCACAATGAGATAACAGTACTATATATCAAATTGGTGGATATAAAATCCAATAATCCTACCCATTGGTAATAACAATCAAAGACCATAAGACCCAAGTAATTCTATCCATTGGCAATAGTAAGTCTGCCCACTGGCAATAATAAGTCTTCCCGTTAGCAATAGTAATTATGTCCATTGGCAATAGTATGTCTGCCCATTGGCAATTATAAGTCTGGCTATTGGCAAATGTATATCTGCCCATTGGCAATAGTATGTCTGCCTATTGGCTATAATAAGTCCTCTCTTCAAGCTATATTCATATCATTATATCATTCATATATTTGTATATATTAAATAATAATAAGTACATGCCCATTGGCAATAATAATTCCTCTCTTCAATTTATATTCATAACATCATATCATTCATATATTTGTATCTATGAAACACTTATAAGTACATTCACTTTCGAAAATTAAAAAGCTTTCCCTTTTCCTTTAACTGGAACTTATTCAACCAGTTCTTCTTCCCTTCCGATCATTATTACAGTATTAGTAACATAATAAGAATATCAACAATCCAAAGAGTAACTTAAACGTAACTCAATTCATAAGCATCATATGATTCCATTTACATCAGTTATCATAGATGATATTCCATTAAATTCATGTCAAGATAGTTAACATATACAAATGATATACTATATATGCTTTCGTTTCTTATTGGTAATCCAATGATTATCATATTAGGTTTCCAATTAAACAGATGAAACATAATTTTAGGTTCCTAGAGCAAGTTATGCCAATTTCTTCAATACATAGCAAATTTGCCCTATGGGCTCATCAATCGTTCAGTCAACTTTCAGGAATTTTCATAATTTCTCTACATCATAACTTTCTATGATATTCCACCCAATCTCAATAAACATATTTAATAATACTAAACTAAAGTTTCATAATTTTTAGAGTTCATTTGCTATGTCAAGCCAAACATCGAACACATAGTATGCATACTTACACTTTTGGGGTAGATTTTATACCCAAACTTCCAACTGTCACCCAAGATTCATCTCTTGGTATTTTTACAAAATATTTCGATATTTTATACATATATGATTCTATTTTCATCTCAAATTAGAATTACTCAATTCTAGTAAGTATACAAAAAGATATGTGATTTATACCATTTTAATCACTAACACAAGAAAAATAACAAGACTTACATATAGAATTACCTTAAGGACTTTTTTGTAATTTCCCGTAGATTTTTCTCCGCAATTCTTCTTCTTCTTCTTCTTCAACTTCCCACTTCTCTTCCTCTCAAGATAAACTCTTTAATGGATGAGTTTTGGCTGAAGGAGGAGGTAATCTAAAGTGTGTAAAGTCGGCCAAATTCAACTCCTTCTTTAACCAATAAAGATCCACCATTTGTTATACTAATAAGACGAAATATCATTTAACGAATGGAAAAATTTTCCCCTTCTTTGTAATTATAGCATAACTTCTTCCTCAGACCTCCGTTTAACACACTGTTTATAGTGTTACAGACATAACTCATATATCTACAACTATCTAGTTTTTACCTTAAGTCAGTTGTTATTTTATAAGGGTCAAAACTAGTCTCTAATGTGAAGATTCCTACCGAAACTTCAGAATTTTCTATTTGTAACTAATTTGTAACACACTGCTTTCTGAAGATAGGATTAGACTAAACATAATAACTTAACATAATATATATTAATAACACATTAATAATATCACATAATCTAAGCATGATTTAAGCAAAAAATTCCATAATCATATTCGTGTTGTCACAAAGATCATTCTAAAGAATCACAATAGGCTTTATACAAACATCCATGAGATTAAACCACAAATTATTGCAGATAATGGTAATCCCATCAAAAAATATACAAGCCCTCAAGTTAAAGGTTCATAATGACAATTGATAACTCAATAAGCTTACCAAAATAACCACTTTTGTTACAGAGGAGGATCTTGTGACAATAATAGGGCTGACCAAGATCCTTTTAGGCACTGGGATGGCTTGGACTAGGTTAAAGTGCCTTGAGAATTTGGGAAGCGTGTAAAAATCCCATATAGAATTTCATAATATGGATTTGGGGGTTAAGTTCCATAACATAGGTCTAGTAATAAAGAAAACTTCCCCGGTTATCATAAATGACCTTCTTAAGAGCTAGGCCATTCCAAAATGAAAAATATTTAGTTTGGAATGTGCGTAGGAAAAACCTCCACCATTGGATTGAGTAGCTTAGGTGATAGAACCTTGGGCAACCTTTTAAACATAGACAAATACTCTTCAAAGGTTTGATTGGCTGGTAAACAGCTGTATTGTATCTTATAGTTAAAGTTCTGGGTAAAACAGTGAGGTGAAAATTGATCTATGACAAAATTATAAAAATGTGGACCTAATACCCAATGGACAATCTCCAGGAATTAGGTATTGAGCCACATTGGTATGATTGAGAAACTAATTTATCGAGAGAAATTGGACTTCAACACAAGAAAATATTTAAATATGCTAACATTAAAACTTCACAAAATACATTCAATGCATTTCACAAAAAAGACTGATATAATAACATTAAAATGCCAAAAGAAAATAACCACAACCATTAGAGGTTAAAGCTTTCAAGGCTGAACATGAGTTAAGTAATAACAATGAGGCAATTTATATGTCACAAACTTGTGATAAGTACCCCATACATATTAGTAAACATCATAATTTTGATATATTTACTCTTATTCTTTAGGCAATCTCAAAGCTAAAGTTTTCTGGTTTAAAATTCTTAGCTTGTTCCCCCAGTTCAGTGTCCCGCGAAGCAATCTCCACAATAGTCAAAAATGGATTGGGACCATTATCATCAAGAGGAACATTGGCATGGTTAGTATATATCCTTTTAAACTCTTTTTTGTTAGACTAAGCGTTCTAATATCCATTTAAATATCTTTATAAAATTATCAAAGAGCTTCGAAAGAAACCTTCTAAGAAGCTAATCCATCCAACATTATCAAGAATATAGGGAGGACAGTAAACAAGAAGTATATTTGAGACGTAACTATAAGTAGAACTCCTTTATATTGTTATGCAATCTCACTATCCCATTTAAGGTTATTATAATTGAACAACTCGGGTCTTCTTATGGGTTGATAAAATAAACTAATCTGAAATTAATTGTTTCCAATTTTACATTCGAATAATCGTTTATCTTAGGTCAATTGATTAATTCAAAATCGAATAATTATAGAAAAAATAAATTTGGTTCAAATAAAAAAGAACGATTTAATTTGATCAGGATAAAATTAACTAATTTAATTTTATAATTTACCAATAAATTAATTAGGTCCAAATTATATATGAGTTGATAGCAACTAACTAAGGTGGAAAATAAAACAATCACACAAATAGGGACATAGTCACTTAACGTGGAAACATTTTAACAAAAACCAAATGCACCGCCCCTAAACACAAGCCTACTAGTACAAAACTTTCATGGATTATAAAAGAGACAGAGAAAACTTGAAGACAAATTTGAACTTCCCTTTTGAATCTTCACCATAGCTTCGACTTGAAAGAAACAACCCTCAATCATTTGTATTCACTAATCTATGAAATGGATTTGTATGCTTGAATATCCACCACAATTTTAACACATGGCTGACCAGACCTGCAAATGTGACTTGGATCACAACCTAAGTCAAATGAATCACGATCTTTAACCTCAGAAAGATTTAATCACAACTAAAACCAAACCTCCACATATTTATCTTATAAACTATGGGAGAATAATGCTTTAAAAACATCATTAAAATGATTATTTAATGTGAAAAGGTGTTTCTAAACATCAAAAGAGAACTAAAATACCAAGTAATGGGCTTGGGAGATTTTAAGGTTTTTATCCTAACAAAGGTTCTCAAGAAAACTAGATTTGCGGTCTAAAAAAGTTAATAACGAAGTCAACTTTAAATAGGTTTTACAATAGATGTTTGGGGAGTTCTTTGTGATGAAAATACTTAAAATAATTTTTTTTAAATTAACATAAGCCTCCCTGAGACAGACCCACGATCGCACCGAACTAGGGCCACGACTGCAGTATGTGCCCGCACTTGCGCGCAAGATCACATCTCGACTGCGATAATCAATTATTGTGTCTTGGTCATTGATAGACTACGAGACACACAAAGTGTTTGCTACGCATGTACCTACGTATCAAGTGCAAGCCGATCCTTCAAGTAATTACTCGGTAAGACGGGGTCGAATTCACAGGGAATAGGTCGTTAAACGATGATGATGGTAGGGTTAGATGGTTAGATCTAGACTTCAACTCGGGAAAGAAATAAAAAGGTGCTGATTTTGAAATTTGAGAAATTTCCAATTATCTACGCAATGTAAGCTACGCAAGTGCAAATTAAACTACATGAAAGATAAAACTTGAATTTTTGGTTTTAAAAATACTTTTAGTGAAATGGGGTTGAGATCCAATCCCTCGAACCACAGAGTGTCTCTACTAAATTTAAAGTTATACAAAATTATTTAATTAATTAAAAGAATATCTCAAACTAATTCGAAGCACAAAATTTATTTAGGTGTTAACCAGCACGATAATTGGTTAATAAATTAATAAGCGCGAATGATAAATTCACCGACATATATAATGCATCCTCAAACACTTCAGTTTCTTTCAACAAATGGAGTTAAGAGGTATACAATATTAGTTTCGATTGATTTATCAAACTTTAATGATTAATTATTTAATTATGTTGAATTTTACCATTAACATTGATAACCCTAGTTTGGGTTTATGTTCCCCAACCCACTAATGGCTTATCTGGACATGGATTTGAATTCTATGATAATTATAATCATCATACAAGTGTTCATAATTAAATAACAATAGAAAAGTTATGGAAATTTTATACCAAGTATGAATAAATAAATATGCAATAATAAATCTTCACACCTATGGAAGAATTCCAGAAAATAACAAAACTTCAATTTATTTGATGTAGAAAGATTCAAGATTTGTTCTCCAATGTATATTGGTTAATTACTTGCCTAAAAAAGTGTAAAAATATTAATAATTGGACTCCTTAGTGACTTAAACAAATGCCAAATTTTGGCCAAAGAGATAAACATTGACCCAAACTACTTTAGCTAAAATATTGGAAAAGGTAGAAAATCTCATTTGAAAACAAACCCTAGGGACCAAAACCTCAGGAAAATCAAATCGATTATCTCCCAAACTGAACCAATTCGGTCAATGGGTTTGATTATTGCTTATTTTCCTTATTTGTCTTTTACCCCTATACGTCTCTTCAACTTTAAATGGCCATACGCTCATCATCATAACTCAGATTGAGGCACCGTTTCTTCTTATGTTCTCGGGAGTTCAAACTCTCCAACTTTCCTATTGGCTCATTCTCCTGGTTCGGGCAAAAAATTTGTCAATTTTCCCTTGACTTCCCTTTCTCGCAAAGTTTTTCTTATTTTGTCTTTTCTCTTTTGTCTAATTTCATGATTAACCTTTAACACATGAAAATTATACAAAACGCAAATACTTTCCAAAAAGTTAGTATCAATAATTATGAGATAAATTTGAAATAAACTTGATGTTCGGGACCATAAAAATACCGAAATTAGAAAGATAAATATGGAATATTCGTGCCGAATCAAACCCCTAACTTAGAACTTTACTATTCCTGAGAAATGTAAAAGAATCAGAATTAGGATCTATGAATACCTCTTATAAACTATGGGGTATAATACCTTTTTTGTGGCCATGTTTTAGCATATGCAACAAGCTGTTAATCCCTTAGGTTACCCTAGTAGGTCAAGTGGTGTCTCATGAGGATTTGCAGTGAATTCACTCACAAATTTTCTTTTACCACATGGTACGACTCAAAGGAAAATATCAAAATAATTAAAACCGTATAATTTAAAGTCCATAAAAACAATCATAACATATTTTTGTTTGATAAATATCAATTCATAGTGTGTGTGTGCGCGCGCACGTGCAGGCGTGCGAAGTTCCACTGATTGATCATTACATTACTTTTCAAAAATTCACTTTGATATAACTTCTCATGGGACGCAATAACAAATGAATCAATCGAATAGTGGCTTCTAGATGTGCAGAAAATTAAGAGTAAATGTATTGGACACGAGTTCACACACATAATTTGAAGGACAAAAATTTTATGGTGAAAAGATCTCATGAATGGATTACGGTTATTGAAAAAGGGGAAAACATCATTACTTATTCTCACCATTTTGTCTCTTTATTAGATTTTTTTATTTTTAGCTCTCTATGCGGTAATTGACTTTTGGATTAAGGTATTTTGAAATTTTTCAAAGTTGGATTTTTTTTTTTTTGTAATTGTCCGTTAGCACTTTTCAAACTTTTGTTATTTTTTTTCACTTTTGTCTATTTTTATTTGAGCATTTTTCTATCCATTTCATGTACCATTTGGACTTAATTTCTAAATTTTCTGATTTTCACAACTTCGGGCCAATTTGAGTTTTTCGGGTTAATCAGACAAAAGAGATATTATTTTAGGGTCAAGTTAGCTTTCAAAAGTTGAATAATTTTTTTAGAATTTTTATGGCTACTATTTTTGGGTGAACAAACGATGGTTTAACTTCATATGTCTGAATTACTAATCAAATTATCATATGCATCTCGAGATTAATTTTCATTTTTCATAAACAATCAAACAATGATTTAGGCCTCAATGGTGAATTTACTACTGAAGGAACATTTGAGTTATTTTTAACTCAGATTGCTATAATTACCCAAAAATGAGGATAGGGACAAAATCTCATAGTTTAAAAGCTACACATTTATTCAAATAAGTCATTAGATTTCGCTCAATTTTTGTTTTTGATCAATTTCAACTTAGTGCATGGAATTTTTACAAATTGAGAATTGAACAAAAATTTACTGATATTTTTAAGGATTTTAAATTTTAATTTTTATTTATTTTGAAAAAAATATATATTTGACTTTTTTGAAATTATTCCTTTTTTTTTAGCTTTTGGCATTTCTCAATTTTTTTGGTCATTGTAAAATTTGTGAAGTTTCTAAAATACGCAATCACCGCCCCCCAAACTTAGACTTTGCATTGTCCTTAATGTAAATGACTAAAATCTAAATAAGAAAATAATTGAGTACGAAATATAACACATAGAAAATTTAAAATTCAATAAGGACATAGTACAACACAAACATATATTTCATTTATAGAAAGAGATGATAATACATAGCTTCTTTGAAAGATAAAACAATTACACATGGAGAAACTACATAAAGAAAATCCATGTCCACAAAGAGCTTAACGGGAGGGACCGGGGGCGTTAGGGTCACGAGTGTGGCCATCCCCGATCCTCGCCGCGTGGGCAGGCATGCGAAGGGGAGAGGATCCTTTGGGTCACGCGCATCCCTCCCGGGAGCGCTTCGATCGGCGTCATTTGAGAAGAGGTGTAAAAATGTAGAGAGATTTAGAGTCTCCAGTCTATTTTACTCAAAACAGACAAAAGAAAAAGGGGAAACCATCCCGAAGGATGGCATCAAAAGACATACTGGTGCATGAAAAACCAAGATGATTCGAGAAGGGTTCAGAGGCTTAGTTACGAAATGTGAAGGTGTTACGCACCCATTCCGCCCTTTCGGTCTCTCATGGATATTTGCTATTTTCCTTTATATTTCCCCCCGTGATATGTGTGCATGTGTATATATATAGTGGAGGTAGGAATCCCCGACTTCTATCATGGAAACGATAAAGCGAGTCATCTGTATGAAGATATAAGAATAGTATTAGAAAAATAAGATTTACGCGATTACCCCTACGTTGGTCGTTATAATGGAGCGATAACGCATATGGAGTAATTCTTTACAAGTATATAGAATATAAGAAAATTAGCTTTATAGAAGATAAGAAAATAAGAGAAAAAATGAGAAAAGGACTCGAGTCTCGGGTTTTACCCCGAGACGCCTACATAGCCTATAAAGGCATCAAAATCCATGTAGTTCGCATACAAAATGAGGGGTGGGGTTTATCCCATAAATACAAATGGGGGGTCTCTTATTTGTGGGCGTGTGTGTGTGTGTAGGAAAAGTGTTTAAGTTGTGAGAAAAGTGTGAGAAAAGTATGAGAATGCCAATTTGGAATTTATGAGCAAACCCTCTTTTTCTTGTTTTTTGGGTTTTTATTTATATGAAAAATAAGAGATGTGCAATAATACTAAATAAAAGTATATTAGGATTTGTGAGATGAGATAATAAAAAGTGTTAAGTAATAAAACAAGTTATTGAGAATTTAAGAGAATTTACGAGAAAATTGAGAAAGTTGGACCTTATTGAAGATCTTGAGCTTGATCTTGAATATTGGAGAGCAGACCTTGCACTTGGATGATGATGGAGAGTGGCTAATTCACCAAGTTTGATGATAAGGAAGATGAAAAGTGAAGTAAAAAAGGGATTTGGGAGTTGAAATCGCGCTGCCTTCGAGAGAGGTTTTCGAGATTCGCTCAGAGTCATTTATATAAGATCTGGGCTCCTCCTGCAAATGAGGTGAAGGCCCACTTTTATAGGCTCAGGTCACTACCGATCGGCACAGACCTGAACCTGCCTATCGGCACCTGCCGATAGTCAGGGTCTGGAACCTACCATTTGGTAGTGTGTTTCAGGCCTTGTCGGGAAATCGGTTGTCGGAGGCAAATCGTTGGTCAGAATCGTGCACAGGGTAGACCGTTGGAAAGGTAATTCAAAGACCTTCAAAAGTCCTTTGGACCTATCCCAGGTTCGGGAGTTGACTTTGGGTCAAATTTGGCTCGAAAGCGTTTGTCGGTCCATTGGACGGGGAATCGTTCGGATGCAAACGGATTATTTGTCTGCATGGTAAGTCCAAATCGTGCATGGGGTAGACCGTTGGAAATTTTAGGAGATGTACTTCAAATTCCAAAGAGTTTGACCTGGTTTGGGGAGTTGACTTTGGTCAATCGGGCCCTGAAAGCATTCAGTGACCTCTTGGAGTCAAACGGATCGTTCGTCTGCATGGTAAGTCACAATCGCGCAAGAGATGGACCGTTAGAAAGGGTATTCGGTGACTTCAAAGATTCATTTAGCCTCGGTTGAGTTGAAGAGTTGACTTAGGTCAAACAGATCCCAGGAGCGCCCGATGGCCTCTAGGTCAAGTTTCGGATGCAAATGGATCGTTCGTTAGCATGGTATGTCAAAATCGCGCATGGGACGGACCTTTAGAAAGGGTATTCAGTGCCCTTAGAAGATTCATTCGGTATCATTTGTGATGAAGAGTTTGACTTTTTGGTCAAACTGAGTTGGGGAGTGCTCGATGGCTTCTGGGTCAGTACTCGGGACATGACCTAGGTTCGTAGTGATGAAGGGAGTACTAGGGACCTATGGGGAGTTTGTGGGTAACAGAATGGGGTGTCTAAAGAGCCCCTCGATGGGTGAGTTTAGAACAAATGATGACCGTCGAATAGACGCCACATGATTCTTTTAAGGGAGTTTAAATGATTCAGAGGGTCGAGGATGATTCTGAGGACCAAAGGAGTGTACTATGGACGAAATGACAATTTAGGTCAATTCTGAGGAACTGAAGTGGTGTTGGGGATGACCAATTATGCGGGTCACAGACGAATCTGCGGGCTTAGGGTGAAGATCTAATAACCCAGGTCAATTCTGACCTAAGACTGGTGACGGTCGAGGATCGAGGTAAATTTTAACCTAACTCAGGTGACGATCCAAGACCGAGGTCAATTATGACCTAAGAGTGGTGATGACCGAGGATCAGGGTCAATTCTGACCCAACTCAGGTGATGATCCAAGACCGAGGTCAATTATGACCTAAGAGTGGTGACGATCGAGGATCGGGGTCAATTCTGACCCAACTTAGGTGACGATCCAAGACCGAGGTCAATTCTAACCTAAGAGTGGAGACGACCGAGGACCGGGGACAATTCTGACCCAACTCAGGTGATGATCCAAGAACAAGGTCAATTATGACCTAAGAGTGGTGACGACTGAGGATCGGGGTCAATTCTGACCCAACTCAGGTGACGATCCAAGACCAAGGTTAATTCTGACCTAAGAGTGGTGCCGACCGAGGACCGGGGTCAATTCTGACCTAAGAGTGGTGACGATCAAGGATCGGGGTCAATTCTGACCCAACTCAGGTGACGATCCAAGACCGAGGTCAATTCTGACCTAAGAGTGGTGACGACCGAGGATCGAGGTCAATTCTGACCTAACTCGGGTGACGATCCAAGACCGAGGTTAATTCTTACCTAAGAGTGGTGACGACCGAGGACCAGGGTTAATTCTGACCCAACTCAGGTGACGATCCAAGACCGAGGTCAATTCTAACCTAAGAGTTGTGACGACCGAGGACTAGGGTCAATTCTGACCCAACTCAGGTGACGATCCAAGACCGATGTCAATTCTGACCTAAGAGTCGTGATAACCGAGGATCGGGGTCAATTCTGACCCAACTCCGATGGCGATCTAAGACCGAGGTCAATTCTGACCTAAGAGTATATGAAGATCTAATTTTGATTCCGCTAGAGAAAATGTCTTTTGATTTGAGTTAGGGAGTTGATAATTGGGGAAGCCTTTGTTTCTCTAGGAGACCTCGCGGGGGGGGGGGGGGGGGGGGGGGGCAACCTATTTTGGGTGATGTAAAAAATTCCGCTGGGGAAGTGATCAGGCGATCCTTAGAGACCCTCCGATGCTTTGTCGGGAGGAGATTCACTTGGTTTTTGAGGATTCTGCTAGGAAAGAGGGGTTCTGCTCGAGGGAATGCGAAATTTTCTTGGTGAAAATGATCTAAACCCTTCCTGGGATTTTTAGGAATTTTTTAAGGGTTTTTTTGGGCTTTCTGGTAATTTTTGGCAATTTTTGTACGAAATTTAAGGGGGGGAGTCGGTCGGCATAGTATGAGGGGTGCCATTCGGCTGTGGCACATACTTTTGGGCTACCACGGGAAGGTAAGGAGTCAGTGTCAATCGGTATGGTGGGGGGAAGTGCGATCGGCATGGTACTTGGCATCCTATAAAAAGGGGGTGAATCCCTTCATTTTTTCACAGCCTCTTTGCCGTCTCTCTTTCTGCGATTTTTTTGCAAATTGTCCTAGCATTCTGATCTTCAAGAAATGGCCGCTTTTGTGAGCACTGTAGTCCACCGGGAGTGGTTGACCATTTATGACTGGGCAAATGTGGAGTGGAGGGCTAGGGTGCCTCTTGCTTTGGGGAATGAGAACTCCTTTGATGCGTTTGAGCCTGTTACGGATGAGCGGACCTTGTTGCGAGAGCCATCGCGTCATCGCTCTTCGAGAGTGAGTCCCAGCAGTTATGTAAGTAGCCCGACCTTTGGCATTCCTTTCTTTTTGGTGATTTTTCTTTCTTTCTTGACTTTTGATGAGACATTTCCTTTTTACCAGTCTGATATTTCTTTGAAGAACATGCGCGCCCATGGGACGACGAGGCTCAGGGATTTCTGGGAGCATCTCTGACCTGTGGTGTGTTGGGTGGTATCATCAGTGGGTTTTAGGAGGTTGGAATCAGTGCTGGATGAGACGCCTCGTTCGAGAGCGATCATGTGCGCTTTGGGGGAGAGATGGTGGGATACTACCCACACCTTCCATTTCGGCTTCAGGGAGATGACTGTGACTCCCATAGATGTGAAGTATCTACTGGGGTTGGATTGTGATGGAGAGAAGATAGAGGTGGATTTCTCTTTATGGGTGAGATCGGAGGCAGTGCGTGCGACACTTGGTGATGTATGGAGGATATTTTCTGGGGATTTTATCTGGTTGTCCCTACTGAAGGATGCTCTGTTGAGCAGGGTGATTGATGTGGAGGATGAGCTGTAAATGAAGCAGATGGCTCGGTTATTTATTCTGCTGGTATTGGGAGGTTTCATGGTGGCGTCGAGCGGCGACGTCGTCCATTAGTGGTTCTTTTTGTACCTAAGGATGTTTTCAAACATCCCTTTCTATGATTGGGGGAGTCTGACTATGGAGACCCTTTACTCTTCTCTATATGCATTCAGTCGGTGATGTCGGCAGACCTTTACTGGGGCTACATACATTCTTGAGGTATTCTTCATGCATTCGCATTTCCCTTTCATGCATTCGCATTTTCCTTTCATGCATTCGCATTTTCCTTATGCGTCTCTTTGTGAATTCAGACGTGGTTCTACGAGGTGATTGGGTGCAATACCCTGCTAATCGCTTTGAAGAATGACACAGTTGGGGACTTCTGTCGATTGTATCGATGGTTTAAGGCCAATCGGCAGTCAAAGGGATATCTCTCTCTCGAGGCGGTGCGTCAGGTCTTGAATGACCTGACCAGTGGTAGGGTAAGGTTGTTTCCATTTCAGTCTTCGTTTTTGCACCTTTTGATCTTGTATTGATTTATGCCTGCTTGGAGATTTTTAGGTGACCTTTTACCCCTAGGGTATAGCCATTCAGGATGCGGGGGCGATCGGGGTGAATACGCGGATGAGGCATTTGCTGGCGCATGAGTTCGGCCATTCCTGGTACCTCGGGGAGCGGGTGGTTCGTCAGATTGCTGAGGAGGAGGTGGTGGTTCCACCTGCGCAGCCTCCTGCGTCTATGAGGTGGGAGCGACTATTGTCGGATAATGAGAGGATCGCGGCGATGATTGGCAAGTCCTACTTGTTGGACACCGATACGGCTATGGCGTATGACTATATGGACTTTGTGACGAGCTGGTTGATGGAGCCCAGCATATATGATGCCCTGCATTTCCCTCCGACGGGTTTTAGTCGGGCGGTGGGGTCTTCCCACAGCGGCGGTGATCCGTCAGCATCTAAGGCGGAGGTGACTTCAGAGGTTCCTTTTATACGATTGCATACCCCTTCATACAACATTCGGAGGGCTGATGGAGGGATGGTGCCTACATTGCACCGTCCTCTTGCGATGGATTCGGAGGAGTTGGGTTTGACAGAGGAGGTCCACCTACCTGCGATATACCTTTATGTTCCTCTCTTTCTTTTTTCTTCTGTTTTGGCCATCTCTATTTTGATACTGATATCTCTCTTTCTTGTAGTAAGTCCAGGTTTTGACCACTTGGCTAAGGGACATCAGAGACTGGATATCTTCGGCGACTGCCCATATTCGGGACGCGGTTCCTGTCCCTTCTTGCTTGGTTCCGTCTACTTCATCTGGAGAGGACTCGGGCTTGGGTAGTGGTGACGCGTCGTCTCATCATAGGGGGAAGAGAGAACGTCGTAGGGGTGGAAGCTCTTGAGAGAGAGAGAGAGAATGTGGGTTCGGGCTGAGTCCCGTTGGTTTTACTTTTTCTTTTTACTTCCTGCAAAAATGATGTAACACAGAAAATAGATATATGCAATGCAATGGATTTTTTTTATTATCTTTTATAAATGATAAATGAATGCATGCACATGCGCTTTTTACTTTGCTGCTGAGACCGTAAAAAGGATTATTTTTGGAATTTTTTGAAGCAAAGTTTTTTTATTAAAGGGAAATTATATAAGGACAAAAGGGATTTTGAAATTCTATTGAGAATATCAATTTATTTTTATTGAGTTTTTTTATTTGACAAAAGAGGAAAAAAAGGTAATTTTCTAAAAATGGAAGGTTTCCAATCGGCAAGCACCCTAACCTACCTATCGGCAGTTCAGTCCAGTCCTATCAATTCAAAACTTCGATTGGTACCCTCTTCAGCCTTTGGTACCTTATGGGGAGGATTCCCTCCGATTTATGTAGGGATTATGTCTCTTGTGAGGGTTCTCAAGTATAAAAAGGGGGAAGGGTGGAGTGTTTTCATCAGATCCTTGCATTCTTACCTACTTGCCCATTATCTCTTAGCCTTGCAATATGGCTCTTCCTAGTAGCATTGAGTTTGACAATTACCTCGAAGCCTTGGAAGCAATGTGCTCTTATAATGTCGACTACGATTCTTTCAACATGCATCGATTCTCTTTGTGGTGCAATCGGCCTATTGAGTGGAACGTACAGATGGTGACGGTATAATTCTGGTACCCCGAAGACCATGTATTCCTCTTTGGATTAGAGGAAGTTTGTCCTACCTACGAGGAATTTTCTGCCATGTTGGGTGTAAATCCCAATGTTGCTGTAGCTTTGCCCAAATTTTTCCGTTCTCCTAAGGATTTGTTGGTCGGGCTTCTTCATACTTTGCCTTCGGCGGCCAGATCATTGGTTGTTGGAGGAATGATCTCTCTCTCGGCGGTGCTGCAGTCTGTGCATTTATGGGAAGTAGGGGATGCTGGCTATGCTGGAGCCATTTTTTGGGCGTGGTTTCAAAATTATTATTGGTGACTGGAGAATTGTAGGTGGACCCGCAACTTGTAGCCATTACTTCATGGATGGCATACCGTCGCTATCCTGCGACGGTGATACTAGCGGAGACCCTGAATGGCCTAGATTCCTAGAGAGAAGGTCATTCTAACTTTTTGAAGGGTAGCCCCGTGATACTATTAATGTGGTTGCCTAAAAGATTTCGCTTGGCGACTCCTCCAGAATATCCCTTGTTGGTCGTACCCAACTTCTTTTCACGCTACTTCATCAGTGTTGGTATGTATGTTGAGAACTGGGAGCATTGGCTTGTGGAGCCTGGGGCTCCTGGTCTGTATTGGTCAGTGCCTTGGTGGGGGCAGTCGCACCCTATTCTGGAGCTAGGAGAGTATTCATATGTGCGGCTGGTTGGTCTCTGGCAGACCTCCTTTTATTTCCCTTGGCGACTTCTGCGCCAATTTGGCAAGGCCCTGGTCGTGCCACCTCAGTTCTCAAATTTCTTTTCGGTAGAATATTTGACTGAGCGCCTGCCTCTGTTGCTTGTATCTCTATGGGAAAATCGGCGTCCATCGACCCGTCCCTCCCAGTCTGTCGGGAAAGTTTGGCATGTCCCTAAATATTATATGAAGTGGTTGTAGAGGAAAGTAGTCAGCAAGATATTGGTAGTGGAGATTGGACAAAGATGGTTTGTTTTATCTAACATCATGGAAGGGGGTGTTAGGGTCTTTTCAAAGATGGTTCAGGCTCATCGGTCCATGGAGTGTTTATGGCACTTTATTCCGGCAGGGGAAACTTGGGGACCTTAGGAAATAAATGATGAGGGTGCAGGCTCCTCAGGTAGCGGTGGGTAGGACTCTTGGAGAGTTTATTTGTGTAATAGGGAATAGATGTGGGGATTTTATTTGGCTTTTTAAGGTAGTAGGGGTAAGGGAGTTATCCATTCCTTTTCTTATGTAATCCGTACTCTAATTTCTTATTAATGAAATAAACAAGTTTTTGATCATCCAGCTGTGCCTTTCGATGAGTTTTGTATTTTGAATTATCTATACTAATCGCTAAGGTATACATAATCCTTTTGTTCAAGTATTTTTTATAATGAACTGCCGTTCTCGGAGGTAAGAAAAGAATGGTATTTTGTGAAGAATAAAGGGCCTCACTCATGTGAGGTGTATCAGCTGCCTACGTACCTCTGGGTTTTTTGAAAAGTTTTTTTATCTGTTTGAAAATAATTTTTGCAGAGGATCAGGCCCACGTAGTTCTAGGTAGAGGGAAAAGAAGAGTTGTTTTTTCTAGAATAGAAGGGGGATGAAAAGAGTCGTAGTGCACCGAGATTTCAGACTAAGGGTAAAATTTCTTGAGACGATCCAGATTGACTGGACAAGCCATATCTTCCCCATCTAGGTCAGTCAGCATGGAGGAACCGCCGAATAAGATTTTCTTCACAATGTAGGGGTCGCTCCAATTAGGCTTGAATTTCCCTCCGGGTCCCAGATGGGTTCTATTATCTCTTTGAGGGCTAAATCCCCATCCCGGACACCGCGGTCCTTAACACTCTTATTGAATTATCATGATATTCGGCGATGGTACCCCTATATGTGGTAAAGAGCTTTCAATCTTCTTTCATCTAGGAGGGCTAGCTCATCAAGACGGCTTTAGCACCAGTCTTCTTCGCTAACTTTGCTTTCGAGCATGATGCATAGTGAGGGTATTTCCAGCTCCACAGGTAGGACTGCTTCCATGCCATAGACTAAGGAGTAAGGGGTGGCCCCAGTAGAGGTTCGAATTGAGGTTCGATAGCCCCAGAGGGCATACGGGATCCGATCTGCCCAATCCCTTAACTTTTGGTCATCTTGTTGATGATAGCTTTGAGGTTCTTGTTGGCGGCTTTAACTGCACCGTTAGTCTGAGGTCGGTAGGGAGAAGATTTGTGTCTCTGAATCCCGTACTCATTGACTACTTCTGCGACTTTTACCTCGAAATGCAACCCGCTATCTTACACTAGCTCGTGCGGGACCCCATATCGGCAGATAATATTCTTCTTGAGGAATTTGGCCACTTTCTTGGTGTTCAATACTGTGTATGACTCAACTTCGACCCATTTGGTGAAGTAATTAATGGCGACTAGGATGAACTCATGTCCATTTGAATCCTTTGGCGTAACCTTTCCTATAATGTCAATACCCCATGTGGAGAATGTACAGGGAGAGGTCATGCTGTATAATTCTTACGGAGGCAGGTGTTAAAGATTGGAGAATTATTGACATTTGAGGCATCTCCGAACATAGGCGGTGCAGTCCTGGGTCATGGTGGTCCAGTAGTATCCAATTCAGATGATTTTCTTGGCAAGCATATGACCATTCATGTGGGGCCTGCATTCCCCGCTGTGGATTTTCTGCATTATCTTCTCAATCTTAGCCCCTACGATACAGTGTAGATGAGTTCCATCGAAGTTCCTCTTGAGTAAAGGTTTATGACAGATGATATACTGGTTGGCTAGCCTTCAGAGCGTTGTTCGGTCTTTCTTATTGGAACCCTCGGGATACCTACCATGTTTAAGGAGGCACCAGATATCATAGTACCAGCAATCGGCTAGTTCAGGATCTTTGATGGAGACAAGCTCAATATGGTAGCAATGGGTCGATTTGTCTTGCTTTTGAACTCGGAAGGGATTCATTATTATTCCCTTGGGCATGTCGACCATGGAGTCCAACGTAGCGAGAGCATCGGCTAGGTTGTTCTTTGCTCAGGGTAGGTAATGGAAGGTGATATCTCAGAATTAGGAGGCTAACCCTTCTAATGGGGCATGAAAGGGTTGGAGATTTTCGTCCTTGACTTTCCACTTTCTGAGCACTTGACCGATGATAAGGGTAAAATCCCTGTAAACATCAAGGTATTGAATACCTTTCTTAAGAGCAACTTTGAGGCCTACTGTGCATGCCTTCTATTCCGTCATGTTGTTGGTGCGAGGGAAATCCAATTTAATGGCGATGGGAGTGTGGGAGTCATCTGGGCCGATCAGAAGTATCCCAATGCCATATCCCTTTTTATTGGCAGCACCGTCAAAGAACATTTTAGATCGAAGGCTGTCTTGAGCGGTGCAGAGGATATTTTCATCTGGGAATTCGGAGATCCAGACATCTGCTTCTTCCATAGGGTAATCGGTGAGGTATTAAGAGATGGGTCTTCCTTTAACAGCTTTCTGTGTAACGTACACGATATCGAACTCAATTAGGAGCATCAACCATTGGGCCATTCGACTAGATAAGTCGGGTTTCTCAAGCAGGTACAAATTTGATGGGGTCTGTTCAGGATACAAATTTGATGGGGTCTATTCAGGATACAAATTTCATGGGGAAGGCGAGCATGTAGTGTCACAACTTTTGGGTGACCCAGATAAGTGCAACACACGCCTTTTCCAAAGTAGTGTTGTTGACCTCGTACCCAGCCAATTTACGACTGGTATAATAGATAGCTATTTCTTTATGGGAGCCCTTAAGGTATTGGGCCAGTAAATCCCCAACAATAGTGTCGGTTATGGTTAGGTATAGGAGCAAAGGGAGACTAGGCTGTGGTGGCATGAGCACTGGAGGTTGGGTCAGATTTTGTTTGATTTGGTCAAAAGCTTCTTGGCATGACTCATTCCAAACCTTGGTTGAATCATTTCAGAGGAGCTTGAAGATCGGTTCATAGATGGAGGTTATCGGGTTGATGAACCGGCTGATATATTGTAATTTTTTAAGAAAACCTCAAACTTTTTTGTGAATCAGATCGTGTAGGATGGTTGTGGCAGCCCTTTGGTAGGTAGCCCCAGCATTTTTTAGACCAAATGGCATAATGGTGTAGCAAAAGGTTCCCCATGGGGTGATGAATGCGATTTTTTCTTAGTGGTCGGGGTGCATCTTGATTTGGTTGTATCCAGTAAACCCGTTGACGAATGACTTGAGAGCATGACTGGTTGTGTTGTCCACGATCATATCGATATTGGGTAGCGGATAATCATCCTTTAGAGAAGCTTTGTTTAAATCTTGATAGTCTACACACATTCTAACCTTCACTCCTGATTTCGACACAGGTACTATGTTGGCTAGCCAAGTGGGATATTCAATCACACGAATGAAGCCCATGTTCAACTGTTTGACCACCTCTTCTTTGACCTTGAGCGACCATTAGGTGCGGAGCTTTCTCAATTTTTGTTTAACCGGCTTGTAATCTGAAAGAGTGGGTATCTCGTGCTGATCTATTTCAGGATCAATGCCGAGCATATCATCATAGGGCCATGCGAAGACATCCACGAACTCCTTCAGTAATTCTTCGAGTTGTGCACGCTCATGCTTGTCAAGGGTGATCCTTATCCTAATCTTGCGCAGTTGGCTACTAGAACTGAGATTAATAGCAACAATATATTCCTCATTAACTTGAACGCGATTATGTTGTTTATTATCAACCTTATTTAGATCAGTTAACAATTGTTCATTTGCAAAATCATCATCATCAAACGTTTGATTAGAATCCAAGCAGTTAATGTAAGGCACAGCAAGATACTCAAAATCTTCGTTTATTTCATTGATAGGAAACACAGCATTGAGAACCTTATCAAAATAGGCCTCGATTACATTTGAACAAGGATAGACAACAAAAGAAGAAATGGGGTAAACATTGGGGTTAGGGGAGATTTCAAAAGGAAGAACTGGCGCAGCATGACAGTTGAGGAGGGGTGTATCAGCATCTGTAATCAGATGGGATGGATCCATTGATGTGGTTCCTGAATGAACCATGCAAAGGGTCAGCCCCAGTGTCTGTAAGTTGAAGGAATCTTCAAAATCACTTTCCTCAGTCTCTTCGTTATCTTTGATGAGCAGTTGTATGCGGTGTTGGAAACTTTCAGCCCATGGGTAGCTATCTTGGAAAAATATCGCCATTCCAGGCTTCATCTTCTTGTCTGTGTGGTCGTACCATGGTTCTGGAACACTGCAAAAGGGGAAATCTTCGCCTTCTTTGATGAATCGTCCATTCAAGGAGTCTCCTGAGATATTCAGGATGTAGTCTAATCTTCTCTTTTATCGAGACTAGGGAGAGTGGCACAGCCTTCCCCATAACTTCGGCAGAGATGTTGAGTGCATGATTGGGATTTGGGCCAACTCTGGGGATTTCTTCTTCAGAAAATGATAGAATTCGGGTAGAGGTCAAGGATCCGACCAGATTTATCGCTTCTTCTAGTGAGGTAGAGGGAGGAACTGTGGGTCCAGTGAGCAATTTGATTAAAGCATTTCTGTGCAGATGGGAAGACATGAAGAGTCCCCATAGAGTGATGTTAGCTTGACTTTTCTTCAGTTGATCGAGGATCTTGCTCTCCTCAATGGTCATCTCTGGCATAGGAAGGTTTTCTACGCTCTTCCCCTTGTCATTTGTTATTAGTGAGCTTGGAACCTGGTAATGTCTCCCTTATCTGGTCATGTGATTTACTGAAGAGGGAAAGAACATGAATCCCGTTTCCTCGTCAATCTCAGGTTGTTCTGCCACCCTGCTTATTTCTCCAAGGATCTCTTCAAATGATATCATCCCACATATGTCGTCTACTGGGCCCGTTCTTTCTGAAGCTTGTTCTTTGCTTGAATTTTTAAATTCTTCCCCCTATCCAGTGGCAATAATTATGTCTTTTCATGTAAATTCAATGCATTCCACAACTTCAACAGCATCTCCATACAGGTCCTCCCATTCTGTGGGGATGTGTGTGATTTAAGGAACCAAACGCCCTTTGTATCTTCAAAGTGTCAAGTAACCCGGTGATACTACAAATGCTATTGGTTTACCCGAATAATTCTTCCATAATATGGACAACATCATCTAGGCTTACTTCGTCGGTTGGTACCACCCATCTGTCTGAATCTCGGGAACACTTTTATGCTTCCAAGAATAGTGTGATGAACCTCTGGCAATCGTTGACCATCTGTGAGGGAAATTTCAGCCCGAACTCTAGGAGTTGGTTTAACACCTCTGATAATTCCATATTCTCATTTTCAGAACTGGTACGAATATTGATGCACGCTCTGGTAAGGAGTGATAGTGCCTGATCAGCGAGGTTAGTAGGGTCTAGGAGGAAATATGGGCAAATTTGAAGAGGTTTAGGAGAGTATATGGGTGTGATTTGAGTTGAGGGATTGAAATTTGGGTTTTCTTCTAAGAAGATAGCATTGGTATGATTCGGAAGTGGATTGTGAGTAGTGTTTCACTTAGGATTGGTTGGTGGGGCGATGGTACCCCGGTCAATGAGATCTTGGATTATATTTTGAAGGCGAAAGCATTGGCCAGTGGTATGGCCCGCAGTTTGGTGAAAGGCACAATGAGCATCGGCCTTAAAGTTTCTTAGGAGTGGATTTGGCAATAGACGGGGATCTAAGGGTTTGATGAGGTTTCGACCTAACAGAGCTTGGTAAACTTTGGAGAAGGGAGCATAGATCTCAGTTTATTCCCTTCGGATGGGGGTTGGGCGGCTTTCTGGTGCCCATGATGTGGTTGGTTGAGAGATGTTGTTGATGGTTGAGACTGTAGCACTGGCAGGCCTGTCATACTTTCTAGGGGTGAATTGTGCGGACACCTTCTTTGGTTCAACCTATGTTCTAATGAGGCTTTCCTCGATTTTTACTCCAACCTCTCTGAGAGCTCAAAAGTGAGGATAGTATTGTCCTCCCATCGTCGCTCGGACATGGGGTAAGAAGTTCTTCTTCACTATGTTGACTTGTTCTTCCTCGGATGGCCGATTTGTCATGGTAGTTGCTTGCTCCCTCCATCGGGTCATGAATTTACTGACTGATTCCACGGGGTTCTGTTTCAGCATCTCTAAATCACGATGAGTGACCTCAACCTCTTCGTTGTATTTGTACTGTGACATGAATGCTCGAGCTACATCCTCCCAATTACGGATTCTGGATTCCTCGAGAGATAAAAACCATTGGAGAGCACTATCCTTCAAAGTTAGCTGAAACAATTGAGCCATCACTTCTTCAGAAGCCCCTAGTAGAGTCATGGAATGATGATAACTGCGAAGATGAACAATCGGGGGTCCACTCCCTCTGAACTTCTCGATATTTGGCATCTTGAACTTCTCGGGCAACCTCGCTTTAGGATAAGGAGACATGTGGGTGTAGTCCATGTAATTCCCAGTGATCCTAACCTGGTCAAACTATTTGGTGAGCATCTTGAGATACTCTTTGACTTTATTCAACTCTTCCTCTTTTGGATCAGCGACCATAGGCAGGTTAGCCATAGGCTGGGCAATGTTTGGCATCGAAAGTTGGGAAGGCGGCGGCCCATTGACAAGAGGAGCACATGGAGCGTGCTGATATTCTTCGGGAACCCAGATAGGCTCGGGTGGACCCATAGCATGAGTTAATAGGGCCTCAAGCTCTTGAGGAATTGGAACCTAGTTTCGTTGAATCTCTCGGACCTCGGTTTGGAGGTTGTAAATCTTGGACACGAGCTGAGCTAGGACTGTCATCAGATCTGGCTGTATGACTGGTACTTGATCTGTATTCTCCATGGAAAGTGAATGTATTTCGGACTCGAAAGATGTAGTAGAGGAATGGAAGAAACTCCGGGGTGATTTGACTGAAGACTGAAGCCAATATGGAGCCAGGCCAAGGGCTTGCAATCGACCTGAGAAGGCGTAGGATGAGATTTATTTTTGGGAAAAAGGGAAGAAACTATATATATTTTTTGATTTTTTATTTTTTGATAAAGAAAGGAGAAATGTTTTTGGATTTTTGATAAAGAAGGGAGAAATGTTTTTGGATTTTTGATAAAGAAGGAAGAGATGTTTTTGGAGACGGAACTCAACATGATTATTATGATTATTATGTTCTCACTTGTATTTAATTCTCCTAAATGCAATGCCGGACGGGACCCGAGCCTGGAAAAGTGTTTTTTTTAATATATGCAAAGCTACGGTTGGACTTGTAACCAGGCTCACGGACAGGGTCCCGTTTTAAAAATGCCCAAAAATTCGGAAGACGGATCAACCCGAAATTTTGGCAGAGTTTCGGGTTAAAACCGGCAATCTAAAGTGCGTGTCCTAGGTTTGACACCTATATGCGGGTATGAAGTTTGTTGGGTGAATCGGCATGGGTTCCCCCCTTTATTGTGACTTCCACGATATACGTCTTACTTTTGCGGGACATCGGTACTTGTGGACAATCCATTTGATATACCTGAGTGTACGTGAATTGCCTCACCATATGCCTCGTTGGGACGGTATGTGTGAGAGAGAATTCGATATACTCGGCATATGTGAATGAATTCCCTGCGATATACCTCCCATCATGACTTTGGTCAAGCGGTACGATGCGGGGGAACCATTCGATATACATCGAAGGTACTTGGACAATGGAAGGTGAGAGTCATATCGCTTAGCCTAACTGCGACCTGCCAGACCAGTGCCCATTACGAAGTGACCCTCTAGTTACTGGGTAAAATTTGGCCAATAACAATGCTCTTTGGTGATGTCGTGTGAATCATGCATGATTCTCTTATTAGTATCTTATGATGAGAATGCTTTTCTTGATTATGCCAAATTGGGAGCAAGTACCAGTACCAAAGGTACACCGAGTATGGATGGGTGATGCGTGCAACATAAGGATATATGTGATCCTAGGTGCACGTGGTGTGAAGTGTACGTGGAGAATTTTCTACAAGTGTGTGAACAAAAGCATAAGCATGGGATATACATGGAAAAGGGGGAACATGCAGATATGGGGGGAAACATAAACAAATATAGCATCCATGCAAATAGAGTCAAGCCCTCAAAATAGATACGTCCCCAGCGGAGTCGCCACTGTGGCAATCCCCGATCCTCGCCGCGCAGGTGGGAGCGCAAAGGGGAGAGGATCCTTCGGGTCCCGCGCATCCCTCTCTGGAGCGCTTCGGTCAGCGTCATTTAAGATGAGGTGTAAAAATGTAGAGAGATTCAGAGTCGCCAGTCTATTTTACTCAAAACAGATAAAAGAAAAAGGGGAAGCCATCCCGAAGGATGGCATCCAAAGACATAGTGGTGCATGCAAAACCAAGATGATTCGAGAAGGGTTCGGAGGCTAAGTTACGAAATGGTAAGGTGTTAGGCACCCATTTCGCCCTTTAGAGCTCTCATGGATATTTATTATTTTCCTTTATATTTCCCCTCATGATATGTGTGCATGTGTATATATATAATGGAGGCAGGAATCCTCGACTTGTATCATGGAAAGGATAAAGCGAGTCATCCGCAGGAAGATATAAGAATAGTATTAGAAAAATAAGATTTACACGATTACCCCTACGTTGGTGGTTATAATGGAACGATAACGCATATGGAGTAATACGTTTCAAGTATATAGAATATAAGAAAATTAGCTTTAGAGAAGATAGGAAAATAAGAGAAAAAGTGAGAAAAGGACTCGAGTCTCGGGTTTTACCCCGAGACGCCTAAGTAGCCTAAAAAGGCATCAAAGTCCACGTAGTTCGCATACAAAACGAGGGTGGGGTTTATCCCATAAATCCAAATGGGGGATCTTGTATTTGTGGGCGTGTGTGTGTGTGTAGGAAAAGTGTTTTAGTTGTGAGAAAAGTGTGAGAATCCCTATTTGGAATTTATGAGCAAACCCTCTTTTTCTTATTTATTATGTTTTTATTTATATGAAAATAAGAGATGTGCAATAATACTAAATAAAAAGTATATTAGGATGTGTGAGATGAGATAATAAAAAGTGATAGGTAATAAAACAAGTTATTGCAAATTTAAGAGAATATAAGAGAAAGTTAAGAATGTTGGACCATCTTGAAGATCTTGAGCTTGATCTTGAATGTGGGATAGCAGCCCTTGCACTTGGATGATGATGGAAAGTGGCTAATTCACCAAGTTTGATGAAAAGGATGATGAAAAGTGGAAGTAAAAAAGGGATTTGGAAGTTGAAATCATGCTGCCTTGGAGAGAGGTTTTCGGGATTCGCTGAGAGTGATTTTTATCAGATCTGGTCTCCTCCTGTAAATGAGGTGAAGGCCTCCTTTTATAGGCTCATGTCACTGCCGATCGGCATAGACCTGATACTGCCTATCAGCACCTGCCGATAGGCAGGGTCTGGAACCTACCATTTGGCAGTGTGTTTCAGGCCTTGTCGGGAAATCGACTGCTGGGAGAAAACCGTTGGCCAGAATCTTGCACGAGGTACACCATTGGAAAGATAATTCAGAGAATTTCGAAAATCCTTTGGATCGCTCCAGGATTCAGGAGTTGACTTTGGGTCAAATATGGCTCGGAAACGTTTGTCGGTCCATTGGATGGGGAATCTCTCGGACGCAAACGGATCGTTCGTCCGTATGGTAAGTCCAAATCATGCATGGGGCAGACCGTTGGAAAGGTTAGGAGATGTACTTCCATGTTTCAAAGAGTTTGACCCGGTTTGGGGAGCTGACTTTGGTCAATCGGGCCTTGGAAGCATTCGGTGACCTCTTGGAGTCAAACGGATCGTTCGTCCGCATGATAAGTTGGAATCGCGCACGGTATGGACCATTGGAAAGGGTATTCAGTGCACTTCAAAGATTCATTCAGCCTCGATTGATCTGAATAGTTGACTTAGGTCAAATAGAGCCCCGGAGTGCCCGGTGGCCTCTAGGTCAAGTTTCGGATGCAAACGGATCGTTCGACCGCATGGTAAGTTGGAATCGTGCACGGGATGGACCGTTGGAAAGGGTATTCAGTGCCTTTCGAAGATTCATTCAGTCTCAGCCAAGATGAAGAGTTTGAATTTTTAGTCAAACTAAGTCGGGGAGCGCCAGATAGCTTCTAGGTCAGTACTCGAGACATGACCTAGGTTCGTAGTGATGAAGGGAGCTACTAGGGACCTAAGGAGTGTTTGGGGGGTAACGAAATGTGACGCGACTCAAAAAGTGTCTCTAATGTGCATTGAATCTAGGCTCAAGTGCAAGCCTATCGCGTTAGTAATAAACCCAGTAAGTCGGGATCGTATCCACAGGGAAATAGGACAACAGAGTTGTGACGACGTTAGATAGATAAGGAATCTTGTCTCTGACTCTAAAAAGAAAGGAAAAATGATTTGGTTCTGAGAATGATTATACTAGATGCAATTATGAAATTATGAAATGGTGCAATTATACTAAATTACCTAAAATACTGATGAAGACTGATTTAAAACTTTAAACTATGTGATGAGAAAAATAGGACGGGAATACAATCCCCCAACCTTAGTGTACTGTAGTTATAATACTAATCATAAATTTAACTGATTAATTAGACCCATAATTTAGTACTCCCAAGCATTACGTATATGAGGTTCAAGCCCGCATCATACTTAATCTGAGGACAAGTAAATCGGTATCACGATAGTGACGCTCAAATTGCATTCTGAAGCATCCCGGTTTCTCAGGAGCAAACGAGATATAAAGATCTAAAATATTTGTGTTCCTGCGTGATACGAGCGTAATCAATCACTAAATTCAGAGGATTAATGTTATAAACATGCAACTATCACATCAGGCTCGGTTCATGTTTCCCGACCTTAGAAAATCTAGCCTAGCATGCTGAAAGCAATGAAAACAATTTTTAAATTTTAGAAAGCCATAATTAAACTAAGGAAAACTTTTGTAGAATGATGTAAAAAGGAATTGAACAGAGAAAACTAACTCCTAATCTTACCAAAGCAGTAACAACAGCAATTAAGAACACAGAATTCTGAATAATCTTCAATCTTGGAATTGAAATTGTAAATTATCTCTAAACTAGGGTTTGCTAGAAAGAAGAGAGAATTCTATTAATTCTCCGTACAAATAATGATAATAAATCAGGTTTTTATACCTTACAAAAATTCAGGAGTTTTTGTTCCACTAGGACTCTTCTTAGGAGAAGGATAAGATTATAGAATATCGGCAGCCGGACCGGTCCGGGGATTAGGCGGATCGGTCTGCCTTCCATGCGGATCAGTTCTTTTATTTTTCAGGCGGACCGGTCCAGGGCGGATCGGTTCTTTTTTTTCATCCTTCTTCAGTTTTCTTTCCATCCGGGGTCTTCTGGATTATGCACTACGGACCGGTCCAGCCTGGGGGCAGTACGGTCTGCCTAGTTGACTTTTTCCATCAACTTTGACTGCTCATAACTTTTGTTCCGGGACTTCGATTCAGGTGCTGTTTCTTCCTACGTGCTTATGAATTTGATATCATCAACTTATCTTTAGGTGCCTCATTCAAATTCTGGGTAGAAATTACAATTTTGACCTTTTGACTTTCCTTCTTTCTTTTCTTGATTCTTCCGGTTTCTTTCTTTCAGTTTTGACATTAAATACCTGCAAAATTCATACAAAATACCAGAAACTCGGTGTACTCGTTAGGATAAGTCGGTAGCAAGATTATGAGATAAAGTCAAATCGATTATGTTGTTCGAGATGCTAAAAGTAACTAAATTAAGGGATAAATTAGGTAGAATTTATGCCTAATCAAACCCCTCTAACTTATAACTTTGTGCATCCCGAGCAATGTAAAATAATCTCTGCGCTGCTTAACTCTTGGAAAACATTTTATTGGGATAGAATACCTTTTTCTTGGGCAATCTATTGCATTTAGCGTATGCAACAAGCCTTTAAACCCCTAGGTCACCTTAGTAGGACGAGTTGTGTCTCGTGAGGGTGTGCAGTGAATATACCCACAAAATTCGACTCAAAGAAGATTCAAAATATGAAAAAATTGTGCAATTCAAACTTTCCCAGAAAATAGTCATCATCAAGTCGTATTCAATAGTCTCAAATCATAGTGTGTGTGTGCGAAGCCGAAAATATAACCACCAATTTCCAGCGATTAATCATTACGTTACTTACCCGAAAATTCGTTTTGATTTCAAAATCTCACGGGATGCTCTCACAAACGAACCTCTCAGATTATGGCTATTCTCTTGGTATGCGTGATATAAAGAGTATGTATAATGGATGCAAAATTACGCATACAAGTGGAAAGACGAAAATTTTATAGTCATAGGATCTCATCAACGGATTATGGTTTTAAAAATGGGAACATTGCCTCTTTTTGCACATTCAATCTCTTCTTTTATCTTTTGGTATATTAGCTCTTCACACGGTAACCAATTTCACAATTTAGACTCAGTTAGGACTTTTTTCGGGTTTTAAGATATATTGGGTAAAATGAAAGAGGTCGGGAAGTTTGGAATTGGAAAATTCATTTATGATGTCCATTTGTGCTTTTTCCGAGCTATTGCTCACTTTTTTTCTATATTTTTCTATTTTTTCACTTCTTTTCTTTTCTTGCTATTTTTGTTGAGCATATCTATTTTTTTCTTGCCCCTTTTTATGCACTTTTTGGACTTAAATTTTGAAATTTTTTTTCTTTTTCGCAATTCCGGGCTATTTGGGTTTTTCGGGTTATCAAACCAAAGGAAAAAGTTTATTTGGCTCAATTTGGGTTACAAAAGGGGGTGATTTTTCGCTACTTTTTCTTGCTAATATTTTTGGGTGACAAACGAGGGCCTACTTCATTGTCCAAAATACCAAATGCGTTACCATATACATTTCGAGACGACTTAAGTTTAGAGATCAATTTTGGCACGTTTTTCAAACAATATCACACACGTTTTTCATAATCGATCAAAATGAAGGATTGAGATCCTCGACGACTTTTTAGACGCTGAAAATAACTTTGAGTTAACAATTAACTCGGATTGATTTAAAAACTCGCAAAAAGTGATTGGTTCGAATCTCACCGGGTTTGTTAATCTCCACACTTATTCGCTAAGTCGTCAATTTTCGCTCAATTTCCATCTTTAGTCAATTTCGGCTTTGTGTATGTTGAATTTCACAACTTAAGACTTTAAATCGACTTTTAATCATATTTTTGAAAATTTTGAATTCCAATTCTTATTTATTTTGAACAAAAATATTTTTGGGTTTTTCAAAATTTTATGATTTTTTTGGAAATTTCTCGGCATTTTTGAAAATTTGTGAATTTTTAGAAATACGCACTTGTGACCCCCCCCCCTAACTTAGACTTTTGCATTGTCCTCAAGCAAAAAGGACTAAAATCTAAACAAGGCAAAATAATAAGTGCGATAAATAAAACAAACAAATGGAGAAAATGCAGATTTTATAGCAAACAAGACTGTGGTACAATTACAAGGAAAAGCATTCAAACATGTGAACAGGAAAACAACTAAAAACTTCCATAACCACCTAAAGCTTCACTGGGGCGGGGGGTGTGAGGAATTGGGCGCGTCGGGGCCATAGGGGTCATAGAAATAGGACGGCAGTGGCTCATTAGGATCCCCTTGGCGTCGGTATATGTCCGATTGGAAGCGAAACATCAAGCTGGTATCTCGACGGTAATTGGTCAAGAAGTTGCCGAAGCTCGTCTCAAGCACCGCCATACGGTTGGTGAGGTCTCTACCCGCCCACTCAAAATTCGGTTCGTCTTCTTCGTCCGTCGACTCTTCATCCGGACCGACATCCCCCATTTCGACATCCGCATCGGCTGCCTCTTCTTCCTCTTCGTCGCTCTCGCTCGAGGCTGCCTCCTCTTCTCTATCACTTCCCCTCCTTGCCCGAAGGACAATTAGTTGTTTGGCACTCTTAGTGCAAGTTCCCTATCCAAAAGGATCGGGAATGCGAGTACTATCGAGCGGCGCCGCTATGCCATCATCCTTGAGGATAGAGGTGATCAATCTTGCATAGGGAAGTGGGGTAGCACCTTTCTTATCTAATGTCGCGGTGATGATGTCAACATATAAGGTTGGGGCCAAGTGGCTAGAAGTGTGTGGATCAAATAGGTGATAGGTCAATGTGGCCTGATGGGGCCGCATCGTGGAATCGTTGGACGTTTGCAAGATGTTAGCGCACACGATTTGAAAAGTGAGGCGCGACTTCTCATTAAGGCATCCAACGGCGACGGTTTGCCCCGTCCAAGCAACATTCGGTGCAATGTGCTCCATGATCACGTCTTTGGCAATCGGGGCGACTTTCCTTGGATAGGTGAATTCTTGGACATCCAGAACATCGTATTCGGCCAACTTCGCCGTGAGACGGGCCAATGAAAATGGGATGACAGTACCATCCACGTATGCTTAATCCTTGAATTGGCCCGTTCGAACAAGGGTGCCATAAAAGGATCGGACCTTGGCTGCCCAAACCTCTTCATAGGGTTCATTGAGGAATCGGCACCACCTCCTAGCCATGAATAGGGCGTGACAAAGTTGCGCAGACCTGTCCATTGGATAGCGCGCTCCATATGGAGTTTGCGATCCAAACTGAAAAACCGATGGCACCACCGTTCCTCTTGGCAGGAACAAAATTCCCCATTGCCGGAGGGGAGGATGTCGGTGGAGTCGTACTTGGTGGGGGCAACTCTTTGGGCCATGATAACGAGAGAGATATTTGCTAGAAAATTAGGGAGGGAGAAGAGAGGAGTTTGGTTGAATGTGTGGAGTAAAAGGGGGGGTTTGGGTGGTTATTTATAGGTGAAAGGGTGGGGGTAGGGTTTGGATTTGGAGGAAAAAGGGGGTGTATTTGAGAGGGAAAGGTTAGGCTTGGGAGTGGTGTGGATGATT
Organism: Sambucus nigra; assembly: GCA_949130495.1. Classification (NCBI taxonomy): domain Eukaryota; kingdom Viridiplantae; phylum Streptophyta; class Magnoliopsida; order Dipsacales; family Adoxaceae; genus Sambucus; species Sambucus nigra. The sequence goes on along the minus strand of OX422213.1, from coordinate 165,148,912 downwards.
TGTGAGGGAATGAATGGGATTGGGGAGAAAGGGGGTGAATCTAGGGAAGAGGGAAAAACAGATCTGCAGAAAGTGGACCGATCTGCCAGGGGATCGGACCGGTCCGGCCCTTTAATATGCAGGAAAATTTGACTACCGAACCGGTCCAACTTGAAATTAAAGGAACCGGTCCGGGGCCGACCGATCCGGCCCTAAAATAAAGGAATCAGTTCGGCTCTTGTATTTGAGCTGGATTTCTCCCCTAACTTAATTTCAATCGCTCTTCTCCGAAAATTTTCACGTTCACAACATACTCCCTGTCAATTGATATAAAAACCTCTCGATACCAATGACCAACGCAATTGGATTCAATATTCCCAAAACATGCGAATGCTTTCTCCCGAATGTACCTCAATCCTATCGACGCTCACTACACACACGACTCTCACCCCCTATGCGTCGGGGGTGCGATGACCTCGCTGTAATAGCTCACTCTACCTGATAAATGGGGTTCGACAACCAAACGGTGTCGACTTATTCCACACACGCCTCTAGATATGGCTTTAGGCGTTGTCCATTTACTTTGAATGTATTTCCCCTTTTCAGATCGTCTAATTCAACAGCTCCATGAGGGAAATCATTTTTAACAATGAATAGGCCAAACCATCGCGACCGCAACTATCCTGGAAAGCGGTGAAGCCGTGAGTTATAAAGAAGCACTTTTTGATCGTGAAGAAACTCTTTGTGTCAAATGATGCTATCGTGAGCGAGTTTCATCCTTTCTTTGGAAATTTTAGCATTCTCATACGCATCATTGCGTATTTCTTCTAAATCATTTATTTGAAGCTTGCGAGCTTCACTAGCTTTATCCATGGCATAGTTTAACTCCTTCATTGCCCAATACGCCTTGTGTTGTAACTCCACGGGAAAATGGAAAGTTTTTCCATACACAAAGCGAAAAGGGGACATGCCGAGTGGATTTTTACATGCGGTGCGATAGGCCCATAGTGAATCGTTCAATCTAAGTGACCAATCCTTTCGGGTAGGATTGACGGTCTTTTTAAGAATGTTCTCAATTTCCCGATTTGCTAGTTCGTCCTGCCCATTCGTTTGCGGGTGATAAGTCTTTCCAACCTTGTGAACGACTCCATACTTTCTCATGAGCTTCGCGAATGGTCTATTATAAAAGTGCGTGCCATTATCGCTGATTATCTCTTTCGAAGCAGCAAAAGGGGAAAGTATGTGTTCCTGCATGAACTCAATCACCAATTTCTATCATTTATCTTGATATCTATATCTTCCACCCATTTAGAAACGTAGTCTATCGTAACAAGGATGTATAGGAAACCAAAGTACGGGGGGAAAGGGCCCATGAAGTCAATACCCCAACAGTCAAAGATCTCAATAAGGAGTATGGGGGTAAGAGGCATCATGTCTCATCGGGTAATGGCCCCCATCCGTTGGCACCGATTGCAAGATTTGCTAGCAGCGTTCATATCTCAGAATATTGTGGGCCAATAGAGGCTGCATTGCAGAATTTTAGCGACCGTCTTTTTCGTCGAAAAGTGGCCTCCACAAGCTTCTGAATGACAAAACTAGATGACTTTCGGGATCTCATCATCCGGTACCAATCATTGGATGATTTGGTCCACGCAATATTTAAAAAGGAAGGGATCTTCATAGAAAAACATGCGTGACCGAGTAATAAACCTCTTCTTATCTTGCGGTGTCCAGTCGGGAGGGACGGCTCCCGTGACAAGGTAGTTCACTATGTCCGTAAACCAGGAAAGAAGAGGTAGCAAAAAGTTTCTCATCCGGAAAGTGTTCGCCTATGGGTATGGGATCACTAGGTACGTCGGACGAAAGTCGTGATAAGTGGTCGGCAACGACGTTTTCTACTCCTTTCTTATCTTTAATAGAGAGATTGAACTCTTATAGGAGTAGGATCCACCTTATAAGGCGCGGCTTTGCATCTTTCTTTGCAAGTAGGTACTTCAAAGTCTTGTGGTCGGTGAAGCAAGTAATGGGAGAACCGATAAGGTATGAACAAAATTTATCAAGGGAAAAGACTACCGCTAGCAACTCCTTCTCCGTGGTAGAGTAGTTGAGTTGTGGTCCGGTAAGAGTCCGGCTAGCATAATAGATGACATGGGCCTGCTTATCTTTTCTTTGGCCCAAAATAGCCCCTATCGCAAAATCACTAGCATCACACATAAGTTCGAATGGTAAGGACCAATCCGGAACGTGCATGATGGGAGCGGACACAAGCATGGTTTTCAGTTTTTCAAGGGAACTTTGACATGCTTCCATCCACTCAAATGGGGTATCCTTCATGAGTAGGTTGCTTAAGGGTCTACTGATGGCGCTACAGTCCTTAATGAACCTTCTATAAAACCCCGCGTGGCCCAAGAAAGAGAGCATGTCTTTGAGCGATTTTGGTGGGGGAAGATCACCTATAACATCTATTTTTGCCCTATCAACTTCTATTCCCTTGGATGATACTATGTGGACAATAACTATTCCCTCGGTGACGATAAAATGGCATTTCTCCCAATTCAGCACTAAGTTCTTTTCCACACACCGGGCAAGTACTTTTTCCAGTTTTTCAAGACAACAATCGAAAGAGGTGCCAAAAACACTGAAATCGTCCATGAACACTTCGAGTCCTCTCTCGACCATGTCGCTAAATAGGCTCAACATGCACCTTTGAAAGGTCGCAGGTGCATTACATAAGCCGAATGGCATACGTTTGTAGTCAAACGTACCAAAAGGGAAAGTGAAGGTCGTTTTCTCCTGGTCAAGTACATCTACCTCAATATGGTTATATTCGGAATAACCATCAAGTAAGAAGTAGTAAGGGTGGCTCGCTACTCTCTCAAGCATTTGATCGATAAATGGTAAGGGGAAATGGTCTTTCCTAGTTCCCGCATTGAGTTTTCGGTAATCAATGCAAACGCACCACCTGGTAGTGGTACGTTGGATAACTAGCTCTCCCTTAGCATTCTTCATCACTGTCATGCCCGACTTCTTCGGGACGACTTGAATAGGTCTCACCCACTTGCTATCCAAGATTGGGTAGATAATCCCGGCATCCAATAATTTGATAATCTCGGTTCTCACTACTTCTTTCATATTGGGATTTAGCCTTCTTTGCATTTCTCTTGAGGTCTTGAAATCCTCTTCGAGATGGATCTTGTGAGTGAAAATCAAAGGAGTTATCCCCTTCAAATCAGCGATGCACTAACCAAAAGCACTTTGGTGCTTTCTCGGAATTTTCAACAATTTACCATCCTGCTCCTCGTCTAGGATAGAGGAGACAACAAGAGGAAATGTTGCATCCTCTCCTAGGTATGAATATTTAATATGGGAGGGAAGTTTCTTCAATTCAAGGGTTGGAAATTTTTTATCGGAGGGAACCATGGGTGTATCCCTCGGTGGTAACTCCTCGAATCTAGAAACCCAACTAACATCTCTCGCATCCTCGTCCAACGCTCTCTCATCGAGTAACTCTCTTAACTCCCCAATGACCGCGCGGAAAAAGTGTGTTCGTGTGAGGACACAATCGTTGTGTGTTTCTCCGCCGCGATACAAAAACCTAAACTACAACTACACTTGACAAGCAAGCACAGCGGTAAGTCGGGTATCGTAAGAAATCCACAGGGAGTGATTAAATTTTAGACTTTAATTGTTTTAAAACTTCTTAGAATAAAAGGGTGTAAAAGAAATAAGAAAAGGAGATGGGTGGTTATGGTGGACTAAAGAAAAGAGAAGTTAACACTAAATTAAAGGAAAGCGAGGATCGGGATCGCATTCTACCACACGGATCGAAATAACTACTAATTAGAGTTAAAGCTCGAAAGCAATTTAATCGAGCATTTTCAATTAAGCATAAACATCACACAATAAGGAATTTAATCCAAAGTTGCGAGATTAAACATTTAACGTAAAATGGTCACACGCGAATTAAATTCGGAATATCGCTATAAACACTAAAGTTGCTTGACAAATAAAGTTAAACGCATAATAATCCAACTTTAATACACGCGGTTTCAATTAAATGCAATTTCACACGAAAACCTAACTTTCGAGGTTCTAAACCCGTAAATGGCGGAACACAATCCCGAACCTATTTATATACGGACAAATCATGGAAATAAACTAATTTACACTAATATTAAACTAATTAAGCAAGAAATAAATTTATCTAGGCAAGAAAGTAAAGAAAGCAAGTAAATGAAAGCATGGAAATTAAGGAAAACAACTAAATTAATGTAATTAAAACTAATGTACAACTTACAAAACAAAGAGTACAAGAGAGGAGTAGGGAAAATCTCCCAAGTTTTCAAACCCTAAAACTAGAGAATAATGAATATATCTAAGATTCCCTCTTCAAAATGAAGAGATAAGGGTTAAATACAAAATATCCCATGGCAAAATTGTAAATAAAAAGGAAAGTTGCCAAATATCAACAGGGCCGAATCGATTTGGCCTGGAGCCGAATCGATTTCCCCCCCCCCCCCCCCGATATTTGGCTACTGGTCCAAGCCGAATCGATTTGGCTAGGGGTGCGAATCGATTTGGCCTGGAGCCGAATCGATTTGGCTTCCGGGTTTTGGTCTCTTTGGAATCCTCTTCCGCTAAAAGTCTCATAACTTCTTCGTTCAGACTCGGAATGAGGCACCGTTTGCGACCATGCGAAGATTTTTCAGAGGGCTACAACTTCCATGAAGACATTGGGACAATTTCCCAAAGTGTGAATTGACTAAAATGCCCTTACGGGTGCGGATTTGTACGAAACTTCACCGGAATGCATCCAACTTCATACTTAGCACCTGTAATCCCTACAAAAGCCCAAATATACCTCATATACCGTGTTAACATATAAAATGGAGGTTGTCTGATTATCGAGCATAAATATAGGAATTAAGGTACCCGAGGGGGCTAATAACGCGTACGTTAACGGGTGAAATACGCAATATTTGCGTCGTATCACCCAACCTCCTAACTTACACATTGCTAGTCCCTAGCAATGAAATAGGAAACAACAAGAACTACAAGCAAACCAAAAGAAGGATACAATTACAAAATGGGATGAAAAATTAATAAAAAGATAAGGCCACTTTCGCGGGCGAACGATTGCATTTAGCATATGCAATAAGCCGTTAAACCCCTAGGTTACCCTAGTGGACAAGTGTTGTCTCGTGAGGGCTTTCAGGGATGAAACCCACAAACATCATATAGTTTCCTCAAAAGATGCCCAACCCGACATGCGACAAACTCAACAACAACGAAAAAGATTTCAAAAATGTTATAAGCATATTGAACGAATTCAAGCTAAAGTCCGTTGTTATTAACAGGTTGAATGCACCTCATAGAATTGAAACTTTAAAAGTGGGAGGGGTAGAGCACATGCATCGTGTGATTTGGCAAAAACTTAAATAATTCGGATAAACAAAAAGCAAGCATATATTCAATCCTCACGGGCATTACGCTCATCAAATGAATTCACTCGGAACGGGAGGTAACACACGGAACATGCGGGCATAAAGAGTAAATGTAAATGGAAACTAGGTCGCGCACATGTCACAAATGAAGAACGCTATATATGAAAGGAAAAATTATAATCTCAATGAAAGGATACCGCAAACTAAAAGAGGCGAAATGCATTTTCACAGATTATCAAAACTATTATGACTTTTAAATTAAATGCACCCTAAGATCACATAGGACTTTATAGGGTTGTAATGTAGGTTTGGGGTTAAGGTACGAAATGAACAGTATATGTACGGATTCAAAGTGTTCGGAGATGAAAACTTGAAATAATGGAAAGAATGCGGGCAATACCAAAATTGGAAAATAAGTTCCAAACGAGCATTAGATATATCATCGGGGAGAGTAATCAAAGCTTATTGAACACTATACACAACATATACAACTTTCTCTTTATTTTCTTTTCTTATTTTTCTCACTTTTTCTTTTTTGTTTTCTTTTGCTTTTTGCTTTCTCTTTTTCTTCACTTTTTTTTTCACTTTACTTTTCAAACTCTCATATGCTTAAATTGCAACCACACTACAATAACATCATTCAATCCCAAGTATCATTCCAAACAAAGGTATGTAAGGTATATGTATGGTATATAACTCCAATTTGGAGTTGGTTATTGGATTTGGGTTATGAAACGAAAGACTATATTTAGGCTCAAAGGGGTTAACGAGGGTAAACATATAAGGGTGAGGTCAAGGCTAATATGGGTGATATAAGAAAGAGGGCCTATGATCATTTCACAAAGTTCACGCAATTCTCGAGTCAAAACAATATATAAAAATCATGATCAAGTAACACATTTCAAGTATGAACTCAACTAATCAACGGTCAAATGCAAGATTAGTGAGATTACCAACGAATTCAACGCTTTAAATGAGAAAAGGATAGTGTATAACACTCACAAACGACGAAAGGTACAAAGCTCACTCGGTGCAAGTATATACAATGCAACAAAAGATTACCGAGTTATAAAAATCTTAAACCAAATCAATATAACCAGGAAAGTGCATATGCTCATGGGATAAAGTTTAATTCATGAAGTTATTCACAATATCAATGATTTGAGGACAAAAGTCCAATAACTTCTAAAATCGAGAACATGCATCATTGAGTTGTCTATTGGATCGGGAAATTATTGAAATTTATCACTGGAAACAAGGAAAAATGCCCAACAAAGGAGAAAAAAGAAAGAAAATATTTTTGAAAATTTTCAAATTTTTCACAAAAAGGCATACTTAGTAACTAAATGTGAGCAAATCCATGGACTACACATGAAATGGATAGAATATCCTACACCCCTAACTTAAATGTTGCATTGTCCTCAATGCGCATTAAGAACACAACATAAAGAGAGGAAAAGAACGATATTACCCAAAATTGGAGCGATCTCCATAAGCGCGAGTCCAAAGGAATCTAAAAAACAAGTTAGTACCGAGCATAGCAAAAAAAATAACAAAAAGTTAACTAATTACACAAGACCAAAATAAAAGGAAAGAAAAATAGGAAAGAAAGAAAATTAAAAAGATAACTATTTACAACCTACTATTTAGGCTTCACAGTAACTATACACTAGAAGTCTAAATAGTTGAGGGTCCACCCAAAAAGGGATTTGACTTTGAAAGATCAACGGTGGACCCTCCAAAAGGAACATGCCTCCCGGAAAATAAGAATTCCGTTTGAACAACGGAAGGCATGTGGGTGGTGAAAAAAGTGAACCATCGCCAATTTGAAATTTTGGGCGCACGATGGGGGATTTGGATAATAAGGGGGAAAGGTACACTTGAGGTCCAAGAAAAGTTGACTCATCTCCCAGAGATTTTTCAAATGGAATGGGAGATGTTGAACACGTGGGGATAACATCCATCGAAAACAAGTCATGTAAAGAGTCCTCATCGGCAAAAAGTGTAGAAGTTTTAAAAGTTTCTACCGACTCATAGGAATCAACCGGTAATTCTAATGGTTCAATGGTGGAAAACGTATATGGTAATGAAATAAATTCAATCTCCGTCAACATATCGTCAGAAGGAGATTGAATTTCGGGGGAGAGAGATGCACATTCGATGAGAAATTCTTTAAAAAATTGAGGTGAAACACAAGTTTCCACCTCCTCGTTGTTTTGTGCATAAGAATTCATCTCATCGCAAAGTGCTCCAAGTCTCATTCCAGCATCATTTAGGCTTTCCAAACCTTGGGAGTAAAGAAGAAAAGTTTCTTCCAAAGTAGGCTTCCTCGGCTCCAGAGCCTCGGACTCCTCATTTGGTTGAAACTCGTCTTCGAAAGTATCGAAATAAGAATCGTCATTGGATTCAAATAATGAATCCAACTCAAGCTCCCAATAAAGATTTTCATTCCGATAAATGTTTTCAAGTCTTTCAAACTCAAGAAAATCTTCAAAATGGAAAACTTAAAAACTATCCCCAAAGTAAGAATCATTAGAATGACCGCAATAACTATAATAGTAGGACATGATTACCTCGTTGTTTGTAGATGGAGAATCCGAGCCAGAAAGTGAGCAACCGTGAATCAAAGTTTCTTAGCGCTCAAAGTATGCAAATCCTGCAAAAAGGTTAATACAAAGAATACAAATACAAAAGGAAAAATACTATGAAAAAATAAAACAATTACAATCTAAAACGCTCTCCCCGGCAACGGCGCCATTTTGTTACCGCGCGGAAAAAGTGTGTTCGTGTGACGACACAATCGTTGTGTGTTTCGCCGCCGCGATACAAAAACCTAAACTACAACTACACTTGACAAGCAAGCACAGTGGTAAGTCGGGTATCGTAAGAAATCCACAGGGAGTGATTAAATTTTAGACTTTAATTGTTTTAAAACTTCTTAGAATAAAAGGGTGTAAAAGAAATAAGAAAAGGTGATGGGTGGTTATGGTGGAGTAAAGAAAAGAGAAGTTGACACTAAATTAAAGGAAATCGAGGATCGGGATCGCATTCTACCACATGGATCGAAACAACTACTAATTAGAGTTAAGGCTCGAAAGCAATTTAATCGAGCATTTTCAATTAAGCATAAACATCACACAATAAGGAATTTAATCCAAAGTTGCGAGATTAAAGATTTAACGTAAAATGGTCACACGCGGATTAAATTCGGAATATCGCTATAAAAACTAAAGTTTCTTGACAAATAAAGTTAAACGCATAATAATCCAACTTTAATAAACGCGGTTTCAATTAAATGCAATTTCACACGAAAACCTAACTTTTGAGGTTCTAAACCCGTAAATGGCGGAACATAATCCTGAACCTATTTATCTACGGACAAATCATGGAAATAAACTAATTTACACTAATATTAAACTAATTAAGTAAGAAATAAATTTATCTAGGCAAGAAAGTAAAGAAAGCAAGTAAATGAAAGCATGGAAATTAAGGAAAATAACTAAATTAATGTAATTAAAACTAATGTACAACTTACAAAACAAAGAGTACAAGAGAGGAGTAGGGAAAATCTACCAAGTTTGCAAACCCTAAAACTAGAGAATAATGAATATATTTAAGATTCCCTCTTCAAAATGAAGAGATAAGGGTTAAATACAAAATATCCCATGGCAAAATTGTAAATAGAAAGGAAAATTGCCAAATATCAATAGGGCCGAATCGATTTGGCCTAGAGCCGAATCGATTTGCCCCCCCCCCCCGATATTTGGCTACTGGTCCAAGCCGAATCGATTTGGCTAGGGTGACGAATCGATTTGGCCTGGAGCCGAATCGATTTGGCTTCCTGGTTTTGGTCTCTTTGGAATCCTCTTCCGCTAAAAGTATCATAACTTCTTCGTTCGGACTCGGAATCGCGCACCGTTTGCGACCATGCGAAGCTTTTTCAGAGGGATACAACTTCCATGAAGACATTGGGACAATTTCCCAAATTGTGAATTGACTAAAATGCCCTTACGCGTGCGGATTTGTACGAAACTTCACCGGAATGCATCCAACTTCATACTTAGCACCTGTAATCCCTACAAAAGCCCAAATATACCTCATATAGCATGTTAATATATAAAATGGAGTTTTTCTGATTATCGAGCATAAATATAGGAATTAAGGTACCCGAGGGGGCTAATAACGCGTACGTTAACGGGTGAAATGCGCAATATTTGCGTCGTATCACCCAACCTCCCTCTCGTAGGTGGTGTACGTCCCCTCACTCTCATGGATCGACACTAGATAGGACCCTAAGTCATCTCTGCAATAATTCTCCTCAAAGTACTCCTCTACTATCTCATCTATGAAGCTCACCGCGTGAAGATTATCTTCTTCCCCCGTATGTTGGGTTATGTGGAAGATGTTCGTTTCAAAGGTCATGTTCCCAAAGGTGAGTTGCATTCTCCCATTCTGAGTATTTATGATTGCGTTATCCGTAGCTAAGAACGGGCACCTAAGGATGATGGGAACATGGTTGCTCGAGGTGAAGAAGGGCTCCGTGTCCCAAATGACAAAGTCTACTGTGAAGTAGAAAGTGTCAACTTAGATAATCACGTCCTCAACTATGCCTATTGGGATCTTCACGGTTCGATCCGCTAATTAGAGAGTGACTTTTGTGGGCTTCAAATCACCCAAATCAAGTTTCCTATAAATGGAATAAGGGAATATATTGACAGTTGCTCCCAAATCAAGTAAGGTTTTTTTTATTTTGTTTTCTCCAGTGATGCAGGAAATGGTGGGTGCACCGGGATCTTTAAATTTAGGCGGGAGATCGTTAAGTAGAACGGAGCTCACGTTCTGGGCCAGAAAGACATTTTTCTTTACCTTCATCTTTCTCTTTACCGTCAATAAGTCTTTGATGACTTTTGAATAAGCTGTAATTTGCTTAATGGCATCAAGGAAAGGTAAATTCAGCTTTACTTGTTTTAGCACTTTTAGCACGTCATCACGTGGGTTTCCTTTATGGGAAGGAATCAACCTTTGAGGAAACGATGCTGTGGAGGGTGGTTTCACTACTACCTATGGCTCACTATTATCTTCTTTATCACTCTCATTCAAGGGTACATCTTCGGCCTCTTTCATGCCGGGAAAAATCTCCTTGTCTTTCGTTGTGTCGTGTGAGGGAGGTGATAAATCAACGACTCTCCCACTACGAAGAGTGGTCACAGCTTGGCATTGCTCCTGATATTCAGTAGAGGTGGAGCTAACACTAGTTTGACCTTGGGGAGGTCTTTAGCCTTGGGAAGGAAACTTGCCCTTCTCTTGAACACTCAATGAGGATTGTATCTTTGACAGACTTGTATTGATGTCGCTTATTAGGCGATCATATCTAGCATTGGTCTCATTCTGGCTAGTGATAAATTGATTCATAGTATCCTCGAGAGTTCTCCGCGGTGGCAGGATATATGCTCCTGGAGGTGGTGGTGCTTGCACAAGTCCTTGCATGTGTGGAGCTTGTTGAAACTGTTGTGGTGGAGTAGGGTCAACATGGGAAGTAAGGTTCATCGGAGCATGTTATTGCCCATAGCTAAAACTAGGATGGTTTTTCCATGAAGGGTTATAAGAATTCCTGTGCGATGCACCGAAATTACCCTTAAATCCTCCTATACCACTAACTTGCTCCTGAAGCATCACTTTGTAGGCGGGTGTGGTCGGACATTCCCCGGTTGAATGACCCGCCTCACAAATTGCACACACCTTCTCGACGGGATTTGGTATGGATCCAGTTAGTCCTTTTCCATATACCTCACATAGATCTCAAAATTCTTTTTCCAGCGTATCTAATCGACTGTCTGTCATAGAACTCTTATCTACGTGAAATAGCCCGGACGCCGCTGGAGTGGTGGTCACTTGAAGACTTCAATTTTGAGCATTAAGATCAGATGTATCCCGGGATTGGGTAGTCTCGGCGATGTACCTTAGGTGAAGCTCAGCATCGTGGGCATCTAAATCGAATAATGGACCACTACCCATGGTTTCAACGAGCTGCTTAGAAGTAAGGTTCAGTCCGATATAGAGAAAATAAATGATTTGTGCCATATCAAATCCATGATAGGGGCATAAAGAAACTAACTCATTGAAACGCTCGTGACATCGATGAAATGGCTCATTTTCAGATTGCCTGAATGCTTGAATTTGAGCCTTTATGGAGATCGTTCGATGTGGTGGGAAGAATTTCTTGAGAAATATAGATTGTAACTCATTCCAAGATGGAATCCAGCTTGGAGGTAGAGACCATAGCCAGGTCTTCGCTTTATATTTTAGCGAGAAGGGGAAGAGTTTGAGGTGAATCACCTCTTGTGTGCAAGTTTGATCATTTAGAGTATCACACACATCCTCAAATTCCCTGATATGAAGATATGGCTTTTCAGAATCCATACCATGGTAATGGGGTAGCATCTGGATCATCCCATTTTTACAATAAAATTTCTCGACATTATACGGGAGTATAATGCATCCCTGAGTGACATTGCGCTTGGGATATAAGATTTCTCTCAGCGAGCGGTATAGGTCCTCTTACTCACTGGCGGCTGCACTACTGTGTTGCGACATCCCTCTCTCTCTCTCTTAAAGACTCGGTGCTCTCACTTGGTGTGCTCGAGGTGTGCTTGGAGGTGTGTCCTAAGAAGGAAAACGGAGTGTTATTTGAGATTGAGTGTGATGGTGCGGGAGGTGGAATCTAGAACTGTGGGGCGTTAGGAGTGTTGGGGCTATCGGGGTTGTACTCAACTATTGCATTTTCGTGAATGATGGTTGGAGTATTATGGGGTGTGGGACTGAGTTCAGAATTTTTCGTTAATATCTTGTGAGAGATAGTAATGAATATTTTTGTGCTTTTTTAATTTTTCTTATGTTTTTGGATTTTTTGAAATTTTTGGTCAACATATTATATTGACTCGATCTAATCCTAAGTCTACCTAATTCCCCAGCAACGGCGCCAAAAACTTGACGCGACTCAAAAAGTTTCTCTAATGTGCGTTCACTCTAGGCTCAAGTTCAAGTCTAATGTGTTAGTAATAAACCCAGTAAGTCGGGATCGTATCCAAATGGAAATAGGACAACAGAGTTGTGACGACGTTGGATAGATAAGGAATCTTGACTCTGACTCTAAAAAGAAAGGAAAAATGATTTGGTTTTGAGAATGATTATACTAGATGCAATTATGAAATTATGGAAAGGTGCAATTATACTAAATTACCTACAATACTGATGAAGACTCATTTAAAAATTTAAACTATGTGATGAGAAAAACAGGACGGGAATACAATCCCCCAACCCTAGTGTATTGCAGTTATAATACTAATCGTAAATTTAACTGATTAATTAGACCCAGAATTTAGTACTCCCAAGCATTACGTATATGAGGTTCAAGCCCGCATCATACTTAATCTAAGGACGAGTAAATCGGTATCGCGATAGTGACACTCAAATTGCATTCTAAAGCATCCCGGTCACTCAGAAGCAAACAAGATCTAAAGATCTACAATTGTTGTGTTCCTACGTGATACGGTCATATTCAATCACTAAATTCAGAGGATTAATGTTATACACATGCAACTATCACATCAGGCTGGGTTCATGTATCCCGACCTTAGAAACTCTAGCCTAGCATTCTGAAAGCAATGAAAACAATTTTTGAATTGTAGAAACCCATAATTAAACTAAGGAATTTTTTTATAGAATGATGTAGAAAGGAATTGATCAGAGAAAATTAACTCCCAATCTTACCATTGAAGTAACAACAGCAATTAAGAGCACAGAATTCTGAATAACCTTCAATCTTGGAATTGAAATTGTAAATTATCTCTAAACTAGGGTTTGCTGGAAAGAATGGAAAATTCTATTAATTCTGCGTACAAATAATGATAATAAATCGGGTTTTTATACCCTACAAAAAATCAGGAGTTTTTGTTGCACTAGGACTCTTCTTAAGAGAAGGATAAGATTACAGAATCTCGACAGCCGGACCAGTCCGGGGCTTAAGCGGATTGGTCTACCTTCCTGACGGATCGGTTCTTTTATTTTTTAGGCGGATCGGTCCAGGGCGGACTGGTTCTTTTATTTTTCATCCTTCTTCTGTTTGTTTTCAATCTGGGGTCTTCTGGATTATGCACTGCGAACCAGTCCGGCCTGGGGGCGGTTCGGTCTGCCTGGTTGACTTTTTCCTTCAACTTTGAATGCTCATAACTTTGGTTTCGGGACTCCAATTGAGGTGCTGCTTCTGCCTATGTGCTTATGAATTTGATATCTTAAACTTCTCTTTGTGTGCCTCATCCGAATTTTGGGTAGAAATAACACTTTTGCCCTTTTGACTTTCCTTGTTTCCTTTCTCTATTCTTCCGATTTCTTTCTTTCATTTTTGACATTAAGTACCTGCAAAATTCATATGAAATACCAGAAACTCAATGTACTCGTTAGGATAAGTCGGTAGTAAGATTATGAGATAAATTCAAATCAATTACGTTGTTTGAGATGCTAAAAGTAACTAAATTAAAGGATAAATTAGGAAGAATTAATGCCTAATCAGAATGGGGTGTCTACAACGAGCGTAGGAATCCATGTAGTTGTGGGGCAAGTTGGCCCCCCAGACCCATGCTAAGACAGTGGGGGTCGGCTTATAGACACATCATCATTGAGGTATCCCAGAGGTAATTGGCCCTGAAGTCGTCCCTATCTTAATGATACTCTGCTAGGAAACCATCAAATCGGGCTCAATTCGGTCCATGCTGCTATTTAACACCATCGTTTCATAACCCCTCATCAAAATGTCCCTCTAAAATTCAGATCCGATTGATATCCCCTTCCTCCTCTTCATCTTCTTTAGTCTCTTCCTCCTCTTCACCCCGTCCCCCATTCTAACATTTGGAGGGAGGGATCAAGTTAAGATCTGCCCTATTAATTCGATCCACCATTGTGGCGTTTATGGGCTTGGGCACTGGGGCTTTGTCACCCCACGGAACGACCCCCGCTTAAGGCATAGTGATGTGACGAAGTGGCCGTAGGGAAGAGAAGTCGTGCCATTAAGGCAATAAGTCTCACTTGTAATCTTGTAGAAATAAATATGGGCTAGGCTTATTTTTTACACCATGTCGAACAAGAAGTAAACAAAGATTCTATGGTGTAAGAGGATTGTGGAATCATTCTTAATCGAGAGTATGATTCTACACGTGATGAGATTTACCAACCTAGTAAGGGCCGAAAGTTTTCTGAATGGGAAGGTCTCACTCATCCAAAGAGATTCTGGGGCCCAACAGCTAGAAATCTCAAGACAATTAATGTCATTTCGATGGTAGGGTAGTTGTAAGACTTGACATACTTACCCCCCCCCCCCCCCCCCAGCCTTTCATTTTGCATTTGATAATTTGAAGAGAGAAGGTAATCACGGCCCCATCAATGTACACTTCGTATTTTCCATTGCATGTGCAAACAAGGGACCCCTCAAATTATATGACTATGGGTTCTTAAATGGGGTCTGCGTCTTTAGCAAACCAATCCTTCCAACCGATATGAGAGAAAACAGAGACCACGTTATCAGTCATGTCTTTCCACATGATTTTTCTTTCAAACAACAACGTGCACCGAGCGCCAAAATAGGCATTGCACTAATTCCGTTCATGTGGGGAACAAAAAGTCTCTCGATCGTCACCCTCGATTACATCAGTGGACTTGTACTTTTTCAAATAGAGCTTAGGGTCCATTTGAGAAAGTATGGAAGTTAGGGGGAACTAGAGATATTTCTAGGAAATGAGAGAATGTTGAATGTGTGAGGGAGAATAGTGGAGGCGTGGGGTATTTATATGTAGCAAATGTTCAGAAAGTGAAAAGTTATCTTGGTGGGAAATGGATGGGTTCAGGATAACTAAAAAATTTAAAGGCGTAGGGAGTGTTTTTGGGTTAATTTCGTCGCTGGAGGGAGGGGGAAGGGCTTTTTGGTTGAGGGAAGGTCAAAGCTTGAGAGGGAAAAGAAGAGACAAAAGGAAGAATTCGAATTTACCACTCAGAAAATCGAATTGGTTCACTCTAGGGGCCAAACCGGTTGCTCCCAAATCGTGCCGGTTCGATTTTGATACCTTCCAAAAGAAAACCCTTGGCTCTGAGGGTTCACTTTTGGGACCAAAACCTTTTGCTAAGGGTTCGATTTTTTGAACACATTTTTTCGCGTTTCCTTTGTTTCTTCATAAATTTCACGCTCCCTCGGGCCCGGGTGGTGGGTTTCCTAAAAGTCTCCCAGGGTTCAACCTAAATTACACATTTTTTATTGAAAAACATCGAATTCACCGCAGGATCATTTTTCACTCTCAAGACGAGTCTCAAAATTTTTTTAAAAATCCACTCTCACTAAAATGCGCATGAATCACTAGGCAACACACGACGCACTCACATGACTCAAATATACAACGAAATCTCACCCCATACACGTCGTGGTTTAGATGACCTCCCTTCAAAAAGTACTCATCCCCATACATAGGGTCCAATAATAAAATTGCCTCTACTTCCCTGATACACGCCTCTAGATATGGATTTAGGCGCTGTCCATTTACTTTAGACATGCTCCCATCCTTCGAATCATACATTTCTATTACACTGTAGGGTAACACTTCCTTTATAACGAATGGTCTGGACTATCTTGACTGTAACTTTCTGCGAAACAAGTGTAGATGTGAGTTGTAAATGATCACTTTTTGACCTGAATGAAACTCTTTGCAATTTATGTTCCAATCATGGGCAAGTTTCAACCATTTTTTTACAATGCGTGTGCTCTCATACGCTTCATTGCATATTTCCTTCAACTCATTTAATTAGAGCTTCTGTGTTTCACTGGGATTATCTAAGTTGAAGTACAACCTCTTAATCGTCCAATACATCTTGTGTTCCAACTCAACGGGGAGATGGAAAGTATTTCCATACACAAAGTGAAAAGGGTACACTTTGAGGGGGTTCTTGTACGTGGTCTAATAATCCCATAGTGCATCGAGTGATCGGGTAGAGTAATCCCGACAATTGGGATTAATAGTTTTTTTGAGAATGTTTTTTATCTCTCTATTTTCTAGCTCTACTTGTTCGTTCATTTGTAGGTAGAAAGTTCTCCGAACCTTATGGACAATTTCATACTTTCTCATGAACTTCTCAAATAACCTATTATAAAAGTATGTGTCGTTGTCACGAATGACAAATTTAGGAGCACATAAATGATAAAGTGTGTCTTCATAGATTAACTTTACCACCACCATATTATCATTACGCATGTAACTATTTCCTCTACCCATTTAGACACATATTATACCGCAATAAGGATGTATAGAAAACCAAAAGAGGGAGAAAACCATCCCATGAAATCGATGACCCAAAAGTCAAACATAGCAATAGTTAGAATAGAGGTCAACGACATCATATCGCATCTAGTAGTAGTGCCCATCTTTTGTTATCTCTTGCAAGATTGAAAATATAAGTTCACATCTCGAAAGATAGTGGGCCAACGGAGACCGCATTAAAGAATATTTGAAGTCATATTCTTCATAGAAAAGTAGACTCCACACGCTTTTGAATGACAAAATCGGATAACACTTTGAATCTCATCATCTGGTACATATTTTTGAATATTTTAGTCAATATAATACTTAAATAGATAAGGTTCATCATAAAAGAGCGTTCTCAACCAAGAGAAAAACTATATCTTCTCTTGCGGAGTTCAACCAGAGGGGACGACCCCCATCACTAGATAGATCATGATGTTCGCAGAGCAAGGTATATAGGAAGTAGTAAAAAGTTTATCATCTAAAAAATACTCGTCTATGGGTACGGTATCTTAAGGTACGTCGAACGAGAGCCTAGACAAGTGATTGGCTACGATGTTTTTTACTCCTTTCTTGTCTTTATAGAAAGGACAAATTATAATAGTTGCAAGATCCACCTAATGAGGAACGACTTTGCATCCTTCTTAGAAAGGAGATATTTGAGAGCCTCGTGGTCGGTAAAGCATATAATGGGTTACCCAATAAGATATGAATAAAATTGTGAAGTGGGAATACTACCACTACCAACTCTTTCTCCATGGTGGAGTAGTTTAATTGGGGTCTGGTTAAAGTCCGACTAGCATATTATATGACATGTACTTTCTTATCTTTCCTTTTCCCTAAAATATCCCCTACCGTGTAATCACTCGCATCGCACCTTATCTCCATTTACTATCCGATATGGGATAGATAATTCCCACATCTAATGACTTTATGATTTTTGTTCTTACTACATCTTTCATGACCAGGTTTAATCTTTTTTGAATTTCCTTAGAGGGCTTCACGTCCTCCTTTAGGTGGATTTTATGGGTACAAATGAACGGACTTATACTTTTCAAATCTGTAATAGACCAACCAAAAGCACTCTTGCGCTTACTCAGAATTTCCATAAGCTTCCTTTCTTTCTCCTTATCTAGGCTAAAGGAGACATCAACAGGATATGTCTCATCCTCTCCCAAATAAGCATATTTGATGTTGGAAGGTAGCTTCATAAATTGGAGTTTAGTAAATTTAACATCGTAGGGAATCTCGTAGGATTCCCTCGGTGGTAATTCCTCAAATCGTGAGAACCAATTCACATATTTCATGTCTTCCTCACTCTCTCCTTACCTAGTAACTCCCTCATCCTACTTACCTCTCAATCGAACTCTAAGTACTTAGACATCACTAAACACACCTCAAGTGGATCCTAAGCATTATTACCCTTAAAATGTTCATGTACTACTTCCTTGATAAGATCTATGCCGTGTGAATCATCCTTATCACCCATTTTCTTAGTGATGTTGAAGATATTCATTTCAAGTGTCTCATTCCTGAATGTAAGTGCATTTGACCATTATGCATATTAATTAAAACATTGGCCGTAGCTAGGAAATGTATGCCAAGAATGACGGGAACATGATGACTTGATGGAGAGGAGGGCTCCGTATCCCAAATGATAAAATATACTGGGAAGTAGAAAGTGTCAACTCAGATGATCACGTCCTCCAGTACCCCATAAGGTACCTTCACGGAATGTTGCATAATTTGGTGGGCTTAAGATCTTCCAAATCAATCTTCCTATAGATGTAATAGGGTAGAATGTTTACACTTGACCTTAAATTTTAATAAAGCTCTTTCTATTTTTTCATCTCCAATAATGAACTAAATGGTGGGGCTCCCAGATCTTTATACTTTAGTGAGAGGTCGCTCAAAACTACTGAACTCAAATTTTATGTTAAGAGGACCCTCTTCTTTACCTTTAATTTTCGTCTCACCATGAGAAAGTACTTTAAGAACTTAGCATACACAAGAATTTTCTTTATAGCCTCGAGAAAAGGTAGTTTTATCTTCACTTGCTTAAAAAACTCTAAAATGTTATCATGGGAGGCCCCTTTAGGAGGAGGGAACAACTGTTGAGGATATGGTGAAGATATCGGGGGTTTCACTACCATTTTGATCTAAATGTGTCTTCTTTCTCACTCTCTTCCAAGGGGACATCTTCGGCCTCTTGCATGTCAGTGAATTCTCCTTATCTTTTTGTACCTCTTTTGTAGGAGGTGATTAGTTAATAACTCTTCAACTACGTAGAGTGGTTATCCCATTACATTGCTCTTGATTTTCATTGAGAGTAAAGACCACACTATTTTAACCTTGGGGAGGTGGTTGGCCTTGGGCGAGAAACTTCCCATTCTCTGTGATACTCAAAGATAATTGCAACTTAGATAGCGATGCCTTTAATCGACAAAAATTTTAAGCATTTTAGGAACTAATTGTTGAATCTTCCAGAAAACTTAGCTTAACATGATTAAAATAAAATAAAACATAAAAGTGAAAGTGCAGGAATTCATAACTAAATCTAGAAAATTGAGAACATGACTTGAATTGGGATTCGAAAACTAGAAAGCAAGAATTAATTAAACTAACTATGAAAGCAGTAAAAATAATAAATTAAAATTACCTGAAATGGATGAATGATGAATCTTGAATAGATCTTTGAATCTTGAATAGTATCCAAACTTCAAAACTAGGGTTCTTGGTTACAAGAATCCTCTAAAAATTAACTACTAGGCTCCTACAACTTGATAAAAACAACTCCTCTCACTTCCTAATAGGGTTTGCCCTTTTATAATACCTAAATTTGACTCTTCCCTTGCCTCCCCACGTTTTACAACTAATAAAAATGAATTAAACAAGAAATTTTAAGAGTTTTGACTCTTTAGTTCTGAAAATGACTCTTCATTTCTAAAAATGACTGTTCATTATCTCGCAACTTCAAAACTCGTAACTTCTTCACTGTAGCTCGGATTGAGGTGACGTTTCTTCCAGTGCTCTTGTAATTGGAATATCTTCAACTTTCCAATTGGACCCACCTCCGGACTAAGGCTGAAAATTACGAAAATGCCCTTGAACTTCACATTTCTTGCTTTCTTTCACTGTTTTGAGTTCTCCTTCGCACTAACTTGCTTGAAATACTTATAAAGCACATGAGAAATACAAAAAACACGGAATACTTGCCAAATTGGGTTAGTATCATAAATACGAGATAAATCCAAGCTATTTACACTGCACAGGATCATGAAAGTATCGAAATTAAGGGGATAAATATGAAGAATATGTGCCTAATTACACTCCCTAACTTAGAACTTTGCGTGTCCCGAGCAATGTAAATGAATCTAACCAAAATTCCACTCTTTAAAATTCCTTTATTAAAATAAAATTCCACTTTCGCAGGAAAGAGATTGCATTGAGCATATGCAAAAAGCCTTTAAACCCCTAGGTTACCGTAGTAAGACGAGTTTTGTCTCGTGAGGGTTTGTAGTGAATACACCCACAAAATTCTTTATTGACTCAAATAAATATCAAAATACTTAAAAATTGTACAATTTAAACTTTTCAAAAAATAATCACCATAAATTCATATTCAAATTTCTCAAGCCATAGTGTGTGTGTGCAAAGCCAAAAATTAAACCTCAAATTTCCACCGATTCAGCATTACGTTACTTTCTGAAAATTCGTTTTGATTCATATTCTTACGGATGTACTCACAAATGAATCACTCGGATTGTGGATATTTTCTCTCGGTATGCATTATATAAAGATTAAATATAATGGACAAAAATTCATGCATACAAAATTGAAAAGAAGGAAATATATGGTGAAAAGATCTCATCATCGGAATACAGTTATTAGGAAACGGGAAACATCATCTCTTAATCACACCATTTTAATCTCATTTACTATCGTTTCATATCTTATCTCTCCATGCAGTAATTAATTTTGCCATTCGGAATCAGTTAGGACTTTTCGGGTTAAAAAGTGTAAAGGGTAAAATTGGGAATTGACGGATTGTTCGGAATTGGAAAATGTCCTGATGACGTCCATTTGTGCTTTTTCGGGCATTTGCTCATTTTTCTCTTTCTTTTTCTCTTTTCATTTTTTTCTTTTATTCATTTTTTTTCTTGCTATTTTTCTTTTCTTGCCCCTTTTTTATTACACAATTTGGATTTACTTGATGAATTTCTAAATTTTCACAATTCCGGGCCAATTGAGTTTTTTGGTTTATCAAACGAAAGGGAAATATTATATTAAGCTCAAAGTGGGTTGCAAAGGGATAATTTTTTTACAACTTTATTATGGCTAATATTTTTGGGTTAAACAAAAGAGGGCCTACTTCATTGTCCAAATTGCTAATCACAATACCATATGCATCTCGAGATTAATTAAGTTTAGAGATATATTTAGTATGAATTTCGAGACAACATTTCACACATTTCCCATAACCGATCAAAACAAAGGATTGAGATCATCAATGACTTATTAAAATGCTGAAAAGGACTTTGAGTTAATCATAAACTCGGATTCATTTAAAAACTCATAAAAAAATTGAAAGGCTCGAAATCTCACCGGGTTTGATCAATCTCCACATTTATTCGTTAAGTCGTCAATTTTCTGTCAATTTCCATCTTCGGTCAATTTTCGCTTAGTGCATTTTGATTGTTAACAATTTGAGACTTTAAATAGAATAAAGGTGACATTTTTGAAAATTTTAAATTCTAATTTTTTTTTTCGCTTTTTTCAATTTTTTTTTTGAAATTTTCTAAAAAAAAAACGTACTTGTTGCATTGGAAAGAACATGTGATCAAATCAATGAATCTAAACAATAAACGGGAAGAATATCCCACATCCCCTAACTTAAATGTTGCATTGTCCTCAATGCGAATCAAGAACACAACATAAAGAGAGGGAAAGAAAGATATTACCCAAATGGAGCGATCCCCGATGAGTGCGAGTCCATTGAATCTACAAAACATGTTAGAACCAAGCACAACAAAAAAGAATAACAAAAATTGTAAGGACATTTTTGTCCATTATCAATATGTATGTCATATGTCGTTACACCGTTGGAGAAATTGAAGATCGCATCTACATCAATGGATCCGAATATCAAAGCGTCTTCAACATCATAGCCTCTGTGAGAATGAACTTGATAAAGTTTTGTTTTTAAGTTCCTTATGCTTCATACTTAGTATTGAGAAATTTTTATAAAATGTTTTTTCACTCAAAAAGAGGCTTTTGAAAGGTTTTTATTTCTTTGGGAAAGCCGGACCCATCCGCCTTCCTATCGAATTGATCCGCCCCCGGAACGGTCCGCCCCTCAACCGAACCGATCCCTTGCTGCAGATCCAGTAAACCCCGGACCGATAGCGAACCGAACAAGCCTATTTTAAAAAGAACCGATCCGAGGTCGGACCGATCCGCCTCCTAGTCGGACCGGTCCGCCTGGGATAAGTTCGAATAGTTCCGTAAGTTTTTTATCCACCAACTTATTTTTCCTATATATATACCTATTTCGGTGGTGTATTTTTTAAGCCTTTGACAAACGTTTCTAAGAGTACAAACACAACAAGACTTCAATTTTTGATGTGCCAATCATCTTTTTGATTCACACACAAAAATTCCAATTACTTTTGTGAATCTTTTGGAACCCTAGAACACAAGATTTTTTGTTGTTTATCTTTATGGGGAGATCTTTGCAACCGAGGGCTATGTGTCATTGCTGAGGGAGTCTCTACAAATTCTTATGGCTGCGTGTCATTAAGGAGAGCTATGGTTCTTCCTTTGTTGTTTGGGCTGCGAGTCCTTGGAGGGTGCTGCGTGTATTTTCTTGCTGAGTTCAAGACTGCGTGTCTTTGTGGGTTGCCTGTGCGTTGATCCATTGCAGATTTCTCTATGTAATTGTAAGTTGCGATTTATATATTCATAGTGAAATAAAGGTTTTACCCAAAAGGTTTTTTTTCCTGAAATATGTGTCTCAGCATATTTACTGTGTCACATGCTTTATTTATTTATGGGTTGACACTCGCACCTTAGATGCATGTTTAGGAACTCTAATTAAATAAGGGGTACTTGGAAACTTGAGAATTTAATTTAATCAATTATCACACTGTCGCACTCTTCAAATTGGTATCAGAGCAGGTTGCGCTAATTTATTGCGTATTCCTACTTTCCACAAAATCGTGTGATATTGATTGTTTTGAAAAATTTGTTTTGTGAAAATTCGCATTTTTTCCTATTGAGCACTTATATAATCAGATGCCTACTTTTGACGGGTCTAATTATGCCTACTGGAAAGATCGTATGAAATCGATTTTAAAATCTATTGATGAGTGTGTTTGGTTGCTTTGCGAAAATGGTTGGACTCCTCCCACGGTCACTGTTAAAAACATCACCACTTTAAAACCCGTGTCAGCCTAGACTGAAGATGATTATAAATTGTCCAATTTTAATTCCCGTGGTCTGAGTGCTATTTCTGGAGTTGTATCTCCTGATGAGTTTCTCCGAATTATGACGTGCACCACGTCAAAAGAGGCTTGGGATTTTTTGAAATTGACACATGAGGGTACGAACGCGGTTAAAGAAACAAAATTTGGCCACCCAATTTGAGACTATCACCATGTATGAGTCCGAAAGCTTTGATGATTTTTATTCACGTTTGTCGGACATTGTTAACAAATGTTTTAATTTGGGTGAGGTGATTGATAACACGCGTGTCGTTAAAAAGATTTTGAGATCTCTCCCAAAACGCTTTATTCCTAAAGTCACTATTTTGAACTCTTAGGGAAATTCGAAATCACTTAAGTTGGAAGAACTTGTAGGAGATCTTCAAACCTATGATATTGACATGTTTCCCAAAACCATTAAGGCTAAGAATAATGGCATTGCTTTAAAGACTCATTTTAAGAAAAAGAAAGAAAAAGTTTGTGAGTCAGATTTTGAGGGAGATTTTGATTTTAATGATATGGCCTTGTTTGCGAAATTTTTTTAAAAATTTCTTAACATGAACAAAAATAATTCTTCCAATAAAAAGAATTTTTTTGAGAAAAATAAAAAGAAAGGAAAGGCCAAAGAAAGTGGTGAGAGGGAAAAAGAGAATGACTCCAATGAGGAGTGTGAGGAAGATTTTGAGAACGTCACTTGTTTTGAATGTGGGGGTAAGGGACATAAGTCATTTGAGTGTCCTACATTGCTTAGAAAGAAAGGAAAGAAAGTATCTATGCCTTCCACACTTAGTGATAGCAGTGAAGGTGAGGGTGATGAGACTAGTGGTGAGAAGTTTATAGCTTTTTCTAGTCGTGTGAGCACACCCACCTTGTCCCACAATAGTGCACACGAATGCGATAGTGATGATTTGAGCGCTTCAAGTGAGGGACAAAGTCAGAGTGAAAGTGGAGATGAAAGTGAGCTCCAAATAGATTTTAGATATTTGTACACCGAGACCTTGAAAACAAAAAAGTATAATAGGGATTTAGGTCATCGGGTTTAAGATTTGGAGAGAGAGAGGGAGGTTTTGAGAAAGGAGAAGTGTGATTTGACCAACACGTTGTCTAGTCTGACGACACGTGTATCCCAACTCGAGAGTGATCTCGAACGTGCCAGGAAGGTCAAAGTCAATTTTGTGAACGCACCTAAGAAGGTTGAAATGGTGGTTCATAAGGGTAAAGGTGAGATGTTAGGAATAAGTCATGACGGTGATACTAATTCCCAATTAGCACCCGAGACGGTTCCCACTTTAGTGTTTGATTCACATGAGTCTCATCCTAACCCACCTAGGCGGCCCATTCCTATTAGGAAAGTGCATCCTAGAGTTTTTGAGAGAGGTGTTCCTAGGCCTATTTATGTTTGTTCCCATTGCAAGAGGAGAGGACACCTTAGGTAATTTTGCTTTAAGTTGGGTTATGTGTCACGTTTTGCCTCTACACGTGTTTCAGGCACACATGCACCCACACATGATACTTTACACGCTCCCGGAGACTACATGAGAGATTTTGCACATTTTGGTGAGCAAGTTAAGTTTTTGGTCAAAACTTCACAAGAATTGATGGAGGTTTTTCATAAGTTGTCACCACCTTTGGAAAACCCCTCCGCACCTAATGATTGAGGTTTGCTTTTTTACTAGCATAGGGAGATTTTCATGATGATATTGTTTGCCTATTGCTAGTATGTATCATATTTGTATGTTTTATTTTATTTTTTAATATTTTTTTTTCTACTTTGTTTGCACCGTTTATGGATGAACACTTCGGATGACCAAGTCACAACATCATTCCATTTTACATGTGACTATTTGATAGTGTTTTGAGACAATAGGTCAATTCATCCTTGTGCTTTATAACGTTTGGAGTCATTAAGATGTAATTTAGTGTTACTTCCTACATGTTTGACTCGTGTTTCCTTTATTGCACACATGCACGGATTTGTTTGATTATTGTGCTTGTCTTATCACATGTTGGTTGGGTGTTTTCACTTCAATCATGTCCTTAAAACGAACCAAGCACGATAAAATTTGATAAGGAAATTGTGCATATAAAAACCGTTTTGTGAGTTTGTGTGCTTTGCTTGAAAACGGGGAAGGGCTGTGAAAGGTTCATTTGCCTTTGCGAATACTATGCCACTGTTAAATTAGACCGAAAAAATGGAGGAATTTTATTATCCGGGGTTCAAAGAGGTTTAAAAGAGCCCGAAAAAAAATATAAGGGCAATAAAAAGAAATTCATGCCAAATTATTGGCCATTTAGGTTTTCGCACCAATTCTCCAAAGTTTGAGAATTTAGATTACCTCTTAAAGAAAATATATATGAGGGATTTTTGTTGAAGAATTTTAAACGGGTTTGCACGTCCTTGAATTGTTTGAAAATGCGCTACATAGTTTTGGACGTTATTGGTGTGGAAATCACTTTGACTTTTATTTGTTGATTTGCATAAGACGATGTCATCTAAATTCAACAAATTTTTACACCTAAGGAGACTTTTGATGCTCATTCGTTAGGGGTACACATATGCATCGTGCACATATGATTTATTGAGTTGATTTACCTATCGAATGTGCCCACACCCATTCATTCCATTTCCATGACTTGGTTGTTTGAGTCTAAATCCATGGTGTGATTTTTATTTTTTTTTGTATCATATTTTTTTCAAATGTATCTTATTTTTTGTATGAAAAATTGAAAAATCAAAAAATAGTTTGTGAATTTGTTTTTGAGCATCTCCTTGCAAGAGCACGTTTTCCATATCGTTTGATGCCCTGTTTTGTGTACCGTGACAACCCGATTTTTCTTATTTGATTCGTTCTTCTCATTTGTCTATTTGGGGACATCATAAAAAGGGGGAGAAAGAATTATCATTTTTTGGGGGAGTTTGAATTTTGGGGGAGTTTTTGAGATGTAGCTTATGTTTTTATCATATATTGGTATCCATGTTTATCTCATTTCAAACTTGATATGTCACGTGGTATTTTCTTTGTCTCATGTGTGTAGGTACGAAGATTGAAGATCAATATGTTGCACACCCTGATGAGAAAAGCTTTGTGATTTGATGATTGTTGAAGATTGAAGAACAAACGATGAAGATTTAAACATTTGTATCTTTTCATCTATAGGGTTCATGGGAGGGTAGATTTGTATAGGTCATAAGTTGATAATTCGGATATTTGTTATGCATGTACCGGCATAGACATAGGGGGAGATTTGTAAGGACATTTTTGCCCATTATCAAGATGTATGTCATACGCCGTTACACCGTTAAAGAAATTCAAGATCCTATCTACATCAACGGATCCGAATATCAAAGCGTCTTCAACATCATAGCCTCTGTGAGAATGAACTTGGTAAAGTTTTGTTTTTAAGTTCCTTATGCTTCATACTTAGTATTGGGAAATTTTTATAAAATGTTTTTTCACTCAAAAATAGGCTTTTAAAAGGGTTTTATTTTTCTGGGAAAGCCGGACTGATCTGCCTTCCTACCAAATCGATCCTCCCCCGGACCGATCCGCCCCTCAATCGAACCGATCCGCTTGCTGCAGATCCAGTAAACCCCGGACCGGTAGCGAACCGAATAAGCCTATTTTAAAAAGAACCGATCCGAGGTCGGACCGATCCGCCTCCTAGCCGGACCGGTCCACCTGGGATAAGTTCGAACAGTTCCGTTAGTTTTTTATCCACCAACTTATTTTTCCTATATATATACCTATTTCGGTGGTGTATTTTTTAAGTCTTTGGGAAAATGTTTATAAGAGTACAAACACAACAAGACTTCAATTTTTTATGTGCCAAACATCTTTTTGATTCACACACAAAAATTCCAATTACTTTTGTGAATCTTTTGGAACCCTAGAACACAAGCTTTGTTGTTGTTCATATTTGTGAGGAGATCTTTGTAACTGAGGGCTGCGTGTCATTGCTGAGGGAGTCTCTACAAAATCTTATGGCTGCGTGTCATTAAGGAGAGCTGCGGTTCTTCCTTTGTTGTTTGGGCTGCGAGTCCTTGGTGGGTGCTGCGTGTATTCTCTTGCTGAGTTCAAGACTGCGTGTCTTTGTGGGTTGGCTGCGCGTTGATCCATTGCAGATTTCTCTATATAATTGTCAGTTGCGATTTATATATTCATAGTGAAATAAAGGTTTTACCCGAAAGGGTTTTTTTCCTGAAATCTGTGTCTCAGCATATTTACTGTGTCACATGCTTTATTTATTTATGGGTTGACACACACACCTTAGATGGATGTTTAGGGACTCTAATTAATTAAGGGGTACTTGGAAACTTGAGAATTTAATTTAATCAATTATCACACTGTCGCACTCTTCAAAAACTTTAATTAATTACTCTAAACTATAAAAAAAGAAAAGGAAAAATAAAAAGCTAATTATGTACAACCTACGATTTGAACTTCTAATAAGTTATACACTAGAAGTCGAAAAATTTGAGGGTCCACCCAAAATACAATATGACTTTAAGGGATTAATGGTGTACCCTCACTAGAAATCATGCCACCCGAAAAATAAGAATTTCTTTGGAAAAAATAAAGGCATGTGCAAAGCGAAAGAAATGAACAATCACCTATTAAAAAATTTAGGGGGATATTGAAGGATTTGGGTGCATAAGAGGACAAGTCCCATTGGTATTCAAGAAAAATAGAATCACGTTCTATATATTTTCAAGTAGTATAGGAAGTGGGGCATACAAACAGAAAGAGTTCGTCTTGGAAAATAATTCAAGCATAGAGTCCTTATCCTCAAAATCTTCTTCCCCAAAATTTTCAAATGGATCTGATGGAGTGACACGTCTAAGTGTATGGGGCGTAAGATGAAGCATCTCAAAATAACATTCCCATACAAGAATCGGATCAACATCCTCAAGACATTCATCCCATTCTTGTGAAGGATTTAATGGTTCGATAATTGTAGGGACACAAGGAAACAAATGATCCTCAACCTCAATAGGTTTTGAAATATTTATAAGAGGTTGAGATCCAAAAGTACTTTGATCACTCTCAATGATTTCGTTCTCAAAAGTATTAGGTGAAGCACAAGTCTTGACCTTATCTAAGTTGTCCAAATAATCATTCAACTCCTTGCATGTTGCTCTAATTTTCAACTCTCTAGTTGCAAGGTCATCAGATTGCTTTTTGATAATAATCAAGAGTTCTTCCAAAGTAGGCTTCCTTGGTTCTAGCACCTCAGATTCCTCATTTGGTGGAAAACATTCTTCAACTTTAAAAATAGCGAAAGAAAAATCCTCATTAGGTTCAAATAATGCATTTAACTCTTGCTCCCAATAACGATTTTTTTCTCGATATTCTTTTTCAAGTCTTTCTTCTTCAAGCAATTCATTTTGATAAATTTGGATGGCCTTAGCACTGGGCTTGTATTTATGAGACTCATCTTTAGTGATATTGACCCAATGTTCATAAGTCTTGAGTTCCTCCTCCTCACTATTAGCATAACAATTAAAGCCACCAAAAGAGCTAAAGTGAGACATTTCAAATTGGGCAATTCAAAAACGTGGCACCCCTATTTTTGGATTTTTTTTTAATTTTTCTGAATTCTTTTTTTTTTATTTTTTTTTTATCAAATTCGGGATTAGCCAACCTAACCTAAAGTCTACCTAATTTCCCGGCAATGGCACCATTTTTATTGAGGTGTAAACCGAGCGTCCGTGTAATACGCTAGTCGTTGTTATCGGCTTCCAACCTCAATACAAAAAAACCTAAACTTATAACTACACTTCTTAAGGAGTATAGTGGCGAATCTGGGTATCGAATCCACAGGGAGTTAGGACGTGTGAACGTGACGACAAAGGTAAGGTAGTTTAATCCTAAAGTTGATGTTAAAATAAAAGAAAAGAAAAATATGATTAATTTTTAGGTATTTTATCTATGAATTAACTAGATTAAATTAAATTAACCTACACAATTCTAAGTGTATGGCCCGTAAGATGAAGCATCTCAAAATAACATTCCCAAACAAGAATCGGATCAATATCCTCAAGACATTCATCCAGTTCTTGTGATGGATTTAATGGTTCGATAACAGTGGGGATACAAGGAGGCAAATGATCTTCAACCTCAATAGGTTTTGAAATATTTATAATAGGTTGAGATTCAAAAGTACTTGGATAACTCTCAATGATTTCATTCTCAAAAGTATTAGGTGAAGCGCAAGTCTTGAACTTATCTAAGTTGTCCAAATAATCATTCAACTCCTTGCATGTTGCTCTGAGTTTTAACTTTGTAGTAGCAAGGTCATCAGATTGCTTTTTGATAATAATCAAGAGTTCTTCCAAAAAAAGGCTTCCTTGGTTCTAGCACCTCGTATTCCTCAATTGGTTGAAAACATTCTTCAACTTCAAAAATATCAAAAGAAAAATCCTCATTGGGTTCAAATAATGCATCTAACTCTTGCTCCCAATAACTATTTTTTTCTCGATATTCTTTTTCAATTCTTTCTTCTTCAAGCAATTCATTTTGATAAATTTGGATGGCCTTAGCACTGGACTTGTATTTATGAGACTCATCTTTAGTGATATTGATCCAATGTTCATAAGTCTTCAGTTCCTCCTCCTCACTATTAACATAACAATTAAATCCACCAAAAGAGTTAAAGTAAGACACTTCAAATTGGGCAATTCAAAAACGTGACACCCCTATTTTTGGATTTTTTTTTTTTAATTTTTATGAATTTTTTTTTTTTTGGATTTTTTTTTTTGATCAAATTCGGTATTAACCAAACTAACCTAAAGTCTGCCTGATTCCCCGGTAATGGCGCCAAAAACTTGACGCGACTAAGAATTTGTCTCAAAAGTGCGTTTTCTCTAGGCTGAAGTGCAAGCCTGTCGCGTTAGTAATAATCCGACAAGTCGACATCGTCTCCACAAGGATCATAAATTGGCAATTGAGAATTATGTAAGAAAATTTATTTATCCTTCAAATGGTTTCTCAAAAGAAAAGAAAAAGATGATTGATTTTTGGGGATTTTATCTATGAATTAACTAGATTCAATTAAATTAACCTACGCATGCAAAATTAACTAACTAAGAAGGAATTAATATGAATGAAGAAATGGGTTAAGAATAAACTCCCCCAAACCCTAATGTGTATGCCAGTACAAAATTAGTCATAAATTAGATAATTGATCAGACCCAGTCTTTACTACTCCAAAGCATTACATATATGAGGTTCAAGCCCGCATCATACATAATCAAAGAATGAGTAAAGCAGTTTTGCAATAGTTCACGCACGTTGCATCCTTAAGCACCCCGATTACCTAGGGCAAACGAGGTCAAAAGTTTTACAATGGTTGTGAAATAATACAACACGATCTAATCACTTATTTAATTTAGAGGACAAATTTTATATCTATACATACCACATCGGGTTGGGTTCATGCATCCCCACCCTTAAAAACTTAGCTTAACATGATTAAAATAAAAGAAAACTTAAAAGTGAAAGTGCAGGAATTCATAACTAAATCTATAAAATTGAGAACATGAGAAATACACAATTCAATTCAAGTCATGTTCTGAATTCAAGTCACACCATCCCAATTCAAGTCATGTTCTCAATTTTCTAGATTTACTTATGAATTCCTGCACTTTCACTTTTAAGTTTTCTTTTATTCTAATCATGTTAAGACAAGTTTTTAAGGGTGGGGATGCATGAACCCAACCCGATGTGGTATGCATAGATATAAAATTTGTCCTTTAAATTAAATAAGTGATTAGATCGTGTTGTATTGTTTCATAACCATTGTAGAACTTTTGACCTCGTTTGCCCTAGGTAACCGGGGTGCTTAAGGATGCAACGTGCGTAAACTATTACAACACTGCTTTACTCATTCTTTGATTACATATGATGCGGGCTTGAACCTCATATATGTAATGCTTTGGAGTACTAAAGACTGGGTCTGGTCAATTATCTAATTTATGACTAATTTTGTACTGGCATACAAACTAGGGTTTGGGGGAGTGTATTCTTAACCCATTTCTTCATTCATATTAATTCCTTCTTAGTTAGTTAATTTTGCATGCGTAGGTTAATTTAATTGAATCTAGTTAATTCATAGATAAAATCCCTAAAAATCAATCATCTTTCTTTTCTTTTATTTTAACATCAATTTTAGTATTAAACTACCTTACCTTTATTGTCACGTTCACACGTCCTAAGTCCCTGTGTATTCGATACCCATACTCGCCACTATACTCCTTAAGAAGTGTAGTCACAATTTTAGGTGTTTTTGTATTGAGGTTGGAAGCCGATAATAACGACTAGCGTATTACACGGACGCTCGGTTTACACCTCAATCAATAAGATAAGTTAATAAAAAATTATAACATAATTAAAAAAAAGTACACAATTGTAAGATAATTTTATAACTTACAATTGTGGCTTCCACACTTGGGGACTCCGCCTTATCCTTCCCTTCTTTGTTCGAATTTCCATATAGGAATCAATCCTATCTGGCCTACTCCCAGGGCCATTCCTCGTCTCTTGAGATAAAATAATGCAAAATTAGTAAGTAATGCAAATAATGCTAAATTAGAATAACATAAAACTAAAATGAAAGAAAATTAAAAACTTACCATCTTGTGCTCCACCTCAGAATAAGATGTACGCTCGGAGTAGTGCACATCAACCTTTTTGTCCCGATTTGTCCTCCCCGATTGACGAGAGAACAATTGCCTATCTAAGATCTCATTATCGACAAACTGCTGCCAGCTTGCCACTGAGATTGGCTCCTTCGATGGTACCGTGTCCCTAAGCCTCAAGATGGACTCCGTTCCTGGCCAAAATACCATGCCCACATGTTTTTCTTCCACGGTTTGTATCGATCTCTCAATTATTCGAACATGGTGCCGCGAACATGTGGGGGTAAGCCAAATTCTTCCGGTCAAACAAATATAAAATAAAAATAAAGTGAATTAGTTATATTTATATTAAAAATATAATAAAATAAAAATATAAAATAAAAATAAAGTGAGTAACTACGTGTAATGCCCCCAAATGGCCATCTTGAACTCGTAGGGCACCTTCCTTTAATCCGTACCCGGGACCGATAATCATCTTTAGCAACTCCAGGGAACTAGCCTGTAAGTCCGGCTTGTTCTCGACGAGGGACCCCAATTTTCCGCATTTTGGGGGCCTAATGGAAGACGAACCTTCCTCGCCTTTGCTACTCTGTCGCCCTAATGAAGACGTCTCCTACAAAACTATTGTTATTAGTAGAAATAGGTATATGAGAAAATGATCAAATCCAAATGAATAAAAATATTAAACTCTCATCTGATAATAACAAAGCACTAGAAGAATTTTAAGTTAACGACATTAGAAGAATACAAATTAATATCATAAAACAAACTAAGCAATGTTTCAAATAATTGGAATACTTATTACAAATTTAAATATTGTTTGAAATTCGAGTCATGTCACAGACTTTGAATTAATTCTTAAATTGATAAAAATTCAAATTAACATATTCACTAACGAAAAAAAAAATTGATTCAAATTCACAGAAATTGATCAAGTCCAAATGAATTAAAATCATTAAACAGTCGTCCGATAATAATAAAGTACTAGAAGAATGCACGCTACTGATTATTACAAATCATTGGAATACTTATTACAAATCTAAAAATTATTTCAAATAATTAAAACACTTATTACAAATCTAATAATTATTTCAAATTCGAATTATCATCTAAAATGGATTGATATTTGATAGGAGCAGCAAAGTCATCCATAATACTGGTAAAACACTTTGGCGTGTGAGGACGATTGACCACGACTCATTATTGATATGAGCTGAGTAAAACACTGGATTGACCTTTTAAAAAGCACAAACAAACGGTTCATCGCTCATGTGCTCGTTACTCTTCAACTTGGACAAGTCAACTATGATCAAATTGGTGCCAGGATCAACTTTACAAGCATTTTTATCATCAACTCTTACCCAATCACAGTAAAACACAACCTCTTTGAAGCTTATATAGTCTAATTCATATATATTCTGAATGATACCATAGTAAGTCATTTCAGCTTCAATGAGATTTTTATCTTTCACACTCGCTTGAAAATAAGTAAGAGCCTTCTATGAAATGCCTGAGTTTTGTACATTTTTATTTTCCTCATACACCCTTGCACCAAATACGTAACCGTTCAATCGATACTTTTTGTACTCTGGTTCCATTTAAGGGTCCAGTGGCTAGATGAGTAAGGCTTGATGTCGCATTGTCCGCCTTTAAGACCTGAGATTATAGATTTATTAATTAGGTTGGCTTTAAAGCTTTCTTGTAATATGACATTTAATAAGAGGCATTCTCATTATAATTACCTTGCGTGACACCCACAACCTAAATTCGCTATCTGATTGTACCATTGTTATTGGTCTTTTATTGTTTCCACACGCATCATATTTCCTGCATTTACCATGACAAATGTATTATGAAATTGATCATGTATAAAAATTAAAGTAATATAAACTTACTTTTTCCATTCTTCGACATCTTCATGTGTGTCAAATAGATAATGAGCTACTTGTTCATATTATAAACTCGTTAATTTCACTCGCTTTCCCATCACCTGACCACCTTCATCGACGAACTCACCATTGTTATCCACACTGCTTAGGTCATGCATATATTATTGAGTGCAGATTAATGACTCCACGGTGATGTATTCCTCTGCAATTTATCCCTCAAGGTATCATGTATTCTTGACGTAATCTTTGAAAACTTTCATCGATCTTTCAAACAGATACATCCAATGATATCTAACTGGGTCGCAAAGAAGTGCCTCGTCGCATAGGTGTACCAACAAGTGAACACTTCTATCAAAAAATAATGGGGGAAAGTACTTATCCAACACTTAAGTCGCTACGATTAAAACAACTTTTGCGACCACGATGTGTTCTACATTGACTATTTTCTCACATAAAAGTGTGAAGAAAATGCTAATTTGCATAATGGCCCTCCATAAATTCTTTTCTTAGAGAAATAGTGCTTAAACAATAGAGGAACCAATTGCATGATCACATGCCAATCGTGGGACTTACACTTATGTAAATCATGGGTAGTATAATTCACAATCCTTTTAAAGTTGGATGAATAATTAGATGAAACATTAAAATTATATATTGTGTCTAAAAGCACCTTTATTTCCTCACTTGTTAAAGTAAATGCATCAGGGGAAATTATAGTCCTTCCCCTACTATCTTCTTTTAACCATAGTTATGGCTTAAGTTTCAACGATTTAAGGTCTTTTTGTACATTTTCTTCATCCGTTGAATGAGTCCCTCCAAGGCATGTGCCCGCAATATATATAGTGATGTTCTTCTCCGCATGCACACATCCAATACATAGCACACTGAGTTACTCTTCCAATAAGGTGAATCAAATAAAATTTACCTCCTATACCATGCTTTTCTTGTCTTAGTTTCATTCCCATTTGGGGTCTTCTTATGCTTGACATTATTTAATTTATAATTCTTATGCTTCATATTAGGTCCACAATTAGAATATTTGCTTTCAATTTCTAAACCTGAAAGTTTTCTCGGAGGTAGCCTATGTTCAAACCCGCCCGGTAAAAAAATTAGAACCTTTCTCAAATCTAAAACTATGGGCGGGTGGTAAAACCTCATATGACAATGGTATCATTTTTTTTTCTCGCGGTGAGACGTAGATATTCAGTCTTCTCACCATAAATAGGACACCCCAAATAACTATGTACTACACAACCGAATAATATTCTATAAGCTGAAAAATCATGAATTGCCCACATCAACATAGCTTTCAGCATAAACTCTTCTTTTTTAAAAGAGTCAAATGCTTGCACACCTTCTTCCCACAAATCATTTAATTCTTCTACTAAAGGATCCAAGTAGACATCGATGTCCTCATTAGGTGCCTTTGGCCCAGGTAATAACAAAGACAACATCAAAAATTCTAGTCTCATACACTATGAAGAAGGGAGATTGAGTGGTGCTAGGATAAGTGACCATACACTCTGATTGTTTCTTAGATTTCCAAATGGATTGAAATCATTTGTTGATATTACCAAACGAATGTTAGGCTGTTGTTGAGAAAAATCACGATACTCATAATTCATCCTCTTCCAAGTTATAAAATCAATATGATGATGCATGAGATTATCCCCTACTTCTGCCCTAGCATGCCAAGTAATTAACTTCACTATCCATGGTATTATGAAAATTTTCTTCAATCTAGGCCCAACGGGAAAATATTTTAACATTTGTTTAGGCATTTTTGAGTTTGTGCCTTCCTTGCTAGTGGATTGCACATTTCACGGTTCCACGTATATGGGACACCGATCGAGATTTTCATAATCCTTTCGGTATAGTATGCAGTCATACACACAAGCATGAATTCATTTATATTTAGTTCATAAACCTTTTAAAATGTTCTTCATACTAAGATAGCTATTTGAAAGCGTATTCTGCTTGGGTAGCAAGCCCTTCACCCAATTCAAAAATCATGTCATGCTATTTCCAAACTAATTACATTAGGTCTTCAAACTATGCAAACCAACCATGGCATATAAAGTTGTTTGATCTTTGTCACAGCTAGGGTACAACGGTTGGGTCACCTTAAATTTTAAACATTGATAGTCATCGTCAAGGTTTATACCGATATCTTCATGCGCACCTGAACCTTGTACATCATCAGTGACCTTATTTTCTTCAAGTTCATGACCTCTATGCGCATCATCAACTAAATCCTCTAGCATATTAGGGTCTTTATTATCCTCCTTCTCTTGTACATGTATACTACTTATTGATTGTTATGAAGGTTGCTCGGGGACATAAGGAACATGCGATTCTATGTGAAATAACCAAAATTGATAACTATCTTGCATACCCTATATTAATAAATATAGTTCAATTATTTTTCACTCAAACACCTTACCATTCCTACACCTAGCACACAGACACGGGAATTATTCATCATTACGACATCTTTTTACGTATTTCATAAATTCATTAGCACCTTTGCAAAATAAATCCCTTAGTCTATTTATCTCACCCACTCACTCTTTGTATAGAGGATATCCCATCACAGCTACTACAAAAAATAACCTATTATGGGTAAGAAATGTTTATTCCTGAATTAGTATGAACAAAAGGGCAAAAAATTAGTTTCCAATAATTTTTTGACTATAAGATTGACATTTAAACTTTTGGTGTTATATTATAAAAACAATAAGAATCATATTTCCTCCATATCCTCTAAAG
Organism: Sambucus nigra; assembly: GCA_949130495.1. Taxonomy (NCBI): domain Eukaryota; kingdom Viridiplantae; phylum Streptophyta; class Magnoliopsida; order Dipsacales; family Adoxaceae; genus Sambucus; species Sambucus nigra. Next base: position 165,112,375 of record OX422213.1, on the reverse strand, counting down.
GGTGAGTGGTCCTATCCCAATCCAGACCGCATATTTTTGTAATATACTTAGCAGCTCATCCACATTATTCCCATTTGAGGAAAATTCGATCGCATATTCCCATAGTTCTCCAAGTACATGACATAGATGCGCAAGTGGAAGTGTTATTTTAATTTATCAATTGAAATAACATGTAACACCGCATCATCTAGTATGTACCCAGAAAGCATTAAAAGATGGCAGCATAACGTCCCCAAAAAATAGCAAGTTTAAGATGCTAAGAATATTATTATACAGAAACTATGATGTGCCAAATTTTCCAAATGGGACAATTCGATAGATCTCATTACAGGGGTAATGAATCTCGAATGGGTCTAAGGGCTATTGAATGCGTATGCATAAGAACTAGAAGGATAGTATCTATGAGCACTATTTTATTTATATTTCCGTGATAAGTATGTTTCATTTCTATTCGGTAGTTTCACAACACTATATAGTTTATTTGGTAATTGGCGTTGAGTGTAAGATTGCTTCCCACCGTATTGTCATATCACACGGGTAAAATCTAATTTATTGCAAATTTGAATCATCAAATAATGTTTATAATGATTATTTATACATAGTTATATTTCAGTTTGCATTATTAATTGTTTAACAACAAGCTTTTAAAATTTATAGTGTGTTTCATTTCTGTCTTCTTTATATTTTCATGGTAAATATGTATCATTTATGTCTTATTTATATTAGGTAGAATCACAACCCTAAATGTTAGAAATTCCTAGGGCCAACCAACTCAATGGCCATCTAAATGTTCAAATTAACCGGTCAATAATAATTCAAGAATCCTAAACAACAATTCAAATAATAATGAAAAATATTAGAAATGTTTAGGGCCAACCCACATCACATGACACTATTCGGTAGTACCACAACCCTAAATGTTAGAAATGCCTAGGGCTGACCAACTCAATGTTCAAATTCACCAATCAACAACAATTCAATAATCGTAAACAACAATTCAAATAATAATGTGAAATATTCAAAAAATGAGAAACATCTTAGTGCAATAAGGTGACATCATTTTTAAATTAACACGATAAATAATATGGAGACATAATTTTTAAACGAGCACAATAAATAATAAATTATAACAATAAACAACAATGCCCGACATTAAATAAATTACAAAAATTAAATGAGTCCATGTCTGTGTTTGAAATCATTTTAGGGTTTTCTAGGGGATTAAAATTAATCGATTTGTAGAAATATTTCTAAGGTTTTTTAGGAGTTTTCATTTTAGGATTTTCATTTGAAGTTATTGTAAGTGTGGTGTGTGTGGTGTGGTCTGGGATGTTTGGGGTATGGCATATGGTACGGTGAGACCTTGTGTTCACTATTCCAAGGTATGATTTACTTGTGCTAATTATCACCGAAAAGAAGGTCTAGTCTATATATACGTGTGTGTATTTTATCGTGTATCGCATAATAGACTTATAAGAATATGTTGTATTGCTATACGTTATCCCGGTGAGAAGGGACGTTTACTGATGGATTCAGGACATATTAGCTTATTATCGAGCGAAGAGATATAGCTCGTTATTATTTTAGTGCCGAGAAACCAGTGATAGTAAGGGCCTCGTGTTGTATGTTGTCTTTTATAACATGAGAGTGGATGAGTTTACTTTTATGTAAAGAGACAAGAATTTGGGGGTACGTGTTATGGACTGAGGGCCTAACGGATCGTAACGACCGATAATGTTGGGTAGTAGTGCATCGCGGGGTTCCTTGTTTGGATATCGCTTTGTGAGACATCCCACGCATGCAACATAGCACAACGTTGGAAGTTGGGAGATGTTTGGTCAGTAGGACATAAGTTTGGTACCTTGGTTGTTATACATATATGTAGTTATAACTGTGACTTGAATGTTATATTATGATGTAGAGCTAGTGGAGTTGGATAGCATTTACACTGTGAGAAGCATGGGTATAGGGTGAAGGGTGCCCTAGGTAATTAATTTAATTTTATATATTTCGCGATTAGTAAGGGTAGGAATATATGTAGCGATCTTAGCAGTATGTGAATACGGGTATATTAGAGTCTTGGAGTTATAAACTTATCCGAATTTCGAGGAAGAAATTCCTTTGTAAGGGGAGAAGTACGTAACACCCCATATTTTTTAGGATATGGAAATTAAATTAAATTAGTGATTTTGAGAATTCATTTAAATTAAAAAAAAATTATTTAATTTGGATAATTTATTTACTTTAGAGAATTAATTTAATTCGGTGATTTAGATTTAATTAATTCCAGTTGATATTTATTTTCTCGTGTAACATATTTTGAAGAGAAATAATAAAATTTATAATGATTAACTCGGATGATAATTTAGAGTTTATAGTTGATTCCGAATAGGTCGAGATACTCGAAAAAGAGTACCCTGGAGTAGTAATTGGGCCTCGGGACATTTTTAGGCATAGTCGGGCTCACACGGAGGTGTTCGGGTCATTTGGGCTTGGACCATTAGCCTAAAAATGGGATTTACGTTATTTAATCTAAGTCAAGAAATTGGGAACAACCATAATTCATTGAGAAACCCCTAGAACTACAGAGAAGAAAAGAGGGAGAAAGTAAGGAGGGTTCTCGGAGCCAAACGACGAAGGATTGAGGGCATTCTTCGTCGAATCACCATCTATGTCAAAGGATCAGACCCTACGAATCAATTGAGGCAGGTGGTTAATTTTTCTTTTAATATAAATTTGTGATAATCGATTCATATCAAAGTGGTGTAATTTAATATCCGTTTTTGGGAGAGTGTTGATATACAATTCGTTTTTTGATAATTGAAGTAAATCGTGTAGATTAATCATTAAATCGATGATGGATTATTATCTAGGATTGTTATAATCTGATTTTAGTTTGATATTCAGTAGATGAATTCATGTAATTTATTTTGATGATATTTAATCGAGAAGGAGATTTGCATAAACTGTTATGAACTCGATTCGAGAAATATTAGGGAAAGATGTATATATTAATTATGTTTGATGATTTGTAGGATGCTAGAATCTATTTAGAGGGTAAAATTTGTTGGCAGAATATCGATTTAAGTTATGGGTTGAGAATCAAATAGTTTGAAGGTGTAACAATGGAGGAAATCGAATTTAGAGAAGATGGTTATGTACCAGGTACATCGAACTGGTTCGAGGGTCAGGCCTAACCGATTCGAGGGGTTTGAATTGCTGAGGGATATTTAGGGTTAAAATAGAGGGGTTCAAAGGTAAATTGTTAATTATAAGGAATAGGAAATTTGATGAAAATAATGTATTGGGTTATTTTACTTCTATGAGAAGGGGGAATGTAAGAGGGGAGATGTTACGAGTTGAAAATTAATTGGTGATCGATTTTTATTAATAAAGTACAGTAAATGGTATTCGTAGGATACAATTAACGGGCTGAGTGGATGTATTTGGGTATCGTATTTTAACTAATGAAATAATATAATGGAGTGGCTATGACTTTTTGAATAGTGGGGGGAAAACGCTCAAGAAAAACATGATGAGTAAACAAATAGTGAATTAATAATAACATGTAGGGTATTTGGGTGATATATATACACTACATGCGATACAAATATTATAGGTTAAGCGTATACCTATACCTATATATATATAATGAGAGTCTCCTGCACATACCAAATGGTACATATCAACGGTGCATACCAATTTTTAAAAATAGTAAAAAAATTATTTTTTAGTTGATTTTTTTTAAATGGTATTTAAACATTTCAATGGATCCATATAAAAATAATCAGCTCAAAATAACTTTTTTTTCTATTTTTAAAAAATCGGTCAATATTTCACAGCTTTTTAAAGCACTTAAATGCTGTGAAAGTTTGACTGATTTTTTAAAAATAGCAAAAAAAAAATTATTTTGAGCTGATTTTTTTTATATGGGCCCCTTAAAATGTTTAAATACTACATAGAAAAACTCAACTCGAAATCCTTTATGGAAATGGGTCCGCGCCAGCGGTATGTACCGTTTGGTATGTACAGGAGCCTGCCTCTCTCTCTTTCTCTCTCTCTCTATATATATATATATCATGGGTTGTGTGATTACTTATTGGTTGATTGATTATGTGTAAACATACCTAAGTTACTTTCTATGACGGGAGGTTTCGGGTTGTGGACAATACTATCCTAATGAGCCCATTTGGGGGGATATTGATTTGTACGTCAGAACATAGAACTTAGGGATGACCACTGCTTGTGTGAATGAGAGTGTTCCCGGTCATTTGGGTGTGTAAATTGCCTAAAGGCCTAGAACTATGGTCACCTCTATGTGTGATTTGATTTTTTGGTTTGAGGGTGATATCTGAACTGATGTCCTTATTCAGTACGTGATGTGCCAAGACTTTATAGCAGGGTATGTCCGCATCCTAGGTTTCCACATTGGCATGTCATATACGTATATATTATGATAGTGGAATGAATACACACACACACACACACACACACACACACACACATATATATATATATATATATATATATATATATATATATATATATATATATATATATATATAAGTGTGATTTATTCTACTACGGGTGCTTCAGTAGACATTGTAGATACTGATATCTAAATTACTTTCAATATGTGAGAATCTATATAATTAATGGGTGACACTAAATAATAACAAGGGGTTGGAAATTTGGTATCGTATTGTATGGGAAATACGGGTGAGCACAGTAAAATATTAGACAGGGAAAGAGGTCTACGACTGAGAATATTATATAGACTTAATTAAAGATGAGTAATTAAGTTAATGATATTAGTAATTGATGGTTTAATGGTAATATTACTCGAGTTAGGGTAATGTGTCGAGAAGTATATATAATAAGTCTAGTTAGACGGGGTAGTACAACTAGGAGGGTTGGGAAGAAGCGTTAGGTCTAAACTTTAGATGAAGGGAGAGAATTATCTCAAGGGAGTGCGAGACTAACTTAAATATGAATACCATTCATGCATTTTGTATATTGCAACATTGATCAATTGCTAAATATTTTCAAAATATTTTGGGTTCTAACCTTTGCGATAAATATTTTTAAAACCTTTTAGGTGTTCAGCCACAGGGACGCCAGACTTGATTATCTATTCCAGGAATACGCAGCTGCGGCATATGTGGATGCATGCAGGAGTTGGAGTATACGCTTCTTTTGTTTCATTCCTAGATTAAGAATCTTATCTCAGTATTTTAGTTTGGGCGTGTTACCTTCCGGACTTATTTAGATTTTATTTAGGTTCAGATTGTTGTATTGAGATTTATTATTAGCTGTTGGATATTTTTGTTTTGGACTTTATATCTAATGGTTTATTCAATAAGTCATTTATTATTTATTATCTTTTCAAGCAGTGATTGTGTGTATGGTTTAGTTTATTTTTTTTCGCATATTGTTATTTCTTTAACGAAAGATAAAGTTTGACACTTGCTTAATTAACTATTAGGTGGTTAGTAATTAATATTGTTTTTTGACAGTGATGTTAAGAATGAACCAAGTGAGAATCCTGCTTTAATTTAATAAAGGACAAATCACTCGATATTTAATTGGGCGGGGTGCCACAGATGGTATCAGAGCATCATGTTCTAGTGTCCTTAGGATCTGTGCGGCTTTTGTACATTTTAGCATAATATTCTTTGATATAGAGACCTATTTTAGTATTGTTGTATTCGTCTACGTAGTGTGACTTACATTCCTTTACTATTAAGTATAGTTGATGTGATTCACATATGAGCTCAGTTGGGCTTCATACACCTTAAAATATAGGATGACCAAAGAAGGCCGTTGGAAGAACTGCAGGAGGAGAGGAGAGGAGATGCGAAATCTATAGAGTATTTTTGCGATCAGTGATTGCGATAGGCGTCACCACAATTATTGTTCAAGAATGTGATGATAGGATAATTATACGGTAATAATAGATTCCTCATGCATTGTCGTAGATGATGCTGGTGCAAATTGCAGACCCACCCAATGTAGTTAACAAGGGGTGGGGAAGTTGGAAGGACTCTTTCGAAAAGCCACTTATAAAATTTAATTGGATTTTGGACATTTGGAGTGGTTTAAATATGTAAAGTTAATAATTTTTTTATTAAAGGTCAATGTAGTAATATGCGATAACTTAGGCTCGAAGCTAGGGTTTGAGAGAGGGGCTATATAAGGAATATTATGGGTTATTATAACGATATGGGGAAGAGAGAAAGTGTGATGGGACAATGGGAAGGAATAATCCAAAGGCAATTGTGTAAGGTGGAGTGCAGCGACACTCAAGATTAAATTTTGAGCAAAAATTTTAGCTAATAGGAGTAGCATAATGTGATAAGGGCTAGTCACCACATATAAAAACGTGTATATGGAACTAAATGAGAACTTTGGGTGTGAGTAAATCTTAAGACCTTCCACCTGGTATTTAGGCAGAGATGCAAACGGATTTTAAAATTTTTCAATTTGTGGGTCAGTTGAAGATCAATCGCTAAAGAGAAACTGACTTGTTTAACGAACTTCGTACTCGAAGGAGGGAATGCGGAGAGAGTAAAGGGGTTCGTAAGTTGATAATGGAGTTGTTTATAGAAGACACAAGCATGGATGAGAATCAGGATAGGATAATTAGTTTCGACGTTGTTAAGACCGTACGTTTACAACTTTAAATCAACGCTTCCATGAGAAGAGAGATATGAGGGTTGGAAAAATCTAGCCAAAGTGGAGTACTGGATTAAACGGTGCTAGTGAAGTACCACGGGAGGGTATACCCTGTAGAGAACCCAGTTATATGATTCAGATCAAAAAATTCCCACCAAGTGACGGTGGATTTAATCAGGGCCATCGAGGCCAACAACAAGTCCCATAGGGCTAGCAGAGCCAAAAGGACAACGAGGGTTGAAATCGGGGACAAGATTACTTGGTCCGTGCAAAGGACACCCCGACACAGCCATGAGGCTGGAGAAAAGGGGAAGACACAGAAAGGTGCCCTATGTGTGGAGTGTAGGGACACTTGTATTGAACGTGTACATAATAAGAAAGTGAGACTAGTTAGACTTGGAAGTAGATGGAAACGATACCAGTGGGGCACAACTGTTGGAGGAGTGAGATTTCCCACAGAGGAATCGGGCTAAGAGAATTAGGTCCAGATTTTTTTTCAACCCTAGAATAGTGAGTTTAGTCAAGACCAGTAGGGTCCTCAGTAGCAACAACTTTCCATTATTCAAGGCCATCAGAGCTAAGGGAAGGGCGGGGAGGCTAGTAGGGTCAGGTCCATAGATAGGGGGTTCTCGAGTAGTTGTCTCAGTTATGGAGAGACAGGACACAGGAAGAAGTCTTACCCAAAATTAGGTAGTGGGTAACTATAAGATGAGATCCTAGATGTACGACCATTGTAGTAGATCGTGGATCAGTCTCTGCATTAAAGTTACATTCGAGGACTCCATGATCTGGCGAGGTAGATGACATAAAGAGTTGTTTTATGGATGAAGAGTAGAAACATATGTGTAGATATTGTTTACAGTGAATTGGGGGACGGGATGCCCAATAGAGGCAATAATTATAAGAAGTTTTGGTTCGGCTGGGATGAGGGTGTTGTGTCCAGGAACCATTTGAATCGCCAGTTCTATTGATAATTGAAAGTATGAGTTTTATTTCGGGTTGATTGGGATCTATTTTGTATGACACGAGAAAGTCATGGTAATTTGTTACTACAAGAATCGTATGTGAAACGAGTTTGGAAGAGGTGTCTTTGATAAAAATATAGCATATATATAATTACTGTGGAGTAGTGGGGTTCTTTGGTGTTACCCACTGCAGAGAAGGGGTGAACACTGAGAGAATGTTTACATTACATGCAAGTTTACTACTTTTGAGAGTGATGGGAGTAGGGTAGATGATTTTTCAAGTTTCGACTGATTAGGAATGATTTTATCCCTTTAGTTCCATCTGCAAGGGAGCGGGTGTGAACATGGAGGGGATATATTTTATTAGGATAGCTTGTTTTGAGAGGTGATATTCGAGGTATGGTTTTTATCCTGGGACGGACTAGTAAGCGATGGTGGGCAATTACAACAATACTATTGTGTTCTCTATTTTGGGGCAATATATATATATGTGTGTGTGTGTGTGTGTGTGTGTGTGTATATTTTTTTGCGATGTCTCACTTGAAAGAATGTCGAGTTCTGGCGATATTTTATTTAATTAGACTTCAAAGAGTACAGTTGTCTAGTTACATTGGACCTCGGTGCATATTGAATTTTACTAACGAGATTTAGGGTAGGTCGAGTTCACCGTTGAACGAATAGTTTTACTCATTATTATTTGCGTGTTGAGAACTTAGTAATAGTGAGAGCACTGTATCACATGATACCTTAAGAGACATGGGCATAGACGATTTGATTTATGTGTCGGGAGACAGAATTGGTGATATATTATCCATGTGTTTTAGGTTCATAAATTTTGATGATCAATAAAGCGAGAGAGTACTATAACTAGGGAAGTTCTTTTGATTTTCGTTGCGGGATGTTGCACGCATGGATCTTAATAAATGTTGGGAGTAGTAAGACATTGTTGGATGCTAGTGCATCAGTTTTGAATGTCAAGTTATTAAAGGTGTAGAGGAAACACTTTAAGCTCAGAGCTATTACGATATATGGCTAGTGGAGTCGGGTAATGCTGCGAAGGAAGCACTGAGAAAACTTTTGCACCACAAGTTAATGGGTGGGTCAATATCGAGAAGTATTAAATTTCTAGTTGTAAGGTAATCGGGAATACCTGTATGATATAGCCATGTCGAGAGTGCGGAGCTAAGCATGAGATAAGTATGTTACGTATGAGACGTTATTGATACTTATGCTGGGATGTTTAGGATGTGGAATAAGGTATGGTGAGACCTTGTGTTCACAGTTCCAAGTTATGATTTACTTGTGTTAGTTATCACCTGAAAGAGGGTCTAGTCTATATACGTGTATATATATTTTCGTGTGTGGCATAATAGACTTATAAGAATATGTTATATTATTATACGTGATCCCCGAGAGTAGGGACATTTACTGATGGATTCAGGACATATTGGCTTATTATCGAGCGGAGAGATATAACTCGTTATTATTTTAGCGCCGAGAAATTAGTGATAGTAAGGGTGTCGTGGAATCTTCACACTATGTGAAAATAAGTGTATTGGATATTTGGAGTTATAGACGTATCCAAATTTTGAGGACGAACATCCTTTGTAAGGGGAGAAGTATGTAACACCCCGTATTTTTGAGGATATGGAAATTAAATTAAATTAAATTAGTGACATGGAGAATTCATTTAAATTGGAAAATTTTATTTAATTTGTAGAATTTATTTACTTTAGAGAATTTATTTAACTCGGTGATTCATATTTAATTAATTTCAGTTGATATTTATTTTTACGTGGATCATATTTTGAAGAGAAATAAGATAAGTTGTAAAGAGTAACTCAGATGACAACTTAGAGTTCATGATTGATTCTAAATAGGTCGAGATAGTCAGAAAAGAGTACCCGGGGTAGTAATTAGGTATCGAGACATTTTTAGGCATAGTCAGGCTCACACGGGGGTGTTCGAGTCATTTGGGCTTGGCCCATTAGCCTAAAAATGGGATTTACGTTATTTAATCTAAGTTAAGAAATTGGGAAAACCATAATTCATTTAGAAAACCCTAGAATTGCAGAGAGGAAAATAGGGAGAGAGTAGGGAGGTTTCTGGGATCCAAATAACGAAGGATTGAGGGTGTTGATATAAATCTTTGATAATCACCGTCTACATCAAAGAATCAGACCCTACGAATCAGTAGAGGCAAGTGGTTAATTTTTCTTTCAGTATAAATCTGTGATAATCAGTTCATATCATAGTGGTGTAACTGAAAATTCAATTTTGGAAGGGTATTGATATACAATTGGGTTTTTGATAATTAGAGTAAATCATGTAGATTAATCATTAAATTGATGATGGATTATTATCTAGTATTGTTGGAATATGATTTTCGTTTGATATTCAGTAGATGAATTCATGTAATTTAGATAGATAAAATTGAATCGAGAATCAGATTTCCATAAACTATTATGAACTCAATTCGAGAAATATTAGGGAAACATGTATATATTAATTATGTTAGAATCTTTTTAGAGGGTGATTTTTAGGATGATCTTTAGAATCGAGAAATATTGGGGAAACAGTTTGATGATTTTTAGGATGTTAGAATCTGTTTAGAGGGTAAAAATATGTTGGGAGAATATCAATTTAAGTTCTTGGTTGAGAATTGAAGAGTCTGGGGGTGTAACAATGGAGGAAATCGAATTTGGAGAAGATGGTTTTGTACCAGCTACAACGAACCGGTTCAGGGGTCAGGTTGAACTGGTTTCGGGGGTCTGAATTGCCGAGGGAATTTTAGGGTTAAAATAAAGAGGTTCCAAGGTAAATTATTAATTGTAAAAAATAGGAAACTAGCTGAAAATAATGTATTCGGTTATTTTACCTCGATGAGAAAGGGGGAATGTAGGACGGAAGTTATTACAAGTTGAAAATTAATTAGTGATCGATTTTTATTAATAAAGCAAGAGAAATGAAATTCGTAGAATTCAATTAACAGGCCGAGTGGATGTGTCCGGGTATTGTATTTTAGCTAATGAAATAATATAATAGAGTGGCTATGAATTTTCAAATAGTGGGGGAAAACACTCAGGAAAAATACGTTGAGTAATTAAATGGTGAATTAATAATAATACATAAGGTATTTGGGTGATATATATATAGGTCGTGTGATTACCTATTGGTTTATTGCTTATGTGTAAACATACCTAGGCTACTTACTGATATTCCCTATATGCAACCAACAGCTCAGAGACATCAACCTCGGCAAGGGAAATGGTCGAGGTTTGAAGGGCCTTAGATTCGCAACCAGTGGTCTTATCCTAAGCAAGGTCGGCCATGGCCGACATTACTAGTTACCTCACAGTTAGACAGTAGTTGAGGTCTTTATGATCCATGAGGAAGTTATTCATCAGGACATCCAGGGTTGACAACCTCAGCTGGGTGCAAGCCGAGGTCATAAGAGCTACACCATCATCATAACCAACCTTGGCAGAGGGTTGGCCGATGTTCCTAATCTGCACCTTCTAAACCTCGGCCCATGACGAACTTATTCCTTTATTTTCCTTACCTCGGCTTCACATGAGCCGAGGCCATCATGAATGGTCTCGTCTTTGGGCTATAAACATACTCCACCAACCTCGGACTCTTATAAGTCGAGGTTGATACCAAGCGAGGACAGTCGAGCCTTTATTCCCATACGTGTGACTGGGAACACGTGTACACAATCAGTTATAACAAATCAATCCTCTCACGTGGGGGAGTATTTCGTCATCATTCTCTACATGTGACAATGACAGATGTCTTCACCGAATTGCCTAGATCAACACACACATGCTCATTGCATGCATAGGGGGTGTATTACAATCCCCACATACTATATATACTTGTCTTCTCCTTCTTGGAGAAGGATCCGAAATTAGCTACCCTAGCTGAAACTCTGTCCAAATACACAGTAGATAGAGAGAAAGCTTGAGAGATTGTATCTATGGCCATTAGAGCCCTCATACAGCGATATTAATCACACACTTGCACAGTGGACGTAGGCCTGATTAGCTGAACCACTTAAATAATTGTGTTCATCCTCTTCTCCTCACCTCAATCTCTTATATTTAGTATACTCTTGTGCTTCCATTATTATCACTAGCTTGAGCTTACAAACACCTTGACTGGTGGTGTTATTTCCAGCATCATTATTTTGGCACCGTCTGTGGGAACGAGAAGCTATCTCTTCCTCATTTCGTGCTTGACCTCACCGAAGACTCTGGTGGTGAACCAGGCCTCACCCCTTGTGTGGAGATATTTCACCATTGAAAGAGGTCTTGTAAGGTATTAAGCTCATCTACTACATCAGCTCTTTAGTGCTAACACATGGCACCGGAATAACCACCACCTCTCCCACCGCCTGGGGCTGGAGAACCTAGCTCCAGTCAAGCGTTGCCTCAGTCCGAAATAGCGAAGGTAGCCGCAGCCTTGAGGTCCTTGGTTGCAACACAACAAGCAATGCAGGAGCAATTTGCACAGCTCAGTCAAAATATGATGAGACCACCTGGAGTCTCACCGGATATGATTACTCCGACGACCGTCCAGGCATATCCTAAAGCCAGGGGACCACCCCAAGCACCGCGTAAGAACCACCCTACGCCCCAGCGGAGGAGGGACATTGCTGACCCTAGGTGTTTACGCTGGGGAGGCAAAGACACCCTTGCTCTGAGGATAGGTATGATGATCTAGAGGCGCAAGATGTACCGGAAGATTGTTGGGAGACATATGAGGTTTCGAATAACACAGTTCATCTTATCCAGCAGAGCCAAGGTTGTGGAGGCCGAAGGGGTGGAGAAGCCTAACAACAAGGATCAGCCTTTGATCGATTGAGCAAAGGGTCGGCCTTTGAAAGGCTTGGCCCCGTAAATGACCTAAGACAGAGGTTGTCAAGGTCGAGAAGTGTAGCTAACCTACAAAGGGAAGAGAGGCAACATCGGCCTCATCAGGGATAAGGAAGAGACCATGAAGAGGTCAACAGCCGACGTTGTGCTGCGGTTGGGAACCCTCAGTCCACCCTTTGGAGGTGGCTGGGGACAACCTCGATCAGGCCGACGTTGCAAGGCCATGGAATGACTCCATCCAATGCCTTGAGGAAAAGATAGGAGACCTCATCAAAAGTTGAGCCCATTGCAAAGAGGTTTCTCAGAAGGCTCTCCGTTCGTGGCTAAGATAGTGAGCTTCCCTACACCCAGCCAAGTTCAAACCGCCCACTGTGTCTCCTAAGTATGACGGTAGCACTAACACTGTACATCACATTGAGATGTACCAGTCAGCGGAGGACATTTATTCAATACCAGATAAGATAGAGTGTCGGGCCTTATCCAGGACTTTGATGGGAGCAGCACACATCTAGTTTACTTATCTTTCAAAGAAATCAATTGAGAACTTTAAGGGCTTGGCTGAACAATTCATTCACAATTTCTGTTTTGGGGTAAGACCTCAAAAGAAAACCACCCATCTGTTGTATGTCAAGCAAGGCAAGCAAGAGAGCCTAAGAGACTACATCGCCAGGTTCAACAAAGAAAAACTTGGGGTTGAAGATTACGAAGAGAATATTTCCATGACCGCCCTCATAGGAGGTCTTCAAAAAGGGAAGTTATTGTGGAAACTTGCAAAAGACCCTCCCAAGTCAATGGCAGAGCTATTGGCAACTGCGGGGAAGTTCATGAATGCTGAAGAGGCCATGGTCGCTAAGTATGAAGACAAGAACGGTGGTAGCAGCGAAAAGTTCCAAAGAAAGAAGAATGGAAAGAAGAGGTCAGTTGATGACAAGTTTGCACATTATACCCCTCTTACTGTAAGCTGCGAACACATCCTCAATGAGATCAAGAATGATCGGTCCCTTAAATGGCCAGGGAAGCTGAAGGCTCCTCCACATAAGAGGAACCAAAACTTGTGGTGTGAATTCCACCAAGACCATGGCCATGTAATAGACAAGTGCTTCGCCTTAAAGGATGAGATCGAGAAGATGTTGAAGTCATGATAGTTGAGGAAATATGTTGATGGCAAAGCTCCCAAAAGGGAAAGAGATGACCCCAAAAAGAAGAGAAACGACAGTTGTCGTGATGATACCCCAGCAAGAAGAGATGGTGACTCATATGGTGAAGACAAAGACGATCCAAGCCTCCCACCAAACGATGATAACACCCCAGTGAAGAGGGTTGGTATGATCTCCTTTGGTGTAAACACCATATGCGGAGGACTTGCAGGGGGTGGTTCTGAAGTGGATGACCGGAAAGCTCATGTGACAGAGACCAAGTCAGTGGCCAAACTTGAAATAGTAAATCTGACTTCTTTCGAGATAACGCATAAGAGAAAGAAGGTGGACATGGACACTCTCATAGTCCGGTTCTCCTGACTCGACTTCAAAGGCATCCTAGCTCCACATGATGACCCTTTGGTAATCACAACAAGAGTTCATGGATGTGAGCTATAGAGAATTCTTGTAGATGGAGGAAGTTCAGTAGATGTGATGTTCTGGCCCTGCTTCAAAAGCCTGGGCCATAGAAGAGCTAGGCGGGTACCCAACTATCATCCGTTAATGGGGTTCAGTGATGAAAAGGTCCATCCACTGGGAATGTATGATATGGACGTGCGAATGGGCGATGAGTGGCCTAAGAGGTTAACCCGAAAGATCAATTTTTTTTGTTATGGACAAAAATGTCTTCTCGTCCTATAACCTCATCATAGGTAGAGTAGCCCTTAAGGAATTTGAGGCCGTGCCATCGACGGTCCACCAGATGCTAAAATTCCTGACCCCCTATGGGGTAGGGGAAGTGTAGGTTGACCAGACCATAACACGAGAATGCTACTTCAACTCAGCTGAAGAGAGAGAGGCCCATAAGAGAGAAATTACCACTTATAACATTGATACACTTGACCCTAGAGATGAAACAAAGTTAAAGAAAGGAGAGGCCATGAAAGAGGTAGAATCCATCGTCCTCAATGAGGACGAACCAAAAAAAATTATCCAGCTCGGTAAATCCTTAAAAGAAGAAATCAAGGAAGAGTTGATAAACTTCCTGAGGAAGAGGTAGAGTGTCTTCTCTTAGAGTCACGCGAACATGCCGGGCATCAGCCCTGAGGTTATGTGCCACAAGTTGAATGTGACCAAGAATGCTAGGCCAACCAAACAAAGACGAAGAGTCTACTCTAGGTACAAGTATGACATCATCCGGGAAGAAGTCAGAAACTTAGAAGAGGCTGAATTCATCAGGGAAGTCATATATTCGAAGTGGTTGTCAAACGCAGTCATTGTGCCCAGAGCCAACGAAAAGTGAAGAATGTGTGTAGATTTTACTGACCTGAATAAGTCTTGCCCAAAAGACAGTTATCCCTTATCTCGGATCGACCAGATAGTAGATGCAACGGCAGGATATGAGCTCATGAGCTTTATGGACGCATACTCAGGCTACAACCAGATCTTCATGGATGCTAAAGACTCAAAGAAGACAGCCTTCATCACTGATAAAGGGACATATTACTATAAGGTTATGCCCTTCGGATTGAAAAATGCAGGGGCTACATATCAACGTCTTGTGAATAAGACGTTGGAGGCTCAAATAGGCAAGACTATGGAGGTGTAATTAGACGATATGCTAACGAAGAGCTTAAAGGCCAGCACTCACGTGGCAGACCTAGAAAGGCCTTTGATACCATGGACTTGTACAGAATGAAATTCAACCCGGTGAAGTGTGTCTTCGGGTGCTGGGAAATTTCTTGGATTCATTGTCAATTAGAGGGGAGTAGAGGCGAACGCTGAGAAAACTAAGGCTTTGCTCGACATCAAGACACCAAGAAGAATCAAGGACGTTCAGAGCCTCACTGGAAGAGTAGCTGAACTCAACAGATTTGTCTCAAGGGCGACGGACAAGTGTTTTTCATTCTTTAAGGTGCTTAGAAAGGCCTTCAAGTGGGACAAAGAGTATGACGAGGCTTTTAATCAACACAAGTCCTACCATGGATCCCCCTTACTCTTATCTCAGCTCATTGTAGGGGAGAAGATGTTTGTTTATCTAGCAATCTCTAAATCGTCTATAAGTGCGGCGATTGTATAGGAAGACGTTAGGGTTCAAAGGCCTGTATACTTAAATAGCAAGGCCCTTCAAGGGTCTGAATAGAATTATCCTCGGATGGAAAAGTTAGCCTACGCCTTGATACATGCTTCTAGGAACATGAAGCCCTACTTTCAGGCCCATTCCATGGTTATCCTCACTAACTCCCCGTTAAGACCGGTCCTCCATAAACTTGAGAAGTCAGGTAAATTGATGACATGCGCCATTGAGTTAGGGGAGTATGACCTTACTTATCAGCCCAGGGTGGCCATCAAAGGGCAGACACTTGCAGACTTTGTTGCTCAGTTCACATGGGAAGAGACCGAGGTTGAAAATAACCTAAAAATTAAAAAAGGGTCAAACAACAACGTCTTCCTAGACCCAGAAGAGGTTGCATCCACGGGAGCCATAAATAGAATAGCCGAGAATGAAGAATATTGGTACCTCTTCAGGCATGGAGTCATGTCAAAAGGGAGCTTCTCATCAGATAAAGAGATCTGGAACCTCTTTGTCGACGGGTCTTCTTGCAAAAGGGAAAGTCGTGTAGGGCTAATACTTTCAGCCCCAGATGGTACGAACGTGGAATATTCCCTAAGGTTTAACTTCAAGGCATCCAACAACGAGTCAGAATATGAGGCTATAATAGCAAACCTCGTATTGGCAAAGACCCTTAGGGTAAGATGAATCCTGCTTCATAGTGACTCAAGGTTGGTTGTTAATCAAGTGTTGGGGGTTTATGAGGCCAAGGATGAAAGGATGGCCAAATACCTAAAGAGGGTGAGAACGATACTCGAAGGTTCCAGATAAGTAAAGATGAAGAGAATACCTCGGCAAAACAACATCCACGTAGATGAGTTGGCAAGGTTAGCCTCAACAACAAGGACAGACATCAAAAGGACAGTCCCAGTTGAGATCTTACCTAAGGCGAACATTGAAGAAAAAGAGGTCAGTAACCCTTGCCTCAATTTGAACCTAGGGGACTCATGGATGGATCCCTTTATCAGATATATCAAAGAGGGAGAGCTACCGGAATCAAAGTTAGAGAGGATAAAACTGAGGTACAGAACTGTAAAGTTCTCAACAGTAGGAGATGTCCTATATAAGAAGAGATTCCTATTACCTCTCCTCAGATGCGTTCATCCCACAGAAGTTCCACGCATCCTACAGGAGGTACACGAGGATTCTTGCGACATTCATACAGGAGGAAGACCTTTGGCAAAAAGAATTATTATGCAAGGATACTGGTGGCCGACCTTGGCCAAGGATGCTGCAGCCTACGTAAAGAGGTGCGATAAATGTCAGAGATTCTCCACTATTCCCCATTAACCTCATCAGCCTATGACGTCAATCATTTCACCTTGGTCCTTCGCAGTATGGGGAATTGACTTAGTGGGTCCCCTGCCATGGGCTATAAATAATTACTAATTTTTTATAGTTGCCATTAATTACTTATCCAAGTGGGTAGAGGCAGAGCCAATGATAATTATTACAAAGCAGAAGACCTTCCAATTTATTTGGAAGAACACCATATGCAGACATGGCCTCCCAAACACCCTCATCTTAGACAACGGAACCCAGTTCAAGAAGTCTTCCTTAGAGAAATATTGCGAAAGAGTTGGGATAAAGTAGTTTTTCTCCTCTCCTAGCCGACCTCAGGCAAACGGACAAACCAAAGTCACGAATAGAACAATCCTCGATGGAATCGAGAAGAGGTTAGAAGAAGCTAAGGGAAGATGGAATGAAGAGGTTTATGTTATGCTATGGGCCTATAAAACAACGGTTAGGACATCGATGGGGGAAACCCCATTTATGTTAGCACATGGCTCACAGGCCGTCATACCAACAGAGGTAGGTCTCCCTACTCATAGGGTCCAGACCTATGACCCTAAGAAGAATGGGGAGGAGAGAATACTCGACCTAGATTTGATTTAAGAGAGAAGGGAAGATGCAAAAATTAAGCAGGCAGCTTATCAGCAGAGAACATCAAAATTCTACAATCAAATGGTAAAATCAAAACCCATAACTGTGGGAGACCTAGTGTTGAAGAAGACGTTACAGAAGGCAAATAAGCTTCACCCGAATTGGCATGGTCCTTAAAAAGTGATTGAGGAGGTTGTACTCGGGACCTACATGCTAGAAAACGTCGAAGGGGAACCTTTATCCAATCCTTGGAATGCTGATCATCTAAAAACGTATTACATATGATGTTGCAAAAGCTTTCATGTAAATGTATCATCTTATGAAGAGGTTATCAATAAGAAGATCAATTCCCGTGTCAAGTCTTGGTTCATATTCTCTAGTAATAAAATTATTTATGGGGATAACATCTTAGTTGATGACCTCAGACCTTAACATCATTAAGTTGGTGAAAAATTATTTATGGGGATAACATCTTACTGATGACCTCAGACCTTATAACATCATAATTTGGTGACAAGGTCTGAGGTAAGACATCATACTTGGATGAACTCAGCCCTTAACATCATAATTTGGTGACAAGGTCTGAGGTAAGACATCATACTCGGATGACCCCAGACCTTGACATTATTAGTTTTGTGAAAAATTATTTATGGGGCTAATATCTTAGTTGATGACCTCAGACCTTAACATCACAATTTGGTGACAAGGTCTGAGGTAAGACATCATACTCGGATGACCCCAGACCTTGACATCATTAGTTTGGTGAAAAATTATTTATGGGGATAACATCTTAGTTGATGACCTCAGACTTTATAACATCATAATTTGGTGGCAAGGTCTGAGGTAAGACATCATATTCGGATGACCTCAGACCTTGACATCATTAGTTTGGTGAAAAATTATTTATGGGGATAACATCTTAGTTGATGACCTCAGACATTAACATCATTAAGTTGGTGAAAAATTATTTATAGGGATAACATCTTAGTGATGACCTCAGACCTTATAACATCATAATTTGGTGACAAGGTCTGAGGTAAGACATCATACTTGGATGACCTTAGACCTTAACATCATAATTTGGTGACAAGGTCTGAGGTAAGACATCATACTCGGATGACTCCAGACCTTGACATCATTAGTTTGGTGAAAAATTATTTATGGGGATAACATCTTAGTTTATGACCTCAGACCTTAACATCATAATTTGGTGACAAGGTCTGAGATAAGACATCATACTCGGATGACCACAGACCTTGACATCATTAGTTTGGTGAAAAATTATTTATGGGGATAACATCTTAGTTGATGAACTCAGACCTTATAACATCATAATTTGGTGACAAGGTCTGAGGTAGGACATCATATTCGGATGACCTCAGACCTTGACATCATTAGTTTGGTGAAAAATTATTTATGGAGATAACATCTTAGTGATGACCTCAAACATTATAACATCATGATTTGGTGTCAAGGTTTGAGGTAAGAAATCATACTTGGATGACCTCAGACCTTAACATCATAATTTGGTGGCAAGGTCTGAGGTAAGACATCATACTCGGATGACCTCAGACCTTGACATCATTAGTTTGGTGAAAAATTATTTATGGGGATAACATCTTAGTGATAACCTCAGACCTTATAACATCATAATTTGGTGACAAAGTCTGAGGTAAGACATCATACTTAGATGACCTCAGACCTTAACATCATAATTTGGTGACAAGGTCTGAGGAAAGACATCATACTCGGATGACCCCAGACCTTGACATCATTAGTTTGGTGAAAAATTATTTAAGGGGATAACATCTTAGTTGATGACCTCAGACCTTATAACATCATAATTTGGTGACAAGGTTTGAGGTAAGACATCATATTCGGATGACCTCAGACCTTGACATCATTAGTTTGGTGAAAAATTATTTATGGGGATAACATCTTAGTGATGACCTCATACCTTATAACATCATAATTTGGTGACAAGGTCTGAGGTAAGACATCATACTTGGATGACCTCAGACCTTAACATCATAATTTGGTGATAAGGCCTGAGGTAAGACATCATACTCGGATGACCCCAGACCTTGATATCATTAGTTTGGTGAAAAATTATTTATGGGGATAACATCTTAGTTGATGACCTCAGACCTTATAACATCATAATTTGGTGACAAGGTCTGAGGTAAGACATCATATTAGGATGACCTCGGACCTTATAACATCATAATTTGGTGATAAGGTCTGAGGTAAGACATCATACTTGGATGACCTCAAACCTTAAACGATTATATTTAGACTTATGATAAATAAAATCATTCAAGAAACATTCAGCAATTAAAGAAATAAAGCCTTCCTCAGAGGTTGATATAGACAAGTTTAGAGTTACAAACTACAAGGTAATAGACTTTGTCATCAGAGGTTATAGTTCAAAATAGAAATTAAAGTTATAAAAATCTTCACAAAATGGTTAAGTGTTTGCAGCCTCAGGGTTAGTTTCCATGCCCCCATCTTCCTGGCCAAGGGTGGTTACTTCCACCCCTTCGTCCTTAGCACCAACATCTTCAGTCCCGGTGTCATCTTGGGGGCAGTCTCAGTAGGTACGGCACCTCCCTCATCCTCTACCTCTTGCAAGGCCTAAGCAAACCGAGGATCGGCATAACCCAAATCGATGAAGTCAGACGTTGTGAGGCTCCCTGATTCCTTCTCCTTCATGGCAGCCCATTTTCCAGTGGCCTTTACACCCCTTTCCAGGTATTCGAAGCTGAAGCTGACAAACTCATCAGAGACCTTGTACTCCTCCAAAATCTTCTCGGAGGCATCATCCAAGGCAGACTTCACAGCCACATCAAACTTATATTGAAGGGAGTCAGCCTGAGTCTTCAAGGCAGTGCTATGATCCTTCCTCAGCTTGTTCATGTCCTTTTCTAACCTCTTCATACTGGCATCTGACTTCTCCAAATAGGCCTTCAGATGCTCTACTTCAGTGTTTAATGTGGCATCGTTCTTCTCGGCCTCTTGGCCTTTCTCAATCAGAGGAAGTTTCCCCAAGGTCCAGTTAACAAAATGGTGCATGGTGAGAAGACCTTGTAGAACATGTGTAGAGATGTCAGTTTGAGACTCGGTATAGTTCAAAACCGATGTTACACTTGAATATAATTTAGTAGCAAAAGAAAAATTTTAAGGTCTTACTTAGATAGAGCGATGGAAGGAGAACTTAGCTAACAGAGGCTTATCCAGAGAGCGACAGAAGCGCTTGTCAGAGTCGGTCATGGCATCGCCGATTGCATTCAGGGCCTTCAGACTATCGCCAATAAGACTGTCACCAATATTTAGTTGCTCCAAGCGAGTAATCAATGCATCCTAAGAAGAAATGGGGATGGCGTGATCCCCCTTTTGGTTTTTCTTCTTCTGCATCTGATCTCAGGGGAAGGGTCGGCATGTTTCCTCTTCTTGGAGGCCTCAGCCCTTGAGGTGGTTGGAGGGGGAGGAGGCGCATTCAGACCTGATTTTTTTACATGCTTCGTGAGATTAGGGGCTGCCATATCCTAGAGTTCATCAGAAATCCCGTTTGGGTGCTCTGTAAAATAAAAGGGTCTGAGTTAGAACATCAGAGATACACAAATTCAGAGGTATAACTTGTTGAAATAATAAAGCAACTTACGGAGCTCGGTCAAAGGACTCCTTCGAAGGCCAGTTTCAGAGAGATAGTAGGGAGTCATCAAATGCTCATACTTGACTAGAAGACCATGCTCACCCTGATCCTGCAGGTCTTTGACCTTCTAAAGATTATTTTGTCTTAGCCCAGGGTCGGCCCTAGCAGCCATTATCACCTTTCCCCATCTCAGGGGTATTCTCGGCTCTAGGGAGGAAGAGGGGGCACAGGGACCAAACTCTCATGGCCCTGACGCAAAGAAGTAGCGCAGTTTCCAATTATGGTTTGAGGTTTAGGTAACCTGCAACATCTTTTTATTTGACTTCCGAGCTAAAAAATGATAGTAGCTCGGATGATTCCTGGCAGATGAGGGAATATAGCACCCTTTGAGGACCTGGACGGGAAGGTCTGAATAATGGACTGCCTTCCATAAGACAATAGCTCTAATTATCACCCTCCAGGCATTGGGCGATAAGTGGGAAGCAGCTAAGTTGATGTAAGATAATATAGCCCTGATTATGGGATATATGGGAAGATGAAACCCTAACTTAAACATCTGCTCATATAAGCAGATATCACCGTCTCAACTGCCAAAGGCCCTCTCGTCCCTTAGAGACTTCCTAAGCTTTATGGAGGGACTTATAGAGTACAGATGTTTGAAGGCTAGAAGGTCAACCTTGGTGACAGTGCTCTCTATCTCGGCTGCCTCAAAGGTGTCAACGTTGCTTTCCCTATTGTCATCCTTATCTGATTCAACATTGGCCTGAGCAGACGATGGAGCACCACTTGGGAACCTCTGAGCAAACTCGGATCCTGTGACGGCCGATAGGGGAATGGCTTCAAGTATTGGTGGAACAGCCACGCTAGTTCCTACAATTTCAACGTCGAAGGAAGAGTGCGATGTGCTTGAGCTCTTGTGAGACGAGGCCCGACTGGATACCTCGGCTTGATCAGGGACCTAATCCTGCTGAACAGAAAATTCTATGGCCTCTTGAAAGGAGTCCACAGATATAGGGTCTGAGGTGGACGACTCAGACTCAGACATGGGATTAGGTTTAACTGGGACCTCTTCTGACTTAACTAGTTCGACTGGCACAGGGTATATGACCTTAAGAGGGGGTGGAAAGATAGGTCTGAGGGGGAATGCCTCTGCCCTACGAGCTTCCTCTTGGGCTCTTTATATTTACCTAATTTTATCTAAGGCCTTCTCCCTAAGAGAAGGGAATTCCTCTAAGAGTTGATAAAGGGTCCTGAGCATATGAGTCAGACTCTACACTTGTGACTCATCTAAATAAACAGGATTAGCAATTTGACCAAGGATCAAACTGGGTTTTTAAATAAGAACGATTAAAGAATAGTTCACTAGAAAACTCTTAGGCTCATCGGAAAATGCATAAACTCGTCGAAAAATGCAACAAATTGAAGGACAAGGCAGAAAAATGCAAAAAATAAAGAAGAATGGGTAATAGGCGACACCTGAGAGAATGCGTGAAGAACAAAGAGAGGGGTTTGCAAGAAAAATCCACTAAATACGCCTTAACCAAGCTCTTATATATATATATATATATATAGAGAGAGAGAGAGAGAGAGAGAGAGAGAGAGAATGCAAAGAAAATTCAGGCGAGAGAATGAAGAAATTAGGAAGAAAGAGAAAGGAAAGGGGTAAAACCCTCAAAACTAATTGAATGCATACCAAGGCCCATTATTGCCTTGGGAGCCCAAAGGACAACTGACATCATTGGGCTTGCCTGGCATGCCATCTACTTCAGCAGCTGACACTTGTCAAGAAAGCATTGGCAATAACAGAAATCCAACCTCTGACGTGCATACCCCTTAGTCACCTGCTCGCACAGGCAACTAAGGGCTAGGGGTAATTGATATGCCCTATATGTACCCAACAGCTCAGAGACATCTACCTCGATAAGGGAAATGGCCGAGGTTTGAAGGGCCTTAGATTGGCAACCAGTAGTCTCATCCTAAGCAAGGTCGGCCATGGCCAACCTTACCAGTTACCTCACAGTCAGATAGCAGTTAAGGTCTTCATGATCCATAGGGGCAATTATTCATCAGGACATCCAAGGTTGACAACCTCGGCTGGGTGCAAGCCGAGGTCGTAAGAGCTACACCATCATTATAACCAACCTCGACAGAGGGTTGGTCGATATTCCTAATCTGTACCTTCTTAACCTCGTCCCAGGCCGATATTATGACTTTATTTACCTTACCTCGGCTTCACATGAGCCGAGACCATCACGAATGGTCTCGAATTTAGGCTATAACCATACTCCACCAACCTCAGACTCTTCCAGAGCGAGGTTAATTTCAAGCGACGTTGATATCAAGCAAAGACAATCGAGCCTTTAATCCCATGCGTGTGACTAGGAACACGTATACTCAATCAGTTATAACAAATCAATCCCCTCACATGCGAGAATATTTCGTCATCATTCTCTACATGTGACAGTGACAGATGTCTTAATCAGATTGGCTATATCAGCACACATGCTCATTGCATGCATAGGGGGTGCATTACACCCCCCACATACTATATATACTTGTCTTCTCCTTCTTGGAGAGGGATCCGAAATTAACTACCCTAGCTGAAACTCTGTCCAAATACATAGTAGAGAGAGAAAGCTTGAGAGATTGTATCTATGGCCATTAGAGCCCTCATCCAATGATATTAATCACACACTTGCACAGTGGACATAGACCTGATTGGCTGAACCACTTACATAATTGTATTCATACCCTTCTCCTCACCTCAATCTCTTATATTTAGTATACTCTTGTGTTGCTATTGTTATAACTAGCTTGAGCTTACAAACACCTAGACTGGTGGTGCTATTTCCAGCATCATCACTTACTATCATGGGAGGTTTCACATCGTGGATAGTCCTATCCTAATGAACCCATTTGGGGGATACTGATTTGTACCTCAGAACATAGAACTTAGGGGTGACCACTGGTTGTTTGAATGAGAGTGTGCTCGATCATTTGGGTGCATAGGTGTGTGCGTTGCCCAAATACCTAAAACTATATTTGCCTCCAATATGTGTGATTTTATTTTTTTTGTTCGAGGGTTCTATCCGAACTGATGTCCTTATTTAGTACATGATGCACCAAGACTTGATAGCAGAGTATGCCTGCATCGCAAGTTTCCACCTAAGGATGCCGTATATGTATATATTATGATATATATATATATATATAGATAGATAGATAGATAGATAGATAGATAGATAGATAGATAGATAGATAGATAGATAGATAGATAGATAGATAGATAGATAGATAGATAGATACGTGTGATTTATTCTACTACATGTGATTTACACCACCAAAATTGATAATATGGCACGTTGAGGGAAGGAACCATGCAAGAATCTGGAACTGTTTTATCATAATCTGGCACGGTTTAAAATAGTGCCAAAATCTGGCATGGCTTTAAAGCGTGTCAAATGTGAGTACGTTTCATTAAAATAATAACATCCCAAAATTTCAAACGCGGGTCAAAATTTCAAGAGGCATTCTAACCTAACTCTCTCCCTCTCTCCACGCAACCCGAGCCTCAAAATCGTTGCTCTTCCCGTCGGCGCTACTCATCACTATTGCTGTCTCTCGTCGACGCTACTCATCATCACTGCTGCTGATTTTCGGTGAGTTCAAGAGGGATTTTCGATATTCAACAACTTCAAACTTACCACGTTTCAGGTTAGATCTAGCCCTTATTTTGGCCCATCGATTCATCATTCTTTACATGGATTCATACAGAGTAGTTTAGAAATCTCCAACTAGGGTTTTTATGTTTTTTATTTTTTCCACTAATGCAAATGTATTACCATTATAACACATAATCAGCACCAATAGAAACTAAACTAACGTTTGAAATTATGACATAATTGGAAGAAAATAACCACCAATTTTTAGTGGTTATTTTTTAAGATATATACCTATTGTTCATGACTCATGAAATGTGTGTTTACCTATTGAAGATATATACATATTGTTCATGAAATGTGTTGTTAATTAGTGTTTACCTCCGTAAAATTCTTTTAGTTTTTATGTTAATTGTTTTAGTATTTGATCATTGTTTTCATGTTCTCAATAGTTTTAGTATCTGGTCATTGTTTTATTGATGAAAACAAATTGATTTAGTATTTGGTCCCCATTAGATTCTGATCCATTTTTTATTTCGATTATATTAAGAACTGAACCATATATCATTAATCACATTACTTTAGAGGAGTCTTTAATGCAAGGAATTAATCACTTGAATTGAGCATCATAATAATAATCTTAATTCATCTTAGGATGTATTTCACACGAGTAGTGTTTCACATTAATCAGTAATGTCGCGCCCCAACTTAATTAAGTTAAAATCATCCTTTTTATTTAGAGATAAATTTCCTTAAACAATAAACAATGCTTTAATTTAAATCTCTAAGGGAAAATAGCATAAGATTTTTTTTTAAAGGCATGTGTAGATGATAACATAACTACCTTTACATGTAACTTATAAGTACTACACAACTTTATATAACCAAGATCCTTAGTTTAATATTTACAAAAAAAAAAAGCTTCTTGATATTCAAACCATACTATATATCCGTCACTCCCCCAGTATAAGGTCCTAACTTGGCAGTGAACTCCAAATGATAGTCATACCTTAAACATAACATTATAGGAGCGTAGGCAACACCATCTTAGTGAATGACCATATTCCACACATATAACCAATTCAAATAACCATTTTTTTATTTTCTAATGTTATAACCCAATAGGAATTGTGTTACTCTCGCAAGCCTGGACCCGCCAGTCCAATTAACTCCCAGCTAATAGGGAACACCAAATCCCCTAATTAGGCCTGAGTACAACAACTTTTAAATTGGAGTAACGGGGCCACTGCATCCCATAGGACCCACCAGTCCTTAACATTAGATAAATGACTCACCACTTCGTATCATTATATAACATCACTTAACATTTTAATCATATGCATATGTTTCCTAAATACAACATCACTCCCATAAGAATTTTCAACACATGCATTTAACTACACATTTCCATAGAAACATGTAAACATATATATTTCATAGGATAGATCAGTCACCTTGGATTTGATGCTAAGATTAATACCAAACTATTTCCTTGGTATGGTATTATTAGATGCTTCTCCACCGAACAAGTCAATGTCATTGGTATTTGAATACACCGATTAACATCAAACCTAGTAATACATCACATCATTTGGTCAATAAAAAATAACTAATGAGGAATTAAATATGATACTTCACATTTCTATAAAACCCAATTAATTAGGGTTCTAACACAATTTACGGAATTAAATTACGAATTCTCTAGACAAGGTTATGTCCATTTTATTACAACCTTTTCCAAATCATTTCTCAAGAAAAACAGCAACACAACTTCAATTTCCTAGAATTTTCTTACTTTTTATACATCATAACTTTCCATGATATTCCACCCAATATCAGAAAACACATTCAATAATACAAAATTAATGTTTCATAATTTTTGCGGCCCATTTTCTTTGTCACAAAACGTCAAACACCTAGTATGCATTCTTGCTCCATTAGGGGCGATTTTAAACCAAAACTTCAAACTATCACCAAATGTTCATTCCTTCGTATTTTTACACATTTTTCGGATATGTCATACATGTATTAGGATATTTTACTCTACAACTAGAATCACTCAACTCCATAAGTATTTCATGATTTATACCATTTTTAGCACAACTAGGTTGAAAAAGGACATTAAAGCATAACGTAATATGTTTAGGCATACATAACCTCCACCTTGGGTATCAATCATGGAAACATATAATAAACATGTTTTAACATATATACACATCAAAAAACAAAATTTCCTAAATTAAAAAACATCACGAGGAGGGAATTTAAATCATCTTAACTTTAAAGTTAACATTTACTATCCTAATACATGTTCTTACCTATCCAAATCAAAAATAAAAATATGCCAAGTGTAGAACTAATTTATGTCACCAGCTTTAATAAAGAAGTAATTACCTTACAAGGATTCCTCGATTTATAGAAATTTTTCAAAGATTTCTTCCTTAACCTTCTTCTCTTTCTCTCTCTTTAGGCAAAACTCTTTTTCATGGCTGAATTGGCTGAACAAGGGTGATTTTTTAAGAGGTTTAAGTTGGACAAACCATAACCTACCCTCTAACCAATCAAAAAATAGCACATGTTGTGCTAAAAAACCATTATCACTTAAGGGATGGACATATTTTCTTTTGTTTCGTACTTTGGATATAACTTCTTGTTCGAACCTCTGTTTAACACACCGTTTGTTGTGTAAAAATCTTAATTCATATATCTACAACTTTCATATTTTGTTTTTTCCCAAAATCATAAACTAGTACGCCTAATTTGGGCTTCGAATAGGAAAGTAGCAATTTACCGAATATCTCAAAAATTTCACATTTGGCGACCAAACACTGCCAATTTCACATCAACACCATAATTTACTTTTATAAACATAATCATGCATTAGAACCATATTTTATGATATATTTAACCACATAGCTAGTCATATGCTCTAAACTCGTTATCCCTGATCATAAGCTCGATTTGCATCTAATATAAACCACATATATATCACATGAGCATGCATCCCCTAAACATGATAATTAACATGTTTAACACACATAACCAATTTATAACTAATAAATTATAACTTATACTTAATCATGTAATTAACCTTCCTAATCATGTTTTTGGGCCTTACAATTCTACCCCTTTTATAAAAATTTTGTCCTCGAAATTTGAAGCATAAGAAACTTACCAAATAGAAGAAGACATTGCTTCTCCATGTTATTCTCTCCTTCACAGGTGGCATACTCCACATTCTGACTTCTCCACATCACCTTAACAAGTGAAACGGTTTTATTACGTAACACTTGCTCCTTTCAATCTATAATAGCAATGGGTTCATCCATGTAGGTCAAGTCATATTGAAGCTCTATCGGTTATGAAATAAACACATATGAAGGATCGTTCATATACTTCCGTAACATGGATATATGAAAAACATCGTGTATCCGAGATAATATGGGTGGTAATGCCAACTTATAAGCTACAGCTCTAACCCATTTCACTATCTCGTAAGGGCCAATGTACCTGGGACTTAACTTTCCGTTATTCCCAAATCTCACCCCTTTCCAAGGGGAAACACGTAGGAATACTTGATCACCTTCCTCAAATTTCAATTCTTTACTTCGATTATGTGCGTAACTTTTTTGTCTACTTTGTGACACGTTCAAGTGATTATGAATAAGATTTATCTTTTCAGTAGTCTACTGCACAATTTCTGGCGCAAGTAGTTTTCATTCTCCTACTTCAGTCCAACACACTAGAGTTCTTCATTTCTCCCATACAAAGCTTCATAAGGAGCCATCTTAATACTCGAATGATAGCTATTATTATAAGCAAACTCTATTAGTGGCAAGTTTTCATCCCAGCTGCCCTTGAACTCCAATACACAAATTCGTAACATGTCTTCAAGTGTTTGGATCGTTCTTTCTGACTGCCCATCAGTCTGAGGATGAAAAGTTGAATCAAATTTCAATTTAGTACCCAAAGCTTGTTGTAAACTAGGCCAAAAGTGATAAGTGAACTTAGGATCTCGATCATAAATAATAGAAATAGGTCCACCATGCAATCTAATAATCTCATCCACATATATTTGTGCATATCTATCCAGGGAGTAAGTAGCTTTAACATGAAGAAAATGTGCATACTTAGTCAACCTATCAACGACAACCCAAATAGAATCAAACCCTCATGATGATTTTGGTAAGCCTATTACAAAATCTGCAATGTCATGTTTCATTCCCGGCCACCAATAACATTGTTTCAAATCATTTTTGTGTTGATGCATAGCAAATGAAGAACAGTGGGATTCCTCTAAAATTATTCTTCTTAAATCAGGCACGTTCGGTACACACAAATGGTTACTATACATAACAATGTCATCATCACGAATAGAAAATTCATTTGCTTTAAACTTTTTTATATTATTTCTAACTTTCTCCAATTATGTATCTCTAGTCCGTTCTTGTTTTATCCAGTCTATCAAACTGGGTTTAACATTTAAAATTGCTACTATTTCGTAAGACTCATTCAAAGCTAACTCCACCCCCATTAAAGCTAACACTCTCAGCACCTCAACTCGAATACAATAAATACAAGATACAATGCCTCGAGATTTTCTACTCAAAGCATCGACAACAACATTAGCTTTACCCGGATGGCGATGTATCGTGCAATCATAATCTTTTATAAGTTCCATCCAGCCTCTTTGCCTCAAGTTCGAGTCTTTTTTAGTAAACAAGTATTTTAAGCTATAATGGTCAGTAAAAATTTCACAACTAACACCATATAAGTAATGTCTTCAGATCTTTAATGCAAAAACTACTACATCCAACTCAAGATCATATATAGGGTAGTTGCGTTCATGTATCATTAACTGTCGAGAAGAAAAAGAAATTACCTTTCCATGTTGCATTAATACACAACCAAGTACCTGATACGACACATCACTATAAATGACTAAACCTTCTGTACCCATTGGGATAGTCAATACTAGAGCTGATATCAACTTAACCTTTAAATTTTCAAAGATTTTATCACAATCACCACTCCAGACAAACTTGTTCTCCTTTCTGGTAATCTTAGTCAATGGAAATGCAATAGAAGAAAACCCCGGTATAAACCTCCTGTAATACTCTGCCAATCCCAAAAATATATGTACCTCAGTCACACTAGTTAGTCTTTCCCAATTCATTACTTCTTATACCTTCTTGGGATCAACACAAATACCATCAACAGAAATAACATGCCCCAAAAATACTACCCTGTCTAGCCAAAATTCACATTTAGAAAACTTAGCATACAACTGCTTCTCTCGCAAGGTTTGTAAAATAATACGCAGGTAGTGATCATGCTCATCCCTACTACGAGAATATATCAAAATATTATCAATGAAGAAAATAACAAAAGAATCCACGTATGGGTGAAATATACGGTTCATTAAATCCATTAACACAGCCAGTGCATTTGTTAACCCAAATGGCATGACAAGAAATTCATAATGTCCATACCTGGAGCGAAAGGCAGTTTTAGAAATATCTCAGTCTCTTACTTTCAATTGATGATATCCGAATCTAAGATCGATATTGGAAAACACTTTGTCTCCTTGCAACTAATTGAACAAGTCATCAATTCGGGGTAGTGGATATTTGTTAAGGATAGCCACCTTATTCAATTGACAATAATCGATTCACACTCTCATGGTTCCATCTTTATTTTTCACAAATAATACTGGGGCACCCCACGATGATACACTAGGCCTTATAAAACCACGATCTAATAAAATCTTGCAACTGTATCTTTAGCTCTATTAATTCTGCAGGTGTCATACGATATGGTGCAATAGATATTATTGTAGTGCCTAGTACTAACTCAATCGCAAATTCTACCTCACGGTCTGGTGCTAACCCTGGGAGTTCTTCTGGGAAGACATCTGCAAATTCATTAACTACTGGTATATCTGATAGTTTTCCAGCCTCTTGTTGTGTGCCCACCACATGAGCAAGATAACCCTTACATCCTTTCCTTAGCAGTTCATAACATTTTGTAGCAGAAATCAAACAAGTAGGAGTGACATTTCGTTCCCTAATAAATTTAAAGTCAGGTTCACCCGGTAACCAAAACACTACCTCATTTTTAAAGAAATCTAAACATACATGATATGAGGCTAACCAATCCATACCCAATATCACATCAAAGTCACGCATATCGAGAGGTAATAAGTCAACCAAGAACACCTTTTCACCTATTTGCACCACGCACTCCCTATACACCTTATCAATAAAAACCAATCCCCCCACTGGAGTAATGATTGCTAAACAAGAATCTAACGATGATGATGGCTTATTAAGATGCAACAAATAAAGAAGAGATACAAAAGAATGTGTAGAACCAGGATCTATCAACATATATACGTTAGACATAGCTTGTCCATCTTGTTGCGTCAGTGCAAACACTCTTCCTTGGCCTTGGTTTGGAGAAACGCCTCCTCTACCTCCCCTGTGTACTTTCGGTGTAGAAATCCTATCTCCTACTGTCACACTCCCAACTGAAGTTGTAGCTCCCATCGTTGGACAATTCTTTCATATGCTCTTCGGTTGATGACAATGGAAACACAAAGGTGTCATCTCAGCTATTGTACACTCCCGAGACATGTGCCCTTGACCACCATATCTAAAACAAAACACGGCCCTCGATCCCATCTTAGATACATTTTCTGACCGACGCATCCCTATCCTTCCACCTCGAGCCTTAAATCTTCCACGTGCACTTCTATTATTTTTAAATTTTTATCCCTTAGATACTCCCCGTGTTACACCTTGATATGAGGTTCCCGTCTCCTATCCATATGACTTCATACTATCATGTCTAGCTTTCTTCGAATGTTCAACTTGCATCTCTTTCATTGACTTTTTAGATATTGTATCTCTGTCCACTAGATCGACATAATCTATGATCTTCATTTAGCAACTATATTTTTTATATCTACATTCAACCCAGACTGAAACCGGTTACATTTACTTTTTTCTATCCTCACCAAATCAAGTGCAAATCTGGATAAGCATATAAGCAAATTTTCATACTCTGCCACCATTCGGTTCCCTTGTTTTAGCATGATAAATTCTTCCTCTTTATCCTTCCTATAAATCCTTGAGAAGTATTCTTCAAAGAACACAATCATAAACCTCTTCCATGTAATTGGTGGAGGATTTTCTAGCACTACTCCCCCAATCGTAGTAAGAAAACTTTATGTAGCATCCCACCATAACTTTGCATCATCCTCCAATCTAAAGGTTGCTAACAAAACCTTTTGTTCATCTCGCACTTCCATTACCTTGTATATTGTTTCCATTTTTTGAATCCACCCCTCTACCACTAACGGATCCGTAGTCCCCGTAAATGCTAGAGGACTTAACTTCATGAATGTCTCATGAAATTTATCCCTATCACCTCCATGTACTCCACCTCTTTCTTCCTCCACCAATTGTTCCACAGCACATAATATTCTTCCCACATCATCAATATGTTGTTGTTGCACCTCCGGTTCATCCACTTCAATATGTCTATGTCCTTGCTGACTATTAGGTACATAGGATGCCTCACCCTCTGCTCTATCATACGGCTCGTTTGGATTCATCACTCACTGCAATATAATTAACTTAAATAAAATACAATTGTAGCAGTTTAATATTAACATTGTTAGTCAAAATCCAGACGCATAGCAAACTTACTTTCTAGTGTCACTGCCAATCTAGACCCTCACACGATGTCCAGAACCTAATAACCACGCTCTGATACCAAGTTATCGCGCCCCGACTTAATTAAGTTAAACTAATCCTTTTTATTTAGAAATAAATTCCCTTAAACAATAAACAATGCTTTAATTTAAATCTCTAAGGGAAAATAACATAATATTTTTTTTTAAAGGCATGTGTAGATGAAAACATTATTACCTTTACATGTAACTTATAAGTACTAGACAACTTTACATAACCAAGA
Organism: Sambucus nigra; assembly: GCA_949130495.1. Lineage (NCBI taxonomy): Eukaryota > Viridiplantae > Streptophyta > Magnoliopsida > Dipsacales > Adoxaceae > Sambucus > Sambucus nigra. The sequence goes on along the minus strand of OX422213.1, from coordinate 165,079,434 downwards.
TCCTTAGTTTAATATTTACACAAAAAGATTCTTGATATTCAAACCATACTATATATCCGTCACTCCTCCGGTATAAGGTCCTAACTTGGCAGTGAACTCCAAATGATAGGCATACCTGAAACATAACATTATAGGAGTGTAAGGAACACCAGCTAATGACCATATTCCACACATATAACCAATTCAAATAACCATTTTTTTATTTTCTAATGTTATAACCCAATAGGAAGTATGTAACTCTCACAAGCCTGGACCTGCCAGTCTAAGTAACTCCCAGTTAATGGGGAACACCAAATCCCATAATTAGGCCTGAGTACAACAACCTTTAAATTGGATTAACGGGTCCACTGCATCCCATAGGACCCACCAGCCCTTAACATTAGATAAAGGACTCACCAGTCTGTATCATTATATAACATCACTTAACATTTTAATCGTATGCATATGTTTCCTAAATACAATATCACTCCCATAAGCATTTTTAACACATGTATTTAACTACACATTTCCATAGGAACATGTAGCATCTATGTTTCATAGGAAAGTTCACTCACCTTGGATTTGGTGCAAAGATTAATACCAAACTACTTTCTTGGTATGGTAGTATTAGTTGCTTCCCCACCTAACATGTCAATGTTATTCTATTTGAATACACCGATTAACACCAAACCTAGTAATACATCATATCATTTGGTCAATCATAAATAACTAAGGAGGAATTAAATATGATACTTCATATTTCTATAAAACCCAATTAACTAGGGTTCTAACACAATTTATGAAATTAAATTATGAATTCTCTAGACAAGGTTATGCCCATATTATTACAACCTTTTCCAAATCGTTTCTCAAGAAAAATAGCAATACAACTTCAACTTCTTGGAATTTTCATAATTTTTATACATCATAAATTTGCATGATATTCCACCCAATATCAGTAAACACATTGAATAATAAAAAATTAATGTTTCATAATTTTTAGGACTCATTTTCTATGTCGAGCAAAATGTCAAACACCTGATATGCATTCTTGGTCCTTTAGGGGAAATTTCAAACCAAAACTTCAAACTATCACCAAATGTTCATTCCTTGGTATTTTTACACGATTTTTGGATATGTTATACATGTATGAGTCTATTTTACTTTCCAAATAGAATCACTCAATTCCAATAAGTATTCCATGATTTATAACATTTTTAGCACAACTAGGTCGAAAAAGAACATTAAAGCATAACTTAACATTTTCAATAATACATAACCTCCACCTCGGGTATCAATCATGGAAACATATAATAAACATGTTTAAACATATATAAACATCAAAAACTTGAATTTTCTAAATTAAAAAGCATTACGAGGAGGGAATTTAAATCATGTTAACTTTAAAGTTAACATTTACTATCCTAATACACGTTCTTACACATGTTCTTAAACCATCCTTGTTCCAACACAATTTAGAAATATGGGTATCATTAAAATATTTATCCAAATCAAAAATAAAAATATGCCAAGTGTAGAACTCATCCATGTGACCAACTTTAATGAAGAAGTAATTACCTTACGAGGATTCCTCGATTTATAGAAATTTTCACAAGATTTCTTCCTTAACTTTCTTCTCTTTCTCTCTCATTAAGTAAAACTCTTGTTCATGACTGAACAAGGGGGATGTTTTAAGAGGTTTAAGTCAGCCAAACCATAACCTACCCTCTAACCAATCAAAAAATAGCACATGTTGTGATAATAAAACAATTATTACTTAAGGGATGGACATATTTGCCCTTGTTTCGTACTTTTGGTATAACTTCTTGTTCGAACCTCCATTTAACACACCGTTTGTTGTGTAACAACCTTAATTCATATATATACAACTTTTATATTTTGTGTTTTCCCAAAATTATAAACTAGTATGCCTAATTTGGGCTTCGAATAGGAAAGTAGCAATTTACCGAAAATCTCAAAATTTTCACATTTGGCGACCAAACATTTCCAATTTCGATAAACACCCTAATTTATTTTTATAAACTTAATCATGCATTAGAACCATATTTTATGATTGATTTAACCACATAACTATTCATATGCTCTAAACATGTTATCCCCGATCATAAGCTCGATTAGCATCTAATATAAACCACATATATATCACATGAGCATGCATCCCCTAAACAAGATAATTAATATGTTTAACACACATAACCAATTTATAACTAATAACTTATACTTAATCATGTAATTAACCTTCCTAATCATGTTTTTAGGCCTTACAAGTAGACACTCGGAAGGTGCTCAGGTTGTTAGGTACTGTTTCACATTTTTCATCTTATTGGTTCTATCAGTCTGTAGCGCCTTTAGTTTATATATAAAAAATCTATGTTTTTTTATTTTGTGTCAGATTCTTCTACATTAGTATGTATATATATTGCTTTTTCCATTTGGGATGTGGTATATTGGGATTACAATATGTAACACCCCGCCTAATTAAATACCGGGTGGCCAGTCCCATACCAAATTAAAACAGAATATACAGTTGGCTCATTCTTAGCATCACTGTCGAAAATATTTACAACTCACCCAATACTCAAATAAGCTGGTGTTAAAAACTTTCCAATTTTAAATTCCAACAAAACCATTTTCATTTTTAAGAATAACACAACACATTTTATTCTACAAAACTGGTAACACAATAAATAACACAAAAGAATTTAAATGCAACTGGAATGAACATTCCCATATAATATAAATCCTTTACAATAATCCCAACAATGTTAAATGTATTAAAAGTCCCGAATACAATAGAATTTGACCTCAATAGAAAAGATAACTGAATCCTTTGGGCGACATGCCCTAACTAAGAATACTGTGAATCAAAAAGATGATAAGCGTCTAAGCAAAACTCCCATAGCTCCATAGCTCGTCACAATCAACTATGGTTGGCGTCCCTGTTGCTGGACACCTGATATAGAGATACAATAGAAGAGAAAATATGCAAGGAAACGGGTCAGAGCCCGAATGTGTAGAGTATTTTAAAAACAGCAAGTATTTAACAAGTGCAATAAAGCATTTATTATGTACATGTTAGATCCAACTCTCACTTGCAATTCTCACCTCTCAACTAGAGTGCACACTTAACGTTTCCTATTAACCTCCTAGTTAATGGTTCCTCTTTTCTAGTCTCCACATTATAATTCCATTCCCATATCATAATCCCCGTATGTCCCATACCATACGTCACATTATTATTCATATACATTTCTCCATTATGATTAGTCCCTCATTAACATGAATCATTATTCATTAATCTGAATCATTTCTCATTAACATGAATCATTACTCATTAATATGAATCGTTACTCATTATCATGAGTTAAGCTTTTCAATTCGATAAGCATAAACATTTATTAACTAAATTCCATTAACATATTATATTCACCGTTTTCTACAATTATCACCGTAGATAGATCTAACCACAATATATCCATTTAATCATTTAATTCATTATATATATATTCATATATAATACGGCACCTCGAGTCACAGCTGTGGTGCAATGCATTACTCTGCTATCATGTCCCATCATCGCAGGTCGCCGAATAGGGGACTACAGGTTCGGTAAGATTCCACGAACCACAAACAACAACAAATAAATTGGAGGCGAACATAGTTCTCGTATCCATGGGTCACGTACATACCTACGCACCCACAGTCAGCGGACTTATCAACTCCCCGATAAGTCTTTCATAGACCTATGTTCTCGAGCGACAAATCAAAGATCCCATGGATTCATCAGGATATGACTGCCCTCACGCGCAAACCTCCCACCGATAGCAAGTAAGCTAGGTATGTCATACACATAAATAATCAATCAATCAAATAGGTATTATCATACCTATAATATAATATCAACAAGGTAATTATCACTACCCTAAGATTTTTCCCATACGTAGCATTATATCTCTTTTAAATTTCACGTATTAATATATAACATATTTAATTATCCTCGCATCCTATGACATCTTTCCACTCCCGACGTTGTTAAGGTTCATGCGCGGAGCGTCTCGCAAAGCGAAATCCAAACAAGGAACCCCTCCATTACACTACTACTTAACTTTGTCGATCGAGGAGGTCCGACAACTACAACTATGCGATCGGGATAACCTCATATCTTCTTTCAACCAAATGTGTTCCAAACTCCCATTTCTATCTAAGAGCCTATACCACTACGCTCTTATAATTTAATCATTCTCGTATCCTAACATCACTCCACTCCCGACGTCGTTAAGGTTCATGCGCGGAGCGTCTCGCAAAGCGAAATCCAAACAAGGAACCCCTCCATTACACTACTACTTAACTTTGTCGAGCGAGGAGGTTCGTTAACTTTAAATACGTGATTGGGATAACCTCTTACTCTAAGACTACCCTCTCTCAATGTACAAGATTCAAATAAGATTTTCCTCAACATATATTCAGTAAGAAGTCACTAATATCCTACTGGTCCATAACATTATTTCTCCCGAACTACTACGAGTTTAGTTCTCCTTTTTAATTACGGTCAAAACCGATAGTTTCAAATCTCTTACAAACACATATACTTTCACTTAGGATTAAACCCTCTTGTAAACTTAAGGATACCCAGGTGTTATATCAAATCACCCCTACTGGTCCTATCATAATTCCTCATACATCCCTATTTGGAATATAACAAATAAATATAGCAACCCAAATTCATTTTCGGGATTTCTAAACTACCCCAAAAATTATCCCGAACATCTACGACATTAATTGTAGCCGTAATTTTTCCAATTCCCGATTTGATTTCCGAGTTGATGATTTCAACTCGGAGCTGTCATCTTGTAAAAATCATATCAAATCGTAGAAAAATCAGAAAAATACGCGGTCAGCGCCCACGCGACCGCATCGAAAAGATCTACAACTTTCGTGTCTTGGCCGAAAGCTAAATCATTGATCTTCTTGGCCGAAAATGACCCCAAAGGCTACGGATTACTATTCATTATCTCTCCCAAAAATCCCAAACTCCATTTTTCTCCATTTTTACACATTCAAACCTTCATATTAACCTCCAAAATGAGTTATGATTATTTCTACATGATATATCAACATATATGAACGATTTCCAATACTCTAAACATCCTAAAATCATCAAAGGATTGAATTAAAATGCATGTTTATCTCCTCATTTTCAGAAATTATCAACATAACAACCTCAAGAACACATCAATGGTTTTTCAGATTTTCTTCAACATAGTCATGATTATTTCGAGATTATTATCATCCTAACACATGAGTTAAATTCCTATATCATTTCAGTTTTCCATAAATCCATTTAATGATCCATTATTTCTTCCAAACATGAATAATCTTTTCTTTTCATACAATTCTAACATGGACAATATACAAACTTAAATTGCCATTATCAAACACTTGTCTTTAGTGTAGGTCTGATCCTTTGGTGTAGTTTATCTCAGTTGGTTGTCCCTTCTCCGGTCAAACTCCGGTGGTGGTTGGTGATGGTGAACCTTGGTTCTTGTTCTTCACCTTCCCAAGTGACTTTTCCCTTCCCAAGCACTCTTATTTTCTCTCTAGGAAGATGGCTGCTCTTATTTGTGAAGAGGAGATGAATAACTCCCATTCACTTAATCTACAAACACTTATAATGGTACCAAATCCGTAATCACTATTCATCCCCCCTAGAAAAGTGACCAAAATGCCCTTTCGGGTTGTCTATTCATTTCCAAATGACCCGAGACTCAAAATTAACATCCAAATAGACTTTTCTGACTATTTCGAACCTTCCGGACGCAACTACACAGTCGAAATGACTATAAGGTCGATAGAAAATAAATTTCCTTTATAATTTAATAAACTAGTCCCGACACGTCCCATACCGCGTCTGACTAAAAAATATAAATTACCGAATTTATATCATACGGTCATCTCAATGACATCACATTCATATATTACCTAAATATATTTAAGTAATATTCAGAACCATCCATATTCATATCCATAGTCCGGATAAAACCCAAATGAATTAATTAATAAAAATCCAATTAATCCATTAATTTAAAATATAACCCATTTTAAAAGTCATTTAAAATTACGGGGTATTACATACTTCCCCCCTTATAACAGAATTTCGTCCCGAAATTCAGGAATATAAGTCATATAGGTAAGGTCAACTCCGAGTATAAATCTCACATCGCAAGAAACCCAAGATGTACTGCCCATACAGTACATTAAAAAATCCCTATCGATGTTATACGCCAAGCCTCACCATATAGTCGCAACTGAATCAAATTTTGACGATTCCTAATCTTCCCTATACCGTCCTTGTGACAAACTTTGGGAAAACTGAGCCTCACACATTGAACAAATAAATCATGAAGTTCCAACTACTTACCTTTTCACAAATTGAAAACTACTACATTCCAATCATCTAGGGCGCCCATACACCCTGTCGTACCTCTTTCAATATAAAAAGTTTCGCAAAGGTTATAAACTCGTATACTAAAGACCTAACTTATTTCGACTCCCAACGGTTATTAGTTTCGTGCGTGGGGTGTCTCGCAAGCGAAATCCAAACAAGGAACCACCCCGATACACTACTGCCTAAAGTAGTCGGTCATCGAAACTCCTAAGGTCCTTAGTCAATAATATATTTAAAAAAAATTTGGTTTAAAAATAATGTCAGGTTTATCGATTTTGAAAACAAAAATTTGGTTTTTATCGATTTCAAATAGGGTCTACGCATCTACTCTCTTATAGAAGACAATATGCAGACATATGCTCTCATATACCACAAGTCAATGCACGCCGATAGTCAAATCATACTCGGACATGCTCTAGGTAAGTAATCCCATGATACAAATCAAACCCACGTGATAACATGTAATATATATAGGTGTCCCACACCCCTCAGTGAGTCTACGTAAATAACGATGCCATAGGCTAAGTTTAACAACCCTCTTTCCCTCAATATCAATCACTACAAAAATCAATACGCCTCATACTTCCTTAGATAGGAAAACATACCCTCATTTGCGGGTGATGGTTGTTGAATCCCAATATTATAACTTTGCTCCGATGAGTCAAGTAAAATTTTACCCCGAATTTCCAGTTCTAGTTAACCACACTCCACTATATGCCCAAGCCTTTGATTATATTACCTTCGTTAGGTAACACACATAATTCCCGTATTTCAAGAACTTCTACTGATGGCTCTTCCTCAATTTTTTTCATAATAGGGGTGACCTCGACTACGGTCGTCATACTCGAACATAGTTCATAAACTCCTAAGCACGATCTCTACAATCCATCCAATGGCCCTCATCTGCCATACTTCTTTGTTCGATCACTCCCGAACGTAAATAAGATCCACTGATATAAATGGAATCTTACCAAAGAGATCAACAATCCTAAACATAGGGCTCTACATCAAAGAATGCAAAGCTGAAAACATAGTAAGCCGTACAGATCCTAAAGGACACTAGAACCTGATGCTCTGATACCACCTGTAACACCCCGCCTAATTAAATACCGGGTGGCCAGTCCCATACCAAATTAAAACAGAATATACAGTTGGCTCATTCTTAGCATCACTGTCGAAAACATTTACAACTCACCCAATACTCAAATAAGCTGGTGTTAAAAACTTTCCAATTTTAAATTCCAACAAAACCATTTTCATTTTTAAGAATAACACAACACATTTTATTCTACAAAACTGGTAACACAATAAATAACACAAAAGAATTTAAATGCAACTGGAATGAACATTCCCATATAATATAAATCCTTTACAATAATCCCAACAATGTTAAATGTATTAAAAGTCCCGAATACAATAGAATTTGACCTCAATAGAAAAGATAACTGAATCCTTTGGGCGACATGCCCTAACTAAGAATACTGTGAATCAAAAAGATGATAAGCGTCTAAGCAAAACTCCCATAGCTCCATAGCTCGTCACAATCAACTATGGTTGGCGTCCCTGTTGCTGGACACCTGATATAGAGATACAATAGAAGAGAAAATATGCAAGGAAACGGGTCAGAGCCCGAATGTGTAGAGTATTTTAAAAACAGCAAGTATTTAACAAGTGCAATAAAGCATTTATTATGTACATGTTAGATCCAACTCTCACTTGCAATTCTCACCTCTCAACTAGAGTGCACACTTAACGTTTCCTATTAACCTCCTAGTTAATGGTTCCTCTTTTCTAGTCTCCACATTATAATTCCATTCCCATATCATAATCCCCGTATGTCCCATACCATACGTCACATTATTATTCATATACATTTCTCCATTATGATTAGTCCCTCATTAACATGAATCATTATTCATTAATCTGAATCATTTCTCATTAACATGAATCATTACTCATTAATATGAATCGTTACTCATTATCATGAGTTAAGCTTTTCAATTCGATAAGCATAAACATTTATTAACTAAATTCCATTAACATATTATATTCACCGTTTTCTACAATTATCACCGTAGATAGATCTAACCACAATATATCCATTTAATCATTTAATTCATTATATATATATTCATATATAATACGGCACCTCGAGTCACAGCTGTGGTGCAATGCATTACTCTGCTATCATGTCCCATCATCGCAGGTCGCCGAATAGGGGACTACAGGTTCGGTAAGATTCCACGAACCACAAACAACAACAAATAAATTGGAGGCGAACATAGTTCTCGTATCCATGGGTCACGTACATACCTACGCACCCACAGTCAGCGGACTTATCAACTCCCCGATAAGTCTTTCATAGACCTATGTTCTCGAGCGACAAATCAAAGATCCCATGGATTCATCAGGATATGACTGCCCTCACGCGCAAACCTCCCACCGATAGCAAGTAAGCTAGGTATGTCATACACATAAATAATCAATCAATCAAATAGGTATTATCATACCTATAATATAATATCAACAAGGTAATTATCACTACCCTAAGATTTTTCCCATACGTAGCATTATATCTCTTTTAAATTTCACGTATTAATATATAACATATTTAATTATCCTCGCATCCTATGACATCTTTCCACTCCCGACGTTGTTAAGGTTCATGCGCGGAGCGTCTCGCAAAGCGAAATCCAAACAAGGAACCCCTCCATTACACTACTACTTAACTTTGTCGATCGAGGAGGTCCGACAACTACAACTATGCGATCGGGATAACCTCATATCTTCTTTCAACCAAATGTGTTCCAAACTCCCATTTCTATCTAAGAGCCTATACCACTACGCTCTTATAATTTAATCATTCTCGTATCCTAACATCACTCCACTCCCGACGTCGTTAAGGTTCATGCGCGGAGCGTCTCGCAAAGCGAAATCCAAACAAGGAACCCCTCCATTACACTACTACTTAACTTTGTCGAGCGAGGAGGTTCGTTAACTTTAAATACGTGATTGGGATAACCTCTTACTCTAAGACTACCCTCTCTCAATGTACAAGATTCAAATAAGATTTTCCTCAACATATATTCAGTAAGAAGTCACTAATATCCTACTGGTCCATAACATTATTTCTCCCGAACTACTACGAGTTTAGTTCTCCTTTTTAATTACGGTCAAAACCGATAGTTTCAAATCTCTTACAAACACATATACTTTCACTTAGAATTAAACCCTCTTGTAAACTTAAGGATACCCAGGTGTTATATCAAATCACCCCTACTGGTCCTATCATAATTCCTCATACATCCCTATTTGGAATATAACAAATAAATATAGCAACCCAAATTCATTTTCGGGATTTCTAAACTACCCCAAAAATTATCCCGAACATCTACGACATTAATTGTAGCCGTAATTTTTCCAATTCCCGATTTGATTTCCGAGTTGATGATTTCAACTCGGAGCTGTCATCTTGTAAAAATCATATCAAATCGTAGAAAAATCAGAAAAATACGCGGTCAGCGCCCACGCGACCGCATCGAAAAGATCTACAACTTTCGTGTTTTGGCCGAAAGCTAAATCATTGATCTTCTTGGCCGAAAATGACCCCAAAGGCTACGGGTTACTATTCATTATCTCTCCCAAAATCCCAAACTCCATTTTTATCCATTTTTACACATTCAAACCTTCATATTAACATCCAAAATGAGTTATGATTATTTCTACATGATATATCAACATATATGAACGATTTCCAATACTCTAAACATCCTAAAATCATCAAAGGATTGAATTAAAAGGCATGTTTATCTCCTCATTTTCAGAAATTATCAACATAACAACCTCAAGAACACATCAATGGTTTTTCAGATTTTCTTCAACATAGTCATGATTATTTCGAGATTATTATCATCCTAACACATGAGTTAAATTCCTATATCATTTCAGTTTTCCATAAATCCATTTAGTGATCCATTATTTCTTCCAAACATGAATAATCTTTTCTTTTCATACAATTCTAACATGGACAATATACAAACTTAAATTGCCATTATCAAACACTTGCCTTTAGTGTAGGTCTGATCCTTTGGTGTAGTTTATCTCAGTTGGTTGTCCCTTCTCCGGTCAAACTCCGGTGGTGGTTGGTGATGGTGAACCTTGGTTCTTGTTCTTCACCTTCCCAAGTGACTTTTCCCTTCCCAAGCACTCTTATTTTCTCTCTAGGAAGATGGCTGCTCTTATTTGTGAAGAGGAGATGAATAACTCCCATTCACTTAATCTACAAACACTTATAATGGTACCAAATCCGTAATCACTATTCATCCCCCCTAGAAAAGTGACCAAAATGCCCTTTCGGGTTGTCTATTCATTTCCAAATGACCCGAGACTCAAAATTAACATCCAAATAGACTTTTCTGACTATTTCGAACCTTCCGGACGCAACTACACAGTCGAAATGACTATAAGGTCGATAGAAAATAAATCTCCTTTATAATTTAATAAACTAGTCCCGACACGTCCCATACCGCGTCTGACTAAAAAATATAAATTACCGAATTTATATCATACGGTCATCTCAATGACATCACATTCATATATTACCTAAATATATTTAAGTAATATTCAGAACCATCCATATTCATATCCATAGTCCGGATAAAACCCAAATGAATTAATTAATAAAAATCCAATTAATCCATTAATTTAAAATATAACCCATTTTAAAAGTCATTTAAAATTACGGGGTATTACACAATACCCTAGTGAACTTAAAATTGGTGGTTATTTTTTTCTAATCGTGTCATAATTTTATACGTTAGTTTAGTTTCTTTTTTTTACTGATTATGTGTTCTAATCGTAATGCACTCTTGCCTGTTAACTTGAATTAATCAACATGTAAATGCAAATCGTAACCATATTTTGACCATGAAATGATAAATCGTTGAATTATAACCCTGAAAATTAATCTCGATTTTGGGTTTGGGGTTTCTTTAGATATAGTATTTGGAAGGTGAAGAACATCTTCGGTTTTTTATTTTCTTGGGTCGAATAATTATTATTTAATGAGGTCATGTGGCTTGATTATCATTGGCATGGGTTTATAGAAGCGGCATAGAATGTTTGGTTCTATTGTTAGGCCAAAATATGAAGTGTTTAGAACGATTTAAGTTGGTTTTGTCCAAGCACACGAGTCGTTGCTCGTGATCTGTTCTTGACTAAAACCTAAGGTTTTAAGGTTTTGTTTATGTATAATAACTAAAACATAAAAATGGATGTTTGTTCTTAGTCCACCCTTATATTGCTTTAGGTTTCTCTGATTTACTCACTATATCAAGATGCAAAAAGGATCCACAGTTTCTCGAAACTATTAATCCTATTGGACAGAGAGCCCACGAATAGCTATCAAATGATGGGTTAGAGAATACTTATGGGACAATTAGGATAATTAGAATGTATTATATGTGATTTATGTAATTTAGTAATTCTCTACAGTTCCTCTTGTTGAAATTTTGAAAAGCTATTAAATGTGATGAGATCTTATTAACACATTCTGCATCCACGTGTTTATCATGATGTCATCAATGATCAATAAAGAGGGTATAAAAGAGAAAAACTTTGATACCAATTAGTATAGAGACAGAGTGTTAGATTTTCTGCATTATGTGTGTAACACTATTCCTGGGGATATATAGGCATGCCCGTGTAGGCGTTGTCGCAATGGGAAAGGACATGTTATTTTAGATGAAATCTTTATCCATTTGATGGACTATGGTATGGATATAAATTACACCTTATGGCATTTTCATGGGGAGACGTCAATTCTTAATCCAGTCTAGCGACCAGCACAACCCGCGGCTCAGACTAATGTTGAGAACACATTGTGTCTAATATTTTAACTTTGGATAACCTTGTGAATGATTCTTGTGAGATGTTCACAGCTGAAGCGGGTCCTAGTGCGCCTAATTGTGTAGGTGGTGATGAAGGTCCCTAAACTTTTGACGTTCCAAATGATTCTCACACACATATAGGTAAAGGTAAGAAGTATGAGCATTTACATCAACTCGCATTGGAGCCACTGCACCCTCCTACTTGTTCACCACGCCATATGACCATGTATGCGCTTGAGAAGTTAAATGATATAAAAATGCAATTTAAGTTGTCAGATGGCACCATAGGTGGAATTCTTAGATTGTTGAATGAGTTACTCCTTGAAGGGAACAACTTGACAACTAGTTATACCGAAATAAAGAACATAATTAGAGATCTTGGTATGGACTATGTTAAGTATAATGTGTGCATTAACAATTTCATGTTATTTTGGAAAGAGCAGGAAAACTGTAATAAATGTCTAAAATGTGGTGCTTTGCGATACAAGTATACTTCAAGAGATGATGATAGGGAGGAAATTGTATATCTTAAGGGCCAAAAAAGTTTCGTAAGGTTCCTAAGAAGGTAATGCGGCATTTTCCTTTAATCCCTAGGCTAAAGCAACTGTATACCATTAAATGGATAGACAAGAAAATGACTTATCATGCTCGATCAAGCTCTTATATGGAATTTATGTGTCATCCCCGAGATTAAGCAAAGTGGGTAAATGCAAACATTATGTGGAGATAATTTTCCAAGGATCCGCGAAATCTTCGACTTGCAATAGCAACTGACGGTTTTAACCCTAATAAAATGTTTGGCCGTAACTATAGTTGATGGTCAGCGATTATTCAGCCTCTCAACCCTCCCCCATCAATGTGTATGAAGAGTGAGTTTTCAATGTTAACTGTATTGATTCCCGGGCCAAAGTCACCATCAAGTAATATTGATGTCTTCCTCCAACCCTTAGTCGATGAGTTGAAGATCTTATGGTGTAGAGTGGAGACTTGGGATGCAAATAAAAATGAACATTTTTAGTTAAAAGACATGTTGATGTGTGGTATTCATGATTTTCCTACTTATGGGATGTTAGAAGGTTGTTCAACTTAAGGTTATTATGGGTGTCCTGTTTGCTCTAAAAACACACCTTCTGATATCTTCGCAAGTCAACGAAATGTTGCTATCAACGATCTCACATGTCCTTCCCAAAAAACATCCTTACAGGTATGACACATCGAAGCAAACATTTAATGGTAAAATAGAGAATGCTATGGCTCCACAAAAGTTAACAAGTGTAGAGGTTGAACAAATTGTGTCTTGTATCACTCGAAAAGGTGCCCAAAAAGAGGGAGAGGGAAAGGGAGAGGGAGTGTGGAAGGGGAAGGCTAAAGGTAAGGGGAAAGGGGAGAGGAAGGGGAAGGGGAAAGGGAAGAGGAAAGAAAAAGAGGCAATAGTATTAGAAGATGATGTAGATAATGATGATCATCCAAGTGAAGTTGATGACGAGGATCTCACAGGTACTGATGGTTTTTCGAGGAGGTCCGTTTTATTTCCCTTGGAGTAATGGAAGGATCATGATATTTGACATAATTTAGACATTATGCACGTTGAAAAGAACGTAACAGAGACTCTTTTAGGTACCATTCTCTCAATGAAAGGATCATCAAATAAATATAAAGTTAGATCTCGGGAAGAGTTCAAGATCCCGTTGAATCTTAAGAGAAAATTACAGATGCAAGATGTTGAAGGTAGTAATAAAAGATGAATGCCATCAGCACCTTTTACACTAGGAAAGGAAGAGAAAAAAACCTTTTATCTCACCTTGAAAACATTTAAGGTACCAATTGGCTTTTCATCAAATTTCAGCAATAATGTTAACCTTGACCTTCCTGGATTAACCAATCTCAAGTCTCATGATTATCACGTCATTATGCAACGATTGCTTCCTGCTTTGCTTATGCAATCATTACAATGGATAAGCATATTCTTTAATGTTGTTTGTGCAAAAGTGATTTTTAGGGAACATCTTTTGAAGGAAAAATAAGCATTGGTGAAGGATTTTTGTGTCCTCAAAATTTACTTTCCACCTTCCTTTTTTGTGGTCATGATCCACCTCATGCACAATTTAGCCAATGAAGCATTGACAGCTGGTCCACCTAGATATCGTACAATGTGATTGGTTGAAAGAAAAATGGGAAGATACAAAATGTCATCACGAAACAAGAGGTACATTTAAAGGAGCATTACTAATGCATATTTATTACTTTAAGCTTCTTTGTATGCCATAGGATACTGTTGATTAGAGGTGAAGGAACTCATAAGAGGAACCTTGAGGATTTTCCTGATGATGAGTTTGATGCGGCAATGTGTCAACAAGCATTTGGGAAAGGTAAGGAGTTGACCCTAAATACTGTGCAGTATGAAAAAGTACGAAGATGGGTCCTATTTCAATAACATGACGTTGATGAGTGGAGAAGGTAAACATGTAACCCATTACTAAATCATATTATTTTATTATAATTGAAAATTTCTTAATGTCGAAAATCCTTACTTATAGCAAATTTGGGTTAACTGGGACTACATCAATGAATAGGATTGATGATTTCATCCCTTGGATAAGGAATGAGGCAAGTCTTTATTTATCTAGGTACTTGTTTTTTTTATCATAACCTTATTTCTATAAAAATATTAAACAAAATGTTCATTTCATTGTAGGCCGTAAGATCTATTGATATAAAAAAAATTCCCTATGTCGATGGCCCACTCCATAAGGTTACTAGCTATGAAAAGTTCTACTGCAATGATTATACCTTTTTTACTTCTGCATATGAAGAGAATCGCAGCTTTCAGAGTAGTGGTGTATCCATGAAGGCGTTTAATAATAAGGGGGTCCTCACAACTTTTTGTGGAGTTATTAGAAAAATATTCGACTGGAATTATATTGAGTTCACACATACAGTCTTTTATTGTGATTGGGTGGACGTAGATGATAAGAATGCTTGCAAAGTTTACTCAGCCTCAAAATTGGTGATGGTGAACCTTAGTAAGCTCACGAGTAAAAATTTAATAAACGATGATCCGTTCATCCTTGCATCTCAAGCAATTCAAGTGTTTTATTGTAAAGACGCCAAGCTCAAGGGGTGGTCGATTGTTTTGCACTCTCCCAAGAGATTGACAAAAGAAATAAATGCGATTGAGATTGATCGTACGATGTATGACTCCATTCTTGAGGATAATGAGAAGTTGTTGGAACTTTTAGACACCGAATTCATATAATTTAATGGCTTTATGTTCGAACCTAATATCATGTTTTTAGTATTTAAATTTTGGTATTTATTTATTGTCAATCTATTGAATCTATTGAACTTGGGTATTTAGTTACTGTTAATCTATTGAACTTTGATATCATTTTTTTACTGGGTGCATCAGCATCTTTGTTTACACCAAAAATAACCTTAGAATCTTTCATGCCTGCTATGTGTTGAATAACTCCTAAAACACCAAAAGCCATGTACAACTCCGGGGCCATAATCTTTCCAGTTTGACCAACCTGGAGATCATTAGGAACATATCCAACATCAATAGCGACACGAGTAGCACCAAGTTTCTCTGCAAGTTTCTCGATCATTTTGAAATTCTCGACACTTTTCAGTGCTCTACCCACAGTAATCACAATACGTGCATTTCCATGATCTGGGCTTTTTGTATCCTGAGTGGTCCACTTTATGCATCTAGATTTACCACTTCCATCTTCACTAAAGGTTGAGAGAACAACCTGCTCAATTGAGGCAGTGCTAGATTTTGAATCAGCTGACATTGATGCCACTAGGTAAATTAATCATTTGTACACACATAAGAATGTATATACAAGTAAAAAATAGAATATATATGCAAGTAAAAAAGAAAAATTGTCTTAGCAAAAAAATAGAATATATACATATACACACACACTAGGCTATGTTGATGAAACCCCCATGGCTATCCATCACACGATCCCATATCCTGATTTAGAACCCGTATTAAAAGCCAACAATGCAGTGATCCCATAAGAAAATGGAATCTAATCAATCACCCTATGAGAATATATTATCATTGAAAAATGACAATTAAAAAACCATATGAAAATAAGGCCCAAACTTCTCAAACAACAAAGAGGTCTTTGTGAACAAAGAGTTGAGGATGCATTTAGTGATACAATAAACATGCTTGATGTTTTAACATCCACATGACATGTGTCATATCTTTCTCTTGATCCCGTAAATTAATCTGATAAAATCGTTAAAGATTTGACCCCATAACGCCTATTCTGTATATGATAGCAGAGCTTGCAGCACTCGTATCTATTTTGTATTCAATAATATAGCTGGCAGCACTCATTGATGACTCGTATTTAATAGCCTATTCTATATTCAATAGCAAATCTGGTAGAACTCGTTGATGATTCGTATTTAATAGCAAATGATATTGATGCGTCGCTAGACTCTACAGCATTCATCGATGCAGTGTATGCTGAAGCATTTGCTGCGACACCTTTTTTAAGGTTTTCTTCAAAGGAGGGCCTACATAACCTGTCATGTCTACATACAGAAGATTTGCACCGAAGGCATTTCATGAGAAAGAATCACGAAAAAGTAACCTGAAGATTCCTCCAATCCATGGACCTATGTGAGGAAAATGAAAGCGACCATCACAATTTTAACAACACTGACAGTCAAACAATACAGATACAAACTTTAATAGCACAGTGGTTCATCCATGATGGTCCACTATATAAATCTCACTTCTTAGCTTTCTTAGATCACTATGATTATTAGGCTGGAGCTGGACATGGAATCGTTTGAAATTACTCATTTATGAAATATACTAAGGCCATTGTAATTGAATCAATCCACTATGTTCACCTATAATGAAACTTGGGTTCGTCAAATCATGTAATTATTGCCCATAAATCTGTGAACACATAGCAAAATCCATAAATTTATAACACATTACTAACATTGATCAAATTGTTGACTCGGGAATGTATCAAATTGACCTGTGTAGATCATATGCAGCCCATTTTCTTCCTTGAAATAATCTAATAATCGAGTGGATTTAAAGTCTACAATCAACACAGATTGACTTGTTTTGATGTCCTGAACTGATGGACATGGAACCATGTTTGGAGTATGAGAGTACACCATTACACTATAGTAATTAAATTCTTATTGGAGCGTTAGAAGAGAGGGTCTAGTGTAAACTTAATGACTGCAAAAACCTACTCCAAGTGAATATTCCTTAACAACTGCATTATCTAAAATACAACAGAAAATGGGTGAGCAGACATGGTTCGAATCTAAAAATGTAATATTATCTATCCCTTTAGAATCAGTATTTCCCCCATATGAAAACTTCTCTATCTCTTCATCTCCTGTAATAGACACAATACATTCCTGTGTACCTATCATAATTTGTATCATATGGCATTTATAATAAGACTTTTAAAGTGTCCAAATAGGCTGAAAGGTGCTACTGTTACTTATTTAGTCTTGTCTAGTGTGGTTTTGCTGCTGGACCATTTTCGAAATTCAAAAACAAAGAGGTCAAAAATCGAAAAACAAATGCTAAAATCCAAAGCTATATTTTGAATTCAATAATTTCAAACTACAATATTGAAATGTGACAAGGAGATCAATATATATATATATATATATATATATATATATATATATATATATATATATATATATATATATAAACACAAATAAAAACAGAATATATATACATATAGTAGTTTTATAAATTGAAATTAGTAGTAGTGGTGTATGGTTCGTGTCACGTTAATCCATCAGTTTAAACATTTATAGTCATTTTAAGTGCATCATTCTGCTACACATAAGATAACTAGAATATACTAACTACTTTAGATTCATAGGAATATAATTATGCACCATTTGGGCAGTTTTACTTTGCCAGAATTTGTTCAAGATGAACAACCCTAAAATAGGCAAGTTTACCATGAAAAAACAACGCTTAAAAATATTCAAAACAACCCTTAAAACTACTCAAAACAACCCTTCAAGCTGCTAAAAAACAGGCATGTATTCTTATTAAAAAAGTTAACGATACTATAACAGATATGAAGCGGGTTTCAGAGCCTAATTTAGAATGTTTCCGTCGATAATGCGAACAAATGTCGCAACCAATATTGGACTTTTAACTTAATCTAATGGAAGCATGTTTACCAACTTTAGTGACTGCAAATAGAAATTGTACAATAGTTGTTTTGGTGATATAATATTCTAGTTGTTCTGATTATTTTTGTGTCAAACAATCTCTTGTCAGATAAATAATGTCTCAGGTGGGTGATACCTTAAATCCGTCACCAAGTGGTGCGACACCAGTATCAAACTCCCGCTCGAAGGTTGCTTCGAGTTCTTCGACAATGGGTGATGTACTTTTTACGAAGATATTAAAATTTAACGAGCATGGCCTTCTGGTGGGGGATAATTCAGCTACACCCTCTACTAGATGGAGAGACCTCACAAGGGCACATGTGCTGGTTTCTTATACAACATGGAGACATGTAGACGCGCGATATAAGGATCAAATTTGGACAATGTTCAAGGTATACTATTTTTTCTCTTTGGCTACAATTGTAATAGTGACTAAATTTAATTATAAAATGATAAATTTTGTTTCTTTCATATATTGTAGAAAGATTTTCCCGGTGTGAAAGATAATCAAAAAAGAATGTTTAAAAAAAAAGATAACGAGTCTTGGAAGAAGTTCAAGGCCAAGTTAAGGGTAAATTTGATGGGTGACGATGTTACAAAGTGGAAGGAGATTGTTCCTAAAAATGATAAACCTGAGCATTGGGAGGTATTTTTTTACAATGAAGCTGTACACGCCCAAAAGGATTTGCCAAAAAAAATAAAGAGATAAAATAAAATTGTGCGAAAATGACTACTCATAACACTGGTCGTTATGGTTATGCCCGAGCTGCGGAGAATTGGAAAATGAAGCATGGGCATGAACCAACCCGTGCTGAATTGTGGTTGTCGGCTCATACAGTAAAAGACAGAGATTATGCGCCTCGTGATAAAGTATTTGCGGTAATTTAGTTTTAATGTTTTCCTTTTTGCTTTTTTTACCCACTATGTAATTAAATGATAACTTTAATGTCTTTATGTACGGGATAAGGTTAAAATGCTTCTAGATGTATACCAAATGAGTGGTCAAGAGGAGACCTTGGATGCTGGGACAATTTTTGATGTATTGGGGAAAGACATGCGAGGGCATGTTCATTGCGTTGGGCCCACTATTTCTATAACAACTATATTGGCGTCTTCATTTGCTTGAGATATTCTTCAAGAGGTAAATGCGGACAACGAAAGTTGGAAGGATCATGTGGATAACCTCAGAGAAGAAATGGAGGGTGTGAATTCTACACTCTCAGATTTTATAAAGAATTTTGAGAGTGGAAAGCTCGCATGTGTTGGACATAATACTTATGTGTTAACATCTTCAAACACTTTAACTACTTCCAATCCTTTTACTCCCCCCGCAGCCTAAGTTTCAAGTTTTAGCTCGATGGTGGATTGCCAAATACTATCTCACACTGGTTAAGTCGTCGATTATGATAGGAAATTGCCGCTAGGAGATGTATCTTCAGTTCACTTCCACGAGTTAGGAAATAGAGAAGTGAAGATCGTACTCAACCTTATAAAAGTACCTGAATATCTAGTTTGGGGTGGAAAATAATGATCTTGAAAGACGTTGGGAGATGTGGGTAACAATGGATTTTTGTATTGGCACGATGACTTTCTCCCTCCTATTGATGACACCAACGAATGATAAAGGTAATATTTATTTGAGTTTCCATGCTCTCTCATGCTTAATATATATTTTAGATTCCCCTTTATTTTATGCTTAAAATACATTTTAGTTCCCTATTGTTAAAATTGTCTTGATTTTAACATCGTTAATATATTATGGTGTCCTAAATCAAAATAATTATGTCATTAGAGGGTGAAAACCCAAACCAGCCTCCAAACGGCCCCGTAAGAGGCATTAACACCTCGCATGGGACCAATGTAACTCGTAGGAACTAATCGTGTAGTCACGGGTCTACGAGTTTATGAATATGATGCTAATTTAAAAATATCTAGATTAGGCTTAAAAACAAGTGATACGACGCAAATATTGCTTATTTCATCCCTCGAACCTACGCATTTTAGCCCCTTCGGGTGCCTTAATCTCTATATTTAAGCTTGTTAACCAGACAAACTCGGTTTATATTGCTAACATGCTATATGAGGTATAATTGGGATTTTGTAGGTATTTAGGTAATAAGTATGAAGTTCAGAAGCAATTCGCTCAAATTCCATACGCAGTTGCAATTTTAAGGGTATTTTAGTCTTTTCACTTCTTGGGCACGTGGCCCAACATCTACACAAAAGTTGTAACCCTCCTCATAAGCTTTACGTGGCCATGAACGGTGCGCGATTTCGATCCAGATCGAACAAGTAACGACGTTTCTAGCGGAAGAGAAATCCATCCAACCAAAACAGGAGGAAATTGATGCAGACCAGTAGCCATCAATCGTTAGATCAAAAAGATCGATCGATCGATCCTTCAATATTTGGCCATCGTGGGGAGATAGTGGGAATGATTTTTTACCATCGATTGATCGATCATTTTGATCGATCGATCGATCCCCTGTTTTCTGTAGATATTTTTTCTTTTCTTTTCTCTTTTCTTTTCTTTGCTAATTTAATTCCTTTACTATATACAGGAATTTTTTGTAAAACAACATATATAATTCATTTTAGATAGTTTAGGTTAGGGTTTTGGAGGTTTGAGAGCTCATTTCTTCTTGGATTGACACCCATTTGGGTTTGTAATTGATTCTTTCATCTTCTATCTCCATTAATATAGATGTATTTACTTATTTCTTTGTTTGTAATTAGGTTTCCATGCTTTATTTATATGCTTTGATTTAGTTGCTATCTAGTGTAGATTTATCGCATTTTTAATATGCTTTCTAGCTAAATTAGTCTAGGTTGTGTTTGAATGGAACTCACTCGGGTTGACATGTTTCTTTGCTTTGGTGATGGAGTTCATGGGTATATTTCGGGTGCGTTGTCCTAGTTATTTCGCCTAGGGGATTTGACGGGACATATCATGTATGTACCATGCTTACGACCCTGCGTGCGTAATTTTAAGGGTATTTGTTGACGCCAAAATCGTATTAGGCTTTTATGCAAATTTAGGGGCTTGACAACCCTTGGTTTAATTAATTATTGAAACGAGACGCGTTTATGATAACCCATCGACCCATGTAACCATTTTATACTAATTAACTCGGGTGAGGGATATTCGATGAAACCTATAGTTTTTACACGCTTTGCTAATCTAGCTTTATTTCTCCTCGCCTAGATTAATCATTTTCCTTTTCTTCATCTTTTCCTTTTTAGTTTGAAATCCCCTTTTTCCCTTTTATTGAAAAGTATTATAATCCGCAAACTCTAGCAACTCGTCTCTGTGGATTTTTGATACCCGACTTACTGCTATACTTGTATCGCAAGTGTAGTAGTAATTTTGGTTTGTTTGTATTATTGCGGGGAAACGAAAACAGCAATTGTGTCCTTACACGAACACACTTTTCACGCGATGATCAAAATGGCGCCGTTGTCGGGGATGAGTTTGTTTTAGACTTTATTTGATTTAGTATTTCGTAATATTTTCTTTCTATTTGTATTTTTTTGCTAACCTTTTTGCAGGACTTCTATATTTGAGCACTTAAAAATGATTGAATTTCTCGCGCGCGTATATCTTTTTGCAATTTGCCATTTTGAGCTATTTTGGGGGTAAGCATATCTTATTCCAATTCTTTCGGTAATCATTATGATAATTCTCAAAATTCTAGCAAACCTTTGACTTTTGGTCAATACTTAGAATCCCAAAAAATTGCAACATCTAAAATGACTTTGGGCGAGTATTACAAAAGTCAAGCTATGGAGTGCGTGTATTTTGATGATGATGATAATGATTTTGGGCCTTTACCTCCTTATAATAGGAATTTTGAAATGAATTGCAATAGTTTTCAAAATTCCTATAATAATGAGTTTAAGTTTAAGTCCGATGGTAATTTTCAAACTGCCCATTTTTAAGTATCCCCACCTCAACCTATGACATTCGGTGAGGGCTTGCGTATGCTTGAAAATGAGAGAATTGAAAATCGTTATCGGAAAGAAAATCGTTTGTGGGAACATGAATTGGATTTATTATTTGAATCCGACGACGATTTTTCTTCCGAGACTTTGGATGTCGAAGAATGTTTTGAACCAAATGAGGACTTTGTGCCTACTTTGGAACAAATCATTGTCAACTTTTCCCATTGCGTAATAGATATTGAAAGTGGGGATGAAAATGATGTAATATCTATTTGCAATGAACTGATATTATTTCCTAAGAAACTCAATCTTCAAGCGATGATGATTCATCTCTTGAGTTTGAATTTCTTTCCTCCCCATTTTCATTCTTTGTTATCACACCCTCACAAGTACCCGATGATTCGGTTTCAAACTTCAAGATTTTAAACCTTTAGCCGATGAGGAGTACTTTCTCGAGTCGCCTTCCATGATCGCATCTTTGCCTTTGTGTGCGCCACCTCCCATTCCAATTTCAAAATCATTGGGAGGATATTCAGCTTTTCTTGGTCCCCACATGTTTTTGTCACCCGTTCAATCCAAATTCCCCATCATCCCTCCAAAACTTTTAATTGACGATGGTTCATTTCTTCTACCTTACACATGACGTCTGTTTTTCAAACGGAATTCATATTTTTCTAAAGGCATGCTTTTAAGTGAGGGTACACCGGTTATCCTCCAAAGTCAAATCGTTTTTACGGTGGACCCTCACCTATTTAGACTTCTAGTGTATAGTTAGTGTGAAGCCTAAATAGTAGGTTGTATATAGTTAGCCTTTTATTATTTCTTTCTTTTTATCTTTACTCCCTTTTTAATTTTGTCTCTTGTAATTAGTTAAATTTTTGTTATTTGTTTTTTCTATGCTCGGTACTAACTTGTTTTGTAGATTCTTTGGACTTGTTCTTATGGGGAACGCTCCAATTTTGGGTAATATCGCTCGTTTCCTCTCTTTAACTTGGTTCTTAATTCACATTGAGGACAATGTCAGGTTTTAAGTTAGGGGATGTGGGATATTCTATCCATTTCTTTATTTTAGTCCATGTTTTTTGCTCATATATTAGGTACTTAGTATGCTTTGCTTAGAAAATTAAAATTTTCAAAAAGATATTCTTTCTTTTTTGTCCTTTTTTGGGCATTTTTGCCTTTGTTTTCGATGATAAATTTCAATAATTGCGCAATCCAATAGACAACCCAATGATGTATGTTCTTGATTTTATAAGTTATTACACTTTATTCCTTTATTATTGATATTATGAATAACTTCATGAATTAAACTTTAATCCCATGAACACATGCGTTTTTGTTGTCTTATTGATTTGGTTTAAGATTTTTATAACTCAATAATCGTTGGTTGCATTGTATATACTTACACCGAGTAACCTTTGTACCTTTTGTCGTTTGTGAGTGTATACACTATACTTTCCTATTTGAAAATGTTGAATTCATCGGTAATCTCTCTATTCTTTCATTGATCGTTCATTAATTCAGTTCTTAATTGAAATGTATTACTTGAGCATAATTTTCTTATATTGTTTTGACTCGAGAATTGCGTAAACGTTTTAAAATGATCATAGGCCATCCTTGTGATATCACCCTTATTGACCTTGACCTCACCTTAAATGTTTTCCCTCGTTAACCCCTTTGAGCCTAAATATTAGCCTTTCCTTTCATAACCCAAATTCAATAACCAACTCCAAATTGGAGTTATATACCATACATACACCTTCCTTACCTTTGTTTGGAATGTTGCTTGGGATTGAATGTTATTGTTGTGTTGCGGTTGCAATTTAGGCATGTGAGAGTGAGAAAAGTAAAGAAAAGAGATGAGAAAAATAGAAGAAAACGAGAAAGCAAAAAGAAAAATAAAACATGAGAAAAAGAAGAAAAGAATAGAACAAGAAAGTTGTAAATGTTGTATATAGTTCAATGAGCTTTGATTATTCTCCCCGATGATATATCTAATGCTTGTTTGGAACTTGTTTTCCAATGTTAATATTGCCCGCATCTTCCCATTATTCCAGGTTTTCATTCCGAACACTTTTAATCCGTATATACATTCCCTAATTTCGTAGCCTAGCCTAGCCTGCATTATAACCCTGTCAAGTCCTATGTGATCCTAGGGTGACTTTAATTTAAAAGTTAAAATAGTTTTGATAATCTGTGAAAATACATTTTGCCTCTTTTTATGAGCAATATATTTCATTGAGATTATAGTTTTTCATTTTATATATAGCGTTCTTCATTTGTGACATGTGTGCGGCCTAGTTTCCATTTACATTTACTCTTTATTCCCGCATGTTTTGTGTGTTACCTCCCTATTTCGAGTGAATTCACTTGATGAGTGTAATGCCCGTGAGGATTTAATATAAGCTTACTTTAATGTTTATCCGATTTATATAAGTTTTTCCAAATCACAGTTTGCATGTGCTCGGTCCCCTCCCACATTATAAGGTTTCAATTCTATGAGGTGCATTCTACAATGTTAATGATTTCGGACTTTTGTTTGAATCCGTTCAAAGTTTTAATAATGTGTATGAAATCTTGTTTGCTATTGTTGGTCTTGTCATATGTTCGCTTGGGCTTATTTTGAGGAAACCATGTGATGTTTGTGGGTATCATCCTTGAAAAACCTCACGAGACGACACTCGTCCAGTAAGGTAACCTAGGGGTTTAACGGCTTATTGCATACGCTAAATGCAATCGAATCGCCCGCGAAAGTGGCCTTTTGATTTTATGCCATACTTTTATATCTATCTCTTACTTTTGGTTTCCTTGTAGTTCTTGTAGCATCCTATTTCATTGCTAGGGACTAGCAATGTGTAAGTTAGGGGGTGTGATACATCGCAAATATTGCATATTTTATCCCTCGAACCTACACATTTAGCCCCCTGGGGTGCCTTAATCTCTATATTTAAGCCCGTTAACCAGAAAACCTCGGTTTATATTGCTAACATGCTATATGAGGTATAATTGGGCTTTTGTAAGTATTTGGGTACTAAGTATGAAGTTCGGACACATTCCGCTCAAATTCCATATGCAGTCACAAGTCCAAGGGCATTTTAGTCTTTTCACATCTTGGGCACCTGGCCTAACATCTACACGAAAGTTGTAGCAAGCTTCGCGTGGCCACAAACAGTGCGCGATTCCAATCCAGAATGAAGAAGTTACGGCGTTTCTAGCGGAAGAGAAATCCATCCAACCGAAACAGGAGGAAATTGGTGCAGACCTATAGCCATCGATCGATCGATCAAAAGGATTGATCGATCGATCCTTCAATATTTGTCCATCGTGGGGAGACAGTGGGCATGATTTTTTACCATCGATCAATCGATCGATCCCCTATTTTCTGCAGATATTTTGCCTTTTCTTTTATTTTATTTTCTCTTTTCTTTTCTTTTCTAATTTAATTCCTTTTACTATATAAAGTAATTTTGTGTAAAAAACGGATATAATTCATTTTAGATAGTTTAGGTTAGGGTTTTGGAGGTTTGAGAGCTCATTTCTTCATTTCTTCTTGGATTGACACCCATTTGGGTTTGTAATTTGAGCTTTCATCTTCCATCTCCATTAATATAGCTGTATTTACTTATTTCTTTCTTTGTAATTAGGTTTCCATGCTTTATTTACATGCTTTGACTTAGTTGCTTTCTAGTGTAGATTTATCGCGTTTATTTACCGCATTTATTTACCGCATTTTTAATATGCTTTCTAGCTAAATTAGTCTAGGTTGTGTTTGAATGGAACTCACTCGGGTTGACATGTTACTTTGCTTTGGTGATGGAGTTCACGGGTCTATTTTGGGTGCAATGTCCTAGTTATTATGCCTAGGGGATTTGACGGGACATATCATGTATGTCCCATGCTTATGACCTTGCATGCGTAATTTTTGGGATATTTGTTGACGCCAAAATCATATTAGGCTTTTATGCGAATTTAGGGGCGTGACATCCCTTGGTTCAATTAATTGTCGAAACGAGACGCATTTGTAACAACTCGTCGACCCATGAAACCATTTTATACTAATTAACGCGGGTGAGGGATATTCGATGAAACCTATAGTTTTTACTCGCTTTACTAATCTGGCTTTATTTCTCCTTGCCTAGATTAATCATTTTCCTTTTCTACATCTTTTCCTTTTTAGTTTGCAATCCCCTTTTTCCCTTTTATTGAGAAGTATTAAATCCTATAAACTCTAGCAACTCGTCTTTGTGGATTTTCTATACCCGACTTACCGCTATACTTGTATCGCAAGTGTAGTTGTAATTTAGGTTTGTTTGTATTATCGTGGTGAAACGAAAACAATGATTGTGTCCTTACACGAACACACTTTTCACGTGGTGATCAAAATGGCGACGTTATCGGGGATGATTTTATTTTAGACTTTATTTGATTTAGTATTTCGTAATATTTTCTTTCTATTTGTATTTTTTTTGCTAACCTTTTTGCAGGACTTCTACATTTGGGGACTTAGAAATGCTTGAATTTCTCGCCCGTGCATATCATTTTGCAATTTGCCATTTTGAGCTATTTTTGGGGTAAGCATGTCTTATTCCAATTCTTTCGGTAATCATTATGATAATTCTCAAAATTCTCGCAAACCTTTGACTTTTGGTCAATACTTAGAATCCCAAAAAATTGCAACATCTAAAATGACTTTGGGGAGTATTATAAAATTCAATCTTTAGAGTGCGTGTATTTTGATGATGATGATGATTTTGGGCCTTTACCTTCTTATAATAGGAATTTTGAAACAAATTGCAATAGTTTTCAAAATTCCGAAAATAATGAGTTTAAGTTAAAGTCTGATGGTAATTTTCAAAATTCCCATTTTCAAGTATATTCACCTCGACCTATGATATTCGGTGAGGGCTTGCGTATGCTTGAAAATGAGAGAATTGAAAATCGTTATTGGGAAGAAAATCGTTTGTGGGAACATGAATTGGATTTATTATTTTAATCCGACGACGATTTTGCTTCCGAGACTTTTGAAGTTGAAGAATGTTTTGAACCAAATGAGTACTTTGTGCCTACTTTGGAACAAATCATTTTCGACTTTGCCCATTGCGTAATAGATATTGAAAGTGAGGATGAAAATGACGTAATATCTATTTGCAATGAAATGATATTATTTCCTTCGAAACTCAATCTTCAAGTGATGATGATTCATCTCTTGAGTTCGAATTTCTTTCCTCCCCATTTTCAATCTCTGTTATCACACCGTCACAAGTACCCGATGATTCGGTTTCAAACTTTAATATTTTAAACCTTTACGCCGATGAGGAGTACTTTCTCGAGTCGCCTTCCATGATCGCATCTTTGCCTTCGTGTGCGCCACCTCCCATTACAATTTCAAAATTATTGGAAGGATATTCGGCTTTTCTCGGTCCCCACATTTTTTGTCACCCGTTCAATCCAAATCCCCATCGACCCTCCAAAAATTTTAATTAACGATGGTTCATTTCTTCTGCCTTACACATGACTTCTGTTTTTCAAACGGAATTCATATTTTTCGGAAGGCATGCTTTTAAGTGAGGGTACACCGGTTATCCTCTAAAGTCAAATCATTTTTGAGGTGGACCCTCGGCTATTTAGACTTCTAGTGTATAGTTAGTGTGAAGTCTAAATAGTAGGTTGTATATAGTTAGCTTTTTATTCTTTCTTTATTTTTATCTTTACTCCCTTTTTAATTTAGTCTCTTGTAATTAGTTAACTTTTTGTTATTTCTTTTTGCTATTCTTGGTACTAACTTGTTTTGTATATTCTTTGGACTTGTTGTTATGGGGATCACTCTAATTTTGGGTAATATTGCTCGTTTCCTCTCTTTAACTTGGTTCTTAATTCACATTGAGGACAATGTCAGGTTTTATGTTAGGGGGAAGGGGATATTCTATCCATTTCTTTATTTTAGTCCATGTTTTTTGCTCACATGTTAGTTACTTAGTATGCTTTGCTTAGAAAATTAAAATTTTCAAAAAGATTTTCGTTCTTTTTTCTTCTTTTTTGGGCATTTTGCCTTTGTTTTCGATGATAAATTTCAATAATTGTCCGATCCAATAGACAACCCAATGATGCATGTTCTCGATTTTAGAATTTATTATACTTTAGTCCTCCATTATTGATATTATGAATAACTTCATGAATTAAAGTTTAATCCCATGAGCACATGCATTTTTCTTGTTTTATTGATTTGGTTTAAGATTTTTATAACTCGGTAATCTTTTGTTGCATTGTATATACTTACACCGAGTAAGCTTTGTACCTTTCATCGTTTGTGAGTGTATACACTACTCTTTCCACTTTGAAAATTTTATATTCATCGGTAATCTCTATATTCTTTCACTGATCGTTCATTAACTGAGTTCTTAATTGAAATGTACTACTTGAGCATGATTTTCTTATATTATTTTGACTCGAGAATTGCGTAAACTTTTTGAAATGACCACAGGTCATCCTTGTTATATCACCCATATTGACCTTGACCTCACCTTAAATGTTTTCCCTCGTTAACCCCTTTGAGCCTAAATATTAGCCTTTCCTTTCATAACCCAAATGCCATAATCAACTCCAAATTGGAGTTATATACCATACATACGCCTTCCATACCTTTGTTTGGAATGTTTCTTGGGATTGAATGTTATTGTTGTGTTGCAGTTACAATTTAGGCATGTGAGAGTGAGAAAAGTAAAGAAAAGAGATGAGAAAAATGGAATAAAATGAGAAAGCAAAAAGAAAAAGAAAACAAAAGAAAACATGATAAAAAAGAAGAAAAGAAAAGAACAAGAAAGTTTTAAAAGTTGTATATAATTCAATAAGCTTTGATTATTCTACCCGATGATATATCTAATTCTTGTTTGGAACTTATTTTCCAATGTTGATATTGCCCGCATCTTTCCATTATTCCAAGTTTTCATTCCGAACACATTGAATTCGTATATACATTCCTTCATTTCGTACCCTATCCTAGCCTACATTATAACCCTATCAAGTCCTATGTGATCCTAGGGTGCATGTAATTTAAAAGTCAAAATAGTTTTGATAATCTGTGAAAATGCATTTTGCCTCTTTTTATGAGCGGTATCTTTCTTTAAGATTACGGTTTTTCATTTTATATACAGCGTTCTTCATTTGTGACATGTGTGCGGCTTAGTTTCCATTTACATTTACTCCTTATGCCCGCATATTCCCTGTGTTGCCTCCCTATTTCGAGGGAATTCACTTGATGAGTGCAATGCCTGTGAGGATTAAAATATATGCTTACTTTAAAATTTATTCGGTTTATATAAGTTTTTGACAAATCACACTTTGCATGTGCTCTCTCCCCTCCCACATTTTAAGGTTTCAATTCTGTGAGGAGCATTCTATAATGTTAATGATTTCGGACTTTTGTTTGAATCCGTTGAATCTGCTAATAATGCGTATGAAATCTTGCTCGCTATTGTTGGGATTATCGCATGTTGGTTTGGGCTTATTTTGAGGAAACCATGTGATGTTTGTGGGTATCATCCTTGAAAACCCCTCACGAGATGACACTCGTCCACTAGGGTAACCTAGGGGTTTAACGGTTTATTGCATACGCTAAATGCAATTGAATCACCCGCGAAAGTGGCCTTTTTCTTTTATACCATACTTTTTTATCTATCTCCTGCTTTTGGTTTTCTTGTATTTCTTGTCGCATACTATTTCATTGCTAGGGAATAGTAATGTCTAAGTTAGGGGGTGTGATACGACACAAATATTGCGTATTTCATCCCTCGAACCTACGCATTTAGCCCCCTCGGGTGCCTTAATCTCTATATTAAATCTCGTTAACCAGACAACCTCGGTTTATATTATCAACATGCTATATAAGGTATAATTGGGCTTTTATAGTTCTTTAGGTACTAAGTATGAAGTTCAGACGCATTTCGCTCAAATTTCAGACGTAGTCGCAAGTTAAAGGGCATTTTAGTCTTTCACATCACATGGCCCAACATCTACAAGAAAGTTGTATCCCTCCTCGTAAGTTTCGCGTGGCCGTGAAATGGTGCGCGATTCCGATCCAGAACGAAGAAGTTACGGCGTTTCTAGCGAAAGATAAATCCATCCAACCAAAATAGGTGGAAATTGGTGCAGACCTGTAGCCATCGATCGATCGATCGATCCTTCAATATTTGTCCATCGTGGCGAGACAGTGGGCATGATTTTTCACCATCGATCGATCCCCTGTTTTCTACAGATATTTTGCCTTTTCTTTTCTTTTCTCTTTTCTTTTCTAATTTAATTCCTTTTACTATATAAATGAATTTTGTGTAAAAAACATATATAATTTGTTTTAGATAGTTTTGGTTAGGGTTTTGGAGGTTTGAGAGCTCATTTCTTCATTTCTTCTTGGATTGACACCCATTTGAGTTTGTAATATGTGCTTTCATCTTCCATCTTCATTAATATAGTTGCATTTACTTATTTCTTTCTTTGTAATTAGGTTTTCATGCTTTATTTACATGCTTTGATTTAGTTACTTTCTAGTGTAGATTTATTGCGTTTATTTACTGCGTTTTTAATATGCTTTCTTGCTAAATTAGTCTAGGTTGTGTTTGAATGGAACTCACTCGCGTAGACATATTGCTTTGCTTTAGTTATGGGGTTTACGGATCTATTTTAGGTGCGTTGTACTACTTATTATGCCTAGGAGATTTAACGGGGCATATCATGTATGTCCCGTGCTTATGACCTTTCGTGCGTAATATTTGGGGTATTTTTTTACGCCAAAATCATATTAGGATTTTATGCAAATTTAGGGGCGTTACAACCCTTGGTTCAATTAACTGTCGAAACGAGACGCATTTGTAATAACTCGTCGACCCAAGTAACCATTTTATACTAATTAACTCGGGTGAGGGATATTCGATGCAACCTATAGTTTTTACTCGCTTTACTAATCTAGCTGTATTCCTCCTCGCCTAGATTAATCATTTTCCTTTTCTACATCTTTTCCTTTTTAGTTTGCAATCCCCTTTTTCCCTTTTATTGAGAAGTATTAAATCCTATAAACTCTAGCAACTCGTCTTTGTGGATTTTCTATACCCGACTTACCGCTATACTTGTATCGCAAGTGTAGTTGTAATTTAGGTTTGTTTGTATTATCGTGGTGAAACGAAAACAATGATTGTGTCCTTACACGAACACACTTTTCACGTGGTGATCAAAATGGCGACGTTATCGGGGATGATTTTATTTTAGACTTTATTTGATTTAGTATTTCGTAATATTTTCTTTCTATTTGTATTTTTTTTGCTAACCTTTTTGCAGGACTTCTACATTTGGGGACTTAGAAATGCTTGAATTTCTCGCCCGTGCATATCATTTTGCAATTTGCCATTTTGAGCTATTTTTGGGGTAAGCATGTCTTATTCCAATTCTTTCGGTAATCATTATGATAATTCTCAAAATTCTCGCAAACCTTTGACTTTTGGTCAATACTTAGAATCCCAAAAAATTGCAACATCTAAAATGACTTTGGGGAGTATTATAAAATTCAATCTTTAGAGTGCGTGTATTTTGATGATGATGATGATTTTGGGCCTTTACCTTCTTATAATAGGAATTTTGAAACAAATTGCAATAGTTTTCAAAATTCCAAAAATAATGAGTTTAAGTTAAAGTCTGATGGTAATTTTCAAAATTCCCATTTTCAAGTATATTCACCTCGACCTATGATATTCGGTGAGGGCTTGCGTATGCTTGAAAATGAGAGAATTGAAAATCGTTATTGGGAAGAAAATCGTTTGTGGGAACATGAATTGGATTTATTATTTTAATCCGACGACGATTTTGCTTCCGAGACTTTTGAAGTTGAAGAATGTTTTGAACCAAATGAGTACTTTGTGCCTACTTTGGAACAAATCATTTTCGACTTTGCCCATTGCGTAATAGATATTGAAAGTGAGGATGAAAATGACGTAATATCTATTTGCAATGAAATGATATTATTTCCTTCGAAACTCAATCTTCAAGTGATGATGATTCATCTCTTGAGTTCGAATTTCTTTCCTCCCCATTTTCAATCTCTGTTATCACACCGTCACAAGTACCCGATGATTCGGTTTCAAACTTTAATATTTTAAACCTTTACGCCGATGAGGAGTACTTTCTCGAGTCGCCTTCCATGATCGCATCTTTGCCTTCGTGTGCGCCACCTCCCATTACAATTTCAAAATTATTGGAAGGATATTCGGCTTTTCTCGGTCCCCACATTTTTTGTCACCCGTTCAATCCAAATCCCCATCGACCCTCCAAAAATTTTAATTAACGATGGTTCATTTCTTCTGCCTTACACATGACTTCTGTTTTTCAAACGGAATTCATATTTTTCGGAAGGCATGCTTTTAAGTGAGGGTACACCGGTTATCCTCTAAAGTCAAATCATTTTTGAGGTGGACCCTCGGCTATTTAGACTTCTAGTGTATAGTTAGTGTGAAGTCTAAATAGTAGGTTGTATATAGTTAGCTTTTTATTCTTTCTTTATTTTTATCTTTACTCCCTTTTTAATTTAGTCTCTTGTAATTAGTTAACTTTTTGTTATTTCTTTTTGCTATTCTTGGTACTAACTTGTTTTGTATATTCTTTGGACTTGTTGTTATGGGGATCACTCTAATTTTGGGTAATATTGCTCGTTTCCTCTCTTTAACTTGGTTCTTAATTCACATTGAGGACAATGTCAGGTTTTATGTTAGGGGGAAGGGGATATTCTATCCATTTCTTTATTTTAGTCCATGTTTTTTGCTCACATGTTAGTTACTTAGTATGCTTTGCTTAGAAAATTAAAATTTTCAAAAAGATTTTCGTTCTTTTTTCTTCTTTTTTGGGCATTTTGCCTTTGTTTTCGATGATAAATTTCAATAATTGTCCGATCCAATAGACAACCCAATGATGCATGTTCTCGATTTTAGAATTTATTATACTTTAGTCCTCCATTATTGATATTATGAATAACTTCATGAATTAAAGTTTAATCCCATGAGCACATGCATTTTTCTTGTTTTATTGATTTGGTTTAAGATTTTTATAACTCGGTAATCTTTTGTTGCATTGTATATACTTACACCGAGTAAGCTTTGTACCTTTCATCGTTTGTGAGTGTATACACTACTCTTTCCACTTTGAAAATTTTATATTCATCGGTAATCTCTATATTCTTTCACTGATCGTTCATTAACTGAGTTCTTAATTGAAATGTACTACTTGAGCATGATTTTCTTATATTATTTTGACTCGAGAATTGCGTAAACTTTTTGAAATGACCACAGGTCATCCTTGTTATATCACCCATATTGACCTTGACCTCACCTTAAATGTTTTCCCTCGTTAACCCCTTTGAGCCTAAATATTAGCCTTTCCTTTCATAACCCAAATGCCATAATCAACTCCAAATTGGAGTTATATACCATACATACGCCTTCCATACCTTTGTTTGGAATGTTTCTTGGGATTGAATGTTATTGTTGTGTTGCAGTTACAATTTAGGCATGTGAGAGTGAGAAAAGTAAAGAAAAGAGATGAGAAAAATGGAATAAAATGAGAAAGCAAAAAGAAAAAGAAAACAAAAGAAAACATGATAAAAAAGAAGAAAAGAAAAGAACAAGAAAGTTTTAAAAGTTGTATATAATTCAATAAGCTTTGATTATTCTACCCGATGATATATCTAATTCTTGTTTGGAACTTATTTTCCAATGTTGATATTGCCCGCATCTTTCCATTATTCCAAGTTTTCATTCCGAACACATTGAATTCGTATATACATTCCTTCATTTCGTACCCTATCCTAGCCTACATTATAACCCTATCAAGTCCTATGTGATCCTAGGGTGCATGTAATTTAAAAGTCAAAATAGTTTTGATAATCTGTGAAAATGCATTTTGCCTCTTTTTATGAGCGGTATCTTTCTTTAAGATTACGGTTTTTCATTTTATATACAGCGTTCTTCATTTGTGACATGTGTGCGGCTTAGTTTCCATTTACATTTACTCCTTATGCCCGCATATTCCCTGTGTTGCCTCCCTATTTCGAGGGAATTCACTTGATGAGTGCAATGCCTGTGAGGATTAAAATATATGCTTACTTTAAAATTTATTCGGTTTATATAAGTTTTTGACAAATCACACTTTGCATGTGCTCTCTCCCCTCCCACATTTTAAGGTTTCAATTCTGTGAGGAGCATTCTATAATGTTAATGATTTCGGACTTTTGTTTGAATCCGTTGAATCTGCTAATAATGCGTATGAAATCTTGCTCGCTATTGTTGGGATTATCGCATGTTGGTTTGGGCTTATTTTGAGGAAACCATGTGATGTTTGTGGGTGTCATCCTTGAAAACCCCTCACGAGATGACACTCGTCCACTAGGGTAACCTAGGGGTTTAACGGTTTATTGCATACGCTAAATGCAATTGAATCACCCGCGAAAGTGGCCTTTTTCTTTTATACCATACTTTTTTATCTATCTCCTGCTTTTGGTTTTCTTGTATTTCTTGTCGCATACTATTTCATTGCTAGGGAATAGTAATGTCTAAGTTAGGGGGTGTGATACGACACAAATATTGCGTATTTCATCCCTCGAACCTACGCATTTAGCCCCCTCGGGTGCCTTAATCTCTATATTAAATCTCGTTAACCAGACAACCTCGGTTTATATTATCAACATGCTATATAAGGTATAATTGGGCTTTTATAGTTCTTTAGGTACTAAGTATGAAGTTCAGACGCATTTCGCTCAAATTTCAGACGTAGTCGCAAGTTAAAGGGCATTTTAGTCTTTCACATCACATGGCCCAACATCTACAAGAAAGTTGTATCCCTCCTCGTAAGTTTCGCGTGGCCGTGAAATGGTGCGCGATTCCGATCCAGAACGAAGAAGTTACGGCGTTTCTAGCGAAAGATAAATCCATCCAACCAAAATAGGTGGAAATTGGTGCAGACCTGTAGCCATCGATCGATCGATCGATCCTTCAATATTTGTCCATCGTGGCGAGACAGTGGGCATGATTTTTCACCATCGATCGATCCCCTGTTTTCTACAGATATTTTGCCTTTTCTTTTCTTTTCTCTTTTCTTTTCTAATTTAATTCCTTTTACTATATAAATGAATTTTGTGTAAAAAACATATATAATTTGTTTTAGATAGTTTTGGTTAGGGTTTTGGAGGTTTGAGAGCTCATTTCTTCATTTCTTCTTGGATTGACACCCATTTGAGTTTGTAATATGTGCTTTCATCTTCCATCTTCATTAATATAGTTGCATTTACTTATTTCTTTCTTTGTAATTAGGTTTTCATGCTTTATTTACATGCTTTGATTTAGTTACTTTCTAGTGTAGATTTATTGCGTTTATTTACTGCGTTTTTAATATGCTTTCTTGCTAAATTAGTCTAGGTTGTGTTTGAATGGAACTCACTCGCGTAGACATATTGCTTTGCTTTAGTTATGGGGTTTACGGATCTATTTTAGGTGCGTTGTACTACTTATTATGCCTAGGAGATTTAACGGGGCATATCATGTATGTCCCGTGCTTATGACCTTTCGTGCGTAATATTTGGGGTATTTTTTTACGCCAAAATCATATTAGGATTTTATGCAAATTTAGGGGCGTTACAACCCTTGGTTCAATTAACTGTCGAAACGAGACGCATTTGTAATAACTCGTCGACCCAAGTAACCATTTTATACTAATTAACTCGGGTGAGGGATATTCGATGCAACCTATAGTTTTTACTCGCTTTACTAATCTAGCTGTATTCCTCCTCGCCTAGATTAATCATTTCCCTTTTATGCATCTTTTCCTTTTTAGTTTGTAATCCCCTTTTTACCTTTTATTGAGAACTATTAAATCCTATAAACTCTAGCAACTCAGCTCTGTGGATTTCGATACCCGACTTACCGCTATACTTGTATCGCAAGTGTAGTTGTAATTTATGTTTGTTTGTATTATCAGGGTGAAACGAAAACAATGATCGTGTCCTTACAGGAACACACTTTTCACGCAGTGATCAATAAGTCATTAAAGGGTGAAAACCCAATTTGAAAACGTGGAATTGGATCCCCGGTGATTAATAATAATTATCACAATTAAAATCAAAGTTAATTTCCTTTTCAAA
The DNA here is from genome assembly GCA_949130495.1 of Sambucus nigra. Lineage (NCBI taxonomy): Eukaryota > Viridiplantae > Streptophyta > Magnoliopsida > Dipsacales > Adoxaceae > Sambucus > Sambucus nigra. The sequence continues at coordinate 165,042,800 of OX422213.1, read as the reverse complement.
ACAATGAATACGGAAGCGTTGAATACAAGTGATGGTTCAACAAAACAACGAGGCCGGGTTTTAATATCTTAAAAAACAAATTAAAACATGATTCAAGTCCTAGAATTTTGCCTAAGTCATGATTAACAATTATCCAAAGCTAGGCGAAACCATATTAATGCAAGTGACTTGAATAAACCAAATTTTACCCAATATTTAATTAAAGTCCCAATTTAAATGCGTGTGATAATTAAACCGAATTTTATCTTGAATTAAACCTAAAGCATGCGTTCTAAATTATTATGCAAGATAAAATAAACAAAGTCACACTACACCGCGATGTACGAGGAAAAACCCACTAACGGGAAAAAACCTCGGGACGGCCCTAGCCTCAAATCCACTAAAAATGGTATTACAAAATACAAGACAAAAGACTTACTTCCTAAACTCGAACCCTCTCAAGCCGTGATGCTCCTTCTTATATCAACCTCCAATTAGCGGATAACCAACGGAGCTCCACCGTGGTCTCGGAATTCACCGATGGGACTTTTAGCGGTCACCGTCACCCGAACATGGAGCCTTTCTCCAAACGGGTAGAATCTCAACAAAGGTCTTCTTTGTAATGGGGTGTAGAAGCAAACCCGAAAAGTCTCTTGAATTCGGTAGAGAAAACCGGTGCCAAAAACTCCAAGTAAAGATATGTATATAAAGAACTTGGATAAACAACTATTGGGTGTAAACTAGAGTGTGTATGAATTTTTTTCATTAAAAAGTAACACTCAAAACTTGAACATTTTCCCTAAATAAAATTGCTCTCAAACTCTCTCTAAGAGTTGGATATGGAATGGAAAAGTTGGAAGGAAAAATGTGTTTCCCGTCCCTCATAAGGCTGGAAAAAGTTGGTTAAAAAAACAAGTGGAGAAGTGGGGAAAAAACTGAAAAAAACTGCTCAAAACCGTTCCCGCCTGACGTCTCGTTCGAACGAGACTTCTAACGAGCGACCAGCCTGGGCTCGTTAGAATCTCGTTAGATATCTCGTTAGAACGAAAACTCGTTCGAACGACATATCGAACGACATATCGAACGACTGACCAGATAAGGGTCGTTGGCAAACTCGTTCGAACGAACCTGGTTCGAACGACAAAACTCGTTCGAACGAAATCTGGTTCGAACGAAAAAACTCGTTCGAACGACATTTCTAACGAACGTCCAGAAAGTTTGTAAAATTTGATTTTGGCCCAGAAACTTTTATAAACATTTATATACTTATTTTTAAGTTTCTAATTGATTCTTTCTGAAAAATAAAATGCAGTTTTTATTAACCTAACACCCAATACATATTGTTCCAAACTCCTATATACATATAATTACATTCATACCTTGGGAGCATGGAACCTTAGTTGATGACGTAGAAACGAGTCACGCAAACCGGCATTTTGATGAGGCTTTAATTTCTTTGCCGCTACGTCTTCAACATACACTTCATAGGCTTGAGAATATTACAATAAATACTATCCTATGAATAAATGTTTTTGTCCGGAATTTAGCCAAAACTATATATGGACTCAATTGGAAATTTGTGTCCTTACAAATCTCCCCCTTTGGCTATTCCGGGACAAAAACCAAACAAAAAATCCTAAAGGGCCGTCAAGCTCTACTAGACTCAAAACATAACCCGCCCAATCTTGACTCAACCCAAGGATCAAATGCTTTGCCAAATAAAGATGCCGCTTTAGAATAATTCCTGCACACTTAAGCAAACTCATCACATGCATAGGGAATATCAAAATATTAAATGCAATTAATTAACTCCCCCTAAATTAATTCTCCCTTTTAAATACATGAACTACTTAGAAATACGTCTCCCCCTATCATCATTCTCCCCCTTTTTGTTCGGGAATAGGCAAAGGATAAAGAACTAATAAACAGCATGTGAAAGCTTAAAGTGATAAGACATGAAAGCATATGGGCAATAAAAGCAAGGCAAAGACAAACAAATATCATATATATATATACTATAGATATACCAATAAGTACGTGTATATATAGATAGATATAAACACACACATGACACAAAATACAATAAGTTTGCACACTCGTATGGCAAAAATGTGTCATATGGAAACGGAAGTGTAGGGGTGTGAACTAGCAACAATTAAATTTAGACCCAAACACTTAAGAAACGTTCACGGAGTTCTCATTTGATTGCAAACTTCATCACAGTTAAATATAACCTCATATGACAATATAAAGATTGAACTCAATGAACAAACATACACAATACATACAAGCCTAGCATGATGATGATTCTACAAACCAAATAGAGTCATGACAATAAAGACAACTAGGATAAATGGACATTGTGCAAACCGTTGATATACCATCCAACTCTCCCTCAATGAGCATATATATTCTTTTGTTTTTGAATGAATATATCAAACAAACATAGGCCTTGGCAATTGTTTTCTTTGAATGCCAAATATTCTGTTTTTAGGCCTTTGGATCACGTATTTCTTTTAGATCCAATCAACGGTGGCTTACTATCGCAAAGGATTTAATTCATCCTTTCGGAGCCCTTCCCCGTGCATATATTAATTTATCATGTTTTCATTTTTCGCACAAATCTCACATGCAACGGATTTTGACATGCACTAGTCCTCCTAGGTCATAGATATGTAGATGACTAGATTGATAGGAGAACACCTCAAAAAGCTCAAATATAACATGTGACATTAAGATTTCAAAAGAGCTCGTGCATGTGTGAATAGAGGCATATGAAAATAGAATCCATTTAATCAATACAAAATCCAACTACTCCATAAAAATATGGTAAAGAACATTTTAAGGATTGAAAATCTAAACCAAAAGTTCTAGCCACATGGAAGCGTAAACGATAAGATTCAAACACAAATATATGCCACATAAAGTGTGTCAAACTAAAATACACACAAAACAAAATCTTTTTGAGTTTTTAACATTTTAATCAAAAATAAAGATATATACTCAAAAGACTAAACAAAAATCATTTGTATTTTTCATTAAGCTTAAATGAAATAAATAAAACACAAATGATAAAGAAAAATCTTTTTATATTTTTCAGTTAAATCAAACACAAAATATAATACAAAAAGATAGACAAGTCATGATTTCTAGCATGAGATATGAAGATAGGCAATGACTAGAAAATGACTAAACAAGCATACATTTAGCATATGAATATAGCATGAAGTACAAACGCTAAAGTATGCAAACACTAACACATTCATCCATTAGATTTAGCAAGGGAGGAAGGATGTGAAAGTAAATGAGAATCAAAATCCCTATTTTGTAAGGAAACCAAGTCGGATTTCCTAACCCAAATTAACGTTAGCTATAGTGGTTACTTTACTATGGGATTTTCTAGGAATTCGTTTAAGATCTAAACAAAATTTCCTAAGATGACCTTGTCGACCACAATGTGTACAAGTAAGAGCATGTCGAAAAGATTTATCTAAGGAGTGATCATTAAATGCATTCCTAGAAGATTCTCCTAAAACATTGGTTTTGACTTTAGGTTTAAAATCATTACAAGAATTGAAGCCTAAACCAAAAGTGTCATTTTTAATTTGGACCGTTCTTAACATTTTATCTAGTTTTTCCGAACGACACTCCAAATCAAATTTGACATTACTAGAATCTTTTAATTTATTTTCCAATTTTAAAATTTTAGATTCTAGTAAAACATTTCGCTCTTCAAAAGCAAGAAGCACCTTTTTCAAGGATTCCATTAAACCCCTAAGGCTATCTCTCTCGCCTTCTACATAGTTAAGCTTCTCTTGAAGAGTCCTCTCATGTGTCCTAAGGTCTTCTATTAAGTCACTTTCATCAATGACCGTGACACTCTCTCTTAAACTCGCTTCTAACTTCAAATTAGCTCTTTTCAATTTAATAGATTCTTTATATAATTCATGAAAAGCATTTTGAAGTTAACTCATATCAACCTATTCTTCATTTTCACTCTCTTCTTCTTCTTCACTCTCACTATCATCAAAAATAAGAGAATCATGTACAATGACCTTGGAAGTGGCATGTGCTATAATTTCATCATCCGATGAGTTTTCATTATCACTCACATGTGCCATAAAAGCCACAAAATTTTTCTTAGTGGGGTATTCGGGCTTCTCTTCCTTATCACTATCACTAAGGGTTGCATTATATGAAATGGGTCGTTTACCCTCTTTCCTTAGTTTAGTGGGGCACTCAAAAGCCCTATGGCCATAACCTTCATAACCAAAACATTTATTAGACTCGTCCCTATCAACATTTTCATTACTAGGTTTAGGGATCTTATCGGCTTTAGAAATCTTCTCGTTTTTATCATGTTTAGACGATTCAAATTTCTTAAAATCATTTTTAACTTTATCTTTGTTAAATTTAAGAAATTTTCTAAATTTACGAGCAAACAAAGCCATGTCTTCCGAGTCACTATCACTATCGCTCTCTACTACTTGTTTGACCTCTTTTCGGGCTTTTAAAGCAACGCCCTTTTCAATTTTCTTTTCATTTTTAGAGGGAAACATATCCAGTTCATAAGTTTGTAAATCACCTACAAGCTCTTCTAATTTCGTAGAGGCTAAAGTGGGTAAAGAATTTAAAACGGTCACCTTTGGAATAAATCTATCGGGTAGGGACCTTAAAATTTTCTTTACAACACGGTCGTCAGGTATTTTCTCTCCCAAGTTAAAGGATGAATTAACAATATCAGAAAGTCTAGCATAAAATTGATCAAAAGTTTCTTTTTCATCCATTTTGATAGTTTCAAATTGAGTGGTGAGGTTTTGGAGTTTTAAAGCTTTAACGACACTCGTTCCTTCATGAGTTAATTGTAAAATATCCCAAGCTTCTTTAGCGGTCTCACAAGTCATAATGCGTCGGAATTCATCCGGTGTGACAGCGCTAAATAAAGCATTTAAACCACGGGAATTAAAATTTGCTAGCTTAAACTCATTTTCGGTCCATCTATCGACGGGTTTGGGAACACGTTCATTTTCAATTAAATTAGTTGGTGGGGAATACCCGTTAACAACAGACATCCAAACTCTCTCGTCGATAGATTTTAGTGCCGATCTCATTCGCGCTTTCCAATACGCGTAGTTTGAACCATCAAAAATAGGAAATTTTGAAAATGGGGAAAAATCCATTTTAGCCAAAAATTAAAGGATCTTTAACGAAATAATTTATCATTTTTGGCTCTGATACCAATTTTGTAAGTGTGGAATTGGATCCCCGGTGATTAATAATAATTATCACAATTAAAATCAAAGTTAATTTCTTTTTCAAAACAATGAATGCGGAAGCGTTGAATACAAGTGATGGTTCAACAAAACAACGAGGCCGGGTTTTAATATCTTAAAAAACAAATTAAAACATGATTCAAGTCCTAGAATTTGCCTAAGTCATGATTAACAATTATCCAAAGCTAGGCGAAACCATATTAATGCAAGTGACTTGAATAAACCAAATTTTACCCAATATTTAATTAAAGTCCCAATTTAAATGAGTGTGATAATTAAACCGAATTTTATCTTGAATTAAACCTAAAGCATGCGTTCTAAATTATTATGCAAGATAAAATAAACAAAGTCACACTACACCGCGATGTACGAGGAAAAACCCACTAACGGGAAAAAACCTCGGGACGGCCCTAGCCTCAAATCCACTAAAAATGGTATTACAAAATACAAGACAAAAGACTTACTTCCTAAACTCGAACCCTCTCAAGCCGTGATGCTCCTTCTTGTATCAACCTCCAATTAGCGGATAACCAACGGAGCTCCACCGTGGTCTCGGAATTCACCGATGGGACTTTAAGCGGTCACCGTCACCCGAACATGGAGCCTTTCTCCAAACGGGTAGAATCTCAACAAAGGTCTTCTTTATGATGGGGTGTAGAAGCAAACCCGAAACGTCTCTTGAATTCGGTAGAGAAAACCGGTGCCAAAAACTCCAAGTAAAGATATGTATATAAAGAACTTGGATAAACAACTATTGGGTGTAAACTAGAGTGTGTATGAATTTTTTTCATTAAAAAGTAACACTCAAAACTTGAACATTTTCCCTAAATAAAATTGCTCTCAAACTCTCTCTAAGAGTTGGATATGGAATGGAAAAGTTGGAAGGAAAATGTGTTTCCCGTCCCTCATAAGGCTGGAAAAAGTTGGTTAAAAAAACAAGTGGAGAAGTGGGGAAAAAACTGACAAAAACTGCTCAAAACCGTTCCCGCCTGACGTCTCATTCGAACGAACTTGACTCTCGTTCGAACGAGACTTCTAACGAGCGACCAGCCTGGGCTCGTTAGAATCTCGTTAGATATCTCGTTAGAACGAAAACTCGTTCGAACGACATATCGAACGACATATCGAACGACTGACCAGATAAGGGTCGTTGGCAAACTCGTTCGAACGAACCTGGTTCGAACGACAAAACTCGTTCGAACGAAATCTGGTTCGAACGAAAAAACTCGTTCGAACGACATTTCTAACGAACGTCCAGAAAGTTTGTAAAATTTGATTTTGGCCCGGAAACTTTTATAAACATTTATATACTTATTTTTAAGTTTCTAATTGATTCTTTCTGAAAAATAAAATGCAGTTTTTATTAACCTAACACCCAATACATATTGTTCCAAACTCCTATATACATATAATTACATTCATACCTTGGGAGCATGGAACCTTAGTTGATGACGTAGAAACGAGGCACGCAAACCGGCATTTTGATGAGGCTTTAATTTCTTTGCTGCTACGTCTTCAACATACACTTCATAGGCTTGAGAATATTACAATAAATACTATCCTATGAATAAATGTTTTTGTCCGGAATTTAGCCAAAACTATATATGGACTCAATTGGAAATTTGTGTCCTTACACAATTCATCCCCCAAACAGCCCCGTAAGAGGCATGAACACCTCGTACGGGTCCAATTTAACTTATACGAAATAACCATGTAGTCATGGGTCTCCTGATTTGAGAATATGACGATAATTTGAAAATATCTAGATTAAACTTATAAATAAGTCGTTAAAGGGTGAAAGCCCAAACCACCCCCCAAACGGCCCCGTAAGAGGCATGAACACCTTATACGGGACCACTGTAATTTGTTCGAAATAACCACGTAGTAATGGGTCTCTCGGTTTGAGAATATGATGATAATTTGAAATATATCTAGATTAGACTTAAAAACAAGCCGTTAAAGGGTGAAAACCCAAACGGCCCCATAAGAGGCACTAACACCTCGCACGAGACCAATGTAACTCATAGGAACTGACCGCATAGTCACGGGTCTATCGATTTATAAATATGATGATAATTTGAAAATATCTAGATTAAACTTAAAAACAAGCTGTTAAATGGTGAAAATCCAAACCAACCCCCAAACGGTCCCGTAAGAGGCATGAACACCTCGCATGGACCAATGTAATTTACACGAAATGACCGCATAGTCATGGGTCTATCGATTTATGAATATGATGATAGTTTGAAAATATCTAGATTAGGCTTAAAAATAAGCCGTTAAAGGGTGAAAACCCAAACTAACTGCCAAATGGCCCCGTAAGAGGCACTAACACCTCGCACGGGACCAATGTAACTCGTAGGAACTGACTGCGTAGTCACGGGTCTCCCAGTTTGATAATATGATGATAATTTAAAAATATCTAGATAAAGCTTAAAAACAAGTTGTTAAAGGGTGAAAACCCAAACCAGCCCCCAAACGGACCCGTGAGAGTTACTAACACATCTTATGAGACTAACGTAACTCGTATGAACTAACCACGTACTCATGAGACTTTCAGTTTGAGAATATAATAATAATTGTAACTCGTATATGCAATTTTTCAGATTGAATACGATTTTTTTTAAATGACTTGGTTATTAATATCATATCTTTTTTGTTTCCTATTTTTTTGCATGATGACATTCAATCACTAGCTTTTATCCACTTGGAACACACGAAGAAGTCAATGCTTTACAACATGGGGATTATTTATTTAGTGTCGTTAATATTCAGGATTCTATTTTTTGTATTATGGTCGTGCAGGCTTTAGTAGTTTTATTGTTTACTTTTATGGTCGTGCTGGCTATAGTAGTTTTATTATCGACTTTTATGGCTGTGCGGGCTTTATATTAGCAGATTTTATATTAGTAGGGTTTGGAATGCTAAAAAAATAGAGGAAACTCTGCCTAATTTTTTTTATCTGGGAACTATTAACTCTTGTAATTTTTTGAAGTTTGTATGCACATTAGTTTATCAACAACCTGTGATATTCATAATTTGTGAATTTTCTTGATTTTCTTTTGCAAATAATAAATATTTTTCCTATCAGATTTGGAATTTGCAGATTTTTCTAGATTTATTTCCTATTATTATTATTTTTCTATGAATTGAAAAATCTAGCACGGTTTAAAACCATGCCAAAATCGTAACAATTTATAAAATTGAGCACGCTTACAAACAATCTGACATGCTTTACAACCATGCCAAAAGCGTACTAGAAAATAAAAAAATTGGTACAATTTCAACATGTGCCAAAAGCGTGCCAGATTTAACATCTAGCACGGTTTAAAAGCGTGCCAGATAAAAAATTAGCACAGTTTAAAAGTGTGCCAAAAGAAGGCCAGTTTGAAAAATCTATCACAGTTTTAAACCATGCCAGAAAATCTGGCACCCCTAATTCTGGCACGATTTTTAACCGTGCCAATTTCCTATTTTTAATGTAGTGTTAGTAGACATTGTAGATTGGGATATCTAAAATAATTTCAGTATGTGAGAATCTTTATAGTTAGCTGGTGACACTAAATAAATAATAAGGGATTGAAAATTTGGTATCGTATTATATGGGTAATACGGGTGGGCACAGTAAAATATTAGACGGGGAAAGAGGTCTAAGACTGAGAATATTATATATACTTAATTTAAGATGAGTAATTAAGTTAATGAGATAAATAACTGATGGATCAACTGTAATATTACACGGGTTGGAGTAGTGTGTTGAGAAGTATACATAATAAGGCTAGTTAGACGGGGTAGTATAATTAGGAGTGTCGGGAAGTAGCATTAGATGTGCGCTTTAGATGAGGGGCGAGAATTGTCTCAAGGGAATGCTACACTAACTTAAATAAGAATAGCATTCATGCATTTTATTTATCGCAATATTAATCACTTTCTAAATATTTTCAAAATGTTTTGGGTTTTAACCCTTGCTGCAAATATTTTCAAAACCATGTAAGTGTCCAGCCACAGGGACTCCAAACTTGATTATCTATTCTAGGGATACGTAGCTGCGGCATATGTGGATGCATGCATGAGTTGTATTAGACACTTTTTTTATTTCATTCCTAAGATTAGGAATCTTATCTCAGTATTTTAACTTGGACGTGTTGCCTTTAGAACTTATTCAGATTTTATTTCAGTTCAGATTGTTGTATTGAGATTTATTATTAGTTGTTGGATATTTTGATTTTGGATTTTGTAGCCAATGGTTTATTCGGTATGTTATTTATTATTTAGTATCTTTTAGGCAGTGATTGTGTGTATGGTTTAGTTTATTTTTTTTCGCATATTATTATTTGTTTAACGAAAGATAAAGTTTCACATTTGCTTAACTATTAGGTGGTTAGTAATTAATATGGGTTTTTGACAGTGATGCTAAGAATGAACCAAATGAGAATCCTATTTTAATTTAATAAAGGACTGATCATTCGATATTTGATTGGGCGAGGTGTCACATGTGTGTGGTGTGAAGGGAAGAGAGAGAGATGTACTTGAACGTTCGGGGACAGAGAGAGAGAGAGGTGTAATTGGAGAGTGAGAAAAAATCGCCAGGGCTATCACAAGAGAGAGATATTTGAATGGAAAAGGGAAATGATTTTCGGCTTAAGTGTTTTATTCAGAAAGTTGCCACGATCGTGTCACGAGTTTTGACCATGACAACTTTCTTCGTTATCACAGTCAAAACCCGTGACACGAATGTGACAACTTTATTGTCACAATCAATAACCATGACACGACTGTGACAACTTCTTGTCCTGATCATGTCATGGTCATTAACTGTGATAACAAAGCTATCACGTTCGTGTCACGAGTTTTAACCATGACAACTATAGTCGGGTATAAAGTGACAAAAATCCAATTTTGGTGTAGTGTCGTAAAACAATCACGATGACAAGGTTGGCTTATTGGATCTAGGCTTCGACTCAAGAAATAAAGAAAAAGATGATGATTTTGTAATTTGAAAATTTTCTAATTATCTACGCAATGTAGTGCAAATTAAACTACTTGAAAGCGAAAACTTGAATTTTTGGTCTTATAAACTCTTTTGCGAAAATGGGGCTGAGATTCAATCCCCCGAACCGTAGAGTGTCTCTACTAAATGTAAAGTTCTACAAAATTATTTAATTAATTAAAATAAGTGCACAAACTAATTCGAAGCAGCAAATATATTTGGGTGTTAACCCGCGCGATAATTGGTCAACAAATTAATTAGTGCTCATGACAAATTCACGTACACATATAATGCATCCTTAAACAATCTAGTTGATTTTAACAAATGGAGTTAAGAATTCTACAATATTAGTTTTTATTAATGTATCAAACTCCAACGATTAATTATTTAATTACGCTGAATTTTGCCATTAACATTGATAACCCTAGGTTGGGTTCATGTTCACCAACCCACTAATAGCTTAGTTAAACATGGATTTGAATTCTACCCTAATTATCGTCATCATGAAAGTGTTCATAATTAAAAAAACAAGATAAAATAGATGGAAATTTTATAGAAAGTATGAAGAAATGAAGATGCAATAATAAAGCTTCACACCAATGGAAGAATTATGAAAGATAGCAAAACTTCAATTCATTTGATGTAATAAGATCCAACTTTGTTCTCTAATAAATATTGGTTAATTAATTGAATAACAAAGTGTAAAAATTTTGATAATTAAACTCATAAATGACTTAAATAAGTGCCAAAATTCGGCCAAATAGGTAAACATTGACCCGAACTAATTTAGTTAAAATGTAAGAAAATGTAAGAAATCCCACTAGAAACCAAACCCTCAGACCAAACCACACCATCAGGACCAAATCCTCAGCCAAAGAGAACCGGTTTGCTCCCAGAACCGAACCACTTCGGTCACTGGGTTTGATTATTATTGATTTGGCTCGCTTATTTTCCTTATTTGTCTTTTTACCCATGTACTTATCTTCAACTTCAAATGGTCATAACTTCTTCACCGTAAATTGGATTCAGGCTTTATTTCTTCTTATGTTCTCATGAGCTAGAGATCTTTAACTTTCCTGCTGGCTCATTCTTCGGGTTCTGGCTGAAAATTTACCGTTGCCTTTGACTTTCCTTTCTCACAAAGTTTTCATTATTTTGGCTTTTCTCTTCCATCCATTTGCATGATTAACCTGTAAAACACATGAGCAATACATAAAACACGAAATACTTAACAAAAAGGTTAGATGTAATAATTATGAGATAAATTTGAGATATATAGGATGTTCGGGACCATAAAAATACTAAAATTATAGGGATAAATATGGAATATTCGTGCCGAATCAGACACACTGTCTAGAATCCTATTTTCTCTTATAAGTCTTTTGAGAAAACCCCTATAGGCCAAATCAATTTTTAAACTCATTTTAGATGTCAGTAAAAGAGCGTTGCTAAAAATATTGCAATTTAATACTTGGAGAAGCCTTATTAAATTCTTTAAAAAATTCATAATTTGACTAAAGTAAAATTGATTTTATCTTTCAAAAAATCATATTTCCCACATCTACTACTTATTTGAGTGGATTGTACTTTGGTGTGATGAATATTGATGTCATCTTTGATGTAGTTGTGACGTTGGCGCAGATACTGGATGTGTAGATGATCTTCAATCAAAATGACACAAACCTAAACTACGTTTTGTCAATTCAAAATTTAGACAAAAAGAGAACTATGTTCTTATAATGAATAATATATTAGAGAAGTGTGGTGGAAAGGATAAGAGAAAAATCATGAAATAACTCCTGAGAGGAGTGGAATATGAACTACATGGAATTAATTCTATGGTGATCCTCAAAGCAGACCCTCAAGTCTTCAAAAAAGTTTCTCGTAAGATGTGGGGGAATCATAATCGAGGAGTTATCACCTCCAGGGCAAAGTTGTGATGGATAAATACGTCTTCAAAGGCATTCAATTAAAATTATCTATAACCATGATATCACTAAGGTATGGATAATTTTTTAAAGAAGGATGGACAAAAGAACGAATAAGGGGATTTTGGTCATTAATCCCATCAAAGTATGAATATAAAAAAGAAGAAGAGATTGAACACGGCTAAGCATTCAAAAAGTTTACCTCTACACTTTTAAAGGCATCAAAAGTATAATAAGGAACAACCTTTTAAGTCCACATGGTTTCTCTTTTAGGGGCTAGGGAACTGGAAGGGTAGACCAAGTGGAGTTGATAAGTTATAGAGATAAAAGTCATTCGATGATCAGAGATAAGGGGTAATATGTCATAGAACGATGAATCACTTCCATATCGTCTCCATCACATATTTTTTTGTTAATTGTACATCATATTTCTATGACATTGAGTTGGAAGTTCCCAAAGCTTGATGAAGGGATAATTATATTTGGAATGCTCAGCCTTAATAGTAAATTCTATAAAGTAGAAAATACCCTCCATCCACGATTTTTAGGCTCTTCCATGACCTCAGAATTATTATCAATGACTAGTTATGCAGTATAATAGACAAAAGTAACCCATTAATGGTAGGTCCTAATCCTAGGGGCATAGTTCTCTCGATAGTAATCTCGATAGCATTTACATTTAATGAGAATGCTTCATCTGAGGAAGATAAATGAAGGGCTTCAAACTAATTCAAAGTTCGTTCGAGAAGACTTTAAAAGGCATATAATATTGTGATATGAAGTTGAGGTATGTGAAATGATTCTGAGAGAAGAAGGATGTGATGAAGGAGAACAAACCTACACGTCTTCATTGTTGGAAACATGGTGACTGGAAATGGCAAATAAGAATAAGAGAAACAACATAATGAAAGGAAATAAACTAAAAATGAAAAGGTTAATTATGAGAATCAATCCAGTCTCCATTAGATTATAAAAAGACGATTGTAGATTCCAAACTGTGATCATTAACATCAGTTGTAAAACATGGAAATACCAACCAATTATTATTTTTCCAAGATAATATAGCATGAAGTTTAACGTGGAAAGAGAAATATTCCATTAGTTAATTTTTCCCAAACAATTAACTAATGTGGGGGGTACGTTTAGACCATATTTACCCGGTTAATGTTTTAGTGACACGTGGAAAATAAATGAGGAAATTTTCGTGATCAAAATGGTTTAGAGAAATAGTCGCATTTGCGAAGTGACATATGGATGCCCGGGGATAGTACACGTGGAATAGACACAAATGGATAGTTATTAATAGAAAATGATTGCACATATTTGGATACACATTTTGGGATTTTTAAACAAAAAAAAAAACTTCACAGTGATTATTCGACCGTGGTTATTCCAATTTGAAGGACGATAACCAATTTGATGACAACATTAGAGGAGGACTCTCCACCAATAAATTGTTTTACTTAACTTATATCTTATGAGTTTATTTTCATCTTCTTCGAAATATTTTGTAAGGTAAGATTTAGTTTTTGTTTCAATTATCCAATCAATTTTAATTCAATTTACAACTTGTTTTCAAGTTCCTCGCACTTTAATTTAGTTTTTTACTGTCGAATTAAATTAATATCCTTTACTTTCAATTTCTTCTTTTTTATCACATTTAATGTTTTTAACGTTAATTCCTATTTTTAGTTTTTAATTTAGTTTAATTCGAAAGAACAAAACAATCCAGCACTTCATAAAAATTCTTCTTGATTGAAGAATTCGAACGTGGTATAGTCGCATGATTAGTTGTTGGCTAATAATTAATGTTGGTTGGCAAGGCACAAAATCCTAAACTGATGTGCTCACAAAAATCTATATACAAATTTAATCAATCAAAATAGGTGCACAAGTATAACACACGCACAAACTCACGTTTCTCGCACACACAAACACACAATCACATACCCATTGTATTTTTCACTTTAGTTTGGGTTTAGTGGGTTTGAGAAGGTGATGTTGTTTTTAAGTTTAGATGGTTAGCGATTCATATTTAATTTTGATTTGTGTATCATGGGTCTGTTTTGTAGCACTTTGATGTTTGTGTTGGGTTTGGTGGATTCCAGTTTGTCTTTATTTTGATTTGGGTTTTATCAGTTTCCTTTTGTAGTGCATGATGTTCATATATCATGGATTTCAATATGTTTTTCAGCTTTATTTGGGTTTGATTTCTAGTTGAAGACGATGTATGTGGGAAGATGAGGTTGATTTTGGAAGTAGATGATGATGTTTTGGGTTCGTTTGTTTCGATTTAGAATCAAACGGGGATGGCCATTTTGAGCTCGGTTCGTTTTGAAGCACAATATGGGTTTTACGTTTGATTTGGGTTTTGAAGGAGATTAGGGTTGTGATTTCGTTTGAAGAAGATGGTGATGTTTGTGATGAAAATTAACAAATTCCAAAATGGTGGTTTACGCCAAAGATGGTGTGTTTGTCGACAAATTTATTAACGAGGGTTAATGGATTGTGGATTTGAAAATATTTCAATACTTCAATGGATAAATCGAAACATAAAATAAATTAGGGTGTCAGTTTAGATCATGAAATAATTTAAGGGACTCTTGAAATTGACACTAAGAATTAAAAGAAAAAGAAAGGGGGGAAAAAAGATCAAGACATTCTTTTTTTTTATAAAAAGATCAATACATTTATCTCCACTATTATGGAATACACACCCGACAAAGATTATGTCGTTCACAAAAATAACATTTGGACACTCCCATCACTTCATTCGTCCCTTTTCTGTTACCCAAAAGCAATAGTGATAACATGAACTATTGTGAAGTATTTCTCGTGAAAAAATAAAATTAATAGAAAAGAGGAGGGACATATATCAAGTAGTCTTTTGAACTTCTTTTAATATATGTATAACTCGAGACTTTTTATTTTGCATCAAAAATTCATTCATCATTCCAAAAAAGTTTTACTATGCCGCTGGCGCGGATCTTTAAAAATAAAAAAATAAGGAACTTTTTAGTACAAAATAAAAGACTTAAATTAAATGTATATTAAAAAATATTTAAAAACACATTTTGATATTTAATCCAAAAAAAAAAAGAACGAAAAACGCTATTTTTGGAATAGCTGGCCATCTTCTGCTTGCCGCCTCAGGAGATTACACCGCTGACAGCGAAGTCCACGAAGCAAGTCACCACTTTATTAAACAAACTTTGAATTAAAAACCCCATGTGTGGCCAGAGGAGCATTAAGTATAGATGACATTATTGAACCCCTCACATCATTTTCCATACGAATATACATATATATATATATACATATATATATATATATATATAAACCTGAAATTTCGTCACCGACAAAAATTTAACAGTTTTATGGCTCCATTTCTCACGTGACAGAACGAGCTGGATACGTAAAAGACGGCCATGGTAACTACATCATTTTATTGCTTAATAGCATTGGGAACGCAGCTAAAGAATGGGGAAGAAACTGTAGTTTAAAATATTGAGAAAAATGTAAATTCCAAAACCCGTCTAAACTGTCCAAAACTTGTAAGAAACTCTTTAAGCGCCATTCATTTGTTTGTCAACAAAGCTGAGCCAGAAAATAATTCTCAAAAAAAAGTAAAGTAAAATAGAGTGGAGAAAAAAGAAAATTACGTTATTGTGTGTTGGGTTAACGAGAAGAAAAATTGTAAAAATATTATAAATAAAAAATAAAAATTATATACATACACACACACATATAGTTATAATTTTACAATAAAAAGGTGTAATATATTTTCTTATTTCAATTACAAAAAGTATAATTTATATAACAAACATCCATTTAAATCAAACATTACTAAATATAAAATAAAAATTATGAATATTTAATTGGTAAAAATATCAATAAATAGCATATTATTATGAATAGTTATTGATAAATACATTCGTAGTAGATGCAACAACAACAACAACAACAACAATAATAATAATAATAATAATAATAATAATAATAATAATAATAATAATAATAATAATAATAATAATAATAATAATAGTTAAAATAATTTACATAGTAAATACCAAGTTTCCTTGAACTTTTCTGCAAAATCCTAGGTCTTTGGTAGGATGTATTTTGTGAGAAAGTTTTTCCTGCAGAAAAATTTGAGAACCATTTTTCGATAACTTTCCTGCTAACTAAACAAAACAAAAAGGGTAGGAAAGTTATTTTTCTTCACTTTTCCTTTCATTTCCTGACATATAAACGCACCCTTAAACTATATTAATGGAACAAGGAAACACTAATTATAATATCTTATAAAGTATATGTTCACTAGCATACAATCTGGCGATGCACGGTGCTAAACCATTACTATAATAATTAGCCAATAATATTCAAATGAAAAAAAAGTACTTAAACTTTTGTATAATAAATTCGTATACTAAGTGAAAAACATAAGCGTGATTTAAAAATGGAGGTGATGATAGGCACCTGGTCAGCTAGCCGAACAGAGAAGATCTGTTTCTTTGTAATAGATAAAAATGTCCATTCAGCTTACAATATAATCATGGGAAGAGTAGGGCTAAAGAAGTTCAAAGCAGTACCATCAATTGTTCATCAGTGTCTAAAGGTGATCAGAAAGTAGGTCGGGAGTGTTATTATTCTTCTGCCGAACAAGAAGAATTGGAAGAAATAAAGAAGAAAACCACTACCTACCAAGTTCATACTCTTGAACTTGATGAAGAATCTGAGGTTGAAACCTCAGATCCAAGAGAGGATACAAAGATGGTAAAGGGACAGATTATGGAAGCAACTGAAAGCAAAATGTTAGATGATGATAAACCAAAATGCACCACTCAAATAGGGACAACATTGGATCTTGTTCTTAAACGAGAACTAGTGAGCTTCCTTAAATAAAGAAAGCATGCGTTTGTCTGGAGTCATGAAGACATGCCTGGGATAGATCCTAATTTCCTTTATCATGAATTCAACGTAAATAAAGAAGTTACACCAGTTAAACAAAGGCGAAGAGTGTTCCGCCTTGAGAAGAACCAAGCCATACAGTAAGAGGTCGAAAAGCGTCAGAAAGTAGCTTTTATTAATGAAGTAAAATACCCAGACTGGTTGTCCAACGTAGTTATAATAAAAAAGAAAAACAACAAGTGGAGAATGCATGTAGACTTCACGAATTTAAATAAAGCATGCCCAAAAGATCACTTTCATTTGCCCCGAATAGATCAACTCATGGATGTTATATCAAGACATGAGCTTCTCAGCTTTATGGATGCTTATACCTAGATAAAAATAAAGCCTAACACTACACCAAATCTATCGAATTATCACAGTCATTGACCGTGACAAGTCTAACTTGTCAAGGTCAATGATCGTGACAAGTCTGGGGGTGACAACGTCTATTGTCACGGTCAATGACCGTGACAAGCTTAGTCACGGTTAACAACCGTGACAAATTGGTGACCTTTCTTAAAAATTATCACGATCAATGACCATGACAATTCTGAGCAGAATTGAAAAAAAAATTGCTGGGTAGTATGTCAACTGCCACTGCCCAGCCGTATATTTGTATCTGTTATAGCAACGTTGTACCTGTTCAAACATCATATATCCAAATAAAATAGATATAATGCAAATATACATTTAAAACAATATGCATCATAAAGATAATGCAAATATACATTCAAAACAACATGCATCACGATATAATCCAAATATAATTCAAATATAACAACTTAAAACAATTCAATTCAACTAGTGTAAATACATTACTTGTAGTGCCGCCCAAATAGCTAACTTGAGCTCATTTGGCACCTCTCTCCAACTAGTGTACCCCGCACCGATGATCGTCTTTACCAGCTCAAGGGATCTCACTAATAGCCCCGTCTTGTTCTCGACGGACATATCCCCAATTTGCCATACTTGGGGAGCCTAGGGGCCGAGGAGCCCTCGTCGCCTCCGCTACCACCGAGCCTAGACAACATCATCATAATTAGCATCATCATCCTCGCCTTAATACCTGAAGGAGATATTTTATGTAAAAAAAATATTGTTATTAGTACAAATTAGAAGAAGACATGCAAATATGTACAATTACTACAAATCTAAATGAATTATTACTGTTAAACACCTCAATTCTAAATTCCAAAAAAACAGCATCTAACTCATTATATGTACAATTACTAAATCCGAAACATCCCCACCCCCATGCACACTACACAAGAGTGAACACGATAAAGTGAAAATCAATTAAAAGCATTAAAAATGGATTGATAAAGAACAAATTGGAATATTTATTACAAATAGATTTTTTTTTTCAAATTTGGGTTATCATAAAAAAATGGATTGATATTCGGTAGGAGCAGCCAAGTCATCCACACTACTATTTAGACGATTTGTCACATGTGGGACAATCGACCACGGCTCATTGTTGACATACTCCAAGTAAAACACTTGGTTGACCTTTTGAAATGCACAAACAAACGGCTTATCGCTCACGTGGTAGCTACTCTTCAACTTGGACAAGTCAACCATGATCAAATTGATGCCAGGATCAATTTTACAAGCATTTTTATCCTCAATTCTTACCCAGTCACAGTAAAATACAACCTCTTGGAAGCTTATATAATCCAATTCAAATATATTTTGAATTACACCATAGTAAGTCATTTCAGCTTCAACGAGATTTTTATCTTTTGCGCTCACTAGAAAGAAAGTAAGAGCCTTGTATGAAATGCTCGAGTTTTGTACATTTGTTCTTTCCTCTTATACTCTTGCGCTGAATATGTAACCGTTCAATCGATCCTTTTTGTACTCTTGTGCTATGAACAAGGGTCCAGTGGCTAAACGAGCGAGCCTTGATGTCGCATCACCCATCTTTAAGAATTGAGAATATAGATAAATTAATTAGGATAGTTGTAAAGTTTGAGTGTAATGTAATGTTATATAATGGCCACTTTCATTACAATTACCTCTTGTGGCAACCACAGCCTAAATTCGCTGTCTGATTGTATCATTATTTTTCGTCTTTTATTATTCCCATAGGCTTCATATTTTCTGCATATTACAAAATTAATCATGTATAAAATAATCTAAAATATTCTAAAATAATGTAAAACTTAAAATAATTTAAACTTACTTTTTCCATTCTTCGACATCTTCATGTGTGTCAAATAGATAACGAGCTACTTATTCATGTTGCAAACTTATTAATTTCACTCGTTTTTCCATCACATGATGTAAGGACATTTTTCTCATGTCCAACATGTTTCATTTGTGTATGTCGTACGCCGCTACATTTGGCACGTCACCTCAAGATGTCACTCGACGGCCTCAATCCGAATTCTGGGAATCAAGCATTCAACATCTCCATTAATATGTCCCACATCTGCCTCAACGACTTCACGGTCCACGATTTTAGGGACTTAATACAAGTGGTACGCAAGGGAAGTCAAAATAGTGAAAAAATGCACGATAGGAGTGGTCAAGGGCATTTTCGTAATTTCACATCCATAGTTCGGAGGTTTGGTCAACTGGAAATTTGAAGAGCTCGCCGCAACGAAGATACTGGAAAAAATGAAACCTCAATCCGAACTACGGTGAAGGAGTTATGACCTTTTGAAGATGGAGAAAATTCCTTAAAGAATGCTATTTTTTTGTACGCTGGATAGAATTTTAGAGTTTTAAGAGCGTGGATCTCTTCATCTGTTTTCCTATAAATACCAACTTCGGGGGAGTTGTTTTGTAAGACTTTAGAAGACGTTTTTGAGAGTCCAAATTACTCTAGTCTTTATATTTTTGAGTCCCAAGACTCATGTTTTGATTCACACAATTGCCAATCCTTTGTGAATCTTTTTGGTAACCCAAGAACACAACTTTTTAGTTTGTTCAAACCTTTGTGGAGAGATCTTTGAAACCGAGGGCTGCGTGTCATTGCTGAGGGAGTCTCTACAAAGTTTTATGGTTGCGTGTCATTGAGGAGTGCTGCGATTCTTCCTTTGTTGATTGGACTGAGGTTCATGTGGGTTCGTTGCGTGTGGATTCATTGCTGACGACACCGACCGACGCCTGCAGGTATTCGTGTGTCACTGTATTTCATTGTAATCTGTGTAAGTTGCGATTTACTTATTATAGTGAAATAAAAGGTTTTGCCCTGCGGGGATTTTTCCTTAAACTTGTTTCGCATACTTTATCTGTTTATGGGTTGACACACGCACCGTAGATGGATGTTTAGGGCCTGAATTTATTTGATTTAAAAGTAGACTCTAATTAAATAAGGGTTACTTGAAAACTTACAAAATTTAAATTTAATCAATTATCACACTGTTCCGACTCTTTCACATGACAACCATCATCGACGAACTCATCAGTGTCATCAACGTTGGTCGAGTCAAGCATATATTCCCGAGTATACATTGATGACTCCACGGTGATGTATTCCTTTGCAATTTATCCTGCAATGTATCGCGTATTCTTGATGTAATCTTTAAAAACTTTCATCAATCTTTCAAACGAATACATCCAGCGATATATAACTGTATTGTAAAGAAGTGCCTCGTCGCAAATGTGTACCAACAAGTGAACACTTATGTCAAAGAATGCTGGGGGAAACTACTTATCCAACACACAAATCACTTCGATCACCGCTAATTTTGCAGCCACTATGTGTTCTCGACTGACTACCTTCTCACACAAAAGTGAGAAGGTAATACTAATTTATATAATAGCCCTTCCCAAATACTTGTGCTTGGAGAAAACGTGCTTAAACAATAGAGGAACCAATTTCATGATCACATGCCAATCGTGGGACTTACACTTATGTAAATCATGAGTAGCATAATTCATAATCCTTTGCAAGTTAGACAAAAAATTAAATGGACCGTTCAAATTATATATTGTGTCTAAAAGCACCTTCCTTTTCCCACTCGTCAAAGTAAACACACCAGGGGGAATTATTGTCCTTCCCCTACTATCTTCTTTCAACCATAATCGAGGCTTAAGTTTCAACGATTTAAGGTCTTTTCGTGCATTTTCTCCATCCTTCGAATGACTCCCCCCAAGGCAAGTGCCCACAATATGTTCAGCGAGGTTCTTCTCTGCATGCATCACGTCCAATACTTGGTGTACCAGGTTATTCTTCCAATAAGGCAAGTCAAATAAAATTGACCTCCTAGACCATGCCTTTCTTGTCTCAGTTTCATTTCGAGTTGGGGTCTGCTTATGCTTGACATTCTTAAATTTGGGATTCTTACCGGGAATGTTAGGGCCACATTCAGAAGATTTACATTATATTTCTGAACCTGAAAGTTGTCTCGGTGGTAGCCTATGTTCAACCCCGCCTGATAAAAAATTAGAACCTTTTTCAAATCTGAAACTATGAGCTGAGGGTAAAAACCTCCTATGATAATGGTATATATTTTTTCAGGTAACGAATAGATAAAGAGATTCAGTCTCCTCTCCACAAATAGGACACCCCAAATAATTATGTACTACATAACCAGATAATGTCCCATAAGTTGTAAAATCATGAATTGACCACATCAACATAGCTTTCAGCGTAAACTCTTCTTTTTTAAAAGAGTTAAATGATTGCATACCCTCTTCCCACAATTCATTTAATTCTTCTACCAAAGGATCCAGGTAGACGTCGATGTCATCACTTGGTGCCTTTGGCCCAGGTATCAACAAAGATAGCATAAAAAATTCAGGTCTCATACACTGTGAAGAAGGGAGGTTAAGTGGGGCTAGGATCACTAGCCATACACTATAATTGGTGCTTAGATTTCCAAATGGATTGAAACCATCTGTTTATATAGCCAAACGAATATTGCACTGTTCTCGAGCAAAATCGGAATACTCATAATTCATCCTCCTCCAAGTTGTAGAATCAATAGGATGACGCATGAGATTACCCCCTACTTCTTCCCTAGCATGCCAAGTCATTACCTCCGCTATCCAAGGTACTGTGAAAAATCGCTTTAATCTAGGCCCAACGGGAAAATATATCAACACTTTTGAGCTTGTGCCTTCCTTGCTAGTAGATTGGACATATCTAGTGATAGTATAAATATAGCACCCTGCCCCTGCCGCGAAGGATATTCAGGAACACAAGCTTATAGGTCGCGGCTCTTTAGCATAGGGAGCGGCCCTATTCAACACAGGGTGCGGCACCCAGTCTTGCCCATCCGTACATGCCGCAGACTTATACTACAGAGGGTGAAGCACCCACAGCTCTAACCTCACAGGACGCATCCCTCTCATTGTAGTTGCTCCAGACTTATATGTTATGCGCTCAAGGCACGTGACATAACTCACACACCTCATATAAATAGAGGTCTACACCTCGGGATAAGAGGCGAGCAAAAATCCACTCACTCGGGTGAGATGCTACAGTACCTGGCGAAGCCTTACCAAACTCTCCCTGCACAACCTCAATATATAGCTTGGGGGCTACTCACCTACATCGTAGTCATATCTTCGACACTCCCGAAACTGCTACAGTAATGTATTCTTCTCTCTCATTTATCTTTTACGCCCATTGTAGCATTGTAAACATGTACATCAATGATATGAATATAATGAGAGGGAGGTACCAAAGTGGACGTAGGCTCTTTTATAGCCAAACCACTCTATATCTTATCTTTTATCTCTCTTACTTGCTATGCTGATATGAGAACGACTTATGAGCGATTTCTCGTATCAACAATATGGCACCGTCTGTGGGAAACGAGATATTTCAATCTTGTTTCTCTATATTTTGTGTTCTTAAACACCTTATTTTACTTATGGGGATCCTTTGGATCATCGTCTCACATGTAAATACTGCTTATTGAGCTCTATTTTATTTTTACACACTTAAATGGGTATTTTTTATATTCAGATATGTTCTTAGGTTTTCATTTTATGACCGTAGATCTATTTTACATACCCCTGTGACACAATTTCATGTAGATAGTGCTGAAAAGCATAATGGGCTTTAGCCCCGAAAAGGTGAATGGTTAGGGAAGGATTGTATTTATTCCCATTTTTACTATTCTCGACCTATGATCTAGGATTTATCATTGAAATTGTGTCGTTTTGTGAACCGTGAGGCTATCCTCTCATTAACAGACCCTAGTAGGAATTCTCTCCATGCGTTGGGGGAGAAAAACTCAGTTTCTGGGCTTAAAGTTTTAGGATTGCTCCCTTCGTTGCCTAGGAGAGGATGCAGTCGAGCAGTTCAAATGCCTTTATGGTCGTGGCCTCTACCAGTGCGGCTGCATTATTCAAAACATCAAGGAACGAACTCAGATGGTCTCTAATTCAACCTTAGTGAATATCATATAAAGGCCATGGCAGTGCACCTATGTGCCTTACGGGTCGTGGCCTCAGCAGTGCAGTAGTTTAAATACTGCATCCCAACTTTTTACTTGGTTAATTCAATATTTTTGTGATTACTCACTTCTGTTAGTTTTGTCTCAGATTATATATACTTTGTAAAGACTAACAAAGTAAAAAATGGAAGGAGAATCTAGCCAGATCACAGAAGTCAGAGATGAGATTGTACAGTTGTACAATCACCTCAACCAACTCTATGACAGCCATGCCTCACTCCAGACCAAAGTCAACTATTTGACTCAAAGGGTTCTCATGCTTGAGGCCGCAGCCTTACCCAATGTAGGTGCGGAACCCAGGATCCTTGTTGTCGTAGCTCCAGAAGTTCCATCCGAGGAAGTGACCCAACTAAAAGCACTGGTCGTAGAAGACAAGGCCGTAGCCAGGGCCCTAAAAAGGAGAATGAAGAAAGCTGAGAGGAGGTCTGAGGCCTACACTCCGTTGGCCTTACCAATTGAATACATCTTCGAGTTTTTCAAAGAGGAAAAGCTGTTGTGGTGGCCAAAAAAGATGAGGGATCCACCCCACTAAAGGAACAAAGCTACTTGGTGCATATTCCGTCAGGACTATGGCCATGACACTGAGCAGTGCTATGCTCTGAAGGACAAAATTGAAAGGCTGATTGGGCAAGGAATTCTGCAGAGGTTCCTCAGAGATGCTTATGGGATGCATCCTAGCCTGATGGGCCATACGTCCCTTAACTTTATGATTTAGTCTATATCTCCTTTTGTTTATGTTCATAGTGAACATTATCTTTTATTTCATTCTGACTTTTTATGTTCATGCTTATGAGAATTACTTAATATAATACTTTAATTTCTTAATTCCATTAAATGATATCTTATGAAAGACTCCTTGTCTTAAACAGATTCTATATGGAGACATCGAATTATATCGGGAATACTTATACTCAAATAGGCTCACAATGCCCGTAATGATGCCTGGTTATATGAAGTTGAATGATAACTGAAAATCATGAAAGCGACTATTGAGAGCAGCTATCTGAATTGGTCTATAAAAATCACTTATAAAGATTATATCCCAGCATATGATAGCTACATTCTCGAAAGTAGTTATCAAAAAGCGTTATTAGCAGCAAGGGCTTCCAATGCCCATTCTTAGCTTTCGGGATGCGTCATTAGCCTAGGGAGGTTACTCCCCCAGCAAACATCATTCACTTGGTGGATATGAGACTAAACTTCATTAACTTGGTGATCTCATATCATCTTAGGGAAGCTTCATAATACCTTGCCCAGGAAGGCCTGAAAATAACCCACAGGGGCCAAACACTTAATTGTCTATAGATAATCCTATATTTGAAGGGTCCAAAGACTTAATTATCTACGGATGATCCTATTATATCCTGGGAAGTCTTTATATATATCCACGTGAGTTTGGGGAAGCTTCATAATACCTAACCGGGGGGGGCTGATAATAACCCAATCAAAGCGACTAAAGGAAAGTGATGAAAGGCAATCAAAGCGACTAAAGTAGGCTGTGTTGTTGTGATTACGAAGCATGCAAAATATACAAAAGGATGGCCTCAATTACTTAAAAGGGCTAGAAAGATGCCTCAGTCTTATCAGTATTCCTGCAGCCATTAAGTGGATTCATTTAGAAGGCGCGGCAGATAAGGGCAAGCAGGTTGTTAACCTGTCGAAACCCTGTTCAAGAAAAGAGACATTTTGATGAGGATCCAGTTATAAAGCGACAAATTAAGGGCTCTTAAAAGGTGCTACGGCCCAGTTTAATAAGAGACTGCGGTCGCAGCCTATGTGAAGAAACCTACGCTATCGTGCCGCAGCCTTAAAACAAATGATATACAGAAACTATTGGGTTTTAAAGGTGGTCACGGCCTTGATAGTAAAGTTTGAGGCAAAGAATTGGCAAACAATAAAAGACAATCAAAAACATGTACATAAATCATTCATTCAAGTGTTAAAGCAAGCAGAACAGAAGAATAAAAAGCTGCTAGAAAAGGAGGCAGAAATAGTCAACATAAAAAGAGGCCGCAACATTAATTAAGCAGTTCAAAAATTCAAAGGTACCCAATCCATATATGTAACAACAAGAAAGTTCAAAGGGACGCATCCCTATGTTGACAGCTCAAAAATTAAAAAGTTAGTTACAACTTTCATAAGGCTGCATCATCATTGACATCCCCTTCATCGCCTTCCGCAGCTGTCTCAGTCTTGTCTTCGGCTGCAGCCTCTTCAGCAAGCTTCCTTTCCCTTTCTTCTGTCGCAACCCTAATCTCAGCTACACACTGGTCTTGCTCAACATCACCCAACTTCCAGGACATAATCTGGTCCTTAGACTCTGGGAAATTTTTGACAACTTTGTGACTCATCTCTTAAAAGCCGCGGAGGTAGGCTTTATTGTTGATTAGAAAAAAGTTCTTGGACTTCTTAAAGTTGGCCACGGTAAGGTTCGCGACTTGGCTCAAGTCTGAGGCATGACTCTCTTCTTTCAGTCTGTTGGCCTCAGAATATTAACTCTCATGACCTTTAAGTCCCAATTATCATGATTTGTTACATGAAGTTCTTATCAATCAGGTGAAGTTTTGGAATGAAAATCAAAGGAGATACTTAAAGAGGGTGAAAATGGTTGGGAAATTACCTGTAAATCAAGGAATCCAGTTTCTCAACCTAAAACCATCGTGAACCGCCTCAGAACCACCACACGTCGCCTTGAAAAGTCACCGAAAAGATTAACAGAAGAAACGAACAGAGTTCAACTTTCGATTTTCTCTCAAAGTTTTTGGAAACGTAATGAAGTCCACGGCCAGAAAATTTTATATAAGAGGGTGCGGGAAGATGAAGCGTCACCTTGAAAGTGCTGCGGCACCTTAAGAGGACTTAACTACTCAGCTGCAGCCCCAATCGCAATCTCTTGGCACTACGACTTGGGGGCTTATTGATAGTACAAATATAGCACCCTGCCCCTGCCACGGAGGTTATTCAGACACACAAGCTTATAGGCCACGACCCTTTAGCACAGGGAGCTTCCCTATTCAACATAGGGTGCGGCACCCAGTCTTGCCCATCCGTACATTTCGCAAACTTATACAACAGAGGGTGAGGCACCCACAGCTCTAACCTCACAGGCCGCATCCCTACCATTGTATATGCTCCAGACTTATATGTCACGCGCTCAAGGCACATGACACAACTCACATACCTCATATAAATAGAGGTCTACACCTCGGGATAAGAGGCGAGCAAAAATCCACTCACTCGGGCCAGATTCTACAGTACCTGGCGAAGCCTTACCAATCTCTCCCTACACAACCTCGACATATAGCTTGGGGGCTACTCACCTACATCGTAGTCATATCTTCGGCACTCCCGAAACTGCTACAGTCATGTATTCTTCTCTCACATCTATCTTGTACGCCCATTGTAGCATTGTAAACATGTACATCAATGATATGAATATAATGAGAGGGAGGTACCAAAGTGGACGTAAGCTCTTTTATAGCCAAACCATTCTATATCTTGTCTTTTGTCTCTCTTACTTGCTCTATTTACTTATTATTCATTATAAACTTGATTTTCTGATATGAGAATGACTTATGAGCAATTTCTTGTATCAACATCTAGGCTCATAACATATCGAACAATGATCGAGATCTTCATACTCCTTTCAATTTAGTATGCAGTCATACATACAAGCATGAATCGATTTATAGTTCATTCCCAAACCTTTCAAACTGTTCTTCATAAACGGATAGCTATTTGGAAGCGTATTCTCCTTGGGTATTAAGCCCTTCACCCAATTCAGAATTCCTGTCACACTATTGCCAAACAAACCGTACGGCGTCTTCAAACTGTGTAAACCAACCATGGCATGTAAAGTTGTTTGATCTTTCTCACAGCCAAAGTATAACAGTTGGGTCACCTTAAATTTTAAACTTTGGTAGTCATCGTCAAGGTTTATCGTGATATCTTCATGAGCACCTGAACCTTGTATATCAACAGTAACCTCATTCTTCTCCGCGTCATTAACTAAATCGTCTAACATATTATGATCTACACCGTATCCTTCTACAACTATCCTACTTATTGAAGGTTGTTGTGGAGGTTGTTCGGGGACAAAAGGAACTTTCAATTCACTGTGAAAGCTCCAAAATCGATAAATATATTGCATACCCCAGCTTAACAAATGTAGTTCAACTGTTTTTCACTCAAACACCTTACCATTCTTACACCTAGCACAAAAACACGAAAACTCTTCATCATTATGACATCTCTTTGTGTATTTTAGAAATTCATTAGCACCTCTGCGAAACAAATCCCCTTTTCTATTTGTCTCACCCATCCACTCTTTGTATTTAGGATATCCCATCACAGCTACCAAACTAATCACCTATTAAAGGTAAGAAGCGTATATTCCTGGATTAGTATAAACAAAACATAGATTTGTAGTATGTTTCATTTAATTATGTCCTATTTATATTCAATTTTTAAATTTCAAATTCAAATTCAATTTATTATAGAAATTCCTATTTCCTCCATCTCCTCTAAAGGGTGAGTGATCCTATCCCATTCAAACCACATATTTCCATAGTGTACTTAACAGCTCATGCACATTGTTACGATTTGAAAAAAATTCGACAGCATATCCCCATAGTTCTCTATGTACACGATGTAGATTGGCAAGTGTGAATGTCATTTCAATTGATCAATTGAAATAAAAATAACAATTGTCTATCTAGTATGTACCCAGAGAACATTAGGATATGATTGCAGAACTTCCTCCAAAAGTAACAACTTTAATCCACTAAGAATATTATTATACAGAAACTATGCAGTCCCAAGCTGTCCAAACGGGACAATTCGAGAGATCTCATTACAGGGGTAATGACTCTCGAACGGGTCTAAGAGCTATTGAATGCGTGTGCATAAGAACTAGAAGGCTAGTATATATGCGCACTATATGTAATTTCAAGTATGTTTCATTTAATTATCATACTATATATATATATATATATATATATATATTGTTCGTGATACAAAGTAATTTTTAAAAAAATAGTTGAAAAATCCCACCCCCATACGGACAATAATCCAGTGGTCATGCCACTTTTATAATTAACCAACCGAACATCGATCCACTATAATCCAATCACAATAGCAAAAACAAATATGTATCCCGTACTCCTTCTAATTCATCTACTCAATTAATTATTTTCATCAATTAAACTAACAATTAAAGTATATAAGTATTAATTAACTAATTTACAATGAGGGGCAATCCTACTTGCATATGAAAAGGGCACTAAATATTAATTTACTAAAAAAATTAACAATCAATGAATATTTAATCAATCAATTCTTTTACAAGGGGAACTACTTGCGTATGAGGGGCAATATCTAATAAACCTATAAAAATTTAATTAAATAAAATTAACAAGCCCCACCGCCAACCCCATTTCCCCTGCCCCACCCCCACCCCACCCCCTTTCCCCCCACCACACACATGCACATATACACACACATGCACATATACACACACACACAGCCCCACCCCCAACCCTGCCCCCTCCCCCCACTGCCACTGCCCACCGCACACACGCACACGCACACGCATGCATATATACACACACACGCACATATACACCCCCTCCCCCAGCCCTGCCCCCTCCCCCCCCCCCCCCACATATATATACACCACACACACACACACATGAACATTTACACATATATATATACACACACACACATATACACAAATGGAAGAGAAATAGAGAGAGAAAACGTACCGAGTGCAGTCGCTTAGAGAGAGAGAGAAATGGAGGGAATAGAAAACGGTGGGAAAAAAGAAGAGAGATGGGTTTTTTTACTGCAAAAGTTTTCATGGACATGTCACGGTCTTTGACCATAACAAGTTTATAAGGTTTGTCACGGTCAATGACCGTGACAAGTTCGTGATAACTGTACTTGTCACGGTCTATGACCATGACAACCTTTTATCATGGCCTTGTTACGGTCAATGATCGTGATAAAAAATGGGTGTTTTTTTTATTACAGTCAATGACCGTGACAAGACTGGCTGGTTAAATGGTGCTAATTTGGCCTTTTTGATGTAGTGTGAGGATAGGGAAAGAACTTTTTTCATCACTCCCCGAGGAACATATTGTTATAATGTTATGCCTTTTGGTTTGAAAAATGCAGGTGCTACATATCAGAGGCTGGTTAACAAGGTGGTCAAGGAACAGATAGGCAAGAATATAGAAGTCTACCTAGATGATATGCTCACAAAGAGCAAAAATACATCTGGTCACATTGAAAACCTCAACCAGGCTTTTGATCAACTTGAGAATCACCAGATGAAGTTCAATATGACCAAATGTGTTTTTGGAGTGCAAGAAGGAATGTTCCTCGGGTACATAGTAAATTAAAGGGGAATTGAAGCAAATTCAGACAAGATCAAGGCACTAATTGAAATGCAATCTCCGACTTGTAAGAAGGATGTGCAAAGACTAACTGGACGAGTAGCAGCCTTAAAAAGATTTGTGTCCCGAACTACAGATAGATGTCTTTCGTTCTTCAAGGTGATCAGAAAAAGCTTTGAATTGAATGAAGAATGTGAAAAAGATTTTGGGGAGTTGAAAAAATATTTAGGGTCTCCTCCATTTCTCTCCCGACCAATCACAGGTAAAAAGTTATACATGTACTTAGCTGTTTCAGAATCAACTGTGAGTTCTACATTGATTCGAGAGGAGAATGGAGTTCAAAAACCCATTTACTATACCAATAAGGCTTTACGAGGAACAAAAGTCAGATACCCTCACTTGGAGAAATTGGCATTGATTGAAGCATCTAGACGTATGAAACCCTATTTCTAAGCCCATACAATTATAATTTACACTGATATGCCTCTAAGGCAGGCCTTGAACAAATCAGAGAAATCTAGATTAATGTACTGGGATGTGTAATTGGGGGAGTATGATATCATATATGAACCAAGGTCTTCCCTGAAAGGCCAAGCAGTAACAGATTTCATAGTGGAGTTCACCTACTCTGTGGTCCCCGAACAACAAAGTGATTAGACAGAATAAGAATCAGGAGAAGGTAATGTTATCAAAAAATCTCCCGAAGAACTTTCTTCAGAAGAAGCGAGTGCAGACCTACCAGACTCTTCTTCCTGAACACAGGAAAGGACCAGGAAGTATAAAGAATAAAAGAGAAAAGTATTACACTATATGAGTTTAACAGATCAAGCATTCGATAACAATGTCCCCATATGGAACTTATATGTTGATAGGTCATCTTGTTCAATCGGCAGTGGAGCAAGTATAATACTTAACATTCCTGATGGTATTAATATTGAGTATGCACTATCTTTTCAATTCCAGACTTCAAGTAATGAAGCAGAGTACGAAGATCTTATTATAGACTTAAGTTTAGACCATTCATTGAGTGCCGAGCAAGTTGTGGCGCGCAGGGATTCTCAACTGATAGTAAACCAAACACTTGGTTTATTAGAGCCAAAGGAGAATTGACAACTAGGTATTTATCCAAGGAGATAGAAGTCATTGCAAAATTACCAGCTATTCAAATGAATAGAATATCAAGGTTGAAAAATCCCCAAGCTGATGTCCTTAATCAACTAGCCTTTGCTACCAGAATTGAACTCCGACGAACTATTCCTATTAAGATTTTGGCTAATAGGAGCATAGATGAAGATCTGATGGTCAATTTTATTATCATAGACATAGGGCCATCATGGATGGACCCCATCAGAGCATACATTGAAGAAGGAACTATACCAGCATATATAGTGGAAGTCAAGAAGTTGAAGTATAAAGCAACTCAGTATGTGTTAGATAAAGGTGTTTTGTAAAGGAGAGGACTAACAGTCAATTTGCAACGCTGTGTGCATCCATCAGAGGTCCAAGATCTGATTCAGGAAGTACATGAAGGATCATATGGATCTCACATAGTAAGGAGAACACTTTTTTAAAGAATCAGTACTCAAGGGTATTACTGGCCAACAATGCGAGCAGACTATGCAACTTTTGCCAAGAAGTGGGATAAATGTCAGCAATTTTCTACAATTCGCAAAACTCCACATGCTGCTCTCACTCCAATCACTTCACCATGGCCATTTTTAATGTAGGGTATAGACATGGTTGGGACACTACCGACCACCCGAGGAAGATTTAAATACTTGGTGGTCACCGTGGATTATTTTACAAAATGGTTGGAGATAGAACCTTTGATAGATATGCCTTATGAAAAGGTCTATCAATTCATATTGAAAAATATCATTTGTAGGTATGGGTTGCCTTATGCTTTCATTACCAACCATGGAACACAGTTTGACAATGAAGAGTTCACAAATTACTCTGCTCAAACCAATGTTAAGAAATTGCATTCTACTCTAGGGCATCCTCAGAGTAATGGACAAACTGAAGTTACGAACATAACCTTGATTAATAGGTTGAAGAAAAGGGTTGATGATGCCAAGGGAAATTGGATAAATGAGTTGCACTCTGTCTTGTGGCCATATAGAACAACACCACGAATAGAAACTAGAGAATCCCTATATATGTTAGCATTTGAGATTGAAGCTATCATTCCTACTGAGCTAGGCTTACCATCCTATAGAGTTTTGAATTTTAATTCTCCCGTAAGTGATCTAATGAGAATGTTAGATCTAGATATGCTGAAAGAAGTAAGAGAATATGTTTCCATGTGCAACGCGGCTTATCAGCAAAGAACAATACATTTTTACAATAAAATGATGAAACCGACAAACTTGAAGGAAGGATATTATGTGTTGAAGAAAGTGTTGCAGAAGAATGACAAGCTTGAAGCCAATTGGCATGGGCCCTATCGTGTTTCAGCAGTGATCCGACCTGGAACCGATCACATTGAAACCTTGTAAGGTGAATAATTCAAAAACCCATGGCATGCAAAGCATATCTAAAAGTATTATCCATGATGATTGTATTCAGTTTTTAACTTGTAATATTAATGAAATCTTCAGTTTCTTTCCATTTTTTGTTAATTTTTTTTGGAGTACTCGTGTTATGCACTACATTAGCTTGATAAAAGAGTTATAAATTATTGCTGGATTCAGAAAATTATTGCTTGTCTCAATAAATATTATCCTGAAAGTTACTCGACATAAGCAATAAGTTTCTTGGAGGAGCCACAAACTTGATCATTGATACACAAAATCCAAGTCAACAGGATATTAAAATCCTCAAGAAACTTGGTCCGCAAACATAAGGATATAATAAGATCTTTATCCTACTGGGATAAGTACAGGAAGAACGTTGCAAAGGTTCCTTAAGAGGAACATAAGCACATATTCTAAAAATGCCTAGTCACACCATTGGTATTTAATGCAAAAATACAATACTTGGGTGCATTAGTAAAACCTTTGGAGACACATAGATAATTAGCTCTAAATTTAGATTTTAATCTAAGTATGCTAGTAGAACCTATGTATTCATCTAATTAGCTCTAAATTTAGATTCTAAATATACTAATATAACATCTGCCCTCATTGATCATCGATACTCAACCTAAACAAAGTGTATCAATAGAATTAATGATAAGGAAAGGATTAACATTCAACATAAGATAAGTTAATCAACTTTTCATTTCATTCAAAGAAATTACAAAACTGTGTTAACAAAACAGAGTACAAAGTTTTATTTTGCATGACGTTTTCTTTCAACTTTTGAAACAGGGTTTATTTCAGCAGGAGGATCATCCAAAGTATAAGGAGAGTTGATGAAGTTAAAATCCAGAAGCATTATGGTATTGCTACTACTAAGATGATCAATAGGGTGACGACACTACACAAAATCCTGTGAATGGTCATGCCCAGTTGGTCGGTCGCGGACTTGGGCCGTGACCATCTCATTTTTTAGCGTGACCATATTCATTACCACACTGAGACATGGATGCTCTAGAAGTGGTCACGGCCCAAATCCATGACCACTATGGGTCATGGACTTGGGCCGTGACCAGGTCGTAACCATCTTGGCGCCAAATTCGTGCCAAAATTCCCTCCAAACTTGGTCGCAGATGGGTCACGAACTTGGGCCATGACCATAGGCATGACGAAGCACAAATCGCACACATTTGGGGTCACGACTGGGAGCCGTGACCATTTCTAAGTGTGGGTCACGGCTATGGGCCGTGATCATCCCTCATACGAGTAGTGATTGTGGTGGAGCAATAGTCGCACATGGTGGGTCACGGCTTAGAGCCGTGACCATATTCAATCCTGCAACTGCTTTCACCTTCATTTATTGGTTGCGTATGGTGGGTTATGGCTCTAGGCCGTGACCAGGTTCATAACTTAAAAAAAGACTTGCTGCTTCTCATTTCTGTCGAACCATTTAAGTGTCAAACGTAAACCCATTTCTAGCGATTTGTGGCATTTCATTCTGATTTGTCTAAAGGTAAACCCATTTGGTTTTGTATGTATAGATTTCATTTCAGTTTGTATGTGTGATTTCGTTATTTCTATCTAAAGCCCTAATTTATGTGTGTGTATGTATAGATTTATGTTTGTATGTGTGTATATGTGTGTGTATCTGTGTGTGTATGCATAGATTTATGTTTATATGTGTGTGTATGCATAGATTTATGTTTATATGTGTGTGTATGCACATATTTATATTTTTTTATGTCAATAAACCCTTGATTGTATGTGTGTGTATGTATATATTTATGTCAGAAAAATATTAGGGTTTAGTAAACCCTAGATTTTACATGTGTGTATGTATAGATTATGTCAATAAACCCTAGATTGTATGTGTGTGTATGTATAGATTATGTTAATAAACCATAGATTGTATGTGTGAATTTTTTTTGACAAAATGTTATTCAAAACCCTAGATATTATATTTTTTTGACAAAATATAATTAAACCCTAGATTGTATAGATTTTGTGTCATTGATTACCAATTTTTGTTGTTATGGTCATTTTGTCTTGTGAACTATGATATTTGGATATGTTTATTTGTGAGTGAAGGTTGCGGCTGTCTTCGTTTGATGCTTGTGTGATTGTGTATTTACCAATTTTTCTCCATTTAATTAAACCATATGTATCATGTTAAGGTTTAAACTTGTGTGATTGTGTCGAGTCTCATTGTGTGTCCGTTCTTTTATAATATAAAAGTCTATTATGAAACTTTAGAATTTATCAAGTTTTCTTTCATTGTTGACAGCTGATATAAACATATTCGGATTTACGAATAATTCATATATTGGAAGTTCTAATTGCATATCTTGTTGGGACTCATTTTACTATCAGTGCGCTATAGCTCCAATTTATATTTCTAAAAAATATCGTGTTATCCATACTAGACGAACAGTAAAAAACATTCCCAAGTATGCTCCAACACAGTTCTACATTGACAATGTGTTGCCTCAGATCAAGGAGAAGAACATTCCCTATTGTTATTGTTGCAGGTTAGATTTGCTACACTGGACACTTGGCTTCCAGATCAGGTTGCATTTATTCAACGTGAGCATCACACTTTAATTTCTTACTTTCACTAATTCATGTTAGAAATCATTTTATGAGCGAACAACTTGTTGGTTAAAAGTCTGTTTGATTGGTGTTTTCTTCCATCCATGGGAAATGAGAAATCAAATGTCTACTAAGAAGCTGAGATGCCCCGTAACTATGAAAGAGTTGTGATTGAGAATTTCATTCGAGCAAAGTATGAGTTTGTTGATTGAAATACCTTTTTAATTAACATTATTTAGCCTTCAAGATCTTCTTGGTATTAAGCTTAAGAGCACCGTATTTTTTGTACTAATTAATTATAATCTATTTGGTATGAAGAAAAGAGATGGATTTCTAGAAATGGAAAATCAAAATCACCTTCAAATACGAGAGAAGAGAAGGTTCCAATTCATAGTCACTGCAATGAAAATTTCCTACTTGACAGTTAATCACACAAACATATCTTTTGCCTTCTCTTATTTGTTTTCGTCTCCCTTCTCCTTTTGGTGTTTGACACATAAAAAAAAATATAGATCCACTTATTTTCATGTACTTAGATAAGTTGGATATATAAATTTCACCTACACATATCTTAGTTGAATTTACTAATTCTTTTATTTAGGCTTAAAAACCTGGTGTTAGAGGGAATAAAAACCCAAAACAGACCTCGAATGGCCCCGTGAAAGGCACTGCTACCTCACATGGGACCAATGTATCTCGTAGTAACTGATCGCATGGTCATGGGACTCCCGATTTGAGAATACGATGATAATTTAAAAATATCTAGACTTAGGTTAAAAACATAGCATTAGAAGGGGCTACCCCGAAATAGCCCTCGAACGGCCTCGTGAGAGGCACTAACACCTCGCACGGGACCAATGTAACTCGTACCAACTAATCGCGTGATCACGGGACTCCCGGTTTGAGAATACGATGATATTTTGAAAATATCAAGATTTTAGCTTAAAAATACGGCGTTCGTGGTCGAAAACCCGAAATAACCCCAAAATTGCCCCGTGAGAAGCACTGACACCTCGCACGGGACCAGCGTAATTCGTAGGAACTGATCGCGTGATCACGGGACTCCCAATTTCAGAATATGATGAAAATTTAAAAATTTCTTGACTTAGGCTTAAAAACATGGTGTTAGAGGGGGAAACCCCAAAACATCCCCCAAACGGCCCCGTAAGAGGTACCAACACCTCGCACGGGACCAATGCAACTCGTAGGAACTGATCGCATAATCACGGGACTCCAGATTTGAGAATACAATGATAATATGAAAATATCTATACTTAGGCTTAAAAACATGGCGTTAGAGGGGGAAATCCCAAAATAGCCCCCAAACGGTCATGTGAGAGGCATCAACACCTCGCACGGGACTAATGTAACTCGTAGGAACTGACCGCGTGGCCACGTAACTCCCAATTTGAGAATACGATGATAACTTGAAAATATCTAGACTTAGGCTTAAAAATATGGCGTTAGAGGGGGAAACCTGAAACAGTCCCTAAACAGCCCCGTGAGAGGCACCAACACCTCGCACGGGACTAATGTAACTCGTAGGAACTAATGGCATGGTCACGGGACTTTCGGTTTTAGAATACGATGATAATTTGAAAATATCTAGACTTAGGCTTAAAAACATGGCGTTAGAGGGTGAAAACCCAAAATAGACCCCGACGGCCCCGTGAGAGGCACTAACACCTCGGACGGGACCAATGTAACTCGTAGGAACTGATCATGCGATCACGGGACTCCCGATTTAAGAGTACGATGATAATTTACAAATCTAGATTTAGGCTTAAAAACATGGCGTTAGAGGATGATATCCCGAAATAACCCCCAAACGGCCCCGTGAGAGGCACCAACACCTCGCACGAGACCAATATAACTCGTAGGATCTGATCACGCGATCACAGGAATCCCGATTTGATAATACGACGATAATTTGCAAATATCTAGACTTGGGCTTAAAAAAATTGCGTTAAAGGGTGAAAATCCAAAACAGCCCCCGAATGGCCCTATGAAAGGCACCAACACCTCGCGTGGGACCAATGTAGCTCGTAGGAAATGACTGCGCGATCACAGGACTGCCAGTTTGATAATAATATACTCATAATCTACATCGACTGTAGTAGCTATATATAGTAGCAGCTATATATAGCTATATATGGTAACTATATATAGCTGCAACTATATATAGCAGCAGCTATATATGGCAGCAGCTATTTGGTATGAGGTTAGCTTTAAAGCATGGTATGTACTATATTCACATTAAATGAGATTCTTAGATATTAATTAATATCTTTGAATTAGTAACACTTGCTAATGAATTCTTTTTTGCAGTAGTTGTGAAAAAATAGAGGAATGTGATTTTATCAAGAATAGTAGTTGCTATATATAGCATCAGCTATATGGTATGAGGTTATCTTTGAAGGATGGTATGTACTATATTGACATTGAATCAGATTCTCAGATATTAGTTAATATCTTTGAATTAGTAACACTTGCTAATGAATTCTTTTTTGCAGTAGTTGTGAAAAAACAAAGGAATGTGATTTTATCAATGATAGTACAAATATAGCACCCTACCACGGAATGTATTCTTCTCTTCAGTTCATAGACATACCTCATAGGCCATACAGGGCACGGAAGGACCTCACTCAGGGCGCGGTCAGACCTCACTCAGGGAGCGGCATCTCTTCAAGACCACAGATGCTTGGCACAGGGTGCGGCCCTGTCCGTTATAGGCCGCGGCACTCCTCCGTACGATGCGCGGCATGCCTCTAGCAGCTTCATACAACACCGCTTGCTTTGTAGGCCGCACCCCCTTCATTCGCAACTACTGCAGACTTGGTATAAGTTACGTGCTCAGGGCACGTGACACGGCACACTTACTTCATATAAGTAGAGGACCACACCTCGAAAGAGGGGATCGATTCCATACCCGTCCGAGGCAGGCTCTACAATACAGATTCTCTCTACACAACCTCAACTTACTTCTTTGAGGCATAAATCTACGTCACATCCAATTCCCCGACTCACCGGAATCTTCCATACCGTAATGTACTCTCTTTTATTCTCATACTTGTATGCCTCTTTAGGCATGATTATATTATACAATGCAGCCATATAATGAGAACGGAGAAACACAGTGGATGTAGGCCTATTTTAAAGGCTAAACCACTCTATATCTTGTCTCCTCTCTATTTACTTGCTTGGTTTATTCATTACGTATTTACACTTTGACTTGCTGATATGAGAACGACAACTGGACGATTTCTCGTATCATCAATTTGGCGCCGTCTGTGGGAACCATCATATTTCGATCTTATTTCACTATATATATGAGTTCTTAAACACCTCATTCGATCCCTAGGGGTCCTATGGATCATCTTCTCACGGGTCGATTACTCGTTATTGGGCTCCATTTTATATTCGCCCCCTTTAACGGGTATTTCGTATTTCCGGATCTGTCCTTGGATCTTCATTTGATGGCTTTGAATCTATTTTACATACCCCTGTGATATCATTCCATCTAGATAGTGATGAAAATTATGGTGGACTTTAGTCCCGAAAAGGTGGATGATTAGGGAAGGGTTATATTTACTCCCCTTTTTTGTTGCCATCGACCTATGATCTAGGGGTTATCATTGAAATTGTGCCGTCTTGCGCACCGCAAGGGAATTCTCTCATCGATGGACCCTAGTAGGTTTTCTTCACGTGTTGGGGGAGAAAATATCAGTTTCTGGGTTCCTGTCTTGGGATCTCTCTACTTCCTAGACAAGGGTGTAGCTTGTAAGTTCAACAGCCACTCGTGCCGCGACCCCTACTAGCGCGAACCTGTTACAACAGCTCAAAATCACCGGGGGGAGGACCTGAGTGGCCTTCGGATCAACCTTGGTGAATAACATTAAAGGGCCGCGGCAGTGCACTTATGTGCCATACTGGTCGCGGCCTCGTCAGCATATCATGGAGCAGTTCCTATCCGCCGCTAATATTCCTGTTAGTTTTATATCACATTCTATATACTTTATAAGGAATAACAAAAGAAGAAATGTAAGGAGAAGCCATCCAGAGCGCAGAAGTCAAGGATAAGATTGTGCAACTGTGCAATCACCTTAATCACCTCTATGACAGCCATGCCTCACTTCAGACCCAGGTCAATTATCTTACTCATAGGGTGATAATTCTAGAGGTTGCGGCCACTCAGAATATAGGCGCGGCAGCGAAGGAAACACCAACAACCTTGACTGCCACGGATGTTAAAGAAACCGCGGAATTAATCGGCAGAAGCCAGAAAAGGAGAGCGAAAAAATCAGAGAAGAAATCGGGTGTCTATAATCCGCTGGCCTTCCCGATTGAAGAGATCTTTGAGTTCATCAGAGAGGACAAGCTTGTGAGATGGCCAGAAAAGTTGAGAGCTCCGCCCCACAAGAGGAACAAGGCTACCTGGTGCAAATTCCATCAGGACCATGGCCATGACACCGAGCAACGCTATGCTCTGAAGGATGAAGTCGAAAGGCTAGTTGGGCAAGGGATGCTGCAGCCATTCCTGAAGAATGCATAAAGGATTCAGCTAGACCTGAAAGAAGCTGCATACTGCATCTCATCCTTAGTTTTTCTAATTTTAACTATTCCTGTTTATGAATTTCAACTAGTTCTGTTTATGTTTAATGAAGCTCATTATAGCCCTAATATTCAAGACTTTATGTTTTGTTAACAAAGTCATTAGCTGGAGCATAAATATATGAATATATAAATTAGCAAATTTTGCCATATCTGATATCTCTCTTGGTTTCATAATCTGTTATCTCACAAAAAGACTTTTGTCTTAAACAGATTCCAGAGGAAGAATAATAAAATTATCTCGAAGGATTATTTTACTTCGGGATGCACCTATGAGGGGATTGCGATCTTAATTAACTCAGAAGTTCCTCTCAGGATGTGCAACTATATCTTATCGTATGATAATCATATTCACTAAAGCAGCTGTTGGAAATCGCAATTAGCCACGGGGGCTTACAATGCTCGTTCTTAGCTTTCGGGATGCGTCTTTGAGCCGGGAGGCTTATAATATCTAGCCAGGGATGGCTTTATACATATCAGCAGCTGTGGATGGCTTAATAACATAACCCAACCTGTGGAGGCTTGATAGTGTCCCTTATATTAGCTGTGGGTGGCTTAATAACATAACCCAGCCCGGGGAGGCTTGATAGTGTTCCTTATATTAGTTGTGGGTGGCTTAATAACATAACCCAGCCTAGGGAGGCTTGATAGTGTCTCGCATATTAGCTATGGGTGGATTAATAACATAACCCAGCCTGAGGAGGCTTGAAAATACCCTATCTAATAGCTATGGATGGCTGGATAACATGACCCTGCCCGAGAGGGTTTGGAAATACCAACGCATGTCTATGGAGTCACATTGTTTAAATAGACCAGAAATGTGCCGCAGCCCACCGATATGGTTGCAGATCTCTAGGATCCGTTCATTCATGAAAGTGTCGAGGCACTAGCACTTTGAAGCATGAGAAAGCCACAATGCCGAATGCCACGGTAGAGGAGAGTCAATTGTACCAAGACTAAGGAAAGGCTTCCTCTACATGTTCCATGTTGGTTATGGGATGACAAAAGATAAGCGGTTCAGACAACCAGGTGCAATGAAAGCGGCTGGGGTTCCATGTAACGAGCAAGTCGCAACCTCTTCTCCGTCCGCGGCAATCAAGTGAAGACGTTTACATAACGCGGCATAATAAAGGGCCGCGGCTTGCACGCAGCAGTCGATGTCCATCGAAAGTAAAATTACACCATTTATGTGGGCGCGGATATTGACAAATAATTATACTACGAAGAAATCGATCTCTGTCCGCGGACTTAAAATGTTATGTTTATCTAGACAAGGATGCATTTTTAAATATGAAGCAGCTACGTTGAACCATTCGTTATAGCAAGCAATGTAAAACATACAATGTAAAAGAGCAAGGAATTGCAAGCAATAAATCGTATACAAAGTGGTAAATATGGCCGCAGCCTTGGTATTAGTAGTCAAGATTACAGAATGAAGGCCGTAGCCACAATAGAAATTAAGATTACAAAAAAGGAGGGACGCAGCCCTGTATTAATGATGACCAGCAGAAATTGAATGAGTTTAAGAGGCTACGTCATCATCTTCATCAGCCTCTTCTCCGTCCGTGACAGTCTTTGTCTCTCCTTCCGCAGCCGTTGCTTCTACCTCAGCCCTCAGCCTCACTCTCTCTTCTGCCGCGGACTTGAGTTCAGCGATGCACTCTTGATGTTTGGCATCGCTTAACTTCCAAGAAAGGACCTCATCCTTAGCCTCAGGGAAGCTCTTAATAAATCTCTTCCGCAGCTCCTGGTAGCCGCAGAGGTAAGCCCTGTTGTTGACAAGGAAGAAGTCCTTGGAGCCTTTAAATGACTCTACGACATGATCTATGGCTAGCTGGAGGGCATCACCATAATCTTCCTCCAACCTTTTTATTTCCGCGGCATAGTTTAGTGCATCCTGGGAAGACTTGGACTCGAGCTCATCGTACTTCTTTTGAAGAAATTGGAGCTTGTTATTAGAAATCTCTGCAGCTTGGGCAGCTTCTGCGGTCTGAGCCTGGGAGGCTTTAAGGGATTCTGCGGCTTGTATAAAGTTTTACTCCGCCTCCTCCCTTGACTTTTCTACTGCCTCCAAGTTCATTTGGGCCGCTTGAAGTGCCGCGGCAGCAGACATCTTCCCAGCCTCAAATGAATAAGTCTGTGCAGCCTACAAGTCCGCAGTATGAGTACTCTTCTCGGCCTCCTTCAGTCTGTACAAGGCCTCGTACTTCCTCTTCTGGACCACCATCACATCCGCAGCCTGAAATAAAAGAAGTTAGAAAAAATATGGAAAAAATATAGGATACAAAAGTTAAAGAATGACAACTGGTACGTACCCTCAGAAGACTATGGAGGCCACAGTCCTCCAGATCGTCATGATCTTCTCCCACTAGCCTGTCAAGGTCCGCGGCATCCAAGGCTCTTTTCATCCTCTGCGCAGCCTTTGCGGTAGTGTCCCAAGAAGAATTGGGGTCAGGCTGCCTTAATTGGGGCCTTGGTCTACCATCAGGACCAGACTCTTCGCGAAATTGAGGAGGTGGCAAGTTCGCGTTAACCGCCACAACAGGTGGCGGCGGAGGAGAGGATGAATGAAGGGGCACATCAGTTGACATCACGCCCGCCATGGCCAGGTTTTCCCCTATGTCATTATCAAACTGATCATGCGGGAGGTTCTCATCATTAATAATTTTATCCGCGGCAGGAGTTGTAGTTTTATCGGCAGAGTGAGCCGCGACAGGAGTAGCATTTATTTCTGAGGAGTGAGCCGCGATAGGTCCCTTGGCCTTGGACCTCTTCCTCTTTCTGCTCTGCACAGTGTTGTTTAGGACGACTGCGTCCTCATCCATCTCTGCTAGTTACGCCGCTAGCAGTTCCCTGTCAACTTCTTCACCTGAAAAAGCAACAGCATGAGTTCATGAGTGTAAATGACCGCGGAGTAAAAATTATGGCGCAGTTAATTACCTTTCGCGCCCATCTGTTAAGGAATGGACTTGTTTGGGAAAAATCACGCTTCAAATATGGTTGTTGACGTTACAAGTGTGTTGAACTTCTTATGTTTAGCAGGGACTGTCGCGGCCTCAGCTACTCTCTTTTCCTACCGCTTGTTCAAATGCATATTGTCAAGGGCTACAGAAAAGACAATTCAAAGGTTAGTGGAAATTAATATACGAAATTATGTGAAAGGACGCGGCTATGGACTTAGTACTTAATTTTGAGGGAGACTCCCATTGCCGCGACATTCTATATGTCTTTTCCCTCTCATTCTCCTCGGGGTGAATCTCCCAGCCATCGTCGGAGATGTAAAAATATTTCCCCTTCTAGTTCTTCACACTGGTTGGTCTCCCCATGCAAAGGGTCTCGTCCCTGCCGTGGCTTGAAAAGTAGTAGTAGCCCGCGAACTTCACTGAATTCTCCTTGGGGCGATAGAAGTGAAAGAATTCCTCGAGAGTGATGTCCTTTTTAAATTGGTTCTCCCAAAGGACAACTGCGGCAAGAATGGCTCTCCAGACATTAGGATCCAACTGTGCTGGGGGCCAGTTTCATTGTCTAAAAAATGCAGCGGATAGGAACTGGAACAGGCAGCCGTAGCTCGTACATGAAGGCATGTAGAGGGAAGTAAATTCCACCATCTACTAGAACCGTGAAAGGTCTCTGGTTCGCAGTGGGAACCGAGCACCTCAAATTTTCTGGAAATTCGAAAGCCTCAGCCACCTGCCCAACCCAATCTTGGGTCATGGCGCTGCGGATATCAAGCGCAGCTAAGGGTCTCTCAGCCCCCTAGATGTTCCACCTGGGTTATCCCTAGCTGCCGCAACATCATCTCCTTCACCCATCGGATGAGTGCTTGAGTTGGCTTCCTCTTCCATCGGCGCGGATTGGAAATCCTTCCTAGTTGCAGAGCTCGCAGAGTCTAAGTCAAGTTTCATGCAGTTTGGGCAATCTTTTAGTTTGCAAGGCCCTATTAATCTTAGAGGGAGCACGGAAGGGAGTTCAGGAGGAGAGGTTCCGAAGTGCTTTTCCCAAAAGCCTCTCAGAAACTCGTCTGGGTCAAAGCTCATATGGCTGCAGCAGTACCTGAAAGGCAGAATTCGCAGTTAGGCGCTGCAACCAATATGGTTTGGAAAAGACTTCAAGAAGTCGCAGAAGGGTTATTTTTAAATATTAAAAATGTGTTTGGAATTATTTCCTTAACGTAGTTATTAATGGGCCAACTCTATTACTTATGGGATCGTACTCTGGCCCTATAAGCCGCGGATACATCCACGTCAGCAATGGAACATATACTGTCGCGGTCATAAGCTCGAATTGCTTAAAGAGATTCCTAGCCACGGCCATACCTAAATTTACTAAAAGGGGAATTTAGTAGCAATTACAGTTATCTAACATGGATATGTATTGGGTTCATGAAAGTTTGAAGACTTCGAAACTACCAAGGGTGGTGATCCAATGCCACGGATGACATTCTAAGGGAACGCGGCCATTTAGCACGGTATGACGAAGAGCAATTAAGGGGAATAGAGTATTGATGTCCTATCATTCCGCGGCCTCTATCCTAAACAGTTGATTATCTAACTTTTAATCGTTTTAAGATCAAACTCAAAAAATATGAAGGGTTCGACTATGAACACCAAGAACAGTTATATGCATTTCATGGGCAACATATGAAGGAAAGAGCATAACGTACAAATAAAACCCTAGATTTCTATCAAAATGATCCAGA
The DNA here is from genome assembly GCA_949130495.1 of Sambucus nigra. Lineage (NCBI taxonomy): Eukaryota > Viridiplantae > Streptophyta > Magnoliopsida > Dipsacales > Adoxaceae > Sambucus > Sambucus nigra. The sequence goes on along the minus strand of OX422213.1, from coordinate 164,998,442 downwards.
AAAAGAAAATCATGTCAAAAGGGAAGAAAACTGTAAATTTCGAAGGCTTTTAAGAAAGTGAAGTGGTTGAAAAATCACCTGGAAATGAAGAAATTTATGATGCTCAGCTTTAGGCCGCCTTGCACCGCCACACACCGCCTCGGAAGGTCACCAGAATATGCAAGAGAAAGGAAGTGCAGAGTTTCGCTCTCGATGTGCTCTCAAAGTTTTGGAAACGTAATGAATTATAGGAACAATTTATATTAGGGAGCGCGAAAGACGAATCGTCGCTTTAGAAGCACCGCGACACATAGGTTACTAAGCCGCAGCCCCAATTGACCTCCTTTGGCACTACAGCTTGGGGGATTATTGATAGTACAAATATAGCACCCTACCGCGGAATGTATTCTTCTCTTCAGTTCGTAGACATACCTCATAAGCCATACAGGGCGCGGAAGGACCTCACTCAGGGCGCGGCCAGACCTCACTCAGGGTGCGGCATCTCTTCAAGACCACAGATGCTTGGCACAGGGTGCAGCCCTGTGCGTTATAGGCCGAGGCACTGCTCCGTACGATGCGCGACATGCCTCCAGCAGTTTCATACAACACCGCTTGCTTTGCAGGCCGTACCCCCTTCATTCGCAACTACTGTAGACTTGGTATAAGTCACGTGCTCAGGGTACGTGACACGGCACACTTACTTCATATAAGTAGAGGACCACACCTCGAAAGAGGGGATCGATTCCATACTCGTTCGGGGCAGGCTCTACAATACAGATTCTCTCTACACAACCTCAACATACTTATTGGAGGCACAAATCTACGTCACAACCAATTCCCCGGCTCACCAAAATCGTCCATACCGTCATGTACTCTCTTTTATTCTCATACTTGTACGCCTCTTTAGGCATGATTATATTGTACAATGCAACCATATAATGAGAACGGAGAAACACAGTGGATGAGGCCTATTTTAAAGGCTGAACCACTCTATATCTTGTCTCCTCTCTATTTACTTGCTTGGTTTATTCATTACGTATTTACACTTTGACTTGCTGATATGAGAACGGCAAGTGGACGATTTCTCATATCATCAATCAAGAATAGTAAGTTTTCCCCATTTCGTTTTCTTCACTGATTTACTATCGTGTTATTTATTTATCTAACTTTTAGTATTTAATTTCATGTTAAAATCGGGGCTAACATTGTTTGAAATTATGATTATTTAAATGTGAATACTTTTAAAGTTGTGAATGATTTTCAGAATTGGAATATAATTATTTTTACAAATGTTTATATGTTTAGTAATCTATATTTCAATTACTCCCATATCTCAGTGGTACGCATACTCATCTCCTATTCATTCCCCCAATACATAAATTATTTCTATTCATCTCGGTGGTACGCGCACACACATATATGTATTAGAAATCACAAAAATTTCTAATATATATATGTTGATTTGGAACTGATTTTGTGGTGATAGTCTGCAGGTTTGAAGGTTTTAGGTGATAGTTTGAAGGCTTCCTAGTGGTAGGAATATTCAATGGTGATAGTATGAAGGTTTCCATTGGCCAAGGAACTGATTTCATGGTATATTGGTACGAAATAATTTCAACCCACATCTAAATTGTTTCCATTGGATGCATTTTTAGGAACTGATTTTGTGGCATATTGGTGGTGATTACGTGTCTTCATTTGTTAATAGAAGATCTTTATTGGGTGATTACGTATCAGGTATTATATATTTCTGTATAACTAATTTGTATACTCGTGTAAGCATTCAGGATGAAATGGCCGAGTCTAGTAAAATTGAGTCTGGTAATGTGGAGGAAATGGTCTCCCAATCCCCAAGTATATCTAGTGTGGGAGCGTTTGCTGCTCCTGATGCAAAAACTAATGCTAGTCCTGGTTTAAAAGTTGTAGTTCATGAAGTAATTATGGTTGTGAGCACTGATATTGGTTAGTTTAAAAAGCTTACTGATTTGATATGGGATGAACTAACTAGAAGCTCAAACTTTAATAATATAATGTTTTGGGGGGAATATATGAACTAACTGGAAGCTCAAATCATAAAGGGGAATGATCTGAAGCTAGGTTCTGAATGGAGCGAGGCGTAGAGGTCAAGCTTCAAGATTTAGGAAAAATCGACACCTCGGCTGATCATGTGGTTCCTTTACACATTAGACTTGCTCTATATATAGCTTCTATATATAGTTACTTTATATAGCATCATCTATATATAGTTGTTATATATAGCAGCAGCTATATATAGCTGCTATATATAGATGATATATATAGTTGTAGCTATATATATATATATATATGCTATATGCATGATGTGTTATATATAAATCGATATGGTCCAATTTCATTCCTTCCAAAAATTCTTTCTTCTTTTTGGGAACTTTATATTCAGCCATTTCTCTTGATGTTAACATTTTAAATTAGGGAATTGATTAGGCATAAACTCTTCCCATTTATCCTCTTAATTTCGGTATTTTTATATTTCCGTGCGGTGTAAATAGCTTGGATTTGTCTCATATCTATGCTACTAACCCTTTTTGGCAAGTATTTTGTATTTTTTATATCTCTTATGTGTTTTACAGGTATTTCATGCAAGAAAGATGGAAAAGAGAACTCAAAATAGTGAAAGAAATTAAGAATCGGGGAGTTGAAGGGCATTTTTGTAATTTTTTAGTCTTAGTCCGGAGATGGGGCCAACTGGAAAGTTGAAGAGCTTTCAATTAGAACACTGGAAAAAATGACACCTCAATCCGAGCTACAGTGAAGAAGTTATGCCGATTTGAAGTTAAGAAAAATCCAAGAAAAAAGCTGTGAGACCCAAACCGAACCGAAGTTGAGGAAAAAGAACCAGTCCGCCCATTTGTCACGCACCAGATCCGTTACGAAATTAGTCATGCTCCAGATGCGTTACAAAATTAGTCACGCTTTCTAAGTGTGACCAATTGGCAGGTACAGGATTTTTATTTTGTGCTTATCTTTTAGCCAAAAGAGTTTTATATTTTGGGGACTCTTCTAAACGATCTCTAGCCTATATATTTAGTCATTAGGACTTTTTTTATTCAGATTTCATTTATGTAAAATCTCCATAACAAGTAGGAACATCTAGGAGAAGAATTTACATATTTTGCACCTTTAATTCAAGAGCTTTTCAAGTTTTTCTTCAACCTTTGATTTCTTCTTGCATGTTCTTGTTCTTCAATCTTGGTAACTTTTATTTCCAGCACTTTTATTATTATTTCTCATGTTAGGCTAGATTTTTAAAGGTCGAGATACATGAACCCAGCCTGATGTGTTAATTGCACGTGTATAACATTAATCCTCTGAATTTAGTGATTGATTACAACCGTATTGCATAGGAACACAATAATTGTAGATCTTTATATCTCGTTTGCCTCCGGGTAACCGGGATGCTTTAGAATGCAATTCGAGTGTCACTATCGCGATACCGATTTACTCATCCTCAGATTAAGTATGATGCGGGCTTGAACCTCATATACGTAATGCTTGGGAGTACTAAATTCTGGGTAAAATTAATCGATTAAATTTATGATTAATATTATAACTGCAATACACTAGGGTTGGGGATTGTGTCTCTACCTTAATTTTTTCAATTAGTTTTAGTTAACTTCTTTATTTTTCCCTTTGTCCTTTCTCACTCAATCATCATCTTTTACACTTTATTTTCTGAAGTAATAAATCAATTAAAATCTATCAAACATTCCCTGTGGATTCGATACCCAGACTCGCCACTATACTCCGCAAGAGTGTAGTTAAAGTTTAGGGTTTTTTTTATTGTGGTTAGAAGCCGATAACAACGACTAGCGTATTTACACGAACGCTCGGTTTCCAACTCGATCAAAATGGCGCCGTTGCCGGGGAGCGTTTTGTTATAGATTATAATTGATTTACTATTTCGCAAGATACTTTTTTCTTTTCTTTTTTTTTAGGGTTGCACAATTGAGCGCCATGAAATGTTGAATCCTTAGCTGCAAACCTCTTTACGTGGATTGTCTATTTACAAACCATTCGGTAATCATGTATTTTTATGATGAGTCCGGTAATTATAATGGTTTATATGGGAATAGTTCTCAAACTTTTTATTTTCAAGAATCCGTGCCTCGACTTATTACCATTGGTGACGGTCTTCGAATTCTTGAGAATGAAAGGCTTGAGAATATATATCGGGAAGAAAATCGATTTCGAGATTTTTATTTTCAAAAACCTCGGCCTCGACCTATTACCATTGGTGAGGCCTATCTATGTATTGAGTATGAATGGTTTGAAAATAAATATCGGGAAAAAATCGTTTTGGGGAGAAATAGTTGAATGCATTATTCAAATCCAATGACGATTTTTCTTCCGATATTTTTGAAACTAAAGAACTTTTTCAACCAAATGAGGAATTCAAGGTTATAGATACAAGGGATCTTACTTTGGAAGAAAGAATGGTTTTTTTAATCAAACAAATACTCAATTTTCTTTCCACCCAAAGCACGATGAATATCGAGATTGGTTTTATTAAGGAAACTCTCGCACTTTGCGATGAGATGCGTTATGATTGGAAAAACAAAGAGGAGGTTGAGACTTATGTGTCACCTCAAATTTTTGAAGAACATCTCATTGAAAGTGAGTCTTTTTCACTTGAAATTCAATCTCCAAGTGATGATGAATCACTTCAGATTGAGTTTATCTGGTCACCATTCCCGTTCACCGTTATTGAACCATTAGAAGTACCGCTAAATTCCTATGAGTCGGTTGAAAATTCTAAAACGTTTACACCTTTTACCGACAAAGACACTTTGCTAGAATTGTTTTCTAATATGGAGTCTTCCTTTTTGTGTGCCCCCCTCCCCATACTACTTCAAAAATATTTGGGAGGTGATTATATTTTTCTTGGATCTCAATTGTACTTGTCCCTCCTAGCATCCAAACCACCCATCATCCCGTTAAATTTTTTAATTGGTGATGGTTTCTTTTTTCCAACTTACACATGTCTTTCGTTGTTCAAACGAAATCCTTATATTTCGGGAGGCATGCATCCTAGTGAGGGTACACCATTAATCCCTCAAAGTCATATTGTATTTTGGGTGGACCCTCAAATTTTTCGACTTCTAGTGTATAACTTATTAGAATTTCAAAATCGTAGGTTGTACAATAGTTATCTTTTTTTTTAGTTTAGAGTTTTATTATTCTTTTTGCTATGCTTGGTTCTAACATGTTTTGTAGATTCAATGGACTCGTACTTTTCGGGGATCGCTCCATTTTTGGTAATATCTTTCTTTTCCTCTCTTTATGTTGTGTTCTTGATTCGCATTGAGGACAATGCAACATTTAAGTTGGGGGTGTGGTATATTCTTCCCGTTTATTGTTTAGATTCATTGATTCGATCACATGTTCTTTCCAAGAGTGTTTTTTTAGAAAAAAAAATTGAAAAATTTTGAAAAAAGTCAAAAATATTTTTCTTCAAAATAAATAAAGATTGGAATTTAAAAGCTTCAAAAATGTCACAAATATTTTGTTTCAAGTCGTAAAAATCAAATGCATAAAGCCGAAATTGATCAAAGATGGAAATTGTGCGAAAATTGACGACTTTATGAATAAGTGTGGAGATTAACAAAACCCGGTGAGATTTCGAGCCTATCTATCTTTTTGAGTTTTTAAATCAATCCGAGTAAATGGTTAACTCATAGTTCTAATTTAGCATTTTAAATATTACGTTGATGATCTCTATTTTATTATTTTGATCGGTTATGGGAAATAGAATGTTGCCTTGAAAAGCGCGCTACAAATCTCTAAATTAAATTAATCTCAAGACGCATATGGTAAATTAATAAGTAATTCGGACAATGAAGTAGGCCATCGTTTGTTATCCAAAAATATTAGCCATAAAAAGATGTGAAAAATCATCCCTTTTGTAACCCAAATTTGAGCCGAATAATTTTTCCTTTTGTTTCATAACCCGAAAAACCCAAATAGCCCGGAATTGTAAAAAAGGGAAAAAGTCATCATTTTAGTCCGAAAAGTGCAACAAAAAGGGGCAAGAAAAAAATAGAAGAATGCTCAACAAAAAATAGCAAGAAAAGAAAAGTGTGAAAAAAATAGAAAAAGAAGAGAAAATGAGCAATGTCCCCCCCAAAAAAAGCACTAACGGACATCATAAGAAAAATTTCCAATTCTAAATTTCCCAATCATTTCCATGTTACCCAATTATACCTTAAACCCAAAAAAGTCCTAACCGAGTCCGAATTGAAAAATTGGTTACCGCGTGGAGAGTTAAAACACAAAAAGATAATAAAAGAGATTACATAGCGTGAAAAAGAGATGATGGTTCCCATTTCCCTATGACCGTATTCCGATGAAGAGATCTTTCCACCCAAAAATTTCCGTCTTTCAATTTGTGTGCGTGACTTTGCGTCCATTATATTTACTCTTTATAAATCATACATACCGAGAGAATAGCAACATTTTGAGAGATTCGTTTGAGAGAGCATCCCGTGAGCATTTGAATCAAAACGAATTTTTGAAAAGTAACGTAATAATCAATCGGTGGAAGTTAACGGTTCAATTTTTGGCTTCGCACACACACACACTATGACTTGAGACTCCTAAATAAGATTTTAAGGTGACTATTTTTGGGGAGTTTAAATTTTACAATTTTTAAGTATTTTGATTTTTTCTTTGAGTCAATAAAGAATTTTGTGGGTATATTCACTGCAAACCCTCACGAGACACAACTCGTCCTACTAGGGTAACCTAGGGGTTTAAAGGCTTGTTGCATATGCTAAATGCAATCGCTTGCCCGCGAAAGAGGTATTCTATCCCAATAAAAGTTTTTGAAGGGTCTTTAAATCATACTCTCATTCTTTTACATTGCTCGGGATGCGCAAAGTTCTAAGTTAGGGGGGTTTGATTAGGCATAAATTCTTCACATTTATCCTCTTAATTTCGGTATTTTTATAATTCCGTGCGGTGTAAATAGCTTGGATTTCTCTCATATCTATTCTACTAACCCTTTTTGGCAAGTATTTTGTATTTTTGTATCTCTTATGTGTTTTACAGGTATTTCATGCAAGAAAGATGGAAAAGAGAACTCAAAATAGTGAAAGAAACCAAGAATCGGGGAGTTGAAGGGCATTTTCATAATTTTCCAGCCTTGGCCCGGAGGTGGGGCCAACTAGAAAGTTGAAGATCTTTCAATTACAAGAACACTGGAAAAAATGACACCTCAATCCGAGCTATAGTGAAGAAGTTATGCCAATTTGAAGTTAAGAAGAAATCCAAGAAAAAGGTTGTGAGAACCAAACCGAACCGAAGTTGAGGAAAAAGAACCGGTCCGCCCATTTGTCATGCACCAGATCCGTTACGAAATTAGTCACGCTCCAAATGTGTTACAAAATTAGTCACGCTTTCTAAGTGTGACAAATTGGCATATACGGGATTTTTATTTTGTGCTTATCTTTTAGCCAAAAGAGTTTTATTTTTTCGGGACTCTTCTAAACGATCTCTAGCCTATATATTTAGTCATTAGGACTCTTTTTATTCAGATTTCATTTATGTAAAAGCTCCATAACAAGTAGGAACATCTAGGAGAAGAATTTACATATTTTGCACCTTTAATTCAAGAGCTTTTCAAGTTTTTCTTCAACCTTTGATTTCTTCTTGCATGTTCTTGTTCTTCAATCTTGGTAACTTTTATTTCCAGAACTTTTATTATTATTTCTCATGTTAGGCTAGGTTTTTAAAGGTCGGGATACATGAACCCAGCCTGATGTGTTAATTGCATGTGTATAACATTAATCCTCTGAATTTAGTGATTGATTACGACCGTATTGCGTAGGAACACAACAATTGTAGATTTGTATATCTCGTTTGCCTCTGGGTAATCGAGATGATTTAGAATGCAATTCGAGTGTCACTATCGCGATACCGATTTACTCGTCCTCAGATTAAGTATGATGCGGGCTTGAACCTCATATACGTAATGCTTGGGAGTACTAAATTATGGGTCAAATTATTCGATTAAATTTATGATTAATATTATAATTGCAATACACTAGGGTTAGGGGATTGTGTCTCTACCTTAATTTTTCCAATTAGTTTTAGTTAACTTCTTTATTTTTCCCTTTTTCCTTTCTCACTCAATCATCATCTTTTACACTTTATTTTTTGAAGTAATAAATCAATTAAAATTTATCAAACATTCCCTGTGGATTCGATACCCAGACTCGCCACTATACTCCGCAAGAGTGTAGTTAAAGTTTAGATTTTTTTTTGTATTGTGGTTGGAAGCCGATAACAACGACTAGCGTATTTACACGAACGCTCGGTTTTCAACTCGATCAGGAATTAAATTATCTTGTAGATATTATTTTGGTTATAATGATGTAGAGACCATTAATCACGTCTTCCTTCATTGTCCAGCTATTTGTCATGCTTCATAGGTTTTCTCTAACATGCTTAGTCTCAAAACTGATTTGTATTCTATTAATTATATTATTAGGTCCTGGATTCTAAAAATAGTGCCTCATACAATGTTAGAGGGCAAAAACCTAAAATAACCCCATAATGGCTCCGTGAGAGGAACCAAGACCTCGCACGGGACCAATGTAATACGTAGGAATTGATCGCACAGTCACAGGAATCCCAGTTTGAGAATACGATAATAATTTAAAATTTTATAGACTTAAGGATAAAAAGATGGCATTAGAAGGTAAAAATCCGACACAACTCCTGAACGGCCCCGTAGGAGACAACAACACCTCGCACGGGACCAGCGTAACTTGAAGAAATTGACCACATGATCATGGGACTCCTGGTTTGAGAATACGAGGATAATTTGAAAAATATCAGGACTTAGGCAAAACATGGCGTTTGTGGGTGAAAAAACAAAATAGCCCCTGAACGCCCACATGAATAATACCAACACCTCGCACGGGACCAATGTAACTAGTAGGAACTGATCGCGCAATCATAGGACTCTCGGTTTGAGAATACAATGGTAATTTGAAAATATGAGGACTTAAGCTTGAAAACAAGGCGTTAGAGGGTGAAAATACGAAACAATCCCCGTACAGTCCCGTGAGAGGAACCAACACCTCTCACTGAACCAATGTAACATATAGGAACTGATCACGGGATCACGGGACTCCCCATTTGAGAATACGATGGTAATTTGCAAGTATGATGACTTAAGCTTGAAAACAAGGCGTTAGAGGGTGAAAAGTTAAAACAGCCCCCTTACGGTCCAGTAAGAGGCACTAATACCTCTCGTGGGACCAATGTAACACGTAGGAACTGACCGCACGATAACGGGACTCCCGGTTTGATAATACGGCAATAATTTGAAAATATGAGGACTTAAGATTAAAAATAAGGCATTAGAGGTTGAAAACTCAAAACAGCCCCCGTACGGTCCTGTGAGAGGAACCAACACCTCTCATGGGACCAATGTAACACGTAGGAACTGACCGCGTGATCATGAGACTCCCGGTTTGAGAATACGATGATAATTTGAAAATATTAGGACCTAAGCTAGAAAACAAGGCGTTAGAGGGTGAAAACTTAAAACAACCCCCGTACGGTTCCGTGAGAGGTACCAACACCTCTCGTGGGACCAATATAACACATAGGAACTAATCGCATGATAATGGAACTCCCGATTTGAGAATATGATAATAATTTGAAAATATGAGGACTTAAGCTAGAAAATAAGGCATTAGAGGGTAAAAACTCAAAACAGCCCCCGAACGGCCCCATGGGTGGCACCAACACCTCGTACGGGACTAATGTAACTCGTAGGAACTTACCACGTGATGATAGAACTTTCGGTTTCATAATATGACAATAATTTAAAAATATCAGGACTTAAGCAAAATATGGTGTTAGTGGGTGAAAACTCGAAATAGCCTCCAAACGGCCCCGTGGGTGGCACTAACACCTCGAACGGGACTAATGTAACTCGTAGAAACTCACCGCGTGATCACAAGACTCCCGGTTTGAGAATACAATGATAATTTGCATATTTCTAGACTTAGGCTTAAAAACATGGCGTTAGTGAGTGAAAACCAGAAACAGCCCCCGAACGGCCCTGTGAGTGGCACCAACATCTCGCACAGGACCAATATAATTCGTAGGAACTGACCGCGTGATCATGGGACTCCCGATTTGAGAATACAATGATAATTTACATATTTCTAGACTTAGGCTTAAAAACATGGCATTAGTGGGTGAAAACTCGAAACAACCCCCGAACGGCCCCGTGAGTGGTACCAACACCTCCACGGGACCAAAGTAACTCGTAGGAACTGACCGTGCGATCACAAAACTCCCGGTTTGAGAATACAACGATAATTTCCATATTTCCAGACTTAGGCATATATGCAATTTTTCAGCTTGAATAATTTTTGTAAAAGTACTTTGTTGTTGATATCATTTTTTTGTTGTATCCAATCATTTGCAGGATAACATTGTATCGTTTGCTTCTTTACATGTGGAACAAATGAAGGAGGCAATGGTTTACAACATGAAGATTGTTTATATAATGTTGTGGACATTTAAGATTATGTTTTTTATGTGGTATAGCCATGCGGGATTTTATCGTTTAGTTTTATGGTCATGCGAGCTTTTATAATTTGATTGTTAAATTTTATGGTCGTGCGGGATTTATAATAAGCAGGTTTTATATTTATAAGGTTTTGAATGTCCAGAAAACAGAGGAAACTCTGCCCAATATTTTTTTGGTCTGTGAATTATTAAGACGTGTAATATTTTTAAGTTTGTATATATATTAGTTTATTAACAATGTTCCCGATTCGCAATTTGTGATTTTTTTAAAATTGTTTTGCCAATAATAAATATTTGTAACACCTCATACGCGTCTGACGCTACACGTAGCAACCAACCGTGCAGTCATAGGACCCACAATTTTAGGATTGGATCAAAAAAAGATATTTTTTTAAAATTATAGTTAAATATGGTCATGGACTTTGTCCATCACCATTTTTATTTTTCCCGTCGTCCATAAAAATGGTCGCGACCAAAGTCTATGACCCCCAATCGTGACGAAAAATGGTCGCGGCCAAAGTCCGTAACCATTTTTTTCCTTTTTTTTCATCGCGGTATGGGTCACGGAATTGGGCCGCGACCATTTTTTTCCTTTTTTTTCGTTGTGGTGTGGGTTACGGACTTTGGCCATGACCAATTTTTGTCATGGTTGTGGGTCACGGACTTGGGTCACGACCATTTTTTTCCCTTTTTTCGTCACGGTGTGGGTCACGTACATGGACTACGACCAATTTTTATCACGATTGTGGGTCACGGACTTGGACCGCGACCAATTTTTATTACGATTGTGGGTCACGGACTTGGGCCGCGACTATTTTTTTCCCATCGCAGTATGGGTCACGGCCTAAGTCCGTGACCATCTATCGTGACCCCTGCGGGCCATGACCATTTTTTGGACACCAACTTGAGCCTCAACCCACGAAATTGGTTGCTCCCGAAATGGTCATGGCCCAAGTCCGTGACCCACAGTCTTGGTCAGGGATTTTGACCGTGACCATTCGCCAGTTTTGGTGTAGTGGGAGGTCGGATGATCTCTAGTTCATCATGAATCTCGTAATCTCCCAAGTACTTTGAAATCAATCATTGAGGAATACGGTGAACAGGAATCCATTTGACATCTAACTTGAAAGAAATATTGTCTTGCTCAAGCAAGCCTGGATCATACCACTCCCATAATGTGACGTTTTGATCCACTTTTATCACTGTCAAAGCATTAATCTAACCCCATTTATAGCTCTTATTCTTAGCCTATTGAATCTTATCATCAAGATGCCCTAGATCTTTATTATACCCATCCATCCATACTTCCCTTGGTTGCTTATGGAATTGAAAGGTTAATTTGTCAACCTGGGAATTCATCTTCTTCAACATTCCATCCTTAGCCTGTAACTGAGAAGATTGATTGGATAGTTGTTTAGACAAGGTCTGTAGCTTTTGGTTCATCTCAGCAATAACTTTATCTTTAGCTTTTAACTACACAGCTTGATCGGCAAGGGCCTATTGGGTCCTAACTTCTTCTATAGTACCTCATCCAGTACCTCGACCAGGTTTGATTCTACCTCGGGAAGATGAAAAAGCAGGTTTTATTTTCTTCAGAGCCTCCAACTCCTCACTCAACCTTGAATTTTCAGCTTCCAAGAAGGAATAACCCTCATCTGTATTAGCAATAATAGCACTGGATGACTTCAGGGCGTCAAGTTCATCTCTAAAGTTATTTCTTCCAGAATCTTGGAAATTTCCCTTGTTTCATCTGTCTCACGCTTCAATAAGAATTCTTGCCTTCGGAAATGAGAAAAAAATTTATCCAACTTTTTCTCAAAGGCCCAGCCTTCACTAAGGGCCTGAAATTTCTTCTCATAGTCTTCATGCAAAAGTGCCCTAGCTTCATTATGCTCCTCCTACAGCTCTTCAATCATTTCAAAGTAGGAAACATTATTGGCCACTGCATTATCAAGAAGACACTTCAGATAAATATATGCCTCTTTGTCTTGCTCGAATACCCCTTCTCCGAGCAACTGCAGTAGGTCGGCATCAGTTAGAGAAAAAGAAAGTCATCAATCAACAAGTTGTGGAGTATTGAAAAATACAAGCAGAGGAACAAAAATATCTCTCTTTTTGCATTAATAGAAAGGGAAGTAAAAATACATCTTCAAAAAAATTAAAAAAAAAGAAACAAAAAATGTTGGATTTTACACCTTCTTCTTATTTTTCTTTAGGATTAGCTGAAGAAGAAGCGGGAGCTAAAGGAGGATAAGGATTAACTTTGGAGGGCACAATAGAGTCAACATCCTGGTGTTAATCGACAGACTCCATCATTATCAAATATTCACTGGAACCCCCATCATCAACTTCCTCATCCAGGTTTGGAGGAGTTGAAGAAGAGTGCGCTTGCGTTCAAATAATGGAGTTATTTAATTAAACACAGTTTTTACCAAACAATTCCTAAGCATGCATCTATATGATATTAAGTGCGATGATGAAACATACAAGAACACATAAATGAGGAAAAATCCCCAGCGGGGCAAAACCTTTTATTTTCACAATAATATTTGTAAGAGAGCGGCTTACAACGGATTACAATGAAAATACAGTGACACAAAAATACCCTCGGGGGTCGGTTCTGTTGTCGGCGGCTGGAACAATCCCTTTCCATTAGGGCAGCAGTGACGAAGAGAACGGCTTCCTCACACAGTACTCCAGATGAGTAAACGATCTTCTTGAAGATTTAAAGATTCACACACATATATGGGAATGGTTTTGTGAATCAAAAAGGTTTAGAAAACCTTAAAAGGTGAAGTCTTATTCTGGGCAATTTTTACAGATTTTCGTGATTGTAAAAAGACTTAAAAAACGTGTAGAAGGAGATCAGATATTTATACAAAAATCGAGGCGGTGGCTCATTCGAACGAGATGACATGTCGCTTGAACGAGATAGCATGTCGCTCGAACGAAGACAGAAGTCGTTCGAACGATATCGCACGACATTCTATCTCGCGCGAATGACTTGCAAAGTCGCTCGAGCGAACTCGTCGATCGAGGCCATTCGCTTCTACACTTAGAAAAAAATTCTGCTTTTGATAAAAAATTAACCCAGTCTTCAAAAATAATTTTCAAAAAATATTTCCCAAATATTTATGCAAATATTTAAAACTCTAAAATAACATTTTACCGATAGAGTGTAGTGGAGTGGTGGGAATGAGCTGAGCACACGTTGCATGAAGCATGATGCACGTGAAGAAAGTGGATGCAATGAATTCGGATACAGGCCGTCGAGGATGTTCGTGTTGACGTGTTGAATGTAACGGTATCAGAAATATGTACAGTGATCTAGGAGAAAATAGAAAATTCCTAGATTCTACCCCAGACATTTATAGAATTATGTCCTTACAAATCTACCCCTATGTCTATGCCGGTACATACATAAAAATCCGAATCATGCACTCAAATGACATATAAGATAATATCCCCATTAAACCCTCAAACTGAGAATACTAAATGACATGTCTCTCAAATCTTCAGCTCTTCAGAAGCTTTTAAAGCTTTTCTCATCAGGGTGTGCAATCCAATAATGAACAATGATGTACCTACACATATGAGATAAAGAAAATACCCGTGACAAGCAACAATTTGAAATATAATGAAATGCAAAAATTGATGATCAATTAAGCTTAAGAAAATCATTCATAAATCAACCAAACACCAAAACAATTCTCCCCCATAATTCTTCTCCCTCTTTTTATGATGTCCCCAAATAGACAAATATGAGAAGTAGAAATGAATACACATGGAGAATGACACACGAGAATAAATGGATATTTTTATATTTTTCAAAATTTTTTACACATAATATACAAAAAAGAACCACACCATGAAAGATCACAAAAACAACCAAGTCAATGATAGCGAAATGAATGGGTGTGAAAAGATTCGATAGGAAAATCAATGCATACAAACATGACATATGTGCACGATGAATATTGGATACTCCTAACGAATGAACTCAAAGTCTTCCTTTAGTGTAAAAAAATGGAAATATAAGACATTGACTCAATCAAATCAACAAATCAAAGCTCAAAGTGATTTCCACACCAATAACATCCAAAACTTTTTCATGCACTTTCAGGACTTTCAAGGAAGTGCAAACCTGTTTAAATTCTCCAACCAAACTCCCTCAGATATTAATTTTGAATAGAGGCTTTCTAAATTCTCAAACTTTGGATAATTGAAGGTGAAACCTAAGTGGCCCATATTTTGCATGAATTTCTTTTTATTGCCTTTAAATTTTTTTCGGGCTCTTTTAACCTCTTTGGACCCCGGATAATAAAATTCCTCCATTTTTTAGGTCCTTTTGAACGGTGGCTTTTGCGCAAAGAAGAGAATTACCATTCGCAGCCCCTCCCCATTCTTAAACAAACACTCAGTCTCACAAAAACGGTTTTTACATGCATTCCAATGTTGTCAAGTTTTATCGCATATTGTAAGTTGTATAGACAGAATTGAGATGGAAACACTCAAGACAACATGTGATAGACAAGTACAATAATCAAATAAAGCCGTGCATGTGTGAAATAAAGGAGATAAGAGTGAAACATGTAGAAAGATATCACTAATAACATCTCAAAGACTCCAATCAATGTAAAGCACATGGATGAAATAATGTAGCGTCTCAAATCTCTATCAAACAGTCACATGGATAAATGGAATGAAATTGTGACTTGGATATCTTAAATGTGCATCCATAAAAGGTTTATATAAAAAATACAAAAATCTTTTTGGGCTTTTCCGAAATATTTATATACAAAAACAAAAATCTTTTTGGATTTTTCAAAAGAATAAATAAATAACTGTATAACATAGCAATGGTACATATAAAACAGACTAACAATAGGAAGCATATGATATGAACATGAAAAAGCATCCTATTCTAGACAAAGACCAACTCCTCAGTCAACTGTGCAAATCCCCAAAGACCTCCTAAGACTCTCAAATCTAAGGGCATCTAAAGGTTTCGTGAAAATATCGGCTAACTGACGGTCGCTAGGAACAAAACTCAGGGATACGACTTTCTCCTCAACTAACTGACGTATAAAGTTCTCACGTATCCTGATGTGCTTTGTGCGCGAATGCTGGACAGGATTGAGGGATATGTGTATCGCGCTCGTGTTATCACAGGAAATGGTCATGGTGTCCTGTGAAATCCCATAATCCTCTAGCATTTGCTTCATCCACAAGAGTTGCGTGCAACAACTCTCGGTTGCTATGTACTCAGCCTCCGCAGTGGACAAAGAGATGGAATTTTTCTTCTTGCTCAGCCAGGAGACAAGAGTAGAACCAAAATAGAAATACCCACCAGAAGTGCTCCTACAACCATCTACATCCCCATCCCAATCGGCATCTAAATAGGGGGATAAACGGTCATCAGTATCAAAGGAATACCAAATACCGTATGAGAGAGTCCCACTCACGTATTTAATAATACGTTTTAGAGCAAGTAAGTGTGACTCTTTTGGGGATGCCTGATATCGCGCACAGACTCCAACACTAAAGGCGATGTCGGGACGACTGGCAGTCAAGTAGAGAAGACTACCTATCATACTCCGATATAAGATTTGCTCTACGTCCTTGCCTGAAGTGTCCTTACTAAGCTTGATAGTGGTACTCATAGGTGTACGTGCATGCTTAGCGGAGTCTAAACCAAATTTCTTCACTAGGTCTCTAGCATACTTGGATTGGGAGATGAACATACCATCCTCTAGTTGACGAACCTGGAGACCAAGGAAGAAAGTAAGCTCACCAACCATGCTCATCTCAAACTCACTTTTCATCTCCTCCTCAAAGTGATGAGCATGTTGGGAGCACGTGGATCCAAAGACTATGTCGTCCACATAGACTTGGGCAACCCAAATAGCACCATCATCTCTCCTGACGAACAGCGTCATATCAACTCCCCCTCTCTTCCAGCCACGGGCTAAGAGATAGGAAGTAAGCCTCTCGTACCAAGCACGGGGTGCTTGCTTCAAACCATACAAGGCTTTTCTCAGATAGTAGACGTGCTCTGGGTGCTGGGGGTCTTCAAACCCTTTTGGTTATTCCACGTAAACTTCCTCCTGTAGAATGCCATTCAGAAAGGCACTCTTGACATCCATCTGATATAACTTGAAGCGCAGATGACATGCGATGGCGAGTAGTAGGCGGACGGACTCAAGCCTCGCAACAGGAGAAAATGTCTCCCCAAAGTCTACACCCTCTATCTGTGTGTAGCCTTGAGCGATCAACCTAGCTTTATTTAGGATTATGGTACCATTTTCATCCATTTTATTCTTAAAAATCCATCGGGTACCTATCACATTAGTCTCACTAGGTCGGGGGACAAGTTCCCATATAATATTATTTTTAAACTGAAGCAACTCATCCTGCATAGCAGATATCCAGTGTTTATCCTTGAGTCCTTCTTTATGGTTCTTGGGCTTGACTTTGGACGTGTAGCAAAGATGGCTAACAACGTTCTCTAACTGAGCACGAGTCTTGACCCCTAGAGTGGGATCGCCAATAATGGCAGACGGGTCATGACTCTTGCGAACCCAAGCAGGTGTATCCCCTAACACAGGAGTGGGGACCACAGAGTGTGGGTGGGGGACAAGTGGATCACTGTCAGATGTGTCCTCATCCTCACACTGAAGGTTAGGATCAATAACCGTCGGAGGTTTGTCATCTTGCATGGTGACGTTTATTGATTCCATAACCTTAGAGATCTTCAGGTTAAAAACCCGGTACGCTCTGCTATTCGATGAATATCCTAGAAATATTCCCTCGTCGCTCCGGGAGTCGAACTTTCCTAATTGCTTTCTATCCCGTAGGATGTAGCATTTACTCCCAAAAATACGAAAATATGCCAGGTTGGGCTTCTTTCCAGTCCACAACTCATAAGGAGTCTGAAGTATGTGTGGACGCAAATAAACCCTATTCACCGTGTGGCATGCAGCAGACACTGCCTCTGCCCAAAATCTCCTAGAAACTTTATGACCTAGAATCATAGATCTAGCCATTTCCTGGATCATTCTATTCTTTCTCTCAACAATCCCATTTTGCTGAGGAGTCTTCACAGCAGAAAACTCATGTTTGATCCCAAGGCTATCATAATACAAATCCACCTTTGCTTCCTTAAATTCAGTGCCGTTGTCACTACGTATTTTGTTAATAGTGACTCCGTGTTGATTTTGCAGGACACGGCACTTGGTCGTTAAAAACTCTACAGCATCTGATTTCTTTCTCAGAAAACCTACAATGGAGTACCTGGATAAATCATCTGCCATCACGAGGATATACCTCTTACCACCCAAACTCTCAGTATGAGTAGGACCCATAAGATTCATGTGAATAAGCTCAAGTACACAAGAGGTGGTAATGGAATGCAACTTCCTATGAGGACTACGTATTTGTTTTCCCATCTGACAAGGTCCATAAACCGTCGAAGTTAGCCTTCCATGAGATGGTAAGCCACGTACTAGGTCCTTTGTAGCTAAGCGAGTGAGATCTCTAATATTAACATGACCTAGACGTTGGTGCCACAGATCCATAGGAGTGATCGTGGCGCTATTGCAGACAAGTGAGGATGTGGGCTCAGTCCCATAGCAATTATCCTTTGCCCTCACCCCTTGCACTAATAGTTTATCGTCTTGATTATAGACTTTACAAGCATCCCGGTCAAACTTTACTGCAAAGTCAGCGTCGCACAACTGGCTAATGCTGAGAAGGTTTGCTTTCAAACCTTTGACGTACAACACATTCTCCAGCTTAGGAAATCCTGGTAACTCTACAGTACCTCATCCTAAAATGCTAGACTTGCTCCCATCTCCAAAGGTGACTCTGCCATCTTGATAGTCCTCAATAGTCGTAAAAAATGAGGCATCACCTGTCATGTGTCTAGAGCACCCACTGTCAAAATACCATTGTGAGGTATTATGTGCTTTGAGAGCAATATGAACAACTAAGGCCTTTTTATCTTTCTTAGGTACCCAAGAAGTGGTAACCTTTTGTTTGCCTTTATTGTTGTTGGTTTTAGCTGGAATGTTAGAAGCATTCACTAACGGCAAAGACATCCGTCGAAATTCTTCCATTAAACTCTGGGACGTGGCAGCTAAGAACTCAACTTTCTCTCTCAGACTAGAAAACTCATCAGTATGACATGGTGGAGCAGTAGTACGTCGTGTCTGACCCATGCTATAGCAAAACTCCCTGAGGTGGCCTTTTCTTTTGCAATAAGTACAAAAGAACACAGTCAAAGGCGGATCTTGGTTTGCTTTTCTTGGTCGAACTCTCCTTTGAGGTTTTTGACGATGGCCATAAGGAGTCGTAGTAAACTCAGGGACTGGTCCAGGTGCAATTTGGGACGTGGAGGCACCATCATAACCAATTCCCTGCCGATCACCAAAACCTAAAGCGGGGCCGAGGAGCATCTTTCCCATTTTCCCAGATTTGTCCTCGATTTGTACCTTGACTTCCCTTGCTTTCTCAAGATCATGAGTCAGCTGGGCAACAAGGGCTTCAAGTTTCTTCCGAGTCTCCACGAAGGAATGGAGCTGACTCGTAAGACTAGCCACTTGTTTAGTCAAGTCCCCTCTCTCTTTCTCAAAAGTGCTCTCTCTCTCTCTAAACAAACTTTCTTTCTCAACATAGGCAAATTCTCTCTCTCTCAGGGCGGTGCAGGTGGAGGACTCTCTCTCTCTCTCTCTCTCTCTCTCTCTCGCGCGCTTTTCTTAATTCTTCCTCTAAGCCGGTTATCTTAAGGACTAACACTTTGTTACGCTTTTTAGTTTTAAATGACTCAGAATACAACCCAGCGTAGGCGCGTTGAATATCACTCTCGTTCTCACTTATGTCATCCTCCCCCTCACTCACATCGATCTCACTGTCGAGGTGTCCCTGTGAAACATCATCCTCATCGTCGTGAGGAGAACTAGGAGTGCTCACATGACTGGCCATGAATGCGGTGAAGTTACACCCATGCGGTGACTCATCTCCTGAATCCACCGTCTCGACCTCACTGTCGTCGTTAAGAGTAGCATTAAGGACAACTTTCCCTTTCTCTCTATTCAGACGAGTGGCACACTCAAAGGCTCTATGACCCCTACCGTCGCACTCAAAGCATCTCTCACTTTCTTTCTTTGGAGGATCTTTAAAAACTTTTTCATTTTTCTTTTCAAACTTATTTTTCTCAAATTTCTTTTTATCTTTAAAATTGCCATTTTTCTTAAATTTGAGAATCCTTTTGAAATTTTTTGCAAAAAGAGCCAAATCATCTAAGTCAAAATCACAATCAGAATCTGACGTGTCGATCTCTCTCTTTCTAGATGACTCTCTTTCTAGCCGACCCCTCACTCTTTCTCTCTTGGGCATTAAGTGCAATTCCCTTATCTTTAGACTTGGCAGTTTTAAGGAATATATCAATTTCATAAGTTTTCAAATCTCCTACAAGTTCTTCCAATTTTAGCGTATTTAAATTACCCATAGAATTTAGCACAGTAACTTTTGGGATAAAACGCTTAGGCAAAGAACGAAGAATCTTTTTAATAACTCTAGCATTAGGAATATGTTCACCAAGATTAAAGCTAGTATTAACAATGTCAGAAAGTCTAGCATAAAAATCATCAAAACATTCAGTCTCATGCATGGTGATTGTTTCAAATTGAGTTGTCAAATTTTGCAATTTAGACTCTTTCACAGCATTAGTTCCTTCATGGGTGAGTTGTAAAACATCCCATGCCTCTTTTGACGTGGTACACGTCATTATGCGTTTGAACTCATCAGGTGTGACAGACCCAGAAATAGCACTTAGACCCTTAGAATTAAAAGTTGACCATTTAAATTCTTCTTCAGTCCAAGAAGTGACAGGTTTCAAATTAATCACATTCTCAACAGTCACGGAGGGAGGTGTCCACCCTCTTTCAACCAAAATCCAGACACGTTCATCAATGGATTTTAATGCAGATCTCATACGGGATTTCCAATATGCATAGTTTGTCCCGTAAAAAACTGGCATTTTATTATATAACTTCTCCATAATGAACACACTCATTTTCAAAAAATCAATTTTTCAGAAAATTGATATCTTAGAAAAATTTTGCGGAAAATTACACGATAAATTTGTGTAACTAGCTCTAATACCAATTTGAAGAAGAGTGCGCTTGCGTTCAAATAATGAAGTTATTTAATTAAACACAGTTTTTACCAAACAATTCCTAAGCATTCATCTATATGATATTAAGTGCGATGATGAAACATGTAAGAACACATATATGAGGAAAAATCCCCAACGAAGCAAAACCTTTTATTTTCACAATAATATTTGTAAGAGAACGACTTACACTGGATTAAAATGAAAATACAGTGACAAAGAAATACCCTCGGGTGTCGGTCCTGTTGTCGGCGACTGGAACAATCCCTTTCCATTAGGGCAACAGTGACGAAGAGAACGGCTTCCTCACACAGTACTCCAGATGAGTAAACGATCTTCTTGAAGGTTTAAAGATTCACACACATATATGGGAATGGTTTCGTGAATCAAAAAGTTTTAGAAAACCTTAAAAGTGAAGTCTTATTCTGGGCAGTTTTTACAGATTTTCGTGATTGCAAAAAGACTCAAAAAACGTGTAGAAGGAGATCAGATATTTATACAAAAATCGAGGTGGTGGCTCGTTCGAACGAGATTACATGTCGCTCGAACGAGATAGCATGTCGCTCGAACGAAGACAGAAGTCGTTCGAATGATATCGCGCGACATTCTATCGCGCGCGAATGACTTGCAAAGTCGCTCGAGCGAACTCGTCGATCGAGGCCATTCGCTTCTACACTTAGAAAAAAATTCTGCTTTTGATAAAAAATTAACCCAGTCTTCAAAAATAATTTTCAAAAAATATTTCCCAAATATTTATGTAAATATTTAAAACTCCAAAATAACATTTTACCGATAGAGTGTAGTGGAGTAGTGGGAATGAGCTGAGCAACACGTTGCATGAAGCATGATGCACGTGAAGAAAGTGGATGCAATGAATTCGGATACAGGCCGTCGAGGATGTTCGTGTTGACGTGCCAAATGTAACGATATCAGACATATGTACAGTGATCTAGGAGAAAAAAAAATTCCTAGATTCTACCCCGGACATTTATAGAATTATGTCCTTACAGGAGTCCCAGGATCATGCCGAGAGAATAGCTCGGAATCCTTTGGAATGCTGACCTCCATCAAAGCAGCAGACCAACCATCCTTGAATAACTTTTTCTTCGCCAACTCAATTTGAGAAGAAGCTACACCAAGGGATTTATCCCAGACTTTGTTGAAGCCACCCTCTCTAGCCTTATATCTCTTCACCTTCTCATCATCCAAGTCCTTTTGTAGCTTGACAGACTTAATTTTCTCAGCATCTAAGTCCTTCTGCATTTTGTCAAATAGACCACGAGCAGTCTCAGCAGCTTTCATCCTACCCTCTCATTTTTTTTATTCATTATCCAAGGCTTGTTAGGATTCAAACAAAGACTTTTTCAATTCATTAAAATCTTCTTCAACTTCACTAGAGGAAGAAGCTCTCAAAGCCTCATCTTTTTCCAACATATTGTTGAAGTCAATGAGGAACTGCATTAGAACAATAAATAAAGTCAGTATTATGAGGAACAAGTTAAGAGATAGTAATTAAAGAAGGTAAAAAGAATATACCATAACAAGGTTTTGAGCTGCCCTGTCAGAACTCTTGGAGCGAGACAATGCAGCAGCAATACTCCTATGGTCTGGCAAAGTCCCAGACTTTATTAATTATTTTTCCAATCCAGGGCCAAGAACCACTGGAGAGGAAGAAAAAGATATGGTGACCAACTCACATTGGTCAAGATGAGTAGAAGAACCTTCTGCTAACTTAGAAGGCAGCCCTTTCTTTATTCTGGTTAAGGAGCCCTCTTCAGTTTGCTTGGTTAGAAGCTTCTTCCCAAGCTCATTTTTATTTTTTCACCCTCGTATTAGCTCGTTTATAAGGGGGATTAATAGCAATATCTCCCAAAATATTGGGAATCTTCCTCTTCCCTATAGATGCAGCAAAGGGCAAATTTGAATCTAAGGAGGAAGGGAAAAGGGCAGCAATGTCACCACTGCCAGATGCGGTGGCTGAGGAAGTGGAAGGAGATTTTTGTTCAAGGTCAATTATAGGAGAATGATCAGGATGAGAAATGAAGGAAGAGATTGTGTTCTTGTACTGCAACAAATAATATTTGCATACCTGATGTGCTCCTCGCCAATCCTTTGATGAAGTCCCCAAATAAACTTCAATTCCCTAAAATTCACCTCACTTTCCTCTTGGGGCCCCTTCTCTTCTGATCACCTGCAATAAGAATGTTACATAGTATTAATTAGTATAATATTTATACAAGATATATGTAAATCAAAGAAGATAAATGAGGAATAACCTATCACATTGCCAAAAGGAGGGCACGTAGGCCCCTGATACTCAACATTTCCAGTTAAAGGGGCGTATTGCTAGTTTTTTACAACAACCCATGCTTAAAATAGTCCCTATTAGAGTCTGGAAGGTTAACTACTAACGCTTTATTTAAAACCCTAGTCTTTAAATAAAAAGTGGTATCGCTAGTTACTCACTTGTAATAAAACATTATCTTTGGAATCCCTAGATGGGTTCCATAAATTTGATTCAACCTATGCACTCCATTCACAACCCTCCAAGTATTGGGGGCTACCCTAGCTGGGACAACATCAAAGTATTGATAAAATTTAAGGCACAATGGGTTGGGAGGAAAAGTAAACCCACATTCAGCTATAAAAATAGATCAAAATCGGTGACCCTTAAAAGTGAGAAAAAATCAGTAGGTAAAATAGTGTGTTCCAAAACAACCCAAGATAAAATTTCAAATTCATTTCTGAATTCATCAAGAGAACCAACAGAGTAAACCATGATGAATAATATAAGAGAAAAGAAAGAATTCTTACAGAAATTAAGAATTCAGCAAGAACTGAAGGACAGAAAATGATCGTTCGAGAAAGAAAAAGAAGTCTTGAAGACACTGTAACCCAGAAACACTCAGAAGATTTGAGATGGTTAAAGTTCGTGGCTTTTCCCAATTTTTATTGGTCACCTCGAAAACTGAAAAAGTAATGATTAAAAGGCAGCGTCGATTGAACTGGTGGCGGCTAAAAGGCAGAAAAGACAGATTTGCCCAGAAATGATTAGTTAAAGTGGTGGATAATTTCAAAAATGCCACACGCATTATATCCCCATAATTAAACCAATTTTTTTTTATAAGTATGGGAAGTCGGTAACCGACCAAGCCTAAAATTATTGCTCGAGCAACTTTAGGAGAGAGAATGGTCTATACTCTTATAAAAACTTTAAGCATGAAACGTTGGGGGATTTTGTTGATACCAAAGAATATCCATCTACATGTACCATTCAGGTACTGACACGTGTTATATAGTGGGAGATTAATCCTAGTCATTAAGGATGAAATATCGACCAATTCCAAGAATGCCGACCAACTCTTGGAATACCGACCAACTCTTAGAATGCCAGCCAACGTGACGGGCAAACACCAACAGTTGTATATATTAATGATTGTACAGATGTATATGTCTACGATATAAAGACATTCCATCTCTTGATATTCCATCTCTTGTACACCCCCTGAGGACTATAAATACACTGTAAACCCTACATACTGGAAGACATGAAAAAAGAGGCAAATGAATAATCCCAAGGCAATACACAACAGTGCACGTAGGCTCTTTCCTCAAGTCGAACCACTTTAAAAATCTATTGTCTCTTATTTCTATTATCTGTTATCAATTAATTAGACTTGTCTAGTTTTTTGCATTAACAAGTACGAATATTTTATTGACAGTGAATGATTTCACTTATAATTCATCAACTCTCTCTAAAGTTTTGTTCTTATTGTTACTTAGGATATTCAAATATCAAAAGATAATTATTTTTCATAAGCAATTCTCACATGGGGGAGGATAAAACGTACCTGAAATATAATTATTCCTAAAGAATGGTCCGTTCTTGAAAAATGATGATAATGATCGTGAAATACTCACTTTATCTCATCTAATCCCCATATCACTCAATACAAAAATAAAGTGAAAATAATATTATAATGATATTAAAGATGCAGTTATATGGACTAGTTACAAATGTGCTTTCCACAATCATTGTCCCAATATAACAAAATAAACTAGGAAGTAAATAAATTTATTGCACACTAAAAGCGTGAAAAACCTATAGGTCCCAAATACTTGACTCCCTAGAAGTAGAGGTAAATAAAATCCTGCCCAAATAATACTCCTGAAGAGGTTATATATAACCCTCAATGAGAGGTTATGAACAAAAGACCCACTTTCTCTAAAATTCCATAAAAGGTTATTGTCTTGAAAATACACAAGTCCCTGAAAAGACTATAAAGCTCCTGAAGTAGGCAAATGTACCTAATATTAAATGAGATCTCTATGTTTTATACATATACAAAAGAAATGTGGGATCGCAAAAGATGATCAATAATGACATAACTATACAAAAATCAAAGGGCAATGATACTAAATCCATGTACTATAAATGAATGTCCATAAAAAATAAAATAAGAAAATATTGTGATACACATAATTCAATTCTCTTAATATACCTGGTTTTTTTAGACCTATAATACAAACTCTAAGTGACGTTAACCCTAAAAGTTGCGAATGGGTGTTTATAAGAAAGCGAAGTAATAAACTCACTAAAAAGTGCATAACTTATGGTACGAGGTTTTCAAAAGAAATCAAAATTGATTATATACGAACATATCATCTCGTTACAACGGTAAATACTTTTCAAATATCTGATTAGCTTAGCAATTTTTTAAATATATTATATGAGACTATTAAATATGATAACCCCTTATTTATACATGACTTAAATAAATAATACATCTCAAAATCCCCGAAGGGTTTTCTTTGTCTGGAGAAAAGATAGAAGTAGGTACTTAAATACATTAAGACGTTCATTGTACAACAAAATAATAAAATGGATATAGATGCAATCGTCTTCGAAAATACTTGTCCAATGAAAGGTATGAAAATAATCATATATGTTAATGTGTCATTATATAGATACCCTTAAACGGATCTGTTTTTAAAAATCTCAATTGGATCATAAAATACCTAAATAAGGAATTTAAATTTGAATGATCATGGGGTAGTTAGTAATTGCCTTGGCCTGCAGATGGAGAATAATTTGGATAAGCAATAATCCATAAATTGACTAGATTGAAAAGTCCTGCAATACTTTAACATATCTTAAGAATGCTATTTTTTATATCCATGGTCTCCGGTCTTTGGATATTATAATATCCATATCATCCTAGAGATGATGAAAAATATGAATTTGGTCGAGAAATACCATATTTGCATGTTATTATTGCATTGTTAAGTTTGGTCCAGAAGTACCATACTTGTGCATTAATAATATGTTGTTAAACATTGCACAATGCATGAGACTGGGCATAATATTCGTAGTTAATATTTTGAAGGAATTAATTACCATTAACTTTCAAGAAAATGACTAATATCAATCCCATTATATAATTTTATCTAACGATATGTATCTAGTTAGTTATGTACATGTGAGTTATCTATGGGATCCTCACAAGGAACAATAAATCTACATTGTGTACTCATGAATTGCTTGAAACAACATATGTTCCTACAACTATTTCTGAAGGCAACGGTGCCCGTATAGCTAAAATTCAAAGAGGTTATATCAAGAAAAATATGACCAACAGATTTCAGTTTTTCTACATCCATGAACTCCAGAAGAGTTATGCATCACATGAAATCCAAAAGAGTCATGCTATTGAAGTCAAATATATCCGATAAATTGAAATGTTAACCCCTCTTTACCAAAGTCCAGCTTCTGAAAAGAAATGAGATTGAAGTAACAACCTATTAAATCTATGCACCAAGTCAAAACAACATTCAAGAAGATTATGTATGATATATGAATGTATCGACTCAATCATCAGAGATATGTTATAATCAGGGAGAGCATCTCATTAGGGGGAGAAAATAACATGATATTTATTGACATATACGCGTTGTATTCTTTTTCCTTTAACTGGACTTTTTCATTGGATTTTTCTATTAATGGTTTTAACAATAAAACACCAAGTGCGTCCGACACCTATTAAATGATCACAAAAGTTATACTATTTTTCTTTCACTTTGGTTTTTTCCCACTAAATTTTTCTTAATAAGGTTTTAATGAGATAACAATCATTGGTTGGTAGAAATAATTTATATTCAAGGGGGGTTACAAAATATGTATTTATATGGATGTTCACTAATATCCATCGTTAATAAAGGGTTTCTTGGAATACCATAATTTGTATTATAAATAGGTGTGAAATCTCTTGAATATTTACATACCAATAAAATGACAAACTCTCTCCCTCTACATTATCTCTGTCCTTTTTATTTTACAACATAATATATATTGAATTGTAAATATGTTCTTATATGTATTTTAAAATCTTTGCTTATATGTGTAGGTGTTATTAAGGAAAATTCAAATATTTGGAGGATCTTGCAATTTTATGTATTAAAAAAAATATTATTATTGTAAGGCACTTATCTTTTAAGATTTTTAGTAATAAAATAAGGGAACCAATATGACTTCAGAATATATAACCTTAAAATGGTGATAAGTATCAAGTTGTTTGTTTGTTAAAAAAGTATTTTGTTATAATTAGGAAAAAAAATGATATTACAGTAAGTTAAAAATTATGCTTAGTGTGAATGTATTCCAAATAATATCAAATTTAACTTATTTTTAAAACAGAGAAATAGGTAGAAGTGACATTATAAATATATTAATAACTTCATTTTTTTATTAGCAATAATTATAACATTAGGCGTCACCATATCAATTTCCAAAGAATGATTTATTCAAGTCATCAAAATTCACGACATGACTAATGCCACTTAATTTTTTACTTCTTTGAATGAGATTCTTGCATGGTACAAGCATAATGATTGGCTTATCGGGTGTTAACATCGGTTGCCCCCAAACTCCTAAACTCTTTTTCACTATGGATTGATTTCCATCTTTTTTTTAACCTTTGTTCATTTGTCCTTTTAAACTCCTTTTTTTAACCTTTGTTTCTTTATTGACTTAACTTTTCATTTTTAACTAGAAAATGAGTTAATTAGTATTTAATTCTTAAAAATGTTATATTTAATGCTTAATTTAATATATTTCAAAAAAAAATTATTCGGTAAAAAAATATTTTATTTAATGCTAAATTCCTATATATTTTAGTCTTAAAAATGTTATATTAGTGCTAACATCATGCCAATGTCATTGGGGACTAAAAACTATTTTAAAAATATGTTAGACTTAAAATTAATCAAATAATATATTATGAGTTTTTTGTTAAGTGCGTATAATTTTTTTTACATTTCGTGAGTTCCAAAGCAATCCCATTTTTAGTCCCCAATTGCACTCAAACACACTTTAACTCTAAATAAAATTGAACATGCAAGTGAAAATATATGGAGTTAGCCGTCACTTATTTTATTAGGTACGCTAGTACAAATCTTTCAAATATTAGTCAAATTGACTTAACAAGTTTGATAAACTATGAGCGGTAATTTTATAGATGAAACAAAAATATGGCACGAAATGACCCAAAATTGATCAAAGATTGACATTATAAGCCGTGTTTGTTTCGGATCCTTTTGACACGAAGATGTGTTGTATATTATTCGTGTGAAACTTATGACTCGTGTTATCGTGTCTTGTTGTGTTGTATATTGTTCGTGTGAATAAAAAATGTATTTCACTCACTTTACCCATCCCATTGTGGATGCCTTTAACAAATTTTTTTAATGTTACAATATTTAAAATAAATTTTTGTATTTCTTAAAATAGTTAAAAAAATAAAAATAAAATCAATTATGCATAAAAAAACTAAGTTTTATTTTTAATCTTTAACTATCAAAAATGTTATTTTTTTAAAATTAAAATTGTTATAAGCAATTTAAAGTTGTATTCATTTATATTATTTATGAAGAAAAAAAAACGTGTTGGAAGCAGTTTTTTAATGATACAAAAGATTAAAATATTTACACATAAAATATAGACTAATATTACATATCTACGTATACATATGTATATATATTACTTATGTTCTAAATTAATAGTCCTTAATTTATTTTTCTGTCATCCCAACCACAAAAACTTTTTTTTAGTTACTAAAACTTTTTCAGATTCTCTAAAAGAAACAGACTCTGAATTGAATGTGCACCCAAAGGAATGGACAAAAGGCAAATATTTGGTGCATGTACTAACCCGGGGTTAACTCCCAGTAGTATAGCAATACTCATAGTACAAAATGAAATCAAACGAGTGTCGTGTCATACACACAACAGTTAATGCGTAAAATTTTCATATAATTCGATTAAAATATCAATCAATCCATGTATGCGAGATACATGATGATATTATTTATTCATTTATTTTTGTTACATGAACCATAGGGTGTCCAAGCCAGCATTTCTGCACACCTTGACTAATCCTCGCTCGAGTCGGATAGGATAACAAGGGTGACAAACCTCTCCCATCCAGTATTTAACGCAGTGTGACACCCCGCCCAATTAAATATAGGGTGATCAGTCCTCTACCAATTTAGAATAGGATATTGAGTTGGCTCATTCTCAGCATCACTGTCGAAATTTTTTTTAACATATTAATCTCCTGATATAAAATTAAGCTAGGTGTCAAAACATTTCCAATTTTAATAAAACCAAGTAAATCCATTTCTTTCCATCTCAAAATATAAACCATTCACCACACATAGGAATGTAAATAAATACTGAACATGAATCAAGTACTGCAATAAATAATACTGAGTAAAACTCTCAGTTCAAAACTCCAAACCATACAATAAACTAAATACAAAATCTCTTATGGAAGAACTAGGAGTGGGCGACATATTCCCTAAACAAGAAGTCTAGATAAAACTGAATGGAAAGGACAGATGCGTCTACTGTAAGGACCTACAACTTCCACAGCAGCTGCAGCACGTCAACCAATCCAAATCTCTAAATTTGATACTCCCGTGGCTGAGCACCTGATATAATATATATATATAGAAAAAGAGAGAAGAGATACAAGAAACTGGTCAGAGCCCGATGTGTAAAAATATTTTAGCAAGTATTTAAAACTGGTTCTTAAAACAAGTCTTATACGCATGTTAGTTATCGAACTCTCATATGAGTTCCTCACCTCTCGTCTATTGTGGACGCCTAACGTACATCTAATCTCCCCCTGGTTATACCTCCCAGTCTAACTAGTCAGAAACCATACTAATACTAACTATGCTCACTAATAGTATTCCCGTATCGCCCATACAATACGCTATTCAGCTAGTTTATCTTACATACTAAATTTCATTTTTCACCGTTTGAATGGTTAATCTTTTATTCACTAAGATCATTTTACTTCTCATTTTCATTTTATCTACTAGTCTCACAAAGTATAAAGTTATCCAAGTACACTCATACATATATATAGTCTCATCATCCCTATATATATACACTAATCCTGCACCCTTAGCTTAAGACCGCATGGTACAATGTAATAAATATTATTATTACCAAATCTACTAATTTCACACAGTAGCAATATTCACAAGTCCATATATATATATATAGTCACATCATCCCTATACATATATATATACTAATCCTGCACTCCCGGCTAAGTCCCATTAGTGCACATATCCAGAAAATCATGCATTCCCGGGTTAGCAACCATTAATGCACCTATCAATAACAATTCATCACCCCCGGGTTATCACCCATTAGTGCGCCTAACAATAGAATATTGCATCCCCGGGTTAGCACCCATTAATGCACCTATCAATAATAATTCAGCACCCTCGGGTTATCACCTATTAGTGCGCCTAACGATAATCATCTTTGTACCCTGGGTTATCACCCATTAGTACACTTAATAATAAAGTTTCTGCACCCTCGAGTTATCACTCATTAGTGCTCTTAACTATAAGGTTCTTGCCCCCCCGGGTTATCACCCATTAGTTCTCTTAACAATAATATCACATAATAGGCATACACACATCCTATTATAATTTATAGGTATTTCTCCAACCTACATATATACTCTTCGTACGTATTTTAATCTCATCTCTACGTATTGTATAAATATTTAGATTACTATCGCTCTCGTAATCTCCAAGGTATACTCTCTCTCTATACCGAAATAATTAAAGTATTGATTCTCACATACTTTCCTGAAATTCCATCTTATTTAAATTTACTAATTGGCAGTTCCACTCACTCCAATAAACCGGTAAGTTCAAAACTAGACTTTGAGAAAAATCCCCAAAATTCCCTCTGTCGCTCGAACCAGAAGGGTTGTCGTTTGAACGACTTCCACGTGTCGTTCGAGCGGCTTCACGCGAGATGCCATCTCGCTCGAACGACTTCGCACGAGATCTCCATCTCGCTTGAACCACTTCGCGCGAGATCCCCATCTCGTTTGAACCACTTCGCGCGAGATTGCGCGAGATCGCACTGTTCGTCTTCTTCCCCAAACTTCAACGTTTTTCACATTTTTTTAACCTAAAAACCTCTAAGATTCAATTCCC
The DNA here is from genome assembly GCA_949130495.1 of Sambucus nigra. Classification (NCBI taxonomy): domain Eukaryota; kingdom Viridiplantae; phylum Streptophyta; class Magnoliopsida; order Dipsacales; family Adoxaceae; genus Sambucus; species Sambucus nigra. The sequence goes on along the minus strand of OX422213.1, from coordinate 164,967,173 downwards.
AATAACTCATCATCAATACCCATCAACCCCTAACAGGTTATAGATCATTTCTATCATCCTAGGATCCTTAATTCGTCATTAATCATCATAATTACATAAATCCCAAATTAATTCACATGAACCCTAGTTTTCCAAATTTCAATTCAAGAACCTAATCAACCCAGATTCATTCATCAATATATAATCCAATTCCATGATTAATTCTCTGCATACATGAATGAATTCCAACCACTTATTAAACCAATCCTTAATCATAATTTAAATCTCCAATTTTCACCCAATTAACATATAAATCATGATTAATTCCACCTCGACTAACATGAGCATGATTATTGCTAAAAGAAAGCAAGTAATAAACACTTGCCTCAAATATGATGGTCTGGTCCGTTGGTGATGTTGGTATATACGCGTTCCTCTTTTCGCGATCTACGCGTTGGTGGTCACGGTTGTGCAAGGTGATGCTAAATGAGCCTTCTCTCTTGGAAATTGGTTTTCCCTCGCACCCTCCATGGCCGTTCTTGATTTGTGTAACCTGTTAACCATAATGGACTTCCTAGGATGATATAATAAATCCCAATTTTCGTCCATTAATTTAGCCCAAAAATACAATTTACCAAAATGCCCTCTCGGGGTGCCGGTTAGGTCTAAAATTGCCCCGGGACCCATACTAAACAACCAGGTATACTATTTTGACTATCTCGACCCTCCCGAACTCAATGGCGCACTCGAAATGACCATACGAGTTAATATAAATAATTTCTCTTTTTATTTCATTCAATTAGTCCCGACACGAACCACACGCGTGTTAGACTTAAATTACCAAATTGTCGTATTTCTCACTTTCGACAATTTATCAAATATCATAATTCCATATTACATATCACACAGTAATATTTAACAGTTCACAACAATAAGTATTAAACCTTGTCATGCTAGTTAATAATTATTTTAATCCGGATTAATAACAAATTAATTTCTCATATTTTAATTTAATTAATCCAACAACAATAATTAATCTCATATTTATTCCCATAATAATAATAATTAATAACATAATTATTTAAATCGTAAAAAATACGGGGTGTTACATACTCCCCCCCCTTACAACGGAATTTCGTTTCGAAATTCGGAAAAAGTATACCAGGTACAGACAGTGCTGTAACAATATTGCGCATCACATCCCGACGCTCACGAGTAAGCTACTCCGTACTACCCATATAGTACACTATCGAATACCCTTAATAATGAACACTTCACATGTGTTTGATTTAAACTCCAGGTTACCCTGTCGTATAGGATCTTGCCCAAGCCTTTCTGCTTAAGTTTCACTACTTCAACATTATTTTGGATATTCACTATATAGTCTTCTACTATAAGCATCTTAGTAAATTTATCCTATTTTCATATACATACGACTTTGTCTCGTGTCTTTCATAGACGTAAATTCACTGTGCAATATATATTTCACACACAATATATACGATAATATCGACTCTTCTCCGACATTTGTAATCATAACTGGTCCCTCACTTTTAACTATCAAGTAGGACAACAACAAAGTTTACCATACCATACTTCTACTGGCACTCTGCCCGAACGTGAACTTATAGGAGTTATTTGGACACAAAATCCACTAGTGGAAGGTACTACTCCCGCCCTCCTCTAAGATCTCAGGGTTCACATAAAATTTTCTCTCCCGCATCTGATTAGACCGCTTGTCCCGACCATCCCTCTGTGGGTATTAGGCCGTACTCAATCGCATTTTAGTACTTATAATCTGACCATCTCTGCTACATTAGAAGATCCTTGGGAATACTCTTCCATTCTCTAGTGGAATAAGCCCCTACCGGTTTTGAATTGTCCGCCCTTCTTCTAACAGTTAGTTGACCCACTGCAGACTAACTTTGAAGGTTACTCTACATTAAACCCATCATCACTGTTGTTTGTATTCTGACCCATCTTGTCTTTCTTGAATAAATTTTGATTTATCTTGAAACGTAAGTCTCTGACAAAACGTCGCGAATAAGCTCCGGCTTACCCGACTACATGTTATCGAATTCATATACTAATCACAATCCACTACCTGATTCAATCCCTTAGGGCGCCCATACACTATATACCTCACGCATCATTATACAAAAGACATAAAATTTTCTTACCTCAATTCTTGCACACTCGGTATGCTGATGTGGTAGGGGTAAACTCAATCGCCCCACTAACCATAACTTAATCAATCCTTCAATGGTATCATTGCTCTATTCAGAATGATACTGAGACTAGGCGACTCTATTGGCCTTAAGTCATAAACGAATTATTAACTCTCAATTATATCCTCCTATAGGTACAATAACCAACATACAAAACTTATGTATTATCGGCCAAACTTCTCTCCAACTCCCGACGTTTGCTAGTTTCATGCGTGGGATGTCTCGCAAAGAGAAATCCAAACAAGGAACCCCCCGATACACTACTATCTAACCTAGCCGGTTGTCGAGGTTCGTAAGGCATTCAGTACCTACTATGTACTTTTCCACAATCTACGTATTGTGACATAAAAGTTTACTCGTCCACTCTCATGTCTGTAAAAAGGTAACATGAAGCACGACGCCCTAACTATCCCAAGTACTTGGCGCTATAAATATATAACGAGCTATATTTCGTCGCTCGATAAGAACGCAATGTATTCTAAGTCTTAACAGATAAATAAATCTCTGTGCTCGGGAATCGCATATAATTAGACACTATACTCGCTGAGGTCTATAATACCATGAAAGTTTCATATATACCCATATCTGGGCCCAACCATATTTTAGGTGGCGCCACACAAAACTAAGATCACTCCTCCCGGAGTATCCGACACGACAGTCACAACACTATATTTTTACTATCGTTTAACCATACGGTAATTAATAACTACACATTACCATAAGAAACTCTACTAAAGCTGACTCAATGCAGTAGTAAATTATAACAACAAAACACATTCTTAGGGCCCTCTCGATTCACTCACGAGCAATCATCAAAATGCCCTGCTAACAACGAGAAATACTTTTGTAACAAGACTGTTAAAACTAATGTTCCCACTAAACTCGACCCACACGCTAAGTTTAGGGTTTCCAATTTACATGCAAGTTGTGGCACACCCATGTCACTAGAATCTATCCTTCACTCACAAGGAAGAAACAAAACCTAACCAGTCTCACCCAATCACAGGGTCTCAGCACGTAGCTGCCGTCATGACCCATGAACATCTGCAATCGTCATACATCCTAGGATTTCATCCTATAGTTGTCCCCTCTCACCATGGACAATTTATTCCATCATGTGGATTTCACGCCCATTGTTGAAACGTTGGCCCAAACTCGTCAGGCCTCAATTATAGCTTTATTAAGCTCCCGTTTACATCCCGGGTCCCGTGGACCCTGTCATACTGTATGCTTCTATTAACGAAGACTCTACTGGTTCATACTGAACCCATTACTCTCGAGTTATAAATTTCTTGGGTCTAATTCTTTTGACCCCAATTTCTTTCATTGGAAGTCTCACTCCTCCAGTCGTTGTGCCTAACTGGCACGGTTTACCATTTCTAATCTCTTTGGTCTCACTTCTCAATTGTGGACACCTTCAATACTTGTATTTCTACTTCCTTCACATAAGGAGAACTTCACGAACCATTTCCTCGTCACTGGTCCCACTGACCATTTTGGGAATGTCCTTCTCTCGGACCGACAATCTCAACTCACAATTATTCTTCCATTGTCCCTTTGGCTACGCTAGCTATCGGAACTATGGTTGGCCTCTACAGCCTGATTGACTTCATCATCCTCTTGAAGTTAATCACTTAAAATCATCTAACCGAGTTCCCTATTGGGTATACTCTCACGTGGGGTTTCACTAACACCGTTAAATTCAGTTTCTGCTCTTCAGCAGGTTCGTTAACCCTCTTTACTCCCTTCTCTTGGAAGAACTGCAATCACTAGCAACCATATAACTTTGATGACATCAACATTAGTCATCCTATCTAGATTTCTCATCCATATTGGTATTCTACTCACGGTTCCTTTATCAACTATAAACCCTTTAGATGATTTATACCCCTCTGCTAGGTACGAAGTTCATTATGCAATCCAACCTCTCTCTCATGATCGGTTTCTATCTTACCCATCATTTTAACATCAAAATTTCACTTGCATTTTGTTACCACATCGAATGGAAGACCTCATGGTCAACTCGTACCTAATTTCTCTCTAAACTTCAAACACACCTCTTCATACACGGTGATTGCCTCTAATCACTACACGATGCTCCTAAGAGCTATAAATTTTAACTCTAAATTTAAATTCTGAGTGTCGTCACGCCCCACTCTACACAACTGCCTTCGGATTTCCTATCTCCCCTGGTCTGTTACACTTTGTCATTTTCTTTTCCACATCTTCACCGGTGGGTTTTCAAAAGAGTCCCTCTGATTTCCCTTTTATCGACTATGTTAGGTGGTCTTAAATTCACTCCACCATTATCTATGACTGTGTCCTGGGAACCCGAAGTTCCCAAGTGACGATTTTTACTATCTATTGCTTAAGTAATCCTCATGGTGGTCTTTAACCCGATCACTCTTTCCCGATTGCTCTGTGTCTCTCGTTAAGCTTCTTCTCCCGCAGTTCTTCTTACGGCCCTCACTGGTCGTCCTAAAATGTTCGGTGTTCGAATCACACAGAATTTTATATAATGAGTCACATCCATTATAATTCATAGTGGGAGAACGTAAGTCGCATACGTAAGGGAACACAACAATCCTATCATAAGGCTCTACATCAAAGAACGATACGCTGAAACGTAATAAGTCGCACAGATCCAAAGGACACTAGAACCTGATACTCTGATACCACCTGTGACACCCCGCCCAATTAAATATAGGGTGATCACTCCTCTACCAATTTAAAACAGGATATTCAGTTGGTCCATTCTTAGCATCACTGTCGAAAAACTTTTTAACATATTAATCTCCTGATATAAAATCAAGCTAGGTGTCAAAACATTTCCAATTTTAATAAAACCAAGTAAATCCATTTCTTTCCATCTCAAAATATAAACCATTCACCACACATAGGAATGTAAATAAATACTGAACATGAATCAAGTACTGCAATAAATAATACTGAGTAAAACTCTCAGTTCAAAACTCCAAACCATACAATAAACTGAATACAAAATCTCTGATGGAAGAACTAGGAGTGGGCGACATATGCCCTAAACAAGAAGTCTAGATAGAACTGAATGGAAAGGATAGATGCGTCTACTGCAAGGACCTACAGCTTCCACAGCAGCTGCAGCACGTCAAGCAATCCAAATCTCTAAATCTGATACTCCTGTGGCTGAGCACCTGATATAATACACATATATAGCACAAGAGAGAAGATATACAAGAAACTGGTCAGAGCCCGATGTGTAAAAATATTTTAGCAAGTATTTAAAACTGGTTCTTAAAACAAGTCTTATACGCATGTTAGTTATCGAACTCTCACATGAGTTCCTCACCTCTCGTCTATTGTACACACCTAACGTACATATAATCTCCCCCTAGTTATACCTCCCAGTCTAACTAGTCAGAAACCATATTAATACTAACTATGCTCACTAGTAGTATTCCCGTATCGCCTATACAATACGCTATTCAGATAGTTTATCTCACATACTAAATTTCATTTTTCACCGTTTGAATGGTTAATCTTTTATTCACTAAGATCATTTTACTTCTCATTTTCATTTTATCTACTAGTCTCATAAAGTATAAAGTTATCCAAGTACACTCATACATATATATAGTCTCATCATCCCTATATATATACACTAATCCTGCACCCTTAGGTTAAGACCGCATGATACAATGTAATAATTATTATTATTATTACCAAATCTACTAATTTCACACAGTAGCAATATTCACAAGTCCATATATATATATATATATAGTCACATCATTCCTATACATATATATATATACTAATCCTGCACCCAGGGCTAAGTCCCATTAGTGCACATATCCAGAAAATCATGCATCCCCGGGTTAGGACCCATTAATGCACCTATCAATAATAATTCATCACCCCCGAGTTATCACCCATTAGTGAGCCTAACAATAGAATATTGCATCCCCGGGTTAGCACCCATTAATGCACCTATCAATAATAATTCAGTACCCCCGGGTTATCACCCATTAGTGCGCCTAACAATAATCATCTTTGTACCCCCGAGTTATTACCCATTAGTACACTTAATAATAAAGTTTCTTCACCCCCGAGTTATCACTCATTAGTGCTCTTAACTATAAGGTTCTTGCACCCCCGGGTTATTACCCATTAGTGTTCTTAACAATAATATCACATAATAGGCATACACACATCCTATTATAATTTATAGGTATTTCTCCTACCTACATATATACTCTTCGTACGTATTTTAATCTCATCTCTACGTATTGTATAAATATTTAGATTACTATCGCTCTCGTAATCTCCAAGGTATACTCTCTCTCTATACCGAAATAATTAAAGTATTGATTCTCACATACTTTCCTGAAATTCCATCTTATTTAAATTTACTAATTGGCAGTTCCTCTCACTCCAATAAACCAGTAAGTTCAAAACTAGACTTTGAGAAAAATTCCCAAAATTCCCTTTGTCGCTCGAACCAGAAGGGTTGTCGTTTGAACAACTTCCACGTGTCGTTCATGCGACTTCGCGCGAGATGCCATCTCGCTCGAACGACTTTGCGCGAGATCTCCATCTCGTTTGAACCACTTCGCGTGAGATTCCCATCTCGTTTGAACCACTTCGCGCGAGATTGCGCGAGATTGCACTGTTCGTCTTCTTCCCCAAACTTCAACGTTTTTCACCATTTTTTAACCTAAAAACCTCTAAGATTCAATTCCCAACAACTCATCATCAATACCCATCACCCCCTAACAGGTTATAGATCATTTCTATCATCCTAGGATCCTTAATTCGTCATTAATCATCATAATTACATAAATCCCCATATTAATTCACATGAACCCTAGTTTTCCAAATTCCAATTCAAGAACCTAATCAACCCAGATTCGTTCATCAATATATAATCCAATTCCTTGATTAATCCTCTACATACATGAATAAATTCCAACCACTAATTAAACCAATCCTTAATCATAATTTAAATCGCCAATTTTCACCCAATTAACATATAAATCATGATTAATTCCACCGACACTAACATAAGCATTATTATTGCTAAAAGAAAGCAAGTAATAAACACTTGCCTCGAATATGATGGTCTGATCCGTTGGTGATGTTGGTATATACGCGTTCCTCTCTTCGCGATCTACGCGTTAGTGGTCACGGTTGTGCAAGGTGATGCCAAATGAGCCTTCTCTCTTGAAAATTGGTTCTCCCTCACACCCTCCATGGCCGTTCTTGATTTGTGTAACCTGTTAACCCTAATGGACTTCCTAGGCTGATATAATAAATCACAATTTTCGTCCATTAATTTAGCCCCAAAATACAATTTACCAAAATGCTCTCGGGGTGCCAGTTACACCTAAAATTGCCCCGGGACCCAAACTAAACACCCGAGCATACTATTTTGACTATCTCGACCCTTCCGGACTCAATGACGCACTCGAAATGACCATGCAAGTTATTATAAATAATATCTCTTTTTATTCCATTCAATTAGTCCCGATACGAATCACACGCGTGTCAGACTTAAATTACCAAACTGCCATATTTCTCACTTCCGACAATTTATCAAATATCATAATTTCATATTACATATGACACAGTAATATTTAACAGTTCACAACAATAAGTATTAACCCTTGTCACGCTAGTTAATAATTATTTTAATCCGGATTAATAACAAATTAATTTCTCACATTTTTATTTAATTAATCCAACAACAATAATTAATCGCATATTTATTCCCATAATAATAATTAATAACATAATTATTTAAATCGTCAAAAATACGGAGTGTTACACGCAGTTGCATTCCCAAGCCCCGAATTGAGAACTTTGGTTACGCTAGAACAGCCCACTGCCAGTTGATCTACGCTCCCGGTGATTGATCATATTTTTTATTATCACTTTAGTGATGTCTTTAAAATTACACAATTAAAAATGACGTTAGATCATTTTTAATTTTTGGATCATTTAAACAAAACTCCAATTTAATCATACAATATATGACTTAACCTCAATTATTGCATATAATTAGGCATCCCTCCAAAATCACAAAAATACCACTTATTTAATGAAATTGACACATATTTCTTGCAAATCCAGATTAATGCAAATCAACATTTATTTTATATAAATCGGCATTCATTTCAATTAAATTGACGTGTTTTTGCCTGACTTTAATGTGATGCCTGATTATTTGAAAAATGGAATTAAGTCAAATTTCTTATTATCAAAGTGGGGTTTTCTAAAAGTGATCCTTAATTTTTTGCTTTTAACTCCTTTATCCAATAACCTTTTGAGTTAAAAGACAATTTTTTAAAAATATATACACTTAGTTTTGTAAAGTAAACATGATTCTTTTTTTTTTTGCAAAAATTTATAATTTTATAATATATACATAGATTTTTATAATATATACGTGAAATTTATATATCTCTTAATTTATGAGGTCTACAATAAGGGTTGAAAGTAAACAGTGCCCAAAATATATATTAATGATAAAACAAAACAAAAAAATGGTTGGTGAGGAAGTAAACTGAAAACTTTTTTTTTCTTTTTCAAAAGCCACTAATTACATTATTTAGGAAAAATTGGTGATCCTAATAGTAATACTGCAAACGCTAGTTACGCTTTATTTGTGATGAAAATAAAGTAACTCAGCAGCACACAACGCCATTATGTATAAATGATGGGATAATTACATATCAAATACAAAAATCAAAAGAAAAAAGAAAATGCCCCATGCCCAACCCAGGAAAATCATTATTCCATAAAAAAACAAATGAACAATATAGAAAAGAAAAGCTATCACACACGCTCACTAACCACTAATCAACCCAAAATCTCCACCAAGCCTCAAAAAAATCCCACTCCCCCCACCAAACCCACAGCTAACGCCATTACCAACCCCCCACCCATAATTTTCTGAGACTGAGACCCATTACTATCACTAGCCGTCTGATCAGCCGAGTCTGCATCCTCATCCTCCGACCCATCAGGCCCCGGCGCCTCCGCTTCATCCTCACTGGAATCCCCTTTGGGCGCTGGCGCTTTCTTCCCCTTCACCACCGGTGCTGCTTTAAAAAGCTCCCTCGGCTGCAAAACCTTATCAATCTTGTAAACGGATAAAGGGTCTTCATCCACAATAGTCCCAGTAATAGTCGCTGTCACAACTTTAGTCTCCAGCTTCACATCCTCACCGTCATTCTGCACTGTGAAATCATACTTATTCGCCCCCTCAGTTGCTAATGTGTTCATTACCCCATTGTTTGACCTCAACATCCCCATGGATTGGTACACTGGCACTCCGTGGTACAAGACTAGAGCAGTTTTGCCCGATTTAGTCAAGTTCTTGTACTTGGGCATGAACGCGTTCACGACACTGTCGCTGGGACAGAACACACTTAATCCACTCTCCACGCTTGAGGTGAAAATCTCTTCGGATCCCGAGGAAACTAATAGGTCATAGAAGGCTTTGCATCCTTGCCGAACCATCAGAGATGTTAGGTTTTGTACTTTTGGTCCGGCTGTCGGTGCTTCGGCTTCCGGGGATGATATCACCTGTTAAATATATGCTTTCAAATAATTAATTAAGTGTATGAGCTGGTGACACAAACTTTGACTGACATAAATGTCTGTTCACTAACATGTCCACTTGAGGATTGCGACAAAACAAATAAATTAAAAATGTCTAACTTGTGAGATATCATAATATTTATAAATTGAAAATAATAAGAAAGTTAATTTTGTTATACTTACAAAATCTTTCATGCAAATATATATTTTTTTATTTATTTTAATATGTACTAAGACATTATGGTATGAGTTAACAATATTAAATTCACAAAAATAAATTTGTAACTAAAAATGTTTATACATTAGTTTCTACCCAAGTGGATTACAACATACAAATTTACAGCATTGAAAATTTTATTTGGAACTAAAACGACTACAAATTGTATATGTTATTTGCTTTGAAATGTCAAAAAAACTCTCTGCTTATAGGGTCACTTTCTAAATTGTTTTTAATCTAATAGGTTGGAATCTTATGTGCTAATTCACACCGTCGCGATCCAAATTAGGAGAGGGGCTTAGCTTAAAAATTTCTTGCAAATGTATACATTTTATTCATATAAAAAGTAATTAATTATTATGTTTACAAATAAATAAAAACTATGATTAAATGCACTGTAAATAAAAATGATATATAGTAACAGGTTTTATTAATATCTTGTGATACTTTTTAAACTAAGGTGGGCTGCATTTACTGACACCCTACAAAAATTAAGGTTATTTCATCTTGTGACAAATGTAGAATGATCATCACTTTTCTCCCGTAAATAATAGTTGCAAGAGTATATAATCACGATTTGTTCGTATGTGAATAATCAAATTACCAGCTCACATTTCAATTTATGACCATAACTTTATGTGGACCAAATTTATTGCCACTTTTGAGTAACACGTTCACATCCACCAATTAAGTTTAGATTGCATGATCTAATAGATGGCCTACCTGACTGATATGTATGACGGAAATGTTGTAGGGCATTTCTTGAACGGACTTGACGAAGACAGCATTGAGGTGACCACCGTTGTCCTCTGCACCAAACCCAACCTTTCCTCCTTTAAGATCGGTGATGTTAACATACCCGGAGGTCCCAGGTGCCTCACCGGTGGCCTGGAACATGGTAGCAGTTAGGGTGGAGCCTTTAGTGATCTGGTGAAGCTTTTTAGCACCAAAGTAGTCAGCAAATACATGGAGTGAGAGAACATTCTTGAGAGTCGAGATGGGAAGGCCACGAGCCAAGAGGGCTGACATGCCAGCGTTGTCAACCGCACAAACAGTGATGGTCTGGCGACGGTTAATCTCCGCGGCGAGGTGGGTGACGGTTAGGTAGTGGTTGAAGGTGGAGAACTCTGGGTGTTTGGCCAGGATGCGGGTGATGTTGTGGCCATGTGTGGTGGTGAGGGATAGAAGGGTGAGGAGGACAGATAAAATGAGTGTCGGCAGTACCTTCATTGTGCCGCCGGTGAAATGGGGGAGGGGGATCTTGGTTTGAGTGATAAAAGGGACAACTAATGAGTACTGTGAGTGAGAGTTTGAGATGTGTCTTTATATACGGACGTAAATAAATATAAAAATGAATTGGGTGCTGCTTTATATTAATGTCCGTTTTACCTGGCCTCACTCACTGCTACCGTATCTGTTTATTGGTGAAATGATTGAACACAGACTTTACACTTTATGTTATTATTGTGTAAAGTATAATTTAAAATTAATATTTGTTTACAATTTATTACAATTTTTTTTTGATATAGTGACATGGTATTAATATATGGTGCAGAGTAAATAATTAAAGTGTTGGTATTTAGCCCGTCTTGGAATAAAATCACTATTATAATTTGAAAGTCAAACTGAAAAACTAAATTTAATATTGTTAATTAGTGTAGATAAAAGGTTAATACATATTGTAAACCATGAAATAGTAATTTTTAAAATGTAACTCTTAATTTGAAGTTTTGTAAAAGATAATTTGACTCATAAATTTAGACTAACAAGTGTTGATAATCAGTGCACATAAATTATATAAATAAATAATATTATTTCAAAAAATATAATATAAATATCTTACATTTAGAAAAATGCAAGTGTTTCATTTTAAAAGCATATGTTGAAATTCATTAAGCTTTCTGATTTTAGTATGTTAAAAAAAGAAAAAAAAAGGGGGTTGGGAGGTTTGACTCATTGATCGGTAATTATATTTTTCTCTAATCTCTAATTTATTTTTTGGATACTAAAGTTTCTTTTCCTTAGACTATACACGATTTTGAGTAATGTATACATTAAGTTTTGTAAAGTATTCATGCTTTTTTTTAACTTTTTATTTTAAAAAATTGTAATTTGTATTTGTAATTTTATATACATAATTATTCTTATAATATGCACGTATGATGTTTTTCTATATCTAATTTATAAAGTATATATTACGGGTGATGAATCTTAATATTCAAAAAATATGTAAGTAAATTAGAGTAAAAAAATATATTAGTCAATGATTGAAATAAAAAAAAAACTCTCAAAAAATATTGACAAAAACAGTCCATTTGGAATGAATTTGAGGTAATACATTCTACGTAATTTCTATCACAGAATAATTAAAATTCATGTATGCTTGGTAAATAATGTACGATAATATTTTATATACATAACCGACTAATTTGTGCATCAGCGGCTCCTCGTCTATAGATGTATTGCCCACGTTTTTAACTGATTTACAGATTGTCTTGATTGTTTGTACCTCGTCGCCAAGCAAAGAACAATTGAAAGTTGTTCTATCAAGAGCCATAAAAGAAATACTAATAACTTCCAGATGGAAGTATTGAATCATATAAATCTCCATTAAGTCTCACAAAGGGCATTTGTTAATTAATTGATTAGATACAATTTTTAATAATTAATTACATATTGTCTTTATCGAACGTCTGCTTCACATATACACCAGAAAAATAAAGAATTATACATATTCTTTATTTCGTTTCTGGTGAAATGTGGGACCAATGAGTGTCGGTAGCAACCATTCACCTAAAAATGCCAGTGTGTTGTGTTGCAAAGATGCCATATTAATCAGGTATTTTCAACGTGAAAACCCATATGCGGCCTCATTTTAAGCTAATGAGTACTGTGAGCGTGAGTTTGAGATGTGTCTTTATATACGGACCAATATAAATATAAAAATGATTTGGGTGCAACTTTATATTTTTGCCCATTTTACATGGCCTCACTCACTACTACCGTATCCGTTTATTGGTGAAATGATTGAACACAGACTTTACACTTTATGTTATTATTGTGTAAAGTATAACTTAAAATTAATGTTTGTTTAGATTTTTTTTTTGATACAGTGATATGGTATTAACCTTTTTGGAAGTATGATAATATACCATACTTGTCATTTTAGTGGCATAAAGACGTAACATTGAGCATTTAATAATATTATAAAAAATGCGTTTTAAAAGTGTTTTGCAAAATAGGAAATTTTGATTTAATCGAATTTCAAAAGATTTGATACATTCACATTCTATTCATTTTTAAATTTTACTACTTTCCATAATCAAAGAAAATAATCTCATAATTACCAAAACCGTCTTTAACCTTCCATTTTTATTTTCGCAAATAATTACATGTGTCTCATATTTATAAAACATGACGAAAAGCCAAAAAAAATATCGACTTGAAATTAATTATAAATGTCATTTTAAAATTAAAACTAAATATTTTTACTCATTTTGAAATTTGCTCTACTATTTAGAATGACTAAATAACATTACATTAAGACCAATTACAAGGCAATTTATAAAACTAGTTCTCCAAATGATCCAATTATATTTTTCCTTTCAATAACTCTAGGGCAATAAGCAAAACAAAATAACAAAATGCTTTTACGCCAATCCAATAGTAATGCAAAAATTGAAAAAATAAATAAATAATGAAATTCTATGTCAATATGCTGATCATGAAGAAACCTTAAGTTTAATAAACAATTTAACATTAATATTTATTGAAATATCATGAATTTAGTAACTGAATACTCATAAAAGTCTCTTTTTGAAATATTACCAAAAAAAAAATCATAAATAGATACTACAGAGTAATTAATTAAAGTGTTGGTATTTAACCTGTCTTGGACTAAAATCACTATTATAATTTGAAAGTCAAAATGAAAAAGTAAATTTAATATTGTTAATTAGTATAGATAGAAGGTTCATATATTGTAAACCATGAAATAGTAATTTTTAAAATGTAACTATTAATTTAAGGTTTTGTAAAAGATAATTCGACTCATAAATTCATACTAACAAGTGTTGATAATCAGTGCACATAAATTATATAAATAAATAATATTCTTTCAAAAAATATAATATAAATATCTTACATTTAGAAAAATGCAATTTAAAAGCATATGTTGAAATTCATTAAGCTTTCTCATTTTAGTCTCTTATAAAAAGAAAAAAAAGGGGTTTGGGAGGTTTGACTCATTGATCGGTAATTATTTTTTGCTCTAATCCTCTAATTAATTTTTTGGATACTAAAGTTTCTTTCCCTTAGACTATACACGATTTTGAGTAATGTATACATTAACTTTTGTAAAGTATTCATGATTTTTTTTTTTAAAAAAAAAAATTGTAATTTGTATTTGTAATTTTATAATGTATACAAAATTATTCTTTTAATATAGACGTATGATGTTTTTCTATACCTAATATATAAGGTATATATTATGGGTGATGGATCTTAATATTAAAAAAATATGTAAGTAAATTAGAGTAAAAAAATATATTAGTCAATGACTGAAATAAAGAAACTAAAAAAATATCGACTTGGGATTAATTATAAATGTCATTTAAAAAATAAGACTAAATATTTTGATACATTTTGAATTTTTCTCTACTATTCAGAATAACTAAATAACATTACATTAAGACCATTTGCAATGCAATTTATAAAAATATTTCTCCAAATAACCCAATTACATTTTCCCTTTCAATAACTCTAGGCAATAATCAAAACAAAATAACAAAATGCTCTTACTCCAATCCAATAGTCATGCAAAAAATAAATAAAAAATGAAATTTTATGTCAATATACAGGTCATGGAGAAACCCTAAGTTTAATAAACAATTTAACATTAATGTTTATTGAAATATCATGAATTTAGTAACTAAATACTCATAAAAGCCTCCTTTTGAAATATTACAAAAAAAACAATCATAAATATATGGTGCAGAGTAATTAATTAAAGTGTTGGTAATTAACATGTCTTGGAATAAAATCACTATTATAATTTCAAAGTCAAACTGAAAAACTAAATTTAATATTGTTAATTAGTATAGATAAAAGGTTAATACATATTGCAAACCATGAAATGGTAATTTTTAAAAAGCAACTCTTAATTTGAAGTTTTGTAAAAGATAATTTGACGCATAAATTCAGAGTAACAAGTGTTGATAACCAGTGCACATAAATTATATAAATAAATAATATTCTTTCAAAAAATATAATAGAAATATTTTACATTTAGAAAAATGTAAGTGTTTAATTTTAAAAGCATAGGTTGAAATTCACTAAGCTTTCTGATTTTAGTCTATTAAAGAAAAAAAAAAGGGTTGGGAGGTTTTACTCATTGATCGGTAGTTATTTTTTGCTCTAATCCTCTAATTTATTTTTTGGATACTAAAGTTTCTTTTTTTTAGACTATACACGATTTTGAGTAATGTATACCTTAAATTTTGTAAAGTATTCATGATTTTTTTTATATTTTTATTTTAAAAAAATTATAATTTGTATTTGTAATTTTATAATGTATACATAATTATTCTTATAATATGCACGTGTGATGTTTTTTTATACCTAATTTATAAGGTACATATTATGGGTGATGGATCTTAATATTAAAAAAATACATAAGTAAATTGGGGTAAAAAAATATATTAGTCAATGACAAAAATAAAAAAAAACTAAAATAAATATCGACTTGGGATTAATTATAAATGTAATTTTAAAAATAACACTAAATATTTTTACTCACTTTGAATTTTTCTCAACTATTCAGAATAACTAAATAACATTACATTAAGACCATTTGCAATGCAATTTATAAAAATATTTCTCCAAATAATCCAATTACATTTTCCCTTTCAATAACTCTAGGCAATAATCAAAACAAAATAACAAAATGCCCTTACTCCAATCCAATAGTCATGCAAAAAATAAATAAAAAATGAAATTTTATGTCAATATACAGGTCATGGAGAAACCCTAAGTTTAATAAACAATTTAACATTAATGTTTATTGAAATGTCATGAATTTAGTAACTAAATACTCCTAAAAGCCTCCTTTTGAAATATTACAAAAAAAAATCATAAATACACTATACTAAAAAACCAGCCTAGGCTTAAGGCTTGGGAGAAACGCCTCGCCTTATGCTTTTCACGCCTTATTCTTGGTAAAACTCTCAAGGCGCATTTTTTTCTAAAAACAACAATGCTTTAGTGAAACGATGTCACCTTTTAAAGAATTTGTTTACAAACCGAACCATTATCTCATCCAAAATAATCAAATAGTATTTTAATTTGCATGCATTCAAACATATTTTTATAATATGTGCAATTTTTGTATTTTAACAACCTTATTACGGTTAAAAAATATTAAAATATATTAAGAAGGCCTAAACGCCATTTCACGCCTTTTTACGCCTAGGCCCGCCTATGCTTCTAAGGCTTAAGGTTTGGCCTCCATGCCTCAATCACGCCCCGCATTTTTTAGAACCATGCATAAATATATGGTGCAGAGTAATTAATTAAAGTGTTGGTAATTAACATGTCTTGGAATAAAATCACTATTATAATTTCAAAGTCAAACTGAAAAACTAAATTTAATATTGTTAATTAGTATAGATAAAAGGTTAATACATATTGCAAACCATGAAATGGTAATTTTTAAAAAGTAACTCTTAATTTGAAGTTTTGTAAAAGATAATTTGACGCATAAATTCAGACTAACAAGTGTTGATAACCAGTGCACATAAATTATATAAATAAATAATATTCTTTCAAAAAATATAATAGAAATATTTTACATTTAAAAAAATGTAAGTGTTTAATTTTAAAAGCATAGGTTGAAATTCACTAAGCTTTCTGATTTTAGTCTATTAAAGAAAAAAAAAGGGTTGGGAGGTTTTACTCATTGATCGGTAGTTATTTTTTGCTCTAATCCTCTAATTTATTTTTTGGATACTAAAGTTTCTTTTTTTTTAGACTATACACGATTTTGAGTAATGTATACCTTAAATTTTGTAAAGTATTCATGATTTTTTTTATATTTTTATTTTAAAAAAATTATAATTTGTATTTGTAATTTTATAATGTATACATAATTATTCTTATAATATGCACGTGTGATGTTTTTTTATACCTAATTTATAAGGTACATATTATGGGTGATGGATCTTAATATTAAAAAAATACGTAAGTAAATTAGAGTAAAAAAATATATTAGTCAATGACAAAAATAAAAAAAAAACTAAAATAAATATCGACTTGGGATTAATTATAAATGTAATTTTAAAAATAAGACTAAATATTTTTACTCATTTTGAATTTTTCTCTACTATTCAGAATAACTAAATAACATTACATTAAGACCATTTGCAATGCAATTTATAAAAATATTTCTCCAAATAATCCAATTACATTTTCCCTTTCAATAACTCTAGGCAATAATCAAAACAAAATAACAAAATGCTCTTAGTCCAATCCAATAGTCATGCAAAAAAAAAAAAAAAAATGAAATTTTAATAATATACAGGTCATGGAGAAACCCTAAGTTTAATAAACAATTTAACATTAATGTTTATTGAAATATCATGAATTTATTACTAAATACTCTTAAAAGCCTCCTTTTGAAATATTACAAAAAAAAATCATAAATATATGGTGCAGAGTAATTAATTAAAGTGTTGGTAATTAACATGTCTTGGAATAAAATCACTATTATAATTTCAAAGTCAAACTGAAAAACTAAATTTAATATTGTTAATTAGTATAGATAAAAGGTTAATACATATTGCAAACCATGAAATGGTAATTTTTAAAAAGCAACTCTTAATTTGAAGTTTTGTAAAAGATAATTTGACGCATAAATTCAGAGTAACAAGTGTTGATAACCAGTGCACATAAATTATATAAATAAATAATATTCTTTCAAAAAATATAATAGAAATATTTTACATTTAGAAAAATGTAAGTGTTTAATTTTAAAAGCATAGGTTGAAATTCACTAAGCTTTCTGATTTTAGTCTATTAAAGAAAAAAAAAAGGGTTGGGAGGTTTTACTCATTGATCGGTAGTTATTTTTTGCTCTAATCCTCTAATTTATTTTTTGGATACTAAAGTTTCTTTTTTTTAGACTATACACGATTTTGAGTAATGTATACCTTAAATTTTGTAAAGTATTCATGATTTTTTTTATATTTTTATTTTAAAAAAATTATAATTTGTATTTGTAATTTTATAATGTATACATAATTATTCTTATAATATGCACGTGTGATGTTTTTTTATACCTAATTTATAAGGTACATATTATGGGTGATGGATCTTAATATTAAAAAAATACATAAGTAAATTGGGGTAAAAAAATATATTAGTCAATGACAAAAATAAAAAAAAACTAAAATAAATATCGACTTGGGATTAATTATAAATGTAATTTTAAAAATAAGACTAAATATTTTTACTCACTTTGAATTTTTCTCAACTATTCAGAATAACTAAATAACATTACATTAAGACCATTTGCAATGCAATTTATAAAAATATTTCTCCAAATAATCCAATTACATTTTCCCTTTCAATAACTCTAGGCAATAATCAAAACAAAATAACAAAATGCCCTTACTCCAATCCAATAGTCATGCAAAAAATAAATAAAAAATGAAATTTTATGTCAATATACAGGTCATGGAGAAACCCTAAGTTTAATAAACAATTTAACATTAATGTTTATTGAAATGTCATGAATTTAGTAACTAAATACTCCTAAAAGCCCTTTTTTGAATTATTATGAAAAAAAACCATAAATATATGGTGCAGAGTAAATAATTAAAGTGTTGGTATTTAACATGTCTTGGAATAAAATCACTATTATAATTTGAAAGTCAAACTGAAAAACTAAATTTAATATTGTTAATTAGTATAGATAAAATGTTAATACATATTGTAAACCATGAAATAGTAATTTTTAAAATGTAACTCTTAATTTGAAGTTTTGTAAAAGATAATTTGACGCATAAATTCAGACTAACAAGGGTTGATAACCAGTGCACATAAAATATATAAATAAATAACATTCTTTCAAAAAATATAATATAAATATTTTACATTTAGAAAAATGCGAGTGTTTAATTTTAAAAGCATATGTTGAAATTGATTAAGCTTTCTGATTTTAGTCTATTAAAGAAAAAACAAAGGGTTGGGAGGTTTGACTTATTGATCAGTAATTATTTTTTCTCTAATCCTCTAATTTATTTTTTGGATACTAAAGTTCCTTTCCCTCAAACTATACACGATTTTGGGTAATGTATACATTTAATTTTGTAAAGTATTCATGATTTTTTTATATTTTTATTTTAAAAATTTGTAATTTTATATGCATAATTATTATTTTAATATGGACGTATGATGTTTTTCTATACCTAATTTATAAGGTACATATTATGGGTGATGGATCTTAATATTAAAAAAATATGTAAGTAAATTAGAGTAAAAAAATATATTAGTCAATGGCTGAAATAAAAAAAAACTAAAAAAAATATCGAGTTGGGATTAATTATAAATGTCATTTTAAAAATAAGACTAAATATTTTTACTCATTTTGAATTTTTCTCTACTATTTAGAATAACTAAATAACATTACATTAAGACCATTTGCAAGGCAATTTATAAAAATATTGTAAGGACACAAATTTCCAATTGAGTCCTTTATAGTTTTGGCTCAATTCCGGACAAAAATGTTGATGTTATAGGATAGTTTTAAACTGTATCCATTCAAGCCTATGACGTGTTTGTTGAAGACGTAGCGTCAAGATATTAAAGCTTCATCAAATGTTGTGTATATTGTGCCTCGTTTCTACGTCATCAACATGGTTCCATTGCTCCTAAGGTATGAATGCGTGTTAAACATATATAGGAGCTTGAAACAATAGTTATATGGGTGTACTTTGTTTTTAAACTGTTTTTTAATTTCAGAAAGTTCTTTAAAACTTGAAAATAAAGTTTCTGGGATAAAATAAAGTTTCTGGGATAAAATCAAAATTTTATACTTGCTGGAAGTTCGTTCGATATTTTCGTTCGAACGAGTTTTTCGTACAAACGAGATTGTCGTTCGAACGAGGTTTGCCAATGACATTCCACTGGAACTTCGTTAGAAGTGTCGTTCGAACGAGATTTGGTGGGAACAGTTTATTTAGCAGTTTTGAGAAGTTTTTCCACTTTTCCCTCTACTTTTTCCCACTAACTTTTTGACAGATTTAACTAGTGCGGGAATAACATTTTTGTTAAAACTTTTTCATACCCTTTTCTTCACTAAGAGTGTTTTGAGAGTTAATTCTTCCAAAGAAAAAGTCCCCTTGAATTTTTGTTAAAATGTTTTAATCCTTAGAACAAAATCAAGGTTTTCACACCCATAATTTGTTTATTCCAAGTTTCAATATATATACATCTTGCTTAAAGTGTTTGGCACTGGGTTTTCTCTACCGCATTAAAGAGATTGTTTGGGTTTACTTTTAAATCACTCAAAGAAGAAGAGCTTGTTTTGCTGTGGCATTCTCACATGGTGAAAGGAACCATGTGTGGTTGATAGTGTACCTAATGTCTCATTGGTGAAGTCCAAGATTCGGGTGGAGCTCCGAGGTTCTCAACTAGGCAGAGGTGTTTACAAGAAGATGCGTCAAGGCTTGAAAGGAGTCGAGTTGAGGAAGTAAGTCATCTGTCTTGTAATTGTAAAACTATACTTAGTGGACTTAAGGCTAGGGTCGTCCAATATTTTTTTCCATTGTGGATTTTTTCTCGTGCATCGCGGCGTAGTGGTTTATTGTTTATTTTATCCTTTGCAAAACTCACCTAGAACGCATGCTTATGTAAAAAGATAAAATTTGGTTTAAATTACCACTTGTTTAATTTGGTGCTAACATGAATTTGGGTAAATGTTAATTTAATTCAAGTTGTCATTTAATTTGTTAAAATTGGTTTGGCCTAATTTGGCAATATTGAAAATATGACTTAGGCAAATTTCTAGGACTTGGGTTGAGTTAATATGTTAAATTTAAATATGTCTTTGTTAATTAATTTAATTTCACTGTGAAATTTGTTTAATTTTAATTTGAAAAGAAATGAAAATTTGTAATTGTTTAGTTGAACCATCTCCACTTCCGCATCTTTAAAAAGAAATTACTTTTTGATTATAAGATCTAAAAATTGGGGGCCTCGTGTTCCAACAAGTGGTATCAGCGCATTGAATGTGAAAAGCCTACCCTTTTCAAATTGGTATCAGAGACGGAGCGCTAATTTATCGCGTCAAAGATCCGTTTTTCGGTTTTTATAATTTTTGTGCTCCTTGTATTTTTAGGGGGTCATTTTTTTTACTCACTCTCATTTTTTTGTATCTCTCGATGGGACGTCTTAATGATAATTTGTCCTTTTCTAATGATAATGAAGTTTTTTCTATTCGAGAGGAATTTAACGGGCTTAATAAGTGTAATGAAAATTTAAGAGAATTAAATGTGATATTTGTAAAAAGAATTAAGTTTCTTGAAAATGAAAATTCATGTTTTAAATCTAGAATTGAACTTTTGCAAACCTCGCTATCTCAAAAAGATATTTTTTGTGAAAAGCTCATGGACATAAATTACAATTTTAATATTTTAGAAAAGTTCTAGAAAGAGAGTGATTGTCGAGAAAAGACTCTTAGGGACAAGTTTTCTGACATTGAGGGGAGCGTGATAACCTTCTAGGAGTTATAGAAAATTTAAAGAAGGAGTCCCATAAAATTGAGGACTCTAGTTTATTACTTGAGTCCAATATTTTAAAAATAAAAAATGGCTTACAAAAATCGAGTAGCAATTGTAATGGTTCTAGCTCAGCTTGTTCAAATACTTCCGTTGCTAAATCTAAGACCTTTGTTTGTTTTAGAGGGTCAACTTTATCCGAGGACTTTAGAAAAGGTCACACCTTAGGTAACATTCCTCGTGTTTACACATGCTTGCATTGTGGTAGGAAAGGTCACCTTAGGTCATTGTGACACTCTGCCTAATTAAATACCGAGTGATCAGTCCTTTATTAAATTAAAAATCAAGGTGGACGGTTGGTTCATTCTTAGCATCACCGTCGCAAATCAATTTTCCAATTTAACACCCTAAATAATTAAGCTAAGTGTCAAAACAATTTAGAACCTTATTTCTATTTTAATTAAGTCCAAATATGAAAACTTTTTTAATAACCAACAATTTAAGACTTCATAAATACTAAGGATGGATAATAGCACATAAGAATTTAAATCATCTAAATAAACCAAACCAGTTTAAAACTATAAATGAAACCATCTTGAGAATAGTTAAAACCCAAAGGGTAACAAATACTGAAAATATAAAGGAACATAAAATTCTGACAAAAATCCAAACGGAATTGAGAAACGGGAGACACATACCATAACTAATAAGAACTAAAAATAAGAGTAGAGTCAACAATGAGGTCGTCTAAGCAGTGGCCTATAACTCCCACATAAGCTGTAGTGCATCCAATCTAAGAAATCTAAGCATGACGCCCCTGTGGCTGGGCACCTGTAATATATACATATATATACAAGAGAAAAGAAATAACAGGAAATGGGTCAGAGCCCGAGTGTAAAACAGTTAAAAATTTAGTTTAGCAAGTAACAAACATGTTAGTATGCGTCACTCTCTTGAGAAAATCTCACGTCTCATCTAGTGTGCACGTCTACCGTACTATTAACCTCAAAAGTTCATTTTAACTTAAACTTACTATAAAGTTTCATACCGCTAACTACGATGGATAAGATAATTAATTTATGAAATTTAAGCACTCATGTATATCTTATTTTATATCAAAAATAGCCCAGTGTTGTCACAAAATTCTCAAACACTTATCATAGAGTCGGAGTATTTACTCATTACTTAACTACTTTTATGCACAGTAGAACGTTCCCATACTTAAGTATATGTATATATATATTATCCACTCATATAATATATATACTATCGGCACCTCGCATAAAATCTATGGTGCTGACATGCTCTGCTATCAAGTCCCCGCATCACATAAAACACATACAGATTAACATAAAACACATACAGATGGAGGCGAAGCATATTTCCAAGTCACTAAGAGGTTAGCACATACCCTCACGGTTCTTAGGACCGTCTGACTATCAATCAGATAGCCTGTACCAAGTATTCCTATGTTCTAGGGTACGAGTCAATATCCCCCATAAAGGCCCAATCGAGATAAGACCGTCCCGACGCAGAAACCCCCGTGATAGCAAGTAGCCCGAGTATGATTTATATATATATATATATAATATATGCACAATCACACAGTCATATATATATAAATATCCACATTTCTAAATTAGGTGCGCTCAAGACCCATAATTATAATTATTCGTTATTAACACATTTTACTCGATTATTTCGCATAACGGGCTCGTCACTTTTTATTCTCATTTATAATTCAATTCATACTCACTTCTCCTCTCTCAAATTATTCTAAGTATAATTTTAGAAGGCATACACTCCATTACTTTCTGGTTTAACTCCCTTACGAGTCTCGATCGTTTTATTAAATGTACGCATGATTTCTTATAAACATGAATAATTCCTCGTCAACCCAAAATCTCATCCTACACTAAATTTTCACTCAACGGGGTCCACCTCTGCCCTACTGGTCTTCTCTATATCCCATTATACTCCAACAATAACAATCAAGGGTTCCTATGCATTTTAACCGGATTAAACCAACGGGCGAGAATTATGCAGTTTTCCAGGAGGGGTCGATTGATCGAGGAAAGAGGGTCGATCGATTGATCAAGCAGTTCTTGCCAAAAAACTGTCATTAAAACCTACGGGTTTCATCTTCCAATTTCTCCAAAAACGTCATTAACAACTCCCAATTTCTCAAATAACATTACCACAAGTTCTATATACATATATGCAAGATTTCCTACGTGAAATATGTATAAATCTAACAATGAAATTGAATTAATGGGCTAATTTATTTTAATTATCAAGAACCCTAACTTTCCTCTAAACTTTCATTATTCTGTGTCTTTTTTCCATATTTATCACTTCTAAATTAGTCAAATTTCGTGGGTAATCCTCTACATATGATTGGGATGTCCAGAGTTTATTTATTTTTCCTACAACATGTGATTGGGTCCTCTAAATCCTTGAGTTCTTCTATGAAACATAGGTTCAATCATCCTAATATAACATGTTGTGATATTAACTAAAAGAGAAGCAAGATAGATACTTGCCTGGAATTTGGGTTTATGATTTTTGGACAAAAGTGGTATAGTTGCATTCCTTGTCGTACGATCTCCGCTTTGGTGGTGGTGGCGGTGTAAACGGTTGAGTCATTGGCCTTGAGTTGCTTGGAAAGCTCTCCAACCCCTTCTCTAATGGCCGTTCTTTGATTTTGTGTTTGTTAACCCTAGAAGGCAACTCCTAAAGGCTTATTTATCCTTAGGAAATTCTTGGGTTTAATTACCTAAAAATGTAAAATGTCTACAATACCCTCCCGGGATGCCAATTAAGCCTAAAAACGCCCCGAGACCCAAACAAAACCCCCAGGTACATTATTTTGACTAACTCGACCCTTCCGAACACATTGGCACACTCAAAATGACCATACGGGTGACTTATAATTTATTCACTCTTAATAATAATAATTAAATCCCGACACGACACAGGCGCGTCCCGTTTTTTTTCCACAATTATCAAATTATACACTCATGATAATTTAATTAATTTGATCATACATATTATTTTAGCTATTAAGTAATAATAAAAAAATTCTCAATAATTACTAACTCTCATCACGCTAGTAAATATATAACATAATTTCCGGATTAATATTAAATTTATATCTCAATTTAATTTGATAAATCCCCAAATTTAAAAGTCATAAAAATACGGGGTATTACATACTCCCCCCCTAATAACATAATTTTGTCCCGAAATTCAGAAAATAAGGCATACCTGGTAAGAATAAATCCGGCTATCTCTCGCACATATCTGCCTCGCGCTCCCAAGTGGATTCCTCCACATTATGATGCTCCCACTGGACCCGTACAAGTGGGACTACCTTCGACCTCAATTTTCTCTCGCTATGGTCTAGGATAGCCATTGGTCTCTCCTCGTAAGAGCTGCCGGGCTATAAATCAATCTCCTCTATCGCGACGTGAGTATGGGCCATGTCATCCTAAAGATATCGTGTCAACGACGAGATGTGGAACACATCGTGAATGCGGTGCAAATGCTCTGGCAACCCCAGTCAGTATGCCACCGACCCAATCCTCTCGATAATGGGAAATGGTCCCACGTACCTCGGAGCTAACTTCCCCTTCTTTCTAAACCTCATTGCTCCTCTCATATGAGATACCCACATTAATACTTGGTCCTCGATGCTAAACTCTCGGAAGAACCGCTTCGCATCAGCGTAGCTTTTCTGTCTGTCATGTGCTACCCGAATGCGACTCCTGATGAGCTCAATCCTAACTAAAGTTTCCTGTATTATCTCAGGTCCAAACAACTTGTTGTCCCCCACCTCTAGTTAATAAGTGGGAGAACGACAAGGCTTTCCATACAATGACTCAAATGGAGCCATGCCGATCATGAACTGATAGGAATTATTGTAAGAAAACTCCACCAGTGGAAGATACGACTCTCATCCTCCTCCAAAATCAAGGACACACATGCGTAGCATATCCTCCAACATTTGATTGGTACGCTATGTTTGTCCATCCGTCTGTGGGTGATAAGATGAACTCAATCTCAACTCTGTACCCATGGCCTCCTGAAAGCTCTCCCAGAAGCACGACAAAAAAATCTTATCTCTATCAGACACAACATCCAGGGGCACCCCATGTAGCCTAATAATTTCGGCAATGAACAACCGTGCATACTGGCCCGTGGTATAGTCTATTCGTACTGGCAGAAAATGAGCCACCTTGATTAATCGATAAACTATAACCTATATGGAGTCGTGACCCCACTGTGATGTAGGAAGCCTAGTAATGAAGTCCATGGAAATACTCTCCCACTTCCACGTAGGTATCTCCAACGGCTGAAGTAACCCTGACGATCTCTGGTGGTCTACCTTCACCATCTAGCAGGTAGAACACTTGGACACGAACTCCGCAATGTCCTTCTTCATCCCACTCCACCAATATTGCCACCTCATATCCTGGTACATCTTATCTCCTTTGGGATGTATCACAAATCTGGACACGTGAGATCGTGTCATCACTGCATTACGTAAGTCTTCTCCCTCTGGGACCACCAATCTCCTATTAAACGTCAAACCTCCATCTAAACTTATTAATTAGGACTCATCACCTTTAGCTAAAAGCCGTAAAATTTGTTTCTAACAAAACGAATTCGCTGACTGCGTCTGTATCACACTCGTAACAATCTCTGGTGTGACTGTCATGGAAGATACAAAGGAACGGGCTATCACGTCCTGGTGACCCAATTATTTCCATTTCACTTTCTAGACGTTCTCTACATCGCCCATCGGTCTACAACTTAACGCATCAGCAACCATATTAGCCTTTCCTCTATGGTACTGTATTTCTAACTGGTAGTCTTTCACAAACTCCAACCATTTGCGCTGACGCATATTCAGCTCTCGCTGAGTGAATAAGTACTGCAGTAACTTATGGTCTGTGAACAAGCAAAATTTTTCCCCCAATAAGTAATGTCTCCAAATCCTCAATGCAAAAGCACATGCTTCTATCTCTAGGTCGTGGGTGGGGTAATTCCTTTCGTGGGGCTTTAGCTTGTGGGAGGCAAAAGATATAGACTTCTCCTCCAGTTGAAGTACTCCCCCGAGTCCCCATAAAGAAGCGTCAGTGTACACCAGATACTCTACTCCCGGCTTGGGCAAAGCAAGAACTGGTGCCGAAGTCAACTTGTCTTTCAGCTCATCAAAAGCCAATTGACAAGCATCATCCCAAACATATGGAATTCCCTTGCGAGTCAGATTCGTCAACGGACTGGCTATCTTTAAAAAGCCTCGAATGAATCTCCTATAGTATCTGACTAACCCCAAGAAACTACGCACTTTTATCGGAGTCGTGGGCTGTCCCCACTCCTTTACCGTCGACACTTTGCTTGGGTGAACCGATATTCCCAATTGCGACACAACATGCCCCAAAAATTGTACCTCCTATAACCAGAATCCGCACTTCTCATACTTATCATACAGCTGATGCTCTCGTAGAGTCTGAAGAACCTGCCTCAAGTGCTCGACATGTTCCTCCTCAGTGTGTGAATATATCAGGATGTCATCTATGAAAATGATAACAAACTGATCCAAGAACTCTGTGAACAATCGGTTCATCAAGTCCATGAATACAGTTGGAGCATTTTTCATCCCAAACGGCAAGACTCTGAACTCGTAGGACCCATATCTTCTCAAGAAATCAGTCTTCGACACATCCTGCTCCCTAATCCGTAGCTGATGGTATCTCGATCTTAAATCTATATTCGAAAAGAAGGTTACTCCCCTCAGCTGGTCGAACAGGTCATCGATTAGAGGCAACAAATATTAATTCCATATTGTAACCTTGTTCAACTCTCGATAATCCATGCATAACCTCAGTGAACCATCTCTCTTCTTCATAAATAACACTAGAACGCCCCAAGGTAAGGTGCTCCTATGAATGAAGCCCTGACCTAACAGCTGCTCTATCTGATCCTGTAACTCTCTCATTTTCACTAGAGCCATACGGTATGGTGCATGTGCTATCGGTTGAGTACCCGACATCAAGTCTATGATGAAATCTATATCTTGACTGGGGGGTAGGCCCGGTATCTCCCGAAATACATCGGAATACTCACGAATGACTGTAATTGAATCTAAGGGAATCACAACCTCCTTAGAGGTATCCTCCTCTATGTAGTACAAATGGGTGGAAGAGCCTCCCTTTGGGCGTGGCCTTAGCCACCAAAAACATCTCCTGCCCTTAAATGGTAAAGATGATACTCCCACCGAAATAATCTATCATGGCTCTGTACGCAGCGATCCAATCCATGCCAATAATAACATCGTGCTCATACATCTCTAAGACTAGCATGTCAGCTGGTAAAATAAAGCTACCAATCTCTACTTTCACACCCCGACATATAAAGAAAATCAAAGACCCATTCCCTAGTGCTCTCTGCTGTGTCTAATAACCCTAAGGACTTTGCAAAATGAGTAGCTATAAAATAGTGCGATGCCCTAATATCAAACAAAACTCAACCCATAGTGCCATGGATAGAAAACGTACCCTCAATCGCGATTGGTGCCTGAGGTGCTGCTGCCTGGTGGACATTGTAGACATGTCCATACTACAATTGCCCCTGCTGAACTAGGGATACTGGGATAGCGGGTAAGGTTGGAGCCTGAGCTGGCACTAGGAGGGCAGCTAGAAAGAGTGGCCTCTGCGACTCATTATGGGTACCCTGCTGCTGTAGGGACCTATCTCCCGCTGGGCAATCCCGGAGCCTATGGCCGTTCTTGCCACATCCAAAACATCTGCTCCTAAAGTTACCTCCACTTTTCCCCTGCTGACCACGACCCTATTGACCATTACCACGCCGCCACTACCCCTGCTGGCCCTGCTGTTGACCCTAATGGCCCTGTTGCTGTCCCTTCTGCTGATGGTATTGGCCCTGTTGGCCATGTTGATTAGACTGGCCCTGCCTAAATCCCCTAAATCCCTGTCTGGAGTTACCTGATCGGAACCGCTTGGCAGGGTCCCCCTAATGAGAACTCTGATCACTGTGATGGGTCTGCCCTTGGTCTGTTGGTGCCCCCCAGTACTACTGCCCCTATCCTGTCCTGCTGGCTGGACTCCTCTTCTCGTTTTCTCCCCTGCAGATGGAAGCGGTGATCCTGACAGTGTAACAAAGGAGCGTTGAGTACGTTACTGTAGGCAATCAATGATAGATTGTCTATGAGGTGCTGACGGATCCTCCAGGCCAATCCATCTACAAGAAACAATATTTTCCTCCCCCTGTAGGTGACTCATCTGGCACTATAGTGAGAAGTCTAGTGAAATCCTCCTCGTACTCGGCAACAGTCATATTCTCCTATTTTTAATTCAGTAACATCTGCCTCATATTTATCTGCACGATAGATGGAAAGAACTTGCAGTTAAACCTTGCCCAAAACAACTGAATCGTGATGTTGTCCCTCTCCTACAAAGTGGTGGTGGACTCCCACCACTACAAAGCGGCCCCCACTAGCTTGAAGGAAGCCGAAAGCTGCCTTTGCACGTCAGTGAACTCATACATGCATAGATGCCTCTGTATATCTTTCTTCAATTGGCTGGTGACTACTATGTTCGAACTACCCGAGAACTCCGAGGGATGTGCCTTCTGAAAGGCATCCCTAACCCTCTCCCATGCGGATGAAAGTTGTGCTGGTACTGGCTTAACTGCCTGAATCTGGGGTGGAGCCTGCTGCACTACCGCTAATACGGCATTCATCACCTGG
The DNA here is from genome assembly GCA_949130495.1 of Sambucus nigra. NCBI lineage: Eukaryota > Viridiplantae > Streptophyta > Magnoliopsida > Dipsacales > Adoxaceae > Sambucus > Sambucus nigra. The sequence continues at coordinate 164,937,617 of OX422213.1, read as the reverse complement.
GCAACAATGACGACTACATCAGTTGCGTTCATCATTCCCAGACCCGGAGCTGCTCGCTACTCGGCCTGGGCATTCCTATCTCGGGGTGCGCATCTCGGAGGCATGTGAAATGAGAAGGAAGTTTATTAGTCTACAGTTATTATTAAATCTCGAATATCTGAAGATGTAAGCGTAAATACAAGAATACAACAGTCCTAAAAATAGAGCTCTATATCAAGGACGCTAAGCTGGAAGCAAAATAAGTCGTACAAATCCTGAAGGACACTAGAACCTGATGCTCCGCCAAATTAAATACCGGGTGATCAGTCCTTTATTAAATTAAAAATCAAGGTGGACGTTGGTTCATTCTTAGCATCACTGTCGCAAATCAATTTTCCAATTTAACACCCTAAATAATTAAGCTAAGTGTCAAAACAATTTAGAACCGTATTTCCATTTTTATTAAGTCCAATTATGAAAACCTTTTTAATAACCAACAGTTTAAGATTTCATAAATACTAAGGATGGATAATAGCACACAAGAATTTAAATCATATAAATAAACCAAACCAGTTTAAAATTATAAATGAAACCATCCTAACAATAGTTAAAACCCAAAGGCTACCAAATACTGAAAATATAAAGGAACATAAATCTTTGACAAAAATCCAAACTAAATAGAGAAACGGGCGACACATGACCTAACTAATAAGAACTAAAAATAAGAATGGAGTCAACAATGAGTTTGTCTAAGCAGTGGCCTGCAACTCCCACATAAGCTGCAGTGCATCCGATCCAAGAAATCTAAGCATGACGCCCCTGTGGCTGGGAACTTGTAATATTTACATATATATATATATATGTATACAACAGAAAGGAAATAACAGGAAATGGGTCAGAGCCCGAGTGTAGAACAGTTTAAAATTTTAGTTCAGCAAGTATTTAAAATGCTTACCGGCTAATATAAAAACCATGTTAGTATGCGTCACTCTCTTAAGAAAATCTCACCTCTCATCTAGTGTGCACGTCTACCGTACTATTAACCTCAAAAGTTCATTTTATCTTAACCTTCCCATAAATTTTCATACCTCTAACTACGATGGCTTAGATAATTAATTTCTAAAATTTAAGCTCTCATGTATATCTTATTTTATATAAAAAATAGCACAGTGTTGTCACAAAATTCTCAAACACTTATCATAAAGTCAGAGTATTTACTCATTACTTAACTACTTTTATGCACAGTAGAAAGTTCCCATACTTAAGTATAAATATATATATTAGCCACTCATATAATATATATACTATCGGCACCCCGTATAAAATCTATGGTGCTAGCATACTCTGCTATCAAGTCCCCGTATCACACATATTAAGGGAAATACTAGTTCGAAATCACTCTCGAATTGTATTAACATAAAACACATACAGATGGAGGCGAAGCATAATTCCAAGTCACTAAGAGGTCAGCACATACCCTCACGTCTCTTAGGACCGTCTGACTATCAATCAGATAGCCTGCACCAAGGATTCCTATGTTTTAGGGTACGAGTCAATATCCCCCATAAAGGCCCAATCGAGATAAGACTGTCCCGGCGCGGAAACCCCCATGATAGCAAGTAACCTGAGTATGATTTTTAGACAGATATATAATATATGCACAATCACACAGTCATATATATATAAATATCCACATTTCTAAATTAGGTGCGCTCACGACCTATAATTATAATTATTCGTTATTAACATATTTTACTCGATTATTTCGCATAACGGACTCATTATTTTTTATTCTCATTTATAATTCACTTCATACTCACTTCTCCTCTCTTGAAGTATTCTAAGTATAATTTCAGTAGTCATACACTCCCTTACTTTTTGGTTTAACTCCTATGGCCATCCCCGATCCCCACCGCGGAAGAAAAGGATCCTTCGGGACCTGCGCGTCCCTCTCGGGAGAGCGCTTCTGCCGACGTCGATTTGTGAGGTGTGAAAAATGTAGAGAGATTTAGAGTCGCAAGTCTATTTTACTCAAAACAGATAAAAGAAAAAGGGGAAGCCACCTCGAAGGATGGCATCCAAAGGCATACTGGTGCGTGCGAAACCAAAATGATTCGAGAAGGGTTCGGAGGCTTAGTTATGAAATGGGAAGGTGTTAGGCACCCATTCCGCCCTTTCGGTCTCTCATGATTATTTTCTATTTTCCTTTATGTTTCCCCTCGTGATATGTGTGCATGTGTATATATAGAAATGGAGGTAGGAATCCTCGACTTGTATCATGGAAAGGATAAAGCGAGTCATCCGTAGGAAGGTATAAGAATAATATTAGAATAATAGGATTTATGCGATTACCCTTACGTTGATCGTTATAATGGAATGATAATGCATATGGAGTAATACGTCACTAAGAGCAAGTATATAGAATATAAGGAAAATGGATTTAGAGAAGATAGAAAATAAGAGAAAAAGGGAGAGAAAGGACTCGAGTCTCGGGTTTTACCCCGAGACGCCTACGTAGCCTATAAAGGCATCAAAGTCCACGTAGTTCGCATACAAAATGAGGGATGGGGTTTATCCCATAATTCCAAATTGGGATCTCTTATTTGTGAGTGTGTATGTGTGTGTAGAAAAAAGTGTTTTAGTTGTGCGAAAAGTGTGAGAATCCCTACTTGGAATTTATGAGCAAACCCTCTTTTTCTTATTTTTTTGGATTTTTTTTATTTATATGAAAATAATAGATGTGCAATAATACTAACTAAAAAGTATATTAGGATGTGTGAGATGAGATAATAAAAGTGCTAAGTAAGAAAACAAGTTATTGGGAATTTAAGAGAATTTAAGAGAGAGTTTGAGAAAGTTGGACCTTCTTGAAGATCTTGAGCTTGATCTTGAATGTTGAAAAGCAACACTTGTACTTGGATGATGATGGAGGGTGGTTAATTCATCATGTTGATGAAAGGGATGATGAAAAGTTGGGGTAAAGGGAGGACTTGGAAGTTGAGATCACGCTGCCTTCGAGAGAGGTTTCTGGGATTCGCTGAGAGTGATTTCTTTCTGATATGGGGTCCCCTTGTAAATGAGTCCAAGGCATACTTTTATAGGACCAGGGGTCTACCAACAAGCATTGCCATGGCACTACCTATCGGCAGGTGCCGATAGGCAGGGTCTGGGACCTGCCATTTGGAAGTGCGCTTTAGGTTTTTTCAGAAAATTGGCCGTCGAGGGCAAACCGTTGGTCATAATCATGCACGGGGCATACCATTGGAAAGGTATTTTAGAGACCTTCGAAAGTCCTTTGGACTGCTCCTGATTTCGAGAGTTGACTTTGGGTCAAATATGGCTTGGAAGTGTTTGTCAGTCCGTTAGACGGGGAATCATTCGGACGCAAATGGATCATTCGTCCACACAGTAAGTCCAAATCGTGCACGGGGCAGATCGTTAGAAAGGTTAGGAGATTTACTTTAACATTCCAAAACCCGGTTTGGAGAGTTAACTTTGGTCAACCGTGCTCGAGAAGCATTCGATGACCTCTCGGAGTCAAACGGATCGTTCGTCCGCATGGAAAGTCAGAATCGCGCATGGGATGGACCGTTGGAAAGGGTATTCAGTGCCCTTAGAAGATTTATTCAGCCTTGGTTGATTTGAAGAGTTTATTTAGGTCAAACAGAGTCCGAGAGCGCCCGGTGGCCTTTAGGTCGGGTTTCGGACTCAAACGGATCGTTCGTCCGCATGGTAAGTTAGAATCATGCACGGGATGGAGCGTTAGAAAGGGTATTCAGTTACCTTAGAAGATTCATTAAGTCTCAGTCGAGATGAAGAGTTTGACTTTTAGTCAAACCGAGCAGGGGAGTGCCCGATGGCTTCCAGGTCAGTGCTCGGGACATGACCTGGGTTTGCGGGGTGAGTGGAGGTACTAGGGACCTAAGGAGAGTTAGGGGGAACGGAATGAGGTGTCTACAAAGCCCCTTGATGGGTGAGTTTGGAATAAATGATAGCCGTTGATTAGACACCGCATGATGCTTTCGAGAGAGTATGACCAATTTAGAGGATCGAGGCCAATTCTGAGGACCTAAGGAAATGAGGATGACCGATTCAGAGGGTCGAGGTCAGTTTTGAAGATCTATGGAAATGAGGGTGACCGATTCAGAGGGTCGAGATCAGTTCTGAGGACCTAAGAGTGGTGACGATCAAGGACCGAGGTCAATTCTGACCTAACTCAGGTGACGATCTAAGATCGGGGTCACTTCTGACCCAAGAGTGGTGACGACCGAGGATCGAGGTCAATTTTGACCTAACTCAGGTGACGATCCAAGACTGGGGTCAATTCTGACCCAAGAGTGGTGACGATCGAGGACCGAGGTCAATTCTGACCTAAATCAGGTGATGATCCAAGACCGGGGTCGATTCTGACCCAAGAGTGGTGACGACCGAGGACCGAGGTCAATTCTGACCTAATTCAGGTGACGATCTAAGACCGGGGTCAATTCTGACCCAAGAGTGGTGACGACCGAGGACCGAGGTCAATTCTGACCTAATTCAGGTGACGATCCAAGACCGGGGTCAATTCTAACCCAAGAGTGGTGACTACCGAGGACCGAGGTCAATTCTGACCTAACTCAGGTGACGATCCAATACCGGGATCAATTCTAACCCATGAGTGGTGATGACCAAGGACCGAGGTCAATTCTGAGCTAACTCAGGTGACGATCCAAGATCGAGGTCATTTCTAACCCAAGAGTGGTGATGACCGAGGACCGAGGTCAATTCTGACCTAATTCAGGTGACGATCCAAGATCGGGGTCAATTCTGACCCAAGAGTGGTGACGACCAAGGAACGGGGTCAATTCTAACCTAACTCAGGTGACGATCCAAGATCGAGGTCAATTCTGACCCAAGAGTGGTGACGACCGAGGACCGAGGTCAATTCTGGCCTAATTCAGGTGACGATCTAAGACTAGGGTCAATTCTGACCCAAGAGTGGGGACGACCGAGGACCGAGGTCAATTCTGACCTAACTCAGGTGATGATCCAAGACCGGGGTTAATTCTGACCCAAGAGTGGTGACGATCAAGGACCAAGGTGAATTCTGACCTAACTTAGGTGACGATCCAAGACCGGGGTCACTTCTGACCCAAGAGTGGTGACGACCGAGGACCGAGGTCATTTTTTACCTAACTCAGGTGACGATCTAAGATCGGGGTAAATTCTGACCTAAGAGTGGTGACGACCGAGGATCGAGGTCAATTCTGACCTAAATCAGGTGACGATCCAAGACCGGGGTCGATTCTGACCCAAGAGTGGTGACGACCGAGGACTGAGGCCAATTATGACCTAATTCAGGTGACGGTCCAAGACCGGGGTCAATTCTGACCCAAGAGTGGTGACGATCGAGGACCGAGGTCAATTCTTACCTAATTCAGGTGACGATCCAAGATCGAGGTCAATTCTGACCCAAGAGTGGTGACGACCAAGGGCCGAGGTCAATTCTGACCTAACTCGGGTGACGATCCAAGATTGGGGTTAATTCTGACCCAAGAGTGGTGACGACCGAGGACCGAGGTCAGTTTTGACCTAACTCAGGTGACGATCCAAGACCGGGGTCAATTCTGACCCAAGAGTGATTGCATTTCCTTAGGAAAAGAAGAGAGTTCCACTGGAGGTAAGAATTTGATTTGAGGTTCTGCTGGGGATAAGAATTGGATTTGAGGTTCCGGCGGGGAACGATGGATGAGTTGGGGAAGATTCAGATCGTCCCTTGGGAGAGATCGCCTGGGGCGAGTGATTCTTCTGAATTCTGTTGGGAAAAATATCATGCGATATTGTTTCGCATTGGGTAGCAGATGGCTGGGGAGGCTTTGTGTCCTTGATTTGAGCGGAGGAGGTGATTGTTGGGGAGATAACCGGTTTGAGGTTGTAAACTCTGCTGAGGAGGTGATTGCTCGAGAGGTCATTCGCTTGGATTTTGAGGGTTCCATTGGGGAAAAGGTGGGTTCGCCTGAAGGAGTGCGAAATTTTCTTGATGAAAACGTTCTAAATCCTTCTTGGGATTTTTAGGAATTTTCTGAGGATTTTTCAGGGTTTTCTGTCATTTTCCAAGAATTTCTGTACGAAATTTTAAGGGGGGTGCCGACCGTCATAGACTGACGGGTGCCATTCGGCAGTGGCTCGGACTTTTGGACTTCCTCGGGAAGGTGAGGAGTCAGTGTCGATCGGTATGGAAGGGGGAGGTGCCGATCGGCATGGCGCTTGGCTTACTATATAAAGCGGGCGAATCCCCTTTATTTTTCACAGCTTCTTGCCTTCTCTCTTTCTGCGATTTCTCTCTGCGAATTGTTCTAACGTTCCGATCTTCAAGAAATGGCCGCCTTTGTGAGCATCGTTGTCCACCGTGAGTGGTTGACTGTTGATGACTGGGCGAATGTGGATTGGAGGGACAGGGTGCCCCTTTCTTTGGGGAACGAGAATGCTTTCGATGCATTTGAGAAGGTTGCGGATGAGAGGACCTTACCGCGGGAGCCATTGCGTCACCGCTCTTCGAGAGTGATTCCCGGTGGTTATGTAAGTAACCTGACCTTTGGCATTCCTTTCTTTTTGGGTGATTTTTTCTTTCTTTCTTGACTTTTGATGAGATTTTTCCTTTTTCCAGTCTAATATTTCCTTGAGGAACATGTGTGCCTGCGGGACGACGGGGCTTAAGGATGTTTGGGAGCATCTTCCACCCGTGGTGTGCTGGATGGTATCATCAGCGGGTTTTGGGAGGTTGGCGGCTGCGCTAGATGAGACGCCTCGTTCGACAGCAGTCCTGTGTGCTTTGGGGGAGAGGTGGTGGGACACTACCCACACCTTCCATTTTGGCTTCGGGGAGATGACGGTGACTCCCATAGATGTGCAGCAACTGCTGGGGATGGATTGTAACAGGGAGCAGATAGAGGTGGATCGCTCCTTGCGGGTGAGGCCGGAGGCGGTGCATGCGGCACTTGGTGATGTGAGGAGGATACTTTCTGGAGATTCTATCCGGATATCCCCGTTGAAGGATGTTCTGTTGAGCAGAGTGATTGATGTGGAGGATGGGCTGCAAGTGAGGCAGATGGCCCGGTTATTTATTTTGCTGGTTTTGGGAGGTTTCATGGTGGCGTCGAGCGGCGACGTCGTCCATTTGTGGTTTCTTCCGTACTTGAGGATGTTTTCGAACATCCCTTTCTATGATTGGGGGAGTCTGACATTGGCGACCCTTTACTCTTCTTTGGATGCATTCAGCCGGTGCTGCCGGTAAACTGTTCCTGGTGCCACGTATCTCCTTGAGGTATTCTTCACTTTGCACTTTTTCATTTCATGCATTCGCATTGTCCTTATGCGTCACTTTTTGCTTTTGAATCCAGACGTGGTTCTATGAGGTAATCAGGTGCAACACTCCGCTGATTGCTCTGAAGGATGATACTATTAGGGACCTCTGCCGATTGTATCGATGGCGTAAGGCCAACCGGCAGTCGAAGGGAACTCTCTCCCTGGAGGCGGCGTCAGGTCTTGAATGACCTAACCAGTGGTCGGGTAAGGTCCTTTCCTTTTCAGTCTTGGCTTTTGCACCTTCTGATCTTGTATTGACTCATGCCTGCTTGGGGATTTTCAGGTGACCTTTTAGCCTTGGGGAACAACCATTCGGGATACGGGGATGACTGGGGTGAACGCGCAGATGAGGCATTTGTTGGTGCATGAGTTCGGCCATTCCTGGTATCTCGGGGAGAGGGTGGCTCGCCAAATTACTGAGGAGGAGGTGGTGGTGCTACCCGCACAGCCTCCTACATCTATGAGGCTGGAGCGACAGCTGTTAGAGGATGAGAGGATCACGGCGATGATCGGCGAATCCTATGCATTGTACACTGATACCGCTATGCCGTATGACTACATGGACTTTGTGACGAGCCGGTTGATGGCACCCAGCATACATGATGCCTTTCCTTTCCCTCCTGCGGGTTTGAGTCGACTAGTGGGGTCCTCTCATAGCGACGGCGGTCCGTCGAAATCTGTGGCGATGACTTCAGAAGTTCCTTTCGTGCGGTTGCACACTCGTTCGTACAACATTCGGCGGGCTGATGGAGGGATAATACCGATGCTGAACCATCCTCTTGCGATGGATCCGGAGGAGCTGGGTTTGACAGAAGAGGTCCTTCATCCTGCGGTAAAACTTTCAGCCCTTTTCCTCTTTTTGATTTCTTTTGCTTGATACTGATTCTACCTTTTTCCTGCAGCAAGTTCGGGTGTCGACCACTTGGCTGAGAGACATTATAGATTGGATATCATCGGCGACTGCCCACATTCGGGATGTTGTCACTGTTCCTTCTTGCCTGGTATCGTCAGCCTCGTCCGGGGAAGACTCTGGCTCGGGTAGTGGGGGCGCGTTGTTTCACCGTAAGGGGAAGAGAGCACGTCGCAGGGGTGAAAGCTCTTGAGAGGGAGAGAGAGAGAATGTGGGTTCGAGCTGAGTCCCGTTGTTTGTGGCTTTTTTTTTCTATTTCCTGCAAAATGATGTAACACAAAAAACAGATATATGCAATGCAATGTAGTTTTTTGGCTATCTTTTATTTTAATGATGAATGAATGCATGCACATGCGCTTTTTAATTTGCTGCTGAGACCATAAAAAGGAATATTTTTGGAATTTTTCAAAGGAAAGCTCTCTTTTTTTTTATTTAAAAAGGGGGATCCTATAAGGAGAAAACAGGATTCTTGAAATTCTTTTGAGAATATCAATTTATTATCATTGAGTTTTCTGATTTGACAAAAGAGGAAAGGAGGAAATTTCCAAAAATGGGGGGTTGTCGATCGGCAAGCACCCTGACCTGCCTATCGGCAGTTTAGTCCAGTCCCATCATTTGAAGGTTTTAATTGGTACCCTCTTCAGCCCTTGGTACCTTGCGGGGTAGGATTCCCTCCGATTTTTGCAGGGATTATGTCCCTTGTGAGGATTTTTAAGTATAAAAAGGGAGAAGGGTGGAGTGTTATCATAACACCTTTGCATCCTCATCTGCCTACCCATTATCTTTTAGTCTTGCAAGATGGCTCTCCCTGGTAGCATTGAGTTTGCGAGTTACCTTGAAGCCTTGGAAACCATGTGCTCTTATAATGTTGACTATGATGCCTTCAACATGCGTCGAGTTACCTTGTGGCGCAATCGGTCCTTTGAGTGGAATATGCTGATAGCGGCGGTACAATTCTAGTACCCCAAAGATCATGTATTCTGCTTTGGGTTGGAAGAAGTTTGTCCTACCTACGAGGAATTTTTTGCCATACTGGGTGTGAATCCCAGTATTGCTGCGGCTTTGCCCGAATTTTTCCGCTCTCCTAGGTATTTGTTGGTCGGGCTTCTTCATATCTCGCCGTCGGGGGCCAGTTCATTGGTTGCTGGAGGAATGATCTCCCTCCCGGCGGTGCTGTAGTCCGTGAATTTACGGGAAGTAAGTGATGCCGGATATGCTGGAGCCGTTGTTCTGGGCCTGGTTTTAAAATTGTTGTTGGTGACTGGGGAGGTGCGCGTGGACCCTCAACTTGCAGCCATTACTTCATAGATGTCATACCGTCGCAATCCTACGGCGGTGATATTGGCAGAGACTCTGAATGGCCTGGATGCCTGGAGAGAGGGTCGTTTTGACTTTTTAAGGGGTAGCCCTGTGATGCTGTTCATGTGGTTGTCTGAAAGATTCCACTTGCCGACTCCTCCAGAATATCCTTTGTCGGCCGTACCCAACTTCTTTTCTCGCTACTTCATCAGTGTTGGCCTGTATGTTGAGAACTGGGAGAATTGGTTTGTGGAGTATGGGGCTCGTGGACTGTATTGGACAGTGCCTTGGTGGGGATAGTTGCAGCCTGTTCTGGAGCTAGGAGAGTATTCATATGTGCGGCTGGTTGGTCTCAGCCAGACCTCTTTTTATTTCCCTTGGCGGCTTCTGCGCCAATTTGGCTGGGCGCAGGTCGTGCCCCCTCGGACCTCAAATTTCTTTCTAGTAGAGGATTTGACTGAGTGTCTGCGTCTGTTGATTGGATCTCTGTGGGAAAATCGGCATCCGTAGACCCGTCCCTATCAGTCTGTCGGGAAGGTTTCACTACACCAAAAATAGGAAACTGGCACGGTTTAAAACAGTGCCAGACGCAATCTGGCACGGTTCAAAACCGTGCCAAAATCAGGCGTGCCAGATTTTCTGGCGCGGTTTAAAACCGTGCCAGAATCAGGCGTGCCAGATTTTCTGGCGCGGTTTAAAACCATGCCAGATTTTTCAAACTGGCACGCTTTTGGCACGCTTTTGGCACGCTTTTAAACTGTGCCAGTTTTTTAATCTGGCACGCTTTTAAACCGTGCCAGATGTTAAATCTGGCACGCTTTTGGCACACGCCAAAATCGTGCCAAATTGTCTATTTTCTGGCACGCTTTTGGCACGATTATAAAGCGTGCCATATTGTTTTATAAGCCTTCTCATTTTTATGCATTGGCACGATTTTGGCACGGTTTAAAACCGTGCCAAATTTTTCAGTTGATTAAAAAAAATAATAATAAAACAAATCTGGAAAATCTGCAAATTCCAAATTCGGTAGGAAAAATATTTATTATTTGCAAAAACAAAATCAAGAAAATTCACAAATTATGAATATCGCAGGTTGTTGATAAACTAATGTCAATACAAACTTCAAAAAATTACAAGAGTTAATACCAATATAAAGCAACACATGACCATAAAAGTCGACAATAACTTCAAAAAATTACAAGAGTTAATAGTTCCCATATAAAAAAAAATTGGACAGAGTTTCCTCTATATTTTGAGCATTCCAAAACCTGCTAACATAAAATCTGCCCATATAAAGCCCTCACAGCCATAAAAGTCAACAATAAAACTACTACATCCAGCACGGCCATAAAAATAAACCATAAAACTACTGAACTCTGCTCGGCCATAACACAAAAAAAGGAATCCTGAATATTAACGACACTAAATACACAATCCCTCTGTTGTAAAGCATTGACTTCTTCGTGCATTCCAAGTGGATAAAAGCTAACGATTGAATGTCATCCTACAAAAAAAATAAGACAAAAAAGATACAATATTAGTAACCAAGTCATTTTAAAAAAAATCATATTCAAGCAAAAAAATTGCATATACAAGTAGAAAAATTGCATATACAACTACGCGGTCAGTTCCTACAAGTTACATTGGTCCCGTGCGAGATGTTCGTGCCTCTTACGGGATCGTTTGGGCGCTGGTTTGGGTTTTTACCTTTTAACGGCCTGTTTTCAAGTCTAAGTGTGATTTTTACAAATTATCATCATACTCTCAAACCGGGAGACCCGGGACTACTCGGTCAGTTCCTACAAGTTACATTGGTCCCGTGCGAGGTGTTCGTGCCTCCTACGGGGTCGTTTGGGGGCTGGTTTGGGTTTTCACCCTATAATGGCCTGTTTCAAGTCTAAGTGTTATTTTTACAAATTATCGTCATACTCTCAAATCGAGAGACCCGGGACTATGCGTTCAATTCCTACAAGTTACAGTGGTCCCGTGCAAGGTGTTCGTGCCATCTACGGGGTCATTTGGGGGCTGATTTGAGTTTTCACCCTTAAACGGCCTGTTTTCAAGTCTAAGTGTAATTTTTGCAAATTATCGTCATACTCTCAAACTGGGAGACCCGGGACTACGCGGTCAGTTCCTACTAGTTACATTGGTCCCGTGCGAGGTGTTTGTGCCTCCTACAGGGTCATTTGGCGGCTGGTTTGGGTTTTCACCCTTTAACGGCCTATTCTCAAATCAAAGTGTGATTTTTGCAAATTATCGTCATACTCTCAAACCGGGAGACCCGAGACTACGTGGTCAGTTCCTACAAGTTTTATTGGTCCCGTGCGAAGTGTTCGTGCCTCTTACAGGATCGTTTGGGGGCTGGTTTGAGTTTTCACCTTTTAACGGCCTGTTTTCAAGTCTAAGTGTGATTTTTGCTAATTATCATCATACTCTCAAACTGGGAGATCCGGGACTACGCAGTCAGTTCTTACAAGTTACATTGGTCCCGTGCGAGGTGTTCGTGCCTCCTACGGGGTCGTTTGGGGGCTGGTTGGGGTTTTCACCCTTTAACGGCCTGTTTTCAAGTCTAAGTGTGATTTTTACAAATTATCGTCATACTCTCTAACCGGGAGACCCGAGACTACGCGGTCAGTTCCTACAATTTACAATGGTCCCGTGCGAGGTGTTCGTGCCTCCTACGGGGTCGTTTGGGGGCTGGTTTGGGTTTTCACCCTTTAACGGCCTGTTTTTAAGCCTAAGTGTGATTTTTGCAAATTATCGTCATACTCTCAAATCGGGAGACCCGGGACTACGCGGTCAGTTCCTACAAGTTACATTGGTCCCGTGCGAGGTGTTCGTGCCTCCTACGGGGTCATTTGGGGATGGTTTGAGTTTTCACCCTTTAACGGCCTGTTTTCAAGTCTAAGTGTGATTTTTACAAATTATCGTCATACTCTCTAACCGGGAGACCCGGAACTACGCTGTCAGTTCTTACAAGCTACAGTGGTCCCGTGCGAGGTGTTCGTGCCTCCTACGGGGTCGTTTGGGGGCTGGTTTGGGTTTTCACCCTTTAACGGCCTGTTTTCAAGTCTAAGTGTTATTTTTCTCGGGACTATGCGGTCAGTTCCTACAAGATACATTGGTCCTGTGCGAGGTGTTCGTGCCTCCAATATATCGTTTGGGGGCTGGTTTGGGTTTTCACCCTTTAACGGCCTGTTTTCAAGAAAGTGTGATTTTCGCAAATTATCGTCATGCTCTCAAACCAGGAGACCTGGGACTACGCGGTCAGTTCCTACAAGTTACATTGGTCCCGTGCGAGGTGTTCGTGCCTCCTACGGGGTTGTTTGGGGGCTGGTTTTGGTTTTCACCCTTTAACGGCCTGTTTTCAAGAAAGTGTGATTTTCGCAAATTATCGTCATACTCTCAAACCGAGAGACCCGGGACTACGCGATCAGTTCCTACAAGTTACATTGGTCTCGTGCGAGGTGTTCGTGCCTCCTACGGGGTCGTTTGGGGGCTTGGTTGGGTTTTCACCCTATAACGGCCTGTTTTCAAGTCTAAGTGTGATTTTTACAAATTATCATCATACTCTCTAACCGGGAGACCCGGAACTACGCGGTCAGTTCCTAGAAGTTACAATGGTCCCATTCGAGGTGTTCGTGCCTCCTACGGGGTCGTTTGGCAGCTGGTTTGGGTTTTCACCCATTAACGACCTGTTTTCAAGTCTAAGTGTTATTTTTACAAATTCTCGTCATACTCTCAAACCGGGAGACTCGGGACTACGCGGTCAGTTCCTACAAGTTACATTGGTCCCGTGCGAGGTGTTCGTGCCTCCTACAGGATCGTTTGGGGGCTGGTTTGGGTTTTCACCCTTTAACGTCCTGTTTTCAAGAAAGTGTGATTTTTCCAAATTATCGTCATACTCTCAAACCGGGAGACCCGGGACTACGCGGTCAGTTCCTACAAGTTACATTGGTCCCGTGCGATGTGTCCATGCCTCCTACGTGGTCGTTTGGGGGCTGGTTTGGGTTTTCACCCTTTAACTACCTGTTTTCAAGTCTAAGTGTGATTTTACAAATTATCGTCATACTCTCTAACCGGGAGACCCGGGACTACGCGGTCAGTTCCTAAAAGTTACAATGGTCCCGTGCGAGGTGTTCGTGACTCCTACGGGGTTGTTTGGGGGTTGGTTTGGGTTTTCACCCTTTAACGGCCTGTTTTCAAGTCTAAGTGTTATTTTTACAAATTATCGTCATACTCTCAAACCGGGAGACCCGAGACTACGCGGTCAGTTCCTACAAGTTACATTGGTCCCGTGCGAGGTGTTCGTGCCTCCTACGGGGTCGTTTGGGGGCTGGTTTAAATTTTCACCCTTTAACGGCTTGTTTTCAAGTGTAAGTGTGATTTTTGCAAATTATCGTCATACTCTCAAACCGGGAGACCCGGGACTACGCGGTCAGTATCTACAAGTTGCATTGGTCCCGTGCGAGGTGTTCGTGCCTCTTACGGGATCGTTTGGGGGGTGGTTTTGATTTTCACCCTTTAACGGCCTGTTTTTAAGTCTAAGTGTGATTTTTGCAAATTATCATCATACTCTCAAACCGGGAGACCCGGGACTACGCGGTCAGTTCCTACAAGTTACATTGGTTCCGTGCGAGGTGTTCGTGCCTCCTACAGGGTCGTTTAGGGGTTGGTTTGGGTTTTCACCCTTTAACGGCCTATTTTCAAGTCTAAGTGTGATTTTTGCAATTATCGTCATACTCTCTAACCGGGAGACCCGAAACTACGCGGTTAGTTCCTACAAGTTACAATGGTCCCGTGCGAGGTGTCGTGCCTCCTACGGGGTCGTTTGGGGGCTGGTTTGGGTTTTCACCCTTTAACGGCCTGTTTTCAAGTCTAAGTGTTATTTTTATAAATTATCATCATACTCTCAAACCGGGAGACCCGGGACTACGCGGTCATTTCCTACAAGTTACATTGGTCCCGTGCGAAGTGTTCGTGCCTCTTACGGGATCATTTGGGAGCTGGTTTGGGTTTTCACCCTTTAACGGCCTGTTTCCAAGAAAGTGTGATTTTCGCAAATTATCGTCATACTCTCAAACCGGGAGACCCGAGACTAAGCGATCAGTTCCTACAAGTTACATTGGTCCCGTGCGAGGTGTTCGTGCCTCCTACAAGATTGTTTGGGGGCTGGTTCGAGTTTCACCCTTAAACGACCTGTTTTCAAGTCTAAGTGTTATTTTTGCAAATTATCATCATACTCTCAAACCGAGAGACCCGGGACTAGGCGTTCAATTCCTACAAGTTACAATGGTCCTGTGCATTATGTATTTAGTCATCCCAATAAATCCAAAAAGGCATTATGTATTGCTACAATATATACTGAGCAGCTGAAGGTTCCTGTAATAATAACCCTTAATTATGATTCCTCCTTCACAAAAAATTATAACTAATTGCAGTAAGATGTCCTCAATATGTGATAAACTCATTCTCAATATTGTAGATGTCATTATATGCTTAAATTTGAGAAGAGTGAATATAATTAAACATGAAAAACCCATAAAGGATCCACACAACCACATTTGTTTTTCTTTAATGTTCTTCCTTTCAAATTGTATATCAAGAAAACAACAGTCCACGTGAGAACATGTGCTCACAATCTGCTACTCTTAGTTTCAATAATGCACAGATCATGATACTCATAAATTGAACAAAATTGACATCTCATCCAATTAGAATAAAGAAACAAATCTAGTTCACACACACACATGGCTCTTTCCCCGATTCCTAGCACACACACCAAGGTAGAGCTCCTTGAATTTCATATAACGCAAGGGGTGATACAAAGAGAGAAAACCAAACATGAAGAAGATATTATTTTCATAAATATTACAATTCACAATACAAATACTGTTTGTATATGAAAAAACAAATTTCTAAATTAACTAAAATGGGCACAAATCACAACAAGACCAATTTTATCTACACCAAAATTACCACAATTTTCAATGATGACCACAACACCTAAGCTAAAACAAATACTGATTTTTTTAGTAATAAGAGAAGCAAAAATTAACTAAGAAAAAAAATAAATAATTCATTCCCATTTGAGAGAGAGAGAGAGAGAGAGAGAGACTGACAATGGGGGTACTGGTAACGTGCACCTTTGGCAAGAAACAAACTTGACAGAAAGAGGCCATCTCTTGGATCAGAAAATACGGGGCTGACCTGCGAATCCCCGGCAGGGTCTACTGCCTAGTTATTTGAGTACTCCACCCTCCATCGACTTGCTCGGAATAGACCCTTCTCTCAACAGCGACCGTGACCATTCCTCCATCTCCGATCTCTGTATCAACGACTCAACCTGGGCCACGTTATTTTGGAAGTCACTTATAAAAAAACCGCTCGTAAAATACAAAGCTTCCTTAACTTAGTAATAGGCATCAGAAAAATATCTTACTAACCTTATTCAAACTTAGAAAAACAAAGAAATCATTTTGAGAAAACACACGGGTAGTATTGCATAATGAAATAAAATATTAAAGAACAAAATCCAATACATAAATAGTTACTCGAGGAATGTTATCTTACAACAAAACCAAAAATAGAACTGGTAACGAATCAAATATTTAACAGCAGGAAAATGTGTCCACATGTTTATAAGAGAGCTAATATATAAAGGAAAATGAACTTGGTACTTAAAAAATCAGAACTTACAGAACACTTACCCAGAACTTACCCAAAATGGGCATACCCAAAATTGAATCAAACTCGGCTCCAACCATAATTTAATCCAACTCAGGTCACCTAGAATAGTTGGCCGAGAAAGTTGCCGACTATATCAAACCCAAGAGTTATTCGATCATTATGCCTTGTAAATATTAGCAGAATCTAAATCATCAAAATCACACAGAGATCCCGTAAGAGTTAACGAACATACCAGAAATGATTGCGACCCAACAACTTTGTCCCTCTAAATCCATCTTCACAAGAATTAATGGTTAAACCATACCGACCCTTCCTCCGTCAGAGCGAGCCCGATTTCGATGACCCATTCCGCCTGCGCCACGGTGATAATGGAGGCTCCGTGGTTTTGTGGATGGAGGTGTGGAGGATGATGGATCGGGGCTCGAAGAATGACGATCGGGGAGAGAGAGAGAGAGAGAGAGAGAGAGAGAGAGAGACGCTTAAGTTAGATTGAGGTTGAGGAGAGAGAGATTTAGGTGAGAATAAGTATGGTCCGACTAAAAATTGGGGGGTTTATTCTTTTAATTAAACGTACCCATATTTAGCACGGTTTAAAACTGTGCTATATTTTGGCACTGTTTTAAACTGTGCCAGATAATGAATAAACCATGCCAGATTCTCCTTGCCTAAGCGTGCCAGATTATCATTTTTGGTGTAGTGTTTGGCATGTCTCCAAAGATTATATGAAGTGGTTGTGGAGGAAAGTAGTCAGCAAGATGTTGGCAGTAGAGACTGGTCAAAGGTGGTTTATTTTATCTAACTCTATGGAAGGAGGTGTTGTGGTCTTTTCGAAGATGGTTAAGGCTCATCGATCCATGGAATGTTTACGACACTCTATTCAGGCAGGGGAAACTTGGGGTCCTCAGGATGTAGATGATGAGGGTGCAGGCTCTTCTGGTAGCTATGGGTAGGACTCCTAGGCGAGTTTATTTGTGTAACAGATGTGGGGGATTTTATCTGGCTTTTTATGGTAATAGGGGGAAGGGAGTTATCCACTCATTTTTCTTATGTAATCCGTATTGTAATTTCTTATTAATGAAATAAACAAGTTTCTGTTCATCCAGCTGTGCCTTTCGATGAATTTTGTATTTTGAATTATCTATACCGATCGCTAAGGCATGCATAACCCTTTTATTGAAGTAGATGTTTAGAATGAATTATCGTTCTCGGTGATAAGAAAAGAATATATTTTTATGAAAAATAAGGGACCGTGCTCATGTGAGATATATGAGCTGCCTACGTACCTCCAGGGTTTTTGAAAAATTTTAAAATAGTTTTTTGTAGAGGATCAAGGCCACATAGTTCTGGGTAGAGGGAAATGAAGAGTTTTTTTTTAGAATAGAATGGGGATGAGAAGAGTTGTAGCGCGCCGAGATTTCGGACTAGGGGTAAAATTTCTTGAGACGGTCCAGATTGACTGGACGAGCCATCTCTTCCCCATCCAGGTCAGTGAGCATGGCATCACTGCCAGATAAGATTTTCTTTATAATGTAAGGGCCGCTCTAATTGGGCTTGAATTTTACTCTGGGGTCCCAGATGGGTTCTATTATCTCCTTGAGGACTAAATCCCCCTCCCGGACACCGCGATCTTTGACTCTCTTGTTGAATGATCGCGCTATTCGATGATGGTACCCTTGTATGTTGTATAGAGCCTTCAATCTCCTTTCGTCTAGGAGGGTCAGCTGGTCAAGACGGCTTTGGCGCTAGTCTTCTTTACTAACCTTGCCTTCGAGCATGACGCGTAGCGAGGGTATTTTCAGCTCCACAGGTAGTACTGCTTCCATGCCGTAGACCAGAGAGTAAGGGGTAGCCCCAGTAGAAGTTCGGATTGAGGTTCGATAGCCCCAGAGGGCGTACGAGATTCGGTCGGCCCAATCCCTATAACTTTCGGTCATCTTGCTGATGATGGATTTGAGGTTTTTATTGGCGGCCTCAACTGCACCATTGGTCTGAGGTCGGTAGGGAGAATATTTGTGTCTCTTAATCCCATACTCGTTGACTACTTCTGTGACTTCTGCCTCGAAGTTCAAACCGTTATCTGACACTAGCTCGTGCGGGACTCCATATCGGCAGATGATATTTTTCTTGATGAATTTGGCCAC
Organism: Sambucus nigra; assembly: GCA_949130495.1. Lineage (NCBI taxonomy): Eukaryota > Viridiplantae > Streptophyta > Magnoliopsida > Dipsacales > Adoxaceae > Sambucus > Sambucus nigra. The sequence goes on along the minus strand of OX422213.1, from coordinate 164,919,254 downwards.
CTTCTTGGCATTCAATACTGCATATGATTCAGCTTCGACCCATTTGGTGAAGTAATCGATGGCAACCAGGATAAACTTATGTACCTTTGAATCTTTTGGTGTAACCTTCCCTATGATGTCGATACCCCAGGTGGAGAATGTCCAGGGAGAGGTCATGTTGTATAATTCTCGCGGAGGCACGTGTTGAAGATTGGATAACTATTGGCATTTAGGGCATCTCCGAACATAGGTGGTGCAATCCTGGGCCATGGTGGTCCAGTAGTAGCCCTGTCGGATGATCTTCTTGGCAAGCATGTGACCGTTTATGTGGGGCCCGCATTCCCCGCTGTGGATTTTCTGCATTATCTTTTCAATGTTAGACCCTGCGATACAGTGAAAATGAGTTCCATCGAAATTCCTCTTGAGTAGTGCTTTATAACAGATGATGTACTGAGCGGCCAGCCTTCAGAGGGTAGCTCGGTCGTTCTTGTTGGAACCCTCGGGATACCTACCGTACCGAAGGAGGCACCAAATATCATAGTACCAGTAATTGACTAGCTCAGGATCTTCTGAGGTGACAAGCTCAATGTGGTACCAATGGATTGGTTTGTCTTGCTTTTAAACTAGGAGGGGGTCATTATTATTCCCTCGGGCATGTCGACCATTGAAGCCAAAGTAGAGAGAGCATTGACTAGGTTATTCTTTGCTCGGGGTAGGTAATGGAAGGTGATATCTTGGAATTGGGAGGCTAACTCTTCTAATTGGGCGTGAAAGGGTTGGAGCTTATCGTCCTTGACTTTCCACTTTCTGAGCACTTGACCGATGATGAGGGCAGAATCCCCATATACGTCAACGTATTGAATACCTTTCTTGAGAGCGAACTTGAGGCCCACCATGCATGCCTCGTATTCCGTCATGTTATTGGTGAAGGGGAAATCCAATTTGATGGTGATGGGAGTATGAGAGTCATCTGGGGCAACCCGGAGTATCCCAATGCCATATCCCTTTTGTTGGCAGCGCCGTCAAAGAACATTTGCCATCGGAGGTTGTCTTGGGCAGTGCAAAGAATATTCTCATCTGGGAATTCGAAGATCCAGACATTATCTTCTTCTACGGGGTAATCCTCGAGGGATTCAAAAATGGCTCTTCCTTTAACGGATATTTATGTGACATACATGATATCGAACTCGGTTAGGAGCATCAACCATCGGGCCATTCGGCTGGATAAGGCGGGTTTCTCAAGTAGGTATTTGATGGGATCCATTCGGGATATGAGTTTGATGGGGAAGGTGAGCATGTAGTGTCACAACCTTTGGGTGACCCAGATAAGTGCGACACATGCTTTTTCTAAAGTATTGTAGTTGACCTCGTACCCGACCAATTTGCGATTGGCATAATAGATGGATCTTTCTTTGCGGGAGTCTTCAAGGTATTGGGCTAGCAAAGCCCCGGCTGCAGTGTCGGTTATGGTTAGGTATATGAGCAAAGGGAAACCAGACTGTGGTGGCATGAGAACTGGAGGTTGGGTCAGATATTGTTTGATTCGGTCAAAAGCTTCTTGGCAGGCCTCGTTCCAAACCTTGGTAAAATCCTTTTGGAGGAGCTTGAAGATTGGTTCACAGATGGAGGTTAGCTGGCTGATGAAACGGATGATATATTATAATTTCCCAAGAAAACCTCGGACTCAAAACAGACAAGAGAAAAAGGGGAAGCCACCATGAAGGATGACATCCAAAGACATACTGGTGCGTGCGAAACCAAAATGATTCGAGAAGGGTTCGGAGGCTTAGTTACGAAATGGGAAGGTGTTAGGCACCCATTCCGCCCTTTCGGTCTCTCATGAGTATTTGTTATTTTCCTTTGTGTTTCCCCCCGTGATACGTGTGCATGTGTATATATATAAATGGAGGTAGGAATCCTCGACTTGTATCATGGAAAGGATAAAGCGAGTCATCCATAGGAAGGTATAAGAATAATATTAGAATAATAGGATTTACGCGATTACCCTTACGTTGATCGTTATAATGGAACGATAACGCATATGGAGTAATACGTCACTAAGAGCAAGTATATAGAATATAAGGAAAATGGATTTAGAAAAGATAGAAAATAAGAGAAAAAGGGAGAGAAAGGACTCGAGTCTCGGGTTTTACCCCGAGACGCCTACGTAGCCTATAAAGGCATCAAAGTCCACGTAGTTCGCATACAAAATGAGGGATGAGGTTTATCCCATAAATCCAAATTGTGATCTCTTATTTGTGAGTGTGTATGTGTGTGTAGAAAAAGTGTTTTAGTTGTGCGAAAAGTGTGAAAAAGTGTGAAAATCTCTACTTGGAATTTATGAGCAAACCCTTTTTTTTCTTATTTTTTTGGGTTTTTTTATTTATATGAAAATAAGAGATGTGCAATAATACTAAATAAAAAGTATATTAGGATGTATGTAATACCCCGTATTTTTATGCTATATTAATTTGGAGATTTATTAAAGTTAATGTGACTGAATTATTTAATAAAAATCCGGAAATTAATTATGTTATAATTATTAACGTGACGAGAGTTAGTAATTATGGGAAATTTGTTGAATATTACTAATGAGCAAAGTAATATATGTTATTGATTATATTGAATGTCACGAGTGAATAAAATGGCAATTTCGGAAATTTGAATCGGGATGTGCCCGTGTCGCGTCGAGACTAAATTTTGTTAAATAAAAAGTGAATATTTTATAAGTTGTCCGTATGGTCGTTTTGAGTGCGCCAACGCATCCGGAAGGGTCGAGATAGTCAGAAAAGTGTACCCGGGGGTGTAGTTTGGGTCTCGGGGCGGTTCTAGGCCAAATTAGTGACCCGAGAGGGCATTTTAGTCATTTTACATAATTGGGTAATTAAACCCACGAATTTCAGCAATCTATATCAGCCATCTAGGTTAGTCATTTAGGGTTAGAATATTCAGAAAACCCTAGTACGGCCATTGGAGAAAAGAGGGAAAGCTCTCAAGGCAATTCAAGGCCAAAGAGTCACCGGTTTGCACCGCCGCCACCACCAACGCGTAGATCGCGAGAAGGGGAACGCAACCACACAAAAATCAGCCGTAAATCAGAATACCAGAAATCCCAGGCAAGTGTTTAACTTGCTATTTTCGTTGGTGCAATCTTCATATTAGTATAGTAATGATTAGGGATGAATTATGTAGAAGAAAACCCAATTTGTGATAGGAAAATCCATGTAGTTTTGATTTATATGAAAATTCTGGAACCCTTGCCATGTAGAGGAAAATAACCCACGAAATCTTGGTATAAATAAGAAGGAAATTCTGGGATTAAACAGATTTGAATCATGAGTTAGAGATTTTTAGGGTTCTTGAGTTGTAAATGAATTATGGCATAATAAATCCATGTTTAGCGATGAAAATTGATATGTTTTACGCTGAATATACCTGTTATGATGATGTAAGGTTAGTAGTATTAATTCTGGACGATTGGAACTTAAAAATATGGATTTTGTGAAAATTTGGAGATGAAACCCCTAACTGCAATTCTGCAGATTTTCGCAGACCGGCTTGATCGATCGATCGAGCCTAGAGCTTCGATCGATCGAAGGTTCGATCGATCGACCCCTCCTGGCAGACTACTATTTCCTCTGTAAATGATTTAAAAATTTAATTATCGTGATATAATTCTTGGGCGTTCTTAGTATAATGATTTGGGAGACATAGAGGACCAGTAGGGCGTATAAATAAATGTTGGGATCATTAATATCCGACAAGAATGGTATTTATGGGATGTTTACTTTAGGGTTAGTAAATAGATATGTAAAAGTGTGAGGCGCGTAAGAGAGTTACGATGAAACGTAAATGTGACACCTACTGAATTTTCTACTTGGAAGAATAGAGTCCACGAGTGTCACGAAATAAGTAAGAAAACCCTTCGAGTTAAGGTTAGAGATGAAACCTTATACGTAATACTAATAATGTGAATTTAAGGTTAAATGTTGTAATTATGGGTGACGAGAGGAACCTATCTTAATATGATAAAAGTGGTATATTTATATGATTGTGTGTACATATATTATATACATGTGAAAAACATACCGCGCTACTTGCTATCCTTGAGGTTACCGCGCTGGGACAGTCTTATCTCGATGGGACCTTTATGGGGGATATTGACTTGTACCCTAGAAGATAGATGTCCTTGGTACAGGCTATCGAATTAATAGTTCAGACGGTCCTAAGAGACGCGAGTATGTGCCATCCTCTTAGAGACTTGGAATCTATGCTTCGCCTCGATATTGTTTGTGTATGTGTTAATAATGTTCGAGAGTGATTCCGAACTTGTATTCCCCTTGATATGAGTGGTATGGGGTTTGGATAGTAGAAGTATGCACGCACCATAGCTTTATGTGGGGTGCTGTTATTTTATATATATATTAGTCGAGTAGTTAATATATATATGAGTTTTGGAATTTGATACTGCCTACTGTGATTTGATAAGTAGGACATGGTTGATGACTCAAATGGTAAATACTGGTTTTAAGAAAGTATAATATGACACTGAAAACTTTATTGATTTTATAAAGTTAAAATGGAGAACTTTGATTACTAATTGAAATACCCTTTTCGAAATGAAATCGTTAAATATTGAATCTTATGAGTAAGTTAAGATAAGCTAAATTATTGGGAAGGTTAGTATGATAAAAATGTTAAGATAAACCGTTGGGAAGGTTAGTACGATAGGCGTGCACATTAGAAGAGAGGTGAGAATTTCTCAAGAGAGTGTCGCTCTAATATGTTGTTGCATTGGCCTGTATCAATTTAAATACTTGCTAAACGTATTTTAAATCAAAAACACTTTCGGGCTCTGACCCGTTTCTTTTCTCTCTCTCTCTCTCTCTCTCTCTCTCTCTCTCTCTCTCTCTCTCTTGTATATATATGTATATATTTCAGGTGCCCAGCCACATGGGCGTCTTGCTTAGGATCTCTTGGAAGGAACGCGCTGCAGCTTAGGTGGGAGTTGCAGGTCTCTTGATTAGACGACTTCGTTCATTCGGATCCACTCTTAGTATTTACATTTAGTTGAGCATGTGTAGCTCTTTCCATTATTTCAGTGTTGTTGGAACATTTTTATTTCATTTATTTCCAGTATTCTTACTATGGGTTTTATTCAGTTGATGGTGTTACTTTATATTTCGCATGTTGACATTCGGTTGACGAATGTTTTAAATTAATTTGGCTATGCTGCAGATATTTAATGTGGTGTGATTCTTACTTATTGAATGTTGTTAATAAAATAAAGGATTTTCTTTAAATAAAATTTGGAAAGTTATGTATGAAAATGGTTTTGACACTTAGCTTAATTATTTAGGGTGTTAAAAATGAAAAAAATATTTTTATCGACAGTGATGCTGAGAATGAACCAACTATTTACCTTGATTTAATTTAATAAAGGAGTGATCGCCCGGTATTTAATTAGGCGGGGTGTCACAGGTGGTATCAGAGCATCAGGTTCTAGTGTCCATAGGATCTGTACGGCTTATTTCGCTTTCAGCTTGATGTTATTGCTATAGAGCCCTATTTTTAGGATTGTTGTACTCTTACTGTTACGTTTAAGTCTTCAGCTATTTGAGATTTGATAATAACTGTAGACTAATAATATTGTTCACGTTTCAGATGCCTCCGAGACGTGCTCCGAAAGATAGGCGTGCCCAGGCCGAGCAGCCAGCAACTCCGGCACCAGGCACAATGAATGCAAATGAAGTAGCCTCTATTGTTGCTCAGGCGGTGAATGCCGCGATAACGGTGATTCAGCAGGCTCCACCCAAGGTTCAGGCAGTGGTACCAGTACAAGCACAACTTCCATCTGCATGGGAGAGGGTTCGGGATGCTTTTCAGAAAGCGCATCCCCCTGAGTTCTCTGGTAGCTCCGATATTGTCACAGTTAGCCAATGGAAGAAGGACATCCAGCAGAACCTCCGTATGTATGAGTGCACTGATGTGTAAAAGCAGTTATTGGCTTCCTTTAAGCTAGTGGGAGACGCAATGCAGTGGTGGGAGTCCACTACCACTTTGGAGGAGAGGGACACGATCCCTATTCAGTTGTTCTGGGAGCGGTTTGACCGCAAGTATTTTCCACCCGCCGTGCAGACTGAGATGAGGCGGAAATTACTAAACCTGAAGCAGGAGAATATTACTCTAGCTGAGTATGAGGAGGAGTTCACGAGACTTCTCACCATTGTGCCAGATGAGACACCTACTAAGAGCAAGAGGATTATGTTGTTTGTCGACAGGTTAGCTTGGAGGATCCGTCAGCACCTTATTGGGAATTTATCTCTGAGTACTTTCACTGATGTACTCAATGCAGAGTTACTACATTGCCAGGATCACCGCTTCCTTCTTCAGGGAAGCAAGAGAGCAGGAGAGTCTAGCCAGCAGGGCAGGACCAGGGGTAATAGTGCCAGTGGGGCACCATCTCATGGACAGACTCGTCAGCACGAGCAGAGTTCCCATCAGGGGGACCCTGCTAAGCGATTCCGTTCAGGTGATTCTAGGCAGGGATATGGGGGCTATAGGCAGGGCCAGCCTGATCAGCAGGGCCAACACCGACAATAGGGGCAGCAGCAGGGCCAGCAGCGTGCTAATCAGGGCCAACCGGGCCAGTGGCGGGGAGGCAACGGCCATCAGGGCCGTGGTCAGCAGGGATAGAGGGGAGGTAACTTTAAGGGCCGATGCTTTGGGTGTGGTAAGCACGGCCATAGGCGCCAGGATTATCCAGAGGGCGATAGGGCCCCACAGCAGCAGGGAGCCCGTAATGAGCCACAGAGGCCACTATTTTCACCTGCCCTCCCAGCTCTAGCCCAGGTGCCAGCCCTACCAGCCATTCCAGCAGCTCCAGTGCAACAGGGGCAATTATAGTATGGACGTGTCTATAACGTCCACCAGGCAACAGCTCCACAGGCACCATCCGCGATTGAGGGTATGTTTCCTATCCATGGTACTATGGGTCGAGTTTTGTTTGATACGGGGGCAACACATTGTTTTATAGCTACACATTTTGCGAAGGCCTTAGGGTTGTTAGCCACAGCAGAGAGCACAGTGACGTGTGTAGACTCACCACTGGGGAGTGGGTCACTTATTTTCTTTATATGCCGGGGAGTAGGGATAGAGATCGGTAGTTTGGTATTACCTGTGGACATGTTAGTCTTAGACATGCACGAGCATGATGTGATTATTGGTATGGATTGGCTCGCAGCTTATAGAGCCATGATTGATTGCTTTGGTGGAAGCATTGTTTTTGCCATTCCGGGGCAAGAGATGTTTGTAGTGGCGATGCCTCGCCCAGAGGGAGGCTCGACCGCTCATTTGTATTACATAGAGGAGGATACCTCTAAGGAGGTTGTGATTCCCTTAGATTCGATCCCAGTTGTCAGGGAGTATTCTGATGTGTTCCAGGAGATACCAGGCCTACCCCCCAGTTGAGAGATAGACTTTGTTATAGATTTATTGCCAGATACGAGACCTATAGCCCGCGCACCGTACCGTATGGCTCCGGTAGAGATGCGAGAGCTACGAGATCAGATAGAGCAGCTGTTAGGTCAGGGCTTCATTCGCAGGAGTACCTCACCTTGGGGCGCTCCAGTTTTGTTTGTAAAGAAGAGAGATGGTTCACTGAGATTGTGTGTGGACTACCGGGAGCTGAACAAGGTCACGATACGGAATAAGTATCCGTTTCCTCGAATCGATGATCTGTTCGACCAATTGAGGGGAGTAACTTTCTTTTCGAAGATAGATCTGAGGTCGGGGTACCATCAGTTGCGTATTAGAGAGAAGGATGTTTCAAAGACTGCCTTCTTGTCGAGATATGGGTCCTATGAGTTTAAGGTGAAGCCGTTCGGACTCATAAATGCTCCATCCATTTTCATGGACTTGATGAACCGAGTATTCAGAGAGTTCTTGGATCAGTTTGTCATCGTCTTCATAGATGACATCTTGATATATTCACACTCCGAAGAGGAGCATGCCGAGCACTTGAGGCAGGTTCTTCAGACTCTGCGAGAGCATCAGTTGTATGCTAAGTATGAGAAGTGTGGATTCTGGTTGCGAGAGGTACAGTTCTTGGGGCATGTTATTTCTGAGCAGGGGATAGCAGTCGACCCGAGTAAAGTATCAGCGATGAGGGAGTGGGGACAACCCACGACACCGACGGAAGTGCGTAGTTTCTTGGGGTTAGCTGGTTACTACAGGAGATTCATTCGGGGATTCTCCAAAATAGCGGGTCCATTGACCAATCTGACTCGCAAGGGAGTACCATATGTTTGGGATGACGCTTATCAGTTGGCTTTCGACTAGCTGAAAGACAAGCTTACTTCAGCGCCAGTCCTTGCGTTACCGCAGCCGGGTATGGAGTACCTGGTTTACACCGATGCGTCCTTACGGGGACTTGGGGGAGTACTTCAGCAGGAAGAGAAGGCTATAGCTTTTGCCTCCCGTAAGCTTAAGCCGCATGAGAAGAATTACCCCACCCACGACCTGGAGTTAGCAGCGATCGTCTTTGCATTGAGGATATGGAGGAACTATTTGTTGGGAGAGAAATTCCGTTTGTTCACAACCCACAAGTCATTGCAGTACCTGTTCACTCAGCGAGAGCTGAATATGCGTCAGCGCAGATGGCTAGAGTGTGTGAAGGACTACCAGTTCGACATACAGTATCATCCGGGAAAGGCCAACGTAGTTGCTGATGCGTTGAGTCGTAGACCGATAGACGAGGTAGCAGATGTCTGGAAAGCAAAGTGGAAGGAGTTAGGTCACCAAGACGTAGTAGCACGTTCTTTTATATCCGTGATGTCAGTCACACCCGAGATTGTTACGAGGGTGATACAGGCACAGACCACAGACCCGTTTTGCCAGGAGCAGATTGTGTGGCTTCTAGCCGAGGGTGCTGAGTCCTATTCTGTTAGTTCTGATGGAGGTTTGCGGTTTAATGGGAGATTGGTGGTTCCAGAAGGAGAAGAATTACGTCATGCAGTGATGACTCATTCTCAGGGGTCCCGATTTGCAGTACATCCTGGAGGAGATAAGATGTACCAGGATATGAGGAGGCAATACTGGTGGAGTGGGATGAAGAAGGACATTACTGAGTTCATGTCCAAGTGTTCTACCTGCCAGCTGGTAAAGGTGGACCACCAGAAACTGTCAGGAATGCTTCAGCCATTGGAAGTACCCGCGTGGAAGTGGGAGAGTATTTCCATGGATTTTATCACAGGGTTGCCTACATCACAGCGGGGCCACGATTCTATCTGGGTGATTGTAGACCGTTTGACCAAGGTGGCTCATTTTCTGCCGGTGCGGACAGATTACACCACGGGTCAGTATGCTCAGTTGTTAATCGCTGAGATTGTCAGATTACACGTGGTGTCCCTAAATATTGTGTCAGATAGGGACAAGATTTTCGTGTCACGTTTTTGGGAAAGCTTTCAGGAGGCTATGGGTACTGAGTTGAGGCTGAGTTCAGCTTACCACCCATAGACAGATGGACAGACAGAGCGTACTAATCATATGTTAGAGGATATGCTACGCATGTGTGTTCTCGATTTTGGAGGAGGTATGGAGCCACATCTTCCACTGGTAGAGTTTGCCTATAATAACTCTTATCAGTTCACGATTGGCATGGCTCCATTTGAGGCTTTGTACGGCAGGCCTTGTCATTCCCTAGCTTGTTGGCTCGAAGTGGGGGATAACAAGTTGCTAGGACCAGAGGTGATTCAGGAGACCTCCGCGAGGATTGAGATGATCAGGAGTCGTATTCGAGTAGCCCAGGACAGGCAGAAGAGCTACGCCGATGCTAAACGGTTCTTCCGGGAGTTTAGTGTGGGGGACCAAGTGTTATTGCGTGTATATCCAATGAAGGGAGTGATGAGGTTCGGGAAGAAGGGGAAGTTGGCTCCGAGGTACGTGGGACCATTTCCCATCATCGAGAGGATTGGGCCGGTTGCATACAGGTTGGGACTGCCAGAGTATTTACATCGCATCCACGATGTATTCCACATCTCGTCTTTGAGACGATATCTTTGGGATGATATGGCCCATACTCACATTACGATAGATGAGATCGACTTACAGCCTGATAGCTCTTACGAGGAGAGACTGGTGGCTATCCTAGACTATAGTGATAGGAGATTGAGGTCGAAGATAGTTCCACTTATGCGGGTCCAGTGGGAGCATCATAATGTGGAGGAATCCACTTGGGAGCGCGAGGCAGATATACGCGAGAGATATCCAGAGTTGTTTTTACCAGGTATGCCTTATTTTCCGAATTTCGGGACGAAATTCCGTTATTAGGGGGGAAGTATGTAATACCCCGTATTTTTATGCTATATTAATTTGGGGATTTATTAAAGTTAATGTGACTGAATTATTTAATAAAAATCCGGAAATTTATTATGTTATAATTATTAACGTGACGAGAGTTAGTAATTATGGGAAATTTGTTGAATATTACTAATTACCAAAGTAATATATGTTATTGATTATATTGAATGTCACGAGTGAATAAAATGGCAATTTTGGAAATTTGAATCGGGACGCGCCCGTGTCGCGTCGGGACTAAATTTTATTAAATAAAAAGTGAATATTTTATAAGTTGTCCGTATGGTCATTTTGAGTGCGCCAACGCGTCCGGAAGGGTCGAGATAGTCAGAAAAGTGTACCCGGGGGTGTAGTTTGGGTCTCGGAGCGGTTCTAGGCCAAATTAGTGACCCGAGAGGGCATTTTAGTCATTTTACATAATTGGGTAATTAGACCCACGAATTTCAGCAACCTATATCAGCCATCTAGGTTAGTCATTTAGGGTTAGAATATTCAGAAAACCCTAGTACGGCCATTGGAGAAAAGAGGGAAAGCTCTCAAGGCAATTCAAGGCCAATGAGTCACCGGTTTGCACCGCCACCACCACCAACGCGTAGATCGCGAGAAGGGGAACGCAGCCACACCAAAATCAGCCATAAATCAGAATACCAGAAATCCCAGGCAAGTGTTTAACTTGCTATTTTCGTTGGTGTAATCTTCATATTAGTATAGGAATGATTAGGGATGAATTATGTAGAAGAAAACCCAATTTGTGATAGGAAAATCCATGTAGTTTTGATTTATATGAAAATTCTGGAACCCTTGCCATGTAGAGGAAAATAACCCACGAAATCTTGGTATAAATAAGAAGGAAATTCTAGGATTAAACAGATTTGAATCATGAGTTAGAGATTTTTAGGGTTCTCGAGTTGTAAATGAATTATGGCATAATAAATCCATGTTTAGTAATGAAAATTGATATGTTTTACGTTAAATATACCTGTTATGATGATGTAAGGTTAGTAGTATTAATTTTGGACGATTGGAACTTGAAAATATTGATTTGGTGAAAATTTGGAGATGAAACCCGTAACTGCAATTCTGCAGATTTTCGGAGACCTGCTTGATCGATCGATCGAGCCTAGAGCTTCGATCGATCGAAGGTTCGATCGATCGAGCCCCAAACCTCGATCGATCGACCCCTCCTGGCAGACTACTATTTCCTTTGTAAATGATTTAAAAATTGAATTGTCGTGATATAATTCTTGGGCATTCTTAGTATAATGATTTGGGAGACATAGAGGACCAGTAGGGCGTATAAATAAATGTTGGGATCATTAATATCCGACAAGAATGGTATTTATGGGATGTTTACTTTAGGGTTAGTAAATAGATATGTTAAAGTGTGAGGCGCGTAAGAGAGTTACGATGAAACGTAAATGTGACACCTACTGAATTTTCTACTTGGAAGAATAGAGTCCACAAGTGTCACGAAATAAGTGAGAAAACCCTTCGAGTTAAGGTTAGAGATGAAACCTTATATGTAATACTAATAATGTGAATTTAAGGTTAAATGTTGTAATTATGGGTGACGAGAGGAACCTATCTTAATATGATAAAAGTGGTATATTTATATGATTGTGTGTACATATATTATATACATGTGAAAAACATACCGCGCTACTTGCTATCCTTGAGGTTACCGCGCTGGGACAGTCTTATCTCGATGGGACCTTTATGGGGGATATTGACTTGTACCCTAGAAGATATATATCCTTGGTACAGGCTATCGAATTAATAGTTCAGACGGTCCTAAGAGACGCGAGTATGTGCCATCCTCTTAGAGACTTGGAATCTATGCTTCGCCTCGATATTGTTTGTGTATGTGTTAATAATGTTCGAGAGTGATTCCGAACTTGTATTCCCCTTGATATGAGTGGTATGGGGTTTGGATAGTAGAAGTATGCACGCACCATAGCTTTATGTGGGGTGCTGTTATTTTATATATATTAGTCGAGTAGTTAATATATATATGAGTTTTGGAATTTGATACTGCCTACTGTGATTTGATAAGTAGGACATGGTTGATGACTCAAATGGTAAATACTGGTTTTAAGTAAGTATAATATGACACTGAAAACTTTATTGATTTTATAAAGTTAAAATGGAGAACTTTGATTACTAATTGAAATAACCTTTTCGAAATGAAATCGTTAAATATTGAATCTTATGAGTAAGTTAAGATAAGCTAAATTATTGGGAAGGTTAGTATGATAAAAATGTTAAGATAAACCGTTGGGAAGGTTAGTACGATAGGCGTGCACATTAGAAGAGAGGTGAGAATTTCTCAAGAGAGTGTCGCTCTAATATGTTGTTGCATTGGCCTGTATCAATTTAAATACTTGCTAAACGTATTTTAAATCAAAAACACTTTCGGGCTCTGACCCGTTTCTTTTCTCTCTCTCTCTCTCTTGTATATATATGTATATATTTCAGGTGCCCAACCACAGGGGCGTCTTTCTTAGGATCTCTTGGAAGGAACGCGCTGCAGCTTAGGTGGGAGTTGCAGGTCTCTTAATTAGACGACTTCGTTCATTCGGATTCACTCTTAATATTTACATTTAGTTGAGCATGTGTAGCTCTTTCCATTATTTCAGTATTGTTGGGACATTTGTATTTCAGTTATTTCCAGTATTGTTACTATGGGTTTTATTCAGTTGATGGTGTTACTTTATATTTCGCATGTTGACATTCGGTTGACGAATGTTTTAAATTAATTTGGCTATGTTGCAGATATTTAATGTGGTGTGATTCTTACTTATTGAATGTTGTTAATAAAATAAAGGATTTTCTTTAAATAAAATTTGGAAAGTTATGTATGAAAATGGTTTTGACACTTAGCTTAATTATTTAGGGTGTTAAATTGGAAAAAATTATTTTTATCGACAGTGATGCTGAGAATGAACCAACTGTTTACCTTGATTTAATTTAATAAATGAGTGATCGCCCGATATTTAATTATGCGGGTTGTCACAGTGTGAGATGAGATAATAAAAGTGCTAAGTAAGAAAACAAGTTATTGGGAATTTAAGAGAATTTAAGAGAGAGTTTGAGAAAGTTGGACCTTCTTAAAGATCTTGAGATTGATCTTGAATGTTGAAAATCAACCCTTGTACTTGGATTATCATGGAGGGTGGTTAATTCATCATGTTGATGAAAGGGATGATGAAAAGTGGGGGTAAAGGGAGGATTTGGAAGTTGAAATCACGCTGCCTTCGAGAGAGGTTTCTGGGATTCGCTGAGAGTGATTTCCTTCTGATCTGGCTCCCCTTGCAAATGAGGCCAAGGCCTTCTTTTATAGCACAGGGGTCTGTCGATCGGCATTGCCATGGCACTACCTATCGGCAGGTGCCGATAGGAAGGGTCTGGGACCTGCCATTTGGCAGTGCGCTTCAGGTTTTTTCAGAAAATTGGCCCCCGAGGGCAAACCGTTGGTCAGAATCGTGCACGGGGCATACCGTTGGAAAGGTATTTCAAATACCTTCAAAAGTCCTTTGGATTCGGGAGTTGACTTTGGGTCAAATGTAGCTCGAAAGCATTTGTCAGTCCGCTGGACGGGGAATCGTTCGGACGCAAATGGATTGTTCATCCGCACGATAAGTCCGAATCGTGCATGGGGCGGGTCGTTAGAAAGGTTAAGAGATGTACTTCAACATTCCAAAGAGTTTGACTTGGTTTGGGCAGTTGACTTTGGTCGACCGGGCTCGAGAAGCATTCGGTGACCTCTCAGAGTCAAACGGATCGTTTGTCCGCATGGAAAGTCAGAATTGCGCACGGGACGGACCGTTAGAAAGGGTATTCAATTCCCTTCCAAGATTTATTCAGCCTCAGTTGAGCTGAAGAGTTGATTTAGGTCAAACAGAGTCCGGGAGCTCCCTGTGGCCTCTAGATCGGGTTTCAGACGCAAACGGATCGTTCGTCCGCGTGGTAAGTTAGAATCGCGCACGGGACGGACCTTTGGAAAGGGTATTCAGTGCCCTTAGAAGATTCATTGAGTCTCGGTCGAGACGAAGAGTTTGACTTTTGGTCAAACCGAGCCGGGGAGTGCTCGATGGCTTCCAGGTCAGTGCTCGGGACATGACCTGGGTTTGCGGTGATGAGTGGAGGTACTAGGGACCTAAGGAGAGTTAGGGGGAACAGAATGAGGTGTCTACAACTCCTTTATAATCTCGATCATTTTTTAAATGTACGCATGATTTCTTATATACATGAATAATTCCTCGTTAACCCAAAATCTCATCCTACACTAAATTTCACTCAACGGGGTCCACTTATGCCATACCGGTCTTCTCTATATCACATTATACTCCAATAATAACAATCAAGGGTTCCTATGAATTTTAACCAGATTAAACCAACTGACGAGAATTATGCAGTTTTCCAGGAGGGGTCGATCGATCGAGGAAAGAGGGTCGATTGATCGATCGTCGATCGATCGTTGTTCTTGGTCGATCGATCGATCAAGCAGTTCATGCCCATAAATTGCCATTAAAACCTACGGGCTCCAATTTCTCCATAAACATCATTAACAACTCCCAATTTCTTAAATAACATTACCACAAGTTCTATATACATATATCCAAGATTTTCTACGTGAAATATGTATAAATCTAACAACGGAATTGAATTAATGGGTTAATTTATTTTGATTATCAAGAAGCCTAACTTTACTCTAAACTTCCATTATTCTGTGTCTTTTTCCCAAATTTATCACTTCTAAATTAATCAAATTTTGTGGGTAATCCTCTACATATGATTGGGATGTCCAGAGTTTATTTATTTTCCCTACAACATGTGATTGGGTCCTCTAAATCATTGAGTTCTTCCATAAAACATAGGTTCAATCATACTAATCTAATATGGTGTGACAATTAACTAAAAGAGAAGTAAGATAGATACTTTCCTGGAATTTGAGTTTCTGATTTGTGGACCAAAGTGGTATAGTTGAGTTCCATGTCGCGCGATCTCCGCTTTGGTGGTGGTGGCGGTGTAAACGGTTGAGTCCCTGGCCTTGAGTTACTTGGAAAGCTCTCCAACCCCTTCTCGAATGGACGTACTTTGATGTTGTGCTTATTAACCCTCGAAGGCAACTCCTAAAGGCTAATTTATCCTTAGGAAATTCGTGGGTTTAATTACCTACAAATGTAAAATGTCTAAAATACCCTCTCGAGATGCCAATTAGGCCTAGAATCTCCCCGAGACCCAAACTAAACCCCCATGTACATTATTTTGATTAACTCGACCCTTTCGGATACATTGGCGCACTCAAAATGACCATATGAGTGACTTATAATTTATTCACTCTTAATAATAATAATTAAATCCCGACACAACACAGGCATGTCCTGATTTAATTTCCACAATTATCAAATTATACACTCATGATAATTTAATAAATTTGATCATACATATTATTTTCGCCATTAAGTAAGAATCAACAAATTCCCAATAATTACTAACTCTGATCACGCTACTAAATATATAACATAATTTCCGGATTAATATTAAATTTATATCTCAATTTAATTTAATAAATCCCCAAATTAAAAGTCGTAAAAATACGGGGTATTACAGTCATTTTGTTTTGATCTTAAAGGAATCCCTAGGAAGCCTATGTCTAGCATTTCATTAGTTCCCAAATCCCATAATTTTTAATACACATCTATAAGGGTTTGAAAATCATTTTTAGACACGCTAGATATTAGATTTGTTGATTCTCTTTTGCTTTCACATGAAGCCTCCCTTGCTAAATTTAAAGGTTTAATGTGTTAGTTTTATTTGTATACTCTAGATTTTTGTGCTTCATACTTTATATCATTGCTAGGTGTATGCATGTTTATTCACTTTCTAGTCATTGCTTTATTTCATATCTCATGCTAGAAATCATGACTTGTTTATCTTTTGTATTTTATTCTTTTATTTTAATTTGCATTAAATGAAAATTACAAAAAGATTTTTGTTTTACCCTTTTAGTAATTCATGCTTAATGAAAAATACAAATGATTTTTGTGTCTCTTTTGAGTAAATATTTCTATTTTTGGTTAAAAATTTGAAAAACTCAAAAAGATTTTATTTTATGTGTATTTTGGTTTTACACACATTTTGTGGCATATGTTTGTGTTTGAATCCTCATTTCGCTTCCATGTGACTAGAACTTTTGGTTAGAATTTTAATCCTTAAAATGTTCTTTATCATGCTTACATGGAGTAGCTTAAGTTTGACTTGCTTAATGGATTCACTTTTATATGCCTTTACACACATGCACGAGCATTTTTAACTTTAACGTCACATGTTATATTTGTGCTTTGTGAGGTGTTCTCCTATCAATCTTGTCATCTACATGTTATGTGACTTAGGAGGACTAGTGCATGTCAAAATCCGTTGCACGTGAGATTTGTGAGATATAAAAATAATGTGTATAAATGTGCACGGGGAAGGGCTCCGAAAGGAAAAATATTATCCTTTGCGACTAAGCCACCGTTTAAGATGGACCTAAAAGAAATACGTGGTCCAAAGGTCTAGAAGAAAATATGGCATTAAAAGAAAAGTAATTTGCTAAGGCCTATTTTGTTTAGTTGATTTATTCATTCAAAATAATAATATATATGCTTATTGAGGGAGTTTGGATGATATATCAATGGTTTGTACAATGTCCATTTATTCTAGTTGTGCTCACAATGTCATGACTCTATTGGTTTGTAGAATCATCAACATGTTAGGCTTGTATGCATTGTGTTTGTTTGTTTATTAGTTCACTTTATCATGTCACATAAAGGCTAAATTCTAGTTGATAAAGTTTTGCAATCAAATGCGAACTACGTGAACACGTTTAAGTGATTGGGTTTTAATTCATTGGTATCTTGTTCACACCCCTTCACTTCCGTTTCCATATGACACATTTATGCTATAAGGGTGTGGAAAAACTTATGTTATTTAGTTTTGTGTCATTTTGGTGTTTATATCTATATGTGTGTATTTATGCTTAGTTTGAATCTATTGTGTATACATATATATGATATTTTTTTCTTTACCATGTTTAGCTAGTTCATTTATGCTTTTAATTCATTTTTGGTATCTATCTTGTTGCGAATTTTGTTTCGATATCACATACTTAGATTACTACAATCAATTGATATCTTTTGTTATCGCATCATAGTTGATATTCATATCTTTATGTGGATTAGTTGAATTTTTGTTGCCCATGTGCTTTAATGTTCTCATCACTTTATGCACAATTGCATGTTTAGCTTGTTATCCCACTCTATTTATCCATTGATTAGTTTAGGGGGTGTATATGTTTTAATTGGTGGAGATAAGTTAATTTTTTATTCTTTAGCCTTTGTTTATTCCTGAATAAAAAGGGGGAGAATGATAGGGGAGAAATTGTTTCTAATCCTATTATAATCGTATGTTAGTTTGGGAGATTTAACTTAGGGTGAGTCTCTATCTTCTTAGGTTGATCATAGTTGATGAAGGGATAATTAATTTAGGGGGAGTAATTACTTAATTGCATTTAATATTTTGATATCCCTATGCGTTTGAGAGTTTGCTTAAGTGTGCAGGAATTCTTCTAAATGGCAACTTCCATCATCCGCAAAAATATTGATCCTTGGGTTGTTTGAGTCAAGCTTTGTATTTTTATTTTGGGTGGGACATTTTTATAAGTCTAGTAGAGCTTGACGGCCCTTTAGGATTTTTGTTGGTTTTTGTCCCGGAATAGCCAAAGGGAGAGATTTGTAAGGACACAAATTTCCAATTGAGTCCTTTGAAGTTTTGGCTCAATTCCGGACCAAAACGTTTATGTCATAGGATAGTTTTAAATTGTATCCATTCAAGCCTATGACGTATTTGTTGAAGACGTAGCGGCCAAGATATTAAATCTTTATCAAATGCCATGTGTATTGTGCCTCGTTTCTACGTCATCAACATGGTTCCATTGCTCCTTATGTATGAATGCATGTTAAATATATATAGGAGCTTGGATCAATAGTTATATGGGTGTACTTTATTTTTAAACTGTTGTTTAATTTTAGAAAGTTTCTTTAAAACTTTAAAATAAAGTTTCTGGGCTAAAATCAAATTTTTATACTTTATGGAAGTTCGTTCGATATTGTCGTTCGAACAAGTTTTTCATTCGAACGAGAATGTCGTTCGAACGAGGTTTTCCAATGACCTGCCACTGGAACTTCGTTAGAAGTGTCGTTCGAACGAGACTTCATTCGAACGAAAATCTCGTTCGAACGAGATTTGGCGGGAACAGTTTATTTGGTAGTTTTTAGCAGTTTTTCTACTTTTCCACTACATTTTCCTACTAACTTTTTGATAGATTTAACTAGTGCGGGAACAACATTTTTGTTAAGACTTTTTCATAACCTTTTCTTCACTAAGAGTGTTTTGAGAGTTAATGCTTCCAAAGAAAAAGTCCCCTTGAATTTTTATTAAAATGTTTTAATCCTTAGAACAAAATCAAGGTTTTTACACCCATAATTTATTTATTTCAAGTTTCAATATATATACATCTTGCTTGGAGTGTTTGGCACCGGGGTTTCTCTACCGCATTGAAGAGATTGTTTTGGTTTACTTCTAAATCCCTCAAAGAAGAAGAGCTTGTTTTGCTGCAACATTCTCACATGGTGAAAGACACCATCTGTGGTTGACAGTGTACCTAATGTCTCATTGGTGAAGTCCAAGATTTCGATAGAGCTCCGGGGTTATTGACTAGGCGGAGGTATTTACAAGAAGACGCATCAAGGCTTGAAGGGGGTTGAGTTGAGGAAGTAAGTCATCTGTCTTGTAATTGTAAAACCATATTTAGTGGACTTAAGGCAAGGGTCGTCCGAGGTTTTTTCCGTTGTGAGTTTTTCCTCGTACATCGCAGCGTAGTGGTTCATTGTTTATTTTATCTTTTGCAAAACTCTCCTAGAAGGCATGCTTAGATAAAAAGATAAAATTTGGTTTAAATAACTACTTGTTTGATTTGGTGCTAACATGAATTTGGGTAAATGTTAATTTAATTCAAGTCGTCGTTTAATTTGTTAAAATTGGTTTGGCCTAACTTGGTAATATTGAAAATATGACTTAGGCAAATTTCTAGGACTTGGGTTGAGTTAATATGTTAAAGTGAAATATCTCTTTGTTAATCAATTTAATTTCACTTTGAAATTTGTTTAATTTTAATTTGAAAAGAAATTAAAATTTGTAATTGTTTAATTGAACCATATCCGCTTCCGCATGTTTAAAAGGAAATTACTTTTTGATTATAAGATCTAAAAATTGGGGGCCTCGTGTTCCAACAAGTTGTATTAGAGCATTGAATGTGAAAAGCCTACCCTTTTCAAATATTTCTCCAAATGATCTAATTTTACTTTTCCTTTCAATAATTCTAGGCAATAAGCAAAACAAAATAACAAAATGCTCTTACACTAATCCAATAGTCATGCAAAAAATAAATCAACAATGAAATTCTATGTCAATATGCTGGTCATGGAGAAACCTTAAGTTTAATAAACAACTTAAGATTAATGTTTATTGAAATATCATGAATTTAGTAACTGAATACTCATAAATGTTTCCTTTTCAAATATTACGAAAAAAAATCATAAATAGATACTACAGAGTAATTAATTAAAGTGTTGGTATTTAACCTGTCTTGGAATAAAATCACTATTATAATTTAAAGTGAAAATGAAAAACTAAATTTAATATTGTTAATTAGTATAGATAAAAGGTTAATACATATTGTAAACCATCAAATAGTAATTTTTAAAATGTAACTCTTAATTTGAAGTTTTGTAAAAGATAATTTGACTCATAAATTCAGACAAACAAGTGTTGATAACCAGTGCACATAAATTATATATATAAATAATATTCTTTCAAAAAATATAATATAAATATCTTACATTTAGATAAATACAAGTGTTTCATTTTAAAAGCATATGCTGAAATTCATTAAGCTTTCTGGTTTTAGTCTATTAAACAAAGAAAAAAAGGGCTTGGGAGGTTTGACTCATTGATCGGTAATTATTTATTGCTCTAATCCTCTAATTTCTTTTTTGGATACTAAAGTTTCTTTCCCTTAGACTATACACGATCTTGAGTAATATATACATTTAATTTTGTAAAGTATTCATGATTTTTTTTTTATATATTTATTTTAAAAATTTGTAATTTGTATTTGTAATTTTATATACATAATTATTCTTTTAATATGGACGTATGATGTTTTTCTATACCTAATATATAAGGTATATATTATGAGTCATGGATCTTATTATTAAAAAAATATGTAAGTAAATTAGAATAAAAAAATTTATTAGTCAATGGCTGAAATAAAAAAACAAAAAAAAATATCGACTTGGGAATAATTATAAATGTCATTTTAAAAATAAGACTAAATATTTTTACTCATTTTGAATTTTTCTCTATTATTCCGATTAACTAAATAACATTACATTAAGACCATTTGCAAGGCAATTTATAAAAATATTCCTCCAAATGATCCAATCATATTTTTCCTTTCAATAACTCTAGGCAATAAGCAAAACAAAATAACAAAATGCTCTTACCCCAATCGAATAGTCATGCAAGAAATAAATAAATAATGAAATTCTATGTCATTATACTGGTCATGGAGAAACCCTAAGTTTAATAAACAATTTAACATTAATGTTTATTGAAATACCATGAATTTAGTAATTGAATACTCATAAGAGCCTCCTTTTGAAATATTACGAAAAAAAGATCATAAATATATAGTGCAGAGTAATTAATTAAAGTGTTGGTATTTAACATGTCTTGGAATAAAATCACTATTATAATTTGAAAGTCAAACTGAAAAACTAAATTTAATATTGTTAATTAATATAGATAAAAGGTTAATACATGTTGTAAACCATGAAATAGTAATTTTTAAAATGTAACTCTTAATTTGAAGTTTTGTAAAAGATAATTTGACGCATAAATTCAGACTAACAAGTGTTGATAACCAGTGCACATAAATTATATAAATAAATAATATTCTTTCAAAAAATATAATATAAATATTTTACATTTAGAAAACTGCAAGTGTTTCATTTTAAAAGCATATGTTGAAATTCATTAAGCTTTCTTATTTTAGTCTATTAAAGAAAAGAAAAAAAAAGGGTTGGGAGGTTTGACTCATTGATCCGTAATTATTTTTTGCTCTAATCCTCTAATTTATTTTTTGGATACTAAAGTTTCTTTCCTTTAGACTATACACGATTTTGAGTCATGAATACATTAAATTTTGTAAAGTATTCATGATTTTTTTATATTTTTATTTAAAAAAAAGTATAATTTGTATTTGTAATTTTATAATGTATACATAATTATTCTTATAATATGCACGTATGATGTTTTTCTATATCTAATTTATAAAGTATATATTATGGGTGATGGATCTTAATATTCAAAAAATATGTAAGTAAATTAGAGTAAAAAAATATATTAGTCAATGACTGAAATAAAAAAAACTCTCAAAAAATATTGACAAAAACAGTCCATTTGGAATGAATTTGAGGTAATACATTCTACGTAATTTCTTTCACAGAATAATTAAAATTCATGTATGCTTGGTAAATAATGTACGATAATATTTTATATACATAACCGACTAATTTGTGCATCAGCGGCTCCTCGTCTATAGATGTATTGCCCACGTTTTTAACTGATTTACAGATTGTCTTGATTGTTTGTACCTCGTCGCCAAGCAAAGAACAAATGAAAGTTGTTCTACCAAGAGCCATAAAAGAAATACTAATAACATCCAGATGGAAGTATTGAATCATTTAAATCTCCATTAAGTCTCACAAAAGGCATTTGTTTATTAATTGATTAGATACAATTTTTAATAATTAATTACATATTGTCTTTATCGAACGTCTGCTTCACATATACACCAGAAAAATAAAGAATTATACATGTTCTTTATTTCGTTTTTGGTGAAATGTGGGACCAATGAGTGTCGGTAGCAACCATTCACCTAAAAATGCCAGCGTGTTGTGTTGCAAAGATGCCATATTAATCAGGTATTTCCAACGTGAAAACCCATACGCGGCCTCATTTTAAGCTAATGAGTACTGTGAGCGTGAGTTTGAAATGTGTATTGATCATCCTGTATGTTGAAATAGAGTGACCCATACAATCGCAATAATTACAAAATGCAGGTTGTTGTAGTTCAATCCAAATAGGAATATTAGATTCTTCACCTTCAATGACAACCATGTTAGGAATCGAGTATGAAAAATCCGCTTTTATCAAAACTCTTGCATAAAGGCCATACTTTTTAGCAAGTGTTGATGGGTCAATTCTAATAGGTAGACTAACTCCTCTAGAATTTTTTTTGCAATAATCTTGGGTGCCAAAATTGACCTGGTAAGTCTAGAAATATAACCCATGTATGAGATGAAGATGATGGAACACATTTAGATGGGGAGAAGTTAGGAATTCATTTTATAGACTTGAAATAACCTACCTTAAAATTCAAGGAACCAAGCATCCAAGATTTCTTTAAATCTTTCAAATACTCAAAGAAAAAGCTGTAGAAACCTTTTCCTTTTGGTGTAATACTCCATTGCCACGAATCATTGAGAATAACCTTTAGCTTTTTTCCAGTAATTGGCTTTTGACCTTTGGATAGAATGAATTTTCCAGCATCCTATATTTGCACGTCTAAAGAGATTGCTTGTATATATTTGAAGAGATCTTGATATGTGGAGTTTCATCATGAAAAGTTGGTTGTGGGGGATTAGAATAATGAGGAAAAAGGTCTTCAATAGCTCTTATGTTTGAGGCAACATGGATTCGAGAGCCACTACCATTTGTTTAGAACACTTGCAAATGAGACTGAGGTTGCCATGAGAGATGACAATATGAACATTAAGATGAGAAGGATAATTGTGAAGAACATGCTATGAATATTTTTACAGAGATGTTAGAGCTTCTCTCTCTAGGAAAAATTCCCTAGTCTAATAATTCTATCACCTAAAGAGTTAGCATGATAAAATTGGGTTATTTGACCTTTAGTCCGACTCATTTCTCCGGTTTAACTTTAATATCCACAAAAGTTTTCATTATATAGAGTTGACCCCCATTTTGACTGTTGAACGTTAAATGTCATGTAAATTGTTCATTTTATTTAAAAACTAATAGGGATCAAACTATAAAATGGCCAAATCGATGGAGATATAGTCTAAATAGCGATAAATTTTAATTTGAACCATTTGTACATGAATAAAATATTTTTTTGATTTTATTCGCTGAGATTATTTATGTTTAGAGATATCTCCTTATATGTTCAATAGTTAGACTTACTCCCCCATATGCATAATATTCCAACTGAGTCAATGCATACTGTAGAAGCGACATATCACACATGAATGGGAATTCAATTTATTTTTTTGAAAAGAAAGGGGCTATATCTAATTATGACATTATCGCAATGGGCAAAGAAAAGAAAAGTCTTGATAAAATTTGAAATTATTAAAAAACTAATATTTTCTAATTCATATTATGATATTTTCAGGATTTTAAGAATCACTATTTTGTAAATTGATTTCAGTTTTAGTAATTAATTAAAATATTTTATTTTTAAGGACCACTATAAATTAAAAGGTATAACACCAACAATTATTTATTGATCTGATTCAAAAACTAAGATTTTATTATAAATAATTTTTTAATTTAAATGGTAAATTATTGAAAAATGGAAGTTTTGGTCCAACCCACCTATTTTGTCTAGGTACCCCATTCCTAATTTTTATAATTTTCAAATATCAATAATTTAGCATGTAACACACAAATTATACCAAGTTGTTATATTTTAATATTACAAATTAAAATAAGTTTGAAAATTTCAACAATTTCAAATTAAAATAAGTGACTGGTACAATAATTAGTTTTAAGGAAAAAATTTAAAATAAAAAATTTAAAAATGGAAATTTTGCTATTTTTTTAAAACGAGAAATTTAGAAATATTTCCATAAGGTTAAAAAATATAGATGAGTATAAATTTCTGGTCACCATATGTTCATTTATTTTTATTGGAGAAATGAATAAGTCTCGAAAAAAAACATAAATATATCAAGAAACTAAATTTTTCAAGAAAAAATAAAATCCCAAAACAAAAAAGAACAAAAAATGATTTATTTCTAAAAATAAAAATATTATATACTTGTCACCATAATTGATCTCTTTTATTTTTTTATTTTTTGAGAAAGCAGGAGCTATATTGATTTACTTTATCTTTAGATTGCACCCACACAAAGACACAATTCTTAACCAGATTTTATCTTGATTAGAATTAGGTGCATGAAAGATAAAGTTCAAATAAAACATGCTAAATGACGTAATCAGACCAAATAAATGAAGAAGAAGATGTGAGGAAAAATCTATTTTGGATAAAACCTATATATAAATAATGTATAAGAGTTAGCAGACACAAGGCGACTGACAAACTACTTATAGTTCTATTAAGTATAATGAAATGTTAGTCTTCAAGTCTCCTGGAGAATGTGATGCAGTCCATCCCTATTTATAGAAAGAAACTCTTCTCTCGGTATCCATCGATAACCCTCAAGATTGTGAAATTATTTCTTTTTCACCTGTAGAGTCACAACTCCACAAATTAGCAGTAGAGAAAACTCTAGAAGGGTTTAATGTAGTACATATACTAGGGTTTGACAAACTCAACAAATCATTTAAGGGATGAAGATTTGGAAAACAAAGGTATTTCTATGAAACAAAGCTTATGGAACTTTTTGTATTGGTATTGAATATCATTTTCACAAAAAGTTCTTTTAAAATTACTCCACAAAAGTCTAATGTATAGAAACATGATTTTTGAGGAGGCGAGATTCGTTTGAACAGAAATGTCACTTTGTTCGAACGGGAACCTATGTTTCGTTCAAATAAAGTTCAATTTCGTTAGAATGAAAGGCCTAGCTCGTTTGAATGAGCTTCCAACACAAATATTTTTGTCAAATAGAGACCATATGTTAGAACCTCATTATAAGTGCGTTCTAATGACTTAAGCATTTGTTCCAATGAAATTACAACTTATCTCAAATGATAACACGATCTCATTATAACGCACTGCAAATCTCATTATAACGAACCAGAAAACAAAAAAATCTTTTGGAAATTATTTAAAAAAAATATTTTTACAAAAAATTCCTCAAGTAAAAATAAAAATCCCTGAATAAATTTGACTAAATAAAATCAAAAACCTAAATACCATATACCTCCATAAAGTTACATGACGGTTTCAACGACTTGAACTTCAAAATGTTGCTCGATCACTATCATGTCTTCAAAGATCGCGTATAAGCATATGCAGACGTAGTGTTCGATTTATAATATGATATGCCAAAATATTTAAACTATAAGCAATTATAAATTTTTGCTCTTATAAATCTCCCCCTTTGGCTATTTTGGTACAAAAACAAATATCGAAATAAAATTACAATATAAATCCCTAAGATAATCTTCCCAAATCCAAAATGGAATGACATTCGAGATTTTATCTTCAACTGAAATTCTTCATCTTGTGTGGTCTATGAGATCATCACTAAAGTGGAAGAGATCTACACACATGAAACAATAGAATATCGTGACACGTACAAGAGTTTAAAGAAAATACAAACTCCCCCTTAATTTATTCTCCCCATTTTTTACTGTAATAGACGAAGGGTTAGAAACTAAGAATGAAATACTAAGCATCAGTCATCGTAAAGATAGTCAAATAAGCACATGCCATGAAATTTCCAAAAGTCATACAAATACTTTTTTGAAAATTTTCATTTTTATCAAGTATAAAACAAATATATGTATAAAAGGTAGATATAGGTACAAATACATCACACCATGTAATAGCACTATAAAGTATCCGAATCATGGTAACGAAATGAAATTATGTGAACATTTTTCATGGGTAAATCAATGAAGGAATTCATAACATAGGAGCACGAAGTCAATGAGATGCTTCTAAAGAAAGAACTCAATTTCAACCATTGGTGTAAAAATGGTGAAGAAGATTAAATTAAATCGATATATTCAACAATCATGAGTTTAAATACTTCTCAAATCAATACCGCCAAACTATTTAATGATTTTCAAGAGAGTCTGTGGTGTAAACCCATTGATCTTCAACTTTATAACACACTCAAAATATCATATATTTAAGAATGCACTCTCAAAATTTTAAAGATATCATAATGCTCATGTGTAGTGAAGCATCAATGAAATAAAATTGGTCTTGGTACTTCTGTTTTTGTGTGTCGTTAATCTTTTAGGCTCTTTTTGCACATGCTGACTTTTAACGCCAAGAGAGTTTTCTCTTTCATAGATCATTTCCATTGCTTAACATATAACAAATTTTTAAAAAAATGAAATTTAGGAAATGGTTCTTACAAACACAACTTATCTCTATTATATTTTATTCGCTCTAAAGCACAATTGAGATGAGAACATCATATTTGACATGTAATAAGGAAGCACAATGTTAAAACATTTCATGCACGTGTGAAATAAAGGTGATAAAGAGTCTACTGTGAAGAAAGTAATCATCAATGAACAACTACATGCTAACCACACATTATTAAACACACTAATGAAATAAAGCTATATATTAAACTTAAAAAAAGTCACATGAATGGATTGAATGTAGGGATGATTCGAATATCTTAAATGCACATCCAAATATGGTGAAAAATAAAAATACAAAATATGTTTTTGTATTTTTCAAAAATTTAATCTTTTTGGATTGTTTCAAACTTTTTCTTAAAAACTAAAAGGCTTTTTTGGATTTTTTAAAATATATACAAAAGAAAAAATAAGTATAAACATATAAATACAATCTAGCAAAAAGAAAAAAAGAATATGAACATGATAATCACCCTACACTAGATAAAGTATCCGAACTCAATCAACAGAGCAAATACCCAAAGACTTATTAAGATTCCTGAATCTAGGTGCATCTAAATATTTCATGGAAATATCAGCTAATTAGCGTCTGGTGCTCACAAGGCTTAAGGACATGGCCTTTTCCTCAACAAGATCACGAATGAAATTCTCACATATCCTAATATGCTCATGCTGGAATGTTGGACCAGATTACGGGATATATTAATTGCACTTGTATAATCACATGAAATAATCATTTTTCCGTGAGAAATCCCATGACTTTGAACCTTTGCTTCATCCATAAGAGTTGATTGGAATTTCTCCCGACAACTATATACTCGGCCTCCGTTGTGAACAAAGAAATGGAGTTTTGCTTCTTGCTTAACCAAGAGATAAGAGAACTCCTAAAGTAAAAACACCCACCCGAGGTGCTCCTATAACCATCAACATCCTCATCCCAATCGACATCCGTATAGACGAATAAATGGTCATCGGTATCAAAAGAATAAAAAATACCGTATGAAAGAGTGCCACTCAAGTATTTGATAATAAGTTTAAGTGTGAGAAAGTGAAACTCTCCCGGAGACGCTTGGTAATGCGCAAAAGGTCCAATGCTAAAGGTAATGCTGGGAAGAGTAGTGGTAAAGTAGAAAAGACTAACTATTATGCTCATACAAAGGGTTTACTCTACGTCCTTACCTAATGTATCTTTGCTAAGCTTAGTCGATGTACTCACAGGGGTGCGTGTGTACTTAGCGGAGTATAAAACAAATTTCTTCATTAGGTTACTAGAATATATGAATTGAGATATGAATATCCCATCCTCAATTTGACGCACTTGGAGACCTAAGAATAATATAAGCTCACAAACCATGCTCATCTCAAAATCTCTTTTCATCTCCTCCTCAAATGTGTGAGCATGTTGAGAACACATGGATCCAAATTCTATGTCACCCACATAGACTTGGGCAAACAAAATATCACCACTCCCTCTCCTCACAAATAACGTCTTATCCACTACGCCTCTCCTGAATCTATGAGCTAAGCGATAAGAAGTGAGACTCTCGTACCAAGCACGGGGTGCTTGCTTCAAACCATACAAGACCTTCTTATGATAAAAGATGTGTCTCGGGTGATTTGGGTCTTTAAAATCTTTTTTATTGTTCTGCATAAACTTCCTCCTATAGAATGCCTTTAAAGAAGGCACTCTTGACATTAATTTGATATAACATAAAGTGTAATAGTAAGCGGACGAACGCAAGCCTAGTAATAAGAGCGAATGTCTCGTCAAAGTCTACACCTTCAATCTGTGTGTAACCTTGAGTGACCAACCTAGCCTTATTATTAACTATGATACCATTTTCATCCATCTTATTCTTATAAAGTTACTTGGTACCAATTACATTAGTTTTGCTGGGTCGAGGGACTAACTCCGAGACATCATTCTTACGAAATTAAATCAACTCATATTGTATAGCGTATATTCGATAATGGTTCTTGATTTCTTCTTTAGCATTATTAGGCTCTATTAAGGAGGTTTATTAAAAGTAACTAACCACATTCTCAAGTTGAGCATGATTCTTCACACCTAGTGTGGGATCACCAAGTATGGTGGAGGAGTCCTGACTCTTTCAAATCTAAGAGGGTGGATCCTCTAAATCGAGTGCGGGGTCTATTGGGGTATTATGAGAAACTATGAGATCATCACCAGGGGTGAAATGTTATCACGCTTGAGGTTAGGGTCCCCAAATGTTGGCACTCATCGTCTCTAATCGTAATGTTTATTAACTCCATAACCTTAAAGATTGTAAGGTTAAACACCCTATAACCCCTACTCAGTAATGAATATCCTAAAAATAACCCCTCATCAATTCAGGATTCAAAGTTTTCGAATTGATTTCTATCTCTCAAAATGTAGCAAGGACTCCCAAAAACTCGGAAATACGATAGGTTGAGTTTCTTTCCTGTCCACAACTCATATGGCGTGTGTAACATTTATGGACAAAGATATATCCTATTCATCGTATGGCATGCAATATTAACCGCCTCTGCCCAAAAATGTCTAGGCACATTTCTCCCAAGAAGTATGGATCTATCCATCTCTTGAATCATTTAGTTATTCCAATCAATTATCCCATTTTATTGAGGAGTATGAATAACTAAAACTCGTGTTTGATTTCCACTCCATCACAATAGTTATCCACTCAGGCTTCTTTAATTTTGCTACTTTTGTTACTACCAATCCGATTAATAGTGACACTATGCTAATTTTATAGGACATGACACTTGGCGGTAAAGAACTCAATCGCATCGAACTTTTCCCTAAGAAACTCCATAATAGATATCTTAAAAATTCATGGACCATCACGAGAATGTATCTCTTACCACCAATGTTGGTCATACGTATAGGTCCCGTATGATTCATGTGTATCAACTCCAACACATGAGAGGTGGTGATGGTATTCAACTTCTGATAGGGACATTGAATTTATTTTCATTACTGGCAAGGACCACAAAACATGGAAATTGGTTTCCCAATCATTGGTAAGCCACGAACTAGATCTTTATTCATTAATCTCTCAAGATCTTTAAAGTTAATATAACCTAGTCATTGATGCCAAAGGTCTATAGAGGAGACCGTGGCATTATTGCACACAAAGGAGGACTTGGGAATGATCCCATAGCAATTACTGTCAGTCCTCACTCCTTATAGTAATAGTTCACTGAATTAATCATAAACGTTACACTCGGACCCATTGAATTTTATGGCAAAGTATGCATCACAAAATTTGCTTATGCTAATTAGGTTTTCTTTCAACCCTTCGACATATAACACATTGATTATGCACAAATATTCCATATTTATCCCCTTAATTTCAGTATTTTTACGATCCCGAACATTACATTTATCCCAAATTTATCTCACATATCCTGTTACTAACCTTTTTGGCAAGTATTTTATTTTTTGTGTATATCTCATATGTTTTACAGGTAAATTGTGCAATTGGATGAAAGTGAAAAGTCAAAACGGTGAAAGCTTTGCGAGAAAGGGAAGTCAAGGGCAAATCAATACTGATTAGGCTCACATTCTTCATAATTTAGCCCCTTAATTTAGAGACTTTTACCATTTAGAATAATGTAAAATGAGTGTAATTATCGTATTTTCTTGACACTAACTCCTTCTAACAATTACATCTAGTTTTGTGTATTTCTCCTAAGTTTTGCAGGCATTTGAAGCATCGAGGAAGAGAGAAACTGGATAAGTAATGAGAAAAGTCAAAGAAGGAAAGTCAAAGGGTAATTTTGTAAATTTGTAGTCGTCGTCCGGAGTTGAAGCCAACTAGAAAGTTGAAGAGAATTAAATTTCAAGAACTTTGGAAGAAACTAAAAGTCAATCCGAGCTCCGGTGATCAAGTTACGAGGATTTGAAGTTGAGAAGGAAATAAGAAAAAGACCCCTGCATGAAAAAGATACCCGGTCCGGACCTTTTATTGGAAAAGGATCTGAACCACCTCAAAAGAAATCTTCTGTCCCAAAATACGGGGAGATCCGAACCTTTTATTGGAAAAGGATCCGTACCACCTTGGGAAAAATCCACTGTCTCAAAAAGGGGTGCGATCCGGACCTTTTTCCATAAAAGGATCTGGACCGCCTTAAATGCTGAGGAACACTGTCTCGAAACAAAGGGGGATCCGGATCACTTTGAAATTTCTTAAATTTTTATTCTCTTTCTTAGAGTTGTAATGGAGTCAAACTCTTGTAACTTTCATGGCTATTTATTCAGATTAGTTCCATATCATTAGGAGTTCGATTTTTAGGTTAGCTAATTAGGAGTAGAGGGTTTTTATAGTAAAAAACCCCAGTTTTTCATAAGAATCTCTATTGTAAGGATTGAAATTAATTTTCATCAATACAAGTAATGTTCTTCCTTTAAATTTGCAATAGTTAATTAGTTTAATTGCTGGTTTGATTATGCACTTCTCTGTTCATCTAGTTTCTATTAATTATGATGCTTTCTTCTTTTCAATCCACGATTTCTTTCAATTTAACTATGTCCGACTAAGTTTTTAAGGGTTAGGATGCATGAACCCCACCCAATGTAATTCATGATAATGGGAAATAGACTTTTGAATTAAAATCTTAGATGATTCGTGTTGCATAACTGGTGCAACCGTCATAGGACTTTTGATCTCGTTTGCCCTAGGTAACCGGGATGCTTATGAATGCGACGCATGTATTGGTTAATGAGACACTGCTTTACTCGTCCTTTGATTACATACTGTGCGGGCTATGATCTCTCATGTGTGTAATGCTTGGGATTACTAAAGACCGGGTTCATTTAAAATTCTAATTCCGAATCTAGTATCCTATAAAGTGAATTTCTAGGGTGTGGGGGATTGTAACCCGACCTATTATTCTCATTTCATAGTTAAACATTTAGTCCATTTATCATCAGTATTTTAGTTAATTAGCATAGTTGCATATTGTTAGTGCTTAGTTTCATTAGTAGTTATTTTAAAATTTGCATATAGTCATATTTATTTCATCTGCCAAATCATCTTTTCGTTTATTTTTAGAGTCAAAGCTAGGTTACCCTTATCTTTCCAACGTCGTCATGACTCTGTTCGTCCTTTTTCCCTGAGGATCGATACCAGACTTATCAGATTATTACTTGAGTGATAGGCTTGCACTTTAGCCTATATAGCACGTACACTAGACACATTTGTGGTCGCATCAGGTATGATATGTACACTTATCGAGATATTAATCATTATGATGAAATGATAATATATGTTAGATAAAATTCAGATATGGATAATATATGGATAAAATAGGAAAAATACGAAAGTAGGACTCGAGTATCGGATTTTAGCCCGAGATGTTTACGTAGCCTATAAAGGCATCAAAGTCCACGTAGTTCGCATGAGGCACAAGGGTGGGGTTTATCCTATAGATTTAAACGGGAATTTATAATATGTGTGTTCAGAAATGATATTTTTAGTTTTGAAAAAATGTGATGAAAAATCCCGTCGGAATTTGTAGGTGTAACCCTCTTTTTCTTTATTTTTTTTAATAAAAAATAAATCATGTGAAATATAGCTAATAAATGATGAGATATTAATGTGTATGTTCTAAAGTAAATGCTAAATTGAGAATTTATACTACTAATGTGAAAATAAAGAAATTTAAAGAGCGAAGGATGTTTGGACCTTCTTTGGAGACTTGAAGCTTAATCTTGATCCTTGATGAGATTATTTGAAAGTTAGGATGAATGTTGGATGAGAGACAAGGATATTTTTCTAAATTGGGTATGATAATGATGGGAATGAAAGGTGGAAACGAATTTCACATAAGGCAACCTTGTTGATTGCAGAAGAATGTTGTTGAGATCACTGATATTAATAGATTTGGTGTGACTTTCGAAGTGAGATCATGCTATCCTTATATAGAGTTGGGGGACTGCCAATCGACGTAGTCCTTGCCCAACCAATCAGAGGGTATCCCAAGACACATTGCCGATACGCAGGGAAACGGACCAGCCAATTGGCAGTCTCGTGTAGATTATTTTGCCAAAATAGTCATAAAATGCAATACGTAATTCCAAATCGCATATGGGGCATACCGTTAGAAAGGTAATTTGGAGACCTTTAAGAGTCCTTTGGGTCGATCTCGGGTCTGGGGGTGAACTTTGGGTCAAATGGGGCTCGAAAGCACCCCTCGATCCTTTGAATGAAAGGTCATCGGACGACGATGGATAGTTTATTCGAACCATAAGTCCAAATCATGCACAGGGATGATAGTTGGAAAGTTTATGTGAGGCACTTTGATATTCCAAAGGGCATCGATTGGTTCGAAGAGTTGACTTTAGTCAAACGGGGCCCAAAAAATCTTTGTAACCTTTCAGAGTAAAACGAGTCATTCGTATGTACCGTAAGGCTGATTCATGCATGAGGTAGATTATTTGGAAAGGATATTCAGTGCCATTCTAAGATTCATTCAATCTTGTTCGAGCTGAAGAGTTTACTTTGGTCAAACAAAACTCAAGAGCTCTCAATGACCTCCTGATAAGTTTTTAGGAAAATACAGATCGTTCGTCCAAACGGTTATGCCATTTTGTGCATGGGGTGGACCATTGGAAAGGAATTTTAGTTTTTCTTCGAGGATCCATTGAGGTTTTTCTCTGATAGTGAAGTTAATTGGGGTCAAATTGGGGCCCGAGAGCGCCCGATGGCCTCCAGATCAGTTTTTGGAAGTAAAATGATCCATTCGTCCAAACCGTTATGCCGATTCATGTAATGGTGGGTAATTGGAAAGGTAATTCAGATCCCTTCATAGATTCATTGAGCTTTCACTTTGACGATGATGTTGATCGGAGTCAAATGGGGCCCATGAGCGCTCAATGGTCTCTATATCGGTAGCCTGAGTATGACCTAGGGTTTGTAGTGAATTGGGGAGGTGATAAGGACCTAAGGAGAGATTTATGGGGGACTTATAATGGGGTGTATATAGTTCCCCTCGATCAGTGAGCTTAGAATAAGTGAAAGTTATCAAGTAGACACCATATGATGCTTGGGAAAAAGGTAAATTCTACGGACATAAAGGGATGAGGATGACCATTTTAAAGGGCTGAGGTTAATTTTAGGGACCTGAGAAAATGTTGGGGATGGATGATATAGTAGACTAAGGTCATTTATGAGGACCTAAGGTGGGAGCGACCAAATATGAGGGTCAAGGTCAATTCTGTGGACCTTAAGTAGGATCAACCAATTCTGAGGGTCGAGGTCAATTTAGAGGACCTTAAGTTAGAGTGATTAATTCTGAGAGTCCAGTTCAATTTTGAGGACTTTAAGTTAGAGAAACCAATTTTGGGGGTCGAGGTAAATTCTAAGGGCCTTAAGCAGGAGTGACCAATTCTGAGGGTCGAGGTCAATTATGAGAATGTTAAGTTGGAACGACTAAATCTGAGGGTCGAGATCAATTCTGAGGACCTTAAATGGGAGTGACCAATTTTGAGGGTTGAGGTTCTGAAGACCTTAAGTTGGAGTGACCAATTCTGAGGGTTGAGGTCAATTTCGAGGACCTTAAGTCGGAGCGGCCAATTATGAGGGTCGAGGTTAATTCTGAGGACCTTAAGTGGGAGTGACCAATTATGAGGGTCGAGGTCAATTCTAAGGACTTTAAGTTGGAGCGTGGGGAATAGATATCCTAGGGAGTTTTAAATCTATATTTTTCGAAGACTTTACTAGGGAAGAGTCATCTCCTTGAGGATTATGTCTTTTTGAGAAGAGATGCAAATATTAGTCTGGAAATTCCACTTGGGAAAATAGTTAATGACTTGAGGTTTTAGGATTCCACTAGGGAATGTATTTTCGGGGAGAGATGTCCGGTTAGGGCTTCTAACTCTTCTTGGGAAAATTAGAATTTTTCTAGTTAAAAATTATGGAATTCCTGCTGGAAAGCGGGTAGCTTTGCTGATGAAGCATTTGATTTCTGCTGAGGATGAAATTTTTTGAGATTCTGTTAGGGAGTTGTAGTGGGCTTTACAGGCACATTGGTTTTTAGTGTTTAGGATGGGGATAAAACATGGTACCAACCCGACTGGGAATTTGGGACCTTGAAAAATGATTCTCTTAGTGAAGAAATGTTCTAATATTTATTTGGTAATTTTTGGAATTTTTTGGCATTTTTATGTACGAAAGATTAGGGGGTTGCCAACCGGAAGTAGCACATTCTTTTGGGCTACCTTAGGAAGGAGAAGGGATAATGCTTATCCATGGGTGTCAGGGGAGTGGCGATCGGTATGCCCCTTAGCCTCCTATAAAAATGGGCGAATTCTCTTCATTTTTCATAGCTTCTATCTTCCCTATCTTCTACTTCTCTCTTCTGCAATATGTTCTTGCGTTCTTTCCTCATTCAAGACTAGAAAGTTACTGATTTCTCAAGTAGCGAGACCTATATGGCGTGTTTAGGAGTTGACGATTGGGCGAACTTGGAGTCGCAGACAAGGGTGCCCTTAGCATTGGGTAATGAGAACGCTTTTGATTTGTTCCAGCCCATTGTCGATGATCAGACTCTTTTGCATGAGCCTTCACACCACCGGTCATCTATGGTGATGAACCCTAGTGGATATGTAAGTACCGCATGCCTTTTGGCATTCTTTTCTCTTATTTTTTTACATTTTCTTGTTTCTTTTAATTTTGACAAATGTTTTATTTTTATTTTGACAGACTCACATTATTGCTACGAGTTTTCACTCCAGAGGATGATGGGATTTAGATATGTATGGGAGCACCTTCCTGCAGTGGTGCGGTGGGTAGTCTCTTTCGCGGGTTTTGGTTATTTGGAGTCTGCATTGGATGAGAGTCCGCGCTCTATGGCCTTTTTATGTTCTCTCGGGGATAGGTGGTGGGATACTACCCATACCATACACTTGGGATTTAGGGAGATGATAGTGACCCCCATTGATGTTCAGGAGCCATTGGGGATCGATTGCTAGGGGATGCAGATAGAGGTGGATCGGTCCCTGAGGGTGACACTGGCGATAGTGGATGCGATGCTAGGCGATGTTAGGCGGATAGTCTTGGGGTACTCGATCTGTATATCTCTTCTTTGAGAGGTTTTGCTGAGTCAGCAGATTGACGAGATTGACGGGCCGCAGGTGCAGCAGATGGCCCGTTTATTTATTCTTCTATTGTTAGGAGGGTTTTTGGTGGCATCGAGTGGCGACGTTGTCCATTTGTGGTTTTTACCATATTTGAGGGTATTTTTGAATATCCTTATCTTTGATTGGGGGAGACTAACTTTGGTGACCCTTTATTCTTCTCTGGATGCTTTCAACTATACCCACAAACTTTTACTGGAGCCACATACCTTTTGGAAGTATTTTTCTTTTTGCATTTTTCCTTTATGCATTTCCTTTTCGATTTCTTCTGATTACTGACTTTTGTAATTTTGCAGACATGGTTTTACTAGGTGATTTATTTTAGTGCCCATTTGATTGGTTTGCATGATGAATTAATGGAGAACTTTTGTCGGATGTACCGATGGTAGAAGTCCAACCGAAAGTCAAAGCAACCTCTTTCCTTATCGGCAATACGTTAGGTATTGAATGTTCTGACAAGCGACCATGTTATTTCTTCTTTTCCCTTTTGAATTGTTTTCTTTGGCATTTTCTTTATTTGTGCGAGTATTGACTTTATCTTGGAAAAATGCAAGTGACCTTGTATCCTTAGGGGACGGCCATCCAGAACACAGGGGTGACTGGGATGTATGCTCAGATACACTAGCTACTGGCATACGAGTTTGGATACTCCTAGTATCTGGGAGAGGGAGTCGTTTGAAATATTATGGAGTACGAGGTGGTCCTACCGATGATGCCCCGAGATATATCAGGGAAGTTCAAGAGATGTCAGAGACGGTCAGGGTGGCGACGATGATCGTTAAGCCCTACTTATCGTATATGGACACAGTGGTGACTTACGATTATCTTGACTTCGTGATGAGATGGATGACGTCATCATGAATCTATGAAGTTGTTAATATGCCTCCGCCTCATTCGTCTTTAGGCATTGGTACGAGTCTGTTGGTGGGGTTTGCCCACAACACTAGTGGTGTATCGATGTTAGTAGCGGTAGCAGCATTGAAGGTTCCATTTTTCTATCTTGCTCCTTCTTACTACATTATCCAACTATCTGGAAGGTGATCATTGTGTATGAAACATCGCCCTAATGCGATGGACCCGATGGTGTTGGGGCTGACGGAGGGTGTCCTTCAGCCAGAGGTATATCTTTTCATTTCTTTGTCCTTTATCTTTCAGATTTCTTCTTTTTTCTTTAGACTGACCGTTTTTCCTTTTTATTTCTTTTGCAACATGTCCGAATGTCGACTACCTGGCTGAGGGACATACGATATTGGGTGGATTCTGTGATGGCTCATATTCGGGATTCGATCCCTGTTCCTTCCTAACTTGTTCCATCTTCTACTTCTGAGGAGAGATCTGGATTGAGTAGTGGGGGTTCCTCAGCTATTGAATTATTTGAAATAAGGATTATTATTTATTTGAGTTTATTGATTTTTATAAAAAAGGAAAGATGGAATTTTCTAAAATAGGGGGATGCCGATCGACATGCTCCTTGTCCTGCCTATTGGCAGGTCAGTCCAGCCAAATCACCCCAAGGCTTTGATTGTAGTTTTTTGAGCTACTAGTACTTGATGAGGTAGTCTTTTATTCAGATTTTGCCAGCCCTTTATTTTTATCTCAAATTTTTAAGTATAAAGGGGGTAAGGTGGGCAGGTTTCTTCACCCATTCACATTTTCTTTCTCTTGCTTATTTCTTATCCGTGTCTTATCATTTCCAAAATAGCACTTCCCATAAGTGATGAATTTGCCTCTTATCTCAAGAATTTAAAAGCTATGTGTTCGTACAAGGTAGGATATGACTCCTTTAACCTGTGCCAGGTCTCTTTGTGACACAATCGGCCCATTGACTAGAATATGCTGATGGCAAAAGCACAATTTTAGTACCCCGAAGATCATGTTTTTTATTTTGGCTTGGATAAGGTCTGCCCGACCTATGAGGAATTTTTTACTATATTGGGGGTAAATCCTGGTATGACGATGGCCATGCTTGAGTTCTCTCAATATCCTCGGGAGATATTAGTTGGACTTCTCCACATTTCTCCTTTAGCAGCTCGACTATCGATTTCTAGAGGAATGATGTCCCTCCCAGCTTTATTGTACTCCGTGTATCTACGGAATGTTAATGATACGGCCCATGCCGAAGATGTTGCCCTTGGATTAACTTCAAAGCTATTGTTAGAGACCGGGGAATTGCTGGTGGATCCTCAACTGGATGCCATTACTATGCGGATGTTATAATATTGTAATCTTATGGCGGTGATACTAGCAGAGACCCTGAACGATTTAGATGCTTAGTGAGAAGGCCGTTCGAATTTTTTGAGAGGTATCTCGATTATTCTATTCATGTGGCTATCTTGGAGATTCCATTTGGAAATCCCCCCTTGAATATCCCTTGGCAACTGTGCCTACTTTTCAACTCGCTATTTCATCAACTTTGGCCCGACTATCGAGAACTTGGTAAACTGGTTTGTGGAGCACAGAGCTCGATGTCTGCAATGGTTAGTGCCCTAGTGGGAGAGTTGCAGTCCATTCTGGAACTGGAGGAATATCAGTATGTTTGGTTAGTTAGCCTTTGGCTGATCTCTATATATTTTCCTTGGCGGCACCTGCGTTAAGTTGGACGGGAGCCGATTATGTCCCTCTGTACCTTGGACTTCTTTCCTGAGGAGGATTTGATGAAAAGCATGCACGTGCAGTTGGGCTCTTTATAGGAGAGTCGTCAGTCGTCAACCCACACTTCTCAATTTGTTGGAAGGGTATATGAAATGGATATATAATAGGGTGGTGGCTAAGATCTTGGCAGAGGAGACTGGACATAGATGGTTTGTCATGTTTGACACTATGGAGGGGGCATAGTGGTTTTATCTAAGCTGGTTCGGGCATATCATTCCCTGGAGCGCCTTCGGTATACCGTACATGCATGGTAAGTTTAGGGGACTCAAGGAGTAAATAATGATGGGGTTGGGTCTTCCGGAAGCCGTGGATAGGGTCTTTTGTGAGGCTGGTGATTATTTGTGAAGCTTTTTGTGATGGAGATGTGTTTGGTTATTTTTTATTTGATGGGAATAAATTTAGGAAGGTCTGGTTAGTTTGTCTTAGGAGTAGTTTGGTTTGATTTGTTTTAGGACAGTTAGGTTGGGAGGGTAGTTGTTTGACTCCCTATATTGATATTTCTTATAATTGCACATAATTTCTCAAAATGGAATAAAAAAGAATTTTAATTATATTATTGTGCCTCTTGATAAGTTTTACATTTGAATTATCTATACCAATTGTTAAGGCGCACATAATCCTTTTGTTCATGTAAATGATAAAAGGAACTATCGTTCTCGGGGATAAAAAAAGAATGTCATTTTATGAAAAGAAAGGGACCATGCCCATGTAAAGCATATGAGATGCCTATGTACTTTTGGGGGTTTTGAAAATATCAATTTTGAAAGCAAAAGGTTTTTCAGAGGATCAGGCCCCACGTAGTTATGAGTAAAGGGAAATCATATAATTTTTTCAGAATTGAAGGGGGGACGAGAGGAGTCATAGCACGATAAGATTTTGGACTAGGGATAGAATTTTTTGAGACTGTCCAGGTTTAATGGACATGCCATCTCTTCTCCGCCAAGGTCAGTGAGTATAGCGGTGCCATTGGACATGATCTTCTTCATAATGTAGGGTCCACTCCAGTTTGTCTTGAATGTCTCTATGGGTCCCAGACGGGTTCTATGATTTCTTTGAGGGCGAAATCTCCTTCTCGGACACCACAACCCTTAAATCTCCTATTTAAAGATCGTTCTATCCGACGATGGTACCCTTGTATATGATATATATTTTTTAGTATCCTTTTGTCTAAGAGTGATAATTCATCAAGTCGGCTTCGATGCTAGTTTTCCTCGTTGACTTGGCTTTCAAGCATGATGCGTAGTGAAGGTATTTCTAGTTCAACGGGTAGGATTGCTTCCATGCCATATACTAGAGAGTAAGTGGTAGAATCAGTAGATGTTTGAACTGAATCACGGTATCCCCAGAGGGTGTAAGGGTTCTAATAAGCCCAATCTCGACACCTCTTATTCATCTTACTGATGATTGCTTTGAGGTTCTTATTGGAGACTTTAATTTGAACCGTTTATTTGGGGAGAACATTTATGTATCTGAATCCCATATTCGTCGACAAATTCTACCACTTCTACCTTGAAATGTAACCCATTGTCTAATACTAGCTTGTGTGGGACCTCGTATTGGCATATGATGTTCTTTCGGATGAATTTGTCTATCTTTTTGGCATTCAACACTACATATAACTTGGCTTTGACCTACTTGGTGAAGTCTTAAATGGAAACTAAGATGAACTCATGCCCATGGGAGGCTTTGGGTGTGACTTTCCCTATGATATCGATGATCCATGTGGAGAATGACCAGGGATAGGTCATATTGTATAATTATCGCAAAGGCAAGTATTGAAGATTGGAAAGTTATTGGCATTTAAGGCATCTTCGAACATAAGCGGTGCATTCTTGAACCATGGTAGTCTAATAGTAACCTTATCGGATAATCTTCTTGGCGAGCATATGGCCATTCATGTGGGGTCCCCATTCCCCACTGTAGATCTCCTACATCATCTCTTCAATGTCAGCCCCAACAATGCAGTGTAAGTGGGTTTCATCGAAGTTTCTCTTGAAATGCATTTTATTACAGACGATGTACCGGTTAGCCGGTTTATGGTGGGTTACTTGTTCTTTCTTGTTGGCATCCTAGGGGTACCTACCGTGCCTAAGGAGGCACCAAATATCGTAGTACCAGTACTCGGTCACATCGGAGTCCTCTTCTGTGACGAGCTCATTGTGGTAGAAGTGGGTCGGTTTATCTTATTTTTGGACTTGTAAAGGGGCCAGCGTTATTCCCTCGGGCATGTCGACCATAGAGGCTAAGGTAGCAAGGGCATCGATCAGCTATTTCTTGCTCGAGGCCAGTAATGGAAGGATATATCTCATAATTGGGAGACTAACTTTGTTAGATGGGAATGGAAGGGTAGGAGCTTCTTGTCCTTGACTTTCCATCTTCTGAGGACCTGGACTATGAAGAGGATAGAGTCCCCGTAGACGTCTAGGTGATACCTTTCTTGAGAGCGACTTTGAGGCCTATGGTGCATGACTCATATTTGGTCATGCTGTAGGTGCAGGGGAAATCTAGTTTAATAAGAGTCATGAGGGGCAATCAGGAGTATCCCAATGCCATATCCTTTTATGTTGGCATCACCATTAAATAACATTTTCCACCAGAGGTCTTCTTGATAAGTACAAAAGATGTTTTCATCTGGGAATTTGAAGATCCAAATGTCGACTTCTTCCATAGGGTAGCCAGCAAGGTAGTCATAGATGACTCTTCCTTTCATGGATTTTTACGTGACATACACAATATCGAACTCGACTAGAATCATTAACCACTGAGCCATTCGGCTAGACATGGTAGGTTTCTCGAGTAGGTATTTTATAGGATCCATTCAGGATATAAGCCTAACGGGAAAAGAAAGCATATAGTGCCGTAATTTTGAGTGACCACATTCTTTCTCTAAGGTAGTGTAGTTGATTTCGTACCCGACCAATATGTGACCAGTGTAGTTGTTGGCCCTCTTTTTACGGTATTTTTCAATGTATTGGGCTAGTAAAGCCCCAGCTGCGGTGTCTATTATGGTCAAGTATTGGAGTGGAGGGAGACTAGGCTGCAGTAGCATGATTACTGAAGGTCGGGTTAAATACTGCTTGATTCGATCAAAGGATTCCTGGCAAGCTTCATCCAAACTTTGGTTGAATTTTTCTAAAGGATTTTGAATATGGATTCTGTGACACCCCGCCTAATTAAATACCGGGAGATCACTCCTTTATTAAATTAAAATCAAGGTGAACGGTTGGTTCATTCTTAGCATCACTGTCGTAAAAATAACTTTTCCAAATTTAACACCCTATTTAATTTAGCTAAGTGTCAAAACCATTTTTTAAACATTACTTTCCAATTTTATTTATTTATTTTATTAAACAATCAATCCAATAATTTAACATTTAACAACCCAATCCCAGCATTTAAAACTTAAAGTAAAACATACAAACTGAATAAATCCCAAAGTCACAGTACTAGAAATAACTGAAATACAAATGTCCCAATAAAACAGATAAATAGTGGAAAGGGATACACATGCCCAATAAGGAGAATGATAGAAGTGGAATCAAGTAAATGAAATCGTCTAAGCAAGTGGCCTGCAACTCTCACCTAAGCTGCAGCACATTCCTTCCAAGGGATCCTAAACAAGACGCCCCTGTGGCTGGGCACCTGTAATATATACATATATATACAAGAGAGAAAGAGGAATAGAAACGGGTCAGAGCCCGATAGTGTATATGATTTAAAAATTCTTTTAGCAAGTATTTAAAGTGATACAGGCCAATGCAACAGCATATTAGTGCGACACTCTCTTGAGAAATTCTCGCCTCTCTTCTAATGTGCACTCCTATCGCACTAACCTTCCCAATGGTTTATCTCATCATATATCACACTATCCTTCCCCAAGGATTTAACTTATCTTTGGTGACTCTCAAAATTTAAGATTTAACAACATCATGGTTTAAAAAGGATAATTTCATTTAGTACAAAACGCTCATTTTAAATTTATTGATTCATAAAGTTTTTTTTCAATATCATATTATACTTTTCAAAACAATTATTTCCAATTTGAGTCATTATACATGTTTTACTTACCATAACACAGTAGGCAGTTTCCCATATTTCAGAAGTTCATATATATATTAAATACTCGTATAATATATATATTCTAACAGCACCCCACATAAAATTTTATGGTGCGGGCATACTCTGCTATCCCATCCCCGTATCAATCGTACTAAAGGGAATACAAGTTTGGAATCACTATCGAACTGTATAAATACATACACAAACAATATTGGGGCGAAGCATAGTTTCCAAGTCCAAGAGGTCAGTACATACCCTCACGTCTCTTAGGACCGTGACTACCGATTCGATAGCCTGTACCTAGGATTTCTATCTTCTAGGGTACGAGTCAATATCCCCCATAAGGCACACGAGATAAGATCGTCCCAGCGCGGAAACCTCAGGGATAGCAAGTAGCGCGGGCATGATTTTCACAATTATATAATATATGCATACACAATCATATAAATATACCACTTTTATTATATCAATTTAGGTTTATCCAATAACCCACATTCACAACATTTATCCTTATTTTCCCATTATTATTTATCAAGTATAATGGTTCGTTTCTAACTTTAATTCGAAGGGTTTTTCCAACTTACTACGTAACCCTCATGGACTCTATTCTTCCAAATGTATAATTCAGTAGATATCCATTTATGTTCCAACGTAACTCTCTATTACGTGTCTCTCCCCTTTAATATATACTTACATTATCCCTTATGCAAAATATCCCAAAAATATAGATTTCGCCTTACATTAAAGGATTTTGAATTTTATTTTCAAAGATGAGAATTTCAAACGGTTTCGAAATCGGAATTAAAATGGAGTT
Source organism: Sambucus nigra (assembly GCA_949130495.1). Lineage (NCBI taxonomy): Eukaryota > Viridiplantae > Streptophyta > Magnoliopsida > Dipsacales > Adoxaceae > Sambucus > Sambucus nigra. Next base: position 164,875,770 of record OX422213.1, on the reverse strand, counting down.
TTAATTGAATTTTTATTATCTCTAAGAGTCCTCAAAACATAAAACTGTTTAGCAAAAAAAAAATATTAAAAAATATTGAACGGTCCGATCGAGCTGAATTTTTTTCTGTAGCTTCCTCTCATTTTCAGCTAATTCTCTGTAAAATTTCATCCAATTCCAACAGACCGATCGTCCGGAATAATTTTTTTTAGTGTTTGTATCTCTTTAGAACTCTTTTCTTAATCAAAATCTTAATCCTTTGCATGACAAAGGGTTTCGAGAATATCATATAAATCATCACTACATGAAAATTTCCCATCTCAAATTGGGTTTTTCTTCCATAAATCTCATCCTAATAACTCCTAAATTAATATGGATGATGCATCAAAGAAATAAGCAAGATAAACACTTGCCTGGGATTTTCAGAAATCTGGTTTGGTGTGGTTGCGTTCCCCATCTCGCGATCTACACGTTGGTAGTGGCGGCGGTGCAAACGGGTGAGTTTTAAGCCTTGGAATGCCTTGAGAGCTCCCTCCTCTCCTCTCCAATGGCCGTTCTAGTGTTTTGAGTTATCTAACCCTAGGAAATAACCTAAACATCTGATATAACCCCTTTAATTTTCGTGGGTTTAATTACCCAAAAATACAAAATGACTAAAATGCCCTCCCGGGGTACTAATTAGGCCTAAAAACGCCCCGAGACCCAAATCAAACTCCCGGGTATACTTTTCTGACTATCTCGACCCTTCCGGACGCGTTGGCGCTCTCAAAACTACCATATGAAAAACTTATAAAATATTTACTTTTATTTATCAATATTTAGTCCCGACGCGACACGGGCGTGTCCCGACTCAAATTTCTAAAATTGTCATTTTATTCACTCGTGACATTTAATATGGCCACTATTATATATTACTTTGCTCATTAGTAATATTCAACAAATTTTCCCATAATTACTAACTCTCATCACGTTAATAATTATAACATAATTAATTTTCGGATTTTTATTAAATAATTAATTCACATTAATATTAATAAATCCCCAAATTAATATAGCATAAAAATACGGGGTATTACATACTTCCCCCCTAATAACGGAATTTCGTCCCAAAGTTCGGAAAATAAGGCATACCTGGTAAGAACAAATATGGATATCTCTCGCGCATATCGGCCTCGCGCTCCCAAGTGGATTCCTCCACATTATGATGCTCCCACTGGACCCGTACAAGTGGAACTATCTTCGACCTCAATCTCCTCTCACTATAGTCTAGGATAGCCACCGATCTCTCCTCGTAAGAGCTGTCAGGCTGCAAGTCTATCTCATCTATCGTGATGTGAGTATGGGCCATATCATCTCGAAGATACCGTCTCAACGACGAGATGTGGAATACATCGTGAATGCGATGTAAATGCTCTGGTAGTCCCAATCTGTATGCTACCGGCCCAATCCTCTCGATAATGGGAAATGGTCTCACGTACCTCGGGGATAATTTTTTTTTTATTCCCGAACCTCATCACTCCCTTCATAGGAGATACACGCAGTAACACTTGGCCCCCCACATTAAACTCCCGGAAGAACCGTTTCACATCGGCGTAGCTATTCTGCCTGTCCTGGGCTACTCGAATGCGACTCCTGATCATCTCAATCCTCGCGGAGGTTTCCTGAATCACCTCTGGTCCTAGCAACTTGTTATCCACCACCTCAAGCCAACAAGTTGGAGAACGACAAGGCCGGCCATACAAAGCCTCAAATGGAGCCATACCAATCGTAAACTGATAAGAGTTATTATAAGCAAACTCTACCAGTGGAAGATGTGGTTCCCAACCTCCTCCAAAATCAAGAACACACATGCGTAGCATATCCTCTAACATCTGATTAGTACGCTCTGTCTGTGGGTGACAAGCTTAACTCAACCTCAACTCAGTACCCATATCCTCCTGAACGCTTTCCCAAAAATGTGACACGAAAATCTTGTCTCTATCTGACACAATATTCAGGGGCACCCCATGTAATTTGACAATCTCAGAAATGAACAACTGAGCATACTGACCCGTGGTATAATCTGTCCGCACCGATAGAAAATGAGCCACCTTGGTCAAACGATCTACAATCACCCAGATAGAGTCGTGGCCCCGCTGTGATGTAGGAAACCCTGTAATAAAATCCATGGAAATACTCTCCCACTTCCACGCGGGTACTTCCAATGGCTGAAGCAATCCTGATGGTTTCTAATGGTTTACCTTCACCAGTTGGCAGGTAAAACACTTGGACACGAGCTCAGCAATGTCCTTCTTCATCCCACTCCACCAGTATTGCCTCCTCATATCCTGGTACATCTTATCTCCTCCAAGATGTACCGCAAATCGGGACCCGTGAGATTGGGTCATCACTGCATGACGCAATTCTGCCCCTTCTGGAACCACTAACCTCCCATTAAACCTCAAAACCCCATCAGAACTAATAGAATAGGACTCAGCGCCCTCGGCTAAAAGTCGTACAATCTGCTCTTGGAAAAATGGGTCTGTGGTTTGGGCCTGTATTACCCTCGTAACAATCTCGGGTGTGACTGCCATAACAGATATGAAAGAACGGGCTACTGCGTCCTGGTGACCCAACTCCTTCCACTTCGTTGACTATGGGTACGTATGTATGTGCATGACCCATGGGTATGAGAACTATGTTCGCCTCTAATGTTTGTGTTATTGTTTATGGTTCGAGGAATCCTTACCGAACCTTTTGTCCACTATTCGGCGACCAGCGATGATGGGACATGATAGCAGAGTAATGCATTGCACCGCAGCTGTGACTCGGGGTTCCGTATTATATTTGAATATATATATATATATATATATATATATATATATATATATATATATATATATATAATGGATTAAATGAACGATTGGATATTTATTATGGTTAAATCTATCTACGGTGATAATTGTAGATAACGATGAATAGAGAAAGATAATGGAATTAAGTTAATGAATGTTTATTCTTAAAGAATTAAAAATCTTAATTCATATTAATTGAGAAATGATTCATGTTAATGAGAAATGATGAGAAATGTAAATGAACAATAATGTTACGTATGGTATGGGACATACGGGGATTATGATGTTGGAATGGAATTATAATATGGAGACTAGAAAAGAGGAATCATTAACTAGGAGGTTAATAGGAAACGTTAAGTGTGCACTCTAGTTGAGAGGTGAGAATAGCAAGTGAGAGTTGGGTCTAACATGTACATAATAAAAGATTTATTGCACTTGTTAAATACTTGCTATTTTAAAAATCATTTTCACAATCGGGCTCTGACCCGTTTCCTTGCATATTTTCTTTTCTATTGTATCTTCTATATCAGGTGTCCAGCAATAGGGACGCCAACCTTAGCGGATGATGACAGGCTATGGATTTATGGAGTTTTGCTTAGACGCCTATCATCATTTGATTAACAGTATTCTCTTAGTAGGGCATGTTGCCCAAAGGATTCAGTTATCTTCTTCTATTGGGGTCAAATACTATGGTATTCTTGTCATTTTAATACATTTGATATTGTTGGGATTACTGTAATGGATTAATATTATTTGGGAATGTTTATTCCAATTGCATTCAAATTATTATGTGTTATCTAATTGGTTATCAGTGTTGTAGAATAAAATGTGTTGTGTTATTCTTAAACTGGAGATGGATTTTGTTAAATTAAAATTTGAAAAGTTTTTAACACCAGCTTAATTGAGTATTGGGTGAGTTGTAAATGTTTTCGACAGTGATGCTAAGAATGAGCCAGCCGTATATTCTGTTTTAATTTGGTATGGGACTGGCCACCCGGTATTTAATTAGGCGAGGTGTTACAGGTGGTATCAGAGCATCAGGTTCTAGTGTCCTTTAGGATCTGTACGACCTACTGTGTTTTCAGCTTAGCGTTCTTTGATGTAGAGCCCTATGTTTAGGATTGTTGATCTCTTTGGTAAGATTCCATATGTATCAGTGAATCTTATTTATGTTCGGTAGTGATCGAACAAAGAAGTATGGCAGATGAGGGCCATTGGATGGATAGCGGAGATCGTACTTATGAGGTTATTAAGTATGTTCGAGTATAATGACCGTAGTCGAGGTCACCCCTATTATGGAAAAATTGAAGAGATTCATTAGTAGAAGTTCTTGAAATGCAGGAATTATGTGTGTTACCTAGCGAAGGCAATATATTCAAAGGCTTGGGCATATAGTGGAGTGTGGTTAACTAGAACTGGAAATTTTGGGTAAAATTTTTCTTGACTCATCGGAACAAAGTTATAATATTGGGATTCGATAACCACCACCCGCGAACGAGGGTATGTTTTCAATCTAAGGAGTTATGAGGCGTATATTGATTTTTGTAGCGATTAATATTGTGTGGGCATAAGGGTTGCTAAACTTAGCCTATAGCACTATTATTTACGTAAACTCACCGACGGGTATAGGATACCTATATTTTCATGTCATCACGTGGGTTTGATTTTTATCGCGGAATTACTTACTTTGGGCATGTCCGAGCATGATATGACTATCGGCATGCATTGACTTGTGGTATAGGAGAGCGTATGTACTACTACTATAGCTAGCATATTGTCTTTTATAAGAGAGTAGATGAGTAAACTTTATTCGAATTAATAAAACCTGTAGAGAGGTTATAAACTATTGACTAAAGACCTGAGGAGTTTCGATGACCGACTACTTTAGGTAGTAGTGTATCGGGGGGGTTCCTTGTTTGGATTTCGCTTGCGAGACACCCCACGCATGAAACTAATAACCGTTGGGAGTCGAAATAAGATAGGTCTTTAGGATATGAGTTTATAACCTTTGCTATTATAATGAAAGTTGTACGATAGGGTGTATGGGCGCCCTGGATGATTGGATTGTAGTAGTTTTCAAAATTGTGAAACAGTAAGTAGTTGTGACTTCAGGATTTATTTGTTTAATAAGTGAGGATCATTTTTCCCAAAATTAGTCACGAGGATGGTATAGAAAGGTTGGGTAAAGTTTATATTCGATTCAGTTGGAACTATATGGTGAGACTTAGTGTAACATCGATGGGGATTTTCGTTAATGTAATGTATGAGCGGTACTACTTAGATTTCTTGCGATGTGAGATTTATACTCGGAGTTGACCTTATCAGTATGGTTCATTTTTCTGAATTTCGGGACGAAATTCTGTTATAAGGGGGAAAGTATGTAATACCCCGTAATTTTAATGACTTTTAAAATGGGTTATATTTTAAATTAATGAATTAATTGGATCTTATTATAAATTAATTCATTTGGGTTTTATCCGAATTTTGGATATTAAAATGGATGATTCTGAATATTACTTAAAGATATTTAGGTAATATATGAATGTGATGTCATTGATATGACGATATGATATAAATTCGGTAATTTGAATTTTTAGTCAGACGCGGTATGAGACGTGTCGGGGCTAATTTATTAAATTAAAAAGGAAATTTATTTTTTATCGACCTTATAGTCATTTCGACTGCGTCGTTGCGTCCGGAAGGTTCGAAATAGTCAGAAAAGTCTATTTGGATGTTAATTTTGAGTCTCGGGTCATTTGGAAATGAAAAGACAACCCAAAAGGGCATTTTGGTTATTTTTACAAGGGGGATGAATAGTGATTTCGGGTTTTGTCTTATTATAAGTATTTGGCAAGGTTCTAAAAAACGTGGGGCGTGATTGAGGCGTGGAGGCCAAGCCTTAATCCTTAGAAGCCTAGGCGGGCCTAGGCGTGAAAAGGCGTGAAAAGGCGTTTAGGCCTTCTTAATATATTTTAATATTTTTTAACCATAACAAGGCTATTAAAATACAAAAATTGCACATATCATAAAAATATGTTTGAATATATGCAAATTAAAATACTATTTGATTATTTTGGATGAGATAATGGTCCGGTTTGTAAAGAAATTCTTTAAAAGGCGACATCGTTTCACTAAAGCATTGTTGTTTTTAGAAAAAAGTGCGCCTTAAGGGTTTTACCAAGAATAAGGCGTGAAAAGCGTAAGGCGAGACGTTTCTTCCAAGCCTTAAGCCTAGGCGTGCCTAGGCGGAGACTAGGCGGGTTTTTTAGAACAGTGGTATTTGGAGATTAGTGTATGTAGGTTCATTTCATCTCTTCTACACAAAATTAAAAAGCCATCTTCTTAGAGAGAGTGGAAGGTTGCTTGGAAAGAAAAAGAAGTTTGCTTGGGAAGGAGGAGAACTAAAGACCAAAGGTCACCACCACCAACCACCACCGAAAGTGGCCGAAAAAAGGGAGAACCACCTATGTTATTCAACCCCAAAGGATCAGATCTTCATTAAAGGCAAGTGTTTGACATTTGAAATTTAAGTTCGTATATTGTCCATGTTAGGATAGTTATAAAAAGAGATGATTTTCATGCTTGGAAGATGAAAGGATATAGTTGTTAATGGATTTTTGGAATCTAAAAATATATAGGAATTAAACTCATGTCGTAGGTAGTTAGTAATCCAATAAATATTCATCAATCTGTGGAAGAAATTCTGAAAATATTTTAGTGTTCTTGAACATAATATGTTGATAATTTTCTGGAAAAAGAGGCAAAAACGAGTGGAATGAGAAGAGCCAATTTGGAATGTTTAGATCTCCTTTTCGAGTGCATTTGGATGAGATTTAAGAAAAACTCAAAACACATACCTGAATCAATTTTTCGTGTAGAATCCAAATCTGAAGTCGTATTGATGATTTAAATAATTTTTGGATCTGATTTTTCTGAGTATTTAAAATATGAGAATTCATGATGTTGTTTCTTTTTAATGTTTGTTCTTATCCCAAAACTTTTGTAGACCTTCGGTGATTATTAATTGGATATTATGGGACTTAGAGAAGATCAGTAAGCCCTAGTTAATATTTGAATTAATTTGATTGGGATTTAATTGATTAGAATTACGATAATTAAAGTTAAAGAGATTTCGGTTGCTAGATTCATGTGTTGGATTATAATCTGTTTGTATGAGGATTAAGGATAGTTCAAGTAGGGGAGATTTAATATAACACCTGGGTAGCCTTAGGGTTACAATTTAAACATCAAGGACTGAGTTTAAGCTCATTATTGATTTCGCAAGGGCTGAGTGTAGTACAAGAACGTAGTGGTATGGCTCCTGGATAGAGATGGGAGTTCAGAACACATTTGGTTGAAAGAGGGGATGAGGTTATTTTGATCGCATATGTGAAGTTGATGAACCTCCTCGATTGACAAAGTTAAGTAGTAGTGTATTGGAGGGGTTCCTTGTTTGGATTTCGCTTTGCGAGACGCTCCGCGCATGAACCTTAACGACGTCGGGAGTGGAGAGATGTTATAGGATGCGAGGATAATTAAATTATGACGTAAAGATATGACATTTTAATACGTGGGATTTAAAGAGATATAATGCTACGTAAGGGAATAATCTAAGGTTAATGTGAGTACCTTGTTGTTAGTATACTATAGGTATGATAATACCTATTTGATTGATTAATGATTATGTGTGTGACATACATGCTTACTTGCTATCGGTGGGAGGTTTGCGCGTGAGGGCAGTCATATCCTGATGAATCCATGGGATCTTTGATTTGTCGGTCGGGAACATAGGTCTATGAAAGACTTATCGGGGAGTTGATAAGTCCGCTGACTATGGGTACGTAGGTATGTGCATGACCCATGGGTATGAGAACTATGTTCGCCTCCAATGTTTATGTTATTGTTTATGGTTCGAGGAATCCTTACCGAACCTTTTGTCCACTATTCGGCGACCAACGATGATGGGACATGATAGGAGAGTAATGCATTGCACCGCAGCAATGACTCGGGGTGCCGTATTATATATGAATATATATATAATGGATTAAATGAACGAATGGATATTTATTATGGTTAAATCTATCGACGGTGATAATTGTAGATAACGGTGAATAGAGAAGGATAATGGAATTAAGTTAATGAATGTTTATTCTTAAAGAATTGAAAAGATTAATTCATATTAATTGAGAAATGATTCATGTTAATGAGAAATGATGAGAAATGTAAATGAACAATAATGTTACGTATGGTATGGGACATACGGGGATTATGATGTTGGGATGGAATTATAATATGGAGACTAGAAAAGAGGAATCATTAACTAGGAGGTTAATAGGAAACGTTAAGTGTGCACTCTAGTTGAGAGGTGAGAATAGCAAGTGAGAGTTGGGTCTAACAGGTACATAATAAAAGATTTATTGCACTTGTTAAATACTTGCTGTTTTAAAAATCATTTTCACAATCGGGCTCTGACCCGTTTCCTTGCATATTTTCTTTTCTATTGTATCTTCTATATCAGGTGTCCAGTAACAGGGATGCCAACCTTAGTGGATTATGAGAGGCTATGGATTTATGGAGTTTTTCTTAGACGCCTATCATCATTTGATTCACAATATTCTCTTAGTAGGGCATGTTGCCCAAAGGATTCAGTTATCTTCTTCTATCGGGGTCAAATACTATGGTATTCGTGTCATTTTAATACATTTGATATTGTTGGGATTACTGTAATGGATTAATATTATTTGGGAATGTTTATTCCAATTGCATTCAAATCATTTTGTGTTATCTAATTGGTTATCAGTGTTGTAGAATAAAATGTGTTGTGTTATTCTTAAACTGGAAATGGATTTTGTTAAATTAAAATTTGAAAAGTTTTTAACACCAGCTTAATTGAGTATTGGGTGAGTTGTAAATGTTTTCGACAGTGATGCTAAGAATGAGCCAACTGTATATTCTGTTTTAATTTGGTATGAGACTGGCCACCCGGTATTTAATTAGGCGGGGTGTTACAAAACCCAATTGATTTCTTTGAAGGATGAATCTGTTGGGGACTTTTATCGAATGTTTCGATGGTGGAGGTCCAACCGACAATCGAAGAAGAATCTTTCTCTGGAGGTAGTGCATCAGGTGTTGAATGGTCTGACGAGCGAGTGGGTAAACATTCTTTGGTCCTCGAGACTGTTATTTTTCCTTTGATGCCATTTTATTAATACTGATCCTTCGCTTTGCTGGGGATTCACAGGTGACCTTTTATCCTCGGGGGACGGCTATTCATCACACCGGGGTGACTGAGGGACATGCGCAAATGCGGTGCCTACTGGCGCATGAGTTTGGCTATTCCTGGTATCATGGGGAGAGGGTAGTCCATCAGATTATGGAGGAAGAGGTTACGGTACCGTCGACGAGGCCCCCATGTTCATGAGATGCGTGCGAGAGATGTTCGATGATGCCTGGGTGGCCGCGATGATGGGAGAACCATACTCCCTGTATAATGACGTAACGGTGATGTATGATTATCTGGACTTCGTCCTGAGTTGGATGATGTCCCCCTAGCATTAATGATGTGATGCCTCTCCCTAAGGCGGGCTCGAGTTAGAGGTGGGGTCTTCTCATACCGCAAGTGGTGAGGCTACGTTAGTGGTGGCGACGATGACTTCAAGACCTTCTTTTGTGCGACTGCATTCCCCTAGTTACAACCTTCGGCGATCTGATGGGGGATCTATGCATCTACCGCATCGCCCTCATGAGATGGACACAAAGGAGTTGGGTCTGACGGAGGAGGTCCTTCGGCCTGCGATACAACTTTTTTGATTTCCTTAATTTCTTTCTTTTTCCTCATGATTGACAGATTTAATCTTTTCTATTCTTCCTCGTAGCATATCAGTGTTTCGACCACTGGGCTGAAGGACACCAGGGACTGGATATCCTCGATGACTACTCTTATTCTTGAAGTGGTTCCATTCCCTTCTTTCTTGGTGTCGTCTACCTCATCTGGGGAGGTATTGAGCTCTGAAAGTGGGGGCACGTCATCTCTCCGTAGGGGGAAATGGGCGCACCGCAGGGGTAGGGGACCCTAGAAAGAGAGAGGGGGATACCGAGAGAGAGAGGTTGGGTTGAGACTGAGTCCCGTTATTTTTTCCTTCTTTTCCTGCAAAATGTTAATGTAACACAACAAAATATATGCAAATGAGGAAATGATTTTTTTTATTAATTTTCTTGTTTAGTGATTAATGCACATGCTATTTTTACTTTGCTGCTGTGACCGTAAAAAGAATTCAAAAATTGATTTAAGAAGGACTTTATTTAAAATGAGACTAGCAAAATTATAAAGTATAAAGGAAATTCAAAATTCCCTTAAGATAAAAATGAGTTTTTTGATTTTGACAAAAGAGGAAAAATGGAATTTTCCCTAAATAAGGGGTTACCGATCGGCATGACCCATGTCCTGCCTATCCGCATGCAGTCTAGTCCAATCAATCCAAGGCTTTGATTTCACTTTCTTCAATTGCTTGGTACTTGGTGGGGAAAACTTTTCTTCAATTTCTGTAGGGTTCCTTATCTTTTCTTGAGAGTTCCCAAGTATAAAAGGGGGTGTGGATGGGACTTTCCTCCTCACACTTTCACTTTATTTCTTTTCCATATTCTTACTTGCTTACATATCTCTTAGTCTTACAATATGAATCTCCCTGGTAGCATTGTGTTCGCTAACTACCTCGAAGCCTTGGAAGAAATGTGTTCATACGATGTTGATTATGATACCTTTCACATACGACAGATCTCTTTGTGGTGCAATCGGCCTATTGAGTGGAATATGCTGATGGTGGTTGTTGAGTTTTGGTATCCCGATGATCTTGTCTTTCAATTTGGGTTGGATGAGATTTGACCTACCTATGAGGAATTTTCTGCCATGCTAGGGCTAAATCCCAGTGTTGCTGCGGATTTGCCTGAGTTTTCCCGTTCTCCTAGGGAATTACTGGCTGGACTCCTTCATATATCACCTTCGGTGGTCAGGCCATTGGTTACGGGGTAATGATTTCCCTTATGGCGGTGTTACAGTCCGTGCACTTACAGGACATGGGTGATGCCGGATATGTCGGGGCCATCACTCTAGGCCTTGTTCCAAAAGTCATGTTGGTGACTGGGGAGAAGCTGTGGACCCCCAATTAGCTGCTATCATTTTTTGGATGTCATACCATCGCAATCCTACGACAGTGATATTGGCGGGGACTTTGAATGGACTAGATGCCTGGCAGGAAGGTCGTTCTAACTTTCTGAGGGGTATCCCTGTGATGTTTATGTGGCTTTCAGAGAGGTTTTGTATGGTTATCCCACTTGAGTATACCTTACCAGCAGTTCTAAACTTCTTCTCACGCTATTTCATTAGCGCAGGCTTGGACATTGAGAGTTGGGGAAATTAGTTTGCAGAGCACGGGGCTTAAGGCCTACACTGTTCTGTGGTGGTGGTGGGGGGGGGGGGGGAGCTACTTCCCATTCTGGAGCTTGAAGAGGACTAGTATGCCAAACTAGTTGGCCTTAGGTAGACCTCTTTCTACTTTCCCTGGCTGCTACTGCGCTAATATGGTTGGGAGCAAATCGTGCCACCGCGGACACTAAAGTTCTTTCCTGTGGAGGATCTGACAGAGTGTATGCGCATTCTCTTGGTTATCTGTGGGAGAGTCTTCGTCCATCGTCTTGTCCTTCTCAGTCTACTGGGCAAGTCTGGCATGTCTCTAGGGACTACATTAGGTGGTTCTGGAAGAAGGTAGTGGCCAGGATGCTAGTTGTGGAGACTGGTCAAAGGTGGTTTGCCATATCTGACACCATGGAGGGAGCCGTTATGGTCTACCCTTAGCTGGTCTGGCCTTATCGCTCTATGGAGCGTCTGCGATACTCCATTCAGGTAGGGGAGGTTTGGGGAGTCTAGAATGCAAGTGATGATGGTACTGGTTACTCTAGCAGCTGCGGGTAGGGTTTTCTGAATCTTCTTGTAGAAGGTGTTGCTTTTGTGTTTTATGGGAATAATTGGAGGGTGATTTTCAGTAGTAGTGGGGCTTGTTATTATCTGGCGGTTCTTTTTAGTAGGTGTAGTGGTAGCAAGGGAAGTCGTTTGACTCCTTACACCGATGTAATAGTACGAAAATTTCAGATAATGAAATAAATAAGTTTTTGATCACCTAGTTGTGCCTTTTGATGAATATTTGCATTTTGAATTATCAATACCAATCACTAAGGCATACATAATCCTTTTGTTCATGTATAGGTTAAGATGAATTGTCATTTTTGGGGATAAGAAAAATAATAGCATTTTGTGAAAAACAAGGGGGCCGCGCTCATATGAAGCGAATAAGGTGCCTACGTACCTCTGAGGGTTTTGAAAAATTCATTTTTTTGAAAATGTTTTTAGAGGATCAAGTCCACATAGTTCTGGGTAGGGGGAAAAGAATAGTTTTTTTTAAAATAGAAGGGATATGAGAAGAGTCGTAGCGCGCTGAGATTTTGGACTATAGGTAGAATTTCTCGAGATGGTCCAGGTTGACTGGAGACGCCATTTCTTCCCCGTCGAGGTTGGTGAGTAGAGAGGCACCGCCCAGGAGGATCTTATTCACAATGTAGGGGCTACTCCAATTAGGCTTAAATTTCCCTCTGGGTCCCTGATTGGCTCTACTATTTCTTTGAGGGCTAAGTCCCTCTCTTGGACACCATGGTCCTTGACTCTCTTATTGAATGATCACGTTATACAGTGATGGTACCCTTTTATATGATAGAGATCTTTTAATATCCTTTCATCTAAGAGGGAAAGCTCGTCAATATGGCTTTGTTACCAACTTTACCCGTTGACTTTTCTTTTAAGCATGACGTGAAGAGAGGGTATTTTCAGCTCCACGGGTAGGATTGCTTCCATGTCGTAGATTAAAGAGTAAGGGGTATCCCCAGTAGAGGTTCGAACTGAAGTGCGATAGACCCAGAGGGCGTAAGGGATTCTATCGGCCCAATCATGATAACGCTCAGTCATTTTGTTGATGATGGATTTGCGTTTCTTATTGGATATTGTAACTGCTCCATTGGTTTGAGGTCGGTATGGAGAGTATTTATGTCTTTGAATACCATACTCGTTGACCACTTCTATAACCTCTGCCTCAAAATATATCCCATTGTCTGATACCATCTCATATTGGACCCCATATCTAGAGATGATGTTCTTCTTGATGAATCTGTCCATTTTCTTGCCATTCAGAACTGCGTATGAATCAACTTCGACCCATTTAGTGAAGTAGTCAATAAAGACTAGGATGAACTGATGCCCATTGGATGCCTTCGGTGTGACTTTCCCTATGATGTCGATGCCCCATGTGGAAAATGGCTAGGGAGAAGTCATGTTGTACAGTTATCACGGAGGCAGGTGCTGTAAGTTGGATAACTATTGGCATTTGAGACATCTTTGCATGTAGGTTGTGCAGTCATGAACCATGGTAGTCCAGTAGTATCCCTGTAGAATGATATTTTTGGCGAGCATATGGCCATTCATGTGGGGTTTGCATTCCCCGTTGTGGATTTTCTACATCATCTCTTCAATGTTAACCCATGCGATGTAGTGTAAATGGGTTCCATCAAAGTTTCTCTTATACAATGTTTTATCATAGATAATGTACTGGGTGACCAGTATACGAAGAGTTACTCAGTATTTCTTATCAGCTCCCTGGGGATACCTACTGTGTTTGAGGAGGCGCCAATTATCATAGTACCAACAATCGGTTATTTCAGGTTATTCCTCCGTGCCGAGTTCGAAGTGGTAGAAGTGGGTGGGTTTGTCTTATTTTTAGACAAGGAAGGGAGCCATGGTTATTCCTTCGAGCATGTCAATCATGGAGGCTAAGGTGGAAAGGGCATCAGCCAAGTTGTTCTTTGCTCGGGCCAGGTAGTGGAAGGTGATTTCTTAGAATTGGGAAGCTAGTTCTTCAAGTTGCACATGGAAGGGTAAGAGTTTCTCTTCTTTGACTTTCCATTTCCTGATTACTTGATCGATGATGAGGGATGAATGACATCGAGGTATTGAATTACTTTCTTGAGGGAAACTTTGAGGCCTACTATGCATGACTCGTATGTAGTCATTTGTTAGTGCCGGGGAAACCCAATTTGATGGCAATAGGAGTGTGGGAGTCATCAGGGGAAATTATGAGAATTCTAATGCCGTATACTTTTTTGTTGGAAGCACCATCAAAGAACATATTCCATCGTATATCTTTGTGGTAGTCACAAAGGATATTCTTATCTGGGAATTCATAAATCCAGACATCGATCTCTTCCATAGGGTAGTCAGCAAGGTCGTCAGAGATGTTCTTTCTTTCATGGCTTTCTGTATGACATAGGTAATATCAAACTCGGTTAGAAGCATCAACCAACGGGCAGTTCAGGTGGATAGGGTGGGTTTCTTGAGTAGGTACTTGATGGGATCCATTCGGGATACGAGTCTGATGGGGAAGGCGATCACGTAGTGCTGTAACTTTTGGATGACCCAGACAAGAACGACACATGCTTTTTCCAAGGCAAAGTAGTTAACTTTGTAACCGGACAATTTATGATTGGCATAGTAGATGGCTTTCTCTTTGCGGGTTGCTTTAAGGTATTGAGTTAGCAAAGCCCCAACTGCAGTATCAATCATGGTTAGGTATAGGAGTAAAGGAAGACCAGGCTATGGTGGCATGAGCAAGGGATGTCGGATTAGGTATTGCTTAATTCAGTTAAAGGCATCTTGGCAAACTTTATTATAGACCTTAGTTGAATCCTTTCGGAGGAGTTTAAAGATGGGTTTATAGATGAAAGTCAATTGCCTGATGAATTGACTGATGTACTATAATTTCCTACGGAATCCTCGAACTTCTTTCTCCATTTGGGGAGGTGGCATATCAAGTATGGCTTTCATCTTGGAAGGATCTGCTTCTATTCCTTTCTCACTAACCATGAATCCCAAGAGTTTCCCTTTGGTAATGCCGAAGACACATTTTTATGGGTTAAACCGCATTTGGTACTGTCGCAGTCGTTCAAAGAATTTTTGGAGAGCGGGAACATAACCTTTTCTAGGATTGGACTTGATAATCATGTCATCCACATAGACCTTGACTTCCTTATGTATCCAATCATGCAGAATAGTTATGGAAGCCCTTTGGTAGGTAGGTCCTGCATCCTTGAGACCAAATGGCATGACAATGTATCAAAAGGTTCCCCAAGGGGTGATGAATGCGATTTTCTCTTGATGATCAGGGTGCATCTTGATTTGGTTATATCCGCCAAACTTGTCAACGAATGACTTGAGAGCGTGACGGGTTCTATTGTCCACAATCATATCGATGTTGGGTAGCGATTAATCATCCTTTGGAGACGCCTTGTTCAAGTCTCAGTAGTCGATACACATGAGGACCTTTCCTCCTGATTTGGAATAGTTACGATATTGGCTAGCCATATAGGATATTCAATCACACGAATGAAGCCCACATTTAATTTCTTGATGACTTCTTCTTTAACCTTGAGTGACCATTCAGTGCAGAGCTTTCGCAGCTTCTATTTGACTGGTTTACATTTTGAAAGAGTTAAAATATCATGATGTGCTATCTCAAGGTCAATGTCGGGCATATCACAGTAGGACCATGTGAAGGCATCCACGAATTCCTTTAGTAAAGACATTCACGAATTCCTTCAGTATCTTTTCGAGTTTCGTTCATTTGTGCTCATTAAGGTAGCTCCTATCCTAATCTCGTGTATTTGTTTACTATAACTGAGATTAGTAACAACAGTTTCATCTTCATTAAATTGAATGCGGTTATGTTGTTTATTATTAACCTTATTTAGATCAGTTAAGAATTATTCATTTACAAAGTCATCATCATCAAGAGTTTGATTAGAATCAAGATAATTAATGTAAGGCACAACAAGATACTCAAAATATTCATTTATTTTATTGATAGGAAAAATAACATTGAGAACCTCATCAAAGGAGGTATCGATTACATCAGAGTGAGAGGAAATAACTAAAGGGGAAAGGGGATAAACATCCGGGTTAGGTTGTATATCAACAGGTGGCACAGGTGCAACATAATAGTTGAGAATACGTGCATAAGCATATTTGATGAGGTAGGATGGATTGAATGATGTTGTCCCTAAGTGGGTCATGTAGAGTGCCAGCCCCAGTATCTACACGTTGAAAGAGTCCTTGGAGTCACTATCCTCAGAATCCTCGATATCAGCCATGGTCTTCTCAGTGAGTTATTGTACACAGTGTTGGGAACTCTCAAACCTCGGGTAGAAATTTTTAAAAAAGATCTGCATTCCTGGTTTCATCCTCTTGTCTATAGGGTCATACCAAGGCTCAGGGAAGCTGCAGAAGGGGAAATCTTCACCTTTTTTAATAAATCTTTCGTTTAGTGAATCTCTTGGGATAGTCCTGGGACATTCTAACTTTCTCTTTAGTCGAGGCTGAAGGATCAGTCTGAGTTCTTCTTCTGATGGTTGATAGCCCAAGCAACAGGGACAAAAGGCCTCCTTCAACACAATACCTTTAATTATCCCTTGTTGTCTTTGCCCTAGCCCCAGTCCGGGCATGAAGTGCATATTCCTAAAAATTTGGATTATATTGACATTTCTATGAGGATTGTATGTTGGACAAACCCTATTTTTTAAGTCATCCCCTGTTGGGAGTAGGAGTGGTTCGACCTGAAAGTCTGATAGTAACATATCGTTCACCTCGTGTTGTATCTTGAGTATCAGATTACTAGTGCTAGCATTCTCAAAGTTGTCACTATCTCCCAAGATGGTGATAACTTGTCCATTGGCAAATAATTTTAATATTTGGTGAAGGGAAGAAGTCAGCCCTTTGATGTTGTGGAGCCACGTTCGTCCGAGCAGCAAATTGAAATAGGCTGGGATGTCGATGACTTGGAATTCAATAATAAGATTTATAGGGATATCCCCTATTACAAGCTTGATAAATCCCATTACTTCTCGACGGGTATTGTCGTAGGCACGCACGACAGAAGAGGATGGAGCATGGTCGCTCACTTTTAATCCTAGAAAATTAAGGGTTCTTAACAGGCAAACATTGAGAGCTGATTTGTTGTCGACGAGTGAGAGGGGGACAGTTTTCCCCATAACTTCAACAGAGATATTGAGAGCATGATTGTGGTTGTGACCATTCTTAGGGATTTCCTCTTTAGAAAATGATAGCATTTGAGTAGAGGTCAGGGATCCAATTAGGTTCACTATTTCTTCTGGTTTGATTGGGAAAGGACTGTGGGTCCTCTGAGTAGCTTGATCAGGGCATTTTGGTGTAGTTAAAAAGACATGAAAAGTCCCCATAGAGTAATGTTAGCTTGAGTTTTCTTCAGTTGATCGAGGACCTTACTTTCTTCAAGAGTCATTTCTAGCATAGGGAGATTCTCGACACCTTTCCCTTTATCGCTTGCTAATGGTTGTAAGTTTGAGTTATGGTAATGTTTCCCCGACCTCGTCATGTGGTTCACGAAAGAGGGAAAAAGATAGAAACCCTGTTTCTTCATCGATGTCGGGTCGCTCAGCTACCTGGTTGATCTCTCCTAGCAGCTCCTCAAATAATAACACTCCTCATATGTTGGCTATCAGACTAGTCTTTCCTGGATTTGGCTCTTCATTTGAGTCTTCAGACTCGTCCCTCCATCCGGTGGCAATGATATTATCTTTCCATGCAAAGTCAATAAACTCTACAACTTCTATGTCTTTTTCATATAATTCCTTCCATTTGGCAGGGAAATGCAAGACTGAGGAGACTAGGTGGCCTTATAATTTCAAAGCGTCAAGCAGCTCGAATATACTACAAATATCACCAGTATATTGAAACAAATCTGCCATGATCTGGAACAGGTAATCTAGACTGACTTTGTTGGTTGTCACTACCCAGTTGTCTGACTCTCTGGCCCATTTTCGAGCTTCTAAGAACATACCACTGAATCTCTGACAGTCGATGGTCATCTAGGAGGGAAATTTTAGCCCAAACTCTAGGAGTTGGTGCCGCACTTCTGATAATTCCACATCGTTACCTCCAGAATGGGTACGGAAAATGATGTAGGCTCTGGTGAGGAGTGATAAGGTTTGATCGGCAGGGTTGGTAGGGTGAAGAGGAAATATGGGCATGTTTGGATATGTTTAGGAGAGTATATGGGTATGACTGGTGATTTACTTGGCATGATTTGGGTAGATGGGTCTAGTTTTGAGTCTTCTTATAGGAAGATGGCGTTTGTATGATTCGGGAGTGGATTATGGGTAGTGTTTGGTTTAGGATTAGCTGGTAGGGCGACGATACCCGGTCAATCAGGCTTTAGATTTTGTTTTGGAGATGGAAACATTGATTGGTGGTATGGCCAGCATTTTGGTGATAGTCACAATGGGCATAAGGTTTGAAATTCTTTGGAAGTGGATTTCGTAATGGACGAGGGTCCAAGGGTTTGATCAGGTTTCAGTTCAAGAGAGACTGGTAGACTTTGGAGAGAGGAGCGTGAATCTCGGTGTATTCCTTTTGGATTGGGTTTGGGTGAATTTTTGGTGCCCACGAAGCGACAGGTTGAGAGATGTTATTGATAGTAGAAATTGTGGTGCTAGTAGGCTTTTCAAACTTTCTAAGAGAAAAAGATCCAGAGATTTTCTTCGATTCAACTTCTGTCTTGACCAGACCTTCTTCGATTTATACTCCTTATTATCGGAGGTCTCGAAAGTTAGGGTAATAATGTCCTTCCATGGTTGCTCGGACATGAGGTAGAAAGTTCTTATTCATAAATATGACTTGTTCTTCTTCTGAGGGTTGATTCGCCATGGTAGATGGTTTTTCTCTTCATCTTTCTATGAAGTTATTGACCAATTCCCCAAGATTATGTTTAAATAGCTCTAATGCATGGCGGGTGAACTCAAGCTCCTCATTATACTTGTATTGAGATATGAAATCACGGGCACCGCCTTCCCAATTGCAGATTCTAGATTCTTTAAAGGATAGGAACTAATGGAGGGCGCTATCTTTCAAAGTCTGCTGGAACATTTGAGCCATTATTTCTTCGAAAGCCCCGAGGAGAGTCATGGCTTGGTGATATCTACGGAGATGAATGATCGGGGGTCTACTACCTCCAAACTTCTTGATATTTGGCATCTTGAATTTTTCTGGTAACCTGGCCTTAGGATAGGGAGACATTTGGGTGTAGTCCATATAGTTCCCAGAGATTCTGACTTGGTCGAATTTCTTGGTTAGCATCTTGAGGTCTTCCTTAACCTTGTTCAGTTCTTCCTCTTTCGAATCAATAATTATGGGCAAATTAGCTCCTGTTTGAGCAAAGTTTGAAATGGGAAGCTGGGATGGTGGTGGCCCATTAACAGGGGGAACACGCAAAGCATGATGGTATTCTTTAGGAACCCAGATAGGCTCGGGTGCAAGTGGACCCATGGCATGAGGGAAAATGACCTCAGGATCTTTGGGGACAGGGACCTGGTTTCTTTGCATCACATGAACCTCGGTTTGAAGGTTGTCAATTTTGGGAGTGAGCTGAGCCAGAACCGTCAATAAATTTGGCTGTACATTCGGCACTTGATTCGCATTCTCCATGGAAGGCGAGTGAGTCTCAGACTCAGAGGAAATAAAGGGACAGATAGAACTTCGGGGTGGTTCAACTAAAGATCGAAGCCAAGAGGGAGCCAGACCAAGGGTATGTGATTTACCTGAGAAGTAGAAAAATTGGAATTTATTTTTGGAAAAGAAAAAAGGGAAATTCATTATTTTTGGGAAAAAGGAGGGAAATATTTTTGATATTTTTAGAAAAGATGAGAACGAAAAAATGTTTTTGATATTTTTGATAAAAGAGGAAAAATGTTTTTGGTCACTTTTTGGGAAAAAGAGAGAGGAAGAAACTAGAGACGGGTCTCATCATGATTATTATATTTATTAGGTTCCCACTTGTATTAAGTTCTCCTAAATGCAAAGTGAAATGCCGGACGGGACCCGAGTCTGAAAAACTTGGGTTTGTAACATATGTAAAGCTATGGTTGGACTTGTAACCAGGCTCACGGTTAGGGTACCATTTTAAAAATAGCGCAAAAATTTGGGAGGCTGGCCGACCCAGAATTTTGGCAGATTTTTGGGTTGAAACCAATGATCTAAGATGTGTCTCCTACGCTTGACACCTATATGCGGGTATACAATTTGGTTGAGTGAATTGGAAAGGGTTCCCCCCATTGGCATGACTTCCATGATATACGTCTTGCTATTTGAGGGCAATCGGTACGTGTGGACAAGCCATTTGATATACCTAAGTGTACATGAATTGCCTCACTGTATACCTGGTGGGGATGGTACGTGTGAGAGCGAATTCGATATACTAGATGTACGTGAGCGAGCTCCTTGCGATATACCTCTCATTGTGACTTCTGTCAAGCGGTACGATGCGGGGGAACTTTTTGATATAAGGCAAAGGTACTTGGCCAATGGAAGGTGAGAGTCACATCGCTTAGGCTAACTGCGACCTGCTTGACTAGCGCCCATCACGAAGTGACCCTTCAGTTACGGGACAAAATTTGGTCAATAACAATTCTCTTTGGTGATGCCGTGTGAATCATGCATAATTCTCTTATTAGTATCTTATGGTGAGAGTATCTTTTTCTTGATCATGCCAAATAGGGAGCAAAGTACAAGTACTAATATTAAATCCATACCAAGCATCGATAAGCGATGTGTGAGTGATGTGTTCAACATGTGGATACACGTGATCCTAGGTGCATATGGTGTGAAGTGTACATGGAGAGTCTTCCACAAGTGTGTGAATAGTAGTAAAAGCATTAGGTATACATGAATAATAAAGGGGGAACATTTAAGTAAGGGAATATACAAGAAAATAAAACACCCATGTAAATAGAGTCTAGCCCTCTTAAAAATTTCCCCAGCAGAGTCACCACCGTGGCCATCCCGATCGGCGTAGAGTTCGTTCTGGGGAAGGGAAGGAAGGAGAATTCCCCCAAGGAAGAACTTTGTCACGGTCTCACACCCTTATCTTAGAAAAGGGGACTTTGTCCGTCGTCAGTGTGGGGTGAATGTGAAGAGATAGATTCGCCAGCCTATTTTGCTCAAAATAGGCAAAAGAATATGTTACCACTTTGAGTGAGAGAGACATCAAGGATAAAATTGATGCATGAAAAACCAATAAATCGAAGGTCCGGGGGCTAATTTACTAAATGGAAAGGTCTTAGGCACCCATCTCGCCCTTTCGGTCTCTCATGAGCAAATATTTTCCTTTATCCCCGTGAAGTGTGTGCATGTGTCTATATAATGGAGTTTAGAATCGATCGACCCATACCATGGAAAAGATAGGGTGAGGTCATCCATAGGAATATTCCCAAAGTAATACCAAATGTAGAAGATAGAATATGAGCGTTCATCGAGATATTGATCGTCATTGGGAAACGATAATATATGTGAGATGAAAGCGAACAAACATGATATATGTATATGTATATGTATGACAAAAATGAGGGATTTTGAGAAATTTGGAAAATAAAAGAAATTGGAAAATTGAAAAAATGGACTCGAGTCTCAGACATTAATCTGACACTCCTAAGTAGCCTATAAAGGCATCAAAGTTCATGTAGTTCGAATATAGAGTAGGGGTGGGGTTTATCCCATAGATTTGAATGAAATTTTATTAGGTGTGTGCGCGTGTAGAAAATGTGTTTCTAGTTTTGAAAAAAGTGTGGTGGATAATTCCGTTCAGAATTTATGGGTGTAACCCTCTTTTATTTTTTTATTTTTATGAAAAATAAAGTATGTGAAATATACTAATAAAAGCATAGATGTTAATAAGTATGAACTAAAGTGAAACTAGATTATGAATCTAAAGTAACTTATGCAAAAACAAGAGATTTAAAAGAGAGGGAGAAGGAATTGGACCTTCTTTGGAGCTTGAGATTGGATCTCGGATGAACTCCTTTCAATGTTGATGAGAGAGAAGGATATTTTCCAAATTGGGTGTGAAAAGGATGGGTATTTAGGCTTGAATGGGATTTCTCATATGCAACTTCGCTGATTTCGAGAGAATGTTGCTGAGATCACTAATGCTGATGGGTTTTCTGTCTGACTTGGGGGGTAAGTCCATGGCCCTTATTTATAGGGTCAGGGGGTTCCTATCGGCATAATCCAGGGGGTGCCTATCGGTAGGTCACCCTAGACAATGTGCAGATAGGCAGGGCCTACTAATAGGCAGTCTCGTGCGGACTTTTTTAGAAAAATAACTATAGAGTGTAAAGCGTTGATCCGAATTGTGTATGGGGCATACCGTTAGAAAGGTATTTCATAAGCCTTCTATAGTCCTTTGGACCGCTTCCGGGTCTGGGAGTTGACTTTGGGTCAAATGTGACTCAAAAGCGAACATCGATCCTTTGGACGAGAGATCGTCGGACGCAAATGGATCGTTCCTCCACATGGTAAGTCAGAATTGTGAACGGGGTGGACTGTTGGAAATTTTAGGAGATTTAATTCGATATTCCAAAGAGTTTTGCTCAATTTAGAAAGTTAACCTTGGTCAACTTGGGCCCGGAGGCCCTCGGTGACCTCTCGGAGTAAAACAGATTGTTCGCCCATACCGTAAGTCAGAATCACAAATGGGGCTGATCGTTAGAAAGGTTATTCAGTGCCCTTAAGATATTCATTAAATCTCATTCGAGTTGAAGAGTTAAATTTCGTCAAACAGAATTCGAGAGCGCCCGGTGGCCTCCAAATTGATTTTTAAGGGAAAATTGATCGTTCGTCCGAACGGTTATGCTGTTTCATGAATGGGGAGAACGGTTAGAAAGGAGCTTGCATTCCCTTCTAAGATTCAAAGAGATTTTTCTCAGACGGTGGAGTTGATTGGGGTCAATTAGGGGTCCGGGAGCACCCTAT
Source organism: Sambucus nigra (assembly GCA_949130495.1). Lineage (NCBI taxonomy): Eukaryota > Viridiplantae > Streptophyta > Magnoliopsida > Dipsacales > Adoxaceae > Sambucus > Sambucus nigra. Next base: position 164,853,027 of record OX422213.1, on the reverse strand, counting down.
GGCCTTTGAATCTATTTTTGGTAGTGAAACGGTGCGTTCGTCCAAACCGTTATGACGATTTACACGTGGGGTAGCTCGTTGGAAAGGGTATTTGGAGCCCTTCAAAGTTTCAAAGAGCTTTCTCTCTGACGAAAGAGTTGACCGGAGTCAAATGGGGCCCGTGGGCGCCCGATGGTCTGTAGATCGGTACTCGGAGTGCGACCTAGGTTCGTGGTAAAAAGGGGAAGCGCTAGGAGTCTAAGGAGAGACTTAGGGGTTACTACAATGTGGTGTCTACACATGCGTGGGATGTCTCACAAAGTGAATTTCAAACAAAAAAAACCCCCAATACAGTACTAACTAACATTGTCGATCAACGAGATTTATGGGCCCTTAGTATCTGACTTGTACCCCGCATCCCTGCTTCTTGCTATTAAATTAACTCATCTACTAACATGTTATGAGAGACGATATTCAACACATTACTCATACTAACTTGGTGTTAGACTCTTAAATTTACCACGAGATAATCCCCATGCTCAGAAATATTTCATCCTATCTTGAATCACTTTAGTAAAGATGTCTACCCACAGGGATTAGATATAACCAGATGACATACTCCACGAAGTCTCTCTCCCTCTCTCTCTCTCTCTCTCTATATATATATATATATATATATATATATATATATATATATATATATATATACATATGTGGCTCCGCTTTACACTTAGCACAATAACTTTCTATCCTGAACTAATGAACACAAAAATATCACTATAACGGTCTATTATCACTCAAACCATCGTTATCCAGTTCTAAATTCAAGATAATAATACGTTATATGCTCATTTTTCTCAAAGTAGTACAAATAAGATGTAACGCACCTAAGTCATTCGAGATTTTACTTTTATTGTAAAGGACACTATAAATAATAAATTATTGTGCCTGCAAACGTAGGTGGTAGTTTCAGTATCAGTGGCATAACCGCATATCGAGCATTATAGACACATCCATACTATACTTCTTGATGTTACTATGGACTTTGTGCTGGGATAAATATCCTTGCTTCCCCATGTTGGGCATTCTGTGGTTCCGCGCGGGTACCCTGCGCCTGTTGTGGGGTCCTTCCCTTCTTTGGGAAATTTCTTGTTCGCCACATATAAAACACTTAACAAAAAAGTTTCCTCTTTGCTGGCCCTACTGAGCACGCTGCTGGCCCTGATGGCCTAGCTTACCTGGCTGATTTGACCAAGGTTCCCCTCCAGCTCATTGCGAGCAAACTTGGCATGTGTGGCAATTTCTTCCACACATAAAACACGTTTTTCTTTTGATATCTCCTTGCTCTTGGCCACGCCGGCCCTGACGGCTTTGGTTCTTAATCTCATCTCCTTCGTTCTCATGGCCCTGAAGTCCCTAAGGAACTTCTCGCTATTGTAATGGTGCTCCCCCACTATTATTATCCCTTTTTCTGACAGGTTGACTAACTACCCTTGTCCTTTTGTCCCCGTGAAGCTGAACACAACAATCTTGGAAGTTCAATATGGCAATAGTAATTTCCCATGAAACTATGTTTGCCACCTCTGTGATTGTCACCGTTTCCTGGGGTACTTGTTGATTTTGTCCCACACTTGCTTCTTCAGAGGTGTTAGTTTGTCTCTCCCTCACAAGCGACATCTGAAATTCAAAGGAATTTTATAAGTCCACCGACCATACATAACATTGTAACACAAGTACGTAATCTTCAACACATAATAAAGAATGCAACAATCTTAATAATAGGGCTCTATACCAAAATAACTCTACAATGAAAGCATAATAAGTCGTACAGATCCTAAGGACTCTAGAACCTGATGCTCTGATACCACCTGTGACACCCCGTCTAATTAAATATCGAGAAGCTACTCCTTTATTAAATTAATACATAATATGAAGTTGGTTTAGTTTAAGCATCACTGTCGAAAAATATTTTATTAATTGTTAGCCACCTAATATTTAAAAAGAATGAGATGCCAATTTTTATTTATTAAATTAACTCACAACCAAGTTATGAATAACCAACCATTTAACACACACATAAACAACCTCATATGAATAACTAATGTAATGAAATAAAATGACTCTGGAGTAAACACTCCAATAATAATCCTAAAGCAAAATATAATCCCAATACAAGTCTGAATAAATAAAACCAACATCTGATTTAAATGAAAGTCTGAAACTGTTATCTCTAGATAAGAACGGGCAACATGACCTAACTGATATGATTGACTCTGAAGGAATCAAGGATAGATGTGGAGGCTTCTAATACCAAGATCTTGTAACTTCCACAATAGCTGCAACACGTCAAAAGAACAGAACTCCTATGCTTGGCGTCCCTATGGATGGGCACCTAAAAGTTTTTTACAAAAATGAAATAGATTTGGAAGAAAATGGGTCAGATCCCGAGGTGAAAATATTTTAAAATTAGCAAGTGTTTAATTTCATTAAACAGTAAATGTTATATACATGTTAGTGACGTTCTCTTACATGAGTTTCTCACCCCTCAACTATTGTTCACGCCTAATACATACCCATAACCCATCATAGTTATGCTACTACCTCACTAATCTGTATACATCCCTCCCCTAAGATATCACCCATAGTGCCCCCATATATTTCCCATGATATGCCATGTTGAATGTTTTTTCATCTTTTATTTTGAAGAGGAGTTCTCATAATCTAAAGTTAAGTATTCCCATACTAGCATTATTTTACGTTCCATTATTATTCTTATCTACTAACTTCACATAGTAGAATACATCACAAGTTTAATATATATACGAATATGACACTCTGAGGCTAAGCTGCAGTGCAAGCATACTCTGTTATTAAATGCCAGTACATCACGTACGTAAAGATTTCGAGTTCCGAATCACTTAAGAAGCGTATCAATACAAATCACACATATTGGAGGTGAACATAGTTAACATACGCATAGGTCACGCACATACCTATGCTCCCATGGCCAGATGAATTATGAGCTAACAAATAAGTCTTCACAGTGCTATGCTTTTGAGGTACGAAATCTAAGTCCCCCCGAAGGCACACAAGATAAGATTGCCCTCTTCCTATAACCTCCCATGATAACAAGAATGGTGGGTATGTCATACACATAATAATCCATATATTAGGTAATCACATAACCTAAATAATCATGATATCAATATAGGTATACTCCTATCCTATATTACAAGTCTCATACGTAATATAGTTTCATCTCGATTATTTTACGTAATAATTTTTAGCGCGACAACTCTCATTGTATAAATCCGAGTACTTAAACCTATCCCCAAAAGGTTACTAAGTCTTCCACTTGTCTCTAAGGTTATTTCAGTAATCTAAAGTCCTTCTACTACTGTTCATAACCTTAAGTTATTATTTATCCGAATTAAATTCAAGTTCCCGTAATTTCCAACCATAACTCACTCGACGGACACTTGTAAATTTAACATTTAATCCCAAACCAAACTAATACCTTCTGGGCCTCAAATACACCCCAAGTGACCTTCTCTAAGTCCCAATATATTCAAATACTTCACACCAATAATTCTTAAAAGTTGCAATTTGGTTGAACCTTAAAAGGAAATTTTATCACAAATGCAGGGGAGTCGATCGACCGACTCAAGAATGTCGATTGATTGAACCAGTCGATTGGTCGACTATGAATGTCAATTTATCGATGGACCATTTACAACCCATAATTTTTAGCATTTTTGGCCATCGATTTATCTCCAAATTTCATTACATGATCCCATCTCCAAAGTAAGCATACTTGATGTTATATCATCCTAAACCCATGATTTCTAACCTTCCAGAATCATCAAATCATCATGAAAATTGCATACAGTCTATTTGTTCATCAAGTTTTCATGTTTAAACCCTAGGACAACTTATCTCAATTCAAGATAGTCAGTTATTTAGATTTGATCCGTGGTTTATATCATTTAGGATATGATTCAATTCTCTAATCTCTCCATAATTTATTTACATGCATATCCTACCCATATTCACGATTAAATTCTCCCTATTCGTGAAATTATCATTATTTCAAGTTTAGTCTCCAATTCTAAACTACAATGGATAATATATTTGCTGAATCATAACATGTTAAATCACTTTCCTGGAAATAGAAGTTCTGATCCTTTGGGGAAGATGATATGGTGGTGTTGTTCTCTTTTCGATCACAAATCCGACGGTGGTAGTGGTGGTGCAAGGTGATTGTTTGGCCTTAGCAAACCTGGGAAACTCTTCCTTTCTCTATACTTCTCTCTCTCAACTTTGTAGCATCCAATAACCCTAATGTTCCTAAATTTTGGCTGATATATCTACCCTAAATTTCGTAGGTCACTATTCATCAAATAGTAAAATAACTAAAATGCCCTCCCGGGTTGCCGGTTTGGCCTAAAAATGCCCGGGGACCCAAACTAAATACTCGGGTAGACTTTCTGACTATCTCGATACTTTCAAACACATTGGCTCACTCAAAATGACCATAACGATGACATAAAAATAAACTACTCTATAATCCATTAAATTGGTCCCAACACGATTGACACGCGCGTCCCAACTTAATTTCCAAAACCGTCGTATTTTCCACACGTGACAATTTTAATAAGTTCATAAGCATATATTATTATACTCGCTCAGTAATATTCAACATAATTATCATAATCAAATACTAAGCCTCGTCTTGCTAGTATTTAAATCCATATTAATTACCAATTAATTCACATTTTTAATTCAATTAATCCCACAATTTAAGTCAATAAAAATACGGGGTATTACAGTCAACCCCTATTGTAAGCTCTATCGATCCCATCACTTATCGATGAGTATTTTTCATAGGCGCACACCACGACAGAAGTTGGAGCAAGGTCACTTACTTGCAAACCCAAGCATTTGAGAGTTTTTAAGGGGCAAACATTAAGTGCTGATTGTAATACCCCATATTTTTATGACTTAAATAATTATTAGATTTAATTATTATTGTGGGATTAATTGAATTAAAATGTGAGAATTTAATTGATTAATTAATCCGAATTTAAAATAAATCTTAACTAACGTGCCAAGGGTTAATACTTATTGATTGAATATTACTGCTTGGTATGTAATATGGAACTATACACTTCGGTAAATTGTGAAGAATAAGAAATACGACAGTTTAGTAAATTAAGTCAGACGAGCGTGTGAGTCGTGTTGGGACTAATTTAGTGGAATTAAAGATTAATTATTTTTGGGTAACTCGTATGGTCATTTTGAGTTCGCCGTTGAGTCCGAAAGGGTCAAGATAGTCAGAATAGTATACCCGGGTATTTAGTTTGGGTCCCAGGGTAATTTTAGGCCTAACCGGTACCCCGAGAGGGCATTATGGTAAATTGTATTTTTGGGTTTAATTAATGGATGAAAATTAGTAGTTATTTTATCAGCCAAGAAAAGTCCATTAGGGTTGAGAGATACATAAAGTAAAGAACGACCATAGAATGTGTGAGGGAGAGCAAATTCCAAGAGAGGAAGCTCAAATTAACACCACCTTGCACAACCACCACCACCGTGTAGATCGGGACGAGGGGAACACGCCCATACCAACAACATCGAGAAATCAGACAACTAACTTGAGGCAAGTTTTTAAGACTCACTTTCTTTTAGCAATAGTCATACTCATGTTAGAGTAGGAGAAATTAATCATGATTTACATGTTAATTGGGTGAAAATTTGAGGTTAAATGACGATTAAAGTCCGGGTTAAATAGTTGTTGATATTCCTTCATGTATGTAAAGGATATATATTGGTGAACGAATCTGGGTTGATTAGGTTCTTTAATTGAAATTTTGGAAACTAGGGTTCATGTGAATTAATTTGGGGATTTTATATAATTGTGATGATTGATGACGAATTAATGATCCTAGGATGTTAGGAATGATTTATAACCTGTTATGTGTTGACTGGGATTGATGATGAGGTGTTGGGTGATGAACCTTAGAAGATTTTAGGGTTAAAAATGGTGAAAACGTAACTATTTCTGAACACGTCTGACGTAACAGAACCGGTTCTATTTCTCCGGGGATTCAGTTCCATTTGGTAAAAACGTAACTATTGCAGAATAGGTCCAACGTAACGAAACCGATTCTATTTCTGGGGATTCGGTTCCATTTCTAGGGGATTCGGTTCCATTTCTTGGGGGATTCGGTTCCATTTCTGCATATTTCCAATACCGATGTAGAACCTTGGAGAACCTAGGAATTTTTCTTAGAGTCCAGTTTTGAGTTTATCGGTTTATTGGAGTGAGAAAAACTGCCAAATATTAAAGCGGTCCCGCAAGAGTCACGAACACCTCGCACGGGTATGATGTGACTCGTAGAAACTGACTGCGTAGACACGGGGCTCCCGATTTGAGTCTACGACGTAAATTTGTACAAAATTAGACTTAAGCATAACAACATGCCATCTAAGGGTGAAAATGTAAAACAAACACAAAGCGGTCCCGTAAGAGTCATGAATGCCTCACACGAGACCGATGTGACTCGTATGAACCTACCGCGTAGACATGGGGCTCCCGATTTGAGTGTACGATGTAAATTTGTACAAAATTATACTTAAGCATAACAACATGCCATCTAAGGGTGAAAATGTAAAACAACCACAAAACGGTCTCGTAAGAGTCACGAACGCCTCACACGGGATCAATGTGACTCATTGAAACCGATCGCGTAGCCACGGGGCTCCCGGATTGAGTGTACGACGTAAATTTGCAAAAAATTAGACTTAAAAATAAAAATATGCCATCGAAGGGTGAAAACATAAAATAGCCACAAAACGATTCGGTAAGAGTCACGAACACCTCGCACGGGACCAATGTGACTCTTAGGAACCGATCGCGTAGTCACGGGACTTCCGATTTGAGTGTACGACGTATATTTCAAAAAAATTAGAATTAAGCATTAAAATATACCATCCAAGGGCGAAAACATAAAACAGTCACAAAAATTTCCGGTAAGAGTCACGAACGTCTCGCACGGGACCATTGTGACTTGTAGGAACCGACCGCGTAGTCACGCTGCTCCAGGTTCTAGTGTACGACGTAATTTGCAAAAAAATGGACTTAAGCATAAAAACATGCCATCAAAGGGTCAAAATGTAAAAGAATACAAAACGGTCCCGTAAGAGTCACGAACGCCTCGCACGGGACCGATTTGACTCGTAGGAACCGACCACGTAGTCACGGGGCTCCCGGTTCGAGTGTACGACATAAATTTGCAACAAAATTGACTTAAGCATAAAAATATGCCATCGAAGGGTGAAAATGTAAAATAAACACAAAACGGTCCTGTAAGAGTCATGAACGCCTCGCACGGGACCAATGTGACTCGTAATAATCGACTGTGTAGTCACGGGACTCCCGGTTCGAGTGTACGACGTAAATTTGCAAAAAATTAGACTTAAGCACAAAAATATGCCCTCGAAGGGTGAAAACATAAAACAAACACAAAACGGTCCCGTAAGAGTCACGAACGCCTCGCACTCGACCAATGCGGGGCTCTCGGTTCAAGTGTACGACATAAATTTACAAAAAATTAGACTTAAGCATAAAAACATGCCATCGAAAGGTGAAAATGTAAAACAAACATAAAATGGTCCGGTAACAGTCACAAACGCCTTGAATGGGACCGATGTGACATGTAGGAACTGATCGCATAGTCACGGGGCTCACGATTCGAATGTACGACGCAAATTTGCAAAAAATAGATTTAAGCATTAAAGCATGCCATCAAAAGGTGAAAACATAAAACAGCAACAAAACGGTCCTGTAAGAGTCACAAACGCCTCGCACGGGACCAATGTGACTCTTAGGAACCGACCGCGTAGTCACTGGACTCCCGGTTCGAGTGAGTGGCGTAAATTTGCAAAAAATTAGAATTAAGAACAAAAACATGCCATCTAAGGGTGAAAACATAAAACAAACACAAAATGGCCCCATCAGAGTCAAAAACGCCTTGCACGGGAGCGATGTGACCCGTAGGAACCGATCGCGTAGACACGGGGCTCCTAGTTTATGTGTACGACGTAAATTTGTAAAAAAATAGACTTAAGCATAAAAACATGCCATATAAAGGTGAAAACATAAAACAAATAGAAAATAGTCCAGTAAGAGTCACGAACGTCTTGCACGAGACCGATATGACACGTAGGAACCGATCGCGTAGTCACGGGGCTCCCGGTTCGAGTGTACGACGTAAATTTGTAAAAAAATAGACTTAAGCATAAAAATATGCCATCGCAAGGTGAAAACATAAAATAGCCACAAAATGGTCCTATAAGAGTCACAAACACCTCGCACGGGACCAATGTGACCCGTTAGAACCAACCGCGTAGTGACGGGGCTTCCGATTTGAGTGTACGCCGTAAATTTACAAAAAAATAGACTTAAGCATAAAAATATGCCATCAAAGGGTGAAAATGTAAAAAAACCACAAAATGGTCTGGTAAGAGTCACGAACACCTCGCACGGGACCAACGTGACCCATATAAACCGACCGTGTAGTCATGGGTCTCCCGGTTGGAGTGTACGACGTAAATTTGTACAAAATTAGACTTAAGCATAAAAACATTCCATCGAAGGGTGAAAATATAAAATAGCAATAAAACGGTACTGTAAGTGTCACGAACACCTCACACGGGACAAATGTGACCCGTTGGAACCGACTGCGCAGTCACGAGGTTCCCGATTTGAGTGTACGACGTAAATTTGCAAAAAATTAGACTTAAGCATAAAAACATGCCATCGAAGGGTGAAAACGTAAAACAAACACAAAATGGTCTTGTAAGACTCACAAACACCTCGCACGAGACTAATGTGACCCATAGGAACCGACCGCGTAGTCACGCGGCTTCCGATTTAAGTGTACGACGTAAATTTGTACAAAATTAGACTTAAGTATAAAAACATGCCATCGAAGGGTGAAAATGTAAAACTGCCACAACACAGTCATGTAAGAGTCACGAACACCTCGCACGGGACTAATGTGACACGTAGGTACCGTCCGCGTAGTCACGGGACTCCTGGTTTGAGTGTACGACATAAATTTGCAAAAAATTAGACTTAAGCATAAACACATGCCATCGAAGGGTGAAAATGTAAAACAAACACAAAACGGTCCTATAAGAGTCACGAACACCTCGCACGGTACCAATGTGACCCGTTGGAACCGACCGCGTAGTCTCAGGGCTCCCTGTTTGAGTGTAAGACGTAAATTTGCAAAAAAATAGACTTAAGCATAAAAACATGCCATCGAAGGGTGAAAACATAAAATAGCCACAAAACGGTCTGGTAAGAGTCACGGACACCTCGCACTGGACCAATGTGACTCGTAGGAATGAATCGCGTCGTCCCGAGGCTCCCAGTTTGAGCGTGTGACGTAAATATGTAAAAAAATCTTCTTAAGCATAAAAACTTGCCATCGAAGGGTGAAAACGTAAAATAGTCACAAAACGGTCCGGTAAGAGTCACGAATGCCTCGCACGGGACCATTGTGACTTGTAGGAACCGACCGCGTAGTCTCGGTGCTCCAGGTTCTAGTGTACGACATAAATTTGCAACAAAATTGACTTAAGCATAAAAACATATGGATCATTCTCAGCATCACTGTCGAAAAACAAATTTTATTACTAATAACCTATTAGGCTGGCATCAAAATTTTACTTAATTAATCTTTTTAAACAACTACACGATATAAACAATAACACAGTTTATATAAATGAAACTAGAAAGAGGTAAAATAACTTAACTCTCGGTTCAAATATGATACAACCAAATCGAATGCCGCACTAAAAGGCGGTAAAAGAATAAATAAATACAATTGGGATTTCGGCCTGAGAGTAACTATAATTCTTCCTATCTAGATTGCAAGAATAGAAGTGTCTAAATCAAACCTGCATGCATCCACAGCTGCTGCAGATGACATCCGACTCGAAAGGATCATCATCCAGGCATCCCTGTGTCTGGACACCTATATATATATATAATATATAGCAAGAGAGGAAAAATATAGAAACGGGTCAGAGCCCGAGTTGTGAAAATATTTAGCAAGTGCATAAACGCTTTATTTTAAAAATATGTTTTATCTCATATTTAAATTGGTATCGTACTCCTATGAGATACCTCTCACCTCTCTTCTAATAGTGCACACCTAGCGCATCCCTCTAAACATCCTAGTCAAACCACACTGCCTAACTAATCCATCACCCCAAGTTATAGAAATCCTAAACAACCCAAGTACTAAAGGATCAACTTCTCCCCAATCTCAACGCTATGCCATATTTGTGCGTGGGGTGTCTCGCAAAGCAAAATCCAAATAAGGAACCCCCCGATACACTACTACTTGGCAAGGTCGATCGTCGAGATCCATTAGACCCTCAGTACACGAAAGATATATATATATATATATATATATACACACACATATAATTATATTCATTATCATACTCATCTTTTATTTTTCATATTCAATTTTTACATACGTATCATGTTACACTTCCGGATATATCTCCTGGAATGAGAATTAATCCTTTTTCATTTCATACTCATTTTATCTTTTTACTTTCATAGAGATGTAATATCTTGTCCTCATACACAAGTAATGTACTATCACACAAGTACAATAACCATCCCAATGAGCTATAACTCTAGGATGAGGTCTCATAGTGCCGATCTAAAATTCGGGTTACTCAATGGACATGGTAAACAAATACACAACAGTGGATGCAGTCTTGTTCCCCCTACAAGTGGAGCTACACACATCTCACTCGAACGCGGAACGATAATGACCTGGGGACTATACTCTCCCTGCTCCTCGAGCCAGGGGATTCACCCACATCGTGCAACCTCCCTGGATCGCACTAGAGAAAATATATACTCTGGCTGTTCCAACCCTATACTAAAGGAAATCCCGTGGAAACCAGCCTCCAAATACACATATACCAATCACACAGATACATATGTATTTGTATCATATAACATATATACTTTAATCACATAGTATATATACACTAAATATTACTCCTCGAATATATATAAATGGATATAATTGCCAATCACATAATAATATTTAAGTATTCTCTCTCTTAAATATTACTCACACCTTAATCACTATTTAAGGACTTGTACATAAACCCGAATGTACCAATTCATACTAATAATAACATTTGAGTAATCGCACACTCACGATACAAAACCCAAAGGTATTCCCTCACTTGATAATTAACTTGTACGTTATTCGCGCTTAAGGATTTACACACATCTAATCCCAAAGATATAAATCCCTAGAAATAGTGTCCTAGGATTTACTCAGATGTATTCAGCTCACATACATTCAAATACATAAATACCTATGCTCGACGGTAGCATAACTCTCTCTCTCAAATGTTGTTCATCTCGAATGTTTACTCGGTCCGTTCCCCGGATTATGCCCTACGCCAATCCAAGGTCTTCTCTTTCATCTAAAGGTTTACTTACCCTCAAAACCATCATTTAGGAGTCCCGATATCATAACTAGGATCCCCCATATGAAACCCCAAATTGTAATTTAACTCCCAAAACTCTTAAGGTAAAAAAACTGACGAATCTGACCAAAGTGAATCGATTCACCCTAATTGCAAATCGATTCGGGCGGGCGAATCGATTCGGCCCCCAATCCGAATCTATTCGGAAAGTGTTTTGTAAGCAGGTCCTTAATGGAGAATCGATTCGGTCTAAATCCGAATCGATTCGGCCCAAGGGAGCCTTACAGATCCCCTTAGGCGAATCGATTCGGCCTAGACCCGAATCGATTAAGCCTGTTTGAGGGGAACTATTTGGGCATTTTTTTTTTCTTTTTCTTCAATCTCCAAATACCCAAAAATCAATCCAATCTCCATTTAAATCATAACTTGGATTTATTCTTACAAACCCAAAGTTTTAATATCTCCTCAAGTTATTTAAAGGTCCTAACACTTTATTTGAGAACCCCTAATATTTATCTCCAATAAATTCTAACCTTAATTTCTGACTAACGATTTCAATCTTGGACAGATTTTTGTATGAAAATTACTATAAATCCAAAAAAAAAGAAAAATACGCGGTTGGCGCGCACATGACCGCATCGAAAAGATATACAAATTTCATTTTTTGACCAAGAGCCGAATCAATTTGCATCAGGGCCGAATTGATTCGGAAAGGATGCTACCTCACTATTCATCATCATCTCAAAAAATCCCAAACCTCCATTAATGCACCACCAAGCTTTTTATCTCTTCTCCCACCAACATATAACTACACCTAACTATATATACACAAAGGAAATAGATTCTAATCATCATCGAACCAAGAATCAACCATTAATTTCGATTAAATTCTAAGTTACTCCAATTTAACATTTTTCTTATTTTCAACCGTTAAACTTCCGAGAAAAACCCGTTTAACCCACGAAAACCCAACCCAAAATCTTTAGGGTTTGTTATTACCAACTATGATATGAGATTTATGCTCAAAATTTAATAAAGCAAGTAAACACTTGCCTCGTGGATAAAATCCGACGATCCCGTGTCAAATCTTTCGGAGGTCATATTCTATAATTTTTATAATTTTTACCTCGTATATACAGATAATCTGTATATACATATATAATATATAAATATAAAATATACATATACAGATATATAACATATAAATATAACAGATATACAGAGATCTGTATATCTATTATATTTATATGTTATATATCTGTATATGTATATTATATATTTATATATATACTGTATATATAAATATAATATATAAATATAACAAATATAAATATAATATAATATTTATATCTGTTATATTTATATATTATATTATATTTATATATACAGATATTTGTATATGTATATTATATATTTATATATTATATATCTGTATATATAAATATTTATATAATATATATCTGTAATATTTATATCCGTTATATTTATATATTATATTATATATTATATTATATTTATATTTATATAATATATAAATATATATAAATATAACAGATATACAAATATATATGTAAATATAACAGTCTGTTATATTTATATACAAGCGAAATGACCGTGCCTGAAGGCACGACGAAAATTTTCAACGTAAGTAATCACAAAACGATAAAAAATTTCAAAGCTCGTAAATGCAAAGCTGCAAAAATTTCATTATCCAACAAAACAAAGTGTAATTTTTAAAAAATTGTCCATAATCTTTGTTGTTTATGAGACTATCCATTATGCGAAAGCCTAAAATCACGGCGAAAATTTCGAAAGCACGTAATTACAAAACGGTTAAAATTTTCGAACTACATAATTGCAAAACGGCAAAAAAAGAGTAATTTATAACAATTGGCCATAATCTCATTTGTTTATAAACTATTCACACTACTTAACAAACAACAAATAGTCCAATAACATTCAAATAATCTAAAATCAAACAAATTCACATATAATATAAAGTATACAATATTCATCAAATGAATTCTCATTGTGTCTCAAAAAAATGAAGTGTCAATGTTTTAAAAAAATTGAGCAAAATCTCCTTTGTTTATTGGGCTATCCACCCTTCTCAAGGGATAACAACAAATCCAAAAATATATAACAAAAAAAATAAATTCACCTAACAAAAGCTTCAATGAAACAAACACCTTAAAAAAATAAATATATATCAATGGAAGCCCCATAGCATCCCTGTAGTAGCTATTACCATATCAGCCCTGTATTAGCCCCGTAGAAGCTCCGTAGCAGCCCCATATAAGTCCCATAGCATCCCAATAAAAGCCCCGTAGGAGCCCAATAAAGTCTCGTAGCATAATAATTAAGTTCGTGTTTGATTGGTCTTGGATTAAAATCTGAAATGAAAAAAAAAATAGTTTGTTCCCAAAAATATTGTACGTTAGCTATATAGGATGTGGGGTGGGGTGGGGGGAGATACACATCAATCCGAATTACTAAGAAAATTAAAAATAAGCACCCAACTTAAAAACCTAATTCAAAAAACACATTTATGTGTGAGTGTGATCTGTGTGTGTGTCATCTTGAAACTCACGTATGTTTAATTAAGCATACTTTAGTCACTGAATTTCAATGTTCCCAAGCAACCCCGAAATCATCTATATGAAACCTTACATATAGATAGTGTGAAATGGATAAAAAACAATTTGATAACATCATATCACAAATACAAAATGTAAAAATGAAAAATAAATGAAAACCAATTCAAGTAGGCAATATGTAAACCTCGATCCGCTTGCTTTCAATTCGTAAACCTCATCTGCTCTTCTCATCTTCCTCGTCTCCCTCGAACCATGCTTTTCAAGGCTGCAACATGATCAACTTCTATGCATTAAATATAAGTTACAATTAACGTAAGAGAATATAACGATAAAATATTTTCTCAAAATATAGTAATTAACAAAACTTACAAAATAAACATGATCAACTTCTATGTTAAACTGAGTCACCATACGTATCAGGTTTATGTCATCCAGATGAGAGTAGTGTAATTACAACACCTGAAAAACTAAGAGTGGAAATAAGAACTATAGTGCCAAAAGTAATTTGAATGAATCTGAATACAAATTAAAAGCAGAAAATAATAATTAAATCAGAATTCGGGGAAACAATATCCCTTGTCAAAAGTAATTTGAATGAATCTTAATGCCATGTCTACTTTAGTAACCGTTAGAACTTTAGGCCTCAACTACCTATTTTCCTAACTTTAGGCCCCAACTTTATATATACTTATTATTTTTTATACTGAGTTGACAATCTTAGGGAAATATGACTTGATCTCTATCATAAAAAATATGACAAAATGAAAAGAAAAGAAAACAAATACTATTTAGCGAGAACATTTTTTTGTTTTAAAGAAACAAAGTGTCAAAGTTTTAAAAAAATTGGGCAGAGTCTCCTTTGTTTATTGGACTATCCACTCTTCTCAAGGCAACAACGGCGAATCCAACAACATAGAAAAAAACAAATTCGCCTAACAAAAGCTTCAATGTTCCACAATAATTACAACAGTAGAGGTGTTTATTATAACAGTAGATACCTCTACAATAATTACAATAATTATAACATGTGGTATTAGTTCAAATAATAGTAACCCATAAGAATATAAACACTAAAAAAGGCCATACCTTAGTATTCAAAAAAGGCCGAGACAAATGTGGAATATATGAAGCAAGTTGAGCGTGGCAATCGAAGTGTACACCGAGACAAATATTACTGTACATATACGAAAGGGAAAACAACCTAAAATGAAAATGCAGAAGTATTAAATATGGATATATATGTAAGGTTGACCAAGCTTGGATATGTGCATAAGTAATCATGATAATGGACTTCCTTAAATTTCATAATCCAAATAAGGATTAGACTCGTCTATATTATTGTGAGCAAAGGTAAAGTAAAGGTGTGTATGATTGTGAGAAAAGGTAAAATAGAAAAATTGAAATGTATCTAAAATTTTCAAAAAATGGGGAATAACATAAAAGTTGGAGTGGGTGGGTGGTTGGGGGGGGGGGGGGGGGATTAAGTAATACCTCAAATTTGACAGATTTTCATGAAAGCAAATGAGACTCCAATGAAATATAAACTTCTATTTGGATTTTGTAAAAGCAACCCAACGCATCCAAATGCGCTCATATCTTCCATATTTGTGGAGAAAAAAAAAGCAGATCAGTAAATAAATAGGAAATTTAGTAGACATGTTAGTAGCCATACTGTCATAAAAAAATTAATTTGAAACTAATACCGTAATCAAACTACTTACCCACAACAATGCTCTTGAAGATTCATATCAAACCACGTACTTAGTGCATTCTGCATACATGGAGACAAAATCCACCCATAAAACAGTTATTGACAAAGCAACCTACATAACAAATAATTTATAACCATTATCAATATAAATTCTAAAGAACTACTAAATCGGCTCCTCCTTCCTTCACCACCATGCCTTAACCATGAAAATTGCAACCCAACTCAACAAAGTATATGGAAATATCATTAGAACCCAACTCAAAATTTAGAAATTTTTAGAATTATTATATAAATTCTGCCAAAATTTAAAAAGTTTCTGGAAAAATTTAAAAAATTTTAAAAAAATTTAGTATTTACATTCTTAGTTATTTTTCTTAAAAAATACCCCAAAATAAACAATAATTGATTTACACATTAAAAAAACCTAATTCACATCTGATAAACCCATCTGAAAGACTCAAAACATTCCAAGTTTGGTATATCCGATATAAAACACAAATAATCCCACAATAAAAATTGATCTAGGGCACTGATCAATGGAAAATAGGAGAGGGAAAATTAGAAAGCAAGAGAGAGGGGAAATCGTAGATCTGATCTGTAAAGATTCCGTCCAAATTAACTCGGAGGAGCTTATTTCCGGCACCAATTTTGTCAGAACCTTTGTCGTTGTCATTTGGGTGGGAGAATGAGTGAGAGAATGAGTGTTTCCACATCACACAGTTCCCCCAACCGCCGCTAAGGAGTTAAACACGGGAGAGAGATAGTTAGAGAATGAGTGTTTACATGAATGAACCTGAACATAAAAGTGAGAGAGTACCTTCTTGAAGTATACCCGATTTCAAGCAATATAGTGCCCTGCTTTCAAATAGTATGAGTACTCTTTTAGATGGATACCTCCGTATCTCCGCAGTAGTGATTGTGAGTTATAATCTATTGTATGACTTGGTTCTTGATCCTGTGAAATGGGAAAAATAATTGATTAAATAAAGTGAATTCAATTTCACGATTGAAACTACTTAAATTGTGAATGTTTCAATGGATTTATGTGGCTCTCTAATTGGGTAAAAATGAGGAGATTTTGATATCCATTATGAAAATGTGGGATGTGGGTTATTTCATGTCTACATAAATTGATTTGGCCGAATTGGCACCAGAACTACATAAATCAATCTAAAACACATGAATTAACAAAATTATAGTGTGATGTTTTGTTTTAACTAAAACCATATTTAGGCCTACAAAAAAAATAACAACACGGATATTAGCCGGTCTTGATCTGTCAAAGAAAAAAAAATAATTAGATGTCAATTACCTGTATGTTAGGTTTGCTAAGTTGTAAATCATATAAAAAAAATCAAACACAATAAGCGTGCAACAACCGATTGATTTACAGTAGTGCCCTTAGTAGATGGAACTCTTCGTGTATGAAGTCGGTATTTTTGGAACAATCACAGAAAACCATTTAGAATCATCCCATTAGTTGTCCATAGTCCAGTGGAGTTCCTGCAGTATGGAGGTTAAAAAACAAAAATGTGTTGGCGTAGGATCAAGCGCTAGTTTTTCAAAAGGAATTTAATCCCGTTTTGATCAAGCGCAAGTTTATCAAAAGGAATTTAATCCCACTTTTCAAAACAGGGGATGAACAAAGTAATAATATATAAATTATAAATATGCTTACATCTAGATCTGTACCTACTAATTCAAACTCTTAAAATCTTAAACCTACTAATTCAAACTAATTCAAACTCTTAGTACCGTAGATCTATACCTACTAATTCAAACACTTAACCTAATTATTCTCAGTTATTTTTTTAACCATAACACTTCCATATTAAAGTACAAAATTATATATTAAAAAGCCCTCATTTCATTCACCAAAATAAGGTAATTACATTCCATTGTTTAATTAGCCCTTCAATATTCCATTCCATTTTTTTGACAACCCAAAACATCAATCGGAAGCCAAAAACATATTCAATCCAAAATTTAACAAATAGAAAATAACACAACAGCTTCATTCAATAAAAATAAAAATGAGTAACTGAACTAAACAAACGTAGTACATGCAAATTATTACCTCCAAATCAGATTATCATGTAAATAGAAGAGTGTAGCAATATTGGAGAGTGTAGCAATCTTGATCTGTAAAAAATGAAAACATAAGTGATTAAATCTTAAAACATAAACATAAACAAATATTAAAGTACAAAATCGTATATTAAAAAGCCCTAAATCTGTCTGGAGAGTGTGTATACCTGATAGATCTGCAAAACTAAATTAAAAATACTCAGAGTTTAAACGAAACCAACCAAAATTCATAAATGTAATCGTAAAAAAGCCCTAAAATAGTAAAGATTTATAAAGTAGAGTGTGTATACACCTGTTGTTAAAATTGTTCTGGGAGGAAGGAGGTGGGCGACAACGATATGGAAGGCCGGATCTGTGTGTGTGTGTGTGGTGCCGGATATGTGTGTGTGTGTTGTGTGTGTGCGCGATTGTGTGTGTGTGTGCGTGAGTGTGTGTGTGTGTGTGAGAGAGAGAGAGAGAGAGAGAGAGAGAGAGATTTGTGTATGTGTGCGCCGGAGCGTGGGGCGGCAGTGGAAAGAGGGAAGGGGAGAGAGGGGGGCAGCGGTGAAGGGAGAGGGCGGAGGAGGGGAGAAGGGTTAGTAGATGTGGTGATGTGGGGAAAAGAAGCGGGGGTAGGAGGAATTAAGGGAAAGGGTTTACGAAAATGAGAGCAAGGGGAGGCAACCTGTAGTTTGCTTTTTTCCCATGTGCCATGTCACAATGGGTACAATCTGACATGGCACAATCCCAAACCATTAGATCCCCCCAAAAATTTTATTCCAACTGTAGATTTTTTGGAACAGTAAAACACCCCCTCTCATATAATATAGATATATTATATTTAGGGAACCACTATTATCACTCCAAAATAAAATTCCTCCACTCCACTTTTAACTTTAAACACTAAAATGACTAAAGTGTCTTTCTATACTGTAAGGACATTTTTCTCATGTCCGAAGTGTTTCATTTATTTATGTCGTACGCCGCTACATTTGGCACGTCACCTCACGATCTCACATGACGGCCTCTATCCGAATTCCGGGAATCAAGCATGCATTATCTCCACTAATATGTCCCTCATCTGCATCAACGACTTCACGTTCCTTGATTGTAGGCTCGTAATGCAAGTGGAACGCAAGAGAAGTCAAATCAGTGAAACAAGGCATGATAGGAATGTTCAAGGGCAAATTGGTAATTTTACAACCACCATCCGGAGGACCGGTCAACTGGAAAGTTGAAGAGCTTGCCGCAACAAAGATACTGGAAGAAACGGCACCTCAATCCGAGCTACAGTGAACAAGTTATGGCCCGTTGAAAATGGAGATATGTTCATTGAAAATTCTGGGAATTTTTCTAAGTTTTTAAGCACCTGTTCCCAGCACACTTTCCGGAACCTAGCTTGGAACCGGTTCGGGGGGGGCGAACCGATTTGCAGGGGTACCCGAACCGGTTCGGGGTACCTGTACGCTGAATAGAATTTCAGCATTTTAAGATCGTAGGTCTCTTCATGTATTTCCCTATAAATACCAACTTCGGGAGAGTTATTTTGCAAGACTTTAGGAGACGAATTTCAGAGTCCAAATACATCTAGTCTTCATATTTTTGAGTCCCAAGACTCATGTTTTGATTCACACATCCTTGCCAAATATTTTTGAATCTGTTTGCAACCCAAGAACACAACTTTGGTTTGTTCAACCCTTGTGGAGGAGACCGTTCTTCTTCTTCATTGCAGCCCTACTGGAAAGGGATAATTCCAGCCGCGACTACAGAATCCGATACCCGAGGGTAATTCTTAGTCAACTTGTATTTTCATTGTAATCCGATTGTAAGCCATTTTCTTACAAATTATAGTGAAAATAAATGGTTTTGCCCCTGAGGGGGATTTTTCCTTAATTGCATGTGTTTGAATGTTCTTGCGTAGATTTTCAATTTATTCAATCACATACCGCTGCATGTTTAGGGTTTGTTTGTGTTAAAAGGGTTTTATATATAATTTGATCATTTGAACGCGAGCACACACGTTCTTGAAATTGGTATCAGAGCAGGTTACGCTAATCTATCGCGTATTCCTTTTTTCGCAAATTTTTTCTAAGATATCAATTTTCTGAAAAAATTGATTTTTGAAAAAGTCCGTATTCAAATGGAGAAGTCATATTATAAAATGCCTGTTTTTGATGGGACAAATTATGCTTATTGGAAAGCCCGTATGAGGTCGACTTTAAAAGCCATTGATGAACGTGTCTCGATTTTGGTTGAACGAGGGTGGACTCCTCCCACCGTGACTGTTGATAATGTGACCAATTGAAACCTGACATTTCTTGGACTGATGAAGAAATTAAATGGTCATCTTTTAATTCTAAGGGTCTAAGTGCTATTTCTGGGTCTGTCACACCTGATGGGTTCAAACGCATAATGAGGTGTACCACGCCAAAAGAGGCATGGGATGTTTTACAACTCACCCATGAAGGAACTAATGCTGTGAAAGAGTCTAAGTTACAAAACTTGACTACTCAATTTGAAACAATCACCATGCATGATTCTGAATGCTTTGATGAATTTTATGCTAGACTTTCTGACATTATGAATACTAGTTTTAATCTTGGTGAACATATTCCGAATGCTAGAGTTGTTAAAAAGATTCTTCGTTCTTTGCCTAAGCGTTTTATCCCTGAAGTCACTGTGCTAAATTCTATGGGTAATTTAAATACGCTAAAATTGAAAGAACTTGTAGGAGATTTGCAAACTTATGAAATTGATATGTTCCCTAAAAATGCTAAATCTAAAGATAAGGGAATTGCTCTTAAAGCCCAAGAGAGAAGGAGTGAGGGGTCAGCTAGAAAGAGGGTAGAGTCATCTAGAAAGAGAGAGACTGACACGTCAGATTCTGAGTGCGATTTTGACTTAGATGATTTGGCTCTTTTCGCAAAAAAATTCAAGAGCATTCTCAAATTTAAGAAAAATGGCAATTTTAAACATAAAAAGAAATTTGAGAAAAATAAGTTTGAAAAGAAAAATGAAAAAGTTTCCAAAAATCCTCCTCTGAAAGAAAGTGAGAGATCTTTTGAGTGTGATGGTAGGGGTCATAGAGCTTTTGAGTGTGCCAATCGTCTGAATAGAGAGAAAGGGAAAGCTGTTCTTAATGCTGCCCTTAGTGACGACAGTGAGGTCGAGACGGTGGATTCTGGAGATGAGTCACCGCATGAGTGTAACTTCACCGCATTCATGGCCAACCAAGTGAGCACTCCTAGTTCTCCTCACGACGTTAAGGATGATGCTTCACAGGGACACCTCGACAGTGAGATCGATGTGAGTGAGGGGGAGGATGACACAAATGAGAGCGAGAGTGATATTCAACGCGCCTACGCTGAGTTATATTCCGAGTCATTTAAACTCAAAAGCATAACAAAGCGTTAGTTCTTAAGATCACCTGCTTAGAGGAAGATTTAAAGAAAGCAAGAGAAAGAGAGTTCTCCACTTGCACCGCCCTGAGAGAGAGAATCTGCATGTGTCGGGAAAGAGATTCTGTTTAGAGAGAGAGAGAGTGTTTTAAAGAAAGAGAGAGGGGACTTGACTAAACAAGTGGCTAGTCTTACAAGTCAGCTCCATTCCTCCGTGGAGACTCGAAAGAAACTTGAAGCCCTTGTTTCCCAGCTGACTTATGACCTTGAGAAAGCACGGGAAGTCAAGGTACAAATCGAGGACAGATCTGGGAAGATGGGAAAGATGCTCCTTGGCCCCGCTTTAGGTTTTAGTGATCGTCAAGGAATTGGATATGATGGTGCCTCCACGTCCCAAATTGCACCTGGACCAGTTCCTGAGTTTACTACAACTCCTTATGGTCACCGTAAAAAACCTCAGGAGAGTTCGACCAAGAAAAGCAAACCAAGGTCCGCCTTTGACTGTGCTCTTTTGTACTTATTGCAAAAGAAAAGGCCACCTTAGGGAAACTTTCTATAGCATGGGTCGGACAAGATGTACTACTTCTCCACAACGTCATACTGATGAGTTTTCTAGTCTGAGAGAGCGACTTTAGTTCTTAGCGGCCACGACTCAAAGTTAAATGGAAGAATTTCGACGGATCTCTTTGCCGTTAGTGAATGCTTCTCACATTCCATCTAAAATCAAAAACAACAAAGGCAAACAAAAGTTCATCTCGACTTGGGTACGTAAGAAAGATAAAAAGGCTTTTGTTGTTCATGTTTCTCTCAAAGGACATAATACCTCTCAGTGGTCTTTTGATAGTGGGTGCTCCAACATGACAGGTGATGCCTCATTTTTTTACTACTCTTGAGGATTATCAAGATGGAAGAGTCACCTTTGGAGATGGGAGTAAGTCTCGCATTATAGGACGAGGTACTATCGAGTTACCTGGTTTTCCTAAGCTAGAAAATATTTTGTACGTTAAAGGTTTGAAAGCAAACCTTCTCAGCATTAGCCAGCTGTGCGACACTGACCTTGCAGTAAAGTTTGACCGGGACGCATTTAAAGTCTACAATCAAACCGGTAAACTATTGATGCAAGGGGTGAGGACCGAGGATAATTGCTATGGGACTGAGCCCACATCCTCACTTGTCTGCAACAGCTCCACGATCACTCCTATGGATCTGTGGCACCAACGTCTAGGTCATGTGAACGTTAGAGATCTTGATCGTTTATCTAAAAAGGACCTAGTACATGGCTTACCATCTCTTGGAAAGTCAACTTCAACCGTTTGTGGAACCTGTCAGTTGGGAAAACAAATTCGTAGTCCTCATAGGAAGTTGCATTCCATTACCGCCTGTCGTGTTTTGGAGTTGATTCACATGGATCTTATGGGTCCCACTCGTAGAGAGAGTCTAGGTGGTAAGAGGTACATCCTCGTGATGGTAGATGATTTCTCCAGGTACTCCATTGTAGGTTTTCTGAGAGAGAAATCCGATACTGTAGATTTCTTAACGACAAAGTGCCGTGTCCTGCAAAATCAACACGGTGTCACTATTAACAGAATACGTAGTGACAACGGCACTGAATTTAAGGAAGCAAAGGTGGATTTGTACTGTGATAGCCTTGGGATCAAACATGAGTTTTCTGCTGTGAGAACTCCTCAGCAAAATGGGATTGTTGAGAGAAAGAATAGAACGATCCAAGAGATGGCTAGATCTATGCTTCTAGGTCGTAAAGTTTCTAGGAGATTTTGGGCAGAGGCAGTGTCTACTTCATGCCAAACGGTGAATAGGATTTATTTGCGTCCACACACACTACAGACACCTTATGAGTTTTGGACCGACAAGAAGCCCAACCTCGCGTATTTCCGTGTTTTTGGGAGTAAATGCTACATCCTACGGGATAGAGAGAAATTAGGAAAGTTTGTCTCCCTGAGCGACGAGGGAATATTTCTAGGATATTCATCGAATAGTAGAGCATACCGGGTATTTAACCTGAAGAGCTCTAGGGTTATGGAATCAATAAACGTTACCGTGCAAGATGACGAACCTTCGACGGTTATTGATCCTAACCTTAAGTGTGAGGATGAGGATTGTTCTGACAGTGATTTACCTGTTCCTCTCTCACACTCTGTGGATCCTACTCCTGTGTTAGGGGACACACCTGCTTGGGTTCGCAAGAGTCATGACCCTTCTGCCATTGTTGGTGATCCCACTCTAGGGGTCAAGACTAGTGCTCAGCTAGAGAACGTTGTTAGCCATCTTTGCTACACGTCCAAAGTCGAGCCCAAGAACCAGAAAGAAGCACTCAAGGATGAACACTGGATATCTGCTATGAAGGATGAGTTGCTTGAGTTTAAAAAGAATAATGTCTAGGAATTGGTCCCCCGACCTAGTGAGACTAATGTGATAGGTACCCTGTGGATTTTCAAGAATAAAATGGATGAATATGGTACCATAATCAGAAATAAGGCTAGGTTGGTCGCTCAAGGCTACACACAGATAGAGGGTGTAGACTTTGGGGAGACATTTGCTCCTGTTGCGAGGCTTGAGTCCGTCCGTCTTCTGCTCGCCATCGCATGTCATCTGCGCTTCAAGGTGTATCAGATGGATGTCAAGAGTGCCTTTTTGAATGTCATTCTATAGGAGGAGGTTTATGTGGAACAACCAAAAGGGTTTGAAGACCCTGAGCACCCTGAGCACGTCTACTATCTGAGGAAATCCTTGTATGGTTTGAAGCAAGCACCCCGTGCTTGGTACGGGAGGCTTACTTCCTATCTCTTAGCTCGAGGCTTCAAGAGAGGGGGAGTAGATATGACGTTGTTCGTCAGGAGAGATGACGGTGCTATTTTGGTTGCCCAGGTCTATGTGGACGACATAGTCTTTGGATCCACATGCTCCCATCATGCTCATCACTTTGAGGAGGAGATGAAAAGTGAGTTTGAAATGAGCATGGTTGGTGAGCTTACATTCTTCCTTGGTCTCCAGGTTCGTCAGCTAGAGGATGGGATGTTCATCTCCCAATCCAAGTATGCTAGAGACCTAGTGAAGAAATTTGGTTTAGACTCCGCTAAGCATGCCCATACACCTATGAGTACCACTACCAAGCTTAGTAAGGACACTTCAAGAAAGGACGTAGAGAAAACCTGATATCAGAGTATGATGTGACACCCCGCCTAATTAATCCCGGGTGATCAGTCCTAAATCAAGTTAGAACAGGTTTCTCATTTGGTCCATTCTTAGCATCACTGTCGTTTTATTAAATTACTAACCACCTAAGTGAGAAAAATAGACTGGTGTCAATTTTTATCTTTCATTAATTAAACTAAAACCCATGCGGAAAATAAAGCAATATAACCATCACAGATAATTGAACTAATCATTCCACAAGTAAAAATAATTAACCGAATAAACCATCGGTCCAAATAATAAATCCCATAAAGACAAGAATAGAATCCCAACAATCTAAGAAACAAATAAATGGAAAGTGAGCGACATGCTCGAATAAATAATAATGAGTCTCTACATTATGAATGAAAGGAAGAGGCGTCTATCAAAGGTCCCGCAACATCCACATATGCTGCAGCAACGGAGTCCCTGGAATTAAGTCAAGTCTGGAGTCCCTGTGGCTGGACACCTAAAAGGTTTTTTTTTTTAAAGTTTTTATAGCAAGGGTTAGTACCCAAAACATTTGAAAACATTTAGCAAATGATTAACTTGCAGTAATAATAAATATGCATGCTCTTCATATTTTAGTTAGTGTCGCACTCTCTTGAGAACTTCCTTGCCCCTCCTCTAATGTGCACCACTAACGCTTTAATTATCACCTAGTTATCTATCTCATGACTAGATAATTATTAAAGTCTCCTTATACTCCTCCCCTACTCTAACCTAAGTAAAAATGTGATTATGATTTTTAAGTCATTAGTAACATCAACTTAATTAAATCATTTCCCTTTTTAATTCATATAACTACTCCACTCGTTATACATATACAACAACACATGCTTGTATTTATTTAGCCCGTATATAATAATCACCTAATTATATACTTAGAATTTATTGCAGCATTCACACACATACTGGAATACATAAACCACTAATATCCACCCGAGTAAAAGTACTCCCCGGATATAATTTCTCTAAAGTGCTAGTACACTAGGTATATTCACATATCCTAGTTATCCAAGTTAGAATCGCTCACTAACTTGGTTTAGTATACGATTGGAGGCGGTCATATTCCTTCCCGGAAAGTGAGATGCCCCTCACCCCCTGCAACGGACGCTATGACCTGGGAATCTACTCGCCCTACTCCTCAAGCTAGGGGATTCATCCACTGCGCGTAACCTCCCCCTATAGCACTAGAGTATAATAATATCTAACCACTGATATTAAGGCATACACTATATATATATACTATCACACACCGTATATACATATACATACATAAAAATGCTCCAGCTACACCGTGTACTAACCCGTGACACAAGCCTATTCCATTTTTATTATGAGGTTATTACCCAACTCGAATTATTAATAATAGCACATTAATAAATTCAGTTACTTTTAATGTTGCCCTCACCATTTAATTGGACTAAATCTCATAGCCCGAATTAACCTCACCCGAGTCTAAATCCCGACCCTAAATTTCTTAGTCCATTACTACGTAATATAATTTACCTCGATGTCACTCAACCAATTTTGACGTGTCATCCAAATTTCTCCTTCCATCTGCTAATTAATTCACTCACATTTAATTAGGTAACCTCATGCATTAATTTTCTCAACAATAATTAATTACATAACAATTTTTATATCAATCTCTTCCTATATAAATAAAACTGGGCGAACTGTCAGTTTCTGCCGACCGTCGATCGATCGACTTCATGACGTCGATCGATCGATCGAACATGTACTCGTCTTCTTCGCGAAGACGGACAGCCATGGGTGAAAATCTGCAAACCCTAATTTCCTTCTACACTGAAACTAAGTCTCTTTTAGCATTTGTACATATTAGGAAACTCATTAAGGATCTCCAGAGTATTCAACAACATCAATAATTCGTCCATTAACTCAAATTTCTAAATTTGGGGAAAGTTTCATCATTAACCCTAGGTCCATTTATACCCCAAATTTCATCATCAAATTCGTTTCCAAATATGCAGATAACATTCTTATCGGGTATGCAATAACTCACCATAATCAGATTTTATAAGAAACATCACCCCAAATTTCGTAAATCAGAATTGTTGTTTTCAAAATCCCATGTTCGTTCCATTAACACCCAAAAACGGATTTCTACATAATCACTACACATGAATATGAATCGAAAACAGATTTAATGCTATTGCAAGTTATCCACTTGCCTCAACGTTCGTAGAGTCTGAATTGGAGCTAAATCCCAAGGTTGAAGATGACCTTTGATGGCTTCTCTTTGATCCCTAATTTGGCTTTGGCTGCTGTTAGGGTTTCCTAACCCTTAATTTGCTTTCTCTAATTAAGTTCAGCCACCCCCTTATTTCTTTTTATTAGATTAATTAACTTAATCCCGATTTTTGACTAATGGGCCAAGCCCAAGTGACCCAAATGTCCCCGAGTGGGCCCGGTTATGTCTAAAAACGTCCCGTGACCTGTTTACTACCCCCGGGTACACTTTTCCGACTATCTCGGCCCATCCGGACTCAACTGTACCCTCAGAATTTGCATCCGACTTAATTTCTAAAAATACTTATCCCCCACCTAATACAGTCTATACCGACTTTCGGATGCGATAAGTACATACCTCGTCATTAATACTCTAGACGACATAATTACATTATTACTATTCGCTTAGTAAATAAGTTTTCCCTAAATATTAACCATTCAATCCCAGATTAATATTTATATATATTTATGTTCTAATTAATTCATTAAATTACAACACACTAAGTAATTTAAAATCTCCGAATTAATTAAATTAAATGTACCAAAAATACGGGGTGTTACATACTCCCCCCCTTATAAAGGAATTTCGTCCCCGAAATTAGATCGTACCTGCGTTGAAAAGTTCTGGATATTGTTCCCGCATATCCTCCTCTCGCTCCCAGGTAGACTCGTCAACATTGTGATGACCCCACTGTACTCTAACCAATGGAACAACCTTGGATCATAATTTCCGCTCACTATGATCCAGAATTGCTACCGGCCTCTCCTCATACGAGATGTCTGGCTGTAAGTCGATCTCCTCGAGTGGAATATGCCAAAAGGCTCTCTCGCTCCTTCGATATTTCTTCAGCGATGTCACATGGAATACATCGTGTATCCGCTGAAGATGATCTGGTAATCCAAGCTTATACGCCACCGGTCACACCCTCTCAATAATAGGGAAAGGTCCTACGTATCGCGGTGCTAACTTACCCTTCTTTCCGAACCTCATCACCCCTTTCATAGGGGATACCCGGACTAAAACCTGGTCCCCAACTTCTAGCTCCACATGTCTTCGAGAAGCATCAGCATAACTCTTCTGCCTGTCCTGAGCTATTCGAATCCTTCCTCGAATCAACTCTATCTTGGAAGATGTTTCCTGGAAAATCTCCGGCCCCAAGAGTTTGTTGTCCCCCACCTCTAACCAACAAGCGGGTGAACGACAAGGTCTCCCGTATAGTGCCTCAAATGGTGCCATCCCAATTGTGAATTGGTAAGAGTTGTTACACGCAAACTCTACCAAAGGAAGATATTTCTCCCATCCTCCCCCGAAGTCCAAAATGCACATTCTGAGCATGTCCTCCAGCATCTGATTAACTCTCTCAGTCTGTCAGTCAGTCTGTGGGTGATACGCTGTACTCAAGCGTAACTCCGTGCCCATTGCCTCCTGAAAGCTCTGCCAAAAGTGGGCAACAAAGATTATTTCTCGGTCGGATACGATATTTATCGGCACTCCATGCAGCTTAACAATCTCTGCTATGAATAGCTGTGCATAACGCATCGTCTCAAAGTCTGTGCGTACCGGCAAAAAGTGGGCTACCTTAGTCAACCGATCCACAATAACCCATATGGAGTCGTGACCCTTCTGCGATACCGGTAACCCTGTGATGAAGTCCATGGAGATGCTCTCCCACTACCACACGGGAATTTCTAACGGCTGTAGCATCCCTGATGGCCTCTGGTGGTCAACTTTCACAAGCTGACACGTGGCACACTTCGAAACAAACTCCGCTATGTCCCGTTTCATTCCTGCCCACCAATACTGCCTCCTCATATCTTGGTACATTTTATCCCCACCGAGATGTACTGCAAATTTCGAACCATGGGATTCTGTCATAACTGCGTGCTTTAAATCCTCATCCTCTGGCACCATTAACCTCCCATTAAAACGTAGGCCTCCTTCTGAGCTAATCGAGTAACCTTCCGCTCCCTCAGCTAACAACTGGCCCACCCTATCCCGGCAATTCTGATCCTCTGCCTGAGCCTTCACAACCCGCATAATGATCTCGGGTGTGATGGACAAAGCCGACATGCAAGCCTTTGCTACGTCGTCTTCATATTGAAGCTCTCTCCACTTCGCTTTCCATACCTCCGATATTTCCCCAGTCGGTCTTCTGCTCAATGCATCTGCTACTACATTGGCCTTACCAGGATGATACTGGATATCAAACTGGTAGTCCTTCACGAATTCTAGCCACCGCCTTTGTCTCATATTCAGATCCTTTTGTGTGAAGAGATACTGAAGTGACTTGTGATCCGTGAATAGAGTAAACTGCTCTCCTAGAAGATAATGCCTCCATATCCTCAAAGCAAAAACGACCGCTGTCAACTCTAGGTCGTGAGTGGGGTAATTCCTCTCGTGGGGCTTTAGCTTCCTGGAAGCATAAGCTATAGCCCTTTCCTCCTGCTGGAGCACACCCCCAAGACCCCATAAGGATGCGTCTGTGTAAACCCGATACTCTAGCCCTCCCTTTGGCAATGCCAGCACTGGTGCAGATGTCAACTTGTCCTTTAGCTCGTCGAACGCTAATTGACAACTATCATCCCACTTGAAAGGCACCCCTTTCCGAGTCAGATTCGTCAAAGGTCCTGCAATCTTAGAGAATCCTTTAATGAATCGTCTGTAGTAACCGGCCAATCCCAGAAAACTGCGCACCTCGGTCGGTGTCGTGGGCTGTCCCCACTCCCTCACCGCCGACACCTTATCCGGATCCACTGCAATACCCTGATCTGACACGACGTGACCAAGGAACTGTACCTCCCGTAGCCAGAATCCACACTTCCCGAATTTGGCATAGAGCTGATGATCCCTCAGTGTCTGCAAAACCAGGCGCTGATGCTCTGCGTGCTCCTCCTCGGTACGCGAGTAGATTAGGATGTCATCAATGAACACGATGAAAAACTGATCTAGGTACTCCCTGAAAACCCTGTTCATGAGGTCCATGAACACTGCTGGTGCATTAGTGAGCCCGAAGGGCATCACCCTGAACTCATACGATCCATACCGCGATAAGAAAGCGGTCTTAGGAACATCCTCTTCTCGGATACGCAGTTGATGATACCCTGACCTCAAGTCGACTTTGGAGAAGTAAGATGCCCCTCTCAGTTGGTCAAATAAATCATCAATCCGAGGCAACGGATACTTATTCCGTATCGTCACCTTATTCAGCTCCCTATAATCCACGCACAATCGGAGTGACCCATCTCGCTTCTTCACAAACAACACCGGCGCACCCCACGACGATGTACTCCGCCGAATAAAACCCTGACCCAGTAATTGCTGAATCTGCTCCCTCAATTCCCGCATTTCTGAAGGGGCCATTCGGTAAGGTGCCCGAGCAATAGGCCTCGTTCCCGGTGCCAAGTCTATAACAAATTCGATTTCTCTGCTGGGTGGTAATCCTGGTATCTCCTGGAATACATCCTCAAAGTCCCTCACTACAGGGATAGAGTTTAAAGGAACTGCCACTTCCTGCGAGGTTTCTTCCTCAATGTAGTATAGATGAGTGGTCGAGCCTCCCTCTGGGCGAGGCATCGTCACAACAAACATCTCCTGTCCCGGAATGGCGAAGATAAGGCTCCCACCGAAGCAATCAATCATGGCTCTATAGTCAGCGAGCCAATCCATAATGATGATCACGTCATGAACATGCATATCTAGTACCAACATGTCCGCAGGTAAAACTAAACCGCCAATCTACACTCCTACTCTCCGACATATAAAGAATATAAGCGACCCATTTCCCAACGGTGAGTCGACACACGTAACAGTGCTCTCTGCGGTGGCTAACAACCCTAAAGCCTTCGCGAAATGTGTAGCTATAAAGCAATGAGTGGCTCCCGTATCAAATAATACCCGACCCATAGTGCCATGGATAGAGAACGTACCCTCGATCGCGGGCAGCGCCTGCTGTGCTGGAGGATTGGGAACATCCCGAACATTATACACACGCCCGTAGTGCATCTGCCCCTGCTGCTGTGGGGCGGGTGGTGCTGGTGCTCCTGGTGGTATCTGACCTTGTTGCCCTTGCTGGGCACCCTGCTGCTGGCCTCTGCCCCTCTGCGGGCACTCCCTCTTGAAGTGTCCTGGCTGGCCACAGGAGAAACAGTGTTTCTGGTCGTCACCCTGCCGTTGGCCCTGACGTTGCTGGCCCGGTTGGCCTCCCCTGTAGTTTCCTTGGCCCTGACGGCCCTGATGAACCTGCGGTTGCTGATTAGGGCCTGGTTGCCCCTGTCTGAACCCCTGTCCTCCCGGTCGGAACCCACCAGGCTTAAACTTCTTAGCCTGATTCCCTTGCTGAATGATGACCTGCTGCTGTGTGCCAATCGTCTCACTACTAGTGACCGCCTTGCCCTGCTGGCTCGGCTCACCTGCCTTCTTGTTCCCCTTAGTGTGGAAACGATGATCCTGACAATGTATAAGTGCGGCATTAACGACATCTATATAGGTCACCAATGCCGGGTTTCCAATCAAGTGCTGCCTGATTCTCCAAGACAGACCATCCATGAACTTGGACTTCTTCCGCTCCTCATCGCTCACCTCGTTTGGCACAAAGTTTGCCAAACGGGTGAACTCCTCCTCATATTCTGCCACTGACCTGTCACCCTGTACTAACTCGCTGAATTTCTTCCTCATCTCAGACTCTACTACTGGAGGGAAGTACTTGCGGTCAAACCGCACCCAGAATTCAGAAATCGGCATCAAATCCCGCTCCTCAGCGGTGGTTACGGACTCCCACCACTGTAAGGCTGCCCCTGACAGACGAAAGGTAGCCAGCATCTGTTTCTGCACCTCTGTACCCTCTAACATGCGCAGATGGCGCTGAATGTTCTTCTTCCAGTCACAAGCCTCAACCACATTGGTGCTACCTCGAAACTCAGGTGGGTGACCCTTCTGAAAGGTCTCCCTCACTCGCTGCCAAGATGGTGGCCCCACTGGAGCCTGAACTGCTGGAGCTAATGGAGGCGGTGCCTGGGGCTATGGAAAATGAGCTGCCATAGCTCGCATCGCTGTCTCTACCGCTTGGGCCACTATCACTGCCACCTGAGTGGTGGAAA
Organism: Sambucus nigra; assembly: GCA_949130495.1. Classification (NCBI taxonomy): domain Eukaryota; kingdom Viridiplantae; phylum Streptophyta; class Magnoliopsida; order Dipsacales; family Adoxaceae; genus Sambucus; species Sambucus nigra. The sequence continues at coordinate 164,821,192 of OX422213.1, read as the reverse complement.
TCAACTCGGGCGGTGGTGGTGGTGGCGGTACCTGTGGTTCCTGTCGAGCCTCCCTCACCTCATCTCTAGCCTCAGCCCTCTCCGCTCTCTGTCTCTTTGGCGGCATCTGAAATAGATTGAATTGTATAAGTACACAATTTATACAAAAATTAATAGCAGGAATACGATATCTCACAAGCGGAAAATATAATCAACAGTCCTAATAATAGGGCTCTATAACAACCGAACGCTACGCTGAAACGTAGAAAGCCGTACAGATCCTAAGGATTCTAAAACCTGATGCTCTGATACCATCTGTGACACCCCGCCTAATTAATCCCGGGTGATCAGTCCTAAATCAAGTTAGAACAGGTTTCTCATTTGGTCCATTCTTAGCATCACTGTCGTTTTATTAAATTACTAACCACCTAAGTGAGAAAAATAGACTGGTGTCAATTTTTATCTTTCATTAATTAAACTAAAACCCATGCGGAAAATAAAGCAATATAACCATCACAGATAATTGAACTAATCATTCCACAAGTAAAAATAATTAACCGAATAAACCATCGGTCCAAATAATAAATCCCATAAAGACAAGAATAGAATCCCAACAATCTAAGAAACAAATAAATGGAAAGTGAGCGACATGCTCGAATAAATAATAATGAGTCTCTACATTATGAATGAAAGGAAGAGGCGTCTATCAAAGGTCCCGCAACATCCACATATGCTGCAGCAACGGAGTCCCTGGAATTAAGTCAAGTCTGGAGTCCCTGTGGCTGGACACCTAAAAGGTTTTTTTTTTTTAAAGTTTTAATAGCAAGGGTTAGTACCCAAAACATTTGAAAACATTTAGCAAATGATTAACTTGCAGTAATAATAAATATGCATGCTCTTCATATTTTAGTTAGTGTCGCACTCTCTTGAGAACTTCCTTGCCCCTCCTCTAATGTGCACCACTAACGCTTTAATTATCACCTAGTTATCTATCTCATGACTAGATAATTATTAAAGTCTCCTTATACTCCTCCCCTACTCTAACCTAAGTAAAAATGTGATTATGATTTTTAAGTCATTAGTAACATCAACTTAATTAAATCATTTCCCTTTTTAATTCATATAACTACTCCACTCGTTATACATATACAACAACACATGCTTGTATTTATTTAGCCCGTATATAATAATCACCTAATTATATACTTAGAATTTATTGCAGCATTCACACACATACTGGAATACATAAACCACTAATATCCACCCGAGTAAAAGTACTCCCCGGATATAATTTCTCTAAAGTGCTAGTACACTAGGTATATTCACATATCCTAGTTATCCAAGTTAGAATCGCTCACTAACTTGGTTTAGTATACGATTGGAGGCGGTCATATTCCTTCCCGGAAAGTGAGATGCCCCTCACCCTCTGCAACGGACGCTATGACCTGGGAATCTACTCGCCCTACTCCTCAAGCTAGGGGATTCATCCACTGTGCGTAACCTCCCCCTATAGCACTAGAGTATAATAATATCTAACCACTGATATTAAGGCATACACTATATATATATACTATCACACACCGTATATACATATACATACATAAAAATGCTCCAGCTACACCGTGTACTAACCCGTGACACAAGCCTATTCCATTTTTATTATGAGGTTATTACCCAACTCGAATTATTAATAATAGCACATTAATAAATTCAGTTACTTTTAATGTTGCCCTCACCATTTAATTGGACTAAATCTCATAGCCCGAATTAACCTCGCCCGAGTCTAAATCCCGACCCTAAATTTCTTAGTCCATTACTACGTAATATAATTTACCTCGATGTCACTCAACCAATTTTGACGTGTCATCCAAATTTCTCCTCCCATCTGCTAATTAATTCACTCACATTTAATTAGGTAACCTCATGCATTAATTTTCTCAACAATAATTAATTACATAACAATTTTTATATCAATCTCTTCCTATATAAATAAAACTGGGCGAACTGTCAGTTTCTGCCGACCGTCGATCGATCGACTTCATGGCGTCGATCGATCGATCGAACATGTACTCGTCTTCTTCGCGAAGACGGACAACCATGGGCGAAAATCTGCAAACCCTAATTTCCTTCTACACTGAAACTATGTCTCTTTTAGCATTTGTACATATTAGGAAACTCATTAAGGATCTCCAGAGTATTCAACAACATCAATAATTCGTCCATTAACTCAAATTTCTAAATTTGGGGAAAGTTTCATCATTAACCCTAGGTCCATTTATACCCCAAATTTCATCATCAAATTCGTTTCCAAATATGCAGATAACATTCTTATCAGGTATGCAATAACTCACCATAATCAGATTTTATAAGAAACATCACCCCAAATTTCGTAAATCAGAATTGTTGTTTTCAAAATCCCATGTTCGTTCCATTAACACCCAAAAACGGATTTCTACATAATCACTACACATGAATATGAATCGAAAACAGATTTAATGCTATTGCAAGTTATCCACTTGCCTCAACGTTCGTAGAGTCTGAATTGGAGCTAAATCCCAAGGTTGAAGATGACCTTTGATGGCTTCTCTTTGATCCCTAATTTGGCTTTGGCTGCTGTTAGGGTTTCCTAACCCTTAATTTGCTTTCTCTAATTAAGTTCAGCCACCCCCTTATTTCTTTTTATTAGATTAATTAACTTAATCCCGATTTTTGACTAATGGGCCAAGCCCAAGTGACCCAAATGTCCCCGAGTGGGCCCGGTTATGTCTAAAAACGTCCCGTGACCTGTTTACTACCCCCGGGTACACTTTTCCGACTATCTCGGCCCATCCGGACTCAACTGTACCCTCAGAATTTGCATCCGACTTAATTTCTAAAAATACTTATCCCCCACCTAATACAGTCTATACCGACTTTCGGATGCGATAAGTACATACCTCGTCATTAATACTCTAGACGACATAATTACATTATTACTATTCGCTTAGTAAATAAGTTTTCCCTAAATATTAACCATTCAATCCCAGATTAATATTTATATATATTTATGTTCTAATTAATTCATTAAATTACAACACACTAAGTAATTTAAAATCTCCGAATTAATTAAATTAAATGTACCAAAAATACGGGGTGTTACATATGATAGGTAGTCTTATCTACTTGACTGTCAGTCGTCCCGACATCGCCTTTAGTGTTGGAGTCTGTGCGCGATATCAGGCATCTCCAAAAGAGTCACATTTAGTTGCTCTAAAACGTATTATAAAATACGTAAGTGGGACTCTCTCATACGGGATTTGGTACTCCTTTGATACCAATGACCGTCTGTTCGCCTATTCGGATGCCGATTGGGTTGGGGATGTATATTGATGTAGGAGCACTTCTGGTGGGTGTTTCTATTTTGGTTCTGCTCTTGTCTCCTAGCTGAGCAAGAAGCAAAATTCCATCTCTTTGTCCACTGCGGAGGCTGAGTACATAGCCGCCGGGAGTTGTTGCACACAACTCTTGTGGATGAAGCAAATGCTGGAGGATTATGGGATATCACAGGACACCATGACCATTTCCTGTGATAACACGAGCGCGATACACATATCCCGCAATCCAGTTCAGCATTCGCGTACAAAACACATCAGGATACGTGAGCACTTTATACGTCAGTTAGTTGAAGAGAAAGTCGTATCCCTGAGTTTTGTTCCCACCGACCGTCAGTTAGCCGATATTTTCACGAAACCTTTAGATGCCCTTAGATTTGAGAGTCTTAGGAAATCTTTAGGGATTTTCACAGTTGACTGAGGGGTTGGTCTATGTCTAGAATAGGATGCTCCTTCATGTTCATATCATATGCTTCCTATTGCTAGTTTGTTTTATATGTACCATTGCTTAGTTGTACAGCTTTGTTTTATTCTTGTTGCTTCTTATATTTCTTTTGAAAATACAAAAAGATTTTCCTTTAAGAAAATTTTTGAGAAAAAGCACAAAAAGATTTTATTTTGATAATATTTTTTGAAAAAGGCCAAAAAGATTTTTCTATTTTTGCACCTTTTATGGATGAGCATTTAAGTTAGCCAAGTCACAACTCCATTCCATATATCCATGTGACTGTTTGATAGAGATTTGAGAGGCTACATCATTTCATCCATGTGCTTTACATTGATTGGAGTCTTTGAGATGTAATTAGTGATATCTTCCTACATGTTTGACTCCTATATCCTTTATTTCACACATGCACGGCTATATTTGATTATTGCACTTATCTATCTCATGTTGGCTTGCGTGTTTTCATCTCAATCCTGTCTATACAATGTACAATATGCGATAAAACTTGACAAGATTGGAATGCATGTAAAAACCGTTTTGGTGAGACTGTGTGTTTTTGTATAACGGGAAGGGGCTGCGAAAGGTAATCATCTATCCTTTGTGCAAAAGCCACCGTTAAAAAGGACCTAAAAAATGGAGGAATTTTAATATCCGAGGTCCAAAGAGGTTAAAAGAGCCAGAAAAAATTTACAGGCAATAAAAAGCAATTCATGCCAAATATGGGCCACTTAGGTTTCACCATCAATTCTCCAAACTTTGAGAATTTAGAATACCTCTATTCAAAATTATATCTGAGGGAGTTTGGTTGGATAATCTTTAAACGGGTTTGCACTTCCTTGAAAGTCCTGAAAAAGCATAAAATCATTTTGGACGTTATTGGTGTGAAAATCATTTTGAGCATTGATTTGTTGATTTGATTGAGTTAATATCTTATACTGTCACTCTTTTACACCAAAGGAAGCATTTAAGTTCATTCGCTAGGAATATCCAATATTCATCGTGCACATATGTCATGTTTGTATGCATTGATTTTCCTATCGAATTTGATCACACCACTTCATTTACGCTATCATCGACTTGGTTGTTTTCTGTTTATTCATGGTGTGCTTTTATCCTAGTGACACCCCTCACTTGCTTATTTGATTTATTTCTCTAATTTGTCTATTTGGGGACATCATTAAAAGGGGGAGAATGAATTATGAGGGAGTTTTTTGAAATTTGAGTTTGCTCATAAATTGATATATATATGTTTATCTCATCATTTCAAACTCGATATGTCACTTGGTATTTTGCTTTATCTCATGTGTGTAGGTTCTACATTGATGATCTTTGAATTACACACCCTAATGAGAAAAGATCTGTTATTCCTGAAGAATTGAAGAACAAACGATGAAGACTATTCATTTATACATTTTCTAGTTTTGGGTTCATGGGAGGGTAGATTTGTATAGGCAATTTCATATTTGATAATTCGGATTTTTTATGTATGTACCGGCATAGACATAGGGGAAGATTTGTAAGGACATTTTTCTCATGTCCGAAATGTTTCATTTATTTATGTCGTACGCCGCTACATTTGGCACGTCACCTCACGATCTCACATGACGGCCTCTATCATAATTTCGGGAATCAATCATGCATTATCTCCACTAATATGTCCCTCATTTGCATCAACGACTTCACGTTCCTTGATTGTAGGCTCCTAATGCAAGTGGAACGCAAGAGAAGTCAAATCAGTGAAACAAGGCATGATAGGGATGTTCAAGGGAAAATTGGTAATTTTACAGCCACCGTCCGGAGGACCGATCAGCTGGAAAGTTGAAGAGCTTGCCGCAACAAAGATACTGGAAGAAACGACACCTCAATCCTAGCTACGGTGAACAAGTTACGGCCCATTGAAAATGGAGATATGTTCATTGAAAATTCTGGGAATTTTTCTAAGTGTTTAAGCACCTGTTCCCAGCACACTTTCCCGAACCCAGCTTGGAACCGGTTCGGGGGGGCGAACCGGTTCGCAGGGGTACCCGAACCGGTTCGGGGTACCTGTACGCTGGATAGAATTTCAGCATTTTAAGATCGTGGGTCTCTTCATGTATTTCCCTATAAATACCAACTTCGGGAGAGTTGTTTTGCAAGACTTTAGGAGACAAATTTGAGAGTCCAAATACATCTAGTCTTCATATTTTTGAGTCCCAAGACTCATGTTTTGATTCACACATCCTTGCCAAATATTTGTGAATCCGTTTGTAACCCAAGAACACAACTTTGGTTTGTTCAACCCTTGTGGAGGAGACCGTTCTTCTTCTTCATTGCAGCCCTACTGGAAAGGGATAATTTCAGCCGCGACTACAGAATCCGATACCGAGGGTAATTCTTAATCAACTTGTATTTTCATTGTAATCCGATTGTAAGCCGTTTTCTTACAAATTATAGTGAAAATAAATGGTTTTGCCCCTGAGGGGGATTTTTCCTTAATTGCATGTGTTTGAATGTTCTTGCGTAGATTATCAATTTATTCAATCACATACTGCTGCATGTTTAGGGTTTGTTTGTGTTAAAAGGGTTTTATATCTAATTTGATCATTTGAACGCGAGCACACACGTTCTTCATATACATATAACTTAGGTTGAACAAATTATTAATAAACTTATTTATAAAAAAAAAACTTATTTTGAGCGAATATAATATTTTATAAAAAAATCTATTATTTATTCTTAAATACATAATATTCTGAAAATAAAAAACATAATATTTTGAATATAAACAAATCTAATATTCTGAAAAATAATTTTAAATATTCTGGAAAAAAAACTTATTATTATTTTTTTACAGAAGTGGAAGTTAATAAAAAAATTGCGATATTATTTATTTAAAAAATGAACATTCTTTTTCAAACAAAAATACTGGACAACATTGTTTTTTTAAAAAAAAAATGGTCCGAACTTTTATTATAAACTATATTTTTTTTAAATTAAATTTTATAATTTCTTATAAAACATAATTTTTTTTTCATAAAACTGTATTTTTTTATAAAAAAATAAGTAGTGACTTTGACACAATACTACTTTTTATACTTTAGTACACGGCATGACAGAAATGGCATGTTTTATAATTTTCACACCACATTAAATACAACATAACACAAATAACACGAGTAAACCAATAAATTTAATATTGAAACCAAATTATTCGTGATATATTATATTCAATTTAGTGTGAAAATTATAAATCACACTATTTATGTTGTGTGTCGTACATTAAATTACAAATTGCAAAAAATATATTTTTATCAAAATCACAACTTAGTTTTTTACCAAAAAAAAATCCACTGTATTTTTGCATTTTATAAAAACTAAGATGTGATTTTGATAAATTAATATCTTTTGCATTTTGTAATTTAATGTACGACACACAACACAAATAGTGTGATTTATAATTTTCACACCAAATTAAATATAATATATCACGAATAATTTGGTGTCAATGACACAATATTAAATTTATTAGTTTACTCGTGTTATTTGTGTTATGTTGTACTTAATGTGGTGTGAAAATTATAAAAACATGCTATTTATCTCATGTCGTGTTAAAATATAAAATACAAAAGCAGTAATGTGTCAAAGTCACTTCTTAATTTTTTACAAAAAAATACAGTTTTATTAAAAAATTATTTTTTATAAGAAATTATAAAAATAAAGTTTTTAAAAAATATAGTTTATAATAAAAGTTCCGACCGTTTTTTCTTTTAAAAACAATGTTGTCCAGTATTTTTGTTTGAAAAATAATGTTCATTTTTTTAAATAAATAATATCGGAGTTTTTTTTATTAACTTCCACTTCTATAAAAAATAATAATAAGTTTTTTTCCAGAATATTTAAAATTGTTTTTTAGAACATTAAATTTGTTTATATTCAAAATATTACGCTTTTTTATTTTCAGAATATTATGTATTTAAAAATATATAATAGATTTTTTTATAAAATATTATATTTGTTCAAAATAAGTTTTTTCTATAAATAAATATATTAATAAATTTTTCAACCTAAGTTATATGTATAGAAGAGCCCTTTAGTCATTTTAGTGTTTAAAGTTAAAGGTAAAGTGAGTGAAATTTTTTTTGGAGTGAGAATAATGATTCCCTATATATATATATATATATATATATAAAAAACTGAACATATATATTCTCAATTCAAATATTCCTCTCAAATAGCCCTCAATGTTCAAAGGTGAGCTAAGAGTGTTATTCTCGGTAGATGATATTAAGAAACATGCCATCCTCATCTTCTCAACCACATCCCAAACGTCATGTCAAACAGTGATAATAATATTCTAAGTGAATTTCCCTTAGAAAAATAGATTCATTACGGTCCGTTTGGTTGACAATGGACAAAAGAGCGCGTTAGGCAAATTTTGCCTAGTTTTTTTTACATGAGGCTATCAAACAACCAATAGGCGAAATTAAAGTCAATCCAATTAATTTATTTAAAAACAATTTTTATATTATATTAAAAAATGTTAAAAACAATTTTTATAATATTTTTATATTACGATTTAAAAAAAAAAATTGTAAAACATTTTCTTAGCAATTTTTTATAATATTATAAATAGTTTTTAAAATATTACAAAACAATTTTTAAATATTCACAACAATTTTTTTAACTATTTAAAATATTTTTTAATTTTGTTTTCAAACTTTAAAACTGTTTTTATATAATATTCAAAACAATTTTTAAAAATGTTAAAAACTATTTTTACAATATTTTTATATTACGGGTTTTCAAAAAATTTGTAAAACATTCTCTTAACATTTTTTTTATAATATTAAAAATAGTTTCCAAAACATTACAAAACAGTTTTTAAATATTTATAACAGTTTTTTAACTATTTAAAACAGTTTTTAAAATTATTTTTTTAAACTTTAAAACTATTTTTATAATATATTCACAATAGTTTTTAAAAATGTTAAAAACAGTTTTTATAATATTTTGTTAGTACGATTTTTAAAAAAATTTGTAAAACATTTTTTTAACAATTTTTTATAATATTAAAAACAGTTTTAAAACATTGCAAAACAATTTTTAAATATTCATAACAGTTTTTAAATTATTTAAAACAGTTTTTAAATTATTTTTTAAAACATTAAAATCGTTTAAGAAGTTGGCAAATTTGTTGGCAAATATTTTCTACTCAAATAGGTAAGCAAAATTTGTCCACAGATTGTGCATAGGAGGTATTGTACATTGACAAATAATGCCTAGGCAAATTGTACAACCAAACAGCCAAAGTGTGAACAAATTTTTATATTTGTCAACTTTTTGACATTTGCCTAGGCAAAAAGAGCCAGCCAAATAGACCCTTATAGATCTTAATAGTGATATCTCTCTTGGACCTTATATATATATATATATATATATATATATATATATATATATATATATATATATTAAACTTATATATATAAAACTATTAGTCATATATGTAACTGTTATATATATAACAGTTATATATAAAACTTATATATATAAAACTGTTATATATAACTGTTTATATAACAGTTATATATAACTATTTATATATACATAACTGTAATATTTATAAATTATTATTATCTTTTGAAGTCAGATAGATTATAATTTATTTTTTGTAGAATGAAAATGGTTTTGTGACACATGGAAAAGTCAATGGATACGGAGGATCGAGGTACGTAGCTACTCGGATACTATGGCCGTGCGGGCTCGTATATACTATTTTTAGATGTTAAATCGGTGGAAGGGATTATTTGGTGGTTTAGCTGCATTTTTTGTTGTTGTTAGATTTATTTTAATATTAAAACAGGTTGGATTTCATGAATAAACAAAGGAAACTCTGTCGAAATTTTCTAAAAATAAATAGTGTTTTAAATTGATCAAGTCAAACATACATGCATTTGAAGTTATACAAACCCATGTAGTCATTTATTTTTGTATCTTGTGTAAGTTATAATGGATTTTTCTTGGAGTTATTATGTTCGTGATGGCTTGGAACTGCGGGATTCTTATAGTGTAGGGGAGCAATATTGTCGTCGTCGTTTTAGTTTACGTGACTTTTTTTTAACATCTTTTGATGTCTTAATGTATTAGGTTAGATCATGTTTACATCTTTTGTTATGTTCTTATTTGGGAGACATTTATTTTGTACCTTTATACTTGGATTGTGATGAAATATTATTTTCTAATTCATATTTATGAGATTTGGTTGAAAATTGTGGAACTTTGTATTACTTATGATTGTATGAAAAATGCGTAATGTTATTTTGGATTATAAGGTTGCACGTTTGACAAAAAAAGTGCAGGTTTAAAAGTGCTTCCAATTGTGAAAAAAATAATAAATAATAAATAATAAATAAAAATTTTGTACTTTTGGCAAAACTGAGAAACGTGTGTGCTCGCGTTCAAATGATCAAACCATATATAAAACCCTTTTAACACAAACAATCCCTAAACATGCAGCAGTATGTGATTGAATAAATAGATAATCTACGCAAGAACATTCAAACACATGCAATTAAGGAAAAATCCCCCTCAGGGGCAAAACCATTTATTTTCACTATAATTTGTAAGAAAACGGCTTACAATCGTATTACAATGAAAATACAAGTTGACTAAGAATAACCCTCGGGTATCGGATTCTGTAGTCGCGGCTGGAATTATCCCTTTCCAGTAGGGCTGCAATAAAGAAGAAGAACGGTCTCCTCCACAAGGGTTGAATAAACCAAAGTTGTGTTCTTGGGTTGCAAAAGGATTCACAAAGGTTTGACAATGATGTGTGAATCAAAACATGAGTCTTGGGACGCAAAAATATGAAGACTAGATGTATTTGGACTCTGAAATTCGTCTCCTAAAGTCTTACAAAACAACTCCCCCGAAGTTGGTATTTATAGGAAAAAATATGAAGAGTCCCACGTTCTTAAAACTCTAAAATTCTAACCGGCGTACAAAAAAAAACAGCATTCTTTAAGGAATTTTCTCTATCTTCAAAAGGTCATAACTCCTTCACCGTAGCTCGGATTGAGGTGCTGTTTTTTCCAATATCTTCGTTGCGGCGAGCTCTTAAACTTTCTAGTTGACCAGACCTCCGAACTATGGATGTGAAATTACGAAAATGACCTTGAACTCTCCTATTGTGCTTTTTTTTTCACTGTTTTGACTTCCCTTGCGTACCACTTGCATTAAGTCCCTAAAATCTTGGAACGTGAAGTCATTGAGGCAGATGTGGGAAATATTAGTGGAGATAATGCATGCTTGATTCCCGAAATTTGGAAAGAGGCCGTCATGTGAGATCGTGAGGAGACGTGCCAAATGTAGCGGCGTACGACATAAATAAATGAAACATTTCGGACATGTGAAAAATGTCCTTACAAATCCCCCCCTATGTCTATGCCGGTACATACATAAAAAATCCGAATTATCAAATATGAAATTGCCTATACAAATCTACCCTCCCATGAACCCAAAACTGGAAAAGGTACAAATGAATAGTCTTCATCGTTTGTTCTTTAATTCTTCAGGAATCTCAAAACTTTTCTCATCAGGGTGTGCAACATATAGATCTGCAATCTTCATACCTACACACATGAGACAAAGCAAATACCACGTGACATATCGAGTTTGAAATGAGATAACATGGATATCAATATATGATAAAAACATAAGCAACATCTCAAAAACTCCCCCAGAATTCAAACTCCCCCATAATATGATAATTCTTTCTCCCCCTTTTTATGATGTCCCCAAATGGACAAATTAGAGAAATAAATCAAATAAGCAAGTGCGGGGTGTCACTAGGATAAAAACACACCATGAATAAACAGAAAGCAACCAAGTCAATGATAGCGTAAATGAAGTGGTGTGATAAAATTCGATAGGAAAATCAATGCATACAAACATGACATATGTGCACGATGAATATTGGATATTCCTAGCGAATGAACTCAAATGCTTCCTTTGGTGTAAAAGAGTGACAATATAAGATATTGACTCAATCAAATCAACAAATTAAAGCTCAAACTGATTTTCACACCAATAACGTCCAAAATGATTTTATGCTTTTTCAGGACTTTCAAGGAAGTGCAAACCCGTTTAGATTCTCCAACCAAACTCCCTCAGATATTGTATTGAATAGAGGCATTCTAAATTCTCAAACTTTGGAGAATTGATGGTGAAACCTAAGTGGCCCATATTTGGCATGAATTGCTTTTTATTGCCTTTAAATTTTTTCGGGCTCTTTTAACCTCTTTGGACCTCGGATATTAAAATTCCTCCATTTTTAGGTCCTTTTTAACGGTGGCTTTTGCGCAAAGGATAGATGATTACCTTTCGCAGCCCCTCCCCGTTATACAAAAACACACAGTCTCACCAAAACGGTTTTTACATGCATTCCAATCTTGTTAAGTTTTATCGCATATTGTATATTGTATAGACATGATTGAGATGAAAACACACAAGCCAACATGAGATAGACAAGTGCAATAATCAAATATAGCCGTGCATGTGTGCAATAAAGGATATAGGAGTCAAACATGTAGGAAGATATCACTAATTACATCTCAAAGACTCTAATCAATGTAAAGCACATGGATGAAATGATGTAGCCTCTCAAATCTCTATCAAACAGTCACATGGATAAATGGAATGAAGTTGTGACTTGGCTATCTTACATGCTCATCCATAAAAGAAGCAAAATACAAAAATCTTTTTGGATTTTTTCAAAAATTTGGAAAATAAAATCTTTTTGTGCTTTTCTCAAAATTTTTCTTAAAGGAAAATCTTTTTGTATTTTTTTTAAAAAGAAATATAAAAAGCAAAAAGAATAAAACAAAGCTGTACAACAAAGTAATGGTACATATAAAACAGACTAGCAATAGGAAGCATATGATATGAACATAAAGAAGCATCCTATTCTAGACATAGACCAACCCCTCAGTTAACTGTGCAAATCCCTAAAGATTTCCTAAGACTCTCAAATCAAAGGGCATCTAAAGGTTTCGTGAAAATATCGGCTAACTGACGGTCGGTAGGAACAAAACTCAGGGATACGACTTTCTCTTCAACTAACTGACGAATAAAGTGCTCACGTATCCTGATGTGTTTTGTGAGCGAATGCTGAACTGGATTGCGGGATATGTGTATCGCGCTCGTGTTATCACAGAAAATGGTCATGGTGTCCTGTGATATCCCATAATCCTCCAGCATTTGCTTCATCCACAAGAGTTGTGTGCAACAACTCCCGGCGGCTATGTACTCAGCCTCCGCAGTGGACAAAGAGATGGAATTTTTCTTCTTGCTCATCCAGGAGACAAGAGCAGAACCAAAATAGAAACACCCACCAGAAGTGCTCCTACATCCATCTACATCCCCAGCCCAATCGGCATCCGAGTAGGCGGACAGACGGTCATCGGTATCAAAGGAATACCAAATCTCGTATGAGAGAGTCCCACTTACGTATTTAATAATACGTTTTAGAGCAAGTAAATGTGACTCTTTTGGGGATGCCTAATAACGCGCACAGACTCCAACACTAAAGGCTATGTCGGGACGACTGGCAGTCAAGTAGAGGAGACTACCTATCATACTCCGATATAAGGTTTGCTCTACGTCCTTGCCTGAAGTGTCCTTACTAAGCTTGGTAGTGGTACTCATAGGTGTACGTGCAAGCTTAGCGGAGTCTAAACCAAATTTCTTCACTAGGTCTCTAGTATACTTGGATTGGGAGATGAACATCCCATCCTCTAGCTGACGAACCTGGAGACCAAGGAAGAATGTAAGCTCACCAACCATGCTCATCTCAAACTCACTTTTCATCTCCTCCTCAAAGTGGTGAGAATGCTGGGAGCATGTGGATCCAAAGACTATGTCGTCCACATAGACCTGGGCAACCAAAATAGCACCGTCATCTCTCCTGACAAACAACGTCATATCTACTCCCCCTCTCTTGAAGCCACGAGCTAAGAGATAGGAAGTAAGCCTCTCGTACTAAGCACGGGGTGCTTGCTTCAAACCATACAAGGCTTTCCTCAGATAGTAGACGTGCTCAGGGTGCTGAGGGTATTCAAACGCTTTTGGTTGTTCCACATAAACCTCCTCCTGTAGAATGCCATTCAAAAAGGCACTCTTGACATCCATCTGATACACCTTGAAGCACAGATGACATGCGATGGCGAGCAGAAGACGGAAAGACTCAAGCCTCGCAACAGGAGCAAATGTCTCCCCAAAGTCTACACCCTCTATCTGTGTGTAGCCTTGAGCGACCAACCTAGCCTTATTTCGGATTATGGTACCATTTTCATCCATTTTGTTCTTAAAAATCCACCGGGTACCTATCACATTAATCTCACTAGGTCGGGGGACAAGTTCCCAGACATCATTCTTTTTAAACTGAAGCAACTCATCCTGCATAGCAGATATCCAGTGTTCATCCTTGAGTGCTTCTTTATGGTTCCTGGGCTCGACTTTGGACGTGTAGGAAAGATGGCTAACAACGTTCTCTAGCTGAGCACGAGTCTTGACCCCTAGAGTGGGATCACCAACAATGGCAGAAGGGTCATGACTCTTGCGAACCCAATCAGGTGTGTCCCCTAACACAGGAGTAGGGTCCACAGAGTGTGATAGAGGAACAGGTAAATCACTGTCAGAACAATCCTCATCCTCACACTGAAGGTTAGGATCAATAACCGTCGGAGGTTCGTCATCTTGCACGGTGACGTTTATTGATTCCATAATCTTAGAGCTCTTCAGGTTAAAAACCCGGTACGCTCTGCTATTCGATGAATATCCTAGAAATATTCCCTCGTCGCTTCGGGAGTCGAACTTTCCTAATTGCTCTCTATCCCGTAGGATGTAGCATTTACTCCCAAAGACACGGAAATATGCCAGGTTGGGCTTCTTTCCAGTCCACAACTCATAAGGAGTGTGAAGTGTGTGTGGACGCAGATACACCCTATTCACCGTGTGGCATGCAGTAGACACTGCCTCTGCCCAAAATCTCCTAGAAACTTTACGACCTAGAAGCATAGATCTATCCATCTCTTGGATCGTTCTATTCTTTCTCTCAACAATCCCATTTTGCCGAGGAGTTCTCACAGCAGAAAACTCATGTTTGATCCCAAGGCTATCACAGTACAAATCCATCTTTGCTTCCTTGAATTCAGTGCCGTTGTCACTACGTATTCTGTTAATAGTGACACCGTGTTGATTTTGCAGGACACGGAACTTGGTCGTTAAGAAATCTACAGCATCGGATTTCTCTCTCAGAAAACCTACAATGGAGTATCTGGAGAAATCATCTACCATCACGAGGATGTACCTCTTACCACCTAGACTCTCAGTACGAGTGGGACCCATAAGATCCATGTGAATCAACTCCAGAACACGAGAGGTGGTAATGGAATGTAACTTCCTACGAGGACTACGAATTTGTTTTTCCAACTAACAGGATCCACAAACGGTTGAAGTTGACTTTCCAAGAGATGGTAAGCCACGTACTAGGTCCTTTTTAGATAAACGATTGAGATCTCTAACATTCACGTGACCTAGACGTTGGTGCCACAGATCCATAGGAGTGATCGTGGCGCTGTTGCAGACAAGTGAGGATGTGGGCTCAGTCCCATAGCAATTATCCTCGGTCCTCACCCCTTGCATCAAAAGTTTACCGGCTTGATTGTAGACATTACACGCGTGTAGGTCAAACTTTACTGCAAAGTTAGTGTCGCACAGCTGACTAATGCTGAGAAGGTTTGCTTTCAAACCTTTGACGTACAAAACATTTTCTAGCTTAGGAAAACCAGGTAACTCGATAGTACCTCGTCCTATAATGCGAGACTTACTCCCATCTCCAAAGGTGACTCTGCCATCTTGATAATCCTTAAGAGTAGTAAAAAATGAGGCATCACCTGTCATGTGTCTGGAGCACCCACTATCAAAATACCACTGTGAGGTATTATGTGCTTTGAGAGCAACATGAACAACAAAGGCCTTTTTATCTTTCTTAGGCACCCAAGCAGAGATGACCTTTTGTTTGCCTTTGTTGGTTTTAGCTGAAATGTAAGAATCATTCACTAACGGAGAAGACATCCGTCGGAATTCTTTCATCAAACTCTGAGTCATGGCAGCTAAGAACTCAACTCGCTCTCTCAGACTAGAAAACTCATCAGTATGTCGTGGTGGAGCAGTAGTACGTCGTGTCCGACCCATGCTATAGTAAGTTTCCCTAAGGTGGCCTTTTCTTTTGCAATAAGTACAAAAGAGCTCAGTAAAAGGCGGACCTTGGTTTGCTTTTCTTGGTCGAACTCTCCTTCGAGGTTTTTACGGTGACCATAAGGAGTTGTAGTAAACTCAGGAACTGGTCCAGGTGCAATTTGGGATGTGGAGGCACCATCATATCCAATTCCTTGACGATCACCAAAACCTAAAGTGGGGTCGAGGAGCATCTTTCCCATCTTCCCAGATCTGTCCTCGATTTGTACCTTGACTTCCCGTGCTTTCTCAAGATCATGAGTCAGCTGGGCAACAAGGGCTTCAAGTTTCTTCCGAGTCTCCATAGAGGAATGGAGCTGACTCGTAAGACTAGCCACTTACTTGATCAAGTCCCCTCTCTCTTTCTCTAGAGTACTCTCTCTCTCTCTAAACAAATTCTCATTCTCGACACAGGTAGATTCTCTCTCTCTCAGGGCGGTGCAGGTGGAGAACTCTCTTTCTCTCGCTTTCCTTAAATCTTCCTCTAGGCAAGTGATCTTAAGAACTAACGCTTTGTTACGCTTTTTAGTTTTAAAAGACTCAGAATATAACTCAGCGTAGGCGCGTTGTATATCACTCTCGCTCTCACTAGTGTCATCCTCCCCCTCACTCACATCGATCTCACTGTCGAGGTGTCCCTGTGAAGCATCATCCTCATCGTCGTGAGGAGAACTAGGAGTGCTCACTTGGCTGGCCATGAATGCGGTGAAGTTACACTCATGTGGTGACTCATCTCCAGAATCCACCGTCTCGACCTCACTGTCGTCACTAAGGGTAGCATTAAGGAAAGCTTTCCCTTTCTCTCTATTCAGACGATTGGCACACTCAAAAGCTCTATGACCCCTTCCATCACACTCAAAACATCTCTCACTTTCTTTCAGAAAAGGATTTTTGGAAACTTTTTCATTTTTCTTTTCAAACTTATTTTTCTCAAATTTCTTTTTATCTTTAAAATTTCCATTTTTCTTAAATTTGAGAATCCTCTTGAAATTTTTTGCGAAAAGAGCCAAATCATCTAAGTCAAAATTGCACTCAGAATCTGACGTGTTAGTCTCTCTCTTTCTAGATGACTCTACCCTCTTTCTAGCTGACCCCTCACTCCTTCTCTCTTGGGCTTTAAGAGAAATTCCCTTATCTTTAGATTTAGCATTTTTAGGGAACATATCAATTTCATAAGTTTGCAAATCTCCTACAAGTTCTTCCAATTTTAGCGTATTTAAATTACCCATAGAATTTAGCACAGTGACTTTAGGGATAAAACGCTTAGGTAAAGAACGAAGAATCTTTTTAACAACTCTAGCATTCGGAATTTGTTCACCAAGATTAAAACTAGTATTCGCAATGTCAGAAAGTCTAGCATAAAATTCATCAAAGCATTCAGAATCATGCATGGTGATTGTTTCAAATTGAGTTGTCAAGTTTTGCAACTTAGACTCTTTCACAGCATTAGTTCCTTCATGGGTGAGTTGTAAAACATCCCATGCCTCTTTTGACGTGGTACACGTCATTATGCATTTGAACTCATCAGGTGTGACAGACCCAGAAATAGCACTTAGACCCTTAGAATTAAAAGATGACCATTTAATTTCTTCATCAGACCAAGAAATGTCAGGTTTCAAGTTGGTCACATTATCAACAGTCACGGTGGGAGGAGTCCACCCTCGTTCAACCAAAATCCAGACACGTTCATCAATGGCTTTTAAAGCCGACCTCATACGGGCTTTCCAATAAGCATAATTTGTCCCGTAAAAAATAGGCATTTTATAATATGACTTCTCCATTTGAACACGCACTTTTTCAAAAATCAATTTTTTCAGAAAATTGATATCTTAGAAAAATTTTGCGGAAAAAAAAAGTAATACGCGATAGATTAGCGTAACCTGCTCTGATACCAATTTGAGAAACGTGTGCGCTCGCGTTCAAATGATCAAACCATATATAAAACCCTTTTAACACAAACAATCCCTAAACATGCAGCAGTATGTGATTGAATAAATAGATAATCTACGCAAGAACATTCAAACACATGCAATTAAGTAAAAATCCCCCTCAGGGGCAAAACCATTTATTTTCACTATAATTTGTAAGAAAACGGCTTACAATCGGATTACAATGAAAATACAAGTCGACTAAGAATTACCCTCGGGTATCGGATTCTGTAGTCGAGGCTGGAATTATCCCTTTCCAGTAGGGCTGCAATGAAGAAGAAGAACGGTCTTCTCCACAAGGGTTGAACAAACCAAAGTTGTGTTCTTGGGTTGCAAAAGGATTCACAAAGGTTTGCCAATGATGTGTGAATCAAAACATGAGTCTTGGGACTCAAAAATATGAAGACTAGATGTATTTGGACTCTCAAATTCGTCTCCTAAAGTCTTGCAAAACAACTCCCCCGAAGTTGATATTTATAAGAAAAAATATGAAGAGTCCCACGTTCTTAAAACTCTAAAATTCTATCCACCGTACAAAAAAAAACAACATTCTTTAAGGAATTTTCTCTATCTTCAAAAGGTCATAACTCCTTCACCGTATCTCGGATTGAGGTGCCGTTTTTTCCAATATCTTCGTTGCGGCGAGCTCTTCAACTTTCTAGTTGACCAGACCTCCGAACTATGGATGTGAAATTACGAAAATGCCCTTGAACTCTCCTATTGTGCCTTTTTTTTCACTATTTTGACTTCCCTTGCGTACCACTTGCATTAAGTCCCTAAAATCTTGGAACGTGAAGTCATTGAGGCAGATGTGGGACATATTAGTGGAGATAATGCATGCTTGATTCCTGGAATTCGGATAGAGGCCGTCATGTGAGATCGTGAGGAGACGTGCCAAATGTAGCGGCGTACGACATAAATAAATGAAACATTTCGGACATGTGAAAAATGTCCTTACAAACACAATTTTTTGTCTCCAAAAGTTATCATCTACATCTATCACTTTGGATATGGCAACAAATATTTGGTTGCCAAAGGTACGAATTTTGGTAAAGGTACGACTTTTGACAACATAAGAGTTGTGTTGCCAAAAGGCTATACCTTTGACAACACAAGAGCTGTGTTGCCAAAGGTATAGCTTTTTGGCAACACAGCTCTTGTGTTGCCAAAAGTCATAGCTTTGGCAACACAACTCTTGTGTTTCCAAAAGCCATACCTTTTGGCAATACACCTCTTGTGTTGCCAAAGATATTGCTTTTGGTAACACAAGACCTGTGTTGCCAAAGGTATAGCCTTTTGGCAACACAGCTCTTGTATTGCCAAAAGCTATAGCTTTTGGCAACACAACTATTTTTGTTGCTGTTGAGTGACTTTTGGCAACACAAATAATATTTTTTATTATAAATTTGAAAAATTATAAAAAACTTTTGGCAACACAATTGCGTGTTGCCAAAAGTATACCTTCAACAATACAAGCCTGCTGTGTTGCCAAAGGGTTTTCTAGAAAGACAATAGGCCACAAGATGGAAACATAGAAAAATATGTTGCCAATACCTTTTAGCAACATATTTCTAACTTTAGCAACATAATTTGTATGTTGATAATGGTGCAAATTCTTATAGTAATAGTATCTCGAGAGATTCACTTGATGAAATTTCTTAAAAAAAAATATTGAGATCATCCTTCACTCGGTTGAGTCTTCCTCCTTAGGATCAGTAAGAGTAGCCACAAGTAAGGTATCCCTTTACTGAGCAAGATTTGGCATAGGCAGATGTGCAGGAGGTGGCCCATTAACCAACGGGATACATGGAGTCATCACAACATGCATATCCAATTGATGCTATTCGGGAGCTTGTATCATCTAAGGCATTTGTGGTCCCACAATGTGGGGAAAAGGGCATTAGCCATGATTTCTAGATCTGGTACCTTTAGGATCTAGACTCTATTTCTTTATATATCATGAACATTTGATTGCAGACTGTCAGTCTTAGTAGTGAGTTGTATAAGTATGGCCATCAGATCTGGTTGAGCATTAACATTTTGATTGGGATTATCCACAAGGAATCTATGGTAAGACCTTTTTTTGGTTGAAATAGTTGAGGATATATTAGATCTACGAGGTGGTTTTATAGTGGATCTCGGCCAATACAGAGCCCGGATAAGATAGGGGAATGCAGTCGCACCAAAGATGAGTAGAGTATTTTTACATTTATATTATAAAGAGGAAAAAAATTGGTATTTTTGAAAAAGGGAGAAAAAGGAGAAAAATCCTTCATTGTAGTTTTTATTATTAGGTTACAGTTGTATTATGTCCATATTAGGGTGAAAGTGAAATGCAGGACAAGACCCGAGTTCAAGAGAAGATAGTGTGTGTAATGAAAGACATAGTTTGGCTTATTTCCAAACTCATGGACATGGTCCTGTTTTATAAATGGGCGAAAGAGCACAAAATTTAGCAGTTAGGTGACCCAAAATTTCAACAGAGTTTTGTGTTGGAACAAATAATCTAGGTATGAGTGTCCTAAGGTATATATCTATATGAGTATTATGTATGTAAGGTTAATGTAAGGGTTTCACCCTTTGGCATGACTTCCACGATATACCTCTAGCATATAAGGAAAATCATTCATTGGCATGTGTGGAAAATCCATTTGATATACCTGAGTGTACATAAATTGCTCACGATATCCCTTATGGTGACGGTACGTTTGAGAGAAAATTTGATATACTCAATGTGCGTGAATGAATTCTTGCTATGTATCTCCCATTGTGAGTTTTGTCAATCAGTATGATATGGGGGAAACGCTCGATATACGTCGAGGTTAATTGGTCAATGGAAGGTTGGAGTTATATCACTTAGGTTAATCGTGCCTCGCGGAATCGTCAACCCATCACAAAGTGACTCTCTAGTACGACACAAAAATAGGGTTAAGATGTAATGCTTGTGTGATGTAGTGTGCAATGAATGAGTCTTAATTAGTATATATATCCAAAGTATTATGTATGCTAAGAAAATATGTATAACCACTAAACATGTAATAAAGCATGGGAATATATATGAGTGGCATGTGATAAAGAGAGCTAGATACACAAGTGGGATAAAGGCTAGTAAATATGTACAAGTAGCAAGAAGCATGTGAAAGAAAAAATGGGGTAGAAAATATGTACAAGTAATACATGGGAATATATACAAGTGATACAAAATATGAGGACATACAAAAGTGAAATGTATATATGTAACATGGGAATGTGCGTGAGTGGTAAAACATGGAGGTATGTGCAAGAGATTTTAAGCATGGATTATGTGATATATACAAATGACCTGGAGCATGTAAACATGGATGAGTTAAGTGAATCATGGAAAATATATACAAGTGAATATCAAACATGAGATATATATACAAATGAATGGAGTGTGTGAAAATGTAGATAAGTGAAGTGAAGTATATAGAAGTGAATGTGAAATATGAGATAAGAGAATAAAGCATGGATATATACAAATGACATGGAATATGTGACATATACAAGTGTTAGAAAAGATGGTGTGTGTGTGTGTGTATATATATATATATATATAGGGAGAGGTTCACAAGTGGACCAAAAAAATGGACTTTTTAATGGACCTTAACAAAAAACACATAATAACACATTAATTTTAATTTCTATAGTGTAATTGGTCCGCGCCAGCAGCACCCGAGACCACACCTTCACCCCACTACCCCCCCACCCCACCCCCTACCCACCCAACCACCACCATCACCATAGCAACCCTTATGACAGCAGGGCTGCCAAGGGGGTGGGAGGGTGGGGAGTGGGGTGGGGTGGGTGGGGGGCGTGTAGGGGGTGGGGGATTGATCGATACGCGTATTTGGTGCCGCTGGCGCGGACCAATTACACTACAAGAATTAAAATTAATGTGTTATTATGTGTTTTTTGTTAAGGTCCATTAAAAAGTCCATTCTTTTGGTCCACTTGTGAACCTCTCCCTATATATATATATATATATAATGAGTAGACAAGCATGGAAGAGAAAGAATATACATGGATAACATAACATGAATATAGTATAAGAATGTTTGAGCATGAGAAGAGAAATAATATACAAATGATAGAACATGTACATGTTGAAAAATGATGTAAGAGAAAGAAAATGAAAACCATGTAAATAGAGTCTAGTCCTAAAAAAATACTCCCTAGTGGAGTCACCACTGTGGCCATCCTCGGCCCCGAAAAGAAGATGGGAAATATCCTCCCACCTCTCATGTGGCGTTCACGAACTATAAAGGACATAAAGTGATTGT
Source organism: Sambucus nigra (assembly GCA_949130495.1). Lineage (NCBI taxonomy): Eukaryota > Viridiplantae > Streptophyta > Magnoliopsida > Dipsacales > Adoxaceae > Sambucus > Sambucus nigra. The sequence goes on along the minus strand of OX422213.1, from coordinate 164,798,895 downwards.
CTTCAAGGATATGAAAATGTGTGATTATGTAGAGATTGGAGTCGCCAGCATATTTTACTCCAAACAAACAAAATAAGTATCCATATTTGAAGAGACAACATAAAAGACTAGTAGTGCATGCGAAACTAAGTGAATTATGGTCTTGGAGACTATATTGTGAAATGGAAAGGCTTTAGGCACCAATTTCGCGCTTTCGATCTCTCACGCGCAATAAAATGTTCTCCTTCTCCTAGAAATATGTTAGCATGTGTACAATGTGCAATAGTTGCAAAGTTACAATTTTGTATACATACAAAAAGTGTGTGACAATAGAAATCATCATGTCCGCATCATAGAAAAGATGGGAATGATTCATTCTATGGAGTAAGACTCAAAGAAAAAAGTAAATATAAGGATAGACATAATATGATCAATGTGCCAGATCGTGACTCACTATGAAACAGAGAATATGCATGCCAATGGCATCAGTAACAAGTGATAAAATAAATAAGAATATATAACTATGATTAATGCTTGGATCATGACTCATTGTGAACAAGTGAATACTTATGTCAACGGGACCGTTAAAAAGTGATAAAATAAGTAAAAATATATAAACTAAGCGATGCGCCGGATCGTAACTCATTATAAACTAGTGAGTACGCATGTCAATAGGACCATTAAAATGATAAAATATGTAAGCTGACTACTCAAGTAACATATATAAAATATATGAGCATAATATTAGTAAGAACAAAATGACATATTAAATGAGGACTTAAGTCCCAAAATAGTCTTGGGACGCATATGTAGTCGAAATCGTCATTAAAATCCACGTAGTTGGGAACAGGGAAGGGTCTAACTCATAATTCAAAATTAGAGTTTCTCCTTTTAGTTTATGAAAACAAAGGGCGACATATGTTAAAAGTGTGATAAAGGTGATGAAAAACTCTAATTTGGGATTTATAGAATAAACATTATTTGGAGTTTTTTTATTTTATTTAAAAAGGTTTGAGGATATATAAATAATAAAATTGTGATTAGTTCTAGGAGAAAACAAGAATAAACTAAAAAAGTGTACTAAAAGTAATTAAATATGTGAAATACCACCAAATTAGCAAAGTAGAATGAAGAGGGTTTGGACCTTCTAAGTTGTTTGATTTCTGATTTGGAGGTTGTGAAATATGATTTTTGGGTGTAGAGGATGGTGGTGTAATGGTGGAAAGTGGATGTTGTAAGAGAACGTTTTTGGGAGTGATATAATAGGGTTACCGTACGAATTATAAAATTGAAGGCCCTAGAATAGTGAGGTTGGGATTTCCTTAAATAAAAAACCCTAAAAGATTAAAATGATCACGTTTCCGCTAAGGGATGTGTCGATCGGCATAGGAGTTAGCTTGCCTTCTGGCAAGGAGTCCAGACTTCGAGGCAAACTAATGTCCCCACCTTCCAGCAGGTGAGGAGATACCAATTGGCAAGTCAAAATGGATTTTTTTGGTAGAATGATTGTAAAATGAAATTTGTAAATCTAATTCATGCACGACTGACACATTTGAAAAGAGAATTCAGAGATATATGAAATTTTGTTGAGATAATATCTGGTCCAAAAGTTCATCAAAGTCAAACTAATCTTGAATAGTGTTCAGTCACTCTTCCACTAGGGTTTTTTGGTAAAACGGTTGTAAAATGCAAATCATAAATCCGATTCACACACGTTTTGGACCGTTGGAAATAACATTTAGAGATACATGAAAGTTTTTTGATATAATCTCAGTTCTAAGAGTTAACCAAAGTCAAATGGGGCTCAAAGAGAGTTTATTTATTCTTCAATTAGAGTTTGAAGGAGGATCGGCGGTCTGGGGTTCGAATGGAATTTGTTTGGACCCCGTAGAGGTGTATGGGGGTATTAGAATGGGATGCCTACAACTATCAATTTCCAAATATTGAGAGTTTCAGATTTCCTCACCAACGGCGTGATTATCCAACCATGGATAAGATATGTACAGGGATAACCACTGGGTTGTGGACTCGCTACGTGAATAAGCCATTGGAAGAAAGAACCTCTTCGATTACTACTATCTTTTGAACATGAAAATATCGGATAATATTATTCTAAAATATCACCATACAACTCTACAAGCATCAAATGGTCTATGTCTATAAACTATTGGCACCGGTGTTCCTATGAACCTTGCCCAAGAGTTGTATTGTACTATGAGAAGCATTGTAGAAATTAAAGGGAACGTGATACCTTCTCTACCCATTTAAAGATTAATTTGTCAGTTATATTATGGCCCATAATGTGAAGATATTGATGGGAGAAACATTTAAAAAGGTTCTTCCAAATATTATATATATAATCTATGTTGATGGAAGGAAAAAAGTGGTAAACCCCTTCCACAACCAAAAGTTGACGTTGTGATGGAGGTTGATGAGGATGAAGAAAAGACAAAAGAAGAAGAGGGGGAGATTAATATAATGGAGGCACAAGGTTATTCACTAAGACGTGGTACAACTAATGATGATGCAGGTCCTTTGACAGGTCACCAAAGGACACAAGTGAGAGGTGGTGCATCTAGGTCTAGACAGTCCTCCACTAGTTCTTATGTGCAGATATCAACAAATCAACTTAACTACATTATGGGATGGATTGGAAATTTATTTTTCCAAGCATCGTTGAGCTAATTTGGTCCACGTGGGATCAAACCATCGCATATGAGGCACTGTGCTCTTTTAATGATCGTGAGTTATCGATAATCAAAAGGAGCATTGTGGATCTTAGTAGCGAGATTCGTGTTCTTGAAACTATGTACGATGCATGATAAGACGACGAGGACGAATATTAGCTTAGATGGTGATGATAATAGTGTCTCTGGTGGAAAAGGTTTCAGTTTGGTTTATAACAAGATGTTTTGAACATATATTGTTATGTATTTTATGTTTCAGTTTTTATAGTTAAGATGTGCTAGTCATTGCCATATATGTTGTAACCCTAAACTCTATTATCATCTTTTGGTTATTATAATTTATGAGCATTCTAATTTTAACTACATTCTTTGGAAAACATGATATAAATGGATAGGCTTATTAAATGTATTACATCTTAATGCCTAATTATCATATTTGTTCGTATATCATTTTTTATTAACTTTCATATATTTTTTTTATGATTGATGAATTGAACTACATATTTTTAAGTCACATGCCTCTATAAAATCAACTTGTATACGAATTTGTCTCTCATTTAAATTAAATTTTATTCTTATCTTGATTTTATTTTCATTATAATTACTTGCCTTTTCAATTTTCATGACAAAATAAGGGGGAAATTATGGGGTAGATAATATCACATCAAGGGAGATTCAATTAAATGCCAATATGGATTTTTTATTTGAAAAAGATCTTACGTAACTAATATATATTTAGGGGTGAAGTACAATCCATTAATATGATATTCTAGGATGCAATGATATACTTATTTATATAATGATATACTTTATGTAATTAAGATGAACCATACGTTGATACACATATTTAATGTTCATCATAGTTACATCTGGTGAATTTTCTTGTATATACATTGGTATTGAGATTATCTTTGCTAGTGTATGATAGGTTAATAGGGTACAAGAACTAAAGTGGGTTTTTGTTTATAATAGGTTGATAAGGTGATATATTCCTTTGGTCGAGCGTGTGCCATTGTTGTCATAGGGCTGTAGATTTACATATATTTATCTTCTATATTTTTGTTTGTATATTTTATCAAGGATTAGGCAAAGGGGGAGATTTTAAGCGTATATCTATACTCATATACCCCACACATAAATGGCGTGCAAAATATAGTTTTTGCCTTTTTAGTCCTTAAGGACGTTCCAGCATAGCACAACTACGCTACATTTTCTCCGCATATGCTTCGACTTCTCATCCCGACATCAACATGATGATCGATTTTACCACTTGATTGAGGTATTTGGACTTTCTAACATAAGTTAAAACTTTTTCATATTCAAAATAATCTTTTTTTGTGTGTGTATTGGTTTTGTCTTAGTTTTAGGTGATATACATATGCAAATTTACTATTGATAATATAAAAGATACTTTTAAAAGTTTTTACATAAGTATGCCATACGAATTTTTGTGTAGGTTCAAATCCTTCGTAGCTTTTCATTTCCCTAAAAATAATATATGGTACTTTCGTTGACTACTTGTTATAGCAAAATAGAACTTCGCTGATGAGAATACCTGAGTTCCATGGTCGCGATATCATCCAAAAAATTTACCTAGATATGCTAAGTGTTCCTCGTGACTTCCTTAGTTGGAACCTCATTGAAGTGACTCATTTTTTCGCATCAGTGAACCCCTGATTCGTTAGTTGGGACTGGTTTCTACGAACTAGATATTTATAAATATATTTTTTGAAAAGCATGAAGACTTTTTTGGCAACCAAATCTTCTTTGAACCCAAATGCTTTGATCTCCTTGGTGATGTTACCTTCCCTATTTTTCTTAAGCTTGTCTTCCATACTTGGGAAATATTTATATATATGGAGAGTTTGATTTTATAATATACATCGCTTGTCAAAACTCTAAATAAAAACCTATTAAGAAATTTTTATAGAGCAAAGAAACTTGATCAAAGAGTAAAAATTTGAGATTGAATTTAAATACTCTAGAGAGTTAAACCATTGTTTATATTCTTCACATTTATTTTTGTATTGTTGAGGTGCTTAATTTTCAAACTTTGATCACAATTTTTATTGAAGCGTAAAAACTTCTACCTTTTTTTCTTAACTTGAACTTCTACCTTTTTTCTTAACTAGAATACTTGTATTCTTTTTCTTGAAAGACTTGTGTGATTATCTGAAAAATACATTATGAGTTTGAGTAATAGAAATCATTTTAAACACTTTCAAAACCTTTAGGAAAACTCGCATCATAGAAAGTGGTAAACTAAGCTTAGGTGGCTTCTCAACACAAAATTTCTTTAAATTCACAGAGAATTTTTGTTTCATGGCTTAGTTTTGAAAGACATTAGAAGAGTCTAAAATCGATCGTGATTGTCTAGCATTCTCGAGTTGTTAGAACTCTCTTCGGAGGATATGATGGGAATGATTTAATTGTAGATCAATGTGTTGTGTGATTGTAACCCATTGTCTTTTATTTTAATACTCTACCATAGTGCATTTTTGTCATTTTGTATGGCCCGAAATTTTTTCTAGTTATGAGTTTTTCCTCGTATGTCTTAGTGTTGTGTGATTTTTATCCTACTCCGCATTTAATTAAATCACCTATATTTGAATATAAAATATGGTAATATCTAATGAATAAACTTTTTATTGCATTAACCTAGGTTTTCTCTTTTGTACCTAAAATGAATCAAAGGAAAATATTTCTTTCATTACGATAATAATTTTAATTTGATACTTTCACTCCGTTTAGGTTTCGCATTCTCGCACCAATGTCTTGTTAATCAAGCTAAATATGAAGTAGTCACCATGAGACTAGAAATATTAAATGGTTTCAAGCCTTCGAGCATAAAATTCTTGGGTGTGTCCCAACCAATAATAAGGGAGTCAACTCGAGAATACAAATTCTTTACTGAGCCTTTGCAAGTATGCCACCATACTTTTTTTGATTAATTATCTAAATTCAATGAAGTAACCTAAACTATATCCTGGGATTATTGAATATATAAGCTAATGAAGTGTCTCTACAAGCATCAGGGTACAAAATTATAGATGATTGGGTTTAAAAATGAAAAGAATTGATAGAAATCAAGATGTTGCATTGATTAAAAGATATGTTCCCACTATTGTAATTGAGTCATGAGCTAAAACTAGGCAATATAGACATACTTGAAAATTGGAGAGTTCCAATCATCAATAATTTAACTCACCCTAATATTAAAGTTGATAAGACAGCAAACTTAAGAGCAATTTGTTGCATCACTTTTGTCGATTAGTTGTTCAAAAGATAACATGATGGCATGGTACTTGAATGTTTGAATGTTAAAGAGGGTGGAAAATCCATTGTTCGACTACATACAAGACTATGGTTCTTACCAAGTAGGCATGAAGACGATATGTCTATATGAACTCATGGATATTATTGGCTTATAGTTTTAAAAGATTTGGTGAAGTATTCCAAAGGTTGATAGAAATGTCAAGTTATGTCATGAAACCATGGTCGTTTAAAGGATGGTTTGTTGATTTCATTAGGAAAATATCCATTGTGCTGTAAACTATATGGACTCATCTTTATGGCAACTAATTATTTTATTAAATGGGTATAAACTAGACCTTTAAAGTCCATCAGAAAGAAGTAATGGATTTCTTTTGAGACATTTTATCCAGTTTTGCTATACCTCAAATCATTACTACAAATAATGAATCTATATATAATGATGAAGTATGGAAGTTTGCAATCAGAGTTGGGGATAACTATTATAAAATCCACCTAATATATTTGACAAGCAAACGTCAAAGTTGAGTCTACCAACAAAGTTCTCAAATAAAATATTAGTAAATTCATAAAAAATAACTCAAGACAATGGCATGAGTTGTTTCCATAAGTATTGTGGACTCACGTGACTTCGAAGAATGTCTTCACCACAAACATATATTTCATTTAAAATTATGTTTCTCTATTACATGTTAATTTGATGGTAATGAGGAATCCCATAAGTTACACTATCATGAAATAATTGTCAACGAGTTATGATAAAATTTCTTATCCACTTACAGATGACTCTGAAAATCCTACAAATTAACAAAATCTTGATCCTTGGATTTTAAATAGTATAACATCCTCACCACCTTATCAACCAATGCTTCATGATAACACCGAACCTTTAAGGTCATCTGGATTAAAAGTGGTGGTACGGTGGTAATAATGGAGTTTAAAGTCTTTTAAATCTTCCATAACAAAAGTGAAATCATGCTTAACACCATTATAAGCAACCACACTCTATTTCCATTGATCTTACTCTATTTCAATTCTAGACAACGAAAGTACAAAAATAAGGAGAAGTTCTAGAAAAGTTGGTATTTGACAATGAATGTGGTTGGGTATTTCTTTGGCATGATACAAATTTTTACATGCTATTTTGAAATTTTGGTAGGTAAATGTGGATTATTAAAAGGAACGAGAGAGAAATTTGACAACAAATGGAGAGATAATGAAACTATAAAAAGTATAAGTTGATCTCATTATTGAAAGTCAAGGTAAGAACAAGACACACTGATCACACAAATCAGAACAATAATCAAGACAACTCCTATATGAACAAAATGACTATTGACAGTAAAAGGACCAAAATCGATATCACTAATTACAACTAACAATTATCGAAGCAAAAGCCAAATTTTGATAATTATTTATAGCACCACCAATAATTTAGAAAAAGTGTCGATATCCAGTGATCATCAATATCACCATCAACTATACTTAATAACCATCAAAGGCAATAAATAACAATCACTAATAATACAAACAGTAGCTAACAACTATTGAAAGTAAGACGATGTCCAATAGTCATCAAAATATGTATCGATGCTCAAACAATAGGGAAAACCTAAGGTATGTATATCTCACTTAGCTACTGATTTCCAAAACACTAAGACATGAGTTGAGCAGAGCCCATGGGAGTCAGAATAATCGATCGATAGTCACTTGGAATTATCAAGGGTACAGGTTTAGAGGTTGGAGAGTAAGGTTACTAGGATTTCACATACAAACCATCCCATTATAAGTGTAAAAGACACCATTAATCCTGATAGTCACCCTCACGTGATAACCACTTATTGCCATTTTTGGATTCAACAAATCCCCACTACATTCTTTGTACAAGCTGACACATTCCATAATAAGCACCTCAGATGAGCTTTTCCATATAAGCAAACCGACACACCACCTTTTATAAGACCTGCCATTTGTTAATGTATGTTGATATTCCATTACCCCATTTAATACCCACCACACCTTGTAAATGTTAGATCACTTGCACCCCAACCAAGGGATAAGATATTCTCAATACTCATTATATAAAGACAGTCACCCTTATTTGATGCATTTAGTTGAGAGAACCTTTATTATCACTTGCTATTATCAACCTAAAATCTCCGTACATAAACATTCTCTGTGTCATTGTAATAAATAGCCCCACGTCATTTATCATCCCTATTAATAGATAACCACTGTCTTATAATCAAAGTCCTGTAAATCACTGGTGTTTTAGGATACCTCCTAGATTTTGCTCTCTAACAAAGATGTTTACAATCTCACCCTCTGTTCCAGCATAGTTGTGATATCCCTTATTGTCATTCATTATTATTGTATTACATGTTTATATTATTACTGTCATTTATTACTCTTTGGGTCTCTAGTCAAGACCTCTCCTAAATAGGTTACACATCGATCCTTGAGGGGCATACTCCCTATATCGAACCCATCACTAATAACCATCTTACAAAGTTGATTCTACTAGGGATTCATTCTCCTTTAAATAAACAGGTTACCCGAGGAAATCGTTGAGCCATCAGCATCGAACCCACTGGCAACTTTTACTTTCACTGACCCGACTGTAATAAAAAAAACTGCCATCACCAACTTTCAAAACCTTAGACATAATAGACAAAAATCTTAATGATGAATTTTCCATGGTAGATACATAAGAACCAATATCTATGCCAACTTCAACACCACCACCATCTAAACCTAACCCACTCTTAGCAGCTCTGCTACAAAACTTTTAATCCAAGGGTGGCAATTTGTCTTTGATTTTTGATATCCCATCCATGTCGTCACGTAACCACTCGGCTATGCAGTCTAATGTCCAAAATCCCACCGTAGTTAACGATCAAAACCAACAACCACCCAATGTTAAAAAACCCACTGAAACTCATCATCACTCCCTAGTGCCACTAGCGAAATTGCAAACATCCTCTACTGTCCCACGCCCAACGAGTTGGATTCTTCTCCATCCACACCCCCAATACCGATTAGTTTTGTGACTCCTGAAGATAAGAAGAAGTTTTTCATGAGTTAGGTTGCCACATTTTACAGCAACCACCCCTTTTGTGCCGAGCAAAGGTTCACCCCTCATCTCAAATGTTTACATGGCAACATAACTAGTTGGGTACAAAATTTGGCAATATGATGTAAAAGCTAACCCATGGGAGCACGTAAGCAGGTTCATCAAAAATCATACCCTAAGGTTGAAGGTGTTGCGCTAAAGCAAGACTACCTATAGCGACCAGGATGATAAAACTCACTCAAAAATTTTATCAAACACTTGGTGTGCGAAAAACACCCAAGACCTTGTTCCGAAAATGAACCAGTGTGCAAACTATGAATCAAATCAACCAAGCATCAATGAAGAAACAATAAGAAAATACAAGCAATCATCAAAGAAAAACAACAACGATATACCGTGGTTCACACAAATTTGGGCTACATCCACCAAAGAGGATTTTTTCTTTCTATAGATAAATGTAGGAACCCAAAGGTTATACACACACAAAATTTATCTCTATTAGAAAGTCACTCACAACCTTATAAGAACTCACCCCTCAAATGGGAGATCTAACTCTCTTTAGCTTTTTGATAGCTCTATAAATAACTCTCAACCTTGTTCTCTCCCAAAACCTAGAAATAACACTTGTATTTATAGATTTGGGCCAAAATGGAAAATTTGTAAATAAACCAAAACTAAAAAAATAGGAGAGCCAAAATACACATAATCCACCTTGGCGATCCCGACGATCCAACCAATCTCTAGAATGCTTAAATTGAACCCGCTTGAAGACCATCCCACCATCTACCACGCTAATGCGATTTACCCAAGCGATCCTCATGATCCAACCGAACTCGGAATACAAACATCAAATCCGCTCGAAGATCATACCGATGTCTAACAAGCAAATATGCTCCACCTTACGCTAAGCCACCCCAAACTTTAACTATGAAATGAGATACCGCAAGTCTTCACTCCAAGACTCCAAATGACTCCACTCGCCGAGGAACCAAGTTCTAAACTAAGAACTCCATCTCACGCATCTGAATGCTTCCCATGTAACCATACGGTGAATCTAGCTCCTTACGTAACCCAGTAATTACACCCCACACAATACATATATCGTACACCCTCTTTACACGAAATATTCAAACACATAAACACCATATTCCTCCTTGAGAAATAACCATAGATGAGAAGGAAAATTCCTCACATCTCACACCCTCCAAATCTCAGCATCAAAAGATGTACCAATTCTTTGTCACAAAAGACTCTGGTTTGCTAACGCTCACAAACCCGTTTGCCAAAGCTCACAAACAATAACTCATCCACCTTCGTTGAACTAGCTACACACACCTCGAATCCATCACGGTCCTACACCTCTTCGATTCCAATCGGCCATTGCATGTGTGCAACTAAATCGAGTCAACATCACCCGTTGGCCCTAGAGGGGGACTTCGATCCATCCCCTCCACTAGTAGTTATTCTCCCATTATTACCATCTACTCTCGGAAAGCTTGCACCCAATGTCTCCATTTTGTTCACAAACGATACATGCCTCGAACGTTCGATCAATTATGCACACCGCTTCCCCGTCTTCCTCGAAGTCTGATTTAGACGATACAACCCATCTCTCTCCTATCCCCTCACTATGAACATACAACCGCGTGTGACTTTCAAGACTCCACCCGCCACCGCCACCGGCAACCCTTGGAATCCAAACGGCTAATGGATATCAAATTCTTTCACAACTTTGGGACATAGGTCACACCACCCAAAGTACGCTCCACCCCATCGAACATCTTGAGTTTCACTATCCCGACACCCTCAATGACAACCTTCTCGTCGTTATCCAAAGACATGGAACCTTTTCCATTTTCTATAAAAGTCTCAAAATATTCCCTCTTGGAGCAAACGTGATCCGATGATCTCGAATCTAATATCCAATCATCTTGGGAAAGAGAGTTAACCTTGGAGATTGTGAGAAGTTCTCCAAGTTCATCTTCATAATTCGCACTCGCTATCGTTTCCCTCTCGGAATCAACCTTGCCCTTAACCTTGTCATTCCACAAAGGACATTCTCGAATCATATGACACTATTTCCGGCACTTATAGCATTTCAGCCCTTTACCACAAACACCCCTTGATCTAGACCTACTACCGTCATTAAATCCCTGATTGGAGTTTCTCCCGCCATTTTTCCCACCTCCATCTCTCACCATAAGGCCTTCATTATGGGAATACCCGTCACCTCCACCTTCCTTCTTTCTCATAGTGACATGAGATAGAATATCTTACACAACCTCGTTCCACCGGAGCTTAGACTTCCCAAATATGAGAGTGGTCACAAAATACTCGTATGAATCGGGTAAAGATGCAAGCAACAACAATGCTCGATCCTCATCAATGAATTAATGTCTATCCGGTTCAAGTCATTTATCAAGGAATTAAAAATGTTGATATGCTTCGTCATATCCTCACCCTCCTTCATCTCAAGCTTGAAGAGTTTATTCTTGAGGAACAATTTATTTGACAATGACGTTCCCAAATAAATATCTTCTAGCTTATCCCACATGCCTTTTGCCGTGGTCTCCGCTATCACGTTATTCAACACATCATCCGTGATAACCATATCAATACACAAAGCCACTCTTTAATCAATGTCAATCCACTCGACATCGGTCATGCCTACCGGTCGTCCCTCTATCCCCAACAATGATAATTACAACCTCTGTTGGACAAGAATGCCTCGCATTCATTTTTTTCATAACCCGAAATTGATCTTCTCATCAAAAGCCTTCATGTACGTCTTCTTTAAGCCACTCGATCTATAACTCGGATCCCATCTCTTTGATCCTCCACTCATAGAGGTTGATTCTCGAGTACTTTCCACATTTTCCGTCATATGGAACAAAAACAAAATCTATGCCCAAATTGCCAAAATTGATTCAACCTCGAACCGAAATACCGGGCAAACAATGCAACCAATCTCTGATACCACTTGTTGTGCTAAAGAAAGACTATCTCTAGCGACCAAGATGATAAAACTCACTCAAAAATTTTATCAAACACTTGGTGTACGGAAAACACCCAAGACCTTGTTCCGAAAATGAACTAGTGTGCAAACTCCCAATCAAGTCAACCAAGCATCAATGAAGAAACAATAAGAACATACAAGCAATCATCAAAGAAAAATAAAAATGATATACCGTGGTTCACCCAAATTTGGGCTACATCCATCAAGGAGGATTTCTCCTTTCTGTAGATAAATGGAGGAATCCAAAGGTTATACACACACACAATTTATCTCCCTTAGAAAGTCACTCACAATCTCATAAGAACTCACCCCTCAAATGAGACGTCTATCTCTCTTTAGCTTTGATAACTCTCAAAATAGCTCTCAAACTTGTTCTCTCCCAAAACCTAGAAATAACACTTGTATTTATAGATTTGAGCCAAAATGGCAAATTTGTTAATAAACCAAAATGGAAAAAATAGGAGAGCAAAAATCAACAAACTCCACCTTGGCGACCCTGACGATCCAACCAATCTCTAGAATGCTTAAATTGAACCCGCTTGAAGACCATCCCACCATCTACCAAGCTAATGCGATTCCCCCGGGCGATCCTCATGATCCAACCAAACTCGGAATACAAACATCAAATCCTCTCAAAGATCATCCCGCCGTCTAACAAGCCAATATGCTCCACCTGATGCTAAGCCACCCCAAACTTCAACTACGAAATGAGATACCGCAAGTCTTCACTCCAAGAAGCCAAATGACTCCACCCGCCGAGGAACCAAGTTCTAAACTAAGAAATCCATCTCATGCATCTGAATGCTTCCCATGTAACTATACGGTGAATCTTGCTCCTTACGTAGCCTAGTAAGTACACCCCACACAATACATATATCGTACACCCTCTTTACATGAAACATTCAAACACATCAACACCATCTTCCTCCTTGAGAAATAACCACAGATGAGAGGGAAAATTCCTCACCTCTCACACCCTCCAAATCTCAGCCTCAAAAGATGTACCAAGTCTTTGTCATGAAAGACTCTGGTTTGCCAATGCTCGCAAACCCGTTTGCCAAAGCTCGCAAATAATAACTCATCCGCCTTCCTTGAACTAGCTACACACACCTCGAATCCATCACGGTCCTACATCTCCTCGATTCCAATCGACCAATGCATGTGTGCAACTAAACCGACTCAACATCACCCGTTGGCCCTGGAGGGGGACTTCGATCCATCCCCTCCACTAGTAGGTATTCTCCCATCAGTACCATCTACTCTTGGAACGCTAGCACCCAATGTCTCTATTTTGTTCACAAATGAGACATGCCTCGAATATTTGTTCACTTGCGCACATCGCTTCCCCGTCTTCCTCGAAGTCTGATTTAGATGATACAACCCCTCTCTCTCCTCTCCCCTCGGTAGGACCATACACTCGTGTGTGACTTTCAAGACTCCACCCGCCACCGACACCCGACAACCCTTGGAATCAAAACGGCTAATGGATATCAAATTCTTTCACAACTTTGGGACATAGGCCACACCACCCAAAGTGCTCTCCATCCCATAGAACATCTTGAGTTTCACCATCCCGAAACCCTCAATGGCAACCTTCCCGTCGTTATCCAAAGACATGGAACCTTTTCCATTTTCTGTAAAAGTCTCAAAATATTCCTTTTTGGAGAAAACGTGATCCGACGATCCCGAATCTAATATCCAATCATCTTGGGAAAGAGAGTTAACCTTGGAGATTGTGAGAAGTTCTCCAAGTTCATCTTCATAATTCGCACTCTCTACCATTGCCCTCTCGGAATCAACCTTTCCCGTAACCTTGTCGTTCCACAAAGGACATTTTCAAATCATATGACCCCATTTCCGACACTTGTAGCATTTTGGCCATTTACCACCAACACCCCTCGATCTAGACCTACTACTGTCATTAAATCCCCCATTGGAGTTTCTCCCTCCATTTTTCCCACCTCCATCTCTCGCCATAAGGCCTTCATTATGGGAATACCCGTCACCTCCACCTTCCTTCTTTCTCATAGTGACATGAGATTGAATATCTTGCATAACCTCGTTGCACCGGAGCGTAGACTTCCCAAACATGAGAGTGGTTACAAAATGCACGTATGAATCGGGTAATGATGCAAGCAATAATAATTCTCGATTCTCATCAATGAATTTAACGTCTATCCGGTTCAGTTCATTTATCAAGGCATTAAAAATGTTGATATGCTTCATCATATCCTCACCCTCCTTCATCTCAAGGTTGAAGAGTTTCTTCTTGAGGAACAATTTATTGGACAACGACTTTCCCAAATAAATATCTTCTAGCTTATCCCACATGGCTTTAGCCGTGGTCTCCACTATCACATTATTCAACACATCATCCGTGATAAGCATCTCAATACACGAAGCCTCACTTTGATCAATGTCAATCCATTCGACATTGGTCATGCCTACCGGTCATCCCATTACCCCCAATAATGCTAATTGTTACCTCTGTTTGACAAGAATGCCTCGCATTTGTCTTTGCCATAACCCAAAATTGATCTTCTCATCAAAATCCTTCACGTCCGTCTTCATTGAGCCACTCGATCCATAACTCGGATCCCATCTCTTAGATCCCCCACTCGTAGAGGCTGATTCTCGAGTAATCTCCACATTTTCGATCATTTGGAAAAAAACAAAATCTATGACAAAATTGCCAAAATTGAATCAACCTCGAACCAAAATACCGGGAAAACAATGTAACGAAATCTATGATACCACTTGTTGTGCTAAATCAAGACTATCTCTAGCGACCAAGATGATAAAACTCACTCGAAAATTTTATCAAACACTTGGTGTGCGAAAAACAACCAAGACCTTGTTTCGAAAATGAACTAGTGTGCAAACTTCCAATCAAATCAACCAAGCATCAATGAAGAAACATTAAGAACATACAAGAAATCAACAAAGAAAAATAACAATGATACCGTGGTTCACCTAAATTTAGGCTACATCCATCAAGGAGTATTTCGACTTTCTATAGATAAATGGAGGAACCCAAAGGTTATACACACACATAATCTATCTCTCTTAAAAAGTCACTCACAACCTCACAACAACTTACCCCTCAAATGGGAGCTCTATCTCTCTTTAGCTTTGATAACTCTCAAAATAGCTCTCAAACTTGTTCTCTCCCAAAACCTAGAAATAACACTTGTATTTATAGACTTGAGCCAAAATGGAAAATTTGTAAATAAACCAAAACTAAAAAAATAGGAGAGCCAAAATCAACCAATTCCACCTTGTAGATCCTGACGATCCAACCAATCTATAGAATGCTTAAATTGAACCCGCTTGAAGACCATCACACCCTCTACCAAGCTAATGCGATTCCCCCAGGCGATCCTCATGATCCAACCGAACTCGGAATACAAACATCAAATCCTCTCGAAGATCTTCCCGACGTCTAACAAGCCAATATGCTCCACCTGACACTAAGCCACCCCAAACTTCAACTGTGAAATGAGATACCGTAAGTCTTCACTCCAAGTCTCCAAATGACTCCACCCGTAGAGGAACCAATTTCTAAACTAAGAAATCCATCTCATGCATCTGAATGCTTCCCATGTAACCATACGGTGAATCTCGCTCCTTACGTAACCCAGTAAGTACACCCCACACAATACATATATCGTACACCCTCTTTACATGTACCATTCAAACACATCAACACCATCTTCCTTCTTGAGAAATAACCACAGATGAGAGGGAAAATTTCTCACATCTCACACCCTCCAAATCTCAGCCTCAAAAGATGTACCAAGTCTTTGTCACGAAAGACTCTGGTTTGCCAATGCTCGCAAATCCATTTGCCAAAGCTCACAAATAATAACTCATCCGCCTTCCTTGAACTAGCTACGCACACCTCAAATCCATCACGGTCCTACACCTCCTCGATTCCAATCGACCAATGCATGTGTGCAACTAAACCGAGTCAACATCACTCGTTGGCCCTGGAGGGGGACTTCGATCCATCCCCCCCACTAGTAATTATTCTCCCATCACTACCATCTACTCTCGGAAAGCTAGCACCCAATGTCTCCATTTTGTTCACAAACGAGACATGCCTCGAATATTTGTTCACTTGCGCACACCGCTTCCCCGTCTTCCTCGAAGTCTGATTTAGATGATACAACCCCTCTCTCTCCTCTCCCCTCGCTAGGGCCATACACCCGTGTGTGACTTTCAAGACTCCACCCGCCACCGACACCCGATAACCCTTGGAATCCAAACGGCTAATGGATATCAAATTCTTTCGCAACTTTGGGACATATGCCACACCACCCAAAGTGCGCTCCATCCCATAGAACATCTTGAGTTTCACCATCCCGAAACCCTCAATGGCAACCTTCCCGTCGTTAGCCAAAGACATGGAACCTTTTCCATTTTCTGTAAAAGTCTCAAAATATTCCCTTTTGGAGAAAACGTGATCCGACGATCCCGAATCTAATATCCAATCATCTTGGGAAAGAGAGTTAACCTTGGAGATTGTGAGAAGTTCTCCAAGTCTAAGTTCATAATTCGCACTCGCTACCGTTGCCATCTTGGAATCAAACTTTCCTTTAACCTTTTCATTCCACAAAGGACATTCTCGGATCATATGACCCCATTTTTGGCACTTGTAGCATTTCAACCCTTTTCCACCAACACCCCTCGATCTAGACATACTACCATCATTAAATCCTCGATTGGAGTTCCTCCCTCCATTTTGCCCACCTTCGTCTCTCACCGTAAGGCCTTAATTATGGGAATACCCATCAGGTCCACCTTCCTTCTTTATCATCATGACATGAGATTGAATATCTTACACAACCCGGAGAGTAGACTTCCTAAACATGAGAGTGGTCACAAAATGCTCGTATGAATCGGGTAATGATGCAAGCAACAATAATGCTTGATCCTCATCAATGAATTTAACGTCTATCTGGTTCAAGTCATTTATCAAGGCATTAAAAATATTGATATGCTTCATCATATCCTCACCCTCCTTCATCTAAATCTTGAAGAGTTTCTTCTTGAGGAAAAATTTATTTGACAACGACATTCCCAAATAAATATCTTCTAGCTTATCCCACCATCCTTTAGCCGTGGTCTCCGCTATCACGTTATTCAACAAATCATCCGTGATAAGCATCTCAATACACGAAGCCGCTCTTTGATCAATGTCAATCCACTCGACATCGGTCATGCCTACCGGTCTTCCCTCTACCCCCAATAATGCTAATTGCAACCTCTGTTGGATAAGAATGCCTCGCATTCGTCTTTGCCATAACCCAAAATTGATCTTCTCATCAAAACACTTCATGTCCATATTCATTGAGCCACTCGATCCATAACTCGGATCCCATCTCTTAGAGCCTCCACTTATACAGGTTTATTCTCGAGTACTCTCCACATTTTCCGTCATTTGGAACAAAAACTAAAGCTATGCCAAAATTGATTCAACCTCGAACCAAAATACCGTGAAAACAATGCAACCAAAGCTCTGATACCACTTGTTGTGCTAAAGCAAGACTATCTCTAGCGACCGAGACGATAAAACTCACTCGAAATTTTTATCAAACACTTAGTGTGCGAAAAACACCCAAGACCTTGTTCTGAAAATGAACTAGTGTGCAAACTCCCAATCAAATCTACCAAGCATCAATGAAGAAACAATAATAACATACAAGCAATCATCAAATTAAAATAACAATGATATACCGTGGTTCACCCAAGTTTGGGCTACATCCATCAAGGAGGATTTCTTCTTTCTATAGATAAATGGAGGAACCCAAAGGTTATACATACTCACAATTTATCTCTCTTATAAAGTCATTGACAACCTCACTAGAACTCACCCCTCAAATGGGAGTTCTATCTCTCCTTAGCTTTGATAACTCTCAAAATTTCTCTCAGAGTTGTTCTCTCCCAAAACCTATAAATAACACTTGTATTGATAGATTTGAGCCAAAATAGCAAATTTATAAATAAACCAAAATTGAAAAAATAGGAGAGCCAAAGTCAATAGAAGGAATTACCAAAGTCATTAACAAGAAAAGGATTATGTGTGGTACTGGATCTACCATCTGGTAGTGTTGCTACCTGGAAGCAAATGAATGAATTGTTTTGATCTAAATTATATCTTACAAAGACACGAATCATAGCAGTCGATTTAGACTAGGCCAGGAAGTATTATAATGAAGATCCAATTGTATTCATCTCCAAATTTTGTGAAAGATCTCTCGATTTTAAACAAGTTTTTGCCAAACTTTAACTCACTCAATTGTGTCAATGGAATGCTATCACAATATAAGATTCATTTTCTCAATCACACACAGGATAGCTTTTCACAATTCTCAGAAAGAGTAAGAAATGTGAGGGGTTTGGTCAAATAGATTCCATCCTACAATAATTAGAGGATGGTAACTCATCATTTTGCTGTCAGACTTGCTATATCTAAAAGCCAAGGAGGACCACATTGGGTGCTAATAATAGTCCCTAAGAGAAACATGAGAACCACAGTCAACCTCTTCTAAAAAGGGACATAAAGGGCATTCCCTACTAAGGCCAAAGACCTCAGGTACAACCCAATCATATAGCCTTTCCTTGTAGTGATTAAGAAGCGTTGATGATATATGAAGGGTTGGTAAACAATATTTTTGTGAATCCTTCGAGGAATGCAAGAGAGCCGCCAACTAACGCCGAGAGAGCCCATCGCGATTACTGTATGCACCAATATATGGGGCATACCTAAAAATATGTGTTGAAATTTAGAAGATGGTGGCCAGACATGTAGAAAAGGGATAGTGGAGATAAAAAATGTGCATCAGAATCCTTTTTTGGACCATTAATGAGGGAGCGATGTTTGAAAGTCGAAATCCAATAAATCGTTAAAGAAAGTCCACATGCAAATATTAAAGAACATTATGGGAGATTTAAACATCAAAAGTTTACATAAAACAGGGGTAACTCTACCTTTAGCGACCGGTGATGAGGTGGACATAATATAAGCATAGACACTGTACGTAACAGAGATGGCTCAGAAAGATAATAGCTTTAAACAAGAAGTGAACACTAAAGTATCATGTAGTTTTAAATTCAAATGGTTTTATGACAAAGTGGGAATCACACCAGAAGTAAGGGAAGATGTAACGAAATCCATACTTGGGTTTATTGAAGCCAAAGGGGAATCGACCTTGAATTTAAACAGTTTTATGAAAAAATTAATGAAAGGGATAACCTCAACAATTAATTTCTCTAAAGAAGAAAAATTGGTACTGTTATTCCACAATCGACCACTATATATCACAACATTGGTAAATGGTATTAAATTAATAAGGGTCTTACTTAACGGAGGGGCATCCGTGAATATCATGATTTTTTCTTCATTTGAGGTGTGGGCATCCTATCCAGTCGTCTGGTGCCAAACCCCATCGATGTATACGGATTTCATAATTATAAGATGTAAATGAGAGGATTTGTTCACATATTAATCGAATTGGGAAACATCCGATTCACCTTCAAGTTCCACATGATAAATGCGTACCCCTCTTGCCAACTACAGATCGGAAGAATATGGATGCATAAACATGTAATGGTGTCAGCCACCTACCACTAAGACATAAAGTCCATTTTAAATGGTCAGGGGATCACCATCAAGACCATTTAATGCTCTTTTTTTAAGGAAAAGGCATACTTTGCTGATGTTTCCTAGCGCTAGATTAGTTATTGGTTGTATTGCCGAGAGCCTAATATCACCAGCAAATATACTCAATAACCATTGAAGCCAATAAATAACTAATATTGACTTTACAACCAACAAGTAACAACTATCGAAAGTAAGCTTATGTCCAGTAGTTACGGAAGCAATATTGATTCTCAAGAAAGCAACAATAGCCAAGGTATGTATACTTCACTTAGATATCGGCCTCCAAAACACTAAGATATGATTTAGGGAGGAACTATAGGAGTCGAAAGATTCAATCGATAGTCACTTAGGATAATCAAGGGTACTGGTTTGGAGGATGGAGAGTAAGGTTGTTGGGTTTCACTTGCCAACCATACCAATATGAGAATAAAAGGCACCATTAATGCTGATAGCCACCCTCATGTGACAACCACATATTACCACTTTTGGACCCAACACATCCCCACTACATTCTTGGTACAAACTGAAATTTTCCATAACAATCACCTCAGAGGCTGTCCATATAAGCCAACCGACAAACCACCTTTATCAAACTTGTCATTCGATACTTCATGTTGATATGACACTACCCCATGTAATATCCCCCACAACTCATAAATGTCGGATGACTTTTACCCCAAGCACAAGATAAAGGGTTGAGAACTTCTTAATACTCACTATATAAAGACAATCACCCTCATTTACTCCGGTTAATTGAGAGAATCTTCATTATCTTTTTTTTGGTAAGGTATTTTTCATACCACGAGGTGTCCGGGCCAGCTTACGCACACCTCGACTAATCCCCGCTCGCGGTTCATGGCTTCCGCTGGCCAAGCATTATTATGACACTGCCAGGGATCGAACTGGGGACCAAACCTAATCCATCCCCAAACAGTGTCCCAGTGGAAGCCTTATACCACTGGGCCAAGAGGCTTGGTTGAGAATATTCATTATCATTTGCTAGTATCAACCCCTAAAACCCCTTACACAAACATTCTCTTTGTCACCCTTATAAACATCCCCACAAGTAGATAACCAAAATCTTGCAATTATTGTCCTATGAATCACTATTATTTTTGGTTGCCTCCTAGATTTTTATCTCTAACAAAGATCCTTACTCTCTCACCCTCCGTTACAGCACACTCGTGAGACACCTTATTGTCATTTATTGTTGTTGTATTATATGTTTATCTCATTACTGTCATTGATTACTCTTTGCGCCTTTGGTCAAGACCTCTCCTAAATTGTTTACACCTTGGTCATTGAGGGACAAATTCTCTAAATTGTACCCATCATTAACAATCCTCCTACATAAACATTTTGGGGGAAAGAAGGAAAATAATGATAACGATAATCAAATAAGGACCCTATTATAATAAGTCCTTCAATATTTGAAGAGGAGAAGGTTTTGAATTGGGTGGCTTAGGTATGACTGCATCAATACCTCTAATAGAGTAATGTGTTTGAGAAACATCTATGATATAATCATTAATAAAACAACGATGATCTTCATTAAAGTATATATATATATATAAAGAGAGAGAGAGAGAGAGAAAGAGATGTCTCAAGAGATAAGTCCATTTGTCTCATGGACAAATAGGGGTATTGAGACTCTAATTTGGGAGATAATCAAGCACCCAACGAGTAGCTTTTGGGACTAGATGTAGAGGTAGAAGAGATGGTAAATGTAACAACTCCCATATTTTTTTGAGGGTAATGCTATTCCCACTCCATCAAAATACTCTAACACTCCACTTTCTTTTCAAATAAAAGTTAAAGACCCTTATACCCCATTATTTCTCTCTCACTCACAAAAAGAAATAAACTTATTCTTTAGCCCAAAAATTATACACATAATTTTAAAAAATGAACTATTAAAAAAAAGCAAGGACTATACATATATATTCATTTTATATTAATAAATATTTAATACATATAAATAAAAAATGACGTAATAAACCGTGACCCAATATCACACAATACAAAATCTTAATTTTTTTTATCTAATACGAACGTTATCCAAATAAAAGAGACGCGATACGATTCGACACAAGATTTTTATTATTTTTACTTAACACGAAGACATCTTTATTAAGACACGACACAAAATCCTATTTTTTGTATCTAACACGGAGGAATGACCCAAATAAAAGCGACACGATACGAAACCAATTTTTTTAACCAAAGACGATCACAATTCAATTAAAAAGAGACAAGGCACATGGGACAAGACACAATACGACATTACACATAATATTTTAAAAAAATAAGATACGAATACAACCCAAATAAAATGTTATATGCCATGAAATCTCATTTTTTACCTAACACAAAAACGACTGAAATAAAATGTGATATGACACGATCCCAATTAATTCACGACACGACACGACAGAAAATTAAATATATGGTTCTTGAAGTTTAGAACAAAAAAGGCCAAAAATTAATTTACATATATTTAATAATTATATATATATATATATATGCCTAAAACATAAGTAAAAATTTTTTTTCTCCAAATTATGATGAAAAAAATAATTTATGTTAACATTTTATACGTAATAAGGGAATGATTAAAAATAAAAATAAAACATTAAAAGTAGCAGTTTAATTGACACTTCTAAGGGACTTATTAAAAATAAAAATAATTATTTGATTAAAACTAATTAAAAAGTGCATGTATGACAATAATTCGAAAAAAGAGTAATGCAAAAAAAAAAAATACAAACTTGTGTCATTTTGTGTCTCGTTTGTATCCAAAAAACTCTTGTATTATCCGATGACACGACACGATGCGAAATCTCATATTTTTTTACCTAACACCAAGATGGCCTAAAAAAATAAGCAACACGATATGAACTAGCACGCGAAACTTCATAAAACATTATTTCAAACACTTAACAGAATGTTAGTCATTTCATGTCGAGTTTTAAATGGTTTGTGTTCGTGTCGGATAAAAAAATACAAACTAGTGCCGTGTTGCGTTGGTGTCCAAAATAATTTTTTTGGGCTAACACGATAAGGCAATACAAGAGTTTTTTGGACATAAACGCGTCATGACATGACACAAATTTGTATTTTTTTTGTATTATTCTCTTTTTTATAATTATTACAATACTTCCACTTTTTAATTACCGTTAATCAAATAATTATTTTTATTTTAATCAGCGCGTAGTATTGCAATTAAACTGCTACTTTTATTTATTTTTTTATTTTTAATCAGTCCCTTATTATGCATATATAATTTTATTGCTTGAAAAGTTAAAATGTTTGTAAAGGTGTTTAAGGGTTTTTTGGTCATGTTATAATTTTTTGGAGTGCCTTAGTATAATGGTAGAGTGGGATTAGAGGTACCCTTTTTTTATTGAAGCTCGGAAGGCCCTAATATCAGAATATGCAAGTCACTAAAACTAAATACCACTAGTAAAAGTAAAATGTGAGAGATATATGAGAAATTTAAAAAAAATCACAAGATATAATTTGAGATAATCCAACAAATATAAATCATTAACCACAACAAGATCCATCATCATGATAAACTCCACTAATAAAATCTCAACTCCCATAATAATAAACTCAAATGAATTAAAGTTAACTAAAAAACCTCTCCAGCTAAAACCATAAACAACTGTGGAGTTGAATGACCCACTAAATCCAAAACTGTTGTCTCATAGATAAACAATTGGAAGGGAAACTAAATTAATGCAATAAAATAAATCTCTAGTTACAAGTATACTATCTCTAAAACTATGCAGCTACACAGCAACCTATCTTAAAAGGTTAGTCAACAACGGTGGGTTAGGGTCTATCGCAAAAATACCAGCTACCCTTCCCAAATCGGATCCATGAATCCAATCATAAGCATTATAAAAGATAAATATCGCAAGAGAAGACTTTATTTAAGTAAGAAATATAGTAACGACGCGAGTAGGGAAAAAATATAACAACTATCCACATAAAATAATCCAACTCAATACCTAAATCTAATTATGTTTATTTCAACATCAATTAAATCTCATAATATTATCTTGCTCAATTTCAATTATATTCATCAAAATTAATCATACTATCAATGAAACATTATTATAGTCTGAATTCCTTTCTATTGGCCCTGCACATATTCATGATCCACCTAACGTCTCATCACATCAAATCCACATACATCACTATAGCTCGCCGGCTAAAACCGTTAGCCCACACATACCGTGATGTTCTCCACACAAGATATGTTAATACAGTCATTTAGTGTAGATTCCACATTCATCGTAATGATCGTCCCACACTTGACACTACACATACTCACGACACTAACATAAAATCATCAAAGTAGCCAAGACAGTGTAGGTCCCGGAATCATCGTAATGGTCTGCCTACTCACACCCCCACATACAACGAGGCACATCAATTCGTCTATAATACCAATTTATCATTTGGGTAATAAATATTTTTTCTTTATCATGTTTTCATTATTTATAACTAGCCACCAAAATATATACCGGGCATCCTAGCTACAATTCATCCCTAGTCCTAATCCCAGAGATCGTCAATCAAACGTGAAAATACAACAACTTACCTAGGAATAATACCTAAAACATAATCATCACCTACTCTCACACCTAGAATAAAAATAATGTAACAACATATAAAAGAACACCCCTTAGTCTCATACTTTGAAAGCATCCACAAAAATTAATATACGTACTCGCTATTACTATTCCTAGAAAGTTACATACTAACAAAAAAGGTCAAAATACAACTAAAAATGTGCATAATCGCCAATGTCCCAATGTTCTTACTTGAATAACATACACAATTTCTACATTTATTTCATTCTCAATCCAACATTGTATTTCTTCTTTTTGTAATTATAAAAATTTGATTTCACAAGCATTAAACAAGTCTAATCATGTGATCTATAAGTTTCACGCACTATCCTAACAACTTGTTGAAATTCAATATTTCTATACGAGTGATGACTAGTCGAATTAAATCATAAATCGGATCACATATGTGTATGAATAATTTTCACCAACATATTATCACTATCTACATCATATAAATCGTCTACATGGTTTTATAAATCAGCACATATTATTGAATAATATATCTTATTTAACATGTGATTCATGCCAACAACCCAAAATAGCGAAGTACAAATATCTAACCAGGCGGTATTTTTAGTATTAAAAACAATTCCAAAAGTTATCAAATATATTTATATTAGGCTATCCATTTTCTTAATTAAGTTGCAAATCGTATTAAGAAAACATGTGTATTTAATGTTTAGGCAACATTTAAAGAAAATAATACTTAAATAGAAAATAGTGATATTCTTGCTTCAAATAAGTATTCTAAAAAAATCTGAGTGTACCATTGCATTGGTCTTGTGAAAATGAGAAATTTTACTTTTATGGCCTTATTCAAAATATTAATATAAAGCCTCCAAATCTGAGTTGAAGCTTTATTTTAATGGAGGTTTAGGGTTAAAAGGAGGGAGAAAATAAATTATATAGCAAGAAAAGTGGGTTAAAGAATGCAGTTGAAATATATATATATATATATATATATATACACACACACACACACACATTCCTGCTCTTGTGCGGACTAGTCCGCATTTTAAGAATGCGGACCATACACGTGTCACCTGGCGGTGAGCCCAGAAAAGAGAGAGAGTGCCGATAATTTAGCCGATAATTTCTAAGTGCACCGTTAGGTGACACATGTGTCCGCACAAGAGCATTATATATATATATATATATATATATATATATATATATATATATATATATATATATATATAGAGAGAGAGAGAGAGAGAGAGAGAGAGAGAGAGAGAGAGAATCTCATGTAAGGACTCCTTATGTACATACCATTTTTTTAAAAATAGTCAAAAAAATGAATTTTTTTATGAAACTTCATGCATATGATCTCCACAGTGAGAAGATCGTCTTTAATTTTTTTCACCGAAAAATTCAATAAAAAAACTGTTGGGATGAGATGATGTAAAAATAGTATAAATATGCATCGACCATTGAAATTTTGGGTCAACACCAGTCACTTGATTGATTGAATTTTCTATGAAACTTAATGGATATGATTTTCTCACTGTCGAAATCATATCCATGAAGTTTTATAAAAAATTCTATCAAAATGTGGGTGAGATGATTGTCAAAATTTCAATGGTCAAAAATGCATATTTATACTATTTTTAACATAACACCTCATCTCAACGGGTTTTTTATTAAGTTTTTTGAGAAAAAAATTTGGGATGATCTTCTCACCGTGAAGACCATATCCATGAAGTTTCAACAAAAAATTCATTTTTTTACTATTTTAAAAAATGGTATGCATCGAAATCTGTACCATTCACGAACTCCTCCTGCATGTCCACCAAAACACATAACAAGCATCCGCATAGTCGCGAGACTCCCAATTTGAGAATCGGACCTGAAATTGAAAATATGCACACTTAGGCTTGAATAGGTGCCACGAATGGGAGGGAACCACCACCAACCCTAACCCACCCCCCAAAAAATGGCACCGCAAGTAATATGGACACCTCGTGCGTGTCCGAAATATACGTAGCATCAGATCACGAAGTCGCGGGATATCCAGTTTGAGAATAGGATCCGAATTTGAATAAAGTGTATAGGATCTTGGCTACTTTGCATAGCAAGATGCCTTCTTGATCTGCGATTATTTGAAAGATCCAAAATCTGACTTATTTGACTAAGCTGATTTTAGAAACCCTTACATCTAGAGAGATCTATTTGTAATTTGATAACTCATATTGTCTGTAATTAAGTGTGTGAGTTGCATGCATGAAGTTAGAGAACTACACCACATACACCTTCATACTACTACACTGAAAAGTGTTGGTGTTGAGATATTGGACTTTTAGAGTCAACGTAAAGCTAAAAGGAGTAAAGTTATGAAGCTGGGAGAACATCGGTAACATCAGAACCTTAGGAGAAGTCAGAACATGCCGGATGAGTTGGTACATTTCTGAACTTATATTAGGTTTGATTGTGTCTCTTGATTGTTATATAGCTTGTAATCTGTTACTCATTTTTAGTGGACTTTTACTTTTATGGCGTAGAGGTCACCGTGGATGTTTCCCCAATTGGGTGGGGTTTTATCACGATAAAATTGTTGTTGTACACTTCCTTTTACTCTCATCCTTTTCTTAAAGTCGTGTTAGTTTATTTTTCTTAAAGTTTTATTTTTCAAAACTGGTAAACCTATAATTGAAATTACTCGTTCATAACTGTTTTACACATCTTGTGTTTAAACTTTGTTTTAGGAAAAGAGTTTCTTAAACAAACTGTTCGGAGCCATTTAAATAGTTTAATCTTGTATTAAAAACTTAAGTGGTACCTTTTCAATTCGTATTAGAGCTTTGGTTTTTCAAAAATTCTTTAGATATTGTGTTTCTAAAATTGTTTTCTCAAAACAAAGTATGGACGAGAAATTTAAGAGACTAGGTAACCTGTCCAGACCCCCTCTCTTTGATGGAACCAACTTACCTTACTGGAAGGTAAGGAAAATGTCTACACTTTTCCTACTAAACCATCCGTTGAAGGAAGTACTGTGAGGATTAGAAAGTTACTAAGTGAATTCACTAAAGAAGAGAAACAAGTTTCACTTAATAACAATAAAGGAAAAAAAATGTCATATTCATGTCTATCAATGAACATTAATTTAAGAGGATATATTTCTTCTCTACCTCTAAAAGATCATGGTACACCCTAGTTATTGCACATGACGCTGATACCAGAGTTAAAGCTGCTAAAACTCAAATGTTAATCCAACAGTATAACTCCTTGATCATGACTGAGACTGAGTCATTTGATGACTTGTATATTAGACAGACAAACATTGTGATAAAGTTGCATGCTAATGGGATTGTTTATGATAGAAAGGAAATTATATCTAATATACTAAGATCACTTCCACAAAAAATTGATAATAAGAGATATGCAATTGAGGAGATGGATGATCAAAATCTTACACCTGAACTCCTTAGTAGAAAATTGAGAACTGTGGAAATAAAACAAGAATTTAAGAAACAATTATCCCAGTCCCAAAAGAGATATTTTACCTCCATTCTTGTCTTTTCATATAAGTTGACCGAACCTAAATTTAACATACTAAACATTGACTTAAACTCTGACGAGGACCGTAATTTAGATACTTTGGATAATCAAATTTCCATAATGTCTAAACAGTTTAAGAAAATTATGAGTTTTCGAAATAAAGTAGCAAAAAGACAAGGCAAGCCTACTTATCCAAACCAATCTAATAACATGCCTCATGAGAGAAGATAAGACAAATACCAGTTTGACAATCACAAGAGACCTGAGAAAGACCTTAAGAATGTTGAATGCTATAGATGTGGAAAGCTAGGACACATGGCTAGTGACTATAGATTTAACTTAGACAAAATGCACAAACATAATAAGACTCATTTAAGAAAGACTTGGGATGACTCAAATGATTCTGAAAATGACAAACATGAGTCATTTAACATTTTTTTACCCTTGCATGTCATTCTTTGCTAAGATAATATACAATGATGATGAGGAATCTGATCATACCACGACTAATAGTATGCCTACTGGTTTATCTTCTTTATTACTCGAGAATGTTGATAAAGCTTCAAATACCGTGTGTGTGAGTCAAAGGTAACGTTCTATTGTTGATGTCAATGGGTGTGTGAGTCCTAAAAATGAACCTCGAGGGGACACTACACACTGCACACCTTTAGTGTCAAAATGCTTATGGTCTTAAAAAAGCTTCTTATGGGTTAAAACAAGTTCCTGGGGCTTGGTATGAGCGTCTATCCACCTTTCTTTTAGATAATCGATTTAGAAGAGGTGGAAATGACCAAACATTGTTTGTCAAACATTTTGACAACAACATTACTATTGCTCAAGTATATGTTGAAGATATCATTTTTGGTTCCACTTCCCCTTTAAAAGTTAAGACCTTCTCTGACATTATGCACAAAGATTTCCAAATGTTACGTATGGGGGAGTTACATTTCTTTTTAGGACTCCAAGTTAAAAAAAATTAAGAAGGATGATTTCTATCGCAATCTAAATACTCTTTAGAGATTTATAAGAAGTTTGGCCAAGAAACAGCTAAAGACGCTAAGAATCCTATGAGTACCACTATTAAACTTTCTAAAGATGAGAATGGCAGATCTATTGATACCACCTTGTACCGTAGTATGACATGAAGCTTAATTTATCTTACTGCCTCCCGTCCTGACATTATGTACTCTGTCTGCGTGTGTTCCCGATATCAAAATAACCCTAAAGAGAGTCATCTTTTGTGCATTAAAAGAATTATCAAATATATCAAAGGTACTCTAAACTTAGTACTTTGGTACATCAAAGACACTTCTAGTACTATAGCCGGCTACACCGATGATGATTGGGCGGAGTGTATCGATGATAGTAAGAGTACTTCAGGAGCATGTTACTATATTGGTAACAACTTAGTAGGATGGAGTAGTAAGAAACAAAATTGCACTTCCTTGTCTGCTGCCGAATCTGAATATATTGCAGCAGGAAGATCTTGCTCTTAATTACATTGACTTAAACAAATGCTAAAATATTATGGTATCATTGAAGATAATTTACATCTCTATTCTGATAATCAAAGCGTGATAGATATTTCTAAAAATCTTGTTCAACACTCTCCTACTAAACATATTAAAATCAAATATCACTTTATACGCGAGTTAGTTGAATCTAAGGAGCTGGAAATTAATTATCTGCCTACTGAATTACAATTAGATGATCTATTCACTAAACCCTTAGATAATGCGCATTTTGAATCTTTATGGAAGTCAATTGGCATAATTTTTATAGAATGATAGTGGATGCTTTTTGACTGCTTTTCTTTTCCCTTTGTCCATTTGAGACGAAATGGGGGATAAATCTGAGTCCTCTTGGACATTGTTGTATATTCTCAACTAAAAAGCTTGATCTTAGTTATCTTATTTTCTGGAATCAGTATCGTCATTTGCAACAAAATTTTGTTAGGGTATTGATTTGTATTTAGTTGAGTTATGTAATTTTATCTTTCTAGGATATTGGGTAGATAGAATATTTGTATAGGAATAGAATTTTCTTATTTCTTTTGTATCCCTACGAGTCCTCGTTGACTCAAAGGAGATTTTGTCTCATATTTCCAAAGGGGGAGATTAAAGCACGCTATATCCTTGACTTACTTAAGTCTATACTATATATGTGCTCATCTAGTTTGGAAATTGTGACGAAATTTGAGTCCTATCCCTAGTTACCAAAGAAACCTCAGACTCAACCTGATGCCTCTATAAGTTCTTAAAGGTTTCTCACCAACACCACACACTAGGAATGCATACATACATCATATAATGCTATAATTGGTTGTGTGAGTTAATTCCTTTGATATTGATTTTTTACTATTTTTGGGAATTTTTAAATAATATTTAAGAATTTAAAATGATTTTTTTGGAAATTAATATAATGGTTTTAAGACCTTTGGGTTTGATTTATAATTTGTGATTATATCATAAAATCTGGTTAGGTAGAAACCGAAAGCGCTTGAGAATATTGTGGGTGCAATTTGTATTTTTGAGAATTCAAAAACACGCATTTTTCATTTGATCGTAGCCTTACACGTGTTGCCTATATAACGGTTAGATGTGTGTTTTCTTCCTCTCACACTCTTAAGACTCACTGTGCACCATTGGATCATTATATCAACGATCTGCATGTGTTTTGTTATAATCCCCGTGTTTGATTTTGAGCTAATCAAATTTGTTTTAAATGCTATGGCTTGGTAGCCATTAGATTGACTTCGAATCAATCCTGATAATTTATTCCCCCTTGATATTCCAGATCCTTCTTCTCTCAGTATATAAGGAGACTTTGTCTTCAATTTTGTAACTTTTGGTCATTTTATCCTCTGAGAGAAAAGACAGAGAAGGGAGAGTAGAGAGAGAGAGAGAGAGAGTTCGAAAAAGTTTATTTTACAAACCCTAACTCAAACTTCAAATCAAATCAAAACCAGAAAGCCTTTTTCTGAGTGTTTATAGTTCGTGATTTGAGAATTTTTTCCTCTACTGTCTTATATCTCTTTGCCAACTTAATCACAATGATTAAGTCCCTATTTCTTCGTGTAGAAATCTGAGATTTAAGTTCTGTGATACAGATCACGTAGTTATTTGCTAGATGTGATTTTTTGTTTCGAAAAATCTATTCTTTGTTGGTTATTTTCAAAATAAATGTTGTTTTCAAACCTGAAACCAACAATATCCTTTCTGATTTCAACTTACTCAAACTATCAGATTTAGATCAAGTTTTGAAATCTTGATTGGGGATTTCACTTTTAATAGTAAATATTTTCAAATAAAGAAACTGTATAGGATCTTAGCTAGTTTGTATAGCAAGATTACTTCTTGATCTGTGGTTATTTAAAAGATTCAAAATCTGACTTATTTGACTAAGATGATTTTAGAAACCCTTGCATCTTGAGAGATCTGTTGGTAATTTGATAACTCATATTGTTTGTAATTAAGTATGTGTGAGTTGCATGCATGAGTTTATAGCACTATACCACATACACCTTCACATTAATACGCTGAAAAGTGTTGGAGTTGAGATATTGGACTTTTAGAGTCGACGTAAAGCTAAAAGGAGTAAAGTTACGAAGCTGGGAGAACATCAGTAACATCAAAACCTTAGGAGAAGTCAGAAAATGCCAGAGGAGTTGGTACATTTCTGAACTTAGATTAGGTT
This sequence comes from Sambucus nigra, assembly GCA_949130495.1. Taxonomy (NCBI): domain Eukaryota; kingdom Viridiplantae; phylum Streptophyta; class Magnoliopsida; order Dipsacales; family Adoxaceae; genus Sambucus; species Sambucus nigra. The sequence continues at coordinate 164,767,367 of OX422213.1, read as the reverse complement.
TGACTATGTGTCTTCATTGTTATATAGCTTGTAATATGTTACTCATTTTTAGTGGACTTTTACTTTTGAGGCGTAGAGGTCACCGTGGATGTTTCCCTAATTGGGTGGGGTTTTACCACGTTAAAATTTCTTGTGTACACTTACTTTTACTCTCGTCCCTTTATTAACGCTGTGTTGGTTTATTTTGCTTAAAGTTTTGTTTTTCAAAACTGGCAAACCTATAACTGAAATTACTTGTTCATAACTATTTTACTCATCTTTTGTTTAAACTTTGTTTTAAGAAAAGAGTTTCTACAACAAACTATTTTGAGCCATTTAGATAGTTTAATCTTGTATTAAACAACTTAAGTGGTACTTTTTCAAAAATTCCTAATCTATACAATACTAAGGGAGAAATCACAAAAAACAAGACAATATATCACGGGTTTTACCTACATTGACAAATTATTAGAGATTCCTTTTATCATATATTAAACACCATTCCAAATAATCTTACAATAAGCATTATGAGCAAAGATACAAGATGTTTACAAAGTGATATAGCAATTAAGTCAATTTGCACATACCAATAGACTTGAAAAGAAACTCAAAATGAGTATTATCAAGGGCAAAGCACCCATTATATTCATAAGGAACTCATATTGGATTAATTTAATATAATCAAATGCCTGTTTTCGGTTGTAGCACAAAAATAATATCAACTACATAGACCTTAATAAGTAAAATGTCCTTGTCTTTTCTTCTAACTACGAAATTGCTTATGTCTATAAGGTATTTTAATAATATCTAAATAAGAAATAACTAATCAAACTGAATTTTTAATACGTTAATGAAATATTAAGATTTAGTGATTTTCAGAATATTATATTATTTAATTAAATTTATATATGCCAATTCATAATTTAATCCACTTGTCAAAGGTCCAAATCACTAACTACATGATATTCCAACTTTAAATATTAGCAACTAATTGTAATTAATTTTAGAATTAATTAATCACTTTGTTTCATAGCTAATAGTCAACATAAAATTCAAAATAGATAGATATATGCGAGACACAATTTTTACGGTAGAACCCTTTCAGGAAAAAATGACCCAAGCTATTAATTCAACACTATAATCAAGTTCGTACAATCTTGCAACATGTTCAAAGACAATTACTACACAACTTAATCACAAATTTCCTGAAACATTGTTTGTAGATGATAACTCGATTCACACCACACCACTTTCCTCGGTATCCACCGATTTCTGGGTCTTAATAATGCTTGGAGTGCATTCACCAAAGCCCACACTTCATCTTTATATGTTGGAGGTTTAATGTTTGACTAAGAACATAATCTTTGGTTTTGATATATGCAACAAAATATTTTCTTAATTATCTTGAGAAATCATGTGGTGGAAAATTGATTTGGGTGAAAAAGGGTGCTCTTACTCTTTAAGCATTCACGAAAATGGGGTGAAAATGATGTAAAAGCTATAGAAAATGAGGCGAGTTGAGGGTTTTTCAAAGGAGTACCAAAGAGTTACTAAAGTTAAAGCTATTTGAAATGAAAAAACACAAAGATTGTGGAACACAAACTAAACCCGTTATAGTGCCTATAACTACATCGCGATCTAAATGCTTCGACGGTAACGCTTTAGGCGTGCAAGTAAAAATATCTCAGCTTTAACCACATTTGAAAATGCTTGAAATTTCTTTTAAACGATATGGTTTGATGAATTCTCAACTTATTTTGATATCTACCAATCTTTAACTACATAAACCATATAAATAAATTTGTTTGAAAATAAGGTTACTTCAATTATTTTAAAAAATCAATTTGTAAGGACATGATTTTATAAATGTTCGGGGTAGAATCTAGGAATTTCCTATTTATCCTAGATCACAGTTATTATGTATGATACCACTACATTCAGCACGTCAACACGATCATACACGAAGGCCTTGATCCAAATCCTCGCATCCATCATCTTCATGCTACATGCAACGTGCATCATGCTATATGCAACGTGTTCTTCAACCGTTCCCACCACTCCACTTATGTTAATGGTAAACTGGTTTATTTGGAGTGTTTATTATTTTCATAAATATTTGGGAATTTTTAGAAAGTATTTTTCGAAGTCTGAAACATTTTTACTTGGAAATCAAAAATTTTTCTAAGTGTAGAGGTGAAGGATTTTATGTCGCTGACGTCATTCAAATAACATCAGCATGTCGTTCGAGCGACATTAGGATGTCGCGCGAAGTCGCTCAAGCAACACGTGTCTTGTTCGAGCGACAACCTCATGTCGTTTGAGCGACCCCATTGCCTCGATTTGCATATTTAAGGAGTGCCCTTCTACACATTTTTTCAAGTCTTTGTCACTCTCGTTTCTGCATATTTTCTACCCAGAAACATACTTCGTTTTTCAAGGTTTTAATGCCTTTTTGATTCACAAACTATTCCCAAACATTTGTGTGAATCTTTAAACACTAGATATATTATTCTACTCATATGGAGTAACCTTGTGGAGAAGACGATTGCTTTCCACTACTGAACTTGGAGATCTTGCAGGATCTCTTGTCGATAACGCCGCCGCCGACGAACCGACACCTGCGGGTATTCGTGTGTCAAGCTGTATTTATATGTAATTGTAAGTCGTTACGAATTATAGTGGAATAAAAAGGTTTTTTCCCTTTGGGGAATTTTTCCTCATATTGTGATTGACTTGCATACTTGAATATAATTTATTCGTCGATCACAATTTATTTGCAAGAGTTTGAATTGTTGGGATTAAAATTGGAATTTAATTAAACAAGTTAAACATTGACTACATGTGCATTCTCAAATTGGTATCAGAGCTAATTACACAATATATCGTGTAATTTGTTTTTTCGCAAAAAAATTCTAGATATCATTTTTTTTGCTAAAAAGGTTGGTTTTGGGAAATGCGCAATTTCAATGGAAAACTTGTCCAGTTGAGTGCCAATTTTTGACGGGTCAAATTATGCGTATTGGAAAGCTTGTATGAATACTCACTTAAAGGCTATTGATGAACGTGTCTGGGTTGTATGTGAAAGAGGGTGGACTTCTCCCACTATCACTCTTGATAACATGTCTAATCTTAAACCTGTGACTGCTTGGAGTGAAGAAGAATTTAAATGGAGCACCTATAATTCACGTGGACTTAGTGCCATTTCTGTAAACGTCACACCTAACGAGTTTCGATGCATCATGATGTGTACCATGTCTAAAGAAACATGGAATGTTTTCAAACTTACCCATGAGGGCACTAATGCTGTTAAAGAGTCAAAATTTCAAAACATAACTAAACAATTTGAAACAATCACCATGCTAGAATCTGAGTGTTTTGATGAATATTATGCACGTTTATCAGATATTGTTAACACTAGTTTTAACCATGGTGAACATATTCATGAAATTAGACTAGTTAAAAAGATTTTGAGAACTTTGCCCAAGAGTTTTATCTCCAAAGTCACTATGTTAAATTCGTTAGGTAATTTGGGTAGTCTGAAATTAGAAGAGTTGGTAGGAGACCTCCAGACTTACGAAATTGACATGTTTCCTAACACGATAAAATCAAAGGATAAATGGGTATCACTTAAAGCCCAGGATAGAAAGAGTGAGGGGTCCCCAATAAATAGAGGTGAGTCATCTAATAGAATATAGGAAGACACATCAGATTCTGAGTTTGATTTCAATTTAGAAGACTTGGCCTTGTTTGCTAAAAATTTCAGGAAATTTATCAATTTATAGAAAAATGGAAATTTCCAAAATAAAAAGAATTTTGAGAAAAATAAGTTTGAAAATAGAAATGATAAAGATTAAAGGGACGTGCCTAGGAAAGATGAGGTGATATGTTGTGAGTGTGATGATAGAGGTCATAAGGCATTTGAGTGTTCAACTAGCTTGAAACGTCAAGGAAAAGTCAAAGTTGCTCTTAATTCTTTCCTTAATGACGACAGTGAGGTCGAGATGGGGGATTCTGGAGAGGAGTCACCGCATGAGTGTAACTTCACCGCATTCATGGCCAGTCATGTGAGTACTGATAGTGAACCCATCGATGATGAGGATGCTACTTCACATGGACACCTCGACAGTGTAAGCGAAGTGAGTGTGGGGGAGGATGCTTCAAGTGAGAGCGAGAGTGATATTTGAAGTGCATACGCTGATTTATATGCTAATAATTTAAAAAAAAAAAGCGTAACAACGCGTTCAGTCTTAGGATCGCCACTTTAGAAAAGTGATAGGAGAGACGAGAGAAAGAGAGTCTTCCATTAGCACTGGCTTGAGAGAGAGAGATAGACTGTTTGTGTTGAGAGAGAGAGTTTGTGTAGAGAGAGAGAGAGAGGAGTTCACTACACCAAAAACAACAATTTGGCACATCTTAAGATTAAAAATTTGGCAAAGTTTAAAACTGTGCCAAAATTTGGCACAATTTAATGATAATCTGGCACACTTTAAAACAGTGCCAAAATTTGGCACTATTTTTAAGTGTGCCAAAATTGAGTAAACATGCTAAAATATAAAATGCTAAAAAAAACTAGACTCCCTCACTTTTGAGGCCTCCCGCTCAAACCCAAAATTTCATCTCTCCCTCTCTCTCACACATACACTAAGGTAATCTTTGTGTATGTTTATGTGTGTTTTGGTTTCTATCTTGTGTACTGGTATACTGAAATTTGTACATGAAATGTAGTAAAGGTTTTAAGGGAGGGGAGGACGAACATGGGGAATGAAGGGGATTTCGAAAACTTTTTTGGCGGACGGTTTCATCGATTTCATGGTTGTTTTTTCCTCTTTTTCTTGTTATCATTTCTTGCGATTTCATATTGATTGAAATCATAAATGATATTTTGTAGAAAATCTAGGGTTTTGTGACGCGATTTTGGGCCTTGAACGATTTCGCCCATTTCTCTCCCATTACTTGACTTTGATCTTAAGCGAATAATAAAAATCTAGGTGTGATTATTTGATTGTTTTACTTATATGTGGTTTGCAATGTTTTTTCATCGTAGGATTCTAGCAAGTTTTTATTTTGGCAATGTTGTATCTAGAACTACCAGTCTCAGGTATGGAATAATGATGTTATATGTTTTCAACAAATTGTTAGTAACTATTGAAGTGAAACACTGTGCTGATGAGGTTAATGAACATAGCCATGGTTGTATGATTGGGATGGTGATGCTCATAGCCGTTCTTTTTTTTAGAAGCACAACCCGTTTGTTTGATCTTTATTTTATAATTTTTTTACTGGGGTGGTGATCAAGACTAATTTCTTTTTTTGAGTAATGCAGCAACTGATGGCTGGAATTTAGGTTTTGTTGTGTTTGATGATTTTACAACCGATTGAAGATATTACTGTATTTTTATTTCTATCCTTTTTGGTGTTGCGGGTGAAGATATTGATCGAAATTTTTTCATTGCTCTGTTTTACAATAGAAATTTTAGTTCCGTCTCCCTTACCACAGCACAAGAGGATTGGGGAAAATGATCCAAAACTCATTTTGTATATACTCTATTTTATAAAACATAATTATTTTTTGGTGAAAGAGCACGGAGAAATGGATAGAAACGTATAGTTGCCATTTTATTTGACCTTTGCAAGGAACAACCTTGATTTTTGAGAATTGAGTATTTGGGTGTAAATGACACCATAATATTTCAATAAATAACTATAGTATTGCATTCTTATTGTTACCTTGAACCTTTTTTTAGCAAGTCTGACTCTGAACATTTTGATAAATGGGCTACTTATCACATGGTGATAGAGCTCAAGTGTAAGAGGCCTTTTTAAGGAGAAATTCACTCTAGATCTTTATTTATCTTAATTAAAGATGAAGATAAATGATGATAGTCATTACTTAATAGAATACGAAGAACTAATGTTGGGTCAGATTTTATGAAGCACCAGACTGCTTCAAATAAAGGATATCTATTTGAAAATATGTAAGCTCCAAAAGGGCCCAGTTGGCACCCTTTTACAAAAGCCTAATGCATTGTTTTTTTTAAACTACATTTGGCTCAGCTGAGTTGGGTTTTCTTAGTCGATTCTGGGTGTCAATGACTTATTTAGACGTGGCGCTAGTATCTTTTGTGCATAGGAGGAGGAAGAGATTTTATGGAAAATAACAACAGTTTCAAAACCATATCCCTCAACTATGACTCAAAGGGAGATTTCAAAGAAGACGACATCGAGGAGTTTTAGTATGAGAATATACAAATGCAAGAAAACCTATGTGAGGAAGAAGATCTTGAACTAGAGACTACATTAGAGAAAAAGAACCAAGGGCCATCTTTAGGTCCAAATCATGGTTGAGAAGAGTTTCAGTAATATATATACCTTTGGAAGAATCCAGCCAAAGAAACATTGAGGTTCTAGAAAAGGACCTTTCGATTGCAGACAAAAGTAACCAGAATTGAGGAACAATTGATTCTTGAGGATATCTTTTTCTCGAATAATGATGTTCTTAAAGAGAAGGGTAGGTCAGATTTTGGCAATGTAGTGGGGGAGTTCTGTAAGTAGATGGGGTCTAATCCGCACGTAGTGAGGAACAAGTAAAGACCTGATCATGACCTAACCAAACAATAAATACCATAACAAATTGTCAAAAGAATCCTAATGTGCCCTATTTAGATCTTAGAAGGTATGTTTCTTTCGATGCATATTTTTTATTCTTTTCTATAACATATTTTAAAATTCAATTTGGATCAGTGATTTGGGGTGAAGACATGCGAGTGAAATGTGACTAACATTTTCATTTATAACAATATTAGTCCTTTGATAGGTTTATTGAGCCTCTTGTGAATGAAAATATGGGGTCTTTGGTTGGCCCCTTGTCCAAATCTCGGTTTTTGTACTAATTTCACTTGAGATTCTTGTTTGAGTTGATGCTATTGATAGTTTTTATGATGGAAAGTCAATAGCATTTAATGAACCCACACAAATAGGTGACAACTTATGTGTAACAATCAATAATTTCTTAAGGATATGTACCCTATTATCAGTACTTCTTAGACATGACATGTATTAGTACTTCTTAAATGTTACTAATAATTATTTCGCATTATTATTATATTTAGCCGCAACTATAAGACAAGACATGAATACTGAATTGTAATGTGCATTATAGATATTGAATAGTTATTATGTTTAGTTTCCCTTCAATCTGATATCACGTATGTCCCTTCTTTGGCATCCTTCTAAGTAGTTATTCATAGCTTACCTGTAAGTTTTTATTCTTCCCATTATTAAAATATGTTTATGCTCATTTCATTCGTGCTACTACTAAATCTTGTGATTATGATATCCATTGACAGGTACAACCTTTATTATATTTTCTCGGCACGAATTTTTGATTGGTGGACCGTATTACGAGTTCATGTTTCAATCAACATCAATTGACTTCTTAGCCAAGTACCAGTTTGATTTCAATGCGTGCATATAAGAAGGTTAATCACTTTCCTTTCCTTTTCTATCTCTTTATTTTATTAGGCCGCTTTGCTATATTAATAGGGTAGTTGAATATGTATTGGTGTAATGGTTAATGTTTTGAATTGAAGGCATAGGTTTTAAATTTCAACTAAAACTTTTAGGTTTTATCTCGATAGATATTATTAACAAACAAGCCGTACATTGCTCGACTTGCATAAGAAGATGTAAGCTGTGTTTTTGACAAATTTATTTGGACTAAAACAAGAATTTGAAAGAAATGCAAGTCGAGTAATGTACACCAAATTGATTAAACAAGAACTTAAAATCGACAAATTTTAAAAGCTTCTTCGATGGACAACAAGATCTCCAAACCCTAAGAATTATTAAAATAATTTCACGGATCTCTGTTTTTTCGAACTTCCCGTCATAACAAAAATACTACAAATACATTTCTGCCGAAAAACATTATTGTAATTCTTAGCGTAGTCACGGGTCTCCTAAACATTCATGACGATAATTCAAAAATATATAGATTAGGCTTTTAAAGAAGCCGTTGAAGGGTGAAAACCCAAACTAGCCCTCAAAAGACCCTGTAAGAGGCACTAACACCTCGTTCGGGATCAAGTTAACTCGTAGGAACTAATCACGTAGTCACGGGCCTCTCGGTTTGAGAATATGACGATAATTCAAAAATATATAATATAGGCTTCGAAATAAGCCGTTGAAGGGTGAAAACCCAAACTAGCCCCCAAACGGTCCCGTAAGAGGTACTAACACCTCGTTCGGGATCAAGTTAACTCGTAATAACTAACCACATAGTCACGGGCCTCTCGGTTTGATAATATGATGATAATTCAAAAATATATAACTTAGGCTTCGAAATAAGCCGTTGAAGGGTGATAACCCAAACTAGCCCCCAAACGGCCTCGTAAGAGGTATTAACACCTCGCATGGGACCAATATAACTCATAGGAACTGATCGCGTAATAATGGGCATATCGATTTCAGAATATGATGATAATTCTAAAATACATAGATTAGGCTTTGAAAGAAGTCGTTGAAGGGTGAAAACCCAAACTAGCCCCCAAACGACCCCGTAAGGGGGAGTAACACCTCACACGAGACCAATTTAACCCGTAAGAACTGATTGCACAGTCACGGGCCTTTCGGTTTAAGAATATGATGACAATTTGAAATTATATAGCTTAGGCTTCGAAATAAGCCATTGAAGGGTGAAAACCCCAAACCAGCCCCAAACGGCCCCGTAAGAGGTATGGACACATTGCACGGGACCAATATAACTCGTAGCAACTGACCGCATAGTCACGAGCCTCTCGATTTGAGAATAATACGATAATTTGAAAATATATAGATTAAATTTAGAAATAATCCGTTGAAGGGTGGAAATCCAAATCAGCCCCCAAACGGCCTTATAAAAGGCGCTATGACCTCGCACGGGACCAATGCAACTCGTAGGAATTGACTGCGTCGTCACGGGCCTCTCTATTTGAGAATATGATGATAATTCAAAAATATATAGCTTAGGCTTAGAAACAAGCTGTTGAAGGGTGAAAATCCAAACCAGCCCCTAAACGGCCCCGTAAGAGGTATTAACACCTCGCACGGGACCAATATAACTCGTAGGAACTGACCACGTAGTCACGAGCCTCTCAATTTGAGAATATGATGATAATTTAAAAATATATAAATTGGGCTGAAAAATAAGCCATTGAAGGGTGGAAACCCAAATCAGCCCCCAAAAGGCCCCATAAAAGGCAATAACACCTCGTACGGGACCAATGTAACTCGTAGGAACTGACCGCATAGTCACGGATCTCTCAGTTTAAGAATATGATGATAATGTGAAAATATAGAGATTAGGCTTACAAAGAAGCCATTGAAGTGTGAAAACTCAAACCAATCCCCAAGCGGCCCCGTAAGAGGCACTAACACCTCTTACGGGACCAACTGAACTCATAGGAACTGATCGTGTTATCACAGGCCTCTCGATTTACGAATATGATGATAATTCAAAAATATATAGCTTAAGCTTAAAAACAAGCCGTTAAAGGGTGAAAACCCAAACCAGCCCCCAAATGGCCTCGTAAGAGGAATTAACTCCCCGCACGGGACCAATGTAACTCGTAAGAACTGACCGCGTAGTCACGGGCCCCTTAATTTGAGAATATGACGATAATTTAAAAATATATAGATTAGGCTTAGAAATAAGTCGTTGAAGGGTGGAAACCCAAATCAGCCCCGTAAAAGCCACTAATACCTCGTACGGGACCAATCTAACTCGTAGAAATTAACCGCGTAGTCACGGGCCTCTCAAATTGAGAATATGATGATAATTTGAAAATATAGAGATCAGGCTGACAAACAAGCCGTTGAAGGGTGAAAACCTAAATAGGCCCCCAAGCTGTCCTGTAAGAGGAACAAATACCTTGTACGGGACTAATGCAACTTGTAGGAACTGACCGCGTAGTCGTGGGTCTTCTGGTTTGAAAATATGACGATAATTTGGAAATATCTAAATTAGACTTAAAAACAAGCCGTTTGAGGCTGAAAACCCAAACCAGCCACCAAACGGCCCCTAAAGAGGCACGAACACCTCACACGGGACCAATGTAACTTGTAGGAACTGATAGCGTAATTTCGGGTCTCCCGGTTTGAGAATATCACGATAATTTGGAAATATCTAAATTATTCTTAAAAATAAGTCGTTTGAGGGTGAAAACCCAAAACAATCACCAAACTGCACCGTAAGAGGCGCGGACACCTCCCACGGGACCAAAGAAACTTATAGGAACTGATCGCATAATCGCGGGTCTCCTGGTTTGAGAATATGATGATAATTCAAAAATATTTAGATTAGGCTTAATAATAATCCGTTTGAGGGTGAAAATCCAAACAAACCGCCAAACGGCCCCATAAGAGGTACGAACACCTCGCACGGGACCAATGTAAGTTATAGGAACTGACCGCGTAGTCATGGGTCTCCCAGTTTGAGAATATGACGATAATTTGGAAATATCTAAATTAGTCTTAAAAACAAGCCATTTAAGGGCCAAAACCCAAACCATCATCCAAATAGCCCTGTAAGAAGCACGAACACCTCACATGGGACCAATATAACTTGTAGGAACTGACTGCGTTATTGCGGGTCTCTTGGTTTGAGAATATGACGATAATTTGAAAATATCTAGATTAGCCTTAAAAATAAGCCATTTGACGGTGAAAACCCAAACCAGCTGCCAAACGGCCCCGTAAGAGGCACGAACACCTCGCACGGGACCAATGCAACTTGTAGGAACTGACTGCGTAGTCACGGGTCTCCCGATTTGAGAATATGATGATAATTTGAAAATATCTAAATTAGGCTTAAACACAAGCCTTTTGAGGGTGAAATCCTAAACCAGCCCCCAAACGGTCACGTAAGAGCCACGAACACCTCGCACGGGACCAAATTATCTTGTGGGACTTATCGCGTAGTTGCGGATCTGCCGATTTGAGAATACGACAATAATTTTGAAATATTTAGATTAAGCTTAAAAATAAGCCGTTTAAGAGTGAAAACCCAAACCAACCGCCAAACAGCCCCGTAAGAGGCACGAACACCTCGCACGGGACCAATGTAACTTGTAGGAACTGAACGCATAGTCGCGGGTCTCTCGATTTGATAATATGACGATAATTTGGAAATATTTAAATTAGGCTTAAAAATAAGCCGTTTGAGGGCGAAAACCCAAACTAGCAGCCAAACGCCCCCGTAAGGGGCACGAACACCTCGCACGGGACTAATGTAACTTATAGAAACTGACTGCGTAGTCGTGGGTCTCCCAATTTCAGAATATGATGATAATTTGGAAATATCTAAATTAGGCTTAAAAACAAGCCATTTGAGGGCGAAAACCCAAACCAGCAGCCAAATAGCCCCATAAGAGGCACGAGCACCTCACACGGGACCAATGTAACTTGTAGGAACTGACTGCGTTAATGTGGGTCTCCTGGTTTGAGAATATGATGATAATTTGAAAATATCTAGATTAGGCTTAAAAACAAGCCATTTGAGGGTGAAAACCCAAACCAACCGCCAAACGTCCCCGTAAGAGGCACGAACACCTCGCACGGGATCAATGCAACTTGTAGGAACTGACTGCGTAGTCACGGGTCTCCCGATTTGAGAATATAATGATAATTTGAAAATATCTAAATTAGGCTTAAAAATAAGCCGTTACTGGGAGAAAACCCAAACTAGTAGCTAAACGCCCCCGTAAGGGGCACGAACACCTCGCACGGGACTAATGTAACTTATAGGAACTAACTGTGTAGTCGTAGATCTCTCGATTTGAGAATATGATGATAATTTGAAAATATCTAAATTAGGCTTAAAAACAAGCCTTTTGAGTGTGAAATCCTAAACCATCCCCCAAACGGCCACGTAAGAGGCACGAACACCTCACACGAGACCAATGTAACTTGTAGGAACTGACCGCATAGTCGCGGGTATCTCGATTTGATAATATGACGATAATTTGGAAATATTTAAATTAGGCTTAAAAATAAGCCGTTTGAGGGCGAAAACCCAAACTAGCAGCCAAACGCCCCCGTAAGGGGCACGAACACCTCGCACGGGACTAATGTAACTTATAGGAATTGACTGCTTAGTCGCGGGTCTCCCGATTTGAGAATATGATGATAATTTGGAACTATCTAAATTAGGCTTAAAAATAAGCCGTTTGAGGGCAAAAACCCAAACCAGTAACCAAACGGCCCCATAAGGGGCACGAACACCTCACACGTGACCAATGTAACTTGTAAAAACTGACCGCATTATCGCGGGTCTATCGGTTTGAGAATATGACGATAATTTGAAAAATATCTAAATTAGGCTTAAAAATATGCCATTTGAGGGTGAAAACTAAAACCAGCCGCCAAATGACCCCGTAAGAGGCACGAACACCTCGCACGGGACCAATGCAACTCGTAGAAACTGACCGTGTAGTCGCGGGTCCCCCGGTTTAAGAATTTAATGATAATTTGGAAATATCTAAATTAGGCTTAAAAACAAGCCGTTTGAGGGTGAAAACCCAAACTAACCCCCAAACGACCCCGTAAAAGGCACGAACACCTCGCACGGAACCAATGTAACTTGTGGAGCTGAACGTGTAGTCGCGGGTCTCCCGATTTGAAAATATGATAATAATTTGAAAATATCTAGATTAGGCTTGGAAAAAAGCCGTTTGAGGGTGAAAACCAAAACCATCCACCAAACGGCCCCGTAAGAGGCACGAACACCTCGCACGGGACCAATATAACTTATAGGATCTGATCGCGTAGTCTAGGGTCTCCCGGTTTGAGAATATGATGATAATTTGGAAACATCTAGATTAGGTTTAAAAAAAGACGTTTGAGGGTGAAAACCCAAACCAGTTGCCAAACGGCCCTGTAAGAGGTTCGAACACCTTGTACGGGACCAATGTAACTTGTAGGAACTAACCGCATAGTCACGGGCCTCTCGGTTTGAGAATATGATGATACTTTGAAAATATATAGATTAAGCTTAGAAACAAGCAGTTGATAGGTGAAAATCCAAATCAGCCCGCAAATGACCCCGTAAGAGGCAATAACACTTCGCACGGAACCAATGTAACTCGTAGGAATTGACCGCGTAGTCGCAGGTCTCCCAATTTGAGAATATGATGATAATTTGATAATGTTTGGATTAAGCTTAGAAACAAGCCGTTGAAGGGTGAAAACCCAGACCAGCCCCGAAACGATCCCGTAAGATGCATTAGCACCTCACACGAGACCAATGTAACTCTTAGGAACTGATAAAGTAGGCATAACTTGCGTAAGATTTTCAATTTTAGAATATAATAATAATTGCAACTCCTATATGTAATTTTTATCTTGAGTACGCTTTTTTTTTTATAAATTACTTTGTTACTAATATCGTCCCTTTTTTGTATCCTATTTTTTTGCAGGATAACATTTTATCGTTAGCATTTATTCACATGGAACACACAAAGAAGTCAATGGTTTACAATAAGAGGTTTATTTATTTAATGTCATTAATATTCATGATTCTATATTTTTTTTGTGTTATGGCCATACGAGATTTGGTAGTTTTATTCTTAACTTTTATGTTCGTGCGGGCTTTTGTAAGTTTATTATTATATTTTGTGTCCATGCGGGCTTTATATTACGCAGGTTTTAGAATGTCCAGAAAACAGAGGAAACTCTACCCAATTTTTTTTTGTCTGTGAACTACTAAAGGCTTGTAATATTTTGAAGTTTGTATGTACATTAGTTTATCAACAACGTGCAAGATTTGCAATTGGTGAATTTTTTTGTTTTGAAATAATTAATTTTTTTTCTTTTATCCAAAAATTTATCATAGTTCAAAACCGTTCCAAAAGTGTATCAAATTTTAGCACGGTTTTGAACTGTGCAAAAAAATTATTAAAATGTGCTCAATCTGGCACAGTTCAAAACTGTGTCAGAAATATCAAATTCTGGCATGATTTAAAAGTCTGTCAGAAGTGTTCCTGTTTGATCAAATCTGGCACACTTTAAACCATGCTAGAAAAAAATGGCCATTTTGGAACACCTGATTATGGCATAGTTCAAAACCGTGCCAGATTTGATCTAGCACAGTTTTAAACCGTGCCAGATTCCTATTTTCGGTTTAGTGGTTAGTTTGGAGAGAGAGAAGCATTTAGAGAAAGAGAAAGGGGACGTGACAAAACAAGTTGCTAGTCTGACGAGAGACCTTCTTGCATTCGAGGAGGCTTGAAAGATTCTTGAATCCCTCGTAGACCAACTCAATGATGATCTTGAGAGAGCACGGGAGGTCAATGTACAAATTGAGGACATATCTAGTAAGATGGGAAAGATGCTCCTCGGCCCCATTTTAGGTTTTGGTGAGAGACCGAGAATAGGTTTTGATAGTGCTTCCACATCTTAAATCGCATCTGGACCAATTCCTAAGTTCACAACAAATCCGTATGGTCATCACCAAAAACCCCAAAGAAGAGTTCGACCAATAAAATCAGACCAAGGTCGACCTAAGACTGTGTATATTTGTACATACTTCAAAAGGAAGGGCCACCGTAGGGAGTTTTACTATAGTTTGGGTTGAACACTATGTACGTTTTCTCCCCCACGTGCCGCTAGCGACTTTTCGAGTCTGAGAGAGAAGGTAGAGTTTCTAGTCGCCACTTCTCACAGTTTGATGGAGGAATTCCAACGTATTTCTTCTCCATTAGTGGATACTTCCAACATCCTTGCTGGAAACACCAACAACAAGGGTAAACAAAAGGTTACCACTTCTTGGGTGCCTAAAAATGATGCAAAATCCCTTGTTGCTCTGAAAGAACATAATACCTCACAGTGGTATTTCGATAGTGGGTGCTCCAAGCACATGGCAAGTGATGTCTCATTTTTTACCTACCTAGAGGATAAAAAGGAAAATAAAGTTACTTTTGGAGATGGAAGTAAGTCTAGGATAGTGCGACGAGGTACAGTAGAGATAGTGAGACTTCCCAAACTAGATAATGTTTTGTACATTAAAGGTTTGAAAGCAAACCTCCTCAGCATTATCTAGTTGTGAAATGTTGACTTTGCAGTTAAGTTTGATCGGGATTCGTGTAATGTTTACGATCGAGCCGATAAGCTTTTATTTCAAGGGGTGAGGTCTGAAGCTAATTGTTATGGGATTGTGCCAAAGTCCTCATTTGTCTGCAACAGCGCCACGATTACTCCTATGGATATATGGCACCAACGTCTAGATCATGTGAACTTTAGATATTTATAGAGATTAGATGGCATACCATCACTTGTGAAGTCAACTTCCATGAATTGCGGACCCTGTCAGCTGGGAAAATAAGCCCGTAGTCCCCACCGAAAGTTGAATTCCATTACCACTATCTGTGTACTCGAGTTGATTCGCATGGATCTTATGGGTCCTACTTGTATCGAGAGTTTGGGTGGTAAGAGGTATATCCTCGTGATGGTGGATGATTTCTCTCGCTACTCGATTGTAGGTTTTTTGAGAGAGAAATCATATGTTGTGGAATTTCTTACGACCAAGTGTTGTGCCCTGCAAAATCAACAAGGAGTCACTATTAATAGAATGCGTAGTGATAATGACACTGAATTTACGGAAGCAACGGTAGATCTTTACTGCGATAGCCTCGGAATAAAACATGAGTTTTCTGCTGTGAAGTCTCCTTAGAAAAATGGGATTGTTGAGAGAAAGAATAGGAAGATTCAGGAAATGGCTAGATCAATGCTTCTAGGTCATAATGTGTCTAGGATATTTTGGGCAGAGGTGGTATCTATTGTATGCCATATGGTGAATAGGGTTTACCTTCTTCCCCACACCCTTAAGACGCCTTACGAATTGTGGAATAGAAAAAAGCTGAACCTTGCATATTTCCATGTTTTGGGGAGTAAATGCTACATCGAACAAGATATAGAGCAATTAGGAAAGTTTGACTTCCAGAGCGACGGGGGAATATTTCTAGGATATTCATTGAATAGTAGAGCATACTGAGTTTTTAAACTCAAGAGCTCTAAGGTGATGGAGTCAATAAACATCACCGTGCAAGATAACGAACCATCGGCGTTTGTTGATTCCACCCCTTTACGTAAGGAGGCCATTTTTACTGATGATGATCCCATTTTCTCTCACACACCCAGGGTGGACCCTATTCGTGATTTAGGGGAAACACCTATGTGTGTTCACAAGAGTCACGATCCTACTTACATTTTAGGAGATCCGACTCTAGGGGTCAAGACTCGTGACCAGCAAGAGAACATTTTTATCTATTCCTACTACACATCCAAAGTCGAGCTCAAGAACTAAAAATAAGCACTCAAGGATGAACATTGAATCTCTACGATGTAGGATGAGTTGCCTCAGTTTAAAAAGAACGATGTCTGGGATCTTGTCCCCTGACCTAATAAGATAAATGTGATAGGTACCAAGTGGATCTTTAAGAATAAGATGGATGATAATGGTACTATTATCCGAAACAAGGATGTGTTGGTCACTGAGGGCTACACACAGATAAATGGTGTAGACTTTGAGGAGACATTTGCTCCTGTTGCGAGGCTTGAGTCTGTTTTTTTACTACTCCCCATCGCATGTCATGTATGCTTCAAGTTATATCAGATGGATGTCAAGAGTGCCTTTTTGCATGGCATTCTACAGGAGGAGGTTTACATGGAACATATAAAAGGGTTTGAATACCCCAAGAACCCTAAACACAGTTACTATCTAAGGAAAGCCTTGTATGGTTTGTAGTAAGCACCCTTGCTTGGTACGAGAGGCTAAATTCCTATCTCTTAGCCCATGGCTTTAAGAGAGGGGGAGTTGATATGAGGTTGTTCGTCAGTAGAGATGACTGTGCTATTTTGGTTGCCCAAGTCTATATGGACGACATAGTATTTGGATCCACATGCTCCCATCATGCACACCACTTTGCGGAGGATACGATGAGTGAGTTTGATATGAGCATGGTTGGAGAGCTTACTTTCTTCCTTGGTCTCCACGTTCATCAGTTGGAGGATGGGATGTTCATCTCCTAATCCAAGTATGCTAGAGACCTAGTGAAGAAATTTGGCTGAGACTCTGCTAAGCACATACGTACAACGATGAGTACTTCCACTAAGATTAGTAAGGACACTTCAGTAAAGGACGTAGAGGAAACCTTGTATCGAAGTATGATAGGCAGTATTTTCTACTTGACTGTTAGTCGTCCCGACATTTCCTTTAGTGTTAGAGTTTATGCGCGATATCAGGCATCCCCAAAAGAGTCACACTTACTCGCTCTTAAAAGTATTATCAAATACGTAAGTGGGAATCTTTCCTATGGGATTTGGTATTACTTTGATACCGATGACTGATTTTTTGTCTATTTGGATACCAATTGGGATCGGGATGCAGATGGATGTAGGAGCACTTCTGGTAGGTGTTTCTATTTTGGTTATGCTCTTGTCTCTTGGTTGAGCAAGAATAAAAACTCTACCTTTTTGTCCACTGTGGAGGCTGAGTACATAGCCTCCGGGAGTTGTTCCACACAACTTATGTGGATGAAGGAGATGCTGGAGGATTATGGGATATCATAGGATGCCATGACTATTTCTTGTGATAACATGAGTGCGATACACATATACTCCAATCCGGTCTAGCATTCGTGTACAAAGCACATTAGGATACGCGAGCACTTTATCCGTGAGTTAGTAGACAAACAAAAGAATATGGAGTCGCCCTAAGGGATAGCTTCAATGACATACTGATACATATGAAACCAAATAATTCGAGGGGGGTTCGGAGGTTAAGTTATGGAATGGGAAGGTGTTAGACACCCATCATGCCCTTACGGTCTCTCATGGGTTAGTGTTGTTATTTTCCTTTAATTATTTGTGATATGTGTCCATGTGTATATATAATGGAGATATGAATCATCGACTCGTATACTAGAATAGATAGAGTGAGCTCTCTGTAGGAATATTCCCGAAAGTAATATTAAAAGATATGATCTACGCGCTTATCGTTGCGTTGATTGTTATAGCATAATGATAACACACACACACACACACACACACACACACACATATATATATATATATATATATATATGTGTGTGTGTGTGTGTGTGTGTGTGTGTGTGTGTGTGTGTGTGTGTGTGTGTGTGTGTGTGTGTGTGCGGAGGTGAGAGATATAAGAAATTAGGAAATTAGGACTCGAGTCTCGAGTTTTATCCTGAGACGCCTACGTATCCTATAGAGGCATCAAAGTCCACGCAGTTCGTATGCAAGATGAGGGGTGGGGTTTTTCCCATAAATCCAATCGGGGATTTCTCTTGTTTATATGTATGTATAAAGAGGTGTTTTAGTGTAAGAAAAATTTGAGAATTCTCGTTTGGAATTTATGAGCAAACCCTATTTTTCTTATTTTTTGGGTTTTTCTATGAAAATAAGAGATGTGAAATAATACTAAATAAAAGTATATTTAGATATGCGGTGTGGAGGAATAAAAATGCTAAGTAATGAAACAAGTTAATGCAAAATTAAGAGAATTTGAAGAGAGATTTGAGAAAGTTGGACCTTCTTGAAGATCTTAAGCTTGGTCTTGAATATTAGAGAGCTACCCTTGCACTTGGATGAAGATAATGGGTAGTTATCTTACCAATTTTGGTAGATAGGATGGTGGAAAGGGATAGTTAAAAAAGGATTTGGATGTGGCAATCACGCTGACTTCGAGAGAGAATTGCTGAGCTCGCTGAGAGTGATGGACCTCAGGTTTTTTTGGGGAATGAGATTAGTCCCTCCTTTTATAGTGTCAGGGGATTGCCGATCGGCATAGTTCTGGACCTACCTATCGGCAGGTGTCCCTAGGAACACTTTCATTTGGCAGGGTCTTGGACCTGCCGATTGGCAGTCTCGTGCAAACTCCGTTGGAAAAATGGTTGTATAATGTGATTCGTCTATCCAAATCATGCATGGAGAATTCCATTGGAAAGGTACTTCAGATACATTTGAAAGTCCTTAGACTGCTCCCGAGTTTGGGAGTTGAATTTGGGTCAAATATGGCTCGGAAGCGCACTCATCGATCCTTTGGGCGAGGAATCATCGAACGACGAAGGGTCATTCATCCTAATGGTAAGTTGGAATCATGCTCAGGGTGAACCATTGGAAAGGTTAGGAGATGTACTTAGACATTCCAAATAATTTTTCTCCATTGCAGAGTTAACTTCCGTCAATCGGGGCCCAAAACTCCCGATGGCCTGTCGGAGTAAAATGGATCGTTCATCCGTACCGTAAGTCAGAATTAAGCTCGAAATGAACTATTGGAAAAGGGGTTTCAGTGCCCTTAATTAATTCATTCAATATCATTCGAGATGAAGAGTTAACTTTGGTCAAATGGAGCCCGGGAGTGCCCGGTGGCCTCTAGATCAATTTTAGGGGGAAACTAGTCAATCGTCTGCACCGTAAATTGAAATCGTGCATGAGGTGGACCGTTGGAAAGGGGTTTTAGTATCCTTAGAGTATTCATTCAGTATCATTCGAGATAAAGAGTTTAAATTTGGTCGAACGGATCCTGAGAGCGTCCACTGGCCTCGGGATCCGTATTCGGAGTATAACCCAGGTTTTTGGTGGAAATGAGGAGGTGCTTGGGACCTAAGGAGAGACTTTGAGGGTCTTAGAATAGGGTGTATACAGAGACTCTCGATGGGTGAACATATAACAAGTGGAATCCATCGAATAGACACCACATGATGTTTTGGAAATAGGTCGATTCTGCAGACCTAAGGGACGAGAATGACTGATTCAGAGGGTCGAGGCCGATTTTTAAGGAAATAAAAAGGAACCTTAGGGATGGTTGATTCTTCAGGCCGAGGTCAATTCTGAGGACCTGGGGGTGATCGATTCTAAGGGTTGAAGAAAATTCTGAGGGCTTGAGTTGAGATGACCAATTTTGAGGTTCAAAGCCTATTCTGAGGGCTTAAGTTGTAGTGACTGTTTCTGAGGGTCGAAGGCAATTCTGAGGGCCTGAGTTGTACTGCCCATTTTTGAAGGTCAAATCCAATTATAAGGGCTTAAGTTGTAGTGATCATTTCTGAGGGTCGAAGCCAATTATAAGGGCTTAAGTTGTAGTGACAGCTTCTCAGGGTCAAAGTCAATTCTGAGGGCGTGAGATGTGATGACCAATTCTGAGGGTCGATCATAATTCTGAGGGCTTAAGTTGAGATGACCAATTCTGAGGGTCAAAGAAAATTATAAGGTCTTAATTTGTAGTGATCGTTTTGAGGGTCAAAGCCAATTCTGAGTGCGTGAGCTGTGATGATCAATTCTGAGGGTCGACCCCAATTTCGAGGGCTTAAGTTGAGATGACCAATTCTGAGGGTCGAAGCCAATTATTAGGGCTTAAGTTGAGATGAAAAATTCTGAGGGTCGAAGCCAATTCTGAGGTCTTGAGTTGTAGTGACCATTTATTAGGGTCGAAGCCAATTCTGAGGGCTTGAGTTGTAGTGATCATTTTCGAGGGTCGAATCTAATTCTGAGGGCTTGAGTTGTAGTGATCGTTTCTGAGGTTCAAAGCTAATTTCGAGGTCTTGAGTTGAGATGACCAATTCAAAGCATCGAAGACAATTCTGAGGGCTTAAGTTGTAGTGACCAATTCTGGGGGTCGAAGGGGGAAGAGTCAATTTTGTGGGCTTGAGTTGTAGTGACCAATTCTGAGGGTCGAAGCCAATTCCAAGGGCTTGAGTTGTAGTGACTAATTCTTAGGATCGAAGCCGATTCTGAGGGATTGAGTTGTAGTGACCAATTCTAAGGGTCAAAGGTGATTCTGAGGGCTTGAGCTGTGATGACCAATTCTGAAGGTCAAAGCCAATTTTGAGGGTTGAAGACAATTTTAAGGGAATAAGTTGTGATGACAAATTCGGCAGGTCGAAGCCAATTTTGGGGGCTTATGATGACCAATTCTGAGGGTCGAAGTCAATTCTAAGGGCTTAAGCTGTGATGACCAATTCTGAAGGTCAAATCCAATTCTGAGGGCTTGAGTTGTGATGACAAATTCTGAGGGTCGGAGCCAATTTTGAGGGTTTAAGTTGAGATGATTAATTCTAAAGGTCGAAGCCAATTCTGATGGCTTGAGTTTGTCAGGAAAATTTAGAGACTTTACTAAGGGATATTATCTTGTGGTTCCGCTAGGGAGGAGAAAGTGATCCGAGTCTTGGATATTTTTCTTTGCTGGAGAAATTTTTGGAGTCTTCTAGAGACATTGTCGGGGAAGCAGGATTACACTGGGGAATAGGAAATAATCCAAAGTGTGGGATGTCTTGGTGTCTTTTGGAGAGTATGTCGGGGAAGCATCAATTATCTCTTGAAGACTTCGTTTGGGGAAGTAGGGGTTTCGCTAGGGAGCAAGTGTGAAAAAATACAATTTTTTGGAAAAGAGGTTCTAAATCCCATTTGGGAATTTTAGAAACTTTCTGAGGACTTTTTGAGATTTTCTAGCATTTGTGGGAATTTTTGCACAAAATTTTAAGAATAGTGCCGACCGACATGGTGTGAAGGGTTCCAGTCGGCAGTGGCACGGACTTTTGGACTGCCTCAAGAGTGTGTAAGGTTAGTGTCGATCAGTGGGTGAGGGATCAGTGCCGATTGGCATGACCCTTCGCTTTCTATAAAAAGGGGGCGGGTTCCCTTCATTTTTCACAGCTTTCTGGCTTCTCTTATTCTGCAAATATTTTTTCTCCAAATCGCTTTAGCATTTCGAAATCAAAAGATGACTCTTGTATGAGTGATGCGACACACAGGGAGTGGTTAGATGTTGACGAATGGGAAAATTTGGAGTGGAGGGCCAGGGCGCCTCTTGTGTTGGGGAGCGAGATCTCCTTTGACTCATTCGATCCAGTGGTGGATGAGAAGACTCTTCCTCATGAGCCATTAGGTCATCTCTCTTCTAGGGTGTTGAACCCTGGTGGTTCTGTAAGTATAAATGACCTTTGGCATTCTTCTTTTATGATATGTCCTTTTTTCTTAGATTCTGATAAGGGTTTCTTCTTATTTTCTTTGGCAGTCTGATGTTTCTTCATCGACTATGCGTGCCCGCGGGACGACGAGGCTTAAGTATGTTTTGGACCACCTTCCGCGTGTGGTGCGTTAAGTAGTGTCGTCAGCAGGGTTTGGGAGGATAGTGTCTACGCTAGATAAGACTCCTCTTTCTACTGCTGTCTTATGTGCTTTAGGAGAGATGTGGTGGCAAAATACCCACATCATACATTATGGTTTTGGGGAGATGAATGTTACTCCCACAAATGTGCAGTAGCTACTGGGGCTGGATTATCATGGAGAGTAGATAGAGGTGGGTCGATCTTTGTGGGTGAGGACAGCGGCGATGACGACTTCATTAGGTATTGTGAGGCCGATAGTTTCTAGCAATTCTATCCGTTTGTCTCTTCTGAAGGAGGTGTTACTGAGCACAGTGATTGATGAGGAGGACGGGTTGTAGGTGAGGAAGATGGCCCAATTATTTATTTTGCTGGTGTTGGGGGGGTTTCTAGTGGCGTCGAGCGGTGATGTTATCCACTTGTGGTTTTTGCCATACCTGAGGATGTTTTCAAACATTCCTCTCTATGATTGGGGGAGCCTGACTTTGGTGACCCTTTATTCTTATTTGGATGCAATTAGCCGGTGCTACCAACAGACTTTTACTCGAGCCATGTATCTTCTCGAGGTATTTCTTTATTTTGTTCATTTTCCGTCATGCATTCACATTTTTCTTATATGTCTCTTCTTTGATTTCTGACTCTTTTCTTTGGTAGATGTGGTTCTATAAGGTGATTGGGTGTAATACCCAATTGATTAATTTGAAGGATGAGACCTTTGGGGACTTTTTTAAATTTTGTAGGTGGCAAAAGGCCAACCGACGGTCGAGGAAGTCTCTTTCTCTGGAAGCGGTGTGTCGGGTCTTGAATGGCTTGACTAGTGATCAGGTAAGCCCTTTCCATTTCATATTGGTATTTTGTCCCATATTGATGTTTACATACTAGGGATTCTACAGGTGACCTTTTATCCTTGGGGGACGGCTATTCAGGACATGGGGTTGACTGGGGAGAATGCGCAGATGCGTCGTCTATTGGCGCATGAGTTTGGTTATTCCTGGTATCTAGGGGAGAGGGTAGTCCAAAATATAATGTAGGAGGAGGTGGTGGTGACACCTGTGAGGGCCCTATGTCCATGAGGCAAAAGAGGATGTTTTCGGAAGATGTGAGGGTTGCGGCGATGATTTGGCGAGCCTTACTTGTTGTATAGCAACACGGTGGCAGCGTATGATTATATGGACTTCGTGATGAGATGGTTAATAGCGCCCAGCATATATGATGTGATTCCTCTCCCTTATGCGGGTTCAAGTTGTCCAGTAGGTTCTTCCCATAGTGCATGTGGTCCGTCGACATTCGCAGTGGCGATGACTTCGGAGGCTCCTTTTCTACGGATGCATGCCCCTACCTACAACATTCAATGGGATGATGGAGGGTCGATGCCTATGCTGCATCGTCCTAATGCGATGGAACCTACGGAGTTGGGATTAATGGAGGAGGTCCTTTGTCCTGAGGTATACCTTTCTTTTCTTTGGTTCCTTGATTTTCGTGATTTCTTCTTTGCTTTATGCTGATTCTGCCTTTATCTTATAGCAAGTCCGAATGTCCACCACTTGGCTGAGGGACATCAAGGATTGGATATCTTCAACGACTTCTCATATTTTGGACACGATTCTAGTTCCTTCTTGCTTGGTGTCATATGCCTCATCTGGAAAGGAGTTTGGCTCGAGGAGCGATGGTACATCTTCTCGCCGTATGGGAAAGAGAGCGTGCTACAGGGATGTGAGTTTTTAGAGAGGAAGATATGGGGTAGGTGAGTGAGATAGAGAGAAAGTAATGTGGGTTCAAGCTGAGTCCCGTTGTTTTTCTTTTATTCCTACAAAAATAATGTAACATAGAGAAATATCTATGCAATGCAGTTTTTTATCTTTAGTGGATTAATGCACTTTTTATTTTGCTGTTGAGACCGTAAAAAGAGAAGGAATTATTTGAGAGAATTTTATTTCAGAGCATAAGGAGTGACAAATTCGGAATGAGAATTTATTTTTTTGATTTTGACAAAAGAGGAAAGAGGGAAGTTTCTAAAAATCGGGGGTTGCCGATCGGCAAGCCCCCTGGCCTGCCTATTGGCATGTCAGTCCAGTCTAATCAATTCAAATCTTTGATTGGTACTCTCTTTAGCCTTTAGTACTTTATGGAGGCATGTTTCCCTCCAATTTCTGTAAGGTTGTGTCCTTTATTGAATCTTTCCAAGTATAAAAAGGGGTTTAGGGTGGAGTGTTTTCCTCACATCTTCCACAATCTTTCTCTTTTACTATCTTCTCATTTTGCAAGATAGATATCACTAGTAGCATTGAGTTTGCTAACTACCTCGAGGCTTTGGAGGTGATGTGCTCCTACAACATCGACTATGATGCTTTCAACATGCATCGAGTCTATTTATGGCGTAATCGTCCCATAGAGTGGAATATGCTGATGGTGGCGGTACAATTTTGGTACCTTGAAGACCCTATTTTCTGCTTCGGCTTAGAAGAAGTCTGTTCGACTTATGAAGAATTTTCTGCCATGTTAGGGATAAACCCTAGTGTGGTAGTAGCTATGACTGAGTTTCTCAATTTCCTTAGGAGTTGTTAGCTGGGCTCCTCCATATCTCACCCCCAGCAGCTATATCATTGGTTAGGGGAGGAATGATTTCTCTTCCTACGCTATGGCATTCTGTTCATCTGTAAGAGGTTGGTGATACTGGCTATACTGGAGCCGTCATTCTAGGACTAGTTTTAAAATTTTTGTTGGTGACTAGGGAACTATTGGTGGGCTCAAAATTCATAGCCATTGCATCATGAATGTCATACTGTAGTAATCTTGCGGTGGTGATACTGGTAGAGACTTTGAATGGACTGAGTGCCTGGCAGCAAGGCCGTTCTGACTTGTTGAGGTGTAGCCCTATAATGATGTTCATGTGGTTGTCTGAAAGATTCCATTTGGTGGTTCCACCATAATATCCTTTGTCGGCTGTGCCCAATTTATTTTTGCTCTACTTCATCTGTGTAGGCCTGGACATCAAAATTTGGGAGAACTAGTTTGTTGAGCACAGGGTTTAAAGTCTGCATTAGTTAGTGCCTTGGTGGGGACAACTGTCACCCATTCTGAAGTTGGGGGAATACCAATATGTTCGTCTGGTTGGTCTTAGACATACCTATTTCTATTTTTCTTGGCAGCTTCTGCACTAATTTGGTTGGGAGCCGATTGTGCCACCTCGAACACTAGATTTCTTTCCGATAGAGGATCTAACTGAGCGTCTGCGCATGTGTCTTGGCTCTTTATGAGAGAGTCAGCGATTTTTGGCCCATCCCTCTCAGTCTGTTGGGAGCGTTTGTCACATCTTTGTGGATTATATGAATTGGTTGTGGAGAGGAGTGGTTAGTAAGATATTGGTAGTGGAGACAGGATAAAGGTGGTTTGTCAAATCTAATACCATAGAGGGGGGTGTTGTGGTTTATCCAAAATTGGTCCATGCTTATTGGTCTATGGAGCGTTTGCTATAATTTATTTAGGTAGGGGAAGTCTAGGGTTCCCAAGATGTAAATGATGAAGGAGCTGGATCTTTTGGCAGTTGCGGGTAGGACTCTTGGGGAGTTTTTGGGAAATAAATTTGAAAGTTTATTTGGATTTATTTCTTTATTTTTTTTAGTAAGGTAGGAAGAAAGTTTCATGTCCATTATAATTGCACCGAAGATTCTTATTAGTGAAATAAACAAGATTTTTGATCATCTATCTGTGCCTTTTGATGAATTTTGCCTTTCGAATTATTTATATTAACCGCTAAGGCATGCATAATCCTTTTGTTCAAGTACATGTCAGAACAAACTGTTGTTCTCAGAGATAAGAAAAGAATAGAATTTTTTGAAAAAATAAACGGTCGCGCTCGTGTAAGGCGTATGAGATGCCTACGTACCTCTGAGGTTTTGATTTTTTTTCTATTTTTCTGAAAGAAAATGGTTTTAGAGAGGATCAGACCCACGTAGTTCTGGGTAGAGGGAAATGAATATTTTTTAGCATAAAAGGGATATGAGAAGGATCGTAGTGCACCGAGATTCTGGCCTAGTGGTAGAATTTCTTGAGACGCTCCAGGTTGACTGGACGATCCATCTCTTTTGCATCAAGGTTGGTGATCATAGCGGTGCCACCGAATAGGATCTTCTTCACAATGTAGGGGCCACTCCAATTGGGTTTGAACTTCTCTCTGGAGTCCCAAACAGGTTCCACTATTTCTTAAAGGGTTAAGTCCCCCTCTTGGACTCCGCGATCCTTAACTATTTGAACGCGCTATACAGCGATGGTACCCCTGTATGTGGGATAAAGCTTTTAGTCTCCTTTCGTCCAAGAGTGATAGATCGTCGAGGTGGCTTTGATACCATTCTTCCTCGATGACTTTCCTTTCGAGCATGACGCGTGGTAAAAGGTATTTATAGCTCCATGGGTAGGACTACTTCCATGCCATAGACCAGAGAGTAAGGGGTAGCCCCAGTAGAGCTTCGAATTGAAGTTCGGTATCCCCAAAGGGAATAAGGGATCTGATCGGCCCAGTCTCGATAACTTTCGATCATCTTACTGATGATGGTTTTGAGGTTCTTATTGGCAGCTTCGACTGCGCCATTGGTTTGGGGTCGGCAGGGAGAAGATTTGTGTATCTGGATCCTATACTCATCGACCAATTCTATGGCTTCTACCTCGAAATGTAACCCATTGTCTAACACAAGCTTGTACGAGACTCCATATCGACACATGATGTTTTTCTTGATGAATTTTTCCACCTTATTGGCTTTCAGAATTGAGTATGACTCAAATTTGAACCATTTGGTGAAGTAGTCAATGGCAACTAGGATGAACTCATGCCCGCTGGATGCCTTGGGTGTTACTTTCCCTATGATGTCGATACCCCATGTGGAGAATGGCCAGGGAGAAGTCATGTTGTATAATTCTCACAGGGATAGGTGCTGAAGGTTGGAGAATTATAGGCATTTGAGACATCTCCGAACATAGGCGGTACAATCCTGAACCATGGTGGTTCAGTAGTAGCCTTATCGAATGATCTTCTTGGCGAGCATATGACCATTCATATGGGGTCCGCATTCCTTGCTATGGATTTTCTGTATAATTTATTTAATGTCAGCCCCTGCGATGCAGTGTAGATGGGTTCCATCAAAATTCCTCTTGTCAGTTCTTTATCACATATGATGTACTGGGCGACCAATTTTTGGAGGGTTGCTCGGTCCTTCTTTTTAGAATTTTTGAGATATTTACCTTGTCGGAGGAGGCGCCAAATATCAAAATACCAGTAACCGAATATATCAAGATCTTCTTCTATGATGATCTCAATGTGGTAGCAATGGGTTTGTTTATCTTGCTTTTGGACTAGGAAGGGGGCCATTATTATTCCTTCGGGGATGTCAACCATGGAGGCTAAGGTGGCAAGGTCATCGGCTAGGTTATTCTTTTCTTGGGGCAGGTAGTGGAAGGTTATATCCTGGAGTTGGTTGGCCATATGTTCTAGGTGGGCATAGGAGGGTAGGAATTCTTCATCCTTGACTTTTCATCTTCTAAGTACTTGACCGATGATGAGGGAAGAATCCCCATAGACATCTAGGCATTGCATTCCTTTTTTTAGAGTGACTTTGAGTCATACCGTGCACGCCTCATATTCAGTCATGTTGTTAGTGCAGGGGAAATCCAACTTGATGGTAATGGGAGTATGAGAGTCATCTGAAGTGATCATAAGTATCCAAATGCCATATCCTTTTTGATTGGCGGCGCCATTGAAGAACATTTGCCATCAAAGATCATCTTGAGTGACAGAAAGGATGTTTTCATCTGAGAATTCAGAAATCCACACATCGGGTTCTTCTATGGGGTAGTCAGTGATGGATCTTCCTTTTATGGCTTTTTGCGTGACGTACGTGATATCAAACTCGGCTAGGAGCACCAACTATCAGGCCATTTAGCTGGATAGGGCAGGTTTTTTGAGCAGGTACTTGATGGGGTCCAGTCGGGATATCAATTTGATTGGAAAGGCGAGCATGTAGTGTCAAAACTTTTGGGTGACCCAGACAAGGGTGACACATGCTTTTTCCAGTGCAGTGTAGTTAACTTTGTATCTGACTAACTTGCGACTAGCATAATAGATGGCTCTTTTCTTGCAAGATTATTCAAGGTATTGGGCGAGCAAAGCCCCAACTGAAGTATCTGTTACGGTTAGGTATAGGATTAAGGTAAGACCAGGCTAGGTGGCATAAGTATTGGAGGTCTGGTTAGGTATTGTTTGATTTAGTCAAAGTCTTCTTGGCAAGCTTCGTTCCAAATCTTAGTTAAGTCCTTTTCGAGGAGTTTAAAAATGGGTTTATAGATGGAGGTCAACTGGCTGATGAACCGTCTGATATATCGTAGCTTCCTAAGGAATCCTCAAACTTCCTTTTCTATTCGGGGTGGCGTCATCTCAAGTAGGCTTTTAGCTTAGCGAGGTATGCTTATATTCCTTTATCACTAACCATGAATCCCAAGAGTTTTCCTTTGGTGACACCGAAGGCACACTTCTGTGGATTGAGTCGCATCTGGTACTGTCGCAGTCGTTCAAAGAATTTTCGAAGAGCAGGAATATGACCTTCCCCAGTCTTGGATTTGATAATCATATCATCTACTAGACCTTGACTTCTTTATGAATCAGATCATACAGGATAGTTATGGCAGCCCTCTGGTAGGTAGCCCCGACATTTTTTAGATCAAATGGCATAACGGTGTGCCCAAAGGTTCCTAATGGGTGATGAAAGCATTTTTTTATTGATGATCTCGGTGCATCTTGATCTGGTTGTATCCAACAAACCCATCAACGAATGAATTTAGAGCATGATTGGCCGTGTTGTTCACAATTATGTCAATATTGGGCAGTGGGTAATCATCCTTGGGTGAAGCTTTATTGAAGTCCCGATAATCAATGCACATGCGAACCTTCCCTCCATATTTTGGCTCGGGTACGATATTGTTTAGGCAGGTGGGATATTCGATCACACGAATGAAACCCATGTTCAACTGTTTGATTACTTCTTCTTTGAACTTCAGCGACCATTCGGTACAGAGCTTTCATAGCTTCTACTTGACAGGTTTGTAATCTGAGAGAGTAGGGATCTCATGTTGAGCTATCTCGGGTTCATTGTCGAGCATATCGTCATGGGACTATATAAAGACATCCACGAATTCCTTCAATAATTCTCTGAGTTTCACGTACTCATGCTTGTCAAGGGTAGCCCCTATCCTAATCTCGCGTAGTTATCTACTAAAACTGAGATTAATAACAATAATTTCTTCTTCATTAACTTGAACGCGGTTATGTTGTTTATTATTAACCTTATTTAGATCAGTTAAAAATTGTTCATTTGCAAAATAATCATCATCAATAGTTTGATTAGAATCTATACAATTATGTAAGGCACAACAAGATACTCAAAATCTTTATTTATTTCATTGATGGGAAAAACAACATTGAGAACCTCAGTAAAGGAGGTCTCGATTACATCAGAGTGAGGATAGACAACAGAAGAAGAGATGGGATAAACATTGGGGTTATATGGGATTTCAGCAGGTGAAACTGGCATAGTATTCCAGTTGAGGAGAGGTGTATCAACAACTTTAATCAGGAAGGATGGATACGGTGATGTAGTGCTTAAATGAACCATGTAGAGTGTCAGCCCCAGTGTCTACAAGTTGAATGAATCCTCGAAATCGATTTCCTTGGAGTCTCTGGTAGCGGCTATGGCTTATTTGATGACTGATTGCAAACGATTTTCGAAACTTTTGTCCCATGGGTAGCTATCTTGGAAACTATCTCCATTCCTGGTTTTATCTTCTTATCAGTATGGTCGTACCAAGGTTCAGGAAAGCCTCAAAAGGGGAAGTCTTCACCCTCTCGGATAAATCTTCCATTTAAGGAATCCCCTTAGATGGTCTAGATACAGTGTAGCCTTCTCTTTAGTCGAGGCTGACGAATCATCCTGAGTTTTTTTTCCTTTAGTTGATAGCCCAAACTGCAAGGAGGAAAAGCTTTTTTTCAACACAATGGGTTCGAGTATCCCGTGTAGTCTTCATCCCAGCCCCAGTCCGGGCATGAAGTGCATGTTTTTAAACATTTAGATCACATTGATATTGCCATAGGAGTCGTTCTCGGGACAAACCTTATGTTTGAGGTCATCCCCTGCTGGGAGTAGAAGTGGTTAAGCTCGGAAGCCTGACAGAAGCATATCATTAAACCCATATTGTATCTCAATAATTGGATTGATTGTGCTTGCATTCTTGGTACTGTTATCGTCGCCCAAGATAGTGAAGACCTACCCATTGGTGAAGAACTTCAGTTTATGATGAAGGGAAGAAGATACCCCTTTGATACTATGGAGCCATGGTCGTCCAAGTAGGAGATTGAAGCAAGCTGGGATATCGATGACTTGGAATTCAATGACAGGGTTAATAGGGCCAACTCCTATTACAAGTTTTATAGATCCCATTACTTCCCAACGGGTATTATCGTAAGCACGTACAACAACATAGGTTGGAGCGAGGTCACTCACTTTCAATCCTAGGTAGTTAAAAGTTCTCAACGGGCAGACATTTAGAGTTGATCTATTATCGACAAGAGAGAGTGGGACAATCTTCCCCATGACTTCGATGGAGATATTGAGTGCATAATTTTGGTTCGGCTCAATTCTTGGATTCTTCTTTGGAAAAGGATAGCATTCGGGTAGAGGTTAAGGATCTGACCAAATTTACCGTTTCTTCTAGCATAGTAGACGAAGGGACTGTGGCTCCGGTGAGCAACTTGATCAAAGCATTTATGTGCAGCTGGGAAGACATGAAGAGTCCCCATAGAGTGATGTTGTCTTGGGTATTCTTCAACTTATCGAGGATCTTACTCTCCTAGAGGGTCATTTCTGGCATATAAAGATTTTCAATGCTTATCCCCTTGTCATTTATTGATGGAAAACTTGGGATTTGGTAATGTCTCCCTGACCTAGTCAAATGGTTTATCGAATTAGGGAAAAACATAAACCCCATTTCCTTATCAGTCTCAGGTTATTCGTCCGCCCTGTTGATCTCTTCATGTAGTTCCTCAAATGATATCATCCCACATATGTTGACTACTAGGATAGTTTTCTCTGGAGATTTCTTTTCATATGAATCTTTGAATTATTCCCCCCATTTGGGGGTAATAATATTATCTATCCATGAAAAGTCAATGCACACCAAGACTTCAAGGTCTTCTTCGAATAGGTCTTCCCATTCTGCTAGGAGTTATAAGAGAGAAGGGACCAGCTGCCCTTGTAGTTTTAGAGTATCGAATAACTCAGTCATACTGTAAATACTGCTGGTTTGTTGAAATATTTCTACCATGATCTGGATAACGTTATCTAGGCTGACCTCATCGGTAGTTACTACCCAACTGTCTGACCCTAGGGCCCATTTTCGTGCTTATAATAATAGTTTAGTGAAACTATGACAATCAATAATCATTTGTGAGGGTAATTTTAGCCCAAAATCTAGGAGTTGGTCTTACACTTATGATAATTCCATACTTCTATTTTCAAAATGGGTACGGCCAGCGATGCATGATCTATTGAGGAGTGACAGTGCCTGATCAGTGAGGCTGGTAGAGTGCAGGAGGAAATATGGACAACATTGGAGAGGTTTGTGACAGTATATGGGTGTGATCTGGATTGAGGGATCAAATTATGGGTTTCTTCCAAGAAGATGACATTGGCATGCTTTGGGAGTGGATTGTGAGTAGTGTTTGTCTTAGGATTGGTTAGTGGGGCAATGTCACCCCGGTCTATTAGACCTTGGATTATATTTCGAAGGTGAAAGCATTGGTCGGTGGTATTACCAGCAGTTTGGTGAAAGGAGCAATGAGCATATGTCTTGAAGGTTTTGGGAAGTGGGGTTGGCGATGGAAGAGGGTCCAATGGTTTGATAAAGTTTTGTCTTAATAGGGCTTGGTAAACTTTGGAGAGGGGAGCATGGAGCTCAGTGTATTCCTTTCGAACTGGGATAGGGAGGATATTTGGTGCCCATGAGGTGGTTGGTTAGGAAATGTTGTTGATGGTTCAGATCACGACACTGGGAGGCTTATTATACTTTCTGGGAGTAAATTACTCGGAAACCTTCTTCAGTTTAATTTCTGAATTAGCTAGACCTTCCTCGATTTCTACTCCAGCATCTCTGAGATCTCGAAAGCGGGGATAATATTGTCCTCCCATTGTCGCTCGGACATGGGGTAAGAAATTCTTCTTCATGATGTTGACTTATTCTTCCTCGGATGGTCGATTGGTCATGGTGGATGACTTTTCCCTTCACTGATCTATGAAGTTACTGACTGATTCCCTAGAATTCTATTTGAGCATCTATAGATCATGATGGGTGACTTCCAGCTCTTCGTTGTATCTGTATTGTGACATGAATTCTCGAGCCACATCTTCCCAGCTACATATTCTGGACTCGTTGAAAGACAACAACCATTAGAGGGCATCATCCTTCAAAGTTTGTTGAAACATTTGGGCCATTATCTATTCAGAATCCCCTACGAGAGTCATGGAGCGATGATAACTGCGAAGAAGAAAAATTGGGGGACCACTTCCTTCGAATTTCTCGATATTTTTCATCTTGAATTTCTCGAGTAACCTTGCTTTAGGGTAAGGAGACATGTGGGTGTAGTCCATGTAATTTCTAGAGATTCTGACTTGGTCAAATTTCTTAGTCAACATCTTGAGATCTTCTTTGACCTTGTTTAATTCTTCTTGTTTTGGATCCATGATTACAGGCAAGTTAGCCCCTAGCTCAGTAAGGTTTGTTATAGGGATTTGGGCAGGTGGTGGCCCATTAGCAGGAGGGGAACGTGGAGCATGGTGATATGCCTCAGGAACCTAGAAAGGCTCGGGTGGACCTTTAGTACGAGGGAAAAGAACCCTGGGTTCTTCAGGAATAAGGACCCGATTTCGTTGCATTTCGTAGACCTCAGTTTGGAGGTTGTTAATCTTGAACATGAGCTGAGCTAAGACTGCCATCAGATCTGGCTGCACGACTGGTACTTGATCTATGTTCTCCATGGAAAGCGGACGAATTTTGGACTCGAAAGAAGTAGCAAGGGAACGGGTGGAGCTCCGAGGTGACTTGAGTGAAAACCGAAGCCAATAAGGGGCCAAGAAAAAGGTATGCGATCGACCTGAGAGGGCACAAAATGGGATTTATTTTTGAAAAAGGGAATGAGATTTTTTTTGACATTCTTTTTAAAAGGGAAGACAAAATACTTTTGGTATATTTATTTTTTTTAAAAGGAGAGGGAGAAATGTTTTTGGTTTTTTCTTTTTAGGAGAGAAAAAAATGATAGAGTTGTCTCAACATGATTATTAGAATTATTATGTTCTCCATTGTATTAGGTTTACCTAAATGCAAAAAAAGAAAAAAAAAGAAATGTCGAACGGGACCCGAGCTTGGAATATTAGGTTTGAGAGAAAATAGAGTATGTAAAAAAACGGTTGGACTTGTTACCAAGCTCATGGGTAGGGTCCCATTTTGAAAAGGATGAAATTACGTGAGAATTTGGGCGGCATGCCAACCATCTTTTCGGCAGAGTTTCTGGTAGGAACTGGCAAATTAACATGAGTTCCCTAGGTCTGATGCCTACATGTGGGTATGCAGTTTTGTTGGGTTAATTGGAAAGGGTTCCCCCTTTGGCATGACTTCCACGATATACATCTTTATTTTTAGGGAAATTGGTACGTGTGGACAAGCCATTTGATATACTTGAGTGTACGTGAATTGACTCGTGGTATACTAAATGGGGACAACACGTGTGAGAGAAAATTTGATATACTCGACATAGATGAACGAATTCCCTGCGATATACCTTCCATCATGACTTTGGTCAAGCGGTACGATGCCGGGGAACCGTTCGATATACGTCGAAGGTACTTAGCTAATAGAAGGTGAGAGTCATATCGTTTAGGCTAACTGCGACCTGCCGTGTTGGAACAATTGAACCCCAATTTTAAATTTTTTTAAAAACAATTTTCGAAAGTGTGGAATGTGATGGTTCAACACAACACACACACAAACTACAAATTTTAATTTCTTACAAATTAAAATTAAGATAAACTAATAGTGACATCAAATTAATCAACTAACAAATATTCACTTAAACAAATTAACTCAATTCAAGTGGTAAAATATGCCTACACAAATTAATTCATTTTTGCAAATTAGGCCAAACCAAATTTTATCAAGTTATCTAAACTTGAATTAAATTAACTTGAATTTTACCCAAACAAATTTTATCTCCAAATTAAATTATAGTGTGATTAAACCTGATTTTATCTTGATTTACCTAAACATGCATCTAAGTGAATTTTTTCAAGATAAAGTAAATAATATCACACTACGCCGCGATATACGAGGAAAACCCAAAACAGGAAAAACCTCGGATGACCCTGGCCTAACAAATCCACTAAGTATGGAATTACAAATTACAAGGCAGTAGACTTACACCAACAACTTGACTCCATCCAAGCCTTAACAGTCCTTCTTGTAAACACATCAGCTTTGTAGATAAGCATGGACTCCTCCATAATCTCGGACTCCATCGATGGGGCTCTTGGTCACCATCACCCTCATGCAAAGCCTTTCTTAGAGTGGGAACACCGCATCACGCAAACCAAAGTCTTTTTTTGTGGGATGTAGAAGTAAAACCAAACTTCTCCTTCTTTATGGTAGAGATGAACCAATGGTGCAAAACAATACTCCACGTCACAAACATATATATATATATATATATATATGCAGAACTTGGAATTTTAAACAAACTAAATGGGTGTATATCTTTTGTGTTTTGAAAGAGGTTAAGCCATCTAAATTAAACACAGAAAAGGGAATTTTCTAAACATGAATTTGTCACTCAAAATCTTTATAGAATAATGTGAAAAGTCTTAAAAAGTTATATCCCAAAATTGGTTAAAATCTGACAAGAGTAGTGACGACAAAGTAGTCGGAATATGGAGAAAACTGTCAACATTGTTTCCCGCCAGAAATCTCGTCTGAACGACATTTCAGGGTCGTTCAAAGGACAATGTTCGAACGAGATTTCTGAGCCAAAATAGTTAAAATTATCATTGGAAGAGTTCATTCGAATGAACTCATTAGAACGAGACTTCTAACGACAAACCATTGTAGAATTGGGAAACTCGTTGGCAAAACTCGTTCGAACAATGTTCTCGTTTGGACGACAATTTCGAACAAAATGTTAGAATAGTCAAATTTCATTTTAAGCCCAAAACCTTTTTATTCAAAGTTCTAAAATAACTTTCTGAAAATAAAATTTGTTTTAAATAAAATTACACACAAGAAAAATATTCCAAGTCTCTCTCTCTCTTTCTCTCTCTCTCTCTCTCTATATATATATATATATATATAGCATTCATACCTTTGGAGACCTTGGAAATAATTTTTTGTTGATGTAGAAACATGGCACTTTGTAAACTCGACACTCTGATATTTTCACTTTGAAATACTAGCCGCTATGTCTTTAACTTTACATGTCATATTCTTAAAGGATACACATGAACACTATCCTATGTCTCAAATGTTTTTGTCTGGAATTGATCCAAAATGACAAAGGACTCAATTGGAAATTTGTGTCCTTACATGCCGGACCAGCGCCCATCACGAAGTGACCTTCCAATTACGGGAAAAAAATTGGTCAATAACAATGCTCTTTGGTGTAGTAGTGTGCAATAATGCATGATCCCTTTATTAGTATCTTATGGAAAGAATATTTTGTATTTGATGAGCATCATGCTAAGTGAGGATCAAGTATGACTATTAGAAGTAAATCTACACTAATCCTGGATATATACAAGTGTGACGTATGTGCTAGTGACAAAAAGAAATGAGTATATAGGTAGGCACACAAGAAAACAAAACACCCAAGTAAACAGAGTCTTGACCTCAAAATCATATAGTCCCCAACGGAGTTGCCAATGTGGCCATCTCGATCCCCGATAATTCCCTTCGTGGGGGATTTCGGTCCCGCGTTCCCTTTTGGGAGCGCTTCAGCAGTTGTCAGTGCGGGGTGAAAATATAGAGAAATGGAGTCGTCAATCTATTTTACTCAAAATAGGCAAAAGAAAATGCATCCACCCTGAGGGATAGCATCAAATTCATACTGATACATACGAAACCATATAATTCGAGGGGGGTTCGGAGGCTAAGTTACGGAATGGGAAGGTGTTAGCACCCATCATGCCCTTGCGGTCTCTCATGGGTTACTGTTGTTGCTTTCCTTTATTTCTACATGATATGTGTGCATGCGTACATATAATGGAGATAGGAATCATTGACTCGTATCATAGAATATATAGAGTGAGTTATCCATAGGAATATTCCCAAAAGTAATATTAAAAGATATGATCTACTTGCTTATCGTTGCGTTGATCATTATAATAGAACGATAACACATGTGAAATAATACGTTAATAAAAACAAAGTATATAATATATATATATATATATATATAGGGATAGGTTCTCTAGTGAACTTAAAAACCGAACTTTTTAAAGAACCTTAACAAAAACACCAAACAATCAATTAATTTTAATTTTTATGTTGTAATTGGTTAGTGCCAGTGGCAACGAACATGCATGTCGATTGATCCTCCCCCCCACCATGGCAGCCTTTATAACAACCCTTATGGTAGCAGGGCTGCCATAGGGGTGGCGGCGGGGGGGTGGGTGGGGGTGTTGGGGATCGATCGACACGCATGTTCATTGCTGTTGGCGCGAACCAATTACTATATAGGAATTAAAATTAATGGGGTGTTAAGTGTTTTTTGTTAAGGTCCATTAAAAATTTTGGTTTAGGTTCACTAGAGAACCTTTCCCTATATGTGCGTGTGTGTGTGTGTACGGAGGTGAGAAATTTAAGAAATTAAGAAATTAGGAAATTAGGACTCGAGTCTCGGGTTTTACACCGAGACACCTATGTAGCCTATAGAGGCATCAAAGTCTCCGTAGTTTGTATGCAAGACGAGGGGGTGGGGTTTATCCAATAAATCTAACCGAGGATTTCTCTTGTTTATGTGTGTGTAGAAAGAGGTGTTTTAGTGTAAGAAAATTAGGAGAATTCCCGTTTGGAATTTATGAGCGAACCTTCTTTTTCTTTCTTTTTGGATTTTTCTATGAAAATAAGAGATGTGGAATAATACTAAATAAAAATTATATTAATATATGTGATGTGAAAGAATAAAAATGGTAATTAATGAAACAAGTTAATGTGAAATTAAGAGAATTTAAAGAGAGAATTGAGAAAGTTGGACCTTCTTGAAGATCTTGAGCTTGGTCTTGAATGTTGGAAAGATGCCCTTTAACTTGGATGAAGATGACGGGTATTTAATTTACTAAGTTTTTTGGAAAGGATGGTGGAAAAGGATAGTTGAAAAGGGATTTAGATGTGGCAATCACGCTGACTTCGAGAGAGAGTTGCTGAGCTCGCTGAGAGTGATGGATCTCAAGTTTTTTTTTTTTTGGAATGAGGTTAATCCCTCCTTTTATAAGGTCAGGAGGTTTTCGATCGGCATAGCTATGGACCTGCCTATTTTCAGGTGTCCCTAGGTACACTGTTGTTTAACAGGGTCTTAGACATATCGATTGGCAGTCTCGTATAGACTTCGTCGAAAAAATGGTTGTAGAACTTGATCCATTGATCCAAATCATGCACAGGGCCTACCGTTGGAAAGTTACTTCAAGCAAATTTGAAAGTCCTTTGGACCGATCCCTGGTCTGAGAGTTGACTTTGGGTCAAATGTGGCTCGAAAGCGCTCATCGGTCCTTTGGACGGGGGATCATCGAATGACGAAGGGTCGTTCGTCCTAACGATAAGTCAGAATCACGCTCGGGGCTGACCGTTAGAAAGGTTAGGAGATGTACTTCGACATTCCAAAGAATTTTTCTCAGCTCGAAGAGTTGACTTTGGTCAACTGGGGCCCGAAAGCTCACGATGTCCTGTCGGAGTAAAACGAATCGTTCGTCCGTACCGTAATTCAGAATTGTGCCCAGAGCGGACCGTTGGAAAGGGGTTTTTGTGCCCTTCGAGAATTCATTCAGTATCATTTGAGATGAAGAGTTAAATTTGGTCAAACGGATCGCGGGAGTTCCGGATGGGCTCTAGATTAATTTTTGGGGGAGAACATGTCGTTCGTTCGCACCATAAGTCGAAATCGTGCACGAGGAGAATTGTTGAAAGGGGTTTCAGTCCCCTTTGATTATTCATTCTGTCTTGTTCGAGGTGAAGAGTTTGAATTTGATCAAACAAAGCTCAGGAGCATCTGGTAGCCTTTGGATCAGTTTTCTAAGTATGACCTAGGTTTGTAGTGAAAATGAGGAGGTGCTAGGGATCTAAGGAGAGACTCATGGGGTCCTATAATGGGGTGTCTATACCCTTGGATTCGAGTGTCTTAGGAAATATTTAGGAATTTTCATAGCTGACTAAGGGGTTGGTCCGTGTGTAGCATAGGATCCATTTTCATGATCACATCATATGATTTATGTTGCTAGATTCTATATTTTGTCTCATTTTTTAGTAGTTTTTCTCATATTTTTAGAAAAATCCAAAAAGATTTTCATTTTATAAATTTTTGAAAAACACAAAAAGAGTTTTGTATTTTGTTTGAACCCTTTATGGTTGAAAATTTAAGATAACCATATTCACTCCTTCATTTCCATATTCCTCGTGACTGTTTGATAGTGATTTGAGATGCTAGATCCTTTCATCCACGTGCTTTACAATGTTTAGAGTCATTAAGATGCTATTAGTGATATCCTTCTACATGTTTGGCTCCTTATCTCCTTTATTGCACACGTGCACGGTTTATTTGAATATTGTACTTATCTATCACATGTTGTATTGAGTGTTTCCATATCAATTCTATCCATACAACGAACCAAAGCGATAAAACTTGACAAGATAGTAGTGCATGTAAAAACTGTTTGGTGAGATTGTGTGATTTATTTGAAAAATGGGGAAGGGCTGCGAAAGGTACACATTAATCCTTTGTGAATACTAAGCCACCGTTTAGATGGGAACTAAAACAGTGTATGGCACAAATCACATGCCAAGGTCCAAAGAGGTTGGAAAGAGCCCCGGAAAAAAATTAAAGGCAATAAAAAGAAAAATATGCCAAATATGGGCCAATTTGTTTGTTTCATCACCTCACTCGCATCATGTCAAGGATTATTAATTCCCAGGGAGTTTGGACGGAATATAAAACGGTTTTGCATGTCCTTGAAAGTCTTGAAAAAGCTTACATAGTGTTGGACGTTATTAGTGTGGAAATCACTTTGAGATTTGATTTGTTGATTATTCTGAGTCAATTTCTTATAATTCTACATTTTTTACACCTAAGGAAGATGTTGAGTTCATTCGCTAGAAGTATATTAAATTCATCGTGGACATAAGTTACGTTTGTATGCATTGAACAAATGGAAATACATATATACATATATACATGAAAAAAGAAAAGGAAACACATATATACATGAAAAAAGAAAAGGAAATACAAATATACATATATGCATGAACAAATGGAAATACACAACCCACCAAATGGAAATACATATATACATGAAAAAATAAAATAATGTGTCTGAAAAAATTAAAAATACAACAGAAGTTGAACAAATCGACTTTATGGCCACTAGAAATCATATATATAAATATCATAGTGAAATAGAAGGAAAACAGAGAAATCCGATTCGAATAAGAAATCACGAGTAAGGGTTTAATTTCAAAAAATAAAAAATAAGCAAGAGAAGAAACTCATACAAAAAACAAAGGGTAGATAAAGATATACATGCATTGGTATGGTTCCTCCATAGATATTGTAGTATTTTCTATGGGGAATCTGGATTTTAATTCAAATTATGGTGGTTGAAGGTATGTGATGAGCGTGGAGAAGCGAAGTCTTAGTTTTGGAACTAGAGGAGAAGGGTTTGATATTGAGTGGGATAGTAATTGAGTTCTAGATCAGAGTTAGAGATTAAAACTCAAATCGATCAGTGCAAAAACATGTTTTTATAAAAAATGGTGTTTTGATGAATGTTACAAACGGTTAGGTGGGTGTGGAGATGGTCTTATTCAGGTGGTGAGGACAACCCTTTTAGCAGTTCTATTTAACTTTAGGTTTTGCAAAATCAAGTAGTAGAAACCATTATTTAGTGGATACCATTATTAAGGTAGATACAAACATTATTTAGGTTGATATGTACAAATATATACAAAGCTAAACTATTCTTTGATTATAAATCAGTCTCAAAACGCGTTATACAAATATCAATCAAAAACCATGTCGTATCCTTACAACATATCCATATTGTATCCTTCAATATGGGCATGCAACGAATACTATCCATATGTACATGCTAACTTAGTTTTGTAAGATAATCTATACAGGATCCTACAAACAAGGAATATTGTTCTTCTACTATTGAGTATCTACACACTAGGATTGCGTTTTAAGACCCATTTTAAATTTGGTTTAATTGAAGAAAAAATATTTCTAATGGGTCTTGGTCAAGTTATCAATTAAATATATAATAGTAAGATACCTGAATTGAAGTAGCATTCGCCTGTTCACTAATACGAACAACAGTCTCGGGGGCCGCCAAGTGTTGAGAACTTGCAATCTACATAAAAAATGATTTTTTTTCAATCATGAAAATGTAAAGTTTAAAATATGATTTTAAAAAGTAGTTATCTAATTACCTGTTGAGATGGAGTTAAATGGT
Source organism: Sambucus nigra (assembly GCA_949130495.1). Lineage (NCBI taxonomy): Eukaryota > Viridiplantae > Streptophyta > Magnoliopsida > Dipsacales > Adoxaceae > Sambucus > Sambucus nigra. The sequence continues at coordinate 164,726,437 of OX422213.1, read as the reverse complement.
GATTTGATTATCGTACGACTAAAGATTGAAATTAGTTAGTTTGCTCTGATTGTTATTGAGGTTGCAAAATATACTTTTAAAATGGTATGGTTTTCTAGTGGAATATTGATAAACATGTTATTAGCATTATTTGACATTAGTATATACACACACACACACACACACACACACACACACACACACATATATATATATAAAATATGATGGGGAAGTTTTTGAATTATGTACACATTTTAACGGTGAGGATGAAGGACACATCCTTACTCATTTTCACAAAATGGAGGGTTGAGTTCAACTGCCTCCATTAATTTATGGCTGACAACCAACACATGGTGTGTCTGCCACACTCGATTTTGCACCCACACTTCCTCGATTTTGCACTCATGACTTCCTAAAAGCCATACCTTTGGTTCCCATTTGAAAATACTCCTCTATCTTTTTCTCTTTCTTTCTCAAGCCCTTTATTCAACCCTCTCATAATACCCTATTTTCCTTCTCAAACCCTCTTTTATGGCTGCCACCAGATCAAGGTGGTTTCGATGGTGAAAGTCTCAAAGAGAGCATGAGAGAAAGAGAGGAGTTCGACGATAATCACATGTACACATACACTTTAGATCTCGTATCTCTCTGAATCTCAGCGTCGACACCTCTAACATTTGGATTTTGGGTAATTAAATATGTGATTTCTATGTTAGGTTTTCATGTGGGGTGCTAAATTTTTTTCCGATTTTGATTTTTCTTTTTCAGGTGTGTAGATATTTGAATATAAACCTTGATTTGTAATATGAAATATAAAAATCTATTGGTGAAATTCCTTACTAGGAGTAAGAGTAAGAGATATTGAAATTGTTGACTTTAAGTTCAAATTTTTTATGCATTTGATCTTTAGTTTCATATCTATGTTTATTATTTAGACTAGGTTTTTGACACCACGGTCGAACATGAGATGATGAGTTTCATGGATGCATACTCAGGGTATAAATAGATATTTATGGACAAGGTCGGTGTTGAGAATTCTCCTTTATCATAGATAAAAGGGACTAACTACTACAAGATCATGTCGTTCGGCCTTAAAAATGCAGGGGTAACCTATCAGATGTTGGTCAATAAGATGTTTGAAGACAAAATTGGGAAACCTATGGAGGTTTATGTTGACAACATGCTTACCAAGAGACTTAAAGCTGAAAATCATGTGGAAGACCGTGAACAAACCGTTGACATGAGGAATAAATATAAAATGAAGCTCAATCCATCAAATTGTGTCTTCGGCATTGGTGTGGGGAAGCTCCTTGGCTTTATAGTAAACCGAAGGGGTATAGAGGACAATCCTTCCAAGATCAAAGACCTTATAGACATGAAGACACCAAAGATGATTAAAGATGTGCAGATCGAATCTTTTATTCTGTTGAGAATTAAGGTAAAGGTCATGTTCCTTCCTATATTTGGATTTTCAGGACAATGTTTTCAAGTTTATAAATCTAGTCCCTGTGGTACAATAGCATTTATTTGTGCGATCCCTTTAGAGTTAGGAGTTCATTTTTTTGGTCCACGCCAGCAGCACCATTTTTCATGGTGTTTTTAGTACAGGGACTAAATTTAAAAAATTATTTGGAGTGTCCTATTTTTATACACTTTCATAATTATGAGGACCTTTCCCTAAAACCCCTTTATTTTTAATAGGTCTGGATCGTCCTTGAAATTCCTCTAGAACTTTTTGCTTGACTTCTCTCATCTTTAAATGATCATAACTTCTTCACCGTAGCTCGGATTGAGGTACCGTTTTTCCATTGTTCTTGTAATTGAAAGATCTTCAACTTTTTAGTTGGCTCCACCTCCGGACTCAGGCTGAAAAATGACTAAAATACCCTTCAACTCCATTTTTCTTAGTTTCTTTCATTGTATTGAGTTCTCTCTCACCTTAACTAGCATGAAATACATGTAAAACACAAAAGAGATAAAAAAACACGAAATAATTGCCAAAAAGGGTTAGTATCATAAATACGAGACAAATTTAACTTATTTACACCTCACATGATCATAAAAATACCGAAATTAAGGGGATAAATATTAAGAATTTATGCCTAATCAAACCCCCCTAACCTAGAACTTTGCGTGTCCCAAGAAATGTAAAAGAATAAGAGTATGAGTTAAGGACCCTTCAAAAACATTATTAGGATAGAATATCTTTTTCACGGGCAAGCGATTTCATTTATAGTATGCAACAAGTCTTTAAGCCCCTAGGTTACCCAAGTAGGACGAGTGGTGTCTCGTGAGGGTTTGCAGTGAATATACCCACAAAATTCGTTATTGACTCAAAGAAAAATCAAAATACTTAAAACTTGTACAATTTAAACTCCCCAAAAATGGTCACTGCAAATGCATATTCAAGAGCCTCAAATCATAGCGTGTGTGTGCGAAGCCAAAAATCTAACCACTAACTTCCACCGATTGATCACTACATTACTTTCCGAAAATTCGCTTTGATTTCAAAATCTCACGGGATTCTCTCACAAATGAATCACTCGAAAATGTGTCTTATTCTGTCGGTATGCGTGATAAAAAGAGTAAATATGATGGAAACAAATTCACCCACACAATTATGAAAGATGGACTATTTGAGGTGAAAAGATCTCATCATTGGGATACGATCCTTGAAAAACAGGAAACATCATCTATAATTCACACATTTAATCTCTTTTATTATCTTTTGTGCTTTAACTTGACACGCGGTAACTAATTTCATAATTCAGACTCGGTTGAGACATTTTTCGGGCTTAAAATATATTGGGTAAAATGGAAATTATTTGGATTTTTGGAATTGAAAAATATTCTTATGATGTCCATTAGTGCTTTTCTGGGCTTCTTCTCATTTTTTTTCTCTATTTTTCTACTTGCTATTTTAGTTGAGAATTTTTCTTTTTCTTCTTTTCTTGCCCATTTTCATCGCACCATTTGGACTTTTCAATCTTTCACAATTCCGGGCTAAATGGTTTTTCGGGTTATCAAACAAAAGGAAAAAAAAATTATGAAGGCTCAAAATGGCTTGGAAAGGGAAAAAAATTCACGGTTTTTTTATGGTCAATATTTTTGGGTGTCAAACGAGGGCCAAACTTCATTGTCCAAATTATAAATTATATTACCATACGCGTCTCGAGATTAATTTAGTTTAGAGATATTTTAGTGCGCATTCTTCAAGACAATATCTCACACATTTCCCATCACCGATCAAAACAATAAAATAGAGATCATCAACGACTTATTAAAACACTGAAAAGAACTTTGAGTTAATCATAAACTCAGATTGATTTAAAAAATAAAAAAAATCGATTGACTCGAAATCTCACCAGGTTGTTAATCGCGACACTTTTATTCATTACGTCGTCAATTTTCACTCAATTTCCATCTTTGGTCGATTTCAACTTTGTGCATTTGAATTTTAAAATTTGACACTTTAAATTGAACTTTAATGATATTTTTGGAAATTTTAAATTTTGATTTTTATTTATTTTGAAGAAAAATATTTTTGTCTTTTTCAATTTTTTTGGAAATATTTGAAATTTTTTATAAAAAAAACACTCGGAAAGAACATGTGATCGAATCAATGAAACTAAAAAATAAATGGTAAGAATATCCCACACCGCTAACTTAAATGTTCCATTGTCCTCAATGCAAATCAATAACACAACACAAAGAGAGGAGAAGAAATATATTACCCAAATGGAGTGATCCACGATGAGTTCGAGTCTATTGAATCTGCAAAATATGTTAGAACCGAGCATAACAAAAAGAATAACAAACACTTTAACTAATTACTCGAAACTATAAAAAAAAAAGAAACAAAAAAAAAAGATAATTGTGTACAACCTATGATTAGAACTTCTAATAAGTTATACACTTGAAGTCGAAAAATTTAAGGGTCAATCCAAAATACAATTTGACTTTAAGGGGTAATCGGTGTACCCTCATTTTCTTTTATGCCTTCCGAAAAATAAGAATTTTGTTTGAACAATGGAAGGCGTGTGTGAGATGGAAAAAATGAACCATCACTAATTTGAATTTTTAATGGGATGGTGGGGGGTTTGGATGCTAGGTGGGACAAGTACCATTGAGATTTAAGAAAAATAGAATCACCTCCCAAAGATTTTTCAAGTAGTATGGGAAGAGGGGCACACAAAAATGAATAGTCCATCTTGGAAAAAAATTCAAGTAAAGAGTCATTGTCTGTAAAAGGTTTAAACATTTCAAAAGTTTTGAACCGAGTCACAAGAATCTAGAGTTACTTCTAATGGTTCAATAGCGGTCAACGAAAATGATGATGAAATAAATTCAACCTCAAGCGATTCGTCATCACTTGGAGATTGAATTTCAAGGGAGCACAACTCACTGTCAATGAGATGTTCTTCAAAAATTTGAGGTGACACACAAGTCTCAACCTCCTCTTTGTTTTCCAAATTAGAACGCATATCATTGCAAAGTGAAAGCACTTCCATAACAAGACCAATATTGATCACGCTTTGGGTGGAAAGAAAATTGAGTAATTGTTCGATTAGAAAAAGCACTCTTTCTTCCCGAGTAGGATTTCTTGGCTCTAGAACCTATGATTCCTCATTTGGTTGAAAACGTTCTTTAGTTTCAAAAATATCGAAAGAAAAGTCATCATTGGATTCAAATAATGCATCCAACTCTGACTCTCAAAAATGATTTTTTTCTCGATATTTGTTGTCAAGCCTTTCATATTCATGAATTGAAAACCACTCACCCATTTTAATAGGTCGAGGCGGAGATTCTTAAAAATAAAAAGTTTAAAAACTATTACCATATGAACCATTATAGTTAGTGAACTCACTATAAAAAGACATGATTACCGATTAGTTTGTAAATTGACAATCCTCATGAAGAGGTGTGCGGCTAAGGATTCAACTTCTCTTGGCGCTCAATTGTGCAAGGCTACAAAAAAGGTTAAAATAAAAAAAATATAAAAGAAAAAAAATCTTAGGAAATATTAAGTCAATTATAATCTATAACAAAAATATTCCCCGGCAACAACGCCATTTTTTATCTAGTGGAAAAACCGAGCATCTGTGTAATACGCTAATCGTTGTTATCGGCATCCGACCACAATAAAAAAATTAAACTTTAACTACACTCTTATGGAGTGTAGAGGAGAGTCTCCACGGGGAATGTTTGATAGATTTTAATAGATTTATTGCTTCAAAAATAAAGTGTAAAAGATGATGATGGGGTGAGAAAGGAAAAAGGGGAAAACTAAAGGAGTTAACTAAACCAAATTGAAACAAATAAAATTCGAATTAATTATTATGAATGAGAGATAAGGTTGGAACACAATCCTCTGAACTTCAATACGTTTATCGTAGATAAAACTAGGTATGTATTAGATAATTAATTAAATCCAGTCTTTATTAGTCTCAAGCATTTTATATATGAGGGTACTAATCCGCACCATAAATAATAAAAAGTAAGAATAAATTGGTGTCATTATAACTACACTTGCATCGCACTCCTAAGAATCTCGGTCAACTAGGGCAAATGAGATCATAATTCCTACGACTGTTGTGATCATAACACAACATGATTCAATCATTTATTTAATTCAGGGAACTAATTTTACACCCATGCAAACCACATCGGGTTGGGTTCATGCACCCCAACCCGTGTAAGTATGATTAACTATACAAGAATCCATTAACAAGAATGTGAAAATAAGGAAAGAATGATAAAAGTGTTTGAATTTAAGGTTACCAAGATTGAAGAACACAACCATGCAAGAAGAAATGAAAAATTGAAGAAAAACCGAAAAAACTCTTGAATTAAAGGTGCAAAATATGTAAATTCTTCTCTTAGATGTTCCTACTTGATTAGGATCTTTTACATGAATGAAATCTTAACAAAAAGGACCATAATGACTAAATATATAGGCTATAGGGCATTTAGAAGAGTCCCCAAAATATAAAACTCTTTTGGCTACAAGATAAGGAAAAAATAAAAATCCCGTATCTGGAAATTTTGTCACACTTAGAATGCGTGACTAATTTTGTAATGGATCTGGAGCGTGTCAAATGATGGTCCGAATCTCCCTTGAAATTCCTCTGAACTTTTTTCTTCACTTCTCTCATCTTCAAATGATCACAACTTCTTCATCGTAGCTCGGATTGAGGTGCCATTTTTCCAGTGTTCTTGTAATTGAAAGCTCTTCAACTTTGCAGTTGGACCCACCTACGGTCTAAGGCTGTAAAATTATAAAAATTCCAATCTACTCCATTTTTCTTGGTTTCTTTGACTGTTTTGAGTTGTCTCTCACATTAACTTGCATGAAATACCTGTAAAACACATAAGAGATATACAAAACACGAAATACTTTCCAAAAAGGGTTAGTATCATAAATATGAGACAAATCCAACTCATTTACACCGTACGCGATCATAAAAATACCAAAATTAAGGGGATAAATGTGATGAATTTATGCCTAATCAAACCCCCCTAACTTAGAACTTTGAGCATCCCGAGCAATGTAAAAACATACGTGTATGAGTTATGGACCCTTCAAAAACTTTATTGGGATAGAATACCTTTTTCGCGGGCAAGCGATTACATTTAACGTATGCAACAAGCCTTTAAACCCCTAGGTTACCCTAGTAGGACGAGTTGTGTCTCGTGAGGGTTTGCAGTGAATATACCCAAAAAATTCGTTATTGACTTCAAGAAAAATCAAAATACTTAAAATTGTACAATTTAAGCTCCCCAAAAATGGTCACTACAAATTCATATTCAAGAGCCTCAAATCACAGTGTGCGTGTGCGAAGCCGAAAATCGAACATCTAACTTTCACTGATTGATCACGACGTTACTTTTTGAAAATTCACTTTAATATAAAACATCATGGGATGCTCTCACAAATGTATCAGTCGAAAATGTGGCTTATTCTCTCGGTATGCATGATAAAAAGAGTAAATATGATGGACACAAATTCACGCACACAATTATGAAAGACAGACAATTTGAGGTGAAAAGATCTCATCATCAAGATACAAACCTTGAAAAATGGGAAACATCATCTATAATTCACACATTTAATCTATTTTATTATCTTTTGTGCCTTAACTCGCCACGCGGTAACCAATTACAAAATTTGGACTCGGTTAGGACTTTTTTAGGATAAATTGTATTGGGTAAAATGGGAATGATTGGGAATTGAAAAATATTCTTATGATGTCCGTTAGTGCTTTTCTGGGCTTCTTCTCATTTTTTTTCTATTTTTTTCTATCTTAATAAAATGATTCTCAAAAATTGAGCCTTACCTGGATTCTTCTACATTGCTCGGGACGCGCAAAGTTCTAAGTTTGAGGGATTTGATTAGGCATAAATTCTTCCAAATATATCTCCTTAATTTAGGGATTTTTATCATATTGAATAATGAAAAAGGTGTTGATTTATCTCATCTCCTTGTGAATGAATCCTTCTAATACATCTAGTTTCGTGTATTTCTCGTGATTTTTGCAGGCATTTAAAGTATCGAGAAAGAAAGAAATTGAAAGAAATCAAAGAAGAAAAGTCAAAAAGGGCATTTTCATAACTTTCCAGCCTTAGTCCGGAGATGGAACGAACTGGAACATTGAATATCTTTAATTTCAAGAACACTGGAAAAAATGGCACCTCAATCCGAGCTACGGTGAAGAAGTTATGACCGGTTGAAGATGAGAGAAGTCAAGAAAAAAGTTCTGGATGAAGAACTAGGCGATCCGAACCTATTAAAAATGAAAGATTCAGACCATTTTTTATCTTAATAATTTTTTTCTCGAGAATTGAGCCTTAGTTAGATTCTTTTACATTGCTCGGGATGAACAAAGTTCTAAGTTAGGGGATTTGATTCGGCATAAACTCTTCCAAATTTATCCCCTTAATTTAGGAATTTTTATCTTCTCGAATAATGTAAAATGTGTTGATTTATCTCATTTCCTTGCTAATGACTCCTTGTAAAAATTACATCTAGTTTCGTGTATTTCTCATGATTTTTGCATGCATTTAAAGTATCGAGAAATAAAGAAATTGGAAGGACAGTGAAAGAAACCAAGAAATGGAGAGTTGAAGGGCATTTTCATAATTTTACAGCCTTAGTCCGGAGGTTGGACCAACTATAAAGTTGAAGATATTTCAATTACAAGAACACTGGAAAAAACGAGACCTCAATCCGAGCTTTAGTGAAGAAGTTATAATATTTGAAGATGGGAGAAGTCAAGAAAAAAGTTCTGGAGGAATTTCAAGGGAGATCCGGACATATTAAAAATAAAAGATCCCGTTCGGTCATTTGTCACGCTCCAATCCGTTACAAAATTAGTCTCTCTTTCTAAGTGTGACAAATTTCCAGATACGGGATTTTTATTTTTTCGTTATCTTTTAGCCAAAAGAGTTTTATGTTTTGGGGACTCTTCTAAACGACCTCTAGCCTATATATTTAGTCATTAGGGTCCTTTTTATTCAGATTTCATTCATGTAAAAGCTCCTAATCAAGGAGGAACATATAGGAGAAGAATTCACATATTTTTCACCTTTAATTCAAGAGTTTTTACGATTTTTCTTCAATCTTTGATTTCTTCTTGCATGGTTGTGTTCTTCAATCTTGGTAACATTAAATTCCAGCACTTTTATCGCTCTTTCCTTATTTTCACACGCTTTTTAATGGATTCTTGTGTAGTTAATCATAGGTACACCATGCTAGATTTTTAGGGGTTGGGGTGCATGAACCCAACCATATGTGGTTTGTATGGATGTAAAATTAGTTCCCTGAATTAAATAGATGATTGAATCGCGTTGTGTGGTGATCACAACCGTCGTATAACTTTTGATATCATTTTCTCTAGGTAACTGGGATGCTTAAGAGTACGACGCAGGTGTAGATACAACTACAGCGCTTTATTCTTTCTTTTGATTATGTATGGTGTGGGCTAATACCCTCATGTATATAATTATTGAGATTTATAAAGACTGGATTTAATTAATTATATAATTCATTACTAGTTTTATCTTCGGTAAACGTACTAAGGTTCGAAGGATTTTATTCCAACCTTATCTCTCATGCATAATAATTAATCTGTATTTTATTAGTTTCAATTAGGCTTAGTTAACTCCTTCTGTTTTCCCTTTTTTCCTTTCTCACCCCATTGCCATCTTTTTCACTTTATTTTTGAAGTAATAAATCAATTAAAATATATCAAACATTCATGTGGATTCAATACCCTGACTCGCCGCTATACTCCATAAGAGTGTAGTTAAAGTTTAGGTTTTTTTGTATTGTGGTTAGAAGCCGATAACAACGATTACCGTATTACACGGATGGTCGATTTTTCCACTCGATCAAAAATGGTACTGTTATGGAGGAGTGTTTTTGTTATAGATTATAATTGACTTAATATTTCGTAAGATTTTTTTTCTTTTGTATTTTTTTCGTTTTAACCTTTTTGTAAGCTTGCACAATTAAGCGCCAGGAGACATTGAATCCTTAGCCACACACTTCTTCACGTGGATTCTCCATTTACAAACTATTTGATAATCATGTCTTTTTATAGTGAGTACGATAACTATAATGGTTCATATGGGAATAGTTTTGAAACATTTTATTTTCAATAATCTCCACCTAGACCTATTAAATGGGTGAGTGATTTTTAATTCATGAATATGAAAGTCTTGAAAACAAATATCGGGAAAAAATCATTTTTTGGAGCATGAGTTGGATGCATTATTCGAATTCGATGACCACTTTTTGTCCGATATTTTTGAAACTAAAGAATGTTTTCAACCAAATGAGGAATACGAGGTTCTAGAACCAAGGAATACTACTCGTTCAGAAAGAGTGCTTTTTCTAATCAAACAATTACTCAATTTTATTTCCACCCAAAGCATGATCGATATTGTTCTTGTTACGAAAGTGCTCTCACTTTGCGATGATATGCGTTCTAATTTGGAAAACAAAGAGGAGGTTGAGACTTGTGTGTCACCTCAAATTTTTTAAGAACATCTCATTAACAGTGAGTCGTGCTCCCTTGAAATTCAATCTCCAAGTGATGACAAATCACTTGAGGTTGAATTTATTTCATCACCATTTTCATTCACCCTTATCGAACCATTATAAGTACCGCTAGATTCCTATGAGTCAATGCAAACTTTTGAAATGTTTAAACCTTTTACAGACGATGACTCTTTACATGATTTTTTTTCAAGATGGACTCTTTCTTTTTGTGTGCCCTCATCCCATACTACTTGAAAAATCTTTGGTAGGTGATTCAATTTTTCTTGGATCTCAATTGTACTTGTCCCACCTAGCATCCAAACCCCCCATCATCCCGTTCAAATTTCTAATTAGTCATGGTTCATTTTTTCCATCTCACACATGCCTTCCATTGTTCAAACAAAATTCTTATTTTCCAAAATTCATGCAAGAAAATGTGGGTACATCGATTACCCCTCAAAGTCAAATTGTATTTTGGGTGGACCCTCGAATTTTTTGACTTCTAGTGTATAACTTATTAGAAGTTCAAATCGTAAGTTGTACATAATCAGTTTTTTTTTCTTTTCCTTTTTTGATAGTTTAGAGTAATTAGTTAAAGTTTCTGTTATTCTCTTTGTCATGCTTGGTTCTAACATGTTTTGTAGATTCAATAGACTCGTACTCATCGGGGATCTCTCCATTTGGGTTATATATTTCTTCTCCTCTCTTTGGGTTGTGTTTTTTATTTGCATTGAGGACAATGCAACATTTAAGTTAGGGGGATGTTCTTCCCATTTATTATTTAGTTTCATTGATTCGATCACATGTTGTTTCCAAGTGTGTGTGTTTTTTTTAGAAAATTTCAAAAAAAAAATTCCAAAAAAATTGAAAAAGTTTGAAAAAGCCAAAAATATTTTTCTTCAAAATAAATAAAAATTGGAATTTAAAAGCCTAAAAAATGTCACATTTTTTCTATCTCAAATTGTAAAATTCAAAATGCACAAATCCGAAATTAACCAAAGATGTAAATTGAGCGAAAATTGACGACTTAACGAATAATTGTGGCAATTAATCAACTCGGTGAGATTTCGAGCCTATTAATTTTTTTTTGTTTTTAAATCGATCCAAGTTTATGATTAACTCAAAGTTCTTTACAGTGTTTTAGTAAGTTGTTGGTCATCTCTATTTTATTGTTTTGATCGGTTATGGGAAATGTGTGAGATATTTTCGTGAATAATGCGCACTATAATATCTCTAAACTAAATTAATCGCAAGACGCATACGACAAAGCATCTCGCATTTGGACAATGAAGTAGGCCATCGTTTGTTACCCAGAAAGGTTAGTCATAAAAATTCATGAAAAATTCATCCCTTTGCAACGCAATTTGAGCCTAATAATTTTTTTCCTTTTCGTTTGATAACCCGAAAAACCTAATTAGCCGAGAATTGTGAAAATTGAATATTCATCACATAAAGTCCAAAAAGTGCATAAAAAGGGGGCAAGAAAAATAGGGTAATGCTCCACAAAAATAGAAAGAAAAAGAAAAATAAGAAAAGAAAAAAATAATAGAAAAAGAAGAGAAAATGAGAAATAGCCGGAAAAAGCACAAATGGACATCATAAATGAATTCTCCAATTTCGAAGTCCCCACCATTTCCATGTTACCCAAATAACCATAAACCCAAGAAAGTCCTAAGCGAGTTCGAATTGAAAAATTTCCTACGGCGTGGACAACTAAGGCATAAAAGATAATAAAAGAGATTACCTGGCGTGAAAAGAAGATGATGTTTCCTGTTTCCCTATGACGATATTCCGATGACGAGATCTTTTCACCTAAAAAAATTTCATCTTTCAAAATGGTATGCGTGAATTTCTGTCGATCATATTTACTCTTTTTATCAAGCATACCGAGAGAATAAGATACATTTCTGAGTGATTCATTTTTGAGAGCATCCCGTGAGGTTTTGAAATCAAAGCCAATTTTCGAAAAGTAACGTAGTGATCAATCGTTGGAAGTTAGCGGTTCGATATTTGGCTTCACGCACACAAACTATGATTTGAGACTCCTGAATACGAATTTGCGATGACCATTTTTGGAGAGTTTAAATTGTACTATTTTTAAGTATTTTAATTTTTATGAGTCAATAATGAATTTTGTGGGTATATTCACTACAAACCCTCACGAGACACCACTCGTCCTACTAGGGTAACCTAGGGGTTTAAAGGCTTGTAGCATATACTAAATGAAATAATTTGCCAGTGAAAAAGGTATTCTATCCCATTAAAGTTTTTGAAGGGTCCTTAACTCATACTCTTATGCTTTTACATTGCTCGGGACACACAAAGTTCTAAGTTAGGGGGGTTTGATTAGGCATAAATTCTTCACATTTATCCCCTTAATTTCGGTGTTTTTATGATCTCGTGCAGTGTAAATAGATTGTATTTGCCTCATACTTATGCTACTAACCCTTTCTGACAAGTATTTCATATTGTGTATATCTCTAATGTATTTTACAGGTATTTCATGAAAGAAAGTGTGAGACAGAACTCAAAATACTGAAACAAACCAAGAAATGGGGAGTTAAAGGGAATTCTCATAATTTTTCAGCCTTAGGCCGGTGGTGGGGACAACTAGAAAGTTGAAGATCATTCAATTACAAGAACACTGAAAAAATCGGCACCTCAATCTGAGCAACAGTAAAGAAGTTATGTTCATTTGAAGATGAGAGAAGTTAAGAAAAAAGTTTAGGAGGAATTTCAAGGGCGATTCGGACCTATTAAATATAAAAGATCCGGTCCGGTTATTTGACACGCTCCAGATCCATTACAAAATTAGTCACGCTTTCTACGTGTAACAGAATTTCCAGATACGGGATTTTTATTTTGTCCTTATCTTTTAGCCAAAGGAGTTTTATGTTTTGGGGACTCTTCTAGACGACCTCTAGCCTATATATTTAGTCATTAGGGTCCTTTTTATTATGACTTCATTCTAGTAAAAGCTCCTAATCAAGGAGGAACATCTAAGAGAAGAATTTACATATTTTGCACCTTTAATTCAAGAGTCTTTTCGGTTTTTCTTCAATCTTTGATTCCTTCTTGCATGGTTGTGTTCCTCGATCTTGGTAACCTTAATTCCAACACTTTTATCATTCTTTCCTTATTTTCACATGCTTGTTAACGGATTCTTGGCTAGTTAATCATAGTTACACCATGATAGGCTAGAATTTTAGGTGTTGGGGAGCATGAACCCAACCCTATGTGGTTTGCATGGGTGTAAAATTAGTTCCCTAAATTTAATAAATGATTGAATCGTGTTGTGTGGCGATCATAACCGTCGTAAGACTTTTGATCTTGTTTGCCCTAGGTAACCGGGATGCTTAAGAGTGCAACGCAAGTGTAACTATAATGGCACCGCTTTATTCTTACATTTGATTATGTATGGTGCGGGCTAGGACCCTCATATATATAATGCTTGAGATTAATAAAGACTGGGTTTAATCAATTATCTAATTCATAACAAGTTTTATCTCTGGTAAACGTACTAAGGTTCAGAGGATTGTATTCCAACCTTATCTCTCATTCACAATAGTTAATCTGTATTTTATTAGTTTCAATTAGGTTTAGTTAACTCCTTTAGTTTTCCCCTTTTTTCCTTTCTCACCCCATCGTTATTTTTTACACTTTATTTTTTAAGTCATAAATCAATTAAAATCTATCAAACATTCCCTTTGGATTCGATACCCATACTCGCTGCTATACTCCATAAGAGTGTAGCTAAAGTTTAGTTTTTTTATTGTATTGTGGTCGAAAGCAAATTCGGTTTTTCCACTCGATCAACTCCCAAGGCTTGTGGACAAAAGACATACATGTCGTCATGTGGGCATACAGGACGATATAGAGGATGCCGATATGGGAGACTGACTTCGAAGCTATGACACATACTAAACTTGGCCTTCCCATTCATAGATGTTAGACCTACAACCTAGAGACAAATAATGAAGACAAGAGGTTGGACCTAGATCTGATTGAATAGAGCAAGGAAGATGCTGAGGTAAGGCAAGCAGCATACCAATAGAGAACGACCAAGTTCTACAACAAAAGGCTTAGACCTAAGCCTATAGCTATAGGGTCTTAGTTCTAAAGAAGGTTTGGCAGAAGAAGAACAAGTTACACCCAAACTGGCATGGACCCAATAGGATCATAGAAGAGGTCGTCCCAGGGACATATCGGTTAGAGAATCTAGAGAGGAAAGTCATTATCCAATTCATGGAATGCCGACCACTTGAAAAACTATTACTAGTAGTATTGTGTATGCAGTTCAATTTATGTACTTCTTTGTATTAGAAAGATTAAAGTGACGAGTGAAAATAGTTCCAAGTGTCCCCTCATATTTATTTTGTACGAGTTATCCAAATGCATGGTTTGAATGGTCTTAGACTAAACAACATCATTCCTTGGGTGAATTAGCATTGAATCGCTCTTGGTCATATGAGAAAACATGCCAGACTCCTCTCATCCATGGGCTCTCAATAACACCGAGAGGGTGGAAAATGGTGTGATAACATCACTAAGGTGGTGAAAAAACACCACCTCTTGAAAATCATTAAGTTGGTTAAATTATCTCGTCTATGGATGAGATTAAGCTAACATCATTAATTTGGTGATCTACTACCTTAATTTGGTGGTTTCTAATTTCAAAATAATAAAGTTGGTTAAGTTATGTAGTCTAAGGACGAGATTAGACTAACACCATTGATTTGGTGATCTACTACCTTAAATATCATTAATTTGGTGATTTCAAATTTGAAAATCATTGACTTGGTTATTTATTTCTCGACTAATGGAAAGAGAAGAATTGATATCTAACACCATTAATTTGGTGATAACCTATTTAAAAATTATTTTACTATGGTTATCCTAAACATCATTAATTTGGTGATTTCAAATTGAAAAATCGTTAACTTGGTCTCTCGACTAACGATGAGAGTACGAAGTGTTCAACATCATTAATTTGGTGGTTTGAAAATCAATAAATTCTTAATTTATGTATATCTATCTTGTCCAAGGAAGAGAATATATATCTCATTTAACGGTTATAAACATTCAAAGCAAATAGATAGGACACATTGAAAATAATTAGCAACGAGAGACAAATACTTGCATTCATTACGTACCAAAATCATCACAGATGTTGTTGATATGATGATACAGATCATCTCAAAATTTACTTTCATTATTCCAAATTTATTCAAAAGTTATACAAGGGAAATGGTCAAGTAAGGCCACAGGTGGCTTCCCAAGCAATATAAGTGAAAGAAGACTCAGCAGGTCTCTTCTGAAGGAGCATCGTCCTGGTTGATGATGCCATTGTCTATGGGGATTTCAATATCAGCTTCATCATCATTAGTTTCACCCTAGGTGGTATTGGTATTATCTTATTCAGTCGTCTCGTCTACTGGTTGTTCGGTGTTTTCTGCAGGTGTGCTTCTAACATCTTCAACATCGTCCAGAGCAGTACCGAGCAATGGGTCTAAAAAGTCAAGGCCCTGAAAGTGTTGGGGGTCAATATCCCAACCTCGAATTGCTTAAGGACTGTCCAATGACAAACCTTATTCCCTCGCCTCTCGAGGTTCCCGAAAGCGTACCCCCAAACTCTTTAGAAGCTTTGTATTCATCCATGATTTCAGGGGTTATGAATTGTTCAAATTCTACGAGCCCACGGTTATCCCCTTATTTGCTGATCTGATTGATCTTTTCCTAGTCATCGATGCTCAAGTAGGGGCCAAGTTTGGCAGCTATTGAAGTTTTTCTCATTCTTAAGGGACCCTCGGCTCTGAGGTAAAGCATGTAGAGTTAGGTGAAAATTCTCATACCCTAAAAATGAAAAAGTATCTCGTCTTCTAATGGTGGTTCAAAATTTGTTTAATAAAAATAACCTTCTTTGTCAGTTTCATAGCTATAAAGTGATAGTATTCAGGTTGAGCTTTGGTGCAGGAGAAATTATAATAAGACTTAAAAAATATGACTGGAAGGTCGAAGCTCTGACTGAATTTCCAAAGTGATATGAATTTGAGAAGAATCCTCCATGAATTGGGATAGAGATGGGTTAGGGCTAGGTCCAAACTGGAAAAGATCTCCCTCATAGTAGGATGGATGGGAACGAAGAAGCTGACCTTGAACCTATATTAATATATAGCAATCTCACCAGATCGGCCGTCAAATTCCCTCTCAGACTTGTAAAGGACCCTCATGTTGATGTGGGATTGGATCCCATATATGTGACTCCAGTACAGGAGGTCAATGTCTTTAACAGTTCTATGAAATGTTTAATCATAAGACGTGTCAAATGTTTCCTCGATCTCATGTCCAGAGTCAACGATTTCAATCACTAGTACTCTAGTGGTAAACTTATTCTGGAATTCCCCCTTGATCATGCATGAGATTAGCATCGCTGACTGGATATGGGGTTGAGCAATCGTAACTCTTGGCCCCTCAGGGGACAAAGTCTCATTAGGATGATTAGCCTCCCAGATCCAGTATCCCCTGAGTCGGTCGTATGAGAGGTAGGGACCCTCATGGCCTGCCCATAAAAGTCGGCCTTACCTAAGACCCTAGAAGAAAAAGGGCTAAGTCCTCAGAGGATGAGATGTCTCAAAATAATGAGAATCATGGAAGAAACAACATCCAAATTCGAGTTACGGTTGAAGAGTTATGATCGATTGAAGTTGAGGAAAAATCCAAGAACAAAGGAAGAAAACATGAAAAAAATTCTAAGTGTTGAAAAGAGGAAAAAGTCACCCAAAACCAGCGAAAGTTCCCAAACCCAGGTCGAACCGGTTCGGGGTGCCTGCAAATCGGTTTGGGGCTGCTGATGCGCGAAAATCTTCCTTTATTCTGATTGGTCCAAAGAGTTCCACGAAGTTACAACTCATTCAAAAACGTATTTTGACGAGGCTAATGACTTAGAAAAAGAAGTTCTTGATAGTTTTTCATAGTTTTAGAGGGAGAAAAAAGTAGAAGATCACCTAGGAACATAGTTTGGATTATTTTCTTCAATATTGATACATTTCGGGTTTGTTTTCAAGGTTTTAATCCAAGTTTCATTCCTTTTATTATTGTTCTTCCATAGTTATTTCCCTTATTTGCTTCAACCAAATTCTGTGATCAAAATAGTAATTTGCATCTTTCAATCTAGTTTCATAATGAATTCTTTCACATGCAACGTAATTATTTCATACATTGTTCAGTTTAACATGTCCAGCTTATTTTAAAAGGGTCGGGATGCATGAACTCCACCTGATGTGTTAGTTGTATGTGTATAAAATTAATACTCTGAATTTAATGATTTATTATGACCATCTTTCATAGCAACACAACCATTGTAAATATTTGGATCTCGTTTGCTTTCGGGTAACATGGATGCTTTAGAATGCAATGCAAGTGTTGCTACCGCGTGTACCAATTTACTCGTCCTCTGATTGCGTATGGTGCGGGATTGAACCACATATCCGTAATGCTTGGGAGTACTAAATTCTGGGTCTAATTAATCAATTAAATTTACGATTAGTTTTATACCTGCAATGCACTAGGGTTGAGGGATTGTATTCCCGTCCTATTTCCTTCATCATATAATTCAAGTTTTAAGTCATTCATTATCAGTAATTTAGGTAATTTAGAATAACTGCATTCCAGTCATAATTTGGTGCATTAAATAAATATTTTCAAAATTGCATTTAGTTGTAGTCCATTCCCAAAATCAATCTTCTTTTCTTTTTCTTTAGAGTCAAGGTTAGGTTTCCTTCGTTTGTCCAATGTCGTCACAACTCTGTTGTCCTATTTCCCTGAGGATTAATACCCGACTTATCGGATTATTACTTGAGAGATAGGCTTGCACTTGAGCCTAGAGAGTACGCACTTTTGAGACACATTCTTAGTCGCGTCAAGTTTTAGTGCCGTTGCCGGGGAGCTAGGTAGACTTAGGATTAGATCAAGTCAATCTCAAACTTTGACCAAAAATTTCTAAAAATCCAAAAAAAATATAAAATTTGAAAAAGCACAAAAAAAATCATCATCATCTCTCATAAGCCTGTTAATGGAAAATTTTGAACTCACTCCAACTCCCCATAATACTCCAATCCACATTCACGAAAACCCGATAGGAGAGTACAACGCTGATAGCCCTCACTCTCCCAACGATCCACAATTCTGGGTTCCACCTCCCACAACGTCTCACTCAATTTCAAATAATACTCCGTTTTCCCTCCTAGGACACACTTTAGAGCATGCCCCGAGTATACCAAGTGAGGATACAGAGTCTTTGAGAGAGATACAGATGTCGCAACACGATAATGAAAACATCGATGAGGAAGAGGCCCCGTACCGCCCGTTGAGAGATATCATGTATCCCGAGCGCACTGTCACTCCGAGATGCATCATGCTCTTGTATAATTAAGGGAAATTTCATTTTAAAAATGGGATGATCCAGATGCTCCCCCACTACCATGGGATGGATTTTGAAAAGCCATATCTCCACATCAGGGAATTTGAGGATGTGTGTGAAACCCTCAATGATCAAACTTTCACACAAGAGGTAATCGAGTCAAACTCTTCCCGTTCTCACTAAAAGATAAGGCTAAGACCTGGCTATGGTCTTTACCTCCAAGCTCGATTGCATCCTAGATGAGCTGCAATCTAAATTTCTCAAGAAATTCTTTCCTCCACGTCGAACAAACTCCATCAAGGCTCAAATTCAAACTTTTTGACAATTGGAAAATGAGTCATTCGATCGATGCTACGAGCATTTCAATGAGTTAGTTATTTAATGCCCCCAACATGGATTTGATAAAGGGAGAATCATTTCCTTTATCCATAATGGGATGAACATTAATTCCAAGAAACTCGTTGAAACCATGGGTAGTTGTCCGTTTATTGACTTAGACGCCCACGATGATGAGCTTCACCTGAGGTATGTCGCCGAGACTACCCAATACTGGGATACATCCGACCCTAATGCTCAAAATTTAAATCATCAAGTGACCACCACTCCATCGACGTCTGGCCTATTTCATGAATAAAATAATTATATGACGGACAATCGACTCGATGTACTTGAGAAAGGATTATGAGACCTACGTGAGGTATATGAAAGAGGACCCATCCTAAGCCCTGTTGAGAAGGTGTGTACAATTTGTGAGGCGGGTCATTCAACTGAGGAATGCCCAACTATAGCCTCCTACAAAGTAATGCTTCAAGAGAAAGTCAGTGGTATAAGAGGATTCAAGGATAATTTCGGTGCACCGCACGGGAATTCTTATAACCCTTCATGGAAAAACCATCCTATGGGAAATAACATGCTGCGATTAATCCTAATTCACATGTTGCCCCTCCTCTACCACAACACTTTCAACAAGTTCCACATATGCAGGGACATGTGCAAGCACCACCACCTTAAGGAGCATATATCCATCCACCGCGGAGAAGACTCGAGGATATGATAAACCAATTTATCAATACCCAGAATGCAGCCAATGCTAGATACGATCGCATGATCAATGACATAAATGCAAATATTTTAAAAATGCAATCATCACGGAGTGTCCAAGAGAAGGGAAAGTTTCCTGCCCAGGGCCAAAGACCTCCCCAAGGTCAAACTAGTGTTAGCTCCACTTCTATGGAACATCAGGAGCACTGGCAAGCTTTGACCACTATTCGTAGTGGGAGAGTCATTGATTTATCACCTCCCTCACATTACTCAACTAAAGACAAGGCGATTTTGCCCGACACGAAAGAGGTTGAAGATGTCCCCTTGAATGAGAGTGATAAAGAAGACACTAGTGAGACCGAGGTAGTAGTGAAATCACCCACCGCGCCACCATTTCATCAAAGGTTGATTCCTTCCCACAAACGAAACTCCTGTTATGAAGTGTTAGATGTGCTTAAGCAAGTAAAGTTGAATTTACCTTTCCTCGATGCCATTAAGCAAATTCCATCTTATGCAAAAGTCATTCAGGACTTGTTAACAGTATAGAGGGTGATGAAGGTAAAGAAGAATGTCTTTCTAGAACAGAACGTGAACTCCATCCTACTTAATGATCTCCCACCAAAATTCAAGGATCCTGGTGCACCCACCATTTCCTGCATCATTGGAGAAAATAAAATCAAAAAAGCCTTACTTGACTTAGGAGCAAGTGTCAATATTCTCCATTACGCCATATATAGGCAACTTGATTTGGACGAACTCAAGCCCACAAAGATCATTCCTTAATTAACGGATCGAACCATGAAGATCCTAAGAGGTATAGTTGAGGACGTGATCGTCCATGTTGACAGTTTCTACTTCCCGGTAGATTTTGTCATTTGGGACACGGATCCCTCCTTTGCCTCGAGCAATCATGTTCCCATCATTCTTGGGCAACCGTTCTTAGCTACGAATAAGACACTCATCAATACTCGAAATGGGAGAATGCAACTCACTTTTGGGAACATGACTTTAGAGACTAACATCTTCCTTATCGCCCAACAGACGGGGGAAAAAGATGATCTTCAAGCGGTGAGCCTAATAGATGAGATCGTAGAGCAGTATTTTGAGGAAAATTATTATGGAGATGCCCTAGGGTCCTGTTTAGTGTCGAGCCACGAGAGTGAGGGGACATACACGGAATTTGAGATGGAGGTTGAGGCGTTGAGAGATTTACTTGATGAGAGAGCATCGAACAAGGACGCGAGAGATGTAAATTGGGTTTCTCAATTCGAGGAGTTACCGCTGATGGAAACACGCATGGTTCCCTCCAGGGATACATTTTTTACCCTTGAATTGAATAAACTACCCTCCCATATTAAATATGCATACCTAGGAGAGGATGAGACATTTCATATTGTTGTCTCCTCTGGCCTAGACGAAGAGCAGGAGGGTAAATTGCTAAAGATTATGAGGAAGAACCAAGGTGATTTTGATTGGTGCATTGCTCATTTGAAAGGGATAAGTCCTTTAATTTTCACCCACAAGATCCATCTCTAAGAGGATGTCAAGCCCTGAAGAGAAATTCAAAGAAGGCTAAGCCCTAATATGAAAGAAGTGGTGAGGACCGAAATCATTAAGCTATTAGATGCTAGGATCATCTACCCAATCTCGGATAGCAAGTGGGTGAGCCCTATTCAAGTTGTCCCGAAGAAGTCGGGCATGACAGTGATTGAGAATGATAAGGGAATGTTAGTTCCCCAACGTACCACCACCGGGTGGAGCGTTTTCATTGATTACTGGAAACTCAATGCAGGAACTAGAAAAGACCATTTCCCCTTGCCATTTATTGATCAGATGCTTGAAAAAGTAGTGGTCCACCCTTACTATTGCTTCCTTAATGGTTATTCGGATATAACCAAATTGAGGTAGATGTACTTGACCCGAAGAAAACAACCTTCATTTTCCCTTTTGGTACGTTTGCTTATAAACGTATGCCATTCGGCTTGTGTAATGCACCCGCGACCTTTTAAAGGTGCATGTTGAGCCTATTTAGCGACATGGTCGATAGAGGACTTGAAGTGTTCATGGACGATTTCAGCATTTTTGGCACCTTTATCGATCTTTGTCTTGAAAAAATGGAAAAGGTACTTGCCCGGTGTGTAGAAAAGAACTTGTTGCTAAATTGGGAGAAATGACATTTTATGGTCAGTGAGGGAATAATTCTTGGCCACATAGTTTTATCCAAGGGGATAAAAGTTGATAGAGCTAAGATAGATGTCATAACCGATCTACCCCCACCAAAATCGCTCAAAGACGTGCGCTCCTTTTTGGGCCACGCGGGGTTTTATCAAAGGTTCATTAAGGACTTTAGCACCATCGCTAGGACCTTAAGCAACCTACTCATGAAGGACACCCCATTTGAGTGGACAGAAGCATGCCATAGAGCTTTTGAAAAACTAAAAACTATGTTTATGTCCGCTCCCATCATGCAAGTTTCGGATTGGTCCTTACCATTCAAACTTATGTGTGATGCTAGCGACTATGCGATAGGGGTTGTTTTGGGCAAAAGAAAAGAAAATAAGGCTCATGTCATCTACTATGCTAGTCGGACTCTTACCGGACCAAAACTCAATTACTCCACTACCGAGAAGGAGTTTCTAGCGGTAATCTTTGCTCTTGACTGTAATACCCCGTATTTTTATGGCTTTTAAATTTGGGGATTTATTAAATTTAAATTGAGATATTAATTTAATATTAATCTGGAAATTTATTTTCAAATTTACTACCATGATGTGAGTTACAAATTATTGGAAATTTGCGGAATATGACTGGATGAATAAAGTAATAAATGAGATTTATTTTATTAAAATTGTCACAAGTGAATAAAATGACAATTATGGAAATTTAAGTCAGGATTCACATGTGTCGTGTCGGGACTAAATTAGTATTATTAAAACTGAATAAATCATAAATCGCCCATATGGTCATTTCGAGTGCACCAATGTGTCTGAAAGGGTCGAGATAGTCAGAAAAGTGTGCCCGGGGGTTTAGTTTGGGTCTCGGGACGTTTTTAGGCCTAACCGGTAACTCGGGAGGGCATTTTGGCAATTTTCTATTTTTGGCCTTTAGTAATGACGAAAATAATTAAGATTATATCAGATGGAGTGCCACGGAAGTTAGGGTTCTTATAACCAAAAGGGAAGGAGGCCATAGGAAGAAGAAGGGAAAAAGCTTTCCTAGTGTTCAAGGTGAAGAACCACCAATCTTGCACCCTCACCCCCACCAAAGCATAGATCGGAAGAAGAGGATTACTGCGATATCAATTAGAGTCATTGAATCAGACCTTTTATTCTCAGGCAAGTATTTATCTTGCTTTTCTTTTAAGTAAATTGTCACATCATGTTAGATTAGGATGATTGAACCTATGTTTCATGGAAGAACTCAAGGATTTAGAGAACCTAATCACATGTTGTAGGGAAAATAAATAAACTCCGGACATCCCAATCTTACGTAGAGGATTACCCACGAAATTTGATTAATTTAGAAGTGATAAATCTGGAAAAAAGGACACAAAAACATTAAAGTTTAGAGGAAAGTTAGGGTTCTTGATAATTAAAATGAATTGGCCATTAATTCAATTCCGTTGTTTAAATTCTGCATGTTTTATGTAGAAAATCGTGCATATATGTCTATAGAACTTGTGGTAATGTTCTTTAAGAATTTGGGAGTTGTTAATGACATTTTTGGAGAAATTGGAAGATGAAACCCGTAGGTTTTAATGGTAGTTTCTGGGCAAGAACTACTTGATCGATCGATCGACCCAAGAACATATTTAGTTTGGTTTAAACTGGTTTAAATTATATGGATGAATCTAATTCTTGTGTGTTATTATCCATCTTTAGTATGCCAGAGTTCTTAAATTTTTGGTTATTTAAAAAGGTTTTTATATTTGGATTTAATAAAATGGAAATAAGGTTATAAAATTGTTTTGACACTTAGCTTAATTATCCAGGGTGTTTAAATTGGAAAATTTTATTTTGCGACAGTGATGCTAAGAATGAAATAACCATTCACCTTGATTTTAATTTAATAAAGGACTAATCACCCGGTATTTAATTAGGAGGGGTGCCCCATTGACAATTTTTGGTCCTACCTTATCGGTTCTGCCATTACTTGCTTCACCGACCATGCGGCATTGAAATACCTACTTGTGAAGAAAGACGCAAAGCCGCGCCTCATAAGGTGGATCCTACTCCTACAAGAGTTTAATCTCTCAATTAAAGATAAGAAAGGAGTAGAAAACGTCGTTGCCGACAACTTATCATGGCTTTCGTTCGACGTACCTAGTGATCCAATACCCATAGACGAATACTTCCCGGATGAGCAACTCTTTGCTACCTCTTCTTTGCCCTGGTTTGCGGATATAGTGAACTATCTTGTCACTGGATCCATCCCTCTCGATTGGACACAGTAAGATAAGAAGAGGTTTATTACTTGGTCGCGCATGTTTTTCTATGAGGACCCTTTCCTGCTTAAATATTACGCCAACCAAATCATCCGAAGATGTGTACCGGATGACGAGATCCCAAAAGTCATCCAATTATGTCATTTGGAAGCTTGTGGAGGTCATTTTTCGACGAAAAAGACGGTAGCTAAGATCCTTAAGTGTGACATCTATTGGCCCATAATATTATGGGATTTGAATAATTATTACAAACCATATGATAGGTATTAAAGGATGGGAGAGATCATCTGACGAGACATGATGCCATTGACCCTGACACTCATTATTGAAATCTTCGACTGCTGGGGTATTGACTTCATGGGCCCATTCCCCCATCCTTTGGTTTCCTGTACATACTTATTGTGGTCGACTATGTTTGCAAATGGGTGGAAGCTATAGCAACCAAGACAAATGACAACAAAGTGGTGATTAAATTCCTACAAGAACACATACTTTCCCGCTTCGGCACTTCAGAAGTGATAATCAGCGATAATGGCACGCACTTTTGCAATAGGCCATTCGAGAAGCTCATGAGAAAGTATGGTGTCATTTACAAGGTTGGAACGACTTATCACCCACAAACGAACGGGCGGGTCGAACTAGCGAATCGGGAGATCAGGAAGATTCTCGAAAAGACCTTCAATCCTACCCAGAAAGATTGGTCACTTAGATTGAATGATTCTCTATGGGCCTATCGTACTGTATACAAAAATCCTCTTGGCATGTCCCCATTCCGCTTTGTGTATGGAAAACCTTTCCATCTTCCCGTGGAATTAGAGAACAAGTTGTATTGGGCGATTAAAAAGTTAAACTACGACATGGATAAAGCCAGTGAAGCTGGCCAGCTTCAATTAAATGAGTTAGAAGAGATACGCAATGATGCGTGTGAGAACGCAAAAATTTCCAAAGAAAGGATGAAACTCGCTCACGATAGTATCATTCAATGCAAAGAATTTCTTACCAGACAAAAGGTGCTTATCTATAATTCTCGACTTCATCTATTTTCGGGCAAGTTGCTGTCACGATGGAGTGGCCCATTCATTGTAAGGAACGTTTTCCCTCACGGAGCTGTGGAAGTAAACGATTTAAAAGGGGGGAATACGTTCAAGGTAAATAGACAACGCCTAAATCTATATCTAGAGGCGTGTGTGGAAGAAGTCGACACCGTTTGGTTATCGGAACCCATTTACGGGATCGAGTGAGCTTAAAATGAGAGCTAGTTGCACCCCCGACGTGTATGGGGTGAATTCTTGCGTATAGTAGTCTTGTGTGAGTTAGGGTATTTTTTAGTCCAGAGCACGGTTCAAGAGAGGTATTGAGTTAGCACACTTTTTGAGAGAGTTTTCAGGTATTTCAAGATCTTGGGTGAGGCAATTTTAGGCACCCGAGGGTCTAAAACATTTTTAGGGGCAATACGCACAAGAGGAGATCCACGAGAACACTTTTTTTTAAGAGAAGAGAGAAATAAACCTTTCTGACCAACAAATTTCCCCGAACCCAGGTCGAACCGGTTCGGGGTATCTGGCAGGTTCCCCCCCTATTTTCCAAATTCATTCTCTTCCCTCCTCCTTTCCCTCCATTCATTTCACCACGATTTTCCACCCTCCAAAACCATTCCCCCTCCCACTTTCAATCCCAATTCCGTCCCTCCTTCTACTCCCACCAAACCCATTCCCCTTTCCCACCAAAAATCCATTCCTAACACCCATAACTTCACCCCCACTCCTCATCCATTTCTCACACCAAAATTCACTCTCACTTTCCTCCAGCCCATATCCTTCTTCTCTACATTCTCTCCCTCGCACCATGTCACGTCCCCGTCGAGCCAACTTCTGCCTTAATAAATATGATGACACCACCATCCTTGATGGAGAGGGTAAGGGCCTGTTTCAAAGCCTCCAAGAACACCATTGGGCCGAGCAATACTTCTCGACCACACGCCCAATCCACATCGAGCATTTTATTACTTGGGACCAGCTTCCCGACAATGTCACCGCCCTATTCGACCGCCGGGGGTGGTGCTCTTTTCTCTCTCCTACGAGAAATCATGTGTTTGAAGTCACCATTTGCCAATTTTATGCAACATTCATTCAAAAATCCTCCACGCTTCACGCGGACTACCTCTACGGTATCCCAATTCCATTTTCGGCCTCCATTACTGAGCGAAAAATGCGTGCAAAAAGGGTTGTCCTCCCCATGCCTTTAC
This sequence comes from Sambucus nigra, assembly GCA_949130495.1. NCBI lineage: Eukaryota > Viridiplantae > Streptophyta > Magnoliopsida > Dipsacales > Adoxaceae > Sambucus > Sambucus nigra. Next base: position 164,700,267 of record OX422213.1, on the reverse strand, counting down.
GATACTTGACAAATGGTTCCCTCCGCACCAAAGATGAATGCATTGGTCGAATGGAACTCGAGGAGTGGGACTCTTTTCCCATTGTAAGTCTTTCGGATATGGTGCGATTCACGCAACTAATTGCTTGTGGAGCAATCCACCAAACCACCAATGATTCGGTGGTCCAGTTACATCATGCTAACTTTCTCTACCACTTCCTCGACCCCGAGAGCACAATAAATTTGACCCAACTCTTCTATGCGAATATCATCAATGATGCCTATGACGAGTGGGGAAAGGCCGCGCTCCATTACACTCGCTTCATTACGGAACTATTAATGGATGCCGGGATAGAAGACCATGGGCAACAAATTCGACTCCCCCGCCCAATTGGCTCCACCTTCACCACTCGGAGTGAACACCAAATGCGGGTGGCTCACCCCGACCGTCCCATTCTCGACGAGGGTGTGGAGGAAGAAGAACATGATGACCCCATGATGGATGTGGGGGAGGAAGTAGAGGAGTATGAAGAAGATGATGATTCGGATTTTGAGCCCCCAGGGGCCATTTTCGATAGGCGCTTTTCGATGGTGGAATCTCAGCTTGACGGGTTCATCACCCAATACAATCAAGATCAAGCGGCTTAGAGGAGGGACACAAGTATGATGCACCAGCTCCAAGCCCACCTCTACGAGCTTAACTTCGGTTGTCCCCGCAATCTTTCTTTTATGATCCGTATGATCCGAGCCCACCCGGGCCCTCACATCCTCCTCCCCAATGAAACCTATGACTATTTTGATATGTTTGTTGGTTAAGTGTTGTCATAAGTGGATTTAAAATCGTTAGTTGTATACTCTCTCATCTCTTAAGTAACACATGCTTCTACATTGTTATAATATAAGGATGCACTTTTGTTTTATTTTTCCACACTTTTAATTCGATTTGAGTTAGATTTTAGACCTTTTTGCTTAAGGACAATGCAAAAGTCTAAGTTAGGGGGGTCATGTGCATATTTCTAAAACTTCACAAATTATCAAAAATGCCCAAAAATTTCAAAAAAAAAATCATAAAATGTTGAAAAATCCAAAAATATTTTTCTTCTAAATAAAGAAAAATTGGAATTAAAAATTTTAAAAAATATAAATAAAAGTCAGTTTAAAGTCTCAAATTGTAAAAACTCAATACATAAAGCTGAAATTGACCAAAGATGGAAATTGTGCAAAAATTGACGACTTAACGAATAATTGTGGAGATTAACAACCCCGGTGAGATTCGAGCCTTTCATTTTTGTGAAATTTATAAATCAATCCGAGTTAATGGTTAACTCAAAGTTATTTTCAGCGTCTAAAAAGTCATCGAGGATCTCAAGTATTTCACTTTGATCGGTTTTGAGAAACGTGTGTGATATTGCCTTGAAAAACGTGCTGAAGAAATCTTTAAATTGAATTCATCTCAAAACGCATATGGTAACGCAATAAGGAATTTATACAATGAAGTAGGCCATCGTTTGTTACCCAAAAAGATTAGCCATAGAAAGTCATGAAAAATTCATCCCTTTGCAAACCAAATTGAGCCGAATAAATTTTTCCTTTCGTTTGGCAACTCAATTAGCCTGGAATTGTGAAAATTGAATATTTATCAAATAAAGTCCGAAAAGTGCATAAGACGGGGCATGAAAAAAAATTGATATGCGCAATAAAAATAGCAAGAAAAGAAAAGCATGAATATAGAAAAGAAGAAGAAAATGAGCAAAGGCCCTAAAATGCACTAATAGACATCATAAGCAAAATTTTCCAATTCTGAAATTCTTAACGTTTTTCAATATAACCCAATACACCTTCAACCCGTAAAAGTTCTAACCGAGTCCAAAAATTTCGAAATTGATTACCGTGTGGAGAGCTAAAACACCCAAAAGATAAAAAAAGCGATCAACAAACGTGAATTAGAGGCAATGTTCCCGTTTTTCAAACCGTATTCCGTTGATGAGATCCAATCACCATAAATTTCCGTCTTTCTACTTGTGTGCGTGAACTTGGTTCCAATATATTTGCACTTTATATCATCCATTCCGAGAGAATAGCCACATTCCAAGTGATTCGTTTGAGAGGGCATTTCGTGAGATCTTGAAATTAAAATGAACTTTCGAATAAGTAACGTAATGGTCAATCGGTGGAAATTTGTGGTTAAATTTCTTGTTTCGCACACATGCACTATGATTTGAGGCTCTTGAACATGAATTGATGATGACTATTTTCTGGAAGAGTTTGAATTGTACGATTTTTAAGTATTTTGAAGTCTCTTTGAGTCGAATTTTATGGGTGTATTCTCTGCAAACCCTTACAAGACACCACTCGTCCTACTAGGGCAACCTAGGGCTTTAACGGCTTGTTGCATAGGATAAATGCAATCGCTTGCCCGCAAAAAAGGTATTGTATCCCAATAATATGTTTAGAAGATTTGTGACTTTATTCTTTCTGTTTTACATTGCTTGGGATGCGCAAAGTTCTAAGTTAGGGGGGTATCATTGGACATAAATATTGTATATTTATCCCCCTAATTTTGGTACATTTGTGAAACTGAGGGATGTAATCGATATGGATTTAACTCAAATTTATTATACTAACCTTTGTTGGCAAGTATTTCGTGTTTCATGTTTCTCCTATGTGTTTTACATGTTAATTATGCAAGCGGAGCAAAAGAGAATTCGAAACCATGAAAGAAAGGCTAGGAAGGCAAGTTCAAGGCATTTTAGTAATTCTACAGTCGGATCCCAAAGGAGGAATCAACTGGAAAGTTGAAAATCTCGAAACAACCAGAATCATGGAAGAAACAACATCCAAATTCGAGTTACGATTGAAGAGTTATGATCGATTGAAGTTGAGGAAAAATCCAAGAAGAAAAGAAGAAAACATAAAAAAAAATTCTAAGTGTTGAAAAGAGGAAAAAGTCACCCAAAACCAATGAAAGTTTCCAAACCCAGGTCGAATCGGTTTGGGGTCGAACCGGTTTGGGGTGCCTGCGAACTGGTTCGGGGGTCCTGATGCACAAAAATCTTCCTTTATTCTGATTGGTCCAAAGAGTTCCAAAAAGTTACAACTCATTCAAAAACGTATTTTGACGAGGCTAATGACTTAGAAAAATAATTACTTGATAGTATTTCATAGTTTTAGAGGGAGAAAAAAGTATAAGATCACCTAGGAACATAGTTTGGATTATTTTCTTCAAGATTAATACATTTCGGGTTTGTTTTCAAGGTTTTCATCCAAGTTTCATTCCTTTTATTATTGTTCTTGCATGGTTATTTCCCTTATTTGCTTCAACCAATTTCTGTGATCAGAATACTTATTTGCATGTTTCAATCTAGTTTCATCATGAGTTTTTTCACATGCAACATAATTATTTCATGCATCGTTCAGTTTAACATGTCCGAGTAGTTTTAAAAGGGTCGGGATGCATGAACTCCACCTGATATGTTAGTTGTATGTGTATAAAATTAATCCTCTAAATTTAATGATTTATTACAACCATCTTGCGTATCGTTGTATCTCATTTGCTTTTGGGTAATCAGGATGCTTTAGAATGCAATGCGAGTGTCGCTACCGCATGTACCGATTTACTCGTCCTCTGATTATGTATGGTGCGGGCTTGAACCTCATATCCGTAATGCTTGGGAGTACTAAATTCTGGGTCTAATTAATCAATTAAATTTATGATTAGTTTTATACCTGCAATACACTAGGGTTGAGGGATTGTATTCCCGTCCTGTTTACTTCATCATATAGTTAAAGTTTTAAGTCATTCATTATCACTAATTTAGGTAGTTTAGAATAATTGCATTCCATTCATATTTTGGTGCATTAAATAAATATTTTCAAAATTGCATTTAGTTGCAGTCCATTCTCAAAATCAATCATCTTTTCTTTTTCTTTAGAGTCAAGGTTAGGTTTCCTTTGTCTATCCAACATCGTCACAACTCTGTTGTCCTATTTCCCCGAGGATCGATACCCGACTTATCATTATGACTTGAGTGACAGGCTTGCACTTGAGCCTAGATAGTATGCACTTCTGAGACACATTCTTAGTCGCGTCAACTATCCTATGTTAAAACTATCACTATAAGCCTCTAAATAGTCCTAAACCACCGACCAAGGATGTCGGAAAATTGTTAAAGTCACTGGAAAATTTATAAAAGCTTAAATCTAACTGCAAAATTGATAAATCTTGAGAAAGATGGATGGTGGGGTAATCCGAAAGAAGTGGATGCTCGGAGGACCAAGAATAATCTCTAAAACCTGTCGAAACACATTGATCAGGGGAGAGAGAGAAAGAAAAAATGAGTTCTCTACGGAGAGAAGGGGTTTAGGCAAGAGTGAAATGAACAAGAAAGGAAAATGAAAATATTTAAATAGTGGAAATGATACACAGCAGTTTCCAAGGCATTTCATCATTATGGCACATTAATCTAAACCACATGATGCATGCCAAGTGTCACTCCATAGCTCTTAGCCATCATGTCAGACCTGACATCGAAAGGTCATCTCAGTAATCAGTCAGACATGTCTCATTAACTTCTTCCCCCATACATTTTTACCCCTCAGCCTTCTACTTGCATCTAAGGCAAAAGGGCTAGGCGTGATTGATATACCCAAGTATAACCCCATCCCTGCCTGGGACCCACTTAGCTAAGGACGACTATACAAATCGCCATGATTAACATTTTGTGCCCTCCTACAGTTGTCTTGTACCTGTATTCTCGGCTTCGTCTAGTATTTTAGGCCAAGATCTATTACTTGGCTCATTAGCTCTTCACAAGTATCGTCTTGTCCTGGCACCCCAGCAACCGAGATCTCTCAATGGGCCCAATGACCTTATATCAGTTTCGTCATGTCCGAACACCTCCAAGAAGCTAAGACCACATTTTTCCTTTATTCAAAAGTTTCTCAAATGAGAAATTAGAAGTATTATTATCGATCAGGCCGAGACCTCATAAAACCACACACACCCACATGTAATGCAGGTTTTTGGAGTGACCAACCCACGTGGACATGCAATTATAATAAAATCATAGGAGAAAATAAGGAGCATATTTTCATCATCATTACATGCTTATACTATGGACAAGTGTCTACTCCTTATTTGATGCTTGTACAAGGGAATACTCCATGCATGCTTGGGGGTGAATTGTGCATCCCAAGCACTATATATACCCATCTTCTTCCATAGAAGAAAGGACCCAGAAATAGAAAACCTTAGATAAACTCTGTCTCATTTATAATAGAGAGAGAAAGGTTGAGAGTTGTGTATTTCAGGCCGTTAGAGCCTCTTTTCTAGTGAAAACCCATACTTATGTGAGCCTTTTTTCTAGTGAAAAATAGAAACAGTTCATCATCCAGTTAAATTCTATTTGCGAAACCATCTTTAAACTCCTCCGAAAAGATTATACCAAAGTCTAGAATGAGGCTTGTGAGGAAGCCATCAAAAGAATGAAGCAATTCTTTACCCGACCTTCGGTACTTATGCCTCCGCAACCAGGTCTCCCTTTACTATTTTACTTGACCGTAAAAGATACCACAACAAGGTCTTTACTAGACAAGTACATTGAAGAATCCTGCAAAGAGAGAGCCATTTACTACGCCAATAAAAAATTAGTCGAGTATAAAATCAATTACACAACCTTAGAGAAAGCATGTGTCACCCTGTTCTAGGTCATTCAAAATCTACGACCCTCTATGCTCGTTTTTCCAAAATTACTGGTGTCCCGAATGGAACCTATCAAAACTTACTTGCGAAACCCGTCCTGTCTAGATAAATGGCTCGTGGTTGATGCTACTAGCTGAACTCGATACCATGTATGTCACACAAAAAATTATGAAAGGGGGATCCATCTATGATTACCTTACTGACTACCTCATGGAAGAGGCCAACATTTGGATCTAGGAATTATCGAATGAAGATATTCTCTACACCTCTCAGGAGAACCTCCGATGGCAAATGTTATTTGACGGTACTGCCATCAAGAAATTCTACAGCATTGGGATACTCCCTATCGCCTCTGATGACTCTCACACTACCATTTCCATCAAACTATATTTTTCCTACACCAACAATATGACTGAATACGAGACATGCAATGTAGGCCTCAAAGCCGACCTCAAGATAGGTATCAAGAACATAGATGTCTATGGGAATTTTTCTCTCATCATCAATTAAGTCCTTAGAAGATGGAAAGTCAAAGACGAAAATTTCTTACCCTTCCATGCCTACCTAGAAGAGATGGCTTCCTAGTTCCAAGATATCACCTTCCACTACTTTCCCCGTGCAAAGAACAACTTAGCTAGTTCCCTTGATACCCTATTCTCCATGTTCGACGTGCCTAAGGTGATAACAATGGACCCTTTCCTAGTCCAAAGAAAGCTTTTCCAACCCACTCCTACATCATTGATCTCGTCGCCGATCATGTCTTTTTTTTTAGAATTTTAGTGTATTGATTTTAGAGTGAAGAAAATCGATTGTTTTAGTTGTTTCTAAGAACATTTGATTAGTTGTTGTAGAGCCCTTTACGTCAGTTGAGGGAGGGAAAGTGTTAACTAATAATAATTATCTATAATATAATTTAATTTGAGTTGAGTGTACAATACATGAAACAAGTTGACTATGTATAGTTTCACATGTACCATTGAACATTTGTGTGTACCAAAGAGGAAATGTGCGTCCACCTCAACCCAAGTACATGAACTACATAAACCCTCGACATTTACTAATATAAAAATGTTACATTAAATATATACACATACTAAAAGGATAAGTATATGTGTAAGTTAATGCAAATATGCATAAAATGTGAAACTTTTTGTGTATTGATGTAAAAACTCATCACCTTTTGAATATGTATGTGCTTGAAAAAGAGAAAAATCCAATAATATATTGTTTCAATGTCAATGTTATATTTGTTATCCGTAATAAGGTTCTTGAATTTTTCACACTTTTATTTATACTAATCCATGAATATATGAGCTCTGATACTAAATAAATTATATTATAGAAAGAGAGCATGGGGGGATGTGTAACGTAGAGGTGCTAATGAATTTTGAGAATTCGGGTTTCATTAACTCTTAAGCTCTTATACAAATTGTAAAACTGAAGGCTTTCTTGAAATTATGAGCTCTGATACCAATTGAAAAGTGGTATATTATATGTTATGTTCTGATACCAATCTGAAAAAGCTAATTCTATGAATATGGGGATAATGTTCTCAGAATACCAAATCTTAAATTTCTTCCAAATTAAGTTATCTCTTCTTAAACACAACAAATTGAATTTGAGTTCAAATTATACAAACCAAATTTAAACAAACTGAATTCAAGTTTAACATGAATTTTGCCAAATTATTAATTACATCTTGAATTCAAATAAACTAAATTACCCAATTTCATTAAGCACCAATTACACCATTTTTGTGATTAAAATAATTTTTATCTTGTTAAGCCTAAATATGCATCTAGGTGAATTTACAAGGTAAAAATACACAACAATAATGCGCCGATGTACGAGGAAAACCCACAATGGGAAAAATCTAGGACGGCTCAGTAATAAGTCCATTATGTACGGATTTATTACTAGGATACGATAGATGACTTACTCAACGACTCGGAACCCTTGACGCTATTCGTTCCATCCTCCTCTTCCAAGTGGAAAACTAGGAGTCCACCAAACATACAGAGTTCACCGTATGTACACCAATGAACACGAAATCCTCTACTAGAAACAATATCAATGATGTAGATAAAAATGAACCCGGTGCCAAAAATTAATCTCAAACATATATCAAGTTGAAGCTTGGATAGTAAAACAATTTGGGTGTAAAACTTATTTTTTGTTTGAAACTTAAACCATTAGAAAAAAAAAACTCAAGAGACTTTTTGGAAGAGTGTTTTGGTCTCAAAGGATGGTAAAATTCATATGAAAAATTGCACTCCCTCACTACATAAATGGTTGGGAAAAAGTAGTTGGAGGTTAAAAGAAAAGTTCTTGAAAACTTTAATTTTTTTAAAAAACTACTTCAAATATACACAAGTATGACCCCGACCCTAAAGGGGGACATACTCGGTCATGGTCGACCAATAACAAACCATCAGACTAATAATGTTTTGACCCAGCTAAGATTCCATCACAAGGAACCTCATCCTCGGCCTCAACTATCATATACATTCTCTTGGCCACAATAAATAACACCAGCATCAGTGATCTCAAGACTAAAGTTCCCTTGGCCTCGTCCATGACCTGGAGACCGAGGGTTGTATCAAGAATTGGTTCATCATAGCAATAACCTTTGCATCAAAATATTAAACCTAATAACTCATCCTCGGCTTGGCTCGATCGATAGTAGACATCTGGCAAATCGCGTGAGATTGGTCACGGGTGTCAGTATGCGCGTGGGTTATATCATTGACCCACCTGGGTAAAATGTTATAATAATATCTCTCCCTCACATGAGGGAATATTAATTCATCATGATCTACTTGTGCTAGGGGCAGGTCTCCACACTCTACTAGAGGTTTCTTCATGCACATATTTTATACCTACATGGGGTGCATTTCACACCCCTATAACTATATAAACCCATCTTCTTCCCTAGAAGAGTGGATCCATAATAAAAAACCCTAGCCCAAGCTTTGATTCTTTTACATTAAAGAGGTAAAGTGTGAGAGATATATTATTCGGGCCATTAGTGCCCATATATATAGTAAAAATCACACGCGTCTTCACAGTGGAGTAGGTTGATATAGCCGAACAACTTAAATTATGTTGTCTTTCCTCTTATCCTCATCCCCTCTCATATTTATTTTGTTTTGCTACTATATACATGACCATTATTGGATATGCTTGAGCTTGAGTTGTTGATACAAATTCAAATGGTGACTTTATAACGTCATTATTTTGGCACCGTCTGTGGGAACGAAGGTTCTTCATGTTCTTCCTGTTCATTTTCATCCTGTTTCTCAATTGATTATCTGGTGATGATTAGGTTCCACACTAAGTTGGATCTGTATTGTCATTGAAATAGTTCTTGTTGTGTTTTTAAAGCCTATTCTACCTCATTTAGCTCATCAAGATCACCCTTTTGTTATTTTAGTTCACCAGAGTAGATGGCCTCCGATTGGCTTCATGGAACTGGCCCCATCTCTATTCAGGCACCTCCTCAATTAGATATGGCTAAGGTTGCGGTGGCGCTGTACTCATTGGAGGCCATGAAGCAGAAACTACAAGAATAATTTGCTACATTCAGTCAAACTGTGATGGACAGACCCACCGAAAGTGTAGAAAAGATAATAACTTTGATCGCTAGGGAAATAGCTTAGGAAATAGGCAGGCCACCCCCAACCCCACAAAAATAACTTCCACAGCAGTAAAGACGAGGAAATGTGTCTGACCCTAGGCGATTGAAACTAGGAACACAAGGCCAAGAATTCCAAGATGACTAGTGTTATGAAGAGGATGATAACTGGGATCCCTATGAGATTTCTAAAAATACAGTGCGCCCAGTTCTTGTTAACAACCGTCAAGGGATAGTTGGCAGAGAACATGTACAATGCCCATCCAACATGCAAGGAGCTGGAGATAATGCTGTGGAAGGTAAGGGAGGTAAAGCAGAAGCGGTTGAGAAGCCATGGAACAACTCCATTAAGAGATTGGAGGACAAAATGGGTGATCTCCAAAAAATCCGATACCCCATGCAAAGGGTCTATATGGAAGGGTCTACATTTATTTTTATAATAGTGAGTTGTCTAACTTCTAACAAGTTCAAGCTAGTGACTATCACATTAAAGTATGATGGGAGTACAAACCATGTTTATCATGTCGAGATGTACCAATATTCCGACGACATCTATTCAGTTTATGATGAGATAAGATGTCGAGCATTCTTTGGTACTTTCACTAATGCAACCCATGTATGTGTAATACCCCGTATTTTAATGCTTTCTAAATTTGGGGATTTATTAAATTTAATGTGAGTTATTAATTTAATATAAATTCGAAAATTAATTATTTTTCTTTAATAATTACTAACGTGATGTGAGTTAGTAAGTATGGGAAACTTGTTGAATATTACTAATGAGCAAAGTAATATATGATATTAGTTCTATTAAATGTCACGAGTGAATAAAATGACAATTTTGGAAATTTAAGTCGGGACGCGTCTATGTCATATCGGGACTAAATATTGATTAATAAAAGTGAATAAATTATAAGTTACTCGTATTGTCATTTTGAGTGCGCCAAAGTGTCCGGAAGGGTCGAGATAGTCAGAAAAGTGTACCCGAGGGGTTTAGTTTGGGTCTCGGGCCGTTTTTAGGCCTAATTAGTACCCCGGGAGGGTTTTGGACATTTTGTAATTTTGGGTAATTAAACCCACGAATTTACAAGGGTTATATCATGTGCTTAGGGTTGTCTTTTAGGGTTAACACAACCAAAGACAAGTGATGGCCATAGGAGAGGGAAGGAGAGAGATTTCCAAGGAGTTCTAGGCCGAAAACTCCTCCGTTTGCGCCGCTGTCGCCGCCAAACGATAGATCACGTCACAAGGATCATAACCACACTAATTTCAGCACAAATCAGAGACCAAAAATTCCCAGGCAAGTATTTATCTTGCTTAATTTCGTTAATGCTTCATTCATGTTAGTTTAGGGTTGATTAGGAAGAGTTCTATGAAAGAAAACCCATGTTGGAGATTAGAAAATTTCATGTTGTAGTGATATAAATGATAATCTGAAATTCCCCTTCATATGTAGAGGTTGAACCACGGATTTATAATGGATTAGCAGTAGAAATTCTGGAAAAAGTCTGATTACAACAAAGCTAAAGAAATTTCTAGGGTTCATGAGATTTATGTAAGTTTTGGCTCTTTGATCCATGGATATTGATGAAAACTCGCATGCTTTACGTTAAATATTGTCCATTTGGGTTTAGGACGTTTATGGTATAAATTTCTGGGAGTTTGGGTGTTAAAAATATGCATTTGCATGATATTGGATGATAGAACCCGTAACTAGTTTTCTGCAGAATTCGTCATACCTGTTTGATCGATCGATTGAACCAGGAGTGTCGATCGATCGACGCATCGATCGATCGACCCCTCCTGGTAGACTCATATTTTCCCTTCTAAATATATGAATTCAATTTAAATGTGTAATAATCTTTGGACATCCTTATTAAAATATTTTGGTAGGTAAAGAAGACCAGTGGGACTTATTAAAAATATGAAACCTTTAATGTAGGACGAGATTTACATTTTACGGGAATGTTTACATATAAGGGACGATGGAACTATGTATTAAAGGGGGAGACGCGTAAGGTAGTTATGTTGGAAAAATAAATGAGTACATACTGAAATTACACTTGGGAGTATAGAAAGTCACGAGTGTCACTTGATAAGTTGGAATGATCCCACAAATTAAAGTAAGAGACGAATCGTTATACGTGATAACTAAATAATTAGAAATAAGGATAAATATCATAATTATGGGTTATGAGATGTACCTAAATTTGATATGGTAATAGTAGTATATTAATATGACTGTGTTTATGCATATACTATATACGTGTGAAAATCATGCCCGCGCTACTTGCTATCCCTAATGTTACCGCGCTGGGATAGTCTTATCTCAATGAGCCTTTATGGGGGATATTGACTCGTACCCTTGAAGATAGAACAGGCTATCGAATCGATAGTTCAGATGGTCCTAAGAGACGAGAGGGCATGTGCTGACCTCTTAGAGACTTGGAATCTATGCTTCGCCTCAATATTTTTTGTGCTTGTGTTATTACAGTTTGAGAGTGATTCCGAACTTGTATTTCCCTTAGTACGAGTGATACGGGGACTGGATAGTAGAGTATGCCCTCACCATAATTATTATGTGGGGTGCCGTTAGAATATATATATTATGTGAGTATTTAATATATATATATATTAAATTCTGGAATTTGGAAACTACCTACTGTGTTTATGGTAAGTAAGAAAATGAATCATTATTTCAATTGGGGAACATGTGTTTGAAAAGTATAATATGATACTGAGAAACTTTATTAGCAAATAAGGTTTAAATGAGAACTTTCTTACCAAATGAAATTAACCTCTTACTCAATTGAATTTGTCAGTTTAAATCTTAGGAGCAACCTAAGATAAGATAAGTTAAACCGTTGGAAAGGTTAGTGCGATAGGCGTGCACATTAGAAGAGAGGTGAGAATTTCTCAAGGGAGTGTCGCACTAATATGTTGTTGCATTGGCCAGTAAACATTTTAAATACTTGTTAAACAAATTTTAAATCGTTTTAACAATCGGGCTCTGACCCGTTTCCATTTTCTTTTCTCTCTTGTATATATATGTATATATTACAGGTGCCCAACCACAGGGGTGTCTTGCATAGGATCCTTGGAAGGAACGCGCTGCAGCTTACGTGGGAGTTGTAGGCCTCTTGTTTAGATGACCTCATTTCTTGATTCCACTCCTAGCATTTATTTTATCCAGTTGGGCATGTGTCTCCCTATACCATTATTCAGTTGTTTTATTGGACAATGTTATTCATTTATTTCCAATATTTACACTTTGGATTTTATTACTGATAGGATGTCTTCCTTTAAGTTTTAATATTGGGATTTATTTGTTGAATGTTTAATTCTTTGGATTATATGTTACAGGATAGTTGTTGTGTGATTCTTTAATTGTGAATTTTGTAAAGTTTTAAATGATGGTTTATAAAATAAAAATTTGGAAAGTAATGTATAAAATGGTTTTGACACTTAGCTTAATTATTTAGGGTGTTTAAATTGGAAAAGTTATTTTTACGATAGTGATGCTAACAATGAACCAACTGTTCACCTTGATTTTATTTTAATAAAGGAGTGATCGCCCGGTATTTAATTAGGCAGGGTGTCACAGTATGGTATACTTAATTCCTAAAGAACTCTATAGAGAACTTCAAGTAATTGGCCGAGAAGTTCATTCACAACTTCTGCTTCAGCATAAATCTCCCAAAAAGACTACCCATCTACTATATGTAAAGCAAGGAAAGAATGAGTCTCTCATAGACTATATTATAAGGTTCAACAAAGAGAAGATTGAAGTTACAGACTATGAATATAACATTGCTATGACCGCCCTCATAGGAGGATTATGAAATGGAAAATTACTTTGGAGGCGAACCGAAGATCCTATAAAATCTACGGTTGAACTCCTAGCGACGGTCGAGAGAGTCATGAATGCGAAAGAGGCCATGGCGGCCAAAGGAAAGGATGAGAAAGAAATTGGTGGAAGTAAATCTTACAAAGTTAAGGGCAATGATGGGAAAAATAGGTCAATTGATGACAAGTTTACTGACTACACTCCTCTTATGGTAAGCCCTGATTTGATTCTAAATGAAATTAAGGATGATAATGCATTGAGATGGCCCAAAAATTTGAGGTTTCCTCCTTATAGAAGAGACAAAAGCAAATGGTGTGACTTTCACCAAGATCACAACCATACCATCGACAAATTCTTTGCATTAAAATATGATATTGATAAAATGCTCAAGCAAGGGAAGCTTCGAAAGTACATTGAACGAAATGGTTCCGAAGATGATTCCCAAATGTGACAGAGTGGGCCGAGAGATGAAATGCCGAGGTGACAACATGAGGATGATAAGAAGGATGAAGAATCTGATGATGATTATGTAGATGACCTGATCTTTCACCAAAAATCCCTGAGCGAAAGGAATGATGTAATATGATTTCACTTAATTGTAAGATGATCAGTGGTATAATGGACAGTAGAGGGTCGGGGTCATTCGACCGCAAGGCACATGTAGTAGAGGCCAAATTAGCACCAAATTAAATGTAAGCAAACTTGGCAGTAGCTGAGTCAAAGCCAGGAAAGATAAAAAATATTGATATGGATACTTTAGCAGTAGGATTTTCTAGGTTGTACTTTAAGGGCCTCTTGCCCCCCATAACGACCCTCTGGTCATCATCACCAGCGTTCATGGGTATAGCGTATCCAAGATTCTTGTAGACAATGGCGACTCAGCGAACATAATGTTTTGGGAGTGTTTCAAATCAATAAAACTTAGCAATAAGAGTCTAGTCCCATATCATCAACCCTTGATAGGGTTTACTGGATACAAAGTGCATCCTCTGGGTGTGTATGTTATGGAAGTCTACATGGGCACCTAGCTGAGGTGCCTAACAAACAAGGTAAGCTTTTCTTTTTATGGATGAAAACATATTCTCGACTTACAACATCATCCTTGGATATGTAGATCTTAAAGAATTTGAAGTTATGCCCCCTACTGTACACCATATTGTAAAATTTTGGACCCCTTATGGGGTAGGGTAAGTCCAAGGTGATCAAGTGGAGGCTAGGGAATCTTACTTCAGCTCAGCCAACCAGAGGGAGGCCAATAAAAAGTTCACCTCCTCATAAAATAATGATACTCTTGACTCAATGGATGAGAAGAAGCTAAAGAAAGGATAAGCCGCAAAAGAGGTAGAATCCATCGTTCTTAATGAGGACGCGCAGGAAAAACCATCCAGATTGGCTCTTCGTTAAAAAATGAGGTGAAGGAAAAACTGATAGAGGTGCTAAAGAAGAGGCAAAGTGTGTTTCTGTGGAGCCACGAAGATATGCCATGAAGAGACACAAAGTTCATATCCAACAAATTTAACATTGATGTGTAAGAAAAGCTAGTCAAATAAAGGAGAATAGCTTGTGCAAGGGATAAATATGAAGTCATCCAAAAATAGGTTAAGAAGATCCAATCAGCAGAGTTCATCAGAGAGGTGCACTATCCAAAGTGCATGTCCAATGTTTTGATAGTCCCTAAAGCTAATGGAAAATGGCTTATATGTGTCGACTTCACCGATCTAAATAAATCTTGTCCTAAAGATAATTTCTCCCACTTCGTATAAATAAGAAGGTTCATGCTACAACAGGTCATGAATTGATGAGTTTTAAGGATGTGTACTCTGGATACAATCAAATATTCCTAGATGAAGCTAACTCAAAGAAGACTTACTTTATCATCGATAAAGTAACCTACTGTTATAAGGTCATGCCTTTTGTCTTTGAGAATGCATAGGAAACCTACCAACAGTTGGTCAATGATATATTTGAATAGCATATTGGCAACACCATGGAGGTCAATGTGGACAATATGCAGACCAAGAGACTCAAGGCGAGTACCATGTGGAAAACCTTGAGATGACCTTTGATACGATGGATCTTTATTAAATGAAGCTAAACCGAACCAAGTGTGTGTTCGGCATGGGAGCGGGTAAATTTATCAGCTTCATTATTAACTGGAGGGGTATAGAGGCAAACCTTAAAAAGTTCAAAGCTCTGATTGAGATGAAGACTCCGAAAATAATTAAAGATGTGTAGAGGATGAGATGGAGCTTCACTTCACTCAAAAGGTTCATCTCAAAGGATACCGACAAATGTCTCCCTTTATTCAAAATTTTAAAGAAATCATTTAAATGAAATTAATAATGTAAAATAGCCTTTCAAGATCTCAAGGATTATCTGGGTTCCATGATGATTTTGTCTCGGCCTATCCAAGAAGAACAATTAGTTTATATTTAGTTGTGTCAGAGTCTGTAATCAGCGCAACCATCATCCGAGATGACGATGTCATACATAAATCGGTCTATTTTAATAGTAAGGCTCTTTAGGGGGCGGAGTTAAAATATCCCAGGATGGAGAAGCTAGAGTATGACTTGATACATATCTCAAGAAAAATGAAGAGTTACTTTAAATCCCATGCTATGGTGGCGCTAAATGATACTCCTTTAAGACAGGTCATCCATAAACCCGATAAACCGGGTAGGTTAATGGCCTAGTCAATTGAGTTTGGTGAGTTTGACATCATATACCAGCCAAGAACAATAATTAAAGGGAAAGAATTGGCCGACTTGATGGATGAGTTCACTTGGGACGAGGCCGACACAAAAGGCGATGAGATGGAAGTTCTTCCAGAGAAAGAAATAGTAAGTCTGACCATGGCTAATCGTGGGGGAGCCGACCTTATAGCCAAAGATATTTTATTTAGAAATGGTGTAGCAGTTGAAGGGTCTTTTGTGGCCTACAGTCTAGTTTGGAATCTGTTTGTTGATGGTCCATCATGTGAAAGCAACAGTAGGGCATAACTCATACTATCGGCTCTAGAAGGGATAGACATTTAGGTTCATTTTCAAATCCTCCAGCAATGAGTCTGAATATTAAGATCTTATTATTGGTGTTTCCCTAGTCAAAGTGTTAAATGTAGGCCACGTAGTAGTTCACAATGTCTCCTAACTGCTAGTAAACCAGATTCTGGGAATTTTTTAAGAAAAAGATGAGAAGATGGAGAAATACCTGGCTAGGGTAAAAAGGGTTTTGGCGTACTTCAAAGAAGTGAAAGTAAAAAGAGTCCCATGACTTGACAATAACTGAGATGATACATTGGAAAGGTTAGCATTAGTAATAAGAATAAAAATTAGGAGAATCATCTCAGTTGATATACTGCAGAGATCGAGCATTGAGGAAGGTGATGGGAAACTTGAGTTTTATTTGAACTTAAATCTGGGAGCTTCTTGGATGGACCCTCTCATCAGATATATCAGAGATGGGGAGCTTCCAGAATCAAACGCTAAGTTAAAGAAATTGAGATACAAGGCAGCAAAATTCTCCATCATTGGAGATGTCCTATGTAAAATGGGTTTTATGCTTCCTTTGTTACGATGTGTCCATCCTTCAGAGGTAGAGTATGTTTTGAAAGATGTGAATGAGGGATCATAATCCAGTCATTTTGGGGGATGGTCTTCGACAAAACAAATAGTAATAGAGGGTTACGGCTGGCCGACCCTTGCTAAGGGCGCGACCGATTATATGAAAAATTTGATAAATGCCAAAGATACACTTCTATCCCTTATAATCCCCATTAACCTTTGTCATCCATCACAGACCCATGGCCATTTGTTGTTTAGGGATTAACTTGGTGGGGCCTCTACCTAGAGCCAAAGGAAACTACAGATTTCTAATTTTGGCGATCGACTACTTCTCCAAAATGGGTTGAGGCTGAGGCCATAACCTCCATTACAGATACAAAGTCCTTTAAATTTATGTAAAGGAATATTATTTTCAGATATGGCAGGCCTCATACATTGTCCTCAGACAATGAAGAGCAGTTCAAAAAAGACTTACTATGGAAGGGTCGGCATCAAACAATTCTATTCATCACCAAGCCAACCTCAAAAAAATGTCTAGACGGAGGTCACAAATAGAACAATCTTGGACATGATAAAAAAGAAGCTAGAAGATGCCAAAGGTTTATGGACCGAACAGGTATATGCCATCCCATGGTCCTACAGGCCTATAGAGAGGACATCGATGGAAGAAACCCCTTTAATGCTAGCCCATGACTTAAAAGCTGTAATACTTACCAAACTCAGCCTGGCCAACCATAGAGTCCAAACCTATGACGTAAAGATAAATAATGAAGAGAGGAATGTACACCTGGATCTGATTGAAGAGATAAGGTAAGATGCTAAAGTAAGGAAAGAAACATATTAATAGAGGACGGCTAAATTTTAAAACAAAAGGGTCATACCTAGGCCGATAAAAGTGGAGGATTTAGTTCTGAAGAAGGTTTGGTAGAATCCAAACAAGCTACACCCAAATTAGCACGGACCCTATTGGTTCACTGAAGAGGTCGTACCATGGCATATCTATAAGCGAATTCATAATGAGGTCCATTCTCTAACCCATAAAATGCCAACCATTTGAAAAGATATTTCTAGTAGTTTTATGTATACAGTCCAATTTATGTAATTTTCTCTGTATCTAAAAATTTCAAAGTGGTGAATGAAAAATAGTTACAAGTGCTCCCTCATATCTTTCTTGTATGAATTATTGAAATACATGGTTCAAAATTTCCTATGCTAAAAAACATCATTCACATGGTGGATTAGCATTAGCTCACTCTTGGTGATACAAGAAACCATGTAAGACTCATCTCAACCATGGATTCTCAATAACACCAAGAGGGGGGAATAGTGTGATAACATCATTATGGTGGTGAGAAACATAATGATATTGAAATTTAGAGTGTTTTTTAAATTCATTATGGTATTGAAAATATAACTCGTAGAGTGTTTTTTAAATTCAAACAACTAGAAGTTTGCCTAAGTTTGACTAATGAATCAAAAGGAAAAATTGAACCATTTTCAAGAAACAACATTAAGAACAGTGGCTTAAAGGCCACTAGGGAAGATTACCAGAGAAGCTTCGGTGACACCAAAAGTGGGAAAGAGGGACAAAAAAGGTGGGGAAGAACATAATTCCACTCTCCTAGCCTAAAACCCTCCTTAAAACCCCTAGAATCACCGACTAAGGCTGACGAAAAATATACAAAACCACTGAAAAACTTGCAAAGTTTAATTTAACTGGAAAATAAAGGAAACTTAAATAAAGTGGATGAATCTTGTCACCTGAAAAGAGAGGATGCAAAAATATCCAAAGTTATACCCTAACGTATGTCAAAAGACATTAATCGGAGGAAATATAATAGATAGAAATTGGTTTTTTACTATAGAGAGAGAGAGAGAGAGAGAGAGAGAGAGAGAGAGAGAGAGAGAGAGAGAAAGAGAGAGAGAGAAGGCATGAGTTTGTTGAAGAAAATAGAGATGAGGAGTTTTCAAAAACCTTTAAATATTTGCGATGATGAGGCCCAACTTCCAAAGCATCCCATCATTAAGGCACAATTCCTTATACTCCTTATTTATAATTCTAGACCTGGTATTGAAAGGATATCTAAATCGTCAATTCGTGACATCTCTTCAATTTCTTCCCTCGCACAGTTTACCCATCATCCTTCCACTCACATTGAAGACTGAGTTCCATGGGTGATTGGTATATCAAGTATCATCCCTTCCCTAATGTGGGATCAACTCAGCCAATGGAAACCTATAACAAACAATGAGACTAATAATGTTACGTCCCGACTAAGATCCCATCATAAAAGACCTCATCCTCGCTCTCAACTCTCATCTTCATTATCTCGAACACAATAAACAACACCAGCATCAGTGATCTAAAGACTAAAGTTCCCTCAGCCTTGTCCATAACCTAGAGGTCGAGGGCCATATCAAGAATCGATTCAGCATAACAATTAGCTTTCCATCAGAATATCAGACCTAACAACTCGGCCTCATCCTGGCTCGGTCAATAGTAAACATATGGAAAAGAATGTGGGATTGGGCACACGTGGCAGTGTGAACGTGGGTTATAGCTCATTGACCCATATGGGTAAATTGTTATAACAAGATATCTCCCTCACGTGAGGGAAGATTACATCATCATGATCTATTTGTACCAAGGACAGGTGTCCACAATCTACTGGAGGTTTCTTCATTCACATGCTCTATACCTACCTGGGGGTGCATTGCACACCCTCAGCACTTTATAAATGCATCGATTCCTTAAAAGAAGGGATTCATAATTAAAAAACCCATCCCAAGATTTTATTATTTTCCAATAGAGAGATAAAGTGGGAGAGTTGTATTATTTAGGCCATTAGTGCCCATTCATAAAGTTAAAATCACACTCACCTACACAGTGGAGTAGGCTAATGTAACCAAACCACTTAAATTATGTTGTCTTTGCTCTTATGATCAACCCCTTTTCATATTTACTTATATGTGATATTATATACATCTCCATTATTGTCTATGCTTAAGCTTGAGCTGTTGATACAAATTCAAATGGCGACTTTCGATCATTCGAATGACATCCAATCTCGTTCGAACGACATTTCAAATGAGAATGCAGCACGACCCAAAAGTAACCTTGTTAGAAGGCTCATTCAAACAACCCAAAATTCTAATTCAAATGACCTGGGAAAGTCATTTGAATGACCTGGGGAAAATTAGAAATAATTTCTTACAAAAAATATAAAGTCGGTTTAAAATATTTTAGAAAAAATTCTAACACCAATAAAAAAAATTTCAAGGCTTAACATAATATAAGCATTCATATGCAAGAGATCCTTGGGATCTTGATGGCAAAAATTTAGCACGAAACATAGCATAAGATGTGAGTGCTTCAACTTGGATGCTACGTCTTCAACAAAAAGGTCATAGGCTTGAAAGGTCATATACCCAACTTCTATCATATGACTCATATAGTTTAGTCTGTAATTAAGCCAATACATACCAATTGACCATATTGGAAACTGGTCCTTACAAATCTCCCCCTTTAGATATTCTGGGAAAAGACCAAAAATAAAATTCTATGGGATGTCAATATCATTTAAAAGACTCAATCCCAACCCAAAAAGAAAAAATACATACGCTTGATCAGCACATATTCTGAGAAGCTTTGCATTAAAAAAACTTTGCCACATGGATGAAAATCTGCACACTTAAACACACCATCAAACGCATAGGTAATATAACAAAATTAATTGCATAATTAAATCCTCCTTCTTTGTCTATTATTGTCAACCTAATAAAGGATGTCTGCCTCTAAGTAAAATATCCTAAAATGAAAAGATTTAGAAACCATTTCTCCCCATTTTTTTCAGGAATAGATAAAGATTATTTGCATAAGATAATTAATCTCTCCCCAATTTAAACAAATTCTCCCCCTAAATGAAACAAGGGCTAAGCAAAAAGGAAATACAACTATATCATGCAATGGTATATAGTGACACAAGAACAACAAATCCACATGTAAACACATGAACAACTACTCCACGTAAAGCACAATAGATATGAACTATAATGCGATAGAAAATTGATATCAACTAGAATTATCACCCCTAACCCCATTAGGATATAATTAACTCAATTGTTCACAAACTACACTTATAATTTATTTATTTATTTGGTAACACACATTAAAACAACTTCAAGTTTAAAATGCGGAATACTAAAAATACAATTGTTTTAAGGAGACTTAATTCAAACAAAACACCCATACCATTTAACTTAATTACAACTAGTACAATGTACAAAACAACTGACGAGACAATACAACTATTCACTCAACATCCTAGAATTGGCAGTGGCAGCTTCAAAACCTGAAAATGTAAACATATAAAACCATGAGTTTAAAAACTCAGTGAATGTACTATATCTCTATATAGTAAAAGTACTATATTAACATCTCAACATATAAATATATCCATATCTAGGCCAAATTAGGCCATTTACATATCCGGAGTTAATAAACCCCACATCTCCTGCCCGTAGACAATAATCATCTCTATAGGTTTTAATAACCTAACATCTCCTGAATTGCATAGCAATTCAACATATCTTGACTTTAATAAAGTCATAAGATCGCAACATCTCTTGATTTTTAATAAGTCATAACATCTCAACATCTCATGACTTTTAATAAGCCATATCATCTCAATATATAATGCATAAATATCATATCCATAATCAACTTAGTAAGTGCACTCACATTGGGTTATTAACTATGTATTCCCGTTTCCTTCTAGTGGAGCTGAACTGGGTTGATTTGACCTTACACCTATTAATCCAACTAAATCAGTATCGAATATAAATTATAAGTATTATTTTAATATATCTATGTAACTTTCAATGACTTTACAACAATAATAAAATTCTACTCAAGTCACATATCATAAAACATGTGTAACGACAAAACAGTGGTATACATGTTAATAAAGTTATGGACATTCAACCGCAGGAAATACCTCATAAGGAATTTATAACTAAACCCAAGAAAATATTAAAGCATACTTCTCAATGTATATACACATGAAACATGTACTCAAAATACTCTTTGAAAAGAGCAGATAAAAACATTCTTTCATAGGGTATCCAATATGGCCTCAAATTATTGTCCTCCATACTTAACCAGCCCATATTCATAAATAGTACATATACAGGTGTCCAAGCCTATCAATATGAAAACATATCTAAATATAATTTTCGTTCCAAGTGAAGGTGTAATTTTTCAAGCTTCCTAGAGAAAGTTATGGCCATTTCTTTACAACACAAGAAATTTTCCCTACAAACTCCTCTATTGTTCCTTCAACTTCCAAGAATTTTCATAATTTTTATACAACATAACATTCCATGATTTTCAACCCTTTTTCAATAAACATACTTAATAATACATGATTAAATTTTCATAATCATTTGACTTCATTTGTTATGTCACAAGCTTGACCAAACTCAAGGCATACAGAAATTAAATATCCAAACAGCAACTATGGCCAACTTGAAACCATCACCAAGGAGTTAAATTCTAATTTTAGGATATGATATGAATATATGAGTATACTTTCATAACCAATTGTAATTTCTGAATTCCAGTAAGCACACAAATATATATATATATATATATATATATATATATATATATATATATATATATGCAATTTTGAATACAAGGGGTTTCAATACAAACCAATATGGCCTATAAACACTACCTACCTCACATATGAACCAATACATATTATCAAAAAGGGTGATGGAATTTTAATCCATAATTCACGATTAATATACTTTGAAATAAGTATAATACAAGATTAAAACAATATTAATCACAAACTTATACCTTGGAAACACTTTAAGGATTTTCTTGGAATTTTCCTAGCTTTTCTTGTAATCTTTCTTCCTTAAACTTCCACTTCTCTTTCCTTAAGCTTAAATCTCTAAAACTGAACCTAGGTTTATCTTTGATGAAACAATAAGTTAAAGGGAGAGGTTTAAGTCGGCCAAGGCTGCCTCCCATGCCCACCAATCAAATTTAACCACTTGGTTTACTAAAAGACAATTTTCCACTTAAAGGGAATGGACAGATTTGCCCCTTGTTCGTAAATTTGGCCTAACTTCTTACTCGAACATCCGTTTGATGCACCGTTTGTTGCAACTCTAACTCACATGTCTACAACTATCTATCTTTCACCTCAAGTATTTTGTAATGTTATATGGGGTCTTAAATAGGAACATTACTATCTAAAATAACAAAATTTTGTGTTCGTACATAACTCGACATTTCACGATTTATTAAAGTAGGATTAGACTAAACATAATCACTTAACATTAGATATACTAATAAAACATTATTCATATCACATAATATAAGCATGATTAAAATATAATTTATCATACTTATATCTGGGTTGTCACAACTCCCCCCCCCCCCCCCCCCCAGAAAATTTTGTCCCCGAAATTTAATACAAAGGTCACTTAGCAAACAAATGGGGGTATAGTTTCTTCATACTATCCTCCATTTCCCAAGTTGATTCTTTAATTCCATGGCTCATACACATAACTTTGACTAAGGGAATAACTTTATTTCTCAATACTTTCTCGTTATGATCAATAATTTCCATTGGTTCCTCGATGTATGACGTTGAATTTTTAACTGGTGAGATGGATCCGCCAAATACTTATGAAGCATCGATACGTGAAACACATCATGTAAACGAGATAAATATGGAGGTAATACTAATCTATATGCTAGGTTAATTCTTTCCAACACCTCATATGGTCCAATGTATCTTAGACTCAGTTTCCCCTTCTTCCCAAATCTCATAATGCCTTTCCATGGTGAAATACGTAGGAATACAAAATCCCCCTTTTTAAATTCCAATGGATACTTCCTCTTATCTGCATAAAATTTCTACCTGCTTTGCGCTATCTTTATCCATTTCCGAATCATTTTGATCTTTTCTGTTGTCATATCAATCAATTTAGGATCCAAAAGTTTCCTTTCACCTACTTCGTCCCAACACAAAGGCGTTCTACATATCCTCCCATATAAAGCTTCATACGGAGTCATACCAATGGTGGATTGATAACTATTATTATACTGGAATTACATCAATGGCAAATGATCATCCCAACTACCCTTGAAGTCAAATACACAAGCTCGTAACATGTCTTCTAATATTTGAATCATCCTTTGAGATTGCCCATCGGTTTGTGGATGAAATGCAGTGCTGAACTTCAAACTTATGTCCATGGCATTCTGTAAAAAGGCCAAAACTTAGAAGTGAACATTGGATCCCTATCTGATACAATTGACACTAGTGCCCCATGTAAGAGGATAATCTCATCAACGTACATACATGCATACTTGTTAACAATATAGGTGGTCTTAACTGGAAGAAAATGGGCTGACTTTGTCAATCGGTATATAATCACCCAAATAGAATCATTCCCCTTTGGTGGCTGTGGTAATCCTGTAACAAAATCCATCGTTATACGCTCCCACATCCATTCCAAAATAGGCAATGACTGCAATAATCCTGTCGGCTTCTGATGCTCCGCTTTCACTTGTTGACATATTAAGCATTTAGCTACAAATTTTGCAATTTCACGTTTTATATTGTTCCACCAGTAATACTCTTTCAAATCTCTGTACATTTTTGTACCTCCTAGATGCATAGAGTAAATAGAACTATGTGCCTATTACAATATATCCTTCTTTAAGGGTGGATTATTTGGTACACAAATCCTATTTTTATAACACAACAATTCATCATTATTAATTTCAAAGTCACTCTCTTTACCATCTAAGACATCTTGTTTCTTCTTCTCAAAGAATGGATCACTGAACTGCAAATTTTTTATGCATTCTGCCAATAATGGTCTCACTATGACATGTGCTAACAAGCCTCCCCTTTTTGAAAAACTTAATTCAAGGCCCATCGATGCCAAGTCAAGGATATTTCCCACACGTGCACACTGTATGCAACTTAGAATCCCCGATGATTTTTGATTCAAAGCATCTTCTACTACATTGGCCTTTCCTGGATGATGATGAATGGTACAGTCATAGTTTTTAATCAACTCTATCCAACGCCTCTGCCTCAAATTCAAGTCTCTCAGTGTAAATAAATACTTCAAACTTTAATGGTCAGTGAAAATTTCACACGTCTCTCCATATAAATGATGTCTCCATAATTTCAAGGCAAAAATAATAGCTGCAAATTCTAAATCGTGTGTAGGATAATTACGTTCATGCGTCTTCAACTGTCTAGATGCATAAGAAATTACCTTTCCATGTTGCATGAAAACACAACCCAGACCCTGATGTGAAGCGTCAGTATAAATCACAAAACGTTCTCCACTGGATGGAACAGTGAGAACTAGAGCGGATACTAGCCTATTTTTCAACTTTTCAAAGTTGTTCTGACATTCATCACTCCACACAAATTTCACTTCCTTTCGGGTTAATTTTGTCAACGGTAAGGCTATAGATGAAAACCCCTTTATGAATCTTCTATAATATCCAGGCAATCCGAGGAGACTCCTTATCTCTGTAACATTTCTTGGTTTCTCCCATTGCACAATTGCCTCTACTTTCTTTGGGTCAAAATAAATTCCATCTCCCGAAATAACATGCCCCAGAAATACTACCTGATTTAACCAAAACTCGCATTTGTTAAACTGAGCAAACAATTGATTATCTCGCAAAACTTGCAATACAACTCTTAGATGCTCCTCATGTTCCTCTTGTCTAGGTGAGTATATCAAAACATCATCGATAAAGACAATCACAAAAGAATATATGAAATGATGAAATACCTGATTCATTAAATCCATAAACACTGTAGGTGCATTTGGTAACCCAAATGGCATTACCAAAAATTCATAATGACCATAGCGAGAACAAAAAGCTATCTTAGAAATGTCACAATCTCTCACCGTTAATTGATGATAACCCGATCTCAAATCAATTGTTGAAAACACTTTAGCACCCTGTAATTGATCAAAAAAATCATCAATACGAGGCAATGGATATTTATTTCAAATTGTGACCTTGTTCAACTGCCGATAATCAATGCAAAGTCGCATGGTTCCATCTTTCTTTTTCACAAATAAAATTGGAGCACCCCATGGTGATACACTGGGTCGAAAAAAACCTATATCTAGCAAATCTTGCAGTTGAACCTTTAGCTCCTTTAGTTCCACATGTCCCATTCCATATGGAGACATAGAAACTGGAGTTGTACCAGGCACTAAATCGATAGTAAACTCTACCTCTCTGCTAGGTGTCAATCCTGGTAATTCATCTGGGAACACATCTGCAAAATCCTTAACTACTAGAATATCTTATAATTTTTGCAATTCCCTATTTGTATCCACAATATATGCTTAAAAGCCTTGACAACCCTTATTTAACAATTTCCTCGGCCGAAGGGCAAAAATAAGATAGTTCGGAACCACATTTCTTTCCCCAGTAAATTTGAATTTTTCCTCCCCTGGCATATTAAATGTAACCTCCTTACGAAAGCAGTCAATTAATGCATGGTAGGAAGATTACCAGTCCGTACCCAAGATAATATCAAAATCTCGAATATCTAGTGGAATTAAATCAATGGTCAACTCCCTCTCCCCCACATACAAAACACAATTTTTATACACAAGCTCCACTAACATCACATGCCCCATAGGTGTAGAAATATATAAACCACAATCTAAATAAGAACATGGTCTACCCAAATGCATGGTAAATAACAGTGCTACAAATGAATGAGTAGAACCTGGATCAATAAGCATGTTTGTTCATGACAGAAAATGTACTTGCCACCATCTCTGGAGTAGCCTGAGCATCTAGTAAAGTCATAGAAAATATTCTTCCTGGAGGCCTGGAACTACTAGCATGTCCTCTACCTCCTCGTCTCCCTATGCTTCTAGGTGATGAACCTCGACTAGTAGTAGCTGATTGAATCCATCCCAGTAACATAGGACAATTTTTTTTGATACGACCAATTTGATGACAATGATAACACTCTACCCCCTTTAACTTGGGACAATCTGGACTAATATGGCCTCAACTTTGCAAAAATAGTATGCAACAGGCTTAGACTGCCCATTATCATTCTCCTATTGTCTATTCTGTTGGCCCATCGATCCTGCACCCCTAAAACTTCTTGGTGTCCTATTCTGAACATAATTTCAAGTCCCTCTACCATGCTGAAATCTTTGACTCCATTATTTTGAGTATTCTACATTACCTTCTTTTTGCTGAGATGGATCAAATATATTCCTCTTTCCCCTTTGTTCCCTATTCTTTATTGCATCATTAAAATCTCCTTCAGCCATCATAGCTTTGTTAACTAAAGAAGTATAATCTACATTTCAAGTGTAGTGAGTCTAGACTTGATAACCAAATTCAACCCATCCTGAAATCTGGTGCATTTGTCCTCCTCATTGGGTAAGAAACGTAATGAAAATCGAGATAAAGATATAAATTTAGTTTCACACTCCCTGACCGACATATTCCCCTGAGTCAATGATAAAAATTCTCTCTCTTTTTTCTTCCGATACATGCGAGGAAAATACTTTTCATATAAGACTTTAATAAAGGAATCCCAAGTAATTACCTCAACTCCCTCCGAAGTAAGCAAAAAATGTTTGGAAGACTCCCACCAATATTTATCTTTGCCCTTTAACATAAAATGTAGCCAAAATTACCTTCTGTACGCTAGGTACATTCATCACCCCAAAGATAGTTTTTGTGTCTCATAACCCAAGCCTCAACTTCTAAAGGATCTAAAGAACCTGAGAATGCCGGTGGGGTCAATTTGATAAAGTTCTCATACAAAGTATTCTTCTCTTCTCGTTGTATTTCTATTTCTCTTCTAACCAAAGTTTTCTCCTCCAAGTGTTTGGCTTGTTGTTCTGCTTTTTGCGTCATAAACATGTTTTGTTGTTCTGCCATTAAAGTCATGGCACGAGCCATTTTCTGCATATTTGTAAGCTGTTCAGGAGCCCCCTCTACATTATTTGGATTTTGTTAGTTTATTGTATTTGAAGACTCCTCATCCACCATCTCATGAACATTTTCTCCTTCCATATCTTACTATTTGTCATAAACCACAATTACAGAAACAAGAATACAATATTTACTTCTAACATAATGGTTAGTATTTCTCACAAGTTAATATAAATGACCCACACCACTCTATTTCTGCCACTGCCACATCTAGACTATCTAACCCCAGAATATAAAAACTAAAAGCTCTGAAATCCAAGTTGTGACCCCCTAACCCCATTAGGATATAATTAACTCAATTGTTCACAAATTACACTTATTATTTATTTATTTATTTAGTAATACACATCAAAACAACTTCAAGCTTAAAATGCAGAATACTAAAAATACAATCAATTTAGGGATACATAATTCAAACAAACCACCCATACCATTTAACTTAATTACAACTAGTACAATGTACATAACAACTGACGAGACAATACTACTATTCACTCAACATCCTAGACTTGGCAGTGGCAGCTTCAAAACCTGAAAATGTAAACATATAAAACTATGAGTTTAAAAACTCATTGAATGTACTACATCTCTATATAGTAAAAGTACTATATTAACATCTCAACATATATATATATATATATATATATATATATATATATATATATCCATCTCTGGGCCAAATTAGTCCATATACATATCCGGAGTTAATAAACCCCACATCTCCTGCCCGTAGGCAATAATGATCTCTATAGGCTTTAATAACCTAACATCATCTGAATTGCATAGCAATTCAACATATCTTGACTTTAATAAAGTCATAAAATCTCAACATCTCTTGACTTTTAATAGGTCATAACATCTCAACATCTCATGACTTTTAATAAGCCATATCATCTCAATATATAATACATACACATCGTATCCATAATCAACTTAGTAAGTACACTCACATTGGGTTGTTAACTATGTATTCCCGTTTCCTTTTAGTGGAGCTGAACTGGGTTGATTTGACCTTACACCTGTTAATACAACTAAATCAGTACCGAATTTCAATCATAAGTATTATTTTAATATATCTATGTAACTTTCAATGAATTTACAACAACAATAAATCGTTACTCAAGTCACATTCCATAAAACATGTGTAACGACAAAACAGTGGTGTACATGTTGATAAAGTTATGGACATTCAACCGCAGGAAATACCTCATAAGGAATTTATAACTAAACCCAAGTAAATATTAAAGCATACTTCTCAATGTATATACACATGAAACATGTACTCAAAATACTCTTTGAAAAGAGCAGATAAAAACATTCTTTCATGGGCTATCCAATATGGCCTCAAATTATTGTCCTCCATACTTAACCACACCATATTCATAAGTAGTACACATACAGGTGTCCAAGCTTATCAATATGAAAACATATCTGAATATACTTTCCGTCACAAGTGATGGTGAAATTTTTCAAGCTTCCTAGAGCAAGTTATGGCCATTTCTTTACAACACAGAAATTTTCCCTACAAACTCCTCTATTGTTCCATCAACTTCCAAGAATTTTCATAATTTTTATACAGCATAAATTTCCATGATTTTCAACCCCTTTTCAATAAACATAGTTAATAATTAATAATTAAAGTTTCATACTCTTTTGACTTCATTTGCTATGTCAAAATCTTGACCAAACTCACGGCATACCGAAATTAAATATCCAAATAGCAACTATGTACCAACTTGAAACCATCATCATGGCCCAACTACAAGGAGTTAAGTTCTAATTTTAGGATATGATATGAATATATGAGTCTACTTTCATATCCATTGGAATTTCTAAATTCCATTAAGCACACAAATATATATATGCAAGTTTGAATACAAGGGGTTTCAATACAAACCAATATGGCCTATAAACACCACCTACCTCACATATGAACCAGTACATATTATCACAAAGGGTGATGGAATTTGAATCCATAATTCACGATTTATATACTTTAAAATAAGTATAATACAAGATTAAAACAATATTAATCACAAACTTATACCTTAAAAACACTTTAAGGATTTTCTTGGAATTTTCCTAGCTTTTCTTGTAATATTTCTTCCTTAAACTTCCACTTTCTCTTTCCTTAAGATTAAATCTCTCAAAACTGAACCTAGGTTTATATTTGCAGAAGAAATAAGTTAAAGGGAGAGGTTTAAGTCGGCCAAGGCTCCCTCCCATGCCCACCAATCAAATTTAACCACTTGGTTTACTAAAAGATAATTTTCCACTTAAAGGGAATGGACAGATTTGCCCCTTGTTCGTAAATTTGGCCTAACTTCTTACTCGAACATTCGTTTGACGCACCGTTTGTTGTGTTGTAACCCTAAATCACATGTATACAACTATGTATCTTTCACCTCAAGTCATTTGTAATGTTATAGGGGTCAAAACTAGTCTTAAATAGAAACATTTCTATCGAAAATAACGAAATGTTTTGTTCGTACCTAACTCGACATTTAACGATTTATTAAAGTAGGATTAGACTAGACATAATCACTTAACATTAGATATAATAATAACACATTATTCATATCACATAATATAAGCATGATTAACATATAATTTATCATAATTATATCTGGGTTGTCACAAGAATGAACTGAGATAATCATGGGATATTGATGAAAAATCACAATAAGATAGATATCAATATGAAACAATAGCGTACAAGGACTAGATGCAAAAGAAAAGACTCAAAGCAAATGATACCATATATATAAGCATTAAAATATATCAATCAAGGATAAGCATGCACATAAATAGGTATAAATACAACATAAGACACTGAACACGATAAGCTTTCCAAACTCATATTGAATAAATGTGTCTAAACCAAACGTGATAAACGGAAGTAGTGGGTGTGAACCAGTAACAAAATAGTAATGAACCAATAACTTGAAAATGTTTTCGGAGTTCTATTTGATCGCCAAACATTATCAATTAAGATTTAGCCTCATGTGATAAGATAACATGAGCTGAAAGAACAAATAAGCACACTGTACATAAGCCTAGAATTTTGATGATTCCATAAATCAATGGAGTCATGACATAATAAGTATAACTATGATTCATTTTGCAAACATGTAAATCTTCAACCTATGTCTCCCATAAATGCACATAATTTTGAATTTTACACAATATTTTGTATATTACACGTTGTCCTTAGCAATTTGCAATTTTTTATGCCATATATTCTTTTAGCCACTTTTTCTTTTTTCACTTGGTCGATATTTATGCAAAGAAAATATGTCTTTCACATACCGATTCCGTTACTAAACAAAAATTTACCGGATAAACGATTTCCTATTTTTTCTCAATCCGGGCATCGGTTCTTACATGCACAAATCTACCATAATCACAAACATGTGGATGACAAAATTGATGGGAGAACATCTCACTTAGCTTAAATATACGTGTGAAGTTAAAGTTCAAAGGAGATTGTGCATGCGTGTGTGGAGGCATATACAAAGAGAATCCATTAAGCAAATCAAAATCAACCGACTCCATGCAAGCATAATAAAGAATAATTCGAGAATTAAAATTCATAAAAAAAATTTCTAGCCACATAGAAGCGGAAAGTGATATAGGATTCAAAGACAAGGATATGCCACATAAAATGTGTAAAACAAAAATACACAAAAAATAATTCCTTTGAGTTTTCAAATTTTTGAATGAATTTTAAAACAAAGATAACTCAAATGACAAACAAAGTTTTATTGTATTTTCAATAAGACCCAATAAATGAAAAATCAGAATACAAAAGATTCAAAACACATACAACTAGAAAACACATATATCATGAAGTAAAAAATCTAGTGTATGTTAAAATATGCAAGCAATAATGCATATGATATAGAAAGTCAAGAGTCACATGCAAGCATGCGAAAATTAACCATTCTAATAATCATACACGCTTTCCGATAGGTAGTGAGAACCATCATAAATGGGAAAGATAAAAAATGTTAAAATTTTCATATTCAAACCTAAAGGACCTAACGCGATAATTTAGTGTTCATGCTCTAATACTACTTTGAAAAGGGATGGTTCTCCGAAAAATTCCAAATTTTAAATTTCTTCAATTAATATTCACTTCTTAAATAAAACTTCAATACCCAATTTAATTAAACACCAATTACACAATTATTGTGGTTAAACAAATTTTATCTTGTTGAACCTAATTATGCATCTAGGTGAGAATTTTCAAGATAAAATCATCATCAACAACGCGCTGATGTACGAGGAAAACTCGTAATGGAAAAAACCTCGGACGGCCCGACCATAAGTCCAAAAAGTACTTATTTATTACAAGGACAAGATCGAAGACTTACTCAACGACTTGACGCCCTCGCAAGCCTTGATGCTCTTCGTTCCTTCTATCTCTTCCTGGTGACGACGCAGGAGTCCACCTATGTCTCTAACTCCACCAATGGGGCAATGGTGTCATCAAACATACGGAGACCATCGTATGTACACCAATAAACACAGAATCCACCATTAGGAACAATCTCAATGATGTAGAGAATAATGAACTCGGTGATAAACACTGATCCCAAGCATATATCATATTGAAACTTGGATAATAAAACAATTTTGGGTGTATTTTTGTTTCGAAAATCGAACCATTAAATATTAATTAAAACTAAAAGGAATTTTTGGAAGTCTTTTTTGCTCCAAAACGATGCTAAATGTCATCTAAAAAATGCACTCCCGCATTACGTAAACGTTTGGGAAAAAGTAGTGGGAGGTTGAAAGAAAACTTCTTGAAAAAGTGTCAATTTTTTTAAAATCTGTTCCAGTCACTCGAATGACATTTCAAAGGAGAATACAGCACAACCCAAAAGTAGCCTCATTAGAAGGCTCATTCAAACGACCCAAAAATCTTTTTCGAATGACCTGGGAAAGTTGTTTGAATGACCTCGGAAAGTAAATAAAAAATATTAAAAAATATAAAGTAAGTTTCACATATGTTAGCAAAAATAAAAAAATTCCAAGGCTCAACATAATATAAGCTCTCATACCTTAGAGATCCTTAGGATGTTGATGATGAAAACTCGTCACGATACACAACACAGGATATGATCGCTTCAACTTGGCCGCTATGTCTTCAACGAAAAGGTCATAGGCTTGATATGTCACAAGCTTAACTTCTATCCCAGGACTCAAATAGTTTTTTCCGGAATTTAGCCAACACATACAAATTGACTTAATTGAAGATTTGACCTTGCTAATTTATAAAATTTGCAAAGATATATTTTAATGATGAAGTGTTCTCATGTCTGTGTGCACGGTGCATGAATGGTAAGGTGTTTGAGTGGAATAAAGTTAAACAACATCTATTAAAATGGGGTATTCAAGATAGTTATTGGTCATGGATTTTTCATCCGAAATTTTATGTTCCCTCTGTCCACGAGTAACCTTCACAACAATCATTAAGTAAGGTAGATGTATAATGCTGGGAGGACTATATAGATCGTAATATGTTAAAGGATTTATTTGAGATAATGCTTTTGGAGATCATGAAGTGGAAGAAAAAGATGTCACTCATAATGAACAAGGTCTAGGTGCTCATGAAGATATTTGGATGAACCTTGACGATGACTATCAAAGCTTGAAATTAAGGCGACCCAACTATTGTACCCAAGTTATTACAAAGATCAAACAATTTCACATGCTATGGTTAGTTTTTATAGTTTGAAGACACAATATGGTTTGTTTAGTAATCGCATGACAAGAATTTTGAATTGGGTGAAGGTCTTGGTACCCAAGAATAATACGATTCCAAATAGATGTACTAATATGAAGAATAGTTTGAAAGGTTTGGTAATGAAGTATAAATCAATTCATGCATCTATGTATGACTGCATACTATATCAAAAGGAGTATTAAAATCTCGATCGATGTCTGTTATGTGAGGAACCTAGATATGTGCAATCTATTGTCAAGGAAGGCATAATATCAAAAGTTCCTAAAATGTATTGAAATGTATTCCCATTGGTCCAAGATTTAAACAGTTCTTCACAGTTACATGGATAGCGTAGGTAATGACCTGTCATGCTAGGGCATAAGTATGGGATAATCTCATGCGTTATCGTATTGATTTTATAGTTTAGAAGAGGATAAATTATGATTATCCTGATTTTGATCGAGAACAATGAAACATTCATTTACTAATATCAACAGATGGTTCCAATACATTTGGAAATCTAAGCACTAATCAGAGAGTATGGCCACTGATCCTAGAACCACTCAACCTCCCTTTTTCAGAGTGTATAAGACCGAAATTTTTGGCATCATCTTTGTTGATACCTAGGCCAAAGGCACCAAGTGAAGACATCGATGTCTATTGGTCTCCTTTGGTAAAATAATTAAATGAGCTGTGGGAAGAAGGTGTGAAATCATTTTAATCTTATAGAAAAAAGAGTTTACACTGAAAGTTATGTTGACTTGGGCAATTCATGATTTTCTAGCTTATGGGGCATTATCCAATTTTGTACTACATGGTTATTTAGGGTATCATATATGTGGAGAGGATACTGAATATCAACATTTTAGCGCTAATGGAGAAACTATATACCACTCCCATTTGAAATTTTTACACCCCGGTCATAGTTTTAGATTTGAGAAAGGTTCCAATTTTTTTATCGGGCGGGGTTGAACATAGGCTACCTCCAAGAAAACTTTTAGGTTTTGAAACTGTGAGTAAACCTTCTAATTATGGACCTAATGCGATAGATACGAATCCTAAATTGAAGAATGTATAGCATAAGAAGACCCCAATTGGGAATAAAACTGAGATAAGAAAGGCATGATCTAGGAGGTCAATTTTAACTTGTCTTATTAGAATGATAACCCAGTGCGTCATGTGTTAGATGTAATGAATGAAGAGAAGAACATCACCGAACATATTGTGGGCACATGCCTTAAGGAGAGTCATTCAAAGGATGGAGGAGTTGCACGAAAATACCTTAAATCGTTGAAGCTTAAGCCACAACTATGATTGAAAGAAGATAGTAACGGAAGGAAAACCATCCCCCTTGGTGCGTTTACTTTTATAAGTTATGAAAGAAAGGTACTTTTAGACACAATATAATTTGAAAGTTCCTTCTAATTTTTCATCCAACTTCAAAAGGATTGTTAATTATGCTACCCACTATTTACATAAGTGCAAGTCTCACGATTAACATGTGATCATGTAATTTGTTCCTTTATAGTTTAAGCTTTTATTCTCTAAGAATAAGGATTTACAGAGGGACATTATACAAATTAGCATCTGCTTCACACTTTTATGTGAAAACGTAGTCAATCAAAAGAACATAGTGGCCACAAAGGTACTTATAGCTGAAATGATTTGTGTGCTGGAGAAGTACTTTATCCTATCATTTTTTACATAAATATTCACTTGTTAGTTCACTTATACGACGAGATACATCTTTGTGTCCTAGTTAGATATTGATGGATATACACGTTTGAAAGGTTGATGGAAGTTTTGAAAGAATATTTCAAGAATACACGATATATTGAAGGATAAATTGCAAAGTAATACATCACCATGGAGTCATCAATCTTCGCTCGAGAATATATGCCCGACCGAAGCAATGTACATAATAGTGATGAGTTTCTCTATAGGGTGGTCATGTGATGGGCACGCGAGTGAAATTAATAAGTTTATAGCATGAACAAGTAGCTCTTTATCTATTCGAAACTCGTGAAGATGTTGAAGAATGGAAAAAGTAAGTTTATGATATCTTTTGGTATTAATTTAACTTTTATACTTGATCAACTTCGTAATATGTTCGTCACGATAAATATAGGAAATATGATTTGTGTGGGAACAATAAAAGACGAAGAATGATGGCATAATTAGATAGAAAATTTAGGCTATGGGTGTCACCCGAGGTAATTATAATGAGAATATCTCTTATTTAATGACATATTATAATAAATCTGTATAACTAATTGAATTAATTTATATATAATCTCAGATCTTAAAGATGGGTGATGCAACATCAAGGCTTTCTTGTCTATCTAATGGGCCCTTGTTCATGGAATATGACTACAAAAAGTATCAATTGATTGGTGATGTATTCAGTGTAAGGGTGTTAAAAAAATACAAATGTACAAAACTCAGGCAATTCATATCACGCGTTTACTTATTTTCGAGCAAGTACAAAAGATAAAAACCTCGTTGAAGTTGAAATGACTTAATATAGTGTCATTCAAAATATATTTGAATTGGCCAATATAAACTTCAAAGAGGTTGTGTTTTACTGTGATGGGGTTAGAGTTGAGGATAAAAATACTTGCAAAGTTGATCCTGGTACCAAATTTATCATGGTTGACTTGTCATGTGAGCGATAAGATATTTTTTGTGCTTTTTAAAAGGTCAAGAAAGTGTGTTACTCGGAGTATATCATCAACGTGCCATGGACAATCGTCCTACATCCACCAAAGTGTCTAACCAATAGTATGGATGACTTGGCTTATCCTACAGAATATCAATTTATTTTGGATGACAACCCGAATTAGAAACAATTTTTTGATTTGTAATAAGTATTATAATTATTTGAAACAATTCTTAGTTTGGTTTATGATATGGATTTATGTTCTTCTAATGTTGTTAATTTGTATTATTCGAGTACTTTATTATTATCGGATGATAGTTTGATGCTTTATTCATTTGAATTTGATTAGTTTTTGGGGATTTGAATCAATCTTTGTTGGTTAGTTAGTGAATATGTTAATTTGGATTTTAATCAGTTTAAGCATTATTTCAAAATCCGTGACATAACCCGAATATGAAATAATTCTTAGATAATAAGTCTTCCAATCATCTCAAATAATTCTTAGTTTGATTTATGATTTGGATTTGTATTCTTCCAATGCCATTAATTTGGTTTAGTAAATATGTCAAACTAATTCATTATTTATCTTTCTAAATCATCTTCTTATATATATGTTTCTACTAATAACATTTTTTGCAGGATATGTCGTCATCAGTGCGTCAAGAAAGCGAGGGCGAGGAAGGCTCATCTAGCACTAGACACCTAAAGTGTGACAAGCTGGGGATGTGAGTGGGGAATAAGATTTCCTTCCAATCTAGGCCTTGGAATTTCTCAAAATGATTATTGGCCCCGGGTACACTAATTGGAGGAAGGTGCCTTATGAGATTAAGATGGTTATTTGGGAGGGCATTACAAGTACTTGCTTGACTGAATAATATTTATATTTTATTGTATAATTTAAATACTACTAACTCACTTTCTTTTTATGTTTTATCTGTTTGACAGGAACAATTTAACTTTCCCCTATAAGCACACAACTTCACATTGGAATAACTAAGTTATTGATGGAAAACTTTGAAGAAAAATATGTGTTCACGGTATATTGGTCGGGATTGAGAGTCTGTATTACAATGTGGGGATACAGTACCCAAGAAGGATCCAATATCATTGGAAAACTGGAAACAATTTTTCGATAAGGAGATATTGGATAGGCACTTTTCATCTCATGAATCAAGGAGGCCAAACTGAGCCAAGAAGGTCTATGTGCACTACTCCGGAGTATGTCTTACACCGAGGTGGAGCCTAGAATGGTAAGTTTAGAATATTATTTTATTTTAGTTTTATTTTATTCTAATTAGTGATAATTATATACTAATTCACTAATTTTGCATTATTTTATTTCAGGAGACAGGGAGTGGTCCTGGGGTTAAGCCACGTAGGCTTGATGTCGACGTGGAAATTAGCATGAAGAAGGGGAAGGATAATGAGGTTAATCCTACTATGGACGTAACTATTGTAAGTTATAATTTTAATTATGTTATTAAATCAACATAAATAATTACATACTTTTTATTATTTAATCTAATCGTGTATTTTTTTTCTTATTTTAGGAAAAACTGAAAGAAGTCCACTGCTCACAGAGTGATGTTGACAAGGCTTCATTAAGTACAGATGCACTTAGCCAAGTTCTCGGGAGGGATCATAAAGGTCGTACTTTGGGTGTTATCTCTTAGATGGGGAAGTCGAGGCTCACCGGGATGACGTTGAGAAACACTAGACTAGCACGCAAGGTCAACGAAATGCAGACCAATAACGTCGAAAAGTTTGACAACATGAAAAAAAATTGAGTAAAATGTTTTCGTTTGTGAAGCAAGGTCTTCAAGGTCAAGCCAGGTCCAGCTCAAGGAAAGGCAAGGAGAAAGTAGTGAATAAGGGAACCCCTGTTCCATCTTTCTCAACCTCACCCTCATTGATACCCCCCATCCCCATATGACTTATTCCTTACCCCTACCCCAGTACCAACTATCCAGACTCCATTTACAATTGGTTGGGATAGAGTCCATTTAGTATACTTATAGGGAGTCGATAGAATAACTAGGTGTTTAGAGACATGAATATAGGCCCAGGATCCTTGGTTCATAACGGTCAACTGCAGGCTTATGAGGCTCAGGTCCACATCACTGAAGTATTGGTGGGAAAAGAGAATGAAGTCGTGTAGTTGAATGAATAGTGCGTCATATGACATAATGAGGGATGTCTCGATAATCAATGAACATTATGTAATAATTTGTATTAAACGTTCAAGTTTGGGTTAATATATCACGTTTCTTATTTATATATGGTTAGTTTTTGGTTACTATGAATATTGAATATTGGTTTTTAATTATTGAGAAAATATATCATATATTTCCGCTACAGGTGATAATATACTGCTGGGTAGTGGTAGTGGACATACTGCCCAATAGTTTTTTATACTGTTGTCTGAAATTATAATGGACTTTGACCATGACAAATCCATGACAAAGAAAACTTGTCAGGGGCCTTGACCGTGATATGTCCATGACAAGTTCATAATTGTCATTGACATATCGCGATCAAGATGTGTGATAAGTTTTTCTTATAACGGACATGTCATGGTGAAAGTCCATGACAAGCTATAATTGTCAAGGTTTTAAATCGTGATACGTCTGTGATAAAGAAAAATTTATCGCAGACTTTGATCGCGAGGTGTCTGTGAAAAATTAGTTGCCACCCCCATTACTGTCACGGTCTTTGACCGTGCTAAGGTCAACTTTTGACCATGACAAATGGCCTATTTTTGTGTAGTGGGCTACTAGATAATGTCATAGGCCAAAAATAGTAGTGAGGCTCAAAGTCTTTGAACCTAATACCTTTTGGAATTTTTCCAAGGACCCAACCATTATGCCAACTTCCCTTTTCATATGTAATCTCCCACAAATAATTTATAATGAAAATCTTGAATCCCATTTTCTCTTTTCATACTTTGAACCCCAATAATTTAAAATTCCTTCATTTGTCCTCCTAACTTCACCACTTTCCCTAACTACTTGTAAAAATGGAAAATAAAAATAATTAATTCAAATGTAGGGTCATAAAAATTTAGGAAATTATGATTTTACCTTAATTTGCATTTTAGTCCCCAAACTTCATTTTTTTTACCCAATTCACCTCAAAATTCCACCTCATTTCAAAGAGAATCTTATTTTGCCAACATAAACATTTTAAATTTACTTTTAGACCCATAAAGTCTCTAAAATTATGGATTTACCCTCTATGTTTCTAAAATTTCATTTTTAACTTGAATATTTTCAAACTTGCATATTCTTTCTAGATTATTTAAATGACACTAAAAACCCACTAAGTATGATACATCTGGCCTAATAAGTCCTATCTTTGGGTATAAATAATAATAAAAAATAATTCATTCATAAAATACCCTCAAACATAAACTTTTTTTGTCCTCGAGCAAAACTAAAGTATAAAATCTAACTCACTTTGGTAAGAATTATGATTACATTTATCATGTGCAATAAGTGGTTAAACCTCTAGGTTGTCCTTGTTTATGGGTTTTATCTCATGAGGGTATGAAGTGAATATAACCATAAAATTTAAAAACATGACTCAAAACATGAAAGACGCAATCATAGTATAAAATAAGTCTCAAATGCAAACTTCATAATTATAGGAAAAATTCACTTCTCAATATTAACTTATCACGTGTGTATGTATAGACAATATAGTCATACATTCCAAAAAATTTATCGTTACGTTTCTTACCCAAATGTTCTTTTTGATTCAAAATATCAAGGGATACACTCAGAATCAAATATTCAAAAATTGGCCATTTTCTCTCGGTATATATGAATAAATGCGTAAATTTAATGAGAAATGTTCACATATATATCATGAAAAATATAATGTTATTTAATGGATGATATTTATCTCATTAACAAAAAAATCAATTACATTTTAAAAATATTTAATTACACCATAGTCATATTCATCTTTTCCCCATATTTTAAATAAC
Source organism: Sambucus nigra (assembly GCA_949130495.1). Classification (NCBI taxonomy): domain Eukaryota; kingdom Viridiplantae; phylum Streptophyta; class Magnoliopsida; order Dipsacales; family Adoxaceae; genus Sambucus; species Sambucus nigra. Next base: position 164,660,128 of record OX422213.1, on the reverse strand, counting down.
TTCACTTGAGATCGTTTAGGACATTCTTTTGGTCATATTGTAGGCTTGAGTTTTGGTTAGAAAGAACTTTGGAGTTCAATTTTTTTTAGAATATAAAGTTTTTTCAGTATTTTGTCATTTTAGGCACTTTTTTCCAACCTCCATTTTTCTTTTCATTTTCTTTTTTCTTTCAAACTTATGTATTCTTTTTTCCTCTTTATTTTCCTCATTATTTCTTTCTATATTCCTTAATTTCTTCTTTTCTTTTCAAGTATTATTCGTGTGGACTTCCTTTATTTTGGCCTCTCCTATTGTGATTCTACCATAATATTGTTATAAAATCAACATGTCTTTTTTTCATTGGCTTGCTTATTTTACTTTTGGATCCAACGCGCTTGTAACACAATAATGTAAAATGGGTCGGATTAGGCTCAATTTGGGTTTTCAAAATGATGTCCTAATCTCATTTCTCAATTTTAGTTAAGTAAGTATATGTCTCAAGTCGACTTACTAAGATTTCCAGTGTGCAAGATTCATATTTTGATATTTTTTCCGGCAATCAAACAAAACAAAGATTTTTAAGAACAACGAAAAATTTATCACTCAAATAAAGTTGAGTAATTTTAACTCAGTTTGATTTAAATATCTCGAAAATAACAAATGGAACAAGAATCTCACCGACTAAAATCTCCATATTTATTCAAAAAGTTTAACTTTTGCTTTAATATTCATTTGTGATCATATTATATGGAAAACATGTAAAATTTTTATAAGATGAGAGATTTATGATTTATTTCTATATTAAGAAGTAGTTTCAAAACACAATTACATTGAAAATATTTTTGATTTTTTTTTTCAAATTCCTTCTTTACCCCCAAACCTAAATTTTACATTGTCCTCAAAGTATGCTCTAATAAATATATGGACAACAAAGTAATAAGGTAAATAAGTAAAAGGACTATATTATCGGTGAACTTCCAGTTATTCTACCAATTTCTTACCAATCTCATGTGCATTTCATCATAAATCAAAACCTAAACAATTAGGATTTAACCAGAAGACAAGGTGTACGCATGAAGGCACACAACGAAAGCAATGGGTATAATAATGGTGGCACATAGTTATAGTATTTCATGGTTGGTCATAGACCAAGATAATGTTATAGCGAAATCCCAAATGATACATTATGCCTATGTCTCCCTCAAAATGTAGACTGAATAAATTAGGCTCTAAGTTAGAGAAAACTATAGTTATGTACTCAATCTAATTGAAACACTCAAATAACAAGGATGATAAAAGTGGTGGAAAAGTACAATGTTGTATGATAAAACGTGCATCACCCTGTGGAAATGCTCGAATGATTGTCGCAACCATCTCGTCACTGATAGATAAAACCTCATGTGTTAGCTTGTTCTCAAAAGACTTGGATTCCAATTCACAGAGAACGAATTTATATGTCCTATCGTCCTAGTCTCTCTCCTCTAAATGATCAAATGGGTCTAGTAAAAATCGAACTTCAACATTGATATTTTCATCAATTGACCCAAATTCTTTTTCAAAACCTTCTAGACTTTTATTTATAAATAATTAAGGTGGCCAAGAAATTAAATGATTGGTGTCACTATCCAGTGGAGTAGTGGTATCATACATTTCTTCATCACACTTGACTTTAGTTTATTCCTCATCAAATGGTGGTTTATCTTAATCAAACACATTTAGTTGCACATTCATATTCTCAAATAAGAGGTTCATTTTCCAACTTTGACATCTAAAGACGACATGAGAGTTCGCCAAAAAAGGCCAACCGATAATGACAGGAATTCGCATGGATAGGTTTAGAACGTACTGAGTATTAAAGACCACAAAGTCTATAGGAAATTACATCTCACCCACTTTAATCAATACATCCTCTACAACACCTCTAAGCATCTTAATGAATCAATTGGCTAAGGATAAGGTCATTTGATGGGGATTCAATTCCCTCAAACCTTATTTTCCATACACAGCATATGACAAAAGATTTATTTTTACTCCGAAGTCTAGGAGAGATTTCTCGATAGTGTGATACCCTATCTTGATGGAGGTCATTGGTGTCCTGATATCATTACTCTTAATGGGGGCTTTAGATGATATGATCGATCTAGCTTGCTCTGTGAGAAATAATTTCCTTAGAATGGTTATGGATCTCTTAAAAGTAAAAAGGTTCTTCAAAATTTTGGCATATGAGGAGACTTGTTATTTAGCGTCAAGTAGTGGGATGTTAATTTTCACTTTCTTAAGCACGTCTAACATATTATCCCCATGATCCTTCTTATTTTAAGTCACCAAACATTAGGTAAATAAAGATTTAAGGATGTAGGTCATTACAGATGGCTAGAAAGACATGGGTCGAGGGTTGACTTGACCCGACCATTTTTAAAGTTCGTTGGGGGGTCTTACTTCTCATTGAATTTTCTAGTTTTGTTTTTTGTCAACTCTTGGACCTTGGTGTATACTTCCTTACCATACATAAGCTTGATTATGGATATGACATGCTCTTAGCTTTGTGATGAGATAGAAACACCTTGTAAGATATATTGGATTCTAGGCACATTACCCTTTGGGTTCGGTTCGAGCTCATTCAAAAACTTCCCTTTCTCTATCTCGTTAAGGATTTGATATTGATGGACTATTTGTACCTCAATTTTGGCTATCAATTGAATGTTCTCATGCAAAATTATTGCATAAATTGTTAGAATTACAGTGCATTTTGGGTGAGAAAAGATAATGACTCGTCGAGAGATTACACTCTTTAAGGAATAGGATACGTAGGAGTGAGAGAAGTATTTTTAAAACCTTGCGGTGGGTTAAATGAAACTTTTCCTCCTTGGAATTTACCCTTGGACCCCAAAAATTTAGGATTGTGTTTCCACCTTAACTCGTAGGAGTTCAAAAATGGGTCGTACCATGGCTTATTTTTATATAAGGCATTTTCGAGCTAGACCAAAACCTAACTAGGAGCGTTTGGAGATTTTCAATCAAAAGATCTAATGTATAACATTATAGACATATGGTGACTCTATGTGTTGGACGGCTATCACTACAGCTTGGGTTCCAACTTTACTCATTTCAAGTGTTTCTATACTTCAGGCCAAAGTGTCCATTTCATTGCTAACATAAAAACTGGGACTTTTTATTTACGTCTTCTAAAATGTTATAAGCATCAGTTTCACTCCTTTTCATAAAGTCACCATTTTATATTGATTCCAACATATCTCAGGTGTTGAAGTCAAACCCTGTGTAGAGAACTGAAACTTGGCATCCTAACTGTATCCCATGATGTGTACATTGTCGTATCAAGTCCTTGAACCATTATAAGTATATAAACAATTATTCTCCCTCTTGTTAGATAGATTTGTTTATGACGCGACATATTAATGATTTTGTTTATTTAAAAAGAATTTTTGGAGAAACTCTATACTTATTTGGTTCCAACCAGAGGTTGATTTGGGTTTGAGTTAGAGGTCCCAACTCTTTGTGCTCTCATTCAATGAGAATGGGAATAACTTAAGCATAATCACTTCATCAAAAAGTTATTTGTATTTCATTACCCTGCAAATCTTATCAAATTCATGTATGTGCAAATAGGAGTCCTATTTCATCACACCCCCAAACACGGGTAACAATTGGACGTGAGAAAGCATGCGCAAGGGCGTATATGGATTTACTTCTTTCTTAGGCCAAACATAAAATATATTTTTTTTCCAAATTTTACCTTGATTAAATTGAAGTGAACATGCAATATAAGTTATAAAGAAAAATTTCAAACCAAACCAGAAAGAAGAATAAATATAGGAAAAAATCTCTTTTCGCAAAACCTTTAATTCAGCGTTGTTTAAGACACAACAAAACACGATATACTTACAAACAACTTAGAGACCCATTAAGTTTAATGTCATGGAATCTTCAAAACTTTAACATAAAATGATGTAGCCCAACACCACTCACGATAAACAGATACCGATCAGGCTCAATAACAAGCAATCCACTCCTTCTTTAGCAGTAGAGCCTCGGATCTACAAATCAACAATAGTGAAAATCTCTACAACGGTTTTAGATTTTTTATTATGTTCTTATTGATTTGTAGAAGTGATTTTTAAATATCCAAGGGGTTTGGATGGAAATATTATAGAGTTTGATCACAAAAAGAACTCTAAAAAGGCTTCTTAAAAAGTCTAATCCCACATATCTATTTATAGGGTAATTTGTTGCAAAGAGATAGGGAATAAATATTTATATAGGATGTGTTTAAAACATAAAAACATATGTATTCATTTAAATAAACTTCCAACTCGTTTGAACGATGTACCCTATCTCCTTCGAATGGATTTCAAGAAAACTTCGAGTGGCAGTCCAGAGCAAAATAGAAAGGAAACATTCTAGATCTCGCTCAAACGTGGTAACATCGTTTTAATGACCCTCTGCAACTCATTAGAACGACATCTCAATCATGTTCTAACTAGTTAGCGAGTTTTGCAAAAATTTATTACAAATTAGTTTGAAAACATTTTGAAAACTTTTAAATGCAAACTCTTTTAAAAATAACCCCTTAAACTTTAAGCATTACCAAACAACCTCATAACTATTCTTGAATGGTGTTATGATGAACGATCTTCATTCTTCCAAATGTAAATAACTTCTTATCTTGGAATACTTGAAGGTGGTCATAAAGGTGCAGTGGGGTGCAACGGGACAATCCAAATAAAAGTAAAATAATAAATTATAAAATTTTCTCCACAAATCTCCCCGTTTGGCTATTCCAGTAAAAAATACAAACTGAAACCAAATTGGCCACTAAGACGCTCACCAAAAGAAAGAAATAAAAATGCACAAATTGTATAAGTCTTCATCTTGTGTGGTCTATGAAATCATCATCAAGGAAAAATAACCTGCACATATGAGACAAAAGAAATACCATGACGCTTATAAGTTTAAAGAAAGAATAACCCTCTTTTTTTCTTCCCATTTTTGTTCATAATAGACAAAGGGTTGGAAAATAAACATGAATATTTATCATCACATGAATCCAAATGAAATAACATGATAAATATAATCAATTAAGCACATGCAATGAGACTTCTAAAAGGCTTTCAGACAACTATTTTTGATAATTTTCAAATTGTTTCAAGTATAAAAAGTATATGTATAAAAAGTATATATAGGTATGAAGTACATAACACCATAGAATACACTAAAATATCTGATTCATAAAAGAGGAATGTAATTGTGTGAAGGTTTTTTGTGGGTAAATCAACACAGTCATTCATAACAAAAACACATGAAGTCAATGAGATACTTCTAAAGAAACAACTCAATGTCAACCTAAGGCGTAAGAATATTGAACATAAATGAAATTGACTTGACTTATGCAACATGTTATTAATCTAAATGGTTCTCAAATTAATATTCTCAAATTATTTAAAGCTTTTCAAACGAGTCAGTTGTCCAAACCCATTGATCTTCTACTTTATAACACCTTAAAATCTCATAAAACGCTCATATGTAGAGAAGCATAAATGAAATAAAAAATGACCATGGCACTTCTATTTTTTTGTATCATTAATATTTTAGGCTTTTTAGGAAAGTAGTGGTTTTTAATGCGAATAGAGTTTTCTCTATCATTGCCCTTTCCATTGCATAACATAAAATAAATTTTTCGAAAAACAAAATTCAGCAGTGGTTCTTACAAGGACAACTTATCTCTAGTACATTTGGTTCCTTATTAAACACTATTGAGATGCGAACACCGTATTTGACACGTGACAAGTAAGTAGAATGTTCACAAATCCATTCATGTGTGCAATAAATGTGATAAAAAGTCTAGCATGAAGAAAGTAATCATCAATGAACAACGAAATGTTATCCACGCGTAGTTAAGCACACTAAAGAAATGAAGCCGTGTATAAAAATACCATGAAAAGACATATCATTGGATGGAATGTAGGGTGATTCGAACATCTTAAATGCATATCCACATATGGTGCAAAAAAAATACAAAAAACTTTTTGTCAAATTTTACAAAAAAAATTCTTTGGGTTTAAATTTTTTTTCTTAAAACCAAAAATCTTTTTGGATATTTCAATTTGTTTCAAAGAAAAGCATATATAAACAGAGAAATACAATCTAGCAATATATAAAAGACGTGAACATAATAATCATGCTACACTAGATAAAGTACCAGAACTCAATCAACAAAACAAATACCCAAAGACTTCTTAAGATTGTCGAATCTAAGTGCATCTAAAGGTTTCATGAAAATATTAGCTAATTGGTGTTTAGTGATCACAAAGCTCAAGGGCACGATCTTCTCCTAAAAAAGATGATGAATAAAATGCTCACGTATCCCTAACATATTTGTATTGAGATATGATTATCCTATCCTCAAGTTGACACACTTGGAGACCTAAAAAGAAGGTGAGCTTACCAACCATGATCATCTCAAACTCCCTCTTTTTCTCCTTCTCAAATGGGTGAGTATGTTGGGAACACGTGGATCCAAATATTATGTCATTCACATAGACTTGGTTAACTAATATTGCACCACTCTTTCTCCCAACAAATAATGTCAGATCGGTTCCCCCTCGTTTGAAGCCGAGAGCTAATAGATAAGAATTGAGCCTCTCGTACCAAGCACGAGGCGCTTGCTTTAAACCATATAAGGCCTTCCTTAGAGATAATATGTGTTCCGAGCGCTTTGGGTCTGTAAACCCCTTTGGTTGTTCCACATACACTTACTTATGTAGAATGCCATTAAGGAAGGAACTCTTGACATCCATTTGGAATAACATTAAGTGTATATTATGTAAACAAAAAATTCCAATTGAGTCTTATGTATGTATTGCCTTATTCTGCTAGTCAAAAGACGTAGGTTATAGGGCTTTCATATATTCATTACTTAAGCCTATGAACCGAGACATGCAAGGAATGATATCGGATTATACATGTTTGAACACACTACATATTTCTCGAGATCAAAATATATATGAATTTTTGTGATAAAAAAATCTTTAGTGTATTTGGATATTTTTTCGAGGCTATTTATCTTTGAAAAAGGTTTTTAAAATAACATTTTTTTTATTTTATGTCGTTTTAACGAGATAACATTCTTGCTCTAATGAGAAGACAATATCTTTCAAATGAAATTCAAATAAGAATATATTCTCCTTCGATCACACTCCAAACAACCTTCAAAATAGGGGGTCTCTGTTTAGCAGGACACAAATCGTTGGAAGCTCATTATAAATGTGTTCAAATGAAAATGCATTGTCCTTTGAATGACTTTTTCCCTCATTCCAATGGGATGCGTAAAGGCATTTAAATGACCCTTTTCTCGTTTTAATGAATGACACGAATTTTTAGAAAACTTTTTTGACCTATTCAAAGCATCTATTCTCTCACAAATCAAGTTAGCTATCCATTAGAGAGCCCCTTCCTTTTGCAAAATTGTTTTTAAGCCCCTAAATATTATAATTGTTTTCCAGACCTAATATCCAAATACAATAATGTTTGTCTTGATCCTCTCTCAAGATCAAACCCTATAACGCTTTATCATACATACTTCCATGTGGTGGATTCTACACAAGTAAGTGACGATTGAGTCTATCGTAGGAGTAAAAGGCACGGATATATGTTGTGAAGCTGTAGCTGAATTATGCAGTGATGTAAAGGAGGGTTGAAGACATTCATCTTCATAGGCTTGAGGAGTAAAGTGTTGTAAGTAATTTTTTTTCTTTTGTAAAACTTTCTCTATAGTGAATTTTGTCTAGGCCTAGATATTTGGGGTTTTTTCCTACTTTGGTTTTCCTTGTACATCACTGTCTCTCGTGTGATTGTGATTGACGTTTATTACCAGACATACCTTGCATGCCAACCTAGTAATTAGCTTTATCAATATTAAAATTGGTAAAAATTATACTTACATTCTTAGCAAGGCTTAAACGATTTATTTGTCTTATTAGTTATATTGGGTCAATTGTTCCATAAATAGAAAATTAGACGTTCAATTGGTATCAGTGCGGGTATGTATATGTTACTTAGGCTTATTTCTTTGGGAGATTTTCTATGGAGTCAATAAGTAGGTTACCAATGTTTGATGGATCGAATTACGGGTATTGGAAGGACCATATGAGAGTTGATCTTAGTTCAATAGCTGAGAGAGTGTGAATGACAATAGTTACAAGATGGAATCCACCCACAATGATTATAGGAGAATGTGCCATTCCAAAACTGGTTGAGAGTTGGAGTGAGGATGAACATAAATTGTTTAACTATAATTCTCGTGGTCTCAATGCTTTGTTTAGTGTTGTCTCTCCTGAGGAGTTTAGCTGAATAATGATGTGTGAAGCATCTAAGGATGCTTGGTACACACTCTTACATACACATGAAGGAACAAATGTTATGAAAGACCCAAGCTCCAAAACCTAACTATTTAATTTGAAACCATCCGTATTAATGAGAATTAAACATTCAATGAGTTATATGATCATTTCTCTAACATCGTTAATTCTTCATTCAATTTGGGAGAAAGAATTCTTGAAACTCGAGTTATGATGAAAATCTTAAGGTCCTTACTTGAAAGGTTTAACTCGAAAGTAACTATCTTAGGTTCTTTGGGACACATCAAAATTATGAAATTAAAAGAGCTTTCTAGGGACCTTTAAACCTAAGAGCTCGACATGTTTCCTCAACTCCCAAAGAAGAAGAACAAGAGCATTGACTTAAATGCTAGGAAAGAGGAGATATTTGAGTCTGATCAGTCTGAACTAGATCCCAATAACATGGCCCTATTTGCTAAAAAAATTAAAAACAATCTTAAGTTAAGAAACAAAATTCAATGTTTGATAAATAAAAAATTGAGAAAAAAATATAATAACATAGGAATGAGTACAAATGATCGTTAGTTTAAGAGAAATAAAAATGATTACTCTAAGAATGATGATTCTGAGAGATGTTACGAGTGTGTCTTGATCAAAAAGTATTTGAATGTCCCACTAATCTTTAGATGATGGAAAAAAATTACAATGCCACTCTAAGCGACGGTGATGTCGAGTCAAATGACAAAGTTAATGGGTCTCCTTCTACTTGCAACTTCACTACGTTCACTTCTAGTCATGCCAGTAATTCTAGTACGTTTAATTATAATGATGATAATATTCTACATGATGTTCTTGACTCTAGTTTTGTTTCTTCCAAAGATAGTGAAAAGGATGATGGTTTCAATGATGGAGAGGGTGATGAAATTGATCTTAAAATTGCAAATTTTAAGATCTACACCGAGACCATGAAAATTCAAAAGAGGAATAAAAAATTGACTATCAAGGATTTAACACTTGGAAAGAAGTCGCTTGCCTTGAAAAATATTGAGGCATTGGTGAGTCAACTCGAGATGGACAAGATTTCTTTATCTGAGAAGCTTAGTTTTGTGGGAAAAGAGAGAGGTGACTTGATGTCCAAAGTCACAAGACTTTTTGATGATCTTCTGTTTCTTTGGAAGTTTGTGATAAGCCTAAAGTTGATATTGTCACTCTCAAGAAATATCGTAAGGCTTCTCGTGAGATTAAAGTCACTCTTGATAAAAACTTTGGGAGAATAGGGAAGTTGTTTCTCAAACCGACCCTCGGGTATAAGGAGAAAGGCTATCAAGAGAGAAAGGGCATAGGATATAATGAGTGTGAATCTTCCAAGTCTAAACCTAAGCCCGTTGCAAAGTTTAACTCTATAACAAACACTTCGAAACCTAATCCACCAAACGGGAATCCTCTAAAGAATATTAAAAAGATAAAATCCGTTCAACCCTGTGTTTGTACTTATTGCAAAAGATGGGATGTCTTAGATATTTTTTCAACAAGCTTAAGAGGAATTCTCATTCTCTTAATCGCACACCCAAATATAGCCACTTGGCTAGCATGAAAGAGTAGGTTAAATATCTCGTTCATATCTCGAAAGGGTTAATGGAAGAATTTCAAAGTCTGTCTACTCCTCATTGGAACTCATTCAAATAAAATCTAGGAACAACAATATAAAGAGTAAAAGATAGACAACACTTCGTGTTATAATCCAACCTGGGTTATGAAAGAAAATGACACTAAAGCTCTTATTGGTCATACCTCCCAAAGGTATTTTGATAGTTGTTACTCAAGACATATGACAGGTGATAAATAGATTTTTACTCAACTAGAGGATGACAAGGAAGGTAAAGTCACATTTGGTAATAAGAGTCAGTCTAGCGTGTTAGGAGGGGAATTAGTGAGATATTCAAATTCCCAAAGCTAGATAACGATCTTTATGTGGATGGTGTATACAACCCATCTTGGTACCCCATAAAATACCTCCTTAAGTCCCTAACACTTCTCTTCGCACCATTAGGCCCTTTATCCTACTCCGAACCCTGATATAAAGGCAACCAGACACTTTTTAGCCCTATTTCACCTCGATTAACTCTTCGACCTGAGAAAATCTCATTGGAAAGTCATAGGGCTTTTAATCCCCTTTTTAACGGTCCATACCGTGTGTGAATCAGCCTCACAGTTTGCGCATACATTTATTTTTACTCCAAGACCTAACCTAGAGGTCATCGAGTACCATTGAGCCCAATTTAACCTTGGTCAACTCTCCAACCTAATCAAAGCTTATTTAAATTTCATATGGATCTAACCATCGGGTGCTTTAGAGACTCATTTTACTTTGGCCAATTACCAAACCTAGGAGTGGCTCAATGGATTATTGTAGGGCTTTAAATATCATAGTCAATGGTCTTAGTTGTGCAAAATTCTAACTTAGGGTTTTCATTTTATGCCCATTTTATTGAAAAATCCATTTCAGACTACCTATAGGCACCCCAGACCCCTTTCCTATCGGCCGGGTATATTTTCCTTCGCTAGCAAGGTAGGGTTACACAGATTGGAAGGCCAGGGACCATATCGATCGACACTCCCTAAAACCTTATTTTCTTATTATTAAGAGGACCATGACCTCATTTCCAATAGTCTTTTTTGAAGTCAGATCATTCTCCTCGAAATTAGTGCATAGATATTCTGTTTTTCCAAGAATTCTCTCAATTACCTTACATCACTCTCATCTATTTTAACCCCGTTTTCCATCCTTACCTCACCACTATCCAACCACCTAAAAATCAGCAACTACTTTTGTTAAATCAAAATTAAAGTTTTCGACAAGGTCTACCCTTATTCATTTACAACTCACTCAATTAGTAGTAGTTATTTAATCTTCTTTCCACTTTTGATATATCTTTGTTTAATTTCTTCATTCCAAAACTAATCTCACTTTTTTTATTATTTACTACACACAATTTTTTTTTCATAAAATCTAAAAAGCCAAAAACAAGGTTTTCCAATAAACCCTAAATTAGAATTTCCTCATTTTTCACACTCTTTACACTTACAGTTCCTGAAAATGAATTAAAGGGAGTTCAAACTTAGGATTTATGGGTTAAACCCCACCCTTGTATGCTATCAAACTACGTGGACGTTGATAAAGTTTGGGCTACATAGGCATCCCGAGCCAGTCTTTGGATTCGAGTCCTACTTTTCTCATTTATTCGTTTTATGATTTCTTATGTTTAGTAGTATTGAAGATATGCATACTCTTACATATTTATGTTTTGCTCAATATACACACTCACTTCTTTATATGGATTTATGATTTAACGGACACTCACATTCTATTTTTATGTTATTTCTCTTGTACACTCCTTAGGATGATTTCGATTCGTCTTTCCCATGACATGAGTCGAATGATTTCTTTCTCTCATTATTCCCATCTCACACATGTACATATGTATTGCATTTTGGAGAAAAGGAAAATATTATCATAGTTCATGAGAGATTGAAAGGTCGGGGTGGGTTTATAACACCTTCTTATTCTATAACTTAGTCCCTCGACCCTTGTGCACATTCTAGGACCCCCTAAGTCTCTCCTTAGGTCCCTAGAACCTCCCCATTCACCATAAATCCTTGGTCATACTTCAAGTACCTAGAGGCCATCAGGAACTCCTAGGCCATTTGACTTTGTACAACTCCATCGTTAGAGCGAAAGCTCAATGAATCTTCAAAGGGCTTCGAATCCCCTTTCCAACGGTCTGCCTTGTGCGTGAATTGACATAACAGTTCGAACGAATGAATCATTTTACTATTGAAAATCGATCTAAAGGCCATCGGGCACTCCCGAACCCCAATTTGACCCCAATCAACTTTCGTGTCCGAGCGAAAGATCAATGAATCTTCAAAGGTCAATAAAACTCCTTTTCAATGGTTCTCCATGTGCGCAAAATGGCATAACAGTTCAGATGAACAATTCGTTTTTCAATAAAAATTGATTCGGAGGCCACCGGGCGCTCCTGTGATCCATTTGACTAAAGTCAACTCTTCATCTCGAACGAGATTAAATTAATCTTCAAGGGAACTGAATACTCTTTCCAAGGATTCGCCTCATGCGCAAATCAGCCATACAGTAGAGACGAAAAATGCGTTTCACTTCGAGAGCTCACTAGGAACTTCCGAACCTTGTTTGAACAAAGTCAACTCTCTGAACCAAGAGAAGCCCTTTGGCACATCGAATTACCCCGCACAACCTTTCCAATGGTCTACCCCGTGCACGATTCAAATTTATGACTTTGTCGAATAATCCATCGTCGTCCGATGATCTTCCATCCAAAGGATCAACAGGTGATTTCGAGCCCCATTTGACCCAAAGTCAACTCTCAGACCCAGGAGTGGCCTAAGGGTTATCAAAGGTATCTAAATAACCTTTCTAAAGGTATGCCTCATGCACGAGTTGGACTTACGAATTGCAATTTACGATTGTTTTTTCAGAAAATCTGCAGGAGACTGCTAATTGGTAAGTCCATTTCCGTGCCTATCGGCAGTGTGTCCTGGCTAACCTATCGATGGGTAGGTCAAGAAGAGTGTTGATTGGTTGCCACCCTACCCTATATAAGGAGAGCACGAGATCACTTCCAAGGCACCCCAGATCCATCAGTATTAGTGATCTCAGCAACATTCTTCTGCAATCAGTGAAGTTTTCGTGTGCGAAATTCTTCTCCACCTGTCATTCCCATCATTTTTAAACCCAATTTAGCAAAAATATTCGCCGCTCTCATCCTACATTCATCGTAACTTGAAACGAATATCATCAAGGATCAAGGTCAAGCTTCAAGTCTCCAAAGAAGGTCCAAACATCCTTCTCTCTTTAAATTTCTTTATTTTCACATTAGTTATATAAATTCTTAATTTAGCTTTTACTTTATATCATACACATTAATACCTCATCCTTTTTAGTTATATTTCAAATAACTTATTTTCTATATAAAAAAATAAAGAAAATGACGGTTACACTTATAAATTCTGACGACATTCTTCATCACATTTTCTCAAAACTAAAAATATTTTTTCTACACACACACATATAATAAACTCTCGTTTGAATCTATGTGATAAACCCCACCCTCGTGTCATATGTGAACTACGTGGAATTTGATGCCTTTGTAGGCTATGTATGTGTTTCGGGCTAAAAACCGAGACTCGAGTCCTATTTTCTATTTTCATCTTTTTTGTATTTTATCCATATATTATTCATATATATCATTCTCGTGATTCATACTTGCGTCTTATCTAATATATATTATTGTTTCATCATAACGATCAATATTTCGATAAGTGCACACATCATATTTTTTTAATTATTATTTTTGGAAACAATCCTATGAATGACCTCTTTCAATATTTATCATGATGCGAGTTGAGCGATTCCGACATCCACTTATATATACACGTACAGACCATGAGAGACCGATCGGGCGGGATGGGTGCCTAACACCATCTCATTCTGTAACTTAGCCCACGAACCTCTAAACTATTGGTTTCGCAAGCAACATTTTGTCTTTAATGTCGCTTTATTAAGGCGGCGACATGTTCATTTTCCTGTTTTGTACAAAATAGGCTGGCGACTTTATCTATTTTCGTCACCCCAAAACAACTATGACCGAAGCCCCCCCCCCCCCCCCCCCCTCCCCCCGATGTAGCGAGGGGTGCGGGACCTTAATCTTGCCTTCTTTATGTGCTAAAAGTTCCCTAGAAAGGAGAAGATCTCAGAATGGCCATAGTATCGACTCAGCTGGGTACTCACTTAAGAGGACTAGACTCTATTTGTATGGGTTTTATCAATTTCTGCTTGTGTGCACATGCACCTACTTGTATATTCCAGTTTTTCTCCTCTATTACTTCTTGTACATATGTACCTCATGTTTATATCACCTCTCACTCACTTTTAACTTCACATACTTGTAGATACTCTCCATGTACACCTCACACTACCTACACTTGTATATAGGTTCACATATATCCACGTGTTGAACACACCACTTAGAATACCCATGCTTAGGTGTCACTAGCACACACCTCCACTTATCACACTTGTATATGTCCATGCCCACTCACACTTATCACACACCACTCACAATTGATCCATGCGTGGATTCACTACCACAAATATTGAAAACCTTCAAATCGAGGTTCATGAGATGCAGTGAAATCGGGTCCCTATTACCAAAGAGCCTGAGGTCCTCTTCCCTCATAATATAACTCCACCATCACCTGAGCCAATTTGGGTCCTGGAAGAATATATGCGCGCTCCACGTGACCCTCTACTAATGGGCCACCATCATCTCAGATCTCTATGTCAAATCTTACCTAGCTAGATGCTAACCTGCCAGTGCCTACCGATCCAAAGGAAAAAGAGTTGAATAACGTTAAGGAGGACCTTAAGCTGTTGACCAAGAAGTTTGACGAGGTACAAATCTTTAGGAACTATATGGATTACACCGATATGTCGCCCTACCCTAAATCAAGGCTACCAAAAAAGTTTAAAATACCTAACATTTAGAATTTCGGGGGTAGAGGGTCCCCAATTATTCATCTTAGAAGCTACCACTGATCCATGACTCTCCTAGGTGACTCTGAGGAAACAATGGAGCAAATATTCCAATAAACTTTGAAGGACATCGCTTTTTTCTAGTTCCTATCCCTCGAGGAAGCCATAATTCACAGTTAGGAGTATGTTTCTCATGAATTGATGCCGCAGTAAAAATGCGATGAAGCGTTGGAGGTTACAGACCATGATTTAGAACTTCTAAAAAAAGACCTAGAAACTGTGAGTAATTTCATAGCAAGATGGAAGGAGAAAGCGGCAACCATGGCCAACCGACCTTTCGAAGAGGGTCAAGTTAGTATTGCAAAGAAAAACTTCTTACCCCATGTTCGAATGACGATGGGGATAGTATTACCCATATTTTTTAGCCCTCCGAGAAGCAGTAGTGGAGATTAAAGAAAGTGTTGCGAAGACAGAAGCTTAGCCAAAGAAAGTATTCAGACAGTTCACCCCAAGAAAATATGAGAAGCCTATTACAGTCTTGACCATCAACAACATCTCACAGTCGGCTACCTCTTGGGCGCCAAGAAATCCTGCCAACCCAGTCAAATAATAATACATCGAGCTTCATTCCCCCTCTACCAAGCCTACCAAGCCCTATTGAGTCGAAATCTCATCAAGCCATTGGACCCTCGTCCGTTACCAAACCCACTTCCCAAAAATTTCAAACCTGATGCCCATTATGATTTCCATCAAAATAATGTCCATACCACTGATCAGTGCTTCCATCTCCGAAATGTAATCCAAGGTTTGATTGGCCAGGGTGTTATCACCCCAACAACCAACCCTATACTAAACACCACCCATAATACACTTCCAAATCATGCAAATGCTATATTCTTAAAAATGCTCTAGAATTCAACCCATCTACTCAGATTATACCTAGTAAATCATATTATTATACCTGTATATTCACCTAAACCCCTTAAAGTTTCCCCATATTTTCTCCTACACCCTACCTGTTTTACTAACAAGGCCTTATCACTTCTTACAAGAACATGCATTATCGTTCATACTCGCTTCGAGGGAAAGGATATGGAGTTGCCAGTAGTTATAAACCAACTTCTTGAGTTTGGGCTAATATTGCCCTCTAAAATTACCATTGGCTGCCAGAAGGTCAGCACATTGTTCATAAAAGCCAAGAAGTGGGCTCGAGAGTCAGATAATTCGGTGGTACCCATTAATAAGGTCAGTTTGGATGATGCAGTTTAGATCATGGAAGGATTGTTCTGATAGACCGATGAGGTTTATGGTATATCCGAGTTACTCGATGCCTTAAAGCTATAAGGCTGACTGGTCCCTTCACTCATCCATCTCCCCATTGAGTGGAAGCATCTATAAGAAGAAGCCGTGGAAGTTGTGTAATGTATTGAATTCTCATGGAAAGATGACATCTTCTCCACCGAATGAAGGGACAAGTTTGATAGTTCAGATGAAGAGCCAAGCCAAGAAAATGTCAGTCCGGTATTCAGCATATGTGGGATGATATCGTTTGAAGATCTTCTAGGAGAAATCAACAAAGTGGTCATATAATCTGAGATAGATGAAGAAATGGGGTTTTTGATCTTCCCCTATTTTGTGAACCATATGACAAGATTTGGGAGGAACTTCTAAAGTTTGAATCCTCAATAAGAAATACAGATAATGGAAAGGGTGTTGTCGAGAAACTACCCATGTCGAAAATGACCATCGAGGATAGCAAGATGCTCGACGAGTTGAAGAAAACTCATGCCAACATCACCTTATGGGGCCTCTTTATGTCTTCCCACTATGCCATAATGCTCTAATAAAACTACTTACCGGGACCACAGTCCCTCCTTTAATCACTCTAGAAGAAGTCATGAACATTATTGGGTCCTTAAACTCTACTCGAAAGATTTCCTTCTCTAAAGAAGAAATCCTAAAATTTGGTCATAATCACAACTGTGCCCTTAACATTTTCGTTGAGGTAATGCTCGCTCATCGATAATGGGTCAGAAATCAATGTTTGACCATTAAGAACCTTCAATTACCTGGGTTTGAAAGTAAGCGACCTCGCTCCAACTTCCACTGTAGTGCGTGCTTATAAAAATACTTGTCGAGAATGATGGGATCCATAAAGCTTAAAATAGGGGTTGGCCCTATAAATCCCGTTGTCGAGTTCCAAGTTATCGACATACCTTCTTGTTTCATCCTATTGCTTGGTTGATCGTGTTTTCACAACATCAAGGGGGTATCTTCCTCTATCTATCATAAACTTAAGTTATTTTCTAAGGTGCAGGTCACCACCATCATGGGAGATGATGATAATACTAAGAATGCAAGCACCAGTAACCCCGTACTAGAGATAAATCATTGGGTAAATCACATGTTTTTATTCATCTTCCGAGTCGAACCACTTCCACTACCAGTTGGGGATGATTTCGAAGACCGAGTCTATCCAAAGAATAGCCCTTATGACAATGTCAACTTGACAAAAATGTATAGCAAATTGTACTTCACGCCCGGATTGGGGCGGGGACGATGATAACAGGGGATACTGAAACCCATAGTACTGAAAAGTCCTTTCTTCCACCTGTCCTGGGTTGTCAAACATCATAAAAGGAGCTCATAATGATCCACTAACCTCGATTGAAGTGAAGGTTAGAAAGTTCCAAGGCTGTTTCAGGAGATTCCTTAAATAGGAGATTCGTCAAAGAGGGTGAAGATTTTCCCTTTTATGGATTTTTCAAACCATGATATGATCATATGGATAAGAAGATGAATCCAGGAATGAAGATATTTTTTTAAGATAGTTACTCTTGGGTTGAAGACTCGGAGCATCATGTGCAACCACTCGTTGAGAAAGATACGACCATTACTGAGATTTTAAAAAGAAGTGACTCCAAGGATTCATTTGATATGCAGACACTGGGGCTGACACTCTATATATTCCACTCAGGCACCAAATCATCGGATCCATCCATCCTGATGAAGACTGCTGATGCAGCCCTCCTTAACAGGAATGATATACCAGTTCCACCTGCCTAAATGCAACCGAACCCGGATGTTTATCCTATTTCTTCCCCTTTTATTGTTCCTCGTTATTCTGATCATAATGCAATCAAGACCTCATTCGACGAGGTTCACGACGCTATTTTTCTCGAGAATGAAATAAAGAAAAATTATAAGTATCTTATTGTGCTTTACATTAATTGTCTACATTCTAATCAAACTCTTGATGATGATGATTTTGGAAATGAACAATTCTTAACTAGTATTGATAAGGTTAATAACAAACAACATAACCGCGTTCAAATTATTGCTGATGAAATTATTGTTATCAATAACGGTTCTAGTAGCCAACTGTGCAAGATTAGGATAGGGTCCACTCTTGACGAGCATAAGCACGTGCAACTCAAAGAATTATTAAAGTAATCTATGGACTTCTTCACATGGTCCTATGACAACTTGCTCGGCACCAATCTCAAAATATCTCAATACGATATTCCAACTCTCCTAGAATACAAAGCGGTCAAACAGAAACTACAAAATCTCCACACAGAATGGTCACTTAAGGTTACAGAAGAGGTGATCAAAAATTTGAACGTAGGCTTCATATGGGTGATAAAATACCCCACATGGCTAGCCAACATTGTATCAATAGTAAAATCAGGAGGAAACGTCTACATGTGTGTTGACTATCGAGATTTGAACAAAGCCTCTTCTAAAGATGATTATCAACTACCCAATATCAGCATGATCGTGGACAACATAGCCATTCATGCTCTTAAGTCATTCATTGACGGGTTTCTAGATAAGCTCATATCAAGATACACCTTGATCATTAAGAAAAAACCGCATTCATCACCCCTTGGGAAATAATATGTTACACATTTATGCCATTCAATCTAAAAAATGCAAGGTGTTTCCTACTAAAGGGCTTCCACAACCATCTTTTATGATCTAATAAATAAATAGGTTGAGGTCTACATGGATGATATGATCATCAAGTCTAAGACTTCAGAAGGTCATTTTCTCATTCTTCAAAAATTCTTCGAACGACTACGGCGTTACCAAATGTGACTTAACCGACATAAATGTGTCTTTGGCATCACCAAAGGAAAACTTTTAGGATTCATGGTTAGCGAGAAGGGGATTAAAGTAGATCCTACCAAACTAAAAGCCATACTCGAAATACCATCACCCCGAATGGATAATGAAGTTCGGGGATTCTTAGGAAAATTACAGTATATCAGTCAGTTCATCAGCCAGTTGACTTCTATTTGTGAACCCATATTCAAAATCCTCCAAAAGGATTCTACTAAAGTTTGGAATGAGCCTTATTTAGTTTCCTTTTATAGAATAAAGTAGTATCTTACCCAACCTCTAGTACTCATACCTCCGCAGCTTGGTCTCCCTTTACTCCTATACTTTACCATAATAAACATTGTATCTCGGGCTTTGCTATCCCAATACCTTAAAGAATCCCACAAAAAGAGGGACATTTTTTACACCAGTTGAAAACTGTCCAGGATCAAAGTCAACAACACTTCCGTGGAGAAAGCATGTGTCTCCCTTGTCTGGGTCACCCAAAAATTACGGTACTACATGCTTTCTTTTCCCATTAGACTTGTATGTCGAATGGATCCTATCAAATACCTTCTCAAGAAACCTTATGTGTCTAGCCGAATGGCCCATTAGTTGATGTTTCTAGCTGAATTCGATATTGTGTACATCACGCAAAAAACTATGAAAGAGAAAGCTATATATGACAACCTTGATGACTACCCCATAGAAGAAGTTAACATTTAGATCTTCGAATTACCAGATGAAGCCATCCTTTTCACCTCTCAGGAATATTTTAGGTGAAAAAGGTTATTTGATGGCGTTGCCAATAAAAAAAGTATATGGCATTGGGATACTCCTAATTGCCCCCGATGATTCTCACACTGCTATTGCCATCAAACCAGATTTTACCTACACCAACAATATGACTGAATATGAGGCATGCATCGTAGGCCTCAAAGTCACTCTCAAGAAAGGAATCCAGTGCCTAGATGTGTACGAGGAATATGCCTTCATCATCGTCCAGTTCCTTAGAATATGGAAAGTTAAAGATGAAAATCTCTTACTCATCCATGCCCACCTAGGAGAGCCAGCCTCCAAATTTCAAGATATCACCGTCCACTACCTGTGCCGAGCAAGGAATAACTTAGTCGATGCCATTGCTACCTTGGCCTCAATGGTCGACATGCCTAAGGGAATAAGGATGGCCCCCTTACTAGTCCAAAAGCAAGTTAAACTAACCCACTACTACCATATTGAGTTCATCATAGAAAAGGACTCTGATATGACCGAGTGATGATATTATGATATTTGGTGCCTCCTCAAGAACAATAGGTAACCTCAAGATTCCCAACAAGAAAGACCAAGAAACCCTTCTTAAACTAGTTGCCCAATACAGTGTCTGTAATAAAGCATTGTTCAAGAGAAACTTCGATGGAACCAACTTACACTGCATCGCAGGGGATGACATTGAAAAAATGATGCAGAAAATCCATAGTGGGTAATGCAGACCCCACATGAATGGTCATATGCTCACTAAGAATATTGTCCGATAGGATTATTATAGGACCACCATGGTTCAAGATTGCACCGCTTATGTCTGAATATGCCTTAAATGCTAATAGTTTTCCAATCTCTAGCACTTGCCTCCGCGGGAATCATACAACATGAAATATCCTTGGTCGTTCTCTATATAGACCATTGATAGGGAAAGTCATACCCAAAGCTTCCAATGGGCATGAGTTCATCATGTTTGCCATTAATTACTTCACCAAATGGGTCATGGGTCATACGCAGTGTTGAATGCCTAGAAGGTAGCCAAATTCATCTGAAAGAACATCACATGCAGATATGGGGTTCCGCATGTGATAGTGTCTGATAATGGGTTACATTTACAGTCAAAAGTCATGAAATTGGTTGACGAGTATGGGTGTCAGATACACAAATCTTCTCTCTACCAACCATAAAGCAATGGTGCAGTTGAAGCCGCCAATAATAACCTCAAAGAAATCATCAACAAAATGACCGAGAGTTACTGAGATTGGGATGATAGGATCCCTTACACCCTTTGGGGCTACCGCACTTCAGTTCGGGCATCTACTAGGGCTACCCCTTACTCTCCAGTATACTCCATGGAAGTAGTCATATCCATTGAACTAGAAATACCACGCATCATTCTTGAGAGAAAAGTCAATGAGGAAGATTGGCATCAAAGCCGTTTTGATGAGTTTTTGTTGTTAAACAAATGGATACTGAAGGATCTATATCATATATAGGGGTACCATAACTAGATAGTGTGATCATTTATAGGACATTTAATGATTGTGGCATTAGAAAAGGGGATTTAGCCCTCAAAGAAATTATAGAACTCGTCTGGGACCTTAGAGGGAAATTCAGGCCAAACTAGAGTGGACTCTACATCGTGAAGAAGATCGTGTCTAATGGAATAACTATGCTCACTAACCTTGATGGAAAGGATATGGCATAGCGATTCAACCTAGAACATCTTAAGAAATTCTATCCTTAATTCAAAATCTCGACGCCTTACGACTCCTCTCATCCCCCTTCTATTCTAAAGAATAAATCTTCATCACAACTTCACAAAGGACCCTATCCACAGATGTCGAAAGACCCAGCCCCATCATCATCTCCTTCTTGAGGCCCCCAAACTTCCCCTGCCTGGATGGTATACCGAAGGTGCTCTATGGAATGACAAGCCTGAACCAACCAAGAGAAAATAACTAGTCCCCCTACATAGTGCCAAACATGGCAAACCATCTCTACCCGGTCTCCTCTGCCAAGATTTTAGCCACAACCCTTTTCTACAGCCTTTTTATATAGTCTCTAGAAATATGACAAACCATGCCAATATATTGGGAAGGATAAGTTTATAAAAAATGACTCTGCCATAGAGTTACCAATCACATTCACATGCCTTCAGTCAAATCCTCTACCGAAGAGAAATCCAGGGTACGAGAAGGCACAATTAGCTCCCATCCGACTTTACGCAAGAGTCGTGAGGAAAAATAAAAGGAGATCTGTCGAAAACCAACTAACTGAACATAATGGTATTCCCCTAATTATAGAATGGGTATAAACTCCCCCTACTGGGGCACCGACCAGTGCAAACATCGAGATCCATTCTCTACAAATTGTTTACGCAGTTCTCTATGGTTGGCCTAAAGTTGATGAAATAACGAGTGAAGAAATTCGACATAGCTTCCATATTCAGGGAGATCGCAAAATGAAATATCTTAGATAGCCACATGAATAACATAACTGGGCTACCTCTCAACAAATCAGAACCACCTTTTTGCCAAGCATCTAGAACGTTTAAGGTCTCTGCTAGTATCACCACTGTGGGATTGCTATGATATGTCATCCACACAGTAATGGTAGCCACATGAGGGTCCACCACCAAGTCCCCAATCACCAGAAATAGAAGTTAAGTCAAGGGCAAAGGATTCGATATGGCGCGCATCATTGACATCTTGTAGATGCACGGAATATAGTACAGTTGGGAGGGAGATAATTCCCCCTGTGACCAATGGTCGAGCCACTGAAGGAGATATGTGGATAAGTCCTTCTAACTGCTCATGAGGAGACCGAGAAAATTCAGGCATGGCCACCGCCACACTAGGATTTACCCCCAATATAGCCGAAAACTCCTCGTAGGTTGAGTAGACCTCGTCCAAGACAAAATGGAAAATATGATCCTCGGGGTACCAAAATGGTTTTGTCATTGTCAGCATGTTCCAGGTTATGGGTCGATTGTGCCACAAAGAGACCTAGCGTAGGTTAAAATAATCGTAGTCTACATTGTACGAACATATAGCCTCTAAATTCTCCAAATAAGAGGAAAATTTTCCACTCATGGGAAGGGCCATTTTGGAAATAATAAGACAAAAGGAAAGAAATAAAAGAGAGAGGGAAAATGTGAATGGGTGAAGAAAGCTCACCACTTTACCACCCTTTTATACTTGAAAATTTTGGCTAAAAACAGGGAGTTTGCAAAATTCGAATGAAAGACTGGCCCATCAAGTACTAGTAGATGAAGAAACTGCAATCAAAGCCTTAGGGTGATTTGACTGGACTAACCTTCCAATTGCCGATTGGCACCCCCCAGTTTTTAGAAAACTCCATCTTTCCTTTTTTGTCAAAATCAAAAACTCAAAAAATAATTTTTATTTCAAATAACTCATGATTTTTCTTCCTTTATTTTTACTCATCCTAACTCAAAATTTTCTCTTGAGTAATTCTAATCCTTTTTACGGTCTCACCAACAAAGTAAAAAGTACATGTAGATTAAGTCATTTAAAGCAAATATAAATAAATAAAAATCTCATTCATTTCGTATATATTGCCATCATTACATTTTTTGCAGGAAAAAAGAAGAAAAATAATGGGATTGAGCCCGAAACCCCAAACATTTTATCTCTCTCTCTCCCCTAGATCCCCCTCCCTATGATGAACACGCTTCCCCAGTGACAAGATGAGGAGCTTCCATTACCTGATCTAGATCCCTCCTCAGAAGTAGCATATGTCACAAGGCATGAAGGTGCCGGGATTGAATCTCGCATATGAGCCATTGCAGAAGCCACCTAGTCTCAAATGTCCCTTAGCCAAGTAGTCGACAGCCAGACATGCTGCAAGAAAAAAAAAAGGAAAATCAATCAGTTTAAAGAAAAGGAAAAAATCCGATAGATAAAGAACAAATAAATGAAAATATATATCTCTGGCTAAAGAACGTCCTGCGTCAGCCCCAACACCTCCAACTCCATCGTATTAGGGCGATCCTACATACTCAATGATCCCCTTCCATCCAGTCGGATATTGTTGGAAGAAGGAAAGAGCCAGAGAAATGGGACCTCCGTTACCGCTATCGCCACTAACGATGATGAACCACCAGCGATGTGGGCAGACCCCACCAGCTGACTCGTACCCTTGCCTAAAGTCGTAGGAGGCGGAGGCATATACACTACATAATAGATACAGGAGGGCATCAACCAGCTCATCACAAAGTCAATGCAGTCATAATTCACCACCGTGTCAATATAGGAGAAGTAGGGATAGCCAATGATCGCCACCTCCCTGGCCTTCTCACATCTCTCAAACCCGACTCATATATCTCGATGGCATCATTGGTGGTACCTCCATGTCATCCTGCACGATCTGTCAAACTACTCTCTCTTCAAAATACCAAGAATAGTTGAACTCGTGCGCTAGCAGCCGGTGTATCTACCCAGTTATCCAGGTCACCCTTGTGTGCTGAATAGTCATCCCCTAGGGATAAAAAGTCACCTGCACTTTTCCAAGATAAAATCAATACTCACACAAACAAATACAACGCCAAATGAAAGGATTCAAAAGAGTAAAGAAGAAATAACTTGGTCACTCGTCAAGACATTTAAGACCTGACGTACTGCTGATAAAGAGAGTGATTTCTTCGACTTTCGATTGGACTTCCACCATTGGTACATCCAACAGAAGTTCCCCACCGACTCATGACTCAAACCAATCAAACGAGCATTAAACCCGATTACCTCTTAGAACCACGTCTACAAAAGGACAAGAGTTGGCAATAAGAAGAAATTAAAAAAGAAATGAAGGAAAATGCATGAAGGAAAAATTCAAAAAGAAAATTACCTATAGAAGATACGTGCCTCCACTAAACGTCTGTCTATATCACCAGCTAAAAATATGTAACGAAAAATAAGGAGTTTCCAAAGTCAGGCTCCCCCAATCAAATAAAAGGATATTCTAAAACACCTTCAAATATGGTTGAAACCATAAGTGAACAACGTCTCGACTCCACCAAACACCCTCCTAACCGCCGAAGAATAAATAAGTGGGCCATCTGTTGCACCTGCAGCTCGTCGTTCTCGTCGATCCTTCAACTTAGTAAAATATCTCAAAGAAGGGAAATATGGATTGAGTCCCGCG
Organism: Sambucus nigra; assembly: GCA_949130495.1. NCBI lineage: Eukaryota > Viridiplantae > Streptophyta > Magnoliopsida > Dipsacales > Adoxaceae > Sambucus > Sambucus nigra. The sequence continues at coordinate 164,635,198 of OX422213.1, read as the reverse complement.
ACACTAGCTACCCCACATCACTTGCATCCACCATAGTAGGTGTCACCCTAAGAGATCGGTCCAACTCTAGCTATGTTACCTGGAAGTCTATTCCAAGCAGCTGTTGAACATTAATGGGTGTCACCTACATCTTCCTAAATACCAAGTGTATGGTGTGGGTAGTGTCCTACCACGTCTCTCCTAGTGCACATAGAATGACCGTAAAGCATGGAATCTCATCTAATGCAAACACCAAATGACCAAAACATGCAGAAGAGACTACCCAGTGCACCATTATAGGAAGGTGCTCCAACACGTACCTAAATCTCGTCGCCCCTAGAGAAGAATCTTATAGTAATAATGCTAGTATGACAAAATAAGAAAGAAAACCTTTGTCTAAATTCAAAGAAATAAGAAAATTCAAATAATGAAAAGAATGCCAAAAGTCATGCGGTACATACATAACTATTAGGGCTCATCACCCTAGATGACCAATGGTGTGAAGGATCCCACAGAAGAGTTTGATCATCGATAACAGGCTCGAACAAATCGAAAGTTTTCTCATTTCCCAAAGCCATGGGCACCTAACCTTCCACTCCACGTTCAACCGATCACCAATGCCCAATCACGTCATTTGGGTCTCGTAACTTGAGAAATCGACCATTTTCTAGTATTGAACGAGGAAAGAATGCTGGAGAAGATTACATAATAGATAATCAAAATATAGGAAAGTTAAAATCTACGTAAATGAAGAGAATTCGCCCCTTTTTATAGGAGGATAAGGGGCATGCCGATCGATAGTTGTCTGACATCCACCGATTTGCACTATCCCTTCCACTTACCAAAGCAACCTAAAAGACCGTGCAACTACCGATTGGAAACCCCTACAGCATGATGGTCATCAACCCCCTTAAATATGGAACAAAAAATCCCAAAAAATGCCAGAAAATTTTAAAAATTTCTCGAAACATTCCTAAAATTACCAAATAAATATTTGAATATTTCTTCACCAAGAAAACCGTTTTTTAAGCACCCGAATCCTCAGTAGAATTAATACCACATTTTAAACCCTAAAAATCAGTGCACCCAAATCCCAAAAACCTCATCCTCAGTAGTAATCAAATGCTTCCCCAGCATGGCTATGTAATATCCTACCCGAAATTACCAAATTAAACTCTTTCTAAACAAAAATCTAATTTGCCCCAAAGCAGAGCTAGAAGCCCTAACCGAACATCTCTCCCCAGCAACACATTCCCCAGTGGAATCCCAAAACTTCACATTATCAACTATGTCCCTAAGTGGAATTACCAAACTAAGATTTCTAGCTCTTCTCAAATGACATATTCCCCAGACAGATATCTCCTCCCCGATAAAGTCTCAAAAAAGGTAAATTTAAAATTCCCAAGAGAGTTATTCCCCATGTCTCCAACTTAAGGTCCTCAAAACTGACCTCGGCCCTGAGAATTAGTCCCCCCATTTAAGTTCTTCGGAATTGACCTCGATCCTCATAATTGATCGCCTCCACTTAAGGTCCTCATAATTGACGTCGACCCTCATAATTGGTCACCTTAACTTTATGTCCTTAGAATTGAACTCGACCCTCAGAATTGGTTGCTCCTACTTAAGGTCCTCAAAATTGACCCCCTTAGAATTGTTCGCTCTAACATAAGGTCCTCATAATTGAACTCAACACTCAGAATTGGTTTCTCCCACCTTAGGTCCTCAGAATTGACCTCGACCCATATAATTGACCATCCCCATCATTACCTTAGGTCCTAAGAATCGACCTCAACCCTCTAAAATTCTCAACCTTATCATTTTGGTCCGCAGATTAACCTATTTCCCAAAACATCATGTGGTGTCTTTTCGATAGCTTTCATTTATTTCAATCTCAACCATCAAGGGGCTTAGTATACACCACATTCTAGTCCACCTAGGTCTCTCCTAGGTCCCTATCACCTCCCCATTCACCACAAACCTAAGGCCATACTTTGAGTACCAATCTAGAGGCCATCAGTCACTACCAGACCCCATTTGACTTTGATCAACTCCATCATCAGAGCGAAATATGAATGAATCTTCGAAGGGCTGTGAATCCCCTTTCCAATGGTCTATCCCATGCGTGAATCGGTATAACGGTTAGGACGAACAAACAATTTTACTACTAAAAATTAATCTCAAGGCCAACAGGCGCTCCTGAGTCCCCGATTTGACCCCAATCAACTTCGTCGTCAGAGAGAAAGCTCAATGAATCTTCGAAGGGCAATATAACCCATTTTCCAATTATCCACCCTGTGTGCAAAGAAGAATCATGGTTCAAAAAAATTATATGTTTTCCTCAAAAATTGATTCGAATACCGGGCTCTCCTGGGCTCCGTTAGACCAGAGTCAACTCTTCACATCAACGAGACTGAGTACCCTTTCCAGTACGGATGAAAGATTTGTTTTACTTCAAAAGGTCACTGGGCACTTCGAAGCCCTATTAAATCGAAGTTAACTCTCCAAACATAGCGAAGCACTATGGAATAAAGAAGTACCTCACACCACCTTTCCAAAGGTTCGACCCGTGTATGATTTGGACTTACGATTTGGATGAACGATCCATCATCATCTGACGATCTTTCATCCAAAGGATCGATGGGAACTTTCGAGCCCTGTTTGACCCAAAGTCAAAAAAGCTCCCAGTCCCGGGAGAGGCATAAATGATTTTCAAAGGTCTCTAAATGACCTTTTTAATAGTATACCCCATGCGTGATTTGGACTTACTAATTGCGTTTTACAATCATTTTTTTGAAAAATTTGCATGAGACTGCCAATTGGCAAGTCCATTTCCTTGCATATCGGTAGTTCATCTTGAGTTACATACTGATAGGCAGGATAAGGACAGTGTCGATCAGTATTCCCCCTACCTTATACAAGGAGAGCATGAGCTCACTTCCAAGGTACTTCAAATTTATCAATATTAGTGATATCAGCAACATTATTATGTAATCATCTAAGTTTCCTTGTGTGAGATTCTTCTCCACCTATCATTCCTATCACTTTCATACCCAATTTTGCAAAAATTTCCTTCTCTCATCCTACATTCATCCTAACTTGCAAGAAAGCTCATTAAGGATCAAGGTGAAGCTTTAAGTCTCCAAAGAAGGTCCAAATATCCCTCTCTCTTTCAATTTCTTTATTTTCACAATAGTTATACAAATTATTAATTTATTTTTTACTTTAGATCACAAACATTAATACCTAATCCTTTATTAGTTGTATTAGGCAAACTTTATTTTCTATAAAAACCCAAAACAAAGAAAAAGAGGGTTATACCTATAAATTTCGATGGGAATCTTCATAACATTTTCTCAAAACTAAAAATATGTTTTCTACACACACACATATCATAAACTCCCATTTGAATCTACGAGATAAGCCCCACCCTTGTGACGCATGTGAACTACGTGTACTTTGAGGCCTTTGTAGGCTACGTAGGCATTTCAGGCTAAAACCCGAGACTTGATTCATATTTTCAAATTTTCATCTTTTTCTTATTTTACCCATATATTATTCATATATATTGTACTTGTGATTCATACTTGCGTCATATGTAATATCTATTATCGTTTGATCCTTATGATCAATATCTCCATTAGCGCACACATTATACCTTTCTAATTATTATTTTGGGAACATTCCTATAGATGACTTCACTACAACTTTTCCATGATACGAGTAGATCAATTCTAATATCCACTTATATATAAATACACACACGCTTCACAGAGAAATTAAGAAAAATAGTAACACAAGCCCATCAGAGAGAAAGGGTGGGGTGGGTGCCTGACACCTTCCCATTCCGTTACTTAGCCATTGTACTTATGAACTATTAGTTTCGCAAGTATCAGCTTGTCTTTGATGCCTCTCTCTCGAGGAGGCAACATGCCCTTTTCCCTGTTTTGTGCAAAATAGGTTGGCGACTTTATCTCTTTACATCACCCCAAAATCGACGACGGTCGAAGCACCCCCGATGTATCGAGGGGCGAGGAACCTTTATCTCTCCCTCTTTATCGCGCAAAAGTGCCCCGGGGAAGGGAAGATCTCAGGATGGTCACACCTTTATTCACATGGTTTCATATATATTAGTATGTCTTTCGATGTCGTTCTCTCAGGATGAATATATTTCTTTTGCCTGTTTTGATAAAAATAGGATGGCGACTCCATTTTAAAATTTTTCTCCCCCTTTGACGATGGTCGATTTACATCTATGGTAGTCCACGAAGATCATCGTGTGTGACAAAAATAGAAATCCCTTATCCTCGAATCCCCATACTCACAGTGAGAGGGATTTCTATGGTTCTCCCTCCCCTCTAATTTTAGGTCCAGCCCACATCAGAGGAATCCGGTCAAGATGGCCACAATGGCAACTCTACTGGGGATTTTTTAGAGGACTAGACTCTATTTCAACATGAATGTTGATACCAAAATTAGTATGCTGATGTGGACGAATAATAAGAAGACATGTGTCAATCTACGTGGCACAATAGCAACGAGGAAGATCATTCCCCCGACCAACATACTCACTCCGAGCAACAAGTGTACTCCGAGGAACACCAGTCTTCCGAGGAACACCAACCCTCCGAGGAACTCTTGTCCTCCGAGGAACTCCAATGCTCCGAGGAACTCTTGGACGACGAGCAAATAAGGCGGTTCGAGCTGCATCTCGACCACAGAATTGATTGCCAGATAATCAACAGTTCAACTATTCATTGAATGCTTATCATCTTGACGCACACACATGAAGATCATTAAATGAGTTACCCTTTCATATGTATATCATTTAATGTATCACCTTTTCATGTACATCCTAAGGGCTATAAATATCTTGTATCACCCTCATTCAAAGGGACCAGAATTTCTTAATAGCACTTGTAATCGAGAATTCCCAAACACTCAGCAATAACATAACAGTGAACGTAGGATATTCGTACAAGGCTGAACCACTTTAAAATATTTTGTCTCATTTATTTATCTGTGATTGAATAATTAGAGTAATCTAATTTTTTACGTCAACAGATTGGCGCCGTCTGTGGGAACGATTGTTATTATCGTTTTTCACCAAAAATCATTCATCATCAATGGCAGATAATTCGGAATCCATCAATCAAAACGCTGGAAATGTTGGAAATCCTCCAAATCCCTCTGCACCTCCAGATCTGGCTGGGATTATGACGAATCTGGCTCAAGGACAAACCGCCATGCAGGAAACAATGCGACAACTCATACAGACCCTTCATGGTGGTGCACCTGCGCGTTCAGGACAGCGAAGTGGTCAGAGGCAAACCTACTTACATTCTTCACGATCCAGGCGTACTGAATCATATCGTAATGAGGAATCTGATGATTTCTCTTATCAACCTGGGCGAACTTCGTCAATAAGGGCTACAGATACTGATCAACGTATCACTCTCTCTCCAGAAAGACCCAGTGCCTTGGAATGACTGAGTAGGGTGTCTCCTTTCAGTCGATTAGGCCCTAGGAGGAATAGGAGTCCACCTAAAACCATGTCGAGGAGTTTTCGATGACCATCAGATCTAAGAGAAGGATCAGCAGAATCACGACCAGTTGCTCGTCAATATAGATCTCAGGAGGCTACTTCAGAACAATCAATTGCTCGAACTAATAGGCCCAAGGAGGGAAACGATGCGTGGAAGGGTTCCATTCAGCGCTTGGAGGATAGATTGGGAGAAATGGCTAAGGCGAAGAATCCCTTGCAACGAACTTTTGTTCAAGGGACACCTTTTGTCCAAGCCATTGTGGGTTTTCCTACCCCGTCAAAGTTTAAAGCACCAGTGATGACCCTCAAATATGATGGAAAGACAGATACTGTTCTACACATAGAGCAATATCAAGCTGCTACCGACATCTATGCTGTCCCCGACGAGATGAGATGCAGAGAATTCTCTGGAACTCTTACTGGATTTGCCCAGATATGGTACAACAATCTTCCTCGGGGTAATATTTCAACTTTCTTTCAGTTGGCCGAGTTGTTCATCGGCAATTTCTGTTTTGGGGAAAAGCCAGTAAAAAGAGTAGCACACTTGTTAAGTGTTAGACAAAAATCTGGTGAGAGTACTAGAGATTACATAACTCGTTTCAATAATGAGAAACTGGAAGTCGTAGATTATGAAGAAAAGACAGAAATCACTGCCTTGATGACTGGGTTGTTGCCTAACAAGTTGTATTACACTTTGGCCAAAGATCCACCTACAACTATGTCAGAATTGATGGCGAAAGCGGCCAAAATCATGAACGCCGAGGAGGCTATGGCTGCGAAGAAGAATATGGATAAAGAAACCAAGGTGGAAGACGACAAATCCAAGAAGAAAGAGCATAAGGGCAATGGCGGTGAAAAGCATTCCAAGAATAATAAATCGTCATGGGAAGTCCTGAAGAAATTCGATAATTATACTCCTTTGAAAATGGGTATAAATCACGTCTTGGAAGAAATCAAGAATAACGAGGAAGTAAAGTGGCCAAAGAAACTGAGGTCAGACCCTGACCTGAGGAATAGGGATAAATATTGTGAGTTCCATAAGGATCACGGCCATATGACCAAAAATTGCATAGCTCTTGAGAACGAGATTGAAACACTCATCCGAAGAGGGAAGCTAGCGAAGTATGTTGATCAGGGAGGCGAAAGAAGAAATAATGACCGAACTAGAGAAAGGTCTAGATTTCCTCATCGAGCAGAGGAGAAAAAGAAAAGGGATCATGAAGATGGTATAGAGGATGACCCCGATCTTCCCAAGAAACCAAGGCAGCCAGAACGAGAGGTATTTTCAATACGCTTTGGGTCATTTGATTGTAATGTCATTACAGGAGGAGATGCAGGAGGAGGAGACCTTACTGTAGAAAGAAAAGCTTACCTCGGTGAGGCTCAGGCTTGCTCATACATTCAATGGATAAATTTGGCTGAAGAGGATCGCCCGAGGAAGGTAAACAAAGAGAAGCTGGTCATCGGTTTTTCAAAAAATGACCTGCCAGGTGTTCTTTACCCTCACGACGACCCTTTAGTGATCAAAATGAGGATGAAAGAAGTAGTGATTTCAAGGGTGCTGGTAGATAATGGTAGTTCGGCAGACATCATGTATTATTCATGCTTTGACAGTTTAAATTTGAAATTATCTCAATTAGAACCTTATCACAAACCTCTTCTGGGCTTTGCTGGCGAGAAAGTTTTTCCACTTGGGACGATCAAGTTGGATATATTCATTGAAACTTGGCCTGCTTGTCGAACAGAGAGAATACGCTTCTTTGTGATGGATAAGAATGTGCAGTCAGCATACAACATCATCATGGGAAGAGTTGGTTTGAAGAAGTTCAAAGCAGTCCCATCTACAGTACATCAGTGCTTAAAATTCCCTACAAATTTTGGAGTAGGAGTTGTGAAAGGTGATCAGAATGTTGCTCGATAATGTTATTATTCGTCTGCCGAGCAAGAGGATCTTGAAGAGTCAAGGAAAAAGACTACTACCTACCAGGTGGAGGAAGGTACAGAAATTGAAACACTCGATCCTAGAGATGAATCCCAACTTGTAAAAGGACAGGTGGTGGAATCTACAGAAAATGTTATTCTGGACGACGAGCATCTTGAACGAGTAGCCCAGATAGGTTCGTCGTTAGATGCTTCAATAAAACAGGAGTTGATAACTTTCTTAAAAAATAGGAAGAAAACTTTTGCATGGAGTCATGAAGACATGCCAGGAATAGATCCAAACTTCTTATGTCACGATCTCAATGTGAATAAGGAGCAAAGAAGAAGAGTATTTAGTCCCGAGAAGAATCAAGCTATACAAGAGGAGGTCGAGAAGCTCCAGAAAGCCCAATTTATTAAAGATGTGAAGTATCCAGACTGGTTGGCAAATGTGGTGATGGTGAAGAAGAAAAACAATAAATGGAGAATGTGTGTAGATTTCACTGATCTCAACAAGGCATGCCCAAAGGATCATTTTCCATTGCCCAGAATTGATCAACTAGTGGATGCTACCTCGGGACACGAGCTACTCAGCTTCATGGACGCTTACTCTGGATACAACCAGATCAAAATGAAACCTGAAGACAGGGAAAGCACTTCTTTTATTACCCCTAGGGGAACTTATTGTTATAATGTTATGCCTTTTGGTTTGAAAAATGCAGGAGCGACATACCAGCGGCTGATGAACAAGGTTTTTGCCGAACAAATCAGTTGCAATATGGAGGTCTATGTCGACGATATGCTGACAAAGATCAAGAAAGTTGTTGATCATCTAGTTGACTTAGGTTAGACCTTTGATCAACTGGATAAATACCAGATGAAGCTCAACCCGACGAAGTGCACCTTTGGAGTACGAGAAGGAATGTTCCTCGGGTACATCGTCAACCAGCGAGGCATTGAGGCAAATCCAGCAAAGATCAAAGCTCTTTTAGGGTTGCGATCTCCAATGACGAAGAAAGAAGTGCAGAGTCTTACAGGACGAGTTGTAGCGCTCAATAGATTTGTATCTCGAGCAACTGATAGGTGCCTTCCATTCTTCAAAACACTCCGAAAAACTTTCGAGTGGAATGATGAATGTGAAAAAGCCTTTTAAGACTTGAAGAAATATCTGGGAACACCTCCACTGCTGTCCAGGCCAGTGATGGGAGAAAAGTTGTACTTATACCTGGCAGTATCAAAGAATGCAGTCAGCTCGGCATTGATCATATTGGAGAATGGAGTCCAAAAGCCAATTTATTACACAAGTAAGGCTTTCCGAGGTGCAGAGATCAGGTACCCAAAGTTGGAAAAATTGGCATTGGCATTAATTGAAGCAAGTAAAAGAATGAGGCCTTATTTCCAGGCCCATACCATCATCGTATATACCGACATGCCATTGAGATAAGCCCTTCATAAGCCAGAAAAATCAGGAAGACTGATGTATTGGGAAATAGAGCTCGGTGAATATGATATTGTGTATGAACCCAGATCATCATTAAAAGGGCAGGCTGTAGCAGACTTTATAAAAGAATTTGCATATCCTGATACCCCTGAGGAGAAAAAGTTGCTCGCTGACCAACCTGTGGATGTTACAGGATCAACAGACATAAGTCCAGATCAACTCCGATTGGTAAAAGGGCTTGTGGATGTAGAAAGATCATCAAATTCAAACCCAGACCAACTCCGGTTGGTAAAAGGGAAAGAAGATATGGTCGAAGAGGAGCGAAAAATACCAGGGGAGGATGAAAGGAAACAACAGATATTTCACCGAGGAACTCAGTCAGATAAGAAATTTGAAGACGAGTTACCTACATGGATATTATATGTAGATGGGTCATCTTGCAGAACAGGTTGTGGGGCAGGGATTGTTTTGAAAACCCCAGATGAGATTGACATGGAATATGCCTTGCGATTCCAATTCAAAGCTTCCAATAATGAGGCTGAGTATGAAGCTTTGATAGCAGGTCTTAATTTAGCAAAGATTATGGAAGCAAAACAAGTGATAGTATTCAGTGATTCTCAATTAATTTTGAATCAGATGATGGGAACATATGCAGTTAAAGGAGAATTAATGGTCAAGTATCATGCAAAGGCGATGGAGTTGTTGGCAGAATTTGACGCCATTCAGTTGATCAGAATACTAAGAATGGAGAATGCACAAGCAGACGCACTGGCCCGATTAGCATCAGCTACTCGCACCGAGCTGCGAAGAACGATACCAATTGAAGTATTAGAATCTCGGAGCATAGATGAAGACCTGACGATGAATGTTATTACCCTTGATTTAGGACCATCTTGGATGGATCCCATCAGGGCATATATTGAGGAGGGAGAATTTCCGGAGGATAAGCTCTCAGCAAAGAAATTGAAGTTTAAAGCTGCTCGGTATGTACTAACTAATGGTGTTTTGTATAGACGAGGAATCATGGCAGGTTTACAAAGATGTGTGCATCCCTCCGAGGTGAAGGAATTGATTGAAGAGATCCATGAAGGGTCCTATGGCGCCCATGTAGCAGGTTGGACACTTTTGCAAAGGATGATGACACAAGGATACTACTGGCCAACGATGAGGGCTGATTTTATAGCCTATGCTAAGAGATGTGATAAATGCCAACGTTTTTCCTCCATCCGACGAACTCCATAAGCATTGTTTACACCCATAACTTCTCCTTGGACTTTTTCCATGTGGGTAATGGATTTGGTTGGACCACTGCCAACGACCCGAGGAAGATTCAAGTACCTCGTCGTCGTAGTGGATTATTTTACTAAGTGGGTAGAAGCTGAGCCTCTGATTGATATGACATACGAGAAGGTGTACCAATTCATTTGGAAGAACATCATCTGCCGATATGGTCTCCCTCATGCCTTCATCACAGACCATGGAACACAATTCGATAACGAGGAGTTTGCCGCCTATTGTTATCAGTCAAACATTTTGAAGGTTCATTCAGCACCAGGCCATCCTCAAAGCAATGGGCAGACTGAAGTGACGAACAGAACAACACTAAATGGTTTGAAGAAGAGGCTAAGTGAGGCTAGAGCTAATTGGATTAATGAGTTACAGTCAGTATTGTGGGCTTACCGAACAACTCCCCGAGCAGCAACTGGAAAATCACCATATATGCTGGCATTTGGAAGTGAGGCTGTAAAACCTGCCGAGTTGGGTCTTCCAACACACAGAGTGCTGAATTTCAATTCCCCAGTCAGCGACTTAATGAGGAGATTAGATTTGGACACGCTCGAGGAAGTTAGAGAAGAGGCAGCCATTAGGAATGTTGCTTATCAACAGCGAACAGCCCTGTTCTACAACAAGAGGGTGAAAAAATGCGACTTAAAAGAAGGAGATTACGTGCTAAAGAAGGTCATTGAGAAGCACAATAAGTTGGAAGCAAACTGGCATGGACCTTACCGAGTTACTGCAGTGGTCCGACCAGGAACTTACCGAATAGCGACTCTAGAAGGAGAGGAATTTAAGAATGCATGGAATGCTGAACACCTACGCAAGTATTATCAGTGATGTAAAATGTAAAGCAGTTCCATCAATATGAATAAAACGATGATATTTCACAATCTTCTCTCCTTTTATTGAAAGTTTTTCGGGGGAATACTAGTGTGTTTAACACTACGCTGCTCGGCAGTAAAACAATGCTGCTCCGCAGTAAAAAGAAGATGATAGTTCAAACCCATGACCAACTCCGGTTGGTAAAAGGGCGAGAACAAACTATACTCCTTTGGTTAGGAGGCGTACACTAGTGTGACCAACTCAGGATGGTAAAAGAGCTAGTGGACATGATAGTTCAAACCCACGACCAACTCCGGTTGGTAAAAGGGCGAGAACAAACTATACTCCTTTGGTTAGGAGGCGTACACTAGTGTGACCAACTCAGGTTGGTAAAAGAGCTAGTGGACTTGATAGTTCAGACCCACAACCAACTCCGGTTGGTAAAAGGGCGAGAAAAAACTATACGCCTTTGGTTAGGAGGCGTACACTAGTGTGACCAACTCAGGTTGGTAAAAGAGCTAGTGGACATGATAGTTCAGACCCATGACCAACTCCGGTTGGTAAAAGGGCGAGAACAAAAGATGATCGACGAAAGGCCAATCTCGGTTGGTTAGGAAACAAAATATGCTCTCAAATGCCAACTTATGTTGGTCGGGAAGTAAGTTTATTACATAAAAGTTCCTCGAAGAACAGATCTTCCAAACTGAACCAAGTATAGTTGGTCGGGGATAAAAACCCACTAACTATAGTTGGTCGACAAGGAAAAATCATCGACCTTGGTTGGACGGGCACATTTTATGAAAAAGACAAAAATTTACCAAGTATAGCTGGTCGGGGATAAAAACTCACTAACTATAATTGGTCGACGAACACAAATTAACAACCTTGGTTGGTTGGAAGAATTTTAAACATTTTTTTATACTCATTACTTTATTAAGTGATCGAGCAACATTACTGATGAGAAACATTACTGATAACTTTTTATTACTAAGTTGGTCGATGAACAGCACAGTATTGTTATCTTTTTAACAGATATATATGCATAAATATAACGTGTTGACAAGCACAAGACAATAGCAATACAGATTTGCAAAACAGAAAATGAAAGTCTTTCATTAAAACTTAAAATAAATTACAAGTTACATATGTGTACTAACTGTTATATCGAAAATTCCTATTCTATTGGTTTTTTCCCTTCAGTCTTCGATACAGGTTCCTCGCCAGCAGGCGAATCATTTAAAGTCTGAGGAGAATTAATGAAGTTCAAGTCCTTCAGCATCCTAACGTTCATCACAGAAGGTCGATCTAGGAGATGCTCAGGACGAGATACTTCAAACCGAGAATGCAAACTATAGTCACCAAGGTATTTAGCAAGTAAGCTCCGAGGAATGGCATGAGCTGGGACCCATTCCATTTCCAAATTGAACGGTGGCACAGGCAAATCAAGCAATCCAGGATCATAGTAGTCCCATAAATAGTGTCCCTGCTCGAGTTTCAACACACATATGGCATTCAGCCAGCCTTGTTTGTAGCCCCCATTATTGGCATTCTGGATACGAGCATCTAAATGGAATAGCGCCTCGTTATATCCAGCCATCCAAAACTCCCTGGGCTGTTTATGGAATTGGAATGTTAACCTCTCAAGTTTTTCATGAAGATTCTGGATGAAAAGTTTATTAGTCTCCAACTCAGATTCTTTTGTTGAGATTTCTAGTTCCAGGTCTCTAACTTTCTTGGACAATTCAGACAAATCCCGATCTTTTGCATTCAATTAGTACGCTTGAGTTTCCAATGTTGACAGAGTACGAGCTTCCTCAATACTACGACGAGGAGTTCTTGATCGACCCCGAGCAGGTGGAGTACTTCGTTCCTCGACAACATCTTGGGCAACTCTTCCTCGCCCACGAGAACCTCTTCCTCATCCCCGAGCAGCAGTAGAAGTACCAGACCTTCTCAGGATATCCAACTCTTGCCTTAATTTGGCATTCTCAACCTCTAAGAAGGAAAATCCCTAATCAGTCACTGGGATTACAGCTATTGAAGAAGATGCTGCAGACTTATACTGTGCCAGCTCTTTCTGCAAATTGTTATTTTCTTGCTCTAGTAGCTCGGCAATCTGTCTACAAGCTTCAACTTCACCCTTTAGGGTTCTCTCCCTGACATCATACCCAACAAGGATCTTTTTGTGGCCTGTCTCGGCAAAAAGCTGTTGATACCTCTTTTCATACCCCTCGTGCAAAAGGGCAGTTGATTCTTTGTACTGAGTCTGAAGATCTTCTAGAGTATATTGAAGCTCCTCGATCATGTCATAGTAAGCCACGTTATTGGCCACAGCTCGATCAAGTAAGCCCTTCAGGTATTGATAAGCTTCTACTGCCTGCTCTGAAGCATCATGACAGAGGATGTCAACAACTTCTGATACACTCAATTCTGTGTGACCAGCCTTATAATATTCATGGCATTGTTGCATCAACTTTGTATCATTGGCAGATAATAATTCCATTCTAGCCACAAACTAGTAAAGAAGAGAAGGCGAGAGTTAATAAAAATTAGACAAAGCTTCAACAATGTAGAGGAACAAAAATATGTGATTTTATTACATCATCAAAAAGAGTACATCGTTCAGAATACAAAGTATAAATAAAAAGAAAATAAAAGAGAATACCGAACAACTTCACACCTTTTCCTTGTCTCCTAAGACTTTCTCGGGAGGCTGGGATGACGTGCTTGGTTGCTCGGTGGGAACAACGACTTGGTTGGCAAAAGTTGGGACTTGTTCAGGAGGAGAAGGCAAGGAAGAAATATCCTCGGTGGTTGTCTGATTGGGTTGTGGAGCAAGGACTTGATCACCCACTATCATTGAAGACTCCTCGGATGCAGCTTCATCCTCTTCTTCATCTTCAATAGCTGGAGGAGGACCAGGGAGATGTTGTTGAAATAGTTATGAGTCCTCGCTCACCTTCAGTTCCTGTAGGGCAGCAACCCAACCATCTCGGAAGTATTTCAAACTCCCATACTTGACCTGGGTCATCATTGCCGCTACCCCCTATCCCATCCTTTGTCCCAACCAGTGCGAAAGGATTTCTTCACAGCCATTTTTCTCTTCATTTTCTCCGAGGAGAGCTTCTCGGATAGAATATCCTCGGTGGCTTTCAACTTGGCCTCCACCTCCTCCTTATGGCGATTTACTTCTCGCAGAAGGGTCAGCTCTTCCTCGACCGATTTCAACTTATTCTCAAGCTCCCCAAAGCTTGTGATATTCTCGGCATATTTTTTATTCTCTATCTCCAAATCCTTCACTTTATTGCCCAACTGTACCTTCTCTGCCTCAGACGCAGTTAATTTCTTTTCCCATTCACCCCTATCCTCGTCGTATTTTTTACGGAATTCCTTCAGAGATTGAGCCAAACCCTGGAAAGCATCCTCTACTCCGGACGAGGAGCTTGAAGCCTTGAGCGCTTCATCTTTCTTCACTATGGTGTTAAAGCAACTCACCAGCTCAAAAAGAAGGTAATGATAAGTCAGTGCCGAGATACATATATTGACTGGAAGAAAGAAAAATTCAGGATACGAGAAACTTACTGAAGCAATGTGACGAGTAGCTAGGGATGTTAGCATATCCCTAGACATGTTTTCTTCAATTCCTTGGACTTCAGGAATAGTCCGAGTCTTTACCGAGCTCATCGCAAAACTCGGAGGAATAATGGTTGGAACTCCAGCTCCACTAGCTTGGAGCTGGGGAATGGTTTCAGTCAAACTGACCGAGGAGGATTTCTTCAATCTCCTCAGTGGTACTTCAGCAGTTTCAGCCAAAGAACCTTTGGTGGGTAAAATGGTGACCACTTCCACAGAAGTACTTCTCTTGCTCGGAGCCACTAGAGGCTTCTCGGCAGCCTTCTGAGTAGCAACAGAAGGAGCAGCATCCACTTTCTTTGTCCCCTTTGGGACATCATTCTTGCTTCTCTTTCCATCTCCAGCAGAGGAAGACTCCTCGAAGATAGCAGGAACTCTTCTCTTGCCCATCTTCTGACTTAAAGGAATGTGAGATTCTGGTGAAGATTCCTCAGAAGCTGGCAATGGGTCACTAATGCTGACCATAGGACGAGCAGTAAAGGATGATGTGTAGCTCCTGTACTGCAGCAAATATGAAGCAGACCTGATGTGCTCATCTGCAACTCTTCGATGCAAATTCCAGATATGTTTCAAATGTTAAATATTTACTTCTGATTCTTTGGGAGTTTTTCTCTTACTGTCAACTGCAAATAAATACATAGTGAAATATCAGTCATACATTTTGTCAAACACAATGAAATCATAAATTCAGAAATGAAATAAAATGAAAATAACCTATCCCATTGCCATATGGAGGGCATTTGGGACCCTCATATACTGCATCTCCAACCAAAGGGGCATGTTGCCAATTTTTTATAACTACCCCATGTTCAAAATAATCCCTGTTTGCATCAGGGAGGTTGACTACTAAGGCCCTATTCAAAAACCTAGTTTTTAAATAAAAAACATTGTCTAAAACAACCCATCTATAACAATACATAATCTCAGGAATTCCTATACGAGTTCCATGAGTTTGATTTAACCTATACACCCCATTAACTATTCTCCATGTGTTGGGGGCTATTTTTGCAGGGACAACATCGAAATACTGACAGAACTCTAAACACAAAGGGTTTGCTGGAAAAGAAAATCCACATTCAGCAATAAAGAGGCTAGGGAACCAATGTCCCTCAGCCAAATCAAAATAACTTGAAGGCTCAGAAAGACTCTCCAAAGTTACCCAAAAAGGAATAGAAAAGTCAGAACGGAATTTCTCAAGAGATTCGATAATATAAACCATGGTGAATAAAAAGAAATGAAGGAGAAGGAAGAAAATCTTACAGGAAAAAGGAGATCTGTTGAAAAACAAACGAAGAAAGGGATGAACGCACAGGAGAGAGAAAAGCTATAGAAAACTCGAAAGCAGAAATTGAAAAAGGTAGAAGACGATGGGATTGCCTCTGAAGCTTAAATACTTTGCCTTGGGAAACGGTGAAAGAAATGATTACAAAAAGGAAACTATTACCCTATCGGCGGCTAAAAGGACAAAAAGTGCACGAAGATCGAAGCGCTTATAAAAATGCAAAAAGGCAGATTCTGCGAATTTGGAAGGAAATTCAAATACGAAGAAAAGCCTCCTAAAACCCAGGAAGGTCATTTAATATTGCCATATACCGAGAAAGAATGTTCCATGCTCCTCAAAGTTCGAAATATGAAACATTGGGGGCTTCTGTTGATACCAAAATTAGTATGCTGATGTGGACGAATAATAAGAAGACACGTGTCAATCTACGTGGCACAATAGCAACGAGGAAGATCATTCCCCCGACCAACATACTCACTCCGAGCAACAGGTGTACTCCGAGGAACACCAGTCTTCCGAGGAATACCAACCCTCTGAGGAACTCTTGTCCTCCGAGGAACTCCAATGCTCCGAGGAACTCTTGGACGACGAGCAACTAAGGCGGTTCGAGCTGCATCTCGACCACATAATTGATTGCCAGATAATCAACAATTCAACTATTCATTGAATGCTTATCATCTTGACGCACACGCTTGAAGAGCATTAAATGAGTTACCCTTTCATATGTATATCATTTAATGTATCACCCTTTCATGTACAGCCTAAGGGCTATAAATATCTTGTATCACCCTCATTCAAAGGGACCGGAATTTCTTGATAGCACTTGTAATCAAGAATTCCCAAACACTCAGCAATAACATAACAGTGGACGTAGGCCATTCGTACAAGGCTGAACCACTTTAAAATCTTTTTTCTCATTTATTTATATGTGATTGAATAATTAGAGTAATCTAATTTTTTACATCAACAATGAGTGTTGTTTCTTTTTCTCTATTACTTTTCTATATGTGTACATATGCCTACACATGTGATGATGCTGAGATTTAGCACCACCAGATAAGTGATGATGAGCACAAACAATGGCAGCTATGGCAGCCAAAGAGATGTAAGTGTAGAAGTGTGTAGAAAGAGATGAGTATAAGAGGAATAAGACAATGATGTATAGTGGTCCAGCCATGGAGGAATGGAGCTCACTAGTAAGGCTAGCCACTTGTTTAGTCAAGTTCGCTTTCTCTTTCTCAAAACTGCTCTCTCTCTCTCTAAGCAAATTCTCTTTACTAACCCAGGCAGACTCTCTCTCTCTCATGGCGGTGAAGGTGGAGGACTCTCTCTCTCTCGTCTCTTCTAACTCTTCTTCTAACGCGGTGATCCTAAAAACTAACGCCTTGTTACGTTTTTTAGTTTTGAAAGACTCATTATATAACTCGGCGTAGGCGCGTTGAAGGTTACTCTCGTCCTCACTACCTTCCTCCTCTCCCTCACTTTCTTCGCTCTCATTGTCGAGGTGTCCCTTTGAAGCATCATCCTCATCGTCGTGAGGAGAACTAGGAGTATTAACATGACTAGCCATGAACGCGGTGAAGTTACGCTCATGCGGTGACTCATCTCCCGAGTCCATCGACTCGACCTCACTGTCGTCACTAAGGGTAGCATTTAGGACAGCTTTACCCTTTTCCCTATTCAGACGAGTGGCACACTCAAACGCTCTGTGTCCCTTACCGTCGCACTCAAAACATCTCTCACTTTCTTTCAGAGGAGGATTTTTGGATTTTTTTTCATTTTTCTTTTCAAACTTATTTTTCTCAAATTTCTTTTTATCTTTAAAATTGCCATTTTTCTTAAATTTGAGAATCCTCTTGATTTTTTTTGCGAAAAGAGCCAAATCATCTAAGTCAAAATCGCACTCAGAATCCGAAGTGTCAGTCTCTCTCTTTCTAGATGACTCTACTCTCTTTCTAGCTGACCCCTCACTCCTTCTCTCTTGGGCTTTAAGTGCAATTCCCTTATCTTTAGATTTAACATTTTTAGGGAACATATCAATTTCATAAGTTTGCAAGTCTCCTACGAGTTCTTCCAATTTTAGCGTATTTAAATTACCCATAGAATTTAGCACAGTGACTCTAGGGATAAAACGCGTAGGCAAAGAACGAAGAATCTTTTTAACAACTCTAGCATTTGGAATTTGCTCACCAAGATTAAAACTAGTATTCACAGTGTCAGAAAGTCTAGCATAAAATTCATCAAAGCATTCAGAATCATGCATGGTGATAGTTTCAAATTGAGTTGTCAAGTTTTTCAACTTAGACTCTTTCACAGCATTAGTTCCTTCATAGGTGAGTTGTAAAACATCCCATGCCTCTTTTGACGTGGTACACGTCATTATGCGTTTGAACTCATCAGGTGTGATAGACCCAGAAGTAGAACTTAGACCCTTAGAATTAAAAGATGACCATTTAATTTCTTCATCAGACCAAGTAATGTCAGGTTTCAAGTTGGTCACATTATCAACAGTCACGGTGGGAGGAGTCCACCCTCGTTCAACCAGAATCCATACACGTTCATCAATGGCTTTTAAAGCCGACCTCATACGGGCTTTCCAATAAGCATAATTTGACCCGTCAAAAATAGGCATTTTATAATATGACTTCTACATTTGAACACGCACTTTTTCAAAAATCAATTTTTTTCAGAAAATTGATATCTTAGAAAAATTTTGCGAAAAATAGGAATACGCGATAGATTAGCGTAACCTGCTCTGATACCAATTTGAAAGAGTTGGCGCTTGCGTTCAAATAAGGAAACAATATAATAAATTCCTTTTCACCCAAATTAACCCTAAACATGCAACTAGGTGTGATTGAAACAATATGAAATCATGCAAGAATTATTCAACAAACAAAGTTTAAGGAAAAATCCCCCACAGGGGCAAAACCATTTGTATATCACTATAATTTGTAAGAGAAACGGCTTACAATCGGATTACACTGAAATACAAGTTTTTTGACTAAGAATTACCCTCGGGTATCGGATTCTGTAGTCGCGGATGGAATATCCCTTTCCAGTAGGGCAGCAATGAAGAGGAAGAAGCGGTCCACTTCACAAGGGTTGAACATCAGCAATGGTGTTCTTGGGTTACCAGAATTGATTCACAATAGGTTTGGAAGTTGTGTGAATCATGGGTATGAATCAATGGACCCAAATACCATGAAGGCCTTAGAGTTTATCTACTCTGGAAATCGTGTATAAGCCTCTATGAAACCAACTCCCCGATCGTGGTATAAATAAGAATTCATTTGCCCTAAAAATCTCCACATGATCTATTCGTGGTTATCCAGGCCGGACCGGTCCAGGCCTTAGGCGGATCGGTCCGATGGCAGACCGGTTCTTTTAATTTGAGGATAATTCGGTTCGCATTCGGTTCGGTGATTACTGGCTTCAATGTGCAAGACGGATCGGTCCGGCAGGGAGGCGGATCGGTCCGAAAGCGGATCGGTTCTTTTAATTTCTTGGCGGACCGGTCCGGGATGTTAGCGGATCGGTTCCTTTTTCATTGAGGCGGACCGGTCCTACTGACTGGATTTCTGATTTCTTCCTTGATTCGATACTCGGATTCCGTTGATGACGATGTGGACATGAATTTCTTCAACGGTGTTACGGCTAATGACATATACAGGTATGTTGGACAAAATGTCCTTACAAATCTCCCCCTATGTCTATGCTGGAACATACATAAAAAATCCGAATTATCTAGAATAAAAAATGCCTATACAAATCTACCCTTCCATGAACCCAAAAATACCCTTCCATGAACCCAAAACTGAAAGAGGTAGAAATGATAAAGGCTGCATCGTTTGTTCTGCAAATCTTCCGATCAGAAATCTCAACGCTTTTCTCATCAGGGTGTGCATCATGGGATTATCAAGGATGTACCTACACACATGAGATAAAGCAAATACCAAGTGACATATCGAGTTTGAAATGAGATAAACATATATATATCAATTTAAAATGATATTCTCAGAATTTCAAAACTCCCCCATAATCAGATAATTCATTCTCCCCCTTTTTATGATGTCCCCAAATAGACAAATGAGATAAATAAATCAAACAATCAAGTATCGGGGTGACACAAGGCACAAAATCACACCATGAATGAACATAAAACAACCAAGTCGGTGATAGCGTACAAGAATAGGTGTGATCAAAATTCGATAGGAAAATCAAAGCATACAAACATGACATATGTGCACGATGAATATTGGATATTCCTAACGAATGAACTCAAAAGCTTCCTTTGGTGTAAAAGATTGGAAATATAAGACATTGACTATATCAAATCTACAAATCAAAGCTCAAACTGATTTCTACACCAATAACGTCCAAAATGATTTTCATTCTTTTTCAGGACTTTCAAGGAAGTGCAAACCCGTTTTTCAATCTCCAACCAAACTCCCTCAGATTTATATTTTGAATAGAGGAATACTAAATTCTCAAACTTTGGAGAATTGGGTGAAACCTAAATGGCCCATATTTGGCATGAA
Organism: Sambucus nigra; assembly: GCA_949130495.1. Classification (NCBI taxonomy): domain Eukaryota; kingdom Viridiplantae; phylum Streptophyta; class Magnoliopsida; order Dipsacales; family Adoxaceae; genus Sambucus; species Sambucus nigra. The sequence continues at coordinate 164,614,760 of OX422213.1, read as the reverse complement.
TTGCTTTTTATTGCCTTATCAACTTTTTCGGGCTCTTTTAACCTCTTAGGACCTCGGATATTAAAATTCCTCCATTTTTTAGGTCCTTTTTAACGGTGGCTTTTGCGCAAAGGATAAGAATCAACTTCCGCATCCCCTCCTCGTTATGTAAATTATCACACAGTCTCACCGAAACGGTTTTTACATGCAATCCAATCTTGTCAAGTTTTATCGCATATTGTACATTGTATAGACAGAATTGAGATAGAAACACTCAAACCAATATGAGATAGACAAGTGCAATAGACAAATACAGCCGTGCATGTGTGCAATAAAGGATATAGGAGTCAAGCATGTAGGAAATATCACTAATTACATCTCAAGGACTCCAATCAATGTTAAGCACATGGATGAAATGATGTAGCCTCTCAAATCTCTATCAACCAGTCACATGAATATATGGAATGAGTTTGTGACTTGGCTAAATTAAATGCTCATCCATAAAAGGTGCAAAAACAGAAAAATCTTTTTGGCCTTTTTCAAAAAATATTATCAAAATAAAATCTTTTTGTGCTTTTTCTCAAAATTTTTCTGAAAGGAAAATCTTTTTGTATTTTTTCAAAAGAAATATAAAAAGCAACAAGAATAAAACAAAGCTATACAACAAAGCAATGGTACATACAAAACAGACTAGCAATAGGAAGCATATGATATGAACATGAAGAAGCATCCTATTCTAGACATAGAACAACCCCTCAGTCAACTGTGAAGATCCCTAAAGATATCCTAAGACTCTCAAATCTAAGGGCATCTAAAGGTTTCGTGAAAATATCGGCTAACTGACGGTCGGTAGGAACAAAACTCAGGGATACGACGTTTTCTTCAACTAACTGACGTATAAAGTGCTCACGTATCCTGATGTGTTTTGGGCACGAATGTTGGAAAGGATTGCGGGATATGTGTATCGTGCTCGTGTTATCACAGGAAATGGTCATGGTGTCCTGTGAAATCCCATAATCCTCCAACATTTGCTTCATCCACATGAGTTGCGTGCAACAACTCCCGGCGGCGATGTACTCAGCCTCCGTAGTGGACAAAGAGATGGAGTTTTGCTTCTTGCTCAACCAAGAGACAAGAGCAGAACCAAAGTAGAAACATCCACCAGAAGTGCTCCTACAACCATCTACGTCCCCGGCCCAATCGGCATCCGAATAGGCGGACAAACGGTCATCGATATCAAAGGAATACCAAATACCGTATGAGAGAGTCCCACTCACGTATTTGATAATACGTTTTAGAGCGAGTAAGTGTGACTCTTTAGGAGACGCCTGATAACGCGCACAGACTCCAACACTAAAGGCAATGTCGGGATGACTAGTAGTCAAGTAGAGAAGACTGCCTATCATACTCCGATACAAGGTTTGCTCTACGTCCTTGCCTGAAGTGTCCTTACTAAGCTTGGTAGTGGTACTCATAGGTGTACGTGCATGCTTAACAAAGTCTAAACCAAATTTCTTCACTAGTTCTCTAACATACTTGGATTGGGAGATGAACATCCCATCCTCTAGCTGACGAACCTGGAGACCAAGGAAGAATGTAAGCTCACCAACCATGCTCATCTCAAACTCACTTTTCATCTCCTCCTCAAAGTTGTGAGCATGCTGGGAGCATGTGGATCTAAAGACTATGTCGTCCACATAGACCTGGGCAACCAAAATAGCACCGTCATCTCTCCTGACGAACAACGTCATATCTACTCCCCCTCTCTTAAAGCCACGAGCTATGAGATAGGAAGTAAGCCTCTCGTACCAAGCACGGGGTGCTTGCTTCAAACCATACAAGTCTTTCCTCAGATAGTAGACGTGCTCAGGGGTCTGAGGGTCTTCAAACCCTTTTGGTTGTTCCACATAAACCTCCTCCTGTAGAATGCCATTCAGAAAGGCACTCTTGACATCCATCTGAAATACCTTGAAGCGCAGATGACACGCGATGGCGAGCAGAAGACGGACGGACTCAAGCCTCGCAACAGGAGAAAATGTCTCCCCAAAGTCTACACCCTCTATCTGTGTGTAGCCTTGAGTGACCAACCTAGCCTTATTTCGGATTATGGTACCATTTTCATCCATTTTGTTCTTAAAAATCCACCGGGTACCTATCACATTAATCTCACTAGGTCGGGGGACAAGTTCCCAGACATCATTCTTTTTAAACTGAAGCAACTCATCCTGCATAGCAGATATCCAGTGTTCATCCTTGAGTGCTTCTTTATGGTTCTTGGGCTCGACTTTGGACGTGTAGCAAAGATGGCTAACAACGTTCTCTAGCTGAGCACGAGTCTTGACTCCTAGAGTGGGATCACCAACAATGGCAGAAAGGTCATGACTCTTGTGAACCCAAGCAGGTGTGTCCCCTAACACAGGAGTAGGGTCAACAGAGTGTGAGAGAGGAACAGGTAAATCACTGTCAGAACAATCCTCATCCTCACACTGAAGGTTAGGATCAATAATCGTTGGAGGTTCGTCATCTTGCACGGTAACGTTTATTGATTCCATAATCCTAGAGCTCTTTAGGTTAAAACCCAGTATGCTCTACTATTCGATGAATATCCTAGAAATATTCCCTCGTCGCTCCGGGAGTCGAACTTTCCTAATTGCTCTCTATCCCGTAGGATGTAGCATTTACTCCCAAAAACACGGAAATATGCCAGGTTGGGCTTCTTGCCAGTCCACAACTCATAAGGAGTGTGAAGTGTGTGTGGACGCAGATACACCCTATTCACCACGTGGCATGCAGTAGACGCTGCCTCTGCCCAAAATCTCCTAGAAACTTTACGACCTAGAAGCATAGATCTAACCATCTCTTGGATCGTTCTATTCTTCCTCTCAACAATCCCATTTTGCTGAGGAGTTCTCACAGCAGAAAACTCATGTTTGATCCCAAGGCTATCACAGTAAAAATCCACCTTTGCTTCCTTAAATTCAGTGCCGTTGTCACTACGTATTCTGTTAATAGTGACACCGTGTTGATTTTGCAGTACACGGCACTTGGACGTTAAGAAATCTACAGCATCGGATTTTTCTCTCAGAAAACCTACAATGGAGTACCTGGAGAAATCATCTACCATCACGAGGATGTACCTCTTACCACCTAGACTCTCAGTATGAGTGGGACCCATAAGATCCATGTGAATCAACTCCAGAACACGAGAGGTGGTAATGGAATGCAACTTCCTATGCGGACTACGAATTTGCTTTCCCAACTGACAGGGTCCACAAATCATGAAAGTTGTCTTTCCAAGAGATGGTAAGCCACGTACTAGGTCCTTTTTGACTAAACGAGATAAGTCTCTAACGTTCACATGACCTAGACGTTGGTGCCACAGATCCATAGGAGTGATCGTGGCGCTGTTGCAGACAAGTGAGGATTTGGGCTCAGTCCCATAACAGTTATCCTCTGTCCTCACCCCTTGCACTAATAGTTTACCGGCTTGATTATAGATCTTACAAGCTTCCCGGTCAAACTTTACTGCAAAGTCATCGACGCACAGCTGGCTGATGCTGAGAAGGTTTACTTTTAAACCTTTGACGTACAAGACATTTTCTAGCTTAGGAAGTCCTGGTAACTCTACAGTACCTCGTCCTACAATGCTAGATTTACTCCCATCTCCAAAAGTAACTCTCCCATCATCATAATCCTCAATCTGAGCAAAAAGGGAGACATCACCTGTCATGTGTCTGGAGCATCCACTGTCAAAATACCACTAAGAGGTATTATGTGCTTTGAGAGCAACATGAACAACAAGGGCCTTTTTCTCTTTCTTAGGAACCCAAGAATAGGTAACCTTTTGTTTACCGTTGTTGTTGTTGGTTTTAGCCGGAATGCGGGAAGCTTTCATTGATGGTGAGGACATTCGTCTGAATTCCTCCATCAAACTCTGTGATGTGGCGGCTAGAAACTCAACTTGCTCTCTCAGACTAGCAAACTCATCAGTATGATGTGGAGGAGCAAAAGTACGTCGTGTCCGACCAAATCTATAGCAAAACTCCCTAAGGTGTCTATTTCTTTTGCAATGGGAGAAAAAGGGCACAGTATTAGGAGGACCTTGGTTTGCTTTTCTTGGTCGAACTCTCCTTCTTGGTTTTTGATGACGGCCATAAGGAGTCGTAGAAAACTCAGGAATTGGTCCCGGTGCAATTTGAGAAGTGGAGGCACCATCAAAACCAATTCCTTGCCTGTCACCAAAACCTAAAGAGGGACCGAGGAGCATCTTTCCCATCTTCCCAGATCTGTCCTCGATTTGTACCTTGACTTTCTTAGCTCTCTCAAGGTCATGAGTAAGCTGAGCAACAAGGGCTTCAAGTTTCTTCCGAGTCTCCATGGAGGAATGGAGCTCACTAGTAAGGCTAGCCACTTGTTTAGTTAAGTCCGCTTTCTCTTTCTCAAAACTGCTCTCTCTCTCTCTAAGCAAATTCTCTTTACTAACCCAGGCAGACTCTCTCTCTCTCATGGCGGTGCAGGTGGAGGACTCTCTCTCTCTCGTCTCTTCTAACTCTTCTTTTAACGCGGTGATCCTAAGAACTAACACCTTGTTACGTTTTTTAGTTTTGAAAGACTCATTATATAACTCGGCGTAGGCGCGTTGAAGGTTACTCTCGTCCTCACTACCTTCCTCCTCTCCCTCACTTTCTTTGCTCTCATTGTCGAGGTGTCCCTGTGAAGAATCATCCTCATCGTCGTGAGGAGAACTAGGAGTATTCACATGACTAGCCATGAACACGGTGAAGTTACGCTCATGCAGCGACTCATCTCCCGAGTCCATCGACTCGACCTCACTGTCGTCACTAAGGGTAGCATTTAGGATAGCTTTACCCTTTTCCCTATTCAGACGAGTGGCACACTCAAACGCTCTGTGTCCCTTACCGTCGCACTCAAAACATCTCTCACTTTCTTTCAGAGGAGGATTTTTGGAATCTTTTTCATTTTTCTTTTCAAACTTATTTTTCTCAAATTTCTTTTTATCTTTAAAATTGCCATTTTTCTTAAATTTGAGAATCCTCTTGAATTTTTTTGCGAAAAGAGGCAAATCATCTAAGTCAAAATCGCACTCAGAATTCGACGTGTCAGTCTCTCTCTTTCTAGATGACTCTACTCTCTTTCTAGCTGACCCCTCACTCCTTCTCTCTTGGGCTTTAAGTGCAATTCCCTTATCTTTAGATTTAGAATTTATAGGGAACATATCAATTTCATAAGTTTGCAAGTCTCCTACGAGTTCTTCCAATTTTAGCGTATTTAAATTACCCATAGAATTTAGCACAGTGACTTTGGGGATAAAACGCGTAGGCAAAGAACGAAGAATCTTTTTAACAACTCTAGCATTTGGAATTTGTTCACCAAGATTAAAACTAGTATTCACAATGTCAGAAAGTCTAGCATAAAATTCATCAAAGCATTCAGAATCATGCTTGGTGATAGTTTCAAATTGAGTTGTCAAGTTTTGCAACTTAGACTCTTTCACAGCATTAGTTCCTTCATGGGTGAGTTGTAAAACATCCCATGCCTCTTTTGACGTGGTACATGTCATTATGCGTTTGAACTCATCAGGTGTGACAGACCCAGAAGTAGCACTTAGACCCTTAGAATTAAAAGATGACCATTTAATTTCTTCATCAGACCAAGTAATGTCAGGTTTCAAGTTGGTCACATTATCAACAGTCATGGTGGGAGGAGTCCACCCTCGTTCAACCAGAATCCATACACGTTCATCAATGGCTTTTAAAGCCGACCTCATACGGGCTTTCCAATAAGCATAATTTGACCCGTCAAAAATAGGCATTTTATAATATGAATTCTCCATTTGAACACGCACTTTTTCAAAAATCAATTTTTTTCAGAAAATTGATATCTTAGAAAAATTTTGCGAAAAATAGGAATACGCGATAGATTAGCGTAACCTGCTCTGATACCAATTTGAAAGAGTTGGCGCTTGCGTTCAAATAAGGAAACAATATAATAAATTCCTTTTAACCCAAATTAACCCTAAACATGCAACTAGGTGTGATTGAAACAATATGAAATCATGCAAGAATTATTCAACACACAAAGTTTAAGGAAAAATCCCCCAAAGGGGCAAAACCATTTGTATATCACTATAATTTGTAAGAGAAACGGCTTACAATCGGATTACACTGAAATACAAGTTTTTTGACTAAGAATTACCCTCGGGTATCGGATTCTGTAATCGCGGCAGGAATATCCCTTTCCAGTAGGGAAGCAATGAAGAGGAAGAAGCGGTCCACTTCACAAGGGTTGAACATCATCAATGGTGTTCTTGGGTTACCAGAATTGATTCACAATAGGTTTGGAAGTTGTGTGAATCATGAGTATGAATCAATGGACTCAAATACCATGAAGGCCTTAGAGTTTATCTACTCTGGAAATCGTGTATAAGCCTCTATGAAACCATCTCCCCGATCGTGGTATAAATAAGAATTCATTTGCCCTAAAAATCTCCACACGATCTGTTCGTGGTTATCCAGGCCGGACCGGTCCGGGCCTTAGGCGGATCGGTCCGATGGCAGATCGGTTCTTTTAATTTGAGGATAATTCGGTTCGCATTCGGTTCAGTGATTACTGGCTTCAATGTGCAAGACGGATCGGTCCGGTAGGGAGGCGGATCGGTTCTTTTAATTTCTTGGCGGACCGGTCCGGGATGTTAGCGGATCGGTTCCTTTTTCATTGAGGCGGACCGGTCCGGCTGACTGGATTTATGATTCCTTCCTTGATTCGATACTCGGATTCCGTTGATGACGATGTGGACATGAATTTCTTCAACGGTGTTATGGCTAATGACATATACAAGTATGTTGGACAAAATGTCCTTACATATTCCCTCGTCTTTCTTGAGGGCAATGGTGGGGTCGTCCCCTCCACTGACCCTCATTATAGCCGAGGGTTCTAATAACCAAACTAATGGTTTTTAATTAAGTATTCCCTCGTCTTTCTTGAGGACAATGGTGGGGTCGTCCCCTCCATTGACCCTCATTATAGCCGAGGGTTCCAATAACCAAACTAATGGTTTTTAATCAAGTATTCCCTCATCTTTCTTGAGTGCAATGGTGGGGTCGTCCCCTCCATTGACCCTCATTATAGCCGAGGGTTCCAATAACCAAACTAATGGGTTTTAATTAAGTATTCCCTCTTCTTTCTTGAGGGCAATGGTGGGGTCGTCTCCTCCACTGACCCTCATTATAGCCGAGGGTTCCAATAACCAAACTAATGGTTTTTAATCAAATATTCCCTCGTCTTTCTTGAGGGCAATGGTGGGATCGTCCCCTCCATTGACCCTCATTACAACTGAGGGTTCCAATAATGAAACTAATGGTTTTTAATTAAGTATTCCCTCATCTTTTTTTAGGACGATGGTGGGGTCTACCCCTCCATTGACCCTCATTATAGCCGATGGACGTTCTTTGAAAATGTTTTCATGCGTACTAGAACTGATAAACACAGGATGAGGGGAAACACTGATATTTCTCATTAATTTTCAAAGTGTTCTGTTGGAGAAATTCCTATTACAATTATGGTCTATCAAGACCTTACAACACTACTCATAGTATTTTTTTCAAATGATCTGCATTCCAGGGGTTGGAAAAGGATTCCCCCTCTAGGTTTTCTAATCTATAGGTCCCAGGGACGACTTCATCGATAACCCTATATGGGCCATGCCAATTAGGATGGAGCTTGTTGGGCTTTTGCCAAGTCTTTTTGAGGACCAAGTCCCCCACTATGATTGGCCTCTGTTTCACCCTATGATTGTAAAACCTTGCGGTCCTCTGCTGGTAGGCAGCCTGCCTTATCTGGGCGTCTTCTCTCATTTCCTCAATCAGGTCTAAGTCGAGTCTCCTCTCTTCTATATTTCTCTGGGGGTCATAAATTTAGACCCTATGAGTAGGAAACCCAATCTCGGTGGGGATGACGGCTTCGGAGCCATAAGCTAGCATAAATGGGGTCTCTCCGGTAGAGGTCCTCACTGTCGTCCTGTATGCCCACAGCACGGCATATAAATCCTCGACCCATCTTCCTTCTGCCTCCTCAAGCCTCTTCTTGATTCCATCTAGGATTGTCTTGTTTGTAACTTCTGTTTGCCCATTGGCCTGAGGTCGACCTGGGGTGGAGAAAAATTGTTTGATACCCACCCTTTCACAGTACTTCTATAGAGAGGTATTCTTGAACTGAGTCCCATTATCCGAGATGAGAGTGTTGGGGAGACCATATTTGCATATAACATTTTTCCAGATGAACTGGAAGGTCTTCTGCTCTGTAATTGTGACCATCGGTTCGGCCTCCACCCATTTTTAGAAATAGTCAATAGCTACAATGAGGAACCGATAGTTATTGACTTCTCTTGGTAAGGGTCCTACGAGGTCGATCCCCCACACTGCAAATGGCCATGGGGATATAATCGAGGTAAGAGGCTGATGGGTTTGGTGAGGGATAGTGGCAAATCTCTGGCATTTATCGCACTTTTTTACATATGTCAAGGCATCATTCCGTAAGGTCGGCCACCAGTACCCTTGGATGATCACCCTCTTCACTAAGGATCTGCCCCCAATGTGGCTTGAGCACGATCCTTCGTGCACATCTTGAAAAAGGGATGGAACCTCAGATGGGTGCACACACCTAAGTAAGGGGAGTAAAAATCCCTTTTTATACAAGGTGTCCCCAATGACAGTGAACTTTACAGCCCAGTATCTCAACTTCTTCCTTTCTTGCCTTGCTTCTGGCATATCCCCCTCCTTAATGTATTTGATCAGAGGGTCCATCCATGAAGCTTCCTACGAAACATTTAGGAAATTGCTAAGTGTTCCCTCAGCGTCTTCAATAGTTGGCCGAAGAAAAATTTCCACTAGGACCGTCCTCCTGATGTCTGTCCTAGTTACCGAGGCCAACCTAGCAAGGGCATCAACTCGGCCATTATCGAGCCTGGGTATCCTTTTTAATTTCACTTACCTGAAGCCCTTCTGTAACGACCTCACCTTATCAATGTACCTAGCCATCCTCTCGTCTTTGGCCTCGTAAGCTCCTAGTATCTGATTCACTACTAGCCTTGAATCACTATGAACCAAAATTTGGCCGACACTAAGAGATCTGTCCAAGGAGAGGCCTGCTATCAAGGCCTCATATTTAGCCTCATTGTTGGAGGCCTTAAAGTTGAACCTCAGGGCGTACTCAATGTCTGTGGCGTCGGGTGCTGATACTATTAATCCAGCTCCACTCCCGCTTTCACAAGAGGACCCATCGACGAAGAGACTCCACACGGTGTGTTCTTCTGAGAAACTTCCCTCGATGAGTGACCCATGTCTAAAGAGATATCTTCCCTCTTCATTTTCAACCACTTTCCTTCTAGCGGTGCTTGTCTCAGCCTTATCTGCGGGTGTGTCAGTGAGCTCACCTTGTTGGGTATCTATATTCCCGAGGCTCTCACCCTCGGCGTCATCATTTTCCCAAGTAAACTCAGCCACGAAGTCTGCCAATGATTGCCCCTTAATGGACGTCCTAGGCTGATACACTATGTCAAACTCCCCCAGCTCTATAGTCCAGGACATGAACCTCCCTGATTTTTTAGGCTTGTGCAAAACCTGCCTAAGGGGAGAGTCAGTGAGGATGACCATTGTATGGGACTGGAAGTATGGCTTCATCTTTCTAGATGCATGGATCAAGGCGTAGGCCAACTTCTCCATCCTTGGATATCTTTGCTCTGCCCCCTGGAGTGCCTTGCTGTTAAAATACACAGGCTTCTGTATTCCATCTTCGTCTCTCATAATGGCTGCACTGATGGCTGATTCTGAGACGGCAAGGTACACATAAAGTCATTCACCCTGCACGGGCCGTGACAAAAGCAAGGGAGACCCCAGGTATGATTTTAACTCCTTGAAGGACTCATCACACTCTTCACTCCATTAGAAGGCTTTTTCTGAGAATTTTGAAGAATGGTAGACACCTGTCTGTGGCCTTAGACACGAACCTGTTCAAGGAAGCAACTCTCCCTGTGAGTCTCTGAATGTCTTTAATGGACTTGGGGGTCTTCATCTCAACAAGGGCCTTTATCTTTTCAGGATTGGCCTCGATCCCTCTTTGGTTGACAATGAACCCTAAGAACTTCCCTTCTTTGACCCCGAAGACACACTTGGCCGGGTTGAGCTTCATCTGGTATTTGTCCATCGTATTAAAGTTCCTCTCCAGGTCTGCCACATGATCTTCTGCCTTCAAACTCTTAGTCAGCATGTCATCTACATAGACCTCTATAGACTTCCCAATTTGGTCTTCGAACATTTTATTTACTAGGCATTGGTACGTTGCCCCTGCATTTTTCAGGCCAAAAGACATGACCCTATAATAGTATGTCCCCTTGTAAGTGATGAAGGCTTTCTTCTCCGAGTCCTCGGGGTTCATGAAGATCTGGTTGTACCCTAAATAGGCATCCATAAAGCTCATGAGCTCATGGCCTGCGGTAGCGTCTACCATCTGGTTAATGCAGTGGAGAGGGAAGCTGTCTTTAGGACAATTCTTGTTGAGGTCGGTGAAGTCCACACACATTCTCCACTTCCCGTTGGCCTTTGGGACAATGACTGCATTGGACAGCCATTCAGGGTAGATGACCTCTCTGATAAACCCAGCGTCTTCTAATTTCTTGACCTCATCCCTAATGACCTCATACTTTTCTCGAGAATAAATTCTCCTCTTCTGCTTTATCGGCTTTGCTCCCTCTACCACATTGAGCTTGTGGCACATGATTTCAGGGTCGATCCTCGGCATATCTACATGACTCCACGCAAAGACGCTTCGTCTTCTCCTCAACAGTTTAATGAGGTCTTCCCTGATATTAGGCTTCAGAGACTTGTCGACTTGGATGGTTTTTTCTAGGTCATCCTCATCGAGGATGATAGATTCTACCTCTTCCTCGGCCTCTCCTTTCTTTAACTTCGTCTCATCCCTGGGGTCTAGGGTATCAATATTGTAAGTGGTTGTATCCCTCTTATGTGCCTCCCTTTCTTCAGCGGAGTTGTAGTAACATTCGCGCGCTGTCGTCTGGTCTCCCTGAACTTCCCCCACCCCGTAAGGGGTAGGAAATTTAATCATCTGATGGACCATAGATGGCACAACTTCAAACCCCTTGAGGGCCACATGCCCCAGTATGATGTTGTAGGCCGAAAACACATGTTCATCCATCACAAAGAAACTTACCTTCTTAGTAAGCCATCTCGGCCACTCGTCCCCCATCCTGACATCGGCCTCATATACTCCAAGGGGATGAACCTTTTCCCCACTTAACCCAATCAATGGATGATGTTATGGGACGAGTCTAGCACGGCTGATACCTAAGGCTTTGAAGCATGGCCAAAACATTACATCTGTAGAACTTCCCCCGTCGACCAATATCCTCGGCACCTCACACCCATGCACCCTAGTTGTGATGACGAGTGGGTCGTCGTGTGGGGCTAGGAGGCCTTTAAAGTCCATCCTTGAGAATCCCATTATCAGAGTGTCGATGTCGACCTTATTTCTCTTTTCTGACTTGACCTCCAGAGAGGTTGAGTGTACCGTCTTCGTCACTGCCTTGGCCTCAGCCAAATGGGCCTTCCTGTCAGCGACCTCAGACCCTCCTCCTGCTAGACCCCCAAAGATCATTCCCACTTTGAGCGAGATCATATTAAGCCTCTTGATAGGACCTTCGTCGTTTCTTGGCGGGAGTCAGGGTCGTCCTCATCATCAGAAGGGTCGTCCCCTCTTTTTTGAGGACCTTCTCTACATGCATCGCCTCGCTTCTTTCTGGGGTCGTCCCCTCGGCCCCTCCTGAAGGCACCTTTATCGACGTACTTTCTGAGCTTCCCTTCTTTTTGCATCTTCTCAGTCTCATCTTTTAGAGCAAAGCATTTGTCTGTTATATGGTCGTGGTCTTGGTGAAATTCGCACCACAGGTTCTTGTTCCTCTTGTTGGGGGTTGCCCTCAACTTCTCAGGCCACTTCAGGGATCGGTCACTCTTTATCTCATTGAGAATTTGTTCACAGCTGACTGTTAGAGGGGTGTAAGCAGTGAACTTGTCATTCGTAGACCTCTTCTTCCCCTCTTTGTTCTTCTTAGGGTATTTACCCCCACTAGCACCTCCTTTTTCTTCTTCTTATTTTGCAGCCATCGCCTCTTCGGCGTTCATCACCTTTCCTGCTATTGGCAGCAATTCAGCCATCGCCCTCGAAGGGTCTTCAACAAGCTTCCATAACAGCTTCCCCTTTTGGAGTCCTCCAATCAGGGCTGTCATAGCTATGCTCTCCTCATAGTCTTCCACTTCCAGCTTCTCTTTATTGAATCTGGCTATGTAGTCCCTCAGACTCTCATTCTTCCCCTGCTTAACGTAGAGCAGGTGGGTGGTCTTCTTCTGTGGCCTCACCCCAAAGAAAAAGTTATGGATGAACCGGTCTGCCAACTGCTTAAAGTTTTCAATGGAATTTTTTGGAAGAGACGTGTACCACATATGTGCAACCCCAGTTAGGGTACCAAAAAAGGCACGACACTCATCTCATTTGAGATAGAGTATATGTCTGCTGCTGATTGGTACATCTCAACATGGTGGACAGGGTTGGTCCTCCCGTCGTATCTTGGGGTGACCACAGGTGGCTTGAACCTTGATGGCGTAGGGAAGTTGACTATCTTCGCCACAAAGGGTGAGCCTGTGGTGTATCCCTTCTGAAGAGGGTCCCGGCTCTTCAATATATCACCGATCTTATCCTTTAGTCACTGGATCGAGTAATTCCAGGGCCTCGCAGGGTCGGCTTGGCCGATGTTATCCCCTGCCGCCTCTTCAAGGTGGACGGAGGGTTCTGCTGTGGCAGGCCTGTGTCGGCTGTTTACTTCCCTTTGACCGTCATCCCGTCCTTGGGGTCAGCCATCTGTCGCCTCCCTCCTGGACCTCGTAGCACTCCTTGACCTGGACAATTTTTCCCGCAGGTCATTTACTGGGCCTAGCCTCTCAAAGGCTGCCCCGTGCTCAAGCGATCAAAAGCAGAGCCTCTCGGGCGATCATTAGGATTTGATCTTCCGCAGTTTCCTCTACTTTCCTGGAGAGGTCGTACAGTATTTTTGGAGACCTCATATGGTTCCCAGCATTCTATAAGGGACTTCTCTCCCTCTAGGTCGTCATACCTGTCCTCGGGACAAGGGTTTCCTTTCCTCCCCAGGCGTAGATGCCGGGGGTCAGCAACATCCCTACGCCGCTGAGGGGGTGGCAGGTCTTTGCATGGTGCCTGGGGTGGTCCCCTGGCTTCATGCTGTCCTGGAGATGCTGTCGGAGTAATCATCTCAGGTGAAACCCCTGGTGGTCTTAGTATGTTCTGGCTTAGAGCTGTGAACTGCTCCTTCATCATCCGCTGGCTTGCTGCAAGAAACTTTAAGGCTGCCGCCACTGTGACACCCCGCCTAATTAAATACCGGGCGATCACTCCTTTATTAAATTAAAATCAAGGTGAACAGTTAGATCATTCTTAGCATCACTGTCGAAAAAATAAATTTCAAATTTAAACACCCTAATTAATTAAGCTAAGTGTCAAAACCATTTTTAACATTCCTTTCAAATCCTAATTATATTTTATTAAACAATCAATCCAATAATTTAACATTTAACAACCCAATCCCAGCATTTAAAACTTAAAGTAAAACATACATGCTGAATAAATCTCAAAGTAACAGTACTAGAAATAAATGAAATACAAATGTCCCAATAAAACAGATAAATAGTGGAAAGGGCGACACATGCCTAATAAGGAGAATGATAGAAGTGGAATCAAGTAAATGAAATCGTCTAAGAAATTGGCCTACAACTCCAACCTAAGCTGCAGCTCGTTCCTTCCAAGGGATCCTAAACAAGACGCCCCTGTGGCTGGGCACTTGTAATATATACATATATATACAAGAGAGAAAGAGGAATAAAAACGTGTCAGAGCCCGATAGTGTATATGATTTAAAAATTCGTTTAGCAAGTATTTAAATTGATACAAGCCAATGCAATAACATATTAGTGCGACACTCCCTTGAGAAGTTCTCGCCTCTCTTATAATGTGCACTCCTATCGCACCAACCTTCCCAATGGTTTATCTCATCATATATCACACTATCCTTCCCCAAGGATTTAACTTATCTTAGGTGACTCTCAAAATTTAAGATTTAACAACATCATGGTTTAAAAAGGATAATTTCATTTAGTACAAAATGATCATTTTAACTTTATTGATTCATAAAGTTTTTCAATATCATATTATACTTTTCAAAACAAGTATTTCCAATTTGAGTCATTATACATGTCTTACTTACCATAACACAGTAGGAAGTTTCCCATATTTCAGAAGTTCATATATATATTAAATACTCGTATAATATATATATTCTAACAGCACCCCACATAAAATTTTATGGTGCGGCCATACTCTGCTATCCAATCCCCATATCAATCGTACTAAATGGAATACAAGTTCGGAATCACTCTCGAACTGTATAAATACATACACAAACAATATTGAGGCGAAGCATAGTTTCTAAGTCCAAGAGGTCAGTACATACCCTCACATCTCTTAGCACCGTGACTACCGATTCGATAGCCTGTACCTAGGATTTCTATCTTCTAGGGTACGAGTCAATATCCCCCATAAGGCACACGAGATAAGATCTTCCCAGTGCGGAAACCTCGGGGATAGCAAGTAGCGCGGGCATGATTTTCACATGTATATAATATATGCATACACAATCATATAAATATACCACTTTTATTATATCAATTTAGGTTTATCTAATAACCCACATTCACAACATTTATCCTTATTTTCCCATTATTATTTATCAAGTATAATGGTTCGTTTCTAACTTTAATTCGAAGGGTTTTTCCAACTTACTACGTGACCCTCATGGACTCTATTCTCCCAAATGTACAATTAAGTAGATATCCATTTATGTTCCAATGTAACTCTCTCTTACGTGTCTCTCCCCTTTAATATATACTTACATTATCCCTTATGCAAAATATCCCAAAAATATAGATTTCGCCTTACATTAATGGATTTTGAATTTTATTTTCAAAGATGAAAATTTCAAACAGTTTCGAAATCGGAATTAAAATGGAGTTTTAATTGAATTTTTATTATCTCTAAGAGTCCTCAAAACATAAAACTGTCTAGCAAAAAAATATTAAAAAATATTGAACGGTCCGATCGAGCTGAATTTTTTTCTGTAGCTTCCTCTCGTCTTCAGCCAATTCTCTGTAAAATTTCATCCAATTCCAACGGTCCGATCGTCCGGAATAAAAAATTTTTAGTGTTTGTATCTGATTAGAACTCTTTTCTTAATCAAACTCTTAATCCTTTACATGACAAAGGGTTTCCAGAATATCATATAAATCATCACTACATGAAAATTTCCCATCTCAAATTAGGTTTTTCTTCCATAAACCTCATCCTAATAACTCCTAAACTAATATGGATGATGCATCAACGAAATAAGCAAGATAAACACTTGCCTGGGATTTTCAGAAATCTGGTTTGGTATTGAATTTGGTGTGGTTGCGTTCCCCGTCTCGCGATCTACGCGTTGGCGGTGGCGGCGGTGCAAACCGGTGAGTTTTGAGCCTTGAAATGCCTTGAGAGCTCTCTCCTCTCCAATGGCCATTCTAGTGTTTTGAGTTATCTAACCCTAGGAGATAACCTAAACATCTGATATAACCCCTTTAATTTTCGTGGGTTTAATTACCCAAAAATACAAAATGACTAAAATGCCCTCCCGGGGTACTAATTAGGCCTAAAAACGCCCCGAGACCTAAATCAAACTCCCGGGTATTCTTTTCTGACTATCTCGAACCTTTCGGACGCGTTGGGGAACTCAAAACGACCATACGAACAACTTATAAAATATTTACTTTTATTTATCAATATTTAGTCCCGACGCGACACGGGCGCGTCCCGACTCAAATTTCTAAAATTGTCATTTTATTCACTTGTGACATTTAATATGGCCACTATTATATATTACTTTGCTCATTAGTAATATTCAACAAATTTTCCCATAATTACTAACTCTCATCACGTTAATAATTATAACATAATTAATTTTTGAATTTTTATTATATAATTAATTCACATAAATATTAATAAATCCCTAAATTAATATAGCATAAAAATACGGGGTATTACAGCCACATCAGCCATCTCAGACTAAGGTGGTGGCTGACTGGAACTGGGTCCTCCCCCATTATCCGGCGGGGGAAGTGGTGGTGGTGGCATCTCAGGTGCCATGTGCTTGAGCTATGAAAAGTTGAACTGAAGAAAAGACTGGTGAGCTTGAGAACCTTAGTGGGTCTCTTTCAATGGTGAAACATCCCCTCTCAGGGGGAGAGCTGGCTCACCACCAGAGTGCCCAGTGAGGTCAAGCTGTACAAGGGAAGAGATGTCTTCTCGTTCCCACAAACGGCGCCAATCTGATGATGCTGAGATTTAGCACCACCGGATAAGTGATGATGAGCTCAAACAATGGCAGCCATGGAAGCCATAGATATGTAAGTGTATAAGTGTGTAGAAGGAGATGAGTATAAGAGGAATAAGACAATGATGTATAGTGGTTCAGCCAATTTGGCCTACATCCACTATGAGTGTGTGATCCACTAAGTATGGGCACTAATGGCCTTGGATACAATGTACGTAAGCTCACTTTCTCTCTATACTGTGTGTATAAGCAGAGTTTTTTCTAGGTTTACCATTATCGATTCATCCCCTGTAGGGTTGTAGGTGACAAGTATATATAGGTCTTGGGGGGTGTAGTTTACCCCCCAAGTATGCATGGTGCATGTGAATGATGATCTAGCCAATCCCCTGTTGACACCTGTAGATGCCAAATGATGACATAATATTCCCTCACATGAGGGTGTGATTTTGTTATAACAGTCTCCCATGTGCCATGTGAGCCTCACACGCACTGTTCCACGCGTCTCCCAAACCACGCGCTATGATGATATCACCATCGTCCTTTCATATGAGGCCGAGGGCAAAGTTCCTTCCGGTAATGAGTCTGGCCTAATTTGGGCCTCGTACTGTCGTACCCTCGGGGGGTCTCCCCAGAGCCTGATGAAGGGTCGGCCCCCTGAGGGGTCGTCCGGAGCCTAATGAAGGGTCGGCCCCTCGGGGGGTCGTCCGGAGCCTGATGAAGGGTCGTCTGGAGCCTGATGAAGGGTCGGCCCTTAAGGGGTCGTCTGGGACGATGAGGTGCAGGGCGCCCTCGACATGGCCGAGGGTATATACGGGTATATCATGAGAGGGATTTCTATGGTTCTCCATCCACTCTAATTTTAGGTCCAGCCCACATCAGAGGAATCTGGCCAAGATGGCCACAATGGCAACTCTACTGGGGATTTTTTAGAGGACTAGACTCTATTTCAACATGAGTGTTGTTTCTTTTTCTCTATTACTTTTCTACATGTGTACATATGCCTACACATGTATGTTCTTCTCACTCTCATGCTTTTATATATATATATATATATATTTGTATCACGATGTTTATATATACAATACTTGTTTTCTCATCACTGATATATATTCACCATGTTTAACTATTTACTCACTTGGATAAAATCATCATGCTTTACTCCACGCACTCTCACTCGTATATATCTTCGCACTTACTCACATGTTTCACAAACAACTTGTAGATTATCCATCTTTAGTCACATTAGCACACACTCTCACATACTGCTCACTTGTATAAAGCTTCACGCTTACTCACATGTTTTGCACAACACTTATAGATATTTCTCACTAGCACACACTTGTAACACCCCAAGATTTTTAAGCCGTAAAAATATTTGATAAATTAAAAATTTCTGAAAAATAATTTTTTGAAATCTATTTAATTTAAGTATGTTAAAATGTTGTTTTTTATATATAAAAAGAAGGTTTCAAGTGGAATATAAATTGGGATAAAAATTCTGAAATTACAACTATTTGTATAAAAATAGGGGGAGCGTCCGACTTAAGAAAAAAAATAAATAAAAATATTTGACCGCCTGATTGAGCTAAAAAAATTTGTAGCTTGGTCTCACCTTCGGCTACAATGCCTCCAAATTTCAATCAATTCTAATGGTCAGATCATCTGTAATAAACTTTTTAGTGTTTGTGTTTGAGTAGGACTCAAATTATTTTTGGTATATAGTATTAAAGTGACGGGTTTATGACTTTTAAAACACATTTTAGCCTTCTCACAAATCAGTAGCCTCCACCCCAATTAAACCAAGATTTCAAATCAAGATGGAAGTACATAACACCTCGAGATTTTTAAGTCGTAAAAATCTTTGATAATTTAAAAATATCTGAAAAATAAATTTTTGGAATCTATTTAATTTTGGTATGTAAAAATGTTGGTTTTTATATATAAAAATATGGTTTTAAATGGAATTTAAATTGGGATTAAAATTTGGAAATTATAACTTTTTGTATAAAAATTGGAGGAGGATCCGACCTAAGAAAAAAACATATGAACGTCCGATCGAGTTAAAATTTTTTGTACAGTTTCACCTCGCCTTCAGCTACTACGCCTCCAAATTTTAGCCAATTCCACTGGTCTGATCGTCCGTAATAATTTTTTTAGTGTTTGTGTTTAAGTAGGATTCAAATTCTTTTTGTTATATAAACATAAAGTGACGGGTTTAGGACTTTTCAAACACATTTTAACCCTATCAAAAATCAGTAGTCTATTTTCATATTCTTCCACTACAAAACCCTAGCCCCATTTAAACAAGGATTTCAAATCAAGATTTGAAGGCTTAAACCATATTTTTTCAAAATAGTCCAAGAGAGGATTTTTGTCATCTCTTCGCGAAGAACACGTTCATCCATTCATATTTCTTCAAGCAATCTCTAGCATGGTCTCCTCTATTGCTTTCCCTTAGTATTATGCATAGTAATTATGGCCTACATACTAAATATAAGTATTTTCTTAAAACAAATTAGAGATATTAATTAGAAAATGTGGAAGACAAATCGGGAATATTTTATGAAAATTTCTAATATGAATGAAGAGTCAAAACCTTGCATGTTAGGTTAGAGATTTGGGTTTCGTAGACTTTAAGATGCTCACATGTAGATTTTAACGTAGGGATGTCATTTAATAAATTGTATGATTTTAAATCATGGAAATTTTGTGGATGTTGCGTGGTAGAAAATTCTTATTGTATAAATTTGATAACATGCATGCGATTAAACATTGAATAATTTGATGAGAAATTATTATTTGATTAATATTATGATTAAACAAACATTAATTGATTAGGAAGTGATGTGTGGATTATACTTGTAGAATTATTGTGATAAATGGAAATTTAGCCTTATGCCACTTAATTATTTTAATGCATTCGACAATGCAGGGACGACGGGGTTATAGGATAGATACGACTCTCACCTTTATTTGGTTTGATTTCTATAAATGGGACTAGTTAGTATGCCTTTGGATTGTTATCTCTTTCTAGGTATGGGACTAGAGAGAGGAGACAGTTTACGGATAAATGTTTCGGGGTGGGGCTGATTTTTATGTTTCTCCTTAGTTTAGTGAGCCTAGGGGGGAGGCTAAGTGGTGTGTGTTAGTTGGTCTTCTTCCTAGATGATAGGATAGAAAATACTTGTGTATTGGGTACCTTTACGTATGGGACTAAGGGTGTTTGAGGATTTTATGTCGATAAAACGTGTGAGGCTAATTTGAGATAAATGGAAAAATTGAGAAAGTGAGAATTAATGCCTAAGATAATAAACAGGTATTAAAATATATCAGCGGCGCGAGTATATGCAAAGATGACAGTTAAATGGGCCAACTGGTTATAGGGACGTGTGTATGTGTAGCGTCACGAGTATGTGCGGAATGACAGTTAAACGGGCTGACGGGCTATAGTAACATGTAGTGAATGGAACCTCACGAGTGTGTGCAGAGCTGACAGTGAACTGGGTTGACTGGCCATACTGTGGGGAATGGGTGTGGTGTATAACTTTTAGTGGAAGTACCACAACTAAAATTATGTAAGACTTGGACCTTGGGGGTAACTTATAAGTGGTTAGATAGTAATTTCTTTTTACTCGTGCATTATTATATCTCGTTTAATTTAAAATTTTCTACTATCGTTGTGAGGACATATTTTATAAGTCCCGTTTACATTAATCTATGTCGTATACCGCTATAAACCGTCGAAAAAAAGTTCAAGTTTGAAGATACGTGAAGACGAAATCGAATACTTTACGGTTCATTTAAAAGTGTTGGGATATTTTTCTAAAATATTTTCTAAGTGTTGAGGCATTACTTTTCGTCAAAAAGAAATTTTTCTAAGTGTTAAGGCTGATTTTTTATATCGAAATAAAAAAATTATTTTTTGACGCGCTGGTCGTTCGAGCGACCATTGCATGTCGTTCAAGCGATAAAGGCATATCGCGCGAAGCTGTCGTTCGAGTCACAGTGAGGTTTCATTCGAGAGACTTTCCATCTCGTTTGAGCGACGCGTCGGCTTAAGTTTTTCATATGAAGTGTATTAAATCACTCAATTTTCATTAAGAAGACCTGGCGAACTTCTTTCAATAAAAACTGCTAACAGCAGATTACCTTTGTCTTCTTAATATAGGGTTCAAATCCTTTTGTTTTCAATTCACAAAAATTCCAATATTTCAGTGAATTATTTTGGAACCCAAGATATGGTTTTGCTAGAGTTCTTCTTCTAGGGAGGATAACTTACTGCTAATCTAGGTGCCACTTGAGGGAGGTGCTGGACTGATGTGATTGCATGTCAAAGGGAGTACTCGTGGGTGTTCCAGAGCTGAGTGGACTCCATGTCTTCGTGGATCTTTCGAGGTTGATTCATTGCTGATTTAAATTGCGGCCTATTAGAGTTTGTTGTGATACATTCTTTGTATATTTCACTTGTAATCATTATGAGTATTATTTATAAAATTAAAGGATTTTTCCTTCGGGTATTTTTCCAGAAATCTGTGAGTCAGCAATTCATGTATATTTGTTGGCATGATCCACTATACCTAGATGTTTGTTTTAGCGGTGAATTAAAATTGGTTTAAAAATTGACTCTAATTAAATAAATCTAAATTGGAAACTTGAAAATTTATTTAAATCAGCATCACATGGCATTCACAAATTGGTATCAGAGCGGGTTTCTCTAATTTATCAAGTGACCCTTGTTTTCCGTAAAATTTTGTGATATTATTTTTTTTCAAAAATTTATTTTTGTGAAAAATCACAATTTTTTCAATGGAGCACTTATATAATCAGATGCCCATATTTATGGGTCTAATTATGCCTATTGGAAATCACGTATGAAATCACAATTAAAGTTCATTGATGAGCGCATTTGGGTAGTTTGCGAAAGAGGCTAGACTCCTCCCACTATCACCGTAAATAATATCAGTAATTTAAAACCTGAGAAAGACTGGACTGAGGACAAATTTAAATTGAGCACTTTCAATTCATGTCGGCTGAGTGCAAATTCTGGTGCCGTCACTCTTGAGGAGTTCTGATGTATTATGACGTGCACCACGTCAATATAAGCATGGGATATTTTACAACTTACCCGTGAAGGCACAAATGCGGTCAAAGAGTCTAAAATTCAAAATTTAACTACTAAATTTGAAAAAATTACCATGCTTGAGTTTTATGCACGTTTGTCTGATATTGTAAACAATAGTTTCAATCTTGGTGAGCACATTCCTGATGCACGAGTGGTTAAGAAGATTTTGAGATCGCTGCCTAAGCGTTTTATCCTTAAAGTGACAATTTTAACTTCCTTAGGTAATTTGAGTAAATTAAAATTGGAAGAGATGGTAGGAGACCTCTAGACATGTGAAATGGACATGTTTCCTAACACTGTCAAGCCTAAGGATAAAAGGATAGCACTTAAATCCCAGTCTAAGAAGAAAGATAAAGTTAGATTTTGTGATTATGAGTCTAAGGACGAGTCTGATTTTGATGTGGCCATGCTTGCAAAAAATTTTAAAAAGATTCTCAAGTTTTCAAAAGAAAATTCTTCCAATACAAAGTTTATTGAGAAAAATAAAAAGGAAAGATGAGGCCAAAGAGAAGGGTGAGAAAGAGGGTGATAAAGTGGAAGAAGAGAAGTATTTTGAGTGTAATGGTTGGGGGCGTAGAACATTTGAGTGTCTCACTAGGCGAAAGAGAAAAGGAAAATCGATTATCATGCCAGCCACTGTTAGCGATAGTGAGGATGAGGTGAAAGATTCTAGAGATGAGTCTTCATATGGGAAGTTTGTTTCCTTCTTAGCTAGGCACGTGAGCACACCTAGTTTGTCCCGCAATGATGAGGATACTTGTGGGCGTAAGACCCCAGAGGATGATTTGAGTGTTTCAAGCGAGTGTGACAGGGAGTGCACTTGTGAGGGTAAGAGTGTGCTTCAAATTGCGTTTAGGATTTGCACGCCGAGATCTTAAAGATGAAGAAATTGAATAAGTAATTATTTCTTAGGGTGATTGATTTGGATATAGAGATTGAGAGTTTGAGGGTATTTGAGGCATCGGCGAGTCAACTCGATAAGGTGAAGACTTCTTTGAGTGTGCAGTTGATTGTCATGAATCGGGAGAAGAGTGAACTTTTAGCCTGTGTGTCACAATTAGAGAGAGATCTTTAACATGCCCGGAGGTAAAGGTAACTTTAGAGGATACATCTAGGAAGGTAGGAAAGATGTTCCTCGGTCTTGCTTTAGGTAAGGTTGAGAGACTAGGAATAGGTCATGACGGTGCATCCACTTCACACGTTGCACCCGCGTCAGTTCTCGAGTTTGTGATTGATCTATATGTCTGTCAACCTAAACCAACTAGGCGTCCCGTATAAAATAGGAGAGTGCGTAGGAGACATTTTTTAAGAGGTTTACCTAGGTCGATTTATGTTTGCACACATTGCAAGAAGAGAGGACACCTTTGGGAGTTTTGTTTTAAGTTGGGTAATATGTCACGTTTTTCTACTGCACGTCTCAAGAAGACTACGTGAGGGAGGTTGCACATATTAGGGAGAAGGTTAAGTTTTTAGTCAAAATTTCACATGATTTGATGGATATTTTTCGTAGGATGTCACCACCTTTGAAAAAGTCCAGCACACCTACTGGTTGATGTTTAGACGTTTTTGCTAGCATAGGATGATTTTCATGATGATATTTTATGTCCATTTCTAGTGTGTACTATTTTTGTATTTATATTTTCCCTTTTGATATATTTTTCAAAAAATCAAAAATATTTGTCTTTGAAAATTTTGGAAAAATTTAAAAAGATTTTCATTTTTTTTGAGAAAAAAATTGAAAATGCCAAAAGATTTTATTTTAATAATTTTTTTGGAAAAAGACAAAAATATTTTTCTATTTTGTTTACACCTTTTATGGATGGACATTTAGGATAACCGAGTCACAAATTCGTTCCATATCCATGTGACTATTTGATAGTGTTTTGATATGCGTCATCATTTCATTTTTGTGTTTTACAATGTTTGGACTCATTAAGATGTGATTTTTTCTTACTACCTACATGTTTGACTCATGAGTTCCTTTAATGCACACTTGAAAGGATTTGTTTGACTATTGTTCTTGTTTATCACATGTTGGTCGATGTATTTTTATCTCAATTCCTTCTTTAAAACAAATCAAATGAGATAAAACTTGACAATGAAAGCAGTTCATGTAAAAACCGTTGTTGTGAGTTTGTGTGACTTATTTGAAAAATGGGAAGGGCTAAGAAAGGTACTTATTTATCCTTTGCGATTAATCCGTGCTTAAATCCTACCTAGAAAAAGGGTGGAACAATAAATATTTGTCAAGGTCCATAGAGGTTGAAAGAAGCCCGAAAATTTTTAAAGGCAATAAAAAGAAAAATATGCCAAAATTTTGCCAACTTATTTTGTTTCGTCACCTTAAAAGAAAAATAAAAAGCATTATTATTTATGATGGAGTTTGGATGGAATATAAAACGGGTTTGCACGTCCTTAAAAGGTCATGAAAAAGCATTACATAGTTTTAGACATTATTGGTGTGAAAATGATGTTTGACTTTGATTTGTCGGTTTGATTAAGACGATGTCATCTAAATTCACATTTTCGACACTTGGGGACGATTTTAAGATTCACTTTTTTGGAGTACACATATTCATCGTGCACATACATTATGTTTGATTTCATTGATTTTTCTATCGCATATGTTCACACCCATTCATTATGTTTCCATGATTTGGTTATCTTAGTGTAAATTCATGCTGTGTGATTCTTTTTTGTAACATTTTTTTGAAAAAATAAAAAATCTTGAAATAGTTTGTGGATGTATTTGAGTATATACTGATGATCGTAGTTGTTTGCCTTGTTTATCATGAAAACTCCATGTTTGTTTTGTTTATTAGTTTCCTTGTCTATTTCAGACAAATAAAAAGGGGAAGAACGAATTGTGGGGGAGTTTTTCATTATGGGGGAGATTTGATTATTGATGATTGATTTATTCTTATATCATTTCAAACTCGATGTGTCACAAAGGTATTTGCTTTGACTCATGTGTGTAGGTACAAAATTGAAGATCATTATTTTGCACACCCTAATGAGAAAAGCTTAAAGATTTGAAGATTTTTGAAGTTCAAGATTTTGAAGAAAAAGTTTTAGACTTACATGTTTAGTACCTTTTTAGTTTTGGGTTCATGGGAGGGTATTAGATTTGTATAAGCATTTTGATTTGATAATTCTGATGTTTTTATTTTGTACTGGCATAGACATAGGGGGAGATTTGTAAGGACATATTTTATAAGTTCGATTTACATTAATGTATGTCGTATACCACTACAAACTGTCGAAATAAAATTCATGTTTGAATATACATGAAGACGGACCCGAATATAAAAGTTATTCAACATTCAAAGCCTCCGCGAGATGAATTTTGGTAAGATTGTGTTTTGGTGTGACACCCCACCTAATTAAATATCGGGCGATCACTCCTTTATTAAATTAAAATCAAGGTGAACAGTTGGTTCATTCTTAGCATCACTGTCGCAAATGAAAAACTTTTCCAATTTAAACACCCTAATTAATTAAGCTAAGTGTCAAAACCATTTAAACCTATATACTCATTTTATTAAATCCGGTTATAAAACCTTAAACCATTAACATCTAAAGAGTCACACAAAAAGTAGAAGAATAAAATGAACATTCGAGAGTTTTCCCAACAATAATAAATCCCAACATTAAAATACTAAGAAAAACATCCTGACGGTAACAATCCCGAAATAAAGATAGTAAAATTAAAAGAATTACAATCTCTGACAATATCAACTAAATAATGGAAAAAGGGCGACACGTGCCCCCACTGGATAAAGCTAAACTAGAAGTAGAGTCAACAATGAGGTCGTCTAAACAATGGCCTGCAACTCCCACAAAAGCTACAGAGCGTTCCATCCAAAGGATCCTATGCAAGACGCCCCTGTGGTTGGGCACCTGTAATACATACATATGTATACAAGAGAGAAAGAAAGAGAAACGGGTCAGATCCCGGTAGTGTATATGATTTAAAAATTCTTTTAGCAAGTATTTAAATTCATTACAGGCCAATGCAACAACATATTAGTGTGACACTCTCTTGAGAAATTCTCACCTCTCTTCTAATGTGCACTCCTATCGCACTAACCTTCCCAATGGTTTATCTCATCATATATCACACTATCTTTCCCCAAGAATTTAACTTATCTTAGGTTACTCTCAAGATTTAAGATTTAACAACATCATGGTTTAAAATGATAATTTCATTTAGTACAAAACGCTCATTTTAACTTTATTGATTCATAAAGTTTTTCAATATCATATTATACTTTTCAAAACAAGTATTTCCAATTTGAGTCATTATACATGCCTTACTTACCATAACACAGTAGGTAGTTTCCCAAATTTTAGAAGTTCATATATATATTAAATACTCTTATAATATATATATTCTAACAGCACCCCACATAAAAATTATGGTGCGGGCATAATCTGCTATCCAATCCTCGTACCAATCGTACTAAAGGGAATACAAGTTCAGAATCACTCTCGAACTGTATAAATACATACACAAACAATATTGAGGCGAAGCATAGTTTCCAAGTACAAGAAGTTAATACATACCCTCACGTCTCTTAGGACCATGACTACCGATTCGATAGCCTGTACCTAGGATTTCTATCTTTTAGGGTACGAGTCAATATCCCCCATGAAGGCCCATTCGAGATAAGACTGTCCCAGAGAGGTAACCTCAGGGATAGCAAGTAGCGCGGGTATGATTTTCACAAGTATATAATATATGCATACACAATCATATAAATATACCACTTTTATTATATCAATTTAGGTTTATCCCATAACCCACATTCACAACATTTATCCTTATTTTCCCATTATTATTTATCAAGTATAATGTTTCGTTTCTAACTTTAATTCGAAGGGTTTTTCCAACTTACTACGTAACCCTCATGGACTCTATTCTTCCAAATGAATAATTCAGTAGGTATCCATTTATGTTCCAACGTAACTCTCTCTTACGTGTCTCTCCCCTTTAATATATACTTACATTGTCCTTTATGCAAAATATCCCAAAAATATAGATTTCGCCTTACATTAAAGGTCTCTTATTCATTAATGAATCTTACTGGTCATCAATATCTCCCAAATTATTTTAACAAGGATGTCTAAGGAGTTTTCTTCATTTAGAATCAATTCAACAATTTTAAAAGGGGAAACTTAAGTCTGCCAGGAGGGGTCGATTGATCGAGGTTAGGGGGTCGA
Source organism: Sambucus nigra (assembly GCA_949130495.1). NCBI lineage: Eukaryota > Viridiplantae > Streptophyta > Magnoliopsida > Dipsacales > Adoxaceae > Sambucus > Sambucus nigra. The sequence goes on along the minus strand of OX422213.1, from coordinate 164,587,920 downwards.
TCGATCGATCGAAGCTCTTGGCTCGATCGATCGATCAAACAGGTATTGCGATTTCTGTAGTTTTGCAGTTACGCGTTCTAACACATATCTTCATCCAAATTCAAGTTTTGCATTTCCAAACGTCCAAAAATTTATACTACTAACATCCTAACATAATATTATGCATTTACTACGTAAAACATGTCAATTTCCCTCACTAAACATCGATTAACATCCCATAATTCATATAAATATCAAGAACCCTAGATTTCTCTTAAACATGGTTCTAACAAATCTTTTCCAGAATTTCCTTCTCATAAAACATCATAATTTTGTGGTTTAATCCTCTAAATGACAAAGGGTTTCCAGAATATCATATAAATCATCACTACATGAAAATTTCCCATCTCAAATTGGGTTTTTCTTCCATAAATCTCGTCCTAAAAATTCCTAAACTAATATGATGAAGCATAAATGAAATAAGCAAGATAAACACTTGCCTGGGATTTTCAGAAATCTAGTTTGGTGCTGAATTTGGTGTGGTTGCGTTCCCCGTCTCGTGATCTACGCTGTGGCGGCGGTGCAAACGGGTGAGTTTTGAGCCTTGGAATGCCTTGAGAGCTCTCTCCTCTCCTCTCCAATGGCCGTTCTAGTGTTTTGAGTTATCTAACCCTAGGAGATAACCTAAAAATCTTATATAACCCCTTTAATTTTCGTGGGTTTAATTACCCGAAAATACAAAATGACTAAAATGCCCTCCCGGGGTACTAATTAGGCCTAAAAACGCCCCGAGACCCAAACCAAACCCCCGGGTATACTTTTCTGACTATCTCGACCCTTCCGGAAGCGTTGGCGAACTCAAAACGACAATAAGAATAACTTATAAAATATTTACTTTTATTTATCAATATTTAGTCCTGACGCGACACGGGCGCGTCCCGACTCAAATTTCTAAAATTGTCATTTTATTCACTCGTGACATTTAATATAACCAATATTATATATTACTTTTTCTCATTAGTAACATTCGAAAAATTTCCCATAATTACTAACTCTCGTCACGTTAATAATTATAACATAATTAATTTCCATATTTTATAAAATAATTAATTCACATTAAATTTAATAAACCCCCAAATTAATATAGCATAAAAATATGGGATATTACATACTCCCCCCCTAATAACGGAATTTCGTCCCGAAATTCAAAAAAATAAGGCATACCTGGTAAGAACAAATCTGGATATCTCTCGCGCATATCGGCCTCGCGCTCCCAAGTGGATTCCTCCACATTATGATGCTCCCATTGGACCCGTACAAGTGGAACTATCTTCGACCTCAATATTCTCTCACTATAGTCTAGGATAGTCACCGGTCTCTCTTCGTAAAAGCTATCAGGCTATAAGTCTATCTCATCTATCACGATGTGAGTATGGGCCATATCATCCCGAAGATATCGTCTCAACAATGAGATGTGGAATACATCGTGAATGCGATGTAATTGCTCTGCCAGTCCCAACCTGTATGCAACTGGCCCAATCCTCTCGATGATGGGAAATAGTCCTACGTACCCTGGAGCCAATTTCCCCTTCTTCCCGAACCTCATCACTCCCTTCATAGGAGATACACGCAGTAACACTTGGTCCCCCACATTAAACTCCCGGAAGAACCGTTTCGCATCGGCGTAGCTCTTCTGCCTGTCCTAGGCTACTCGAATGCGACTCCTGATCATCTCAATCCTCACGGAGGTTTCCTGAATTACCTCTGGTCCTAGCAACTTGTTATCCCCCACCTCTATCCAACAAGATGGGGAACGACAAGGTCTGTCGTACAAGGCTTCAAATGGAGCCATACCAATCGTGAACTGATAAGAGCTATTATAAGCAAACTCTACCAGTGGAAGATGTGGCTCCCAACCTCCTCCAAAATCAAGAACACACATGCGTAGCATATCCTCTAACATCTGATTAGTACACTCTGTCTGTCCATCTGTCTGTGGGTGATAGGCTGAACTCAACCTCAACTCAGTACCCATAGCCTCCTGAAAGCTTTCCCAAAAATGCGACACGAAAATCTTGTCTCTATCTAACATAATATTCAGGGGCACCCCATGTAATCTGACAATCTCAGCAATGAACAACTGAGCATACTGACCTCTGGTATAATCTGTCCGCACCGACTGAAAATGAGCCACCTTGGTCAAACGGTCTACAATCACCCAGATAGAGTCGTGGCCCCGGTGTGATGTAGGCAACCCTATAATAAAATCCATGGAAATACTCTCCCACTTCCATGCGGGTACTTCCAATGGCTGAAGCAATCCTGACGGTTTCTGATGGTCCACCTTCACCAGCTGGTAGGTAGAACACTTGGACACGAACTCAGAAATGTCCTTCTTCATCCCACTCCACCAGTATTGCCTCCTCATATCATGGTACATCTTATCTCCTCCAGGATGTACTGCAAATCAGGACCCGTGAGATTGGGTCATCACTGCATGACGTAATTCTGCCCCTTCTGGAACCACTAACCTCCCATTAAACCTCAAACCCCCATCAGAACTAACAGAATAGGACTCAGCACCCTCGGCTAAAAGTCGTACAATCTGCTCTTGACAAAACGGGTCTGTGGTTTGGGCCTGTATTACCCTCATAACAATCTCGGGTGTGACTGTTATAACAGATATGAAGGAACGGGCTAATGCATCCTGGTGACTCAACTCCTTCCACTTCGCTTTCCAGACGTCTGCTACCTCATTTACCGGTCTACGGCTCAACGCATCAGCAACTACGTTGGCTTTCCCCGGATGATACTGTATGTCGAACTGATAGTCCTTCACAAACTCTAACCATCTGCGCTGACGCATATTCAACTCTCGCTGAGTGAACAGGTACTGCAGTGACTTGTGGTCTGTGAACAAACAGCACTTATCCCCCAATAAATAGTGTCTCCATATCCGTAGTGCAAAAACGACCGCTGCTAACTCCAGGTCGTGGGTGGGGTAATTCTTCTCATGTGTCTTAAGCTTGCGGGAGGCAAAAGTTATAGCCTTCTCTTCCTGCTGAAGTACTTCCCCAAGTCCCCGTAAAGAGGCATCGGTGTAAACCAGGTACTCAACACCCGGCTTCGATAAAGCAAGGACTGGTGCTGAAGTAAGCTTGTCTTTCAGCTCGTCGAAAGCCAATTGACAAGCATCATCCCAAACATATGGTACCCCTTTGCGAATCAGGTTCGTCAATGGACCCGCTATTTTGGAGAATCCCCGAATGAATCTCCTGTAGTATCCGTTTAACCCCAAGAAACTACGCACTTCCGTCGGTGTCGTGGGTTGTCCCCACTCCCTCACCGCTGACACTTTACTCGGGTCAACTGCTATCCCCTGTTTAGAAACAACATGCCCCAAGAGCTATACCTTTCGCAACCAGAATCCACACTTCTCGTACTTAGCATACAACTGATGCTCTCGTAAAGTCTGAAGAACCTGCCTCAAGTGCTCGGCATGCTCCTCTTTGGAGTGTGAATATATCAAAATGTCATCTATGAAGACGATGACAAACTGATCCAAGAACTCTCTGAATACTCGGTTCATTAAGTCCATGAATACGGCTGGAGCATTTATGAGGCCGAATGGCATCACTTTGAACTCATAAGACCCATATCTCCTCAAGAAGGCAGTCTTTGAAACATCCTACTCCCTAATACGTAGTTGATGGTACCCCGACCTCAGATCTATCTTCGAAAAGAAAGTTGTTCCCCTCAGCTGGTCGAACAGATCATCGATTCAAGGCAACGGATACTTATTCCGTATCGTGACCTTGTTCAACTCCCGGTAGTCCACACATAACCTCAGTGAACCATCTCTCTTCTTCACAAACAAGACTGGAGCACCCCAAGGTGAGGTACTCCTGCGAATGAAGCCCTAACCTAACAGCTGCTCTATCTGATCTCGTAACTCTCGCATCTCCTTCGGAGCCATACGGTATGGAGCGCGTGCTATCGGTCTAGTATCCGCTAATAAGTCAATGACAAAGTCTAACTCTTGACTAGGGGGTAGGCCTGGTATCTCCTGAAACACATCAGAATACTCACGAACAACTGGAATCTAGTCTAACGGAATCACAACCTCCTTAGAGGCATCCTCCTCTATATAATACAAATGAGCGATCGAACCTCCCTCTGGACAAGGCATCTCCACTACAAACATCTCTTACCCCGAAATGGCAAAAGCAATGCTCCCACCGAAGAAATCAATTATGTCTCTATAAGCTGCGAGCCAATCCATACCGATAATAACATCGTGGTCATGCATATCTAAGACTAACATGTCTGCAGGTAATACCAAACTACCAATCTCTCCCCCCACTCCCTAGCATATAAAGAAGATAAGCGACCCACTCCCCAGTGGTGAGTCTACACACATCACTGTGCTCTCTGCTATGGCTAGCAACCCTAAGGCCTTCGCAAAATGTGTAGCTATAAAGCAATGCGTTGCCCCAGTATCAAACAAAACCCGACCCATAGTACCATGGATAGGAAACATACCCTCAATCGCGGGTGGTGCCTGTGGAGCTGCTGCCTGGTGGATGTTATAGACACGTTCGTACTATAACTACCCCTGCTGCACTGGAGCTGTTGGAATGGCTGGTAGGGATGGCATTTGGGCTGGACTGGGAGGGCAGCTGGAAAAAGTGGTCTCTGTGGCTACCCTGTTGTTGTGGGGCCCTATTACCCTCTGGGAAATCCTGGAGCTTATGACCATGATTGCCGCATACAAAACACCGACCTTTGAAGTTACCTCCCCTCTGACCCTGCTGACCACGGCCCTGTTGGCCGTTACCTCCCCGCCACTGGCCCTATTGACCCTGATTAGCACGGTGTTGGCCCTGTTGGCCTTGTTGATTAGGCTGGCCCTGCTGGCCCTGCCTATAACCCCCAAATCCTTGTCTAGAATCACCTGAACGGAATCACTTAGCAGGGTCCCCCTGATGGGAACTCTGCTCGTGCTGACGAGTCTGTCCATGAGATGGTGCCCCACTAGCACTACTACCCCCGGTCCTGCCCTGTTGGCTGGACTCTCCTGCTCTCCTGCTTCCTTGCAGATGGAAGCGGTGATCCTGGCAATGTAGTAACTCAGCATTGAGTACATCAGTTAAAGTACTCAGAGATAGATTCCCTATAAGATGATGACGGATCCTCCAAGCTAACCCGTCCACAAACAACATAATTTTCTTACTCTCAGTAGGTGCCTCATCTGGAACTATGGTGAGAAGTCTCGTGAACTCCTCCTCATACTCAGCAACGGTAGAGTTCTCCTGTTTCAAATTCAGTAATTTCTGCCTCATCTCAGTCTGCACGGCTGGTGGAAAGTACTTGCGGTCAAACTGCTCCCAGAACGACTGAATAGGAATCGTGTCCCTCTCCTCCAAGGTGTTAGTGGAATCCCACCACTGCAAAGCGGCCCCCACCAGCTTAAAGGAAGTCAATAACTGCCTTTGCACGTCGGTGCACTCATACATACGAAGATCCCGCTCGATGTCTATCTTCCAATGGCTGACTGTGACGATATCTGAGCTACCAGAGAACTCAGGGGGATGCGCCTTCTGAAAAGCATCCCTAACCCTCTCCCATGCAGTTGGAAGATGTGGTGGTACTGGCGCCACTGCCTGAATCTGGGGTGGAGCCTGCTGAACCACCTCTAGCGCGGCATTCACCGCCTGAGCAACAATGGCGGCTACTTCATTAGCATTCATAGTGCCTTATGCCGGAGCTACTGGCTGCTCGGCCTGGGCAAACCTATCCTTCGGTGCACGTCTCGGAGGCATCTGAAACGTGAAGAAGTTTATTAGTCTACAGTCATTATCAAATCTCAAATTGATGAAGACGTAACGTAAAAGCAGAAATACAACAATCCTAAAAATAGGGCTCTATAGCAAAAACGTTAAGATGAAAGCGAAAATAAGTCGTATAGATCCTATGGACACTAGAACCTGATGCTCTGATGCCACCTGTGACACCCCGCCTAATTAAATACCGGGCGATCATTCCTTTATTAAATTAAAATCAAGGTGAACAGTTGGTTCATTCTTAGCATCACTGTCGCAAATGAAAAACTTTTCCAATTTAAACACCCTAATTAATTAAGCTAAGTGTCAAAACCATTAAAACCTTTATACTCATTTTATTAAATCCGGTTATAAAACCTTAAACCATTAACATCTAAAGAGTCACACAATAAGTAGAAGAATAAAATGAACATTCGAGAGTTTACCCAACAATAATAAATCCCAACATTAAAATACTAAGGAAAACATCCTGACGGTAACAATCCCGATATAAAGATACTGAAATTAAAATAATTACAATATCTGACAATATCAACTAAATAATGGAAAAAGGGCGACACATGCCCCCACTGGATAAAGCTGAACTAGAAGTAGAGTCAACAATGAGGTCGTCTAAACAATGGCCTGTAACTTCCACAAAAGCTACAGCGCATTCCATCTAAAGGATCCTATGCAAGACGCCCCTGTGGATGGGCACCTATAATACATACATATATATACAAGAGAGAAAGAAAAAGAAACGGGTCAGATCCCGATAGTGTATATGATTTAAAAATTCGTTTAGCAAGTATTTAAATTGATTACAGGCCAATGCAACAACATATTAGTGCGACACTCTCTTGAGAAATTCTCACCTCTCTTCTAATGTGCACTCCTATCACACTAACCTTCCCAATGGTTTATCTCATCATATATCACACTATCTTTCCCCAAGAATTTAACTTATCTTAGGTTACTCTCAAGATTTAAGATTTAACAACATCATGGTTTAAAATGATAATTTCATTTAGTACAAAACGCTCATTTTAACTTTATTGATTCATAAAGTTTTTCAATATCATATTATACTTTTCAAAACAAGTATTTCCAATTTGAGTCATTATACATGTCTTACTTACCATAACACAGTAGGTAGTTTCCCAAATTTCAGAAGTTCATATATATATTAAATACTCGTATAATATATATATTCTAACAGCACCCCACATAAAAATTATGGTGCGGGCATACTCTGCCATCCAATCCCCGTATCAATCGTACTAAAGGTAATACAAGTTTGGAATCACTCTCGAACTGTATAAATACATACACAAACAGTATTGAGGCGAAGCATAGTTTCCAAGTCCAAGAGGTCAGTACATACCCTCACGTCTCTTAGGACCGTGACTACCGATTTGATAGCCTGTACCTAGGATTTCTATCTTCTAGGGTACGAGTCAATATCCTCCATGAATCCCATTCGAGATAATACTGTCCCAGCGCGGTAACCTCAGGGATAGCAAGTAGCGTGGGCATGATTTTCACAAGTATATAATATATGCATACAAAATCATATAAATATACCATTTTTATTATATCAATTTAGGTTTATCCCATAACCCACATTCACAACATTTATCCTTATTTTCCCATTATTATTTATCAAGTATAATGGTTCGTTTCTAACTTTAATTCGAAGGGTTTTTCCAACTTACTACGTAACCCTCATGGACTCTATTCTTCCAAATGAATAATTCAGTAGGTATCCATTTATGTTCCAACGTAACTCTCTCTTACGTGTCTCTCCCCTTTAATATATACTTACATTGTCCCTTATGCAAAATATCCCAAAAAATATAGATTTCGCCTTACATTAAAGGTCTCTTATTCATTAATGAATCTTACTGGTCATCAATATCTCCCAAATTATTTTAACAAGGATGTCTAAGGAGTTTTCTTCATTTCGAATCAATGCAACAATTTTAAAAGGGGAAACTTAAGTCTACCAGGAGGGGTCGATCGATCGAGGTTAGGGGCTCGATCGATCGAACCTTCGATCGATCGAAGCTCTTGGCTCGATCGATCGATCAAACAGGTATTGCGATTTCTGTAGTTTTGCAGTTACGGGTTCTAACACATATCTTCATCCAAATTCAAGTTTTACATTTCCAAACGTCCAAAAATTTATACTACTAACATCCTAACATAATATTATGCATTTCCTACGTAAAACATGTCAATTTCCCTCACTAAACACGGATTAACATCCCGCAATTCATATAAATATCAAGAACCCTAGATTTCTCTTAAACATGGTTCTAAAAAATATTTTCTAGAATTTACTTCTCATAAAACATCATAATTTTGTGGTTTAATCCTCTACATGACAAAGGGTTTCCAGAATATCATATAAATCATCACTACATGAAAATTTCCCATCTCAAATTGGGTTTTTCTTCCATAAATCTCATCCTAAAAATTCCTAAACTAATATGGATGATGCATCAACGAAATAAGCAAGATAAACACTTGCCTGGGATTTTCAAAAATCTGGTTTGGTGTTGAATTGGGTGTGGTTGCGTTCCCCGTCTCTCGATCTACGCGTTAGCGGTGGCGGCGGTGCAAACGGGTGAGTTTTGAGCATTAGAATGCCTTGAGAGCTCTCTCCTCTCCTCTCCAATGGTCGTTCTAGTGTTTTGAGCTATCTAACCCTAGGAGATAACCTAAACATCTGATATAACCCCTTTAATTTTCGTGGGTTTAATTACCCAAAAATACAAAATGACTAAAATGCCCTCCCCGGGTACTAATTAGGCCTAAAAACGCCCCGAGGCCCAAATCAAACCCCCGGGTATACTTTTCTGACTATCTCGACCCTTTCGGACGCGTTGGCGCACTCAAATTGACCATACAAATAACTAATAAAATATTTACTTTTATTTATCAATATTTAGTCTCAACGTGACACCGGCGCGTCCCGACTCAAATTTCTAAAATTGTCATTTTATTCACTCGTGACATTTAATATAACCAATATTATATATTACTTTGCTCATTAGTAACATTCGACAAATTTCCCATAATTACTAACTCTCTTCACGTTAATAATTATAACATAATTAATTTCCGGATTTTATTAAATAATTAATTCACATTAAATTTAATAAATCCACAAATTAATATAGCATAAAAATACGGGGTATTACATTTGTCTACTTTACAGTCCATTTAAAAGTGTTAGGATATTTTTCTAAAAATATTTTCTAAGGGTTGAGGCGTTACTTTTCATCAAAAAGAATTTTTTCAAAGTGCTAAGGTGGAGTTTTTTTATCAAAATAAAAAAGTATTTTCTTACGCGTTGGTCATTCGAGCTACCACTGCCTGTCGTTCAAGCGACGAAGGCATGTCGCGCGAAGCTATCGTTCGAGAGACAGTGAGGTTTCGTTCAAGCAAATTTCTACCTCGTTCGAGCGGCGCTCCGACTTAAGGTATTTATATAAAACCTCTTAAATCACTCTGTTTTCGTTAAAAAAGACCTAGTGAATTTCTTTCTACAAATCCTGGTAATAGCAGATTAACTTTGTCTTCTTCAGTTAGGGTTCAAATCCTTTTGTTTTCAATCCAAAAAAGTCCCAATCTTTTAGTGAATTGTTTTGGAACCCAAGATACGATTTCGATGGAGTTTCTTTTGTAGGTAGGATGACCTACTGCTAATCTAGGTGTCACTTGAGGGAGGTGTTGGGATGATGTGACTGAGTGTCAAAGGGAGTACTCATGGTTGTTCCTGGGTTGAGTGGGCTCCATGTCTTTGTGGATTGTTCGACGTTGATTCATTGTTGATTTAGGTTGCGGCCTATGAGAGTTTGATGCGGTAAATTCTTTGTAGATTTTACTTGTAATCATTGTGAGTATTAATTGTGAAGTAAAAGGTTTTTCCCTTCGGGGATTTTTCCTGAAATTTTTGAGTTAGCAATTCATTTTTATTTGTGTTGGCAAGATCCACTATACCTAGATGTTTGTTTTAGGGCTGAATTAAAATTGGTTTACAAATTGACTCTAATTAAATTAGTCTAAATTGGAAAGTTGTGAATTTATTTAAATCAGTATCACATGGAAAACACAGTCGTGTTTATTGCGTATAATGTTATTGTCTGGTTTCAAGGATTCTATTTGAGAGGAGTAGCTACTATCCATGCGGTGGGCTCTGACCCATTATATTGACAACATTTTAGGTTTGTGACGGAGTATTTTCATAGGAGTAATTAGAGATAGTTTTGGAGGTGCACCTGGAGTTTTATTTTATTTACTCGCTTTAAAACTATAGGTTTACTTTTATTGAGTCGCTTTACATTATGAGACTTCATTATGTATTTTATTGGGCCATTCGCTTCCAAAGTTTTCTTTGGTTTTAGTTAGTTACTTTATGTGATTATTTCACTTGAAGTTTCAAATAAATTATGGAGTTTGATTATTTTTGGAGATTATCATGGTGATGGATATTATTATTGCATGGATGATAATTTTAGTTGATTAATCTGATTATTCTCTTGTGGATTTAAATTTGTATATATCTCATATATGTCACATGCTAAGATTGATTTTTAATTAAGTGATTCCCGACATAGTCTTGGTGGTGACCGATGCCAGGAATGCATGGGGTGTTATAGATGGTATCAGAGCATGGTATTACGTCTCGTAGGTTGTGAATCTGTTCAGCTTCTTTGTTAATGATCTTTCGTCCCCTTTGTTGATTCGTACTCCTTAAGGTATTTGGGTCTAGCATACGTGTTAGCTATGTTTTTTGTAGATAAAATTATGCATTAAGGACGTTGTAGGTATTGAGGTTAGAACTAGTAATCTTGGTGTGAAGACACTTAGAAGTTGTTTTGGGTGACGATATTTATTTTGGATATCGTTAGGGCAGATGTTGGGTGTCTCTAGTATCAATTTGCTTATGTGATTTGATCTGAGGACCTTAGTGTTCAAAGACTTTTAGAGAGAGAATCGAGTGGTGATACATGGGATAACTCAGTACATCGTTATTTTCATAAACATGTTTATATATATAATTGAGATATATGTTGTATTTTGTTCAAGTGGTAAGTGTGTGTGGGATTGGGTGTATGGGTGCCCAATTGTGAAATTTTATGGGTATGCATATATAATCCATATTTTATTTGTGAAACTTTACATTTGACGTCTATGCTTCGTCTAATTTTGACGACGAAATTGTTGTACTATTGGGGAAGTATTTAACGCCCCAAGATTTTTGAGCTGTAAAAATCTTTGACAAAATTAAAATTTTCAAAAAAATATATTTTTGGAATTTATTTAATTTTGGTATGTAAAAATGTTGATTTTTATATATAAAAGGAAGGTTTTAAGTGGAATTTAAATTGGTATTAAAATTTGGAAATTATATCTTTTTGTATAAAAATCGGGGGAGGATCCGTCCTAAGAAAAAAATATTCGAACGTCCGATCCAGCTGAAATATTTTGTGCAGCTTCGTCTCATCTTCGGCTACTAGCCTCCAAATTTTAGCCAAATCCAACGGTCCAATCGTCCGTAATAATATTTTTAGTGTTTGCGTTTGTGTTTGAGTATGACTCAAATTTCTTTTGGTATATAAAATAAAAACGACGGGTTTAGGAACATTAAAATACATTTTAGCGTTCTTAAAAATCAGTAGACTCCTCTATTTTCATCTTCTTCCATCTATAAAACTCTAACCCCATTTAAACCAAGATTTCAAATCAAGATGGAAGTATGTAACACCTCGAGATTTTTGAGCCCTAAAAATCTTTGATAAGTTAAAATTTTCGAAAAATAAATTTTGGGAATCTATTTAGTTTTGGTATGTAAAAATGTTGGTTTTTATATATAAAAACATGGTTTTAAGTGAAATTTAAATTGGGATTAAAATACTAAAATTATAACTTTTTGTATAAAAATGGGGGGAGGATCCGACCTAAGAAAAAAATAAATAGAACTATTCGACACTCCGATCGAGTTGAAATATTTTGTGCAACTCCATCTCTCCTTCAGCTAGTTCGCCTCAAATTACAGCCAATTCCAACGGACCGATCGTCCGTAATTAATTTTTTAGTGTTTGTATTTGAGTAGGACTCAAATTCTTTTTGATATATAAACATAAAGTGACAGGTTTAGAACTTTTAAAACACATTTTAGTCTTCTCAAAAATTAGTAGACTCCACTATTTTCTTCTTTTCCCATCTAAAAAATCCTTGCCCCATTTTAACGAAGATTTCAAATCAAGATGGAAGTATGTAACACTCCGAGATTTTTATGCCGTAAAAATTGTTGATAAATTAAAAAAATTGAAAAAATAAATTTTTGGAATCTATATAATTTTGGTATGTAAAAATGTTGGTTTTTATATACAAAAACAAGGTTTTAAGTGGAATTTAAATTGGGATTAAAATTTGAAAATTATAACTATTTGTATAAAAATCGTGGGAGGATCCGACCTTAAAAAAATATCCGACCGTTCGATCGAGGTAAACTTTTTTGTACAGCTTCATCTCGCCTTCAGCTAATACATCTCCAGATTTCAATCAATTCTAACGGTTTGATCATCCTTAATAAAAAATTTAGTGTTTGAGTTTGAGTATGACTCAAATTACTTTTGGTATATAAACATAAGGTGACCGGTTTAGGACTTTTCAAACATATTTTAGCCTTCTAAAAAATCACTCGTCTATTTACATCTTCTTCCATCTACAAAACCCTAGCCCCCATTTAAACCAAGATTTCAAATCAAGATTTGAAGGCTTAAACCAGATTTTTTTCAAGATAGTCTAGGAGAGGATTTTTGTCATCTCTTCGCGAGCAACTCGTTCATTCGTTTATATTTCTTCAACAAATCTCAGGCATGGTTACCTATATTGCTTTCCCTTAGTATTATGCATAGTAATTTTGGCTACGTACTAAATATATGTGCCTTCTCAAAACAAATTAGCAATATTTATTAGGAAAAGTGGACGAAAAATCGGGAATGGTTTTATGAAAATTTCTAATATGAATGAATACTCACAACCTTGCATGTTAGGTTAGATATTTAGGTTCCGTAGACTTCAAGATGTTCACAAGTACATTTTTGACAGGGATGTCATTTAATAAATTTTATGATGTTAAATCATGGAAATTTTGTTGATGTTGTGTGGTAAAAAATTCTTGTTGTATAAATTTGATAACATGCATGCAATTAAAAATTGAATAATTAGACAAGAAATAATTTTTTTAATTAATATTATGATTAATCGAAAATTAATTGATTAAGTAGTGATGTGTGGATTAAATTGTTAGAATATTGTGACAAATGGTAATTTATCCTTATGCCACTTATTTATTTTAATACATTCGACACCGCGGGGATGGTGGGGTTATGGGATAGATAGGGCTCTCACCTTTATTTGTTTTTCTTTCTAGTTATGGGACGAGTTAGTAGGCCTTTGGGTTATTATCTCTTTCTAGGTATGGGACGAGTTAGTAGGCCTTTGGATTGTTATCGCTTTCTAGGTATGAGACTAGATAGTGGTGACGGTTTACGGATAAATGTTCTTGGGTGGGGCTAATTTTTACGTTGTTCCTCGGTTTAGTGAGTCTAGGGGTGAGGCTAAGTGGTGTTTGTTAGTTGATTTTCTTCCTAGATGATAGGATACAAAATATTTGTGTATTTGGGACCTTTAGGTATGGGACTAATGGTGTTTGAGGAATTTATGTTGCTAAAAAGTGTGGGGCTAATTTGAGATAAATGAGAAAACTTGAGAAATTGAGAGTTAATGCCTAAGATAATAAATAGGTATTAAAATATATTGGCGATGCGGGTATGTACAAGGCTGACAGTTAAATAGGTCGATTGGCTATAGCGATGTGAGTGTGTGTAGCGTCACAAGTATGTGTGGGCTGACAGTTAAACGGGCTGGCGGGTTATAGTGACGTGTCATGCGTGGAACCTCACGAGTGTGTGCAGAGCTGACAGTGAACCGAAATGACTGGCCATAGTGAGGGGAATGGGTGTGGTGTGGAACTTTTAGCTGGAGTACCGCAACAAAAATGATGTAATAATTTAAGCGGGATTCCCGCAACAGATATTAATTATGGATAAAAATAATTATCGGGTTAATGGAATTAAATTAAATAGTTAGATGTCGTTAAATGTAAATAATTGGACTTGAACCTCGGGGGTGACTTAGAAGTGGTTAGATAGTAATTTTTTTTACTGGTGGAATATTATATTTTGTTTGATTTAAAATATTCTAATGTCGTGTTTATTGTGTATAATGCTATTGTCTGGGTTCAAGGACCCTATTTGAGAGGAGTAGCTAGTATCCATGTGGTGGGCTCTGACTCATTGCATTGACTAACATTTTAGGTTTATGCCAGAGTAATTGCATAGGAGTTATTGGATATCATTTTGGAGGTGTAGCTGGTGTTTTATTTCATATACTCGCTTTACTAGTATAGGTTTAGTTTTATTTAGTTGCTTTACATTATGAGACTTCATTATGGATTTTATTTGGCCATTCGGTTCCAAAGTTGTCTTTGATTTCAGTCAATTACTTTATTGGATTATTTCAATTGAAGTTTTAAATATATTATGGAGTTGGATTATTTTTAGAAATTATCATGGTGACGGATTTTATTATTGCATGGATGATTATTTAGGTGGATTAATATAATTATTCTTTTGTGGTTGAAAATTTTTATATGGCGCACATCTGTCACAATTTAAGAATTATATTTAATTCAGCGACGTCGGACATAGACTTGGTGGCAGGCGACACGAGGAATGCATGGGGTGTTACAACACTTTCGTATTTCTCTAACTTGTATATATCCACATGCTCTATTTACTCAGAGGTATTCACATGTCACTCTCTTACTTTGCACATATTTCCCACTTACTCGTGTATATTCACATGCCTCACACTTTTGTATCCATCACCATGCTTTGTATAGTCTCCATGATCCATGTACATAGCTTTTAGTTTTGCTCTCCATGTTTATCACCCTTATCCCATGCTACTTGTTTATCTTATATTCTCCCTTATAATGGTAGTATTTCTCTTATTTGGCATACATCAAACACTACATAATATTCATGCATTCTTGCACACTACATCACTTGAGCATTGCAATATTGAGAAAACTTTTGTCTTCTACTGGGTGTCACTTTGTGATGGGTGCCGGTCCGGTGGGACGCAATTAACCTAAGCAATATGATTCAAATTCCATTGTCCTCGTACCTTTGACGTATATTGAACGGTTCCCCTCGCATCGTACCACTTGATCAAAGTTATAACGGGAGGTATATAGCAAGGAACTCATTCACGTACATCACATATATGAAATTCTCTCTCGTGCGTACCGTCTACACGAGTTATATCATGAGGCAATTCCATTCACTCAGGTATATTAAATGGCTTTTCCACACATACTGATGAATAATTGCCCTTATATGTAAGATGTATATTATGGAAGTCATGGCAGTGATGGGAACCTTTCCACTAACCCACCAAATACATCAACCTCATATAAGCATCTACCCTAGGACACTCATACCTAGTTTACCGATTATAACATGAAACTTTGCCAAAATTCCGAATCGCCTTACTACCTAATTTTATCCATTATTTTGCCCATTTTAAAAAAGGATCTTATCCGTGAGTCTGGAAACAAGTCAAATTGTGTCTTGCATTATGTACCCTATTGTGACAACCCGCAATCCGAGATAAGGGGTGGCCAGCCCGATACTCAAACGTAACAGGGATCATGGATGGATATCATTCTTAGCATCACAAAATATAAACTGAGTATACGGGAAAACCACCCAATAAATCAGAAAACGGGTTGCCAAAAAGTGTAAAATTTTAAAAGTGCGGTTATGAAAATTTAATCTAACAACCCAGTCTGACGAGCGAGTGGAATTCCAAAAGATAACAAATAATATATAACTAAAACAAATGTACACAAATGGACCGAATAAGCTGTCGGTCCACAGCTACATAAGACAACGTACCACAATAATAAAATATCTTACATAGAACAACCATTAATCAAATACAATAGTTTGGGCCACACGCCCGAGGGACAAGACCCGATCATATCTAGAATAACAAGAATGAAAGCGTCTAATACAACATCCTGTAATAACCCGCAAAGTCTTACAGCTCGTCGAGGGTGCAAGGAACTTGGAGAAGTCAAGTCGGGCGTCCTTGCGGTGGAGCACCTGAGCGGATACAATAATATATATACAACAAGGAAGTAAACCGGTCAGGGCCGGGTTCTATATGATTTCTAGAAGAATAAAAAGCATGATAGATATGAACAGTTATACATAAATGATGAGGATGATAATATGACATGCTATTTACAATAAAAGCAAGAATTAAAGGTGAGGCATTTTAATTTAAAACCCTTCCTTAAAAATACAATTTCCATTTCCTTCAGACATTCCTTATTAGGAATAATACCATATATTTGGTTAAGTCAAGAAGTTATAATTTCTATTCATTAATTGAAACTTCCCATTTTATCTTTCCATTCCTTATTAGGAATATCGTTTACATCAAGTGCTCTTTATGGCACACATATTATTCCCGTGCTCTTCCTGGCACATATTCATGCTCTTTATGGCATTTCATACGCTCTAAGTGGCGTTTAACAACCATCAAGTCCAACTTGATGAAAATATAGTTATACTCATATATATATAACGATATCTAAGACCGCCCGTCCGGGTTTCCCCGCTGAGCGCGCCCCTAAATGACCATCATCTTCCAGGGCCTAACATAAGACAACCTGGGCACCTATCGGAACACGTCGGGAAGCGGCCATGAGCCTGCGGGGTAGTCAAGACCACACCCGAAATCTCCTACCCATCGCAGAAAAAATATAACAATAAGCGCTCTCATGGCCTAGGACTATATCCACCCTGCATTCATTAGCCAGGGGGCTTCACCTCTCGAGCGAACTTCCCTTATGATGTCATTTAGAGAGGTGTGTAACAGTAAATTAATATTTACATTTATCATCATTTTATTTCCAACAATCCATTTCCATTAATCATGTGATTGGTTCTTTATTATAAAACCTAATATCATTAAACAACGGGGTTCATTCTAATTTGAACCTATCATCTTTAAACTCATATGGGTTCATTTGATGCGAACCTAAATCCCATCGAATATTATCATTCATTCCTCAAATTAAAATCCCCGATTAACTCTCCAAATGATCATTATGATCCTACACATCTCCAAGGCCTATGTAACTTGACAAGCCCTTCTAGTCCCCAAGTTAGGGTACCTAACTTCCAAACTTCTAAGAGTTTGAATAAAAGAAGTAATGCCTTAACATCACTTTAAACCTCCCCGAAACAAACCCCAGATGAACCCATTTCTAGTCCAGGGTAACGACCAAATTCCATAATTACTCTAGGACTCTAAGCTTACTTCAATTAAGAAGGTTCATAAGTCCTAAACTTAAAGAAAAAGGATAAAAATGATAAAAGGAAAATGACCCAAAACAGCAGGTACCGAATCGATTCGCCCTAAGGGCTGAATCGGTTCGCCCAAGCGAATCGATTCGCTCTGAAAGCGAATCGGTTCGGACAACAAACTTGAGTTTCTGCATAAGCCGAATCGATTCGGTCTTAATCCGAATCGATTCGGGTACTAAGACCTGGGATTCTGCATCTATGCGAATCGATTCGCCCAAGGGGCCGAATCGATTCGCCCCTGCGAAAATGCCAAGAATGGCTATGGAGTCTTGAACTCCAAAATTGGTCCAACACCAAAACCAACCCCAACCAAAGTCCTTTACTACAATTTCTACATCCTAAACACATTCTAATATCACCCTCAACATCATTTATCATCCAAATCCATTTCCAAGGGTTAATACCCAAAAATCCAACAAAAAACCCTAACATTTCTAAATCATAAATACCAATGCAATTTATTCTACTTAAACCATAAATTTGCAAGTAGATTACTTGCCTCAAGGTAAGAATCTGCTTTGATGAAGAAGGAGGCAACAATCCAAGCTCCAATCTCTCCTTTTCTCCCAAGTTCTCTTCCTCTCTCTACTCTCTCTAGGGCTCAATTTGTATAAAATGGAAGAATGGGAATAGGGGTGGGGAATGAAAATGGGGCTTAAGTCTAAAAGCCCAACTTAAAATGCTAATACGCGATATGCTGATACGTGACTACACTATTTAAGCCAAAACCAGTCAAAAGTCCCCAAAATGCCAAAATACAATATGGCACTTATTTTGACTGTCACACACCTACCGGGACTAACTACACTATCCGAATTATCATTCGAAAGTTTTATAACTCATTTTACTTTCGGTTTCATAATAAACCAAAATGTCATTTTAAATCCTTATGACATTAAAATTACCACATGCAAGTTTTATCTACTCACGAGGTAACTACACAACATATTAGTAAATATTGGCTTGACATATCAAATTAATATTTACTCAGCATCTTACCAGATAATAACTAATTACTACACATGGTAATTAAGGATAAAATGGGCTATCAGAAGAGAGGGTTATTACATACTCCCTCCCTTAAGAGGGAATTTTGCCCCCAAAATTCGGATATACGTCGCAAGGAGAGGTGCGGATACTATTACCGCAAGTCATCCTCACGCCCCGATGTCGATTTCTCGACCTAAGATGACTATATAGAACTCAACCCCAAAGTACTACCATCGACACCCACGTAACTCTACGCTCTAAGATAGCAACCGTCTACTTCTAATAAGAACCGTCGGGTTGCATCTACCTCGAAAGGAATGTGCCTAACGGCACCGTTCTATCTCTCGTACTCCCTTACATAAGGGACAAGGAACAATTTGTGAACTTGCCGCTAAATGTTTCGATAAAGCGAGCCAATAGTTTACCGGACCCACCGCGACATTTCTAGGAAAGGTACAACGTCATGCGGTGCACGTCTTCCTTTTCTCCTCCAAACGCATAACGTCCTCCTCAGGCGATACTCACCACAACCTTTGGTCTAATGACCTCAACTCCAGATGCCTTCTTCTCGCATCGCATGAGCTCTTGTCGGTCTCCATTTTACGAGAGACTCATCATCTCGCACTTCTAACCAACAAGCGGGAGATCAAAAAGCCTACTATACAAGGCCTCTTCTAAAGCGCCGTCCCAATCACCAATTCTATATAGGCGAATTGAACGAGTGGAAAGCATTGCTCCCAACTACTCTTAAAGTTAGGCACGCAGGTAAGGAGTATATGCCTCGGCATATGGTTTATTCTATTGGTTTGGTCATTTGTGGAAAATGATAAGAAGTGATTAACCAAAATTCGATTCCCATAGCTTCTTGGAACCTCACCAGGAATGAGAAACGAAAGTCTTGATTCAGTACAACAACCTTCCCATGCCCAGCCAATAGTACTAGCGACGTATAACTTGGCACGATTCGTCATTACCTTGATGCACCGAAACGTTAGAACTGCGTGATTCTCCATCTCAGCTTAACTTAAGTCCCTCCCATTCCGAACAAAATTTTCTTAAGGGAACGCTCCCCGCCCTCAAGATGAACTTCAATCTAAATAGGGGATAATACTCCTTACAAGTTTAAACTTGTGAGGCGCATCCACAATAAATCGACACTCCAGTGTCATCACTCCCCGTCATGACAGAGCTTTGCTAATAGAATCTACCTTCGAGCTTAACCACGTGGCTCAGGGGTAAGAGTTAATTCACCCTTTCATTACCTCCGTAACACTCCATTACGAGAGGCCTCATCACCTTCGCCCTTAACCACCAACTTCTCGAAATCCTCCCACTTCATATAACATGAGTCCAATCCCTCTTAGAGTTTACGCATGACTTATTCATGGTCAACTCCCAACAGCATTCCTAAACTTACGCCCCATACTAAAAAGTCCTACGCCTAAACAACCTAAAGTCTATCTACCTATACCCTATCTGAGTCATACACACCTAATGCTAAGTATATCCCTAGTGTCCAAGACCTTTCTCAACTTTCGACATTGCTCAGTTTCGTGCGTGGGACGTCTCGCCGAAGCGAAATCCAAACAAGGAACCCTCCCGTTACACTACTACCTCGCGTTGTCAGTCATCGAGGGGGTACAGGTCTAAGACACATGTTCGGGACCAAAAGATTCTACAGCTACGCACTAACTATTTAACTAATCGAAAGAACATTAACAATCCAAAGCTGACCCTTCGTGAAACCCTAGGGTTATATACCCTATAACATATGCATCTCAATAAATAGCCTTCTATTTAAAGGTATAACCCGAAGTCTCAATTCGACTTCGTACCTCAGTCTCCCTCATATCCATCAGAGGAGAGAACTATATACAGTGCTCCTAAGTCGCACTATAATAGCCATCAATCACTCTAGTACGTGACCTTCGGCTAAAACATCAAATCCCACTTCCGACCATAAAGTAACAAAATAAAATAAAATAAAAGGGAAGAATAGCATATCTTCACTCACAACATCGTTAAGTGTTCATGCGGCGGAGTGTCTCGCAAAGCGAAATCCAAACAAGGAACCCCTCCGTCACATGCCTACTTAACTAGTTGATCATGGAGATAGAGCATAATACACACAAGGTAAAAGAAAGGAAAGGTAGTATATCCCCACTCCCAACGTCGTTATGGTTCGCGCGTGGAGCGTCCCGCAGAAGCGGAATCCAAACAAGGAACCCCTCCTATACGCTACCACTCAACTTGTTGGTCATGGAGATAAGGCATAGCAATCACATACCAATATTACATCATACTCGACCATGTTAAGGACGAGTAAATCGGCCTCAAACACAATCTAATAAGAGAACTTCCTATTTACATACCAACAAAAGAAAGGAGCGAACCATTTTGCATAGGACTCGATACAAATGAAAATACTCTCAGCAGATATTATGAAATCGGTAATCTGAGAAAAACTCGTAAAACAAATGAGCGCATAACCCCCGCATCGAATAACATATAACTCACGCATCTCGGAGAAAAACTTACCCTCAGTAACAGGCGGTGCCGGCAGGGCTGGAGGAAACATAGCCTCCCGATCATGACAAACACGTCCATACTGTAGTTGCCCCTGCTGCGGAGGAACAACCATAATAGGTACCGGAGGTGGAAACAGAACACATGGCTGCTGCGGAGCCCGAGGAAACTGACCCCCAATCATCTGAGGACACTCCTTCTTATAATGACCTGCCTCCCCACATTAGAAGCACCGTCCCTTCATCTCCTCCTGACCTCTACCTTTGTCATTTCGAAATTGAGAAGAGCCTCGGCCCGGATGACCTCTATCTCCAGGGCCACTCCGATCTGCCTGATGCAAAGCACCTTGTTCGTGCCTATTATTGCCCCTTGCAATAAACTCTCCAAGCTTCCTTACTTTCCTCATCTCAGTAGCTTTCTTGCTATCCTGTATATATACTCGATGTTCCTGGCAATGGAGTAAGGCTGCATTCATAACCTCGCCAAAAGTCTGGTAAGCTGGGTTACCCAATAAGTGTTTTCGGATTCCCCAGTTTAGACCTCCCATAAACTTCGAGATCTTCCTCTCTTCCGGAGTCACCTCATCTGGTACAAAATTTGCTAAACGGGTGAACTCCTCTTCATACTCCGCTACAGACCTCTCCCCTTGCACTACATCTTGCAACTTCCTCTCCATCTCCCTCTGGACAGCGGGAGGAAAATACTTAAGATCAAACAAAGTCCAGAACGCAGTGATTGACATGGTGTCTCTTTGCTCTGGGGTGGTCATCGTCTCCCACCAATGTAACGCAGATCCGACAAGCTTAAAGGTGGTAAGGACCTGTTTCTTATCCTCACTGCATTCTATCATTCGAAGGTGGCATTGCATGTCTTTCTTCCATTGATTGGCTTTAATCACATCCGCACCTCCCTCGAATTCCGGGGGATTGCCCCTTAGAAAGGACTCCCTAACCCCTTCCCACGGAGTAAGTCCCGTAGGAGCTTGAACACCTGGGGCCCATGGCAATTGTTGGATCACTACGGACATGGCGGCATGAACCGCTCCAGCCACTATGCTTGCTATATCCGCAACATTAACCGTCCCTTGTAGTGGCGGTGGAGGACCTACTTCCCTCTCTACGACCTTAACACGTCTCGCCGAGCGACCTCTCTTAGACGACATCTGAGATGGAAGAACAATAGTATTAGAATGCTAATTAAAACAATCTATCTTGTAGAAGATTCGTAAACATAAGGATAAAAGAAATCCTAACATTAGGCTCTACATCAAAGGATGCTACGGCAGAACGAGACAATTCCACACAGATCCTAGTACTCTAGAACCTGATGCTCTGATACCATCTGTGACAACCCGCAATCTGAGATAAGGGGTGGCCAGCCCGATACTCAAACGTAACAGGGATCATGGATGGATATCATTCTTAGCATCACAAAATATAAACTGAGTATACGGGAAAACCACCCAATAAATCAGAAAACGGGTTGCCAAAAAGTGTAAAATTTTAAAAGTGCGGTTATGAAAATTTAATCTAACAACCCAGTCTGACGAGCGAGTGGAATTCAAAAAGATAACAAATAATATATAACTAAAACGAATGTACACAAATGGACCGAATAAGCTGTCGGTCCACAGCTACATAAGACAACGTACCACAATAATAAAATATCTTACATAGAACAACCATTAATCAAATACAATAGTTTGGGCCACACGCCCGAGGGACAAGACCCGATCATATCTAGAATAACAAGAATGAAAGCGTCTAATACAACATCCTGTAATAACCCGCAAAGTCTTACAGCTCGTCGAGGGTGCAAGGAACTTGGAGAAGTCAAGTCGAGCGTCCTTGCGGTGGAGCACCTGAGCGGATACAATAATATATATACAACAAGGAAGTAAACCGGTCAGGGCCGGGTTCTATATGATTTCTAGAAGAATAAAAAGCATGATAGATATGAACAGTTATACATAAATGATGAGGATGATAATATGACATGCTATTTACAATAAAAGCAAGAATTAAAGGTGAGGCATTTTAGTTTAAAACCCTTCCTTAAAAATACAATTTCCATTTCCTTCAGACATTCCTTATTAGGAATAATACCATATATTTGGTTAAGTCAAGAAGTTATAATTTCTATTCATTAATTGAAACTTCCCATTTTATCTTTCCATTCCTTATTAGGAATATCGTTTACATCAAGTGCTCTTTATGGCACACATATTATTCCCGTGCTCTTCCTGGCACATATTCATGCTCTTTATGGCATTTCATACGCTCTAAGTGGCGTTTAACAACCATCAAGTCCAACTTGATGAAAATATAGTTATACTCATATATATATAACGATATCTAAGACCGCCCGTCCGGGTTTCCCCGCTGAGCGCGCCCCTAAATGACCATCATCTTCCAGGGCCTAACATAAGACAACCTGGGCACCTATCGGAACACGTCGGGAAGCGGCCATGAGCCTGCGGGGTAGTCAAGACCACACCCGAAATCTCCTACCCATCGCAGAAAAAATATAACAATAAGCGCTCTCATGGCCTAGGACTATATCCACCCTGCATTCATTAGCCAGGGGGCTTCACCTCTCGAGCGAACTTCCCTTATGATGTCATTTAGAGAGGTGTGTAACAGTAAATTAATATTTACATTTATCATCATTTTATTTCCAACAATCCATTTCCATTAATCATGTGATTGGTTCTTTATTATAAAACCTAATATCATTAAACAACGGGGTTCATTCTAATTTGAACCTATCATCTTTAAACTCATATGGGTTCATTTGATGCGAACCTAAATCCCATCGAATATTATCATTCATTCCTCAAATTAAAATCCCCGATTAACTCTCCAAATGATCATTATGATCCTACACATCTCCAAGGCCTATGTAACTTGACAAGCCCTTCTAGTCCCCAAGTTAGGGTACCTAACTTCCAAACTTCTAAGAGTTTGAATAAAAGAAGTAATGCCTTAACATCACTTTAAACCTCCCCGAAACAAACCCCAGATGAACCCATTTCTAGTCCAGGGTAACGACCAAATTCCATAATTACTCTAGGACTCTAAGCTTACTTCAATTAAGAAGGTTCCTAAGTCCTAAACTTAAAGAAAAAGGATAAAAATGATAAAAGGAAAATGACCCAAAACAGCAGGTACCGAATCGATTCGCTCTAAGGGCCGAATCGGTTCGCCCAAGCGAATCGATTCGCTCTGAAAGCGAATCGGTTCGGACAACAAACTTGAGTTTCTGCATAAGCCGAATCGATTCGGTCTTAATCCGAATCGATTCGGGTACTAAGACCTGGGATTCTGCATCTATGCGAATCGATTCGCCCAAGGGGCCGAATCGATTCGCCCCTGCGAAAATGCCAAGAATGGCTATGGAGTCTTGAACTCCAAAATTGGTCCAACACCAAAACCAACCCCAACCAAAGTCCTTTACTACAATTTCTACATCCTAAACACATTCTAATATCACCCTCAACATCATTTATCATCCAAATCCATTTCCAAGGGTTAATACCCAAAAATCAAACAAAAAACCCTAACATTTCTAAATCATAAATTCCAATGCAATTTATTCTACTTAAACCATAAATTTGCAAGTAGATTACTTGCCTCAAGGTAAGAATCTGCTTTGATGAAGAAGGAGGCAACAATCCAAGCTCCAATCTCTCCTTTTCTCCCAAGTTCTCTTCCTCTCTCTACTCTCTCTAGGGCTCAATTTGTATAAAATGGAAGAATGGGAATAGGGGTGGGGAATGAAAACGGGGCTTAAGTCTAAAAGCCCAACTTAAAATGCTAATACGCGATATGCTAATACGCGACTACACTATTTAAGCCAAAACCAGTCAAAAGTCCCCAAAATGCCAAAATACAATATGGAACTTATTTTGACTGTCACACACCTACCGGGACTAACTACACTATCCGAATTATCATTCGAAAGTTTTATAACTCATTTTACTTCCGGTTTCATAATAAACCAAAATGTCATTTTAAATCCTTATGACATTAAAATTACCACATGCAAGTTTTATCTACTCACGAGGTAACTACACAACATATTAGTAAATATTGGCTTGACATATCAAATTAATATTTACTCAGCATCTTACCAGATAATAACTAATTACTACACATGGTAATTAAGGATAAAATGGGCTATCAGAAGAGAGGGTTATTACACCTATCTTTTTCGAGAGTCGTGTTATGTCCAACTTTTTTCTTGAATCCAAGGAAAAAAATAATACAAGTGGAACTTAATAATAATAACCATGCCAAGGATTTTCCTTTTCTCCTTCTTTTGGAAAAATACCAAAAATATTTTTCCCATTTCTAAAAAGGAAAAGAAAAATACCAAAAATATTCTTCGTTCCCTCAAAATAAACATAAAAATCATTTTTCCTCTCAGGTTTGATCCTGTACCTGGATTTTTAGCCTGACTCGCTATTGGCTCCGATCTTTCGTCAAATCACCTCGAAGATCCACTACTTCCTCTGATACTTCTAATGAGTTTGAGTTATCCTTCCAAAGGCTATTCATGGAGAACATTAACTAGGATGTGAATGCTTAACCAGATTTCATTACCATCCTTTCCCAACTGAGTGCTAAGATTGACAAGATCGAGATAGGAGTATAAGAAATGTAATGACACCAATTCTAGACTATCGAGGCCCCTGAGATAGAAATACTTGTTTCCCGTGCCATGGGTCCACCTTCTCCTGATCTAGTACGGATCCTAGAAAAGTATCAACATGCCTCGTGTGCTCCAAATGATAATTGGTCACCAGCAATTTAGCTACTGATATCAAATCTTGCCTCGCCAGGGGCTAATCTACAAGTGTCAATGGATCCCAAGGGGGAAGAACTGAAACAAGTTAAGGAGGACCTTAGTATGATATTTAAAGGATTTGATCAAGTCAAGATCTTAGGGAACTACCCCCACACAATCGTACATTGAGAAGTTCAGAGGTAGAGGGCCTCCCATTGTGAACCTATTGCAGCTATCATCGCACCATAACCCTCTTCAGGGCCTCAGAAGAAGTAATTTCCTAAATGTTATAACACACCCTCAAAGAAGGTGCCTTAAGGTGGTTCCTGTCACTTGAAGAGTCATAATTCGCAGTTGAAAGTACATGGAGAGAGTTCATGACACAGTATAAGCATAATGAGGACCTCACCTTCAATTGCCCGATGGATCCACTTCATCGTCCTTTCCTATCCTGGAGGACCCCAAAAATGCCACTCCTGGTTGTGGCTTCGAATGTACTTCATGCGACGATAAGCCTTTATAATCTTGGAAAAAACCATGTCACCTTATTCCAAAGTGTGAAACATTATAATTCATCTCTTACCAGTTTCCTCCTCTAGAATCTTCTCAACCACCCGGTTCTATAACCACTTCAAGCAATCCCCAAATATGAACACAACCTCCCCAACTAGTTGTGACAGATGGGTATATAGTCAGCGATGCTTCCATAAGGACCCCCAATATCATTACTAACTACTCAGTTAAGTCCTTCATCTGAAAGAAGTTCGTTATGTATGAAGGAACAATTTTCTCCCACCCCGCTTAGTGCAGAAGCTGCTATAGAAGATAGAAAGAGGATTGATGAAGGACCACTAGCCACATATACTGATAATCACCCAATTATAATATAGACTGTAAGTTCCCGAACTACGGTACAGACTAGTTAAGACTCTAGGCCCCTTGATCTACAAACCAACTCACCT
This sequence comes from Sambucus nigra, assembly GCA_949130495.1. Lineage (NCBI taxonomy): Eukaryota > Viridiplantae > Streptophyta > Magnoliopsida > Dipsacales > Adoxaceae > Sambucus > Sambucus nigra. The sequence goes on along the minus strand of OX422213.1, from coordinate 164,561,328 downwards.
TGTTCTTTATTATATTGTTGAAGCTAAAGAAAGGACAAGAAAATAAATTGGTAATGCCCAACATAGGGTACTTAGGAGGGGTTGTTAGGCGTAGTTTCTCTAACAACCACATAAACAGAACACCAAGACTCCCTTATAAGAAATTAGCCCGACCCTCCTTCCAGGCACCTAGTCTATTCAGGGTCTTTATTAGAATTATAGCAACTCGAATACAGTGGTAAGACATCCACAACACTATTGTGGTTTCCGGAGGTTTACTCGTCATATCACTTGTTACCAAAAGAAGCTTGGTAGTCAATCCCAGAGCAATGGTGCCAACAAAGCCATTATTTGTGAAATCTCTTTGACACGCGGAGTTCATTACCATCAGGAAGAAAATATTCCCTCTGTAAACCAACGGTTGGGAAGTTGAAGGGGAAATATGGAGCAACTCTCCTAGTGACACTCGAGGAGAACAAAAAAAAAATTATGATTGTCATCACACTTGGGTTGACACCCAACATAGTAGAATATTATTCATAAGTCAGACACATTTCATCCAGGCCAAATCAAAAGACATGCTCTTCAGGATACTAGAATTGAACCACCGCTTCTAGAAGATTCTAGTCTATAGGGTGGTTAGGCCATAAGGAGACATGCCGTAAACTGAAAGCTTAGTAATTAACATTATAGAGGCACATGAACTTTAAGACTTGAGGTAACCTAAGAAAGATTCAGAAATTGGAAGTGCCAAAAAAGAAGAACAAGAAGAACAAGAACAAGAACGAGAATGAGAACAAGAAGAAATATTGCAAAGGAATGAAGTTTGAGTTGTGGTGATGAAAAACCCTTTCAAAGTCCCCTTTTATACTACAAGCATCTATAAAAGAAATTAATTTGAGATAGTGTCAGAACTTCTAATCCCAAGTACCCATAAGTGCACAAAAAGTGCAATCAAAGCTAAGGAAGTGATTTTAACTTGACCCTTATGCCGATAGGCAGGCCAAAAGATATGATGATTGGCAACCCCTCTTTTTTAAAAATCCTTTACTTTCCTGTTTTGTATATAACTTCCAAAATAAATACTTTTATTTATGAAAAATCATCCATCGAGTCTTTCTTCTATTTCTTCAACTTTATCTTATCTTTGCAATAAAACCTTAGTCGAAAATTTAAGTGCATGTAAAGTACGCCACTAAATTAAGATAATCAAAGAAGAATGCGCATCTTAAATTAATTTATTAAAAATGGTTACATTGTTTCTAGAAGTACAAAAAAGCAAAAAGAAATAAAACCAAAAAGATAAATCGGGACGTATCTCGAACCCTCCAAACTCTCAAAAGAACCCCCACATCAATCGCCTAGGGAAATACGCTTCCCTCAGTGATGTATGGAATCCCAATACTCCAGGAACTAAAACTCTCCTTAGATGTAGTCAGTGGAAATAGGGAGGAACTACCCAACTTTCTCATATAGTCAGACGCTGATGCCATCCAGTTTCGAATATCTCACAACCAGGTCATTGATATGGGAATAGTCTGCAAAAGAACTAAATCACCAAAGACAAAGCAAGTCAGTAATGGGAAGAATAAAATAGAATAATGGAAGAAGGTAAATGATCGTACATCTCTTCGGAGAGCCTCCTCAGGAAGACTCGTGGAGGCATCTATCTTTATGTGAAGACGATGAGGCACCGATACCACCTCCCCATGACACACTGAATATAATAAGAAGGGGTGGAAATTTTGTGGGATGGAACCTCCTCCGCCATATTCGCTACGCCTCCCCCATATTATGGGATAACGTAGTTGGTATGTTAGTACCCCTCCAAGATCTCATTGCAGGTGGAGGCATATTATCCACATCATAAATACATGACTTTAATCACTTGGTCGTAAAGTCTAGATAGTTATAGCCCGCCATCATGTAAATATAATGCATATAGGGATCAACCAATATCTTCCCCGCCCTCACCTCATTGAAAATCTTATTCACTCGCCTCATATACTCTAGGGGCGCTAATGGTGGGACCTACACCTCAGGTTTCATAACCTTCCTCATAACTCTCTCTCCCAGGTACCTGTTGTACCCAAAATCATGCGCTAGTAGCCTCTTTATCTGGGTGTGCGTGCCCCTAACCCTCGCGGTTATCGAAGACAAAAGAAGGGGGTAGAAGGCCACCTGATTCCACAGTAAGAGTCAGTAGTCTACTAAAGTGGCAAGTGAATTATTAAAACCACAAAAAAGATAAAATCATAAGCCTAATTTGATTACTCGTTAGGGCGTTCAACACCACCCTCACATCCTTTAAAGAAAGGAATTGGTTTAAGCACCTGTTTGATTTCTTCCACCGGTACATCCTCAAAAAATTCCTTGGGTCGCTCGCCTTTAAGGATATCATCCCGATGTTGTGACCGATCACCTTATAAAACCACATTTGTAGAAGGCGATACGAATATAAAAAAGAATGAAAATCAAAAGACGGTAAGAAAATAAAAAGAAATTAAATTTAAAGATTACCTATAAAAGATACATGTGCCCTTAAAGTATGTTAGTAGCACCGATTGAATGAATGCAGAGAAGAATAGAATAATCCCAGCGTAAAGCTAGCCTTAGTCATGCAGGTGGATCTCCTAGATGATCTTTAGAAATGGAAGAAACCATTGGTTGATGGCATCATCGCTTGTCTCCACCATAAACCCTCCTAAGAAAAGATGAATAAACAAACAAGCTACCTGCCTCACATACCACCAATCGGTATCATCAATATATCTAGACAGTAAAGTATCCTTCAACGTAGAGATGCGAATAGAATCCCTCGATAAAATCCCCTTATATTATGCAAGACAGCCCGCACTAACACCTCATAAATCCATAGGAAGTGATCCACCACTATTTACTAGCCCTCGCATTCCATCCCCATTAATTACTGAATGTACAGAGGAGCAACCTCCATCTCCCCAATGCCTAAATGGAATGTGTGGGTCGTATCCCACCACCCCTCACCCAAGGAATACAGTATTGTCGTGTAACGCAATGTCTTACTCAGAGCTCTCGCTAATAGGATAAATCTCGTAGCCTCTACCATGAACCAAACAGTCATAAGAAGGCGATCCCTGACTTCCATCATTCCAATCGACCCCCAAGAGCGAATGTTCGATGACGCTATGTCAATCTGTAAAAAAACCAAAAAAAAACCTTCAGCATCCCAAAGATTAAAAAAAAAGGGGGAAAGAAAAAGAAATGGAAACCAAATGGTAAATGCTTACATAGACATTGGGGTTATTCACCCTTGTAGAGTGATGATGTGACAGCTCTCGTAAAAAACCCTCTAATCAAGCATAGGCTTAAAGTTATCATAAACATTATCATTCCCCAATACCAGCTGCACAATAGCGGGTCATTCCAAGCCCTCTTAGTCATCATTTACCATCTGATTGCTGTCTGAGGTGCCTTTCATGAGTTCTTTTGAATAAACTAAACTCAAAATTAATTTTTAGAGGGATAAAAAAATAAATTCAATTGAATGAAGGTGTGAAAAAATGAAGAGGGTACCAACTTTTTATAATGGTACTAATGGGTATATCGATCGGCAGTCCCCTAGACCTGCTTATCGATAGTGACCTTTCCCCTCCCTCAAGAAACTTAAGAATCCATAACATATGCTGATAGGCACCTCTCTAGCTATGCCTCTCTGCAATCCCCTCAAATGTTTGTTATAAAAATTCCAAAAAAACAAAAATTGCTCGAAAAATTCACAACAATTCTCGAAAAGTCCCCACGGCTCTGAGAAATTTTTTTAGGAAGCAACGAACCATTTATAAAATTCTTATCAATCCCCATTAGCATCAAAAACATAATACATTAGAACATATAAAGCTCTCATCGCCAGCATATTCCCCAGTGGAACAAAAATTAAAGTGTGCCTGAACTCGCTATACCAACACCCTCCCCAACAGAGTCAAGATTGAAGAACACTCCTTGTAACCAAGTCTTTAAGTTTGCAAAATTGACCTAGGTCCACAAAATTGACCTTGACCCACTAAATCCATTATTTTAAATACTTACATCTGTATAATTGACCTCGACTCACTTAATTGGTCATTTCAAATGCTTAGGTCTACAAAATTTACCTCAACCCATTAAATCGATCATTTGAACTCATTAGTTCCATAGAATCGACTGTAACCCACTGAATCTGTGATTTCAAATGCTTAAGTCCGTAGAATTATCCTCGATCCCCTAAATCGGTCATTTCAAATCCTCAGGTTTGCAGAATTAATCTTGACCAACTGAATCAATCATCTCTAATATTTAGGTCCACAGAATTACCTTGACCCTTTGGATTGATCATTTCAACTCCTTAGGTTTATAAAATAGGCCTCGACCATCTCAATTGGGCATTTTAACTACTTATGTCCAAAAAATTAGCCTCGAACCTCTTAATCGATCACTTTAACTCTTTAGCTCCGCAGAATTAACTTAGGCCTATAGAGCTTTGACTCCATAAATCGGTCATCTCCACTCCTTTTGTCCACATAATCAGACTCCACCATTGGAATTGGCCACCTCAACTCTTTAAGTCCACAGAATCGAGCTCAATACTTTAATCAGCTATCTTCTAACCCTCAGTAGGGTCCCCAACCCTTAAGCATCAATGAGGTGTCTATCTTTCGATGACCTCTACTTGTTCTAAGCTCGCCCGTTGAGGGGATTTGTAGACACCCTATCCTGGTACCACCTAAAATTCCTCTTTAGGTCTTTAACACTTTTCCTCCCATAATAAGACCATAGGTCCTACTCCGAACCTCGATCCAGAGGCCATCGAGAAATTTTGAGTCCTGTTTGACCTCGGTCAACTCTCTAACCTGAGCAAAGATCATTTAAATCTTATAGGTTTATGAATCCCCTTTCTAATGGTCCATAGTATGCATGAATTGGCCTCTTTGTTCATGGATATTAACATTTTTACTTCGAGACCTGATTTAGAGGCACTAAGCTCTCGCGAGCCTCGTTTAACCTCAATCAATTCTTTAAACCAATCGAATCTCATTAAAATATCATATGTCTTTAAATTTTCTTTCCAACGATCCATACCGTGCATGAATTGGCCTCATTATTCACACATACTCACCTCTCTACTCCGAGACCAGATCTGGAGGCCAATAGGCGCTCCCGAGCCCCATTTGACCTCGGTCAACTCTCACAACATATTAAATCTCATTGAAATATCATATGTCTATAAATCCCTGTTTCAATGGTTCATATCATTCGGGAATTGGCCTCACCGTTCATACATACTTTTCTTTTTACTCCAAGACCTAACCTAGAGGCCAATTGGGGTTATCGACCCCTGTTTGAACACGGTCAACTCTCTAATTTGATCAAAGATCATTGAAACCTCATAGGGCTTTGAATACCATTTCTAGATGTCCATACTGTTCCCGAACTGGCTTCACCGCTCGCATGTACTTGCCTTTTTATAATGACAACCCCCCGTCTAGAGATCATTGGGTGCTTTCGAGTCTCATTTGATTGTGGTTAGATCTCAAAACAAAGAGTGACTCAATGAATTCTTATTGGGCTTTCAAATCATGCGTGCACGATTCGAACTTACAATTTTTTTTATACCCATTTTTTAAAGAAGTCCATTCTAGACTGCCTACATGCACCCCAGACCCCCCCCCCCCATCTATAAGCAAGGTGTACTTTCCTTGGGTAGCAAGGCAAGATTATACCAATAGGTAGGCCAAGGGCCATGTCAATTGGCACCCCCTGAAACTATATGTTTTACTATTTAAATGGACCATGACCTCATTCCCAAGGGTCCTTTCCTGAGGTCAGAACATTTTCCTCAAAATCAGTGCGTCGAATTATGTTTCTTCAAACATTCTCTCCATTCCCTTACATCACCCTCATCCATTTTTCACCCAACTTTCCATCCTTACCTCACCACAATCCAACCACCTAAAAATCAGCCCCTACTATTGCAAAATCAAAATTAAAATTCATTAGAAGGTCCACCCTTATTCATTTACGACTCACTCAATTAATAGTAGTTGTTTTATTTTCTTTCCACTTTTGATATATCTTTATTTCATTTCTTAAATCCAAAAGTAATCTCATTTTTTCTATTTAGTATGCAGAAATCTTTTTTTCATAAAGTCTAAAAAGCCAAAAAGAAGGTTCTCTTATACACCCTATATTAGAATTTGCTCATTTTTCACACTCTCTACACTTGCGAACATTTTCTAAAAACAAACTAAAGGAAGTTCTAACTTAGAATTTATGAGTTAAACCCCTTGAATTTTATCGAACTATGTCGACTTTGATACCCTTTAGGATATATCCGTGTTCTACTCGATATACACACACTTCTTCATAATGATTTTTAATTCGACGGACACTCGCATTTTATTTTTATGCTATTTCTCTTGTATAGTTTCTAGGATGACTTCTCTCTGTCTTTCCCATGATGTGATTCAGATGATTTCTTTCTCTCATTATCTACATTGCACATATGTACACATGTATCGCATTTTGGAGAAAATGAGAATATCATCATAACCCATGAGAAACCGAAAGGGCGGGATGGGTTCCTAACACCTTCCCATTTTGTAACTTAATCTCCAGACCCTTGATTCATTTCATTTCGTATGCGTCAGTACGTCTTTTAATTTTGTTCTCTCGGGATGGATACATTTCTTTTGCTTGTTTTGAGAAAAATAAGATAGCAAATCTATTTTTACATTTTTTCTCCTTTAGGGATGGTCGATATATATATATATATATATATATATATATCTGTGGTAGCCCATGAAGATCAGTACAAGTGGCGAAAAGTTGACTCCCTTAACCCCGAATCCCTGCCTGCGCGAAGAGAGGGATTTCTTTGTTTTTTCTCCCTTATAATTTTGAAATTGGCTCGCGCCGAAGGTATCTGACTTGGATGGCCATAAATGGGTTGAAAGGAAATTTGATAAGCATTAGTCAATTATGTGATAAAACCTTATAGTTAAATTTAGCCAATCGAAATGTTCTATCTAAATTAATTCCTATAAGAATGTATTTGAAGGTGTGAGGACATTCGATAACAAATGTTGGAAGATTATGGGATCTCCCAATGCACAATGACTATTTTCTGTGATAATACAAGTGCAATCACATATCTTGTAATCTTGTCCAACACTCTCACATGAAGCACATTAGGATACATAATAATTTCATACGTGATCTTGTTGAGGAGAAACTTGTGTCCTCGATCTTTGTGACAACTGAACTTTAAATATTCGATATCTTCATTAAACCTCTAGATGCCCTTAAGTTTGAAATTCTTAGAAAATCTGTAGGTGTTCTTTCTATCGATTGAGTTCAAGTTTCGATCTAGTTTAGCGTGTGCATTTATTTCTATTCCTTATCTCCCTGAACTAATTGTATATATTTGTATAGATTTTTATATAAAAATTCCAAAAATGTTTCATTTTTCGTTTTATTTCAACAATTCCAATAAGATTTTGTCTTTTTTCTTTTTTTTTAAATCATAAAAATATTTTCCGTTTATTTTTGTATTTTTGTGTGACATTAATACGCTATTTGAAGCACCCGTACACTTCATTTTGCCCATGTCCTATCATGGTGTGATAGATTTGGTTATGCCCCTATAGTGCTTAAATATGTCTTCTCGGGCATCACAATGATTAGATGTGATGATGTTCGATATGTTAGTCTCTTATAATCACCTTTTCTGCACACACTTTTCATGGTCTCCCTTGAGTGTTAGTGTTCTTTGCATACGCTAAATGAGATGTTCTCCTTTCAATACTATCATTTCCATCTTACTCTATCGATATTGGTGTGCATGTAAGAACCATTATGTAAGATGAATATATATCTGATGTGTGTATGAGTGTGCAATGGCTCGGGTTATGATCAGAGAAAATACTCTGTTGCATGAAAATCCACCAATTAGAAATATCACATTTTGTAAAGCAAAAAGAATTATAATGATAAGAATGGCCAAAGTAAGATTGGATGACATAAAAAAGACAAAAAAGGATTATCCTCTCAAATATATTCAAATGAGAAAAATTCTTATTCAAAAAATTATGAGTGTTTGAGGGAGTTTAGTTCAAGATCAATAGGTTTGCATAACCATATTCTTGCTTCCATCTTTCATTTAATGACTACATTGGGGTGAGAATCATCGTTACTTCAACATATATGCATAAGTGCATCAACCTCTTGTGAATACCACTTTACTTGTCACTAAGGTTGATTTGAGTACTTAACTTTTGGTATGTTCATTAGTTGTCGTTCACTATCGCGTCTCTTTCAAATTAATAATCTCATGCTTTACGTTCACACCCATTCATTTCATTTCCATGCCTCTTTGAGTAGCGTCATGCCACAATGTGTTTATGAGCAAATTTTTTCTTGATTTTTTTTTGTTTGTCTCGTGGTCATTTGTTTTAGAAAAGTTTATAAACGAGTGTCATCTCGTTCGAACGAAGTGAGGTTGTCATTACAACTGGCTTCTAACGACCTCTCAACGAGGATTGACTATTTTATGTTACCACTCTTATTGGAAGCTTGCTTGATTTTGGTTCGAAGAAGATTGAGGTTTCGTTCAAATGACATTTATTTGCATTCCAACTATATGCGTATTTCATTTTAATGAAACTTCATTTGCGTTCGAACAAGGTCAAAAATGTGTCCTAGATTTTTAAAACCCTATTCTTAGCCCTTTTTCACTTGTTTCTTCTTCCCTCACCCATTTTCATCTGTGCGAGTTACCTATGCGAATTACCTATGCTTGCATTCTTTTTAAAGCTCTCCTCCCCATTTTCGTGTGAAAGTTTCATTTTGGACCTTCATTAGGAGTTCTATTTCAGTCCTCATTCGAGTCCAGGTATTTGTTTTAGGTCTTTTATTTTATTTTATTTTATTTTATTTTATTTTATTTTATTTTATTTTATTTTATTTTTAATTTTATTTAATTATTGATTGATATAAGTAGAGGGATTTAATGTTTCTTATATATACACCAACATTGTTTTAAAAATTCTTAATTTTTTTATGTATATATGCCTATTCTAGTTAGTTCCATATACTTATATTTTTAATAAAGTTTTTAGGGAATTCTGCTATTTTGTTAATAAAAAACTTTATATACCCAAAACTATTTTTGGTTGCCCCACTTTTTCATGTGTGTCATAATATCATTTTCATTCTCTTTAATTTACTAATATTTTGTTATAATGGTAATATGACATACAAGTTCATATTTGGTATCGATATATCATTATTTTTCTGATTATATATTCCCTCCCTATTGTTAATTTTTTTGGACTGTCTAGTTTTCATGAGGGTCAGATTGATTTGTGTCAAAGATAGGTTCTTAGGTGTATTATTGGGATTCCTTGTTCTTCTTGTGTCATACCTGAAGCAAACTATATATGTGACTTTCATGAGTCTAATATATAGGGTCTTATCTAGTTTGGAAATATAGACAAAATTTGTGCCATCTCTTGTGCCTCATTGCCTCTTTATGATCTCAAAGATATCTATATCAACAAGGAATATGGTCCTATAGGTAGAAAACCAACAACACTGCACACTCCGGGATTTTATTTCTCATATTTTAGTACATATATGAGGTGTGTGTATTGATATAGGCTAAAAGGAATTTTCTACATTTTTAAGAATTTTTAAACATTTAAAAACCATTTTCTAAAATTAATTTTAAGGTTTTTAAAATGTTTGGGCCAAAATTTGAATATTCAAAACTTCTTAAATGCTAACTTGGGTAGAAACCAAAATCGACAGAGACTTTTGTGGGTGTAAGTTGTATTTTAAAAAGTTACAACACACGCGTGTGAGAGTTAATCACAGCCATACACGTGTTACACAGTTACCCATTGAGATTGTGTTTTCTTGCACTCACATAAGCCATAATCAATATTGATCATTCGATTAAACCTAATCTAAGGTCTACATGTGTTCTTGAGTGATCCATGTGACAACCATATGAACCAATCAGAATGATTTTAAAAGTGGTGCTAATATAGCCCTTGATCTTGGTCTTTGAAAAGTCAATTAAATCACAAACTTTGATTTATGATAGGGTTCCATATCCTTCTCCTCTTACTATAAATAAGATCCTTAGCTCATACATTTCCAATCTTTGGGATACCTTAGGTCTGAGAGAAAAAAGACAGAGAGAATTTTTTATACCAAATTTAGTCTGCTGACATCGCTCATTGGGTGAAGACACGTGGCAATCTACGTGCCAATAACAAACACTTCCGAGTAACTCAGACGCTTCGAGGAACCATGCTAAAATGAGGAACTCTGCTTCCCCGACCAACTCAGACGCTCCGACTTACAAGAACTCTCCGAGGAACTTTTGAGTACCGAGGAACTTAGGCGGTCCGAGAAGCTTAGGCAGTCCGAGCTGCACCTCGAACAAAGCATTAAATAGCAGGATAACCAACAGTTTGACTGTTCACTAAATGCTTATCATTCAGATGTATATACTTAAGGGGAATTTAATACATTACCCTTTCACATGTACATCATTTAATTTATTACCCTTCCACATTACAGCCTCGGGGCCATAAATACATTGTATTACCCTCATTGTAAGGGGACCGGAATTTCTTGAGAAAACTTGTAATCGAGAAGTCCCAAACAGTCAGCAATAACAAAAACAGTGGACGTAGGCCATTCTTATAAGGCTGAACCACCTTCAAAGTTCTATCTCATTTTATTTATCTGTGATTAAATAATTGGATACAATCTAATTTTCTACATCAACAAGAAGAGAGAGAAAATAAAATCGAGAGAAATTTCTAAAACCAAATAAAACTCCTGCACATTTTTTTATAGAAAATATATTTGAGGGTTTGAGGGTTTTTTGGTTCGTTGTTCTACAAAACCTTTATGGTTTTAATCTCTTTCCTAACATCATCACTAAGAGTTAGAACTCATTTCTGCTAATTGAAACTTGTAGATCTAATTCTCAAAGTGATACAGTCACTGATGATGCTAAGATTTAGCATCACCAGATAAGTGATAGTGAGCTCGAGCAGTAGCAGCCATAGAGATGCAAGTATATAAGTATGTAAGTGTATAGAAGGGGATGAGTATAAGAGGAAATAAGACTGATGTATAGTGGTTCAGCCAAATTGGCCTACATCCACTGTGAGTGTGTGATCCACTAAGTATGGGCACTAATGGCCTTGGATACAATGCACATAACCCTCTCTCTCTCTCTACTGTGTGTGAACAAGCAGAGTTTTAGCTAGGGCTACTGTTCATTGATCGATCCCTCGTAGGGTTGTAGGTGACAAGTATATATAGGTCTTGGGGGGCGTAGTGTACCCCCCCCCCCCCCCCCAAGTAAGCATGGTGCATGTGAATAATGATCTAGCCAATTCCCTGTTGACACCTGTAGATGCCAAATGATGACATAATATTCCCTCACGTGAGGGTGTGATTCTGTTATAACGGTCTGCCACGTGTCATATGAGCCTGACGCGCACTGTTCCACGCGTCTCCCAAACCACGCGCCGTCATGATATCACCCTCGGCCTATGAGCCGAGGCCGAGGGCAAAGTTTCTTCCGGTAGTGAGCCTGGCCCAATTCTGGCCTCGTACTGTCGTACCCTCATAGGGTCGTCTGGAGCCTGGGGAAGGGTCGGCCCCTCGTATGGTCGTCTGGAGCCTGGGGAAGGGTCGGCCCCTCGTAGGGTCGTCTGGGCCCGGTGAAGGCCAGCTGGGGCCTGGTGAAGGGTCGGCCCCTCTTAGGGTCGTCCGTTGTGGAGGTGATCCTCATATAAGCCGAGGATATAAACGGGTATATCAATCACCCCCCAGCCCTTAGCCATAGGTGCTGTTGAGATGGCTGAGGGATAGTGTTTTTAAATGAGATGCATGTATGATCAGTTAGGTGAGTGACACCTGGTTAGGTACTCATTGCTGTTCCAGTTTCCAAGGCATGACGGCTGCACACTGCGCTTGGGTCCTTGCACCCTAATGATGCCTTCCTCGTGGGCTGGGTCCTGCCTTGGTCATTGGGCCCACTCATTGCTAAGGTATTTAAGAAATTTTCAAACTCTCTTTCTTCCTTCTTCTTCTTCGCGCCTAAGCATCCTCTCTCTCTAGAATTTTCAGCCTACATCGCCATTTGCAGCCTTCGATTCTTCCAGACCTAGCAGCGTTCTTATTCTCTCCTCATCAGGTAACCTCTTTCATCCAGCGCTCTCTTTTTCTTTCACTTTCGTTTGTTTTTTAGGCTCGTAGGCAGCCATTTTCCTTAAGTTGTGCCATAACCTTTTCCGGTGTCTTCTCCGGTAACTGGCTCTTGGATGTTCTTGAGTGTTCTTGAGTGAAAACCTTTGAGTTCTTTGTTTAATCCAAAAGTCAAACCTGGTCCATCCCCCAAGTGTTTGTGGTTGAATTAGCCAAGTCTAGTATAATTAACTAAGTGTAGGGTCTTCCCTTTAATGCTTAGGAGGCTTTACAACCTAGTGTCTGAATTCCCACCCCTGAGAGAAAAGCTCTTTGCAGAGATCAGACGAATAGAGGAAGAGGAAGAGAGGAGACGAGAGGCCGACCCTAATTGGGTACGACCCATCTTTCCCATTCCTCTTGCCACCATAAGACCATCTGAACCCTCTGAGTCCTGTGGGTCGTCCCATCGTCCAGCCGAGACTACCAAACTAAGTGAGATGGACGAGAGAGTATCCTCTCCAACTGGTGCTGAAACTTCTGGTAGGAGGGAGATGTCTGACCTAAGTCCAGGCCGAGAGGCCGAGGGTATGGACCCCTCTGAGGCTGTCCCAGTGACAACCCTGTCTCCCCACGCCTTCCAAGTGGCTTTTCCCCAGGGTCCTCCTGCAGGTGACAAGGGGGAGAGAGATGAGGACGAGGACGATGATACAGATGATGAGGTTGATACTTCCCACGCCTCGTCCTTTATCTCCTCTGTTAGGGATCGAGACCTCCTGATATGGAGGCATGCATATGGTGTTCCTCCCACCGTATCTATGAGGGTTCCCTCTGAGGACGAGAGGGTCTTTGGGGGTGCAGAGGGAGAGGTTGCAGTATACGAACAGATGTTCAAGGTTGGGGTCAGGTTCCCTCTGCATCCTGCCATCGTAGATATCCTATCTGCCCTTGGTGTTGCTCCCTCTCAACTTCCTCCCAACTCTTGGAGGACAATCCTGGGCTATATCTCCTTGTGGAAGAATGCTTTCACCGACGAGCCCTCGGCCGACCTATTCTTGGGCTGCTACAATATAACCTCCTCGTCTAAACAGCCTGGATACTACCATCTGGGGGCGAGGAGGTCTGAGAAGAAACTCCTCCACGTGGCGCAGACTTCCAACCACGATTGGAAAAAGAGATTCTTCTTTATCTCTGTAGAGTGGGAGGTCACGGCCGAGGGTCCGAGGGTACCCAGAAGATGGTCTAACCCTTCAATGAGGGCCAGGTCAGACCCTGGCCTTAGTCTGGAGGAAAAGGACATCGTTGAGTATCTGAGGGGACGAGGGAGAGAGGGTGAGATCCCAAAGTTCGAAGATTTGATGACCCCTCGATTCCTTAAAGAAGCTGGTCTGAGGGTCGGCCCTCTGACAGAACTATGTGAGTTACACTGAATATTTTCCCTTCTTTACTTATTTTTGAAGTGTTCTCTCTTTATCTCTGAACTTTTCTGACATGTCGTCCTCTTATCAGATCGTCCTGCAGGTACACCAGACTACCTCTGGGAAATGTCTGCTCCAAGCCTGCTTGCTGGTTTGTCAAAAAAGAAGGGGAAGGAGCCTCAGCAAGCTCCGATGAAGACAAGGGCCTCAGGGCCGACGGTTGTTGAGTCGACCTCTGATAGCCACAAGAGGAAGGAGCCTGAGACTCCTGTTGAGTATCGGCCTGATCCAAGGATGAGGGCAAGGGTCGATGCCTCTGAGGGTACGACCTCTTCGTCGAGCATGGGGGCCTTCTGGTCTCAGAATCTGTCCCATCTGAGGGCCGACCCCTCATCCCTTATTGCAAACTTGAGGGCGGCCAAGGCCTCGATGTTCTCTGCACCATCGGCCTCTGACTTCGAGTTCTTGGCAAAGATGCCTCCAGCTAAAGTGTACGACTTCGGTCTTCACTCCCTTGCTCAGGTATTGGTCTTGACCTTTAATTTCATTCTTTCATTAACTGTTCCCTCGGCCCCTCTTGACATTTGTTCATTTTTTCTTGCAGTCCGTCTGTGCCCTCACCTCAGCCACCAAGTGGATGGCTGAGAACCAACAGAAATTCCATGAAGCTGAGAGGGCCATTCAACAAGAGGTTGACCTACGGACAGAGTTAGACACTGCTAGGGCCGAGCTGGAGAGCACAAGAACTGAGCACGCTAGAGTCCTTGATGAGCTGACGAAGCAACATGATGCCGATCTGCAGGCTAAGGACTTGTTGATCAAGGACAAGGACTTGTTGATCAAGGGCAAGGACGAGGCTTTAACCAATATGGAGGCCAAACACAAGACCGACCTTGAAGCAGATGTCCAAAAAGCCGAGGCTGATGCTGTTGAAGCTTACAAGGTCTCTGACGAATTCCAGGGCTTCGGCCTTGAATATCTTGAGAGGGGGATTAGGACGGCCTGTCGGTGGGTCGTCCTAAAGTTTGCCGACACAGTATCATCCATTCGCCCATCTCTTGAGGTGGTTCAGCTGGATGATCCCTTGATTGCTGAAGCCCTGTCGCAAGTGGAGTCCCAAGTTCATGTTGAGGGGGTCGGCACGTCTGAGGATCGGCCAGTCATGATTGCTGAAGAGACCCCATCGGTTGATGTTGAGGCTCTGCCTTCTGATGTCGTTCCTTAGGGTGGATGTCTGTAGCCTATACCCTCATTTTTGTATTTTTGTTCAAAGGCCTTGTAAAAACACTTGATGCTTTATATTAATACCATCGTCTCTTCCTTTCACAACTGTCTCCCATAACTGCTGTCTTCCATATTTAATTCTGTTATAGTTTGTTCCTTGCTAATTTGCTTCTTCGTTGACGATGATGATACTAACCCTTCCCTCGTCTTTCTTGAGGAGAGTGGAGGGGTCGTCCCCTCCACTGATCCTCATTATAGCCGAGGGTTCAATTAACCAAATTAATGATTTTTAACAAAGTCTACCCTCGTCTTTCTTGAGGACTGTGGTGGGGTCGTCCCCTCCACAGATCCTCATTATAGCCGAGGGTTCAATTAACCAAATTAATGGTTTTTAGCAAAGTCTACCCTCGTCTTTCTTGAGGACTGTGGTGGGGTCGTCCCCTCCACAGATCCTCATTATAGCCGAGGATTCAATTAACCAAATTAATGGTTTTTAATTTAGTCTTCCCTCGTCTTTTTTGAGGACAGTGGAGGGGTCGTCCCCTCCACTGATCCCCATTATAGCTGAGGGATCAACTTTCCAAATTAATGGATTTTAATTTAGTCTTCCCTCGTCTTTTTTGAGGAGGGTAGAGGGGTCGTCCCCTCCACTGGTCCCCATTATAGCCGAGGGATCAACTAACCAAATTAATGGATTTTAATTTAGTCTTCCCTCGTCTTTTTTTGAGGAGAGTGGAGGGGTCGTCCCCTCCACTGGTCCCCATTATAGCCGAGGGATCAACTAACCAAATTAATGGATTTTAATTTAGTCTTCCCTCGTCTTTTTTGAGGAGAGTGGAGGGGTCGTCCCCTCCACTGGTCCCCATTATAGCCGAGGGATCAACTTTCCAAATTAATGGATTTTAATCTAGTCTTCCCTCATCTTTTTTGAGGAGAGTGGAGGGGTCGTCCCCTCCACTGGTCCCCATTATAGCCGAGGGATCAACTAACCAAATTAATGGATTTTAATTTAGTCTTCCCTCGTCTTTTTTTGAGGAGAGTGGAGGGGTCGTCCCCTCCACTGGTCCCCATTATAGCCGAGGGATCAACTTTCCAAATTAATGGATTTTAATCTAGTCTTCCCTCGTCTTTTTTGAGGAGAGTGGAGGGGTCGTCCCCTCCACTGGTCCCCCTTATAGCCGAGGGATCAACTAACCAAATTAATGGATTTTAATTTAGTCTTCCCTCGTCTTTTTTGAGGAGAGTGGAGGGGTCGTCCCCTCCACTGGTCCCCATTATAGCCGAGGGATCAACTTTCCAAATTAATGGATTTTAATCTAGTCTTCCCTCGTCTTTTTCGAGGAGAGTGGAGGGGTCGTCCCCTCCACTGGTCCCCATTATAGCCGAGGGATCAACTAACCAAATTAATGGATTTTAATTTAGTCTTCCCTCGTCTTTTTTGAGGAGAGTGGAGGGGTCGTCCCCTCCACTGGTCCCCATTATAGCCGAGGGATCAACTTTCCAAATTAATGGATTTTAATCTAGTCTTCCCTCGTCTTTTTTGAGGAGAGTGGAGGGGTCGTCCCCTCCACTGGTCCCCATTATAGCCGAGGGATCAACTAACCAAATTAATGGATTTTAATTTAGTCTTCCCTCGTCTTTTTTTGAGGAGAGTGGAGGGGTCGTCCCCTCCACTGGTCCCCATTATAGCCGAGGGATCAACTTTCCAAATTAATGGATTTTAATCTAGTCTTCCCTCGTCTTTTTTTAGGAGAGCGGAGGGGTCGTCCCCTCCACTGGTCCCCCTTATAGCCGAGGGATCAACTAACCAAATTAATGGATTTTAATTTAGTCTTCCCTCGTCTTTTTTGAGGAGAGTGGAGGGGTCGTCCCCTCCACTGGTCCCCATTATAGCCGAGAGATCAACTTCCCATGCATGCTAGGACTGACAATAGGATGAAGGATACACTGATATTTCTCATTAATTTTCCAAGTGTTCTGTTGGAGGAACCCTAATTACATTTATGGCCTTTCAAGACCTTACAACACTACTGATAGTATTTCTTCAAATGATTTGCATTCCAGGGGTTGGAAAATGGTTCCCCCTCTAGGTTTTCTAGTCTATAGGTCCCAGGGACAACTTCATCGGTGACCCTATAGGGGCCGTGCCAATTAGGATGGAGTTTATTGGGCTTCTGCAAAGTCTTTTTGAGAACCAAGTCTCCCACTGCGATTGGCCTCTGTTTCACCCTCTGGTTGTAAAACCTTGCGGTCCTCTGCTGGTAGGAAGCCTGCCTTATCTCAGCGTCCTCCCTTCTTTCCTCAATCAAATCCAGGTCAAGTCTCCTCTCTTCCGTATTTCCCTGGGGGTCGTACATTTGGACCCTATGAGTGGGAAACTCGGCCTCTGTGGGGATGACTGCTTCTGATCCATAAGCTAACATGAAGGGGGTCTCCCCAGTTGAGGTCCTTACTGTCGTCCTGTATGCCCACAACACTGCATATAACTCCTCGACCCATCTTCCTTTTGCCTCCTCAAGCCTCTTCTTAATCCCATCTAGGATTGTCCTATTCGTAACTTCGGTTTGCCCATTGGCCTGAGGTCGGCCTGGGGTGGAGAAAAATTGTTTGATGCTTACCCTCTCACAGTACTTCTGCAGTGAGGCATTCTTGAACTGGGTCCCGTTATCCGAGATGAGGGTGTTGGGTAGACCATATCTGCATATTACATTCTTCCAGATGAACTGGAAGGTCTTCTGCTCTGTAATCGTGACCATCGGTTCGGCCTCTACCCACTTTGAAAAGTAGTCAATTGCTACGATGAGGAACCGATAGTTATTGACTGCCCTCGGTAAGGGTCCTACCAGGTCAATCCCCCATACTGCGAACGGCCATGGGGATGTAACAGAGGTAAGAGGCTGATGAGGTTGGTGAGGGATGGTAGCAAATCTTTGGCATTTGTCACACTTTTTAACATATGCGGCAGCATCTTTTCCTAAGGTCGGCCACCAGTACCCCTGGGTTATTACCCTCTTCGCTAGGGATCTACCCCCAATGTGGCTTGAGCACGACCCTTCATGCACATCTTGCAAAATGGAAAGGACTTCTGAAGGATGCACACACCTAAGTAAGGGGAGCAGAAACCCCTTTTTGTACAGCGTGTCTCTGATGACAGTGAACTTTGCAGCCCTGTATCTCAGCTTCTTCCTCTCTTGACTTGCTTCTGGCATCTCTCCTCCTTTAATGTATCTGATCAGAGGATCCATCCATGAAGGTTCTTGAGAAACATTCATGCAAATGCCAAGTGTTCCTTCGTCCTCTTCGATAGTTGGTCGTAGCAAGATTTCCACTGGGACTGTCCTCCTTATGTCTGTCCTAGTAGCTGAGGCCAACCTTGCAAGGGCGTCAGCACGACCATTATCGAGCCTAGGTATCCTCTTGAGTTTCACTTCATTAAAGTTTTTCAGCAATGAACTCACCTTGTCAAGATACCTAGCCATTCTCTCGTCCTTGGCCTCGTAGGCTCCTAGTATCTGATTTACGACTAGCCTTGAATCACTATGGACCAAAATCTGGCCGACACTAAGAGACTTGGCCAAGCAGAGGCCTGCTACTAAGGCCTCATATTCAGCCTCATTGTTGGAGGCTTTGAAGCTGAACCTCAGGGCGTATTCGACGTCTGTGCCATCGGGTGCTGATAGTATCAGTCCTGCACCACTTCCGCTATCACAGGAGGACCCGTCAACGAAGAGGCTCCACGGAGTCTTTTCTTCAGAAAAATTTCCCTCAGAGAGGGACCCCTGTCTAAAGATGTATCTTCCCTCTTCGTTTTCAGTCACTTTCCTTCTAGCGGTGCTCGTCTCAGCCACATCTGCGGGTGTGTCTGCGGGTCTGTTTTCTGTATCTGCCTTCCCGAGGGTCTCACCCTCGGCTTCATCATTTTCCCAGGTGAACTCAGCCACGAAGTCTGCCAAGGCCTGCCCCTTAATGGCTGTCTTAGGCTGATACACAATGTCAAACTCCCCCAGCTCTATAGCCCAGGTCATTAGCCTTCCTGATTTTTCAGGCTTGTGTAGGACCTGTCTAAGAGGAGAGTCAGTAAGGATGACCATAGTATGGGACTGGAAGTACGGTTTCATCTTCCTTGAGGCATGGATCAAGGCATAGGCCAACTTTTCCATCCTCGGGTATCTCTGCTCTGCCCCCTGGAGTGCCTTGCTGTTGAAATATACAGGCTTTTGTATCCCGTCTTCGTCTCTTACGATTGCTGCACTGATAGCGGACTCTGAGACAGCCAGGTACACGTAAAGTCGTTCACCCTGCACGGGTCGTAACAGCAGCAAGGGAGACCCTAAGTATGATTTTAGCTCCTTGAAAGCCTCATCACACTCTTCGCTCCATTCGAAGGCCTTCCTGAGGATCTTGAAGAATGGTAGGCACCTGTCTGTAGCCCTTGACACAAATCTGTTCAAGGCAGCCACTCTCCCTGTGAGCCTCTGAACGTCTTTAATGGACTTGGGGGCCTTCATCTCAATAAGGGCCTTTATCTTTTCAGGATTGGCCTCGATGCCTCTTTGATTGACAATGAACCCCAAGAACTTCCCCGCTCCGACCCCGAAGACACACTTGGCCGGGTTGAGCTTCATTTTGTATTTGTCCATTGTATTAAAGGTCCTCTCCAGGTCTGCCACATGATCCTCTGCCTTCAGACTCTTAGTCAGCATGTCATCTACGTAAACCTCCATAGACTTCCCAATTTGATCTTCGAACATTTTGTTTACGAGGCGCTGGTACGTTGCCCCCGCATTTTTTAGGCCAAAGGGCATGACCCTGTAACAGTATGTCCCCTTGTCAGTGATGAAGGTGGTCCTCTCCGAGTCCTCAGGGTTCATGAAAATCTGGTTATACCCTGAGTAGGCATCCATGAAACTCATGAGCTCATGGCCTGCGGTAGCGTCTACCATCTGATCGATGCGGGGGAGAGGGAAGCTGTCTTTGGGACAATGATTGTTGAGGTCTGTGAAGTCCACGCACATTCTCCACTTGCCGTTGGCCTTTGGGACGATGACTGCATTGGACAGCCACTCAGGGTAGATGACCTCTCTGATAAATTCAGCGTCTTCTAATTTTTTAACCTCATCCCTGATGACCTCATACTTTTCTCTAGAGTAAATCCTCCTCTTCTGCTTTACCGGCTTCACTCCCTCTACCACATTGAGTTTGTGGCACATGATTTCAGGGTCGATCCCTGGCATATCTACATGACTCCACGCGAAGACGCTTCGCCTTCTCCTCAGCAGTTTGATGAGGTCTTCCTTGATACTGGGCTTCAGAGATTTGCCAACTTGGACGGTTTTTCCCGGGTCATCCTGATCGAGGATGATGGGTTCTACCTCCTCAGCGGCCTCTCCTTTTTTGAGCTTCGTCTCGTCCCTGGGGTCTAGGGTATCAATGTTGTAAGTGGCTGTAGCCCTCTTGTGTGCCTCCCTTTCTTCAGCGGAGTTGTAGTAGCACTCTCTAGCTGTCGTCTGGTCTCCCTGAACTTCCCCCACCCCATAAGGGGTAGGGAACTTAACCATCTGGTGGACCGTGGACGGCACAGCTTCAAACCCCTTGAGGGCCACACGTCCCAGTATGATGTTGTATGCCGAAAACACATGCTCATCCAGCACAAAGAAACTGACCCTCTTGGTGAGCCATCTCGGCCACTCGTCCCCCATCCTGACATCAGCCTCATATATTCCTAGGGGGTGAACCTTCTCCCCACTGAACCCAATCAATGGATGATGGTATGGGACAAGTCTGGCACGACTGAGGCCCAAGGCCTTGAAGCATGGCCAAAACATCACATCTGCGGATGAGCCCCCATCCACCAGGATCCTCGGCACTTCGCACCCGTGCACCCTGGTGGTGATGATGAGAGGGTCATCATGCGGGGCCAATAGGCCCTTGAAGTCCATTCTTGAAAATCCCACAATCAAAGTGTCCATATCGACCTTCTTCCTTTTTTCTGACTTGACCTCTAGGAAGGTTGAATGCACCATCTTCGTCACTGCCTTAGCTTCAGCGACATGGGCCTTCCTGTCGGCGACCTCAGACCCTCCTCCTGCTAAACCCCCGGAGATCATTCCCACCCCGAGCGAGATCATATTGAGCCTCTTGACAGGGCCTTGGTCGTCTCTCAGCGGGAGGTCAGGGTCGTCCTCATCATCAGAGGGGTCGTCCCCTCTTTTTTGAGGACCTTCTCTGCAGGCATCGACTCGCTTCTTTCTGGGGTCGTCCCCTCGACCCCTCTTGAAGTCGGCTTTATCGACGTACTTTCTGAGCTTCCCTTCCTTCAGCATCTTCTCAATCTCATCTTTCAGAGAAAAGCATTTGTCTGTTACGTGGCCGTGGTCTTGGTGAAATTCACACCACAGGTTCCTATTTCTCTTGCCGGGGGCTGCCCTCAGCTTCTCAGGCCACTTCAGCGTCCGGTCACTCTTTATCTCATTGAGGATCTGTTCACAGCTGACCGTCAGAGGGGTGTACCCCGCGAACTTATCATCCATGGTCCTCTTCTTCCCCTCTTTGTTCTTCTTGGGGTATTTATTCCCACTTGCACCTCCTTTTTCGTCTTCATGTTTTGCGGCCATCGCCTCTTCGGCGTTCATCACCTTCCCTGCTGTTGACAACAGCTCAGCCATCATCCTCGGAGGGTCTTCGGCAAGCTTCCATAATAGCTTCCCCTTCTGGAGTCCTCCAATCAGGGCTGTCATAGCTATGCTTTCCTCGTAGTCTTCCACCTCCAGCTTCTCTTTATTAAATCTGCCTATGTAGTCCCTCAGACTCTCATTCTTTCCCTGCTTAACATAGAGCAGGTGTGTGGTCTTCTTCCGTGGTCTCACCCCAAAGCAGAAATTATGGATGAACAGGTCTGCCAACTGCTTAAAGTTTCCAATAGAATTTTTTGGAAGAGACGTGTACCACACGTGCGTAGCCCCTGTCAGGGTACCAGAGAAGGCACGACATCTCATCTCATCTGAGATAGAGTATATGTCTGCCGCGGATTGATACATCTCCACATGGTGGACAGGGTTGGTGCTCCCATCATATCTTGGGGTGACCACAGGAGGCTTGAATTTTGACGGCGTGGGGAAGTTGACTATCTTTGCCACAAAGGGTGAGCCTACGGTGTACCCCCTCTGAAGAGGGTCCCGGCTCTTCAGTATGTCGCCAATCTTATCCTCTAACCGCTGGATTGAGTCATTCCAGGGCCTCACAGGGTCGGCCTGGCCGATGTTATCCCCTGCTGCTTCTCGGAGGTGGATGGAGGGCTCGGCTACGGCAGGCCTGTGTCGGCTATTTACTTCCCTTTGGCCGTCATCCCGTCTTTGGGGTCGGCCTTCTGCTTCTTTCCTAGATCTCGCTGCGCTTCTTGACTTGGACAGCTTGTCTCGCAGGTCATTCACTGGGCCCAGCCTCTCGAAGGCCGACCCCCTGCTCAGGCGGTCAAAAGCAGAGCCTCTTGGGCGATCATCAGGGTTTGGTCTCCCGCACTTTCCTCTACTGTCCTGGAGGGGTCGTACTGTATTGTTGGAGACCTCATACGGCTCCCAGCATTCTACTGGAGCCTCTTCTTCCTCCAGATCATCATACCTGTCCTCAGGGCAAGGGTTTCCTTGCCTCCCCAGGCGTAAACGCCGGGGGTCAGCAACATCCCTACGCCGCTGAGGGGGTGGCAGGTCTTTACGTGGTGCCTGGGGTGGTCCCCTGGCCTCATGCTGTCTTGGAGCTGCTGCCGGAGTAATCATCTCAGGTGAGACCCCCGGTGGTCTCAGTATGTTCTGACTTAGGGCTATGAACTTCTCCTGCATCATCCGCTGGCTGGCTGCCAGAGACTTTAGGGCTGCTGCCACATCAGCCATCTCAGACTGAGGCGGCGGCTGACTGGAACTGGGTCTTCCCCCCTCATCCGGTGGGGGAAGAGGTGGTGGTGGCATCTCAGGTTCCATGTGCTTGAGCTATGAAAGAACTGAAGAAAATACTGGTGAGCTTGGGAACCTTAGTGGGTCTCTTTCAATGGTGAAACACCTCCTCTCAGGGGGAGTGTTGGTTCACCACCAGAGTGCCCAGTGAGGTCAAGCTGTACAAAGGAAGAGATGTCTTCTCGTTCCCACAGACGGCGCCAAACTGATGATGCTAAGATTTAGCATCACCAGATAAGTGATAGTGAGCTCGAGCAGTAGCAGCCATAGAGATGCAAGTATATAAGTATGTAAGTGTATAGAAGGGGATGAGTATAAGAGGAAATAAGACTGATGTATAGTGGTTCAGCCAAATTGGCCTACATCCACTGTGAGTGTGTGATCCACTAAGTATGGGCACTAATGGCCTTGGATACAATGCACATAACCCTCTCTCTCTCTCTACTGTGTGTGAACAAGCAGAGTTTTAGCTAGGGCTACTGTTCATTGATCAATCCCCCGTAGGGTTGTAGGTGACAAGTATATATAGGTCTTGGGGGGCGTAGTGTACCCCCCCCCCAAGTAAGCATGGTGCATGTGAATAATGATCTAGCCAATTCCCTGTTGACACCTGTAGATGCCAAATGATGACATAATATTCCCTCACGTGAGGGTGTGATTCTGTTATAACGGTCTGCCACGTGTCATATGAGCCTGACGCGCACTGTTCCACGCGTCTCCCAAACCACGCGCCGTCATGATATCACCCTCGGCCTATGAGCCGAGGCCGAGGGCAAAGTTTCTTCCGGTAGTGAGCCTGGCCCAATTCTGGCCTCGTACTGTCGTACCCTCATAGGGTCGTCTGGAGCCTGGGGAAGGGTCGGCCCCTCGTAGGGTCGTCTGGAGCCTGGGGAAGGGTCGGCCCCTCGTAGGGTCGTCTGGAGCCTGGGGAAGGGTCGGCCCCTCGTAGGGTCGTCTGGGCCCGGTGAAGGCCAGCTGAGGCCTGGTGAAGGGTCGGCCCCTCTTAGGGTCGTCCGTTGTGGAGGTGATCCTCATATAAGCCGAGGATATAAACGGGTATATCAGTCACTTATATTTGTCAGATTTGATTTCTTTAGTTTAGAAATCATACTCTGTTGTCTAATTTTTTCTAAAAATATTTGTATCTGATTTATATCCAACAAATCTCTTTTGTATTTTACACAACTGAAATAAGTGTTTGTATGTTCATATCTGAGTTTTTCATTTTGAAAAAGTTGTGTATAAATAAGATTCTACGGATCTTTCTTTTTAAAAGATTCTTGAGAAAACAGATCTAAAATATTAGGGTTGCAAGAACAAATAATAATTTCAGTAGTGTGAAATCTCGCATTTCATACTTAGAAAAATATTGTAATTTTTAGGAAATTGCTTGTATGAGTGTGTATGAGTACATGCATGTGTTAGGCACTTCACTCACAACACTTTCACAAAACAACACTTTAACAGTGTGTTTGTTAAGAGATTTACACCAGCTTGAGTCGACGTAAATAAGGAGCTAAGGTGGGAAGTTAAAGAACTTTAAGGACCTTAATCATAAACTTAAAGAAGTAAAAGTTACCTAACATAGATGGTATACCTTCTGAACTTAGAATAGGTCTGCTTTGTGTGTATAATACGGGAAATGCTTGTAACTTAAAACTTTATTCTAGTGGATTTTTGTTTTGAGGTGTATAGACCTCCGTGGATGTTTCTCCAGTTGGGTGGGTTTTCCATGTTAAAATATCTCTTGCATTGTGTGTTTTTATATTTATTCATTCCAACTATTGCATAGATAGAGTTAGTTGTTGGGATTTTAAAACCTGATTTCAAGTAACTGATATATCTCGTTCATAATAATCAAACACATCTTATGTTCTTATATTGTTTTAGAAAAGAGTTTCCACAAGAAAACAACTCGGATCTTACTTAACTGATTAAACTTTTGTTAAACGATTTAGTGAGAGTATTTTCAATTGGTAGTAGAGCAGTGTACTTTCTTTCCAAAACTTTCTAAGATCCTGTGTTTTTTTAAACTATTTTAAAAAACAACCTACTGTGGACGAGAAATTTGAGATATTGGGAAACTTGTCCAGGACTCCCTTCTTCAATGGGACTAATGTTCCTTATTGGAAAGTAAGAACGATAGCCTTCATCGAAGGGATTTTAGGATATGATGTCTAGGATGCTATTGAAAATGGCTATATACACCCAACTAAGCCTGTTGCGGAGGGTAGTACTGTAAGAATTAAAAAACTCTTAAGCGAGTTCCCTAAAGAAGAAAAAGTTAACTCTGTGAGTAACAATAAGGGAAAGAGTATTATATTTATGTCAGTAAATGAACATGAATTCAAAATAATATCTATTTGTTCTACCTCAAAGGAAGCCTGGGATATGATGCTCACTGCCCATGAAGGTGACACCCGTGTGAAGGCTGTCAAGACCCAAATGCTTATACAACACTATAACACACTTTTAATGGCTGAGTCTGAAACATTTGACGAATTTTACATAAGATTGACAGATATTGTTACAAAACTTCATGTCAATGGTATAATGTATGATAGACAAGAGATTGTATCTAAAATTTTAAGATCACTTCCACCAAAATTTGACAACAAATGCTATGCAATTGAGGAAATGGACGATCCTAACTTGACTCTAGAACTCCTCAGTAGCAAGCTTCGAACTCTGGAAATGAAATTAGACTTTAAGAAATATATCTCAAACAATCAAAATAATCAACCAGTCCTAATGTTGTCTTTCAATCCAAAGTGACCAAACTACAATTTGTTGTCCCTAATCTTGAATTGGACTCTAATGAGGACTGTGACTTAGATAATTTGGATAATCAAATTTCTCTTATGTCTAAACATTTTAAAAAGATTTTGAAGTTTAGAACCAATGTTTCTTCTGAATAAGGGAAACCTGCTTACTCAAATTCCTCTAATAGCAAACCTCATGAGAAAAGACAAGATTGAAACCATACTGAGAACAACAATAGACTTGACAAAGACCCTAAGAAGATTGAATGCTTTATATGTGGAAAATTAGGTCATATTTCCAGTAATTGTAGGTTTAAGTTGAAAAACAACAATAACAAGGCTAAACTTTGTAAGTCTTAGGACGATTCAAGCAATTCTGATGAAGATGAGCCCGAATCATCCAATATCTTAGACTCGTGCATGTCCTCTTTTGCAAAGATTATATATGTTGATGATATGTCTACAACTCATGTTGAATTTGATGTTGAAACGCCTAATCCTGATATGTCTTGTGATAATTTGCATACTGGTTTATCTTCTCTACGTATATATTTTACTAATGTTGTTGATACGGTTAGTAGTTCATCAACGGGGTGCATGAGTAAAGTGAATATTTGAATGATGATCCACACACCACACTTAGTGACTTTGATAATGATGATCTCCCTAATATTCACACACTCTACACCAAAACTCTTAGGAAGAGCACTAAACTTGAAAAAATCGTCAAGAACCTTACTGAGAAAATAGAATCCCTAAGTCTTATGGTAAAACAGAGTGCTGAGGATACACCACTCAATGTATGGCTCATGAAAATAAAAATAAGTCTTTCCTTAAAAAAATCAAAAATATTTCAGAGTCATATGAGATTTTGGAAAAGAAATAGAAAGCTACTTTGCTATAATTGGAACAATCTAAAGAGAACGTCTCAACAATCTTCAAAAATTTGTCTAAATTTGAAAATAATGCTAACTGTTTTGAAGATTGTGTAGCATCAAGTAAAACCAATTCTGATGGTAAAACTGGCATAGGATTTGAACAAAAACCTAAGGCACCAAATAAACATTTTCAAAGTGAGAAATTTGTGCCTGGTGGAAATTGACCGAAAGACCCATGTCCATATTTTCAAGCGTTGAAAAATGACTTTGATAAAAACTCAAAAAGGACCAGACATTGTTATGGGAAATAGTTCTAAGCCAAATGTTGAGCCTACGGTTAAGTATGTCCCCCCCCCCCCCCCATAAAACAAGGAGATCCTTTGTTTCAACCTGTTGCAGTTAGACATAAGGCCAAAGGCCAACAAATGGACAAGCCTATTTTCAAAACATTTCAAAATGTTAAGAAACCGTCTATACTGTTCCTGCTGTGATGTTTACGGACACTGCTTTGAATAATGTTTTTAAAAACATCTGAATAAGTGTGTCTTTAATTCACCAGTTTATAAAAAAAATTAACTATTCTAGACAAAACAAAATTAACTACGGCCTTCCTAGGCATCCCGATAATAACTCTAACTATAGAAATAGGAAAAAATGATCTAATGCTAAAAAGAAGTCTAAGAGAAAGAGTCCCAGATTCATGACTAAACCAAATGCTCATAAACCCTTCAAAACTCAGGCAAATGCGCACAAACCTTTTGAAAAACAAGCTAAGGCTCATAAATTTTTTAAGATTCGAGCAAATGCGCATAAACATTTCAAAATCAGAGAAATTTGGGTTATAAAAGATGATCTTATACCCCAGATGAAGTGTAACATTGTGATTAGCGCTTTAAAAGCTGAACACACTGCTTCTGGATGGTATTTAGACTCTGGTTGTTCCAAACATATGACCGGAGATGATACTAAGCTAAACAACATAACTGACTTCTTAGGAGGAAAAGTTTTGTTTGGAGATAGAGTATCAACTTAGATCATAGGTAAAGGGACACTCCAAGAAAAGGGACTACCTATTCTCAAAGACGTCCTTTTAGTAAAAGGTCTTAAAGAAAATTTATTAAGTATATCGTAATTTTGCGACTCCAACCACAGTTACATTCTCAAAAATAAACTGTAAGATTATAAACGAGAGTGGAGACTGCATTATTACAGGTCTCAGAACTCCTGATAACTGTTACACAGTAAATCCATGTATTGAGATTTGTAATATAGCCAAGATAAAAGACAATGAAATATGGCACAACAAGTTGGGTCATATAAATTACAACAGCCTTGGCAAATTAAGCTCCCAATAAATAGTTAGATGTCTACCCAAAATAAAATCTATTTCAAACGTTGTTTGTGGGCCCTGCCAAGAAGGAAAGATAGTTAAAACTGTTCATAAGAAAGTTAAAGACACCTTAACAACAAAACCTCTAGATCTTATCCATATGGACCTAATGGGTCCTTCACTAATTGTAAGACTTTGTGGTAGCAGTTACATTTTGGTAATCGTGGATGATTTCACTCGATTCACTTGGGTAGCTTTCCTTAAAAAAAATCAAAACATTTCGTGCATTTTTTAAAATTATTTTACGTATTGAAAATGAAAAGGATACCCAAGTAAATTGAATTCGTAGCAATAGAGGAGGTCAATTTATAGACTTTGGCATAATAGAATATTGTGACTATAATGGTTAAAAACACGAATTCAGTGGTCTTAAAATGCCACAACAAAACGGTATAGTCGAGCCTAAAAATTGCACAATCCAAGAGATGGCTAGGGTAATGATACATTCTAAGAACTTACCAAAATACTTTTGGGTTAAGGCAGTTTAGAAAGCATGTAATATAATCAATAGGGTTTGTCTTAGGAAAAATACCAAACAGACTCCCTATGAACTCTGGTATGGCAAAAAAGCCTAATTTAAAATATTTTCAAACTTTTGGGAGTATTTTCTATATTTGCAAAGGCTGAGAACACCTACCTAAATTTGAAACCCGCGGCGACAAAGAAATCATTGTAGGTTACTCCCTTAATAGTCGGGTCTATCATGTCTATAATTTGCATACCAAAGTTCTTATGGAATCTATAAATGTGATTGTTAGTGACACTAATGTTGAGAGTAAAGAACAAGAGCCAACTATAGTGGATGAGTCTGAAAATATTTTAAATTATGACTAACCAAAGATAGTTGATTTTTTTACCAAGAGAGACCCTTTAAGTAACTAACTGGGTTTCTAAAGATCATCCTTTATATAAAGTAGTCGATAACCCTGATGAGCCTATTCGTACATGATCCCAATTACGTAATGTTGCTCATTTTCTATGCTTCGTTTCTCTAGTAGAATCAAAGAATGTGAATGCATAACTAAATGACTCTTTTTGGATTAATGCTATGTAAGAGGATCTTGCTCAATTCAAGAATCATGATGGTATTTATCTAGTACCTCGAATAGAAAATCAAAGGGTTATCATAACTAGATGGATTTTTAAAAATAAAATCGATGAATCTAGGATGATAGTTAGAAAGAAATCCATATTAGTGGCTCGGGGTTACTCTCAGATTGAAGGAATATACATTGAGGAAACATTTTCCCCTGTTACTGGCCTCAAGTCTGTTCGATTACTCTTAGCAATAGCCTATCATTTACACTTCACACTTTTTTAAATGGATGTAAAATACGCATTTCATAATGGTATTTTGACAGATGAAACCTATGTTGAACAACCTAAAGGCTTTATCGACCCTCATTACACAAACCATGTCTATAGATTGAAAAATGCATTATATGGTTTAAATCAAGCCCCTAGGGCCTGGTATGAACGCCTGTTAACTTTTCTTAATAATAAAGGTTTTTGACGAGGTGGCAATGACCATAAATTATTCGTTAAATTTTTTAACAAACATGTCTTTATCGCTCAGGTTTCCGTAGATGACATTATCTTTGGATCAACATCCCCAGCTGAAGTTAAAAACTTTTTAAATATTATGCATGGGGAGTTACAAATGTCATTAATAGGGGAGCTACAATTTCTCAGGTCTCCAAGTCAAACAAATGTCTGATGGGTTATTTATTTGGCAATCCAAATACGCGATAGATTTAGTAAACAAATTCGGACTAGAAAATGCCAAATACTCTAGGAAACAAATGAGTACGTCAGTCAAATTATTAAGAGATGAACATGGGAAACCTATTGATCCTACCTTGTATAGAAGTATGGTAGGTATCCTATTATACCTCACCGCCTCGCATTCAGATATAATGTATGTTGTATGTGTGTTTTCCCGCTAGCAAAGCGCTCCTAAAGAAAGTCACTTACCAAAAGGATTATAAAATGTGTTAAAGGGACTATCAATCTAGGAATTTGGTACACAAATGATACATCTAGCATGATCATAGGATAAACTGACGCAAATTGGGTTGGTTGTTCTGATGACAGCAAAAGCAGATCAGGTGCGTGTTATTACATGAGCAATAACTTGGTAGGATGGAATAGTAAGAAATAAAACTACACTTCGCTTTGCACAACCGAATCAGAATATATAGTATCAGGTAGATTATGTGCTCAATTGATGTGAATTAATCAAATGTTAAGCGTCTATTGCATTAATGAAGATAAATTACATCTCTACTACGAGAATCAAAGTGCGATTAATATTTCCAAAAATTTGGTTCAACATTCACTTACTAAACACATAAAGATTCGACATCACTTTATACGTGAATTAGTATAATCTAAGGAATTAGAATTAAACTATTTACCCACATAACTTCAATTAGAAGATTTCTTCACTAACCCTCTAGATCACTCAAGATTTGAATATTTAAGAAAGTCCATTGGCATGATACATCCTGAATAGTATCTATCTTTTTTAATATTTCCTCTTGTCATATTCATGCTTATAATTAATCT
This sequence comes from Sambucus nigra, assembly GCA_949130495.1. Lineage (NCBI taxonomy): Eukaryota > Viridiplantae > Streptophyta > Magnoliopsida > Dipsacales > Adoxaceae > Sambucus > Sambucus nigra. The sequence goes on along the minus strand of OX422213.1, from coordinate 164,530,932 downwards.
TTGAGGGTATAGGGCAAGGTCGTTTAAAAAAATGACAAAAGATGACTCCTTTATATATTTTATGTAGAAGATTAGTGATGTGACCCATTGATTATTGTCATCTGATTGATATATATTTCATTTATTCTTTAGAATATGCTTATTTGTGAGTATTCTCCCCTCGTCCATTTGAGACGAAACAGAGGAGAAGTATTTGAGTCCACCTTGGACATTTTACAGTATAATTCAACTAAAATCCTTGATCTTTGCCTTGAGATTATTTTATTTTTTAGGAATATAATACCTATAATTTCATTGGATATATTTAGGGTATCGGTTTGTAAATAGTTGAGTAACATACTTTTTCATTTCTAGGACATGGGGTAAATAGAATTTTGTATAGGAATAAGGTTTTCTTATTTTTTTTGGTATCCCTACGAGTCCTAGATGACTCAAAGGATATTTTGTCTCATATGTACAAAGGGATAGATTGAAGCACACTATATATGTCACTTACTTGAGTCTAATATAAAGGAGCTTATGTAGTTTGGAAATATAGAAAAAAAAATTGTCATCCCCAGTGCCTCATTGCCTCTTTGTGATCTCAAAGATATCTATATCAACAGGGAATGTGGCCCTATACGTAGAAAACCAACAACACTGCACGCTCTAGGATTGTATTGATCATATTTTACTACATATATGAGGTATGTGTGTGTTGATATAAGCTAAAAAGAAATTTTCTACATTTTTAAGGATTTTTTAGGAATTTTTAAACATTTAAAAACCGTTTTCTAAAATAATTTTAAGATTTTAAAAATGTTTGGACCTCAATTTGAATATTCAAAACTTCCTAAATACTACCTTGGGTAAAAACCAAAATCAGAAGAGACTTTTGTGGGTGTAAGTTGTATTTTAAAAATTTACGAAACACGCATGTGAGAGTTAATCACAGCCATACACGTGTTGCACAGTTACCCATTGAGATTGTGTTTTCATCTACTCGTATAAGCCAGGATCAATATTGATCGTTCGATTAAACCTAATCTAAGTTCTGCATGTGCTCTTGAGTGATCCAAGTGACAACCATATGAATAATTGTGAATGAGTTTAAAAGCGATGCAAATATAGCCCTTGATCTTAGTCTTCGAATAGTCAATTAAATCACAGCCCTTGATTTTTGATAAGGTTCCAGATCCTTATCCTCTTACTATAAATAAGATCCTTTATTCATACATTTCCAATATTTGGGAGACCTTAGGCCTGAGAAAAGAGAGAGAGAGAGAGAGAGAGAGAGAGAGAGAGAGAAGAGAAAGAAACTAAAATCGAGAGAAATTTCTAAAACCAAACAAAACTCTTGAACTTTTTTTTTAGAAAATATATTTAAGGGTTTGAGGGTATTCTGGTTCGATGTTCTACAACACCTCTCTGGTTCTAATCTCTTTCCTAACACCATCACTAAGATTTAGAACTCGTTTCTTATTATTGAAATTGGTAGATCTAATTCTAAAACTGATACAGTCACTTAGATTTGTTATATTTGATTTCTTTAACTTAGAAATCATACTCTCTTGTTGGATCTGTTCTAAAAATATTTGTGTCTCGTTTATATCCAACAAATCTCTTTTGTGATTTACAAAACTGAAATAAGTGTTTGTATGTTCGTATCTGAGTTTTTTAATTTGAAAAAGTTGTGTATAAATAAGATTCTAGATCTTTTTTTTTTAAATATTCTTGAGAAAACATGTCTAAAATATTAGGGTTTCAAGAACAAATAATAATTTCAATAATGGGAAATCTCTCATTTCATGATTAGAAAAATCTTGTAATTTGTAGGAACTTGCGTGTATAAGTGTGTGTGAGTATATGCATATGTTAGGCACTTCACTCGCAACACTTTCACACAACAACACTTAAATAGTGTGTTGGTTGAAATATATATACCAGTTTGTGTCGACATAAAGAAGGGGCTAAGTTGGGAAGCTAAAGAATGTTAAAGACCTCAAACAGAGCCTTATAGAAGTCGGAGTTACCTAACGGAGCTGGTATATCTTCTGAACATAGAATAGGTTTACTTTGTGCATATAATACGTTAAATGCTTGGAACCTAAAACTTTATTCTATTGGATTTTTTGTTTTGTGATGTAGAGACCTCTATGGATGTTTCCCCAGTTGGGTGGGGTTTTACCACATTAAAATATCTCTTGCATTGTGTTTTTTTTATTTCTTCATTCCTATTGCTGCATAGATAGACTTAGTTGTTGGGATTTCAAAACCTAATTTCAAGTAACTGAAATATCGCATTCATATTAATCAAACACATCTTGTGTTCTTATAATGTTTTAGAAAAGAGTTTCCTCAAGAAAACGACTCGGATCTTACTTAACTGATTTAACTTTTGTTAAACGATTTAGTAAGAGTATTTTCAATACATTCTTTTGGTTTTCTGTCTCGTATTATTTTTGGTCCATTTTATATGGTGGGGGGTCATAAAATACGCTTAGCTCTTAATGCGGCTCGAATTGAGTCCTCTTTCTCTAGGGCACGTGCCACCTAAGATAATCATCTTGCCTATTCATCTCTTCAGTGAGCGAGTCGTGCCAAATATGAGCAATTTTGCACTTTAGGGTTTCACATTCGAGCTGTTGTCCATGAGAGGGTGTTTTTATTAGAGTAGTTTGTACATACTAATATTCCATCCTGGTTAGCCGGTCATGGGGGGGATCATCTATTCTCCATGTACGATGTTTATCTCCCCAACCTTGTTTGGGAATTTTATCACCACATATTTGGCTCACCTGTCGATCTTCACTCCACAGTGAGGGGAGTTAATATTTTTATGATCCCGGATATAGTGGTAAATATTTTGGGCATACCTAGATCCCATGATACTAACTATCAAGAGGCACCATAGGAGCACATCCCTATTAATTCCATCAGTTCGACCCTCTTTCATCAATACCCGACAAACTCCCTGATCCTGTACCACTTCGATCTTCATCCTGATTACCGGATCCCCAATTGGGCCACATGTTGATCTTTGTCCCACATGTTAATTCTATTGACTAAGCATAAATTCTTCACATTTATCCCCTTAATTTCAGTATTTTTATGATCCCGTGCAGTGTAAATAGATTGGATTTGTCTCATATTCATGATACTAACCCCTTTTGGCAAGTATTTCGTGTTTTGTGTATCTCTTATGTGTTTTACATGTATTTCATGCAAGTTAGTGCAAAAGAGAACTCAAAATAGTGAAAGAAACAAAAAAAAAGGGAGTTGAAGGGAATTTACGTAATTTTCAACCTTATTCTTGAGGTGGGGCCAACTGGAAAGCTGAAGATCTAGAAATTACAAGAACACTGGAAAAAATGGCACCCCAATTCGAGCCCTTGTGAAAAAGTTATGCAAGTTTGAATATTGAAAAAGAAATTCAAGGCAAAGATGTTAAGTCCAAATCAAACTGATGGACCAAAAACGAACTGAACCGGTCCGTTCATTTGTCACGCTCCAGATCCGTTACAAAATTAGTTGCACTTTCTACGTTTGACAAATTTTCAGATACGGTATTTTTATTTTCTCCTTATCTTTTAGAGCCAAAAGAGTTTTATGTTTGGGGGACTCTTCTAAACGACTTGTAACCTGTATATTTAGTCACTGGGACTCTTTTTATTCTGATTTCATTCATGTAAAAGATCCAAAACAAAGAGAAACATCTAGGAGAAGAATTTACATATTTTTCACCCTTAATTCAACAATTTTTCCGATTTTTCTTCAATCTTTGATTTCTTCTTGCATGGTTGTGTTCTTCAATCTTGGTAACCTTAAATTCCAACACTTTTATCATTCTTTCCTTATTTTCACATTCTTGTTAATGGATTCTTGTATAGTTAATCATAGTTACACCATGCTAGGCTAGATTTTTTAAGGGTTGGGGTGCATGAACCCAACCCGATGTGGTTTGCATGTGTGTAAAATTAGTTCCCTGAATTAAATAAATGATTGAATCATGTTATGTGGTGATCACAACTGTCGTAGGACTTTTGATCTCGTTTTCCCTAGTTAACTTAGATGCTTAAGAGTGCAAAACAAGTGTAGCTATAACGACACCGCTTTATTCTTACTTTTGATTATGTATGCAGGCTATTACCCTCATATATATAATGCTTGAGATTAACAAAGACTGGATTTAATCAATTATCTAATTCATAACTAGTCTTATACCCCGTAAACATACTAGGAGTTGGGGAATTGTGTCCCTACCTTAATTTTTCAATTAGTTTTAGTTAACTTATTTATTTTCCCCCTTTTTCCTTTCTCATCCCATCATCATCTTTTACACTTTATTTTTGAAGTAATAAATCAATTCAAATCTATCAAACATCCCCTGTGGATTCGATACCCAGACTTGTCGCTATACTCCATAAGAGTGTAGTTAAAGTTTTAATTTTTTTTTGTATTGTGGTCGGAAGTTGATAACAACGATTAGCGTATTACACAGACGCTCAGTTTTTCCACTCGATCATCTACCCAGCTCTTAGATGGCATTGTACATTATATGTATGCCATTATCCAATAAGGATCATTAACCTCACCAGTATGATTGTTCTTTCTATAGCATTTGTGCTAAATATTGGGACATCTCTAATCCGGCCTACTCTTCCCTATACAATTTTAGTCACTCCATTTTTATCTTATGACTGGGATTCCTCCTCTCCCATATGAGGTTTAGATGAGCTCCATTTCCATTATTGACTCAAACTCCATTCACCATTTTCAGATCCATCTTCTCGGGAGGCTCATCGGGGGTATTCGTCTACACCTCTTTTATCTTCATCCGGGGGGCCACACTTCTAAGTTCACTGTTCCATTATCTCTATATTCATCATTTTCACCTGGGGATTCACTTTCCATATAGGATTTATCAAGACAGGTGCAGTCGGTATCCTTTCTGCAATAGGAGGACCGAGAGGAGCAATGGCATTTGGAGTTCGAAATTGTAGAGTCTCGATGAGTACAAACCCAGATTCTTGCACAACTTACCACTGAGAATGAGAAGTGGCTTAGGATGGAGTCACATTTAATGGCCTATATTGAGGAGATACGGTGCATTGAGTATCTGTAGGGAGCTAACTCATCTACAGCTGGCTAGGAGCAGAACAAAACTAGCATTGGCTTACCTCCTTCTGGGAGCTAATTTATTTAATGAGACCTTATGTATTTGTTTTGGTATTTGTACTTGATGTACTTGATGTGGTTGGATATATTTGTATTTTCTCTTCAAACAATTCTATCTATTTTTCATGTACATAGATTATGGTGTATGGTTAGTATTTGCTTCATGATGATTTATTTTCTTCTCTGTATCTTATTATGTTTCGATGGAGCCTAAGGTTTTATCTCATACATGTTGGTTCATATTCTATCTTAGTGTATGGTTTTATGCATATGATCTCTCATCTTGGATAACTCTCCTTCATTATGTTTTATGATTTTATTATCACATTTATGTATGGACACTGTGATTGTTATTCTCTATTTATACATTTAGATGCGTTTATTTATAGGGTACTTTCTTTCCCTATCCCTTTGTCTTTTCCAGTCAAAAAGGGGGAGAGAGTTATTGGACTTAGGGGAATTTTATACTCCATGTTTATTAATTAATTTTTATTCTCCCGTATGTCACATGTATATTTTGTTTCATGTGTGTAGGTTTTAGACTTCATTAATTTCAGAATAAGACACAACACGGATCATTCAAATGCTGAGTAGTTGTTAGGTTATCTGTGTCCATTTTAGGGTGAATTTGGGAAGGGCATAGGTGGCTTGACGTCCTGGCTTAGCATTTTTCGCTGTATCTCATGTTTTGTCCCAAACTAGCCAAAGGGGGGGGGATTTGTAAGGGAAAATTTCCAACTGAGTCTTATGTATGTATTGGCTTATTCCGTTGGCCAAAACAGGTAGGTTATAGGACTGTCATATATTTATTACTCAAGCATATGAAACGAGACACACAAGCAACTATATCGGATTCTACATGCTTGAATGCACTACAAATTTCTCGAGATCGAAAGGTATATGAGTTTTTGTAACAAAAATAATCTTTAGTGTATTTGGATATTTCGCTGAGGCTATTTGTCATTTGAAAAAGATTTTTTAAATAACATTTTTATTTTATATTGTTCTGATGATATTTCATTCTCTTTCAAATAAGAAATCAATCTCGTTTGAAAAAGATTCATACGAGAATCTATTCTCGTTCAATCACACTTGAACTGAGGGCATCTCTGTCTTAAATGACATAACTCGTTGGAAGCTCGTTAGAATGGTGTTCAAACGAGAATGCATTTTCGTTTGAATGACTTTTGCCCTCATTCTAACTAGAAGCTTAAATTCATTTGAACGACCATATTCTTGTTCGAATGAAGGACACATATTTTTATAAAACATTTTTGACCTATTCAAAATGGTTATTCTCTCTGAAATTAGGTTATCTATCCATTACATAGAAGCCTCCATTTTTAGAAACATTTTTGAGCCTACAAATCTTGTACCTATTTTCCAAACCTAATATCTAAATACAAGAACATTTATCTTAATCATCTGTCAAGATCAAACCCTAAAACTCTTTATCATACATACTTCCATGTGGTGGATTCCACACAAGTAGGTGACGGTTGAGGCTATGCGAGGAGTCCAAGGCATAGTGATGTTGTGAAGTTGTAGCTCAATTACGCAGTGATGTAGAGTAATACATAGGCTTAAGGAGTAAGTGTTTTAATTCATTTTGTGTCTTTTCCAAAAACCTCTCTATATTTTATTTTGTCTAGATCTAGCCATCCGAGGTTTTTCCCAGCTAGGTTTTTCTTGTATATCCCCATCTCTCGTGTGATTATGATTATTGTTTATTACTGGACTTACCTTGCATGTCAACCTAGTAATTAGAATAATTAAGATTAAAATTTCTAATAATTTGACTTGCATGCTTAGGAAGGCTTAGAAGTTTTATTTGTCTTACTGGGTTATCTTAGGTTAATTGTTCCATGAATAAAAAATTTGATTTTCAGATGACACTTTATGGTGAGTAGTAAGTGAACGGATTCAAGCCTAGCAATAGGAGTGGATGTCTCAACAAAGTTTACACCCTCAGTTTGAGTGTAGCCTTGAGAGACCAACCCAACCTTATTGCAAACTATGGTACCATTCTCATCCATCTTATTCTTATACCAACCCAACCTTATTGTAAACTATGGTACCATTCTCATCCATCTTATTCTTATAAATACACATGATATTAATCACCCTAGTCTTGTTAGGCCTGAGGACTAACTGCAATACATCATTCTTGTGAAACTAAAGTAACTCATATTGCATAGTGAATATCAAATGTTCGTCCTTGAGTGCTTCTTTCACATTATTGGTCTCGACTAAGTAAGTGTAACAAAATTAGCTAACCACATTCTCAAGTTAAGCGCGAGTCTTGACACCTAGTGTGGGATCACCATGAGGAACGATGGGATCATTACTGGGGGATCATTTTCACATTCGAGGTTAGGTTCAATATACATCGGTGGCTTGTCATCTTTAATCGTGACATTTATTGACTCCATAACCTTAGAGATTTTAAGGTTAAACACCCTATAAGCCCTACTCGGTGATGAATAACCAACAAATATCCGCTTGTCGCTTTGGAAGTCAAACTTTCCTAAGTGCTCTCTATCTCTCAAAATGTAAAAAGGGCTCCCAAAGACACAGGAATATGATAGGTTGGTTTTTTCCCTAACCAAACTCATATGGCGTGTGTAGCATGTATGGACGAAGATATACCCAATTAACCGTATGGCATGTGATATTAACCGCCTCTACCCAAAAACGTCTAGCCACATTTCTTCCAAGAAGCATTAATCTATTAATCTCTTGAATCGTTTAATTCTTCCTCTCAATAATCCCATTGTATTGAGGAATATGAACGATCGAAAACTCTTGTTTGATTCTCACTTCATCACAATAGCTATCCACTCCTATTTTTTTAAATTTAGTGTTGTTATCACTATGCGTTCGAGTAGTAATGACATCACGTTGCTTTTTTAGGACACGAAACTTGGTTGTTAGGAACTCAACCTCGTCAAAATCTCCTCTAAGACTCAAAAAGTCATTAACCATCACGAGAGTGTATCACCTACCACCAATGCTCTCTGTACGAGTAGGACCCAAAAAATCCATGTGTATGAACTCTAACACATAAGAGATGGTAATGGTAATCAACTTCTAAAGAGGAATTTGAATTTATTTTCCTTGTTGGCATGGACCACAATCGAGGAAGTCGGTTTCCCAAGCGATGGTAAGCCACCAAATAGGTCTTTCTACACTAATCTCTCAAGATCTCTAAAGTTCACATGTCATATTCCTTGATGCCAAAGGTCGATAGAGACGACCATGGAATTTTTGCATATAAAAGAGGACTTCGGAATGATCCCATAAAAATTATAGTCATTCCTCACTCCTTGAAGTAATAGTTCACTGGATTGATGATAAACTTTGACTCCGATGGGACGAACTTTACTACAAATTTGTATCGCAAAGTTGGCTTATGATAACTAAGTTCACTTTCAACCTTTATATGTATAACACATTTTCTAACTTAGGAAATTTAGGTATCTCAACACAACCATGTTCTAAATTGCTTAACCTACTCCCATCTCCAAAGGTGACTTTGTCTTCCTTACGATCCACGAGGTCGGTAAAATAAGGCTTGTCACTAGTCATGTGCCCAGATCACCCACTATGGAAATACCACTTGGAAGTATCTTAGAAGCTTTCACACTGTTGGTACCCTCATTTTTGAGTTAGAGAGTATCCCACACTTCCTTAGATGTGGTGCACGTCATGATGTGGTAGAACTTGTCAGGCACTGACATGTTTAAGACTTTCAACGTTATCGTCAATCATGATGTGCCGCGAGAGTTAAATGTACTCCATTTAAAATCATCCTCTATCCAGGTAGTGTTAGCTTTAAGATTTTTGACATTGTCCTTAGCCATAATGGTTAGTGTCCAGCTTCTTTTATAAACATGCTAGACTCTCGCGTCAATCGACTTTAGTGTCGATCTCATTCTAGATTTCTAATAAGCATAATTTGACCCATAAAAAATAGGTTGCCTGTTATACAAATTATCCACATATTTTCAAATTAAATATTATCCAATAAATTTGTGTAATCGACTTTAATACCAGTTTGAGAAAGCAGATCTAAGGACTTATATGGATTTACTTTTATATTAGGCCAAACAAGCAGATTCAATTTTTGCCAAATTTTATCTTGATGAAATTAAAGTGAACATGTAAAATAAATAATGAAGCCAAATTCCAAACCAATCCAAAAAGAAAAAGAAATAGAGAAAATATTCCTTTTAGGCAAAACCTTTCATTCGGCATTATTTAAGACTCAATAGAATACGAAAGACTTACAGACAACTTAGTGCTCCACTAAGCTTAATGTTACGGCATCTTTGAATCTTTAACATAAAACGATGCAGTCCATCATTTCCCACAACAAGCACCTCTTACCTCGGTAGCCACCAATCAGCCTCAGGAGTTTGATTCCCTTCTTCTTCAATAGTAGAGACTCGACTCCACAAATTAGCGGTAGAAAAAATCTCTACAATGGTTGTATAACTTTGTCTACTTTCTTCTTGATTTGTAAAGTGATCTTTATATATCCAAAGGTTTTGGATGAAAAAATTATAAACTTTGATAAAAAAAAAAAAGAACTCTTAAAAGGCTTCTCATAAATTCAAATTTTGCATCTCTATTTATAGGTAAAGTTGTTACAAAGAGATAGGGATTAGAGATTTAGATAAGATTTGTTTAAAAAATAAGAACATGCATACTCATTCGAACGAAGTGTCAACTTATTCGTATGATGTACCCTATCATGTTTGGACAATTTTAAATGAGACTTCGAATGACATTCCAGAGTAAACTCAAAAGGCGGCGTTCCAAATCTCATTCGAACGTGAGAACCTCATTATGATGACCCTACGTAGCTCGTTTGAACGAAAATTAATCTCGTTCTAATGAGTTAGCGTAAACATTCTTTAAAAATCATATTAAAACATTTTGAAAACATTTAAAAGCAAACTCTTTAAAAAAAACTGAAACTTTAAGGATTAGCAAACCTCCTCACAACTCTTCTTGAATGATGTTATTAAGAACGATCTTCATTCTTCCAAATGTCAGTAACTTATTCTCTTCGAATACTTGAATGTGGTCATGAAGGTGCAGTCGGTATAACAGAATAAGCCAAAAAGTGAGCAATTATAAAACTTACTCTTACATGATGGTTCCCAATTTAAACTCAAAGTTATTTGCATTGTGTGGGTGAAGATGGATACACGATGATTGACTCTACCTATTGGGATTTACGTAATACTTAAGGGATCGGGGTGCTAATTTGTTTTCCATATCTAAAAATAACAAGTATATACCTACGAAAGTGTCGACAATGATAGATGACTCCCCAATATATAAATGACTAGTAGTACTTAGGAACGAACCTCACATACATTACGTGCACTCGATTTTTTATTTTTTATTTTTTTTATAATTTTGTAATTTATTTTATAAAAAGAAAAGGAAAACAAATTGACTTAAAACCACATATTTCCTGAACTAGAACATAACAATTTGATTTATGTTAATTAGGTGAGGGTAAATTCAAATCCACCTATGTTGTGCTTAACTTATTATATTTTTTTTTGACACTGTCGGTCCCAAGCCCGGATAAAAGAGGAGTGTTGCGTTAGGTAGCTGACAGCCAGCGTAAAACTTTTTCAGATCCTTATGAACATGAATCTTGTGAATATACACGCTAATACTAAGGCATTCCCCTTAAGCAATAAGTTGTGCCTGCCAATGGGTGTCTCGAAAATAGGCAAAGGGGCATTGCGCCTGCCACCGGGTGTCTAAAAAGATAGTTGATGTGCGTCACATCGGCCCCGGGATGTGACGAGAAGTACACAAGGGTTCCTGCAATAATCTGGACGTGTACGGGTAAATAAGCTAGTCCAGAATACTAGAGTTAGGTTAGCGACTTGAAATATAGGGACTATGACAGGGAAAGTGATGGAGTTAGTAGATTCCATGATAAGAAGAAAAGTTAACATAAATTTTTTACAAGAAACTAAATGGGTTGGTGAGAAAGCTAGAGAAATAGAAAATACAGGGTTTAAATTATATTATACAAGAAAACATAGAAATAGGAATGGAGTTGGAATAATAGTAGATAAGAACTATAAGGATGAAATCGTAATCGTTACTAAGAAAGGCGATAGACCTATACTTGTAAAAATGGTATTAGGTGAACATATAATTAATATTATTAATGATTATTCACCCCAAGTAGGATTAGATGAGCACATTAAAGTACAATTTTGCAAAAAAATAAATAAACTAATTCAAGAAATATCCATAGGTGAGAAATATATATATAAGGGAGATATTAATGTCCATGTAGATCGTATAGGATATGAGATAATGCATGGAGCATATGGTTTTGGAGATAAGAATGACAGTTGAGGGTCTATCTTAGATTTTGCGATGACTTATGATTTTGTACTAGTAAATACATATTTTAAAAATATTCTTGAACATTTATTAACTTATAAAAGTGGAATGCATAAGATCCAAGTATATTTTTTCATTACTAAATATTAAAAACATTAGAAATCAATCATGAGTGCGAAAAGAGAAGATTAACCCACGAACTAGGTGGTAAAACTTAAAAGGAGAGAAATTAGAATTATTTAAAGATAAAGTATTAAATGAAGTATCTTGAAATACTGAAGAAGATACTAACATAACATGGAATAAGATGGCCCGTGCATTAGGAGAACATCAAAAGAAATTTCTTGAGAATCAAAAGGCACGGAGCCACAATCTAAAGAAACTTAGTGGTGGAATGAAGAAGTACAAAATATAGTAAAAATAAAAAAGGGAGTACTTTAAAACATGGCACATAAATAGAAATGAAGAAAATTTTGAAAAATATATATAGGCTAAAAAGGAAGTTAAGAAAATGGTAAAAGAGGCTAAGTTAAAAGCATATGAGGATCTTTATACAAAATTAGGAACACGGGAAGGGGGGAAAGTATTTATAATCTTGCTAAACTCAAGGACATAAAAACAAAAGATTTTAATAACGTTAAGTGTATTAAAAGTGATGATTCGAGAATCCTAGTCAAGGATGATGAGATTATGAAAAGATGAAAAAAAATACTTTGAGAGGTTATTAAATGAAAATAAGGAGAGTAGATTAGATATAGAGGAACTTATAAAGACTCGAGAAAATATATTTTTTCCACAGAATTAGGACAACAGAGGTTATGATTGCTCTAAAAAGGATGGAAACGGGGAGGGATTTAGGGCCAGATGGTATCCCAATAGAGGTTTAGAAGTGCTTAGGGAAGGAAGGAGTATCTTGGTCCAAAAAATTATTTAATAGAATTATAATGACTAATAGGATGCCCGATAAATGGATAAAGAGTGTTTTAGTACCTATTTATAAAAATAAAGGGGACCAACAAAGTTGTTTAAATTATCGTGGTATTAAGTTAATAAGTCATACAATGAAGCTTTAGGAGAGAGTGATTGAATATAGATTGAGATTGAAAATAAAAGTATCTGAGAATCAATTTGGTTTTATGTCTGGGAAGTCAACAATGGAATCAATCTATTTATTGAAGAGATTAATGGAGACATATAGGGAGAACAAGAAGGATCTTCATATGATTTGTATAGATTTTGAGAAGGCGTATAATAGAATAACCAGAGATATAATATGGTGGGTGATCAGGCGTAAACTTTGAATTTAAAACATGTCATTGGGTATTTACGCCCTATACAAAATAAATACCACAACTTGGTACACTAATGGAAGTGTAGCGGCAAGTAGGGATCGAATCAACAGGGAGTGTCGTGTAGATTTTAATTGATTTATTATTTCAAGAATAAAAGTGTAAAATGTGATATGGTTTAAAAGAAAGAAAAGGAAAAAAAATAAAAAAAAATAACTCTAAACAATGTTTAATTATAACGAGTGTTGAGATCACGTAACCGACATGGGCTAAACTATGCAAAATAGAATTTCGGTTCGAAAATATTTAACCGGCATTTTTAATTAAATATAAACATCACGCAATAAGAAATTTGAGTCAAATTTGCGAGATAAAACATTTATCCGAAAATGGTCACATGGGAATTAAATTCGAAATATCGCTTTAAACACTAACGTTGCATGATAAAGAAAGTTAAATGCGTAATATTCCAACTTTAATACACACGGTTTCAATTAAATGCAATTTTACACGAAACCTAATTTACGTACGATCCAAACCCTATTTAACTACTCACTACACATAATTAAATTAATTAAACAACTAATTAATTAACTAAAATAAGAAATAAATTAATTAAACTATTTTATCTAGACAAGAAATAAATAAACATGGAAATTAAATACACAAGGCAAATAGACAAGGGAGCAAGAAAAATAAACTTACATTAATGGTGGATAAGGAGAGGAGAGATCTCCAACAAAAAATCCCCAAAGTTGCAAACCCTAGATTCTAAGGAGAAAAAGAAACAAAAACTAGCTCCTAAAATTAATTAAGTAGAGATCCTTAACAAATTATAACAAGGCTCCCTTTTATAGCAAGTGGGGAAAAGGAATAAAAGAAAAAGATAAAAGAAAATAAAAGGGGGATAAGCTCCTAATTAACTAACAAAAGAAAAAGAAAAAGAAATAAAAAAAATAAAAATAAAATGGGATAGTAGCAAAACACAGTCGACCAAAATAGGGACCGAATCGATTCGGAGGTGACCGAATCAATTCGGAAACGGGGGACCTGAGCACTACCTAATTGCGAATCGATTCGCACCTGAGACTTTGAAATTTCCATGCCCACTGTTAAGCGATTCCAACAAAAACAATGACATAAAAAACGGAGCACTGCAACAGCCATAAAAAATGCCCAAGGCTCATATTGGAGACCTGCTGCGACAAAGGAAAAAAACACCCTAGACCCATTTTGTGTACATGCCGAGAGATGCCACCAACCAAAACCTCCATGCCCAAAAATGGCCAAAAACCTCCATCTCCATTAATGGTGAGACAAGACCCATTTCGTGAAATTGACCAAAAATTAACGATACATATGCGTGTGTGGTCAATAATCTTGCTCCAATTTCAGATGAAAGTCTCCAATTTTGGACGAAACCAAAACCCGAGCCATCCCCGAGCTAAGAACCCAAATCGCCATTTCAAAAATGAAGTTTGGTGCCAAAACGAGTTAGGGACATAGAGGGTATTTATGAAATTGTTAGTAAAATAGATAAGGGACATGGGGGGAATTAATAAAATTATTATTTATTTCTAATAATTCTTCCTCCGATTAAAGGTCCGTGTTTTCTTCATTCGGACTCCGATTTGAGCACCATTCACCGTCACGTGAAACTTGACCCGAGGGATACAACTTTCATGAATATTTTGGGTAAAAATTCTGAAGTATGAAATTACGAAAATGCCCCTGAACGTGCGAGCTAATACGGAACTTTATCGGAACGTGATGAAACTTCACACTAAGCACCGTAACACCTATAAATGCTCAATAATACATCAAATAACATGTTAGTATATAAAACGGATATTGTTTTATTAATGAGCGTAAATATAGCAATTACGGTACCCGAGGGGGCTAAAAATGCATAAGTTAACGGGTGTAAATACGCAATATTTTCACCGTATCAGTGGGTACTATATAAAAAAGGGGTGACTCATATATATATTGATGTGATCAAGGATATGTATTATGGGGCCATGACTATCGAAAGAATATCAGTCGGAGAAAGTAGTGAATTTTTAACTATCGTAGGTTTACACCAAGGTTCAACATTAAGTCCTTATCTATTTGCTCTTATTATGGATGAGCTAACTGGATAAATATAAGATGAGGTTTTGTGGTGTATGCTATTTGCATATGATATTATTTTAGTGGATGAGAATAAGACGGAGATTAATGCTAGGTTGGAATTATGGAGAGAAACTCTAGAAACAAGAGAATTTAAAATAAGTATGACTAAAACAGAATATATGGAGTGCAATTGTAGTAGTAATAGGAGGACAAATGGATATGTGGTGAAATCGAAGGGTTAAGAGATACCTACAAATGATCATTTCGTTATTTAGGCTCGATTATCCAAAAAATAGAGATATTATTGATGATGTTACTCATAGGATTAGAACTGGCCAGGTCAAGTGGAGAAGTGCGTATTGTGTGATAGGAGTATACATGTCAAGTTAAAAGAGAAATTTTATAGAATGGCCATTAGGCCCTCCATGTTATATGGGACAGGGTGTTAGGTGACCAAGAAAAAAAATGTGCCAAAAATGAGTGTTGCGAAGATGCGAATGCTAAGATGGATTTGTGGTAAAACACGAAAGGATAAAATTAGAAATGAACAAATTTGTGATACGATAAAATTAGCTCCCATATAAGATAAGTTGAGAGAAAATAAACTTAGATAGTTTGGACACGTCAAGCATAGTCCAATGGATACTCTCGTAAAGAATAGTGATTTAGTTAGTATTGATGGTAGCACAAGGGGTAGAGGTAGGCCTAAATTGACTTGGTGGGATATTATAAAAAAGGACATGTTATCATGTGATTTAACCAAAGATATTGTGCTGTACAGAATAGAATAAAAAAAATAGGATTCATGTAGTTGACCCCAAATAATTGGGAAAATGGCTTTGTTGAGTAGAGCTAAGTTAAGATGAGGGTAAATTCAAAATTTAAGTGTATTTTTCTCGAGATTAATTGAATGACAACACGGGTCTTCAAATTAATCTCGCTAATTAAAAATCTACTACTCTTTTACAAGGCATGATATAAAAGACGACCAACTATGATTATCGCCTCAAACCCAATTTTTACCTTCAGGTGGGTGGTCGGTACAAAGACTCATTAAACCACCAATTTTAGTGTGGGGACAATTTGACATGTTTCCATTGAAGTAGATTTGAATTCTAAACATGTTAAGTGGTTCCTACGAGTTATGTGAGCACCATAGGGCCGATTTTAAATTGATTTTAAATTGAAAATGGCAGCTTGGGTTATGAAAATGTTTGATTAATTAAATTTTTTTAGATAAGGAAGTGTGATAAAATTCCCACCTTATCTTGCAAATGGGTTTGTGCCCTTAAGCCAATTTAATACAACGTTTAATTAAAATATGCACAACTAAAACCACGTAATCATCACACAAACATACCTTCAGCGTGACATTTTATGGTCATTTGTTTATGTCGGGATGAAGTTTTATTCGACATTGATCAGATGAAAATGTCGTCTACGTTTCAGTCATCCTCGAGAGTACCTTGTGTGCATGGCAAGTTTGCACAAGTGTCTTTCGCACTCTCGCAGTTTTACTTTCTTTTTTGGAATTTTCTTCTCTTTTTCTTTATTTTGTTTTCTTTTGAATTTTTTAAGATTATAGTGTAAAATAATAAGAAAAAACTACACCAAGCAAAAAGTACAATTAAAAAAAAATAAAACAAAACCATTATAACACAATGTGCTAACGGTGTACTTAACCCTAAAAAAAGAAAACATCAAAGGAAAAAAAACTATTTTTTTATTCTGGACATAAAAAAACAGCGACTGGAATAAAAAAATGTATTTTTTATAATTGTTTCTGTGATTTTATAATAAAAGTAGTAATGAAACTACTACTTACTAAGAAAAGACTTATCTAATTTTTTTACAATTTTTTTAATAAACATAAGTCTAACAAAAAGAAATAATATATATATATATATATATATATATATATATATATATATATATATATATATGTATGTGTGTGTGTGTGTGTGTGTGTGTGTGTATGACTAACAAAAATAATTGATTCTAAAAAATTTGAAAAGAATTCAAAAATAAAAAATGTATATATTTCACACGATTAGCGTGGGAGATTTCATGAAAGGTTTTTCCTTTCATGTAATCGGGGATCAATGTCCTAAAACATTTTATCAAACAAAAAGAATGAGGAATATACATTATGCTTCAATGATGGTAATCCTCATGAATGATATCTTGTGTACTAGACCAAATATCTACTTTATTATTGGCATGGTCAATAGATTTCAGTCTAATAGTCTTGTATCATTTATGTATAAAGACTTGAGTTTTAGTCAGAGAATGATTAAAGGTTTTATACCTCAAGATATAGTTTTACCCATGGAGGTGGAGTTATATATTGGAGGACTGTGAAGAAATCAAATATTTCTGACTCCGCCATGGAGGGCGAATTTGTTGCCACTTTGGAGGCAACTAAAGAGGTTATATGGCTTGGATACTTCCTAAGTAACTTAGGTAAGGTTTCTTCTATGAAATTGGCTATTACACTGTATTGAGTTTATAGCGAAATGGTTGTAACTTAGGTAAGGGTTGACCTAGTTATATAGATCAAACAAGGAAGGTGATAAGTTTATGACTAATATTGCATTGGATAACACCCATTAATCCTTATACAACTAGGTCTATATACTTCTGACTAGATGGGTTGGGAGTTGGATACATAAGAACATGGCTTTAAGACTAAGTGGGAGATTGTCAGGGTTTTATTCTTAAAAACATGTATGACGTTTATTTTTTAATAAATATGTGACATGTTCATTTTGAAATAATAATCATGTTTGTAACAATGCCTTGTATTTATTTTAAATATATTTTATATAATGTCGATTAAGTGTAATTAGTAGGAATTCCAAAGAATTGGGTTCGTCCCAATCACAAAAGATCAAAATTTCGATTCTAGTCTAACTAAATAGATTACAGCTTAGATATGGAGTCAACATCCTATTGATCAAACTGCGATTGAAATCCTAGGAGCCTGTATTAAACTATCGAAACATGTCTAATAATTATAGTTCAAAGAGAATTATGATCGGTACATTCAAGAATGTACTGAATAGAACCACATGTAAGATTCAAGTCTATGTACTTACTAGATTAGACTTATACAACTTCACAAGTTTGCAAAGGGCTAATTGGTTTTGAATACCGAGGGTTATGAGGATTGGAATGCTTGCACAATTATTTCTTTGATTTCTTTGGGTGCGATTCAATTTTAGTTGAACCTAAATCTCTGCAACTTGGGAAATTGTTGTATAAGTAGGTCGGAGATAATAATTTGAAGGAATTTCCATCCAAGAAATATCTTGGATTGTGATACCCCCTTGATAGACTTATAAGTTTTTATTCTTCTCTTAAACATGGACGATGGATTTATATCTGGTAGAGTATCAAATAAGTTAAGTCTGAGATCAAGGGATATATAAAAAGTTGGTTAAAGTCGATTAGTGGAAAACTATTTAACTAATCATGTATTGCGCTTAACGCAATGAATCATATGATGTACCATAGCAACCTTTCAAACAAGACCTCATCATTGGTGTAATTTTGAGATAATTAAATTATAGCTCAATCATGATTATTTAGTGGAATTAGTTGTGATTAAATGGAAAAATGAAATAAATTATGGGGATGTAATTTGGTATATTTGAGTCTATATTTAAAATCCAATTCAATTATTTAGTCTTCGGTCCCTAGTATAGTTCATTTACCCAAGTAGCACACCCAGACTATCTGAAAACCCAGTTTAGCCCAAGCCCACTATGTGTACTTATACGTATTGGTGAAAGATAGGGATTTAGGGGCATACACATTATTAAAGGTTAAATAGGGAGAGAAAAAAGTATTATTAACATTTTTGTGAAGTGTTGTAGAGAGAGAATATCATATCTCACTCAAAACACCTAGTATTAGAAGATCAGAGGCATTCTGTATGTTCTGAAAAAGTTTTTGGAAGACAAGAAAAGGCATCCTTCTCATTTTCCTCAAACTCTACTTCTTCATATTAATATCAGCTACAAGATTTGCTATGGTATTGTGATTCCCTATATTTATTCTTTAAACTTAATCTTGTTTTATATTTCTATTGCATTATCAATAAATGTATTTGGGTTGAAAAGTTTTTCCACATTCATTTATACCCAACACCCCCTCTTTTAGGTTGGGGGAATTCATTCTTAGCAAGGGGAAGGCCCCTCTTAATGGATCTATTTCCATGCATCCAGAGTTGGATCTTGGTCTTTTGAGGGTATTTTTATCCATAGAGACCAAACCTTAGTCGTTCGGATGGCTTGGGAGAGGTTGTCCATGCACACCTCCCAGGCGCATTCCCTCATAAGTTCTGAAGTTCTCTTATTATTTATTTTGTGACTTTAGTCCATTAATTCATTGTGGTCTCGTTATGTTTCTTTTTCTTTACAGTTCATTAGACTTTGTCAGTTTTCTTAATCAGAGTGTTGACCAGAAGAATGAGTTATAGGACCTGGTACTCTCTCTTGACGGTGCCAAAAAGTCCCTTGAGTTGGCAAGGGGAATCCAAATTGAAGTCTCAAGCTGAGGATATCCTTCAATTGAAGGCCAAGGTGTCCACCTTGTAGATGACCAACTAGGATGTTGCCCAAAACTTGACGATAAATTTGGACAAGAATGATGATGCGTATGATAAAGATTGGTACTAGGACCTCGAGCTCAAAAGAAGTTGGAGTTTTTTTTAAAAGCCTTTTTTGAAGAATGGTTGGGATATATGTCTAGTAAAGGCCGTCATCTCTGAAAGTCCTGAACTGTTTTGGGAGAATGACCTTGGCATTCCACGAACTTGGAAGAAGAGAGGAGGGGAAGAAATGGAAGGGGCTAAGAAGTCAAAGGCTCAAGAGGATCTTCAAGATAAGACTTTTGTAGTTTAGTGTCTTTCATGGGATTTTTTTTATTTTTTTGGAACATTCTTCCTTAACTTTTAAACCTATTCATATAAATAACTTAACCCAATATATAAACATATTTGGAATAAAAAAGTTTTTTTTTTACCTTGTGCTCTTTTCTGTATTAGATGTCCACTTTAGCATTTCATATATTGTGTATGTTGATTTCATCTATTATTCAATTAAATTATGAACTAATTTTGTCTACCTTTGTAGCTTATTGATTACCATGATCTTATGTCATTGTTCCAAGTTGATGATGACTCATATTTTGTGCTTGGAGTTAACACATTTATATAGGCTAGCATGTCATTCTCAAGCGTTTTCCAAGAGCTGCATAGGCCAACTCCAATCTATGGAGACCAACGGGGGAAGGTTGCAAGTCTTCAAGATAGTCTTTAAGAGGTGAGGAGATTTTCCACCCTATCAAGTGATGATAATGTTATCTTAAGGATGGAGCTAGTCGAAGATGACCACACTCTTCATAAGAGTGAGGCGACTCGATGTGGATTGAGCTAGAGGGTTATGAGGTTGAGATATTAATTTCAAAATAATCCCCAACAATTTTGGATGGACAAATACAATAGCGGTTTCTTGAATTTCCCCCAATCCATCAGAATGAGGAAAAAACTTTAGCCTTTTAGCATTGATGGATGAATACCTTGGTTGTTCTTATGGTTCTTAATGAATGAATTGTGGTATTGGTGTGATATGGACTTTTTTATTTCAAGACACTCCCTTTAGATAGTGAGGACTCATGGGTGCCACTTAACATGGTTACTATGAAACTAATTGAAGATTACTTGGCTGACCATGACAGCCTCATTTCAATCGAAAAATTGTCCACATGGTTTCATAAGCAGGCCCATCTAATCGTTCTAGCCGATGATGTATAATTTACATTTGTAATGTAAATACTAAATATTCAAGTGAAATGGAAGACATCTTTCATTATTTTTGTTTGGATATCACCCTTTCCATTTCTTTATGTGGGTCTATGGCCATACCTTTTAGGAGGTATCACACTCATCCTTAATCCAAGCACCAATTTTTTATGTGAATGCACTTGTTAGAGGGGGTATCCACCAATTCAGGATTGTATTTTACCAACGTGTACAAATTCCTAAGTGCCTAAGGATCTCCTGTATGTATTTTATTTCCCTTAGAAATCATTTTATGGCTTGTGTTGTATTGACAAAACATGTAGCCTTAGTGTGGTGACTAGAAGGGTAAATAGTCCCAAGACGAGATTACTGAAAATAAATGAATAAGTGAATTCAGTGCAGACGTATAAAAGAAACTTACTTTATTAATTGGCCATCACTTGGAATAATAAAAACTAATGTCATTAAGAAACACACAAAAAATAGTCATCAAATTGAAATAAGGGTAAATTACACTTAGTCCCCCTAAACTATTTAAGGTTTATGGGTTACCACCTCAAGAAAAAAACCCCGATAAACTTCCCCCCTTAACTATCAATTCGTTGGAATTAAACCCAAAAATTGGGTCCCCCTTCATTTTTTATACAAATTGACTAAATTACAAATAAAAAACAAAACAAAAAAATAACTCCAAATGATTTCAAAATTAAAACCCCTATCTCTCCCTATCTATCTATCTCTCCACATGAACCTTTATCCATTCCTCCCCTATTACCACCATATCCACCTCCCACCTCTCCACACTCCACCAATTAAAATACCCTCCACTATCAAACCTTTAAACCTCAACACACACACATGCGCGCGCACATGCCAAAAATATAACCACCAACCCTCTAAACTAACTTGATTTGTTGAAATCTAAATCCGCCAGGTATCTAACCCCAACAATTTTTTCTTTTTTGAGTTTTGGTTTTGGTTTGGTTTGAAATTATTTTGAGTTTGGTTACAATGGTACTTGAAGAGGATAAATCTTTATCCTTTAAGAGTGTTATTTCTTTAGATTTTGAGTTTATCCAAATACCACAATCGGTTTTAGTTTAACAGAAATCACAACCACAAGAAACTACCTAATCACCATCATCTAATATTTTATCTTCCAACAATCCAATCCAAGACACCTAATTCCAAAAACCACCACGAATATTTATCATTCTCAAAACCCATCGCATACATTTATATTGAAACAAACCTTGAAAACATCACCTTAGATCCGATCTATAATTTCTAGTGCTTCTCTCTTTATATCCGATTTGAGGTGGGTTAATGAGTGGATCTAGTTTGAAATGAGGCGGGGAGGATTTTGGTGGCAATGGTATGGTTATTGGTTTGCGGTGAGTAATTTAAAAGGGTTGAGTTAAGATGTGTGGATTTGGGTAGCAATGGTGTGGTTATTAAGTTCTTATTGGACTAGTTACGAAGAGAGAGATTGTTGATGTTTAAAATAGACGAGGTCCAAAATTATAATCACGTATAAATAAGTTTAAGCAAGTGAGACAAACACACAAGAGATAGGGTCTTTAGAGTGTTTCAGCTACAATAAAAACCTAGGTCCACTGTTTGTATTATTTCAGGTGGTTACAATAGCTCAATATGGGGTGTGCTTGTGCTTGATTGAATCGTACCCTTAAGATAAGGGAGATCATGTATTCATATTGGTTCAGAACAATGAGACAGAATGCCTTTATATTTCCAGGCAGTTACATCTGTGTACAATAAATGAGACTCTTGATATTCAATGTTGGTCATTATTCCACTTAAGCATCATTTGATATTACTGGTGGTTCATTTTCTGGGGTTGGTCGGCATTCCAGCCAACTAGGTATATTTAAAGCTAACCAAGATAGCTGAGTGTCCACATAGGAGGACAGGTGTTTATTTTTCACTGGTCCACGTGGGAGAGTAATTTTACATACAACAAAATCCACGAATGCTCTATGCTTGATGATTGATTAAAAGTTTGAAGTGTTTGCTCAGAATGTTGCTTGGCATAATATCTGAGAGTTGGCCAGTAGCCAACCTCCTAAACTTGTAAAAAATTTCACCAGTACTGTTGATAATGGCATTTTTGTAAATAATTCAAACATTTCTAACCTGTAGAGGGTATAATAGTCCTTTTGCACGTTCAGAAGCCTTCAGCCAGCATCACTTCAAATGTTCGTACAGTTTAATCATTTCGTTTCTATTTTTGATGCAACCTATAAAAGGGCACAAGTTTCCTTCCTTTTCATTATTCCTGAAACCTTATGCACCTAGCTTTTCTTTTCTTTATCAATATTTTCTTCTCCGTTATTTGCTTCTTGCTATATTTTGTACTTTTTCGATCTCTATAAGTTATATAATCTTTTTTTTCTTTGATTTTCCTGCCTTTCAGTCATGGTGTACATCATAGATGACAATTCCTTAGAGGGAAAAGAGGAAAAATCCTAGTTGGGTAGGTTTAAAATTTTCTCATGGCCTTGTTAATGTGTATTCTTTAGATGAGGGTCACTTGATTCCCACTATGTCCATTGCTGAGTGTGGCCTTACTTTTCCTCCAAACCCATTTTTTCTTCAATTATTTCAATATTTTGATGTCCTTAGAGAAACAATAGCCCTAAATACATGGAGGGTTATGAACGGAGTGAGTAGATTAAATGAAATTCATGGGACCAATATCGGGATTACTGAATTGATATTTTTTTTAATTAATAGGGAACTATTAGGGATAACACGTATTACCTAAAAACTAGGCAAGCCTATGGGACTTTGATGGTCAACTTTCCAGATTCCAGTAAAGACTACTGGGATTATGGTGTCATTGTCAAAAATTGGTAATATGTCCCCTTTCCTAAGGGAGTAATATACACTAGACCCAGGTGCCCCCAGGAAGGGTGTGTCATAGGTCATACTTTTACTCTTAAATTTCTTCCCATGTTTATTAGTTGTTTAAAGTTTTTCCCACTAATTATCTTATTCTATTTATGTTGCAAAGAAAAGTAAATAAGAAGTGTCCCATTAAGAGTTAAGTTAATATCAAAGACCTCAAATAATTATGGGGTATTCATCAAAGAGTAGGAGATGAGCATCTCCGATTAGCTTCTTTCCTGTTGGTATAAAAGAGCACAATTACTTCTTGTCCTACCCGTCATACACTTATCTTGCCCCAATCACCCATTAACTTGGACGAGGACCTTGGGTTCACTTATTCTGCTGCTGAATCACCTGGAGTAGAGATATCCCAAGGAGGAACTTCTTATTCCTTTGAGTCTCTCGATATCACTATTATCCCCACTTCACCTACTATCGAAATGGTGAAGAGAAAGATTATGAATTTGCTAGATAGATATAACTCTCTCCCCCATCCTTCCAAAAAGACCACTGAAACTTATAAGAGGTCTCAATCTACTGAGAAGATGCCTCAAGTCCTTACTACTAAGGAGGCTCGAATTGAGGATCCTTAGTACAAGAGATTATAGAAAGGTCTACCAAGTCAGCAAGAGTTGGCCAAGAAATTTTCTGCTAAGAAAGGCATAATTGAATATACCTCTATGGCGATCAACCCTAGGCTAGACAGGGGTTTGATAAAGGCTGGTACCTTGCCAGCAAATAGGTTGGCTACAGCTCTCGTGACTAGAGACGGATTAACTAAGAGGGCTAACCATACTTTGGCCTTGGTAAGTCTGTAACTCTTTCGTTGATCTTTAATAATGTTTAAGGATTTTCTTTTGAACTGATTTAACATACTCATTCATTTGCAGTTCTTGATAGACTTCAATGAAATGTTGGAGAAAGATGAACAGCTAAATTCCTCCTCAGCTTATGTGGAGGAATCTTTTGAGGGTTTACAAAAATCCTTGAAAGCTTATCGAGAGGCTTTAGAGAAATAGAGGAACATATGGAAAGACAAGGTTAAAGATATAGAAGAAAAGGATAAGGAAATAGAGGACTAATGAAAGACTCCCCATAATACGTTGACCCAGGCCGAGCAAAAATTATTGAAGCTGAGCGCAGGGCAAAGGCTATTGAAGACAAGACTACTAATCTGACTACTGAAAACATTACTCTGAAGTCCAAGGGAAAGAAGGACAAAGAAAAGGCTACCAATAAAGGATGGGAAAAATCTTTTGCTGCGGACGCCATCCAAATAGAGTATGCAAATAATTTTTCCTTCAAAGAGGGTTGATCGGAGGCTTTAAAGGACGTCGGCACCCAGGCACACTAGGAGTTATTTCAGAGACATGACCCAGGAACTCCTTTTAACCTGGATGAGGACTTTAAAGAGGAGGAGGAGGATTCTGAGGAATCTTCGATGGTGCTTGTAGATAATAATGACCTTCCTGTTGCTGACGAGGACAAAGCTAAGGACAAGGAGAAGGTTTATCACCTTTTAGCCAGATTCTTTTTGCTTTTTCTCTTATGTAGTTTCTAATCTTCTTCTTTTTCCTTTTGTAATGGGATCAGCTTTGTAACTCTTTAACTCATTAATTAAATGAAATAATTTTGTTGAATCTTTTTAACTTTCCTATCATGTTGATTGTTTATTTGGTTTACTATTATTTATCTTTCTTGGTTCGGCACATATACTTATACTTGTAAGTTTTTAGTTTGATGCTAGGAAAAATGTAATAGTTTCTACTGAATCTGAACTAATGAGGTAGTGCAAGAGTCTTCTTAAGGCTGATCATGTAGTTGACCAGAGAAGAATTGATGGGGTTGCTCGCCCCAGAAGCATCTGACCAAGTGAAAGATGCCTATGTCCATCTTCATTGTCTTCTAGATATAGTAGTGGCCAATCATGCTACCTATTATGAAATGACTGAACAACTATAAAAAGATCATAAACTTTCTTTTGTTTTGCCTAATTCTGATTATGAAGCTAACTACAAGGCCTTAAATGAAGGTTGGTGTTTTGATAAGAAAATGCAAAATATTAATTCTGCTCTGAATAAGAAGGAGATGGTGTTGAATAAAGAAACTAAAAAGGCCCTGGAAATTGTTGCACTGTTGGAGAAAGAAAATAATGCCTTAAGGATTGAATTGGAGAGTCTGAAAAGTTCAATCAATACTGGACCAGATAAATGAGTATTTTTCTTGGAGATGGAGAATGTCAAACTTCTGGAGAATTTGGAGAACTTAATGAAGAAGAAAACTAAACCTAGCTTATTTTCTAGCCAGGACATGGTTGCTCGGCCAACCATAGCTGAAGAAAGAACTAAAAATACATTAGCCGATCAAGATACTTTATTTCAAGAAAAGGATAAGGCTATCAGTAAACTCCAAGACATGGTGGACCGACTAACTTTCCACTTCCATAAGCAACCCAATGCTATTTGGATTGATGGTATGATGAAGACTTAATCTACTTGGATAAATACATGGAACATGAGAGGTCGAAAGGATATAATTGGGGTTGGTTGAACTTGCTTATACTGTTAAAAATACTTGAGGCCAATAAATTATGGCATTGGTATGGTCCAGGCATGTTAGAATATCCGGATCCACCTTTCAAAATTGATGTTAGTTGGATTCCACCTCATGCCATTCCTCGAAGTTTAATCAAAAAATATATTGGGGATTATGACCTTAAAGGAGAAGAAGAATATGTTCATCCTTAACATCTATTGCATCAATCGAGTAGCAGCTGATGTACCAGAATGAGGGATTTTAGATCGACTACTCCATCGAGCACCCTTGATGAGCCTCCTCCTGGGATAAGCAAAGATGAAGGAAAGCATCCAGTAGGATAGAATTTTTATTTTCCTAATTTTTTATTGTAATAACAAGTGTTTGAAATGAAATGGACTTATCTTTCAATAAGTATACTTATGATGTATTTTTATTTTTATTTAAGATTTTGATTAGTTTTAATCAACTTGCCGACTAGGTAACTTTTATTACGATTAGTTAATCAGCTTGTCGACTAAGTAACCTCCTTAAATGATGAATGGTCCAGTGTATTTGTAATGCCTTAGATTCAACTAATGCACTTAGATAAAACTATAAGTAGTTTTTTTAACTAAGTCTATGCATTAGTTATCTGTGGCGACCAAGTGTATTAGGAATGTATAGTTATCCTTGTGTTTAACTTGGTCAGGTAAAACCTCTTGTGTTTAGTTTTAAGTCATACATGAAGTTTTTCTAACTTCTTGTTTTTGATTTCTCAAAGACAAAATTATACATGAAGCTTTAAAATAATCCCAAATTACACTTTTTTGGAGTTGAAAAGGTTTAAGGTTGGAAAGTTTGAAATTTTTTATAGTTAGAAAAGTTTGAACTTGGAATAATAACTTTTTTGAAGATGGAAATATTTGACTTAGAAAGAAGACCAAAGTAAACCTTTAAAGTTGAAGAAGTTTGAACTAAAACTTAGACTTAGAAAAGTTAATTTGGGGGTGGTATCACACCATACTCCGAAAAAGAATACGTAAAGAGAAATCATAATTGGAGCAAAATTGCAACTTCATTAAATTGAATGATCTATTACATCAAAACGAAATTACTGATAATATTTATGAAGGTGATCGACGTTCTAGGGATTCTTAAATTCTTGGCCTTCCAATATTTCCAAGTGATATGTTCTTGCTCAAATAACTTCTGAGATATGGTATGGACCGTGCCAATTGGGCTCTAACTTGTTGCTCTTCTGGATTACCTTCTAAAGTACCAGATCTCCCTATTTTAAGTTGGTCTTATTAACCCTTCAGTTGTAAAACCTAGTAGTCCTTTGTTAATAAGAAGCCATCCGAATTGCAGTATCCTCAATGACTACTTTAACCATATCCAGATTTATTTGCCTCATGAGATCGCCCTTGGGGGAGTCAAAATCAACACTCTATGATTCGACGGACCTATTTTTATTGGTACCACTGCCCCAGTGCCAAAAGTGAGCATGTATAGAGTCTCCCCTATTGTTGTTTAGTGTAGCCATATAAGCCCAAAGGATAACTTTACAGTTCATTGATTCAATTTCCTTTAGCATCATCCAACCTTTTCTTCACTCCATTAAGAACAGTCTTATTAGTATTTTTTATCTCACCATTACATTATGGATACCTAAGTCCTGATCGAATGTAATATTTCTCAAACTCATCATTATCAAACTGGGTACCATGGTCGTTGATGAAACCATAATGCATACCATAACGACATATGATTTGCTTCCATATAAACTGGAAAACCTTCTGATAAGGAATATTCACCAAAGGCTCAGCCTCCACCCATTTGGTGAAGTAATCTACTGCTATAACCAAATACTTAAACCTTCCTTTGGTGGTCGACAATGGGTTAACCAAATCTATTCTCCAAATAGCAAATGTCCAAGCAAAAGTGATGGGAGTTAGGGTAGCCCCTGATCTTCTATGGATAGTAGCAAATTTTTAGCACTTAGCATACTTTTTTACGAAAGAAAAATAAGTTGATTTCATCGTCGGCCAGTAGCAGCACTGCATGGCAATCCTTTGCACCAATGATCGGAAGGATGAATGAGATCCAAATGAGACTTCATGTACTTCTTTGATCAGATTATTTACTTCAGTTAGATGAACACAACGAAGTAAATAGACAGTGTATCCCCTTCTATATTGAACTCCCTTTTCCAAAATATAACTGGCTACTTTGTATCTCATCTTCCTAGCTTCTTTCTAGTTAGATGGTAACAAGCCTCTTTCAATGTAATCTTTAATCGAATCCATCCAAGAAGGACCCAGATATAAATAGATTATGCTAAAAGCTTCCACATCAATGCTTTAATGGGTGAAAATTTCTACTGGTATGGTTCATTTGAGCTTTATCTGAGTCGTTGAGGCTAGTCGAGCAAAGGCATCGAATCGAGCATTCTCCACTCTTATAATCCAGACCATATTAACTAGAAGAACTAAAGAGATTACCTATATAGCCTTTTTTCAAATATCTTACTGTTGTTACTCATTTAACTCTATATATCTGAAGCATCTGATTGATAATGAATTGAGAATCATTATACGCCATCACCTACTCGGCGCCTAGTGACAAAGCTAGTTCCAACCCTGTAATTAATGCCTTGAACTCGACTTCATTATTGGAAGTTTGAAACTTAAATCACAAAGAGTATTCCACATCTAAATTGTCTGAAGTTTTGATGATAAGTCCGGTTCCACTACCAGTAGTTTATGAAGATCCGTCGATAAATAATTTCTAGACTAAAGTGTCATTGTTAAATTCTTCCTCTGATAGCACTCCATATCTTAATATCTTCTTGCTTTGTTTAGGCATTTACTGAGCTCTTTCTTGAGTAGCCGATGATTCTGGTTGGTCGACAATAATCTCAGTTTCCTTTTGAGATGAGCTATCTTCCAAAGAAGTATGCTCGGAAGGCAAACTTGTATTATTTGGCACCTCTACATATGTGAAGTCTGCAATGAATTATGACACTTCTTGTCCTTTTAATGTAGTTCTTAGCTCATTACAATCTCATATTCCCCAAGTTCAATTGCCCAAGACATCAATCTTCTTAACTTTTAGGTTTGTGCAAAGCTTATCGCAACTGTAAGTTAGTGTTTACCAGCCTCTGATATGTTGCTCCAGCATTTTTTAGCCCAAAAGGCATAATGTTATAGTAGTATGTTCCTCGTCTAGTGATAAAGGACATGTTACCCTTATCTTTTGGCTTCATTTTAATCTTATTGTATCCAAAATAAGCGTTCATGAAGATAAGTAGCTCATAACCTATAGTTGCATCTACCAACTTATCAATCCTTGGGCATGCTTTGTTGAGGTCGGTGAAGTCTACACTTATGTTCCATTTGTTGTTCTTCTTTTTTACCATCACCACATTGGCTAACGAGGTCGAATATTTGACATCTTCTATAAACTGTTCTTTCTAAAACTTCTTCACTTACTTCTGGATTGCCATATTCTTCTTCGGGATAAAAATTGTTTGTTTCTATTTAATCGGCTTAAAGTCCTTGAAAATGTTTAGCTCATGAAGATGAGATTAGGATCAATCCCTGGCATATCCTTATGGCTCCAGGTGAAAACATTCATCCTCTGTCTAAATAGAGAGAAGTTGTTAATCTTGAACCAATTTGAGAGGTTCTTTCTGACTTCCCATCGTTAAGCACAATAGTTTATGTTTCTTCCATAACCTATCCCTTCACTGGATTTGCCTCTTCCTAAGGATATAAAGTGTCAATGTGATAGGTAGTAGTGCCCTTTTGTATTTCTTGTTAGTCGTCCAAAGTATAGTAGCATTCTCTAGCTTCTATGTGGTTGACATTCACTATACCGACTCCATAATTGGTAGGAAACTTTATGCACTGATGCATAATTGACGGTACTGTCTCTAATTGCGTCATTCTCACTTTGCTAAGAATTATGTTGTAACTTGAAAAAACGTTTTTGTCCAATATAAAAAATGAATCATTTCCTTTCTGCTTATTTTCCAAGTGTCGACCAACACATATAGCTTGATTGTTCCCAAGGGATACAGCCTTTCTCCTGAGAATCCTATGATAGACCTATGATAAAGTCCTATCTTACTCTCTTGAATCCCTAGGCTATGGAAATAATTTTAGAACTTGATGTCCGTAAAACTCCCATTGTCGACCAGAATTCTTGCCACTCTACCATAGTGAACCCTAAAAGTGATGATTAATGGATCATCATTAGTGTAGAGCACTTTGCTCAGATCATTTTTAGATAAATTGATCACTAATTTTCCCTTATTAACCTTTCTAGGATGACTATTTGTGCATTCCTACATGTCAATATGTCTTATAGTTAAACAAGCCTTGGCTTTATTTAGATAATATTTTCTTTCGGTAATCTCATCTCCTCCACCAGTGTCTCCTCCTGTAATGAAGTGACAACCAAAAGAGATCATCCCTACCTCCACTTTAGGTTTATTGAGTTTCTTCGACTGGTCAAGATCATCCTCATAGTTTTTGTTGCATGCCCTTTTTGTGCATACTTTCCTCGGTCAGGTGACTTAGATCTTCTTCTGGCATCTCGGCTACCATTCTGATCGACAAATGTAGTTCATTTCCCTCGCCGAATAAGATTATCCACTTCACTCTCTAGGGCAATGCAATTGTCAATGGTGTGCCTATAATCTCTATAAAATCATAATACTTGGATTTGTCTCTCCTATTGGGATGTGACTTTATCTTCCCAGGCCAATTTAAATCTTTGTTGCCCCTAATTTCCTCCAATATGTGATGGACACCCTTGGTGAGAGGAGTATATACACCATACTTCTTGATCCTGTCAACCTTCTTATTTTTCTAAAATTTAGTGATCGAATTTTTCTTATTTTTTATTTTTACTTCTGGAGTTTCCTTAGCATCCATAGCTTCCTTAGCATTCATAATCTTCCCAACCTTAGCCATTAACTCTACCATTATTTTAGGAGGATTCTTTGTAAGAGCATAGTAGAGATCTTTGGCGAGTAATCCACTCATCAGTGCTGGAATAACTATCTTTTCTTCATAATCTATCACATTAGTTTCTCTTTATTGAAGCGTGTGATATACTCTCGAGTACTTTCTCTAGGTTTTTTATGCACGGTCAAAGATAAGTAACACTTTTGACCGGCTTAGCCCCAAAATAGAAGCTATTAATAAATAGTTCGGCCAACTGATGGAAACTAAAAAATTTACCTCTGGGAAGACTGTTGTACCATATCTGGGTTGGACCTGTGATGGAACTAGATAAAGATCAGCACCTCATTTCGTCGGGGATAGAATAAATATAAACAAATGCCTGATAGTGTTCAATGTAGAGCATTGGATCAGTCTTCCCATTATACTTGGGAGTAATAAATTGTGGCTTGAATTTGGAAGTTGTGGTAGTCTATAATTTCCTGGATAAAAATTGATCCCTTTACAAAATTTCTTTGCAAAGGATTCTTAGTTTTGGCCATTCCTCCTAGTAAATCTTTTAGTTATTTCATAGATCCTTTTTAGGAATATTCCTATGGTTTAGAGTTGGCTGAAGCAGCTTTTGTGGCCTTATTATGACATGCACCGAACTATTTTCCTGATAAGTCTGTTCGCCATGCACAGAGACTGTCATTCTAGCCCTAGATCTCACGGATCCCTCTCTGCACTCATGAGGATGATCTTTCTCTCTGTGATGACCTCTAGTTGTTCGGGGGCCCAAAAGATCGAATATAGATTCCTTACTTAGCAGTTTTGACATGCTCGGTCGCTCGTTGGATAAAGATCGACAATCTTAGTCATCCATTGATTAGAATGATAATTTTTCTTTAGGACAATATGATCTGTCACAAAAAGACCTGGAATGATGACTTCTCATATTCCTGGATGGAAGAGGGGGCATGTCCCTCTTATAAGGTTCATTGGTGGACTTATCTTGCAATGTACGAGCCAATTGCCTAACTGAATCATATATGGCTTCATGTCCCTTGGCCAGGTTGAGCAAAATTCCCTAAAATCTATCACGCTGGGAGGAACAGACAGATCTAGATTGTTACATGCAGTTGCTAGGCTGCTTTTAGGAATAGTGGTCATTTCATAGAGAATGAACAAAAGAAATAAAAAGGGGTAGAGAACGATGACAAGCAGTCATTCCCACAGACGACGTCAATCTATTGATGTCTAAAAATAGATGAGGTCTAAATTTAAAATTATATCTAAATAACTTTAAGCAAGCGAGACAAACACACAAGAGACAAGTTTGTTAGAGTGTTTTAACTATAAGAAAAGCCTATGTCCACTGTTAGTATTATTTCAGGTGGTTCAATAGCTCAATATGGGGTGTACTTGTGCTTGATTGAATTATCCCCTTCAGCTAAGGGAGAACATGTACTTATATTAGTTAGGAAACCATGAGATGGAATGCCTTTATATTTCCAGGAAGTTACATCTGTGTAAAATTAATGAGACTCATGATATTCAATGTTGGTCACCATTCCACCCGAGCAAACTTTGATATTCTTGATGGTTCATCTTCTGGGGTTAGACAGCATTCCAGCTAACTACATAGATCTAAAGCCTACCAAGATATTTAAGTGGCCACATAGGAGGACATGTGTTTAATTTTCATTGGTCCACGTGGGAGAGTAATTTTTACATACAATAGAGATGGAAATAGGGTGACGAGAGAGAGATAGAGAAATAGGATGTGGAAAGGTTTAGTTTTTTTAGTTTTTTTTGTAGTTTTGGGATATAAATTGGGTGAGAGGTAATTTAGTCAATTTGTGTAAAAGTGGGGGAGAGCTTGTTGGGTATTGTTCTTAAGGGAGGTAACCCGTAAATCGAAGATAGTTGAGTGAGAATAGGTTTAATTTACCCTTAAGATAATTGACAAATGTGATGGAAAAATTTAATTTAAAGATTTAAAATGAAATTTCTCGAGGTTGGTTGCATTCCATGTCGGGAGTATTTCCCTTCCTTCCATTGTTTCTACGTGATAGGGCTCTTGTTGGTCATATCTCATAACTCTTAATTGAACTTCCTAGTGGCCCTAATTTTCTGTTTGATGACTTTTTCGCATTGTCAACGATCTTCCTTAGGACATAATCTTCAACCTTAAATTTCCTCGAATATAATCCTTTGTTATATTGCCTTACCAACTGCTAGCGGTAGGATGCTAGCCTGACCACTGTTTGTTCCCTTTTTTCATCTATAGAATCAAGCTTGACAATGATCATCTCATTGTTCAAGCATTAGTTGGCTATAGATCTTTTCTTAGTCTGCAATCCTGACTTTATAGGTATAATGGTCTCCATCTCATAGGCTAAGGTGAAGGGAGTTTCTTCTGTCGATCTCCTGGGAGTTGTTCGGTCAGCCCAAATGATATGGGGGAGATCTCCCACCCCTGAACCTTTTGTCTTTTACAACCTTTTTATCATTTCATCAAGGACTATTTTTTGGAAGCTTTTGCTTGTCCATTGCTCTAGGTATAGGCC
Organism: Sambucus nigra; assembly: GCA_949130495.1. Lineage (NCBI taxonomy): Eukaryota > Viridiplantae > Streptophyta > Magnoliopsida > Dipsacales > Adoxaceae > Sambucus > Sambucus nigra. The sequence continues at coordinate 164,497,229 of OX422213.1, read as the reverse complement.
ACTGAACAATAATAATAATAACTTATCGCATGATGCTTATAGAAATATTAAAAGGGTTTACTTCAAAATTGTTTCCCGTTATTGGTGATGAGAGTTCTTGGCACACCAAAATGGGTTATGATGTTTCTCCAAATGCACCTCATCATGTTGGTATCTATGATGTTCTCTAATGGATTTAATCCTATCCACTTAATGAATTAATCGGTTTGACCAGAAAGTACCTTCTATATTCAAATATGGTAGGTAAGTCTCCCACAATATCTAGTCCTCACTGAGAAAAAGGCCACGATATGGTCAAGGACTTGAGGTCGTTGGCTAGTTGGTGGAGCAATGGCGAGAAAAAATGACACTTCTTGCATTTTTTGACATAAGAGACGTTATCCTTCTACTGAAATAAAATGTCAAAGATATTCCATTGGTGTGACTTCCACAAATTCCCTCGTGTATCTTGTACAAGATCTAATCAACATCGCTAACATGGATGCATTGTAAGCATGGTCTAGTAAATGATCTCCAATAAAGCTTTCCATCATATGATAATAAAAGCGAGCAACTTTTACCCAAATTTAATGGGCCTCCATTTTATTCAGGGGAAACATGTCTTCCTTTAGATACTTCGTTATTAGATCCATCCAATTATGAGATTAAAAGTATGAAGGAATATGCGTGTAGAGAGGGACTACAAAATATAAAATTATTACCAAAATGAAGGTAATGTTTCTCTTTCATCAAAATTTGGACAAAAGTTAATCCTGACGTCTTAATGACAAAATATGATTTATAAGTTGATTTAACTTAGAACTTTATATTCATGAAGTATATAAGATAAATTAAAATGTTGAATAGTATATCACGCACTTGAGATTAGGATTATACGAGGGAAAAACTCTTTCTTAAAAAACCTCAGGCTAAACCGACCCCCCTCCACTATAAATGTAAAGTTTTGCAAAAGGGATAAATGATTTATAAATTTGAACCTCTCTTAGATTCAATAATGCACAACCTCCATAAGACACTTTTTATACCTTCTTGCTAGATGATCAAGCACACCACTCTTCGACCACTCGCCATGTCACATGTGTCAAATTCTGTTGATAATGTCGAGTTTGCACCAAATCTTCAAATATTCTTTAAAAATTAAGAAAACTTTTTGTTATAAAGGAACAAATGAAAAGTCACTAACATAGATCTAACTTCTTAGGATGTGAGAGACCTGAAGGTTTAGGGTAGTTTCAAAACGTGTTTGCTGATCAAAATAAACTCATAAAGTATTTTTGAGATATCAAATATTAAAATTTTCTTAAGGAAAAATTTTGCAAAACGTTTTGTTCAAGTCTTGAGAAGAAGTAATCAAACATCGAATAAATTTAAATTAGAATGTTAACAATTGATATCTCAAAAATACAAAAAGTTTTTTTTTTAAAGAAAAATTGATTTCTTTAGCTTGATAAACAATAAAAACAGTAAAGAAAATTTTATCTCTTGCAACCTTAATTTGTTATGGAGAAGAAGGTGAATTAAATATGCATTTACAAATTTGTGGATACAAGCTCTCAAATTCTCTAAGTCATTCTTGTCTACACAAAAATAGGTTACTTCACCAACACACCAAAAGATATGGTTTAAAAGAGAATCTTCACATTTTACAATGCAATATTTTTTGTGAGATTGTGCTATAGGTCTAAAGGTGAAAATTTATCTAATTAGATGTCAACCCACACAAATAAATTTTATCTTTTTACTCTGAGACATGCATCTGGGTGACAAAATAGATAAATTAAATCATGCAATCAACAAAGGAAAAGTTTAAGAAAAAAATCCTTTACAGACAAAACCTTTATTCAGTAGTTTAGAAATATATTACAAGACAGTCGACTTACAATACTACTTGATACTAGCCACAAGTATAACGATCTAGTCTTTGTAAATCTCTAAAGAATACCACTTGTCTCCAAGAAGTCCACAGATGGACTTCCACCCTCGGTATGCACCGATTAACCTTTGTCTTCAACAATGATCCCCTCGAGAATCACAATGGTCAGCAGTGATGATGATCTCTCCATAAGAGTACTGTATGAAAGGATACAAACTATATAGGGTTTAAACTTATTCACACAAATATATTTTGGGGATGTGATTTGTGAATAAAAAATGTTTTCTAAACTCAAAAGGGTGAAAACTTTTGCGACAGGTATGCAGAAATCGTTCTAGCAAAAGTCTTAGAAAAATAAACACAAAACATGTATTTATAAGATGACATAAAATTCGAGGCGACGAATCATTCAAATTAAAATGAGGCTCATTTAAAGGATAATAGCAGTTTGTTAGAACGAAAATGAATCTCATTAGAAAAACTTTTCCATCTCATTTGAACCAGCTTCAAACGACCCCAAACAGTATGCCTGTACGCCCTCGTTAGATGCTCATGAGAAAGATATCAAACGACCTTCGAACGACATAGCCATCTCGTTCGAACGAGAATGCCTTCTCATTTGAAGAATACAGACAAACTTTGAAATAAATTTTAAACAAAAAAATGCCTCAAAATTTTAAACAAAACAACCTTGTTTCAGTTTTGATAAAAATAAAACATCTTAGAATAAATGTAATGAATAAATTTAAATTCCTAAAAATCTTTATACCTTCATAAAGTGGAGAACCATTGAACTTAGAGATGTTGGAGATTCGTTTCTTCATGACAGCTCGAGGCAAATGGTAACGGGATATGTCAAAATCGATATAAGCATAAGCTATGAGAAAATAACAGAATTTATGCTCTTGCAAATATCCCCCTTTTGGCTATTCTAGTATAAAAATAAAACTAAAATCCAAATTACATAATAATTCCTTAAGACAATGAAAATATCCTAATACCCTACCAAATCCTTGAATATGTATAGGTACAAGATATGATGTCTCCATATCTCCATTTCTTGTTGTTCTTCTCTTGGGCACTTTGTCTTCATCGAGTGTAATGTGAATATGATCTTTCAAAAGTACCTACAGTCATGAAATAGAGAAAATACCCACGATGCATAGGCTTTGATATATAACATAAAATTCATGAAAATTCTCCCCCATAAATAATCTCCCCAGTAATTTGTTCTCCCCCTTTTATTTTGTCCAAAATAGACAAGGAGTAGAAACTAAAGCATGAAAATAAAGTGCATTACTAAAGACAGAATATCATCACAAAGATAAATCAAATAAGCGTATGTAATGATAAACTCAATGGTTCCACAAATTATTTTTGAATTTTTCAAATTTTTCTCAAGTACAAATTTTACAAAAACAACACGCCTTGGAGAAAATACAAAAATAATCGAATCATGGAAGCGAAATGTATGGTTGTGAACATATTCCATACGTTAATCAATACAAACAATCACATCACATGTGCAAGAAGGATTGAGACACTAGTAACGAATGAACTCAAAATCTATCTTAGGTGTAAGAATAGTGAACTCATGTGAATGTGACTTAACCTAATCAATAAATCAATATCGTGAATGATTTTCATACCAATGATGCCCAAAACTATGTAATGCTTTTTGAGATTTTTATAGTAAGTGCAAACCTATTGATTTTCGACTTAACTCCCTCAAAATCTCATATATATGAATAAAATTCACAATTATTTTGAAGAAACCAATGCTCATTTGTAGGGAAGCATCAATGTCACTTTTGTTTTTATGTGTCGTTAATCTTTTTGGATATTTTCTTGCAAATGATGGATTTTCATGCAAAGACTTTGTCTTTGGTATCCGATTTCCATTGCTTAAAATAAAATAATTTTATCGAAAAAAGTGATTTTTCAAATACGGACATTGGTTCTTACATGCACAACTTTTTATTATCTCGTTTTTCACATTTGTTCATTTTAAAAGCACAATTGAGATGAAAACACTACAATCGACATGTGACAAGTAAGTGCAAACACTACAATCGACATGTGACAAGTAAGAGCAACATTCAAATAAGTACGTACTCGTGTGCATTAAAGAAAACAAGGAATCAAACATGTAATAAGATATCATCAAATTGCACCTTAATAACTCCACACATTATAAAGAACATATATGAAATGATTTCATATATTAAAACACTAGGAAATAGTCATGTGGATATGGAATAAATAGGTGACTCGGACATTTTTAATGTTCTTCCATATATGGTGAAAAAAATTTACAAAACTATTTTTGTCTTTTTAAAAAATTTATCAAAATAAAATCTTTTTGTCCTTTTCACCTTTTCTTTAAAAATCGTAAATCTTTTTTGTATTTTTCAAGAAAAAAAAACTTTTGGGATTTTTTGAAAAATATCAAAATGAAAAATATAAGTACAATGATAATAAAATCTAGCAATAGGCATGTAAGATATGAACATGAAAAGCATCCTATGGTAAAAATAAGTCTTAACCTCAATCATTAGGCTCGAAGGAGATCTCAAAAGGAGATGACATCCTAAGAAATTCTTCTATCAATTTTGTGAAGTTTTGACTAATGCTCTACTTGCTCTCTAAAATCCCCAAAATCTCTAATGTAGTGTGTAAGAGCATGCAAAGTAATATGTGTGGGAGTGCGTGCGAGATCTCGTGTAGGCGTAGACTGCAGAGAATACCTATGAGACACTCTCCCTAGCTTAAAATAAATTCCCTAAGGTGACCTTTTTGTTTGTAATGGGAACAAATATAAACGAACTTGGGTCCACCTCTCTCAAAATGTCTAGGATGAGCTATCCTAGGTGGCTTAGGTCGAGGGTCATATGGATCCATCATAAACTCGAGAACCTACTCTGGTGTGGCATGGGAAGTGGATGCACCGTCATAAACTATTCCTTGCCTCTCGATGATACCTAAAGAGGGACTAAGGAACATCTTTCTAACCTAGTTAGATGTGTCCTCTATTGTGACCTTGACCTCCCGGGCACGTTTGAGATCCCTGTGGAGTTGGGATATATAGACTTCATGTTTCTCATGAGTCTCCAATGAAGATTGAAGATCTCCCACAAGACTAGCCATGGTGTTGGTCAAATCGGTCTTTTCCCGGCCTAAAGCGATCAATTGATCATATAAAGAAACTTTCACCTTCTCAAGTTGACTCACGGACGCCTCACATACCCTTAAAACTTTCACCTCTCTCTCTAAATCTAACACCTTAAGAGACAAATCCTTATTAAACTTTTTTTATTTTCAACATCTCGGTTGATAAATCACTAAACGCCTTTTGGATATCCCCTTCTCCCTCACTTGAAATCTCATCCTAAGTTTCACTAGAATGGCTCAAAACATCATCGAGGCTTTCATGTTTAGATATGTTCTCATAGATGTGGGACAAACTTAAAGTGATAACGTGACTAGCCATGAATGAAACACACGTTTCATGTGGTGATTCTCCCCTTGAATCAACCGACTCGATCTTACCATCGTTAAAAGTGGCTTTACTTGCAATACCTTTACTTTTTCTCTTTAGTCTAGTGGGACACTCATGTGCCTTGTGCCCTTTATCCTCACATTTAAAATACCTAATATCTTCCTCTTTCTCACTGCTACTCTTAACCTCATTCCTATTTTTATTTTTCTCAAACATTTTTGTATTGGAAGAATTTTCTTTGAAAAATTTGAGAAACTTTTTAAATTTTTTTGAAAACAAGGACAAATCATCAACTACAAAATCTCCCTCAGAATCAGACTCATAAACTCTCTTATTTTTCTTGTTCTTAGCTTGAGTCTTTAAAGCTACCCCTATATCCTTAGGTTTAATGATTTTAGGAAACGTATCAATCTCGTATATTTGAAAATATGCTACAAGTTCTTCTAACCTAAGAGTGTCTAGGATCCCAAATGAATTAAGCATGGTGACCTTACAAATCAAGCGGGCAGGGAGTGACCTCAAAATCTTTTTCACGACCCTCGTCTCAGGAATTTTCTTATACAAATTAAAATTAGTGTTAACGATGTTCAATAAATGAGTATAAAAATCATCAAATGACTGGAACTCTAACATAGTGACGGTCTCAAATTGGGTGGTCAAATTTTAAAGCTTCGACACTTTTACAGCGTTGCTACCCTCATGTGTGAGGTGTAGGGTATCCCATGTTTCCTTAGGCGTGGCGCACATCATGATGCGGCGGAACTCGTCAGGTGTGACGGCTCTAAAAATAGCGCTAAGGCTGCGGGAGTTATAAGTTCTCCCTTTATACTCATCATCAGTTCAGGAAGGGATGGGTTTAGGATTTGTGACATTATTAACAATGATCGTGGGAGGAGTCAACCCTCTTTCACATACCAACCAAACTCTTTCATCAATTGCTTTTAAAGTGGAATTCATCCCTACTTTCCAGTAGGCATAGTTTAATCCATCGATAATAGGCATCTGATTATATAAGTTATCCATTACCACTCATCTTTTTCAAAATTAACAATTTAAAAGAAATGATATCACTGAAAATTTTGTGAAAAAGATCACATAGTATTTTTTTTCTAACCAGCTCTGATACCAATTTGAGAGAATTGGTATCATAACAAAAACTCTTTGAAAAATCAAGATCACACGATAACTTCATGCAACCAGCTCTGATACCAATTTGAGAGTGCACTATAGGTCTAGTGGTGCAACTTATCTAATTATATTTCAACCCACACAAATAAATTTTATCTTTTTACACTAAGACATGCATCTAGGTGATAAAACAAATAAATTAAATCATGCAACCAGCAAAGGCAAAGCTTAAGGAAAACTCCCTTATGGGCAAAACCTTTATTCAGCACTTTAGAAATATTACAAGGCAGTCATCTTACAATTCTAATTAATACCAATTACAAGTATAACGCGCTAGTCTTTGCAAATCTCTAAAGAATACCACTTGTCTCAAAGTAGTCCACGGGCAGCCTTCCACCCTCGGTATCCACCGATCAGTCTTTATCTTCAGCAATTATCCCCTCGAGAATCACAATGGTCAGCAGTGAAGATGATCTCTCCATAAGAGTAGTGTATGTAGGGATAAAAACTATCTAGGGTTTAAACTGATTCACAAAAATATATTTTGGGGATTTGATTTGTGAATCAAAAAGGTTTTCTAAAATCAAAAGGGTGAAAACTTTCGTAACATGTATGCAGAAATGGTTCTGGAAAAAGTCTTAGAAAAAATAAACACGAAACAATTATTTATAAGATGACACAAAATTCGATCTAGTGACTCATTCGAATGAAAATGAGGCTCGTTTTAATAAGACTAGCAGTTCGTTAGATCGAAAATAAATCTCGTTAGAATGACTTTTCCATCTCGTTTGAACCGGCTTCAAACGACCTTCAAATGACCCCAAACATTTTGCCTATACGCCCTCGTTAGATGCTCCTTTGAACGACTTAGCCATCTTATTCGAACGAGAATGCCTTCTCGTTTGAACGAGGCAGACGAACTTTAAAAAAAATTTAAATAAAAATGTCTCGCCTTTTTAAACAAAAAAATCTTGTTTCAGTTTTAATAAAAATAAAAGATCCCAAAATAAATTTAATGAATACATTTTAATTCCTAAAAAGCTTTATACCTTCATAAACTGGAGAACCATTGAACTTAGAAATGTTGGAGATTCGGTTCTTCGTGATGGATCGAGTCAAATGGTAAGGGGATATGCCATTATTTATGTAAGCATAAGCTATGAACAAATAACATAAATTATGCTCTTACATTTGGAAATATCTTCTTTTTGTGCCAGATCTAGTACTATCGTTGGTTCTTCATTGTAGAGACGAAAATATTTACCGTAGTGAACCTGAGGCGATACAAATGATGGTAAAATAGATATTTTGGACTTAGAGAAAAGTCACTAGCGAAGAACCTATGCTGTAACGAAAACATTCTTCCTTGCAGTGAGTCTGCAGTGAGGCAGGTCGTGGATTAACCAGTATTTATTGTCCAAAAGTTTGAAAGAATTTTGACAAACACTACAAGTATGTTTGTTCACAACCCAAAATAATCATACTTAAAATACACAAATAAGAATGTGAGAAAAGTATATTGCATAGTTAATTATTCAAATTGTCCAGATCAGCTCACAAGTTTTAACACATTTTCCAATTAAAAATCTTAATTTTAGTAAAGTTAAAATAAGGATGGTAAAACTAAGTCACTATAAGTCCTTTACCTTTACTCTTAAGCGGCAATCTCATTGGTTATGGTATGAAGTAGCTTTTCAGATAAATACGAAGAAGTCCGATCTTGTAGTCTTGAATATGAAGATTTTCAGGACAACTTAGAATACGACTCCATGTGTTTTGGAACGGGATAAAACAATTTAATCCTATGGAGCTTTTCGAGCTAACTTGAGCTCTTATGAATTCGTGTAGCTCATTTAAGGATGGTGTGACCGAAGGCGACTAAGATTATTCCTCCTCTAGCTCTCTTTGTAAAGGTTACTTCATCCACGTAAAGATTCCACTTCTTATCGCGATCGAAACTCTCTTCAATTTCTTGACCGTTATAATTTGGTTTTTTCTCAGGTTGCTATTTTTCAAAGAATTTTGCAGCGAAATCTGCAAAATCTTGTCCTTTAAACGGTGTCCCATGTTGATAATCGATATCAAACCTCCCAAGTTTCAGCGACCATTTGGACTTTCACCCAGAGAGGTCAGCCTTTCTTAGGACTTCCTTTAGTGGAAAAGAGGTTATAATTATTATTATATGTGTTCTTCGAAGTAGTGTTTTAACTTGTGCGAAGTTATTACCAACGAAAAAGCCAAAATTTTAAGGGGTGATATCATAGTTCGGCCCAACAGTGTTTTTTTTACTAACATAGTAAATTGGGGTTTGTCGTTCTTCACTCTTGCAGACTAAAGATGAGCCGATTGCACGATCAAATATTGCTAAGTATAAATAAAGTGAATCCCCCGGATTGGGAACTTGATTAGAGGTTATCGATTCAATTAAAGTAATTCTTGATTTTCTCCAATGTCATTGAACAGTCAGCCAAATACGTACGTTCACGAGTGATTATTCTCTCTAATTCACAGAGTCTCAATACTCTTGATTACATTCCCCACACATTATACTATAGTGGATTTAATATTCGACCCAAATGTTTAAGAGAGCAAATACTTCATAAATTAATATTATAAATATAGTAAATACATATTGTATTTTGGGTCAATTATTAAATAGTCCCTACTATAAATATATATTTTTTAAAAAGGACACATACTTTTAGTTTAACCCATTTAGTCCCTCAAGCACTCAATATCCTCTTATTTTTAAATGTCCGCGCCAGCGGCACTCTCTCTCCAAAATATGTGGCAAAGGACTTTTTGAGGCAAAATAAAAAAGTTTGAACTAAATGGATATTAAAAAATGTCCGAGGGACTATTTAGTATATGTCCCTTATATTTTCAATAAATGAATTTGATGTGGCATGTTAAAAATTCATATTGAACATATATTTTGCATGTTGATTATTGATTAGATTGTTTCAAATACTAAATTTATATATAAATATAATCTTGATATTTAAAAAGTGTATATTTTTCAATTTGTAAAAGGAAAAAAATATTTCGTCCAAATTTTTCATTTTATTTTATTTTTTGTATAAGAAGATGATTTAATCTTATTTTATATTGAGTGCACACTATTAAAACCTGTAGTTAAACAGTTATAAATATTTAAACACATCTTAAGTAACCCCATCATTTAATAATTGACTGGTCGTGACAGAATTGACTCGTTTGCATGGTTACGTTGAAAAGCAGAAGCGAGAATTGACTTGTTTCACTCGGCCTCTAGTTGGCCCCCCCAACCCAAGTTGCGGATTATCCACAAATTATGTCAAAAAGTTAAAACTCTCGTGCATTTGCAATTATAACAGCACTCACCCACAACGTGTCAAATAGGCAACCGCAAGATCAAACAAATCCAACATTCCATAAACGGCCACGTAGCCAATGCTTATCGACAAATAAACGGTGGAAAATTCTCCACGTGTCGCAGTCGATCCGATATTAGACCCCCGATCCAACGACTCGGCACACTCCACACACTGAAAAGAGCAACAAACACCCCCCCCCCCAGATGTCCTAACCCCAATCCGTACCCGGAAACTTTCCCGGTAACCAAACACCCCGCGTCCCCTACTCTCCCGCCAAAAAAATCAGATTCTTTATTTGTTAGAAGTAATTGTAGTGTGAATAAGGTATGGCGGATTCGGATAACGAATCGGGAGGGCACAACGGTAGCAGTGAGTTGTCTGCTAGAGAGCAAGACCGGTTTTTGCCGATAGCAAACGTGAGCCGGATCATGAAAAAGGCGTTACCAGCTAACGCTAAGATCTCAAAAGACGCTAAAGAGACCGTGCAAGAGTGCGTTTCGGAGTTCATAAGTTTCATAACGGGTGAGGCCTCCGACAAGTGCCAAAGAGAGAAACGCAAGACCATCAACGGTGATGACCTTCTCTGGGCCATGACAACTTTAGGCTTCGAGGACTACGTTGAGCCTCTCAAGGTTTATCTTGCCAAGTATAGAGAGATGGAAGGGGAAAAAACCACCATGGGTGTTCGCCCAGGTGAAAAAGATGGATCCGGCGGTGGTAGTGGTAGTGGTACTAGTGGTGGTGGGATGTATGGTGGGATGCAAAATTCAATGATGATGATGGGGGGCCACCACCACCATCATAATCATCATCAGGGACAGATGTACGGTTCTGGGTCCTATCACCAAATGGGAGGTGGTAGTGGGGTTGTTGGAAAGGGTGGAGATCCCACTGTTAGGCCAAGGTAGTTGGCTTGGGTGGTTGCAGTTAAAAAATCAAAATCATTATCGCTTCGTTACTGTTTTAGGCTTCTTTTTATCTTTTAATCATGTGTGGGACTTTTCTTTTTCGGGGAAGCGTTATATTTGTACTAGACAGCACAAGATGTAAACTCTAATTATAGGGATTTTGGGGGAGTGGAATTTGTAATTGAGGGAGATCAACGGCGTGTGTGGGAGTTTGTATGTTAAAATTTTCTACTTTTAGACATTCAATCATGGGCCAATCACACTAGGTAAGGTAATATTGAGTTTGAGTTGTTTTTGTACTGACAGTTGGGAACAGAAACCCGTAGGACAATCTTTGTACTATGGACTGGGAGGGGTGTGCGTGTTATGTTTTGGGAAAGGTGGAATATGTCCCTTGTTACCTCTAATGTTTACTCTTTTTTCTTTGTGTTCTACTAAGTAGGAAAATCGTTATTTATTTTATATACGGTTTCATCATGATTTGTAAATTCTACTAACACACGTACTTTGTACCCAATTTGAAACTTTATTAGAGTTGAGTCATACAATGGCTACAAAAAATAGGAAATCAATGTCCCGTCTTATAATTAATTATTGTACATCACTCAATTAAGTGTATTAACACTTTATTAAAGTATCACATTAATTTGCATTTATAATATTTTCTTATTTGTTACAAATAATTTATGCAAAGATTATGAACTTATCTAATTTGTATAAGTATATAAAAATTGTTACCCTAAAATATGTGAGGGTGAGACGTGACAGTAATAAATGTTTCTTATTAATTGGTAGTATATATCTTTGGTTTTAAGAGTTAGAGGTAGTCAACAGGCATCTAAGCCATCTCATATTATATTTTGCCACTTTGTAACCCCAAACGGTTGGGTCCAATAATCAAAGATGACACCAGGAAAAAATTAATCAATATATAATCAATATATACGGAGTTGCAACAAATATAATTTCTTCAACTCTCGACAATGAAAGCAGATATTAAAATCGAAACGACATATTTGAATTGAGATCAGAGCAAGGGTTTCGAATTATATCGGAGTAGGTGATTTCAATCTGAACTAAATTTCAAATCATTATTTGTGTATATATGTGTGTGTCAAGAACTCTTTCTTTCTCACGTAATCTCATATTCACAATTACACATGAAGTATTTCTCTTTCATGTTATCTCATATGCAGATGGATGTCTATTTTACATATACACAAGTAACTGAGTTGAAGAAAGGAGTATATCAACTCCAATTTGCAATTTTGGAATACATCCTCATATTATTGTGTACATGCAAATCTAATTAATTTCAAAAATCAAATTTAAAATATATTTTTTTTATTAAATTTGTTTTTCAAGTGCCTTTTTTTTGTAACTTTTGTAAATCAAAATTAAAAATATCGATTGCAGTTACCGAATGTCATTAATATTACTTTTGATATTAATTTAAAATTCAATTCCTTTTCATTAGTAGAATATATTAAATGAACCATGCTTTAAAAACAAAACAATACAAATTATATATATTCGGCCACACATCTCGTGGCCTGCATGCTAGTATATAATATTAAAAGTGGTGTCTCTTCATGGCATAGCAATTGATTTACATTTATTAGCATCTGATTGTTTACATTTATTAGCATCTGCTTTTTTTTGGTTTATATAGCTGGTTTTTATAAATGAGGACCTTATTTGTTTTTTTCTTTTACATATTTGATATATATGTCTTCCTCAACTGTTTATCTTTTCTAACTAAACCAATCAACTACCTAATACCCTCAGCTTCTTGTGCCTCCCATTCCCCTCATATTACATTTTTTAACCCGTTTAAGCTATGTTTGTCCATCCTTTCATCTTCCATGGGTAGTAATGGTCGATCCCTTCCTACCCCATGGTTACAGTTTTATATGAGATTGGTTATTGGAATCCACCTATCTCTTTTTCTTTGGAGCATATATGATATGCCCAAATACAACCTCATCTCAGGACGAGACCACATCACTCCAAACAGCCAAGCTTATGAACCAGCTCACGGGTCACATTCAAGACTCATCCAAGATAAGGTTGGCCTCGTATATGCAACCTCAACCATTCAATAAGCCGAGACCCTAAGAAAGAGTCAGAGCAACAAAGGACATCTCTCGTCCTATCGCCCAACCGACACCAAGGATTGGCCAACTTAGACAACCTCGACTTGAGCTCCTCAGGCTGAGACCACACTTTTCAGTTTCATGGGTAAGGTCAATCACTCCATCAACAACCTCATACTCGGCCGTGGTCGAGACATCTGGAGATGATACCATGAGCGGACGAGCAATAGAACATACCTAGGTGACGTGTTCCACGTGAGCAATTCTGTTATAACCAAAATTATTCTCCTCCCGTGAGGGGGAATTTCATCATCATTACATACTTGTGCATGAACAGGTGTTGCTACCCGAGTGGATGCCCTCACTTATGCACACCTTCAAAACTGAGTTAGATTGTGAATTTTGGTGTTGTCCTCTTGCAAAGCTGAGTTAGCAGTTTGCATCTCAGCTCGGAGATTACTTTCCATTGTGACAACATCTATCCCCTTTTGAATCAAGGGCATCCTCTTGCTGATCCAGTCTCCCATCTTGTGCAAGGAGACTATACCCTGCAAAATACGATAAGACAAGTCAGTATGAAGTTTCATCAAAGACGACACACCACTTATCAACTATGTGGATGGGAAATTCCTAAAAAGATACCTGGACAACTTTGTGGATGGAAAAGTCAGTTAATAACGCAATATCCATCAACTGAAGGAATCTCTTATCAGCTTTAAACATAATACAACCGATGGAATCAATGGCCCGTCGGCTATAGCAGATGACGCTATCATCGACTATCTTTAGCTACGATAGACTGGAAACAAGCACGTCCTTCGATGAGATAGGAATGGCTTGAACCTGACGACCATGCTTCGAAGGACGAGTTGTGGTGGTATCATCAACTCGGGTCCTCTTCTTCTTTTGAGCTTCATCAACTCGGCTGGGGCTGCCTGCGGATGACTTTTTGGTTGCTGGAGGAGCAGGGGGCTTACTCCTCTGACCACGGTTACGTACTAACTTTCTTAAGCTTGGAGCCACCATTTTTCAAAGAGTGTAAAAAATTCCTTTCGGACGACCTGTAAATGATAGACCTGGGAAGTTAGTTATAAATATCTGAGAAACATGAAGATATACTTGGCAAAGTTTATCACTTACACAACTCCTCCAAGGGGCCAATGTCAATACCTGTCTGAGATAGGTAGTATGGAGTCATCAGATGCTCAAACTTGGCCAGACGACCTTTCTCACCCTGTTCCCAGATCTTATTGACCATCTCATAAGCCTCAGTGTTCAAACTTGGCTCTAATTTGGCCACCGCTAGGAATTTGCCCCACTTCAGAGGGGGCTCTAGGTTCAGAGGTCCCACAAGCTTAGGTTGGGTCAAACTCCCATGCCCCAGAAACAAAAAAGTAGCGAGGCTTCCAGTTATGGTTGGAGGTTTGGGCAACTGGCAAAAGTTTCTTCTTGGATTTCCTGGCTACGAGGTGGTAGTAGCCAGGTTGGGTCTTTGGGGACGATGGTGTATAACAGACAAGGAAAAGGTTTAGTGGAATGTCAGTATGGTGAACTGTCCTCTAAAGTATGATAGAGCCAAGGATGACCTTCTAGGCATTCATAGAAAGCTGATAGGGTGCAAGCCTGAGATGGGCCAAAATGGCACGGATTGTAGGATTGATGGGAAGCCGAAAGCCTTGGTTAGACATTTTCTCATAAACACAAAGTTCGCCTTCCCGGTCGTGAAACGCTCTCTCATCCTTATCAGGTTTTCTCATAGAAATAGAGGAATCTATCCCATATAAGTGTCTTCAGACTAAGAGGTCGGCCTCAAACACTGTGCTCTCATACTCCTCGGCCACTAATGCATCTATCTCACTCTCCTCACCACTGCTTTCTTGAGACTTGTCTTGAGGATCATTCTGAGTTTGTGGATTACTTAGGTATCCACTGGGGAACCTTTCTGCAAACTCGGCCCAAGTTGCAACTATTAGGGGAATTGCATCCACAGGGGATGGAATTGCTACATTAGGCTAAAAAATCTGAACAGATTCAGATTGATTTGAAGCCTCAGCTATCTGAGAAGAAAACACACGAGAAGTGTCCTCGTCTACATCAGACCCCTCAGTATGGGATTCAACATAATCCATGGCCTCCTTAAATGAATCCACATTCTCAGCCGCCTTAGATGTTGACATAGGGTTATTTTGAGATGAGGACGACATAGACATGGGATCACTTGGTTCAACAACAGGGGGATCGCAGGGCTCAGAGGATTTAGGGTAGACGACAGCAAAAACGGGAGGATAAATAGGACTAAGGGGGAAATCCTCGGCCTTACGCCTCTTGACCACTTCAGACTCTATCCTCCTAATATGTTCGAAGCAATTATCTATGACACTGGGAAATTCCTCGGCTAACTTGTAAAGATGTCTTAACATCAAAGGACGAGGTTTGACTTGAGTAAAAAATGTGGAAAAAAGAGATAAACAGTTTAGAATATTGACTAAGGTTGACTAAAGATCTAACTGGAAGCTAAAAGGTTTTCAGGCAAGAACTCCAAAAACAACAACCTTGAAGATGGACGAAGAAGATGACTGGAGGCGATCGAAAAAAGATCAAAACATCGAAAAAGCCTAAAAAACCTATCCAACTAAGCAACAACCTATACCAACCACCTAGAAGTAGCCCAGGGAAAGCCCAAGTGGGTCCAAATATACCCTACCTTCATCGAAAAATGCAAATTCCACCAGATATAAAAAAAGGAGCAAGATGGAACCAATTTTAAATGAAAAAGAAGCATTGAAATGAGAAAGAGAGGAAGGATACCTGGAAAAAAGAGAAAATAGGAGCAAGTCGCAGGATGTTCATAAGGTTAGAGAGAGAAAATAGGCGGGAGCTCTTGGAGCAGATAAAGAGGAAAGAAAAAAATTTAGGGTTTAAATATTAGGGTAATGATTAGCATAATTCCCAAAATAGGTCATCATTTGTAGGCACAAAGCCCAATGCGTTCAGCCGTCACATCAAACTTGGAAAAAATGGCATTCAACTAGAACTGTGACATGTGTCACCCTCTTACATATCAAGATATATCTAATCGATGCATTAGAAGACATTTTATCAATGGACAGCACCGACTCATATCCCCCATCCACCTCTTCACATAGATTGCTGAGGGCTAAGGGGTCATTGATATGCCCAAATATAACCTCATCTCAGGACGAGACCGAATCACTCCAAACATCCGAGCTTGTGAACCACCTCACGGGTCACCTCCAGGACTCATCCAAGATAAGGTCGGCCTCGTATATGAAACCTCGACCATTCAATAGGTCGAGACCCTAAGAAGGAGTCAGAGCAACAAAGGACATCTCTCGTCCTATCGCCAAGATGACACCAGGGGTTGGACAACTTAGACAACCTCGACATGAGCTCCTTAGGTTGATACCACACTTGCCAGTTTTACGAGTAAGGTCAACCGTTCCATCAACAACCTCACACTCAGCCGTGGCTGAGACATCTGGAGACGATACCATGAGCGAATGAGAAATAGAACATACCCAGGTGACATGTCCCATGTGAGCAATTCAGTTATAATCAAAATTATTCTCCTCGCGTGAGGGGGATTTCATCATCATTACATACTTGTGCATGGACAGCTGTCGCTACCCGAGTGGATGCCCTCACCTGTGCACACCTTCAATATGCTTGGGGGTGTGCATTACACCCCCCATGCACTATATAAACTCGTCATCTTCTTCATTGTAAATGATCAATTAATTCAAACCCTAAATAAAACTCTGCTCAATTGTAAACAGAAGAGAGAGAGAGGGAGAGAGCTGGTGTTGTAATCAGGCCATTAGAGCCATATTTACTAGTGAAACTCACTCACACACATAGTGGACGTTGGCTCCAACCGAACCAATTAAATTCAGATGTTCATCCTCTTCACCTCATCTCTTTCTTTGATAGCTTTCTCTGTGATTATTGCCATTGTGGTATTACCTGTTTGAGCTTTATACATTTATGACCTAGTGACACCATTTCTGGTATCATCAATTTATATGGTACACACTAACTCATTTTGGAGCATATCTTCACTGCGCAATGAATTGTCATTGAAAACAAGGTACTTTCCATTCCATTATCACCATCTTCATTGAAATAAAGGTGTGTTCTTCTTGGTAGTGGTCTGTTTTGAAATAAAGTAAAAGAAAATTACTAACAAGATTTTTTCATACTACGCGTTTGTCTTTTGATCTATGTGATGTAATTCTTTGTAATGGTTGGGAGAAGGATAAGGAGACGTAGCATTTCATTTGTTTAATAGTGTATTTTTAGGTAAACATAAAGGGATTATGTAATTTGAAAAAATGAATCGGGTTTATTATAATAAAATGTAATACGAAAATACATCCCACTATTTTAAAGTGTGAAATTTTTGCTACAAAAATATATTCCACTACTTTATACTCGATAATATTTTCATTTAAATCTCATAATAGCAGTTCAGTTTTGAAACTTTAACAATACATCTTAGTACGGAGAATCACTTTTCTTGGGCATAATTGGTGCTTCAGTTTTTCCCATTATCCCTCCGTATAAAATGTGACAATTTCTTTTCGTTGAGCAGTGAAAATTTTTGGGCAACATTTCAAATATGATTCTTGAGAATGCAGGCCATATAACTTTGGACATTGAAAGTACAACTCAGTCTGTGTTGCAATTAGCACTATTTCTAGGATAAAAATATGAAAAATCAATACTCATGTTTCCATTTATAGACTTCAATGGCTACAAACCTGAATCAAATCTAAGACCTAATGTAAACTCTCAAATGAGTATTGTTAGCTATCTTAAAAATGAATATTAATAATTAAGGGTCTGTTTGGTTTCAAAGTGGACAAATGGTCTGGATGGAAAAAAATTCATGGCACGAAAAAATTTTCCGGGTTGTTTGATAACATCAATTTTTCAGGTCGCAAAAGTGAGATGTTTGATAGAATTAATGTTGAAAATGACAAATGTAAAACAAAATGATATATTAAAAAATTGACTTTTAACCACATAAAATTCTTAACAAAAAAATAGTTTCTAGAAAAATAATTTTAACACGAAACAACTTACAATGATTTTTTTTTTTAAAAATAGCTGTAATACCCCGTCATTTTTAGGACTGAGAATTAAATTTATTTGAATTGGAAAATTTTAAATTTGGCACTTGAGGTCAAAATTTGAAGATGTCATAGAGTATTTCGAATGATGATTCTAAGGGCATGATTGATTCGAGATAGGTCGAGATAGCCAAAATGATTGTCCTTGGGTTTTATTTTGGTTCCGAAATATTTTAAGTTAGTTTGAATCGAATTGGAGTAAACGAGTCATTTAAAGTGTATATTATCATTTAAAGTTGGGTATTTTGGGAGATTAGGCTTATTAAGCCTACGTGAGATAACAATCTCACTTTTGAGAAATTGAGAAAGCCCTAGAGAGAGAGAGAGAGAAGAGGAAAGGAAGAAGAGAAAGAGGAAAACCTTGGAGTTTCCGGCCAATACGCAATTTCGAGGAAGATTCAACCTCTACAACTTTGAGGCAAGTGATTAAACTTGCTAAATAATCTATGTGTGTAATTTATTTCATGATTTGTGGAGAAAATATGGATTTTGAGTTTATATGTCAAAACCTAGATTTTAGTTAAGTCTTGCATTGCTAAATAATCAGTTGCTGGTAACCCGAGATAAAGTGAGTAATTCGTAGAAGATGATAGCATTGTGAAGTATTTTTATATATCCTATAAGTGATTGTGTTGGATATTTAAATGTACGCTAAAAGTGTTATGTGTGCGTGCTTGTTAGGGTTGAATGATAGTGTTTTATAACTAGGATAATGTTATATAGTCCCTAAAGGTACTTTGTGATAGCTTATTTAGGGACTTAGAGTAGTATTCTAAATAATTTGGTATTGTTATCTGCGTTGTGTACCGAGGGCATAATGGATCCCGACAATCAACATTGTTAAGGAGTAGTGTATTGGGGGGGTTCCTTGTTTGGATTTTTCTTTGCGAGACGTCCCACGCACGAAACGCAGTGCAATATTGAGAGTTGGGAGAAGTTTAGTCCTTTGTACTCAAATTTATGTGCTATAGCAAATCAATGCTTTATGAGAACAAAAAGATGATGTGTGACTATTCTGATTCTAATAACTTTTTTAAGTTAATAATTCGAGACTGAAGAATATTATTTATATATTAAGGTATAAGCTCCGGTGCAATCTTAGGTTATATTAAAATAAAAGATACGGGTTTTAATTTAGATAGTGGGTTACACGGGTATAGGTTATATGTTGATTAAGATTGAATTGTCCCTAGAATGTGTCGGGTAGCTTAGTTGAGATTCACGTGCATACGTTTAGGTTGAGGGGTGAGATGGAGTTCCAAGAGAGTGAGACTCCACTTTATTCATGGAATAGTGCATTTATAATTATTATGCATTTAATACACTTGCTAAAACTGTTTTACACCTCGGGCTCTGACCCGTTTATATTTATCTCTTGCTGTACATATATTGTAATATATATATATATATATATATATATATATATATATATATATATATATATATATATATATATATATATATATATATATTATAGGTGTCCCGCCGCAAGGATACCAATGATGCTTTTCTATCTAGTGTCCTCGAGCTGTAGCAGATGCGGACTGTTAGAGGATTTTGTTAGCTGCTTCCTATCTTTTATAATTGTAGATAGTATTCAATTTGTATATCGAGTTTATGCCCAAGGTCTATATGTAGCATTTTATATTCCTCTTCTCAGGATTTTTGTATTGTCTGTGACCCGACAGTATATATTCGGGTATTTCCTTTTATGTATTTATGTCGTATTAGGGGATTATTTCCTTTTATCTTAGTATGTGTGTATACATTATCATGTTCAGCACTTGTTATGTTGTTCGTTTGTTGAGGGTTGTTGTATGTTTTAAAAATTTTGGCATCTGCTTATTTTAGTAGTGGGTAGTTAGCTATATTTATTTAGTCTCAACAGTAGATGCTGAGAATGATCCACTTGAGATTTCTAATTTATTATAGTATAGGTCTGGCCACTCATTATTATTTTAAGCGGGGTGCCACAGGTGGTATCGGAGCATCAGGTTCTAGTGTCTTTAGGATCTGTCCAGGTTTTCTACGTTCTTCCGTAAGTGTTCTTGATGTGGAGCCCTACTATTAGGATTGTTGTGTTCATTACGCCTATATTTTCTTCTGCGATGTGTAATCACTTGAAAAAAATTCTGATACAGTTGCTCTTGTTTCAGATGCCATCGAAGAGAGGTCGTCCAGGTAGGGCAAACAAAGGGGCTGAGAATATGGAACCCCAAATGCCTCAAAGGACTATGACCACAACCGAAGTTGCCAATATTATGGCACAAGCAGTAACTACTGCCATTTCTGCGATGGCACATCAACCTGTAACTCAATTAGCCCAAGCCCACCCAGGGCCTCTCTACGTGGGAAAGAGTACGGGAAGATTTTCCAAAGAGACATCCTCCAGAATTTTCGGAGGGAGCTGATGCAATAGTTACAAGTCGTTGGAAGAAAGGTATGCAAAGGCACCTTCGAATTATTGAATGCAGTGAGGTGCAGAAGAAATTACTCGTCACCTTTAAATTAACAGGTGCCGCTCTCTAATGGTGGGAATAAATCACCACATCGGAGCAGAGAGATGCAATGCCTATAGTAGAGTTTTAGTAGCACTTTGATCGAAAGTATTTTCCTTCCGTGATTCAGACGAAAATGAGGAGACAATTACTGGATGTGTCTCAAAGTGATCGAATGGTGGCTGTGTACAAAGAAGAATTTACTCGATTGGAGAATTTAGTGCGCGATGAGGTAGATATGGAGGATAAGAGAATAACGAAGTTCGTGGGAGCTTTAGAATGGAGAATTCAACTGCACTTATTAGGGAACCCAACATTATTGACTTTTATCGAGGTGGTGAATGTGGTATTATTACAGTGTCAGGAGTATCGTCTTCATTTGAAATGGGGTAAGAAATTTAGAGACTCGAGTTTATCAAGTAAGTTTGGAGAAGAAGATGTCGGTGGAGCAAGATAGTATAAGCAGTATTATCAAGGGTCGCAATAGCGTTTTGTTCCTCAGGATGGGCATGGAGGATTTGCTGATAGATGTTTCTTTTATAGAGAAATAGGCCATAAAAAAAGGGATTGTCCTGAAAGAAGTAGAAGGAAACTTTTTGAGGAGGTTTTGGATATACAACCCCTACAACAGATCAAAGGCCAGTTTGGGCAGGAGGACTTCGAACAGGAACCCATGGATGAAGCGAGGCAGTCGGAATATGGAGGTAATATGTAAATTGTTTTCTTTTATGTTTAGGATTTTGCTTTGAGGGGTATTGGGAGTGTCGCAAGTAAGATTTTAATAAGAGGTTAGTTGTTATAACCCTGTTATGTATGGAATGACCTTGAAGGGAGGAGTGAGCAAGTGGGTCACTTAGACGATATCTTTCGGAAGAATAGATTGTCCTGCGATGTGCTAGTAGAGAGTTAGGATTTTGTTTCAGAAATAGGAACTATTAAAGTTGTGGAAGCAGTAACGGTAAAGCTATCATTTTATAGTTATGCTAGACACCGATATTTGTAATGTTCTAGTTGTGGAAGGGCCTATCGTATGACAATGTTTTATTATGATGTAAAGGATTTTTGTTGCTGGAGAGATTCAGGGTTTAGCGGGATCGTTGTTGAGCTAGGAATTTTAGCTCATGGTTGTGTGCGTGTTGAGAATTAGAAGGTTGGTAAGAGTTTGCAATTGTTGACACCTTGTGTCTTGGGCATAAGGTATTTGATTTGTGTGTTGGAAGACATAAAACTATTTTGTAGTACATTATTTTATAGGCCTTCGACATTATCTAAATGATTCAAAAATATTTTAAAAACTTTAGTCCTAGTCTAACTGATCTCAATCCCTGACAGAGTTACACAGTAGTGTATTGGAGGGGTTCCTTATTTGGATTTATAAAATCTACTATAGGCATTGCATCTCTCTGCTCCGATGTGGTGATTTATTCCCACCATTAGAGAGCGGCAACAGTTAATTTAAAGGTGGCGAGTAATTTCTTCTACACCTCACTGCATTCAACCATTCGAAGATGCCTTTGCATACCTTTCTTCCAACGACTTGCAACTATTACATCAGCTCCCTTAAAAAATTCTAGAGGATGTCCCTTTGGAAAATCTTCTCATCCTCTTTCCCACGCAGAGAGGCCCTAGGTGGTCTTGGGCTACTTAAGTTACAAGTTGATGTGCCATCACAGAAATGTCAGCAGTTACTGCTTGTGCCATAATATTGGCAACTTCGGTTGTGGTCACAGTCCTTTGAGGCATTTGGGATTCCATATTCTCAGCCCCTCTATTTGCCCTGCCTGGAAGACCTCTCTTCGATGGCATCTGAAACAAGAGCAACTGTATCAAAATTTCGTTCAAGTGATTACACATCGTAGAAGAAAATATAGGCGTAATGAACACAACAGTCCAAATAGTAGGGCTCCACATCAAGTACACTTACGGAAAAATGTAGAGAACCTGCACAGATCCTAAAGACACTAGAACCTGATGCTCTGATACCACTTGTGGCACCCCACTTAAAATAATATGGGTGGCCAACCCTATACTATAATAAATTAGGAATCTCAAGTGGATCAATCTCAGCATCTACTGTTGAGACTAAATAAACTTAGCTATAACGGGGTGTCACAATAGTCTTTAACAATAAAATTAATCTATAACGGGGAAAAACATAGTTTTTGAAAGAAAAAAGTTTGTAATGAAAATACATTTAAAAAAATAGTTTTTTGTCCAAAAATAAAATTGTTTTTTAATGAAAAATGATTTTTTTAAGAAAAACAATTTCAACACACAAAAACAGCTTTTAGTGAAAAAACTGTTTTTTAAAAACAGTTTTAGAAAAAAAAATAGTTATAACGAAATTAAAAAAATTTTAAAAAAATAATATTTAATGAAAAACAAATTTTAACAATAAAAAATAGTTTTTGGCTAAAATAAAATAGATTTTTAACGAAAAATATTTTTTTGTGAAACTTTTTTTAGAAAATAATTTTAACACAAAACTGTTTTTAGTGAAAACCCATTTAAAAAAAATAGTTTTTAGCCTAAAAACTATTATAACGAAAAATAAAAAACATTTCAAAACAATTTTTAACAAAATAAAAAAACTTTTAACCGAGATTTATAAGTTAAAAAAAATAATTTTCATAGCAATGGACAATCTGTGGGAAAAATTTGTCATCTTATACAGGTAAGCAAAATTTGCTCACAAAGTTTCCACAAGGATGACAAATAATGTATGTGGACATGGTATCCATGCAAAATTTGCTATGAAAAATAATGGCTATCAAATGCACAAAATGGTAAGAAAAACCTTTGTTTACTACCACTTGCCATGAAAAATAAGTCCTACCAAACGGAGCCTTAGATATCTAAATAATCTAATCTAAAAAAACAATCACACTTAAAAATGTTGCTCAATGGTTTAGTTGCTGATGGAATACATGGCCTGATGTGTAGTTGGGGATTAAGAATGTCATACAAATTGTTAACGCCCAATACAAAACGCCCGCGCATCGCGCGATGTTAAAACCTTGTAAAAGGTGATAACTGGGCATCTTAATATCAATTACTAGAATTGGTTAAGTTTCTCATTTTATTGCCTAAAATAAAAATATTAAAGTAATTATAATTAATGTCATGAATCTTACAACTTTAAACATTTAAATTTGTTCGCCATTATTGACCCTCCTTTAAGTATGGGCATGGGTTAGTCAGTTTTGGGTTTCAATCATTCTTCTACTTAATTGATCTAAAAAAATTTGTTGTGATCATCCAAAATTTTAGGTGCAATTGGATTCAGTTCGGTTGTATTCGTTTTGGCTCGAAAGTTATAAGGGATAAATTTATTACATGATTTTCAACACATAAATAAATCATTGGCAGTTTGATATCTTTTTATATACAAACAAATAATTTAGCAAGATGAAATTTTAAACTAGAATGAAATTGAAACTACAGTTCAAATAAGATAAAATTATAATAAGATGAAATTAGGCTAAAATTGTGATTAAATTAGAAAAAATAGACATGGAGAAATACATATACCTAAAATTTAAAATTTAGTAATTGTGATGAACTCCATAGCTTTCTAGATGAATGTGAGTGATTTGAACCCAACGACAATCCTTAGATTTTAACACTTTAGCCTTACATTTGAACACAATAAGTGGATTCTTCAATTTGAAGGGATGAACATATTAAAACGACTCTTCAAGGGATGAGAGCACGAAAAGGCTTCAATTTGGAGGGGTGAAGTTTAGTTTTTTAAACTTTTCGGTGATTCTTTAATGAAAAAAATGGATTCGAGAGAGATATTCATTATGGTTTTCTCGTAAATGAAACAGAGACTTTAAGAAACAAATAGTGAATTTGAGTTAATTTGGGTTCTAAATGAGGGTCTAAGAGAATAAATTATATTTGTCTTATAAAATACACAAAGAGTTATGTCCAATTGAAACCTATATTTTCCTATAAATACCGTGGAATTGGTCTAGTTTAATCGGTCTTTATCTGCTTGGACCAGTGTAATTGATTTTTATCTTTTCAAGCCAATTTTAAAATAGATCTTATATTTTGGACCAATTAAATTCAGTTTATGGGGGTTGATATGTTTTTTGTCCACCCTTACCCTCATTTAAGATTGTCAATAAATTTCAACTCAGATAGTAGCTTTCCTCCCCCTTTCTCTTATGCTTTCTTCCTTCCCAAACTTCAAAACCTAGTGTAGAAGTAGGCGCCTAGGGCTCTAAGTTAAATTTAATTAAACCTAATTAGTTAGTGCGTCCTTAAAAGAAAATTCATGTTTTAATTTAACCAGATTTTAATATTACCAAATAAAATTAATTGGTTTAATTTTATATAGTGATGCAATAAATAAATGCAAAAAGTAAAAAGAATGAAACCAAAAAAATAAGAAATTTATACTAGAAACTGTCCCAGGAGAAACCACTATTACACCAAGCCCAACAATCCCACTATTATCAAACGAGTTTACAAAAACTATCGATAGAATGTACATTTTACATATATGAAACCGATTATCGACACAAAGTCACCCCCTTGCATTTTCTTCCGATTCATATACCCTTACTAGGAATCATCTACTTTGAAAATGTAACCTTATTATATATAGCTTGGTTGGATAACTTTTGTGTCAAAGCATTTGAGTCATGCACTAAGTCGATGACAAAAGACACACTTTGTATATTGCGTGTGAGTGAGTTATGTTACATTACTTATGAATAACGAGCTTTGAAGATTTTTACGGCTTCTCCACATCCAAAACTTTCATTGTGGATCTATCGAAGTGTATCCTTTTTCATATTGTCTTATTTGTTTATCATTTGGCTGTGCACACATTCACGATCTCTACATGAGTATTCCCTTCGAAAAATGATTTTTTAAAATTCCTTAATATATATTTATGCTTTTTAAAAAGGGAATACGATTTGTATTTTGGTTTGAAAGTTGTTTATTAAAAGTTTATCTATACTGCCTCTTGTTGTTCACACGGTGTGAAATTACCCTATGTGCACGGAAGCATGGCTTTTGGGCTTAAGGAACTCTTTGCCTAAGACCGTGTGCATGGAGTTAGTTTACTTTTGTGCACACGACTCATTGATTTTTTAGGTTAATTAATTTTCTGGCTAAAGTTATGTGCATGGTGCTTATTTTTACCCATGGGCAAGGTGACACTTTAGTTCAAATTTGTCTATAAATAGACATTGTTTCCCTCCAGAAGGTATAACACTTTTTTTAATTTCAAAATGGAGTTACTTTTAGTAGATTTCAACATTTGAGAAAATATTTTTTCTTTTCCTTTTGAAATTAAAGTGTTTAAACTCATTTGGAGAGATTTTTAGCTTAAATGTATATATACTATTGAGAATTGATTTGAGAGGTTTAAATCCACAATACTTGGATGGTCGTTCTAAATGGATCCAATGTTCCCGTAAAAGTTGTTATTGATAAACCGGTTCCCAAAGATGAAAGTGAGCGGAACGACTATGATATTAAAAAATTTAAGTAAATAATAAAGATATGAATATCTTACACTGTGTTTTAGACGATAATGAATGTAAAAGAATTTTTTTATTATGAATCCACAAAAAAAATTTGTTATAGACTACAAATTACTCATAAAGAAACTAATCAAGTTAAAGAAGATAAAATTGGTATGCTTATTCTTAGTTATGATCTATTTAGAATAAACCGAATCAATCCATTCAAGAAATATTTACTAGATTTACCAACATTATTAATCGTTTAAAATCTCTTAGAAAGTCTTATACTAACAAGAAAAATGTGAGTAAAATTCTTAGGTCACTTCCAAAAAGTTGGCTACTGAAGATGCTCATTATTAAATAAGCATTGAGAAAAATAGCTATTAGCCTTGATGAGCTTCTAAAATCCTTCATCACTTTTGAAATGCAGTTTAAGGAGCATGAAGAAGAAGAGAGACCTAAAGCAAAGAAAACTCTTTCTTTCAAATATTCAAGTAGAGATGATGAAATTGATAATGAAGAAAAAGACGAAGAAGATGATATTGCTCTCTTGGCCAAAGGTTTCAAGAAATTTCTTGTAAGAAGAAAATAAGTAAATGAAGGAAGAATAAATAATTTCTCTTAAATAAAATATAATGAAGGAAATTAATTTCCAAATCCAAACCGATGTGCTACAATTGCAATGAAGTTAGTCATATTAGACAAAACTATCCAAAATCTAAAGATAACAAAGAATATAGAATAGAAAGAAGAGATAGTAGAGAAATGAGCAAAGGATAGAAGGCAATGAACACCACCACATGAAGTGACTCTTATATTTGTATCTTCGGTGATGATTTAAGTGACGATGAGATCGCTAACCTTTGTCTCATGGAAAATGAGGAGGAGTTAAACTCTAATTATATCTCTTGTAGTGATGTTGATGAAGATTTGATAAATGATTATGAGTTACAAAATGCTTTTGATAAATTATATGACAACTTTAATGAACTTAAAAACAAGTATCTTACTCTTAAAAAACCATTCATCCCTTTATACAAAATTTGATTATTTTTCAAAAGGAATTTGATGATTTAAAACTTAAAATAAATCATTTTAATTTGATGATTTAAAACTTGAAAATAAATCTCTCAAAAATGAAGTTTAAACTTTGGAAAAATAAAAAAACTAGTTGAATTTCTAACTCTCTTGACTATGAAAATTTTAAGTTGAAAAGGAAAGTTGAATACTTAACAAAAACCTTAGAAAAATTTGAAAATGAAAAATAAAACTTAGATAAGTTTTTGGGTAATCAAAGATGGATGTTTGATACATCCGGAATAGGTTATGACCCTAACAACAGTGAGAAGCATTTTAACAATTTTATTCATCAAAATTCTAATCAAACCAGTTCTCTTTGCACCTATTATGGTAGACATACCCATTTTTCAGAAAATTGCCATTATAGGAAAATGAGATTTAATAATAAAAAAGTAGCTTGAATTCCAAAAGGAACTACTATGTTTTCTAACCCCCATGGATCCAACACCTTTTGGGTACCAAAAGAGAAGTTATACAAATGTGTGGTGTAGATATGGATGAAAACTTCCTCACACAAGTCAAAGTCATTCCTTGATAGTGGATGTTCAAGGCATATGATCAAAGACAACAATAAATGCTCAAGTCTTATTGCTAAAGATGGTGTAAATATTACATTTGGGAACAACTTCAAAGGAAAGATCATTGGAGTGAGAAAAATTAGTAAGGAACATTCCCCTTACATTGCTAATGTTTTATTAGTTGATGGATTAAACGTAATTTAATTAGCATTAGTCAACTATGTGATAAAGGATATAAATTATGTTTAAATCAGATCATTGCTTCGTTAAGAATGCCAAAGATGATAGTGTGCTACTTATTGTATCTAGATATGATGGTGCATATATTCTTGATTTTTATGATTTAACTCAACAAAATGTAAAAATTTTATCTGCATTAAATGAAACTAGTTGGTTATGGCATAGAATATTAGGAAATGATAATATAAAATTAATTCATACTTTGTCGAAAAATGAATTAGTAAGAGGTGTGACTAAAACTAAATTTTTAAAGGATAAAATTTATGATGCGTGTCAACTTGGTAAAAAAACTAAAACATCATTTAATAGGAAACTAATATTAGTACATGTAG
Organism: Sambucus nigra; assembly: GCA_949130495.1. NCBI lineage: Eukaryota > Viridiplantae > Streptophyta > Magnoliopsida > Dipsacales > Adoxaceae > Sambucus > Sambucus nigra. Next base: position 164,469,059 of record OX422213.1, on the reverse strand, counting down.
AGCTTTCAAGTTATTATATATAAATTTAGTTGTCCCTATAATATAGCTAGTTTGGGTGATAAATATTATGCCTTTATCATTATGGATGATTATTCTAGGTTTACTTCAGTATTCTTTCTTGGACATAAAAATGAGACTCATCTGTGACAACCCGCCTACTAAAATAATAGGTGGCCAACCCAATACTCTAATAATTACAGAAATCATAGATGGTTCATTCTCAGCATCACTGTCGATTAAAATAATAGTACGAGATAACCACTAATCATTTCAGAAAATGGACTGTCAAATTTAAAATTTTGTAATTAAAAGAAAAATACTTAGACAATCCCATTTGCAAAAACGGTGGATACCAAAAATTCAATGAACAAAGAATGACAATATAATAAATAATCACCGAATAAGCTGTCGATGAACATACCAATACAAATAGTTAGACCGAGTATTACAATTCAATCATTACAATATAATAAATGAATACAAAGCGTGGGCAACACGCCCGAATAAATAAACTGAACATAACTAGAGTACAATAGAAAGAAACGTCTAATACAAATATCCTATAACATCCGTAATATGCTATAGCTCCATGACCACTGGAATGGAGATGTCAATACGGGTGTCCTTGCGGTAGAGCACCTGAACGGACAAAGAGTTGAATGCAAAACAAAGAAATATAGACGGGTCAGGGCCCAGTTTGATATGATTACCATGTGACTAAAATGCATGACAGTTAAGTGCGTAATTCTCTCACAATATAATATAAAGGTTCTCACCTCTCGTTATAAAAGCACAACCTAGCGTAATATCAATGAAAATGCTCTAGTTAACCTAAGTACTAAGGTATAACTACTCCCCAGTCTCAACACTATGCCCTATTCGTGCGTGGGGTGTCTCGCGAAGCGAAATCCAAACAAAGAATTCCCCCGATACACTACTACTAGGCAAGGTTGATCGTCGAGATCCATTAGACCCTCAGCACGTAATCAATATATATATATATATGGGAGGTCTCATCTACAGCTACTCAGGGAGACACAAATAAATCCATTCACCATCAAAAGACACAGTTCCTATTTCTTTCTTTAGGAATATACATAAATGGTAATTCATTTTATCAAATGTTTACCAATTCAATATCATTTCAAAACTTTCTTTACCAATTTTATTTCCTTTCTTCCATCCAGGAAAAATACATTTATTTTAAAGCAAGTTTTATTAACATAAAAATGCTTTATCCTTTTCATAACATCCCACTTCCCTTCTTCCATCCGGGAAGTGTATTTAACGTCCCATTTCCCTTTTTCCATCTGGGAAATGTAATTAAAGCCATTTCATTATCATAAAATGCTTTAATACCAATAATATCCCACATTATTGAACATAGTTATATATAATATAATATAACGTATCTAAGACCGCCCGTCCGGGTTTCACCAATGTGCGCGCCACTAAATGGCTATCGAAATGTCGGGAAGCGGCTATATGCCTGCGGGAGAGTCATAACCACACCCAGAATTACCTCACCAGCACAGAAAATATACAACAAACGCTTATATGGCCTAGGGATATATCCACCCTGCATTCATTAGCTAGGGGGCTTCACTACATGCGCGCAACTTCCCTTATGATAGCGATTTAGAGATGCGTGTAATCATAAATTAACATTTATGAAAAATCATTTTTCCATTTTGAAATCATTCACTTTTACATTCTCAAAATCATTTGTACTTAATCATTTAGTACTACATTTTAGAATATGCATTTCTTATTCTTAGCGTCATATTTTATTAATGACCTAAGCCCCGAAGTGCCATTATCCTCAAACTAGTCTCCAAGAGTTCAACACAATATCCTAAGCCATCAAAGTGAGTCTCTCTCAATAATTGTCTCCCAAAAGTCTCAGCTTTAACATTTTATCTCCTATACATTTTTAGGTTAACGTCCTATATCATTCGGATATTACCCTACCCAAACTAGCCCTCGGGGTAAGCCCAATTATCCCATTTTATCCTAGGACATTAGTCTACCCAAAACAACCCTCTAGGACTCCCCATTACTTCCCAAAGGAAGGTTCCTAAACCTTGAACCTAAAAGAAAATGGCTAAAACAAAACTAGGAAAATCTCACAAAAACAGGCAGCTGAATCGATTCGTTCTAGGGCCGAATCGATTCGCCCCTGGTTACGAATCGATTTGCCCAAAAGAGAATCGATTCGGTGAGTAAAACCAACATTATGCCTCTATCCGAATCGATTCGACAGTTTCCCGAATCGATTCGGTCTCCCAGACCTGTAGCCTACCCCCAAACTGAATTGATTCGGCCCTACAAATTTTCCCAGCTATCAGCAGGGGGTCGATCGATCGATCCTTGGCCATCGATCGATTGATGGCTCGATCGATTGATCCCTCGTGATCGATCGATCGATCATGGCGGGCAGCTTCTTCTTCGAGAAGCTATTTCGGCCATTGACAAAGCTCCAAGCTTTTTATTCGTCATTTCACCCAAATACAACAACAATAATTGCTACCAAATCACTTCTACACCATTACTAACTAATATTATCTCCTCAAATCAAATTAAAACTAAGGTTTAAGGGTTTAATCACCCAAATCAACAAAAACCCATTTATGGTTTATATCTCCAAAAAGCTAACTATACGTGAAATTTATCAAATTAAATCAATATATAGCAAGTAAGAAACTTGCCTCGAGGTTGTAGTCTCTGATTCTCCTCTGGCAGCAACAGATTTCGGCCCAAATCTCCATTTTTCTCTCTTTCTCTCCATTTCTCCCAAGTCTCTCTTCTCTCTCTCTCTCTCTCTCTCTCTCTTGGCTTCCATCACAAATGAGAAATAAAAAGGGGTGGGGGGACTTAAAGGGGTCATAAAACATAAATCCCCCTCTTTAATTGCTAATACACCATTAAAATGACTCGTATCCACATAATTGATTCATAACACGTCAAAAGTGCCCAAAACTCAAAAATACAACTTGGCACTTATTTTGACTATCTCGACTATTCTAAAAACAACCGAACCCCCTATTTTGGCATTCGGAGTAACGTGAACTATTTTTGTGTTCCAAATTCATTTTATTTTATTAATTAGGCTCCAATTTAAATATGAGTCATAACCTTCGTTTTACATAACGACGCAATAAAACACAATATAATGTTATTTACCTTCTCATACGGTAAAATTACAAAACATAGTAAATATTATCCCTTAATATCACGGAAAATAATATTTACTCCAACTTTCCCTATTTTATAAAATTAGCCCAACGGGACAAATATTATAAAATAGCCGCTCAAAAAAACTTGGGTTGTTACATACTCCCCCCCCCCCCCCCCCCGACCTCTAAATTCAGGCGTACCGTATAACCATACAAAGGGTATACTATTCCGAACTATCGTTCTATTATTCTTAGCAAACCCCTCGGCAGTGCGGCATCCCCATTGGACTCGGACTAAGGTCATCACTATTCGATCTCAGTCTACATTCTTCGTGCTTTAACATAACACCAAATCGTTCCTCATGAACTATCGATCCTACCTTTCTACTAGGGAAGGAGATACCTACATATCTCAGCACAAATTTCCTTTCTTCCTGAATCACGTTATACCCTTGCCAGGGAATAACTACACTAACATATAATCGCTCGCCCCCAACAGTACTTACTCCTATTCGCATTGGCGTAGCCTTTAAAAGTATGCGGCTCAATGAGCCCAATCATTAAAGAAATATTCTCGGGCCACTCCAAGCCCAAGGAATATATTGTCCACTGGTTCCATTCCAATGAACATGCAAATTACTCAGCCGACTACACTAGGCCACACACACGGCATCATACTTATAGGAAACGATACGAATTATTGTGTGGGACTTCAATCCATAAAAGCCACTACTCCCATCCTTCCTTTAAGTCAACACACCCATTCGAGGTATGCCTTTCGGCATAAGTCTAACTTTAACCACTTACGGGTTTTCTACTTAGCGCATCAGCTGCTCCATTCACATTTCCTTAGCAAAAGGGAATATCCAAATGATAGTCCTTTACGAACTCCAACTTGTTGCTCGCAAAAAGACCAGTTTTCCTGCCCAGGAAGTAGTGCCTCTATTTCTTTAAGGCGAATACTACCGCTACGAACTCTAAATCAAGCGGGGGATAATACTTCTCACAAAATTTAAGTTTGTGAGATGCATAAACAATGGGTCCATGCTCCAATATTCTTGCTAAATTTATTTAAAAAGTTCAATATAAAAATATTATATTATTGCATTTGTTAGAAGTGACATAGTTAAAGAATTTGATAATAAAGATATTGAAAGTTTTTATGATGAAAATGCTTTTAAACATAATTGTTCGGTGCCCATAGTTTCTGAATAAAATTGCATAGTTTGAAGGAAAAATAGACCACTTCAAGAAATGGTAAGAACAATGCATAATGAATATAAGTTACGTGAATATTTTTGGATGAAGTCCATTAAGACTTCTTGTTTATGTTATTAATCATGTTGTCATTAGAAACAGGCTTAGATAAAACCCCTTATGAACTTTGAAAAATTAAAAAGTCTAGTATTGGTTACTTTAAAATTTTTGGTTTTTAATATTTCATATTAAATTATAGAGATAAATTGAAAAAATTTGATACCAAATCAGATGAAGGTATTTTTTTACCAATTAGTCTCGTTTACTAAGTATATAGTTCATTAGGTCATGTTATCTTTTTTTTTTGCTCCAACAGATCCCGATATAGAATATTCTGGTCCTATTTGTAAATATATAGTGAATATTCACTATATATATAGGACATACCGGGAAAAAAAATGTTATGATGGGATCTATTAAAAATGTTTTATGTAAATAGAACTTATTTGTCAAGTTCCTTTTTTTGTTATACTTTGAATAGTAAGGCTTATAGAATTTTCAATAAAATAACTTTAATTGTTCAAAAATCTATTAACGTTATTTTTGATGAATGTAACCCCTTTGCCTGTAAAAAGAATAATAATGATGATGATGTTGAGATTTTAGATCAATATGTGAATAAACTTGGTTTAAATAAAAATGACAATAATAATAATAATAATAATAATAATAATAATAATAATTATTATAATAATAATGGTAATAATAAACCTTCTAGTAGCATGCAAACTCCTAATATAGAGAAAAATACAAAAAATAAAAATGATAATCATGCTTTGACTAAAAGTTATAAATTTGTGCATAATCATCATATTGATCAAATTTTAGGAGAATCTACTAGTGGTATATTAACTAGACCATCTCTTAAACATGTGTGTAATAATTTGGCATTTGTTTCTTAAACGGAGCCTAAAAATATACATGAAAATGAAAATGATGAATCTTGGTTAATGGATATGCAAGAAGAATTGACATAATTTGAAAGAAATAATGTTTTATACTTAGTACCTAAATCGAATGATCATACATTTATTGGAACTAAATAGGTTTTTAGAAATAAGAAAGATGAATATGGTATTATTATTAGAAATAAAGCTAGATTAGTATCACACTAATACAATCAAAAAGAAGGAATTGATTATGAAGGAACATACGCTCCCATATCTAGATTAGAAGCTATTCACATGCTGTTTCTATTCGCATGTTACAAAAAAAATTCATTTATTTCTAATGAATGTTAAAAGTTCTTTTATTAATGGTTATATTTCTGAAAACAATTATGTTAAACAACCCTTGGTTTTGAAAATTATAATTTTTTAAATCATTTTCATAAATTAATTAAAGATTTATATGGGTTAAAACAAACATCTAGAGCATGGTATGAAAGGTTAAGTGGATTTTTATTGAAGAATGATTTTACAAGAGAAATTGGATACTACTTTATTCATTAAGTTTCATGGAAAAGATATGATTATTGTGCAAATTTATGAGGACGATAATATTTTTGGTTAAACTAATGAAGATATGCGTTTGCTACTTTTATGCAAAAAAAAATTAAAATGAGTATGGTGGGTGGACTTAATTTATTTTTAGGATTACAAATCAAATAAAATAAAAATGATATTTTCATATATCAATCAAAATATGCTAAAGATCTTCTTAAAAATTATGGACTGGTTAATGCTAAACCCTTTAAAACTCCTACTTGATAAAGATGAACATGAAAAAATATTTTTATGAAATTATATCGTGGTATGATTAGTAGTTTCCTTTATTTAACAGCTAGTAGGCCGAATATTATGTTTAGTGTTTGTTTATGTGCACATTTTCAAGCTAATCCTAAAGAATCACATTCATGTGCTATAAAGTGTATTTTTCAATATTTCATTAGCACAATTGATTTGAAATTATGGTATCCTAAATTTACTTCATTTGATTTAATTAGTTTTTCCAATGCAAACATTGCGGGATGAAAAATTAAAAACAAAATGTATTAGTATCACTTATCATTTTCTTGGACACTCCTTATTTTCATGATTTAGTAAGAAACAATTTTTTTTTGCCTTGTCTACGGTCAATGTCGAATATATTGCAGCCGGTAATTGTTGTTCTCAAATTTTATGTATGAAACAACAATTACAAGATTCTAAATTTTATTTGACAATATTCCTATTATGTGTGATAATACCAGTGCTATTTTATTGACTAAAAATCCTATTCAATATTATAGAACTACACATATTGAAATTAGACATCATTTTCTTTGAGGTCATGTGAAAAAAAAAAGATGTAAAACTTGAATTTCTAATCACTGAAAATTAATTAACGGATATTTTTACTCAACCCCTTCAAGATGATCGCCTTTCTTATATTAGAAGAAAATTAGGAATGACACGATTATGTGATTGATACGTCGCTTTTGTTATATTAGACGAAAATTAAGAATGACACGATTATATGATTGATAAATGGTTTACTTGCATAATGATACAATTATATGGTTTGTAAATTGTTTACTTGAATACATTATTTTTGATATGGGATAAATGATTTATTTATCCTTCAAATTTCTTTTATGGAAAATATTTTTGATAATGTCAAAAGGAAGAGAAATATGTTAGATAGCATTACATTATTTTATATGCTTGAATTCTTTATTTTATATATTTACGTGAATAATTATTTGTCATCATAAAAAACGGGGAAGTATGTCGGGCTTTAGTTAATATTAATGATAAAAATCTATTTTTATTTTTAATATTTTGATTTTGATGATAACAAACAATACTATAAGTATTTTATGTAATTATTCAAATTGTACATATTATTTATAACTCACAATATCTATTTATATAAAGTTAATGTGTAAATATTTACTTGAGCAAATTATTTCAATGTTGCATGTATTAATTTTTTTATATACTTCTAATCATAAACTTTATAATATTTTTTACTAAATCCATTTCAGTTTTTTTGTATAAAGTTTTAGTTGATATTTTATACCAATATTATATTTTACCTTATATGTTATACTTGTATAAAGTTTTTAAGAATAACTTATTCTAGTGTTAATAATAGGTACATAACTTATTTTTAGTACTTATATATATATATAATTTCTATTTTTTATGTCCCATCTTACGTTTTTCTCTTTTCTTTTTTATTATTTTTGGATTTTTATTTCTATATTTTATGTGTTTTATATTCACACCTCTCAAATTTTTGATACACAACCTACCTATACAACCTATACAGACACAAACCAAAAACAAAAGAAACACTCTACCGACAAATCTCTTCTCTTTTATTTTTTTGTCATTTTCAAATCTCTTTTCCCATACAAGATTACCTATTTTCTATCAAATCTTTCTCTCTCCTCATTATACCGACCCACAGCAACTTTTTAATATATATATATATATATATATATATATATATATATATATATATATATATATATATACATCTATTTTATTTTATTACATTTTTGGCTTTATTTATTTCATTTTTTAAAGATTTTTATTTATTTTTTATTTCATTTCTCCATATTTGCTTTACTATATTTTTTAAATAATCTGTTTTACGATATCTTTTTAAATATTTTGCTTTGTTATTTTCGTGACCTATTTATTCATCTTGCTTATTTTTCAAACAACATGTTTTATTTTATTTATTTATCACATTTTTCTCTTTGACTTATTTTTCACCTCTTTTCTCTAAACAACTCTCTCTCTCTGTCTCTCATCATCATCATCATCACAGACACACACATCTACACATTTTATGACACACACATACAGATTAAAACACACACAGACACACACACACAGACACACACACACACACACACACACACACACACACACACACACACACACATATATATATATATATATATGAATTTTTTATTTTCGTTGAGTTTTCCTTATTTTTTTGTGTCCGGTATTATTATTATTATTATTATTATTATTATTATTATTATTATTATTATTATTATTATTATTATTATTATTATTATTATTATTATTATTATTATTATTATTATTATTATTACAATTCCTGTATATAAAGTATATATCTTATTAATGTAAAATATTATTTATTCTAAAAATCGAACACATGTATATTTACACTTCTATTTATTATTCTATGTTGTCTTCATTACACATACATACACATAGATATCTGTTTTGTCTTGGTAGACTAACTCTATTTTACAGAGCCTATTTTTCTCACAGGTTAGTCAACAAAGTTAAAAGACTTCAACTGTAAAGATTTCAAACGACTATTTCATTAAATGTTGTGATATCTCTACACTCTTCAATTTGCTAACATTGGATATAGAGAAAATTCACATTAGATTTTCATCTCCTAAAAGTATAAAAAACTAGGTGGAAACCCGTGCGATGCGCGGTGAATAAGGTATTGAATGCATAATAAAATAAGGAAGAAGCCAAATTGATAGTAGATTAAAAAAGTGTAATATATTAAGAATGTAGAGTAGTAGTGACCGATGAAAATCATTTAGCAATATTAATAAACATCGTCAATGTTTAATGTAAAGACATGAAATAAAGTAGTAAAAATAATAAAATGCTGATGAAGCTTGAATTCTTGAAACCGAGTCTAGAGCATCCTCTTTTTCCTATGATCAACGTTCCTTCAATGACGGTGAGATATATGTTAGAAGAATATGATAGTAAAGCGAAAAAATAAATAGAAGTTGAATAGATATAAAAATTGAAAATACCCTCCCGCACCCTTCCTTTTAGAGAAATTATCGCATTCGACGTGAGTTGAAGGATGTGTTTTATGTGTTATAGTAGATAATTGTAATATCCTGTAATTTTATTGATTTTTATTTAAGGGATTAATTGAATTAAATGAGATTTAATTAGAAATTAATCCGGATATAAATACTAGCGAGATGTGAGTTAGTATTTGATTATGATGTTAAAATTGAATATTCCTGAGTATATATGGTAATATATGAGTATTGAAAATATTTAAATTGCAACGAGACATAAATACGATAATTTGGGAAATTTAGTTGGGACGCGCGTATCAGTCGCGTCAGTAATGAATTTATTTAAATTAAAAAGTAAATTATATTTTTATCAACCGAATGATCATTTTGAGTGTGCCAACGCATCCGGAAGGGTTGAAATAGTCAGAAAACACTAGCTAGGGGTTTAGTTTGGGTCCCGGGGCATTTTTAGGCCAAACCGGCAACCTAAAAGGGTATTTTGGTAATTTTAAAAATTGAGGAATTAAAACCCACGAATTTTAGAGGCTAATTATATATTATTTGAGAGGACACTAAGACCATCACCAGCAAAAGATAAGAGAGTGGGCTACAGAGGTTTTGAGAGAAGTTAGAAAGAGGGTAAAGGAGGTTCCAAACCAAAGCCATCACCCATAACCACCATTCTGGAAGGATTTGTGATAGAAAGAAGGGAAATTTAGCCTAGAATCAACGACAACAAATCTTAAGAACAACCCTAAGGAAAGTGATTTGATATTATTAAGTTCATTGAATATTTCCTCCATGCTTAGTGTAGAACTGTTTTTGCTTTGAAAGTTTTGAGGAAAATCTAATGAAATTGTTATAGAAATTATAATGTTGGGTTAGGGATTGCATGTAGAATGACTTTGGACGAATTTGGTATCCAAAAACTTAACTTTGATGAATTAAAAATGGATTTATGATGGGTAATTAGTCACAATAAAATTATGGGTTCATGTTCATAGGGCTTGGGGCAAAATTTGGGGATTACTGTTAATTGCATGTTGATTAGGAGGATTTGACAACAAAAATATATTAAGAAGTGACCTAAGAGGACTTAGAGTAGTTTAAGAACATTAAAATATTATTGGGATGACCTTAGGATGAATTTAGAGAAGAGAAAAATGAAGAAAAACGAGTTAGGAATTTTCTGGGCGTATTCTGCCATCTCATTAGAAGACCTGCCCAGGTCGTTCGAACGACCTCGTTCGAACGAGATTATAACGAGATGACAGTATCCCTTATAATGAGTTCGTTCGAAGATTTTGTTCGAACGACCCTCATTCGAACAACCTCGTTCGAACGAGATTTCTAACGATTTTTAGGCCTGATTTTGTTTCAAACTCCCATTAGACTTATTTAATTGAGTGATAACCTTCCCTTGTTGACCAGTGGATACACATGTGAGAGTTGAGACCGTTGAGGATTAAAACTTAGAATTAAGTAGTAAACCGGATGACATCTATGGGTTAGGGTATAAGTAACTTAAATTACGACATGAGAAGAGTTAATAACTTTAATGTATATAAATTGGGGACTTGTAAACGTGTAACATTAAATGGAGATATAGGGATGAGAAGTATACCTCTATTAATATTATGGGATACCTAATATGTGTGAATGCTTGGTATATGTAGTTATTTGTGTATAACATACCTACCATACTTGCTATCACGGGAGGTCGGCGTTCGTTCAGGGCCATCTAATCTTTGTGTGCCTAATGGGGGAATTTAGATTGGTACCTTGAGGACATAGGTCAGAGAAGGGCTTATTGAGAAGTTAATAAGTCTGCTGATCATGAGAGCATAGGTATATGCGTGACCCATGTGATGTGAACTATGTTCGCCTCCATTATATGTGCTTGTTATTTGTTGCAACGGTTCCTGAGAGATTCGGAATGCGTGATCCTTATGTACGTGATGTACCGGGATTTGATAGCAGAGTATGTGTGCACGACAACTTAGTCTAGGGGTGACATTATTGTATATTATGATGAGATTGATATACTAAATTATTGAAATGAATTGTTTATATAAGTACAAGTGTGAATTAATGTAATATCTTTGTAGAGTTAAAAAGGGGAGAACACTTAGTAAATATCGAAACTAATTTCGAGGAATGAAGGTAAAACTCTTAGTTTATAGTAAGGCATCAGGAATTAAACCATGATCGTATAGTAATAGTCATATAGATTGAACTGGACTAGTTTGATAGTAGAATATCTAGAACGGGTATGGGTATGATAGGTGTGCACGATTAGTTGAGAGGTGAGGAACTCATGTGAGTGCACGCATTATCATGTATTTTATATTCACTATTTAATGATATTAAACACTTGCTGTATTTTAACCTGTTTTCACAATCGGGCTCTGACCCGTTTGCTTTCAAATCTATTTTCTTGTAAAAACATTTTAGGTGCCCAGCCACAAGGACACCAAGTGTAGGAGTTCCATTCCAGTGACGTGTTGTAGCTGTTGTGGAAGTTACAGGATCTCGATAGTAGACGCCTCCACTTTCGACCTTGACTCTATTTTACTCATATGTAGGGCATGTCACCCCTTTCTTTTAGAGACATCTTACTTACTCAATTTTATTTTTAGATTTTGGGTTGTAACTAATTAGTAATTCAGACTTTGTATTTGGTTGTATTCAACATTTAGATTATTAGAGGAGTATTCCTCCAGATTCATTGTCATTTCATTATTATTCCATTGTGACTGTGTTGTGGTTGTATTATTAATATTTCATAATTTAAATGGATTGTATGTTAATTGGATTTAATTAAAATTCACAACTCACTTTTTAAATATCAGGTGGCTAGTAATTATAAATATATATTTCGACAGTGATGCTATGAATTGAACCAACTTGACATTTTGTATTAATTTGAATAAAGGAGTAGCTACCCGGTATTTAATTAGTCGGGGTGTCACAGGTGGTATCAGAGCATCAGGTTCTAGTGTCCTTAGGATCTGTACAGCTTGTTATGTTTTCACTGAGCTTTCTTTGATATAGAGCCCTATATTTTAGGATTGTTGTACTCTTTTGTGTATGTTTCTCTCTTCAGCTATTTTGAGATAATAACTGCGAACTTATAAGACTTTACTCTCATTTTAGATGCCTCCACGACATGTACAGTGAGTTCTCAGGGATGCTCAACCCGAGCCACAGCCTACACCAGTTCAGGGCTCCTTGAATGCCGGAGAGGTTGCCACTATTGTAGCCCAAGCGGTAAATACCGCCCTAGCAGTTGTGAAGCAGACACCGCCTCAGGCGCCGGTAGTAGTGCTAGTTCAGGCTCATGCATTCCCGTCTGCTTGGGAACGTGTACGTGATGCTTTTCAGAAAGCACACCCTCTCAAGTTTGCAGGTAGCTCCGATGTCATTGTGTCCAGCCAGTGGAAGAAGGACATTGAAAGGCATTTGAGGATGTATGAGTGCACGGAGGTACAGAAATAGATACTGGCTACTTTTAAGCTAGTAGGATTAGCGTTGCAGTGGTGGGAGTCCATTACCACCACGGAGGAGAGATACATCCTTTATATATAGGAGTTTTGGGTGCGGTTCTACCGCAAGTATTTTCCATCAGCCGTTCACACCGAAATGAGGAGGAAGTTAATGAACCTCAAGCAGGAGGGGAAGACCGTGGCCGAGTATGAGGTCGAATTCACTAATCTCTTGAACATCGTTCCCGATGAAATTCCAACTGTGGAGAAAAAGATTCAGAAATTCATGGATGGGTTGACTTGGAGGATCCGTCAGCATTTATTGGGTAATCTCTCGTTGGCCACTTATTCTGATGTGGTTAACGCAGCACTGCTTCACTGCCAGGACCACCACTTTCACATGTCAGAGAGTAAGCGATCGGGAGAGTCCAGCCATCAAGGCAAGATAGGGGGAAATGGTGCCAACGGGGCACAATCTGCTCAGGGTCAGCATAAGTAGGGAGATCAGGGTTCCCAGCAGGGAGATTTTTAGAGGTTCAAATATGGGGGTTTCAAAAATGGTCAGGGAGGTTTTCGTCAGGGCTAGCAGGGTCAACACGACTATCAGGGACAGCACGGCTAGCATGGCCAACAACAGCAATTTCATCAGGGCCAATATGGCCAGGGGAGGAATGGCAACGACCACTAGGGCCATGGGCAGCAGGGTCAGAGAGGGGGAAACTTTTCGGGGAAGTGTTTCACTTATGGCAAGATTGGCCACAAGCGCCAGGATTGTCCTAATAGGGGCAGGGCCCCACACAGTAGTAGGGTGCTCGACATGAGCCCGATAGACCTATGTTTCCCGCCGCCCTCCCAGCACCACCACAGATGCCAGCATTGCCACCCATCCCAGCAGTCCCAGTCCAGTAGAAACAGCTTCAGTACGGGCGAGTTTATCAACTCCAGCATGCCGCAGCCCCACAGGATCCACCTGCTACTGAGGGTATGTTCTCTATTCAGGGGACTATGGGTCGTATTTTATGTGATACGGGGGACACACACTGTTTCATTGCCACAAGATTTGCACGCACTTTGGGGTTGTTAGACACTGCAGAGAACAATTACTTGAGTAGATTCACCGTTGAGTAGGGGTTTCATGATTTCCCTTATTTATAGAGGTATGGGTATAGAGATCGGGAGATTTACTTTACCCGCTGATATGTTAGTATTAGAGATGACTGAGTACGATGTGATTGTTAGTATGGATTGGCTAGTTGCGTACCGAGCCATGATTGATTGTTTCAGTAGGAGTATTATTTTTCCATTCCCGAGCAGGAGATGTTTTTAGTGGCAATGCCTCGCCCTGAGGGAGGATCGTCCACTCACTTATACTATATAGAGGAGGAGACCTCGAAGGAAGTGGTATTACCACTCGATTCAATTCCAGTTGTTAGGGAGTTTGCTGATGTATTTCAGGATATACCTGGATTACCTCCTAGTAGGGAGATAGATTTTTTTATCGATTTGACACCGGGCACTCGACCAATTGCCCGCGCACCTTACCGTATGGCTCCAGCGGAAATGAGAGAGCTAAGAGATCAGATAGAGAAGTTCTTGAGTCAGGGGTTTATCCGAAGGAGTACTTTGCCATGGGGGTGCCCTTGTGTTGTTCCTAAAAAAAGAGGGATGGATCGTTGAGGTTGTGTGTAGATTATCGGGAGTTGAATAAAGTCACGATACGGAATAAGTATCCGTTGACCCGAATCGATAACTTGTTCGACAAGTTGAGAGGATCTTCCTTCTTCTCAAAGATTGACTTGCGATCGGGATACCATCACTTGCGTATCAGGGAACATGACGTCTCGAAGACTACTTTCTTGATGAGATATGGTTCCTACGAGTTTCGGGTTATGCCTTTTGGCTTGACCAACGCTCCAGCCGTGTTTATGGACTTGATGAATAGGGTATTCAGATAGTTCCTAGACTAGTTCGTCATTATCTTTATTGATGACATTCTGGTTTACTCCCAGACAGAAGAGGATCATGCTGAACATTTGAGGCAGGTTTTGCATACACTACGTCAGAACGAGCTTTTTGCAAAGTACAAAAAATGTTTGTTTTGGCTGAAAGTGGTTCAGTTTTTGGGGTATATCATTTCAGACCGGGGGATATCTGTTGATTCGGGAAAGGTATTCGCGGTGAGGGAGTGGGGACAGCCCACGACACCGACTGAGATCCGTAGTTTCTTGGGCCTAGCAGGATACTACATAAGGTTTATTCGGGTTTTCTCAAAGATAGCGGGTCCTTTGACACATCTGACTCGCAAAGGTGTGCCATTCATCTGGAGCGATGCCTGTCAGTTGGCATTTGTTGACTTGAAGGACAAGTTGACCTCAGCTCCTGTGTTAGCATTTCCCATACCGGGAGTTGAGTATCTAGTCTACACCGATGCGTCCTTACAAGGACTTAGAGGTGTGCTGCAACAGGAGAGTCAGGCCATAGCTTATGCTTCCCGTAAGATTTAGCCTCACGAGAAGAATTACCCCACCCACGACTTGGAGTTAGCGGTAGTCGTATTTGATCTTCGGATTTGGAGACACTATCTCCTGGGGGAGAAATTTCAGTTGTTCACAGACCATAAGTCTCTACAATACCTCTTCACGCAGAAGGAACTGAATATGCATCAATGTCGGTGGCTTGAGTTTGTAAAGGATTATCAGTTTGATATCCAATATCACCCAGGGAAGGCTAATGTGGTAGCAGACGCGTTGAGCCGTAGGCTATTAAATGAGGTGGTCGAGGTGTGGAAAACTAAGTGGAAGGAGTTGGGACACCAGGATGCAGTGGCCCGATTGTTCATGTCTGTGATGACTGTTACACCTCAGATTATTACTAGAGTGATAAAGGCCCAGGCAAATGACTCGTTCTATCAGGAGCAGATAGTTCGATTACTAGCAGAGGGATCCGAGTCCTATACCGTTAGTTAAGACGAGGGATTACGCTTCAATGGGAGACTGGTCATTCCGAAAGGGGAAGACTTGCGACACGAGGTAATGGCAGAGTCGCATAGCTCACGGTTTGCGGTACACCCTGGTGAGGATAAGATGTACCAAGACATGAGACGACAGTACTAGTGGAGCGGGATGAAGAGAGATATCACCGTGTTCATTTCTAAATGTGCCACTTATCAGCTAATAAATGTGGACCACTAGAAACCGACAGGACTTCTACAGCCGTTAGAGGTTTCGATGTGGATATGGGAGAGAATATCCATGGACTTTATCATGGGGTTAACTACATCATAGAGGGGTCACGACTCCATATGGGTAATTATGGATAGGTTAACCAAAGTTGTTCATTTTTTGACCGTGAGGACAGACTACACTACGGGACAGTATGCCCAAATTTTTATTACCGAGATAGTGAGACTTCACGGGGTGCCTCTAAATATCGTGTCTGACCGAGATAAGATATTTATTTCACGATTTTGGGAGAGTTTCCAGGAAGCAATGGGTACGGAGTTGCGACTGAGTACGACATATCACCCGCAAATTGATGGGAAAACAAAGCGAACAAATTAGATGTTGGAGGACATGTTGCGTATGTGCATCCTAGACTTTGGAGGTGGTTGGGAGCAGTACCTCCCACTGGTGGAGTTTGCTTATAATAACTCCTACCTGTTCACCATTGGCATGGCTCCACATTCGAGGCATTGTATGGTAGACCTTGTCGTTCCCCAGCATGTTGGTTAGAGGTGGGGGATAACAAACTCATTGGGCCGGAAGTGATTCAGGACACTTCGGTAAGGATAGAGATGATTCGGAGCCGTATTCGGGTAGCTCAGGACTGGCAGAAGAGCTATGCTGATGCCAAGAGGTTCTTCAGAGAATTCAAGGTGGGGGACCAGGTGTTACTCAGAGTATCTCCTATGAAGGGGATTATGCATTTTGGGAAGAAGGGGAAACTGGCACCAAGATATGTGGGGCCATTTCCTATCATCGAAAGGATTGGGCCAGTTGCGTATAGACTTGGGTTACTGGAGCACTTGCATATGATTCATAATGTGTTCCATATTTTCTCGCTAAGGAAATACCTTAGGGACGATTTGGCCCATACTCACATTGCTTTAGAGGACATCGATCTTCAGCCTGATAGTTCCGACGAGGAGGGGCCGATTCCTATTCTGGACCACAGCGAGAGGAAACTGAGGTCGAAGATAGTACCATTAGTACGCGTGCAGTGACGGAATCATAATGCCGAAGAGTCCACATGGGAGCGTGAAGATGAGATGCGCGAACGTTATCCAGAGCTATTTTTACCAGGTATTCATTAGTTTTGAATTTTGGGATGAAATTTTGTTATTAGGGGGGGAAGTATGTAATACCCCATAATTTTATTGATTTTTATTTAAGGGATTAATTGAATAAAATGAGATTTAATTAGAAATTAATCCGGATATAAATACTAGCGAGATGTGAGTTAGTATTTGATTATGATGCTAAAATTGAATATTCCTGAGTAGATATGGTAATATACGAGTATTAAAAATATTTAAATTGTCACGAGATAGAAATACGACAATTTGGGAAATTTAGTTGGGACGCACGTGTCAGTCGCGTCAGTAATGAATTTATTTAAATTAAAAAGTAAATTATATTTTTATCAACTTAATGATCATTTTGAGTGCGCCAACGCGTCCGGAAGGGTCGAAATAGTTAGAAAACACTAGCCGAAGGTTTAGTTTAGGTCCTGAGGCATTTTTAGGCCAATCCGGCAACATAGAAGGGTATTTTGGTAATTTTAAAAATTGAGGAATTAAAACCCACGAATTTTAGAGGCTAATTATATATTATTTGAGAGGCCACTAAGCCCATTACCAGCAAAAGATAAGAGAGTGCGCTACGGAGGTTTTGAGAGAAGTTAGAAAGAGGGTAAAGGAGGTTCCAAACCAAAGCCATCACCCATAACCACCATTCTGGAAGGATTTGTGATAGAAAGAAGGGAAATTCAGCCTAGAATCAACGACAACAAATATTAAGAAAAACCCTAAGGCAGGTGATTTGATATTATTAAGTTCATTGAATATTTCCTCTATGCTTAGTGTAGAACTGTTTTTAGTTTGAAAGTTTTGAGGAAAACCTAATGAAATTGTTATAAAAACTATAATGTTGTGTTAGGGATTTCATGTAGAATGACTTTGGACAAATTTGGTATCCAAAAACTTAACTTTGATTAATTAAAAACGGATTTATGATGGGTAATTAGTCACAATGAAATTCTGGGTTAATGTTCATAGGGCTTGGGGTAAAATTTGGGGATTACTGTTAATTGCATGTTGATTAGGAGGATTTGACCCCAAAAATATGTTAATAAGCGACCTAAGAGGACTTAGAGTAGTTTAAGAACATTAAAATATTATTGGGATGACCTTAGGATTAATTTAGAGAAGAGAAAAATGAAGAAAAACTAGTTAGGAATTTTCTGGGCGTATTCTGCCATCTCGTTAGAAGACCTGCCCAGGTCGTTCAAACGACCTCGTTAGAATGAGCTTCTAACGAGATGAAAGTATCACTTCTAACGAGTTTGTTCGAAGACTTCATTCGAATGACCCTCGTTCGAACAACCTCGTTCGAATGAGATTTCTAACGAGTTAACAGAATGGACTTTTTAGGCCTAATTTTGTTTCAAACTCCCATTAGACTTATTTAATTGAGTGATAACCTTATCTTGTTGACCAGTGGATACAGATGTGAGAGTTGAGTAAGTTAAGGATTAAAACTTAGAATTAAGTAGTAAACCGGATGACATCTATGGGTTAGGATATAAGTAACTAAAATTACGACGTGAGAAGAGTTGATAACCTTAATGTATATAAATCGGGAACTTATAAATGTGTAACAGTAAATGACGATATAGGGATGAGAAATATACCTTTATTAATATTATGGGATACCTAAGATGTGTGAATGCTTGGTATATGTAGTTATTTGTGTATAACATACCTACCATGCTTTCCATCACGGGAGGTCGACGTTCGTTCAGGGCCATCTAATCTTTGTGTGCCTACTGGGGGAATTTAGATTAGTACCTTGAGGACATAGGTCAGAGAAGGGCTTATTGAGAAGTTAATAAGTCTGCTGATCATGGGAGCATAGGTATGTGCGTGACCCATGTGATGTGAACTTTGTTCGCCTCCATTATATGTTCTTGTTATTTGTTGCAACGGTTCCTGAAAGATTCGGAATGCGTGATCCTTATGTACGTGATGTACCGGGATTTGATAGCAGAGTATGTGTGCACGGCAGCTTAGTCTAGGGGTGTCATTATTGTATATTATGATGAGATTGATATACTGAATTATTAAAATGAATTGTTTATATAAGTACAAGTGTGAATTAATTTAATATCTTTGTAGAGTTAAAAAGAGGAGAACACTTAGTAAATATCGAAACTAATTTTGAGGAATGAAGGTAAAACTCTCAGTTTATAGTAAGGCGCCAAGAATTAAACCATGATTGTATAGTAAAAGTCATATATATTGAACTGGACTAGTTTGATAGTAGAATATCTAGAACGGGTATGGGTACGATAGATGTGCACGATTAGTTGAGAGGTGAGGAACTCATGTGAGTGCACGCACTATCATGTATTTTATATTCACTGTTTAATGATATTAAACACTTGCTGTATTTTAACCTGTTTTCACAATCGGGCTCTGACCCGTTTGCTTTCAAATCTATTTTCTTATAAAAACATTTTAGGTGCCCAGCCACAAGGACACCAAGTGTAGGAGTTCCATTCCAGTGACGTACTGTAGCTGCTGTGGAAGTTACAGGATCTCAATAGTAGACGCCTCCACTTTCGACCTTGACTCTATTTTACTCATCTGTCGGGCATGTCGCCCATTTCTTTTAGAGACATCTTACTTACTCAGTTTTATTTTCAGATTTTGGGTTGTAACTAATTAGTAATTCAGACTTTGTATTTGGTTGTATTCAGCATTTAGATTATTAGAGGAGTATTCCTCCAGATTCATTGTCATTTCATTATTATTTCATTGTGACTGTGTTGTGGTTGTATTATTAATATTTCATAATTTAAATGGATTGTATGTTAATCGGATTTAATTAAAATTGACAACCCACTTTTTAAATATTAGGTGGCTAGTAATTATAAGAATGTATTTCGACAGTGATGCTATGAACTGAACCAACTTGACATTTTGTATTAATTTGAATAAAGGAGTAACTACCCTGTATTTAATTAGTCGGGGTGTCACAATAATGGAGAAGAAGAATGAATTACATCACTGCTTATTTCATTGTTTGTGATAATGAGTAGGCCTTGATTTGGATTCACAGGGATTGTTTCCTATTATGTAAATAAGATAGTATTAGAGTTATTCAAATTAATGAAGTAAATAAATTATAAATAGTATGTGTACAATACCTTATGAATGGAGCTGATAGTCTTTGAAGTATCTTTGGTTAAGGAATCGGGAAAAGTGTTTGCAACAGTGTAGTTTTCATAAACATGGATTTAGTTGTAGTTATTTAGCTTGAGGCAAAATATGTGTTACCGATGATCCTTGTGATTGCAAGTGGTAGTGGAGATTTGGTTACCTGTATAAAATAGTACAAATAGTATTATAAGAGATAGAATTTGTAAAATGAAAGTTTTGAAAGAATATTATCAACGGTTATGAAAATCATACGCTGATGTCATGGATGATATGTCCAAGCTCAGAACATTGGACTTTGATAAAATATTCAGCCTCTTTGTTGAAAAGGACAAATGTTGGGGCAACTGTTTGGTCCTTGACGCTGATTTGAACTTTTCACCTATTTATGGAGGAATCTAGTTTGTTATGAGATGGTAGATTGAGTAGGAGAATAAAGAAAATTTAAGAATAAATTACCTAGGAGAAAGAATGATATTATCGGTGTTGCATGATTCATAGAAGAAGGAAGTGGTGTTATGTTTTAGTTTCTTGTTGCAGAGGTTGCAAGTTGCATAATACCAGCCAACAACGTCTTCTACATGTGTGATTTGATCTTGATAAATGACGTATAGAATTTGTGACGTTTATATTATGATGAGATAATGAAGGAGCGATTGGAAATATGTATTTTAAATGAAATACATCATTTGGGGAGTCAGAAAGAAGAGACAATATATCTTCAATCGATCTAAAATCTGCTTCAGTATGAACAGTTGAAATGTTGAACCTTGTCAGATTCGTTGAGATGAAGAATGAGCGGTTATCATCATGAAGTCTGTGTGAATAAAGGTAAGTTATGATATAATAACCAAAAACGATGCGAGTATAATGTAAAAGTTTAGAGAAAATGATAAACTCTTGATTTGACCCAAATAAACATTATGATATCAATAATATCATAATTCAATCCATAGCTATATAATCGCTGCCCCAGAAATGGAATATTAATTATTCAGGGGTTAGATATTAAAGATAGTATGTCAGTGAGATGTGAGTTACTGTGCCAACTTGTTCAACGTAAAAAAGCGTATTTTTATATGCTGGCATATAGGCTAAAATTCCATCTGATGTAATGGAGAAACAGAGGCGTGAAATATTATAATTTATGTTCTTATGATGGGCATGTTTATATGTTCTGGCAAAATGTTGTGTTTCTAAATTATAGCGCAGAACAACAATACAACTATAAGTTATCGAAAACAACCATATAAATGGATTGCAAAATGATATTGGCCTTACTACTGTGCAACTCGAGAACATTACATCGGATCTACAGCAGGATGAATGGGTGCCGTCTTAAATAAATGTGCATGTTTCTTCGACTAAGAATTATAAAAATGAATAGAGCGAGCCTTAGCAGAGTAAAAGTGCACTTCAATTGCTCTCCATGTTTCAGTAACGTCTAGTGGAGTAATGTTTTGTTGGGTATAGCAAAGATACTACTTATTCGACTTAACAGGGCAATAAATGTAAAATTCAGTTTTTTTTCATACATATTAAAAACATAACATCCCTACATAAAGATATGTATCTATGTATGTATTAAGATGCAATATGTAGTATAGGAAGAAAAAACAGTTTTATTCATTAAATCAGATTTACCTCATAACCATTAGTCAGTTGTAAAGAAACTTATTGAAAAGTGCTTCCATAGTTTGACAATCTTCTATGTGAAATTCATTCAATATGACCATCTTATCATTTTTCACATGTACTTTCATTGATAAAGAACTTTAACATTTTCTGAAATATAAACTTACCATAAAGAGAGAAGGGAAACATATATTTTAGAGTTTGAGAATTAACTGTCTAAAAAATAAGACCCTTAAAAGTTCCTCCAATGTCATCTTTTTTGATGAAAAAGGTACTGAACTCAAAATTGGTCATTTAGAAAGAAAAGGTTTGAGCTGAAAAAGAGATGCCTCAGGACTATAATATAATTATATGTTCATTTGGTTTTTTAAATGCTACTCATGTTTGATGAAAAAGGTATTAAACTAAAAATCTTGATAAAAGAATCATAAATCTACAACAATTACCACATATTATCATAAAAAAATTTATGAAGTATTCTATCCGAATAAATAATTGTTGGATTAACAATGTAACATGCAGAAACCACTACAATTAAAGATCTCTCAAATAAATCAAGGCAAAACACCATGTACTACCATGGAAAAAAAATAACGCTACATCACAAAGCCCAAGGTACATAACAGAAAAGAAATTTATATATCACCATTATAAAAATAAATGTATGAATACATATATCTCTCACTAAAAATTTACGATCTCAACAAAACATAAATAAACATATGAGAAATCCTAAATGAATATAACAGTCATGAACGTTCTATCACAAGGAAAAAAACGTCTGCTTCAATTTTATGTATAATCTTTTATATGACCTTTTTTTTGTTACATAGATGATGTGGCAAGGAGACAATGATTGGTATTTTTAAGTGAACTATATAAATTAAAGACAACAATTAGTGTAGTAGCCGCATCATACAAATAATAAAAAAATGATTACAGTAAAGGATATAGGTAGTATCACTCCCAAAAAATAATATAATTCAGGGTGTTGGAAAAGGGTTGAGATGATGTGATATAAATTAAGTGAAATGGACATTTTATTTAGGGGAGAGAGAGGGTAAACTGCAGATGGTGGAGATGAGTGCACAGCTGTTCATTCATTCCATAAATGCTAAATCAATTCACATCTAAGTGCCCCTCATCCTCTCTCTCTTCTAGACTACAATCATATAGAGTTACAGAACTTTGGGATTGAAGTCCTGCAAGTTAAGAAATTGGTCTTCGCTTATAACATGGCTTCCCATACTTTACTATCCCTCCAGTTGAGCTAGATCCACCATTGGTCATATGGGTGTTATTCATGATATTGCTAGGGTCAGGAAGTGTTGACTTGGTCAGCGTACAGTGAGCACTCCCTCGCTGCTCCATATTTGTTATGTTGTACCCTTGATCATAGTTGTTTAAGCTCTCTACAAATATTTTTCAAGTATTAGATTTTAACAGTTGCGATCACCACTTACAACAGTAATGATGTTCAACTAGAAATTCAATATGACATTGTGGGCACAATTGAACAAATACAATGAAACGACTAATTACTCTTATCAATAAACTTCTAGTGCTAGCATAGATTAGGATTATTTGGAGGTTGACCAGGCGTGACTGACCTTAGTCCCCATAATTTGAGAGGACTAATTCTGACATCATGATATTCAAAACCTGTAAAAAAAAAGTACTCATGACGCTACTAGAGGACTGCATGAACCAAGATAATGGAGACTACGGTCAGTCACGCTAAAATGTATGGAGGGCCAAATCCAAATACCTTATATATAACTGTTCAAAATTAAAAGATGGAATGAAATATGCACATACCAAGTGGTCCAATATTTATGTCAAGGCTGAATGTCATCAAGTCTTTCATGGTATTGACAACGTCTGCAATTTGTTAACCATGGAACTGAAAAACATAAGCTGGTGTTCAGAGATTATTAAGAGATGTAACATCACAAACAGGTGACAAAATCATTGTTGAGAGAGATAGAGGTTGGTTTATCATAGCCAAAGGGAGAATAAAGGGTGTTAAAAAAAGGTAAACTGGGTGAGCTCTTTCTAGCAAGTCCTTTTATACCAATAAAAATTAATCCTAGATTCATAAATCTATATTTATTTTTAAATAGCTCCTTTGCAGATTCTGAGTTAATAAGGTCTAAAACTTTTACTTCATTTCCTATGCATTGGAGTGCAACTTATCTACTATGTTTAAAAAAAAATTTGTTCTAAACATCCACTGATGAGTCTCATATAAAACTTTAG
This sequence comes from Sambucus nigra, assembly GCA_949130495.1. Lineage (NCBI taxonomy): Eukaryota > Viridiplantae > Streptophyta > Magnoliopsida > Dipsacales > Adoxaceae > Sambucus > Sambucus nigra. The sequence continues at coordinate 164,445,062 of OX422213.1, read as the reverse complement.
GCCTAACATACCAATACCTCTGTTGACAAAATTATGATAGTCTTGATTAGGATCAATTAATTCTTTCTATATTAGTTATCTTTTGTAATTTATCTAATTTCTTATGTAGGGATATTAGAAGAGAAATAATAAAATTTATCTGTTTGAAAATAACTTTGTCTGAAGCCACCTGCTACAACAAAACTACGTATTCCTTCTACAGTGTCTGAAATTAGCCTTATTATAATTGTAAGCTTCAAAATAATCTTTATTATTTCTTAAGTCTTCACTATTACTCATGAAAGTACTAATCTTTTTATCTTATCATCATTTGTTTTTTTTTTGTGCAGGGTCTACAAGGCGAGGAGTGATCTGCATGATTTCATTCTATGTTGAAGTGAATGTGAAAAAGAACACTTCAATCAACAGGTATGTTGTGGAGCTATGGAAAGGAAATAAACATAGTTAGAATAACTGATGGAACTCAAAATAAAAAAGAACCATATAATTTTTTTTTACTGCAGAACTCGGTTAAGTGTATAATATCTACTCAAGGTTCTGAAGAGCAACTGATTAGAGAAAAAGAATGCAGGCAACAAAGATATCAATAGTTGATTTAATGACCATTTGCGATGACTGATTTCAGGAACTAAAAGCCATTAGTTCATAAGTCAAGTGATTCAAATAAAATTCAATGGATATTTAATACTGATTACAGGAACTAAATGGATATTTAACATGTAATCTATAACAACCCTCGCTTTTGAGAGCCTATTTTATATTTATTTACTATGTGGAGTAATTATATATAAAATGTTGGAATGTGGAGTAAGTATTAATTTAATGAAGAAAAGTTAATATTTACTAAAATGTTGCATATTTACCTTATGTGTAGGTAAATACCACCATGTTGCAGTTTATTGTGTCATAAGAATTAAAATGACATTATTATTAAAATGAGACCGGAACTTAAAATGAGTTATAAATTTCCAAATGATAATTTGGAGGGTGTAGTTAGTTCCGGGAGGTGCGATATAGTCAAAATGTGTGCCATATTGTATTTTGAGGTTTTGGGCACTTTTGACTGGTTATAGCTAAAATGTGTAGTTGCGTGTTATCTTATCGCGATATTGATCATTTAAGTTGAAATTTTAGACATAAGGCACGATTTAGTCATACTAAGTCTTCCATTTTCTCTTAAGTATATTTGTTAATCTAGAGAGTTAGAGAGAGGAAGAGAACTTTGGAGAGAAAGAAAGAGATTGAAGAATTTGGAGCTTGATCTTGCACTCATCTTCCTCAAATCTGAGATCCCTACACCAAGGCAAGGTTTCTACGTTCTATTATGTGATTTAAGGTGGATAATTAGTATGATAGTTGTGTATTAGTTTTGGTTTGATAATGTTAGGGTTTTTATTGGATTTATGGGCTTTGAAATCTTTGGAAGAGATTTGGATATTTATTGGTGTAGATTAATGTTGTTGGAAGCATTTATGATCATTTGGTAGCAATAAATGAGATTGGTTTGGTTGGATTTGAGTTTGGGGTAATTTTTGGAGTCCAAGACTCCATAGCCAAACTTAGCAAATTCGCAAAGGCGAATCAATTCGGCCCCTGGGTTGAATCGATTCGCTTAGGGGCAGTTTTCAAGTCTGGGTACCCAAATAGATTCGGGTTGAGGGCCGAATCGATTCGGCATTTGCAGAAAGTTGGGTTTTGTCACCCGAATCGATTCACTTCTTGGGCGAATCGATTTGGTTCATGCAGTTTTGAGTTATTGTTTTTAACTCAATTTTTATTCTTTTTCTTTAGGCTTAGGACCTAACCTTCTTGAATGAAGTAAACTTAGAGTCCTAGAGTCTTAGTTGAGTTTGGTCGCCACCCTAGATTAGAATTGGTTCATCTGGGGTTTATTCCAGGGGTGTCTAAAGTGATGTTCAGGCATTACTTTTCTTTTCATAACTTATTTGGAGTTTAGAAGTTAAAAGCCCATATTTGGAGACTTTTGGGGCCCATTTGAGGTACATAAGGCCTTGAGACTAGTGGAATTATTGTGATCACTTGGAGATTAATTTGGGACTTAAATTATGATGAATATTAATGAAAATATTCAATGATTATGGTTTCAGGTATAACGAAACACACATATGATTAATGGAAATGAAAATGTGATTTAAATGGTAAATTTTAATTTACTTAAACACACCTCTCTAAATGCTATCATAAGGGAACTTCGTTCATGAGGTGATGTCCCCTGACTAGTGAATGCAGGGAGAATGTAGTCCTCGGCCATATGCGGGTTTGTTATATATTTTATTCTGCGCTAGTGAGGTAATTCCGGGTGTGGTTATAACTCACTCGCAGGCATATGGCCACTTCCCGACGTGCGTTAGGTGCCCATGCTGCCTTGTTTGATAGGCCCCAGGAAGATGATAGTCATTTAGGGGCGCGCCCAGTGGGAAAACTCAGAGGGGCGGTCTTAGAATCGTTATATGTATAAGAATATAACCTTTCTAAATTCAAGTGGGACTTGAGATATGTATATTGCCACCAAAATGTATGATGGTAATTATGTTCCTGCTAAGGAATATGAATTGGAATGAAATGAGAAATAATGATGGAGATTTCAATTAATGAGGTTAATTATATTTCCTTGCATAATTTAATAAAAGCTATGATTTATTAAATTGTCTTTTCATTTTTGCTTCATGATTATGTTGTTAGATTCTCATATTCATCATTCATGATCAACTGTTCTATCCATCATGCTTCTTATTCATTTGGGAATCATATAAAAACCGGGCCCTGACCCGTTCACTTTCCATGTTGTGTATGTTATTGTATCCGCTCAGGTGCTCCGCCGCAAGGGCGCCCGTGTTGATTTCCCTACTCCTTTGCTTTTGTGGAGCTGTAAGATTTTGCGGATATTACAGGATGTTTTGTTAGACGCCCTCATTTTTTTGTATTCTAGATATGATCGGGTCTTTCCCTCAGGCATGTGGCCCAAACCTTTGTAATTGTTTAATGATTGTATTATGTATTTTATTAAACTATTGTGTTACGTCGTATGTAACTGTTGATCGACAGAATATTCGGTCCTTTATTGTATCGTTGTTAAGGATGTAATATATATCACCTCTTTTGTAATTCCACTTTCTCTTCGGATTTGGGCTGTATAAATTGTTTTCTTTTACATGCAATTAAACTAAATTAAATTAAAAAAATTTGGCAACCCGTTTTCTGAATTATTGGGTGGTTTTCCCGTATACTCAATTTATTGTTGTGATGCTGAGAATGATTTCCATCCATGATTTTGCGACACCCCGCCTAATTAAATACCGGGCGATCACTCCTTTATTAAATTAAAATCAAGGTGAACAATTGGTTCATTCTTAGCATCACTGTCGTAAAAATAACTTTTCCAAATTTAACACCCTATTTAATTAAGCTAAGTGTCAAAACCATTTTTTTAACATTACTTTCCAAATTTTATTTTGAAAATAAAGATTTAATTATCTACAACAATTCAATATTTAAAGAATCACACCACAATAATCCTAGAACATATAATCCAATTAATTTAAACATTCAACAACTAAACCCCCACCATTTAAAACTTAAAGTAAAACATACATGCTGAATAAATCCCAAAGTAACAGTACTAGAAATAACTGAAATACAAATGTACCAATAAAACAGATAAATAGTGGAAAGGGAGACACATGCCCAATAAGGAGAATGATAGAAGTGGAATCAAGTAAATGAAATCGTCTAAGAAAGTGGCCTGCAACTCCCACCTAAGCTGCAGAACGTTCCTTCCAAGGGATCCTAAACAAGACGCCCCTATGGCCGGGCACCTGTAATATATACATATATATACAAGAGAGAAAGAGGAATAGAAACGGGTCAGAGACCGATAGTGTATATGATTTAAAAATTCGTTTAACAATTATTTAAATTGATACAGGCCAATGCAACAACATATTAGTGCGACACTCTCTTGAGAAATTCTTGCCTCTCTTCTAATGTGCACTCCTATCGCACTAACCTTCCCAATGGTTTATCTCATCATATATCACACTATACTTCCCCAAGGATTTAACTTATCTTAGGCGACTCTCAAAATTTAAGATTTAACAACATCATGGTTTAAAAAGGATAATTTCATTTAGTACAAAACGCTCATTTTAACTTTATTGATTCATAAAGTTTTTCAATATCATATTATACTTTTCAAAACAAGTATTTCCAATTTGAGTCATTATACATGTCTTACTTACCATAACACAGTAGGCAGTTTCCCATATTTCAGAAGTTCATATATATATTAAATACTCGTATAAGATATATATTCTAACAGCACCCTACATACAATTTTATGGTGCGGGCATACTCTGCTATCCAATCCCCGTATCAATCGTACATAGGGAATACAAGTTCGGAATCACTCTCGAACTGTGTAAATACATACACAAACAATATTGAGGCGAAGCATAGTTTCCAAGTCCAAGAGTTCAGTACATACCCTCGTGTCTCTTAGGACTGTGACTATTGATTCGATAGCCTGTACCAAGGATTTCTATCTTCTAGGGTACGAGTCAATATCCCCCATAAGGCACACGAGATAAGATCGTCCCAGTGCGGAAACCTCAGGGATAGCAAGTAGCGCGGGCATGATTTTCACAAGTATATAATATATGCATACACAATCATACAAATATACCAATTTTATTATATCAATTTAGGTTTATCCAATAACCCACATTCACAACATTTATCCTTATTTTCCCATTATTATTTATAAAGTATAATGGTTCGTTTCTAACTTTAATTCGAAGTTTTTTTTTTAATTTATCAAGTATAATGTCAAGCTGTAAGTCTATCTCATCTATCGCGATGTGAGTATGGGCCATATCATCTTGACGATACCGTCTCAACGACGAGATGTGGAATACATCGTGAATGCGATGTAAATGCTCTGGTAGTCCCCATCTGTATGCTACCGGCCCAATCCTCTCGATAATGGGAAATGGTCCCACATACCTCGGGGCCAATTTCCCTTTCTTCCCAAACCTCATCACTCCTTTCATAGGAGATACACGCAGTAACACTTGGTCCCCCATATTAAACTCCTGGAAGAAGCATTTCGCATCGGCGTAGCTCTTCTGCCTGTCCTGGGCTACTCGAATGCGACTCCTAATCATCGCAATCCTCGCGGAGGTTTCCAGAATTACCTCTGGTCCTAGAAACTTGTTATCCCCCACCTCGAGCCAAAAAGTTGGAGAACGACAAGGCTGGCCATACAAAGCCTCAAATGGAGCCATACCAATCGTAAACTGATAAGAGTTATTGTAAGAAAACTCTACCAGTGGAAGATGTGGTTCCCAACCTCCTCCAAAATCAAGAACACACATGCGTAGCATATCCTCTAACATCTGATTAGTACTCTCTGTCTGTGGGTGATAAGCTGAACTCAACTTCAACTCAGTACCCATAGCCTCCTGAGAGCTTTCCCAGAAACGTGACACAAAAATCTTGTCTCTATCTGACACAATATTCAGGGGCACCCCGTGTAATATGACAATCTCAGCAATGAATAACTGAGCATACTGACCTGTGGTATAATCTGTTCGCACTGGCAGAAAATTAGCCACCTTGGTCAAACAGTCTACAATCACCCAGATAGAGTCGTGGTCCCGCTGTGATGTAGGCAACCCTGTAATAAAATCCATGGAAATACTCTCCCACTTCCATGCGGGTACTTCCAATGGCTGAAGCAATCCTGATAGTTTCTGATGGTCCACCTTCACCATCTGGCAGGTAGAACACTTGGACACGAACTCAGCAATGTCCTTCTTTATCCCACTCCACCAGTATTGCCTCCTCATATCCTAGTACATCTTATCTCCTCCAGGATGTACCGCAAATCGGGACCCGTGAGATTGGGTCATCACTGCATGACGCAATTTTGCCCCTTCTGGAACCACTAACCTCCCATTAAACCTCAAACCCCCATCAGAACTAACAGAATAGGACACAACACCCTCGGCTAAAATTCGTACAATCTTCTCCTGGAAAAACGGGTCTGTGGTTTGGGCCTGTATTACCCTCGTAACAATCTCGGGTGTGACTGTCATAACATATATGAAGGAATGGGCTACTACGTCCTGGTGACCCAACTCCTTCCACTTCGCTTTATAGACGTCCGCTACCTAATTTACCGGTCTTCGGCTCAACGCATCAGCAACTACGTTGGCTTTCCCCGGATGATATTGTATGTCGAACTGATAGTCCTTCATAAACTCTAACCATCTGCGCTGACGTATATTCAGCTCTCGCTGAGTGAACAGGTACTGCAGTGATTTGTGATCTGTGAACAAACAGAACTTCTCTCCTAATAAATAGTGTCTCCATATCCTCAATGCAAAGATGACCGCTGCTAACTCCAGGTCGTGGGTGGGGGGTAATTCTTCTCACGCGGCTTAAGATTGCAGGAGGCAAAAGCTATAGCCTTCTCTTCCTACTCAAGTACTCCCCCAAGTCCCCATAAAGAGGCATCGGTGTAAACCAGGTACTCCACACCCAGCTTCGGTAAAGCAAGGACTGGTGCCGAAGTAAGATTGTCTTTCAACTCGTCGAAAGCCAATTGACAAGCATCATCCCAAACATATGGTACCCCTTTGCGAATCAAGTTTGTCAATGGACCCGCTATTTTGGAGAATTTCCGAATGAATCTCCTGTAGTATCCGGCTAACCCCAAGAAACTATGCACTTCCGTCGGTGTCATGGGCTATCCCCACTCCCTCACCGCTGATACTTTACTCGGGTCAACTGCTATCCCCTGCTCAGAAATAACATGTCCCAAGAATTGTACTTCTCGCAACCAGAATCCACACTTCTCGTACTTAGCATACAACTGATGCTCTCGTAAAGTCTGAAGAACCTGCCTCAAGTTCTCGGCATGGTCCTCCTCGGAGTGTGAATATATCAAAATGTCATCTATGAAGACGATGACAAACTGATCCAAGAACTCTCTGAATACTTGTTTCATTAAGTCCATGAATACGGCTGGAACATTTGTGAGACCAAATGGCATCACTCTGAACTCGTACGACCCATATCTCGTCAAGAAGGCAGTCTTTGAAACTTCCTTCTCTCTAATACGTAGCTGATGGTACCCCGACCTCAGATCTATCTTCGAAAAGAAAGTTGCTCCCCTCAGCTGGTCGAACAGATCATCGATTCGAGGCAACATATACTTATTCCGTATCGTGACCTTGTTCAACTCCCGGTAGTCCACACATAACCTCAATGAACCACCTCTCTTCTTCATAAACAAGATTGGAGTGTCCCAAGGTGAGGTACTCCTGCGAATGAAGCCCTAACCTAACAGTTGCTCTATCTGATCTCATAACTCTTGCATCTCCGCTGGAGCCATATGGTATGGAGCGCGTGCTATAGGTCTCATATCTGGCAATAAATCTATGACAAAGTCTATCTCTCGACTGGGGGGTAGACCTGGTATCTCCTGGAATACATCGGAATACTCACGAACGACTGGGATCGAGTTTAAAGGAATCACAACCTCCTTAGAGGCATCCTCCTCTATATAATACAAATGAGCAGTCGAACCTCCCTCTGGGCGAGGCATCGCCACTACAAACATCTCTTGCCCCGGAATGGCAAAAACAATGCTCCCACCAAAGCAATAAATCATGTCTCTATAAGCTGCGAGCCAATCCATACCGATAATAACATCATGCTCATGCATATCTAAGACTAACATGTCTACAGGTAATACCAAACTACCAATCTCTACCCCCACTCCCCGGCATATAAAGAAGATAAGCGACCCACTCCCCAGTGGCGAGTCTACACACATCACCGTGTTCTCTGCTATGGCTAACAACCCTAAGGCCTTCATAAAATGCGTAGCTATGAAATAATGCGTCGCCCCAGTATCAAACAAAACCCGACCCATAGTACCATGGATAGGAAACATACCCTCAATTGCGGGTGGTGCCTGTGGAGCTGCTGCCTGGTGGACGTTATAGACACGTCCGTACTGTAACTTCCCCTCCTGCACTGGAGCTGCTAGAATGGATGGTAGGGCTGGTACCTGGGCTGGAGCTGGGAGGGAAGGTGGAAAAAGTGGTCTCTGTGGCTCATTACGGGCACCCTGCTGCTGTGGGGCCATATTACCCTCTGGCCAATCCTGGCGCTTATGACCATGCTTGCCGCATACAAAACACCGGCCTCTGAAGTTACCTCCCCTATGACCCTGCTGACCACGGCCCTGTTGGCCGTTACCTCCCCGCCACTGGACCTGTTGGCCCTGATTAGCACGCTGTTGGCCCTGTTGATTAGGCTGGCCCTGCCTATAACCCCCAAATCCCTGCCTGGAATCACCTGAATGGAATCGCTTAGCAGGGTCCCCCCGATGGGAACTCTGCTCGTGTTGACGAGTCTGCCCATGAGATGGTTCCCCACTAGCACTACTACCCCCGGTCCTACCCTGCTGGCTGGACTCTCCTGGTCTCCTGCTTCCTTGAAGATGGAAGCAGTGATCCTGGCAATGTAGTAACGCAGCATTGAGTACATCAGTGAAAGTACTCAGAGATAGATTCCCTATAAGATGCTGACGGATCCTCCAAGCTAACCAGTCCACAAACAACATTATCTTCTTACTATCAGTAGGTGCCTCATCTGGCACTATGGTGAGAAGTCTCATGAACTCCTCCTCATACTCAGCAACGGTAGAGTTTTCCTGTTTCAAATTCAGTAATTTTCACCTCATCTCAGTCTGCACGGCGGGTGGAAAGTACTTGAGGTCAAACCGCTCCCAGAACGACTGAATAGGGATCGTGTCCCTCTCCTCCGAGGTGGTGGTGGACTCCCACCACTGCAAAGCGGCCCCCACCAGCTTAAAGGAAGCCAATAACTGTCTTTGCACGTCGGTGCACTCATACATATGAAGATGCCGCTGGATGTCTTTCCTCCATTGGTTGACTGTGATGATATCTGAGCTACCAGAGAACTCAGGGGGATGCGCCTTCTGAAAAGCATCCCTAACCCTCTCCCATGTAGATGGAAGCTGTACTGGTACTGGCGCCACTGCCTGAATCTGGGGTGGAGCCTGCTGAACCACCACTAGCGCGGCATTCACCGCCGGAGCAACAATGGTGGTTACTTCATTAGCATTCATAGTGCCTTGTGCCGGAGCTGCTGGATGCTCGGCCTGGTCACGCCTATCCTTCGGTGCACGTCTCGGAGGCATTTAAAACGTGAAGTAGTTTATTAGTATACAGTCATTATCAAATCTCAAATAGATGAAGACGTAACGTAAAAGCAGAATTACAACAATCCTAAAAATAGGGCTCTATAGCAAAAACGTTAAGCTGAAAGCGAAAATAAGCCGTACAGATCCTATGGACACTAGAACCTGATGCTCTGATACCACCTGTGACACCCCGCCTAATTAAATATCGGGCGATCACTCCTTTATTAAATTAAAATCAAGGTGAACAGTTGGTTCATTCTTAGCATCACTGTCGTAAAAATAACTTTTCTAAATTTAACACCCTATTTAATTAAGCTAAGTGTCAAAACCATTTTTTTAACATTATTTTCCAAATTTTATTTTGATAATAAAGATTTAATTATCTACAACAATTCAATTTTTAAGGAATCACACCACAATAATCCTGGAACATATAATCCAATTAATTTAAACATTCAACCACTAAACCCCAACATTTAAAACTTAAAGTAAAACATACATGCTGAATAAATCCCAAAGTAACAGTACTAGAAATAACTGAAATACAAATGTCCCAATAAAACAGATAAATAGTGGAAAGGGAGACACATGCCCGATAAGGAGAATGATAGAAGTGGAATCAAGTAAATGAAATCGTCTAAGCAAGTGGCCTGCAACTCCCACCTAAGCTGCAGAACGTTCCTTCCAAGGGATCCTAAACAAGACGCCCCTGTGGCTGGGCACCTGTAATATATACATATATATAGAAGAGAGAAAGAGGAATAGAAACGGGTCAGAGCCCGATAGTGTATATGATTTAAAAATTCGTTAAACAAGTATTTAAATTGATACAGGCCAATGCAACAACATATTAGTGCGACACTCTCTTGAGAAATTCTCGCCTCTCTTCTAATGTGCACTCCTATCGCACTAACCTTCCCAATGGTTTATCTCAACATATATCACACTATCCTTCCCCAAGGATTTAACTTATCTTAGGTGACTCTCAAAATTTAAGATTTAACAACATCATGGTTTAAAAAGGATAATTTCATTTAGTACAAAACGCTCATTTTAACTTTATTGATTCATAAAGTTTTTCAATATCATATTATACTTTTCAGAACAAGTATTTCCAATTTGAGTCATTATACATGCCTTACTTACCATAACACAGTAGGCAGTTTCCCATATTTCAGAAGTTCATATATATATTAAATACTCGTATAAGATATATATTCTAACAGCACCCCACATAAAATTTTATGGTGCGGGCATACTCTGCTATCCAATCCCCGTATCAATCGTACTAAGGGAATACAAGTTCGGAATCACTCTCGAACTGTATAAATACATACACAAACAATATTGAGGCGAAGCATAGTTTCCATGTCCAAGAGGTCAGTACATACCCTCACGTCTCTTAGGACTGTGACTACCGATTCGATAGCCTGTACCTAGGATTTCTATCTTCTAGGGTACTAGTCAATATCCCCCATAAGGCACATGAGATAAGATCGTCCCAGCGCGGAAACCTCAGGGATAGCAAGTAGCGCGGACATGATTTTCACAAGTATATAATATATGCATACACAATCATACAAATATACCACTTTTATTATATCAATTTAGGTTTATCCAATAACCCACATTCACAACATTTATCCTTATTTTCCCATTATTATTTATCAAGTATAATGGTTCGTTTCTAACTTTAATTCGAAGGTTTTTTTTTTCCAACTTACTACGTAACCCTCATGGGCTCTATTCTTCCAAATGTACAATTCAGTAGATATCCATTTATGTTCCAACGTAACTCTCTCTTACGTGTCTCTCCCCTTTATTATATACTTACGTTATCCCTTATGCAAAATATCCCAAAAATATAGATTTCGCCTTACATTAAAGGATTTTGAATTTTATTTTCAAAGATGATAATTTCAAACAGTTTCGAAATCGGAATTAAAATGGAGTTTTAATTGAATTTTTATAATCTCTAAGAGTCCTCAAAACATAAAACTGTCTAGCAAAAAAAATATTAAAAAATATTGAATGGTCCGATCGAGTTGAATTTTTTTCTGTAGCTTCCTCTCGTCTTCAGCTAAATCTCTGTAAAATTTCATCCAATTCCAACGGTCCGATCGTCCGAAATAATTTTTTTTAGTGTTTGTATCTGATTAGAAGTCTTTTCTTAATCAAACTCTTAATCCTTTACATGACAAAGGGTTTCCACAATATCATATAAATCATCACAACAAGAAAATTTCCCATCTCAAATTGGGTTTTTCTTCCATAAATCTCATCCTACTAACTCCTAAACTAATATGGATGATGCATCAACGAAATAAGCAAGATAAACACTTGCTTGGGATTTTTCAGAAATCTGGTTTGGTGTTGAATTTGGTGTGGTTGCGTTCCCCGTCTCGCGATCTACACGTTGGCGGTGGTGGCGGTGCAAACGGGTGAGTTTTGAGCCTTGGAATGCCTTGAGAGCTCTCTTCTCTCCTCTCCAATGGCCTTTCTAGTGTTTTGAGTTGTCTAACCCTAGGAGATAACCTAAACATCTGATATAACCCCTTTAATTTTTGTGGGTTTAATTACCCAAAAATACAACATGACTAAAATACCCTCTCGGGGTACTAATTAGGCCTAAATAACCCCCAAGACCCAAATCAAACTCCCGGGTATACTTTTTTTACTATCTCGACCCTTCCGGGCGCGTTGGCGCACTCAAAACGACCATACGAACAACTTATAAAATATTTACTTTTATTTATCAATATTTAGTCCCGACGCGACACGGGCGCGTCCCGACTCAAATTTCTAAAATTGTCATTTTATTCACTCGTGACATTTAATATGGCCACTATTATATATTACTTTGCTCATTAGTAATATTCAACAAATTTTCCCATAATTACTAACTCTCATCACGTTAATAATTATAACATAATTAATTTTTGGATTTTTATTAAATAATTAATTCACATTAATATTAATAAATCCCCAAATTAATATAGCATAAAAATACGGGGTATTACAGATTTCCATTATGTAGGAGTATCAGGCTGGCCACCCCTTATTTCAGACTGCGGGTTGTCACAGATGGTATCAGAGCATCAGGTTCTAGAGTCTTTAGGATCTATGCGAACTTGTCACGTTCTACCGTAGCGTTCTTTGATATAGAGCCTAATGTTAGGACTGCTTAGTTGCTTATATTTGCGATTTTCTGCAATATAGATTGTTTTGAATAGTATTCTAACTCTATTGTTCCTTCATCTCAGATGACGCCGAAGAGAGGTCGCCCAACGAGACGTAATAGAGTTGTAGAAGAAGATGTTGGTCCTCAACCGCCACCACAAGGAACAATTAATGCTGCAGATGTATCAAACATTGTGGCTCAAGCAGTCAATGCTGCCATGACCGCAGTGGCTCAATAAATTCCACAAGCTCAATAGCGAGCACAGGATGCCCAAGCTCCTATGGGACCTTCTCCGTGGGAAAGAGTTAGGGAGTTCTTTTTAAAGGGACATCCCCCGGAATTTTATGGAGGTTCTGATGTGGTTCGAGAAAATCAATGGAAGAAAGATATGCAACGTCATTTATGAATGGTGATTTTGGTGAGGAGAAGAAACAAATCCTTGCTACTTTCAAACTTGTTGGGGCCACATTGCATTATTGGGAGTCGATGACTACACCAGAACAGAGGGATACTATGTTAATCACTGATTTCTGGGTCTTGTTTGACCAAAAGTATTTTCTTCCCACGATTCAAAGGGAGATGAGAAGGAGACTTTAGGATCTGGTACAGGGAGAGCAGTCTATTGCCGAATAGGAAGAGGAGTTCACCCGGTTGGCAAGTTTTGTACCGGATGAGGTGACTCCAGAAGAGAGGAAAGTTTCAAAGTTTATGGGAGGTCTGAACTGGAGAATCCGACAACATTTGCTTGCTAATCCAGCCTTGCAAACTTTTGGGGAGGTGATGAATGCGGCATTGCTCCATTGCTAAGAGCATCAATTTTACATGCAGAGTAGCAAGAAAGCTACCGTAGTGGGGCAAGCGGGAAAGCCTGGAGGCAGTGGAAATGAAGGAGGAGATTTTTCCTCGTCCCAATCTTCGGGTAATAAGCAATGAGAAAGGGATCCACAGCAGGGGGACGTGTAAAAAAGGCAACATTTTGGTGGGTTTAATTCGGGTGACAATAATAATCGACACGGTCAGGGTACCTCGTAACAGCAACAAACAGGTCGGGGTGGTCAAGGAGTAAAGGCCATCAGGGCCAAGGTGTTAACCAGTTTAGAAACATCCAGGGCTGTGTTCCGGAGAATATGATGGGAAAGTGCTTCCAATGTGGGGAGGAAGGTCATTACAAGAAGGATTGTCCTCATTTGATTGGGGGACAGCCTCCTAGGGCTCCATAGCAGCCTTATGTTCAATTTCCACTATAGGCACCAAATTCGGTTATCCCTTCGTAGCAGGGTCAACTACAGTATGGGAGAGTTTATCATATCTAGGATGCTATGCATCTTCCTGCTCCGCCAGCGCAGCCAGCGATTGAGGGTAAGTTCCTTATTCAGGGACATATGGGTCGCGTTTTGTTTGATACGGGTGTGACACATTCATTCATTTCTAAAAGTTTTGCTTAGTCTACAAAGTTGATAAAATCTGCAGAGAGCACTTTCACTAGCGTTGAGTCCTCTATGGGTGATGGTTCACTCATTTTCCTTATTTGTAAACATATAGGGATTACTCTTGGTAATTTATGCTTTGAAGCCGATTTACTCATCCTAGACATGGTCGGGTATGATGTGATTTTGGGCGTGGATTGGCTTGTCAAGTATCATGCGATAGTTAATTGTTATGGGAAGAGTATATTCTTCGCCGTTCCGAGACAAGAAATGTTCTTGGTGGTTATGCCTCGTTTAGTGGGAGGTACTAGTACTTATTTGTATTGTATCGCGGAAGAGACTTCTTGGGATGTAGTTATTCCCTTGGATTCTATTCCGGTTGTTAGAGATTTTGAGGATGTTTTCTGGGAAATACCGGGATTGCCTCCGAACCGGGAGATTGAGTTTGTGATTGATTTAGCGTGGGGAACTTGACCGATCGCGAGAGCTCCTTATCATATGGTTCTGGTTGAAATGAGGGAGTTAAGAGATCAAATCCAGCAGTTGTTGGAACAGGGATTCATTAGGCATAGTACGTCGCCATGGGGTGCTCCGATATTGTTTGTGAAGAAAAGGGATGGTTCTATCCAGTTATGTGTTAACTATAGAGAATTAAATAAAGTCATCACCCGGAATAAATACCCTTTGCCTCGTATCGATGACTTATTTGATCAACTTAGGGGATCATCGTACTTCTCTAAAATCGACTTGAGGACAGGGTATCATCAGTTGAGGATACGGGAGTAGGATGTATCCAAGACCGCTTTTCTGACGAGGTATGGGTCCTATGAATTTTTGGTTATGCCCTTTGGACTAACCAATGCCCTTGCTGTATTTATGGATCTCATGAATAGGGTATTTCGGGACTTCCTGGACCAATTTGTTATTGTATTCATCGATGACATCCTAGTCTATTCTCGAATAGAATCTGATCATGCTATTTATTTGAGGTTGGTCCTACAAACGTTGAGGGATCACCAATTGTATGCTAAGTTCGAGAAGTGTGTCTTTTGGTTACAGGAGGTACAATTTCTGGGTCATATTGTGACGTCCCAGGGTATATAGGTGGATTTGAGAAAGGTAGTTGCGGTGAGGGAGTGGGGTCAGCCCACGACACCTACCGAGATTCGTAGTTTTCTGTGTTTGGCGGGTTATTATCGTTGATTTATCAAGGGTTTCTCAAAGATCGCTAGCCCTTTGACAAATTTGACCCAAAAAGGGGTGAGATTTGTTTGGGATAACTCTTGTCAGGTTGCATTTGATGAGATCAAAGATAGATTAACTTCGGCTCCAGTCCTTGCTTTGCCAAAACCGGGATTGGAATATCTTGTCTTCACCGATGCATCTCTACAATGATTAGGAGGTTTGCTTTAGCAAGAGCGACGGGCTATTGCATATGCTTCTCGCAAGCTAAAGCCCCATGAAAGAAACTATTCGGTGCATGACTTAGAATTGACTGCAGTTGTCTTTGCCTTGAAGATTTAGAGGCATTATCTCCTAAGGGAGAAATTCAATCTTTTCATGGACTATAAATCGTTGCAATATTTATTTGCACAGAAAGATTTGAATATGCGACATTGCTGATGGTTGGAGTTCGTGAAAGATAATCAATTTGATATCCATTATCATCCGGGAAAGGCGGACGTTGTGGCAGATGCCTTGAGTAGAAATCTCGAAGGAGAGTTAGCTGATGTATGGAAAGCTAAGTGGAAATAACTCAGTCAGGCGGATGTGGTGGTGAGAGCATTCATATCAGTGATGACCGTTACTCCTACAATTGTGGCATGGGTCGTAGAGGCCCAAGGAAGGGATAAGGGTTGTCAACACCACATACGCCGATTACTGTCCGAGGGAGCAGAATCCTACTCGATAAGTTATGAGGGTGGACTACGCTTCCATGGAAGACTCATTATCCCAGAGGAGGGGGATTTGAGATGGGCGGTGATGGCAGAATCTCACGGTTCTAAATTCACGGTACATCCTGGTGGGGACAAGATGTATCAAGACATGCGCCGCCAATATTGGTGGCCAGGAATGAAGCGGGATATTTCTGAGTTTGTGTCCCAATGCACTACTTGTCAATTGGTCAAAATCGATCATCAGCGAACGACAGGTTTGTTGCAACCGTTGGGGATTCCGGTATGGAAATGGGAGAGCATATTGATGGATTTTATTACAGGTTTTCTAAGGTCACAAAGTGGTTGTGATTCAATTTGCGTGAATGTCGACCGCTTGACTAAGTCGACACACTTCCTACCCGTGCATACCGACTATGACACTGCTCGCTATGCCCTATTATTCATTGCGGAGATTGTCAGACTCCATGGGGTGCCCATAAATATCATTTTTGACCGAGACAAGATTTTCGTTTGCCACTTTTGTCAAAGTTTCCAAGAGGCTATGGGTATCAATTGAAGTTAAACACTTCTTATCATCCTCAAATAGATGGCCAGATCGAATGAGAAACCAAATGTTGGAGGATATGCTTCGTATGTATATGCTTGATTTCAAAGGCGGTTGGGAACAATATCTTAGTTTGGTTGAGTTTGCTTATAACAACTTGTATCAATTTACTATTGGAATGGCACCCTATGAAGAACTTTATGGCCGGTCTTGTAGATCACCCACATGTTGGTTGGAAGTGGGGGATAATAAATTCCTGGGACCTGAAATGATCTAAGATACTTCTTCTAAGATCGAACTCATTCGGAATCGCATTCGGATAGCCCAAGATCGACAAAAGAGCTATGCCGATGTGGGTAGAAGGCACATAGAGTTGGATATTGAAGACCAAGTCTTGGTGCGAGTGTCTCCCATGAAAGGTATCAAGATTTTCGGAAAGAAAGGGAAGCTTGCACCACATTTTGTTGGACCTTTTCCCATTATTGATAAGGTGGGTCCAGTGGCATATCAACTTGCCCTACCGGAACCTTTACAACAAATCCACGATGTATTCCATGTCTCTTCTTTGAAGAAGTACAAAAGGTACAAAGGTTCTCTTTGGCACATCCTTTTCGAGGATATTAACTTGCAACCTGATGTTTCACATGAAGAACAACCGGTTGCTATTCTAGAGCATGGGGAGCGTAGGTTGAGGTCTCGAGTGGTGACCTTGGTGCGAGTCCAATGGAGTCATCATAACACCAAGGAATCGACATGGGAACGCGAGGATGATATGCGGGAAAAGTATCCGCATCTCTTTATCCAAGGTACGCTTGAATTTTGGGGGAAAAATTCCCTCATAAGGGGGGAGTATGTAACAACCCTCGCTTTTGAGAGCCTATTTTATATTTATTTACTATGTGGAGTAATTATATATAAAATGTTGGAATGTGAAGTAAGTATTAATTTAATGAAGAAAAGTTAATATTTACTAAAATGTTGCATATTTACCTAATGTGTAGGTAAATACCACCATGTTGCAGTTTATTGTGTCATAAGAATTAAAATGACATTATGGTTTAAAATGAGATCGAAACTTAAAATGAGTTATAAAATTTCCAAATGGTAATTTGGAGGGTGTAGTTAGTTTCGGGAGGTGTGAGATAGTCAAAATGTGTGCCATATTGTCTTTTGAGGTTTTGGGCACTTTTGATTGGTTATAGCTAAAATGTATAGTTGCGTGTTATTTTATCGCGGTATTGATCATTTAAGTTGAAATTTTAGACATAAGGCACGATTTAGTCTTACTAAGTCTTCCATTTTCTCTTAAGTATATTTGTTAACCTAGAGAGTTAGAGAGAGGAAGAGAACTTTGGAGAAAAATAAAGAGATTGTAGAATTTGGAGCTTGATCTTGCACTCATTTTCCTCAAATCTGAGATCCCTACACCAAGGCAAGCTTTCTACGTGCTGTTATGTGATTTAAGGTGGATAATTAGTATGATTGTTGTGTATTAGTTTTGATTTGATAATGTTAGGGTTTTTATTGGATTTATGGGCTTTGAAATCTTTGGAAGAGATTTGGATATTTATTGGTGTAGATTAATGTTGTTGGAAGCATTTATGATCATTTGGTAGCAATAAATGAGATTGGTTTGGTTGGATTTGAGTTTGGGGTAATTTTTGGAGTCCAAGACTCCATAGCCAAACTTAGCGAATTCGCAAAGGCGAATCAATTCGGCCCCTGGGGTGAATCGATTCGCTTAAGGGCAGTTTTCAGGTCTGGGTACCCAAATAGATTCAGGTTGAAGGCCGAATCGATTCGGCATTTGCAGTTTACCCTCTCTAAATGCTATCATAAGGGAAGTTCGCGCATGAGGTGATGTCCCCTGACTAGTGAATGCAGGGAGACTGTAGTCCTCGGCCATATGCGGGTTTATTATGTGTTTTATTCTGCACTAGTGAGGTAATTCCAGGTATGGTTATGACTTACTTGCAGGCATATGGCCACTTCCCGACGTGCGTTAGGTGCCCAGGCTGCCTTGTTTGATAGGCCCCAGGAAGATGATAGTCATTTAGGGGCGCGCCCAGTGGGAAGACTCGGAGGGGCGGTCTTAGAATCGTTATATGTATAAGAATATAACCTTTCTAAATTCAAGTGGGACTTGAGATATGTATATTGCCACCAAAATGTATGATGGTAATTATATTCCTGCTAAGGAATAAGAATTGAAATGAAATGAGAAATAATGATGGAGATTTCAATTAATGAGGTTGGTTATATTTCCTTGCATAATTCAATAAAAGCTATGATTTATTAAATTGTCTTTTCATTTATGCTTCATGATTAGGTTGTTAGATTCTCATATTCATCATTCACGATTAACTGTTCTATCTATCATGCTTCTTATTCATCTGGGAATCATATAAAAACCGGGCCCTGACCCGTTCACTTTCCATGGTTTGTATGTTATAGTATCCGCTCAGGTGCTCCGCCGCAAGGGTGCCCGTGTTGATTTCCCTACTCCTTTGCTTTTGTGGAGCTGTAAGATTTTGCGGATATTACAGGATGTTTTGTTAGACGCCCTCATTTTTTTGTATTCTTGATATGATCGGATCTTTCCCTCAGGCATGTGGCCCAAACCTTTGTAATTGTTTAATGATTGTATTATGTATTTTAGTAAACTATTGTGATACGTCGTATGTAACTGTTGACCGACAGAATATTCGGTCCTTTATTGTATCGTTGTTAAGGATGTAATATATATCAGCTCTTTTGGAATTCCACTTTCTCTTCGGATTTGGGTTGTTTAAATTGTTTTCTTTTACTTGCAATTAAACTAAATTAAATTAAAAAAATTTGGCAACCCGTTTTCTAAATTATTGGGTGCTTTTCCCGTATACTCATTTTATTGTTGTGATGCTGAGAATGATTTCCGTTATGTTGGAGTATCGGGCTGGCCACCCCTTATTTCGGACTGCGGGTTGTCACATAATCCTGTGTAAATGAAGTTTATCGTGTGCTACCATATATGATTGGTCTTATTTATAATCATTTCCTTACTGAACTTGTTTTCTAGGTGGACATTTTCAATCATTCTTTTCATAGAAATAGAAAATTATATGTGGAAAATATTGAAAATGAACAATATTACTGCTGTTAATATAAGAACAATAGTACTATTAATATAAAAATAGTAGGTTACATTTGATTCTGCTACAGGTGCTAACCAAATGTCACACCTATAGTACCAAATATCCTATGAAATTCGTTTACAAAGAGTAACCAATTTCAGACAGATTAAGAGGGTAATCTAGTCTCTCATTTAACTGATCACTCACAGCTATATCTGTTGTGAGTAATTGCACAACATAACTACAACTTGCACTGATTAAACAACTATGTGCATGAATTTTTATACCAATTCAACAACGGGGAGGCGCATTGTGCGGCCCATAAGTAATAAGAAAAAACATGGATCGAAAATTTTGATCAAGTAAATTTAATTTCATCATCTCATATTTTAATAGATCACAAAACTGTAGGGACAACATGGGTAGGGAAGACACTGACATACCATATAGAGGACATGCAACACCAATACAAATATCCAAGTAAATCATATTCCTCTAGATCTTAATAAAGGTAATATAATTTTTTTTAACAAACAATCAATAACCTTGGATAGTCAAAGACATAGATCTGAATTTTTTGTAATTAAATGATTGAAACATATACATGAAAACACCCTTGAGATTAGGCGAAAAGCCATAGACGCCCAAACCAAAAACCAAATTAACTGATAAGTACTGATTCAAAATGTAAGACATATTTGTTACCACTTAAACAATAACTAACCAACTTCATCTTTTACCATGCTATAGAGTAAGCAACAAACTTCATATTACACATAGTGTAGGTCAAGTGTAAACCCCTAAAGTCCATTAAAATTATACAATTTACAATAGACTAAGCATAAAACGAAATCTAAAATATTGGTGCATGAATAAAACTCGGGCATTTGTAAATAATAGGCTGTGACATACTACATCTATGATAATGAATCGAGGGAAAAAATGTGTGAGTATGAAAAAATAGTCACATACATTTTCTTTTAGTGGTTTCATCAAACATCTTGTGGGCAAGACAATATTTATATATGCCACATCCTTATATCTTCTCAAATTAACAACAAATTCAATCCATTAAAATTTAAAATATTGATAGAAATACACTAAAAATTAGTATACTTACTTTATCAGGTGCAAACACCAATCTTTTTACTTGATCAGATGCAAACACAAAGCTTTCTTTACGAAAATAGAAGAAATTCAGTAGAAGTCCATTCACAGTTTCTTGGGAATTCGTTAGGGTTCCACCACCATATATAGATTTCCCAATACCCTTTGCATATACCATTATGAAATTGGCAGCTGTTAATTGATAGACAAAGTTGGGAAAATTAAGAAATCGGCAGCTGTTAATTGATGAGTACAGTTGTTGATTGATATCGTATGATTCTTACCCCAAATGGACGTTGATGAATGATTATGAATACAAACGGTCTCTCATTTGATTGGTAGACACCTCTGCTTCTCTCCTTACATCTTATGGGGAACCGACGTGGAAGATGGATTAATCATTCCAAGAAGGTGACCGTTGCTTATCTGATTGGTAGTTTCAGGACTCTCAATGGTGGAGTGTTCACCAGAGAGGTGATTACGAGGGTCAGACCTAATGACGTTTTTGTCCTTGGGGACCTCCATTAAACCCATCTGCAATTCTTCTTCTTCTTCTTCCAAGAGTGTTTGACTTTCTTCCTTCGATGATATTATTTGCTTTTCAGACACCTACAAAATCAAGTCACACATTACTTAATAAGTGGATTGGGATATGAGGAGGGCGGAGAGAGGAAGATGAAATTTACACTTGATTTTGTAGAAATAACAGATAACAATGAACCGGGGTTAGAGGGAGAGGCGATGAATAAGTTGATTAATAAATGAATTGGCAGGTGGATAGACTGAGAAGAAGCCAAAATTAAGATGCATACGTGGATAGGCTAATTGCAAAGAATAATAAATGCCTTATTTTGCATTTTATAGTAGTAAGAGATTGTACC
Organism: Sambucus nigra; assembly: GCA_949130495.1. NCBI lineage: Eukaryota > Viridiplantae > Streptophyta > Magnoliopsida > Dipsacales > Adoxaceae > Sambucus > Sambucus nigra. The sequence continues at coordinate 164,423,652 of OX422213.1, read as the reverse complement.
TACTTTACTCAGTAGCAAACCTCATTTTCGGGCTTCAATCTTCACAAAAATTATTTCAAAAGAAATGCATCCTATTTTCAACATAAGTGCATTTAATTCTTCGATGTGAAACTCAAATGAGAATTCTTTCATCTCATAACATTCATATAATTTTTGGGACAATTAGAGCTTATAAGAAGACATTTTACAAGTGGAGTTTATAAAATAAACAAGAGCAAGAAAGAAATATTCAGTTACTACACAAGGAGAAAAAGGCAAAAAACTCAGATTATATTCAAGTCTTGATGAGTGAGATAAATTGAGATTCAAAGTTTTATTTTTATTGAGTTATCATCCTACAAAAAATTACTACACACTTCTAAAAATATTGAAGCTCAATTAAAAGATTCCTGTTATAATTTGAAGCTCGGTTATAAGCTCCCAATTGTAATTTAAATCTTGGATATAAGCTTGCGGTTGTAATTTAAAGTTCTATTCGGCTACACGATTTGTACGTGGTGATTTGACCCTACCCTCAACGGATCAAACTCAAGAAGATGATCGACTTGAAAAGTGGACATAAGCTCACCGTTTTTTAGCTGAGCCATTATAAAACTTGTGCACTTAATTTTTTTTGTTGTTTATTTTTTTCTTTGATTATGGTTATTTATGATTTAAATTTTCACCTTAGTTTTTAATTCATATTAATAAATTTAAAAAATTATATTTTTTTTGGAAGGTAAAAATTAATTAATTTTTTATTATCTATTTTTTTTTTAAAAATCAAGACAATATTTTTTAAAATATAAAATTAACCAAAAATTTTGCAAAAATCCAATTCACCTCCCTCTTGGGTATTTTTCTAGGCAAAACATATGATCTATACTCCAAGATGTCAAAGGATGTGTTTGAGTTAGTGAAGAGTTTAAACATCGTGTGGATCAAGGATGAAGAATGCAACATTCACGTTAGGTCAAAGAAACTTTGATCGGATTTCTTATTAGAATGAGCAAGAGTATCAACATTCATAGGTAATTTGTTGCGAGAGCATGAGAGAGAATTAATTTCTTGCATTATAAAGGAACTTTTCTAATCTAATAAGAAACTAGGGCACACCAAGGTTTTTTAACCATGGGTTGGGGGTTTTCCTCATAAAATCGGTATTGTGTGATTGCTTTGTGGATTGATTGTTTGATTGTGATTATTTTTCATATTAATTGATTTAGATTTAACTGTTAAAATTCAAAATGACTTAGAATTAGGTTCCTAGTTGATGTGTAATTTTTAAAATTGGGCAAAATCATTGGACCTATTCACCCTTTCTAATTTTGCATCTAGTATATGCACATTTACATCCTCGATTGGTATCAGGGCTCGGTAACTTATTTTAGGGCTTAATATCCCGAGTTGATCCTTATTTGTAATTGTGTGTTTTCTTTGTGTGTTTACATGGAGATTTCAGATTTTTATGCTTTAAGAGTTAGTTTGGAGAATATTCCTTCATCACCACATTCATCTATAGCTAAGAACACATCTCATAAATCCGGTTAGTCTAGCTATGAAATTGCACATAATCAAAATGAAATACATGATAATGAGGAGATGAGTGAAATCAATTATGCATATAATTTGTTTCATGAATCGTTAGAATTAAACAAATCAAACATTAAGATGAGAAGAAAAATAAATTTTTTTGAAGAAGAAGGTGATTTGTTGAAAGAATAAAATGAAATGATTTTTCAACCCAAACTTGAGTTAGAGAGTGTGAATGATAGAAACTCTTCTATAGAAATCGAGAAATACTATTCTCAATGAAATGAATAAAAAAAAACTTGAGAAATAGTGTAACATGTTTGAAATAAAAGAAAAAGAATTTTAAAACATGATGTCTATTAAGAGTGATTTTTCTAATGCTATTAAAATTAAACTTGTTTTAGAGGATAGGTCCGTGAAAATGAACAAGATGTTATTTGAGAAATATATGATAAAAAATGGAAACAAAGGATTAGGTTTTGAGTCGTTTAATGCTTCTTCAAAGCATCAACTACTTTTGTACATGAAAAGTAAAATTTGGTTGAACAAGAGATTTCCACTTAATTCAATGAAAGGAATATTTCTTCAAACAATGTCAAAGAAAAGGAACCTGATAAGAATGTCTTGCCTAACAAGATGAAAAAGTGCATGTTGTAATGGTTGATAAATATTCTCAAGTCAAAAGGCATAAATTTATTCAAATACCTCAAATACAAGATAATAAAAGAAGGTTGTGAATTAATCGAATACTCATTTTAGAATCATGCAAATCATTTGAAAAGAGAAAATATTTTTCAAAACCAAAGATAACAAATATTTTTCAAAAGAAATATGATTTTTTTCAAAAACCTTTTTTAAATATACAAAGGATCCTATTATTTCACGAGAGTTCATTTGAGACAGTTTTGTTATAAACTTAAAAAAGATGAGCAATATTCATACATTAGGTTCTCATAGAGAAATGATTTTCAAGGGTTCAACATAAGACTTGAAAGAACTAAAAAAATTCAAAGGAATGTGAGTGAGTTAATAATGGTACTCAAAACAAACCTAAAAGGGTTAAGAAGGAGAATTATAAACGTTGTGTTATCATCGCGACTCTAAAATCCCGAAACTCTATCATTAGGTATTTTGTTAGTGGTTGATCATGACATATAATGAGAGAGAAGTCATTTTTCACTTCACTGGAGGATTATAATGGTGGTTTAGTCACTTTTGGTAAGGGGAATGAATCTAGTGTAAGCGGTAAAGGTATAATGAAAGTTTCAGAAAGCACTATACTTCACATTGTACTCTATATTGAAGGGTTTACCGATAATATCATTATCATAAGTCAAACTTATGATGATGGTCAACTTGTGAGTTTTTTAAGGGGTGCGTGCTTATTGATAACGGAAGAGAATGGAGATTTGATGAGAAGGATAAGATCGAGTGAGAAATGGTATGTTCTCGTGAGTGAACCAAAAGTTATGTGTCAAAATTATAATGTGGAGTCCATTGATTTATAGAATCAAAGGTTAGGATATATTAACTTTCGAGACGTAGAGAGTGTGTTGAAGAAAGAGAGAGTAAGGGTTCTTCCTAGGTTAGGGGAATCCTTGAGCAAGGTTTGTGGAACTTATCAAAAGGGAAAACAAAGCAAGAGTTCTTACAAAAAGTTGAACGAGATTAATATTTCTAGACCTCTAGAGTTAGTACCTGCTGATTTGATAACTCCCTTATAGACGAAAAGTATAAGAGAGAAGATATATTACTTTGTGATGGTTGATGATATTTTGATATTCACATTTGTAGGGTTCATGAGAGATAAAATGATTCATTTGAGATTATTTTTTCGATTTACAAGAAAGTTCAAAATGAACAATCACTTTCCACTGTGAGACTTAGGAGTGATCATGGTTACGAGTTCAATGATTCTAAGGTTGAGAGATATTATGATGAAGTTGGGATCAAACATGAGTTTTCCATGATTGCAACTCCAAAAGAAAATGGAATTGTTAAATAACAACCACACATTGCAAGAAATGGCAACATGCATGATAGAAGGTAAAAACTTACCTAAAAAGTTTTGGGTTGAGGCTATAAAAATGGATTGTCAACTTCCAATAGGGTATTTCTTAGACCCTTCACCAATAAGACACCATATGAGCTTTGGAAAGGAAAAAATCATACTATTAAGTACTTCAAAGTGTTTAGTAGTAAGTGATACATTCATAGAGATAAAGAGTATTTGACTAAGTTTAATTTAAGAAGCAAAGAAGGGATATTTCTTTGTTATTTAGAAAATAAATGAGCATATCGACTTTATAACTTAGAGAGTAGGAAAATTATGGATACACACAATGTGGTTGTTAATGATGATGTCTCATGTGTTACCACTTTGGAAGAGGAAGTTTAGGGAGATGATTTAGATCCTAATATTATTGAGAGTAGGAATGTTGATGTACGATAGCCTAGTTCTTCCACGAGGAACATTGAGGGAACTTCTTTTCAAAACTAGACTCAAGGTGAGAAAGATAGCGGAGTTACTACTTGGGTTCAAAGAGATCACACTGCATCTAAAATCATAGGAAATATTGAAAGTGGTGTGAAAAAAGAAATCAAAATTTAAATGAACTCAATTTTAATTACTTCACGACTCAAATTGAACCCAAAAATGTGAAATAAGCTTTAATAAATGAATATTGGATTGGTGCAATGTAATAAGAATTAAACCGATTTGAATGATTGATTTCAAGAACTAGTGCCTAGACCACATGATAAAAAAAATGATAGTTACTAAATGGGTTTACAAGAACAAATTAGATGAACTTGGGTTGATTGTGAAAAATAAAGCAAGACTTAAATGTTAAGCTTATTCTCAAATTGAAGGTGGATTTTGATGAAACCTTTGCCCCCGATGCAAGGTTATAGAGTGCAAGACTTTTTTAGCCATTTAAAATTTAAACTTTATTAAATGTATGTCAAAATTTCCTTTCTAAATTGGGTTTTGAGTGAAGAGGTGCATGTTTAAAAACCCAAAGAGTTTAAAAATTCAAAATTTCCCGATCATGTGTTAAGGCTATATAAAGTCTTATATGGTCTCAAACAAGATCCTATAGCTTGTTATGAGAGGTTGACCACCTATCTATTGAAAATTGGTTTTACTATAGGAACAAAATACTTTTTTTTCCAAAAATATAGGGATCACATCATTGTAGCTCAAACCAATATGGATTACATTGTGTTTGGGTCAACTAATGTGAAATATGCTCATAGTTTTTCAGAGGAGATGATGAAGGATTTTAAAATGATCATGGTAGGTGAGTTGACATTTTTATTTGGCTTAAAAGTGAAACAAATGCATAATGGTATTTTCATTTACCAAGCTAAGTATTCTAAGTAGTTGGTTAAAATTTTTTCATGGAGTCGGCAAAACACGCTAACACGCCAATGTGAATTAATTCCAAATCGACTCAAGATGAGAGTGGGAGATATGTGGAAGAGAAGTTGTATAGAACCATGGTAGGTAGTTTACTTTACCTAACTGCAAATCGTCCTGATATTTCTTATAGTGTAGGAATATATGTTAGGTGTCAAGCTAAACCTAAGGAAACACTCCTACAAGGTGTGAAAAGAATGATGTGATATGTTATTGGTACTCAAAATATAGTGTTGTGTTATCCATATGATATTATTGACTCTTTTTATGCATATTTGGATTTCGATTGGGCGGGTGATGACGTTGATCGGAAGAGGACGTTAGGAGGATGCTTCTTTTTTGGTATTTCTTTGATATCTTGTCTTTCTAAGAAACAAATTCAATATCTTTGTCCACGAAGGAAGCCTAATGCATCGTTGCGGGTAGTTGTTGCACCCAATTGATTTAGAAGAATTAAATGGTAAATGAATTTTACTTATATGCCCCAATAGGAATAAATTGTCTTATTCCGCTGACAAAATATACTTTGAGTCTTTTCCATAAGGTCGTTCCAGCAAAACATTGTGCAAATTATTCAATGGACATCCTCACCTTCATGCGTATCATTTTAAAACACTACTATGAAAGGTAAATGGACATGTAGACTCATATACATTTACTCACACATGTCGTCTTAAAGAAAATAATTTTGTGTGATTTTATGTGTTAATATGTATATTTTGAATTATCTATGAAATGCAAAGATACTTTCAAAAAATCTTACAAATTGCATTTCAGAAAGGCTATTGAGGTCTATTGCACGAGACCTTCGCCACAGCGACACAAAAGTTCGCTGAGCGCACCTTTGTCTAGAGATTTTTTCTTTAGCTTGTCATGTATCCTTAACGCAAGTTCTTCTCAATGACGCAAAATCTCATTGCAGCAACACCGTCTTGCTGGTTGTCTTGTGAGTCATTCAAAAAGTCAGAATAGGTGTATAACTTAGATCGCCTCAGGTTCACCGCAGCAATACATTGGATCGTTGTAAAAACCTTAAGATGATACATTTGTGATTGTACTAAAATACATTTTATTGAACTAGATACAAGAAAATCCTTATTTGTACCTGTACAAATTATAGATCTTTCCATATTTTTTCTCTCTTACACCTTGTAAGTCTACTTACCTACTTATACATTTCTAGATTATCTTGCAAGCTTGGTGCTATATGTAAGTGGGTTGTACTTCATTTTAAAGAGAGTGATTAAGTGTGATTTTGTTTTTTCTTTTGTGGATAAAATATCTTTTCCAAAACTTTCTTAGCATAAGAATCACTTTCAAAGAGAAAAAGTATTTTCATAAAAACTTCTTTTTGAATCTTTTATTCATCCAAGTTTTACATACTTTTTAGATATCTTTAAGTTTAAACAATTTTGAAATCATAAAGAGTGTTAAGTTAAACTTGTTTGATTTTAAACCTTTTCAAAACCTTGAATAAATCTCTTTCTAATTTGTTCTCAAGTTATTTTTAGGCCATATTTTAATAAACACTTTCACCTTAGGTCATCACACTCATAGAAAGTGGTTCAACGCTCAAACAAGGCTTCTTACCTTACTCCAAGTGGTGGAACACATCTTCAAACTCAAAACGAAGAAAGTTCATTTCAAACTTTAAAAGAATATTGATTTGGCATGAGAAGTTTGAAGCATCGGTTGTGGGCTGAAACCTATCATGGTTATGTAACGTTCTCCAACTATTAGCGTTCTTTATGGAGGATATGATGGGAAAAAGTTTCTAGTCGGTTATAGCGTTGTGAGGGTTATAAGATTACTTCTTCTAGTGGTAAAACTCTACCATAATACATTTGTTATTCTGTCGGCACGAGGTGTTTTTCCTATAATGGATTTTTCTTGTATGCCTTGGTGTTATGCTATATTGCTTACCTATTCCAACCTTAGATTAAATCACCTAATATTGAAGATAAAATTCTTTGCAATTTGTTTGATAAAAAAAATTGTCACATAGACCTTAGGGTTTGTAGTTGATATCCCAACTTGAACTTGTAAAGAAAACATTGTCATATTTTGACAAGATATTTTAATTGGGTATCTTTCATCCATACCAGTTCAATCAAGGGCAATGCCAACTGGTATCAGAGATACACCTCACTTATTTATGTTTAATCATCTCGAGGTAGATCTAGCATGTGTGAAATATGGATCTTAGCATGTGCGATAATATTCATGATTTAATTAGTGCACATAACCGCCGTGCTTTTACTGGACTTGAAATCTAGTTCAAGGTTTTTAATTACTCTACTTCCAAAATTGAAGATGTTTATATTAGGAGTAGTCATAGTGACTGTAGACACCCAATTCCACAAAACTAATCTTATCACCCTTATGAACCTTCATAGGTCCCAAACATAATCCCGTCAATCCATGGACGCCAATCCACTCTTTGAAACCCTAATTTAGAGGCCATCAGATACTTTTGAGATCTATTTGACTTTGATCCCCTCTCAGCATCAAAGGTAACTGAATGAACTTTCATAGGGATAAAAATTCCCTTTTCTAACGGTCCATACTGTGCACGAATCTTCGTTATGGTTCACATTTACTTGCCTTTTCCCTTTTAACCATAATTAAAAAGTCATCAGGAAACCAAGGGTAATCGAATGAAATTTCATAGGGCTCTTAATATCCTTTATAATGGTCTATACTATACACGAATATGCCTTATGATTCACATTTACTTTCCTTTTCCTGTCGGAAGACTAATCAAAACATCATCGCATGCTTTCGAGCTCTATTTGACTCTGATTAACTCTCAGAACCAAGATTAACTGAACAAACTTTCATAGGTTTCTGAATAGGTTTTAAATACCCTTTCTAATAGTTCGTACCATGTGCGAATCTTTCTTACGGTTCCCATTTACTTAGCATTCCCCCCAAAACCCCAATCAAGAGGTCACATGCCACTTTTAAGCTCTATTCGACTTTGGTCAATTTTTGAACCTGATAGTTTCCTAATCAACTTTTGAAGATATCTAAATCTTCTTTCGAATAGTCTCGGTCAGGCATGATTCAAACTTACGATTTGCATTTTATACCTGTTTTTTCTGAAAAAGTCCATTTGGACAACTTATAAGCACCCATGGTCTTATTCCTATCGACATAAGGGTAGTTTAATTGGCTTGAAATTTAAGGGGTATACCGATAAGTATACCTAGGACTATATTGATCAATATATCCCCCATCCCTAAAGTTTCCTATTTAAGGAGGTCCATGACCTCATTTAAAAGGACCCCCTTTTCTGATCCCAAGAAAGCTCCACCTCGAAATCAGTGCATAGTATTTTACACATAACTTTCAAAACATTATTTCCACATTCCATTGCATCACCCCTACACCTCACCTTACCACATTTTCACCACCACCAAAATCATCCTTCATCACCATCAAAGTCGTAATTCAAGCTTCAGAGAAGGTCTAAATCCTATTAATTCAAACTTGTTATTTTAGTGTTATTATTCACTTTCAACTATAAGTATATTTTTTATATTTTATTGTCATTTCCTCACCTTAATCACTCTTTTACTGTATTATATATTCACCAAACTTATTTTCATAATCTCAAGAAATCGAAAAAGGGGATTTGATCCTTAAACCCCAAACTAGAACTTGCCTTATATTTTTACTACCCTTACCTCACTTGTGCACATTTTTCAATAGACCAAAATAAATAAATTCTAGTTTTGGGTTCATGGCTTAAATTTTACCCTTATGTGTTTTCGAACTATGTGGACTTTGATAGCATTTCCAGCTACATAGGCATCTCGAGTTTTCCCGGGATTCGAGTCCTCTTTTCTTAGTTTTTCACTTTATTCATTCTCACTTTTATTAGTATCATATGTACACACACACACACACACACACACACACACACACACACACATATATATATATATATACCCCGTCAGACATGCATATTTACTTCCTCATACTGAATCATAATCCGGTGTGTTGCTAACATTATATTGCATTATCATATCTTTTACTCTCTTTAGTTTTTCCAATCCCATCAGACATGCATATCCATTTTCTCATAGCGGATTATGATCCGGTGTAGTGCATGTAGCGTATTCTTTTTCTCTTTAATATATTTTTAGTGGCCTCATCAGACATGTGTATTCCATTCTTTGCGATGGATTGTGATCCGATGTGGCACTCACATTTCAGCTACCTTTTAGATTATTTTCTTTCCTTTTATTTATACTCTTCACAATGACACATCCCTATTGTTTTCATGATGTGGGCATGATGATTTTTTTCTCACCTATTTCACTCTGCACACATTATACACATAAATTGCATTTTGGACAAAAATGAGATTTTATTATAGTCCGTGAGAGACCGAAATGGCATAATGAGTGCCTAACACCTTCCCATACTATAGCTTAGTCCTCGGAGCCGTGATATATTTGGTTTCGTATGCATTATTTTGCCTTTGATTCCATTTCTTTTGGGACGGTTACATCTTTTTCCTATTTTGAGCAAAATAGTTTAGCGACTCCATTTTCTATATTGTCACCCCTTTGATGATGACCAATTTATGTTATGGGAGCCTGCGAATAAAGTGAAAGTGGAGGAAAGAATATTTTCTTCCTTGATCCCCACTCGCCAAATCTATTTTCTTTTCTAGGCGAACCCATCGAATCTTAGATGGCCATAATGGCGACGCTTCTGGAGACTTCATATTTTTAGAGGACTAGACGTTATTTTACATGGGCTTTACTTTCCTTTTTTTTTCCTTCTAATTTTCTACATGTGTATATATATCCTCTTATATATTTTTCTTACTCTCATGCTGTCATGTTGTATGTATGCCTTACTCATATCATGTTATCCATGTATATTCTTCTCACCATCATTCTCCTTTTTATCACCAGATGTATATACCTCCTTATCTATCACATGCATCATAATTGATCCACTTGTTTATACTTATAATGTTTCACTCCACTTACTCATGTTCTTCTTATATCACTTGTGTATATTCATGTATATTCCCACCTTTATATCCACACGCTTCACATATCACTCGTGTATATATCCACCTTAAGCTACCACTTCACATTATTCTCACTTGCACACACTTCGACGATACATGTTTTCATGTCACTCTCACTTTAAACATATATCTCTCCCACTTGTGTATATTAATATATCTCACCCCTTATATATGTCACCATTCTTTGTATATGCCCCATGTTTCATGATACTTATACATACTTATTAGTTTTATTCTCCATATATACCTATATATTTTTCATATGCCATTCTTGTATATTCCCATAATCTACTTCATGTTTAATAGTAGTACCTATTCCATTTATATATATAATAATTTTCATAAAAAATTAATTAAAGACTCATGCATTTTTGCACACTACTTAATGTGAGAGCTACATTTTGACCAAAATTTTGTCCTGTACCGAGGGGTCACTTCGTGACGGGTTGCTAATTTTACAGAGCGTGGTTAACCTAAGAAATATGATTCCCACTTTCCATTGACCTAGTACATTCAACGTATATCGAACGGTTCCCCATGCATCGTACCACTTGACCGAACTCATGACGTGAGGTATATAGCGGGGAACTCGTTCCCATAGATTGAGTAGATCATATTGGCTCTCACATGTAATGTCAACATAAGGTATATCATGAGGCAATTCACGTACCTCGTGTATATAAAATGTCTTCTCCACACGTATATAAGAATGATTGCCTATATAGATAAGAGTTATATCATGGAAGTAGTTCCAAAGTGGGAAACCCTTACACTAACCTCCCAATTGATAAACCTCATATAGGCATCTACCTCAGGACAATCATACCTAGTTTAACGGTTTCAATGCAAAACTTGCTAAAATTTTGGGTCATCTTACTACTTTAATTTTGTGCTATTTTGATCATTTTAAAAATAGGACTCCATCTGTAGTCAAACCATGTCATGCATCGTGTAACCAATCCTTTCCTAGACTCGAGTCCTATCAGACATTTCACTTTCACCATAGACAGAGCATATACAAGTGAAACATAATAATAATAACTACACTGGGAGATTTTCCTTTGTTCTCTTTTTAAAAATACTAAAAATATTCTCCTTCTTAAAAAATATACGAAAAAATCCTTTTTCCCCAAAAAAATAAAAAAAATTCCCTATCAAGTGCGATCGCATACCCTAGTTTGTCCTAAATCCCTATTAGCTCAGATCTATTATTAGGACACCCCGAGGGTCTACACCCTCATCATCATCTTCGCAGAAATGAAGAGATCGTATCAGATATTCCTTACGGATAACCTAGATAAAAACAACAATGTCCAAGACAACTTGATGGTGTTACTTGCTCATATCAACGCCGAGATCAACAATCTATCGAAAGATGTCCAAGAGATACAATGAAACAAGGGTCAGATGCCCGAGGTTTCTGAACCAAATATTGCCTTCCCTAATACCATGGATCCACAAGAACCAGAACAAGTATGGGATTCAGAGGAGTATCATTAAGCTACTCATTCCCCATGCATCCCACCTATTAATGGGCCACTGCCATCTCAGTTGCCAATATCTAACATTATCCGACTAGGGGATAACTTGTCGATGCCTATTCCCGCTGATTCCAACGAAGAAGAATTGAAGAACGTTATGGAATGTAAGAAACGAGAATTTTTCAACCTTAAATTACTTACGGACATGGTTTAAACCCCTATAATTTGTGCAAAATCAAAATTCTTCTAAAAAGAAAGAAACTACACTTAGAAACCTACACTTTTGCTAGATAAACATAGGCCCCTTTAAGTTTCACTAAATTACAAAATAGCCCTTAAAAGTTTCAAAGTAAGATAACTCAATGTATATTTAACCCCTAAACCCCCACTTTACATCAAATCAATCATTTAGACATTAATTAACATAAAATTATAATTTCAGCCCTAGAAACTCTATAAAATTACTAAAATTCCCTAAACTTTACAAAAGTATACTTTTAAGGCTATAAAAGTAATTATACAACCGACTAAGGACCAAACTTGAAAAATTCTTTAATCACATTTACATCTTGTCCGCCGAGTGCTACACATCAGCACTAGAGGTTAAATTACACATGGGCACACCATGTAAACATGTGCACTACACTTACGCATAATGAAAACTATACAAAAACTGACTCAAATCCATGACCCAAAGGCACCAATCAAATCTCCTAAAGATGTAGTATAAATACCCCATGAACTCAACAGTAAAAACACACCTTACAACCCATTTTAAAAACTAAAAAATCCTCTCAAATCAGGTACCTTATGATTTTATGATTAATTTACAGTTCTTTCAATTTCGATAGTTTTTTGTGTAGTTAATATAGTTAGAACAATCGTAATATGCAAGCTTTTACGTCTAGAATAGCTCAACATAGTGTAACACCTCGTAATTTTGGCTTTTATTAATTAATTAATTCGGTAAATTTTAAATTACTTGTGTGTCACAATTTAATTTAATTAATTATTATTTTTCTTATTTAAATATTAATCCGACGAGTATACGATTAATATTTATGGGATTTAAAGTCACAAAGTGAACAGTAATGATTTAATAAGTTAATAGGTGGATATTAACTTTTAGTAAAATAATTTGGATGGAAATTCTGAGTGTACGATTGAGTATGGATGGGTCGAAATAGTTAAAAAAGAGTTTCCATGGGTAGTAAATGGGTCTTAGGGTATTTTTAGGAATAACCAAGCCCACATAAGGGTGTTTGGGATCTTTTAATAAAACCCACAAGCCTAAAAACGGGATTGATTTAATAAACCCTAAGTGAGAGGGTGTGAGATCCATAACTCATTTAAGAAAACCTAATCAAGTGGAGAACAAAAGAGGGAGCAACTAGAAAAACCTTGGGAGCCAAAATCAAGAACAAGTGTGTGCATTCTTCTTCAAATCATCATCTACACCAAAGAAATTCAAACTCTACAAACCCTATAAGGCAAGTTGTTAAACTTTCTTTCAATTTTAATTTGTGAAAATTTCTTCATATCATAGTGGGTGTGACAAATCCAAATTGAATGGGTATTTATATGGAATTGGGTTTTCAATTTGTGGGACACTTTGCTGAATTTAAAACCTAAAGATTGATTGTGTAAATTTGTGATTGATTTAAGGATCTAGGGTGTTTAGAACCTGTGTATGTATTTATGATGCATGGAGGTTTGGGTGAATATTTGAGTAAGAAACAAAAGCTTGGATTAACAATAATGGAGGAAAAAACGCCAGAGAAGAAGGCTGCCAGGCCCACCCGATCGAATGTGCCTAGACCCCTGGTCGACCGCGGGTACCAGTTATGGGACATTTCAACTTTTTTTTTTTTAATTTCGTATTCTTTGCTCTAATTTTTGATAAAGCCTCAAAGGGTTAATTATAGTAAAAATTTAATGGAAAAATATACATATGGACTTGGGGATTATTATTTAACACTGATAAAAGGGGTGTTGACTTTTATTAGTGGGATTTGAATAAAAATATAAAATACGGGCCAAGCGAGTGGGTTCGAAAATTATGGGTGAGAGGCATACCATAGTAAAATTAATTAAAGAGAGATTAATTAAAGTAAGGGTCAGGACATAAAGTCAGATATATTTTAGGCTAGTGCTACGGTTTTTGTGCACGGTAAAGCTGGGATTAAATTTAATGTATATATATACGGTATTGTGATAGTGTGTATATATATAATGCGTGTTCATAAATATCGATGACTAGATATTTGGTAAAATCATACCTTTCTAATGCTATCGTAGGAGGTTGCGCGATGTGGGTGAATCCCCTGGTTCGAGAAGCAGGGCGAGTATAATCCCTAGGTCATAACGTCTTTTTTAAGGGGTGAGACGTCTTGGGAATGATTTAGTATCACTTATAGAGGGAACTATGACCGCCTCCGCTGTGTTTATTTTGTTTCACTGATTCAGGGAGCTAACCGTGTCAGGGTGTACGGGTGGATGAGTATACCTGGATTGATCACATTGTAGAGAACATCCAGTGAGTGCCTACTCGGGAGGATGGCTATATAATTACGACATGTGCATGAATTTTGTACTATGATGATACGTATATATATATATATATATATATATATATATATGGTGCAAATAATTATATACGGGTAAAATACATGATGTGAATTGTATGTTTATTATATAACTCGTGAAAATGTTATATGGTCCCCAATGGAAATAATGATTAGTTAAGATAATATGATATATAACTTATAAATCATATATTAAACATACTCGAGTTAGAGTAGGGTGACAGGAAAGAACTATATAAAAAGCACTAGTTACGGAGTAGATGATTAGGTGGGTTATATAGGAAAAACATTAGATGTGCACAATAGTTAAGGGGTGAGCCGATCCTCAAGAGAGTGAGACACTAACTTAAATATGAAGAACATGCATGTATTTTAATTTACTGCAATTTTATTCACTTGCTAAATATATTCAAAATATTTTGGGTTCTAAACCTTGCTACCAAATATTTTCAAAACCTTTAAGGTGTACGACCACAGGGGTGCGAGGCTTGATTTCTTTTCAGAGTACGGAGTTGCGGTACACGTGGGTGATGCAGAACTTGTACTAGATGCTTCTCTTATTCACTCCTAGATAAGGATAGCATCTAAGTTGTACTTTTGAGCACGTTCCTCCTATCAGTTGTACATTTTATTTTGGTTCAACTTGTATTTGGCTATGTTTTCTATGCCTCGAATTTATGTTGGTTTTCTTATTCTTAGTCGACGTTTATTCCGCTAGCACTTGATTAAGATATTTGTGATATGTTCAGACTCTATTATATTATGATGGTTATTTTTGGTTTACTGTTGTACTTAGTGTTTTGATTAATTCAAAAGATATAATTTTTACATCGGCTTAATTAATCATAAGTGGTTAATTATTAATAATGTTTTCGACAGTGATGCTAAGAATGAACCATATGGGAATCCTATTTTAATTTGATAAAGGCATGATCAACCAGAATTTAATTAGGCGGGGTGTTACAGATAGAAAAAAAGAAGAAACACCATTAAAGCTTGATCTTTAATGGTGAATCTTGATACAATGCCTTAAACTTTGATTTGAAGAGACATATAGCTTCATTAGAACATAATGATCTTGAGTGTAATGGTTAAAATCCATGATGCATATAAATCTCAAATCGATCAAAAGTACATTTTGAACTCAAAAACTGAAAAATCTGAAATTCTTCATGTATAATCCATCTTAATCTTTGAAACAACGAAAACGAATGTCAAGTCAAAATGTTAGCAAAACACACAGTTTTGAATCTTGAGCCATAGTAAATATCAATCCACAAATCTTATATATTCGGATTTCTCATGAAAATTAGGCTAGGTTGCTGAAGAAATCATCTCAAATGGTATAACAATTAAGGAGAAAATCAAGGTAAAAAAATTGAAACCCTAAAACTCAAGATTGAGAGGTGGAAGATGAAGACTTTAACCACGAACTTTGACCACGTGTGTGGCCAATCAGGAATTTTTGATTTTTTTTCCAATTTTTATTTATTAATTTTGTATGGTCAAAATGGTATAAAGTAAGGTCATGTTTGGATATCCCTAACTTAAGTTATGAAATGCTAAGGTTTTAACTTAAGAATATTTTTCCAAATTTACAAATTTCCCCTTCTCAACTTTTCCAACTTATGCATCTGATTCCCAAAATTTGTCTATGAATACTTTAAAATATTTTAAGACAAAAAGTCTCCTACACCAAAGTTCAATACTTATTTTAAGTTCAATTTTTTAAAGTCCCAAGATAATTACAAATAACCCCCGAAACATTAAAAGATACAATTTCAATACAAAACTGATTGAGTAAATCCCAATAACTTAGATACCCAAACATTGTATCCTGAAAATAAAGCATCAGCTCTTCCCAATATCCTATTGATATAATGCTAATCGAATACCAAGTAAGTAGGTTTTTCCTATCTTTTTAATAGTATACTTTGCGTATTTGTCATACTTCTATTGATATCACTATGTGATAGCTACTGTTTACTCTTAGTGTGTTCGCATTATTATGCTGCCATACTATATATTTTGTTAACCATCATCGGTATTTAAATTTATCACTAATATTTAAATTTGAATTTATCACTAATATTTAAACTTCAATATACCATCAGTATTTAAACTTATTAACCCTTTTCATCTAATAATTGGTATCATATTTCATATTGATTCAGTTTCTCTTGCACTTTTTCCCCATTTTAATCTAAGCATAAGTATTAACTAGAAAGTAGACTGACGTGTTATCCCACGAAACTTTCTACTTGGCCTAATGGTCTCAGATGATTGAGAGCCTTAATTGTTGCTACATATGTATGAGTGCCACTTTAATTGTGTGCATAACAGGTACTTTCACAAAAGGCTTTGGGTTGATTACTTATTATTATGGTTTTACTGATGGATTAACTACTTTTATACCCTTTAGAGAAGTGGTAAGTATGGGATTATTAGTCCAAGATTCTTTGACTTTATTTACATGATCCTTAATAAACTAGAAATGAACCTCGTTTTCTTAAAATGGACTAGTAAGTATGGGATTATTAGCTTCAGAACTTTTAGTGTTCTTCTAAAAACTAATAAGTATGGGATTATCAGCTTATTATTGTTAGCATTGCTAAACACTAATTCTATACACAATCCAACTCTCATCTATACCTATATACTTGTTATAGAACTGGTAGAACCTTCTTAGCATATTTGTTCTAATCACTCCCTTTTTCAGATACAATAAGAGAAAGAGGCTAATATCTCTTCCCTACTAGAGACAACCTATTTGTGTATGTGGTCATGTGAGTAGAGAATAAGCCGGATGGGAGCAAGCAATGTCGCTTTTTGATTTTCTATACTATAGTTTGTACTAAAAAATGTAACTCACCCCTATGATTATACAACCCTATGTAACCCTACTTAATAATGAATAAATTTATGTTATATTTCCTTAGCTTTGATTCATTGATTTATGTTTACTTCTTATTCATTCATACCAAAAAGCAGTGCGTGGCAACGAAGACCTCATGTTCCTATCCACAAATTTGACCAAGCCAAGATATTAGGAAACTATGTGGATTACACCCACATGTCTCCCTACCTGAAGGCCCAACCCTATTGTTAGAAAAGTTTAAAATACCAGGCATAAAAAAGTTTGGAGGTAGAGGACATCCCCTCCTACAACTTTTTATCTATCACCGATCCATAAGACTATTGGTGCCATCGAGGAGAAAATGATCTAGATATTTTAGCAAACTCTTAAAAAAATCATCCTTGAATGGTTTTTGACATTATAGGAATCTCGAATCCTCAGTTGGGAGGATTTGGCCCTATAAAAATATAGTGAAGAGTTGTAATTCACTCGCCGAGACCTCTGGCTACTTAAGTAGAACCCTGGAGATTCAGTCAAAAATTTTATCAACAGGAGGAGAGAAAATGCCGTTACCATGACAAATCGACCTTCTGAGGAGGAACATGTGAGTATTATGAAGAAGATTTTCAAATTACATGTCTAAGCCTCAATCGGAAGACAATACTATCCACATTTAGATCCCTCCGGGAAGCAGGGGTCAAAATTGAAGGGAGTGTTATAATTCAATAAGTCGTATTCGAGGCAACGAAATAATAAGTAAGTTCACTCCTCACAAACTAACTAATACCACCGTTTTAACCATAAACAATATCTCTCAGCCTACGGTGTAATGGGTGCTAGATGATCATCCCCTATAAATAAAAAGGAATTCACCGAGCTTCATGATTCCCTCTCGAAAGTGTATCAAACCCTCTTGTCAAGAGATCTCATTAAGCCTTTGGACCCTCGTCCACTACCAAACCCACTTTTAAGGAAATTTAATGATGAAACTCATTGTGAATTCCATCTGATCATCGAGCATACCACTGACCAATGTTTCCCCCTGAACAATTTCATTCAAAAACTCATTGATAAGGGTATCATCGCTCCTCTATCCAATCGTAAACCCAATACTATTCAAAACCCCTTGTTAACATAAAAAACTAATGTAAATTCCATTCTTCTAAATGAAACCCAAAATTTTAATCCTTCATAAGAATCTAACCCATCAGTACACCCATTCCATCGGATTGTTCCCCTAAACCCCTTAAAATTTATCCCTCTTTTTTCCTGCACCCTGAAAATGCTCCAGACCAAACCCTATCCCTAAAGACAAGGGACTATATTATCATCCAAACTCCCTCATAAATGGGATGTATGGAGCTACCAGATTGTTTGGATTAACTGAGAGATTTTAGGCTAAGGGCGAGTTCTTATCTAGAATATATATTTATTTATTTTATGATAAACTAAATAAAAAATGGAGTATATATCCAAGAAATATTATATATATCTCAATATGGCCTTTAACATGAATATATTGTCATTTTTAGAACTAGTATACACATTAGAATGATTAATCATTTTCTTATCTAATTCATCACATTTTTTCAGTTAACTTTCCATCACATTGCTATATCTATGTCTTATATTAGATTGTATCACATGATAACATGTGGAAGATTTTCTATGAAATTTTCTACAAGAGGAGGCTTAGTAGTATATGGACGTCTTTGCCTTTGTCCGGGCTTATCTCAATTTGTCGTAGGTTGCTAAACTCTCTATATTATTTGTAATCTTCATTTTTGCATATTTTGTCATGGAATAGACAAAGGAGGAGATTGTAAGAGTGTGCATTTTACCCATGTTCCCCAATAGGGATAGATTGTTTTATTCCACTGATCAAATATACTTTGAGTCTTGTGCTTGAGGTCATTAAAACAAAGCATCATGTAAACTATTCAATGAATATCCTCACATTTATCCATATCCTTTTATACCACTAGTAGGAAAGGTAAATGGACATGTAGACTCATACACATTTTACTCACACATGTCGTCTTAAATAAAATACTTTTGTGTGTGTGTGTGTGTTTATGTATTAATATGGATCTTTGGACTTCTCTATGAATAGAAAAACTACTTCTGAAAAATCTTAGAAAATGCATTTCATATAGGTTGCTGAGGTTTGTCACATGAGACCTTGAACGTAGTGACACAACATCTCATTACAACGACAATGTTTCACTGATTGCGCCTTTTTCCAATGAATTTTTTCTTAATCTTGGCTTATATCCTCAGTGCATGTTCACCACAAAAAGGTGAATACTCAGTGCAACGACACTATCTCGCTCTTGTCTTGTGCCTCATTCAAAAAGTCTAATTAAATGTGTGACCTGGATCACCTCTGGTTCTCCACAACAATGTGATAGCTCGTTGAAGCGACCTTGCGGCGATAAACGTCTGACTGCGTCAAAAGTCACTTTTTGAATTGCATGAAATCAGATCTTTCTCGGTACCCGTAAAAACTAAAGATCTTTCCATGTCTTTTCTCTCTTACATCTTGTAAGTCTACTTACATTTACCTTCATAGCTTCTCTTTTAAGGTTGGTTATATATGTAAGTGGGTTGGACTTCATTTTGAAAGAGAGTTAGTAAATGTAATTTTGTGATTTCTTTTATGGAAACAATATCTTTTTCAAAACTTTCTTGCTATAAGAATCACTTTGAAGGAGAGAAAAATCTTTTGATAAAAAATTCTTTTCGAATCTTGTATCCATCCAAGTTTTAAGTCTCATTTTTATCTTCAATATATTTTTTAGATATTTATAAGTTTAAACACTTGTGAAATCTAAAAATGTTTTGAGGTAAATTTTTTTGATTTTAAACCTTTTCATAACCTTGAATAAATCTCATTCTAATTTATTCTTGAGTTATTTTTCGATTTCATATATCTCAAAGATATATTTTGTGAGATAAGCCATATTTTAAGAAACGCTTTCACCTTAGGTCATCAAATAACTAGAAAGTGGTAGTGCAATCTAAAGAGGGTTCTCACCTTGTTCCAAGCGGTGGAACATATAGTTTATTATTCAAACTCAAAACAAATGAAGTTCACTTCGAAATTTAAAAGACAAATTATTTTGCATGAGGAATTTACGACATTTGTAGCGGACCGAGACCCATTGCGATTGTGTAGCGTACTCTATCTATTGCACTCTTTGAGGAAGATACGGTGAGAAAGAGTGCCTAGTTGGTTATAAAATCGTGATGGTTATATGTCTATTTCTTCTAGTTGTAAAACTCTACCATAGAATATTTGTAATTCTGTAGACTAGACGTTTTTGCCCGTTATGGGGTTTTCTTTTTCGCCTTAGTGTTATGATATATTGTTTACATATTCCTCACTTATATTAAATCATCTAATATTAAAGATAAAATTTGGTGTTATCTATTCGGTAAATAATTATTCCACATAGACCTTAGGGCTTGTATTTGATATCCTAGCCTGAACTTGAAAAGAAAACCTTGTCACATTTTGACAAGAGATTTTAATTGGGTATTTTTCATCCATATCAACTTTGAGAACACCCACTCTTAGACATTTCAAAGAACCCGATGAAACATTCTAAGACAAAGCATATAGAACAAGACATCACTTCATAAGGGATGAGAAAAACATCATTAACATGAACGATGTCCCTACCGAGAAATGGTTAGCCGATATCTTCACAAAGAATTTAGATATTTTTAGGTTTCATTACATTATAGGTTGCTTAGGCTTAGTTGAAATTGAGTGAATGTGTTTTTTTGGAGTGAAAGGTTCATTTATTTATAGATATACTTGCACATTTGGCTTTATTTTATTTTGTGCATTTGTTGATGGTTTTAGAATTTTTTTTATCAAGTCTCATGATAAACATGTTGCATAATCTATGAGATTGCAAGTAATGAAGTTTAATTGATTATTTGACTTGTTCGTTAAAGAAATTGTTGAATGTATTTTGTCAAATTAAATCTTTAAAAATTAATCATTATAAATATTAACATAGGTTTCATTTTGATAATTTGAAGGTTACGTTTCACGACATCGCATAAACTCACATATGATATTGATAATTTGTATTTCTGCAATGATTCATAAATTTAAGCCAAAAATCAATGTTGCATGAGTTTCAATAAGTCCTCCATTGTCTACTTGTGAGATTCTGAGTGTTTATATTTTAAGGAGTTTGTTTTAACATAAAAATGGGAAAAATCGTGGACCAAATAGAAGAGGAAACATGGGCTCAAACATCAGCAGGAAAAGAGTCAGGCCCTAACTAACAAACCGGTCAACCCCAGAATGTGGTTAGCCAAGTGTCTTGACTGATTATTTAACATTTTTAGTTAGTAGTCAGATATCATTGTAAGTTAACTCGATTACAACAAGCATATATTATGTGACTAGGTGACGTCAGCAACATTTAATACACGTGCACATGTGGGGGATATGAAAATATTCCCCTTATATGCCTCTAACTAACTAATAGTTATCCTTACACTACATATGTAAAATGTGTACCCCTATAACCTATAAAAGCAATCCATGTAACACTCACATTTCTCGCTATTCTAACAATCTATAAATAACACACACAACCCACACACTTTGGGGGTACCCAACATATTTTTCCTTACTGTTATATTGTCTAACTCTATATAGAACTTGAGAGCTTTAACATCGTACTTATTAATGCATTTTTCCCAGTAATTCAGTATAAGAAACAATGCACTTGTGGATGTAAGCACCACTTTGGGCCGAACCACGTAAATCTGGTTCTATCTCCTCTTTTTTCTCATCTTTCTCATCTCTCTTCTATTTTGTCTAGTTTATTATTTACATAATTAATATCTCCTATCTGTTATATGCTTATAATTAGTGTATTGAAGTTAACATAATCAGTACACCAATTTTAGGCGATAATAGGTTGGCACCATTTGCGGGAAAAGACTTGCCATTATCGCTTTCCACCATCTTTATTTATTAGAGCTTAAGGATAGACATATTTTGTCAACCAGAGAATTAAAATCCAATTTTGTTGAGTTTCATTGGGTTGGAGCTATCTCACAACTAGTTTCAGTTTGATTCTCATTAATTCCTTAAAGTTTTTGTTAGATTTATGTATTCTTATTTTTTATTCACATTTTGTTGCAATTCTATTTATTATTGTTACGGTGCTCTATTTTTGCTGCTACAATACTCTATTTTTCTATGTATTTTTATTTTAAAAATGATGGAAAACCCATAAAGTAGTAGGACCAGAGAGGGGATTCCACCCTTAACATCGATTGGCATGGGATACTTGCAGGGGATCTTATAGTGATTGACCAAGATCCAAGAGGCTATGCAGGAAAACATAAAACAACTAACTCAAACTATTCAGTTGGACAAAATAAGTCAAAGATGAACCTGATCACCCCCGCACTTGGGAAAAACTCTGGCTGAAGGTACGAGATTCAAACTTTAAACCCATATAGATATAGGAGGCCAGTTCACCATGATAGGATAGAGAAAAATCCTAGGAGGTTGAATTTAAGCTCAAGTGGCGAGGGGAGAAGTTTCAAGTTCTCAGGATCAGGGTAAGATGACAAGTCCTACAGGCTAGGAGCAATGTGCGCCCACCGATTGACAAGGTATGATTATAATCATAATTATTTAGCGAAGCATGATGATATATAAAAAGGCCGAGGAAAGGTTCTTCTTTTGATCTATTGGGGCCAAGGGAATCACGGGTTCATCCAAACAGAGAGACTAGAGAGCATAATAGAGAATCCTAAAGATCTAAGACTAGAAGGATTGAGTGCTCGACTAGATCTATGCAGAGCATGAAAGGAATGAGGAGAGCTCAAATGAGAGATATGGATGATCCAAAAAGGTTGTTAAACACTTGGTACATCGATTAGGTGATTTTATAAGGACTTTAAAACCTTTTCACATGGGTTATATCTAAGGGTTACCATTCATGATCTTTGTTGTGAGCTATCCAATACTTGCAAAGTTCAAATTGCCTACCGTAACTCCAAGATATGATGGAAAATAGGATCCAATGATCCATGTGCAACACTATCAAGCTATGTTAGACATTTATTCCATTCCAGACATGACGAAGTGCAATGATTTCTCCACTACTCTCACTAGGTCGACTCAAATCTGATATAATGGGATCCGGAGGGGAAAAAGTCAAATTTTTAGCATCTAGATGACGTGTTCATGAACAATTTCTTCTTCAACATCAAACTGGGAAAATGAGTGGCTCAGTTGTTAGGCGTCTCCTAGTAGGCAGATGAAATAATGAGGGAGTACATTACTAGATTCAACACAAAAAAGTTAGAGGTGATAGATTATGATGAGAAGGTTGCAATAATGGCTATAATGAGCAACCCATTATCAGGAAAGTTGTATTGGGACTTGTCAAAAGAGACCATTGATCACAATGGCTGAGCTATTGGCTAAGGCAGGAAATATAATGAACGTCAATGAGGCAATGATAGTGAAGGATTCTAGTCATGCGAATTCTCGTGATGGTAAAAGCTCTGTAAAGAAGGAGAAATTGAAAGATTTCAAGAAAATAGAAAAGTCGAAGAGTTTTGAAGAGTAAACACCACTCATTTTGGGAATTCACTACATCCATATTGAGATTCAAGGAAGTGAGAACCTCATGGGGCATAAAAATTAAAATCCCCTTTCGAAAGAAGGGATAAAAGCAAGTACTGCGAGTTTCGCAAGGACCATGACCACAACATTAATAATTATTTAGATTTGAGGAATTAGATTGAGAATTTAATCCAAATAGGTAAGCTCACCAACTATATGGATAAGTCTAACCGAGCATCAGAGAACAAAGACAATTATAAACCTAAAATACGATCAAAATCTCCTTACAAAGCCAATGATGAGAAAAAGAGAACTCGCGATGAGGACTCAAAAGATGTACTGATCTGTCGAAGAAGCCAAAAAAGCTAGTGGATAATGTAGGAATGATTTATTTTAGGTGTCACTTCATTGTAAGAGGTGGTGCTAGTGGTGGAGATGAAATAACTGAGATGAAGGCATATATGAATAAGGAAAAGGCTTATGTGCACATCCAAAATATAAGCATGACCGAAGCGGTGGAGATGCATACTCGTAAGGTAAAAAAAAACAGTTTAATAAAGATTTTTCTCTAGTGATGATTTTT
This sequence comes from Sambucus nigra, assembly GCA_949130495.1. NCBI lineage: Eukaryota > Viridiplantae > Streptophyta > Magnoliopsida > Dipsacales > Adoxaceae > Sambucus > Sambucus nigra. The sequence goes on along the minus strand of OX422213.1, from coordinate 164,399,544 downwards.
TTGGTTTGTTGTATCCACACATAACCGTCTAGTCATCACCATGATAGTCCATGAGAGGTTGGTCGCCAAGATTTTGGTCCACATTAGCAGTTTTGAAGATGCCCTATTTTACGAACTATTTCAATAGGCTAAAACTAACAGACATTAAGGTATATGCATATCATTGCTGTTTATTTATTTCTTTACGGAAAAGGTGTACCCTTTTGGATCAATTGAACTGTATGTTTGTACTGTAACTTAGATAACCTGTCGAACCGAGATGAAGAACTTTTTCATCTTAGATAAGAATGTGGTATTGATTTACAACATTATCTTTTACAAGGTTAAAAGAAGTTTGAAGCGGTCTCCTCCACTATCTATCAATGACTGAGTTCCTGACAATATATGGAGCGGGAGTAGTGAAAGGAAACAAAGTAGAAGCAAGAGAATGCTATTACACATCTATATAATAAGAGGAATATAATAAACTAGCCCAAACTTATCAAATCAAGACGTTAGATCCTAGAGTGAAGATAAATTAGTCATTAGTGAAGTGGTAGAGTAGATGGAGCCAGTAATACTAGATGACGAGTATCTAGAAAGGATAAACTAAATATGCTTGTGACTGGATCCAGTTTTAAAGAAGGAATTGGAAGATTTTCTGAGGCAAAGGACGGATGTGTTGGCCTGGAGCCACTAGGACATACTTGGTATAGATCTCGCCTTTTTATAATACAAACTCAACATATTATAGGATACAAATGCTTTTAAGCAAAAATGATGCATGTTCTTTTGAGAGAAGAATATAATAACTCAAAAAAAGTGGACAAGTTAAGTAAAGTAAATTTTATTAAAGATGTGAAATATCCCAATTGACTCTCCAATGTGGTGATAATCCCAACGAAAAATGATAAATTGATTATGTGTGTTGATTTCTCTAAACTCAATAGAGTTTTCCCTAAAAATAACTATCCACTACCTTGAGTCGACCAGATTATTGACGCTATTGCTAGGCATGAGTTGTTTAGATACATTGATGTATATTCAGTGTACAATCAAATAAAGATAAAACCTAAAGATTGAGATAATACTTCATTCATCACTCGTTGAGGTATGCTCTATTATGACATGATGCATTTCGGACTAAAAATGCCAGAAAAATATACCAAAGGTTAGTTAAAAAGGTATTTAAAGATAAGATTGGGATTCCCATGGAGGTTTATGTGGATGACATGGTGATGAAGAGCTGAAAGTAAGACGATCACACTCGTTACCTTTGTGAGACATTTAATTAGCTGGAAAAGTACCAAATTAAGTTGAATCTGGCAAATTATGTGTTCGAAGTAAGATCAGGAAAATTTAGGAATTTATTGTCAATCAGAGGGGCAAACAAGCCAACTGTAATAAGATCCAAGCATTGATAAATATGAAGCCTACCAAAAGCAAGAAAGATATTCAGAGCTTAATTGGATGAGTAACTTCCCTAAACAGATTTTAATTAAGATCAACATATCGGTGTTTTCCAATATTCAAGGTGCTCAGAAAGACATTTGAATGGAATGAAGAATGAAAAAATCCCCTTTGGAGTTAAAGAAGTACTTAGGATTTGCTATGAGTTTGGCTCTAGTGCAATTAGAGGACGGTATGCAGAAGCCAGCGTATTAAATCTTATGATAGAGTAGAAGTTTGGTATCTAAGTTTGGATTTTTTTCCCTAGTTATGACTGAGGCCTCTAGGAGGATGAAACTATACTTCCTATATTATATAATTGTGGTGTATATAAACTTAGCTCTCTGGCGAATCATCCGTCAGCCTAAAAAGTCTATTAGGCTAATGGCTTTAGTCATAGAAGTAGGGGAATATGATATCATGTACGAGCCAAGAACAACGATTAAGGCTATGTTATGGAAAATTTCATTGTTTGAATTTACTTATGAAAAGGAGAAGCCATTTGGGGTAAAAAAACACTCCAATTTAGAACAATTAGAAACCAAAAATCTCTATGAGGCATGAAGAAAGAGCTTAAGACTTAGAATGGATGAAAAATTTAGACATAAATGGTTCCTTAGTTGGAGGAGACTTCGTGAAAAAACCTCTAGTGTGGCAATTATTTATGGATGACTCATCATATACAAATGGAAGTGGGGCTGGACTGATCATTTCAACACCTACTTGGGTAGATATTGAGTACAACCTCGGATTCAACTTTGAAGGCTCTAATAAAAAGGTAGAATATGAATCCTTAGTTATAGTTTTGGGACTAACATCATCACTGGGAGATGAGCAATTATCGACCATAGTAGTTCTCAACTAGTAGTGAATAAATTATTGGAAACCTATAAGGCAAGGGAAGAAACAGTGTCAAACTATTTTACAAAGGTAAGAATGCTTCTCCCAAAGTTCATGATCGTGCATATGGTTAAAATTTTAAGAACTGGAAAAGTTTGAGAAGATGCATTGGTTCATGTGGCGTTAACAACAAGAGACAAACTCTAGATCAATGTTCCCGTTGAGATTTGACTACAACACAACATCGATGAAGAGTATGTGCAAATAATGGAGCTAAGTTTGGGTTTATATTTTATGGATCCCATCAGGTCTTACTTGGAGATTGGCATAGCATAAGATGATATAAAGAGGTGAGAACACTTATTTATAAAGTATCAAAGTATGTGCTAAAATGCGGCGTATTATTCTAGAGATACCTAATCTTGCCACGATTGAGATGTTTCACCCTAGAGAAGTTACCAAACTAATAAAAAAGGTTAATAAAGGTTCATGTAGAGCATATTCGGCTGAACAATCAATTATAAAAAAATGTTACAACTCTGAGGTACTACTGGACGACCATGAAGGAACATTTTTCTAACTATGCCAAAAAATATGACAAGTGCCAATGATATATGGTTATTCATAAGAGGCATGTAGTATATTTGGATCTAATCACATCCTCTTGGACTTTGCCTATGTGGGGGATTGATCTGATCGACCCACTACCCCAGGCAAAGGACAAGTTGAAATATTTGGTTATTGTGGTAGACTATTTCACGAAATAGGTCGAGGAAGGACCACTGGTTGAGATGACCTATGCCAAAGTTTTCCATTTTATATGAAACATATCATTTATCAACATGGGGTGTTGTGTGAATTTATGACAGATCATGGATTGCAATCTGACAATGACCAGTTCCTTGCTTATTGCATCAAGTCTAAAATCAAGAAACTATATTCTGTCCCTCCTCATCCCTAGTGTAATGGGTAAACATAGATTACCAACAAAACCTTGCTATATGGAATAAAAAAGAGGAAAAATGGATTAAATGAGTTTCAAAGTGTCTTATGGGCTTATATGATAACCCTCAGAATAGTAACATGAGAGACTCCATAGATGATGGCGTTCGGCACATAAGCAATAGTGATTAGTTTCCCCAGCATTAGAGTGCTCAATTTTTAAGCAGTCAGTGATTTCATGCACATACTCGATATAGATTTGGTTGAAGAGGTTAGGGAACAAATAACCTTATGGGTGGAAGTTTACCAGCAAAGGAAAAATCATTCTTCTAAAAAGAAAATGAAGTCGGGAACTTTGAAAAAAGGGGATTACATATTGAATAAAGTAATTTAAAAAGGGAAATAATCTAGAAATAAACTGACATGACCCTTATAGGGTTTTTACAGTGGTAAGATTAGGAAATCAAAGAATTGAGACTCTAGAAAGTGAGTAGTTTGGAAGCCCTTGGAATGCCAAAATATTAAGAAAGTACTACTAGTAGAGGCGAGTAGGTTGCAATCTTAGATCAAAATGTCTATGTAATCAGTTCAAAGTATTGTATCATGTTTTCAACATAAAAATGAGAATTAGCAGTTTTCCCTCTCCACCATGTTATAATTTATGTTTTCTTCATTGTTTAAATGAAAACTTCGTTAGTATAAGAGATGTCTGAGAAAATTTAGCCGAAGACATCTCAAAGTTTATTAGACCAGAATGACTATGACCATACCACACTTCATGAGAGACCGCATCTTGAACAAATCATGATCAAGAAGTTGGCCAATCTAGGAACACCAATGTTTTCACATGGTCAGATCAATAAAATCTAACCATTACTAACTTGTAAGTTGACTAAATCAATTTTAAATCCAACACACATTGATAGGGAAAATTTAAGTTTTCACTTATAATGAGCCTATCGAGAAAACTAAGGTTCGTGCAACTTGTAGCTAGTAGGTTAGGTTTGGTCGCTAAGATACGACTATAAGATCATACAACTAAACTACTAGCAATTCCATCCTAAAATTCTAGTAAGTTAAGTCAGCTTAAAAATATTCGACCATAAGACCATGAGACTAAAAATACTGGCAGATCAAGAAGATCTGACCGCATAAACTTTATGATAAACTTTTTTTTACATATACCTAAAACCACTTAACTACAAGTGGGGCTAATAACATAGTCGACCACATTACTTTTACAGAGAAAAATAAAAATGGATAGAAAAACTCACATTCAAATAGAACATTCATCCATAATAAATTTTCAATGGTTGAAATAAATGTTAAAAAATTGCAAACATTGATAATAAATTATCATGAGCATTAACACAATTAAGCTTCACAAAAATAATAAGGCATAGAGATATCTTGAGTAGCTGATCCAACGAGGGGAGCGTTGGCATTGACAACCTCAGCCATGAGAGTGTCTTGAGCGATTTTAAGGGAAATAGAAGGAATTAACTCAATGAAAGTATCTTGCTCAATTTTCATAGAAAGATGATCTTTGTTGACCTGCTCATCCACCTCTATGTCTTCCTCTTTGGCAGCCAAGGCCTTACCTTTGTTATTATCTCCCTCCTATTTACTGACTACTTTTGAAATGTCAGGCTAATGTTTTATTACCCTTTTCTTCCGTTCATCATAGTCATATGAGAATAAAATCATGGTCTCCACAGTGAAGTCCACAAAATCTTTATATTTCTCAATGACAGACTCATCATCTTTTGCAAATTCCTCCTTTTAACTTTGGATATTAGTGAAATCAATGTTGATATGGTCCTTCAATATCTTAACCTTCTCTTCTATCGAGTTATGATCCAAAGTCTTTTCCATGATATAGTCTTCCCACTTAGTTAGCTCATCATAGGTCTTTTTTAGCTCATCTACAACAACGTTGGCCTTATTATGTAGTTTAATCATGTCCTGGCTCGAAGTATTGCAATATGCGTAAAGATCTTTGTATGCATCTTTTTCCAATTGAAAGATATAAACACTTTTGAAATTCTTCTCTCGAAGAATAGTTATGACCATCGTACCCCTAAAAAGAAGACAATGAGGTCGGCAGACAGTAAAATGGACTGTAAAAGCAAACAAATGAAAACAAGCTAAGAACTTATCATAAAAACCCCATGATGGTCAACCTTGCATAAAGTGTCCATATTCAATTATCCAAATAGCTCAAAATTATTATTATGTATGCGGTATCCGATCACATCCACATCATTACTTATTTGGTGGAAGATGGAGTCCTTGTCCTTCTTTATATGACCTGAAGTTATGAGGTTTTATGGGTTAAATTTGAACTCTTCCACCAAAGAATAATGAAAATAAGATCTAGCTTCCCTAGTCGTCCTACAAGTAAGTTGCCCTTCTATCATCACGCGCTCCAAGGTAGGCACTGTCATCCTCAGCTCTTCAGTCCTTGATCATTTATAATTACTCTAAGTAGTAGGGACCTCAATTGGCCTCTTATCTTTAGAAACATAGATATCATAATGTGCAATGGCCTCCCCCTTGTCTTTTTCCTTAATGTAGACTTCAACCTTTTTCTTGACGTCTTAATTGTCCTTCTATGTATATGCAAACTTATCTTGGGATTTCCTCGTCACCTCATCGTCTCCTTTCTTCTTAACCACTTTTATAGATTTTTTCTGATGTACAAGGCCAAGGGCATCACAGTTAAACGGTTGGGTTCCATTCCGACAGTGGGTTTAACTCAAAAGTTTGAAGCTAATGGAGTAGATACTGTAAAAAAATTCAGCAGTTGTAAAGCTACAATAAAAAACTAGAGATGACCTAACACTTGTCAAAGTTTTGCCTTCTTCAACCTGCTAATAATCCTCAATGTCGTCTTCGACTACAATGGGCACTTGATGTGCTTCCTCATGTTGAGCACTCCTCAAAGGTGTGTAATATCCAAACTTAGTAAATGATTAGTTATGAATATCGTATATTAGTGCCACTTATTTTTATGCATTCTAGCACAATTGTGTTCATTAACTCCTATATTTATGCTCATTTGATAGATAACCTTTATTTTTGATTATTTTTTGCACGGTTTATTTGATCTTTTATAGGTATTGGAATGTTAAGTAGAGAAATTGGTTACATTTAGGGAAAGTTCCATCGCTTGATGTAACTTTGGAGGCATTTTAGTCATTTCAACATTTGAGCTTCGGGTACGAAATTTATGGATCTTTTAGTTAATTTTTTCATAGCCACTAATGGCACATCATTATGGTTTCATATGGCCAAGATATTTCCATTATCCTAACTCACTTCTCCTTATTTTTTGAATCAATTTAAGAAAGAAAAATAGGGCATCGATCGATCGATGGACATCGATCGATCGATGGACATCAATCGATCGATCGATCTTTCTAAGATTTGTATTAGAAATCAAAGCCAGTGGGGATGAATTTAAGTCCAGTCAATAGATTGATAATTAGTAAGATTGAGATATTTTGTTTTCTTCTTCTTTCTTTCCTTTTGTTTAATCCAACTTACGACTGTATTTTTTTTTTTATAGAGTTAGTTTTAATTAGTTATAATTTTTTTTGGGGAGCTCCTCTTACTCACTCCTAGGATTTATAATCCTTTTGTGCGTGAGGTTACTATCATTGTCTCCTCCATTTATATAATCTTTCATAGTTAGCTTCGAGCTTTGTTAATTAGTTTCTTTTATTTATTTATGGATTTCCTTATTGCTTTCCTTTAATTCCATGTGTTACCATACTTTCTACCTAGGTTAATTTAGGTTGATATTATTGAACTCACCATGGATTAATTGTTGCTTTGCTATTGTATAATGGTTTAGATTAGTTTTGATTGTTCTTGATTTTTCACCTAGGAAAGTCAATGGAGTATATCATATATTCGCCATGTTTGCGACCTTTCGTGTGTAATCCCCAAGGTATTTGTTGACACCAAACTCAAATTAAGATTTTATGATAATTTCGAGGTTGACAATTCTAAGTGTTAATAGTTGTCCAAATGGGTATTAATTTTGACAACTCCTTCCTTTCCATGCATCGTTTATCCTAACTAGTTCATGGTGAGGGATATAATTATAATCCTATAGTTTTATTTCTTGCTAATTACTTTTGTTTCAATACCTTCCTAGTTTAATTGTAGTATAAAATGTTTTAAACAAAAAATCATCTTTTAAACTTTTATTTATGAAGTAATAAATTAATTGAATTCTAAACAACATTCCCCGTGGATTTCGATTGTCGAGATTGAATCTATACTTATAAAGTAAGTAAGTTAAAAATTAGATTTTTGCATTCAGGGTTTAGACCGATAACAATGACTAGAGTCCTTAGACGACCAAATTGTTTCTCCTCATCAAAATATCACCATTGTCGGGGAATGAACTTTTATGGAATTTCATTGATTTAGTATTTCGTATATATTTTCATATCACTTTTTTTGTTTTAAATTATTTTGTAGACTCCCACATTTGAGCTCCTAGAATGTTTAGTTCTAAGTCTCACACCACATTCGTGGGATTTTCCATCACTAAACTACTCGGTAAGCATATCTTACTCTGGTATTCTTGATTATTGTAATGGTGTTTTGGGTTCACAATCTCATCATTCGAATGATTTCAAAGTCCCCCTAGACCTATGAATTATGGTGAATACTTACAAAAGAAGGATATTAAAAAGCCTTTACTTTTGGTGAGTATGTAGAAAATCAAACAAATGATTTGGGAACTCTTGAAACTTACTCTCGTGACAAAATTCCATAAAATTATTACAATAACATCGTTGAAGAATCTTATGATTGTAGTTTCGATAACTATTATGATGATATCCTTCAAAATTGTTATACGAATAATTTTGAAAGTTATGATAAGAGATCTCAAATTAGTCTTTTTGGTGAAGTTGCAAAACTGTCGAATTCATTTTGGTGCATTTTTGCAAAGTTAAAACATTAAAGAATTTTACAACTACTATAAGGAGCAAAATTATTTTTGGGAAAAAGATTAAGATTTATCGTTCAAAACCAATACTGATTTTTTTTAAACTTTGGGAGTTGAATAGTATTTTGAATGAAATAAGGAATCTAATTATTTCGATCAAAGGACACCTACTTTGGAACAAATCGTTCTTCTCCCGACCAATGTATGATTGAGAACGAACAAGATGAAGAATATACATTTGCAATGATATGATTTACTCTTTGGAAAAAAAGAGGAGATTAAGACCAGTTCCTCACCTCAAATATTTTTCAAAGAAAATTTCATTGGAAATTATCATATCTCCATTGAACTTCAATTTTTGAGCAATGATGATTAGTCTCTTGAGATTGAATTTCTTTTCTGACTGTTTTCGTTCACGATTATTGAACCATTACAAGTACATATTAGATGGAAGTCTTGCGGACCTTGAACCAATTCTTGTTAAGGAATGATTTCCTTGATGGGATTCTCCCTTCCATGTGCCCTACCTCCCATTCCATTTGAAAAACCTTTGGGATAAATATCAAAATTTCTTTGTTCCTAATTTCCATTGTTCCCAATGAATCCAAACCCCCCATCATCTGCCAGAATTCATAACTTTCGGGAGTCATAAAATCAAACGAGGGTCGACCAATTATCCCTAAAATTCAAATTATTTTATGGGTGGACCCTAATTTTTTTTAACTTTTATTATATCGTTAATTTAGTAGTCGAAGTTTAGTTGTAAATACTAGCTTCTTTCTTTTATTTTTATCTAGTCTAAATAGTTAATTTTTATGTTATCCTTTTTGGTCATGATTGGTATTAACATTTGTTTGTAGGTTCAATGGACTTGAGTTATCGGAGATCGCTTATCCCAAGCATTCTTTTATTGAAAAAAAAAAAAAAAAATTCATAAACATTTCCCCTTATTTTCACTCCCATTGGGTGCAACGTTGGTCCGTCTTAGGCCTTGTGTTATAAATATATATATGTATGTATGCATGTATGTATATATGTATGTATGTATGTATATATAAGGCCCTAAAATGTGATTAGGAACGTTAATTACATGATTAAATGTGAGTTATGAGTTATAAGTTGGTGATGGGTGTTAAACATGTTAATTTTCATGTTTAGGGGATGGATACTCATGTGATATATACTTTGTTTACATTAGATGCTAATCAAGATTATGGTCGGGAATAACATGTTTAGAGAATATGATTAGTTTCGTGATTAAATGCATAATAAAATAAAGGGTGTTGGTGCGAAATTGGTAATGTCTCGTTGCCAAATGTGAAAGTTTTGAGATTGTCGGTAAATTATTACTTTCCTGTTGGAGCCCAAATTAGGCATAGTAATTTTATGATTTTGGGAAATCACAAAATATAAAATTTGCAAATATATAAGTTATCTACGCGTAGATGCAAAGTGGGAGTAAATCGGGGTCCGTAACTATGAGTTATGGTGATGGTACCAATGTGGGACAAATTTATCACTAATATGATTGGACCTTTTGTCCAACCAATTATACATATTTGCTGATTCAAAATATGATATAAATCTTATTCCTCATGGGAAACGAGGAGGTTTGAAGGTTTTTGTCTTAGGAGAGAGAAAGGAAGGTTTAAGGAAGAAAATTCTTCAAAATTGTAAGAGGGTGTGGATCCTCGATTCTGAATTTTCTTAAAATTAAAATATTATTTCCTTTTTATGAAACAAGATGCGGAAGCATAAAGAAGTGTGATGGATCACACACAAAAGAATTACCAATTTTTAATTTTCTTAAACAAATTAAAATTAAACCGAGTGAAATTAAATTAACGCATTAAAATCATTTTCACTTAAACCAAGTTAACTCATTCAAGTCCTAGAATTTTCCCAAGTCATATTTTGCAATTTTATCAAATTAGGCCAAACCAATTTTAACAATTAAATTAAATAACTTGAATTAATTAAATACACATTACCAAATTAAACACGTAGAGATTAAATGAAACCAAATTTTAATCTTTTACCTAAGCATGTGTTCTAGGTGATTTTGCAAAAGATAAAATAAACAATTAATCCACTACGCCGAGATGTACGAGGAAAAACCCACAACGGGAAACAACCTCGGATGACCCTAGACACAAATCCACTAAGTACGGAATTTACAAATACAAGACATAAAGGCTTACAACACACGACTCGATCCCTCTCAAGCCCCGATGCTTCTTCTTGTAGACACCTCTTCCTAACGGATAACCTTGGAGCTCCACCGCGGTCTCGGAATCCACCGATAGGACTTTATATGGTCACCGTCACCCGAGAAAGGAGTCTTTCTCCAAGTGGGTAATGCCGCAACAAAAACTCTTCTTCTTTCTTTATGGGGTGTAGAAGAAAACCCGAAACTTCTCTTTGAACGGAAGAGATGAACCCGGTGCCAATCTCCAAGAAAGATATATGAATATGGGAACTTGGAAGCAACTAATTTGGGTGTAAACTATAGTGGTGTATATTTTTCTCTTTGATAAAAACTCACTCAAAACATGATATTTTTCCCTCTTTGATTTTACTCTCAAAACACTCTCTTGGAGTTAGTAGGATATGAAAAAGATAACTTTTCAAAAGTGATTTCAGCACATAGTTATGCTGTGAAAAGTTGGTTAAGAAACAAGTGGGGAAGTGGGTGAAAAATTGCTTAAAACTGCCAAAAACTGTTCCCTCCTGGCATCTCGTTCGAACGACATTTCATTTGAATGAGTCTTCTAACGAAGTTCCAGTATGACCTCATTAGAAACTCGTTGGAAATCTCGTTCGAACGACATTTTGAAAGAAGTTCCAGTATGCCTTAATGAGAAGTCGTTGGCAATCTCGTTCGAACGACAATCTCGTTCGAACGACAATCTCATTCGAACGAGCTTCCAGAAACTTTGAAATATTCGATTTTTATCCCAGAAAACTTTATAAACTTATTTTAAAGTTTTAATTAATTCTTTCTGAAAATAAAACACAGTTTTAATTAAACCTAACACCCAATAAACAAATTCCAAGCTCCTATATATATAATTGCATTTATACCTTGGGAGCATGGAACTATGGTTGATGACGTATAAACGAGGCACGAAACCAGCATGGTGATGAAGCTTTATACTCTTTGCCACTACGAGTTCAACAAACTTTTCATCGGCTTGAGAATATTATAATTAAATACAATCCTATGAATAAATGTTTTTGTCCGGAATTGAGCCAAAACAATATATGGACTCAATTGGAAATTTGTGTCCTTACAAATCTCCTCCTTTGGCTATTCCGGTACAAAAACCAAACAAAAATCCTAAAGGGCCTTCTAGCTCACTAGACTCAACCCAAGGATCAAACGCTTTGCCATTGAAAGATGCCGCTTTAGAAGAATTCCTTCACACTTAAGCAAACTCATCAAATGCATAGGGAATATAAAAGTATTTAAAGCAATTAAAATAAATACTCCTCCAAAATTAATTCTCCCCCTAAGTTAAATCTCCTAAAATTAGATAAGATTATAATAGGATAAGATACCATTTCTCCCCTATCATTCTCCCCCTTTTTGTTCAAGAATAGGCAAAGGATAAAGAACAAATATAAAATTATGTTGAAGATTAAAGTGATACCAAAACTAAAGTATAAGCATAGAAGGACTAGAAAACAAGGCAAAAGAAAAAAAAAATATCATACATATATGTACTAGAAATATGTCAATAATGCACACGCACATATATATAGATATAAACACACACATGACACAAATACAATAAGTTTGCACACTCGTATGGCAAAAATGTGTCATATGGAAATGGAAGTGTTGGGGTGTGAACTAGTAACGATTAAATTTAGACCCAATCACTTAAAACATGTTCACGGAGTTCTCAATTGATTGCAAACTTCATCACATTGGAATATAACCTCATGTGACAATATAAATGGAACTCAATGAAAAAACATACACAATGCATACAAGCCTAGCATATTGATGATTCTACAAACAAATAGAGTCATGACATGAGATACGCAATTAGGATAAACGGACATTGTGCAAACCGTTGATATACCATCCAATCTCCCTCAATACGCATTTAAGTTAATTTTGAATGAATATATCAATCAAACATAGGCCTTGGAACAATTTGTTCTTCATTTTAATGCCATATTTTCTATTTTTAGGCCTTTGGACCACGTATTTCTTTTAGGTCCATTCAAAACGGTGGCTTACAATCTCAAAGGATCTCTTAGTCCTTTCGAAGCCCTTCCCCGTGCACATTTAAATTTATCATGTTTTCATTTTTCACAAAAATCTCACGTGCAACGAATTTTGACATGCACTAGTCCTCCTAAGTCACAAAAATGTAGATGACAAGATTGGAAGGAGAACACCTCACATAGCTCAAATATACATTTGAAGTTAAAATTTCAAAAGAGCTCGTGCATGTGTGAATAGAGGCATATAAAAATAGAATCCGTTTAAAACAACACAAAATCCAACTACTCCATGTAAGCATGGTATAGAACATAATAAGGATTGATACTCTACACCAAACGTTTTAGCCACATGAGAGCATTAAAGGAGGGATTCAAACACAAGTATATGCCACTTAAAGTGTGTCAAACCAAAATACACACAAAATAAAATATTTTTGAGTTTTTGACATTTATAACCAAAAATAAAAATATATACTCAAAAGACAAACCAAAATCATTTGAATTTTTCTTTAAGCTTAAATTAACAAGAGATAAAAACTTCAAATGATAAACAAAAAATCATTATTCTAGCATGTGATATGATCTAAGGTAAGGACTAGAAAATGATTAAACAAGCATACATTTAGCATGTGAATATAGCATGAAGTACAAAAGCTAAAGTATGCAAGCACTAACACATTCATCCTTTAGATTTAGCAAGGGAGGAAGCATGTGAAAGTATATGAGAATCAAAAACCCTATTTTGCAAGGCAACCAAGTCAGATTTCCTAACCCAAATTAATGAAGAATGACTGTCTTGGGGTGTAGGAGTTCTAAATACATTGGTTGCATTACGTTTGGATTTTCTAGCAATTCGTTTAAGATCAAAACAAAATTACATAAGATGACCTTTTCGACCACAATGTGTACAAGTAAAAGCATGTCGAAAAGATTTACCTAAGAAGTGATATCTAAATGCTTTCCTAGTAGATTCTCCTAAAACGCTGGTCTTGCCTTTATGAGTAGATTCATTACAGGTGTTGAAGCCTAAACCACAAGTGTCATTTTTAATTTGGACCGTTCCTAATATTTTATCTAATTTTTCTGAACGACACTCCAAATCAAATTTGACATTACTAGATTCTTTTAATTTATTCTGCAATTCTAAAATGTTAGACTCTAATAAAACATTTCGCTCTTCAAAAGCAAGAAGCCCCTTTTTCAAGGATTCCATTAAACCCCTAAGGCTATCTCTCTCGCCTTCTATATATTCAAGCTTCTCTAGAAGAGCTTTCTCTCGTGTCTTAAGGTCTTCAACCAACATACTATTATCAATGACTTGACACGTTCTTTTAAACTAGCTTCTAACTTCAAATTATCTCTTTTTAACTTTATTTATTCTTTATATAATTCTTGAAAAGCATTTTGAAGTTCACTCACATTAACCTCTTCTTCATTTTCACTCTCTCTTTCTTCTCCACTCTCACTATCATCAAAAACAAGAGAATCATAAACAATGAACTTGGAAGTGTCATGTGTTAAAGTTTCATCAATCGATGAGTTCTCACTATCACTCACATGATTAGCCATAAAATCAACAAAATTAGGCTTAGTGGGGGAATCAGGTCCCTCTTCCTTATCACTATCACTAAGGGTTGCATTATATGCAATGGGTCGTTTACCCTCTTTCCTTAGTTTAGTGGGGCATTCAGAAGTCCTATGGCCATAACCCCACAACCAAAACACCTATTAGTCTCGTCCCTATTTAGTTGTTCGTTAATAGGTTTAGGGATTTTCTCGACTTTGTCATGCTTAGAAGTTTCAAATTTCTTAAAAATCATTTTTAGTTTTATCTTTGTTAAATTTAAGAAATTTTCTAAATTTTCGAGGAAACAAAGCCATGTCTTGCGAGTAACTATCACTCTTTCTCTCTACTACTTGTTTGACTTATTTTCGGGCTTTTAAAGCAACTCCCTTTTCAATTTTCTTTTCAGTTTTAGAGGGAAACATATCTAATACATAGGTTTGTAAATCACCTACAAGCTCTTCTAATTTCATAGAGGCAAAAGTTGGTAAATAATTTAAAACGGTCACTTTTGGAATAAATCTATCGGGTAGGGACCTTAAAATTTTCTTTACAACTCGGTTGTCGGGTATTTTCTCTCCCAAATTAAAAGATGAATTGACAATATCAGAAAGTCTAGCATAAAATTCATTAAAAGTTTCATTATCGTTCATTTTGATAGTTTCAAATTGAGTGGTGAGGTTTTGGAGTTTCGAAGATTTAACGACACTAGTTCCTTCATGAGTTAGTTGTAAAATATCCCAAGCTTCTTTAGCGGTTTCACACGTCATAATACATCGGAATTCATCCGGTGTGACAGCGCTAAACAAGGCATTTAAACCACTGGAATTAAAATTAGAAAGTTTAAACTCATTCTCAGTCCATCTATCGATCGATTTGGGAACACGTTAATTTTCAACTAAGTGAGTTAGTGGGGACCACCCATTAACAATAGACATCCAAACTCTCTCGTCGATAGGTTTTAGTGCCGATTTCATTCGCGCTTTTCAATACGCGTAATTAGAACCATCAAAAATAGGAAATTTAGAAAATGGGGAAAATTCCATTTTAGCCAAAAATTATGTAGAGGATCTTTAACGAAATAATTTATCGCTTTGGCTCTGATACCAATTTGTAAGAGGGTGTGGATACCCAAATCTGAATTTTATTAAAATTAAAATATTATTTCCTTTTTATAAAATAAGATGCGGAAGCGTAAAGAAGTGTGATGGATCACACACAAACTAATTACCAAATTTTAATCTTCTTAAACAAATTAAAATTAAACCGAGTGAAATTAAATTAATGGATTAAAATCATTTTCACTTAAACCAAGTTAACTCATTCAAGTCCTAGAATTTTGCCCAAGTCATATTTTGCAATTTTATCAAACTAGGCCAAACCAATTTTAACAATTAAATTAAATGACTTGAATTTATTAACACATTACCAAATTAAATACGTAGAGATTAAATGAAACCAAATTTTAATCTTTTACCTAAGCATGTGTTCTAGGTGATTTTGCAAAAGATAAAATAAACGATTAATCCACTACGCCGAGATGTACGAGGAAAAACCCACAACGGGAAACAACCTCGGACGGCCCTAGCCACAAATCCACTAAGTACGAAATCTACAAATACAAGACTGAAAGGCTTACAACACATGACTCTATCCCTCTCAAGCCCCAATGCTTCTTCTTGTAGATACCTCTTCCTAGCGGATAACCGTGGAGCTCCACCGCGGTCTCGAAATCCACCGATCGGACTTTATATGGTCACCGTCACCCGATCAATGAGTCTTTCTCCAAGTGGGTAATACTGCAACAAAAATTCTTCTTCTTTCTTTATGGGATGTAGAATAAAACCCGAAACTTATCTTTGAATGGAAGAGATGAACCCGGTGCCAATCTCCAAGAAAGATATATGAATATGGGAACTTGGAAGAAACTAATTTGGGTGTAAATTAGAGTGGTGTATATTTTTCTCTTTGATAAAAATGCACTCAAAACATGATCTTTTTCCCTCTTTGATTTTACTCTCAAAACACTCTCTTGGAGTTAGCAGGATATGAAAAAGATAACTTTCCAAAAGTGATTTCCGAACATAGTTATGCTGTGAAAATTTGGTTAAGAAACAAGTAGGGAAGTGGGTGAAAAATTGCTTAAAACTGCCAAAAACTGTTCTCGCCTGGCATCTCGTTCGAACGACATTTCGTTCGAACGAAATCTCGTTCAAACGAGTCTTCTAACGAAGTTCCAGTATGACCTTGTTAGAAACTCGTTGGAAATCTCGTTAGAACGACAATCTCGTTCGAACGACATTTCGAACGAAGTTCCAGTATGCCTTAATGAGAAGTCGTTGGTAATCTCGTTCGAACGACATTTGGTTCGAACGACAATCTCATTCGAACGACATATCGAACGAGCTTCCAGAAACTTTGAAATATTCGATTTTTAGCCCAGAAAACTTTATAAACTTATTTTAAAGTTTTAAGTAATTCTTTCTGAAAATAAAACATAGTTTTAATTAAACCTAACACCCAATAAACAAATTCCAAGCTCCTATATATATATAATTGCATTCATACCTTGGGAGCATGGAACTATGGTTGATGACGTATAAACGAGGCACGAAACCAGCATGATGATGAAGCTTTATACTCTTTGTCGCTACGACTTCAACAAACTTTTCATCGTCTTGAGAATATTACAATTAAATATAATCCTATGAATAAATGTTTTTGTCCGAAATTGAGCCAAAACAATATATGGACTCAATTGGAAATTTGTGTCCTTACATAATTTTTTTAATAAATCGAGGAGTTCTTAAAAGGTAATTACGTCTTCGTTAAAGTTGATCACATGAATGAGTTTTACACTTTGCATGTTTTTATTCCTGACTTTGATAAAGATTTGAAAGATACCCATATTTTAAAATTCTATTAAAACAAGGATGGATTAAGAACATACATGAGTATATGTTTCCATGATAAAGATACCCATATTGATAAAGATTTGAAAGATACCCATATTTCAAAATTGGCAACGTTAACTTTAAAGTCCTAGATTTGAATAACCTTCTTGCAGAGATTTTTAATTAAGGAAATTCTTTCATTTGATGTGTGTATATGTTAAAAACATGTTTACTATATGTTTCCATGATTGATGACCGAGGTGGAGAGTATATATGCTTAATCATGTTAGGTTTTTCTTTAATGTCGTGTTCTGGCCTAGTTGTGTTATAAACAACATAAATAATTGAATACTCATTAGAACCAAGAAATTCCAGTTGGAGATGTTATAAAACTTATATAAGTATAACATACTCAAAGATTATGATAAAATACCTTCTTGTTTGGCTTGGGAGTTATGTTGAAGTTGAAGTTTTTTGGCTTTTTTTTTTCTGCAAAAACGATTTAGAAAAGGTTGTAATAAAATAAACATTACTTTATCTAAAAATTATTAATTTAGTTTCGTAAATTGTGTTAGAACCCTAATGAATAGGTGTTATATAAATGTGAAGAATAATATTTAATTCCTTTTTTTGTTATTTCATATTGACAAAATGATGTGATGTATTACTGGATTTAATGTTATTTAGTGTATTCAAATACTAATGATATTGAATTGATAGGTAGGGAAGCGGTTTACACTACCGTACAAAGCAAGTAGATTTTGGTATTAATCTTAGTACCTACTTCAAGGTGAGTGACCTTACCTATGTATAAATACTTATATTTTCATTTGGAAATGTGTAGTTATATACATGTGTTGGAATGCTTATGGAGTGATGTGGTATTTATGAAACATATGCATATGATTAAAAATGTTAAGCGACGGGATGTGGTGGTCCCATTAATCCAACTTAAAGGTCTGGGAACACGGGCCTAATAAAGGGATGTGGTGGTCCCCGTTAGCTGTGGTGGGTTAATTGGGTTGTGGCAGGTCCAGGCCTGCGAGAGTTTTACAATTCCTATGGGGTTATAACATTAGAAAATAAAAATAGTTATTCCAATTGGTTATATGTGTGGTATGTGTGTGTGTATATGGTCATTCACTAAGCTTTTATTGCTTACACTCCTATAATGTTATGTTTCAGGTATGCCTATCATTTGGAGTTCACTGCCAAGTTAGGACATTAAACAGGGGAATGGAGGATAAATAACGTGGGTTGAATTTCATCAAGATTTTTGCGTAAATATTAAACTAAGAAACTTTTGTAAGTAAATTTGTGTGGTACTTATAATTTATGTGTAAAGGTAGTTATTTTTTCATCTAAACATGCCTTTAAAAAAAAATTATTGTCCTATTTTTCGAGAGATTTCAAGTACAATATTGTTTAATGCGAATTTATCTCTATAATTAAAATGAGGATTTTAACTTTATTAAGTCGGTGCGCGATAATACATTTTGTTCCCATATTATTTTTCCATTTCCCCCAATCTCATCCGAATTCACAAATGAAAAAATACCCAAAAATGTTAACCGCCGATCAATCGACCTTGGACCATCGATTGATTGATTGATCGATGGTTAAGATTTTTGGTCTATTTTTTTCTTTTTGATTTGTGATGATATGGAGGGAGGATTGAAAAAATGGGATGGGATAAAATATAAGTAAATATATATATATAAATAAATATAAATACGTACGTGATGAGAAAAGGGGAGTATATATATATATATATATAAGAGGGAAATTATGCACGATTGCTAAAAAAATTGAAATGCAATCAATTAAAACTGCTCGAGACAGGCCTACGTGGCACCCAGCGTGGGGCCCACAGGAGGAAACATAAGGGTAAAAATGTTTTTAAAAACTTCCTCCTTATAGTCCTTCCCATGGGCCCCGTATTGGGTGCCATGTAGGCCTGTCTTGGGCCTTCCAATTTTTGGATGGCCCAAATTTCAAATTTTTTGGCAATCGTGCGTAATTGCACTCTTATATATATATATATATATATATATATATATATATATATATATGCCCTCTCATCTCGAGCGTATTTATATTTATACATTTGTATTTATATTTTCCTCCCATCCATTTTTTCCAATTCCCCCCATCTCATCCCAAATCCCAAAGGAAAAAACAGCCCACAAATGTCAACCGTCGATCGATTGACCCTGGATCATTGATAGATCAATGGTATTAGGTATTTCTTAATAATATTCCATTAAATAATTTTCACGAACCATCAATGGATCGATGACATCGATTTTTACCTCATAATCAATTTCTTTTCCTAGCACTCCTCAATTACCTCATTTGTCCCCTTAACTGATCCTCTCCCCTTTTAAGCCCTAGATTTCTTATACTCATCTCCAACCCAATATTACTCATTTTACTCAATTCTTAAGCATTTAAGGTATGGTTCCTCAATTTTTATATGGATTTATCGGAGTTTTTGTTGGTTAATTTCAATATTAGGGCTTATTAGGCGTTGTTTGCACAAACTTCTTCTAAATGCTTCTCCCCCATGAATGCTTGTCAATTTCTCTATGTTATCAACATATACATGCATATTGTATTGTTTATGCTTGATTTTATATATTCTTGGTTGATGAACATCGTATTTGGGTGGGTTTAATACATTTAGGCAAGTTTGGGAGTTTGTTAATGGTGTTCATGTCTCAATTTCCAATTTTAATAAATAAATGCTATATTTTACTCATAAAATAGAACACTTTCACATTATTAATATGTTTATTGATGAAATTGGATGATTTGTTGGGTTAATTGTTTTTTTGAATTATGGAATTTTTTTGCACATTGTCCGTGTGTGTGTGTGTGTGTGCAGGGGGGGGGGGGGGGGGGTTCTTGAATTTCACACCATGAAAATTTATTCCAACTTGTTTTCACAATTTAAATTATATATTCTTGTGAATTCTCAATCATGAACCCACATATTTTTTCAATCTTAAAATAGAACATGAATGGTGGTGTCGTTGGTTCAAATATCAGGTCACCCCTATTTCCACATTGTGCACACCAAGTGCTTGACAAAATGCTTAAACTAATTCATATTATTCGTTTCACTAAAGTCTTGTGTAATATTCAGTTGTTGTCATAAGTTGACAAAATTTGGCACAATGTGATTTGATTCACTTAATTTCGCACGCATTAACACATTGAATAATCGATGCATGCTATTTAAACTTCTTTAACTCATGATTTTTAATATTTCATTACAATTTTTATTGTTTTGACTACTTATTATTTTGCAGGTTGAAATGTAAAAATTATGAATCATATTTCGAATAAGTGTGTGCCATCGAGGGATTTTGAAGGATTTCAATGTGAAAATGAGCGGGGTTGGTACCTCTTAGGCTTTCAAGGCACGCAAAGACTTTTGGATTACCATTATGCTTAGGTTCTGAATGACATACCCAACAAAGCTTGCACCCTCTTGTAAAGATACATTTCAGAGTCTTTCCTTACTGAAAATGGGAGTATTAATGAGGTGCATGTAAGGATTTTTCATGCGTATTTTGTGTTGGTGAAAACGAGAAAAATTTCAAATGAAAAATATACCGGGGGTGTAAAGTTTTCTTTCACTCGTAAGGACCTTTCTCAGTACATGAATGGTGTGGTGGATCCAGATCCATCTATGAAGTTGGGTGACGGGAATACATTCGGGTTGTCCATATTGATACAATATTTATGGAAAAAGTTAGAGACAAAATAAAACATTCAGGGCTCTATACAAGGAGAATTTTCCCAATTTACACATTACATTGATGTACGTTCGATCGAAGGTTCACCATAGGCATGTGGAATTCATTTAAGCTTTGTTAAATAACTAAAAAAATATAAATTTTCTCGACATCTTTTTGGACATGATGTATGGGAGAACTCCAATTTTTCTTTTGTCTTCAAGTATCTCAAAAACCTGATCATACCTTTATTTGTCAATATAAATATGCTACTTATTTTATCAAGCATTTGGTTTAACTACTGCTAAGGCTGATAGAAAACCTACGAGAGTCTCCATCAAACTTTCAAAAGATTTCTCTGAATAAAATATTGATGTCATATTATATCGTAATATGATAGGCAACTTACTTTACTTAACTGCGAGTAAACCTGATATAATGCATAGTTTGTGCAGGTGAGCTAGATATCAATGTGAACCTAAATAATCCTACTTCCATGTCGTAAAATGTATTATTAAATAAATAAGTGGAATAATAAACTATGTTATTATGTACACCTTTGACACTAATTTTAGAATAATCAGCTATATAGATGCTTACTGGACAAGTTGTACCGAAGATAGTAAAATCATCTCCTATGGATGTTTTTACTTAGGACGCAATCTAGTCTCTTAATGAAAACCGCATCTTTCTTTCATCAACAGAAGCTAAATACATTACCGGTGGAAGTTATTGTAAGTAGCTTCTGTGGATGAAACAAATTGTTAAGTGACTATGGCTTAAGTGAAAAATATTCCTTAATTCTTTGTGACAATCAAAGTGCAATAAGTATTTCAAAAAATATTTTTTTTTTCCTCAAAAAAACATATTGAAATGATAACACACTTTATTCAATAATTGATTGAGAAAAAGGAAATTGACATTGAATTTCTTAACACTAAAGATGAATTGACAAATCTTTTCACAAAACCATTTGGTAATTGATGCTTTGAAACTATTAGAATGTCTTTTGATGTTTGTGACTTCCCCATTTAAAAAATGTTAGGATTGCATGTTTAGTACCTATTTTATCATATTATGTTATGGATCTTTATAGATTCTTCCCTACCCATTATCACTTTGTGACAAACAGGGGAAAATTTAAGACTCTCTTTGTTTTGATGTTCGGGAGAATGTGACTCTCTTTGAAGTAATATGGGAGAATTTGTGAGACTCATGTTTTTTTGTTGTGTGTATTGAGTCTCTTATGACACATGTTGTCAGGTTAGTCATGTAATCTTCCTTTTAGGAGACATATTGTTAGTTAAGTCATGTGCTTATCTTTTTAAGAATCTTGTGTATAGTTGAGTTATGTATTTGTGTGTGTGAGACTTATTTTTTTGAGTCTCCATTTGGTTTGTCCCAAAAGTGTCCAAAGGTTGATATTGAATGTTCCATTTGTAAATCCCTTGGGGTTTAAATTGGCTCATTTTTTAATAATAGTCCAAAATACACTCGGGCCATTGCACGAACTAAAGATATTCCTAAAAATAATTTTAATATCAATTTTCTAATTTTGAAACCCAAATATGAATTTTGGTTAATATATTCCTTATTTTTGTATTTATACAGTTTATATTTATTTTATACTCACATTATTCATATTATAAATCTCATGGTTTTGTAATTTTTCATTTTTTTTAAAATTATTTTTCATATTTTTATGATTTTCTGAAAATTTTAAACGTTGAAATAGACATTTAAAAGAAAAAAAATTAATCATTTGTTTTGTTTCTTAATTAAATCAGCATAAATTGAAAATGACATCGTTTAGTAATATTAGGGATTGTTTTCTTATCAATCCAAGTGATTGGTTGCAGACTAATCAGAAGGGGGTGTTAAGTCCATGAGATTTGACCACGTGTGAGCCTTGGGGCTTGGCTAACTCTACTATTGGTTGTCTGGGGATATATTTTATTGTTATACCATCTATAGTGCCCTGGTAAATGTCGCACGTGGCCTCGCTAACCTCTCTTTCCCACGATGTCCAATTTTCCCTTCGAGAACCTTGGTTGTTACCCTTTTGCCTTATTTATTGAAGATTTACTCTTGTACTAGAGCCATTCCTCAGCCTCTATAAATAGAGGGCTGGGGTTGAGTTTTAAAGGTCGAGAATTTTTTTAAAAACCTAACTAAATGCTTCCAAATTTTCTCCACACCTTTCTATCTAAAATCCCTTCAAATATTTAGACATTCTTGAGAGTCTTTCCTAAATCTGTTCTAAACACATTTTATCCTACAAACTTTTTAATATATATTTTTTGGATGAGTGTTTATATTTTGAGAGTTAGTAAGTCTATAGGGTTTTCAAAGTTTGGGATTTTTCTGATTTTTTGAGGGTTTGGATTGTTCGAAAGCTTATTTGCCTTTCTGGGTTTATTTGTCTGAAATTCTTTTAACTTTCCAGGTTGGATAATTTAAAGCCTATTGAAGTTCTTTTACTTGGACCTCCTGTTTGTCTTTTGATATACGTTGGGGTATACCTTTTAACTCACTTTCTATCCTTTTATATATATGAAAAAAAAATCTATATTCTATTTGTAGGTGATTGTGTTTTTTTATGTGTTAACCGTCTTAACATGTTATGAACAAAACCCTAGTCTTAAAAACCCCACTTCTCGTATCGATCTACCTAAAATTATTGTAACACACACACACACACACACACACACACGTCTACATATATATATATATATATATATATATATATATATATAGAGAGAGAGAGAGAGAGAGAGAGAGAGAGAGAGAGAGACTCTTGTGCACACCAAGTTCCTTTTTTTTTTAAATATTAAAAAGAATAATTTTGAGTTGAATTTTTTATGTGATATTTGAACATTCAAGGGACCCATATAAAAAAATGTTTTTTGCTATTTGAAAAAATCGGTCAAACTTTCGCAGATTTTAAAGTGCTTTAAAAGATGTGAAAGTTTAACTGATTTTTTTAAAATAACAAATTTTTTTTGAGATTTTTTTATTTTATGTTGGTTCTTTGAAATGTTTAATTAACACATAAAAAAATTGAACTTAAAAATAATTTGTTTACTATGTCAAAAAACTGGTATGCAAACTTGGTATGCAAACTTGGGTGTGCATAAGAGTACACTAAATATAAACTACATATATCATTAAAACTGTTATGCACGTCGAAAAAAAAGATTTGCTTTGTTCTATTCAGATTTGTGTATATCTATTTGTGGCTTGTAAAAATTCATGATTAAAAATAGTTGATATATAAAACTGTTATAACTAAATATGCGGTTAAAACTGTTATACACGTTGAAAAACAAGATTTTCTTTGTTCTGTTCAGATTTGTGTATATCTATTTGTGGCTTGTAAAAATTCATGATTAAATATAGTTGATATATAAAACTATACTTTTGTTTTCATATGGTTGCAACTTAAAATTCTAAAGCAAAGACACTTTTTATCTAGTCTTTAGATTTGATCTTTCAACCATCTATGAAAACCAAAAATTATTAAAAACTTAATTTTTGTGTTTCATCTTCACTGATACTATTGCCTTGAGTGTGAAGATGTGTGTGTACTACTAAGTCTTCTATTTCTATTGTTTGGTATACTTCCAGTAATTTTGGGATTGTTTTGTATTAGCCTTGGTGTGCTGGGTGTGTTAGATGTATTTATTCATTTAAACATTGTAAACCATAAATTGTAGTTGAACTGTTATTATAGTGGACTTATAGTTCATGTGTGGTCATCGAACTAATAGATCGGGAGTTTTCCAATACGCTGGGCTCGGGCCCCTCGTTAACAAAATTATTGTGTGATAATCCCCTACCCCTCCTCTCATACTATTTCAACTAGAATTCAATTTTTATTTTGAACATCAAACCAACCTGAACTAATTTTTGTGACACCCTGCTTAATAAAATACCGGGTGATTAGTCCTATACCAAATTAAACATGAATCTCATCTGGTTCATTCTTAGCATCACTGTCTAAAACTTTTTAATTACTAACCACCTAGGATTTCATTAAGCTAATGTCAAATTTTATCTTTATTAATCCAACCCAAACAACATACTAGAACAACAAATAATCCAATACAAGAACGAAGTAAAACATACCACATATTACGTACAAGAGTCTGTCGAACAACGTCGACTACAAGACATCCACAAAGTGCAAGTAAAAAGAATACTGATACATGACAAGAATGAATATGAAAGTACAAACTCAATAGTACAACTGGAAAAGTCCCAATTTAAAGATAGAATGAGGAAAGAGTCTAAACAAAGATCCCGCATCACTCTACATAAGCTGCAGCTACGCACCCTGTAGGAAAGATTAAGACTGGCGCTCCTGTGGCAGGACACCTAAAAGGTTTTTAAAAATATTTTATAGCAAGGGTTAGAACCCAAAACATTTAAAAATAATTAGCAAGTGAATTTAAATGCAAGAAGGAAATATGCAAATGCTCTCCATATTTAAATTAGTGTCGTGCACTCCCTTGAGTTTATCTCTCCTCTCAACTAAAGTGTAAGCCTACCGAAACTATAAATGCCCCACCTAGCTAACCTTCCATAACTAGCCTTGTATCATATATCTCACTATTTACCACTATCGCAACTTAAGTGAGTGTCATATATATTTTGTGGCTTATTAGCCACATTAGCGTATTAAAATCAATTCCTATTTAATGCCATATATATCATTCTCACAAGTTATATCCTTTACACCATTCACATCATGTATACGAGTTATAAGTTATATTTCACACTAACTTATTTATATACATATCCAACTTGATACCATATAACAATTTCACAAGTTATATTATCCATACATTTCACACCATGTATATATATAAATTCTCATATACAATTATGCACTGTATATACCTATCATATCTCAACATTCACACACATGTACGATATAAAATGCTATCACCGAACTCATAGGAGGAGGCCATAGTTCCCACTGAAAGTGTCCACTCCATACCATAATGGTCCCACCCCTAAGTCATAAACTCTATGGCCTCGAGACTATACTCGCCCTGCTCCTCAATCCAGGGAATTCACCCACATCGCATAACCTCCTATAATAGCATTAATATTGATATGTATTTACTATATATATATATTATTCACACAAATATATATAAATCATATATGTACTACACATCGACATATATATAGAAATCCAGGCTATCAGAGTGTTATACCCATCCCCAAGCCTAAAACAATTAAGTGTATGGTCCGACTTTATTTCAATTAATTATACACTAATCATTTTATCATTATTTGGTGTCGCCCTACGAATTATTCCCGGACTCTCTCTCGGCCCAAAATTCAATATTCCCCATTCAATGTTCAATTTTATCTAATTAAGTTTCCCCCACTTAATTAACAAGGTTTCAATCACTCAATCGTAAACCTTAATCTCTCATATTTAATTAATCCTCTAATTAATCCAAGGGTAATTAGTCACACCTATCCATCTAGGCAATCTCCAACGGAATAACAACTAAGAAATATTTCTTAAAATTTACCCCCACGAATCTGCGTAGATTTTGAAAATGTCGTTTTGGGGCATTTTGGAGCCATTTTTAGAGAAAACGTATCATAGAACAAAAGTTAGAAAATGTGATTTTCTATAGGGCAGCGCTGACAGAATCGTCATTAGAATAGTAAATACCTCAATTCTATACAGATTTCTGCATTAAAACGTCTCCAAATTCATCCTAAGTCCATTCTTTTGTTACAACAAATCTAGCCCTAAAAAATTCATTAATTTAATCATCAATTGCATAAATTATCAAATCTTTTAAAGATTTATAACCCTCATTAAATGAAAACCCCAATTTATTCAAGAACAAACCCTATAACTCAATTGGATTCTACCCCTTTTAATATGAGAATGTAGATGCAATTTAATAATCACAAGTTAAACCACTTGCCTAAAAAATGAAGATCCAAGGCTTTGAATGAAGGTGTTCAATTTGAATTGAAGAAATCTCTCCAAGACTCCAAGTTCCTCTTCTCTTTGACTCTCCCTTTAAGCTTTTTCCCTCTTTTGTCTTCTAATGTGATATAATGTTGCATAACCCTTACACATTTGGGGTTAAAAATCCTATTCACATTTTTGGGACTATGGGATTTATAAAAGGGTCCATACTCTCCATATGGAGCTCACATATGTCTAACTAGGCCCCAATACCCAATATATGCATATAACTACTATTTCGACCCTAACAGACTCAACCGCGCGCTCAAAATTACCGTCCGGAATAAGTTTCTAAAATTAACTCTCACCTGCTAACTTATTTAGATATATTCACTTTTAAATATTCCCATTAATTATTTCTCATTAATTTATGACACAAGTGAATTACTAATCATTGAATTAATTAATTAGAAATAATAACCCATAAATTATGAGGTGTTACATACTTCCCCCCTTACAACGGAATTTTGTCCTTGAAATTCAGATAAGCCTAGTACTCCTGGTCTCAACTAGCCCTGCAATAACTTACCCTTAGCATTTCGACACAAGTTATTGAGCGAATGTAATTAAGTTGAGTGCTCATCCACCCTGTACCCGTGCTTAACCGCACTAACTGAAGCACGATATTTACTAGCCCTTAGTCAGTAATATAACTTCGATCCAACCGTTATAACATTTCATAGACCCTACTCTTGGCATGAAAGTATAAATATCCACTCTTATATCAAAAGACAATACCTACTTCCGCGCCCTTACTATCCTTAGTTTCCTAGCACGAAAGTAAAACCCGAGCTATATCTTCCCGCTTGTCAATAAGTTCAACACCATGAGTCACATCAGAAATGTTCCTACTCCCCGGTATTTCAATTTAACAATGTTAGTACAATAACATGCAACACATTTTAACATACATTGCCATATATATACACTAGACCCTATCTCATGTAAAACATAGCAATGATAATTCATATCCTGGTACCGTGAACACCCCATCTTACTATAGATATCCACTATAGCCCCAAACTCTAACTACACAGTTGAAACTTGGAAAAACATCCACACTACTCCCATAATCCTCAAAAGTAGAAATATCTCGTATAATGCAACCATCCTCTTAGTGTAACCCCCCACTCTCACGTGGCTAACACCAAAGAACCCCGCTTTCCATGTTACTTCTATATATATATATATATATATATATATATATATATATATACACACACACACACACACAAACACACACATATGTTATGGCTATTACGGCCAACACATCCACTAATATCCATCTCACTCACGAATCCTAGTGATAGCAAATTGTAGGTTGTGACGGACTCACTGTCACTTCCAAACACACCCATGCTTAATCATTCCATAACTCGAGGGACAAGTTATTCCCATTCCTTCGGAATATACCCAAAATCACTGCCTTCGCGTCTTCTCCCTAAATATGCTAAGTATTTTCATAAAAGAGACTCTGATTCTTCCTAGGGTTCCTATACACCTTATATCTCATGAATAATTGCACCAACCTCTGGTCATCACTTATGTAACTATATTTGTCTCAATTCCCCCTCTCCCGCATTATCGATGTGGCTATATCCTCCAAATATTTCCGACGACTTACTCATTACCATTTGATTCTCCCCAATATTACCCTACCTTTATTATTGATGTGAGATCCTCAAATACGCCCTTAGTCCCATATCTAAGGGTCCCTGCGATGGAAAAAGTTACTAAAATAATTCACAAAAAACACATAAAAATATGCACAACCTAGCAACTTGTGGTGCTAAAGCTTCGCATTGTTTCATTCGCAACATCTTCAGGCTCCACTATCCCTATCAATTAGTGGATTTACACTCAACATATTTTCTCCACATGTTCACTAATTTTCATTAAATTCGATGACCGAAAATCCAATGACGTCTCCAGACTTTTGGACATTTATTCAAGCTTATGCGGATAATAATTCCTAGCAAAGTCCAGAAGAACTTTTTCCCCAATGCATAATTACTCAGCATCGTCGGTCCTTGATTTCAACAAAATTCAAAGAATACCCACGGGACTCTCAAACCTTTCCTCTATACTTACAAGTCTATCATGTAGTCCCGCTTCCCTAAAGGAGTCATATACTACGTCGCTTGTACTATCACTAAGACCTCATCGCTAAATATTAATAACGAGCTAAATCTCTCTGCTCCACGGCAACCCTACATCCCTTGAATCTCCTCAGTAAAAATCCTACGCATTGGGATCCAACATAACTAGACAACTACACTCTATGAATCCTACTTCACACAATATTACCGCTATGATATTTCTCATCCCTCTTCCAGGTGAGACATCTCAAGAGAATATACATTCGATACTAAAATAATGAACACGATAGCCTTGATATGATCTCCCCCCATTGCGAACTCATCCATACCCAAGATAAAACCATACCTCAATTATCACCTCGTAAAGGAGCTAGTCCTCAAGAAATATATCATCTCAATGTACCCCACCGATTCCTCTTAGGTGGTACCGAAGAGTACCCCACTACTCCATGATAAAAATATACATACTAGTGACATTAATGATACTTCCACTAAATCCAATTCTCACACGAATCTAATAATAATACATTATTATGACCCGCTTGCATCATATAAAACATCCCCCAATCATCTCGCAACAAGATTTATAGTTTCATTTACTCACAATACTGCTGGCTCAATGGTTAATAGACATAACTCCCGCATCCTAACGAAACCAAAAACTTATCCAACAGATGCTCTTACTAGGCATCTAGATCCGGTACCCTGACTCGTTGTGGACAAAATTCACCCATGTGCTTCCACATTTTTACACATAAGACACCTCTCTGTGTCATCCCCCTTTCTCTATCCCTACTGTCCATATTGGGGTTGCCCTTTTTACGAACCTGGAAATCTTGATCCTAATTGTTGATCCTAATTCGGTTCCAAAGTGCCCCGAGACCCTATACAAACGTCCGAGTAGACGTTTTGACTTTAAAAACACTTCCCAACACTTTGGCACAGTCAAAACAAACATTTGGATGACATAACAATATTCCACTTTTTATTTTATATAATAACAGTCTTGAAACTACTATTCACCTGCGTCTGACTTATTCATCGCAATTGCCGTATTAACTATTCATGACAACTTCTAAAATTATTCATAAGTAAAGTCATATATTACTTTGGTTCTCTAAGTAATATTCAACATATATCATATATTATTGTATTCTCGAGTAATATTTAAATTCGAATGAATTTTTAAATTAATCAATTAATTCCAAATAAATCCCTTTTTAAAAGGTAATAAAATTACAGGGTATTACATACTCCCCCCCAATAACGGAATTTTGTCCCGAAATTGGGAAAATAAAAGTATACCTGGTACAAATAACTCTGGATAACGTTCACGCATATCGTCCTCACGCTCCCAGGTAGATTCCTCAATGTTATGGTGTGCCCACTAGACACGCACAAGCGGTACTACTTTCGACCTCAAGCGTTTCTTAGTGCGATCTAAGATCATCACTAGTCGCTCCTTATAAGAATTATCTGGATGCAAATCCACTTCCTCCAATGCAATATGAGTGTGAGCTAACTCATCACCAAGATACCATCGCAATGAAGAAATGTGGAACACGTCATGTATACGATGCAGGTGTTTCGGCAACCAAATTTTTTATGTTACCGGTACCACTCTCTCGATGATAGGAAACGGTCCCACATATCTTGGTCCATTTTCACTTTCTTACCAAATCTCATTATCCCCTTCATCGCAGATACTCATAAAAGTTTCTCGTCGCCCATGCTAAACTCCCTGAAGAACCATTTAGCATCAACGTAGCTTTTTTGTTTATCTTGCGCTTCACGAATAGGACTTCTGATCATTTCAATCCTCGTAGATGTATCCTGAATCACTTTCAGTCCAAGTAGCTTATTGTCCCCCACTTCTAACCAACATGCAGGAGAGCGACAAGGTCTTACATATAATGCCTCGAATGGGGCCATACCAATATTGAACTGATAGGAATTGTTATACGCAAATTCCACCAAAGGAAGATATTGTTCCCAACTCCCTCCAAAACCCAGAATACACATACCCAATATATCCTCTAGCATTTGGTTAGTGAGTTTCGTCTGAACATCTGTCTGCGGGTGATAGGTTGTACTCAATCTCACTTCAGTACGCATGGACTCATGAAACTTTCCCAAAATCGAGAAATAAAGATCTTGTCCCGATCGGACACAATATTAAGCATAACTCCATGTAACCTTACTATCTTAGCTATAAAGAGTTGTGCATATTGCCCTATAGATAATCGGTCCATACCGATAAGAAGTGAGCTACCTTAGTCAACCGATCCACAATCACCCATATAGAATCGTGACTTCTCTGACTGGTAAGTAGTCAAGTGATAAAATCCATGGAAATGCTCTCCCATTTCCACATCGAAATATCTAATAGCTGAAGAAACCCTGTGGCTTCTGACGGTCCACTTTCACTAATTGGCACGTTGCACATCTAGAAACAAACTTGGTAATATCTTTCTTCATTCCACTCCACTAATACTGCCGTCGCATATCTTGGTACATTTTTTCCTCATCGAGATGTACCGCAAATTTAGAACAATGCGACTCAGACATCACCGCGTGTCGCAAATCTTCCCCTTCTGGAATAATCAATCTACCATTAAAGTGCAAGTGTCCCTCTCAGTTCACTGAGTAAGACTCTATTCCTTCGGCCAAAAATTATCAAATTTTCTCCTAACAGAATGGATCAGTTGCCT
The DNA here is from genome assembly GCA_949130495.1 of Sambucus nigra. Classification (NCBI taxonomy): domain Eukaryota; kingdom Viridiplantae; phylum Streptophyta; class Magnoliopsida; order Dipsacales; family Adoxaceae; genus Sambucus; species Sambucus nigra. Next base: position 164,368,108 of record OX422213.1, on the reverse strand, counting down.
GGGCCTATACTACCATCGTCATAATCTGAGGAGTAATGGTTAAATTAGACATAAATGACCTAGCAACTGCATCCTAATGGCCTATTTCCTTCCATTTTTCCTTCAACACCGAGGCTAGTTCACCTTCAGGTCTATGACTCAAAGCATCAGCTACCACGTTAGCCTTTCTCGGGTGATAATGAATCTCAAACTGGTAGTCCTTCACGAATTCAACCCACCTTACCTACCAAATGTTTAACTCCCTCTGAGTGGTACAAATAATGTAGTGACTTATGGTCCCTGAATAAGGGAAACTTTTCACCCAACAAATAGTGTCTCCATATCCGAAGGGTAAATGCAACCATTGCAATCTCTGAGTCGTGGGTAGGGTAGTTCTTCTAATAAGGCTTAAGCTATAACGTTCTCTTGTTGCTGCAAAACCCCACTGAGTCCCTGTAACAATGCGTTAGTGTATATGAAATACTCCATGCCTGGCCTAGGAAATTTTAGTACCAGAGTAGAAGTTAACATATCCTTCATTTCATCAAACGCCAACTGACACGCATCATCCCAAACAAATGGCACGCCTTTACGAGTTAAATTAGTCATTGTAAGTACATAAATTTCCAATTGAGTCCTTGTATTTTTTTGACTTAATTCCGTGAATAAAATTGTGTTTGTAATATGTTATAGGGAGATTTTATTTTGTCACAATTCCACTTGGTCTATGACGTATTGAAGAAATTGAAGACGTTGCGGCAAAGCTTCAAAGAATTAATCCTGTCGAAGTTTAATTGGTGCAAGTTTATTCTTCTTCAAGTTAATTGCATTCTGAGATCACACAACTATGAATGCATATATTTTATCGTGCTCGAAATTGTTTTTATAAAAGATAAGGATCTAATTTTATAAAGAAAAATGTTTTAAAATGTTTTTAAAGTGTTTTAAATGGTTTACATTACGTTTTATTTTGATAACCTCAAAAAAGAGTTTGACTTATTTGGACCTCTTTTAGAAGAGACGTTTTAAACAAAAGGTCAAAAAAGTTAAACTGACAAGACTGTCGTTCGAATGACATCTGTCATTCGTTCGAGCAAGATGATCATGTCGCGCGAACGATGTGGCAATCTCATTCGAGGGACATAGTTTTAGAGGCGGCACTAAATTTTTATTCAAAGTGTGTTTTCATCAGAATTGAATATGTGTGCATTCTTGAAAAACAGTTTACTTTTGAGTACGAGTTTTGCACATGTTTTCTGAGGGTCAAAATGTTTAAACACATCCTTAGAGTTTTCAAAGATCCGAGTTATCATTTTTATATGTTTATGTGATCTTGCTGCACCAAGAAGGTTTTTTCTACCATTGAACATCAGGTCCTAGTGGTGAAGAAAATAAAAGGACTTCTTGTTCGACATCGTAGACGAATCAAAGCCATTCGGTGGACACCGAGACATACGTGGGCGTGTGTGTTGTGGACAGATATCGTGGAAGATGGAATTTCTCTGTGGGCACTATTGAAGAATGGTAGAAGATCAAAAGGAACGTCAAGACCCGTGGGGATCGAGTCATTGAGTAAGGCTAATCTGTCTTTATAAAAACTTTGTTCATAGTGATTGTCTGGCTTGGGCTGTCCGAGGTTATTTTCCCATTTGGGGTTTTTTCCTCGTACATCCGGCATTGTGAGTATTCTTCACTTTACTTTACTTGCTTTAATCACTAGATGCATGTTTAGTATTAATCAAGATAAAATTGGTTTAAAGTGATTTTTTTTTTCACAACTTGGTTTGGTGCTAATTAAAAGTTGGATAATTTTTGGTGAAAAATTTGTTTGATTTGGAACACACATAGGGACCACCTGCATTTTCTCAAATTGGTATCAGAGCTAGAAAACATATTTTACTTGTTTTGTGATCCCTTGTTTTTTCAAAGATGAATTTTGGATATAACGAATTCTCTCGAACTCCTATTTTTGATGTCACTAATTACAATTATTGGAAGATGAGAATGATATGTGCATTAAAATCTATTGATGAGCGTCTGTGGATAGTAAATGAGAAAGGCTGGACACCCCCTGTCACTATTGTAGGTGAGGTCACTAGTTTAAAGCTTATTGAGTCATGGACTGAAACTGAACAAAGACTTTCACAATATAATTCTAAGGGTCTGCTCATTATTTCTTCACATTTCACACAGGAAGAATATAATAGAATTATGATTTGTGAAACATCAAAAAATTCTTGGGATATTTGGCCACTCACTCACGAGGGCGCTAGCACGGTTAGGGCATCAAAACTTTAAAATCTCACTACACAGTTTGAGACCATTAGGATGTTAGAGAGTGAGACGTTTGATGAGTTTTATGAGAGGTTATCCAATATTGTGAACTCATCATTTAAACTAGGTGAGAAAATTCCTGATAACCATGTCTTTAAGAAAATCCTTAGGTCGTTGCCTAGTAGGTTTGATGCGAAAGTGACTATTTTAAACTCCTTGGGTAAGTTAGAGTCGACGAAACTGGAAGAGATTATAGGTGACTTACAAACCTATGAAATCGACATGATTACCTCCAAGCAAGTGCCTAAGAAAGAAAAGGGTATTGCTTTGAAAACCCGGAAGGAGGAAATCAAAGTTTCGGATTCCGATTCCGATTCCGATTTTGAGGATGTTACTTTGTTGGCAAAGAAATTAAAAAAAATTATTAAGTCTAAAAAACAATCGAAAGATGCCAAGAAATTTGAAAAATTCAAGAACAACAAAGTTGATCCCACCTCTAAGGATAAGTTTGAGAAGCCTAAGAGAGATGAGTCGGATAAGTGTTTTAGGTGTGAGGGGTACGGTCACAAAGTTAAGGAGTGTCCCACTAGACTTAAGAAAGAGGGCAAGCAATCCATTGTCTATAGTGCCAGCTTAAGTGATAGTGATCCAGAAGAGGGAGAGAGTTCCCCCATTGATCGTAACTTTGTTGCATTTATGGCATGTCATGTGAGCGACGACGATTCTCAAGTGAGTGACACTTTCGAGGAGGTTTTGAGTGAATCCCATGTTATTGAGGGTGAAGAGAGTAAAGAAGAGGAGGTAAATGTGAATGAGTTGAAAGTTTCATTTAATGAGTTATATGCCGAGACGGTGAAAGTGAAAAAGGAAAATGCAAAATTGCAAGCTAATTTGAATGAGCGTGCCATAGAAAATAATGATAGTTTGATTGAGGATCTTAGGGCATGAGAGAAGAAGTTTAGGGAGAAACTAGAGTTTGTGGAGAAAGAGAGAGATAAGCTCCTTGGTTTGTTGGAGTCCTTGAAAAAGGAGATTTTAGTGTTTGAGGAGTCTAGGCATTTGCTAGAGTCTAGGATTCATGAGTTGGAGGAGAGATTGAGAGACTTGTCTAGAGTTAAGTTTGATTTGGAGGTTGGTTCGGAGAATTTAGTTAAGATCCTAGGCACCGTCCAAATTAAGGGAGGTAGGTGAGGTATAGGTTTTGATGAGAGAGTTGTTCCCATTCCCCCCGAAGGTGTGAGAAACACTAGGAAGGTTATAAAAGGTCCACATATAGATAATCATTCCCACCATCGCTACACTTTCACATTTTGTGGTAGGAAAGGTCACCTTAGGCATTATTGTTACGACCTTAGACAAGTTCATAGGAAGTTTAGGAATAAAGTTGCCCCAGTTCCCCAAACCCCCATGCATTGTTTTACACCTACTTGGGTTAGGAAATCGGATTTAGTGGCTTTAGGAATAAAACTTCATGATTCTCGTTTGGGTGCACTTGATTCTTCCCACGCTAAGTATAAAGGATGATAGTGTTTCCTTGTTTGTCATATGCTAGTTTGCTTCATGATATATTCATTGCTAGTATTATGACATGATTATAATTTTGTATTATAGTTTTCATTTGTTTGAGTCCTATTGAAAAATCAAAACGATTTTTTTTTGAGAAATTTTTTAAAAAATACAAAAAGATTTTGTTTTTGAGAAAACTTTTGAAAAACCAAAAAGATTTTTCTTTTATTTGAGACAAAATATGAAAAGCCAAAAAGATTTTCGGTTTTTGTTTTTGAGTTTACATGCTTGATGTGGCATATTGGTGTGCTTGGAACCCCCCCATCGTTTGATATCCATGTGACTAGGACTTTTGGTCATTATTATCGATGCTTAGAATGATCTTAACCATTATTTATATGGGGTTGTTTCGAAGTTGATACGCATTTTGATTCGACTTTCTATATATGCCAACATTGCACACATGCACGAGTTTATATGGATGTTTGACTTCTCTGGCATATTTGAATTTGGTGAGGCGTTGTTATCTCAATCTTGTCATCTATGCGTAAGTAGACTTAATGAGAAGTGTGCATGTAAGAACTGTTTACCATGAGGATTTGAATTGAAAAATGATGAGTGACTCACGGGAAAGGTCTGCGAGAGTTCAAAAGTGACTTGTTGTGCAAGCCACCGTTTAAAAGAGACCAAAAGAAAAAGGGAAAATGCTATGAAAAGGGACAAATTAGTTTAGTTAATTCCAAAGAATATCTGATATTATTGAGGGAGTTTGTATGGATTGAAAAATTAAACGGGTTTGCACAACTAATCCTAATGTTCAAACATTGCAATTTGACGCTGTTGTTTATAGAATCGTCAAAATTCTGGATTTGTGTGCATGTAGTATGTTTAGTTCATTAAGATCACACTTTAATTGTCATATGGATATGATAAAGTTTGATGATTTATCTCTTTCAATTAGAAATTCTTGATCATTTCATCGTGTTGGACTTGTGTCTCATTTGTTATAGTCTCACTCTAATTCATTCCATGTCCATGTTTATGCACATCGATACTATGTTTGCATGTAACTCACATAGTTAGTTTTTTTGAGTTTTTGCATTTTTTGTTAAAAGCTTACTGTTTTAACACTGTTTTGCTACTGTCAGGCCCTTTCTGGAATTTTTTTTGGAAATTTTTTCACTAGGAAAAAATATAAGATATTTCTGGGAAAATGTGAAAGTTTGGCATGTCACGAGATCTCGTTTGAACGACATTACTATCTCGCGCGAAGTCTCATTCGAGCGACGTCCTCATCTCGTTTGAGCGACGTCCCTAGCTCATTCGAATGACATCCTAAATTCTTGCTTCTGATTTGTTTGCAGTCCACTGGTTTAAATTGATATTTTTTTGTTACTACTAGAAGCTTTCTGGACTGACTGGTTAATATGTAGGTTTTATTGGTTCAAAATTGATCATTTGCAAATTATTCCGTTTATCACACCTGATTAGATTGCTATATTCTTTATGTGATTCATTGGTTTACTAGTTGCTGATTTGTCATCACTTGATCATATTTAGCTGGTTGTTTCACGATTACCTAGCAATTTCAAATTTCAAATTCATAGATTCTCATGCTAGATACTTGTTGATTGGTTTATCTTTTCACTAGATTGGTTTCATTTGTTCCTACATACTTCACTTGGTATTTTTTTATCTATTTTATGTGTGTAGGTATTCTTCAGCGATTCAAGATTTTAAATCTACATCAAATTCAGACAGTTCATGCTTGCCGGTGCTACATATTCTAGTTCGTGTCCTGTATTTTTTATTTTGGGTTTAAGGGATGGATTTAGGCGTTATATGGCTTGACGGCCCAGCTTAGGCATTTCACTGGTTTAGTTTTGTCCTAGAATAGTCAAAGGGGGAGATTTGTAAGGACATAAATTTCCAATTGACTTACTGTATTATTTTGACTTAATTTCGTGAACAAAACTGTGTTTGTTATATAGGGAGATTTTATTTTGTTACGATCCCACTTGGTCTACGATGTATTGAAGAAATTGAAGACGTTGCGTCAAAGCTTCAAAGAATTAATCATGCCGAAGTTTATTCATCTTCAAGTTAATTACATTCCGAGATCACATAGGTATGAATGCGTATAATTAATGGTGCTTAGAATTGTTTTTATAAAAGATAAGGATGTAATTTTATAAAGAAAATTGTTTTAAAATATTTTTGAAGTGTTTTAAATGGTTACACTACGTTTTATTCTGATAAACTCGAAAAATAATTTGACTAATTTGGATCTATTTTTGAAGTGACGTTTTAAACAAAAAGTAAAAAAAGTCAAGCTGACAGGATTGTTGTTCGAACGACATCCGTCCTTCGTTCGAGCGAGATGCTCATGTCGCGCGAACGACATGGCAATCTCGTTCGAGCGACAGAGTTTTTGAGGTGATGCTGAATTTCTATTTAAAGCGTGTTTTCGTCATAATTAAATGCATGTGCATTCTGGAAAAATAGTTTACGTTCTAGTACGAGTTTTGCACATGTTTTCTAAGGTTTAAAAAGCTTAAACACATCCTTAGAGTTTGCAAAGATCTGAGTTATAATTCTTATATGTTGATGTGATCTTGCTGCACCAAGAAGGTTTATTCTACCATTGAACATCAGGGCTTGGTAGTGAAGAAAAGAGAAGGACTTCTTGTTCGACATCGTTGATGAATCTAAGCCATTCGGTGGATACCTAGACATACGTGGACGCATGTGTTGTAGACAGGTATCATGGAAGATAAAATTTTTGCGTGGGCACTATTGAAGAATGGTAGAAGATCAGAAGGAGTGTCAAGACCCGTGGGGATCGAGTCATCGAGTAAGGATAATCTGTCTTTATAAAACCTTTGTTCATAGTGAATGTCTGGCTTGAGCCGCCCGAGGCTATTTTTTCATTTTTGATTTTTTTCTCGTACATCCGGTGTTGTGAGTATTCTTTACTTTACTTGCTTTAAACACTAGATGCATGTTTAGGATTAATCAAGATAAAATTGGTTTAATGTAAGAATTGGGTTTTCACAACTTGGTTTAGTGAAAATTAAAAGTTGGATAATTTTTGGTGAAAAATTTGTTTGATTTGGAACACACATATGGACCACCCGCATTTTCAGTCATCGGTGCAACAATTTTTGAAAAGCCTCTGATAAATCCTCTGTGGTAGCCAGCTAATCATAAGAAACTGCATACGTTCATTGGTGTCCTGGGTTGTCCTCACTCCCTCACCGCTGATACTTTTCTAGGATCAACTGAAATACCTCTTTCTACCACTACATGTCCCAGGAATTGAACCTCTTAGAGCCAAAACCCACACTTATCGTACTTGGCATACAAATGATGCTCACATAGTGTCTGTAAGAACTTCCACAAATGTTCGGCATGCTCCTCTTCTGTATTAGAGTAAACCTGGATGTCATCTATGAGGAGAATGACAAACTGATCTAAGAACTCTCTGAATATTCGATTTATGAAGTCAATAAATACAGTCGGCGCATTGGTCAACCCAAACGGAAAAAATCAAAACTCGTAAGATCCATATCGAGTCAGAAAAGTAGTCTTTGATACATCCTGTTCTCTGATTCTGAATTGGTGATATCCAGATCTCAAGTCTATCTTTGAGAAGTAAGTTGCACCTCTCAACTGATCAAACAAGTCATCGATGTGGGGTAAAGGATATTTATTCCGAATCGTGACTTTATTAAGATCCTGATAATCAACACACACCCATAAGGATCCATCCCTCTTCTTTATAAACAGAACTAGGGCACCCCAAGGTGAGGTACTCCTACGGATGAAACCCTATCCGAACAAGTGTTCGATCTGATCCCTCAATTCTTTCATTTCTACAGGAGCCATATGGTAGGGAGCACGTGATATAAGTCGAGTGCTAAGTCAATCACAAGCTCAATTTCCCTACTAGGTGGTAATCCAGGTATATCTTGAAATACATCGACGAATTCTCTAACAACTGGAATTGAATCAAAGGAAATTACAACTCCCGTAGAGGTCTCCTCCTCTAAGTAATATAAATGAATGGCTAAGATAAACATAACCTAACTAGGAATAACGAATATAATACTCCTACCAAAACAGTTGATCGTGGCTTTAATAGTCACTAGTCGTTCCATCCCAATAATATCATCGTATTCGAACATATCTAAAATAAGCATATCAATTGGTAAAATCAAACTCCCAATCTCTACACTCACAGTATGACATATAAAGAAAATAGGTGTGCCATGACCTATAGGTGAATTTACATAAGTAATAGTACTATTGGATGTGTCTAATAACCCTGAGGTGTGAGAAAAACTAGTGGATATGAAAGAATGTGATACTTCCGTATCAAACAAAATACGTCCTAAAACTCCATAGATAGAAAACATACCCTCAATCGCGGGTGGTGGCTGCTGAATTGCCGCGTATTGAATGTTTTACAGACATCCATACTATTGCTGCCCCTTTTGTAGCGGAGCTGCTGGAATGACTGGTAAGGCTAGAATCTGGGCTGGTGTTGGAAGAGCAGCTCGAAACATAGGCCTCTGAGGCTCTCGATGCGCACCCGGCTGCTAGGGAATCTTACCCTTATCTGGGTAGTCTTGTTTCTTATGAACAATTTTTCCATATGTGAAACATCTACCTGTAAATTTCCCCCATTAAAACCCTGTTAGCCACGACCTTATTGACCATTTCCACCTCTGCCTTGGCCATGATGGCCCTGTTGATTGTGCTGTTGGCCCTGGTGGCCTTGACTATTACCACCATGCCTATAACAAAATCCTCCCGATCTTTGATGCTTCGCATAATCCTATGGCTGCGAATTTTGATCACCCTGTTTTGGCTGTCCCTGAGCTGAAGATGATCCACTGCCATTTCTTCCAATACGACCCTACTGATTGGACTGAGTTCCCCTCTTACTTCCCTTGACATGTCGATGGTTGTCCTGTAAGTGAAGTAAGGCAACATTCAATACATCATTGTAGTTTTGTAAGGAAAGGTTTCCCAACAGATGCTGATAAATCCTCCAAGTAAGACCATCCCTGAACAACTGAATTTTACTCCTCAGTAGGTACCTCTCCTGGCACCAAATTGGTCAGCATAGTAAACTCTTCTTCGTATTTAGCTACTAATTTTCCCTCCTGGGTGAGGTCTAAGAGTTTCCTTCGCATTTATGTCTAAACTGCAGAAGGAAAGTATTTGCGGTCGTACCGTACCCTGAATTACTGAATAGACAAGGTATCCCTCTCCTCCGTTCTAGTAGTGAACTCCCACCACTATATAGATGCACCAACCAACTTGAACGTAGCTAGAATTTGTTTCCAAACCTCAGTACATTCATACATAGGTAGATGCCGCTGGATGTCTTTCTTCTATTGGCTAGCAGTTACGACGTTGGAACCCCCTTTGAATTCTGTGGATGTGCCTTTTGGAAGGCCTCCTTAACATGTTCCCAAGCAGTGGGAAACGCTTGCGCTGGTGCTGGTGGCACTGCCTGTGTTGGTGATGGAGCTTGTTGGGCAGTCGCCAAGCCAACACTTACTATTTGAGCAATAATGGCAGCAACCTCTTCCGCATTCAAAATGCCCTGAACTAGAGCGGGCTGTGGTGCTGACTGTGCTGCACCAGAGGCTCTTTGTGCATGACGTGGAGGCATCTGAAACAAGATACATCAAAATCATCATTCTAAAAAATACCACATAAATAGCTGAAGTCGTAAATGCAAAATATGATTCTCAAAAATCCTAATGATAGGGATCTATATCGAAGAACGCTAAGCAGAAAGCATAATTAAGCTGCACAGATCCTAAAAACTCTAGAATTTAATGCTCTAATACCACCTACAACACCCACCCCTATTAAATACCGGGTATCTACTACTTTATTAAATTAAACCGAATATAGAGTTGGTTCATTCTCAGCATCACTGTTGAAAATATATTTTTTTAAATTACTCACCCAATACTTAATTAAGTTAAGTGTTAAAACATTATCCCATAATTGATACAAATTGAAACCATTACCACAATACTCAACAATAAAAGAAAAGTCTCATAACACAACTGAATAATGAATAATAAGATTAAATGTAAGTGGATAATAATTCCCAGTTTAAAACATCCAACACCAATCCAACAAAACTAAAATGAAAGTACCAACATAAACCCAATACAATCTCTTAAAAGGTAAATGGAATAACTGGAATCCTGGGCAACATTACCTAAATGAGAAAAGTACTAAGACATAGGAATCAAAGAAATGAAGCATCTAAACAAGTCCGCATCTCCAGGATCAGTAACTTATGATTAAACATCCATACCGTAAGCTGCACGTATCTTATGCTGGGCACCTAATAATATAGATATAGTGGAGATGAGAATATGCAAGGAAACGGGTCAGAGCCCAAGTGTAAATGATTTTAAAATAGCAAGTGTTTAACAAGTGCAATAAAGCATTAATTATGTATATGTTAGATTCCAAGCTCTCACTTGATGTTCTCACCTCTGACCTAGAGTGCATGTCTAACATATCTGAGTAATTTCATTTTAATTAGTTCCCACAACATTATTCTATCTCATATAATAACCGCATATGTCCCATACCATATATAATCTAATTATTCACGTTTTATTCTCTTTAATATGAATCTCCAAGCCTTAGGATTAAGTATTCTTTTACTTAATTTCAATTTCTTTTATTCACAGTCAACTACAATATCACACCGTAGATTGAATAACAGTATATATATATATATATATATATATATATATATATATATATATATATATATATATATATATATATATATATATATATATATATATATATATTCACCCTATCATATATACTAATATAGCACCTTCCAGACACAGTTGCGGTGCATGCATACTCTGCAATCATGTCTAGTCATAATTCTCCTTGTCTAAAGGACAAATGGTTCGGTGTCTTCCCCGAATCATAATTAACATAACACACATATGTTGAAGGCGAGCATACTCCCCAGCCAAGTGGGTCGCACACATACCTACGTTCCCGTTCAACTGTCAAAACTATCAATCTCACCGATAACACATGTCCAAGGTCCTTTGCTCAGGGTACGAATATAAAATCCTCAAAATTAGGCGCACATGATAAGACCGTCCACTACGCGAAACCTCCACCCCGATAGCAAGTAGCGTAGGTATGTCATACACATAGTAGACTATAATATAGGTATACATCCACCAAATAATATCAACCAAGTATTCACACAACCAAAAGATAATTACCATACATAGTATTATTCATCTCTCAATTCCTATGTATTAAATATTATGACTTTACTCCTTAATTTATTATTCCCGAGCATATCTCATTACTCGAAGATTATATAAGTTTTCCTTGATATATATTCTGTAAGAAACTCACTCATACCCTACTGGTCCATGTCATCACACTCCCCGAATTATTGTGCATTAATCTCATATTTAATTAGATATATATTTGATAAAACCTATCATCTCATAACCATACATTCCTTTACTTAGGTTTATCCACATATGAACTTCGGATTTTCGAGGTGATTAATATGGTCCCCGCCCTACTGGTCCTATCCTTAATATTCACATAGACGAATCCCCATCCAAAACGTCAATGTATAAACCGTAATTCATTCGATTAATTAACGTAATTCTCTCCAATTTAAATACAAAACATATTAACATTAATCCGGGTTATACTTATGACCTACACTCCTCCCATAAGTCCATTATGTTCAATTACAAATCACCAAAAAATTTCTAAAAGTTTTGGGATTAAAATAAGAATTAAAAAGGAAACAAGTTCATACATTCTAGGGAGGTCGATCGATCGAGGGTCTATTGTCGATCGATCGATCGAGCTTCATGGGTCAATCGATCGATCACCCAGTTATCAGCCCAGATTTTGCAACTTTTGTTCTACAGGTTTCATAACTTTTGATCATTTAAGTCTCTATTTTAACGCCCCAAATTTCTTATAATTCATATTAAATGATATAGTAACATATGTAAATGAATCCTACTATTCTAAACATCCTAAAATCATCAAGAGATTGGATTAAAGTGTATATATTTCATATTTTCCAGAAAACTAAAAATTTATGTTTCCTAAAGAACAAACCTATAACATTATGAATTTCTCCAACATGTGATGTTTATTTCGTGGATTAATGTCTACCAATAACATGAGATTAATCCTACATATCTCTATCTTCCACAAATGAATTTACATTAACTAGATTATCTTCAAAGCATGCAATTTATCCTCATTCCTAATTATCCTAACATGGAAATTATACAAACTAGATTGAAATTATAAAATCACTTGCCTCTATTGATGATCTGATCCTTTGGGCATGAATGTCACCGGTGGTTCTTCCCTTCTTCGGTCAATCTTCGGTGGTGTTGTCCTTTGGCTTTTGGTGTTCCCACTAAGACTCTTCCATTTCCTAGAACTCCTCATTTTTCTCTCAATTTATTATTCTCAGAGTTTGTAGAATGAATGAATTATCTAATACCTTTAGACTTATAAATAAACTCGCAAATTCCTATAAACTATTCACCTTCCAAGTGAAATATCCATAATACCCCTCCGGGGTGACTATTCGGTTCCAAAGTGCACTGAGACCCTATACTTACGTCCGAGTAGACTTTTTTACTGTAAAAACACTTCTGAACACTTTGGCGCAGTTAAAACAAACATTTGGATGACATAACAATATTCCTCTTTTTATTTTATATAATAACAGTCCCGACACTACTATTCACATGTGTCTCACTTATTCATCGAAATTGCCGTATTAACTATTCGCGACAACTTTTAATATTAATCATAAGTAAAGTCATATATTACTTTGGTTCTTTAACTAATATTCAACACATATCGTATATTAAAATATTCTCAAGTAATATTTAAATCCGAATTAAATTTTAAATTATTCAATTAATTCCAAATAAATCCCTTTTTAAAAGGTAATAAAATTACGGGGTATTACACCTCACCCCTTGTCGCCTACACTTGGGGTTTTAACTTACCATTGTCCTTCCCGACGGTTCTTGGGGCAACTACTGCACCTAAGGGGTTTCTCCAAATTCAATTATTCGAACAATTATATTGGTGACTCTTGTCGCGTCACTATCTCTAGGATACCCCGTAGCTTCTGTTAAGTTCTCCCTCCTGCAATCCTTATAACGTCCCACGTTGGTTGTTCTATAATGTTAGATCTACCACGCTTGACTGAAACCGTATATGAATCACATTAACTGTACCCTATAGCAGAAGAACGTAAATCGCATACGTGAAGGAATATAACAAGCCTATAATAAGGCTCTCTATAAAAGAACGCTATGCTGAAATGTGAAAAGCTGCACAGATCCTAAGGACACTAGAACCTGATGCTTTGATACCATCTATGACACCCCACTTAATAAAATATCGGGTGATCAGTCCTATACCAAATTACACAGGAACCTCAATTGGTTCAGTCTTAGCAGCACTGTAGAAAACTTTTTAATTACTAACCACCTAGACTTTTATTATGCTGATGTCAAATTTTATCTTTATTAATCCAACCCAAACAACATACTAGAACAACAAATAATCCAATACAAGCATGAACTAAAACATGCCACAAAGTAAGTACAAGATTTTGTTGAACAACGTCGACTACAACCAATCCACAAAGTGCAAGTAAAAAGAATACCGATACATGCCAAGACTGAATATGAAAGTACAAACTCAATAGTACAAGTGAAAAAGTCCCTATCTAAAGATAGAATGAGTAAAGTGTATAAACAATGATCCCACAAAAATCAACATAAGCTACAGCTGCGCACCCTATAGGAAAGATCAAGACTGGCGCCACTGTGGCATGACACCTAAAAGGTTTTTAAAAAGATTTTATAGAAAGTGTTAGAACCCAAAACATTTAAAAATATTTAGCAAATGAATTGAAATGCAAGAAGTAAATATACAAATGCTCTCGATATTTAAATTAGTGTCGCGCACTCCCTTGAGTTTACCTCACCCCTCAACTAATGTGCACTCCTACCGAAACTATAAACGCCCCATCTAGCTAACCCTCCATAACTAGCCTTGTCTCGTATATCTCACTATTTCCCACTATCCAAACTTGAGTGAGTGTCATATATATTTTATGGTTTATTAGAAACATTAGCTTATAGAATCAATTCCAATTTAATGCCATATAACATTCTCAACATTATGTATAGTAGTTATAAGTTATATTTCACACTAAATTATTTATATCCAAATCCAACTTGATATATATAAATTCCCGTATATAATTCTGGACTATATATACGTATCATATCTCAATATTCACACACATGTCGGATATAAAATTCTATCACCGAACCCATAGGAAGCGGCCATAGTTCCTGCCGAAAGTGTCCACTCCATACCATAATGGTCCCAACCCAAAGTCATAGACGCTATGGCCTGGGGACTGTACTCGCCCTGATCCTCAAGCTAGGGGATTAACCCACATAGCGCAACCTCCTATGATAGCATTAATATTGATATGGATTTAATATATATATATATATATATATATATATATATATATATATATATATATATATATATATATATATATATATATATATATATATATATATATATATATATATATATACATACATATCGACACATATATAGAAATCGAGGCTATCGGAGTATTATTCCCATCCCCAAGCCTAAAACAATTAAGTCTTTGGTCCGACTTTATTTCAATTAATTATAAACCAGTCATTTTATCATTATTTGGTGTCGCCCTACCAATTCTGCCCGGACACTCTCTCTCAGCCTGAAATTCAATATTCCCAATTCAATGTTCAATTTCATCTAATTAAGTTTCCCCCACTTAATTAACAAGAATTCAATCACTCAATTATAAACTTTAATCGCTCACATTTAATTAATCCTCTAATTAATCCAAGGGTAATTAGTCACACCTATCCATCTAGGCAATCCCCAACGGAATAACAACCAAGAAATATTTCTTAAAATTTGCCCCACGAATCTACCCAGACTTTTAAAATGACGTTTTTGGCATTTTGGAGCCATTTTTGGAGAAAACGTATCTGAGAACAAAAGTTAGAAAACGTGATTTTCTATAGGGTTATGCGGACATAATCGTCATTAGAACAGTAAATACCTCAATTCTATATACATTTCTGTATTAAAACGTCTCCAAATTCATCATAAGTCCATTCTTTTGTTACAATAAATCTAGCCCTAAAATTTTCACTAATTTAATCATCCATTGCATCAATTATCAAATCCTTTATGGATTTATAACCCTCATTAAAAGAAAACCCCAATTTATTGAAGAACAAACTCTATAATTCAATTTGATTCCACCTCTTTTAATATGAGAATGTAGATGCAATTTAATAATCACAAGTTAAACCACTTGCCTAAAAAATGAAGATCCTAGGCTTTGAATGAAGGTGTTGATTTGGAATTGAAGCAATATCTCCAAGATCCCCAATTTCCTCTTCTCTTTGGCTCTCCGTTTATGCTTTTTCCCTATTTAGTCTTTTAATGTGATATATTGTTACCTAACCCTTACACATTTGAGGTTAAAAGCCCTATTCAAATTTTTGGGCCTATAGGCTTTATAAAAAGGGTCCATACTCTCCATATGGAGCTCACATATGTCTAACTAGTCCCCATTACCCAATATATTCATATAACCACTCCTTCTAGACTATTTTGACCCTAACAAACTCAACCACGCGCTCAAAATTACCGTCCGGAATAAGTTTCTAAAATTAACTCTCATCTGCTAACTTATTTAAATATATTCACTTTTAAATATTCCCATTAATTAATTCTCATTAATTTATGACACAAGTGAATTACTAATCACCGAATTAATTAATTAGACATAATAACCCATAAATTATGAGGTGTTACAATTTTTTATGTGTGTATTCAAGTACTGAAGTTTAAAAGGTTTTTACCAAATATTTAAAAGAGAAAGTTAATCTTAACATTTTCATGTATTATATTACTTTCAAGTAGTATCCGAGCAACATGAATGCATTTCTTTAAAAAGTATTTTTATAATTTAAGATCCTGAACTCTTTTAAAACCTATTTTTAATGGAATACTGAAATGAAAATTCTGTACGTCCTCCTATGTTTGATCGTGCAAACTTTTCTTATTGAAAATTAAAAATAATTGCATATATCCAACAAATAGGAGATGATGTATAGGATATGGTTGAAAATGATTTTTTGTACCAACGAAAGTAATTTTCTGAATGGAGTAAAGAGGAAGTAAGTTTTACATCTAAAGAATCTTGGGACATTATAATGTCTTCCCATGAGGGTGATACTAGGATTAAAAGGCTAAGTTATAATTATTAGTACATATATATGATACCATATTTATGAAAGATGATGAAAAATTTGATGATTTTTTTATCTTAGGTTGCACTATATATTTAACCATTCACATGATAATGGTATTGTATATGTTGATTTTAAAATATGTGCTAACGTATAAGGTAACACCTAAATATATAGTGCCTAAAATATTATGTCATAAAATTGATGCTCTCAATAACCATTTCATCTAGGAAAATTTAATTCTAGACTATTATCTAAACTTGATGCTCTTAATAATCAAATGAGCCTAATATGTGATGAATCTTCAATGCAAGCAGAAGAGCTTAAGACTGAAAACTGGATGTTTGGGAAAAATATTTCAAAAATAATTGAAAGAAGTCTTTTATTTGAACAAAAACACAAGCTTTGTTAACTCATTTGGACGAACCACAAAGTAAATTGAAAGAATCTTTGAACAAACTAAATTCTTTCAACAAATCTGAGATCATGGTTAAACAATTTTTGAATTAATGAAATTCCTTTTCCAGCTGACAAAGAAGGATTTAGTTTTTAGGGAAAAAAATTTTTAAAACAAATTTTATGTATTATAGTGTTGACTGTCCAGAATCTTCAAAAGTTTTTATCTCTATTCAACATTTTTAAAAACACATAAATGGACTCATGCTCACTATACTGCAAAACATATTTATCACGGCAATTTTTGTTACAAAATATTAAATAAAAATAGAAATGTGGCAACATTAGTAGGTAAGAAACCCGCACCTCCTAGGCCAATGACTTACAAGTCTAAGACTTTTTTTTTTCAAAAACTAAGGCAATTTAGATTAGGAAAGATGAAATAAGTTACCAACTAAGATGTTATATTGTTGTATCAACATTAAATTCTTCTTATAAAAAGTCTCAGTGCTAAGTTAATTCTAGTTTTTAAGAACGTATGACTGGGGATGAATCAAAATGTTCCTCTTTAAAAACTTTTTTGAAGTAAATGTCACCTTTGGAGATGGAAAAATCTCTCGAATCATAGGTAAGGGAACAATTAAAGCTGAAGGGCTTCCTAACTTGGACTAGGTACTATTACTTGAAGAACTTAAAGACAATTTATTAAATAAAAGTCAATTTTGCGACATTGATTATACTACTAACTTTTCAAATACAAAGTGAAAATATTAAGTCTAAATGGAAAAATAATTCTTCTCCATGAAAGAACACCTGATAATTGCTACGCTATTATTAAAAACAAAGAATTTGAAAATTATTTATCTACTAGGCTAAATAACTTAGATTTATGGCATGAAAGAACAAAACACATTAATTATGACAAATTGTATAGATTAACTAATCAAATTAGTAATTAGTTTGGCCAAAATATCTAAAATTAAACAATCTATTTTTGGACCATGTCAAATAGGAAAAATGCATAAATCCACTCATAAGAAAGTTAAAGATGTTTTAACATCTAACCCTTTAGAGTTGATGAACAAGACCCCTCTAGGACTATCAATTTATATTTTAACTCCTACATCAATGTAATTGTAGATGACTTTTCTAGATATACTTGGGTCACATTTACGAAAGAAAAATTCGATACTTTTCAAAACTTTTTGAGAACCATTTTAAGTATTGAGAATGAAAAGTATATCCAAATAACTAGGATTTTTAAGTAATAGGGAGGAGTATCTAAATACACTGGTGTAGTAGAGTATTGTATAAGAAATGGGCATACATATGAATTTAGTGCACCCAAAAGCTCTCAATAAAATGGTATAGCTGAAAGAAAGAACCTAAACATACAAGAAATAGCTTGTGTCTTGCTTCACTCTAAAAATTTTCCAAAATATTTTTGGGTTAAGGCCACACAAAATTCATGTCACATAATAAATATAGTGTATGTAAGGAGCAACTCTAAATAAATATCATACGAAATTTAGTATAAAAAACAACCCAATTTAAAATATTTTAGAGTGTATGCTAGTGTGCTTTGTTTGTAAGGATAGAGAACACTTGTATAAGTTTAACACCAAAAGTGAACATCCGTGCTTATCGTTTGTTTACTCTAAAAAAACTATATAGAATCCATTAATATTGTTATGAATGACAGTGTTGCCCATCACTTGGAGGAGAGTGAGAATCTTTCAATTGCTGACCATTTTAAAAATGAAGATTTATCAAAACAATTAATCGATAGTGATTCTGACACTCTACCACCCAATGAACTCGATGTTCCTATCCAGGTTAAGGCAAATCACCCTAGGAAAAACATTGTAAAAAATGTTAAAGACCTAACAAGAACAAGATCTCAATCTCTTAATGCTTTATTTTCCTATTATGTGTCTTTAATTGAACCAAAAAATGCAAAAGGATCAATAACAGATGAATCTTGGTTATTATTAATGCTAGAAGAATTAAGAATAATTCAGACTATATGATGTTTGGTACTTATTCCCCCATCCTACTCCCACTAACATAATTGGAACCAAATGGATATTTAAATAACTGTGATGAATCTGGTAATGTATTAAGAAATAAAGCTAGGTTAGTAGCATAAGGTTATTCTGAAAAATATGGCATAGTTGTAGATGAAACCTTTGATCTTGTAGCTAAACTAGAAGGTGTTAGACTTTGTCTTCCTATTTTGTGCCATTTAAAATTCAAACATTATCAAATGGAGGTAAAATATGCATTCCTAAATGGAAGTTTAAATAAAGACGTTCATGTTGAACAACCTAAGTTTTTTCTAGATTATTTATTTCCAAATAATGTAATTAGATTAAAGAACTCTCATTATGATTTAAAGTAGTCCCCTCGTACTTGGTATGATAGGTTAGCAATTTTTTAATGGAAAATGGTTTTAACCGAGTGGGAGTCGATCTTAGAATATTCATTAAATGTAATAAAAAATGTTTACGAATTGCTCAAGTTTATGTTGATGACATAGTTTTTAGGCCCATTCATCCCTTGAAAGCTAAATTTTTTTGATATCATAAAGAAATAAGAATATCAAATTTCTTTGATGGGAGAACTCCAATTTTTCTTAGGTGTTGAAGTAGCTCAAAAACCCGATCATATCTTTATTTGTTAGTCTAAATATACTTTCAATTTGATCAAACACTTTGGTTTAATTACTGCTGAGACTGCTAGAACACTTATGAGTTTCTCCATCAAACTTTCAAAAAAACTTATTTGGAAAAAAGATTTATGTCATGTTATATCATAGTATGATAGGAAACTTACTTTACTTAACTGCGAGTAGACCTAATATAATGCATCATGTGAGTGTGCTAGATATCAATGTGAACCTAAGGAATCCTACTTACATGCCATAAAATGTATAATTAAATAAATAAATTGAAAAATACACTATGACATCATGTACACATTTGACACTAATTTTAAGAAAATCAGGTATACAAACACTGATTGGGCAGATTGTGCCGATGGTGGTAAAAGAACATTTGATGGATTTTTTACTTAGGACCTAATCTAGTCTCCTAGTTCTTTAAAAATAAAAACCATGTCTCACTTTCATTAACAAAATTACATACATTGCTGGTGTCAGTTATTGTGCATAGCTTTCATGGATGAAAATTTATTACGGCTTAAGTGAAACATCTGCCCTAATTCTTTGTAATAATCAAAGTGAAATAAGTATTTCAAAGAATCATGTTTTCCATTCTCGAACCAAATATATTAAAATGAGAGAACACTTTATTCATGAATTGATTGATAAAAAAGAATTTGACATAGAATATCTTAACACTAAACATCATTTGGCAGATTGTTTCAAAAAACCATTAGATAGTTAATGATTTGAAACTCTTAGAATGCTTATTGGTGTTTATGCCCGCACCATTGAAAATGTGTTATGACTGCATGCTTAGCATCTATTTTATCGTAATATCTTGTGGTAGTAACATTTTTGTATTTTATTCAATACCCGTTGTCCCTTTGTGATGAACATGGGGAAAATTTAAGACTTTTTTTATGTTAGGGATAATGGTACTCTCTTTGTTATAATATGGGAGAATTTGTAAGACTCTTGTTTTTTTCTATGTTGCATGTATTGAGTCTCTTTCGACACATGATGTTACTTGAGTTATGTATAGTGTTCAAGGTTCCAAATTATGCAAGAACACTATTTTAATACACTAAAATTCTCATTCTCTTAAAAAAACCTAATTATGTGACGTATAAGTTATATCTTTTAATTTAAATTCAAGATAAACTCTAATTACTCATGTAGATTTAGGTAATCTTTACACCTATTACAACAACGGGGAAAAGTGGAAGTATTCACATACCTTAATTGATGAAATGTTATCCAAACATGCTTTTCAATCCAATATTCACCATTCATCAATTTCTAACCTATTTATAAGTCTTTTTAAATATCCAGCGGTGTTTATGGAGGTTTAGAGTGTCTGTTTTGTAATTAATATTGATTTCATTATTTTATGTCTTACTCAACTAGAATATCTTTTCACTCCATTCTAACGACATGTATGATTTTCTCCCAAATCCCCAAAACATCCAATCAGTCCCCAAACCTTCACTTACCAATCAAAATAGTCCGACACTTCCCTAGAATCATATATATATATATATATATATATATATATATATATATATATATATATATATATATATATATATATATATATATATATATATATATATATATATATATATATATATATATATATATATATATATATAATTAGTGGCGTACGTTAATGAGGAGGTTGTAAATGTGTCCAGTAGTAGCGGGGGTTCATGGGTGGTATCTCCCAAGGCAATATTTTAAGGATTATTTATAGTTTTTTGTTTAGCCCTAAAAATAAATTAATTGAATGAGTAATGCTTATTCAAGTTTTACTCATTGAAGTCATATTTTAACAATAAAATATCTTAAAACAAAAATTACAGCAATTAAATATTTTTTTTAAGAAACTTAACAATTAAATCAAACAATTTAAATTCAACACTTTAAACTAATATTACAATTTTTTTCATAAATTACAATAAACTTATTTAGCCATTCAATCACTTAAACAGTGAAGATTAAACTAACTTAACATTTTACATTTGAACATTGAACTAAAAAATAAAACTAATTAATTTAAGATTTTACATTATTGAACTTTCAAAGTTTAACCTAATTCAACAAGAAACAATATCCAGAAAATTGTACCGATAATAGTAAACAATAAAAATATTGAACTAAAAAAAAATTATATCATTACAACTTTAAAAGTTACTTGTGCTGCTGAGTAAAAGAGGCTCTGCTCTACCAGGGGGAGAGAGGGAGGGCCCCATCCGGGCTGTTGTCGCCGGAGGGAGGTAAGGGAAGGAAGGTCACTGGAGACTTGGGTCGGACAAGGAAAGGGAAGCGAGGACTTGAAGTGGGAGGGAAGATAGAGGGGACGAAATGAAGAAATAAAAAAAGCAAGTAGTTGTTTTTTAGTGAGACGAATATCTGATTAGAAGATATGTTATTTATAACTTCACCCTAGGCTTTTAAAATGATGTACAACTCATTGACATTCACTATAAAAACATACAGAAAGATCCATATTTTTTATTTATCTTGAAAAAATTCTCAAAAAGATAAGGTGGCAGCCGCCCATCTTCGGGACCACCTAGGTCCTCCCATGTACATAATTGCATGATAAATGTTTCACAAATTAAATTATTTATAATTTTATTACTGAAGTAAATACCTTCGAAATACAGTGTACTACATATGAGTTTCCCTATAGATATAAATAAGAGACTTACATAAAAATATATTTAACAACCTGTAATACCACGTATTTTATGTATTTCTAATTTAATTAATTGGAAAACTAATTTGGAAAATACACTTATTTAAATTATGCAAGTGAAGTAATTTAATGTGATTTACTTAATAAATGTGATTATAAAATATTAATCGAGAGGTAGATACTGATTAATATCTTGATGAAATTTACAAGTGTGAATAGTAAATAATAAATTATTATTATTATACGGCATAACGAGTTATATGTGCGTACTCTAGTTCAACTCAACTGGAGTTTGGTGTAGACTATTTTGAGGTGAGAAATAATAAATATATTTTATGTGACTCGAATGGGAATTTAGAGGTCTCGAATCACTCCGAATTGGTCGAAATAGTCAAAATAGTGTACTCGAAATTATAGTTTCGGTCTCGGGTCATTTTTGGATCAAACCGGCACCTATTTAGGGCGTTTTAGTCATTTTACAAAAAGAGGTCAAGTGACCTACGAAATTTAGAACCATATATCTGATATTTAGATATTAGGGTTAGGGCTCATAACATAAAAGATTTGAGAGGCCATTAGAGAAAAGAGAGAATCATTTTCCCAAAGCCTAAGGAGAGAATTGTGAAGGTGGTGAAGGGTTTCTTACACCTCAAGGAAATTGGAAAGGAAGATTGGAGGAGAAGCAATCATCATCAACAAAGAACCAAGAAATCATATCAATCAATCTAAGTCAAGTATTTATTCAATTCAAATGAATGTTATAATACCCATGTGTAGGGGTTTCATGAATATATTGAAATTTATTTAAAAACCTTTGATGAAGAGCAACAATTAATTTCATGTTTTGGTGAAATTGCATGTAGTTAGGGTTTATATATGTAGATAATGTTAAATCAGAAGAGTTTGATTATTACTACGGATTTTAATCTGAGTTTTAGATTGAATGAAATAGATGAACACAAAACTAGATTTATAAAAGAGTTTTGGGTGTTTTATTCATTCTTGATTGATTTGAGTGAAGGGTTAATGTGTTTGAAATGTTAGAAATCATCTTAACTCAGGTAGAAATAGTTAGGAATAATTAATTGTGAATTTGGTGAAGAATTATGAGGTTTTGGTGAATCATATATATGGTAAAATGCTGCTGTGAAACAGAGAGATGAAGTTACAGAAAACATAAACCAGTCAAGCCCTGGAGGGGTGCAGTTCGGTTCGGCCTTAACTTAATAGAGAACCGATTCAGTGCTCTAAAATTTTGAAATTTCCCTTTTTCTCTCGTATTCCTAAATGAACGTGGTGGAAAACCCTTAAGTACTTGTGAAAATAATATTGCGAGACTTATTATTTTATAGTAGGCCTACGATGGGAGTACGACTTCGTCTTAGAGAGAGAATTAAAACATGAATAGGATTGGAAAGTAATTCGTAATTAATCTAAGAGATGGATAAAGAATTATGGGAATATAATGAAACTATGTACACCAGTAGAGTAAAGATGGTAACTATTGAATTATTATATAACAAGGGGTAACTAGAACCTTAGAGTTTTGTGAACACTCAAATAATTATGAAAGTGAATTAAATTTGTAAATAAATGATAAAGTACGGGGGATATTAGGGAGAAAAATGTTATGACTAGTGTATATAATTTGGTTGTGTGAATACCTATTCTATTGATACTTAGTCCTTGTGAATACCTAATGTATGCTAAATTCTGTATTGGGGTCGATGATTATCCAGACCAATGCATGAAAGCTCGATTTGGGGTCGATGATCATCCAGACCAAATAGAAGATGAGGGATATTGGTGTCGATGAGTATCCAGACCAATATACTTATGGTCAACATTTATGTTGGGGTCGAGGGATATCCGAACCAATGTAAATGATAGGATGATTGGGGTCGATAATTGTCTGGACCAATAATCCCATACTTTATATATTGTGCGTGAAATATATATACTTCATAATATTCTACTTATGTGCGAAAGTAGACTTGTAGATGATATATATATATATATATATATATATATATATATATATAATAATAATAATAATAATAATAATAATAATAATAATGCTCCTGTGCGGACTAGTCCGCACTTTAAGAATGCGGACCGGACATGTGTCACCTAATGGTGCACCTAGAAATTATTGCCTAAATTTTAGGCACACTCTCTCTCTTTTCTGGGCTCACCGCCAGGTGACACATGTCCGGTCCGCATTCTTAAATGCAGACTAGTCCGCACAAGGGCAGGACTGTATGTATATACATCTAATTGGTAAATCAAGTAGAGAGAAACTTAATTACAAGTAAAGTAAGTATTGAAACTTAATATTGGAAGTTGAAGGATAAATTCTGCATTACTTTATAAATTAAGGGGTGAGACTTAATTATGGTGCTTAATTGTAACACATGCGAATGTTACCTAAGTAATGAAGGACATGGCGAGTTATGTGAATAATGAGTCTATACTGGATGGGAAGTATTGGAGAGTATGCTATTGATAATATCGGTTATATACTATAGTCGAGATAGCTAGGGAGTGGTAGCTAGGTGGGCTAAGTATGGAACGTTAGGCATCCACATTAGATGAGAGGTGAGGAAACTTTAGGGAGTGTACGCTAACCTAACATGTGTACTCAATAACCGATTTTATATTGCAATAAATTACTTATTAAATGTTTTCAAAAACCTTTTAGGTGTCCAGCCATAAGGTCACCATACTTGATTCCATTCCAGGGATTAGGAGTTGTAGAATTGTGGATGCTGTCAGGATTATTGAATAGACAACTCTTTCATTCAGATCAAGCTTAGGATCTCATTCTTGTATCTCAGGTGTAGACATGTTGTCAGTTTATTACATTACAGTTCCAGTTTTGTATCATTTTTACTTAGTAGTTGGATTGTGGATTGTTGTTCGGTTGTAGTTATAGCCAACGGTTTATTTGGCCTGACTTTGATGTTTTTACATATTAGTGATGGTTTTGATTTTAGTATCTTTTGAATGTTTATTCAGTTTTCAAACTATTCTTTTATCCTGTGTATTTGAAAGATAAAATTTAACACCGATTTAATTAACTTAGGTGGTTAGTAATTCACTTGTTTTTTGACAGTGATGCCACGAATAAATTATACAAGAAACCTATTTTAATTCGATAAAGTTCTGATCACCCGATATTTAATTAGATGGGGTGTCACACAACCCAAAATGGAACCTACTTCTAGCTTAGGGAGGTTTTCAATCTGTTAAAATTTGAATATATATGATAATAAACCCCCACTTAAGAAGAATATCTACTAGCTTATATCACTTATATGTACATAAGGCAAAGTGAAGTAAATTCTATTCAACATTTTTTAAAACAAAATGACTGGGGTTAGGTTCTAAAGAGATTAACAACTTCACTATATAAATTTTCACATAAACAAAATCTTAACTAATAACATTCAAGAAATTTATCAATTCCACTTATATTTAAAAGTTAACTATTTAAATTAATCAATAAAATACGGGTATTACACTAATATATAATTATGAGACCCCTTATAAGAATTGTAATGATCTTCGCCTTTAACACTTTCCTACTAATTACTTAATCACCTTTGAAGCTCCATATTAGCTAAAATTTGGTCCACTCTTTAAGAGAAAAATCCATAAAGGTTGCTTAAAAAAACAAGGATCAACAGTTAAAAAGAACGAATAGTGAATTTTTAGGAATGAAATGAGTGCACACATTGAAGACTCCTAAGGTATCTAAGGTCATATATGTTGGACATATTTAATAAATATTTGACTTCAAAATTAAGGTAATTCAACATTAGTTATTTAATTATATATAATTGTCCTACATAATGTGATTCACATAAGAATTTGGATTTGATAGGATTCATTTACATAAGTCATTTAAATATTAAGGAATTTAATGATGGGTTAGTTTCCTAATCAAACTCAATTGTGATGGATGGTACAATTGTAGTCTAACTAGGAAATCGAGTCCTCTCTCACCCTATATATAATTGATTGTATTCCATCAATAGTCTACGTAAAAATGCATTATATTGGGAAAGAGGGAGGAAAGTTCGGGATTCCAACATTATTATTTTTTGTCAAATGGATAAAGATTAGGGTGGAGAAATCATCAAGATAATTCAAAATATTTCTACAACAAATTTGATCAATGCAAAGGATAAAGATAAGTATTCTTTTCTACCATTTAGGCGTATTTTATACAAACATGAAGATCCAAAATGCTTTTAGTTAGAACAATTATATGTTAAAATTTAATCTAATTAATGTGTTCTTCATTAATATTAGGGTAATCTTAAGAATGGTTTTACACGTGGTATTATAGATAAGGTTTAAGATCTCATGATTTTCCTTTATTGATGTTTGCCTATAATGAAAGCTATCTTAAATTTCTTTTGTTTTCTTGAGACTTTCTGCAACGTTTTTCTTCTGTAATTAAATTTGTTCAAAACGTACGCCTAGTACTTTTTATGATTTTTTTATCCCATTGCCAATACTCATTGGTTCGAATGAAAGGTTAAAAGTTGATCAAAATTTTACAAAATTCGAATGGTCAACTAGAAATGTTGATACAAACAAAACCTATTATCCACAATGGGTACTACTTTACTTTTGCGTTTTGATATTGTTTAGGCCCTTAAAATAACATTTATGCCAATTTTGGTAATGATGTTGACATCAATATATCATTCTAGAAAATTAATTTTTGAATTCCACAAATTATTTTGAGATCCTGGAGTAATTCTCTACATCCATGTGATGTTAACTCAAATTTTTTATTTTTGGAAAAAATTACGATTTCTCTAAATATTATGTATTTTTCCACCACGAGAGTTGTTTTATTTGTTCATATTGATTCTAATATTCATGTTTATATTGAATTAGACATCAAACACCTCCTAAAATTCATATTTGTGAATATTTTATGTATAATTAAGTTTTATTGTTAAAATTCATGCTTAAGTTGAATTAGAAGTAATTTGTTTCTAGATTACGACTTAGTTTTATTTGTCAGTTATAGGTTATCCTGGGGCAAGCTGCAAAAATGATTTATGTAAGGGAAGACATCATCTTCCACGGTGCTTAAGCAGTGTTAAGTATTTTGAAGGCGTGTTAAGGAGTTTAAGTAGTCCAACGGATCTTTATGGGAACATGAATGTGTTTTTTCCCATGCAAAGGAAAGCTTTTGAACTCATTAAAGAGTTCTTTGGAAGCAAGTTCTAGTTTAGACTTAGTATAAGTGATAAGGGGTGCATTTAAGAGGTTTCACTTGTGAAGGGACATGTTCGTTGGTTGAGTTTATGCTTATGGGAGGCTTCAAAACAAACAGGGAAATGATTTAAGATGAGATAATATCAAAACAGAAATATTATTGCATATACTAGTGTGAGCTATAAGATGGTTTGGTTCAATATAACGGTCAGAAAAGATAAGGCTCAGATGAATCTTTAGCTATCGGAGAATTCTATAAAATGGGGATGGGCCAATGCGGGAGAAATTTTTGGGATATGGAAATGGAGGCCACTTGTGCATTACCAAAAAAAATTAGAGGCTTGTGTTGGAACACGAGGCCCCCAAACTAAGATACGATTATAATAGGAATATATACCATTTCTCCCCCTTTTTGTTCAGGAATATACAAAGGCTAAAGAATGAAAAGTTAACTTATCTTCCCAATTAAAGCATATACACCCTCTAAACTAAGCAAGGGATAAATAGAATGGGATAACCAGCTAAAAACATACAATTGTGCATAAATTGATGAGAATGTTAAAGAACATGGGCAACAAAATCATAACTAATACAACAAATAATAATGGATACCAACTAAGATGCAAGAAACAAATACCAATATGATACATAAGTATTAAGCATGTGATATCAACAAAGAATGCAACAAGATGGATACCAAATATGAATTAAAGCATATAAGGACTAGAAAGCAAGGCAAAAGACTAACCAAAAATATCATATATATACATACTCTAGATATACCAAAGATGCACACGCATATATATATATATATATATATATATATATATACAAACACACAAATGACACAAAATAAGATAAGCTTTTCACACTCGCATGGAAAAAAATGTGTCATATGGAAACGGAAGTGTTGGGCTGTGAACTAGCAATAATTAAATTTGGACCCAATCACTTAAAACATGTCCACACAGTTCGCAATTGATTGCAAACTTCATCACATTTGAATATAACCTCATGTGACAATATAAGATTGAACTCAATGAACAAACATACACAATGCATACAAGCCTAGCATGTTCATGATTCTACAAATCGATAGAGTCATGACATTGAAAACGTAACTAGGATAAACAGACATTGTGCAAACTGTTGATATACCATCCAATCTCCCTCAATAAGCATATATTAATTTTGAATGTATATATCAAACAAAATAGGCCTTGGCAATTATTTTCTTTTTAATGCCATATTTTCTTTTTAGGCCTTTGGACCACGTATTTCTTTTAGGTCCAAACCAACAGTGGCTTACTATTCGCAAAGGATACTAAATCCTTTCGGAGCCCTTCCCCGTGCACATTTATATACAATATTTTATTTCTCATAAATCTCACGTGCAATGGATTTTGACATGCACTAGTCCTCCTACGTCACAAATATGTAGATGACAAGATTGGTAGGAGAACACCTCAAAAATCTCAAATATACATATGAAGTTAAAATCTCAAAAGAGCTCGTGCATATGTGAAAAGAGGCATATAAAAATAGAATCCATTATATCAACACAAAATCCAACTACGCCATGTAAGCATTGTAAAGAACACAATAAGGATTGACAATCTAAACAAAAAGTTCTAGCCACATGGGAGCATAAAAGATGGGATTCTAAAACAAGAATATGCCACATAAAGTGTGTCAAAATAAAATACACACCAAAAAAAACTTTTTGAGTTTTTCAAATGTTTTACCAAAAATAAAAGTATATACTCAAAAGGCAAACAAAAATCATTTGAATTTCTCATTAAGCTTAAAGTACCAAGAAATAAAAACCCAAATGATAAACAAAAATCTTTTTGTATTTTTCATTAATGCAAACAAAAATGAAGGAAATATAATACAAAAGATAAACAAAAATCATCATTCTAGCATGTGGTTGATCATGAAACATAGACTAGAAAATGATTAAACAAGCATACAATTAGCATGATGATATAGAGGGAGGCAAAAAAGCTAAATTATGAAAATAAAACTAACACATTCAACCTTTAGAATTTGCAAGGGAGGAAGCATGTGAAAGTAAATGAGAATCAAAAACCCTATCTTGCAAAGCTACCAAGTCGGATCTCCTAACCCAAGCTGATGACGAATGACGATCTTGGGGTGTAGGAATCTTGGCTACCTCGATTGCCTTAACTTTGGATTTTCTAGGAACTTGTTAAAATCAAAACAAAATTTCCTAAGATGACCTTTTCGACCACAATGTGAACACTTAAACTCACAGCGAAAAGATTTACCTAAGGAGTGATCTCTAAAGACTTTCCTAGGCGATTCTCCTAAAACGTTGGTTTTGGCTTTATTAGTTGATTCATTACAAGGATTGAAGACTAAACCACAAGTGTCATTTTTGATTTGGACCGTGCCTAAGATTTTATCAAGTTTTTCGGACCTACCCTCCAAATTAAATTTTACTTTTATAGAGTCTTTTAATTTATTTTTTAAATCTAAAATATTAGACTCTAATAAAACATTTTTCTCTTCAAACTCGAGAAGATCCTTTTTCATTGACTCCATTAAACCTCTAAGGCTATCTCTCTCGCCTTATACATAATCAAGATTCTCACGAAGAGTTCTCTCTCGTGTCCTAAGGTCTTCCACTAACGCTTTATCATCAACGACCTTGACAAGCTCTTTTAAACTCGCTTCTAACTTCAAATTATCTCTTTTTAATTTAACAGATTCTTCATAAAATTATTGAAAAGCATTTTGAAGTTCACTCACATCAACCTCTTCTTCATTTTCACTCTCTCTTTCTTCACTTTCACTACCATAAAAAATAAGGGAATCATAAACAATGACCTTGGAAGTGTCATGTGTTAAAGTTTCATCAATAGACGAGTTCTCACTAACACTCACATGACTACCCATAAAAGCCACAAAGTTGGGCTTAGTGGGGGAATCGAGTCCCTCTTCAATATCAGTATCACTAAAGGTTGCATTAAAAGAAATTGGTTTCTTACCTCTCTCCTTAGTTTAGCGGGGCACTTAAAATCCCTATGGCCATTCCCTTCACAACCAAAACACTTATTCGACTCGTCCCTATTAACATTTTGATTAGAAGTTTTAGGGGAGTTCTCGCTTTGTCATGCCTAGATTTTTCAAATTTCTTAAAATCATTTTTAAATTTATCTTTGTTAATTTAAGAAATTTTCGAAACTTCCTAGCAAACATAGCCATATTTTCTGAGTCACTATCACTCTCTCTCTCTAATACTTGTTTTTTCTCTTTTTGGGCTTTTAAAGCAATGCCCTTTTCAATTTTCTTTTCAGTTTTAGAGGAAAACATGTCCAGTTCATATGTTTGTAAATCACCTACGAGCTCTTCTAATTTCGTAGAGGCTAAAGTCGGTAAAGAATTTAAAACTAACACTTTTGGAATAAGTCTATCGGGTAGGGAGCTTAAAATTTTCTTTACTACTCGGTTGTCGGGTATTTTATCTCCCAAGTTAAAAGATGAATTAACAATATTGAAAAGTGTAGCATAAAATTCATCAAAAGTTTCTTTTTAGTTCATTTTGATGGTTTCAAATTGAGTGGTGGGGTTTTGGAGTTTCGAAGATTTATGACAATTGTACCTTCATGAGTGAGTTGTAAAATATCCCAAGCATGTTTAGCGGTTTCACATGTCATAATGCGTCGGAATTCATCCGGTGTGACCGCGCTAAAGAAGGAATTTAAACCTCGGGAATTAAAATTAGAAAGTTTAAATTCGTTCTCACTCCATCTATCGGCGAGTTTGGGAACATGCTCATTATCTACTAAATGCGTAGGTGGAGACCACCCTTTAACGACAGATAACCAAACTCTCTCGTCGATAGATTTTAGTGTCGATTTCATTCGTGCTTTCCAACACGTGTAGTTAGAACCATCGAAAATAGGAAATTCTGAAAATAGGGAAAATTCCATTTTAGTCAAAAATATTTTAAGGATTTTAACGAAGTAAATTATCGCTTTGGCTCTCATACCACTTATTGGAACACGAGGCCCCCAATTTTAAAACCTTTTCACTTCAAAAAGTAATAATTTCCTTTTATAGATTGGGGAAGTGTAAGATGGTTCAATTCAACACCAAATTTTAATTTCTTTTACAAATTAAAATTAATCCAAGTGAAATATAGTGAAACACACTTACAATTTGATTTCACTTAAACACAATTAATTAACCTAAGTCCTAGAAATTTGCCTAAGTTATATTTTCAATATTACTCCATTAGGCCAAGCCAATTTTAACAAATTAAATTAACGACTTGAATTAACTACACATTACCCAATATTTATTTATCACCAAATTTAAACAAGTAGTGATTAAAACCAAATTTTATCTTAGTTTGGGGGATATTTATCTTAGAGGGAGACGTCTTTCTATGTTGATCATAATTGATAAAGGGGAGAATTAATTTAGGGGGAGTATAGAATTTGAGACTAAAAGTATGCTTGAATCTGAAACTTTTGATATATTTTATGCATGTTTGTCTGATATTATGAACTATAGTTTTAATTTGGGTGAGAAACTTCTAGAAACGAGGGTAGGTAAGAAAATTTAAGGTCTCTCCAATCCTGTTTTAGTACGAAAGTAATCGTCCTTAAACTATTTGGGAATTCTAGTCATGCTTAGGATAGAAAAGCTAACAAGTGATCTTAAAATTATGAAATAGATATATTCCCAAAAATCCAAAAGAAAAAGAAAAAGCGAATTATTTTTAAAGATCAATCAAAGAAGAAAAAGGAGTTTTTTTAGTCTGATTTTGAATTTGATCTAGATGATCTTGCCCTATTTCCTAAAAAGTTAAAAAAACGTTTCTCAAATTGAAAAATCAAAAGTCTTCCAAAGTGGAAAATAAATTTTTTGTGAAAGACAAAAATTTTAAGGGGCAAGAATGTTTTTGAGAATGATCAAAGGAAAGTTAGAGGAGAGTACCCTAAGAAAGATAATTCAGAGAGATGTTATGAGTGTCCCACTAGGCTTAAGAGATAGGGTAAAGGCAAAGTTTCTTATAATTCTTCTCCAAGCGATAATGATGTTGAGTCGGTGTATTCTAAGGATGAATCACCGCACGAACGTTACTTCAATACGTTGATGGCTAGTCACGTTAGCAATTTAAGTATGGCGCACAACGATGAGGACATTTTTAAACCTGATAGCATTGATAACATGTCAAACCATTCTGGAGAGGGTGAGGATGATGATTTGAGTGAGGGATAATGTTGTCTCCAACACGTCCACTCTGAACTTTACACCGAGCCGTTAAAAACCAAAAATCAAAAATAAAAATTTATCTCTTGGGGTGTTGTGTTATGAGATAGGTTATGATGATGAAACCACTTAAAATATCGCACCCTAATCGGTTCCCAATCTAGTGATGGATCCGTATGGGCCTTGACCTAACCCACTAAGGAGAACTTGTCCTAGGAATTTTAACCAATACAAACCCAAACAAATCAATGTTTATACCCATTGCAAATGATGAGGTCACCATAGGGAGTTTTTCTACAAGCTAGGAAGAGTCTCTCATACTGACGCTCCCACTCACCATAATAGCGAATTTGTTAGTCTTAAAGAGAAAGTTGAGTTTCTAGTCAGTACTTCTAAAAGCTTAATGGAAGAATTTTAAAGGATGTCTACGCCTTTTGAAAACACATCCAACACAATGACTAGGGCCAATAATGATAAGGTCAAGTAAAAGGTTACCACCTTTTGTGTACCTGAAAATGATAAAAAAGCCCTTGTTATTTATATGGCTCTTATGGATCAAGATACTTCTCAATGGTATTTTGATATTGGATGCTTTAGGCATGTGACCGGTGACAAGTCATATTTAACCAATCTTGTGGGTCATAAGGAAGGAAAAGTCACCTTTGGAAATGGTAGTAAGTCTAGCATATTAGGACGAGGTTGTGTGGAAATTCCCGACTTTCCTATGCCAGATAATGTGTTGTATGTCAAAGGGTTGAAAGAAAACTTAATAAGCACAAGAAAACTTTGCGATGCTAATTTTGCAATAAAGTTTAACCGATAGGAGTGTAATATTTATGATTAAACTAGTGAATGTTATTGTCTAAAACTGGCATATGGATTTTATGGGTCTTATCTGAGAAATACTAATAATAAACTATAACAAAAAAGAAAACAATGCCTTGGATTTAAGAGAGATGAGAGAGGAGAATGAGATATGAGATTAACATGGTTTATCCAAATAAGGTTCCTGCATCCACAAGTGCAATGTTGTTCTCTAATGGATACAAGATCTCAAGAATCTCTTTAGGGTTTCGTGTATTGCCATTTAGATTGAATATTCTTTGGACACCCTTGTTGTGCATCATTGAGTGCTATTTATGGACAGACGATGAAGAGGTGGAGTTCCTTTACAAATCAAGCAATTACAACTTTCTACATTCCAGGAGATGAGTTGGACATGATCAACTGAAACGACTAATCCCTGAGTGGGTATTGGGAATTGTACATATTCTCGCACATGGCTCATATATTTTTCTAGTAATTAATAACATCAGATAATCTTGGTTGGCCATAGAACCAACACAAGTAATAGTGAGTCAAACATGAATAACACTGGGTTGTCCAAGTTCACACTACACCAAAACAGGTCCATTGTAATGGGAAAAAACCATAACCAAAAAAATTTGTAACGAATTAAATCCGTTTGAAAATGGGTGCTATTTACTTTACTAATAAAATTTGTGTCGGATAAAATCCGTTACAAAATTAATATTTGTTATGGACGAAAACCGTTATAATTTATTTTGTAACAAATTTAGCATTGGTACACATCCCATATATTAGTAACGGATTTACTTAATTATAATGTTGTTTATCCTTTACAAATATAGAATTTGTAATGGATGCAAACCATTAAAAAATTCATTGTAACAGATTGCGAATGTCATATATTTTCAACAGATATTTTGATTTATAACGGTTAAAGTTTGTTAGAAATATTATTATGTTTTTAAAAATATATTAATTTCTCATTAAATAAAGAGATATAAATGCACTAGTTAAACTCGTGCTCAACAAATGGGAATGAAAATCAATTGCCCACAAATTTCACTCGAAATATAATTCCAAAATATACGTGACAAAATGAATGACACCACATTTTGGTGATATTAAACCGTTCTAAAATTATATTTCAATCATAGCCATTAAAATTTCCAAAAGAAAATGTAGTATGAGATAGACCATCTAAGTTTTAACAATAAACTTGAAATGAAATCTAACATCATTATAAACACATTATTATCCAAAAAGTAGTCTTCGTTATATTCCTTGAAAAAGTAGAATCCATTCTCCCAAACGTAATCTTCATATTTAACAATAAGAACCTGTTGAACAAAATCCACATTAGTAAATGTGTAAGCATAAATGAGCAAATAATATAAATGACTAATACAATTCTTATGCCATTGGAAAGAACATTGTAGACACCCCATTTTAATACCTCCTAACCTCTCCTCAGGTTCCTAGCACCTCCCTTCATCATTGCAAACCTAAGTCATACCCCAGGTACTGACCTAAAGCCCATCTGGCACTCCTAGGCTCCATTTGACCAAATGTCAAACTTTCCAACTCGACCGAGACTGAATGAATCTTCAAAGGGAACTAAAACCCCTTTCCAACGGTCCACCCCGTGTGCAATTCTGACTTACCATGCGGACCAACGACCCGTTTTCCCCCAAAATTCGATCACGAGGTCACCGAACGCTCCCAGGCTCCGTTTGACCGAAGTCAACTCTTCAGCTCAATCGAGAATGAATGAATCTTCGAAGGGAACTGAAACCCTTTTTAAACGGTCCACCCCATGCCCGATTCTAAATTACGGTGCGGACGAACGATCTGCTTTACTCCGGAAGGTCACCGAGCCCTTCCAAGCCCCGGTTGAACAAAGTCAACTCCCTCAACCAGGTCAAAATCTTTGAAATGTCAAATTACATATCCTAAGGTTTCTAACGGTTAGCCCTGTGCACAATTCTGACTTACCATGTGGATGATCGATCCGTTTGTATCCGATGTTTCGTTGTCCAAAGGACCGACGAGCGCTTTCGAGCCACATTTGACCCAAATTAAACTCTCGAACCCAGGAGCAGTCCAAAGGACTTTCAAAGGTCTTGAAAATACCTTTCCAATGGTTTACCCCATGTATAATTTAGATCAACGATTTACGTTCTACGATTGATTTCCCGAAGGAACCTGAAAGACACTGCCAAACGGCACATTCCAAGCCCTGCCTATCGGTAGTGTGCCTAAACACACATGTCGATTGGCAGGACTAGAGCTATGATGATCGGCAATTCCCTGGGCCTATAAAAAAAGGCGGTCCTAACCTCATTTTTAAGAGTGGGAAAATTAGAGATCCATCACTTTCAGTAAGATAAAAAAACTCCTATCGAAGTCAGCGTGATTTCCACATACAAATCCCTTTCCAACCTTCAACTTTCATCAGTTTCTTCATAAAAATTGGAGAATTAAGTATCCTCCATCATCACCCAAGTGTAAGGGATGCTCTCCAACACCCAATATCAAGCTCAAGATCTTCAAGAAAGTCCAACTTTCTCAACTCTCTCTTTAAATTCCCCTAAATTCACATTAGTTTGTTTTGTTACTTAGTACTTTCGTTCTCTCATCTCACATATCCTAATATACTTTTTAATTTAGTATTATTTCACATCTCTTATTTTCATATAAATAAAACCCAAGAAAAATAAGAAAAAGAGGATTTGCTCATAAATTCCAGACGGAAATTCTCACACTTTTCTCACAACTAAAACACTTTTTTACACACACACACCCATATAAGATAAGTCCTTGATTGGATTTATGGGATAAATCCAACCCCTCATTTTGCATACGAACTACGTGGACTTTGATGCCTCTATAGGCTACGTAAGCATCTCGGGGTAAAACCCGAGACTCGAGTCCCTTTTCTACTTTTCTACTTTTTTCCTATTTTTCTATCTTCTCTAAACTTAACTCTCTAAAATTATATATATATATATATATATATATATATATATATATATATATATATATATATATATATATATATATTTGTTCTTAATGGAGTATTAGTCCACATGCATTATCATTCCCTTATAATGATCGATATAGGATAATCGCATCAATCCTATTTTCCAATATTACTTTTAGGAGCATTCGTATGGATGAATGGCTTTATATCTTCAATGATACAAGTCAATGATTCCTATCCCCACTATGTATACACATGCACACATATCACATGGGGATAAAGGAAAATAACAATAACCCATGAGAGACCATAAGGGCGGAATGGGTGCCTAACACCTTCCCATTTTGTAACTTAGCCTCCGGACCCTTTTCGAATCATTTTGGTTTCACAT
Organism: Sambucus nigra; assembly: GCA_949130495.1. NCBI lineage: Eukaryota > Viridiplantae > Streptophyta > Magnoliopsida > Dipsacales > Adoxaceae > Sambucus > Sambucus nigra. The sequence continues at coordinate 164,331,490 of OX422213.1, read as the reverse complement.
GTATCAGTATGTCTTTGGATGTTGTCCTTTGGGATGGCTCCCTTTTTTCTTTTGTGTGTTTTGAGTAAAATAAACTGACGACTCTATCTCTCTACATTTTTTACCTCATTCAGCGATGCCAGCCGAAGCACTCCCGAGAGGGACACAAGGGACCTAAAAGGGATCCACTCCCACCTCAAGGGGATATATCAGGGGATGGCCATAGTGGCGACTCTTATGGGGAAATTACTTTTTGAGGGCTAGACTCTATTTACATGGGTATTTTAATTTCTTATATATCCCCCTATTTTCCCCCTTACTATTCATCTGTACGTCATGCTTATGCTTCTATTCACACGCTTGCAGGAAATTCTCCATGTACACTTCACACCACGTGAACCCAGGATCACATATATCCTCATGTTGCACTCATCACCCATACTTGGTATACCATTGGTACTTATACTTTGCTCCCTGTTTGGCATGGTCAAGAAAGATACTGTCATCATAAGATACTAATAAGAGGATCATGCATGATTCACACGATATAACCAAAGAGAATTGTGATTGAGCAAATTTTGTCCGGTAACTGGAGGGTCACTTCATGACGGGCGCTGGTCCGGCAGGGTGCAGTTAGCCTAAGCGATATGTGTCTCACCTTCCATTGGCCTAGTACCATCGACGTATATTGAACGGTTCTCACAGCATTGTACCGCTTGATCGAAGTCATGACGGGAGGTATATCGCAAGGAACTCATTCATGTACGTCGAGTATATCGAACTCTCTTTCCCACATACCGTCCCCATGAGGTATATAGTGAAGCAATTCTCATACACTAAGGTATATCAAATGGCTTGTCCACACGTACCGATTGCCTGTAAGAGAAAGGCGTATATCGTGAAAGTCACGCCAAAGGGGGAAACCCTTTCCGATTCGCCCAACCAACTGCATACCCGCATATAGGTGTCAAGCCTAGGACACACATATTAGATTTATGGTTTTGACCCGAAACTCTGCAAAAATTCTGGGTCGGCCTGCCGCCCAAATTTTCGCGTATTTTTAAAATGGGAACATGCCCATGAGCCTGGTTACAAGTCCAGCCATAGATTTGCATATGCTACAAACCCAACTTTTCCAAGCTCGAGTCCCATTCGACATTTCATTTTTCATTTAGGAGAATTTAATACAAGTGATAACATAATCATCATCATCATCATCATCATCATCATCATGCTGGGACCGTTTCCCAAAACCTTTCTCCTTTACTTATAAAAAATTCAAAAATATTTCTCCTTTCTTTATCAAAAATCCAAAAATATTTTGTCTTTCAATCTAAAAAAAATGTTAAAAATATTTTCCTTCTTTCTTTTCAAAAATAAATCCCATTTTACGCCCTCTCAGGTCGATCACATGTCCTTGGCCTAGCTCCTTATTGGCATCGATATTCAGTCAAATCACCCCGGAGCTCTGTTCGTTCCCCTACTACCTCTTCTATGTCCGGTATTCATCTGATTTCTATGTAGAACATAGATAAGGCACCAGTTGCACAACCAGATCTGACGGAAGATTTAGCTCAGCTCGTATTCAAGATTGAGAACCTTCAAACTGAGGTCCGAGAGAAGCAACGAAACCAAGTTCTTGTTCCTCAAGAGCCTGAGGCCCTATTCCCTCGTGCTGTAGGTCACCCCAAGCCTATTTCGATTCCCAAAGAATATCAACATGCTCCATGTTCCCCTCTTGTTAATGGGTCACCTCCTGCCTAGCTTCCTATGCTAAACCTTGCCCAGCCTGGGGCTAACTTGCCTATGATCGTTGATCCGAAAGAGGAAGAGTTGTACAAGGTCAAAGAAGATCCCAAGATGCAAACTAAGAAGTTTTACCAAGTCAGAATCTCCAAAAATTACATGGACTACACCCACATGTCTCTTTATCCCAAGGCAAGGTTACCTGTGAAGTTCAAGATGCTGAATATCGAGAAATTTGAAGGAAGTGGACCACCGATTGTTCATCTTCACAGTTATCACCGTTCTATGACTATCCTAAGGGCTTTTGAAGAAGTGATGGCCCAATTATTTCTTCAAACTTTTAAGAATAGTGCCCTCCGATGGTTTTTGTCTTTCAAGGAATCCAGAATCCATAGCTGGGAGGATGTAGCCCGATAATTCATGTCGCAGTACAAATATAACCAAGTGCTTGAGGTCACCCGCCGTGATTTAGAGATGCTTAAAGAAAACTTTGGGGAGTCAGTCAGTAACATCATAGCCCGATGGAGGGAAAAAGCAGCTACCATGACCAATCGGCCATCCGAGGAAGAACAAGTCAACATACTAAAAAAGAACTTCTTTCCCCATGTCCGAGTAACCATGGGAGGATAATACTATCCCCACTTCCGAGCTCTCAGAGAAGCAGGAGTAGAAATCGAGGAAGGTCTTTCTAAAATAGAGGTTGAACCAAAGAAAGTGTCCGGGACAGTTCACCCCCAGAAAATATGATAAACCTGCCAGTGTTGCAGTCTCAACTATCAACAACATCTCTCAACCAATTACTTCATGGGCACCAAAAAGCCGCCCCGTCCCAGTCCAAAAAGAATACACCGAGCTCCATGCTCCCCTCTCCAAAGTTTATCAAGCCCTGTTAAGCTGAAACCTCATCAAGCCCTTGGATCCCAGTCCATTGCCCAATCCACTTCCGAGAAACTTCAAGGCAGATGCCCATTGCGCCTTTCATCAAACCACTAGTCATACCACTGACCAATGCTTTCACCTTTGAAATATAATCCAAGGTCTAATTGACTGGGGTACTATTCCCCACCATCCAATCCTAATCCAAACACTACTCACAACCCACTCCCAAATCATACCAATGCTATCTTCCTAGAAATTAATCCAGAATTTGATCCTTCAACTCAAATCACACCCATACACTCTCCCAAACCTCTCTAAATTTGACGATATTTCCTCCTACACCCTGTTAGCCTCACTGACTAGGCACTGTCACTCCTTACCAGAGCATGCATTGTTGTCTATACCCGTTCTGAAAATGGAGGTATGGAATTATCAGAAGTGATAAACCAACTCCTAGAGTTCGGGATGAAATTTCCCTCACAAATGATCATTGATTGATAAAGGTTCAGTACGTTGTTCTTGGAAGCACGAAAATGGGCTCGAGATTCAGATTGCTGGGTGGTACCAACCGATGAAGTTAGCTTGGATAATTTCGTCCAGATCATGGCAGAATTATTTAGGCAAACCAATGACATTTATAGTATGACCGAGTTACTTTATACTCTAAAATTACAAGGGCGCCTGGTCCCCTTCACCCTTACATATCCCCACAGAATTGGAAGACCTGTATGAAGAAGCCATTGAAGTTGTGGAATGCATTGACTTTTCATAGAAAGATAAAATTATTTCCACCAGATGGGGGGAAGAATTCGAAGATCTGAATGAATAACAAGTTTTTGAGAAAACTGGCCCGGTAGTCGATATGTGTGGGATGATATCATTTGAGGAGCTCCTCAGAGAAATAAATAAAGTGTAAGAACAACTCGAGATTGATGAATAAATAGGGTTCAAGTTCTTCCCTTCTTCAGTAAATCACATGACCAGATCAGGGAGGCATTACTAGATCCCAAGATCACTACCAGCTAACGACAAGGGGAAGGGCGTTGAAAACCTTCCTATGCTATAAATGACCCCCGAGCAGAGCAAGATCCTCGATCAACTGAAGAAAAATCAAGCTAACGTCACTATATGGGGTCTTTTCATATCTTCCCAGCTACATAGAAACGCTTTGATCAAGTTGCTCACTGGACCCATAGTTCCTCCTTCTACTACACATGAAAAAGCGGTAAATTTGGTCGGATCCTTGACCTTTACCCGAATGCTATCCTTTTCCAAAGAAGAAATCCCCAAAATTGGGCCAAACCACAATCATGCACTCAACATCTCCGTCAAAGTTATGGGGAAAATCGTACCACTCTCTCTTGTCGATAATGGATCCTCCTTGAATGTATACCCATTAAGAACCTTCAAATGCTTAGGACTGAAAGAAAGTGACCTCACACCAACTTTCACTGATGTACGTGCCAATGATAATACCCGTTGGGAGGTAATGGGATCCATAAACCCCGTAATTGAATTCCAAGTTATTTGATTTTAACTTGATATTGTATGTATGTCGTGGATGGAACCACGCTAATCAAAATCCTCAAATAACTATGTCAAATATAAAACACTAAAAATATAGAGGTAAGTAAGGGATTATCGAACCAACTTCAAGGATGAAACACATAAGAGAAAAATTTGTGCAAGTCACTTTTTCTAATTTTTTTTAGCTTTACATTTTTCTATTTTTTATGCTTTTTCAATATTAAAACAAGTTTTGAGGATGAGTGAATATGACTAAGACTAATAACAAAAATAAGAGTAATCAAACTAAAATAAAGTATGACAAAAATACTAATGAGTGATGGAAATGAGTGAGAGTGTAATTAAATGAGAGAAAAATATTCAAAGGAAGAGAAATCCACCCTCACTTCCCCAAATCAACAAAACTTGTATTATTTTAATTTCATCAATTTCAAAAATATTTAATTAATTCAAAAGCTAATTCTCATTAAACTAATGAATTAATTAAATACTCTTTTAGAAAAACAAATTTAAATCCCACAAGCACTACTCTAATTGAATTAAAATTAACCAAACAAATCATCCCCTAGGAATCATTTATCCAACTAATTTTAAATTGAAAGAAATTAATGAAATCAAGAGTAGATGAAAATTAGATTAATATTAAAATCCAATGATAGGTCTATATCTAGCTTAAATCACTTGATCAAATATTAATTAGATTTTCATACCTTTCTCAAGGTTGATTTTCAATTTCTCAATGTGAAAATAAAGTGGAGATCAAATATATAACTCAAAGGAAATTATCAAAATTAAAATTAACAACTAATTTGATTTGGATTCATGAGGGTTTCAATGACCCCTTGAATGAGGTGATTATCCCTCCATAATCATCATCCAATAAAAATTAGAATGAAATAAGAGCATAAAATGAAAATTAGAGAGGAGTAATCAAACCAAAATTGCCTTCAATTCTTTAATCATCTCAATTAATTACAACACTCAATATATGTAAAAAAAACTAAACTACTAAAAAAATTAAAATGGTGTTTTTCTATCTAATTCTCTCTACAATTTTCTCTCTCTATTCTTCTCTCCAAAAGCTTTTTCTATTTGAGTCTTCTTCTTCTCTTTATAATAGGCATGGAGCATGAGGGGTAGAAATGGGAGGGTAAAGGTGCAAGAGGTATGCAAGGTATTTGGGTGAGGGTTAATTAGGAATTATACACACATGTGCATGGGTTGTGTGAGGTCATGTGAGTAGTGAGGTGAGAGGATAAAAAATCTGATATTGTTTATGGGTATTTTTGGAAAAGGGGTAAAGGGTTTGTTGGGGGCATTTGGGGAAAAAGGGTTTAAATGGGTTTTATTTGGTTTTAGTGGATTTAAAGCATGTGGTCAATTGGTTTTGGTTGGCAGGTGGAAATCGTGCCTAGGGAAAATGGGTAGACATGAGAAATGGGTTTGGTTATCATGGAGGGATAAGGTTGGTTTGGGGTTAAACTTGGGTTTGCACATGGGTTAGTGGGTTGTCGGGTTTGGAATTGGGCATGGAGCTTGGCTTGGCAGTGGGGATAATCGGGTCTCTCTACCCGGGTCTCAGGTTGTTGCGCTGAAGATGGTGAGTCGGGATGGAGGGGTTGCTGGGCCGCCAGCGTGGCAGACCGCCGAAGATGGGGCCGGGGCGGTTCAGGTCCAAGGTGGGCCGGTGCTGGGTTCGGAGAGAATAGAGGGAGAGGGGGGCTAGTTTCCGTCGCCGACGGTAATGGTAACAGGGGTCGTTGGTAGCTATAGGTTGGATGGGGCATCGGGGGGGGGGGGGGGGAGTTGAGGGCGTGGGGCCGACCGTCGGATTTCGAACGACGTCAGATGGAGCGGCGCTGGAGATGGGTAAGAGGGAGGAGAAAGAGAATGGAGGTGGTGGGTGTTGATGGGGGAAATGGGTTTAGAGGAGAGAGAAGGTGGGTGAGTTGGAAAAGATGATGTGGTGTAGGTTATGGTGTGTGTGAGGTGTAGGGTGTATGGTGAGGATGAGGGTGTAGGATAGGTAGTGTTAGGTGTATGGGGTTAGTGTGTGTTTAATTTCAACCCCTAATAAAAATAACACTAAAACTAATTAATAAAAATGAGATTATAAAATAAAATCCTATTAAAATTCAATTCTAAAGTAAAACAAAGACTCAAATAAAATGAAACTAGAAAGAAATAAAAAAATAAAAATAAAAATAAAATCTAATAAAAGTTAAAATTAAATTCCTAAAAAGAAAAATGTAAAAACTAATAAATAAATTAAAATCCTAAAAATTAAAATCTTAATAAAATAAAATAAAACTAAAATTAAAAACTAATAGAATAAAAATGAAAAATAAAATAAAATAAAATATAAAAATAGAAAAGAAACCTAAAAATTCTAAAATAATCCTAAAATAAATTCTAGAAATTCTAAATAAATCTAAAATAAATTCTAAAAATAAAAATGACTCAAACTAAAAATCTAAAAATAATAAAATAAAATTAAAAGGAAACAAACCAACACACACAGGGCTTGGGTGATACTTTGGGCTAGGATAGGGTAGGCTAAGGTTATGAGATTGGGCAATTAACTCCATATTCTGCACATTTGCCTTGAAATACGCGTTCGAATACCACAACGTGCATTAGGCCTACAAAATAAATATTTAAGCACATAAGACCCATATTGTCGAGAATTAGCAACTAAAGTACGTCTATTTGGGATATATATTGTACAGTTTTGGGTGCTTATCATTATTGACATCCCAGCTTGTTTCAACCTGTTGCTCGGACGACCTTGGCTCCACAATATCAAGGGTGTGTGTTTCTCACTCCATCAGAAATTGAAGTTCTTCACTAACGGACGAGTCATCACCATTTTGGGTGACAACGATAATGCCGAGGGTGCAAGTACCAGCAGTCCGATCCTTGAGATACAGCACGGGTAAAATGATATGATCCAATCAGGATTACGAGTTGAGCCACTCCTACTACTGACAGGGGATGATTTCAAAGAAAGGGTTTGTCCAGAATATGACCCTCATGGCGATGTCAATGTGATTTAAATGTTCAAAAACATGCACTTTATGCCCGGACTGGGGCTAGGACAAAGACAACAAGGGATACTTGAGCCCATTGAACTGAAGAAAGATGTCCCTCCTTATGGTTTGGGGTATCAACCATCAGTATAAGAACTCAGAATGATCCGCCAGTCTCGATAAAAAAGAAGACTAGATTGCATCCACACTATCGCAGGTTACTCCTTGAATGTACGATTCATCAAAGAGGGCGAGGACTTCCCATTTTGCGGCTTTTCAAAACCATGGTATGACCATACAGATAAAAAGATGAAACCCAGAATGAAGATTTTTTTCCAAGACAGCTACCCATAGGCCGAAAGTTCCCAACACCATGTACAACCACTCATCAAAGATGCTGAAGAGACTGAGGAAAATGACTCTGAGGACTCGTTCAACTTGCAAACACTAGGGCTGACACTGTACATGGTTCATTCAAGCACTACATCACAAGATCCATCCCACTTGATTCAAGTTCCTGATACACCTCTCCTCAACTGGCATACTATGTCGGTTCTACCTGTTGAAATCCCACCTAACCCCAATGTTTACCCCATTTCCTCTTCTGTTGTCTATCCTTGCTCAAATGTAATCGATACCTCCTTTGATGAGGTTCTCAATGCTATTTTTCTTATCAATGAACTAAACGAAGATTTAGAGTATCTTGTTGTGCCTTACATTAACTGTTTGGATTCTAATCAAACTTTTGATGATGATGATTTTACAAATGAACAATTATTAACTGATCTAAATAAGGTTGATAACAAACAACATAACCGCATTCAAATTAATGAAGAGGAGACTGTTATGATTAACCTCGGTTCTAGTAACGACCAGCGCGAGATTAGGATTGGGGATACCCTTGACAAGCATGAGCGCATACAACTCGAAGAATTATTGAAGGCATTCGTGGATGTCTTTGCATGGTCCTATGATGATATGGCCGACATTGATCCTAAAATTGCTCAGCATCAGATCCCCACTCTTCCAGATTACAAGCCGATTAAAAAAGAGCAAAGACAGCTCCGCACCGAATGGTTGCTCAAAGTCAAAGAAGAGGTGGTCAAACAGCTGAATGTGGGTTTCATTAGTGTGATAATATATCCCACATTGCTAGCCAACATAGTGCCTGTGTCAAAATCAGGAGGGAAAGTTTGGATTTGTGTAGACTATCGGGACTTAAACAAAGCCTCTCCAAAGGATGATTACCTGCTACCCAATATCGACATGATCGTGGACAATACGACCAGTCATGCTCTCAAGTCATTCATCGACGGGTTTGTCGGATACAAACAAATAAAAATTCACCCAAATCATCAAGAAAAAACTGCTTTCATCACCCCATGGGATACCTTTTGCTACACTATTATGCCATTTGGTTTATAAGAATGCATGGGCTACCTACAAGAGGGTTTCCACGACCATCCTGCACGATCTGATTAAAAAAGAAGTCGAGGTCTATGTGGATGACATGATTATCAAATCCAAAACTAGAGAAGGTCATGTTAACTCTCTTCAAAAGTTCTTTGAACAACTGCGACAGTATCAGATGAGACTCAATCCACTGAAATGTGTCTTCAGCGTTACAAAGGGAAAACTCTTGGGATTCATGGTCAGTGAAAAAGGGATAGAAGAAGATATTGCCAAGATAAAAGCCATACTTGAGATGCCACCTCCCCGAATGAAGAAAGAGGTCTGAGGTTTCTTTAGGAAATTACAATACATCAGCCCGTTCATCAGCCAACTCACCTCCATTTGTGAACCAATTTTTAAACTCCTCCGAAAGGATTCAACCAAAGTTTGGAAGGAGGCCTACTAAGAAGCCTTTGACCGAATCAAACAATACCTGACTCAAACTCTGGTACTCATGCCACCACAGCCTGGTCACCCCTTGCTCCTACACCTAACCATAATCGACTATTGCAACTGGGGTTTCGCTATCTCAATACCTTGAAGATTCCTGTAAAGAAAGAGCCATCTATTATGCTATTCGTAAATTTGGTTGGATATAAAGTCAATTACACTGCTTTGGAAAAAGCATGCGTCGTACTTGTTTGGGTCACCCAAAAGTTATGACACTACATGATGCTCGCCTTCCCCATTAAACTTTTATCCCAAATGGACCCCATTAAGTACCTTCTTGAGAAACCTGCCTTATCCAGTCGAATGGCTCGATGGTTGATGCTCTTAGGCGAGTTTGATATAGTATACGTCACATAGAAATCTAGAAAAGGAAGAGCCATCTCTGACTACCTTGCTAACTACCCCATGGAAGAGGTTGATGATTGGATATCCGAATTCCCAAATGAAAAAATCTTCTATGCTGCTCAAGATGACCTTCGTTGGAAAATGTTCTTTGATGGCGCGACCAATAAAAATGGATATGTCATTGGGATACTTTTGATCGCCCCAGACGACTCCCACACTACCATCGCCATCAAATTGGATTTCCCCTGCACTAACAACATGACTAAATATGATGCACATACGGTAGGCCTTAAAGTTTCCCTCAAGAAAAGAATTCAATGCCTAGATGTCTACGGTATTTTGCCCTTAACATTGGTCAAGTGCTCAAGGACGGGAAACTTCAACCCTTCCATGTCCACTTAGAAGAACTAGCCTCCCAATTCTAAGACATCACCTTCCACTAACTACCTCGAGTAAAGAATAACCTAGCTGATGCCCTTGGTACCTTGGCCTCCATGGTCGACATGCTCGAAGTAATAACAATGGCCCCCTTCCTGGTCCAAAAGCAAGATAAACCGACACACTACTACCACATTGAGCTCATCACCAAAGAAGATACCGAGCTAGCCAATTGCTGGTATTATGATAACTGGCACCTCCTCAAGCATGGTAAGTATATCGAGGGTTTTAATAAGAAATATCGGGCAACCCTCCAAAGACTGGCTTCCCAATATATCACCTGTCACAAAGCATTATTTAAGAGAAACTTCGATGAAACCCATCTACATTGCATCGCAGGGGATGACATTGAAGAGTTGATGCAAAGAATACACATCGGGGAATGAGGACCCCACATGAACGATCACATGCTTTCCAAGAATATCACACGACAAGGCTACTACTGGACCACCATGATCCAGGATTGCACCGCTTATGTCCGAAAATGCCTCAAATGCCAACAGTTCTCCAATCTTCAACACTTGCCTCCACGAGAATTATACAACATGACTTCTCCTTGGTCGTTATCCACCTGGGGCATCGACATTATATGGAAGGTTACACCCAAGGTCTCTAACGGGCATGAGTTCATCCTGGTTGCCATTGATTAGTTCACCAAATGGGTTGAAGTTGAGTCATACGTAGTCCTGAACGCCAAGAAAGTGGCAAATTCATCAAGAAAAATATCATCTGTCGATATGGCGTCCCGCACGAGCTAATATCAGATAATGGATTACATTTTGAGGTATAAGTCACATAAGTGGTCAACGAGTATGGGATTCAGGGACACAAATTTTTTCCCTGCCGACCTCAGACCAATGGTGCAGTCGAAGCCACCAATAAGAACCTCAAAGCCATTATGAGTAAGATGGCAGAGATTTATCGAGATTGGGCCGACCAAATCCTATTTTCCCTCTAGGGCTACCGAACCTCGATCCGAAGATCTACTGGGGCTACCCCTTACTCTCTAGTCTATGGCATGGAAGTAGTCCTACCTGTGGAGCTAGAAATACCCTCGTTATGCATCATGATTGAAGGCAAAGTCAGTGAGGAGGACTGACATCAAAGCTTCCTCGACTATACGTCGCTCCTAGATGAAAGGAGATTAAAATACCTATTGCACATACAAGGGTACCATCGCCGAATAGAGCGGTCATTCAATAAGAGAGTCAAGGACTGCGGTGTCCACGAAGGGGATTTAGCCCTCAAAGAAATAGTAGAGCCAATTTGGGACCCCAAAGGGAAATTCAAGCCCAATTGGAGCGGCCCATACATTGTCAAGAGGATCTTATCTGGCGATGCTTCCATGCTCACCGTCTTAGCGAAAAAGAAATGGCTCGTCTAGTCAACTTTCACCATCACAAGAAATTTTACCCTTAGTCCAAAATCTCAACGCGCTACGACTTTTCTCATCTCCCTTCTATTCTAAAAAAAAACTCTTCATTTCCCTTTACCCAGAACTACGTGGGCCTGATCCTCTGCAAAAATCATTCTCATAAAAAATAAACTATTTCAAAACCCCCCAGAGGTACGTAGGCAGATCATACATCTTACATGAGCATGGCCCCTTTTTTTTTTCATAAAAGCACTATTCTTTTCTTATCTATGAGAATGGCAATTCACTTTAACATATACTTAAACAAAAGGATTATGCATGCCTTAGCGATCGGTATAGATAATTCAAAATAGAAAATTTCATCAAAAGGAACAACTAGATGATAAAAAACTTGTATATTTCATTAATAATAAATTATGGTACAATTACATAAGAATAGGATCGAATAACTCTTTTTCCCTGACCTTCCTAGAAATCCAAATAAAATTCCTAAATTTATTCCCCAGTACAAAAAACAAACTCTACAAGAGTCCTACCCACAGCTACCAGAGCATCCCTCTCCACCATCGTCATCTACATCCTAGGATCCCCAAACTTCCCCTGCCTGAAGGGAGTGCCACAGAAGCTCCAAGGACCGATAAGCTCGAACCAACCTCAGAAAAACTACCACACCTCCTTCCATGGTATTAGATAAGGAAATACACCTTTGTCTAGTCTCCATTTCCAATATCTTACTAACTAATCTGCTCCACAACCACTTCATATAATCCCCAGTAATGTGCCAAACTCTCCCAGCAGACTGAGAGGGATGGGTCGACGAACGTCGACTCTCCCACAAAGAGCCAAGCCGCATGCGTAGACACTCTGTTAAATTTTCTACCGAAAAGAAGTCTAGTGTCCAAGGTGGCACGATCTGCCCCCAGAAAAATTGGAGCAGAAGTCGCCAAGGGAAATAAAAAGAGGTCTGTATGAGACCAACCAACTGAACATATAGGTATTATCCCAGTTCCAGAATTGGCAGCGGCTATCCCCACTCAAGAACTGATCAGTACAGATTTAGAGCTCCATGCTCCACAGACCAGTTCTCCCAGCTTTCAATATCCATGCCAACACTAATTAAATGGGGCAAAAAGAAATTGTGTACAACCGACATAGGGTATTCCAGAGGAGTCACCAGGCGGAATCTTTCAGACAACCACACGAATAACAACACAGGGCTACCCCTCAAAAAATTCGAACGACCTTCTCACCAAGCATCTAAGCCATTTGGAGTCTCCTCCAGTATCACCGCCGCAGGATTGCGATGGTAGGACATCCATGAGATAATAGTTGTAAGATTGTGGGTCCTCCAGCAGCTCCCCAGTCACTAGTAGAAATTTGAAAACCAAGCCTAGAACGATAGCTATGGCATATCCAGCATCACCAACCTCCTGCAAATTCAAGGACCGAAGCACCTCCGAAAGAGAGATCATACCTTCATCCACCAGTGATCTGGCCACTGAGGACAAAATACAAAGAGGCCCAGCTAATAACTCCCAGGGAGAATGGGAAAACTCAGGCAGCGACTCAGCAACGTTGAGATTTATCCCCAACATGACAGAAAATTCCTCATAAGTTGGACAGACTTCTTCCAAGCAAAAGAGGAATACATGGTCTTCAGGGTACCAGAATTGTGCCTCCGCCATAACATGTTCCACTCTATGGGCCGATTATGCCATAAAGAAAGCATCGTAGTCGACGTCATAGGAGTACATCGCCTTCAACATCTCAAGGTAGTTGGAAAACTCAATGCTACTAGGGAGAGCCATCTCACAGAATAAGAAATTAGGAATGTGAAGGTGTGAGGAAGACACTACACCCTTACCCCTCTTTTATACTTGGAAGCTCACAAAAAATATATAACTTCTGCAGAAATCGAAAGAAATCCTGCCCCACAAGGTACTAAAGGCTGAAGAGGGAACCAATCAAAGCTTTGAATTGATGAGACTAGACTAACCTGCCGATAGGCAGGACAAGGTGCTTGCCGATTGACAATCCCCTACTTTTGGATATTTTCCTTTTTCCTCTTTTGTTAAAATTCAGAAAATATTGATATTCTCAAAATCCCCTTCCATCTTTATATAAATTCTCATTTTGAATAAAAAATTCTTGATTTCTTTTTATGGTCTCATCAGCAAAGTAAAAAGTGCATGTGCATGCATTCATTAATCATTAATAAAAGATAATCAAAAAACTTCATTGCATTGCATAGATATATTTCTGTGTTACATCATTTTGCAGGAAAATAAAGAAAAGAAAATAATAACGGGACTCAACCCGAACCCACATTCTCTCATTCTCTCTCACTTGCCCTCTCTCCTAAGAGCTTACACCTCTGCAACTCGCTCTCTTTCCCCGATGGCGAGATGAAGCACCACTGCTACCTGAACCAGACTCCTCCCCGAATGAGGTAGACGGCACCAAGCAATAAGGAACAGGAACTACGTCCTGAATATGGGCAGTCACCGAAGATATCCAGTCCCTAATATCCCTCAACCAAGTGGTGGACACCCGGACGTGCCAAAAGAAAAGGTAAAATCCATATCAAGCAGAAAAGATCAAAAGAAACCAAGAGGAATGAAAAAGGGAAGAACATAAAAGATATACCTAAGGGCGAAGAACCTCCTCTATCAAGCCCAACTCCTACTGGTCCATCGCATGAGGACGATGCAACATAGGCACCATCCCTCCATCAACCCGCCGGATGTTGTATGAAGGAGTATGTAGTCGCATAAAAGGGACCTCCGAGGTCACCGTCCTTGTGGGAGGACCCCACTGGCTAACTTGAACCTACAGGAGGGAAGAGTAGTGCATCATATATGAAGGGTTCCATCAGTCTGCTCATCACAAAGTCCAAATAATCATACGGCACAGCCGTATCGGTGTACATCAGATAGGACTTGCCAATCATCGCTACGATCCTCGCATCCTCTGGCAGCAATCGCTCCTACTTCATAGACACAGGGGGCCTCACAGGTGGCACCACCACCTCCCCCTCAATAATCTGATGGACCACCCTCTCCCCGGGATACCAAGAGTGGCCAAACTCATGCGCCAGAAAATGTCTCATTTGTGCATTTACTCCAGTCAACCCCATGTCCTGAACAGTCGTCCCCTAAGGGTAAAAGGTCACCTGAAAAATCCCCAGCAAAATATATGGAAATATGGAATCAGATTACCCAAAGGTCTTAGACTGAAGAAGAAAAAGTCTTACCCTGTCACTGGTTAGGCGATTCAAGACTTAACGCACCACCTCTAGAGAAAGAGACCTCCTCGACTGTCGATTGGACTTGTGATATCGATGCAACTGACAAAATTCCCTAACGACCTCATCCTTTAAAGCGATTAGCTGGGTATTACACTCGATCACCTCATAGAACCACGTCTGCCAAAGACAAAAATTTTCAATTAAAAATAGATGCATAAGGAAAATGCGAATGCATGAAAGGAAAATTCGAATGCATACCTCAAGAAGATACATGGCTCCAGTAAAAGACTACCGACAACACCGACTGAATACATCCAAAGAGAAATAAAGGGTCGCCAAAGTTAGGTTCCCCCAATCATAATGATGGATGTTCGAAAACATCCTCAGGTATGGTAAAAACCATAAGTGGACAATGTCACCGCTCGACGCCACAAAAAATCCCCCCAACACCAGTAAAATAAACAATTGGGCCATCTACCTCACCTGCAGCTCATCCTCCACATCGATCACTCTACCCAATAAAACATCCTTCAACAGTGATAGTCGGATGGAGTCCCCATACACTATCCTCCCCACATCAGCAAGCACCGCGCGTAGCGCCTCGGGCCTCACCCACAAAGAGCGATCCACCTCTATCCTCTCCTCATCGCAATCCAGTCGCAGTAGCTGCTGCACATCTATGGGAGTCACAATCATCTCCCTAAAACCAAAATAAAAGGGTGGGTAGTGTCCCACCACCTCTCCCCCAGAGCACATAAGACTACCATCGAACGAGATGTCTCATCAAGCACAAACGCCAACCTCCCAAAGCCTGCTGAGGATACCACCCAATGCACCACAGGTGGAAGATGCTCCCAGCCATCCTTAAGCCCCGTTGTCCCGCGAGCACGCATATTCAACAGAGAAACACCAGCTGCCAAAAGGGGAAATCCTTGTCAAAATCCAAGAAAAAAAGGGAAAGTCACCAAAAAAAATGACAAAAGTCATTTTACTTACATAACTGCCAGGGTTCACCACCCTTGAAAAGCGATGACACGATGGCTCCCGCAGTAAGGTCTGCTCATCCACAACCGGATAGAATACATCAAAAAGAGTTCTCACTCCCCAAAGAAAGAGGCGCCCTGACCCTCCACTCCACGTTTTCCCAGTCATAAAAAACTATCCATTCCCGGTGTACTGCAGTTCTCACAAAAGCGACCATTTTTTAGAGATCGAAATGCTAGAATGATTCGCATAAGAAAATTGCAAAAAGAGAGAAACCAACAAGCTGTAAAAATGAGGGAAATTCTCCTCCTTTATATAGGATGCCAAGGGTCATGACGATCGACATTGACCCCCACCTACTGATCAGCACTGACCCTTTGCCTTCTCGAGGCCGCCAAAAATTCCGTGCCACTGTCGAATGGCACCTTCCACACCATGCTGATCGGAACCTCCCTTAAATCTTTGTACAAAAATTCCCAAAACATACCAGAAAGCCTTATAAAATACTCAAAAAATTCCTAAAAATTCCCAGAAAGGATTTAGAACATTTTCACAACGAAAATTCCACACTTCCTCCGGCGGAACCCCTATTTCCCCAACGGAACTCTCAAAAGATAAGCGAATCTCCTCCCAGCAATGTCCTAGAGGACCTCCAAAATATCCAAAACTTCACGTCTTGATTTTCCCCGAGAAATACGTCCAAACCCTGGACCACCTAATCATTTCCCCAATAATCGGCTCCCCGTCTCGAATTAAAATGACGAGGTAATTTTCTGAGAAGAATTCCCTAAAGACATCTCACCTTAAGCCTGCAGAATTGGCTTCGACCCGCCGAATTGGTCATCTCACTTTAATCCCAAAGAATTGGCTTCGACCCGCCGAATTGGTCATCTCAACTTAAGCCCGTAGAATTGGCTTCGACCCGTAGAATTGGCCATCTCACCTTAAGCCCACAGAGTTGGGTTTGACTTGCAGAATTGGTCATCTCATCCTTAAGCCCGCAGAATTGGCTTTGACCCGTAGAATTGGTCATCTCACCTTAAGCCCGCATTATTGGCTTTGACCTGCATAATTGGTCATCTCATCCTTAAGCCTGGATAATTATCTTTGACCCGCAGTATTGGTCATCTCATCCTTAAGCCCGCAGAATTGGATTCAACCCACAGAATTGGTCATCTCATCCCTAAGATAATAGATTTGGCTTCGACCCGCAGAATCAGTTATCACAACCTAAGCCCTCAGAATTGGCTTCGACCTGTAGAATTTGTCACCCCTATCATTACTTTGTTCATCACTTCCTTTAAAATCATACCCATCATGTTCCTTCAATCCCTTAGAATTAGCTTCGACTCGCAAAATCAGTCACCCTCATCTTTAAGCCCTCAGAATTGGCTTCAACCCGCAGAATCGGTCATCCTCATCTTCAAGCCCGCAGAATTGGCTTCGATCCACAAAATTGGTCACCCTTAACTTCAAGCCCTCAAAATTGGCTTTGGTCCCTAAAATTGGTCATCATCATCCTTAGGTCCTCATAATCGACCTCGACCCTCTGATAAACCTCTCTTAAAGGCATCATTTGGTGTCTATTAGATGACTATAGTTTGTTCCAAAATCACCCATCAAGGGGCTCTGTAGAGAACCCATTCTAATACCCCCTAACCTCTCGTTAGGTCCCTAGAACCTCCCTTCATCATTGTAAACTTAATTCATACCCAAGGTACTGACCTAAAGGCCACCCGGCACTCCCAGGCTTCATTTGACCCAAAGTCAAACTCTTAAACTCGATCCAGACTGAATGAATCTTCAAAAGGAACTGCAACCCCTTTTAAACAGTCCCTTCTGTGCGCGATTATGACTTACCATGCGGATGCACAACCCGTGTTCCCCTGAAATTCAATCAGGAGGTCACCGGACGCTCCCAGGCTTCGTTTGATCGAAGTCAACTTTTCAGCTCGACTGAGACTGAATGAATCTTCAAAGGGTACTGAAACCCTTTTTAAATTGTCCACCCCAAGCACGATTCTGACTTACGACACGGACGACCGATCCATTTTACTCCGAAAGGTCACCGAGCGCTTCCAGGCCTATGTTGACCAAAGTTAACTACCCGAACTAGGTCAAACTCTTTGGAATATCAAAGTAAATCTTGTAAACTTTATAACGGTCCACCCTGTGCACAATTATGACTTACCATGCGGACGAACAATCCGTTTGCGTCCGAAGTTTCCTCGTCCAAAGGACCGATGAGCGCTTTCGAGCCATATTTGACCCAAAGTCAACTCCCAAACCCGGGAGCAGTCCAAAGGAATTTCAAAGGTCTCTAAAATAGATTTCCAATGGTTTACCTCGTGCACGATTCGGATCAACGGTTTGCGCTCTACGAATGATTTCCTAAAGGAACCTGAAAGACACTTAAAAATGGCAGGTTCCAAGCCCTGCCTATCGGTAGTGTACCAAAACACACCTGTTGATTGGTAGGACCAGGGCTATGCCGATTGTCAATGCCTTGGTCCTATTAAAAGTAGGGCCTAAACTCATTCCCAAAGGAGGAGAATAATCATAGATCCATCACTCTCAGCAAGCTCAGAAAACCCCTCTCGAAGTGAGCATGATTTCCACATACAAATCCCTTTCCAACCTTCACCTTTAATCAGTTTCTTCATCAAACATGGTTAATTAAGTATCCTCCATCATCACCCAAGTGCAAGGGCTGCTCTCCAACACCCAAGATGAAGCTCAAGATCTTCAAGAAGGTTCAACTTTGTCAACCCTCTCTTTAAATTCCCTTAAATTCGCATTAGTTTGTTTTTTTACTTAGAACTTTCATTCTCTCATCTCACATATCCTAATATACTTTTTTATTTAGTATTATTGCACATCTCTTATTTTCATATAAATAAAACCCAAATAAACAAGAAAAAGAGGATTTGCTCATAAATTCCAAACGAGAATTCTCACACTTTTCTCACAACTAAAACACTTTTTTACACACACACCCATATAAGAAAATTCCCCGATTGGATTTATGGGATAAATCCCACCCCTCATTTTGCATACGAGCTACGTGGACTTTGATGCCTCTATAGGCTACATAGGCATCTCGGGGTAAAACCCGAGACTCGAGTCCTTTTTCTACTTTTTTTCCAATTTTTCTATATTCTTTAAACTTAACTCTCTTAAATTCTATGTATATATATATATGTCTTCATAATGGCGTATTATTCCACATGCGTTATCATTCCCTTATAATGATTGACGTTAGGATAATCACATAAATCCTATTTTTTAATATTACTTTTAGGAGAATTCCTTTGGATGAATCGCTTTATCTCTTCCATGTTACAAGTCGATGATTCCTATCTCCACTACATATACACATGCATACATATCAAGGGGAAATAAAGGAAAATAGGAACAACCCATGAGAGACCATAAGGGCGAAATGGGTGCCTTACACCTTTCCATTTCGTAACTTAGCCTCTGGACCCTTTTCGAATCATTTTGGTTTCGCATGTATCAGTATGTCTTTAGATGTTGTTCTTCGGGATGGCTCCTTTTTTCTTTTGTCTGTTTTGAGTAAAATTGACTGGCGACTCTATCTCTCTACTTTTTTCACCTCATTCAACGATGCCAACCGAAGCGCTCCCAAGAGGGACATGCGACACCTAAAAGAGATCCTCTCCCATCGCTAGGGGATATATCCGGGGATGGCCAAACAGGTAATTTTATTAAGGATTCACGGATGCACAATAAATTACCATAGTTATTTTGGTATCTCTTGATGAGTTAGTACCTAAATCTAGGCTGTTAGGTTGTTGTTTTTAGATTTTTCCTACACCCTAACACCCATTTTTAACCCCCCAAAGAAAAAAGTGTATAGTAGTTAATTAGGTAAATCAAGAGTTTGATGTGGATGCGTTTAGTTTAGACCGATTTCATGGTATCACTTAATGTGTTTCTACCTAAATCTAGGCCACTAGGTTAGTGTTTTAAGTTTTTGCACCCAACGCCCATTTTAACTCCCAAAAGAAGCTTATCTAGTCAATTAGGTCAACCGAGAGTCTGATGAAGATGCGTTTAGTCTCGACAAGTTATTTTAGTATAACTTAATGTGTTTGTACCTACTTATAGGCCACTAGGTTGATGTCTTAAGCTTTCGCCCCCCAATGCCCATTTTAATCCCAAAAGAATCATATACTAATAAATTAGGCCAACTGATTGTCCGATGATGATGAAGTAAGTTTAAACAAGTTACTTTGGTATTGCTGGATGTGTGTGTACCTAAATCAAGTCCGCTGGTTGTTTTTTCGATTGTCGCCCACCAACGCCCATTTTTAACTCAAAAAATAAGCGTATACTATCCAATTTGAGCAAACCGACAACCCAATGAGGACACTTTCAGTTTAGAAAGGCCACTTTGGTATTATTTGATGTGTTTGTACCTAATTCCAGGCCATAAGTTTTTGGTATTAATTTTTCCCCCCAGAGCCCATTTTTAACCCCAAGAAGGCGTATTCTAATTATTATCATTTGGGGTCCACTTATTATCACTCATGCGTCTCAATCATGTGTCAGTCTAAAATTAACTGTTTTGTGTGATTTGTAAATTGACAACTCTACCCAAACATCCATTTCATCTTCATGCTTAAAGTTTAAATTAATTTAATGATGATTAGTTATAATTGAGAGAGAGAAAGGCTTACAATTGGGTGTGGTAAGCTTGAGAGTACGAAAACAAATATCATATAGAGTAGCATTATCCAAAACCATACACTTATCAGCATTTAACAAGTCGATGCGTGGACAAAGTCACATTGTACAACTCCACAATTGTATTCATCACCTTAGGCGACGAAATCAACGAAAAAGTTAACATCATCCGATCCCGGTACACCTCCCTTATCTTTGATATAATATCATTCGCATCCCAGACCTCGTCCCTCCCCCAACAAAAGACACACCTGAAACCATACAAAACCAAATACACATCCGTTTATCACACCAAAATATTTAAATTTTATGTGTCGGTCATGAATTACGCATAACAAGTCATTAAAATAAACAAATAACCCACTTTTTTCTTTAGAGCATCGAATACGTACCATATTAGTAATTAACACTACAATAACTTTAGGCTAAATTTGGTAAAAATGACAATAAAATAGAAAAGAGTTGTGTGCAAGGTAATAGTAATCATAGTTACAAATAAATGCAGTACTCTATGGACGGTACAAATTTATGTAGCACAAGTAAAAGTCGAAAGAGAATAAATCTTACATCTTAGTTGATACTTGTGATATAATACTTTTGACTTCTCTCACAGCTGAACTTACAATATAAAGGGTCATCTTCTTAACCGGTGAAGGGAAATAATCAATCATTCCCCAGTCAATGCCCATTTTATGTTAAGATGATAATCTTCTATGCTTGAAAGGCTACATGGATGACATATTCAAAAGTTTATAGATACACCAAACCTAGTGGGAAACCTCAAATTGTTCAATTGTCTTCCATGTAAGTTTTATTAATCACCCTTTTATAGGCAAGGGTAGGATCAAGATAATCTTCGTATTGTTACCCTTTACGTAAGGACCCAAGATATAATACACAACATTAGCCTCTACTCTTAACTAATAATTTTCACCATTGATATCGAGCACAAATAATAATATCTTTTTTGAAACAAAAACCATAACTGAAAGTCTCCTTGAGTGACCCTGTTTCTCATTATTCATGCACAAAAATAGTGTATGATTTCAGACAAGGATTTGATTATCTGTTATAATAGCTGTAAAATTTGTTAAATTACAAGATCATTGATGATTAGCCATGAATTCTCGGTGTGGGACTTGACATCTTGGAAAATTACCAATGCCAAAAATAGAAATTTTAACAATAAATAGTGGTAACCTTGATATAGCCCCAACATAAACAAAAGATCTGAATCGAGGAATAATACTTCCTGTGTCCAAATAATGAAATTGAACTTTTCTACGAAATTTTTTTTATTCCCAATTTACCCTCCTAAAACTTTTGGGTATTAATGAACAACATTACAAACTGTGTTGTTTCAATTTATATTTTAGTAGTTTTAGTTGTCTATACTTTGAACCTTGATTTGGGCAAGACGCAATAGGGCACGACTGTACTATATTGTACAAGGCTCGGACCAAATTGTATACCAAGCATCAATTATACTTTTGGACCAACTTGGTTCAGGACAATATATAGGACATTATACAAATGTTAAGCCCATTAATATTTTCAGTTTTTAACTGGAAGAAAAAAATATTGTTTGTAACACTATTTTCAATAATATAAATTAAGGGAAAATTAAGGTACACATACGAGTCATATTTTCCTTTTTAGCATTTCCAAAATAAAGATCCCACTTTCCTCTTTTGGATGTAGTAAACAAACAAAATTTTACGATATTGAACGGGCCTTGATCCTGACCATTGGATTGAGTTATATCCTTGTCGTAGTATCCATATAGAGAATATTATTTTAGGACAGAGGGAGTACTAATTGTAGGAACAAATCTTTTGATTTGGAACAAAGGGAGTAGAGATATTTTTGGACAATACCAATGTACTCTATTAGAGTATTGAAATTTCCATAATCTACATCTACCATCTATGCATACGAAACTAACTAGGTGTATAGTGATCAATAGATTGTGCTGAAAGTCAATATGTAAGAAGTGAGGTACCTCTAGTTTGTCTTCCTTAGCTCGCTATTTTTTGGGAAAAAATGAAATTGTTCAGTCAATCGAACACATTCTTAAACATTTTATGGTGAAACAAAGTTAAGAGACACTTAAATGGAGGACTGTCTATTCTAACTTGATGAGGACATCCCTCTAGAACAAAAACTGCCTCACCAATGTGTTTTTGAAATGTCTAAGGTTCAAAATTGAATTTCGTTTGTCCATCAACTAAAAATAGTGTTGGTGGAAATACAAATTCCCCAGTGAAGCAGTCTCACTATAGTGCGATCTCTGACTGTCCATTTGATGATATCATTGACCATCCATGGTATGAGGAACAACATCAAAGATTGAATCGATGACTTCAACTTAGCACCCATGTATATTTGTTCATCTTAACTAATAAAAAAAATTTCAACTTGCATTATTCCTTCAGTTACGTTCATAATACAATTTTTTTTTCTTGGAGATTCATACTACATTACCACAATCAAGACTAATACGAAAATAAGAATCATTTGTAGTCATTCCCACTAGTTCTTATTTAAAAAATTTTGTACGTGAAAAATAAAATGGTGAAAAAGTTCACCCAATTAGAGTCCATGCAATAATGATATGATTTGGACAAAGTGAATAGTATTTCACTCCAAATACATTTTCATATAGGTGAAAATAATTTACTCCAAACAAAACAGGCTCCAAAATGTTTTTTTGGATATCATGTCACTATTCTGAATAGTTGTTTAGAAAGAGTGAAACACCTCTGAGGATATATACAAAGAGTATTTAAATCATGCAAAGCATACAAAAGACACTGTTGTAAGAATATGACTACTGAACTCTACGTATTCAGCTATGGAAACACAGAAATACCAAATATTGATTAGTCGGTCCTATAGTTTGCCTTTAGTTAATTTTCTCTAATTGTTCATTCTATTTTTTATGTTGATTACTTGGTGATGGTTAAACCATTACTCACTGGAAGTTAGTATATTGAAGCATGGAGGAGAGTAGTTAGTATCAAGACAATTAGTGCCCTTTGGGTACTCAGACCACTACTAGATGACAATATTGAACAATTTTTAGCCAAAAATGAAATTGCATGGGAGGAAAATTTAACCATATGGAATAGAACGATGGTTGTCCATGATATCGGGCTCCAGATCCATGAGAGAAAGAAGGTGGATAAAATGGTCGCAACTATCTTCGTTATAGTATACATTGACTCATTCCAGTTGAATATCTGACTCTCCTCTACATCGTCTTGTTGAATCGATCCCATGTTAGGCACATAACCTTCCCATAACTTGGCTCCAATGTGGTTTGCATGGAGAGAGGTCAATTTGGGGGGTATAGAAGAAGTAGATGAAATTAAGTTTGGGAGTCGGGGGGGAAATATCCCACCCAACCTTCTTGTCTCTTTTTTCCCTTTTTTTTAATGACTTTTTGCATAGGGTATCGATATATTGTAACATTTTTTTCAATTTGTAGTGGATTTGTTTCGGTACATATTTGTAATGGACAAAATCAGTTACAAAATTTTAAAAAATGTCCGTTATAATTTTTGTGTCTTGGTGTAGTGTCAAGTAATGAGACAATTGTCCTCTTAATGATACGTGTCACAATACCAATAGTCCATGTCATATTCCATAATTATAATATAAAAAAATTCCCTAAAACTTCATTCTAGACTTGAAAGAGTAGTAGTTTATCCGAAGCATACGATCTTCAGAGTGGCCCTAGGATAGTGGAATGAATGGATAGAATATTAATTAGTCGGATTTGATCAGGTTCATAGATACTTGGTCATAGTGGCTTTGCTCTATTAAGGCGCTTGGTCAGCAGAAGATCTCTAAAATTTAGTGTTTCTTGAAAATTTTAACTCTTGGTGCAGTGGCAATTTTATAAATAAGGGCAAAAAATAAGAATCGTCTAAGGGTATGCCGATTATAAAACGAATTGGGCAACAAACTTTTGTCAAATTGAAATGACACATACTTTTAATCATATTATATCTGCGCATCTAGGTAGATGTAAATGAAGTTTCTAAAGTTTCACTTCTCCCTTTGCTAATTTCACCTTTCAAATAGAAACCTCTTCCTTCGTCTCCATGTTCTTCTATAATTTATGAGAGTTGTGTTCTTCCCTTTCAATGTAAGGACTCCTTCTCTTTTCTCCTTTGTAATTCTTGATAAAATATGATTTACACTATGGATGAGAGATTATTAGAGATTTTTATGGGTTACCCATAGAATTCCTCTATGGATGAAAGCTTAGTTAGTGAATGGGGACTGTAACCTTTGCGCCCTAACTAAGGGTCATTAGTCGTCAACCATCTTTATTTCTAAGTGAGAGATCACTACATTTTTCAAGTTAGTATCAAAGTTTGTTCTACAAGTTTTTAAGATAAATCTTCGTGGTTATATGGATAACTCGTACGGTAGGCCACCTTTCCTTAATGGCTCTAGTTATGCCTATTGGAAAGATTGAATGAGATCGTATCTAAAATTAATCGACGAGCATTCCTGATTTCCTAAAAAAATAGGGTTGACGCCTCCTAATGTGATTAATGAAAATGTCATTAGTCTTAAGTGAGTCGCTATTTGGATTAAAGATGACTTTAGAAGGAGTAAATTTAACTCTCATGGCTTAAATGCAATTTTGGCGTTATCACTCCTCATGAATTTCATCGTATCATGACGTGTACCATATATAAGGAATCTTGGGATATCCTCTGTCTCACTCATAAAGTACCAATGCTATCAAAGATTCTAAGCTTCAAAACCTCACGGTACAATTTGAGACTATAAGCATGCTTGAATCTGAAGCCTTTGATGTATTTTAAGCAAGTTTGTCTGATATTGTAAAATATAGTTTTAATTATGTGAGCATATTCCAGAAATGAGGATAGTTAAAAAAGTTTTAAGGTCCATCCCATCTTTTTTTAGTGAAAGTAATAGTCCTTAACTCTTTGGGAATTTTAGACACGCTTATGCTAGAAAAGCTCATAAATGATCTTAAAACTTAATAAATAGACATGTTCCCCAAAACCGAAAAGAAAAAGGAAAAAGGAATTGCTTTAAAAGATCAATCAAATAAAAAAGGAGTTTTTTACTCTGATTTTGAATTCGTTATAGATAATCTTGCCCTGGTTGCTAGAAAATTCAAAATGTTTCTGAAATTAAAAAATCAAAATTCTTTTTAAGTGGAAAATAAAAGTTTTGAGAAAGACAAAAATTTCAAGGGGATCAATTGTGTTTTCGAGAATGATGAAAGGAAAGCTAGATAAGAGTACCCTAAGAAAGATAATTCAAAGAGATGTTATGAGTGTGATGTGAAAGGTCACACAACCCATGAATGTCCCACTAGGCTTAAGAGAAAGGGTAAACGAAAGGTTTGTTATAAATGCAATGTAAGAAAAAGTTATCTTAAGTCAATGGATTCTAAGGATGAATCGCCGTATGGACGTAACTTCAACTCGTTCATGGATCCTTACGTTAGCACTTGAAGTATGCCTCACGCCGATGAGGACATTTCTAAACAAGATGGCCTCGATAATGTCTAGAACCATTTTGGAGAGAGTGATGGTGTTAATTTGAGTGAGGGAGAGTGTGGTCTCCAACAGACCGACTCTGAAATTTACATTAAGTCATTAAAACATAAAAATAAAAAAAATTGGTTAATAGGGTTTGAGAAGGAGTTGAAGGTTTTGAGACATAATAAGACCTTAGTTATGATCTATTTGAGTGAGAGATTAGTTTCAATGGTTAGGAAAAATAATGACTTGACAAATAAAGTGGCTAGTGTTACAAAAGATCTGCAAACATCATTAGAGACTCGTAACAAATTTAAAGCCCATGTTTCCCACTCGAAAAAGATCGCGAACATGCCCGGGAGGTCAAAGTTACTTTGGAGGACACATCTCAGAAGGTTGGAAAGATTTTCTTATGTCCAGCATTAGGCTTTAAAGATAGGCAAGTGATGGTTATGATGATGCATCCACTTCCAATATCGCACCCGAACCGATTCCCAAATTAGTAATCGATTCGTATTGGCCTCGACCTAACCCACCAAGGGGAAATCTTCCTATGCATTTTAACAAAGTTATACCCAAAAAATATATGTTTGTATCCATTGCAAACGAATAGGTCACCATAGGGAGTTTTTCTACAAGCTAGGATGAGTCTCTCACACGCATGCTCCTATACACCACTATAGAAAATTTGCTAGTTTTAGAGAGAAAGTTGAGGTTCTAGTCAATACTTGTAAAAGATTAATGGAAGAATTTCAAAGGATGTCTTCGCCTTTTGAGAACACCTCCAAAACAACGACTTGAGCCAATAATGATAACGAAAATCAAAAGGTTACCACCTTTTGGGTACCTAAAAATGACAAAAAATCCCTTATTGTTCATGTTGCTCTGAAAGATCAAGATACTTCCCAATGGTATTTTAATAGTTGGTGTTCTAGGCTTGTAACTTGTTATAAGTCATATTTTACCTATCTTATGGGTCATCACCTTTGAGGATGGGACTAAGTTTAACATATTAGGACCCGGGGTCATGGAGATTCTCGACTTTGTTATGATAGACAATTTGTCGTATGTCAAAATATTGAAAGAAAAATCAATATGCACAAGCCAACTTTGTGATGCTAACTTTGCGATAAAGTTTGACTCGTCAGACTGTAACATTTATGATTATTCTAGTGAATGTTATTGTCTAAAATTGGTATGTGGATTTTATGGGTCTTAGATGATAAATACCGATAATAAAATACAATGAATAAAGAAAATAATGGCTTGGATTTGAGAAGATATGAGCGATAGAAAATGATATAAGAGATTAATGTGGTTCAGCCCAATAAGTTGCCTATATCCACAAGTGAATTATTGTTCTCTAATGGATACAATCTCTCAAGAATCTCTCTAGGGCTTAGAGTATGTCCAATTTGATTGAATCATTTTTATAGACCCTTATTGAGCTTCACTGAGTGCGGTTTATATAGAAAGAAGATGAATAGGTGGATTGCCTTTATAAATCACGTTTTTAGATTCCAGGAGAAAACTAGTGATGAGTTGGCCATAATTAGTTGAAAGGACTAATACACGAGTTGGTATTGGTAGATGTACATATTCTCTCATGTGGATCATATATTTTTCTGGTAATTAATAACAAGAATTCATCTTGGTCAGCCATCCAACTGACCATAAGTAATTATGAGACAACCATGAATAACACTAGACCGACCAAGCTCAGGTAATCAGATTAGCATCCTCTTAATGATAGGTGTCACGATACTAATGGTTTATGTCATATTCCATAATTATAATATAAAAAATTCCCCAAGATTTCATTCATAACTGGAATGAGTAGTAGTTAGCCTGAAGCATAACATCTTTAGAGTGGCTAGGCTTATTGAACGAATAGTTATAGTATTAATCGATTAGAGTTGATCGTTTTCATAGAAACTTGACCCTAGTGGATTTGTTCTGTTTAGGTTCTTGGTTGGCAGCCGATCTCTAAAATTTGGTGTTTCTTGGAAATTTTTACAGTTGGTGTTGTGATAACTTTATTAATACGGGAAAAAAATGCAAAGCGTCTGGGGTACACCGATAGTAAAATGCATTGGGAAATAGACAACCATCAAATTAAAACGACATATACTCTTAATCATATCATCATTGGTCAAATGGGTAGACATAATCTAGGTTTATAAAGTGCCACTTACACCATTTGATGATTTGACATTTGATTTAGAAACCTCTTCCCTCATCTCCAAATTCTTCCATCATTTATGAGATTTGTGTTACTACCTTATGGTTTAAAGAGACCTTATATTTTCCCCTTTGTAATTAATTTGTAATTCTTATTGAAATATGATATATACTGTGGATGAAAGCTCATTACAAGTTTTCAGGGTTACCCACAGAATTCCTACACTGGTAAAAATAGAGTTACTGAATGGGGCCTGTGACCTTTGCGCCCTAAATGACGTTCATTGGTTATCCACCATATTTGTTGCCGAGTGTGGGTTTACTTTTTTAACTAATGAATTTTACCAAGATGTATTTACTCAGGCTAAGGAATCATATTTAAGTCTGCATCATCTTTTTCATAGGGTAGTGGCATATAACATGGCTTATCACAATAGGATTCTCAACCTTCACCATAACCATAAGGAATCAACAACAAATGTTTATGCTGACTAAATAAAAAAGTGGCTGACCTATAGAAGAGCGGTGAATTTCACCAGGAGTTTCTTCCTTATCTTCGTCTTAATCCAAGAAAGATTTCACTATCAACTCAAAGATAAAGAGTTCTAGAGAGGTCTCCATAATGCTCAAGAAAAAGAATAATACCTTACGTAATTAGCTTGACGGTCTCAAGAAGTTAGTTCCTGCTGACCAACATGAAGATGTGTTTTTTTGGAAGAGGATAATGCTTACATAGGGGGAACTCGAGTAAATAAATAAATTCAGGGTCGTTCATCTCAGTAACAAGGAAGGATTTTACAATCGGTGGATAAAGAACAGACCAAAAAACTTTTTTAGACCAAGCTATGACCAAGAAGAATCAATTATCGACCATCAAGAGGCACAATGAGAAGGTATACCATCTCACCTATCAATTCCATAAACAACCTCGTACTATCTACAGAAATGGCTATGATGATGCCCTTACACACATGGGAACATAACTTAATTTTTGTTAGCAAGGTTGGTTATAAACATGGTTGGCTCAATGCCTTTACTGTGCTGAAGTTGCTCAAGGAGAATGAATTAAGGGGTATTGGCATGACCCAGGATGTCTGGAGCTTCCCAATCCTCCCTTCAAAGTTAATGGTTCATTGATTTATCTGGATAATATCCTCATAATCTTGATTAAAAAATACCTTTGGGATTATGGTCTGCATGGAGATTAAGAACTTCATCGACCGATGCATTTAATGGATATAGAGAGCACCAATAGCTAAAGAAGACTTAGAGATTCGGGGATGACCATCTCCCCTCATTCATTGGATTTATCGCCAACTGGTTTTGTGAATGCACTAAGTGAGCATCCTCGTTCTTGTTGATGACTTGTAGTTTTTTTTTTCTTTGAAATAAATTTTCATGTTATAATGAAAATATACGCATTTCTTTTTTCCCTATCAACTTATTGACTGTTAGTTTTTTAGAAAAGGTCTAGTAGTAGTGTAGTCTTATGATTATATACTCAACTGTTGCTGACTAATCTTCCTTACTAGTTATCGATTTTGGATGAACCCGGGCTATCATGTTTTAGGTTCTACTAATATGTAGTCCATCTTACTAGTCTTATAGACGAATCTTGACCTTTTGACCAAATTTTTATGTCAGTTATTAGAGATGATCAAATGCGTTAGGATTTGTCCTTGAATTTATCCATTTAAGGTTAGACCTTGGAGTCCATTTGACTGACTGGACAAGATTTCCTTAATTTTTCTTGGTAAATTCTTGTATTTTGTCTGGCTTAGGGTGATACCATAAACGAAGTTTGGAACTTCTTGTTCTTCACCTTATAGGATCATGCATGAAGTTTGTTAATCTGTTACATCCGTGCATTAGTTCACGTGGCTGAGTTGTCTTCGGGTTTAAATATTTAGAATATCTCCTATACCGATAAAAAAAATAAAAAGGAGTAATAGTATTCACGAGGAATTAGTAATTTTTATTTATCACTAAAAAAGGGTCACATGTAAATGACAATACTTTACATTTTTGTTACTATTGATAGTACTTCATTAGGTGTTCAGCATTCTAAGGGTTCTTGAACTGTTATTCTTCTAAGGTTTCAATTCTGTAAGTCCCTATTCGAACAATAGACGAAATTTTATATGGACTATGCCAGTTTGGCTCCAACTTGTTACCTTTTTAAAGGACTTTTTAGAGCATGTAATATCCTTTCATTTGCCCATTGCACTATGGATGACTAGGTGCATAATGTAGTATCTAGATTTTAGATTGAATACAATAGTCTTTAAATTCTTGATTGTCAAACTATGTGTCGTGATCGGTGATGAAGGCATATGGCATTCTATAACGACAAATAATGTTCTTCAATATGAAATGGAAGAACTTTTCATATGGTATTTATACTAGAGGTTTAACCTCTACCCTTTTGGTCAAATAGTTCGCTGTAATGAACATATATTTGAACCTTCATCTTTTTTTTTGGGACAGGGGCAACCAGGTTTATTCCCCAGGTGGAAAATAGAAAAGGGGAAGCAATTTAAATGAGTGAATCCCCTAGTATTTTATGAATTATAGGATATTTATGGCACTTATCTCATCATCTCGCATAATATGTATAATCTTTTTTCATAGTGGGCCAGTAATAACCTTGTATGGCCACTCGCTTGACTAATGATCTCCCTCCTGAATGTTCTCTACAGGAACCTTCATATACCTCCTTTACTAAGTCATTGACCTCAGTCAGATGGACACATCGAAGTAATAAAATGATTAACCCCTTCCAAAATAAAATTCCTCCTTTTAGAACATACCTCGTTGCTTTGTACCAAAGTCTCCTTGCTTCTTTTGGTTCTATTGGGACAATGCCTTTTTCTAGGTAGGCTCGTATTAGATCCATCCATAATGGCCCTAAGTCTAATTCAATTGTATTGGCAATTTCCTTATCGGCACTTCAGTGAATGAGGATTTATACTAGGATTGTTCTTCATAACTCTGTTCTTGTGGCAGACAAAAATTGAACGAGTGTGTCTACTCGAGCATTTTTTTCTCGTGGAAATTAACCACTCTAACTACTGGGGGCATTACTGTTAGTCTTTTGGTTTTGGCGGGGTATTTTCCCATGTAGTATTTTATTACCTCATAAACCCGTATTGCTTGGTTTATTATTAGTTAAGAATCATCGTGTGCTTGTGTTCGCTCAACACCAATAGATGAAGCTAGGCCAAACTTTCTTACGAGGGCCTCATACTCTAATTTTTTATTTGAGGCTTCAACTTGGAATATAAGGGTGTATTCCACATCAATGTCACATTGCATGAAAATTATGAAACCTTATCCATTCAGACACACATAATGAACCGTCTACAAACATTATCCAGATAGGGGATTCTTCTTTGAAATTTCCTTCTATCAAGGTCCCATAATTGAACAATTGTTTTAGTTTCTCCAGGACACAAGTAATTTCTTCCTGTTTGGTTTATGGCCATAGGCCCTTAGTGCTATGGTTGGTCGAATTAACATCTGAGCTATTTCCCATAGAAGTTTTCTTGCCTATTTTAATGGTTGATCTCTCTCTTCTAAAGAAGTCTTTCAGGTAGGTGGATATCAGATCTATTCCGTAGAAGTCTGCTTTGTTGCTTTCGTTATTGAGCTATACCCCTTAGAAGTCTGCTTAGCAAGTTTTTCCTCTTATGTCAACTTAGTAATCAAATTTGACATGTCTTGCCTTTTTATTGTCATTTTTGGTTCATATTGTATGTCATGTCAATAAAAGTAAAGTAAAGTAAAGTAAATTTGGCATGACAACAAAGGCTGAGTTAACTAGTGATTTAGAGACAACCAAGTAAAGTAAATTTTTTCTCCTACAAAAGGCCTTGAAAGTAGAGGTAGAGATCCCATGTACTTCTTCAATTCCAAGAAAGTAGTTTCACATTTATCATTCCACTAAAATGATTTTCGCAACACCTTAAATAAAGGAAGGTATTTGTAGGTAGCTCGCAAAATAACTCGATTCAGTGCTTCCAGCCTACCCGTTAACGCTTGTACTTATTTTTTATTCGTTAGAGACTTCATATTGATCAATGCTATAATTTTATCTTGATTTGCTTAATGCCTCTTTGATTGGTAATGAATCCTAGGACATTCCTTCTTATACTCCAAAGAGATATTTGGCTAGATAGAGTCTCATTCTATGTTTTTATAATTTGTCTAACTTTTGACCTAGAACTTTGATGTGACCGGGGGTTGTTTTTTCTTTTAGTCAGCATGTTATCAATTTATACCTTAATAATACTGTCAATTTGTTCCTCAGAGTTTTTGTTTACCAATGTCTGGTATGTTGCTCTAGTGTTTTTGAGGCCCAAAGTCATGAGATTGTAGTTGTAAAAGCATGATTTTTTTTTTTATCATTTTCTTATAGCTTAGGCTACATTTAGTTTTTGTTATATCCCCTTATGAATTGATTCAAGCCATCACGAAGAACCGATTTTCATCATCTCCAAATTCAAGAAGATCTTCGCAATATAGAGGTATAAAATAATTTAGGATTTTGAATTCACTTATGTTTATATTTGGGAGTTATTTTTCTTAAAATTGAGGTATTTTTTGGATTTTTTTTTTCAAAATACATGCATATCTTTCAAACGAGATGGGAATCTCGTTCAAATGACTTTGCAATCTCGTTTGAAGATTCCTTCAATCAAACATTTAACAAAGACGTACTCGTTTGAATCTCGTTCAAATAAGATTAGGATTTCGTTCAAACAACATTTCTATAATTCAAATTCAAGCCTCTTCTTATTCAAATGAGACTTAGATTTCATTTTAATGAGACTCACTGCCTCGAATTTTGTGCCGACTTACAAATACCAATTCATACAAAACATTGTCAAGACTTTTACGAATTCAATTTCTGCAAACCTCCAGCAAAATTAATCACTTTCTTTAGGTAAAAAAACTATTTTGATTCACCATACTCACTCCTAACTATATGCGTGGATCAGTTTAAAACCCTAGATAGTTCTATCTCCGAATTTCTTGTGCAGAGAATATCTTCACTACTGACCTATTATGGTTCTTGAGGGGATCACTACTGATGGAAGACCAGGGTTGATCGGTGGATACCGAGGGTGGATTTCTAACTGTGGACGACTCTGGATGGAGCTGCATTCTGTAGAGGTTTTTATAAGTTGCGTCGAGTAAAAACTCTATAATGTTGATAAAAGGTTTTACCCATAAGGGGTTTTTCCTCTATTTACCTTGTCGTGTTTGCATGTTTTAAATTTTATCTTCTTTATCACTTAGTTACTTGTTTAGGGTAATAAAAAAATTGGACTTGTGTGTGCTCGACACTTAGTTATAGAAATTATCCCTTAAAGATTGTAAGCGCACTCTCAAATTGGTATCAGAGGCTATTGCACAAATTTACTGTGTGATATTTTCCTCAAAATATTATTCTCTTGACATCAATTTTTCTAAAATTTGTTGATATTTGAAAATTTTGATTTTAATGGAAAATTTGTATAATCAAGTGCCCATCTTCGATGGTAATACTTATGCATACTTGAAGGTAGGATGGGGTATGCTTTAAAGGACATAGATGTATGGTGTGACACCCCTCCTAATTAAATACCGGGCGATCACTCCTTTATTAAATTAAAATCAAGGTGAACAGTTGGTTCATTCTTAGCATCACTGTCGTAAAAATAACTTTTCCAAATTTAACACCCTATTTAAATAAGCTAAGTGTCAAAACCAATTTTAAACATTTCTTTCCAAATTTTAATTTGAAAATTTTATCCCTTATGACCATGCTTGCCGCATACAAAACACCGGCCTCTGAAGTTACCTCCCCTCTGACCCTGCTGACCACGACCCTACTAGCCGTTACCTCCTCGCCACTAGCCCTGTTGGCCCTGATTAGCACGTTGTTGGCCCTGTTGATTAGGCGGGACCTACCTATAACCCCCAAATCCCTGTCCAGAATCACCTGAACGGAATCGCTTAGAAGGGTCCCCCTGATGGGAACTCTGCTCGTGTTGACGAGTATGTCCCTGATATGGAGCCCCACTAGCTCTACTACCCTCGGTCCTGCCTTGCTGGCTGGACTCTCCTGCTCTCCTGCTTCCCTGCAGATGGAAGTGGTGATCCTGGCAATGTAGTAACGCAACATTGAGTACATCAGTGAAAGTACTCAGAGATAGATTTCCTATAAGATGCTGACGGACCTCCAAGCTAACCCGTCCACAAACAACATAATTTTCTTACTCTTAGTAGGTGCCTCATCTGGCACTATGGTGAGAAGTCTCGTGAACTCCTCCTCATACTCAGCAATGGAAGAGTTCTCCTGTTTCAAATTCCGTAATTTATACCTTATCTCAGTCTGCACGACGGGTGGAAAGTACTTGCGGTCAAACCGCTCCCAGAATGATTGAATCGGGATCGTGTCCCTCTCCTCCAAGGTGCTAGTGGACTCCCACCACTGCAAAGCGGCCCCCACCAGCTTAAAGGAAGCCAATAATTGCCTTTGCACATCGGTGCACTCATACATACGAAGATCCCACTGGATGTATTTATTCTATTGGCTGAATGTGACGATATCTGAGCTACAAGAGAACTCAGGGGGATGCGCCTTCTGAAAAGCATCCCTAACCCTCTCCCATGTAGATGGAAGCTGTGCTGGTACTGGATCCATTGCCTGAATCTGGGGTGGAGCCTGCTGAACCACCGCTAGCGCGGCATTCACCATCTGAGCAACAATGGCGGCTACTTCATTACCATTCATAGTGCCTTGTGCCGGAGCTGCTGGCTACTCGGCCTGGGCACGCCTATCCTTCGGTGCACGTCTCGGAGGCATTTGAAACATGAAGAATTTTATTAGTCTATAGTCATTATCAAATCCCAAATGGCTAAAGACGTAAACGTAAAAGAAGAAATACAACAATCCTAAAAATAGGGCTCTATAGCAAAAACGTTAAGCTGAAAGCGAAAATAAGCAGTACAGATCCTATGGACACTAGAACCTGATGCTCTGATACCACGTGTGACACCCCGACTAATTAAATACCGGGCGATCACTCCTTTATTAAATTAAAATCAAGGTGAACAGTTGGTTCATTCTTAGCATCACTGTCGTAAAAATAACTTTTCCAAATTTAACACCCAATTTTAAACATTTCTTTCCAAATTTTATTTTGAAAATAAAGATTTAATTATCTACAACAATTTAATATTTAAAGAATCACACCACAATAATCCTGGAACATATAATCCAATTAATTTAAACATTCAACAACTAAATCCCAGTATTTAAAACATAAAGTAAAACATGCATGCTGAATAAATCCCAAAGTAACAGTACTAGAAATAATTGAAATACAATTGTCCCAATAAAATAGCTAAATATTGGAAAGGGCGACACATGCCCCAATAACTGAGGATGATAGAAGTGTAATCAAGTAAATGAAATCGTCTAATCAAGTGGCCTGCAACTCCCACCTAAGCTGCAGCACGTTCCTTCCGAGGGATCCTAAGCAAGACGCCCCTGTGGCTGGGCACCTGTAATATATACATATATATACAAGAGAGAAAGAGGAATAGAAATGGGTCAGAGCCCGATAGTGTATATGATTTAAAAATTCGTTTAGCAAGTATTTAAATTGATACAGGCCATTGCAACAACATATTAGTGCGACATTCTCTTGAGAAATTCTTACCTCTCTTATAATGTGCACTCCTATCCCCAATGGTTTATATCATCATATATCACACTATCTTTCCCCAAGGATTTAAGTTATCTTAGGTGACTCTCAAGAGTTATGATTTAACAACATCATGGTTTAAAAGGATAATTTCATTTAATACAAAACGCTCATTTTAACTTTATTGATTCATAAAGTTTTTCAATATCATATTATACTTTTCAAAACAAGTATTTCCAATTTGAGTCATTTCACATGTCTTACTGACCATAAGACAGTAGGCAGTTTCCCAAATTTCAGAAGTTCATATATATATATATATATATATATATATATATATATATTAAATACTCGTATAATATATATATTCTAACAGCACCCCACATAAAAATTATGGTGCGGGCATACTCTGATATCCAATCCCCGTATCAATCGTACTAAAGGGAATACAAGTTTGGAATCACTCTTGAACTGTATAAATACATAAATAAACAATATTGAGGCGAAGCATAGTTTCCAAGTCCAAGAGGTCAGTACATACCCTCACATCTCTTAGGACCGTGACTACCGATTCGATAGCCTGTACCTAGGATTTCTATCTTCTAGGGTACGAGTCAATATCTCCCATAAGGCACACGAGATAAGATCGTCCCAGCGCGGAAACCTCAGGGATAGCAAGTAGCACGGGCATGATTTTCACAAGTATATAATATATGCATACACAATCATATAAATATACCAATTGTATTATATCAATTTAGGTTTATCCCACAACCCACATTCACAACATTTGTCCTCATTTTCCCATTATTATATATCAAGTATAATGGTTCGTTTCTCACTTTAATTCGAAGGGTTTTTCCAACTTACTACGTGATTGGACATAAATATTGTATATTTATTCCCCTAATTTCACTGCATTTGTGAACCCGAGTAATGTAACCTATATGGATTTGACGCACATTTATGCTACTAATCTTCGTTGGCAAGTATTTCGTGTTTCGTGCTTCTCTTATTGGTTTACAGGTTAATTATGCAAGCAGCGCAAAAGAGAAAGCGAGACAATGAAATAAAAGCTAAGAAGACAAGTTCAAGGGAATTTTGGTAATTCTGGAGCCAGATCCCAAAGGAGGAGTCAACCAGAAAGTTGAAGAGCTCGTAACAACGAGAACACTGGAAGAAACGACACCAAAATCCGAGCTACGGTTGATGAGTTATGACCTGTTGAAGAAAAATCCAAGGAAGAAAGAAAAGAAAACAAAAAAAAAATTCTAAGTGTTGAATGGAAGAAAAATCACCCCAGACCAGCAAACATTCGCGAACCCAGGGGCGAATCGATTTGGGGGCAAATCGGTTCGGGGTACATGCGAACCGGTTCGAGGGGACTGATGCGCGAATTTTCCTCCTTTATCCTGATTGGATCTAAGGTTTCCTTCTTATACACATCAAAATTTCTTGGTTTAATCCTCTACATCACAAAAGGTTTCCAGAATATCATTTAAGTCATCACTACATGTAATTTCCTATCTCAAATTGAGTTTTTCTTCCATACAATTCATCCTAATCATTCCTAAACCAATATGAAAGATGCATCAACGAAATAAGCAAGATAAACACTTACCTGGGATTTTCAAAAATCTGGTTTGGTGTTGAATTTGGTGTGGTTGCGTTCCCCGTCTCGTGATCTACGCGGTGGCGGCGGTGCAAACGGTTGAGTTTTGAGCCTTGGAATGCCTTGAGAGCTCTCTCCTCTCCTCTCCAATGGCCGTTCTAGTGTTTTGAGTTATCTAACCCTAGGAGATAACCTAAACATCTTATATAACCCCTTTAATTTTTGTGGGTTTAATTACCCAAAAATACAAAATGACTAAAATGCCCTCCCGGTGTACTAATTAGGCCTAAAAACGCCCCGAGACCCAAATCAAACCCTCCGGGTATACTTTTCTGACTATCTCGACCCTTCCAGACACGTTGGCACACTCAAAACGACCATACGGACAACTTATAAAATATTTACTTTTATTTATCAATATTTAGTCCCGACGCGACACGGGCGCGTCCCGACTCAAGTTTCTAAAATTTTCATTTTATTCACTCGTGACATTTACTATGACCACTATTATATATTACTTTGCTCATTAGTAATATTCAACAAATTTTCCCATAATTACTAACTCTCATCACGTTAATAATTATAACATAATTAATTTTCAGATTTTTATTAAATAATTAAGTCACATTAAATTTAATAAATCCCCAAATTAATATAGCATAAAAATACGGGGTATTACATATGGGTCTAGATAGTCTGTGAAATAGGGTGGACACTGTCACAATCGATAATGTCGTTGACCCTAAACCTATCTAATAGTGGACAGAGGATGCTTTTAAGTGGAAATTTTTTAATTCCTGTGGTTTTAGTTCCATACCGGGAACCATCACCCCTAACGAGTTCCACTACATTATGACCTGAACCACATCTAAAGAAGTTTGTGATACCCTCCAACTCACTCACGAGGGTACCAATACTGTGAAAGCATCTAAGCTATAGAACCTTATCACACAATTGGAAACATTAACAATACTTTAATCCAAATCCTTCGACGAGTTTTATGCACGAGTTTACGAAATAGTTAACTCTAGATCTTGAGATCTTGAGAGAATAATAGAGACGTGTGTAGTTAAGAAAATCTTAAGATATCTTCTTGCCCGTTTCATTCCTAAGGTTATGGTTCTTAATTTTCTAGGGATCTTAGATACTCTTAGGTTAGAGGTACTTATAGGAGATCTTCATACATATGAGATAGATATGCTCCCGAAATAGTTAAGCCTAAGGATAAGGGGGCACCTCTTAAAGACCAATCTAGGAAGAGAGAGGAAGTGTCCAAAAAGAGAGAGTAAGCGTCATTTTATTCGGAGTATGATTATGATATAAATGATTTTTCCCTTCTGCAAAAATTTTCAAAAAATTTCTCAAACCTAAAAAGAAAAATATTTCCAAAGATAAAAATATTTTTGAGAAAGATAAAACATTTAAAATGGGAAAGAAAAATTTAGAAAAAGAAGAGAAAGATTTCACAAAAAAAGATGAGGAGAGATGTTATGAGTGTGAGGGAAAGGGTAACAAAGATCACGGGTGTCCGACTAGGTTGAAATGTTAAGAGAAAGGCAAAACTACCTCAAACGTCACACTTAGTGATAGTGGGGTTTTGTCGATGAGTTTGGGAGAATAATAAATGCATGGATGTAACTTCATCCCATTCATGGGTAGTCATGTTAGTGAATATAGTGAACCTGACGATGATGGGAAAGATACCATGCATGAACACTTCAGTAATGAGTCTAGTCTTTTCGAGGAAAGTGAAGGAGATAACTCTTTAAGTGATAATGAGAGTGACCTTTAGCATGCCTATTCCGAGTCCTTTAAAATAAAGAAACTTAATAAAATTTTAGCAATAAGATCTTTAATTCTAGAGAAAGAGTTATGTGAGGCAAGAAAGACAGAATCCTTTATGAGAGAAGCTTTGGGAGAGAGAGAGTTTGTTTAGTTGAGAAAGATAATGGGGACTTAACCAACAAGTTGGCTTGTCTTACGAGACATCTCCAAGCATTCGATAGACAACTGAAGCCCTTGTATCCTAACTCGAGAAAGATATCGAATGTTCCTTAGAGGTAAAGGTAATAATCGAGGACACAACAAAGAAGGTTGGTAAGATGATCCTTATCCCCGCTTTAGAAAACGTCAAGAGGCAAGGAATAGGCTACGATGATTCATCCAGTTACCACATCGCAACCTGAGCTAGTTCTTGAGTTTGTGATGGATCCTTATTGACCTCGAATGAATCAACCTAGGAGGCCTAATCCACCTAGAAGAGTTCAATCTAAAAAAGCAAATTGAGGTTGACCCAAAACTGTCTATGTTTGCACATATTGCAAAATGAGAGGTCAACTTAGAGAGTTTTTGCTATAAATTAGGTATCACTAGTCGTACACATCCTCTCGTACGCCACTTTAGAAAACTTGCTAGTATTAGGTAATAATTTGAGTTTTTATTCACGACTTCCCATTGTTTAATGGAAGCATTTCGATGAATGTTTTTTCCATTTGAGAACACTTCCAATATTTTGACTAGAGTCAACGTTGATAAGGGAAAATAAAAGGTTACCACTGCTAGGGTACCTAAGTGAGATGAGAAATCCCTTATTGTTCATATTGATCTCAAAGATCAAAATTCTTCCCAATGGTATTTTGATTGCGGGTGTTCTAGGCACATGACAGGTGATGACTTTTTACCAATCTTGAGGATAATAAGGAAGGTAAAGTCACCTTTAGAGATGGGAGTAGATCTATCATTTTAGGACATAGAAGTGTTGAGATACTTGGATTTTCGAAGCTAGATGATGTGTTGTATGTGAAGGGCTTAAAATAAAACATGATTAACATAAGCCAAACGTGCAATGTAAACTTTGCGATAATGTTTAACAGGTTTGAATGCAATGTTTATGATCAATCCGGTAAAATTTTACTACAAGGTGTGAGGATGGAAGATAATTGTTATAGGATTGTGCCCAAGTCCACTTTTGAGTGCAACAGTTCCACGATCTCCACTATGGACTATTGGCATCAACTTCTAGGTCATGTGAAATTTAGATATCTTGAGAGGTTAGTGAAGAAGGACCTAGTTCATGCCTTACCATCACTTGGAAAACCAACTTCCTTAGTTTGTGGACTTCACTATTTAGGTAAATAAAGTCGAAGTTCCCATTAAAAGTTGAATACAATTACCACCACCCGTGTCTTTTGGTTGATTCACATGGATCTTATGGGCCTGACTCGCTCAAAGTGCGTAGGACGTAAGAGATACATTCTCGTGATGGTCGATGATTTTTCTAAATACTTGATTATACGAATCCATGGAGAAAAGTCCAATATAGTTGAGTTCCTTACAACCAAGTGTCGTGTCCTACAAAACTGACCCCGTGTCACTATTAATTGGAGGCATAGTGACAATGACACTGAATTTAAAGAAGCAAAAGTGGAAAGCTATTGAAATAAAGTGGGCATAAAGCTTGAGTTTTCTACCGTTCATACTCCATAGCAAAATGGGATTCTTGAGAGAAAGAACTGGACAATACAAGAGATGGCAAGATTCATGCTTCTTGGAAAAAATGTGCCTGAACATTTTTGGGCAGAGGTGGTGAACACCGCATGCCATATAGTGAATAGGGTATATTATTGTCTGCACACGCTTCACATGACCTATGAGTTATGGACATGGAATAATCCCAACATATCATATTTTTTTGTCTTTAGGAGTACATGCTATATCTTGTGAGGTAGAGAGACCTTATTAAAGTTCGACTCCCAAAGCGATGAGGGGATATTTTAAGAAAATTCATTATGACTAGAGCTTACGGGTTTATAACCTGGCTATCTCTAAGGTTATGGAGTCAATAAATGTCACGATTAGAGATGACGAGCCATTGGAGTTTATTGCTCCTAAACCTCAGTGAGAGGATGATGCATCCCTGGTGATGATCCCATCCTTCCTCATGCTAACACAGTGGACATCGTTCCTACTTTTGGGGAGACACCATCTTGGGTTTGAAAGGGTCATGACTCTTACGCTATATTTGGTGATACTGCACTAGGTGTCAAGATTCGTGATCAACTAGAAAATTTTGTTAGATCTATATGCTAAACATTCCTAGTCGAGACCAAGAACATGAAAAAAGCACTCAAGGATGAGTATTGTATGTCCATGAAAGAATAGTCGCTTCAGTTTAGAAAGAAAAATGTCTGGGAGTTGTTCCCCGGGCCTAACGATACTAATGTGATATATACGAAGTGGAGTTTAAAGAATATGGTGGATGAAAATGGTACCATAGTTCTCAATAAGGCTAGGTTGGTCGGTAAAGTCTACTCATAGATGTACATTATAGACTTTGAGGAGACATTCTCTCCTATTACCAGGCTTGAGTGCGTTCGCTTACTACTCTCCATAGCATGTCATTTGTGCTTCAAGTTATATCATATGAATGACAAGAGTGCCTTTATGAACGGAATTCTAGGGGAGGTGGTTTATGTGGAACAACCAAAAGGATTTGAAGAACCTAAGGACCGAGGACACGTCTACTATCTTGGGAAAGCCTTGTATGGTCTGAAACAAGTACCGTGTGCTCGGACTGAGGACACGTCTACTTCCTAACTCTTAGCTTACAGCTTCAAGAGAAGGGGAGTAAATAAGATGTTGTTTGTGAGAAGAGAGAGTGGTGTTATTTTGGTTGCCCAGGTCTATGTGGAGGACATAGTCTTTGGATCGATGTGCTCCCCCCATGCTCAGTGTGGCCATACCTTCCCATTTTTTGGGGTCCGTCCTCTCTTTCCTCCCATCTAAGGAGGGGGGGGGGGGAAGTGAATCTCTCGCACCATTTTCTCCTAGGAGAGCTTCGTTAATCATAAATGTGGGGTAAATGTAAATAGATGGAGTCGCCAACCTATTTTGCACAAAACAAGAAAAAGAACATGTCACCGCCTCGAGAGAGCGGCATCAAAGACAAACTGATACTTAAAAAACCAATAGTTCGAAGGTTCAATGGTTAAGTTACGAATGGGAAGTTGTTAGGCACCCAACCTGCCCTTTCGATCTCTCAAGGGCTTGTGTTACTATTTTCCTTAATTTCTCTGTGAAGTGTGTGTGTATGTATATATTAATAGAGATCGAAATTGCCTAACTCATATCATGTAAAAGATAGAGTGAGGTCATCTAAAGGACTGTTCCCAAAGTAATAATTAGAAAATACGATGTGTTCACTTATCGAAGTATTAATCGTCATAATGGAAAGATAATATTTGTTATATAAGATGTGCAAGTATGAATCACAAGCATGATATATATAAATAATATATTGATAAGAGAGGGGAAAGATGAAAATAGAAAAATAGGAAAATTGGACTCTAGTTTTGGTTTTAACCCGAAACACTTACGTAGCCTGTAAAAGCATCAAAGTCCACGTAGTTCGCATACAGCACAAGGGTGGGGTTTATCCCATATATTAAATTGAGAGTTTATTTATATGTGGGTGTGTAGAAAAGATCTTTTAGTTTTGAAAAAATGTGATGAATAATCCCATTGGAATTTATTGGTGTAACCCTCTTTTTCTTTGTTTTTGTTTTATTTATAGAAAATAAAGTATGTTCAATATAACTAATAAATGATGAGATGTTAATGTGTTGAATTAAAGTAAAAACTATATTAAGAATTTATGTTACTTATGAAAAAATAAAAAATTTAAAGAGAGAGGATGATATTTGGACATTATTTGGAGAGTTGTGGCTTGATCTTGATCCTTAATGAGATCCCTTGATTTTTGGGATGATTGTTGGATGAGAGAGAAGGAGATTTTGCTAAAATGGGTATAAAAATTATGGGAATGAAAGATGTAAAGGAATTTAACACATGGAGACTTCGTTGATTATAAGAGAATGTTGATGAGATCACTGATATTGATGGATCTGAGGTGTGTCTTAGGAGTGAGATCATTCCTTCCTTTTATACGGTGGGGGACTTTCGATCAGCATACTCTTATCCCTACCGATCAGTATGCTCCTAGCCCTGCCAATCAGCAGGTGACACAAGACACACTACTGATAGGCAAGGAAATAGACCTACCAATTGGCAATCTCGTGCATATTTTTTTAGAAAAATGATCCTTGAACACAATCTGTAAATCCAAATCATGATTGCAAAATTCCATTAGAAATGTAATTTAGAGATCTTTGAGATTCCTTTGGGCTTCTCCCAAGTCCATGAGTTGATTTTGGTTCAAACGGGGCTCAGAAGTGCTCGTCGACCCTTTGGACGGGAGATCATCAGGCGGTAATGGATTGTTAATCCAAATCGTAAGTTAGAATCATGCACGGGGTAGGTCGTTGGAAAGATTACGCAAGGAACTTTAAAGTTCCAAACATCTTCGCTTGGTTTAGAGGGTTGACTTTGGTCAACCTTGGTTCAGAAGCGCCCGGTGACCTTTCTGAGTAAATTGAGTCTTTCGTCGGTACCGTAAGGATGATTCGCACACGGGTCGGACTCTTGGAATGGGTATTTAGTTCCTTTCAAAGATTCATTCAATCTGATTCAAGATGTAGTGTTGACCTTGGTCAAATAGATCCCGAGAGTGCCCTATGCCCTCCAAATTAGTTTTCAGGGGAAAATGGATCATTCGTCCAAACATTTATGTCATTTTGTGCATGGGGCAGAATGTTGGAAAGAGTATTGAGACCCCTTAGAGGGTTCATTGAGCTTTCTCTCTCACGATGGAGTTGATTGGGGTAAAATCGGGGCCCAAGAGAGCCCCGTGGCCTCCAAATAGATTTTTAGTAGTAAAGTTGTCCATCCATCCGAATCGTTATGCCAATTTGTGCACGAAGAAGAATGTTGGAAAGGGGATTCAGATCCTTTCTAATATTCATTGAGATTTTTATCTAACGATGGATTTGATCGGAGTCAAATGGAGCTCGGGAGCACCTGATGGCCTCTAGATCTGTACTCGAAGTAAGACCT
This sequence comes from Sambucus nigra, assembly GCA_949130495.1. Lineage (NCBI taxonomy): Eukaryota > Viridiplantae > Streptophyta > Magnoliopsida > Dipsacales > Adoxaceae > Sambucus > Sambucus nigra. Next base: position 164,287,354 of record OX422213.1, on the reverse strand, counting down.
AGGGTTTTTAATGAAATGGGGATGATTTAGGGGCCTAAGAAAAGAAGTATGGGGTCCTGTAATGTGGTGTTTATAGATCCACTCAATAGGTGAGCTTGGAACAAGTGAAAGGCATCGACCAATTCTGAGGACCTTAAGTCGAGCGAACAGTTCTAAGGGTCGAGGAAATTTTGAGGACCTTGAGCGGGAGCAACCAATTCTGAGGGTCGAGATAAATTCTTAAGACCTTAATGTTTGAGCAACCAATTCAGAGGGTCGAAGTCAATTTTAAAGACCTTAAGTAGTAGGAGTAACTCTCCCGGGGAATTTTTATTTGAGACTATACTGGGGAGGATACATTTGTTTAGGGATTATGTCCTTTTGAGAAAGGCTAAAAATCTTAGTCCAATTGATAATTTGAGGTTTCGGGATTTTGGTGGGGAATGTGTTGCTAGCAAAAGATGCCTGATTAAGGCCCCTAACTCTACTTGGGGAAATTTGGAATTTCTTTGGGAGAAGTTTAATTCAGGGATTCCTATTGGGGAATGGGTAGCTTTATTGAGGATTCATTTAATTTCTATCAAAAATGAAGTTTTGAGATTTCGCTGGGGAGTGGTAGCGATTTTTTGGGTGCGTCGAATTTTAGGGTTCTAAGATGGGAAAGATGTGATATTAATCTGGTTGGGGTCTTAGGAGCATGTAAAAGGTTTTATTGGTGAAGAAATATCCCAATATTTATTTGGAAGTTTTAGGAATTTTCCTAGAATTTTTTTGAATTTACTCGCCTTTGTTTTGGGTTTGTTTGTACGAAATTTCAGGGGGTCACCAACGGGAAGGTTGTTTGGTTTGCCAAATGGCAGTGGCATTGTCTTTTGCACTGCCTAAGGGAGAGGAAGGTATAATGTCGATTGGCGGGTGTAAGGGGACTGCTGATCGGCATACCCCTTAGCCTTTAAAAAAAGGGCAAATTCTCTTCATTTTTCATAGCCTCATTATTTCTTATCTTATGCTTATTTCTTTTGCGATCCGTTCTTTCTTCCTTTACTTATTTTCGTATATAAAATGGGGGAATTTTCAAGAAGAGATACCCACATGTCGTGTTTAGGTATTGATGACTGGGCACACTTGGAGTGGTGGGCTAGGGTGCCCTAAGAGTTAGGCATTGAGAACGCTTTTGATTTGTTTGAGCATGTTGCCGATGAGCTTACTCTTCTGCATGAGCCTTGGCACCATCGATCATCTAGGGTGAGGAACCCTGAGGGTTATGTAAGTATTGTATAACTTTTGATATTCCATTCCGCATTTTATTTTCCATTTACTTATTTCTTTAAATTTTGACCAAAGTTCTCTCTTCTTCTTTGACAGGCTGACATTGCTGTGATGAATCTTTTCTCCTGGGGGAGATAGGATTCCGAGATGTATGGTAACACCTTCCTGTAGTGGTGTGTTGGATGGTTTCTTCTGTGAGTTTCGGTTGTCTGGCATGTGCATTGGATGAGACACACCACTCTATGGATGTTCTAGGCACTCTGGGAGAGATGTAGTGGGATACTACCCACACCATTTATTTTGGTTTTGACGAGATGAAAGTCACCCCTATTAATGTACAACAACTTCTTGGGATAGATTGTTATGGGACCCACATAGAGGCAGATTACACGTTAGGGGTGATGTCGGTGGCGGTGGAGGCGATACTAGGTGATGTTAGACAGATATTCTCGGGGGACTCGATCCGTAAACTTCTTTGAGAGGTTTTACTGAGCCAACAGATTGATGAAACTAACGGGATGCAAGTTCATCTGTTGGCTCATTTGTTTATTCTTTAGCTGCTGGGAGGATTTTTGGTGGCGGTGTCATCCACTTATGGTTTCTACCATACTTGAGGGTATTTTCGAATATCCATTTCTTCTAGTGGGGTATCCTGACTTTGGATACCCTTTTTTCAACTTTGGATGCTTTCAGTCGGTGATGTCAACAGACTTTTAGGGGATCCATGTACCTTCTAGAGGTAATTTTGTTTTTTTTGCATTTTTCCTTTTTTCAATTTCCTTCATTTCCTTTTATTCCTTTTGATTTCCAATTTCTTACTCTTGTCCTTCTGCAGACGTGGTTCTATGAGGTGATTGGGCTCAATTTCCACTTGATTAGTTTGCACGATGAGTCAATGGGGGGCTTCAGACGAATATGTCAGTGGCAAAAGTCCAACCGACAGTCGATGAGGTCTCTTTCCTTGGCTGTAGTGCGTCACGTTCTGGATTCCCTGAGGAGCGACCATGTTATCTCTTCTTTTATCTTTTTAGGTTCTCTCTTTTGGTGTTTCCTTTGTGGAAGTATTAACTTGATCTTGTAAAATTATAAGTGACCTTCTATCCCTAGGGGACAACCATCCATAATTCGGGGCTGATCGGAGGGAATGTACAGATGCGCCGGCTGCTGGCGCACGAGTTTGGCTACTTGTTGTATCTGGGAGAGAGTAGTTCAAAATATTATGGAGGATGAGGTGCAGGTCCCTCTAGTGATTCCCCCGAGACATATGAGGAAGGTTCGAGAGATGTTGGAAGAGGCGACTAGCTATGATGATCGATGAGCCCTATTCGTTTTACATGAACATGGTAGCAACTAACGACTACCTTGATTTTGTTATGAGATGGATGATTCAGTCAAGTATCTATGACGTTGAGAATATTCCTCCACCTCCTACGACTTGAAGAAGGGGTACGAGTCGTCCAATGGGGTCTACCCACATCGGTAGTGCATTGACATCAGTAGCGGTGATGATGTCATAGGTTCCATTTATTCGGCTTTCTAATCCATCTTACAACGTTAGAATGACAGGGGGAGAATTGGTGAGTATGCTACATCACCCCATCATGATGAACTCAAAGGTGTTGGGGCTTTCAGAGGATGTCCTCCAGCCAGAGGTATAACTTTGCCCTTTTAGATTTCATTTTTCTAATTTCTCTTTTCCTTCAGAATGACTGATTTACTCTTTCTTATTTTACTTGTAGCATGCCCGGGTGTCAACTACCAGGCTAAGGGACATCCTAGACTAGGTCTCTTCCTCTACGGCTCATATTTGGGATTTAAACTCGGTTTCTTCTTGTTTTGTGCCATCTACTTCATCTGGGTAGGGATCTGGATTGGGTAGTGGAGGCTCCTCAACTCATCATCGGGGGAAGCGCATGCGTTGTAAGGATGGGGGATCATATGGATAGAGAGTGAAAAAGAAAGGTGAGAGAGAGAGAGAGAGAGAGAATTTTGGGGGTATCGGGGTGAGTCATATTATTTTTCTTTTTCTTTTTTTCTACAAAAAGAGATGTAATGATGGTAACACACACACACACACACACACACACAGACACACACACACACATATATATATATATATATGAAATGGAATGTAATTTTATTTATTTATCCTCGCTTTAAATGACGTAACCTATATGCACTTTTTTACTTTGTTTGTTGAGATCGTAAAAAGGATTGAAATCATTTAAAACATAATTTCTTTTGAAACAAGATGAGTTAAATATAAGGAAAGAAGAATTCTGAATTCTTTATGAAAAATTTATTTTTATTGAGTTTTTTTACTTTGATAAAAAAGGAAAAATAGAATTTTTTAAAAATGGGGGGATATTAATCGACATACCCCTTATCTTGCCTACTGGCAGGGCAGTCCATTCAAATCACACAAAGCTTTAATTGCACTTTCTTCAACTAATTTTTCCTTAATAGGGTAGTGTTTCATCTGAATTTTGCAGAACCCTTGTCTTTATCTAAAATTTTCAAGTATAAAATGGGGGAAAGCTTGGACGTGTTCTTCTCGACCTATGAGGAACTTTTTGCTATGTTAGGGGTAAACCCTAGTGTGGCAGTGGCCATGATTAAATTCTCTCAGTATCCTCGGGCACTGTCGGTGGAATTTCTCCATATCTCATCCTCGGTGTCTCAGTTTTTAGTTACTGGAGGAATGATCTCCCTCCGAGCTATTTCGTATTTTGCGTATTTCTAAGAGGCCAACTATGCGGTCTATGATAAAGCCGTCGCCCTTGGATTAACTTTGAAGCTCCTGTTGGTAATCGAGGACTTGCTGGTGGATCCTCAAATTGCTTCCATTACTTCATGGATGTCATATCATTGGAATCCTGATATGGTGATACTGGAAGAGACCTTGAACGGTATAGCTGCTTGGCGGGAAGGCCGTTCTGATTTTCTGAGAGGTAGCCCCATCATGCTGTTCATGTGACTATTTAATAGATTCCATTTAGTGGTCCCATTGAATATCCCTTGGTAGTTTTGCTGAATTTCTTGACTAACTATTTCCTCCATTTTGGCCCAAACATTGAGAAATGGGTAAATTGGTTTATGGAGGACGGGGCTCGATGTTTATGATGGTCAGGTGCCTTGGTAGGGGGAGTTGCATCCCATTCTAGAACTAGGGGAATACCAGTATGTTTGGTTAGTTGGCCTCTGTCAGACTACTTTTTATTTTCCCTGGTGGCTCTTGCGCCAAGTCGGATGGGAGCAAATGGTGCCTTTTCGTATCTTAGACTTCTTCCATGTGGAGGATTTGACAGAAGGCATACACATGCGATTTGACTCTTTATAGGAGAGTCATCATCCTTTGACCCGTCCTTCCCAATCTATTGGCACAGTTTTTCATATTTATAAGGATTATATGAAATGGTTATGGAGGAGGGTAGTCTCTAAGATGTTGGTCTAGGAGACATATTAGAGATGGTTTGTCATGTTTGACACTATAAAGGGAGGTGTAGTGATTTTCCCAAGATGATCTGGGCTTACCAATCCATGAAGTGCCTTTGGTATACTATCTAGGCTGGAGAAGTTTGGGGACCTCAAGATGTAGATGACGATGGGGCTCGATCTTCTGGCAACTGTGAGCAGGGTCATTTTGTGAAGCTAATGGTATTTTTGAGGTTTGTTATGTTATGATGCTTTTATGTGTTTAGTTATGTATTTGTTTATGGGAATAAATTTGTGGTGGTTTGGTCAGTTGTCTTAGGAGTAGTTTGGTTTGATTTTTTTAGGACAATAAGGTTGGTGGGGTAGTTATTGGACTCGCTACGCTAATATTTCCTATATTCATGTTGAAATTCCCCAAATTGGAATAAAAAAAGGTATTTTGATAATATTGTTGTGCCTCTTGATGAGTTTTACATTTGAATTATCTATACCAATATCTAAGGCTTACATAATCCTTTTGTTCATGTAAATGATAAAATGAACTGTCATTCTGAGAGGTAAGAAAATAATAGCATTTTGTTTAAAAGAAAAGGGTCATGCCCACGTAAAGCGTATGAGCTGCCTACGTACATGAAATTTTTTTAAGTTTTATTTTTGAAAGAAAAAAGGATTTTTTTAGAGGATCAGGCTCCACGTAGTTCTCAGTAGAGGGAAACGAAGATTTTTTAGAATAGAAGGGAGATAGAGGAGTCCTGGTGTGCCCAAATTTCGGACCAGGGGTAAAATTTCTTGACTTGGTCTAGTTAAGTGGTTGTGATATCTCTTCTCCATCAAGGTCAGTGAGCATAGCGGTGTCACTGGACAAGATTTTCTTTACAATGTAGGGGCTACTCCAGTTTGGCTTGAACTTCCCTTTGGGGTTCTAAACGGGTTCTACATTTTCTTTAAGGGCTAAATTCTCCCAACTTGGACTCTAAAGTCCTTTACATTATTATTGAATTATCGTGGTATCTGGAGATGGTATGCCAGTATATGATATAAGTCCTTTAACCTCCTTCATCTAAGAGTCACAACTCATCAAATAGACTCCGTTGCCAGTCTTCTTTATTGATTTTTCTCTCAAACATGACACGTAGTGAAGGTATTTCTAGTTCAACAGGTATGACTACTTCCATGTTGTATACTAGAGAGTAAAGGGTATCCCCAATAGATGCTCAAACTGAAGTGCAATAGCCCCACAGGGCGTAAGGGATCCAATTGGCCAAATCTTGGCAGCTCTCGATCATCTTACTGATAATTTCTTTGATTTTCTTATTCGTGGATTCAATTGCACCGTTGGTTTATGGTCGATCGAAAGAATATTTTTGTCTTTGAATTCCATACTCTCGACCAATTTTGTGACTTTTTCCTCAAAATGTAACTCGTTTTCTAACACTAGCTTGTACGGGACCCCATATTGATATATGATGTTTTTTTGAATGACCTTAGCCACATTTTTGGCATTGAGCACTGTGTGTGACTTAACTTTGACCCATTTGGTGAAGTAATCAATGGCAACTAGGATAAACTTTTACCCATTGGAGGCTTTAGGTGTAAATTTTCCTATGATATTAATGTCGTATCTGGAGAATGGCAGGGAGAGATCATGTTTTATAATTCTCATGGAGGCAAGTGCTGGATATTGGAAAAATGTTAGCATTTAAGGCATCTTTGAACATAGGCGGTACAATCCTAAACCATTGTAGTCCAATACTAACCCTATCAGATAATCTTCTTGGCGAGCATATGGACATTCAAATGGGGTACGTACTCCTCATTCTCGATCTTCTGTATCATCTCTACAATGTCAACCCTTGCTATGCAGTGTAGATGGGTACCATTGAAGTTTTTCTTGAAAAGTGTTTTATCATAGACAATATATTGGGCAACCATCTTGTGGAGGATTGATCAATTTTTTGAGTTGGAATTCTGGGGGTACCTATCATTCTTGAGGAGGTGCCAAATGTCATAGTACCAACACTCAGCCATATAAGGATCGTCTTCTATGATGATCTCGATGTGTTAGCAGTGGGTTGGTTTAGCCTTCTTTTAAACTAGTAAGGGGACTATCGTTATTCCCTCGGACATGTCAACTATGGAGGCTAAAGTGGCAAGGTCATTGACAAAGTTGTTACTTGATAGAGGCAAGTAATGGAAGGTGATACCTCAAAATTGGGAGGACATCTCTTTTTAGTGGGTGTGGAAAGGTATAAGATTCTAGTCCTTGACTTTCAATCTTCTAAGGACCTCAACGATGATGAGGGATGAATCCCCATAGACATCTAGGCATTGGATTCCTTTCTTTAAAAAAACTTTGAGGTCTACTATACACGTCTTATTTTTGGTCATGTTGTTGGTCTAAGGAAAATCTAGATTGATGGTAATGGGAGTATGATAATCCTAAGGGGCAATCAGGAGTATCCCAATGCCATAACGTTTCTTGTTAGCAACACCTTAAATTTTTTTTTACAATAGGAGGTCCAAAGGATATCATCATCTGGGAATTCAGAGATCCAAATATTGTCTTCTTTTAAACGGTAGTCAGCAAGGTAGTAAGAGATGGTTCTCCATTTCATGGCTTTCAACGTGACATGCCTAATATCGAACTCAAGTAGAAATATTAACCATCGGGCCATTCGACTAGAGATGGTTGGTTTCCCGAGCAGGTATTTGATAGGATCCATTCGGGACACAAGTCTATTGGGAAAAGGGAACATGTAATGCCTTAATTTTTGAGTGACCTAGACAGGGGCGATGCATGCCTTGTCCAAGGCAGTGTTGTTGACTTTGTATCCATCTAATTTGTGACTAGCGAAGTAGATGGAACTATCTTTATAGGATTCTTCAAGGTATTGATCCATCAAAGCCCCAACTGCAGTGTTTGTTACGGTCAAGCATAGGAGTAGACGGAGACCAGGCTATGGTGCCATGAGTATTAGAGGCTGAGTTAGATACTTCTTTATTCAATCGAAGGTATCTGTAAGGCTTCATTCCAAACTTCGGTTTAATCCTTTCGGTGGAGTATGAAGATGGGTTCACAAATGGAAGTCAACTGGCTAATATATCGGTTGATATGCTGTAATCTCCCTAGGAATCCCCATAATTCTTTCTCTATTTTAGGGGGTGGGTGGGTGTGTCACTTTTGATCATGGCTTTCAATTGGGTTGGATCTTCTTTAATCCCCTTCTTGCTAACCATGAATCCCAAAATATTTCCTTTGGTAATGCCAAAAACACATTTTAAGGGTTAAATCGCATCTGGTATCACCATAATCGTTCGAAGAAGTTTCGAAGAGAGGTAACATGACCTTCTCGAGCTTTAGATTTGATAATTTTATCATTTACGTAGACCTAGACTTCTTTGTGTATAAGATCATTCAAGATATATGTGCCAACCCTTTGAGAGATAGCCTTTGCTTTTTTTAGACCAAATGGCATAACTGTGTAACAAAAGGTTCCCCAGGGGGTGATAAATATGGTTTTTTTCTTGATGATCAAGGTGAATCTTGATCTGATTATATCCAGAAAACCCATTTAAAAATGACTTAAGAGCATAACTAACTGTATTATCCGCAATCATATCGATATTAGGTAGCGACTAATCATCATTTGGAGAGGCCTTGTTCAAATCGTGATAGTCAATGCACATGCAAACCTTTCCCCCTAATTTTCGCACGAGAACGATGTTTGATAACCATATGGGATATTCAATCACTCGGATGAAGCCTACATTCAACTGTTTGACCACCTCTTCGTTATACTTGAGTGACCATTCAATGCGAAGCTTTCATAATTTCTATTTGACTAGTTTACATTCAGGGAGCATTAGAATCTCGTGCTGAGCTATTTGGGGATTAATGTTGGGCATGTTATTGTAGGACCATGAGAAGACATCCACAAATTCCTTTTGTAGTTCTTCAAGATGAGTGCACTCATCCTCATCAAGGGTGGACCCAATCCCAATCTCGTGCAGTTGGCTACTGGAAAGGAGATTAAAAACAACAGTTTCATTTTCATTAATTTGAATGCGATTATGTCATTTGTTATTAACCTTATTAAGATCAGTTAAGAATTGTTCATTTGAAAAATCATCATCATCAATAGTTTGATTAGAATCAATACAATTAATGTAAGGCACAACAATGTACTCAAAATCTTCGTTTATTTCATTCTTGGGAAAAATAATGTTGAAAACCTTACCAAAGGAGGTCTTGATTACATTATGACTAGAACAAGAAGGAATAACAAAAGACAAACAAACGGGATAAACTGTTGTGTTGGGTTGGATTTCTATGGGTGGAATTGGTTCAACATTTTAGTTGAGGAGGGGTGTGTCAGCAACTTTGATTAGTATGGATGGATTCAATAATGTGGTTCCTAAGTGGATCATACAGTGTGTCAGCCCTAGTGTCTGCAAGTTGAACGAATCCTCAAAGTCACTTCCATTGGAATCTCTAGTAAAAGATGTGGTCTTTTCAATAAGAGATTACACATGATGTTGGGAACTTTCGTCCCATGAGTAGTTATCTTGGAATAATATCTTCATTCCTGGCATCATATTCTTATCCACATGATCATACCACGGTATGAGAAATCCAAAAAAAGTAAAATCTTCGGCCTCTTTAATGAAAATCCCATTCAAGGAATCCCTTGAGGATATCTTGGTACTTTCTATCCTTCTCTTTAACTGAGGTTAATGGAGCATTCTAAGTTCCTCTGATGATGGTTGACAACCCAAGCCACATGGAGGAAATGCATTCTTCATCACTTTGGGTTCCACTATTCCCTATTATCTTCATCCTAGCCCGAGTCCAAAAATAAAGTGCATATTTTTTATCTTCTTTAACACATTGAAAAAATCGTGAGGGTTGTGCTCTGGACATATTCAATCTCTGAAATCATCCCCCGTTGGGAGAGGAAGTGGTTAGACTCGAAAACCTTATAGAAGCATATCATTCTCCCCATGTTGTATCTCTAGTGTTGGATTACTGATACTTATATTCTCAATGTTATCATCATCGCCCAAGATGGTGATAACCTTCCCCGAGGTTAATAACTTTAGTTTCTTATGGAGAGAGGAAGACACTCGTTTGATACTTTGGAGCCATGGTCGTCCAGGCAACATGTTGAAACAAGTTGGTATGTCGATGAATTGGAATTCAGTAACAGGATTTAAAAGGACATCCACTATTGTAAGCTTTATGGATCCCATCACTTCTCGATGATTATTATCATAAGCATGCACTGTGATCATTAGATCAATGTCACTTACTTTTATTCCCAAGCAGTTGAGAGTTCTTAATGGACAAACATTAAATGGTGACTCGTTGTTGACAAGCGAAAGTGGGATCTTTCTTATGACATCGACAGAGATATTGAGAGCATAGTTGTGATTTGGACAAAACTTATGGATGTCTTACTCAGATAAGGAGAACATTTTAGTAGATATCAAATACCCGACCAAGTTCACAAATTATTTTAAGGCGATATAAAGTGGGACTATGGTCCCCGTAAGGAGTTTAATCAAGGCATTTCGGTTCATTTGGGAAGACATAAAGAGTTCTCATATAGTGTTGTTAGCCCTAGTTTTCTTCAACTGATCAAGGGTCATTTTCAGTATAAGGAGTTTCTAAACACCTTTTACCTCATCTGTCATTGTTGATTGAGGGTTTGGAACCTAGTAATGCCTCCCGAATCTAGTCACACGGTTTAAAGAAGAAGGGGAAAATAAAAACCCTATTTCTTTGTCTATCTCGAGATGTCCGACCACTTTGTTGATCTCTCCTAGAAGATCCTCTAACAATATCATTCCACATATATGGACTATTAGGCTAGCCTTTTCTAGGCTTTGCTCTTTATCTGAACTATTAAATTCATCTACCCATTTGGTGCTAACGAAGTCATCCTTGCACGAGAATTCAATGCATTCTACAACCTCAATGATCTCTTCGTAAATATCTTCTTACTTAGTGGGGAGATGCAAAAGTGAAGGAACCAAGAGCCTTCGTAGTTTAAGTGCATCAAGTAAATCTGATATACTGTAAATTTCACCAATTTGGTGGAATAAATCTAGCATAATCTAGACGACATCATCTAAGTTGACTTCTTCGGTGGGTACCACTCAACTATCTGACTCTCGATCCCACTTTCGAGCTTCCAAGAATAGTGTGCTGAATTTCTTCCAGCAATGGTCATTTTTTAAGGAAATTTCATCCTAAACTTCCAGAACTGGTTTAATATCGGGTGAAATTTTATATCCTTCTGTATGGACCGGGTATGAATGATAATGCATGCCCTTGTAAGAAGTGACAAGACCTGATCGGCATAACACGCATGGTGTAGGCGAAAATATGGGCAAACTTTAAGGGGTTTAGGAAAATATACGGGTATGATGGGCGATGTACTTGGTACTATTTGGGTAGACGGTTCAAATTATCGAACTTTTTTTTGGAAGATAGCATTTGTATGGTTTGGAAGTGGATTATGAGTAGTGTTAGGTTTAGGATTGGCATGTGGGGTGATAACACCCCGATTAATCAAACATTCGATTACACTTCGATTATGGAAGCACTGATCGGTGGTATGGTTGACATTTTGATGGAAATCGCAATGGGCATTAGGTTTCAAATTTTTGGGAAGTGGGTTTGGTTATGGACGAGGGTTCAATACCTTGATAAAATTTTGGATCAGAAGGGCTTGATAGACTTTGGAGAGGTGAGCATGAATCACAATGTGTTCCTTTTTGACTCAGTTAGGGAGGCTTTCTAGTGCCCATGAAGTCGCAGCCTGAGAAATGTTGTTTAATGATGCTGAAATTTAGCACCACCAGGTAAGGTGTTTTCAAGCTCAATATAAGAATAACAATGGCAGCACAACTATATAAAGAGATAAGAGACTGAGATGAGGATAAGAGGAAAGAGAGCCAGGATATAAGTGGTTAAGCCAATTGTGCCTACGTCCACTGTGAGTGTGTGTGAGTAATATCACTGAATGAAGGCACTAATGGCCATGGATACGACCTCTCAAGCTTTCTCTCTCCACTGTATATCTAGACAGTTTTTGCTAGGGTTTTATATCTGGGATCCTTTTGCAAGGTAGAGGATGACCTCTATATATAGTACCTAGGGGGTGTAATGTTACCCCCCATGCATGTAATGAGCATGTGTGTGGTAGCCTCACCAATGTGGAAGTGCCATCTGTCACTGTCACATATAAGGAATGATGATGAAATATCCTCCCCACGTGTGGAAAATAATCTTGGTACAACTGATTTGTCCCCATGTGTCCTTATCCAAATGTCAACAGATGCTCGGCTGCCGTATTGGTGCATGACCTCGGCCTGGGAGAGGCCGAGCTATAAAGGCTCGATAAATATCTTCCAAGATGTGCCATAGGGAGTCTCGGCCTGATCTCAGCCGAGACATTATGATGGGGTCGGCCCCAACCGAGGTTGAACTGATTCTATGTTGAAGGTTACCAAGGCTTCTTGTCACCTCGGCCTACACTCGGCCGAGGTTTCCATACCCAGTTATATGAGAATGCTCTTGATGCCTGTGATGCGCGTAGTCGTAAATGTAGGTGGAAGCGTCGGCCTGGGCCGACCTTACTAAGGCCGAGGGTTGATATCCTGGGCCCATGGCTTATCTAGGGTCGATCAATATCTCGACCATCACCTCGGTCGAGGTTGGTGTCTCTAGGCCGAGGTTACACTTGGGACATATCAATCACCCCCAGCCCTTAGTCATATGTGAGAGCAAGTGCCTAGGGGATTTCTACACCTCTGAGGCCTGTCTGTTCCAAGACAATACCTGCCTAACACCTGTCCAACGCTAGAACTTGCTTACTTGGTAGGCGTGTGCCGTCAGCCATCCTTTGGGGCTCCCAAGGCAATGATGGGCCTTGGGAAATGTGCCCACATATTTAAGGGTTTCAAAACCCTTTTCCTTCCTTCTTCTTCACTTCATTCCTGTGCACGTTTTGTTCTTGCGATTTTCTCTCATTAAGGCTTCTCTAACCAACGCTCTTCTGTAGAGGCTTCTTTCGGTTTTCTTGCGAGTTTTCTTCATTTGTCCTCATCGTTTCATTTCCAGGTATTTTCTCCCTTCCATTTCCTTTATTTTTCGCTTTTGGTTTGCATTTTCCGGTGAATTTCTAAGTTTTTCGACGAGCACCATATTTTCAGGCGAACAATATTTGCTTTAAACTTCTAAGTTTGATCTTTAGACCCCTTTATTTTACAAGTCAATCCTGTCTGTAGTTTTAGGAGTAATTTCATCAAGTTTAGGGTCGTCCTCTGATGCTCATACCTTTACACCAGCTTCTTGAGGATTTCCCCTCTCTTAGAGAGAAGACCCTAAAAAAGATTAGGCAAATAGAGAGAGCTCAGGAGGAAGCTCGTAGGTCACAAGAGTTTCCCATTAGACCCTTATTTCCACCACCTCTGAGAGTGATATATCCTGACCCCCCGGAGAACTTATATCAGATAGGGGTTCCTACTGATCCAACACCTATGTATGAGTCTGAATCTTCTACCTCAGACCCCATGTCTGTGGACGCTTTTCAGGATGCCATGGATTTCACACCTCGGCCTGGTCAGGCCCCTGATCAGGCCGAGGTTTCCAACCGAGCCTCATCCCATAATGGCTCAAGCACCTCAGCCTCTTCTTCAAAGGTTGAAATTGTTGAGCCGAGTGTGGCTGTGCCACCTATTCTTGACGCCATCCCCCTGTCGGCCGTCACAGGGGCAGAGTTCGCTCAGAGATTCGCTAGTGACCCATCTGCATCTGCTCCGGCCGACGTTGAGCTTGATGATGATGAAGATGCTGAAAGTGATGTCGACGTCTCTGAGGTGGCCGAGATCGAGAGCACGGTATCTGATGTGGATCTTCTATGCTTCAGATATTTATACTCCATTAGTCCCTCCATAAAATTAAGGAGACCTCTGAGGGAAGAGAGGGCCTATCATGGCCGAGATGGAGAAATCTGCCTGTACGAGCAGATGTTTAGGTTGGGGTTTCGCCTACCCATTCATCCCATCATCAAATCCATTCTCTCTTATATCAACTTGTCCCCCTCACAACTATCCCCCAATGCCTGGAGAGTCATCATAGGGGCCATTATCCTGTGGAGGGCAGTCCACCACTCTGACCTCCCAGTTCAGGTCTTTGTTGGTTGTTATGTCCCAACCTCGGCTAAAAACCATCCGAGCTAATATTATTTTGTGGCTCGGAGGCCTGAGAAGAAAATGCTCCAGATGACTCAGACCTCAAACCATAATTGGAAGCCCCGCTATTTTTTCGCCTCTGGACCATGGGAATTTTGCCCATGCGTTCCCTCTTCCACACTTGAGCCGAGGATACCCCTCAAATGGGGTAAGGTGTCCATGTCTGCCAGGGCCGACCCTGGTCTAAGTCTTCATAATATCCAGAAGGTGAAGGCCCTACAAGCCCAAGGGGCACATGGTCTTTTTGTTAAGTTCGAACATTTGCTGACCCCCCAGTACCTCTCTGGGACGGCCCTAGGTGGAAGTCCCCTTGTTGACTTTGGTAAAGAATTTTCTTTTTTGAAGTTTAACCTCTGAACTCATTGATATCTGATCTCTAACCCATATCTTTTAACTTTTGTAGAGCGACCACAAGGCATTACAAACGAACTGTGGGAGATGGTTGCACCGAGCTTAGCGAGACTTGCCAAAAAAGCTGGCCTGAACGCTCCTCCCCCAGCTCCCTCTGCATCAAAATCTCAGGCCTCAAAGAAGAGGGCCCCAGAAGCCCATGCCTCTGAGTATCAGAGGCCGACCTTAAGGCAGAAGAAGGCCTATGATGCTGCAATTCCAATCTCCTCGGCCGACGCCCTCTCGGCCCTCCTGGACCAGCTGAAGTTATCTGACAGTGTGTTCGGCCACAGCATGCAGGCCATGGATGCCATCGGCTCTATAATGACCGAGGCTAATAAGCGCTTTTATAGGGCTTTGAATACCCCCCTGCTGATTGAGTTCGGCCTTCACAAAGCCATCCAGGTATGACTTGTCCCCTCGTCAAAATTTTATTAGTGCAACATCTGACTTTTTTCCAGCTTAACCTCTTCATTAAATGTGCAGGGAGTGGCTGCTATGCACCACTTATCAAACTGGGCTATGAGGAAATTGCCCCTCATCCAGAAGGGGCAAGAGGCCGAGAAGGTTCAGAGTGCCCTAAATGCTGAGGTTGATCGTCTGAAATCAGAGCTGCAGAACTCTGAAAATAAGGTTAAGGGGTTGGAGAAAGACATTTCTCTACTCGTCCAAGATCACGCCAAAGCCCTGAAGGCCAAAGATGACGTTATGCAGTAGAAGGTCAGCTCGGCTGTCAAGGATGCTCTTGAAGATGCCTCGGATAAAATAATTTCTGACTACAAAGCCTCGAATGTATTCATGGGTTTTGGCTTTGAATATCTCGAAAGAGGTATCAAGGCTACTACCAAATGGGATGAAGTCAGAGAGAAGGAGATAGGTTCTCTAAAGGCCTCTGACTTTGTTGGTCTCGGCTTTGCAGACCCTCAGTTTGCTCAGGCACTTCAAGAGGTGGAGGATGAGGCTGCTGCTCCAGCTAAGACTGCAACTCTGGGAGGGACTGAGGTCGGAGGGGCAGACCATACTGATGACGTGGCCGAGGCTGTTAATGTTCCACCCCCACCCCCCCCCCCCCCCCAAACCTTTAGGATTTGTAACTTGTAATAAATAATTTGTAATTTGTAACTCGTAACTTGTAACACCATGGTATTTTGTATTTAAGGAATATTTGTAACAATGCCTCTGAATGCTATATGATCTCTTCCCTTTACTGAATGTCACGTAATCTCTTCTATTATTTTGTTGTAGTGATGTCTTGTTTATACTTGGTCAATATTTATGACCTCAGACCTCTTCACCATTGAATTGTTATTAGGCTCTGAGGTTGTCACCTAAGACGTTATCCTCATAATTAATCTCACCAAATTAACGATGTTAACGGTCTGAGGTCGTCTGCTAAGGTGTCTGAGCTCAGACCTCGTCACCACCGAGTGATGTTATGAAGGTCTGAGGTCGTCACCTAAGACGTTATCCTCATAATAAATTTCACCAAATTTATGATGTTAAGGATCTGAGGTCATCTCATTATGGTGTCTGAGCTCAGACCTCGTCACCACTGAATGGTGTTATGAAGGTCTGAGGTCATCACCTAAGATGTTAGCCTCGTAATAAATTTTACCAAATTTATGATGTTAAGGGTTTGAGGTCATCTCATTATGGTGTCTGAGCTCAGACCTCGTTACCACCGAGCGGTGTTATGAAGGTCTGAGGTCATCACCTAAGATGTTAGCCTCATAATAAATTTCACTAAATTAATGATGTTAAGGGTCTGAGGTCATCTCATTATGGTGTCTGAGCTCAGACCTCGTCACCACTGAATGGTGTTATGAAGGTCTGAGGTCATCACCTAAGATGTTAGCCTCATAATAAATTTCACCAAATTAATGATGTTAAGGGTATGAGGTCATCCGCTAAGGTGTCTGAGCTCAGACCTCGTCACCACTGAATGGTGTTATGAAGGTTTGAGGTCATCACCTAAGATGTTAGGCTCATAATAAATTTCACCAAATTAATGATGTTAAGGTTTTGAGGTCATATGCTAAGGTGTCTGAGCTCAGACCTCATCACTACCGAGTGTTGTTATGAAGGTCTGAGGTCATCACCTGAGACGTTATCCTCATAATAAATTTCACCAAATTAATGATGTTAAGGGTCTGAGGTCATCTGCTAAGGTGTCTGAGCTCAGACCTCGTCACCACCGAGTGATGTTATGAAGGTCTGAGGTCATCACCTAAGATGTTAGCCTCATAATAAATTTCACCAAATTAATGATGTTAAGGGTCTGAGGTCATCTCATTATGGTGTTTGAGCTCAGACCTCGTCACCACTGAATGGTGTTATGAAGGTCTAAGGTCATCACCTAAGATGTTAGCCTCATAATAAATTTCACCAAATTAATGATGTTAAGGGTCTGAGGTCATCTGCTAAGGTGTCTGAGCTCAGACCTCGTCACCACTGATAGGTGTTATGAAAGTCTCAAGTCATCACCTAAGATGTTAGCCTCATAATAAATTTCACCAAATTAATGATGTTAAGGGTTTGAGGTCATCTGCTGAGCTCAGACCTCATCACCACCGAGCGATGTTATGAAGGTCTAAGGTCGTCACCTGAGACGTTATCCTCATAATAAATTTCTCCAAATTAATGATGTTAAGGGTCTGAGGTCATCTGCTAAGGTGTCTGAGCTCCGACCTCGTCACCACCGAGTGATGTTATGAAGGTCTGAGGTCGTCACCTAAGACGTTATCCTCATAATAAATTTCTGGTCTAAGAACGAAGCAACAACTGTCATGGAAACTGATCTTTATTAATAACCTCTTCTCAGTAAGATGGTACATTTACATAAAATTCTACGCAATATCATATGTAATATCTCTTTAGGTGGTCAGCATTCCATGGGCTGGTGAAAGGTTCTCCCTCTAGGTTTTGTAGCCTGTAAGTGCCAGGCACAACCTCTTCTGTTACTTTGTAGGGGCCATGCCAGTTTGGGTGTAGCTTATTTGCCTTTTGTAGGGTCTTCTTTAGCACTAGGTCTCCTAGTGCGATGGGTCTTCACTTCACCCTTTGGTTGTAGAATTTCGCTGCCCGCTGCTGTTAGGCTGCTTTTCTGACCTCTGCGTCTTCTCTTCTTTCTTCGATAAGATCCAGGTCTAGCCTCCTCTCTTTCCCATTGTTGTTTGGGTCGTAGGTCTGAATCCGATGAGTTGGTAGTCCTACTTCCGTTGGTATGACGACCTCTGATCCATGTGCCAGCATGAATGGGGTTTCTCCTATTGGTGTCCTTACCGTGGTTCTGTAGGCCCATAACA
This sequence comes from Sambucus nigra, assembly GCA_949130495.1. NCBI lineage: Eukaryota > Viridiplantae > Streptophyta > Magnoliopsida > Dipsacales > Adoxaceae > Sambucus > Sambucus nigra. Next base: position 164,269,715 of record OX422213.1, on the reverse strand, counting down.
CAGCGTAGACCTCTTCTGCCTATCTCCCCTTCGCATCTTCTAACCTTTTCTTGATTTCGTCCAAGATGGTACTGTTTGTGACCTCGGTCTGGCCATTTGCCTGAGGTCGACCAGGAGATGAGAAGAACTGTTTAATCCCCACTTTTAGGCAATACGTTTCTAAGGAGGAGTTCTTGAACTGGGTCCCATTATCCGAGATGAGAGTGTTTGGGAGGCCATATCTGCATATAATGTTCCTCCAAATGAACTGGAAGGTATTATGCTCTGTAATTGTTTTCATCGGTTTTGCCTCCACCCACTTTGAAAAGTAGTCAATGGAAACTATCAAGAATCTATAGTTGTTGACGGCTCTTCGCAAAGGTCCTACCAAGTCAATTACCCATACCAAAAATGGCCATGGAGAAGAGATTGACGTCATAGGTTGATGGGGTTGATGAGGGATAGTGGCGAACCTTTGACATTTATCGCACCTCTTCACATAGTCTGCAACGTCCTTAGACAAGGTAGGCCACCAGTATCCCTATGTGATGATCCTCTTGGCTAAGGGCCTTCCCCCTATGTGGCTAGAGAAAGAACCCTCATGAACCTCCTGTAAGACCCGGGGTACTTCCATGGGATTCACACATCTGAGGAGGGGCAATAGAAACCCCTTTTCGTATAAGACGTCTCCTATCATTGAGAACTTGGCAGCCCTGTACCTCAACTTTCTCCTTTCTAGCATGGACTCAGACAGCTCTCCCTCTCTTAGGTATCTGACGAGCGGGTCGATCCATGAGTCTCCTAGGTTCACATTGTGATAATGGCTACATACCTCGTCCTCCTCGATGGTTTCCTTTCCTAAGACCTCGATTGGAATGGTCCTTCCCATATCTTTCTTCACTGCTGAGGCCAGCCTTGCCAATGCATCAGCGTGATTATTGCTCAGTCGAGGAAATCTCTTCAGTTTTGCCTCTTCAAAATATTCTAACAACCTTCTTACCTTCTTCAAGTACTTGGCCATCCTTTCGTCTTTGGCCTCGTATACCCCCAGTACTTGATTGACAACCAACCTTGAGTCGCTATGGAGTAGGAGTCGCTTTACTCGAAGAGTTATTTCCAATAAGAGACCTGCTATCATGGCCTCATACTCGGACTCGTTGTTTGAGGCTTGGAAGTTGAATCTCAAGGCGTATTCAATGTTGGCGCCATCTGGAGCTGAGAGTATTAGTCCGGCACCGCTTCCACTGTCGCAGGAAGATCCATTAATGAAGAGGCTCCATACGTCTGTATCTGATGAGAAGACCCCTTTTCTCATAACTCCCTTCTTGAAGAGGTATCGATCCTCTTCATTCTCTTCTATCCCGCTCCTGGTTTTGCCTGAAATGACCTCTTCCCGATCTCAAAAGACGTTTGGTGTCGTCTCTTCCAAATCTCGGAAGACACTACGGTTCGTCTCCTTCGAATCTTGGAAGACATTACGGTTCGTTTCTTCTGAATCTCGGAAGACACTAAGGTTCGTCTCTCCGTCGTCATCTAAGCCTTTCACTGTCTCGGCCTCTTCCAAACTTCTACCGGCTTCTTCCCAGGTGAATTCTGTGATAAAGTTTGCGAGGGTCTGCCCCTTGATGGCTGTCCTAGGCTGGTAGGTAAGATCATATTCTCCTAGTTCGATGGCCTAGGTCATCAATCTTCCAGACTTCTCAGGTTTGTGCAGAACCTGCCTTAGTGGGGAGTCAGTGAGGACTACCATGGAGTGAGATTGGAAGTAAGGCTTCATTTTCCTTGAGGCATGTATTAGGGCATAAGCCAACTTCTCCATTCGGGGATAATTTTATTCAGACCCTTGAAGGGCCTTACTGTTGAAGTACACAAGCCTCTGGACCCCATCCTCTTCCCGTATGATGGTCGTACTGATGGCTGATTCAGAGACTGCCAGATACACAAACAACCTTTCCCCCGTAATGGGCCGAGACAGCAATTAGGGAGACCCTAAGTGGGACTTGAGTTGGTTGAAGGCTTTTTCACACTCTTCGTCCCATTGGAAGGCCTTTCTTAGAACTTTAAAGAATGGAAGACACTTGTCCGTTGCCCTAGAAACAAACCTGTTAAGGGCAGCCACTCTTCCCGTGAGTCTCTGGACATCCTTGATACTCCTAGGAGTCTTCATGTCGATTAATGCCTTGATGGGTTCGCTTCAATCACCCTCTGATTAACAATGAATCCCAGGAACTTCCTAGCTCCTACTCCGAAGACACACTTTGCTGGGTTGAGTTTCATTCTGTATGAGTCTATGACATCGAAGGTCTTCTCAAGGTCTGCTACGTGAGTACATGCTTTCAGGCTCTTCGTTAGCATATCGTCTACATATACCTCCATGGTCTTACCTATTTGCTCTTCAAACATCTTATTGATAAGACGTTGATACGTTTCCCCCGCATTTTTCAGACCGAAGGGCATCACCTTGTAGCAGTACGTCCCTTTGTCAGTAATAAAGGTTGTCTTCTCAGAGTCTTCAGCATCCATGAGGATTTGGTTGTAGCCTGAATAAGCGTCCATGAAGCTCATGAGTTCATGCCCTAACATTGCGTCCAGCATCTGGTTTATCCTAGGTAAGGGATAGCTGTCTTTTGGGCAAGACCTGTTCACGTGAGTGAGTCTACACACATTCGCCACTTCCCATTGGCCTTAGTCATGATGACTGCATTTGAGAGCCACTTCGGGTAGGTAACCTCTCTTATGAACTCGGCCTCTTCCAACTTTTTTACCTCTTCTCGGATGACGTCATACTTCTCCCTGGAGTAGACTCTTCGTCTCTGCTTGATTGGCTTGACATCTCTGTCCACGTTGAGCTTGTGGCTCATGACCTCAGGGTTGATGCTAGGCATGTCTGCGTGACTCCATGCGAAGACACTCTGTCTCCTCCTGAGGAAGTTTATCAGCTCTTCCTTGATTCCTGGCTCTAGGGCCTTACCGACCTGGATATTTTTTTCTGACTCGTCCTCATTAAGGACGATGGATTCCACCTCCTCCGCGGCCTCACCCTTCTTTAATTTTGTTTCATCTCTTGGGTCAAGAGTGTGAATGTTGTAAGTCGTGGTTGCTCTCTTATGGGCTTCTCTCTCTTCGGCCGATTTGAAGTAACACTCCCGCGCCGTGGTCTGGTCCCCTTGCACTTCCCCTACTCCATAAGGAGTCGGGAATTTTAGCATCTGGTGGACCGTCGACGGCACAACTTCAAACTCTTTAAGGGACACCCTTACTATGATGAGGTTGTAGGCCGAGAAGATGTTTTCATCCATAGCAAAAAAGTTTATCTTCTTGGTCAGCCTCCTAGGCCACTCATCCCCCATCCGTACATCCATCTCATACATGCCCAATGGGTGGACCTTTTCTCCACTGAAGCCTATCAATGGGTGATGATAGGGCACCAGCCTTGCCCTGCTAAGACCCAGGCTCTTGAAGCAAGGACAAAACATCACGTCTGCTGAGCTTCCCCCGTCTATGAGGATCCTCCGTACCTCGCACCCATGCACCCTTGTTGTTATGACCAAAGGGTCTTCATGGGGGGCTAAGATACCCTTGAAGTCGAGTCTGGATAATCCCACTACGAGGGTGTCCATGTCTACCTTCTTCCTCTTCTGCACTGCATCAGAAGACGTTAGATTCACAACTTTGATCTTGGCCAATGACCTGGCCTCTGCTACATGAGCCTTCCTGTCGGCTACCTCAGAGCCACCTCCTGCAAATCCCCCACATATGGTGCTAACACCAATGGAAATCATACCAACCCTCTTCATCGGGGTGTTGTCATCCTTTGGCGGAAGATCCGAGTCATCTTCATTATCTCCTTCTGAATCATCGCCCCTTCTGGCCAGGACATTTTCGCGGCATCTGTCATCTCTTCTTTTCTTAGGGTCATCTCTTCCACCCCTTGGAGCCTTACCATCTACATACTTCCTCAGCTTTCCAAATTTCAGCATCTTCTCAATCTCATCCTTTAAAGCGAAGCATCTATCTGTGACATGGCCATGATCCTGATGGAACTCGCACCATAAGTTTTTGTTCCTCTTATGTGGCGGGGCCTTCAGTTTCTCTGGCCACCTCAGAGTCCGGTCATTCTTAATCTCATTGAGGATGTGCTCACAGCTCATAGTCAGAGGAGTGTAATGAGCGAACTTGTCATCTCCTGACCTCTTCTTCCCCTCTTTCTTACCTTGGGACTTTCCTGTGCTACCGCGGTTCTCCTCCGCATGCTTGGAGGCCATTGCCTCTTCTGCATTCATCACTTTCCCTGCGGTTGCCAGCAGCTCCGCCATGGACCTAGGTGGTTCTTCCGCCAGTTTCCACAATAGCTTCCCCTTTTGGAGGCCTCCTATAAGGGCGGTCATGGCTACGCTCTCTTCATAATCTTCCACCTCCAATTTCTCTTTGTTGAATCTTGCTATGTAGTCTTTTAGGCTCTCACCCTTGGCCTGTTTGACATACAGTAGGTGGGTAGTCTTCTTTTGGGGTCTTACCCCAAAGCAGAAGTTGTGGATGAACTTCTCAGCCAAGCCTTTGAAGTTCTCAATTGAGTTCTTCGGAAGGGAGGTGAACCAACTATGCGCTGCCCCTGTCAAGGTCCCTGAGAAGGCCCTACACTTCATCTCATCGGGTATCTAGTAAATGTCTTCTGCCGAGTGATACATCTCGATATGGTGTACAGGGTTAGTGCTACCATCATACATGGGAGTCACTGTAGGAGGCTTGAACTTGGATGGGGTTAGGAACCCCACTATCCTAGCCACAAATGGGGATCCCTCTGAGTAATACCTTTGTAATGGGTCCCTGCTTTTAATGAGGTCTCCTATCTTCTCCTCAAGGAATTGGATAGAATCATTCCAGGGTCTTCTGTCATCAACTTGACCGAAGTTATCCCTTGCCACCTCCCTGCGATGGACAGAGGGTTCCCTAGCCACGACACGTTAGATTTTGACCTCTTCCTGTTCTCGGCCTCTTCTTTAACAGGGTCGGCCTTGGTCTGGCTTACCCTTCCTACCCCTCTCTGAGAGCCTGCTGCGCTCCTCAACCTTGATAGCCTATGTCTTAGGTCATTCACCGAGCCCAGCCTCTCGAAGGCCGACCCTATGCTCAACCTATCAAAGACCGACCCTCTTTGTTGGGCCTCTACTCCTCTTCGGCCGACACATCCTTGACTCTGCCTAAGAGGTTGTATAGTGTTATTTGACACCTCATAGGGCTCCCAGCAGTCTTCTGGGGCTTCTTCAGCTTCTAGGTCATCATACTTGTCCTCTGGGCAACGTCCCTTTTTCGCTGGGGTATAGGTTGGTCCTTCATTGGCGCCTGGGGTGGTCCCCTGGCATCAGGATGAGGCCGAACTTCCGTCGGAGTGATCATATCCGGTGAGACTCCAGGTGGCCTCATCATAGTTTGACTGAGCTGAGCAAATTGCTCCTTCATGGCTTGTTGTGTTGTAGCTAATGATTTCAAGGCCGCTGCTACCTCCACCATTTTGGACTGGGGGTGCCTGACTGGAACTAGGCCCTCCACCCACAGGCGGCGAAAGAGGCGGTGGTAACTCTGGTGCCATGTGTTAACAATAAAAGAGCTTGAGCAGCAAGTGAGCTTAATACCTTAAAGGACCTCTTTCAATGGTGAAACAGCTCCACGCAAGGGGTGGTTACTGGTTCACCACCAGAGTCTTCGGTGAGGTTAAGATGAAGAAAAGGAAGAGATAGTTTCTCGTTCCCACTGACGGCGCCAAAATGATGATGCTGAAATTTAGCACCACCAGGTAAGGTGTTTTCAAGCTCAATATAAGAATAACAATGGCAGCACAACTATATAAAGAGATAAGAGACTGGGATCAGGATAAGAGGAAAGAGAGCCAGGATATAAGTGGTTCAGCCAATTTGGCCTACGTCCACTGTGAGTGTGTATGAGTCATATCACTGAATGAAGGCACTAATGGTCATGGATACAACCTCTCAAGCTTTCTCTCTCCACTATATATCTAGACAGTTTTTGCTAGGGTTTTATATCTGGGATCCTTTTGCAAGGTAGAGGATGACCTCTATATATAGTACCTAGGGGGTGTAATGTAGCCCCCATGCATGTAATGAGCATGTGTGTGGTAGCCTCACCAATGTGGAAGTGCTATCTGTCACTGTCACATGTAAGGAATGATGATGAAATATCCTCCCCACGTGTGGAGAATAATATTGTTACAACTGATTTGTGACCATGTGTCCTTATCCAAATGTCAACAGATGCTCGGCTGCCATATTGGTGCATGACCTCGGCCTGGGAGAGGCCGAGCTATAAAGGCTCGATAAATGTCTTCCGAGATGTGCCATAGGGAGTCTCAGCCTGATCTCAGTCGAGACATTATGATGGGGTCGGCCCCAGCCGAGGTTGGACTGATTCCATATTGAAGGTTACCAAGGCTTCTTGTCACCTCGGCCTACACTCGACCGAGGTTTCCATACCCAGGTATATGAGAATGCTGTTGATGCCTGTGACGCACGTAGTGTCCATTGGAAATGTAGGTTGAAGCGTCCTCCTGGGCCGACCTTACTAAGGCCGAGGGATGATATCGTGGGCCCATGGCTTATCCAGGGTCGATCAATATCTCGGCCATCACCTCGGTCGAGGTTGGTGTCTCTGGGCCGAGGTTACACTTGGGGCATATCATTGTTGATTGTTGAAACTGTGGTATTGGCAGGCTTTTCATACCTTTCGGGAGTGAATTGTCCGGATACTTTCTTTGGCTCAACTTTTGTCTTTATAAGACTTTCTTGGATCTCCACTCTTGCTTTCTAGAAGGCTAAAAAATGGGGGTAATACTGTGCTCCCATTGTTGCTCGAACATGGGGTAAAAAGTTCTTCTTCACAATATTGACATGTTCCTTTTCGAAAGGCCGGTTGGTCATGGTGGCCACTTTATCTCTCCACCTTGTTATGAAAATACCGATAGTTTCCCCGAGATTCTATTTGAGAAGTTCTAAATCATGACGGGTAACCTCCAACTCCTCATTGTACTTGTAATGTGACAAGAATTAAAGGGAAATGCCCTCCCAATTACGAATTCTAGACTCCTCGAGAGATAATAGCTAGTGAAGAGCGTTGTCCTTCAATGTTTTTTTGTAAAATTTGGGCCATTATTTCCTCAGAGGCTCCTAGGAGAGTCATGGCTCGGTGGTAACTTCAAAGATGAACAATTGGGTTCCCGCTACCCCAAAACTTCTCAATGTTGCGCATTTTAAACTTTTTTGGCACCGTTTCCTTAGGGTAGGGAGACATATGGGTGTAATCCATGTAGTTCCCGGATATTTGGACTCGATCAAACATCTTAGTGAATAATTTAAGGTCCTCCTTGACCTTTTTCAATTTTTCTTCATTCGAATTAGTGATCACGGGCAGGTTAGCCCCCAGCTGGGTAAGATTCGACATTGGGAGTTGAGTTGGCGATGGCCCATTGGAAGGAGGGTCTTGTGGAGCATTCTTGTACTCTTTAAGGATCCAAATAGGCTCAGGTGTGGGTGGACCCATAGCGCGAGGGAAGAGGACCTCGGGCTCTTCAAGAATACGAATTCGATTTGGCTGCATCTTATGAACCTCAGTTTGAAGGTTTTCAATCTTAGCAGTAAGTTGGTCTAGAACCATCATCAAATTAGGCTTCACATTTGGTACTTAGTCTGTTCTCTCCATGGAAAGAGGGTGAAGGTGGATCCTGGACTTGTAGGAAGTAGCGGTATTACTGATAGAGCTTCAGGGTGGTTCGACGAAAGACCGAAGTGAATAGGGTGCAAGCCAAGGGTCGGGTATGAGATCGAATTGTAAAGGAAAAATAATCCGAATTTATTTTTGAAGGAGAGGAGGGAAAAACCTTTAATATTTAAAAGGAAGGAAATGTTTTTAATATTTTGATAAGAGGGGAAAAAGTGTTTTTGACACTTTTGGTATGGAAGGAGGGAAAAACTAGAAGAGAGTCTGAGCATGATTATTATTACTATTATTATTATTGTCATTATCATTATCATCATCATTCTTCTTCTTCTTCTTCTTCTTCTTCTTCTTCTTATTATTATTATTATTATTATTATTATTATTATTATTATTATTATTATTATTATTATTATTATTATTATTATTATTATTATTATTATTATTATTATTATTATTATTATGATGATGATGATGATGATGATGATGATGATGATGATGATTATGATGATGATGCCAATGATGTTTTCACTTGAATTAGGTTTACCTAAATGCAAAAGAAGTTTTGGACGACACCCGAGCCTATTTGTAAAACATTGTTTAACTTGTTTCCAGGCTCATGGGTAGGGTCCCATTTTGAAAAAGATGAAATTGCATGAAAATTTAGGCGACATGTCGACCCGTCATTTCTGCAGAGTTTTGGGTTGTAATTGACAAATTACATATGAGTGCCCTAGTTTTGACGCCTATATGAGGGTATGCAATTGTTTAGTTAGTGGAAAAGTTCACCCCTTTAGCATGACTTCCAGGATATACGTCTTGCTTTTTAGTGAAATCGGTACGTGTGGACCAACTATTTTATATAGCTGAGTGTACGTGAATTGACCCTCTATATACCTCGTGGAGACAATATACCTGAACGAGTTCCCATCTACATACCTCCCATTATGACTTCGATCAATCGGTACGATGCAGTGGGAACCGTTCGATATTCTCCAAAGGAACTTGGCCAATGGAAGGTGGGACTCTTTTTGCTTAGGCGAACTGCGACCTGCCGAACCAACGCCTATCACAAAGTGACTCCCCAGTTATGGGACACAATTTGGCCAATAACCATGATCTTTGGAGATGTAGTGTACAAAATGAATGATTCTTGACTAGTATATTATGGAGAGTGTATTTTATTTTGCATGATGAGCACTATACTAACAGGGAAAAATGCACAAGTATCTTGAAAAGTAAATCTAGCATGGAGCATGAAGATTACACTAAGCATGGATATGTGAGAGTGAGTGATGTGTGAATATCTATAAGTGAGTGATAGGTAGTGAACTTAAGCATGGATCAACTACTAGTGGTGTGTGATACATGTGAGTGAGCATGGATATAGACAAGTGAAGGTAAATTTTAGTGACACCTAGGCATGGATATTTTAAGCGGTGTGTGCAACATGTGGATATAAGTGATCCTACGTGTAGGTAGTCTGAAGTGTACATGGAGAGTATCTACAAGTGTGAGTGAGGGGTGATATAATCATGAGGAATATATATGCAATAAATAATAGAGGAGAAAAAAGGGATATAGGTAGGTTCATACATACACAAGTAAAAATGATAACACCCATGTAAACAGAGTTTAGCCCTCTTATAATGAACAAGTCCCTAGCAGAGTGACCACCGTAGCCATCCCTTCCCTTTCCTTAGGGTCCATCCTCTCCTTCCTACCGTCTCGGGGGGTGGGGTGAAGTTTTCGCACCCTTTTCTCTAGGAGTGCTTCGATCTTCGTTAATGTGAGGTTAATGTAAAGAGATGGAGCTGCCAACCTATTTTTCACAAAATAGAAAAAATAATATGTTGCCACCTTGAGAGAATGACATCGAAGACAAACTAATGCCTATGAAACCAATAGTTTGGAGTATCCGTTGCTAAGTTACGAAATGGAAAGGTTTTAGGCACTCATCCTACCCTTTCAGTCTCTCGTGGACTTGTGTTACTATTTCCCTTAATTTCTCTGTGAAGTGTGTGTGTATGTATATGTTAATGGAGATTAGAATTGCCCGACTCATATAATGGAAAATATAAAGTGAGGTCATTAAAAGGAATTTTCCCAAAGTAATAATTAGAAAATATGATGTGTGCGCATATTGAGGTATTGATCGGCATAATGGAACGATAATATTTATTAGATAAGATGCGCAAGTATGAATGACAAGCATGATATATATATGAATAATATATAGATAAGATATGAGAAAGATTAAATTATGAATAATAGAAAATTGGACTCGAGTCTCGAGTGTTAGCCCGAAATGCCTACGTAGCCTATAAAGGCATCAACGTCCACGTATTTCTCATGTGGCAAATGGGTGGGGTTAATCCCATAGATATGAAAAGGAGTTTATTATATGTGTGTTTATAGAAAAGATATTTTGGTTTTGAAAAAATGTGGTGAATAATCCCCTTGGAATTTATAGGTGTAACTCTCTTTCTATTTGTTTTTATTTTTTCTTATAGAAAATAAACTATGTGAAATATAACTAATAAAGGATGAGATTTTAATGTGATGAACTAAAGTAAAAGCCAGATTAAAAATTTATTTTACTAATGAGAAAATAAAGAATTTATAGAGAGGGGAGGATATCTGGACCTTCTTTAGAGAATTATGGCTTGATCTTCATCCTTGATGAGATCCCTTGAATGTTGGGATGAATGTTGGATGAGAGAAGGATATTTTGCTAAATTGTGTATGAAAATGATGGGAATGAAAGATGGAAATGAATTTAACACAAGGAGAATTCGCTGATTGCAAAAGAATGTTGTTGAGATTACTGATATTGATGGATTTGAGGTGTGTATTGAGAGTGACCTCATGCATTACATTTATAGGGTGGGGGGACTACCTATCGGAATACCCCTAGACTTGCCAATCGACAGGTGACCCTAGACACACTGTCGATAGGTAGGCAAATGGACATGCCAATCAATAGTCTCGTCCATATTTTTCTAGAAAAATGGTCATAGAACGCAATCCGTAATACAAATCATGCGCGGGGAATTCCGTTAGAAAGTAAATTAATGGACCTTTAAAATTCCTTTGGGCCTCTCCCGGGTCCGAGAGTTGACTTTGGGTCAAACGGGGCTCAAAAGTGCTCGTCTGTCATTTGGATGGGAGATCGTCAGACGGTAATGGATCGTTCGTCAAAACTGTCAGTCTGAATCCTATACGAGGCCTATCACTGGAAAGGTTATGCGTGGAAATTTGATCTTCCAAAGAGATTTCATTAATTTAGAGAGTCGACCTTGGTCAACAAGGGCTCGGAAGAGCTCGGTGACCTTTCGGAGTAAAATAGGTCATTTGTCCATACCATAAAACTTATTCGTGCATGGGGCAGACTCTTGGAAAGGGTATTCTATTTCCTTTAAAGAATCATCCAATATCATTTGAGATGAAGAGTTAACCTTGGTCAAACGGAGCTCGGGAGTGCCCTGTGGCCTCGGAATCAGTTTTTGAGGGAAAATGGATTGTTTAACCGAACGGTTATGCTTTTTTTGTGCAGGGTATGGACCGTTGGAGAGGGATTTCGATACCTTTGAGGATTCATTAATCTTTATCTTTGACGATGGAGTTGATTGGGGTCAAATTGGGGCATAGGAGAGCTCGGTGGCCTCCAGATTGGTTTTTGATAGTAAAATGGTTCGTTCATTCGAACCGTTGTGTCGATTCTTGTATAGGGTGGACCATTGGAAAGGTAATTCATTTCGCTTCAAAGATTCATTGAACTTTTTCTCTGACAATGGATTTAACCAGAGTCAAATAGGGTCGATAGCTCCCGATGACCTCTAGACTTGGACTCAGAGTATGACCTAGGGTTTATAGTGAAAGGGAGGGGTGTTAGGGACCTAAGGAGAGACATAAGGGGTCCTAAAATATTGTGTCTACACTCACACTTTTGAGTAGAATATGAAAAGTAAGTTTGAGTTGAGCATGGTAGGTGAGATTACATTCTTCCTAGGTCTCCAGGTTCGTAAGCTTGAGGATGAGATATTCATATCTCAATCCAAATATGCAAGAGACCTTATGAAGAAATTCAGTCTAGACTTCGAAAAGCACGCTCACACCCTTATGATTCCATCAAAAAAGTTTAGAAAAGATGATTTAGGCAACAACATAAAGAGGACTTTATATCGTAGAATGATAGTTGACGTTATATTGCCTTTAGTGTTGGTGTCTGTGCGCGATACCAGGAGTCCTCGAAAGAGTTACACTTACACGCTCTTAAATTCATTATCAAATACGTGAGTGGGACTCTATCATACGATATTTGGTATTCCTTCGATACCAATGATCGCTTATTCGGATGCAGATTGGGCCAAGGATGTCGATGGGTGTGGGACCACTTCAAGTGGGTGTTTATACTTCGGTAATGCTCCTGTCTCATGGATGAACAAAAAGCAAAACTCTATGTATTTGTTCATAATAGAGGCTAAGTATATAGCCACTGGTAGTTGTTTCACGCAACTCTTGTGGTTGAAGCAAACGTTGGAGGATTACGGCATTTCACAGGGCACGATGAGTATTTCCCATGCGAATATGAGTGCCATTCATATTTCTTGTAATTTAGTCCATCATTCACCCACAAAGCACATTAGGATACTTGATCACTTTATTTGAGACCTAGTTGATGAGAAGGTTATATCCTTGATATTTCTGAGCACTGATCATTATTTAGCTATATTTTTATGAAATCCTTGATGCACAACGATTTCGGATCTTAGGAAGTCTTTAGTTATTTTCACCATTGACTAAAATTGGATATGCTATCTAGTATAAGGATTCATATTTATTCCTATTTCTATATTGTACTATCATTGTATTCATCGTTTTGATTTTGATATATTTTTCAAAAACTCCAAAAAGATTTGTGTTTATCTGGAAAAATTTGGAAAAATACAAAAGGGTTTTCGGTTTCTTTTTAAGAAAAGTGAAAAAACCAAAAAAAAATTATTTTTGATAATTTTTTTGAAAAATTCAAATAAGATTTTGTATTTTTTTCACACCATATATGGATGAACATTAAAGATGTCACAGTCACCCATTCATTATATATCCACGTGGCTCTTTTGTAGTGTTTTGAGATGTGACATCATTTCGATGTATGGATTCATTAAGATGTGATACGTTTACTACTTGCTACATGTTTGACTCCTTGTTACCTTTAATTCACATGAGCACAAAATTATTTGAGTATTGTGCTTACCTTTCACGTGTCGGTTGTAGTGTTTTGATCTCAAACTTGCTTTTAGAACGAACAAATATGAAAAAACGAGATAGTGAATGTAGTACTTGTAAAAACCATTGCCCAGATTGGAAAAAATTGAAAATCATATCTCTAGTAAATTTGGTATATATTTAAAGCAATTGAATCGGGCTACGAAAGAGAAGTTGTCTTTGGGTGAATACCTACCATTTACAAAAAGAAAAGGATCCTAAAAGATTAAAAGCATATAAAAAGAAAAAAATAAGTGCCAGTCCAATTTCAAATAACATCGAGGCTTCGCTACATATGAACATTGATTTCTTCAAAAATATTTGAGTGAAAAGAAATTCAATATGTGAGCTTTGAGGGAGTTAGATTGAAGATTAATGAGTTTGCATGTCCTGAAAAATTCTCGTAAAAGCATTACATAGTTTTGGGTGTTATTGGTGTGAAAACAACTTATGATTTTACACATAAGGTAGACTTTTAGATATTTGTTGGTGTTGTCTCATTCCTTCTTGCAAATGTGTTGTGTGTCTACGTTGATTAACCTATAAAATGTGTGCAAACCCCAACATTTTGTTTCCATGATTTGATTATTTTTTTGTTTCTCCATGGTGTGTTATTTTGTAAAAAATATTTCTTAAAAATTTAAAAAAAATCAAAAATAGTTGATGAGGTCTTTTCAGATTATCATTGCATGATTATTCATTCTTTTCCCTTTGTTATGATATTTTGTTGTGCTTGGTGATGTTCCCTATATGTTTCATGATTATTTTTTACTCCTTGCCTATTTCAAACAAAATAAAAGGGGGAAAACAAATTATGGGGGAGATTTTCGTAGCTTTATGCATTTTATTTGATATTTTTCAAACTCGATGCATAATGGGGTATTTCCTTTGTTTTATATGTTTAGGTATTTTGTAAGATCATATTTGAAAGACAAAGTGCCCAAGAGAAGACAAAGAAGAAGTGAAGATTTGAAGACTTTGTTTTGAAGATAACTGCATCTTTATACCTATCCATTTTAGGGTTTGGTGCGGGGGGGGGGGGGGGGGGGGTATTGGGATATTGTATTCGTCTTAGGGAATTATTTGTAATTTGGATTTTGGTCTTTATGTTTTTACCGGAATAGCCAAATGGGGGGATATTTCTAAGCAAATGATTTTTATCATTTTCTCATAGCTTAGGCTACATTTAGTTCGAGGAATATACCGCTACCTATTGATTCGATCCGTCACGAAGAACCAATTTTTATCATCTTTAAATTCAAGAAGATATTCAAAATAAAAGGTATATAAAAATTTAGGATTTTGAATTTATTTTTGTTTATATTTGGGAGTTATTTTTCTTAAAATCGAGGCATTTTTCTAACATTTTTCTCGATTTAAAAATTTTAAAATACGCCAATGTTGTTCAAATGAGATGGGAATCTCATTCAAACGACTTTGCAATCATGTTTGAGGTTGTCATTTTAAGGTTCCTTTAATTGAACATTTAACGAGGGCGTACTATTTTTCACGTTTGGAGCTCATTTGAAGCTCGTTGAAACGATATTAGGACTTCATTCAAATGACATTGGTGTAGTTCAAACGAGAGCCTTTTCTTGTTCAAACGACACTTAATTTTCATTTGAACGAGACTCGCTGCCTCAAATTTTGTGTTGACTTATAAATACATGCTTTGTACAGAAAATTGCCGAGCCTTTTGTGAATTATATTTTCTGAAAACCTACTGCAAAAGTACTAACTTTTTTTAGGTCAAAAACCTATTTTGATTCACCATCATCACTCCGAAATATATATGCGAATAAGTTTAAAACCCTAGATAGTTCCATATATGAGTTTCTTATGTAGATATTCTCTTCATTGCTGACCCATTGGGGTTCTCAAGGGGATCATTGCTCAAAGTAAGGCCAAGTCTGATCGATGGATACCGAGGGTGGACTGCCACTTGTGGATGACAATGGACTAAGACATATTTTGTAGAGGTTTTTGTAAGTTACATCTTGTAAAAACTCTAGAGTACTGATAAGAGGTTTTACCCACAAGGGGTTTTTCCTCCATTTGCCTTGTCGTGTTTGCATGCTTTAAATTTTATCTGCTTCATCACCTAGTTTCTTATTCAGGGTAACAAGATAAAATTTGGAAATGTGTGTGATGGACACTTAGTTATATAAATTATCCATTAAGATCATAAGTGCACTCTTAATAGCAGTAAATACCTCGGCTTGTGATAAATGAAGTATTTTCCTTATCGTGAGGTTTCCTCTTGATCTAGTTGTAGCCTGCTTATGTGTCCCTAAAATTGGGCATCTCATATCTAGAAGTGGCCTCAACCAATTGATCAGTACAAGGTAAATTATAATCATCTTTCAATCAAGCTTTGTTGGTGTCAGTGAAGTTAATACACATACGTCACTTGTCATTATTTGTCTTGAAGATCGATACATTAGAAAGCTAATCTAGGTATTTGGCATCTTAGATGAAATTCATTTTTGTAACTTCTCTACCTCTTCTTGTAGGACTATGTTCTTCTCCTAGATGAAGACATAACATATTTACTTGATCGGCTTGACATCTTTGACTATGTTGAGTTCATAAAATATGAATTCTGGATTAATTTTTGGCGTTTCTTCATAAATATAAGAAAAAACCATTTTTCACTGCCTTAGAAAGTCAACTAATTCCTTCTAGAGGGTAGGGTCTAGTGACGGTGATCTGGGCTATTATCTTCGGGTGTTCATCATCTAAGATAACCGATTCAATTTCTTATACGACTTATCCTATTACCATCTCAGCCTCCTCCCATGGATCCAATGTTTCAATCTTGTAGGTAATGGTTAATTTCTTTTGTTCCTACTAGTCAACTGAAGTGCACTAGTACTCTCTGAATTCAACTTGGTTCCCTTTAACCATGTTGACCCCTAACGAGTAGTGAATTTCAGACATTGGTGAATAGTAAAAGTTATCACTTCAAAATTTTTTAACCCTACCCTATCGAAGCTAATATTATATACCGAGTTGATGTTCTTACCTAGGATAAAGAAACAGATATTCTCTGTTCGACAGGTCGGCCGAAAACCACTCACTATATTTAAATTAATTGTTGCTAATTTCTAAACCTTTTCTCTAGAGAAATCGATGAGGGGTTTGTGGTAAGCTTCACATTTGTTGTCTCACAACCCTAAACCTTTAAAGCAATTAAAGAATAAGATGTATGTCGAATTTTTATTGTCAACCCAAACTCTATCCACCTTCCCTTCATGTACCATAATTGTGAAAACTAGGGAGTAGTCATGAGGATCAAAACACTCTTGATAGATTGTCTTTTGAGAAACCTACCACTAAAAGATCTTTATTTACTTTCCTCAGAGGGGTATCTACATCACTGGTTAGGTTGATCATCCTAATATAAGCATAAGCCTTTGCTTCATTGAGGCAGGCTTTCCTCTTTGCTATTTCATCTCTGCTACTAGCATCTCCTTCTATAATAAATTTACACCTAAGAGAGATCATATTTACCTCGTGCATAGGATCCTTAGGTCAACTAGGTAGGTCCGGGTCATCTTCGTAATTGTAATTTCTAATTTTTTTTGTTATCTCCTTTTATGAAAGGAGATTATGATCATTTCCAGGGTTCTTACTCGTTCCTTTGATCTTCTCAGCCACTCCACTGCATAAATTTTGACAATTTTGTTCTTCGGATTAGGTTCTCTTTCTCACTCTTCAGGGCTATGCAATTATCAATTTTATGGCCATGGTCCTTCTGCAACTAGATGTACTTACTCTTATCTCTTTATTTTGGAGAATATTTTATCTTTCCAATCCATTTCAAGTTTTTTTTTCCAGATCTCTTTTATAATATGGTGAACGCTAACTATCAGAGGAGCGTATTTGTTATATCTCTTTGGCTTCTCCACCTTTTTATCCTTTTTCTTTTTCTTCTTTGATCTCTTGTTGGAATTATTCTTCCAGTTGTTTGACTCGTTAGTGGCCATAGCTTCCTCTATCTTCATTATTTTTCTTGTTTTGGCCAATAATTTGATTATAGTCTATGGTGTCTCCTTAGCCAGTACATAATAAACTTCTCGATTCGCATTCCACTGATTAATGCAGTTATCGCTATCTTCTCATCATTGTTAATGACTTTTAGCTTCTCATTATTAAAGTGGGTGATTTACTTATGGGTAGTCTAGATGTTTTTTGAAGAACATTTAGCAAATGAGCCACCCTTTTACAACGCTTGTCTCCAAAATAGAAGTTATTGATGTAGAGGTCGACCAGTAGATCGGTGTCGGATCTGTGATCGTAGTAGAGAATTCGTGACAACGCATCTCATTAGAGGACTGAGTAGTAGAAGATTGGTATTGCTCCACATGTAAAGATGGATCAATTTTACCATCATACTTCAGAGTTACCCTAGGTGGATTGATTTTAGGGGGTGTGGGATAATCCATATGATTAGGCATAAATTCTTCCGAATTTATCCCTTAATTTTGTTACTTTTAGCACCTCGAACAACGTAATCGATTCGACTTTATCTCATAATCTTGCTACTGACTTATCCTTAAAAGTACATCGAGTTTCCGTAATTTTATACGAATTTTGTAGGTATTTGATGTCAAGAAATGAAAGAAGGAGACCGAAAGAATAAAGAAAGAAAAGAAGGAAAGTCAAAAGGGCAAAAGCATAATTTTTACCTAGAATTCGGATGAGTTACCTAAAGAGAAGTTGAATATATCTCACTCATGAGTACATAGGAAGAAACGACATCTCAATCGGAGTCCCGGAACAAAAGATATGAGCAGTCAAAGATGAGAAAAAAAGTCAAATAGGCAGACCAGTCCGCCCCTACCCCTAACCGGTCCGCAGTGCCATACTCCAGAAGACCCTGGATCGAAAGCATACCGAAGAAGTGTGAAAAATAAAAGAACCGGTCCGCCAGAAAATCAAAAGAACCGATCTTCTTGGGAGGCAGACCGGTCCGCCTAAGGCCCGGACCAGTCCAGCCATCGAGATCTTCAAATCTTATCTTCTCCTAAGAAGAGTCCTAGTGCAACTGAAACTCTTGAATTCTTCTAGGGTATAAAGACCTATTTTATTATCCTTATTTGAACGGAGAATTTTAGTTAGTTTTCTATTCTTTTTCAGAAACCCTAGTTTAGCAACAATTTTAGTTTTAATTCCAATAGTTGAAGATTATTCCGAAGTTCTTTGATTACAAGTTTTATTAATTGCTGCTGTTACTGCTTTGGGTAGATTAGTGAGTTTTTTCTTCTTTTCAATTATATTCTACATCAATTTAAAAGTTTTCCTTAGATTATTCATTGTTTTCTGCATATCAAACACTGTTTTCATTACTTTCAGCATGCTAGGCTAGGTTCTCTAAGGCCGGGATACATGAACCCAGCCTGATGTTTTAATTGCATGTGTATAACATTAATCCTCTGAATTTATTGATTGATTACGACCATATTGTGTAGGAATATAACAATTGTAGATCTTTATATCTCGTTTACCACTGGGTATCCAGGATGATTTAGAATGCAATTCGAGTGTCACTATCGCAATACCGATTTACTCGTCCTCAGATTAAGTATAACGCAGGCTTGAACCTCGTATAAGTAATGCTTGGGAGTACTAAATTCTTGGTCAAATTAATCAGTTAAATTTATGATTAGTATTATAACTGCAATACACTAGGGTTGGGCGATTGTATTCCTGTCCTATTTTTATCATTCATAGTTTAAAGTTTTAAATCAGTTTAGGTAATTTAGTATAATTTCATCTTTTCCTAATTTCATATTTGCATCTAGTTTAATAATTCCCAAAACCAAATCATTTTTTCTTTCTTTTTAGAGTCAAAGTTAGGATTCCTCGTCTTTTCCCGTCGTCACAATTACATTGTCCTATTTCCCTGAGGATCGATACCCGACTTATCGGAGTATTACTTGAGCGACATGCCTGCACTTGAGTCTAGAGAGTATGCACTTCTGAGACACATTCTGAGTGTCGTCAAGTTTGTGGTGCCGTTTCCAGGGATCCTAATGAGCCACTTCCACCCTATTTCTATGATCCCTATGGCCACGATGCGCCCGGTTCTTCCCATCCCCCGCCTGAGTGAGGCTTGATGTGGTTATGATAGTTTTTATGTACTTTTCCCTATTCACATGTTTGTATGCTTTTCCTGTAATTGTACCACAGTCTTGTTTGCTATAAAATCTACATTTTTCTCCATTTGTTTGTTTTATTTATCGCACTTATTATTTTGCCTTGTTTAGATTTTAGTCCTTTTTTCTTGAGGACAATGCAAAAGTCTAAGTTGGGGGGGGGGGGGGGGGGGGCACAAGTGCGTATTGCTAAAACTTCACAAATTTTCAAAAATGCCCAGAAATTTCCAAAAAAATCATAAAATTTTGAAAAAAACCAAAAATATTTCTGTTCTAAATAAATAAAAACTGGAATTCAAATTTTTCAAAAATATCATTAAAAGTCGGTTTAAAGTCTCAAGTTGTAAAAGTTCAACATACAAAAAGCTGAAATTAACTAAAGATGGAGATTGAACGAAAATTGATGACTTAACGAATAAGTGTGGAGATTAACAAACCCGGTTAGATTTTTAGCCTATCACTTTTTGCGAGTTCTTAAATCAATCCGAGTTAATTGTTAACTCAAAGTTCTTTTCAGTGCCTAAAACGTCGTCGAGGATCTCAATCTTTTCATTTTGATCGGTTATGAAAAACGTGTGTGATATTTTTTGAAAAACGTGCCAAAAGTGATCTCTAAACTTAAATTCATCTCGAAACGCATATGGTAACGCAGTTGGTATTTTGGACAATGAAGTAGGCCCTCGTTTGTTACCCAAAAATATTGGGCAGAAAAAGTAGCGAAAAATTATCCCTTTTGTAACCTAATTGAGCCGAATAATTTATCATTTTCGTTTGGTAACCTGAAAAACCCAAATAGCCCAAAATTGCAAAAAATGGAAAAATTCAGAATTTAGTCCAAAAAGTGCATAACAAGGAGGCAAGAAAAGAAAAGAAGGAAAAAAATGAGCAATATCCCGGGAAAAAAAAGCACAAATGGACATCATAAATTACTTTTCCAATTCCAACCTTTCCTACCATTTTAATTTTACCCAATATACCATAAAAGCCGAAAAAGTCCTAACCGAGTCTAAATTGCGAAATTGGTCACCGCGTGGAGAGCTAAGACACCAAAAGATAATATAAGAGATTAAATGTGCAAAAAAGAGGTAATGTTCTCGTTTTTAAAACCGTAATCCATTGATGAGATCCTATCACAGTGAAATTTTCGTCTTTCTATCTTGTATGAGGACTTTGCGTCCATTACATTTACTCTTTATATCACGCATACCGAGAGAATAGCCACATTCCGAGTGATTTGTTTGAGAGAGCATTCCGTGAGAATTTGAAATCAAAACAAATTTTTGGGTAAGTAACGTAATGACTAATTGGTGGAAATCCGCAGTTAAATTTCCAGCTTCGCACACACGCACTATGATTTGAGACCATTGCAAATGACTTGATGATGATTATTTTCTGGGAAAGTTTGAATTACACAATATTTGCGTATTTTGAGTTTTCTTTGAGTCAAATTTTGTGGGTATATTCACTGCAAACCCTCACGAGATAACACTCGTCCTACTAGGGTAACCTAGGGGTTTAAAGGCTTGCTGCATACGCTAAATGCAATCGCTTTCCCATAAAAATTGTATTCTATCTTAATAAAATGTTTTTCAATAATTGAGACGTACTAGGATTCTTTTACATTGCTCGGGACTTGCAAAGTTCTAAGTTAGTGGGGTTTGATTTGGCATAAATTCTTCCTAATTTATCCCTTAATTTAGTTACTTTTAGCACCTCGAATAACATAATCGATTTGACTTTATCTCATAATCTTGGTACTGATTTATCTTAACGAGTACACCAAGTTTCTTGTATTTCATATGAATTTTACAGGTATTTGATGTCAAGAAATGAAAGAAGGAGACCGGAAGAATAAAGAAAGACAAGAAGGAAAGTCAAAAGGGCAAAAACGTAATTTGTACCCAAAATTCAGATGAGATACCTAAAGAGAAGTTGAATATATCTCACTCATGAGCACATAAGAAGAAACAACATCTCAATCAGAGTCCTGGAACAAAAGATATGAGCAGTCAAAGATGAGAAAAAAAGTTAAACAGGCAGACCGGTCCGCCCCTACCCCGGACCAGTCCGATGTGCCATACTCCAGAAGACCCAAGATCGAAAGCAAACTGAAGAAGGGTGAAAAATAAAAGAATCGGTCCCCCAGAAAATAAAAAGAATCGATCCGCTTGGGAGGCAGAGCGGTCCGCCTAAGGCCCGGACCGGTCCGACCATCGAGATCTTCAAATCTTATCTTCTCCTAAGAAGAGTCCTAGTGTAGCTGAAACTCCTGAATTCTTATAGGGTATAAAAAATAGTTTTATTATCATTATTTGGACGAAGAGTTTTAGTTATTTTTCCGTTCTTTTTCAGAAACCCTACTTTAGCTACAATTACAGTTTCAATTCCAATAGTTGAAGATTACTCAGAAGTTCTTTGATTATAAGTTTTATTAATTGCTGCTATTACTGCGTTGGTCAGATTAGTGAGTTGTTTCTTATTTTCAATTCTATTCTACATCAATTCAAAAGTTTTTCTTAGATTAATCATGGTTTTCTGCATATCAAACACTCTTTTCATTACTTTCAGCATGCTAGGCTAGGTTCTCTAAGGCCGGGATACATGAACCCAGCCTGATGTGTTAATTGCATGTGTATAACATTCAACCTATGAATTTAGTGATTGATTACGACCTTATTGTGTTGGAACATAACAATTGTAGATCTTTGTATCTCGTTTTCCTCTGGGTAACCTGGATGATTTAGAATGCAATTCGAGTGTCAATATCGCAATACCGATTTACTCGTCCTCAGATTAAGTATGACGCGGACTTGAACCTCGTGTACGTAATGCTTGGGAGTACTAAATTCTGGGTCAAATTAATCAGTTAAATTTAGAATTTGTATTATAACTACAATACACTAGGGTTGGGGGATTATATTCCCGTCCTATTTTTATCATTCATAGTTTAAAGTTTGAAATTAGTTTTCATTAGCAGTTTAGGTAATTTAGTATAATTTCATCTTTTCATAATTTCACAATTTCATCTAGTTTAATCATTCCCCAAAACAAATCATTTTTTCTTTCTTTTTAGAGTCAAAGTTAGGATTCCTCATCCTTTCCCGTCGTCCCAATTACATTGTCCTATTTCCCTGAGGATCGATACCCGAATTATCGAATTATTACTTGACCGACAGGCTTGCACTTGAGCCTAGAGAGTACGCACTTCTGAGACACATTCTGAGTCGCGTCACCATAGTAGAAGATGTGAATTGAGATCATTTCATAACACCTCTATGTAACGGATTATTTGATTTTGTCATTTCTCCCAAATGATCCTCCAATTGTTGGATCAAGCCTTTCTAGGGATGGTCATCCTGATTAGCCTTAGCCATGATGGTTTTGGATGCTCAACCACTATTTTATGCTGAGATCTTTTGCAGGGAAGTCTTTTCGGCATGTTCCGACCCTCGTATGCTCATCATTGACTTGGAGAAAGCTTCAGAGAGTTCTTTTGACCCTCTAGTCTCTCTATGATAAAGTCCTCTCAGTGTTAGGATACCTAGCTGATCACATGCCGAACTTTTGCTCATCCTCTCCAACACACTTGGCCTCTCCTCAAAGAATGATCACACATAATAATGATCAGTTGTCTCGAGGGACAAGGAGGATCTTGGGCGATATGACCTATTAGTTTTTGATAAAAAATATCTGGATCTACTTCCTTCATTTTCTGAATCCAAATTCATCATCGTGGGGTTGTGCAGAGCTCGTTTACAGTAAGCCGACTTCCCATCTCAATAGGGGGCATGAGGCAACATTTCATCTCTCCTCTCAGAGTGTTCTCTCCTGACTGGTGTGATAAAATCTTCTCCAGGGCTATTAGACACGCCGCCTAATAAAATACCGGGTGATAAATCCTTTATTAAATTATTCAAAGTGTCTGGTTGGTTCATTCTTAGCATCACTATCGAAAAACAATTTTTCCCTGTTAATCACCTAATAAATAATTAAGTTAAGTGTCAAAACAATTAATTTTGTAGATTAAGTTCTATTGTTATGATTTAATATACGAACCAATTTTCATGAACACAAATAATAATATTAAAACTAAACCATCCAATGAAATATCCAAGCTAGATTAACCAATCCAAAATAATATATCCCAAATCGCTAGACAAAGAAATAAGTAAAACAATCCCAACAATAGTTGAATACTGAAACAATAAAGAGTACAAGTCTCTCTCTGAACTAAATGAAATTGGAAATGGGCGACACATGCTCTATGTAATAAAGAATAAATAGATGACTGAGGAGACAAGGATGAAGTCATTGACTGTAATGACCTGCAACTCCCACACTAGCTACAACACGTCAAGAGTCCAAAGATCTAAGCCTCATGCCCCTGTGGCTAGGTACCTGTAATACATATATATATATATATATATATATATATATATATATATATATATATATATATATATATATATATATAGAGAGAGAGAGAGAGAGAGAGAGAGAGAGAGAGAGAGAGAGAGAAAGAGAGAGAGAAGAGATGACAGGAAACAGGTCTGATCCCGAGTGTAAAACAACTTTAAAAATAGTTCAGAAAGTATTTAAAATGCTTACAAGTTGATATGACATACTTGTTAGTACCTCGACACTCACTCGAGAATTATCACCTCTCAACTAGTGTGCACGCCTAACGTACTACCAAATTAACGTAGTTAAATCTAACCCAGTTAACCACTCTAACCCAATTTTCATTGACCAATCCTAATCCAAGTGATCGCTTGACTATAGTTGATATCTGATAACCTTTTCTTATGAATTTTTCAAGCTAGTTATATTCATCTCAATTTAGACTTAGTTCTTAACCACTTAACTCATTTAATATTAATTACTCAATTCTATCTACTTATAAGTATAGTGGATTAACCACAAGTATATAAATTTATCACTCATAATATATACTAATAGGTCACCCCACATAAATCTATGGTGTTGGCATACTCTACTATCAAGTCCCCGTATCTCTTATATAAAAGGGAAATCCTAGTTCGGAATCATTCTCAAACTGTATTAACACAAAACACACATATTAGAGGTGAAGCATAGTTCCAAGTCACACATAGACTAGCATATACCCTCACGTCTCTTAGGACCGTCTGACTATTATTCTCAGATAGCATGTAACAAGGATGCTATGTTCTAGGGTACAAGTCAATATCCCTCATAAGGTCCAATCGAGATAAGACTCTCCCGGCGTGGCAACCTCCGTGATAGCAAGTAGTGCGGGTATGATTACACAGAAGTATTTACATAATAAATATTCACACCCATATTTATATTATCATCATTCAGATAGGTACACACACACAACCCATTTTATATTCTAACCATACGCGACACATAATGCCCGAGTCCTACCAATAATTAATCCACTTACTTTCCCAATTACCCTAAGTCCTTAAGTGCTTCTCGACTCGTAAAGTGTGTCATCTTAATAATTATAACATCAGTAGGTGTACGCTCGCTGCCCTACTAGTCTAATTAATTCTTAATTCTCACACAACTTGATTTAACGTACGCACAATTTCCACTCCATTTCATACCCCCCAAACCTCACGATTAAATTCCATATAGAGTCGTATTACATGAACCTTTCATATACCCTACGGGTCCTTCCCAAGTCCCATTATTATATTTGAGTTATGTCCAAAGTTTCTTACACCTTGGGATCGAGTTAAAATTTAAAGGGGAAAAAGTTTCCATTTCTAGGAGGAGTCGATCGATCGATGAAAAAGGTGATCGATCGATCCAGTCGATGAATCGACATTCTTAAGTCGATCGATCGACCAAGCAATTATTGCCCAGAATTCTGCATATCAAGCCTGCTGGTTTCTTCCAACTTAAATCATCAAACATCCATTAACATGCCCCAAAATCCCAACCAAACATCATGAATGTTATATAACCCAATATGGATAATTTCTAACGTAAAACATTCATTAACTCCTCAAGAATCGTCATCAAATGGATTAATTCAAGAATTTATCATTTAACCATAGTTTATCTATTTTTCTCAATAATTCCATTAGTTTTCATATTTCTGTATCTACTTAGCGTCAAATTTCGTGGTAAATATTCTACATATAACAAGATATTCATACTAACATAGTTTCTACTCCAAATTTCAATAATTGTCTCCCAAACAACATTATATTTTTATGAGATGTAGAATTATTATTTCTTACACTAGCATGTATGTGTTATCAACTAAAGAACAACAAGTTAGATACTTGACTGAAAACCAAAGGTCTGATCTGATGAATTTGAGTGGTATAGTAACAATCCTTTTCTTCCGATCTACGCGTTGGTGGTGGAATTAATGAGGATGGTGTAGGGTTGGTGGTTCTCCTCCTTGGAAGCCTTCTATCTTCTCTCTTCCTTAGCCTCTCTAAAACTCCAATTTTTCTAACCCTCGAGGAATCTAACTCCCATCGGATATAACCCTTCAATTTTCGTCCATAATTAAGGCCTAAAATTGGAAATTACCAAAATGCCCTCCTGGGTTATCGTTTAGGCTTAAAAACGTCCCGAGACCCAGACTAAACCCTCAGGTAAACTTCTCTGACCATTTCTACCCTGATGGACACATTAGCACACTCGAAATGACCATACGGGCAACTTAGAATTAATTTGCTTTTTAATCCATTAATTTAGTCATGACACGACACACGCGCATCCCGACTTAATTTCTATAATCATCGTATTATTCACTCGAGACAATTTTACTAAATTCAATCTCATATATTACTTTACTCATTAAGTAGTATTCTACATAATTCTTACCAATAATTACTAACTCTCGTCAGGCTAGTAAATATCTATTTTAAAACTCGGATTAATATTAAATTAATTTATCCTAATTTAATTTAATTAATCCCATAATTAAATGCCATAAAAAACCGAGCCCAATTTAATTTAATTAATCCCATAATTAAATGCCACAAAAATATGGGGTATTACAGGCTACTTTGACTGTCCTGGAGAGTCTACATTAGTTTCTTCATCGTTTAATACATCGCCTTCTGACCTTTAACTATGATCATCGGAATTCCTTATAGATCCCCCATTTAAACAGGGGTAGAGGATGGAATTCTTTGATTCACCTAGTTGTTTTCTTCGTTGTCTCCCATTTTCAAGGTTGACATATATCTGGGCAGAATTGGGCTAGGTTTGTGAGTACGATATGGTAGGAAACAACAAAAGGCTTGGCTTTCCTACCCACAGACGGTGCCAATATGATATTATCTAAAACTGGTATGTGGATTTTATATGTCTTAGTTGATAAATTCCACTAAGAAATTATAACAAATAAAGAAAATAACATCTTGGGTTTGAAGGAGATGAGATATAGAGAATGAGATAAGAGATTAACATGGTTCAACTCAATGAGGTACCTACATCCATAAGTGCACTATTGTTCTCTAATGGATACAAGCTCTCAAGAATCTCTCTAAAGTTTTTTGTATGTCCATTTAGATTAAATATTTTTTAGATAACCTTGTTGTGCGCCATTGAGTTCTATTTATATATACAGAGAGAAGATATAGAGGTGGAGTGCCTTTATAAATCAGGCAGTTACACCTTTCTACATTCTAGGAGATATTAGTAATGAGTTGCCATAATTATCTAAAAAGACTCATCCACGACTGGCCATTGGGAGTTGTACACATTCCTTCACGTGGCCCATATATTTATCTGGAAATTAATAACCAGAATTCATGTTGGTCTGCCATCTAGATGACCATGAATAACACTAGTCCGACCAAGCTCAGATAATGAGAAAATCTTCTCCTTGATGACATGTGTCACGATACTAACAGCCCATGTCATATTCCATAATTCTAATATAATAGTGAACATTTACTACAAGGTGTGAGGGCTGCCAAAAATTGCTACGATATCATTACCAAGTCCTCTTTATTGTGCAATAATGCTAAGGTCTCCAACATAGACCTTTGGAATCAACGAATATGTCACATCAATTTGAGAGATATTGAGAGATTAGTAATAAAGACTTAGTTCATGTCTTACCACTATTTGGAAAATCAATGTACTCAGTTTTTGGTCCTTGTTATCAAGGGAAATAAATCAAGAGTCCCCATGGGAAGTTAAATACCACCTCCCGTGTTATAGAGTTGAGAGAAATGGATATAGTGGTGGTAAAATGTATAGTATAGTGATTGTTAATGAATTTTAGATATATTTTATAGTTGCATTTCTTAGATAAAAGTTTGATGTTATTGAGTTCCTAACAACCAAGTGTCGTGTTCTTCATAATCAACATGGTTCACTATAAATTATATTCGTAGAGACAATCATACTAAATTTAAGGAAGTAGTATTTGATAACTTTTGTGATGAATTTGGCATCAAACATTAGTTTTTAGTCGTTAGTACTTGAAAACATGAGATTTTTAGAGGAAGAATCAATCAATTCAAGTTCTTCTTGGTAAAACTGTGCCTAGACATTTTTGGGCAGGGGAAATTAACACCACATGACACATGGTGAATAGGGTCTATTATCCTCCACGCACACTTTAAAGTCCATAAAAGTTGTGGATAAGGAAGAAGACCAAACTATCA
The DNA here is from genome assembly GCA_949130495.1 of Sambucus nigra. Taxonomy (NCBI): domain Eukaryota; kingdom Viridiplantae; phylum Streptophyta; class Magnoliopsida; order Dipsacales; family Adoxaceae; genus Sambucus; species Sambucus nigra. Next base: position 164,241,949 of record OX422213.1, on the reverse strand, counting down.
TATTTATGAGTATTTGGGAGTCCTTGATATATCCTCAGAGATAAAGAGAACTTAGGGAAGTTTGACTTTAGAAGCGATGAGGGGATATTTTTTGGGTATTAATATTCTAGCATAGCCTATAAGATTTTTCACCTTAAAAGCTCTAAGGTCATGGAATCGATAAACACTACAATTAGAGATAATGCACTAACTATGTTTATTGATCATGGTCTTTTGTGTGAGAATAATTCACCCCTTAGTTATGATCTCATTATTCCTCATACCACCAAGGTGGACCCCATTATTCATTTAGAGGATCCACCCTTTTGGGTTCAAAAGAGTCATGGCCTTTATTCGATACTTAGTACCACACTAGGTGTCAAGACTTGCGCTCAAATAGAGAATGTGGGGAACTAATTGTGCTACAATTCCACAGTATAGATGAAGAATGTGATGGAAGCATTTGAGGATGAGCATAAGCTATATGCTGTGTAAGATGCATTGCTTTAATTTCAGATGAATGATATCTGGTAATTAGTCCCCCAACCTAGAGAGACTAGTTTGATGGGTACCAAGTGGGTGTATAAGAAAAATATGGATGAGAATGGTACATTATTCACAATAAGCCTAGGTTAATCACTCATGGTTACACACAGATTGAGGTTGTAGACTTTGACGAGACATTCACTAGTGTTGCGTCATCAACTATTTAGTCTTAACCAAATGGATGTCAAGAGTACCTTTCTCAACAACATTATTTAAGAGGAGGTTTATACCGAACAAATAAAGGACTTTGGATACCCAAAGCACTCAAGACACATTTGTTTTATCGAAATAAGTCCTTGTATGGTTTGAAGCAATCACCTCGTGCTTGGTATGAAAGGCTAACTTCTTATATTTTAACCTATGGCTTTACAAGAGGGGGAGTTGATATGAAATTATTTGCTAGGATAAAGGTTGATGCTATCTTAATTTCCCAAGTTTATATGGACGACATAGTCTTTGGATCCACGTGTTCACAATGTTCTCACACTTTTAAGAAAGATACGAAGAGTGAGTTTGATATGAGCATGGTTAGTTAACTTACTTTCTTCCTAGGTATCCAATTTCATCAACTCGAGAATTGGATATTTATATCTCAATCTGAATATGCTAGGTACTTGTGAAGAAGTTTGATTTGGACTTCTCTAAGCATACACGAGCACCCATGAGGTCCTTGACAAATATTAGTTAAAACACTTTAGGTAACGATGTAAAGCAAACTCTCTATAGGGGTATGACAATTATTCTCCTCTAATTGACATTTAACCATCCCAAAATATCCTTTAGTGTTGGAGTTTGTGTGTATTATCAAGAGTCCCCAAAATAGTCACACCTACTTAGACTTAAACATATCATAAAATACATGAGTAGCACTCTTTCTTATTGAATTTGGTATTTCTTTGATAGTGATAACTATTTATCGAATTATTTGGATGCCAATTGGGCCAGGGATGTTAATGTTCGTAAAAGCACAATAGGTTGATGCTTTTACTTTAGGAATACTCTCGTCTCTTGGTTGAGCTAGCAGAAAAACTCCATTTTATTGTCCACAATAGAGGCTAAGTACATAGCTGTCGGGAGTTATTGCACACAAGTCTTATGGATAAAGAAAATGTTAGAAGATCATCGAATCAATTAAGGCAAAATGACTATTTCTTGATATAATAAGAGTGAAATCCATATTTATCATAATTTAATTCAACATTCTCGTATAAAGCACATTCGGATTAGTGAACACTTTATTCGTGATCTTATTGAGGAGAAGATTGTTTCATTGAGCTTTATGACTATCGATCGTCAATTGACCGACAATATCACTAAAACTTTAGATGAACTTAAATTTGAGGATCTTAGGACGTATTTGATTATTTACGTCATTGATTGAGTTTAGGTATCGTATCTAGTATATGGTAATTTTCATATTGTTATCATTATCCCTATTACTAGATTGTATTCGTATGTTTTTATTTTGAAATTTTAAAAAATATTTTATTTTCTTTTAGAAAAGGTTTCAATAAGATTTTAGTTTTGATAGAAAATTTCAAAATAATTCAAAAAGACTATTGTTGTTTCTTTTTCACTGTATATGGATGCGTATTTAAGATTTTCAAATCACAATTACATTCCAATCATTCATGTGACGTTCTCACGTTGTTATGAGATATGGCTTCTTTTCTTCTCTGTGATTAGAAAATCATGTTTAGCGTTACGTTGTTCATTATTAATTACTTCCTTCATGATGAACTAATTATATTGCCATGATTGCACACGTATGAACTTCTGAACATTGTACTTGTTTGTCATATATCGAATAGGATGTTTGCATCTCAATTCTTCTTAATAACCAATCAAATTTACTAGGAACTGATTGTGCATATAAAACCAATTGCTCGAATTGTTTTTCTCAAAAAATTGATTTTGTTTAGGCAATAGAAATAGGCTATGAAAGAAGAAGGCTTCTTTGCATAAAAATCCACCATTTGCAAGATCCTAAAAATATGATTTCGACGCATAAAAGTATAAGTGCGAAGGTGATTTTAAATTTCTTTGATTATTCATTCATATGAGCAATATGATTACATTAAAAATTATGAGAGCCTAATGTTAAAATGTGAGATGTTGACGATGTTATAAGTTAGATCAATGGGCTTGCACAATAAACTTCCTTAAAAAATATAAAATAGTTTGGCAACATTGATTTGAGAAACATCGAAATTCATGAAATTTTGTATGAGTCGAGTCAATTTCACTTCGTTCAATAATTTTTCACCACAAGTTGAATTGAGTTATTTCTTCAGGAGTATGTAATACCCCATACTTTTATGAATAATTAAATTACATGAGTGGGTATAATTTTATAATTTGAGAATTTAAAGTAAATTATCGACTAATAATATTTCATGTCGTAGGTGAATAAAAAAGACAAGTGATGTTATTTTTTGCAAAAAACCCATGTGGAGATGTGTAGGGTTTAAGACGCGAATTTTTTATAAGTGACTCAGGTGGAGATTTAAACTGCATGGTTAGTCTCTAAAGGGAGGATATTGTCAGAATAGAGTACCTGGGGATAGTTTTTGGGTTCCCAGGGATTTTTGGATTAGTGGATACTCACATTTGTGTATATGAGTCAATTTTGGGTTTATTAAGGGATAAACCCTCATTTCTCTATTACAAGTCATGAGAAAAAGAAAAAGGAAATAAAGAAAGGGGAAAGAAGAGAAATAAGGAAGAAAAGGGAGAAAAAATGACACTCGAGCCAATCTACGACAGGTTCCAGCACGAGATCGTCGAATTTATCCAACCAGACAAGTATTTAACTTCCTTTAATCATTTTAGTGTATTTATCATCCATATTATTGTTGGTGTAAAAACTATAAGATTTTGGGTTTGGGATTCTTGAATGAAAATGGGTTTGTGGAAATGATTTTCAAATAAAATTTCCAATGAAAATCTAAGCTTGAAGCATTTTAATGGTGGAAATTTTGTGAGATAATGAAATGGGTTGATTTTTGGGCTAGGGTTTAATCCATGATATTTAGGATGAATCCCATGAAATTTAATGGTTGTTTTGGTTGTATATAAGTGTGTAGATATTTACATTATTGGTTTGGGAGATTAAAACCTTAAATCTTGGATTGGATGAGAGTTTTGAGTGAATTTTGTAGCAAGTAGAAATCTGGATAGATCGGACCGGTCCGAAATGGGGTTATTAGTTCAGTCCGATTATGACTGGACCAGTTCATTTTTCTTGAAAATCAGTTCGGCCCAATTTTGATAGAAAGACTTGAGAAGGTTTCGTGGAATAAAAGGATTGGAGAATAATTTCCTTTTGGGACATAGATATTAGGGGATCCTAAATAGAGTACGAGGACCTCTAAAAGAGTAAATGGGTGATATATAGGTCTCGGGTTAGTGGGAAAAATCCGGGGTTTAAATTTAGGAATGATTGGGATGAACGACATTCGAGGAATTATTCAGTGGATTCATATATATATATATATATATATATATATATATATATATATATATATATATATATATATATATATATATATGTGTGTGTGTGTGTGTGTGTGTGTGTGTGTGTGCGTGTGTGTGTGTGTGTGTGTGTGTGTGTGTGTGTGTGAGTAAATCCTAAGGTGCGAATAGGATTATATAAGAGTATTATCTAGACGTGATATGCAACAATTCGAAAATAAGAGATGTGAGAATTTTATTGTAAGTGAGCGAATACTTATGGATTTTAATAAGTTGTGTGACTACTTGTAAATTATTACGAACTGTATATTCGGGATTATAGGCTAATACCATGTTAGATAGACAGAAATATCCGGATTTGATTATATATATACGGATATAGAGACAATATATATATGATGTGATTAAAAATATATATGTGTGTGACTGATATATTTAAGTGGAACATACCCCTCTAGTGTTATCATGGGAAGTTGCGCGATGTGGGCGAATCCCCTGGCTTGAGGAGCGGGGTGAGTATAGCGCCAGGTCATAGTCATCCAAATATTATAAAGTGTGATTATTTATTCTGGGTGAGACGTCTTAGGTATGATTCGATCTCACTTTCAGGTGAGGAACTATGACCGCTTCCCTTCGATTTGTGATTCATTTAGGGTTCAGTGGGAGATTCCGACCTGGCTGGCTGGGAGAATTGTGAGAAATTCCCTAGAGGATGATAGCATTCTAGATACTTCATCCATTGAGTTATAACTCTGAGGGATGACTGTTATACTTATATAGTGTGTTACATATAAGTATAGATATGATTGATGTGTATAGTATATCATATATATATATATATATATATATATATATATATATATATATATGGACTAAAACAAGGCAATAAGTGTGAGAAAATTTCTGGACTATCCAGGAGTGTAAAATACGGAATAAAATATATGTTATATACGTGTATAAGGCAAGAATATTAGATACAAGATTGATAACACTGGATGTGAATAGTGTAATACTAGTGAAGGTTATTCTCAACAAATGGATATATGACAAGTGAGTAATTATAAGGAATAAGCTCGGGTGAAAACTTAGGTTATTATATATGCGGGTAGTTGAGATAGTGTATGGATGTTAACGATTGGTGTGATGCTAGTTAGGTCGGGTAACATAACTAGGGTGTTTAAATACATGCGTTAGGTGCGTACTGTTAAATGAGAGGTGAGGGGTATCTCATGAGAGTACGACACCAGTTTAAATATGGAATGTATCATATTTGAAATATTAAAGTACTAGCGGAATGCCCGTGCCTCAAGGCACAGCGAAAATTTCCAAAGTAGGTAATCAAAAAACTGCAAAAAAATTTAAAGTACATAATTGAAAACGAAAAAAATTTAATTCCCCAATAAAACGAAGTGACATTTTTTAAAAGTTAAATTACTTAAGACATAAAGTAAAAAATTACTCCCACAATAGGTATACCCGGGTTTGATTATCAGGAAACTCCTTTGGACAACCAAAATCTCAACCCATAACCCATTGTGAAACTTGGTTGTAAATTAAAGAGAGATGGGCATACCTTGTTTTGAACCAAGATTTGTAATTTTAAAACAAATGATTAGTATTTCCAGAGCAACAAAAATCAAAGAAATAAACTTAAAAAATAAAAGAGGGAAAAAAGATGCACCATGACAAATATTATACCAAATTAAAAAAATCCTGCCAGATATGTAAGAAAACAATAATAAAAACATGAAAGAATAATAAACATCTTGAAATATCCAATATAAGAACCCAAAACCATAAATTCAATTTGATGCAAAGTCCTTTTTAAAAAACAACAATAATACTAATTTCTGCATAATAATGGTAAACTATTATATATTTCATCATATAGTCTCAATTCGAATTTGTAAGAATATATAATGGTCCAGGGACTTGAAAAACTTCAACCACTCTAGTAAAAAAATTAAAATATCACAATTGGACGAATGTTTGGCAAGCCATGTAAATTCTCATTAATTATTTGTGCCTCAAGATATAAAGATATAATAATAACAAAACCAAAGTATTGAATCGTATAATTTAAGTCAAAAAAATACATTTTACAATAGAAACAGGGTAAACAATTTAGAAATTTTGGACACAATTCCCTTCATTTATTGTATGTCGAAATTATAATCCAGATCAATTGATCTACTAAAACCAAATAGAACATTCAAACATCAATTTAAGAACCACAAAACAAATCAACATATAATAGACAACATACTAATAGTGTACAATTGTAAAGTGTAAATATCTTCATATAATGTTTGGTTATTAAGTGTACAATTGGAGAATTTCAATTAACTAACCACAAAATGTAAATTACATAAAGCAATGAACTAATTTCTAGTGCATCTATGGATTTGGAAAAAAAAATCTTATTTTCCAATTGTTCAAGAAACCGACACAACTCTCTACAATCAAGATCATCCCACATTTTCTACAATTGTCCATGTATTCAGTGTTATATATGTCAAAATAACCTTCTCTATCTACTTTTATCCAATCAACTCCGTCAATTTCATCCGACGCTACACCTGGTAGGGGTAGATGTAAACACAAAAAGTTAGTACAAATTACCCATCACCCCCTAATCCAACTAATGAAAAACAAAGTTATCATATCCTTAACTTCCATTAATTGATGTAGTATTATAAAGAAAAGTATTTGTATTAGGCACTGCAAAATATTTAAACAAATTATTTGGCATGATAAAAGGGATGAAGTTTAATAGAGAATGAAATGCCGGCACAACTTTTGTTAAAAATATGCAACATCAACACATCAAATATGCAATAGCAACAACATTTCTTAAAAATATGCAACAACACCAAAATGATAGATATAATTTTCAAACTATTGATACAAATTATTGATATCTAAGATTGAGTGAAGTATTGATATGCAACATCAGGATTACCATTGATATGCAACAACAACATTGAGTGAAGTATTGATATGCAACAAAAAGAACAAATATGGAACAACAATATCATTACTATTTTTTATTCATTTCATTGAAGTAATGATATCTAAGATTGAAAACTACAACAAACGAATCAGTGCATCTTTAACTAACTGAATATCATTGCAGTTCAAGCTGGTGTTCATTTTCCTTATCAACATATGTTGGTTAAAAATATTTATGCACTGGCTTTTAACAATGCAATTGTCCCTCGACTCAGGCGACTTTCCAACACATATTTACCGATAGTAAATTTTTGTAGCCTGGAACATTTGATCTGGTGGGAACCATTGCTTTTGAGATAGAACAACACCCATACCAAAGTACATTCTATAATGGTACCATTGAAGTTACTAGGGTTGGTGGCCTCATCAGCGTTGATTTTGTTTTCCAGATTTCCCTTGGAGTTGCTCTTCTTGTCCTTATGGTACTGTGGATGCGTAGTCAGTTACAAAACCTTTCCAAGAAACTAAGAGGGCACCGAAGGTTGAAGTTGGAACTGGGACCACTGATGCCTCGATGGATGAATGGAACGGCATATACTCAACCACTCTCTAATAAATCAAAGAAAAAGAAGTAGATGAGAGTGCTCACCCAGTTTAGCTGTGTGAACAGTTACAATGAGGCATTGGTTCTTGTAACTCAGGGTAGACATTTGGAGGTCAAACGTGAATTAGTTTTTTGGGGAAAAAAAGATACCTGGTGAGATTTGTCTTACTGATGTAACATGAGGACAACACTTCTATGTTCCATTGTATTGGAGGTTCTGAAAATTTAGTCTTTTTAAAAAACTAACGAAGATTTATGTTAGATGAAAATAAAACTTCTCCAATTTTCTTCTGTGAAAATAAGCAAGAACTAACAAATATGTCCATTATTAGTACCAATATACCATTGTTCTAAGGAAAGGTATATTGATATCTAGAGTCACCTAAAGCACATTCAACAGGGAGTAACCAAAACACATTCCTTCTATTTAACAATTAGTTCATTTAAGAATAGTATGAATATAAATAATAGTATTGAAATCCAGCATCACCTGAAGCAAATTCAACATAGAGTGATAAAAAAGGTTCAAAATACGGGCCTCAAAGATTCATAATACGAAGGAATACCAAAAGCTGAATTATATTATTATAAATAAAACTTAGTAACATAAGAAAATAAATGAGAGAAACCTCCACCTTGAGAAATAAATAAATAATGGTAGGGAGTCCTTTCATGAATATTGGCAGGAAGTCCTTTCATGAAACCCAACCTGAAAAGTGTGAACAAAAAAAATTATTTGAAAGGGATGTTCATCACCAGCCTGATTAATTCAATAGGAAATGAAAAAATATAGATTATTCAAGAAAAACATAGAAACGTAAATATCTGGTGAATACCTACACTTTTGAGAAGATGTTCATCACTAAAATGGTCACCATTTCATAGATCTTATAAAAGAAAAGAAAATCACATATTGATAAAATGATAAGGCTTATAAAAAATAACTAAAATAAAATATTTATCTCAATACTACTACAATTTATTCCTGGAGCACAAACAGAGGAATATGTATAACAAATAGAAGAAGTGCCTATCTGACTTCTATAATCAAACACGGGTTGAGGAACCTATTATTTGTTACTTGAAGTTTCCTAATGTTGGAGGTGATCCTCCTGGAAGTTCATAGAAAGGGGAATATTTAAAGTTTTGTTAAACAATTCGTGGCATGTCGGTTTCCTTTTTTCACAAAAAACTATTGGTATATTGTATCGAGATAATTTTGCTTTCTGAATTTGGTCTAAGATGATTGAATATTGTACTCGTAGATCATATCAAGCGGATGTAGGAGAAGAATAATAATATAGTCAAACATAGTTAGAAGTGGAATTGTCTTCATTGACTTGGCTATTAATTGAATCAAAATCACTCTTTTGGAACTGTCATCACTGGAACTGTGGAAATCAAGAAATTAATTAACATCATGAATAATATAAAATATAAAGCTGTGGAAATCAATGAATTAATTAATTTATACACTAACCTTTAACTTTAGCAATCAACAACTTAAATAATTGGAACTGTAATCATTGACTTGGCTATGTCCTGATCAATTGAATCAAAATCACTCCTTTCAGAATGCCCATTTGCAATAGATGCTACTATTTCTTCCTCTTAACGCGACTCAGTATTGCGAAGCCAGCATCAGAGTTGCTACACATAAGGAGGTTGTATTATACGGTAATAGATGTTTGAAAAGTTGCCCATTTTTTTCAATAATAATCACAAACCAAGTTCAAATAACAACAAATCAAGAAATTTATATCAATTGTGGGTTGTTGTGTGTGTGGGTTTGGGGGTGAGGGGGTGGGGGTGGAGGAGGGTATGTGGATTTGCAGATAGGTGGGTGGAAGGGGTTTGAGACACTCCCAACTATATTGGTATGATTGCATTAGTAGGCTAGGGATCCACGCGTAGTTTGACTGAACAATTCACTCGTACCACTTAATTGATTCAGTCAAATTTAATCCCCAAAATGTGTTAGACTTTAATTACCCTTAAAAAATACTTGCACAGAAAGTAATTCAACTAAACTTACTGTTAATCATTCAACCGTAGAGACAACAAACTCCATTGAGTTATATCTAGTGCAAGAGACTGATATTTCACCAATAATCTACAAAGTGCAACCTATAAAAGAAATGAAAAACTATAATTAGTACCTAAATAAAAAAATAAACCCAAAATATAAACATCAATAAGATGTAAAATCGATTTCAAAATCTTTCTATGTTTGTTCTTCCTAATTTTAAACATTCAAGTTTGCGTATAATACCAAAATTCATTCAAATTTGTTAAACGTGTCTTACCATTTAGGTTTCTTCGGCACAGGTGTTCAGTGTCATGGACTCTGATCTATGAAAAGTCCTCATCTGAGGGAGCATCCTTGAAGTGGGCATCGTTAATCATGCATAATTAATCATTTTGAACATCCAACAGGGATTAAAATCGACCTCAATGATGGCACACCTATCTTCAAATATGTTCAACAATCGTTGTGAGATTACATGAACATCTTGGTCTTCTTGGTTATAATTCATCGCATTTAGGAAGGTGAGTCTCACATGTTTGGAGAATTTCGTTAGGGGTTTATAGAAATTATCTGCTATCCTACTCTTAACTGTACCCAAATCAATCCGATGTTTGATAATAGTGTGATAGCGATGCAACCTTAAAGCCTTGGTAGCAAACTATCACCCAACCATCTGTGTGCTTCATTAATATCCATAGAAAACTCTCATAACTTTTGAATGCCTGATTCCTATACCTATTAAACAACTCCATGTATCTTCTTTTCCTCCATGTTTATTTCAACCATTGGAATTGAGCTTCTTATTGCTTCCATGGGATAACCTGCCAAGTCATTTGTGCGTGAGGAAGGGGGAATAATCATTAAAGTTGGTAATACTAATTCAAATGATGTTTTTACATATATGTTAATACAGGAAAATCCTAAAAATCATCTAAGAATCTTCATGGTTGTTTGACCACATCCATGGGTAAATTTCAGGATGGCCTTTAATAGATATCTTATGTTATTTCGACCACCATACTTGCTCCTCCACACCTGTTCCGTGAAAAATTAGACGAATTATCGCTCCAAAGCATACAATCTTGATAGGCTTCCTATGCAATGCTATTCTATCCACACATAATCCATAATTGAAGATATCTAATCAGAAATGAAATTGAACCTATCTTCTGATCAGAAATGAAATTGCCAATACACAATATAAAATCTAAATTAAAACTAAAAGAATACTGAAATAACAAAGTTACCGAAGTAGAATTATATAGTAGTATTGAAATCAAAATAATGCCCCAACAGTTGATTCATAATAAAAAAATGTCCGCTTTTAGACTATTACTAAAGTAGTATTCTATTAAAGGTAGTAAAGAACATAAGAATAATGGTATTACAACAGAAAAATATAGGGTCATTGACCTTAGTACCGTTATCTCTCCGTTTCCTCCATTTTTCTAATATCAAACAATATCAATATTACATATCAAATAATATCAATATTACATATCAAATAATATCAATATTACATGATTCAATCCCATACAAAAAGATGTTCTCCTTATAGATATAAACTATCTTTACAACATACGAAAATATATACAAGCTTACTGTATTTGCAAGAAGAAAAAATAAATGTTGCTCCCTTGACATTTATGAACGAAAATATAACTAAAATTGATCACTTTAGCATTTTGTCAAGCATCTAGGATTCCAAATGAAATGGTTAGATTATTCAATGTTATCTTAATAATCCAAAAAATCCTAATATCATATATTCATCAAACAAGCAAATTTTGAATCATTTGTATCCTTTCTAATATAAATGGAAACCTCTACAAACCCTAATATTATACAGTCTCTCTTCTTTGACCTCCCAACCTGCTAATTCATACACATAATTAAATATAAGATGCAAATTTCATTAGTTTTTAACTTAAAGTTTATAAATCAAAAGATTTCTGCCCCAAACCCTAAACATTTATGCATAAAAAACTCAAAACCAAAATAAAAAAGCATTCGATTGATAAACTTATGTTAAACACAAAACCAAAGCCCCAAACCAAGAAACATTAACTTACCAATACCTGCCCAATAATTCGTACCAAAAGAAACAGACGGACAAAAAAACCAAAAGGTGGTTTAAAGTCTTCAGATCTTTGTGTGTGCAATGGTTTGTGGTGATTATTTGATCTATTGGGCTGTATCAGAACTACAAATAAAAAATAGTTAGCGTATAAAAGTGTAGCATATAAGAGAAAAAGAGAGTTCACCTCAGAAAATCATCACATAGAGAAGGGTCGGAAAAAGAAGTTGAAGAGAGAGAAGAGAGAATATCTGGGGGAAGTAATGGGAGGGGGAGAGAGAGTAAGAAAAGTGTGAACAAAATGGTATAATACTATTTTACCCTTGTTTTTGAATTTTGAAGAGGATGGACAAATAAATTAGAGTGCTAAAATGAAGGGGGCAAATTAGGTAGTGCATGAATAATTAATCTCAACCATTGGATTCTTGATTTATTGGTTTAATCCTAGCCCCTAATTAGCTTATGATCTTATTAAATAGTAACCAACATTATACTCCTTATTATATATATGTTAATAACTTGCTCAAGTATTTTAAAACCTGGGCTCTGACTTATTTTCTTCCCCTTTGTTATACTTTATAGGTGTCCAGACACACAGACGCCTGGATGATTATCCCTTCAAGTCAGATATTGCTTCCACAACTATGGATGTTGGTAGGAAATTATATAGATGTTTCTCTACTTGTGATCTAGATAGGAGGTACTATGAGTTATATTCGGTCATGTTTCCCAATTGTTGTCCTTTATTTTATTTTATTTACGACATTATTATTTTTCGCTCATTCGATCTGGTTGTGTCAATATTTCACCGAGAAGTTATCGTTTATTCTTTATTCTTTCGTTTTAGTTGTTTATATCTTTGTACGGTTGGTTTTACTTGTGCATTTAGGTGAAAAATATTAGAAAGTTTAAAATTCGGTGCCAGTCCAAATAGGTTATTAGTAATTAAATGGTTTTCGATAGTGATGCTGAGAATGAAACCAATAAGATTCCTGTTTAATTTGATATAGGACCGATCACCCAATATTTTATTAGGCGGGGTTTCACAGGTGGTATCAGAGCATCAGGTTCTAGTGTCCTTAGGAATCGTTATGAACGTTCTACGTTTTCAGCATTGCTTTTGGTTTGATATAGAGCCTTATGTTAAGGATTATTGATTCCTATGGTGAGATTTCATTGTCCTTCTATCACGTATAATTATAGTGAATCTTGTATGCGTTCGGGTGTGCTTAATATATTGAACAATGAAGGATGGAAGATGGGGGCTGTTAGGAGAACATGAGGAGTCGGGGATAGTGGAAGTTGTAAAATATTTTAGGGACGATGATCGTAGTCAAGGTCACCCCAATTGTTGATCCGTAAGATGGGGCTTTAAGTACTGCTAGGGTGAAGTATATATTTTCAAGTACCGCTATAGCAGATAGTGGAGACAAATTAGACTCACCCAGTGTGATTAAAATGGGAAGAGTTTGAGTGGTCATTGAAGAGGACTGCCCGGCGAAATTTTAGAAAAAATAGAGATTGTGTGTGTTATCCAATGGATGTAAGATACCCAGAGGCTTTGGCATATAGTAAAATGTAGTATACCTGGAAGTGAAAATTGGGGTAAAATTTTTATTAGCTCATGGGGCCGAGTTGTAATGGGGGGAGTAGATCACCACATTTGAAAAGTGAAATATTATGCCAATAGAAGGATCTTAGGTACAATTTGACTGCAAGTTCCCTCATATTTAATTTAGAAGAAGATGTGAAGTTAATTATGAACTTATCATAGGAGGGATGGATGGAGACCTTATCTAGCGAACTTTGTACCCAAAGAGGTAGGTACAATGGAGAAGAGAGTCCTTAAGTGGGTGATGGACTCGCGATAATAGTGGCTAGCACGTGTGGGAAATTCTTTTTCGATGATCAATGCAGATAACGATAATGTCGTGTTTTGACAATGAGGATATTAATGCTTCTATGTGAAGGGAGCTACCAGATTTGAAGGATTTCGTCAAAGAATAAGACTAGATGTAATGGTGCTAGTGAAACACCACCGGGCAGACCCATTACGGAACCCATTTAAATGATTTAGATATTTGGATTTCTACGGAGTAATGGTGGATTCAGTCAGGACTGGTAAAGCCAGTAGTATGTTCCTTAGGGCCAGCGGACGTAAGGGAACAACGAGGGTAGCCATTAGGGTTAAGTCTACCATGGTTCGAGAGAAGGACAACCCTAAAACGGTCAGTATGGCCAGGAATAAGGGATTATAAGGAGATATTATATGTGGAGAGTAAGACCACATGCATAAATTATGCCAAAACTGAGTAAAGGGACAAAAGTATGGTGCGTAGCGGGGGAAATGATTAAGATTGTTTTTGGTTCAGTTCAGACAAGCGTGTTATGTCCAGGAACCATTAGAGCAACCAGGGCATTCGTAAAGGTAATTGAAATGAGTCAAGGTTCTAAAAAACGCAGGGCGTAACAGAGGCGTGGAGGCCAAGCCTTAAGCCTTAGAAGCCTAGGCCGGCCTTAGGCATGAAAAGGTGTTTAGGCCCTTTTTAATATATTTTATTATTTTTTGACTATGACAAGGCTATTAAAAATACTAAAATGGTACATACCTTAAAAATATGTCTTAATATTTGTAAATTAAAATACTATTTTTTTTAAATAAAAAAAAAAAATTGCGTTTTTTCACGCCTTACTTCTAAAAAACTCGCATTTTTTCACGCCTTACCGCAAAAAATGTTGACTATCATTGACCACGCCTTGATCCACTCCTTGGCCCAAAACATGGCGTATCTAAATTGCCTCGCGCATAGGCGCGCCTTGGCGCCGCCTAGGTGCATTTTTTAGAACACTGTGAGTTTAACCTCACTAGTATGAGGTATGCTTTGGGTGACACGAGTGAGACACAGTATTTTGATTAGCGCTATATTCGCATGTGAGATGAGTTTAGTTCGTATATCGATAACATTATTATGCTTATATATTTTCCGTGGTATAGTGGGGTTATCTCTGATTTCATCCGTGGGAAAATGGGTGTAGGTACAATGGTATATACTTTATTGGAGTTGTTCATTCTAGTTGTGTGTTATACGAGCATGACATTGTCCTGAGTATAGACTGGTTGGAATGATAGTGGGGTGATATTGTAAGGGTAATGTGTTTGTTGTTCCAGGGAAGGATGGGTTGTTTTGGCGATATCTAACCCGAAAGAGGGTTAAACTCACATTTATATTGCATTATGATAGAGACTTTGGAGAGTATAGTTGTATTGAGATATTTGATCCCGATGTGTAGGGACTTTATTGATGTGATTTTAGGTATATTGGATTTGCTATTGAGTGGAGAGATTTAGCTCATTATTATGTGTAGCGCTCACAACTTGATGAGACATGGGAGTGAAGATTTATATTTATATGTCGAATGATATGAATTAGAGTCCCAGTTGTGTATTTGAGGTTTATAGAATATGTTTACCACCAATGCTGAGTGATAGTGTATTTGGTGGGGGTTCCTTGTTTAAATATGATTACGGGATGAAATACGCATGGATATTGGTAAATGTAGTGAGTAGAGAGAGGCAGGAATTTTGGGGGTACATGATATGGACTAAGGGCCTAACAAATTTTTATGACCAACAATGTTAGGTAGTATTGTATTAGGAGGGTTCCTTGTTTGGATTTCGATTGGTGAGACGTCATATGCACAAAACTTAGCGCAAAGTTGGAAGTGGGGAGATGTTTGGTCTTTAGTCAACGAGTCTGGTACCTCGGTCATTATATAAGTAAGTACTTATAACTATAAGTTGAAAGTTATATTACAATTGAAGGACAATTGAGATAATTGTGCTGTGAGAGAGCACTGAAAATCTTTCTTTTCACCATAAGTTCAATGGTGGAACGAGTTTGAGGAGAATTAAATTTTGATTTCCGGGGTGATTAAGAATACCCATGTGTTGTAATCACATCGATATTTCGAGGCCAACATTGAGGAAAGTGTGTGACTTTTCTAGTGATTGTGCTAATCCCCACTGATTATAGGGTGTTTAGGTGCCCTGGTTAGCTGATTTGAATCGTCTGAGTTAGGAGGACATAGGAATAGATGTGTGAAATATATGCCTATGTGGTAGTTATTAACAAGCTATAATGTCATGGTGGATTTAACATCTTGTGAGGAAGACGATGATCCAAGTATAGGTGTGCAATGAGAGTTGCACACCTGAGATGAGTTGAAAGGCTGTGAGCAGCCATTTGAAAGAATATATCTTGAGGAGAGGATAATGCAACTATTATGGGAAAGTGGAATGAAGTACTAATCAATCTTATGTGAGGGGGGCTTGCGAGTAAGAGGAATGTTGATGTCTATAAGGAATAAGGTCCCAGAAGTGCGCATGTAGCAAAAATGTGCACGGGCAGTAACTTTGGTACACCGCAGAGGAAAAAGGGGAGTATAAAGTACCACTTAATGTAAGTCGTTATAAGTGGGAGTTTATATTAGGTGAGACATAATGAGGTTTTCTTCAAGTACACCACTCATAAATGGTAATAGGTTGGTGTGCCTAAATCTTTCTTTAAAAAGAAGGATTGCACTGGTGCAAGGTGCCGCCTAATATGGTTATTATGGGTACCTCAATTTGTCACCACGAGCCTAGACGAGTAGCCCAGTAGATACAGCCCAAAGTCTAAGAACCTTGCATCAGAACCAAAATTAGTTACGACTTAGTGTACTCCTAAGATCTCGTAAGGAGATATTCTAGGAGTAATGGATGGATGTAGGGGAGTCCAACATCCCCACTCCCTGAAAACAGATATGTATATAACAAACCTTAGTCCTAGGGCAAGAGGCACGCATTGTATTTTCTGTAAAATACTCCCCGAAGTATAGAGAAATAATACTGAGATCACCACCGTGGACGTAGGCATTCTTGATAAACCACGTACATACTGTGTTGTGTGATTGGCATGCATTACATTCTTTACTTGCTTTGGTGATTGTCTTTTCTTTTGAACTTCAGTTGAACATAATTGTCACCACAATTGGCGTCGTTTGTAGGAACTGTTTGTTATCCTTTATGAAAGCCCTCACCAACAAAGAATATGGAATGTCTAGATATAGCAGCAACGCCCCTTAAGCAGGGGATATCCAAGAATAACTTGCCCCTCGCAGAATCAGATCTGAAGTTTGACGTTCATATCAAAGGGGTCGCCCAGAACGGCAGGCCTCATAAGAAAGTCAGGGACCAGCGAGGTCCACACAGATCTCCAGGTTGATCGATGACTATGAGGAAAGGTTCCAAGAGTAAGGGGATGCCGCTCACAAGAAAGAGGCCGAGAGTGCTCGCCTCAAAAGGAGATTAGAAATGATGGAGAAAGAGCTCCATCGCAGACCTAGGCGACGTCCATATTGCACTACTAACCCTCAGGCGAGCAAGTCTCGCAGCCGAGGAAGGAGACCTAGATGCGAATCCCCGGGAAGTGATAAACACGAGTTTAATGATGACTTGCTCAAGCAACAACGACCAGTTTGCCATTACAGGAGCCCATCTCAAGGAGATAAGGATATACAGAATTTAATTCGAAGAGAAATGGACCAACACCCAACATATCGAGGTGCCAAATCGACCAAAGATCTTGCTCTACGAGCTCTTAGGACCCAGATGAAATCCCCTTTCTTAAAGGAAATAGAAGAAGAAGAAGAAGCCATTAAGAAGTTTTTAATTCTGAGATTTAATATCTATGACGGAAAAACTGACCCTATCGATCACATCAGGCAGTACAGGCATGTCATGACTCTCTAGAACAACAGGGATGCACTAATATGCTGAATTTTTCCCTTGAGTCTTCATGATGTGGCCCATAAGTGGTTCGAGAGGCTCCCTCATAGGTCCATCAGGAGCTTTGAGTCCCTGGTCGAGCTCTTTATGGATCACTTCATTACCAGCAGCTACCATTCGAAGAGGATGGATGCTTTTCTAATAATGAAAAAGACACCTCAGGAGAGCCTTCGAGACTCCACAAAGAGATACTTGAAGTTGTTCAATGAGGTCGAGGATGCTCGAAAGAGGTAGCAGTAGAATATTTTAAGATTAGCCTACCCATCTCTTGCCATCTGCACCAATCCCTAACAAAGAAGGAGGCCACGACCAACGATGACCTGATGGCTCGCATCGAGAAGTACGCCAAATTTGAGGATATAACCCGCCTCAGTGCAGGGGAGAATGGCCGAGCTAAGCTAGCTGCCAAGGGAAACGATAAGGCCAAAAACCAGAAGAAAGGAGGCAAGAATGGGGGCATAAATGGCTCCAAGAATGGAGGAAAGAACGATGCTTCGAAAGCATTTCAAGCAGTAAAGACTATCTTCAAATAACCAATATACAAGATCCTAGAAAAAATCAAAGATGAGCCATTTGTTAAGTGGCCCAGAAAGAAGGGAGGTGATCCCTCAAAGAGAAACAACGCGCTGAGATTCACTTTTCACAAGGAGAGAGCACATAAGACTGATCATTGCAAGGCTCTTAAGTCTCACCTTAAAGAATTATCCCAGACCGGGCAGATAAACGAGTTTGTGAAGAACAAGGCAGAGAAAGTTGCTGCTAATGGAGACACAAGGCCCGACAACGTACTTGAGGATGATGTTGGTAATGAATTTACAGTAATTCATGGGGCACCTGATATGAAGCAGATTAAAGGGAATTCAGCTCGAATGGAAGTGAAAAAGCTTACTGCAGTAATATAAGCTTTTCAGATCGATCCAGCAAAGACACAGTCAGGAAAGCGTCGGTGAGCAAATGACGTCTATTACAGCAAACACATCGTGTTCACATATGAAGATCTAGTGGGGGTAAGAACCCCACATCATGACACCTTGATCATTACTCTCAGAATAGCCAATTATGACGTCGACAAGTTGCTCATCGACTAGGGAAGCTCATTCGGGGTAATGTATCTTGACTTGTTCAAAAAATTAAAGTTAACCGTTCCCGACTTAAAGGAAGACACTTTCCCTCTAGTTGTCTTCACTGGGAAAGTAACTATTCCATTGGGAAAGATCATGCTACCGGTGAGGACAGGAAGTATCTCTAAGATGATTGAGTTTCTGGTAGTCGACATTGAGTCGCCATACCAAGCTATCCTCGACAGAGGGTGGCTACATGCAATGAAGGCAGTCCCCTCGATCTACCATAAAAAATTGAAGTACGTGACTGAGTGAGGAGAGTTGGAGATCCACAGAGAACAAGCGATGGCCAGAAGGTGCTTCATAGCGCCCATCTGCCCGAAACTAGAGAAGAAGGTCGAGAAGGCCAAAGAGAAAGTCGAGGAGCAAGAAGGTTTGATACCTTAGAAATAGCAGCTAAAGTATGGTAGACCCAGAGTGGAGGAGACCAGGCTCCTCCCCTCTGAGCAGGTCATTGAAAACCTGGAAGAAGTTATAGACGATGGTAACAAAAAA
Organism: Sambucus nigra; assembly: GCA_949130495.1. Taxonomy (NCBI): domain Eukaryota; kingdom Viridiplantae; phylum Streptophyta; class Magnoliopsida; order Dipsacales; family Adoxaceae; genus Sambucus; species Sambucus nigra. The sequence goes on along the minus strand of OX422213.1, from coordinate 164,222,845 downwards.
TACGGGAGTTTCTTAATTGGAACATCTCTCATAGATCAAGAAAAGAAAGAATTGATGGTGCTATTAAGGAGCAACCTAGATGTTTTTATGTGGGAATCGTATGAGCTACTTGGAATTGATCCCAGTGTGGTTTTTCATCGGTTGCACGTCGACCCCACTTTCAGGCCCATCATGCAGAAGGCACAGCGAATTGCACCCGAGTAGTCCAAAGTTGTAGAAAAGGAAGTAGAAAAGCTACTGGATGCAGGATCCGTACGGGAAGTTCAATTTCCTAAATGGTTGTCCAACCTAGTAGTGGTTTCGAAGAATAATGGAAAATAGAGAGTTTGTAACTATTTCATTGACCTTAACAAGGCATGCCCTAAGGACAGTTTCCCCATCCCAAAGATCAACCAATTGGTTGATGCTACGGCAGCTTATGAGAGAATGAGTTTTCTAGACACATATTTCGGGTATCATCAGATTCCTCTGTATGCACCAGACCAAGACAAGAATGCATTCATTACCACTGTCGGATTATACTTCTATAAAGTTATGCCCTTTGGGTTCAACAATGCAGGAGTAACTTACCAGTGACTGGTCACCAAGATGTTCAAAGACCAAATGGGAGATACCATGGAAGTCAACATCGATGATATGCTCGTCAAGAGCAAGCGCAAAGAGGACGATCTCTCATACCTATGAAGAACCTTAAAAATCCTCAGGAAATATCGAATGAAACTCAATGCGAGCAAGTGTTCCTTTGGTGTCCAGTGAGGAAAATTTCTCAGGTACTTGGTTAGCGAGAGAGGCATTAAAGCTAACCCAGACCACATCGATGAAATCAATAAGGTACAACCTCCCAGCACAATAAAAGATGTACAGAAGCTCACGGGTATGCTCGCCGCCTTGAATAGGTTCATCTCGAAGTCTTTCGAGAAGTGCCAACCATTTTTCCAACTATTAAAAAAAAGCAAAATGGTAGAGTGGAACCAAGATTGCTCGAGAGCATTGGAAGAGCTCAAATCTCATCTCAGCACACCACCCTTTCTCGTAATACCTCAAGAGAATGATTCCCTGTACTTATACCTTACCATCTCCAGCCATGCCATCAGTTATGCACTAGTATGCGAAAAGACAGGAATCCAACACCCAGTATACTACATAAGAAAGACCTTATTGGACGTTGAGCAGCGGTACTTACCACTGGAAAAGCTAGCATTTGCACTAATGGTGCCTGGAGGAAACTAAATCACTACTTTAAAGCTCACACTATCATCATCCTTACATCACACCCCCTTAAAGCAGTCCTTTAGAAAGAGGATTTGTCTGGAAGACTATCCAAGTGGTTAGTCGAGCTCGAACGATTTGACATGCAATTTCAACAAAGGAATGCAATAAAGGGGAAGGTCCTCGCCGACTTCATCATGAAATTAATAGGCGAGCAGCCTCGCTATCAACTTCAACCCATGTACCTAAAAGAAAATAACTCAACAGGAGGTGTCTAGCGACTATTTGTTGATGGGTCTCCAATTCAAAGGGGGCAGAAGTAGGCATTGTGCTTGTTACTCCGGAAGATACAATCCTCGAGGAGGGGATCGGACTTGTATTTGAAGCCTCCAATAACGAGGAAGAATATGATGCTTTGTTAGCAGGCCTACATAAGGTATAAGCATTCGGTGAAAAATAGCTACAGGTGTTCGGTGACTAACAATTGGTCTCCAATAAGATAAGTGGGGACTTCAACGCGAGGGATGAAATAATGGCATCTTACCTCACCTTAGCAAAGAAGTTGATGTCCAACTTTGAGGAAATCAGTGTCCAAAAGTTTCCTAGAGGACAAAACAGTCATGCCGATGCCCTAGCAGCCTTAAGTTCAGAATCGACTCCAAATTAAAGGGAACAATCCCTATAGACTTCCTCGCCCAACCGAGCATCATCCAGAGTGAAGCGCTGCCAGACATGAGCAGTATCCTCCAAATTGAATCAGAAACTAGTTGGATGGACCCTCTGAGGGACTATTTAAAGGATGGTGCACTACCAGACGATAAGAAGGTTGCTCATCAGATAAGAGTCAAAGCTCCCTGCTTTAACTTATCTCCTTAGGGCAAGATATATAAGAGATCATTCATCGGCCCTTACCTACAATGTGTTCACCTAAAGGATGTCGATCAAGTTCTGCGCGAGCTCCACCAAGGAACCTGCGGGATCCATATTAGAGGAAGATCGCTAGCTTCCGAGCAATGAAGGAAGGCTACTGGTGGCTATACATGTAGAGAGATTCTGGAGTATATGCTCGCAAGTGAGAAAAATGTCAGTTTCATACTCCCATGGTCCACCAACCTGCCAGTGACCTAATATCACTTACCAGCCCTTGGGCATTGCCCAATAGGTAATGAACATCGTGGGCCCTCTCCCTACCATCGCCGGTAATTGCAAGTATTTGTTGGTCACCACAGACTACTTCACCAAATGGAATGAGGCAGAGCCGCTGACAAACATCGGGGATGCATATATGATGAGATTCATAAGAAAAAACATAATTACCTACTTTGGGATCCCCAGAACCCTGGTCACTGATAACATAACGCAGTTCGAGAGCGGCCCTTTCAAGAGTTTTTACAACGACCACGGGATCAGGCACCGCTTTAGCTCGGTTGCCTACCCCTAGAGCAACGGCCAAGCTGAAGCTTATAACAAAACATTGATCGATGGATTGAAGAAACAATTTGATAGAGCCAAAGGGGCATGTGTGAGCGATCTGCCACACATTTGGTGGGCTTACTACACTACACCACGACGAGCAACTGGGGAAACCCCATTCACACTAACATATGAAATGGAAGGAATCATCCCTCTAGAATCTGGCCTCCCAACTATGAGATCCACCTTGGTCGACCATGGCCAAAATGATGCAGCATTACTCGCTGAACTTGACCTAGCTAACGAATGCAGAGAACTATCCCTAGTAGACTAGCGAGCTATTAGCAGTAGCTCGTAAAACACTACAACAAAAAGGTCAATCCAATGACTTTCCAGATTTTGGACTACGTCCTAAGGAAAGTTATTGGCAGTGTAGTAAAACCATCTAATGGAAAGCTGGGTCAAAAATGGGAGGGACCATTCAAGGTGACAAGAGACGACCTAAAAGGAGACTATCACTTAGAAACGCTGGAGGGTAGAGAGATACCTCGAGCATGGAACGCAGCCAACCTGAAAAAATTCTATTTCTAGTTTTTTTCATTCATCTTTTATCGCATTTTTGGAATTGGCAACTCATTTTTTATTACTTGTGATTAATAAAAGATTGTTTGGCAGTGACATTCTATGAAGTGTTAATTTTGTATTATGAACTTTATAACTTGCACACCTTTTCCAAGCGACGGGCAAATTACTCAGTATGTAAAATTAGGGAATCACCCTCCTCAGGTTTTAATTATGAAACATGAACAACCTCTTAGAATTTCCCCTAGCAATATATGAAGCCCTACAGGGGACCCTTAGGCAGCTCAGCCAAATCGAATTGGTCGCCAAACAATATTTGTCTCAAAAACCTGATCGGATAAAACATCTAACACCAGGTGTGTCCTCGCTATTGCCACACTTAGGCCTAAGGGAGTGTGATGACACAACCTAAAAGGTAAAGTGGGGTAGAATGGTATCTCATAAGCATAATGGAGTAGGAGGATACTCACATGACAAAATAACTCTACCCACACCAAATCTAATCGGCTACGAAGAGCCCAAGATAATCAAACAAAAGATCAATGAAGTGAAAATACATAACACATGTTTAATCAGCAAAATGCCCAAAACATAAATATTTTATTACTGCATTACATTTATAAAAAATTACACTGAAGTAAGAAAATCTTAATGAGGATTAGGCCTCTGAGTAAGTTAATCAGCCACTTGCGATCTTCGAAGGTCGTTTGGATGAGGGGCTAATTCTTCCTCAACTTTATTCGCATCTGACTATAATAGCTGCCTAGGGATAGCATATATATGGACCCACTAGTCTTCCCTCCTGAAAGCATTAGGCCTCAGAGTTGAAGGAGAGATCTCATGATGATACCAAAGTACTGAGTTCATGGGGACCTACAGATCCCTGAGGATATTCAACCATCCCCTAATAAAGGATAGCTCTTCAAACTCTATCAACCTCATCGTAGAATCTGTCTAACCTTGGTCATAACCATCAGCCCACACTCACCGAGGTCGTTTCTGAACCGATGCCTCAACCATGTGACATCTTTTTGAAGCCCACCAGTAATCACATATGCTCGACGGATATCTTTTCAAATATCGTCCATCTCCCTAGGTGGAACCCTTGCATTTGGTCCAACTCTCGGACCAGTCGATGAGGTAGAACCTCGCAAAACTAGAGGGGCAATGCTCAGCCCTGTTCTAGCTCACAGAACAACCTATGAAGAGGAACCTTGCAAAACTCGAGGTGCGACGCTCAATGCATGCTCCCTGAGTCGCGACACCTCCCTCCTCAGAGTATTGTTCTCCTGTTGAATAACTTCTCTGACTTGATTGATTTCGAAGGCGTATAGAAGCTTAGCCCTCAAAGTGTTCACTTCTTCTTGGACATAGGCACCAACCTCTTCCATCTCCTGAAGTCTATCCTTCAGTTTGATGATGAGCTCAGACTGGTCTTTAAAGCTCTTATTCATAGACCTGAGAGACTTGAAAATCCTAATGAAGGCTTGGTGAACCTGATTACTCGCATTAGGAATAAGGATCCTTCCTAGTTGAGAGGTGGCAGGTATATACTCATCTACATCAATAAACTACAGGCCATACAAGCATTCAAAAACACAAGCATTAGTACATAGAAGGGAAAGTATTTTTATTTCATTCAAACAAAGAGGTCCAAGTATATCGGTAATTAAAAAGAGCAGTATAAATGAAGAAAAAAATACAATAAAAATTCCTAAGAATAGGCTAGATAGCAACCTCAGTTTGTTCAGAGGTCACTGGTTGCTTTCCCTTGTCAACAGCAGCAAGAGCACCTCCCTCAGATGGAGCAACTATTGTTCCCTGATCATGCTCATCAAATAAGGGAGAATCGATGTCCACTCCAGCAGCCAAAAGAGCCTTGTTCCAGCCCTTCTTAAAGTTCAACTGGCTGATATAGCCAATCTAAACATTGATATCTTCATACGCAGTGACCCAACCGGCATTACAAGAGCTCTCCTTGAGAGTGGTAGCTTCATACTCCACCTTCTTCACCTTCGCTGCTAGCATCTTATTTTCCTCTACCATAACAAGATTTCCCGTACAGACTAGATCATAAGACTACCTCAACTCATTGAGCTCCTTAGTCACCACCTCCTTTGCTTTGTTGGCTTTAGCGAGGGTGAGATCATAGTACTTATGGGCCTAGCTGGTCGCCTTCAAGATGGCTTCTAGCACAACATTCTTCCTCTTCATCTCAGCATTCTTGTTTTCAAGATCGGCCTTCCCCCTCACCAGCTCATCGCGAGTATGATAGAGGATGGAAAAATCAGTCACAAACTATAACGAAGAGAAGCATTAAACAAAATGTTGCAAGCATGGAGAAGCACTAAACATAATATTGTAAACACAAAGGAGTAAAAATGGACTTACCTAGGCTAGCCTCTGACTTGCCTCTAGAGCTTATTGGTCGGTCCCCATCGCCTTCTGATGATCAGTGGGAAAAATTTCTCTTTCAAGCAATGCAGGGGACAACTGAGGAGAGAGGGCAACAGAGGCCCCCTCAGGCAAAGCAGACACGGGAACCAAAGCTTGCCCTACCTTTGTCCTCATCTTCTCTCTCCTTCTCTCTTCTTCCCTCTCTTTCTTCACCTTCTTAACTCTTCTCCTCTCCTCCACCTTTTTCCTCTCTTCCATCTTCTTCTTCTCCTCTTCCTTTCTCTCTCTCTCTCCCTCTCTCTTTCTCTCTCTCTCACCTCCTCTTCCTCCCTCCTCTTCTTTTCCTGCTCGATGGCAGCAGGTTGAGAACCAGTGGTAACTTCCCCACTGCTAGATTTTTACTTTGTTAACCACCTAGAGATAAGCACGTCATCATTATCGTCCCTAATCAGATTCTTCCTAGTAGGAGCCATATCTTCCTCGCTGGAACTGCTCGATTCACTAGAAGACGCTAGATCTTCTAAAAGCTCTTCCGAGCTGGAAGATCCTTCACCACTAGAGCTCTCCTCGCTGGAACCACCTTCAGCACCATCCTCGTTATCACCTTCCCTATCCTCACCATAGTTACTCTCTTCCTTGTCCAATTGGATATGATTTGCAGCAACCTCTTCAGTGATGTTTACAGGTCATGCAATAAAACTAGACCCGGTGTTCTTGTACTCCAAGGGGAAAGTCGTTGATCGAGGATAGTCACCGTCAGCCAAGAGATCCCTAATATTCCAGGCCTTGACTAACTCAACAGCCCAAACCTCACTAATAGCAGGCTCCAAGTTCTTTGTCCTCGCTGAAAGAACAAGAAAGAAGAATATAAGACAAATCATACATTAATAAGAAGATCGAAGAGCAGAGAAAAAAATAAGCCTATCGATGAACTCCTCCCCATAAAAGGGTACCACGAACCTGTCAGACCTTGACCCCTCAGTATGGGGAGGAAATTGCCAATTTCTAGTAAGAAAACCCTCTTGCGAGGAATCCTTGTGGGAATCAGGTAGATTTACTACCAATACCCTATCAGGAATCCTGTCCTTTAGGTAAAGAAGACCATAACTTATTTGCGAGAAAGAATAACAAAACTAAATCTCAGCAAGCCCTAGATTGGTTCCATAAAGCTGATTTATTCTATTGATACCATTAACAATATTTCAGACGTTTGGCGAACACTATGCAGGGACAATATTGAAATAGCCAAAGAAGTGCAAAAATAAGTTGCTTGGAGGGAAAGCAAGACCCACTTGGGACAATAAGAGGACGTGAATCCAGTGAGCATCCTCTATTTCTCTAACATTTTTAGGGGCAGCGACACACTCAATGTCTACCCTATCTAGGATGTTATAATACTTCCTAAATTCAGTTACATATCTATTGCCTACCTTCGCCATTTACAAACCCTAAATTATAAATACGTAGAAGTTTTAACAGAAAAAACATAGAGAAAGATCAAGAGGAACTTACGAAATCAAAACTTGGCTTGGGACGACGCAAGGTCACAAGAAAAGACAATGAAGGAGATTGAAATCGAAAAATGAAGACCTGGGAGCGAGAGCGCAATAATGGGATCTTAGAGAAGGTAAGAAAGTATGAAAAATCTTGAAATGACAACAAGTAAATACTCTCCAAAGGATGTTTAAACGTTTGCAATCATAGCGCACGAGACAGAAGCAGGCTGCCGCTTAAATCGGTTTAGAAGAAGCGTTTCAAATCTTGGAAAAGTTACACAATTTATAAGATACCCATTATGAAAAATCATTTAAATTTATTGAGCCCAAATTGTGGCCCAACAACTTTAGGGGCAATTATGGGTACCTCAATTTGTCACCACGGGCCCAGACGAGTAGCCCAGTAGAAATGGCCCAAAGTCTAGGAACCTTGCGTCACAACCAAAATCAGTCACGACTTAGTCTGCTCCTAAGATCTCATAACGACATATTCTAGAAGTAATGGATGGATGTGGGGAAGTTTAACATCCCCACTCCCTGGAAACAGAGATGTATATAACAAACCCTAGGCCTGGGGTAAGAGGCACGTATTGTATTTTCTGTAAAATACTCCTTGGAGTATAGACAAATAATACTGAGATCACCACCATGGACATAGGCATTCTTACTGAACAACGTAAATATTGTGTTATATGATTGACATTCATTACATTCTTTACTTTCTTTGGTGATTGTCTTTTCTTGTGAAGTTGTATTGAACATAATTGTCACCACAGTTATAAATCAGGATGAGATCCTTCAACCCCACCTCTAATAGGGATTTTTGGGAAGCATGGAGATAATATTTTATTTTGGGCAACTCGTGTCATCTATGGCCTAATGAGTAAATGGGAGGTGATTAATGACTAGCAAAGTGGTATGAATGCGATTATAGATACAATGCATTTATCTTACTTCCTAATTGAAGTAAAGCATAGTACGATAATTGGGAGGGAAATTAATGATTGGTAGAGTTGTGTGTAGTCACTCGTACCTGTTTGATGGGGACAAGGTGCCTATTAAGGTTTTATGTTGGAAATCCTGGTCATTCCCCCTCTGGTTGTTTAAATGTGAGCGAATAAATAGAATTTTGGATCGGATGTGATTTAGAGTCCGTTATTGAGAGGAGCATTAACCACAAACTATTTGGGGTGACTTTTGACCATTGTACGAGTTACGTCTCCATGAAACGATATTTGAAGGACCGATTGGAGTGGTCCGATGTTCTTATGGTTTCTCTCAGGATGGGAAATTTGTGTTGGGATTGAACACGGGAAGCTAGCACTTAGTGATGTGCATCTTTCCCATAATATTAAGGCAATATTGCCAGTGATTTATACGCTCTTTTTATTTGGATGTTGTTGGTAGAAGAACAATGTCTAATGTGCCATTATTAAGGTCAGAGTTTATGAATGATGGAGTGTATCGGTACGAAATGAATTGAACAAGCTTGTTTTAAAGCTAGGACTATAGTGGTTAAGCTTTTAAACAACTAGGTACTACTAGCGGGTATATAGTAGAGTGACCCTTAAGTTAGTATGATTTGATTTTGGGTAATAGAGTAGGTTGTGTGGTTGTGACCCAGAGTCTTTGGTACCAATCTTATCCAAATTTTGAGGACGAAATTACATGGTGTGGGGGGAGGGGGGACAATGTAATACCCCGTAATTTCATAAATAATTAAATTACATGAGCGGGTGTAATTTAATAATTTAAGAATTTAAATTAAAGGATGGACTAATTATATTTCATGTCGCAGGTAATTAAAAGCGACAAGTGATGCTATTTTACGTCGAAAACCCATGTGGAGATGTGTTGGGTTTAAGACATGAATTTTTGATAAGTCACTCGTATGGAGATTTCGAGTGTACGGTTGGTCTCAGAAGGGCCTAGATAGTTAGAATAAAGTACCTCGGGCAGTGTTTGGGTTATGGGGGATTTTTGGATCAATAGGGACTCACATTTGAGTGTACGAGTCACTTTTGGGTTTATTAAGGGATAAACCCTCATTTCTCTCTTATAAGTTATGAGAGAAAGAAAAAGGAAAGAAAAAAAGAAGGAAGAAAAAAGGATAAAAAGAGGAGACTCGACCCAAGCTCCGTCGAATTCCGGCATGAGATTGCCGAATTTATCCAATTAGGCAAATGCCTAACTTGCTTTAATCATTTTAGTGTGTTTATGATCTATATTAAAGTTGGTGTAAAAACTATAAGATTTTGGTTATGGGATTCTTGAATGAAAATGGGTTTGTGGAAATGATTTTCATATAAAATTGATTTGATGAAAATTTCTAATGAAAATCTAAGCTTAAAGCATTTAAATGGTGGAAATTTAGTGAGATAATGAAATGGGTTGATTTTTGGGCTAGGGTTTAAGACATTATATTTATGATGAATCCCATGAAATTTAATGGTTGTATTGGTTGTATATAAGTGCGTAGATATTTACATTGTTGGTTTGGGAGATTAGAACCTTAAATCCTGGATTGGATGAGAGTTTGAGTGAATTTCGTAGAAAGAAAAAATCTAGATAGACCAGACCGGTTCCTTTTCTTGGAAATCGGCTCAGTCTGATTTCGACAAAAAGACTGGAGAAGTTTTCTTGGACTAAAAGGATTGGAGAAGAATTTCCTTTTGGGAGATAGATATTAGGGGATCCAAAAAAGAGTGCGAAGGCCTAAAAAATAGTAAATGGGTGATATATAAGTCTCGGGTTAGTGCGAAAGATCCGGGGTTTAAATTTAGGAATGATTGGGACGAATGACATTGGAGGAATTATCCGACGGGTTCGTACATATATATTTGTATGTGTAGAATATATATACTTATTATATATATATACTAGGTATGGCCGTGCCTGAAGGCATGCTGATAATTTTCGAAAGTGTACGTTGTTGATTGAACCATACGTCGTATTTAGTTCGCAAAAATAATAACAGTCCATCTTGGACCTCATATAATATGTCGTAATGACACGATGAAAATATTTTAGTAATTTATTATTCATGAAATTTATTAGTTTTAATCGTTATAGAGTAGTTTAGAATTTTACACACGAAAAGAAAATCAATACATTGATTTGGAATTGACATTTTTGAAGACGTATATATGTATTTTCTCTCATGAATGTGAAATGTTAATTCCAAAATACAAAATATATCTTCAAAGCATCATTAATGAAAATTCAAAATTACATATAAATATATCTTCAGAGCATGATTAATGAGAAATATGATAAGTAGTATTTCATTTCATTATAGTTAGAAGATCAAGGGAAAATTGGGAATGATGGTTGACTGAGCATTGAACTTACAACGCACACAATACCTCTGAATGAGTGAAGTAGTAAATGTAGTCTTCATTTACAAATTATAAATATAGCAGGCATGAAATATCACTTTACAGGATATGCAATAAACCTGGTTTTTTTAGTTTCCTTTTTTTACCATTTATGTTTGTGTTTTATTTAAAAAGAAGAGAGGAGGCATAAAAGCTAATTTTTTGAACAACTTAGCGTGGGGAAGGTGCTTTTATTGTCAAATTAGACCTTATCCTCATGGAACTACTACCTTTTTCTCGTTCAGAAGGTTCTTTGATTGCAGCAATTAACTCTTATATTGTTGTAAGCTAAGCTTCCCTCTCACATTCAATTCATAATTCCCCAAAACTCGATACTGTCACTAATGTAAATTAGGATTAACAGAAAAACAAAGAAGCTTCCTTATCTTTGCAAAACATACAAATACATTAAATACACTTTCACCTTATTTAAAAATGACTAAATTTACAGTCTTTAATGCTTGGTTACAACAATTAACTCTTATACTATTGTCAGGTAAGCTCACTTCTCACATTCAATTCATAATCCCCCAAAACTCGAAACTATGACTAATGTAATTTGAGAATTAAAAAACAAAAAAAGGAGCTTCCTTATAGCGAGATCATCGAAGAACTTACGTTGGTATCTTCATTATCCACAATAACACCCTTTCCACCACCTCATCACCTTCATTCGCATAAGCATTGTTCTCTTGCATGGAGGGAAAATTCGATTGTCTCACTGCGATATTATTGCTTGCCATACTTTGAGCAGTCAAGAGCATTGGTTGCAACAGGGTCATCCATAGCATTTTGCAAGGGCCTACTGTAGAAGAGAATTCTTGTCTCACTCCTAACAAATCAACCAATGCCATTGAGTTTCACCGTTATGCTGGAGACTGAAACAATAATAAAAAAGAAATTATTTAGAGAATAAGTTTATAAATATTTCCATATTCAAAACACAACACCGAAAATTGAGGTCAAGATTCAAACATTGCACATAGGTTTATTTATAAAGGACAAAAAAAAAGGAACTTTAGTTTTAGGACAGGGAAACTGAGCCAAATGACTCATTCACATGAATTTCTTGTTGGGAATTTCGTTTGAATTTCCAAAACCGAAATGTCACCAGCAAAAATAAGCAAAACCAAAATGAATTCATTCATACTGTATGGCACTAGTTGTACAAATGAAGCCTACATAAAGACCAACAAAACCAAAATTAAATTATCATATAAAAAAGAATACATAAATATAAAATAAAAGATATCATTGTGAATTATGTTGAAATTAAAATTATAAGTTAAAAAGTTACAAAAATGCCATTTTAAGAAAACCAAATCATACAAAAATTCCATAACCATGTGTCTACAACAACAATTATAATACTTTGATGAATGCTCTCTATAACACTAATAATCAATTTATGTTATGAAGCACAGGTGTCGCGGGGTGCGAATGAGGTTGCGGGGATTTGAAAAAATAATTCACAGGTGCGGGGATTCAATGCGGGTGTGGGTGTAATGTGTGTTTTGAATAATCGGTGCTTCATAGACTTTAAGTCATAGCCAAGCCCTTGCAACATTCAAATTTTCTAATCAAAGCAAAATCATAAAAAAAAATCAATTTCATAATTGGCCGTTGTGTACTTCTCTGTAATTCTATGGACATTATACATTGTATAATATGTATAATATGCAGATTGATCTTCATATAATAGTACACAATGTATGGACAGTATACATTGTGTACTTCTCTACATGTACTATTCTATGTAGATTAAGCAATTTTTCAGAGACGAAGAATGTGGCTGTTGACACTTACATGAATCAGTGTGAACATAATCAGAAGAATACAAAAACATGTAGTATAAAAGTCAACTAAAACATCTCTTTATACTAACTTCATGGATGATAAAGGAATGCTATACCATGTAATTTCTTCTTTTCAAAGATTATATATGGTGTACCAAGATAATCGAACAAATTCCCTATAAGTATAATTTCTTATCTTATAAGATTATACCCAAAAAATACATGTTCTGAGTTCTCAGCTCACCTTGATCACCAACCATGCCACCGCATTTATTCATGATCCAAATCTTTAGCAAGAGGTATAAATAAAAATTTAACTTAGTTGAGTAAAACCACATTCTTGAAGGATAAAGCGTATAACTCCAACCATTCAAGGAAAGTACGTACAAAGAGAAATTTGTTACCTGCTTGGTCGTGGTTAAAGATAACGCCCACGAAGGGAAGTTATAGCACTGCAAGGGCATAGGGAGGGGATATACACTGCTGTATAATCACGACAAATGCAATTGGGAAATACTAAAAATAGTGGTAGGCAAACACTGAACTTTCAGTTATCAGTCCTAGAACACAATCAATAAAATGAAACACAAAAACCACCCTATTAAAAACACAACACATTTAATAATTGCACTTTCACTTTCAGTTATCAGTGCTCTTTTAATTTTTTCAATAAAAACGCAGATAAAACACAACCAATATAACATAATCAATAAAGATGATTCCAATGCAGTAGAGTTGAAAATATAAATACATAATAACTAAGCATTATACAATTTTAAACAACTAAACATATATAATCCAAAACCATCATATATAAAAGTAATGAAATCTATTTTTCTATATCCTCAACTCCAGTTAGGAAGGCTGCTCGTTCACATCATTACCCTCTTCTTCCATTCCACCTAGGCATGCTGCTAGTTCACAGCTTAACTACTTATACAGTGTTGTTTAAGTGCTTATACGGTGCTGCTTAACTTCTTATACGGTGCTGCTTAACTGCTAGTAGAAGTATATACCTGTTCAAAAAATTCTTAGATATACACTCAAAAACACATTTGATTTCCCAAAACGCTCATGTGTAGTTTTGTCATATACTTGTTGGGTTTGATTCAAACATGGGTATATACCTAAGATTCAAACATGAGTATATACCTAAGCATTTGATTTTATTTTATTTTTCCCTAAAAACGATTGATTTTAAAAAACGCGTTTGATTTTGTGTTGAAAAAAATATAAGATATTAATTGGAGAAAATATTGTAGATGTTGCATGTAACTCAGCTGATCAACATGAAAATTTGGAGCTCAAGAATTCTGCTATTGGAGTTTCTATTGAACCATCTTATGAATGTTCAAATCATTTAATTGAGCTCTCACAAAATTTGAGACATGAATGTGTTAGTTGTGAAAAACTTTCCTTAGGAAATGAAGTGCACATGGAGGGAATAAGCCTCATGGATGAAAATACAGGATGTGACTGGGATAGATTGATTTATGATGTTTCTGATCTATTGGATATGAACTTACCCACTAACAAAGAACCCTCAAATCATCCCATTGAGAAACCACTGAATCCTGAAGTGAGATTATTTACCAGTAAATTACTAAACCCAGATAAAAAAAAAAGAAGAAAAATAACCCCAATTTCAAACAAATCAACAAATCAATGAAGATAAAAAAAAATTCCCCCAAAAAAATCTTATTTAAAAAAAATAAAGACCTAAAATTGAAAAGAAAAGAAAACTGATATGAGAGATGGAGTTCATACCGCAATCTTTGAGTTAATGGGCATCATGTTCTCTTTCTTCTGCAATTTTTTGTCAATAATATATACTATATAGAATCAGTGTTGCTTTAACAGTAACTTATAAAGGAAAAGGGAACAAATCTATAATATAAAAATAAAGAATACCTTAGAGAGGCATGATTGGAGTTGAATTGGGGCTTCCCATTTGAAAAAAAAAAGATTTAAGCAGTTGCAGTAAACCTTATTTAGAATAATGATGTCGTAAATGAACAATTTTATGAATAATCTAAAAAAAAAAAAAAAAAAAAAAAAAAAACATAAGTGAGAAATATGAGAGAAGGGTGAGAGATAGAAATTTGAAAGATGTATATAAGAGATTCTGTGAATCTCTCACCCTTTTGTGTCTCCAATATTAGAAATATATAAGAGATAGAGAGTATGTGCATCCCGTGGCTTTATGATGCCATTTTGAGCTGATAAAGTTTCAATTATTAGAGACTCGAAAGTGAATCGAAAGTGTAATTGTCAGTGTCTAGATTTCTGGGGGATTTATTGCTTCTGGAGGAAGATCTATTCCGAGTTTGAAGCTCGTCCACGGTTTTTTCTAGGTAATCGTATTCGTCGAAGTCCATGGATTTTGTTATCAAATCATAATGTAAGAAGGATGAGTGAGATATTGGGTGAAATACTACCTTCGAATACTACCTTCAATGGTGGTCGTCGTGTGGCGAAAGTAGCGGCTGGCAGGTGTGTTGAGATATGATTAAAGTGTTAGAAAGAAAGAGAGTGGGTCGAATGAAATGTGGGTTTCAAATCTGAGCAAAAGAGCCGTGTTTTGGAGAGGGGGTGGATTTTGGGTATATGTGGGAGGAGAGAGAGGTTAATGAGATTAAGAGTACCACTTCACCCTTTTTTTGAATTTTGAAGAATAGTGGGATATAAATTTGAGGGTAGGAAATGAGGGGGAATCTAAATAATTGAGGGGAAAAATAGGTAATGCAAAAAAGCTCATAAAGATGACATCATTCTTATTTCTTATGACATACATAAGTTTCATACTTTATTATTTATATATATATATATATATATATATATATATATATATATATATATATATATATATATATATATATATATATATATATATATATATATATATATATATATAAGTATAGTAAATCCTAAAGTGCGAATAGGGTGATATAAGAGTATTAGCTAGACTTAATATGCTACTATTCATAAATAAGAGATGTGAGAGTTGTATCATAAGTGAGTGAATACTTATGGATTAAAATAAGTTATATGTATACTTATAAATTATTAAAATTGGTATATTTGGTATTATAGGCTAATGCCAAGCGAGATAGGTAGAAATAGCAGGATTTGATGATATATATATACGGGTATAGAGACAGTATATTTATGATGTGATTATAAATATATATCAGTGTGATTGATATATTTAAGTGGAACATACCTTTATAGTGTTATCATGGGAAATTGCACGATGCGGATGAATTGCCTGGATTAAGGAGCACGGTGAGTATAGGCCCAGGTCATAGTCGTCCAGATATTTTATACAGTGTGATTATTTATTCTGGGTGAGACGTCTTGGGTATGATCCGACCTTAACCATTTCCCTTACATTTGTGATTGATTTCAGGTTCGGTGTGAGATTTTGACCTTGCTGCTCGGGAGAATAGATGATAGCGTTCTAGAGACCTCATCCATTGAGTTATAGCTCTGAGGGATGGTTGTTATACTTCTATTGTGTGTGATATATAAGTATACATATTCTTGATGATATATATATATATATATAATGAAAGAAGTGTGAGTAAATTTCTGGACTATCCGGGAGTGTAAAATGCGAAATAATATTTATGTGATTTACATGTATAAGGAGAAAACATTATATACGAAGATTGATAACACTAGATGTGAATAGTGTAATAACTAGTGAAGGTTATTCTTAACAAGTGAATATATGTGTAGAGGGGGCTTGAAGGTAATCTTGAGATTAGGGACAAATCCCCAATTAGAAACAGTATTTGAGAATAAGCAACCGAGGCAGCTCAAGCGTGGCAACTCAGCGAGCCAGCTTGGCGCGGCAGCTCATATTTTAGCTTGTTGTATTAGTCATATTGTATTTTCACTATTGATGACTGTAATCTTTAACGGTTGTAATGACGTAACGATAATAACAAAAGAGTTTGTATGATTTCAAACGGTACTTGCGAGAGACCAGGCTTGGCAGGTCCTGGGAGAGCTTTCTTGCTCTATCGAATGACCTCACCGTGGGAACTTTAGAGGGACCTGGTTTGGAGGATTGAGAAGTAAGGCACCGTTGGGGCTTGTCCTGACCATCTTAGATACACCCGATAAAATGCCAAAGAACCCTGACCGTGGAACCTCAAGCGGAGCAGCTTGGAGTCCCATCGGGCGTTGAGTTATGAACCAGATAGCCCTTCTACTTAGTGTCACATCTACCATAGGTGAAGTTACTGGCCAGCCAAAACAATGTCAGACATACACTTGAGTAAACCACCGTGGTATTTGGGGCTGTCAGGAAGTTGGTGAGCCACATCTACGACAACAGCCCCCTGACACACAGTGGTTAGGCAAAAGGCGTGTCTTGGCATTTAATGATTATGACGTGGGGGCAACTAGTACACCAGGCATTTAATGCTGTGACATAAAGTATGAGGTATGTCTTTCATTGTTTTAATGACTAAGTTGCCTCAGGGTGGGTGTGGGGGGCTATTTAAGGACCCCAACCACCTTTGAGGAAAGAGGATCTTTTTTTAGAACCCTGGAGTTATTATTAGAGATACACATCAGAAAGAGAGATTTATTGCAAACCAGAGGGTTTATCCCCTTACCATTGTCATTTATTGTAAAGCTTTTAATACTTGATAGAGACTCCTGAGGGTATATGGTGTGTTTTTACCTACCTACCAAGGTGTATCTAGGGTTCTTACTTCTCTCTCCCTCTAGCTAAGTTACTTCTAAGGTTCATTACTATTTCCTGAGTTATACACGAGGGTTTTGTGAGTTTAAGCCGAGTTTATATTCATTGGGTCTGTGTTCGTGTGTCCTATCATTAAATTCAAAGTTTTGTCCTGGATTAGCTTATCTTTACCATACTCAAATAGGGGTTACGCCTCCATCTTATCTAAAGTACCCTCTAACATTTGACGACTCTGATGGGGAGGCATTATCTTAGCTAGGGAGTATGGCGCAAGATAATTCTACTCGAAGACTCAACTTTGATGATATCCAGCGTAATGAAGAACAAGCCGCGAGGGAGCAGGAGGCCCTGAGGGATGGGGCTCCTCGAGTAGAGGTACCACCGGTTCCGACGATGTCAGACGTTCCTGGGGCGGCACAACCCGCCCCGAGCGCAGGGTTGGGACCCGCCCAGATGGCGCTCCTCATGAGCAAATTTTATGAGTTTTTGCAAACCCAAGTAGCTTCAACTATGGTGGGAGGATTGGAGGCTAATGCTTTCGTAACACCAGGGGTAGCTCCAACGTCCCCACCATGTACAGGCATTGCAGGAGCGCTCCCGGCAAGCGTACCCCCTGTTGGGAGCCCAACAATGGGAATCTCAGGAGCCTCAACGGTACCATCGGTGACGTTTATTTTAGTTGCAACGGACGCTCAGCCCATGGACCCATTGCTGGTGGCCCCTACAGCCTCGCCTATGGAAGAAATGAGAAAAGAGATGCAGAAGGAGATGTCGAAGTTTACGCGGGCTTCCTCACAATCAGCCGGCGAGGTGGCTTCGGTTTATTATGACTTTCAAACTCCCTACCCTCAAGCGTACAACGATGAGCCTTACCCAAAGGACTATGTTCCCCCTATCTTCGAAAAATATACAGGGAAAGGTGGGAACCCGAAGGAGCACATTAAGCGGTTTGTTGAACACTTGGGATCACATTGCAATGATAAGAAGCTTAGATTGAGGGAATTTTCCAAATCCCTAACCGAGAAGGCATACACCTGGTACTTTCACTTAGCTCCCAACAGCATTTCTACGTGGGAGCAGATGCACGTATTGTTTTTCCAAAAGTTCTTTTTGGCAGAAGACGAGTTCACCTTGACCCAACTGGGAAGGGAGAAGCAAAGACCAGGGGACGAAGTGGTGGCTTATATTCGAAGGTTCAGGGAAAGTTCCCTCGATGTGAGGGAGGAGGCCAAAGAGTCCAAGTTATTACAAATATGCACTGAGGGACTGCTTCCTGAATACATTTGTCATCTAATCAACGAGACGCGCGAGGGGACTTTTGCAGCGTTCTTGAAAGCCGCAAGGAACATCTCTTTGGTGGTACGACCCAATCCGGTGGTAGTGCCCATGATATTCAGGCAACCAATGCAACCCGCGGGTGGGGGGAGGTCTCAACCCCCGCGGGTAGGGTACGCCGAAGGAGAAGATAAGGGAAAGACACCGAGGAGGGACAACAAAAGAAAATTTGGGAAAAATAGAGAAGACCCTCCACCGTTTCCCTGCTCGATAGAAGAGGCTGTGAGTTGTTATAACGCGATGGTCCTAGGGGGAACGGTTTATGAACCAAAAGGCATCCCGATGGAAGAACCTGTTGCTACAACGAAGGCGGATCCTAAGTACTGCCTGGTTCATCGAAAGATCCATCATCCAATCGAAAGCTGCTTCACGCTGCGAAGAATCATCGATAAGTACATGAAGGCGAGGACATAGCAAATCCCCCCATAAAACATTAACAACAACCCACTTCCGGCACACGGGGCCAATTTGGTGATGGCCTATGATGTGGAGGTAGAAAGAGGAGGATGGTTGACGATGAAGCAAAAGGAGCTCGAAGAAGCTCTGGAACATTGTACCACGAGAATGGCTAATGTAGTTTTAGCCTATGATGAAGCAAGCACTAGGGACGTGGAAGACGTGTATAGCATTGAAGATGAGGAAAAAACCCCAGTCATAGAATGTAGTGCAGTATCAAAATCCCCAAAATTCACTTGGTTCTTCGATCAAGTGGGGATCCCGAAGGAGAGCAGGACGGAGATAACTCACGTAATTTTGGACATTGTAAAAAAGAACGCAGTCCCCTCATTAAGGTGGAGGGGACCCATGGCTAGGCTGGTGAAAAAATTTCTATCAGAAGTAACCTTCAGCGATGCGGATGGAGCTGTGAGGTTCCCCCATAACAGGCCTCTATATGTAACCGCTAGCGTCAACGGAGTTAGCTTTGCAAGGACCCTTATGGATGGGGGTTCTTCCATCAATATTATGCCAATCAACTCCTTCCACACGACTGGTATTCCAAAAGAAAGGCTGGTTCCCATGCCTTTGGTAATTTCGAGATATGACAATCAATCCTCCAAATCCATCGGGTATGTGAATGTTAGGATTGCGATGGGAAATCTGAGTTCCCACATCAAGTTCTATGTAATAGAAAGTGCAATTTCCTATCACTTACTAATAGGGAGAGTATGGATGCACAACCAAGGCTTAGTTCCTTCAACTTATCATCAATGTGCCAAGGAAAATGTAAAGGGAACGGAGGTGACCATCAGGGCTACGAAGAGGCCTTTCGCTATCGAAGAAGTGCACTTAGTGGATGCGGCGTTCTATACAGAACTGGAGGAGGATGTACTGGTCCTGGTGAAGAGAATGGAGGGGGCATGGGTTCCCTCAATTAGAGAGAGAATGGGGTCCTTGAATGAGCAGGATAAAGAGGGAGGAAGTAGCAAAGGGGTGAGGACCGAAGAATCCCATCAAGTGATCCCTCGACTCCAAAAGGTCTCGAGGCAACTCAAAGACAGGATGATGTCGAGAACAGACCCGATGGAGCACGAAGTCTAATAAAAAAGCGTGTTAAGTCACTTTTTAGGAAAAAGAATCGTTGAGGCTTCCAGAGAGAAGAAGAGGAAGGCTGTAGCAATAGCTACCAACAGCCAATGCAAGAAAATTATCACTGAAGAGGGAAAAGTTGTGTACCGCTTATAACGGTGTAAACGGGTGACCGAAGAGACTAAGGATGAGGTTGACCCGGTGTATGAGTGTTTTTTGGTGGATCGACGGGGGCAGTGTATGGTGATAGATAACTCCAACATACTAGAATTCATATAAGATATCACCGAAGAACCAGACTATATGGGAGATAGACCAAGGCCCCAGGCATAAGAGTTAGACCAGCTGAACTTGGCAAGAGAAGGGGAAGATCCAAGGCCTATCTTTATCTGAAAAGATCTCGGTGAGGGGAAACGAGAAGCCTTGGTCAAACTAATTCAGGAATTCATAGACGTTTTTGCATGGAAGTACACTGAAATGGAAGGGCTGAATGAAAAGGTGAGTTATCACAAACTGAACGTGATGCCTTCAGCCATTCTGGTGAAGCAGGCAATGAGGAATTACAAGCCTGAACTAGACTTAATGATTAAAGAAGAGGTCGAATGCTTATTGGTAGCAGGATTTATCAAGCCAATACAACATCCTCTCTGGCTATCCAGCACTGTGCCGGTGGGGAAGAAAGACAAAAACTAAATAAGGATATGCGTGGACTTTAGAGACTTGAATAGGGCTTGCCCCAAGGATGAGTTTCCCCTACCCTCCATCGACAGTTTTGATAGATGCCACGACTGGTCATGAGATGTATAGCTTCATGGATGGGTATGTGGGATACAACCAGATCAAGATGGACCCCTCTGATGTAGAGAAAACGTCATTCAGAACTTCGTTGGGCAACTTCATGTACAAGGTGATGCCGTTTGGACTCAAAAACGATGGAGCTACGTACCAGAGGATAATGATTGCCATTTTTCATGACTTCTTCCACAAAATTGTAGAATTCTACTGGATGACCTGGTCATCAAATCGAAGAAGGAGGAGTCCCATCTGAATGATTTAAGGAAGGTGTTTGCTCGGTGCAGGAGGTATAAATTGAGGATGAACCCGTTAAAGTGTGTCTTCGGAGTAACAAGTGGGAAGTTTCTAGGCTTCGTGGTTGATTGACAAGGGGTACAGATGGACCAGGATAAATAACGAGCGATATTAAAGATGCCATGTCCTAGGACGACGAAAGAGCTGAAGAGTTTTCTTCGCAAAGTCTCCTACCTTAGGAGATTTGTGCCCGGATTGGACGAAATAACACACCCACTGATGCAGATGTTGTGAAAAAACACGAAATTTAGGTGGGAGGAGGTTCACCAAGAGTTTCTTGTCAGGCTGAAGAAACTGCTTGTTTCACCGCAAATCATGGTTCCTCCCCATGTAGGAGTACCGTTGCAGCTATACCTCATGTTTCCCAAGAGGTCCGTTGGAGCGCTATTGGCACAAGAAGTGGAGGGGCAAGAACAACCGGTTTACTACCTCAGCAGAATTATACATGGTCCAGAGATTAGATATAGTATCTTAGAAAGGCATTGTTTAGCATTAGTCTTTGTAGCACAAAAACCTAGGCATTATATGCTATCTTTCACAATTCATATTGTAAATAGATGCGACCCAATTAAGTATTTTCTTGCAAGGACTATATTGATTAGCAGGGCAGTTAGATGGTTCCTTATCCTCTCTGAATATGACTTGAAGTGTGTGGTTCCTCGCACAATTAAAAGTCAGGCGTACGCTGATCTGTTGGCAATCTTCCCTTCACGAACCTTCGATCCACCTAAGGAAGACATTCCAGGAGATGATTTGCAGGCTAATTACCTAGATACAACTGATGAGGAGTTGACGATGCATTTCGATGGATCTTCGGTGAAAAAGAAGGGGGGATCAGGGGCTATTCTTTCAAAAGGGATGGAAGAGATTTGCCTTTCCTACAAGCTAGATTTCCCTTATTCTAATAACGAAGCAGAATATGAGGCATTGGTAGTGGGGCTGCTAGAGGTTCTTCGAAGGGGAATTCATTCACTCTGCATTAAGGGTGACTCGAACTTAGTAATTCAGCAAGTAAACGGAGAATATGCGTTGAAACACATGAGCCTAGAACCCTATGGGACAATCATTCAAAGGCTTCTCAACCAGTTCCATCGGACCAAGATCAGAAGACATCCCAGAACGATGAACTGCCATCCAGACGCCTATGCCACTATCTCCCAGAAAATGTTCACAAAGAACGATGAGACTATAGTTATGATCCAACGAAGAATAGCTCCTTCGGTTGTACAGTCAATACTACCGATGGAGGAGGACACGAACTGGAGGGGAGAGATTAAGAAGCAACTGGAGTCTGGCGAAGGAGCTATGGGATTAAGAGAGTTGGCACAATACTTTACAAAACAGGGGAATCTTTACTATAGAAATGCTGGGGGATGGTTATCAAGATGCGTCAGCCCAGAGGAAGCCGAGAAAATATTGAGGAAAATGCATGAGGAGCACTGCAAAATGACTGAGATACCTCTATATAAGAGAATTCAAAGAGAGGGGTATTTCTGACCTAGAATGAAGCAAGATACGATAGAGCTGCAACGGAAGTGCGATAAGTGTCAGTTATTCTTCGAGGTAGCTGAGTGCCATTTCATTGAAGATCAAACGGACTGGAGGCAACCCTACATCATCTTTATTTAAGAGGGGGTTATTCCAACGGAGAAAATGGATGTAATGAGTCTGAGGCGAAGGGCTCCAAGTTTCTATGTACAGGAGGGGCAGCTTTATCGAAGGGGTACTTCAAGAGGCCATTGCATTACGTCACGAAGGAAGAAGCAGCGCAGGTCCTCAAAAAAGTGCACGATCTAGCACATATAGGAGGGGCCAAGTTGTATGATCTATTGATGATGTTGGGGTATTATTGGCCAACGATGGAGAAAGACTCTGCTGAGTTCGTTCGAAAATGCAAATCTTGCAAACTTCATAGAAATATGATCAATGCTCCATTGGTGGACTTACACTCTCTATCAACACCCTATCCATTTCATACTTGGGCGTTTGACCTACTGGGGGTAATACACCCTTCTTCAAGAGGCAAGATATGGATGCTGGTAGAAACAGAGTGTTTTACAAAATGGACCGAAGCGATACCACTCAGAAGAGCAATGGCTGGGGTAGTGAGCAACTTCATCAGAGAATACATCATTTGCCATTTTGGGATCACAAAGGTTATTCTTTCAGATAATGGGACTCCCTTCGCCAATTCTGAAGTAACAATGCTCACAGATAAGTACTACATTGTTCATCACACCTCAAAGGTGGCATACCCAAAGGGAAATGGTAAGGTCGAAGCAACCAATAAAACCTTGGTTAATATTTTGTCAAAGATGATGGAGGACTTT
Source organism: Sambucus nigra (assembly GCA_949130495.1). NCBI lineage: Eukaryota > Viridiplantae > Streptophyta > Magnoliopsida > Dipsacales > Adoxaceae > Sambucus > Sambucus nigra. The sequence goes on along the minus strand of OX422213.1, from coordinate 164,199,577 downwards.
CTAGGGGCATGGGATGACAAGATACCAGTTATTTTATGGGCCTATCGAATAGCCAAGCGGAAACCCACAGGATACACGCCGTTCTCTCTTGTTTATGGGGCTGAGGGAATCCTTTCAATAGAGTTGGAAGTTCCCTCTGCTCATTATGCCTTGTGAAGTAGCATGCTCCCTCATAGTAGACACGTACAACTGGAAGCGTTGGATGAACACAGAGATAATTCGATGAAACACTTTCAAATATATACGAAATAACTCTCCAGGGCGTATGATAACTTGGTGAGACCAAGGAAGTTCGTGGAGGGAGACCTCGTATTGAAAGCGGGAGTGAAGCACATCAGGGGACTTCCTCTACCAAAGTTCGCAGCCAACTGGGAGGGACTTTTCATTGTAAAGGAAGCTCATGACTCAGGTTATTATTTAATTTCGAAGTTAGAGGAAGACAAGCCATTTAATATTAACAATAAATGGCTGAAGGTTTATCACGTGTAAATAATCAAGTTCGAACCAATGTTATGACTGACTATTGTTATAAATATACAAGTTTTGGGTTACAATTTGAACATAATGAAAGAATTGCAGAAATATAGAACTCTATAGCATACAACAACAGTCACAACACACGAAGGGATTGAAAAGTATATATACTTCATTCATAAACAATAGAGAATTACAAAATTTGTTTTGGGAGCTATCGCCCAAGAATTACATAGATAAGAGCAGATGGAGGATCTCTATATAAGAGGCAACTAGTCTAAAAGAAACGATAAATCTGAGGAAGAGAAAAAATCTCCAGGAAGGCCCGAAGAAACTGCTGTGAAAGACCGTTGGGCATTAATAGAAACCTCCAGCCTCATTTGCACTTGTGTATGTTCGATGAAGTGTCTCTCACATTTAAGTTTGACCAGACACAAAGCTTCTTCGGCATCCTTTACCTCTTGATCCACTGCTTCCAAAAGGGGTGCCAATGCGACCAACCTAGCTTCCTCAGCTTGCTGGTCCTCCTGGTGCTTTCGTAACACTTCCCTCTAGCCAATCAGTTGATGGTTCTTCAAATGTGTTATAAGACAGTCAAAACAGAAGCCATCATGCTCCAGCTCAATCAGGAAACCCAAAAATTAGTTAAGTAGGTATCGGGTAACGCTTGCAGTGGGAGTACCGACAATTTCAGCAACAATGATTTCCATGCCTTGAAGTTTATGACTCATCACATGAATATTGGAACGTAGGCAGTCTGATGTGAAGGTCTCAGGGTGACGATTCACCAGTTGTTCAATCACTAAGCGATGATTGACAGGCATTTGAGGAGACTGCCGAAGCACCACCGGGCAGAAAGCGTGAGGAGATAAGTCGGGAAGAGGAAGTTCGCACCCAGATTCGCTCTCTATGGCAGCACCAGTCGTGGAACCTTGATCATCATGAGCAGAATTTTCTGAAGAAGCAGGTTCCCGATGAGGGGAGGCCATAGGCGATAGAACTGGGAGAGAATTCTCCCGAGCAACCTGAAAAGAGATAGAGGGCATGATGAGTTTATGAAAAATCTTAACAAGCGTTTTTCGTTGTTAAGTCACCGTTATAAGGTGGAGTTTTTGAAAAATCTTAACAAGCATTTTTCGTTGTTAAGTCACCGTTATAAGGTGGAGTTTATGAAAAATCTTAACAAGCGTTTTCGTTGTTAAGTCACCATTATAAGGTGGAGTTTATAGAAAAATTTAACAAGCGTTTTCGTTGTTAAGTCACCATTATAAGGTGGATTTTATTAAAAATTTTAACAAGCATTTTCGTTGTTAACTCACCGTTATAAGGTGGAGTTTATTAAAAATCTTAACAAGCGTTTTCATTGTTAAGTCACCATTATAAGGTGGAGTTTGTTAAAAAATCTTAACAAGTGTTTTCGTTGTTAAGTCACTGTTGTAAGGTGGAGTTTACGAAAAATCTTAACAAGACTTAACGAAAAATACCTCAGTCACTGCAGGGGAAAGAACGTGAGTCAGTGTGTCAGCCGTAGGGATAGGAACTGTTGGATACGAGATCATTGCCTCAGAAGTCACAACGGGGTCCCTGCTCGCAGAAGCCCTAACACTTGGCAAAACTCCCTCACCTACATAAGGCACTAGGGCCAGCATAGAGGGTTCGTCGAGAGAAGATGACGGGCTCCCAAACAAAGACCCAATACGAGGGGGTGCAGAAGCACCACTATGCTGGATAGAAGCACCAATATGGACCTTGACTGCAGTAGAACCACCAAGATAACTAGGTGGTACAAGATCAGGAGAAAACTGTGACATGAGGACAAGTGTTAGAAAATAGGAATAAGCACAGAAAATATAAAGAAGTATCTCCACAAACTACTTACCTCGGTTACGGTGTTAAAGAGGGGAATGGCAGTCAGAGGTCTCATCAGCATCGTTGGAAGAAGAATGCCTGCTAAAAATGAGGATATTTGAACCTGAGGCACCTAAAACATCTTAGGGTTAGCAAGTCAAATAAAAAAAAAAGAGTGGGAACAAACAGACGCTAACGAAGGGTTATTTTGTAGAAGAAATCATACCTCGGGCTCACTTTCATTAACAAGAACAATGGGCAGAGGAACCTCAGGTGAGGTATGTAATTCAGAGGAGACTGAGAGTGTTGTATCGGGTTGCTTTACCTCTGGAGGGCAATGCAGGTTCAACACCATCACCTCCCTCAGTAACTTCCCTTACATGTCGGGAGGCTGAATGACGAGAATAGGTAAGCCCCGTCATGGGGGAATGGGGAGGATTCACATCGGCATGAGAAACAATGAAACGTCCCCCCACGAAAGGGCACACGGGAGGACTAGGGGGGTCTGGTCTTTCCATTTCAACTCCCTGCACTATAGTTTTTAAGAAAAAATAGGCAAATACAGTCGTCCTTAAGTAAAGAAGGGAATGAATAAATAAAGCATACATACCTCGGATTCAGAAGGGGAACGAGAAGACAGGACCACAGGCGAAGAAGGAGTAACAACGATAGAAGGGGAAGGAGTGGGATGCACCTCAGAATTTCGATGCACCTCAAGAGTTCGCGTCTTCTGGGACTTGGTACTAAGAGTTTTCTTCCTCGATCCCGCTGCACCAATACCGACCTCTCGAGGAACCCTTGAGCTCTTTCTCCTTCTAGTCGTTGCCTCTGTAGGATCAACCACCACTGTGGGAAAAGCAATGGAAGGAGGAATAACGACACCGTGTCGATGATACTCAACATTTATTCAATCTATCTCTGCTTGGGCCTCCCTCCTTAAATGCTCAGCCATTTCAGCAGACATGGGAGGTGGAACAGAGGCTATGGGAAGGGCTGCCATGGTAGTTTGGGGCTTCTGGGACTTAGAATTTGACTCTGATGTCCCACTCTTGGCCGTTTTTTCCTTCCTGGAAGGTGGTTGAGAAGTCCCCTCGCCGATGGTAGCTTCAGTTGAAGCGGAAGCCTTCTTCAGAGCTGCAGGTGCTTTGGGTTTAGCCATTGCAACTAGGACCATAGGACAAAATGGGGGAAGCTCGGTGGGAGGTGCTTTGGGGGTTAAACTTAGAGGGAATTCTATTTAAAGTACAAAGATGCCTTTTTGCCCCAACTCTTGGGAAGAAAATGAAGAAATAGGAGGATACACTGGATCTCCCTCAACGAACTCAGCAACTTCAGCTAGTTGCTTCGGCCAGTACTTTGTGGAAAACAAAGGGGTCATGTCCCCCTGCCTAGTGATACTAGGAATGGTCACTTGCGCAGCCATAATGGATCTTATCCCCCACACAGTGGTGGAAGAAAAAAGAGAGCACGCCTCGCTAAAGGAGACCTTAGGGTTTGACAATTGAAATACTGGACATGGACCCCCTGATCAAACCCAAACTGGCGGATGCATCAGTTGGGATTATAGTGCTCACTGGTATATCCCCACTCGGTGTAAGAAGTCAGATATTTGGGGGAGAACAGGAGAACCACGACCAACGAGGGATCCTTGATATATGGGGAAGGCGCTTGTACCATTCTGGCTTCATACTGAAAAAATTCACAAGTCTGAAAGAAGACTTCCTCCTGATAAGGCCTCATTACAAAGTTCTCGAAACGGTCAATCATAGATATTAATTCCTTTCGTCTTTGTCTCGTGTGATAAATAAAGGACCCTGGAGGCAGAATTATTTCCCCCGAGGGAGGACTGTTGGCTTTGGCCGCTACGACAGGAAAGCAAAAGTAAAGGAAGATGGTTAGAAGAACGCTGTTGGGAAAATTGGCCAAGTTATAACGGCCAAGAGACCGTTCAATGTCGAACAAATTTCTATCCAGCCAGGTGTAGAGGGATCCCAAGGCAATTGCAGCCAGTGGAAGTTTTATTCCTTGGGCCAAACGAAGGGACAAGTTGATAAGGTCCATTCGGGGTTGGTCGTTGGGTTTTCCCATCAAAAGGAAACGGGAGAGAATCATAAGAATATAGGCGGGAAGTTCCAATGGTGTACCTTGACCAGGAGCATCTGTTGAAGAACTACCTTCACCAGAACCCTTGAAGAAATAATTAATCAAGGGAGAGAAAGTAGCTTTGTTGGATGAACCAATGCAGCTTCAGCATATGCGATCCAACTCCAAACGATCGGCAGTCTCTTGGGCATCAAGAGCCTCATCATCGTAGGGCTCATGACCTGTTACATCGAGGCCCAAAATCTCACACAAGTCCTCTAGAGTTATGGTGAACTCACCCCACGTAGCGATGAAGGTATGAGTAGTAACGTTCCATCGAGAGACTAGGATAGGAAGAGCAGCATTGTTCTTCGAAAGAGTGAACTCACCAAACCACTTAGCCTGTTGTAACCCTATCTTGGTGAGAATATCAGCATAAGAACTTTGCATGTGAGAATTACAGGTAGCAAAGTGGGCAGGAGAACCCCCTAGCACTTCAAAGTCAACATAGGACCATGGGAAGTCCCCTCGATCCAAGCGAAATCGTAGAGTCCCCTCTGGGGGAAGAAAGCCCCACTCAGAACAATCCTCGTCTTCATCGCTCAATAGTAAGGAATCGAACTTGGAAGAAAAATGCACAGACTTGCAGGCAACAACAAAGTCATCTCCCTCCCTAAAAATAGGAGAGCGGTGATAAAATATCAGCTGTTCCTGAGGGGCAGCATCCAGGGTAGAAGCAGCAGTGGTGGTGGAAGATGGAGCTCCAGTAGCAGAGATGGCGGGGTTGCTTGAGGTTGCCATGGAAAACAATGCTGAAGACAGTAGAAAAGCTTCATGCAAGGGCAGTTTGAAGAACGAGAATAGAAGACCACAACCACAGGTAACAGTTTAGAGGGAAGAAGGCGAATAAGAAGCTTAGCAATAATGGAGTTTTTGCAAGTTTTTTCTCTCTCTCTAAAAAAGAAATGAAAGTCTGAAGAAGCTAGTAATAGATTAAGAAAAAAAAGAGGGTTAAAGTGTTTTGGATATAGCCGTTTGAAAATTTTGGGGTTGTCGTTTCAGTCTCCCACCATCACACGTGCAATGCCGCCTATAATCATTTCCAATGAACACGTGGCACCTTGGGAAGTGCTTTGATAGTTGAGAAGAATGCACCACGTCATTTACGAAGTGACATCTGGGGAACACAAAATGTTGCCTTCCTATACAAGATTGAGTTTTGGCGCCAAAGAAATTTTTGTTAGACATATCTAATAAGACCCCCAACGAAGAAGATGTCCCAACGATTCCAAAAAGCTACGATGTTCTCTCGTCATAAGTCTAGATGACTGATTAGTCATGACTAAGGTGCATCAGGCAGAATTTTACTTTTTCCCGAAGACTCTAACTCTCTGGTTCTGAATAAAGGAGAAAAGGCCTGAATCTTTTCACACAAAGAAAAGTCCATCGGTTTGAAACATTTTGTGCAGACATTTCTTATTCCAACAAATCTCTCCACGAGGGGGCAAATGTAGAGGGGGCTTGAAGGTAATCTTGAGATTAGGGACAAATCCCCAATTAGCAACAGTGTTTGAGATTAAGCAACCGAGGTAGCTCAAGCGTGGCAACTCAGCGAGGCAGCTTGGCGTGACAGCTCATACTTTAGCTTGTTGTATTAGTCATATTGTATTTTCATTATTGATGACTGTAATCTTTAAAGGTTTTAATGACATAACGATAATAACAAAAGAGTCTGCATGAGGTCAAACGGTACTTGCGAGAGACCAGGCTTGGCAGGTCCTGGGAGAGCTTTCATGCTCAATCGAATGACCTCACCATGGGAACTTTAGAGGGACCTGGTTTGGAGGATTGAGAAGTAAGGCACCATTGGGGCTTGTCCTGACCATCTTAGATACACATGGTAAAACGCCGAAGAACCCTAACCGTGGAACCTTAAGCGGATCAGCTTGGAGTCCCATCGGGCATTGAGTTATGAACCAGATAGCCCTTCTACTTAGTGTCACATCTACCGTAGGTGATGTTACTGGCCAGCCAAAACAATGTCAGACATACACTTGAGTAAACCACCGTGGTATTTGGGGCTGTCAGGCAGTTGGTGAGCCACCTCTGCGACAACAGCCCTCTGACACACAGTGGTTAGGCAAAAGGCATGTCTTGGCATTTAATGATTATGACGTGGAGGCAACTAGTACACCAAGAATTTAATGTTGTGACATAAAGTATAAGGGATGTCTTTCATAGTTTTAATGACTGAGTTTCCTCGGGGGTGGTGTGTGGGGGCTATTTAAGGACCCCAACCACCTTTGAGGAAAGAAGATCTTTTTTGAGAACCCTGGAGTTATTACTAGAGATACACATCAGAAAGAGAGATTTATTGCAAACCAGAGGGTTTATCCCCTCACCATTGTCATTTATTATAAACCTTTTAATACTTGACAGAGATTCTTGAGGGTATATGTGTGTTTTTACCTGCCTACCAAGGTGTATCTAGGGTGGTTACTTCTCTGTCCCTCTAGCTAAGTTACTTCTAAGTTTCATTACTATTTCCTGAGTTATACACGAGGATTTTATGAGTTTAAGCCGAGTTTATCTTCATTGGGTCTGTGTTCGTGTGTCCTATCATTAAATCCAAATCTTTGGCCATGATTAACTTATCTTTACCATACTCAAATAGGGGTTACACCTCCATCTTATCTAAAGTACCCTCTTACAATATGACAAGTAAGGGATTATAAGGAATAAGATCGGGCAAAAGCTTATGCTATTATATAACCGGGTAGTTGAGTAGCGTATGGATGTTAACGATTGGTGAGATGCTAGTTCGGTTGGGTAGCATCACTAGGGTGTTTAAATACATGCGTTACGTGCGCACTATTTGATGAGAGGTGAGGGTTATCTCATGTGAGTGCGACACAAGTTTAAATATGGAGAGTACCATATTTTAAATATTAAAGTATGTTAAGCACTAGCTAAAATATTTTAAAACCCAGGCTCTCACCAGTATCGATTTTTCTTTTCTTCCCCTTTGTTATACTTTATAGGTGTCTAGACAAAGGGATGCCTGGATGATTATCCCTTTGAGTCAGATGTTGCTTCTGCAGCTGTGGATGTTAACAGGAAATTATATAAATGCTTCTCTCCTTGTGATCTAGATAGGAGGTACTGCGAGTTATATTCGGTCATCTTTCCCAAATTTTGTCTTTTCTTTTATTTACGGATTTTTTTTACATGCATTTGTTCTTGTTGTGTCACTGTTTGTCGAGAAGTTATCGGTTATTCTTTATTCTTTCGTTTCAGTTTTTTATATCTTTGTATGGTTAGTTTTACTTGTGAGTTTAGGTTAAAAAGACTAAAAAGTTTAAAATTTGACGCCAAGCCGAATAATTTGTTAGAACAAGATTAGTTGTTTATTCTTTGTGAAGAAAATTATTTTAAAAAATTTCTCGTTATTTTCTTTGCATATGTTTCATTGTTTATTCTTTGTGATGATATTTCATATTTGTATTCTTTTGGTGATAACTTTTCAGGATTAGCTTCTAACCTTCTATCTATTACGGACAGGAAGGGGGAGAACATATTGATTATGAGTTTTTTTTATTTTCTTTAAACTTTGTGCATCTCGATAATTATTTTGCTTTATGTGTTTAGGTCTCTTCCGCCTTTATGATTTTATGGACTACATGACGAATATTTTCAGCTGAAGTCAATGTAACAAGTGTTTTTTCCTTTTCGGGTTTCGAAAAGACATTACTTGAACTTGTATTAGGTGTTATTATTTTATTTATTTATGTGTTTTGTACTGGAATAACCAAAGGAGGGATTTGAAGAATAATATTTATAATCAGTCATCATGTTTTTTAAGTTTGGAATATTCTGTTACATCATTACCATCATGTACATTCTCAATATATTCAAGTGAAGTGCAACAATCATAGATCGAAAGAGTTGAGATCGTCACATTAATCATCAGAGAAGGTATATGATTTTATTTATGTATAATATTTTTTCAGGGATTATTTCTATTTTAATTCGTTAAAACAACTTGAAGTCATTGTTCGAATGAGATTGATGATTTGTTCAAACAAACTTCAAATGAACATCAAATGATATTTTTTTATTAGCAAAACAAATAACGTTCAAAGATAGTTCGATCGAGATTAGTTGTTGTCTAAACGAGTTTTATTTTTGTTCTAATGAGTGAGCATTTTCGTTCGAACATGATTTCTTAAAATTTATTTCGCCTAAAAAATTGTCTTTTCTATATAAAGGGATCTTGGGATCATGTTTACACATGACTTTTGTCGAAAAAAACTTTCCCATACATATATAAAAGGTCTCCAAACCCTAATTTGTTTTAAAAACACATTTGTTTTTCAATCCAATCCTATAGAATGATTTGTTAAGCATTTTATCAAACCCTATAATAACACGTCCATTGTTTATAACCTTGTGGAATTGATATGAAGACCTGAACATAGTTTATCGAGACTGATTGGTGGACAACGAGGAAACTAAATATTATTGTGGAGCATTGCAGGATTTGCATAGTTGTCGATTGATAAAAAGGATTGAAGACACAAGTACTTCACTTAGTGGAGTCTCAATTTTGTAAGTCTGACTCTGTCATTTCTGTAATACCTCATTTTAATAGTGTTGAATATAGGTTTTGCTCAAAAGATATTTTTCCTCATCTCCTGCCTTCTTGGTTTGTGGTTTGATTATTTTGGTTTAGTTTCAATATCTTATATATTTAGGTTCACCTAATTAGTCAAGATAAAATTTGGAATAAATAGAATTTGTACGTGTAACCTAATAGACAATTTCTACTTCCAATCAGACCATTCCGTTTTTCACATATGTTAGGGATGTTTATGCATATGTATGCTTATATCAGATATTTATATAATGTAAGATTTGGTGTTCATTGAAGAGATCCATTTCAGAAGAGATATATATTGGACCTATGCGATCATATCATGCATGTTTTGGTTTCCTACGTGTGCATGTATGATATTGAATGCTAGGATGTTGATATTTTATGATGTTTCTTACATATTATTGTTTGTTCAATCAATTTGATTCGGTAGCCTAAAAGTCCAATTAAAATGATTGAGTAAGAATTAAGTGGTGATATATATTTTGGTAAAGAAATATTGGTCATCAAACATAGATTCCATAGTTTTTTTTAACTATAATATCATTAGTTAAATGTACGAAAACATAAACATCAATAATTTAGGTCATTACTCATGCGATATTTAATTAACATAAGTAATAAATTTATTGACTTATGTATGGAAGTCCTTACTTAATCTAATATTCACAGTATGAAATGTTTGGTACTCAGCACATTAACCCAATGAGAATGGCAGTGTATGTTAAATGTAAAGATGATGGTTGTAGTAACTCATGGTGCCAATAATTGTAAATGGGAAGGATAGGTAAGATCACTTAAAAAGCTCCGATACTAATTTGAGAATGCGCCAACGCAATGTGATATCGATTATATGTGGATTTGAAATTTTCCAATTTTAATCATATTTAATTGGAGTCAATTTTAGAGAAGCCCAAAACATTCATCTAGGTGGGTAAATAAAACTATCACAGATAAATTGCTGAAACATAGATTTTAAAAAAAAACCCAAAAGGGAAAACCTTTTTATTTCACTATGCAAAGGTAAATCGCAACTTACATACACAATGAAATTTTCAATGAATGTCCGCAGAAACTCATATAGACACGTAATCTAGAGTTAGCAATGGATCAATTTCCGCAACCCATAAGAATACGCATCTCTGAACTAGCAAGGAACACCCACAAGTACTCTCAATGACATGTAGTCGTCAATCACAGATTTACCATTTCTATAAAAAAAAACTTTAATGAGATTGTATCTTGGGTTCCAAAACAATTCACTAAACTATTGGGATTGTTGGGAATTGAAAAATGAAGTTTTAAACCCTAAATGAAGAAGAAAAAATAATTCCGCCTTTTTGAAATTTTTGTGCATCTAAAAAAACTCAGGTCTTCTTTGTAATAACCCGCGTAATTTTGGTCTATTTTAATTAATTTCTGGAAAATGGAGGAAAATATAGTTTTTGATAAAATTATTTTTTTTGCTCAAATATGTTGAATATTATTTTTAAATGAGAGAATTTCAAACGGTTTCGAAATCGGAGTTAAAACGGATTTTAAAATGATTTTAAAATGTTTTTAACTCCGGGAATTCTAAGTCGGCGAACTGTCAATTTTTGGGCATGATCGATTGATCGAAGCCTAGGAGTAGATCGATCGACCTCCCCAGATTTCGTGAATAACAAGTAATTTTCAAGAGCTGTTTTGACTTCCAACTCTTCAATTATTTACCTTATTTAAAGGAGTATTTTGGATTCAAACTCTTCATTTCTTTGCATTATAAAAGGAAGTCGTGGGCAACCATTTTAACCTAATTTTGGCACAATTTTTGGCACTAAAAATATTTTATATTCCTCTTCTTTTTATATACACATTGGCCCTTGAGATTTGTGAGTTCCAACCTTAGATTAGAGGTGTTCTTGGGGTTATTTTTTTGGAGGTTCTTGGAGGATCTTCTGTAGATATTTTGTGTTGATCTTGAGGATATGATCGTTGGTTTCTCATCATGGCTTGAGGTATGGGGTTTTACAGAATATGCTCTTTTAAATCTCTCGAGACTTTATTCCGTTGAACTCTTGTTAATTGAACTCATGTTTGAATTGATAAATTCTTGGAAATTTAGAAAATAATTGTTGAAATTATTTTGATTCACGTGGTATCACTATATTGTTGTTGAGCACATTGTCATGAGATGAGCGGATGTTGAGTAGCCACCAAAATACCTATTCCCGGGATATGACTTGATAAAGCATATGCGGATGGGGTGAGGCCTGGTGACCCATTGATGTGTTGTTGAGAAATTTATTGATAAATTTTTTTGTGATTTGCATTTGATTAAATATTCATACTCATGTTGATACGCTTTATTCACCGCTAATATTTCTTGAGCATATTTCCTGTCATATTGTGTACTTCCCCATATTTTGTTTTAGTTGGCAGGTTAGGTCGATTTTGGGCGCTTTGGATTTGATTGGGATGATTTATAGCGAGGATTATTTTGTGAAGATTTGAGAATACACATTTCCGAAGACTAGTGTTTATTTATTTTGATGTATAGAGCATTGGAGATTTACTTTAGCTATATTTATTCGAGAGAATTTTGTTGTATTAATTTGAAGAGATTTGAGATTAGTGGTTTCTCTTGTTATTATGGGATTTAGATGCTCAATACATTGTGATTGTGGATTAGTTTGATTTTATCGATGAGTGGCGCTCCGTTCGCTCTCCCTGGGTGAACGGGGTGTTACAAATGGTATCAGAGCTTAGCTATACGGTAATCCTCGGGGCTTAGGTTTTGGGTTCATTGCGTGGATAACAATTTTTGGAGATAGAAAATTTTAGGCGATATTCGTGATAGGCTTCGAGATTAAATGTGAGGAATTTATTTTTGGAGACAAGATTATTTTGGAGATTGTTGGCCTGATTTTGAGAGTTAGTCATTTGGCGAATTGCGAGGGTGAAATTCCATTGTTAGTGGGGAAGTGTAATAACCCGCGTAATTTTGGGTTATTTTAATTAATTTCTGAAAAATGGAGGAAAATAATGTTTTTGATAAAATTATTTTTATTGCTCAAATATGTTGAATATTATTTTTAAAGGCGATCATTTCAAACAGTTTCGAAATCGGAGTTAAAACGAATTTTAAAATGATTTTAAAATGTTTTTAACACTTGAAATTCTAAGTCGGCGAACTGTCAATTTTTGGGCACGATCGATTGATCGAAGCCTGGGAGTAGATCGATCGACCTCCCTAGATTTCGTGAACAACAAGTAATTTTCAAGAGTTGTTTTGACTTCCAACTCTTCATTTATTTGTCTTATTTAAAGGAGTCTTTTGGATTCCAACTCTTCATTTCTTTGCATTATAAAAGGATGTCGTGGACAACCATTTTAACATAATTTTGGCACAATTTTTGGCAAAAAATATATTTTATATTCCTCTTCTTTTTGTATACACATTGGCCCTTGAGATTTGTGAGTTCCAACCTTAGATTAGAGGTGTTCTTGGGGCTATTTTGTTGGAGGTTCTTGGAGGAGCTTCTGTAGATCTTTTGTGTTGATCTTGAGGATATGATCGTTGGTTTCTCATCATGGTTTGAGGTATGGGGTTTTACACAATATGCTCTTTTAAATCTCTTGAGAGTTTATTCCGTTGAATTCTTGTTAATTGAACTCATGTTTGAATTGATAAATTCTTGGAAATCTAGAAAATAATTGTTGAAATTATTTTGATTCATGTGGTATCACTATATTATTGTTGAGAACGTTGTTATGAGATTTTAATATGGCGCGGATGTTGAGTAGCCGCCAAAATACCTATTCCCGGGCTTTGACTTGATAAAGCATATGCGAATGGGGTGAGGCCTGGTGACCCATTGATGTGTTGTAGAGAAATTTATTGATAACTTTTATTGTGATTTTCATTTAATTTGAATATTCGTACTCATGTTGATACGCTTTATTCACTTTTAGTTGGCAGGTTAGCGTGGATTTTGGGCGCTTTGGATTTGATTGGGATGATTTATAGCGAGGATTATTTTGGGAAGATTTGAGAATACACATTTTAGAAGACTAGTATTTATTTATTTTGATGTATAGAGCATTGGAGATTTACTGTAGTTATATTTATTCGAGAGAATTTTGTTGTATTAATTTGAAGAGATTTGAGATTAGTGGATTCTCTTGTTGTTGTGGGATTTAGATGCTCTATACCTTGTGATTGTGGATTAGTTTAATTTTATCGATGAGTGGCGCTCCATTCGCTCTCCCTGGGCGAACGAGGTGTTACAAATGGTATCAGAGCTTAGGTATATGTTAACCCTCGGGGCTAGGGTTTTGGGTTCATTGCGTGGATAACAATTTTTGGAGATAGAAAATTTTAGGTGATATTCGTGATAGGATTCGAGATTAGATGTGAGGAATTTATTTTTGGAGACGAGATTATTTTGGAGATTGTTGGCCTCATTTTGAGAGTTAGTCATTCGGCGAATTTCGAGGGCGAAAATCCATTGTTAGTGGGGAAGTGTAATAACCCGCGTAATTTTGGGCTATTTTAATTAATTTCTAGAAAATGGAGGAAAATAAAGTTTTTGATAAAATTATTTTTATTGCTCAAATATGTTAAATATTATTTTTAAAGGCGAGAATTTCAAACGGTTTCGAAATCAGAGTTAAAACGGATTTTAAAATGATTTTAAAATGTTTTTAACTCTTGGAATTCTAAGTCGGTGAACTGTCAATTTTTGGGCACGATCGATTGATCGAAGCCTGGGAGTAGATCAATCGACCTCCCCAGATTTCATGAACAACAAGTAATTTTCAAGAGATGTTTTGACTTCCAACTCTTCATTTATTTGCCTTATTTAATGGAGTCTTTTGGATTCCAACTCTTCATTTCTTTGCATTATAAAAGGAAGTCGTGGGCAACAATTTTAACCTAATTTTGGCACAATTTTTGGCAGAAAATATATTTTATATTCCTATTCTTTTTATATACACATTGGCACTTGAGATTTGTGAGTTCCAACCTTATATTAGAGGTGTTCTTGGGGCTATTTTTTTGGAGGTTCTTGGAGGAGCTTCTGTAGATCTTTTGTGTTGATCTTGAGGATATGATCGTTGGTTTCCCATCATGGTTTGAGGTATGGGGTTTTACCGAATAAGATCTTTTAAATCTCTCGAGAGTTTATTCCGCTGAATTCTTGTTAATTGAACTCATGTTTGAATTGATAAATTCTTGGAAATCTAGAAAATAATTGTTGAAATTATTTTGTTTCATGTGGTATCACTATACTGTTGTTGAGCATGTTGTCATGAGATTTAATATGGCGCGGATGTTGAGTAGCCGCCAAAATACCTGTTCCCGGGCTATGACTTGATAAAGCATATGCGGATGGGGTGAGGCCTGGTGACCCGTAGATGTGTTGTTGAGCAATTTATTGATAAATTTTATTGTAATTTGCATTTAATTTGAATATTCATACTCATGTTGATACGCTTTATTCACCGCTAATATTTCTTGAGCATATTTCCTGTCGTATTGTGTACTTACCCATATTTTCTTTTAGTTGGTAGGTTAGCGTGGATTTTGGGCTCTTTGGATTTGATTGGGATGATTTATAGCGAGGATTATTTTGGGAAGATTTGAGAATACACATTTCAGAAGACTAGTATTTATTTATTTTGATGTATAGAGCATTGGAGATTTACTTTAGCTATATTTATTTGAGAGAATTTTGTTGTATTAATTTGAAGATATTTGAGATTAGTGGTTTCTCTTGTTGTTGTGGGATTTAGATGCTCTATACCTTGTTATTTATGGAATTGTTTAGTTTTATCGATGAGTGGCACTCCGTTCGCTCTCCCCGGGCGGGCGGGGTGTTACATTCTTAAGGAAAAAAATGATCCATTTAATAAGGTATATATAGAAAAATTGTGTCGACGGGTTCGCTCAAACGACATAGACATGTCCCTCGAACGACTTTATATGTTGTTCGATCTTACTTCTCGTGACACATTTAACGAGTTTATAAAAGTAAAACAATAGAAGCTCATTTGATAAAATGCGTCAAGAAAGCTTCAAACGAGCCTTCATGCGACATGCAATGTCGCTTTAAGTTCTCGTTCGCGCAACATTGTCCTCTCGTTTGAATGACATAGACATGTCATTTGAACGACATCAACGTAAAACCTTTTTCTTTTAAAACTCGGTCTTAACACTTAGAAAAAAATATTTTGAGAAAAAATATGCCTCATATGTTTAAAAAAAAATTAGAAAAATTGTCCCAACACTTTAAATGAACCACTAAGAACATAAAATTATCAAAATCTATCTCGTAGAGGGTTGTCTATTGAGGAATTTTGATATTCGGATCCATCTTGATGCATGATTGAACTTTAAATTTTCTTCGACAGTTGTAGTGGGATACAACATACTCTAATGTAAGCAGGATTATGTAAAATATGTCGTTACAAATCTCCCCCGATGTCTATGCCAGTACAAACTAAAAACATTTGAATTATCAAATCAAATTTCATACGCAAATCTAATACCCTCCCATGAAACCAAAACTGAAAAGGTACTAAATTGTAAGACTTTAAACTTTCTTCAAAATCTTCAACTTGAAATCTTCAAATATCTATCTTTTCTTTGTCATCATCAGGGTGTGCAAAAAAATGATCTTTAGCTTTTGTACCTACACATGGGACAAGAAAAAAATACCTTCATGACGTACCCAGTTTGAAATGAGACAAACATATATAAAAAGTAAGATCAAATCTCAAATATCCGCCATAATTTAAACTCCCCCATTAAATCATAATTCGTTCTCCCCCTTTTTATTTGTTTTCGAAATAGACAAGGAAAAGAATAAATAGAAAATAAGCATGGAGTGTCATAACACGCAAAGCAAATCAACTACGATCATCAAAGATAAACTTGAACGCATTCACCAACTATTTTAATTTTTAAATTTTTCAACAAAATCAAATCTTACAAAAAGAACATCACACGCCATTAATTTACACTAAGATAACCAAATCATGGAAACAGAATGAATGGGTGCGAAGATATTCAATAGGTAAATCAACTCAAATATACATACCAAATGTGTGCAATGAATATGGATACTCCTAACGAATTAACTTCACAATTATCCTTAGGTCTAAAACTTATTGAATTCAAATGATATTGACTTAATCAAATCAACAAATCAAAGTCCAAAATGATTTCCACACCAATAACGTCTAAAACTATATAATGATTTTTCAAAACTTTATGTGGATGTGAAAACCCGTTGATTACATATTTCCAGCCAAACTCCCTCAAATATATATTTCTTTTTCAAGCTCTTTGGAGGTTTTTATTTTTTCTCAACATAGAGAAATCCTATTGGATCCATTTTTGGCATATGATTATTTTTATTGCCTCAATTTTTTCTCGGGATCTTTTAAATGGTGTCTCTCTTGACGTGATTATTATTCACTCGCATCCATTTTCTGTGTTCACTCATCATTTTTTAATATTATACGAATTCCTCATGGGGAATGGTTCTTACATGCACAACTTTCATTGTCAAGTTTTATCGCAATTGGTTCGTTTTAAAGAAAGGATTGAGATAGAAGCAATTCACCAACATGTGATAGTACAATAACCAAACAAATTTGTGTAAGTGCGTATTAAAGGAAATCATGAGTCAAACATGTACAAAGTAATCTCAAATTACATCTTAATGACTCCAAACATTATAAAGCACATGGATGAAATGATGTATCGTCTCAAAACAATATTGAATAGTCACATGGATATGGAATGTTATTGTGACTTGGTCATCTTAAATGTCCATCCATACACAGTGTAACAAAATCCGAAACTCTTTTTTTCTTTTTCCAAAATTTTATCAAAATAAAATCATTTTGGATTTTTTAATTTTTTCTAGAAAAAAGAAAATCTTTTTGTATTTTCCCAAAATTTATCAAACACAGAAATCTTTTTATTTTTTCAAAAAAATGTCAAAAATGGAAAATATAAATACAAAAATGATATACACTATTAATAGGCATAAAATAGCATCATGAAAATCATTATATGCTAGAAAATAAGTCTAACCTCAACCGTTAGGTGCGGTGGAGTTTTCCAAAGGTGGTGACATCCTATGAAAAACTACCATCAAGTCATGTGAAGTTTTGAACAAAAAAATTACTTGCTCCCTACTATGTGCAAACTCTCTCATGTAATCATATGGAGCATCATGTGTGGGTGCATGTGTGGGAACACGTAGTAAAACTCTGTGCAACACACTACCCAACTTAAAGCAAAATTCCATTAGGCGTCCTCTATTTTTACAATGGGTGTAGACATACACAGGCCTAGGAACACTTTTCTTAAAACATAGAGGACGCACTCTCCTTTTGGGTAATGGATGCCTAGGTGGGTTGGGTTGAGAGCCATAAGGATCTATCACAAACTCGGGAACTAACTCGGGTGAAACATGGGATGTAGGCGCACCATCAAGACATATTCCTAGTCTCTCAACTTTACTCAAAGCGGGACCGAGGAGATAATTTCCAACCTTCTTAGATGTATCCTCTATAGTGACTTTTACTTCCCGATCTCTTTCTAGATCTTTCTCTAATTTTACCACATGAGATTCAAGTTAACTATTTTCTCAGTCTATGACGATCAACTTTTCACTCAAAGTAACCTTCACCTTTTCGAGTTGACTCGTCGATGCCTCAAATCACCTAAAAATCTCAATCTCTTTCTCCGAATCTATCACCCTAAGACCTAGCTCCTTATTCCACTTCTTATTCTTTGAGGTCTCAGCGTACAAATCTCTAAATGCTATTTAGATCTCATTAGAGAACTCACTCTCACAATTGCTAGAAATACTCAAACTATGATCCTTGGGGGTCTCACATGCACAAATATCCTATCGTAATGGGATAGCCTACGTGTGCTCACGTGACTAGCTAAAAAGGAAAGACAAATCCCATGTAAAGATTCATCCCCAGAGTCCTTCACCTCTTCCTCATTATCGCTAAGAGTGGATGGCATGTCAATCTTCTTGCTTTTTCTCTTTAGCCTAGTGGGAGACTTAAACGCCTTATGCAACTTTCCCTCACATTCAAAATATCTATCTTCTTACTTATTATCGTTCTATTTCTCACCGCTCTCTTTGGACTCATCTTTCTTTTTATTTTTCTTAAAACATCTTTTATTGGAAGAATTTTCTTTTGAAAATCTGACAACACTTTTTGAAATTTTTAGCAAGCATGGCCATATCAAAATCAAACTCGCCCTCAGACTCGGAATCAAAAACCCTCACTTTATTTTTCTTGTCTCTCTTGGACACTTCCTTACTCTTCATAGACTGGTCTTTAAGTTATATCCCTCTATCCTTAGGCTTGTCAATTCCATATGTCTGGAGGTCTCCTACCAGTTCTTCTAACTTGAGATTGGTCAAATTTTCTAAAGAATTCAAAATAGTCACTTTCGCGATAAGACGTTTAGGCAAAAATCTCAAAATATTTTTAAACACTCGAGCATCCGGAATGTGCTCACCAAGATTAAAACTAGTATTCATAATGTCAGCCAAATGTGCATAGAAGTCATTAAAACACTCCGATTCAAGCATGATAATTCTTTCAAATTGAGTAGTTAAATTTTGTAATTTAGACTCTTTGACCGAATTCGTGCCTTCATGGGTAAGTTGTAAAACATCCCATGCTTCTTTAGACATGGTGCACATGATGATACGTCGAAACTCTTCAGGAGTAACAGCACTAAAGATTACACTGAGCCCATAAGAATTAAAAGTGCTCAATTTAAACTCATCCTTAGTCCAGTCACTCACTGACTTTAGATTGGGGATATTATTATCGGTGACAGTGGGAGGAGTCTACCCTCTTTCACAAACTGCCCAAACTCGCTTATCGATTGTTTTTAAATGAGATTTCATATGGACTTTCCAATAGGCATAATTAGACCCGTAAAAAACTGGCACCCGATTTTATAAGTTTTCATTTGGAAACATTGCGATTTTTCAAAATCAGATTTTGCATAAGAAAATCAATATCACAAAATTTTGCGAAAAATATGATCACTCGATAAATTGGAGAAACCCTCTCTGATACCAATTTGAGAAGGCTAGGTAAGATCTCTTAAAAAGATTTAATACCATTTTGAGAAGGAGTTAACGCGGTGTGATATCGATTATATATGGATTTGCAAATTTCCAATTTTAAAGTTACTTAAGTGGAGTCAATTTTAAAGAACCCTACAACATTCTTCTAGGTGGGTAAATCAAACCCTCACAAATAAATTGTTGACACACTGACTTCAGTAAAAAACCCAAAAGGGAAAACCTTTTTATTTTACTATGCAAAGGTAAATTGTAACTTACATACACGATAAAATGTACAATGAATATCCGCAGACACTAACATAGACTCGCAACCTAGAGTCAACAATAAATCAATCTCAACAACCACAAGAACACACAACTCTGAATCAACTAGGAACACCCATAAGTACTCCCAATGACACGCAGTCATCAGTCATAGATTTACCCTCTCTACAAGAGAAACTTCCACAAGATCGTATATTGGGTTCTCAAACAATTAACTAAACTATTGGGATTTTTTTGAATTGAAAAACAAAGTTTTAAAGCCTAAATGAAGAAGACAAAATAATTCTGCAGTTTGCAATTTTCGTGTATCTGAAAAACTCAAACCTCCTTGAGAAAAAATGACTCATTTAATTAGGTATATATAGAAAAATTGAGTCGCAGGTTCTCTCGAATGGCATAGCCATGTCGCTCAATCCTACTTTTTGCGACACATCCAATGAGTTTGGAAAAGTAAAACGGCAGCATCTTGTTTGCAAAAATGCTTCAAGCGAGCTTTAAATGAGCCTTCACATGACATGCAATGTCACTTGAAGTCCTCGTCCGTGCGACATTGTCCTGCCGTTTGAATGACATAGACATGTTATTTAAACGACATCAATGTAAAAAAATTTCTTTTAAAACTGCTCCTCAACACTTTGAAAAAATTATTTTGACATAAAATGACGCCTCGGATGTTTACAAAAAGTTTAGAAAAATTATTCCAACATTTTAAATAAACCTTTAAGGGACTTAAAAACACAACCTTACAAAAATCTATCTCGTAGAGGCTTGTCTGTTGAAGAATGTTGATATTCGAATCCATCTTGATGTATGATTGAACTTGAACTTTTCTTCGATAGTTGTAGCGATATACGACACACTCTGATGCAAATAGTACTGTGTACAATATGTCCTTACGGTAAATATATTAATGTAGTATATTGAGTTTATTTCTTCAAGTAAGTTTATTCGTTCTTGAAAATTGATTTTGAGTGATTGAATGAACATTAAAGACCACGTGCCTTATCATAGTATGTGAAAATAAGTTGTCCACAAATGTCATGTACATTTAAGGAAGTAGCATTATACCCAATAAAGTAATATACAAACATCATATAATTGATATTTCACGGTTACTACTAAAGAAAAATCACGGTTATGCACTATAAGTAGTATTATGTTATCAACGTGTGTGTTATTAAATCAAAGCATTAATCTAGCGAGGAATCTATCTCATTACTTTATCATATTATTTTATCTCATTTTGTTTCTCTCAAATTGCATATCTCACCTATTTTAATTCTCTCGAACTAACTTCCTATAATGAAATGAAGAGGTTAAATTTAAATTATTGTATTATATCTATATATGTAACTTTTAATTATCAACCCACTATTGTTGATGAACAAGGTGTAGAATATTCCATATAAAGTTTGAAGAGATTAAACAAATTATGTGTTATTTTAATGCACATGATGTTGCACACTCAAACTAAAAACACTAAAGATTAAATGTATACATTAGAACTTTTCTAACACTAGTAGGTACCTATTATATTACATATTTAAAAACGTTAAGGTAGATTATGTGAAACATAATGTGTAGTTCGAAAATAATTCTAATTATTCAGCGTGCGTATGTTTCAAATTAAACTTAGGGTGGTATGAAAATTTTAAATTCAATGCAATGATTCTTTACAAAACAAACTAGAAATGCAAAAAAGAGTCTTTTTCATTTGTTCTAGGTGAATCAAATCGCTATTTGCTTTTCATTGACCCACACTGTTTTCAAATTTCTTGGAAAATATTTGTCTAGACTTGATCGTGAGGGATATGTTTTAAAGAATCGCACATTATATCATTTTCAAAGTTTATCCTATTCCTTTTTATGTTTTGTAAAAAATAAAGTTTGAAAACATTTCCTTTAAAGATTATATTGATCATGTAATATAATCGTAGCCTTAATGATGAAACTCTTTAATCTTATACCAAATTAAATCTAGAGTCAATTTAATAACTTTAGAGGATATGATGTTGCAATTTATCTTATAAATCTTGATAGCCAAGTTGTGTTATTAAGGTATTAGAATGTCTAATATCAAGATAACCTATGTGGCCCAAGTGGGAGATTATGAGAAATTTCCTAGAATTTAACCTAGATAGATCATATAATCGTCATTAACACAAACTTACTGCATTAAAGAAAAATGAAAATGTAAAATTCCTTATTAGTGGTGAAAATAGTGGGAGTAGCAAATCATGAAATATGGTTAGAAAGTAAGGTATGGTAATTATTCGATTATAGATAATTTTCTTTAATACTCGTTCTTTTAGTTGTAGAATTGTGTAAACAAGAAAAACAAATGAGTGATGAATGATTAAATAATGATATTGTCACCATGAGATAAATGTATATAAAATAATAATGAATAGTATTAAGAAGATCCTAATAGTAGTCTGTTATCCTAAACGATTATGTGGTGTGTCTACATGAACACGAATGTGACTTAAGGATAAATAATGATCTTGTTTTGTTTTTACAAGTCATAAGAAGTGAAACAAATACACTACAATTATGTTTAGGATCACAATGAATGGGTTATCAAGACCAAATGTGATGCTAAAGGTAATTAAACGATATAAAGATAAGTTTTAGTACAATATTTACCATCAATGTGGAAATGATTATAAATGAACCTTACCAATTATATCTAAGAGCATGAAATTCTTCTAGAATTAATATCTCATTATGATTAAGAGTTACATTCAGTGGATGAGAAAATTGTTAGAACACGAGGCCCCAATTTTTAGATTTTTAAATAATAATTTCAATTTCCTTTAAAAGAGATGCGAAAGCGAGATGATTCAATTAAACACACACAAACACCAAATTTTAATTTTTTTCAAATTAAAATTAAACAAGTTCAAACTGAAATTAAATTAGACAAGAAATACGTTTTTCACTTAAACTAATTTAAACCAAGTCCTCAAAATTTGCCTAAGTCATATTTTCAATATTACCAAATTAGGCTGAACCAATTTTAACAAATTAAATGATGACTTCAATTAAATTAACATATACCTAAATTTAAATTTGCACCAAATTAAATAAGTAGTGATTTAAACCAGATTTTATCTTTTTACCTAAGCATGCATCTAAAGTGAATTTTGCATAAGATAAAATAGACAAATAAATCACTACGTCGCGATGTATGAGGAAAAACCCACAACGGGAAAAAACCTCGGACGACCCTAGCCAAAAGTCCACTAAGTATGGTTTTACAATTACAAGACAGATGACTTACTTTCTCAACCAGACTCCTTTAAAGCCTTGATGCATATTCTTATAAACACCTACGCCTAGTCGATAACCCCGGAACTCCACTGGAACCTTGGACTTCACCAATAAGACATTAGGAACATCGTCAACCACACATGGTTCCTTTCACCATGCGAGAACGCCACAGTAAAATAAACGAACTTCTTCTTTATGGGATATAGAAGTAAACCCAAACGAACTCTTCAAATTGGTAGAGTACACTCGGTGCCAAACACTCCAAGAAGGATATTTATATGGCAACTTGGAATAAATAAAATATGGGTGTAAGAAAGTGTTTTTCAAATAATTTTCTTGAACTACAAAAACTTAAACATGAACTTTTGAGCTTAGGAATTTTCTCTAAAAAATGTTCTCTCTAAACGGTGTTTAGAAAATGTCAAAAGTTAGTTTTTCAAACTTGGTTCCCGTAGATATAACTTCTGCCAAACGTTAGTGGGTAAAGATAAGTGGAAACATGGGAAAAACTGCTCAAAACTGCTAGAAAAATTTCCCGCCTAAAATCTCGTTCGAACGAGATTTTTCATTCGAATGAAGTCTCGTTCGAATGATACTTCTAACGAAGTTCCAGTGGCAGGTCATTGGCAAACCCCGTTTGAACGATATTCTCATTCGAATGAAAAACTCGTTCAAACGACGATATCGAACGACTTTCCAAAATGTTTAAAAATTTAATTTTAGCACAGAAACTTTATTTTAGAGTTTTAAAGTAACTTTCTGAAAACAAACAACAGTTTAAACAAAACTTACACCCAATTAAAATTGTTCCAAGATCCTATATAAATATGTAGTGCATTCACACCTTAGGAGTAAACGGAATAAAGGTTGTTGACGTAGAAATGAGGCACAATAGACTCGGCATTTGATGAAGCTTTATAATCTTGGTCGCTACGTCTTCAATGTTAGTAGTCATAGGCTTGAAGGATGGTCAAGAACTCTATCATATGACTCAAACATTTTTGTTTTGAATTGAGCCAAAACAACAAAGGAATCAATTGGAAATTTGTGTCCTTACAAAAACGATTTTTTGGAGTTTAGTAAAATGTGTATATGTTTAAGAGACCATTGTATAAACATAAGTTTCCCGTATGTGGTATTTTAAGAAATAATACCATTATGTATTCAATCATTGTATATTTGTATACACCTTAAGATCAATGGGATTTAGTTCATATATTATCTCTATATGTAAGCATGAATTTAGAAAGGAGAGAAATAAAATGATTTTATATGGGTTTTAAGAGTTATATATAAAGTATTGACATACTTAAAACACTATAAACTCACGTGATATCTGTTAATTTAAATATAAACGATTATTATTACTCGAATTTACTAATTATATGGATAGTATGAAGTTTACTCTTACTTAAGTGTGTTTGTTATGGTTTAACGCCAAATGTATTGAAGGAGTGAAACACAATCCATTAAATATTATGAAAATTGAGTTTATAACATGCTTTGATTCTACAACTTATGTATTATGGCAACGTGACTTCATTTCATGTTTTTGATGTAATGATTATCAAGATGCTAAAATATTATGATAATGTTGTTGCAATCTTCTTTATGAAGAAATGTCAGGTATTCTAAGAGTAACTAAGCAAATTAAATGAAAATACATTTCAATTAAAGAAGAAATTTTGAAAAAATGAGTGTCACTTGAATAAATTAGTACAAGTGTTACATAGAAAATCCACTTAAACAGGTTATCACAAAAGGCGGTAATGAATCAAGCATAAGATACAGGTCGTAAGTGTAGCTAATAAAGTTTTGATGTTGTGGATTGTTTATGCTTATTTTGACAATATATTTTGATATCAATAAAGTGTTTTGGAATTTTATATTTTTTTCTTTATTGTATACATACATGTGAATGAATGATTATAACGGAAATAGTCATTTTATAAAGACAATATGAGACCATTAATAACAAAAAACATTTTATACATAATTAAATATGATAATAATGGCATAGTACATGGAAGCACATTGGTGAATTATTTAATTAAGATGAATAATTAATTATTATTATTATAAAGTTTATTGCATGCCTTATGTTCCTTAAATCAAATCATAAAGTGAAATAGTTATAGGGACCAAGTGGGAGACGGTTGAACATACTTAATAAATATTTAATTTTGAAATTAAGATAATTCAAAATTACTTATTTAATTAAATATAAGTGTCCTACTTAATGTGGTTCACACAAGAACTTGGATTTGAGAGGATTATTTTAGGTAAGTCATTTAAATAATAAGGACTCTGATGCCGGGTTAGTTTCTTAATCAACCTCTACTATGATGTATGGTAGAATTATAATCTAACTAGGAAAGAGGGTCCTTTTTCACCCTATATATAGATGATTGTATTCCATCAATAGTCTGCATAAAAATGCACTATATCTGCAATACATATTGGAATGAAAGGTTAAAACTTTTTTCGAATTTTACAAAACTCGATTGGTCTAGTGAAAATGTCGATATAAACAAAACCTATTATTCGCAATGGGTACCTTCTTACTTCCATGTTTTGATATCGTTTAGTCCCTTAAAATAACGTTTCTGTCATTTTTTGGTAATGATGTTGACATTAATATCCCATTCCAGAAAATTAATTTATGATTTCCACCAATTATTTGAAGATCCTGCAGTAATTCTCTACATCCCTGTGGTGCTAACGCAAATTTTCTATATTTAGTAAAAATTACGATGATTTCAAATATTATGTATTTTTCCACTATGAAAGTTGTTTTATTTGTTCATATTGATTCTAATATTCACGTTAATGTTGAATTAAACAACAAAAATTTGCTAAAATTCATATGTGATGTATAATTGAGTTTTATTTTTAATATTCTTGCTTAAGTTCAATTAAAAGTAATTAGTTTGTACATTACAACTTAGTTTTATTTGTTAGTTATAGGTTATTGATGCTCTAAAAATAGTATGCGATTCAAATGAAAATCATTAGCAACAAGTAGTAATCGGGTAAGTACGAGATTGTATTCCATAGGGATTGGAATTTCCTTTGAGACCTAAAGTGGGTTGACGGATATTTTCTAAACAACACAAAGGGAAAGTGTAAAAGATGATATGTTGTTTGAAGAGGTGATATTAATTAGCCGCTATCCTAACATGCATTTAAATAATAGTGAAACAGTTAACAATAACGAAAAAATGAAACAATCTAAGAAAAGCATGAGTTCGAGAGATAAAAGGGATTGGAGATCATTCTCCCACCTCGAATTTGCTAAGTAGATGATGGGATTTGATTCAAATTGATTCTAATCGATCATAACTAATAAAGTATGAACATCAACCATGTAGAGACCAAAATCACCAATTGAGGATTAACGGTTAATTAGTTATTATGCTAAATGGGTTGAGGTTTAAGTAAAGCTTCAAAAACAACCCTTGCAAGATAAGCGATGTTAATAAACTAGGATACTCCAAAACGTACACATGAAGTTCCATTAGAATAATTATAAACTAAGCCCTAACTATAAAGCTCAAACATCCATGGTAGGATCATGATCACCGACTTATAGGACTCGCCACTCGCTATAAAAGTAAGTAAAACATGCAAAATAACATCTTAAATGAAGAACCCATCTATTTTTATACCAACCAAGATAAGAGATCAATGAATGGAAGTTAAAGAAACTAGAACAAGCGATGATGAAGTAGGTGAGCCAGTAATGCAATAAATCTAACTATATTTCTGTATTCAATGCTTAACAAGAGAAAGAGAACCATAAAAGTCTTTGACCTAGGAGAGAGAAGAGATAGTTTCTAAACTTAAAAATATTCTAAAATAATATTTGATCCCGTACAAGAGGAGAAAACAAAGGGATATAACCCAAAAATCTCAGAATGGAAAACTTGTAAATATAGTGAAATATGGGCTAATCAATTAAGTCTGAGACCCAAATCGATTCGCATATGATTTCCTTCACATTGGACCAAAATGAAGAAATTCGGCTTGAGGCCGAACCTATTTGGACCTAATTGCAAAATGAGGAAGGTGCTAGTATGGTTTATTTAGGCCGTCACTTAAAATAATCTTCCATAACTTCTTCGTTATAGATAAGATTCATGCACTATCAGAGGCCACACGAAGATGACTCGGAGAGATTCAACTTCGTGAAGAGTTAGGGATTAAAACCTATGTGCTCAATTTACTAAAATGCCCTAATATTGCGACTGTCAACTAAACTTTCCTGGGATTCAACACAACTTCAAGCCCTGCATTTTCGACACCTATAAAAACTCAAATAAACCACTCACAATATATATATATATATATATATATGATGAAAATCGGGGTTATATAATTAACGAGCATAAGTTTTGGGAATAACGTCCATGGGAATGCTAGAATGCGCAAGTATACGGGGTTTTAAATGCAATAATTGTGACTAATCACACCCCCTAACTTACACATTGCTAGTCCCGAGCAATGAAGTATGAAGAATGAGAGCTATAAGTACAACCACAATAGAGAAAATATGTACAAAGGAGAAAAATGCCACTTTTGCAAGCAAACGATTGCATTTACCATATGTGATAAGTCGTTGAACACCTAGGCGTCCCTAGAGGATGAGTTTTATCTTGTGTGGGTTTCCAGGGATGCTACCCACAAACGTTAAGTCAAATCATACAATTATTACCCAAAAATTAATGCGCAACTCAAAAATAACAAAGAAAGCATAATTAATCAACAAAATGAATAATGTTCATACAAAAGTCTGTAATTATTGACATTATAAGAGGAACTTCGACAAAAATAGAAACCATAGAAATACAAAATAAGAGGACACATGTGGTAATTTAGATTTGCCCAATTTTTCATAACCCGTGTAGACACCATAGCATGCATGAATCAAGTTCTCTCTGGTTGTTACACTTAATAAATGAAAGCGCTCAGAATTGGTATGTAATACACACGAGACATGTGGGCAACATAAGGAGTAATTGTATAATGAAACTAGTATGTGCACATGTTTTCAATTGAAGAAAAATATATCAAAGTGAAAATGCAATCTCATGAAAGGATATTGCTTATTAACCGATTTGAAATTCACTATAACAGATTATCGCAAAGGTTCCACCTTTAAATCAACTTCACCCTATGACAAAATAGGACTTTTTGGGTATGTAACTTGGGTTAGGCTAGGGTTTGGAAATGAAAGTATATATATAGGAGAAAAGGGAATTTGGAAATAACACGCGTGATAATGGAATTAGTGGGCAATTTAAAAAATGGATCTCAAGTTCCATAAGCAAGATATTCATGAGAGTGAGACTTTATCTTCATACACGCGTAATAATGGGATTCGTGCATTTTGGATTAATTTATCCTAATTTTCTTTCTTTTTCTTTCTTTCTTTCTTTCCTTTTTTCTTTTTTTCTTTCTTTCTCCTTTCATTCTTTATTTCTCTTTTCTTTCTTTCTCTAGCTTGATTGCATTCCACATAAGACAAACATCATTCAATCCTGATAATAAATCCCAAATTGAGGTACAAAAGTTGTATTGAAGGGTAAAAACTCTAATTTGGAGTTGGTTAGGTGATTTGGGAATAAAAAGAAAGGTCATAATAGGGCTCAATGGGTTAACTAGGAAAATGTATATGGGTACGGCTAAGGTCGTATGGGTTATATAACAAAAATGACAATTATCATTTCACAGGATTTCATGTGATTCTCGGGACTCAACACTTTTAAAAATCATGCTCGAATGTCATTTTCATAATGAATTCAATTAATATGCAATCAATGAAAAGAAAATGAGATTGTCAACAAGATATGTTTTTCAAGAAAGAGAAAGAGTAATTGTATATTCTCACAAATGAAGGTTTGTCTCAAATCTCACTTATGTAAGTGTATAGCATGCACTATATGATTAATGAATTATAATAGCTTTAAACCTAATCATAAATAATTATTTGTGTATGGTGCTCATGGGCTTCATAGTTTAATTTATGAAGTTATTCACAATGTTAACAATATATGGGCTAAAGGCTAATAAATCATAAACTATAAGCATGCATCGTTGTTATACAAATGGATAAGGTGATCATATATGTAATCATTTGCGACAAGGGAGAAAAAATAAGTTTTTTAAAAATAAATAAATAAATGTGAACTAATGATAACATGTTAATCGGTTGCGAAAATGTAAATCACACCCCCTAACATGAAATATACATTGTCCCCAATGTTAGTAGGGAAAAAAATGGAAAAGATGGTGAGAAAATGTCACCCCGTAAGGATCAAACCCGAAGAGAGGAACAACATACCTATGACCATGTTAGTACGAAAAATAGCAATATATATAAAATAAAGAGATATACAAATGATAGTAAGAAAAGAAACTGTAGTCATTTCATTAATACAATATATTTTTGTACAAGAGGTTGCAAATTCATAATGAGAGAAAGTACATGCATACGTCCTCCTAACCCTCAATTGACACAACTAAAAACCAATACAAACCTGGAACATATTAAAAATAGTAGCATAGCAGACTTACAAGGGAACATCCTACTGGCTTCTCAAAGTACCGTGACCGGTGGGATCACGCGGCTCATATAGATCATAAAATTAGGATGGTATCGGTGCCTCGACCCCATGCATATGGGCATACGTCTCCATCTTCATGTAGTTGATCATGCTAGTATCCCTATAATAATCACCCCAAAATGATGTGAAGTCTGTCCCGGAGAGCTTCCTTCCTTACTTTAGGACATCGTGCAACATCGAATATGCATCACCAGGGTCTATATCGTCGGGATTCACACCCTCCTCGCCTTATCTTCTAACTCTCGCGTGGTCCATTTTCCTATTATTAATCCTTTCGAATAGTATTCTACCAAGCATTTGGAAATCGCCAATTTTTCAAGAAATTTGGGGAACCTTGGAATCTTATCACTCGAAACTACCTCATATCTGACATTCTTACAAATACGAGAAATAAGATGTGTATAAGGGAGAATGGATGTTCCCTTCTCGTCATAGGCAGCACCCAATATATTCTTTATCACAAGGGCGAGTAGAATAATAATAACGTTATCCTATAAAAGATTGTATAGAAAGTGGGCTTGCTTGTATCGAAGGACAAATTTGGTTTGGGTGGGGATAATGCTATCGAGGGCCACAAGATGAATGTGACGGAGCAAATCTGGCATGCCAACAAGGGGGAACGTGTCCCCAGCCCATACCTTACCAGGTGCAAGATGCACTATAGGTGTATCATTCGAGAGCTTTGGCATGTTATCACTGATGGAGAAATGGTAATTTACGAGGTTAGAAACCCTCCTCAACTGCAATGCTATAATAGGCTTTGAAATTGAAATTTTCCTACCATGCATATACGCCTCATATGTGCCGTCATTGGCTCATATGAGCGAAGCATAGAAGAATCTCAGATGATATTCATTTATATCCCCCCTTAGAAAAATTGGCCTCTCATGAGAAATATTTAAGAAACTGCCAAACGGAGGTCGAAAAAGCCTCCAAATGCGTCGTCCTTTCTATCGCGATGATGCAACTGGGTTTGAACTTGGCACGATAACAATCTCTCTCCTATTTTGTTCAGAAATGTTCAAAAACCCCTCATCTTGTAACTTCATTAGTTAAGGTTTTTGAAG
The DNA here is from genome assembly GCA_949130495.1 of Sambucus nigra. NCBI lineage: Eukaryota > Viridiplantae > Streptophyta > Magnoliopsida > Dipsacales > Adoxaceae > Sambucus > Sambucus nigra. The sequence goes on along the minus strand of OX422213.1, from coordinate 164,169,162 downwards.
CCACCGAGACCTACAATATAGTAATTCGATACACAGATAATCAATGCGATGCATAAAATCAAAGAACTTGTGAAAATTGGGTTGAAATGGTTCGGAGGTGCAAGTGGGGAGAAATCGGTCGGATAAAGGTAGATGACATGCACCACACTTAATACAGGGCCAACAAACATTTATGTAAGATAAATGGTTCAAGAAAGAAGCTTTTCTGCACACAATATCCAGTGGGGCATTTTATCAAACATATTGTGTGCAAAGTGTTCAAATTAGGGTCAAAATGCCATTTAAAGAATGAAATACCCCTAACAAATAAAACAAAATCAACAAAAGAATATATACAAGTTGTATTTGTTGGATAAACCTAGAAAGTAGTAAAGAATTTGGGTATTTCAATGAATAATGAGCAATAAATATTGACATTTTACACTAGTTTGAATACCTATAACACATATGAAATGTTGAAAACAACAAAGGAAAATTAGGACAGATACCTTGAATGAGGAATACTTGAGGAGTGGTTGGGGAAATGCATTTTGGGAAGATATAATTTCATGGGTAATTGTTGTGGTAGAAGAGGAGGTAAACTTGGGCTTATAAAGGAATGGGAGAATATTAAAGGACTGCAGCTCTGAATCGATTCTGATTAGGACCCGAATCGATTCGCCACACATCAAAATTTCACTGATCTAAATCGAATCGATTGGCCTAAGGGGTGAATCGATTTTCTAATGCAAAAATCTGCACTGGACCAAAACAAATCGATTCGGTTCGGACCCCGAATCGATTCGCACGTGCTAATTTGAAAATCTCAACCCTGCTGCAAATACTAACACATGAGAACAACAAATAGGATGGCTTATCTTGATTTTTAGGACCCAAAGGATATGAATGAAACGTAAAATCATCAAGAAAAAAAATGCAACCCCTCAAATGTTGGGGCTTGCTCGACACAAAACATATAGGCTCGGGGGAACCTATCCGGCCCCGTAAACAGAGTCAAATAACGAAATTGATTCCTTGACGAGTCAAATAACTCCATATTTGGCTTAAGGTGTTGAATTTTCACCTTAAATACATTACCATCTTTGGGGTTTTTGACTTTGATTTTACCATGAAGGAAGATGGTCTTCACAACATACGAACCCTTCCACCTCGACCTCAACTTCCCCAAAAATAGATGCAATCGGGAGTTGTATAAGAGTACCTTTTGGAGAGGGTGAAATAATTTTTGAAAAATGTTCTTGTAATGTTTCTCCATCACCATCTCTTTGTAAATTCCCTCACTGTCATATGAATCATTTCGAATTTCCTCCATCTCATTGAGTTGGAGCATCCATTTCTTCCCGACTTTATCTAGCTCAAAGTTTAACTTTTTAATTGCTAGATAGGCCTAGTACTCCAGTTCCACAAGTAAATGGCATAATCTTCCATACATAAGCCTAAAGGGAACATTCCAATTGGCATTTTATACGCCGTGCGATAGGCCCACGGATCAGCAGTTAGGCATAGAGACCAATCCTTGTGGACGGGATTGACAATCTTCTCTAGGATATGCTTGATATCGCGGTTGGTCAACTCAAATTGGACGCTTTTATAAGGGTGGTATGTCATTCCAACCTTATAAATGACCCCATACTTTCGCATGAGGTTGGTAAAACAAACCATTGCAAAAATGTGTTCCTATGTCACTAACTATTACTTTCAGAGTTCCAAGTTGGGAAAGTACATGTTTTTTAAGGAATTTCAAAATCACCTTGTGAACATTGGTTCATGAAGCTATTTCCTCCACTCACTTGGACATGTAATTGACCGTTACAAGGATATAAAGGCTACCCAAAGAGGGGAAAAGGGCCCAAGAAATCTATTCCCCAATAATAAAAAACTTATATCTGAATTATGGGGGACATAGGCATCATGTTCTAATGAGTAATAGCGCCAAACTTTTAGCAACACTCGCACATAATGCAAAATTCATGTGCATCCTTGAAAAGCGTGGGCCAATATAATCCGCATTTTAAGATTTTTGCGATAATTTTCTTTGAGTATAAATGTCCCTCATATGCTTTTGAGTGGGAAAAATGAATGACTCTTAGTATCGCTTCATTCAGAATGCATTTTCGGACGATTTGGTCTGCGTAGTATTTAAACAAGTATGGGTTATAAAAGAAGAACATGCACACCCAAGTCAATTACTTCCTCTTTTCCTGAGGGGTCCAATGAGAAGGAATGGATCCTATCACAAGGTAGTTCACAATATTGGCGAACCATAAAAGAGAGGAAGTGGAGAAAAAATATTCATCCGAAAAGAATTCATTGATGGGTAGTTGATCCTTAGGTGCCTCGAACGTCAACCGAGACAAGTGATCGACAACTACGTTCTACAATCCTTTTTATCTTTTATTGTAAGATTGAATTCATGGAGTAGGAAGACTCACCTAATCAAACACAACTTGGAGTCATTATTTAAAAAAGGTATTTCAATGCCACTTGGTCCATGAAGCACTCAATAGGAGATCCCATCAAATTATCTCAAATCATATCCAAGGAAAAAATAACCTCTAGCAACTCCTTTTCAGTGGTTGAGTAATTCAATTGCACACCATTTATAGTTTGACTATCATAATAGATAACGTGGGGCTTTTATCGCTTTTTTGTCCCAACACCGCACAAACCACGAAATCACTCGCATTGCACATGAACTCAATAGGCAAGGTCCAGTCCGGGGCTTGAATAATAGGGGTGGTGGTAAGCATGCTTTTCAAATTCTCAAAAGCTACTTGGCACGCATCGCTCCATTCAAACGGGGTATTTTTTCAGACGAGATTACGCAAGGGCCTAGCAATGGAGCAAAAGTCCTTGTTAAATTTTTGATAAAATTCCACATGTCCAAAGTATGAACTCACATCTTTAAGTGATTTTTGGGTGGGAAAATCAATAATCACCTTAATTTTTATTTTAACGACCTCTATGACTTCGAAGGGAAAAATATGCCCGAGAACAATCCCTTTAGTGGCCATAAAATGGCACTTTTCCCAATTTTAGAAAAGATTTTTCTTGATGCATCTAGATAAGACTCTCTCAAGAATGGAGAGGCAATGGTCAAAGAAGATACCAAAGACTCTAAAATCATCCATGAATACCTCCAACCCTCATGCCACCATATCGCTAAATATGATCAACATTCTTTGAAATGTAGCTGATGCATTCCACAACCCGAAGGACATCCTTGTATCGACAAATATGCTAAAAGGGAAACCGAAGGTGGTCTTGTCTTAGTCTTGGATATCGAGATCGATTTGGTTATATCTAGAATAACTATCGAGAAAGAAATAATATGGGTGGTCAATAAATAGCAGGGGGAGTGATGATTTTTGATCACGACATTGGGCTTTTGACAGTTAGTGCACATGACGCACCCGATGGTGGTGCATTTCGAGATCAATTCACCCTTCACATTTTCGACAATCGTGATTCCCAATTTCTTAGGAACCACTTGAATCTGACCTAACCACTTACCATCCGATATCGGTTAGATGATATTTTTGTCTAAGAGTGTAATGACCTTGGTAACTCCACCTGTGTCGTGCTTAACTTCGTATTTTTTTGACACTGTCGGTCCCAAGCCAGGAAAAAAGGAGGAGGTTTGCGTTAGGTAGCTGACAGCCAACGTAAAACTTTGTCAGATCCTTATGAACATGAATCCTATGAATATACGTGCTAATGCTAGGGCATTCCCCTTAAGCGATGTGTTGCGCCTCCCACCGGGTGCCTCAAGAAATAGGCAAGGGGCGTCGCATCGGTGCCCAGATGCGACGATAAATACGCAAGGGTTCCTGCAACAAGCTAGACGTGTGCGAGTAAAGAAGCTAGTCCAGGATACTAGACTTAGGTTAGCGACTTGGAACATAGGGACTATGACAGGAAAAGGGATGGAGTTAGTAAATACCATGATAAGAAGAAAAGTTAGCATAACTTGTTTATAAGAAACTAAATGGGTCGGTGAGAAAGCTAGAGAAATAGAAAATACAAGATTTAAATTATATTATACAGGAAAACATAGAAATAAGAACGGAGTTGGAATAATAGTAGATAAAAACTTTAAGGACGATATCGTAACCATTATTAGGAAAGGTGATAGACTTATACTTGTAAAATTGGTATTAGGTGAAAACATAATTAATATTGTTAGTGCTTATGCACCTCAAGTAGGATTAAATGAGCACACTAAAGTACAATTTTGGGAACAAATGGATGAACTAATTCAAGAAATACCCCTAGGAGAGAAAATCTATATAGGTGGAGATTTTAATGTCCATGTAGGAGAAGATCGTGTAGGATATGAGATAGTGCATGGAGGATATGGTTTTGGAGATAGGAACGACGGGGGAGAGTATATCTTAGATTTTGTGATGGCTTATAATTTTGTACTAGTAAATACATGTTTTAAAAAGAGCCTTGAACACTTAATAACTTATAAAAGTGGAACACATAAGAGCCAAATAGATTTTTTCATTACTAGGAAAGGAGACAGATTAACGTGTAAAGATTGTAAGGTTATCCCGGGAGAGAGCTTAACCTCACAACATAGGATAATGGTGTTGGATATAAATATTAAAAATCAATCACGAGTGCGAAAAGTGAAGATTAACCCATGAACTAGGTGGTGGAATTTAAAAGGAGAGAAATTAGAACTATTTAAAGATAAAGTATTAAATGAAGCAACATGGAATTGTGAAGAAGAAACTAACATAATGTGGAATAAGATGGCCACATGCATTAGGAGAATATCAAAAGAAATTCTTGGAGAATCAAAAGGCAAAGGGCCACAGTCTAAAGAAACTTGGTGGTGGAATGAAGAAGTACAGAATATAGTAAAAATTAAAAGGGAGTACTTTAAAACATGGCAAATAAATAGAAATGAAGAGAATTTTGAGAAATATAAATGGGCTATAAAGGAAATTAAGAAAGTGGTAAGAGATGCTAAGTTCAAAGCGTATGATGATCTTTATACAAAATTAGGAACACACAAAGGGGAAAAAGTATTTATAAGATTACTAAACTTAGGGATAGGAAAACAAAAGATTTTAATAACGTTAAGTGCATCAAAAGTGATGATTCGAGAGTCCTAGTCAAAGATGATGAAATTATGGAAATATGGAAAAACTAATTTGAGAGGTTATTAAATGGAGATAATGAGAGTATATTAGATATAGAGGAACTTAGGGAGACTTGAGAAGATATATGTTTTCATAGAATTATGACAACAGAGGTCATGACTGCTCTAAAACAATGAAAACAGGGAAGGCTTTAGGACCAGATGGTATCCCTATTGAGGTTTGGAAGTTCTTAGGGGAGGATGGAGTATCATGGCTTACAAAATTATTTAATAGAATTTTAATGACTAATAGGATGCCCTATGAATGGAAGAAAAGTATTTTAGTACCTATTTATAAAAATAAAGGCGACATACAAAGTTGTTCAAATTATCGTGGTATTAAGTTAATGAGTCATACAATGAAACTTTGGGAGAGAGTGATTGAATATAGATTGAGATTGAAGACAAAAGTATCTGAGAATCAATTTGGGTTTATGCTTGGGAGGTCAACAATGGAAGAAATTTATTTATTGAGGAGATTAATGGAGAGGTATAGAGAGAAAAAGAAGGATCTTCATATGATTTTTGTAGATTTGGAGAAGGCGTATGATAGGATACCCAGAGATATAATATGGTGGGTTCTACATAAAAGAGGAGTGACTCGAAGATATATTGACATGATCAAGGATATGTATGATGGTGCGATGACTACAGTAAGAACATCAGCTGGAGAAAGTAGTGAATTTTTAATTACGGTAGGGCTACACCAAGGTTCAGCATTAAGTCCTTATCTCTTTGCTCTTGTTATGGATGAGTTGGCTGGACAAATACAAGATGAGGTGCCATGGTGTATGCTTTTTGTAGATGATATTGTTTTAGTCGATGAGACTAAGATGGGGATAAATTCTAGGTTGGAATTTTGGAGAGAAACTTTAGAAACAAGAGGATTTAAAATAAGCAGAACTAAAACAAAATATGTGGAGTATAATTTTAGTAGTAATAGGAGGACAAATGGAGATGTGGTGAAATTGGAGGGTCAAGAAATACCTAGAAATGATCATTTTCGTTATTTAGGATCGATTATACAAAAAGATGGAGATATTAGTGATGATGTTATGCATAGGAAGTACCACCGGCGTTCTGTGTGATAGGCGTATACCTTTGAAGTTAAAAGGAAAATTTTATAGGATGGCCATTAGACCCGCAATGTTATATGGGACAGAGTGTTGGGCAACCAAGAAACAAAATGTGCAGAAAATGAGTGTGGCGGAGATGCGAATGCTAAGATGGATTTGTGGTAAAACTCGAAAGGATAAAATTAAAAATGAACAAATTCGTGAAACGGTAAAAGTAGATCCTATAGAAGATAAATTGAGAGAAAATCGACTTAGATGGTTTAGACACGTCAAGCGTAGACCAATGGATGCTCCTGTAAGGAAGAGTGATTTAGTTAGTATTGATGGTAACCCAAGGGGTAGAGGTAGGCCTAAATTAACTTGGTGGGATATTATAAAAAAGGACATGATATCATGTGGTTTAACCGAAGATATTGCACTGGATAGAATGGAATGGAAAAATAGGATTCATGTAGCCGACCCCAAATAATTAGGAAAGTCTTTGTTGAGTTGAGTTGAGTTGAGTGTAATGACCTTGGCCCTAAACACCTCCTTTATTTTGGGGTTTAACCTACGTTGAATTTCTCAGGTGGGTTTGTCTCCCTCCTTCAGGTTTATCTTTTGAGTGCATATTAATGTGCTCAGTCGCTTTAGGTCCTCTATTGTCCACCCGAAGGAACTTTTGTGCATTGTTAACAAGTTCATTGATTGGCCTTCTTGGCACTCGTCGAGGTGAGATGAAACAACGATGGGATATGTCTCATTGTCACCCAAACACACATACTTAAAGTCGGATGGAAATTTCTTGAGATCAAGCTTTGGGAATCTCACATCCGAGGGTACCTCATAAGAATCAGGCGGGGGTAAGTCCTAAAAAATCGAACACCAACTAACCTCCTTTAGTCTCTTTTTGTCATCCAACATCAAACTCAAAAGATTGACTTCATTATCACAAGGGTAATAATCATTCTCTAAGTCAATCGAGTTTATAAAACATGCGTCGAGGGAGTCCGCCCAATAATTGACATCGAAGTGCTCTCGGATAATCTCCTCTATGAGGTCTATATCATGGATCTCCTCATTGTCACCCATTTTCTTAGTGATATTATATATGATAAGCTCCAATGTCATATTACCAAAGGTGAGATTCATTTACCCATTTCTCGAATTGATTATGGCATAAGAGGTTGCTAGAAAAGCCTAATCGAGGATAATGACGGTATAGTTGCTATTAGGAGCAATTGGATAAGTATCCAACACCCTAAAATCCACCGGGAAGTAGAATTCATCAAATTGAATGATGACATCTTCTACTACACCTCTCAGAACCTTAATAATGTGATCCTCTAATTGAAGAGTGATTTTGGTGGGTTTGAGGACCCCTATGCCAAGTTGTTCATACACGAAGTATGGTAGAAAATTGCCAATCACCCCTAAATGGAGAAATGCTTGCTTGATTTTAAAGTTCCCGGTCACACATGAAATGTTGGGACATCTGGGGTCCTTATATTTGGAGGGAAATTTGTATTGGATGATTGAGCTCACATTTTGAGCCAAAAATGCCTTCTTCCTCACAAAAAAGTTTTTTCTTTACCGTAATCAAGTCCTTGAGGAACTTGGCATAGCCGGAAACTTTCTTTATCACATCTAGGAATGGGATGTTGATTTTCACTTGCTTGAACATCTAGGAGTGGGGTGTTAACATTCTTTATCACATCTAGGAATGGAAGTTGCAAGACTTTGAGGATAAGGCGTGGGTTTATGGCATTTCACAATTACCTCCGTCTCTAATTGAGGCTCCTCTTCACTCTCTTTTGGGTAAGCGTCTTCGACCTCTATTGGGTCGGGTGAGACTTCCTTAGTGATTGGCAGTGGAGGAGGGATAGACTTATCAATGACTTTCCCGCTCTTTATAAAAGTAACATCCTTTGATTGATCGAGAGGGGGATTTCATCCATTGGTATTTGGACTCTTTTGCCCAAGGGGGCTTTGAGGCTGTGAAGGAAAATTACCATTTTCTTGAATGCTCAACGAGGTGTTCAACTTAGAGATTGACGATTTGAGTTTCACCAAGTTTTAAACATTTTGATTGTTCACTAGTTTTTTAGCACTCATAATAGCTTAAAAAGTATCTTTAAGGATTTTCCTGTTTGGGGGAATGTAGGGAGGTATATTCAGAGGAGCAGATCCTACTATAAGACCTTTCCATTGCACTGGGGAGTAGGAGGGGGTTGTAAGTAAGGTTATTGATAATTTGGAGGTAAGGGTGGACCTTGATAATTCGCATGGGGGGATTTAAAGCTTGTTGAGGTCGACCATTGGAGAAATCGGGGTTGTTTCTCCAAGAAGGATTGTTTTCTTTTCCAAGAGGAGTCATGAATTTCTTCTTGTCAGTGGCCATTGTGTTGGCTTAATAGTGAAGTGTCACTTTATAAGCCGGGATTATAAGACAATCTTTAGTGGAGTGATATTCGATGTCGCAAATAACATAAGCCTCCTCAATACAAGACAGAGTTATGATGATGGTATCACGACTTTTTACGTCCATTGCCTCAACTCTCTTTGCTAGTTGCGAGACTGTCATTGACATATCGTACCCATCGGCGAGGTGATATATACCATGGCTAGAGGTAGTCGGATTAGAATATCGTGGATTGGCTTTGTATGGGTTCGAAGTGTCCTATAATTGAGTGGTTTCGGCACAATATTTGAAGTGTTCCACGACATCATTCGGATCTAAGCCAAAGAATTCCCCAAAGCATATGGTCTCCACCATTTGTTTGGCATTGAGTGTAAGCCCATTGTGGAAAAACAAAATGAGTCTCCATTTTTCCAAACCATAGTGGGGGAAATTACTAAGTAGATCATTAAATCCTCCTAACATCTCTCAAAGGTCTTGCTCTCACCTTGGGAAAAGGTTTAAATTTGTCAATTGAGGTAGTTGGTGCGGTGGGTATGGAATAACTTCTTTAAGAATTGGGCTTGGATTGCGCTCTAACTCCCTATAGAATTTGGAACCAAGGAACAAAGCCAAGATTTATAATTGTCCTTGAAAGAGAATGAAAAGAGTTAATTCATGTTATATCAAGTGGACAACTATTGATCGCCAAAGGTAGCGCACACTTCCTGAAACTCCCGAACATGTAAGTACAGTTGCTGACTTTCAATGTCGTGGTAAGTGAGTAGTAATTGTATCATCAATTTTTAGAAATGGAATTGCACAATGTTGTATGGAAAAATGATGCATGACGGAGAGTTGATACTCTCCAGTTGTATGTAATCTCTTATTAGACGATATGGAGGCTCAGTCTCTCCTCGGTTTCCATGCTCGTTTTGATTATCGGCCATTTTGGTTGAATTGGAGTGGGCTCTGGAATAAAAGGAGGTATACGGGGTAGGAGATGGTCTCCAATAATCTGAATGTTTGTTAGATGATGATGACTCTAATATGGGATTTGAATTTCTATCACTCAAGTCTTTCATTTTATAAAATTAGAATTAGTTTCAGAAAACGTGTTGTCACGATGACCACAAGGAACAAAAAAGTGTAAAAAGCATCATATTAGCTAAATTTGTTGCTAATCCCCGATAACGACGCCAAAAACTTGATTCTTTAAAATGGTGTGTGATTCAAGGGCAAATCATTCGCAACAAGTAGTAATTGGGCAAGTCCGGGATTTTATTCTAGAGGGACTGGACTCTCAAAAGATAATTAAAGTGGGTTAAAGGATATTCTATAAACGTCACAAAGGGAAAGTGTAAAAGATGTTTTCTTATCTGAAGAGGTGGGATTAATTTACCGCTATCCTAACATGAATTTAATTAATACTGAAAGAGTTAACAATAACGAACCAATGAAATAATCTAGGAAACGCTTGAGTTCTAGATATAAATGGAACTGGGGATCATTCTCTCGCCTCAGATTTTCTAGGTAGATGACAGGATTTGATTCAAATTCATTCTAGTCAAGCGTAATTAATTATGTATGAACATCAACCATGTAGAGACCAAACTCATCAATGGAGGATTAGGGGTTAATTAATTATGATTCCAAATAGGTTGGAGTTGTAGTAAAGCTTCAAAAACTATTCTTGCATGACAAGATAGGTTAAAAACTAGGATACTCCATTACCAACACATGATGTTCCAATAGAATAATTATAAACCAAATCTTAACTATGAAGCTCAAGCATCCATGTTGGGATCTTTATCTCCAACCTATAGGACTAGCCACTCATGAAAGAAACTAATTAAAACATGCAAGAGAACATCATAAATGAATAACCCATCTATTTATATACCAACCAACTTAAGAAAGATCAATAAATGCAAGTTAAAGCATCTAGAACAAGCCAAGATATACAACTATATTTATGTAATTAATGCTTAACAAGAGAAACATAACAATAAAAGTCTTTAACCTAGGAGAGAGAGTAGAGAGTTTCTAAATGTAAAAACTCTCTAAAATAATATATGGTCGTTTACAAGAGGAGAAAATAAAGGGCTATACCCTAAAAATCTCGAAATGGAAAAAATGTAAATTCAATGAAACTGGGACGAACATATGATTTCCTTCTCACTGGACCTAAACAAATTGATTCGGCCTGAGGCCTGAATCGGTTCAGACCTTCTTGCAAAATAAGGAAGGGGCTGGTATTGTTTATTTAGGCCATCACTCCAAAGAATCTTTCCTAACTTCTTCATTATATCTCGGATTCATATACTGTTGGAGGCCATGCGAAGTTAACTCGAAGAGCTTCAACTTCTGTGGAGAGTTCGAGATTAAACTTGAGTGCTAAATTTACTAAAATGCCCCCGATATTGCGACTGTCAATGGAATTGTCCCGAGATTCAACCCAACTTCAAGTCTTGCATTCCCGATACCTATAAAAGCTCGAATAAACTGCACAAAAAAAAAAAAAAAAAAAAATATATATATATATATATATATATATATATAATGAAAATAGGGGTTATAGAATAAATAAGCATAAGTTTTGGGAATAACGTGCGCGAGAATGCCAGAATGCACAAATATACAGGGTTTTTAATGTAATAATCGTGACTAATCAGTTATCCACATGCAAGCAACAAAGATGATTTATCGTCTTAAAAAAGCTATCAAATTGATGAAGGTTACGGTTGAGCAATCATCAAAATGATTCAAAGATATTTCTACAACAAATTTGATCATGCATTCGATCAAGGTAAATCTTCTTTTCTATCATTTAGGTATATTTTGTGAAAACACGAAAATCCAACATCATTTTATGAAGAACAATTGTATACTAAAGTTTAATCAAATTAATATGTTATTGATTAATATTCGGGTATTCTTAAGAATGGCTTTACAATATGCACGCAACATAAAATGTCCATATGAAGTCTCTGAATTTAATGGTGCGATGAAACGCAGATTGGCATGGACACAAGGGAGTCAAGTAGGGCAAAAACATCTATACACACGAAAACCGTCTAAGCTTTATTCATGCATGATAAACATAAAATTACACAAAAAGTAGAGGATTAAAATTGTGTATCTAGGTACATACATAAATACGTGTGTGCATGTGTGTGTGTGTGTATATATCATTATTTTGAAAATCTCATAATCATCTCTAGTTTTAATAATATCATCAAAATTTAAAATTTTGGATTATAACATGTCAAACATTGAAAGATGAAAAATAATATGGCAAATTTGCTCCTTGGTCTATGTGCTTATGAACTCGCAAGGTGGAACTCTAGTAACCGTCTCTTTAACTTTTTTTTGTTATGTTTACTAAGATTTGAACAACCCCATGTGAGTTCTTTGCTGGTTGGACTCAGATAACTTATTTGCTGGTTGAACTTGTGTTACTGTTCTCCCAGGAAGCATTAGTAAGTCTGTTTATTTTTGTTTGTTGCTGCTTTCCTGTATCACACAAGCACCACCCGGGGGGAAAAAGAAAGGAAAACGCTTGTGCAAGAATCATTGAACTGTAGCATATATATATTTTTTCCAACTTCACTCACTATCCTATACCAAGGGTAGGGTGTCCGTCTTTGCATGTGACTTGTTTCGTCTCTGCCACTGTGTAGTCTAGTAATGGAATATGTTCACATTATATGCTTTGTTAAACACAATGTTGATTATCCCCAACAGCATCAACACAATGTTGATTATCCCCAACAGCATCAAGCATCAAAAGCATCAACACTTTTGTCTGTGTATGTGTGCGTGTGAGTGTGGAATTCCTTACTTGGTTGAAAGTACATACGGTACTTCATTAATTAATTTAAATCTTGAAAAGGGACATCGGAATCATTGCTCTTTGAACATTATTGAAGTTGTCTTTCTTTGTACTCCCTTGGATGATTAAAAGGCCCATCTTCTTCTCTTTTTGAGGCAGAGTGCGATTTGCTAGATTCCCTATATTTGAAAATTTAAAAACAATGGCAGACAATCACAGACTCTAATTGAAAATTTTCCAACCTGGTTTTGAGTGAATCACATACACGTTCGGAAAGATTTATATGAACGTTACATAATGACCAACAGCAAAAGGAGTAGAATATATGGTCTGTCTCCATCATAACTACGCAGTGATATGACCTCAAATTTCCATGTTGCTGTTATTTGTTTCACCACAAATGTTCATAGATTTTCTATACTAATGCAATGATTTTGGATTTAAGAAAAATTAATATGGAAACCGTCGAAGTCTAAAAATTTAAATAAAATGATGCACACATACTAACTCAATAATAAAACTTAATTAATATAGCTGTAATTAAAATCCAACCAATTATTTTCAAAATTTGTTAAGGTCGACATTTGTTTTCCATTTTGTTCTCTTTAGCACAAGATTGGAATCACACATATAAATTATTTAGAGACAATCTATCACCAAGTCAGGATAGGTCTACATCTTGCTTCTGGATTACCCAATTGAAACATTTAAATACATATGTGGTGCACAACAACCTTCGGTTGATTTATATAACTTTTGTTTAAAAATGTTTACTAGAACATGTCCATTAATATATTGTAGGGATGGTTGCATAGGCCGAAAGGAGTACAACATTATAAATAAATAATTTAACATTCAGACCACTTTATACTTTTTTGGGCAACATCAAAGGTGTTTTTTAGCGACAGTGAATAAGGAATTACAATGTAGGAAGATATTTATTGCTTGCCTTGAAAGCTATAATGGGGAGAATCCCCAAAAAAGTCGGCTCAAGTCCAATTGTATCACTGCAAGTCCATTCTATTGGGATAGTAGTCCCAAGTCGGTCAAAATACTAGACCATCAAGTCAATTATGCCATATTCTCTCCCGATATTAGTTGACTCAATTGATCAGGGATGACCACGAGAATTTGTTTTAACTATGAGTTTTCATCTAATTTATAAGGAAATCGATATTGAAATTTAAAATTGCGAAAAAAATTCAGTCATAAGATCCTTGATTGTTCATGCATTGAAAATAAAGCAAGAACTAGGGTTTAGAGAATACAGTATCGTAGCAAATCATGTTATGATTCGTATGAGGAGAAATAGGATGAAGATGTAAATATTGTTGCCTTTAAGGACTCTGTTGTCTCTCAAAATTATTTATCCACGTGGACCAATGAGAAAAAGACACATGTCATCATACATGGCTACTTCAAGACTCCTTCTACACTTGGTCGGCTCCTGAGATACCTGGCCGACCAACATCAGGATGCGAACAACTCTCCCAAGATTTATTACTCTCACAAAAGTACTGACATATTACTTTCTTGTACAGGTAGCGTAATTGAGCAGGTAGGGCTCAACTAGGCAAGATGGGATCTCTTAGGAGTTTAGACTTGGCTGCTGAGGAACAAGGTTTGTTGAGAAAGCTCAACCACTTAGAACTTTAAGATTGAGAGAACACTACTAAATAGACCCTAATAGTCACCCAGTCCTCACACAGTCCACACTTAATCACAATTGAAGTGAGTAACCAAGTGTTGCTCATAAGAAATGAACATCTTGAAAATGATTTTAGAGAAGGTGGTCCTTGAGACCACCCTCCTCAAGTTTACAAAACATTATAGAGGAGGTGGTCCTTGAGACCTCCTTTCTCAAGTTTATAAAGATTTTAGAGGAGGTAGTCTTAGAACCCCCTCCTCAAGTAAACATAGTTTGTACATCAAGTTACCGTTTTAAATTGATATTAACCAAATCAAACATTTTGTCCTCTAGCGCAGACACATTTAATTTTTGACTTTGGTTCACACTAGGTGGCACCTGTCAGAGGATACAGGTGACTGCACACAGGTAAGGACAAAAGGCACATTGCATACCTTGGTTATACCCAACTCCCTTAGTTTTGGCGGCCAAAAAGTGTCAACTCAACCCTAGTGCCCAATATAAATAGGACGCCTGGGAAAGGTCAAGCATAATCATAACTCCAGTCATACCTTTACTTTGTCAAAATCACTCCAGACCACTAAGTGTTTTATCCCTGCTCTTTCTCTCTAAGTGTTAAGTGATTTGTTCCTTCACTCCACCTGACAGCCATCACTCTCAAGAGTTTCTCTTGGGTAAGGTTACTATTATTGTGGTGAAGATCATCTTCTTGCAGGGAGTAGACTACAGTTTGAGTTCCATTGTTACCAAATAGGAAAGGTTTACCAGAAGCTTTTCCAGAAGTTCTTGAGAACCTTGAAGACAACGTCTATTGGACCAGGTCACACCTCATCCTTTCCAGTTATTCATAGATCCTATTCTCACTACCCTATTACATTTGACGACTCCGTTGGAGAGGTATTCTTGCTTTCATGGACAATGAAGGTTTTAACATTTATAAATAGCTAGTTTTTTATGACATTCCTTCTGGGAATGGGACTGAGTGTGACCAAACCACTCATGAAGATGTGGTGGTGATTGGAGTCGGACTAGTGTCCCTTCGGGAGGGCAGACCAGTTCACCAACAGTGGCTCTAGTGGTAGTTATAAATCTTACGATCACATTCTTTTATTTCTTGAATCAAAATAAGGTCGACCTTGCAAGTTTGGGTCAAGGATGCGTAACACCGACAGGAGCCCTCTATGGAGGGATAGTTTCCCCGATGGCGGCGCTGACAGAATTAGCCCCACCTCGATAAGTGGTGACGGAGCAAGTTCCAACATTATCAAGCTCACCAGCAACAACGTGCATGGGTCTATAAGAATACCCCTCTAAGGCGGTTACGATGGAGGAGGAGCAAAGGCTGCTATCCTCCTCTCAAAAGGAGGCCTATCACTTGTATGAGGAGTTGCAAGACCTATACCCATAGCAAGTGATTGAGAAACCTTACCCAGACGGGTATGTCCCACCAAAATTTATCAAATTTAGTGGTGAAGGGGAGAACCCAAGAGAGCATGTGAAGAGGTTTTATTGAATATTTAGGAGTGCATGCGAATGATAAAAACCTTAGGTTGAGGGAGTTCTCCAAGACCCTCATGGGGAAGGCCTACATGTGGTACTCCCACCTAGCACCCAACAGCATCCCTAATTGGGAAGAGATACACAGGAAGTTCTTCCAAAAGTTCTTTGTGATGAGAGATGAATTCACGCTAAGGCACTTGGCCCAAGAGGTGCAAAAGCATGGCAAAGAGTTGATGGAATACATTAAGCGCTTTCATGAGAGATCACTTGATGTCCACGAGGAGGTAGAAGAGGCCAATTTGCTCCAAATTTGTGTGGAATGGATCTTGGAGGAATACAAACTCTACTTGATCATTGAGACTAGATATGCAATCTTTAGAGAATTCACCAAGGCCGCAAGAAACATACCCATGATAATCATACTAAGAACCTCGGGTTGGAGGACACAAATACAGCTTACTTCCATAAGGTTTCACGTCTCGAGGAGATAGGCAGTTAACTATGTGGATAGAAATCCTAAAGGCAAGAAGGGAGGTTCTAGATCCAAGAACAACAACCCTAGCAACAAGAGAAAATTTGGAGAAGATGCTCCACCACCGCTACCTTGCAGTGTAGCAGAGGCTATGGATTATTATCGCACATTAGTGTGGGAGGGAGTCCCTTCACCTAAATGGAGAAACTATAACGCTAGCAGATAAAGCCAACCTTAAGTATTCTAAGTTACACCAGCGGGTGTAACACTCCACTCAAGACTGCTACTATTTGAGATGAATGATTGGCACGCAGGTGGCCAATTTTACCTTGCAAATACCCCCAGTGGACGTTAATGAAAATCCATTCCCACAACATCACTTTGGCACTGCCAACATGGTAGTGGCCTATGATGATGAGGCAGTCCACGAGATGATGGATTAGGAAAATGAGGATGAGATATTTGAAGGGCTGGAGAAGTTAAGTTTGAGTAGTAAGAACCAGAGTGAGTTATAAAGAAAATGTGAAGAATGGTTCTTCACTCTAGATCAAGAAAATGAGGAAGGCAGGGAAGTCAAGCACGTCAACCTCATAGAGCTCCAGGTGGATGTTATCCTTGCCCTAGACAAAGGGGGACATTCAAAGCAGAATATGTGTGTAATGCCCATATATATGAAGTAGACCTGGACTCTGAGTGTGAAGCCATAATGAGGAGCCCCAAGTTCAAGTGGTTCTTTGACCAAATAGGAGTAAAGTACGACAGAAGGGTGCTCAAAACAAGAAAACTTTTGGAGGCAGTGCAGCACCAGGGAAATCCCTCAATAAATTGGCAATGGCCAATTGGAAGGATGATTGAGAGATATACTTACGAAGTAGTGTTTTCATAGGTAGATAGGAAGGTGCACTATTTTCATAATCTCCCCTTATACGTTATAGCTGTGATTAATGAGGTTTTATTCCCCGGGGCATTATTGTAGGGAGGAGCATCTATTAACATCATGTCGATCGGTACGTTGTATGAGACAAAAATTGACTAAGAGAAAGTGGTGCCAGTTCTAGTAGTGATTTTCGAATTTGATAGTGCCGGGATGCAACCATTGGATACGTGAATGTGGGAATTAAATTGGGGAATTTCACTTCTCACATCAAATTTTATATCATCAATGCCACTACTAGTTACCAGTTGTTCATCGAGAGGGTATGGATTCATACCCATGGCATAGTGCCTTCAACCTACCACCAGTGTGCAAATGCTAACATTAGAGGCACAAAGATAGTAATCAAAGCGACTCAAAAGACTTTATCTGTTGAGGAGTCCATCTAATAGATGCAACTTTTTACACTAAACTGGATAAGGAAAGAAGAAATTCTATATGAATGATAGAAGGAAAGAAAGTGGCAGTAGGAGTGGATCAACCAAAGAAATATGTTCATGATCGCTTGGAGGAACGATTAATTCCCCACATGGTGAAAGGGAAAAGGAAGGCGGAGGAAGTAGCCAAATCTCCCCAAACTTGCAAACTAGTGGTTTTTCTCGATGGAAAGGTTATCTACTATTTATAATGGTCTTCGCGGATGGTGTTCTGGGATCAGAGCACCGACTCAGAACCAAAATGCTTTGTGGTGGATGAGTCATATATTATTGAGCACGTTGAGGAGCCAGAGGAAGATCCGGAATGCATGCAAGATGGACCCTGAGAGAATGTACAAGAGTTAGAGGAGATCAATCTAGGTAAATAAGGAGGTGAAAGTTGACTCATCCTGATCTCCAAGTGTCTCGGACCAAATAAGAAAGAAGAGCTCATTGGCTTGCTCAAGGAGTTCCCGGATGTATTCGCTTGGAAGAATACATGGATGCCTAGAATAGACCCAGAGGTGAGATCCCATAGATTGGAAGTTCTCTCCAATGCCATTCCAGTGAGATAGGATACTAGAACTCATAAGGAAGACCTCGACTTGAAGATAAATGATGAGGTGGAAAATTTATTTGCGGCGGGATCGATCAAGCCTATTCAGCATCCCGTATGGCTTTCTAGTATAGTTCCAATGGCAAAGAAAGACAAGATCCAAATTAGAATCTGTGTAGATTTTCACGACTTGAACAGGGCATGCCCCAAAGATGAATTTCCTCTACCAAGCATAGATAACTTAGTCGATGATACCGCAGGACATGAGATTTATAGTTTCATTGATGGGTACATTGGCTACAACCAAGTTAAAATGGATCTAGTAGACGGGGAGAAGACTGCTTTCCGCACACCCCTATGAAACTTCCACTACACGATCATGCCATTTAGACTAAAGAATGTTGAGGCCACATACCAGAGAACCATGATGGTAATTTTTCATGACCTGTTTCATGACATATTAGAGTTTTATGTGGATGACCTAGTGGTGAAATCCAAAAAATAAAGTAAACACATACAAGACCTCAAGAGGGTGTTCGAGAAGGTGCCGCATGTATAAGATGGGAATGAATCCTTCCAAGTGTGCCTTTGGAGTCACTGTCGAAAAGTTTTAAGGGTTAATGGTGAACAGGAAGGGGGTGTAAGTAGACACAGAAAAAATGAAATCCATAATGATGATGCCACCCCCAAGAGTTAGAGACAACTTAAGAGTTTCCTGGGAAAGGTATCCTACCTAAGGAGGTTCATACCCACACTCGCAAAAGTGACTCACCCATTATTACCCCTTCTGAAAGACAAAGCCCAATGGACTTGGGGAGATGAGTAGAAGAAGTCCTTTGAGAAGATCAAAGAGATTTTATCCTCCCCATCCACAATGATTCCATCAAAAGAGGGGGCACCGCTGCTGCTTTACCTTACATCCATAGAGAGGTCTATAGGAGCGCTGCTAGCCTAAGAGAAGGAAGGAGTAGAAAAGATGGCGTACTACCTCTCAAGGGTGATCTCAGGTACAGAGTCTAGATAGACTAATGTGGAGAGGCATTGTCTGTCCTTAGTGTTTGTTGCCCAAAAGTTGAGACACTATTTGTTAGCCTTCATAATTCTTATAATCACTAAGTGCAACCCCATCAAGTAACTCCTTGCATGGACAATACTTGTGAGACGAGCCGCAAGGTGGTTTTTTATCCTATCAGAGTTTGATTTGAAATGCATGGTGCCCAAATCCATTAAAAGCTAGGTAGTGGTAAATCTGCTTGCCTATTTTCCAAGTGGGAACTTTGAGCCACCTAGTGAAGAGCTGCCATGGGAGAATTTTCAAGCATGGATGGTAGAAGAAATGGAAAATTGGCGATGAAGTTTGATGGTTCTAGTGCTCAAGGGATAGGGAGTGCTGGTATTATATTATCGAACATGAAGGATAAGATAACTCTCTCTTTCAAGTTGGATTTTAAATGCTCAAACTAGGAGGCTGAGTATGAAGCCCTCATTTTGGGGATGTTGGAGGCACTCGGAAGAGGAATCAGGGTGTTATGCAAACAAGGGGACTCTAACCTGGTAGTAAAATAGGTCAATGGGGAGTTCTCCCTCAAGCATGCCAATTTAGCACCATACAGGTACATCATCTAAAGGTTGGTGGGACAGTTCTTAGAAGTAACTATAGAAAGACATGCTTGAATAATGAACGGACATCCCGACGCACTTGTCATAATAGCATAAAAGCTAGACATGGATGAGTTGGAAGCAACAATCATAGTACAATTAAGAACAGTGCTTACTACAGTAAGATCCTTATTCTCAAGCGATGAGCCAGAAAGGAAAATGAAGATGTTGGAGTTAGCTAACTATCACATGATATAGTGAACACTCTACTTCAAGAGCCCCATAGGAATTTCGACTAGGTTTATCGGAGAGCAAGAAGCTAAGAAAATGTTAGTATAAATGCACCCAAAGCATTGTGGAGACACTGATATTCCTCTCTATCGATGGTTGCAACGGGGTGGGTATTATTAGCCCACCATGAGCACAAAAGCTTCCCGTCCACAATAAAGCTATCTAAACTACCAAGATAATTTTGACTAGCTAGTGGAAGCTAACTTTGTAGAGGTCTTTGAAGATTAGAGACAACCATATATAGCGTATCTAAGAGATGGGGATATGCCCTCAGAGAGAGCGAATGAAATTTATTTACGAAAAAGGATAGTTCGTTTTTATTTAGTGGAAGTATAGCTTTACAAAAAAGGGTACAATGAGAAGAAGCTAAGGTGCATAGCTAAAGAGGACATATAGAAGGTGCTAGAAGGGTCTCACAAGCCCTCTCACATGGGGAGTACTAAACTGTGTGACCAGCTGATGACACAAGGGTATTATGGGGCGACCATGGAGATGGGTTCCATCAGCTACGTGAAGAAGTACAAAGCCTGTCAAGTGCATGGTAACATGACACATGCCCCTTTCGTTAGCTTGCAAAGCCTCGTGACTCCCTGCCCTTGCCACACATAGGCATTTGACCTAGTAGGAAAAATCATCCCAACTTCTCATTGCAAAGATTTTATCATTGTGGCCACGAAATTGTACACCAAATGGGCAGAAGCCATTCCTCCAAGGAGAGTGATTGCCAAAGTGGTAACCTAGTTTTTAAAGAAGTATATAATATGCCATTTTGGTATACCCAAGGTAATGTTAACAGATAACGGGAAGCAGTTCATATGCAAGGAGATGACCCTCACAGAAAATTACAAAATTGTGCACAATAGCTCAACCATATACTACCCTAAGGGTAATGGCCAAGAAAAAGATACCAATAAGACCCTGATAAATATATGGAATAAAATGTTGGAGGATATGCCCAGGGAATGGGATGAGAAATTGCCCATGGTGCTATGGGCTTATCGTACTTCAAAAAGAAAACTGACAGGGTTAAGCCCACTATCCCTAGTATACGGGACCAAAGTTGTCTTACCGGTGGAGTAGGCGGTGCCCTCAACTAGAGTTCCTCTAAGTAACAGACTCATCCCTAACCAAAGTCACGTGCAGTTGGAAGCACTGGATGAGCATAGAGACAAAGCGATGGAGAACTTCAAAGTCTATACCCATAAAGTATCCAGAGCCTATGAAAACTTGGTCAAGCCTAGGAAGTTTTAGGTGGGAAACTTAGTCATGCAAGAATCCACCCACGACCTTCGCAGCATGTCGTCATCAAAATTCAAAACCAATAGGGAAGGCCCCTTTGTTGTTAGGGGAGTAGGCACATAGGGTTATTGTCAGATCTCATAGCCAGTGAACGATTGCCTCCAGCCCATCAACTACAAGTGTTTGAAGAGGTATTATGCCTAATTTTGTTAAAGGGAAATTTTCATTCTTGTTGAAAGGTTATAACATCTTGCTCTAGTGCTAGACAAGTGCTTATTTTTTTGTAAAATGATAAGAGCAGTACAGTCTTGTAAATGATACAAACAATCAATTGAAATGAATAACAACTCGTTTTAGCATTTCATGATGATTCTCATTTTTTTTACTTATGGCATATATATATATATATATACTAGGGTATGCCCGTGCCTGAAGGCACGCTAATAATTGCAAAGAGAAGAAAATTTTTAAAGTACGTATTTGCAGAAAGGCAAAAATTCAATTCCCCAACGAAACAAAATGTATTTTTTTTTTAAAAATGCCATAATCTCCTTTGTTTATAAAACTATCCACACTTATTAACAAATAACAAATAGTCCAACAACATTCAAATAGTCTAAATTCATCAAATAAACTCACATAGAACATGAAATACACAATGTTCATCAATCGAATTCACATTCTGAATCAGATTAACAAAGTGTCAATTTAAAAAAATGTACAAGGTGTCCTTTGTTTGTTAGAATATCCACCTTGCTCAAGGAGTAACAACTAATTGTACGATATTCAAACAATCAAAACTCATCATACAAATACTTGAAACAAAATTATTTAAAAAAACCACATAAATATCAATTGAGGTTATCCCACGTGTTTCACTGTAATGATTGTCCATTGTTTTCAAAATGCGACCTAATACAAAACACAAAATATAGTTAGGTAATTAAAATAGCCTTGGATACCTTCACGGCTATGATCCAAATCTCAAGACATGATTATATGGACCAATATTACTATGATACTGTCATGACTACGATACAAAATGATATGCCTTTGATATTGTGTTGTTTGCGATTTAGCCATGCGATACTTGTCATTTTACTATATCGTATTCTATCATACAATACATATCGATTGTCGTAAAGTACCTATAATTTGGTGGTTTTTATAATGAATGTTGGAATTTGAAACTATAAAATATGTTTAATTGTCTCCAAGTGATGTATGGGGCTCTTATGCAAGTTCCAAGACGCACATTAGAATTTGCAAGTGAGTTAAGATATTTCTAAATGTAAAGTAAAAATAAGAATAAAAAAAGTATGGATCTCTTAATCAATTAAAGTTAAACACAAATATTGGTGGCAATATTGGAGTGAAAGCATTTATGTAACCAAGGAGAGTTTGAGAAATATTCAGTTTGCACATAATGTAGTTACCAAAAACCTTTAAAGCACACGTGAGGTGGAGTTGCAGAGTATGGGTGCAGAGATCCCACATCCCATGGCATCGTTCAAAGATAGTTAATTAGCACCTAAATCCATTCTCTTGCATTTACCCGTTCTTTATTTTTTTCAAGGCTTGACTAAGATAACTGAAAACACAAATAAGTAAAAACTATACTTTTTTACATCAGCGTGAATGAAAACTAATGATGATTCAATAATGTTATATAAATAATGAGTCAATAATGTTCCAAATCTGGAACAATATTCCAAATCATACATCTTTGAAATAGTTAATAATGTTATATAAATCAAGGCCAACAATATTCCAAATCTCAACAACAATAATCTAAATCTGTAAAAATAATGAGTTAATAATGTTATATAAATCATACATTGTTTAATTAACATTCAGATCTAGGTGTATCGGTGTTATCAACAAACCACTCATATAGCATATTCTACACATGTTGAATAGCAATTCCAACTGACTCGTCAAAGCCCATTGCAAATATATATAGCTTCATATATATACCATTTGTAAAATATGCAAACAACAAATAACTAAGGATCTGCTTGAATATTATGCCTCATTTCTTATTCCAAACAACTGTTTTGTTCCCTAAACTTATCTTATCATATGCATATATTCACTTCCCTAAAAAAAAAAGCTTGCAACTACTCATTACAACATAAAAACCCATACCTGTTGCAAAGATTCGTCTTGGCTGAGATAAGGGTCACTGAGGAGAAAAGTATTTGTTTTCTTCCTCCTTGTCAGTTAAAATCATCTCGGATGGAACCTGTTGAAAACGCATGTGAGAGGTGGATTTTTTATATATCTGTTCTAATAGACATCTGATATAAATGTATATGAGAAACAACAATAAATGTAAAACCCATCCTTCTTTATTATGCATTACACCAATCTCCATCTTGTTATAGAGCCGAACTAAAACCCATATGCAAACACTATTTGTACAGAACTAACACAAAGATATCATAGATCTGGTACAGAAACCATAGAAAAATGCATACATTATTTGTAAAACCCATAGAAAAATGCATACACATTTAAACTTGGAACCGTAGATCTGGCACAAAAACAAAAACAAAGATATCATCAAATAATAATACAATTTGGTAAAGAAATCGAAAACCTTTTTTTTGTAAGTTTAACAATGAGATAAAAAGGGAATAAATATAACAAAAATTACTGTGTGATTCTTGTTTGGCAAAACATCTAATTAAAAGAAAAAATGAGTTAAAACATAAGATTTTAAACTCCATATGTAAAGCCAACTCTTACTCAGCGAGAGAGGCAGCAACGAACAACTCAATATTGATATTTGGTAACACTACACCAAACATAGAGGTTAGATGTCTCTTAACACAGGCTAAGTTTGGAGCAAATTCCTTTGTTGCAGGTCTGGACGTAAAAATCTAAGTAAAGTTCTGGACGCATAATCCTCTACTGCAAGTCTGGATGCAGATTCCTTTGCTGTAGGTCTGGACGAAAAAATCACCAACTTCATTGAACATTTGCCAGGCGGAGATAATGAAAAGAGAGGCAAACAGCACCCTTCCCAGGAACGAAAAGAGACCCATTTGTTGTTATTGTCTTTTTTTTTTTGGCTTCCTCTTAGACCAAATCTCTCTCTCCCAACTTTCGAAATCAAGTTGTTGATAATGGTAAGAGATCAAAAACTACCTGAGCCATTAGAAAGAAAAATGTACCGAAATGTAAGAATGGGGAGCTGCGAAGTTGAGGCCGACAGCAGGGTGAAGAGAGAAGGGCGTCGGCGGTTAAAGGGGGATTTTTGGTTGTTGCCGAAATGTAAGAAGAGGGACGGGAGTAAATGAGAAGAAATTAGGTATTTTTTAAACTTTTGAGGCATTCGGATGGGGCAATTACTATTTTAGCCTTGTTTTTGAATTTTGAGCAAGAGTGAAAATGAATTTTGAGAGTGAAAAAAGAGAGGGAATTCAAATGTTTCAAGGACAAAATAGGTAGTACATGAAAGACTCATATAGATGACATCATCATTTGATCTTATGACATATATAAGTTTTATACTTTATTATATATATATATATATATTATACAGTTTTTAATAGAAGAGAGTTTTAGATAGAGAGAACTTGGATCACTACAGTTGAGGGGTACATCCATCCCGATAGAAGATATACTGAGAAAATTCTTTCCAAACATATTAGATAAATGATGTTAATTTTATCACCAGACCAGCATGACATGAGGGCGTCCTCCAAGTCACGATAATAAAAATACATAGCAAACTTTTTCATTTTGAGAGTAAGCCTTTGCTTCTGTTCTCAAAGAAAAAGCCTTATTTCACCGACTCATATAAAGAATAGAGAAAAGGGGACTTGCATTCCCCTGCTCTAATTTCTAAAAAAAAATGTTACTTGCCCAGATAAAATGCAAGTAACCTACAGTTAGAGGGAATAGTTCTGAAAAAATGTTACTTGCGCAAATAAAATGCAAATACCCCGCAGTTACATGGAACAGTTCTAAAAATGTTACCTGCCCTGATAAAATGCAAGTACCCCCATATTTTGAGGGGATAGTTCTTAAAATTTTACTTGCCCAGATAAAATGCAAGTACCCCGCAGTTAGAGGGGATAGTTCTAAAAAAATGTTACTTGCCCATATAAAATGCAAGTACCCCACAGTTAGAGGGGACAGTTCTAAAAATGTTACTTGCCTAGATAAAATGCAAGTACCCCCACAATGAGAGGAGGAAGTTATAAAAACGTTACTTGCCCAGATAAAATGCAAGTACCCCCACAGATAGAGGGTACAATTCTAAGATATGTTACTTGTCTAGATAAAATGCAAGTACCCCCCACAGTTAGAGGGATAGTTCTAAAAAAATGTTTACATGCCCAGACAAAATGCAAGTGCCTCGTGGATAAAATGTAAATACCACACAGCTAGAGGAGATATTAACATAGGCCATAGTAGGAAGTAATCAAGGTTGAGAGAAAAGCAAATGAGCAAAGGGTCAGCTTGATGCTGCCGCTTCCCGATCTGCCGAGAAGTATGAAGTGTCATCATCTTCCTGAAGGTGGTACCAAAAAAATGATGAACTGAAATTTAATCCAATCCAACTGGAAATGATAGAAGCGTTGAAGATCGTGAGGATCCTGGAGAAATAGTGAGACCATCCGAGCAGTCACAATAGGGGGAGGGGTAGATAGGAACTCATGCAGGTGTATAGATAAGGATTTTGGATTGAAGATTTTAAAGCTGTCAATATTGAGGATGCTCTAGGAGGTGAAGGTCTTAGGATGGTGCTCTAGAAGCAGCTCCAACACTTCCCATTCCTGAGCACAGAATTGGGAGGGCAACTCTGAAGGCCACAGTGCTCTCATGAAAGTACCAGGAGCCTCCACCTCTATGTCATCATAACCTATATTTTGAGACTCGATCTAGAAGAGAGGTGAACATGAATCCTCATCGTATCCAGCATAGCCAGTTGCGTCAGAACATTTATCATTTTCCCCAGTAACTTCAGCTAGTTCATCAACTGGATCCTGCACAATGAAAAGTATCAAAGGATAAGTAATAGGGAAGAAAAGTAGTAGGAGACGGTTATTCATATCCGAATTAAAATGAAGATCACTAAAAGTCTACCTCAAAGCCAAGGGGAGTCAATATGCTATCCCCAAGGCAAAGGAGTACCACATAGTCTTGGGCACTAACTTAACAAAGAATAGGAAAATGTTGGCATCCTCTTTTCCTAAAATAAAAAAGAAGAGGAACGAAAGAGAAATGTTCCAACACAAACATACAGGAAGAACTCAGGGAATGACAGTTTAATACCTAGGGAGTGCGCAGTATAGCACTCACAATAGGTCACGTAGCACTAGCGACAACTGCCTCGTTGAGCAGAAAATAAGGAAACACGAATGTGAAGGCGGGACTACTTGCATAGTAAAAGAAAGAAGAAAAAAGGGAATAAAGACATAGTAAGGTATGCCAATATAATACCTAACTCATATTAGTTCCCAGTGGTTGACCCGCAGTTAAAGGGACAGTCACTATGCTAGGCTACAAATAGGAAAACAGGTAAAGGCTAGAAAGTACTTACATAGAAAATATATGCTTAAAAGATCCACTAAATCAAGTATTTACCTGCGAGCGCCCCACCGGAACACTTAATAAAGACTCTATGATAGATGGAACAAGAATAAAACTAGATGGAGGGGTGGACAATGTCTCCTCAAACATCTAAACTGGTAGACTACTTACCTGAGAATTCAATAAGCCCAGCAAGGAAAGGGACCAAATCTACAGATATATTAAAAAAATAATATGCATCATGCGCAAGAGGTGTAATCAAGATAGCAAGTAAAGTTTTAAAAAGTTGAACATACCGCTTAGACTAGTCCCATGGAACTAGGAACAAGCCTATCGAATAAGGGGACTTCAGACGGGTTGGCTGAAGTAGATGCTATATTAGGAGCTCCCCCAAATGTGGCAGGGGCTGCTGGAAAGAGAACTGAAGGCGTAGGTAGAGAAGAGGTAGTGGCAACCAACTAGAATTAAATATAAAAAGTACATGAAAATAGAATCCCAATAGCGTAAAAGCAGGGATTGAGAAGACAAAATAATCACGTGCAAGCGTACCCAAAACCCCTCCAAAGAGGACTCCAAAGAGGAAGGGGGAAGACAACCGACGGGATTGCAGTGATAGATATGATGACCTAAGTTATAACAAAGCAGTTAGAAGATCAAACAAAAAAGTAAAGTAAGAAACGAGGCTTAAACAGAATAAGAAACACATGAGAGGTGGAGCTAACTTCTATGACATGCTCGCTAGATGCAATGGTAAAAATGGGCCCAGACGGTATGGGCAGGATGCGAAGCCTAGGGTCCGTAGACATGAAAACTTCCCTGAAGGAAACATACCTGGAGCAATGCCTCCTGAAGACGGTACCACCCCCTCATTAAAAGATGGGAGGCTGAAAGAAGGTCACATGCATTCACAAGGATAGAAGACGTCAAAATATGTACTTTAAGATTGTGGCAAGTAAAAGATGAAAGACTGAGGAGAGTTAATGTTTACCTGGGCTGAAGAGAATGATATCGAAGAAGTCATAGTAGATAGCTTCCAGAGTTAAGAAAAATGAGAATAGAGAAGTAATAAAGGAAGTAATGAATGGGTGGAGGAAAGTAACAAAACTCCTTTGATAAACCCAAAGATGATGCCAACATAGAATTCGTGGCCCTAGCAAAAGGCTCATGGGAAGGAATTAAAAGCTCAGGATCACTTGCTGCAGCAGAAACACTCTACAAATATCGTGAAGAGAGAAATAAACCATAGTTAAATTATGTACAGGAAAATAAAGAGTAAAATAGTAATAGAAATTTAAGAAAAGTGACTTACAGTGGTGGTGCGAGCGACCTGCTCGTACAGTAGATGCCCAGTGGTAGGACTGGAGGCAGAAGGGGACCCTATTATGGTACCCTCACCGAAAGACTCCTCTGAAACTTGTAACAAAGAAGAAACATCAAAGTACTTATTATCATAAGGGTCAGCGACTTTCGTCTCGTTCAAAGAATAACTGTCATCATCATAGGAAGGAGTGCTTCGATAATCGACTAGTTCCACTTCAAATGAGAGAGAAGGGGAACTAGCAAGTAAGGCCCCGCAAAAGTCAGCTTTGCAAAGTAAAAGGAAATGAGTTATAGTACCTTCATAGATAGGAATGGAAGTAACATCAACTCCCCTAGTGGATAGCCCAAAGGACTCATAGCCTTGCTCCCGCATGGTCCTATATGTCTCCTCTATTCTAAGGTCAACACTGTCAGATCTCTACTCTGGTACAGGAGAAGAGGTCCCAGTACTGATATTCTTCTTCCTATTTAGCCTAGTTCATATTGGTGAAGGGGGGGAGAGTAGGAGCAGCAACGGAAGTAAGGGGAAAGCACAGTGGTAAAAAAGGTAATGGTAGCTCGTATGAAACTAGAAACATCCATATCGGGATGCTTTCTCTTTGATGCAGTAGATCTCGACTTACTCTTTGATTTGGGCCTAGTAGGATGAGGCTCAAGTTGTTTGGAATAAATTGACTCGTTAAGTAAATGCCTCACCAAGATAGGAGTGAGCTTCTCCAGAGGAGACTTAAGGATGGTGCTCTGATGCCCCACTAGGCTTTGGGTCCTCTTACCCAGATACGTATCATTATTGGCAATCTTTGTGTATATAGTCTTATAAGGAACATCCCTCAAATAGTACTGGATCAACAAAACCTAATTCTTCCAGAGGGTGAACCGGGATCAAGTGAAGGAAGGCACGGATAATCTCACTAAGGTCTAAATAGGTTGAATAAACTCCGCATCGACAGGGAAATAGAAAGTTCCCACAGTAGCTGAGAAGGAATGCCAAGAGAAAATACCTCCAACAGTCTTGCAGTAGGGCCTAAAATAAAACTCATTAATATTATCCATCATGGACCCGAGAGGAAATTTGAGGGTCTTCTTATGCCACCTTGAAGTAAGAGCAACCCTACTATGACAAGCCCTTGCTTCTAGAGAAAAGTTGGAAATATCTCAAAAAGAAAAGACATAATGATGAAGGTATTGGTGAAGTTAATGGCATCATAGCAACCGTAAGAACACTCAACATCAGTATGGACCCTGTCTAGCCAAGTATACAAAGAGCCTAAAGTCAAATATGGGAGGGGTACTTCCCTCCCTAGAGAATGTATAACATCATGCTTAAACAAGAGTTTGCGAGGAGATTCGTCGGGCCTCCCACGGAGAAGAAACCTATACACAAAGGTGATAAAAAATGCTATAAAGTGCAAGGGGGAGTTAATTTTTGGGTTTCCTGAATCTTCAAGGCCGGGCTCGAGCTCACTCCCTTTGGCAGCTGCTCGAAATCTTTGAACTAATATCTTTGCCATGTAGTGAAGGAGTGCTTTGTGGTCCTAGTCAAGTTCATAGATACATACTTTGAGACCTCACCCAAAGTAGAATTCAAATCACCTACAATCTCCTCCTCAACCTTATCTTCAAAACCATCAGTGAGGATGTGACTGCCTAAGTAAGGTAGAGAGAGAATCTCATAAATATCTTCCAAAGTAATAGTAAATTCACCACAAACCAATAATAAGGTGTGAGAATACCCACTCCAATGAGAGGTCAACAAAGTAAAAGCTTGTTCTTATTTGATAATGGAGCAAGCTTTGAGACTGTTAATAGTCGTCAGAAGACCAAGGATCTCAATGACAACATGGTGTGCGGGGGTGGACAAGATATTATCCACCCAGAGACCCCATTCTTCTGTAGCACCCACATATTCTTTGACCTCAGTACTAGACCTAGGAAAATTGCCTTTGTCTACTCGCATCCTAAGTATTCAATCTGGAAGAACTATGGTAAGGTAAGAAGACTCACCTAAACCCACTTGAGGTCTCTCGCTGATCTTGGCCATATACTCTTGCTCAAAATTTACAAAAAATGTCATAAAGGTATCCTCCCCACCAAAATAAGGCGCCAAACGATAAAGACTAAAATCCCTTATTCCCTTTTGAGACTTGGAATAAACAATGGGTGGGTAGGAAGAAGTAGACATGGTAACGAGGAGGCCTAGGGACAAGGAAGCCCTAGTGGTGGCAAACACACCTTCAGGCGAAGAGGGCCTAGTGGCGAGGGTTCTTTGAGATGTGGAGGCACCTTAGTCCTTGACAGATCAGGGGGCCCTCCTCGGAGAAACATCCATAGGCGAGGAGGGCCCAATAGCAGTAGGAAAATCCATGGGTGAGGAAGCCCCAATAACAGTAGGTGTCCCAAGGGCCGAATAAGCCGTAGGTGATATACCCTTCCTCTAAGGTTCAATCATAGGGGAAAAAACCCATGTTACTTTCACAACGGCATGCAAGGAGGTACTCAAAGAGGGAAATTCAACAGACGAAGTTTGAAAAATACCAAGTGCAGAGTCTAAAACCTCCGACGTGGCAGTGGTGGTTTCGGTGTCTAGGACGGTAGAAATAGTGACATAAATGGGCACGAAACCCACCAAAACCTCACTTGTAGCGGCAATGATAGTGGAGATAGGGTCTGGAGAAGATGAGAAAGCCATTTGAGTGAGTAAAAGCAAGAAAAACAAGAAAGTGATTATGGAGGATTTTAACCCTTTTATCTCTTTCTCTCTCTAAATAATTTGAGTTTGAAAATAAATGTTAAGTTAAAAATGGAAGAAGACTTTAAAAACCCCTTTTTATACCTAGTATGGCGCGCACAGACTGCCAATAAAAAAGGGGACTAAATATTTCCCAATGATGAGATGTGTGTACCCTAAGTGACACGTGCCATCTCGAGACACCAAAAGTAGGCTAGAGTGACAACCCAATTAATGCAATAGCAATGTTTTGAATTCCAAGGCAGAAATGAATCATTACGTACAAAAACCTTTTGAATGCCCAACACATAGATTTTTTTATGAGGTGACTAATGTAGAGGGGTACATACTTGATAGCTCAAGAACTTGGGCAAGGTGGTCCCCAGAAGGGATCCTCGCTCCGAGGTTCTCAAATTCTCAGTGAAATGGAAATGGGTGAGGAGGGCCCTAGAAAAGGCTCCTCGCCCCAATACCCTCAAAGTTTAACAAAAATGAAAATGGGAAAGTAGGGCCCTAGAAGCCTCAAATGCTCACAAAAATGGGAATGGGAGAAGAGGGACCCAGAAAGGGATCCTCGCCCCAGAAGACTTAAATTCTCATAGAAATGGGAATAGGAGAAGAGGGACCCGTAAAGGGCTCCTCGCCTCAGATTCCTCACATGTTCACATAAATGAAAATGGGTGAGGAGGGCCTCAGAAAAAGGCTCCTCACCCCAAAGCCTTAAAAACTCACAGAATTAGAGTTTTGGCGAGGAGGACCCTAGAAAGGTCTCCTCGCCCCAAAATACTCAAGAATTCAAAATTTAAAATTTGGGCGAGGAGGCTCATTAGAAAAGGTCCCTCGCCACAAGTAACTCAGATAACATAGCTCAAGGAGAAAGGTTACTACAAGAGGCTCCTCGCCTCCAGAAATTAGAATTGCTCACAGAATATAACCAGTGAGTGGAGATGATCACTTAGAGTAACCACTCTCCCAAGATTTATTACTCACACAAAATTATTGACATATTACTTTCTTGTACACGTAGCCTAATTGAGCAGGCATGGCTCAACTAGGCAAAATGGGATCTCTTAAGTGTTTTGGCCTGGCGGCTGAGGAACTAGGTTTGTTGAGCAATCTCAACCACTTATCACGTTAAGATTGAGAGCACACTAGTAAACAAAGCTTAATAGTCACCCAGTACACACTTCACAATTGAAGTTAGTAACCAAGTGTTGCTCACAATAAATGAACATCTTGAAAAATGATTTTAGAGGAGGTGGTCCTTGGGACCTTAAGGATTTTAGAGGAGGTGGTCCTGGAGACCTCACCCTTAAGTTTATAATGATTTAAGAGGAGGTGGTCTTAGAATCCCCTCCTCAAGTAAACATAGTTTGTACAACAAGTTACCGTTTTAAATTGATATTCACCAAATAAAACATTTTTTCCTCTAGCGTAGACATATTTTCTTTTTGACTTTGGTTCACACCAGGTGGCACCTGTCAGAGGTGACAGGAGGCTGCATATAGGTAGGGATAAAAATTATATTACAGACCTTATCCCTCACCCCCCCCAGTTTTGGCAGCCAAAAAGTGCCAACTCAGTCCTAGTGCACAAGTATAAATAAGACCCCTTGGAAAGGTCAAGCATAATCATGACTCAAGTCATACCATTACTCTGTCAAAGTCACTACAGACCACTAAGTGTTCTCTCCCTGCTCTTTCTCTCTAAGTGTTAAGTGCTATGTTCCTTCACTCCACCTCATAACCATCACTCTCATGAGTTTCTCTTGTGTAAGGTTAATATTATTGTGGTAAACGTCATCTTCTTGCAGGGAATAGACTATAGTTTGAGTTCCATTGTTATCAGATAGGATCTTTTCCAGAAGCTTTTCCAGAACCTCAAGGACAACGTCTATTGGTGCAATTCACACCTCACCCTTTCCAGGTATTCATGCACCCTAATCTCACTACCCTCTTACAAATACCCTAACCATTGATTTAATATTTCTCTTAGCTGAACCTCGATAAAAATATTTGTTGTCTTATTTATTTTTCTCCTCATTACTTACATAATTATATGTGATTATGAAATTGGTAATTCATAACTAAGATAATATCTATACTAATTTTGGACATCAACAAATTGGCATCGTCTATGAAAATGAGTGCTTGTCATCGATCCCTAGTAATCTTACTCACTTGTTCACCTTGCAAGTTTTCTAAAGGATGACAAACATTCCTGATAGCAGTCTTGTAGATGCAGGTAACACTCTTGATCCATTTGTTCCTCCTAAGGTAATAGATCTTCAAGAAATCTTAATCAAGCTTGCTAAAGGGAAAGAACCAATGCAAGAGACAGGAAGGCAATTAGCTCAAACTTTGCATGACAAGTCTACTACCGCACTATCCTGGTGGGATATGCCTCCTCTTCCTACCAAAAATGAGGCAAGTAGTATTCCAGGTTCTCTCATGATAGAACTTATCACCAAAGAGCTACCTCATCTATCCAATCTACAGACTACTAGAATTTTTGTGTTTCACTTCTGAGCGAGTAAGCATGTTAGAACGGTAGAGAAAAGACTATGCATTTGATCGTATGGGATCCCAAGAAACTAGAGGTCATAATAGAGAGCCAGTTCGATCCTGCAAGCATAGGGAAGATTCAGTCATGTCTAGAATTAGCATTCGAGGATCCGTGTGTGTTGAGCAGACTTCTAAGGAAGAGAGCTCACCATAAACTCATAATAATACCACTAAAGCTACCCGAGTTAAGTCCAAACTAGAAGAACACTCGTGGAAGAGATCAATACATAGATTGGAAGATAGTCTCGGGGAAATGGCTAAAATTAAGAATCCTTTGCAAAAGAGTTTTGTGAGGGGATATACCTTCATTTTGACTATTATGGTTTACCCTACACCCTCCAAATTCAACAATCATTGGTCATACCTAAGTATAATGGTAAAAATAATCCCTTCTTTTATGTTGAATAGTAACAGGTTGCTTCAAATATTTATTCTGTTACTGAGAGATGCGGTCCCGATATTTCTCAAGTACAATCACTAGTCTAACCTAGATATGGTATAATAATATACCTCAAGGACAAATTTATAATTTTCATTAGCTCACTTAACTATTCATCAGTAATTTCTGTATTGGAGCAAAGCCGATCAAAAGGTTAGCCCATTTATTGAGTGTCTGCCAGCAATCTAAAGAAATTACCCGGGAATATATAACTCGCTTCTATAGTGAGAAATTTGAAAGTGTTAGATTATGAAAAGAAAACTGTCGTTACAGCCTTAGTGAGTGGGCTACTCCTTGGAAAGCTGTATTATACGTTAGTAAAAGAACCTTTAGAAACTATGACTGAACTGATGGCAAAGACCAATAACATCATGAATACCAAAGAAGCTCTGTCTGCCAAGAAAGCTTCGGGACAAAATTTGATGGCCAAAAGAGCTTTGATAAGAAGGAACAAAAAGGTAAGAAAGCCGAGTGTACCAACTCGTATTCCTGAGTATATAAAATTGAATTAATTCAAGAAATTTTTAAATTACACATGCCACGTAATTTAATGAAATTAAAATATTACGTGTCGATTAAATATTAATAGGAGAGAGAATTATTAATGTTTATTAAATATAATTACTATGTGAATAGTAAATTGTCATTTACGTCAGAACGAGTTATAATGACGTGATGGTGATATATCTCAATCGAATGTCGAGTGTGGACTATGAGGTCGAGATGGGAAATTATTTTTTAGTGACTCATCTTGTGATTATGAGGTCATGGTTGACCCCGAAAGGGTCCAAATAGTATAATCGGGTGTGATATTTGAGTCCCGGGACATTTGTAGACCTAACCAGCACCGTTAGAGGGCATTTTTAGTGATTTGTTAGTCTAGGGCTATGGGGGCTATGATTTTCCACGGGTTATATTAGCTTAGAATTAGGACATGCTAGGGTTAGAGAAATTAAAATCCATTAGACGCCATTAGAGAAGAAAGGGACTTGGAGCTTATGAGATGATTCTTGAAGCTTTCAACCTTGTTCTTCCAACACCATCATCTTTGGAGTGTGGATTCGAAGGGAAGACTAACACATCATCATCAAAAAAACGTAATCAAATCACTCCCATATAAGGCAAGTGATTATATTTCTTATTTTCAATTAGTTATAATACCTATGTTAGGAGTTGAGATATCTATCATGATTTCATGTTTTTATAAGAAATATTTGATCCTATTCATGTTAATGATGAGAAAACTTATTAGAGGTTTTGATTACGAAATTAGTATCTTGAAATTTGATTTGTTGGGATATTTTAAAAGAATGAAATATTGGTTTATTAAGAACTTGTTTGAAATATGAAACTAGGGTTTGCATGAATTAATTAGAGAATTTAATTTTGTGAATCATGGAATTAACTTATGTTTTGATGATTAAAATTCATCGGAATTCGTTCCTATAATCATATTATATGTTGGGTTAAATTATATGAGAGTTTTAACAGGAATCATGAGAGTTATATTGAAGAAAAATGGTGAAAAACATAAAAGCATATTGGATAGGATGACCTGGCACTTTTCGATTCAATCTAGCCCAAGAGCTAATTGATTCGAAAAGTGAATTGCTTCGGCCATTGGGTGAATCAATTCGCTTTACCCATATTTGTGAAGTTTTATCTTTTGAACTCTAAATGTATGAATAATTAATGGGGAGAGTTTTGGGACATCCCTAAATGACAAAGATGATTATATTGAATGTCAGTAGGCCTATAGTGCATAAATTGAAATGATATAAGGCTACGAAGAATTGGGCACATATCCATAGTTATTGAATATATGGAGTTTGAAATGGTTCACAGAGGGATGAATGAACCTATGACTTAAACTATAGAGTAGGAGTGAAATAGCTATTGCTATTATTTAAGGTGTAACTAGGACCCTTACGGTAGTGAGCGATACTAAAAAATATACTATTTGAGGTTAGAATGGTAATTAAGGGTACATTGAGTATGTGAGAGATATCTATGATGTACAAGTTGAAATAATTGGGTTATTTGTATACATACTGAATAAATATGTATATAGGTTGTGTGAATACCTATAATTATGATTTGTTTATGTGCGTGAACATACCTACACTTCCTGCTATCCAAAGGTTTTCGTTCAGAGGGAGATCCCTCCTTGAAGATTATAATAAGGTCTGGATTTGTGCCCCAGAATATGGAATTTATGGCGTCTCACTATGTGTGTGTATCAGTGGGACCAACATGTTGGTTGGTTACGTTATGTATGTGCGTATCCTAAAGGCTTAAAACCATGTTCACCTCCATTGTGAGTTGATTTCTTTTGGATTTGAGGAGACATGCCGAACCAACAGTCCTTGATTTAGTTCAAGAGTTATGTGGACTTGATAGCAGAGTATGCCAAAATCACGAGGGGAAATTCCAGGGATGATATATTTGAATATATTGTTTGTACTATAAATATATACAGGTGGAGAATATCTACTTATGTGGGATAACATAACTGACATGTTGTGTGCATCTAAAAGTAATTTAAGTACAAAAACTTAACTAATTGATTTAAAAAATAATATGTTGGAATTATTAATTACTGATATTGTGGTAATTATTCGTGTATGTCATACGAGGGAGTTCAAACTTTTGAGTTTAGTTAGATACTTTATCTAATTACGTTGGGTAGTATAGCTAGGTAGGATACGTTAGACGTGTACATTAGTTGATAGATGAAGAACTCAGGGGAGTGTATGTTGAACTAACATGTGTATCTAATAATTGATTTTTACTGTGATTTAAACACTAGCAAAATATTTTTAAACTATTTTCTTGGGCTCTAACCCATGTTAAAATATTTTTAAAACCTTTCAGGTGTCCAGCCACAGGGATGCTCCGCTTGATGATTCTATCCATGGATGTATAATTCCAACATTTGTGGAGGCTTATATGAGTTGCTTTAGACACTTCAGCTCATCCATTTCAAGATAAGGATTCTTCATTATCTCACTTGTGCGTGTTTCCCTTCAGACTATTTATTTTTTGAGTTTTTTATTAGATTGTATTTAGATTCAACTTTATTATGTCATAATTATATTTGGATTATTTGTGAACTGATGGTTTATTCGGTCTCATTTATTTATACATCTGTCGTGTGATTGCTCAGATTATATTTATGTGGATGGTTTAGTTAATTTATTTTATTTCCACGTGTTGTTATAATAATGAAAGATAAAATTTGGCACCGACTTAATTTAACATAGATGATTAGTAATTAAAATATTTTTTGAGAGTGATGCTAAGAATGAAGAGTAAGCGAGGTGTCAGAGATGGTATCAAAGCATCAGGTTCTAGTGTCCATATAATCTGTACGGCTTACTACGATTTCAGCGTAGCGTTTTTTGCCACAGGGCCCTATTTTAGGAATCTTGCATTCATGATTACGCATTTGATATATCATTCATCCGTTATTATATTTGTATTAACTGTGAACTCATACAATCTGATCTTTTTTCAAATGCCACCCAGGAGAGAGCGAGCGGCTAGAGATAATATAAGGGAGGCTCATCAGGAGACACTAGTACCGCAACCATAACCACCATAGGGGATAGTGTTAGCAGTAGATGTGATAGCGATAGTAGGACATGCATTAAATACTGTGATGACTTCCATGGCTCTCCATTTTCCCCAGGTCCAGCAACCACCACAGCCAGTAGTCCATACCCACCCGGGGCCGTTAGAGTGGAGGAGGGTTATGGAGGCTTTTCCGAAGGGCCACCCACCAGAGTTTCAGGAGAGCTCGAACATGATTGTGACATGCCAATGTAAGAAGGATATACAATGTCATCTGCGTATGGTAGAGTGTAGCGAGGTGCAGAAGCAGATGCTAGCAATTTTTAGGTTGGTTGGGGCAGCGCTATAGTGGGGAAGTCAGTTACCACCATTGAGGAGAGGGACATAATGTCAATTACAAAATTCTGGGTGCATTTCGACTGCAAATAATTTTTGCCAAGGGTTGAGAGATAGAAGCAATGGAGGTTCAGTGAGGTAACCCAAGGAGATAGATCACTGAATGAGTAAAAGGAGGAATTCACTCATTTTTTTAATTTTGTCCCAGATAAGGTGAAAAATAAATAACAGAAGAATGTGAATTTGATGGATGGTTTAGCCTGGGGGATCAAGAAGCATTTGATTAGTAACCTTGCATTAACGACTTATACAGATGTCATTAATGCAACACTATTACACTTCCAGGACCATCGTTTCCATGTGAAGGGGATAAAGAGCATAGGTGAGCCTAGACGGCAGGGAAAGGAAGGAGGTAGCGGTGATAGTGGAGCACCATAGCAGTAGTAGCAGCAGTCAGGAAGACAACATATGCAGGATTCCTAACAGCGGGATTAGACCAAGAGGTTCAGATCTTGGGGCTATCAACCCGAGGGAGGTTAAAGGCAGGGCTATCAACCCGAGGGAGGTTAAAGGCAAGGCCCCACCGTATCAGGGGTAGTTGAAATATGGACGTGTTTATAATGTCCGAGATGCTTTCACACAATAGGCCCCACAAGCCCCACTAGCAGTAGAGGGTAAATTTCCTATTCATGGTTATGAGGGTAGGATACTATTGGACAATAGGGCATAATATTCCTTTTATAATGATGAGATTTTCATGAGTTACCAGCCTATTAGAGACACACGATAGTCTCCTAATGTGTATGGAGTCATAGATGCGTAGTGAGTCTCTTATACATTCGATCTGTAGGGGTGTGGACATCGACGTGGGTAGATTATGCTTAGCCAGTCCCTTATGTTATATATGGAGGGGTATGATGTTATATTAGGTATGGACTGGTTAGCTAGATATCGGGCGATGGTGGGTTGTTTTCCGAGGACTATTGTGTTCTCAATTCCAGGGAAGGAGATGTTCTTAGTGGTGATCCCTCTTCCCGAGGGAGGCTCGAGCACACATATATACTATATTTAGAAGGATAACTCACGAGATGTTTTGTCAGACTCGATTCTAATAGTCAGGGAGTTTGAGGATGTTTCCCAGGAGATACCTGAACTGCAACCTAGTTGAGAAATAGAGTTCGTGATTGACCTAGCACTAGGTACGAGCCCTATAGCCTGAGAGCCTTATTATATGGCTCCATCGAGATGAGGGAGTTAAGGGAGAAGATACAATAGCTCCCGGGGTAGGGTTTTATCAAATGGAGTACTTCATAGTGGGGTGCACCAATGTTGTTAGACAAGAAGATGGATAGATCACTTTGATTGTGTATCAATCACATAGAGTTGAACAAGGTCACGATCTGGAATAAGTATCCACTTACTCGATCTGATGACTTGTTCGACCAACTGAGGGGATAAGCTTACTTCTCTAATATTCATCTGAGGTTCGATTATCATCAGTTGTGCGTCAGAAAGGAGGATGTTCCTAAGACTTCTTTTCTAACTCGGTATGGGTTGCCATTCAAGCTCACCAATGTTCCAGGAGTATTCATGGACTTGATGAACCGGATCTTTAGAGAGTTCCATGATCTGTTTGTGATTGTGTTTGTTGACGATATTTTGGTTTACTCCCTCTCGTAGAATGAGAATGTTGAGAATTTGTGAATCATTTTACAGACACTACGGGAGCACCAATTGTATGCTAAATTTTACAAGTATGGTTTTTAGGTTCGGGAGGGGCCGTTTTAGGGCCACATTGTGTCTGATAGGGGTATAGCAGTCGATTTGAGTAAGGTATCGACGATCAGGAGGTGGGGACAACCCATGACACCGATCAAGGTTCATAATTTTCTGGGCTTGGATAGATATTATATATGATTCATTCAGGGTTTCTCAGAGATTTTAGGTCCGCTGAAAAATCTGACTCGCAAGGCTGTGTCGTTTTTTTAGGCCGACTATTTTTAATTATCCTTCGATGAGCTAAAGGAAAAATTGACCTCAAAACCTATACTTGTACTGCCTAGAGGAGGAGTGGACTACCGTGTCTACACTGATGCATCCTTGTAAGGACTTGGGGGTGTATTATAGCAGGAGGAGAGGGTTATGTATTATGCATATAACAAGCTTAAGATCCACGAAAGGACTTGGAGTTGGCCGTAGTTGTCTTTGCCTTAAGGATTTAGAGGAATTATCTATTGGTGGAGCAGTTTACTTTGTTCACGGATCATAAATCCTTAAGGCAAAGACAACTGCGGCCAACTCCAAGTCCTTTCGTGGATCTTAAGCTTGTTATAAATCCCCGCAGAATCTTTTCATTCAGAAAGATTTGAACATGAGGCAGAGGAGGTGGTTGGAGTTTATGAAGGATTACCAGTTTGGTATTCAGTATCATCTTGGGAAGGATAATGTGATGGAAGACACGTTGAGCCAATAGCCCGCGGGGGAGATAGCGAAGGTATGGAAGGAGAATTAGAGAGATCTTTGACATGATAAGGAGGTTACCAGAGGGTGTATGTCCGTATTGGAGGTCATGTGTCAAATTGTGCTGAGGGTGGTAAAAGTATAGGCAGAGGATCGATATTGCCAGGACAGGCTTCCCTGGATGTTATCTGATGGGGAAGGATCGTACTCAATCAGTTTGGAGGGTGGTTTGCATTTTAATAGAAAAATCATGGTGCCAAAAGATGAGGATTTGAGAACGTAGTGATGTCAAAGGCTCACGGGTCCAGGTTTGTGTAAATCCCAATTGGGATAAGATGTATCAGGATATGCGCAGGCAATATTGGTGGCCGGGGATGAAGCAGGACATAACGGAGTTTGTCTCGATGCGTGCTACTTGCATGGTAGTGAAGGTAGACCATGAAAGAAAGATAGGGATGTTGTATCCATTCAATATTCCCGTGTGAAAATTAGAGAGTATCTCGGTGGATTTTATTACAGGGCTACCGACATTACAATGAGGTCATGATTCTATCTGGGTGATAGTGGATTGGTTGACTAAGATGGCCCATTTTCTTTCGTTCACACAAGTTTTAAGATGAGGCAGTATGTACATCTTTTCATTGCAATGATAGTATGGCTACACGGGCACGGGGTACCGATTAATATTATGTCCGATCGGGACAAGATCTTTGTGTCCTGTTTCTAGCAGAGCTTTTACGAGGCTATAGGGACAAATTTGCGGCTGAGTACATCAAATCATCCACATACAAATGAGTACATAAAGAAGGTTAATCATATACTTGAGGATATGTTGCAGATGTGCGTACTTGACTTCGAGGGATGATGGAAGCAATACCTTCATTTAGTGGAGTTTGCTTATAAAAACTCTTACCACTTCACTATCGACATGGAACCATTTGAGGCATTATGTAATCGAACTTATCATTCACTTGATTATTGGTTAGAGGTTGGAGACAATAATTTTTGGGGGCTAAAGATGATTCAGGACACCACTGCCAAGACTGAGTTAATCTGAAGGTGCATCCATATAGCTCAAGACAGGAAGAAGAGCTACGCCGATGCCGAAAGGAGATAGGTAGAGCTTGAAGTTGATGACTAGGTGCTGGTGCGGGTGTCTCCTATGAAGGGGTGATGAGATTCAATAAGAAGGGGAATATAACACCAATATATGTGGGACTATGTTCGATTATCGAGAGGCTGGGTCCAGTTGCTTCTAAGCTGGGACCACCAGAGCCTCTACAGTAGATCTACGATGTGTTGCATATGTCATCATTGAAGAAATACCAAAGGAGTGGGAGGTCCTTCTATCATGTTTCATTGGAGTAGATCGTCTTGCAGCCAGACATCTCGTATGAGGAGAGATCGGTGGAAATACTTGATTGTAGTGAGCCTAGGCTGCGGTCTAAAGGTGGTACCCTTTGTTAGAGTTCAGTGGGGGCACCACAATGTTGATGAGTTGACGTGAGAGCGAGAGGATGACATGCGAGAGAAGTATCCAAAGTTATTTACCCCAAGTACGTCCCAATTTCGATGTCGAAATTCCTTTGTAAGGGTGGAGTATGTAACACCCCGTATTTTTTAGTATTTAAAATTGAATTAATTAGGTAAAATTTTAAATTACACATGTGACGTAATTTAATGAAAATAAAATATTATGTGTTTATTAAATATTAATGGGAGAGAGAATGATTAATGTTTATTATATATAATTACTACGTGAATAGTAAATGGTTATTTTACATCAGAACGAGTTACAGTTGTGGGTACCTAGTGTCAACCAAGACCATAAGAGTAGCCGATCAAGCCCAATAAATGAGATAGGTGCCCGAACAAAATTATGAGTCTTGAATAACAGTTAGAATGAACTATATGATCGAGTGTATCCCCAAAATCTCGGGGAGATATTCCAGGGATATAAGGCCAACGTGTTACTTAATAATAACAATAGACCTCTCCCTGGACGTAGGCAATTTTCCAAACCACGTATATTCTTGTGTTGTGTGATTGCTACTATTTCTTCCATACTGGTGATTATTTTATTTTCAAAAATTATTTGTGTTGAGATTTTTGTCACCACAATTGGCGCCGTTTATGGGAAGCAGTTGCTTTATCCTGCGAAAACCCTCACCAACAAGAACTAGCAATGTCACATCACAACAGTAACGTTCATCATGAAGGAGATATTCAAGAACACCTGAACTACCCAAGGGTGAAGTCTGAGATACACCATTCAAACCCAAGAATTCGCTAAGAGAGGCAGGTCTCTGAAGAAAGTCAAGGGCCACCCAGATCCACGCACATATCTAAGTTAATCAATTCTTATGATCATAGACTCCAAGAATAGGAGGAGGCCACTCGTCAACCGAAAAATGAGAAATCCCACCTCAAAAGATGACTGGAAAGACTTGAGAGATAGCTATGTCAAAATTCAAGGCGACGCCACAACAGGACTCTAAGCCCCCAGGCGAGAAAATCTCACAATAGAGGAAGAAGACCAAGACATGGCTCAGAAAGAATGGAGAGACCCAGGTCAGGTGACAACCATTATGAATACTTGCAACCAGATCTCCAATACAGATGTCTTGATTAGAAGGATGATGATATACAAAGTCTAGTCTGGATAGAGATTGACCAGCATCCAACTCACCGTGGTGCTAGATCAATAAGGGCGTTAGTAAGATGAGCTCTCAAAACTCAGATGAAATCCCCTTTTTAAAGAGAAATAGAATAAGAGGAAGGGCCAAAGAAGTTCGCTATTCCCAGGTTTAAGATTTACAATGGAAAAATTCATCCTATCGACCATGTTACGCAATATAGGAAAATAAAGACTCTATGGAGTCATAACGATGCACTCATATGCCGAATCTTCCCCTCGAGCTTGCATGATGTGTCCCAGAAGTGGTTCGAGAAGTTACCTCACCGATGCATCAAGAGTTTAAAATATTTGTCCGATTTGTTTATAGATCTCTTAATTACAAGCAGGGGAAAATTATCGCGGGAAGGCAGACAAAGTGGCCGAGAATGTTGAACCTCCGAAGAAAGGAAATAAGAATGGTGGCAAGAATGACCCCAAAAATGACGCCTCAAAGGCATTTCAGGATGTTAACATAGTCTTCAAAGTGTCGATCTATAGATCCTAGAGAAGATCAAGGACGATCCATTCATCAAATGGCCGAGGAAGATGGGAGGATATACCTCTAAGAGGAATAACACATTGAGATGTGCATTCCATAAGGAAGGCGGACATAAAACTGAACATTGTAAGGACCTGAACTCTCACCTCTAGGTATTGGCCCAGACTGGACACCTTAATGAGTTTGGGTAAGAGAAGACAGATAAAGTAGCAATGAATGGTGAGCAGAGGCCTGATAATGTCCTCAAGGAGGATGTTGGCTATGAATTTGTAGTAATACACGGGGTATCAGACCACAAAAAAATTCAAGGGAACGCAACTCGAATGGAGGTTAAGAAGCTCACCACAGTTATGCAAGCCTTCCAAATCGACCCAGCCAAGTCTCAGGAAGGTAAGCGGCGACAACCAGAGGACGTTGATTATAAAAAGAATATTATTTTTATAGATGAAGATTTTGTGGGAGTGAGGACCCCTCATTATGATGCACTGGTCATTACACTCAAGATAGCTAATTGGAACATTGACAGGTTTCTCATCGACGAAGGAAGCTCATCTGAAGTAATTTACCTCGACTTATTCAGGAAGATGAAACTAAGAATGGCACTATCCCATTAGTCGGCTTCGATCGGAAGGTCTGAATCCCTCTGTAAAGGTTTTCCTTCCAGGACGGGCATGAAACATCTCTAAATTGACTGAGTTCCTTGTTGTCGATATTGAATCATCTTACTAAGCCATCTTCATAAGGGGATAACTTCATGCAATGAAGGTTATTCCATCAACCTATTACCATAAATTAAAGTGTGTAACCGATTAGGGAGTAGTTGAGATCTATGGGGGCCAGGGTGAGGCGAGGAAGTGTTTCATCGCATCTATACACCCCAAACAGGAGAAGAAAGTAGAAAGACAAAAGGCAAGGAGGAAGTTCAGGAGGGGTTAATGCCCTTCAAATAGTAGTTAAAGTATGGTCGACTAGGAGTGGAGGAAACCAGGATCCTCCCATCCAAAAGAGTCGTTAAAGATCTAAAAGAGTTCGCATCCGGGAGTAGCTCGAATGAAAAGAAGTTTTTAATTGACACCTCCTTAACTA
Organism: Sambucus nigra; assembly: GCA_949130495.1. Lineage (NCBI taxonomy): Eukaryota > Viridiplantae > Streptophyta > Magnoliopsida > Dipsacales > Adoxaceae > Sambucus > Sambucus nigra. The sequence goes on along the minus strand of OX422213.1, from coordinate 164,124,838 downwards.
ATGGTGAGTAGAAAGACTTAGCTACCCTACTACGGAGCCCAATAAGATGCATGGGATTAATCCCAACATTAATTGTCATCAACTACACATGGACCCAGCTGTCAGGCCAGTAACATGTAAGGCTCGCCGAACAGCGCCGGAGAAGGCTAAAGTAGTAGAGAAAGAGGTCAATAAACTACTGGATGCGGGGTCCATACAGGAAGTTCAGTTCCCTGAATGGTTATCTAACCCTGTACTGGTTCCTAAGAGTAAAGAAAAGTAAAGGGTTTGTAGCGACTTCACCGGCCTCAATAAAGCCTATTCCAAAGATAGTTTCCCCCTTCAAAATCCTCATGAAGTACCAGATGAAACTTAAAACAAGTAAGTGCTCTTTTGGTGTCCATTCAAGAAAATTCCTTGGATACTTAGTGAGTAAGAGAATAATGGAGGCAAACCCTGACCAGATCGACCCCATCAACAAATTTCAGTCTTCCAAGATAGTAAGAGATGTACAGAGGAAAATATGAATGCTTGACACGGTTAACCTATTCATTTCTAAGTCTTCATAAAGATATAAAATATTCTTTCAATTATTAAAAAGGAACAAGGGAGTAACATGGGAGGAGGCTTTATCAAGAGACCTAGAAGAGCTCAAAGTTTACCTCAACAGGCCCCCTTTTCTTGTAATTCCCATGCAGAATGATCCCCTATACCTCTACCTAGTAGTGTCAAACCACGATGTAAGCTCTACTTTGGTATGTGAAAGGGCAGGAAGCCAGCATCCAGTCTACTACGTGAGAAAACTCTTTTGGAAGATGAGCAACGATACCTGCCATAGGAGAAGCTCACATACGCACTTGTTATAGGCTTAAGAAAACTAAAGCATTATTTCGAGGCTCACTCCATCACCGTAGTTACTTCACAGCCCCTTAAAGCCATTATAATGAAAGAAGATCTCTCCAGTTGACTCTCCAGGTGGTCAGTTGATCTCGAAAGGTTTGATATCCACTTTCAACCAAGAACATTCATCGAGGGGCAAGTATTGGCAGATTTCATTACCAAATTCATAGGGGAGTAGCCTTGCGACCACCCTGAAACTAGTAATACAAAGGAAGGCTTAGGTGTTTGGACATTATACATTGATGGAGCCTCCAACTCGAGGGGGAAGTAGTAGGTATTTTACTAGTGACTCCTGAAAACTTAATGCTCGAACAAGGAATTAGACTTGTGTTTGAAGCCTCCAACAACAAGGTAAAATATGAGGCACTGATTGCTGGACTGCGCAAGGCACAGCTGCTAGGGGCAAGGCACCTTCAAGTCTTTAGCGATTCACAACTAGTTTCTAACCAAATAAGAGGCGATTTCAATGCAAATGATGAAAAGATGGCAACTTATCTCACCGTTGTGAAGGGATTACTGGATAACTTCGATCAAGTCGATGTTCTGCAGTTTCCTAGGGGACAGAACAGTCATGAAGATGCCCTATCATCTCTAAGCTCAGTAATAGTCTCTAGCCTGAGAAGAATAATCCAAATTGATTTCCTCACATAACCCAGTATTCGTCAGGATACTGAGTTATAGAACCCAGAGAAAATCCTCTATATTGAAAAAGCTTCGAGTTGGATGGATCCCATTATAGATTACTTGAGAAATGATAAGTTACCAAGTGATAAGAAGACAACCCATCATATAAGAGTCAAGGCTGCTTACTTTCACTTATTTCCTGAGGGCAAGTTGTATAAGACATCTTTCAATGGACCCTACCTCTAGTGCTTTAATCCAAATGACGTCGCGCAAGTTTTACACGAGATCTATGAAATCATTTATCTAAGTCACGCAGGAGGAAGATCAATAGCATTCTGAGTAATGAAGGGTACCGGTGTCCATACATGCAGAAGGACACTGGAGTTCGTGTCTGAAAATGCCAAAAATGCCAAAAGCACATGCCCTTAGTCCAACAACTTGCCACCAATTTAAAATCCCTAACTATTCCCTGGCTCTTCGCCCAGTGGGGCCTAGAGATCGTAGGTCCTCTCCCTATTACAATTAAAAATCGAAAGTATTTTTTGGTAGCCATGGACTACTTCACAAAGTGGATAGAGACAGATCCACTCGCAAACATCAGGGACACTAATATGATGAGGTTCATATGAAGAAATATCTTCACGCGCTTAGGCATACCCAGGATGATTATTATCGATACCAGGACCCAGTTTGAGAGTGGACCATTCCAAAACTTTTGTAGTGATCATGGAATCAGGCACTACTTCAGCTCTCTGGCGTACCTTGAAATCAATGGTCAAGTCGATTCCTCCAACAAGACAGTGATTGATGGACTAATAAAGTTCCTTGAATGATCCAAAGGATCATGCGTGAATGAACTACCCCACATCCTCTAGGCTTATCGCACTACCCCAATGTGAGCAACTGGGGATACACCTTTTTCACTCACACATGGAATAAAAGCAATCATCCCCTTCGAAGTTGGTCTTCTATCATGAAGTCTACTTTAGTCGACCAAGGCACGATGATGAAGCATTGCTCACCGAGCTTGACTTTTTAGATGAATGACAAGACTTGGTTCTAGTTAAGATAGCATCTTACCAGCAATAGCTAGACAGAAAATATAATCAGAAATTCAACTCAAGGAAATTCCATATCAAAGACTATATGCTAAGGAAAGTTCTTGCAATGCTGTGAGACCATCAGATGAAAAGATTGGACATAACTGGGAGGGACCATTCAAGGTAATAAGGGATGACCTACAAGGAGAGTACCACTTAGAAATGCTGGAGGAAGGGGAGTTACCGATAGCCTGGAATCCGGCCAACCTAAAGAAATTCTACTTCTAGATCAATGCGGACAACCTAAAGAAATTTTACTTCTAGATTTTATTTTTACTTCTAGATTTCTTCACGTACCATTAGTTTAGTCAAATTTTCATTTACAAATTAATGTTGCTCTATGTTTTTTACTATTATCAATAAGACTTGATTGGCCTAAGCATTCTATATATGTTGATTGTCTCAAATCTATTTTATTATATACACCCTTTCCAAGTTACACGCTTCATTGTTTTAACTTAGATAGCCTCTTGTGATTACACCATAGTGGATGGGTCTATACTAGCTCGACTTCTCTAGAGCAAAGCTAGTAGGGTTGATATATAATCACCCTCCTTAGGCCTTTGTTTGTGACACAACTGGCCTCCTAGGTTGCTAGGGAAACAAGTAAAGACCTACAGGGGATCCTTAGGCAATATGGATAACTCAGGTTTGTCTCCAATATAGTTTGGTTCCAAAATATTTCTTGGGCAGATTGCCCACTAATCAGGTGTATTCTCGCCATCACCTCACTTAGGCCTAAGGAAGTGTGATGACACGACATAAAAGGAAAACCAATACGGAATGGTATGTCTATGGCATACTGGATGGGCGAATACTCATTCAAAAAAAAATCTCATGTTTAGTCGGTTGAGAAGCCCAAAATCACTAGAGATTATCAATCCAAAACATGTTTAGTCAGGAACTTCCCAAAATATAAAATTTATTATCGGAGGTTACACGGTTACATGTACAATAATGATAAAATATAAAAACAAAGAAGGAATAAATCAAATCCTAAGATGGACTAGGTCACCGAGCAAGGTAATCAGCCACTCGCACACTTTTACCATTATCTGTATAGGGGGAAACGTCCTCCTCGAACTCCTCAGGGCTTAACACTAATAGCTACAGGGGTATTGTGTCTATTGGGATCCAACGATCATCCCTTCTAAATGGGGTTAGCTCCACAGATGAGGTAGTAATCCCATGTTTATACCAATGGACAAAGATCTTGGGCACCTTTAACTCCTTAGGGCCACTTAGCCACCCTCTGATAAAGGACATATCCTCGACCTCCTTTAACCTTGAGGGAGCGTCTGTCCAGCCTGGTTGTACCCATCTTCCCACACTTGCTGAGGACCTTTCTTGAGTAAGTGCCTCATTCGGGTAATGTCCCTATAAAGCCCAGCAGCTATCACGTACACTTGACGAACATCTCCCCGCGGTTTGGTAACAACCCTAGCTGAACCACCAATATCAGGCCTAGCTCGCTCACTAGTTGACGAAAAGGAACCCTGTATAACTAGAGGGGCAATTCTTGGTGCATTCTCTCTGAGGTGTGGAACTTCCCTCCTCAAGGCATCATTTTCTTACTGAAAAACCTCTCAATATTGATTGATCTCGGAGGCATCCAAAAGATTGTCCTTTAGAGCATCCATATATTCTTGCACAGAGGCGCCGATCTCCTCCATCTCAACAATTCTTTCCTTCAAATTGCCTATTACCTCGAATTAATACTTATAGTCTTGGTTCCTTATCCTAAGGGATTTGGAGATCTTTATGAATGCTCATAAAACTTGGTTGCTTACATTAGAACCAAGGATTTAGCCCAGACGATAAGAGGCACGAATGTAATCATCATGATCAATAAACTACAACACATGGAACGAAAATGACAAAAAAATATCAACAAAAGTGAAAACTAATTCCCTTCATTAACAAAAATGGCACCATTCAGGTACAAATACATGAAGTAGCAAGAAAAGAGAAAAAATATGAATACAAATAAATTAAACAATCTTAGTAATCTATTGGTCGACATCGACTTGCTCTATGGGAGATGGATATTTCCCCTTTCTATTAATGGCCTCATTTGACTTTTCCCCAAGTGTTGGGGTGTCGGTAGCAGGAGTGACAAACCATCACAAGCAAGACCAGCAGGCTGGCTGATAGCTGGGGTTTCCTCATCAATAATGGGTTTGGGGATAGGGTTGTGCTCCCCAAATTGGGGAGAGTCAGTAGAAACTACAGTAGTAACCAAGGCTCGATCCCAGCCCTTTTTAAAGTTTACTTGGCTGATATATTCAATTTTCTTCTTGACATCTTCATAGGATGCTTCCCAGCCCTTATTGTAGCTGTTCTCGCTAACCATAATCGCCTATTCCTCTAGGCTCATCACCTTCTCGGCGAGCTTCGTGTTCTCATTAGTGATGACAATCTTGCCTGCCACTACTAGCTCATAAGCCTCGTGGAGTTCCTTCAACTCCCTGGACGCCCCGACCGTCTCCTTATAAAATGAGGACTCAACCTCTGTCAGATCTCTCTTAAAGGACCTCTTGGACTCTTGTGTGGTCTTTAGTCTTCCCTTGAGCTCGATATTTCTCCTCGCTAGTCCATCTTGACTGCAAAGGAAGATGTTATAGTCGAATAAAAACTATGAAAAGAAATAAGTATAAAGCAAATGATGAAAATAAGTAAGATAAACAACAAAGAAGAAAAGAATTGTCCTTACCAAATCAAGCCCATAATCTATCTTTCGGGCTAACTAGTCTGGACCCATTTTTTTGGATCGCTTATGATCCGTTGTTCATACTACCCTCTTGAGTAATATGGGGGTAAGATGAGGGGCCATGTATACAAAAGCCCCCTCAATTGGAATAACAATAAGCACAAGTGAAGCATGTGCCTTCTTTGTTCTTTTCTCTACTCTCCTTCTCTCCTCTTCCTTCTTCCTCTTATTCTCCTCATCTCTCTTTCTCTCTTCCTCTCTCTCTCTCTCTCTCTTCTCCTCTTCTTATCTCTTTTTCCTACACAGCTCTTTCTCGTGAGCTTCTATCTAGGAACCACTCTCAGTGTCCCCAGTCTTGGTCTTCTGGATCGTTAGCCTGTTAGATAACAAAGCATTATCATCGTCATTATCGTAAATGAAGTTCTTCTTTCTATGAGGAGCCATATCTTCCTTGTTGGAACTCTCCGACCCAGAACTACCTGAACTGGAACCTTTCTCGCTGGACCTCTCTCAACTAGACTCCTCTTCATTAGATTCCTCCTCCCCAGATCCTACCCTACCTGTAGCAACAATAGACTCTGAACTTCTCTCCTCCTCCTCCTCGTCTAGCTCGATAGGTTAGAGAGCACCTTCTTGCTCCTCTTCTTCCTCTGGGATATTAAGATGAGGAATATAGTTAACTAGAAGGGCGATGAAGTTGGATGTAGACCTATTTTATTCCAATAAGAAAGCAGGCAACTTGGGGTGTTCACCTTCCGTAATAGAGTCTCTTATATTCTAGGCCTTTAGCAAATAAGCAACACGAATCTCGTGGAGAACAATCTCTTGGTTCTTTGACTTTTTTGAGAAAGAAAAGGAAAACATTAGAAGAAGAAAACATTATACCAACAATTAAAGGGCAAAGAGATTCAACAGAAACGTATATATTACTCCCTATATGTAGGAATTAGAGGTCTTATATACCTCGCACCACCTACTTGAGGAGGGAACTGCCAATTCCTATATATGAATCCCTCAAACCAATAGTCCTTGTGGGAATTAGGTAGGTTCACTACTAATACCCTGTCAGGACTCCTCGCTTTCAAATAAAGAAGACTAGAACTGGTACGAGAGAAGGTATATCAGAAGAATATTTCAACTAAGCCTAAATTTGTGCGATAGAGCTGGTTATTCTATGAATGCCGTTCATTATCTTCTAAACATTTAGAGAACAATGAGTTGGGACTATTTCAAAATACTGAAAGAAATGTAAAAAAAAGTGATTTGTGGGGAAGGTTAACCCCCCTAAGACAACAGAAGGACGTGAATCCAGTGACCATCCTCGATATCACGAACATTATGACGAACAGGGGCACACTCAATATCCACTCAGTCAGTTAGGGACATTCCAACATTTTATAAATTCTACCAGGGATTTATTGTTTATCCTTTCCATAAGAGAAACCCTAGCTATAGTAAAAAGAAAAATGACTAAAGGAAATACCGAAAGAAGAAAGACTGAGAACTTACAGGGAAAAGAACGAAGCTTTAAATGATGGAAAACCATGGTTAAATGAAGATGAAAAGCAAAAAATAGCTTGAAAATGATGAAGAACAAGCTTGAGAGCAAGAGAAAGCTTGGAGAGCAAGAGACGACTTGAAAGTGAGAGAAATAAGAAGTTGAAGTGATGTTGAAAATTGACCAAGACCTCGATTTAAAGTCCTCAATGGTAATGCACTCCGATAGAAGAAGATTTATCACTCAAACTTCCTGCCAAACGACGATTCACGCCCTTATGATTTTTATAAACTACGACAGTTCCATCAGAAGAGAACCAAAAGACATCATTTAAAATTTGTGAGACCAAATTATGGCCCCAAAATTTTTAGGGGCACTTTATGGTGGCAAAAATCTCAACATAAATAATTTATGAAAAGAAAACAATCACCAGTATAGAAGGAATAGAAGAAATCACACCACATAAGAATATCCGTGGTTCAAAAAATTGCCTATGTCCACATAGAGGTTTACTATTATTATTAAGTAACTCTCGAGATGGTTTCTTCTTATGCCGTATGCCACGGACCTGGAGTACAGTAAATATACAGTTAAGGTCCTGTGTTAGTAAATAACACGTTGGCCTTATATCCCTTGAATATATCCTCGAGATTTTAGGTATAGACTCAATCATATAGTTCATTCTAACTGTTATTTAAGACTCATAATTTGGGTCAGGCACCTAACTCATTTATTTGGATTGATCGACTACTCTTGTGGGCTTGGTCGACAGTAGGTACCCACAACACTGATGTGATGGTGATATATCTCAACCATGTATCGAGTGTGGACAATATGAGATCGAGATGGGATATTATTTTTGAATAACTTATAAGGTGATTTAGAGATCATAGTTGTATCCAAAAGGGTATAACTAGTCGAAATAGTATACTCGGGTGTGTTGTTTGGGTCTTGAGCCATGTTTAGACCTAATCGACAACATTAGATGGCATTTTAGTCATTGGGTAGTCTAGGGTTAAGGGATCATCGAATTTCCAAGGGTTATATTAGCTAGCAGTTTGGAGAGGCTAAGGTTAAAGGAATATAAAACCATTATAGGTCATTAGAGAAGAAAGGGAGAGCATTCTTGGAGCATAGGCGATGATTCTTAAAGCATTCAACCTTGTTCTGAAATCACCATCATCTTTGGAGTGTGGATTAGAAGGGAAGACAAACACATCATCATTATCAGAAAAATGAAATCAAATCACTCCCATATAATGCAAGTGTTTATCTTTCTTATTTTTAATTAGTTATATTACCCATGTTAGGAGTTGAGATATCTAGCATGATTTCATGATTTTTAGAAGAAATAATGGAACATATTCATGTTAATGATCAGAGAACGTGTTAGAGGTTTTGATACGGGAATTAGTATTTCGAAATCGGATTTGTTGGGATAATATAAAAGAATGAAATATTGGTTTTTGAAGAAATTATTTGAAATATGAAACTAGGATTCATATGAATTAATTAAAAGAATTTAATCTTGTGAATCATGGTGAAAAGGGTGGCCCCTTTGTGCAAGTTTGTTTCAAACCAATTTTCACTAAAAATTAACCAACTTTTAATTTTCACCAAACCAAGTTGTGAAAACCCAATTCTTACTTTAAACCAATTTTATCTTGATTAATCCTAAACATGCATCTAGGGATTAAAGCAAGTAGATTAAAGTAAAGAATACTCACAACGCCGAATGTACGAGGAAAAAACCCAAAATGGGAAAACAACCTCGGACGGCCTAAGGCAGACAATCACTATGAATAAAGGTTTTACAAAGACATATTAGCCTTACTCAATGACTCGATCCCCACGGTTCTTGATGCTCCTTCTGATCTTCTACCATTCTCTAATAGTTCCCATGCAGAAATTTCATCTTCCACGATACCTGTCCACAACACACGCGTCCACGTATGTCCCGGTGTCCATCGAATGGCTTTGATTCGTCTACGATGTCGAACAAGAAGTCCTTCTCTTTTCTTTACCACAAAACCCCGATGTTCAATGGTAGAACAAACCTTGTTGGTGTCGCAAAATCACTTAAACATATAAGAATGATATCTCGGATATTTGCAAACTCTAAGGATGTGTTTAAGCTTTTTAAACCTTAGAAAACAAGTGCAAACAGCATACTGGATGGTAAACTGTTTTTCCAGATGCACACTTGTGAAACTCTGACGAAAATAAGCTTTAAATAAGAATTAAGAGCCGCCTCAAAAAATGTGTCATTCGAATGATAGAGCCACATTGTTCGCGCGATATGAACATCTCGTTCGAACTAGAGCTTATGTCATTTGAACGACAATGCGTTAGTTTGACTTTTAACTTTTTGTTTAAAACATCTCTTTTAAAAGAGATCCAAATAAGTCGAACTCTATTTCGAGTTTATCAGAATAAAACGTTGTGTAAACCATTTAAAACATTTTAAAATATTTTTTTCTTTATTAAAATACATCCTTATCTTTTATAAAAATAATTCCGAGCACCATTAATTATACGCATTCAGACCTGAGTGATCTCGGAATGCATTTAACTTGAAGACGAAAAAATTGCATCAATTAAACTTCGGCATGATTGATTCTTTGAAGCTTTACCGTAACTTCTTCAATTTCTTCAATACGTCATAGACCAAGTGGGATCGTGACACAATAAAATCTCCCTATGACATATTACAAACACAGTTTTGTTCACGGAATTAAGTCAAAATAATACAGGGACTCAATTGGAAATTTATGTCCTTACAAATCTCCCCCTTTGACTATTCTGGGACAAAACTAAACCAATGAAATGCCTAAGACGGGCCGTCAAGCCGTATGACGCCTAAATCCCATCCCATAAACCTAAAATAAAAAATACATATGTAGCACCGACAAGCATGAACTGTCTGAATGTGATGTAGCCTTGAAATCTCGAATTGCTGAAGCATACCTACACACACGAAAATGACAAACAAATACCCAGTGAAGTACGGAGGAACAAATGAAAAAATATATATCCAAATGATACCAAACGATAATAGATACCAATACGAATAATCTCTGGAAAAAATCATTTGTTAAACAATTGAACAATAAACTGATACCAAATTTAAACTACCAATTTGTAAAATATGTAATAAAAAACATGCTCAAATATCCCCCTACATCACACACATATCTCCCCATTTTTGTCTCGAATAGACTATCCGGTGAAAAGATAAACCAAACAACAAGTATCTAGCATGAGAATATCCCAATTTGAGATTTGAAATGGCTAGATAATCATAAAACACTCAGCTAAATATGATCAAAAGATGAAAAATTAGTAGCTAGTAAACCAATGCATAACACAAAGAATATATCAATCTAATAAGATGTGATAAACAGACTATGTGCAAAAAATCAATTTTCAAACAATATACTCCTGCATATAAACTAGTCAGTCCAGAAACACTTCCAGCAGTACCAAAAGCATAGCCAAATAAACCAGTGGATTGCAAACTAATAAGAAGACAGAATCCAGGTTGTCATTCGAACGAGCCAGGGACATCGCTCAAAAAAGATAAGGACATCGCTCGAACGAAGTACATATGTCGTTCGCGTGACATGGAGATGTCATTTGAACGACTTCTCGTGACCTGCCAAATTTTCACATTTTCCCAAAAATATCTTATATTCTTGCTTAGTGAAAAATTTTCCATAAAAACATAATTGGAAGGGCCTAACAGCAGAAAAATAGTGCTAAAACAGTAAGCTTTTAATAAAAAATGTAAAATCTCGCAAAAAATAAAAATGTGAGTTACATGCAGACATAGTACCAATGTGCTCAAACATGGATATAGAATGAATGGGAGTGAAACTACAACAAATGAGTCACAATTCCAACACATCGAAAAGATCAATAAGCTCTAATTGATAGCGATAAATCATCAAGCTTTATCATATCCATATGACAATTATAGAGTGAGCTTAATGAACTAAACATACTACATGCACAAAAATCCAGAATTTTGATAATTCTACGAACAATAGCGTCAAATTGCAATGTTTCAACATTAGGATTTGTTGTGCAATCCGTTTAAATTTCAATCCATCCAGACTCCTTTAATATTATCATATTTTCTTTTGAATGAACTAAACTAATTTGTCCCTTTTCTTAGCATATTGCATTTTCTTTTGGGATCTTTTAAATGGTGGCTTTCACGACGAGTAAATATTGAACTCTCGTAGCCCTTTCCCGTGAATCACTCATCATTTTTTCAATTCAAATCCTCGCGGTAAACAATTATTACATGCACACTTATCCTTAAGTCTACTTAAGCATATATGAGAAGATTGAGATAAGAACAACTCATTAGATTCAAATATGCAAGAGAAGTCAAACATCCATATAAACTCGTGCATGTGTACAATGTCAGCATATATACAAAGTCGAATCAAAATGCATATCAACTTCGAAACAACCCCATGTAAACAATGATTAAGATCATTCTAAGCATCGATAATAATGATCAAATATCCTAGCCACATGTATAATGAAAACGATGGGGGGGGGGGGGGTCCAAGCACATCAATATTCCACATCAAACATGTAAACTCAAAAACAAAAATCGAAAATCTTTTCGTCTTTTCATATTTTAACTCAAATAAAAGAAAAATCTTTTTTCGTGTTAAAAAATTTGTCAAAAAACTATTTTTTTTTTTATTTTTCATAAATTTTCTGAAAAACAAAATCTTTTTGTATTTTTCCAGTAGGACTCAAACAAATGAAAATTATAATACAAAATGATACACATGTCATAAATCTAGCAATGAATAAACCATGAAGCAAACTAATCATACGATAAACAAGGCAACAATATCATCCTTTAGATTTAGCATGGGAAGAATCAAGTGCACCCAAACGAGAATCATGAAGTTTAATTCTGAAAGCCACTAAATCCAATTTCCTAACCCAAGCAGGTGTAAAACAACCCATGGGGGTTTTGTTAACCAGGGAAAATTTATTCCTAAACTTCCTAGGAGCTTGTCTAAGGTCGTAACAATAACGCCTAAGGTGACCTTTCCTACCACAAAATGTGCAAGTGTAGCGATGGTGGGAATGATTACCTATATGTGGACCTTTTCTAACCTTCCTAGTGTTTCTCACATGTTCGGGGGGAATAGGAACAACTCTCTCACCAAAACCTATACCGCCCCTATCTCCCTTAATTCGGATGGTGCCTAACATCTTATCTAACTTCTCCGACTAGGCCTTCAAATCAAACTTAACTCTATACAAGTCTCTCAATCTCTCCTCCAACTAATGAATCCTAGGCTCTAGCAAACGCCTAAACTCCTCAAACGATAAAATCTCCTTTTTCAACGACTCCATAAAGCCACAAAGATTATCTCTCTCTTTCTCCACAAACTCTAGTTTCTCCCTAAACTTCTTCTCTCGTTCCCTAAGATCCTCAATCAAACTATCATTATTTTCTATGGCACGCTCATTCAACTTAGATTGCAATTTTGAGTTAGCCTATTTCACCTTCAGGTATCGGCATACAACTCATTAAACGCAACTTGCAACTCTTTCACATCTACCTCCTCCTTGTCACTCTCTTCTCCCTCACTAGAATAGGATTCACTCAAAACCTCCTCAGAAGTGTCATGCACATGAGAATCATCGTCGCTCACATGACATGCCATGAACGCAAGAAAGTTAGTATCACATAAGCTGGCACTATAGACAATGGGTTGTTTGCCCTCTTTCTTAAGTCTAGTGGGACACTCCTTAACTTTGTGACCGTACCCCTCACACCCAAAACACTTATCCGACTCATCTCTCTTAGGATTCTCAAACTTATCCTTAGAGATGGGATCTACTTTTTTGTTCTTGAATTTTTCAAATTTCTTGGCATCTTTCGATTACTTTTGAAACTTAATAAATTTTTTAAATTTCTTTGCCAATAAAGCGACATCCTCAAAATAGGAATCGGAATCTGAAACTTTAATTTCCTCCTTCCGAGTTTTCAAAGCAATACCCTTTTCTTTCTTAGGCACTTTCTTGGAGGTAATCATGTCGATTTCATAGGTCTGTAAGTCACCTACAATCTCTTCTAGTTTCGCCAACTTTAACTTACCCAAGGAGTTTAAAATGGTCACTTTCGCATCAACCCTACTAGGCAACGACCTAAGGATTTTCTTAATGAAGCAGTTGCCAGGAATTTTCTCACCTAGGTTAAACGATGAGTTAACAATATTGGACAACCTAACATAAAACTCATCAAAATTCTCACTCTCTAACATCTTAATGGTCTCAAACTGTGTAGTGAGATTTTGAAACTTCAACGCCCTAACAGTGCTATTTTCCTTGTGAGTGAGTGACAAAATGTCCCAAGCCACTTTTGATGTTACACAAGTCATAATTATATTATATTCTTCCTGTGTGATATGTGAAGAAATAACATGAAGACCCTTATAATTATATTGGGCAAGTCTTTGTTTAGTTTCGATCCATGATTCAACAGGCTTTAAACTAGTGACCTCACCGAAAATAGTGACAGGGGGTGTCCAAACTTTCTCAACTACTTTCCACACATGCTCATCAATATATTTTAATCCACATCTCATTTTCATCTTCCAACAAGTGTAATTAGTTCCATCAAAAATAGGAGTTCGAGAAAATTCGTTATATCCAAAATTCAGCTTTGAAAACACACGGGATCACAAAATAAATTAATTATGTTTTCTCGCTCTGATACCAATTTGAAAAGGGTGGTCCCTTTGTGTAAATGTGTTTCATACTGTAACACCCCGTAATTCTGCTTAATTTTAAATTACGTAAGTAGAGTCATTTAATGGGATTAAATACGCTTTAATTAAATTACGTAAGTAGAGTAATTTAACGTGATTAAATATGTTTGATTTAAATTACGCGAGTAGAGTAATTTAAATAGATTTTATGTTAATAAAGATGAATATGTGTTATAGAAAATTTATTAAGATGAATATAAATTTTCAATGTTAATATGTACGGTCTAGTGACTATACGGACTTGCCGGATGTAGCTTGACAAAATTTAAGGATGAGAGTAGAAAAATATTTACGAGACTCAAATGATAATTTAGAGTCCACGGTTGATTCCGAAAGGGTCGAATTAGTCAAAATAGTGTACCCGGGGGTACTAGTTGAGTGCCGGGTCATTTTCGGGCTAAACCGGGACCATTCGGGGGCATTTTGGTCTCTTTAAAATTAGGGGAAAGAAGACCTACGAATTTTTGTAACCCTAAATCTGATTATAAGAGGGGTGGCTAGGGTTAGACAATTAGAGTTACACCATATCCATTAGAGAGAGAGAGAGAGAGAGGCAAATTCCTTAGGCAAGAAGGAAGGAGGGATCATCTTAGGAAGATTTCACCATAAGATTGTTGGGAAGAAGGATTGAGACACCAACATCATCAATCATCATCAACAACCACGAATTCAGACCCTACAGACCTTAAGGCAAGTGGTTATTTGCAAAATAATTGAGTTATAATACCCATGTTTAAGCTTGAGGAAGAACATGATTTTTATGATATTCTTGGGAACAAACAGTTGATAAAAATCCATAATTGATTAGGATTTGCATGTAGGACGTTTTTGAATTACCAAGTTTCTTTATATCATAGAAAACTTGATGAGAAATTCGTATGAAAATATGGAACTTTGATGAAAAATATAAAGAATGCAGTTTTAGGGTTCTTGAATATTTTAGAGATTTTCAGTGAATTTAGCTAAGATTTATAATGATTTTGATGTTTTAAATCATTAGTAATCATCCCAGAACATGTAGAAATGATTAGAAATTGTTAGTTGTGAATTTGATGGCCTATCATGAAAGTTAGAGATGTAAAAATGGTGAAACCCGTAGGAAGAAGATGAACTGGGTCTGTCACTGCTTGATCGATCGATCGACCCTGGAGTATCGATCGATCGAAGCAGTCGATCGATCGATCATCTTACTTGGATCGATCGACCCTGTCTGGACTATAGAGAATTTGTGTATAAACTTCTTTAATTGCCGTTACTTAATGGGAACCTTAGAAATGATATTTTTCCTATGAGGAGACTTGAAAATTACCAGTAGGTGTACCATAGGGTTCCTCCACTTATGATTGAGTAGTAATGTTGGAGAAATGGAATGACCAAAGAACGATTGACATCGCCGTGAGTTGAGATGATTAATTTAATTTCGGTTAGAGTGAGACTTAATTCCGGAAAGAAAATACCAGTAGGTTAAAATTTACTTAACTACTGAATTAAGGGAGGGGTAACTAGGGCCCTTAGAGTTACACGAATACTCGAATAAATACAATAGTGAGTTATATTGTAATTAATGAGTACGGAGAATATAAGATAAATATATTACGTACGGGTATAATTTATTAGGTCGGGTGCGTACCTACTGAATATTATAAATGATATTGGGTGAAGAGAACACTACCTAAATTAATTATGTTAGGGTCGATGTGACATTCCGAACTAACATAAAGTTATATTAAATTTGGGGTCGATGTTAAATGCCGAACCAAACTTTGAATTGGTATCGCGATGAAAGAGTCCCGAACCAGAATATGTGTATATATTTATATTTGTATATAGTTGGGGTCGATGAACCATTCCGAACCAACTTTCACTTGGAGTCGATGAATTATTCCGAGCCAAGGGTCCTTTATGTGTAATAAGGATATATTAGTGGTAACTAATATTATATACATTGTTGTGGGATCAAATGTTATATGTGCTTAATCTACAAATTGAGAATAGTAGACAATGCTATGATAAGTAAATATCCTGGTAATAATTTATAGTATATTGAAATTATTACAAGAAAAAGGTAACGAACGGTAAATGAGTTAACTACAGTTATGGGCAGTATAACTAGGTAGACTAAGTTTCCTCGATAGTTACATACTATGTAAGAGAGGTGAGGAGGTTCAAGGGAGTGTACGAAACCTTAATATGTGTAATCAATAACTTAATTGTGATAACCGCTTGCAAAATATTTTCAAATGTTTTGAGTACTAACTCTTGCTATGTAAAATTTTAAAAACCTTTTAGGTGCCCAGCCACAAGGACACCCAGCTTGATTTCATGTCAGAGATTTGGGAGCTACAGCCAGTGTGGAGGTTGCAGGGATTGTTTAGACGCTTCTTTCTTTTCAGTTCTAGTGCAGGATCTCAGTTTTATTATTCCTAGTTGGAACATGTCGTTCCACCTTTTCTATTACAGTCTATTCTAGTTATGGATTTGTAGTTGTCTTTTTGGGCCGTGGTTTACGGCAAGACTTTAACTGCTTTCAGATTTCTTTTACATGCTGCGTATTCATATCTAGTTTTGGTAATGTATGGTTTGGATTATTGGTTGTTTAAGAAAGTTAAAATTTGGCACCCGTTTTAATTTCACTTAGGTGGTTAGTAAATTTTTAAAAAGGCGTTCGACAGTGATGCTAAGAATGAACCATTAAAGAAACCTGTTTATATTAAAATAATGCTTGATAACCCAAGGTTTAATTAGGCGGGGTGTCACAGATGGTATCAGAGCATCAGGTTCTAGTGTCCATAGGATCTGTACGGCTTACTACGATTCAGCGTTACGTTTGTTTGTATTAGAGCCCTACTATTAGGATTGTTGACTAAATTTCCACTGTTGCGATATCGTACTTCTGCTCTTAAATTTTGTATAAACCGTGTACTTATACAATTTAAATCTTATTTCAGATGCCGCCAAGGAGAATGAGAGCAGAGAGGGCTGAAGCTAGGGAGGAGGTGAGGGAGGCTCATCAGGAGCCACAGGTACCAATACCACCACCCCCACCCGAGCTAATCTCCACTACTCAGGTCGTAGTGATAGTGGCTCAGGCAGTTGAGACAGTGATGAGGGCAATGGCAGCCCACTTCCCTCAGCCCCAAGTGCCACCCCCTGTGGCACCGGTAGTGCAAGTTCCGGCAGGACCATCTACTTGGGAACGAGTCAGGGAGACGTTTCAGAAGGGGCACCCACCCGAGTTTCAGGGCAGTACTGATGTAGTGGAAGCGTGCAACTGGAAGAAGAATATCCAGCGCCACTTGCGCATGCTAGAGTGCACCGGAGTGCAGGAACAGATGCTAGCCACTTTCCGTCTGTCAGGAGCAGCCCTACAATGGTGGGAGTCAGTTACCACCATCGAGGAGAGAGATACTTTGACTATTTCTGAGTTTTGGGTGCGGTTTGACCGCAAGTATTTCCCTCCAGCAGTAGAGTCGGAGATGAGAAAGAAGTTCAGCGAAGTGGTCCAGGGTGATCGCTCGGTTGCAGACTACGAGGAGGAGTTTACCCGCTTGGCTAATTTTGTGCCAAAAGAGGTGAGCAATGAGGAGAGGAAGAAGTCCGAATTTATGGAGGGCCTAACCTGGAGAATCAGACAGCACTTAATTGGTAATCCGGCATTGGTAACCTACACAGATGTCGTCAATGCCTCTCTACTACACTGTCAGGATCACCGTTTTCATACTAAGGGAAGTAAGAGGGGTGAACCTAGCCAACTGGGCAAGGTAGATGGAGGTAGTGGCAGCAGCACAACACAACAGCAGGCAGCAGATCAGTTGGGACAGGATTCCATACAGGGGAACCCTGCCAAGAAGTTTAAGCATGGGAAGTATCGCTTCGACCGACAGGGCCAGCAGGGTCCTCAGCAACCAGTCCCTCAGGGTCAACAGGGCCAGGGTCATCAAAATGGGGGACAACAAGGCCAAGGGAGACAGGGCCAACAGGGCCAAGGACAAAGACAGTTCCAGGGACAGTGCTTCACTTGTGGTCAGCAGGGTCACAAGAGCAGAAATTGTCCACATCAAGACCGGGCACAACAGCAGGGTGCCCAACAGGGGCAACAGGCACCATTAGCCCCAGCAGCAGTACAGGCCCCACAGCCAGGACATATGCAGTACGGGCGTGTGTTCAACATTCGTGACATTCCATTTCAGCCGGCACCGCCATCACCGCCGACAGTTGCGGGTATGTTTCCTATTCATGGGCTTGAGGGGAATATTTTGTTTGACACAGGGGCAACGCATTCATTTATTTCCACTAGATTTGCACGGGAAGCCGGCCTATTAGCGACAGCAGACACTCATCTTATGTGTGTGGAGTCACCGATGGGTAGTGGGTCTCTCATACACTCGATTTGTAAGGGTGTGGACATTATGGTCGGGAGATTGAGTCTAGCGGCAGACCTTCTAGTGCTGGATATGGAGGGATATGACGTCATCCTAGGCATGGATTGGTTGGCACATAATAGGGCAATGGTAGATTGTTATGAGAGGACCATCGTGTTCTCTATCCCGGGGCAGGAGATGTTCCTTGTGGCTATGCCACTTCCCAAGGGAGGATCGCGAACTCACTTATATTATATTGAGGAAGAGACCTCACATGGGGTGGTCGTTTCTCTGGACTCAATTCCAGTTGTGAGGGATTTTGAGGATGTCTTTCAGGAGATACCAGGGTTACCACCTAACAGAGAGATAGAGTTCGGAATTGATCTAACACCGGGGACGAGACCGATTGCCAAAGCACCATATCGCATGGATCCTTCAGAAATGAGGGAACTGAGAGAGAAAATCCAGCAACTGTTAGGACATGGTTTTATTCGACGGAGTACATCGCCATGGGGTGCGCCAGTACTGTTTGTGAAGAAAATGGATGGTTCACTTCGTCTGTGTGTAGATTACAGAGAGCTGAACAAAGTAACGATACGTAATAAATATCCGTTACTAAGGATTGACGACTTGTTTGATCAATTGAGAGGGGCTGCATACTTCTCAAAGATCGATTTGAGATCGGGTTACCACTAATTGCGCATTCGTGAAGAGGATGTACCTAAGACCGCTTTCCTGTCGCGGTACGGGTTATATGAGTTCAGAGTGATGCCTTTTGGGCTAACTAATGCATCGGCGGTATTCATGGATCTCATGAACAGGGTATTCAGGGAGTTTTTGGATCAGTTTGTAATTGTGTTCATAGACGACATTCTGATTTACTCCCGTACGGAGGAGGAGCACGCAGAGCACTTGCGATTGGTCCTACAGACATTGCGGAACCATCAGTTATACGCCAAATTTGGGAAGTGCGGATTTTGGCTCCGGGAGGTTCAGTTCCTAGGCCACGTCGTATCTAGCAGGGGCATTGCAGTTGACCCAAGTAAGGTATCGGCGGTGAGGGAGTGGGGACAGCCCACGACACCGACAAAAATCCACAGTTTCTTGGGTTTGGCTGGTTATTATCGTCGCTTCATCAAGGGATTCTCAAAAATTACCGGACCGTTGACAAATCTAACTCGGAAGGGAATCCCCTTCGTATGGAGTGATAGTTTCCAGTTAGCTTTTGATGAATTGAAAGACAAGTTGACATCAGCCCCCGTTCTTACCTTGCCTAACAGCGGAGTGGAATACCGAGTCTATACTGATGCGTCCTTACAACGACTTGGGGGTGTGTTACAGTAGGAGGAGAAGGCTATAGCTTATGCGTCACTAAAGCTTAAGCCACATGAGAAGAACTACCCCACCCATGACCTCAAGTTGGCAGCGGTTGTTTTTGCTTTGAGGATTTGGAGACACTATCTTCTGGGCGAGCAGTTTACTCTATTCACGGATCATAAGTCATTGGAATATCTGTTCACTCAGAAGGACCTGAACATGAGGCAGAGAAGGTGGCTTGAATTCGTGAAGGACTACCAATTTGATAAACAGTATCATGATGGTAAGGCTAACGTGGTGGCATATGCGTTAAGCAGAAGACCTATCGGAGAGTTAGCTGAAGTTTGGAAGGCAAAATGGAGTGAGCTCCGACACGAGGATGATATGGCAAGAGCATGTATGGCAGTTCTAGCTATCACTTCTGAGAACGTTATGCGGATAGTGAGGGCACAAGCAGAAGACCCATTTTGTTAGGATAAAGTACGACAGTTACTGGCCAAGGGGGCAGAGTTCTACTCCATCAGTTCAGAAGGTGGACTACGTTTCAACGGTAGGCTGGTAGTACCCGAAGATGATGATTTGAGGCAGGCCGTTATGACAGAGTCACACGGGTCAAAATTCTCAGTACATCCAGGTGGGGACAAAATGTATCAGGATATGCGACGAGTATATTAGTGGTCAGGTGTGAAACGAGATATTGCAAAATTTGTCTCGAAGTGTGTTACATGCCAGCTCATAAAATTTGACCATCAGAGGCCTTCAGGAATGCTACAACCACTAGAGATTCCCGTATGGAAGTGGGAGAGTATCTCTATGGATTTTATTACCGGGTTACCAACCTCGCCGAAGGGACACGATTCCATTTGGGTGATAGTGGATCGTTTGACTAAAGTCGCACATTTCTTACCGGTTCGTACGGATTATGATACTATACGGTACGCGCAGCTTTTTATTTCAGAGATTGTTAAGCTGCACGGAGTTCCTATTAATATCGTATCGGACCGAGATAAGATATTCGTGTCGTACTTTTGGCAGAGTTTTCAGGAGGCCATGGGCACCGACTTACGGTTGAGTACGGCATATCACCCACAGACGGACGGCCAGACGGAGAAAGTAAACCAGATGCTAGAGGACATGCTGAGAATGTGTATTCTAGATTTTGGGGGAAATTGGGAGCCATATCTTCCTTTGGTGGAGTTTGCGTATAACAACTCTTACCAATTCACTATTGGCATGGCTCCATTCGAGGCTCTTTACGGGAGGCCTTGTCGTTCACCCGCTTGTTGGTTAGAAGTGGGGGATAACAGGCTTTTAGGGCCAGAGATGATACAGGAGACTTCCTCCAAAATAGAGTTGATTCGAGGACGTATTCGAATAGACCAGGATAGGCAGAAGAGTTATGCTGACGCCAGCAGGAGACATGTGGAATTAGATGTGGGAGACCAGGTATTGATTCGAGTATCTCCTATGAAAGGGGTTACGAGGTTTGGCAAAAAGGGGAAGTTAGCGCCAAGGTATGTAGGGCTGTTTCCTATCATTGAGAGAGTGGGACCGGTAGCTTACCGATTGGGACTCCCTAAGCATCTTCAGCGAATACACGATGTGTTCCATATAGCGTCGCTGAAGAAATACAAGAGGAGCGAGAGAGCCTTCTGGTACATTCCACTGGAGGAGATCGATTTGCAGCCAGATATCTCGTATGAAGAAAGACCCGTGACTATCCTGGATTATAGTGAGCGCAAACTAAGATCCAAGGTGGTACCCTTAGTGCGAGTACAGTGGGGACATCACAATATGGATGAGTCCACTTGGGAACGGGAAGAGGATATGCGAGAACAATATCCAGAATTATTCATAGCAGGTATTTTTCCTAATTTCGAGGACGAAATTCCTTTTGTAAGGGGGGGAGTATGAAGCACCCCGTAATTCTGCTTAATTTTAAATTACGTAAGTAGAGTCATTTAATGGGATTAAATACGCTTTAATTAAATTACGTAAGTAGAGTAATTTAATGTGATTAAATATGTTTGATTTAAATCACGTGAGTAGAGTAATTTAAATAGATTTTATGTTAATAAAGATGAATATGTGTTATAGAAAATTTATTAAGATGAATATAAATTTTCAATGTTAATATGTACGGTCTAGTGACTATACGGACGTGCTGGATGTAGCTTGACAAAATTTAAGGATGAGAGTAGAAAATATTTACGAGACTCAAATGATAATTTAGAGTCCACGGTTGATTCCGAAAGGGTCGAATTAGTCAAAATAGTGTACCCGGGGGTACTAGTTGAGTGCCGGGTCATTTTCGGGCTAAACCGGGACCATTCGGGGACATTTTGGTCTTTTTACAATTAGGGGAAAGAAGACCTACGAATTTTTGTAACCCTAAATCTGATTATAAGAGGGGTAGCTAGGGTTAGACAATTAGATTTACACCATAGCCATTAGAGAGAGAGAGAGAGAGAGAGAGGCAAATTCCTTAGGCAAGAAGGAATGAGGGATCATCTTAGGAAGATTTCACCATAAGATTGTTGGGAAGAAGGATTGAGACACCAACATCATCAATCATCATCAACAACCACGAATTCAGACCCTACAGACCTTAAGGCAAGTGGTTATTTGCAAAATAATTGAGTTATAATACCCATGTTTAAGCTTGAGGAAGAACATGATTTTTATGATATTCTTGGGAACAAACAGTTGATAAAAATCCATAATTGTTTAGGATTTGCATGTAGGACGTTTTTGAATTACCAAGCATGTTTATATCATAGAAAACTTGATGAGAAATTCGTATGAAAATCTGGAACTTTGATGAAAAATATAAAGAATGAAGTTTTAGGGTTCTTGAATATTATAGAGATTTTCAGTGAATTTAGCTAAGATTTATAATGATTTTGATGTTTTAAATCATTAGTAATCATCCCAGAACATGTAGAAATGATTAGAAATTGTTAGTTGTGAATTTGATGGCCTATCATGAAAGTTAGAGATGTAAAAATGGTGAAACCCGTAGGAAGAAGATGAACTGGGTCTGTCACTGCTTGATCGATCGATCGACCCTGGAGTATCGATCGATCGAAGTAGTCGATCGATCGATCATCTTACTTGGATCGATCGACCCTGTCTGGACTATAGAGAATTTGTGTATAAACTTCTTTAATTGCCGTTACTTAATGGGAACCTTAGAAATGATATTTTTCCTATGAGGAGACTTGAAAATTACCAGTAGGTGTACCATAGGGTTCCTCCACTTATGATTGAGTAGTAATGTTGGAGAAATGGAATGACCAAAGAACTATTGACTTCGCCGTGAGTTGAGATGATTAATTTAATTTCGGTTAGAGTGAGACTTAATTCCGGAAAGAAAATACCAGTAGGTTAAAATTTACTTAACTACTGAATTAAGGGAGGGGTAACTAAGGCCCTTAGAGTTACGCGAATACTCGAATAAATACAATAGTGAGTTATATTGTAATTAATGAGTACGGAGAATATAAGATAAATATATTACGTACGGGTATAATTTATTAGGTCGGGTGCGTACCTACTGAATATTATAAATGATATTGGGTGAAGAGAACACTACCTAAATTAATTATGTTAGGGTCGATGTGACATTCCGAACTAACATAAAGTTATATTAAATTTGGGGTCGATGTTAAATGCCGAACAAAACTTTGAATTGGTGTCGCGATGAAAGGGTCCCGAACCAGAATATGTGTATATATTTATATTTGTATATAGTTGGGGTCGATGAACCATTCCGAACCAACTTTCACTTGGAGTCGATGAATTATTCCGAGCCAAGGGTCCTTTATGTGTAATAAGGATATATTAGTGGTAACTAATATTATATACATTGTTGTGGGATCAAATGTTATATGTGCTAAATCTACAAATTGAGAATAGTAGACAATGTTATGATAAGTAAATATCCTGGTAATAATTTATAGTATATTGAAATTATTACAAGAAAAAGGTAACGAACAGTAAATGAGTTAACTACAGTTATGGGCAGTATAACTAGGTAGACTAAGTTTCCTCGATAGTTACATACTATGTAAGAGAGGTGAGGAGGTTCAAGGGAGTGTACGAAACCTTAATATGTGTAATCAATAACTTAATTGTGATAACCGCTTGCAAAATATTTTCAAATGTTTTGAGTACTAACTCTTGCTATGTAAAATTTTAAAAACCTTTTAGGTGCCCAGCCACAAGGACACCCAGCTTGATTTCATGTCAGAGATTTGGGAGCTGCAGCCAGTGTGGAGGTTGCAGGGATTGTTTAGACGCTTCTTTCTTTTTAGTTCTAGTGCAGGATCTCGGTTTTATTATTCCTAGTTGGAACATGTCATTCCACCTTTTCTATTACAGTCTATTCTAGTTATGGATTTGTAGTTGTCTTTTTGGGCCGTGGTTTACGGCAAGACTTTAACTGCTTTCAGATTTCTTTTACATGCTGCGTATTCATATATAGTTTTGGTAATGTATGGTTTGGATTATTGGTTGTTTAAGAAAGTTAAAATTTGGCACCCGTTTTAATTTCACTTAGGTGGTTAGTAAATTTTTAAAAAGGCGTTCGACAGTGATGCTAAGAATGAACCATTAAAGAAACCTGTTTATATTAAAATAAGGCTTGATCACCCAAGGTTTAATTAGGCGGGGTGTCACACGTACCAATATTTACAAAATATTAACCAACTTTTAATTTTCACCAAACCAAGTTGTGAAAATCCAATTCTTACTTTAAACCAATTTTATTTTGATTGATCCAAAACATGCATCTAGTGATTAAAGCAAGTATAGTTAAGTAAAGAATACTAACAACGCCAGATGTACGAGGAAAAAAACCAAAGTGGGAAAACAACCTCGGACTGCCCAAGCTAGACAATTACTATGAACAAAGGTTTTACGAAGACAGATTAGCCATACTCAATGACTCGATCCCCACGGTTCTTGACGCTCCTTTTGATCTTCTACCATTATTCAATGGTGCCCACGCAGTGGCTATCCAAAAGGAGATATACAAATTACAAAAAACTCATTTCATTGAATATGTTAAATACCCTGATTGGTTGGCCAACGTAGTGATGGTCAAGAAGAAGAATGAAAAATGGTGAATGTATGTGGATTTCACTGTCGTCATCAAAGAATGCCTAAAATATCACTTCCCTTTACCAAGGATTGATCATGTGGTAGATGCCACACATGTAATAAGTGACTAAGATTTATGAATGTCTATTCTGGTTACAACCAGATAAAAATGAAGCCTGAGGATAAAGAAAGTACATCATTTATCACTAGTTGAGGAACTTACTAATACAATGTTATGCCTTTCGTGCTTAAAAACACTGGAGCAACATACCTAAGCCTAGTAAACAAGGCTTTTGAAGAGCATATTGGGAAAAATATGGAGGTTTATGTGGATAACGCTCTCACCAAAATAAAGAAGGCAGCGAATCACATCCAAGACCTTACCTAGACATTTGACCAACTTGAAAAATATCAAATGAAGATCAACCTGATTAAATATATGTTTGATGTATAAGAAGGTATGCTCTTAGTCTTCATTGTGAATTAGAGAGGAATTAAATCCAACCCAAATAAAGTAATGGCATTGATTGGTATGCAATATCCAACATGTAAGAAAGATGTACATAAATTAACTGAAAGAGTGGTTACCCTCAATCGATTTATGTCTTGAGATACTGACAAATGCATGCCATTCTTCAAAGTGGTTAGGAAAACCTTCAAATGGAATGATGAATGAAAATATGTTTTTCATGATTTGAAGAAGTATTTTGGATCTCCATCGCTGCTCTCCTGACCAATTTTATAGGAGAAATTATATTTATATTTGGCTGTCTCAAAATCCGTTTCTAGCTCGACATTAGCCAAAGTGGAAAATGGAGTTTAAAAGACGATGTATTACACTAAAAAAGAATTCAGGGTAGCATAAATTAGATATCCACGTGTGGAAAAACTAGCCCTTGCTCTTATTGAAGCTTTAGGAAAGATGAAGACATAATTTCAAGTGCATATCATCGTAGTCTACACAGATATACCTCTATGCTAGGCGCTTCACAGAAAAATCAGGGTGATTAATCTATTTTGTATTAGAGTTAGGAGAATACAAAATAATTTATGATCCGAGAACTACGTTGAAAGGACAGGCTGCAGAAGATTTCATTGTTGAATTCACGTATCCAAAAATGATCAATAACACTAGTTTACCTACCGAGCATACTTCCTTGGAAGAAAAATCCGCTCCAAATCAAACTTAAGTTATCATTGATCAACCTAAAACATCAACTGCACATGACATGCCTCAACGGTACAATGAGCAGAGAAATAAAATATTATAGCAAGGAGTATTATCTAAGGATATCTTTAATGACAACATTCCAGTTTAAAAGTTGTATGTAGATGGATCCTCATGTGCCACTAGTAGTGGAGTAGGCCTTATTAATAATACTGCAGTAAACATTAATGTGGAATATGAACTTCATTTTCGATTCCAGACCTCCAAAAAAGAATGAAGAACTAATCATAGGCCTTGAGTTATCCTTATCACTAGGAGCCGAGTAGGTTATGGAACATAGTGATTATTAGTTAATTGTTAACTTGGTGCGTCAAATATATGGCGTCAAAAGAGATCCCATGATCAAGTATGTATATAAAACTATCATTTCTAAGTTTTCCAGAATAAAATTGGTCAGGATACTAAGGATAGAGAATGCCTGAGTAGATGCATTTGCTCAGCTAGATTCAGTAACCAGGACCGAACTCACGAGAACCATCCCAGTAGAGATTCTTACACATAAAAGTATAAATATGGAAGTTATGTTCAGTCTTATTACGATGGATTTGGGGACCTCATGTATGGATCCTATTATAACCTATAATGACAAAGGTGTATTACATGCTGACCTAAAAGATGTCAAGAAGATAAGGTATAAGGCAACCAATTATGTGCTAGAGTGAGGAGTTTTATACAAAAGGGGATGCATTGTTTTACAAATTCGATGTGTACACCTCATCGAGGTACTAAATTTGATCAGAGGGGTACATGAAGGTTCCTCATTAGTGTAATGGATAGCTATGTAGGGATACTATTTGCCGACTATAAAGGCAAACGATATTTTATTTGCCAAAATATATGATAAGTTTCAAAAGTTTGTTGCAATCCATAAAAGACCACGGGAAAATTTAACTATGATTACTTATTCTTAGCCTTTTCTTATTTGGGAAGTTTATCTGGTCATCCCATTACCGAGGACCATAGAAAGGTTCAAGTACTTGGTGGTTGTAGTGGATTACTTTACAAAATGGGTGGAGGTTGGGCCATTACTGGAAATGCCTTATGAAAGAGTTTTCCAGTTGATCTGGAAACATATCATATGTAGGTATGGAATGCCTATGCATTCATCATTGACCAAGACACTCAATTCGATAATGAGGAATTTGAGCAGTACTGCATTCAGTCCAAGATTCAAAAACTTCACTCTACACCCAAACACCCATAGTGTAATGGCCAAATAGGGTGCACCAACAAAACAATACTTGATGGGTTAAACAATAGGTTAGATGATGCTAAAGGAAACTAGATAAATGAGTTATAGAGTTTTCTTTAGGCATATGGAATTATGATGGGAATAGCCACAAGTGAGACTCCTTGCATGCTTACTTTTTGAACTAAGCCAATAGTGTCAGTCGAGATACATTTACCAACTCATATGGTGTTAAACTTTGATTCCGTTGAAAGTGATCTCATGATAATATTGGATCTAGACTTAATGGAGGAAGTTAGGGAGGATGCTGCACTCTGATTAACTTCTTTTCAACAAAGAGCTGCAAGATTTTACAATAGGAGGTTCAAGATGACTAAGTTGAAAGAGGGAGAGTATGTCCTTAAGAAGGTTATCCATGAAGGAAAG
Organism: Sambucus nigra; assembly: GCA_949130495.1. NCBI lineage: Eukaryota > Viridiplantae > Streptophyta > Magnoliopsida > Dipsacales > Adoxaceae > Sambucus > Sambucus nigra. The sequence goes on along the minus strand of OX422213.1, from coordinate 164,097,591 downwards.
AAGTTAGAAGAAAAATGGAATGGTCTTTATCTTATCTTGGCAGTCTCCAAACCAATAACTTATAGCTTAGAAACACTTAAAGTGTAAGTATTCAAGAATATTTGGAACACATATCATCTCAGGAAATATTATCAATAATTATGTTTTGTATTTGGTGTAATCATTTCATCTATTTTAATAGAATTTTGATTTGCAGTCAATTATGCTTCGTTTTTTCGTTTTTTTCGGAGTACGACGATGATACATCCCCAATAAATTATTCCAAATTCAAAAAAGAAAAAAAAATAGATTTCATGACAAGTGACGGATAAAAGTCCCTAAAACTTCATGTATGACCTAAAGTCAAAAACAAGAAGTTTTCCCGACCAAGTTAAATTGAGAAAAACCCTACAGTGTCTCCAATGGTAAATAATGAAAACACTTAGTTATAACAAACAACAAAGATTCGTTTTACCAAAGTACACTAGTAAAACCTAAGGATTAATACGTGGAGTTCGTAACTTGACCAATCACAAATCTATCAAGCAGGATAGTCAGTCTGGTTAGTCAATCGCATAGCCGATCAACTAATCGAAGGCTTGATTGTTAAGAAAAGACAAAAGTACATAAAGAAACATATTTGTAAAAGAAAGTCTTTTTCATTTCAATAAACATCCATGAAATAAAACATAGAGATGATATTGAAATAAAAATAAGTGATGCCAAGAAAAATAAAATCATTCCATTGGAGGGACATAAGTACTAGGTATAGTGGTAGTCTTAAAGTTCTTCACCCTGTTATGGTCACTGGTGATCAGGTGGTCCAACAAATAAAGGGAATAAATGTAAGAATCTTCAGCACGAAGAATGTAATCTTCAAAGGTACTTTCTCACCAAGTTGGAAGAACTGCATCAGTCGAAATCCTCTCAGAATCAATTCTGAATGGAAGGTCAGTATAGTACAACAATCCTAGATCATGCCAATGAAATAGTTCACTTTTTTCATCTACTTTTAACTGTGTTACCACGTTCAACCACCCCCACTTATAACCTTCCTGGCGAAGCTGCTCCAATTGATCGTATATATGAGTTATTAGCTCATCATAGTCATCCATACAGAATTATCTGGGTTCTTTATGGAAGTGAAAATTCAATCGATCCACTTGGTTATAGAGCTATTTAATAGTTTTATATTTATCCTTCAACAAGGTTGCCTGGTCGGCCAAAGTTTTCTGGGTTATTTCTTCATCCTTAATAGGCCGAGCAATGATCACCTTCCTAGATGATTAGCTAGATTTGGTCTTTTTCCTCTTCTATAATTTTTCCAATTCTTCCATTCGTCTGGAATTTTCGATCTCCAAGAAATAAGAACCTTGGTTTGGCACAACTTCAACAGATTTCTTTAAACTATCTAAATCATCCAGTAGATTGTTGTTTTCTTTTTCAAGAAGGTTATCAATGTCCTAAGAACTTTCCACCTCCGTGTTCAACAGTAAATCCTTCTTCTTGAAGGTCGATGTGATCTCTTGAAGCTTTTTATCAAAGTCCCAACTAGTACTCAAGGCCTCAAACTTGGCCTCATAGTCATAACGGAGAAATGCTTGGGTGTGATTGTGATTGTCTTAAAGTTTCTCAATCATTTCATTTTAGGATATATTATTCGCCACATCTCGGTAAAAAAGATAGTGCAGATGAAAATAGGCTTCCATGACCTAGCTTGAAGCATTCACATCGAGCAACCCTTCCAGCTCAGCCTCATGCTGACCTATATATCCAGCACTAAACAAGTTATTTCTATGTCTTAATAAATAAGTCTCAGAATAGATAATGACATTTCTCATAGAATTAAACTAGAAATCATAGCATAAGAACAATAAATCCGATCAAGAATAATGAGTAACCACAATTAAAAGAAAAAGCTAGCAAGTTGACTAAAGAAGACTTTACATTCATTACAAGGAAATGTTTTACACTGAGCTATTCCATTACAATCAAAAAGGAAAAAAAATAAAAAATACGCCCTTTTAAATATTTACCTCAAAAGTTGAAAGGAAATGATTAACCGAAATAATGGTTGAAATCTTGATGGCTGCACGTTTCCCAAAAGTACGAAAGGGCTAGCATAACTTTTGGTGGTTCGCTATTTTTCAAATTATTCGTAAAAATGCCACCAACTGAATACCGATGAAAAATTTACAACACCGAAAGGTCAAATGGCGACCATCTTTATGTTAGGACGTTGAGCAACGTTTTAGAACAACTCCCCCATCCTTATAATAAATCATCAAGCATGGAGTATTGGGGATTTTTTGTGTGTCGAAATTATTTATTCAGGTGGACCAATGAGAATGGACACATGTTCTCATACATGGCAACTTCGATACTCCTTATACACTTGGTCATATCTAGAGATAATTGATCGGCCAATAGGTTGACCAACATCAGGAATGTGAACCACTAAGAAGAGGAAATATTGTTCATATTGGGATATCAACAACCATTCTACACATGCCTTAGAAGATCAATGTCTTATTTGTCGTATATGGGTGTAAATGCTTGAATATACGAAGGAATTCCATCCCTTGTTTTCCAGGACCACTATAAATATATCATTTACCTTACCGCAAGGAACAAGTCAATTTTCTACAAGCAAGACTACAGAAAGTTCTATGTAATTACCCTTAATAGTAATACCCTAACGGTGGACATATGCTTTCCCTTAACTAAACCATGTTAAGAATCCTTTTTGTCTTGTTTATTTTCCTTCTAATTACTTATATAATTATCCGTGATTATGAAATCGATAATTTATAACTAAGGCAATATCTATACCAGTTTTGGACATTAATGGTCTCCAAAAACCTTATTAGAAAACTTCAAAAATCTTTAATCTTCTAGCATATAATCCACCCAAAATAAGCCTTGTGTGGCATCACTCTTAGATATGACAGTGTGGACACCCAATTACATTACCCCCATACACATGTACATAGGATCCCAACAAATTACTTTCTAATTCTGAACCCCGATTATTTTTCAAATCCTAACTAGAGGACGACTGAATGATTTTTTTTGCTTCATTTGACTTTGGTCAACTATTAAACACGAGAGTATCTCAACGCAACTTTATATATCTATGAATCCTCTTTCTAATGGTACATGTCGTATGCGAATTGGACTTTTGATTTGTATTTTATGGCTGGTTTATCGAAAATTCCATTTCAATGTGCCAATAAGCACACCACTTGCCTGTTGGCAAGATAAACATTATTTTGTCACCACATCTGGCACCCCTGCTAGTAGGCATGACAACTCCTATGCCGACCAACACCCCCTTAGGGTAACTCAGTCATTTTAACTTTTGGGGGTTACTTATTTAAGGAAACTGTGACCTCACCATTTTAGATCTTTCAATTTCGTAATTCATGCAACAACTCTATCACATCAGTCTAAAAAATATTCTCTTACAGTCTCTCACATCACCCTCTCACCTCACCATTTTCCACCACTCCACCACCATCCTTCACCTCCAAAAGTCATATTATAAAACCTCCACACATAAGAATTCAATCAAGTTAGATTGTTTGGACCCTTTTCATCCTATTTTGTCAATGTAGTAACATTTCACATATTTCATCACTTTTAGTAAATTTTCTACTTAATTCTTATATCCCCCATCACTAATCACATTTTTATTATTTATATATCTTCAAACTTATTTTCATAAATTTAAAACCCAAAAAGAGGGTCTATACTATAAACTCCAACTTAGAGTTTTTCTCATTTTTCCTTACACTTTCACCACCCTTGTAAACTATTCTATAAAATAAAAAGAGAATCTCTCATTTTAGATTTTTTTGTTAAACCCCACTTTGTTGACAATTCTAACAACATGGACTTTGATGCCGATTTAAGCTGTGTAGGCATCCCGAGATTACCTTGGAATTTGGATCCACATATATTTATTTCGTTTTGGTCTCACTAGTATTCTATGTATATATTTTATATATGTAGTTAGCTTACTTATTATATTCGTTTTTAGTGGTCCCATTGATAAGCGTACTCATTGTTTCACAATGACTCACGATCTGCTGCATCTGTCATAGTTTATCTATTAATAGTTAGCTTTTCACTTTTTAGCAATCTCGTGGACATTAGTATTCACTTGTTGATAGTGTGTCAAGGTCCGACACATTTCTCATAGTATATATATACCATTTTAATATTTTTATCTGTCACATTCATATGCATATTCTCTTTTTCATAGTGAGTCACAATCCAGTGCATCGTTCATAGCTTTGAACTTTTATTTATTTATTCACTTTTTAGGTGTCCCATTGACATGTGTATTCTCTTTTTCACAGTGGGTCAAAATCCAATAGATCTCTCATATAGTCTAACTATCTTTAATTATATTTATTTATTTTACTTTATCTCCTTAGAATGATTAGTTCTCGTCTTTTCCATATCGTGGATACGATGATTTCTCTCCTCACACACACACACACACACACACACACACACACATATATATATATATATATATATATATATATATATATATATGCATTTTCACCCCACACACGTTATATACACGTTTACTCATTTTAGGATACATAGAACATTTTATTTTCCACGAGAGACCGAAAGGGAGGAATGGGTGTCTAACACATTCCCATATCGTAACTTAGTATCCAAGCCAGTGATTCACTTTGATTTTATGCTTCAATAATATTATTTATTTCGTATCTTCATAGATGGATACCTTTTTCTGCCTCTTTTGAGTAAAATAGGTTAGCAATTCTAGTCTTTACACATTCAATCACTCTCACATCCTTGACGACGAACTCTTTATGTCTTTTTTAGCCCGTTAACGTCACGTAAGAAGTGGGAGGGGGAGGGGGAACTTTCTACCTCCTTCGTACAATCCTTCGGGGCTAGGATGGAATTAGTGGGGACTCCGTCGGGAATTATTTTTTATGAATAAACTCTATTTGCATGAGCTTTGTTTCCATTTTTCTTGTTTTTCTATTTTTCTATAAATGTTCTCTCATTTATATATTATTTTTCTTCTCATGCTCACAAGTCTTATATGCCATATTGATGTTATGATATCCATGCACATTTCTATCCAATATGCATATTTAATTATTACATTTATATACCATATTTTCTATCACATGCCTCATCTCACTTATATATATCCATGCTTTAATCACTTGTACATATATTATGTTTTATATTCACTTGTACATATTTTCCATGTCCACTTCACTCATCCAGATTCCCATGATCGATATCACTTACACATATCCATGCTTAGTTTTTTTATACATATCCACATGCTTCATGTATCACATGCTTCACATCACTTGTATATATCATATGCTTCATGTATATATTTCACATCACTTGTTTATATCCCCATGCCTTCCTCACTTACACATATTCTTATGTTACTCCTACTTTTTACACATACCTGTCTCACTTGTGTATATCCATATGTTTCGCACCTTGTACGTATTATCATGATTTGCTCACTTATACATACTTTATCTTACTTGTCCATATTATTCTACCCCTTTTTTTCTCACATGATCCATGTTACTTATATATATTTTATCACTTTACCCTACTTTTATGCTTAGTTCTTTTATCACATGACATCCATATATACATTACCGTGTTTTATTCCATGCTTAAAAGTTATACACATTCCTTTTGAATACATAAAACTTTTTTAAAAATACTAATTAAGACTCATGCATTTATACACACTACATTGCACAATCATTACATATTAACCTTATATTTTTCCATTAACGGGGAGTAACTTTGTGATGGGTTGTCGGTTCAGCAGGGTACGAAACCTAATCAATATGACTCCCACATTCCTTTCGACAAGTAACATTGATGTATATCAAACGGTTTCCTAGAATCATATCGGTTGATCGAACTCATGACGGGAGGTATATATAAGAAACTCATTCATGTATGTTGAGTATATCAAATTCTCTCATACACATAATCCCACCATAAAGTGTATCATGAGGTAACTCACGTACACTCGAGTATATCAAATGTTTATTTTGAAATGCATCGATGAATGATTTCCCTTATAAGAAAGATTTATATTGTGGAAGTCATGACAAAATATAAACCCTTTATACTTACCTTCGCTACAAAAAACTCGTACATATTCCTTCCCTAGGTAACTCATACCTAGATTATCGGTTGGAATGTGAAACTTCACCAAAAGTTCAGGTCATCTTACCGAATAATTTTGTAATATTTTGCTCCTTTTTACAACAGAACCATGCTCGTGAGTATAGAAACAATAAAACATATTTGCATCGTGTACCCCATTACTTTCCTAGACTAAAGTCTTTTCTGAAATTTCACACGTACCCTAGGCAGAACACAATACAAGTGAAACCATATAATAACAACTACACTGAGAGATTTATCACCATTTTGTCCCTTTTTTAAAAAATATCCAAAATATTCTTCTTCCAAAAGAAAAAAAATATCATTTCCCTCTCAGGTATGACCATATTCCTTATCTTTTCCTTGATCTGTATTGGATGGGATTCATTATCAAACCACATCGAAGAACTACTCCTTCATCAATCACTTCAATAGAAATTGAACGGTCTTATCACTAATTCAGCATAGAGAACCCCGATAAGAATGCTAATGCTTAGCTAAATCTGATGACTATACTTGCTCAAATCCCCACGAATATTGGTAGTCTGTAATAAAATATTCACGAGATACAAAGAAACAAGGGTCAAATCCCAGAGATACCAGATCAAGAAGTCATGATCAATGTTGGTTTTCCCGATGTTATCGGACCAAAAATGCCCAATCTAATATGGGCTCTAGAAGAATATCAATAGGCTCTACATTTTGTGATGCCTCTATGTTTCCCACCGATTAATGGGAGACCTCCTATACATCCATCGATTTTGGATATTTCTTTGCAAAGGGCTAACATTACCATTTCTTATCCTACCGATCCTAAGGAAAAAGAACTAAATCGAGTGAAGGAGGGTCTCAAAATGCTTTCTAAGAAATTATATTAAGTAAATATTTTAGGAAACTTTGTGGATTACACCCATATGTTCTCTTACCTAAATGCTAGACTGCCTAAGAAGTTCAAGATGTCGGACATCGAGAAGTTCGAATGAAATGGCCCACCAATTGTCTATCTCTAAAATTGCCATTTCTTCATGAGTTTACATGGGACTACAGAAGATATCATGGTCCAAATGTTTCAATACATCCACAAGGAGAGTGCCCACCACTCATTTTTATCATTGGAAGAATGTCGGATCCATAACTGGGAAGATGTTATAAGAGACTTGATGGCTCAGTATAAATACAACGAAGAGTTATAGGTGAAGTGATTAGACTTTGAGTTACTTAAGAAAGGCCCTGAAGATTCTATTAATAGATTCATAACTAGGAGGAGAGATAAATATTCAACCATGACCAAACTCTTGTCAGAAGAGGAACAAGTCAGCATAGTGAATAATAAGTTATGTTGCATATCCGTACTTCTATCGGTAATCAATATTGCCCTCACTTCAAAGCCCTATGGATGGATTGGGTTCAAATTAAAATGTATGCTTCTTATTAGAAAGGATAATTTGAGTCAAAGAATCCGTTTGGACAATTCACCCCTCGAAGGTATGATAAACCTGCTACTGCTGTCACTGCCATTAACAATAAATTTTCTCATCCTACTACCACATGGGTACCAAAACTCGTTTTGCAACAACTCAAAAGGAGTATAATTATCTGCATTCTCTTATTTGAAAAGTTGATCAAAATCTATTATCTTGCAACCTCATCAAACCTTGGACCCTCATCCACTTTTTCCCCCCTTCATAGATACTTCAAATATGATGCACGTTACGACTTCCACTAGACCTTCAGGCATACCATCGATAAATGTCACCACCTTAATAATGTCATCTAAGGCCTCATAGACAAAGGTGTTATTGACCCTCCTACAAAATTAAAACCAAACACTACTCAAAACTCCATACCCATGCACCAATTTGGCTTAAATGCCATTCTTACCGATAAATATCCTAACTTTAATCCCTATACCAGAATTAAACTTATCGATAAGCTTACCTTATCCATCATCCATGAAACATTCCCAGTATCCCTACAAATCTATCCATTATTCTTACTGCATCTCGATAATACTCATGATCGAATGCTCTCTTTCATGACAAGGGTGTGTGTTGCTGTCCAAACTCGATCATAAATATAAATAAGAATTTTCCTACTTTCCTAGAGCAACTGAGAAAATTTGGGATTAAATTCCCATTGGATCTCACCCTGGACAATGAAAGAATAAATGAAATATGCATAGAACCTCAAAAGTGGGGCCAAAAGTCTTATCAAAAGAATGCACTAAGAAGAGAAAAATACGGGAAGATTATGAGTTACTCACTTCCTTAAGGTTGAAAGGGTATTTGTCCCCTACTTCCAAACATTTTTATATCTCATGCGAGGATCTTTATGATGAGGCAATAGAAGTGGTAAAATACATTAACTTCTCTTGGAATATCCAAATTGTTACAAATGGATTGGGATATGGTTTCGATCCTTGAGATGACTTCAATAATGAGCCTAACATAAAAACTTTGGTTCATTCTCATAATTTTGTGGTGTGATCTCTTTCGAAGATCTTTTATCAAAAATCAATGGAGTTTATCTTTCTCTAGAATAGTTAAAGAAATTGGGTTCCTATTCTTCCCCCCATCCGTGAACAACATGACCCGATCAGGACGATACTATAAAAGATTCAGTCCTGTCATCATAAACTAAACTCGTAAATAAAGGAAAGAGGGTTGTTGAATAAATCCCAATGCTCAAAATGATAATGGAGGAGCGCAAAATACTTAAACAACTGAAGAATACTCAAGCTTAGATCACCTTGTGAGGACTTTAAATGTCTTCCCAAGTCCATAGAAATGACCTCATCAAATTCCTTACTTAAGCTACAGTTCCTCCCTCTACCTCCCTTGATGAGACAATTCCTATAGTCACTCTGACAGACACAAGGCATATTTCTTTTACCGATGAAGAGATTACAAAGTTTGGCCTTGATCATAACTATGGTCTTGACATATCTATTGAAGTTTTGGAGAAAACGATTCCTTTAATGCTCTTTGATAAATGTTCTGACTTGGGGAAATCTTTGGTGTGTGGGCTACAAGTCAACAATCTCACCCCAAAGTCTATTATCGTGTGTGTGTATGATAATACTCGATGAGAAGTAATGGGGTCAATACTAGTCACACTAGGCTTTTGCTCGATATGACCACAAATAAAATATTAATTAATTGACATTCCTACATGCTTCCATTTACTTATCGATCTCTCATGGCTTCATATCACTAAAATAGTGGCATTTTATCTTCACCAAAACTAATGTTCTTTGCAGACATCCAGGTTATTAACATTATTAGGGATGGTGATAATGTAACACCCCGCTTAATTAAATACCAGGTGATCAGTCCTATACCAATTTAAACAGAATTTACAGTTGGTTCATTCTTAACATCACTGCCAAGAAAAATTTGTTAATTAAATCACCTAATATCCAACTAAGCAGGAGTTAAAAATTATTCAAGTTTTAATATAAATAAAATCACCATTTTTTTAAAACATAACCCATTTAACACAATCCATTCACACAACGAATAACAACAAAGTACTATCAAAATTGAATTAGATGCAACTAGAATAAAATTCTCCAGTTTGAATATCTCAATACAATAATCCCATCAAAAATTAAATGTACCAAAACCAACATAAGAACTTAATTTGTCTATAATGGAGAAGAAATAACTACAATCCTCTTGGGCAACATGCCCTAAATGAAAGATCAACTACAGGGTATGAATCAATGAATATGAAAGCGTCTAAAAAAGTCCATGACTCCTTAGCATCCATACTTCGTCAAAATTTTAATCCTATATGGTTGGCGTCCCTCCGGCTGGACACCTGATATAAGAGATACAAGAGAGAAGTGAATATGCAAGAAGACGAGTCAGAGCACGATGTAAAAATGGTTTAGAAAACATCAAGTAAATAAATGCTATATTCAGCAATTATAATATACATGTTAGATTTATCGGACTCTCCCTGGAGATTCTCACCTCTCATCTAGAGTGCACACCTCACCTACCTTAAATCATACTAGGTACTATTCCCATGCTAACTAGTTCATATCAATGCCAATTAACCATAGCCCATATCTTTCCCACGTATTTACCTCGTAATACAGGTAATATATATATAAAATAAAGGAGGAGGGACTTTTTGTCCTCCCCAACTAATGGCTCGAATTAAATCTAAGAAATTTGATCTTTATCAACTGACGGTTAAGATTGGATGATGAGAGTTAAATGGACTTAAATCTGATGGCTCTACATGCAAGTTGAGAAACACCGTTGGAGCACAACAGTTATTACCAAAAATCATCATAAGGCTCGAGATGGCATATCTCTGTCACTTTGATAACATATCTCTCTCCACTTTTAAACCATTCTGTCACTCACCCACTCCCTCTTACTCAACCACTACCTCCGACTTTATCTAAAATCATGTGTAGAACCTCATCTCAAAATCTCTTTCTTTCTCACCTGGTTATTGATTTTCAGTATGTTATTTATCGAGAGAAAGAGAGTGCGCACATTTTTTTAGAGAGAGTTTTCTTCCAGTTTTGGTTGGAGCTGAGATTCATCAATCAGAAATAAAAATATCTCAGCCATAGTTGGTAGCTATGGTCGATACCACTTGGGTTTAGGTTTGTTTATTTCGGTAGAACCCAAATGGGTTTAGATTCCCAAAAATGCGATTGCCCCAAGGTCACTGTAGAACTTCTCTTAGATGCCTACGTATTTGTTTATTATTTTTGTATTTGTTGTTATGTCTACTATTTATAAAGAACAATTGTACAGAATTATGAATTATTAATATAATTAAAGAATTAAAACAGAATTACAGAAATGAAACACTTACTTGAATTTGCAAAAATAATAAAAGAATTAAAGATAAATCCGAGCCCGGTTATGAACAGTCTCCTTAAGACAATTTATTCCCTCCAATGTGCACCGAGGTTGATGAATATTGTCTCCCAAGATAGAACAGATTTTACAATTAATTATGTAGCACGGCAATAATTAATTACAACGAACTCAAATTCTGTGGCTTTTACTCAACAATAATGCAAGATATGTTATGCAGAAAAAGAATTTTTGAAGCAGATATGACTGGAATTTTCTGGGACAAAAATGACAGCAATTCAGGAGGAGGGAAATTTTTTCAATTTTAAATTCTGTAGGGGAAATGTTTAATTTATAGCTTTTGTGTTGACTGTTGGAACAGTCAACCGAAATTAACTGTCAAAAATAGTTAAACGAAATTAACTGTTGACTGTTGGCAATAACTGCCAACATTTTATTACTTAATTAATTAATTTCGTAATTAATTAATAATTAAAGCCCAGGAAGTTAAATAAATTCGGCCCAAAAATGTAGGAGATTTTTATAAGCCCGAGCCCGAGCCGAGCCTGACGGACGGACGGACGCACGCGTGTGCATGTGTACTTTTGACCGAAAGTCAACCCGTGCATAGCTTAGGTCATCTCCCCTTCAAAGAGTTGGGATACCCCAAGGCATCCAAGCCTTAGTCCATACTTGGGGTGTTATTAACTCATCAAATTTTCACTACTCTTCCAATGTGGGACAAGAGTTTAAACACACCCAATTCATTAACTTTCATTGCTTTGTGAGTCACTTTGGGGACATATTTATCATTCATAACTTATTAAAATTGGACGTATGAATATACTACATTAATCTCCTTGCGGAGGTGAATGCGTTCGTATATGGTCCCACAATTTTCGTAGTGTGGGTCCAACCTAAATTTGAGCTCAAAGTTGCTCAAAATTCTGTCCAAAAAATTCTGGACAACTTTCTAAAACCCAATTCAAGTCCAATTTTCCAACAATCCCCCACATGAATGATATATCGCTATAAATAAAACCAAACAGATGCTAATGCAGATGGAGACACAAGTTGAGTAAAACTGAAGACTTATTGCATCAGGAGAAGTAGCCTAGTGGCCTTGAACTTTTCGTAGTGATATACTATCGGATTTACTTGGTTAATCAGTAGACTTCAGTCCTTGAACCGCTAACCATTTTTGTAAACCTAGACAACAATATTCACACAACAATTCTTCAACACAGCTGGTTCTCAGGTTTGTGCTCATTTTGGCCGTGAACACCACTTGGTTCTGCAAGTATTTTAGAGAATATGCCTTTTATTATTCTCATAGAAGTGGCCCCCTTCTTACTCACGTAGGTGACTTCCATAAAGAGTATTCTGCAATACCCCACTTAGATGTACTAAGATATAGATGTCATTAAAAGAATAAATTATCCTCATTTCACGGCAGATATGCACTGTCTTATCTTTGGAATGGATAGGATTAAATATCCTCCAGTGCTTACTGAATACAACGTAGTTTGGTTTGCCCATTTAAACTAGATCTTGGGATCTCCAGTCATCTTGGTTGGGTTGCCACTATATTGATTCTTATTTATTTAAAGGCTTTAGACCCATTCCTGTCGATGATCTTTCAACTTGCACTTGGTTTAAACCTTTCGTTAGTGGATTCGATATTTTATCTTTTGACTTTACATAGTCATTTGAGATAATTCCGTTTAAGAGAAGTTGTCTAACGTTATTGTGTCGACGACGAATATGTCGTGACTTTCCGTTATACATGTCATTTTGTGCCCTTCCAATCGCTGATTGGCTATCGCAGTCTATACATATTGCGGGCAGAGGTTTAGACCAATTTGGAACATCCTATAAGAACTTTCGAAGCCATTCATCTTCTTCTCCACCTTTGTCTAGTGCAATGAATTCAGATTCCATTATCGATCTAGCAATGCACGTTTGTTTTGAGGATTTCCAAGATACGGTTGCACCTCCAAGGGTAAACACATACCAACTCGTAGACTTAGAGCCTTTTGTATCAGATATCCAATTTGCATCGCAATGTCCTTCAAGAACAACTGGATATTTTGAGTAGTGCAGTCCATAGTTTTGAGTATATTTTAAATAACCCAAAACTCTCAATATAGCTTTCCAGTGATCTCTTCCTGGATTACTCGTAAATTAACTTAGCTTACTTATTGAGTATGCTATGTCTGGTCTCGTACAGTTCATGATATACATTAAGCTGCTGATAATACGAGAATATTCTAATTGAGATATGCTTTCAGCATTGATTCTTGCAAGATGTAAATTTACATCTACAGGTGTCTTGGTAGGACAAATATCATACTTCTTGAATTTTTCAAGTACTTTCTCTATGTAATGAGATTGAGATAATATAAGTCCATCCGATGTTCTAGAAATTTTAATTCCTAATATACCATCGGTGATTCCCATATCTTTCATGTCAAATCTACTACTCAACATTTGTTTTGTAGTTTTGACAATTTCCAAGTCACTGCCCATGATAAGCATATCATCAACATAGAGGCATACAATGACATATCCATTATGAATGTATTTAAAGTAAACACATTTATCGCATTCTTTAATTTTGAAACCATTTGATAACATTGCATTATAAAAATTTTCATGCCATTGCTTAGGTGCTTGTTTTAATCCATATAGTGATATAACAAGCTTACATACTTTTCCTTCTTGTCCGGGAGATTTGAACCCTTCAGGTTGCTCCACATAAATTTCCTCGTCTAGTTCACCGTTTAAGAATGCAGTTTTTACATCCATTTGATGTATTTCAAGTCCATTAATAATAGATATTGCTATTAACATCCGAATGGACGTTATTCTCGTTACCGATGAATATGTATCGAAGTAATCTAACCCTTCCTTTTGCCCATAGCCTTTAGCTATAAGTCTAGCTTTATATTTATCAATTGATCCATTTATAACCTAAAGGTTTTGAACCTGGTGAAAGATCCACTAGTTCCCATGTATGATTTTGCAATATGGATTCAATTTCACTATTAATTGCATCTTTCCAATTGGAAGCATCGGGTAAGGATATAGCTTCTTTATACAACTGAGGTTCATTTTCTAACAAATATGTTAGAAAATCCCAACCGAAAGAAGTCAAGGTTTTTGCTCTTTTACTAAGTCTTGGTTCATCCTCTATTGATTCAATAGGTTGACGAGTGCCACTTGTAGTAGCTTGATTTGACCTTTTAGAAGGACCAGATTCTCGGTTCATGTTACACGGGAATTCATTTTCAAAAAATGAAGCATCCCTCGATTCAATAACCGTATTTACATGATTGTCCAAAATATCAGATTTACAAACTAAAAATCGATATGCATTGCTATTAGTAGCATAACCGATGAATACTAAATCCACAGTTTTTAGCCCTATTATTACCTTTTTAGGTTTAGGAACCATCACTTTGGCTAAGCACCACCACACTCGTAAATATTTATAGGAAGGTCTTCGACCTTTCCATAATTCATAAGGTGTCTTGTGAGTCTTTTTGTGAGGTACTTTACTGAGAATGTAATTAGCAGAAAGTAAAGCTTCCCCCCCACAAATTTTGTGGAGCTCCTGAACTTAATAACATTGAGTTCATCATTTCTTTCAAAGTACGGTTTTTGCGTTCAGCAACACCATTCGATTGAGGAGAATAAGGAGCGGTTGTTTGATGAATAATCCCATTTTCAGAACAAAATTCCTCAAATGGATATTCATATTCACCTCCTCTATCACTTCTAATAGCCTTTATCGTTTTATTTAATTGATTCTCAACTTCATTCTTATATTGTTTAAATGCATTAATAGCCTCATCTTTACTATGTAACAAATATACATAGCAATATTTTGTGCAATCGTCAATAAAAGTAATAAAATACTTTTTCCCACCTCTAGTTTGAACAAATTTTAAATCACAAATATCGGTGTGAATTAAATCAAAAGGTTCAGTTATCCTTTCAATAGAATGAAAAGGTAATCTAGCTAATTTAGATTCCACACAAATTTCACATTTATGATTTTTATCAATATTAAATATTAGCAAAAATTCCAAGTTAATTAATCTACGCAATGTATCAAAATTAACATGTCCCAATCTAGCATGCCAAATATTAGATCACTCAATCAAGTAAGAAGAACTAGCAATTTCATTCATTGAAACAGATGTTTTGGGGGTTACAGTAAGAACATTGAGTTTAAAGAGCCCCTCATTTAGGTAGCCCTTTCCTACATAGATGTCATTTTTAGACAACACAAAGCGATCAGACACAAACACAAGCTTGAAACCATTTTTAGTAAGAAGGGATCCAGAAATCAGATTCTTTCGGATATCAGGCACGTGAAGAACATTGTTAAGAGGAAGTTCCTTTGCAGAAGTCATTTTAAGAGTTATCTTTCCTTGTCCCACCACCTTCGAAGTGCAAGAATTTCCCATAAATAGATTTTCTTCATTTTCCAAAGGCTTTTTGGTGGTGAACATCCATTTGTTTTCACAAATATGTCGTGTGGCTCCAGTATCCACCCACCATTCCTTGGTATTTCCAACCACGTTACATTCAGAGACAACGGCAGAAAGATTCATATCCGCCAAATCATTGATGATATTCACACCCTCAGTTACATTTGATTGAGGATTGTTTTGATTTTGCTTCTTCGGCTTACGACACTCGCTTGAGCGGTGTCCAGGTTTACCACAATTGTAGCATTTGCCTTTGAACTTTTTCTTGTTATGTTTGGAAGTACCTTCCCCATCATACTTTCGTTTGTTCTTCTTAGGACCTTCAATGACATGGACCTTTGTTTCCATTGGATTCTTCCCACTTTTCTTTAGAGACTCACGGTTGTCTTCTTCGATTCTTATCCTGACCACCAAGTCCAAGATGGTGGCAACTTTTCAACAATTACAGCAACTTGGAAAATTTCACTAATTGACATTCCTTCAGCATGAATGTCGTGGAGGATCACTTGGAAATCTTGCACTTGCGAGATCACAGATTTAGAATCAACCATTTTGAAGTCCATCAAATGCCCAACGATAAATTTCTTCATCCCAGCATCTTCAGTTTTATACTTCTTTTCCAAACATTCAATAATTCCTTGGATGTTTTGATCGTGCAGTGGACATGGTACAATGTCTTGTCCAAGTAAGACAGAATATAATTCCGGCATAGGTAGTCCGAATGCTTCCAAGCATCGACAGCAGCGACCTTTTTAGCGTCATCTCACTCTTGAATAGAGGGGCAATCTTCATATACAAACCTGCCCAGTTGGTATGTAGCGATATAGAAATACATTTATCCTTGCCAACGTTTGAAGTCAGTCCCAATGAACTTTTCCGATTTCTCCCCGTGTGGCATAGATACGGGTGCAGTCACATTTGTGTTGGTGACAATCATTTTCGTAGGAATAGTGTTCGTACTTTTCGATTCCATTTCAGTTACAAAAATAGAATTTTTATCAATGATAAAATTCATATATAATGAATTAACCAAAGCAGAATACAAATTGCTGTGCACCAATTTCCTCCAAATATAATTCACAATAAATGAATTCCAAAATAATTCCAAATAAAATTCAGAATTAAACTATAATATAAACAGAATTTCGTACAAAACAGAATTAAATATAAAATCTGTGTCACACTAATTTTTAATAATAAAAATAATTCTGTACAAAACAGAATTATAATTTAAAGATTAAAATTTTTACATAAACAGATTTTAACAAGAATACACAAATAAAATTTTATTTTCGAAAACATAACATAAAACAGTATAGAAATTAATTTCTATATCAAAACTATTTTACTAATTTCTACAATAAAGCAGTAAATTAATTCATTTTATACTGTCAAAACAGATTTATTTTCAACAAATAAATTTTTGTAATAAAAAAAAAATTTGTACACTAAAAAACAGTAGAACTTTATAAATTTGTCTTAAGATTATTATGTCTACTATTTATAAATAACAATTGTACAGAATTATGAATTATTAATATAATTACAGAATTAAAACAGAATTACAGAAATGAAACACTTACTTGAATTTGCAGAAATAATAAAAGAATTAAAGATAAATTCGAGCCCTGTTATGAACCGTCTCCTTAAGACAATTTATTCCCTCCAATGTGCTCCGAGGTTGATGAATATTGTCTCCCAAGATAGAAAGGATTTTCCAATTAATTATGTAGCACGACAATAATTAATTACAACGAACTCAAATTCTATGACTTTTACTCAACAACAATGCAAGATATGTTATGCAGAAAAAGAATTTTTGAAACAGATATGACTGGAATTTTCTGGGACAAAAATGACAGCAATTCAGGAGGAGGGAAATTTTTTGAGTTTTAAATTCTGTAGGGGAAACGTTTAATTTATAGCTTTTGTGTTGACTGTGGGAACAGTCAACCGAAATTAACTGTCAAAAACAGTTAAACGAAATTAAATGTTGACTGTTAGCAATAACTGCCAAAAGTTTATTAATTAGTTAATTTCGTAATTAATTAATAATTAAAGCCCAGAAAGTTAAATAAATTCGGCCCAAAAATGTAGGGGATTTTTATACGCCCAAGCCCGAGCACGAGCCGGCCAGACGGATGGACGCGCGCGCGTGCGTGTGGACTTTTGACCGAAAGTCAACCCGTGCATAGCTTAGGTCATCTCCCCTTCAAAGAGTTGGGATACCCCAAGGCATCCAAGCCTTAGTCCATACTTGGGGTGTTATTAACTCATCAAATTTCCACTACTCTTCCAATGTGGGGCAAGAGTTTAAACACACCCAATTCATTAACTTTCATTGCCTTGTGAGTCACTTTGGGGACATATTTATCATTCATAACTTATTAAAATTGGACGTATGAATATACTACATTAATCTCCTTGCGGAGGTGAACGCGTTCGTATATGGTCCCACGATTTTCGTAGTGTGGGTCCCACCTAAATTTGAGCTCAAAGTTGCTCAAAATTCTGTCCAGAAAATTCTGGACAACTTTCTAAAACCCAATTCAAGTCCAATTTTCCAACAATCCCCCACATGAATGATATATCGCTATAAATAAAACCAATCAGATGCTAATGCAGATGCAGACACAAGTTGAGTAAAACTGAAGACTTATTGCATCAGGAGAAGTAGCCTAGTGGCCTTGAACTTTCCGTAGTGATATACTATCGAATTTACTTGGTTAATCAATAGGCTTCACGTCCTTGAACCGTCAACCATTTTTGTAAACCTAGACAACAATATTCACACAACAATTCTTCAACATAGTTGGTTCTCACGTTTGTGCTCATTTTGGCCTTGAACACCACTTGGTTCCGCAAGTATTTTAGAGAATATGCCTTTCATTATTCTCATAGAAGTGGCCCCCTTCTTACTCACATAGGTGACTTCCATAAAGAGTATTCTACAATACCCCACTTAGACGTACTAAGATATAGATGTCATTAAAAGCATAACTTATCCTAATTCCGCGGTAGATATACACTGTCTTATCTTTGGAATGGATAGGATTAAATATCCTCCAGTGCTTACTGAATACAACGTAGTTAGGTTTTCCCATTGAACCTAGATCTTGGGATCTCCACTTAGCTAGGTTGGGTTGCCACTATATTGATTCTTATTTATTTATAGGCTTTAGACCCATTCCTCTCGATGATCTTTCAACTTTCTCTCGGTTTAAACCTTTCGTTAGTGGATCCGATATATTATCTTTTGACTTTACATAGTCAATTGAGATAATTCCGTTTGAGAGAAGCTGTCTAACGGTATTGTGTCGACGACGAATATGTCGTGACTTTCCATTGTACATATCATTTTGTGCCCTTCCAATCGCTGATTGGCTATCGCAATGTATACATATTGCGGGCACAGGTTTAGACCAATTTGGAACATCCTCTAAGAAATTTCGAAGCCATTCATCTTCTTCTCCACCTTTGTCTAGTGCCATGAATTCAGATTCCATTGTCGATCTAGCAATGCACGTTTATTTTGAGGATTTCCAAGATACGGCTGCACCTCCGAGGGTAAACACATACCCACTCGTAGACTTAGAGCCTTTTGTACCAGATATCCAATTTGCATCGCAATGTCCTTTAAGAACATCTGGATATTTTGAGTAGTGCAGTCCATAGTTTTGAGTATATTTTAAATAACCCAAAACTCTCAATATAGCTTTCCAGTGATCTCTTCTTGGATTACTCGTAAATTGACTTTGCTTACTTATTGAGTATGCTATGTCCGGTCTCGTACAGTTCATGATATACATTAAGCTACCGATAATACGAGAATATTCTAGTTGAGATATGCTTTCACCATTATTTCTTGCGAGATGTAAATTTACATCTACAGGTGTCTTGGTAGGACTAATATCATACGTCCTGAATTTTTCAAGAACTTTCTCTATGTAATGAGATTGATATAATATAAGTCCATCCAATGTTCTAGAAATTTTAATTCCTAATATAACATCGGCGATTCACATATCTTTCATGTCAAATCTACTACTCAACATTTGTTTTGTAGTTTTCACAATTTCCAAGTCACTACCCATGATAAGCATATCATCAACATAGAGGCATACAATGACATATCCATTATGAATGTATTTAAAGTAAACACATTTATCTCATTCATTAATTTTGAAACCATTTGATAACATTGCATTATCAAATTTTTCATGCCATTGCTTACTTGCTAGTTTTAATCCATATAGTGATTTAACAAGCTTACATACTTTTCCTTCTTGTCCCAGAGATTTTAACCCTTCAGGTTGCTCCATATAAATTTCCTCGTCTAGTTAACCGCTTAAGAATGAAGTTTTTGCATCCATTTGATGTATTTCAAGTCCATTAATAACAGATATTGCTATTAACATCCGAATGGACGTTATTCTTGTTATCGGTGAATATGTGTCGAAGTAATCCAACCCTTTCTTTTGCCTATAGCCTTTAGCTACAAGTCTAGCTTTATATTTATCAATTGATCCATTTTTAACCTAACGGTTTTGAACCTGGTGGAAGATCCACTAGCTCCCATGTATGATTTTGCAATATGGATTCAATTTCACTATTAATTGCTTATTTCCAATTGGAAGCATCGGGTAAGGATATAGCTTCTTTATACGATTGAGGTTTATTTTCTAACAAATATGTTAGAAAATCCGGACCGAAAGAAGTCGAGGTTTTTGCTCTTTTACTATGTCTTTGTTCATCCTTTATTGATTTAATAGGTTGATGAGTACCACTTGTAGTAGCTTGATTTGTCCTTTTAGAAGGACCAGATTCTCGCGTCATGTTATATGGGAATTCATTTTCAAAAAATGAAGCATCCCTCGATTCAATAACCGTATTTACATGAATGTCTGAAATCTCATATTTACAAACTAGAAATCGATATGCACTGCTATTAGTAGCATAACCAAATGAATACACAATCCACGATTTTTAGCCCTATTCTTACCTTTTTAGGTTTAGGAACCATCACTTTGGCTAAGCACCCCCACACTCATAAATATTTATAGGAAGGTCTTCGACCTTTTCATAATTCATAAGGTGTCTTGTGAGTCTTTTTGTGAGGTACTTTATTGAGAATGTAATTAGCAGAAAGTAAGTCTTCCCCCCCACAAATTTTGTGGAGCTCCTGAACTTAATAACATTGAGTTCATCATTTCTTTCAAAGTAAGCTTTTTGCGTTCAGCAACACCATTCGATTGAGGAAAATAAGGAGCGGTTGTTTGATTAATAATCCCATTTTCAGAACAAAATTCCTCAAATGGATATTCATATTCACCTCCTCTATCACTTCTAATAGCCTTTATCATTTTCCTTAATTGATTCTCAACTTCATTCTTATATTGCTTAAATGCATTAATAGCCTCATCTTTACTATGTAACAAATATACATAGCAATATTTTGTGCAATCGTTAATAAAAGTAATAAAATACTTTTTCCCACCTCTAATTTGAACAAATTTTAAATCATAAATATCGGTGTGAATTAAATCTAAAGGTTCAGTTATCTTTTAAATAGAATGAAAAGGTAATCTAGCTAATTTAGATTCCACACAAATTTCACATATATGATTTTTATTAATATTAATTTTTGGCAAAAATTCCGAGTTAATTAATCTACGCAATGTATCAAAATTAACATGTCCCAATCTAGCATGCCAAATATTAGATTACTCAATCAAGTAAGAAGAACTAGCAATTTCATTCATTGAAACAGATGTTTTTGGGGTTACAGTAAGAACAATTAGTTTAAAGAGCCCCTGATTTAGGTAGCCCTTTCCTACATACAAGTCATTTTTAGACAACCCAAAGCGATCAGACACAAACACAGGCTTGAAACCATTTTTAGTAAGGAGAGATCCAGAAATCAGATTCTTTCGGATATCAGGAACATGAAGAACATTGTTGAGAGTAAGTTCCTTTCCAGAAGTTATTTTAAGAGTTATCTTTCCTTATCCCACCACCTTCGAAGTGGAAGAATTTCCCATAAAGAGATTTTCTTCATTTTCCAAAGGCTTATACGTGGTGAACATCCATTTGTTTCAACAAATGTGTCATGTGGCTCCAGTATCCACCCACCATTCCTTGGTATTTCCAACCAAGTTACATTCAGAGACCATGGCAGAAAGATTCATATTCGCCAAATCATTGACGATATTCACACCCTTAGTTACATGTGATTGAGGATTGTTTTGATTTTACTTCTTCAGCTTACGACACTCGCTTGAGCGGTGTCTAGGTTTACCATAATTGTAGCATTTGCCTTTGAACTTTTTCTTGTTATGTTTCGAAGTGCCTTCCCCATCATACTTTCGTTTGTTCTTCTTAGGACCTTCAACGACATGGACCTTTGTTTCCATCAGATTCTTCCCACTTTTCTTTTGAGGCTCACGGTTGTCTTCTTCGATTCTTAGCCTAACCACCAACTCCTCCACATTCATCTCCTTACGCTTGTGCTTGAGATAGTTTTTGAACAAAGTCCAAGATGGTGGCAACTTTTCAACAATTGCAGCAACTTGGAAAGTTTCACTAACTGACATTCCTTCAGCATGAATGTCGTGGTGGAACACTTGGAATTCTTTCACTTGCGAGATCACAGATTTAGAATCAATAATTTTGAAGTCTAGAAAAACGCCCAACGATAAATTTCTTCATCCCAGCATATTCAGTTTCATACTTCTTTTCCAAAGAATTCCATAATTCCTTGGATGTTTTGATCGTGCAGTAGACATGGTATAATGTCTTGTCCAAGTAAGCCAGAATATAATTCCGGCATAGGTAGTCCAAATGCTTCCAAGCATCGACAACATCAACCTTTTCAGCGTCATCTCCCTCTTGAAAAGAGGGGCAATCTTCATATACAAACCTGCCCAGTTGGCAAGTAGTGAGATAGAAGTACTTTGTCCTTGCCAACGTTTGAAGTCAGCCCCAATGAACTTTTCCGGTTTCTCCCCGTGTGGCATAGATACGGGTGCAGTCACATTTGTGCTGGTGACAATCATTTTCGTAGGAATAGTGTTCGTACTTTGCGATTCCATTTCTGTAACAAAAATAGAATTTTTATCAATGATAAAATTCATATATAATGAATTAACCAAAACAGAATACAAAATTCTGTGAACCAATTTCCTCCAAATATAATTCACAATAAATGAATTCCAAAAGAATTACAAATAAAATTCAGAATTAAACTATAATATAAACAGAATTCCGTACAAAACAGAATTAAATATAAAATCTGTGTCACACTAATTTTTAATAATAAAAAGAATTCTGTACAAAACAGAATTATAATTTAAAGATTAAAAATTTTACATAAACAAATTTTAACAAGAATACACAAATAAAATTTTATTTTCTTAAACATAATATAAAACAGTATAGAAATTAATTTCTATATCAAAATTGTTTTACTAATTTCTACAATAAAGCAATAAAATAATTCATTTTATACTGTCAAAACAGATTTATTTTCAACAAATAAATTTCTGTAATAAAAAAAAAATTGTACACTAAAAAATAGTAGAACTTTATAAATTTGTCTTAAGATTGTTATGCCTACTATTTATAAATAACAATTGTACAGAATTATGAATTATTAATATAATTTCAGAATTAAAACAGAATTACAGAAATGAAACACTTACTTGAATTTGCAGAAATAATAAAAGAATTAAAGATAAATCTGAGCCCTGTTATGAACAGTCTCCTTAAGATAATTTATTCCCTCCAATGTTCTCCGAGGTTGATGAATATTGTCTCCCAAGATAGAACGGATTTTCAAATTAATTATGTAGCAGGACAATAATTAATTACAAGGAACTCAAATTCTGGGGCATTTACTCAACAACAATACAAGATATGTTATGCTGGAAAAAGAATTTTTGAAACAGATATGACTGGAATTTTCTGTGACAAAAATGACAGCAATTCAGGAGGAGGGAAATTTTTTCAGTTTTAAATTCTGTAGGGGAAATGTATAATTTATAGCTTTTATGTTGACTGTTGGAACATTCAGCCAAAATTAACTGTCAAAAACAGTTAAACAAAATTAACTGTTTACTGTTGGCAATAACTGCCAACAGTTTATTAATTAATTAATTAATTTCGTAATTAATTAATAATTAAAGCCCAGAAAGTTAATTAAATTCGGCCAAAAAATGTAGGAGATTTTTATAAGCCCGAGCCCGAGCCCGACGGACGGACGCGCGCGTGTGGACTTTTGACCGAAAGTCAATCCGTGCATAGATTAGGTCATCTCCCCTTTAAAGAGTTGGGATACCCCAAGGCATCCAAGCCTTAGTCCATAGTTGGGGTGTTATTAACTCATCAAATTTCCACTACTCTTCCAATGTGGGACAAGAGTTAAAACACACCCAATTCATTAACTTTCATTGCTTTGTGAGTCACTTTGGGGACATATTTATCATTCATAACTTATTAAACTTGGACGTATGAATATACTACGTTAATCTCCTTGCGGAGGTGAACGCGTTCGTATATGGTCCCACGATCTTCGTAGTGTGGGTCCCACCTAAATTTGAGCTCAAAGTTGCTCAAAATTATGTCCAGAAAATTCTGGACAGCTTTCTAAAACCCAATTCAAGTCCAATTTTCCAACAATACCCCACATGAATGATATATCGCTATAAATAAAACCAAACAGATGCTAATGCAGATGCAGACACAAGTTGAGTGAAACTGAAGACTTACTGCATCGGGAGAAGTGGCCTAGTGGCCTTGAACTTTCCTTAGTGATATACTATCAAATTTACTTGGTTAATCAATAGACTTCACATCCTTGAACCGTCAACCGTTTTTGTAAACCTAGACAACATTATTCACACAAGAATTCTTCAACACAGTTGGTTCTCACGTTTGTGCTCATTTTGGCCGTGAACACCACTTGGTTCCGCAAGTATTTTAGAGAATATGCCTTTCATTAATCTCATAGAAGTGGCCCCCTTCTTACTCACGTAGGTGACTCCATAAAGAGTATTCTGCAATACCCCACTTAGACGTACTAAGATATTGATGTCATTAAAAGCATAACTTATCCTAATTTCACGACAGATATGCACTTTCTTATCTTTAGAATGGATAGTATTAAATATCCTCCAGTGCTTACTGAATACAACGTAGTTCGGTTTGCCCATTGAACCTAGATCTTGGGATCTCCACTTAGCTAGGTTGGGTTGCCACTATATTGATTCTTATTTATTTATAGGATTTAGACCCATTCCTCTCGATGATCTTTCAACTTGCTCTCGGTTTAAACCTTTCGTTAGTGGATCCGATATATTATCTTTTGACTTTACATAGTCAATTGAGATAATTCCGTTTGAGAGAAGTTGTCTAACGGTATTGTGTCGACGACGAATATGTCGTGACTTTCCGTTATACATGTGATTTTGTGCCCTTCCAGTCGATGATTGGCTATCGCAATGTATACATATTGCGGGCACAGGTTTAGACCAATTTGGAACATCCTCTAAGAAATTTCGAAGCCATTCATCTTCTTCTCCAGCTTTGTCTAGTGCAATGAGTTCAGATTCTATTTTCGATCTAGCAATGCACGTTTGTTTTTGGGATTTCCAAGATACGACTTCACCTCCGAGGGTAAACACATACCCACTCGTAGACTTAGAGTCTTTTGTATTACGTATCCAATTTTCATCGCAATGTCCTTGAAGAACAGCTGGATATTTTGAGTAGTGCAGTCCATAGTTTTGAGTATATTTTAAATAACCCAAAACTCTCAATATAGCTTTCCAGTGATCTCTTCCTGGATTACTCATAAATCGACTTAGCTTACTTATTGAGTATGATATGTCCGATCTCGTACTGTTCATGATATACATTAATTTGTCAATAATAGGAGAATATTCTAGTTGAGATATGCTTTCACCATTATTTCTTGCAAGATGTAAATTTACATCTACAGGTGTCTTGGAAGGACTAATATCATACTTCTTGAATTTTTCATGTACTTTCTCTATGTAATGAGATTGAGATAATATAAGTCCATCGGATGTTCTAGAAATTTTAATTCCTAATATAACATCGGCGATTACCATATCTTTCATGTCAAATCTACTACTCAATATTTGTATTGTAGTTTTGACAATTTCCAAGTCACTACCCATGATAAGCATATCATCAACATAGAGGCATGCAATGACATATCCATTATGACTGTATTTAAAGTAAACATATTTATCGCATTCATTAAATTTGAAACCATTTGATAACATTGCATTATCAAATTTTTCATGCCATTGCATAGGTGCTTGTTTTAATACATATAGTGATTTAACAAGCTTACATACTTTTCCTTCTTGTCCGGGAGCTTTGAACCCTTCAGGTTGCTCCATATAAATTTCCTCATCTAGTTCACCATTTAAGAATTCAATTCTTGCATCCATTTGATGTATTTCAAGTCCATTAATAACAGCTATTGCTATTAACATCCGAATGGACGTTATTCTTGTTATCGGTGAATGTGTCGAAATAATCCAACCCTTCCTTTTGCATATAGCATTTAGCTACAAGTCTAGCTTTATATTTATCAATTGATCCATTTATAACCTAACGGTTTTTAATTTGGTGGAAGATCCACTAGTTCCCATGTATGATTTTGTAATATGGATTCAATTTCACTATTAATTGCTTCTTTCCAATTGGAAGCATCGGGTAAGGATATAGCTTCTTTATACGATTGAGGTTCATTTTCTAAAAAATCTGTTAGAAAATCCAGATCGAAAGAAGTCGAGGTTTTTGATCTTTTACTACATCTTGGTTCATCCTCTATTAATTCAATAGGTTGATGAGTACCACTTGTAGTAGCTTGATTTGACCTTTTAGAAGGACCAGATTCTCCGGTCATGTTATACCGGAATTCATTTTCAAAAAATGAAGCATCCCTCGATTCAATAACCGTATTTACATGAATGTCCAAAATCTCGGATTTACAAACTAGAAATCGATATGCACTGCTATTAGTAGCATAACCGATGAATACACAATCCACGGTTTTTGGACATATTCTTACCTTTTTAGGTTTAGGAACAATCACTTAGGCTAAGCACCCCCACACTCGTAAATATTTATAGGAAGGTCTTCGACCTTTCCATAATTCATAAGGTGTCTTGTGAGTCTTTTTGTGAGGTACTTTATTAAGAATGTAATTATTAGAAAGAAAGGCTTCCCCCCACAAATTTTGTGAAGCTCCTGAACTTAATAACATTGAGTTCATCATTTCTTTCAAAGTACGGTTTTTGCGTTCAGCAACACCATTCGATTGAGGAGAATAAGGAGCGGTTGTTTTATGAATAATCCCATTTTCAGAACAAAATTCCTCAAATGGATATTCATATTCACCTACTCTATCACTTCTAATAGCCTTTATCGTTTGGCTTAATTGATTCTCAACTTCATTCTTATATTGTTTAAATGCATTAACAGCCTCATCTTTAATATGTAACAAATATACATAGCAATATTTTGTGCAATCGTCAATAAAAGTAATAAAATACTTTTTTCCACCTCTAGGTTGAACAAATTTTAAATCACAAATATCAGTGTGAATTAAATCTAAAGGTTCAGTTATCGTTTCAATAGAATGAAAAGGTAATCTATCTAATTTAGATTCCACACAAATTTCACATTTATGATTTTTATCAATATTAAATTTTGTCAAAAATTCCAAGTTAATTAATATACGCAATGTATCAAAATTAACATGTCCCAATCTAGCATGCCAAATATTAGATTACTCAATCAAGTAAGAAGAACTAGAAATTTCATTCATTGAAACGGATGTTTTTGGGGTTAGAGTAAGAACATTATGTTTAGAGATCCCCTCATTTAGGTAGCCCTTTCCTACATACATGTCATTTTTAGACAACACAAAGCGATCAGACACAAACACAAGCTTGAAACCATTTTTAGTAAGGAGGGATCCATAAATCAGATTCTTTCGGATATCAAGCACGTGAAGAACATTGTTGAGAGTAAGTTCCTTTCTAGAAGTCATTTTAAGAGTTATCTTTCCTTGTCCCACCACCTTCGAAGTGGACGAATTTCCCATAAAGAGATTTTTTTCATTTTCCAAAGGCTTATAGGTGGTGAACATCCATTTATTTGCACAAATGTGTCGTGTGGCTCCAGTATCCACCCACTATTCCTTGGTATTTTCAACCAAGTTACATTCAGAGACCACGGCAGAAAGATTCATATCCACCAAATCATTGACGATATTCACACCCTCAGTAAATTTTGATTGAGGATTGTTTTGATTTTGCTTCTTCGGCTTACGACACTCGCTTGAGTGGTGTCCAGGTTTACCATAATTGTAGCATTTGCCTTTGAACTTTTTCTTGTTATGTTTGGAACTGCCTTCCCCATCATACTTTCATTTGTTCTTCTTAGGACCTTCAACGACATGGACCTTTATTTCCATCGGATTCTTCCCACTTTTCTTTTGAAACTCACGGTTGTCTTCTACGATTCTTAGCCTGACTACCAACTCCTCCACATTCATCTCTGTACGTTTGTGCTTGAGATAGTTTTTGAACAAAGTCCAAGATGGTGGCAACTTTTCAATAATTGCAGCAACTTGGAAAGTTTCACTAACTGACATTCCTTCAGCATGAATGTCGTGGAGGATCACTTGGAATTCTAGCACTTGCGAGATCATAGATTTAGAATCAACTATTTTGAAGTCCCGAAAACGCCCAATGATAAATTTCTTCATCCCAGCATCTTCAGTTTTATACTTTTATTCCAAAGAATTCCATAATTCCTTGGATGTTTTGATCATGCAGTAGACATGGTACAATGTCTTGTCCGAGTAACCAGAATATAATTTCGGCATAGGTAGTCCAAATACTTCCAAGCATCGATAGCAGCAACCTTTTCAGCGTCATCTCCCTCTTGAATAGAGGGGCAATCTTCATATACAAACCTGCCCAGTTGGCAGGTAGTGAGATAGAAGAACATTTGTCCTTGCCAACGTTTGAAGTCAGCCCCAATGAACTTTTCCGGTTTCTCCCCGTGTGGCATAGATACGGGTGCAGTCACATTTGTGTTGGTGACAATCCTTTTCGTAGGAATAGTGTTCGTACTTTGCGATTCCATTTCTGTTACAAAAACATAATTTTTATCAATGATACAATTCATATATAATGAATTAACCAAAACAGAATACAAAATTCTGTGCACCAATTTCCTCCAAATATAATTCACAATAAATGAATTCCAAAAGAATTCCAAATAACATTCAGAATTAAACTATAATATAAACAGAATTCCATACAAAACAGAATTAAATATAAAATTTGTGTCACACTAATTTTTAATAATAAAAAGAATTCTGTACAAAATAGAATTATAATTTAAAGATTAAAAATTTTACATAAACAGATTTTAACAAGAATACACAAATAAAATTTTATTTTCTAAAACAGAATATAAAACAGTATAGAAATTAATTTCTATATCAAAACTGTTTTACTAATTTCTACAATAAAGTAGTAAATTAATTCATTTTATACCGTCAAAATAGATTTATTTTCAACAAATAAATTTCTGTAATAAAAAAAAATCTGTACACTAAAAAGCAGTAGAACTTTATAAATTTGTCTTAAGATTGTTATGTCTACTATTTATAAATAACAATTGTACAGAATTATGAATTATTATTATAATTACAGAATTACAGAAATGAAACACTTACTTGAATTTGCAGAAATAATAAAAGAATTAAAGATAAATTCGAGCCCTATCATGAACAGTCTCCTTAAGACAATTTATTCCCTCCAATGTGCTCCGAGGTTAATGAATATTGTCTCCCAAGATAGAATGAATTTTCCAATTAATTATGTAGCACGACAATAATTAATTACAACGAACTCAAATTCTGTGGCTTTTATTCAACAACAATGCAAGATATGTTATGCAGGAAAAATAATTTTTGAAAGAGATATGACTGGAATTTTCTGGGACAAAAATGACTGCAATTCAGGAGGAGGGAAATTTTTTCAGTTTTAAATTCTGTAGGGGAAATGTTTAATTTATAGCTTTTGTGTTGACTGTTGGAACAGTCAACCGAAATTAATTGACAAAAACAGTTAAACGAAATTAACTCTTGACTGTTGGCAATAACTGCCAACAGTTTATTAATTATTTAATTAATTTCGTAACTAATTAATAATTAAAGACCAGAAAGTTAAATAAATTCGGCCCAAAAATGTAGGAGATTTTTATAAGCCTGAGCCCGAGCCGAGCCGAGTCGAGTCGGCTGCCCGGATGGATGCGTGCGCCCGCGTGTGGACTTTTGACTGAAAGTCAACCTGTGCATAGCTTAGGTCATATCCCCTTCAAAGAGTTGGG
This sequence comes from Sambucus nigra, assembly GCA_949130495.1. Classification (NCBI taxonomy): domain Eukaryota; kingdom Viridiplantae; phylum Streptophyta; class Magnoliopsida; order Dipsacales; family Adoxaceae; genus Sambucus; species Sambucus nigra. Next base: position 164,067,635 of record OX422213.1, on the reverse strand, counting down.
ATACCCCAAGGCATCCAAGCGTTATTCCATACTTGGGGTGTTAATAACTTATCAAATTTCCATTACTCTTCCAATGTAGGACAAGAGTTAAAACACACCCAATTCATTAACTTTCATTGCTTTGTGAGTCACTTTGGGGACATATTTATCATTCATAACTTATTAAAATTGGATGTATGAATATACTACGTTAATCTCCTTGTGGAGGTGAACGCGTTCGTATATGGTCCCACGATTTTCGTAGTGTAGGTCCCACCTAAATTTGAGCTCAAAGTTGCTCAAAATTCTATCCAGAAAATTCTGGACAGCTTTCTAAAACCCAATTCAAGTCCAATTTTCCAACATTTGTTTCCCTTGCTTGATGGGTACACATGTCTTTTTTAGCAGGTAGGTCCATGTTTTCTAGATGCCAACTCATCAAGAACCATGGGTAGAGAAAGTGTTGAAGCATGACGAGGTTGAACGTTTCCATTGACTCTACAAACACAGCCACTTCATAAATGTGTTTGACAAAACCCGTTTCTCACTTTCAAATTAAATGTTGCTTTTGATCGGTTATTTAACATGTTGATCCACCATAAATAAAATTCGTATAAACATCTCATAGAGAGAGAAAAGTAACATTTGAAAACCACCATTTCTTTTGAACTCCTATTTCTCTCTCTAACCTACCCCATCTCTCTCTAAACCAACTGATCAAGCAGCGACATTCGCGGGCTCCATATGACGCCAAACATGCCTCTCCTCAAACGTGCCCCATTGATCGATGACAATAGTGAGGGGTTTTTAGATCTGACCACGCCTATCCTCAAACCAGTTCACTCCGCAATTTTTTTTTTACATCTGACCAAGTTTGTCTTGCAGATCGAAACCAGGTATAGTATTTATAGAGAGCCATTTTTCCTTTTGTAGTTTTTTGTTTTTGGCACTCCTTTTTAGAATTACGAATTTAAGTTTTGTTGGATTTTTTCAGATTTGAGTTCTACTGTATACGAATTTGATTTATGGTTGATTTTGATTCTTCTAGAGTTCTACTTTAGCTTTTTTTTGTAGACCCATTCGTATGTTTCCTTGGTGAGTATTGTGATTGTGTACAGTCCTGACATTAATATTGTGTTTTTTTTTTGCGCAGGCAAAACCAATCGGCCAAACAATATTGTGTACAGTCCTGACCCATTCATATTATGTTTTCTCTCTCTCTTGCCTCATATGTTAACAAAGAACACCGTCCATTCCTTTGCTCCACAAGTTCTATGGGGGTTCTTCGTGTGGAGAAGAATAAATTCCACTTGATGCAATTTCTTTATTATTTTTAAGCAAGTTTATGAGTTTGGATTTGATTTTCCATTCTTTGTTATTTGGTTTCGGTGAAGAAGAAATTCCACACAGCCATGGGGGTTTTCGTGAGGAGAAGATCTGTGCTCAGAAGTGTGCCAGGAAAATGATCGATCTATTTCAGTCTTAAAGGATTCTGTAGGAGGGTAGTGAGACTATGGTCTATGAATAACTGGAAAGGGTGAGGCGTGACCCACTCCAATGGACGCTGTCTTCAAGGTTCTCAAGAACTTCTGAAGTAGCTTCTGAAGAGACCTTCTCCTTTTGGTAAAAATGGAGCTCAAGCTGGAACTCCCTCCCTGCAAGAAGATGAACTTCCACAACAATAATAGTAATTTTCTCAAGAGGAGCTCTTGAGAGTGATGGCTGTCAGTGGGGAGTGAAAGAACAAGGCACTCAGCACTAGAGAGAGAGAGAAAGGAGAGAATACTAGAGAGGTTCTGGTGTGATTTTGACAGAGTGACTTTCCTATTGAGTTTTTCTATCATCTCTATGACCTTGCCCAGGGGTCCTATTTATACTTGTTCACTAAGGCTGGGTTGGCACTTTTGGCGCCAAAACTTAGAGGGTTGGTGAGGGACAAAGTCTGCAGTGTACTATTTGTCCCTTCCTGTAGGGAGGTCTGCCTGTCCACTCTGGCAGATGTCCCCTGGAGCCGACCAAAGTTCAAAAGCAAATATGTCTTCTAATGGAGACAAAATATCTTTTTTGCTAAATATATTTTGAAACGGTAACTTTGATACAAACTTTGTAAACTTGAGGGGGGTCTCGAGGACCACCTCCTCTAAAATATTTGCAATCTTGAGGGGGGTCTCGAGGACCCCCTTCTAAAATCATTTCTCTTGAGAGGGGTTTAGAGGAACCTCTCCTCTAATATCATTTTATAAACAGTTCTTTTCTTGTGAGCAGCCAGCCCTTTGGCTGATCACTTCACTTGTGACTAAGTGTGAGGTGTGTGAGGACTGGGTGACCCTAGGGTATCCTACTAGTATTCTCTCAATCCTATAGTGTTAAGTGGTTGATCTTGCTCAACATACCTTGTCCCTCAACCGCCAAGACAAAACTCCCGGGAGGTCCCAACTAGCCTGCTTGATCCCTGCTTGCTCAACTAGGCAACCTATACAAGAAAGTAAAGTGTTAATATTGTTGTTTATTTAAATACTGACGTCTCATGATGAGGAGTTGCTTGTGGTAGATACTCCCTCATCCTGGCCACTCCGGGTGGGTTCCTTCTCAATATGAGTTTCTGCCGAAACCCTTGTAATGGCACTTCACAAATAACATTTCTGCAGTGACCCTTGCAGTGGCGTTGAGCCTTGCAGTGGAGCTGACCCTCTCGAATGTCATTACTGCGGTGATCTTGCAGTGGCGCTGACCCCTGCAGGCGCTGACCCTTGCATTGGCACTTCTCAATCTTATATTTCTGTGGTATACCTTACGAGGCACCTCTCAAATGTCTTTACTGCAGTGATCCCTGCAATGGCGCTGAGCCTTGCAGTGGTGCTGACCCTCTCGAATGTTATTGCTGTAGTGACCCTTGCAGTGGTGTTGACCCCTGAAGTGGCGTTGACCCTTGCAGTGGCGCTGACTCTTGCAATGGCACTTCTCAATCTTGAACTTCTGCGGTGACCCTCGCAGGCACCTCTCGAATGTTATTGTTATAGCGGCGCTGACCCTTGCAGCGGCGCTGACACTCGCAGCGGCGCTGACACTCGCAGCGGCGCTGACACTCACAACGACGCTGACACTTGCAGCGGTGCTGACACTTGCAGCGACACTGATACTTGCATCGGTGCTGACCCTTGCAGCGGCGCTGACTCTTGCAATGGCACTTCTCAATCTTGGACTTCTACGGTGACCCTCGCGAGCACCTCTCGAATGTTATTGCTGTAGCGGCGCTGACGCTTGCAGCGGCGCTGATGCTTACAGCGGCGCTGACCCTCGCAGCGGCGCTGACACTCGCAGTGGCGCTAAGACTTGCAACGGTGCTGACACTTGCAGCGGCGCTGGGGTTCCTGTTAATACTTGCAGTGGCACTGGGGGTTCCTGCTGAATATGAGTTTCTGTCGGGACCCTGGGGTGGTTCCTTCTCAATTATGCGTTTCTGTCGGGACCCTGGGTGGGTTCCTTCTTAATACGAGTTTCTGTCGGGACCCTGGGGGGTTCCTGCTCAATATGAGTTTCTGCCGGGACCCTGGGGTGGATCCTCCTCAATATGAGTTTCTGTCGGGACCCTAGGGGGTTCCTTCCCAATATGAGTTTCTGCCGGGACCCCGGGGGGTTCCTGCTCAATATGAGTTTCTGTTAGGACCCTAGGTTTCTTCTCAGTATTTCTAATAAAATAATATTTTTACTCTTTTATAGGCAGACACCCTTCTACAGATTCAAACACTGAGTTGTTGCCCAAAAGGCTGAGATTGGCCCCATGCCAGCACCGCCATCGTCAGCAAGTTTACAAGTTTGTATTTGATTTTCTATTCTTTATTATTTTATTTCTCAACGTTTTTGGGTCCGATTTGTTTTTCTTTTTTTTTTTTACTATGTTTATTTGATTGCTGGGCTCAACAAATACTAAAAATATATTTTTGGTGTTTTTCTTTCTTACAAATAAACTGTTGATTGCTCTGCTAATCTATTAATGATTCCTATTCTTACTAAAATTATGGGGTTAAGTTGAAAAAATATTAAGAGTTAATGTTTTTATTACAAAACTACAGATTTTAATCCAATAAAAATATTAAGAATTAATAATTTTTTAAATCTGAAATAAAATATTGTTTTGATTGTTATTAATGTTTCTTCAATTCTAATTTAGAAAAAGAAATAGTAATCTGATTGTGGGTTATGAATTGACTAACCAAAATTCCTCTCCACTAAAATTTGTAGAAGCTGACTGATAAGAAACGAATAAAAAAATAGCTTTTGGACAATTCTACTCAAGGCAGGTTCGTTGACAGAGGGGTAGCGTGGCTCTAGGTAATGATGTATCAGAGTTTAAAAAAATGACTGAATAGCCTAAGGTTGTCAGAAGAAATCGTGGCTAAGAAAGTGTGCCTCTAACTGGTTGAGACTTTATTATTCATTTAATGCTCTACAGTTAGAAATGATTCTCTTAACTCAACAGAACTGTGTAAACAAAATTAGTACAATTAACTTCTACCTAAGGCTTAATATACCTAAATTTCCTCAAAAGTGACTTAGATAAAGCTTTAAAACCAATCGGCCAAATCAAAAGTCATTTAAAATCTACCTACCCATAGGCCAAATCAAGTCACTTAGATTATGCTTTAGAACCAAGCTAACTAATAAAAAGGGTCTTATTCGTTCAATAGCCAAATGCAACATGTATTGTGGGTAATGCACTACTGAAATTGCTTACCTTATCTAATAGTTTTTCTATTAAATAAAAAATACATTCTTTTTAATTAGAACTTAACAGTTTTTTATTAATTTTTTTTTTCATAAATAAAAATAAACTATGTTTATTAACATGGTGATATCGCTATTGATTACTCCCACTAGCGAGAATTCGGATTTGAAGTCCCACATCATTTGTTGAATGTTAATCCGCGTCAACGGCACTAATTTATCGCGATATTTTTTCAATAAAAAAATATGTTTAGATACAGGTTAGGACATTTTAAAACATCCAAACCATCATCAATTGAACCTCCTCATTATTAATCCCAAATAATATAACATGATATATAAATGATCTCTACTAATCAAACAACCTAAAATCATCAATAAGGTTGAATTCAAACCTGTTAATTCCCTTCAATTCGAGAAATCCATATCTGGTCATTTTCTCCAAGAAACTTTGAATTTCTTCAACAAATGATTTTAATTTCGTGGATTAAAATATATCTTCAACAAAAGATTAATCCTACATAACTCTCATTTCAAAGATTAAATTAAATTCAATTCAACCATCTTTATATCACTAATTCTCAGTTCTCCATTGATATTCAAAATTTAGTTCTTGATTTAATCTACAAATCATCATTTCTATATCCTCTACATGTGTATATCTCATCTACATACAATACCTATCCATTTCATTTGATTTGTCAATCAATTTTCAACCAATTACATAAGTTTCATGAATTTTTATAAATCCTACTCTAACATGGATAATATAAGCACTAATTAGAGCAAGAATTACACTTAGCTCTTAGTGTAGGGTTGAACCTTTGGATAAGATAATATTAGAACCTCCTCTTCCCTTTTTCCTGTGACTTTTCAATGATTCTCCGGTGGTGGGGCAAGGTGTAGATACGGTGGTTGTCCCTTGGTTTCCACTACATGACTTTTTCTCTCCACAAAAACTCTTTTACTTATTCTATATGACTTTTCACTCTCTCTCAAAAGTCCTCACAAGAGATTTGATGAAATGAAAATTACGTAGAGTCTAAACCCACCTATATAAAAAGTCTCCAAGGCTATCTAAAAGATAAAAACGTGTATAATATTCATCTTATAAGCCAAAATGACTAAAATGCCCCTTCGGGGTCTCTTTTCATCTTCCAATAGACCCGAGACCTAAATTAAACCCCCTGGTAGACTTTTCTGCCTATTTTGAACCTTTCGGACTCAACGACGCAGTCAAAATGACCATCTGAATGACTTAAAGTTAATTTCATTTTATTTCCCAAAATTAGCCCCGACACGACTTATAAGCGCGTCCCGACTTAATTTCTATTGTTGTCATATTTGTAGCTCCCGATAATAATTATTGTATTCACCTATTAGTTTATATCACTAAGTAATATTTGAAATCATATATTCGAAATCATATATTACTTTTATCTCAAGTAATATTAAATCCAATTAATCAAAATTAATTTTTCATGATTAATTCCAATTAATCCCCATTTAATTAGCTCATTAACTTTTAATTATTCTCATATTAAAAGTCATTAAAATTATGGGTTATTACATACTTCCCACCTTATAATAGAATTTCATCCCGAAATTTGAAAAAATAAAAGCATACCTGATAAGAATAACTCCGAGTTTTTATCGCGTATCTCATCCTCGCACTCCCAAGTAGACTCCTCAAGATTTTTGTGCCCCCACTGGACACGCACCAACGGAACTACTTTCGATCTCAACCATATCTTGCTATGGTCTAAGATTGCCACCGGTATCTCCTTGTAAGAACTATCTGGCTACAAATTGATCTCCTCCAATGCAACATGAGTGTGAGCCAACTCATCTCAAAGGTATCGCCTCAACAAAAAAATATGGAACACATCATGTATCCTATGAAAGTGCTCCGGCAACCCCATTCTATAAGAACCAGCCCAACTTTCTCAATTATAGGAAATTTGTCTTACGTACCTAGGAGCCAATTTCCTTTTATTTCCAAATCTCGTGATCCCCTTTATAGGAGATACCCACAATAACACCTGGTCCCCCGTACTGAATTTTTGGAAGAACCATTTTACATCAATGTAACCTTTCTGTCTATCTTGGGGTACCCGAATACTACCTCGAATCATCTCAATTCTGGCAGACGTGTCCTAAATTACCTCTGGCCCAAGTAACTTATTGTCCCCCACTTCTAACTATCATGCAGGAGAACAATAAGGTGTACCATAAAGTGGCTCAAATGGATCCATACCGACGGTGAACTGATAGGAGTTCTTATATGCAAACTCCACTAGTGAAAGGTACTGCTCCTAACCTCCCCCAAATTCCAGGATTCACATATGTAGAATATCTTCTAACATCTGATTTGTAGGTTTTGTTTGCCCATCTGTCTGTGGGTGATAGGCAGTACTCAAATGCACCTCGATACCCATGGCCTCATGAAAACTCTCCCAAAATAGGGTTACAAAAATCTTGTCCCGATCGGACACATTATTAAGCGGTGCCCTATGTAACCTCACCATCTCGACTATAAAAAAATGGGTGTACTGGGCTACCTTAGTCAACCGATCCACAATTACCCATATGGAATTGTGACCCCTCTGAGAAGTAGATAACCCTGTGAGGAAGTCCATGGAAATGATCTTCCATTTCCACATCGGGATCTCAAATGGATAGAGAAACCTAGAAGGCTTTTGATGGTACATTTTCACTAACTGACAAGTGGCACACTTATAGACTAACTCATCAATGTCTCTTTTCATCCTAATCCACCAATACTATTGTCGCATATCTTGGTACATATTATCCCCATCGAGATGTACCATAAATCATGATCCATCCAACTCTGTCATCACCGCATGCCACAAATCCACATGTTATGGAACAATCAATCTACCATTGAAGCGCAAGCCCCCATATGAACTCACTGAATAAGACTGTACTCCTCTGGCTAAAAGTAGTCGAATTTTCTCCGAAAAAAATGGATATGTTGCCTGATTCTGAGCTACCCTTGTCACAATCTGATGTGTAACAGTCATGACTGATATAAATGATTGGGAAACTTCATCCTGATGTCCCAGTTACTTCTATTGTGTCTTTCACATCGCGATCAACACACCTATTGGCCTTTGGCTCAATGCATCTACTACCATGTTTGCCTTTCCCGGGTGGTACTGTATCTCGAACTGATAATCCTTCACTAACTCAAGCCATATGTGCTGATGCATGTTTAAATCCCACTGAGTGAACAAATACTGAAGTGACTTATGATCCGTGAATAGGCAAAATTTATCCCCTAATAAATAATGTCTCCATATTCGAACAGCAAACATGATTGCTGCAATCTCCAAGTCATGGGTGGGGTAATTTTTTTCATGAGGCTTAAGCTTCCTATGGGCATAAGCTATAGCCTTCTTTTCCTGCTGTAATTCTCCACCGAGCTCCTATAATGATGCGTCGGTATAAACCAAGTACTCCACTCCTGGCTTGGGCACTGCTAGTATGGGTGCTGAAGTTAATTTATCTTCCAGCTCGTCGAATGACAACTGACATGCATCGTCTCAGATAAATGGTACACCCTTATGAGTTAGATTTTTCATCGTACCCGTAATCTTTGAGAAACCCCGAAGAAAATGTTTGTAATAATAGGCCAATCACAAGAAACGTGCACCTCTGTCGGTGTCGTGGACTGTCTTCACTCTCTCACCGCTGATACCTTGCTAGGATCCACTGATATTCACATCTCAGACACAATATTCCCTAGAAACTAAACTTCTTGAATCTAAAACCCACACTTCTTAGATTTCGCATACACTTGATGCTCACGTAGTGTCTGTAGGACCCGTCGCAATTGCTCGGCATGCTCCTGCTCAGGTTGAGAATAAATCAGGATATTATCTGTGAAAACAATGACAAACTGGTCTAAGAACTCTCTAAAAACCTTATTCATCAAGTCCACGAATACTGTCGACGCATTAGTCAGCCCAAACGGCATACCTTAAAACTCATACAATCCATACCTGGTGAAGAAGGTAGTCTTTGAAACATCCTGCTCTCTGATACGCAGCTGATGACAAACAAACCTTAACTCTATCTCTGATAAGTAGCCTTGTCCTCTCAATTGATCAAAGAAGTCATCTATTCTAGGCAATGGATACTTATTCCGTATCGTGACTTTGTTAAGCTCCCGATAATCCACGCACAGCCATAAATAACCGTTTCGCATCTTTATAAACAACACCGGGGCACCCAAGGCGACGTACTCCTGTGGATAAAACCCTTCCCCAAAATATTCTCTATTTGTTCCCTGATGTCCCTCATCTCTGCTGGAGACATACGGTAAAGGGCACGAGCAATAGGCCGACATCCCGACACTAAATCAATCACAAACTCAATCTCCCTACTAAGAGGTAATCTCGGCATCTCCTGGAATACATCCACAAACTCATAAACTATCGGTATCGAATCAAGGGTATTACTATTACTATGGTGGTCTCCTCATCTATATAATACAAATGAGTAAACGAACCTCCTTCCGAATGAGGCATCGCCACAATGAACATCTGATGTCCCCGAATAGCAAAAATAATACATCGGCAATAACAGTCAATCATGGCCAATCGATGACGATAATCAAATTATACTCGAACATGTCCAATACAAGTAAATCCTCTAGTAAAATCATACTCCCAATGTCTATACTAACATTATGACATATAAAGGAATTAGGCATCCCACTTCCCATCGGTAAGTCTACATAAGTATCAGTGATGTCTACCACGTCTAATAACCCTGTGGCCCGTGCAAATCTAGTGGCTACAAATGAATGTGAGGCCCCTATGTCAAATAAAATGCGCCCAATATCCCCATACTGAACTGCTGCCTAATGGACATTATATACACGCTCGTACTGTCCCTGCCATGCTGGAGCTGCTAGAACGGCAGGTAATGCTAGCACCTAAGCTGGTGCTAGGAGAGCGACTGGTGGAAATACTGGTCTATGTGGATCCTAACGAGCACCTATTGAGGAAATTTTTCCTTATCAGGGAAATCCTATCTTTTGTGGTCAGTCTTGCCACACACAAAACATCTGCCAGTAAACTTTCCTCTATTTTGTCCCTGCTGACCCCGACCCTATTGGCAGTTACCACCTCTCCCTTTTCCCTGCTGACCCCGCTTCCCCTTCCTGTTACCCCCTTACCCAAAACAAAAACCTCTGGATCGTAAATGTTTAGCATAATCCCCTGGTTGGGAACCCTGCGCTCCCTGGTGCTGCTGACTATGGCCTGGCTGTGTCCCACTAGAACATCCCCCACCAGTCTTACCCTACTGGATCGACTCAATCCCCCGCTTGCCACCCATAGCATGTAAGAAGTTATCTTAGCAGTGAAACATCACAGCATTAAGAATATATGCGTAAGTATTTAATGAAATATTGCCCAGTAAGTACTGGCGAATCTTCCAATTCAGGCCATCTGTGAATATCTAAATTCTCTTTTCTTCAGTAGGTACCTCTCTTGGTACCAAATTAGTTAACCTAGTAAATTCCTCCTCATATTTTTCCACTATCCTTCCTTCCTGTGTTTGGTTGAGTAATTTTTGCCTCATCTGAGTCTGAACGATAGGGGGAAAGTATTTCTGATCAAACTGCACCCAAAAGTCCTAGATAGTCATAATGTCTCTATCCTCGGCAGTGGCAATAGATTCCCACCACTATAGAGCTACCCCGGCTAGATTAAATGTAGATAGTATCTAATGCGAACCTCCGTGCATTCAAACATTCAAACATTCGTAAGTGGCTCTAGATGTCCTTCTTCCATTGGCTAGCAGTCACGACATCAGAACCTCCCTTAAACTCGGGTGGATACACCTTCTGAAAAGCATCCCTAACACGTTCCCAAGTATTAGGAAACACCTGCCCTGGTATAGGTGGTATAGCTAGTTCCTGTGCTAGTTCCTATTGAATAACATTTAAAGTTGCGTTGACTGCCTGAGCAATCATAACAACAACTTCTGCAGCATTCATTGTACCCTGAGCTGGGGTAGGCGGAGGTACACGTCAAGGAAGCATCTAGAATGATAGAAAAAAATTCATCGGTATTCAATTTAAATCCCAAAGATTAGCTGAAGATCGTATATGCACAAATAAGGATTCAACCATTTATATCAAAGAACACTAAGCTGAATGCATAATAAACCGTTTAGATCCTAAAAGACGATAGAACTTGATGCTCTGATACCACCTGTAACACCCCGCTTAATTAAATACCGGGTGATTAGTCATATACACAATTAAAATATAATTTACAATTGCTTCATTCTTAGCATCACTGCCGAAAAACATTTTCGTTGATTAAATCACTTAATATCCAACTAAGCATGTGTTAAAAACTATTCAAGTTTTAATATAAATAAAATTTCCCTTTTTTTAAAACATAACCCATTTAACACAAATCCATTCACACAGCGAATAACAACAGAGTAATATCAAAACTGAATTAGATGCAACGGGAGTAAAAATATACACTTTGAATATCTCAATACAATAATCCCATCACAAATTAAATGTACCAAAACCAATATAAGAACTTAATTTGTCTATGATAGAGCAGAAATAACAAAAATCCTCTTGGGAGGCATGCCCTAAATGAAAGATAAACTACAAAGTATGAATCAAGGAATATGATAGCGTCTAAACAAAGTCCATGACTCCATGGCATCCATAGCTCATCAAAATCTCAATCCTACATGGTTGGTGTCCCTGCAACTGTACATCGAATATAGGGGATTCAAGAGATAAGAGAGTATTCAAGAATATGGGTTAGAGCCCGATGTAAAAATAGTTTAGAAAATATCAAGTGAATAAATTCTATATTCAGTAATTATTATATACATGTTAGATTTATCGAACTCTCCCTTGAGATTCTCACCTCTCATCTAGAGTACACTCCTAACGTACCTTAAATCATACTAGTTACTATTCCCATTCTAACTACTTCATATCAGTGCCCATTAACCGTATCCCATATCTTTCCCACATATTTCCCTCGTAATACATGTAATACATATATATCCAATTTCTCTATCATACGGATAATCCTTTTACATTTCAATATAATTAAGTATTAATCTACTTAATTCATTTCATATTTTATTATCTTTTATGTCTATTTAATTCACACAGTAAACACTCCCATAAGTATATATATGCATTCTCTCTATTATATATACACTAAAATCTACCCAGAGGCTCAGCTGTGGTGCATGCATACTCTGCTATCACATCCCAGTACATCTTGTCACTGTATCAGGGACTATAGGTTCGGTAAAGATTCCTCAAACCATAAATCTGAAACACAAGTACTGGAGGCGAACATAGTCCTAAGCCTTTGGGCTATGCACATACCTATGCACCCAAATGACCTCTCAATACCATTGTTATCACTAATGTCAATCCAAGCCAAGTCTTATGTTCTGAGGCAACACGTCAAAGATCCCCCTTAAGTCTCATCAGGATATGACTGCCCTCTACGCGTAAACCTCTCGTCGATAGAAAGTAGGTTAGATATCTCATGCATATGAAGTAAACAAGTAATAGGTATACACATCAACCTATATAAAATTTTATACGCACTCGACCAATATCATATTAGGATTTCATCCTATTCCAAGTACCCGTAGTATTTCTCGAATACTACCCGTACTTGTTAATCACGATTATCATCATATTTTTATTATGTATTTATCACTCCCATAATGTATTTCTCACTTTAAATATATTTTTCCAACATTAAACCAAGTCTCTCACTCCTTGTTAATCTACAAAAATTATTCAAATATAATTCCCCACTGTAATTTATTCAATTAACGCCCGTTAATTGACCCCATTTAATCCCATACGTAATATCACATTTCAAGTCTTAGGTGCATCCTACTGCCCTACTTTAGGTCCTATTATGTTCTAATAATCATCATAAAAATTTCGGACCAGAGGGATTAAATCACAAATTAAAAGGGGAATAAATCAGTTTTCCAGGGGAAGTCGATCGATTGATTGTTTCGAGTCAATCGATCGACATTCTTGAGTCAATCGATCAATTGTTCAATTTTTTCCCCAGATTTTACATATGTTTAGCTATGGGTTTGAACATTTTAAAACATCAAAACCATCATCAATCGATCCCAATCTCCTCATTATTCAACCCAAATGTTATAACATGATATATAAATGATATCTACTAATCAAACAACCTAAAATCATCAAGAAGGTTGAATTCAAACAAATTATTTTAATTTTTTCATTTTCTCCAAGAAACTCAAAATTTCTTCTACAAATGATTCTGATTTTGTGGATTAAAAGATCTCTTCAACAAAAGATTAATCCTACATAACTCTCATTTCAAAGATTCAATTAAATTTAATTAAACCCTCATTATATAACTAATTCTCAGTTCTCCATTGATATTCAAAATGAACCCCGAATTTAGTTCTTGATTTAATCTACAAATCATCATTTGTATATCCTATACATGTTTGTATCTCATCTACATGCAATACCTATCCATTTCATTCGATTTATCAATTAACTTTTAAATCAATTACATAAGTTTCATGGATGGTTATAAATCCTAATCTAACATGGATAATATAAGCTCCAATTGGAGCAAGAATTACACTTGCCTCTTAGTGTCGGGCTGAACCTTTGGATAAGATAAGTTAAAACCTCCTATTACCTTTTTTTGATGACTTTTTGGTGATTCTCCGATGGTGATGCAAGGTCTAGAGATGGTGGTTGGCCCTTAGTTTGCACTACATGACTCTTACTCTCCACAAAAACTCTTTCACTTTCTCTAGATGACTTTTCACTCTCTCTCAAAAGTCCTCACAAGTGATTTGATGAAATAAACATTATGTAGAGTCTAAACCCACCTATATAACAAGTCTTCAAGGCTAGCTAAAAGGCAAAAACCTATTGACTATTCATCTTCCAAGCCAAATGACTAAAATGCCCGTTCGGGGTGTCTTTTCATCTTCCAATCGACCCGAGACCCAAATTAAACCATCGGGTAGACTTTTCTAACTATTTCTCCCTTTCCGGACTCCCCGGTGCAATAAAAATGACCATCCTAATGACTTAAAATTAATTTCATTTTATTTCCCAACTTTAGTCCCAACACAACTCATAAGCGCGTCCCGACTTAATTTCTATTATTGTCATATTTGTAGCTCCCGATAATGAGCATTGTATTCACATATTACTTTATATCACTAAGTAATATTCAAAATTATATATTACTTTTATCTCAAGTAATATTAAATTCAAATTAATCCTAATTAATTTTTCATGATTCTTTCCAATTAATTAGCTCATTAACTTTTAATTAGTCTCATATTAAAAGTCATTAAAATTATGGGGTATTACAGATAACACAGACGACATCGGTACCAGTAACCCGATAGAAATCCATTATAACAAAGATGACATGATTATTTTAATCTTCAATATCAATTCACTTCCTCTCCCAACTAAAGACAATTTTAAAGAAAAAGTGAGTCCTGAATAGAACCTACACGGGAATGTCAACACGATTGAAATGTTCAAGGACATGCACTTAATTCTCAAAATGGTGTTGGGTTGTAGACCTCATGGGATTCTTGAGACAAATGTTTTTAAGAAAGACTACACTCCATGTGGTGTGGGGTATTAACCATCTCTGTCTAGGCTTATGTCTCTCCGCTAAGCATACAGAAAGAGGGTGATGAAAAGGAAGGAAGTAATATTTAAACACTATCTGAATGGGTGTTTTATTAAAGAACATGAATACTTACCCTATTGTGGCTTTCAAGATCCATGGTACGGCACATTCGAGAAAAGATAAAGCCTGGGTTTGAGATCTTCTTCGAAGATAAGTTCACTTGGATCGAGGGTTCTTAGCATAAAGTAAAGCCTTTAACTATTAAGTCGTATGACCTTATTGAGTTTGAAATGGAAATTTGAATGATCTACATTGAGTGTAAGTCGTTCGATTCTCCTCTAAAGACATTTCCTACTGAGAAGCCTCTCCTCAACTGGTGAAACTTTTAGTTAATCCAACCATGTCTATCGAAATCCCTATTGTTTATTACCAAGAAAATAAACCCATTTTTATTATTTCTAATTCATATGTAAATGAGGCCGCCTTTGATGAGGTCCTTAATGTTGTTTTCCTACAAATATTACCTATGTGTGCCAAGCTCCACCATTTCTCCATTTAAGACACCACCTTTAGTCAGACCTCAGGGCGCACCCAGCGAACCAATATAGTACTGTCAATAAAATAAGGAAAATCACCAGTTCTTGCTAATATGTGAATACAATGATTTTGAAAATCACCAGTTCTTGCTAATATGCGAATACCATGACCCAGCCCAAGAAACAATGCCTATCGGATGCATCCCAATGGTCTTCATACAGGGGCCCTTTGAATCTTTCATATTAGCTAAATAATCCCCCTTATCCCTTATCCTAATATATCCCTGCATAAAGAAAAAAATTCTACTTTTATCAATGTTTTCTCCCTCATTTTGATGATATAGTGAATGAAGTTTTCTAGTATTTTTCTATGTGTGTTACATGTGATGATCAATAATCCAACAATGGATTAAAAGTCTATCCTAATAATGATAACTATGCATGATTAAAATACGTAAAACATTTCGAAAAAAATTGACCAAAGTCAAAGCAATCGTATGTCTCCCAATGAGGATAACACAATTACCATAAACTTGGGTACTACCCAAAACTTGAAACAGTTACAAATATGGTCCTTTATAGATAAAAAAGGAACAAACGGAGCTCATGGATTTCCTTGCCATCGTTGTGGATGTTTTCGCTTTGTCCTACGTCAACATGATCAACATTGACCCCTATATCGCCATACATGTTGCAACCTTGCACATTTAAACACACCTTCAAATGCAAAGGTAACATAACAAATATAAAATGTTCATAAGAATAAAAATCTCCCTATGTCTAATGATACCCACCTACGTAAGACATCTCCCCTAGATAAAGATTGTCTCCTAAAACTAAACTGAAAGATACCTTTTCTCTATTTTTATTTAGAAATAAACAAAGAAAGAATGCATAATGAACCATTTATTTCCCATAAATAATTTCTCCCCCAAAATGTGTGATAACATGTGATACCAATTGTAATTATAAAGGAAATAATAATATTATGCAATGCTTTAAAGTGCAACAAACACAACATGGCAAACATAGGCACAAATAATGCAAATAATGATTAATCAATACCAATTTTGATGAAATAATTGGTACTAACTTGAATAAAATAAAGCACAAGATATTAATGTAAATAGGCAATAAGAGATACCAATATGATCCTATAACATGCCAATTTGATTCAAAGATAAAGCACATGGAAAAAATAGGTTAAATGCAAATGCAAAGACTCAAAACTAACCATACCATATATATAAATATACAAAAAGATATCAATGACACGTACACACACACACACACACACACACACACACACACACACACACACACACACATATATATATATATATATATAGGTATAAACACCACAAAAACAAACACAATAAGATTTACACACTATCATAGTATCGTTGTGTATAAACATGTGGGATACAGTGACAATACTTGAACTAGAAACAAAACGATTATGACTTGATCAATCGAAAATATCCAAACAGTTCTATTTTAATACATTAACTTTATCTAACAAAGATTTAGCATCATAGTGATATATAAAGTGAACTCATTATGGACAAACAAGCACAATTCACACTAGCCTAAAAATATTGATGATTCTCAAATAAATAGCATCAAATATGAATTAACTAGAAGTCATTGTGCAAACCCATTGATCACCAACTTACAACACCCTCAAAATTATAAATATAATATTTTTTCCCTCTCATTTTGAAGATACCAATTTAATTGAAATATCAATGAAAAAAATTATGACCATTGTAATATTTTTTCTTTTGCCTCTTAATTTTTTAAGATCTTTACAACGATGAGCTTTCACGCAAGGAAGATTTCTCCCTTGATAACCTTTTTCCCGTGTACACTCCTATTTTCAATAAAAGAACGAGTTCACGTGCAATGGTTCTTACATGCACAAATACCCTAATAAAATATATATATGTATATGCCAAGATTGTTAGGAGAACACCTCACTTAGCTCATGTAGCATATGCAGTTAAAATCCCAATGAGCTCGCGCACGTGTGTTAGGAGGCATATGCAAAGTGAATCCATTACGTAAGTCATTTTCAAACTACTCGTTGCAAGCTTGATTAAAAGTAATCTATACACTAAAATTCATAATCAAATATCCTAAACACATGGAAACATGGAATGAAGTGGATTCAAACACACTAATATGCAACAAAAAATGTGTAAAACTAAACTATACACAAACAAAAAAATATTTTTTAGTTTTAATTTTTTTTATAAAGAGACTCAAAAGGTAAACAAAATATTTTTATATTTTTCCATAATAAGGCCCAAAAAGGAAAATCAAAATACAACAGACTTGAGCCACATATATTTAGAAAACACATATAAAATGAAGTACAAAAGCTAGTGTAGTAAACTTGAAAACACAATCAACCATCAGATTTAGCATGCAAAGTATCACGTGCAAGGATTTGAGAATCAACATCTCTAACATGTAAAGCCTGCAAATTTGTTTTCCTAACCCCAGTTTGTGTGACATGACGCTCTCAAGCTTTCAAAACCTTGATGACTATAGTCTTAGACTTCCTAGGACCATTTATGAGATTAAAATAAAAATGCATAAGGTGACCTTTCCTACCATAATGTGTGCACATGTAGACATGAGGAATGTTACCCTTGGTTTGACCTTTTCTTACATTCTTAGCCACGATTGACTCTCTCAAAATCATGGTCTTAGCTTTAGTAGTGGAAGAATTTGGAATATCAAAACCAAAACCAAAATTGTTATATTTGATTTGGACGGTGCCTACAAATTTATCCAACTTTTTCGACCAAGACTTCGAATCAAATTTAACATTAATAAAGTCTCTCAATCTCTGTTCTAACTGCACAATCCTAGACTCGAGCAAACAATGAGACCCATAAAAAATAAGAAAATCCTTCTTCAAAATAATCAATAATCCCTGAAGGTTTTCTGGCTTCCCATTAACAAACTTGAGCATTTGTGGAATAATCTTCTCACGTGCCTTAAGATTAACGATAAAAATACTCTCATCTTTACTTACAAAAAATTGTTTCAACCTAGCTTCCAACTTTAAGTTATCCTTTTTAAATTTTTTATTTCCTCGTATAACTCATGGAAGGAAAATTAAAGTTCACTATCCTCGTCCTCTTCACTATCTTCTTCTTATCCACTCTCTTCACCATAACTCACTTGGGAATCACAAAAAATTGCGTAAAAATGATCATGCTCAGAATTATTTTCATCGAAAGATTTTTTATCAATGATCACATGACTAGCCCTAAATGTGATGTAGTTGTGCTCAATAGGGGAATCATGTTAATAATCTTAATCACTATCACTAAGTGTTACATTGTACAAGTTCGATTTCTTTCCCTCCTTCCTTAGTTTAGTGGGACTCCCAGCTGACCTATGGCCATAATCCTCACACTCAAAGCATCTATCTGACTCGGCCATCTTATAATTATCTTTACAATATTTTAGAAAGTTCATAGCCTTGATAAAGTTTATTTTCTCAAAGTTCTTTTCATATTTCGATTGTTTTTCAAACTTGAGAAATTTCTTAATATTTTTTGTAAACATGTCTATTTCATTAGAATCGATGTCAGAATCATCATTGAATATACGTGTTTGTTTTTTCTTGGCTTTCAAATCAATTCCCTTATCTTTCTTCATCTTTTTGGAGTAAAACATGCCCATCTCATAAGTTTGAATATCATCTACAAGATCTTCGAGTTTAGTAGAGTACAAAGTACCCAAGGAATTTAAGACTATCACTTTTGAATTAAATCTTTCAGGCAACGAACTTAAGATTTTCATGACTACATGGGTTTCTATTATTCTCTCTCCCAAGTTAAATGGTGGGTTCATAATATGGGATAGCATAAAACTCATCAAATGATTCACTCTCGTCTATCTAATGGTTTCGAACTGGGGGTGGTGAGGTTTTGGAGTTTGTAAGCCTTAACAACACTTATGGAAAGTAAGTTGGAGTATGTCCCAAGCCTCTTTAGACATTTCACATGTCATAATATGGTGGAACTCATCCTGTGTAACCCCACAAAACAAAGCATTCAAACCAAGTGAACTATACTTTGACAATCTATGCTCATTTTCACTCCAGGTTTTAATTGGTTTGGAAATTCTATAATCACCTACTAATGATGTGGGTAGGAAACAACCCTTAATTACCACTTCCCATACCCTATCATCTATGGAATTTAGTGTTGATTTCGTATGCACTTTCTAGAATGCGTAGTTAAACCCATTAAAAAGGTTGCCTAGAAAGTAACTGACCCTCCATAAAAAAACCTCTAGGATTCATGTCTAAACGCAGATCAAACGCAATAACTTGTTGTTCTCTCTCTGGTACCAATCTAAAAGTGTTGATATACTCTAGGGTCTAAGCATATCAACATTTTAATTTTCCCAAATTAAGTATTCAACTAAAAATTATTAACTCTAAGAACCAATTATAAATGAAAGTTTTGCAAACCAGTTTTATGTATTTTTATTTTATCCTAAAATATTCATCTAGGTGTAGAAGGATAAAGTAAAATAAATAATCACACAATTCCCCATGTACGCAGAAAACCCAAATGGGAAAAACCTCAGACGGTCCATCCACACAAATTCTCTATGTACGGAGTTACAAAGGGCATGATAATAGACTTACAATACAGACTCAATGCCCTCGCATTCCTTGATGCTCTTTGTTCCTTCAACCTCCGCACGGTGACACACAAGAGTCCATCCATGTTGCTTCCACAACGTGTGAGTCTGCACATGCCTCAGTATCCACCAAACATCTCAACAATTGTCTCTGGATCAAATAATGAAGTCCAACACTTCTTCACCACAACACCACAAACACAGAGTCCACCCTAAATAAATAGTAATTTCATAATCCACCATATGAAATGTACACAATCAAGATGATGATGAGTAAAAAATTGATGCCAAACGAAATATCAAAGCATATAAAAATTGGATTTTGGATCTCACAAGGTTTGGAGGGAAGTAGGTATTAAAGGCATTTTCTTTATGATAGGAAAGTGATTTTTTCCAAAATTCTCAACTCTAAAAGTTCCCAGCACACCTATTTATAGAAAAAACAAATTTTTAGGTGGTAGAAACTCATTCAAATGAAAAGATATGCTCATTCGAATGAAGTGCATAATCTTGTTCGAACCAAAATGAACATTATTTGAATGAACACGCCTATCTCGTTTGAATATACTTTGAAAGAGTCTCGAATGAAGTTTTCACTACTGATAAAACTTCCACATTTGTACCTCATTTGAATGTCATTTCAACAACATAGTTGTTGACGCCACTAAAATGGCAGTGGCCATGCAGATAAATGATGAGGATGAGATTGAAGATGAAGATAAACATTCACATCAAACATATAAGAGACAAAGATTTTTAAAGTGGTTCGGCTAGGAATAAAGCCTACGTCCACTGTTATGTTATTGCTGAGTGTTTGCAGAATTCTTGATTACAAGTTCTCTCAAGAAATTCCGGTCCCTTTGAATGAGGGAGATACCGTGTATTTATAGCCCTGAGGCTTACATATGAAAGGGTGGTGCATTAAATGATATACATATGAAAGGTCCTTGAGGCTATCATCTAAAAGGGTAACTCATTTAATGTTCTTCAAGCGTGTGCGTCAAGATGATAAGCAGTCAATGAACAGTTTTGAACTGTTGGTTATCTGGCAATCAATGCTGTGGTCGAGATGCAGCTCGAACCGCCTTAGTTGCTCGTCGTTCAGGAGTTCATCGGAGCGCTGGAGTTCCTCGGAGTGTTGTAGTTCCTCGGGGTATCCTTGTTGCTCGGAGCGAACATGACTTGGTCGGGGGAAATAAACTTCCTCGTTGTTATTGTGCCATGTAGATTGACACGTGTCTTCTTATTATTGGTCCACGTCAGCAGATTAAATTTGGTATCAACAGAAGCCCCCAATGCTTCATGCTTGATGGGTTACTTGAAAGGATGGAGTATTTATTCTGCAATGTTGCTCGGTGCTCGTGAAATTCTTGATCTACCTTCTTGATTTGTTCAACATAAAGTTCATTATCTCCTGGACGAAGTATTATACAAGCTGATCGATGGTTGCTAATCTTTCTTTAGAGGAACTCCGTGTGCTATGTATCACCCCTGGGAATTTGGATGCAGCCATGCCATAGTATGAAACTTGTAGCTCGTCATAATCTTCAAGTATGTTGATTGGTTTGCCATCCGACCAACTGCTTCCTGTGTCGAGCAACTGAGTGATAACTTCACGTGCTTGATTTTTCTGATTTATGCTTATCTGAATACTTTCTCGAGTAACATATAGCTTTTGAACCCAACTCTTCAATCTGATTAGTACCAAGCTAGTGGTGGACTTCGAAACATTTTCACATAAATTCTTCTTCATTATTGGTCGAGACAGTATTAGCAAAAATCTCAGTGATATAGATGCTGATTTTGACTTCTACCTCTGCTCGGGGACGAACAAGAGGTTCTCGGGGACTAACAAGTGATTCTCAGGGATGAGCAAATGCTTCTCAGGAATGAGCTAATGCTTCTCGGATAGATCATTTGTGATGAATATCAGAATGTTGAAAGGTCTCCCCTTATATTTTAGATGATCCTCCTGCTGGCGAGGAACCTGTTTCAAAAGTAGAAGGAAAAGAAACCAATAGAATAGGAATCTCAATGTAATAGTTAGTATACATTTTCATTCTAAATGTATTTTGTTTTTATTTTAATGAAAGACTTTCATTTTTGTTCGCAATCTTAATTGCTATTGTCTTGTAAATATCGAACACTTTACATTTATGCATATGTATAACAATATTGTGTTGTTCATCGACCAACTTAGTAATAAAGAAGTTACAAGTATTAGTTACGTTGCTCGATCGCTTAATAATAAAGTAATGAGAATAAAAATGTTTAAAATTTTTCCAACCAACCAAGGTTGTTAAATAATGTTTGTCGACCAACTACAGTTGATGGAAATTTATCCCCGACCAGCCATACTTGGTTTAATTTCAAATATTTTCATAAAATGTGCCCGACCAACTAAGGTCAATAATTTGTCCTCGTCGACCAACTACAGTTAGTGGGTTTTTATCCCCGACCAACCATACTTGGTTCAGTTTGAAATATTTTGTTCTTCGAGGAACTTTTTGTAATAATCTTACCTCCCGACCAACATAAGTTGTAATATGAGAGTATATTTTTATCTTACCAACCGTAATTGATCATGCTGGTGTATACCTCTTAACCAAAGGAGTAGTAGTTTTTTGGCTCCTTAGAGCTTTTGGCTCCTTAGAGCGCCTCCTAACCAAAGGAGTATTTTTTGGCTCCTTAGAGCTTTTGGCTCCTTAGAGCGCCTCCTAACCAAAGGAGTATTTTTTGGCTCCTTAGAGCTTTTGGCTCCTTAGAGCACTTTTTGGCTCCTTAGAGCTTTTGGCTCCTTAGAACACTTTTTGGCTCCTTAGAGCTTTTGGCTCCTTAGAGCACTTTTTGGCTCCTTAGAGCTTTTGGCTCCTTAGAGCACTTTTTGGCTCCTTAGAGCACTTTTTGGCTCCTTAGAGCTTTTGGTCCATTAGCTCTGAGGATATCCTGGCGCTGAATGAACCTTCAAAATGTTTGACTGATGATAATAGGCAGCAAACTCCTCGTTTTTAAATTGTGTTCCATGGTCTGTGATGAAGGCATGAGGGAGACCATATCGGCAGATGATGTTCTTCCAAACAAATTGGTACACCTTCCTTCTCGTATGTCATGTCAATAAGTGGCTCAGCTTCTATCCACTAAGTAAAATAATCTACTGCGATGACAAGGTATTTGAATCTTCCTCGAGTCGTCGGCAATGGTCCAACCAAATCAATCCCCACATGGAAAATGGCCAAGGATAAATTATGGGTGTCAACAATGTTTGTGAAGTTCTTCAGATGGAGGAAAAGCGTTGGTACTTGTCACATTTCTTGGCATAAGCTATACAATCAGCTCTCATCGTCGGCCAGTAGTATCCCTGCGTCATCACCTTTTGCAAAAGTGTTCGTCCTGCTACATGGGCTCCACAGGACCCTTCATGGATCTCTTTAATCAATTCACCTCGAAGGGATGTACACATCTTTGCAAACCTGCCATAATTCCTCGTCGAGCAGCTTTAAACTTCCATTTCTTGGCAGCGAGCTTATCTTCCGAATACCATTATACCGAGCAGCTTTAAACTTCCATTTCTTGGCGGCGAACTTATCCTCCGAATACCATTAATTAGTACATACCGAGTAGCTTTAAACTTCCATTTCTTGGCGGCGAACTTATCCTCCGAATACCATTAATTAGTACATACCGAGCAGCTTTAAACTTCCATTTCTTGGCAGCGAGCTTATCCTCCGGTAATTGTTCCTCCTTAATATATGCTCTGATATGATCCATCCAAGATGTTCCTAAATCAAGGGTAATAATATTCATCGTCAGGTCTTCATCTATGCTCCGACTTTCTAATGCTTCAATTGGTATCGTTCTTCGCAGCTCGGTACGAGTAGCTAATGCTAATCGGGCCAAGGCGTATGCTCTCACATTCTCCGTTCTTGATATTCTTACCAGTTGAACAGCAACAAACTCTGATACCAACTCCATCACCTTTGCTTGATACTTGATCATCAATTCTCCTTTGGTTGCATATATTCCCAATATTTGATTTACGATCAATTGAGAATCACTGAAGACAATAACCTGCTGTGCCTCCATAGTATTTGACAAATTAAGACCTGCTATCATGTCCTCATACTCAATCTCATTATTAGAATCTTTGAATTAGAAACGTAGGGAGTATTCCCTGTCGACCTCATCTGGGCTGTTCAAAACGATCCCTGCCCCACAGCCTGTAGTGAAAGATGATCCATCTACATATAGCCTCCATATAGGCAACTTGTCTTCTAATTTCTGGTCTGACAGAGTTCCTCGGTGGAATACTTTTCGCTTTCTTTCATCATGTCCTGATACTTCTGAATACACCTCTTGAATTTCGATATACCTCCTGAACTTCAATATACCTCCTGAACTTCAATATACCTCCTGAACGTCAATATTCCTCCTGAACTTCAATATACATCCTGAACTTCAATATACCTCCTGAACTTCAATATTCCTCCTGAACTTCAATATTCCTCCTGAACTTCAATATACCTCCTGAACTTCAATATACCTCCTGAACTTCAATATTCCTCCTGAGAAAGTGATTAGTCGGGGTTGAATTTGATGCTCGACTGCATGATGATATAAGAATGTGCCACCAAATGAACAAATATATCTGTAATAGAAGCCCCCAACTGTGGAATGTGAACTTTGAATGAGATATATCGACCAATACCAACCGGAGTTGGATTTTATCTACCAACCGGAGTTGGATTTTGTCTACCAACCGGAGTTGGATTTTATCTACCAATCGGAGTTGGTGGTAATTGATAATGAATGATGAAGACTTCCTCGGAGCTGACCAACCGATTGTTGGGAATAAGATAATATAAATGCTGGAGACCTCCTCGGCGCTGACCAACAGATTTGTTGGGAATAAGATAATATAAAGGCAGGATACCTCCTCGGCGATGACCGACAGATTTGTTGGGAATAAGATAATATAAATGCAGGATACCTCCTCGGCGATGACCAACAGATTGTTGGGAATAAGATAATATAAATGCAGGATACCTCCTCGGCGATGACCAACAGATTGTTGGGAATAAGATAATATAAATTCCGGAGATATCCTTGGAGCTGAATAAGATATAATAAATGCTAGAGACATCATTGCTGAAATGAGAATAGAATATGCATCCAAATAGATATAAAGAATAATTAAAAATAATAAAGTGCCTCGCCGATCCGTCGAGGTAGAATCATATAATGCCGAACAAGAATAAGATCTTTCAGAACATAAGAATATGGCCGAGAACGTTGTCAGGCCTGAATATAAATAAGAATTATCCGAACGAATGTTGTAATTCTCCTTAAAGCTGAATAAGTATCTTGTCGAGGCATAATTGCAGAATGCCGAATAAGAATAATATTTTCCAGAACATAATAATATGGCCGAGAACTTTGTTGGGCCTGCATATAAATAAGAATTACCCCGACCAACTATCCATTGGGGGTGAAATATAATAAATGTTATAGTTCTCCTCAAAGCTGAATATGATAATAAGTATCTCGTCGAGCTCCATGTTGAGATGAATATAGAATATGAATCCCAATGGATATATAGAATCATTTGTGCTGGAGCAGATATCTGGGCTTGAATATAAATAAGAATTACCCCGACCAATTATCCGTTGGGGGTGAAATATAATAACTGTTGTAGCTTTTCCTCGGAGCCGAATATATATAGAGAGAAGAAATTTTTTCGAGCTCCATGCTGAGATAAATATAAAATATGAATCCGAACGGATATAGAATAATTTGTGCTTCAGCATTCGTCGGCATTGAATCTTGTGCCTGTAAAATTAATAATTTGCTCTACCATATGTGTAGGCTGAATTGATTAGTCATGAGAATAATTTACTCATCCAATCAATATATGATATGTATCAGCATAAAAATTTCAAAATATGAAATAATATGTTTTATGCCAAATGTGTGTGAGATGGACAAATTATTATCAAATATGCATCATAAATAAGACGTAAAGTTTTTTGTAAATTTATTTAATCTCCAACAACCAATCAGGTATTAGTTGCTGTTTAAAAATATTTTTGGGGTGATCATAAGTTAAAAAAGACTTAAGCCCCTTGCTTGTCCCCAAGCCGAACTCGTGTTTAAAGAAATATCAGGGGTGCTTAGCATTTTTTAATACCCCAAGATTCTACTGCTGCCGACAAACGACATGGATGTTGCCGACCAACATTTAAGGATATCTCAAATTATAGAATATATGGTTGGATGACCAGAATATCTCGAATCTTGAGATCAAAAAATAAAATTCAATGTAAAATTTAAGCCTTAAGAATGTTAATTAAACGAATAAATATATAATCCACTAGATCGTGTGATTTCGACAAAGAAACCTTGTGATGTGATAAACGAGGGGTCAACATATCAAATTTGTGCCCAGAATCTTGATATGGTCATGATTATTTTACTGATCCTCTTTTGCAAGAGGTGGGTAATGATTTTTCAGGTGAGAGAAAATTATTTTTTATATTGACCCCTTCCTATTCCCAATTTGGAGAGATAAAAATATGGTGAATGATTAAAGTTATTACCAAATTTATATCAAAAATCAATCAATTTGATTTTATTGACATAGATGGAAAATGAACCAAATTAAGTATATAGTTCATAAAAGCGAATGCAAAGAGACTCAAACTTGAAGAGATAGAGAATATATATGGGTCATGATTTCCATGAGAAGAATTTTCATTGTCTTCAACCTTTTCCCATTTTTTTATTAAAAATATGATGGGAATTTGAATAGACATCAAATATCTTACAAAATTTATTTCAAAATCAACAATGAAAATGATCAAATCTTATCATCGTCGTATATATTGGCATATGTAATCATTTAAAATATTTATTCCATGATATAAAATTAAAACTTGAGAATCAAGCAAAGAGTTATGATTTATGAAATCTACTATTTTTCAGATTTCTAAATAAGGATGAATCTAACAGTTATGATTTAAAAATCATGATATGCAACATTTTGCAGATAAAAATTGGACAATTAATTTATGCATATAAACATAAAAATCATGATTGAATCAAAAGATTTATATATAATTGATTATACGTAGAGAAAATAAAAACTTAGCTTTTGGTGGATAACAACGCTTGTAACACGTTCCAACAGACGACGCCAATCTGTTAAAGACAGAAAATGGCCACTGCCATTTTAGTGGCGTCAACAGCAGATAAATGATGAGGATGAGATTGAAGATGAAGATAAACATTCACATCAAACATATAAGAGACAAAGATTTTTAAAGTGGTTCGGCTAGGAATAAATCCTACGTCCACTGTTATGTTATTGCTGAGTGTTTGCAGAATTCTTGATTACAAGTTCTCTCAAGAAATTCCGGTCCCTTTGAATGAGGGAGATATTATGTATTTATAGCCCTGAGGCTTACATATGAAAGGGTGGTGCATTAAATGATATACATATGAAAGGTCCTTGAGGCTATCATCTGAAAGGGTAACTCATTTAATGTTCTTCAAGCGTGTGCGTCAAGATGATAAGCAGTTAATGAACAGTTTTGAACTGTTGGTTATCTGGCAATCAATGCTGTGGTCGAGATGCAGCTCGAATCGCCTTAGTTGCTCGTCGTTCAGGAGTTCATCGGAGCGCTGGAGTTCCTCGGAGTGTTGTAGTTCCTCGGGGTATCCTTGTTGCTCGGAGCGAACATGACTTGGTCGGGGGAAATAAACTTCCTCGTTGTTATTGTGCCATGTAGATTGACACGTGTCTTCTTATTATTGGTCCACGTCAGCAGATTAAATTTGGTATCAACAATAGCCATATCATTCAATCAAACAAAAAAGTTGTTCGAACAAACTACAAGAATTCGTTTGAATAACTTAAAAAACTCGTTCGAAAGACTTCGATAAAAAAAATCTCATAAAAATACTTTTTGGAAAATGGCCTCAAACATGAAAAACAAAAACCCTATGATATCTAATAATTTAACTCAAATGCATCCATACCTTTTTAAGATCCCTCGGATGTTGAAGACGAAACATGGAGAGAAATGCAACATGATAATGTAAACTTTCTAACTTGGTCGCTATGCCTTCAAGTATGCATTGCAATCAATCCTCATAACTTGCATCAGGTCACAACTCGAGCCCATACATGTCTATATGATGGTAGTCATCCTCGTCCCTCTAAAATTTCCTAGCATTCATACATGGAAAACATTATGTACTCACAGATTATGGACGAGTAAGACCAATCGATATGTCACAAGTCCTACCCGATCTAAAATAATGAATGAACCAGCGTAGTGGGGAACCAAATTCCCTTTAGTCCCAAATCTAGCTTCCCCTTTCATCGGGGAGACTCGAAGAAAAAACTGACCTGCCATTTAAACCTCTAGCAATGTCCTCCTCTTGTCATCTTAACTCTTATACTGATTATGCATAGTATTAATCCTTACTCAGATGAGTTCATCTTTTTGTGAGGTGTCCTAAATAATATTTGGTCCGAACATACTATGTTCCCCCGACTCCAGCCAATAACTCAGTAAATGACACGATCGCCGAGATAGCGCCTCGTAGGTTGTCATACCAATAGTCTGTTAATATCTTTTATTGTAAGAAAACTACATGAGAGGTAAATGTTGATCCCACCCGCGTTTAATATCCAACACACATGCCCTAAGCATGTCTTCCAAAATCTAGTTCACTCACTGAGTTTGACTGTCACATCGAGGGTGAAATTCCATACTAAAACTAAAATATAAGCCTATAGACTCGTGAAAGCCTCTCCAGAATCTAGATATGAAATTACTATCCTGATCGGACATAATGTCCTGTGGTACAACATGAAGTCCTACAATCTCTATACCAAATAATTTGGTGTACTGCTCGATGGTAAAATCAATCCTTACTGGAAGGAAATAGGCCACTTTTGTTAGTCTATCAACTATAACCCATTTTGAATCAAAGACTCTCTAGGACATCGGTAATCATACTATAAATTCCATGGAGATTCTATCTCACTTCCACTCGAAAGTCTCCAAAGGATGTAACTCCCCGACTGATCTTTTTAGTCCACCTTTTCTAGATGAGAGGTGGTGCACTTAGACACAAACTTTGGAACCTTACTCTTTATCTCGACCCACAAATATGCTTTACACATGTCCTAGTACATTTTACCTAATTTTAAACATAGCATGAATCTATAATCATGTGCCATCGCTAAAATGGCCTGCCTCA
This sequence comes from Sambucus nigra, assembly GCA_949130495.1. NCBI lineage: Eukaryota > Viridiplantae > Streptophyta > Magnoliopsida > Dipsacales > Adoxaceae > Sambucus > Sambucus nigra. Next base: position 164,038,753 of record OX422213.1, on the reverse strand, counting down.
ACTCGTGATTCATTGGAATTAACAACCATCGTTGGGACCTCAATCCTTCATCTGAACTCATAAAGAATGAAGAAACCATGCCCAACACTAGTTGTTGTATCTTCTCCTGATAAAGGGGATCTGAAGCCTGTGCTTGTATCATTCTTGTCACCATAGCTGGTGTAATGGTCACTTCTCCAAAAAATGAATTTGATAAATCCAACACCCAATAGGAACTCTACTATGCTGCCCAAATAATCGATAACTCCTCTTCATGCTTGACCCACAATCTGCCAATGTAATAATTAGTCTTCGATTAAATACATCAACTACCACATTTGCCTCCCTAGGATGGCATTGGATAAAAAATGGTAGTCCTTAACAAAATTGAGCCATCCCATATGCCTCATATTCAGCTGTTTGTGACTAATAAATACTGTAGACTTTTGTGATTGGAATATATATTGATCTTCTCACCCAATAGATAGTGTCTTTAAATAAGAATGGAAAAGATAACTACGCCTAACTCCAAATCATGAGTAGGTGATACGGCATAAATATTGCATATTTCACCCGTTAACCTACGCGTTATTAGCCCCCTCGGGTATCTTAATCCCTATATTTATGCTCTTTAACCAAAAAACCTCGGATTTCTATGTTAACATGTTTTGAAGCGGTTAATTGAGCTTTTGTAGGTGTTTGGATGCTTAGTATGAAGTTTGGATGCATTTCGGTGAAGTTCTGTACGCAATAGCACGTTCAAGGGAATTTTAGTCTTTTCATAGCTTGGGTACCTGACCTGACATCTCACGGAAGTTGTATCCCTCCTCGCTAGCTTCGTGTGTCCACGAACGGTGAGCGATTCCAATTCATGACGAAGAAGTTACGGCAATTTCAGCGGAGGAAAAATAAGGAAAGCAAAAGAGGAGAAGAGAAGGAGAAGGGAAGAATGCAGTGTGTTGCTTCCTGGCCAAGACCTACTTGATCGATCGATCGAATCCTTTGGTCGATCGATCGACCATTCTAAATTGTCTATTTTTGGCCTTGATCGATCGATCAACCAAAGGGGTCGATCGATCGATCCCCTGTTTTTCAGCAGATATTTTCATTTCTTTTCTTTCTTCTTTTCTTTTAATCCAACTTACTATAAATACAATTTTTGTTGTAATAAGAAGGGAGAGCAGTAGATAAACGATTTTAGGTTAGAATAGTTAGGGTTTTGAGGGTTTTGGATTGTTCTTCTTCATTTCTCTTTGGATTGACAATCTAATTGGTTTGTAAGTTGACTTTTCATTACCCTCTCCATTAATATAGCTTATTTTCCATTAATTCTTACTTTCTAGATAATTTACATGCTTTGTTAATTAGTTTACTTGATTTATTTCTTGCTTTCTTAATTTAATTAGTTGTAACTTAGTTTAATTCATGTATTACCCTTAGATAAATAGGGTCGGGATTGCGTTTCCGCCATTTATGGGTTTGGACCTCGAAAATTAGGTTTTGTGTAAAATTGCATTTAATTGAAACCGCGTGTATGAAAGTCGGATTCTTATGCGTTTAAATTTCTTTGTCACGCAACGTTAGTGTTTATAGCGATAATCCGAATTTAATCCGCGTGTGACCATTTTCCGTTAAATGTTATATCTCGCAACTTTGGGTTAAATTCCTTATTGTGTGATGTTTATGCTTAATTGTAAATGCTCGATTAAATTGCTTTTGAGCCTTAACTCTAATTAGTATTTGTTTCGATCCGTGTGGTAGAATGCGATCCCGATCCTCGCTTTACTTTTGCGTAACGTAACTTATTCTTTTCTTTTGTCACCATAACCAACCTATCATCTTTTACACTTTTATTCCTGAAGTAATTAAACAATTAACATCTAAAATTCAATCACTCCCTGTGGATTTCTTACGATACCCGACTTACCGCTGTGCTTACTTGTCAAGTGTAGTAGTAGTTTAGGTTTTCTTTGTATCGCGGCGGCGAAACACACAACGATTGTGTCCTCACACGAACACACTTTTTCCGCCCGGTCACAAAATGGCGCCGTTGTCGGGGAGTGTGTTTTAGATAGTAATTGTTTTATTATTTCGTAGTATTTTTCCTTTTGTATTTGTATTCTTTGTTTTAACCTTTTTTACAGGATAGCATATTTGAGCGCTAAGAAACTTTGATTCGTGGTTGCTCACTTTCTTGCTCGGATTCTCCATCTACAAACAACAAGGTAATCATGTTCTACTATTATAGTTATTACAGTTATTCTAATGATTCATACTTTGGGGATAGTTTTCAAGTTTTTCATTTTCAAGATTTTCTTGAAAATGAAAGACTTGAAAACATTTATCGCAATGAAAATCGTTATTGGGAGCTTGAGTTGGATTCATTATTCGAATCCAATGATGATTCTTATTTCGATACTTTCGAAGACGAGTTTCAACCAAGTGAGGAGTCCGAGGCTCTTGAGCCGAGGAAGCCTACTTTGGAAGAAAATTTGCTTCTTTACTCCCAAGGTTTGGAAAGCCTAAATGATGCTGGAATGAGACTTGGAGCACTTTGCGATGAGATGAATTCTTATGCACAAAACAACGAGGCGGTGGAAACTTGTGTTTCAACTAAATTTTTTGAAGAATTTCTCATCGAATGTGAATCTCTCTCCCCCGAAATTCAATATCCTTTCGACGATATGTTGACGGAGATTGAATTTATTTCATTACCATATACGTTTTCCATCATTGAACCATTAGAATTACCGGTTGATTCCTATGAGTCGGTAGAAACTTTTAAAACTTCTACACTTTTTTCCGATGAGGACTCCTTGCCGACTTGTTTTCGATGGATGTTATCCCGATGTGTGCACCATCTCCCATTCCATTTGAAAAATCTTTGGGAGATGAGTCAATTTTTCTTGGACCTCAAGTGTACCTTTCCCCCTTATTATCCAAATCCCCCATCGTTCGCCCAAAATTTCAAATTAGCGATGGTTCACTTTTTTCACCACCCACATGCCTTCCGTTGTTCAAACGAAATTCATATCTTCCGGGAGGCATGTTCACTTTGGAGGGTCCACCGTTGATCTTTCAAAGTCAAATCCCTTTTTGGGTGGACCCTCAACTATTTAGACTTCTAGTGTATAGTTAGTGTGAGGCCTAAATAGTAGGTTGTAAATAGTTAGCTTTTTAATTTTCTTTATTTCCTACTTTTCTTTCCTTTTAATTTAGTCTAGTGTAATTAGTAACCTTTTTGTTATTTGTTTTTTCTATGATCAGTACTAACTTGTTTTGTAGATTTCATTGGACTCGTGCTTATGGAGATCTCTCCAATTTTGGGTAATATCGTTCTTTTCCTCTCTTTGTGTTGTGTTCTTAATGCGCATTGAGGACAATGCAACATTTAAGTTAGGGGGTGTAGGATATTCTATCCATTTCATGTGTAGTCCATGGATTTGCTCACATTTAGTTACTAAGTATGCCTTTTTGTGAAAAATTTGAAAATTTTCAAAAATATTTTCTTTCTTTTTTCTCCTTTGTTGGGCAGTTTGCCTTGTTTCCGATGATAAATTTCAATAATTGCCCGATCCAATAGACAACTCAATGATTCATGTTCTCGATTTTAGAAGTTATTGGACTTTAGTCCTCAAATCATTGATATTGTGAATAACTTCATGAATTAAACTTTATCCCATGAGCATATGCACTTTCCTTGTTATATTGATTTGGTTTAAGATTTTTATAACTCGGTAATCTTTTTTTGCATTGTATATACTTACACCGAGTAAGCTTTGTACCTTTCGTCGTTTGTGAGTGTTATACACTATTCTTTTCTCATTGAAAACGTTGAATTCGTTGGTAATCTCTCTATTCTTTCATTTGATCGTTCATTAATTGAGTTCATACTTGAAATGTGTTACTTGATCATGATTTTCATATATTGTTTTGACTCGAGAATTGCGTAAACTTTGTGAAATGATCATAGGCCCTATTTCTTATATCACCCATATTATCCTTGACCTCACCCTTATATGATTACCCTCATTAACCCCTTTGAGCCTAAATATAGTCTTTCGTTTCATAACCCAAATCCAATAACCAACTCCAAATTGGAGTTATATACCATATATATACCTTACATACCTTTGTTTGGAATGATACTTGGTATTGAATGATGTTATTGTAGAGTGTTTGCAATTTAATCATATGAGATTTTGATAAGCAAAGAAAAGAAAGTAGTAAAAAAAGTGAAGAAAAAGAGAAAGCAAAAAGCAAAAAGAAAACAAAAGAGAAAATGAGAAAAAGAAGAAAAGAAAAGAAAGAGAAAGTTGTATATGTTGTGTATAGTTCAATAAGCTTTGATTACTCTCCAGTTGTTATATCTAATGCTTGTTTTGGAACTTGTTTTCCAATTTTTGATATTGCCCGCATTTTTTCATTATCCCGAGTTTTCATTTCGAACACTTTGAATCTGTATATACATTCCTTCATTTCGTACCCTAGCCTAACCTACATTACAACCCTATAAAGTCCTATGTGATCTTAGGGTGAATTTAATTTAAAAGTCATAATAGTTTTGATAATATGTTAAAATGCATTTCGCCTCTTTTAGTGTGCGGTATCCTTTCATTGAGAATGCAAGTTTTTCATTTCCTATATAGCGTTCCTCATTTGTGACATGTGCGCGGCCTAGTTTCCATTTACATTTACTCTTTATGCCCACATGTCCCGTATATTACCTCCCTTTTCATAGTGAATTCATTTATTGAGCGTAATGCCCGTGAGGATTGAATGTATGCTTGCTTTGATTAGTATCCGGTTTATATAAGTTTTTCACCAAATCACACTATGCATGTGCTCTCCCCCCTCCCACTTTTAAAGTTTCAATGCTATGAGGTGCATTCAACTTGTTAATAACAACGGACTTTTGTTTGAATTCGTTCATTTTGCTAATAATGTGTATGAAATCCTTTTCGCTATTATTGGGTTTGTCGCATGTTGGGTTGGTCATATTTTGACGAAACTGTATGATGTTTGTGGGTTTCATCCCTGAAAACCCTCACGAGATGACACTCGTCCACTAGGGTGACCTAGGGGTTTAACGGCTTATTGCATACGCTAAATGCAATCGAATCGCCCGCGAAAGTGGCCTTAAGCTTTTATACCATACTTTTGTACTATCTCTTGCTTTTTTTTTTCTTGTAGTTCTTGTTGTTTCCTATTTCATTGCTTGGGACTAGAAATGTGTAAGTTAGGGGGTGTGATACAGCGTAAATATTATGTATTTCACTCGTTAACCTACGCGTTATTATCCCCCTCGGGTATCTTAATCCCTATATTTATGCTCGTTAACCAGACAACCTCGGATTTCTAAGTTAACATGTTTTGCATGGGTTAATTGAGCTTTTGTAGGTGTTTGGATGCTTAGTAAGAAGTTTGGATGCATTTCGGTGAAGTTCCGTACGCAATCGCACGTTCAAGGTCATTTTAATCTTTTCACAGCTTGGGTACCTGGCCTGACATCTCACGGAAGTTGTATCCCTCCTCGCTAGCTTCGCGTGGCAACGAATGGTGCACGATTCCGATTCATAACGAAGAAGTTACGGCGATTTCAGCGGAGGAAAAATAAGGAAAGCAAAAGAGGAGAAGACAAGGAGAAGGGAAGAATGCAGTGTGCTGTTGCCTGGCCAAGACCTGCTTGATTGATCGATCGACCCCTTTGGTCGATCGATCGAGCATTCTAAATTGTCGATTTTTGGCCTTGATCGATCGATCGACCAAAGGGGTCGATCGATCGATCCCCTGTTTTTCAGCAGATATTTTCAATTCTTTTCTTTCTTCTTTTCTTTTAATCCAACTTACTATAAATACAATTTTTGTTGTAATAAGAAGGGAGAGCAGTAGATACACGATTTTAGGTTAGGATAGTTAGGGTTTCGAGAGTTTTGGATGGTTCTTCTTCATTTCTCTTTTGATTGACAATCTAATTGGTTTGTAAGTTGACTTTTCATTACCCTCTCCATTAATATAGCTTGTTTTCCATTAATTCTTGCTTTCTAGATAATTTACATTCTTTGTTAATTAGTTTACTTTATTTATTTCTTACTTTCTTAATTTAATTAGTTGTAACTTAGTTTAATTCATGTATTACCTTTAGATAAATAAGGTCGTGATTGCGTTTCCGCCATTTATGGGTTTGGACCTCGAAAATTAAGTTTTGTGTAAAATTGCATTTAATTGAAACCGCATGTATTAAAGTTGGATTCTTATGCGTTTAACTTTCTTTGTCACGCAACGTTAGTGTTTATAGCGATAATCCGAATTTAATCCGCGTGTGACCATTTTCCGTTAAATGTTTAATTACGCAACTTTGGGTTAAATTCCTTATTGTGTGATGTTTATGCTTAATTGTAAATGCTCGATTAAATTGCTTTTGAGCCATAACTCTAATTAGTAGTTGTTTCGATCCGTGTGGTAGAATGCGATCCCGATCCTCGCTTTACTTTTGCGTAGCGTAACTTATTCTTTTCTTTTGTCACCATAACCAACCTATCATCTTTTACACTTTTATTCCTGAAGTAATTAAACAATTAACATCTAAAATTCAATCACTCCCTGTGGATTTCTTACGATACCCGACTTACCGTTGTGCTTGCTTGTCAAGTGTAGTAGTAGTTTAGGTTTTCTTTGTATCGCGGCGGCGAAACACACAACGATTGTGTCCTCACACGAACACACTTTTTCCGCCCGGTCAATAGGGTAATTATCCTCTTGAGGCTTAAGCTTTCGAGATGTATAAATTATAGGCCTCTCCTCCTCCACTTAACTCCTAAAGTGATGCACCTATTAATACCAAATAATTCACTTCAGTCCGTGGTAAAGTACATTCATACAAGCTAATGAGCTTCTCCTCGAGCTCCTGAAAAGCTCTCTGGCAATATGCACTCCAAACGAAAGGTACTCCCTTCCGTGTGAGGTAAGCCAGTCTCCCAATGATTAGTATATAATTTTGTATAATTTGTACCCTATTCTAGTCCTTGTTAGTCCCGTTTTATTATAAACATGGAGCTTTTAGAGTTGTTTTGCTATTTAGAATAAAAATGTAAGTTTGAGATAAATCCAAGTTAATAATGCTATTTTAGCAATCCTAGGGGGTAAAAACATAATTTTAGAATGGAAAGAAGGTTACTTTTGTAATTTTCTAAAATTTTATACCATAAATTTAAATTAATTATTTTTTTTGTATTTTTATAGGTGCCTCGGGAGTTTGAACAACAAAGGTGTTGATATGCAAAATTTGCTAGGATATAGCGTGACACGACACTGTTGACACAACTATACTACAAAATATTTATAAATTTGCTCAAGTGTCCACTGATGTCGTGGCATAGCTTTTTGGAAGATCTTTAAAATACTCACAACTTTGTTGTTTGGGAAAATTTAAAAATAAGAAGTTTTGAATGGGCAAAAGTAATGTGAAAAATCTACTGTGAATAGTGACGAAAATGGAAAGTCAAAATATTAAAAAAGTGAATAAATAAAGGAAAAGCCCACCAACACTTCTTCCATTATTTCCTCGCACATGAATCGCAAAGATACCCCTTTCCCTAATTTCCTCCACATGTATCCCGAAGTTCAATTACATTATTCACAATATAAGAGAACTTTTATTTTAATTATTCAAAAATATTACAAATTAATATTTTCATTTCTCAAACTTTCACCTATAAAAAGAGCTCATTATACACAATTTAGGGAGAGAATAAAAAATATTTTCGTGAAAGAAAATATGTGAGTTTATTTTAGAAACACCCAAGATAGTAAATACTTGTAGTTTTATTTTTGAGAGGCATTTTGGGTTCAACATTTGGGATAAAATTTTGCATTGTCATCCAAATATTCGCACTCAAATTTCGTAAGTTAATAATTATTTCATCTTTTAATTTTATGTTTTAATTATGATGCCAACATTATTTAATTTTTAGGATTAGGTGAAATTGCCATGATTACTTATTGTATGTTTTGATAAGTTTAATTCGCTTAAATTTCCTGTTTATTCTAAAAACATTTTAAATAAGTAGTTACTCATTAAAATAGTCATGAGGGTGATATATTAAACCATTAGAACTAATTGTTACACTTTTTAATTTTATGTACTTACGTTTGATGAATTATACTTATGTTAAACTGTTTGACAGTCCATGCTTATGTTTGACATAAAATGCTTACAAGTTATAAATTTAATTCATATCCAATAATTATTTGAACTTACGTTTGATATATTATGCATATATTAAATTATTTAATAGTCCATGATTATATTTGACATTTAATGATTTCGAGTGATGTTTTTGAGGGAGTATGACTTTTTTGTATCAAAAAAAAGATATAGAAATATTTTGTTTGAACTTTCAAGTTTTCATATTTAGAAATTTGCGCCATGAGAATTGGTATAATTTTGAGTTACAAAAGGAAATTGCAAATTAGACTAATTAATTATAAACAAGTAAAAACGGTAACCAGATTTGGAATCCTCATAATCTCTCCCATATTTGTTACATACTTTGTGTCACTCATTTATTATTATTATTATTGTTGTTGTTGTTGTTGTTGTAGTTGTTGTTGTTGTTGTTGTTGTTGTTGTTGTCGTTATTATTATTGATGTACCCAGATACCCTCCAACCGGACGACCCCTTAGGGGCCGACCCTTCATCATGTTCCAGACAACCCCTCAGGGGGCCGACCCTTCATCAGGCTCCGGACGACCCCTCAGGGGGCCGACCCTTCATCATGTTCCAAACGACCCCTCAGGGGGACGACCCTTCATCAGGTTCGAGACGACCCCTCACGGGCTGACCCTTCAACAGGCTTCAGACGACCCCTCATAGGGCCGACCCTTCACCAGGCTCCGGACGACCCTCCGAGGGTACGACAGTACGAGGCCTAAATTAGGCCAGACTCACTACCGAAAGGAACTTTGCACTCGTCCTCGGCTCATAGGCCGAGGGTGACATCATCGCAGTGCGTGGTTTGGGAGATGCGTGGAACAGTGCGCGTGAGGCTCACATGGCACATGGGAGACCGTTATAACAAAATCACACCCTCACGTGAGGGAATATTATGTCATCATTTGGCATCTACAGGTGTCAACAGGGGATTGGCTAGATCATCATTCACATGCACCATGCATACTTGGGGGGTACACTAACCCCCCCCCCCCCCCAAGACCTATATATACTTGTCACCTACAACCCTACAGAGGATCGATCATTTTGATTGTAACCCTAGCTAAAAATCTGCTTGTACACACAGTAGAGAGAGAAAGTGATCTTATGTGCATTGTATCCAAGGCCATTAGTGCCCATACTTAGTGGATCACACACTCACAGTGGATGTAGGACAAATTGGCTGAACCACTATACATCATTGTCTTATTTCCTCTTATACTCATCCCCTTCTACATACTTATACACTTATACATCTCTATGGATGCCATGGTTACTACTGTTTGAGCTCATTATCACTAATCTAGTGGTGCTAAATCTCAGTATCATCAGTTTGGTGTCGTCTGTGGGAACGAGAAGACATATCTTCCTTTGTACAGCTTGACCTCACTGGGCACTCTGGTGGTGAACCAGCACTCTCCCTGAGAGGAGATGTTTCACCATTGAAAGAGACCCACTAAGGTTCTCAAGCTCACCAGTCTTTTCTTCCGTTCAGCTTTTCATAGCTCAAACACATGGCACCTGAGATGCCACCACCACCGCTTCCTCCGCCGGATGATGGGGGAAGACCCAGTTCCAGTCAGCCGTCGCCTCAGTCTGAGATGGCTGATGTGGCAGCAGCCCTAAAGTCTCTGGAAGTAAGCCAGCGGATGATGCAGGAGCAGTTCACGGCTCTAAGCCAGAACATACTAAGACCCCCAGGGGTTTCACGTGATATGATTACTCCGGCAGCAGCTCCAGGACAGCATGAGGCCAGGGGACCACCCCAGGCACCACGCAAAAACCTGCCACCCCCTCAGCGGCGTAGGGATGTTGCTGACCCTCGGCGTCTACGCCTGGGGAGGCAAGGAAACCCTTGTCCTGAGGACAGGTATGACGATCTAGAGGGAGAGGAGGACCCTAGAGAATGCTGGGAACCGTATGAGGTCTCCAATAATACTGTACGACCTCTCCAGGATAGTAGAGGAAAGTGAGGGAGACCAAACCCTGATGATCGCCCGAGAGGCTCTGCTTTTGATCGCTTGAGCAGCGGGTCAGCCTCTGAGAGGCTAGGCCCAGTAAATGACCTACGGGAACAATTGTGAAGGTCAAGAAGTGTTACGAGGTCCAGGAGGGAGGCAGCGGATGGCTGACCCCAAGGACGGGATGGCGTCCAAAGAGAAGTAAACAGCCGACACAGGCTCGCCGCAGCAGAACCCCCCGTCCACCTTAAAGAGGAGGTAGGGGATAACATCGGCCAAGCCAACCCTGTGAGGCCCTGGAATGACTCAATCCAGCGGCTAGAGGATAAGATAAGTGATATACTGAAGAGTCGGGACCCTATTCAGAAGGGATACACCATAGTCTCACCCTTTGTGGCAAGGATAGTCAACTTCCCTACGCAATCAAAGTTCAAGCCACCTGTGGTCACCCCAAGATACGACGGGAGCACCAACCCTGTTCACCATGTTGAGATGTATCAATCAGCAGCAGACATATACTCTATCTCAGATGAGATGAGGTGTCGTGCCTTCTCCGGAACCCTGACGGGGGCTGCACATGTTTGGTACACGTCTCTTCCAAAAAATTCCATTAAAAACTTTAAGCAGTTGGCAGACCGGTTCATCCACAACTTTTTCTTTGGGGTGAGGCCACAGAAGAAGACCACCCACCTGCTTTATGTTAAGCAGGGGAAGAATGAGAGTCTGAGGAACTACATAGCCAAATTCAATAAAGAGAAGCTGGAGGTGGAAGACTATGAGGAGAGGATAGCTATGACAGCCCTGATTGGAGGACTCCAAAAGGGGAAGCTGTTATGGAAGCTTGCTGAAGACCCTTCGAGGATAATGGCTGAGTTGCTGTTGACTGCAGGAAAGGTGATGAACGTCGAAGAGGCGATGGCCGCAAAATATGAAGACGGAAAAGGAGGTGCTAGTGGAGGTAAATACCCTAAGAAGAACAAAGAGGTGAAGAAGAGGACCACGGAGGACAAGTTCGCTGGTTACACCCCTCTAACGGTCAGCTGTGAATAGATTCTCAATGAGATAAAGAGTGACCGGTCCCTGAAGTGGCCTGAGAAGCTGAGGGCAGCCCCCGGCAAGAGGAATAAGAACCTGTGGTGTGAATTTCACCAAGACTACGGCCACGTAACGGACAAATGCTTTGCTCTGAAAGATGAGATTGAGAAGATGCTGAAAGAAGGGAAGCTCAGAAAGTACGTCGACAAAGGCGCCTTCAGGAGGGTCCGAGGGGACGACCCCAGAAAGAAGCGAGGCGATGCATGTAGAGAAGGTCCTTAAAAAAGAGGGGACGACCCTTCCGATTATGAGGACGACTCTGACCTCCCGCCGAGAGACGACCACGGCCCTGTCAAGAGGCTTAATATGATCTCGCTCGGAGTGGGAATGATCTTCGGAGGTCTTGCAGGAGGAGGGTCTGAGGTCGCCGACAGGAAGGCCCATGTGGCTGAGGCCAAGGAAGTAACGAAGACGGTACACTCGACCTCTCTGGAGGTCAAGTCAGAAAAGAGGAAGAAGGTTGATATGGACACTCTGATAGTGGGATTCTCAAGAATGGACTTCAAAGGCCTCTTAGCCCCACATGATGACCCTCTCGTCATCACTACCAGGGTGCACGGGTGCGAGGTACCGAGGATCCTAGTAGATGGGGGCTCATCTGTAGACGTGATGTTTTGGCCGTGCTTTAAAGCCTTAGGTCTCAGTCGTGCTAGACTTGTACCGTACCATCATCCATTGATTGGGTTCAGTGGGGAAAAGGTTCATCCCCTTGGAATGTATGAGGCTGATGTCAGGATGGGGGACAGATGGCCGAGATGGCTCACCAAGAAGGTCAGTTTCTTTATGATGGATGAGCATGTGTTTTCAGCCTACAACATCATACTGGGGTGTGTGGCCCTCAAAGGGTTTGAAGCTGTGTTGTTTACGGTCCATCAGATGATCAAATTTCCTACCCCTTATGGGGTGGGGGAAGTTCAGGGAGACCAGACGACAACGCGAGAATGTTACTACAACTCCGCTGAAGAAAGGGAGGCACACAAAAGGGCTACAACCACTTATAATCATTATACCCTAGACCCCAGGGATGGGACGAAGCTAAAGAAAGGAGAGGCCGCGAAAGAGGTAGAATCCATCATCCTCAATGAGGATGACCCGGAAAAAACTGTCCAAGGTGGCAAGTCTTTGAAGCCCAATATCAAGGAAGACCTCATTAAACTGTTGAGGAGAAGGTGAAGCGTCTTCGCATGGAGTCATGTAGCTATGCCCGGGATTGACCCTGAAATCATGTGCCACAAGCTCAATGTGGTAGAAGGAGTGAAGCCGGTAAAGCAGAAGAGGAGAATTTACTCTAGAGAAAAGTATGAGGTCAAAAAATTAGAAGACGCTGAATTTATCAGAGAGGTCGTCTACCCTGAGTGGCTGTCCAATGCAGTCATTGTCCCAAAGGCCAACGGGAAGTGGAGAATGTGTGTGGACTTCATAGACCTCAACAAGAACTGTCCCAAAGACAGCTTCCCTCTCCCCTGCATTGACCAGATGGTAGACTCTACTGCAGGCCATGAGCTCATGAGCTTCATGGATGCCTATTCAGGGTATAACCAGATCTTCATGAACCCTGAAGACTCAGAGAGGACAGCCTTCATCACTGACAAGGGGACATACTGTTATAGGGTCATTCCCTTTCGCCTAAAAAATGAGGGGGCAACGTACCAGCGCCTGGTAAATAAAATGTTCGAAGACCAAATTGGGAAGTCTATGGAGGTCTATGTGTATGACATGCTGACTAATAATTTGAAGGCAGAGGATCATGTGGCAGACCTGGAAAGGACCTTTAATACGATGGACAAATACCAGATAAAGCTCAACCCGGCCAAGTGTTTCTTCAGGGTCGGGGCAGGGAAGTTCTTGGGGTTCATTGTCAACCAAAGAGGCATCAAGGACAATCCTGAAAAGATAAAGGCCCTTATTGAGATGAAGACCCCCAAGTCCATTAAAGACATTCAGAGACTCACAAGGAGAGTTGCTGCCTTGAACAGTTTCGTGTCCAGGGCCACAGACAAGTGTTCGCCATTCTTTAAGATCCTTTGGAAGGCCTTCGAATGGAGTGCAGAGTGTGATGAGGCTTTTAGGGACCTAAAGTCATATTTAGGGTCTCCCTTGCTGCTGTCACGACCCGTGCAGGGTGAATGACTTTATGTGTACCTTGCCGTCTCAGAGTCGGCCATCAGTGCAGCCATTGTGAGAGACGAAGATGGGATATAGAAGCCTGTGTATTTTAACAGCAAGGCACTCCAGGGGGCAGAGCAAAGATACTCGAGGATGGAGAAGTTAGCCTACGCCTTGATCCATGCCTCAAGGAAGATGAAGCCGTACTTCCAGTCCCATACAATGGTCATCCTCACCGACTCTCCTCTTAGGCAGGTCCTACACCAGCCCAAAAAATCAGAAAGGCTAATGGCCTGGGCTATAGAGCTAGGGGAGTTTGACATAGTGTATCAGCCTAGGACGGACATTAAGGGGAAAGTGCTAGCGAATTTTGTGGCTGAGTTTACTTGGGAAGGTGATGAAGCCGAGGGTGAGACCCTCGGGAAGACAGATACACAACAAGACAGGCCCACCGACACACCCGCACATAAGGCTGAGACAAGCACCGCTAGAAGGAAAGCGACTGAAAACGAACAGGGAAGATACATATTTAGACAGGGATCCCTCTCCGAGGGAAATTTCTCAGAGGGAAAGACTCTGTGGAGCCTCTTCGTTGACGGGTCCTCCTGTGACAGCGGAAGTGGAGCTGGACTGATACTATCAGCACCCGATGGCACAGACGTTGAATACGCCCTGAGGTTAAACTTCAAAGCCTCCAACAATGAGGCTTAATATGAGGCCTTGATAGTAGGCCTCTCCTTGGCCAAGTCTCTTAGTGTCGGCCAGATTTTGGTCCATAGTGATTCAAGGCTAGTAGTGAATCAGATACTAGGAGCCTATGAGGTTAAGGACGAGAGGATGGCTAGGTACCTTGAGAAAGTGAGGTCATCACTGAAAGACTTCAGAGAAGTGAAATTAAAGAGGATACCTAGGCTCGATAATTGCCGTGCCGATGCCCTTGCGAGGTTGGCCTCAGCAACTAGGACAGACATCAAGAGGACGGTCCCAGTAGAAATTTTGTTGCAGCCAACTATTGGAGACGCCGAGGGAACACTTAGAAATTTCCTAAATGTTTCTCAAGAAGCTTCATGGATGGACCCTCTGATCAGATACATTAAAGAGGGTGAGATGCCAGAAGCAAGGCAGGAGAAGAAGAAGCTGAGGTACAGGGCTGCAAAATTCACTGTCATCGGAGACACCTTGTACAAAAAGGGGTTTTTGCTCCCCTTACTTAGGTGTGTACATCCCTCAGAAGTCCCTTCCATTTTGCAAGATGTGCATGAAGGATCGTGCTCAAGCCACATTGGGGGTATATCCTTAGCGAAGAGGGTGATCACCCAGGGGTACTGGTGGCCGACCATGGGGAAAGACGCAGCGGCATATGTAAAAAAGTGTGACAAATGTCAAAGATTTGACACCATCCCTCACCAGCCCCATCAGCCTCTTACTTACATTACGTCCCCATGGCCATTTGCAGTATGGGGAATTGACCTAGTAGGACCCTTGCCTAGGGCCATCAATAACTATCGGCTCCTCATCGTAGCCATTGACTATTTTTCAAAATGGGTGGAAGCGGAGCCGATGGTGACGATCATAAAGCAGAAGACCTTCCAGTTCATCTGGAAAAATATTATATGCAGATATGGTCTCCCCAACACCCTCATCTCGGATAAAGGGACTCAGTTCAAGAATACCTCTCTACAGAAGTACTGTGAAAGGGTGAGTATCAAACAATTTTTCTCCACCCTAGGCCGACCTCAGGCCAATGGGCAAACATAAGTTACAAATAGGACAATCCTAGATGGAATCAAGAAGAGGATTGAGGAGGCAAAAGGAAGATGGGTCGAGGATTTATATGCCGTTCTATGGGCATACAGGACGACAGTGAGGACCTCTACCGGAGAGACCCCATTCATGCTAGCTTATGGCTCAGAAGCCATCATCCCCATCGAAATTGAGTTTCCTACTCATAGGGTCCAAATGTATGACCCCTAGAGAAATACGGAAGAGAGGAGACTCGACTTGGACCTGATTGAGGAAAGGAAGGAGGACGCTGAGATAAGGCAGGCCGCCTACCAGTAGAGGACCGCAAGGTTTTATAATCAGAGGGTGAAACAGTGGCCTATCGCATTGGGGGACTTGGTCCTCAAGAAGACTTGGAAAAAGCCCAACAAGCTCCATCCTAATTGGCATGGCCCATATAGGGTCATCGATGAAGTCGTCCCTGGGACCTACAAACTAGAAAACCTAGAAGGGGAACCTTTTTCCAACCCCTGGAATGCAGATCATTTGAAGAAATACTATCAGTAGTGTTGTAAGGTCTTGATAGACCATAATTGTAATAAGAGTTTCTCCAACAGAACACTTGGAAAATTAATGAGAAATATCAGTGCTTCCCCTCATCCTGTGGTTATCAGTTCTAGTATGCATGAAAACATCTACAGAGAACCACCCTCGGCTATAATGAGGGCCAGTGGAGGGGACGACCCCACCACTGTCCTCAAGAAAGACGAGGGAAAACATAAAAACTATTAATTTGGTAAGTTGAACCCTCGTCTATAATGAGGGCCAGTGGAGGGGACGACCCCACCACTGTCCTCAAGAAAGACGAGGGAAAACATAAAAACCATTAATTTGGTAAGGTGAACCCTCGGCTATAATGAGGGTCAGTGGAGGGGACGACCCCACCACTGTCCTCAAGAAAGACGAGGGAAAACATAAAAACCATTAGTTTGGTAATTTGATCCCTCAGCTATAATGAGAGCCAGTGGAGGGGACGACCCCACCACTGTCCTCAAGAAAGACGAGGGAAAACATAAAAACCATTAGTTTGGTAAGTTGAACCCTCAGCTATAATGAGGGTCAGTGGAGGGTACGACCCCACCACTGTCCTCAAGAAAGACGAGGGAAAACATAAAAACCATTGGTTTGGTAATTTGATCCCTAGGCTATAATGAGGGCCAGTGGAGGGGACGAACCCACCACTGTCCTTAAGAAAGACGAGGGAAAACATAAAAACCATTAGTTTGGTAATTTGATCCCTCGGCTATAATGAGGGCCAGTGGAGGGGACGACCCCACCACTTTCCTCAAGAAAGACGAGGGAAAACATAAAAACCATTAGAATGGTAAGTTGAACCATCGGCTATAATGAGGGTCAGTGGAGGGGACGACCCCACCACTGTCCTCAAGAAAGACGAGGGAAAACATAAAAACCATTAGTTTGGTAGGTTGATCCCTCGGCTATAATGAGGGCCAGTGGAGGGGACGACCCCACCACTGTCCTCAAAAAAGACGAGGGAAAACATTAAAACCATTAATTTGGTAAGTTGATCCCTCGGCTATAATGAGGGACAGTGGAGGTTACGACCCCATCACTGTCCTCAATAAAGACGAGGAAAAACTTCATTAAAAACCATTATTTTAGTAATTTGATCCCTCGGCTATAATGAGGGCCAGTGGAGGGGACAACCCCACCACTGTCCTTAAGAAAGACGAGGGAAAACTTTATTAAAAACCATAAGTTTGGTAATTTGACTCCTCGGCTATAATGAGGGCGAACGCAGGTGATGACCCCTCGTTCACCCTCAAGAAAGGCGAGGGAGAGGTTAGTGGCATTAACAAAGACAAAGCAAACCATAAAAAAGTCAAATAAGGAAGCCAGTAAAGAAGACGATAATATTAATGAAATATCAAATGTTTTACAAGTAGAGTACAAAAATGACAATTACATCAACAGGGTATGGGCTATAGACAGCCACCCTATGGGATAACATCAGAGGGCAAGGCCTCAACATCCACGAAAGGGGTTTCCTCGATGACCGCAACTGGCTGATCCTCAGATGTGCCGACCCCCTCGACTTGCACTTGGGATTCTACCTGGGACAGAGCCTTGGCGATCAGAGGGTCATCCAATCTGACAGCTTCAATCGACGGACGAACTGAGGAGATGACCTCACCAAACCTGAGGACGACCCACCGGCAGGTAGTTCTAATTCCTCTCTCCAAATATTCAAGGCCGAAGCCTTGAAACTCGTCAGAAATTTTATAAGCCTCAACAGCATCAGCCTCGTCTTTCCTGATGGCTGCTTCAAGATCAGTCTTGTGCTTGACCCCCATGTTGGTCAAGGCCTCGTCCTTTTCCTTGATGAGTAAGTCTTTGGCCTTAAGTTCCTCGTCATGCTGCCTCGTCAGCTAGTCCACAATCCTTGCATGCTCAGTCCTGGTACTTTCCAATTCGTCCCTTGCAGTATCAAGCTCCTATTAAAGATCTGCCTCGTGTTGAATAGCCCTCTCGGCTTCATGGAACTTTGCTTGGTTCTCAGCCATCCACTTGGTGGCCAAAGTAAAGGCACATACGGATTGAACAACAAATATAAACAGATGTCAAGAGGCTGAGGTAACAGTTAGTGAAAGAATGAAATTAAATAAGTGGGTCAAGACCAATACCTATGCAAGAACGTGCAGACCATAGTCATACACTTTGGCTGGAGGCATCTTTGACAAGAAGTCTTAGTCAGCAGCCGAGGGAGCACAAAACATTGAGGCCTTGGCTTCCCTCAAGTTTGCAATGAGTGATGAGGGCTCGGCCCTCAGATGTGCCAAGTTCTGGGACCAGAAGGCCCCCATGGTGGACGAAGAATCAGTGCCTTCAGATGCTTCGACCCTGGCCCTCGTCCGAGAATCCGGACGAGGGTCCACAGGAGCCTCAGGCTCCTTTATTTTGTGGCTATCGATTTTTGGCTCAACAACCATCATCCCCATAGCCTTCGTCTTCCTTGGAGCCTGCTGAGGCTCCTTTCCTTTCTTTTTGGCCAAGCCTGATAATAAGCTGGGAGCAGTCATTTCCCAAAGAGAGTCTGATACACCGGAAGGACGACCTGAAAAGGTTACGAGACATGAGAAAAATGCAGAGATAAAAAGGAAACACTTGAAAATAAGTAAAGAATAGAAAACGTTCAGTATAACTCACATAGTTCTGTAAGAGGGCCAACCCTCAGACCAGCTTCTTTGAGGAACCGGGGGGGCATCAAATCTTCAAATTTTGCAATCTCACCCCCTCTCCCTAATCCTCTCAGATACTTAACAATGTCCTTTTCTTCCAGACTACGTCCGGGGTCTGACCTAGCCTTCATTGATGGGTTAGACCATCTACAGGGGACCCTCGGACCATCGGCAGCAGGGGACGCCTCGACGGAGAACTCCCACTCCCCAGAGATGAAGAAGAATCTCTTTTTTCAATCGTGGTTGGAAGTTTCCGCAACGTGGAGGAGTTTCTTCTCAGACCTCCTCGCCCCCAGATGATAGTATCCAGACTGTTTGGGCGAGGAGGTGATATTATAACAAGCCAAGAATATGTCGGCCGAGGGATCATCGGTGAAAGCGTTCTTCCACATGGAGATATAGCCCAGGATCGTCCTCCAAGAATTGGGAGGAAGCTGAGAGGGGGCAAAATCAAGGGCTGACATGATATCTATGATAGCAGGATGCAGAGGGAATCTGACACCAACCTTGAACATCTGTTCATAAACTGCAACCTCTCCCTCTTCACAATCAAAAACCCTCTCAGACTCAGAGGCAACCCTCATAGTTATATTGGGGGACACTTCATAGGCATGCCTCCATATCAAGAGGTCGCGATCCCTAACGGAGGAGATGTAGGATGAGGCATGGGAGGTATCAACCTGGTCATCTATATCATCGCCCTCGTCCTCAGTCCCCTCTCCCTCGGCCTCGTCATCTTCTAAACGACCATGGGGAAAGGCCATCTGGAAGGCATGTGGAGATAGGGTTATCACAGGGACAGCCTCGGAGGGGACCATACCCTCGGCCTCTCGGCCTGGGCTTAGGTGAGATGTCTCTCTCCTACCAGAAGGTCCAGCGCCAGTTGGCGAAGATTCTATCTCGTCCATCTCACTTGAATGACACTCGGCTGGACGATGGGACGACCCACAAGACTCAGACGGTTCAAATGCATTTATTGTGGCTAGAGGAATGGGAAAGATGGGTCGTACCCAATTAGGTTCGGCCCCTCGTCTCCTCTCTTCCTCTTCCTCTATTCGTCTGATCTCTGCAAAGAGCTTCTCTCTCAAGGATGGGAATTCAGATGCTAAACTATAAAGCCTCCTAAGCATTAAAGGGAGGACCCTACACTTAGATATTCTAACTAAACTTAGCTACAAACAAGTTGGCAGTTGACCGAATTAGACTTTTGGATTGAAACAAAGGGAATCGATGGGTTTCACTCAAGAACACTCAAGAACACTCGAAAACCAGTCGCCGGAAAGGTTAAGAAACAACTCAAATCCAGCCCTACAAGCCTAAGGCAAGAAAGAGAAAAAGAAATTAAAGTAAAGAGGACAATGGGGAAGAAGGATTACCCGAAGAGAAAGGGCAAAGTTGCTAAGCTTGAAGGATCGAAGACTGTAGAAATGGCAATGAAGACTGCTGAAAGGCTAGAGAGAGAGAGCTTGGGCACGAAGAAGAAGAAGAAAAAGAAGAGAGAGAGTTCAAAAATCTCATAAATACCTTAGTAATAAGTGGGCCCATTAACTAAGGTAGGGTACAAAGCCCCAGGCAAAGTATGCAGCCGCCATGCCTTTGAAACTGGAACAACAATGAGTATCTTCCCAGGTGTCATTCACCTAACTGATCATACACACATCTCAATTACAACATTATCCCTCAGCCATTTCAACAGCACCTATGGCTAAGGGCTGGGGGTGATTGATGTACCCAGATATACCCTCCAACCGGACGATCCTTTAGGGGCTGACCCTTCATCATGTTCCAGACGACCCCTCAGGGGGCCGACCCCTCATCAGGTTCCAGACGACCCCTCAGGGGGCCGACCCTTCATCAGGCCCCGTACGACCCCTCAGGGGGCCGACCCTTCATCATGTTCCAGACGACCCCTCAGGGGGTCGACCCTTCATCAGGTTCCAAATGACCCCTCAGGGGCCGACCCTTCAGCAGGCTTCGGATGACTCCTCAAGGGCCGACCCTTCAGCCGGCTCCGGACGACCCCTCAGGGGGACGACCCTTCACCAGGCTTCGGACGACCCTCCGAGGGTACGACAGTACGAGGCCTAAATTAGGCCAGACTCACTACCGGAAGAAACTTTGCCCTCGGCCTTGGCTCATAGGCTGAGGGTGACATCATCGCAGCACGTGGTTTGGGAGACACGTGGAACAGTGCGCGTGAGGCTCACATGGCACATGGGATATCGTTATAACAAAATCACACCCTCACGTGAGGGAATATTATGTCATCATTTGGCATCTACAGGTGTCAACAGGGGATTGGCTAGATCATCATTCACATGCACCGTGCATACTTGGGGGGTACACTACACCCCCCCCCCCCCCCCCCAGACCTATATATACTTGTCACCTACAACCCTATAGAGGATCGATCATTTTGATTGTAACCCTAGCTAAAAATCTACTTGTACACATAGTAGAGAGAGAAAGTGAGCTTATGTGCATTGTATCCAAGGCCATTAGTGCCCATACTTAGTGGATCACACACTCACAGTGGATGTAGGCCAAATTGGCTGAACCACTATACATCATTGTCTTATTTCCTCTTATACTCATCCCCTTCTACATACTTATACACTTATACGTCTCTATGGCTGCCATGGTTACTACTGTTTGAGCTCATTATCACTTATCCGGTGGTGCTAAATCTCAGCATCATCAATTATTATTATTATTATTATTATTATTATTATTATTATTATTATTATTATTATTATTATTATTATTATTGCTATTATTATTATTATTATTATATTTCTACATCATATTCATACACTAATATTGCCTAGTTAGAAAGTTGATAGTTTAGACGAATTGACCAAATCTCTATGGGATCAACTCGTACTTACACTCAATATATTACAATATCTCACGCAGTTACGGTAATTTATAATTTCAGAAAAAGTTTTTGGCACTGTTTTCGATGATTTGTGTCAATATTAAAGGTATTGACCTTCACCCTAGTTTTAGTTTACGTATAATAAAACTCATAAAAATTATAAACCCCGAAATAAAAATAAAAATAATATTTTTTTTACTTTTCTAAAAATTTCAAAATTTTTTATTTTTATTATTTGTGTTTAGTAAAAATCAGATATAAGCTTGTTCTTAGTAAGTAGTAGTTTTTCACTAGTTTTGTCATAAAAAAACAAAAATACATAAAATTGAAATTTTCATATTTTTTTTAAAATTTCAATATTTCATCTTTTCCATAGTTGTCCCTAAAAGAAATTAACAAAAAATAATAAATCTAAAAATTCATTTTTTTAGAGTAGCATATCTTTTTTTTTCCAGTATATAAAAAAATCTTATAGTGTGGTTTTTGTTTTATTATTTACTTCCTATTTTTATGTCAAACTACATCGTTGGTGCATGCATCATGTTATTTTTATTTTATATATTTTTGTCAAAGTTTACACTTGGTGTCATTGTTTATATGTTATTTTTCAGGAGCATTTCCATTCAAAAACAATTATAAAAAGAAGAAAAAGATAAAAAATGGAAAAGAGACGAAAAATCGAGAAAAAATAAGCAACCGTGTGAGAAAGATAAAGATACTTGTGCAATCTTGCCACACAGAAAAGGTACTCTCGGAGATAACTAAAACATAAGAGACGTTTCCTTGCGATCGAAGTCAAATGAAACTTTGCATAAATTAGCACGTTGGTTTATTTTCGCATATCTCAATTTACACGTAGAATAAATTTGACATGAGGACAAAACCTATTTATAAGGTAAGGTGAGAGTTTAACCAGTCTTCCCTGGACAAAAAATTACTAAACTACCCAAGAATTTGCTCAACCCTACCATCACTTTAAATTCAAAATCAATTAGATGTTGGCCATATGGTGTTTACATAGCTCATAGAAAAACTCTTTACCAGGCTAGAATTCAAAGCTACTCCAACACGAACTTGAAAAACTGTTTTCATTTATCTTGTTTAGGATTGGTGGTTTTTAATACGTCTTCGTACCGACTACTTACCAAGAGGTAAAGTTTGGATTTGAGGTGATGATCTTAGTTGTCCATCTTTTATATTCTCCCTTTCCAAAGAGTAGGATCTTTATAATTAGGGACATTAATTTGAAGGTCCATGTTATCGTCAATTAATCTCGCGAAAACTAGATTTAAAAATTAAAATTTCTCTCACCTAAATTAGATAAATAAAATTGTTTTGTGTTAGGATTGGAATTGTGCCGCTTTAAGTCAAATTATTTGTTTTTCCAATCTAATTTTTATTTTAAAAAATAAAATAAAAATATGTGAGGCACGTCATTTATGCCTAATTGGTTTTGATACAATACCGGTAGATTAGCGAGTGAGGAATCCATCGATTTCCCAATCACCTTTATCGAAAAAGACTCGATTTTTTTCTATAATGGGAGATGAAATAGCACCCTAAGCCCTTAAAGACTACCTATACCCCAATAGGTCTAGTCAACCATATTTTATTGTTGTTCCCCCACATAATGGAGATAACTTTAAATTTGATTTGGGAGTTACACAAATGCTACCTGTGTTTAGGGATACGAAGAAAGAGGATCCCTATTTGCATATACGTGAATTCGATGAGGATGTTTGGATGATAAAAATACTAACAACTTTGCAATAATGTTATTCGACTTAAATTATTCCCATTCTCTTCGAAAGAGAGAGCGATGAGATGGCTCCAGTCACGCGAACCGCAATCCATCACTAGTTAGAAACAAATGAATACAATGTTTCTCCAAAATTTCATCATGAACTAAAGGACGGGGTGAATACGTTACGCTTTAAAATAATTAAACCAATGGGGTGAAGTCATTGTCCATGTATTTAGAGCGTTTCAAGGACTTGGTATAACAGTGTCCATATCATGGGATCGAGTTAGAAAGCCAAGTCGAAATCCTCTACCAAATGTTTGACTTTAATACCCGAGTAATGTTAGAATCAATATGCAATGGAGATTTTATGGAAAAAGGGTGAAATCGGTGCCTAGAATATTTTAGAAGCTGTAGATAAAAAAATCCAAAAGTTGGTAGCACACACTAAGTTTAACATAATTTTGATGTGAGAGCTAAAATGGCCACCTTAGCCCGATATTTAGAAGCATTTGAATGAGTAAAGTTGGAACCCATACCACACCAACAACCATTCCACATATAGCCATCCCCATGTGTCTACAGTGTGACCCATTCGATAACTTGATTGAAAATTTTCCCATGTTCATGGATAACAAGGCTTTGTACGAGCAAGCGAATGCCCTATACGAAAATAAGTCAAGGTATGACCAGTATTGGAGATCCTACAATGCAGGGTGGAAAGATTACCCCAATTTTTCATTGTCCACCACATGTGTCTTGTGAGTACTTCGATGAGATCGAGGATGTGATCGTTATTTTGTATGACTTATAGTGTGATGTATTCATTCTCGATTAGGGAACCTCAGTTTAATTTGTCGTTGATGATCTCATTATTACAGTATCTTAAAGTGTGACCATTCATGCTACATTGTGCTTTCACATCAATATTATTTCACTCACTGCATTAGCTATGTGCCTTCACGTATTTAGGTTGTCTATTGGAGTAACTCCCCATTGTTTCGGCTTTTGATTTATGATGAAATACATGTGAGATCGGTTGGAAATTGGTAACACGAGTGGATTTTCGGAGTAATATCGTCATTTTACTTCTTTAATTTATTTGTCTTGTTCATATTTCTATTTGAACATACATTGAGGACAAAGAAAAATAAATAAAAATCGGGACTTAAATAACTAATGATTGAAGATGGATATTTTGGGGGTAAGGATGATATTTTTCGAAAAAAAAATAAAAAATATAAATAAAAATAAATAAATAGATATGTTTTGTTAATATAATTGTGTTTTAAAACGATTTCTCAATGTAGAATCAACTTATAAATCTCTCAACTCATATAATTTTGACACTTAACCATGTAATATGATTTAAGATGGATAATGAGGCAAAAATTATAGAACTTAACATAAAAATGTGGTGATTTTAATCCATTCATCATTTTTGAAAAAATTAAATCAATTCGAGTTGAAATAACTGAAATTTTCCTCCAGTGATAAATCATTGATGATCTAAAGATTCATTTTTTTGTTCGACTACTAGAAACAAATGTCAAAATATCAATCTTAAGCACTAAAAGTCTTACTAAGTCATTTTGAGACATAGATTAACCTAAACAAAACTTGAGAAATGAGATTAGTCCACCATTTTGAAAAGCCCAAAATTTAATCCTCAACTGACCTTTTTTACATTATTTTGTTGAAAGTCCATTTGTACCAAAAAGAAAAATAAGCCTTTTCTTGAAAACTTAAAAATCCATACACATTTTCGGAGAAAATCAAGGTAAAATTACAGTAAGAAAAAGTCCAAAAGAAGAATGTATGCAAGATTAATGCATGAAAAAAAGGAAGAAATAAAGAATGAGAAAATGAAAAGAAAAGAAAATGGAGGTTAGAAAAAGTCCCTAAAAAATAAAAAATCCGAAAAAACTCAATATTCTTAGAAAACTTTTAAACTTCAATTGTCGTTCTTTCTAGGCAAAAACTAAGCCTATAATACAATAGAAATATAGTTATGATTTATATCAAGTGAATTTAATTATAATATGGGGAGAAGATAGGATCTATGGTGTGATTCAATATTTTCAAAAAGGAATCGATTTTCCATTTACGAGATCACATTCATCCATTATCAAAAGTCCGTCTTTAATGATGTATATATGAAATTTGCTCATTTAAAATTACTCTTTTATTCACATATAGCGAGAGAAAAATACTCAAGTTCTGAATGTCTGATTGTGAGTGCATCCCGTGAGATTTTGAATAAAAACAAACTTTGGGATAAGAAACATAACAATTAAATCTTTTGCAATGGACAATTATAATGGCTATGCACACCCAAATAATGAGTTGAGATTGAAGAGTGAAGTTTAACTATATTTGTGAATTTTCATTTGAGACTTAGTTATATTACTTTTGTGTATTTTGTAAATTGAGTCCGGTTTTTGAATTTTGTGGGCATATTCATTGCAAATCCTTACAAGATGAAACTCATCTACTAGGGCAACCTAGGGGATTAATGACTTTGTACACATGCTAAGTGAACTTGTGATTCCTAAGAAAGTGAGTTAAATTTTAAAATTTTATTTTTGATAGAGGATTAAAAAAGTTAAGGTTTGGGGGTGTGACAGCCCGAATTTCGAAATAAGGGGTGTCCAGCTCGATACCTTGACATAACGGAATCATGGATGGATATCATCCTCAGCATCATAACAATAAAATAGGTATACAGGAAAACCACTCCATGAATCAGAAAGCAGGTTGTCAAAAATTTTAGTTTAATAAAGATTTAAGAAATAAATTAAACAACCCAAATCTGATGAAAGTGGAATTTCAAAGGAAGATATAGATAAATACCAAAACCACATACTGTAACAGAACTGAATAATATGTCAGTCCACAGTTACATTCCAAGTGTTTCCACAAATCAATATTTTACATACAACATTCATTAACAAGTACAAAAGATGGGCCACTAGCCCGGATGAAAGACCCGATCATAGCTAGATTCCAAAATGCACGCGTCTAACAAACATCATGTAATAATCCGCAAGGTCATACAGCTCGTCAAAAGCATAAGAGTAGGAAATATCACAACGGGCGCCCTTGCGGAGGAGCACCTGAGCAGATACAACAACATGCACAGCAGGGAAAAATGAACGGGACAGGGCCCGCTTTATATATGATTCCCAGAAGAGTAAGAAAAATGATAGATATGGACAATGAATCATAAATAATATAAATGAGAATCTAACAACCTACTCATAAAATGTGATGATTCAATTATATAAGTTTCTAACAGTTATGAAATTAGGCAAGAGAAATTAAATTCATTCTCATTTCTTCCCATATCTTATCATTTTCCATTCCTTAATAGGAATATATTTTCCATCATATCTTTCCTTTTCCATTCCTTAGCAGGAATATAATTACCATCACATATCTTATGGCAATTTGCATACCTCAAGTCCCACTTGAGTTAGAAAGGTTATATTCTTTTACATATAACGTTTCTAAGACCACCCCTCCGAGTTTCCCCACTAGGCGCGCCCTAAATGACTATCATCTTCCAGGGCCTATCTACACAAGACAACCTGGGCACCTGAAGAACGTCGGGAAGTGGCCATATGCCTGCGAGTGAGTCATAACCACACCCGAAATTACCTCACTAGCGCAGAAAAACATATACAAAACTCGCATATGGTCGAGGACTATAGTCAGCCTGCATTCAATAGTCAGGGGACATCACCTCATGCGTGAGCTTCCCTTATGATAGCATTTAGAGAGGTGTGTTTAAGTAATTTAACAATTACCAATAAATCCCATTTTCATTACCATGAATCTCATGTGTTTCATTTTACTTGAAACATTTATCTTTGGATATTTCTTATTCAATTTCATCATATCATTAGGTCCCAAAGTATTCTCTAAACAATTTCCCAAATTCTCATAAGTATCAAGGTTTTATATACCACCAAAGGGCTTCTAACATCTCCACATATGGGCTTAGAACACTAACTTTAGCTAATTTCCCAAAAGAGAAGTGATACCTAATCATCACTTTAAGTACTCATGAATTAACCCCAAGTGATCCCATTCAACTATAGGGTAACGACCAAACTCGACTAAAACTCTAGGATCCTATGTTTACTTCTTACAAGAAGGGTCCTAGGTCATAATCCTAAAGAAAAGGGGTCAAAATTTAAAAAGAAAAAATAAAGGAAAATAATCTTTCCGAATCGATTTGGACTAGTCGAATCGATTTGGGTTCTTAAAGGCGAATCGATTTGGACTAGTCGAATCGATTTGGGTTCTTAAAGGCGAATCGATTTGGACTAGTCGAATCGATTTGGGTTCTTAAAGGCGAATCGATTCGGACAAGCCGAATCGATTCGATCAGAAAAAGTGAGATTCTGCATAAGGCCGAATCGATTCGGGCGAACCGAACTGATTCGGACGACCCAAGCTTGGAAACTGTCTCCCAGCGAATCGATTCGGCCAGGCCGAATCGATTCGATTCTGCAGAATTTCCAAATTTTGTTATTGGAGTCTTTGACTCCAAATTCTTCCCAACTTCAACCCATTCAATTTCCTATCCTTTAAGGATACCAAATGATCATAAATGCATCATCCAACCATAATTTCATCTCCAAAACATATCAATTTAACTTCCAAAGATCTAAAGCCCATAAATCAAACAAAACCCTAACTTCTATAAACCATATATAACCATAACTATCAATGCAAATTACTCTACTTAAATCATAAAATAGCAAGTAGATAACTTGCCTCAATATTTTACTTCAGATTTTGTGAGGAATGTAGGCAAGATCAAACACCCAAGCTCAATTTCTCACTTTCTACCAAGGTTTCTTCTTCTTTTTCTTTCTCTAGGTTTAATAATTCAATTAAGGGAATAGTGAATTAGTTTAAGACATTAATCGTGGCTTGTATCCAAATTTCCAGCTTAAGTGATTTATCCGCGGTAAAATAAAACGCAACAACTCATATATGCTACAACTAGTCAAAAGTGCCTGGAAACTAAAAATACAATATGGCATACAATTTGACTATCTCGAACCTCCCGGAACTATTGATACCCTCCAAATAATCATTCAGAGATTTTATAATTCATCTTAGGTTCCGGTTTCATTTTAAGCCAAATGTCATTTTTAAATCATATGACATTACCAGACATAATATAGCAAAATTCACCTCTACATACAGTAAATATGCAACATCATTGTAGATATTAACTTTCTTTCTTAAATTAATACCTACTCCACATATCAACATCTTTATATCTAATCACTATATTTAGAAAATTAAATATAAAATAGGACCTCAACAGCGAGGGTTGTTACATACTCCCCCCTTTATGAGAATTTTGTCCCCAAAATTCAAGCGTACCTTATATAAAAAGATGCGGATACTTTTTTCGCACGCCATCCTCCCGCTCCCATGTAGATTCCTTGGCGTTATGGTGACTCCATTGAACCCGTACCAAGGGCAACACACGAGACCTCAATCTACGTTCCCCATGCTCTAATATAGCAACCGGTTGTTCTTCATATGAAACATCGGGTTGCAAATTAATATCCTCGAAAGGAATGTGCCAATGCGCACCTTCACATCTCCTATACTTCTTTAGGGAGGAAACATGGAATACATCATGAATTTGCTGCAATGGTTCCGGTAAAGCAAGTTGGTATGCCACTGGACCCACCCTTGCAATAACTGGGAATGGTCCAACAAAGCGCGGAGCAAGTTTCCCCTTCTTACCGAAATGCTTTATCCCTTTCATGGGCAACACTCGAACCAAAACTTGGTCCCCAATTTCCAATTCCATGTGTCGTCGACCCGCATCGGCATAGCTCTTTTGACGATCTTGGGCTATCCGAATGCGATTTCGAATCAACTCAATTTTCGAGGAAGTATCTTGGATCATTTCAGGTCCAAGAAATTTATTATCAACCACTTCCAACCAACAAGCGGGTGATCTACACGGTCTCCCATACAAATCTTCATAAGGTGCCATTCCAATTGTGAATTGGTAAGATTTGTTATAAGCAAACTCAAACAATGGGAGATATTGTTCCCAACCACCTTTGAAGTCAAGCATACACATGCGAAGCATATCTTCCAACATTTTATTTACCCTTTTAGTTTGACCATCTATTTGAGGATGGTATGAAGTGCTTAACCTCAATTCGGTCCCCATCGCTACTTGGAAACTCTTCCAAAAGTGGGAAACAAAAATTTTGTCTCGGTCGGAAATTATATTCAAAGGTACCCTATGGAGTCTCACCACCTCCTCGATGAACAAGCGAGCATACCGAGAAGTATCAAAATCCGTCCGCACCGGTAGGAAGTGTGCCGACTTTGTCAAGCAATTGACAATCACCCAAATAGAATCACACCCACTTTATGATCTCGGCAAGCCCATGATAAAATCCATCGATATGCTTTCCCATTTCCACACCGGGATCTCTAACGGTTGTAACAAACCTGTCGGTTTTTTATGATCGATCTTGACCAGTTGACAAGTAGTGCATTGGGACACAAGTTACGAAATATCCCTTTTCATACCCGACCACCAATACTGACGGCGCATGTCCTGATACATTTTATCCCCACCAGGATGAACCGTGAACCTAGACCCATGAGATTCAGCCATCACCATCCGTCTGAAATCTCGTTCCTCTGGAATGATAAGTCTTCCATGGAAGCGTAATCCACCCTCAGAACCAATCGAGTAGGACTCCGCCCCCTCGGACAGCAATCAGCGAATATCATCTTGACACTCCTTATCCCTTCCTTGAGCTTCTACCACCCTTTCCACAATGGTAGGAGTAACGGTCATTACCGACATGAATGCTCTCACCATCGCATCCTCCTGACTGTGTTCCTTCCATTTAGCTTTCCAAACCGCAGCTAATTATCCATCAGGCTTCCTACTCAAGGCATCTGCTACCACGTTTGCCTTACCCGGATGGTAATGAATATCAAATTGATAATCTTTCACTAACTCTAACCATCGGCGCTGTCTCATATTCAAGTCCTTCTATGAAAATAAATATTGCAGCTATTTGTGGTCCGTGAAAAGACTAAACTTCTCTCCCAATAGATAATGCCTCCATATCTTCAAGGCAAAAACAACTACGGCTAGTTCTAAGTCATGCACCGGATAGTTTCTTTCATGGGGCTTCAACTTACGGGAAGCATAAGCGATAGCCCATCTCTCATGCTGAAGTACACCTCCTAATCCTTGAAGAGATGCATCGGTGAAGAATAGATATTCCAATCCTAGTTTTGGCAATGCAAGGACCGGAGCCGAAGTCAATCTATCTTTAATCTCGTCAAATGCAGCTTGGCAAGAATCATCCCAAATAAAGCTCACCCCTTTTCGGGTCAAATTTGTCAAAGGGCTAGCTATTTTAGAGAAACCCTTGATGAACCGATGGTAATAACCTGCAAAACCCAGAAAACTGCAAACCTCGGTAGGTGTCGTGGGCTGACCCCACTCCCTCACCGCAGCTACCTTGCCTGGATCCACTGATACACCCTGGGACATCACCACATGACCTAAAAACTGTACTTCCTGCAACCAAAAGCCACACTTCTCGAACTTGGCATACATTGATGGTCCCGTAGTCTCTGTAGGACCAACCTCAAATACATAGCGTGATCCGACTCCGTTTGAGAATAGACTAAAATGTCATCGATGAACACAATAACAAATTGGTCCAGGAAGTCCCGAAACACCCTATTCATGAGATCCATAAATACAGCAGGGGCATTGGTTAGTCCAAAGGGCATAACCAAAAATTCATAGGACCCGTACCTCGTAAGAAAAGAAGTCATGGATACCTACTCCTCTCGTATCCTTGATTGGTGATACCCCGTCCTCAAATCGATTTTGGAGAAGTACATCGCTCCTCGAAGTTGATCAAACAAGTCATCGATACGAGGTAAAGGGTATTTATTCCAGATGGTGACCTTATTCAACTCTCTATAGTCCACACATAACCGTAGAGAACCATCTCTTTTCTTAACAAACAACACTGGAGCACCCCATTGTGGTGTGCTACGCTGCATAAATCCCTGCTCCAATAACTTTTGAATTTGATCTCTTAGCTCCCTCATTTCAATAGGAGCCATTCGATATGGAGCCCTCGCAATAGGCCTCGTTCCTGTCGCTAAATCAATCACAAATTCAATCTCACGGCTAGGAGGCAAACCCGGTATTTCCCGAAAAACATCCTCAAAGTCTTTCACAACTGGAATGGAATCCAAGGGAACAACTACCTCCCTAGAAGTCTCCTCAGCAATGCAATACATATAAGTGCAAGTACTCCCCTCTAAACGAGTTAAAACTACCAGGAACATCTCTTGTTCCGGAACGGTGAAGACTATACTCTTCCCGTAGCAATTTACAATAGCATGATATTTCATAAGCCAATCCATACCCAAAATCACGTCATACCTGACCATATCCAGGATGAGTAAATCGGCCTCAAAGCATAAATTATCGAGAGAGATTTCTATATTTTTACAAACAAATAAGATGAGTGAACCATCACCCATAGAGGACTCCACACTAGTAAAAGTTCTTTCAGCAGATTTAATCAACTCGGTGGTCTGAGCAAAGCTCCTAGAAATGAAAGAATGCGTTGCACCGATATCAAATAAAACACGACCCATATGTCCCTGAATAAGGAACTTACCCTCAATGGCTGGCGGTGCAGGCGAAGCTGGAGTAAGCATAGCATCCTGAATATTGTAGACCCTACCATACTATAACTGACCCTATTGTGGAGGAGCAACTGGGTTAGGCACCTTTGGAGGGAACTGAACGTACGGCTGCTGTGGAGCTCGAGGAAACAGTCCCCCAATCAACTGAGGACATTCCTTCTTATAGTGACCCGCTTCCCTGTATTAGAAACAACAACCTATCATATTCTCGGCATTTCGACCACGATTGTTTCTAAACTGATTCACACCCTGGCCCTGCTAGCCCCTGCCTCCCTGACCACCACGGGTTGCTTGTTGTTGTGGTGCACCCTGACCATGCCTATTATTTTGGTTCCCCGGATTAAACCCACTAGATAGATGCCTCTTTGATGTGTCCCCCTGTTGGGGATCCCTTTCTTTCTGTTTGTTGCCCGAAGGTTGGGACGAGGGAAATACTCCTCCTCCAATCCCACTACCTCCCTGCCTTCCCACTTGCCCCACTACGGAGGTCTTCTTGCCACTTTGCAAAAATAGTCTATGTTCTTGACAATGTAATAGAGTTGCATTCATCAAATCCCCCAAAGTCTGTAAAGCTGGATTACCCATCAAGTGTTGTCGGATTCTCCAGTTCAACCCTCTCAAAAACTTCGAAACTTTCTTTTCTTCGGGAGTCACTTCATCCGGTACAAAACTTGTTAACCGGGTGAATTCCTCCTCATATTCCGCTACTGACCTATCCCCTTGCACAAGATCCTGCAACCTCCTTATCATCTCCTCTTGAATTGCGGGAGGAAAGTACTTATGATCAAATAAAACCCAGAATTCATAGATCGGCATTGTATCCCTTTGTTCTGGCGTAGTCATGGACTCCCACCAGTTTAATGTTGCCCCAACCAATTTAAAAGTAGCAAGGACTTGTTTCCTGTCCTCACCACACTCCACTATACGTAGATGGCGTTGTATATCTTTCTTCCATTGATTCTCCTTTATAACATCTGAGCTCTCATCAAATTCTGGGGGCTGACCCTTTAGAAAAGATTCCCTAGCTCTCTTCCATGGAGAAGGTCCGGTAGGAACTTGGGCATCTGGCACTCTCGGTTGAGCCTGTGGCACTTATTGGGCCACTGCTGTTATGGCCGTATAAACGGCTTGAGCCACTATATTCTCCACATCCGCGGTATTAAATGTTCCTTGTGGCGGCGGAGGAGGACTAACATCCTCATCTAAGATCCTATTGCGTCTGGCCGGGTGACCTCTTTTAGGCGGCATCTGAGATGGAGAAACAATAGAGTTAGAATTTCATTTAAAACAATCTATTTTGGTAGAAGATCATAAACATAAGTAACAAAGCAGTCCTAACATTAGGCTCTATGTCAAAGAATACTACGGTAGAACGTGATAAGTCCACAAAGATCCAAAAGACTCTAGAACCTAATGCTTCTGTGACAACCCGAATTTCGAAATAAGGGGTGGCCAGCCCGATACCTCGACATAACGGAATCATGGATGGATATCATCCTCAACATCATAACAATAAAATAGGTATACAGGAAAACCACTCCATGAATCAGAAAGCAGGTTGTCAAAAATTTTAGTTTAATAAAGATTTAAGAAATAAATTAAACAACCCAAATCTGATGAAAGTGGAATTTCAAAGGAAGATATAGATAAATACCAAAACCACATACAGTAACAGAACTGAATAATATGTCAGTCCACAGTTACATTCCAAGTGTTTCCACAAATCAATATTTTACATACACCATTCATTAACAAGTACAAAAGATGGGCCACTAGCCCGGATGAAAGACCCGATCATAGCTAGATTCCAAAATGCACGCGTCTAACAAACATCATGTAATAATCCGCAAGGTCATACAGCTCGTCAAAAGCATAAGAGTAGGAAATATCATAACGGGCGCCCTTACGGAGGAGCACCTGAGCGGATACGACAACATGCACAGTAGAGAAAAATGAAGGGGTCAGGGCCCGATTTATATATGATTCCAAGAAGAGTAAGAAACATGATAGATATTGACAATGAATCATAAATAATATAAATGAGAATCTAACAACCTACTTATAAAATTTGATGATTCAATTATATAAGTTTCTAAGAGTTATGAAATTAGGTAAGAGAAATTAAATTAATTCTCATTTCTTCCCATATCTTAACATTTTCCATTCCTTAATAGGAATATATTTTCCATCATATCTTTCCTTTTCCATTCCTTAGCAGGAATACAATTACCATCACATATCTTATGGAAATTTACATACCTCAAGTCCCACTTGAGTTAGAAAGGTTATATTCTTTTACATATAACGTTTCTAAGACCGCCCCTCCGAGTTTCCCCACTGGGCGTGCCCCTAAATGACTATCATCTTCCAGGGTATATCTACACAAGACAACATGGGCACCTAACGCACGTCGGGAAGTGGACATATGCCTGCGAGTGAGTCATAACCACACTCGGAATTACCTCACTAGCGCAGAAAAACATATACAAAACCCGCATATGGCCGAGGACTATAGTCTTCCTGCATTCAATAGTCAGGGTACATCACCTCATGCGCGAGCTTCCCTTATGATAGCATTTAGAGGGGTGTGTTTAAGTAATTTAACAATTACCAATAAATCCCATTTTCATTACCATGAATCTCATGTGTTTCATTTTACTTGAAACATTTATCTTTGGATATTTCTTATTCAATTTCATCATATCATTAGGTCCCAAAGTATTCTCTAAACAATTTCCCAAATTCTCATAAGTCCCAAGGTTTTATATACCACTAAAGGGCTTCTCACATCTCCACATATGGGCTTAGAACACTAACTTTAGCTAATTTCCCAAAGAGAAGTGATACCTAAGCATCACTTTAAGTACCCCTGAATTAACCCCAAGTGATCCCATTCAACTATAGGGTAACGACCAAACTCGACTAAAACTCTAGGATCCTATGTTTACTTTTTACAATAAGGGTCCTAGGTCATAATCCTAAAGAAAAGGGTCAAAATTTAAAAAGATAAAATAAAGGAAAATAATCTTTCCGAATCGATTCGGACTAGTCGAATCGATTTGGGTTCTTAAAGGCGAATCGATTCGGACTAGCCGAATCGATTCTATCAGGAAAAGTGAGATTCTGCATAAGGCCGAATCGATTCGGGCGAACTGAACTGATTCGGACGACCCAAGCTTGGAAACTGCCTCCCAGCGAATCGATTCGGCCAGGACGAATCGATTCGATTCTGCAGAATTTCTAAATTTTGTTATTGGAGTCTTTGACTCCAAATTCTTCCCAACTTCAACCCATTCAATTTCCTATCCTTTAAGGATACCAAATGATCATAAATGCATCATCCAACCATAATTTCACCTCCAAAACATATCAATTTAACTTCCAAAGATCTAAAGCCCATAAATCAAACAAAACCCTAACTTATATAAACCATATATAACCATAACTATCAATGAAAATTACTCTACTTAAATCATAAAATAGCAAGTAGATAACTTGCCTCAAGATTGTACTTCAGATTTGGTGAGGAATGTAGGCAAGATCAAACACCCAAGCTCAATTTCTCACTTTCTACCAAGGTTTCTTCTTATTTTTCTTTCTCTAGGTTTAACAATTCAATTAAGGGAATAGTGACTTAGTTTAAGACATGAATCGTGGCTTATATCCAAATTTCCAGCTTATGTGATTTATACGCAGTAAAATAATACTCAACAACTCATATATGCTACAACTAGTCAAAAGTGTCCGAAAACTAAAAATACAATATGGCACACAATTTGACTATCTCGGACCTCCCGGAACTATTGGCACCCTCCAAATTATCATTCGGAGATTTTATAGTTCATCTTAGGTTCCGGTTTCATTTTAAGCCAAATGTCATTTTTAAATCATATGACGTTACCAAACATAATATAGCAAAATTCACCTCTACATACGGTAAATATGCAACATCATTGTAGATATTAACTTTCTTTCTTAAATTAATACCTACTCCACATATCAACATCTTTATATCTAATCATTATATTTAGCAAATTAAATATAAAATAGGACCTCAAAAGCGAGGGTTGTTACAGGGGGTATTTGACGAGTGCAAAATTTTGTATAATTTGTACCCAAAATGAGGCCTTTTTAAGTTCATTGTATCATAAATAAGGATCTTTTGGAGTCATTTTTTGCTATTTAGAAAAAGGTTACAAGTTTGAAATAAATTCAAGTTAATAATACAATTTTAGGAATATTAGATTCTAAAACCATAATTTCATAACCTTTATAGGCCTATGTAATTTTCAAATGTTTACCTGGTCAATATCAAGTGTTTCCTAAAATATGTTATATTTCAATTTAAAATGAGTTATATATGGATTCTGGGTGGCTAAAATTCAAGTAGGGTTATTTTATAAAATGTTATACCATAAATTTAAATTCATTGTTATTTTTTTTCTTTTTTATAGGCACCTCGGTAGTTCGAAAAACAAAGCAGTTTATATGCAAAATTTGTTTAGATGTGGTGCGACACGACATAGGCGATACAACTGTACTATTTATTATTGGGATAAACTTTGTATTGACATCCTAATATAGGGATTCCAATTTTTTAAGTTGATTATTTATGAAAACTGTTATTTGAAATTCCCTACTTATTCTAAAAAGGTTTTAAATAAGTCATTATTCATTAAAATAGTCTTGAGAGACACATTTTAAACCTTTGGAACTAATTGTTTTATTTCCATTCTTTAATTTTATGTACTTACATTAATGAATTATACTTATGTTAAATAGTTTGATAGTCTAGGCCTATGTCTGATTAAAATGATTAGAAGGGATAAATTTAATAAATATCCTATAATCATTTTTACTTACATTTGATGGATTATGCTTTTGTTAAATTGTTTGATGATCCATGCTTATGTTTGACATTTAATGTTTAAGAATGATATTTTTAAAGGAATACGATTTTTTGGCTTCGAAAAAGAAATATAAATATATTTTATTTTATTTTAACTTTCACATTTTCATATTTTGAAATTTACGAGAAAAGAGTTAGTATAATTTTGAGTTATGAAAGGGAATTGCTAATTAGAATAATTAATCATAAACTAGTAAAAATGGAAAACGGATCCAAAATCCTAATAATCTCTCCCATATTTCTGACATACTTTGTGTCTCACATTTATTATTATTTTTAATGTTTGTTTTATCTCTACATCATATTTTTACACCAATATTGTCTAGTTAGAAAGTCAATAATATGGATGAATTGACCAAATCTCTATGGGCTCAACACATACTTACGCTCGCTATAATATAATAGTCCTAGCACTTGTGATAATTTATAATTCGATAACACCCAATAATCTTTGAGAACCCTCGAATGAACCTCCCGTTGTACCTTGCTAATCCCAAGAAACTTCTAACTTCAGTAGGTGTAGTGGGTTGTGCCCACTCTACAACTGCATATGACTTTCTAGGATAAAACAAAATTCCAACCTCAGATACGACATGGTTAAAGAACTGTACCACCCAAAGATAAAATCCACACATCTAAAACTTTCCATAAAACTTATGTTCCCGTAGTGTCTATAAAATTAATCAAAAATTCTCTGCATGCTCCTCCTTTAATCGAGAGTATATCAAAATTTCATCAATAAACATGATGACGAACTGATCCTGAAATGGCCGAAACACCCTATTCATATGATCCATAAACACTTATGGGCGTTAGTTAACCCAAATGGCATGACTCAAACTCATATGATCCCTATCGTGTCTGAAAAGATGTGTTGATGATATCCTCATCACTAATATGTAATTGATGATAACCCGAGTGATAGTCAATCATAGAAAATAATGATGCACCCATCAACTACTCAAACAGATCATTGATACGTGTCAACTGATACTTGTTATGTATCGTGACTTTATTCTGATCCTCATACTCAACACATAACGGAATTAAACCATCCCGAAAAGAATTATCCTCCTCATTATATGTAAAACATTATTCCTTGATGGGATGGTCTGAATGCTGGGACTAATGTCCTTACCTTTAGGTCCTATATTGTTGCCTCTAAACTTGGACCTCCTGGCCCTGTCCCACTCTCCTTAGTTGCCATATTGTCGTCCCTAGACTTGGCCACCCTGACGGCGATAATACTCTCATCCTCTAAATCATTTTGGGTGCTCCTCCTCCTTAATTCAAACCTTTCTTGAACTATGATCCTCTATGTTCCATGGACAAGTCACATGGCTCAACTGATTGTAGTCCTTAGTCGTTTCCCAGTTTGCCTTTCTTTGGTTCCCTCTCCCTCTGAAACTTAGTAAAATTCATGGCAATATCGCAATGAGGCACCACTATCTATGTGCAAGAAGTGTACGCCAGATTTCCCATCAATATATGTTTGATCCTCTACGTCAAGGCTCTAAAAAATGTCCTAAGTTATTTACATACGAATCTTTGATCTATAGGGAAAAGTGCACAAGTCGAGTAAATTCTTTCTCATACTTTGTAACTATACGGTCCTCTTTCCTCAATCGATTAAACATTGATCTTAAAGCTTCGTGTTGTGATGGAGGAAATTTTTTCCTTTAAACTTGTACCAAAATTATATAATGGTCATTTGTGGCCGATCCTTGAGGGTGGTAATAGACTCCCACCACTATAACGCATCTCCTACAAGCCCGAAGTTCACTAGCACCTGCCTCTATATGGTTTTACACTCTAATAGATATACATGTTGCTCAATGCCACACCTCCACTGAAGTGGAACAATCAGTTATGTAGCCTCTACGAACTTTGATGGGCACCTCTTCTTAAAATCAGCAATAACCTTCACCTAAGAAGCTGTAGTCCATGGGACAGGCACAAGTGCAGTCACAAGTGGTGTTTGCTACTATTGCATGACTTCCATAGTCGTAGCAACAGTCTATGTGATAATAGTGTCCAAATTTGCCTATAACATGTTCTCGTCTCTGCTGTGGTTATGGAGGTGGTTGTGGCTACTGCTAAGGTGTCGTTGCCTCAGACTTAGCGCTGGTGGCCTATCATGGTTAGTTTGCTCGTCTGCGTGTTTTCATCGTCTGAAAAATAGTATACAAAATTTATAAGTACTCATACACAAATGGAGTGAAAGATCTTAATAACAATCATTAAAGTATCAGAGGATGCTACACGAAAAGCAATGGACACACCCAAGATCCCTATAACATTAGAACACTAAAAGATCCGATACTAATTGTGACACCCCATCAAAATTAATTTAGATAGATCAGGTTTAAATTAAATAGAATAGGAGTCTATGAACAATTTGGTGTCATTTTAAGAAAACAATGTAAGTACAACTAAATACCTTAATAAATAACTCAACATGAAAGTGGTGAACCAAACAATCTTTGATAGTAAACCAACAATAGTAATATGATCATCCCATACTATGCAGTCTTAAAATAATATCCCGATCCAAAGTAATAATAATAATGAAGCACCATATACTCTTGACTCACTTGAGTCTACATTGTATAAGTGCTCATTTAGTTTGGAAATAGTAACAAAATTGTGTCCATTCCCTAGAATCCAAAAAGCCTCAGACTCTACTCTACTCTTCATTCCTCTTGTTTAATTGATTGAAGGTATATTCACAAACACTCACACACATTAGGATTGCATACATTGTTCATATATTTCATATAATTGATTGTGTGAGAGTTGTGTGTGTTTAATCCCATTTAAAATTAATTTTTATAATTTTTCGGAATTTTTTATGATTTTTAAAATGATTTTTTCATAATTAAAATTGGATTAAAAAGCTTTTGGGGTCATTCTGTAAATACTGGTTTTATGGTCTTATGCCTATAAGTTCATTTGGGTAGGATCCGAAAGAGCTTAAGACTATAGGGTGCCTGTGTAATTATTTTCATACACGCATGTGATGTTCGATATCATCCCTAAACCTGTCATCCTTATACCAGTTGGATTTTTGTTTCTTTAAAGACTCAAAACCATTGTCCATTATCATCCCTTGGATTGTTGTTATCAACTCTCTGCATGCATTTGAAGCCAATCCATGTGAAACCCTTATCATCCAATGAGAAGCCATTTAACCAACTGATTTTATCTCACCGTTGGATCAAAGTCAATTTGGGAAGATCAAATCCCAGCCCTTAATTTTGAATAGCCTTCTCGATCCTTCTCATCCCCTTATATAAGGAGGCTTACCCTCAGCCTTTGAGAGACTTTTGCCACTTCATCTAAGTATAGACATAAGAGAGAGAAACTAGAGAGAGGGAGTTAGAAACCCTAATTCGTCCATACACAGTTTCAAACCCTAATTAATATCCCAAAAACCATTTATCCCAAACACCAACCCTGAGTGTTTGAGAGTTATTTATGTGTTAGTTTGTAAGTCGTTTCATGGTTTAACCTCCTAGTTTTAAGATCTTGTTTCCAACTAAAATATTAGGTTAGATCTGTAATTCTGTTTCATAGAAATCATAAATCTGGTCATTTATGTTATATTACACGTCGATATGCATTCTTAGTTTCTCGTCTTGATAAATTTTTTATTGATTATTTTATGTAAATGTTTTTACCTTCAAAATCAACAAATCATTTTCTGTTTCTAGTTCTTTTGAAACAAGACCTTTCACCTAGTTAAGAATCTCACTTAGTGGTTTTCAATTTCAAAAGTATTTTCAAAAGCCTGAAATCGATTAAGATCATGAATCCTCTTCGGAGCAAGATTAACATGGATTCTTGGATCATTTTAAAGGTCAAATAAGGTTTTTGTTTCCTAAGAATAGGGAAATTGAAAATCACGGCATGTAGATCTGAACTGTAATTCGATAGGATTGTTTGTATATATAAGCGTGAGTGTGTTCATGCATGTGTTAGAGAACCATCACAAACACTTACACACTACAACACTGGAAGTGTTGGTAATAAGATCTTGAAACAAGAGTCGACGTAAAGACTGGAACAAAGTGGACATTAGCAAACTGGGAGAGCCACATCAACAATCAGAACTGCAGAGAAGTTAGAAGGAAACCAGTGGGTACATTCCTAAACTAGTATAGGTCTGATTTGTGTGCATGTGTGTTATATAGTTTGTCACTGATATATTTTGTTTTAGTGGATTTTTGGTTTGTGACTTAGAAGTCACAGTGGATGTTTCCTCAGTTAGGTAAGATTTTACCACATTAAAAATCTCTTCTCATTAATCTTTCTACGTTTCATCATCTCATTCTTAATAGTGTGCTGATTTAAATTGTCTTAGTTTTGTTTTCAAAACTTATTAACAAATCTTAAACTGATCTCATACATGTTTTATTAAACACATCTTATGTTTAAACTGATTTTATTTAAAGAAAATTATTTCCTCAAAAAATAGTTCGGAGTTACTTAAATAGTTTAATCTTATATTAAAATGATTTGCTAACAGTTTTTTTCAAATAATAATAATAATAATACTAACTTGACGTAATAATAAATTGGAGTAATATAGTGAGCAGACATGATCGACACCTACATCTTAGAAGATCAGTAACTGAGAACTCAAGGCTAGATCAGGGGTGAGGCTACACATGTGCCCTATATCCATAAAAAATTTATTATAATACATCAATAACAAGTTTAAGTAGTAATAGAATATAATTAAGTCAGACTACAATGTAACTACGTATCTTCCTCTCGTATTTTAGTAGATTATCCCTAAACCCAACAATCATAGATATCACATGCGTCTAATCCCAGACCCAAGTGAACCTCATATTATTTGTTTAATTTTTATTTATAGTTAATTTTTGTATACCTCTCAAGTATATAATTCTAGGCAGGCACCACATCTCCGCATATATAATCACATTTATATTATTCATACACAGGGTGAGCCTGTCTCATTCTCTGTCAGGATACATAAGTGGCACTGTCATCCAGTCCATAGTACATCTCAAATCTATCTGCCCGAGTACATAAGTGGCAGTGTCACACAACCCAAGGTATTATAATATTGTAATGCTTGGAATTGTACGAACCAGGGTATAACCCATGCCTATATCGGGGAATGAAAGTGGTGTTATCGCATGATTCATAAGAATGTCCCTTCTAGGATGTATATCATACGTAAACATAATCAATGTATCACATATAATGTTAAATACACTTATTTACATTTCAAGAAGGATACAAGTTTTATTATCTTCCCAAATAATTTCTCATATATGATTAAAGGTATTAGAAAAGTAGTTTAAATTATCTAAGTCTCCAACTTTTCGATTCCTAATTCCTTTTTTTTCGAAAATATATGAAATTTATAATTTCTGCCATATTCGTGTACATGAAACTAAACCCTGTCCGTTCCCATGACCCGTGAGCATGAACCCCAATTGTGATTATTTATACTGTAGGCCCATTTTTCTATGTGTGCTTTTAGGTGACAAAATAATTTTTCTTTCAAAAAACTTTTCCAGATTTAACACGCGCCAAGTGTTTGAACCAATTTCAATTAAGTCGAATTTTATCTTCTTTGATCCTAAGCATGCATCCAGTTGATTAAATCAAGTAAAATAAATCAAAGTTCACAATGCTGAATGTATGAAGAAACCACAAGGGGAAAAAACCTTGGACGACCCAAGCCAAAAAATCACCATGATAGGGTTTTACAAAGAAAGACAAATAGATTTACACATTGACTCGATCCCCAGAAGCCTTAAAGGTCTTCTTCGCTTCAACCCCTCCTCCACATTTCTCACATAGAAATCCTTCCACGAGACTCGTCCACATCACACGCATCCTCGAGTGCCTCGATGTCCATCGATGCAGCTTGGCAACTGTCTACGATTAGGAACATAGACTCCTTCGCTTATTCACTATAAAACCTAACGAACAATGTTCAACATAGATGAACAAACCCTAGATGGTGAAATTAAGTCGTTATAGAAATTGTATATGAAAGCTCAGATTTTCAAAAACTAAAGATGATTTTAATCTTTAAAAACCTTAGAAAACTTTATGCAGAAAAATGAAACTTTTCTAAACAGTATTTTGGTTTTGCACACCTTTCAAGCTTTTGAGAGAAACACGCCTTAAATATAAAAAAAGTTGGCAAGTCACTCTAATGGTATCCACAAGTCGTTATAACGATTATGAGATGTCGTTAGAATGGCATCACATGTCGTTTGAACTGCTTAAACCAAAGTTAGTTTTTCATATGACTCTATACATTAGATAAACTCAGAATAAACGATGGTAAAACCTTTTAAATCATTTTTAATAAAGTTTCCATCCTTTAAAACTCTTTTCAAACCCCATAAACATAATGCGTTCATACCTTAGAGATATTCATAATGCAATTTGAATGAAGACATGAATGTGCACCAATGAAACTCGACATGACTACTCTATGAAGCCACCTTACTACATCTTCTAAACAAATACATCATAGGCTTTCTAGAGATTGTGACAATTTAAAAATCTATTTATGACTCAAACAAGTTTTATTTTGAAAATAACTCAATTACATACAAATAGACTTAATTGGAAATTTTGTCTTTACAAATCTCCCCCTTTGGCTATTCCGGGACAAAACCCGAATAGTGAAATGCCTAAGTCGGTCAATAAAGTCGTATGATACCTAAATCCCATACCATAAAACCCAAAATAAAAAAAACATGACAAGGACTAGTATATGCAGGTCTGACAAGCATGAGCTGTCTGAATGTGATGTAGTCTAGAAATCTCGACTCACTGAAGAATACATACACCCATGAAACAGACAAATACCCAGTGAAGTATGGAGGAACAAATGATATAAAAATACCAATATGTAAAATAAATAATTTGTTAAACATGTGAGAAAAACATGTCCAATATGTGAAATAAAATAGGATACGAATAAATATAACCATACATATGATAAAAACCATGACATTAATTTGAAATGCAAAAAGAACAAGAACATATGTGCTCATCAAAATACTCCCCCTACATCACATACATCTCTCCCCATTCTTTCTCGAATATACAATAAGTGAAAAGGATAAACAAATGTCATCATAACTAGAATGAATAATCAATGAAGCATATCTAGATAAACATGGAAATGCCAGCTAATAATAATCAGAATATACCAAATTGTAGCTAGCAAACAATCACATAGAATGAAACATCATTATAATCAAGGATGTGACTAAACGAATCAATGCAGTATAAGCATCAAAACATGAATAAACACTATTGACTGGATGTAAATTGTTCAAATGAACTCAGAATTACCAAAACAGTAAGATATGAGCATATATACAAAGTAGGTACGAAAACAGAACAAGGGCTCAACATTCCAGACAAGGTTGTTCGAACGACTATGCCATGTCGTTTGAATGACATTATTATGTCATTTAAATAAGGTAAAAAATGACTTAAAACAGTAAGTTGTCATTTGAAGCACCTATCTAATGACCCTATAAACGACCGTATCGGACAAAATTAACACCTAGAAACTCTTGTCGTTTGTAGCAGACTTCGAATGACTTGGACATGTCGTTCGAATGTCGTCCAGAAGTCATTTGAACGACTTCAACAAATTTCTGTATTCTAGTGTTAAAAATGGAAAAGTTAGGCCCGGTGAAAAAATTAGCTCAAAATAGGTACTAGAAACACGAAACAATAGCAAAAAAGACTCAAAACAGAAAAATAAAAGAAACAAAATCGTGTGAGTTTCATGCTAACATAGTATCAATGTTCCAAAACATGGATATGTAATGAATGGATGTGGAATACAACAAATGAATCATCATATGAGCACAATGAAATGATCAAGAAGATCTAATTGATAGCTAAATATCATCAAACTTAGTTTTAGCCATATCTGACAACAAATAAATTGAGTTAAATGAACTAAATGAACATTATGCGCACAAATCTAGAATTTTGACGATTCAACAAACAACAACGCCACAACATAATTTTTAAATATTAGGATTAGTGGTGAAAACCCATTGTTATTTTCCACCCAAACACCCTCATATATTCATATTTTTTTCT
The DNA here is from genome assembly GCA_949130495.1 of Sambucus nigra. Classification (NCBI taxonomy): domain Eukaryota; kingdom Viridiplantae; phylum Streptophyta; class Magnoliopsida; order Dipsacales; family Adoxaceae; genus Sambucus; species Sambucus nigra. Next base: position 163,994,011 of record OX422213.1, on the reverse strand, counting down.
AGATCTTTTGTGGTTTCTACTTTTCTCACCATTGAGAAATACTATTGGCCCTATTTTGGCATATGATTCTTTTATTGCCTTAATTTTTCTTGGGCTATTTTGAATAGTGATTTTCACAATGACATTATTATTCTCTCTTATCCCTTTCTCGTGAATAATCATTATTTTTCAATATAAGCAATTTAAATCCTCATGGTAAACGGTTCATGCATTCACACCTCCTCCAAAGTTTTATTATGCATAGATGAAAAAATTGAGATAAGAACGCCTCACCAAACTCAAATATACATGAGATGTCAAACATTCATATAAACTCGTGCATGTGTGAAAATATGGCATATATACAAAGTCGAATCCAAATGCATATAAACTTTGAAACAACCCCATTCAACAATGTTTAAAATCATTCAACGTATCAACAATTATAACCAAATGTCCTAGCCACATGGATCATGAAATGATGGGGGACCAAGCACACTAAAATGCCAAATCAAACATGAAAACTCATGACAAAAAAGAAAATCGAAAATCTTTTTTTGTTTTTCAAAAAAATATCGTTGACCTAAAAATAAAATCTTTTTGTATTTTTCAGAAATATATGAAACCAAAACTCTTTTTTGTATTTTCGAAATTTTTGGTCAAAACAAAATCTTTTTGTATTTGTCAAATAAGCCTTAAATAAATGAAAAATACAATAAAAGAGATACACATGTCATCACAATAGCAATATATAAATCATGAAGTAAAGACTAGCGTATGACAAACATGGCAACACAATCATCCTTTAGATTTTGTAAGGGAAGAATCAAGTGCAACCAAATTAGAACCATGAGTTTTTACAAGGAGATGTTTTATATATGTTCGGGTTAGTATCTAGGAATTTCAATTTTATCCTAGATCTCAGCATATATGCCGTATACCTCTACAATCAGCTACAGCTACAGTCGGCTCGTCTAAGCACGATCATATCTTGACGACCTCAATCCAAATTATGTGTTTCACGTACCCATCATCATCAATATCGTGAGACATGCTCATTATCTTCATCACGTGTTCATTGTATTGATTTTCCAATTCATAAGTCCTCTCATACAGGAACAGAAAGAAAGAAAAATTCAGATCGATTCGTTTAAGAAGGAACCGGACTGATCTGGTTAGTACTTTTATGCAGGAAAATTCTTTTGACCGGACCAATCCATTTATGAATAAAATCAAACCAATATGGATAGATAACCGATCCGATGATCCTTTTCGGACCGGTTCGACGGGATCAGAAAAATCCAACGCACCAAATTTGGTTTACTTCTATAAAATTCCATTTCGGAGATATTTTTTATTCAAGACTTTGAAGGAACACTTTATTGACCTAATACATCAAGTCTTCATATATTTCAATCATAAAAACCTTTATATTTATAAACAATCATAATCATTTATGTGAATCGTTCTAAACCCAGTCATACCCATTCGTGGAGCATCTTGTGTTAAGAAGAGGGTTTTGTACACTGCTGAACTTGGAGCGTCTTGAGGGATATCTTGTTGAAGATAATGAACCAATGCCGAAGGTTCTTCGCTTATCAAACTGTATTTCATTATATATGTAAGTGTTTTCAAATCATATTGAAATAAAAAGGTTTTTCCCCCTTGGGGGATTTTTCCTCACTTTTTATGTGTGATTGATCATTGCTTGATGTGAATATGTTGAATATCTAATCAATAACCTTTAGGTACATGACTTTGGGGTGTTTTTAAATCTAGATAATTAAAATTTTGATTTAATTAAATTAGTTTCTCCAGTTGAATAAAAAGCGCACTGTCAAATTGGTATCAAATCCACTTACATAACTTTACCGTATAATTTTTTGCATTTTTTTTCTGAATAACAATTCCTTTATAAATTGATTTCTTGAAAAGCGTTTGTTCAAATGGAAAAATCACTTAATAAAATTCCAGTTTTTGACAGGTGTAATTATGCATACTGGAAAGACAAATATGAAATCCACTCTGAAACCATTGATGAACGTGTGTTGATTCTTGTTGAAAATGGGTGGACACCTACCAAAATGTGACAAGCTTAAAATCTTTGGCTCAATGAAATGAGTATAAATTTAAATGGTCCATATAAAATTCTAAAGTACTTAGTGCCATTTCTAGATATGTCCCTCCTGACGAGTTTTGACGCATAATGATATGTACCGCGTCTAAAGAAGCATGGGATGTTCTTCAACTTATCCATAAAGGCATGAACGGTGTTAAAGAATCAAAATTAGAGAACCTAACTACACAGTTTGAGACTATAACTATGCTTGAGACTGAATGTTTTGATGAATTCTATGCATGGTTGTCTGATATAGTTAACACTAGTTTCAACCTTAGTGAGCACATTGCTAATGCACGTGTAGTTAAGAAAATCATGTGTTCTTTGCCTAAGTTGTTTATCCCCAAAGTCATTGTGTTAAATTCTTTAGGATATTTTAACACTCTTAAATTAGAATAATTAGTAGATGATCTTTAAACCTATGAAAAATATATATTTCCTAAAGCTGTTAAAGCAAAAGATAAATGGATAGCTCTTAAAGCCCAAGCTAAAAAGAATTTTGAGTCAGCTAGGAGGAGGGTAGAATCTAAACGGAGTGATGAAAACACATCAAATTCTGATTTTGACTTCTATTTAGATGATTTGGATTTATTTGCGAAGAATTTTAAGAAATTTTTGAAGTTAAAAAATAGTGGCCAGTTAAAAAATAATGGCCAGTTTAATGATAAAAATAAATTTGAGAAAAAAAATGTCAAGAATTTTGAAAAAGAATAGAAAGACACAACCAAGAGAAACGAAGAGATATTCTATGTGTGTGACAGTAAGTGTCATAGAGATTTTGAGTGTGCTACAAGTCTGAATCGACTAGCCAAAGAAAAAGGCAAAGTTGTTCTTAATGCTACCCTGAGTGAAGATAGCGAGGTCAAGTCGGTGGATTCAGGAGAAAAATCACCACATGAGTGAGACTTCACCACATTCATGGATAGCCATGTAAGATAGTGTTATTCACCTCACGACAATGAGGATGCCTCTTTACATGGAGACCTCGACACTGAGAGTGAGAGAGAGAGTGACATTAGTCACGCTTATGCTGAATTATATGTTGATTCATTTAAAACCAAAAATCATAAAAAAGGTTTAGTTCTTAGGATTGCAACGTTAGAGAAAGAGTTAGGAGAGATGAGAGAATGTGAGTCCTCCTTGTGCACTACTTTGAGAGAGAGAGAGAGAGAGAGAGAGAGAGAGAGAGAGAGAGAGAGAGAGAGTCTGTTTGGAGAGAGAGAGTTTATTTGGAGAGAAAGAGAAGTTTTTTGAAAAAGTGAAAGGGGACTTGACAAAGAAAGTGGCTAATATTATGAGAGACCTATGTGCATCCGAAGTGGCTCATAAGATTTTGGAAGCCCTTGTTGACAAGTTCACTCATGATCTTGAAAGAGCACGGAAGTCAAGGTTCAAATCGAAAAATAGACCTGGAAAGATAGGGAAGATGCTCCTCGCCCTTGCATTAGGATTTGGTGAGAGGCCTAGAATTGGTTTTGACGGTGCATCCACTTCACAAATTTCACCTGGACTAGTCCCTAAGTTAACGATGAATCCTTACGGTCATCCCCAAAAACCTAAGAAAGGTGTTCAGCCAAGAAAAGAAAATCGAGGTAGGCCTTAGACTCTGTACTTTTGTACTTATTTTAATAGAAAAGGCCACCTCAGAGAGTTTTTCTATAGTTTGGGTCGGACATAACGTACTTAGACTCCATCACATCCCACATGTAATCTCACGAGACTGAAAGAGCAAGTTAAGTTTTTAGTCGCTACTTCTCATATTTTAGTGGGAGAATTCCAATGGTCATCTGAACCGTATGTGGATACTACCGACTTTACGACTAGAACCACCAAAAACAAGGGAAAACAAAAGGGTACCTCCACTTAGGTACCTAAGAATGACAACAAAGATCTTATTGCCCATGGTTCTCTAAAAGCTCAGAATACCTCACAGTGGTATTTTGACAGTGGGTGTTCTAGACACATGACTAGTGGCGTCTCATATTTTTACTCCTTAGTGGATCGCAAGGATGGTAAAGTCACTTTTGGTAATGGGAGGAGTTCTAACATTGTATGACCAGGTACCATAGAGATACCAAGGTTTCTTGAGATAGAGAATGTGTTGTACATTAAAGGTTTAAAGGCAAACCTTCTCATAATCAGCTAGATATGCAACACTGACTTTGCAGTTAAGTTTGACTAAGATGCTTGTAATGTTTATGATCAAGCAAGTAGACTTGAATTGCAAAGGGTGAGGATAGCAGATAGTTGCTATGGGATAATGGCCAAGTCCTCATTTGTATGCAACAGCGCCATGATCACTCCTATGGATCTATGGCATAAACATTTAGGTCATGTGAACTTTAGAGATTTAGATCGATTAGTAAAAAAGGACCTAGTATGTGGTTTACCATATCTTAGAAGACCAACTTCCACAGTTTGTGGACCCTATCAGTAAAGAAAGCAAATTCATAGCCCTCACAAGAAGTTAAAATCCATTACTACCTCCAGGATGCTTGAGTTAATTCACATGGATCTTATGGGTCCTACTCGTACAGAAAGTATGGGTAGTAAGAGGTATATCCTCATGATGGTGGACGATTTATCCAAAAACTCCATTGTAGGTTTTCTGAGGGAGAAACCACATGTTGTAGAGTCCCTAATGACTAAGTGTCGTGTCTTACAAAACCAACACGGTGTCACTATCAATTGAATGCGTAGTTACAATAACACTAAATTTTCGTAGATTAAAGTAGATCTTTACTGTGATAGCCTTGGGATCAAACATGAGTTTATGGCCGTAAATACCCCTCCGCAAAATGGGATCATTGAGAGGAAGAATCAGACGATTGAGGAGATGGCTAGATCTATGTGACACGACCACAAATGTGTCTAGCGTGCATGCTATTTAGGATCAAGTGCAAGCCTTGTTGCTTAAATAATAATCTGATAAGTCGTGTATCGATTCTCGAGGAAATAGGACGAATGGAGTCGTAACGACGTTGGAAAGACAAAGATAACCTAACTTTGACTTCTAAGGAAACGAAAAGATGATTTTTAATTATGTAATGACTACAACTGGATGCAATTATGAAAAGATGAAATGCAATTATTCTAATTAACTGAAGACTGATGATGATTTAACTAAAACTTTAACTATAAGATGAGAAAGATAGGTCGAGTTACAATCCCCCACACCCTAGTAATTCACTTCGTAGGATACTAGATTCTGAATTAAATCATTAAATGAATCCGAAATTTTATTTCTCCTAAGTACTTTATATATGAGGGATCGTAGCTCGCACAGTACATAAGCAAAGGTTTAATTAAAATTCGGTCTTTATTTCTCCTAAGTATTACATATATGAGGGATTGTAGCCCACACAGTATGTAAGCAAATATTGAATTAAAGTAGTATCGTATTAACTACAATACAATTCATCTAGGGTTTTAATTCCAATTTCTATTTTCACTATCGTGAATCACATCAGGTGGGGTTCATGCACCCCAACCATTGAAAACTTAGCCGGCCGGACTAAAACTAGAAGAAAACATGTTTTGAATGAAAGAAAACATTTTTACTATCTATTGAAGATGAAGAATAATGACATTACTGCTAAAAAAATAACTACTGCAATAATGGAAGCAAAGATTGGAATAAATTTACTTGAATTGCAACTGGAACCAAACTAGAGTTTTTCTTTTTGTGTTCTTCTCTAAACTAAATATAAAGCTTCTCTAAACACTGATTAGAAGCCCCCTCTTTTCTGGGAGTTATTTTCAATTTATATCATACGAAATTTACAAGAATTGGATTGATGTAAACCTCTAAGAAGAAGAAGATTAGATCAAATCGCGTACACCGGATCAATCCAGTCAGGACATACTGGACTGGTCCGGTCAGCACCTGGACTGGTCCGGTCAGCACCTGGACTGGTCCCTTTTTTAAAACAGCTGAATCTTTTCGCCAGACGTCCATCTTTATAGTAATTTTGGGGGTCGAACCAATATGTTTTTTTGGAAAATCGGACTGGACCGCTAGACTTCCATCTTTACAGTAATTTTGGGCCCCGAACTGATCCATTTTTCTATAAAACCGGATTGGTCCGGGCTGTGTTCTCAACTTCTCTTCAATTTATCCTCAATATCTCATGATTATCTCTCATCTTCGGGTCTTCATAAATTCTAATCCATAACTCATATTGGGTTGTCGTTTCTTCATATGTGTTCATACATTCGAGCTCTTCGACTTTTATTTTGGGTCCTCGATCGGATTCCTAGTAGAAATTACAATATTTCCCTTTTGATTCGTCTCCTTTCTTTTCTCTTGCTTCTTTTGGTTTCTTTCTTTCTTTCATTTGTTAAATACCTGTAAAATTAATAAGAAATATAGGAAACTCGGGATACTTGTTAGACGAGACCGTTAGCAAAGATATGAGATAACTTAATTCATTTTACGTTGTTTGAGGTAATAAAAGCCTCTAAATTAAGGGGTAAATTTGGAAGAATTTATGCCTAATGAAACTCCCTAAATTAGAACTTTTATCGTCTCAAGCAATGTAAAAGAGTAAAAACATGATCCAACTCAAAAAAATGGGATAGAATACCTTTTTCGTGGGCAAGCAATTGCATTCAGCATATGCAACAAGCCTTTAAACCCCTAGGTTACCCTAGTAGGACGAGTTGTGTCTCGTGAGGGTTTGCAACGAATATACGAACAAAATTCGACTTAAAAAAATTCAAAATACACAAAAATTGTATAATTCAATATTTTCCAGAAAATAATCATCATCAATTCATGTTCAATAGTCTCAAATCATAGTGCGTCTGTGCAAAGCTAGAAATTTAACCATGAATTTCCACCGATTGATCATTATGTTACTTATCCGAAAATTCATTTTGATTTCAAAATCTCACGGGATGCTCTCACAAACGAATCTCTCGGAAGGGTGTCAATTTTCTCTCGGTATTCGTGATTTATAAGAGTAAACGCAGTGGAACCAAATTCACGCACACAAATAGAAAGACACAAATTTTATGGTAAATGGATCTCATCAATTGATTACTGTTATAAGCAAACGGGAACATTGCCTCTAATTCATATTTATAGTTTCTTTTATTATCTTTTCGTGTTTTAACTCTCCACGCGGTAACCAATTTCATAATTTTGGACTCGATTAGGTTTTTATTGAGTTTAGGATGTATTGGATAAAATAGGGGTGATTGGGAATTTCGGAATTGGAAAATTTTCTTATGATGTGCATTAGTGCATTTTCCGGGCTTTTTCTCCTTTTTCTCTTTTTTTCTGTTTTTCACACTTTTATTTCTTGCTATTTTGTTTTAGCATATCTCCTTTTCATGCACTTTTCGGACTTAATTTATGGAATTATAAATTTTCACAATTTTGGGCCATTTGCGGTTTTTTGGGTTGTCAAACGAAAGGGAAAAATTTCTTTCGCTCAATTTTGGTTTACAAAAGGGACAATTTTTCGCTACTTTTTCTAGCCAAAATATTTGGGTGACAAACGAAGGCCCACTTCATTGTCCGGTTTACTAATTGCGTTACCATATGCGTTTCGAGATTAATTTAATTTAGAGGCCTATTTAGTACATTTTTCAAGGTAATATCACACATATTTTCCATAACCGATCAAAGCGACATAATTGAGCTTCTCGAGGACTTATTAAAACGCTAAAATGAACTTTAAGTTAACATTTAACTCGGATTGATTTATAAATTCACAATAATGAAAGGCTTGAATCGCACTGGGTTTGTTAATCTCCCCATTTATTCGTTGAGTCGTCTATGTTCGCTCAATTTCCATCTTTGGTCAATTTCAGCTTTGTGTATTATGTTTTTACAATTTGAGACTTTAAACCGACTTTTAATGATATTTTAGAAAATTTTGAAATCCAATTTTTATTTATTTTGAAGAAAATATTTTTGAATTTTTCAAACTTTTTCAATTTTTTTGAAATTTCTCGGTATTTTTGAAGTTTTAAAAAGACGCACTTGTGACCCCCCCAAACTTAGACTTTTGCATTGTCCTCAAGAAAAAAAAAAGACGAAAATCTAACTCAAAGCGAATTAAAAGTGCGAGAAAATAAAATGAACAAATAAAACAAAAATGCGAATTTTATATAGCTAACAGGAATTCTATGTTACAAGGGATAGGGGAGGAAAAATAGAACCAACAGTTGAAATAGCCACCAACAACACCAAAAACGGTAACAACAGACAACGACTTCATTGGGGCGGTGGATTGGAGGGTCCGGGTGAGCTGGGATCGTAGGGGTCATAGAAAAAGTTTGGAGGGGGTCCACCGAAGTTAAGTTCCTACATGTGAGTTTGGAGACCATGCATCATGCTCGTGTCTCTTCAGTAGGCCTCCTGATCCCGTTGATATTCCACTTGATCCCTATTGTATTGTGTGATGAAACCGTCGACCCGAATTTCCACCGTCAAGAGACGGCGATTAATTTTAGCGTTAACGGGTGAGAAATCAGAATCTTCACCACTGTCATAATCTTCGTCTCCCTCGCCCATCTTAATATCGTACTCCTCTTCGTCGTTGTTCGCTTCATCACCGCTCTCTTTATCCCTACTTTCCACGTCGTTACTACTCTCTTGTGTCAGTCGGTCTTGGATGCAGGTTTGTTGGCATTCCCGTTTGGTCCGGGTGGTGGATGCAAACAGAGCTGTGAGGCACGAGAAATCTTACGGTGGTGCAATGCCGGCGTCAACTAGCATGGATGTGATGAGTTGGGGAAAGGGGAGAGGGGTGACGCCCTTTTTATCCATGGAAGTAAAGAATATATCTTTGTAAATGCACGCGGACAGGCCAATAGGGGTGGTGTGGTCTAAAAGGTGGTAGACGAGAGTGGATTGACGTGGGCGCATCGTCGATTGATTGCCCGTGGGGAGAATGTTGGCGTACACTATTTTGAAAGTGAGGCTCACTTTTTCACTTAGTCGGCCCACTGAGTAGGTTTGAGTGTTCCAATGAGCATCTGGGTCGATGAGACATGCACACGTCTTTTTCAAGTGGGGCGAGAGGGTTTGGGTAAGTGTACGGTTGTGGGTTGGGGACATCTTTGGCAGCCAACTTCTGGGACAGAAGTTCTAAAGAGAAAGGAACGCGGATGCCACCAATGTAAGATTCAGCTGTTTGGTGATCGGTGCGAACAAGAGAGCCATAGAAAGTGTGCACCGCGTGGGGCCATACCGCGTCATGGGGTTCATTAAGGAAACAACACTAACCGCGGTCCATGAAGAGGGCGGTGATAGCATTAGTCATGTCATTCCAAATGACTTGTCGGTCGATTTGGAGTTTGCAAGGCTGGTCGAAGAAACGTTCACACCACTGTTGCTCCTGACGGGAGCGCTAGCCAGTGGCTCCGTTAGCGAGAATTCGGATGGAATCGTATTTTTGGGGAGGTGGTTAGTTGGCCATGTTAATGGGATGGAATGGGAGTATTTGGGTAGAATAAGGCAAAGAGCATAGAGGAGTGAGTGGTGGTGAAATGGGTTGGGAAATGTGGAATTTATAGGTGGTGAGGGGAGAGGGTTAGGTAAGATTTAGAGGGAAAAGGGGGAAGGATTTGGAGGAAAAAGGGGAAATAATTTGAAGAGAAAGTGGTTTACGGGAAGTAGGGGATGAAAATTGAGGGAAAAGGAGGGATTGGGGGAAAAGGAGGTGAACCTAGGGAAGGGGAAGAGTTGTAGACACCGGACCAATCCGAGTCTCCAGGACCGCATCGGTCCCGTCCCTGTATTTTTATTTCGAAATTTGCCAAACCGGACCAATTCGGGTCCCCAGTCCGGTCCCCATAAATGTTCTATCTCCCCTATGAGCTGGTATAACCACCTCCGATGACTTTCGATTGCTCCTACTTACGATCCGACACCTATTTAACCTGATTACCTCTCTCCTCAAAATTTTGGCTCTAAAATTCTTGCCTCATAAGACGTGTTGGTGATCCATTTCCTCTCTGCTTATGATGTGATCCTATGGACTCCAATCATCATATCCTACGTGTAGCTACTATACACAAGACTTCACCCCATACATATCGGGGGTGCGACGACATCTCAATTCAAGCTCACTCGACCCCGTAAATGTGTTTCGACAACTAGATGGTATCGATCTCTTTTACGCACACCTCAACATATAGCTTTAGGTGTTGTCCATTGTCTTTAAATGCGTACCCCCTTTGGGCTCTTCCAATTCTACTGCTCCGTGGGGGATACGCTCTTCACAATGAATGGGCCAGTCCATCGAGATCGTAATTTACCCAAAAACAGATGAATTCAGGAGTTATAGAGGAGCATATTTTGTCCCGATTGAAACTCTTTTCGTTGAATAATATTATCATGTGCTAGTTTAATTCGGGCTTTTCCAATCTTGGCATTATCAAATGCGTCATTGCGTATCTCCTCCAACTCATTAAGTTGAAGCTTGCGAGCTTCACCGACTTTGTTCATATCGTAATTTAATCTCTTAATGGCCCAATACGCTTTGTGCTCTTACTCGACGGGAAGATGGCAAGGGTTGACATACATAATGAGGAATGAAGACATTCGGAGTGGGTTCTTGTATGCGGTACAGTATGCCCAAAGAGAATCGTTCAATTGAAGGAACTAATCTTTTCGGTCGAAATTAACGGTCTTTTCTAGTATGTGCATGATTTCACGATTGGCCAACTCGGCCTGCCCATTCATTTATGGGTGATATGTCATTCCAACCTTATGAATGACACAATAATTTTTCATGATTTTTTTAAACGGCTTGTTGCAAAAGTTTGTGTCGTTATCACAGATTATCACTTTAGGTGCTCCAAAGCGAGAAAGTATGTGTTCGTGCAGGAATTTTGTCACCACTTTATTGTCATTAGTCTTGGTAGCTATAGCTTCCACCCAATTAGAAACATATTCTACCGTGATGAGGATGTATAGGTAACCAAAGGACGGGGGAAAAGGTCCCATGAAGTCAATACCCCACCAGTCAAGAATCTCAATTATGAGAATTGGGGTTAATGGCATCATGTCTCGTCGGGTGATCGCTCCCATCCGTTGACACTTGTCGCAAAATTTGCAATAATTGTTAACATACTGAAACATTGTGGGCCAGTACAGAATGCATTGGAGAATTTTTGCGATTGTCTTTTTCATGGAAAAGTGGCCTCCACATGCTTTCGAATGACAGAATTGGATGACTTTTGGAATTTCCTCATCCGGTACACATCGTCGGATGATTTTATCAGTGCAATATTTAAAAAGGAATGGATCATCATAGAAAAACATGCGCGACCAAGTGATGAACCTCTTCTTATGTTGAGGTGTCCAATCGGGAGGGACGGCTCTCGTGATAAGGTAGTTCACTATATCCGCAAACCAGAGCAAAGAAGAGGTGGCAAAGAGTTGTTCATTCGAAAAGTATTCATCTATGGGTGTGGGATCACTAGGTACGCCAGATGAAAACCGTGATAAATGGTCGGCAATGACATTTTCTACTCCTTTTTTGTCTTTAATGGAGAGACTGAACTCTTGTAGGAGTAAGATCCACCTTATGGGGCGCGACTTGCATCCTTCTTCGTAAGTAAATACTTGAGAGCTGTGTGGTCGGTGAAACAAGTGATGGGGGAACTAATAAGATAGGACCAAAATTTATCGAGATCGAATACTACATCTAGCAATTCCTTCTCTGTGATGGAGTAATTGAGTTGTGGTCCTATGAGATTTCGGCTAGTGTAGTAGATGACATGAGCCTTGTTGTTTTTTATTTGGCCCAAAACAACCCCTATCGCATAATCGCTAGCATCACACATAAGCTCGAATGGTAAGGACCAATTCGGATCTTGCATAATTGGGGTGGACACAAGGATGTTTTTAAGTTTTTCAAAATCACTTTGGCATGCTTTCGTCCACTCAAATGGGGTGTCGCTTATAAGAAGATTTCTTAAGGGTCTAACAAGGTCACTAAAGTCCTTAATGAAATTTCTATAAAACCCTGCGTGGCCCAAGAAAGAGCACACATCTTTAAGTGATTTAGGCTGGGGTAGGTTAGCTATGACATATATTTTTTCTCTATCAACATCGATCCCTTTGGATGGCACGATGTGGCCATGAACTATAACCTCAGTTACCATGAAATAGCATTTTTACCAATTCAGCACTAAGTTCTTTTCCACACATCGGGCTAATACTTTTTCAAGATTATATAAACATAGGTCGAAGGAGGTGCCAAAAATACTAAAGTTGTCCATAAATACCTCTAGACCTCTCTCAACCATGTCACTGAATAAACTCAACATGCACCTTTGAAATGTCACCGGTGCGTTACACAAGCCAAATGGCATACGTTTATAGGTAAATGATCCAAAAGGGCAAGTGAATGTTGTCTTCTCTTGATCAAGAACATTTACATCAAGTTGGTTATATCCGGAATAATTATCTAGGAAGTAATAATAGGGGTGGCACGCTACTCTTTCAAGCATTTGATCAATAAATGGCAAGGGGAAATGGTATTTCCTAGTTCTCGCATTGAGTTTCCGATAATCAATGCAAACGCGCCACCCAGTAGTGGTACGTTGGGGAACTAAATATCCCTTGGCATTTTCAATCACAGTCATGACCAACTTCTTTGGGATTACTTGAATGGGACTTACCCACTTGTTATCCAAGATTGGGTAGATAATCCCGGCATCCAATAACTTTATAATTTCATCTCTCACCAGATCTTTCATTGTGGGGTTTAGCCGTCTTTGCATTTATCTCGAGGGATTCACATCCTCTTAGAGGTGGATCTTATGGGTGCAAATTAGAGGGCTTATCCCCTTCAAATCAGCTATGCATCAACCAAAAGAACTTTGGTGCTTCCTCAAAATATTTATTAGTTTACCCTCCTGCTCTTCATCTAAGCTAGAGGAGACAATAACAGGAAATGTCTCACTTTTACCTAGGAAAGCATATTTAACATTAGAGGGTAGTTTCTTCAATTCGAGAGTCAGGAATGTGTCACTTGAGGGGACCATGCGTGCGTCTATTGGCGGTAACTCTTCGAATCGAGAAACCCAATTAGCATCTCTCGTGTGTTCGTCCTACGCTCTCTCATCGAGTAAGCCTATCTATTCCTCTATCTCCCTATTGAACTCGGTGTAGGATCCCTCACTCTCATAACTAGAAGCTAGGAAAGCTTTTAAGGCATCTCCAAACTAATTTTTCTCAAAGTGCTCTTTTACAATCTCCTCAATTAAACTCAATGCATGAAGATCATCTTATTCCCCTGCATGTTGGGCTACGTTGAAGATGTTTGTTTCTAATGTCATATTCCCAAAATTGATTTTCATCTTCCCATTTCTATTATTGATGACTGCGTTAGCTGTAGCTAATAATGGGCGTCCAAGGCTGATGAGAACATGATTTTTCAAGGCAAAGCAGGGATATGTGTCCCAAATGATAAAATCTACCGGGAAGTAGAAAGTGTCCACTTGGACTATCAAGTCCTCAACTATACCTCGCGATATCTTCACGGTTTGATCCACTAACTGGAGAGTGAACCTTGTGGGATTAAGTTCACCCGGATCAATTTTCCTACAAATTGAATGGGGGAGGATATTGACACTTTCCCCTAAATCAAGTAAGGCTTTTTCGAATTTGTTCTCTTTAATGGTGCAGGAAATGGTGGGGGCACCGAGATCTTTATATGTAAGTGGAAGATCATTAAGAAGGACAGAGCTCACATTTTGTGCTAAAAACACGTTCTTATTTACCTTCCTCCTCCTCTTTACTGTCAATAAGTCTTTTATGACTTTTTCATAAGATAGAATTTTCCTTATTGCGTTGAGGAAAGGTATGTTCAAGTTTACGTTCTTAAGCACTTCTAGCACCTCTTCGTTTATGGTTCCTTTATGGGCAGGAGCCAACCTTTGAGGAAATGGTGCTGAGGAGGGTGGTTTTACAACTACCTCAGGCTCTCTAGTGTTTTCATTTTCACTCTCATTCAAGGAGATATCTTCGGCCTTTTTCATGCAGGGAGAATTCTCCTTGTCTTTTGAAATGTTGTGAGGGGGCGTGATAAATCAACAACTCTCCCACTACGAAGAGTGGTTATATCTTGGTAGTGCTCCTACTATTCGGTATAAGTGGAGGTAACACTAGGTTGACCTTGGGGAGGTCTTTGGAATTGGGCAGAAAACTTACCCTTCTCTTGGGTGCTCAATGTAACTTGCACTTTGGAGATGTTTGCATTTATTTCGGTGAGCAAGTGTTCATATCGAGAATTTTGTGCACCTTGAGAATTTATGTATTGATTCATTGTATCCTCTAGGATTATATACTATGGAGATACATATGGTAATGGAGGTGGTGGGGCTTGTTGGTATGGAGGAGGTGGTGAAGGTGGAACAACTTGTGAATGTGGATTCAACGCAGCTTGAGGTTGTCCATAGTTGAAACCAGGATGGTTCCTCCATGAAGGGTTGTAAGAATTCCCATGCGGGGCATTAAAATTCCCCTTGATTCCTTCTATAGCATCCACCTACTCGGTGTACATGGCCTTGTAGTAAGAGATCGTTGATCAAGCCTTTGTGGAGTGGCCTGCCTCACAGATAGCACACACTTTTTCTTTAGAACCATGGCTAGATCCGGAGATGTTTCTCAACCGACCATCAACCCACTCCTTCATATCTCTCTAAAACTGATCAAATTGATGGTCTATTAAGGTATTGCTATGCAAATGGTATATACCGGAGGTAGTTTGATTGGTAGATGCTTTTCTAGGTCGATCTTGGTTTGGATCAGATGTGTCCCATACTTGAGTAGTCTCTGTAACATAATTAAGGTAGGCCTCAGCATCGCATGCGTCTAAATCCCAAAAGGGTCTTTCACACATTGTTTGAACAAGATGTTTGGAAGCTATTGTAAACCCATTACGGAAGAAATATATCACTAAGTGTTCGTCAAAACCATGATGGGGGTATGCGCTTACTAACGCTTGGAACCATTACCAACATTTTACAAAAGACTAATTATCGTGTTGTTGAAAACTTGGATTTGAGTCTTGGCAGAGTTGGTCTTGTGATGCAGATAGAATTTTGATACAAACTTGGACTACATATCTCTCCAGGAAGTGATGGAGTTCGGGGGTAGAGACCATATCCATGTCTTGGCTTTACACTTTAAGGATAAAGGAAAAAGCTTTAGGAGAATGACATCTTGCGTGTAAGCTTGATCACCAAATGTGTCACATGCCTCTTCGAACTCGTGAATATGCAGGTATGGTTTTTCTGAATCCATGTCATGAAACATATGGATAATCTGTATCATCCCATTACGAAAGTGTAACTGATTGGTAGTGTACGAAAGTAAAATGCAACCAGGGGTGACAGTCCGATCAGGAAAGATTAAGTCTTTCATGGGATAATAGGGGAGATCTCCCTCTCCAGTACCAGAACTCGCAGCATCATACATCGCACTCGCGCTCTCTTCAAATGACTATGTGTACTTTCTCGGTGTCTTAGATGTGTGACTCGAAGTTTGACTCGGGGTCTAACTACTGATAGAGTGCTCAAGATTGGGAATTGGAAACCAGAATTATGGAACACGAGGTGTGTGGGGGCTTTTTGAATTATACTCAACTATAGGATTTTCGTGGATTCTGACTGGAGTATTGTGAGGAGTCTGAGTGTGTTCAGCATTTTTCATTAAAGGCTCTGAGAGATGATGAGTAAAACACTTTTTATATCTTCAGATTTTTTTTTTGGAATTTTGGAAATTTTTGGTAAAAGTTTTAGATTGAATTGATCAAACCTAAGTCTACCTAATTCCCCGGCAACGACGCCAAAAAATTGACGTGAACACAAATGTGTCTAGTGTGCGTGCTATTTAGGCTCAAGTTCAAGCCTTGTCGCTCAATTAATAATCCCATAAGTCGGGTATCGATCCCGAGGCAAACATAACGAACGGAGTCGTAACGATGTTGGAAAGATGAAGATAACCTAAATTTGACTTCTAAGGAAACGAAAAGATGATTTTGAACTGTGGAATGACTACAACTTGATGCAATTATGAAAAGATGAACTGAAACTATTCTAATTAAGTGAAGACTAATGATGATTTAACTAAAACTATAACTATTAGATGAGACAGATAGGTCGGTTTAAAATCCCCCAGACCCTAGTCATTCACTTCGTAGGATACTAGATTCAGAATTAAATCTTTAAATGAATCCAACTTTTTATTTCTCGTAAGTATTACATATATGAGGGATTGTAGCCCGCACAGTACATAGGCAAAGGTTGAATTAAAATTTGGTCTTTATTTCTCCTAAGTATTACATATATGAGGGATCGTAGCCCGTACAGTATGTAAGAAAAGGTTGAATTAAAGTAGTAGCGTATTAACTACGATACAATTCATCTATGGTTTTAATTCCAATTTCTATTTCCACTATCGTGAATCACATCGGGAGGGGTTCATGCACCCCAACCCTTGAAAACTTAGCCGGACATACTAAAACTGGAAGAAAACATGTTTTGAATGAAAGAAAACATTTTTACTAGCTATTGAAGATGAAGAATAATGAAATTACTACTAAATAAATATCTACTATAATAATGGATGCAAATATTGGAATAAATTTACTTAAATTGCAACTGGAACCAAACTAGGGTTTTTCTTTTTGTGTTCTTCTCTAAAATAATTACAAAGCTTCTCTAAAAATGAATTAGAACTAATTACAAACGATCCGGTCAGGACATACCAGAATGGTACGATTAGCAACCAGACTGATCCATTTTTCAAAACACCTGGATCAGTCCGCTAGACGTCCATATTTATAGTAATTTTAGGAGCCGGACCAATCCTTTTTTTGGAAAATCGAACTGGTCCCCTAGACGTCCATCTTTATAGTAATTTTGGGCCCCGAACTGATCCGTTTTTCTATTAACCCGGATTGGTCTGAGTTGTGTTCTCAGCTTCTCTTCAGTTTCTCCTCAACATCTCATGATTATCTCATATCTTCGGGTCTTCATAACTTCTAATCTAGAACTCAGATTGGGATGCCATTTCTTCCTATGTGTTCATACAGTCAAGCTCTTCGACTTTTATTTTGGGTCCTTGATCGGATTCCTGGCAGAAATTATGTTTTTGCCCTTTTGATTCGTCTCCTTTCTTTTCCCTTGCTTATTCCGGTTTCTTTCTTTCTTTCATTTGTTAAATAACTGTTAAATTAATAAGAAATACACGAAACTCGGGATACTTGTTAGACGAGACCGTTAGCAAAGATATGAGATAACTTAATTCATTTTACGTTGTTCGAGGTAATAAAAGCCTCTAAATTAAGGGGTAAATTTGGAAGAGTTTATGGCCAATCACTATGCTTCTTAGTCGTAAAGTTTTTGCGAGATTTTGGGAAGAGGCGGTGTCTATCGCTGCCATACGCTGAATACTGTTTACTTGCGTCCACACACATTTCAGATGCCTTATGAATTGTGGACTGTAAAGAATCCAAACCTGGCATATTTCCGTGCTTTTGGGAGTAAATGCTACATCCTTCGAGATAGAGAGCAATTAGGAAAGTTCGACTCCCAGAGCGATGAGGGAATATTATCAGGATATTCATCGACTAGTAGAGCATATTGGGTGTTTAACCTGAGTAGCTCTAAGGTTATCGAGTCAATAAATGTCACCGTATAAGATGACAAACCGCCGATGTTTGTTAATTCTAACCTTTTGGGTGAGGATGTCGCACTTCCTACTGATGATCCCTTTATACCTTCCACACCCAAAGTGGATCTTATTCCTGACTTAGAAGGCACTCCTACTTATGTTTGCAAGAGTCATGATCCTACTTCTATTCTAGGAGATCCCACCCAAGGGGTCAACACTCATGCTTAACTAGGTATCATTGTTAACCATGTCTACTACACGTCCAAAGTCAACCCCAAAACCTATAAAAAAAACACTCAATGATGAACACTGGATATTTACTATGCAGGATAAGTTGCTTCAATTTACAAAGAACAATGTATGGGAACTTGTCCCCCGACCTAATGAGACTAACTTGATTTTTACCAAGTGGATTTTCAAGAATTAAATGGATGAAAATGGTACGATTATCCGTAACAAGGCTAGGTTGGTCGCTCAGGGCTACACATAGATTGAGGGTGTAGACTTTGAGGAGACATTTTCTCCTGTTGCGAGGCTTGAGTCTGTCTACTTATTACTCACCATCGCATGTAATCTGAGCTGCAAGTTATTTCAAATGGATGTCAAGAGTGCCTTTTTGAATGGTATTCTACAGGAGGCAGTATACATGGAACAACCAAAAAGTTTTGAAGACCCTAAACATTCGGGACATGTCTATTATCTGATAAAAGCCCTGTATGGTTTGAAGCAGGAATCTTTGCTTGGTACGGGAGGCTTACTTCCTATTTCTTAGCTCGTGGCTTCAAGAAAGGGGGAGTTGATCAGATGATGTTTGTCATAAGAGATGAGGGTGCTATTTTGGTTTCCCAAGTCTATGCAGATGACATAGTATTTAGATCCACATACTCCTAGTATGCTCACAACTTTGAGGAGGAGATTAAGAGTAAATTTGAGATGATCATGGTTGGTGATCTTCATTCTTCCTTGGTCTCCAGGTTCGTCAGCTAGAGGATGGGATGTTCATCTCCCAGTCCAAGTATGGTAGATACCTCGTGAATAAATTTGATTTGGACTCCTCTAAGCATGAACGTACACTTATGAGTACATCTACCAAGCTTAGTAAGGACACTTCAAGCAAGGATGTTGAGCAAACCTTATATCGAACAATGATATGTAGTCTTCTCGATCTCACTACTAGTCGTACCGACATCACTTTTGGTGTTGTAGTCTGTGAGCGATATCAAGCCTCCCCAAAGAGTCACACTTACTACTCTAAAATGTATTATCAAATATATGAGTGGGACTCTTTCCTACGACATTTGGTAATCCTTTGATACTAATGACCAACTGTCTGCCTATTCGAATGCCGATTGGGCTGGGGATGCAGATGGATATAGGAGCACTTCTGGTGGATGTTTCTTTTTTTTTCTTTTGCTCTTGTCTCATGGTTGAGCAAGAAGAAGAACTTCATCTTTTTGTCCACTACGGAGGCTGAGTACATAGCCACCGAGAGTTATTGCATGAAACTTATATGGATGAAGCAGATGCTGGAGGATTCTGGGACACGACCATTTCCTGTGATAACACGGGCGAGATACACATATCCGCAATCATGTCCAGCACTCGTGCACAAAACACATTACGATAAGCCAGCACTTTATCCGTGAGCTTATAGAGGAAAAGGTCGAATCCTTAAGTTTTGTATCTACTGACCTTCAGTTAGTCGATATTTTTACGAAGCCTTTAGATTCCCTTAGAATCGAGAGTCTTAGGAGATTTTTTGGTATTTTCACAGTTGACTAAGGGATGGTAACCATGTCTAGAGTAGGAAGCATTTTTCATGTTCATATCATCTACTTCATATCTCTAGATTGCATCATTTGTATCATTATTATCTTTTGAATAATCCAAAAATATTTTATTTTTGAAAACTTTTTTAAGAAGGCAAAAATAATTTTGTTTTATAATGTTTTTAAAAAAACACAAAACGAGTTTGTATTTTATTTTCACCATTTGTGGATGAAAATTTAAGATAGCCATAGTCACAACTTCATTTCATATTCCACGTGATTGTTTGATAGTGATTTGAGATGCTACATCATTTCATCCATGTGTTTTTCATTATTTGGAGTCTTTGAGATGTGATTCGTGTTATTTTCTATATATTTGTCTCCTTATCTCTATTACACACATGCACAAAATTATTTAAGTTTGTACTTGTCTTTCACATATTGGTTTAAGTTGTCCCATCTGAATTCTGTCTATAAAACGACCAAAATGTGATAAAACTTGATAAGATAGTAGTGATGTAAAAACCATTTACCGTGAGTATTTAATTGCAACAAAATATGATGAGTGAATCATTGGAAAGGGCTACGTGAGTTCAAAATTTACTTGTCGTGAATCCACTGTTATAAAAAGAGCCTGAAATTAAGTTGCAATAAAAAGAAAAATATGCCAAATGAAACGGGTCAATAGGTTTTCGTTTCATCACCTTAAAAGAAAAATACAATGTTTAATTATTTCTGGGGGAGTTTGGATGGAAACAAATGAAGAACAGGTTTTCACGTCCTTGAAAGTCATGAAAAATCATTTCAAATGTTTTGGACATTATTGGTGTGGAAATCACTTTGAGTTTTTATTTGTTGATTTGATTGAGTTACATTCTTTTAATTCCACAATTTTTACACCTAAGGAAGTCATTGAGTTAATTCGTTAGGAATATCAGACATTGATCATTCATATATGTTATGGTTATATCTATTGATTTTACTATCGAATTTGTTCACAACCCTACATTTTCACTATCATTGACTTGGTTGTTTTAGTGTTCTTTATCGGTGTGATTCTTTGTTGTATATTTTGTAAGAAAAAATTTCAAAATTCAAAAAGAGAAAGTGATTCTTCTTGTGATAATCTCCATTTGCATTCATTTATGTTCTTTTTATTTGTCTATTTGGGGACATTATAAAATGGGGGAGAACGAATTATGGGGGAGATAGTTTGACTTTCTAATGATTTGCTTGAGCTTAATTTAATATTTCATTTTACTTATCATTATATATGAAACTGGTGCACACCATGGGTATTTGTTTCTTGCCTCGTGTGTCTAGGCACCCAATTGAGGATTATATTTACACACCCTGATGTGGACAAAGAATGTTTGAAGAGTTTTGAAGATTTAAAGATGATTGAAGTCATGTCATTAACTTAATATTTCCAAATTTTGGGATTAATGGGGATATTAAATTGTATGACTTTCTTTTTTTTTTTTTTGGGGGGGGGGGGGAACATAATTCGGATGTTTTATGTATGTACTGGCATAGAGATAGGGTAGATTTATGAGGACATGTTTTATAAATGTCTGGATTAGTATCTAGGCATTTCAGTTTCATCCTAGATCTCAGCATATATGTCCTATACCGCTACCGTCAGCTACTGCTATAGTTGGCTCGTCTCATCACGGTCATATCTCAATGGCCTCAATCCTAATTCTGCGTTTCACCTTCCCATCATCATTATTATCGTGTTTTGTACTCATTTTCTACATCGTGGGTTCATGGTATTTATTTTTCAGTTTGTAAATTCTCTCATACAGGAACAAAAAGAAAGCGAAATTTGGATCGAACCGTTTAAGAAGGAAATCAGACCGATCCGATTGCTGTATTTATGTCGGAAAAGTCTTCTGATCGGATCGATCCATTTAAGAAGAAAATTAAACCGATCCAGATGGCGAACTGATTCGATGATCCTTTTCGGACCGATCCGATCGTCTCATAAAAATTTGGCCACCAGATTTTATCTGCTTCTATAAAATCCCACTTCAGAGATTTTTTTTGTTCAAGACTTTTAGGGAACACTTTATTGACCTAATACGTCAAGTCTTAATATATTTCAAGCACAAACACTTCGAGATTCACAATCACTCATAATCATATGTGTGAATCATTCTAAACCCAATCATACCCATTTGTGGAGAATCTTGTGTTGAGACGAGGGTTCTCTACACTGCTGAACTTGGAGCGTCTTAAGGGAGATCTTACAGATGATAATGAACCGGTTCCTGAGGGTCTTCGATTATCAAACTGCATTTCATTATGTATGTAAGTGTTTACAAATCATATTGAAATAAAAAGGTTTTAACCGCTTAGGGGATTTTTCCTCATTCGCTCTGTGTGATTGATCCTTGCGTGATGTGAATATGTTGAATGTCTAATCAATCACCTTTTCATGCATGACTTTGGTGTGTGATTAAATATTGATAATTAAAAATTGGATTTAATTAAATTAATTTCTCCAGTTGAACAAAAAGTGCACTCTCAAGTTTAATTCTTAAAGCCTCTAAGTCCGATTCCATTACCTAAATAGGTGTGTAACGACGCATGGGGGTTTGGGAACCAAAAAAACATCATTTCTAAACTCCCTAGGAGCATTTGTAATGTCATAACAAAAATTACTAAGGTGACCCTTCCTACCGCAATGAGAACAAGTGTAAACACAACGAAGAATGTGACCTAAATGTGGACCTCTCCAAACGTTCCTAGTTATCTCCCTCACATGATTGGTATTGACTGTGGGAATGGATGCAACACGGTTATCTTAGCCTATACCACACCTATCTTCCTTGATTTGGATGGTTCCTAACATCCTATCCAACATTTGTGACCTAAATTCCAAATCAAACTTCACCTTACTCGATTCTCTCAATGTTTCCTCAAGCTCACTAATCCTAGACTTACGCAAATACCTAGACCGCCCAAACACTATAATCTCTTTCTTCAAATATTCAATCAAACCCTATAGAATATATCTCTCTTTCTCAATGTATTCTAGTTTCTTCCTAAGAGTCTTCCCCCGTTCCCTAAGATCCTCAAGCAAAGCATAATTATTTTCCATGGAACGTTTATTCAACCTAACTTTTAACTTCAAGTTTGACTTTTTCACCTTTACCGCTTCCTTATACAAATCATTAAAGTAAACTTACAACTCTTCCACATCAATCTCCTCTTCCTCACTAGCTCCACCCTCACTCATTTGGGATTCACACTCAATGGCCTCGGAAGTGTCATTCACATGAGAATCTTCATGACAAGATTTATTATCATCACTCACATGACATGCCATGAATGCAACAAAGTTGCCCCCAATGGGGGAACTCTATCCCTCTTTCGTTCCACTATCACCTAAGGTGGTATTATATGCTATTAGTTTCTTGACCTCTTTCGTAAGTCTAGTGGGACAATCTGCAACCTTGTGACTATAACCCGCACAACTAAAACATCTATCCGACTCATCCCTCTTAACATTATCACTTTTATTCTTATGGGCGGGATCGACCTTGTTGTATTTCTCAAGTCTTTTGGTATCTTTTTATTCCTTTTGGAACTTAAGAAATTTTTTCAACTTCTTTGCCAACAAGGCTACATCCTCAAAATCATAATCGGAATTGTCATCTGAAAGATTAGTCTCCTCCTTTTGGTCTTTCAAAGAAATACCCTTTTCTTTCTTTGACACATGATTGGAGGTAAACATGTCATGCTCATAAGTTTTTAAGTCACCTAAAAGATCTTATAGTTTCATTTATTCAAGCATACTCAAGGAATTCAAAACGATCACTTTGGGATAAAAAATACTCGGCAACGACCTTAATATTTTATTTATGACCCGATTATTGGGTATTTTCTCTCGCAAGTTAAATGATGACTTGACAATGTCGGACAATCTAGCATAAAACTCATCAAATGACTCACTCTCAAACATCTTAATCATATCAAACTGTGTAGTGAGCTTTTGATGTTTAGAAGCCCTAACCGTGCTAGTTCCCGCGGGAGTAAGTGCATGAATATCCCAAGACTCTTTTGAAGTTTCACACGCCATGATTCTATTATACTCTTACATTGTTACATGTGAGGAAATAACATGATTACCTTTAGAATTATAAAGTGCAAGTCTATGTTCGGCTTCGGTCCATGACTCAATGGGTTTTAAACTAGTGGATTCTCCCTCTCGTGTTACCAGTAGTGAGCAACCCTTTTTAACTGCTAACCAAACACACTCCTCAATTGACTTTAAAACACTCCTCATTCATATTTTCCGACAAGCGTAATTTTTGTTATAAAGAATAGGAGTTCTAAAACTATCAAAATTTCGGAAATGCATCCTTAAAAGCCCAACGGATTAACACACACGAAAAAATGTTTCTAGCGCTAATACCAATTTGTGGGGTCCTTTTTCTAAGTGTGATTTAAGGTGACAAAATAATTTTACTTTTAAACAAGTTCTTCCAAATTTGACAAGTACCAAGTTTGTAAACCAATTTCAATTAAGTCAAATTTTATCTTGTTTAATCCTAAAAATGAATCTAGGTGATTAAAGCAAGTAATATAAATTAAGTTCACAATGCTTAATTTACAAGGAAACCATAAAGGGAAAAACCTTAGATGGACCAAGCCATACAATCACTATGAAATAATTTTATAAGGGAATACGGACAAACTTACACAATAACTCAATCCCCATAAGCCTTGAATCTCTTCTTCACTTTAACCTCTCATCCACAGTGCCCACGCAGAAATCCTTCCACGATACACCTCCATAGCACATGCATCCATGAGTGCCTCAGTGTCCACCGATACAGCTTGGCGATTGTCTACGATTAGGAACACGGACGCGTATGCTTCTTCACTGCGAAACCCAACAAATCATGTTCAATTGAGATGAACAAATCCTAGATGATGCAAACAAGATCTCTATAGAAATTTTATATGAAAACTCCGATCTTTAAACACGAATGATGGTTTTAATCTTTAAACGCCTTAGAAAACTTTGTGAAGAATAATGAAACTATTCTAAACTGTACTTTCCTTCAAATTCTTAGAGAAACACGCATTTAATTAAAAATAGAATTCGAAAAGTCGTTTTAATGAGATCCAAATGTAGTTCCAATGACTGTGAGATGTCGTTTGAACGACATCACATGTCATTTGAACCACTTAAACCAAAGTAAGTATTCCATACGACTCTTTACTTCACATAAAATCAGAATAAACGAAGATGAAACCTTTTAAAAACATTTTAAATAATTTTTTATTAAAGTTTCCATCCTTCAAAACACTTTCTAAGCTCCATAAACATAATGCGTTTATACATGAGAGATATTTGGAATGCATTCAGAATGAAGACGTGAAACGTGCACCAATGAAACTCGACATGATTAATCTTTAAAGCTTGACCACTACATTTTCTATACAAACACGTCATAGAATTTGTAGAGATCATGAAAATTTACAAATTTATAAATGACTCAAACAATTTTTGTTCCAGAAATAAGTCAATTACATACAAATATACTCAATTGGAAATTTTGTCCTTACACGTACAGGAAATTACAAAACTCTCGAGAATTTAGTCTATCTTTAACCTCTAGCCCATGTTGTGACCCATATATATAGAACCACCATTAATGACCTACTTCAAAATTTAAAACCTCCCATACCTTTACTTTTCATACAAGCATCCCCAAACCAAATTGTAACTATCATTTCAAGTGTACTATATCTAGATTAGGATTTAGAAATATTTTTCATAATTAGAACCCTTACTATTGAATTTCATTCTAAAGTCGCAAATTTCCCATTCATCCATGCCAAAATTAAGGGCTATTTACCCAATTCTTCAAGTGTACACAATTTTAACCTCGTTTTTTTAAATATAACCCAAAATTCATGGTGAATTGAATCAAGTTTAATTTATGGTGGAAAGCTTAATTTTACTAATTAATTTCATTACAAATTTTGTTGATTAATTATCAAAATCAGGTGTTTTATATTTAAATTTTTAATCCAATGAATACCAATATTCTAGTAACCAAAGAAATAATATTAATATACTAAGTAAACTTGCCTCTAAATCACGGTAGTGAATTCCAAGTTAATTTCTGGAATTATTCTTCTCCTTTCAGAAAATTCTTCCAATCCTTCTTCTCTAAGTTATCTCTTTGATCTATCATCCCTCAAGTCTTAGGATTTTCTCAACAAGAGTTAAAATGAAATTAACTATCCCTAATCCCCTTTTTATCTTGTTAACCGCGAAATTAGGGTTGGGCCCCCTATTAACCTTGATCAATTAAGACCAAAACCCTTACCAGTGAGTCTAAAAGTTAATACTCATGTCTATGTGATAAAGTAGTGATTTACAAGTTGATTTAACATGATGTTATATGCTCATGAATTATATAAGATAAATCTAAATGTGGAAACCATTACATTCCACTATGTAGGTAAGGTTTCAAAAAAGAGAAAAATGACTTAAAGACTTAAACCTCTCCTAGACTCAATAATGCATATATTCCATAGATATTTTTTTGACATTCTAGCTGGAACAATAAGCACAGATCTCTCCGACCATTTGCCACGTTGCGGGTGTCAACTTTGGTTGATAATGTCCCATTGGCACTCAATATTCAACTATTATTTATTGTTAAAGAATATTTTTTTTCTAAAGGAACAAGTGAGAAGCCACTAATGTAGATCTAAATTCCTAGTATGTGGGGGTCTTAAAGGTTGAAGGAAGTTTCAAAACTGTTAGACTAATGAAAATAAACTGATGAAGTATTTTCGAGATATAAAAAATATTTGAAGTTTATCAAGAACAAATTAAAAAAAAAGTTTTGTTCAAGTCTTGAGGAAGAAGTAATTAAACTTTAAATAAATTCATATTATAATGATAACAATAGATATGTCAAAAATACAAAAAGTTATTTTCTCTTAAGAGAATCTATTTTTTAGCTTGATAAAATAATGAAAACCTTTTTCAAAATCTTAAGCTTATTTTGTTATAGAGTTCAAGTTAAATTAAATATGAATTTTCAAACTTGTGAACATAAACTCTAAACCCTCTAAATCATTCTTGTCCACACAAAAATTGGCTGCTTCTTCAACACCAAAAAAAATATTATTGCAAAAGAGAATCTTTATGATTTATAATGCAATCTTTAAGAAAGATTGCCTTTTTACACAAGATCCAAAGATGGAGTTGGTGCTTCACTGTAGTGAGGAAATTAGTCGCTTTAGTGAACATGTGGCGATGCTAGGTCATGTAAGAAGAAAGAGTTTCGAGAAATTTTCCACTACAGCGAATTTGTAGCGAGGCATGTTGCAGCTTTGTCTAGATATTTTGAACCAACATTTTCCATAAAAAAGTTCGAAAGAATTTTTTCACACACTCCAGGTATGATTATTCATAACCCAGAACATTCGTACTTAAAATATACACACAAGATTGAATTTGTATGCACATAATTTTCTATAAGAAAAGTATTTTGCATAGTGTGTTTATTCAAATTGTCCAAACCAACTCACACACAAGTTTGAACACACTTTTCAATTTAAGAAAATCTGATTTGAGTCATGTTAGAATAAGGTTGGTGAAGCTAAGTCATTCTAAGTCCCTTACCTTTATCCTAAAATGACAATTTATTGGTTATGGAATGCTAAGTCATTCTAAGTCGTTTACCTTTACCCTAAAATGACAATCTTATTGGTTATGGAATGACATATCTTTGCGAATGACGACGAAGAAGTTGAGTCTTGTAGTCTTGAACATGAAGCTTTATAGGATAACTTATACTATGACTCAATGTGTTTTGTAATAGGATAAGAAAAACTAATCCTATGGAGATTTTGAGCGTAGTTATTCTCTTACATCCTAAGCTCTTAATATCACAACCTCTAAAAGTATATCAAAGTACCTTTCATGATAAAATATTTAGTAGATGTTTTGAACTGCTAATGTTGAATGAAGTCCAAATGTCAACAAGTATGGTAATCTTGGAAACTTCAAAGTAATAGTATATGTGGTGACAACAATCTCAACACAAACAAGTAATGAAGGAAAATAAACACCAAAATAATAAGAAGAACAATAATCACAATCACAATCACATAACATAAGAATATACATGGTTCGGTAAATTGCCTACGTACACGGAGAGGTCTATTTTTATATTAAGTAACTCTCGAGAATATCTTTCACGTGACCCTATGCCTCGAGCAATGGGTGCAATATATACTCAAATAAGAGAGAGATCATGTTGGTAACCAACACGTTAATCAAGTATCCCTTTAATATCTTATTCGAGATTTTTGGGGATGGACTTAGTTATATCCTTTTATCCTAATCATCATTAAAGACACAAGTTGGGTCGGGTTCCTTTTATTTTCTATTTGGGTTTGACCAACTACTTTTATGGGCCTGTTCGACAAAAGGGGTACCCACAATTACCCTTAAACTTTTTTGGGGACACAAGTGGGATCATAAATTTTAAATAACATCTTAGGCCTTGCTCCGATGTCATTGTTGCTATTTTCAAAATAGATAGGGGCATAAATCACCATGTTGTAGTAAGTTTAGGTTGAAGATGTTCTTTGATTATTGTGCACTATCATTGAGAGGTTTAAACCAAGGTACTGGAGGATTTACTTTGTCCCTTCAATTTTTTACTTCCTCTCACGTCCAAACTGTTTTTTTTCTCTCAAGCTCCCTCTTGATTTCAAGATTGTTCTTCATCATTCAAAACTATTTTTTGTTTCTCATCCTCATTCACCAATGGTTTTTCATCATTTCAAGCTTCATTCTCTTCCTTGTAAGTTCCCAGTCTGTTCTTTTTCTATAATTCCTTTCTTCATTTTTCTTAGTACTGTAGTTAGGGTTTTCTCATGGCTAGGATAGACAAAAAATATCTGGTAGAATTTAGGAAATGTTATAATATTCCTGAATGGGTGGATATTGAGTGTGCCCCTATCCCTCGTAATGTTCGCGATGTTGAGGATGACTACTAGATTCACATTCTTTTGTTGTCTCAAGGGAAGTTAACTTCTCCCCAAAATCGCCTATTTTTACACTTCTTTCAGTATTTTGCTATAATCCCAGCCCAGTGTTCTCCAAACATTTAGAAATGTGTAAATGGCATCCATAGAATAAACCAACTATATGGCACTAATTTAGGTTTAGTTGAAATATGCTTTTGTTATACGTTTTCTCGTACCAACTCTGGTCTTCTCTATTTGAAAGCGAGGAATTCGAATAGGGTGCTGGTAGTGAACCTACCTGATTCCCATAAAGACTATTGGTCTGAGGGATTTATTACTAAGAACTAGAAATTCCCTTCCCAAGCAAGGGGAGAAACGTATATGGGACCTCGGATCCCTACTTATGTGGAGGAATACATAGATTATTGTTTAATATTGTTACTTTTTTATTGTTTCTCTAGTGTGTCCTTCCTCTAATATTTTCTTTTCTTTCTCATTGAAGTCCAAGAATCAAGAACCTACTCTCCACGAGATTCATATCGCTGAATTAATCGTAGAGGGTGAGCACCCCAAGTCGGCTGCCCTCTTATTGGAGTACAAGAACACTACCTCTAGATTTATCGCCGTCTAGTAGACTCCATCCATCATCTTCATATCCCAGAGGAAGAAGAAGAGGAAGAAGTTTCTCTCTAACCCATCGAGCGAGATGACGGAGAGGAGAGCAACTCAGAGTTCGGTGTCTCTATAAGTGACAGAGGTGGTAGTGGTGAAGTAGGATCTAGCGAGGAGGGATCCAGTGAGGAAGAGTCTGGTGGAGATAGGTCCAGCGAGGAGGGATCTAGTTCAATAAGTTCCAGCTTGAAGAGCTCTAGTGAGAAGGATAAGGATCCCCTAGAAGAAAAAACCTCATCTGATATGATGATGATGATGATGGTGATGTCATGTTGTCCAATAGTTTGAAGATTCAGAAGATAAGGTCTGGGGACACTAGTAGTGGTTCCCATATCATAACTCATGAGAAAGAGATAGATAGGAAGAAGAAAGAAGAATAAAAAGAGAGAGAGAGAGAGAGAGAGAGAGGGGGGGGAGAGAAAGATAAATAGGGAAGAAGAGAGAAAGAGAGGAGATGAGAAGAAGAAGAAGAAGAAGAAGAAGAAGAAGAAGAAGAAGAAGAAGAAGAAGAAGAAGAAGAAGAAGAAGAAGAAGAAGAAGAAGAAGAAGAAGAAGAAGAAGAAGAAGAAGAAGAAGAAGAGGAGGAGAAGAAGAAGAAGAAGAAGAAGAAAGAACAAAGAAGGCACATGCTTCCCTTGTGCCTATGGCTGTCCAACCTCAGGAGGCCTCTGTGGCTCTAGCCATTCAGCTTGATCCTATAATGTTCGAGAGAGCAGTACTGAAGGTGGACTACGAACGGTCTTCAAAGATGGGTCTAGACTAGTTATCCTTAAATTCAGATAAAGGGCTTTCTTTGGTAAGTCCATTTCCTCTCTTATCTGTGTTTTTTAATTTCTTTGTATTCTTTTACTCTCATCCATTTTTTCTTGCAATTTCTGTCTGACAACACCGTCCTCCATCGCAGTCGAGATAGGTTGGAGAGGAGGAATTCTGAGTTCAAGGGGAGCTTGAATACTGCACAGGAGGCCCAAAAGTCCTCTGAGATGGTTAAGATCCCGAAGACAGAGGAGGCCACAGTTAGGGAGATCAACTACAATGAGGGCTGGGAGTCAGCTTATGAAGATATCAAGAAAAAGATTGACTACATCAGTCGAGAAAACTTCTAGAAAGGCTGGGATCGAGCTGGAGTTACTACTGATTCACCTCTGTTTGGAGAGCACGATCCTATCCCCAAGCCCATCATTAAAGATGAAGTCCCAACTTCTAGGACTGGGGATGATTCTACTACTCCTTCTGCCCCTACTGCTCCTATTGGTGGCCACGGAATAAATCATGCCCTAGTCGAGGGAGGTGCAGTTGGTGTTGAAACGAATGAGGCTGATGTTGATAAGGGAAAATGGCCAACCGCTTCTGAGAAGTTTGATATCACCAAATAGGCTTCTAGGGCTTCTTTTTTATTTTTGTTTTTTCTTCTTCTAATTCAATTTACTTGTATCTGTAAAGTGCCAATTTTAATCGAATGAAGAATTTATTTTTCTTACATTTGCTGATGTATATATTTTATGTTCTCGAATGCTTTTTAGTTTATCGATCTTGATGATTATAACCCTACTACTTTTAGCCTAGGCCAAATTCTTGGTTCTAATGTGAGCGACTAAGTTCGCCAAGATTTTATCAAAATATTTAAATCTCTTAGCTTAAGGAATAAGGACTGCAAAGATCAGCCTAAACTGGTTGCCAAGCTTAAGGATCGTCTTATAGAGATGGAGGAGGTTAGTGCCTCTATTCAGGAATAGGTGGATTCTCTAAAGGTGAAGCTCTTGGTTTCATCTGGAATTACACACGTTGGGTAGGTTGTCCAGCAAGAGAAAGATGCTTTAAGTAGGGAAGCTGCACACCTGAGGGAAAAAGAGCTGAGAAATGCTTTTGCTGTTATATAAGGTTATTTGTCATCATCCAGGCGGCGAGCTAGAACTGACGATGTTTGTTCCCAAAGGGAGATGGCTTAGATAAATGTAGATGTTCGTCGAGCATATGTGATAGTTGCTGGGTTTCAGAGGGACGTTACTAGACTGAAGAACATGTTTAAAAAATGTCCTCGATAGGTGTGGGCAGATGGATATGATCAAGGCTGTACAAATGCTCTAACAATGCTAAAGGAAGTCAAGGAGATAGCCTTCATTAGAAGGTGGATGAGTACCCTCAGGGAGTTAAAGGTGCCCAATAATTTCTCCTTCTGGTATAGGCATTAGATCACTCTATCGTCCTTAGAACCAAATCCATTTAGAAGGGGTGATCGTCGGATCCCAATAGATGCGAGCCCAAGGCAGCTGCTGGAGCCAAGTCGAAGGAGCTTTAGAATAATTTTCCCCCATCCTAATAATGGTCGAAGAGCGTGAGTCGCTGACTACCTTGCTCAGTGACCCATACCCTCTTAGGATTTGATTTATTTTATCACCTTTGCACATGTAATTTTATCTCTATTGCACATGTAACTATGTAGCCTTTAGCAATAAAATATTTATGTTTTTGGGCCAAAGTTATTCTCTAATTTATTAGTAATCTTTGGTTATTTTGGGCATCTCGACCGACTAAATATGACGTACAACTTAACTTCAAGTGAGTATTCTCCTAGTATAGTATGCCTTAGCCATGCCATTCCACCTCACTTTACCTTTTAGGTCGCGTTGTCACTCTGCCTTAGGCCTAGATAAGGCGATGGAGAGGATACACCTAACTAATGGAAAATCCATCCGCATAGGATTTCAGAGAGAAACTATGTTGGCGACAAAACTGGATTGGTCGTCCTGCCTATGGATCCACTGTAGGTATTTATTTATTACCAGAGAAAAATATGAGGTCAGTTGTGTTATGAACAACGACCTGTGGAGGGTTATTATATGTCAACCCTACTAACTATGCTTTATGAAAGTTGAGCTAGTATAAACCCAACCACTGTGGTGTAATCACAAGAGCAAGAGCAAGAGCATGAGTAAGATTAACTTACTGTAATCCATGATCTTTATCATACGTGTTATAAGAGTTAAGCTTGTAACTTGGAAAGTGTGCATATATTAAGATATATTTGGGACAACTAATACATATAGAATGCCACGACCAATTGAGTTTCATTGATCAACGTCAGAAATAGAGAGAAACATTAATTTGTAAATGAAAATTTCCATTAACTAATGGTGCATAGATACAGAAATCTATAAGTAGAATTTCTTCAGGTTGGCTGTATTCCAAGCTCTTGGTATCTCCATGCCCTCAATAATTTACAAGTGATAGGATCCTTATAGTTCGTCTCTTACCACCTTGAATGGTCCTTCCTAGTTCAGTCCCAACTTATTATCTAATGGTTTCACAGCAATGCTAAGGACTTTCCCTGGGACATAGTCCCTAACTTGAAATTTACTTGGGTTGACCTTCTGGTTTCATTGCTTGGCTATTTATTACTGGTAGGATGCCCATTTAACTAGATCCAACTCTTGTCGTTCATCGTCTAAGTCAAGTTCAATGAAAAATGCTTCATCATTGTGGCCATAGTCGACCAACGTAGACCTCATGGTAGGGAAACTAGTTTCTAGTGGGATAACTGCTTTCATTCCATATATGAGTGCAAAGGGTATCTCCCCGGTTGAACGCCTTGGGGTGGTCCGATAATCCCAGAGGATATGGGGTAATTTATTTTCCCAAGCTCTTTTGGCCCATTACAATTGTTTCTTTAGTCCATAGACCATTGTCTTGTTGGAAGCCTCGGCTTGACCTTTGCTTTGGGGATAGGCTACAGAGCTGAAATGGTGTCTGATTCCATGATCATTATAAAATCTTTAGAAGGGGCCACTCTCGAATTGGGTCCCGTTGTCAGTAATGATCGTTCTTGGTATGTCAAAGAAGGTAATGATATTTCTCCATATAAACCTCATCATGTATGCGTCCCTGATGTTCGCCAGTGGTTCTACCTCTGTCCACTTAGTGAAGTAGTCTGTGGCGATTAACAAATACTTTAGGTTGCCTACCGCTACAGGCAGTGGACCTATGATGTCCAAACCCCACTTGGAAAATGGCCACGGGCTTGTCAGTGACTTTAGGTTGCTGGAGGGTTAATGGACCATGGGTGAGTGTTTCTAGCATTTTTCACACTTCCGAACATGGACTCTATCGTCCTTATGCATGTATGGCCTCCATTACACTTCCTTCCTTTCTCGAAAGGCTAGCGACCTCCCTCCTACGTGGCTTCCACAAATTCCCTCATGAGGTTCATAAAAAACTTGCTCGACGTCTTATGGATGAACGCAGTGGAGGTAGACCTCGATAAAGGATCTCTTATACAACTTCCAATCAAGAGATAAGTGAAAGCGAGCACTTTGACTCTTATCTGATGAGCTAACCTCTTATCACTTGGCAGCATATCACTTCGTAAGTAGTCTACGATGGGGTTCATCCATCTTATATCCTTTTTAATGTGGAGAACATGCTCGGGATTCAGTAGTTCAATAGTCTGATCAATGCTGGGCCGCCAAAGGAAATTGATTTGGATATTTTGTTCTCAAGTTAGATTATATTGTTGAACTTAGATATGCTAGAGCATCTACATAGTTATTTTGTCCTCTGGGTAACTGCTGAACATCCACTTGATCAAAGTTGGCTATTAGTCCCTTCATAACGGTGAGATAAGATGTCGTCCTTTCATCATTTGTATCACCGTTTATCTGGTTGGATACCAACTGAGAGTTGATGAAGACTTAAAGGTGCCTCGACCCTATAAGTTATGCTTTGTGTAGTCAGGTGACCAGCGCCTCATATTCTACCTCATTATTTGAGGCTTCAAATCTTAGTGTGATGCGTTGCTCGAGCACTGTATTTTCAAGAGTCACTAGTATGATACCTACTCTTATCCCCCTTGATTTAGAGGGTCCATAAACTATAAGGTCTAGATGCTTGGTTCCCATAAGCTTTCCCTTGGTAAACTGGTTTTCGACTGATTTATAAGTTGTTCTCCTATGAACTCAGCGATGAAATTAGCTAGGATATTACCCTTAATAGCCATTCTTGGTTGAAAGTGAATATCAAACCTTCCAAGCTCTACTAACCACTTTGACAGTCGGCCATAGAGGTTTATTTTCCTCAGCACAACCTTTAAAGGGTGCGAAGTAACCACGAAGATGGAGTGGGCCTAAAAAAAATTCTTTAGTTTCCTTAAGGTTATCACTAATATGTACGCAAGCTTCTTTATTGGTAGGTACCGCTAATCATCTCCAAAAAGGGTCTTGATTGCATAGTAGACTAGGTGTTGGATCCCCTCTCTCTCACATACCAAGGTAGAGCTCACAGCGTTATCTGATACTGCAAGGTAAAGATATAAAGGATCATTCCTTTTAAGAATCACGAGTAAAGGGGGACTGCTGAGATAGACCTTGAGTTCTTATAAAGCCTTCGAGAAGTCCTTGTTCCATGTCATGCCCTTGTTTCTTTTTAACAACTTAGAATGGCTGACACCGCTCTGAAGACTTAAAAATGAATCGATTGAGCGCGACGAGCATTCTCGTGATCTTCTGTACGTATTTTATTATTTGAGGGGGTTGAACTTTGTTGATGGCATCAATCTGGTTGGGATTTTCCTCTATTCCTCTATTGTTGACCAAGTATCCAAGGAATTTTCTTGACTGGACTCTGAAAAACCACTTACTTGCGTTGAGTTTCATTCAGTAATTCCTGAGGATTTCAAAAGTCATTTCCAAGTCGAAAAGGTGATCGTCCTTGAGCTTGATCTTGACGAGCATGTCATCAATGTAAACCTCCGTAGTATCCCCCATTTGTTCTTTAAACATCTTTGTAACTAGCCATTAATAGGTCACTCCTGCATTCTTAAGGCCGAAAGGCATAACATTATAACAATACAAACTAATAATGGGTATGAAGGAGGTTTTATCTTTATCGAGAACGTGAAGGGGGATTTGGTGGTATCTAAAGTATGAATCTAAAAAGCTCATCCTCTCATGTGCAGTTATAGCATCGACCAGTTGGTCAATCTTCGGAAGGGAGAAGTTGTCATTAGGACAGGTCCTGTTGAGGTCGGTGAAGTCGATACAAACTCTACACTTTCCATTTCTTTTTGGAATTACTACTTAGTTGGATAACCATTTAGGGAACTAAACCTCATGTATGGAATCTGCATCATGTAGCATCCTGACCTCGTGTTGTACTTCTTTAGCTTTCTCTGGGCCATTCATCGGGCCTTCTACATGATTGGCTTAAAAGGTGGGTCCACATGCAATCGATGACATGCAATGCTGGTATCAATCCCAGGCAGCTCGTAGGGATCCCACGTAAAAATATCCAAGTTACTCCGGAGAATGGTGATTAGTTCTTTCTTCTCGAATCGGTCAAGAAGGTACCAACTAAAAACTTCTTTTCAGTTAAGCTACTCCCTTCTGAGACTTCTTTCAGGTCTTCAATGACACTCTCAGAGGGAAGGAGCCTGGTCTCCTTCACTCTAGGTCAACCATACCTTAGCTGCTAGTTGGAGGGAACCAAACCCTCTTAGGCTTCCTCCTTGATTTTTATTTCTTCCACTTTTTTTCCTGTTTGGGGTGTATGGCCACAATAAAGTGCTTCATTGCCGCAGCCTGGTCCCCATGGATCTCAATTACTCCTTGATCAATTACGCACTTCAATTTCTAATGATAAGTCAATGGAAAGAAATTAATTATGTAGAGCTACCCCCCGTCGAGGATGGCTTGGTACGGTGATTCGATATCAACAACAAGGAAATCAATCATTTTTTTATATGCTTTCTTCCCTTACTGGTAGGACTATACATGTTCAATTATGGATAAAGGTGTGATTGTAATGGTGAATTTAGAAATTGATAACTAAGATTCTCAGATGAATAATCTATGGGACTTGATTCATTCGGTTTCTCTATATGATGACTTCATTTTAGCTAAATTTAATTTGAAAACTCACCAGTAACCATCCACATAATTACAATTCACCAACTAATTAGGACAATAACATGATGGAATTAACTGGTTAAAGGGTGTACATAAGAGACACTCACTATACCACTATATAATAGAGAAACAAATAAAAGCATATTTATTCACATTCAATTGTCAATAAACTTTCGTACATTAACAAATACATACTTAAACAAATACCAATCCAAAGATACGTGATAGAAAAAACTTTTCGGTGTATCTTTGTCGTTGCTCGAAAAGTCCTTCTAATCAAAACCTCAAATACCTAAAAAATATAACAACTCAAGTGTAGAGGTACGTAAGGGTATCAATCCACTTTCTAGGGGGCAAAAACAAATGGAACAAATTCAATTGTAATTCACTTTTTATTTTCTTTTTTTACTTTTTTACTTTTTCACTTTTTCTAATTTTTTTAGCTTTTTCAATATTAAAACAATAGGGTGAGGTGATGATTTAAACTAAACTAAATTAAAGTGTAAGATGAAAACAACTAACTAGAAATTTACTAAAATGAAAATTAAAGTCTAAACTAAAAATAAGAGATAAGTGAGGTAAATAATTGTGAGAACAATCAAGGAGTGAGATTACACCACAAATTTAAGTTATTCTAATTAATTAAGTTAATTATTTGAATTCTCCCAAATTAATATCAAAACTACAAATCAACTCTCGTTGCAAGTGTAATTTTAATAATAACATTTTAGAATATTAAGTTTAACACCTCACAACTCTAGAAAAATAAATCTACACTCCTTTTAATTAATCACCCGCTAGGATCGACTAATTAAAATTTATGTCAATCTTAGAAATTAAATTTAGAGTTGAAATTCAAGTTATAATACCCCACTTAAGAAACCCCTATCTCTAGTTCGAATCTAAAATGGGTATTATAATTAGAATTTCGATTTCTCTCGAAAATCATTTACCCTCTCTCAAGGCGTAAATCTAAGGGTGAGGGATCAAAATTAACATCCAGAGGGACTTTTCAAGTAATTAAAGTAATTAAAATAAAATAACATCAAATAAGGGTTTTACCCCACCCCTTGAAAGGGGTTTTAGCCTAACGTGGTATAAAATTTGACAAATTAAGAATCAAAGGCATAAACAAATAAAATAGAAGGGTAAGAGGACAAATCTTCAAACAAGTCTCCTTGATTTGCAAAATTGGACTCAACTCCTCCATTGAAATTGAGCAACATACATTCAAAATGAACTTTCCACAATATTTAATTACATACAAACACTCATTTGAATCACTCAAAAATTGATTTCTCACAAATATCTAAAAAAAATAAAAGGAATAAAATAAAACTATTTACAAATGATAATTTTCTCTACAATTCTCTCTCTAGAATTTTCCTATCTAAAAGCTCTTTTTTTTAATGGAGTCTTCATCTTCAATTTATACACAGTACGGAGCATGGGGGCTAATTTGGGTAATTGATTTAAGTGTGCATGTGGTTTGGGTGTGTCATGTGGTTAGTGAGGTGAGAGAATAAAATCTTATTTGGGGCTGAGAAGTTTGGGCTCATTTTGGGGTATTGAGTTAAGTGGGTTAGTTGGAGGTATTTAGGGTAAATGGGTAAAAGAGGTTTAATAAGACACATGGGGGTTATTTGTTATTTGGCTTTGGTTTGTGTTTGTTTGCAGGTGGGAATGAAATTCGTTTTTTGTCTTGTGGCTTTTGAGATGGGGAAATGGGTCTTGACCGGACATGGAAGTGGAACGGGTCAGGGGTCTTGGGTTTTCGGGTTTAGGTTGTGCTGGGCGGAGGTGGCGATGCCGGACAAGGGCAGTCGGCCGATTGAGGGTGTTCCGGCGTCGGGGTATGGGGTCGGCTGAGAAGGAGAGAGTGAGAGGCCGGAGGTAGGTCGGCGTTGGATTCGGCGATGGAGGTGAAGTGGGTCGCGATCGGCACTGGTTGGTTGCTGTGGTTGATTTCTGTCGTCGCTAGCGGCGGGTTCTCAGATAGAGGGTTCGGGTTCGGAGATATAAGTTTGGTGGTTGATTATGTGGGTTTTCCAGTTTGCTCCGGCGGTGGGTTTTCTTTCTGGAGCTGTTGGGGATGGGTAGTGGTAATGGTGGGTTTTTAATGTTGTGGTTATGGAGGAGAGAGAATGGGAATGTTTGAGGTTGAAGATGGTTTGGTGAGGGTAGTGAGAGAGAGAGGTTGGTGTGGGGAAGATGAAGTGAGATTGGTTAGGTGGGTGAGGGTGTAGGTAATAGGATGAGGGTGAGGGGATGTTTAGGTGTAGGATAGGGTGTGTCTGTGTGTGTGTGTTTAATTTGAACCCCTAAAAATAACACTAAAACTAACTAAAATTATTAAAACTAAAAAAAACTAAAAATCTAAAAATAAATAAATTCCTACTCTAAAAATAAAGATTCAATTAGAAACACAAAAATAAAAATAAAAAAATAGAATTCTATTAAACTAAAAATTAAAATCCTAAAAAATAAAATCAGATAAAACTACGAAATAAATGAAATCCTAAAAATTTCTAATCCTAATAAAATAAGATAAAATAAAATAAAAATTAAGACTAAAAATAATAAAAATCAATATAAAATAAATTATATTAATAAAAATAAAATAGAAAAATAGAAAATAAAATATAAAAATTCTAAAATAAACCTAAAATTAAAATGACATAAATAAAAATCTAAAAATTGATAAAAGGGTACAAACTCAACACATACACGGTTTAAGGTAGGTTTAGGCTAGGCTTAGGCTTGGGGAATTTGGTAATTAACTCCATTTTGTTGCAAATTTCCTTGAAATATAACTTTTGACACCGCAACTACAATTAAGCCTGCATATTAAACAATTTAGCACATAAGACCCATATTGTCGAGAACTAGCAACTAAAGTACGTCTATTTAGGGTATAAATTTTACAGTTTTCGGTGCTTATCACACCACCCCCAAACAGAGCATTGCTAGTCCTCGAACAATAAGATAGAGAGAAAGATAAGTAACCAAAAGTGTACCACTTTCGCGGGCACTTGCGATTGCACTTAACATGTGCAACAAGCCTTTAAACCTGTAGATTGCCCTACAGGACGAGTTGTGTCTCGTGAGGGTTTGTAGAGAATATACCCACAAAATTCTTATTTGCAAAGATTTATTGAAAAGCAGTCAATCTCTTATTAGACGTAGAATAATCGCACAATCCATCATGAGATAAATGATTTGAGAAATACAAACTAGAATGTGTAAAAAGATTAAGCTAAGTAAATACTCAAGGCACATCCTTCCTAGAACTCAAGGTGTGTAGTGTGAATCAGTCAAAACGGGTCGAGAATCATAGAAGTAATTCCTAGATTGCCTTGTCGGAATCAACACTTCAACTTCAAATCTCACTGGATATAACTCTCTCAAACGAACTCTCGAGATATGGGTAAATGTATCGCAGTTGTGTGTGAGGAGGTGATTAAATGTAAATAAGTTAAAATGTCTCGCACACGTATAAGAAAGAACGAACAATTAGAAAGAAAAATGATCTCATGAAAGAAATGCTAATCACTATAGTGAGAACGCCGAGTTATTCACCACGTCGACTTTCATTTGCCCGAACACCTAGGGGAACATATGGATAATTATGGGTGAGGGGAAAATGAAATGGGAAGGATGATATAAGGTGTGGTCAGGATGGTGATGTAGAATTGGATTGATGTGTGAAATGATGGATATATGATGGATGAGTGAGAAGAGTGTACTATACTTTAGGCACAAATGTCTTTATTTAAAAACTAACTACAAACTCTCTTTTTCTTTTCTTTTCTCTCTTTTTTTCTCTTTTTTCTTTTTTTTTCTTCTTTTTTTTCTTTTTTTTTCTATCATTTGCTATTTTTCTATTTTTTTCCTTTTTCTTTATATATATATTTTTTTATTTATTTTTTCTCTCTTTTCAAACCAACAATGAAGACATTTACATTTGAAATCACACTCTTTTATTTGAAAATTAAATATGATATAGAGATGATAGGTGATGGTGTGGGATATGTATATGGATGGGGAAAATATGGAAAGGTAATGGGTGAGCGAATGGAAATGTGATATGGAAAAGTATGGGAATGTGATGAGTGAAGTGTATGGTAAATGGTAGGTGTATGGATGAAAATCTAGTATTCGGGACAAATTTCAAGACACGCATTTCTTACAACTCGAAAAAGATGTCATTATCAGTGATTAAGCCAAAATTTATGAAAGATAATGAGATCATACAACAATTAAATGCGGACCCAAAGAAAGTTGAATCAACTTGTGACTCGGAGATTGCGTAAAACACTCTGAAAGGGTGGAAGGCACGAATCTCACAAGCAAAAGTCTCTACTAGTGATCCTTAAGGTTCTCATGAGAATTGTAGTACTCCTCAACTTTAAGCGTAATGACGTGATAAGTGCGCAAATTTTGTTGAGTCTAGAAATTCATGGTGCAACGTGCCTTGTTATGTATTACATAATCTATTTAGAAAAAATATTCTCTAGATTGATTCCTAGACTTTTGAAAGATGGATGATTGGAAATTCACATCAATGATTGAGATGAAAGAAACTGCGCGAAATTTTAAAAATCAGGTTTAAAATTCAAATTTTTCAAAAGAGGCACGATTTTGATCAATTTTCCACCCCCAAACAAAAAGGAACATCGTCCTCGATGTTAAGTAAAATGATTTTTAAAATGAGAGAATAAGGTAGGAAAGATATTACCAGAATGAACCGTTAATGAAGTGGACATATATAGCCAATAATAAACCTGAATAAAAAATCAGAAGAAAAAAATGTGTACAAGTCCATAAGCATGATAAAGCATAGGGTGATGTGAAACACCACCCCCAAACAGGATGAGACTAGTACAAGAAATAACGGGTTGCCTCCCGGTAGCGCTAAGTTTAATGTGTTCAGCCAGACCGAACCATTCTCACCCTAAGGATAAGATCTATGATGGCGTGGGGTGGCAGAAAAATCGGGTGATGAGAATCGCCCCCAAACAAGACTAAAGCGTCGGTCTTGCTGGATATAGGCTAAAGCGAGTCAATGCACCTGTATGGAAAAGTGCATCACACGATGCAAAGCATCGATAGACCGTGGGTGGGTGGGGATCAGGGTAAGGGTGAATAGGCACCGATCACGGGCCTTGTTGAGATTAAAGGTGAGGGCAACTAGGGCCCTATAAGCATGGTGCTCGAGTTGGTGAGGAAGGAAAAATGGTGTAGAAAGTGGAATGGGGTGAGGCTCATAAAATTCACACGACCATTCTATGAATGGACGATGTTAATGATCGCGTCGTGACACACTAGGGAGCTGTTGAGAAGAAAAATCAACACCATAAGATAGTGGTGGGCATATAATAAGCTCGGTGTCACGGAAGTGGAGAGTAGCACCACAAATACTCTTGTAGATGGAGGATGGGTTCAGGTTAGGATCTAAATATGTAGATGGAAACTTGAAATGTGCAAAATCAAGATCTAAACCAGGTGGTGGGGTGGAAAGGATAATGGGTGGGTCGGGTGGGATAAATGGTGTATCGGGTGGGATAAACGGCGGAGGAAGATGATCCAACTTAAGCATGGGAGACACACACTCATTGGGAGGAGTAAAGGAATACTCACAAGGGAGTGTGGTTTCTACAGATGGAGTTGTCAACTTCTCCATAATAGTTGCATCAGTAAATTGGGTGGGTGCTTCAAATATGGCACCAGGATCGGAGATAGAAGGATCACTAGAATTATCAGGCTCAATGGGAGCCATGCATGGTGGAACATCATCCATATCCGGATAGGTAGAAACTATCATAGATTCGATCTCGAAAAATTGGTGAGCACTCGTCGTCGGAGCTAACCTATAATGAAGTGGTTCCTCGGGAACACAGGCAGTGGGCTCAATAGGTGTAGACTCGGGCATGTTTTTGTATTCGACGGGAAAGTGAGTGGGAACCTCAAAGTGGGGTTCATGTGGATATGGTGGGAATTGATCAGGCTCACTAATGAAAGGTACGTCAACACAATTGTCAACTTGGGACCTGAACCATGGAATGGTCTCAACTTCGAGATTCTCGAGGTGGTAGGGTTGGTCACACTCAGAATTCGTGTCACAAGAGGACACATCATCGTCACACTCGGTGGAAAAGATGGGTGGGGTCATGG
Source organism: Sambucus nigra (assembly GCA_949130495.1). Classification (NCBI taxonomy): domain Eukaryota; kingdom Viridiplantae; phylum Streptophyta; class Magnoliopsida; order Dipsacales; family Adoxaceae; genus Sambucus; species Sambucus nigra. The sequence continues at coordinate 163,951,732 of OX422213.1, read as the reverse complement.
GAATATCCGACTCTCTCGCACACTCTAATTCATTTAACCTTTGTTCAAGCCTTTGGAGAGCTTGAGTTTGCATTGCTTGCTCTTGCTCAAGTATGAACTTTTACAAGAGGGTTTCGAGAGTGGAGGTGGATGATGGTGGTGGTGGAGTGATGGGTGGTGGTGGTGGTTGAGGTGGACACAACTCGCTATGATTATGACTGTTAACGCAAAAATTCTCCATCTACGAGGACCAATCAGAAAAGGACACATGTCATCCTACCTGGAAATATTCGGCACTCGAGGAGTGTTAGTTGGCACCCGAGGAGAGTTGGTCGGTACCCGATGAGAGTTGGTCGGCACCCGAGGAGAGTTGGTCGGCATACCAACCGGGAAGATCAAAGGATAACTACGCATTTAATGAGCATTAATGTACATTTATACTGTAGATGACAACACATAGCATACTAAGCAATTCAACAATTAGATTCGTTGAATGTAGACATAATGTATAAATGTCTACATACAATGAATCTCTTTATCCCCCACCACTATAAATACATGTATTCCCTTAGCCAAAAGGAAGAGAGATCCAAGAGATCCAGGAGATCCAAGAGATCTGAGAGATCCAATAGATCCAAGATATCCGAGAGACACCATACACAAGATCCACACCCTTTTTCTCCCTCTCTCTACACCATATTGTGCTATTGTAAACCCCTGGGAATAAAATAACAGTGGACGTAGGCTTTATTCATAGCCGAACCACTTTAAAAATATTTGTCTCTTATATGTTTGATGTGAATGTTTATCTTCATCTTCAATCTCATCCTCATCATTTATCTGCTGTTGACGCCACTAAAATGGCAGTGGCCATTTTCTGTCTTCAACAGATTGGCGCCGTCTATGGGAACGATTGTTATTATCGCTTTTCACCAAAAATCATTCATCATCAATGGCAGATAACCCGGAATCCAGTAATCGAAATGCGGAAAATTCTCCAAATCCCTCTGCACCTCCAGATCTGGCTGGGATTATGACGGATCTGGCTCAAGGACAAACTGCCATGCAAGACACACTGAGGCAACTCATACAAACCCTTCATAGCGGTGCACCTGCACGTTCAGGACAGCAAAGTGATCAGAGGCAAACTTATTTACTTTCTTCACGATCCAGACGTACTGAGTCATATCGTAACGAGGAGTCTGATGATTTCTCTTATCAACCTGGGCGAACTTCGTCAATAAGGGCTACAGATACTGATCAACGTATCACCCTCTCTCCAGAAAGACCTAGCGCCTTAGAAAGATTGATTAGGGTGTCTCCTTTCAGTCGACTAGTCCCTAGGAGGAATAGGAGTCCACCTAAGACCATGTCGAGGAGTTTTCGATGACCATCAGATCTAAGAGAAGGATCAGCACAATCACGACCAGTTGCTCGTCAAGATAAATCTCAGGAGGCTACTTCAGAATGATCTATTGCTCGAACCAATAGGCCCGAGGAAGGAAATGAAGCGTTGAAAGGATCCCTTCAGCGCTTGGAGGATAGATTGGGAGAAATGGCTAAGGCGAAGAATCCCTTACAACGAACTTTTATTCAAGGGACACCTTTTGTCCAGGCCATTGTGGGTTTTCCTACCCCGTCAAAGTTTAAAGCACCTGTGGTGACCCCCAAGTATGATGGAAAGACAGATCCTGCTCTACACATAGAGCAATATCAAGTTGCCGCCGATATCTATGCTGTCCCCGACGAGATGAGATGTAGGCATTCTCTGGAACTCTTACTGGAGCTGCCCAGATTTGGTACAACAATCTTCCTCGGGGTAAGATTTTAACTTTCTTTCAGTTGGCTGAGTTGTTTATTGGCAATTTCTGTTTTGGAGCAAAGCCAGTAAAACGAGTAGCACATTTGTTAAGTGTTAGACAAAAATCTGGTGAGAGTACTAGAGATTACATAACTCGTTTCAATAACGAGAAGTTAGAGGTCATAGATTACAAAGAGAAGACAGCAATCACCACTTTGATGAGTGGGTTGTTGCCTAATAAGTTGTATTATACTTTGGCGAAAGATCCACCTAAAACTATGTCAGAACTGATGGCAAAGCAGATAAATGATGGGGATGAGATTGAAGATGAAGATAAACATTCACATCAAACATATAAGAGACAAAGATTTTTAAAGTGGTTTGGCTATGAATAAAGCCTACGTCCATTGTTATTTTATTCCCAGGGGTTTACAATAGCACAATATGGTGTAGAGAGAGGGAGAAAAAGGGTGTGGATCTTATGTATGGTGTCTCTCGAATCTCTTGGATCTCTTGGATCTCTCGGATCTCTTGGATCTCCTGGATCTCTTGGATCTCTCGGATCTCTTGGATCTCTCTTCCTTTTGGCTAAGGGAATACATGTATTTATAGTGGTGGGGGATAAAGAGATTCATTGTATGTAGACATTTATACATTATGTCTACATTCAACGAATCTAATTGTTGAATTGATTGGTATGCTATGTGTTGTCATCTACAGTATAAATGTACATTAATGCTCATTAAATGCGTAGTTATCCTTTGATCTTCCCGGTTGGTATGCCGACCAACTCTCCTCGGGTGCCGACCAACTCTCATCGGGTACCGACCAACTCTCCTCGGGTGCCAACTAACACTCCTCGGGTGCCGAATATTTCCACGTAGGATGACATGTGTCCTTTTCTGATTGGTCCTCGTAGATGGAGAATTTTTGCGTTAACAGAAGCCCCCAATGCCCCATGCTTGATGGTTTACTTGAAAGGATGGAGTATTTATTCTGCAGTGTTGCTCGGTGCTCGTGAAATTCTTGATCTACCTTCTTGATTTGTTCAACATAAAGTGCATTATCTCTTGGACGACATATGATGCAGACTGATCCATGGTTGCTAATCTTTCTTTTGAGGAACTCCGTGTGCTATGTATCACCCCTGGGAATTCGGATGCAGCCATGCCATAGTATTCAGCTTGTAGCTTGTCATAATCTTCAAGTATGTTGATTGGTTTGCCAACCGACCAACTGCTTCCTGTGTCGAGCAACTGAATGCTAACTTTACGTGCTTGATTTTTCTTATTTATGCTCCTCTGAATACTTTGTCGAGTAACATACTAGCTTTTGAACCCAACTCTTCAATCTTGTTAGTACCAAGCTAGTGGTGGACTTCGAAACATTTTCATACAACTTCTTCTTCATTATTGGTCGGGGCAGTAGTAAAGATCTCAGTGCTGTAGATGCTGAATTTGAATTCTGAACTTCAATATGCCTCCGTGTAAGTTTGTGGAGTTGAATTTGATACTCGACTGCATGATGTTATGAGAATGTGCCACCGAATGAACAACTAAATTTGTAATAGAAGCCCCCAAGTGTGGAATATGAACTTTGAGTACTTTCTTGGCCTTGAAATATGTTGGTCTTGCTGGAAAAATAAGGCCGAGGAAATATTCCATGAAATGACTCCATGAGATCTTTGCATGTTTGCATTTTCTGGCTTCTATTATTTAACTCAGTTCAAGTGTTTAAGAAGAATATATGTTGACATTTCAATTATGAATTTCTACATTTCTTCCATCATATGACTCTTGTCGGCTTTTGAAGAATCTGTTTGAATTACAACTTGGGAATTTCTACATGTGTTCTTTAGCTCAGTACGAGTGTTTGAGGAATAGATGTTTGAATTCTTAATTAGAAAGGCCTACATGAATAGCTCGGGAACTCACACAACTCGGGATTGGGTATATCGAGATAATAGGCCGAGGTGGTTTCCGGAACAGTGTCATATGGATACACATGTTCCATGGTGGTTTTGGATGGATATGAAAAGTATGGGCACTCATGGGACATGTGATCGACATAGGAACGATGGGTGCACGACAAAAGAGGGGACATGGCGACACTTGACACCGAGGGTGATGGAATAGGAGGTGCATGCATGGATGGGTGAAGAGTACCAACAGTACTCATGAGAGAGGTGAAACGACTAAGAATATCATAAAGAGACGGCTCAGGATCACTCTCACATGTGTCACGTGTCAATGGAAAATGACCAAAGTAGTCTCGTAAATGACGTTCTTCAGACAAGAGGGGAGAAATATTTTTTTTGAATTTTTAATAAATTTTTTTTTAAAAGGAAAGAAAATATTTTTGGGATTTTCTAAAAATAAGAAAAAGAAAATATTTTTGGATTTTTCTATAAAAATGAAAGAAAGAAAATATTTTTGGATTTTTTTTTGTAAAAAATAAAGGAAGAAAAAAAAAAAAATATATATATATATATATATATTTTCGGAAGAGATGGGTGGGTAAAGATATGGACTCTTTGATTTGGACGGATTAACTAAAACCGACTACCGAAAATGGAGTTGGACACACACACAAGTCAAGAAAATTTCCTAACTAGCACATAGCCAATTTTTATCTTCAAAATTTGTGAGAGGGTAGTCAAATTTTAATTAAGTCCGCGGGCGATAAAAATGACAGAAATTTGAGTGATCGCCTTTGCAAAAATGTTCTCCTAGTGGTCCACCTAGTTGATTGATTTTAAATTTAATGATGGCTAGGGTAGCACACAATGATAAGCGAGTGAGTCGGGTGATGAAATCACTTTTCAAGATTGATCGGGTGTAGGTCTTAGCAATTTAATTCATCATATCATTCGAAAATAAATGCAAGAATAAAATCACACAAGAGCACACAAAATTGACTCGCTAACATGAGAGGTGCGAGTGATAGAGAAATGTACCTCCCACGATTTTTATGCCATGGGGTGTCGAAAAATTTGAGTCGACCGGGGGGAGATTACGCCTATCTCAGTCGTCCCCGGGAGTCCTACCGACCCAAGGTAGAGACGCTTCTAAATCCTCGCCTTTGGATGCCCTCTCCCTACCTTGTCCGGCTTCCTTATCACGCTTGTCGTTAATTATTACAAATTTAAATGAAAAATAAATGGTGTCCTATGCACCGCAATACAAGCAATGATAAAATAAACCTAAATACAAGCCTCTAAAAAATATAAAAATGGTACAAAACAAATAAAGTGCAAAAATTAAATGAACTACAAGATGAAATCCGCTCCGAGCTTCACAATCCCAAGCCCGATGTTGTGGAAATGACTTTTGCGCCATTTGATAGAAAAGGGTTTTCTACATCCCCGACAACAGCTCCATTTTATAACTTTGCTTTTTGTATGTAGTTGTTGTTGTTAGCCAAGTTAGTCAAAATTCCTCAAATTACCTACAAATATAACAACTCAAGCATAGCGGTAAATAAGGGAATCAATCCAAATCAAGGGAGTAACGTGAGGGGAACAATTGTAAATTCACTTTTATTTTCATTTTGTGCTTTTTCATTTTTTCTAATTTCTTTAGCTTTTTCAATATTAAAACAATAGGGTGAGGTGATGATTTAAACTAAACTAAATTAAAGTGTGAGATGAAAACAACTAACTAGAAATTTACTAAAATAAAAATTAAAGTCTAAACTAAAAATAAGAGATAAGTGAGGTAAATAATTGTGAGAACAATCAAGGAATGAGATTACACCACGAATTTTAGTTATTCTAATTAATTAAGTTAATTATTTGAATTCTCCCAAATTAATATCACAACTACAAATCAACTCTCGTTGCAAGTGTAATTTTAATAATAACATTTTAGAATATTAAGTTTAACACCTCACAACTCTAGAAAAATAAATATACACTCCTTTTAATTAATCACCCTCTAGGATCAATTAATTAAAATTTATGTCAATCTTAGATATTAAATTTAGAGTTAAAATTCAAGTTATAATACCACACTTAAGAAACCCCTATCTCTAGCTCGAATCTAAAATGGGTATTATAATTACAATTTTGATTTTCGCTCGAAAATCATTTACCCTCTCTCAATGCGTAAATCTAAGGGTGAGGGATCAAAATTAACATCCAAAGGGACTTTTCAAGTAATTCAACTAATTAAAATAAAATAACATCAAATAAAGGTTTTACCTCACCCCTTGAAAGGGGTTTTAGCCTAACATGGTATAAAATTTGATAAATTAAGAATCAAATGCATAAACAAATAAAATAGAAGGGTAAGAGGACAAATCTTCAAACAAGTCTCCTTGATTTGCAAAATTGGACTCTAATCCTCCATTGAAATTGAGCAGCATCCATTTAAAATGAGTTTTCCACAATATTCAATTGCGTACAAACACTTATTTGAATCACTCAAAAATTAATTTCTCACAAATATCTAAAAAAAAAAAGAATAAAATAAAACTATTTACAAATGATAATTTTGCTATACAATTCTATCTCTACAATTTTCCTATCTAAAAGTTTTTTTTTTAAATGGAGTCTTCATCTTCAATTTATACAAGACATGGAGCATGGGGATTAATTTGGGTAATTGATTTAAGTGTGCATGTGGTTTGGTGTGTCATGTGGGTAGTGAGGTGGGAGAATAAAATTTGATTTGGGGATGAGAAGTTTGGGGTATTGAGTTAAGTGGGTTAGTTGGGGATATTTAGGGTAAATGGGTAAAAGAGGTTTAATAAGACACATGGGGTTTATTTGTTATTTGACTTTGGTTTGTGTTTGTTGGCAGTTGGGAATGAAATTCGTTTTTTGTGGCTTTTGAGATGGGGAAATGGGTCTTGATTGGACATGGAAGTGGAACGGGTCAGGGGTCTCGTGTTTTCGGGTTTAGGTTGTGCTGGGCGGAGGTGGCGATGCCGGACAAGGGCAGTCGGCCAATTGAGGGTGTGCCGGCGTCGAGGTATGGGGTCGGCTGAGAAGGAGAGAGTGAGAGGCCGGAGGTAGGTCGGCGTTGGGGTCCGGCGCTGGAGGTGAAGTGGGTCGCGATCGGCGCTGGTTGGTTGCTGTGGTTGATTTCTGTCGTCGCCGGCGGCGGGTTCTCATGTAGAGGGTTCGGGGTCGGAGATATAAGTTTGGTGGTTGATTATGTGGGTTTTTCGATTTACTCCGGCGGTGGGTTTGTTTTCCGGAGCTGTTGGGGATGGGTAGTGGTAAGAGGTGGTAATGGTGGGTTTTTAATGTTGTCGTTAGAGGAGAGAGAATGGGAATGTTTGAGGTTGAAGAAGGTTTGGTGAGCGTAGTGAGAGAGAGAGGTTGGTGGGGAAGATGAAGTGAGATTGGTTAGGTGGGTGAGGGTGTAGGTAATAGGATGAGGGTGAGGGGATGTTTAGGTGTAGGATAAGGTATGTGTTTAATTTGAACTCCTAAAAATAACACTAAAACTAACTAAAATTATTAAAACTAAAAAAAACTAAAAATCTAAAAATAAATAAATTCCTACTCTAAAAATAAAGATTCAATTAAAAAAATAAAAATAGAATTCTATTAAACTAAAAGTTAAAATCCTAAAAAATAAAATCTAATAAAACTAAGAAATAAATGAAATCCTAAAAATTTCTAATCCTAATAAAATAAGATAAAATAAAATAAAAACTAAGACTAAAAACTAATAAAAATCAATATAAAATAAAATTATATTAATAAAAATAAAATAGAAAAATTGAAAATAAAATCTCAAAATTCTAAAATAAACCTAAAATTAAAATGACACAAACTAAAAATCTAAAAATTGATAAAAGGGCACAAACGCAACACACACATGGTTTAAGGTAAGTTTAGGTTAGGCTTAGGCTCGGGGAATTTGGTAATTAACTCCATTTTGTTGCAAATTGCCTTGAAATATAACTTTTGACACTGCAATTGCAATTAAGCCTGCATATTGAACAATTTAGCACATAAGACCCATAGTGTCGAGAATAAGCAATTAAAGTACGTCTATTTGGGGTATAAATTATACAATTTTGGGTGCTTATCAATACCCACGGTCTATCAAGAAGAAACATAAAACAAATAATAGTGGTTATTTCAAACGTAAAAATCAACATGTTGTTTGATTATACATAGTTTGCTAAGTTAATTACTAAAAATCAACATATGGTTTGAGTATGTTGATTTTGTTAGTTATCATAAATTAAACCAAAACACTCACTACTGTTACATGTCATAACTTTAGAATTTATCCCTCTCACATGCCAGAAATTGACACGAAAGGAAAGCCTACTATAGAAGAAGAAGTTCAAAAATAACTCCAAAAACACAAAAACGAATACGACAATTTGCGCCATAATCCCTAAACACTCAATTTCACGGAGACACAAACACGTAAAAAAGGGAAACTATAAACAATCTTAGATCCGATAAACATATGAAGGTAGTGGTAAGGAAATCAGGAATGGACACTAATTACCCAAAAGTTTGATTTAAGTATTGTAATGTCTATTATTTAAAATTTCAATAGAGACTTGAAAAGGCTTACCATGTTGAAGCTTTCTTCATCCACATGGTATAAGAAAGAATAATTGAGTTCCATCCATGTTGACCATTTAAAGTGCATTATTCCCTGAAAGTAATATGTAATATGTAAAACAAAGTATAAGTTTAAGAAAGTTGCATTAACCAACCAAGTAAATGTTTTTAACCATTACAAATGGACTAATATAAACTGAAAGTGGAGAAAAATATAATGTCACCTCAAGGTTATAAAACTCCCCAAATCATGATAAACAAAACTGTCACCCACAATTATCACACCCAATTTTTTGGAAATTTCCAATAATACAGATGCTTTGAAAAGGCGATACCGAACTGGGATACTGTAAATTGAGAAACCTATTGGGTTCTATAAAACAAAGTTAAATACCATAAATAAAATTAGTCGATGCACAACAAAACAAACAAAAAAGCCATAATAGAGAATGTGTCATCTCGCAAAACATACCTTATAATCGAATGTTCGCCTTAAGAGATGTCATTTGTTTTCGAATGTGCTTCACTCTTCAGCGAAAGATTTTATCCATTTGTCAGGATGGCATTTCATAATGCTCGTAGATGCCATTGGTGTAATAGGACTCCATTTGAAAATAAAGACACCTGTCAACACAGAATTAAAGAATCATCACAACCAACGCTCATGTTTCAACCAAGTAATGAACTCGTATCAAACAAATTGATTAGAACCCAATATGAGAAACACAAAACCCTGTCTATATGTTAATGTGTTGATACGCTAATACGTTGATGCCTTGAAACATAAAAACTATAAAGATAATGTAACGTCAAATCAACATTATATACAGTAAAACATCCCCAATATATAATTGGTTAATTGAATAAGTGAATAAATGCATTAGAGGGTGAATTGATGATAAAAGAAAGCAAAGAAAACAAACTCTCAAAAGTACAACAATAAAAACAAAAAATAAATGAAAATAAAAAATCAAAGCAATACAGCAAATTAACAAATTCAAATAATGACAAAAGCAAGAAAAGAAAATAAACTCTCAAACGTACAAAAATAGAAAATGAAACCAATAGACCAAATTAACAAATTCAAATGGCTACTAATGATGTTGAAGATGTATAATGATGTATGGATAATTTTTCTTTCCAAAAAACCAAGATGGATATGATATTAAAACTCACTTTGACATTTCTTCGAACATGTGGAGTGTAAATAACATTAGTGAAAAATAATGTTTACAACCTTTCAAATACGTAGAAAACCTAGACATTGATGTTAAACCATGTAGGAGAGGTGGGTTGTTGTATGTATCCTCTGCATAGAAGAAAAATATAATGATTCAATAATAAACATGTTTAAGTGAAAATCACAAAATCTAAAATGTACCCCTATAAAGAGAGAACCTATGTGTCAAGTGAAAAACCCGAGTTGGGAATTTTGACAAACATTTCATGGGAATGATAAAAATGTAAAACATTTTAGACACATTTTGTAGAATAATCGCCTGAAATTTCATGATTTTTGAAAGTTCGTGCTCCTACGTTGTTGTGCACTTCATAAGAAATGAACACCAGCTAAAATATCATTAAACCATCACAACATCGTAAAAAAACCAACACCAACCATCAACATGTCGTTGCATAATCTCAAAAACTAAAGAGCCAATACAAAAATCATACCCACAGAGATCGAAAGCCATAACTCGTAAATTGAAACCAACATATCTTTAAATTGAAATAAAAAACCATAACTCTTTTTTTTTAATCAAAGAGGGACGGTACCCTCACACATTTTATTTATATATTAATAGAGAAAAAGCCTCTTCGTAGCATACAAACCCAAGCTTAAATATATAGAGTTTAGGCCCAATACTTTAGATAAAAACAACAAATATGGAGGATTATATTTTCCCCCATTACATAAATTCGAGAACTTAAAATCATAATCAAACTTGGGGATTTATAATACATCCCCATTTAAATCTTTTGACTTTAATTGTAATAAATGGGAGACAATTTCAATCCATATTGACATGGCATTTAGCTAAGTTTAGGAGAGAATTGAAACTCTAGTAAATTGTGTTCTTTTGACACAGGGAAATCGTTGAAGAAAAATAGTCTACAACTAAATTCTTTTGTCTCCAGATATGTATGATTTGTCTTTCTTCACTACAACATCTAATTGAGCTTTGCAATCATATTCTTTGACATTTTCAAAGTTTAATAGGGCTAAAATTTTGATACCTTCTTGAAAAACCCTTGATTCTGCATAGAATGATGAGTTATGCCCTATATATTTTTCAAAACCAGATACAAGGATACCATATGAGTCTCTTATAATCCCTCCAATACCACTTGAGCCTGGATTTACTTATGATTCTCCATTAATATTAAGCTTGATGAATCCTCTAGAAGGTTTACACCATGGGGATTTGATAATGTCGACTTGTTTATGAATTTTTTTTGACATTGAATATATTGACAATTTACCTATCTTCTTTAGAACTATTGTCATAAAACTTAGAATTCTGCCTAATGTCAGTACCAAGTGATATTGCATTTTCAATAATAATAGAAGAATTATCTTTTATATTCTCAAATAAAAGGTTATTTCTTACTTTCCATAATTCCCAAAAAATTATTTTGGGCATTATATACATTAGAATTTTATTAAAGTCTCTTTTAGGATTTGTCATCCACTAAGACAAGAGCACATTCCTGCAAGAAGAAGTGTTAATTACCAAACTAAATAAATGAGAAAAGTAATTCCATACCTCTGATGCTAGAATACATTCTATGAGAATATGTTGTTTACTATCAGTAGATGATCTATAATATCTATAGATAGAAGCAAGTCTTATACCTGTTGATTGAATATCAGTTTCAAATGGGATGGCATTATTGAGGAGTTTCCAAGTGAAATTGGAAATTTTCATTGGACATTCTTTTATCCAATTAATTTTCTAGTTGATAGAGATTGGATTAGATTCCCTACATACATTATATGCATATTTGTAAGTAAATTCCCCCTTTTGTGATGGCATCCATAAAATCTTCACTTCATTGATATATTAATCAACTTTTCCTTGAATTTCTTCTATTCTTCTGGCTACTTTTGAGCCTTTGTTAATATTCAATCCTCTTGGACGTATAGTTCTCATGTGAATGTAGCCCAAAGACCTTGATCAAACTTTAATTTCCAATATAATTTGTAACTTGATGTTGTGATTATGTCTTCTATTCTTCTAAAATTTAGACCTCCTTCCTAAAAATGAAAGCATGTATCATACCACTTCATCCATTGGTAAGGCTTATATTTTTGACTTAGTCCCTAGTAGAATTTACTGAATAATGAGTTTATTCTTTTGATAAATGTTTTAGGAGGATTTAAAATAGATAAAATGTATATAAGCATAAATTGTAAGACATTCCTTGCGAGGATAGATCAACCTGCTTAAGAGATGAGATTAGAAGACCAAGAATTCAAATTATGTCTAATATTAGATATAAGTTCTAAAAATTGGTTTAATTTGTACCTACCTTTGTTTAATTTGTAGCCTAGGTAATTTATTCGGACGTTTTTGTGAGAAAGACCCGTGTGTTTTGATATATCAGTTATTCTGTTGATGGATATTTTATCATCAACATAGAAGGAAATTTTGGCAAAATTGACTTTTTAACATGATGTATCCTCATATATCCTTAACATTTTAATTAAAGACTTTAAACTATGGCTACCACCATTAATGAAGATGATCAGATAATCTACAAAAGCTATGTGTGAGATAAGTTGACAATTTTAGGGATGAGAGAAAGGTATGGACTTTTTTTAGAGGAAAATATTATCTATATTCCTACTAAGCCTATTAGAAATAATAAGAAAAAAATACTAGGAGACAAAGGATGTCCTTGTCTTATACCACCAAAGGATTTAAAGAATCCTTTACTTTGTCCATTGATGATTAATGAAAACCAATTATTAGAAATTATTCTCTATACCATATCTATAACTAATTCATTAAATCCACATTTTCTTGGAACTTCTCATAAAAATTTCTAATAAATCTTTCCATAAGCTTTTTCCATGTCCAATTTAATAATAACATTGTTCCCATAAACTTTATTGCTAATTGATTGGACCATTTCTTGGCTAAGTAAAATATTGTCTTGGATGATCCTACCTTTAACAAAACCACATTGGTTTTGTGATATGATAACAGGGAGGATTAATGAGATTCTTTCACTTATTATTTTAGATATAATTTTATTGTTAAAGTTACAATAATAGGTCTGTATTGAGAACGAGTAAAAGGATTGGACACTTTAGGAATTAGAGCAACTAATGTAGCAAACCAATATCTAGGAATTTCTTCACTAGAAAATAAGGAATGTATAGCTTTAACAAGGTCAACCTTAATGAAATCCCAAAACTTTAAATAGAATTCCCCTCCATATCCCTCAGGACTAGGGTCCTTGGATGAATCTAGGTTTGAAATGGCAGTGTGAATTTCTTCTTCTAAAAGGAATTCTGTGATAGTTTGATTCATTTCTTCTAATATATATTTGTCAATAACACCCAGAAAGGAATTATCTTCAGATTTATTATTTGCCTCCCATAATTTTTAAAAATGATGAAGAAATATTTTTTCAATTTCCTCCCTAGATTCTTCCCATATACTTTGATTGTTCTTGATTTTAGATATAACCAATTTCCTAAACATAACTTTAACTTATGCATGGAAGAATTTTGTATTATGATCACCAAACATAAGCCTTTTTATGTGACTTTTTTGGTGCTAATAACTTTCTTCTCTAATAAGGGCAACATTCAATTTATCTCTTATCTCAAATAACTCACTCCTTGAAGTGGCATTAGGAGATATTTCAGTCTCATTTTATTTTATAAGGTCTTGATCCTCTAAATCATTTATAGATTGAAATATATTCTTAAATTTCTCCTTATTCCAAATTTTTAATTTTGTTCTAATGAGTTTTATTTTAAGAGAAAATTCTACCATATGAGGGGCTTGAAATTCTCCTGACCAGGCTTCTGCTATAACTTCTTTTACATTAGAGTTAATGCACCACATAGAAAGAAATTTGAAGGACTTAGGATATTGGTAATTTGGTCTTTTAATATATAAAAGTAGGGGACTTTGATCTTAACAAGATGTATGAAGATGAGTAATATTAGTTTGAGTAAAATACATTAACCAACTACAATTAATATGACCTCTATCTAATCTACAAAAAGTAGTTCCTTGGATCCTATTATTTGTCCATGTAAACCTAGATCCTATGTAGCCTAGATCCATCAAAGAACAAGCTGATATCATATCTTTAAAATCTTCTACTGAGTGGAATTCTAATACATTTCCGCCTATCTTTTCTTCTAAATTCGTGACACATTGAAGTCACCAATAGTTAACCAGGGTTGAGCTATAGGAATGGTTGATATATTCTCTATTTCTTCCTAAAGTTCGTTTCTTTCTTCAGCTGTACATTTTTCATATACAATGATAACTAGAATTGAAATGTTCTGAAAATCAATTTGGACATCCAAGCTCATCAATTGGTCTGAGTCTTTAACCAATTTAACTTTTAAGTCATTAATCCGTAGGAACGAAATCTTATTAGATATGTTACTTAAGCAATTTGAAAAATACCATTTGAATTGATATTTGATTAATTTTCTAGTGTTAACTTTTGGTTCTAATAAAGCTATAGTAGGAAGTTGATGAATCTGTATCATTCTTTTAATTCTTCAGTTTGTGGCTTTATTAGCCACACCCCTAACATTCCAACAAATGAAATTTAATAATTAAAATCTATTAAAGCATTTTAAGATTTGTTTTTTACCCAAGGATATTATGAATCTTATATAAAGAGGATCATAAGCAATGGGTATAAATGACTTACTTAGTTGTTTCTTTGTTGTTTGATAAGGAATTGGATCACCTTATTTTCTTTTCTTTGTAGATACTAGTTTTTTCTCTTGGTACTTCTTCCACTTCTCATCAAACCATACTACAAATATTTGTAGCTCGTGCATTAAAGGAATGTTTGTAGTTCCTCCTTCTTGGTTAGAATTGTATTCCTTCTCTCCTGTAGCATTCTTGTCTTTATCTAGAAGTTTTTTACTTTTAGGACAACCGTTATATTGATCAACTAGCAGAGTTTCTTCTGATGTGAAATCCCCGTGTTGAATTTTTTTATAGACTTTTGAGATGTCTTCCTAGTCTTTATTTATGGTTTGGATTTAAATTCTGAATGTCATTTTATTCTTGAATATCTTCATCCTCTTCTGGAGAACTATTTTCAAGAATTTCAATCCTATTTCCAGTTAAGGTTTGATTTGGAGCCAAGATTTTTGCTTCTTAGTTGGGTTTAGTTGGTACTTGATCTATCTTGAGGCCTTCTGAATGATTTGTAGTCTTTTGATGGACTTTATCACTAGGTTGATTCACTTTCTTAGTAGTTGTATTCAAGCTTGGATGTTCAAATAAACATTTAGATTCATTGTGACCTTTTTCTATACAAAATGAGCAAAATGATGTGATATTTTCATAAGTTATTTGTTGCGAGAACCCATTAGTTCCACAACCAATCCAAAATCTGTATATTCTATCTTTTAAAAGGTTTATCTCCACACACACTCGAGCCATGCTAGGTCTAGATATTAAGGTTATTGAGGCATCCATCTTTAGAGGTTTTCCTATGAGCTAGGTAATAGATTATAAAGAAGACTTCACTTAAAAGTGGATAGGTAGCATTGGAAGATTTATCCAAACATGAACAATTGGACTTTCTTCATCCGGTTTGAAGTCTACAGACCACTTAAAAGTTTGCATATGGTATTTTCCTATATACCATGGGTACCTTAGCCAAAGACTCACATAGTCTTCTTCAGAATTAAGTATGATTAGGATGTGTTTTGTATCTAGTAATCCTATGGAATAAGCTTCTTTCAAAGAAAATGTTAGGAAAGTTTTCCTAATAATTTTAATGGATGGTCTTCCACAAGAAAATTTTCTAACAATTGTATGCATGAAGGGTTCAGCTAGTGTCGATATGTCTTTTCTCTAAGAATATAATTGTTGGCTCCCCTTTGAATGTTGTAGGAATATTGAGTTCAGGTTCTTTGGATTCATTGCTCAGGAGAACACTCACAATAAATATTGTCCACACGTTTGTTGGATCAAGAGGTTCGGGAGGAATCTTGGAAGCCAGGGGTGGGTCAACCATGTTGGCCATGGATATGTAAAACCATAACACGTACCCCAGAAAACTGAAATGTAAATTGATTTAGTTTCCCCAAAAAATCCCTTATACATATGATGGAGAGATTATTTTAGACATCAAAGACGGAAATGGTCATGCCCAAACTCCTCCTAAAAACCTCATGGACCTCAGAAAAAGCAAGGAATCTAAACCTAAAATATAAAAGCGAAGGAGAACATGACAATGGAAAAGTGACAAGCTTAAGAAACATGTGACTATTTCTGTAATCACCCTACGTAATGAAATGAAAATTTTATTGTTAATAATATTACTGAGTTCATATAACTTCTTAATAAGAATTTGAGGAGATAAAAATCCTGAGCTAAAAGTTATGATACCAAATTTAGAATTCGTTATATTAATTAATTATTTAATTCACAAATTTCCAATTTAAAAATTATTTAATTAGAGTCAATCTTCAATCTAAATTTTATTAAACCCTAATCATGCATCTATGTGGATAAATCAACCAATAGACAAGATTCGGGAAAAAAATCTATTAGGGTAAACTCGTTTATTTCACTATTTAACGTAAATCGCAACTTAAAATTACATAATGAAATCTGTAATAAATCTCCCGTAAAAAATCAACATAGACCACAACTTAGCACCAACAAAGTTTCCCTCGAGAACCTCAAGAACCGCAACTCCTCGTTTAGTAGTGAATATTGTCGAGTAATTCCAGTGACTTCAGTCATCAACAAATATCCCCCATAACAACTATCAGTTTAGAAATAGAAAAATCATTCTCTATAAGAGAAACTTCGACAAGAAGTGTTTTGGGTTCCAAGCGATTCACAAATGTATACGGAATCTTTTTTGTGAATCAAAAAAAGTTTTATGCTATAAAAGTGATGACGAAAATGCTAGAGATTTGTAGTTTTCATTGGAAAAAGTCGTAATGAAAAAGTTGTCCAAAATAAGTATTTATAACAAAGTAAAATACTTGAGGTAGTGCATGTCGTTAGAACGACCTCTGAATGTTGTTTGAACAACATTAGATGCCAATACTAATGACCTAAAAAACGAACTATAAAAACAAAAAACAGTATGTGGTCATTTGAAGCAATAAAGGAATGACCCTTCGCGTTACCTATCAAACAACATATGATGTTGTTTGAAGGGGTCATTTGAATGACTTTCCAATGTCATTTGAACAACATTGCCCTATCATTTGAAAGATAGAAGTGAAAAATTAATATTTTAAAATGCTCGTCTACAGGTCTTCCAAAAAATATTTTTACTTAGAAAAATGACTTATTTTGAATAAATAACAGTTTCAAAAATTATAAACAAAATTATACGCTTAAATAGAATCCTTACCAAAACCAATATTGTAGATGTCCGTTGTTAAAGAGACTTGATATTCGGATACGTCATCTTGAACAAATGATCGTGAGCTTTTCGATGGTTATGGATGTATACGACATACTCAATGTAACACCAGGATTTATGGAAATTACATCATTACAAATCTCCCCTTATGTCTATGCCGGTACAAATTAAAAATAATCCAAATTATCAATTAAATATCTGTACAACTCTAATACCCTCCTATGACCCAAAAGTGGAAAGATACTAAAAATGTAAGTCTTCAAAAACCTCTTCAAATGAAATCTCTTTGCTTTCCTTGTGCTTCTTTTTGTGTGCTTTCAAAATGATCATCAAAGTCCTTCACACAATAAAAAAACAAATAGCTTCGTGGCTTATCGAGTTTGAAATGCAAATCAAATCAAGTAAAATCGCAAATCTCCCTCATAATCCAAACTCTCACTCCCCCATAATTCTTAATTCATTCTCCTCCTTTTTATTTTTCCGAAATAGACAAGGAAAAGAATAAACAAAAATAAATACGAAATGTCACAACAAGCATTGTAAGTATATGTCAATTATGCTCATGCAAGGATATACTCAAAAGGCTTTCACAATCTCTTTTTTATTTTTTAAGATTTATCAAGCAAAAATAATTTGCAAAAACAACACACACAATGAATTTACACTAAGATAATTAAATCGTGGAAATGAAATGAATGTGTGTCAACATATTATATGGGAAAATCAACTCAAACATTCATAACATATGTGTAAGATGAATATGGATACTCCTAATGAATGAACTCAAAACTGTCCTTACGGGTAAAAAAATTGAATTCAAATGATATCGACTCAATGTAATCCACAAATCAAAGTATAAAATGTTTTCTGCATCAATAACATCTAAAACTGTGTAAATCTTTTTTCAAGACTTTGTCAGGACGTGCAAAGCCGTTAATATATTTCCAACCAAACTCCCTCATATATAATAATGATCATAATTTTCTATTCAATTGTTTTCTTTTGAATGATCATTTCAAACTAATCTATTTTGTCCTTGGCTAATTTTTATAATGCCACACCTTTTTTTGGCTCTTTTCAAACAGTGGCTTGCATGCAAAGGTTATTTTCTCCTTTCATAGCCCATTTCCGTGTTCACTCATCATTTTTATATTAAACAAATTACTCACGGGCAAAGGTTCTTACATGCACTACTTTCATTATCAAGTTTTATCGCATTTGGTTCGATTTAAAGACATGATTGAGATGAAAACACTTCGATACACAATCATAAGAATCAAATAAATCCGTGAAAGTGTGCATTAATGGAAATCATGAGTTAAACATGTAGAAAGTAATCTCAAATCTCATCTTAATGACTCCAAACATTATAAAGCACATGGATGAAATGATGCATCATCTCAAAACACTATTGAATAGTCACATGGATAAGGAATGATGTTGGGACTTGGTCATCCTAAATGTCTATCTATAAACGGTGTAAAAATAAATACAAAAAACTTTTTGTCTTTTTCAAAAATTTTATCAAAATAAAATATTTTTGGCTTTTTCAATTTTTTTCACAAAAAATAAATCATTTTTTATTTTTCCAAAAAATTAAAAAAAAATTTTTTTTTTTGGGTTTTTTGAAAAATATATTAAAATATAAAAACTAAATACAAAAAGTCTAAACCTTAACCACTAGCAATAGGCATAAAATATTATCATGAAAGAAATCGTATGCTAGCAAACTAATCTAAACCTTCACCATTAGGCACGAAGGGGTTTTTCCAAAGGTGGTGAAATCTTATGAAAGTCATCCATCAAATCATGTTAAGTTTTGACTAAATACTCAACTTGCTCTCTAAAATGATCAAAATCTTGTAATACCCCGTAATGCTATGGCTTTTAATTATGAGATAATTAAATGAAATTGCATTTAATTGTGCGATTAATTAAATTCATTTGGGATAATTAATTGGAAAATAATTCGGATTTAAATAAATAGCAATACGAGAGTTAGTATTTAAACAAGATGATAATGTTGAATATCGCTGAGTGAGTATGGTTATATGTGATTATTAAATTTATTAAAATTGTCATGAGATGAAAATACGGCACTTTCGATAATTAAGTTGGGACATGCATGTCAGTCGTGTCAGGACCAAATTTAATGGATTTAAAAGTATTTTATTTTTATGTCATCCGTATGATCATTTTGAGTGCGCCAACATATCCGAAAGGGTCAAAATAGTGTAAAAACACAAGTCGGGGGTTTAGTTTGGGTCCCGGTGTATTTTTAGGCCTAACTGGCAACCCGGGAGGGTATTTTGGTCATTTTAATTTTTAAGGAATAATGACCCACGAAGATTAGGTGATATTTATCAGCCAATATTAGAGCCATTATCAGCCAAAAAGTAAGGAGTGGGAAACGTGAGAAAGAGGACAAGTTACAAAGAGGGTTTCCAAACCATAACCACCCCACACCACCATTATTCACCGGATTTGTCACGGGAGTTAGAAGGAGAACCAAACATTAACATCACCAACATATCAGAATCTTTATTTTTACAGGCAAGCGATTTATCTTGTAAAGATTTATGGCATATGGTCTACATGATAAATTAGATTTGGAGACAAATTATGAATAATTGTGATAATGTGAAATTGGAGATTAAATCATGAAGTTGGGTAAGTTTGCATGTAGTGAACCTTTTGGAATCATTAAGGGAATGAATTATAAACTAAGAGTTAGGAAATCATGAAATTAAATTGGGGTTTTTAATGATTTTTAAAGAGATGAGGAAAAACTAGGGTTATAGTATTTTAATGACTTCTAATCCAAGAAATCGATAATCTGTGATGTTTTGATAAATCTTAAACATTAATACTGGTGTAGTAATGTTGGTTCTTGATTATTATACTCATTTGGGGAGTTTGGGACGTTGTAATATGATTTGGGGTGTAAAAATGGAGAATCCCGTAACTGTTAAAAAACTCTGGGCAAATACCGGCTTGATCGATCGATCGATCCACTAATGTCGATCGATCGAACTCTTTTGATTTTTGGTAATTGTTTTCCTTTAAGGTTTAATGAAAATTCCAAAGCCGATATTTATTCTTAGGGTGATTAATATAATATTGTGGGACTTAGTTAAGGCCATTAGGATCTTTGTTATTGCCCGAAAAATGTTATAACTTATGGGTTCAAACGTTATAATTACGAGCAGTTACCGAGTGAGGACGGTTTGAAATCTTTCGATTTGGGACTGAAAGGGGAATGAAAGATAATATAAGGCTATGAACTGTAGTAGAGGGATTTTATATTTTCTAAGATAACGTTAGGAAAAAATCGGAGAACTAGTATTCACTCGGGATAGGTATAAGTACTTGAATCCGTATGACGAGACTTATCACGTTAAATAATTATTACGTAGAATATCCAGAACGTAAATATTGTTTGTGAGACTTAATATAAAGGGAAGGTGTATACCTATATTGAAATTTTATATTTGCTAGTTGTGTGATTTTCTAGTATATAGAGTATTGTGTGTATAACATACCTACCATACTTGAAATCATGAGAGGTCATTTGTAAGAGGATAGTCTGGTCTCGATGTGCCTTCGGGGGGACTTTAGATTGATACCTCAAAACATAGGACTTGGAAGGGCTTATCGCTGAATGGATAAGTCTCCTGACCTTAGGAGCGTAGATATGTGCTTCACCCATGGGTATGTGAACTATGTTAGACTCCAATATGTGTGATTTCTATTAAGATGGTTCCTGAGAGATTCGGAACACGTAATCCTTACGTACGTGATGTACATAGATTTGATAGCAGAGTATGCGTGCACCACAACTTAGCCTAGGGGTGCCTTATATGTATATATGTACTAAGAGTGATTTATATATATACTTGTGACTGGTTCACTGTTACTTAGTAGATGAGAATAACTAAGATAATTGAATGGGCTAAGAATGTTAAAATTTAATTAACACTTGAGATAAATAATTTAATGAATGTGAATATGGGTTATGAATATGACTTGTTTGGGTGTTATGAGTAGATATCCTATGTTAGAATGCGAAAGAAGGAGTGGTACAGACTTATTAGTTACTGTCATAACTAGGATGGGTTAAGGGTATACGTTAGGCGTGCACATTAGTTGAGAGGTGAGGGCATCAAGTGAGGGCACGCGACTAACATGTTTCATATATGTGTTATTTAATATTGTGATTTAAACACTTGCTGTTTTAAAATATTTTCACCTCGGGCTCTGACCCATTTCATTTCAAATCTATATCTTTTTGTAAAAATATTTTAGGTGCCCAGCCACAGGGACGCCAAGCGTAGGAGTTCCATTCTGAGGACGTGCTATAGCTGCTGTGGAAGTTACAGGATCTTTGTATTATGTGCCTCCATATTTATCCTTGGTTCCATCAGGGTCATTCATATCAGTTAGGGCATGGTTACCATTATTATCTAGATATTGTAGATATAGACTTTCATTATTTTAGATGTTGGTTGATTCAGACTCTGGTATCGGGAGTTTATTTACTCTGGTAATATTATTATTGGAGTGTTTACACCCGAATCAGTTTATTTCATTTCGTTAATTATCTACATGAGATTATTTATGCGATTGATGGTTTTTTATTTCATTACTTGGTTGATGTTAATTTAATTAATAAAATTTGGCATCTCTCATTTTAAATATTAGGTAGCTAGTAATAAATTAAATGTTTTCGACAGTGATGCTACGACTAAACAAACTCGATATTCTATATTAATTTCGTAACGGAGTAGCTACCTGGTAGTTAATTAGTCGGGGTGTCACAGGTGGTATCAGAGCATCAGGTTCTAGTGTCCTTGAGGATCTGTGCGACTTATTATGCTTCGAGCGTAACTTTCTTTGATATAGAGCCCTATGTTTAGGATTGTTGAGATTTCGTTCACCTACTATAATGTATATGATAGTGAATCTTATTTGCATTCGGGTATGTTCATGGGCCGAACAATGCAGTATGCCATGCGAGTTGGACGGACAGCAGGAGGCAAAGCTCAGTTGAGGTTATAAGGTATATTTCAAGAATGATGACCATAGTTGTGGTCACCCTTATTATGGAACGGAAGGACAAAATGGTAAAGACAGTTAAGGAAGAACATATGACTTCCAGGAAAAAGTGGGTTCAAATTTGACTCACCCGGCAAGGTTGGAATGGGAGAGAGTCGGACGAAACATTAAAGATAAGCAGCAGTGAAAATTATAGAAATGTGGAAATGGCATGTGTTAGCCAACGAAAGGAAAATATCCAAAGGCTTGGTAATATGTTGGAGTATGGATAATCGGGAATGAAAATTTGGTGTAAATTTTTTCTTGGCTCGTTAGAGTAGAGTTAAAATGGTGAAAGGCAACCACCACACTTATAAGTGGAATGTTTTGTCAAGAGAAGGTGCATACGTACGGTTGGACCATAATTTCCTTCATCATATGTTCAGGATAAGATGGGAATGTTGTTCTAAACTCACACAAGAGGGTCGGACAAAGGTCACTTTGTATAAATAAATTTAATTAATTAGCAAACCTTACACCGGATGAAGTGTGTGCAATGGAGAAGAAGACATTGAAGGGGGAAATTAATTTACAAGAATAATTATTATCACTTCTGGGGAATTCTGCTTCGATGGTAATTGCAGATGGTAATAAAGTCGCGTTGTGTTAATATGGAGGTAAACACTTCCTTGGGTGGGGAGATTTAAGAATCGAATAATTTAGATAGAGTAAGACTGGGGAAAACGGAGTTGGTGAAGCACCATAAGGGGGAGACCCATCAGGGGACCCATTTAAATGATTCAGATAGCTGAATTATTTTTGAGCGATGGTGATTTCAGTAAGAGTTGTCGAATCTAGTAGCATGTTCCTTAGGTCCATCAAAGTTAAGGGAACAATAGAGGTAGCCATTAGAGTCGAGACTACCAATGTCCAAGAGCACAACCCTAATATGGTCAATTTGATTGAAGATAATTGGAGTATGTGTAGAGATATTTTGTGGGGAATGAGATCCGTGCGTTAAAATTTTTCCCTATGCAAGTATAGGGATAAGGGTATGGTGCCTAGTAAGGGCAATAGTTATTAAAATTTTTGATTTGGTATGGACTGGTGTGTTAAGTCCGGGAACCATTTAAGTAGCCAAGGTGATTGGCAAGGTAGAAGTATGAGTTATATCCTCATATGATGATGCATGTTGTATGTGACATGAACGAGTTACAACATTTTTATTATTTCTATATTCGTATGAGATACGAGTTTAGTGCGTATATTGGAAATGTTATTATTTATGTGAATATTTTCCCTAGTATAGTGGGCTTACCTTTAGTGTGATTCGCGAAGGATGAATGGGTGTATCGCTAGTGGTACATACCTTATTGAAATTTCTCATTTTAGTGTTGTGTTATACGAGTATGATATTATCCTAATCATGGTTTTTATAATATGATTAAACCGATACTGTTCGGATATTGCAAGTCTATCGGGGTTACTACCTTGGTGTAGAATGTTTTGTTCTGGCGAGGCCCCATCTGCGAGAGGGCCGGGTTCGCATTTATATATTTGTATATATGTATATATGTATATATGTATATATGTATTGTTGAGACTTCGAAAAGTATAATGGTCTCGGATAATTGTTCCCGGTATGTGTAGGGACTTATTAATATAAATCGGAGTGTATTTGGTTTACTATTCAGCGGACAGATTTAGCTGGTTATTATAATTAACGCTTAGGATGAGGTAATAAGAAGATTGCATTGTTATATCACCCTTTAGAGATGTGGAAGTTAATACTCATAGTTATATGTCTAGGGACGGGATTTGGAGAGCCCCGATTATATTTGCATGATGTTTATGGAATGTGATTACCATCAATGCTAAGAGACAATGTCTTTTGGAAGAAATTCTTTGTTTAAGTGAAATTTTGAAAGAGATGTAACTTTGATGTCAAGATATGGTAATATAGGGGTACATGTTATGGATTGAGGGTCTAACGGATTCTGATGATCGACAATTCTAGGAAGTAGTGTATCGGGGGGGGGGGGTTCCTTGTTTGGATTTCGCTTTGCGAGACATCCCACGCATGAAACTTAGCATAAGGTTGGTAGTAAGGAGAGGTTTAGCCATTCATCCATGATTTGGGTACCTCGGTTATTATGGAAGTATGTAGTTATAACTGGAAGTTAAAGGGGTAAATTATTATATAAGGCCAGCAGATCCAGTTGTGTGGTGAGGAAGTACTAATAATTTTGTTTTATTATTGGCGGGTTGAAGGATGAGATGATGTTTAGTAGGATTTAGAATTTCAAATTCGGGGGTGAATGAGAATGCCCAAGTGGTATACCCACGTTGTAAATGCAGGGACAATAAAGAGTTTTGAGTACTTATGATGCGTATGTGATGTTCAAACCCGTATGCATGGGTTATAAGGGGTGTAGACGCCCTAGTTTACTGATGAGATAATCACCGAAAGAAGAGACATAGAAATGGGTGAAATTTTTACTTGTGAGACTTATATGATGAAATGCAAGTGGTAGAGTGGATTAAGCATCACGAGAAGGACAAAAATCTATATATTCATGTGCAATCAGAGTAGCACGTCCAAAATTGGTTGAAGGGCAGTGGGAAGCCATTTAAAAAGAGGGTATCCCTTGAGAAGACAAATATTTAAATATTATGGAGAGTTTGGAGCGGAGTTCCACCCGATCAAATGTTTAGGGTGGCTTATGCGTAAATAGAGTGAGGATGTCAATAAGGTATAAAGAGTCCAGATGTGCACAACGGGGTGAAAAATGCACGGGTCGAAACTTTTGGTATACGCTAAGGGAAGATGAGGGTTAGTAAGTACCACTTAAGGGGAAGAATTATACGTGAAAGTTGGTGTTGAAAGGGTATAGTAAGTAGTAGATCAGTTGGGGAAAAATGATCAGCCAAATAATTTTGTATCAAGCCGAAAAATCCAGTGATAGAAGAGTCAAGTCGTTAAACTTCTTGGAAGGGTTACCAACTCATAGATAAGTAATGGCTTCCTTCGAATGTGTGGAACATGTTGTCAAGAAGGAAAAAAAATTATTATATCCTTGGGTGATTTACACTATTAGATAGTGATCGTGCCAGTACATGGTCCTGCCCAATATTATTCTGTACTAGGATGGGATCCTTGAAACCCACCTTCAATATGGGGTATAAGGAAGTAGTGGGAATAGTTTTGTTTTGAGAAAGTTGTATCACCTATAGCCCGAGGAATAGGCACAAGGTGATTGACGACTGGTGGAACTGTATGAAAGAAATTTTGGACTCATTGAGATCATTTAATTTCCACAATGGGTATAGATAGTAAGTGAAGTACAATATGGTAAAGGGGAGAGGATATTACCGAATAGCAGAGTTGTGTAAAAGCACCCGTACTTATTTATTGTGGATAAGATGCTTACAAATGTTTTGTGTAAATGAACCTTACTATCCTCCCTCGGGATGCTTATAGGTCATCAGATTATCAGAGTGTGGATCAGTCAGAAGTTAGTTCGATGACTATAATGGGATAACCACAACCCGTCTTAAGTGGATTGTTCCTTGTGTAAAAGTCACACCGCCAGGAACCGAGATTCGAGGAACGGACAAGATGAGTCAGATGTTCTATGATTTCTCCTAGGATGGGAGTTTTGTGTTTAAATAAATGCGAGAGTTGATACGAAGGAGGTACGGTCTCCTAATAATATTGAGATAATACGGCCAATGATATGTAGGCTATTTTTATTCAAATGTTGTTTAGTAAGAGCACAATTTGAGGTGTATGTATTGAGGTGTAACCTTATAAATGATAAAGTGTCAATAGTGTTCAACGAGCTTGTTGTGAACCGAGGGTTGTAGTGATTGAGATTTTCTTTGTATTTTGTTTTGGAGTACTGGAGGATGCCTAATTTTTCCAGGTATGCCTACTTTCTGAATTTCGGGACGAAATTACCTGATTAGGGAGGAAGTATGCAATACCCCATAATTTTATGGCTTTTAATTATGAGATTAATTAAATGAAATTACTTTTAATTGTGGGATTAATTAAATTCATTTGGGATAATTAATTAGGATTTAAATAACTAGCGAGACGATATTTAGTATTTAAATATGATGATAATGTTGAATATTGCTGAGTGAGTATGGTAATATGTGATTATTGAGTTTATTAAAATTTTTGTGAGTTGAGAAAATGACAGTTTCGGTAATTAAGTTGGGACACACGTGTCAGGACCAAATTTAATGGATTTAAAAGTATTTTATTTTTATTTCATCCGTATGATTATTTTGAGTGCGCACACGTATCCGGAAGGGTCGAAATAGATAAAAAAACACAAGCCGAGGGTTTAGTTTAGGCCCCGGGATATTTTTAGGCCTAATCGGCAACCCGGGAGGGTATTTTAGTCATTTTAATTTTTAATGAATAGTGACCCACAAAAATTAGGTGATATTTATCAACCAATATTAGGGAAATTATCAACCAAAAAGTAAGGAGTGGGCAACGTGAGAAAGAGGACAAGTTACAAAGAGGGTTTCTAAGCCATAAACACCACACACCACCATTATTCACCAGATCTGTCACCGGAGTTAGAAGGAGAACCAAACATTAACATCACCAACGGATCAAAATCTTTATTTTTACAGGCAAGTGATTTATCTTGCAAAGATTTATGGCATATGTTCTACATGATAAATTAGATTTGGAGACAAATTATGAATAATTGTGATAATGTGAAATTGGAGACTAAATCTTGAACTTGGGTACGTTTGAATGTAATGAACCTTCAGGAATCATTAAGGGAATGAATTAGAAACTAAGAGTTAGGAAATCACGAAATTAAATTGGGGTTTTTAATCATTTTTTAAGAGATGAGGAAAAACTAGGGTTATAGTATTTTAATGACTTTTAATCTAAGAAATCGATAATCTGTGATGTTTTGATAAATCTTAAATGTTAAGACTGGTGTGGTAATGTTGGTTCATGATTATTATACTCATTTGGGGAGTTTGGGATGTTTTAATATGATTTGGATGTGCAAAAATGGAGAATCCCGTAATTGTTAAGAAATTTTGGGCAAATACCTGCTTGATCGATTGATCGATCCAAGAATGTCGATCGATTCTCCTCTTTTGATTTTTGGTAATTATTTTCCTTTAAGGTTAAATGAAAATTCCAAAGTCGATATTGATTTTTAGGGTGATTAATATAATATTGTGGGACTTATTTAAGGTCATTAGGGTCTTAGTTATTGTCCGAAAAATGTTATAACTTATGGGATCGAACGTTATAATTACGAGCGATTACCGAGTGAGGACGGTTTGAAATATTTTGATTTGGGACTGAAAGGGGAATGAAAGATATTGTAAGGGTATGAACAGTAGCAGAGGAATTTATATTTGCTGAGATAACCTTAGGAACAAATGGGAGAACTAGTATTCACTTGGGATAGGTATAAGTACCCGAATCCGTATGACGAGACTTGTCACGTTAAATAAATATTACGTACAATATCCGAAACGTAAATATTGTGGGTGAGACTTAATATAAATGGTAGGTGTATACCTATATTGAAATTGTATATATAATGGTTGTGTGATTTTCTAGTATATGGAGTATTGTGTGTATAACATACCTACCATACTTACTATCACCGGAGGTCGTTCGTAAGAGGATAGTCTGGTCTCGGTGTGCCTTCGGGGGGACTTTAGATTGATAGTTCAGAACATAGGACTTGGAAGGGCTTATCGTTGAATGGATAAGTCTGCTGACCTTGGGAGCGTAGGTATGTGCGTCACCCATGGGTATGTGAACTATGTTAGCCTCCAATATGTGTGATTTGTATTAAGATGGTTCCTGAGAGATTCAGAACATGTGATCCTTACATACGTGATGTACATGGATTTTATAGCAGCGTCTGCGTGCACCGCAGCTTAACCTAGGGGTGCCTTATATGTATATATGTACTGAGAGTGATTTATATATATACTTGTGATTGGTTCACCGTTCCTTAGTAGATGCGAATAATTAAGATAATTGAATGGGCTAAGAATGTGAGAATTTAATTAAAGCTTGAGAGAAGTAATTTAATGAATCTGAATATGGGTTATGAATATGACTTGTTTGGTTGTTATGAGTAGATATCCCAGGTTAGAATGCGAACTCATGAGTGGTACAGACTAGTTAGTTAGCGTCATAACTAGGATGGGTTAAGGGTATACTTTAGGCGTGCACATTAGTTGAGAGGTGAGGGTCTCAAGAGAGGGCACGTAACTAAAATATTTTGTATATGTGTTGTTTAATATTGTGATTTAAACACTTGCAGTTTTAAAATATTTTCACCTCCAACTCTGACCCGTTTTCTTTCAAATCTATCTCTTTTTGTAAAAACATTTTAGGTGCCTAGCCACAGGGATGCCAAGCGTAGGAGTTCCATTCTGATGACGTGTTGTAACTGCTGTGGAAGTTACAAGATCTTTGTTTTAGACGCCTCCACATTTATCCGTGGTTCCATCAAGGTCATTCATATCAGTTAGGGCATGGTTCCCATTCTTATCTAGAGATTGTAGATAGAGACTTTCATTATTTCAGATGTTGGTTTATTCAGACTCTTGTATCGGGATTTTATTTACTCTGGTAATATTATTATTGGAGTGTTTACTCCAAACTTAGTTTATTTCATTTCATTGGTTATCTACATGAAATTGTTCATGCAATTGCTGGTTGTTGATTTAATTACTTGGTTGATGCTAATTTAATTAATAAAAATTGGCATCTCTCTTTTTAAATATTAGGTAGCTAGTAATAAATTAAATGTTTTCGACAATGATGCTACTACTGAACCAACTTGATATTTTGTATTAATTTCATAAAGGAGTATCTAGCCGGTATTTAATTAGTCGGGGTGTCATAAATCTTTAATGTGATGTGAAGGAATATGTGAAGTATCTTCTGTGGGTGTGCATGTGGTAACACGTGTAGTAGCATCACGAGGTACAAATCTACGAGACAAACAACCCAACTTCAAGCAAAATTCCCTAAAGTGTCCTATTTTCTTCCGGTGGGAACAAACATAAACAGTTCTAGGAACACCTCTCTCAAAATGATTAGGATGCGCTCTCCTACGAAGAAATGGATGGTTAGATGGTTTTGGTCGAAACCCATATGGATCTATCACAAACTCGAGACCGTCTTGGGTGCAACGTGGGAAATAGACGCAACATTATAAACTATTCTTAGTAACCTTGACCCCCCAAGAAGGTTCGGGATCTCTCTTATGTTGGGACACATAGGATTCAAGTTCACTCTTTTTGCAGCCTAAAATGATGAAACCTTAACCTTGTCAAGTTGACTCGACGCCGCCTCACACCCCCACAAAATTTTTATCTTTCTCCCTAAATCTATCACCTTAAGATCTACCTTTTTATTCAACTTCTTCGTCTTTAAAGTCTCAACGTATAAATCTCTAAACTCTTTTTGGAGATCACTTTCACCCTCACTTTCAATCTCGCTCTCACACTCACTAGAAACACTCAAATCATCATCCGGTCTCTCATGTATACAAGTGTCCTCATCATCATGGGACAGACTAGATGTGCTCACATGACTAGCCATAAAGTCAACACACATATTGTTTGATTATTCATCCCCTAGAATCATTCACCTCATTGTCACTATTGTTAAGAGTTGCTGGGATATCAATTATCTCTTCATTTCTCTTTAGCATAGTGGGAAATTTAAATGCTTTGATCCCTTTTCCTCCGCACTCAAAACATCTCTCCTCTTTATCTTTCTCACAACTCTATATGGCCTCTTTTTTCTTTTTATTTTTCTTAAAGATCATTTAATATGGAAGAATTTTCTTTGGAAAATTTGAGAAAGTTTTTGAATTTTGTAGCAAACATAGTCACATCATCAAAGTCAAATTATCTCTCAGACTCGAACTCATAAACTCTCTCTTTCTTCTTTTTCTTCTTCTTCCTAGACAGTTCCTCACCTATTCTATATTGTTCCCTAAGTGGAAACCCTTTATCCTTAGGCTTAATAGTTTTGGGAAACATGCCGATCTCATAAGTTTGAAAGTGTCCTACGAGTTCTTCTAACCTAAGTGTATCTAATATTCCCCAAGAATTTAAAATAGTGACCTGAGGAATAAAACAGGGTGGGAGTGACCTCAATTGTTTTTTAAAAACTCTAGCCTCCTCAATTTTCTCAGCCAAATTAAAACTTATATTGACGATGTCCGACAACCTAGCTTAAAACATATCAAAACACTCAGACTCTAACATGGTGATTGCCTTAAACTGGGTGGTCAAATTTTGTAACTTAAATGCCTTAACCGCGTTGGTACCCTCATGTGTCAATTGGAGGATATACCATGACTCTTTAGACGTGGTATATGTCCATATGGTGGAACTCGTCAGGGGTGATGGCTCCAGAAATAGCACTGAGGCCAAGAGAGTTATAGGTACTCCATTTATAATCATCCTCAATTTAGTCAGACATAGGTGAGGAAGTGTCTAGGAATAGGTGAGGAAGTGTCTAGGAATAGGTGAGGTAAAGATCCCAAGCTAAAGGATCTGACACCAATTTGAGAATTTGTGATATCAATTAATTATTTAATTAACAAATTTCTAATTCAAAACGTATTTAATTAGAGTCAATCTTCAATCCAAATTTTATTAAACACTAATCATTCATCTGTAACAACCCGAGATCTTGGAGAGGAGGATTTATATATTTTGGGAGAAATAAATAATATTTTATTGGAGAAATAATTAAATTGACAATTGAGGTCAAAATTTGATGTTGTTAGAAAGAGTGTCGAATGTCGATTTTGAGGGTACCATAGTGTCCGGAAGGGTCGAGAAAGTCGAAATGACTGTACTTGGGGTCTATTTAGGTTTCGAAATAAATTAGGACCATTTGACTCGAATTAAAGTCACCGAGTCATTTAAAGTGTGTATTATCATTTAAAGATGTGTATTTTGGGAGTTAGGGCTTAAAAATCCTACGGGAGCTATTTCTCCAAAGAGAGAAAGAAAAAGAGAAAAAGAAAGAGAGAAGAAGAAAGAAGAAGAAAAGGAAGGAGAAAAGAGAGAGAAAGTGGAGATTTCAAGCAAATACGCGATCTCAAGGTGGATTCAGACCCTACAAACCCGAGGCAAGTGATTAAACTTGCTAAATAATTGTTGTGTACCAATTATTTCATGGTTTGTGGATTGAATTTTGGGTTTTAGGTTTAGTTTGATAAGACCTAAATTTTTGGGAAAAAACCTTAGATTTATATTGTATAAATAGATTTGAGGTTATAAATTAGTTTATATGCATTCTAGGATGATTATTGATAATATATATGTGACTGGGTTGAAGAGATATTGAGAGAAAATGATTAAAATGGATTTTGGGTATTTTGGCTTACTTAAAAAGTAGCCATTTTCGAGAGTTCTGAAGGGCCGAATCGATTCGGCCTCCTACCGAATCGATTCGGCCTCCTACCGAATCGATTCGGAAATTTGCAGGTGCCCAGGTCTGAGTGACCGAATTGATTTGGACACCAGATGAATCGATTCATTCTAAGATGGAATCCCAGGTCTGATGACCCGAATCGATTCGCTTTCCTAGCCGAATCGATTCACTGGGCCGAATCGATTCGGAATTGGCCCGAATCGATTCGGAAATAGGGCTTTTGGGGGATTGTTTTTCTAAGAAGAATTTCATCCCATTTTGTTCGAGGTTATCAATTGGGGATCTCTATAGGAGATATTTGGAGTATGTTTTGGAGACTTTTAGCGAGTTTCCCTTATAAGAAATTTGGAGTCATATTTACTAAATTTGAGGAATACCGATTAGAAATTATGGTATTTTTCTAAGTGGGGAAGCCCACTTTTATTGGGGTTTTTATTTGGAGATAATAATGATTTCATGATTAAAGAATGAGAATAACTTAGAGATAATGGATCTTAGGATCCAATCCCAAATGGGATAACTTTAAAAGGTTCATAGAACGAATTGAACCCCATTATGGATGGAGATTTATAAATACTATTTGAGGTGCATATGGATATAGAAATATCCTTATTGATGCTTAATTTCGGAGATGTCTCACACAAGGAGAAATGCTAATTGAAGAGCATTAGGATAAAAGAACATCCTTAACTTAAATAGAATTGAGAGATAATTCCTAATTAAAAGTGGCATGTGAGCTTCAAGCGAGAAATAGTATAGCGTATACTAAGTGGGGAAGATGTGTGAGAATTGGCTATTAGTATATCTTGAGGGAAAAATACTAAACAATGACCTTAAACCAATTGCGCCTATGAGCGTATAATAAATATGAAAATGATGTTGCATGTATACCTTATATGATGGTATATCTTTATAACGTGGGATGTATGTATACCTTATATGATGGTGTATATACATGTTAAGCATACCCCCTCCTTGCTGTCATTGGGAAGTTACGTGCGTAGAGGGTGAGTATTCTGGCTAGATGTGCCGGGTGTGGATATTTCCCAGGTCATAGTCATCCATGGTGGTAAGTAAATGACATACATATATAGATTTAATTATTTTGGGGGTGAGAGGTCGTGAGTATGTGTCGCTCTCACTTGCCGGTTAGGAGCTATGAATGCTTCTCGGGACGTCGTGTGCGTGAGTTGATCACGAGGTGGGTGTCGTGGAACCCCACCAAGTGGCCCAGTTTGCTATGTATATGGGCTGATGGAAGATGATAGCATGTGACCCTGCGTCCTTCGAGTTATAGCTTGGTTGGATGGTTATTATTGCTTGTGTTTGTAATTGGGTATCGAGGGCATAATGGACCTCAAGGACTGACATTGCCAGGATTAGTGTATCGGGGGGTTCCTTGTTTGGATTTCGCTTTGACGAGATGTCCCACGCATGAACCGTAGTGTAATGTTGGAAATTGGGGATAAGTTAGTCCTTAATGCTCATATTTATATATACATATATCACCTATCCCGACTATCGACAGTGCTAGGAGTAGTGTAACGGAGGGGTTCCTTGTTTGGATTTCGCTTCGGCGAGACGTCCCACGCATGAAATTCCGTGTACTGTTGAGAATTGGGAATACTAATTAATTAAATTTTGGATAATAAATTGGGTGACATGCATTTTGCATTGAGGGCATAATGAAACTCGAGGATCGATGCGGTCAGGAGTAGTGTAACGGGGGGTTCCTTGTTTGGATTTCGCTTCGGCGAGATGTCCCACGCACGAAATGCAGTGCCGTGTTGAGAATCGAGAGGAGTTTAGTCCTTAACTCTTGATGCTAATAACTCATATATAATAATTACATATATATTGTTTACATGCCAAATAAGGGCATCACTAGAATATAATATTCTAGTAAATGATAATATTGATGTATTGTGATGATGTGGTTATGAGATGGATCATGTAACTTTATATGTTCAACAAATGAACATTATAAAGATAACTATAACTACTACATTAAAGTAATGTACATAACTTATAGATTATAGAAATAGGTGTAGATTGGGAGATAGGTTAGATGACTTCATTTAATACTTCAATTGGGTTTAAGTTAGAATTCTCTTACCTTAATTAGAACTGGACATCCATTTGGAGATCACGTGCATACGCTTAGTGCGTGCTTTAGATGAGAGGTGAGTTGAATTATTATGGAGAGTTCGATTCCACCTAAATCATGTAATAATGCATTTATAATTATTATGCATTTTAATACACTTGCTATAAAATGTTTTTCAACTTGGGCTCTGACCCATTTATATTTTCTCCTCCATGTATATATTGTACTACTTCAAGTGTTCCTTCACAAGGACACCTTTGATGTTCATCCATTCAGGATTCGCGGAGCTGTGGCAGTAGCGGACTGTTGCGGCAATTTGTTTTATCCGATTCCTATCTTTGTATATCTATATTAGGATTCAGTTTTTATATTGAGTTAGTATTCAAGTGTTGTAGATTAACACTTTGATATTTCATTTCTCAGATTATTGTATTGTCTGTTACCCGAAGCATATTCGAGTATTTCATTGTTAAGGTTTTTGTTGTACATTGTATTGTACTCATCATATTATTGGAGTTTTCACTTATCACCCATCATAGTTAGATGTGTATTGTTGGTTAAGTTGCATTATTGGTTTTGTTGTTGTTGTTAAATAAAAAGTTTTAAATTTTTGGCAATTCGCTTTTAATGACTTTGGGTAGCTAACCTTATATATTTAGTATTTTCAGTTAATGTTGAGTCTGTGCCATCTGAGATACCTGATTTAATGTAGTATAGGGCTGTCCACCCGTTATTATTTTGAGCGGGTTGTCACAGATGGTATCAGAACATCAGGTTCTAGTGTCTTTATGATCTGTGTGCGTTACTACGATCTTCCGTATGCGTTCTTGATGTAGAGCCTTATTATTAGGACGATTACATTCATACGTCCATATCTTTCTATGAATCAAAAATATTTGAAAGGCGTTCTAATACAATTGTTCTTATTTTAGATGCCACCGAAGGGAGGTCGTTCAGTCAAGGCAAATAAAGGGAATGTACGACCCCAAATTTCTCAAAGGAACATGACTACAGATGATGTTGCCAATATTGTGGCACAAGCAGTAACTGCTGTCGTTTCTACGATGGCTTAGCAATCTGCCGCTCGAGCAGCCCCACCCCATTTAGGATTGTCTTTATGGGAGAGAGTGAAGGAAGATTTTAGTAAGGGGCACCCTCCCGAGTTTGCAGGGGGAGTTGATGTAATGGCTGCAAATCAATGGAAGAATAGTATACAGAGGCACCTTCGTATGGTTGAGTGTAGTGAGGTGCATAAATAATTTTTAGCCACCTTTAGGTTATCGGGTGCAACTATCCATTGGCGGGAGTCTGTTACCATATCCGAACAGAGAGATACGTCACCTATAAAAGAATTTTTGGAACTTTTTGATCGAAGGTATTTTCTTTCCTCTACTAGGAATATGAAAATTTTTCAGGGTAATAGAACAGTGGCAGAATATGAGGAAGATTTTTCTATATGGGCAAAGCTAGTACCCGATGAGGTAAATACGGAAGAGAAGCATATATTAAAGTTTGTTCGAGGTTTAGATTGGATAATCCGACAACATTTGTTTGAGAGTCCTAAGTTAGTTACGTTCATCGAGGTAGTAAATGTGGCGCTATTAAAGTGTCATGAATATCGTCTTCATTCGCAAGAGGGTAAGAACTTTGTAGATTCTAGTTCATTAAGTAAGTTTGGCGATGAGAGTGCTAGTAATGCAAGTGGGCATAAAGGATTTGTGGGTAAGTGTTTCTTTTGTGAAGAAATAGGTCATAAAAAGAGAGATTGTCCTAAAAGAGGTAAAGGACCATGTTTTGATGAAGTTTTAGAAATGCAACCCCTACAGCAGATTCGAGGTCTGGGAGCCCATTGATGAGGAAGGGCAATCAGACTAGAGATGAATGATGTAAGATAATTTTCCTTTATAAATAGGATAATTACTAGAATGAATTTTGGGAATATCGTATGTGAGATATTTATGAAAGGGTAGTGCTGTAGACCTATTATGTATGTAATGACCCCAAGGGAAAGTTTGAGCAAGATAGGCTCTTATTATATTATTTTGTAAAAGGATATATGATTTTGCAAGGTGCTTGAAAAGAGCTTTAAACATTGTGGTAAATGTAAGAATGGTTATGGTGATAAGTAGAAATGATAAAGCTACTTCTTTTATATAGTCATGATAGACTTATATAATTGTTGTATTTCAGATATGGATGTGCCTTATAAATGGCAATATATTGAAATGATGAAAAATGTTGTTTATGTTTGAAAGTTGAGATTGTGGATTGATGGGACGCAGGAAAAGTTTAGCTCATAATTATGATAATTTTTGTGAGCTACATATTGTTATATATATGATGATTTAAAAGACCTTGTGTTTGACATAAGGCATTTTATTTTATATTATATTACATTATATAAACCGCTTTTAAAATAAACTGTTTTCAAAATAAACTTTTTATTGGCCCTCGGGCCCTTTCAAAATGATTTTCATAAAATGATTTTTTCAAACTCTAGTCCGGATTTAACAAACTCTCAATCCCCGACGTCGCAAAATAGTAGTGTATTGGGAGGGTTCATTGTTTGGATTTCACTTTTGCGAGACGTCCCCCGCACGAAAGTGGCGAATGTCAGGAATTGAGAGGAGTTATTTATTTGGACCATTCAAAATTTTCACACTATTAACATGTTAGTATTATATTTATGGAAATGTGGAACTTTGGAGGCAAATAAAGCATCATTTTGATTATTGTGAGCATAAAGCTCAAATATAAAGGGTGTCTGGGCGCCCTTATTGTGGAAATTGGTTTTATATAACTCATAATCAACTTAAAATAAAATAAATAAATAAATTCGTCGTGGGAGGTTAGAAGTTTGGAGATAGAATTAGTAAGGGTGAGTGTAGTAGAACTAGTTGAGCTTTGGATAATTAGGCTTAGCTAAAATTTCGAGGATGAAATTTTTGTAAGTGGGGAAGTTTGTAACAACCCGAGGTCTTTGAGAGGAGGATTTATTTATTTTGGGAGAAATAAATAATATTTTATTGGAGAAATAATGAAATTGGCAATTGTGGTCAAAATTTGAAATTGTTAGAAAGAGTGTCGAATGTCGATTCTGAGGGTACCAGAGTGTCCGAAAGGATCGAGAAAGTTGAAATGACTGTACTTGGGGTCTATTTAGGTTCCAAAATAAATTAGGACCGTTTGACTCGAATTAAAGTCACCGAGTCATTTAAAGTGTGTATTATCATTTAAAGATGTGTATTTTGGGAGTTAGGGCTTAAAAAGCCTATGGGAGATATTTCTCCAAAGAGAGAAATAGAAAGAGAAAAAGAAAGAGAGAAGAAGAAAGAATAACAAAAAGGAAGGAGAAAAGAGAGAGAAAGTGGAGATTTCCAGAAAATACGCGATCTCAAAGAGAATTCAGACCCTACAAACCCGAGGCAAGTGATTAAACTTGCTAAATAATTGTTGTGTACCAATTATTGCATGGTTTGTGGATTGAATTTTGGGTTTTAGGTTTAGTTTGATAAAACCTAACTTTTTGGGAAAAAACTTTAGATTTATAGTGTATAAATAAATTTGAGGTTATAAATTAGTTTATATGTATTCTAGGATGATTATTTATGATATATATGTGATTGGGTTGAAGAGATATGGAGAGAAAAAGATTAAAATGGATTTTGGGTATTTTGGCTTACTTAAAAAGTAGCCATTTTCGAGAGTTCTGAAGGGCCGAATCGATTCGGCCTCCTACCGAATTGATTCGAAAATTTGCAGGTGCACAGGTCTGAGTGATCGAATCGATTCGGACTCCAGCCGAATCGATTCGTCCTGAGACAGAATCCCAGGTCTGATGACCCGAATCAATTCGCTTTCCTGGATGAATCGATTCGGAATTGGCCCGAATCGATTCGAAAACACGGCTTTTGGGGGATTTTTTTCTAAGAAGAATTTCATCCCGTTTTGTTCGAGGTTATCGATTGGGGATCTCTATAGGAGATATTTGGAGTATGTTTTGGAGACATTTAGCGAATTTTCCTTATAAGAAATTTGGAGTCATATTTACTAAATTTCAGGAATACCGATTAGAAATTCTGGTATTTTTCTAAGTGGGGAAGCCCACTTTTAATGGGGGGTTTATTTGGAGATAATAACGATTTCACGATTAAAGAATGAGAATAACTTAGAGATAATGGATCTTAGGATCCAATCCCAAATGGGATAACTTTAAAAGGTTCATAAAACGAATTGAACCCCATTATGGATGGAGATTTATAAATACTATTTGAGGTGCATATGGATATAGAAATATCCTTATTGATGCTTAATTTCGGAGATGTCTCACACAAGGAGAAATGCTAATTGAAGAGCATTAGGATAAAAGAACATCCTTAACTTAAATAGAATTGAGAGATAATTCCTAATTAAAAGTGGCATGTGAGCTTCAAGCGAGAAATAGTATAGCGTATACTAAGTGGGGAAGATGTGTGAGAATTGGCGATTAGTATATCTTGAGGGAAAAATACTAAACAATGACCTTAAACCAATTGCGCCTATGAGCGTATAATAAATATGAAAATGATGTTGCATGTATACCTTATATGATGGTATATCTTTATAACGTGGGATGTATGTATACCTTATATGATGGTGTATATACATGTTAAGCATACCCCCTCCTTGCTGTCATTGGGAAGTTACGTGCGTAGAGGGTGAGCATTCTGGCTAGATGAGACGGGTGTGGATATTCCCCAAGTCATAGTCGTCCATGGTGGTCAGCAAATGACATATATATATATATATATACATTTAATTATTTTGGGGGTGAGAGGTTGTGGGTATGTGTCGCTCTCACTTGCCGGTTAGGAGCTATGACAGCCTCCCGGGATGTCGTGTGCGTGAGTTGATCATGAGGTGGGTGTCGTGGAACCCCACCAGGTGGCCCCAGTTTGCTATGTATATGGGCTGCTGGAAGATGATAGCATGTGAGCCTGCATCCTTCGAGTTATAGCTCAGTTGGATGGTTATTATTGCTTGTGTTTGTACTTGGGTATCGAGGGCATAATGGACCTCAAGGACTTCCTTGTTTGGATTTTGCTTCGGCGAGACGTCCCATGCACGAACCGCAATGTAATGTTGGAAATTGGGGATAAGTTAGTCCTTAATGCTCATATTTATATATACATATATCACCAATCCCACTATCGAAAGTGCCAGGAGTAGTGTAACTTGGGGGTTCCTTGTTTGGATTTTGCTTCGGCGGGACGTCCCACGCATGAAATGCCGTGTACTGTTGAGAATTGGGAATACTAATTAATTAAAATTTGGATAATAAATTGGGTTACATGCATCTTGCATTGAGGGCATAATGAACCTCGAGGATTTATACGATCACGAGTAGTGTAACGGGGGGGGGGGGGGGGGTTCCTTGTTTGGATTTTTCTTCGGCGAGACGTTCCACGCACGAAATGCAGTGCCGTGTTGAGAATCGAGAGGAGTTTAGTCCATAACTCTTGATGCTAATAACTCATATATAATAATTACATATATATTGTTTACATGCCAAATAAGGGCATCACTAGAATATAATATTTTAGTAAATGAGAATGTTGATGTATTGTGATGATGTGGTTATAAGATGGATCATGTAACTTTATATGTTCAACAAATGAACATTATAAAGATAACTATAACTATTACATTAAAGTAATGTACATAATTTATAGATTATAGAAATAAGTGTAGATTGGGAGATAGGTTAGATGACTTCATTTAATAGTTCAATTGGGTTTAAGTTAGAATCCTCTTACCTCAATTAGAACTGGGCATCCATTTGGAGTTCACGTGCATACGCTTAGTGCGTGCTTTAGATGAGAGGTGAGTTGAATTATTATGGAGAGTTCGATTCCACCTTAATCATGTAATAATGCATTTATAATTATTATGCATTTTAATACACTTGCTATAAAATGTTTTTCAACTTAGGCTCTGACCCGTTTATATTTTCTCCTCCATGTATATATTGTACTACTTCAGGTGTTCCTCCGCATGGACGCCTTTGATGTTCAACCATTCAGGATTCGCGGAGCTGTGGCAGTAGCGGACTGTTCCGACACTTTCTTTTAGCCGATTCCTATCTTTGTATATCTAGATTTGGATTCAATTTGTATATTGAGTTAGTATTCAAGTGTTGTATATTAACACTTTCATATTTCATTTCTCAGATTATTGTATTATCTGTTACCCGACAGCATATTCGGGTATTTCATTGTTGAGGTTTTTGTTGTACATTGTATTGTACTCATCATATTATTGGATTTTGCACTTATCACTCATCATAGTTAGATGTGTATTGTTGGTTAAGTTGCATTATTGGTTTTGTTTTTGTTGTTAAATAAAAAGTTTTAAATTTTTGGCAATTCGCTTTTAATGATTCCGGGTAGTTAACCTTATATATTTAGTATTGTCAGTTGATGCTGAGACTGTGCCATCTGAGATACCTGATTTAATGTAGTATAGGGTTGTCCACCCGTTATTATTTTGAGTGGATTGTCACATCATCTATGTGGATAAATCAAACAACAATCAAGATTCGGGAAAAAAAAACATTCGGGTAAACCCTTTTATTTCACTATCTAACGTAAAACTCAACTTATAATTACATACTGAAATCTTCTATGAATCTCCCATAGAAAATGTACATAGATCAGAGCCTAGTACCCAAAAATATTCCCTCGACAACCTCAAGCCCCATAATACGTCCTTCATCAATGAATACCCTCGAGTATCCCCAATAACCGCAATCGTCAGCAAATAGCCCCCCCCACAAGAACTATAAATCCAACAGTAGAGAAATCCTTTTATACAAGAAAAACTTTGACAGGAAGTGTTTTGGGTTCCAAATGATTCACAAATGTATCTAGCATCTTTTATGTGAATCAAAAATAAAGTTTTGTGCCCTAAAAGTGAAGACTAAAATTCTGCAGATTTGTAGTTTTTGTTTGTCAAAAGTCTTAATGAAAATGTCTTCAAAAACACGTATTTATAGCAAAGTAAATACTTTAGGCGACGCATTTCATGAGAACGACTTCTCAATGTCATTTGTACAACATTAGATGTAGTTAGTAATGACCAAAGAAACGACCTATAAAAACACAAAACAGTACATGGTCGTTTGAAGCAATAAAGGAACGACTCTTCGTATGACCTCTCAAACGACATGTGATATCTTTTGACCGACTTGTCAATGTCATTTAAAGGGCATTTCCTTTTCGTTTGTACGACGAAGTGAAAAATTGATATTTTAAAAATATCCCCTATAGGTCTACCAAAAAAGATGTTACCAAAATCAGTTTTGTCGATGTCCATTGTTAAAAAAATAGTTTCGAAAAATATCCCCATACTATCGTAAACCAAATTCTAAACTTAAACATAGTCCTTACCAAAATCAATCTTGTCGATGTCCATTGTTAAAGAGACTTGATATTTGGATTCGTCGTCATAAACAAATGATCGTGAGCTTCTCTCGGTAGTTCTAGCGGTATACGACATACTCAATATAAAATCAGGACTTTTGGAAAGTATGTCCTTTCAAAACTGTAGGGTTTTAATCATTGACAACGAAAGTTTTATAGTCTAAAAATCATAGAATTAAAATTTAAAAAGAATTTGAAAACTTTCATTCTCAACTCTAAGAAGTTATAAGGTTCCACGACCTTCAGCATAACATTTTTAAAAACTTTAAGGGATTCACCCTTAATTCCATCGTACTCTGGAGGTCCGATGACCCTAGACCTATATTTTTAAAAGAGTTTTAAGGATTTCATCATTAGAACTAATAGTATTGAGGTCCATTGATCATTGATTTATAAATTTAAAATTGTTTCAAATATTACATCCTTGGTTATGACAATTTTGAGGTTCAATCACCCTAGACTTCAATCTTTTAAAGGCTTTCATACTTTGCTCTAAAAATTCTAAGGTCCAAGGACCCTAGACTTACATATTTAGGAATTTAAAAGACTTCAACCATTTTTTCATCACAATATTAAGGTTCATTGTCCCCAAGCTTAAAACTTTTAAAGAGTTTTAAGGATTTTTTCCCCTTATCTCTAAGAGTCTCTAGATCTTATGATCATCAAATTAACATTTTTAATTAGTTGTAAGATTTTCATTATTAGATCTAACACTATTAAGGTCCAATGACCCTAGGCTTAATTTTTTTGAGAGTTTTAAGCCTTTCATCCTTGTTCCTTTACCTTTATTGGGACTCTTTACCTTTTTTCCTAATAATTTAGTTATTGTTGCCCCGTTCTGTGACACAAGCGATGACATAGATACATGACTTTATTTTTTAAGAATGTCGCTAGTCCTTTAACCATTGTTATTATGCTTTATACTCGACATTATTAATGTATTGAGACTTTATGCACAATATAAGAGTATTTAAATTATTTTTAAAATATAAATGACTCTTCAAACATAAAAATCACAGGTATACATATCATTTGATATTTGTAAAGCACACAGTTAATCTTTATTATTTCAAAAGATGCTTTAAATCATTAGTGATCTAAATATCTTATTTTTATTATTTCCTATGATGGTGATATGATCACTTTATGAAAAGAAATTAAAATAATGTTTTACACCAACCTTTGATCAAGGCAATCACTCACTTATACACCCACTTTATCAATAACTTGGAAATTTATCCCAAATATTCAAAAGCGAAAAAGGTATTTGGTAAAAACAAAATAAAAGGAAAAAGAAAATTATAAGAAATAAGAATGAAAATACAAATAAAGGACAAGGAAAGTGGTAGACTAGGAATTGAAAAAAGAAATAATTCCAAAATAAAACAAAAGAAACAGAAATAACTTTTTAAGTTCACCCTTTTTTTCAAAAATATAAATCATTTCAAGTGGTTAACATTTATCATCCTATCTGTAATACCCTGTATTTTTTTTTCTAAATAATTAAATTTCAAATTTATCGAAAAAATTAAGTTAGGAAATAAATTAGTGAAATCTAAAAATGGTGAAATTAATTATTAATTATGTGTTAATTTAGTTATTTGTGGAATTTATTTAATTAGATGACGAGAATTAATTTAATATTATGCATTCTATTTATATCACAATTATTTTTGTTATAATATAATTATTTACGCTAATGGGTGAGCTCATTGTAAGGTCTTAACACATAATTAATAATTAATTTAAAAAGGTAATTGAGTTTGTTTAATTTAAAAAAGCTAGGATGTTAAAGTAGGGTTTTAGGAGTTTAACTTCGAGGAAGTTGAGTCAATAAGAATTAATTAGGAACGAATTTAGCATTGCATGGACGAGTATTAGTTATTGTGTGTAAGCTTTAATATATGTTAAAAAATAGAAATAAAAAAACATGCATTAAGAGTTAGCCGTTATAGTGGGGTTAGAGCTCATATAAAGGGCTTGGTAGGATGCAATAGAGGGCTTGTATAAACACTATAGTGGGAAGCTTTAATTTATAAAATTCAGAAACCCTTTTGTTTTGCAAACAAACCCTAATTTCAACACTTCCAA
Source organism: Sambucus nigra (assembly GCA_949130495.1). Lineage (NCBI taxonomy): Eukaryota > Viridiplantae > Streptophyta > Magnoliopsida > Dipsacales > Adoxaceae > Sambucus > Sambucus nigra. The sequence continues at coordinate 163,908,637 of OX422213.1, read as the reverse complement.
ACATAAACCTCGTATCAAAATCCTATGTTTCTTTTTCAAAATTACAAAACTCTTTCTAATAAAATTAATCATGTTTTCAAAGGAAGAATTGAAGATCATTTTGGAGTACTTTTGGAATTCTATTACAATTCAAGGAGCAAAGTTTTGGAGGAGATGTCTTACTTAAAGGAGTTCCTTCAATTCTTTTGTGGATATCATATATTCAGGAAAGATAAATTCCACTTTTCCCTTTTCATGTGTATAAGTAGTAATTTCTATCTAAAGTTTAATTTAATTTGTAAAAATAACTAGAGTTAATTAGGTAGCAATCCTTATCATAAAAATTCTCTAAAATTATTTTTAGTAAGTATTTTCTCAAAAAAAAAAATACATATTTCAACTTCATGTAAATAAAATCAATTATTAATTTAGTATGTCAGTTCATCTTAAATCCTCATGTTATAAATTACAATTTTATTGGAAATTATGTGTAATAACTCATAAATTTAAATTATAATAATAACATGTTTCATCCTCTTCCTTATTTTAATTTAGTCATATCTAATTGAACATAACCTCAAATCACAAGTTATCAAATACTTATTTGTAAATAATTTTTTAACCTATACTCTCATGATTCTTGATTAATTCTAATAGTAATCTCTTATGAAAAAGTTAAAGATATAAGAATTGGATTAGATTGGAATAATTTGGTAGTAGTTTTTTTTTTTTTTTTATAAAATTGAATTGGAAATCTTTATTTACATATTCTATTAGAAGTAAGATTCTTATGTTGATTTTCACATTTTGTTCGTCCCCTTTTCCTGAAATAATAAGCACTCAAATGCTAGATTGGATATTGAATTAATGGATTAAGCTTCTTGAATATGATATTATATAAATTGTACTCCTTTGAAATTATTGTAGTGACAAAAGAAAAAATATATATAAAGTTAAAAATGCGTAACCATAATAAGATGGAAGAGAGGAATTATTTGAAAATCTCAATTATTCTAATAGGTTAAAGCTATAGGGAGGGTTGAGAACGGATAATTATGTTATATGCATGTCTCCATATGGTGTTATGGTTTGATGATTATTTGGATATTATTATGTATGGGAGTGAAGTTGTTGGATTCTGATCGCGAGTCTGTGCCCGATAACAATGACATTCATATGTTCTAATGAACCCATTACTTAGTTGGGGGCTAATTACCACATATTACTTGGTATACTAGTGACCCATTAGTTAGTCTGGAGCTAGTCTTGATTTATGATTTTGTGTGCTAGTGATCTCATTAGTTAATAGAGGTCTATACATGGTTAATTTATGGTTAGATCATTATTAGTCAATTAGTATGCTAGTGATATCTTAGTTAGTAGGGCCTAGCGTGTTTCTAAAAGAATATTACTATATAGACTTAATGATGGTAAGTAATACCAGTGGTTATTTGATGAGTTATCATGTACTTAGTAAGAAACCGTGGATTTATTATTTATATCAGTAGGGATAAATTTCCAATCGAGTCAATTTTTTTAATTGGCCTAATTTTGGACAAAACATTTGAGTCATAGGTTAGGCTCTGTACTGTCAATCTCGTATGTCGATGACATGTTTGATGAAGATGTAGTGACAAACATTCAAGTTGATATACATCGTGCCATGTTTGTCTTTCCATTTACTAATATCTCGTAAGGTATGGATACATTTTGAATATGGTCCTTGGATGTTTTTTAATGGGGTTTATTTTTTAAAAAAATTATTTGGAATTCCATTTAAAATGTTTTTTGAAGAAAAATATTTTTTTTGTTCATTAAAACAAAGTCGTAAACCTCGTTAAAAGAAAATGGATGTCTTATTCGACTGGTGTTATGAACTCATTACAATGGACTTGGAATCTTATTGGAATGTACATAACAAACATCAAAAGAGGACTCACTAGCAAATAGTGGACAACTCGTTAGAAAATCATTGGAAGTTCGTTAGAACGAAAAAGGATTTTTATTCGAACGAATTCTGTTCTCATTACAACCAAAATGCCTTTTCTTTCAAAGGCACTACACAATCTCATTCCAATGATTTCACCACCTCGAAATTTGTGTTTTATCGATTTAAGGCGTGTTGGACTCAATTTTTAAGAACTTTTAGTGAAAATCAATTCTCTACCTATTTACAAAAGTTTCAAAACCCTAGTTTCACCTTTGAATTTAAAGATCCCACTTTCCTTATTCATTTGATCACCAAAGTTTGTTTCTCTTCATCTTGAGAGAACTTTTTTCATGAAGTTGACTCCGTACTTGTGGTTTGTTATTTTGTGGTGAAGAAGCGACATTTCGTGTTTCAACTCCATAGACGGTTACTGATCCCCATCGGTGGATATCGAGGGGTGCATGGATTCGTACGTTTTGATAAATTGCGTAGGTGGACTCCTACATTTTATTGTGGATGAGGGGTTAAAGATTTAAGAGTGTCAAGTCTTGCGAGGGAGATGAGTCATTGATTATGTCTACTTTCTAATCTTACTAAAACCTTATCATAGTGAACTCTTTAGCTAGGACATCCGAGACTTTTCCCTTGGTTGTGTTCCTCGTACATCGACACATTATGGATGATTTATCTATTTTATACTCTTATCACCTAGATTCATATTTTAGGCTAAAAACATAAAATTTGAGTAAATCGTATTTTCGTAGCAATCGATTTAATTGGGGGAACAAGTTTTATTATGTTAATTTATTTAATGTTTTGATCTTTAATATTGAAAAATATAATAACGATTTTTTTTGGACCATCCCTTGCGTACTACCAGGTGTTCTTAATATCCATAATTATCATCATATTTTTGGATTGACTAGCTTTTATCTTGCGGTGAGCCTGACCTATCACGCTGTGAAACTGAGAGAGGCAAATTATCTCCTCACATAAAGTGAGTCAAAATCATCTCCTCATATGCGTATGAGTCAAAATCGTATCCTCACTTGCGTGTGAGTCAAAATCATCTGCTCGAATAAGAATGACTAAAAATCATCTCCTCAAATTCGTGTGAGTAAAAATTATCTCCTTATATAATAATGAATCAAAATAATATCCCCATAAAAGAATGAGTTAAAATGATCTACTTTTATTTGAATGAATCCAAATAATATCTTCATATTAGAATGAGTAAAAATATACTAACAACTCATATGCCTAAGTCAAAACATATGAGGGTATAGTTGCCTCATCAAGTCCACATCCTCCCAAGTGTATTCCTCCTTGTTGTGATGATATTACTACACTCGTAGTAGCGCTATCTCCTTGGAGAATAATTTTAGGATTTTTTTTATCCAAAATATTCATTGAATTATGCATCTGGGTCTAACTTAATATCACCCAAATCAATATGTTGATATGCAGTCTTAGGGTGAAAAAATGGAAGGAGTAGGAAAATATAAGTACATTACCTACTCGATCGAGGTGGTCTGGAAGTGCTAGACATTATTTAACCTTCCATACCGTTTTCATAATCATGAACATCCCAGTATAAGGAAGATGTAATTTTTCTATCTTTTCGAACCCCATTACCCCATTTATAGGGGGAACCCACAGTAAAACCTGCTTTCCCACCTGAAACTCCATTGTCTTCTAATTATTATTAACATTTCTCTTTTGTCTATCCTGAGCTGTTGTTATTCTCCCATTAATCAATGTGATCTTCTCAGTCGGCTCTTAGAAATACTCAGTACCTATATGTCTATCATCGCCCGGGTTCAACTAACATACCAGTGATCGATATTGACTCCCGTAAAGTTTCACATAAGGGGCCATATAAACTGAATTTTGATAACTATTGTTATATGCAAATTCCACTAGTGGTAAATGGGCCTCCCAACTGCCCTTAAATTCCATTATACATAACTACAACATACTTTCAGTTTGACCGACCGTCTGCGGATGATACTTCATTTTAATATGCAATTTAGTTCACATGGACTGTTGGAAAGTCTCCCAGTAGTGTGCCATTAATGTAGGGCCCCCATCTAAAATGATTGATAAGGGAACCCTATGTAAAAGAATAATCTCGACCATATATAAATGTGTAAGCTTTTAGGTTAAATAAATTGTAGGAACTATTAAAAAGTGTGCAACTTGGTTAAGGCGTCCAATAATCCTCCATATAGACTCATGATGTCAAGGCATCAAGGGTAGCCTGATGATTTAGTCCATAGAGCTTTTATTACACTTACACTCGGTAATGGATAGAGGCAGAAGCATACCAAAAGTCTTTTCATGGTCAATATTAACCATTTGAAAAGTGTTGCATCTCGATACAAACTCGGACAAATCCTTCTTCATACTGGCCCACCATGACTACCTCTTTATATTTTGGTACATTTTATCCCCTCTTGTGTGTGTCACAAAACATGAACCGTAGGTCTCCTCCATAATGAACCGTCTCAATTCCTCATTCAAGGATAACACCAACCTACCCTTATAACGTAACCCACCATCAGATCCTTTTGATAATAAAGTTACACCGATAGCAGGAATCTCTGTTACCTTCCCTTTACACATCTCATACTGTGACTATCCCCGAATCAACTCATACCACGATTTCTAGAGTCACTATGAGGATACTCCTGAATGCTCTTACCAACTCGCCAATCATATCTACTAAGCACAACTTAGTTGCCTGAAGGGTTGCGACACTACCACTAGGTCATCGACCCAACACTTCTCCCACAACGTTAGACTTCCCTAGGTGATTATGAATCTTAAAATGATAATCCTTGCTGACATCAAACCACCTTTTCTTCCTTATATGGAGATGATTATGTGTAAAAAAATACTATAAACTCTTGTGATTACTAAAGAATCTAAACTTCTAGCCCCACATATAATGTCTTCATTCATGCAATACAAATATAATGGACTCCTATCCAAAGTCACGAGTCAAGTAATGAGCCTCGTGCAACATAAATTTTGTGAGGCATAAGAAATTAACCTATCTTCCTGCATTCATATGCCACCTAGTGGCTTTAGAGAACCACCGGTATAGACCCAAAACTCCACTCCACTCCTATGTCAGGCAAGAACTAACATTAAACTAAATTTCTCCTTGAGAGTGTTGAATGCATGTTAATAATTATCATTTTAACAAAATACCACACCCTTATTAGTCAACTCGGTCATTGGCCTGACAATATTTAAGAATCCATGGATGAATCTCCTATAATAATTGGCCAAATAAAAAATGCTATGAATTTATGTAGACATCGTGGGTTGTCCCTAATCCAATATAGCTGGCACCTTACTCGGATCCACTATAAGTCCTTTGTTTGACACAAGATGGCCCAAAAACTTCACTTACCATATCAAAACTTATATTTTGAGAACTTATCATAAAGTTTATTCTCCAGCAACATCTGCAATGCAATCTGCAAATGTTAGTCATTCTCTTTCTCTGTCCGTGAGTAGATTAAAATATCATCAATAAAGAAGATAATGAACTAGTCAAAATATGGTCACAACACCAAATGCATTAAGTCCATTAATACAGCTAGGGCATTCGTCAACCCAAATGGCATCTCTCGGAACTCATAAGACCCATAACTAGTCATAAAGGTTGTCTTAGACACATCTTCCTCTCGTACCCTCAAATGGTGATAATAGGATCCTAAATATACCTTAGAAGAGAAAAACTCCTCGTTCTAATAAAAAAGATCATCAATACTCGACATCAGTGGACACTTTTTCTTTATGACAACTTATTGAACTCACAGTAGTCTATGTACAGTGTCAATGACCCATCTTTCTTCCTCACAAACAACACTGGTCTACCCAAAGGTGAAGTTCTATGGAGAAAAAAATCTTACTCTAATAACTTCTTAATTTGACCTATGAGTTCCTTTGTATCCATAGGGTCCACATGATACGGTGCTCCAGCTCTTGACTTAGTGCTTGGTGCCTAATCTATGAGAAAATTAATCTTTGTACTCAGTGTTAAGCCTAGAATATCATCGAATATGCCGATGAACTCTTGAATAACATGAATGTTGTTTAGGGACACTATGGCCTCCTCCTGAGTTTCCTCATATTTAATATACAAAGTGGTAGTATCCCCACCCTCATGTCTAGGCATAGTCGCCTAATAGATCTCATGTGCTGGTATAGCAAATACAATTGCCTTACCAACACAGTCAATTTGATCCCAATATGTAAATAACCAGTCCATCCCCAAAATCTCATCCTATGTGTGGGTATCTAAAACCAATAAATTTTTCCAAATCATAGTTTACCAATATAAATTCCTACCCCATCACTAGGCTCGATAACAATAGTAGATACACCTAATAGAGTAGTTAAAAATAATCTCACAGTGCAAGGAGTTGTAAGCATCCCTGATAAACATATGAAGTGTTGTGAAACAAAAGATTGTGCAACACCAATATCGATTAAAACTCTAGATATAGTTCCATGAATAGAGGGCATATGATCGACTACCTAAATAGGCGCCTGATAATCCTTGGGTCCCGTATAATAGACCCTATCATACTGAACAACTAGCCTAGCTTGGCCCAATTTGGATAGTCCTTCATCATACGCCTAAATCCCTTATATTTGAAATAAACTAGTGACACATATCCCTAGGAGGTATCACCGTGCCTCCCCTGCTGCCAACTTTGATAATTCTACTCGGCTCCTAGTGATTGGAACAAACGTCTTCTATGGTCCTTGGCCTTCTTAGCCATGTCCCACCTTTTGATCAATGACATATCTCGTCTTAGTCTCGGCCCAACTACCTTGCCTCATTTTTTTACTCATTCATACATTCAATATGCTATTTACAAAGTGTATGCACGACATCCACTATTTATGTATATGTAGTGTATGTATGGTTTGTAATTAAAATTCATTGTATATGGTAGATAATATTCTTCACAAAACACTCGATTATCCTTTTCTCCATATTCACTTCCTCCAGAGGAAATAATTAATACCAAACTTTTAAGTCTTTCCCATACTTTAAGGTTATACGAGTCTCCATAGTGAAGTAGGAGAAACTCTATCTGCCTCTGCGAATGAATTGATTTGGGGAAGTACGTTTCATTAAACCTTGTCAAAATCTTTCATTTCTCTTCATCAAGTGTATTAATAAATACATAGAAAGAGTCCCACCCCTCATATCTTCTAAATCTTGACCAAACTAATAACCATGCATAAGATGTCTCATGAATAAAATCTAAACAAGGAACCACTTGAATACGCTTAGGTTTAGTTAGATCATTTGTTAGGATAATTGGAACAAGACTCCCTAATAATTATACCCTATGACGGGGATGCATAGGAAACAAATGTATCAAAGAAAGATGCGTGGAAAACTAAAATGGACATATAAAACCTATGATTCCTAGAACCATGCTTTGATACTAACTGTGATAGCCCGTAATTTTTAATATTTAGGTTGCTCAAGTCTATTATTGAAATTTACAGTTTCTCAAAATAATTTAATACCATTCATAGCATGTAGTATTTTGAGTATTTAGTATTTAATTATTTTTGGGAGATATAAAAATATTTAAATTGGAGAAACTTAAATTTATGATTTGGAGAATTTAATTGAGTGGGAAGAATTATATATATTTGGCGACTTTAAGCTTAATTGTTCGAAATTTTGTGTGTAGCATTTTGAGGTAAAAAATTGGAGAATGTTATAAAGAATTTCAAATGACAATTCTGAGTGTGCGGTTGAGTCCGGATGGGTTGAGATAGTCAGAAAATAGTACCCCGGGGTAGTATTCGGGTCTTGGGCATTTTTTGGGCATAGTCGGGCTCACACGGGGGGATTTGGGCCATTTTAATTAGGCCCATGTGACGAAAAACGGGATTAGGAATTTTAAACCTATTTAAAGGACAAAGTGAGTGTTCGTCATGAACCATCCTCTTCACCAATGGATTAGAATCTACGAATAATTCCAGGAAAGTGGTTAACTATTGCGACTCTTAAAATAGGTGATAGACAATTCATATTATGGTAAGTGTATATGAAAATTCATTTTGGGTGTGTAACCATAATTGAAAATGGATTTTTCTGAATTAGAGTAATGGATAGATTTAATTACTCAATGAATGCTAAGTTATGAATTGGGAATGTTGAGATTGGATTGTAGGGTGAATTACAGTATATATGCGTGATTAATTTGACTGAGAGTGATGAGGTCGAATTCGATAAAACGAGACCGGGTAAAAAATCAAAATTGGATATACCCAGAGTTATATATAAATTTGGTGATAAATTAAGGTATCTAGGATTTTTATAACTTTTTTCTTATGGGTTGGTATCATTAGTTGTGTTCGGGTTAGAACAGGGGAGGAGATAAAACCTTAGAGAAAGTTATCAATGGCGAAACAGAAGGTCGGAGAATGAGCAGACCTGTTCGATCGATCAATCGATGCAAAGGATCGATCAATCGATGGTCCCCGATTTTGGCAGAATGGCTAGTTTATTATATAAAGGGAAATTAATTTAAGATTCGTTCTCCTACTTTTTATTTAGTGATAAATGCATATGTAGAACATATTCCTTAGAAATTATAAGGGGGTATAATTGGGTTAAGGAGGGTAATTATTGGATGTCTTGTGGAATGAATTTGGGAAATCAATTTTAGTATTAATTTAACGACTGAGGGAAAATGTTCGGGTATTGTAGTTGAGTGGCACTACATTATTAATTAATTGAGGTGTAATTAATTAATTAGTGGGCGGAATATAGAATCGGGTATTAACGATGGTACGAGCCAAGTGAACGCGCCCGAGTAAATTGGTTGGGCAACACCAAGTATTAAATTAATTGGTGTGTAAATTAATTAAATTTGAGTTGGACTGTAGACTCAGAAGGTAATAAATTAATTAAGGAGAAAATTAATTCATTTGAGTCTAACCACAGACTCGGGAATATATACAGGCTAGTGTTATGGGTTTTAGTAGACGGCAAATCCGGGATTTATATTATATATATATACGGTGTGGTGATAGTATACATGTATGTATGTACTATGTGTGCGCGCTATTAAATATCAGTGGCTAGATATTTAATTAAATTTATGTACTCTAGTGCTATTAAGGGAGGTTGCGCATTGTGGGTGAATCCCCTAGCTTGAGGAATAGGGCGAGTATATCCCCAGGTCATAGCGTCTGTTATGCGGGTGAGGGGCTTATCTCACTTTCAGGTAGGAAATATGACCGCCTCCAACGTTTATGTTTTCTTCCATGTTCGCGAGAGACCCGACTTGGAGTAAGTAGGTTAAGTAAGCACACCTAGTATAATAGCACTCTAGAGGAAATATTTCGGAAAGGGTATACTCGGAAGGATAGAAATACATAGGACACATGTGCGGATGTTGTTGTATAATTACGTATATATTAGTATAGAAAATTATATACGGGTATTAAATACATGTTGCGAGAATGAATGTATTTTATATGACTAGTGAGACTGCTATATAGTTTATTTTAAAAGGATAATTTATGGAAGGAAAGCATGGAATTGTTGTATTATAAAATTTACGTAAATGATCGGAAAAAGATTATATGCGGCATTAAATTCATAGGTGAGAAATTGTATTTACTTATATTACTTGTGTCACGATTATATGCTACTATTTTAAAAGTGAATTAATTAAGTTAATGTGAGAGATAAATCATAAAACATGGATAATAATACTCAGTTTAGAGTATATTGGTAAGGCAGAATTATACCAGGACTAGTTGGACGGGATAGTACAACTAGGTGGGGTTAAGAAAATCGTTAGGTGTGCACATTAGTGGAGGAGTGAGTATGTCCTCAAGAGAGTGCGATACTAACTTAAATATGAAGCGCGTTCATTTATTTTAATTACCGCAGTTAATTCACTTGCTAAATATTTTCAAAATGTTTTGGATTCTAACCCTTGTTATAAAACTATTTTCAAAACCTTTTAGGTGTCCAGCCATAGGGACGCTAGGATTAATATTCTATTCCAGGGACACGAAGCTGTGACATATGTGGATGCTAGAAGAATCTTGGATTAGACGCATCATTCATTCTTTTCTAGAGTAGGAATCATCTATCAGTTTCAGTTTTATTTAGGGCTTGTCGTCCAGACTTTTCAGTACAGTTTTCAGATTTATATTTAGATGTTGGATGTTTGTTATTGGACTATTTACTTTGGTGGACGATGGCTTATTGGGAAAATAGTTTAATTAATTATTCAGTTGATTTAATTCAGTCATTGTGTATAACTCATATTATATTTCCACATGTTATTATTTTGTTTGATTAAAGATAAAAATTTGGCACCGCCTTTTTGGAATACTAGGTGGTTAGTAAGTTGAACAAAAAAAAAGGTTTTCGACAGTGATGCTAAGAATGAACCAACTGGGATTCCTGTTTTAATTTGATATAGTACTGACCACCCCATATTTTATTAGGAGAGGTGATACAAATGGTATTAGAACATCAGGTTCTAGCATCCTTAGGATCTATACGGCTTTTCACATTTCAGTTTAGCATTCTTTGATATAGTGCCATATCATAAGAGTGTTTGTGACACCCCGACTAATTAAATACCGTGTAGCTACTCCTTTAATAAATTAATACAAAATGCCAAGTTGGTTCAGTTCATAGCATCACTGTCGAAAAACATTTTAACAATTACTAGCCACCTAATATTTAAAAAGTGAGTTGTCAAATTTTATTAAATTTGATTAAGAAAATACTAATTCTGGAGGGATACTCCTCCCAACAATCCAAATACAGGAATAAGCAAATACTAAGTCTGCATCACTAAATTAATTACAACCCAAAATCTGATATAACTGGATAAATAAAGTGTCTAAGAGAAATGGGGCGACATGCCCAACAGATGAGAAAAATCTGATAACATAGAGTCAAGATCGAAAGTGGAGGCGTCTACTGTCAAGGTCCTGTAACTTCCACAGCAGCTACAGTACGTCACCTGAATGGAACTCCTATGCATGGTGTCCTTGTGGCTGGGCACCTAAAAGGTTTTACAAAAAAAAAAAATTTGGAAGCAAATGGGTCAGATCATGATGGTGAAAACAGTTTAAAAAATATAGCAAGTGTTTTAATGACATAAAACAATGAATTCAAAATACATGTTAAGACGTGCTCTCACATGAGATACTCACCTCTCGACTATGTGTGCACTCCTAACGCATCCGAAATCGAATCTAGTTATGCCCGTATCTAACTGGTCCAATATAAAAACTAACGTTACTATATGATTCACGATTTAATTCCCGACATCTTATTTTAAATAAAGTGTTTTACTCTTCTACACAGTTTCCCATTTTAGTACTACTAAACACTAGAGATCCTCTATTTTATCTTTTACAAAATGTTGATATTATGGATACTCACATTTATACATCACATTTATTCTCCAGGATCAACGGATATTTCCCAGTCTGAAATGATATGCCCCAAAAACTGAACCTCCTTCAGCCAAAATCCACATTTCTCATACTTTGCATAAAGCTCGTTCTGACGTAGCGTCTGCAAAACCTGCCTCGAATGTTTGGCGTGCTCCTCTTCTGTCTGGGAGTAAACTAGGATGTCATCAATAAAGACGATGACGAACTGGTCTAGGAACTCTCTGAACACCATCAAGTTCATAAACACGACTGGAGCGTTGTTCAAGCCAAAAGGCATAACTCAAAATTCGTAGGAACCATACCTCATCAAGAAAGCAGTCTTCGAGACGTCCTGTTCCCTGATACGCAACTGATGGTATCCAGATCGCAAATCAATCTTTGAGAAGAAGAAGGCTCCTCTCAACTGGTCAAATAAGTCATCAATTTAGGAAAACGGATACTTATTCCGTATCGTGACTTTATTCAACTCCCGGTAATCTACACACAACCTCAACGATCCATCCCTCTTCTTTATGAACAACACAGGGGCACCCCATGGTGAAGTACTCCTCTGGATAAACCCCTGACCCAACAACTGCCCTATTTGATCCTTTATCTCTCTCATCTCCGCTGGAGCCATACAGTATGGTGCGCGGGCAATGGGCCAAGTTCCCGACGTCAAATCAATAATAAAATCTATCTCTCTACTAGGAGGTAATCCAGGTATATCCTGGAATACATCAGCAAAATCTCTAACGATTGGAATCGAATCAAGTGGTATCACCACTTCCTTAGAGGTCTCCTCCTCTATATAGTACAAATGAGTGGACGATCCTCCCTTAGGGTGAGGCATCCCCACTAGAAACATCTCCTGCCCGGGAATGGCAAAAATAATACTCCTACTGAAACAGTCAATCATGGCTCGATACGCAACTAGCCAATCCATACCAACTATTGCATCGTACTCAGTCATCTCTAATACTAGCATATCAGTGGGTAAAGTAAATCTCCCTATTTCTATACCCACACCTCTACAAATAAGGGAAATCACAGAAACCCTACTCAACGGTGAATCTACACAAGTAATCGTGCTCTCTACAGTGTCTAATAACCCCAAAGTGTGTGCAAATCTCGTGGCAATGAAACAATATGTGGCCCCCGTATCAAATAAAATACTCCCCATAGTCCCCTGAATAGAGAACTTACCCTCAATGACAGGTGGATCCTGTGAGACTGTGGCCTGCTGGAGCTGATACACTCTCCCATACTAAAGCTGTCCCTGCTGGAGTGGGACCGCTGGGATGGGTGGTAATGTTGCCATCTGTGGTGGTGCTGGGAGGGCGACGGGAAACATAGTCCTCTGTGGCTCGTGTCGAGCACTCTATTACTGCTACTGTGGGCCCCTGCCCCTATCAGGACAATCCTGGCATTTGTGACCAATCTTGCCACAAACGAAACACTTCCCTGGGAAGTTTCCCCCTCGCTGTCCGTACTGCCCTCGGCCCTGATGGCCTTTACCATTCCTACCTTGACCATGCTGGGCCTGCTGGAACTGCTGCTGCTGACCATTCTGGCCCTGCTGGCCGTTCTGACCCTGATGGCCATGTCTGAAACTTCCCTGACCATTTCGGAAACCCCCAGATCTGAATCTCTTAGGATCCCCCTGTTGGAAACCCTGATCACCCTGCCTGTGCTGACCCTGAGCAGATTGTGCCCCGCCGGCACCATTTCCCCCTGTCCTGCCCTAATGGTTGGACTCTCCTGATCTCTTACTCTCAGACATGTGGAAGCGATGATCCTAGCAATGAAGTAGTGTTGTGTTAACCACATCAGAGTAAGTGGCCAACGAGAGATTTCCTAACAAGTGCTGTCGGATCCTCCAAGTCAATCTGTCCATAAACTTCTGAATCCTCTTCTCCTCAGTCAGAATCTCATCGGGAACAATGTTCAATAGATTAGTGAATTCGGCCTCATACTCAGCCATAGTCTTTCCCTCCTGCTTGAGGTTCATTAACTTCCTCCTCATTTCGATGTGAACGGTTGATGGAAAATATTTATTGTCGAACCGCACCCAGAACTTTTGAATTGAAAGGGAATCTCTCTCCTCCGGGGTGGTAATGGACTCCCACCATTGTAATGATGATCCTACTAGCTTAAAAGTAGCTAGTATCTTCTTCTGAACATCCGTGCACTTGTACATCCTCAAGTGCCTTTGAATGTCCTTCCTCCACTGACTAGACACAACAACATCGGAGCTACCTGCAAACTTCGGAGGGTGTGCTTTCTGAAAAGCATCACGGACGCATTCCCAAGCAGACGGGAATGCATGAGCCTGAACTGGCGCGGCTACCGGCACCTGAGGTGGTGCCTGTTACACAACTGCGAGGGCGGCATTTACTTCTTGGGCTACAATGGCTGCAACCTCTGCGGCATTCATGATGCCCTGAACTGGTGCAGGCTGTGGTTCAGGCTGAGCATCCCTAGGAACTCATTGTGCACATCGTGGAGGCATATGAAATGAGAGTAAAGTATTATGAGTTTGCAGTTATTATCTCAAAATAGCTGAAGAGCGAATCATACATAAAAGAATACAACAATTATAACATATAGGGCTCTACATCAAAGAAAGCTCAGCGAAAACATAACAACCCGTACAGATCCTAAGGACACTAGAACCTGATGCTCTGATACCACCTATGACACCCCGAGTAATTAAATACCCTGTAGCTACTCCTTTATTATATTAATAAAAAATGCCAAGTTGGTTCAGTTCATAGCATCACTGTCGAAAAACGTTTTAACAATTACTAGCCACCTAATATTTAAAAACTGAGTTGTGAAATTTAATTAAATCTGATTAACATGCAATGAGAAGATTATGAACTTCTAACATAACCACCACAACATAATGACAGTAGAATAACCATGAAATAGTAATGAGTCTGGAGGGATAATCCTCCCAACAATCCAAATACAGGAATAAGCAAATACTAAGTCTGCATCACTAAATTAATTACAACCCAAAATCTGATATAACTGGATAAATAAAGTGTCTAAGAGAAATGGGGCGACATGACCAACAGATGAGAAAAATCTGATAACATAGAGTCAAGATCGAAAGTGGAGGCGTCTACTGTCAAGGTACTGTAACTTCCACAGCAGCTACAGTACGTCACCTGAATGGAACTCCTATGCATGGTGTCCTTGTGGCTGGGCACCTAAAACGTTTTACAAAAAAAAAAGATTTGGAAGTAAACGGGTCAGAGCCCGATGGTGAAAACCGTTTAAAAAATATAGCAAGTGTTTTAATGACATAAAATAATGAATGCGAAATACATGTTAGGACGTGCTCTCACATGAGATACTCACTCTCGACTATCTGTGCACTCCTAACGTATCCGAAATCGAATCTAGTTATGCCCGTATCTAACTGGTCCAATATAAAATCTAACGTTACTATACGATTCAAGATTTTATTCCCGACATCTTATTTTAACTAGAGTGTTTTACTCTTCTACACAGTTTCCCATTTTAGTACTACTAAACACTAGAGATCCTCTATTTTATCTTTTACAAAACGTTGATATTATGGATACTCATATTTATACATCACAGTTCATTTCAATTAATAGTATATTATTCACATCATAAATATACAATACTAGCACCCCGAGACTAAGCTGTGGTGAACACATACTCTGCTATCCAATCCTGGTACATCACGTACATGAGGATCACGCATTCCGAATCTCTCAGGAATCGTTCTCAAATAAAAACAATCACACAAAATGGAGGCGAACATAGTTCACATCACATGGGTCACACACATACCTACGCTCCCATGATCAGCAGACTTATTAACTTCTCAATAAGTCCTTCTCTGACCTATGTCCTCGAGGTACCAATCTAAATCCCCCCGTAGGTACACAAAGATTAGATGGACCTAATCGAACACGTACCTCTTGTGATAGCAAGTATGGTAGGTATGTTTTACACATAAAACCACATATACTAAGCATTCGCACATCTTAAATATCTCGAATTATTAATATAGGTATGCTTCTCATTCTTATACCTTCATTTAATGTTATATGTTTACAAGTCCCCGATTTGTATATTAATGTTGTCAACCCTTCTCACATCGTAATTAGGTATTCGTTTCATATTCCACAAATGTCATCCGAATTACTATGAGGTTCTAAGTTCTACTCCTCAACTTACCCCTATTCTCACAATTATACCCACTAGTCAATAAGGGAAGGTTAATTCTTAATTATTTAAGTCTACGGAACATTTGAAATAAAATCAGGCCAAAAAGGTCATTCTGTCAACTCGTTAGAAGTCTCGTTCGAACGAATGTTGATCGAACGAAAGGCTTCAAATGAACTACCAACTTGTTAGAAGGGATACTGTCATCTCATTAGAAGCTCGTTCTAACGAGGTCGTTCGAACAACCTGGGCAGGTCTTCTAACGAGATGGCAGACTGCGCTCAGAAATTCCCCCAATTTATTTTTCTTCAGATTTCTCTCCTCTAAATCCCCACTAAGATCATCCCAATTAAGTTTTAACGTTTTTAAACTACTCTTAGTCCTCCCAAGTCACCCTTTAACATATATTTGGGGTCAATGCTTCCTAAATTAACATGTAATCATCAAAATTCCCAAACATTATCCCAAACCCTATAAGCATGAAGCCAAAATTTTAACGTCTACAATTTCTCCTTATAGATCCGTTTTTAAATTATCACAAGGTACATTTTGGATATGGAATTCATTCATTACCATTTTACATGCAATCCCTATATAAGATTATGAGTTCTATCTCCAACTTCATAGGTTTTTCATCAAACTTTTAATACAAGACCTATATTCAATCCTAAGCATGGAGGAAACATTCAGTTGAAATTATGTAATTAAACCACTTGCCTTAGATGTTCTGATTTGATGTTGAAAGGTGAAAGTTGGTTCTCCTCTTTCTCTCTTCAAATTTCTCCCAAAGATGGTGATGGTGGCTAGAGTTTCTTTTGGAACCTTTTAAGACTCTCCCTATAACTCCCGTAGCCCACTTCTTGTTAAATGCTGAATTATGAACTTAGTGGGTTTATTTATAATAAAAAATTAACCTCTAAAATTCCTAGGTTTTAATTCCCCTATTTTTAAAATTACCAAAATACCCTTCTAGGTTTCCAGTATGGCCCAAAAATGCCCCAGGACCCAAACTAAACCCCCGACTAGTGTTTTCTGACTATTTCGACCCTTCTGGACATGTTGGTGCACTCAAAATGACCATTCGGTTGATAAAAATGTAATTCACTTTTTAATTCAAATAATTTCATTCCTGACGCGACTGACACGCGCGTCCCAACTAAATTTCCAAATTGTCGTATTTCTGCCTCGCGACAATTTTAACATTTTCAATACATGAAATTTTCAATTATAACATCATAATAAAATAACAACTCACATCTCGCTAGTATTTATACCCGGAGTAATTCCCAATTAATTCTCATTTAATTTAATTAATCCTTTAAATTAAAATCAATAAAATTACGGGGTATTACAGTGTTGTATTCCTATACGTTTGCGCAATTATGTTCTTCTGCCAATTTCTTTATATTTGATGGTGAACTCATATGATTCGATTCTTATTTTTGATGCCGCCCAGGAGAGAGAGAGAGAGAAGCTAGGGCAGTAGGGGGAGATGAGACTAGAGAGGCTCATCAGGGGCCAGTAACTCCCAGAGATGATTTCGGCTACACAGGTAACTGAATTAGTGTCATAGGTAGTTGAAGAAATAATGATCGCAATGGAAAGGTACTTACCATAAGATCATCCATAGGTGTTAGTGGTACCGTATGTTCAGGCCCACCCGGGGCCATCGGAATGGCAGCAAGTATGAGAGGTCTTTCAAAAAGGCCATCCACCAGAGTTTTGAGGAGTTTTTGATGTGGTGTTACCGTCTCAGTGGAAGAGAGATATTCAGCGTCACCTACACATGGTATATTGCAATGAGTTGAAGAAGCAAATGCTAGCCACTTTTAGGTTAGTGGCAGTAGCATTACAGTGGTGGGAGTCGATCACCAGAGTTGAAGAAAGGGATACATTAACTATTGCAGAGTTTTGGGTTAGGTTCGACCGTCAGTATTTCTCACCAGTAGTTAAGGCCCAAACGAGGAGAAAATTCAGTGGGGTGACATAGGGGGACCATTCAGTGGACGATTATGAGGAAGAATTCACTCGTTCGGAAAATTTTATACCGGATAAGGTCAGCAACGAAGAAAGAAAGAAGTCGAGGTTCATGGATGGGTTAGTCTGGAGGATCAGGCAATATTTTATTGGAATACCCTCATTAGTAGCTTATACAGACGTCATTAATGCAACACTCCTACACTGCCTGGAATATCACTTCCACATGAAGGGAAGCAGAAGGGGAGTGGAACACAACTAGTTGGATAAAGCAGGAAGGAAAAATACTAGTGGGGTATCCCAGAGTAGACAGGGGGAGGATTTTCGATAGGGGAATCAGGACAGATGATTTAGATATGGGGGCTATCGACAGGATATCGAGGACTTCCAACAAGGCCAGCAAGAAAGGGATCAGTGGCATGGTGACTTTAATAGGAGGTGTTTCGCTTGTGGGTAAGCGGGACACGTGAAGAGAGATTGTCCTAATCAAGGCAAGGTTCAATTACAGGACAAGGTTCTGGATGTACAACCACTACAAAAAGTTATGGGTACGTTCTGGCAGGGGGAAGCCACCCAAGGACCCAAGGATCAACCACGATTGCTAGAGTATGGAGCTAATTATCCTTATTCTATGGGTATGGGGTATCTTTTGGGTGGCAGTCAATATAAAATTATATTCACTAGAGCTTGTGGGTAAGTCAAATTGAGTGGGTGCGCTAGCTGTAGCAGCCACATTACATATATATATTTTCGTGGGGTAGCAGATTTCTCTGGTGTTAACTATGAGAGAGTGGGGGGTGTACACAGAGAGAAGGTTGGTATTATGAAAGGAGTTACTATTTTTGAGAATTATGGGAGTAGGTTATATAATTTTTCCTAACATCGGTGGGATTGCGATGGATTTGAACTATTATGGATAGTGATGGTAAGTTTTGGTATTCGCAACACCAAGGGATGAATGACTTTTACTAGGTGTCAACTGAGAGGGCGTCTAGACCATATATGTGTGTATATATGTTGTATTGTGTGGTGCGATAGACACATAAGGATGTCTTACGTTCTTGTAGTTTATCCCGGTAAGTAGGGGTGTCTATTGAAGTGAATCAGGATGGCTAGATTTATTTTCGAGCAGGGGGAGATAGCTCGGGGTTTATTTTGTGGAAGAACTAGTGACAGTAAGGGCGCAGTATTTCATGTTGTCTTTTGTATCATAAGACTAGGCGTGTATGCTTTTGTGTTAAGAGACAAGTATTTAGGGGTACGTGATATGGACTGAGGGTCTAACATATCTCAACGACCAATAATGTTAGGTAGTAGTGTATCAGGGGGGTTTCTTGTTTGGATTTCGCTTTGCAAGACATCCCATGAATGAAACTTAGCGCAACGTTGGAAGTGGGGAGATGTTTGGTCGTTAGTACATGGGTTGGGTACCCTGGATATTATTCATATATGTGATATAACAATGGTTTGGAAGTTATATTATGGGTTATGGCTAGCATAGTCGGGTAACTTTTGTGCGGTTAAGCACGTGGATAGGGTATATGGGCACCCAGGTTAATTAGGGTAACTTTCGTGCTGTTAAGCATGGGTACAAGGTGCATGGGCCCCGTGGTTACTTAAATTGCATATTTGTGTAACTCATAGTTAGAAGCGAGAGAGATAGATGTAGCAAGCTTAGAGGTACAGGACTAGGGAGTGATTTTAGAAGCTTAGAGCACTATGCCTGTCTTAATTTCGAGGACGAACTTCCTTTGTAGGGGGGGGGGGGGGAGTATGTAACACCCAATAATTTAGAGGATTTAGTATTTAATTATTTTTGGGATATATAAAAATATTTAAATTAGAGAAATTTAAAATTTTAATTTGGAGAATTTAATTTAGTGGGAAGAATTATTTACATTTGGCGACTTTAAGCTTAATTATTCGAAATTTTGTCGCATTTTGAGGTAAAAAATGGGAGAATGTTATAAAGAATTTTGGATGACAATTCTTAGTGGGTGGTTCAGTCCGGATGGGTCGAGATAGTCAAAAAAGAATACCCGGGGGTAATAATCTGGTCTCAGAGCATTTTTGGACATAGTCGGGCCCACACGGGGGATTTGGGCCATTTTAATTATGCCCATGTGACCAAAAATGGGATTAGCAATTTTAAACCTAATTGAGTGAGTGCTGAACAACAGTTGACACGAATCTAAACCTTGAACTTGAGACGGAATTAGGGGAAACAAATCAAGAGCCAATTAGGGATCTTTTGGAGTCAAATTAAAGGACAAAGTGAGTATTGATCATCAACCACCCTCTGCACCAACGGATCAGACACTACGAACAATTCCAGGCAAGTGGTTAACTGTTGTGATTCTTAAAATAGGTGATAGCCAATTCATATTATGGTAGGTGTATATGAAAATTCGTTTTGGGTGTGTAACTGATTAGGCATAAATTTTTCCTAATTTATCCCTTGATTTAGTTACTTATAGCACCTCAAACAACGTAATTAAGTTGGATTTATCTCATAATCGTGCTACTGATTGATTCTAATGAGTAAACCGAGTTTCTGGTATTTTTTACTGATTTTATAGGTATTTGATGTCAAGAAACGGAAGAAAGAAATCGGAAGAATCAAGAAAGAAAGAAGGAAAAGTCAAAAGGGCAAAAGTGGAATTTCCGCCCGGAATTCAGATGAGGTACCTGAAGAGAAGTTGAAGACATCTTATTCAAGAGTACATAGGAAGAAACGACACCTCAATCAGAATCCCGGAACAAAAGTTATGAGCAGTCAAAGTTGAGCTAAAAGTCAAATAGCCGGACCGGTCCGCCCCTACCCCGGACCGGTCCGCTTTGCCAAACTCTAGAAGGTCCCGGACCACAAGAAAACCGAAGAGGGAAAAATAAAAGGAACCGGTCTGCCCCGAGACCGATCTGCCCCAAAATAAAAAGAACTGATCTTCTTTGGAGGCAGACCGGTCCGCCTAAGGCCCAGACCGGTCCGGGTTTCGAGATTTGCAAATCCTATCTCTTCCTAAAAAGACTCCTAGTGTAGACGAACTCCTAAATTGTTGTAGGGTATAAAAACCCGATTTATTATTGTTATTGATACGGAGAATTAGTAGTATCTTTCCTCTCCTTTTCCAGAAACCCTAGTTTATCTAACAATTTCAGTTTTAATTCAAAGATTGAAGATTTATTCAGTGATTTTTGTGAGTATCAGTTTCATTCATTTGTTACACTTATTGCTTGGGAAATTTTAGTAAGTATTTCTTATTTCTAATTATTTTGTACATCTAATTACCATTTTCCTTAGATTAATTATGAATTCCTGCACATCAATCATTGTTTTCATTAAATTCAGCATGTTAGGCTAGATTTTCCAAGGCCGGGGTACATGAACCCAACCTGATGTGTTAGTGTGTGCGTATAAAATTAATTCGATGAATTTAGTGATTGATTATGATCATATTGTGTAGTTACACAATAATTGTATATCTTTATATCTCGTTTGCCTCTGGGTACTCGTGATGATTTAGAGTGCAATTTGAGTGTCACTATCGCGATACTGATTTACTCATCCTCAGATTAGGTATGACGCGGGCTTGAAACTCGTATACATAATTCTTGGGAGTACTAAATTTCGGGTCAGATCAATCAGATAAATTTATGATTAATATTATCACTACACTACACTAGGGTTGAGGGATTGTATTCCCGTCCTATTTTTCTCATCATTTAAACAAAAAGTTTCGAATCATCGTTCATTCTTAAATTCGGTAGATTAGTATAGTTGCATTTCTTAATAATTTCTTTATCGCATTTAGCTGTAATCAATCTCAAAACCAAATCAATTTTTCATTTTTTTTAGTGACAAAGTTAGGGTCTTTCCATCTCTTCTCGTCGTCACAAATCTGTTGTCCCTTTTTCCTGAGGATCGATACCCAACTTACTGGGATTATTACTTGAGCGACAGGCTTGCACTTGAGCCTAGAGTGAACGCATTTCTGAGACACATTTTCAGTCGCTTCAGTAACCATAATTGAAAATGGGTTTTTCCGAATTAGAGTAATGGATAGATTTAATTACTCAATGAATGCTAAGTTATGAATTGGGAATGTTGAGATTGGATTGTAGGGTGAATTATAGTATATATTGGTGATTAATTTGACTGAGAATGCTGAGGTCGAATTCGGTAAAACGAGATCCGGGTGAAAAACCAAAATTGGATATACCTAGAGTTACATATAAATTTGATGATAAATTAAGGTGTCTAGGATGTTTAGAACCTTTTTCTTATGCGGAGGCATAGTTAGTTGTTCTTGGGTTAGAACAGTGGAGGAGATAAAACCTTGGAGAAATTCATCAATGGAGAAACAGAAGGTCAGAGAAGGAGCATACATATTCGATCGATCGATGGAAAGGATCGATCGATCGATGGTCCCATATTTTTGGTTGATTGGATAGTTTATTATATAAAGGGAAATTAATTTAAGATTTATTGCCCTACTTTTTATTTAGTGATAAATGCATATGAATCACATATTCTTTAACAATTATAAGGGGATATAATTGGGTTTAGAAGGGTAATGATTGGATGTCTCAAGGGATGAATTTGGGAAATAAATTTTAGTATTAATTTAAAGACCGAGGGAAATTTTTCGGGTATTGTAGTTGAGTGGCACTACATTATTAAATGAATTGAGGTGTAATTAATTAATTAGGGGACATAATATAGAATCGGGTATTAACGATGGTACGAGCCAAGTGAGTGAGTCCAGGTATATTGGTTGGGCGACACCAAGTATTAAATTAATTGATGTGTGAATTAATTAAATTAGATTCGGACTGTAGACTATGGAATGTAATAAATTAATTAAGGAGAAAATTAATTAATTTGAGTCTGACCATAGACTCGGGAATATATACAGGTTAGTGTTACGGGTTTTAGTACACGATAATGCTAGGATTTATATATATATATATATATATATATATATATATATATATATTGATATACCCGTTTATATCCTCCGCCTGACTGATGATAACCTCCAAACGGACGACCCTACGAGGGGCCGACCCCTCCAACAGGCTCCATACGACCCCTCAGAGGGGCCGACCCTTCACCAGGCTCCAGACGACCCTACGAGGGGCCGACCCTTCACCAGGCCCCAGACGACCCTACGAGGGGCCGACCCTTCACCAGGCTCCAGACGACCCTACGAGGGTACGACAGTACGAGGCCAGAATTGGGCCAGGCTCACTACTGGAAGAAACTTTGCCCTCGGCCTCGGCTCATAGGCCGAGGGTGACATCATGACAGCGCGTGGTTTGGGAGACGTGTGGAACAGTGCGCGTGAGGCTCACATGGCACGTGGAAGACCGTTATAACCAAATCACACCCTCACGTGAGGGAATATTATGTCATAATTTGGCATCTACAGGTGTCAACAGGGGATTGGCTAGATCAACATTCACAATCACCATGCATACTAGGGGGGTCCACTACACCCCCCAAGACCTATATATACTTGTCACCTACAACCCTACAGGGGATCGATCAATTAACCGTAGCCCTAGCTAAAACTCTGCTTGTAAACACAGTAGAGAGGGAGAGGGTTATGTGCATTGTATCCAAGGCCATTAGTGCCCATACTTAGTGGATCACACACTCAGAGTGGATGTAGGCCAAATTGGCTGAACCACTATACATCATTGTCTTATCACCTCTTATACTCATCCCCTTCTACATACTTATACACATATACATCTCTATGGCTGCCATGGCTGCTACTGTTTGAGCTCACTATCACTTATCTGGTGGTGCTAAATCTTAGAATCATCAGTTTGGCGCCGTCTGTGGGAACGAGAAGACATCTCTTCCTTTGTACAGCTTGACCTCACTGGGCACTCTGGTGGTGAACCAACACTCCCCCTGAGAGGAGGTATTTTACCATTAAAAGAGACCCACTAAGGTTCCCAAGCTCACCAGTATTTTCTTCAGTTCAAATTTTCATAGCTCAAGCACATGGCACCTGAGATGCCACCACCACCACTTCCCCCGCCGGATGAGGGGGAAGACCCAGTTCCAGTCATCCGCCGCCTCAGTCTGAGATGGATGATGTGGCGGCAACCCTAAAGTCTCTGGTAGCAAGCCAGCGGATGATGCAAGAGAAATTCACAGCTCTAAGACAGAACATACTAAGAGCACCAGGGGTTTCACCTGAGATGATTACTCCGGCAGCAGCTCCAGGGAAGCATGAGGCCAGGGGACCACCCCAGGCACCACGCAAAGACCTGCCACCCCCTCAGCGGCGTAGGGATATTGCTGACCCCCGGCATCTACGCCTGGGGAGGTAAGAAAACCCTTGCCCTGAGGATAGGTATGGAGATATGGAGGGAGAGGAGGCTCCTATAGAGTGCTGGGAACCTTACGAGGTCTCCAAAAATACTGTGCGACCCCTCCAGGACAGTAGGGGAAAGTTCCGGAGACCAAACCCTGATGATCGCCCAAGAGGCTCTGCTTTTGATCGCTTGAGTAGGGGGTCGGCCTTTGAGAGGCTAGGCCCAGTAAATGACCTGCGGGAACAGTTGTCCAGTCCAAGAAGCGCCGCGAGATCCAGGAGGGAGGCAGCAGATGGCCGACCCCGAGGACGAGATGACGGCCAAAGGGAAGTGAACAGCCGACACAGGCCTGCTGCAGAAGAACCCTCCGTCCACCTCGGAGAGGCAGTAGGGGATAACATCGGCCAGGCCGACCCTGTGAGGCCCTGGAATGACTCAATCCAGCGGTTAGAGGATAAGATTGGTGATATATTGAAGAGCCGAGACCCTCTTCAGAGGGGGTACACCATAGGCTCACCCTTTGTGGCAAAGATAGTCAACTTCCCCACGCCATCAAAGTTCAAGCCACCCGTGGTCACCCCAAGGTATGATGGGAGCACCAACCCCGTCCACCATGTGGAGATGTATCAATCGGTAGCAGACATATACTCTATCTCAGATGAGACGAGGTGTCATGCTTTCTCTGGTACCTTGATAGGGGCTGCGCATGTCTGGTACACGTGTCTTCCAAAAAATTCCATTGAAAGCTTCAAGAAGTTGGTAGACCTGTTCATCCATAACTTCTGCTTTGGGGTGAGGCCACAAAAGAAGACCACCCACCTGCTCTATGTTAAGCAGGGGAAGAGTGAGAGTCTGAGGGACTATATAGCCAGATTCAATAAGGAGAAGCTGGAGGTGGAAGACTATGAGGAGAGCATAGCTATGACAGCCCTGATTGGAGGACTCCAAAAGGGGAAGATGTTATGGAAGCTTGCTGAAGACCCTCCGAGGACGATGGCCGAACTGTTGTCGACAGCAGGAAAGGTGATGAACGCCGAAGAGGCGATGGCTGCAAAATATGAAGACGAAAGAGGAGGTGCTAGTGGGAGTAAATACCCTAAGAAGAACAAGGAGGGGAGGAAGAGGTCCTCAGATGACAAGTTCGTGGGGTACACCCCTCTGACGGTCAGCTGTGAATAGATTCTCAATGAGATTAAGAGTGGCCGGTCCCTGAAGTGGCCTGAGAAGCTGAGGGCAGCCCCCGACAAGAGGAATAAGAACCTGTGGTGTGAGTTTCACCAAGACCACGGCCACGTAACGGACAAATGCTTTGCTCTGAAAGACGAGATTGAGAAGATGCTGAAGGAAGGGAAGCTCAGAAAGTACGTCCACAAAGGTGCCTTCAAGAGGGGCCGAGGGGACGACCCCAGAAAGAAGCGAGGCGATGCATGCAGAGAAGGTCCTCAAAAAAGAGGGGACGACCCTTCTGATGATGAGGACGACCCTGACCTCCCACCGAGAGACAACCATGGCCCTGTCAAGAGGCTTAATATGATCTCGCTCAGAGTGGGAATGATCTCCGGGGGTCTCGCAAGAGGAGGGTCTGAGGTCGCCGATAGGAAGGCCCATGTGGCTGAGGCCAAGGCAGTGGCGAAGACGGTACACGCAACCTCCCTGGAGGTCAAGTCAGAAAAGAGGAAGAAGGTTGATATGGACACACTGATAGTGGGGTTTTCAAGAATGGACTTTAAAGGCCTCTTAGCCCCACATGATGACCCTCTCGTCATCACTACCAGGGTGCACGGATGTGAGGTGCCGAGGATCTTGGTAGACGGGGGTAGTTCTACAGATGTGATGTTTTGGCCATGCTTCAAAGCCTTGGGTCTCAGCTGTGCTAGACTCGTCCCCTACCATCATCCATTGATTGGGTTCAGTGGGGAAAAGGTTCACCCCCTTGGGGTATATGAGGCCGATGTGAGGATGGGGGACGAGTGGCCGAGATGGCTCACCAAGAAGGTCAGTTTCTTTATGATGGATGAGCAGGTGTTTTCGGCCTACAACATCATACTGGGGCGTGTAGCCCTCAAGGGGTTTGAAGCCGTGCCATCTACGGTCCATCATATGATCAAATTTCCAACCCCTTACGGGGTGGGGGAAGTTCAGGGAGACCAGACGACAGCGAGAGAATGTTACTACAACTCTGCTGAAGAAAGGGAGGCACACAAGAGGGTTACAACCACTTATAATATTGATACCCTAGACCCCAGAGATGAAACGAAGCTGAAGAAAGGAGAGGCTGCAGAAGAGGTAGAATCCATCATCCTCGATGAGGATGACACGGAAAAAACCGTCCAAGTTGGCAAGTCTCTGAAGCCCAACATCAAGGAAGACCTCATTAAACTGTTGAGGAGAAGGCGAAGCATTTTCACCTGGAATCATGTAGATATGCTAGGGATTGACCCTGAAATCATGTGCCACAAGCTCAATGTGGTAGAGGGAGTGAATCCGGTGAAGCAGAAGAGGAGAATTTACTCCAGAGAAAAATATGAGGTCATCAGGGACGAGGTCAAAAAATTAGAAGACGCTGAATTTATCAGAGAGGTCATCTACCCTGAATGGCTATCCAATGCAGTCATTGTCCCAAAAGACAACGGCAAGTGGAGAATGTGCGTGGATTTCATAGACCTCAATAAGCACTGTCCCAAAGACAACTTCCCTCTCCCCCGCATTGACTAGATGGTAGATGCTACCGCAGGCCACGAGCTCATGAGGTTTATGGATGCCTATTCAGGGTATAACCAGATCTTCATGAACCCTGAAGACTCGGAGAGGACCGCCTTCATCACTGACAAGGGGACATACTGTTACAGGGTCATGCCCTTTGGCCTAAAAAATGCGAGGGCAACGTACCAGCGCCTCGTAAACAAAATGTTTGAAGACCAAATTGGGAAGTCTATGGAGGTCTACGTTGACGTCATGCTGACTAAGAGTCTGAAGGCAGAGGATCATGTGGCAGACCTGGAGAGGACCTTTAATACGATGGACAAATACAAGATGAAGCTTAATCCGGCCAAGTGTGTCTTCGGGGTCGGAGCAGGGAAGTTCTTGGGGTTCATTGTCAATCAAAGAGGCATCAAGGCCAATCCTGAAAAGATAAAGGCCCTTGTTGAAATGAAGACACCCAAGTCCATTAAAGACATTCAGAGGCTCACAGGGAGAGTTGTTGCCTTAAACAGGTTCGTGTCTAGGGCCACAGATAAGTGCTTGCCATTCTTCAAGACCCTTAGTAAGGCCTTCGAATGGAGTTAAGAGTGTGATGAGGCTTTCAGGGACCTGAAGACGTACTTAGGGTCTCCCTTGCTGCTATCACGACCCATGCAGGGTGAACGACTTTATGTGTACCTCGTCGTCTCAGAGTCGACCATCAGTGCAGCCATTGTGAGAGACGAAGACGGGATACAGAAGCCTGTGTATTTTAACAGCAAGGAACTCCAGGGGGCAGAGCAAAGATACCCGAGGATGGAGAAGTTGGCCTACGCCTTGATCCATGCCTCGAGGAAGATGAAGCCGTACTTCCAGTCCCATACAATGGTCATCCTCACCGACTCTCCTCTTAGGCAGGTCCTACACAAGCCAGAAAAATCAAGTAGGTTGATGGCCTGGGCTATAGAGCTGGGGGAGTTTGACATTGTGTATCAGCCTAGGACGACCATTAAGGGGTAGGCATTGGCAGACTTCGTGGCTGAGTTCACTTGGGAAGATGATGAGGCCGAGGGTGAGACCCTTGGGAAGGCGGATACAGAAGACAGACCCGCTGCCACACCCGCAGATAGGGCGGGGACAAGCACTGCTAGAAGGAAAGCGACTGAAAACGAAGAGGGAAGATACATCTTTAGACAGGGGTCCCTCTCTGAGGGAAATTTTTCAGAGGGAAAGACTCTGTGGAGCCTCTTCGTTGACGGGTCCTCCTGTGACAGCGGAAGTGGAGCTGGACTGATACTATCAGCACCCGATGGCACAGACGTCGAGTACGCGCTGAGGTTCAACTTCGAAGCTTCCAACAACGAGGCTTAATATGAGGCCTTAGTAGCAGGGCTCTCCTTGGCCAAGTCTCTTAGTGTCGGCCAGATTTTGGTCCATAGTGATTCAAGGCTAGTAGTGAATCAGATACTAGGAGCCTACGAGGCTAAGGACAAGAGGATGGCTAGCTACCTTGAGAAGGTGAGGTCATTACTAAAGGGCTTCAGAGAAGTGAAATTAAGGAGGATACCTAGGCTCGACAATGGCCTTGCTGATGCCCTCGCTAGGTTGGCCTCGGCAACAAGAACAAACATCAGGAGGACGTTCCCAGTAGAAATTTTGCTTCGGCCAACTATTGAGGACTCTGAGGGAACACTTAGCAATTGCCTAAATGTTTCTCAAGAAGCTTCGTGGATGGACCCCCTGATTAGATACATTAAAGAGGGTGAGATGCCAGAAGCAAGGCAAGAAAGGAAAAAGCTGAGGTACAGGGCTGCAAAATTCACTGTCATCGAAGACACCTTGTACAAAAAGGGGTTTTTGCTCCCCCTACTTAGGTGTGTGCATCCCTCAGAAGTCCCTTCCATTTTTCAAGATGTGCATGAAGGGTCGTGCTCAAGCCACATTGGGGGTAGATCCCTAGCGAAGAGGGTGATCACCCAAGGCTACTGGTGGCCGACCTTGGGGAAAGACGCTGCAGCATATGTAAAAAAGTGTGATAAATGCCAAAGATTTGCTACCATCCCTCATCAACCCCATCAGCCTCTTACCTCCATTACATCTCCGTGGCCGTTTGCAGTGTGGGGGATTGACCTGGTAGGACCCTTACCGAGAGCTGTCAACAACTATCGGTTCCTCATTGTAGTGATTGACTACTTCTCAAAGTGGGTGGAGGCCGAACCGATGGTCACGATTACAGAGCAGAAGACCTTCCAGTTCATCTGGAAAAATGTGATATGAAGATATGGCCTACCCATCACCCTCATCTCGGATAACGGGACTCAGTTCAAGAATGCCTCTCTACAGAAGTATTGTGAGAGGGTAAGTATCAAACAATTCTTCTCCACCCCAGGCCGACCTCAGGCCAATGGGCAAACCGAAGTTACGAACAGGACAATCCTAGATGGAATCAAGAAGAGGCTTGAGGAGGCAAAAGGAAGATGGGACGAGGAGTTTATGCCGTACTATGGGCATACATGACGACAGTGAGGACCTCTACCGGAGAAACCCCATTCATGCTAGCTTATGGCTCAGAAGCCGTCATCCCCACCGAAATTGAGTTTCCTACTCATAGGGTCCAAATGTACGACCCCCAGGGAAATGCGAAAGAGAGGAGACTCAACTTAGACCTGATTGAGGAAAGGAGGGAGGACGCTGAGATAAGGCAGGCTTCCTACCAGCAGAGGACCGCAAGGTTTTACAATCAGAGGGTGAAACAGAGGCCTATCGCAGTGGGGGACTTGGTCCTCAAGAAGACTTGGCAAAAGCCCAACAAGCTCCATCCTAATTGGCATGGCCCATATAGGGTCATCGATGAAGTTGTCCCAGGGACCTATAGACTAGAAAACCTAGAAGGGGAACCTTTTTCCAACCCCTGGAATGCAGATCATTTGAAGAAATACTATCAGTAGTGTTGTAAGGTCTTGATAGACCATAATGGTAATGAGAGTTGCTCCAATAGAACACTTTGGAAAATTAATGAGAAATATCGGTGTTTCCCTTATCCTGTGGTTATCAATCTAGCACGCATGGAAACATCTACAGAGAACCACCCTCGCCTATAATGAGGGACAGTGGAGGGGACGACCCCACCACTGTCCTCAAGAAAGACGAGGGTAGACATTGTTAAAAACCATTAATATGGTAAGTTGAACCCTCGGCTATAATGAGGGCCAGCGGAGGGGACGACCCCACCACTGTCCTCAAGAAAGACGAGGGTAGACATTGTTAAAAACCATTAATTTGGTAAGTTGAACCCTCGGATATAATGAGGTCCAGTGGAGGGGATGACCCCACCACTGTCCTCAAGAAAGACGAGGATAGACATTGTTAAAAACCATTAATTTGGTAAGTTGAACCCTTGGCTATAATGAGGGCCAGCGGAGGGGACGACCCCACCACTGTCCTCAAGAAAGACGAGGGTAGACATTGTTAAAAATCATTAATTTGGTAAGTTGAACCCTCGGCTATAATGAGGGCCAGCGGAGGGGACGACCCCACCACTGTCCTCAAGAAAGACGAGGGTAGACATTGTTAAAAACCATTAATTTGGTAAGTTGAACCCTCGGCTATAATGAGGGCCAGTGGAGGGGACGACCCCACCACTGTCCTCAAGAAAGACAAGGGTAGACATTGTTAAAAACCATTAATTTGGTAAGTTGAACCCTCGGTTATAATGAGGTCCAGCGGAGGGGACTACCCCACCACTGTCCTCAAGAAAGACGAGGGTAGACATTGTTAAAAACCATTAATTTGGTAAGTTGAACCCTCGGCTATAATGAGGGCCAGTGGAGGGGACGACCCCACCACTGTCCTCAAGAAAGACGAGGGTAGACTTTGTAAAAACCATTAATTTGGTAAGTTAATCCCTTGGCTATAATGAGGGCCAGTGGAGGGGACGACCCCGCCACTGGCCTCAAGAAAGACGAGGGTAGACTTTGTTAAAATCATGTTGGGTAATTTAATCCCTCGGCTTTAATGAGGGCCAGTGGAGGGGACGACCCCGCCACTGTCCTCAAAAAAGACGAGGGAAAGGTTAGTGGCTAACAAAAAATAGCAAATCATGCAATAAACTGATATAGAAGACAGTAAAGAAGACGATATGATATTAATGAAAGTGAGATACAAGATATCCAAGTGTTTTACAAAAAAGAGTACAAAAATAATAGATACATTGTGAGGGTATGGGCTACAGGATGCCACCCTAAGGGACAATGTCAGAGGGCAGAGCCTCAACATCCACTAAGGGGGTCTCTTCAATAACCATAACTGGTCGATCCTCAGACGTGCCGACCCCCTCAACCTGCACTTGGGATTCTACTTGGGACAGAGCCTCGGCGATCAGAGGGTCGTCCAATCCGACTGCCTCAATTGAAGGGCGGACCGATGAAACGACATCGCAAAATCTGAGGACGACCCATCGACAGGCCGTCCTGATCCCCCTCTCCAGATATTCAAGTCCAAAGCCCTGAAACTCGTCAAAAACCTTGTAAGCCTCAACAGCATTGGCCTCGACTTTTCTGACAGCTTCTGCGAGATCAGTCTTGTGCTTGGCTTCCATGTTGAGTAAAGCCTCATCCTTCTCCTTTATCAGTAAGTCCTTGGCCTGCTGGTCTGCATCATGCTGTCTCGTCAACTCATCTAGGGCCCTGGCATGCTCAGTCCTAGCACTCTCCAGTTCAGCCCTCGCAGTCTCGAGCTCTGTCTGCAAGTCAGCCTCATGCTGAATGGCCCTCTCAGTTTCATGAAACTTCTGTTGGTTCTCAGCCATCCACTTGGTGGCTGAGGTGAAGGCACAAACAGACTACACAAAAAATAAACAGATGTCAAGAGGGGTCGAGGGAATAGTTAGTGAAAGAATGAAATTAAAGATATGGGTCAGAACCAATACCTGTGCAAGGGCATGCAGACCGTAGTCATACACGTTGGCAGGGGGCATCTTTGATAAGAAGTCGTAGTCAACAGCCGAGGGTGCAGAGAACATTGAGGCCTTGGATGCCCTTAAGTTTGCGATGATTTGCCAGGTTTTGAGACCAGAAGTCCCCCATCTGGATGAAGAGGCCGTCCCCTCAGAGGCTTCGACCCTAGCCCTCATCCTAGAATCAGGCCGAGGGTCAACTGGGGCCTCAGGCTCCTTTCTTTTATTATTGTCGGTGGTCGGCTCCACCACCGTCGGCCCGACGGCCCTTATCTTCCTCGGATCCTGCTGAGGCTCCTTCCCTTTCTTCTTGGCCAGTCCAGATAACAAGCTGGGAGCAGTCATTTCCCAAAGATAGTCTGACGTACCTACAGGATGATCTGATAAAAGGACGACACGTTAGAAAATGCAGATCTAAAGAGAAAACACTTCAAAAATAGGTGAAGAATGGAAAATGTTCAGTATAACTCACATAGTTCTGTCAGAGGGCCGACCCTCAGACCAGCTTCTTTGAGGAACCGAGGGGTCATCAGGTCTTTGAATTTTGCAAGTTCACCCTCTCTCCCTCGTCCTCTCAGGTAATCAACAATGTCCTTCTCCTCCAGGCTAAGTCCAGGGTCTGATCTGGCCTTCATGGAGCGGTTAGACCATTTCCTGGGGACCCTTGGACCATCGGCGACAGGCTCCCACTCCCCAGAGATAAAGAAAAACCTCTTTTTCCAATCATGGTTGGAAGTTTGTGCCACATGGAGGAGCTTCTTCTCAGACCTCCTTGCCCCCAGGTGGTAATAACCAGGCTGTTTGGATGAGGAGGTGATGTTATAACAGCCCAAAAATAGGTCAGCCAAGGGCTCGTCGGTGAAGGCATTCTTCCATAAGGAAATATAGCCCAGGATTGTCCTCCAAGAGTTGGGAGGAAGTTGAGAGGGCGCAACACCAAGGGCAGATAGGATATCTACGATGGTAGTATGCAAAGGGAATCTGACTCCAACTTTGAACATCTGTTCATAAACTGCAACCTCTCCCTCGCCACAATCAAAAACCCTCTCATCCTCAGAGGGAACCCTCATAGTCACGCTGGGGGGCACTCCATAGGCATGCCTCCATATCAGGAGGTCACGATCCCTAACAGAGGAGATAAAGGACGAGGCATGGGAGGTATCAACTTCATCATCTATATCATCGTCCTCGTCCTCATCCCCGTCATCGGTCGGAGGGCCCTAGGGGAAAGCCACTTGGAAGGCATGGGGAGAAAGGGTTGTTACAGGGACTGCCTGAGAGGGGAACATGCCCTCGGCCTCTCGGCCTGGGCTTAGGTCAGATGTCTCACGTCTACCAGAAGGTCCAGCGCCAGTTGGCGAGGACGCTCTCTCGTCCATCTCACTTGAATGACACTCGACTGGATGATGGGACGACCCAAAGGACTCAAACGGTTCAAACGGTTTTATGGTGGCAAGACGAATGGGAAAGATGGGTCGTACCCAATTAAGGTCCGCCCCTCGTCTCCTCTTTTCCTCTTCCTCTACTCGTCTGATCTCTGTAAAAATCTTTTCTCTCAAGGATGGGAATTCAGACGCTAAACTGTAAAGCTTCCTAAGTATTAGAAGGGAAGGCCCTACACTTAAGGAATTTGGGGAACTTAACTACAAACAAGTTGTTAGTTGACCGAATTAGACTTTTGGATTAAAAAGGGAATTGATGATTTTCACTCAAGAACACTCAAGAACACTCAAGAACACTCAAGAACATCCAAGAAACAGTTGCCGGAGAAGACACCGGAAAAAGCTATGGGATAACCCAAAGAAAATGCAACCCCACAACCCTAAAAAGCAAATAGAAATGAAGGCAAAAGAGAGCGCTGGATGAAAGAGATTACCTGATAAAGAGAGCAAGAACATTGCTAGGCTTGAAGGGTTGAAGGCTGCAGAAAATGGCGATAAACTGATAAAAATTTAGAGAGAGAAGGCTTGGGCGCGAAGAAGAAGAAGAAGAAGAAGGAGAGAGAGTTTGAAAATTTCTTAAATACCTTAGCAATGAGTGGGCCCATTGACTAAGGCAGGACACAGCCCACGAGGAAGGCATCATTAGGGTGCAAGGCCCCAAGCGCAGTGTGCAGCCGCCATGCCTTGGAAACTGGAACAACAATGAGTATCTGCCCAGGTGTCATTCACCTAACTGATCATACATGCATCTCATTTAAAACACTATCCCTTAGCCATCTCAACAACACCTATGGCTAAGGGCTGGGGGTGATTGATATACCCATTTATATCCTCGGACTGGCTGATGATAACCTCCAAACGGACGACCCTACAAGGGGCCGACCCCTCCAACAGGCTCCATACGACCCCTCAGAGGGGCCGACCCTTCACCAGGCTCCAGACGACCCTACGAGGGTACGACAGTACGAGGCCAGAATTGGGCCAGGCTCACTACTGGAAGAAACTTTGCCCTCGGCCTCGGCTCATAGGCCGAGGGTGACATCATGACAGATCGTGGTTTGGGAGACGCGTGGAACAGTGCGCGTGAGGCTCACATGGCACGTGGAAGAGCGTTATAACCAAATCACACCCTCACGTGAGGGAATATTATGGCATCATTTGGCATCTACAGGTGTCAATAGGGGATTGGCTAGATCAGCATTCACATGCACCATGCATACTAGGGGGTACACTACACCCCCCAAGACCTATATATACTTATCACCTACAACCCTACAGGGGATCGATCAATTAACTGTAGCCCTAGATAAAACTCTGCTTGTACACACAGTAGAGAGGGAGAGGGTTATGTGCATTGTATCCAAGGCCATTAGTGCCCATACTTAGTGGATCACACACTCACAGTGGATGTAGGCCAAATTGGCTGAACCACTATACATCATTGTCTTATCACCTCTTATACTCATCCCCTTCTACATACTTATACACATATACATCTCTATGGCTGCCATGGCTGCTACTGTTTGAGCTCACTATCACTTATCTGGTGGTGCTAAATCTTAGCATCATATATATATATATATATATATATATATATATATATATATATATATATTGTGGTGATAGTGTATATGTATGTATGTACTCTGTGTGTGTGCTATTAAATATCAGTGGCTTGATATTTAATTAAATTTGTGCACTCTAGTGCTATTAAGGGAGTTTGCGCGTTGTGGGTGAATCCCCTAGATTGAGGAGTAGGGAGACTATATCCCCAGGTCATAGCTACTATTATATGGGTGAGGGGATTATCTCACTTTCAGGTAGGAAATATGACCGCGTCCAACGTTTATGTTTTTGGCCAATGATAAGCACCCAAAACTGTACATTTTATACCCCGAATAGACGTACTTTAGTTGCTAATTCTCGGCAATTTGGGTCTTATGCTCTTAAATATTCATTGTGGAGGCTTAATTGCAGTTGCGGTGTCAAAAGCTATATTTTCAGGCAATTTACAGTTAAAATTGGCTAAATTCCCTCTCCCGTAATCAAACCCGAGCCTAAACCTAACCCAAAGCATCACCCCAAGACTGTGTGTGATTAGTTTGTGTCTTTTTATATTTTTTTTTATATTTTTTTAGTTTGAGTAATTTTTATTTTTAGGATTTATTTAGAATTTCTAGGTTTATTATATATTTTTATTTAATTAGTGTAATTTTATTTTGATTTTTCTTAGTTATTAATTTTTAGGAGTTCATTTTTAGTTTTATTATATTTTACTTTTTAGATCTTTAGTTTTTATGTCTTTATTATGTTTTTAAGTTTATTTCTTTTATTTTAATTTTATTTTATATATTAGAAGTTTTATTTTCATTTTAGTTTTTATAGATTTTTTTTTAGGGTTATAGTTATTTTAGTTTTTTTTAGGGGTCACAAATTAAACACACACACACTATAACCAAACCCCTCACACCTTTGAACCCTATACACACACATACACCCAATCTCACCCACACCCTCATCCTACTTCCTATACACCCCACCACACCTTATCCCTCCTATTCATCTTCTTCCCTACGCCTCCACTATCTCTCTCTCTCCAAACTCCATAGCCACAATACCCTCTCCAACCACAATTACCTCCACACACAAACCATCCCACCTGCACCCAACTCAGGCGATCAACCCGGTCGGAACTCCTTACAACATGGGCCCCTTCGTCCAGACCCGTCTCCGGCCTACCTTCTGAATCTGATGCCGGCCAACCCAAACCGCGACGATCTTCCAGCGGCTGGCCAGCGTCAATGACCCGAAACCCTCACTGGCACCCTTATAGCCAAAACCTCTCTAACCTACTACAATCGATGACCAACCCGCGACCCCGGTTCGAAACCCAGCTACAAAAGCCTCAAACCCATTTACCTACTTTGCCCAACACATTTTGTCAGATCCAAAAATACAAACCAAAGACCAAAAGCCAAAATAACATAACTCTCACATGTTTTAAAACCAACTTATCCCCTTATGTCCAAAATACCCTCATTCTCCCCACTATCATGACCTCACACCCAAACCACACGAACCCTCTAATAATTCCCTAAACACCCTCACCTAAATACCTTCCACATTCCATACACTCTTATCCTACCATTTTTACCCCCGATGCTCCATGCATCTACTATTTAAAGGATGGAAGACCCCATTTAAAGAGATCTTTTGAGATAGAAATTAGAGAGAGAAGTAGATAGAGAAACACCATTTTTATTTTTTAGTAGTTTAGTTTTTTTTATTCTTTTTAGATTAGAGAGAAAATTCAATAAATTAAGTGTTGTAATTAATTGAGATGAATGAAGAATTGAAGAATTAATGCAATTAAAGGCAATTTTGGTTTGATTACTCCTCTCTGATTTTCATTTTATGCTCTTATTTGATTCTAATTTTTATTGGATGATGGTTATGGAGGGCTAATCAACCCATTCAAGGGATGACTTGAAACCCTCATGAATCCAATTTGGTTTAATTGCCAATTATAATTTTGTTAGTTTCCTTTGATTAGAAAATTTAATTCCTAATTATTTTCACATTAAGAAATGAAAAATCATCCTTGAGAAATGATTGAAAATTTTATTATCATTTGATCATTTGATTCCAACCAGAGATAGTCATATAACTTAATTTAAATGTTAGTATAATTTTCATCTACTCTTGTTTTTACTTTGTCGAATTAAAATTAGTTTGGTCAATCGATCTTAGTGGGTGATTCATTTAATTGATTTTAATTCATTTAGAGTAGTGCTTGTGGGGATTAACCTTACTTTTCTAAAAGAATATTCAGTTAATTCATTAGTGTAATGATAATTAGCTTTTGAATTAAATGAATATTTTGGAAATTGATGAAATTAAAATTGTGCAAGTTCGATAAATTTGTGTGAATTGAGGGTAGATTTTCCGTCCCTTGAATATTTTCTCTCATTTAGTTACACTCCACTCATTTTTATCACACATTTGTTTATATTTTTCACACTTTAATTTTAGTTTGATTACCTCCTTTTATTTAGTTTAGTTTAAATCCTCACCTCACCCTATTGTTTTAATATTTGAAAAGCTAAAAAAATTAGAAAAGTGAAAAAGTGAAAAAGCACAAAAAGAAAATAAAAAGTGAATTACAATTTAGTTTGTCTCTAGCCTACCCCCAAGATGTGGATTGATACCCTTACTTACCGCTACACTTGAGATTGTTATATATTCGTAGGTATTTGAGGTTTTGACTAACTTGGCTTGCAACAACGACATACAAAAAGCAAAGTTATCAACCATGTTCGCGGGAGAGGTCGACTTGGGGTAACTAGGTTAAGTGAGCACACCTGGTATAATAGCACGTTACAGGAAATCATCCGTCGAGGGTATATTCGGAAGGATGGATATATATAGGACACATGTGTGGATGTTGTGGTATAATTACGTATATAATAGTATAGAAAATTATATATGGGTATTAAATACATGTTGCGAGAATGAATATATTTTATATAACTAGTGAGAATGTTATATAGTATATTTAAAAAGGACAATTTATGGAATACAAGCATGGAATTGTTGTATTATAAATTTTACATATATGATGGGAAAAATATTATATACGGCATCAAATACATAGGTGAGAAATTGTATTTACTTATATAACTTGTGTCACGGTTATATGTTACTATTTTAAAAGTGAATTAATTATGTTAATGTGAGAGATAACTCATGAACCATGGATAATAATACTCGGTTTAGAGTAGATTGGTAAGGGAGAATTATACCAGGACTAGTTGGACGGGATTGTACAACTAGATGGGGTTAAGGAAACCGTTAGGTTTGTACATTAGTGGAAGGGTGAGTATGTCCTCAAGAGAGTGTGACATTAACTTAAATATAAAGCGAATTCATTTATTTTAATTACTGCAGTTAATTCACTTGCTAAATATTTTCAAAATGATTTGGGTTCTAACCCTTGCTATAAAACAATTTTCTAAACCTTTTATGTGTCTAGTCACAGGGACACCAGGATTGATATTCTATTCTAGGGACACGGAGATGCGACATATGTGGATGCTAACAGGAGATTGTTTTAGACGCATCATTCATTCTTTCCTAGAGTAGGAATCATCTATCAGTTTCAGTTTTACTTAGGGCTTGTCGCCCAGCCTTTTCAGTATAGTTTTCAGATTTATTTATTCAGTTGTTGTATGTTTGTTATTGGACT
Organism: Sambucus nigra; assembly: GCA_949130495.1. Taxonomy (NCBI): domain Eukaryota; kingdom Viridiplantae; phylum Streptophyta; class Magnoliopsida; order Dipsacales; family Adoxaceae; genus Sambucus; species Sambucus nigra. The sequence goes on along the minus strand of OX422213.1, from coordinate 163,870,421 downwards.
ATTTACTTTGGTGGCCGATGGTTTTTTCGGCAAATAGTTTAATTATTTATTCAGTTAATTTAATTCAGTCATTGTGTATGACTCATATTATATTTCCGCATATTATTGTTTTGTTTGATTAAAGATATTTATTTGGCACCGGCTTTTTGGATTACTAGGTGGTTAGTAAGTTTAAAAAAAAAAGGTTTTCGAGAGTGATGCTAAGAATGAACCAATTGGGATTCCTGTTTTAATTTGATATAGGACTGATCACCCGGTATTTTATTAGGCAGGGTGTTACAGTAAGAATCAAATATTAACGATAATAAACACAGACTTGAGAAATTCTCAAATAGTGATATATAATGACTAAAAGTTAATTACATCACCAAGTAAAAACTGATCCATACTAATTTTCTCAATAAAATTTTTTCTTCTACAACTGAATAGAAATAAGAAGAAGTAAGTAAACATGACATGTCTCAAAATAAATGAAGTAAATGTAAAATTAGGTATAACCCCTACATCTTAAAGCCTCAGAGTAATATAATAGAACGTGCTCGAGTAAGAAACTAGGTCGGGTAAATGGGAGCATCTGCAATAATGTGATGGGCTAGGCCCACTGTATTACGATAATAGCTATGTAATCTGGTAGTAAAATTATCATTCATCATTATAAATAATAAGATACATAGTTTTAAGACTAACTCTGACACACCCCAATCCAGTTACTTATAATTAAGTCTGAAAGTCAAAGTGAGTCAAACCATAATTAATTTAACCAAACCATAAACACGAGTTTTAAATTTTAGAGTCATTATTGTAAAACCATATAACTAAAAGCCTTTTTACAACATCAGAGTAGTCATGTCCATAAAAACTTTCTTGAAGGATAAGATAACTTAATTACATCATTTACATTTAGACAAAATCATTGTTTCTCCCATTCCTGGCTAACCCAACCCGACCTCCTAGATTTGGCAGTGACATCGTGTTACCTGAAAAATGTGAACATAGGAACCGTGAGAAAAATAGCCCAGTGAATGCATCACTCCTATACTACTGCGTGAATTTAAATGCAATAAATCATGTCCATATAATTATGTATTAACTTATTCGGCTCATTCATAATGAATGACCAACTTTTTCGAATCACGATTCACATATCCTGTCTAAATAGACAATTCTCCCCCATTCCTGGTTGAGGAGTAACCCCTTGTCATTAATAGACAAATCTTTCATTCCTGGTCGGGGAGTAACCTCCCATTTTGGTAAACCGAAATGAACAATCTCATATTCATTATATTCTAATCATATTAACAACACGATACAAATATCTCTTTCCAGTGAGTACACTCACCTTGGGTTGTCAACTATGTACTTATGTTTCCTTCGGGTGGCGCTGAACTGGATTGATTAGACCTTACACCTGTCCATCCAACTAAATCAGTACTGAATCTCAATCATAAGTATTATTCTAACATAGTTATGTAACTTTCTATGACTATACAACAATAATATAATTCCACTTCAGTCCCATTCCATGAAATATGAGTAAAGACAAAACAATGGTACACATGTTGATAAAGTTATGAACATTCAACTATAGGAAATACCTCATAAGGAATTTATGACCAAAGCCAAGTAAACATGAAATTATACTTCTCAATGTATATACACATGAAACATGTACTCAAAGTACCCTTTGTAAGGACGAAATACAAACATTCATTCAAGGGGTATCCAGTATGGTCTGAAATTATTGTCCTACATACTTAACCATCCTATATTCCTAAATTGTATAAATAAAGGGGTCCAAACTTATAAATATGAAAACATATATGAATATACTATCCAGTACAAGTGACGGTGTAATTTTTCAAGTTTCCTAGGGCAAGTTATGACCATTTCTCTACAACATAAGAAATCTGCCGTACAAGCTCCTCTATTGTTCCTTCGAATTCCCAGAATTTTCATAATTTTTCTATAACATAAATTTACATTATTTTCAACCCATTTTCATTACACATACTTAATAGTACATAATTAAAGTTTCATAATTTTTTGACTTCATTTACCATCTCAAAAGCTCGACTAAACTTAGGGCATTCCGAAATCAAGTATACAAATAGCAACCATGTACCAACTTGAAATCATCATTACGGCCTAACAACAAGGAAATAAATTCTAATTTTCGTATATGATATGAATATATGAGTATAATTTCATATACAATTGCAATTTGTCAATTACAGTAAGCGCACAAAGAGATATTCAAGTTTGGATGCAAGGGGTTTCAATACAAATCAATTTTAAGGGTTTCCACATTCAACTTAACATAAACTTGCATCTAACCATACATAAATATAAAGGGCTGAAACTTTCATAAACCTATGATGATTTATATCATATAAATCAGTAATATAAGATAAATGATAAGATTTGCAATTAGGATTACCTTCGGGACTTTTACGTAATTTCCACGGATTTTTCTACACCCTTTCTCCTTACTTTTCCTTCCTAAACTCCCTAATTCTCTTTCCTCAAGGTGAAACCCTTTCATGGATGATTTTGGATTAAGGATAAAGCTATTTCAAGGGTATAAGGTCGTCCAAGTCTGCCTCCCAATCCAACCAATCAAATTAAACCATTTGGTTTAATAAAAGACAAATTACCACTTAAAGGGAATGGACAGCTTTGCCCTTTGTTCGTAAATTTGGTATAACTCTTTACTCGGGCATCCATTTGATGATCCGTTTGTTGTTTTACAACCCTAACTCACATTTATACAACTATCTAGTTTTCACCTCAAGTCATTTATATTGTTATAAAGGTCAAAACTAGTCTCTAACAGGAACATTTCTACCCAAAACAACAAAATTTTGTGTTTGTAAATAATTCGACCTTTCATGATTTATGAAAGTTGGATTATAATAAACATAATCACTTAACATTAGACATACTAATAGAACATTATTCATATCACATAAGATAATCATGATTTAAATATAATTTATCATAGTTATATACGGGTTGTCACAACTTCCCCGCCTTAGAAAATTTCGTCCCCTAAATTTAATATGAAGTTCACTTACCAAAAAAATGGGGATACTGTTTATTCATGCTATCTTATGTTTCCAAAGTTAATTCTTTAACTCCATGGATCATCCACATAAATTTAACTAAGTGAATAACTTTATTCCTCAATACCTGCTCTTTACGATCAATAATTTCCAATAGTTCCTCGATGTATGGCACGTCTTCCTTCAGTTCAATTGGTTAAGTTTTCAACTCATGAGATGGATCCACCAAATACTTACGAAGCATAGATACGTGAAACACATCATGCAAATGGGATAAATCTATAGGTAATGCTAATCTATAAGTCGGAGTCCCAATTCTTTCCAACACCTCATATGGTCCAATGTATCTTGGACTAAGTTTCTCATAACGCCTTTCCACGGTGAAATACGCAGGAATACAAAATCTCCCTTCTGAAATTCCAATGGATACTTCCTCTTATCTGCATAAAATTTCTGCCTACTTTGTGCTATCTTTATCCGTTCCCGAATAATTTTGATCTTTTCAGTCGTCACATCTATTAATTCAAGACCCAATATTTTCCTTTCACCCACTTCATCCCAATAGAAAGGCGTTCTACATCTCCTACCATATAAAGCTTCATAAGGAGCCATACCAATAGTCGACTGATAACTATTATTATATGAGAATTCCATCAATGGCAAATGATCATCCCAACTACCTTTGAAGTCAAATACACAGGCTCTTAACATGTCTTCTAATATTTGAATCGTCCTTTCTGATTCCCCATCAGTTTGAGGATGAAACGCAGTGATGAACTTCAAACTTGTGCCCATGGCATTCTGGAGACGAGGCCAAAACTTAGAAGTGAACGTTGGATCTCTATCTGATATAATTGACACTGGTGCCCCATGTAAACGGATAATCTCATCAACGTACATACGTGCATACTTGTCAACAGTGTAGGTGGTATTATCTGGAAGAAAATGAGCTGACTTCGTCAATCGGTCTATAATCACCCAAATAGAATCATGCCCCTTTGGTGACCGGGGTAATCTTGTAACAAAGTCCATCGTTATATGCTCCCACTTCCATTCCGGAATAGGCAAAGACTGCAATAATCCTGCCGACTTCTGATGCTCTGCTTTCACTTGCTGGCATACTAAACATTTAGCTACGAACTCTGCAATCTCACATTTCATATTGTTCCAACCATAATATTCTTTCAAATCTATGTATATTTTGGTACCTCCCGGATGCATAGAGTAAATAGAACTATGTGCCTCTTCTAATATATCTTTCATTAAGGGTGGGTCATTCGGTACACAAATCCTTTTTTTTATAACACAACGATTCATCATTCTTAATTTCAAAGTCACTATTTTTACCATCCGGGACATCTTGTTTCTTCTTCTCAAGGAATGGATCACTGGTCTGCAAATTTCGTATGCGTTCGGACAATAAAGGTCTCATTGTAACATGTGCTAATAATCCTCCGCTTTTTGAAAACTTTAATTCAATCCCCATCGATGCCAAGTCAATAATATTGCACATTGTATGCAACCAAGAATCCCTAATGATTTTTGAATCAAAGCATTTGCTACTACATTGGCCTTCCCAGGATGATGATGAATGTTACAGTCATAGTCTTTAATAAGCTCTATCCAACGCCTTTGTGTCAAATTCAGTTATTTCTATGTAAACAAGTATTTCGAACTTTGATGATCCGTAAATATCTCACAAGTTTCTCCATACAAGTAATGTCTCCACAACTTTAAAGCAAAAACAATGGCTGCTAGCTCCAGATCGTGTGTAGGGTAGTTTCGTTCATGCGTCTTTAATTGTCTGGAAGCATATGCTATTACCTTCCCATTCTGCATAAGAACACATCCTAACCCTTGAAATGAAGCGTCTGTATAGATCACAAAAGACTCATCCCCACATGGAATAGTAAGTGTAGGGGCTGAAACCAACCGATTCTTTAATTCTTTAAAACTCCTCTCGCATTCTTCATCCCATATAAACTTCACTTCTTTACGAGTCAACTTTGTCAATGGTAATGCTATTGATGAAAACCCTTTAATAAATCTGCGATAGTAGCCTCCCAATCCTAGGAAACTCCTAATTTCTGTCACATTATTAGGACTCTCCCATTCAACAATTAGTTCCACCTTCTTTGGATCAACATATATCCCATTTCCCGTGACAACGTGCCCTAAAAACACAATTTCATTCAACCAAAACTCAAACTTGCTGAATTTAGATAACAATTTCTTCTCTCTCAAAATCTGCAATACAAGTCTCAAATGTTTCTCATGTTCCTCCATGCTACGCGAGTAAATCAACACATCATCTATGAATACAATCATAAATGAATCAATGAAAGGGTGGAATACCCGATTCATCAAATCCATAAAAATTTCTGGAGCATTAGTCAATCCAAATGGCATCACCAAAAACTCATAGTGCCCATATCGAGTCCGAAAAGCTGTTTTGGAAATATCACTATCCTTTACTTTCAATTGGTGGTCACCCGATCTCAAGTCAATCTTCGAAAATACAGTGGCCCCTGTAATTGGTCAAACAAATCATCGATAGGAGGTAGAGGGTACTTGTTTCTAATGGTCACCTTATTCAATTGTCGATAATCAATACATAATCGCATTGTCCCATCTTTCTTTTTCACAAATAACACCGGGGCCCCCCATGGTGAAACACTAGGGCGAATGAAACCTTTGCTTATCAGATGTTGTAATTGCACTTTTAATTCCTTCAACTCCGCTGGTGCCATTCTATATGGAGCAAGAGAAATTGGACCAGTACCTAGAATTAATTCAATAGAAAACTCTACTTCCCTATCCGGTGGCAATCCTAGCAATTCCTCTGGGAAGACATCAGAAAACTCTCTAACCACTGGTATATCTTTAATTTTAACTGTCTTTTTACTAGTATCAACAACATAAGACAAACACCCTGTACAGCCTTTACTCAATAAGTTTCTGCTCTTAATTGCTGAGATAAGATAATTAGGGACAACATTCCTTTCTCCTGTAAACTGGAACTCAGGTTCACCAGGCAAATGAAATGTAACTTCTTTGTGAAAACAATCAATGGAAGCATGATACGATGATAACCAATCCATCCCCAATATAATATCAAAATCCCGAATGACCAATGGTATCAAATCAACATAGAAATCTCGCTCACTAATTCGTAAGACACAATCTTTATAAACACGCTCCACCAGAATTACACATTCCATTGGGGTAGAAATATATAAGGCACAATTGAGAAATGAACATGGTCTACCCAAATATGAAACGATATGCAATGCTACGAATGAATGCGTAGATCCAGGATCAATGAGTGCATATAGATCTTTATTTGCAATCGAAAGTTTACCTGTAACGACTTCTGGTGTAGCATGGGCATCTTGCAATGTCATCGCAAAGACTCTTACTCCCGCCTTCGACCCACTTTCTTGTCATGTATCCCTTCCACTGGTTGCATTCCCTGGAGATGATCCTTTATGAGGCCCCACACTACTAAGTGAAATCTCTCTGGATAACATTGGACAATTCTTTCTCAGATGGCCCTTCTGATGACAGTTAAAACATTCTATATTTAGTAACTTTGGGCAATTTCTTTTTATATGGCCGATGTAACACAAAAGAAATAAACATTCGAATATCCTTACGCTGAAGATCCTGAACCTCTTCCACCACTAGCCTCACCCCTTTGCAAACTACTTCCACCTCTACCCTGTTGGAATTTCTGCCCTCTAAACCTTGAATATTCGGTATCGCTACCCTTTTTATAGTTTGGATCAAATCTTCTTCTCTTTACACCTCGTTCTCGATTCCCTCTCGCTTCATTCACGTCCTTTTCTACCAGCGGGGATTTATTCACGAAGTCTAAATAATTAATAGTCTCTAAAGACGATAGCCTTGATTTAATAACTAACTCTAGTCCATCGAGAAATCAGCTGCACATATCTTCCTCATTCCGTATAAACCACGAAGCAAACCGAGATAAGGCTGTAAGTTTAGCTTCGTATTCTCTAACTGTTACACTCCCCTGATTCAACATGAAATATTCCTTCTCCTTTTGTTTTCGATATATTGGGGGAAAATATTTGTCATACAAGGCTTTAACAAAAGCATCCCATGAGATCACATTCCCGCCTCCTGGAGTAATCAACAAATGTTTTGTGTCATCCCACCAGTACTTAGCTTCTCCTTTCAGCATATATGCCGCCAACGTCACCTATTGATTTTCAGGCATCCTCATTACCCCAAAGATAAGTTCAATCTCTTTAACCCAGACTTCTGCCTCTGTTAGATCAATTGCTCCCTCAAACGATGGGGGGTTTATCTTAATAAATTTCTCATGTGAAGTACTCCTTTCTTCCCGATGTATCACCTCCTCAGCCCTAGCCAATGCTTGTGCCTCCAGTTGCCTAGTCTGTTGTTCTTCCATCTGAGCCATAAATCTAGCTTGCTGCTCTGCCATTAGAGTCATAGCACGTGCCATTTTTTGCATATCGGTCAGTTGTTCTGGCTCGAGTTCCACATTTATCTGAAAACATTGCACAACCTCCGCTTCTGCTGGAATATTTGAAGCCTCATCTTCTAGTCTCCCATTTACATTCCCTCTTTCCATTCTCTTACATCTAAAATGAATCAAAGATATAACAACATGCAGATATACATATCTTTCCTAACAAAAGCGTTAGTATCAAATAAAATATATTTCTAACATTCATTGTCAAATCCAGACTCTTCTCACTTCAGAACCTCTAAAACCTAGGCTTTGATACCAAAAGCTGACACACCCCAACCCAGTTACTTATAATTAAGTCTGAAAGTCAAAGTGAGTCAAACCATAGTTAATTTAACCAAACCATAAACACGAGTTTTAAATTTTAGAGTCATTATTGTAAAACCATATAACTGAAAGCCTTTTTACAACATCAGAGTAGTCATGTCCATAAAAACTTTCTTGAAGGATATGATAAATTAATTACATCATTTAAATTTACACAAAATCATTGTTTCTCCCATTCCTGGCTAACCCAACCCGACCTCCAAGATTTGGCAGTGACATCACGTTACCTGAAAAATGTGAACGTAGGAACCGTGAGCAAAATAGTCCAGTGAATGCATCACTCCTATACTACTGCATGAATTTAAATGCAATAAATCATGTCCATATAATTATGTATTAACTTATCCGGCTCATTCATAATGAATGACTAACTTTTTCGAATCATGATTCACATATCCTATCTAAATAGACAATTCTCCCCCATTCCTGATTGAGGAGTAACCCCTTATCATTAATAGACAAATCACCCCCATTCCGGGTCGGGGAGTAACCTCCCATTTGGGTAAACCAAAATGAACAATCTCATATTCATTATATTCTGATTATATTAACAACACGATACAAATATCTCTTTCCAGTGAGTACACTCACCTTGGGTTGTCAACTATGTATTGATGTTTCCTTCGGGTGGAGCTGAACTGGGTTGATTAGACCTTACACATGTCCATCCAACTAAATCAGTACTGAATATAAATCATAAGTATTAATCTATCATAATTATGTAACTTTATATGACTATACAACAATTATATAATTCCACTTCAGTCCCCAATCCATGAAATATGAGTAAAGACAAAACAATGGTACACATGTTGATAAAGTTATGAATATTAAACTATAGGAAATACCTCATAAGGAATTTATACACAAATCCAAGTAAACATGAAATTATACTTCTCAATGTATATACACATGAAAGAGTTACTCAAAGTACCCTTTGTAAGGACGAAATAGAAACATTCATTCAAGGGGTATCCAATATGGTCGGAAATTATTGTCCTACATACTTAACCATCCTATATTCCTAAATTGTATACATACAGGGGTCCAACCTTATCAATATGAAAACATATATGAATATACTATCCATTACAAGTGACGGTGTAATTTTTAAAGCTTCATAGGGCAAGTTATGACAATTTCTCTATAACACAAGAAATCTGCCCTACAAGCTCCCATTTTCATTACACATATTTAAGAGTACGTAATTAAAGTTTCATAATTTTTTGACTTCATTTGCTATCTTAAAAGCTCGACTAAATTTAGGGTATACCGAAATCAAGTATACAAACATCAACCATGTACCAAATTGAAATCATCATTACGGCCTAACCACAAGGAGATAAATTCTAATTTTCGGATATGATTTGAATATATGAGTATAATTTCATATCCAATTGGAATTGATCAATTATAGTAATCACACAAAGAGATATGCAAGTTTAAATGCAAGGGGTTTTAATATAAAGAAATTTTAAGGGTTTCCACATTCAACTTAACATAAACTTGCATCTAACCATACATACATATAAAGGGATGAAACTTTCGTAAACCTATGATGATTTATATCATATAAATCATTAATATAAGATAAATGACAAGATTTTCAATTAGGATTACTTTCGGGACTTTTACGTAATTTCCACGGATTTTTCTACTCCTTTTCTCCTCACTTTTCCTTCCTAAACTCCCTAATTCTCTTTCCTCAAGGTGAAACCCTTTCATGGATGATTTTGGATGAAGTATAAATCTATTTCAAGGGTATAAGGTAGGCCAAGGATGCCTCCCAATTCAACCAATCAAATTAAACCATTTGGTTTAATAAAAGACAAATTGCCACTTAAAGGGAATGGATAGCTTTGCCCTTTGTTCGTAAATTCGGTATAGCTCTTTACTCGGGCATCTATTTGATGATCCTTTTGTTGTGTTACAACCATAACTCACATGTATACAACTATATAGTTTTCACCTTAAGTCATTTATAATGTTATAAAGGTCAAAACTAGTCTTTAACAAGAACATTTCTACCGAAAACAATAAAATTTTGTGTTTGTAAATAATTCGACCTTTCATGATTTATGAAAGTAGGATTATAATAAATATAATCACTTAACATTAGACATACTAATATCACATTATTCATATCAAATAATATAAGCATGATTTAAATATAATTTATCATAGTTATATACGGGTTGCCACAAACTCTTATCAATTTAAGTTTGTAATTTATACATATAGTGGTTCATCCTTCTGCTCGCCTATATTGAATCTAATAAACCCATGTCTTAGAGTCGAGCCATGTAACGTTATTTATTAATTCCTAATTGGACTATAGGGTATGTCCTAATAGTCTTCCAATGGTGTCTTTATTATGCTTTAGGTCAATAACGCATATAATTCCCATAAAGTCTAACTCCATATTTTGTTTACGTCTTAAATATTTAGAGTATTACTATTTTCAATTACCATGTTATAAATTCCCAACATTTCCTTATAAGTAGAATTTTTGGAATCAAGGGGAACTTTTAAAATTATCATATTGGTTATCAAAGTCTAACTCAATTGCAAACGACATTGGGGCTGTTCACATGGGTACAAAATACAGTTGTTTGCACGGTGCAAACGATGTCTGTTCACATGCCATCATGAGCATGGTAAAAATTATTTCCGATCGCACGGTGAACGAAAATAAATCTCTTCCAAAATTGGAGCTGTACAACCTCGTCCCAAGTCAAGAATTCAAATAACCATTTTCTTTAAAATTCGAAGTTTTATACCCCCATACCCCACTCAGATATGGCTTATCATAGTTATTAATATCAATCCTTACTTACAAATCCCATATTCCCATGTTAAATCGTGATATTTTGACATATACATTTCATATCCAATTTCTACGTTAATATGTGAAGGGAAATTCCTAAATACATGTAAATAAGTAGTCGATCACATGATTCCATATAAGTATGAATATTAAAAGGGGAAATATAATTCTCTATCCCATTTCAATTAAACCAAGCATAAAATTTCAAGAATTGGGTTCATTCATTTATTCATACAAATCACAAAATTTTCAATTTATCAAATAAATCTGATTATCTCCACAATACTTTAATAATTTAGAAAACCTTATTTAGATATAAATCATTATTTACATCATGAGAGCCAAGAGTAGAATTGTCTTTCTCTGAATGATGAATATTATATTCCAAAAGAACTATAAGAGAAACCTTTTGAAAAATTCCTTACAATTGCTCCTCAAAATTCCAAATTTGTGTAAAGAAGCTCCCAATTGATCTTGAAAAAAATGTTGAATATGTTCCCAAAAGTGTTTTCCCAAAACCAAGTTTAAAATTGTTGGATTTTTGGATAGAAGTTTGTGGATTAGAAATAGGTATTTTGTGTGAAGTTTGGAATATGGATTATATGTTTTAGGAGGTGGTACTGTTTCTTGTAGGTTTTTATATTAATTCTCATAAACTCTATCTTTCTCTCGAAATATATGATTTTTATTCTTTTTTTCCTAAACCCAAGTGTCCTCTGCAAGTATGCTTCAATTCCTTTATTAACCTTATCCGCCCAACAAATTGCATTACATAGTTAACAAATAATAGTTTAAAAGTTCTTAAACATTTTAAATTTCATTATTTTCTTAAATAAAATTCGAATACCAATTAACTCTAAATTACTTTCAAAGTTTAATATAAAAATTAATTTCATTTGAAAATTTTAGTTTTCATTTAAAATAGTTAAATGAAATTTTCTCAATTTTTTTAGAAAATAAATTAAATCCCAAGAATTCAAATTAACTAATTATTTTAATTAATTATATTCTTTTAAATTTATGGAGTGTTACATATATAATCCTCCCAAAGGTAGGTAGGTGTGATATAACCTTTTGAAATGAAAACCCTTATTTTTGAGTGAGATATTGTCCTTACTCTCTTGGCTTCTTCATAAAAATGTGAATAGTGTTTTTTCAAACTCTTCTCAAACCCTAGTTATGAACAATTAACATTAAAACCCTTTCTCACACCCTTATATGCAAGTATAAGAGGTGGGCTTGGGCCAAACTCCATTTCTTAAGAATTTGGTCTTAACTAGGGACCCACAAATGTAATTAAACTAACTTCCAATTAAATACTAGAAAATGTGACAACCCGCTATCCGAAATAAAGGGTGGCCAGCCCTATACCTCGATAAAATAGGAAATCATAGATAAATATCATTCTCAGCATCACAACAACATATAAAGTATAAGGAATAACCACACTATATTCCAGAAAACGGGTTATCAAAAATTTTGGTTTTGAAATAATAAGAAAGCATTTTCAACAACCCATGATAGAAATAGAGGGTGGAAACCCCCACTAGCGCATAAGAAACTATAAGGATACAAAAGGAGCGAATGGAGCGTCGGTCAAAATAACCATACAACATACAATAAGTTCCAGGTGTTACATAATACATCCATTATATAATTTCAACGGTTTGGGCCACTTGCCCAAATAAAACTGATCATAACTAGAAAGCAATAATGGAGGCGTCTACACAAAACATCCCCTGATACCCGCATGATGTCACGGCTCCTCAAATGACATGTGGATGGAAGGGTCATTACGGGCGACCGTGCGGCAGAACACCTGAACGGATTATATATATATACATACACAAAAAGAAGTGAAAACCGGTCAGGGCCGGATATATGTGATCAATAGATAAATGACAGGTATGACAATGATGCGCAAGTAAGCATGGATGATAGTCTATCATGGTAACATCAAATAAGGAACTAAGGCTGATAAATAACTATGTAATATGAGATTCACTTAAACAAGAATTTAATTTACTTATGAGCCTTTTTCATCTTTCATCATATTTCAATTTCAATCTTCTTTGACGTTTCCTTATCAGGAATGCAATTATCATCATGTGCTCTTTATGGCACTAATCTCAATAGCATGCTCTTGTGGCATAAATTTTCTCTTTATGGCATTAAAGTTCCATCAAGTCCAACTCGATAATTAGAATAGTCATAAATAGAAGTATAACGATTCTAAGACTGCCCGTCCGGGTTTCCCCACTGTGCGCGTCCCTAAATAACCATCATCTTCTAGGGCCTAACATAAGACAACCTGGGATCCTATCGAAATCATCGGGAAGCAGTCATATGCCTGCGGGGTAGTCAAGACCACACCCAGAATCTCCTACCCATCGCAGAAAAAATAAAATAAGCGCTCATATGGCCTAGGACTATATCCACCCTACATTCATTAGCCAGGGGGCTTCACCTATCGCACGGACTTCCCTTAAGATGGTATTTAGAGAGGTGTGTAACATCCATTTTATTTATTTCCATTTCATGATTTAGTAAATTATCATTTACCTTATCATCTTCACGTTTTAACAAAGGTATAAGCCTAACCGGGACTACATGTATTTCGTACCGTCATAACATCCTCGATAAGGGATTCAGACTCCAAAGTTATTCCCAAAACCTCCTTTAGACTTTAATATAAACCCTCAAGTCAAATCTAACTCAAGTTAATTCCCAAAGTCTCCAAAGTGACCTTAATATGTTCTGGACCCTTATAAGACTATAAGACAAAAGAAATGCCTAAACATTTCTTTAAACTCCCCCTTGGAAGAACCCCAGATGAACCCTTTCGAATCTAGGGTGTCGACCCAACTCAACTAGGACTCTAAAACCCTATGTTTACTTCATTTAAGAAGATCCCTAATCACTAATCCTAAAGAAAAGGGTTAAAATGAAAAAGGAAAAATTTGGAAAATTTTAGGGCTACCGAATCGATTCGCCCCCCTGGCCGAATCGTTTCGGCCAGAAAATTTGAGTTGTTCAAAGCTGCTGAATCGATTCGGATGGAAACCGAATCAATTCGATTAGAAAATTTGGGTTTCTGCATAACTGCCGAATCGATTCAGACCAATTCCGAATCGATTCGGTTCACAAGACCTGAGCACTGGACCTAACCGAATCGATTCGCCCAGGGGGCCGAATCGATTCGGGCCTGCGATTTTGCCAAGGTTATGGAGTCTTGGACTCCATTTTCTACCCCAACTCAAATTTCTCCCAAACCAAACTTATATACCAACACCAAGATAACATCAATGATACTATTGACCATCTTAAACCTCATGAATCATCCCAATCATCTTTGAATGAATCAAAACCCACAAAAACATAAGAAAAACCCTAAACTAATTAAATCAAGATCAATACATCATTATCATCACAAATCATCTATCTTAAGTCACAAATATCAAGTAGAAACTTGCCTTGATTCAGCAAATTACAGGTCCCTTAGTTTTAGGAGCAAGAATCTCTCAAAATCTCCAAAGATCTAATCTTTATATCTACTTTTCTCTTTCTCTCTTTTTTTTAAGAAGGAAATTAGGGAAATTGGAAGACTTGGAAAGCTTAAGTCGTGACCTAAGACAATTATTCCACTAAATTAACTAATAGTGCGATAAAATGATACGCAACTGCATAATTTAGGTACAATCAGTCAAAAATGCCCAAAACTTCAAAATACAATATGGTACATTACTTGACTATTTCGAACGTTCTGGAATCAACTGCAACCTCCAAATTGTCATTTGGAAATTTTAAAATTCAATTTAGGTTCCGGTCTCATTATTAATCCAAATATCATTTTGAGTTCAGATGATATTAATAAGCATGACATAGAAATATTTACCCATATTTAAGATATGTATGCAAACTCATAATAAATATCAACTTTTCTATATTGAATTATCATTCAAATCATAACCCAACACTTGTCTCTAATTACTATACTAAGTAATCACTTATAAAATACGGTCTCACAAGCGAGGGTTATTACATACTCCCCCCCTTATGAGGGAATTTTGCCCCCAAAATTCGGGCGTACCTCATAAGAAAAGTTGTGGATATTTCTCCCGCATCTCGCCCTCACGTTCCCACGTTTATTCTTTTGCATGATGACGACTCCAATGAACTCTCACTAGGGGCACCACACGAGATCTTAACTTTCGCTCCCCAAACTCAAGGATAGCAACCGGTTGTTCTTCATAAGAGACATCAGGCTGCAATTCGATATCTTCAAAAGGGATGTGCCAAAGGGCACCTTCGCATCTTCTATACTTTTTCAAAGAGGAGACGTGGAATACATCATGGATTTGTTGTAAGGGCTCCGGTAAAGCAAGTTCGTATGCCACGGGACCAACCTTTGCAATCACCGGGAAAGGTCCAACAAAACGCGGTGCAAGCTTTCCTTTCTTCCCAAAACGTTTAATGCCCTTCATCGGGGACACTCGCACCAACACTTGGTCTCTAACCTCCAACTCCATATGTCTCCTACCCGCATCGGCATAGCTCTTTTGACGATCTTGGGCTATCCGTATGCGATTTCGAATAAGCTCAATCTCAACCAATGGAAGGTATTGTTCCCAAGTGCCCTTAAAATCGAGTATGCACATACGAAGCATATCCTCCAAAATTTGGTTTACCCTTTCGGTCTGACCGTCTGTTTGAGGATGATAGGAAGAGCTTAACTGCAACTCGGTTCCCATTACTCCTTGGAAACTCTGCCAGAAGTGGGACAAAAATATCTTATCTCGGTCGGAGACAATATTCAAAGGTACCCCATGAAGTCTGACGATCTCCTCAATGAACAATGGGGCATAACGAGCGGTATCATAATCGGTGCGCACAGGCAAGAAGTGTGCCGACTTAGTCAAATGGTCGACAATTACCCAAATTGAGTCATGACCCTTCTGCGATCTAGGTAGGCCCGTAATAAAGTCCATCGAAATGCTCTCCCATTTCCATACGGGAATCTCGAGCGGTTGTAACAAACCTGTCGGTCGCTGGTGGTCAATCTTAACCAACTGACAAGTAGTGCATTGAGACACAAACTCTGAGATATCCCTCTTCATACCCGCCCACCAATACAAACGACGCATATCTTGGTACATCTTGTCCCTGCCTGGATGTACCGCAAACCTTGACCCGTGGGATTCTGCCATCACCGTTCGTCTCAAATCCCCATCGTCGGGAACCACAAGTCTTCCATGGAAACGTAGTCTGCCCTCGAAACCAATCGAGTACGACTCCACTCCCTCGGACAACAGCTGGCGTGTATGGTCTTGACAAACTTTATCTCTTTTCTGGGCTTCCACAATATTTGCTATAATCGTGGGAGTAACCGTCATCACGGAAATGAATGCTCTTACCCCTGCATCCTCTAGGCTGAGCTCTCTCCACTTAGCTTTCCATACCTCAGCTAAGTCTCCCTCGGGCTTCCTGCTCAAGGCATCTGCTACTACATTCGCCTTTCCGGGGTGATAATGAATATCAAATTGGTAGTCTTTCGTAAACTCCAACCAACGACGCTGGAGCATGCTAAAATCCTTTTGGGAGAATAAGTATTGTAGCGATTTATGGTCGGTGAAAAGACTAAACTTTTCCCCCAAGAGATAATGCCTCCATATCTTCAAGGCAAATACAACTGTGGCAAATTCCAAGTCATGAACCGGATAGTTCTTCTCGTGAGGCTTCAACTTATGAGAAGCGTACGCAATGGGTTGTCTCTCTTGTTGAAGAACACCTTCTAACCCCTGAAGAGATGCATCGGTGAAGACGAGATATTCTAATCCCGGCTTTGGCAATGCCAGGATTGGAGCCGAAGTTAGTCTATCCTTGAGCTCATCAAACGCCGCTTGACATGAACTGTCCCAAACAATCTTACCCCTTTTTGGGTTAAATTCGTCACTGGGCTAGCAACCTTGGAAAAGCCCTTAATGAACCGGCGGTAATAACCCGCCAAGCCCAGAAAACTACGAACTTCAATAGGTGTAGTGGGCTGACCCCACTCTTTTACCGCGATCACCTTACCCGGATCCACAGACACGCCTTGGGATAACACCACATGCCCCAGAAATTGAACTTCCTTCAACCAGAAGCCACATTTCTCAAACTTTGCATACAATTGATGATCCCTCAATCTCTGCGGGACCAACCGCAAGTGAGCAGCGTGATCCGACTCTGTCTGAGAATAGACTAGGATGTCATCGATAAAGATAATGACAAACTGGTCAAGGAAATACCGAAATACCCTATTCATAAGGTCCATAAACACCGCAGGGGCATTGGTTAGCCCAAAGGGCATAACCAAGAATTCATAAGATCCATAACAAGTCAAAAATGCCATTTTGGATACATCTTGCTCTCGTATCCTCAATTGGTGATACCCCATCCTCAAGTCGATCTTGGAGAAGTAGGAAGCTCCCCTAAGTTGATCAAACAAGTCGTCGATGAGAGGTAAAGGGTATTTATTCCGGATGGTGACTTTATTTAACTCTCTATAGTCCACGCATAACCGGAGAGAACCGTCTCTCTTCTTCACCAACAATACCGGAGCGCCCCACGGTGAGGTACTACGCCTAATAAAGCCCTACTCCAGTAGCTTCTGAATCTGATCTCTCAGCTCCCTCATCTCCACAGGAGCCATTCGATAAGGAGCTTTGGCGATCGGTCGAGTTCCCGGCATTAAATCAATCACAAACTCTATTTCCCGACTTGGAGGTAATCCCGGTATCTCCCGAAAAATATCTTCAAAATATCTAACGATTGGAAGAGAATTTAGGGGAACCACGACATCTCTAGATGCGTCTTCCTCAATACAATATAGATAAGCACTCGTGCTCCCTTCCATACAAGGCATAACTACCAGGAACATTTCTTGTCCCGGAACCGCAAAAACTATGCTCTTCCCGTAACAATTTACTATAGCACGATACTTCACTAGCCAATCCATACCCAAAATTACATCGTACCCGACCATATCAAGGACGAGCAAATCAGCCTCAAAACACAAGTCACCAAGGTTAATTCCTACGTTTTTACATACGAAGAAAATCAATGAGCCATCGCCCATAGAGGATTCAACGCTAGTGAAGGTATTTTCAGCAGATTTTATCAAACCTGAAGTCTGGGCAAAACTTCTAGAAATAAAGGAGTGTGTAGCACCCGTATCAAATAGTATTCGACCCATGTGCCCATGAATGAGAAACTTACCCTCGATCGCTGGTGGTGCCGGAGGAGCTGGAGGAAGCAGAGCCTCCTGAATATGGTAAACCCGTCCGTACTACAATTGCCCCTGTTGAGGAGGAGCAACCAGATTAGGCGCTTAGGGAGGAAACTGTACATACGGCTGCTGTGGGGCCCTAGGAAGATGCCCTCTAACCAACTGAGGACACGCCCTTTTGTAGTGGCCCAGCTCCCTACACTGGAAACATTTATTTGCCGTATTATCCTGATTCCTACCTTGGTTATTTCGGAATTTCCCCGCACCTCGGCCCTGTTGGCCTCTACCTCAATTTCCACCTCTACCACCCTGTGGTTGCTGACCACCTTGACCCTGCCTGTTGTTATTATTGCCACCAACATTAAACCCATCGAAACGTTGACGCTTTGCCGAATCCCCCTGCTGAGGATCCCTCTCAACCTGCTTATTCCCCGAGGATTGGGACGAAGAAGATGCCCCCCCTCCGTTCCCAGTTCCTCCCTGCCTCACCGCTTGCCCCGCAACTATAACCTTCTTCTTGTTTTGCACAAACAATCTATGCTCTTGACAGTGAAGTAAAGCAGCATTCATCACATCACCAAAGGTCACCAGAGATGGATTTCCAAGCAAATGTTGTTTTATTCGCCAGTGCAAACCTCCCACAAACTTGGAGATCCTCTTCTCTTCTGGAGTTACTTCATCCGGTATAAAGCTTGCTAACCGGGTAAACTCCTCCTCGTACTCAGCAACCGATCTCTCCCCTTGTACTAAATCTTGAAGCTTCCTCTGCATTTCCCTCTGAACTGCGGGAGGGAAATACTTCCCATCAAACAAAGCCCAAAAATTCGTGATGGACATAGTATCTCTTTGCTCGGGTGTCGTCATTGACTCCCACCAGTGTAAGGCCGGTCTGACCAGCTTGAAGGTAACGAGAATTTTCTTTTTCTCCTCACTACATTCCACCATCCTAAGATGGCGCTGCATATCTCTCTTCCACTGGTTCGCCTTTATAACATCCGAACCTCCCTCAAATTCCGGGGGATGTCCCTTAAGGAAAGACTCCCTCACCCGTTCCCACTGAGAAGGTCCCGTAGGAACTAGTGCTTCTTGTCCCCTTGCTTGAACTTCTGGCATTTGTTGGGCCACTGCAGTCATCGCGGCGTTGACAGCTTGGGCCACAATAGTTGCCACCTCAGCGGCACTGATATTCCCCTGTGGCTGCGGTGGAGGACCAAACTCATCCTCAACAACCCTATTACGTCTAGCGGGACGTCCTCTCTTTGGCGGCATCTGAGATAAAGACGAGGCAGAGTTAAAACACAATACAAAACAATCGATTTAGCAGAAGATCGCATACGTAAGCAACAAAACAATCCTAACATTAAGTTCTATATCAAAGAACGCTACGGGAGAACGTGACACGTCCGCATAGATCCTAAAGACTCTAGAACCTGATGCTTTGATACCATCTGTGACAACCCGCTATCCGAAATAAAGGGTGACCAGCCCTATACCTCGATAAAATAGGAAATCATAGATAAATATCATTCTCAGCATCACAACAACATATAAAGTATAAGGAATAACCACACTATATTCCAGAAAACCGGTTATCAAAAATTTTGGTTTTGAAATAATAAGAAAGCATTTTCAACAACCCATGATAGAAATATAGGGTGGAAACCCCCACTAGCGCATAAGAAACTATAAGGATACAAAAGGACCGAATGGAACGTCGGTCAAAATAACCATACAACATACAATAAGTTCCATGTGTTACATAATACATCCATTATATAATTTCAACGGTTTGGGCCACTTGCCCAAATAAAACTGATCATAACAAGAAAGAAATAATGGAGGCGTCTACACAAAACATCCCGTGATACCCGCATGATGTCACGGCTCCTCAAAAGACATGTGGATGGAAGGGTCATTACGGGCGACCGTGCGGCAGAACACATGAACGGATTATATATATATACATACACAACAAGAAGTGAAAACCGGTCAGGGCCGGATATATGTGATCAATAGATAAATGACAGGTATGACAATGATGCGCAAGTAAGCATGGATGATAATCTATCATGGTAACATCAAATAAGGAACTAAGGCTCATTAATAACTATGTAACATGAGATTCACTTAAACAAGAATTTAATTTACTTATGAGCCTTTTTCATCTTTCATCATATTTCAATTTCAATCTTCTTTGACGTTTCCTTATCAGGAATGCAATTATCATCATGTGCTCTTTATGGAACTAATCTCAATAGCATGCTCTTGTGGCATAAATTTGCTCTTTATGGCATTAAAGTTCCATCGAGTCCAACTCGATAATTAGAATAGTCATAAATATAAGTATAACGATTCTAAGACCGCCCGTCCGGGTTTCCCCACTGTGCGCGTCCCTAAATAACCATCATCTTCTAGGGCCTAACATAAGACAACCTGGGATCCTATCGAAATCATCGGGAAGCGGCCATATGCCTGCGGGGTAGTCAAGACCACACCTAGAATCTCCTACCCATCGCAGAAAAAATAAAATAAGCGCTCATATGGCCTAGGACTATATCCACCCTGCATTCATTAGCCAAGGGGCTTCACCTATCGCACGGACTTCCCTTAAGATGGTATTTAGAGAGGTGTGTAACATCCATTTTATTTATTTCCATTTCATGATTTAGTAAATTATCATTTACCTTATCATCTTCACGTTTTAACAAAGGTATAAGCCTAACCGGGACTACATGTATTTCGTACCGTCATAACATCCTCGATAAGGGATTCAGACTCCAAAGTTATTCCCAAAACCTCCTTTAGACTTTAATATAAACCCTCAAGTCAAATCTAACTCAAGTTAATTCCCAAAGTCTCCAAAGTGACCTTAATATATTCCGGACCCTTATAATACTATAAGACAAAAGAAATGCCTAAACATTTCTTTAAACTCCCCCTTGGAAGAACCCCAGATGAACCCTTTCGAATCTAGGGTGTCGACCCAACTCAACTAGGACTCTAAAACCCTATGTTTACTTCATTTAAGAAGATCCCTAATCACTAATCCTAAAGAAAAGGGTTAAAATGAAAAAGGAAACATTTGGAAAATTTTAGGGCTACCGAATCGATTCGCCCCCCTGGCCGAATTGATTCGGCCAGAAAATTTGAGTTTTTGCAAAGCTGCCGAATCGATTCGGATGGAAACCGAATCAATTCGGTTAGAAAATTTGGGTTTCTTCATAACTGCCGAATCGATTCAGACCAATTCCGAATCGATTCGGTTCACAAGACCTGAGCACTGGACCTAACCGAATCGATTTGCCCAGGGGGCCGAATCGATTCGGGCCTGCGATTTTGCCAAGACTATGGAGTCTTGGACTCCATTTTCTACCCCAACTCAAATTTCTCCCAAACCAAACTTATATACCAACACCAAGATAACATCAATGATACTATTGACCATCTTAAACCTCATGAATCATCCCAATCATCTTTGAATGAATCAAAACCCACAAAAACTTAAGAAAAACCCTAAACTAATTAAATTAAGATCAATACATCATTATCATCACAAATCATCTATCTTAAGTCACAAATAGCAAGTAGAAACTTGCCTTGATTCAGCAAATTACAGGTCCCTTGGTTGTAGGAGCAAGAATCTCTCAAAATCTCCAAAGCTCTAATCTTTCTCTCTACTCTTCTCTTTCTCTCTTTGGTTTAGGAAGGAAATTAGGGAAATTGGAAGACTTGGAAAGCTTAAGTCGTGACCTAAGACAATTATTCCACTAAATTAACTAATAGTACGATAAAATGATACGCAACTTCATAATTTAGGTACAATCAGTCAAAAATGCCCAAAACTTCAAAATACAATATGGTACATTACTTGACTATTTCGAACGTTCCGGAATCAACTGCAACCTCCAAATTATCATTTGGACATTTTAAAATTCAATTTAGGTTCCGGTCTCATTATTAAGCCAAATATCATTTTGAGTTCAGATGATATTAATAAGCATGACATAGCAATATTTACCCATATTTAAGATATGTATGCAAACTCATAATAAATATCAACTTTTCTATATTGAATTATCATTCAAATCATAACCCAACACTTGTCTCTAATTACTATACTAAGTAATCACTTATAAAATACGGTCTCACAAGCGAGGGTTATTACAGAAAATCCCAAATTATAATGACCTTAAGTTATTTCCGTTCTTTATTTAATCATAATTATATCCACTAAATAATTATGACTACACTACAATTTAATTATCTCAGAAATCACTCGGATGTAAATGCACGACCGACATTTGAGGATAGCATTGCATACATTGCGAGAGCATAAACTTTATGCTAAGTTATCCAAATGTGAACTTTGTAAACATGAAGTGAAATTTTCTTTGCCATTTTGTGTCAAACAAAGGACTTTTAGTGGACTCGAGTAAGGTGTCAACTGTGTTGGTAGGGAACAACCCACGATGCGTACTGAAATTTGGAAATTTTATGTTTGGCCAATTGTTACAGGAGATTCAGTGTGGGGTTCTCAAAGATAATGGGGACAATGACCGAATTGGCCAAGAAGGGTGGGGTATTTTGTTGGAATGAGAAGTGTTAGCAAGCATTCTACACTCCCAAGGAGTAGTTGACTTATGAGCCAGTTCTTGGAGTTGAGTTTTTTTTTTCTATATTGAATATTCTCTACAGGGAGTACACGTGGTATTAATTCAAGAAGATATGATGATTTCTTACACCTATTAAAAGTTTGAGTAGCACAAGGTTCATTATCTGACTCATGACTTGGAGTTGGCGGCCATGAAATTTGTATTGCTTGCATGGAGACATTATATAAAGGGTGAGAAGTTTAGGCTCTTCAGTAGTTAGAAGAGTAAAAAATATATGTTTACACAGAAATATATCAATATTAGGTTAAAATGATGGTTTCAACTCTTTAAGGATTATCAGTTCATTGTATAATATCACTCATGAGAGGCTAATGTGGTGGCAAACACATTGATTTGATGACCCAGTGGTAGCCTCTTAGAACTTTAGGCGACCGAGTGGAGCACAGTAGAGATGATTGGCGGGATGACCAAAGCATTCATGATTATACTTATAATGAGTCTAGGAATTATGGTACGGGTGATTCAGGGATAGTTTCAGTATGAGATGTGTAAGGGGAATGTTATGTAACTTCATGCTACTAGTGTACCTTTATTTTTTGTGGGACCTGATGGCGGGTTAGATGACAAGGGTAGGTTGGTGGTACCTTTGGATGAAGAATTAATTCGGTACGTATTGGAGGAGATGCTTGGTTAGTGTTTTACGGTACACCTAGAGGCGGATAAAATGTACGTACCAAGATATAAAGTGATATTATTGGTGGGTCGATACGAACAAGTATGTGGTCGAGTTCATATCGAGAGGCACTACTTGCAGATTATGAAAGTGGACCATAAAAATCCATTTAATATACTTCAACCTCTACCCATTCCTGAGTGGAAGTGGGATAGTATCATGATGGACTCAATCACACGGCTACCCTTTACACCGTAATAGAACGATTCTACATGGGTGATTATTAGCTTCCTTATAAATATGGCACATGTTTTGGACGTTCGTGCAGATTATTCTATTTATCACTTTGAAAATTTACATATGGAGGATATTTTTTATTTACAAGGGTTTCCATTATAGATTATTTCAGATTGGGGCCCTATATTTATTTCACACGTTTGGGAGAGTTTCCAACAGGTCAGGAGTACTATATTACATCTTAGAATGACATATCATTCATAAACAGATGGCCTTAGCAAGAAGGTCAATCCGACATTAGAGGGTAAGTTATAGTTATGTATAATGGACTCATAAGGAAGTTGGTAGGACTATTTACGACTGGTGGAGTTTTCATATTACAACAGTTATCAGAAGTCAATTTCTACGGCCCTTTGTGAGGCACTTTACGAGAGACTATATCGATCACCAGTATGTTGGTTGGACCCAAGAGATGGTAGACATTTAGGGATAAAATATGTTCAAGATATGATTGAAAAGATCAAGTTGATTAGAGAAGGAACCAACAGTTCTCAGGATAGTTAGAAGATCCATGTCGATAAGGATCGAAAATCGATGGAGTTTTAGGTGGGATAGATTATTTTACTGAAATTTCCCCCTATGAAAGGAGTAATGAGGTTCATAAAGAGAGGTAAGTTCGCCCCTCATTATATTGGGTCATTCATGTATACGAACAGGGAAGGGAAGGTTGAGTACCATCTCTCACTTAAAGACCACCTTCATCGAGTAGATAGTGAATTTCACATTTTCTTACTCCATCTGCTTTTACACCCTCAGGATGCATATCAGTATATTGATTTGGATGAGATTGAGTTAGACTCAGATACATCATACACGGAGCAATTGGCGAGTATTTCAAATCAGAGAATTCAAAAATTACGTTCTAAGGATATACGACTCGTTTGAGTGGAGTGGAATTACCGCAATGGGGAGGAATCCACCTGGGAGTTTGAGGAGTTGATGGGGGAAATAGTATCACCATTTATTTTGACTCGGGTATCTGAGTGATTAGTATATTTTAACCTATTCTTATTTGCGGTAATGATCTTGACTCATGCATATATGAGGAATTTTTTTTGATCCATATGCATATGAGGAGTTGATTTTAACTCCTTCTTATATTATGAGATGGTTATACTCATTCTTATATGAGAAGATGATTTTGACTCATAAGCATATGAGGAGATGATTTTGACTCATTCTTATATTAGGATATGGTTTTGACTTATTCTTATATGAGGAGATAATTTTGACTCATATGCATATGTGTAAAAAATTTTGACTCATTCTTATATGAGGAGATGATTTTGACTCATCAGCATATGATGAGATGTTCTTCACTCATTCTTATATGAGGAGATAATTTGTACTCATTTTTATATGAGGAGGTGATTTCGCCTCATTCTATATGAGGAGATTCTTTGACTCATTATATATGAGTATATTGTCACACCCCGCTAAATTTTGGCATCGGCCGCCACCAAAACTAAGTCGGGTGCGAGTAAATTAAATATCATCCTTAGCATGTGACATATATGAGACATAAAAACTTTAATCCACAAGATAAATTATTTTAATCAAACCT
This sequence comes from Sambucus nigra, assembly GCA_949130495.1. Lineage (NCBI taxonomy): Eukaryota > Viridiplantae > Streptophyta > Magnoliopsida > Dipsacales > Adoxaceae > Sambucus > Sambucus nigra. The sequence continues at coordinate 163,845,272 of OX422213.1, read as the reverse complement.
AAATATGAATGACATCCAACTAATAAAAACACCAGAGTGCGATCAAAATCCATCACATGTAATCTCCGAATATTACAATAATTAAATAAATAAATCCAACTGAAATTTTACAACAACTTTGCAACCGAAAGGCCCAATGAACTCAAAAGTAGTCTCATAAATAATACGACGGAATGGAAAGATAAATCTAATGACTAAAGCAATAAAATTAATCCAGCTACACCTCCAAAATATCTCCAATGAATCCTATGCAGCAATTCCCAAATAAATCCTGAAAAAGATTAGTCAACGCATGTGTCAGAGCCAAAGCCCCGAGCATGAAAAACAACTACTCTTCTCAATTAGGGTCCCTGAACCCAGACAATAGTGCTATATATATATCGACCATAACGATAAAATATTTTTATTACGAAGTTATTAATAACCAAAAGTGAATTTCTAACTACCCGCATGGTTTCTTTAAAAAGTCACACCAATATTATTTTAATTAACCCACCTTCCCAACAATATTAAATTTCATTAAAAGAACCACAATTATAATTTACCAAGAACAAGTCCCCTTGTCAAGTCCGTCGTCTGATACATTTTTATCCTACGATCCTCGCAATATGACAGGGTTCCACACACGACACGACATAAATCGTCCTCTGACCCGTTTAAACTGTCGGCCCTAGACATATTATGTCGCCAATAAATTTTAATATCCGTTTTAGTCTTGCGATATTAATTGCCAAAATTTCTTATACCCATTAATCAAATAAATTTCCCCCCACCCTTAACAGCGATGTAAAAATCCTCAAAATATCCCTTAGTCCCAACTAAGGATTCCCAAACATAAATTCGTCCTATCATAAGTAAATGATTATTATCAAAATTTCACTTTACCTAGATATGAATCCTAGGCTATCATAAAAATGGCATAACATAGAAAATAATCCCCGACCCTAAATTATATAACTCGCATAGACTCACACTAACAAGTCCCATACCTAATTAGCATAAATCGCAACTAAGGCCCATTCACTAGTCTCATACCTAACAAGTGTACTATAAAATCCCAGAGATATAAAAAATTATAATACTTCTATAAAATGGCACAATCAACAATTTATAGCAATATTCATAACAACACTAAATTCCCAATTAAATAATTTTAATCTAAATAATGGAAATCAAGGACACATAAATATGGTGATTTTTAGAATAATAGTTACATCCAAGTCCTATCATAGTTATTATTTTCCAACACAAGTAATTAATTTAATCTAGGGTTCTCACATGAAATATCAAAAAAAATTCTAAGGGCTCCTCTACATGCACATGCCCATAATACAACCGACTACGCCAACACAACCCAAAGAAAATCAAAGTTATAAGTGTTAAGTAACATTAATATTTCATGCAAAACAGTCCCAAAATTTATCTATTTAATAATTATATTCTTAACTTATTTTAGAAAACATGAGTTTAATGGAGGTTATAATCAATACACATAACACTAAAGGAAAAGAATAAGGCAAAACATGCCTGTGATTAGTTGGACAAAGATCTGAGTAGAAGGTTGAAGTCCTCTTGAGAAAACACCAATTAAGCCTTCTAATGTAAGGTTGAAATCATTAATAAGTTTGGGGTTATGGTTTGTAGATGAAAGGGAGTAATTTTGGAGAGGTTTTTTGGTTGAAAAGTTTGAGAAAAAGTGATTTGAAAAGTCCATCCATGAATTAGTTGTGATATATAAAGGGGTAAGAGTTTGATTAAGAAAAGAGTTCTACTAAGATACAAACACTCGAAAAATCATTACGAATGATCGGACCATCAAAATGGCTTAAAATTTTAGTATGTTGTAGAGATCGGCGAGGCATGACTGCTGTGAAAAATTCAACTCGATCAGACGATCGAATTTCTAAAAATATTCTTTTTTCTAGTTAGTTTTATGTTTTTAGGACTCTTAGAGAGTTTTATATTTTTGGGATTCTTCTATATAATAAAAATTCAATTAAAACTCCATTTTAATTCCGATTCCTATTCCGTTTGAAAATTTATTTTCAAATATAAAAAATCATAATTTTAAATTATAAAATTTATAAAATCCAAAATTTCATTTTTCTCCGATTTCCAAAATTAATTTAAAAATTCCCATTTTAAAAAAATCCGGGTTGTTACAGATGTAATTTCGATCACAATTTACACACAGTGATATAAATTTTTACTCAAAATGTAAATTATGAATTTCGAGGATGGAATTACTTCTGTTATAGGGAAAGATTGTAATAGCCCATAAATTTAAAAGAATTTAATTAATTAAAATAATTAGTCAAATTTGATCTCTCGGTTTAATTTATTTTTTAGAAATTTTTAGGAGAATTACCTTAAGTGAAAATTGAATTTTAATAATTATTTAAGAGAAAAAATAAACCTTGAAAATAATTTGGAGTTAATTGGAAAATGATTTTTTTATTTGAAAAAAGAATGAAATTTAAAATGTTTAATTTTGATTTTTATTTAAATAATAATTTGAATACTAAGTAAATTATTTAGTTGGGTGGAAGAGGGTAATAAGGGAATTTAAAGCATACTTGGGGAGAAAGCTAGGGTTTAGGATAAATGAGTAAACATATAAGAAGGGTAGATTTAAAATAAAACCAAAATGAAACCTTACTACTTCATAAACCCAAAATCTAACTTCTAAACTTCACACAAAATACGTAACCTCTTATGCACAAATTATCCTATTTTATTCTAACTAATAAAAATTTCAATTTAAAACTTGGTTTTGGTAAAACATCTACCCAATTTCAAAAAACAAAAGATTTTGGGGGACCCCTTAGAAGAACAATTCAACTATTGTCGGTGGGGGGTTCTTCTCTACACCAATTGGGAGCTTGTTTACACCAATTGGGATTTTTTAGGAAAAAATTCAAGGTAATTTTAAAGGGTCTCTCGTATCTTTCTTCTGGAAATTTTATTCATCATTCAAGACAAGATAATTCAATTATCTCCTCTCATGATGTAAGTAATGATTTATACATAAACAAGTTTTTATAAATTATAAAATTGTGTAGAAATAGTTAAGTTTATCTAATGTATTGAATGATGGTGATATTTGTATATAAATCAATGAACCTAATTCCTAAAATTTCAATTCTACGTAATACCCCGTGACTTTTAGGAATGAGAAAGTTAATTTTTGGGAGAAATAAAATTTATTTAAATTGGAGAATTTTATAATTTGGAAATTTAGGTCCAAAAATTGAGGTCGTTATAAAGTATTCCGGATGATGATTCTGAGTGCGCCATTGATTCCGGATAGGTCAAGATAGTTAAAATGACTGTCCTTCGGTTTTATTTCGGTTCTGGAATAATTTTAAGTTAGTTTGACTCGAATTGGAGTAAACGAGTCATTTAAAGTGTGTATTACCTTTTAAAACTGGGACTTATGTTTTAAAGTCTTAAGAGGCTTACGAATTCATCCTATCTCATTTGTAAGAAAGAGAGGAAACCCTATAAAGGGAAAGAAAGAGAGAAAGAAGAAGAAAGGAAGATAGATAGAGGAGAAATCTTGGAGATTTCTGGCCCATACGTGATTTTGGGGATGATTCAACCTCTACAATTCTGAGGCAAGTATTTAATCTTGATAAATATTTCATTTGTGTATTTCATTTCATAATTTGTGGATAAAAGAAATGGATTTTTGGGACTAAAACTTCAATTTGATGTTTATATATGGGATTGATGGAATTTAAGTTGATGAGATGAGATGTAGGTTGGGTTTTGATGTGAGGAATATGATTGAGTTAAAGATTGAGGGTCAGATGATAATGTTTTGGGTGTTTGGAGAGTTAGTTTTGTTCAAAAATGAAAAAAAAGGGCAAGATATCAGGTATGGCCGGTCGACAGCGGCCAGGGGACCGGTCGATCGTGCCTTAAGGGAATAGGCTACTGTATTCTTCGTAGGGTAAAATTTATAACTGCGGTCGATCGGGGGTCTAGGACCGGTCAACCGTTCCTCTATTTTTAGCCCAAGAATGGGATTTTCTTTTAACCTATTTTCGTTCGTGTTTTATTTTTAGGGGCCTTCTTAATGGACTTATTATGGAGGGTTATGATATAATATTAAGGGATTTGTACCTTAGGATGAATAGGGGCTTTTGGACTTATGTTAAAAATGGATTATGAGGGTGGGATGCCTCTATTAGTAAGAGAATGATTTTGGGGCTAAATGATAGGCGGATTATATTAATATGACGGTGGTGAGCTATTATGAACTAGTTATAAATTGTAGCGATACTCTCTTTTTGCTTATGTGCGTTTCAAGTAAAGTGGTATTGCGGTATATGCCCTTGATGATTACCGAAGAGAATTGTTATGTGTGTACTTCTAACCGAGATAATTATTACCCATTTGTGTGCAATTAATAATAGATATTTTGGGGTATGATGATGGATGTGTACGTTCGATGTTAAGGGTTCATAGGAGCAATTGAACCGTAGGCGGAATGGAGAGCGATTGGATCATACTAGCAAGTAAAATAGGGTGTTATAAATCTAGTCATCATAGTTGTTATATATATCGGTGTGTGTTTAACAATGGGGATTCAAATAATGGATGGGATCATGGAATGAATTTAGGATTGATCTTAAGGTTTGTAGACTATTACTTATGTGCACACCTATAGTCAGGGTCATTATTAGATATATCGAAGTGTATTAGAATACATATGGAATGTATAGTGATTGTTATATATGTTAAACTTGGGAGTTAGTAACCTCATTGTTATATGTATTGGAAGACTATTCATATCATAGGTGTAATGGATGAATATGCTTCAAGTGAGGGATCGTATGTATATAACTAATTTAAGTTAATACACTTGGAGTGACGACTAGTATAATGAGGACTATGTACACGTATAGCTGAGTTTATAAATCTCAGACATACGAACGAGAGATAGTTTGTATATATGTGGATATGTATATGTATAGATATGTATATATTTGTGTACATATGGCGTGAATACCTATATCGTGCGCGATGGTTTGTATATATGATGTGATCATATGGATGTATATATATATAGTGTGTGAATGATATATATAATTAATGTGTGAAGCATACCCGACACATGCTATCATGAGAAGTTGTGCGATGAGGGTGAGGCCCTAGCTTGAGGAGCAGGGTGTGGATAGTCCCCAGGTCACAGTCGTCCATTTTTATTTGTGTGATTTTATTTTGGGGGTGAGAAGTCTTGGGTATGGGTCGTTCTCACTTGCCGGGTAGGAACTATGACCGCTTCCCATACGTTATGATTAATTTTGTTGCCATGGCGATGTGATAATAGTCCGATAGGTGGTGACCCCGGGAGAAAGTGAGTAATTCCTGATAGATGATAGCATGGTGCAGTATTTTGGTATCCTATAACCGTTTATATTATGTGAATTGCAAGTTTACATTATGTGTGTTATGTATACGTGGTTATAGGAAGGAATGATTGCTTATATATAGTTAGAGTAAATATATATTTGTATATCCTGTAGGCGAAAAGGATATGGAGTTTCTAGGAGGTACATCTTGTGTGATTTCGGTGTACTAGTTATCAGGGTCGAAGGATTGTACTTAGAGACTATTGCAGTTATATCTACCCAAGGATTTAATGGAGATTCTTATTATGTTCTTTGATAGTAATCTATAATTAGGTAGTTGTAGTAGTAGGAATTGTGTGGACATAATGGATCCTTACGATCAACATTGTCAAGGAGTAGTGTATCGGGGGGGGTTCCTTGTTTGGATTTCGCTTTGTGAGACGTCCCACGCACGAAACATAGTGCAATGTTGGGAGTGGAGAGATGATATGCTTTTAGTACTAGAATGTATGATATTTAGAGATTGAACTCTTTTATTGAAATAAAATGTTATTATGTGTCATACTAAGACTAATAATTTGTTTAAGCAAATAACAAGAAATAATAAAGCCGAGTAAGGCATATATATATATATATATATATTTGTCTGTATATATTTATGTGGGTGTTACAATGGAAAGGGTTTTTGGGTTATGTAAGATGATAGGTCATGCGGGTATAGGCCGTGCGTATGGTCAGGAAAGGTGTCCTTAAGTGGGTGGAGTAACTTAATTAAGGTTCGAGGACAGGATTAGGTGCGTGATGTAGATGAGAGGTGAGGTTGGGGGTCTCACGAGAGTGAGACTCCACTCTAATTATGAAATAGTAAATTTATATATATTATGCACGGTTAACACACTTGCTAAACATTTTTACACCTCAGGCTCAGACCCGTTTATATTTCTCTTCTGCTATATATATATATATATATACTGGATGCTTTTCTATCCAGAGTCTTGGGAGCCGTAGCAGATGCAGACTGTTGCGGGATTTAGATTGTAGTCGCCTCCTATTCCTGTGTAAATCTAGATACGATTCAAGTTGTACATCGGGTTTACACCCAAGGGTTATTTGTAGATATTTCTATTTCTTCTTTATGGTTATCGTACTGTCTGTGACCCGACAGCTTATTTGGGTATATTTTCTTGTATGTATTCATTTTATTATTATGCTTCACACTTCTTTTATCATGATACTTGTGTACATGTTGCCTTTGCTAGTAGTTTTATATTGTTGGTCTGATATCCATTGTATGTTTTCATTTTAAATTTTAGCATCCACTTTTATAGTTTGGGGTAGTTAGCCTTATCTATTTTAGTATAGTCTATTGATACTGAGAATGAGCCATCTGAGATTCTTGATTTAATGCAGTATAGGGCTTGCCACCCCTTATTATTTTAAGCAGGGTGTCACATTCTAGTGTAACTTAGTTTATCAATTCTTGAAATTTCATGTTTAGCATGAATTAGTTTAATGGAATTGGGTACAAAATTGTATATTCCTTTTAGATATTTTTACTTAAATGGAATAATGTTCTAGACTATCCGTTTACATATAATTGTATATTTCCCTTTGAATTTTAATGTAGCACTTGGATATAAAATTATATATTGAAATCTCACATGTATATATGAGAAATTGGAATTAGTAAGGATGTGATTTAACAACTACCCTAGGCCATATTTAGAGGGGGTTGGGGGCATAGAACATCATTTTAGGAAGAACATGATTATGATTTTTGGGCTCGGGATAAGGAGTGTAGGTTAAAGACATATATGTTTCCAGGCAAAGTTAGTTCTATGTACTGTTCACATGGCTATGGTTTTCACTGTGCGAACGATAGTGTTTTTTTACCACGTGGACGACTAAGATTTCGTACCGTTGTAATACCTCGTGATTTTAATGACTTTTAAAATGGGTTATATTTTAAATTAACGGATTAATTGAATTTTATTATTAATTAATTCATTTGGGTTTTATCTGAATTATGGACATTAAAATGAATGATACTGAATATTACTTAAAGATATTTAGGTAATATATGAATGTGATGTTATTGATATTGCCGTGAATTGTTAATTCAATAATTTAAATTTTTAGTCTGACGCGGCATGGGACGTGTCGGGACTAATTTGTTAAATTAAAAAGGGAGTTTATTTTCTGTTGACCTTATAGTCGTTTCGACTGCGTCGTTGCATCCGGAAGGGTTGAAATAGTCAAAAAAGTCTATTTGGATGTTGATTTTGGGTCTCGGGTCATTTGGAAATGAAAAGACAACCTAAAAGGGCATTTTGGTTATTTTTACAAGGGAGATGAATAGTGATTTCGGATTTTGTCTTATTATAAGTATTTGGAGATTAGTTGAACGTGGGTTCATTCATCTCTTCTACAAAAAATTGAATGGTCATCTTCTTAGAGAGAGTGAAAGGTTTCTTGGGAAGAGAAAAGCTTGCTTGGAAAGGAGGAAGACCAAAGGTCACCACCACCGGAAGTTGGCCGAAAAAGGGAGAACCACATGTGATATACAACACCAAAGGATCAGATCTTCATTAGAGGCAAGTGTTTGATAATTTCATTCTAATTTTGTATATTGTCCATGTTAGGATAGTTATAAAAATGAGATTTTACATGCTTGGAAGATGAAAAGATAGAGTTGTTAAATGGATTTCTGGAAACTGTAAAGATATAGTAATCAAACTCATGTTATAGGTAGATAGTAAACCATGAATTAACCATAAATCTGTTGAAGAAATTCTGAAAACCAATGATGTGTTCTTGAAGATATTATGTTGATAATTTTCTGGAAAAAGAGGTTAAACATATGCTTTTAATTCAAACTCTTGATGATTTTAGGATGTTTAGAGCATTAGAAATCATTCACATATGTCGCTATATCATGTAGTAAGTTTATAAGGAATTTGGGTAGTTAATATGAGTTTTTGGATGATCAAAAGTGATGAAACCCATAGTAGAAGAAATGCAGAAAACTGGGCTATTATCTGGGCGATCAATCAGTCGACCCCCTGCCTTCGATCGATCGACCTCCCCAGAATTGTTAAAATTATTTATTTTTAATGTTGGCTCTTATCCCAAACCTTTTGTAGATATTTGATGATTATTAATTGGATATTATGGGACTTAGAGAAGATCAGTAAGCCCTAGATAAGGTTCGAATTAATTTGATTGGGATTTAATTGATTAGAATAATGATAATCAAATTGAAGGTATTTTGGTTGCTAGATTCATTTGTTAGATTATTATTGGTATGCATGAGGATTAAGGATAGGTCCAGTAGGGGAGATTTAATATAATACCTAGGTAGCCTTAGGGTTAGAATTTGAACAAAACGGACTGAGTTTAAGCTCATTATTGATTGCTAAAGGACTGAGTGTAATACAAGCGCTTGGCGGTATGACTCCTTGATAGAGATGGGAGTTTAGACCACATTTGGTTGAAAGAGGGGATGAGGTTATTTCGATTGAGTATTTGAAGTTAACGGACCTCTATGTTCGACAAAGTTAAGTAGTAGTGTATTGGATGGGTTCTTTATTTGGATTTCTCTTTGTGAGACCCTACGCGCATGAACCTTAACGACGTCGGGAGTGGAGAGATGTTAAAGGATGCGAGGATACTGGTTTTGTTGATAAGTCATAGCGCGTGAATGAAACACTATAGTCTATGAGACATGTGATGATGGTACTCAATCCTAGTTAATAGAAGATGTGAAACAATCGGTTTTAAACCTATTTAAGGGGAGTTTAATTCGTAGTAATTCGGGAGATAAGATGATATGGACCAGTAGGATATTAGTGAATTCTTACTGAATAAATACATTGAGGAAAACCTATTTGAACCTTGAGTAATGAGTGAGACTCTGGAATAATAATATTTTAATACGTAGGATTTAAAGAGATATAATGCTACATATGGGAATTATTTAATGGTAGCGTGATTACGTTATTGATATTATATTATAGGTATGATAATGACTATTTGATTGATTGATGATTCATGTGTATGACATACCAAGCTTACTTGCTATGGACAAGAGGTTTGTGCGTGAGGGCATCATATCCTGATGAATCCATGGGATCTTTGATTTGTCGCTCAAGAACATAGGTCTATGAAAGAATTATCGGGGAGTTGATAAGTCCGCTGACTATGGGAACGTAGGTATGTGCGTGGCCCGTGGGTATGAGAACTATGTTCACCTCCAATTTATGTGTTGTTGTTTGTGGTTCAAGGAATCCTTACCAAACCTTTAGTCCCCTATTCGGCGACCAGCAATAATGGGACATGATAGCAGAGTAATGCATTGCACTGCAGCTGTGACTCAAGGTGCCGTATTATATATGAATATATTTATAATAAATTAAATGAATGAATGGTTATATTGTGGTTAAATCATTTATTGCGTGATAATTATAGATAACGGTGAATTGAGAAAATAATTGAAGTAAGTTAATGAATATTTATTGAAGAGATTAATTCATATTAATGAGAAATGATTCATGTTAATTAGAAACGATTCATATAAATGAGAAACGTACATGAATAATTATATGCCGTAAGGTATGTGGGACATACGGGGTTTTGATATGGGAATGGAATCATGTTATGGAATTGGTGAGGAGGAATCATTAACTAGGATGTTAATAGGAAACGTTAAGTGTGAACTCTAGATGAGAGGTGAGAATAGCAAGTGAGAGTTGGATCTAACATGTACATAATAAATGCTTTATTGCACTTGTTAAATACTTGCTGTTTTCAAAATCTTTTTCACAATCGGGCTCTGACCCGTTTCCTTGCATATTCTCTTTTCTATTGTATCTTCTATATCAGGTGTCCAGCAGTAGGGATGCCAACCTTAGCAGATTATGACGAGCTATGGAGTATTGCTTAAACTCCCATCTTCATTTAATTCACAGTATTCTTTTAGTTAGGGCATATCCCCCAAAGGAATTCAGTTATCTCTTCTATCCGAGTCAAATACTCTTGTATTCATGTCATTTTAATACATTTACTATTGCTGGGATTGATATATTGGTTAATTATTTGGGAATGTTTATTCCAATTACATTTAAATTCTTGTGTTATTTGTTCGGATCAGTGTTGTATAATAAAAATGTGTTATGTTATTCTTAAACTAAAAATGGATTTTGTTGAATTAAAATTTGGAAAGTTTTTTTTAACACCAGCTTAATTGGGTATTGGGTGAGTTGCAAATGTTTTTGACAGTGATGCTATGAATAAGCCAACTGTATATTATGTTTTAATTTGGTATGGGACTGGACACCCGATATTTAATTAGGCGGGGTGTTACAACCGTGTGCAAGAATCTAGAGGAGTTATAACTTAGTTCAATTTAAGGATCTATATGATAATGTTACAAGTTCACTTTTTGTTATTCAACTATTCTAGTAAAGGAAATGGTGGGGTCTTGAAACATAATGAGAATACAGGTTTGTATGGATAGTCCATATATTAGGTTATCCACACAAAAATTCAAATTTTACCCAAACTTTATCTTGATTATAAGTTTAGTGTCCATACAATATAATGTCCAAATTAAATTGTCCTATAACACAAGGAAAGAAAACATGCAAAGAAGACAAGGAAAAATCCTTTTTGGGCAAAACCTAGTATTCAACACTGTAAAAAGTTCTACAAACACTAATCGACTTAATAACTACTAAGCTCCACTAAGTATAATGAGCAGGGTCTTCAAATCTTCTACAAAATGTGATGTAGACCAATATCACGCACATGAAGCGATCTTCCCTCAGTATCCACTGATCAACCTCAGGATTACATAATCCTATCTTTTTTATCCGTGGAGTCAAAACTCCACAAAATTCAGTCATGGAGCGGATCTCTACAAGGTTTTGATGAGGGTATGGATACTAGGGTTTCACAAACACAACATTCATATATGGGATGTATTATTTGGAAAACCAAAGTGTTTTTATAAAACATAAAGATGAGAACCTTTGGTTCAGATATTGAGAATTCCTTTTTGTCAAAAGTCTTGAGAAAATCTGAATAAATAGGTTTTTATAGAAAAAACTTTGAGGCGTCAGTCTTCTTTGAACCTAAATGGCATCTTGTTCAAACGAAAACACTAACTTAGTTCAAATGAGATTTGGTTTCATTCGAATGACAACTCATTTTCATTTAAACAAAGTTCTAATGACCTTCTAAGGAGAGTATATCTATTAGATAAAGGATTCTCATTTGATTGCAATTAAATCTTGCTCTAATGAGAACCAACTTTCGTTCTAACGATATCTTAATCCCATTTGAAGGAGATGAAATATAATTTTTTCAAATACATTTTATCAAAAAGGGTCGATGTAAAAAAATAGACATGATGACCCAATCTCACGGGTCCCGATTTGCAGTGCATCCTGGAGGAGATAAGATGTACCAGGATGTGAGGAGGCAATACTGGTGGAGTGGGATGAAGAAGGACATTGCTGAGTTCGTGTCCAAGTGTTCTACCTGCCAGCTGGTGAAGATGGACCATCAGAAACCGTCAGGGTTGCTTCAGCCATTGGAAGTACCTGCGTGGAAGTGGGAGAGTATTTCTATGGATTTTATTACAGGGTTGCCTACGTCACAGCGGGGCCACGACTCTATTTGGGTGATTGTAGACCGTTTGACCAAGGTGGATCATTTTCTTCTGATGCGGAAAGATTATACCACAGGTCAGTATGCTCAGTTGTTCATTGCTGAGATTTTCAGATTACATGGGGTGCCCCTGAATATTATGTCAGATAGAGACAAGATTTTCGTGTCGCGTTTCTGGGAAAGCTTTCAGGAGACTATGGGTACTGAGTTGAGGTTGAGTTCAGCTTATCACCCACAGACAGATGGACAGACATAGCATACTAATCTGATGTTAGAGGATATGCTATGCATGTGTGTTCTTGATTTTGGAGGAAGTTGGGAACCACATCTTCCACTGGTAGAGTTTGCTTATAATAACTCTTATCAGTTTATGATTGGTATGGCTCCATTTGAGGCTTTGTATGGCAGGCCTTGTCGTTCTCCAACTTGTTGGATCGAGGTGGGGGATAACAAGTTGCTAGGACCATAGGTGATTCAGGAAACCTCCGCGAGGATTGAGATGATTCGGAGTCGCATTCGAGTAGCCCAGAACAGGAAGAAGAGCTACGCCAATGCGAAACGGTTCTTTCAGGAGTTTAATGTGGGGGACCAAGTATTACTGCGTGTATCTCCTATGAAAGGAGTGATGAGGTTTGGGAAGAAAGGGAAATTGGACCCGAGGTAGGTGGGACCATTTCCCATTATCGAGAGGATTGGGCCGGTAGCATACAGATTGGGACTACTAGAGCATTTACATCGCATTCATGATGTATTCCACATCTCGTCGTTGAGACGGTATCTTCGGGATGATATGGCCCATACTCACATCGCGATAGATGAGATAGACTTACAGCCTGACAGCTCTTATGAGGAGAGACCGGTGGCTATCTTAGACTATAGTGAGAGGAGATTGAGGTCGAATATAGTTCCACTTGTACGAGTCCAGTGGGAGCATCATAACGTGGAGGAATCCACTTGGGAGCGCAAGGCCGATATGCGCGAGAGATATCCAGATTTGTTCTTACCAGGTATGCCTTATTTTCTGAATTTCGGGACGAAATTCCATTATTAGGGGAGAAGTATGTAATACCCCGTATTTTTATGCTATATTAATTTGGGGATTTATTAAATTTAATGTGAATTAATTATTTAATAAAATCCGAAAATTAATTATGTTATAATTATTAACGTGACGAGAGTTAGTAATTATGGGAAATTTGTCGAATATTACTAATGAGCAAAGTAATATATAATATTGGTTATATTGAATGTCACGAGTGAATAAAATGATAATTTTGGAAATTTGAGTCGGGACGCGCCCGTGTCGCGTCGGGACTAAATATTGATAAATAAAAGTGAATATTTTATAAGTTATTCGTATGGTCGTTTTGAGTGATCCAACGCGTCCGGAAGGATTGAGATAGTCAGAAAAGTGTGCTCGGGGGTTTAATTTGGGTCTCGGGATATTTTTAGGCCTAATTAGTACTCCGGGTGGGCATTTTGGACATTTCACAGTAATTAAACCCACGAAAATTAAAGGGGTTATATCAGATGTCTAGGTTATCATTTAGGATTAGAAAACTCAAAACTCTAGAACGTCCATTGGAGAAGAGAGGAGAGAGCTCTCAAGGCAATCCAAGGCTCAAAACTCAACCGTTTGCACCGCCGCCACTGCCAATGCCTAGATCGCGAGATGGGGAACGCAACCACACCAATTTTGGCACCAAACCAGACTTCTAAAAATCCCAGGCAAGTGTTTATCTTGATTATTTCATTGATTCATATTTCATATTAGTTTAGGAATGATTAAGAATGAATTATAGGGAAGAAAAACCCAATTTGAGATAGGAAATTTCATATAGTTATGGTTTAAATGAAAATTCTGGAAACCCTTTGTCATGTAGAGGAGCAAACTAAGAAATTATGATGTTTACAAGAAGGAAATTCTGGAAAATTCTTGTTAGAATTATGTTTAAGAGATTTCTAGGGTTCTTGATAATTATATAAATTTTTGGGCTGTTAATCCATGTTTAGTGATAGAAATCTTCATGCTTTACATTGGAAATATCTGGTATGATGATATGATATTAGTAGTATGAATTCTGGGTCATTTGAGTATGAAAAATACGGAATTTGTTGAGGTTAGAAGATGAAACCCGTAACTACAAAAACTACAGATTTCGCATACCTGCTTGATCGATCGATCGAGCCCAGAGCTTTGATCGATCGAAGTTCGATCGATCGAGCCCCAGACCTCGATCGATCGACCCCTCCTGGCAGACTCATATTTTCCCTTCTTAATTAGTTGAAATTCACTTTAATGAGGAATAATTCATGGTCACCCTTATAAATATGTTTTCGGAGATAAAGAAGACCAGTAGGGTATATGAATAAATTTTGGGACCTCTAATATATGACGAGAATTGTGTTTTCGGGATAATTATATAAGGAACGATGAAACTACGTATATAAAGTGAGAGATTACGTCAAATAGTTACGATAGAGAGTAGATGAATACCTACTGAATTTTATAATTAGGAGGATAAAGCCATGAGAGTTATGTGGTAAGTTGGAATAATACCGAATCAAGGTTAGAAACGAACCGTTATATGTGTTTACTAAAAAAAAGTGAAAATAAGGATAAAAGTCGTAACTATGGGATTTGAAATATACCTAATATTGATATGGTAATATTAGTATAGTTATATGACTGTGTTTTCATATACTATCTATGTGTGAAAAACATACCCACGCTACTTGCTATCCCTGAGGTTACCGCGCTGGGACAGTCTTATCTCGATGGGACCTTTATGGGGGATATTGGCTTGTACCCTAGAAGATAGATATTCTTGGTACAGGCTATCGAAGTGATAGTTCAGACGGTCCTAAGAGACACGGGTATGTGCCATCCTCTTAGAGACTTGGAATCTATGCTTCGCCTCAATATTTTTGTGTATGTGTTAATACAATTCGAGAGTGATTCCGAATTTGTATTCCCCTTAATACGAGTGATACGGGGTTTGGATAGTAGAGTACGCCCGCACCATAGCTTTTTATTTGGAGTTCTGTTATAATATATATATTATAAAAGTAGTTAATATATATATGAAATTTTGAAATTTGGAACTGCCTACTATGATTTGGTAAGTAGGACATGGTTGATGACTCAAATTGTAAATACTTGTTTGAGAAAATATAATATGACACTGGAAAACTTTATTCATTACTAAAGTTAAAATGAGAACTTTGGTTAAAAATTGAAACCCTATTTTTATACAATTGTATTGTTCGGTTTTAAATCTTACGAATAACCTAAGACAAGATAAATCGTTGGGGGAGAATAGTGCGATATATGATAAATAATCCGTTAAGAAGGTTAGTACGATAGGCGTGCACATTAGAAGAGAGGTGAGCATTTCTCAAGAGAGTGTCGCACTAATATGTTGTTGCATCGGCCTGTAATCAATTTAAATATTTGCTAAACGAATTTTTAAATCATACACTATCGGGCTCTGACCCGTTTCTATTTCTCTTTATCTCTTGTATATATATGTATATATTACAGGTGCCCAACCACAGAGGCGTCTTGCTTAGGATCCCTTGGAAGGAACGTGCTGCAGCTTAGGTGGAAGTTGCAGGCCACTTGCTTAGATGATTTCATTTACTTCATTCCACTTCTATCATTCTCAGTTATTGGGGCATGTGTCGCCCTTTCCACTATTTATCTATTTTATTGGGACATTGGTATTTATGTTATTTCTAGTACTGTTACTTTGGGATTTATTAAGCATGAATGTTTTACTTTAAGTTTTAAATGTTGGGATTTTGAATGTGGAATGTTTAAATTAATTGGATTATGTTCCATGGAATATAATTTTTTTGAAAAACTAAACCACAAGTCGTAAATCAAAAAATGTGTCGGTGACTAATTCAAAAACAGTGCTTGATCAATAACATATATTTGAATGATCGCGGAGGAAATTTGGATGTAGTGTTCTATTTGAAATTTTGGTTTGTTACCGGATATGCCAAAATAGAAAAAATCCTAAGCTATGAAGAATTATAAAATCTTTCTCTTACAAATATCCTCCTTTGGCTATTCCAATACAAAATAAAAAATAAAAAACCAAATTACAATAAACCCATATGATAATGTATCCTAGTGTCCTCCTAAATCCAAAAATGGAGCGACATCTAAAACCTTGTCTTGAACTAATATTGTTCTCCCCTAATTCAACTTTGTCTTCATCTTGTGTATTTCATGACATCATCATCAAAGCATAAGAGACTTATACATATGAAACAAAAAGAATACCATGATGCATATGAGTTTAAAGTAAAATAAACTCCCCGTCAATTTATTCTCCCCCTCTTTGTCCGTAGCAAACAAAGGGTTAGAATATAAACATGAATAATAAGCATTACAAGAATAAGAAAATATATAAAAAAAAACAATTGATATGAACATGTAATGATAATCCGAAAGGCGAAAAGAAGGAACCCGAAGTTGGTATGCTTCTACGAATTTTTTTCAATTTTTTTTGATTTTTTCAAGTATATGGTTTATTTATAAAAAGTACATATAGGTACAAAAACACATAGTCACCATGGAATAACACTAAACTACCAAAATCATGAAAATGGAATGTAATTGTGTGAACATTTCTCATAGGAAAATCAACATAAGCATTCATAGCATAGGTGCATGAAGTCATAGAGATAGTTCTAAAGAAATGACTCAGTTCAACCGTAGGTATAAAATGTTGTACTTAAATGAAATTGACTTGATTATGTAATATTCCATTATTTTAAATGGTCCTCAAATAAAAAAAATACAAACTATTTTATGCTTTTCAAGAGAGTACGTTGTACAAACCCATTGATCTTCTACTTTATAACACACTCAATATCTCGCATATATATGAATTCATTCTTAAATGTATTGAATATATCATAATGCTCATACACTGGAGCATAAATGAATATAAGATAAATGGCCTTGGCACTTCTGTTTTTTTGTGTTGTTAATCTTTTAGGCTCTTTTTAGAAATGGTCACATTTAATGCAAAGTGATTTTTTCTCTTTCATAGCCCTTTTCCAATGCTTATTATTTATCAATATTTTACGAGAAATGAAATCCAGGAAATGGTTCTTACAAGTACAACTTATATCTTTCTACATTTGGTTAAATTAGTATTTAGATGAGAACACCATATTCAACACGTGATAAGAAAGTAAAATGTTCAATCAGTCCATGGATGTGTGAAATAAAGGTGATAAAGAGTCAAACGTGTAGAAAATGATCATCAATGATCAATGAAATGTTATCTAAATATTATTAAGCACACTAAGTAAATAAAGCCATGTCTCAAAGCATTAGGAGCAATACTCTCTAAAGTGACCTATTTATTTTCAATAGGAGAAAACATAAATGATCTTGGGTATACCTTGCTCAAAATGCCTCATATGGTCTTTCCATGGTAGGTTAGGTCTCCTTAGTGGGTTAGGTCGAGGCCCATAAGGATCCATCACAAACTCGAGAACCAGTTTGAGTGCAACTTTTGAAGTGGAAGTAACGTAGTAGCCTATTCCTTGCCTCTCATTGTTACCTGATGTGGGACCAATGAGCATCTTTCCAACCTTCTTAGATGTGTCTTCTAATGTGACCTTGACCTCCTGTTCACATTCGATATCAATCTAGAGTTAGGATACATGGGATTTAATTTTTGTCACGAGGCTCTAATGAAGCTCTAAGATCTCTCATAAAATTATCTATAGTGTTGGTAAAATCGGTCTTTCTCTACCAACAACAATCGACTGCTTAGACTCACTAAAAACATTCATCTCCTTCTCTAAATTAAGCACCTTAAGAGACAAATCTTTATTAATATTTTTCATTTTTAAATTAAACACCTTAAAATACTTTAAGAGTCCACCTTCTCCCTCACTCAAATTATCTTATTCACTCTCTCTTTCTCTCCAGAATGATTGAAAACATCATCGAGGATATCACATTTCGAAATGTCTTCATTGGCATGGGAAAAACTAGAAGTGATCACTTGACTTTCCATGAAAGAACATAAGTTACGTTCAATGTGTGATTCATCATTAGAATCCATCGACTCGATGTCACTATCGCTAAGATTGTCTTTATGTACAAATTTCCCCTTGCCTTGTCTCATTAACCTAGTGTAATACTCATGGACTTTGTGACCTTTTCCTTCATAATCATAACATCTCAGCTCATGTTTCTCACAAACATTCTTGACCTCATTACCATTTTCCTTTTTCTCAAAAATCTATTATTCAGAAGAATTTTCTTTATTAAATTTGAGAAAAATTTTGAAATTTTTTGCAAAAATGGCTAAATCATCAAGATCAAAATTAATATCAAATTCAGAATAAAAAAATATTTCTTTCTTATTTTTAGTTTAATCTTTCAAAGAAATACCTATTTCTTTTTCTGAATATTTTTTGAAAACATAACAATTTAATAAGTTTGAATGTCTCTTACGAGATCTTCTAACCTAAGAGTGTCTAAAATTCCCAATGATTTTAGGACAATGACTTTAGGGGTAAAATGGAATGGAAGTGATCTCAAAATCTTTTTTACC
This sequence comes from Sambucus nigra, assembly GCA_949130495.1. NCBI lineage: Eukaryota > Viridiplantae > Streptophyta > Magnoliopsida > Dipsacales > Adoxaceae > Sambucus > Sambucus nigra. The sequence goes on along the minus strand of OX422213.1, from coordinate 163,826,650 downwards.
ACTCCCGTCTTAGGAATTTTCTGACCCAAATTAAAACTAGAATTTACTATGTTAGATAAATGTGCATAAAACTCATCAAAAGTGTCAGTTTCAATCATGGTAACAATGTCAAAATGTGTTGTAAGATTTTGAAGCTTAGAAGCTTTGATGACATTAGTAGTCTCGTGACTGAGATGGAGGATATACCATGCTTCCTTAGACATGGTGCACAACATGATGCAACGGAACTCGTCAGGAGTGACGGATATAAAAATGGCATTTAAATAGTGAGAGTTAAATGTAGTCCACTTAAAATCATATTATGTTCAAGCAATGATAGGTCTAGGACCTACGAAATCGCCATTTGTCACAGTGGATGGTGTCCGCCCTCTTGCACACATAAGTGAAACTGGATCGTTATTTTCTTTCAAAGACATCCTCATTCGAGCTTTGCAATAAGATAATTTGACCCATCAAAAATAGGTAGCCTATTATACAAATAATCCATATAACAAAAATTTTAAAGAATCACACAAAAACTTAGTGTAACCAGCTTGGATACTAATTTGGGAATGCGTGTTCTTATGGATTGTCCATATATTAGGTTACGCACACACAAATGCAAATGTTACCCAAATTATATTTTGATTATCAGTTAGATGTGTATGCAATATAATGTCCAAATTAAATTCTTCAATCACGTAATCAAACCACACATGCAAAGAAGATAACGAAAAATCCCTTTTTGGAAAAAACTAGTATTTAGAATTGTAAAGAGTTTGACAAACACCAATCGACTTATAGACTAGTTAGCTCCAAAAATTGTAACGTGCAGGCCCTTTAAATCTTCTACAAAATGTGATGCAGTCCATTACAACCCACAGGAAGCGATCTTCCCTTGGTATCCACAGCTCAACCTCTTAATTATAAACTCCTATCTTCTTCATCCGTAGAGTTACAACTCCAAAAAAATAGCCGTAGAGAAGATCTTTATAATGTAGGTATCGAAAACTAGTGTTTTCATAAACTAAATAAATCAAATATGGGATGATGTATGATTTGGATTTTTTTTTTCTAAAACATAAGTTCTAAACTTTTGGTTCCGATATTGGGAATTCATTTTGGCCAAAAGTCTTGAGAAAATGTGAAAAACATAGGATTTTGTAAAAAAACATGAATTTTGAGGCGGAGGTTTCACTCGAACGAAAATAGCATCTTATTCGAATGAAAGGACTAGTTTCATTCTAATGAGATTTGGTCACGTTCAAACGACAACTCATTTCGATTCGAACGGACTTCTAATGACCTTCTGATGTGAGTACTCCTCAAAGATAGAGGATTCTCGTTCAACAAGAACCAACTTTCATTCTAACAAGATCTTAATGTCATTTGAATAAGGTATAAAAAATAATTTTTTAAAAGACGCTTTGTCGAAAGGCCTCGATGTAAAAGATAGACATCCTAGAATATAATTTAATTGAGAAATTAAATTACAAGTCGTATACCTCCAAAAAGTGTCGGTGACAAATCCAGAAATGGTTCTTGGTTACTAACTTATCTTAGAATGATCATGGAGGAAATGCAAATATAGTGTTCAGTTTGAAACTATAGTTTGTAACGAAATATGCCAAAATAGCAAAAATCCTAAGTTATGAGAAATTATAAAATCTTGATCTTACACACACACACACACACACACACACTTATATATATATATATATATATAGCTGTATCCTAAGAAAAAAATTAATTATAACTGTATCCTAAGAAAAAAATTAATTGTAACCTCATCCCTTTCTATACACGTGGCAACTATATCTCTTCTCCTGTCTAATAGCAGGGCACCCATTTATTTCTCCTCTTATTCTCTATCCCCTTTTTCGTCCTCCCATTCACCTCCCTCATTACACTTTTCACTTCTCTTTTTAATCTTCCTCACCTTAAAGATTGATGCTTCTTTTGCTCTATATTTTAGCACACACATATTTATCTCGAGAGATTCCTTGCAACCCTTACTTATATGGTCTCCACTCACATGTCTATCTCATTCTCTTTGTACCTCTCTTCTGTTATCTCTTATAATCCACCATGCTAAAGGTATGGATTTAGGTTTAATGTTTCTCTCATTCCACATCTACCAAATTTAAGAGATGATGATTTTGTTTGTTAATTTTTATTCATTGATGTTTAAATAATAAAAAAGTATATGAATTTGATGATATATAATGTGTAGGTTGTGATGGAAATAATACAATCCTAATTTATTATGTTATGTTTCATTTCATTTGGGTTTTTCAATCTATGTAAGTTAATGGGTTGATATTGCTTAGTTGGAAATTCAAACAATGAGACGAAGAGAGAAAAGTAACAGTAATTTTGAAAACTGAAGTATCTCGAATATATTCTTCTTACTAAAACAAAATATCAAATTATATATAGTATCAAATCTTGGACTTCCATCTTGATTGTTACGTTTCAATTATCTTTTGCAGAATTTCCACCAACTATAGTTTATTTACCTTATTCATGGATCGAATGAAAAAACAATCCACTTTGATTTCCATAGATTAGTGTTATGATTTTCTAACCCAATTTTATTTTTATATGTATTTTATTTTAAACCTTCTACACAAAGCCACTTTGATAAATTTCTGAACCCAAATATAATTTTAATATATAGAGAATGATCCGTATGGAGAAGATATTAAATCTCTCAAAAACTTCCCAAACCTCTCGTATGCCATTATCATTTACCCAGATATTGTTAATGTTAATTATAGTTATATTTATCTTTGTTTTATACATTTGTTGATTGAGAAGTAATGTCTTATTCTTGAGAAATCAAACATTGATACTATTATCTTTATATATGTTATTATGATGATTTAGTTCATGGAATTTGTTTAATGGGTGGAAAAATTATTCTCGAGGACTTTGATGCATTTAAGTATGGCAAAATTTATCCATTTTGTGTTAATAAATTGACTGACAATCAATTAGGGTGTGTTTGGAACCCAATTCCATTCTTATACTTAGTTCGAAACACATGACTTGGGATGTGTATTATAATATACTTTGAAACAAAAACATTTTTGCACGGACAAAGTTTCCAATTGAGTTAATTTGTATGTAATTGACTTAATTCCGTACAAAACTTGTTTGAGTCATAAATAGATTTTTATCTTGTCACGATACCCACATAGTATATGATGTGTTGTTTGAAGACGTAGAGGCCAAGCGTCAAAGATAAAGCATGTCATGTTTATTGGTTAACATTTTATATCTTCATATAACATTGCATTCTCAGATTCTCTCAGTTATGAATGCATAATGTTTATGGGACTCGAAAAATGTTTTAAGGATGTTGTTTTATTTATAAATGATTTTAAAATGTTAAAAATCATTTTAAAAGGTTTTACCTTTGTTTTTAATCTGAGATAAACACTATTTAGAGTTGTATGGATTCCAATCTTATGTTTTGGAGTATTAAACGTTATCATACTTCATTCAAACGACATCCCGGTGTCGTTCAAATGACACGAAAATAGCGTTCTAACGACATGGCCAAGTCGCGACTTAAAGTTTTTTATTTAAGGCACTTTTTCTCAGAAATTCAAGGTGTGTAGAACCAAAATACATAATAGACAAGTTATGCTTTTCTGCACTTTTTTTCTAAGGATTTCAAAGCTAAAGCCATCCTTATTATTTATAAAATATTCGATCTTTCAGACATATTCTATAGAGATGTTATTTGCTTCGCTAGATTTTTGCGGTGAAGAAAGGGTGAAGGACGTGTTCCTGATTGTACACAGTTAACAATGTTGCATCGATGGATACTGAGGTGCACTTGGAATTGTGTTTTGTGGACAAGTATCGTTGAGGGACTTGAAATGGGCACTCTGGAGGAGTGTTGAGCATCAAGGCTTGTGGGTATCGGGCCGTTGTGTAAGTCGGTTTGTCATCGTTTGTAATTATCATATCATAGTGATTATCTATCTTGGGTCGTCCGATGTTTTTTCCCTTAGTGGTTTCCTTGTACGTTCGGCGTTTCTTTTATGGACTTGTTTATTTTACTTACTTTAATCACCTATATGCATGTTTATGATTAAACAAGATATAATTGGGCTTAAGTAAAATTGGTTCACAAACTTGGTGCATAATTAAAATTTGGAAAAACGTTTTTTTAAATAAATTATTTTCACCTAAAGCACACTTAGAAAAAGGGGCCTACAAATTGGTATCAGATCTAGAAACAATTTTTATTGTGTTGATCCCTTGTGCTTGTAGGTATAGATTCTAAAATTTTCGATGCTTTTTGAACTTTTGTTTTTTTAGCACTAATTATGCTTATTGGTAAATGCGAATGAGAAGTGCACTTAAGGCTATTGATGAGCGTTTTTGGTTAGTGGTAGAAAAAGGGTGGTCACCACTTGTTACGAGAGAGGGAGAGGCCACTAGCTTAAAATCTGTTGAGTTATGGATCGAAGCCGAACATAGACTTGTACTTTATAACTCTAAAGGTTTAAATGTTATTTCCTCATTTGTCACCACGGATGAATATAATTGTATTGCTATATGTGAGATGTCAAAAGAGGATTGGGATGTCCTTGTAGTCACTCCCGAGGGATCTAGCATGGTTAAGGCATCTAAACTTCAAAACCTCACTACCCAATTTGAGACGATTAAATTATTAGAGAGTGAGACGTTTGATGCGTTTTACATTAGATTGTCCAATATTTTCAACTCGTCATTTAAGTTGGGAGATAAAATACCCAACAACCGAGTCATAAAGAAAATCTTAAGGTCATTGCGTACTAGATTTTATCAAAAAGTTATCACTTTAAACTCCTTGGGTATGCTTGAGTTAATGAAACTAGAAGAGATTGTAGGTGACTTACAAACCTATGAACTTGACATGTTTACCTCCAAGCAATTTCCAAATAAAGAAAAGGGAATCAATTTTAAATCCCAGAAGGAGGAGACTAACGTTTCAAATGATGATTCTGACACCGATTTTAAGGATGTACCTTTTTTGGCAAAGAAGTTCATACAGTTTCGTAAGTTCCAAAAGCAATCAAAAGATGCCAAAAGACTTGAGAAATTCAAGAACAACAAGGTGTATCACGTCCCTAAGAATAAAAATGATAATGTTAAAAGGGATGAGTCAAATAGGTTTTTTGGTTGTGAGGGTTATGGACACAAGGTAACAGAGTGTCCCACTAGACTTAAGAAGGAGGAAAGGAAATCAGTTGCATATAATGCCACCTTAAGTGATAGTGAACCGAATGAGGGAGAGAGTCCCACCCAAAGAGCAAATTTTTATCATTTATGGCATGTCATGTGAGTGACGACAATAAAATTTCTCATGAAGATACTCATGTGAATGACATTTTCGAGGTCGTTTTGTGTGAATCCCAAGCGAGTGAGGGTGAAACTAGTGAGGACGAGTAGAATGATTTGTGAGAGTTAAACATTGACTTTAGTGATTTGTGTAAGGAAGTGGTAAAGGTGAAAAATGCAAGATTAAACTTTCAAGATATGTTGAATGAGCATGACACAAAAAATAATGATGCATTGTTTGAGGATTGTATGGCATGGGAGAAGCCTCTTAGGGAGAAACTAGAATACGTTGAGGGTGAGAGAGATAGCCTTCGTGCTTTGATGGAGGTTTTGAAAAAAGTGATTCTAGAGTTTGAAGAGTCTAGGATTATAGATCTTGAGGATAAAGTGAGAGACTCAAGTAAAGTAATGTTTGATTGGGACGAAAGGTCAGAAAAGTTGGATAGGATATTTGTTACCGTCCAAATCAAGGATGATAAGTGTGCTATAGGCTTCGATGATCGCATTGCACTCATTCCCAAAGCCAATACCAATCGTGTAAGAGAGCTGACTAGGAACGTTAGGAGAGATCCACATTTAGGTCACATTCCTCACCATTTTTTCACTTGATCTCATTGTGGTAGGAAGGGTCACATTAGACGTTATTGCTACGATCTTAAAAATGCTCCTAGGAAGTTTAAGAATAAAGTTATTTTGGTTCCCAAAACCCCAATGCATTATTTTACACCTACTTCGGTTAGGAAATTGGGCTTAGTGGTTTTAGTAATTAAACTTCATGACTCTCATTTGCTTTCGCATGATATTTCTCATGGTAAATCTAAAGGATGTTTGTGTTAGCCATGTTTGTTATATGCTAGTCTTTGCTTCTTGATATATATTTTGCTAGTGTTATGACATGTGTATATCTTTGTATTATATTTTTCACTTATTTGAGTCTTATTTAAAAAATACAAAAATATTTTTGGTTTCATGTATTTTTTAGAAAATACAAAAATATTTTATTTTTTCGTCAAAAATATTTTTTGAAAAACACAAAAAGATTTATTTATGTACTTTTCTGTCATGAGTTTTCATGTTTGATATGGCATACTGGAGTGCTTGGACCCCCATCATTTCAGTATCCATATGGGTAGGACATTTGGTCATAACTATAGATTCTTAGAATCATCCTAACCATTGAGTAATGGTGTTGTTTCGAAATTAATATATATTTGGATCCGACTTTGTATATATGCCATCACACTCACATGTACGAGTTTATATGAATGTTAGACTTCTCATGAGTATTTGAGTTTAATGAGATATTATCCTCTCAATTTTGTTATCTATGCGTAATAAGACTTAGGTGGATGTGTGTGTAATACTCCGTACTTTTATACATATTTAAATTACATAAGTGGACGTAATTTGATAATTAGAGGAATTTATATGAATAGTAATTTTGGGATTAATGAGTGTTAGATTATGACCGATGTGTGTTACATTTATTTTTATGACTAAGTAAATAAGTCGGAATATTTTTATGTCATGTCGCAGTGGGGTAAACGACGAGTAATATTTAACTTTGAAGAAAAATGTGTATTGTGATGTGTTGGGTTTAATTAGTGAATTTTAGTGAAGTGAATCAGATGGAGATTTCGAGTGCACGGTTGGTTTAGGAATGGCCGAGATAGTCAGAATAGAGTATCTGGGGGTAGCGTTTGGGTTCCGGGCATTTTTGGAGTAGCAGGGACTCACAATTAAGTAAACGAGTCATTTTTGAGTTGATAAGGGACAAGCCCTTATTTCTCTCTTATAAAGCACGAGAGAGTGAGATAAAGGAAAAAAACGAGAAAAAAGAGGAAAGAAAGAATGGAAAAAGGAAAAGGGAGAAGAAAAAGGGGATTCCAGGCCAAACAACGCATAATTCGACTCGAGGTCGCCGAATTTTATCCACGAGGCAAGTATTTAACTTGCTTTAATGATTTAGCATGTTTATTTCTCATATTGTAGTTGGTGTGTAAAACTAGATGATATTTGGGTTTGGGGATTCCTGTATATATATGTTTTTGGGAGAAGTTTTCATAATGATTTAATGTGATGGTGATAGTACATGAATTCTAAGCTTAAATCCATGTTAATGGTGTAAATTAGGGTGACAAATTAGAAGAAATTAAAGTTAGGGTTTAATTAAGAAAATGGTTGATTTTATTGTTTTAATTAGTTAAATACCCAAATAAATTGTTGTGTTGTGTAATTTTTAGTGTGGAGATGTTTATATTGTTGTTGGCTGATGTAAAGATCCATGGAAATGGGGCTGGATGAGTGTTGGGAAAAATAAGGATTGAAGAAGATGATGAATAGTGACACATCGTCATTTTCGAATCGATTCGACCAGGAATCGAATCGATTCAACTCTTAGTCAAAAAATAAAATCTGTATATCTTTTCGTTACGATCGTGTGGGCACCGATCATGTATTTTTCTTATTTTTTTTAATTAGTAATGATTTTTCTACGAAAGGCTGTCTGAGATCGAAATCATTAGTCAGAAATTAAGGCTAGAATTATTTGGAGATAGATATTAGGGGTTCCCAAATAGAGTGTTAGGAATTCTAAAGGACTTGAGGAGATATAAAAACTTTGGTTTCATAGAAATTAATCCGGGTTATAATTTAAATTGAGATTGGGATGAATTTTGGGTTTTGGAGATTTAAACAAATTGGTCAAACTGTCAACTCCGAACAGGCCGAATCGATTCGGATTTGGACCGAATCAATTCGTATAGGATGACCTGTCAAACTGTCTTAGGCCAAATCGATTCAGATTTTGACCAAATCGTTTCGCTGGTCCGAATCGATTCGCAGTTAGGGCGAGTCGATTTCCCTTAAAAATATTGGAAATTTTCTTCCTTTAAGTTTAGGGGAAGTTAATTATAAATTTGGAGGTTATTTTTGGGGATTCTAGATATGACATTAGGACTCCTAGACGATGGAATTGAGGGTGAGTAAATACTAGGATGTGATTAGGATGGAATTTAGGATATTGGATGGAAAGGATTAAGCGGTTATCCGATACGTCTATTGACGACTACTATCATAGGTGATGCGATAAATATGGAAATAAGATGAGTAACGTGTATACTTATTTAAATTATTAAGAATTGGAATATTCGGGATTATATATAAAGCCTTAGAAGTGACTAATTTGTGAATCAATCTTAAGTAAGATAATACTTATAGGTTTAGTATTTTAAGTGTATAAATACTTATATACTATTACGAAGGGAACATTCAAGGTTTTGTCTATCGCTATAAGAGTTTGGCAATTATAGCCATAGATATTAAAAAGTGATATGTATTATATATACGGTAGTTGTTACGGTATATATATGATACGATATGAATATAAATGTATATATATGTAACTGGTATATTTGTACTTTAGAGACTGGTTCCACAGGCTTCCCCGAACATAGGGATGGACAACCTGATTATATATTTTCTCTAGTGCTATCCAGCGAGGTTGCACGATGTGGGTGAATCCCCTAGCTTGAGGATAAGGGTGAGTACATCCCCAGGTCATATCTTCCCGCATATGAGTGCGATGTTTATTAAACTTTCGAGAGGGAATATGACCCCCTCCCCTATTTAGTTTTTAGTTTTCTACCATGATCATGAGTGAGTCTGGCTTGGTACCGTGGTTTATTGAGAAAACCCGGATGTGGATGGGCACTTGAGTTTGCATCCTCGAGTTATATCTCGGTGGGATGGTTATTATACTTATGGTTGTAATAGGTATAATTATACTTGTTGTGTATAGTTTATTACCTGTATATGAACATGAGATATCATATAACTTTGACTTGGGTGAAGACTAAAATGAATAAGGTTTTATTCTCATTACGGGAGATTTATCCGGATTTAAATTATGATTCGTATATTAAAGTGAGAAATATATATAAGGGATATTATATGTTAAAGTGAAAATGTTATTTTAAACTAGTGAGAGTTTTGGAATATGAACGGATGTTAAAGTGGAATATATATATATATATATATATATATATATATATATATATATATATATATATATATATTTATAAGGACTTAGAGGATGGACGATATAGATTAGTTAGGCAGGGTAGCTTAACTAGCTGGTTTAAAATGCATGCGATAGGGGTGCACTATTAGAAGAGAGGTGAGGTGTATCTCATGAGATTGCGATACCAATTTAAATATGAGATATTTTATATTTTAAAAATATGGCTTTTAAGCACTTGCTAAAAAAAATTCAAAACTTGGGCTCTGATCCGTTTATCTATTTTTCCCTCTCTTGCTATATATGTATATATATTAGGTGTCCACGCACAGTGACGCCTGTGTAGTAATTTTTTCGAGTCAGACGTATCTTGCAGCAGCTGTGGATGCAAGCAAGTTTACTGTAGATGCTTATATCCTTTTAATGTAGATAAAAGGTACTGTAGAAACACTTGGGCCGATTGACCAACTGTATTCATTTATTCTTTTACTGCAATTTAGTGCCACATTCGATTTGGTTGTATATTGTTGTACCGAGAGTTTGATTAATTTATTCCATCTATGTTTTTGTATATAAACTGTATTTATTGTTTTACTTGGTTGGTTTGATAAAAAACATTAGTTAATATAAAATTTTGACTCTAGCATAATAAGTTATTAGTAATTAAATTGTTTTTCGACAGTGATGCTAAGAATGAACCATATGAGACTCCTGTTTTAATTTGGTATAGGATTGATCACCTGGTATTTATTAGGCGGGGTGTCACAGTGTGCATGTAAAAACTATTTTCCATGAGGATTTGTGTTGCTTTAATTGAAAAACATATGAATATATGAGGGTGTTTTGATGGAAAATAACAACTGTTTTGCACCACAAATCCTAATGTTAAAAAATCATGTCATGACGTTGTTGTTTGTTGAATCATCAAAATTCTAGATTTATGTGCATGTTGTTCGTTTAGTTCATTAACCTCATTATATTTACTATCGCATATAGTTAAAACTTAGTTTGATGACATTTAGCTATCAATTAGAGCTTCTTGATCATTTTGATATTTTCATGTTGTGATTCATTTATTGTAGTTCACGCCCGTTCATTCCATATCCATCTTTGGTCACATAGATACTATGTTAGAATAAAACTCATACTTATTTTATTCTTCTGTTCTGATTCTATTTTGCTACTGTTTCATATTTATAGTACCAATTTGGAGCTAAATTCTTCAATTGGCAAAACTTTGCCATTTTTAGAGCTGTAATACAAAATGTTTTTGAAGTCATTCAAATTACCTCTAGACATCATTCGAATGACATGTCGAAGTCGTTCTAAACTAGTTCACGCATCACGAGTTTTGAGGCAGTATTATGTCGAGCATGGTTGTGCGAAGGGTCATTTTTAGGGCCGTAAGATAGATTCTTTGAACGACACCTTACTATTTGAGTTCATTTTTAGCTTTATTCAAATGACATGCCTATGTCATTTAAATGACATAGCATAGTCGTTCGAGCGACCCAAAGATAATTTTTTGATTTTATTTCTGATTTTTTACCTGCTTCCTATATATGATGATATCATACTGTTTTGGTAGTTCTCAATTGTTTGGAGAGTTTGCATGCAATTTAATTTTACTATTCATGATTAATTGATCTACGACATTGCTTCGTTTAGTTACATCGTTCTTGATATTGAGGTTTTCATTTGTCCGATTATTTTCTAGCTATGATTTTATATCTCTTGATTATTTTTAGTTGGGTTTCCATGTTTATCTAGATATGCTTCATTAATTATTCTCATTCTAGATATTAGATTGTTTGTTTATTTCTTTCTCTGGTTGTCTATTCGAGTCAAAAAGGGGGAGTGATGGAATGTGATATAGGGGGAGTTTATTTATCAGTTGAGCACGTATGTTTTACATTGGTATCATGTTTCCGTACCGTAAAAAACGTCAATTTCTAGAAATGGAAGCTATTCAACACGGTGCTATAACAAAACACTGGGAAAAAATTTTTGACCGAAACAAATTTGAGATTTCAAATTCGGAATAATCCCATGGTGGTTTAGAAATAACAATAGTTAAAAGGAATTGCTTAAAAAATACAATAGATAGACGAAATCCGTACCGCACAAAACGTCACTTTCTAAAAATGGAAGCTATGCAACATAGAGCGGGACCAAAACACGGGGACGAAAATTTGACCGGAACAAATTTGATTTTTCAAATTATAAATCACCCCCTGGAGGTTCAGAAATAACAGTGGTTAAAAGGAATGCTGAATAACGACAATAGACAAACGAAATCCATACCACACAAAACATCACTTTCTAAAAATGGAAGCTATTCAACATAGTGCGCGACCAAAACGTTTTGATGAAAATTTGACCGGAACAAATTTGATGTTGGTCACATATTGATATCATTGGTTTGAGCTATGTTGTTTATGTATATATTTTAAATGGTTTCTTTTTCAAATTTGGTATTTTGTATCATTTGTTCCTCCATACTTCACTAGGTATTTTTCTGTTTCATGTGTGTAGGTATTCTTTAGTGATTCGAGATTTCAAGACTATATTACAATCAGGCAGATCATGCTTGCCAAATCTTCATATACAAGTCATTGTCATGTAATTTTTATTTCGGGTTTATGAAATAGGATTTAGGTGTTATATGGCTCGACAGCCCGACATAGCATTCACTGGTTTGGTTTTGTCCTGAAATATTCAAAGGGGGAGATTTGTAAGGATAAAATTTCCAAATGAGTTAATTTCTATGTAATTGACTTAATTTCGGACAAAACTCGAGTCATAGATATGTTTTTATCTTGTCGTAATATACACATAGTCTATAATGTGTTGTTTGAAGACGTAATGGCCAAGGTTCAAAAATATATCATGCCGTGTTTATTGGTACACGTTTCACATCTTCATATCACATTTCTTTCTGAGATACTCTCAGATATGAACCCATAATGTTTATGGGACTCAAAAAATGTTTTAAGGATGTTATTTTATTTATAAATGATTTTAAAATGTTAAAAATGATTTGAAAAGGTTTTTCATTTTCATCTGAGATAAACACTTTTTAGAGTCGTATGGATTCTTCCCTTACGTTTTACAGGATCAAATGACATCATTAGTCGTTCAAACAACATCCCAGTGTCGTTCAACCGACATGGACAAGTCATTATAATTCCCAACCGACTTAAATTCTTTTATTTAAGGCATTCTTACTCAGAAATTCGAAGTGTGTAGAACCAAAATACGAAATAGAAAAGTTACATTTTTCTGCACTTGTTTTCTAAGGATTTCAAAGCTAATACCATCCTTAATATTTATAAAATATCTGAGCTTTCATACATATGCTATAGAGATCTTATTTCCACCATTGGTTTGTTCATACATATTGAAAATTTTGTTTCATTGGAGTTTTAGGATGAAGAAAGGGTGAAGGATGTGTTTCGAATCATAGATGGTTGCAAAACATGGATCGGTGGATACCGAGTTGCACGTGGACTCGTTTACTTTAAATAAGTATCATGGAAAAACTTCTACATGGGAACTGTAGAGGAACGGTTATAAAGAAGAAGTGTGTCAAGGCTTGTGGGTATCGGGTCGTTATGTAAGTATGTCTTTCTTCCTTTGTAATTACCGTATCATAGTGATTTTCTGGATTGGTCTGTCCGAGGATTTTTTCCCTAGTGGTTTCCTCGTACATCCGACGTTGCTTTCGTGGACTTATTTATTTTACTTGCTTTGATCACCTAGATGCATGTTTACGATTAAATGAGATAAAATTGGGCTTAAATAATATTGGTTCACAAACTTGGTGCCTAACTAAATTTTGGAAAAAGTTTTTTTTTCAAAACAAGTAGTTTTCACCTAAAGCACACTTAGAAAAAAGGGCCTAAATTTTAAATATCATTACATTTTATTCCGATGATAATTTTTCTTATTTTCTTATAGAGTAATGTGAGATGTTGATTTATTTTAAGTTATAATACTTTAATTTTGATTTTCGGCTACAATCATCCGCACCCCGCACGTGACTGTTGCTAAAGTTGTCATCACAACACATCATCAATATTTGTCGTACGCACATGGCGATACATGTACATTTTATTAAGAAATTTTTAAATTTTGTATTATCTCGATTAATGTAGACACATATGTATTTTTTCAATACATGCAGTTAGTTGGTTCATGTCTCAAGAGGTTCATGTATATAAGTTTAAATGGGGTATGTTTACATTAAATGTAATAGATACATTTATTTGGGTAGATACATTTTAGAGATCCTACAAATACCCATGTAATGTTGGAATTTTAATTGAAGTCATAAAAAGTCAAAAATAAATTAATATTTCTAATAGATAGTTATTTTATTTTTTGATTGGTTGTTCGATCTTTTTTATACACGTGTTACAATTACCAATACTCCGACACTTAAAAAATTTCCGCATATTCATTGAACATTTTAGTGTAATTTACAAAAAATATATATCAATCATATAACTTTTAATATTAAGTTAATTTTCATTCGTAGAATATATTATGTGAAAAAAAACGTAATTAAAAAAGGTTTTGATAAATTCGGTCACACATCGCGTGGCCTGCATGCTAGTAGTTATTACAAATACTAACATTTTATACATAAACGAAACATTGAGTTAGACTTTGTGGATAATATATGCGTTATTAACCTTATGCATAAGGGGGATGTGTAATAATTAATGGAATAAAGAAATTTTTGGAAACTTTTAGGCTATACACAATGGGCCTATTATTAATTAATAAACAATGTTGGATGGTTCGACTCCAAGACATGGGTATAGTATAATCAATGTAAACAAGTATAAGGATGTACCGGTATATGTATAAATACTATATTTGTGTGGATAAACATTAATCTAATAACTGTTGAGTTTGCTAGTTACTTTCATGATTGATATTTTTACTACTCAAGTGCATATCAATTATCTTATTGAGGTGCCCTGACCCATCGCGTTGTTTTAGGTTCTTTCACATACCCACCCTTTTTTTTTTACTCAAGCACACTGTCTTATGTTCCATTAATCACCTACTTTAATGACGTAGGGGTTGCATCCACTTTTAGATTTACTTCACTTATTTTTAGAGATGCGAGATTTACTTTATTCTTTATATTTGTACTCAATTCTAAAAGATATATATAATGTGAGAGGGTTGGTATGTAATATTTATTGTAAAAAAATGGGTTTTTATTTGGTTATGTGATAAAATCTTATCATGTATCTATGATTGAGGATAGCTCATATCGATTTTTACTTTGGTTCGTTGATCTTTGTTTTTCACTTCATGCTCAGAATGGTATTTCAATTTTTTTCACAAGCTATAATTTCTAATAAATAGGCTTGATTAACCTAATTATTAAAAAAATTTGGGTCTCACAGTTCTTATACTAGACAATACACCCACATCGTTCCCGGTTAGGATAATATCATATATGTAATGTAATAAATGTACCACCATGTTTTCGCCATTCTTCTTATACTTATATGTTTCATCCACACATTGAAAAAAACCAAAATATTTATTTCTTCATCAAACTTGATGTTGTAAGACCTCTATACTTTTTTGATTCCATAAATGGATCTCTTAAAGATTCGCCCTTTGATTTCTTGTCCTTTTTCTATGAATCCCATAGGTTGTATCATATTGTTGCACTTGTTAAGACTGCTATTCAAGAATGCAGTCATGATATCCATTTAGAAAATCTTGTAATGGATATCTTCAACAATAGGTAGGCTAATCTAGATAGACTTAATCATTGCTATTGATAAAAAGGTCTCCTCATAGTCAATCCTCTCTTTATGATTGAACCCTTTCAGATCATGTCATGACATCAAGATTTCTACCTTCCCATATTCCATTCTTTTCTTCATGTAGATCCACTTGAATCCAATGGTTTTTATCCTATCAGGTAAGTCTATATTATCATAAGGTTGATTCGAATCCATCAAATTTATCTTGGCATTCGTATCCTTTAGCTAAATGTCATCATCCTTGTCTTAGAGTGCCTCGCTGTAGATACCAAGATCCAGTTTGTGTTCCCTTTGGACTTCAACAAAGCTCTTTCCTAAATACACCAACCTATTAGTTTGATACCCAACCTTACCTTTACAATGTAGATCCACTTGTGGCCTTGTATAAGTGACATGTGGATCCTAATCATCGGTAATACTCCTATTATCGTTAGGCAGTGTACTATCGATATTGTTTTGTATTTAATCTTGTATGTGTGGTCTTGAAGAAGTTTCTTTATCTTCTCGTCTTATCTCTTGCAACATAATATTGCCCCTTGTCTTGTTCTTAATCATATAATCTTCCTCTAAGTACTAGGAATTTGTTCTAAAAATTACCCTCTAGTCATTAGTATTATAAAATAAACCACTCTTTTTTTCTTTGTGGTAATATATAATCAAACACGCTTCTATCCTCGATTCTTACTTCCCGAGATCTTTCCTTAGCACGTGTGTCGAGTGAACCCATATCCTACCCTAGACTAAGTTTTCACCTAGTCCACAGTTATATGGGAGTTATTGAGAGTGATTTAAAAGGATCTAAGTTGAGTAAATAAGTGGTTGCCTTTAATTACTAACACCAAAATGAATATGGTAGATCCGAATAGCTTATCAAGGATCTCACTATGTCTAAATGAGCCTTGTTCCTTTTTTTCCTCTACACCATTTTGTTGTGGAATGCCTAGTGCAGACCATTGGGGTGTAAGACTAAAATTTGATAAGTGTTCTCTGAACTCTTCCAAGAGGTATTCCCCTCCATGATCAGGTCATAGAGTATGGATTAGTTTACTGTGCCTAGGCTCCACCTCATCCTTATACACTTTGAACTTATCAAAGGCTTCATAATTTTTGTGCATAAAGTAAACATATCCATAACTTAAGTAATCATCGATAAAAGTGATGAAGTACTCGTGACCACCTTTGGCCCAAATAGTCATAGGCCCACACAAATCGAAATGAACCAATTCCAATACATCTTTGGCTTTATACCGCTTGGCCTTAAACAACCCCTTAGTCATTTTACCCTTTTAAAAGGATTCACATATTGAAAGTGCCTCCAATTCCAATGAACTCAATTGTCCATTTAAAACCAGTCTTTGTTGTAACACCCTGCACTTTTGGGGATAATTAAAATTCATAAGTGTAATTTGGGAATTTCAGAGGTTATCGTGAATAGTATTTTTTGGAGTTTTCAAGGATTAGATGATTTTCGATGGGTGTTATATTTACTTTTGGGATTAAGTAAATAAGTCATAGTATTTTAATTATATGTCGCAGTTGGGTAAATCGACAGAGGATAATATTTTAATGGGAATACTGCACTAAGTGGTGTGGGGTTAAATTAGTGATTTGTGATCAGGTACCTCGGATGGAGATTCCGATTGCGCGGTGAGTCTCGAAATGGCTGAGATAGTCAGAATAGAGTATCCGGGGGTCGTAATTGAGTTTCGAGAATTTTTGGGTTTATAGGAACTCGCAATTGAGTAAATGAGTCATTTTTGGGTATAAAAGGGATAAACCCTTATTTCTCATGATATAAGACACGGGAGAGTGGTAGAAAGGAAAGAAAAAGGATAGAAAGGAAGAAGGGAAGAAAGGATGGGAGAAAGAGGAGAGAAAAAGGATTTTCGGGCCAAACTCCGCGGGATTCGACTCGGGGTCATTGGATTTTATCCTCCAAACAATTTTTTACTTGCTTTATTCAATTTAGTGTGTATATCTCCTATTATGGTTGGTAAAATATATGATTTTTGGGTTTGTATTCTTGAATAAAAATGGGTTTTTTGTGAAATAAACTCATAGAAATTGATGTGGTAATTGCCACGTATGAAATCTAAGCTTGAATGGATGAAAATGGTGTAGTTTTGTGATAAATGAATTTAATGGAGTTAGGGTTAGATTCTTGATTGAATGATTGAATCCCATGATTTTAATTGATGTGTTGGTTAAATAATTATGTGTAGATGATTATTTTTTTGGTTGTTGAGGTAGAAACCATGGAATTTGAGTGGGGATTGTGTTGGATTAAAAAGAAAATTGGAGAAGATGATGAATAGTGAGACAACGTACTTTTCGAATCGATTCATCCTGGAAGAGAATCGATTCGACTCTTGGTAAAAATAAAATTATATATCTTTTAGATACGGTCGCGTGGGAACTGACCACATATTTTCTAATTTTTGTTTGGATTTATAATGATTTTTCTGCGGAAGGCTGTCCGAGATCGAAATCATTAGTTAGAAATTAGGGCTAGAATTATTTGGCGATAAATATTAGGGGTTCCTAAAATAGAGTGGGGACCTCCAAATGTACTTTTGAGCAGTACGTAAACTTGGGGTTCATGGAAAATGGGATCCATGACTTATTTAATCGAGGATGTTTGGGATGAGTAACACTCGAGGGAGCATTTCGACGGGGGATTATATATAGATAATTGTGCGCGTAAATAATGTGATTATATGCCGATTATAATCAAGTAAATCCTATGAGACTACTAGGATTTATTGGTATAGTTGGAGAAATTATATAAATCCTTATGCGGAAATAAGGTATATATTATTTATCAAGTGAGGGAATGCTTTTTGGTTTAGTATCGCGAGTGTGCGAATACTTGAATGTTAATCAGTGCGAGACTCTTTGGGATTATTTGGTCATCGTTATCTGTGATTGTCGATTATAGCCATTTGTATGTAAATTTGTGGAACAGTGTGGAATATATATATATATATATATATATATATATATATATCTATGTGTGGATGGTATATATATTTATGTGAAACATACCCCTTCTATGCTATCATGGGAAGTTGCGCGATGTGGGCGAGGCCCCTGGCTTGAGGAGCAGGTAGCGTATAGTCCCCTAGTCATAGCGTCCATTTCATATTGTGTGATTTTTATTAGGGGTGAGACGTGGTGGGTATGTTTCGTCTCACTTTCTGGGAGGAACTATGACCGCTTCGCATACGTTATGATTTGGATTTTACCAAGGCGGGAGAGATTCCGACCGTTGGTACCCAGGATGTTATTGTAACACCCCGTCTAATTAAATACCGGGTGATCAGTCCTTTATAAAATTAACATCAAGGTGAATGGTTGGTTCATTCTCATCATCCCTGTCATAAAATAATATTTCCAATTTGAACACCCTAAATAATTAAGCTAAGTGTCAAAACCATTTAAAACGTCATTTTTTCCTTTATTAAATACTAATAAAAACATTTTTAAGACCCAATAGTTAAGAATTACATAAATACTAAGGATGAAAATTAACACACAATAATTAAACAATCTATATAATCTAAACCAAGTATAAGAACCAGAAATGAAATCATAATAACAATAGTTAACTCCCAAGGAGTATTGAATACCAAAAATATAAATGAACATAAATCTTTGACAAGATCTAAACGGAATAGGAAATCGAGCGACACATGCCCTAACTATGAAGATCCAAAGTAAGAACTGATTAAATGACGAAGTCGTCTAAAGCCAGGGCCTGCAACTCCCACATAAGCTGCAGCACGTCCAATCCAAAGAACCTAAGCATGACGCCCCTGTGGATGGGCACCTGTAATACATACATATATATACAAAAGAGAAAGAAATGGCAGAAAATGGGTCAGAGCCCGAGTGTAAAACAATTTAAAATAGTTTAGCAAGTATTGAAAATGTTGACTGGTTAATATCACAACCATGTTAGTATTTGACACTCTCTTGAGAATCATCACGTCTCATCTAGTATGCACTCCTACCGTACCTCTAGGACATCCTAGTTATAGTTCCCACGCTAACTAGATTAACCACATGTATCCATTCTTTATAGCCCAAATTATTCCCACGAATTAACCTCATAATACATATAATGATGCTATAAACATATATATATCCATTTAAATTCAACATGGATATGTCCCTTATTAATTCAATTCAACTAAGTGTTTTCATACATAACTATCTTACATTTCTACTTTATCCACATAGTAGATATCATTACATGTATATATATATATTCACTATATTATATATATATTATACTGCACCCTGAGACATAGCTGCGGTGCTGCATTACTCTGCTATCTTGTCCCAATACATCACGTCACTGTATAGGGGACTATAGCTTTGGTAAAGATTCCTCAAACCATAAATATCAACACAAAAATTGGAGGCGAACATAGTTCTCATAACCACGGGTCACGCACATACCTACGTTCCCATAGTCAGCGGACTTATCAACTCACCGATAACTCTTTCATAGTCCTATGTTCTCGAGCGACAAATAAAAAATCCCATGGATTCATCAAGATATGACTGCCCTCACGCGCAAACCTCCCATCGATAGCAAGTAAGCTAGGTACGTCATACACAAATACATAATATATGCACAATCTTAAAGTCACACATATAAATATTCATATGTTCCAAATCAGGTTCACCCATGACCCATAATTATTGTCATCCGTGCTTAGCACAAATTTTACTTAATTATCTTACATAACGGATTCGTCTCTTTTATTCTCATTTATTATTTACTTCATTCTTACTTCTCATCTCTAGAAGTATTCTCTCTCACCAAGTATAATTATCAGTAGGTATACCCTCACTTACCTTCTAGTCTAAATCTTTCACGAGTCTCCATCTTTTAGTAAGCGTACGAACAATTCCCAATGTATAAATAACTCCCCGTTAACCCAAAATTTCATCTCATATTAATTTCACTCAACTGAGTCTACTTAGACCCTATTGGTCATCTTCATAACCCATTATACTATATCAATGATAATCAAGGGTTCCTAAGCATTTTAACTGGACTAAACAAAAGGGGAAAAATATGCAGTTTTCCAGGAGGGGTCGATCGATCGAGGAAAGGGGGTCGATCAATCGATCATCGATGTTCTTGAGTCGATCGATCGATCAAGCAGTTCTTGCCCAGTTTTCTGAAATATTCAACCTACTGGTTCAACCATTTTAACCCCTCCAAACCTCTATAATTTGATCCCACACTCCCATCAAAGTAATCCAAGTGTATAAGCAATGTACATAAACAAGTTCTAACGTAACAACATCAATAAATCCTCAACGAATAAATCAAAAAGGGGTTTAATCTCAAATCTCTTTATAAAACCAAATTTTGCATGAGCAATCACCACCCTGTATTTTAATCAAGATTTTCTTCCCAAATATCATAATAAATTCATGGGTAATCCTCTACATATGATCAAGATTTTAGACTACATGGGTTCTCCCTACAACATATATGAATTCTCTTCCAAAACATATAATTCTTTGATTAAAACATATGATTTTCATTCCTAGACTAACATGGAAGGTATATTAACTTGGAAATTAGCAAGATAGATACTTGTCTGGGATTCAAGGATATGATTTGTTGATGAAAATTATATGGATGCGTTCCTCGTCATGCGATCTAAGTTTTGGTGGTGGTGGCGGTGCAATCGGGTGAGTTCTAGGCCTTCGATTGCATGAAAAACTCTTCACCTTCTTCTCAAATCTCTTCACCTTCTTAACTAATCACTTCACCTTCTTCTCTAATGGTTGACTTAGGATTTGTGTTTGTTAACCCCAAGAGACAACTTTAAATGGCTAATAAATACTAAGAATATACATGGGTTTAATTACCCCAGAATACCAAATCTCTAAAATACCCTCCCGGGGTGTCAATTAGGCCTGAAAACGCCCCGAGACCCAAACTAAGCCCCCGAGAACACTTTTATGACTATCTAGACCTTTTCGGACGCTTTGGCTTACTCAAAATGACTATACGAACGACTTATAATTTATTCACTTTAATAATAATAATAATTTAGTAGTGACACGACACAGGCGCTTCCCGAATTAAATTTCCATAGTTGCCATTTTATTCACTCGTGACAATTTTAATAAAATCAATCTCATAGATTACTCTTCTCATCCAGTAATATTCAACAAATTCCCAATAATTACTAACTCTCATCACGCTAGTAAATATGTAAAATAAAATGCTGAATTAATATTAAATTAACATCTCAATTAAATTCAATAAATTCCCAATTTTAAAAGCCACAAAAATATGGGGTATTACATACTTCCCCCTAATAACGGAATTTCCTCCTGAAATTAAAAAAAATAAAGCATAACTGGTAAGGACAACTCTGGGTATTAATCTCACATCTCATGTATTTTTTCGTCGTACCACCCATATAGTACATTACCGAATACCCCCACTAATGTGATACTCAAAGCCTTACTGTTTAGTTTAAATTATCTTGAGTTAAACTTTACCCAAATCCTTACTATACCATCCTCATGGAAAAATTATGGGGGGTAACGATCCTAAGTCATCAAACAACTATATCTGGAAGTCACAACTTCTACTTTCTTTAACCTCAAGAATACTTACTGTGACCCAAATATGGAAAATACTACAATCAAACCATCCGGGGCGCCCATACACCCAATGTGTGTACATTCCATCATAAGGTCTAAATGAATGTGATTCCTCTGTAAGGTTACCCTTAATTAACTGACTCCCTAGTCTATAATTCATATATCTATGATTTACACATTCTCATTTGGTGATTTCATTTGCCTCAAATCATGCTACAACTCATAACTCTATAATTAATATAAATATATACATATAATGGCAAAGGTTATAAACTCAAATTCTAAAGACCTAAGTTATTTCGACTCCTAATGTTCTTTAGTTTCATGCGTGGGGTGTCTCGCAGAGCGAAATCCAAACAAGGAACCCCCTGATACACTAATACCTGAAATAGTTGATCATCAAAATTCCTCAGGTCCTTAGTCTATAGTATATAACATCCCAACAGGTTTTATCTATCTATATAAAAGTCTACTTATTCACTCTCGTAAAAAAGACAATATGCTGTCTATAACGATCAATCTTGGTCTCATATACAACTAGTCAATCCATGCCGATAATCACATCCTACTCGGATATGTCTATAACAAGTAAATCCCCGATAAAATTAAACCCACGTTATGATATATAAAAATAATAATAGGCGTCCCACTACCCATCGGTGAGTCTACGCAAATAATAGTGCCAATGGCCAAGTCTAGTAACCCTATGGTCCACGCAATTCTAATAGCTACAAATGAATGTGAGGTCCTAATGACAATCATTATGCGCCCCATAATTCCATAGATAGAAAATGTACCCTCATTCGCAGGCGGTGGCTATTGACTCCCACTATTTTAACTTTGCTCCGGTGAGTCAAGAAAAAAAAATTTACCCTTAACCACCCTCCACCATATGTCCAAGCCTTTGAATATATTACCTTCGTTGGGTAACACACCGAATTCCTTCATTTCTAGAACTTCTACTGATGACTCTCCTTAATTATTCATTTGACCCTCTCCCAAGCGCACCACGTTGGGTGAGTCTAATTTGGCATCACCTTCGACTATAGCAGCACTTGGAATTTGTAGGCCGCGTCCTAACCGTCTTTACAGGACTGGCCTCTCGTGCCATACTAGGGGTGACCTCGACTGCGATCATCATCCTCGAACGTACTTCATAACCTCCTAAGTACGACCTCCACTATCCGTCCAATGGTCCTCATCTTCCATACTTCTAATACGAACACGTCCGAAAGCAAATAAGATTCACTAATATATACGTTATTGCAGGAGAATGGAATCTTACTATAGAAATCAACAATCCTAAACATAGGGCTCTATATAAAGCAAAGTAATCGCTCAGCTGAAAGTATAGTAAGTCGTACAGACCCTAAAGGACAATACACCCTGATGCTCTGATACCACCTGTAACACCCCACCTAATTAAATACTGGGTCATCAGTCCTTTATTAAATTAACATCAAGATGAACGGTTGGTTCATTCTCAACATCACTGTCATAAAATAATATTTCCAATTTGAACACCCTAAATAATTAAGCTAAGTGTCAAAACCATTTAAAACGTCATTTTTTCCTTTCTTAAATTCCAATAAGAAACTTTTTTAATACCCAACAGTTAAGAATTACATAAATACTAAGGATGGAAATTGACACACAAGAATTAAACCATCTATATATTCCAAACCAAGTATAAGAACCATAAATGAAATCATCTTGACAATAGTTAACTCCCAAGGAGTATTGAATACCGAAAATATAAATGAACATAAATCTTTGACAAGATCTAAACAGAATAGGAAATTGTTCGACACATGCCCTAACTATGAAGATCTAAAGTAGGAACTGATTAAATGACGAAGTCGTCTAAAGCAAGGGCCTGCAACTCCCACATAAGCTGCAGCACGTCCAATCCAAAGAACCTAAGCATGACGCCCCTGTGGCTGGGAACCTGTAATACATATATATATATACAAGAGAGAAAGAAATGACAGAAAACGGGTGAGAGCCCGAGTGTAAAACAGTTTAAAATAGTTTAGAAAGTATTTAAAATGCTTACCGGTTAATATCACAACCATGTTAGTATGCGACACTCTCTTGAGAATCATCACATCTCATCTAATGTGCACTCCTACCGTACCTCTAGCACATCCTAGTCATAGTTGCCACGCTAACTAGATTAACCACATGTATCCATTCTTTATAGCCCAAATTATTCCCACAAATTAACCTTATAATACATATAATGATGTTATAAACATATATATATCCATTTAGATTCAACATGGATAAGTCCCTCATTAATTCAATTCAACTAAGTGTTTTCATACATAACTATCTTACATTTCTACTTTAGCCACATAGTAGATATCATTACATGTATATATATATATATATATATATATATATATATATATATATATACATATATATATATATATATATATATATATATATATATATATATATATATATATATATATATATATTATACTGCACCCCGAGACATAGCTGCAGTGATGCATTACTCTGCTACATCACGTCACTGTATAGCGGACTATAGCTTCGGTAAAGATTCCTCAAACCACAAATATCAACACAAAAATTGGAGGCGAACATAGTTCCCATAACCACGGGTCACGCACATACCTACGTTCCCATAGTCAGCGAACTTATCAACTCACCGATAACTCTTTCATAGTCCTATCATCTCGAGCGACAAATCAAAAATCCCAGGGATTCATCAAGATATGACTTCCCTCACGCTTAAACCTCCCATCGATAGCAAGTAAGCTAGGTATGTCATACACAGATGCATTATACATGCACAATCTTAAAGTCATACATATAAATATTCATATGTTCCAAATTAGGTTCACCCATGACCCATAAATATTGTCATTCGTGCTTAGTACGAATTTTACATAATTATCTCACATAACGGATTCGTCTCTTTTATTCTCATTTATTATTTACTTCATTCTTACTTATCATCTCTCGAAGTATTCTTTATCACTAAGTATAATTATCACTAGGTATACCCTCACTAACCATCTAGTCTAAATCTTTCACGAGTCTCCATCTTTTAATAAACGTACACACAATTTCCAATGTATAAATAACTCCCCGTTAACCCAAAATTTCATCTCATATTAATTTCACTCAACTGAGTCTACTTAGACCCTATTGGTCATCTTCATAACTCATTATACTCTGTCAATGATAATCAAGGGTTCCTAAGCATTTTAACTGGACTAAACAAAAAGGGAAAAAACATGCAATTTTCCAGGAGGGGTTGATCGATCGAGGAAAGGGGGTCAATCGATCGATCATCGATCAATCGATCTTCTAAAGTCGATCGATCGATCAAGTAGTTCTTGCCCAGTTTTTTGCAATATTCAACCTACGGGTTCAACCATTTTAACCCCTCCAAACCTCTATAATATCATCCCAAACTCCCATCAAAGTAATCCAAGTGTATAAGCAATGTAAATAAACAAGTTCTAACATAACGACATCAATAAATCCTCAACGAATCAATCAAAAAGGGGTTTAATATCAAATCTCTTGATAAAACAAAATTTTGCATGAATAATCACCACCCTCTATTTTAATCAAGATTTTCTTCCCAAATATCATAATAAATTCATGGGTAATCCTCTACATATGATCAAGATTTTAGACTACATTGTTTCTCCCTACTACATATATGAATTCTCTTCCAAAACATATAATTCTTCAATTAAAACATATGATTTTCATTTCTAGACTAACATGGAAGGTATATGAACTTGGAAATTATCAAGATAGATACTTGCCTGGGATTCAAGGATATGATTTGTTGATTAAAATTATATGGATGCGTTCCTCATCATGCGATCTACGTTTTGGTGGTGGTAGAGGTGCAATCGGGTGAGTTCTATGCCTCGGATTGCTTGAAAAACTCTTCACCTTCTTCTCAAATCTCCTCACCTTCTTCTCTAATCAATTCACCTTCTTCTCTAATGGATGGATTAGGCTTTGTGTTTGATAAACCCAAGAGAAAACTCTAAATGGCTAATAAATACAAAGAAAATTCGTGGGTTTAATTACCCAAAAATACCAAATGTCTCAAATACCCTCCCGGGGTGTCAATTAGGCCTAAAAACGCCCCAAGACCCAAACTAAACCCCCGAGTACACTTTTCTGACTATCTAGACCCTTCCGGACACTTTGGCGTACTCAAAACGACTATACGAACGTCTTATATTTTTTTCACTTTTATAATAATAATTTAGTACTGACACGATATAGGCGCGTCCCGAAATAAATTTCCATAATTGTCATTTTATTCACTCGTGACAATTTTAATAAAATCAATCTCATATATTACTCTTATCATCCAGTAATATTCAACAAATTGCCAATAATTACTAACGCTCATCATGCTAGTAAATATTTAAAATAAATTGCCGGATTAATATTAAATTAATATCTCAATTAAATTCAATAAATCCCCAATTTTAAAAGCCATAAAAATACGGGATATTATAGATATGTGAGCGATTCCCTAGTTCATGATAGCATATAGACCGCATCCTCGAGTTATAGCTCGTTGGGATGCTTATTATACTGGTGTGTTTAGTATATTGCTTGTGCATGAGAACAATTTATATATCTCTAATTAAGAGTAAAGAGAAAAAAGTTATAAAGATTTAATTCTCATTCCGGGAGATTGTATCCGGACTTATTGTGATGTGTATTATAAATGAGTTGGTTATGTGTGTGTGTATATATATATATACATATAAGTTGAGTACTGAGGGTCTAATGGATCTCGACTATCAACCTTGCCAAGTAGTAGTGTATCAGGGGGGTTTCTTATTTGGATTTCGTTCGCGAGACACCCCACGCACGAACATGGTATAGCGTTGAGACTGGGGAGAAGTTGAGCCCTTAGTACTTGGTTTGCTTCAGATTTCTAGAGTCTGGGGGTGACGGATTACTTAGGCAGTATAGCTTGACTAGAATGTTTAGAGGGATGCGCTAGGTGGGCACTATTAGAAGAGAGGTGGGGGCATCTCATGGGAATACGATACCAATTTAAATATGAGATAAAACATATTTTTAAAAATAAATCAGTTACACTCTTACAAAATATTTTCACAACTCGGGCTCGGTCCCGTTTATCTAATTTTCCTCTCTTTTGCTATATCTATATATATACTCTGGACGCCTGAATGACGATTCCTTCGAGTCAAATGCTTGCTGCAGCAGCTGTGGATGCATGCAAGTTTATTTTAGACGCTTCTATTCTTGTGATTTTGATAGGAAGCATTGTAGTTACTTTCAGGCCAAAAGACTAATTGTATTTATTTATTCTTTCACCGCCTTTTACTACGACATTTGATTTGGTTATATTATATTTGAACCGAGTGTTCGATTAGTTTATCTCTTTTCGGTTGTATATATTCATAAACTGTGTGAATGTTTTAATTGATTTAATTTGTTTAAAATATTAGTTAAATAAAATTTTGACGTCAGCCTAATAGGTTATTAGTAATTAATTTGGTTTTCGAAAATGATGCTGAGAATGATCCATATGCGACTCATGTTTTAATTTGGTACAGGAGTGATCGCCCAATATTTTATTAGGCGGGGTGCCACAGATGGTATCAGATCACCAGGTTCTAGTGTCCTTAGGAATCTGTGTGAACGTACTACACTTTCAGCGTTGCTCTTGATTTGTTATAGATCCTTATGATCAGGATTGTTGATTCCTCTTGTGAGATTTCGTTCTCCTCCCATATTGTGAGATGATAGTAATCTTTTGCACGCTCGTTCGAGATTCATGTGCTGATCAAGGAAGGAGGATGGAGGTGGGGATTAGTTGGAGACTAGGATCGCAGTAGAGGTCACTCTCCTTGTGGCATTTGTCAAGGATGGTTGCAATGACTAGTAAAATATAGTAGTCATAAGTATCCAAGTACCGCTATAGTAGAGAGTGGTACTGAAGTTGAATTACCTGGTGAGGCTAAGGGTTCAAAAAGGGTCTTTGAAAAGGTTTATACTTTGAAGTTAATTCATGCGAAGGCAGTGTAGCATTACTCAGTGGAACTAGAAGGCTCAGAAGTTTTGACTTAGAGAAGGGTATAGAAATACCCAAATGTGAAAATTTGAGGAAATTTTTTTACTCGTAGGAGAAATTTTGGAATGGTGGGTGCGGTGATCACCATAATCGGGGGGAGCAAGATATTTTTCCCCTAAAGGGATCTTACGAATAATTTTTAACCTTGAGTCCCCATGATTTAGCAGGAATGAAAAGAATACAGTTTTAAATTATTCACGTAAGGATTGGTCGGAGTCCGACAGTGAATAAAGAGAGTTATGGATAAGTGAACTTTGTAATGAATCAAGGTAAATACAATGAAGAGAGAGTCCTTCCGAGGAATGATAGGCTCACTAGAGAAGTGTTTCTAACACTTATGGAGAATGTGTATGTTCGAGGACCCCAATGGTGGACATCCACCCGGGGAATTTGTTGAAACAGGTTTATTGAGGCCGATAGTGGAGTTTCCTTTTTATGAAGAAGTTAAGAAGAACTAGTAAAGTGATTGTCAGGATCGCGACTATGGAGTCCAAGATACTGATAACCTTAAAAGGGTCAGGGTGACCCGAGATGGAGAATGTTGAAATGTGGAGTGTAGTACCATACGGTTAGGCATTTCCCAGTGGGAGTTAAGGGGTAGGAGTAGGCTGCCCAGATGGGGCATTGATTAAAGTAATTTTTGGTTCAGTTAGGGAAAGTGTACCAAGTTTGGGAACCTTTTTGAGTATCTAGGGTGATAGGTGAAGTTGTTGTTATGAGTTTCACCTCAGTTGAAGAAGGTATATTCTGTGTGACAAGATTGAGTCACAGTATTTTATTAGCTCCAGATTCGTGCATGATACGAGTTTACAAATAACATCGATAACGTTATGTAGTATATGTTTATGTGTTTTTCCACGATATCGGGGATATATTTTCTTTCATTCGCTGTGAAGAGCAAGTGTTAGTATTTTAAGTTTATATCAGATTTGTATTGCTCATTTTGTGTGTGTTGTACGAGTATGGTGCTATTTTGAGGAGAATATGATGTTCGTTGTTAGGAGAGATAGCAGGCTAATGATGGCAAGACTATCATGTCCGCGGTTCCATGGTGGAACAGGTTGTAATTGAGATATCTCACCTGGATACAGGTTGAGTTCGCCTTTATTATATGGATGGATGGAACTTCGATGAGCATATGTTTCATTAGCATGATTCAAGTGTGTGGCGACCTTATAGTTGTGATTTAAGGTATGCATGGCTAATTGTTGAGCTGTGAGTTTAATCTCATTATTTGTTGCGCAAGGACTTAGTTTAATTGCGAGCGCTTAGTGGTGTGGATCCTGGACAGAGATAGGAGTTCAGAACACATTTTGTTAAAAGAGGGGATAGGGTTATCCCAATTGCATTTTTGAAGTTAACGAACCTCCACGACCGATAAAGTTAAGTAGTAGTGTATTCGAGGGGTTCCTTGTTTGGATTTCGCTTTGCGAGATGCACCATGCATGAACCTTAACGACGTCGGGAGTGGAGAGATGTTATAGGATACAAGGATGTTGGTTTTGTCGATAAGTTATATAGTGTGGAGGAAACACTATAGACTGTGAGTCGTATGATGATGGTATGCTTATGGAAATATTATTCTATGGAGAAGCACTAAAATGGTTCTCTCACCGCAAGTAGGTGGGTGAAGCAAGTAGGTGGGTGAAGCAAGAGTTGGAAAATTTTATTTGAGGCTTATAGTCAGGCCATAATGAAAAGGCAAATTTTGGAGGAAGTAAGTTTTGGGTATGATGTTCGTAATGCTTATGCAGAGAGTTGGTGCCTCGATTTGTTAGACTTTCCTTTTCTCCTAGGTGGAAGGATATAATAGTAAAAATGCATTAATAGGTTAGAGAGGGAGCACTTAGGACATCCCGCTGGTGTGACTTAGGCCGTTATATCTCAATGACCGACAACGCGAGGGAGTAATGTAACGGGAGGGTTCCTTGTTTGGATTTCGCTTTACGAGACGTCCCACGAATGAAACCGATAAAATGTTGGGTGTTGAGAAAGGTCTTGGGAACTAGGAACCTAATTTAGGATAGTACTATTTCACATAGGTAGGAAACGCTTTGATCTTAGAATTATTAGGCAGTTAGGCCAGTGGAGTTAGTGGCACCGATATAGAAAGATTAGTTGGTTAACCTTGAGAAGAATGGGGGTTTACGGGCTGGGAAGACCCAAGTATGAGTATTACGTCGAGGAATTAAGGCCTATTATTTAGAGAGAGTGTACGTGTCGGACGTTTGTCATAGTTGTGCGGGAGACACGGGTTAAAAAGGTGTATGGGCACATTACTAAGTTGAGATTATATACCGCCTGAGATAGAAGAGACGTAGTATATAGAGTTGAAGATTATGCCGAGATGGCAGTATAGTATAGTATAAACCTTGATAGAGGTGAGTACTAAATGATTATACGATTAATAGCTATTGGGTTTGTACCATTCCACTTTGAGGCATTAGAATGTGGAGTGATTCACGATCCTAGGTGAGTGTTGGTAGTACTAATTATATCTGAATTTCGAGGATGAAATTCCTTTGTAAGGGGGGAGTATGTAACACCCCGTACTTTTGGGGATAATTAAATTCATAAGTAAGTGTAATTTGGGAATTTAAGAGGTTATCATGAATAGTAATTTTAGAGTTTTCAAGGATTAGGTGATTTTTTATGGGTGTTATATTTACTTTTGGGATTAAGTAAATAAGTTAGAGTATTTTAATTATATGCAGCTGGGCAAAGCGACAGAGCATAATATTTTAATGGGAATACTGCACTAAGTGGTGTGGGGTTAAATATGTGATTTGCGGTCAGGTACCTCAGGTGGAGATTCCGATTGTTCGGTGAGTCACAGAATGTCCGAGATAGTCGGAATAGAGTATCCGGGGATCGTAATTGAGGTTCGAGAATTTTTGGATTAATAGGGACTCACAATTGAGTAAACGAGTCATTTTTGGGTTTAAAAGGGATAAACCCTTATTTATGCTTACATAAGACACGGGAGAGTGGGAGAAAGTAAAGAATATGGAGATAAAGGAAGAAGAGAAGAAAGGAAGGGAGAAAGAGGAGAGAAAAAGAATTTTCGGGCCAAACTCCGCGGGATTCGACTCGGGGTCGTCGAATTTTATCCTCCAGTAAAGTGTTTACTTGCTTTATTAAATTTAGTATGTATATCTCATATTATGGTTAGTAAACTATATGATTTTTGGGTTGGTATTCTTGAATAAAAATGAGATTTTTGTGAAATAAACTCATAGGAATTGATGTGGTAATTCCCCCATATGAAATCTAAGCTTGAATGGATGAAAATGGTGTAGTTTTGTGATCAATGAATTTAATGGAGTTAGGGTTAGATTCTTGATTGAATCCCTTGATTTTAATTGATGCATTGGTTAAATCATTATGTGTAGATGATTATTTTGTTGGTTATTGAGGTAGAAACCATGGAATTTGAGTGGGGATTGTGTTGGATTAAAAAGAAAATTGGAAAAGATGATGAATAGTGAGACAGTGTCCTTTTCGAATCGATTCGACTCTTGGTAAAAAAAAATTATATATCTTTTTGATACAGTCGCGTGGGCGCTGACCGCATATTTTCTGATTTTTTTTTAGATTTATAATGATTTTTCTACGGAAGGCTGTCCGAGATCGAAATCATTAGTCAGAAATTAGGCCTAGAATTATTTGGAGATAAATATTAGGGGTTCCTAAAATAGAGTGGGGACCTCTAAATTTACTTTTGAGCAGTATGTAAACTTGGGGTTCATGGAAAATGGGATCTATGACTAATTTAATCGAGGATGTTTGGGATGAGTAACACTCGAGGGAGCATTTCGACGGGCGATTATATATTGATAATTGTGCGCATAAATAATGTGATTATATGCCGATTATAATTAAGTAAATCCTACGAGACTACTAGGATTTATTGGTATAGTTGGAGAAATTATATAAATCCTTATGCGGAAATAAGGTACAAATTATTTATCAGGTGAGGGAATGCTTTTGGGTTTAGTATCGTGAGTGTATGAATACTTGAATGTTAATCAGTGCGAGAATCTTTGGGATTATTTGGTCATCGTTATGTGTGATTGGCGATTATATCCATTTGTATGTATATTTCTGGAACAATGTGGAATATATATATATATATATATGATGTGGGTACTGTATATATATAATATATGATACTGATATGTATATATATATCTATGTGTGGATGGTATATATATTTATGTGTAACATACCCCTTCTATGCTATCATGAGAAGTTGCGCGATGTGGGTGAGGACCTTGGCTTGTGGAGCAGGAAGCGTATAGTCCCATGGTCATAGTGTCCATTGTATATTTTGTGATTTTTATTAGGAGTTAGATGCGGTGGGTATGTTTTGTCTCACTTTGGGGGAGGAACTATGACCGCTTCCCATACGTTGTGATTTGTCTTTTACCAAGGCGGTGTGAGATTCCGAGCGTTGGTACCTAGGATGATATGTGAGCGATTCCCTTGTTCATGATAGCATAGAGACCGCATCCTTGAGTTATAGCTCGTTGGGATGGTTATTGTACTGGTATGTATAGTATATTGCTTATGCATGAGAACAAGTTATATATCTCTAACTAAGAGTAAAGAGAAAAAAGGAATAAAGATTTAATTCTCATTCCGGGAGATTGTATCCGAACTTATTGTGATGTGTATTATAAATGATTAGGTTATGTATATGTATTTAAATGGGTATATATATGTAAGTTGAGTACTGAGGGTCTAACGGATCTCAACGATCGACCTTGCCAAGTAGTAGTGTATCAGGGGGGTTCCTTGTTTGGATTTTACTTCGTGAGACACCGCATGCACGAACATGGCATAGCGTTGAGACTGGGGAGATGTTGAGCCCTTAGTACTTGGTTTGATTAGGATTTCTAGATTTTGGGGGTGACGGATTAGTTAGGCAGCGTAGCTTGACTAGAATGTTTAGAGGGATGGGCTAGGTGGGCACTATAAGAAGAGAGGTGAGGGGTATCTCATGGGAGTGCGATACCAATTTAAATATGAGATAAAACATATTTTTAAAAATAAATCATTTATGCACTTGAAAAATATTTTCACAACTCAAGCTCTGACCCGTTTATCTAATTTTCCCGTCTTTTTCTATATCTATGTATATACACTTAGGTGTCCACACACAGGGACGCCTGAATGACGATTCCTTCGAGTAAAATGCTTGGTGCAGCAGTTGTGGATGCATGCAAGCTTATTTTTAGACGCTTCTATTCTTGTGATCTAGATAGGAAGCATTGTAGTTACTTTCGAGCCGAAATCCCAATTGTATTTATTTACTCTTTCACCGCCTTTTAGTGTGGCATTCAATTTGGTTGTATTATATTTGAACCGAGTGTTCGGTTAGTTTATGTCTTTTCGTTTTTATTTATTCATAAACTGTGTGAATGTTTTAATCGATTAAATTTGTTTAAAAGATTAGTTAAATAAAATTTTGGCACCAGCCTAATAGGTTATTAGTAATTAATTTGGTTTTCGACAGTGATGCTGAGAATGATATTTATGCGACTCCTGTTTTAATTTGGTACAGGAGTCATCGCCCGGTATTTTATTAGGCGGGGTGTCATAATTGTATCCTTAATAGATTAATATGACCTAATTATAAATGCCAAACATATGTATGGTTCAAATTAGAAGGTTCCTTCCTCTTTAGGTTATTTCCATTTAAGTTATTCAAATCAGTATGAGTAAATAGTGGTGAGACATGTCTTATAATTTAAAGATCATTTTCCAATATTGAGAACAGATAAAGATTTGTCATTTTTGATAAAAACTCAATCATTAAAATATATCAAGCATTCATTTATCATAATCTTATAAAACAAAATTAAATTTCTTCTAATGCTAGGAACATAAAAACAATCTACCAATACTAACTTATTGTCTTCTTCAAAATTTAAAACTAAATTTGCTAATGCTACTATTGATGTGTCGTGATGATTGTCCATGAATAGAAATATCTTTCCATCATTGAGACCCCTGGTTAGCTGGAACCCCAACAATGAACTATAAACATGATTAGTGGCTCCAGAATCTATAGAACAGGTTCTTATATATTGTAGTACAAACATATCCAAATGATATATGAGATATTAATGTTTCCATTCTTTTTGTCTAAGAAGATAAGGCACTGCTGCTTCTAGTGTCCTTCATGTTTGTAATACCCCTGCCTAATATTTTATTATTTTTTTCGTGAAAATTGTAATTATATGAAATCCTTAGAAATTTGATCATTTATATATGCGATTTTATTTCTTCATGATTCTTCTTTGGTCTTGATGGTAATTGTTGGAAGTTTGTGGGTAAAAATTGGATATTTAAGGAATTGAGCAGGATCAAACAAACTTGAAAGTTGTTTGAACGAGATCCTAGTATCTTTTAAACGAGAATACTTGGTTAGAATGAAAAGACTACTTCATTCGAAGTGGACATCAAATGATGATTGAACGAACCACCACTGCATAGGTTTTTCCACCCTCGTTAGAAGGTCATTCAAACGGTTGATAAAAATGATTTATATCAAGAAAACTTGGTATTGAAAAATTTTACGAAATAAAAATGTTGGAAGAATGCTCAATTTGAATGGGAATATTTTATGAATAAATGTTTCAAAGTTTCTTGTGAAAAGTGGGATTTTATATAAATAGACATTTTATTCTTGTTTTGAATAAATAAAAATGTCTTTAGCCTTGAAGGGAATGCGTGTGAAAAAGGTATGAAATTTCTAGAGTAAATCATGTGTTAGACCCATTTGATAGGATTTTTGGACTTAAATCAATCTTCTCATGTATCTAAACTTGTAGTATTTTGAGGTTGAACATACAAACAAGTTTAATGAGGGTTTTACTAGGTTTAAATATAAAATAAAGAAAATAGAAATTTTAGCTTTTAAGTTGCATCAACAAGGTGTTGAAAATGTAAAAAGTGTAAGTTTTCAAAACTACATGTAAAAAAGAAAATGGAATTTTTCTTATAAAGTAGTCTTAGATGTTCAATGATTTCTTGGAAAAGAAAGTAATGAAATAAAGATGTTTCGAACATGAGAAAAATATTACTCCAAAAGTGTTAAATGTAACACCCCGCCCACCCGGGGAGAGCGAACGGAGCGCTAATGCGATAAAATAAATCCAAATCCATAAGTGACAAGGTATAGAGCATCTAAATAAACCCACAATAATATAAATCCACTAATCTCAATCTCTTCAATTACAACAAGTCTCTCGAATTACAACATCTAACTCGAAAAATAAAATACAAATCTCCAAATCTATATACATCAAAATAATACAAATCTTTCCCAAACAATCCTCGCTAAAATCAATCTCCATAGCGCCCCAAAATCCACGCTAACCTGCCACTAAAAGAAAATATGGGGAAGTACACAATACGACAGGAATTATGCTCAACAAATACGGATTAGCAACGAATAAAATGTAACAACACGAGTACGAATATTCAAATCAAAATGCAAATCTCAAAGCATTTATCAATATAATTTCTCAACAACACTTTAACTGGGTCACCAGGCCTCACCACATCCGTATATGTTTTATCAAGCCATATCCCGGGAAATAGGAATTTTGGCGGGTGCCCAACCTCCGTGCCATATTGAAATCTCATGACAACGTGCTCATCAACAATATAATGATACCACATGAATTAAAATAATTTCAACAATTATTTTCCAGATTTCAATGAATTTAACAATTAAAATATGAGTTCAATTAACAAGAATTCAAAGAGAATGACACTCGCGAGATTTAAGGAGCATATTGTGTAAAACCCCATACCTCAAACCATGATGAGAAACCAACGATCACATCCTCAAGATCAACACAAAAGATCTACAAAAGCTCCTCCAAGAACCTCCAACAAAATAGCCCCAAGAACACCTCTAATCTAAGGTTGGAACTCACAAATCTCAAGGGTCAATGTGTATATAAAAAGAAGAGGAATATAAAATATATTTGTTGCCAAAATTTGTGCCAAAAGTAGGTTAAAAGGGTTGCCCACGACTTCCTTTTATAATGCAAAGAAATGAAGAGTTGTAAGCCAAAATACTCCTTTAAATAAGGCAAATAAATGAAGAGTTGGAAGTCAAAACAACTCCAAGAGTTAAAAATATTTAAAAATCATTTTAAAATCCGTTTTAACTCCGTTTTCGAAACCGTTTGAAATTCTCGCCTTTAAAAATAATAACCAACATATTTGAGCAATACAAATAATTTTATCTAAAACTTTATTTTCCTCCATTTTCCAAAAAATTATTAAAATAGCCCAAAAATTACGCGAGTTGTTACATTAAAGTGTTAAAAATACATAACAAGTTATTGTGGGTAATTTAATGGTGTTTTGGGAAATTCCACTTGTGAAAATGGAGGAAAGGACAAGTTTAGAAACAATTGGATAAAATGGTAATTTTACATAAAGTGGAACATTTTTATGAAATAAAATATTGGAAAGGTGTTATGCAAAATGGTCCAAATGAACTTGATTTTGGAATAAAACCGATGTTAGAGTAAAAAGGAACAGAAATGATGATTTTGAAGTGTAACACAAGTTGGGGTGAAACCCCGAGTTTTTGGCTTTGGCCGCTAAAGGAAAAGGTGGAATAATGTGGACATTTATAAAATGTTAAAACACATTAATATGAAGATTGATGACACTTGGATAATTAAAGAGGGACTAGATCCCTGGGGTGAAAGACCCAAAATCACTGGTCAGAGCATCTAGTAGCATAGTTGACGGTGTGAAGCCCATTAAAGTATTAGGATATTGGAAGATTTGGAGGAAAAAAATAATGAAAATGGAACATGTTGAGAAATGGGTTATATGGTGAATATTGTAAAAGATAACCTAACTTGAATAGATAGATAGATAGATAGATAGATAGATAGATAGATAGATAGATAGATAGATAGATAGATAGATAGATAGATAGATAGAGGCTCTTGTGCACACTAAGTTTGCACAATGCTAGGACACACCATTTTTTTAAGCATTAAAAAACATATTTATGAGTTGATTTTTTTATGTGATATTTAAACATTTCAATGCACCCACGAAAAAAACAACAACTCAGAAGACCTTTTTTTGCTATTTTTCAAAAATCGATCAAAGTTTCACAGCTTTTAAAGTTCTTAAAAGATGCGAAAGTTTGACCGATTTTTAAAAAATAGCAAAAAAAGGTTTTTGAGCTATTTTTTTACGTGGGCGTGTTGAAATGTTTAGATATCACATAAAAAAGTCAACTCAAAAATATTTTTTTTACTATTTTAAAAAAATGATGTGCAAACTTAGTGTGCACTTGAGCCTGACTCTCTCTCTCACTCTCTCTCTGTATATATATATATATATATATATATATATATATATATATATAAGTGTTTGTGTGTGTGTGTGTGTTGGGGGGGGGGGGAGAGGGGTGTTTGAATAGTGAAACACACACACACACTCACATGTGTGTGTGTGCGTGTGTCTGGGGGGAGAGGGGTGTTTGAATAGTGAAACGATCGAACGAGTATCGTTTGTTCTCCAAAAAAGTGTACTTGGTCAGAGTCGGTAAGATAATATTCTTATAAGTTAGTGTCCTGGTGATTGTTTATTGAAAGTTGTACCTCACAAGATATGATAATAAGAATTATGGGAAAATTACGGTAAGTATGTTTCGTACGTAAATATGATGGTTATGTAAGATTAGGAGTGAACTCTAGCTAGTATTCCATGTTAGGGGTTCAAGAATTATGAGGCAATTTTGAGTAATATGATCCCTAGTGATGTCAGTGATGTAGGCTTACAGGCTGGTAGGTTGTATATGTGTCCTTTTTTCTTTCTAGAATCCTTTGTAGTGTTAGTTTGTTATTTGGTATATGGCTTATGGTCACATCCATTTGGAAGAGAGATAATATTATTATATATGTTTCACAACCATTTTAGCGGATTAAATAATGGTTACATGTGAAGTAATCCTAGTTTGAATGTGGTTTAAGTGCACCTTGTATTGTCAGTAGGACTAATTGTTTATGGCATCATTGGGAATAGAAATTGACTTGTTGTGACGTCTTAAGGTGTTCAGTGGTTAAGGTGCACCATATGTCGAGGCTCGTAGACTAGTGTCTTTATAAGCACCAAGTAATTGCGATGTGGGTATGGAGAAAATTGTAGAGCGTACCTACAATGATAAAATCACGGATGATGAAATCTTATCACGTTTTGAGGACTTTTACATGGTTTATGTTTGGTGTCCTTAGGAAACCAATTATGTCATGTATGAAAAAGTTTTAGTGTCGTAGTGATGATCATATTGACAGTCAAATAATGATCTCATGTTGTTTGTCATATTTTAAAAGAGTGGAATAGTGTACGTGATGGGTGTTGTCACCCAAATTGGCACAGATGGGTGATGTAACCTTCTAAGAGAAATTGAAATCTTATGTCGTGAGTCATCATAATGCTTGAGCGTCATGGAATGACTAGTGTAAGTGGTGTAACACTTGATTTTGAGGAGTACTAGGAAATGAATTTGGGACTTTGATTGATGATGTCATATAAACATGTGAAAATGGCACCCAAGGGGGGATATTGAGGCATGATTAGAATATTGTCATGTGTCGATAGCATAAGTTAGGATAACCTAACAAGGTAGGACCTAGTTCTTAACATGTATTTCCAAGACTATACGAATTAGAAGATGTATCCCTATGTGGTACTTATACCCTTATAATGACAATGGAGATTTATGTGGCCATCACGTAAGTTTAGTTTGGGTAGGATCTAAAGATAAGTCTAGTGACAATCTTGCATAGTTAGAGGTTCTAATAAAGTAAATATTTCTCTTGAATGGGGTAATACATAAAAATACTTTTCGATTGTGATCATGATAAGATAAGGAATACAATAACCTAGGTGTAGTAGGTTGGTGGCATCGTCATAGATAAGATGAAAAAGGTCGGTGTCGAGAAGGTCATCGGCATTCATTAACCGAGATGACTCGCATTAATCAAAGATCTAAGGAGAAACCTTAATCCTAAGGAGGGAAGTCAAGCATTTGAGTTTATAGAGAACAACATGTTTGTACATTTCTTTCATCTTGTGAGGATGAATGGTTGTAATTCAATTCATCGCAATTGGTGACTCCATCCAGAGTGTATGTCTAGGTTAGTTCCTAATCAGAATGCCTAGTAGAGGTTGTAAGACTTCAAGAATGTGGTGTAGGTTCGCTTTTTGTAAGCCATAGTTTGATACGTACGGATGGAATTTTCTCAGAACAATTTTTTATTCCCACTGAGTCTTGTGTGCTCCTTTTAGTTTTGATAATCGAGAATTCTATTATCACAATTGTGGTAGATCGAATTTGTACCTAATTTTGGTATGACGCGACTTATTCTAGTAGAGTGCATTTGGGCTTGTCTTGGTCAATGCAGAATGGTAATTGGGTACGCCCTTGTTTAAGGTATCCTCACCATTCCATAAGTTTTCCATGTACGGGTGGCTACACTTTCGTCCACATAGTTGCTCATAGTATCTATTCGCCTTAGAATTAACGACCTCATGATTATCTGCATGGCAGTCAGTGTTACTAGTTATAAAGAGTAGGATGATGTCCTGAGGATATTGTATAGTGTTAGAACTCAAGAAATCCTAGCACTTAGCATTGTTTTTCCAGAGTGAGTGGATTGGCATAATACTCCTATGTGTGTTCCACAGTTGGAAGCCTTGTGTGATCCTAGGTTCATGAAAGGGGTGTTATGAGATGGTGTTAGTTGTACACATGATTTGGAGCTTATTGTCATTTCACCCTGATGTGTGGGAATTACGAGGCGAAGTTAATATCAAGGCTAAGTAGATTTGCTGGGACAAATAGACATGAGAATTCGTGGAGATAAATAATGCGTGGTCTTGAGATTCGAATGGTTCTTGATAATTAATCTTATTATTTGTTGTATTACAGTTTACACTTAGGTGACTGATTAATCACTTGAGAGCTTTACCCGATAAGGATGCCAATATGATATGGGTATTAGAAAGGTAATATTGGAACTTTATTGAACATGAATGTCAAGTGATTATATGACGTTGGTGGTTAGCATGGCGATGAGAGTTACACCATGTTGCACGTTGAAATTTGGGTGACAACCCCTGTGTAAGAATGCAATACCCTTGCCAAATATTTTATTATTTTTCCCATGCAAATCATAATAATATAAAATCCTTAGAAATTGGATCATTTACATATGGGATTCTATCTCTATACGTTTGTTCACTGGTCTTGATGCTAGTTGTTGGAAGTTTGTGGGCAAAAACTAGATATTTAATTAATAAGGATAGATCGCATGAATCTGAAGTCGTTCGACTAAAATCCTAGTTTCATTCAAACAAGAATACTTGGTTCAAATGAAAAGCCTACTTCATTCGAAGTGGACATTTAATGACGATCAAATGAACCACCACTGCATAGGTTTTTTTAGCCTTATTAAAAGGCCGTTAGAATCATTGATCGAACGAGAACCCATTCTCGCCCGAATGAGGTCTAGTTCTCATTCGAAGGACCTATTAAAAAAAATTAAATTGGATGCCCTTACATGCTATTATATTTTGGGTTGTTGGATCGATGATGTGTAGACTCCTAAGGAGTTTAGATGAGAAAAATTGGGATTTTATTATTTTTAGTTTTTTTATAAGGGTTTGTTTGGGATTATTTATGGGTTAGAAGAAGAGAGAGTGAGGGTGGGTCTCCCCACCATTTTCAGTATCTCCTTTCTCTCTTTAACTCCTGGAGAACTTTTCCCCTCCTCCCACCACCACAAACCACCATAACTCCACCTTATGCCACCACATTTTAGAATTATTCAACCACATTTAATCCCAACAGACACATTTCCTCCATTGTTGAGAAAAATAACAAGTTTTGGAGGTGTTGAAGTGGGTTTTTGAGGAAAAAGAAGGGAAACCTTTTGGAGCTTAAAGGGGGTTTCTAATGGATCTTTCATAGAGGCGAGATATGTGTAGCTAGGCAACCCCCTTGAGTCCACCTTAGTATATGGGGGTTACCATCATCCTATTCTTCATCAACCATTTTTGGAGCTGTATTTGAGGCGGAAAAAAAACTACTCTTAGTTTAAGACTCTATTTTACTTATTAGTGCTCTTGTACCTAAAATTGTAAGTGTATGATGCAATTATGATATAACAATGATATTTCTAATGATTTGTAAAATGGGTTTGCACAGGGTTTCAATGGTTTTAAAAAACTAATATACTTCAAGAAAACTTCTCATTAAACATTCTTATGGAATGAAAATGTTGGAAGAATGCTCATTTTCAATGGGAATATTTTATGAATAAATGTTTCAAAGTTTTCTTATGAAAAATTGGAATTTTATATAAATGAACATTTTATTCAAGTTTTAAACAAAAAAATAAATATCTTTTGCCTTGAAGGGTATTTTGTGCTAACATTATGAAAATTTTAGAGTAAATCACATGTTAGACCGATTTGATAGGATTTTTGGACTTAAAGTCCTTCTTCTCATGCATATAATCTTGTAGTATTTCGGGGTTGAACATATAAACAAGTATAATGAGGGTTTTATTGGGTTTAAACATGAAAAAAATAAAATAGAAATTTCATCTCTTAAGGTGTGTGAAAAGGGTGTTCAAAACATGAAAAGTGTAAGGTTTCAAGACTACCTATATTAAGAAACAAAATGGTAATTTTCTTATAAAGTAGTCTTAGATGTTCAATGATTTCTTGGAAAATAAAGTAATGAAATAAAGATGTTTCCATCTTGAGAAGAATATTACTCCAAAAGTGATAAATAAGTGTTATTGTGTGAAAAACACAAAAGAAGTTCGTGCGGGTAATTTAATGGTGTTTTGGAAAATAACACTTATGAAAATAGAGGAAAAGACAAGTTTGGAAACAAATGGGTAAAATGGTAATTTCACGTAAAGTGGAACATTTTAATGAAATAATAATTTTGGAAAGGTGTTACACAAAATGGTCCTAAATGAACATGGTTTTGGGATAATCGATGTTTGAGTAAAAAAACCAGGAATGAAGTTTTTAAAATGTAACACAAGTTGGGGTGAAACCTCGAGTTTTTGGCTTCGGCCAGTAAAGGAAAAGGTGGGAATAATGTGGGCCTTTGTAAAATTTTAAAACACATTAACATGGACTCAGATGATACCGGGTTAATTTGCACGAGTAATAAGGAAATTTTGTTAAAGAAATGATTTTCCTTGAACAAGAAGTGTTGTTTGAAGTTTTTAACCGGGTGTGTTACATAGAGAAATAAATGTGATGTTAAGTAAAAGGGAGATTCTTTTACAAGATTAAGGTTAATTAATAACGGTAAGTAACTTTTTTGGGATTAAAACAGTTTCATAAATTTAAGTATATATATATAAAAATGTACAGAGAGAGAGAGAGAGAGAGAGAGAGAGAGAGAGAGAGAGAGACTATAGTACATCATGATCCATACCTCGCCCATGCATCACACCTAATTCTAGGCCCTAAAAAACTTTTTTTTCAAATTTTATATTTTTACCTTGAAATCAACCTTCCATTTTGTATATCTTTTACCTTCAAATTTTGTATATATAATTCTAGGCCCTAAAATACATTTTATAGCTATTTTAAAAAAAAAATCCCAAAAAACTACTAAAAATACCTTATTTATAAGGGTCTGCGCCACCTGTTTTTTGTGGATTTTTTAAAAATAGCTACAAAATGTATATTGACCTAATTTTTTGCATATGGGTTAATTGGAATGTTAGTTTCAAGGAAAAAATATAAAATTTGAAAAAAAAGTTTTCGAGGGCCTACAATTAGGTGTGATGTACGGTGTGATGTATAGTACATGATGTAGTGAGCCTTCCTCTCTCTCTCTCTCTCTCTCTCTCTCTCTCTCTCTATATATATATATATATATATATATATATATATATATACGGGAGAGGAATGTTTGAATAGTGAAACAATCAAACATGTATCTACTGTTCTCTAGGTATGATCTAAGGGTCTCATATTGTGCCACGTAACAAGGAGACCCTTATTATGTGGCATATGAGAGAATGCTCACTTTGACCGAAACCCTACCCCCGTCTCCCTCTCACTATTTTTTTCTCTCTTACCCTTTCATGAAAAATCTTCTAGGCAATCTCTCTCTCACACACACTCATTATGCCTCTAGGTAATCTATCTCTCTCACACACTCACTCACGTACACACTTACACACACGCACACACATATCTGGGAGCTCAGTCGTACCATTTATTTTTAACGTTTTGTTTGTTTATAAGTTTTTTTGAGATCTATTTTCTTTTGTAGATATAATGTTTTTGGTTTACAGATCTAAAGTATTTTTTCCAAATCTAACTTTTGGTTAGTTTATGGTTAATAATGGAAGTTGTTGTGTTGAATAAACATTTGAGTGGACTATATTGTTATCTTGAATTTGAGTTTTCAGTTCTTTGATCGAAATATTAAATGGATTTTATAATATTGAGATGTTATTTGTCCGTTTAGGATTTGAAGAAGGGGTTAGATCTTTTTGGAAATTTATCTGCGTGTTTTTAGGGTTTAGGCCATGTTTTGGGGGATTTGTGTATCCACGGCTATTGAGGGTTTTATTTGATTAAGTATTTATTTTCAATTGTTATGTTGTGATTCAGTATTTCTTCTTTCTCCATTGTTGTGATTCATTTTTTCTTCTCCAAAATATGTTTTTTTAAATTAACTTAGATTTTATGTTATGTTTTGTAGGTTGAACCCTATAAGTAGATCTTAATTTTTCTACTTTCCTAGTGAGATTCTAATTTTTTATGTTCATTGCTAATTATTTTTTAGGTTGCTATTTAAAATTTGTGTTAATTTACATATGCATGCTCCCCACTTAGAGTACATACTAAGCATCTAGATAATCTGGTTATTTTCTATTTATGATCTACATCTGAATAATTTGTAATATATATCTGAATAATATTTTTATTTTCTATTTGCATGAAATCTAAATGTTTTTTGAATTAGTATACCTATTATATTTAGAGGAAACATGATTGCTAGACTTTATATAACAATTTAAGACACAAATAACATTAAATCCCTATGAATTGTGAATGGATTGCAGGTTTAAGAGACAAAAACTAAACATCAACTTAATATGCGTTCAAATTTGAGGCTTTATATAATAGCATAATTATTCCCTAAGAATATTCCAACATACTTCACAAACAAGTAGGGAATAAAACTTTAAGATTCAAGCCTATTGTACGAAATCATAAACTCACTATTCCGTGTTTTTATTCTAGGGATGCTCTCGACATTTGTAATGATTTGTTTTTGGGATGCTCTCGACATTTTTATTAACATTAGACTTGGATTCTATTAGTTTTCTTTGCACATATTTGGCAATTGATGTATGAATCACAAAAGGTATCAACTATTAGATCACGTGTCGCTACTTTTATTGGATTTTTATAGTGTGTTAAGTTTATGGTTGGATAATTTCCTCTTTCTGTTTGATACACGGTCTATTTTCATAATTTAAGTTTCATTTGAATTTAGCACCTATTGAAATTACTT
Organism: Sambucus nigra; assembly: GCA_949130495.1. NCBI lineage: Eukaryota > Viridiplantae > Streptophyta > Magnoliopsida > Dipsacales > Adoxaceae > Sambucus > Sambucus nigra. Next base: position 163,782,125 of record OX422213.1, on the reverse strand, counting down.
GCTGAGAATGTTGAGTAACACGCGTGGTTAACATTTAGTTATTGTTTTACAAATTATCAAGGCAACAACTAATGCTGGAAAAGGTAGTTAATGACATTGTCGTCCAAAGTAATTAATTGGGATGATTTAGAATTCTCGCGTCTTCATTTAATGTGGCTTCAAACACGTGTTTGTTTTAATGGAGGTTCGTTTTTGTACATATCCTTATCATGATCATGTTGTTTGTTCATTTGAATGCAACCTCTGTACCTACTGCCAAGCTGGTATTAAAGTTTGGTATGTACAAGTAACACATATTTTGGTATGACCTTTTATGCAAATGTTGTTGTATATATAATATGCAGGGCCTTTGATTTAATATATATATAGGTTCTTTAATTTTGTTGCCTCACCGCTGAGCTGGACATCGATTATGTATATCGAGTTTGGGGAAATATTGTTCTGAAGTTAATTTTTTTTCATACTTGAATGCTCATGCTTGATTGCTCGGGATGATTTTGTTGAGATGCTCAGTTGGAGATGGCCAGCAGGAAACTGAATTTCTTGCTTAAATTCAAAGAATTTTTTCGTGTCAATTTTTTTTTTCATTCTATAGTGATTAATAGATATGACTTGGTTAGCTTCAGAAGATATGCCATCTACAAGAGTTTCATTACACATTGCGTCCCTCATTTTAAGAGAAACTATTTTTAGCTCTAGGTATAATTCATGAGAAAGAGGAAATAACTATGGCAGTTTTTTACTTAACTGGCGAAAGCTCATCAGGTACATATGGTTTCTCGAAAGATTTCTTTCGTTTTTCCTTGCGGATTATTAAGCATGATGTGGTTAAAGGTAGTGAATGATTTCTCTAATGGTATGGACCTCCTTCTGAAATGCTCGAGAACTTTAATCATGCTTATCCCAAATGTTAAAAACAGTACTGCATTCACAATTTTTTTAATAATATTATTACAAAAATATTTTCCTTTATACCTGCGCATCAGAACATGTTGTTTTTTAAGGGGCTAAGCAAAACAAGGATTGAAAGTTCTCCACCTGACAAAATACGAACTCAAAAAATGCAAATGATGAAAATTACAAAGTATCGATATAGCCTATATTCATTTGTCCAATAGAGGAGATGAATAAAAAAAGAGGACATGTAGTATCTTACACTGATCCCCCCTCCCTAACACATACACACACAAGGAAGTGCATTTATAAACAACCATGCAAAAAATTTAATTGTAGTTTTTCATGTTTTTGTAGATGAAAATCACTTCTGATAGTTCTTCAAAACCATTGAGTTAGTGGCCATTTCATCCCTAAAGTGAACAAAGGTTTGTATTAATTTTTTTCTATTTTTTATACTAATTCTTGGGTTTTGGTAAATTATTAAAAAAAATTATTTGGTGTAGGAAAGTATGATGGGTTTGTAGGATATACTGGTGGGAAAAGGAAATCATGTAGTAGGCAAGAGGTAAATACCCCTGTTTTGATTTTTTAATCTTTTATTTGTGTATTTTACATGTGCTCTTTTAAACATGGATACTTGCATTGCAGGTAGATCTTATAGGAGGATACTAGAGATATTGGAATTAATTCACACCTAGGAGGTGTTTTGATGAGTAGAATAATACATTTCTATGGACTTATGTTATTGATATCTTAGACCCCTCATTAATATGAGGTTTTTGTTGAATAATACATGTGTATTTCCAATTTATGTTTTGGTTACATATTTTTCCTACGTGTGGTAATTATTTATGATCGTTTACATATTTTAAGTTACTATTACAATGCCAATGCAAAGGAATGAAGTATGATGTCACTTTATACATAATCTTTCATTTATTTGTTTTTTCTCAATTTGATGAGCATTTCACATGATTCTGATTCAAATTAACTGTCAAATTATGTGGTCATAATATTTTTGATAATTGGATTTGTATGTAATTACTTAATAATGTTTATGTAGAAAATCAACTATGAAATGCTTTATCCATAATATGGGTATGAAATCCATGAATAAATAATCAACAAACCATTTGAATTCATCATAGAGAGATACCTTGGACCACATTTTCTTCTCTTTTTTTCTGCACGATAGGGTATAACTATGATGTCTTTTATTTCATGTCCATATAATTAGTATCCTACATACAATAAACGTAATATGCAGTATAAGTTTTATAGGTGAATAATGCAACACTATTTGAATGTTGCTTGGACTATTTGTTATTTGTTAAGCAGGGTAGATAGTGCTATAAGTAAAGGAGATTATGGACATTTTCTTTAAAGTGTTCTTTGTTATGTTGGGGGAACGAAATTGTTTTCGTTTTGATTGTTTCGCGATTACATACTCTTTGGAAATTTTCATTGTTCCTTCAGACATGGGCATACCCTTGTGTGTGTGTGTGTGTGTGTGTGTGTGTATAAAATATGGGAGAGGGGTGTTTAAACAGTGAAACGAATTAACGGTTGGGATAAAATGTTTTGGGGTGATCTATGGGTGTCAGGTTGTGCCACGTTATTGTGACATCACAACTTAACCATTGTGGCATCATAATCTAGGAAAGTAAACAGTTCACTCCCAAATCCTTCCCCCAACACCCACATTCACTTCCCTCACTCTATCCCTCTCGCTCATCTGATGTCTCCCCCCAAAACCCTACCTCTCCTCAGTCGCCACCCCCTCCTCCATTGCCCCTCCTCCTCTCCACATCTTCCTCCTCTTCGTCGCCGCCCCAGATGTAATCTTGCTCTCTCTTACACACACACGCACACATGCACCTACTACTCTCTTACACACACAAAATCACACCATCAGACACACATTAATCTTTTAAGGTTTGCAACTTATTTTCTAGGGTTTGTTCGGTGCGATTTTTGTCTGATGTTGCGATTTTTACTAAATATATCATCAAATTTTGTTCTAACCATGTATTTGTGTCTTTAATGTGTTTGTTTCGTAAGTCGTGAGGATGGATGCCTGAGCGGATGCTTAACATTGAATGATTCTAGGTGAGGATTTAATTATTTTGTGTCTGTGGTTCCAGAATAGGGTTTACAACTAATTTTCTAGGGTTTGTTCCTGATGGATGCCTGATCTATGTTTCACACTTTTAACCATCTCAAGGAACCAATAAACATCTGAGGTTAATTAATTGTTACAATATGAGTCTTTGTTGGGGGATTATAGTATGTTTCTAACTATTAATTTCAAGTAAAGTCTTTATTGGGGGATTACATTTTACTTTGTTTCATTTTTTAAGCTAGAAGATTTGCCTTTTATGTTATGTAAGAGTGCCATGAATTCTATGCCAGAATGATTTTGTGATTTGGTTTTTATATGAGGTTTATTCGAATTTTATTACATTGTGTTGGTTTTTGTATTGTAGTTAATGAATGAGGCGCCTATATTGATGGTAAATGGAAAATCTTTTCACACAACATCAATAAAAAATGTTGCATGTGGTAGGACTGACCTTGGCCTCCATCATGTCTTTCATGTTATCTAACTCCCGGTTACAAAGCTAGCTCTGTTCCAGGTTACAAATGTGAATTGGTGCAATCACATTCAATATATTGGAAATGTTGTTGGATGTGAATGTGTTAAACTTCATGGTTTTGCATTTATTAGTGAATGTTTAGTGAATGCTTATATTAATGAATGTTTCCTTTTAATTTATATTGGTGCAATCACATTCACTATTCTTATAAATTTATATTAGTTAATGTTTCCTTTTAATGTTGTTGGGTATAATGAGGGTTCATTTGTTTATAGATTATTGTTCTTCTCGAATCATGTCAATTAATTTCTTATATATAGGTAGTTTTATCTTTATTTAATGTTTAGAATTGTAGGTATTTGTAGGTTGAAACCTATCTTCGATGCCCGAGATATATTAGTTGTCACTTTGATTACTGGCATATCTTAAAGAATTTTGTTCAAAGATGTTTATAAACTATTTGTTCAAAGATGTTTATAAACTATTTGGTAACAATTTTGTTTTACGATTATATAAACCATTTGGTATTTTGCTACTTTCTTACCTTTATGAAATGGTTTCTCACTTTTGATGATTTGAATATGATGACACTTAAAACAGATGTACACATTGAGGTTTAATTTCATCTTTTAATTAGGTTTAATTTCATCTTTCAGTGAAAGAGGTGGATCCTAAACAACAAGAAGCCATCAACAAGAGATCCTATAGCCCAACAACGAGAGGAGGAAGTAACAAAGATGGCAGCAGTGCATAGATGTAACTATTATCTATTATCGAAGACCTCAAAGTGCTCAATGAACCAAAGAGTGGTGAGTGTGATTTTGAGTTGGATAAAAAATAGAGTAAGGCATCACAATGATGGGATATCCATCAATAATCCTCTGCATTAACCCCTGCTCAATGAGCCAATGAGCCAAAGATAAAGTAAAAATAGACTTGCTAGACCTTTCAATCATGTGCTTAAGCATCCTATCAATACACAAGGTATTTGAAGTCATGTGCTTAGTAAGTCTATTTGTACAAGTATGCTTATTATAATTATGTTTTTAACATTTCATTGTTGTATAAGTATGTTTTCATGTTATGTTATGTGTGCGTGCCTTTTTTGAATCAGAGAGTATAGTTGTTATGTTCTGTGTACGTGCCTCTTTTGATTCAGAGGTACATGAGCAGGAATCTTGATAGTTGACAGTCGTCTAGGCCGATATTTTTTTTATTGTGACAATTATTTTAATAGTGTGAACTTCCTTAGAATCAATCGTCAATTTAATTGGCATCATTACCTCGAGCTCTATAGTATTTAGTCATTTATCTTAAGTTTAGTGTAGCACATAAAATTTTGGGTTCGATTTGTTTATGATGTACCTATTTTTGAAATACAACTAAGTGTAATGAATTATTGTATAGAGTGTTTGAACATTATACACAATCAAGAGTTTATGGTAATGACGGAGCCCGAGGTCGTTCAAGCCACTCCAAGTCTCCAGCAACCCCCACTTCACCCGACTGCAAATATAATTCATACTAGACTCTTAATCCGAGCAGGGGGTCTATAGAACTGATGAATATGCTATTGAGAGACCTTGGACTGTCAAAGTATTTGTTTTGAGGCTTCAAGTTTTGTAACCGTATTTGAGGTATATGAGGTATTGCAGGTCAAATTTAGGTGTTAAAAACCGTGTCATGGTTATATAGGTGTTAAAAACTGGTTAAGTGATGTATTAACACCTGCTAAAAACGATGCCATGGTTATTTAGATGTAAATTAAAGAGGTATAGCAGGTGTTAAAAACTGTTAAAAAGAGTACTGTTATACCTCTTCAAATTTAAAGTTTTAGATCAAATAATGTAGTTATGGAGTAAAGGTGGAAAATTCTAGAAAATGGGTTGTTATAGTATTTAGTTATGGAGTACTTAGACCCCCCAAATAATGTAGAATAACTATTATTAACCATGTTGTTATTAACACTTGAGATGGCCTATTCATATTAATGTTACTTATGTTCTTAAAGCCATGTAGTAATGCAAGAAACTCAACTTACATTAGAGTTCACAGCATCTATGGACAATACACCTCCTCCTCAACTGGTTATAACACTACCTCAGCGTCAACAGTAAAAAACTCAACCATTTTCTACTAGGGTCAGTTGGCTGGCCTTAAAGTTTAGGTCAGAACAGACCTTTTTTTATTAGAAACAAAAATATATCCATGGATTCTCTAAATAAAATTATTGAAGATACATAGGTCAAATCTAAATTTAAACCCTAAATTTTTGTTATTATACATTGGACACCCTATCTTTTACATCTTTACATATCATAGAAAACGACAAAAATATATTTAGATGTTAGCACCCATTTTATGTGTAAACGGACATTAATCGAGATATTTGATCATTTTCTATGCATTGTAATGGTAAAAAGCAAAAATATCAAAGAAAAAATATCAAAAGTATCAAAACTTTTTTCATATCATTCATGCTTTTGGAAATGTTTGAAAAATAGAATTATTAGAGGATTTGCAAGTATTCTTTATTTGGAAATGTTAAGTTTTATTGGGGTTGCAAACTTTTTTTGTGTAAACACAGTTCATTGATGATGGGACAGTAACTAAGCAATGTGATTGGAACATCTTATGATGGTGTAAAACATTTTTGTATAGAAACTTTCTATCACTAAAAGTAGGATTCAAGTCAAGATAGTTTAAATGCATTAGTTGTGAAGATTTAATATTTATAGAGTTTACTATATCCTAATCAAACATTCTGGTATGTTTTTTTTGTTCGATCAGGTTTTGATTTTTTTTAGTTTGATTATGTTGTGTTTGAATATGAGTACTCTAATACATTTTTTTTTTTTTTTGCAGATTTCATCATAAACCTTAAGTCTTAAGTGTGGACTCTCTATCCCTAAGTATGTAGTTTTGAGTCCCTACACTACATTTATAAATTAATGATGCATATTTCCATTTTTGTAATGTTAGAGTATATATCCAGTTAGAGATATAATTATACAAAGCGACATCTGTTGAACAAATAAAAAAGTCCGTTCAAATAAACAAAAGCAGTGTGGCAGAGATACAATTCTATAGATGTCAACTTTATGCGTTATTGACAACTACATGTCACACCTGGATTTATTTTGAGATGTCAGTTACTAATTATCAACTACCTTAGTTTGTCTCCTTAATTATTTGGAGTAAAATTATGGAAATGTTAGTGATTGGGACAAAACTCCTGCCACATCTGTTTGATCAGAGTTAAATTTTGGTAAGGTCAGTGTCTCCCCTTAGACATCTGTTTATATCCGCGTTTTCTTTATTTTTAGGTTCATTTTCAAATAAGCCACATATTTTCCCTTTTATATAGATGTTTTCATCCATATCAATTTTTTTAATGCACATATCATATGATTTATCCATACTAAGCAATTGTTAATGCACATATCATATGATTTATCCATATTAGGCAATTGTTAATTCACATATCATATTGTACAACTTTTAGTTTTTTGTTGCATGCTTAGTTTTATTGACCTTAATTCCAGAAATAATTGTTTCTTTCTTCCTCAATTTTAATATGGGAAAGCTATTGGAATGATATGGGATCGACATGCCTTTAATATAGGACTGATATTGAACTACTATTGGTTTGCCTTTAATATGAAACTGCATTTTGCATTTCGAACTGAACTGGTATGTATACCTGCTATTTGAACTGGACTGAACTGGTATGCATACTTTCTACTTGAACTGAACTGGTATGTACTTGAACTGGTCTACCTCATTGAACTATTACATACCTACTAACCTCATCTAACATGTCTTAATTTTTTGTTTCATTTTGCAAGTTTAATGTGTGAACTAGGTTTCTGGCTGAAGGATCAAAGGTTACACCGCCTCATCAATAGGGAGAGTTGGGACGGAAAGATTATTGTCATGTGGTGTTTAGGTATTGATTTTGTTAGTTAATTGAAAAATAGGTTATAAGATTACTACCATGTAATTTTCATTTTCTTTTTAAGGACATTTTGTTTACCAATATCACTATACCCTGTTTAGTTTTTAAGTCTAAATAATGTGTTATACAAGACTATGTGGGCACCCATGTATCGATTTTGATTCTAAATAATGTGTTACCAATATCACGTGGCAGTTATTATTTATGCATTTATTAACGATTTTGGGCAAAATCGAATTTTTAAATAAAATTGTATTAAGTCTAAAATTGATAATAGTAATGTATTAAAGTAAAAAAAATATTTCATTTATTATTTTGAAGTTATATATGGATTTTGCTGTTATTGGACATTGTGTTGCTTGGGGAGTCCAGGATCTTAAAGATGGAAATTATTCGGTACTTGCCACATCGATGGGAAATTAGAGCCAAACACTATAGGCTGTTTAACACTGAGGATGTCTCTCAGGTCAACATCAAGAGACGTTCATGACAGGAGGGCGATACTCTCCTCTGGCCCTGAGAGCACTGTGGGCAGCATTGTAGCCATTGAAAGCCTGCTGCCCCTCCATATAGGCATCGTATATCTGGTCAATCAACTTAGTCAAAGATATGCGGTGTTCAGGGTGTTGTTTCTAGTTTGACCACCCACGGCCACAGTTTGATCGGTCAGAGAACAGTGGAACCCATAAGTAAATGCCTCCACATCCATGTTTCTCTCGAGGATGTTATTTATATGAATTCGTCCGAGGTAATTTTTGTATGAATTCGTCCGAGAAGTAACTCAAAATACACATGTTATTTGTATGAATTCTCCCCAGGTACTTTTTTCAAATTATTTCATTCTCTGCACTTTATATTCTAATTACTTATGTAACTGGTGTTTTCATTTCAGCTTTAAAATTGCATTGAAGTGGAATGTTTTTTTTCTTGAAGCGTATTCTTCTATTGAAGTGGTTTATATATCTTTTACATTTTTAATGGTTTATATATCATTTACATTTTGAAGTGGTTTATATCTTTATAGAAGGTCCTATCAAATACCGAAAAATGTGAAGCATGTCCTATCTGCATTATCATAATAGCAGTACATATGAACCATGATAAAGAAACCATATGGGTTAGTCAGGCCTGTAACATTAAGAGAGTGCAAGTTGCAATAAAAGGTATGATAAAATGGATCCAAGTAGCAGCAGCAGGCCATAGGTTGGCCATAGTGAAGATAGAGCAAGCATACATCAATTTAATGTCTAATTTGATGTTTCAAACCTCAAATTTCATTTTCCCAATTGACATGTAATGAGAAGAAAGGCAGGACATGACTCAAAATTTCATGATAAACCATTGTTTGAGCAGTAGAAAGCATTCCATAATTATAAATGTGTCCAACTCGATCCATATCAGGTCATTATAGTTAAGGGGACCAATAATCATCAAAGCTTGGAAGAGAACCATATGCAAAACCCATCATTTACTTAAATTATAATTGTTTGAATTTGATTTGAGCTTTTTGGTAATATAATGTGTTTATTTGAATTTGATGGGGGGGTTTGTTCATTTAGGATACTTTGGGTTTTATTCGTTTGAAGATTTTGTTAATTAGATGTGATGTTATATGGATACTTTTAGATTGCATGTTGTGGTTATGGCAACACTTTAGAAAGATTTGCAAGTTCTTTTTATTTGGAAATTATGATCAAATTTTTTACACTTTGTTTTGTCGGGGAATGATTTTTTTCGTTTTGCAATTACATACTAGGGAAATGATCGTCATTTCAAGATTATGTACTTTGAAAATTTTTGTTGTGCCTTCAGGCACGGGCATACACTAGGATGTATATATATAGTTTCCAGTGCATGTAGATATAACGTGTTGGAGTCTCCTTTCTTCCGTTCGATTCTATATTGCATTTTTGTAATTTTCCTATGGGTATTCGGCTCATTCCCTCATCTTTGTTACGATAGGCTGGTGTGGTTTCATATTTTGGGAGTGTTGCATAGGTATGTTTGTTTGGATTTTCTCATCTCTATATGTTTGGATTTCGTGGACGCTTCTCACATGTCCCTTATGTAGCTTGATTTAAATGGAAATCGCATGCTAAACAAGTGAAATGTTAATTAAATAAAATTGGACTAGCAACACTATGTAGGTTATTTCATTACACTTCACACCTAATGCTCAGGTCAGACCATGATGACCATGGGAAACCCATAAATTTAAGCTTTAGGTTGTGCCTCAAACTTGCCCCTCTTCTTCTTCTTCTTCTTCTTCTTCTTCTTCTTCTTCCCTTTCAAAACTTATGTTGATGGGATTTTCTCGAAAAATTGAACCACATCCTTATGCCTATTGATATTCTATAAAGCCTTGAGTACATTATGTAGTTAGGTTAGTGTGTAATCAAATTTTTTCATAGAATAATCTAAGAGGAACTATTTAAAGGACTCTTGTAGTGATTGGAGAATGAAATAAACTTTAGTTTCCCAATCGATTTCAAATCCAACCACTTCACGTTTGCCTAATATGGACATCATATTTAGAACATGCTCGCATATAGGAGTACCTTTAGGGATCTGGGTGTTGATTACCCTTTCCATAGAATCTAACCTTGCGGCACGATTTTGATCCTTAAACGTATGCCTGAGGTTGAGAATCATGTCTTTACCAATATCCATGTGTTGATGTTGCTGCTATGACACATTAGTCATGGAAGCCAATATGTAATAGTGAGCCAACTGATTAGCCCTTTTCCACCTTTAGTAGGCTTGGACATCCGTTTCAAGTGCCCCTTCCTCCGGTTTGGCAGCTGAGGACTCTATTAAGACAAACTTAAAGTCCTCAGTAGTAAGGATATTGTTTACATTAATTTTCTAGTAAATATAATTCATACTTGTAAGTTTTTTATCCTTTAAGATTAAAGAAAGTGGGTTCAATGAAGATCCCATTTTGAAATTGGAGAATCCCATTTTGTTAACTTTAATTTTATTTTAGAGTGCCATCCCTCACTGCTAATTTTTTAATAGTAAAATCTCTTTGAACATCCTAGTTTCTTTATTAAGTGATATTTTTAAATTGGAGATTAAATCACTTCACCTTGAACAGGACAAACTTTTTCCTTTCAATTATGTACCAGGACAGCTCAGGATCCTCTATTCAACATAATTGAATAGTCATCAACTTTAAATCCCATAACTTATGATAATGACTCTAATGGGGATGATATCAAAAGTTATGTCTAAGTATATATTGTGACACCCTGCCTAATTAAATACCGAGCAATCACTCCTTTATTAAATTAAATCAAGGTGAACAGTTGGTCCATTCTTAGCATCACTGTCGAAAAATAAAATTTTCCAATTGAACACCCTAATTAATTAAGCTAAATGTCAAAACCATTTTCATACATACTTTCCAAATTTTAATTAAAGAAAAATCATTTATTTTATTAACAACATTCAATAAGTAAGAATCTCCCATATTAAATTCTGCAACATAGTCCAATTAATTTAATACATTCGTCAATCGAATGTCAACATACGAAATCTAAAGTCACACATCCAAACTGAATAAATCCCATAGTAACAATACTGGAAATAACTGAAATACAAATGTCCAATAACAACAGAATAATGGAAAGAGCTACACATGCCCAACTAGATGAAAGTACTAAGAGTGGATCCGAATGAACGAAGTCGTCTAATCAAGAGCCCTGCAACTCCCACCTAAGCTGCAGCGCGTTCCTTCCAAAAGATCCTAAGCAAGACGCACCTGTGGCTGGGCACCTGTAATACATACATATATATACAAGAGAGAGAGAAAAAGAAACGGGTCAGAGCCCGATAGTGTGTGTGATTTAAAATTTGTTTATCAAGTATTTAAATTGATACAGGCCAATGCAACAACATATTAGTACGACACTCTCTTGAGGAATTCTCACCTCTCTTCTAATGTGCACACCTATCGCACTAACCTTCCCAACGGTTTATCCTATCATTTTATCACACTAACCTTCCCAACAATTTAGTTTATCTCAAATTACTCATAAGATTTCAAAACCAAACAATATCATTGTTTAAAAAGATACTTCCAATTAGTAGCTCAACTCCCGTTTTAGCTTCATTAATTTATAAAGTTTCCCTGTGTCATATTATACTTTTCAAACAAGTATTTCCGATTTATAGTCCAGAATTATTTCTCACTTACCATATCCCAGCGACAGTTTAAATTTCCCAAATTTCAAATATATATATTAAGCACTCATATAATATATACATTCTAACAGCACCAACATACAAACTATGGTGCATGCATACTCTGCTATCCAATCCCCGTATCGCTCACACTAAGGGATATACAAGTTCGGAATCACTCTCGAATTGTATCAACATATATACACAAACAAGATTTAGGCGAATCATAGATTCCAATTCTCTAAGAGGTCAGTACATACCCTCACGTCTCTTAGGACCGTCTGAACTATCGGTACGATAGCCTGTACCAAGGATATCTATCTTCTAGGGTACAAGTCAATATCCCCCATAAAGGTCCCATCGAGATAGACTGTCCCAGCGCGGTAACCTCAGGGATAGTAAGTAGCGCGGGTACGTTTTTCACACGTATAGAATATACGCACACACAATCATATAAATATACCACTTAGTATTACATCAATATAGGTTTCTCTCCTCGCCCATAATTACGATATTTATCCTTAATTTTCACATTAAGTATTCTTATAAGGGTTCGTCACTAACTTTAACTCGAAGGGTTTCCCCAACTCATTTCGTGACACTCGTGAACTCTATCCTCACAAATATAAAATTTAGTAGGTGTCGTTATTATGTTCCAATGTAACTCTCTTACGTACCTTACCCTTCAATACATAAATTAATCGATTTATAAGTAATTTCCCCAAAATGTAATTCTTGGTTCACATTAAGTATCTCCAAAATTCATTCGTATAACCTACTGGTCTCCCCTATCTCCCAAAACATTATATTTAGGATGCCCAACAATTATTTTGTGATAAATTAAATTTAACTCATTTAATAAGGGAAATAGAAGTCTGCCAGGAGGGATCAATCGATCGAGGTTTGAGGCTCGATCGATCGATCGAAGCTCTAGGCTCGATCGATCGATCAAGCAGGTATTTCGATTTCTGCATAATTGCAGTTACGGGTTCTCCCACTTTTCATCATCCAAATCCATGTTCTCTAACCCCAAACGTCCCAAAAATTCTACTAATAACATTATATCAACATACCAGATGTTTCTAACGTAAGGCATGTGTATTTTTATCATTTAAACATGGATTTCCAACCCAAAATTTTATCTAATTATCAAGAACCCTAAAATTTTCTTAAACAGGTTTCTAACAAATTTTCTCCAGAATTTCCTTATTATAATCATCAAAATTTCGTGGTTAAATTCCTCTACATGGCAAGGGTTTCCAGAATCATCATATAAACCAATACTACATGGATTTTCCTATCACAAATTGGGTTTTCTTCCATATATTTCATCCCTAATCATTCCTAAACTAATATGGAAATTGTACCAAAGAAATAAGCAAGATAAACACTTGCCTGGGATTTTCGACGTTCTGGTTTGCGGCTGATTTTTGTGTGGTTGCGTTCCCCGTCGTGCGATCTATGCGTTGGTGGTGGCGGCGGTGCAAACCTATGAGTTTTGAGCCTTGGAATTGCTTGAGAGCTCTCTCCTCTCTTCTCCAATGTCCGTTCTAAGTTTTGGGTATTCTAACCCTAGGTGACAACCTCAATATCAGATATAGCCCCTCTAATTTTCGTGGGTTTAATTACCCAAAAATATAAAATGACCAAAATGCCCTCCCGGGTTACTAATCAGGCCTAAAAATGCCCCGAGACCCAAACTACACCCCCAGGTACACTTTTTTGACTATCTCGACCCTTCCGGACGCGTTGGCCCACTCAAAACGACCATACAAACAACTTGTAAAATATTCACTTTTATTAATCCACATTTAGTCCCGACACGACACAGGCGCGTCCTGACTTAAATTTCCACAATTGTCATTTTATTCACAAGTGACAATATTATAAAAATAAATCTCATATATTACTATACTCATCCAGTAATATTCAACAAATAACAAATTTCCAATAATTACTAACTCTCGTCACGCTAGTAAATATTTAAAACAACATTTCGGATTAAAATTAAATTAATTTATCTTAATTAAATTTAATAAATCCCATAATTTTAAAAGTTATAAAAATACAGGGTATTACATATATCACTGGTTTGTCAAACGAAATAAAACCCAATCATACAGAACTTCCTCAATAGGAGGACCAAACTCACTCACATTTAATTTTACTAAACTATCACTTATGAAATTTAAATTTTTAGTGATACCGCTATTAAAACCATCCTACAGGTGGCCAGATCAAGCTAACATGAGAAGTTAATCGCATCACAACTTTCATATACCAATGGGGGCCATGGGGTTTATGTTGAAACCACTCTCCCACTTAGTTATTTAAAAACTTTAAGAGTTTTGAAAAACAACAATTTATTCAATTCCAAAAGATAGAATTTAAAACCTTAGTAATTTCCAAATTTACTTGTGTGAAATAAATATTTCGATCTCATATTTTAATTTTTTAACATAAAAATAATAATTTTAATTTTCCCAAATTAAAATAAAACCCGAAGGTCTTAAATTAATTTACACCTTAAAATTTAATTTTCCCGATTTAATTCAATTTAAAAGAGAATAAATTAAAAACAAATTTTTGAACAAGATCGACGATCTAGGTGAGTCTTTAAATATAAACCATGTTGTCCACAAAATTAGGTGCTCTTAATTACTAAATTAATTAGCACACGAATTCATGCAAAAAAATATAATATGAGACCTTTTTAAGTAAATGAATAAAAGTAATAATTAAAAAAATAGAATGTTCCCTTTCCAACATGGCCCATAATTATTCCCTGAATAATTTGAACTCCTTTTGTAAAAAAGATCAAGCTTTGGTGAAGAAACTATTGAGGAAGAATATAACTTGAAGTCAAACTCAGAGAGTCCTTAGCAAAATTAAGCAAAGACTCCCCTAACCTCACTCTAGATCGCCGCTGCACCGTGATGGCAACTGTGGTCAGGAAAAGATCCATGGTAGGGGCCTATTATAGCCATAGTCATGGAGATGCACACTCCCCACACTTGAAGTTCTTTTACTTATTCCTTCTGGTCTTCTTGATCTTCAGGTTATTGAGCTTTGATAAAAACTACGTCATTTGTGGACTTTAACCAGCCATCCAAAACTCTATTAATTACCTATTTTCTTTATCAAATTCAACAGTAAAACCATGGATCTTCTATCGACTCACCAACCGATGCTCAATAATAAATCTTAACCTCTAATGAATATAGTCCTTTACAAACTCCTTCAAATACATAAATTTATATGCAATAATTAAAAATCGAATTTAGGAGAATTTAGGTACGAATAAACCACCAAGGATCCAATCACATAAATAAACATTCACATGACCATAATGGAAGGGATGCGAATCGTTAAAATCCTACAAAACGATGTTACTATGAAAAATACATATCCATGCACAATCTCTAACATGAAAACCTAGTATTCATCCGGTGGACAATATGGTTTCTAACTAAAGCATGATCATTTTTCAACGAGGGCTCTGATACCAATTGTTGGGCACTGATACGTGCAGAACAAAAAATTTCATTCCTAAAACCTTCGAATGATTATCTAATAGAAAGAATGAAAATAAAAAACTAGATCTGAAAATGGATCTAGGCTTTAGAATATATTATCCTAGCGGATCTAGATTAAATCCTATGAGGAGAATGATATTTAATAGTTTTGGGGCTTCCTTCTTTTGGTATTCCAAATTCTTTCTAAAACATTCTGAAAATTCTAGATCTTCTAGTATATGATCTCCCACATCTAGGTAGGTGTGTTGGAACATTCTACGATTAAATCCCGTGCTTTTAAGTGAGATTATGTCCTCTCTCTCTCTCTTGACCTCTTCACAAAAATGTGAATAGTATTTTTTATCACCCTTGCTAAACCCTAATCAGAAATAATTAATATTAAAAGCTTTTCCCACACCTTTTTATACAGGTACAATAAATGGTATTAGGCTAAATCGGGTTTCTTGAGAATCTGGGCCAAACTACTTGGGCATGTGGATTATACTAGGTACATAAGACGAATAACTAAATTGGTTTCCAAATAAATATTGAAAATCCCAAATTATAATTACCATAATTTAGTTTCTTTCTTTATATATTAACAATTAATCCCACTAAATAATCATAGTTTCACTCCAACTTAATTACCTCATAAATCACTCGAATATTACGAGGTCTTACTTGCAAAGTTGATAACAGTACATAATATGAATCTCCACATTAAACTTACGTTATCTCTTTGTAAAATCAATTCACTACTAATTTAGTTTAACCAATAACTAATTAATTTCTTGCTTCTTAGACTTAGTTTATTTCACTGATCCACTATATTATAAATAATCCAGGAATCAAGATTACTAATAGAAACAAATATTATAAGTCTATAAAGTGGGTGTGGCATTCCAACGTACTCCCTGACGTGGATTATTTCGAATTAAGATCTCATACATACTTATATAAGTGTCACCAAATATGCGAGGATCATTTCATTCAATCTAAAATCAAATCACACCCATATCAATCAGAGAAATAATTATATAACCATTTCAATCCTCATAATTCTTGGGATTAATAATCTATGCACCGTTCACAAATAGTGTGATATTTCTCGAGTCTAATTAAGACAACCCTTAGACTGAAATATCATGGGTGTCCCTAATTAATAAATTTTTGAGATGTATCGATCATAATTCTATGTTGAACTATTTTCCAAGTTCTCGAACAATCATACAAGTTCTCATAGTTTGAGATAAACTACTAGGATTGTAAAACAACAAGTCCGATGGGATTTCAACTCCTTATGTAGGTTTTTAACCTTTCAATAGTGCAATAAATATAATTCCAATCTCCTTATTATATGCCCAAAGTCGACTCACTAAAATTTCCTCTAAGCTCTATTTATCGACATTATTTTAGGAAACAATATATTTGAACGAATATAAAGCAATCTCAAAAACTTGATTCTCATTTCAAATGAATAAAATAATACTTTATTAATCAAAATAAAATGTTTTACATGTTGTTTTAAGAATAAAACTCTAACAAGTTCCCATTCAAACAAATAAAGAGTGTCGACTAACCCAGGAGGGGAGTCACTCTTCAGTTGACTTGATCAATTCACCCACCTTTAAATCTATTAGATGAATAAAACTTGGCATCCTAGGATTGACTTTTGGTCTAATCGACCGAATGAATAGTTCGAATTGATCAAACCCACTTGGATTTTGAAACTTCTATAAATAATGTAGTTTAACAACTTATGTAAGTAGATTTTTTCACCTTCTTTTCATCCTCGCTCCCTCGCTCCCTCTCTCCCTCTCTCTCTCTCTGCGTGTGTGTGTGTGTATGTGTGTGTGTGTATCGCTATCTATACCTCCCTCTATTAGTTATAATACTCCGTAATTTTAATGATTTTTAATTGTTGGATGAATTAACTTTAAAATGGGGAATTTATTTATAATTAATCCAGATTTAATTAAATAATTACTAGTGCGATGATATTTAGTATTTATCGATGTGAATTATGTTCAATATTACTTGGTGAGGAAAGTAATGTGTAATTATGAATTAATTGTCGCGAGCGAATAGTGCGACAACTATGGAAATTAAGTTAGGATGCGCGCGTCAGTCGTGTTGGGAAGCAATTTAATAAAATAAAAAGTAATTCATTTATACGTCACTCGTACGGTCATTTCGAGTACCCCAAAGTCTCTAGAAGGGTCGAGATAGTAAAAAAAATCCTACCCGAGGGTTCAATTTGGGTCCCGATGAATTTTTATGCCAAATTGGCACCCCAATAATGTATTTTAGTCATTTTTTTGGGGTAATTAAACCCAAAAAATTCCTAAATCTATATCAACTGCTAGGGTTAGGCTTTGTAGAGATATTAAGCACAAAATCTTGGAAAACCATAGGAGTAGGAGAGTGAAGGGTTTTCAATGGCTTGAACCACCATTGGGGCACCGTTTGCACCACCAACATATAGATCAGAGAGAGGATCAACCCCATACCTTTCACCGCCAACGGACCAGAACTGCTACACAAGGCAAGTATTATCTTGAGTAAATTTATAGTAGATATGTGATCCATGTTAGATTAGGATAATATTTTTATGAAAATCTCATATTTTGGAGGAATTTAGATAGTGTAAATCAAAATTCTTGGGTGAATATTTAAATGGAACATGATCATTTATGCATGTAGAATCAAAACCCCGTTACTAAAATCAAATTTGTTGAAGAAATATGGAAATTTCATGTTGAATTGAAGATGAAGCCAAAATTAGGGTTCTTGTGACTAAAGATCGAAATTGGGTGACTTTATGCATGTTGATGTTGTTTAAAAGACTTGGATGTGTTAGAAATTGTGTATACATGTTAGTATGTTCTGGATTACATGTATATTGATTTGGAGAAGTGTAAAGACGATTTTGGTGGTTTAAAATCTTAAAACTTGGGCTAATAACTGGTCGATGGATCGATCGACTCAAGAATTCCAATCGATCGACTGATCGGTCGATGGACCCATTTCATCGATCGATCGACTCCTCGGGGAAATTTTCTTTGTTTCCTTTTTAATATTTGGTTAAATCCCAACATTTAGAAATCTTTTGTGTGGATTAATGAATCACAATGAGACTTAGGGAAGGCCATTAGGATATACTTAAGACCCGAAAAATATTATTTGTGCATACGATTAAATGGGAAAATTATGAGTGTTAATAGAATCAGTTAGGGTTAGAAATGATGTAAATTTGGGTGAAATTGGATAAACGATAACTTAAGGTTAATACCAGTATTGGGGGTATATTTTAGTAACTGAAATAACCCAAGGAATAGAAGGAAACTAAATAACCTTTTCGGATAAGGTACCTGTAGTTATGCGACGTAAGTTACCACGTTAAATAAAATATTACGTAGAATATTCGAGATATAAATATACTACATATGAGAGATGTAAAATGGGATGTGCTTATTCCTATATGGATTTTATATATACTTAGGTTGGGTGATTACCTATAGTATGGATTATTATTTGTATTGCATCATACCGTGCTAGTTGTTATCATGGAGGTTTCCGCTCTAAGATAGTGTTATTCTGATTAGCCCATCGGGGGAGTACGAACTTGGACCTAAGAACAATAGAACCTTGGTACAACCAACCAGTGAGTCATATTATACATGATCGTAGGGATGAGTGGGCATGTGCGTCTCCCTTATGACTTGGAACTATGATTCGCCTCCATTATCTATGATTTGTGTTTTATATGGTTCTCGAGCGATTATGAACCTATAGTCCTTTATATAGTATGTGATAACTGGGACTTGATAGCAGAGTATGCATGCACCATAGCTGAGTCTCGGGGTGCCTTATAAGTATATATATATATATATATATTATGATAGTGATGACTATGTATGTACTGATGATTATTCTACTGTGTTGCAAAGTAGATGAGAAGAGTATGATATACAAGATATGTTATAATTGTGGGAACTTATATGAGTAAATATATACTTCTAATAGATTAATTATTAATGGGAATGCCATAATGTATTATTCGGGTAATACGAGTGGACAAAATGACTTAAGCATTATAGTGAGAGACTTAAATAAAACTAGTTAGGTGGGATAGAATAACTAGGATGGGTTAGGAGTATACGTTAGGCATGCCGAATAGTTGAGAGGTGAGGATTTCAAGTGAGAGAACGTGACTAACATGTATAAAATATCTTGTATTTATGCAATTTAAATACTTATTATTTTAAAAATAATTTCAACACAGGCTCTGACCCATTTTCTGTCAAATCTATTTGTAAAAATCTTTTAGGTGCCAACCAAAGGAATGCCAAGCATAGGAGTTCCATTCAGTTGACTTGTTATAGCTGTTGTGTAAGTTACAAGACCTAGATATTAGATGCCTCCACATTCATCCTTCATTCATTCAGGGACATTCATTTTAGTCAGGGCATGTTGCCCGTTATTATTTAGAGATAGTGGTTTATAGAGAGTCATTTACTTTTTAGTTGTTGGATTTGCTTCATTCAGATTATTGTATTTGGGATTTTGACTGGAAGTGTTTTCCCAAGACTCAGTTATTTTATTATGTCGTTTTGATTCCTATGAGTTGTTATTGGATGGTGAATGCTTTGTTAATATTTTAATTACTTGCATGTCTTAATAAAATAAATAAAATTTGGCATCAGATTTTTTAATACTAATTTGTTAGTATTTAATAAAAGTTTCCAACAGTGATGCTAAGACTAATTCCATGTGTATATCAAATTTAAAATTTAACAAATGACTGATCACAAGGTAGTTAATTAATAGGGGTGTTATAGGTGGTATCCGAGCCAGGTTCTGGAGTCTTAAGGATCTGTGCGGCTTATTATGCTTCCAGCGTAGCTTTCTTTGATATAGAGCCCTATATTTAGGATTGTTGTATTCAATAATTGCGTATTTTATATCTTAAACTATTTTGAGATATTTACTGTGTACTTATAAATATTCTCTCTCATTTTAGATGCCTCCTAGATATGCACAACAAGCTCCTAGGGATACGTATCTAGAGCCCCATCCAGCTCCGGCCCAGGGCATGATGAATTATGCAGAGGTTTCCACTATCGTTGCATAAGCAATAAATGCATGTTTACAACAGGCCCCACCCCGGGTACAGGCAATGTCCCCAGCACCATCTCATGCATTCCCTTCTTCTTGGGAGTGAGTCAGAGAAGCATTCTAGAAGGCACATCCTCTGAAGTTCGTGGGGAGTTCCAATGTTGTGGTAGAGAGCCAATAGAAGAAAGATATCAAAAGGCACTTGAGGATGTACGGGTGCACCGAGGTTCATAGGTAGATACTATCTACTTTTAATCCAGTGGGAGCGACACTGCAGTGGTGGGAGTCTATTACCACTGCTCAAGAGAGAGACAACATAACTATTCAAGACTTCTGGTGCGGTTCGACCGTAAATATTTCCCTTCCTCCATTCAGATTGAGATGAGGAAGAAATTACTAGATTTTACCCAAGAAGAGAAAACCGTTACAGAGTATAAGGAGGAGTTTACGAGATTGATTATTTGATGTTGGATGAGGCACTTACTAAGGCGAAGAAAATTTAGATGTTTGTGGACAGTTTGACTTGGAGGATTCGCATGCACCTTCGGGGTAATCTTTCCTTCGGTGCATATAAATGATGTATTAATGCTACCCTACTACACTGTCAGGATCATCGCTTTCATCTGAAGGGAATCAAACGTGCGGTGGAGTCTAGCCAGCAGGGGAAAACATGAGGCAATGGTTCCAGTGTGGCACAATCGTCTAAGCGTCAACGACGAAAGGGTGAGTAGATTTCCCATCAGGGGAGCCCTACTAAGAGGTTAATATCAGGTGACTACAGGAACGGACATGGAAGTTTTAAGCAGGGGCATCAGGGTCACTCTGGTCAGTAAGGCCACCAGTAGCAGGGCCACCAGCGCTTTTAGCAGGGCTAAGGGAGGTGTGGTAATGACCAACAAAGACGAGGATAATAGAATAAGAAGGGAGGAAACTTTGGAGGTATATTCTTTGGCTGTGGCAAAAATGGCCACCAATAGAGGGAATGTCTTAAAGGTGACAGGGCCCCATAGTAACAAAAGTATTGGGGTTCCCAATAGGAGCCCCATCGATTGATCTTTCTAGTCGCCCTCCCAGTACCACCACATATGCCTCCCTTGCCATCTATTACAACAGTTCTAGTCCATCAAGGATAAATACAATACAAGCGTGTTTACAATATCCACCAGGCCAAAGTTTCTTAGGATCCACCCATAATTGAGGGTATTTTTTCTATTCAGGGTACTTTAGGGCAAATATTGTTTGACATAGGGGCTTCACACTCTTTTATTACCACTAGATTTTCACGTGCTATTGGATTATTAGACATGAAAGATAGTACGATTACTAGTGTAGATTCACCACTGGGCTATGGGTTACTGATATTCTTTATATGTCGGGGCATGGGTATAGATATTGGGAGACTTTTTTACCTGCCCATATGCTTATATTAGATATATCCGAGTATGATGCTATTATTGGGATGGATTGTCTAGTTACGTATTGTACCAAGATTGATTGATATAGTCTCAGTATTGTGTTCATCGTACCGGGTCAGGATATGTTTTTTAGTGGCGATTCCTTGTCTTGAGGGAGGTTCGTCCACCCATTTATACTCTATAGAGGAGGAGACCGCTAAGGTGGTGGTGATCCACTCGATTCAATTCTGATTGTTTGTGAGTTCGTTGATGTATTTCAGGACATACCAGGGCTACCATCAAGCCGAGAGATAAAGTTTATGATAGACTTGATGCCAGACACTCGGTTGATAGCTCGTGCCCTATACCATATGGCTTCGGTGGTAATAAGGGAGTTATGAGATCAAATTAAGTAATTGTTGGGACAGGGCTTCATCTGTAGGTGTACCTCGCCTTAGGTTTCCCCTGTACTGTTCGTAAAGAAGATAAATAGGTAGTTACGGGTATGTGCTGACTTCCGAGAGTTGAATAAGGTCACGATGCGGAATAAGTATTTATTGCCTCGAATTAATGGCCTATTCGACCAGTTGAGGGCTGCTACCTACTTCTCGAAGATAAACTTGAGGTTTGGATACCATCAGTTATGTATCTGAGAGGAGAACGTGTCTAAGAATTCCTTCTTGATGCGATATGGATCCAACGAGTTCAAGGTTATGCCATTTAGGCTAACCAACGCACCAGATGTGTTTATAGACTTGATGAACAGGGTGTTCAAAGAGTTCTTAGATCAGCTTGTCATTGTCTTCATAGATAACATCCTAATTTACTGTTAGGCTGAGGAGGAGCATGCAGAGAATTTGAGGAAGGTTTTTCAGACACTATGTGAGCACAAGTTGTATGAGAAATATGAGAAATGCGGGTTCTGGCTGAGAGAGTTTCGATTTTTAGGGAACATTGTTTCTAAGAGCACGATATCAGTAGATCCGGGGAAGGTGTTAGCGATGAGAGAGTGGGGGCAACCCACGATGCCAACATAGATACGTAGTTTCTTGGGGCTAGTCGGATACTACAGGAGATTTATTTGGGTATTCTTGAAGATAGCGGGTTTGTTGACCAATTTGACTCTCAAAGAGGTGCCATTTATCTGGGATGATACCTGTTAATTGGCTTTTTATGAGCTAAAGGACAAGCTAACTTAAGCACCAGTTCTAGCACTGCCGAAGGCTGAGAGTGGAATACCTTGTGTATATTGATGTGTCCTTACCTCGACTTGGGGGTGTGCTTCAACGGGAGGATAAGGCTATAGGTTATGCTTCCAGTAAGCTTAAGCCTCACGAGAGGAATTACCCCACCCAGGACTTGGATTTAGTAGCAATCGTGTTTGCCCTTCGTATATGGAGACATTATCTCTTGGGGGAGAAATTTCTCCCATTCAGAGATTATAAGTCACTCCAGTGCCTGTTCACATAGTGGGAGTTGAATATACGCCAACGGAGGTGGCTTAAATTTGTGAAGGACTATCAGTTTGATATCCAATATCATCTGGGGAAGGCAAATGTGGTAGCAGACGCGTTGAGCCGTAAGCTAGCAGGTGAGGTGGCCGAGGTGTGGAAGGAAAAATGGAAGGAGCTATGAAATCAGGATGCAGTTTCCCACTCATTTATGTCAGTGATGACGGTTACACCCGAGATCGTTACTAGGGTGATACAGACTCAGGGAGCAGACTCGTTCTATCAAGATCGGATTATACATATTCTATATGAGGGGCCAGAGTCGTATTTTATGAGCTCAGATGGGGAATTACTCTTCAATAACAGGTTGGTAGCTCCCGAAGGGGAGGATTTAGGACATATGGTGATGACGAAGTCAAAAAGTTCACGATTTGTGGTACATGACGAAAGGGATAAGATTTACCAGTAGATGAGGCGATAATACTGGTGGAGTGGAATGAAGAAGGACATCATTGAGTTTCTTTCAAAATATTCCACTTGTCATCTAGTAAAAGTGGACCATTAGAGATTGCTAGGGCTCGAACAACCATTAGAGATCCCTATGTGGAAATGGGAGAGCATTTCCATGGATGTCATCACAGGGTTGCCTACATCACAGAGGGGTCACGACTCCATATGGGTGATTGTGGATTGGCTAACCAAGGTAGGTCATTTTTTGCCAGTTCGAATCTATTATACTATGAGGTAGTACGCTCACATCTTTATTGTGGAGGTAATGACACTCCACGGGGTGCCCCTTGATATTGTGTCTGACCGGGACAAAAGTGTCGTGTCTAGATTTTGGGAGAGCTTCCAGGAGGCCGTGGGCATGGAGTTATGATTGAGATTGTCCTATCACCCACAGACTGATAGGCAAATCGAACGATCAAATCAGATGTTAGACGATATGTTGCGAATGTGCATCCTTGATTTTGGCTGGAGTTGGGAGAAATATCATCCACTACTGAAGTTTGATTATAATAACTCCTATTAGTTTACTATTGGCATGGATCTAATTGAGGCGTTATATGGTAGGCCTTGTCATTCTCGAGCGTGTTGGCTAGATGTGGGAGACAACAACTTACTTGGGACGAAGGTGATTCGGGATACCTCGACAAGGATTGAGATGATTCGGAGCCGTATTCATCTTTTTCAGGATAGACAGAAGAGCTACGCCAATGCTAAGAATTTCTTCAGGGATTTCAATGTGGGGGACTAGGTGTTGTTACAAATATCTCCCATAAATGGGGAAATGCAGTTTGGGAAGAAAGGGAAGTTGGCAACGAGGTACCTAGGGCCATTCCCTATTATTTAGACGATTGGGCCAATGGCTTACAGACTTGGGTTACAGGATCACTTGCATAGGATTCAGGATGTGTTACATATTTCTTAGTTGAGGAGATATCTTCAGGATGAGTTGGCCCACATCATATTTCTTTAGATGAGATTGATCGACATCCCGATAGTTGCTACAAGGAGGGACTAGTTTCTATCCTTGATTGCAACAAGAGGAAACTGAGCTCAACGGTAGTGCCGTTAGTACATCTTTAGTGGAAGCATGATAATGCCGAGGATTCTACCTGGGAGCATGAGGATGAGATGCACGGAAAGTATCCCGAGTTATTCTTTCCAGGTATACTGTTATTTTTGTTTCCGAATTTCGGGACGAAATTTCATTATTAGGGGGGAAGTATGTAATACCCCGTATTTTTAATGATTTTTAGTTGTGGGATTAATTAACTTAAAAATGGGTAATTTATTTATAATTAATCCAAATTTAATTAAATAATTACCAGTGCGATGAGAGTTAGTATTTTCTGATGTGAATTATGTTGAATATTACTTAGTGACTAAAGTAATATGCAATTATGAATTAATTATCATGAGCGAATAGTACGACAATTATGGAAATTAAGTCGGGATGCACTTGTTATTCTTGTCGGGACTCAATTTAATAAAATAAAAAGTAATTCATTTATAAGTCACCCGTATGGTCATTTCAAGTGCACCAAAGTGTCCGTAAGGGTCAAGATAGTAAAAAAATCCTACACGGGGGTTTAGTTTGGCTCCCATGACATTTTTATGCCAAATCGACATCCCATGAATGTATTTTTGTCATTTTTATTTTTAGGGTAATTAAACCAACGAAATCCCTAAATCTATATCAGGTGCTAGGGTTAGGCTTTGTATAGATATCAAACACAAAATATTGGAAAACCATACGAGCAGGAGAGTGAAGGATTTTCAAGGCTAGAACCACCATTGGAGCCCCGTTTGCACCACCATAGCTGACAACGTATAGATCGGATAGAGAGGATCAACCCCATACCTTTCATCTCAAACGGACCAGAACTGCTATATAAGGTAAGTATTATCTTGTGTAAATTTACAGTAGATATGTGATCCATGTTAGATTAGGATAACCTTTTTATGAAAATCTCACGTTTTAGAGGAATTTAGATCATGTAAATCAAAATTCATGGGTGAATATTTAAATGGAATAGGATCATTTATGTATGTAGAATCAAACTCATGTTATTAAAATCAAATTAGTTGAAGAAATCTAGAAATTTCATGTTGAATTGAAGATGAAGTAACTAGGGTTCTTGTAACTAAAGATGGAAATTGGGTGAATTTATGCATATTGATGTTGTTTAAACGATATGGATATGTTAGGAATTATTCATACATATTAGTATAGAATCTGGATTACATGTATATCAATTTGGAGAAATGTAAAAATGATTTTAGTGGTTAAAAATATTGAAACCCGTAACTGTTAAGAAAATCTAGGCGAATAATCGGTCGATCGATCGATCGACTCAAGAATGTCGATCGATCGACCCATTTCTTCGATCGGTCAACTCCCCTTGGAAATGTTCTTTATTTCATTTTTAATATTTTTTTTAATCCCAACTTTTAGAAATATTTGGTGTGGATTATTTAATCATAATGAGACTTAGGGAAGGAGTAGGATATACTGAAGACCCAAAAAATATTATCTGTGCCAGGGTTGAATGGGGAAATTACGAGTGTTAATCGAATGACTTACGGTTAGAAATTATGTAAATTTGGGCTAAATTGTATAAATCATAACTTGAGGTTAATACTAGTAGTTGGGTATATATTAGTTACTAAAATAACCCAAGGAATAGAAGGAAACTTAATAACCTTTTGGGATAAGGTACTTGTAGTTATGCGACGTAAGTTACCGCATTAAATAAAATATTACATAGAATATTCGAGATATAAATATAATACATATGATACATGTAAAATGGGACGTGCATATGCCTATATGGATTTTATATATACTTAGGTTGGGTGATTACCTATATTATAGATTATTATTTGTAATGCATCATACCGCGCTACTTGCTATCACAAAGGTTTTCGCGCTAGGATATTCCTATTTTGGTGAGCCCAACAGTGGAATATGGACTTGTAATTTAGAACCATAGAACCTTGGTACATCCTATCTGTGAGTGATAATGCAGACGGCCGTAGGGGTGAGTAGGTATGTAGGTCTCCCTTATGACTTGGAACTATGATTCGCCTCCATTATTTGTGATTTGTGTTTTATATGGTTCTTAAGTGATTATGAACCTATAGTCCTTCATAAAGTATGTGATATGCTGGGACTTGATAGCAGAGTATGCATGCACAATAGCTAAGTCTCTGGGTGCCTTATAAGTATGTATGTATATATATATATATATATGGTTGTGAAGACTATGTATGTACTGGTGATTATTCTACCGTGTTGCTGAGTAGATGAGAGAGTATGGTATGCAAAATATGTTATAATTGTGGGAACTTATATGAGTATAGAAATACTTCGAATCGATTAATAATTATTGGAAAGGCAATAATGTATTATTCGTGCAATACGAGTGGATATAATGACTTAGGCATTATAGTGAGAGACTTAAATAAAACTAGTTCGGTGGGATAGAATAAATGGGATGGGTTAGGAGTATACATTAGGTGTGCACAATAGTTGAGAGGTGAGGATTTCAAGTAAGAGCACGTGACTAACATGTATACAATATCTGGTATTTTTGCAATTTAAATATTTATTGTTTTAAAAATATTTTTAACTCGTGCTTTGACCCGTTTTATGTTAAATCTATTTTGTTTTTGAAAAAACCTTTTAGGTGCCCAGCCACAGGGATGCTAAGTGTAGGAGTTCCATTCAGTTGACGTGTTGTAGCTACTATGAAAGTTATTAGACCTCAATATTAGATGCCTCCACATTTATCTTTGTTTTATTTAGTGACATTCATTTCATTCAGGGCATGTTGCATGTTCTGATTTAGAGATAGTGGTTTACAGACAGTCATTTACTTTTCAGTTGTTGGATTTACTTCATTCAGATTATTGTACTTGGGATTTTAACTGAAAATGTTTACTCCAGGCTCAGTTATTTCATTATGTAGTTTTGATTCCTATGAGTTGTTATTGGATAGTGAATGTTTAGTTAATCTTTTAATTGCTTACATGTCTTGGTAAAATAAATAAAATTTGGCATCTGATTTTTAAATATTAGGTGGTTTGTAATTAATAAAATTTTTCGATAGTGATGCTAAGACTGATTTCAACTGGATATTCTGTTTTAAATTTAATAAAGGAATGATCACCCGATATTTAATTAACCGGGGTGTCACATTAGTTTAATTATTTATTTAGATACATTTTGGTGTAGAGTTAATTTTTATTTTAGTTTCCTTCTTTCTCCCCTCCATTGTTCTTCATCAAAACATCATAGTTAATTTAATTAAAGTAATGATGTTTTCATCCAAGCAATTGTATCATGGTAATATTTCGTAACTCTTGCTTTCAATTTATTATTACTAATTACATTATGCTTTATAGATAAATAGTTAGGTTGATAAATATGAACCCATTAGTTATTGATTTTTATTTGGTATGATGTTTTCTAGAATTTCTTGGGTTAAATATGCATTGAAATAGCACCATAGTGTCTTCATGAATTATGTCAATCATCACTTATTGTTGGCATTCCATGTTTGTAATTTTTACCATATTAATGGCACAAAGCTAATGGTTCATGCTTTTCTCTTTCATTATTAGGTTGCACTCTATATGTTTACTCATTCTCCTAAGTGAGTTTGGACCCTTGGAAATGTATTTTATATCGTGAAACCATTTATTCAAGTATGTTCATAGTCAGGAAATATTCTCGAATCAATACTTTTCTTGGATTTGTAAATTACGTTTAATTATTATTTTCATATATTTTTAGCTAAAAATGTTGGGATTGACAGTAAAAATATTTTTCCCTAAGAACTTTTATCCATCATATTTCAAAATATGGAGTAAGAAGAACTAGATCCACGGTTGAAATCTCTATACCTTTGCGGATAATGTTAGTGATCGAATACAAGAGACTTGGTTGATGAAGAATATGTTGTTGATGATCAACCACCTTTAATCTGTGTGTTGTTCTACAAAGCATCTTCAATATTATAGTATATGATCCACACAAATGTGGCACCCTACCTAATTAAATACCAGGGGATCAGGAATTTATTAAATTAAAACAAGATTTAAAAAATGTTCCATTCTTAGCAGCACTGTAGAAAAATAAATTAATTACTAATTTCCTATTAGATAATTAAGCCGATAACAAATTTTATCTTGCATTAAAAAGAAAAATAATATTATGCGGAAAACTTAATAACAACATTGTCATAATACTAGAATCCAAATCATCTCAAGTAAAAAAATAAATAAAGTCTTGTCGAATAAACCATTGGCTCAAATCCGATACCAACTAATAAATTCAACTGATAATGAAATATGAATAAAAGTCTGTAACTGAAACACTAAATTAATAATGTCTCAAATGGGGCCAACATGCCCAAACTGAAATACTTGAATAAACTCATATTCAAAGAACGAAATGATAGATATGTATAATCAAAACCCTGCAAGCCTCCACAACGCTACAGCTATACGTCCCTGTACGGAATCATCAAGTCGGGAGTCTATGTGGCTATAGCAAGAGTTAGAACCCAAAACATTTTGAAAATATTTAGCAAGTATTTATCACAATTTAAAATCTGTTATTGATTACACATGTTAGGTTCATGTACACTCACTTGAGTTTCCTCACCGCTCAACTATTGTGCACGCCTAACGTTTCTACTTAGCCCACCTAGCTATTCTACCCAAGCTAACTAGACTTAAGTATTTCTGAATACGAACACATCTACGTTCCCGTACCTCCCATACAGTACTTCACCCATTAGTTAACATTTTGTCATATGTTATAATAGTTGAAATTATCATTTAACTTACATTCTCATTTACCAAGTAATTAAGTTTCACTACGTAATTCAATCTTTAGATATCAACTATATAACTGTCTACTATCACACATAAGTATAATATTCAAATCGGTATATATATATATATATATATATATATATATATATATATATATATATATATATATATATATCAATACGGCATCGCTCAAAAGGGCAACTGTGAAACGTGGGCATACTATGCTATTAGTCCAAGTACCTCTCGTACTAAATAGGGACAAATGGTTCGGTACATATCCTCGAACACAAAATTAAATAATGAACAATGGAGGAAAACATAGTTCTAAGTCTTTGGGATATGAACATACCTAAATGACATGATAGACGCACTAATACACAACATACAGTGAAGTGCCCTAAGTTCTATGTTCTGGGGAACGAATCCAGACATCCTTGGAATCGACAATGTGGGATCACCCACTGCACGGGGGAACCTCTGTGATAGCAGACAACATAGGTATGTTAACATAGCATCAATCATATAATAGGTACACATAAAACCTATATATATATATATATATATTCAATAGTTATTCACACAATCTAATTTTCATCAGTTGTACATAGTACATATAACTCGAATACTCATCGTACATTAAATTTATGATTATTCTAACTATCGTATTTAATGGAGTATTATTCTCTACTCTAAGGTCCCTAGTTACCCCTTGTTCTATTTCATTAGCTACGTCTTCCTTACCCTATTGGTTCATGCCATAAGCTCACTCACGCTTTCCTGTAATTACATTCTCATTCTTGCTAATTAATTACAATTTTATCCTGAATCATTCTAGTCCTAACTCTCTTCCTAAGACTACCACATGACCTTATCAATGTCCTACTATAATCCCATAAGTCCCTAGTAGTGATTTAAAGAGGCCCTAAAGGTCACCCAATCATTTACACAAAAGTTTCAAGGCTTAAATAAACAAAATAGGCAAAACTGGCAGGGCCGATTCAATTCATCGAAATACCGAATCGATTCGCCTTTCCGAATTGATTCGTCGTGCTGAGTTAATTCTCCTTGAAGAATCGATTCAGTCTTGGGCTGAATCGATTCGGTATGCACGAGGTCGTCTTCTTTGTTGTTTTTTTCATGCATTTTTCACCATTTTCACATATGTGTCTTATTTGTTTCTTCACCAAATTTGAAACGAAATTTCCCAAACCTTTTCTACATGCATTCAGACGATTTCTAACATAAAAAAACATATTAAATCCTTAATAAAATTAGCCAAGAACGAATCAAACTCAATAATCATCAAAAACCCTAGTTTTGCATTCTTCCCACATATTTATTCAAAAACTTAATTTGATCCATGGTGATAATCACGTATCTTATTATTTCTAATCCTCTCCAGATATTAAATCATGCTACATGAAATCCCTGCCCATAACATTTATAAAAATCATTCTTTTCTTCCAAGAACTTTCATTTAATCAATGTAATTGAAATCTTGGTCTCATGGGTATTATAACTTCACATTGAATTGTAATAAACCACTTGACTTTTTTCAGTAGGTTCTGATTTTGTGGTTGGGATGATGGATTGATCTTCTCTTCCAATCCTGACTCCAAGCTTGATTATGGTGCAAGAATACATTTCAACCTCTCAAGAATTCATCAAAACCTCCAAGAAATATATCCTTTTATTCTCAAATGCACTCGCGTTGTATTTTCAGTTTCTAAACCTAGTCTCTCTTATATAACGTCTGATAAAGGAGTTTGAAATTCGTGGATTTCCTAACCGTCGTTTCCCAAATGACTAAAACTCCCCTATATGGTGCCAGTTTAGCCTCAAAATTCCCCGGGACCCAATCGACACCCCTGAGCATACTATTCTGACTAATTTGACCCTTCTGGAATCATCGTCCAAGTCACTCCACATAATTTTTCCATCTTGACCCCAAATTAGCCTACGTGCGACTACCGGTTAAGATAATGAAAATTACGCCAATGTCACTTGCTATTACGCGTGATAATTTCCATACATTATTTACTAATTTTAGTTAGTAAATTAAATTCATAATATTAATTATTACCTCTCTCTCAATTAATATTAAATAATAACATTATCATTCAATTTAGTTAAATTACTTCTCTCGCGTAATTTAAAAAAAATAATTAATTACCAAATTGATTAAATTCGAATACTCAGAAATACGGGGTGTTACATAATTTCCTCCCTTACAGGGAGTTTCCTCCCCGAGTTTAGTTCATGCATGTTGTAAACAACTCTGGATACTGCTCTTGTGTGTCATCCTCCCGCTCTCAAGTAGACTCATCCACTCTGTGGTGTCCACACTGAACTCTGACTAGTGGCACCACCTTAGACCAAAGTTTATGCTCACTCTGATCCAGAATAGCCACGAGTCTTTCCTCATACGAGATATCAAGATGCAAATCAATCTCCTTAAGTGTAACGTGCCAGAAAGCTCTCTCTCCTCTTGTACTTCTTCAGCGACACTACATGGAACACATCGTGTATTCGCTGAAGATGCTCTTGGTAATGAAACTAAGCATGATAAAGATTTAAAATGAACTCTCAAAATCTATTTACACACTTATTTAATTAGATTCAATTTTAAACTAAATAAAATCATCCCCTAAACATGCAACTACGTGTGTGCGTGTGTCAATTTAACATAAGCACAAACATGTTAATGCACATATTTCAGGAAAAATCCCCTAAAGAGTAAAACCTTTTATTTCACTATGAATTAAATCTCAATTTAAAATCACAATGAAATCTGCAATAAGTTTACATCAACAAACCTACATAGACACGCATAATAGAGTCAGCAATGGATTACACACAGCGAACCCACATAAACCGCAGTCCAATCTTCAGCAAAGATACACACGCAACGAACCTCAATTACCTTAGTCTTCGGGTGTAGAGACGCACTCCAAAAAGGTTGAACAATAGCAAAGTATGTTCTTGGGTTCCAAAATAATTCACCTAAATATTGATATTTTTGTGAATTGAAACACAAGGGTTTAAAGCCCTAAATGAAGATGCCAAAAGTATTTTGCATATTTTCACTGTTTACAGAACGAGAAATGAAAAGACTTCTTCATCAAATACGCCTCATTTAAAGTGTATTTATACAAAACCTTAAGGTGACAGAGCGCTCGAATGAGATCACATCGAACAAGCTTCGCACGAGATGTCATATCGTTTGAACAACATAGGTAGTCCTTCAAACTAGCCTTTAAAGAAACATTTTTCATTTTCTTTTCCCAAAAAATGCAACGCCTTAAAACTTCAAAAAATATTTTTGACTAAAAACTTAAAAACTCCACTCCAACACTTAGAAATTTTTTGATGAAAAACATCCTAGTATTCTAAGTGAAATGCTAAGGAATAAAAACACAACCTTTACCAAATTCATATCATGAAGGCTTGATTATTGAAGAAACTTGATATTCGGATTCGTCTTGTTGCATATGTGATCTTGAACATTCTTCGACAGTTGTAGCAGTATACGACATACAACGGCCATTTATAAAATCATGTCCTTTCATATATTCCACTGATCCCACTCTCCCAGTAATTGGAAAAGGCCCATTATATCTCTTTGCTAGCTTCCCTTTCTTTTCGACGGTACAAAATAAAAAACATCTGAATTATTGAAACATAAAATGCCTACAAAAATCTAATACCCACATGAACCCAAAAATGAAAAGGCACTAAACATCTAGGTATCAAAACTTTTCTTCAAAGTCTTCAATATCAAAGTCTTCAAACCTTAAATATTTTCTCCTCAGGGTGTGCAATCCAATAATCTTCAATTATTGTACCTACACACATGATACAAAGAAAATACCTTCATGACGTATCGAGTTTGAAATAAGATAAACATAAATCAAAACATATATAAAATCTCAAATCTCCCCCTATAATGTAAAAAATCCCCCATAATTCGTTCTCCCCTTATTATTTGACAGAAAGAGACATCAAAACGAATAAACAAAATATAGCCTGAAGTTGTCACGATAAACAAGGTAATCAAACAGAGATCACAAAGAGATACTCAAACAATCAAACTACGATCACAAATAGATACTCAAACGTATTCCACAAACTATTTTTGATTTTTCAATTTTTTCTATAGAAAACAAAAATCACACCATGAATTTAAACTAAAACAACGAAATCATGGATATAGAATGAATGGGTGTGAACATATTCAATAGGCAAATGAATGAAATCAAACATAAGATATGTGCAAGACGTATGTGTTTACTCCCATCGAATGAATCTCAAAATTGTCCTTAGATGTCTGTAACAACCCTCACTTATGAGAGCCTATGTTATATTTACTTACTATGTGAAGTAATTACATATAAAATGTGGGAATACGGAGTAAGTATTAATTTAATGAAGAAAAGTTAATATTTTCTAACTTATTGTATATTTACTGTATGAGCATGTAAATATCCTCATGATGAGCTTTATAGTGTCATAGAATTTAAAATGACCCTATGATTTAAAATGGAACCGAAATTTAAAATGAGTTATAAAATATCCAAATGATAATTTGGAGGCCATAGTTGATTCCAGAACGTGCGAGATAGTCAAAATATGTGCTATATTGTATTTTGAGGTTTTTGACAGTTTTGATTGATTATACCTTAAATATGCAGTTGCGTGTTATTTTATCGCGGTATTGATCATTTAAGTTGGGATTATTGATTAAAGGCACGGTTTAGTCTTGTTAAGTCTTCTATTTTCATTAATTTTATTCCTAAACCAAGAGAGAATTAGAGAGAGGAAGAGAAAGAGTAGAGAAAAGAAGAAGAGATTGAAGATTGAGGAGGGATTCTTGCTTCTACACAAGGAAAATCTGCATTTGCTATATTGAGGTAAGTTTTCTACTTGCTATATGTGGTTTAAGATAAATGATTAGTTGTGATAATGATGTATTGATCATAGTTTGATTTGTTTAGGGTTTTCTCTTGTGTATTTGTGGGTCTTGAATCATTAAAGAATGATTTGGGTGATTATTGATGGTTGTGTTAGTAGTTGGTAGTATTTAGGGTGTATTGGTGGAAATAAATGAATTTGGTTTGAAAGGTTTTGAGTTGGGGATAAAATTGGAGTCCAAGACTCCATAACCATTCTTGGCAAAATCGCAGCATCGAATCGATTCGGCCCTTGGGGCGAATCGATTCGCTTAGGTCCAGTTTCCAGGTCTGCCTGGACCGAATCGATTCGGCTTGGTCGAATTGATTTAGCAGTTTATAAAAAGTCAGTTTTCCTTGTCCGAATCGATTCGCTTTTAGGGCAAATCGATTCGTTTTCCTGTTGTTTGGAGTTATTTTTTAAATTCAATTCTAACTCATTTTCTTTAGGGTTTAGGCCTAGGAACCTTATTTTATGAAGTAAACTTGGAGTCCTAGAGCTCTAGGTTAGTTAGTTTACTACCCTATATTAGAATTGGGTTATATGGGAATTATTTCGAGGGTGTGTGAAGTGATGTTCAAGCCTTACTTTCTTTATTTAATTAGTAGGAGTCTAGGAGATTTCTAAGTTGTGTTTGGAGACTTTAGAAGTTATTTTGAGGTATGTTGTTCTATTATAGAGCCAAAAGGAGACTTTGGAAATAACTTGGGAGTTTGAATATTCTTCGAGGTTATTATACTGATGTGAGGCCTGTATAGTTCCGGAAAACTATAATGCATTTGATCAAATGTAAACGTATAAAGTAAATGATAATTTACTAAATCATGCTATGAAAATAAATAAAATGGTTTAAACATACCTCTCTAAATGACATCATAAGGGAAGTTCGTGCGTAAGGTGAAGCCCCCTGACTAATTAATGCAGGGTGGATATAGTCCTATGCCATATGAGTGCTTGTTTTATATTTTTTGCGATGGGTAGGAGATTCCGGGTGTGGTCTTAACTATCCCGCAGGAATATGGTCGCTTCTCGACGTTTCGTTAGGATCCCAGGGTATCTTATGATAGGCCATGGAAGATGATGGTCATTTAGGGACACGCACATTGGGGAAACCCGGACGGGCAGTCTTAGAATTGTTATATATATATATATATATATATATATATATATATATATATATATATATATACTTATAACTATTCTAATCATCAAGTTGGACTTGATGGATATTAATGTCATAAAGAGCATAGTATATGCCACAAAGATCATACAATTGAGATACGTGCCATAAAGAGCACATGATATAACTTGTATTCCTGATAAGGAATGGAAAGATGAAAAATGAAAACGGTGAAAGATGAAAAAGGCTTATGACTGTTCTTATTTTCTTATATAATTGAATTTCACTTTATAATCATTCAATTGTCTTGATTCATTATCGGATGCTATCATTCTATAATATCATCTTTATCATTAATGATTAACTGTTCATTATTGTCATGCTATTCATTTACCTGTTGATCACATAAAATCGGGCCCTGACCCGTTCTTCTTTCTTGTTGTGCATATATATATTGCAACCGCTCAGGTGCTCCACTACAAGGACGCCCGTAATGACTTCCCCATTCCAGTGTCTTTTGAGGAGCCGTGACATTTTTTGGATATCACGAGATATTTTGTGTATACACCTTCATTGTTGTTTTCTAGTTATGTTAGGGTCTTTATTCGGGCATGTGGGGCCCAAACTGTTGTAATTGTATAATGAATGTAATATGTAACTCATGGAACTTATTTACATTGTATGTAATTTTGTTGACCGATAGATATACATATATACTTTCGGGGTTTCCCTTTGTTTTCAATTATGGGTTGTTGATAATGCTTTCTTTAAATTACAAAACAAAATTTTTGACAACCCGTTTTCTGAAATATTATGTGGTTATCCCATATACTCTTTATGTTGTTATGGTGCTGAGAATGATTTCATCCATGATTCATGTATTGTTGGAGTAACGGGCTGGCCACCCCTTATTTCAGATACCGAGTTATCACAGATGGTATTAGAGCATCAGGTTCTAGAGTCTTTAGGATCTATGCGGACTTGTCACATTCTACCGTAGCGTTCTTTAATATAGAGCCTAATGCTAGGACTGCTTTGTTGATTATGTTTATGATCTTCTGCAAGATAGATTGTATTATATAGTATCCTAACTCTATTATTTCTTCATTTCAGATGCCGCCTAAGAGAGGACGTCCCGCTCGACGTAATAGAGTTGTGGAAGAGGAGGTTGGTCCTCCACCGCCGCCACCGGGAAGTTTAAATGTTGCTGATGTAGCAAACATAGTAGCCCAAGAAGTCAATGCAGCGATGACTACAATGGTACAACAAATGCCACAAGCTCAACCACGAAGGCAAGAGGTACAATCTCCTACGGCACCTTCTCTGTGGGAGAGAGTTAGGGAATCTTTTCTAAAGGGCCATCCCCTGGAATTTGATGGAGGTTCGAATGTTATAAGGGAAGATCAGTGGAAGAAAGACATGCAACGCCATCTTCGAATGGTATAATGTAGTGAGGAGAAAAAGAAAATCCTTGTTAATTTCAATCTTGTCGGATCGGCATTACATTGGTGGGAGTCGATGACTACACCGGAGAAAAGGGATACGATGTCAATCAATGATTTGTGGGCGTTGTTTGACGGAAAGTACTTCCCTCCCGAAGTTAAAAGGGAGATGCAGAGGAAGCTTCAAGATTTAGTATAGGGAGAGAGATCTATTGCAGAGTACGAAGAGGAGTTCACTCGGTTGGCAAGTTTTGTACCGGAGGAAGTGACTCCCGAAGAGAAGAGAATCTCCATGTTTGTGGGTGGTTTACATTGGCGGATAAAACAACACTTGTTGGTAAATCTGGCTTTACAAACCTTTGGGGATGTGATGAATGCGGCACTACTTCATTTCCAAGAGCATAGATTGTTTGTACAAAATAGCAAGAAGGCTACCGCGATGGGGTAAGTGGGAAAACCTGGAGGGAATGGGATTAGGGGAGGAGCATCTCCTTCATCCCAATCTTCGGGGAGTAAGTAAAGAGAGAGGGACCCCCCCCAGCAAGGGGATTTGTCTAAACGCCAACGCTTTGGTGGATTTAATGCGGGTGGTAACAAAAATAGTCTTGGTCAAGGTGGACCGCCATAACAGCAAGCAGGTAGAGGTGGGAATGGAGGTAGAGGCCAGTAGGGCCGAGGTTCGGGGCAGTTCCAAAATAATCAAGGGCGGAACCAGGAGAATGTGGCGAACAAATGTCTTCAGTGCGGAGAGCTGGGCCATTATAAGAGGTAACGTCCTCAGTTGATTGGAGGGCATCTTCCTATGGCTCCACACCAACCATATGTTTAGTTTCCTCCCTAACCACCTAATCCGGTTATTCCTCCACAGTAGGGGAAACTACAGTATGGACGTATCTATCATATTCAGGAGGCTAAGCTTCCTCCAGCCCCTCCATCACTGCCAGGGATTGAGGGTAAGTTTCTCATCCAAGGGCATATGGGTCGGGTGTTATTTGATACGGGTGCGACACACTCCTTTATTTCTAGGAGTTTTGCTCACACCACAGATTTTATAAAGTCTTATGAGAATACTTTCACTAGCGTTGAATCCTCGATGGGTGATGGATCATTCATTTTCTTTGTTTGTAAAAACATAGGGATTCATCTTGGTAATTTGTTCTTTGAGGCCGACTTGCTCGTCCTTGATATGGTCGGGTATGATGTGATTTTGGGTATGGATTGGTTAGTGAAATATCACGCGATAGTGAATTGTTATGGGAAGAGTATAGTCTTTGCCATTTCGGGACAAGAAATGTTCTTGGTTGTTATGCCTTGTATGGAAGGGGGTACGAGTACCTATTTATATTGCATTGCGGAGGATACTTCTAGGGATGTAGTTGTTTCCCCGGATTCTCTTTCGATTGTTAGAGATTTTGAAGATGTTTTTCGAGAGATACCGGGATTACCTTCGAGCAGGGAGATTGAGTTTGTGATCGATTTAGCGCCGAGAACTCGACCTATTGCGAAAGCTCCATATCGGATGGATCCTGTGGAGATGAGGGAGTTGAGAGATCAAATTCAACAACTGTTGGAGCAGGGATTTATTTGGCGTAGTAAATCGCCATGGGGTGATGCGGTATTATTTGTAAAGAAAAGATACGATTCTCTCCGGTTATGTGTGGACTATAGAGAGTTGAATAAAGTATCCATCCGGAATAAGTACCCTTTGCCTCGCATTGATGATTTATTTGACCAACTTAGGGGAGCGTCGTACTTCTCTGAGATCGATTTGAGGACAGGGTATCATCAGTTGCGGATACGGGAGCAGGATGTATCAAGACAGCATTTCTGACCAGATATGGATCCTATGAATTCTTGGTTATGCCCTTTCGACTAACCAATGCCCCCGTTGTATTTATTGATCTTATGAATAGGGTATTTTGGGATTTCCTTGACCAATTTTTTATTGTGTTTACCGATGACATCTGAGTCTATTCTCAGACAAAATCTGACCATGCTACTCACTTACGGTTGGTCCTGCAAAGATTGAGGGATCACCAATTGTATGCAAAGTTCGAGAAGTGTGGCTTTTGGTTGAAGGAAGTTCAGTTTTTGGGTCATGTGGTGTCATCCTAAGGTATATCCGTGGATCCAAGCAAGGTGGTTGCGGTGAGGGAGTGGGGTCAGCCCACGACACCTACCAAGATTCGTAGTTTTCTGGGTTTGGCGGGTTATTACCGTCGATTTATCAAGGGTTTCTAAAAGATCGCTAGCCCTTTGATAGATTTGACTCGGAAAGGGGCGAGGTTTGTTTCGGATAGCTCTTGTCAGGATGTTTTATAGGAGCTCAAAGATAGATTGACATTGGTTCCAGTCCTCGCATTGCCAAAACCAGGATTGAAATATCTAGTCTTCACCGATGCATCTCTTCAAGGATTATGAGGTGTGCTTCAGCAAGAATGATGGGCTATTTCTTATGCTTTTCAAAAGATTAAGCCTCATGAATGAAACTATCTGATGCATGACTTAGAACTTGCCACCGTTGTCTTTGCCTTGAATATTTGGAGGCATTATCTTTTGGGAGAGAAATTCAGTCTTTTCATGGACTATAAATCGCTACAATATTTATTTTCACAGAAAGATTTGAATATGCGTCAGCGTCGATGGTTGGAGTTTGTGAAAGATTATCAATTTGATATCCATTATCATCCGGGCAAGGCGAACGTAGTGGCGGATGCCTTGAGTAGGAGACCCGAGGGAGAATTAGCTGAAGTATGGAAAGCTAAGTGGAAAGAACTCAGTCAGGAGGATGTGGTGGTGAGAGCATTCATGTCAGTGATAACCGTTACTCCTACCATTGTGGGAAGGGTTGTGGAAGACCAAGGAAGGGATAAGGTTTGTCAGGACCATATACACCGATTACTGTCCGAGGGAGAGGAATCCTACTCGATAACTTCAGAGGGTGTACTACGCTTCTATGGAAGACTTATTATTCCGGAGGAGGGGGACTTGAGACGGGCGGTGATGGCAGAATCTCACGGCTCAAAATTTATGGTACATCCTGGTGGGGACAAGATGTATCAAGACATGCGTCACCAGTATTGGTGGCCTGGCATAAAGTGGAATATTTTTGAATTTGTGTCCCAATGCACTACTTGTCAATTGGTCAAGATCGATCATCAGCGACTGACAGGTTTGTTTCAACCATTGGAGATTCCAGTATGGAAATGGGAAAGTATATCTATGGAGTTTATTACGGGTTTACCAAGGCCACAGAAGGGTAATGATTCTATTTGGGTGATTGTCGACCGCTTGACTAAGTCGACACACTTCCTACCCGCGCGTACTGATTATAACAGTACTCACTATGCCCAATTGTTCATCGAGGAGGTCGTTAGACTTCATGGGTTACCTTTAAATATCGTCTCCGATCGGTACAATATATTTGTCTCCCACTTTTGGCAAAGTTTCCAAGAGGACATGGGGACCGAATTGAGGTTAAGCACTTCTT
Organism: Sambucus nigra; assembly: GCA_949130495.1. Taxonomy (NCBI): domain Eukaryota; kingdom Viridiplantae; phylum Streptophyta; class Magnoliopsida; order Dipsacales; family Adoxaceae; genus Sambucus; species Sambucus nigra. The sequence continues at coordinate 163,741,657 of OX422213.1, read as the reverse complement.
ATCATCCTCAAATAGATGGTCAGACTGAAAGAGTAAACCAAATATTGGAGGATATGCTCCGTATGTGGATGCTTGATTTCAAGGGCGGTTGGGAACAATACCTCCCATTGGTTGAGTTTTCTTATAATAACTCATACCAATTTACTGTTCGAATGGCTCCCTGTGAAGCTTTTTATGGCCGACCATGTAGATCGCCCGCTTGTTTGTTGGAAGTGGGTGATAATAAATTCCTTGGACTTGAAATGATCCAAGATACTTCTTCAAAAATTAAACTCATTCAGAAACGTATTCGGATAGCTCAAGACCGCCAAAAGTGCTATGTCGATGCGGGTAGAAGACACATAGAGTTGGAGATTGGGGACCAAGTTTTGGTGCGAGTGTCACCGATGAAGGGCATTAAGCATTTCGGGAAGAAAGGAAAGCTTGTGTCGCGCTGTGTTGGACCTTTTCCAGTTATTACAAAAGTCGGTCCAGTGGCATACCAACTTGCTTTTTCCGGAACCTTTGCAACAAATTCATGATGTATTCCATGTTTCCTGTCTGAAGAAGTATAAGAGATGTGAAGGTGCCCTTTGGCACATCCCTTTTGAGTATATTGACTTGCAACCCGACGTTACATATGAAGAACAACCGGTTGCTATTATCGTTCATGGGGAGTGTAAGTTGAGGTCTCATGTGGTGCCCTTGGTGAGAGTCCAATGGATTCATCACAATGCTAAAGGATCGACGTGGGAACGTGAGGATGACATGCGGGAGAAGTATCCGCATCTCTTCTTACAAGGTACGCTTAAATTTTGGGGTCAAAATTCCCACATAAGGGGGGGAGTATGTAACAACCCTCACTTATGAGAGCCTATTTTATATTTACTTACTATGTGAAGTAATTACATATAAAATGTGGGAATACGGAGTAAGTATTAATTTAATGAAGAAAAGTTAATATTTACTAACTTATTGTATATTTACTGTATGAGCATGTAAATATCCTCATGATGAGATGTATAATGTCATAGAATTTAAAATGACCCAATGATTTAAAATGGAACCGGAACTTAAAATGAGTTATAAAATATCCAAATGATAATTTGGAGACCGTAGTTGATTTCAGAACGTGCGAGATAGTCAAAATATGTGTTATATTGTATTTTGAGGTTTTTGGCACTTTTGAATGATTATACCTTAAATATGCAGTTGCATGTTATTTTATCGCGGTATTGATCATTTAAGTTGGGATTGTTGATTAAAGGAATGGTTTAGTCTTGTTAAGTCTTCTATTTTCCTTAAATTTATTCCTAAACCAAGAGAGAACTAGAGAGAGGAAGAGAAAGAGTAGAGAAAAGAAGAAGAGATTGAAGATTGAGGAGGGATTCTTGCTTCTACACAAGGAAAATCTGCATTTGTAGATTCAAGCAAGTTTTCTAGTTGCTATATGTGGTTTAAGATAAATGATTGGTTGTGATAATGATGTATTGATCATGGTTTAATTTGTTTAGGGTTTTCTTTTGTGTATTTGTGGGTCTTGAATCATTAAAGAATGATTTGGATGATTATTGATGGTTGAGGTAGTAGTTGGAAGTATTTATGGTGTATTGGTGGAAATAAATGAGTTTAGTTTGAAAGGTTTTTAGTTGGGGGTAAAATTGGAGTCCAAGACTCCATAGCCATTCTTAGCAAAATTGCAGGACCGAATCGATTCGGCCCTTGAGGCGAATCGATTCGCTTAGGTCCAATTTCAAGGTCTGCCTGGACCGAATCGATTCAGCTTGGCCGAATCGATTCGGCAGATTACAAAAAGTTAGTTTTCCTTGTCCGAATCGATTCGCTTTTAGGGCGAATCGATTCGCTAGGGTGAATCGATTCGGTCCTTGGGCGAATCGATTCGTTTTCCTGTTGTTTTGAGTTATTTTTAAAATTCAATTGTAACACATTTTCTTTAGGGTTTAGGCATAGGAACCCTCTGTATGAAGTAAAATTAGAGTCCTAGACTTCTAGGTGAGTTAGTTTACTACCCTAGATTAGAATTGGGTTATATGGGAATTATTCCGAGGGTGTGCGAAGTGATTTTTAGGCATTACTTTCTTTCTTTAATTAGTAGGAGTCTAGGAGATTTCTAAGTTGTGTTTGGAGACTTTAGAAGTTAATTTGAGGTATGTTGTTCTATTATAGAGCCAAAAGGAGACTTTGGAAATAACTTGGGAGTTTGAATATTCTTCGAGGTTATTATAATGATGTGAGGCCTGTATAGTTCCGGAAAACTATAATGCATTTGATAAAATATAAACGTATACTATAAAGTAAATGATAATTTACTAAATCATGCTATGGAAATAAATAAAATGGTTTAAACATACCTCTCTAAATGACATCATAAGTTAAGTACGTGCGTAAGGTGATGCCCCTTGACTAATGAATGCATGGTGGATATAGTCCTAGGCCATATGAGTGCTTGTTTTATATTTTTTGCGATGGATAGGAGATTCCGGATGTGGTCTTAACTATCCTGCATGCATATGGCCGCTTCCCGACATTTCGTTAGGATCTCAGGTTGTCTTATGATAGGCCCTGGAAGATGATGGTCATTTAGGGGCGCGCACAGTAGGGAAACCCAGACGGGCGATCTTAGAATCATTATATATATATACTTATAACTATTCTAATCATCAAGTTGGACTTGATGGATATTAATGTCATAAAGAGCATAGTATATGCCACAAAGAGCATACAATTGAGATACGTGCCATAAAGAGCACATGATATAACTTGTATTCCAGATAAGGAATGGAAAGATGACAAATGAAAACGGTGAAACATGAAAAAGGCTTATGACTGTTCTTATTTTCTTATATAATTGAATTTCACTTTATAATCATTCAATTGTCTTGATTCATTATAGGATGCTATCATGCTAGAATATCATATTTATCATTCATGATTAACTGTTCATTATTGTCATGCTATTCATTTACCTGGTGATCACATAAAATCGGGCCCTGACCCGTTCTTCTTTCTTATTGTGCATATATATATTGTAACCGCTCAGGTGCTCCACTACAAGGACGCCCGTAATGACTTCCCCATTCCAGTGTCTTTTGAGGAGCCGTGATATTTTGTGGATATCACAAGATATTTGGTGTAGACTCCTTCATTGTTGTTTTCTAGTTATGTTCGGTTCTTTATTCGGGCGTGTGGGACCCAAACTGTTGTAATTGTATAATGAAGGTAATATGTAACTCATGGAACTTATTTACATTGTATGTAATTTTGTTGACCGATATTTCATTCGATCCTTTTATTGTATAATTGTTGTTGACGATATACATATATACTTTCGGGGTTTCCCTTTGTTTTCAATTATGGGTTGTTGATAATGCTTTCTTTAAATTACAAAACAAAATTTTTGACAACCCGTTTTCTAAAATATTGTGTGGTTATCCCGTATACTCTTTATGTTGTTACGGTGCTGAGAATGATTCCATCCATGATTCCTGTATTATTAGAGTAACGGGCTGGCCACCCCTTATTTCGGATACCAGGTTGTCACAGTGTCAAAAGTGTTGAATGACACCGACTCAATCCATCAACACATCAAAGTCAGAAATGATTCCCACATCAATAACGTCTAAAACTATGGATGATTTTTCAAGACGCTATCAGGACGTGCAAACCTATTTTTTATTAATTTCCATCCAGAATCCCTCATAAATAATAATCATTATATTTTTCTTTGAGGTGTCCCCTTTTTGGCATATTGATCTTTTTATAGCCTTTAAATTTTTTCGGGCTCTTTTAAACGGTGGCTTTCATGATGAGTTAATTTTTTACTCTTACAGCCCTTTCCCATGATTCACTCATCATATTTTGTTTCAATTAAATTCCTCACGGTAAACAGTTTTTATATGCACTAATCCCATTGTCAAGTTTTATAGCATATGGTTCATTTTAAAGACGGAATTGAGATGACAACACTCCGACCAATATGTGATAAGCAAGTACAATAGTAAAACAAATCATTGCAAGTGTGCATTAAGGGAACTTATGACACAAACATGTCGGTAGTAACAACTAATTACATCGCGATGACTTGAAACATTGTAAAGCACAAAAATGAAATGATGGTGCATGTCAAAACACTATCAAATAGTCACATGGATATAGAATGAAATTGTGACTTGATCATCCTTAATGTCCTTTCATATATGTTGTAAAACAAAATATAAAACTCTTTTTGACTTTTTTCCAAAATTATATCAAAATAACATATTTTTGTATTTTTAAAATTTTTCAAAAGCAAAAAAAACTAATACACAAAAAATACACACTTGCAATAGGCAAACAATATCCTCGTGGAAATCAACCTATGCTTGCAAAGAAGTCTAAACCTCATCCGTTAGGTAAGGTGTAGTTTTCCAAAGGTGGTGACATCCTATGAAAAACCTCCATCAAGTCATGTGAAGTCCTAACTAGAAAATTTGCATGCTTCGTCATATGTGCAAACTTTCTCATGTAATCATCCGAAGCGTCGGGTGTGGGTGCAAGTGTGTGAACACATGTAGTAGCAAAACGTGACACAAGACCCAACTTAAAAAAAAAACTCTCTAAGCTGTCTTCTCTTCTTGCAGAGTGTGCAAACATAAGCAGACCTAGGTACACCTTTCTCAAAATATCTCTTACGTGCTCTCCTAACATGTATAGGATTCCTAGGTGGGTTGGGTTGAGATCAATGTGAATCAAATACTAACGCGACTCAGAAAGTGCCTCTAATGTATGTTCACTCTAGGCTCAAGTGCAAGCCTGTTGCGTTAGTAATAAACCCGGTAACTCGGGATCGTATCCACAGGGAAATAGGACAATGAAATTGTGATGACGTTGGATAGACAAAGAAATCCTAAATCTGACTCTAAAGAAAAAGGAAAAGATGATTGGTTTTGGGAATTGACTACAACTAAATGCAATTTTGAAAATATGAAAAGATGCAGTTATACTAAATTACCTAAAATGCTAATGAATACTGATTTAAAACTTTAAACTATACGATGAGAAAGACACGAGGGGAATACAATCTCCTAACCCTAGTGTATTGTAGATATAATACTATTCATAAATTTAACTGATTAATTAGACCCAGAATTTAGTACTCCGAAGCATCACGTATATGAGGTTCAAGACCGCACCATACTTAATGAGAGGATGAGTAAATCGGTATCGCGATAGTTACGCTCGAATCGCATTCTAAAGCATCCTGGTTACCCGAAAGCAAATGAGATCCAAAGATCTACAATTGTCGTGTTCCTATGCAATACGGTCGTAATAAATCACTAAATTCAGAGGATTAATGTTATACACATGCAACTATCAGATCAGGTTGGGTTTGTCTATCCCGAACTTAGAAAATCTAGCCTAGCATACTGAATCTAATGAAAACAATCTTTGAATTGCAGAAAACCATGATTAAACTAAGGAAGAATTGTAGAATGATGTAAAAAGGATTTGGTCTGAAGAAAAGTAACTCCTAATCTTACCAAATAAGTAAAAGCAGCAATTAAGATCACTTGTAATCATAGAAATCTGAATAATCTTAACTCTTGGAATTAAAATTGCAATCTACCTTCAAAGCTAGGGTTTTACAGAAAGAATGGAAAATTTTACTAATTCTTCATATGTTAAAAACGATAATAACTCGGGTTTATATACCCTACAAAATTTCAAGAGTTTTAGCTGTACTAGGACTCTCCATTAGAGAAAGATAAAATTTCAAAACCTGACAGCCGGGCCGGTCTGAGGCTCCTGCAGATAGATTCTTTTATTTCTGGGGCAAACCAGTTCGGGGTGGACCATTTCTTTTTATTTGCTTCCAGCTTTGGTTTTCCTTCGTTCTGGGGTTCTCTGGAATGTGGAAATGCGGACCGGTCCGGCCTTCCTGCGGATCGGTCTACCTTTGACTTTCTTTTCTTCAACTTTGACTCTTCATATCTTTCTCACCGGGACTCCGATTGAGGTTTCATTTCTTCCTATGTGCTCATGAACTTGATATCTTTAACTTCTCTTTAGGTGCCTCATTCGAATTCTGATTAGAAATTACACTTTTGACCTTTTGACTTTCCTTCTTTTCTTTCTCGATTCTTTCGGTTTCTTTCTTCCATTAATTGACATCAAATACCTGTAAAATCAATACAAAATACTAGAAACTCGGTGTACTCTTCAGGATAAGTTAGTAGAAAGATTATGAGATAAAGTCAAATCGATTACATTTTTAGAGGTTCTAAAAGTAACTAAATTAAGGGATAAATTGGGAAGAATTTTTGCCTAATCAAATACTAAAGATGGAACCGACTCAGGTGCAACATGTGAAGTGGAAGCAACGTCATGACCTATTCCTAAACTCTCACCAGTACCCAAAAAGGGATTGAGAACCATATTTTCTTCTTTATTTGATGTGTTCTCTAAAGTGAATTTAACCTGGGCATGCTTAAGATCTCTCTTTAATTGTGACATGCAGGTTATAAGTTCATTATTTTCCCAGCCTAAAGCAATCAACTGTTCACTGAAGGAAACCTTCAACTTCTCGAGTTGACTCACTCTTGCCACAAACTCCCTTAAAACCTATAATTCTCTCTCCAAATCTGTCACCCTAAGACTTATATCCTTATTCAATTTTTTAGTCTTTAAAGTCTCGATGTACAAATATCTAAAATCTATCTAGATCTGACTATCACCCTCACTAGCTCACTCACTCTTAGACTCATTATAAACACTCAAATCATCCTTGGGGGTCTCGCATGCACACGTATCCTCATCGTGTGGAATAAACTGGGTGTGCTCACATGACTAGCAGAAAAGGCTACAAAATTTCTTTGTGATGGCTCATCCCCAAAATCTTTAACATCATCCCTCACCAAAGGTCACTGACATAACAACTTTCTTGCCCTCTCACCTAAGTCTATTTGTACACTCAGACGACTTATGCCCTTTGGCCTCACACTCAAAGAATGTTACATGTTCTAAATCTCCATCAACCACTTTCTCTTTCTCATTGCTTTCTTTGGCCTTATCTTTCTTTTTATCAAAAAACTTTTTATTGGAAGAATTTTATTTTGAAAACTTGAGAACCTTTTTAAAATTCTTTACAAGCATTGCTATATCAAAATGAGACTCGTCCTCAGACTCGGATTCCAAAAAATCCACTCTCCTTTTCTTCTTAGACTGGACTTTAAGAGCTATCCCATTTTCATTAGGCTTGATAGTGTCAAGAAACATGTCAATGTCATATGTCTGGAGGTTTCCTACCAGGGCTTCGAATTTTAAATTGCCCAAATTACCTAAGATATCTAAAACGGTCACTTTAGGGATAGAACATTTTGGCAGCGATTTTAAAATCTTTTTAACCACTCGAGCATTGGGTGTAGGCTCACTAAGATTTAAACTAGTGTTGACAATGTCAAACAAACGTGCATAAAAATTATCAAAACACTTAGTCTCAAGCATTGTAATTGTTTCAAATTGAGTAGTAAAATTTTGAATTTCAGACTCTTTGACTGCATTAGTTCCTTCATGGGTGAGTTATAAAACATCCCACGCTTCTTTAGACATGCTGCAAGTCGTAATACGTCGAAACTCATCAGGGGTGATGTGTCCAAAAATTTCACTAAGCCCACGTGATTTAAAACTTCTCCACCTAAACTTATCCTCAGTCTAGTCTGACACATGTTTTAAATTCGTGATATTAGTCACGGTGACAGTAGGAGGAATTCAGCTTCTTTCACAAATTAACCAAACTCCCTCATCAATTGCTTTTAAATGAGATCTCATGCAGGCTTTCTAGTAAGCATAATTAGTCCTGTCAAAAATTGGCAACCGGTTATATAAGTTTTCACTTTGAAACATTATGACAATTTTTAAAAATCTGATTTTTCAAAAAAAAAATCAATATCACACAATTTTGCGAAAAATAGGGATACGTAATAAATTAATGTAATCTTATCTGATACTAATTTGACAACGTGAGTAGTCAAAATGTATTAAATAAAAAAAAATCCAGATCACGCAATAAATTAGTGTAACCCGCTCTGATACCAATTTGTTAATGAAACTAGGTGTGATAAAGATTTAAAAATAAGCTTCCAAATTTCAATTACACAATTATTAATTAGAGTCAATTTTAAACAAAATAAAATCATCCCCTAAACATGCAACTACGTGTGTGCGTGTGTAAAACAAACATAAACACAAATATGCTAACTCACAGATTTCAGGAAAAATTCCCTAAAGGACAAAACCTTTTATTTCACTATGAATTAAATCGCAATTTACAATCACAATGAAATCTACAATAAGTTTACCTCAGCAAACCTACATAGACATGCAGCCTAGAGTCAGCAATGGATTCCATACAATGAACCTACATGAATCGCAGTCCAATCTTTAGTAAAGATCCACGCACAGCGAACCTCAATAACCTCAGTCTTCAGGTGTAGAGATGCACTCCACAGAGGTTGAACAGTAGCAAAGTATGTTATTGGGTTCCAAAACAATTCGCCTAAACATTGGGATTTTTTTTAATTGATAATCAAGGGTTTAAAGTCCTAAATGAAGAAGCCAAAAGTGTTCTTCCAATTTGCACATTTTGCACAACAAAAAACGAATAGACTTCTTAATGAAATATGCCTCGTTTGACGTGTATTTATACAAAATCGTAAGGTGGCAGATCGCTCGTATGAGATCACATCTATTTTGAACGATGACATGCATCACTCGAACGAGATTCACGCGAGATGTCATGTCATTTGAATGACATAGGATGTCATTTGAACGAGCCTTTAAATAAATATTTTTACTTTATTTTTACTAAAACTTAAAAACTTCGATCCAACGCTTAGAATTTTTTTGATGAAAAATACCCTAATATTCTAAGTGAAATGCTAAGGAATGAAAACACAACCTTTACCAAATTCATCTCGCGAAGGCTTGATTGTTGAAGAAACTTTATATTCAGACATGTCTTATTCCATATGGGATCTTGAACATTCTTTAATAGTTGTAGCGGTATACTACATATTAATTGATAATAGGAATTTATAAAATCACGTTCTTATATATATGCCACTGATCCCACTCTCTCAGTAATTGAGAAAAGCTCCATATATCTCAGTGATAGCTTCCCTTTCTTACCGAATCTCATGATCCCCTTCATGGGAGACACATGAATCAAAACTTGGTCCCCAACCTCTAAGTCTATGTACGTTCGGTCAGCATCATCATAACTCTTCTACCTATCTTGAGCAGTCCGAGTATGTCCCCGAATTGTCTCAATCTTGGAATTCGCTTCATGTATCATTTCTAGCCCCAATAACTTATTGTCCCCCACCTCTAACCAGCAAGCGGGTCAACGATAAGGTCTCCCATACAATGCCTCAAATGGTTCCATGTCGCTAGTAAATTGGTAAGAGTTATTATATGCAAACTCTACCAATGGAAGGTATCGCTCCCATCCTCCCCCAAAATCCAAAATGCACATCCTCAACATGTCCTCCAACATTTAATTAACCTGCTCAGTCTTCCCGTCTGTCGGTGGATAATAAGCAAAACTCAATCGAAAGTCTTTACCCATGGTCTCCTGGAAGCTCTACCAAAAGTGAGATACGAAGATCTTGTCTTTATCAGACACAATGTTAATCAGCACCCCGCCTAGATTAACTATCTCCGTAATGAACAACTGCGTGTACCGTCTCGTCTCCTAGCTGGTGCGAAACGACAAGAAGTGGGCCACCTTGGTCAACGAATCCACCATCATCAAAATGGAATCGTGACCCCTCTGCGATGTCGGTAACCCTCTAATAAAATACATCGATATATTCTCCCACTTCCACACGAGAATGTCCAATGGTTGTAGCATCCTTGAAGGTCTCTGATGATTAACTTTCATAAGTTGATAAGTAAAACACTTCGAGATAAACTTTGTAATGCTTATCTTCATTCCTGCCCACCAGTACTATCTCCTCATATCCTTGTACATCTCCCCGCCGGGATGTACCGAAACCTCAAACCATGGGTTTCAGTCATCACAGCGTGCGTGAAATACTCATCCTCAGGCATAACTAATCTTCGATTAAAATGTAGTCCTCCCTCCGAGATGATCCAGTAAGACTTATCACCCTTAACTAATAACTTCCATACCTTATCATGATACAAATAATCCTCTACCTGGGCTTTCACTACCCGCAACACAATCTCAAGAGTGTTAGATAATGCTTCCATGCATGCTTTACCGACCTCATCATCATGTTGAAGCTCACTCCACTTCACTTTCTAGACCTTCGCTAACTCTCCAGTAGGTCGTCATCTTAACGCATCTGCTACAACGTTCACTTTACAAGGATGATATTGTATATCAAACTTGTAATCCTTCACGAACTCTATCCACCTCCTTTGACTCATGTTCAGATCCTCTTATGTGAAAAGATACTGAAACCACTTATGGTCCATGAACAATTTAAACTGCGCTCCTAACAGATAATGCCTCCATATCCTCAAAGCAAAAATAACCGTTGCTAACTCAAGGTCATGGGTGGGGTAATTCTTCTCATGGGGATTAAGCTTTCTCGATGAATAAGCTATGGACTTCTCCTCCTGTTGTAGACTCGATACTCCATGCCACTCGTAGGCAATGGAAGCACTGGTGCTGATATCAACTATCCTTCAGCTCATCGAAGGCCAGCTAACAGTGGTCACTCCACACGAACGATGCCCCCTTGCAAGTTAGGTTCATAAACGGACCCACAATCTTCAAAAATCCCTTAATGAAGCAACGATAATACCCAGCCAAACCCAAAAAGATGAGAATCTCTGTCGATGTCATGGTTTGTCCCCTCCCCATCACCGTCGATACCTTACACAGATCCACTGTTATACCCCTGTCAGATACGACATGTTTGAGAAGTTTCACTTGCCATAGGCAAAATCCACACTTCCCGAATTTAGCATACAACTAATGATGCCTAAGTGTCTGCAAGACTCTATGAAAATGCTCCATGTACTCCTCCATAGTACGAGAGTAAACTAGAATGTCGTCTATAAGCACGATCACGAACTGGTCCAAGAACTCCCTGAATACTTTGTTTATGAGATCCATGTAAATTATTGCTGAATTGGTGAGCCCAAACAGCATCAACCTGAACTCAAATGACCCGTACAACGATAGGAAAAGGGTATTGGGAACATATTCCTCCTAAATACATGGTTGGTGATAATTCGATCTCAAATAAATATTCAAGAAGAAGGTAGCCCCTTTTAACTCCTCAAAGAGTTCATCGATCCTCGGTAATAGATACTTATTCTGTATCGTAACCTTATTCAGCTCCCTATAATCCACACACAAGTAAATTGAACCATCCCTCTTCTTCACAAATAATACAGGCGCACCCCAAGGCAATGCACTCCGTTGAATGAAACCCTAACCCAAGATCTGTTGAATATGATATCTCAACTCATGCATCTCTATGGGGGTCATGAAATTTGGTGCTCGAGTTATCAATCTCGTACCCGGTGCTAGGTCAATAACAAACTCGATCTCTCGATAGGGTGGTAACTTTGGTATTTCCTGAAATACATCCTTAAAATCTCTCACGACTAGAATCAAGTCTAACAAGATCACTACCTCCCGTGAGGTCTCTTCCTCAATGTAGTATAAGTGTCTATGGGACCCTCCCTTTGGAAGACGCATCGCCAAAAGGAACATCTCCTGCCCCTAAAATGGAAAACACAATAGTCCACTCACAGCAATCTACCATCACCCAATATCTTGGCAACCAATCCATACCAAGAATCACATCGTACCCCTCCATGTCTAATCCTAGAAAGTATGACACTAAGATCAGTCTCCCTATCATGATATCGACTCCTCTATAAATCGAGTGTATTAATGAACCACCACCCATCGCTGACTCTACACACATTAGGTGACTATCGACGGTCTCTAATAAATTGGCGGCTCTAGCAAATTTGGTCTTAATAAATGAATGCGATGCCCCAATATAAAAAAGAATCCTACCCTCAAGCTCATGCAAAGGAAATGTACCATTTACTAATGGTGATGCCTGAGGTGAAGGTGGCATAGGTATGTCCCAGACATTATAAACATGCCCGTAGTGCATCTGTCTCTACTGCTGTGGAGGGGCGGTGGTGCTCGGGGTAAAGGAGCCTGCTGACCTTACTTGGACCCTTCCACTGTACCTTACCCTACTGTGGGCAATCTCTCTACTCGTGACCCTGTTGGCCACAGATGAAGAACCTCCCGAATAACTCTCTTTATCTCTAACCCTATTGGACCTGATGGACTCGGCCCTGATGGCCTCCCCCTGGTTCCCCCGGCCTTGAGGAAACTGCTAGTGATTTGGGCCCTGCTGACTCTGTTTGTAACCCTGCCCCTCTGGTCGGTACCCTTTGTGAATGAATATCTTGGCATTATTACCGTATTGGGAATCCTACCCCTGATGACTGACTGCCTACTGCAACGGTGTTGAGCTGGCGCCACCCGCATTTTCCTTACCCCGTTGGCTACCTCTCTTACTCCCATTTGCATGGAAGTGATGTTCCTGACAGTGTACAAGAGAGGAATTGGTGACATTAGTATATTCCCCTAATGCAGAGTTACCGATCAAATGTTGTCAAGTCTTCCAGGACAACCCATCCTTAAATTTTGTTTTCTTTCTCTCCTCATTACTCACTTCATCTGACACAAAATTAGCTAGGCAGGTGAACTCCTCCCAATACTCAACTATCGATAAGTCACCCTATGCGACGTCCCTAAACTTCTTTCACATATCCAAATCGACTGTAGGAGGACAATATTTAGGATCAAACAACACCCAGAACTTGATAATTGACATCATACCTCTATCCTCAGCGGTTATCACCGACTCCCACCACTATAAGGATGCTCCAACCAGCCTGAAAGTAATTAACATATGTTTCTTTCTCTCAGTACACTCCTTCATTGATGTCATTGGATATTATTATTCCACTAGCATGCGTCCACCACATCAGAACTACCCTGAAACTCGAGCGGGTGGCCCTTCTGAAGGTCTCTTTGACTCTCTGCCATGTAGTTGGCCTTGTTTAGGCCTAAAAGACTAGTGCAACTAGCTACTGCTAATGGGGTTGTGGTAAATGCATGACCATAGATGTCATCCCTACATTGATTGCCTGGGCCACCATATCTACCACATGGGCCGCTGATATAATCTTTGGTGGTGGTTATGGTTGAGGAACCTCCTATGGCTCCTGGTGAGCCTCCCTCACATTACCCATAGTCGTTGCCCTAGATGCTCGTTTTCTCCTCAGTGGCATCTAAAAATAGATCGAATTGTATAAGTACGCAATTTATATGAAATTTAATAGAAGAAGCACGATATCTCAAACACGTGAATTAGGCTGATATCTAACATTCTAAACACATGAAATCGTCACGAAATTTAGTCGATAACGAATCAAACATAATAATAATAATAATAATAATAATAATAATAAAAAACCCTAGTTTTGTGTTCTTCCCACTTGTTTATTCAAAAATCAGATTTTATCCGTGGTGATAATCACATATCTTATGATTTCTAATCATCTACAGATATTAAATCATTCTACATGAAATCCCAACCCATAACATGTATAAAAATCATTATTTTCTTCCAAGAACATTCATTTAATCAATATAATTGAACCCTAGTCTCATGGGTAATATAACTTCATATTAAATTGAAACAAACCACTTGTTGTTGATCACTAGGGTCTGATTTCATGGTTGGGTTGTTGGATTGATGATCTTCTCTTCTAATCGTCACTCTAAGCTTGATTGTGGTGCAAGAACACATTTCAACCTCTCAAGAATTCTTCAAAACCTCTAAGAATTCTCTCCTTTTTTAAGTTTCTAACCCTAGTCCTTCTTATATAACATCTGATAAAGGATTTAGAAATTTGTAGGTCTCCTAACCCTCATTTCCCAAATGATTAAAATGCACCTATATAGTGCCGATTTAGCCTAAAAATGCCCCGGGACCCCATCGACACCCACGAGTATACTATTTTGACTATTTCGATCCTTACAAAGTCATTCGTGACCTCGAAATCATCATCTGGGTTACTCTACATAATTATTCCGTCTCGAACCCAAACTAGTCTACGCGCGACTCCTGGTTGAGATAATTCCTATTATGCCAATGCCACTCGCTACTATGCCTAATAATTTCCATACATTATTTACTATTTTCACTTAGTAAATTAAATTCATAATATTAATCATTACCTCTCCCTCGAGTAATATTAAGTGATCAAATTATCGTTCGATTCAATTAAATTACTTCTCTCGCATAATTTAAAATAAAACTAATTAATTACCAAATTCAAATACTCAGAAATACGGGTGTTACACCAAAGCAAGACATGCATGTGGAATCTCTGTAGATGAAAATTTGCTAAAATGAGAGAAAATATTATTTTCCTTCACTCTCTCTAATGCGTGTAATGTCTAATATCGCTTAAACCCCTTCCCCTTGACCTATATATAAGTAATTGAAGTTGAGTTTGTCAAATTAGGGTTTTTAAAGAGTTATGGATTTGCTACTTGGTATTTCCACTATACTATCAACCTGGGCTCAATTAATTAAATCGGCTTTCAAAAATAAAAATGAAAAGACCAAATTACACGCCACAATTTGTTTATTTCTTTTTTATTGTAATTAATTCCTCTAAATAATAACAATTTCACTGCAATTTAATTATCTTAAATACTCAAATAGTAAGGTATTGTTTTCAACGTTTTATAGAACATAATATAATTCCTAGAGTCAAGTATTTAACACCTAGAAGTTCAATTTGTCGTGAATTGATTTTTAGTAATGTGTTACTCATTCCTTGATCTCATACTTAACTTATGTGATTATCCATTGGTTTACCAGTAGAATGGAAACTTGTAAGTTTATCATGGACGTATCATAGTCTAAGATATCTTCTAGATGTGGATTCCTTCAAAAAGTGGTATTGAACATATTTTCATAATTAATACCCAACCTACAGAGATTATTGACCTAGAAAATTGAATCTCTCTCATAGAAAATAAAATCAATAATTATATGAATATTACAATTCTCATAATTGTTATGATTGAGAATCTGTGCTCCATTTATAAACTTTGATATTGTTAAAGTCGAATATAGTCAACAGCTAGATTTTAATCTTACATTTGAACATTTTTAATACAGTCCTAATGTATCGATACAGTGTTCCTTGAACTATCAGACAAGTCCCCAGACCACTATACATGTTCATGTAGTCAAGATAAACAAGTAAGATTGTATACATAAATTTACTGGTAGGTTGTCAATTCCCTATCCTACGCTTCGAATTGTCCAATCATACTAGAATTGAAATTTTTATCTTTTATGATTGTGAAGAACCCAACTCAATAGAACTCCTACTAAGTACAATTGACAAACATATGCAATACATTTATAAACAACTATAAAGGTTTCCCACAAAAATGATTCATATCATAAATGAATTTTGACATTCTCTATCAATAAATAATAAATGGCATATATCATTGTCTTAAGAATAAAATTCCAATGAAAAACAACCCAAAATCAAAAGGCGTGTTTTACACTTTTATGAATGAAAAAGAAATTAAAGTCTAACACTCTTTCCTTGGGGATTTCAATAACCTACTCTTTGTTATACCTCGCAATTTTAGTAACTTAAGTTTTTCGTAACATGTTTGAAGCCAAATCAATAACAGCGCCTTTACACAACACTTCATTTTCACCGGATCAAAATGGCACTACTGTCACATAATGGTGTTTGTTGGAATTTGATTTATTTATTACTTTTAATATACATTCTATAACTATTTTTTATTAATTTTTTTGATAGGTACTCAAGCCATTGATCTTCAAGAATGTTGAAAAAAAAATTGCACACCAAGTGTTTGTGGAATTGCAAGTAAGTGCAATCTTGATAATGTAATACCCCGCATTTTTATCGATATTTACTTATGGGATTAATTAAATTAAATGTGAATTAATTGAGAATTAATCCAGATAAAATACTAACGAGATGTGAGTTGGTATTTGATTATAATGTGTATATATGACAATATATGAATATTGAAAATATTGAATTTGTCGTGAGATAGAAATACGGCAATTTGGGAAATTTTGTTGGGACGCGCGTGACAGTCGCGTCGGGAAAGTAATTATGTTAATTAAAAAGTGAATTTTAGTTTTATCAACCGTATGGTTATTTTGAGTGCGCCAACGTGTTCGGAAGGGTCTAAATAGTCAGAAAACACTAGTCGGGGGTTTAGTTTGGGTCCCGGGGCATTTCGGGCCATACCGACAACTTAAAAAGGTATTTTGGTAATTTTGAAATTTTGCGAATAATAACCAACGAATTTTGGGACTTAATATTAGGTTATTTTGTAACGCACTAAGCCATTACAAGCACTTAACCAACTAAAGGGCTACGGGAGTTATAGGAAGAAGTGGGAGAGAAGTTAGAAGAGGTTCCCAAAGAGAAAACCACCATCTTCAACCTTGGGAGGAAATCCATAGAGAAAGGGGAGAATCAACCCATTCACCAACACCAAATTCAGAGAACTGTCTAAGGCAAGTTGTTTAATTTCGTTAATTTCAAGCGAATGCCTCTTCCATGATTAGAAAATTGATATATTTACATTGTGTTGGGAGATTTATAAAAACCCATGAATTTGGAGTCATAAATTCAGATTTTGATATAGGTTTGCATGTAGAATTTTTATTGGGTGTTTGAAGTAAAAGAATTACTACTTTTTATGTTACGAAACCGGATTTATTTATGAGAATTGAAGACTTTAAATTTCTAGGGTTCATGTTCATAAGGTTGGGGAAAAATTGAGAAGATTTGATGATTTGATGTGGTTTAGGATGATTTGATCCCATATATATGTTAATATATGACCTAAGTATGTTTAAAAATGATTAGAAACCTTAAACTACTATTGGAATGATGTTTAGATGAGATTAGAGGTGAAGAAAATTGGGAAAAACGTAATAGGAAATTTCTGGGCTCGAAATTGCCACCTCGTTAGAAGGCCTGCCCAGGTCGTTCGTACGAGCTCATTCGAACGAGCTTCTAACGAGTTGACAGTTTGACTTCTAACGAGTGGGATGTTCATTCAATACCTTTCATTCGAACGAGACTTCTAACGAGTTGACAGATTTGCTTTTTGGCCTGGTTTGATTTCTAGTGTCCCGTAACCTTGTCTAATTGTAGAGATAATATTACCTTGATGACTAATTGATATAGTTGGGATATTCGGGATATATTGGGGAGTAAAATATAGAAGAATGACTTGAACCAAATGGTAATTTTGGGTTAGGACGCGAATAACTAATTATGACGTGAGGATAATGGATGATGTGTATATATAACCCAGGGACACGTGTATTGGTATAAGAATGAGAAGTATACCACTAATAAATTATGGTAATTACTAAGATTTGTTCATGCTTAGTATATGTATATGATTTTATGTGTATGACATACCTACCATACTTGCTATCACGGGAGGTTTACGTTCGCTTAGGGCCATCTAATCTTTGTGTGCCCGGATTTAGATTGGTACCTTAAGAACATAATGCTAGAATGACTTATTTGCGATTTAATAAGTCAGGTGACTGTGGAGCGTAGGTATGTACGTGACACATGGATATGTTGAATTATGTTCGCCTCCATTTTCGTGTGTTGTGATTCTAACAATTCCTGAGAGATTCGAAATTTGTAATCCTTATGTACGTGATGTACCGGGATGGATAGCAGAGTATGTGTGCACCGCAGCTGAGCCTCGGGGTGCTTATATTGTATATTTATGATGAGAATAATATACGGTTAAATGAAAAGAATTGTTATGTTTGAATGTGAGAATCATTATAGTAATGCATTGAGAATATAAAATGGGAGATAACCTTTGGTAAATTATATTACTAATACTGTGAAATTCGAGGATTTAAGTAAATCTCTCTATTAAATTTATAACGTTGGGACTTATAGTGTGAATCGAATAGAAGGGATAGTATTTGTTTGGTCTAGTTAGATATGAGAAACACTTGTATGGGTACGGTACGTTAGGAGTGCACAAATAGCCGAGAGGTGAGTATTTCATGTGAGAGCATGCCCTAACATGTACTTTGCATTCATTGTTTTAACGTCTTAACATGTACTTTGCATTTCATGTGAGAGCGCGTCTTTAATTTTCTATTATGATTTCTTGCTATTATTGATTGTTGTTAATGTATTGATTGTTAATTGGTGTTTAATTAATGGATTTTTATAATTTAGGTGTCCATTGATTTGGTTTGCCTATTTTTTTTAGGTTTAGGGTTTTTAGGAGTTCTAGGTTTTTCTTCATCCAAATCCTTTATTTAGGAACTAAACATCCTCTGAGCATTTATTTATCTTTGAAGTCTACCCTTTATGAGTTAACACTCTTCATTTGAGAAAGAGCGGAATTGCATTCATGACATCAATAACCTCTGCTCTAGTTTTTATGAGGCTAAGAGACATGTCCCCTTGCAAAATAGTTTATCCTAAAGACAATCCGGACCATCCTAAATTCACCCCTAGGGTTCCCTCTTCAGCTTGGTATTACTCATAGCCCCTAATTGTATAGTAAATCAAGTTGGAGTTTTGAGCTTTTACCAGATCATAAGGTATGCACCGTAAACCCTGGGGGTGGAAATTACATCGAAATGAAATTTAGAAGTTCCCCTAGTTTATCTTAGGACCTTATATGTAGATCTCCATCACAACCTTCTTGTTCTCTGGTCATGGTTCTTATGGACGAGGATGAGATTACCCCTCATAGTTTTAGATACAATGATTCTAACAATGAACTAAATATCATACATGTGACATTAATTATGATAAGCTTGAAAAGATGAGAGATTGGTACGCTATCCCTATTAACATCACGTTATGACTTCTTGACATTGATGAAAGGGTTTATAGTCGGCGCGATGTCGATGATATTTTCTTCCTAATTTGGGCTCTGCAAGTCGGAGTTTGTCTATCTCTACACCCTATCATAAGGTCGATCTTAAGGGGTTATGGGGCGGCTCCGACTCAACTTCCCTTATTTTTATAGGATAATTTTAGGGTCGATAGTGTATAACAAGTGCAGACCATCTTTGATATCACTAGGGATACTTTTAGGTTTGCCTACGACATAAAAGACAATACTAAGACATCTGAATACTTACTTATACCCCATAAAATCACATTTTAATATAGTAAAGGATGCCTAGATAAGAAATCATAATTAGAAGAACCAATTTGTATTCTTGAAGAAAACTTAGGAGTTCATCCCAAATGAGAGGGATCAATCTTATAGTATTCTTCCTGAATCTTTTGGGATGAATTGCATTGATATACACTATTTTGGTATTTTTCTTTTAATTTCATTTGATTGACTATGTGCTAACATTTTTATTCAACCGTTTTAGTAAAGAATTCTCCAAAGTTGGCCCTTGTATTGAACATCTTTGTGAAGAGAATCCGTGTAACTAAATACATTAAGTTTGAGGCTCTCTTAACCTTCACCACATTCATTAAACATGGATACTACGTTCCTGCAAGAGGTGTTAAATCTTGATAAATACAAGTACCAATTATAGCTGAGGCCGTCTTTGAGTCCAATTAGTAGGTCGATGAAGGTAAGAAGAATCTGCTAACTGTATTTGGTCATTTTTTATTTTTCATTTTAATGTTGATAACTATTAAATTCTTGTTCATTTTAACTCCCACCACTTAAGCTTTTATAGTGAAACCTTCTTATGGTATGGAATCTACGAGGACTATTCGCGATGACATGGAGGAGACGCGCCAAAAAAGGCTAGAAGTTGAGGCCAAAAGGAGTGTTGAGGTTGAAGCTAGATTTAAAAAGAACGTTGAGGCCAAGGATAAGAAAAAGGATGAGGCCGAAAAGATAGTTAATACTAATGTTGCTGCTAAAGCTAAGGAAAAGGAAAAAGTTATTATAACTGCTGACAAGATTCTATTGGAGGGCCCGAGTTCTCTAAGTGAACCCAAGCATCAAAGGGATGAGGATTTGAGAACAATTAGTCCACCTTTGGAGGGCATGTTAATTGATAGACATCCTTATCGTATGTTGCCTAGGAAATTATGTCATCCAGTTGTTACCCTTTGGTGTAGACTTATTTGTTCGATCTGTATAACCTTATAACCTTCAACCAGACTAAGAAAGATAAAGACTCTATCTTCCACTACATGGTTAATGCAATGGATGTGCTCCGCTACTATAGGCACAGTCCAGATTTTGAATTCTTTAGGAGTCTCTATGCTGACACTCTATGGTGGGTTCTTCACCATAGAACCTATGTGTCATGTTATTGATATTCTTTGTATTTGTTCAATTTGTCAACATGCTATAATGTTTGCTAGCCCCATGGTCTTCTCTTTCAGAGTATGATGGTTGAAATTACTCTTTGAGAGAGGTATATAACAAATCACCATGCCTACAAGGAACATAAAAAAATGACAAATTTTATCAACCGAACACTAAGCTACAAGCAGACCTTAAAAGCTTTGTAGATGATCTAAAAATGGCTTATGATGAGAGATGGAAGACCAAATTATCATGAAGAGCTGACCCTTATCTCGATTGAGGACGAAAATGAGAAATTGAATGATCAAGATAACACTAATGCCATAAAGCATCAAAGTCTTATGGAGGCCCTCTCTACCTCTAATGAAACTCTTGCTAAAGATAATGAATCCCTTATCATGGATGGAGATGGAGATATTGAACAATTCAAAGACTGTAAATACTTTACTGTCGTGAAGATGAAATTCTTCATTAAAGGTTATAATGAGATGAAAAAGAGGGTGGTCAAGAATTAACCTAATAGAAAAAAAAAAATTAGCAAATAGGAGGGAACTGATGATGAAGCTAGAGCTTTGGCTGCCTAGGATACGATGAAAGTGGATGAGCCAAGTGATAAGGAAGAGGAAATGGGTGAAGCCGAATAACTGTTGTTGATGAGACCATTCCTTCCATAGGTTCTGAAGTTTCCCAATGAATCGACACGGCCAAAGCTACTATTACAAATTCTTCATAAGTCACTCTATCCAATTAAGAGGCTCTTGTAGCTTAAACTTCTTGACTTTCATTACCGTGAAGCTTTGTAGGTGCGAATATTATTTCTTTTGAACCATGTTTAAAATTATTATCTACCATGTTTGTTTGTTAATAATGTTCAATGAATGGATATTTTATTTGAGATCAAATGTTATCTAACTGTTTTGGTTGTCCCATGCATGTATTGTTCATAGTGCTGTATTTTCTACAAGGTATTTTGTTCCTCTAAGATATTAGCCTTCACCAGTGATCAAGTGTTTTTGTTTATGAAAAATATTTTTATAGAGTTAATGTGGTCGGATCGTGTCGACCTGCTAGTTATTTTAACTTTTAAATTAGGATAGACCTGGGAGTAGTTTAGTCATATGGTCTTGAGGTCAGATCTTTATTGACCTAGCCTGACTTATCAACTACAAGGTGGACAGGCCAGAGTTGTCCAACCTTAGGATTTACAATTGCTTTAGCCAACTTACTGGTCATATGGAATAATATTGCCATCCAGACTATGTTACAACATTGGTTTCCCAGTTCATCCATATGTACTAGTTTATATCTTTGTGTTAGTTAGATTACAAGTCAGTTCTAGTTGGATCTTGTCGACTTAACCATGTGATTGCAGTCAATTTCCCAATTTTGCATAACTTCTTGATCTTGAATTGTTTAAGACGAGGCCATTAATGAAATGTGGTTTGATCGTAGTCATTATAATGTGATCATCTTTGAGATGTCTCCGGACTTGCCTTCTTTCACATCTATTATACCTATGGACTAGGCATTCAATAATGAAGTGATATTTAAATGATAACAAGATGTAGAGGAAGAATTGTTGATTCTCATTGACTTTCTAAAAATTTATTACAAAGTAATTAAATTTTTTAACATAACATTATTCTCTCTAAACTCTAATATTCTCATCTATATTGATAATACTACTTCAAATTTTTATTTTTCCATGGATTCTTGAACTACTCACCTTCTAAGGTCTCAATCTAGTAGGTCCCAAGTCTCACTATTGCAAACATTATGTATGGGGCATGCTAGTTAGGTTCCAATTTATTTTATTTTTGTATAACTTTACTTAGCGCATAATCTCATTCCTTTAAGGTACTCGTCTTTACACCTTTATTGTAAAACCGAGATGTCCTCTTTACATTCGAAGTGTTGTATGCTCCCTGACTTCCACTACCAAATTAAGATCAAGTCTTCGCATTAAGTAACACTAAGGAGAGTTGAAGTTGGTACTCTATAGAAGGGTAGAATGATCTCCTTAAGAACCACCACCTTAGTGCCAAACACCATCATTACGGGGTTCTCACGAGTAGGTGTCCTCAATGTAGTCTTGTACGCCTAGATTGCACTATGCATCTCATTAATCCAGTTCCCTTTAGCATCCGCCAACCTTCTTTTTTTTCCCCATCAAGTATGGTCATGTTATAATATATGTATGCACGTTGCACTAAGGATGGGCAGGTGCATAATGTAGCTTCTTGATACCCAATCGAATGCATTAGTCTTTAAACGTGTCATTATTAAACTACTTGCCATGGTTGGTGATGAAAGTTTACAGCGTCCCATATCGATAAATAATGTTCTTCCATATGAAATGTAAGACCTTCTCATACGACATCTCTATTAGTGGCTCAACTTTCACCCATTTCATAAAGTAATCAACAACATTAACTAGGTATTTGAACCTACCCCTTGTCTTTAGCAATGGGTCGACCAAATCAATCTCCCACATGGAAAAAGGCTATGCAGATGTGATCAGCGCCAAAGTTTCCTTAGGTCTTCTATGTATCACCACATATCACTGACATTTATAACACTTTGTACCATAATTAGTATAGTTCTCCTTCATGGTAGCACAATAGTACTCCTAAGTGGTGACCCACTTTACCAATGACCTTACCACTGAATATGCTCCATATGAACCTTTGTGGATCTCCCTAATCGGGTTGATAACTTTAGTAGAATGAACACACCTTAGAAGAGACATAACAAGACCCCTTTTAAATAGAATTTCCCCTTCAATCGCATATCTATCATTTTGTAGAAGTATCTTTGTGCTTTGGGGGGTCTTACGATATTGCGTCGGTCTCCAAATATGATTGGATAGGATCTATGTAGGAAGGTCCCATGTTTAACTCCATTATGATCATGTTATCTTATTCGATGATTTGATGTGGCAAGATCTCAATAGGCACTATTTTTTGGATCTTGGCCCTTGTTGCTAATGCCAAATGAGATAATGCATCTACTCAGGCATTTTTTACTCTTGAGATTATAACCATTTGCATAGCATAGAACCTTGGAAATAAAGCATTCACCTTTTATAAATATGTTGGCATAGAACCCTCTTTATCTTCATAAACTCCAAGGACATGGTTAATAACTAATTAGGAGTTATTGCGCATTGACAATTTCTCAGTGCCCAATGCAATGCTAGTCATAGTACTTTTACAAGGGCTTCATATTCTGCCTCATTGTTGGAAGCCTTAAAGTTGAACCTTAATGCATAATCTAAATCTTCCCCATCGTGTGTTGTAATGAACAACCCTGCTCCACTATCATTAGCACATAATAAGCCTTATGTAAATAACTGCCACACTGGATGCTCTTTCTTAAAGATGAATTTAACAAGACATTCCTTCTTAAACAAATTTTTTATCTTCTCTAAATCATGAGATCTTTCTTCTTGTCGAGCCAATGACTCTGGTTTCTCACTATTCTGTTCGACTAGTTTTTCTATTGTTTGCTGGATTAATTTTTCTTCCAAAGTGAAGTCTGCTATAAAACCATCCACTTCTTGGCCCTTACTCTCTCTTCTTGGCTAATAAAAATGGCATACTCTCCTAGTTCTACAACCCAATCCATTAGTCTACCAGATGTTTTAGGCTTGTGGATATCTTGTTAAATAGGAAGATCTGTATATATGATATTTGTATGTGCCTGAAAGTATGGCTTTATTCTCTAAAAATATTTAATCAAAGTCAGCACCAACTTCTCCACCCTAAAGTAATAAATTTTAGCTCCACGATATGCCTTGTTAGTGTAATATATAGTTCTCTTCACTTCATCTTCTAAATGAAATAGTTTTGAGCTCGCTACTGGCTCAGACAGTGCTGAGTTCAAGTAAATATTCTCACCCAAGATTGGCATTGAAAAATAAGGCGTAGATCTTATGTAATTATTTAATTCCAAGAACGCTTTATCACACTCATCATTCCCCTTAAAGGTCTTTTTGAGAACATTGAATAATGGAAAAAAACGGTTTGTCTCCCTTGAAACAAACTAGTTTAGCATAGCTACTCGTACCGTCAGGCTTTAAATATCCATGTTAGTTTTATCAGGCTACATATTGATCAACATCTATATTTTATTATGGTTATCCTTTATGCCCCTCTGATAGATAATGAATCTGAGTAACTTTTGTTTTCGTACTCTAAAAAATCATTTTGGTGGATTCATCTTCATATGATACTTCTCTAGTTGATCAAATTTCTCATCGAGGTCACTTATGTGATTGACTACTTTCATACTCTTCGTCATCTTATCATCCATGTAAACCTCCATGGCCTTCTTGATCTTTACCTTGAAGGCCTTCTTCACCAATCTCTACTACATTGATACAACAGGTTTGAGCCCGAATGGCATAACATTGTAGCAATATGTACCTCGACTTGTAATGAATGAGGTCTTTTCCATATTTTAAGGTTTCATCCTTATGTAATTGTACACAGAATACGCATCCATGAATCTGAAAATCTCATACACAGTGGTGGCATCGGCTAGCTAGTCAATTCAAAAAATTATAGTGATCCTTGGGGCAAGATTTATTAAGATCGGTGGATGCACATGCACCACACTCATTCTTTTTTTGGACCCTAACTACATTGGAGAGATAACTTGGATATTTCACATCTTTATTGAAGTTTTCTTTCTTCCGATTGTTAACTTAGTTTTGAATATCCATATTTTTTTCCTTTAAAAACACATGACATTTCTTATTGATGGGCTTTACGTATTACACAATATTGAGTTCATAGTAGAGGATAACTAAATCTATCCTTGGCATGTTTGCATGTCTTCAGGCAAACACGTTATTTATCTACCTTAGGAAATCTACCAATTCCTTTTGAAGAGATGGATCAAGCGATGATCTGATCTGGTATGTCACTTCTTCAAGCCTACACTGCTAAAGATAATGTAATACGTCAAGATGATGTTCTTATCATGGAATAAAAAATGCATATTCTCTGTTAAAGTGGTCATCCATGTGTCAATGATGACCTCCAATGAAATTGTTCCCAAAAGATACACCTTCTCCCCTCTAAAACCAACAACGACCTATGATACGCTTCAAGCTTTATGTCCGTTAATCTCATCTTCTTGAAATTGTCATAGAAAAGCACTTCTACATAATTGCCATTATCTACCAAGATTCTTGATACGCTACTTTCACGGGCCATCCTGGTGATGACTAGTGGGTCATCAAGTGGATACAATACACAAGACATATCGTCTTAAAAAAACAAGAATAAGAAGATAATTATTTACCTTTCGAGGGCAGACCTCTATTGCCTCGGTGTAAAAGCGAGTTTTTTAATTTCTTATAGTTTATTTATTTTGGCATATCTCATTACAAATCTAAGAAAAAACATCCACATATTCTTCCATGAACATTAAATACAAGTTAGTGACTGAGCAACATTTCGGAGTTCGAACGCGTTGAAATCGTCACTACCCTATTTAGAGGTATATGTTATTAAGGTTTTTTTATTTAAACTTACAATTTATTTTGGTATGTGTTTTAATTATTCGAGGAATTTTTATAAAATCATTTACGAAAATAATTTTTTTTTGTTTTTTATCTCCTTAGAACGAGATGTGTCTCTTGTTAGAACGAGACCTAATTCTTATTCGAACGAAGTAGGTATCTAGTTGGAATGAAGGTTTGAGTTTGTTGGAATGAAGTTCAAATGAGCTTCAGATGGGGTCTTTTTATTTGATAGAGGTCCACACGTTGGAAGGCCATTGGATGTTCATTGGAATAAACTAGACTATTCGTTCAAACGAGTCTGGGATTTATTGGAACAAAGCCTTTATTTTGTTTCAAACGAAGGTCCATTTTCATTCGAATAAACTTCATCACCTGAAAATCATGTTTTCTATAAAATGGATTCTCGTGGACTGATTTTCCTAGAACTTTTGGAAAAAAAAAATCATTTTGTAAAGCTATCCCAAAAGTATCACAAGTTTTTTTTTGCAAAAACACTTTTGGTTTGCCAAATCATATTGCCTATAATGATTTTTTGAGTTTACTCAAACCCTTGTATAATTCTTTTATATGCATGGTCTTTGTGGAGATTTGATCTCTATTGCTGACGAAGAAAGGAACCTTTTTTTCCTGAGGGTTATCGGTGGATACCGAGGCAAAAGTTATTTGATGTGGACTGTGTTAGACAGTGTCGTATCTGTTGAAAATTTGAAGACCATTACCTCATTATACTTAGTGGATCTCTAATCTTGAATAGTGATGAAAAAAGGTTTTGCCTGCAAAGGATTTTTTATCAATTCTTTTTCTATTCCGTTTGATTGTTTGGGTTGGTATTTTAGATTTGGACTTTATCTTGCATGCTCACCTCATTCTAATCAAGATAAAATATGTCTAAAAATTGGATATTTTGTGTGCGTAAACTGAAATATAAGTGAATCCATATAACCCACATTTTCAAATTCATATCAAAGACGATTACACTAATTTATTGTGTGAACTTTATTTAGGGATTATATGGATAACTTGTACAATAGGGTGTCTATTTTTTATGGGCCTAATTATGATTATTGTAAAGCTCGAATGGGGTTGGTACTAAAATTTATTGACTAGCATTTATGGGTTATTTATGAAAGAGAGTGGACACTTCCCACTTTGACTAATGATGATGTCATAAATCTTAAACTTGTCACTGCTTGGATAGAGAACGACTTTAAAAGGAGTAATTTTAACTCCCAAGGCTTGAGTACAAGTTTTGGTGAAGTCACTCTCGATGAGTTTCGTTTTATTATGATGTGTACCACTCATAAGGATGCGTGGGGTATCCTCCAACTCACTCACAAGAGTACCAATGTTGTAAAAGATTCCAAGAATCAAAATTTCATCACGTAGATTGATACCATTACCATGCTATAGACTAAAACATTTTATGAATTCTATGCACGATTATAAGATATTGTTAACTTTAGTTTTAATTTGGGTGAGAAAATTCCTGAGATAATGGTAGTAAGAAGATTTTGATATATTTTCCCTCCCACTTTATTCCAAAAGTTAGGTCCTTAATTCTTTGGGAATCTTATATAATCTTAGGTTAGAAGAACTTGTAGGAGATCTTCAAACATATGAAATTGATATGTTCCCCAAAAATCAAAGGATGAAAGAAAAATGGATTGCTTTGAAATCTGAGCCTGTAAAGAAAAAGGAGGTTTATGACTCCTAATTTATTTTTTATCTCAATGATCTTGCTATTTTTACCAAAAAATTCAAAAAAACTCTTAAACTTAGAAATAAAAATACTTCCAAAGAAAATAAACGTTTTGAGAAAGACAAAAATTTTAAGTCGGGCAAGTATGATTTTGATAAAGCGAGAGGAAAGTACCTTAAGAAACGTGAGGAGAGATGATATGAGTGAGAAGGTAAAGGTCACAAAGACCACGAGTGTGCTACGAGGCTTAAGAGACATGGCAAAGGCACAACCACCTACAATGATGCTCTTAGCGATAGTGGTGTCGAGTCGCTGGATTTCGAGGATTAATCACCGCATGGAGGTAAATTCACCACGTTCATGGGTAGTCAGGTTTGCACATAAAGTATGTCTCACACCGATGGGGACATTTCTAAACATCATAACCTAGATAGTGAGTCAAATAATTTTGAATAGAGTGAAGGAGATGATGTTTTGAGTTAGGGAGAACGTGCTCTCCAACGTACCTACTCCGAGCCTTATATAGAGTCATTTAAAACTAAAAAGAAAAATAAGAATTTCGCTCTTAAGGTGTTATCCTTGGAGAAGGGTTTGAAGGAGTCTAGAGAGATCTAGACCTTGGTAAGGATTTCTTTGCCTGAGAAACTGGATTTGATGGGGAAGAAAAGAGTGACTTAACCAAAAAAGTGGCTAATCTTACGAGAAATATTTAAGATTCATTGGAAACTCGTGAGAAAAATGAACCCCTTGTATCCTAACTCAATAAAGTTATATAACATTCCTAGGAGGTTAAGGATACTATAGAGGATACATCAAAGAAGGATGGGAACATTTTTCTCGATCCCGCTTTAGGTTTTAAGTGTAAGCAAGGAATAGGTTATGATAATCCATTCGCTTCTCATGCCATACCCAAACTGGTTCCTATGTTTGTGGTGGATCCATATGGGAATCAAAAAACCCACCAAATAGATTTTAATCTAAATGAGATAACCAAAGTAGAGCCAAAAAAATTTATGTTTGCACCCATTACAAAAGGAAAGGTCACCTTCGTAAATTTTTCTACAAGTTAGGAAGAACTCCATGTACACATACTCTCATGCACTCCTATATTGACTTTGGTTGTCTTAGAAAGCATGTTGAGTTCCTAGTCAAGACTTAAAAAAACTTAATATAAGAATTTTAAAGGATGTCCATGCCTTTTGAGAACATTTTCAATGCTACGACTAGATCCAATAATGATAACAATAAACAAGAGGGTACAATTTCTTGGGTACTTAAGAATGACGAAAAAGGTCATGTTGTCTATGTATAAGATATTTCTCAATTCTATTTTGATACTAGGTGCTCTAGGAACATGAAAGTTGATAAGTCATAATTTACCAACCTTGTAGATGGCGAGGAAGGCAAAGTCATCTCTAGAGATGAGAATAGGTCTAGCATTTTAGGATGTGGTTTTCTTGAGATACCCGAATTTCCTAAGCTAGATGATGTGTTGGATGTAAAAGTATTAAAAGGTAACCTAATTAGGATAAGCCAACTTTGCATTGCAAACTTTATGGTAAAGTTTTATCAGTGCGAGTGTAACATGTATGATCGATCGAGTGAACTATTACTACATAGATAGAGGACGGGGGATAATTTCTATAGGACCATTCCTAAGTCACCTTTGTATTCAATAATGATAATGTGTCATCTATGGACCTTTGGAATCAATTATTAGGTGATGTCAATTTTAGATATCTTGAGATATTAGTGAAGAAAGACCTAGAGCGTGCCTTACCATCACTCGAGAAACCAACTTCCTCGATTTATCGTCCTTAATAACAAGGAAAACAAATCAAGTGACACCATCAAAAGTTGAATACCATTACCAACCCACATGTGTTTGAGTTAATACACATGGAACTTATAGGTCCTACGCATATAGAGAGCATTCATGGTAAGAAGTATATCCTAGTAATGGTCAATGAATTTTTTAGATACATTATCATTTGGTTTCATAAATAAAAGTATGATGCAATTGAGTTCCTAATAACCAAGTGTCATTTCCTACAAAACCAACAAAGTGTCACTATTAATCAGATGTGTAGTGATAACAACACTAAATTTAAATAAGATGGAGTGGATAACTTTTTAAATGAAGTTGACATCAAATATGAGTATTTGTGCATTCGTACTCCTTAAAAAATGGCATTGTTGAGAGGAAGAATTGAAAAATTAAAGAGATGTATAGATCCAGGATTCTTAGGAGAAAGGTTACTAATCATTTTTGGGTAGAGGCAGTTAATAATGCATGCCACAAGGTAAATATGGTATATCTACATACACACACGGTATACACTCCATATGAGCTACGGATAGGGAAGAAATCCAACCTATCATCTTTTTGAGTTTTTTGAGGTACTTGATATATCCTTAGAGATGGAGTGCACATACGAAAGTTTGACACCAAAAGAGATGAAGGAATATTTTTGGGGTATTCATCATCGAGTAGAGTCTATAGGGTGTATAACGATGAAATCTCTAAGGATATGGAATCAATAAACTTCACGATTAGAGATGATGATGAGATTACATAAATTCATCATCCTAACTCCAAGTGTGAGAACAATGCACCCCCTAGTGACGATCTTATTTCTCCCTTTACTACCTCGATTGACCTTACTCTTGATTTAGAGGATCCACCCCTCGAGATTCGAAGAGTCATGAACCCTCCCACATGATATCCCACACTAGTTATAAAGACTCACACTCAAATAGAGAATGTGATTAGATATTTTAGTTACACCTCCTTAGTAGAGCCCAAGAGTGTGAAAGAAACACTTAAGGATGAGCATTGGATATATTATATGCAATATGAGTTTCTTAAGCTTCGTAAGAATGATGTTTGGGAATTAGTCCCCCGACTTAGTGAGAATAATGTGATTGGCATGAAGTGAATATAAAAGAATAAAATGGATGAGATGGTACCATACTTCACAATAAGACTAGTTTGGTTGATCATGGCTACACACAGATTGGGGGTGTAGACTTTGAAGAGACATTCACTTCTATTACTAGGATCGATTTCATCGAATTATTACTCGCCATAGCACATCATCTACGATTTAAGTTATACTATATGGATGTCAAGAGTGACTTCCTTACTAGAATTCTGTACGAGGAAGTTTACGTGGAATAACCAAAGGGATTTCAATACCCAAAGCATTGTAGACACATTTTTTATCTTAAGAAGGCCGTGTATGGTTTAAATCAAGAACCTCGTGCTTAGTACGAGAGACTCACTTCTTATCTCTTATATTTTGTCTTCAAAAGAGGGGGAGTGGATAAAACATTATTTTTAAGAAGAAAGAGTGATTCTATCTTAGTTGCCCAAGTCTAAGTGAATGAAATAGTAATTTAAACCACGTATTACGAACATGCTCACATCGTTAAGGAGGAAATTAAGAGTGAGTTTGTGGTGAGCATGCTACATAAACTTACGTTCTTCCTAGGTCTTCGAGTCCATCAACTTGCAGATGGGATATACATATCTTAATCCAAAATATGCTAGGGACCTAGAGAAGAATTTTGGTTTATACTCCGCTAAGCACTCACACACATCCATAAGTACCTCAACTAAGCTTAACAAAGACACTTTAGGTAAGGACATGGAGAAAACTCATTATACGATCATGATAGGTAGTATTCTCTACTTAACTTCTAGTCATCCCGACATTGCTTTTAGCATTGAATTTTTGCACGTTACTAAGAATCCCCAAAAGAGTGTCACATTCTCTCACTTAAATGTATAATTAAATACTTGAGTTTCACTCTTTACTACGATATTTGGTATTCCTTTGATATTGATAACCATTTGTCAACTTATTCGAATGATAATTGGGCCCAGGATGTTGATGTTTGTTGAAGCACCTCGGGTGGATGCATTTACTTTGGGAGTTCTCTTGTCTTTTAGTTGAGCAAGAATTAAAACCCCATTTCTGTGTCCACGACGGAGGTCGAGTACATCACCGCCGAGAGTCATTTCACACAAGTCTTATGGATGAAGACAATGTTGGAAGATTATGGGACTACCAAAGGAACAATGACTATTTCTTGTGATAATACAAGGGCAATTCATATATCTCGTATTCTGGTCTAACATTCTCGTAAAAAGAACACTAGCATTCGTGGGCACTTTATTACTAATCTTATTGAGGAGACGATCATTTCCTTAAGCTTCGTGAACACTAAATGTCGATTAGCTAATATTTTCACGAAACCTTTAGATGCATGTAAGGACATTTTTCTCATGTCCGAAATGTTTCATTTATTTATGTCGTACGCCGCTACATTTGGCACGTTACCTCACGATCTCACATGACAGCCTCTATCTGAATTCCAGGAATCAAGCATGCATTATCTCCACTAATATGTCCCTCATCTGCATCAACGACTTCACGTTCCTTGATTGTAGGCTCGTAATGCAAGTGGAACGCAAGAGAAGTCAAATCAGTGAAACAAGGCATGATAGGGATGTTCAAGGGAAAATTGGTAATTTTACAGCCACCGTCCGGAGGACCGATCAACTGGAAAGTTGAAGATCTTGCCGCAACAAAGATACTAGAAGAAACGACACCTCAATCCGAGCTATGGTGAACAAGTTATGGCCCGTTGAAAATGGAGATATGTTCATTGAAAATTCAGGGAATTTTTCTAAGTGTTTAAGCACCTTTCCCAGCACACTTTCCCGAACCCAACCCCAAACCGGTTCGGGGGGCGAACCGGTTCGCAGGGGTACCCGAACCGGTTCAGGGTACCTGTACACTGGATAGAATTTCAGCATTTTAAGATCGTGGGTCTCTTCATGTATTTCGCTATAAATACCAACTTCGGGAGAGTTGTTTTGCAAGACTTTAGAAGACGTTTTTGAGAGTCCAAATACATCTAGTCTTCATATTTTTGAGTCCTAAGACTCATGTTTTGATTCACACATCCTTGCCAAATATTTGTGAATCCTTTTTCAACCCAAGAACACAACTTTGGTTTGTCCAACCCTTGTGGAGGAGATCGTTCTTCTTCTTCATTGCAGCCCTACTGGAAAGGGATAATTCCAGCCGCGACTACAGAATCCGATACCCGAGGGTAATTCTTAGTCAACTTGTATTTTCATTGTAATCCGATTGTAAGCCGTTTTCTTACAAATTATAGTGAAAATAAATGGTTTTGCCCATGTGGGGGATTTTTCCTTAATTGCATGTGTTTGAATGTTCTTTCGTAGATTATCAATTTATTCAATCACATACTGCTGCATGTTTAAGGTTTGTTTGTGTTAAAAGGGTTTTATATATAATTTGATCATTTGAACGCAAGCACACACGTCTTCAATTTGTTTTATCATGCATGCTATATTTTATTTGATAAATCATCTAGATGCATGTCTTAGGGTTTAACTAAAATTTGGGTTTAATTAAAATTGGTTTTTATTTGAGAAGTCGCAATATTTCCGCTGTAGCTGCACTCTCAAATTGGTATCAGAGCGGGTTACTCTAAATTATCGAGTGATCTTGATTTTTAAAGTTTTTTTTCCTGATACCATTTGACTTCTCACATCGTCAAATTGGTATCAGAGTGGGTTACGCTAATTTATCATGTGATCCGGATTTTTTGAGGATTTATTTTTTTGATACAATTTGACTTCTCACGTCTTCAAATTGGTATCAGAGCCTGTTGCACTAAGTTATTGTGATTTGATTCTGATTTTGCACAAAGATGGCTTTTAATGGTTTTGATGATCTTCGATGTCAAATTTTTGAAAAAAATAATTGGAAAATTCACACGAACTCTTGCTTTAAATCTTCTGTTGAAAACGAATATGAGAAGTGTCCTTGTTGTGAGGGTGTTGGTCACACGTTACATGAGTGTACCACAAATTTAAAGAAGAAATTGAATAAACCGATTTCTCATGTTTCTACCCTTAGTGATTGTGATTCGGAAGAAGAAGTGTTTTATGCTTCTAGGCGAGAGTTTCCCATCCATGTGATTAGTGATGATAGTGAAGGTGATGGGAGTGTGGATGAAAGTGAGGAGGAAAGTGTAGATGAGCATGACTTGCAAACTGCTTTCAATGAACTTTATGCTAAAACTTTGAAAACAAAGAAAGAAAATTTGAAATTGAAAGCTCAGTTGAAAGAGTGTGCCATAAAAAATAATGATTTTTTAGTTGAAGAACTTAGGGCTCATGTGAAAATTTTGAAAGAGAAGCTTGAGTACGTCGAGGGTGAGAGAGATAGTCTTAGAGGGTTGATGGAGACTATGAAAAAGGAGCTTTTAGAGTTTGAGGATTCTAAACGAGTACTTGAATCTAGGATAGGTGAACTTGAGGTGAAATTAAAAGATTCAAGTAAAGTGAAATTTGATTTGGAGTCTAGGTCTGAAAAACTTGATAAGATTTTAGGCACAGTCGAGATCAAAACGGATAGGGGTGGGATTGGTCTTGAAAAATATGTTGCACCCATTCCCACACGTGTAAGAGAGCCTCCTAGGTTTGTTAAGAAAGAGGCACCTAAAGTTGTTAGGAAAGCACCCCTTAAGAACATTGTGAGAGAACCTTCTAGGATCATTAGGAGAGACCCACCTAGGCAAATTCGGAAAGAGCAACCGATAAATTTGAGGAGAGGGCCACCTTTAGGTAACACACACCGCCGGAGTTACACTTGCACACATTGCGGTAGGCAAGGTCATCTTAGGCGATTTTGTTACAAGCTTTTAAATGGACCTAGGAAGGTTAATAAAAGAATAAATTCGATTCCCAAAACCCCCCACACTTTGTTACACATCAATTTGGGTTAGAAAATCGGATTTAGAGGCTTATGGTTTATTTGTCCACGATTCCCGTTTGCTTGCACGTGATTCACCCCATGTGAAATCTTTTGGTTGATTGTGGTTGCATGTTTGTCATACACTAGTTGTGGTTTCATGATATATTTTTACTAGTGTGATGACTTGTACTTTTTGTATAAATTCTTGTTTTTGAATTTTTTTGAAAAATACAAAAAGATTTTATTTTGATAAAATTTTGAGAAAATCTAAAAAGATTTTTGTATTGCACCGTTTATGGATGAACACTTTGGATGACCAAGTCACAACATCATTCCATTTTTTTCATGTGACTATTTGATAGTGTTTTGAGATAATAGGTTAATTCATCCTTGTGCTTTATAATGTTTGGAGTCATTAAGATGTAATTAAGTGTTACTTCCTACATGTTTGACTCATGTTTCCTTTATTGCACACATGCACGGATTTGTTTGATTATTGTGCTTGTCTTATCACATGTTGGTTGGGTGTTTTCATCTCAATCCTGTCTTTAAAACAAACCAAGCGCGATAATTTTTTATAAGGAAATTGTGCATATAAAAACCGTGTTGTGAGTTTGTGTGCTTTGTTTGAATAACGGGGAGGGGCTGCGAAAGGTAATTATCTATCCTTTGCGCAAAATCCACCGTTAAAAAGGACCTAAAAAATTGAGGAATTTTATTATCCGAGGTCCAAAGAGGTTAAAAGAGCCCAAAAAAATTGAAAGGCAATAAAAAGATATTCATCCCAAAAAGGGGCAATTTAGGTTTTTGCACCAATTCTCCAATGTTTGAGAATTTAGATTACCTCTAAAAGAATATATATATATGAGGGAGTTTGGTTGGAGAATTAAAACGGGTTTGCACGTCCTTGAAATTTTTGAAAATGCGCTATACAGTTTTGGGCGTTATTGGTGTGAAAATCATTTGATTTTGATTTGTTGATTTGCATAAAACGATGTCATCTAAATTCAACAAACGTTTACACTTAAGGATACCTTTGACGTTCTTTCGTTAGGAGTACACGTATGCATCGTGCACATATGATTGATTGAGTTGATTTACCTATCGAATGTGTTCACACCCATGCATTCCATTTCCATGACTTGGTTGTTTGAGTCTAAATCCATGGTGTGATTTTTGTTTCATATTTGTTCATATTGGTATCTTATTTTTGTATGAAAAATTTGAAAAATTCAAAAATAGTTTGAGAATATTTGTTTGAGCATCTCCTTGCAAGAGAACGATTACCATATTATTTGATGCCCTGTTTTGTATACCGTGACACCCCGATTTTGCGTATTTGATTCATTCTTCTTTTTTGTCTATTTGGGGACATCATAAAAAAGGGGAGAAAGAATTATCTTATTCTGGGGGAGTTTGAATTTTGGGGGAGTTTTTGGGAGTTTTTGAGATTTGACTTATGCGTTCATCATAAATTCGTATCCATGTTTATCTCATTTCAAACTCGATAAGTCACTTGGTATTTTGCTTTATCTCATGTGTGTAGGTACTACATTGATAATCACTAAATTGCACACCCTGATGAGAAAAAATTTGAGATTCCTGACGATTTGAAGAACAAACGATGAAGACTATTCACTTGTACCTTTTCCAGTTTTGGGTTCATGGGAGGGTAGATTTGTATAGGCAATTTCATATTTGATAATTCGGATTTTTTATGTATGTACCGGCATAGACATAGGGGGAGATTTGTAAGGACATTTTTCTCATGTCCGAAATGTTTCATTTATTTATGTCGTACGCCGCTACATTTGGCACGTCACCTAACGATCTCACATGACGGCCTCTATCCGAATTCCAGGAATCAAGCATGCATTATCTCCACTAATATGTCCCTCATCTTCATCAACGACATCACGTTCCTTGATTGTAGGCTCGTAATGCAAGTGGAACGCAAGAGAAGTCAAATCAGTGAAATAAGGCATGATAGGGATGTTCAAGGGCAAATTGGTAATTTTACAGCCACTGTCCGGAGGACCGGTCAACTGGAAAGTTGAAGAGCTTGCCGTAACAAAGATACTGGAAGAAACGACACCTCAATCCGAGCTTCGGTGAACAAGTTATGGCCCATTGAAAATGGAGATATGTTCATTGAAAATTCAGGGAATTTTTCTAAGTGTTTAAGCACCTTTCCCAGCACACTTTCCCGAACCCAGCCCCAAACCGGTTTGGGGGGGGAGAACCGGTTCGCAGGGGTACCCGAACCGGTTCGGGGTACCTGTACGGTGGATAGAATTTCAGCATTTTAAGATTGTGGGTCGCTTCATGTATTTCCCTATAAATACCAACTTCGGGAGAGTTGTTTTGCAAGACTTTAGAAGACGTTTTTGAGAGTCCAAATACATCTAGTATTCATATTTTTGAGTCCCAAGACTCATGTTTTGATTCACACATCCTTGCCAAATATTTGTGAATCCTTTTGCAACCCAAGAACACAACTTTGGTTTGTTCAACCCTTGTGGAGGAGACCATTCTTCTTCTTCATTGCAGCCCTACTGGAAAGGGATAATTCCAGCCGCGACTATAGAATCCGATACCCGAGGGTAATTCTTAGTCAACTTGTATTTTCATTGTAATCCGATTGTAAGCCGTTTTCTTACAAATTATAGTGAAAATAAATGGTTTTGCCCCTGTGGGGGATTTTTCCTTAATTGCATGTGTTTGAATGTTCTTGCGTAGATTATCAATTTATTCAATCACATACTGTTTCATGTTTAGGGTTTGTTTGTGTTAAAAGGTTTTCATATATAATTTGATCATTTGAACGCAAGCACACACGTCTTCAATTTGTTTTATCCTGCATGCTATATTTTATTTGATAAATCATCTAGATGCATGTCTTAGGGTTTAACTAAAATTTGGGTTTAATTAAAATGGGTTTTTATTTGAGAAGTCGCAATATTTCCGCTGTAGCTGCACTCTCAATGCAATTAGACTTGAGAATATTGGGAAGTCTTTGGATATTTGTTCCATTGATTAAGTTTGGGCATTGCATCTAGTATAGGGTGATTATCATGTTGCTATCTTTTGGCCCTGTTACTATATTTTATTTCATGTTTATATTTTTGAAAAATAAAAAAAATTATTTTCTTTGAGATAAAGTTTGAATTTTTCAAAAAGATTTTATTTTTTGTAAAAATTTTGAAAAATTCAAAAAGATTTTTGTATTTTGGTTTTCACCATATACGGATGTAAATTTAAGATGTTCGAATAACAATTACATTCCATCCATTCATGTGAATAATTCATGGTGTTTTGTTACATGGCTTCATTTTTTATTGTTCGTAATTTTAATGCTTTTTAAAATGGGATTAATTAGAATTAATTGTGGGATAAATTGATAATTAATTCGAATTTAAATATTACTCGGGACTAAAGTAATATGTGATTTAAGTTGAATATTACTAAGTGACTAAAATTAATATATATGACTGTGACTTTACATATGATTATGATTTTATAAATTGTCGCGAGAGACCAATACGACAATTATGATAATTAAGTCGGGATGCACATGTGAGTCGTGTTAGTACTATTTTTAGTGAAATAAAAAGTAAAAGATTTTTATGTCATCCAAATGGTCATTTTGACTGCACCAAAGTGTTCGGAAGCGTTTAAATAGTCGAAAAATCCTACTAAAGTTTTTGATTTGGGTCTCGTGGCATCTTGGAGACAAATAGACACCCCATAGGGGTATTACACTCATTTTACAGGGGAAGTGATTAGTACCCACGAAAATTGACGATTATTTTTCAGTCTAAAAAGGTGGTAGATTCATAGTTTATTCACAAAACTTAGAGATAAATCTATTGAGGAGAGAGGTGGGCTTATCTAGGAGAAGAAGAGATCTCTGGGAAAAACCAAGCGGTTAAGAGACACCTTACACCACCACCACCACCACCACCGAAAGTTGATCAGAAAAAGAAAGAAGGAGTCAGAGAACAATCTTCTCCAAGGGTTCAGACCTATTAATTAGAGGCAAGTGATTAATTACTGCAAGTTCTAACATGTATTTTTTCCATGTTATATTGTTTAGAAAATTCTGAAAAGATATATGAATTAAAATGCTTTTTGATGAATCCGTGAAATGAGAATTATGAAGGATAAATCTCTTTTTAAATATATGGTTAAATCAAAAAATTTGGGAATCATTTGGTAAAAGAAAATCTGGGATTTTTATATTGTTCTTGGAGAAATAATGAAATAAGGATTTTCTGAAAAGTAGGAGAATTATCTTGTTTAATCCAAATCTATTGATATTTTAGGATTGTTTAGTGATTGGAAATTATTTAGATATGTTGACATATCATGTAGAATAAATTATGAGGAGTTTGGGACTTTAAAATATATTATTTGAGAATTGAAATGATTAAACCCGTAAGCTAGTTTTTGAAGATTTGCCCATACCTGTTGGATCGATCGATCGACTCAAGAATGTCAAACGATCGACTGGATCGATCGATCGACCACTCCTGAATTTTGATAATTATTTTGTTTTAAGTTTTGATTAAAGCCCATCTTGTATAAATATTTTGTGGTGACTAATTGAATAAATTGGTATTTAAAGAAGGGCAATAGGGTATACTTAAGACATGAAAAATATTATTTTGTATGGATGAAATGGGGGAATTAAAGGAGTATGAATTAAATACGTTACGAAGGGGAAAATATATATATATATATATATATATATATATATATATATATATATATATATATATATATATATATATATATATATATATATATATATTGGGATTTAAATCGAATAGAGGAGAATTATTATTACCGGAATAACCTTAGGCTTATGTGGGATTAACCCTAATAGGTGAAATAAATGGTTAAGACTAAATTATGGATTAACGAGAAATAAACCTCATAGAAGATGATTTTTAATTTAGAGAAATTTGGATGTTGTGATGACATGGACTTATAGAACGTGAGTGATTGCCTACTAAATTTATATGAGAATTAAATGACTACCGTTTGAGTGGTGAAAGAAGCTCGTGAATATAATTTAAGAAGTAAAGTCATAATCAGTAAATACGTAGAATATGTGAGACAAAAATACTACATATGGAAATGTTTATATGGGTTGTGTGTGTACCTTATTGTTATTATATATAAGTAGGATGAATACCTATATTATCTATATTGTGTGTATAACATACCTATGTTGCTTGCTATCGAGGTGGAGGTTTCACGTTGTGCATGGTCTTATCTCGATTGGACCCATTTGGGAGGTTTTAGATTTGTACACTTAGCTTAGGAACTTGGTATGTTCTATCGTGATGAATGATAGTTTCGACGGTTGAATGGGAGCGTAGGAATGTGCGTGACCCATTTAACTAGGAAATATGCTCGCCTCCAATATTTGTGTTATGAGATTGATGGTTCGTGAGGGATGCCAAAATAATTTTCCATTATGTAGTGAGTGATGAACCAGGACATGATAGCAAAGTATGCATGCACCGCAGTTATGTTTAAGAGGTCCCCTATTAGTATATATAATCGTGTGATAAATATATATGGTGTGATGTAATCTACAAGGAGAGAATTGTAGATTAAACTATATATGGTGATGCAATCTACTGTGTAAAATTTGTATATTAACATATATGTACTATGAGGTAATTTACTATGTGAAACAGTAGATGAAAATGGATAATGAAATTTCATTCAATTAAGTAAGTGAACACTTAAATCCCAAAGTTGGGGAGTCCTAGTTCATTATAAAGATAAATGAACATATTTATTTATCACAAGTATTATGTGGGAAATACGGGGAAACTGATATGGGATAGAATCCTAAGTGATAAACCTTAAAATGGGAAATAATAAGGACGTTAAGATTACACACTAGATGAGAGGTGAGAATTTTCAAGCGAGAGCCCGAGAATCTAACATGTACATAATACATGCTTAATTGCATCTGTTAAGCACTTTCTATTTTTAAAATCTTTTATAATCGGGCTCTGATCCGCTTCCTTGCATATTCTCTTCTCTTTGTATATTGTACCTCAGGTGTCCAGTATCTGGGACGCCGACATAGATTATGGAGATTTCGACGAGTTATAGCTGCTATTGGAGAGGAAATTTTCTTAGACGCTTCCATTTAGTTGATTCACACATATGTAGTGTCTATTCTCATGTAGGGCATGTCGACCAAGATTTAGTTATTTCATTTCCATTCCAGACTACTGTAATAATTTATGTGTGTACTGTTGATTTTGACTGCATTTGATAGTATTGAAATATATTTTAAGTGGAGAGTTATTCCAGACACATTCATTCTGATTATATTTAGTTGTGTTGTGATGTGATGTTACTTATGATTATTTCATATTGTGGAATGGTTTTAATTAAATTAAAAATGCAAAAAAAAAAAAATTGACACTAGCTTAATTAATTATCAGGTGACTTAGTAAAGAAAAATATTTTTTGACAGTGAAGATAAGAATGAACCAACTATATACTCTAATTTAATTGGGTACAGGATTGATCAATCGGTATTTAATTAGGCGGGGTGTTACAGGTGGTATCAGAGCATCAGGTTCTAGTGTCCTTAGGATCTGTACAACTTTTTACATTTTTGCGTAGCGTTCTTTGATGTAGAGACCTATTATTAGGATATTGTATTATGACATACATGCTCCTGCCAGGAAATTAAAGCGATGATATTCTTGCATGAACTCGGTCGGGCATCTAGGTCTAGCGAGGGTCATTAGAAGAATAGCAACAGGAGGACTCAACCAAAGATTTATAGCTTTTGGGAAATAATGATTGAGATAGAACTCACCAAAATTATTGTTCAGGATGAGGACAATAAACGAGTTGTTCCAGTACTATAGTCTCCCAAGCACTATCATGGATGACGTTTGTGCCGTTCCAAACTAACCCAACACGGTCAGTGAAGGGTGAGGAAGTCAAAAGGACTTTTATGAAGGAAGCAATCGAAATCCAATTATTTAGGGTGAAGTGTAGTAACACCCAGGCCTTGTAAAATTTCGAGCAAAATTTTTACTTATAGGAGCAAGCTAAAGTGATGAGCGACAGACATCTCATATAGAGAAGCATATGTGAAGATAAAATTAGAAATTTTGGTGTATGGTTCGATCGTGAAATTTTCCATTTGTTATTTTAACTGGGATTTGTATGGAACTTCAAAATTTATTTCATATGGGCAAGAAAGAAAACCCAACGCGAGAGATCTGTCAACTTGCTTAATGAACTTCTTACCCAGCGACTAAGGGGTATATTTAAGACAAGAAGAGTTCCTTGATGAGAAAGGGCTCATGAGATAAATACTAAAGTGTGGGTGAGAAATATGATGAAGAAGACTAGGTTCAATGTTGTCAAGGAATTTGTAATCGTTTCCAGAAGAAGGGGAGCCGAGTGGGTTGGGGAAAACCTACCTGAAGGATAAGATTGAATTCAATAGTGATAGTGAAACATTATCGGAAGGCATACCCAGTAGGGGGACCTATTTAAGTCCTTACTGAGCAACGGTGAATTTAAACAAGACTAGCGTGGTCAACAATGTGTTCCATGGGAACATTGGAGCAAAAGGAACAACAAAGATAGAAATGGGAAGATTAGATTACTATGTTCGAGAGAAGGACCTTCCAATATACGGTCAGTAGGACCGGTGACGGGGAAATGGCTCGAAAAATCTCCCTACGTGTAGCGAGTGGGACTACCAGTATTGAATGTGTCCACGTTAAGAAGTGGGGACGATAAGTTTGCGAAT
Source organism: Sambucus nigra (assembly GCA_949130495.1). Taxonomy (NCBI): domain Eukaryota; kingdom Viridiplantae; phylum Streptophyta; class Magnoliopsida; order Dipsacales; family Adoxaceae; genus Sambucus; species Sambucus nigra. The sequence goes on along the minus strand of OX422213.1, from coordinate 163,699,390 downwards.
GGTAAATTATAGAAGTTAAGCATAATAACTGGACGAATGAGATTTTTAGGTGAAGAATTGGTTTAAAAGGATTGGACCTACGAATTTACAACCCGAGAAGTGGTAGGTTTAGCCAGAGAATTGAGGCCTAGAGATTTTGGGCCAATATTTCAGAGATGGACACAAAACAGAATAAATTGCCCATAACGAGGAGGGGGTAACAATTGGGAGAAATACTTGATGAATAATAATTTTAGATACTCATGGGTCGTGTTGTTATCTACGTGATAGGAACCTACGAATTCGGTAAGACTGATGAAGTTTTCTTTCATCCTTGTGAGCAAATGATTAATTAAAGTGAAAAGTGTGTCACGGTATATATACATGAATTGTTTACACTAAAGTTTATGTGTGAGTCGCGTATAGTGGGTATGTTACTTTTAACAATTTGGTTACAAACGTATTTATGGGTATTTAGATTTTGATGTTACCGTGAGCAAGCCGAGTAGGCACTACGAGCATATTTTATTGTTATAAGTTACTACTTCTTTGAGTTAACATGTAGAGCCAATTATGGTAAGGTGTAGTGATTACTTACCAGATGTTTAAATGAAGATAGATTGAGTGATAAGACTATCACATCGGATACTCCGGATGGGTAATATTACTCTTGAGACGCGCCACCTGAAGTAGGGTCGGGCCTATAATTATATTTATGAAAATTTCAGGGTATTATAGACTTCAATAAGTGTGTAGTAATTGATTTACTGATCTGACTCGGGATACGATGGGTTCTTTATCAAGCAACGAGATATAAACCATTATATATATAACGTCGTGAACTTGGAATAGTGAGAGCTCCATATATCATGTGATTTCTAAGTGACATAAGTAGATTTATGTGTCAACCTACGGAGAGTGTGAGATGGTACATATTATGGACTGAGGGCCTTACGAATCTCGATAACTGACTATGTTAGGTAGTAGTGTATCGGGGGGGTTCCTTGTTTGGATTTTTCTTTGCGAGACATCCCACGCATAAAACTAACAAACATCAGAAGTTGGAGAGAAGTTTGGACGGTAGTTCATGGGATTCTTACCTCAGTTACTCTAACATACGAGAATATAATAGAGAATTCCAGTTTGATGTCGAAATATATTTCATTTTATAATAATGAGCAAAGCATAGGGTGTATGGGCACCCTAGGTAATTGAATCTTGATTTGGTTCCCATTTGGAACGTATGGGATAAGTAAATGAATATAGAAGTAGAGATATTAGGAATTGAGGGTATGATCACAAGAACAGTCTTGTATTAGGTAGTATATTATGATTGTCATGGGAATTTGACAACATTTATCCAGGGGAATTGAAGTTTATGAAGCACCTTATACCTTTGACTTGCTTAAGTCTATATTGTATAAGTGTTCATCTAGTTTGGAAATAGTGACAAAATTGGTTGTCCATCCTAGAATCCAAAAAGCCTCAGAACTTATCTCTCTAATTCTCTTCAATGATCCATGAAGGTCAAAATTGAATCACACTACACACAATTAGAAGTGCATTCATGTGTATATATTGCTTAAAAATGAGTGTGTGATTAATTCCCATTAAAATGTGGTTTTAATTATTTTTTGGGAATTTTTTAAACATTTTTAAACATTTTTTAAATAATGTTTTCTTTAATAAAATGTGGTTATAAAATTTGTGGGGTTAATATTCTATTTTGGAAATTTCAGTTTTCATTTAATTGTTTGGTTGGGTAGAATATAAAAGCTCTAGAGACTTCAGGGTGATGCTTGTAATTAAGTTTGACACGCGTTTGAACTCCAATCACATGCCTACACTTGTCATCCTCCTGATGCTCCAATTTGTGTTTCTTATGTGAGAGGATTGCCTGGTGCATTGCTGAACGTTGGATCATTCCTAATCGATGGCCTGCATGTGTTTTTAGTTAATCCTGGTGCTATATCTATGAACCAATCCCAACCATCTTAACCACCGCTATTTCATAACCCTTGGATCAAGTCAATGTTTGAAAGACTTGATCTCAGCCCTTGATTGCCTTCGTCGTTCCTAAATCTTCCCTCACCCCTATATAAACCCCCCACTTCTCAGACTTTCAAGACTTTTGGGAATTCGTCATTTCTGAGAGAAAAAAATAGAGAGAAGAGAGAAGTGAGAGAGAAGAGAGAAAAGAAAAGAGAGAAGAGAGAAAAGGGAAAACTATTAGCCAAAAACCAAACCCTAACCCTAAACACTTCATTTTCTGAATCAAACCTTCGTATACACCTAACCCCAAACACAACCTTGAGTGTTTGAGAGAGAGTGGTTTGTTCATTTGAAGTTGTAACCTCTTTGTCCTTGATCTTTTTCACAACTTAAACATTCGTGTGAAGATCTGTGTTTCTTTTTTCATAGAAACTTTATATCTACATTCTGCAAGTTACATTTTCACTAGATCTGCATATTTCTTACTGGATTTAAGAAAATCTTTATTCATTTGGTTTTGAAAATGTTTTATGGTTTCTGTTTTTACAAAACTTAACCTTGACCTAGTTGGATTCACACTTGGAGATTTTCAATCTCAAAAATATTTTTAAAATCGAGATTGATTAAGATCTTGACCAATTTTGAAGCGAGATATCCGTGGAATCTAGGTTATATTAAAGGTCAAAAAGGTTTTCAGTTATGTAAGAAAGAAAGAAAACAAAATCACAGCATATAGACTTTATATGTTTTTTTTATAGGATTGTCTGTAAATCTAAGTGTGTGTGAGTTCATGCATGTGAATAGGAATCACTTCACAAACACTTAACACACTACTACACTAGAAGTGTTGTGTATAAGATCAAAGATCATTGAGTCGACATAAGGAAGCTAAAGCAAAGGAAGTTATCAAACTGGAAGAACATCATCAACAATCAGAACTATGAGAAGTTAGAAGGACACCAAGTGGGGTATATTCCTAAACTTAGAATAGGTTGATTTGTGTGCATGTATGTTGTATTATTTGTAACTATTATTTGTTATTAGTGGATTTTTGTTTTTGTGACTTAGAAGTCACCGTGGATGTTTCCTCTGTTGGGAGAGGTTTTACCACGTTAAAAACTGTGTGTTGATTATCTTCATGTACTCATCTCATTCTATAAGTGTGCTAATTTTTAAAACTGTCTTAGTTTTAAAAACTGATTACAAAGTCTTAATTACTCTCGTACATAAGTTTTTTGTAAACACATCTTGTTTTTTATAATTTTTATTTTCAAAAGAAAAGGGTTTCTCCAACAAATATCTCGGAGTTGCTTATACAGTTTAATCTTGTATTAAACGGCATTAGCAACGTTTTTCAATTGGTATCATAGCCCTATTCACTTTTATTTCAAAAAGATCTTGTGTTTCTGAAATCGCTTTCTGAAAAACCTAACTATGGACGAGAAGAATGAAAGGTTTGGTAATCTGTCCAGACCTCCACTCTTTGATGGAAACAACTTTGCTTACTGGAAAGTAAGAATGGTTGCCTTCATCCAAGGGACTTTAGGAGATGATGTCTGGAAAATTATTGAAAATGGATACACTTATCCTACTAAACCAGCCACTGAAGGAAGTGATGAGAGGGTAAAGAAAATCTTAAGTGAATTTACCCAAGAAGAGAAAACCATTTCTCGAAATAACAATAAAGGCAAGAATGCCATTTTTATGTCTATTAATGAGTATTAGTTCAAAAGAATCTCATCTTGTGCCACTTCTAAGGAAGCTTGGGACACATTAATCACTGCCCATGAAGGAGACTCAAGAGTTAAAGCTGCTAAAACTCAAATTCTTACCCAGCAGTACAACTCTTTGATTATGTCTGACTCTGAGTCTTTTGATGACTTTTACATGAACTTAACTGATATAGTTACTAAGTTGCATGCTAATGGTATAACTTATGATAGGAATGAAATTGTCTCTAAAATCCTAAGATCATTACCACAAAAGTTTGACAGTAAGAGGTATGCTATTGAGGAAATGAGTGATCAAAACCTTACCCCTGAGTTACTCAGTAGCAAACTTAGAACTGTGGAAATGCAATTATACTTTAAGAAACAATTAAATCATTCACAAAGAAAATAGTCCAACTCTAACTTGAGTTTTGCCTCTAAGATATCTAAACTTGAGACTAATTTGACCAACTCTGACTCTGATGAGGAGTGTGATATAGACAAACTAGATAATCAGATTGCCTTAATGTCTAAATAATTTAAGAAAATTGTCAAATTTCAAAACAAACAGGCAACTAAACAAGGCAAGCCTAATTATCCTTCTCTGTCTAATCCCAAACCTCATGAGAGAGGTCTTGACAAACATCCTAAGGACAATAATTCCAGACCCACTAGAGACCTTAAAAAGATTGAATGTTTTAGATGTGGGAAACTAGGTCACATTGCTCACGATTGCAGAGTTAATCTGAATAAAGCCAACACACACAATAGAGCCAATGTCTGTAAAACTTGGAATGATTGAAGTGACTCTGATGAAGAGGAACTTAAGTCATCAAATGTACTTGACCCTTGCATGTCCTTTTATGCTAAGATCATTTACAATGATGATATACCTGTGTGTGATAATGATGTTCCTACTTCTTCTTGTGTGAATACTGCTTTGACTGGCCTAGATGCTTTATTATCTGAAAATGTTGCTAGTTCTAATTCCGTGTGTGTGAGTCAAGGTGATCTCGATAACGACGATGTAAATGGGTGCGTGAGTACTAAAACTGAATCGTTAGGGGTCACTACACACACTTCACTTAGCGACTCAGACACAGATGACCTCCCTGATATCCATACTTTGTATGCTAAAACTCTTAAAAAAGGCACTAGATTGGAGAAGACTGTTAGAGACCTGACTAAGAAATTAGATGATCTAAGTCTTATTGTGAAGTTGAATGCTGAAGAGTACACTAACCAGTGTCTGACTCATCAATCTGAAATTGAAACTTTTGATCAAAAATTAAAAGAGTTGATTAAAACTAATGAAACCCTGGAACTGAAATACAAGGGAACATTATTAGAACTGGAGGAAGCAAAAACAAAGACAACTACTGTTTTGAAAAAAATTTCTAAGTTTGAAAGCAATTCAAATTGTTTTACTGACTTTGTTGTTGACTCCAAGACCAATTCTGATGATAGAACCGGTATTGGATTTTGCCCTAAGAACAAATCACAAACTACAAATCTTGAACCTATTAAGTTTGTGTCTGGGGGCAAAAGACAATTGAAACATGTCCAGACTTTCATTTTATTAAAAAGGAATTTGATCAAAAGCAACAACAGAAAGACATTGGAGAGTCTAGTAATTCTAAGGCTGACACTACACTTAAGACTAAATACGTCTGTCCTTTGATCAGAAAGGTTGAATCTACCTTTAAAACCATCCCTCCTAGGAATAGCACTACTGAACAGAATGCTGTTAAACCCATTTTTAGAAGTTTTCCTAAGGAAATTCATCATTCAAGCAATCAATATTGCTCGTACTGTGACATTTATGGTCATTCCTTTGAAGGATGTTATGCTAAGCGTCTAAACACCCCTGTGTACAACTCTTCTGTCTACAAGAACTTTAACTATTTTAGGCAAAATCGTAACCATTATGTCCTTCCAAGACAACCTGATAAGAACTCTAACTACAGGAATAGAAAGACCAAAACTAAGAGTTCATTTAAGAGAAAGGCTCCCAGAAACTTTCCTAAACCAAAAGCTCAAATTTTCCACAATAACCAGTTTGCTGCTCCAAATGTTTTTCGACAAAAAGCTGTTTCTCGAAAATTTTATCAAATGAGGGCAAACTTGCGCAAAATTAAAACTAGAGCTATTTGGGTTAGAAAAGATGATCTTTTACCCCAAATGAAGTGTAACATTGTTATCACTGCCTTAAAAGCTGAACACACTTCATTTGGTTGGTATTTAGATTCAGGATGCTCCAAACATATGACAGGAGATGAAACCAAACTTTTAAACAAAACCAGATTTGCTGGTGGGAAAGTAGTTTTTGGTGATGGAGTTTCATCTCAGATCATAGGTAAAGGAACCCTAAAAGAAGAAGGAATGCTTGTTCTCAAAAATGTTCTATTAGTTAAAGGCCTTAAAGCCAACCTCCTAAGTATATCACAATTTTGTGACTCTGACCGTACTGTTACCTTTTCAAAGAACAATTGTAAAATTCTAAATGATAAAGGTAAATGCATTATTACTGGATTTAGAACACCTGACAATTGTTATACTGTCAAGACTAGTTCTGAAACCTGTAACATTGTCAGAATGGATGACAATGAAATCTGGCATAATCGTATGGATCACCTAAGTTATGATATCCTTGGTAGATTGTCTAGTCAAGAGATTGTTAGAGGAATTCCTAAAATTAAACCTATTTCAAGTGTTGTCTGTGGTCATTGCCAGTAAGGAAAAATAGTTAAGACTTCGCATAAAAAGGTTAAAGACATTCTCACCTCTAGACCTCTAGATCTCATCCATATGGACCTTATTGGTCCCTCTAGAACTGTTAGCCTTTGTGGACACAGTTATATCCTTGTCATGGTTGATGATTTCACACGATTCACTTGGGTTGCCTTCTTGAAACAAAAATCTGACACGTTTCAGAATTTTTTGAAAATTTTACTAAGAATTGAAAATGAGAAGGACACTCAAGTCAATCGTATTCGTAGTGATAGAGGGGGAGAGTTCATAGACACAGGAATAGTTGAATATTGTGACTACAACGATTACAAACATGAATTTAGTGCCCCTAAAACTCCTCAGCAGAATGGTATTGCTGAAAGGAAAAATCGAACTCTTCAAGAGATGGCACGTGTCATGTTGCATGCCAAATCTCTACCTAAATACTTCTGGGTAGAATCTATTAGAACTGCATGTCATATCATAAATAGGGTTTACCTTAGGAAAAACTCTAAACAAACCCCTTATGAGTTGTGGTACGGTAAGAAGCCTAATCTAAAATATCTAAGAACCTTCGGAAGTCAGTGTTATGTCTGTAAGGATAGAGAACATCTATCTAAATTCGAGACACGTGGTGATAAAGCCATCTTCTTAGGATACTCCCCAAACAGTCGTGCTTATCGTATATACAATCTGCGTACTAAGGCCCTTATGGAATCGATAAATGTAATTGTAAGTGACACTATTGTCGAAAATAAGATATCTGAATCACCTATTGTGGTTGAATCTGAAAATGATTTCAAAACTAATTCACAAGAAATAGATGACTCATTACCTAGTGAGAGTCCAGAAGTACCTAGCTGGGTCTCTAAAGATCATCCCATTGACAACGTGGTCGGTAATCCTAATGAGCCAGTTCGTACTAGATCCCAGTTAAGAAATTATGCTAATTATGCATGTTTGGTCTCCCTTGTGGAACCGAAAAATGTTAATGAAGCATTGAATGACACACACTAGATTTCTACTATGCAGGAAGAACTTTTACAATTTGTCATTCACGATGTCTGGTATCTTGTACCACGGCCTCAAAACAAAAATGTTATTGGGACACGTTGGATTTTAAGAACAAATCTGATGAACATGGGGTCATCCTTAGAAACAAAGCTAGACTAGTTGCTCAAGGCTACTCACAAATATAAGGAATAGATTTTAGCGAGACTTTTTCCCCTGTCACTCGTCTTGAATCTGTTCGACTTCTTTTCGCCATAGCGTGTCACTTAAAATTTACACTTTATCAAATGGATGTCAAATCTGCCTTCCTCAATGGAATTCTGTCCGAAGAAACATATGTAGAATAACCCAAAGGGTTCATTGATCCTAAATACCCTAACCATGTCTTTCGTCTAAAAAAGGCTTTGTATGGCTTAAAACAAGCTCCTAGAGCTTGGTATGAACGCCTTTCCAACTTTTTGTTGGATAAGGGTTTTTAAGAGAGAAGGAAATGACCAGACTCTCTTTGTCAAACATTTTGACAAAAAAATTATTATAGCCCAAGTCTATGTAGACGACATCATTTTTGGGTCAACTTCAAACTATGAAGTTAAATCTTTTTCTGCTATTATGCATAAGGAATTTCACATGTCCCTTATGGGGGAGCTACAACTTTTCTTAGGATTTCAAGTGAAACAGAATTCTGATGGACTATTTATCTCTCAAACTAAGTATGCCTTAGATCTTGTTAAGAAATTTGGTTTAGATAATGCTAAAGTTGCCAAAACGCCTATGAGTACTACTGTTAAATTATGTAACGATGAAAATGGTAAGTAAGTTGATTCCACACTCTATCGTAGTATGATTGGTAGCCTACTTTATCTAACTACCTCACGACCAGACATAATGTATGCTGTATATCTGTGTGCTCGTTACCAGAATAACCCTAAAGAGAGCCATTTATTGTGTGTAAAACGTATAATAAAGTACATAAAAGGCACTCTTAATCTTGGACTTAGGTACACTAAGGATACCTGTAGCACCATCATAGGGTATACTGATGCTGATTGGGCCGGTTGTACTGATGATAGTAAAAGTACATCAGGTGCCTGTTATTATGTCGGCAATAATTTAGTTGGTTGGAGTAGCAAAAAACAGAATTGCACATCTTTATCTACGGCTGAGTCCGAATATATAGCAGCAGGAAGTTGCTGTGCTCAGTTGTTATGGATAAAACAAATGTTAAGCGATTATGGGATCAAAGAAGATCAATTATAATTGTATTGTGACAATCAAAGAGCCATCAACATATCTAAAAAACCGGTTCAACACTCGCGAACTAAGCATATTAAAATAAGGCATCATTTTATTCGCGAACTTGTTGAAACTAAGGAATTAGAAATTCATTACCTGCCTACTGATCAGCAACTTGCAGACATGTTCACTAAACCTTTAGACTATAATAGATTTCTGTATTTGTGAAATTCTATAGGTATGGTATGCGCTGATTAAACTGTTAAGACTTTAAGTTTTACCCTTTGTCCATTTGAGACAAAATGGGGGAGAAATTTGAGTCTTACGGGTTCAATATTTTGTTCACATTTCATCTAAACTGCTTGTTCTTAGTGTGTATATTTGTAGGGATCTCTTCTACTGATTGTCTACCTTTTCTAGTGTACAAATTTGTAAATAGTTGAGTAATGTAATTTTTGACTTTCTAGGAAATGGGTAGATAGTATCTTTTGTATAGAACTAGGTTTTTTTTTTTGTTCCCTACGAGTTTTAAGCTAACTCAAAGGACATTTTGTCTCATATTTCCAAAGGGGGAGATTGAAGCACCTTATACCTTTGACTTGCTTAAGTCTATACTGTATAAGTGTTCATCTAGTTTGGAAATAGTGACAAAATTGGTTGTCTATCCTAGAATCCAAAAAGCCTCAGAACTTATCTCTCTAATTCTCTTCAATGATCCATGAAGGTAAAAATTGAATCACACTACACACAATTAGAAGTGAATTCATGTGTATATATTGCTTAAAATTGAGTGTGTGATTAATTCCCATTAAAATGTGGTTTTAATTATTTTTTGGGAATTTTTTAAACATTTTTAAACATTTTTTAAATAATGTTTTCTTTAATAAAATGTGGTTATAAAATTTGTGGGGTTAATATTCTATTTTGGAAACTTCAGTTTTCATTAAATTGTTTGGTTGGGTAGAATATAAAAGCGCTAGAGACTTCAGGGTGATGCTTGTAATTAAGTTTGACGCGCGTTTGAACTCCAATCACATGCCTACACTTGTCATCCTCCTGATGCTCCAATTTGTGTTTCTTATGTGAGAGGATTGCTTGGTGCATTGCTGAACGTTGGATCATTCCTAATCGATGGCCTGCATGTGTTTTTAGTTAATCCTGGTGTTATATCTATGAACCAATCCTAACCATCTTAACCACCTCTATTTCATAACCCTTGGATCAAGTCAATGTTTGAAAGACTTGATCTCAGCCCTTGATTGCCTTCGTCGTTCCAGAATCTTCCCTCACCCCTATATAAACCCCCCACTTCTCAGACTTTCAAGACTTTTGGGCATTCGTCATTTCTGAGAGAAAAAAATAGAGAGAAGAGAGAGAAAGGGAAAACTGTTAGCCAAAAACCAAACCCTAACCCTAAACACTTCATTTTCTGAATCAATCCTTCGTATACACCTAACCCCAAACACAACCTTGAGTGTTTGAGAGAGAGTGGTTTGTTCATTTGAAGCTGTAACCTCTTTGTCCTTGATCTTGTTCACAACTTAAACATTTGTGTGAAGATCTGTGTTTCTTTTTTCATAGAAACTTTAGATCTACATTCTGCATGTTACATTTTCACTAGATCTGCATATTTCTTACTGGATTTAAGAAAATCTTTATTCATTTGGTTTTGAAAATGTTTTATGGTTTCTGTTTTTACAAAACTTAACCTTGACCTAGTTGGATTCACACTTGGAGATTTTCAATCTCAAAAATATTTTTAAAACCGAGATTGATTAAGATCTTGACCGATTTTGAAGCGAGATATCCGTGGAATCTGGGTTATATTAAAGGTCAAAAAGGTTTTCAGTTCTGTAAGAAAGAAAGAAAACAAAATCACAGCATATAGACTTTATATGTAATTTTTATAGGACTGTCTGTAAATCTAAGTGTGTGTGAGTTCATGCATGTGAATAGGAATCACTTCACAAACACTTAACACACTACTACACTGGAAGTGTTGTGTATAAGATCAAAGATCATTGAGTCGACATAAGGAAGCTAAAGCAAAGGAAGTTATCAAACTGGAAGAACATCATCAACAATCAGATCTATGAGAAGTTAGAAGGACATCAAGTGGGGTATATTCCTAAACTTAGAATAGGTTGATTTGTGTGCATGTATGTTGTATTATTTGTAACTATTATTTGTTATTAGTGGATTTTTGTTTTTGTGACTTAGAAGTCACTGTGGATGTTTCCTCTGTTGGGAGAGGTTTTACCACGTTAAAAACTGTGTGTTTATTATCTTCATCTACTCATCTCATTCTATAAGTGTGCTGATTTTTAAAACTATCTTAGTTTTAAAAACTGATTACAAAGTCTTAATTACTCTCGTACATAAGTTTTTTTGTAAACACATCTTGTTGTTTATAATTTTTATTTTCAAAAGAAAAGGGTTTCTCCAACAAACATCTCGGAGTTGCTTATACAGTTTAATCTTGTATTAAACGGCATTAGCGACGTTTTTTTGTTTATTCCGTAAGATTTGTCAAAGTCTTTCGTTTCACGAGAAACTGATTTTAGAACGGGGAAAAGATCTTTGGCACCCAGTGAGGCAAGGTCACATGAATCACAGTTAGAGGTAAATTTGAGAGGCTATAATATATATCATGTTATAAATGACAGTGGTGATGGAATTTAATGAAGAGAAATAATTGCTAAATTCGTTTCGCAATGGGTCACCTGACTGTTGGAAAAAAGGTGGACCATCCAAAACCAGTATGGGTTTCTTCAACCATTAAGTATTATTAAGTAGTGATGGGATTGTATTCCTAAGTATATTATTTGCAAAAAGGGGGTTACGATCTTATATGGGTGATTGTGGATCAGTTGGTCGGAGTAGCTTCCGTTATAACAATTAGGATTGATCATACTACGGGACAGTATGCAAGATCTTTATAATCGATATAGTGAGATTTAAGTGAGGTACCATTTAATGTTGTGTCCAATTGGGATGAGGTCTGTGTCTTTTGACTTTAGAAGAGTGTTCACGAGGCCATAGGTACCGAGTCATGATTGAGTACAGCCTGTTATTCGCAGACTAATGGGAAGAACAAGCGGACTAATCAGATGTTGGGAGAATAAATTATATTTGTACTTCTGGATCTTAGAGGAGGATGAGAGCAATCCCTTCCACAAGTTGAGTTTGTGTGCAATAACTCATATAAGTTCACTTTTTGGCATAGTGTTAGTTAAGATAAGGCACGGTAAGCCTCGTTGTTCTCCTGCTTGTTAGTTAAAGGTGGGGAACCAAGTACTATTGTCACAATTAGAGATGGGCTAATATTTAGAGTATATAATGTGTGTAAAATATATAGTGCACTAATAACCTATTTGTGTGCGATCGTTGAGATCCAAGATCGTATGTATCTAAAGAACGATTAATCTACAAAGGTGAGAATACTATAAAACTAATATATAAAATAAGTTTAAGTAGTGAAACTTAAACGGTAAGACTTGGGCAAGAACCTACATGACATGATAACTTGGAACCTAAAACGAACATATGTGAGGTGTTCATTATTCAGGGTATTTGATAGTGTTGGGAGCAGTTTACTCGTGAGCACGAGGATGCGATGTGTAACATATAGCCGAGTTGTTTGTATCTAGTATACTTTTCCCGAATTTTGGGGCAAAATTTCATTATAAGGGGGTAACTATGTAACACCGTGTAGTTTTAATGCTTTTTAAAATGGGATTAAGTAGAATTATTTATGATATGAATTGAAAATTAATCTGGATTTAAATATTACTTGGGACTAAGGTAATATGTGATTTAAGTTGAATATTACTTAGTGACTAAAATTAATATATACGACTATGACCTTACATATGATTATGATTTTATAAATTATCACGAGAGACGAATACGAAAATTATGATAATTAAGTCGGGACGCACGTGTGAGTCGTGTCAGGACTATTTTAGTAAAATAAAATGTAAAATATTTGTATGTCATCAAAATTGTCATTTTGACTGCACCAAAGTGTTCGTACGCATTTAAATAGTCAAAAAGCCTACTTAAGTGTTTGATTTGGGTCTCGAGGCATCTTGGAGCCGAATAGACACCCCAGAGGGGTATTATAGTCATTTATAGGGGGAGTGAATAGTACCCAAAAAAATTGAAGATTATTTATAAGTCTAAAAAGGTGGTAGATTAATAGTTTATTCACAAAACTTAGAGAGAAATCTATTTAGGGGAGAGAGGGACTTCTCTAGGAGAAGAAGAGTTCTTCGGGAAAAACCAAGGGGCTAAGAGACACATCGCACCACTACCACCACCACCGGAAGTTGATAAAAAAAAGAAAGGAGTTATAGAAAAATCTTCTCCAATGGTTCAAACCTACGAATTAGAGGCAAGTGATTAATTACTCCAAATTCTAGCATGTATTTTGTCCATGTTAGATTTTTTAGAAAATTCGGAAATGATATATGAATTAAAACGTTTTTTAATGAATCCTTGAAATGAGAATTATGAAGGATAAATCTCTCTGTAAATATATGGTTTAAATCATGAAATTCGGGAATCATTTGGTAAAAGAAAATCTGGGATTTTTATATTGTTCTTGGAGAAATAATAAGATAAGGATTTTTTGGAAATTAGGAGAATTGGCTTGTTTAATCCAAACCTATTGATATTTTAGGATTGTCTAATGATTGGAAATCGTTTATATATGTCGCCATACAATTTAGAACAAATTAGGAGTAGTTTGGGACTTTAAACTCATGATTGAAAATGATTAAACCTGTAGGCTAGGTGTTGAAGAATTGCCCATGCCTACTGGATCGATCGATCGACTCAAGAATGATCGATCGATCGACCTTTCCCTTCGATCGATCGACCCCTCCTGGATTTTGATAATTGTTTTGGTTTAAGGTTTGATTAAATCCCATCTTGTATAAATCTTTTGGGGTGACTAATTGAATAAATTGGAACTTAGAGAAGGGTAGTAAGGTATACTTAGGACCCAAAAAAGTTATTTTGTATGGATTAAATGGGGGAATTAAACGAGTATGAATTAAATACATTATGACGGAAAAAAGAAAATATATATATATATATAAATCGAATAGAGGATGATTTAAGGTTACGACCATTAGTAAGAGAATTATTATTACCGGAATAACCTTAGGCTTATGTGGGATTAACCCTAGTAGGTGAAATAAAAGGGTTAAAACTCAATAAGGATTAACAAGAAAAAAACCTAATTGAAGATGATTTTCAATTCAAAGAAATTTGGATGTTGTGATGACATGGACTTGTAGGACGTGAATGATTACCTAATGAATTTATATGAGAAATAAATGACTTCCGTTTGAGTGGTGAGAGAAGGTCGTGAATATAATTTAAGAAGTAAAGTCATAATCGGTAAATACATAGAAAATGCGAGATAATAATAATACTACATATGGAAATGTTTATATGGGTTAGGTGTGTGCCCTATTGTGATTATATATAGGTAAGGTTAATACCTATATTATTTATATTATGTGTGTAATATACCTACGCTGCTTGCTACCGAGGTGGAGGTTTCGTATTGTGCACAGTCTTATCTCGATTGGACCCATTTGGGGGATTTAGATTCATACACTGAGCATAGGATCTTGGTACGTTCCATCGTGATGAATGATAGTTTTTACGGTTGAATAGAAGCGTAGGTATGTGCGTGACCCATTTAATTAGGGAATATGATTGCCTCCAATATTTGTGTTATGAGGTTGATGGTTCATGAGACACGCCGAACCAATTGTCCATTATGCAGTGAGTGATGCACCAGGACATGATAGCAGAGTATGCATGCACCGCAGCTGTGTCTAAGAGGTGTCGTATTAGTATACATAATAGTGTGATGAATATATATGATGTGATGTAATCTACTAGGCGAGAATTATATATTAAACTATATATGGTGATGCAATCTACTGTGTGAAATTTGTAGATGAACATATATGTGCTATGAGGTAATCTACTATGTGAAATTGTAGATGAAAATGGATAATGAAATTTGATATAATTAAGTAAGTGAATACTTAACTCCTAAAGATGTGGAGGCCTAGTTCATTATAAAGAGAAATGAACATTTTTATTTATCATAAGTATTATGTGGGAAATACGGGGAAACTGATATGGGATTGAATCCTAAGGGAGAAACCTTAAGTTGGGAAATAAAGCGTGCACAGTAGATGAGAGGTGAGAATTCTCAAGAAAGAGCCCGAGAATTTAACATGTACATAATACCTTCTTAATTGCATTTGCTAATCCCTTACTATTTTTAAAATCTTTTACAATCGGGCTCTAACCCGATTCCTTGCATATTCTCTTCTCTATTTTATATTGTACATCAGGTGTCCAGTATCTGGGATGCCGACATATATTATGGATATTTCGACGGGTTGTAGATGCTATTGGAGAGGAAGATTTGTTTAAACTCTTCCATTCGGTTGCTTCACACATTTGTAGTGTGTATTCTCGTGTAGGGCATGTCGCCCAATATTTAGTTATTTCATTTCCATTCCAGACTACTATAATCATTTATGTCTGTACTATTGATTTTGACTTTATTTGATAGTATTGAAATATATTTTAACTGGAGAGTTATTCGAGTCACATTTATTCTAATTATATTTAGTTATGTTGTGATGTGATGCTACTTATGCTTATTTCATATTGTGGAATGGTTTAATTAAATTAAAAATGTAAAAGTTTTTTGACACTAGCTTAATTAATTATCAGGCGACTTAGTAAAGAAAAATATTTTTCGGTAGTGATGCTAAGAATGAACCAACTGTATACTCTTATTTAATTAGGTATAGGACTGATCACCCGGTATTTAATTAGGTGGCGTGTTACACACCTAAGGTTGAAATTGAGTTGTTTCATTATAATTATCTCATTGACTTAGTGAAACTTTGTTTCGTATGCCTATATTAATTGTCCCATGGTTTAAGTTCAAGCAATTACATTCCGCTTTCATGATTTTGATATTTTAGTTTTATTCGATGGTGTGATGTATTTGCACTTATATGTACCTTTTATACTCATACACTTTCATATATCTTTTACATACTAAAAAAATTGAAAATTTAAAAAATAGTTGGTTGCTTCTTTAGAATTTCATCGCATGTGATTAAGTGTTTATATTTATAACATTATTTTATATTTGTATTTAGGTGATGATATGTTTTTGTGATTAGTTTCTTATTCTTTGTCTGTTACGAACAAAAGGGGGGGGGGAATTGAGTTAGAGTTTTTATTTTTCCTTAAACTCTCGTATGCATCATGATTTTTTTTCTTCATATGTATAGTTAGTGTCTCCTTATAGATGATCACATGGACTACACAGTATGAAGACTTTCATTTGAAGATAAAGTCTCGAGTGTCTTTCTTTGTTGGGTTTAAGAGGTTTTGTTTAGAACTTGTCTTCGGGGTTTAATTCCTTTTTTTTTTGTAATGGAGTAGCCAAAGGGGGAGTTTGCAAGAGAAACTTTTTATAATTTCTTTATTTTGGCATATCCCATTACAAATCGAACAAAAAACATCCACATATGCTCCCATGATCATTGAAGACAAGTTAGTGACTGAGAAAAATTCCAAAGTTCGAATGGGTTGAATTTCCCATGACAGTATTTATACGTATATGGTATTGAGTTTTTGTTTAATTTAAAGTTACAATTTATTCTAGTATGTATTTTAATTTATTCAAGGAAATTTTATAAAATGATTTCTCAGAATAATTTTTCTTCTTTTTGATTTTGTTGGAAGGATATATGTCTCATGTTAGAACGAAAGCCAGTTGTTATTAGAACGAAGTTGGGAGCTCGCTAGAATGAGGGTTTGAGGTCTTTGGAATGAATTTCAAACAATATTCAAATTACATCTATCTATTTGACAAAGGTCCACACGTTTTAAGGTCATTGGGTGCTCTTTGGAATAAATTAGACCCTTCATTTGAATTAGTTTGGACATCAGTGCAACGAAATTGATGATTTCGTTCGCACGGATGACCGTTTCCACTCGAACGAACTCCACCACATTGAAATCCTGAGTTCTATCAAATGGATGCATGTGGACTGAATTTTCAAGATCTTTTGGTGAAAAAAAACTTTTTATATCTATCCCAAAAGACTCGCAAGTTTCTTTTGCAAAAACACTTTTGGTTTTCCAAATCATATTCGTTAAAATGATTTGATTAGTTTAGTCAAAACATAGATACAAATACTTAATCAAATCCTTATACAGTGAGAATCTATTGATGATCTTTATGGAGATTATTTCTCTACTACTGAAGAAGAAAGGAACCCATTTTCGAAGGTTGATCAATGCATAAAAGCAAGAGATGCTTACTGTGGACAGTACTGGACTGTGCCATATTTGTTAAAGATTTGAAGACCATTAACACATTATCCTTAATGGATCTTTAAGTAGTATATAAGTCATTATGTGTTTAATTAATCTTAGAGAGTGCTGAAAAAAAGTTTTACCCGTATGGGATTTTTCCTCAATTCTTCTTCTTTTTGGTTCGATTGCTTGGGTTGGTATTTTAGCTTTGGAATTTATTTTTCATGTTCACCTAATTCTAATCAAGATAAATTTTTGCTAAAAATTTGGATCTTTTGTGTCTGTACCCTAATATATAAGTGAATCCATATAACCCATATTTTCACTCGGTCAGTTTCACCTCTGGGATATTCACCCAAGTTTTCTCCTCCTTGAGGTAAGCTTTACTCTCTTCCGCTTTGTCACCATCATCTTCATATCTTCCAGATATGAAGTTACATCCAAAAGAGATCGTACTAACCTCATCCACTAGTTCCTTAGGATTTTTGGGAAAATGTGGATCAAGCCCCTCATTAGAGTCCTCTTCTCGTCCACACTTCTTATTGTCAGCCTTTTTGTGAGGAGACTTACTTCATCTCCTGGGTTTCTGTTCATCCCCCATTTTATTTTCTCATCCAGAATTATTAACATACTTTAATAGATTTCCACGTAGGATCAAGACCTTTATCTCGTTCTTCAAGGACAAATAATTGTTAATGCCATAATCCTTAAAGAACTCACAATACTTGCTCTTATCCCTTATGTTTAGAGGATCTTTCAATTTTCCCAGCAACTTGAGGTCACTAATTCCTCGTATCTCGTTGAGGATATGGTGAACGCCTAAAGTTAGTGGAGTATACTCATCATATTTCTTTGGATTCTCATATTCCTTTTTGTCCATAGCCATTTCCTTCTTATCCAAGGCCTTTCTAGAATTATAGTTATCATGGCTAGACTAATTTTTTGCCATATCCTCCTTAGCATTCATAATCTTTCCCATCTTAGCTAGGAGATCTACCATTGTGCTCTAAAATTCATCTGCCAGTGCCCATTATAGGTATCCAAGTTGCTGACCACTCATGATAGTGGTAATGGCAATCTTCTCATCATAATCCAATACCTCAAGCTTTTCCATGTTAAAATGCATGATTAACTCCCTTTTTATTTCATTTTCCCATTGGAGAACACTTTATAAGTGCGCTATCTTCTTCCATTTCATGGTATTTAAGAAACAATTATGAACAAAAAAATTGAACAACTGCTTGAAGTTTGAAATCTTCCCCTAGGGAGGTTGTTCTACTATATTTGGATCGACCCAGTGAGAGTACTGGTGAAGGCCATGTAACTCATCTCATTGGGAATAAAATAAATGTTAGACGCATCATGATACTACTCCACATGTAACATTAGATTAGATTTTCCATCACATCTGAGAGTGATAACAAGTAACTGAAATTTTATAGTTGTTGGATAACCCACTACTACAACCATAAATCTATATCCATGAACATAGTCCCATTTGCAAAGGGTTCTTTGTATTGATGATTTTTTCCTAATCGATCTTCTAGGCAATGAATTTACCACTTCTAAGGTTATCCCTCATGCTCGTCTTTCAACGTCTTCTATGATCATCCTCATATTTTTAGTCGAGCTCTCCTCCTTAACAAAAGTTTTCTCGATCTTTGCCAACTCTTGCGCACTTTTCCTTGACCTGGGTGAGAACTCAACCCTCCTCGTCTATGATCTCCTTGAGTTTTGTATATACTCCCTAATCTATTTGGGGTCCTTATAATCATGTGTCCGTTCATCTTTTGCACCTATTAAATCAAAGGAGTTAAATATGTTTTGGGTTTTCATTTATTTTCGCAGAAATTGTAGAAAAATAAAGTACCTTAATAGCAAATATAGAGTATCGCAAATTCAGTAGAAAAATTTTCAAAAAAAAAATGAATGTAATGCAGGATAAAGTGAATCGAATGGAAGATTTTTGGTAATCAAGAGAATCGAATTTATATTGCTAGTAAGAAAACTCTAATGCAATGAAACACAAAGAAATGGGTATCCACGAGTTTTTGAAATAAAATATGGTGAAAACAAAAATAGCAAAGTCATTTCCCACAGAAGGTGTCAATCTAGATTGCCTAAACTATTATACTGATTTATGTTAGCTTAAGTATACCAATTGTAAGCAATTAACATAAAATAGATATAAACTACTAAAATATTAAACTAGGGAAAATAATAAAGAGATGAGAGGAAGAAGAATAAGACTGTATTTACATGGTTCAACTTAAAGCGATGACTAAATCCATAGAAGTAGTATTTTTTGTATTGGATTATTGGGAAAAAGTCATAGATGAAGCCAATATTAAAGCTCTTGATTTTTCTTTAGAAGTGGACAACATAATAGTAAAGAAAATATCTCGAATCCCCCAAAAGTGTGGATGTGTGCGATATTATAGGCTATTGGAGAGAAAGAAAAGATAGTGACAACTCTCCTTCATTTATAGGTTAAGCAGGTACACAATTTACATACTAGTCATATGATAATCATAAAGTTAGTTATTCGCACATAGGATAATGTTGTTGCCATCATCCCTTCATGTTGTACATCCATTCTATAACAAAGTTAATTTAGCAATATATGTTGATTGCAAACTAACAATGTAAGATTACCTATAAAGACTGTTGGGGATGACCAAATTTTCTAGGCCGATCGTAATAATAACTGAGTCGGCCTCATTTATGAATGTAATAATCCTAGGTATCCTGGTATGATTTGTCCATGATAGAAACAATATTTATGTTATAATACCTCCTATAAAGGTGACACACCTTTTAACCGATCATATGATTATTCGATCGAGAAGCTTCCACATTTGTATGTGGTTGAGATAGTTCCACTACATAGGGTTCCCTTATCTATCTTTTCCTATTGGGTACCTACTTTGTGGCATATTTTTTGGATAGTTTCCATCAAGCCATAGGGACTAAGTTTCATATTAATATGGCATACCATCCGCAGACGGATGGTCGGGCTGAGAGGGTCAATCAGGCATTATAGGATAGGTTGCGGGCAAGTTTAATGGACTTTAACGGCAGTTCGGAGGTTTCTTTGTTATTGGTGGAGTTTGTATATGAGAATGCAAGGATTCTATGGAATGATTTGTACATTATTAAACCTCACACAAATTTAATTTTACCAAATTTATATTTGACTAAATTTAGTGTGCATACACAAATGTGGTCCAAATTTGATACAGCAAACCAAGCATGCAAAAACTCAAAGATGTAAGAAAAAATCCCTTAAAATGGCAAACCCTTTATTCAGCACTATACAAGATTTGATAAACACAATTAAATTATAAATTACTTAGAACAACTAGATATGATGTGTAGTTCCTCAAATCTTCTTCAGCAATGACACAGTCCAGCATCGCCCAGAGGAAGCAATTTTCTCTCAGTATCTACCGATCAGCCTTATTCTTCAGTAATAGAGTTGTGACTCAACAAATCAGCAGTAGAGATTAATCTCTACAAGAGTGTTTAAACTAGAAAGGTTCTTCTTGATTTGATAAAGTGATCTCTAAGTTTCCAAGGGATTTGAAATAATACTATAAGAGTTTGATCACAAATAAAACTCAAAAAGGGTGTGTGAAGCATTTAAAAAGAGTTCTTAGAGACTTTAACCACTCATATTTATTTATAATGAAATTAGTTACAAAAGGATAAATACTATGGATTTGGATCAGATTTAATTTAAAGAACAAAATCTCACGCGTTCATTCGAATGATAGGTCCCTTAACGACACTTCCATTTTCGTTCGATCAAGTTTTTAATGACATATAAAAAAAGATTCAATAGCCTGATGAAAAAGTACCTCGTTTGATGATTGGATGTGTCATTTTAAGGACCTATCCATTCTCGTTAGAACGATTTCTAATGAGGCTTCCAATGAGATTATAGAATTTAACCAAAGGTGGTATTCTAGATTTCATTTGAACCAAGAGAACTCGTTCTAACGACATTGCATAGCTCATTCGAACGACAAGCCTTTCTCATTCTAACGAGTTA
Source organism: Sambucus nigra (assembly GCA_949130495.1). Taxonomy (NCBI): domain Eukaryota; kingdom Viridiplantae; phylum Streptophyta; class Magnoliopsida; order Dipsacales; family Adoxaceae; genus Sambucus; species Sambucus nigra. Next base: position 163,678,303 of record OX422213.1, on the reverse strand, counting down.
GCTAGTTTTTCAAAAAAAAAATTAAAAACAATTTGAATTACAAACTCTTAAAAATTCTAAAACCTCTAGAAAAATAAAGTAATACCAAATGCATCCATAACTTATTCTAAATGTTGTTGATACCTACAATTATTTAATCTTCCAAAAGTTTTTAACTTAGTGTTCAAATCGATAAAAGTAGTCATGAATGTCCAGTGTATGTGTAATGGGATAAGCCAAAATAAAAATAAACTGAGAAATTATATAACTTTTTTTGCCAAATCTCCCCCTTGGATATTTTGGCAAAAAACACAAACCGAAGAAAAAATGAATCCTAAAGACTAATACAATAAATAGCCTCCTAAATCAAGAAACAAAAAATCATTCTTCTATAAGCCTTCAACTGGAATTGTTCTTCTCTTTTTGGATAGCTTTGTCTTCATCTTTTCCACATCCTAGTAATCATCGTCTAGGTAGAACATCCAACACACATTAGGCAGGCAAAATATCGTGACGCATATGAGTTTTAAAATATAAATAAAACTCTCCCCTTTTTTATCCGTAACAGACAATGGAGTAGAAACTAATTATGTAAAATAGGCATCACATGAAGAAGCAAGATATCATCACGAGGATATAATCAATTAACAGACATGCAATGATAATCACAAAAGGTATATATTCTCCACAAACTATTTTGAATTTATTAAAAAACTTTAAAGTATAATCTAGTCACCATGAAATAATACTAAAATATCCGAATCATGAAAACAAAATGTAATTGTGTGAACATTTTCCATAGGCAAATCAACATAAACAATTATAACATAGGTGGATGAAGTCACGTCACAATTATAAAGAAAGAAATCAAACTCTAACTTAGGTGTAAAAAATAGTGAACTCGTATGAAATTAACTCAACAACTCAACATAATCAATATGCCATGAACATATGATTCCCACGCCAATAACGCCAAACTATTTAATGTTTTTCAAGAAAGACCGTTGTGCAAAATCTCTCATATATATTAATTAATTCTCAAATATTTTTAAGAAATCATAATGCTCAAATGTAGCGAAGCATCAATGAATCTAAATTAAATTTCCTTGGCACTTCTGCTTTTGTGTGTCGTTAATCTTTTTAGGCTCATTTATGCAAATGAGGCCTTTTAGCACAAAGAATATTTTGATCTTTCGTAGCCCCTTTCCATTGTATAACATATAACAATATTTTTTGGGAATCAAATACACGCAATGGTTCTTATATGTACAACTTATCTATTTTTAGATTTGGTTCATTATTAAGCATAATTGAGATAAGAACATCATATTCGACAAATGATAAGTAAGCAGAATGTTCATAAAGTTTGTGCATGTGTGCAATAAAGGTGAAAAAAGGTCTCACATGTAGAAAGTAATCACCAATTATCAATGTAATGATATTCACACATTATTAAGAACACTATTGAAATAAAGTCATGTCTCAAAACACTAAGAAAAAGTCACATGAATGGATGAAATGTAGGGGTAAAAGAATATCTTAAATGTTGATTTATATATGGTGAAAAAATAATAAACTCTTTTTGTCTTTTTCAAAAGTTTTATCAAAATGAAATATTTTTCAACATGTTTCATCAAAACCAAAAGTCTTGTCGACTTTTTCAATTTTTTTCCAAAAAACAAAACTCTTTTTGGATTTTCCTAAATATATCATAAAGAAAAATAGATAAACACAATGATAATACAATCTAGCAATAGGAAAATAATATATGAACATGATAAATATCCTACACTAGATAAAGTACTCGAACTCAAACAACAGTGCAAATACCCAAAGATTTCCTAAGATCCTCAAATCTAAGTGCATCTAAAGGTTTCGTGAAAATAATGGCTAATTGACGTTCGATGCTCACAAAACTCAAGGAAATGACCTTATCCTCAATGAGATCACGAATAAAATGCTCACGTATCCTAATGTTCTTTCTACTTAAATATTGGATTGGATTACGGGATATATGGATCGCATTTGTATTATCAAAACAAATAGTGACCTTGTGAAATCCCATAATCTTTCAATATTTTCTTAATCCATAAGAGTTGCGTGTAATAACTCCTAGTGAAAATATACTCAGCCTCTAGCGTGGACAAAGCTATGGAGTTTTTCTTCTTGCTCAACCATGAAATAAGAGCACTCCCAAAGTAAAAATACCCACCTAAGGTTGTCTTATAACCATTAAAATCCCGGCCCAATCAAAATCTGAATAGGTGGAAAAAATTTCATTGATATCAAAGGAATAACAAATACCGTAGAAAATAGTGTACTCACTCATTTGATGATACGTTTAAGTGATACTAATTGAGACTTTTTTGGGGACGCCAGGTATCGTGCGCAAACTTCAATGCTAAAGGCAATATCAGGATGACTAGTGATCAAGTAGAGAAGACTACCTATCATAATATGATAAAGGGTTTGCTCTACATCCTTGTTTAAAGTTTCTTTTCTAATCTTAGTCGATGTATCCATAGGGGTACGAGAGTGCATAGCGGAGTCTAAACTGAACTTCTTCACTAAAGTCCCTTGCATATTTGAGTTGAGATATGAATATTTTATCCTTAAGATGATGAACCTAGAGACCTAGGATAAATGTAAGTTCACCAACCATGCTTATCTCAAACTCTATCTTCATCTCATCCTCAAAAGTAAAATCATAGCGGGAGCAAGTGGATCCAAATACTATGTCGTCCACATAGACTTGGGAAATAAAAATAGCATCACTCTCTCTGCTCACAAACGGTATCTTATTCATTCCCCCTCTCTTGAATCCACGAGTTAAGAGATAGGATGTGAGCCTCTCGTACCAAAAACAGGGTGCTTGATTCAAAGAATATAAGGACTTCTTAAGATAATTAAAATGTCCTGAGTGCTTAAGCTCTTCAATCCCCTTTGGTTGTTCCACATGAACTTTATCCAATGGAATGCCAATCATAAAGTCACTCTTAACATCCATTTGATATCCCTTGAAACACATATGACATTATATAGCTAGTAGTAAATGGACACACTCAAGCCTAGCAATAGGAGCGAATTTCTCGTCAATGTCTACACCCTCAATATGTGTGTAGCTTTGAGCGACCAACCTATCCTTATTTTGAACTATGGTTCCATTCTCATCCACCTTATTATTATAAATCCATTTTGTACCTATCACATTAGTCTTTCTAGTCAGGGGACTAACTACCGGACATCGTTCTTTCAAAAGTGAAGAAACTTATCTTGCATAGAAAAAATCAAATGCTCGTCCTTGAGTGCTTCTTTCACATTCTTGGGATTGACTTAGGATTTGTAGCACATATAGCTAACCACATTCTTGAGTTGAGCATGGGTCTTGAAACCTAGTGTGGTATCACGAAGTATAGAGGAAGGGTCATGACTGTTTCAAAACCAAATGGGTGGATCCTCTAAATAAGAAGTGGGGTTCACCAATGTAGTATGAATAAGGATGGAATCATCACTATGGGTACATCATACTCAGTCTTTGGGGCTAGGAATAGACTCCAAAGGCTCATCGTCTCTAATTGTGATGTTTATTGACTTCATAACCTTATAGCTTGCAAGGTTAAAACCCCTATAAGCCCTACTTGTCGGTGAAAAACAAAAAAATACCCCCTTATAGCTTTGGGAGTGTAGCTTAACTAATTTCTCTCTATATCTCAAGATGTAGAAGGTACGAATAAAGACACGGAAATATGATAGGTTAAGTTTCTTCCCTATCCATAACTCGTAAGGCATGTGTAGTGTATGTAGCCGAATATATGCCCTATTCACCGTATGGCAAGTGGTACTCACCGCCTCTGCTAAAAAATATTTAGGCACAGTTCTACCAAGAAGAATGGATCTAGACATTTCTTGAATTTTCCAGTTCTTCTTCTCAATAATCCCATTTTTTTGAGGAGTGTGAATGGGCGAGAACTCATGTTTGAGGAACACTCCATTAGAATAGCTATCCATTTTTCTTCAAATTCAGTGTCATCACTATGCATCTGATTAATATTTGCATCGTGTTGGCTGCATAGGACACGTAACTTGGTTGTTAGTAACTCAATTGCATCGAAATTTTTTTATAAGAAAACCCACAATAGAGTATCTAGAAAAGTCATCAAGCATCACGGATCGTGGTAATGGTATTCAGCTTCTAATGGGGACTTCAAATTTATTTTCCATGTTGACAAGGTCCAAAAACTAAGTAAGTTGGTTTTCCAAGCCACCAACTAGGCCCTCTTTCACTAATCTCTAAAGACATTTAACATTTACATAACCTAGCCGTTTATGCCAAATGTCCATGGAGGACACTGTGGTACTGTTGCTCATAAAGGAGGACTTGGGAACAATCCCAAATAAATTATCTTCAATCCTCACACCTTGTAGTAAAATTTTGTTGGATTGATCATAAACAATGCAATCGGATCGGTTAAACTTGATCGCAAAGTTTTGTTCGCACAGTTGTCTTATGCTAATTAAGTTCTCTTTCAAACCTTTCACGTTTAACACATTTTCTACTTTAGAAAATTCGGGTATCTTAACACATCCACGTCCTAAAATACTAGACCCACTCACATATCTTAGAGTGATTTTACCTTCCTTGCGATCCTCAAGGTGGGTAAAAATGATATGTCATGAGTCATGAGCCTATAGAAACCACTATTAAAATACCATTGGGAATTATTTTAAACATTGAGAGTAATAAGAACAAAATGGTCTTTCTCGTCTTGATAAGTAACCAAGTGGAGTTAACCTTTTGTTTTCCCTTATTGTTGTTGGCTCTAGTCACAGTGTTATATTCATTCTCAAATGGCAAAGACATACGTTGAAATTCTTTTATTAATCTTTTTGAAGTAACTACTAGATTCTCCACTTTCTCTCCAAGGCTAGCAAAGTCACTAGAGTGGTGCACATGAGTATGTGTACGCTTAGTTCTACCTAACTTATAGCAAAACTCTCTAAGGTAACCTCTCCTTTTGTAAAAAGTGTAAACTTATATTTTTTTAAGTATACATTGGTTCTCTTTCTAGGTTTAACTCTCTTTTATGGTTTAGGTCGAGGTCCATAAGGATTTACCATGAATTTAGGAATTGGTTCAGATGCAATATAGTAAGTGGATCCATCGTCATAACCTATTCTTTGACTCTAACCAAAACATAAATCAAGATCAAGGAGACTTTTTCCAACCTTCAATGAGCATCTTTCCAACCTTCTTCAATGTATCGTCTATAGTAACCTTGACCTTCTGGGAACGTTCAAGATCTTTATCCAGTTGGGATACAAGGGCTTCAAGTTTCTCGTGAGTCTTCACAGATACTTGAAAATATTTTGTAAGACTAGCCACTTTGTTAATCAAGTCTCTATTTTCCATTTCAACTAAAATGACCCTCTCTCTCAAAGAAACTCTCCCCGGGGACTTGCTCTCTTTGGCCTCTCTCAACTCCTTATCTAAGGCTAAAACTTTAATCTCTAAACCTTTGTTTTGTTTCTTCCTTGTAAAGGAGTCTATGTAATTGGCATAAGCACGTTGAAGGTCACTCTCTCTCTCACTTAAAACATTATCTCCCTCACTATCATCGAAATGAATAAACTCACTATCGAGGTCATCATGTTTAGTAACTTCTTATCGACGTGAGGTGCACTAGTTGTACTAACATAACTATCCATAAACTCTATGAATTTATGTCCATGAGATTATTTTTATCCAAAATCTACCAACTCGACATCGCTCTCTCTAAGCGTGGCATTGAAGTCAACTTTGCATTTTCCTTGTCTCTTTAATCTCATCAGACACTCGTAAGCTTTGTAACCCTTACCCTCACACTCATTACATATCTCTTCAACTTTTTTCAGGTAATCTTTCCTTTCTTTTTAAAAATATTTATTGCCCAATTCATATTTTTTATATTTCTCAAAATTTCTCTATCTTTAGATGTATTTTTGCTTCTAAGTTTGAGAAACTTTTTGAGTATTTTTCCAAAAAGGGCTAAATCATCCAAGTCAAAATCATACTCGGAGTCAGCGAACACTTCTTATTTCTTTTTAGATTGTACTTTCAATGAAATTACCTTTTCCTTAGGTTTGATAGTTTTGAAAAATATATATGTTTCATATGTTTGAAGGTTTCCAACGAGTTCTTCTAACCTAAGAGTATATAATATCCCAAATGAATTAAGCACAATAACCTTCGGAGTAAAATGGACCAAAATTAATCTCATAATCTTAATAACTACACGCGTCTCAGGATTTTTCTCACCTAAATTAAAACTAGAATTTACAATGTATGACAATTGTGCATAAAATTCATCAAAAGATTTAGACTCTAGCCTAGTGATAGTTTCAAATTGTGTCATGATATTTTATAGCTTAGAAACTTTCACAGAAATGTTACCCTCATGAGTAAGTTAGAGGGTATCCCAAACTTCTTTTGACATGGTACCGTCATGATGTGGTGGAACTCGTCAGGGTTGATGGCTCTAGAGATGGCACTCAGAGAGCGTAAGTTAAAATTGATCCTTTTAAAATCATCCTCTATCCATGCAGAGGCAGGTTTTAGACTTTTGACACTGTCGTTGACCATGGTGGGTGATGTACACCCTCTTTCACATATAAGGCAAAGACTTTCATCTATTGATTTTAAATCAAACTAATCCTATATTTCCAGTTCAATAGTTTAACCCATCAAGCATAGGAATCCTATTATACAAATTATCCATAAAATCTAATTTTTTAACAGATCATGCGAAAACATAATGAAACTATCTCTAATACAAATTTAAGACTGGGAGGATTCTATGGAATGATTCCTATATTGGTCAACCAAATAAATTTAATTTTACCAAATTTTATCTTTGATTTAATTTAGTGTGCATACACAATTGTGGTCCAAATTTAATCCAGCAAACCATGCATGCAAAAATTAAAGAAGTAAGGAAAAATCCTTTAAAAGGGCAAAACCTTTATTCGAAACTATACAAGATTTAATAGATACAGTCGACTTACTAACTACTTAGAACAGCTAATTATGATGTCAAGTTCTTCAAATCATCTACAACAATGGCATAGTCCATCACCGCCCACAGGAATTAGTCTTCCCTCAATATCCACTGATCAAACCTTCTTCTTCACTAGTAGAGCCTCGGCTCCATAAATCATTAGTACAGATTCATCTTTAAAAGGGCATCTGAACAAGAAATGTTCTTTATTTGATAAAGTGATCTCTAAGTTTCCAAGGGGTTTTGAATAATACTATAAGACTTCAATTATAAATATAACTAAAAAAGGGTATGAAAATCTTTTAAAAAGAGTTCTTAGAGACTTTAATCCCTCTTCTCTATTTATTAGGAAATTAGTTATGAAGAAATACTAGAGATTTAGATCATATTTAATTTAAAGAATAAAATCCCACGCAATTGTTCGAATCACGGGTACCTCATTCAAACAACACCCCCATTTTCATTTAATCAAGTTTCTAACGACATGTCGAACAAGATTTGAGAGCTTGATGAAAAATCACCTCTTTTGGATTGTTGGAAGTCTCAACTTAACCATTTACCCATTCTTATTTGAATGACTTCTAATGCGACTTCTAATGAGATTCCAAAACTTGACCAAAGGAGACGTTTCATATTTTGTTCGATCCAAGAGAACTTGTTGTAATAACATTGCATAGCTCGTTCGAATGATAAGCCTTACTCGTTCAGGCGAGTTAATGAGTTTCTTATAATTTCCTTAGAAATATTTTTAAATATGAACTCTCTAAAATTCTAAAACCATTGATAAAGCTATACGAAATGTATCAATAACTTCTTCTAAATGTTGTTGAGACATACGATTATTCAATATTCCAAAAGTCTTCAACTTAGTCTTCAAATCCATAAATGTAGCCATGAAGTTCCAATGTATGTGTAAAAGGATAAGCCGAAATAAAATTAAATTGAGAAATTACAATACTTGCTCTTACAGTATATAATCATAGTTATCATAAATCCATTTATATATCCCCTTATAAGTCACTTTATGGGAGACTGTGTCGATCACTGGTATGTTGATTATACCAGGGTAAGAGTAGTTAATTAAGACATATAAAAGATAAAAAGTTGATCAAGTAACTCATTAAAGTGACTTAGACTAGTGGAAGAGCAATGCCAATAAGAATCAGAAGCCAATGAAATTTTAGGTGGGAGAGAAGGTTTTACTGTGAGTTTCCTCCATGAAAGGGATTATGAGGATCAAAAGAGGGGCTCAATTAAGCATTCATTAGATTCGGCCATTCTTGACTATGGAGAATGTGAGGAAGGTTGAGTATCATCTAGCACTTCAACACCACCTAGATTGGGTGCATAATATGTTTTACGTTTTTCTACTCCATCTATTTTTACGCTCTAGGGATGCATATCAACATATTGATTTGATTCAGATTGAGTTGGACTCAAATGCATCCTAGAGTGAGAAGTTCGTGATTATTTAGGATCAGCAAATTCAAAAGTTACATTTCAAAGAGATACCACTAGTGTGTGTGCAATGCAATCACCACAATGGGGAGGAATCCAATTGGGATCATTAGGAATTGATGTGGCAACGGTACCCCTATCTATTTTGAATCAGGTATATGAGGAGTGAGTTTTTGACTTTTTTAATATGAGGAGTTAGTTTTAACTCATTTCATACGAGGACTTAGTTTTTAGCTCATTTTATATAAGGAATTATTTTTAACTCATTTTATACGAGGAGGTACTTTTTGACTCATTTTATATGGTGAGTTAGTTTTGACTCATTTTATATGAGCAGTTACTTTTTGACTCATTTTGTATGAAGAGTTCGTTTTTTACTTATTTTATATGAGGTGTTAGTATTTTGACACAATTATTTGAGGTGTTAGTATTTTGACACGGTTATATGAGATGGTATTATTTTTTACTCAATAAAATAAGGAGTTAATCAGCAATTCTGGGCACATAATTATTTTTGTTAGGGGGAGATGGTAATCCCCAATAATTTTAAAAGAATGTTAATTAATTATGAACTTTTGAAGCATTCTAAATAATTATTTCAGTGAAAACTTGAATTATATAACTATTTGAGTGAAGAATAATGTTTTATTTGCAATAGTGGAAGTTGAAATATAATTTATGAATTAAAATATAATTCATGGTATTGTTGAATTAATTAATTATAAATGAATCAAATATAGGCTTTGATTGTAACTATAGATTTTAGATGAAGAGTTTGGCACAAAAGAAATTGTCTAATAAGGATAAGGGTAAAAATGTATTTGGAAGATTACTTTGTAATATGTTTAGGTTAAAAGGTAACTTAGGAAGGAAGGAGAAAAGAAATCAATTAGAGTATCTTTAAATGAAAAAAAAATATTTAGGCGGCGTTGGTTTGTTAAGAAACCACGCCCATTCCATTTTGAATTCCTTGCAAAAGGTAGTACCAAATAAAACCTAGCCTCCCATTCCTTCTACAAAAGTCGACCCTCAAACCACAACCAAATTAGACAAAAATAATATATTCTCAACCATAAAAATATAATATTTAATTATAGCCAAAAATATTATTGGTTGGAAAAAATTTGGCAATAGCATTTTGGGCAAATTTTGAGGCTCTTTTGGAAGGACTGGAGACACAATTTAATCAATTCAAATAGGATTTTCTCTACGCAATTTCAACACTTTTGAGGATCAATTTTCTTCAATTGAAAGGATGAACACTCTACTCCTCCCCTTTTATGATTTTAATTTGTAAATTCTATCTCAATTAAATGTATTTATAATTAAAATCAATAACATATAATTAGGATTTAAAATTATCTTTCATGAAATTTTATAATAAAGTATTATGACATTGTTAAATCTCTAAATTATGAAAGTGTTGGAATTTTAATTAGAATTGGTATTTTCAAATTGGACTTTGATAAATTATGAAATTTAGAAATTTGGACTAGTTCATATGTAAATTGTTATTTTAAATTCACATGTCAATATTTTTTTGTAAAGCCCTAAATTTTAACTATCAATTAATTTTATGGGAATTGATGTAATTTAGGATTTCTTTTAGATATTTAGGATTATTGAATTCATGTTGTTTGTCCATTTGAAGAATACAAGTAGGTTTATGAGTTATTTTAAATTGCTATCTAAATATGATATATTATCCCCCGCATGTATGTTGGTAGAAATGATTATAGTAAATTCTTATGTTATGTGGAAATTGTAACACATCGTTATGAATTACAAATTTTGACTCGAGTTCTGGAAATGAATTTCATGATTCTATTCATGATATCCCCATAATATGGAGGTTAAAATGAATTAAAATTCTAGAGATATGAGGAAATATTATAATTTTTCCTTGAAATAAGAAATTTCCCTTTAGAATTTGATGTAGAATTTATGCTTGACACCTACCATTTTAAAGTAGTAAATAATCAAGAAAGGATTAAAGAGAATAAGAGGATTTAATGAATAAGAATAAAAGATGTTAAAATACATTAGTGACATGTCAGTCTAAATTGTGAAATTGTATTAAGAGTGGGGAACAGTACTCGTCCCTATATTGACCCTACACATCGGGCCGCTGTAGTTATCTTATTTATGAGAATACGTATTATATTATTTACCACACTCATGGGGACACTATTATTATGTTATTTATTATGGTTATGTTTGATGTGGATAAGGTGTTGTTTGGATTCCGTATCGTCCGGATTGGTGACCTCAATTGGTTCTAGTCCAGGGTGATTTTCATATTGCTATAATTTTTCCCTATAAATCAATTTTATTCTCATGTTTATAAATTGAGAAAATTCAAAAAGATTTTATTTTCTTTTAGAAAAATTAAATAAATTTAAAAAAAAAATATTTTGATAAAAAAATATAAAGAATTAAAAAAATGTATTTTCTTCTACATCGTATATGGATGAGCATTTAGCATGTTTGAATTACCATTTCATTCCATCCATTCATGTGACTTAATCATGATGTCATGAGACTTGAAAATGTTTTTTCCATAATAATTCATGTTTAGAATTGCGTCGTTTATTATTGATTACTACCTTCGTGCTAGACTCATTATATTGCCTTGATTGTCAACTTTGATGAACTTTTGAACAATTCACTTTCTTGCATATGTTGAATTGGATGTTCTGATCTCAATCGTGCTTAATGACAAACCAAATATACTAGGAACTAATTGTGTATGTAAAAAACTATTACTAGAATTTTTTTAAAAAAATTGATTGATTTATATTTAAGCAATGAAAAAGGGCTACGCAAGAACAAATGTTCCTTGAGTTAAAAGACAACACTGGTGATGGCCTAAAAGACGTATTCCGCATATAAAAATAGAAGTGCCAAGGCCAATTTCATTTCACTAATGCTTCATAAAAAATGAACAATATGATTCTTTAAAAAAAAAAAATTAAAGTTTATGCTTAAAATGTGAGATTTTAACGGTGTTATAAGTTGAAGATCAATGAGTTTGCATAATAAAACTCTTCGAGAAACATTAAATAGTTTAGCATTATTTATTTAAGAAGAATAAAAATTTAAGGCATTTCGTATGAGTTAAGTCAATTTTACTTTGTTCAACATTTTATACACCAAATGTTGAATTGAGTTCTTTCTTTAGGAGTGCCTCTTTTACTTCGTGCACCTTCATTACGTATGCTTCTATTGACTTTCTCGTGCATTGTTCAATATTTTTGTACCCAAAAATTTCAAAAAAGTTGTATGTTGATCTTTTAAAGTTTTATACCATATACTTAATTGCTACCCTTTGTGATGATATTTCAAATGTGTATACTCATGATGCAAACTTTTCAGGATTATCTTCTAAACCTTTTTCTATTATGGACAAAAAGGGGGAGAACAAATCTAAGGTGGTTTTTGTTTTTGTTTAAACTCCACGCATTACGGTATTTTCTTTACTTCCTGCATGTAGCTCTTTTTTCGCATTGATGATATCATCGGCTACACAATGAAGATCTTCAATAGAGACAAAGTTGAATGTGTCTTTTCCTTTTCTATTTTGGGATGGACATTAGTTGATCTTATCTTAGGGGTTATTTCTTTGATTTTGTGTTTTGTACCGAAATAGCCAAATGGGGAGATTTCTAGAAGAAAAATTTATGATTGCTCATAATGTTTATAGTTTGTCATATTCCATTATCCTGCTACACTATCTTGTACATTCTTAAGACTTAATTTGAAGACAAGTTAGTGGCCAAATGCGACAATCGAATTTTGAATAGTTGATTTTGTCACTAAAACATACAAAGAAGGTATGTAAAGTTGATTTTGTGTAAACATTATTTTCAAGGGTAATTTACAAGGGTTTGAAAAGTAAATATTTTTCAAAAGTATTTTTAAACAAAAAACAATTTTTTAAAGCATCTCGTTAGAACGAGATATTGAAGGTCATTAAAACAAGTTTCTTCACCTCATTATATATCAGTCGTTCGAACGAAACTTTGAACAAGTTATTTTCCTCGTCACTCTGGAATGTCATTTGATATCTCATTCTATGTTGTTCAAATGAGTTTGCATTGGTCGTTCGAACGAATTGGGGAAAATTATTTTTTACTTGATTTCAAACGCAATCTTTTCAAGTCTATCTCTTGGAGATTTTCCTCCCTATTTGAGAGATACAAACTAACACTTCTTAATAAGACATTTTCACCTATTTTTTTATTAAACACTTTGGTTTTCAAATTTAAACCCCGTGGATATTTTGTACCCAAAAGAACACATATGTTGCTCAAATCCCAATGGAGTTCATTCTTTAGTGTTGAAGATAGGAAATGAGTTTTCTGAGGCTGATTGGTGGACACATAGGCAAGTGGATCTTATTATGCGGCGTTGTTTTATCTTCATCGCTTTCTATTGTCAACATGGATGCAGATATAACTAAGATACATAGTGGAGTCTAAGTCTATAAGTCTGTATGTGTCTTTTGTAATACCTTAGTTGTAACAGTGCTAGAAAGGAATTTCTCGAAAGGACTTTTTCCACATATTTTGTGTTATTTTTTATTGTGTTTGATTTCTATTCAATATCTTTCATGTTTAGTTTCACCTAATTAATCAAGATTAAATTGGATTAAATTAAACTTGGCTTCTTTGTGACCTAATTTTCAGATTCTACCTTTGACCATATAACTGGACCACTCTAGACATTTTTTAATAGGTTTATTTTGTGGTTTAATGATGGGTTATAAAAAACAATCATATATAATGCCCATATAAATGACAGTGTTTACTTGTATCAATTATGACACCCAAACTTATGGTAGGCTTTATCAATAAAAAGTTGTCATAAAAGTATTTTTATGATAGTTAAAAATAATGATAAAAACCTTTTTTTTCTTGTAGCATACTCCCACTATAGCGACCTAAGCCCAAATGTGCGCTGCTAAGGTTTGTTTTCCAGGATCTCCATTCGAACCTTAAAAAATTTTACCCACGAAATTTTCTAAATACCATTATACCCTTGGTAGATTTTCCAAAATCCTTATATGTCCAAACCACATTACGAATTAAACTAATTATCATTTTACTCCCATAAAACTTCAACGATTTACCGAATCAACTCCATAATTCCAATGAAATTCATTTCAACTTTAAATTATCATAAATTGAATTAAATTTTGAAATTAAATTATATAATTAATCCAGATTCCCATTTGATTAACTAAGCTAATTTTAATTAATTAATTACTTAATTCTTTTAAAAGCATGGGGTATTTCATTCTTGCTCCCTCAACAAAAAGAATTTCATCCTTAAGATTCACAATAAATGATACATAGTTGCCTAAAAAATTATGGATATTACTACCTTATTATGTCCTCTCACTCCTAAGTGGAACATCATCGCTATGGTTACACCACTAAATAATAACTAAGGGTATGTCCTAAGACCTTAAGATCTGGACTCAATAATCTAAAATACGCATTATCTCCTCCCTTTATAAAGCATAGGCCTCTAACTGGATATCCTCTAAGTCAATATATCGATAGGTAACCTCACTCCACAAGAAGTTGAAGCATGGATACATGGGACACGTTATGTACCCAAACTAAATGGAATAAGAATTGAAAAACGATATGAAAACATCCCTACCTGATATGTGATCATAAATACCCTAATATACCTCTGGGTCAACTTCTCCTTCTTCCAAAAATTCATCATCCCTTTCATGAGTATCACCTTATGAACAACGTAATCACCAACGTGGAATTATTTATCCTTCATACTATAAGCAGTATCTCTATTTCCTACTCTAAGTAGTCTTGATTCACTCCCAAATCACCAGTATATTCTTAGTTGTCTCCTGAATGCACTTAGGTCCTAATAAGCTACTCTCTTGAGTCCAACTAACATAAGGGTCATATACAATGTCTCCCATACAATGCCTCATAAGGTGTTATGTCAATCGATTGGTGATAATTGTTGTTGTATGAAAACTCCACCAAAGGAAAATTCACCTCTCAACTACCCCTAAAATCTAAAGTGTATCCTCAAGCATATCCTCTACAATTTAGTTCACTCGCTTTGTCTATCTATTTGTCTAAGGATGATAATACATACTCATGTGTAACCTAATCCCTAGAAACTCCTAAAAGATGCACTAAAATTGAGATATTAAATTCATGTCTCTATCAATGATGATTGATAAAAGTACCATGTGAAAAGAAATAATTTCTAAAACATAGAATCATGTGTACTGATCTACTGTGAAACCTGGGAGGATTGGCAATAAATGTGCAACCTTTGTTAAATAGTACATTATAACCCAATTGGACTTGTGATTCCTGGGAATAAATGCCAATCCTACAATTAAGTCCATCGAGATGTTGTCCCACTTCCACTCGAGAAAGGGTAAGGGTTAAAGTGTACCCGACAATCGCTAGTGATTCACCTTCACCATGTGACATGTACTTCACTAAGACACACATGTAATAATGTTCTACTTAATACCTTCCCACCAATATAATCTTTGCATAATTTGGTACATCTTATCCCACATGAATGGGGAAAAAAAAGAATTGCTATGCATGGGACTCCTCCCTGACATCCATATGAAACTCCTCCCTAAAGTTACCAACATCCTCTCATTGTAGTATAATCCCCTATTAAAACCAATGGTGTAATGAGGTATAACGATAGACAAACGCTCAACTAAATTCACCTTATATGACACATCATTTGCCTATGCCTGAAATACCCACATGATGATATTAGGAGTCATGGTGAAAATTCCCATGAAAGCATCGACCAACTTTACCAGTCACCTAATTAGTCAACTAAAGAGAAGACAAACTATTACTCGATCGTTGAATTAAATCACCTTCCACCACATTCACCTTCCCAAGGTGGTACTGAATCGTGAAATGGTATTCCTTAATAAACTCAAACAATCATCTATGTTGTATGTTAAAGTCCTTTAATGTGAACAAATACTGAAGACTCTTGTGATTGCAGAAGAGTTAACCCATAAATAGTCCCTCCAAACATGTAGTGCAAACATTACCATAACTAACTCCAAATATTTGTCTAATTGTTAACCTCGTGAGGCTGTAAATTTATTATGCATAGTCAATAGGATGATACTCTTAAATTAACACGCCATATAGTCCTTTAGGGAAGCATCCGTATATGCCAAATATTAAACCCCATTCCTAGTAGAGACAAAAATGGTGTAGAAGTCAACTTTTCCTTGAGAGTGTCAAAGGCATGCTAACACCTATCGATCCATACTAACTGAATCTCTTTCCTAGTTAACTTGGTTAACGATCCTACTATCTTTAAAAATCCTCGAATGAACCTCCTACAGTGACTAGATAATCCCAAAAAGCTAATAACCTCAATAGGTGTCATGGGTTGTCCCTGATCTAAGATAATTGAATCCTTCTTTAGATACCATCAAAAATACCGACTCTGAGACTACATGGCATAGAAACTTGACCACATGCCTCCAAAAATCACACTTCATTAATTTATTTAGAATACAACTTATGATAACGCGGCATCTTAAGCCTAATCCTCAAATGCTTAGCATGAGCCTCCTTTATAAGTAAATAAAGATGGAATTGATAAAAACAATGATTAATTTATCCAAGTACAACCGAATTATATGGCTCACTAAATCTATGAACATGATTGAAGCATTAGTCACAACCCAAATGAAATGATCTAGAACTCATAATAAGCATAATGAGTCTAAAAGGTAGTCTTCGGTACGTCATTTTCCTTTACCCTCAACTAATAGTAGCCCGAATGCAAATATATCTTTAAGAAGAAAGAAGGAACTTACAAATGATCAAACAAATCATCTATCCTCAATAAAAGGTACTTGTTCGTCACTATCGCCTTGTTCAAATCATGGTAGTCAACAAATAACCATAAAGAACTATTTTTGTTCTTAACAAAGAGAATTGGAGCTACCGGTGGCAAAGTGCCTCGAATAATGAATCCCTGTTCGGATAAATTGTTAATTCATTCCCAAAACCTCTTTAAATACATCAATAAAATCCCAGAAAGTCGGTATTTTGTCTAAAGGAATGGTCGTCTCCTCCCAAGTTTCCTCATCTATAACTACAAATGTGTCATGGAATCTCCTCGTGGCCTAGGCATGATCACAATATACAACTCCTGACCTAGTATCATGAAAATAGTTACTTGACCCCTAAAGGCTATTTGTGGGTCATATCTAACAAACCATTCCATATTAAGATTATATTGTAAGAATGGGTGTCTAATACTAACAAATATACCAGAAAATGCATGCTACCGATGTCTATCTCAACTTCATCACAAGTTTCCAACATTCGATTCGATACACCCAATGAAGTAGCTATTGATAAATCCCTATCATAAGGACATGCTATAAACCACAAGTCTCCATATAAACACATGATATAAAGGAGTGTATTGTGTCGGTTTCAAAAAAACTCTATATAGGGTAACATAATCATAAAATGTATTTTTAATTCCTATAAATTGCCCTATCCTTCTTAAAGGGGTTGTTTAATTTGATATACCCTCACATACTCAAGTTGGGGTTATTATTGTGTGACTAGGGTGCTAGGAGTGCCATTATCGTTTGTGGCCTCAGCACGAGAGCTGATGACGATGATACTTTTGTTATTAAAGATTATAGGGCCTAAAAACTTATTGTCCCTAGTGGCCTTGCCCTTGATGCTAGCTTTGTTAGCCTTGTCTTTACTACCACTGGGTCCTTGCATTCGAGTATACTTAGGATCGATGTCCCTCACTATCACTTCTAAAATAAAATCCTACAAATAAATCTGAAGGGACTCCCAGATACTTATATTGATACCCCTTCCCAGCCTATGGGGGTCTTTACAACTTTTGTAAGGGCTTTGTTTCCCCGAATTGAAAATTTTCCACTAACCTTAGCCCTATTAACCCTGGAAGCCTCTCTTATCACTTGTCGAATTACTCTCTGTCTTAGATCCACTAGATTGGTGCATCTTCTCTAAATTTCTCTTATGGTCATGCCTATCCTGATAGTGCATCAAAGCAAAGTCCATCACGTGAGCATGTGTGGAATACATTAGGTTTTGCATGATCACCTGCTTGATGTGACATGTTAGGCCTAAATGAATCATTGCCTTCCACTGCACGATACTCACCTCCTCTAGAAAAAACATGAACATCATCATGAACTCTCTCGTACATAGCTACAACAGAAGATTATTCCTATAATAAGAGCAATTCCCTCTTGTACTCTAACTACAAAGAGTATGGAACATAAGTCTCCTCTAATCTCATCATAAGATGATCATATGTCAAACCATCCCTCTTAACATAAGACATCACACTCCCCCACCACTAGAGTGCATCCTTGGTTAGAAGAAAATTAATTAATGCTTGTATTTGCACATTGGAGAATCCAAATTACCTTTAGTTATGCTTAATGTCCTTTTTCCACTAATAGGTACCATGGTGTAATACCCCGTATTTCTGAATATTCCAAATATTCAATTTAATTAGATTGGAGAATTAAATGAGAAAATACCGGCTTAATTTAAATTACGTAAGAGTAGTAATTTAAAGAGTTTTATTTAAAATTGTAATTATGGAATATTAATCAAGAGATAGTTACCGATTTATATTGCCTCATTACATTTACTTAGTGCGAGTGGTAAATAGTTACTTAACGTGTGTAGACCGTGTTGGGGTGAGAACGAGTAATATTTGTTAAGTGACTCAAATGATAATTTAGAGGTCACCGATGAGTCCGGAAGGGTCAAATTAGTCAAAATAGTATACCCGAGGGTACTAGTTGAGTCCCGGGGTAATTTTAGACTAAAACGAGACCGTCCGGGGGCATTTTGGTCTTTTAACATGAGAGGGTATGAAGACCTACGAAATTGAGAGCTTTATATCACCCGTATGATAGAGGTATTAGGGTTAGAACACCCATGACAACACCAATACCATTAGAGAGAGGAGAGGCACAACATTCTAAGGCAAAAGAAGGAATTGGGAAAGATTCAAAGGAGATTATCACTATTAACTTATTGGGGAAGAAGGATTGAATGATGAAGATCATCAATCATCAACAACAACCACGAATTCAGACCCTACTGATCATAAGGCAAGTTGTTTATTGCAAAATTATAAAGTTATAATACCCATGTGTAGGGTTTTTGAATAGTGTTGTTTAAATCATTATTTTGATTGGAGAAAGATGATATTTATACATGTTGGTATAGGAATCGCATGTAGAATGATTTACCTTATGTAGAGGATTAAGATTCAGATTAGACTTGATGATTTTTCGGATTAAAATATAGATTTTGGATGAAAATATGGGAAGAACACCATAACTAGGGTTTCAAGAAATTCTGGGTTTTAATTCATTAATTCTTTAAAGTAATTGGAGTTTTAATGTCTTTGACACGTTAGAAACTGTCCTAGTATATGTGGAAATATGTTAGGATCATTGGGTCAAAGTTTGGTGTAATATAATGGAGTTTGAAGGTTTGTTAATGGAGGAAAAATCTTAACGAAGAAGACAGTTGCGTCTGTCCCTGTTCGATCGATCGATCGATCTCGAACTATCGATCGATCGACGCAAGCTGTTTCCTAAAATTTTTTGTTGAGTTTAATTCTTCGTTGAGTTCGGGAATGAATGAGTATTCTAGGATTTACATTATTCTTATATGGGAGTAAGAATAAGACCAGTAGGTATATTGTTGAGATCCAATAAGGCCATTGGGTGTAGGGCTTGGATTACGGACCGAGGTAAATAATCCGATTTAGTAGAGTATCGGGGACTTCGAAAATTGAGTTACGGGGCGAATTAAATTCAATTTAAGTAATAGACCAGTAGGGTAAGCAATAACTACTGAAATTATATTTAAGGGGTAACTAGGACCCTTAGAGTTGTGTGAATACTCAAATAAATACGATTAATGAGATAAATCGTAAAGCGAATATTGTAAGGTAAATATATGAGATTAAAATATTACGTACGTATATGATTAATAGGTCGGGCGTGTACCTACTGAATTATGTGATCTTTTAGGTAGAGATATTGTACCTAAATTAATTATGTTAGGGTCGATGAGACATTCCAAACTAACATAAAGTTATTATATGTTTGGGGTCGATGAGAAATGCCGAACCAAACTTTGAACGGGTGTCGCGATGAGAGAGTCCCGAACCAGAATATGTGTATATATATATTTTTAAAAATAGTTGGGGTCGATGGATAATTCCGAACCAACTCTCACTTGGGGTCGATGAATCATTCCGAACCAAGAGATCTTTATTTGTATATATAAATAATTGGGGTCGATGTATCATTCCGAACCAATTCTTACTTGGGATCGATGAATCATTCCGAACCAAGAGCTCTTTACGTGTATAAGAAGGACGAAATAGTAATGACTGATATTTAGTATATATTGTGTGTGAAATATATACTTGATGATATTCTACTTCCGTGTAATAGTAGATTGATATATATTATGTATTTAAAGATACATACTGAATTTGTAAGTTAAGTAGTGAAACTTAATTACGAAATGCCCTTTAGATAGAGAAAAATCTATTTAGTAATTCAAGTAGTGAAACTTAATTACATAAGTGGGAAAGTTAACAATTGTGAGAATTGTAGTAATTTTAGTAGTGAAACAAAATGAGAAGTATTGAAAAATAACATAGATTAAATGTTACTTGAGAATTATTTAACATACGCGAGATGTTAGTGAAACGGTTGTACTGTATGGGCGGTACTGGAACTCGGGTACAGATAAGTTCAGTTGACTACTTTGGTTTTAGTTAGCTTTAGAAGTATGGCTAGATAAACTAAGTGTAGAACGTTAGGTGTGCACAAAAGATGAGGGGTGAGTTAACTCAAGAGAGTGTACGAGAACCTAACATGTGTAATCAATAACCGCATTTTATATTGTGATAAACGCTTGCTAAATATTTTCAAAATGTTTTGAGTACTAACTCTTGCTATAAAATATTTTCAAAACGTTTTAGGTGTCCAGCCACAGGGATGCCATGTATGATGATTCCATTCCAGAACTCGGAGCTGTAGGATAGTGGATCCTTACAGGATTTTGACTAGACGATATCTCTCATTCAGATCTAGTACAGGATCTCACACTCTTCTATGTTTGGACTTGTGGTCCGGTATTAGTCTCAGATGTTAGTTTCAGACTAGTGGTTATTCTATTGTTGTTTTGGGATTTTTAGCCGATGGTTTATTCGGTAATACTTTTGCTCTGTTGTACTTTTACTTTGTTGTTTGAATTATAGTACATGATTATTTGTACTTTGTTCCACATGGTTGATTTATCTGATTTAAGAAAGATAAAATTTGGCACCGGTCTAATTTTACTTAGGGGATTAGTAATAAAAAAGTTTTCGACAGTGATGATAAGAATGAACCATTTGAGAAACCTATTTTAATTTAATGAAGGCCTGATCACCCGATGTTTAATTAGGCGGGGTGTCACAGATGGTATCAGAGCATCAGGTTCTAGTGTCCATAGAATCTGTACATCTTACTACGTTTTCTGCGTATCGTTTGATTGATATATAGCCCTATCTTAGGATTATTGTACTCCTCTACGTACGTAGTTTATGTTCTCCTGCTATTTAGTAGATGTAGTGTTATATATACGAGTTCGATTGGGCACGATACGTTGAATATGGTGGTAGGACCAGCATTGGCGTTAGAAGGACTGCAGGAGGGAGGAGCATGGCATAAAGCCTGGAGTGTTCAAATATGGAAATCATAGGAGAGATGACCGTTGTTGAGGTCACACCTACTGTGTAATGGAAGTAAATGCTGCAAGGGTTGTTGAGGCATAGCAGGCATTTTCCAAGTATCGCGACAGCAAAGAGGGATGCTAATCTAGACCGCCCAATGCAGTGATAGTGGGAGTAGGTTTGAAGAAATTTTGATGAGAATGAACCGTAAAAATTCGATAAAACGGCGACTGTACATGTTAACCAATGGAAGTAGTATGTCCAGTGGTTTTGACATTAAGGATGGAGTAGAAATACTCAGAAGTGAAAATTTGAGTAAATTTTTAGAGGTAACGTGGCGGAGATACCAGTCACTACATTCGGACCGAGGGTCCGTATACAAATAGAGGAGCCTTACATATAGTTTAACCGCAAAGTTCTCCAATGATGATTCAGAAGCGAAGTGAATGGGAATATCTGAACCCCTCACGTGAAATCCTGGTAGAGGCCAATCGTGAGAGAGAAATTCATCCTTTTAAGTGAACTTATACCGAGGAGATGGGTATAAGGGAAAAAGAGCCCTTGAGAAAATGGACTCTCGAGATGTGATTCGCAATTTTTGGTAAAACTCTTCTTGAACGACTTAAGTATATGAAGACAATATGGTACTTCCTACAAGGTTGAGGTAAATGCTCCTAGGTTGGCGGAGCTAAGGGAGTTTAGAGATTTAGTCAAAGAGTAAGACTGAATGTAATGGGGATGGTGCAAGCCATAAGTGGAAACCCACTAGAGGATTTAATGATTAGATCCTAAGTCGGGACTATTAAGCCCCATAGTGCGTTCCTCTTGGTCAACAGAACTAAGGGAACCAAGATGATAGTGCTCAGAATCGAGGCTACCAAGTCCGAGAGGAGGGATACCCCAAACCGGTCAGTGTGGCCTGGAGTAAAGGGATTTTGTAAAGATGTCTAGTGTGGTTGGTAGAACCACGGGTTTTATTTTAGTTTGAAGTCATTAGAAGAAATAATAACTCCAATAAGTTTTGCATTCCGGAGAGGACAAGCGTGTTATGTCCGGAAACCATCTGAACCACCAAAGAAATGGATAAGGAAGTATATGGGTTGTAGCCTCGAGTGATTGGGGTATATGATGACTCCTCACCTGAAAAGGGGTCGAGTTATAATTATTCATCAAAATGTGACAGACTTAGGAGATTATGAACATCTCATAGTAATTGATTCCGGTGTGTAGGAACCTAAATGATGTGAGTCAAGGTATGTAGTGTGACCGCTGAGTGGAGAGATCGAGCTCACCATTGTAATTAGTGCTAAAGACTTAGTGATAGTATAAGCGCGGTGCCACTTGAATCCTTTAGAAATATTGGAGTATGGTTGCACATATTGTCGAGAAATCGAATTTGAGCATATCAACTATGTGTTGCTCCGATAATGCTCAGTAAGTATACATGGGGAGAAGTCCCTTGTTTAAGTTCGGTTGCGAAAGGGAATACGACTGATATTTTATGCACGTCAGGAGAAGAGACAATGTTATATGCTAGGGCATCAGTGGAGCCGGTAGTGTGTGGAGAAACACTGAAAGGCTTACCTCACCACGAAGGGATAAGTGGGACTTTGTGGTCAAGGATTTGATTTTTGGTCTATAGGGTATTGAGAATACCCACAAGATTGTAGTCACGTCGTGTAGACTAGGCTAGAGTTGAAGAAAAGCATGTTACGGGTGCGACATTTGCAATGTTTTTGCAAATGTACCCGGAGGAAAGGGTGTATGGGCTCCCTAATCAATAGGATTCCTTAGACATCCGAGATAGAGGGATGCGGAGAATTATTTTGTACGCCGGTGGGGAAATTAGGAGACAAGTCGTATCGATGAAATGGGTTGAACGTCATGGGAGATAGACGATGTTCCAAGGATGAAAGTCGGTGGGAAACCATTCAAAGGTTATCTCTTGATATGGGAGACCTAACTGTGGTGAAGAAGTAGCGCAAGGTGCTACTTGACTGAGTGTTGTGAGTGACTTATGTGTTACTAAAATGTTGATTCTTATAAAGTAACCAACCCAAAAAGTGCGCCAATTGCGAAGAGTGCACGGATTATAAAGTATAATACACCTGGAGAGAAAGGGTAATAGAGTACCACTTGAGGAAAGATGACGTCAGTGGGAAGCGATGTTGAGGGGATACATAGTGAGATTATCTCCAGACACACCTCTAGTTAATAGGGCGAGATGGACTCGAAATGAGCAACCGGAATGTGGTAGTGAACCTATATTTCCAATGATGAAAGGAGGAGACAGACTTAAATTATTTATGGGCAGTGAACATCATAATTAATCCAACATTTCGTTGGGGTAGCGGAATGGGGTGACCGGGATGGATTAGTATGTAGTTGAAAAGGGAGAGTGCACAAGTGCACGATGCCTCTCTACATGATTGTGAATCAGGGTGAAATCCTAAAATTCCACCCTATGAGAGATGGTCAGGAAGGAATATAGATTAAGTACTATTTTGAGTATGTTGTGTTGCCTACAACTCAATGTTAGTGAGAAAGGAGGATAATACACCCTTACAATAGTGGGATTTTGGAGAAGCCCACTGATAAATTCGTAGGTTGAATGTATACCTATATGAGCATATTTATAGGTAGAGTGAGTACCTATATGGACTATACATGAGGATTAGGTTCGTGGGTGCCGATTACAAACAATACATGTACTTTGGGTGTGGTTCGAGGAGACATTTCGAACTTTTAGTCCTTAACGCGTGATATGAGGACATTCTATTGGAGTATGACATTTAGGGTATATGAAATGTGTAAAATATGGCTCACAAATTGTCTACTCTTGTGCGATGAGATATATATACATATATTGGTGCTCGAGATGTGATTCCGAGACAAGTAATTAATCACTATTGGTGATCGAGGTGGAATTCCGAGCCAATAACCCCAAAAGTGTTATAGAAGGGGGTGATTATAAAATAAGTGTCGGTAGTATATGTTATGTGTACGATATATATGCCTACTGATTTTTCCTACTTATGTGCGATAGTAAGTGTGCTTAATATCTGTATTGGGGTCAATGATATTCCGGACCAATACATGGGGGATTGATTTGGGGTCGATGATTTTTTGAACCAAATCGATGATAAATATTGGTATCGGCGGAAGGTCTGAACCGACATGTGCATTACATTTACCTTGGGGTCGAGAAATTCCCGGACCAATGTAAATGATAGGATTATTGGGGCCGATGATTTTTGCCGGACCAATTTTCCTTAAAGTATATATTGTGTATATTGTGTGTGAAGTATATACCTTAAAATATTCTACTTATGAGTGATAGTAGACACTTAGATGTTATATGGGGATATACATCAAATGGGTAAATTAAGTAGGGAGAAACTTAATTTCAAGAATTAACGTTGGATTGGGAAAATCTATGAGAAATTAAGTAGTGAGACTTAATTATGATATATGCGGCATGGGTAACGTGCGATAAGAATTTATAATGAAGCAAGTCATGTACTTGGGGCGATCGTAAGGATGTTATGATTTGGTATTGGGTATTAGAAAATGCAATTATATTTAAGGTCCTTAGCCTTAATACCAGCCTTATCCTAATTTCGAGGACGAAATTCCTTTGCAAGGGGGGAAGTATGTAATACCCCGTATTTCTGAATATTCCAAATATTCTATTTAATTAGATTGGAGAATTAAATGAGAAAATACCGGATTAATTTAAATTACGTAAGAGTAGTAATTTAAAGAGTTTTATTTAAAACTGTAATTATGGAATATTAATCGAGAGATAGTTACCGATTTATATTGCCTCGTTACATTTACTTAGTGCGAGTGGTAAATAGTTACTTAACGCGTGTAGACCGTGTTGGTGTGAGAACGAGTAATATTTGTTAAGTTACTCAAATGATAATTTAGAGGTCACCGATGAGTCCGGAAGGGTCAAATTAGTCAAAATAGTATACCCGGGGGTACTAGTTGAGTCCCGGGGTAATTTTAGACTAAACCGAGACCGTTCGGGGGCGTTTTGGTTTTTTAACATGAGAGGGTATGAAGACCTACGAAATTGAGAGTTTTATATCATCCGTATGATAGAGGGATTAGGATTAGAACACCCATGACAACACCAATACCATTAGAGAGAGGAGAGGCACAACTTTCTAAGGCAAAAGAAGGAATTGGGAAAGATTCAAAGGAGATTATCACTATTAACTTGTTGAGGAAGAAGGATTGAATGATGAAGATCATCAATCATCAACAACAACCACGAATTCAGACCCTACTGATCATCAGTCAAGTTGTTTATTGTAAAATTATAAAGTTATAATACCCATGTGTAGGGTTTTTGAATAGTGTTGTTTAAATCATTATTTTGATTGGAGAAAGATGATATTTATACATGTTGGGATAGGAATCGCATATAGAATGATTTACCTTATGTAGAGGATTAAGATTCAGATTAGACTTGATGATTTTTCGGATTAAAATATGGATTTTGGATGAAAATATGGGAAGAACACCATAACTAGGGTTTCAAGAAATTTTGGGTTTTAATTCGTTAATTCTTTAAAGTAATTGGAGTTTTAATGTCTTTGACACGTTAGAAACTGTCCTAGTATATGTGGAAATATTTTAGGATCATTGGGTCAAAGTTTGGTGAACTATAATGGAGTTTGAAGGTTTGTTAATGGAGGAAAAATCTTAACGAAGAAGACAGCTGCGTCTGTCCCTGTTCGATCGATCGATCGATCTCGAACTATCGATCGATCGACGCAAGCTGTTTCCTAAAATTTTTTGTTGAGTTTAATTCTTCGTTGAGTTTGGGAATGAATGAGTATTCTAGGATTTACATTATACTTATATGGGAGTAAGAATAAGACCAGTATGTATATTTTTGAGATCCAATAAGGCCATTGGGTGTAGGGCTTGGATTACGGACCGAGGAGAATAATCCGATTTAGTAGAGTATCGGGGACTTCGGAAATTGAGTTACCGGGCGAAGTAAATTCAATTTAAGTAATAGACCAAGAGGGTAAGCAATAACTACTGAAATTATATTTAAGGGGTAACTAGGACCCTTAGAGTTGTGTGAATACTCAAATATATACGATTAATGAGATAAATCGTAAAGCGAATATTGTACGGTAAATATATGAGATTAAAATATTACGTACGTATATGATTAATAGGTCGGGCGTGTACCTACTGAATTATGTGATCTTTTAGGTAGAGATATTGTACCTAAATTAATTATGTTAGGGTCGATGAGACATTCCGAACTAACATAAAGTTATTATATGTTTGGGGTCGATGAGAAATGCCGAACCAAACTTTGAACGAGTGTCGCGATGAGAGAGTCCCGAACCAGAATATGTGTATATATATATTTTTAAAAATAGTTGGGGTCGATGGATAATTCCGAACCAACTCTCACCTGGGGTCGATGAATCATTCCGAACCAAGAGATCTTTATTTGTGTATATAAATAATTGGGGTCGATGTATCATTCCGAACCAATTCTTACTTGGGATCGATGAATCATTCCGAACCAAGAGCTCTTTACGTGTATAAAAAAGGCAAAATAATAATGACTGATATTTAGTTTATATTGTGTGTGAAATATATACTTGATGATATTTTACTTCCGTGTAATAGTAGATTGATATATATTATGTATTTAAAGATACATACTGAATTGGTAAGTTAAGTAGTGAAACTTAATTACGAAATGCCCTTTAGATAGAGAAAAATCTATTTAGTAATTCAAGTAGTGAAACTTAATTACATAAGTGGGAAAGTTAACAATTGTGAGAATTGTAGTAATTTTAGTAGTGAAACTAAATGAGAAGTCTTGAAAAATAACATAGATTAAATGTTACTTGAGAATTATTTAACATACGCGAGATGTTAGTGAAACGGTTGTACTGTATGGGCGGTAATGGAACTTGGGTAGAGATAAGTTCAGTTGACTACTTTGGTTTTAGTTAGCTTGAGAAGTATGGCTAGATAAACTAAGTGTAGAACATTAGGTGTGCACAAAAGATGAGGGGTGAGTTAACTCAAGAGAGTGTACGAGAACCTAACATGTGTAATCAATAACCGCATTTTATATTGTGATAAACGCTTGCTAAATATTTTCAAAATGTTTTGAGTACTAACTCTTGCTATAAAATATTTTCAAAACTTTTTAGGTGTCCAGCCACAGGGATGCCATGTATGATGGTTCCATTCCAGGGACTCGGAGCTGTAGCACAATGGATGCTTACAGGATTTTGACTAGACGATATCTCTCATTCAGATCTAGTATAGTATCTCACACTCTTCTATGTTTGGACTTGTGGTCCGGTATTAGTCTCAGATGTTAGTTTCAGACTAGTGGTTATTCTATTATTGTTTTGGGATTTTTAGCCGATGGTTTATTCGGTAATACTTTTGTTCTATTGTACTTTTACTTTGTTGTTTGAATTATAGTACATGATTATTTGTACTTTGTTACACATGGTTGATTTATCTGTTTTAAGAAGGATAAAATTTGGCACCGGTTTAATTTTACTTAGGGGATTAGTAATTAAAAAGTTTTCGACAGTGATGATAAGAATGAACCATTTGAGAAACCTGTTTTAATTTAATGAAGGCCTGATCAACCGATGTTTAATTAGGCGGGGTGTCACACATGGGGACCAAGGAACCAACAAAATTAGGTGCGGTATTCTTCATAAAACAACGTATCACTTTCTCTCATGATGCATCTGAACTATCAGATCCTCTACCATATCTGGCGCCCTTTCTTGGAGGCCCACTGCTAAACATACCTCCAAATATTAGCGAATAAGGATAGACAACTCCTGGGGGCTAAAGTGATACTACTCGTAGGCGTCTTGCGCCAGTACTTTTGATGCCTGTTGTGATGTAACACATAGGTTAGTCTATCCCGTGCATTCTCCACCTGGTTGTGCTCTCCTTTTAGGTGGCATCTTAAATATAAGGTAAAGTCTTATCAATAATGAGAAATAAATACGAGTAAAAAAAGTCATGTATCAAATAACACTATGCAAAAGTCTAAGAGAACCTATAACCCTTGAATCCTAAGACCATGCTCTAACACCATATGTAACAACCCATATATTTTAATATTAGAGTTGATCACTTCCTAATATTAATATACAAAACTTGTAAAATCAATTTAAATATCATTCTCAGTATGTATGGAAACAAAGGAAATAAGTAGAAATATTTGAATATGATATGATAAAACCTCAAATACATAACTCGTAAGATGCGTCATCAACTAAGATAGAGTAAAATATATCTCTACTCTATACCGCCAAAACCAAATCATGAGAATAAAAACTTTTCAATCCAAAACCCAACTCAGCAAAACTATACATGCCAAAGTCCTATATGAATAATACATGCCAACTATGTCCATGATATATAACTCGCACAACTGAAATACAAAGTATAACATCATGGAGATAAACCTATGTCGATAATCTGGATCATGTTGTGTGGAGATGATGGAATGAAAGATATGTACTAGATGGAGTGATAGATGACGCGTGCGGACCAACCCTAGCACCTGAAAGGTTTTCGCAGATAAAATGGATTAAAATAAAGAAAGTTACCAAAGCTATGCAACTCTAAAGTAGTTATAAATAAAACTGATAAATCAGCAATTATCTCGACTATAATGATAACCTACCATATTCCATGGAACCTCAAGGTCCATTTTAGTTGACTCATTTTTTAAAATAATTACTTAGTCTCTTAATTAATTAAACGCAATGACATGCGCACCTTATCCTTGGCCATTTCAAGACCCCACTGATTATTCATATATCCAACAATAAAAAAAAAACGTGTGATGCAAACATAAATCCAATCTCCCATATAGATACCACTTGTTATTCGCATGGCCAAAAAATCAACATCTTGTGTGATGCACGAAATTCGTTTTGTGTGATGCACCAAATCCGTTTTGTGTGACGCACATATGAAATTGTCCTCCCACAGCACGCACAAGTATGAGTGTTTTCTCTTGGCACACAACCACACCATGTCCATTATGTGTCTCATTTAACATACGCGACATTATCATTTCACTAACGTTCCATATTTCATATATACCTTATCATCATATTATTATTTTGCATTGATCCCACTTTCTAGCCAATCTATTTTAGACCCTAAACAAAACACTATATCAGTTCATTAAAGACTAAAGGGATTCTTGAATCACTCATGAGGATAAATCAATCATGGAACGATTCATCAATCCAAAATTTTTAATAATATATATATATATTAATTATGGATTCTATAGCCATCACTCCTAACTGTCTCTAAACTCCATGCGTGGGAGGTATTATAAATGAAATCCAAATAAGGAACCACCATGATACACTTTTGTTTAGATATGTTAGTTTTTAGGATATTACGATTATTTAATGATTTATTAGTATGAATTAAATAAAGGAACAAGCAAATTAAATAACTAAATTCCATTTCTAACCACATCTAGCAAACATAAACCAATAACCGCAAACCAATAAGCCAACAAATGTTTATCCCATACTCCTTCTAATATATCTACTCAACTATTCCATTCTCAACAATAAAATAAGAATGATCAAGGGCTTAAATTGATTATTTATATAGTGAGGTTCAATTCTCAATCTCTGGGTCATCAATCAATAAGAGAGGATTGTAATTATTTTTCAAGATAATAAACATGGGGTTAACCATCATTCACACATTTTAAAAAATAATCATCAATAGGTAATTAATATTCAAGGTACTACTCATAAACCTAAATGTACAACATTAATTAGCACATCTATTTTTAACACTAATTAAACCCCAATTAAGTCTTAATTAATTAACATATATTCGAACTAACCTAAATATAATATTTAACTACAAGCTAATATTTATAACATGTCTTATATTCTAATTTCACCAAAACAAAGCCACAACATTATAGTTCTTAAACCTTAAGAGTTACTAACCAATTTTCATCCTAAATTTAGGGTTTAGGTAAAATTAGCAATTCTATATCTAAAAGAGAGGCGGAGTCTAGTAACTTGCTTCAAAATAGCCAAAAAAAAAACTAATTCATTTGAGTGAGAAGAGGCTCTCCAAAACAAGTCTTGAAAATCTCATTGACTCTCTTTGAAAACTTGTTTAAATTGATTTAAAACCTCAATTTAATCTTGGTTTGAAATGTAGAATATTAATCTAGGGTTTTAGCTTACTATTTGGGATGAAATTTGGGTGCGAAATTAAGAGATAATAGGGTTTTGTAAATAGTGGGTTATAGTGTTTGTAGGGAAAACATAAAGTGGCATGCATAAAGGAGAAAATGAGGGTTGAAATGCAATTTAAATGGGTGTACCCACTATAGTGGATGCCAGCCCCGATATAGCAGCCCAAGCCAAATGTTTGCCACTAATTTTTATTTTTTATGTACTCCTTTCTAACCCTAAACTTTTTACCCAAGTAATGTTCCAAAGACCATTATACCCTTTGTCTTTTTCCTAAATTCCTAATATGTCTAAACCACTTTATAAATTTAACTAATTACTATTTTAGCCCCAAACTTTAAAGTAATTACACTTAATCGCATAAAAAATTAAAAATTTACCAAATTAGCTCTATAATTCAAATTAAATTCATTTCAACTTTAAATTCCAATAATGGACTTTAAATTCACAAATTAAATTATATAAATAATTCAGATTCACATTTAATTAATTTAATTACATCTAACTAATTAATTATTAAATTCATTATAATTAAATAAGTTTTATCACGATGGCGGGGGAACCCCATTGCGGGAAATTTTATTTACATACAAATAAAAATCATGACTAATCGAAACTAGTTTTTATTTGCATGACCAATCGGTCCTAGGCCATGTATGATCGGTTATAATGTCATTTTTTGACCCCCGGACCATTTAGACCTTTTTTATTCCTTACTCACTTTTTCACTCTACTTAAGTATCCCGAAAGTTCTGCTGAGATAAAGTGTATTAATAAATTAATAAGTCTCAAAATGAGTTCCGACATAACCAAATGAGAATTTTCCAATTTCTTTATGTCAAATAAATGAGATTTACCAAGATGGAGCAATACTTAAGTGAAAGGTCAAGCGTACTAGCTCAAAGTATTCTTCTAACCATTATATATGATATTAGCTACTAAGGAGTTGTGCTCCCTCAAAAGACAACTATCATGCTAGGGTCTTATTCTTAAAATCATGTATGACCTTTATTTTTCAATAAAGGTATGTCAGGTTAATTTTGAAATAGAAATCATGTTTGTTAGAATAAATTATTTTTGGTCTTAAATATTTTGTATTCATTGTGCGTCAATTGGAGTTAGTAGGAATTCAAATGATTTACGTTCGACCTGATCACGAAAGATCGAAATTTTAGTTCTAGTACAATTGATCAGTTCACAACCTCGATAAGGAGTTAACATCCCATCGGTAAATCTACGACTATAATCCTACTAGTATATCTTAAACTACAAGAAGTTATATGATGGTTCAAGAACTTGTCTAGTATCTTAAAGATGATTGTGACATGTACATTCAAGAATGTATGGATTATGAACACATGTGAGTGTAACAACCCAAGTTTTTGAGCGACTATTTTATACTATTTTGCCTGATAGGCTAATTTTATAAAATAGGGGATGTTGGAGTAAATATTATTTCCCGCGAGACTTAGGGATAATATTTACTATGTTTTGCCTACTTACCATTATGAGAAGGTAAATGGCATTATATTTTGTATTATTGCGTCGTTATATGTAAAACGACGGTTATGACTTAGAAATAAAATTGGGTAGAATTAATGAATTAAAATGAAACTGGAACACAAAATAGTTCACACTTTCCCGAATGCCAAAATAGGGGGTGCGGTTGTTTTTAGAATAGTCGAGATAGTTGAAATAAGTGCCACGTTGTATTTTTGGGTTTCGGGCACTTTTTACGCGTTATGACTCAATTAAGTGGTTACGAGTCATTTTGTGGTGTATTAGCAATTAAGTGGGGGTTTATGTTTTGAGACCCGTATAAGTCCCCCACCACCTTTCTTTTTCTTCATTTGTGTGAGAGAAGCCAAAGGAAAGAGAGAAGAGAGAGTTGGGAGAGATGGAGAGAAAGAGAGAAAATGGAAGATTTGGGGCGGATTCCGTCGCTACCGGAGGTGTTCCGAGACTACGAACCTCGAGGCAAGTTTCTTACTTGCTAGATATTGATTTAATGTGATAAATCTGCATGTGTAGTTAGGTTTTGGGAGGTTTAAACCATAAATGGGTTTTGGTTGATTTGGGGTGTTTAATCCTAAATCTTATAGTTTAATTTGATTTGAAGAGAAATAATTGGTTATTTGATGTGTATAAATGATTTTATAGTAGTATTTGTTGTTGTGGTTGGGTGAAATAGCGGGTAGAAGCTTGGATGGCTCGTTAATGGCTGAAACAGCTTCTCGGAGAAGAAGCTATCTGCCAGGATCGATCGATCGACGGCCAGGGGTCGATCGATCGATCCCTTCTGAAAAGGTGAGATTTTCTAGTTTTGTTTTAGTCCTTTTCCTTTAGGTTCGAGGTTTGGGAACCTTCCTTTGGGAAGTAATGGGGAGTCCTAGAGGGTTGTATTGGGTAGACTAATGTCCTAGGCTAAGAGTGGATATTTGGCTTTACCCGAGGGCTAGTTTGTATAGGTTAATGTCCGATTGATATAGGAGGTTAACCTAAAGACAAATTGGAAGTTAGAATATTAATGTTGAGCTTTTGGGAGACACTCCATAATGGAGACTCACTTTGAGGGTTCATGAAATTATATGAACTCTTGGAGGCTATTTTTAGGTTAGTGGCACTTTGGGTCTTAGGTCATTAATAAAATATGACTTAATAAGAATCAAATGCACCTTCTAAAACTTGGTGCTTAATGGCTAAATGGATGATTTTTGGAAATGTAAAATATGAAGTTTTCAAAAGTGGAAAAAGTAATATTTTTCATAAATGTTAATTTATGGATACACACCTCTCTAAATCTCCATCATAAGGGAAGTCGCGTGCGTTGTGGTGAAGCCCCCTGGCTAATGAATGTAGGGTGGATATTGTCCCTAGGCCATGTGAGCGCTTGGGATTGTATATTTTTTTGCGATGGGTAGGAGATTCCGGTTGTGGTCATGACTATCCCGCAGGCACATAGCCGCTTCCCGACGTTTCGATAGGATCCCAGGTTGTCTTGGTGATAGGACCTGGAAGATGATAGCCATTTAGGGGCACGCATAGTGTAGAAACTCGGACGGGCGGTCTTAGATTGCGTTATATTATATGATATATAACTATGTTCAATAATGTGGGACATTATTGGTTATTAAAGCATTTTATGATAATAAAATGGCTTAATTTACATTTCCCGGATGGAAGAAGGGAAATGGGATGTTAAATACATTTTCCGGATGGAAGAAGGAAAATGGATGAGATGAAATGAGAATAAAGCATCTTTTATGATAATAAAACTTGCTTTAAATATGTATCTTCCTGGATGGAAGAAAGGAAATAAAAAATTTGGTAAAGAAAGTTTTGAAATGAGATTTATTGGTAAACATTTGATAAAATTAATTTACCATATATGTATATTCCTAAAGGAAGAAATTAGGAATTGTGCCATTAGATAATGGATGGGTTTTATTTTATTTTATTTGAGTAGCTGTAGATGTGACCTCCCACACTTATGCACACATATGTATTTATTGATTATTTCGTGCTTAGGGTCTAATGGATCTCGACGATCAACCTTGCCTAAGTAGTAGTGTATCGGGGGGGTTCCTTGTTTGGATTTCGCTTTGCGAGACACCCCACGCACGAATAGGGCATAGTGTTGAGAATGGGGAGAAGTTACCCCTTAGTACTTAGGGTTAACTAAAACATCTCACGATATTGCGCAAGGTTGCCGCTAGATTGAGAGGTGAGAAATATTATTGTTATCTGCGAGAGAATTACGCACTTAACTGTCATGCATTTTTAGTCACATGGTAATCATATCAAACCGGGCCCTGACCCGTAGCTATATTTCCTTGTTTCTGCATATTACTTGTCGTACAGGTGCTCTACCGCATGGACACCCGTATTTACATTTCCGTTCCAGTTGTCATGGAGCTATAACATTTTGCGGATGTTGTAGGTTACTTGTATTAGACGCTTCTTTCTATTGTACGTTAGTTAAGTTCAGTGTATTTATTCGGGCGTGTTGGCCCAAGGTATTGCACTCATTCATTATATTGTAAATATTGAATTGTAATACTCGATGTATTTTTTGTATTGGTCTATTCACCGACAGCTTATTCGGTGATATTTCTTATATTGTCATTCTTCATTCATTGATTTTTTATATCCATCGTTTTTGCAAATGGGATTGTCTAAGTGTTTTTCTTTTATTTTCAAAATTTTAAATTTGACAGTTCATTTTCTAAAATGATTGGTGGTTATCTCATACTATTATTTTAAATC
The DNA here is from genome assembly GCA_949130495.1 of Sambucus nigra. Classification (NCBI taxonomy): domain Eukaryota; kingdom Viridiplantae; phylum Streptophyta; class Magnoliopsida; order Dipsacales; family Adoxaceae; genus Sambucus; species Sambucus nigra. The sequence continues at coordinate 163,643,481 of OX422213.1, read as the reverse complement.
GACAGTGATGCTAAGAATGGACCATCTATGATTCCTGTGATTATTAGAGTATTGGGTTGGCCACCTATTATTTCAGTAGGCGGGTTGTCACAGATGGTATCAGAGCATTAGGTTCTAGAGTCCTTAGGAATCTGTGCGAATGTTCTATGTCTTTTGCGCTTCTCTATGTTTGATGTAGAGCCTTAGGAATAAGGTTGTTGAATTCTCTTGTGAGATTTCATTCTCCTGCTATGGTACGAGAACCCCGAAGATCTTTTGCGCGTTCAGGTGAGACTTATAAGTCGTTAGATGAAGGGCGTTGAGGAAGGCCATTGTGAAGGCATCATAGGATGGGATTACTATAAGCTGTAGGCTGTGGTCGGTAATAAGGGCCGCTTTGGAGGTTTCTCCCTTTGTAGCATTATTTTATATTGCTGCCGTGACTACTAAGTACAGTGGAAATATTTTTCCTGAGTACCGCTATCGATAGAGAGTGGTACTATGCTTAGGACTCCAAGCAATCTCAATTCGAAGTTAAGAGGTCCTTGACAAGGACCACATGTTGAAGTTCGATTGGATAGAGGAAGTGTAACCTCGTTCAGTGAGAGCGTGAGGCCCGAGAGTTTTGTCCTAAGAGATGGGTATAGAAGTGACCAGGTGTGAGGATTGGAGGAGAACCTTTCACCCATTGGAGTAAGGTTGAAGTGGCAGAAATGATAGTCGCCTCTTTATGGTGGGGCAGAATGTTTTACCCATAGAGAGAGCCTTTCAGTGGAAATGCTAGGCTCGTAAGTAAGTGTTGGAAACACTTCTAGAGAAGTAGTGTTCATGAGACCCCATTGGTGGACATCCACCTGGAGAAGACACGTGGAGCTAAGGTCGGGGAGGCTGGTAAAATGTTCTCTTTGCTGAGAAGTCAAGGGAACTACGCGTTCTGATCTTGTCGTTTGAAGATAACCGTCAAGGATGGATGCCTAGTTGGGATATTGATGGAAGTAGTTTGGTTCAGATAAGACTATAATGACGTGTCTTGGAACCATTGGTAGTAGCCAAGGAGGTTGGCTAGTATGTTGGTGGGATTTCCAATTAGGGTGCGAGTGGTCCATTCCTTAAGATACGATGGGGTAGTATGGTGTTAGTCCTAGATTCGGGTGTGTATATCGAGCTTGTGATAGTATTGATACATTTTTATATATAGTAAGTATATCTATGTGGCTTCCATGATAGGGAAGTTATGTATTTTCCTTTTCACTCGTTTTGGGGCGAGTGGTGATATGTGTGGTACGTGCTACTTGTATTATATATATTATACGAGTAGAGATATTCTTAGATGGGTGGGTGCGATAGCAAGCGAATAAATTTCTAGGCTATCCTATTCTTAGTTCTAGAGAATAACTAGTTGTTCTATAATATCTCTCTTGGATACAGGTTGAGACTTTATAGGGGTGGTTTACGGTATGTAGGTAGTTTTCTTTTTTTATTTTTGTTTGTTATTTATTTGTCTTGCTTTATTCTCTTTCTTTGATTGTTTGCTTGCTTTGTTTGCTTTGCTTGTGTATGATGTGCCTTATCTCCATGACCAGCTAGTTAAGGGGATTGTGTGGAGGGGTTCCTTATTTGGATTTCGCTTTGCGAGACGCTCCACGCATGAACCTTAACGACGTTGGGAGTGGAGAGATGTGCATTTTCTTTTTTGTTCTTTCTATTTTTTTTCTGTGGGTTAAGTGCTGGGTTGGAAGGTTTAGCCAAGAATCACGTATATGAGTGATTAAGGGGTAAGTTGATGTGCGATATATGAGCACTATGATGGTTTTCCTCTGATCGATGTGGGTAAGACTAAGATGATGAAAGTCTGATAGAGACTTACGGTTGTGCCTTAATGAGAAGACCATTGGTATAGAGGTATATGTGTATTTTGGGATAAAGTATTGGTGGCATCTTACTGAAAGTAAATGCCTCAGTCGATTGTTATGGTAGGACGTAGACATAAATATGTATTAGTAGAGTTTTGAGTTAGGATTTCGTCGATCCCGATCATGTGTCTTCGATCGTTACTTCTCGATGACCGACAATGCGAGGTAGTAGTGTAACGGGAGGGTTCCTTATTTGGATTTCACTTCGGCAAGACGTCCCACGCATGAAATCGAACTATTGTCGGAAGTCGGGAAAGGTCTTGGACACTAGGGATATATTCAGTATTATAATTATATGACTAGACTAGGATAGATGGACTGACTTTAGGATTCTTAGGACACTAGGCCCTTAGGGCATGTGACGTTAAGTTAGGAGGGTGGTAGAGAGTTGACCACAATAGGTTTGTGGGTTAACTCTAGGTAGGATTTGGTCCCTAGAATGATAAGTATGGGATCTCAAGCTATTCGGAATGTTAGGCCATTAGTGGTGAGGCCTCTCGTAGATAGAGGGTTACATTGGTAACCTACCTTTTGAGGAGTTGAAGTATAAGCTGACTTTTTCTCCTGAACTCGTGTTGTTATGATCGAGAGTGGATTTAACGAACGAGTCTTGGCCAGGAATGGGATGTAATAATACGGGAGCATGGACCTCTTGTTCGTGTGTCTCATACTTTTACGAAGTGTCATTCCACACTTGATTTAAAGTTCATAGCGGTAGTATTTTCCTTGAAGAATTAGAGGCACTACTTCCTGGGAAGGAATTTGGGTCTTTTCACGAGCAACAAGTTTGTGATCGTGAAGGACTATTGATAGGATATTCCCTTTCGCTAAGGCAATGCGGACGGGAGTAGTATAGGCGCCGAGTAGAAAACCGTCAGAGAGTTTATTCGTGGCATGGAATTCCAAGTGAAGTGAGCTTAACCGAGGGGGCTCTATTATAAGAGCATTTATGTCCATGATTGACCCTTTCAACTACTTGTGTGTAGAGAGTAGTGTGGAACGAGGATGGGTATAACCATGGACATTTTTATTGAATTGCCGATAATGCAACGGTCATGATTCTAGTTGAGAAAACTGTGGATCATTGGACAAATCGCTGCTTACTCAATGGAAACGGGCGGACTAAGTATTGGAGAGTACGCCCAGCCCTGCGTGGTGGAGTTTTAGAACTGTATGCGGTTCCTAGTGATGGTGGTGAACGGAGACGAGATATTCGTGTCAAGGTACTGGTAAAGTTTCCAGGAAGAAATGGGAACCGTAGGGATATGGGGTATATCCTACCACCTATAAGTGGAGGGGTGGATTTGATTTAAAGGAGAGATCGGAGTAGTAGTTTTTAGGGATCTAATTTCCATACAATAGTTTGGATCGTTTCCTACGAGCATGATGCCTTGTGTAGCCTAGTATAGTTGGCAGTGTGCCTTGTCTACTCGTTGGAATGGAAACAGCGAATAGCGTATTCCTTGGACTGGGAGTGGTCCTGGAACACTTCTTTAAAGATTGGGCTCATAGATCAAGTAGACTTTTAAGGTCCACTCCAATGCAATTGTAAGTTAGTGTAGTTATTCCCTAGTAAGGGTTTAACGTGTTTCGAAAAGTAAGGCAAATTGTGCCGAGACTGTGTTGGTATCTCCTCCCGTAGTAGAAGGGTAGGATCAAAAGTTCGTGAGGAACGAATTGGTGCAATATTATAGCATGATGGTGTGGACTGATATCGAATAGGGATGACCTTAGTCTGTGTCCTATGGGGACGCAGCACTATAGAGGGGTTTGCTAGTATGATAGCACGGTTTTTGGTATAGTATACCCTTTATATGGTTATGGGTTATGCCAGAATTTTGACGGAAAAATTCCCCTTTAAGGGGGGGAGTATGTAATAACCCAAGTTTTTGAGTGACTATTTTATACTATTTTTCCAGATGGGCTAATTTTATAAAATAGGGGATGTTGGAGTAAATATTATTTCCCGCGAGACTTAGGGATAATATTTACTATGTTTTGCCTACTTACCATTATGAGAAGGTAAATGGCATTATATTGTGTATTATTGCGTCGTTATATGTAAAACGACGGTTATGACTCAGAAATAAAATTGGGTAGAATTAATGAAATAAAATGAAACTGGAACAGAAAATACTTCACACTTTCCCGAATGCCAAAATAGGAGGTGCGGTTGTTTTTAGAATAGTCGAGATAGTCGAAATAAGTGCCACGTTGTATTTTTGGGTTTCAGGAACTTTTTACGCGTTATGACTCAATTAAGTGGTTACGAGTCATTTTGTGGTGTATTAGCAATTAAGTGGGGGTTTATGTTTTGAGACCTGTATAAGTCCCCCACCTCCTTTATTTTCTTCATTTGTGTGAGAGAAGCCAAAGGAGAGAGAGAAAAGAGAGTTGGGAGAGATGGAGAGAAAGAAAGAAAATGGAAGATTTGGGCCGGATTTCGTCGCTACCGGAGGTGTTCCGTGACTACGACCCTCGAGGCAAGTTTCTTACTTGCTAGATATTGATTTAATGTGATAAATCTGCATGTGTAGTTAGGTTTTGGGAGGTTTAAACCATAAATGGGTTTTGGTTGATTTTGGGTGTTTAATCCTAAATCTTATAGTTTAATTTGATTTGAAGAGAAATAATTGGTTATTTGATGTGTAGAAATGATTTTATAGTAGTATTTGTTGTTGTGGTTGGGTGAAATAGCGGGTACAAGCTTGGATGGCTCGTTAATGGCCGAAACAGCTTCTCGAAGAAGAAGCTATCTGCCAGGATCGATCGATCGAGCCTGGGGGATCTATCTATCGAGACCTTCGATCGATCGACGGCCAGGGGTGGATCGATCGACCCCTTCTGAAAAGGTGAGATTTTTCTAGTTTTGTTTTAGCCCTTTTCCTTTAGGTTCGAGGTTTAGGAACCTTCCTTTGGAAAGTAATGGGGAGTCCTAGAGGGTTGTATTGGGTAGACTAATGTCCTAGGCTAAGAGTGGATATTTTGGTTTACCCGAGGGCTAGTTTGTATAGGTTAATGTCCGATTGATATAGGAGGTTGACCTAAAGACAAATTGGAAGTTAGAATATTAATGTTGAGCTTTTGGGAGACACTCCATTATGGAGACTCACTTTAAGAGTTTATGAAATTATATGAACTCTTGGAGGCTATTTTGAAGTTAGTGGCACTTTGGGTCTTAGGTCATTAATAAAATATGACTTAATAAGAATGAAATGCACCTTCTAAAACTTGGTGCTTAATGGCTAAATGGATGATTTTTGGAAATGTAAAATATGAAGTTTTCAAAAATGGAAAAAGTAATATTTTTCATAAATGTTAATTTATGGATACACACCTCTCTAAATCTCCATCATAAGGGAATTCGCGCGCGTTGTGGTGAAGCCCCCTGGCTAATGAATGCAGGGTGGATATAGTACCTAGGCCATGTGAGCTCTTGTGATTGTATATTTTTCTGCGATGGGTAGGAGATTCCGGGTGTGGTCTTGACTATCCCGCAGGCACATGGCCGCTTCCCGACGTTTTGATAGGATCCCAGGTTGTCTTGGTGATAGGCCCTGGAAGATGATAACCATTTAGGGGCGCGCACAGTGGGGAAACCCGAACGGGTGGTCTTAGATTGCGTTATATTATATGATATATAACTATGTTCAATAATGTGGGACATTATTGGTTATTAAAGCATTTTATGATAATAAAATGGCTTTAATTTACATTTCCCGGATGGAAGAAGGTAAATGGGATGTTAAATACATTTTCCAGATGGAAGAAGGAAAATGGATGATATGAAATGAGAATAAAGAATTTTTTTATGATAATAAAACTTGCTTTAAATTATGTATTTTCCTGGATGGAAGAAAGGAAATAAAAAATTTGGTAAAGAAAGTTTTGAAATGAGATTTATTGGTAAACATTTGATAAAATGAATTTACCATATATGTATATTCCTAAAGAAAGAAATTAGGAATTGTGCCATTAGATGATGGATGGGCTTTAATTTATTTTATTTGAGTAGCTGTAGATGTGACCTCCCACACTTATGCACACACATGTATTTATTGATTATTTCGTGCTTAGGGTCTAATGGATCTCGACGATCAACCTTGCCTAAGTAGTAGTGTATCGGGGGGGTTCCTTGTTTGGATTTCTCTTTGCGAGACACCCCAGGCACGAATAGGTCATAGTGTTGAGAATGGGGAGAATTTAGCCCTTAGTACTTAGGGTTAACTAAAACATCTCACGATATTGCGCTAGGTTGCTGCTAGATTGAGAGGTGAGAAATATTATTGTTATCTGCGAGAGAATTACGCACTTAACTGTAATGCATTTTTTAGTCACATGGTAATCATATCAAATCGGGCCCTGACCCGTATATATATTTCCTTGTTTGTGCATATTCCTTGCCGTACAGGTGCTCTACCGCATGGACACCCGTATTTACATTTCCATTCCAGTTTTCATGGAGCTACAACATTTTACGGATGTTGTAGGTTACTTATATTAGACGCTTCTTTCTATTGTACGTTAGTTAAGTTCAGTATATTTATTCGGGCGTGTTGGCCCAAGGTATTGCACTCATTCATTATATTGTAAATATTGAATTGTAATACTCGATGTATTATTTGTATTGGTCTATTCACCGACAGCTTATTCGGTGATATTTCTTATATTGTCATTCTTCATTCATTGATTTTTTATATCCACCGTTTTTGCAAATGGGATTGTCTAAGTTTTTTTCTTTTATTTTCAAAATTTTAAATTTGACAGTTCGTTTTCTAAAATGATTGGTGGTTATCTCATACTATTATTTTAAATCGACAGTGATGCTAAGAATGGACCATCTATGATTCCTGTGATTATTAGAGTATTGGGTTGGCCACCTATTATTTCAGTAGGCGGGTTGTCACAGGGAGATTTAGGCCTATGTGCTTACTAGATTAGACTTGAATAATCTCATAGGTATTCAAAGGGTGCATGGGCTCTTTATCCCCGGGGTTATCAGGATTGGAATTCTTGCACAATTATTTCTTTAATTGTTATGGGTGTGATTAAATCTTATTGCGTAAAAATGTATACAAGCTGGGTAATCATTTTATAAGTTGGTGTGGTATTATAATTCAAAGGAATCTGAATCCTATAAATATCATGTATTCATATCCCCTCTTGATAAACTTATATTTTTTGTAACTATAAGTAAACCTGACCAATGGATTAATATTCAGTTGAGTGTCAAATAAGTTAAGCCTGATAATTAAGGAAGAAGTTGGTTAAAATCGATTAAAGGATTATTTATTTGACTAAGAGGGTATTGTACACTTAATGTGTGGAATCATATTATGTGTCATATAAGATTTCTTTATTCAAAGTGATTTGGAGATAAATAATTAGGAGTATAGTCGTGATTAATTAGAGGGATTAATTTTGATTAATTGGAGAAAATAAATTAATTATGGGGATGTAATTTGGGTTATATGAGTATTTATTTGGAATACAATTTAATTATTTAGTCTTGAGTCCCTGGTATAGTCCATAACCCAAGTACTTAGGTTCAGACTCTCTAGAAACCCAGTTTAGCCTAAGCCCATGATATATACCTCTATATATTAGTGTAATATACGGTTTTAAGTTGTATGATTCTTTACGGAAGGTTATAAAGGGAGATAAAAATTAATATTGAAGTTTTTATGAATGAGTGTGGAGATAGAAGGTCATATCTTGGTCAAAACAGCAAGTATTAATCTCTAAGAGTTTTCATACACATGGCCTGTTGTGTGAGGATTATATACTAGAGTATCTGAGGCTTTCGATGGACTTGAGAAAAGTTTTTAGATACCTTGGTAGGGAAGCAAGATAATGATCTTCATTATTTATTTCTCCTTATTTGGATCACTTACATGCTCCGTAAATGTATCATGATTTGAAACCCCAGTGTGCGTACAAATTTATCACAATTATAAGACTCCAGAAAATAATTAAAGAGTGAATGTAAATATGCCAATCACATAACACACAAATATACGTGGTTTGTCAATTGCCTACGTCTAAGGAGAGGTTAATGTATTTCTGATTAGTTACTGTAAAGGTTTTTTCTATTACTTTTCCCTTAACCTATGGGTGTGCGTTGTACATATAGTTGTGTAAAAACACAGTGGTTGAATTAGTCAAGGAACTCCCTTAGCTTTTGATAAGCTAGTGTGGTGATTCCCTGAATATCTCGTCCACGATTTTGGGTAACTAACATGAGCTAATTATAATTATTGATGTGTTTATAATTATCCACATGATGAATGATGGTGTTAATCCTCATTATTAATGAGATGGGACGAATGTGCCCCAAGTGTTGTTCGGCTTGGACTGTTGGTCTGGATTTGGGCCTAATTTGTATTTAGGTCCCTGTAATCACCACTATATTTTCTAGAAAAAATCCATTGGGCCATAGGATTTTACTATTGACATGGTCATAATGATCCATTCTTATGAAATTTAATCTACGGGTCACACTTGTAAAGAAGTTAAAGTTATAAGGGTACGCTTTTCTGAGGAAAGGGAAAAGAGCCAAAAATCCCCTTGGTTACTGCACCTTATAATTGTGCATGATCTTTCAAATTGGATTTGTTCCAACACTTCACATCAAACCGTTATCTCTGACCCTAGTTTTCTTCTATCAAAAACATTAAAGCGTATTCACTTACATTCTTAAACTTTTGTTATACGTATCTATAATCTCCTTCCCCATCTGTTATTTTCATAGCTATCCTCTTCTATCTTCTGTTGTAATTAGTTTTTCTTAAAATTTTGAAATCTATTCATGGAAAATGTGTAGACGAGTTTAGGAAATCTTATTCCATTCGTACAAGGGATAATTGAGTGTGTCCCCATGCCAAAAGATGTTAGATCGATCGATGGGGGACACTAGATTCACACCTTGTCGTGGTCCAAGGGGGATTTACCTTTTCCCTAAATCCTTTGTTTTTGGAATTTTTTGAATTCTTTACGGTGGTCCTTACTCAATGTGCCCCTAATACTTAATGCATAGTCAATGGAGTGAATCAAATAAACGAACTTTATAGGACCAACCTAAGCATCCAAAAGGTCAGGTATTATTACACTGAGTCACATACTACATATAACCTTATTCACTTGGAGGCGAGGAATGACAATAGAGTGTTAGTCGTAATTCTCCTTGACTTCAACAAAGGATATTGGGATCAGGGGTTTACTGCCAGAAATCGAAATATCCACCACTCCCAAATGACAAAGAATATACAGAGTTACCGTGCCCAGACTTGGGGGGTGATATTAGTTAAGTCTTGAACCTTTATTCTCTTATATCTCTTTATCATTTTGTGGTACTGTTGCTAACCATGCCTTTTATTTGTACCTTTGAGTAGCTCGCAGGAAGAACTAGGAGCCTTCCCTAAAAGATATTAATTGCGCTGACTTATTGAATGATTGGAGCTTGAAAAACTATCTTCTTAACGGTGAGCACCTAAGATTGGACTCCCTTCTTTTGGAGTACACCAACACTGCTGGAATCTTTACTGCTTACCCGATAAACGATATCCCTAATTTTCCTCTTTCTGAAGAGGAAACTTCTTCATCCTTTCAGTCACTCGGCGTTGGATCCATCCAACGAGAGGAAGATGATTTAATGGATCCTACTAAGAAGAGGATCCTACTAATTGAAGATGATGATGATGATGATGATGATGGTGATGATGGTGATGATGATGATGTCCTTCTTTTTGCAAGATCCAAGTCCCAAAAGAAGGTTGAGCGCGAGTCCTCCAAGGCTTGTGACCATATTTTAGTCACCAAGGAGAAGAAAAAAGAGGAGAAAAAGAGAAGAAGAAGGAGGTGGAGGAAATGAAGAAGGATCTCATGGAACCTCCTCTGAAGAAAAATAAGGTCCCTCCCTCTTTCTCCAATATCCCTCGATCCTAATCTGTGGCCCATAGTACATCTTTGGCCCCAGGTTTGCTAAGAGGGGTGATGCTCATGGTGATCGTGAGTGGATGGGGATGATGTGACCTCACTAATTTCCCTCTGTGCTTCTCAAAATATATCATTGATGAGAATCTTCTACCTTATCTTTTATTTCTTCTTTTTTGTCCACTCGAGACTTGTCAATTCTTCTAACACTTATAGTTTGCTTCGTCTTGCCGTTTATGGAAGACTTTACCATCCTTTTGGATGTCTGTGCTTACTAATCTACATTAAATGATGAGTTGAATGAGGACCTATATAAATCCTATGAATCCATATCTAATTCCATGAAGGCCCATGATAAAGAGAAGAGGTCCACCATCGAGGCCATGCCCTCTCCAAAGACTGAGAATAGTATGTTGAAGGTGGAGATTACTCACCTGAAAATAGAAAATTCTCGATGAAATACTGAAGTGGACTAGATGAATTTTGCCAAGGACACCAGTTTTGAGCAAGGCTTGGATGAGGACTATGCTGAAGCCAAGATCTAGATAGCCTATGATCATAAGGTTAGCTTAAAAAGGGCTAGGACCATGCCTTAGCAAAAGTTGGAGTCTCTACTGAGTCTGAGATATTTAGTGAACACTATCCAGTTCCCCCACATCCCAAGAGCTAACGAAGGGCCTTCCACCAACAACCTTACTGACCAAGCCACATAGTTGGCGAACAAGGATAAGAGGGCTGATGCAGAATAGGTGGCGAAGAAGTGAAGCACATAGTCTCTAAGGTTTTTCTTTTTTTCTTATTCTTGTACTCTTCTTGTTCCCCTTTAGTGTTTGACTATAAATGGATCTACCTACATCCTTATTAATGAAAATAATATTTTCTTCACTTTGAGTGTGCCAAAATTTAGCATTCTAATAAATTATTACATGTTCTGCTTTGATATTGCATCCTATTATCGAGTAAAATCCGTCTTCTAGCAACATAGATAATGCGCTCGGGCGAGATGGCAACGCATAAGCTTGCCTATCATTTTTAATTGCCTGTAACGCTCTAAAGAAAACTACGAAGGCTTATAAGGACCAATCTACCTTGGTCACTAATATGAAGGAGGACCTTACATACTTATAGGACGTGGTCTCCTCCATGTAAAAATAATTAAATGACTTGAAGGCCCATGTGGGGGAGGTTGACGCTCTAGTCCACTCAGAAAATGATGATACGAAGAAGAAACTTAATGAGGTCAAGGAATTGGTTTAAAGGATCAATGCCATGATAACAAGGATAAATCATGATGTAAAGAAACTATGGTACTTATTTAAGATGGGTTCCCGAGCACTTTGTATGACTGGTTATGACGTGGGGTGTCTAGACTTCCCTATGAGACTACAAGAAGCCTAAGAAGGGGCCTACAAACATGGCTAGATGAATGCACTTATGGTTGTCAAACAACTTAAGGATTCCCAATTTTGGTATATGTACCATGTTGAGTGTCCAACGTACCGACGACCTCCTTTTGGGCGAGATGAAATGTGGGTCCCCTTGGATGCTGTTCCTCTTAAAATTGTTGAGAGCTACATGGAAATCCATGATAGCGAAGACGGTCATCAGCCTTATCCTAACGATAGTCAAAAAATCCTATCAAGAAGTTTTTCTCCAGCAGGCCATAAACTGTTGTAAAATCTTTTGTAATCTTTGAAATTATTTTGTAATTGGTACTTTTTATAACTAAATATTCCCAAAGAATCAAGTTAATATTAAGTTCTTTGCATTTTTCCAATCCATTATGCCTTTTATGTGTTATGTTTGTCTTTCTTACCTTTTAGGTCATGTCGTCACACCCCCTTAGTCTTAGAAGAGACAATGGCAAATAAGACACTTGGTCTATGGGTTATCCACCCATTCCAGATGTTATTCGACCAAATAAAGTTGGTGTGCTGCTGATAGACAGGGTTTTGCCATGGTGAGAGAGTCACCTACGCGCCAGTCGTTTTGAATTTGGCTCACATGAACTATACAAAAACCTAAACGAATGACTACACTCAACGGGTGAGTATAGCGTCCAAGTTCGGATATCAAAAATCCACAAAGACGAGTTTCTAGAATTTATAGGATTTAATATTCCCAAATGAAAGCGTAAAAGATAATTACAAACAAAAGAGGGAAAAGATGCATAAGAGGGAAAATTTATACTAGGCGAGGGAAAATAAAGCTAGACTAATATAGCGGTAAAAACTATAGGTTACGTTGAATATCCCTCACCCAAGTTAATTAGTATAAAATGGTTACATGGGTCAACGAGTTATTATAAATGCGTTTCGTTTTGAAAGTTAATTAAATCAAGGGTTGTCACTCCCCTAAATTCGCATAACAGCCTAATAAGATTTTGGCATCAACAAATACCCCAAAAATTATGCACGCAAGGTCGTAAGCATGGAACACACATGATATGCCCCGTCAAATCTCCAGGGCATAATAACTAGGATAATGAACCCAAAATAGACCCGTAAACACCATCACTAAAGCAAAGCAACACGTCAACCTGGAGTGAGTTCAATCCGACACAACCTAGAGTAATTTAGCTAGAAATCACATTAAAAACGCGGTAAATGAAAGCGGTAATAACGCAATAAACTACACTAGAAAGCAATAAACGAAATCATGTAAACCTAAATATGAAAGCATGTAAATTAACTACAAAGTAACAATTAATGAAATAAAAGCTATATTAATGAAGAGGGAAGATGAATAGTCAACTTACAAACACAATTGGGTGCAAACCAAGAAGAAAGGAAGAAGAACTCTCCAAATCCCCAAACCCTAACCTAAAAGTATCTAAATCTAATTATATATGATATTTACAACAAAATTGATTTATATAGTAAGTGGAATTAAATTATAAAAGAAAAGGAAAAAGAAAAGAAAAAGGAAAAATATCAGTTGGGAATAGGGGATCGATCGATTGATCAATCATATATAATCCCACTGTAATGATCGAAGAATGAAAATTAAGGGATCGATCCCTTTTATCGATCGATCTGTCAAGCAGGTCTGCATAATCTTCCTCCTGTTTTGGTGTAGTTGGTTTTCTCATCCGCTAAAAATGTCGTAACTTCTTCGTTAGGGATCGGATTCGTGCACCGTTAGTGGCCACGCGAAGTTTGAGAGGAGAGATACAACTTCCATGTAGATGTTGGGCCAGGTGCCCAAGATGTGAAATTACTAAATTTCCCTTGAACATGCGATTGCATACGGAACTTGAGCAGAACGCGTGCGAACTCCATAATTAGTACCTAAATACCTACGAAATCCAAATTATACCTCACATAGCATGTTAACAATATAAAACAAAGGTTGTCTTGTTAATGGTCTTAAATATTGAGATTAAGGCACCCGAGTGGGCTAAAATGCATAGGTTCGAGGAATGAAATATGCAATATTTACGTATCATCACACCCCCTAACTTACATATTGCTAGTCCCTAGCAATGAAATAGGATATAACAATAACTACAATCAAACCAAAAGAAGGATACAAGTACAAAAATATGGTATAAAAGCATAAGGACACTTTCAAGAGAAATTCGATTGCATTTAGCGTATGCAATAAGCCGTTAAACCCCTAGGTTACCCTAGTGGACGAGTGTCGTCTCATGAGGACTTTTGGGGATGATACCCACAAACATCAAATGATTTCCTCAAAATATTCCCAAACCAACATGCGACAAGCCTAACAGTAATGAAAAAGATTTCATACGCATTATTAGCAAAGTGAATGCATTCACACAAAATTCCGAATCATTAACACTATAGAATGCACCTCATAGAATTGAAACCTTAAAATGTGGGAGGGGAGCGAGCACATGCAAAGTATGATTTGAAAAAAACTTAAATAAATAGAATACTAAATTAACGAAAGTATATATTCAATCCTCATGGGCATTACACTCATCAAGTGAATTCACTCGAAATAGAGAGGTGATACACGGGACATTCGGGCATAAAGAGTAAATGTAAATGGAAACTAGGCCGCACACATGTCACAAATGAAGAACACTATATATAAAATGAAAAATTGTAATCTCAATGAAAGATATCGCATCTATAAAAGAGGCGAAATGCATTTTCACAGTTTATCAAAACTATTTAAACCTTTGAATTAAATCAGCCTAAGATCACATAAGACTTGATAGGGTTGTAATGTAGGCTTTGACTAGTGTATGAAACGAAGCATATGTATGTACGAATTCAAAGTGTTCGGGGATGAAAACTTGGAATAATGGGAAGAATGCAGGAAATATCAAAATTGGAAACCAAGTTCCAAACAAGACATTAGATATATAAATGGGGAGAGTAATCAAAGCTTATTTAACACTATACACAACATATACATCTTTGTCTTTCTTTTCTTTTCTTTCTCACCTTTTCTTTTGTTTTTCCTCTTTTTCTTTTCTTTTTCACTACATTATTTTCTTTACTTTTCACACTCTCACATGCTTAAATTGCAGCCGCAACAAAACAATAATATTAAATCCCAAGCAACATTCCCAACAAAGGTACATAAGGTTATATGTATGGTGTATAACTCTAATTCGGTGTTGGTTATGGGATATTTGGTTATGAATTAAAAGGCTAATATTTAGACTCAAAGGGGGTTAACGAGGGGGAACATATAGTCAAGGTCAATATGGGTGATAAAACAAGGATGGCCTATAATCATTTCATAAAGTTTACACAATTATCGAGTCAAAACCATAAATGAAAATCATGATCAAGTAACATATTTCAAGATATAAACTCAATTAATGAACGATTAATGAAATAATAGAGAGATTACCCACAAATTCAACGTTTTCAAAGAGGAAAGAATAGTGTATACACTCAAAAATGACGAAAGGTACAAAGCTTACTCGGTGTAAGTATATACAATGCAACAAAAGATTACCGAGTTATCAAAATCTTAAACCAAATCAATAAAATAAGAAAAGCGCATGTGCTCATGGGATTAAAGTTTAATTCATGAAGTTATTCATAATCTCAATAATTGAGGACTAGAGTCTAAAAACTTCTAAAATCGAGAACATGCATCATTGGGTTGTCAATTGGATCGGGAAATTATTGAAATTTATCATCAGAAAAAAAGGCAAAATGCCCAACAAAGGAGAAAAAAAAAGAAAAACTTCTTGAAATTTTTGAATTTTTGTAAGAAAAACATACTAAGTAACTAACATGTGAGCAAAAACATGGACTAAATAAAGAAATGGATAGAATATCCCACAGCCCCTAACTTAAAACCTGACATTGTCCTCAATGTGAATTAAGAACTAAGTTAAAGAGAGGAAGAGAGTGATATTACCCAAAATTGGAGCGATCCCCATAAGAACAAGTTCAAAGAATCCACAAAACAAGTTAGTACCGAGCATAGTAAAAACAAATAACAAAGAGTTAAGTAATTACACTAGACTGAATTAAAAGAAATAAAGAAAAGAATAAAAAGCTAACTATATACGACTCACTATTTAGGCTTCACACTAACTGTACACTAGAAGTCTAAATAGCTGAGGGTCCACCGTGAAAATAATTTGACTTTGGAGGATAATCGGTGTACCCTCACTCTCAAGAATGCCTTCTGAAAAATATGAATTCCGTTTGAACAATGAAAGGCATGTGTAAGGAGGAAGAAATAAACCATCGCTAATTAAATGTTTTGGAGGGACGATGGGGGATTTGGATTGAACGGGTGACAAAAACATGTGGGGACCGAAAAAAGATGAAATACCCTGCCAAGGATTTTGAAATTGGAATGGGATGTGGTGCATACAAAGGTAAATATGCGATTATGGAAGGAGACTCAAGAAAGTACTCTTCATCGGAAAAAAGGTTTAAAACATTAAAGTTCGAAACCGAATCATCGGGTACTTGTGATGGTGTGATAACGGATAATCAAAATGGGGAGGAAAGAAATTCAAACTCAAGAGATGAGTCATCATCGCTTGAAGATTGAGTTTCGAAGGAAATAAAACCATTTTTAATGAAATGTTCTTCTTTGGGGGGCAAAGAAGAAATCATTTCATTGAAAATGGATATTACTTCCATTTCATCCTCACTTTCAATATCTATTACGTAATGGGCAAAGTCGACAATGATGTGTTCCAAAGTAGGCACAAAATCCTCATTTAGTTCAAAACATTCCTCGACTTCAAAAGTCTCAGAAGAAAAATCGTCGTCGGATTCAAATAATAAATCCAACTCATGTTCCCAACAACGATTTTCTTCCCAATAATGATTTTCAATTTTCTCATTCTCAAGCATACGTAAACCCTCACTGAATGTCATAGGTCGAGGTACGGATCCTTGAAAATGCGACCTTTGAAAATTGTTATCGGACTTAAACTTAAAATCATCATTAGAGGAATTTTGAAAACTATTGCAATTCATTTCAAAATTCCTACTACAAGGAATTAGAGGCCCAATATCATTATCATCATCATCAAAATTCCAATAACCCAAATTTTGACTTTCGTTATACTCACCCAAAGTCATATGTGGATTTGAAATTTTTTGGAACTCCAGGTATTGACCAAAAGTCAAAGGATTACGGGCATTTTGAGAATTATAATAATAATTACAGAAAAATTTGGAATAAGACATGCTTACCCCAAAAATGGCTCGAAGTGGCGAATTCCACAAAGATATGCGTGCATGAGAAATTAAAAGGTTAGCCAAAAAATACAAATAGAAAGAAAATACTATGAAATACCAAATCAAATAAATTCTAAAACAAACGTGTCCCCGACAACAACTCCATTCTGATATACAAGGTTTTTCCACGGTGCGAGAATCACCTACGCGTCGATCGTTTTGAATTCGGCTCACCTGAACTATACAATAAACCAAACTTATGACTACAGTCAACGGGTGAGTATAGCGGCCAAGTTTGGGTATCAAAAATCCATAGACACGAATTGCTAGAATTTATAGGATTTAATATTCCTAAATGAAAGCATAAAAGATAATTATAAACAAAAGAGGGAAAAGATGCATAAAAGGGAAAATTTATACTAGGCGAGGTAAAATAAAGCTAGACTAATAAAGCGGTAACAACTATAGGTTACGTGGAATATCCCCCGCCCAAGTTAATTAGTATAAAATGGTTACATAGGTCAACGAGTTATTACGAATGCATCTCATTTGGAAAGTTAATTAAATCAAGGGTTGTCACGCCCCTAAATTCGCATAACGGCCTAATAAGATTTTGGCATCAACAAATACCTCGAAAATTATGCACATAAGGTCGTAAGCACGGAACATGCATGATATGCCCCGCCAAATATCCTAGGTGTAATAACTAGGACAATACACCCGAAATAGACCCGTAAACACCATCACCAAAGCAAAGCAACACGTCAACCTGGAATGAGTTCAATCCGACACAACCTAGACTAATTTAGCTAGAAAGCATATTAACAACACGGTAAATGAAAGCGGCAAATAAACGCAATAAAACTACACTATAAATAAATAAATGAAAGCATGCAAACCTAATTATGAAAGCATGTAAATTAATTACAAAGAAAGAATTAATGAAATACCAGCTATATTAATGGAGAGGGATGAATAATCAACTTACAAACCCAATTGGGTGTCAAACCAAGAAGAAATGAAGAATAACTCTCCAAAACCCCAAACCCTAACCTAAAACTATCAAAATCTAATTATCTATGATATTTACAACAAAATTGGTTTATATAGTAAGTAGAATTAAATTAGAAAAGAAAAGAAAAAAGAAAAGAAAATGGCAAAATATCAGCTAGAAACAGGGGATCGATCGATTGATCGATCAGATATGAGCCCACTGTAAATATCGAGTAATGAAAATTAAGGGATCGTTCGATTGATCCCTTTGATCGATAGATCGATCAATCAGGTCTGCATAATCTTCCTCCGGTTTTGGTGTAGTTGGTTTTCTCTTCTGCTAAAAACACTGTAACTTCTTCGTTAGGGATCGGATTTGTGCACCGTTTATGGCCACGCGAATGTTGGGAGGAGGACTACAACTTTAGTGTAGATGTTGGGCTAGGTGCACAAGTTGTGAAATTACTAAATTGCCCTTGAACGTGTGATTGCATACGAAACTTGAGCGGAATGCGTCTGAACTCCATACTTAGTACCTAAATACCAAAAAAAGCCCAATTATACCTCATATAGCATGTTAACAATATAAAACAGAGGTTTTTTGGTTAACATGCTTAAATATAGAGATTAAGGCACCCAAGGGGGCTAAAATGCATAGGTTCGAGGGATAAAATACGCAATATTTGCGTATCAGCCACCTAAGGATCCCCCATAGGGATTTTATCTTGCCTAAGCATCATGAGGTCGCCTGTGTTAACTTCAACAAGGACCTAAGCACATTATATAATACTTTGTAGTTTTATATATATTTAATTGGACATTTAAATTATACAGGTGACACATAATTTAATTAAATCAAGAAATAATGAGAAAATAATTAAATATCAAGTTAAAGTGAAATGAATTATTAATTATGTTATAATCTTTTTACTAGTGTGATATAGTGACTAATATCGGTTGACAAATAATATTACGTCGTAAGTGAGTATACATGACAAAATTTAATATTATCTCAATCGGGTGATTATTTTGAGTGCACGGTTGAGATGAAAAATAATGTTAAGTTACTCGGGTGATGATTTTGAGTGCACGGTTGATCCGGAATTGGTTAAAAAAGTCAAAATTTAGTACGCGGTGGGTTTTGTTCAGGTCTCAAAGGCTTTTTAGATTAATAGAGACTAGTTTAAGTGACTTTTGGACTTCTTAATGGTACATGTAAAGTTAAAAACGGGATTACACTTTAAAATTAAGGTTTTAGGTTTGAGAAAATGTCACTTTTAGGAATCCAAAGGTTTAGAAGAGTTATATAAAGAGTTTGAAAGAAAGTGAAGAGAATTGAGAAAAAAAGTTCAAGAGTCCGAGTGAGAGATCGAAGAACAACTCAAGAATACTCTAGGATTGAAGGATTGGAAGGAAATTCTTGGATGATTATCAACATCTTCATCAAATTCAGACCCTATAAACTTGAAGGCAAGTAATTAACTTGTTATTTAATATGTATATTCAACTTTAGTCATATCATAATTGGGAAATGATATTTGAGAATATTCCACATAAAAATGATGGGATTTTGGAAAATGATTTATAACTTGGAAATATTTATGATTGGTAAATTTTATAAATTATTGATTTTTGAAGAATTAATATTGATTAAGAATTACGAATTTCCAAGAATTGATGTTGATAAGAAGAATTGGGAAAAAACAATTCAGTTTGATATTATGAGAATTTTATGTTAATTGAAGATTAAGAATAAGTTTCATATAATCGTCTTGTGTAGTTGAATTCTAGATAAAATTGGAAGATTTATACTTGAGATTTATGTGAATTTGATATATTGGTTATGATATGAATTGGGATTGTGGTGGTTGAAATTAAACGAAGAAAATCCAATTTTGGAGAGTTTAGGTCTTCTTTTTGAGTACTTTCGAATGATAATTAAGAAAAAATTAAAACACATACCCGACTCAATTTTTCGTCTACAATTTAAATCCGAAGTCGAATATTTGATTCGAATAACTTTTAGACATGATTTTTTGCATTTTTTAAAACAGGTCTAAAATTTGGATTTTTTTTCAGGGAGAAATTTAGAGCATTTGAGGTTAATCATACCCAGGGAATTTATTAATGAATTGTTATTAAAATTCGAGCATTGAGATATGGGCTTAGCGATTTATTTGTGTGTCCATAAATTGTATTTGGATATAAATGAATTACTTAAGTGAATAATTAACTAGTTGGGTATATAACGGAGCATTAGGTGATAATGCATTTTGTACCAATTGTGATAGGCATAATTAAACAAATTACTATTGAATAAATAAATTATTGTTGAAAATATATACTATATCGACGTGAAAAATAATATTATATGGATATAATGATATACCCCTCTAAGAGGTATCATTGGAGGTTGCGCGAGTGAGTGATCTTCAATGGCTAGCGAATACAGGGTTAATATTATTCACTGGTCATAATTGCCATGCATGTGCATGTTATGCTTGAGTAGGAGGTGAGAAAATTATGGGTAGGGTTATTTATCACTAATCGGGGAACTTATGACCGCCTCCAACGTCAATGTTTTTCTTTTATCGTAGTTCGGTGTGAGATCCCGACGCAGTAGCTAGGGCGATGTGAGTTTTTTCTAGAATATAATAGCAATAGAGATCCGCACCCGGGGAAGTTGTTATTGTTATTACGGATGGAAGTTACATATATATATATATATATATATATATATATAGTGAGTGATATATATGTATGCATGATGTTATAATAATAAAAAAACATACACACACACACACATGTGTGTGTGTGTGTGGAAAAATTATATATGGGCATATTGAATTAAAATGTGAAAAATGAATAGCTAGTGAAAGTTATTGGAAATGGTACAATAGATTATAATTGATAATTACAATGATTAGGTAATGTAAAAGATGAATAAATAAATTACATAGGATGGGACAACATATGGAATTTAAGGACACTTGGGAACTACTTAGGCGGGTAGCATAACTAGGTAATTAAAATGCATACGTTAGGTGCGATCTATAGATGAGAGGTGAGTAATGTCTCATGAGAGAGTGCGGTACCAATTTAAATATGAGTAAATGGATATACATTTATTTATGCATTTTAATTATTTGCAAAATATTTTCAAATGGTTTTAGGCTATGACCCATGTCAAAATATATTTTGAAAAGACGCCAAGCATGATCATTCCTAGTTACCAATGTTCTGACAGCTGTAGTTGTTGTAGAGTTTTGTTTAGTTGCTTCTTTTCAATATTCTAATTCAGGACTCTCTTTTCCTATTCAAACATGTTGCCTAAGGCAGTTAGTTTATTCCAGTTTATGTTTACTTCATTCTAAGTATTATTGTATGGAGATTTATTCCGATGATTTAATCGGAAAAGTTTGGTATGTAATAAATTTACAGTTTTGATTTATTTATGGTTGTGGATTTTATTTTAAGTTGTGTAGATAATTGTGGGAGATGATTATTTGTTTTATTACGTTAATTAAGATTAAAATTGACATGTGACTCAATTTTATAATAGGTTGTTAGTAATTAATTGAATACGACAGTGATGCTAAGAACGAGCCAATGAGATTCCTATTTTATTTTAGAAAAGTGTTGGTCACCAGCTATGTTAAAAAGAGAGGTGTCACATACGGTATCAGACCATAAAGTTATAGAGTCTTTAGGATCTGTGTCGACTGATTACATTTTTTACCGTAGCGTTCTTTGATGTAGAGCCATATGCTTAGGAGTGGCGATTAATATTTTCATGTGCGTTCTCATGTTATTATGTATAATTAAACTGAATCTTACACGAGTTTAGTTGAGTTTTGGAAGTCGAATAAGATAAGGATGACCAGGGAAGGTCGTGAGGAAGACTACTAGAGGAGAGGCTCAACCCGAGCCATAGACAATTTTGGAAAAGGTGGCCAGAGTATAAGTCACCATAATTATTACTAGGTTGATGATGTTGTCATGAACGCTAGAGCATAATCATTTCCCCAATTACTATCACCGCAGATGGTGGTGCCAATTCAGACTCACGCAGTGCATTCGGTATGGAGTAAAATCAGATATCCTTTGAGAAGGGCCATTCACAAGGGTTTGAGGAAGTGCAGACGTATATTATCTAGCCAATGGGAGGATACTATCCAAAGGCATGTGCATATAGTGAAGTGCAATGACACTCAGGATAAATTTTCAGCAATTTTTAAGCTTGTAGGAGCACTGTTGTAGTGATAGGAGTTAGTTACCACATCTAAGAAGAGATATACTAGAAAGTATTAAGGAGTTTGGGTACGGTTTGACCTGAAAGCCTTTCATATAATGTTCAAACAGAGATATAAAGGAAATACTGTACTTATTACAGGATGTTCAAATGCTGACCGTGTATGAGGTTGCACCCGACAAGGTGGATATGGAGGATAATATGGTCCTGAATTTGATGACAGAATTGTGGGGTAGGATATACTAGTATAGGAATCTAACTTGAATGACTGGTGATATTATCATCAATACTTTACCTTTATAATGTCAATAACAACGCTTTCATGTGAAGGGAGCCAAGAGCATAAGGAAGTCTAGCTAGTAGAGTAAGACTAGATGTATCGGTGTAATAGAACAACACTAGAGAATTACCTAAGGAGACCCATTAAATCAAGGAAATTTTGACTGAGTGATGGTGGATTTAGACAAGAACATTAAGGCCGGTAATGCATCCCATCGATTCAGTGGAGCTAAAGGAATAATGGTGGTAGCATCGAGGATGAGGATATAAGTTCTAGAGAGAAAGTAGCCCTGACATGGCTAGTAGGGCCATAGACAGGGGATTATGCAAGGAGGTGTTTTATATGTGAAGAGTAGGACCACATGCATTTATCTTATTCATAAAGAGTTAAGGGGAGAAGAGAAGGGTACCCAGTAAGGGAAACAATTACAATAATTTTTGGGAGAGTTCAGATGAGAGTATCACATATAAGGACTAATTAAACAACCAAAGACATCGGCAATTGACAGTATAAATTTTATCCATAGGCAGACTGGATTGGTTCGATATGATATTAGATCGTCACATTATTTGGTTTTGCACTAGATTCCTACGTGATATGGGTAGTACATGTATCATTGGTATAAGTGTTGAGTGTATATATTTACCGTTGGGTAGAAATACTTTATTTAGTTCCATCTATAAGCTAGTGGGTGTGGACACTGGAGGATATATTTTTTGTAGATGTTCTCATTTCAAAGCTATGTTATATGAGTATGATGTTATCCTGGGTATGTATTAGTTAGAATTGGGGTGAATGATAGTGGAATGCTATAGTGAGGTTATTGTCTTCACTGTTCTAGTGAAGGATGTGTGGTTTTGGGGATATTTCACCCGAAAGAGGGTTGGGTAGCGTATATATTATATTAAAATAAAGATTTCGTACAATATAGTTCACTCATTATATTCGATTTCGGTGCGTAAGGACTGTAATTTTTTGATTTAGAGCATATCGGGTTTACTGCCGATTGGAGATATTTAACTTGTTATTCATTTAGTGCTAGAGACTTAGTGATAGTGCTAACACAGTGTTATATGACTCCTTTAGAGATGTGGGAGTAGTGGATTAAACTTATATGTCTGGGGTTAGGATTTTGGGTATCCTATTAATGTGATGTGGGGCAAAGGATATCGGTAACCGATAATGCCAAGTAATGGGGCATTGGGGCAATCCCTTGATTGGATTTCCATTGTATGATGTTCCATGCATGAACCTTAGAAAATGTTGGGAGTTGGAAGATGTTGTTTGATGCCGGAGCATCAATTTGAATGTTAATCATTTTACATGTGGAAAAAACACTTAGATCAGAGAGATATTATATGATATGAGGCCAATGGAATTAGGTAGTGCAGTGTAGAAAGTACTAGTAAAGTTAACACCACTTGTGGATAAGTGGAAAATATTAAGGATATGTAAGTCATTTTTGTTGCAGTAGTCAAGAATACTGTTATGATCAAGCCGAGCATGAGGGGCCGAATTTAAAAAAAAGTTACGTCTCTGATATTTATGCAGATGTGCATGGGATAGAGGGTGTATGTGATCCCTAGTCAGTTGAATTTTATAATAATCTGGGATAAGGGGGATATGGTAATAAATGTGTTGAATTGTATGCCTGTGGGGCAATGGAAACGGAATTGGAAAAAAAAGTAAGATGAACTGAATTGCGATTGAGGAAGGATATATATATGTGTGTGTGTGTGTGTGTGTGTGTGTGTGTGTGTGTGTGTGTGTGTGAGTGTGTGTGTGTGAGAGAGTGAATGTGTCTCTGTGAGTGTGTGTGTGTGTATGAATGAGTGTGTGTGTGTGTGTGTGTGTGTGAGTGAGTGTGTGTATGTGTGTGTGTGTGTGTGAGTATGAGTGTGAGTGTGAGTGTGAGTGTGTGAGAGTGTGTGTGTGTGTGTGTGTGTGTGTGAGTGAGTGTGTGTGGGTGTGGGGGTGTGTGTGTGTGTGAGTGTGTGTGGGGGTGTGGGTGTGTCTGTGGGTGTGTCTCTGTGAGTGTGTGTGTGTGTGTGAGTGTGTGTGTGTGTGTGAGTGAGTGTGTGGGTGTGGGTGTGGGTGTGGGTGTGGGTGTGGGTGTGTCTGTGTGGGTGTGAGAGTGAGTGAGTGTGGGTGGGTGGGTGTGGGTGTCTGTGTGTCTGTGTGTCTGTGTTTGACAAGGAGAGATATCACACTCGAGATTGGGATACAAGACATGAATCTCTATCCAAAGGAATATGTTACAAGTTTAGGAAAATCAAGCGAAACCTTATTCAATCAAATATGAGGGTGGCTTAGACATAATATGATGTTGTTTTTAGAGGATAGCAGGACCCAGAAAGTGCGTAGTGTGGAGAAAATGAATGGGTCATGATTATGGAAGTACCCTATGAAATAGAGTAAAATGTACCACGTGACATGGGATATTGAGCTTGTATATCGATATGGAGTGAAACATAGTGAAGTTGTCTCCAAGTGCAATACTCGTTGATGGGAGTTGATTGGTATAAGGAGATCCACCAGAATATTTCAATAATTGTTGATTCTAGAGATGGAATGGATAGGCAAACTGATGAAGTTCATTGTTGGGATACCAATATCGTGATTAGGTCAAGTTCCATTTGGGTTTGTGGTATTGGTTGACCATGGAGGAATAACTATTGCTAATTTAGGCGAGTTGCATTATCGGGTAACGTACCTAATATTTTATTTGAGAGAGAAAATGAACCGACACAATAGGTCGCCCAAAAATTGTTGTGACTCCGGATGATACCCTTAAGTCCCACCTCCAATTGGTAGTATTAGCAGGCGGTGGGGATGAAGTGCATTTTGAATGAGATATATTACCCGTAGACCGAGGAGTAAACAGGAAAAGTGACTAGGATGTTGAAGAATGAAAGAGATGCGTACTCTAAACTTTAAGGTAATTGGGAGGAGTAATTATCATTAGAAGAGTTGCGTGTAATGACTCGTACCAGCTATAAAGATGCCTTTTAAGGCTTGAGGAGGGAGGCTTTGTTATCTACCATGTGGTTGGGTGGGGAAATAATAAGTTTTGCGGGTCAGACATGATTTAGAGTCGGACGACAGGTATTGAAATAATCAAAGTTATTTTCGAATTGTTTAGGAACGTCGTTAGAGTTAAGCCATCACGAACCAAAGAGTTAAAGACTAATGTTGTTGTGGGTGTATTCCATGAAGGGAATTATGTGATTTGGGTAAGAAGGAAAGTTAGCGCCGAGGGAAGTGGGGCCTTTTCCATAAATGAGATGATAGAGCCAATGGAGCATAGGCTTGTCTTATTGGAGAATTATTAGTGGCTTTTAATAATTTTGCATATCATTGTATAGGTGAGACCTTACGAATAATAAAGTATCACAGTATGAAATGATTTGAATAGATTTGTCACTAATCTTGGGCAATAACAAGTAGGCCTTTAGACGGGATGTTACCACTAGAGGGTGAATAGTGGAGGCACCAAAATGTTATCACGAGTTGATTATGAGTATGTTCGGATGCCATGTGGGTAAGGATCTAAAGTTTCTAGTATCACCCTTACCCGAATTGCGGGAAGAAAATTTCTTTTTAAGGAGGAAGTATGTAATACCGCATAGTTTTGTATATATTTAATTGGACATTTAAATTATAGGGGTGACACATAATTTAATTAAATCAAGAAATAATGAAAAAATAATTAAATATTCATCTAAAGTAAAATGAATTAATATTTCTGTTATAATCTATTTACTAGTGTGATACGGTAAATAAAATTAGATGTCAAATAATATAATGTCATAAGTGAGTAAACGCGAAAGAATTCAATAACATCTCAATCGGGACATGATTGATTAAATTATTGTAGGTTGAGATGGAAAATATTATTAAGTGATTTGGGTGATGATTTTGAGTGCACGGTTAATTCGAAATTGGTCAAAATAGTTAAAAATTGAGTACCTGAGGGTCGTGTTCGGGTCTCAGGGTGCTTTTTAGATTAATCAGGACTAGATTAAGTGACTTTTGGACTTCTCAATGGTATATGTAAAGATAAAAATGGGATTACAGTTATAAAATGAAGGGTTTGGGCTTAAGGAAATGTCATTTTCATAAATCCAAAGGTTTAAAAGAGTTATACAAAGAGTTTAAGAGAAAGCGAATAGATTTGAGATGAAAAGTTCAAGAGTCCAAGTGAGAAATTGAAGAACAACTCAAGAATACTCTATGATTAAAGGTTTGGAAGGAAATTCTTGGAGGATTATCAACATTTACATCAAATTTAGACCATACAATTCTTAAGGCAAGTAATTAACTTGCTATTTAATATGTCTATTGAACTTTAGTCATATCATAATTGAAAAATTATATTTGAGAATATTTCCACATAAAAATGATGGGATTTTGGAAAATGATTTATAATTTGGAAATATTTATAATTGAAAAATATATAACTTACTGATTTTTGGAGAATTAAAATTGATTGAGAATTCTGAATTTCCAAGAGTTGATGTTGATAAGAAGAATTGAGAAAAAAAAATTAGTGTGATATTGTGAGAATTTTATGTTAACTGGAGAGTAAGCAAAATTTTCATATAATCATCTTGTGTAGTTGAATTCTAGATAAAATTAAAAGTATTATACTGGGATTTATGTGAATTTGATAAATTGGTTGTGATATGAATTGTGATGAAGTGGTTGAACTTAATTGGAGAAAAATCGATTTGGAGAGTTTAGGCCTTCTTTTGTAGTACTTTCAGAAGATATTTGAGAAAAAAAATCAAAACCCATGCCCGAATCAATTTTTTTTATAGAATTCAAAACAAAAATCGAACTGGTGATTCAGATAATTTTTTATATTTTTTAAAATAGGTCTAAATAATTAAGTAATTGAGTTTATAATGGAGCATTGGCTGATAATGCATTTTGTTCCAATTATAATGCGTATACTTAAATAAATAATTGTCGAACATATACATGTGTGAGAATTGTGTGTCTGTGTCTGTATATATATTATATTAATGTGAAAGATATAATTATATGAATATAAGGACAGAGCCCTCTAAGGGCTATCATCGGGGGTTGCACGAGTGAATGATCTTCCTTGGACAGCGAATTCAGGGTTAGTGCTATTCACAGGTCATAATAGCCACACACGTGCCTGTTAAGGTTGATTTCGAGGTGAGCTAATTATGGGTATGGTTATTTCTCACTAATCGGGGAACTTATGACGGCCTCCAATGTCGTTGTTTGTTTTCTATCGTAGTTCGGTGTGAGATCCTGACGCGATAGCCATGACGGTGTGATTTTTTTTAATTATGATAGCACTAGAGACCTTCATCTAGGGAAGTTGTTATTGTTATTACGGATGGAAGTTATACATATATGGTGAGTGATATTTACGTATGCATGATGCCATAATAAAATATGCATATATATGTGCAATTTTTTTTTTATATATATGGGCATATTGAATTAAAATGTGAAAAATTAATAACTAGTGAAACTTCTTGGAAATGGTAAAATAGATTATAATTGAGAATTATAATGATTAACGAATGTGAAAGCTAAAAATTAAATTACACAGGATGGGATAGCGTATGGAATTTAAGGACATTTGGGAACTAGTTAGGTGGTTGGCATAACTAGATAATTAAAATGCATACGTTAGGTGCACACTTTAGATGGGAGGTGAGTAATGTCTCATGAGAGAGTGCGGTATCAATTTAAATTTGAGTAAATAGATATACATTTATTTATTCATTTTAATTACCTGCAAAATATTTTCAAAATGTTTTGGGCTCTAACCCGTGTCGAAATTTATTTTCAAAACCTTTTAAGTGTCCAGCCATAGGGACACCCTATGTGATCATTGTCAGGTACCTAAGCTGCAATAGTTGTGGATGTTGTAGAATTTTAATTAGTTTCCTTTATTTCTATATTCTTGTTCAAAATTATCTTTTCCTATTCAAGCATGTTGCCCAAGGCAGTCAATTTATTCCAAATTTTGTTTACTTCATTCTGAGTATTATTCTATGGAGAATTATTCCGATGATTTAATTGGAACAGTTTGACATGTAACAAATTTACAGTTTTGATTTATTTTTGGTTTTAGATTTTATTTTAAGTTGCATAGATAATTGTGGGTAATGATTATATTGTTATGTAACGCTAGTTAAGATTAAAGTTGACACATAACTTAATTTAATAATAGGTGCTTAATGTTTAATTGAATTCGATAGTGATGCTAAAAATTATACTATGAGATTCCTGTTTTATTTTAGTAGAGGGTTGGCCATCCTTTATTTTAATAAGCGGGGTGTCACACATTAATTTTAATTGTAAAAAGCCAAATTACCATTGTAATTAAGTTAAAGCCTGATCCTCACTTTCAAAGATTGATTCCATTATGAGCCTGTTTCTTTGGAAACAATGTAAATCAACTAAATAATCTAGAGTTTGAGCGAATGAAGGAAAAAAGTGGACATCATATTGAAAAAATCAAATGGGAGCAACATAAGTTTTGCAATGAAAATTTGCAAAACCTAAGTGCTAAAACATATGACTAAAAGTAGAACTTCTTGAGGTTGACCTCATTCCATTCTCTTAGTATCTCTCTTACCTCCATTGTTTCTAAGTTATAGGTTGCTTGTAGATAATCTCTGATTACTTTGAATGGTCCCTTCTAGTTGGGTCCCAGCTTGTCATTTGACAACATTAGTGTTCTATCGAGAACTTTCTAGAGGATGTAATCCCCCACTTAGAATTTCCTCAGATTGACACCCTTATTGTATTTATTTGCTAACTGCTTCTTACATGAGGCCAGTTTGATCATGGCCTACTCCCTTCATTCGTAGGCTAAGTAAAGTTCATCTCAAATAGCATCGCCATTCAGTCCTTGGTCGACCACCCTTGTTCTCATGGTCGGGAGGCCAACTTTAAGGGGTATGACAACTTTCATTCCATATGTAAGCACGGAGGGCATTTCCCTAGTTGGACTCCTGGGCATGGTACGATATGACTAAAGAACATGAGGAAGCTCGTCCATCGAAACGCTTTTTGCCTTTTCTAGCGTCCTTTTAAGAGCAACGAACATGGTTTTGTTGGAGGTTTTTTCCTGGCCGTTGTTTTGTAGGTAAGATATCGAGATGAAATGGTTCTTTATTCCATGCCCGTCGTTGAAATTTTGAGAAGGACCACTTTCAAATTGTGTATCATTATCAGTTATGATGGCCCTTGGTGACCAAAAGTGTGTTATTATATTTTTTTGGATAAACCTTATTATATCTGCATCTCTAATGTTTTCTAGTTGCTCTATCTCAACCCACTTAGTGAAATAGTTCATGCTGACTAACAAGTACTTATAATTCCCTGGTGTGGTGTGTAGTGGCCCTCAGGTTGTTAGCCGCTTGATGGACCAGGATAGAGATTTTTGACAGTTTTTGCACTTTCAAACATAAACACTTGCATTCTTCTTCATATGCGACCGCTAGTAGCCCTCTTTGATTATTAGAAATGCCAGGAACCTTCTTCCTACGTGGCTTTCGAATAATTTTTCATGGAGTTTGTAAATAACTTTCTCGACATCCTTCGGGTGTACACATTGAAGGTAGGGGCTTATGAAGGATCTTATGTAAAGCATGCCTCCAGGGTCCAAGTAGAAATGAGAATCTTTCACTCTGACTTGATAGGCCAATTTCTTATTAATCGATAGTGTTTTGTTCTACAACTATGGTATGATTCGGTCCATCTAGCTCGAACCCTTGTTGATGGAGAAGACGTGCTCGGTGCTCACAATTTTATCGATACTAGGTCGGGTGAGGAGTTCCACTTCAATTATTTTACTGAGATCTGAGACCACTGCTAAGCTTAGGGTTGCAAAGGCGTTGGCTTGACTATTTTGCCCCTTGGGGATTTGTTTAACTTGGAATTCCTTGAATTTCATAACCAGTTCGCGCATGATTATGAGGTAGGTTGTCATTGTATCATCCTTAGCATTGAAATCCCCACTAACCTCCTTGGACACTAGTTTGGAGTGGTAATAAATGTTAAGCCATCTACCAAGTGGGCTTTATGCAGACCAGCTATAAGAGCCTTATATTCGGCTCATTCTTAGAGGCTTCAAATCCTAATATAATCCCTTCCTCAATCATCGTTTCCTATGGAGTTATGTAGATTATTCCGATAATTTCCCCCTTAAAATTAAAGAAATTATCAACATATAATGTCCAGCTTTCGTTCTGGACCTATTCGTGCATCTCTAGTTGATCAACCAACTATTGGTCGACGGTTCCATCTCGAGTGAATTTTGCAATAAAATTAGCGAGAACCTACCCTTTGATCGTTGTCCTCGATTGAAAGTGAATGTAAAACCTCCCAAGCTCAATCTACCATTTGGATATCTATCCAGGAAGGTCGTCCTTGCAAACGATTACTTTAAGGGGGAAATAAGTAATTACAGTAATAGAGTGCGCCTCAAAATAATGATTCAGCTTTTGTGAAGTGACGACCAATGCGTAAATCAGTTTTGCGAAAGGAAAGTATTGTTTCTCGGCACGCAAGATCATTTTGCTATAATAGTAAATAGGAAACTTCTTCTCTTGCCTCTTGTGGACCAAGGCTCAGCTAACTGCATGACTTGATATTGCGAGGTAAAGGTAGATGGGATCCCCCTGATCGGGGATTTTAAGCAACGGAGGTTTTCATAAGTAGGACTTGATTTCCTCGAGGGCTTTAGATCATTTGTCATTCCATGTGAGGCTTTTCTCCTTTTTGAGTAGCTGGAAGAATGGTCGGTGTTATTTAGACGACTTTGAAATAAGGCGGTTGAGAGTTGTGAGCATCCTAGTGAGCTTTTGGACTTCGCGTAATAATTTTTCTGGCTGGATCCTATTAATCGCTTTTATTTGACCTAGATTTGCCTCAATCCCCCTTTTGCTGACTACGCAACTGGAAAATTTCCTGTCTGGACCCCGAATAAACACTTGACGGCATTGAGTTTCATTCGATAGAACCCTCAAATTTCAAACATGTTGGCGAGGTCTTGAAGGTGGCCGCTCTTATTTTTTCTTCTGACGAGCATGTCATCAATATACACTTCCATGGTCTCTCCTATCTGGTGTTAAAATATCATCGTGACCAACCTTTAGTATGTATCCCTTGAGTTCTTGAGGCCAAAATCCATAATCTTGTGATAATACAGACCCAATGGCATTATTAATAAAGTCTTGTCTTGGTCAAAACCGAATAGAAGAATCTAGTGGTACCTTGAATAAGCATCTAAGAAACTCATCCGCTCATGTGATGATGTGTCATTAATTAGCTGGTCTATCTTCGATAGGGGGAAACTATCCTTAGGGAAGGACTTATTGATGTTAGTGAAATCTGTACGGATTCTCTATCTTTTATTATTCTTGTTAACCATGATCGGGTTCGAGAGCCACTTTGATAACTGAGTTTATTTGATGGACCTTTCCTCCATAAGTTTCTCTACTTCTTTTTCTACTGCCATTTCAGGGGCAATGCGACGGGACTTTTGTATAATCAGCTTGAATGTCGAATCTATATGGAGACAGTGACAGAAAATCATAGGATCAATTATCATCATTTTAATGGTTCCCATACAAACACATCCAAGCTTAGTTTTATGAAGCTAATTAGTTCCTCCCTTTCAAGTTTGATCAATGTCGTCCTAATTAAAATCTTCCTCTTTGGCCTTCTTTCATAAAGACAACCTTCTCTCAGTTTCTAATGACCCTGTCAATGGTGTGGACCTCGATTTCCTCCACCCCTTGTCGGATATACTCAAGTTTTTATTTTTATAATGTAGCCCAATGCTGAGCTACCTTCAGAATAACCTCTTTATTTCTTCTTTTTTTCTTTGGTCAGATGGCAGTGATCTAACATTATTCCCCGATCTGTGATACACTTAAGCTTCTGGTGGTAAGTGGAAGGGACAACTCTCATGGCATTAAGGCACCCTCTCCCGAAAAGGGCTTTGTAGGGAGAATCAATATCTACCACTAAAAACTCAATTAGTTTTTAAATATAACCTACCCTCACTAGCAAGATCACCTTTCCTAAAGGCATGGTCATTTTTCCCGCAAATCATACCATAGGTACGATCGCCTCTATCAGATCTGACATCTTGAGCTTCTGGAAAATCTACCTCTAAAGAGATCCCTTGGTCCACTAGTAACTTATCCACATCCTAGTTCATGATTCTGAGAGTCATTATCAGTGCATCGTGGTACGGGGTTCTAATCATCTGATCATCGGTGCTTTCCATCCTGGCTCTTAGAGGGATTTATATCGAATGCTTCCATTATGTTTGTGACCTTTTTGAGCTCCATCTGAACAATGTTCCCTTGAATTTGTTTGAGCTCAGATGCCTTATATATGATCGCATACTCTTGTTCCATATCCTCATCCAGGACAGTGTCTGCTTTCTAGTCACCATTAGTGATAAGCTAGTTAGACTTATTCTTAATGTATTTATTCAAATGCCCATCATGGGCCAACTTCTCTAGATGAGCTCTGAGCGCCTTAAAATTCTCAATCTTGTGGTCAGTTTCTTTGTGGAATGCGCATCGTAGCATGTTGTTCCTCTTGATCGAATCCCCCTATCTTCTTTGGACACTTAAGGAACTTTTGATCATTAATCTTTTACAGAATCCTATAGATTGGTTCCTGGAAAAGTGTGTTGACAGCTTACAAAGATTTAGAGGAATTTGTCCTGCCCCAATTCTTGGAACCATTCTTCCTTTTTTTCGCTTTCTTGGTTTTTTTCTCATTGTCTCCCCCTTTGTTTGCCTTGGTGTGACCATTCTCAACCTGTGTGGTGTGGACCACATCCTCCACCTTAGCATATTTTTCAATACATGACATGAGATCATCAATAGTATCAGCTTCCTTCTTGGTAAGGTATTGGTAAAGCATTGATATGGGGGTAAACCCATATTGAAGGATGATACAACTTTCTTCGAGAAATCTTCTACCTCATTGAACACTTCCCAGTAGCGTTTGGCGTATTTGGACAGACTCTTATGTGTCTTCTTTTTCATCATGAGTAGCGAATCCATTTTCTTATACGAGAGTTATTGGTGGTGAAGTGAGCAATGAAGGATTCAACGAGAACCTTAAAACTCTTAATGGACCCGTGAGGAAGCTTCTCAAACTAATTTTGGACAACATCACCCAGGCTGGAAGGATGACATATCAATACGTCATTATGACTCCACAAAGTCAAAGTCTTCCGGTATTGGTGAATATGGTCGATGGGATCAGTCTTTCCATTGTAGACCTTAAACTTGGGGGTTATAAAATTCTTTCGGGGTTCCTCCTCGATGTTTTTCGAGAAAGGAGACTTCATCTGGGTGATAAGAGATCTCTTCGAGAACTCATTGGTTTACTTGGCCCCTCGATGAACTGGGTGTTGGTCCATTTCCCTTTGAACAACCCCTTATGTCATCTTTATGGCTATCGTTGTCACTATAGTGTCTGCCTTGATGACTTCTATGGCCTGAACATTCTTGGTCGTGCATGTTGTTCCTTCCCTAGCTGGGAGTCTTGATCGGTTGAGGGATAAAAGTCTAAGCAAGACGTTTACGGTTCTAAATGAGTTCTCTCTCTATTTCTTCTAGTCGTCGTTGGAGGCGTTAATTTTCTTCAATCTGGAGGCGAGTTACCTCCTCTTATTATTTAAGCATTGCTTCGTAGGCATCGACCAGGAGCGAGATCTGGGTAGATGTAGGTTTCTTGTGGCTTTCCTTCGAAGGTTTTAGTTTTGATCGAAACCTTTTGTTCCTCTATTCACGAACCTCAGACAAGGATCTCAGTAGAGCCAAATCAGCTCGCACATCTCCAGGCTAGGGTGCACTTTTCGGTTGGTGAGAAATTATAACCACTCTTTGAAGAAATTACTTTTCCAGAAGGAAAATCGATTCTCACATACGGTATGAATTATGCGTACAAACTAATCAAAATTAAAATATTCTAGAAAATAATTAAAGAATGAATTTAAATATGACAATCACACAACACACAAATATATGTAGTCCCTTAATTACCTAAGTCCATGGAGAGGTTATTGTATTTCTTATTAGTTTCTCTCAAGGTGTTCGAAATTACATATCCATTGGCCCTAGGATGTGGATTGTATTTATAGTTGAGTAAAATCGTAGTAGTTGAATCAGTGGAGGAACTCCCTTGGCTTGAGATAAGTTTATGCGGTGATTCCCTGAATATCTCGTCCGAGATTTTAGGTAACCAACGTGAGCTAATTGTAACTGCTGCTACGTTTGTAATTATCCATGTGATGAATGATGGTAGTAATTCTCATTATAATGAGATGGGTCGAACGTGCCCCATGTGCTATTGGGCTTGATCAACTGGTTTGGAATTTGTCCTAATTTATATTTAAGTCCCCACACATATATTTATGCTTTAAACCTAGTTGTTTTTTTTACTTTCTAATGGATGATAAATCGATATTTTGGGGATGAAAAGTTTTTCCGCATTTATGTCAATCCCCATCATATCCCCCTACTAAGAAAATGAATTTTAAATTATGTGGACATTATATTTTCAAGTATTAGTATATAGGATCACCTGTAATCTTTTTGGGTTAACAAGTCCATAATTTTTCTGTGTATATATATATATATATACTAGTGTGTCCATACTGATGGCATGGTGAAATAAATTTTCTCCCCCAAAATACTATAGTTTTAATTTTAAATGTATTTAAAAAAATTATTTGAAGCTAGAAAATTTGTTATCATACAAAAATTAAATCTCATCTTTACATGCCAACAGCTCATGAGAATACACTGTAACAAAACAAAGTTCTAAAAGAGAAAGAAGTAATAAAAGAAACATATATAAAATCCCAAAATATAATCGAGAATTTTAAAAGTGTATACAAAATGATAAGTTTTGATTCTATTCACTTTTCTTGTACCCCTTCTAATAACATTATCGTATAAATAGAATAATTTTACATTTTCAAATGCCATTTTTGTTTTACATGGATCCATTTTGGGTTCCACTTTCATAATAGTTCTATTTTGGGTTCCACGTTAAATTAGTTAAATTTCTGAGTTCAATGTTCAAATATAAAATGTTAAGTTAGTTTAATTTTCAATGTTTAAATGATTGAATGATTGACTAAGTTTATTAAAATTTCTAAAAAAATTGTTAGATTAGTTTAAAGTGTTGAAGTTAAATTGTTCTGATTTAATTGTTGAGTTTCTCCAATTTTTTAATACTTAATTGCTTTAATTTTTGTTTGATGATATTTTATCGCTAAAATATAACTTGAATGTGTAATTTGTATAATACAACTTCACTAAGTATTTATCATTCCATTAATATATTTTCTAGGTCTAAAAATTGCAAAAAATTATAAATAACCTTGAAAACAAATCGCTTCGGGGGCTACCAACCCCCAACCCCCGCCACTACGTGAAATATTCGCAACCCGGACTAAAAATCTTGTCCACCAGAGTGTGTGTGTGTGTGTGTGTATATATATATATACTAGCATATGCCCGTGCCTGAAGGCACGACGAAATTTTCCAAAGTACGTAATCGCGAAACGGCAATAATTTTTCAAAGTACGTAATAGCGAAACACGAAAATTTCCAGCTGTAATTTTAAAATAATTGACCATAATATTTCGTATTTATAGGACTATTCACCATGCTTAACAAACAACAAATAATCCAATAACATTCAAATAGTCAAAATTCATCAAATAAATTCACATATAATACGAAATATATAATATTCATCCATCGAATTCACATTGTGTCTCAAAAAAATAAAGTGTCAAATTTTTTAAAAAATTGGGCAAACTCCCCTTTGTCTATGGAACTATTCATTCTGCTTAACAAACAAAAAATAGTCCAACATCCAAATTGTATAAATTCATCAAACAAATTCACATATAAAATGAAATATACAATATTCATCAATCAAATTCACTATCTAAAAAAGACAAAGTATCAATTTAAAAAAAATGGACATAGTCTCCTTTGTTTATTGGACTATCCACCCTATTTAAGGGGAACAACAAATCCAACAATATTAAAAAAAAATCACAAATTAGAAGATGGGAGCTAGAAGGCCGGGAAAGAGAATATGAATTTATTCTTTCTGTGGGACTTCCTCAAAATGTCTATGCCATGGTGTTTGACGACCATCTTGGATGGGGTGAGATCTACTACTGTCCTTCCATCCTTCTTCCCACCTCTCGCCATTATCACTATCTCCCTCTCGATTTTCTGTACGATTTGACAAACAATAAACATAATTAATCAGTTTCTCGAACAAATATACAATCACATAAGTAAATATACAATCAGTAACATACGTGAGCTTTTTTCATCTTAATCTTATTTGCATCCAAGGAAAAAAAGATTGATAGTAATTTTCTAGCCATGTTATTCGATTATTGTAGTGAAGCTAAAAAGTGGGTAACAATAAAAATTAATAGTACTTTCCTAGCCATGTTATTTGATAAAAAGTCCAAACCGTGGAGCAAACTATTATATCAGCTTCGATAAAAATTACAAATAACATCCTATTGGGAAGAGGAAATTGGTTGGGTGTGAGATTTGTGTGTGTGTGTGTGCATGTGTGTGCGTGTGAGTGGGGAAGGGGGGAGGGGGAGGGGTACTTTTTTTCAGGTGAAGGTAACAATGAGGGAGAGTTGTGTGTTTGTGTGCGCGTGTGAGTGGGGAAGGGGGGCGGGGGGCGGGGCAGGAGGAGAAGATGAGGGAGAGTTGTGTGTTTGTGTGCGCGTGTGAGTGGGGAAGGGGGAGGGGGCGGGGTAGGGGGCGGTGGAGGGGGAGAAGATGAGGGAGATTTGTGTGTGCGTGTGTGCGTGGGGAAGGGGGGAGGGGGCTGCATATATGCATCGCATATATGTTGTGCGTGTGTGAGTGTGGAAGAGGAAAGGGGGGAGGGGGCGTACAGGGGGCGGCGAAGGGGGAGAAGATGAGGGAGAGGGGTGTGTGTGTGTGCGCGCGCATGTGTGAGTGGGGAAAGGGGGAGGGGACGGGGCAGGGGGTGGTGGAGGGGGAGGGGGAGAAGATGAGGGAGAGTTGTGTGTGTGTGTGCGTGTGGGGAAGGGGGGAGGGGGGATGGATTTTAAAAGGGGTGGGAGGGAGCTGCGGAGGGGGAGGGGGAGAGGGCTGCATATATGCAGATTGCATATATGCATCGCATATATGCTGTGCGTGCGTGAGTGAGTGGGGAAGCTGGAAGGGGGGGCGGGTAGGGGGCGACGGAGGGGGAGAAGATGAGGGAGAGCTGTGCGCGGGCGCATGTGTGAGTGGGGACGGGGCAGGGAGCGATGGAGGGGGAGAAGATGAGGGAGATTTTTTTTTTTTTGGGGGGGGGGGGGGAGGGGGAGGGATTTTAACAGGGGCGGGAGGGGGCGGGGGAGGGACTGCATATATGCATCGTATATATGCTCTGCGTGTGTGAGTAGGGAAGTGGGGAGTGGACGGCACAGGAGGAGAAGATGGGGAAGATCTATGTGTGTGTGTGTGTGTGTGTGTGTGTGTGTGTGTGTGTGTGAGTGTGTGCGTGTGTGCGTGTGTGATTAGGGAAGGGGAGGGATTTTACCAGGGGCGGGAGGGGGCTGCGGAGGGGGAGGGGGAAGGGTTTTATTCGGGGTAGGCTTGTCATTTTGTGTAATCGACGGAGGTTTTTTGAAAACAGGGGTTGATTCTTTAAACATGAGTTGTGTAAATATATGATCGAGAAGACGTACCTGTGTAAAACAGGGTTCTGTAAACGGGGGCTGAATTCTCGTGTACATAAACATCAGTAGACCCATCTCCGTTGATGACTCTTTGTTGCCTTAATATCATTTTCCCCCAAATACTTCATCCAGGTACCTGAAATCGATAGTGCAAG
The DNA here is from genome assembly GCA_949130495.1 of Sambucus nigra. Lineage (NCBI taxonomy): Eukaryota > Viridiplantae > Streptophyta > Magnoliopsida > Dipsacales > Adoxaceae > Sambucus > Sambucus nigra. The sequence continues at coordinate 163,605,561 of OX422213.1, read as the reverse complement.
CCATTGGGTGACAAAACCGACCTTTAAAAAGGTAAAAACAATAAAGAAATTAACTAATGAAAAAAGACGTGAGGAAGAGATCATATTAGAGGTAAAGTACCAAATGATAAAGGATATTTTTTCAGAGAGGATAATTTGTTCAGAAACGACAAATATGTAAAAAAAATGTTATAATACAGACATCTTTGATTAAGAACATCCAACATGCCTAGAGTTTGAACTGGAGATATATATATTCACACGAAGAGCAAGTACATTTATAGTGTGAACAAAATGACGTTAAAATGATAGCTTAACTTAGTCATGCTATAAATATAATAAATGATACAATAGTTGGTGATGAAATACAATTTCAGCAGCTATAGATGTTGTAGCAACTAATATAGCTGCTATAGAAGCTAATATAGCTGTTATATTAGCTTTTATAGCTGCTATGGCATCTTATATATCTGTCAATGTCCCATTCGAAAAATGCAGACATTAGTTATATGAAGTAAAGATTGCATATATATGGATTGCATATGCATATATATGGAGATGCATATGCATATATATGCAGTGCATATATGCAGCTATCCTAATCTACGGTTAAGAAGTTGTGACATATTAAGAAGTTGAAATCGTAAAACACCCTTGTGACATATTAAGAAGTTGTTGTAACCAAATAAGGTGTTGTCCACTCTCTTGCATTTGATATGGTTTTAGTTGCATGCAAGAAGCTCTTATGCTACAACTAACAAATCGAAGAAAAATAATATATGAGACAGAAATTCAAAAACAAACTCGACTACAAAATAATAATTAACCCAACTCATTTCCAAAGGGGTACACTTAATCAAACTCGACTACAAATGAATTAATTGTTGCAGAAAGTACCTTATTTCCCTCGAATTCTTTCAATTGACCCACAACATACTCGTCAATCGCGACAACCGTGAAAAGAACCTTGTAGCCCTTCTTCTTTAGCTTTTTGAGGAATGAGGCTTAATAACCTACTTGCTCTTTGAGTATTTTGCTTCATGGGACATCCTTAAAACAACATTGTCTTTAATTCTTTGGTCGTGACCCCTAGAAAAAATGTCTTTAATAACCTACTTGCTCTTTTAGTTCGCTCCTGTAAAAAGAAAACATAGAAAACAGAAGGGTCAAAATAGAACTTTCATATAAACCAATATAATCCAACGTAAAAAATAGTGCAAAATTAGTAGTGACAACATATATATATATATAATGTTTTCAAGCCCTTCTCGGATCCTATCCTTAAGACAAAAAACAAAAATGTCGCTTTCTTTTAGTAGTGATCTACATCAAAACCATATAATAAATATATTATAAGAAATATAATTTTGGCCTCTGATTCAATTTGAAACAGAACATAGAATCTGCACTTGATTAAGGATAAGTTAGAAACAATAAAAATAAATCAAGTTACATATAAGAAATGCACTTGATTAAGGATAACTTAAAGTTGATTCTTGGGGCAAGACAAATTTGAGATGGTCTCTTATCACAAATCTAAGAAATGTTCGGTTGTATAGATCCCTTTTGCCTCTTACAGTGACAGTGCCATGTTCATCGCTGCATTTAATCGTAATGATTCAGGTAATTAATTATTTACATCATAAAAAATACTATAAGTTCAAGCTAAATACATGACTTAAACTCAAAAGACCAAAAAAATCCCCCAGAGCAGAGATCCTACACAAACAAAACTCAAAAGATTGAAATTTTATGAACATTTTGTGATGGGTTGTAGATACTTTTAATTTAAATAACAAATCATGAAACTCATAAAAGAGCTATAGTAGAAGTTTGGACAAGTAGAGGAGATCTGAAGAAGAGAGAACTTAGGTAAAAAGCAGACCTTAAGGTTCAAAAAGCCGAGGACATCTTTCTCTTTACCCCCAGAACTGCCAAACCAAGTTCAATAGAAGCAAACTCTGAGAAATGGAAAACAATATGCAATAAAAGTGTCACTAAAAATATCTTCTCATTCCATCAAATCCATAATGCTAAACAATGTCACCGCATATCCATGTTACCATAGCGTAAAACACGGATTATACCATGTATTGCCATACAAAATTACATTAAGGTTCAAAGTAAAAAAACATTTTTTTCCAAGACCACATGCATCAAAAAACATATCGCCACGCACTCCTATTTATATATAAATTTTATAATACACCTAGTTAAAAATAAGAACTTAACAACCTTTGGAAAATTCAACCTCTTCAAATAATGAAACCAAAGATAAAAAAATTGTCAACAAACTAAAAGCTAAAAAAATAGGGGAATTTACATGAGAAATGCCAAACACTACTGTAGCCTGAAATATGGAACCACCACCCTGCTTGATTTGTTACGAATGAAGCAATAGGTCTGCAATGGAAAAAACAAGAACCCATTTTCCCTAAAATGAAAGACGAAATGAGAGTAAAAAAATGCATAGGATGAAAATCAAGGAAGGCGGTGGTTCTGCAAAATAATGCAGAGTCAAAATATTAAAAAATAAAACTAAAAACATGAAAGCAGAAAAAGAAACAAATACATATCAGATCTGAGAAACAAATCTAAGAATTAACCCTATGTTCGTGAGTGTGTGTGCGCGCGCGTGTGTAAAAGTGGGGGAAATAGAGACAAATGTTACTTGAGGAAGGCGGTGGCAGCAAGATGAGGGCAGCAGAATACCTGAGTTTGAAAAGCCACAAAACCACCAAAATCTCAGAGAAAGTCACGAAACCAATGAAAATCTTAGAGAAAGCCACAAAACCAGTAAGAGGACACCAAATATAAAACTTCGACACGCATTCATCCATTCGTTAGGGCTCTGCTGCAAAATTAAGATTGGAACCAAATAAGATAAAGACTATATGCATATATATGCAATCTGTATATGCATATATATGTAATCATATATATGCAGATTGCATATATAGCTGCATATATATATGCAGATTGAATATATATGCAGTGCATTATATGTATGCATATATATGCAGTGCATATATATGCAGTGCATATATATGCAGCTGTCCTAATTTACGACCTCCATCACGATGACTCATTCTTTTATAAGCAAACTGAATTATATTTTTAGCCAACACAGTCTATTATTGACTTGTGAAGTTGTGAAGTATCCATCGAGATTAAGTTTTTGAGTTTGACTCAAATTTCTCGCATTCAACCCAAACCTCTCAATAGATCTCCAAAACCTAGTTTCATTCAAAGAACTAATCTACATAGTCCAATATAACCAAATCAAGTAACATTCACAAAATGTCATCCACATGGAATTTAAGTGAAACTATAAAGTCTTCCATCATGAAAATAGATATGTAGCTGCATTTAAGGACCGACACTACTGTATAACCAAGATCAAGCACATACGCATATAATATACTTGCCTACTGCAAAATATGGGTGTATGCCTACTGCGCGGGGGGGGGGGGGGGGACTTTTTCACTTACGCATATGCATATGCATATGCATATATACGCATATGCATATATATATGCAATCTGCATATATATGTGCATATGCGTATATATGCAGACTGCATATATATGCACTGCATATATATGCAAATTGCTACATATATATGCATATGCATATATATGCAGCTGCATATATATGATATATTGCATATGTATGCATATATATGCAATTTGCACATATATGCAAATTGCTGCATATATATGTTGATTGCATCTATATGCATATATGCATATATATGCAATTTCACATATATGCAAATTGCTGCTCATATATAGGTACCAACTCATATATGCAATTTACACACCTCCTAATCCTTCAAGACTTGGTTTAAAAACACTCACAACTCTTGTTTCTTAACTTACCAACTCATATATAGGTACCTAGACACTAAACCAAGTATCATTAATGTAGCCAAAATAAATTTGTGCCCATTAATGAAGAAAAATTCTGATAATATGGGGCAGAAAGTCTTACGAAGAACATACTTGTGAAAAGATTTCTGAATTTCACACTAACTCGCATTCTTCTCAACTCAAAGAGCCTAAAAAGGAGGCAAGTAATTAATGAAAGCAATAATGCAATATAATAGTGAATTCATAGTTGTAGTTCCTTTCAGTTTTTTTTTAGTTTGGAGCACAACGAAGCAATAATGCATATACACGTGTAAATCAGTCAACGAAGTATGTCAATTCTATCTCAAGGTCGAAAAAGTCAGCAATGGAATAGCTTGACATTTGGATGTCAATGTAACAACTGGTACATTAAAATAATCAAACTAAGTATGCTATTTGGATGGAGAAACTAAGTATGTAATTTGTACACATTATAAACAAAAGTATACAAAAGTAGTAGCCGAGTATACAAATTTGTACACATTATAAACAAGAGTAAGAATGTTATCAGTTCATCAATTAGTATACAAAAGTGATAACGCTACATGGTGCGGTTGGTATACAAAAGTGTACGGTTGGGAACAAAAGTGATAATGCTACATTAGTATACAAAAGTGATAACGCTACATGGTATACTAAACTGATAACTCTAAATTTTGAGAAACATATAATTGTATGAAACATTCATAAACTTATGTTAACTTGAATTATTTTAGTCCCAAGCACAACGCTACATGGTATGGTTAGGAAAACATGAAAATTTTGAAAACTTACCACAGTGATTCGGAAACAAACATGAATATAAGAGAATCGAAGTTGGCATGATCACAATCACTACTAATAATAAGAGAATCGAAGAAATCACTACTCATTAATCTCATCAAGAAACTGAAATTGATTTTAACGTCCCATAAAATTGCTCAGTCCCATAAACTCATTAATCTCTCCAAAAAATTGTTCAGTCCATAAAATTGTTCAGTCCATTGACGGGAGGGCCTTCTTCCAAACTCGAGTTTGATGTCACAGGGTAGATGAGTAAAATGAAATAAAATGAATAGATGAGTAAATTAATAAAATGAAATAAAAAGTATATCAAAATGCTTTGAGAGGTTACTTATTCCCATGAATGATTTCAGGAACAATATATCTTTTAGTGCCTCATTTCGTTGTTTATTCTCGTGAGCGGTTCACCTCTTGCAAACGGCGATGACTCCTTTCGTTGTTTATCCCTACACATCTGCATAAACAAAAAACACAAAAAAAACACAAATGAAAACCCATAATTGACCACAAAAGCTATAAAACAAAAACCCAAAATATCAAAAGTCGTGCCAAACTTTGAATTGGGCAATCGTGAATTAGTTGTTGGCGACAAAGGGAGCTCAATTTAGGGCACTCGTGATATAACCTTTTCAAAGGTTCAACCTGACAAAGAAAATGAAATACATTATAATTAATCGCAACCAACAAAAAAACTACCTAGCAATGGAATCAACAACAAATAAATATGAATATGTAGACAAACTTTGCCTAATAAACTATTTAGCTACAGTGCAACCTATATAAACAATAAATCACCAAGAAGTTAGAAATTAGAAATTAGTACCAACCTACTATTTGGAAAAGACTGTCTACAGTGCAACCTATATAAACAATAAATAAGAATACATAATTAGAACCAAAAAAACAATTAATATAAAAATATAAATCACCAAGAAAATAGTGTTTTACAAAACCCAAAAACAAAATTACCTCTGTAACATGAAATAGAGTTAGCGGTTCTGTATTGAATAAGAGGTAAAAAAAAAATTGTATAATAACCCTAAAATAAAGAGAAATAATCCAATTCAGTCTTAGTGGCACAAAAAATGTGAGTCAAAAATATAATTTTTAAGGAAATTGAAATCTGTGACAAAATGTGAGTCAAAACTTGCCAAATAGCTAAAATGGAGTAGCATCTACCAAAGTGAAATGAAGGAAACAACCGATCTGAGTATGAAGCAACAAAGTCGTCCGAAAAGTGAGCTCCGATCATCTGCGAAATGAGATCCCATCTGCGAAATGAAGTAAAGGAACAAAGTCGATTTTTGGGAACGTTTAACAGATCTGAGTTGCAAAAAAAAGAAAAAATAAATATACCCGATCCATTGGAGATTGGGTGGAGATCCGGTGTTTGTGCGTGTTTAAGAGGGAGAGATATAGTGCCTGACTGCAGCGGAGGAGGGAGGGCAGCGGAGGAGGGAGGTGGGTGTGGGGTTTGTGGGTTTGGAGTGAGAGGGAGAGAGGTAGACGGGGGTGTGTTGGGGTTTAGAGAGAGAATGAGGGAAATAGTAGATGAACGTGTGCGTGTGTTCGTGTGATAGGGATAAAGAATTCCTAAAATGCCCTCATTTTCAAATTGAAGGGTAACTTTGATGAGTAAAAAAGGGGGGGAACAATAAAGTGAGGGGTAGATTTGTAAAAAGGAATGTGAAGTGATCTAAACCATTAAAATGTGTAAAAATATGTGAGTAGGTGACATCGATCTAGACCGTTAAAATGTGTACATAATTCAAAAACTTCCCTAACTTATTATATATATATATATATATATATACACACACACTAACTATCCTTCACTTTACATTTTACCTAGTGAATAGGTTTTTCAGTTTTGGTGATTTTGTTAAGATAACATGATTAGATAAACGCACACACAAAAGTGTGAAGTGGGTGTGTAAAGCTTCACTCTTCGTAAGCTAGTCCTCAGATAAAGTGTTTGATAAAACCACGAACACTGCTATCATATTAAGTTTCCATAGAGGACTACCTTTTCTTTTGATTATTTTGAGTAATATAAATGGGAGACTCCACATTTTTAATTAGATAACAAATGGAAACAATGTTTGGTACGAAAAACCTCGTATGCGATTTTCCACAAATGTGTGAAGTAGAACTATAACAAGGATCGGAGTTCTCACAACATCATTATGAGCAATATTCATGGCACTTTGATTGTCTTATAAGATGATACCAATAGACTTTTGTGGGGAACCTATATATATCAACAAGAAGCTATTGAATCTATATAAGCTCGCGCGGGAGGTTCTTCTACTGAACCAGATGAGACGAGTAAGTACGCGAAGGGGGCTTTGTGATCGAAAATTGGGGGCGAAGCTTTGTCTCCTAGCTGCACCGTTGAACAACCATGCAGTCCGGAGTTTGATGATGGTGTGAATTATCCGGTGGGTGTTATTGCGATGCTGCTGTCTTCAGATGGGGACGACGATCAGATGGAGGGGGGACAAGTGTGCCCTTGGATTTGCCTTTTATTGGGCTCGAAAGGAGTACTATCAGTGATGTATTTTCTAAGTCAATGGGTGTGGAAGGTGCTGCAGAATTAAGTGAAAGAAGTGATGGTACGAATGATTTGGCATTTAATGGTACCTTGGATATTGTTATTATTGGGGTCCAGTCATTCTCTCACATGGGAACAAGTTGGGGTTTGAAGTTAGGTCCTCTAAGATATTTGGAAAAGGTGGGCGTGGCACAAACTTATCAATGGGCCCTAAAACTTTTTGCCCCAGGTTTAAGAAATATTAAATTAATTATTAAATCGGGGAAATCGGGGAAATCGAGGAAGAAACGGGCGAGAAGAGAGAAAGGTAAGGGCAAAGGAAAAACCATACTTTTGGAAAGTAAATCAAATGGTAATTTTATGGATGAGAATAGAGATGTTAAAATTCGACTTGACATCCGGGAATCGGATATGGGAGATACTAATGGGGCGAGTGCTCGGGGTAAATAACATTATTTTGATGACTTTGATAATTCTAAGTTATGGGCTGATATCGGGCTCCCAAGAATAGAGGAGGTGGATGTGTTTGCAGATGAGGGATGGGAGGAGGACCCAAAAAGTTGGGTGGAAGATATAGTAGGAGGGTTTAGCAAGGTAGTGGGGGTATCTTTTGCGGGTAATGAAAGTAAAGCTGCTGACTTATTCGAGAGAATAGCTAGGAGGATTGGAGTAAAGTTTGAAGTTTTGTGTAGCATTGTGAGAGGATCCTTGCCTTGGGAGTTCTGGGTTATTTTTGTCATTTGCAATGATGAGTTAGGGGAGTCTTGAGGTGTTGGGAGAAGACGATGTAGTCGGTGTAAGTTTGAGTATTGTGGTTCTACGGGAGTGGGTGTTTATCTTGTGGGGCATTGTTTCGGGTGTGGCTTGGGCGGTTGACTTTTGCGTGACATTATTGTATTGAGGTGTGAGTTGTTTGTAGTGTACAAGGTTTTAGCAATGTGTTTGTTCTGATTCTTTCATATGTATACTACCTATACATGGATTCTGCCCCTTAAACGGTTGAATTTTATATAACATTTATTTATAAAAAAACGCCCAATATTCTTTCTTGGCCCTAGATATGGACGTGTTAATTAATTACTTGCGATGCTAATAAATTAATGGCTCACCAAGAACAGTAACTTATTTTAGAGCGTATGTTTGATAAAAACAACTTGTTGAAGAACATAATTGCTATGGCTATTTAACATAATTACTTTTACATAGGTTATAAGTTAGCTAACCACGTGTAGTTTTGTAAGTAATCATTCCTTCTTGTGCAGGGATGTCAGAGGCACACTTGGGTTACAAGAGATCATGACCCTAAGTAATAACAAAGGAGTGTTGATAGGGAGACCCACTTTTAGGACCCAATTTTGAAACCCACACATAAGACAAAAATGGGTACAAATTTTTAATGCACATTTTGATGTCCTGGCGGGACCCACAACAATAAGTTATAAGCTTTTAATGCAGTGGGTTTCAAAATTGGATTTTTTTTTGGGTCTCCCTAGATTTATGTGCCATCAGTACATAACATGAACATAAAGCATGAGAAGGTAGACCATAGACTTACTCGTGCAAATAAATAACCATGAATTATAGTCACTCAAAGTAAAGACAAAAGTGTTAATATTAGAGATTTATTTTTGAAGTCATGCCTTGAGAGATTACTTATGATCGTAGATAGCACGATAAAGTCTGTAGACTTAACGAGTGGAATGATCATTACTAGGAGGTTGATTCATATTAATTTCATCAAAAATATCACCATTTAGTAAGATTTTAAAAATTGCGGAACGTGATCGAGACGTGGAGGCGAAGCCTTAAACCTTAAAAGTCTAGGCGGGCTTTAGACGTAAAAAGATATGAAAAGGCGTTTAGGCCTTCTTAATATATTTTAATTTTTTAACCATAACAAGGCTATTAAAATACAGAAATTGTACACATCATAAAAATATGTCTGAATATATGCAAATTAAAATACTATTTGATTATTTTGGATGAGATAATGGTCCGGTTTGTAAAAAAATTATTTAAAGGGCGATATCGTTTCACTAAAGCATTGTTGCTTTTAGAAAAAAGTGCGCCTTAAGGGGTTTACCAAGAATAATGCGTAAAAAGCTTAAGGCGGGACGTTTCTCCCAAGCCTCAAGCCTAGGCGGATTTTTTAGAACAGTGACATTTAGTTAACATCTTAATACAAGGTTTTTCCTCTACTGAGCTACGAAAATAAAAACTAGGCTAGGAACCAAGGTTTCGTGAGTTTTAGGGGAAAAAGTCTTTTCATTGTAAATATTCCTAGTTTTAATGATAAGAAAAATTATTGGATAATTATTAAGGATCAATTATCGAAAAGTTCCTCAAACATTTTTTAATACACATTTAGTCAAAGTATTTTTTTTGTTCCAAAAAGTCCCTCAAACACACATTTAACCAATATTCTTTTATTTTTAAAAGTGCGTGCTAGCTGCATGTTGAGGGACTCTTTGTAACAAATAAAACGACTTGAAATAAACGTGTATTATAAAATGTTTAAGGGATTATTTGGTATACGCTCCAATTATTAATTAACTTTGATGATAATGGTTAAATTGATGACATATGTCATACCATCTATATTTTCTAAGTGTGTGTGATCTTTAACAACGACAAATATAATTATATAATAAGGACTCAAAAAATACAAAAAACAAGTCAATAATTAAGAAGAACACAAAAATAAAAAAAATAAAAAAATAAAAAAAGGCTCCTTTCAAGATATCACAAGACAACCTCACGATCAACTTGAAAATATAATGTTTTTAGGTAGCACATGGAGAATCTTCAACAAAAACAAGTGTTAGAATTATTTTATATAATTCTTCATTATGTGATTCATAATTATATTAATTTTAAGAATCACTTTGTTTCATGAGAGGGTACTCCAAATACCAAGAGTCAAAATGACTCTTGGACATTTACATTGATGGACGGTTGATATTTAAGTGACTGTTGGAGATTTAGGTCATGTCCCTGCCTATAAATAAGTGACTGATTTTCATCATTCAGACACTCAAAAATTACAACATAATGAATTTGTAGGAAAGGGAGAGAAATCTAAATTCTCAAGGAGAGTAAATTTTCACATATCTTTTTTGTCATACTGAGATATCTAACCGTTGGAATGCATTGGAATAGACGTATGTTCTTGCTATATACAAGATGAAGATGTGTTCCGAAATCCAGGCCGATCAGATATCGTTTTGGTTGACTGCTCCGTCAATATTTCCAATTGTGACAATTATGATGGTATGTTATTTTAACACCTTTTATGTTCCTCATAATGTTTATATGTGATAATCATGAAGATCTAAGGTCCTTTTATTAAGAACATTTGTATATGAAAATCTAATCAAATTAATGTATTATTGATTAATATTATGTTGTTCTTAAAAATGTTTTTACACGTAGTATCAAAGCTAAAGTTTAAGATCTCATGATTTTCCTTTATTGTTGTTTACCCATAATGGAGTCTATATTAAATTAATTTTTGTGTGTGCCTGAGATTTTTTTGTGACATTTTTTTTGTCGCCTATACCCACTAGTCAGAATGAGAAAGGCCAAAATTTGATTGGAATTTTCTGAAACTCCTATGGTTCGGGGTATAAAATGTACACTTTTGGGTGCTTATCAAATCTTATGGTTGATTGGAAACGTCGAAATAAAAAAAAAACATTGTATACAATGGTCCCCACCCCAGTTTTGCATTTTAACGTCGTTTAGATCTTTAAAAATGTGTTTTTTCCATTTTTGGTAGTAATTTCAATGCTCACAACTCTCGTTTAAAATTTGATTTTTTGATTTCGCAAATCGGAGAGTGATCCTTGAGTAAATCTCTACATCCCTAGGGTGCTAACTCAAATTTTCTATTTTTGGCAAAAATTACGATTTTTCCAAATATTATGTATTTTTCCATCATGGGGGTTGTTTTCTTTGTCCATGGTTAGTCTAATATTCATGTTATGTATTATTTGTATTGGCCAAAAGGTTCAATATAAATATTTGAATATTAGATGTATGATTATGGGTTTGACAATAATATTTCGATAAATTAAATTATTGTGCATAATCTATTTTTTGTGGCTCAAATGTCCGAATTGATGTTTCAGCAATAATATTTATATGATGTTGGATGGGGAAGACATTAATGTGTCTTAATCTATAATTGTAAATATAAATATTCTATTATTGTGTATGCATCTATATTTGTATCCTTAATTATACATTAAGTTTTGAGTATAATATTTTTTAGGGTATTAATTTTACATAATGTTTACGATAATATCTCGTTCCAAAAAATTGATTTTGAATTCCACAATTTATTTTGAGATTTTGTAGTAATTATCATCCCATAGTGTTAACTATTTTTTGGGGGCAAAAGTTACGATTTTGTCATATATTATTCGTGTGTTTTCACTATGGGAATCGTTTTATTTATTCGTGAATGTTTGTTTGTGTTGAATTAGAAACCAAACACATGTTATGATAATTTCGTGAATATTGAATGTATGAATATATTTTTGAGACTAATATTCATATTTTACGTGCATTTAAATGCCAAACACGAGTCAAACATATTTTATATGGTAGGATATTAGACTTGTGTTATTGTTAATAGTCATATTTTGATGAATCTCGTGCCAAACACAGACCAATGATTCACATGCCAATTATTCATATTATTGAATATTATGTTACTATTAATATTCGTACTTTAATGAGTCTCGTGCCAAACATAGACCAATGATTCATGTAGTTGAATCTCATAATTATTATTTATTCTAATTCTAGTACTCCCATTAAGTTGAAATAAATGTCAAACCTAGGCCACAATTCATATGTGCGGATACTAGACTTATGACTTCATTGCATGCATGCATATTTGAAAGCATGGCTTGCAATTTTGAGACTTATAAGTAGGTATTCATTCAGTTTAATCAATGTCCAAATACAGGCTGAGATTACATGTGGAGATATTATACTTGTAGACATTTTATATTATCCTAATGTTTGTTATAAGATTAAATTGAAGCGCAACACATGATGATATTTGAATCAAATAAACATTGGATTTTTTGTGAATATTAAATAATTGACATCAAAAGTTATATAGTCATATTTATAGATGCCACTAGTGTGGTAGTTGTGATTATAACCATATTGTGCATTAGCATGACCAGTAATGATTTGGGTCAATATTTGTAATTTGTTACTCATACATAAGTGATAAAGTGAAAGTAAATGATTCATGTTTTTCATTTACTGTTATTCGTGTAATATCTCATGTGAACTCCTTGTCAATTTAATTTTCACATTAAGTATAGTTTTTTTTTTTTTGAATTTCAAATTATGAAATAGACAATTATAAAATTTATTCATGTATTACGGATATTTTAGACATGTATGCTTATCTCAAATATTTATATAATGTAAGGATTGGTGTTCATTAAAGTACTCCATTCCATATTAGATAAATATTAGACTAATGCGTTGATACCATGCATATTTTGGATTGCCTACGGGTCCATGTATGATATTGAATGCTAAGATTTATGATGTTGAATACATATTATTGTTTACTCAATTATTATGATTTAGTAGCCTACAGGTCCAATTACAATTATTGAGCAAAAATTAAGTGGTGATATATATATTTTGGGATGGCAATAATGGTCATCAAATGCATATGTCATTATTTCATTCATTATGATATCACCAATTAAGTGTATAAAACCCAAACATGAATAATTTGACATGTGTATGTAAGTCTTTACTTAATGTAATATTCATATTATGAAATATTTTGAAGTCACCACGGTGATCCAACTATAATGAAAATGAATATTAAATGTAAAGATGGTAGCAATATTAACCTCTAATGCTTATAAATGTGGAGTATATTGAGTTTAATCATCACACAAGATTATTCCTTACAAGGAATTAATTCTAACTGAATGAATGAACCCTACATATCATATACATTATTAATGTATATATCATGTATATTTAGTAATCCAATATCTACAAACATCATATAATTGATAATCAATGGTTACCAATGAGTAAAATAAAATGCACATTAGGTTTTAGCGAGATATTAACGTATGTATTGTCAAATCAAAGCATTAATGTAGTGAGCAATTTATCTAATATATGTCACATGTTATGATATAGTTTTGTTTCTATCGATTATTATGTTGGTTTTTTTTAAGCGAACTAATTATGATCAACACTGTGTGAAATACTTCATATAAAATTTTAAGTAATAAAAAAAATTAAGTTTGTTTACCTGTTGCACACTCGGACTAATAATGATAGATATAATATATATCTTTTATGATGGAGTTTTCCAGTTAAACTTATTGTGTTACATAAAGTATTTACCTTTTGATGCAAGGATTTTTACAAAAAAACTAGAAATGCAAATAAGATTTCTTCTCTTTCATTTTTGGGGAATCAAGTCATTTATCTTTTCATAAACCCTCAATGCTTCCAATTTTCTTGAAACATATTTGTCTAGACTTAATTACGAGGGATATTTTTTTCCCAAGCATCTTTCAGTCCTTCTCAAAGGTTATGGTATTCCTGTGATGTTTTGTATAGAATAAAGTTTTGAATATATTTATTTTAAAGATTGTTCTACTCCTGAATCATAATCACAATATTTTTTGATGAAACTCTTTAGTCTTGTCCCAAATTAAATCTAGACTTATTTTAATAATTTTATGGACAAGATTTTTGCAATATATCTGATAAATATTGATCATTGAGTTATCCACTTAAGGTATTACAATATCTACTACAAGAATGACTTATGTGCTCTAAGTGGGAGATTTTGAGAATTTCCTTAATGTGGACCTACGTAGATCATATAATTGTCATTAACATGTACTTATTGCATTATAGAAAACCAAATTCATTATGACTGGTGAAATTAGTGGGAGTTGAAAATCATGAAATGTGATTATAAACTAAGGTAGGGTATTTATCCCATTACCGATAACTTTCTTCAATATTTGTTCTTTTAGTTGTTGGATTGCTTAAACAACAAAGAAAAAATAAATGATCGAACACTAAATTATTGTATTGTCACTATGAGACAAATGTAGATAAAATCATAAGGAATAGTATTACAAAGATCTTAAACGGAGTCTACTATTCTAAGTGATTATATGACATATCTACCTGAATATGAATTTGGCATAAGGATAAATAAATATTTGGTTTTATTTTCAAAAATCATAAGAAGTAACTTGACTTCGAGATCTCATTGAATTACATTTAAATTGAGTATGAATAGGTCATAAAGAATTTGTAGTCAAACATTTTATGTGTAATGAGAAAAGGGTTATAAATGAACCTTCTCACCTTTTCCAAGGACGTCATTTTTTTAAGGACATACAATTCTTATAAGGTGAGTAAATCATTCTGATGAGAGTTACATTTAGTGATGTGAAAATTATTATTCTTATGATATTTTACACATGTTATATAGAAATGATTGTATAAACTTAATTAAGTTTCCCACTTATGGTATTTTCAGAAGTAATACCATTATATTTTATAATCATTATATATTCAATTTATACAACTTATGATCAGTGGGAATAAGTTTATATATTCAATTTATTGTAAAGTAGACAAACAAAATGTTATATACATTTTCAATATCTAATGGATGAAGTTCTGAGATACTAAAATATTATATGTTCACAATAAAGTTGACTGTTCATTTTTGGGCGAATAGTTATTACAATATAGATTTACTGGTTTGTGGAAAATATGAAGTTCACTCTTATCTACTTATATTTATTTTGGTTTAATGACCAATATAATGAAGGAGTGCAACAAAATTCATTGACTATTATGGAAATATGAATCTGTAGCATGCTTTGATGCTACAACTTATTGATTATGGCAACGTAATTTAAATTTTAGGACTTAGATTTATCGACACTATTGCCAAGTTGCTGAAATATTATGATAGTGTCATTGCAATATTCTTTATTAAGATACATTATGTATTATATGAGGAACTAAGAACATTGAATGTAAATACCTTTTATAGAAGAAATTCTGAAACAAGTGTCAATTAACACATTTGTACAAGTGTTAATATAGAAAATCCACATGATTGGACTATCTTGAAAGACATTAACGAAGCATGCTTAAGATACGAGTCTTTAAAGTATAGCCGATAGAATCTTTATGTGGTGGATTTTTTAGTGCTTATTTTGACACTACCATATGATACCATACATTGTTTCAGAATCATTTATTTATGTTGTTATTGTACACATTCATATGAATGAAAGAATGTAACATAAATAGTCTTTTACAAAGACATTATTGGACCATTATGTAATAACCCTATTTATACACCTTATTGGATGAGTTGTTAATGCTGTGGTACATGGAAGCGATCATGCTCCTAAATTATTGTGTGAGCGCCATAACTCGCATTAATGATTTGTTTGATGAAGGTGTTTATGGAAAACCATTTAAGGACGACTCAAGGATTATTGAGAAATTTATGATAATTATGGATCAAGTGGGAGACTGTTAGAATTGTTTTATATAATTATCCATTATGTGATCCATAATTATATTAATTATAAGAGTCACTTTGGTTAATGAAAGGGTACTCCAAATAGCAAGAGTCAAAATGACTCTTGAACATCTACATTGATGGACGGTTGATATTTATGTGATAGTTGGAGATTTAGGTCTTGTCCCTGCCTATAAATAAGTGACTGATTTTCATCATTCAGACACTCAAAAATGACAACATAATGAATTTATAGGAAAGGGAGAGAAATCGAAATTCTCAAGGAGAGTAAATTTCCAAATACTGTTTTGGCCATACTGAGATACCTGACCGTTGCAATGCGTTGGAATTGGAGTATGTTCTTGCTATATACAAGAGGAAGTAGTGTTTCGAAATCCAGAACGATCAAACATCGTTTAGATTGACTACTCCTTCAATATTTTTAATTGTGACAATTATGAAGGTATGTTATTTTAACACCTTTTATGTTCCGCATAATGCTTATATGTGATAATCATGAAGCTCCAAGGTCATTTTATTAAGAACATTTGTATATGAAAATTTAATCAAATTAATGTATTATTGATTAAAAATATGTTGTTCTTAAAAATGTTTTTACAATAAGTTCATCCCTAAACTAGTTTACTGGCATCTCACGAAAAGGAATCAAGGGAGTGAAACTATAACAAAATCTCACAAAAATCCTCAAGCATGTCAATATTATAAAAACACTTAAGAAAGTCTATATACACAAACATTGAAGCAACTCAATAAGTATTTGAATGAATCAAGGGAATGAATCAAGATTCAAGGGATACAAGCATCCAAAAGGCTAAAAGCATCACAAATATTATTCAACAAGATCATATCCCCATCAACATGTCAACAACAGATCATAAGTGATTCTAAAAAAATTAAGGCGATCAACATGTAAAATAACTTGGGTTTTGAGAGTATTATAACTCCATGTACATTACAAACTCTACAAATTGATAATATTTGTATCTAAAAATTATTCAGACACATACACAAAACCTTGGGGGACTTTTAACATACTTTTAAACCATTCAAAATTATTTTTACAAGGGAAAGAAAGTATATTCGATCAAAAGAGTCAACTAAGTTGCAAAATAGGTGCTAAGTGAAAATCAAATCATTTAACATATGGGATGAAGAATTGGGAGAAAGAGTCGGATATTTCTCAACATATCCGATGGAAAATTCAAAACAACAACTAGTTTTATGAAGTACCCTTCTGTAACTTTACTAAAATACCTCAAATGAAACCTCGACAGTGACACTAGCATTAATTTTTTTCACACAAAAGTTTCTCACCGATGACGCATTAATCATATTCGTGAGATCTTTAACCCTGAAGTTGGGTGGCATAAAACTCCCTCTATGATTAACACCCAGTTCCGGTTGTTCTATGAGACTCTTTTCCAAACTACTAATCCTCTCCTTCCAACACGACATTATCTGTTTACTTGATTAATGGAGGTGGGAAAATCAATTTATTGGCATTTGTCACAGAGCTTGAAATGTGATTCACCCTTAAAAGAATGGTCCGAAATAAAAGCCTTGGGCCCGACGGTTTAACGACATAATTTTATCTCCTCCATTGGCAGTAGATTCGACAGATGGTGTGTGGACTTCTTTTTTATTTCTTCGCATCTGGGATGATGCCATAGGAGCTAAACCAAACATTATTAATCTTACTCCAAAGCGTCAGAACCTAATGCAAGTTTCCCATTATCGTTTTATGATTCTTTGTAATGTATTATACAAACTCATTTCATCTATCTTGGTGGCTTGAATGAGACCCCTTATATAATCACTCATTTATTCCTACCAGGTGGATTTTGTAGCCTAGTGCCACATCCAAGACAACATACTCATTACGCTTGAAATGCTCAACACGATGCGTAAATCCAAATATATAAAAGGGAGTTGTGCTATTAAAATTGACTTATCTAAAGAGTTTATCCAAATGGAGTGGTCTTTTATTTATTGGGTGCTACAACAGCATGACTTCCCGGCACCTTGATCAAATGCATTTTTTCTTGCATAGGGACATTTTAGTTTCAAACGTTGATTAATAGGAACATAGGTCTTATGTTTTGGTCTTCTCGGGGCCTCTGCTAGGGCGACCCGTTGTCTCCGCTTCTTTTTATTCTAGGGCCTGATGTCCTTCTTAGGAAAATTGATGAACAATATTGTCAAAAAAGGATGACTGCCCTCAAACCATCTATGACTAGACCCAGGATCCTAAGCTGGCTTTTGATGATCACTGTATCTTCTTTTAACAGCCAAGCCCCCTACTACCACGCGCTTTATGGGCGTCCTCAAGGAAGTTTCTCTTTTCTCAGGGCAAGCGATTAATCGTGATAAATATATGATTACCTTAGGTCTCGTACCATGGGACTAGTAATGAGGACAACACGAACCATGTTAGGTTTTCACCGCTACCTTGGATAGGAGAAATTGCTTGACCTCCCTCTTATCACTGGGCGTGTTATGCCTAGTCTATTTCTATACATCGTAGAAGAACTCGAGACCTTCTTACATACGTGATACTCTCACTTTCTCTTTTATGTAGGTCGTGCTACTCTTATTTGAAAAGGCGAAGGCTCCCAATTTTGAAATTCTTCTTGTACTTCAGAAAGATAGTTTTTAGATGCAGAATCGTAGATGATGGCTCAATAAAACAACAAATTTTAATTTCTTATCAAATTAAAATTAAACCAAGTAAAATATGATGGAACACACACTTATGTTGATTTAACTTAAACACACATTACCCAAATTTAAATACCACCAAATTAAGAAAGTAGTTATTAAACCAAATTTTATCTTTTTACCTAAGCATGCGTTCTAGGTGATTTTGCAAGATAAAATAAACAATGAATCACTATACCGCGATGTATGAGGAAAAACCCATAACAGAAAAAAACCTTGGATGGCCCTAGCCTCAAATCCACTAAGTATGGTTTTACAAATACAAGACTGTAAGACTTACAACACTCGACTCGATCCCTCTCAAGCCCCAACGCTCCTTCTTGTATACACCTCTGCCTAGCGAATAACCACGGAGCTCCACCGCGGTCTCGGAATCCACCGATCGGACTTTTTATGGTCACCGTCACCCGAACAAGGAGCCTTTCTCCAAGTGGGTAAACCAACGCAAACTTCTTCTTCTTTGTGGGATTTATAAGCAAACCCAAACTTCTCTTCAAACGGTAGAGATAAAAATCGGGGCCAAACTCCAAGAAAAGTATATATATAAAGGAAGCTTGGTATACTAAACAATGGGTGTAAACTAGAGTGTTAAAAGATTTTTTCTTAAAAAATTAGATACTCAAAACATGAACTTTTTCTTCGAAAGTTGAAGCTCTCAAACTCTCTTTTTGGAGATGGAAAGATGTGAAAAAGTTATGTTAAAAAACTTGGTTCTTGCACGTACATATTCAGGTAAAAACTTAGTGGGATAGTGGGAAAAAACTGCTCAAAACTGGCAATTAACTGTTCCCTCCAAAACTCATTCGAACGAGATTTTCGTTTGAACGAAGTTCCAGTGTGAACTCGTTAGAAATCTCGTTGGAAATTTCGTTTAAACATCATTTTCGTTCGAACGACATTCCAGTGGCCAGTGTGGGAACTCGTTGGCAAACTCGTTCGAACGACATTATTGTTCGAATGACATTTCGAACGAACTTCCAAAAGTTGAAAATTTTAGTTTTAGCCAAGAAACTTTATGTACTTTATTATAAAGTTATAATAGAATCTTTATGAAAATAAACAACAGTGTAAACAAAACGTTCACCCAATAAAAATGTTCCAAGCTCCTATATATATATATATATTAAAATGCATTCAAACCTTAGGAGTAAACGAAATATTGTTGATGACATAGAAATGAGGCACAATAAACTCGGTATTTGATGAAGCTTTAATATCTTGGCCGCTACGTCTTCAGCTTTAGAATATCATAGGCTTGAAGGATTGTTAATAACTTTATCCTATGACTCAAATGTTTTTGTCTGGAATTGAGCCAAAACTACAAAGGACTCAATTGAAAATTTGTCTCCTTACAAATCTCCCCCTTTGGCTATTCCGGGACAATAACCAACAAAAATCCTAAAGGGCCGTCAAGCTCTACTAGACATAACAAAATGTCCCACCCAAAATAAAAATACAATGCTTGACTCAAACAACCCAAAGGATAAAAATCTTTATCGATGAAATTTGCCACTTAGAATATAATAATTCCTGCACACATAAGCAAACACATTAAACGCATAGGGAATATCAAAATATTAAATGCAATTAAATAAAAACTCACCCTTAATTAATTATCCCCTTTATCAACTATGATCAACCTAAGAAGATAGCGCTCTCCCTTTAAGTAAAATCTCCCCAAAACTAAGATATGATTACAATAGGATTAGATATCATTTCTCCCCTTATCATTCTCCCCCTTTTTATTCAGGAATAGACAACGGCTAAAGAATCAAAACATTAACTTATCTTCCCCAATTAAAGCAAATACACCCCTTAAACTAAACAAGAGAAAAATAGAATGGGATAACAAGATAAACATGTATTAGTGCATAAAGTGATGAGAACATTAAAGCACATAGGCAACAACATCATAACTAATCCAACGAATAAGAATGGATACCAACTAGGATGTAAGAAATTGATACCAATAGGATAGATACCAATTATGAATTCTAGCATAGATGGACTAGAAAGCAAGGCAAAGACTAAACAAAATATCATATATATGTATACATAATAGATTCAAACTAAGCATAAGTACACACATATAGATATAAACACCAAAATGACACAAAACTAAATAACATAAGATTTTCCACTCACTTAAACGTGTTCACGCAGTTCACATTTGATTGAAAAACTTTATCAACTAGAATTTAGCCTTTATGTGACAGGATAAAGTGAACTAATGAACAAACAAACACAATGCATACAAGCCTAGCATGTTGATGATTCTACAAACCAATAGAGTAATGACATTGTAAGCGCAAATAGGATAAACAGACATTGTGCAAACCATTAATATATCATCCAAACTCCCTCAATAAGCATATATATATTATTCTTTTGAATGAATAAATCAACTAAACAAATGAGGCCTTGGCAAATTATTTTTCCTTTAATGACATATTTTCTTTTAGGCCTTTGTACCACGTATTTCTTTTAGGTGCAAGCAAACAGTGGCTCACTATTCGCAAAGGATAATAAATCCTTTCGGAGCCCTTCCTTGTGCACAATTATATATATTAATTTTTATTTCTCATAAATATCACGTGCTACGGATTTTGAAATGCAATAGTCCTCCTAGGTCACAAATATGTAGATGACAAGATTGGTAGGAGAACACCTCACAAAGCTTAAATATAACATGTGACGTTAAGGTTCAAAAATCTCGTGCATGTGTGTAAAGGCGTATAAAAGTGAATCCATTAAGCAAGTCAAACTTAAGCTACTCAAAGTAAGCATGATAAAGAACATTTTAAGGATTAAAATTCTAACCAAAAGTTCTAGTCACATGGAAGCAAAATGAGGATTCAAACACAAATATATGCCACAAAATGTGTGTAAAACCAAAATACACACAAAATAAAATCTTTTTGAGTTTTTAAAATTCTTAACCAAAACTAAAAATATATACTCAAAAGACAAATAGAGAATCATTTGAATTTTTCGTTAAGCTTAAATTTCCAAGAGATAAAAACCCAAATGATAAACAAAAATCTTTTTGTATTTTTCAGTTAATGCAAACAAAAATGAAAGAAATATAATACAAAAGATAAACAAAATCATTATTCTAGCATGTGATTAAGCATGGTGCATAGACTAGAAAATGATTCAACATGCATACACCTAGCAATGATATATAATATGAAGTACAAAAAGCTAGTGTATGTAAAGAAAACTAACACATTCAACCTTTGAATTTAGCAAGGAAGGTTTCAGGTGAAAGCAAATGAGAATCAACAAATCTAATATCTAACGCGTCTAAAAATGATTTTCGAATCCATATAGATGTATATTTAAAATGATAGGATTTGGAAACTAATGAAATGCTAGACATAGACTTCCTAGGACTTCTTTTAAGATCAAAACAAAATGACCTAAGGTGACCTTTCCTACCACAATGAAAGCATGTGAAAACACGAGGAATGATACCTACGGTGTGACCTTTTCTAAAGTCCTTGGATAAAGTCGACCCTCTAAAATAAACAATGGTCTTAGCTTTAGCAACAAAAGTATTTGAACTAGATGAGCTAGAACCATCACAAATACTACTCAAGTCTTGTAAGTCATTTTTTATTTTTAAAATATTGGACTCAAGTAATAAATTAGACTCCTCAATTTTACGGGACTCCTTCTTTAAATTTTCTATAACTTCTAGAAGGTTATCACGCTCCCCCTCAATGTGAGAAAACTTGTCCCTAAGAGTCTTTTCTCGACTATCACTCTCTTTCTTGGACATTTCTAAAATATTAAGATTATGATTCATGTCCTTGAGCTTTTCACGAAAAATATTTTTTTGAGATAGGGAGATTTGCAAAAACTCAACTTTAGTTTTAAAACAAGAATTTTCATCTTCAAGAAATTTAATTCTTTTTACAAATCTCAAATTTAATTCTCTTAATTTTTCATTACACTTAATAAGCTCATTAAATTCCTCTCGAATAGCAAAAACTCCATTATCATTAGAAATGGACAAATTATCATTAAGGCATCCCATCGAGAGATATAAAAAATGAGAGTGAGTGAAAGTTGAACCACCTAAAAATACAAGGAGCAAACAAATTATAAAACCCGAAAAATGGATCTTTGACGCGATAAATTAGTGGTCCGGCTCTGATACCAATTTGAAAAGGCGAAGGCCCCCCATTTTGAAATTCTTCTTGTACTTCAGAAAGATCGTTTTTAGATGCAGAAGCGTAGATGATGGTTCAATAAAACAACAAATTTTAATTTCTTATCAAATTAAAATTAAACCAAATGAAATATGATGGAACGCACACTTATGTTGATTTCACTTAAACACACACTACCCAAATTTAAATAGCACTAAATTAAGCAAGTAGTGATTAAATAAAATTTCATATTTTTACCTAAGCATGCATTCTAGGTGATTTTGTAAGTTACAATAAATAATGAATCACTATACCGTGATGTACGAGGAAAAAACCACAACTGGAAAAAATCTCGGACGTCCCTATCCTCAAATCCACTAAGTATGGTTTTACAAATACAAGATAATAAGACTTACAACACTCGAATCGATCCCTCTCAAGCCCCGCCGCTCCTTCTTGTATACACCTCCGCCTAGCGAATAGCCACGGAGCTCCATCGCGGTCTCGAAATCCACCGATCGCACTTTTTATGGTCATCGTCACCCGAACAAGGAGCCTTTCTCCAAGTGGGTAAATCAACACAAACTTCTTCTTCTTTGTGGGATTTAGAAGCAAACCCAAACTTCTCTTCAAATGGTAGAGATAAAAATCATTGCCAAACTCCAAGAAAAGTATATATATAAAGGAAGCTTGGTATCTAAACAATGGGTGTAAATTAGAGTGTTAAAAGATTTTTCTTAAAAAATTAGACACTCAAAACATGAACTTTTTCTTCGAAAGTTAAAGCTCTCAAACTCTCTTTTTGGAGATGGAAAGCTGTGAAAAAGTTAAGTTAAAAAAATTAGTTCCCGCACTTACATATTCAGGTAAAAAGTTAGTGGGAAAAGAAATGGGAAAGTGGGAAAAACTGCCAATTAACTATTCCCGCCAAAACCCGTTCAAACGAGATTTTCATTCGAACGAGCCTTTTAACGAAGTTCCAGTTTGAACTCGTTATATATCTCGTTGGAAATTTCGTTCGAACATCATTTTCGTTCGAACGACACTTCGAACGACGTTCCAGTGGCTAGTGTGGGAACTCGTTGGCAAACTCGTTCGAATGACGTTTCGAACGAACTTCCAGAAAGTTGAAAATTTTAGTTTTAGCCCAGAAACTTTATATACTTTTTTTTAAAATTTTAATAGAACCTTTCTGAAAATAAAAAAAGTTTAAACAAAACGTTCACGCAATAAAAATATTCCAAGCTCCTATATATATTAAAATTCATTCATACCTTAGGAGTAAACGAAACATTATTGATGACGTAGAAATGAGGCATAATAAACTCGACATTTGATGAAGCTTTAATATCTTGGTCGCTATGTCTTCAACTTTAGCATGCCATAGGCTTGAAGGATGGTCAATAACTCTTTCTTATGACTCAAACGTTTTTGTCCAAAATTGAGCCAAAACTACAAAGGACTCAATTAGAAATTTGTCTCCTTACATTATTGATTTTATTTGTACATCTCTACCGAACTATAGTATGTCAACATTTCCTTAACCAAAGTGAATTCTTAGTACACTGACTAAGAAGATTAAAACTTTCTTCTGTAATGCCACCACGTCCTCGCATAAAATACCCGCCATCCCCTGGTCAACCATTACCCTTCCTAATCAATATGGAGGGCTACGAATAAAAAATCTTCACAAATTTAAGACCAGCTTCATGATCAAGCTACTATGGAAGTTTTCCTCTGAGCCGGACAATCTCTGGGCTCGTGTATTGGTTTTGTAATCGAGCATTGATGATCTTTCACCTTATCCAATAGGGAATCAAATGTAGTATTGGACCGCGTAGTATTTCCCTTGGTAATCACATATGGGTTCTTCAGGAACCCCTACAACAATGATTTCCCACTTTACCCTACCTCGCTCATAACATATTGCTATCCCATTTTATTAACAATTACCAATGGAATCTATGAGTGTTATCTCACTATTTACTGATTGATTATTTACTCTGTTAAAGTGGTTTATATATCGCCCACGACAGACCAGGATTTATCATACTAGTGACCGAGAAGCACGAGTACATTTATTGTTAAAGATACATGTTGATGGTTGAGTCAGGACTTTATCCAACAACACACCCCATCCTTACCATGGATGTGGCAATGGAGAAGTGGCCTGCCACCTAAACTCAAAATCTTCTCGTGGTTTCTACTGCATAAGGATTTTCCACGGCAAACAGGCTACATTACTACCACAAACTCCCTTCAAATTCATGTCCTTTATGTGGTCTCATAGACTCCAACACCCATATTTTTATGGAATGCCCGACTTTTTCAAGTGAGTATGCTCCATGATGAGGTGGATTACTCTCCATTATCCCTTCTTCGGAGCTTAGCAACGCGTTGTGGGAACTTTTTAAAAAGAAATTCGGTAGTTCAACATTTTTTCTTCCTCAAGGCCTTATGGATTATGCGCAATGAACCTCTCTTCCATCATAAGCCAATTGTCAAATCTCATATTCATCATACGATGTCGGACCAACTTGTTCAATTACTTAACACCTTTAATATACGACAACCCCAGTCGGAGGTGGTCAGCAAGAATTTTCTCGTTGCCTGGACTCCATCGATCCAGCCGCTTTTCAAATGCAATAGTGATAGCATGAAATCCCATGTCACAGTCCTAGCGTCCATTGTAGGAGTTATCAAGAATTCACAGGGTCGGTTTATCTTCGGCTTTACTCATAATATCGGTTATATGTCATCATTGACAACTAAGCTTTCGGCTTTAAAAATGGGCCTTGAACTAGTTTTTCATGCTGGAATAAAATGTATTGAACTTTAAACCCACTGCCAAATTGAATTTTATATGATTATCAGGAACCCATCCCAATATCAAGCCCACATGTATTTGACACACGCCATACATAACGCCCTCACCAGGTTCCACTATGTCACGTTCAACTTATATTTTCATGAAGCCAATACTTGTGTCGATGCCCTTGGTGCTATGTCTGTATTAAGTCCATTTTATTCTATTGTTTTCTCACTAGTGCCTTAGTTTTTAGATTCTTTTAAAATTATGATAAGAGTCATGTCTTGTCAGTCCGGTCTACAGTCACGAACATCACTTGTAAAATACCCTGGTTTTGAATAAACTTTAGTTTTGACAAAAAAAACTAGTGTTCTTCAAGGCACTATATTTTATTTAATATTTGCTAATATTTGTATTTAATGAATCTTTGTGTATTAACCACAGAATACCATGAAGATTCATATTAAGTTAAACTGATTCCAAAATAGTGCACATCTCATAAAGAAAGTTACGGATGGATTGATCACACTTTTGAAAAATCCAAATATATCTCGTTGGAGTTAACATTGAGGGATAAAATCGATAGTGGTAAATAATTTTTTCAGAACAATATCAAAATATTCAAATAAAAGATTGATGGATAAAGTAGAGATATTATAATCAAGGTGAAAATTTGATGATTCTTGTTATCCCAATTGTAAGTACATATTTTACATAGTCCATATTTACATTGTGTATGTCGTATATTGTTACAACCGTTGAAGTAAGTTCAAGTTCACATGCTCAACCAGATGGATACGAATATCAACATTCTTCAACAACATGCCTTTGCAAGATTGATTTTGGTATGGTTGTGTTTAACATTTCATTACTGTTTCATTCTAGTGTTGGGATGTTTTTTTATCAAAATATCACATTTTTTCCAAGTCAAATCGTTTTTGGAAGACCTGTAGGCGGAGTTTTTAAAATATCTGAAGTTTTGTTCTTTTTATTCAAACGACATTACTTAATCATTCAAACGACATTCCACTATCATTCAAATGACATACACTTTTCATTCAAACGACATGCCGAAGTCGTCTGAACGACCCCGCCGACTCAAGTTTTTTTTATAAATAGTTGTTTTGTAAACCTTTTTCATTCAAAACTACAGACTTTGATGAAAACAAAACTGCAGTCTGTAGAATTTTTAGTATACACTTTTAGATTACAAAACCTTTGTTTCCGGATTCACAAATTATCCCAAATACTTTAGTGAATCGTTTTTTACCCAAGATACAACCTAGTTGAAGTTTATCTTATAGAGACTAAATCTCTATTATTGGAATGGTAACTCTTAAGGGAGTTGCTTATTGATGATTGCGATCACCGGGGAAGACTCGAGGGTGTTCCTTACTATAGATAGAGACTCGATTCTTGTGGGAATCCATTATTGGTTTTGAGGTTGCGGCCTATGTGAGTTTGCTGCAATAGATTCATTGAAATTTTTTGTAAGTGTGTTGTACGCCTATTGGAAAGCTCACCTGAAATCTTCGTTAAAGGCTATCGATGAACGTGTTTGGGTAATTTCTGAAAGAGGGTGGACTCCTCCCACTGTCACCATTAATAATGTGATAAATCTTAAACCGGTTTTAGACGGGACTGAAGATGAATTTAAATGGAGTACTTATATTTTTTATGGGCTAAGTGCAATTTTTGGAGTCGTCACACGCTTGGGATGCCCTTCAACTTGACCATGCTAGAACTAACGCAATGAAAGAATCAAAATTGAAAATTTTCACTTCTCGATTTTAAATAATAACCATGCTTGAATCTGAATGTTTGAATGAGTTTTATGATTGTTTCTCTAATATTGTTAAAACTAGTTTCAATCTTGGTAAACACATTCCTGATGCACGAGTAGTTAAAAAGATTTTGAGATCATTGACTAAATATTTTATCCCTACAGTCATTGTGTTGAATTCCTTAGAAAATTTGAGGAATCTTATGTTAGAAGAACTGGTCGAAAACCTCCAGATGTATGAAAGTGATATGTTTCCTGACGCTGTTAAGCCTAAGGATAGAGGGATAACACTTAAGGCCCAGTCTAGAAAAGGTGAGGAAGTGTCGAAGAGAGATAAGATAAATAAAGAGAAAGTTTGTGAGCTCGAGTTTGAGGGAGAATTTGATTTTGATGATGTGGCCATGCTTTCTAAATTTTTTAAAAAAGTTTCTTAAATTTTCAAAAGAAAATTCTTCCAATAAAAAGATTTTTGAGAAAAATAAAAAGAAAAAAGAGGACAAAGAGATCGGTGAGAAAGAGAAAGAAGAAGAAGAGAGATGTTTTGATTGCGAGGGAAAAGGGAACAAATCATTTGAATGTACCACTATGCTAAAGACAAAGGGAAAGAAAATTGCAATGCTAACCACTCTTAGCAATAGTGATGAAGAGATGAATGATTTCGAGGATAAGTCATCACATGGTATGTGTGTTGCCTTTATGCCAAGTCATGTGAGCACAACTAGTTTGTCCCACGACAATGAGGATACTTGTGTACGTGAGATCCCCGATGAAGATTTGAGTTTTTCAAATGAGTGTGAAAGTGAGTGTGAAAGAAAACTTCAAAGAGTGTTTAAAGATTTATATGCCGAGACCTTAAAGACAAAGAATTTGAATAAAGAGTTAGGTCTTAAGGTGTTATATTTGGAGAGATAGGAGGGTATTTGATACTTCAGTAAGTCAACTCGAGAACGTGAAGGTTTCTTTGAGTGAGCAGTTAATCGTTGTAGGTCGAGAAAAGAGTGAACTTAAAGGCCGTGTGGTCCAACTATATAGTGATCTCGAACGAGCCTAGGAGGTAAATGTGAATATAGAGGATACATCTGAGAAGGTAGGAAATATTCTCCTTGTTCCCACTTTGGGTAATATTGAGAGATTAGGAATTGGTAATGGCAGTGCGTCTACTTCCCACGTTGCACCCCATTCGGTTCCTGAGTTTGTGATAGATTCTTATGGCTCTCAACCTTACCCCCCTAGGCATCCCATTCAAGATAGCAGAGTGCGTCATAGACATTTTGAGAGAGGTGTTCCTATGCTCGTGTATGTTTGCTACCATTGTAAGAAAAGAGGACAACTTAGGAAATTTTGTTTTAAGTTGGGTAGTGTGTTACATCAAGTTTTTCCACGTGTTCCCACACACGCACCCACATATGATACTTTGCCTGCTCTAGGAGACTACATGAGAGAGTTTTTCATATATTCGAGAGAAAGTTAAGCTTTTAGTAAAAAATTCACATGATTTAATGGATGTTTTTCATAGGATATCACCACCTTTGGAAAACTCCTTTGCACATAAGATGATCTTCATATTGATATTTTTTCCTATTGCTAGTGTGCACCACTTTTCTATTCGTTTTTTTCATTTTGATATAATTTTTGAAAAACCAAAAAGATTTTTGTTTTGGAAAAAAAATTGAAAAATACAAAAAGATTTTCTTTTTTTGAGAAAAAAAATTGAAAAAGCCAAAAAGATTTTATTTTGATAATTTTTTTGGAAAATGACAAAAAGTTTTTGTATTTTGTTTTACATCGTTTATGGATGGAGATTTAGGATGATGAACTCAAAACATCATTCCATATCCATGTGACTATTTTATAGTATTTTGAAACGATACATCATTTCATCGATGTGCTTTATAAGATTTGGAGTCATTAAGATGAGATTTGAGGTTATTATGTCTGACTCATGATTTCCTTTGATGCGCACTTGTACGGATTTTTTTATTATTGTACTTGTCTATCACGTGTTGTTCGAAGTGTTTCTATTTCAATAATGTCTTTAAAATGAAACATATGCAATAAAACTTGACAATGAAAGTAATGCATCTAAGCACCACTGCCCATGAAAAATTTGTTTAATTTGAAAAAATGATGAGTGAACAAGGGAAAGGGAAACTAAAGGTACACATGTACTTTCCGATTAATCCAACATTTATTATAGAACCTAAAAATTATGGCATTGTAAAAAGTAGACAAGGTCCAAAGACTTTTAAAAGAGCAAAAAAAGTGTGGCATTGAAAAAAAAGCAGCTAAGCCCAAACTAGTTTATTTTGATATGATCATTCAAAAGAAAAGAATGAAATATATAAATACAATCGTTATCTTATATTTGGGGGAGTTTGGTTCGAAATATATCAACGGGTTTTCACTTCCTGACAAAGTCTTGAAGAAGCATTAAATGGTTTTCGAAGTTATTATTGTGGAAATCATTTTAGACTTTGATTTATTGATAAGATTGAGTTGATATCATTTGAATTCAACAATTTTTACACATAAGGATCATTGTGAAGTTCATTCATTAGGAGTATCCATATTCATGATGCGCATATGTTATGTATGATTTATTTGATTTACCTATTGAATATGTTCACACCCATTCATTATGTTTCCACGATTTGGTTATCTTAATGTAATTTCATGGTGTGTGTTGTTGTAATAAATTTTCTTTGCTTGAAAAAATTAGACAAATCAAAAAGAGATTGTTGATCCTTATGAGTTTATCAGTGCATGAGCATAATTGTTTTGCTATTTTCTATGCTTGTCATGACACTCTGAGCTTATTATTTGTTTATTCTTTTCCTTATCTATTTCGGACAAATAAAAAGGGGGAGAATGAATTATGAATTATAGGGGAGTGAGAGTTTGAATTGTGGGGGAGATTTGAGATTTTTCTTGATTTGATATTGACGCGACCACAAGTGTGTATCTAGTGTTCGTACTGATATAGGCTCAAGTGCAAGCCTATCATGTTAATAATAAACCCGGTAAGTGGGGATCGTCTCCACAGGGAAATAGGATGAATGGAGTCGTAATGATGTTGGAAAGATTGAGAGTTCCAACTCGACTCTAAAAATAATGAAAAGGTGATTATGGGAGATGGACTAACTACAAGAAGAAATAATAAAAAAATTACCTACATAATTTAGAAATAAATTAAAAGCTTATTGACCTACTTAAGAAAATTAAAAACTGTAGTAAAAAGTGCAAGTGAGAAAAACGAGTCAGGATACACTCCTCCAACCCTAGTTCATTTATCAATGTTAAAACTTAATTCATACTTGAAATATCTTAGCAAATCATGTTTTTAGTACCCCCAAGCATTACATATATGAGGGATCATAACCCGCATCATACATAATCAAGAGAAGAGTAAAGCGGTGTCGTATTAGCTACATGCGCGTTGCACTCTTAAGCATCCCGGTTACCTAGGGCAAACGAGATCAAAAGTCCTATAATGATTGTGATCACCATACAACATGATTAACTGAATTATTTAATTCAAAATCAAATTTTACGCATTCATCAAGAACACTGGGTTGGATTCATGCATCCAAACCCTTAGAAAATGAGTCGGACATAGTAAAACAATAAGAAATCATAATTTTAATAAAAGAAAACATCTTAACTAGTAATTTAGAATTAAGAAGAATGAAACTATGAAATAATCAATTAACTAAAGCAATTATGCAAGCAAGAATGGAATGAATTTACTTGAATTGCAGAAGCTTGAATCAAATCATTACAGCAAACTCTTTAAATGAAAACTAGGGTTTTTTTATTGTTCTTTCTTCAAAACTAAGTAAAAAACTCCTCTAAAAACTGATTAGAAGCCCCCCTAACGTCTGGGAGGACATTAAAATATATACACTAAGAAGTTGGCAAGAGTTAGAGTCATGCAAGACTCTAGCTTGAACGGGATAATTACAAATTTCGAACCCCAAAGCGAGCTGCCTAAAAATTTCGAATCGATTTGCCTGATGACCGGATCAATCCTTTTTTATTTCAACTGGATCGATACCCTAAATATGCCTGATGCAATGGATTCTAGAGGTTGACTCAATCCTTTTTTTAATGGAAACCGAATCGATCCTATTTTCGGATCGATCCTTTTATTTTGGAAAACGGATCAATCATGTCCACAAACTCAACTTCTCTTCATTATCTCTTCAATTTCTCATAATTATCACACATTTTTGGGTCTTCATAACTTCTACTCCGGAACTCAGATTGGAACGTCATTTCTTCCTACTTGCTCATAGACTCGAGATCTTCGACTTTTATTTTGGTTTCTCGTACAGATTCCAGATGGAAATTACCCTTTTGCCCTTTTGATTCAATTTCTTTCTTCTCTCTTGTTTCTTTTGGTTTCTTTCTTTCTTTCATACATAAATACCTACAAAATCAATAAGAAATACACGAAACTCTGGATACTTTTTAGACGAAGCCATTAGCAATGATATGAAATAAATCAACTCATTTTACATTGTTCGAGGTAATAAAAGACTCTAAATTAAAAGGAAAATTCGGAAGAATTTATGCCTAACCAAACCCCCCTAACTTAGAACTTTGATCATCCCGAGAAATGTAAAAGAATCAAAATATGGTCCAACTCTAAAATGGGATAGAATACATCTTTCGCGGGCGAGCGATTGAATTTAGCGTATGCAATAAGCCTGTAAACCTCTAGGTTACCCTAGTAGGATGAGTTGTGTCTCGTGAGGGTTTGCAGTGAATATACCCACAAAATTCATTATTGAGTCAAATAAAAATAAAAATATTTAAAAATTCTACAATTTAAACTCCCTAAAAATTGGTCACTATAAAACCATATTAACGAGTATCAAGCCATAGTGTGTGTGTGCGAAGCCAAAAATCGAACCGCTAATTTCCACCGATTGATCATTACGTTAATTTTTGAAAATTCGCTTTGATTTCAAAATCTCACCGAATACCCTCACAAACGAATCACTCGAAAGTGTGGCTATTCTCTCGGTGTGCGTGATAAAAAGAGTAAATATGATGGACACAAATTCACTCACACCATTTTGAAAGACGAAATTTTTATGGTGAAAAGATCTCTTCAACAGGATACGGTTATAGGGAAATAGGAAACATCATCTCTTTTTCACAACATGTAATCTCTTTCATTATCTTTTGTGCCTTAGCTCTCCACGCGGCAGACAATTTCACAATTCAAATTCGGTTAGAACTTTCTTGGGTTTTAGGTGTAATGGGTAAAAGGGAATAATTGAGAAATTTTGGAATTGGAAAATATTCTTAAAATGTCTTTTTGTGCTTTTTTGAGCTTTTGGTCATTTTTCTCCTTTTTTTCAAATTTTTCATATTTTTTTTCTTGCCCCCTTTTATGCAGTTTTTGGAGTTTATTGATGAAATTTCTAATTTTTACAATTCCGGGTCAATGTGGGTTTTTCGGGTTATCAAACGAAAAGAAAAAAATTATTCGGCTCAAATTGGGTTGCAAAGGGAAAAAATTTCACAAATTTTTATGGCCAATGTTTTTGGGTGACAAACAAGGGCCTAGTTCAGTGTCCAAACTATGAATTGCTTTACCATATGCATCTCGAGATTAATTAAGTTTATAGATATGCTAGCGCACTTTTCGAGACAACACCTCACACGTTTCCCATAACCGATCAAATCAATAAAATAGAGACCATTAATGAATTTTTAACATGCTGAAAATAACTTTGATTTAACCATTAACTCGGATGATTCATACACTCGGAAAAATGATAGGCTCCAAGTCTCACCGGGCTTGTCAATCTCTGCACTTATTCGTAAAGTCGTCAATTTTCGCTCAATTTCCCTCTTTGGTCACTTTTGGCTTTGTGTATTTGATTTTTATAACTTGAGATAAAATATTTGTGACATTTTTTAATCTTTTAAATTCTCATTTTTATTTATTTTGAAGAAAAATATTTTTGGATTTTTCAAAAATTTTTAATTTTTTTTTGAAATTTCTGGGCATTTTTGAAAATTTGTGATGTTTTAGAAAGACGCACTTGTGACCCCCCTAACTTAGACTTTTGCATTGTCCCCGATCAAAAGGACTAAAATCTAAATAAGGTAAAATAAGAAGTGCAAAAAATAAAACAAACAAATATTTAAAATGCAAAATGACACTAACACATGACTCAATAATACAACAAAAATCACCCCATACGTGTTGGGGGTGCGACGACCTCTCATCTCTCCACAAGCTCACCCGACCCCATGAACGGGGTCCAATTCTCTCCTCGTCTCTCCCATATTCATATCATAAAACAATAATCGGAACAAGTTGGGACCTCGCCCATAGATAAGGGAAAGCCCGGGAGACTCGTCGTGACTACTTGGAAAGGGATCTTCGTGATGCTTACTCAAAGCGTGCTCTGTATTCACCGATTCGGAGGGAACACCAAAAGTTTCTTTTAGTTTTTGGAACGCATGGGTAGGTCTCTAAGTCTGAAGAAATACATTTTTTATCCTCAATCGCCTCCGGGATATCAAGTGGTATGGGTGGATGGTCATAAAGAAGGAATTCGTCGATTTTATCTTTCCATTCGCTTTCTTCTAAGTGACTATAAGATCCCAATAGGGTTTGGAATTCAATTGTAAGGCTCTTATCCACCAAAACTAATTCTTTTTCAAAGTCTTCAAGACGTATTCTCTCTCTCGGCATTATTTAGAACATTCTCTTTCGCTCTTTTCTAAAGACTTCTATTATGTGGAGGGATGGTCATTACAAAGGAATTCATCTATTGTATCTTGCCATTATCTCTCATCTAAGTAACTAAAGGAATTCATTAAGGTTTGGATTTCTACATTCAGGATCTCATCTACATGCCCAAATTCTTTTTCAAAATCTTCCATGATCACGTCCCCTAACTTTCTCTCTCGAGTAATGCCTATGTCCCCGCTTAGTCGCCCGATCTCTAACTCCACTATTTTTCTCTCCTCTACCACTCTTTCTCTCTCTCAATTGCGGTTACTACACACACCTCCCCCATCATTCTTTCATCATCAAAACTATCGCTCTCACTTGATGAAATAAGGCACACCCCTAATGACTCTCGCTTGTGGGACCTCTCATGCTCGTGTGCTTCCTTAATAAGACTCGTTTCTCACGATTCTCTTTTGCCGCCCTCGTTCTTAATGTTATTAAAGATATTTATCTCGAGGGTCATGTTCCTAAATGTTAATTTCATTCGCCCACTTCGAGTATTGATGAATGCATTAGTCGTATCTAAGAATAGGCGACCCAGGATGACGGGAACATAATTGCTCGGGAGAATAGACGGCTCCTCATCCCAAATAATAAAATCCACCGCGAAGTAGAAAGTGTTAATTTGGACGATCACATCTTCAAAAATTCCCCGAGGCATCTCCAAGGAGCGATCATCGAGTTGGAAAGTCATAGTTGTGGGCTTGAGGGATCCCAAATAAAGTTGCTTATAGATTGAATAGGTAAGAATATTAACACTTGCCCCTAAATCTATTAGCGCTCTTTCTATTCGATTATTTCCCATGATGCACGAGATGGTGGATGCACACAGATCTTTAAATTTTAGTGGAATATCACTCAGAAACATGGAGCTGATGTTATGTGGTAGACACACGTTCTTTTTTACCTTTAGCCTTTGTTTCACCGTGCGTAAGTCCTTAATGACTTTTGTGTAAGATGGAATTTGCTTGATGGCATCGAGGAAAGGTAAATTTAACTCAACTTTCTTATGAACATCTAAGATATTGTCCTGCGAGGTCTCTTTGGATTGAGGCATCGACCTTTGAGGATATGGGGCTACACTCGGAGGTTTCACCACCACTTTAGTCTCTCTAGTATCATCATTACTACTCTTTTTCTTAGATACATCTTCGGCCTCTTTCGTGCCCGGTGAAATCTCCATTTCATTTTTTATCATTGTGTGGAAGAGATGAAAGGTCAACTACTCTCCCACTTGTAGAATCTCTACAGAGGAAATATTGCGACTTCTCAAATAACATCCAATTTTAATTAATCCCAAATTTTAGTTAAACCCTAAAACATGCATCTAGATGATTTATCCAATAAAATAAAGCATGCAGAATAAAACTAACAATTTCAGGAAAAATCCCCTAAAGGGGCAAAACCTTTTTATTTTCACTATAATTTGTAAAAACGAAATACTCTCAAGTGTCAGTTTCGATGTCTCGAATGGAATCTTTTGCAAGAACTCCATATGGGCAGCAATGAAGAAGAGAAATGGCTTTTCCACAAATTCGTCGGCTAGAACTTTCCCTTTCCTGGAGGGCAGCAATGAAGAAGAAAGACGGCTTATCCACAAGTATGAACAAAACCAAAGTTGTGTTCTAGGTTTCAAAAGGATTCACAAAGGTATGGAAATGATATGTGAATCAAAACATGAGTTTTAGGACTCAAATATATCAAAACATGAGCTAATAGAACTCTCAAAATCGTCTCTCCAAGTCTTATGAAATAACTCCCCCGAAGTTGGATTTTATAGGAAACCAAAAGGAATTTCACGATTTTAAAACACTTTCTAGCATCAGGTACCTTGAACTGGTTCTATTGTACCCCTAATCGGTTCCCCTCTGAATCGTTTCACCATGCGGTTTGTGGTACCTCGCTGGTTTGGGGATTAAAAAATCAGCATTGTTCTATGGAATTTTCTCCATCTTAAAAAGGTCATAACTCCTTCACCGTACCTCGGATTGAGGTGTCGATTCTTCCAGTATCTTCTTGGCGACGAGATCTTCAAATTTCTAGTTGACCAAACCTCTGGACTATGGCTGTAAAATTACCAAAATACCCTTGAACTTTCCAATCTTGCCTTTCTTTCATTATTTTGACTTCTCTTGCATACCACTTGCATAAAATCCCTAAAATCGTGGAACATGAAGTCATTGAGGAAGATGTGGGATACTTGATGGAGATATTGAATTCTTGAATCCTAGAATTTGAATAGATGCCATCATGTGAGATCGTAAAGTGACGTGCCTTTTATAGCGGCGTACGACAGACACAAATATAAGATATCGGACTTGAGAAAAATGTCCTTATAAATCTCCCCTATGTTTATGCCGGTAGAAAATAAAAAAATATAAATTATTATCATTCAATTGAACTATACGAATATACCCTCCCATGAACCCAAAATTGGAAAGATACAAATGAGTAAGTCTTCATCGTTTGTTCTTCAAATCTTCAAAATCTCAAATCTTTTCTCATCAGGTTGTGCAATTCAGTGATCTTCAATGTACTACCTATATGCATGAGATAAAGCAAATACCATGTGACGTATTGAGTTTGAAATGAGATAAACACAGATACTAATGTATGAGAAAAGCACAAGTCAAATCTCAAAAACTTCCCCAAAATTCAAACTCCACCATAAAATGATTATTCTTTCTCACCCTTTTTATTATGTACCCAAATAGACAAATGAGAA
Source organism: Sambucus nigra (assembly GCA_949130495.1). Classification (NCBI taxonomy): domain Eukaryota; kingdom Viridiplantae; phylum Streptophyta; class Magnoliopsida; order Dipsacales; family Adoxaceae; genus Sambucus; species Sambucus nigra. The sequence goes on along the minus strand of OX422213.1, from coordinate 163,568,792 downwards.
GAATAAATCAAACGACCAAAGTCGGGGTGTCACGGTAATCATAACAAGGCATCAATCAAATGTCAAACGTGATCTTGCACAGAGATACAACAAAAATCTTCACAAGCCATTTTTTATTTTTCAAATTTTTTCATAGGAAAATAAGATACCAAAAAAATCACACCATGGATTTAAACTCAAAAAACCAAGTCATGTAAATGGAATGAATGGGTGTGAACACATTCGATAGGTAAATCAACTCAATCAAGCATATGTGCACGATGCGTACGTGTACACCTAACGAATGAACATAAAAATTATCCTGAAAATTGTTGAATTTAGATGACATTGTCTAAATGATTTCCACATCAATAACGTCCAAAACTATGTAGTGCTTTTTTAAGACTTTCAAGGATGTGAAAACCGGTTAAAAATCTCCAACCAAACTCCCTCATATATATTTTCTTTTAGAGGTGTTAAACTAAATTCTCAAACTTTGGAGAATTAGTGCAAAAAACTAAATGGTCCATAATGGGCATGAATAGCTTTTTATTACCTTTAAATTTTTCGGGCTCTTTTAAACCTCTTTGGACTCCGGATAATAAAATTCCTCAAATTTTTAGGTCCAATTAAATGGTAGCTTAATCGCAAAGGTTAAATGATAAACTTTCGTATCCCTTCACCATTTTCATACAAACCACACAAAACTTCACAAACATGGTTCAAAGGTGCACATTTTTATCAAGTTTTATCGCGCTTGGTTCGTTTTAAGGACATGATTGAAGTGAAAACACCCAACCAACATGTTATAAGACAAGCACAATAATCACACAAATCCGTGCATGTGTGTAATAAAGGATAACATGAGTCAAACATGTTGGAAATAACAACTAATTACATCTCAATGACTCCAAACATTGTAAAGCACATGGATGAATTGACGTATTGTCTCAAAACACTATCAAATAGTCACATGGATAAATGGAATGAAATTGTGACTCGGTCATCCTATGTGTCAATCCATAAACGGTGTAAACAAAATACAAAAATCTTTTCGGATTTTCAAAAAATTTATCAAAATAAAATATTTTTGTATTTTTCAAAATTTTTCAAAAGCAAAAATTTATTCAAAAAGTACATGTAAACACACTAGCAAATATATATCATGAAACCACAACTAGTGTATGACAAACATCCAACACAATCAGACAAAATATTTCACATGGGGTGAATCACGTGCAAGCAAATGGGAATCGTGGACAAATAAACCATAAGCCTTCAAATCCGATTTTCTAACCCAAATTTGATGTGTAACGGAGTGTGGGGGTCCGAAAAATCGAATTTATATTTTTATTAACCTTCCTAGGTCCATTTAAAAGCTTGTAACAAAAGCGCCTAAGATGACATTGCCTACCGCAATGTGTGCAAGTGTAAATCGGGCGGTGTGTAGTACCTAAAGGTGGCCCTCTCCTCAAATTTCTCGGTTGCTCTCTCCGAATTTGCCTAGGTGGCTATCTCCTAATGATCCTAGGAGGTTCTGTCACGATGTTCTTAGGGGGCTCTTTCCTAACAAACTTAGGTGCCTCTTTCTTAATAATCCTAGGGGGCTCTCTCACACGTGTGGGAATGGGTGCAACATATTTTTCAAGACCAATCCCACCCCTATCCTTTTTTATCTCGATGATGCCTAAAATTTTATCAAGTTTATTAGACATAGACTCCAAATCAAATTTCACCTTACTTGAATCTTTCAATTTCACCTCAAGTTCACCTATCCTATATTCAAGAACACACCTATAATCCTCAAACTCTAAAAGCTCCTTTTTCATAGTCTCCATCAACCCTCTAAGATTATCTCTCTTACCCTCGACGTACTCAAGCTTCTCTTTCAAAATTTTCTCATGTGCCTTAAGTTCTTCAACAAAAAAATCATTATTTTTAAGGCACATTCTTTCAATTGAACTTTCAATTTAAAATTTTCTTTCTTCGTTTTCAAAGATTCAACATAAAGTTCATTGAAAGCAGTTTGTAAGTACGCTCATCTACACTTTCATCCTCACTTCCATCACCCTCACTATTATGGGATTCACTCTCAGTGGCCGTGGAGGAAGTGTCATCGTCATTATCATGAGTAGCAACACTTTGGGAAGGACACACTTACTTGCATAAAAGATTTCTTCACTCGCGTTACTCTCACTAAGGGTGGCAACATAAACAATTGGTTTGTTAAAACTGTCCCTAATTTTGGTGGGGCACTCCTCTATGTTATGGCCAATCCCCTCACAACAAAGACATATCTTCGATTCATTTCTTTTAACAAGAGATTTAAAAATAGATTTGACACGAGATTTCCAAATAGAGTTTTCAAACACTTGAGTTCTAATATCATCAAAACCACCGAAAGCCATTTTTGCAAAAAAATAGGATTAAACACAATAACTTAGTTCAATAGGCTCTGATACCAATTTGTAGAATCGCTACAGCAGAAATATTGTGACTTATCAAATAACATCCAATTTTAATTAATCCCAAATTTTAGTTAAACCCTAAAACATGCATCTAGATGACTTATCCAATAAAATAAAGCATGCAGGATAAAATAAATAATTTTAGGAAAAATCCCCCAAAAGGGCCAAACCTTTTTATTTTCACTATAATTTGTAAAAACGGTTACACGGATTACAATGAAAATAAGTGAGAGATACAAAATACCCTTAGATATCGGTTTCCATGTCTCGGCTGGAATCTCCTGCAAGAAATCCAGATGGCCAGCAATGAAAAAGAGAAACGGCTTCTCCACAAATTCATCAGCTAGAACTCTCCCTTTCCAGGAGGGCAACAATGAAGAAGAAAGACGGCTTCTCCACATGTATGAACAAAACCAAAGATGTGTTCCTGGGTTTCAAAAGGATTCATAATGGTATGGCAATGATGTGTGAATCAAAACATGAGTTTTAGGACTAAAAGATATGAAGACTTGAGCTAATAGAACTCTCAAAATCGTCTCTCCAAGTCTTATAAAACAACTCCCCCGAAGTTGGCTTTTATAGGAAACTGTAAGGACACAAATTTCCAATTGAGTCCATATGTAGTTTTGGCTCAATTCCGGACAAAAACATTTATTCATAGGTTAGTGATTTATTGTAATACTCTCAAGCCTATGAAGTGTGTGTTGAAGACGTAGCGGAAAAGAATATAAAGCTTCATCAAAATGCCGATTTGCGTGCCTCGTTTCTACGTCATCATCTAAGGTTCCATGCTCCCAAGGTATGAATGTAATTATATTTATATAGGAGCTTGGAAAAATATTTATTGGGTGTTAGGTTTAATAAAAAACCATGTTTTACTTTCAGAATAATTTAATTGAAACTTTAAAATAAAGTAAACAAAGTTTCTCGGCCAAAAATTGAATTTATCAAAAAATTTCTGGAAGTCGTTCGAAGTCTCGTTCGAACGAGTTTTTTTCGTTCGAACCAGGTTTTCGTTCGAACGAGTTTGTTGTTCGAACCAGGTTTCGTTCAAACGAGTTTGCCAACGAACCTAAACTGGTCAGTCGTTCGATATGTTGTTCGAACGAGTTTGTTCGTTCTAACGAGGTATCTAACGAGTTTCTAACGAGTCCAGTCTGGTCGCTCGTTAGAAGTGTCGTTCGAACGAGAGTCAAGTTCGTTCGAACGAGATGCCAGGTGGGAACAGTTTTGAGCAGTTTTTTGGCAGTTTTTACCCACTTTCCCCACTTATTTTTTAACCAACTTTTTCCAGACTTAATATGTGCGGGAAACACATTTTTCTAAGTATCTTTTTCATACCATACAAACTCCTTGAGAGTGTTTTGAGAGAAAATTTGTTTAAGGAAAAAGGTCATGTTTTGAGTGTCATTCTTTAATGAAAAATCCTACACACTCTAGTGTTTACACCCAATAGTTGTTTATCCAAGTTCTATATACATATCTTTACTTGGAGTTTTGGCACCGGTTTATCTCTACCGAATTCAAAGAAGAGAAGTTTTGGTTTGCTTCTACATCCATCAAAGAAGAAGACTTTTTGTTGAAGATTCTACCCACTTGGAGAAAGGCTCCATGCTTGGGTGGCGGTGACCATATGAAGTCCCATCGGTGGATTCCGAGACCACGGTGGTGTTCCGAGGTTGTTCGCTTGGAAGAGGTTTCTACGAGAAGAAGCGTCGAGGCTTGAGAGGGATCGAGTCAGTCGTTGTAAGTCTATCTGTCTTGTATTTGTAATTCCATATCTAGTGGACTTGTGGCTAGGGCCGTCCGAGGTTGTTTTCCATCTTGGGTTTTTCCTCGTACATCTCGGCGTAGTGTGATATTATTTATTTTATCTTGCTCAATAATTTAGAATCCATGCTTAGGATAATTTCAAGATAAAATTTGGTTTAATTATCACACTCATTTAATTTGGGACTAAATTAAATATTGGGTAAATTTGGTTTATTCAAGTCATTTTCTAAAATTGGTTTCGCCTAACTTTGGAAAATTGATAATTATGATTTAGGCAAATTCTAGGACTTGGATCTATTTAATTGGACTTAATCGGTTTAAGTGAAAATAATCATTTTGTTTGTTTCATTAATTCTCACTTTTGTTTATGAGGTAACTAAAATTTGGAATTTTAGTATTTGTTTTGTTGAACCATCATCTTTCAACGCTTCCGCACGATTCATTGAGTTTTTTTTTATAAAAAGGAAATTACTTTGCGCTTTCAAATTGGTATCAGAGCCAAGAACGATAAATTATTTCGTTAAGATCTTTTAATTTTTTGGCTAAAATGGATTTTTCCCCATTTTCAAAATTTCCTATTTTCGATGGTTCAAACTACGGGTATTGGAAAGCGCGTATGAGATCGGCACTAAAATCTATCGACGAGAGAGTTTGGATGTCTGTTGTTATCGGGTACTCCCCACCAACTTACTTAGCTGAAAATGAACGTGTTATCAAACCCGCCGATAGATGGACTGAAAATGAGTTTAAACTTGCTAACTTCAATTCCCGAGGTTTAAATGCCTTGTTTAGCGCTGTCGCACCGGATGAATTCCGACGTATTATGACGTGTGAAACCATTAAAGAAGCATGGGACATTTTACAATTAACTCATGAAGGAACTAGTGTCGTTAAAGCTTCAAAACTCCAAAACCTCACCACTCAATTTGAAACTATCAAAATGGATGAAAAAGAAACTTTTGACAAATTTTATGCTAGACTTTATGATATTGTTAATTCATCCTTTAACTTAGGAGAGAAAATACCTGACGACCGTGTTGTAAAGAAAATTTTGAGGTCCCTACCTGATAGATTTATTCCTAAAGTGACCGTTTTAAATTCTTTACCCACTTTAGCCTCTACGAAATTAGAAGAGCTTGTAGGTGATTTACAAACCTATGAACTAGATATGTTTCCCTCTAAAACTGAAAAGAAAATTGAAAAGGGTGTTTCTTTAAAATCCCGAAAAGAGGTCAAACAAGTAGTAGAGAGCGATAGTGAAAGTAACTCGGAAGATATGGCTTTGTTTGCTCGCAAATTTAGAAAATTTCTTAAATTTAACAAAGATAAATTTAAAAATGATTTTAAGAAATTTGATACTTCTAAACATGATAAAAGCGAGAAGATTTCTAAAGCCGAGAGGATTCCCAAACCTAGTAATGACAATTTAGATAGGGACGAGTCTAACAAGTGTTTTGGTTGTGAAGGTTATGGCCATCGAGCTTATGAGTGCCCCACTAAACTAAGGAAAGAGGGTAAACGACCCACTGCATATAATGCAACCCTTAGTGATAGTGATAAGGAAGAAAAGCCCGATTCCCCCACTAAGAAAAATTTTGCGGCTTTTATGGCTAGTCATGTGAGTGATAATGAGAACTCATCGATTGATGACACGATAGCACATGCCACTTCCAAGGTCATTGTTCATGATTACCTTGTTTTTAATGATAGTGAGAGTGGAGATGAAAGAGAGAGTGAAAATGAAGAAGAGGTTGATGTGAGTGAACTTCAAAATGCTTTTCATGAATTATATAAAGAATCTATTAATTTGAAAAGAACTAATTTGAAGTTAGAAGCTTGTTTAAGAAAGAGTGTCAAGGTCGTTGATGATAGTGCCTTAACAGAAGACCTTAGGACACATGTGAGGACTTTTCAAGAGAAGCTTGATTATGTAGAAGGCGAAAGAGATAGCCTTAGGGGTTTAATGGAATCCTTGAAAAAGGAGCTTCTTGCTTTTGAAGAGCGAAATGTTTTACTAGAATCTAACATTGCAGAATTGGAAAATAAATTTAAAGATTCTAGTAATGTCAAATTTGATTTGGAATGTCGTTCAGAAAAACTAGATAAAATGTTAGGAACGGTCCAAATCAAAAATGACACTTGTGGTTTAGGCTTCAATCCTTGTAATGAATTTACTCATAATGCCCAAACCAATGTTTTAGGAGAATCAACTAGGAATACTTTTAAAGATCACTCCTTAAGTAAATCTTTTCGACATGTTCTCACTTGTACACATTGTGGTCGACAAGGTCATCTTAGGAAATTTTGTTTAGATCTTAAACGAATTCCTAGAAAAGCCCATAGTAAAGTAACCACGGTAGTTAACGTTCCTACACCCCAAAATAGTCATTCCTCATTAATTTGGGTTAGGAAATCCGACTTGGTTGCCTTACAAAATAGGGTTGTTGATTCTCATTTACTTACACATGCTTCCTCCCTTGCCAAATCTAATGGATGAATGTGTTAGTGTTTGCATACTTTAGTGTTTGTACTTCATGCAATATTCATATGCTAAATGTATGCTTGTTTAGTCATTTTCTAGTCATAGCCTTATTTCATATCCCATTCTAGAAATCATGACTTGTTTATCTTTTTGTATTATATTTTGTGTTTGAATTAATTGAAAAATATAAAAAGATTTTTGTTTATCATTTGTGTTTTATTTATTTCATTTAAGCTTAAAGAAAAATACAAATGATTTTTGTTTGTACTTTTGAGTAAATATTTATTTTTGATCAAAAATGATAAAAACTCAAAAAGAATTTATTTTGTGTGTATTTTAGTTTGACACACTTTATGTGGCATATATTTGTGTTTGAATCCCATCATTTACACTCCCATGTGGCTAGAACTTTTGGTTTAGATTTTCAATCCTTAAAATGTTCTTTACCATGTTTTATATGGAGTAGTTGGATTTTGTATTGTTTAAATGGATTCTATTTCTATATGCCTCTCTTCACACATGCACGAGCTCTTTTGAAATCTTAATGTCACATGTTATATTTGAGCTTTTTGAGGTGTTCTCCTATCAATCTAGTCATCTACATATCTATGACCTAGGAGGACTAGTGCATGTCAAAATCCGTTGCATGTGAGATTTGTGTGAAAAATGAAAAACATTATAAATTAATATATGCACGGGGAAGGGCTCCGAAAGGATGAATTAAATCCGTTGCGATAGTAAGCCACCGTTGATTGGATCTAAAAGAAATACGCGATCCAAAGGCCTAAAAACAAAATATTTGGCATAAATAGAAAGCAATTGCCAAGGCCTATGTTTGTTTGATATATTCATTCAAAAACAAAAGAATATATATGCTCATTGAGGGAGAATTGGATGGTATATCAACGGTTTGCACAATGTCCGTTTATCCTAGTTGTCTTTAATGTCATGACTCTATTTGGTTTGTAGAATCATCATCATGTTAGGCTTGTATGCATTGTGTATGTTTGTTCATTTAGTTCAATCTATATTGTCACATGAGGTTATATTTCAATGTGATGAAGTTTACAATCAAATGAGAACTCCGTGAACATTTATTAAGTGTTTGGGTCTAAATTTAAATTGTTGCTAGTTCACACCCCTACACTTCTGTTTCCATATGACACATTTTTGCCATACGAGTGTGCAAACTTATTGTGTTTTGTGTTATATGTGTGTTTATATCTATATATATATGCAAGTGCTTCATTGATATATTTCTAGTTCATATATATATGATATTTGTTTGTCTTTGCCTTGCTTTTAATTGCCCATATGCTTTCATGTCTTAACACTTTAAGCTTCAACGTGTTTATTAGTTCTTTATCCTTTGCCTATTCCTGAACAAAAAGGGGGAGAATGATGATAGGGGGAGAAATGGTATCTAATCCTATTATTATCGTATCTTCGTTTGGGGGAGATTTATCTTAGGGGGAGACGTCTTTCTAAGTAGGTCATGTGTTTGATAAAGGGGAGAATTAATTTAGGGGGAATAATTTAATTAATTGCATTTTATATTTTGATATTCCCTATGCATTTGATGAGTTTGCTTAAGTGTGCAGGTATTCTACTAAAGCAACATTGTTTAATGGCAAAGCGTTTGATCCTTGGGTTGAGTCAAGTTTGGGCGGGTTATGTTTTGAGTCTAGTGAGCTTGACGTCCCTTTAGGATTTTTGTTTTGGTTTTTGTACCGGAATAGCCAAAGGGGGAGATTTGTAAGGACACAAATTTTCAATTGAGTCCATATGTAGTTTTGGCTCAATTCCGGACAAAAACATTTATTCATAGGTTAGTGATTTATTGTAATACTCTCAAGCCTATGAAGTGTGTGTTGAAGACGTAGCGACAAAGAATATAAAGCTTCATCAAAATGCCGATTTGCGTGCCTCGTTTCTACGTCATCATCTAAGGTTCCATGCTCCCAAGGTATGAATGTAATTATATTTATATAGGAGCTTGGAACAATATTTATTGGGTGTTAGGTTTAATAAAAAACCATGTTTTACTTTCAGAATAATTTAATTGAAACTTTAAAATAAAGTAAACAAAGTTTTTGGGCCAAAAGTTGAATTTATCAAAAAATTTCTAGAAGTCGTTCGAAGTCTCGTTCGAACGAGTTTTTTTCGTTCGAACCAGGTTTTCGTTCGAACGAGTTTGTCGTTCGAACCAGGTTTCGTTCGAACGAGTTTGCCAACGAACCTAAACTGGTCAGTCGTTCGATATGTCGTTCGAACGAGTTTGTTCGTTCTAACGAGGTATCTAACGAGTCCAGTGTGGTCGCTCGTTAGAAGTCTCATTCAAATGAGAGTCAAGTTCGTTCGAACGAGATGCCAGGCGGGAACAGTTTTGAGCAGTTTTTTGGCAGTTTTTACCCACTTTCCCCACTTGTTTTTTAACCAACTTTTTCCAGACTTAATATGTGCGGGAAACACATTTTTCTAAGTATCTTTTTCATACCATACAAACTCCTAGAGAGTGTTTTGAGAGAAAATTTGTTTAAGGAAAAAGGTCATGTTTTGAGTGTCATTCTTTAATGAAAACTCCTACACACTCTAGTGTTTACACCCAATAGTTGTTTATCCAAGTTCTATATACATATCTTTACTTGGAGTTTTGGCACCGGTTTATCTCTACCGAATTCAAAGAAGAGAAGTTTTGGTTTGCTTCTACATCCATCAAAGAAAAAGACTTTTTATTGAAGATTCTACCCACTTGGAGAAAGGCTCCATGCTTGGTTGACGGTGACCATATAAAGTCCCATCGGTGGATTCCGAGACCGCGGTGGTGTTCCGAGGTTGTTCACTAGGAAGAGGTTTCTACGAGAAGAAGCGTCGAGGCTTGAGAGGGATCGAGTCAGTCGTTGTAAGTCAATCTGTCTTGTATTTGTAATTCCATATCTAGTGGACTTGTGGCTAGGGCCGTCCGAGGTTGTTTCCCGTCTTGGGTTTTTCCTCGTACATCTCGGCGTAGTGTGATATTGTTTATTTTATCTTGCTCAATAATTTAGAATCCATGCTTAGGATAATTTCAAGATAAAATTTGGTTTAATTATCACACTCATTTAATTTGGGACTAAATTAAATATTGGGTAAATTTTGTTTATTCAAGTCATTTGCTAAAATTGGTTTCGCCTAACTTTGGAAAATTGATAATTATGATTTAGGCAAATTCTAGGACTTGGATCTATTTAATTGGACTTAATCGGTTTAAGTGAAAATAATCATTTTGTTTGTTTCATTAATTCTCACTTTTGTTTATGAGTTAACTAAAATTTGGAATTTTAGTATTTGTTTTGTTGAACCATCATCTTTCAACGCTTCCGCACCATTCGTTGAATTTTTTTTTATAAAAAGGAAATTACTTGGCGCTTTCAGAAACCAAGAAGAATTTCACGATTTTAAAACACTTGCCAGCGTCAGGTACCATGAACCGATTCACCATGTGGTTTCCGGTACCTCGCTGGTTTGGGGATTAAAAAATCAGTATTCTTCTATGGAATTTTCTCCATCTTCAAAAGGTCATAACTCCTTCACCGTAGCTCGGATTGAGGTGCCATTTCTTCCAATATCTTCGTAGAGACGATATTTTCAAATTTATAGTTGAACAAACCTCCGGAATATGGCTATAAAATTACCAAAATGCCTTTGAAATTTCCTGTCTTTCCTTTCATTCATTATTTTGACTTCTCTTACATACCACTTGCAAAAAATCCCTAAAATCGTGGAACGTGAAGTCGTTGAGGCAGACACTTGATGGAGATGTTGAATGCTTGAATCCCAGAATTTGGATAGATGCCATCACGTGAGATCATGAAGTGACATGCCTTTTGTAACGGCGTATGACATACACAAATGTAAGATATCGGACTTGAGAAAAAATTCCTTACACCACTATGCAGAGTGGTAATTGCACTACATTGCTTAAGATGTGCCTGGGATGTAGAGATAACACGTGATTGATCTTGGGGTGGTATTTGCCCTTGGGACGGGATCTTACCTTTCCTTTGGATACTTAACGCCGATTGTAACTTGGAGATGTTCGCATTCATGTCAGCGAGCATGCGATCATATTAAGCATTTTTTGCACTTTAGGAGTTGAGAAACTGGTTTATTGTATCCCCGAGGTTCCTTTGTGGTGGAGTAATACATGGAGCTGGAGGAGGTGGTGCTTACTGGAATTAAGGTGGTGGTGGAGGTGGGACAACCTGTGAATATGTGTACATCACAGCTTGTGGTTGCTTGTAGTTCAAACCAGGATGGTTTCTCCCCGAAGGGTTATACGAGTTCTCATGTGGGGCATTAAAATTTCCATTGAACCCTCTTATAGCATCCACCTGCTCGGTGTGCATGGATTTATAGGCGAAAATCATTCCTTTGTGGAATGACTCGCCTCACAGATAGCACACACCTTTTCTTTTGCGACATGGATGGATCCAGAGATATATCTCAACCGGCTATCAAGAAAATCTTTCATATCTCTCTGAAACTAATCAAATTGACAATCCATTAAGGTATTAATATCCAGATGGTATAGACCGGATGCAGTTGGAGCGATAGATGCTTGTCTAAGCCGGACATGGGTATTATGATCAAATGTGTCCCTTTCTTGAGTAGTCTCTACAATATACTTAAGATGGGCCTCTGCATCACTAGCGTCTAATTCCCAGAATGGTCATTCACACATAGTTTGCGCAAGTTGTTTGAAAGTCACTTTGCAGCCCATTATGGAAGAAATAGATCAAGTGGTGTTTTTAATAACCATAATGTGGGCATGCGCTTACCGATTCTTAAAATCGTTCCCAATATTTGTCAAAAGGCTCATTATTTTATTATTGGAGAGCTTTGATTTGAGTCTTGACAGAGTTGGTCTTGTGCCATTGGTAGAATTTGGAGATAAATTTGAATTGCATATCCCTCCAGGAAATAATAGAGTTTGGGGGTAGACACTATATCCAGGTCTTGTCCTTATCCTTTAAGGAAAAAGGGAAAAGATTTAGGCGAACGACATACTATGTGGAAGCTTGGTCACCAAATGTGTCTCATGCCTCTTCAAACTCTCTTATGTGAAGGTATGGTTTCTCTGAATCCATGCCATGGAAAGTAGGGAGAATCTATATCATCCCATTGCGAAAGTGGAACTGACAGAAATTATACGGGAGAAAAATGCAACCAAGGGTGACAGTTCGTTCTAGAAAGAGTAATTCTTTCATGGGACAATAGGGTGGATTTCCCTCTCCAGTGCCGAAACTAGCGGCGTCAGACATTTCTCCTTCTTAAAATGGCTCAAAATACTCACTTAGTGTCCTAGATGTGTGACTCGAGGATTGACTCGGGATGTAACTAGCAGTAGACTGCTCAGGGGGGGGGGGGGGTGGAACCTAAAACTATGGAACGCGAGGTGTGTGGGGACTATTAGAGTTATACTCAACAATTGGATTTTTGTGAATTTAGGTTGGAGTATTTTGAGGAGTTTGAGTTTGATCAGGATTTTGCATTAAAGGCTTTTGAGAGATGATTTTTTTTTTGGATTATTGGTCTAAGCTTTAGATTGACTCGATCTAACCTAAGTCTACCTAAATCCCCGACAATGGGGCCAGAAACTTGACACGACCACAAATGTGTATCTAGTGTTCGTGCTGATATAGGCTCAAGCGTAAGCCTATCGCGTCAGTAATAAATTTGGTAAGTCGGGATCGTCTCCACAGAGAAATGGGATGAACACCGTTGGAAATACTAAGAATCCTAACTCGACTCTAAAAAGAATGAAAAGGTGATTATGAGAGATGGACTAACTACAAGCAGAAATAATAAGAAAATTACTTACAAAATTTAGAAATAAATTAAAATCTTTTTGACCTACTTAAGAAAATTAAAAACTGTAGTGAAAAGTGCATGTGAAAAAAACGAGTTAGGATACACTCCTCCAACGCTAGTTCATTTATCAATGTTGAAACTTAATTCGGAATTGAAATATCTGAGCAAACCCAGTCTTTAGTATTCCCAAGCATAACATATATGAGGGATTATATCCCGTATCATACATAATCAAGAGATGAGTAAAGCAGTGTCGTATTAGCTACATGTGTGTTGCACTCTTAAGCATCCCGATTAAATAGGGCAAATGAGATCAAAAGTCCTACAACGATTGTGATCACCATACAACAAGATTAACTCAATTATTTAATTCAAAATCAAATTTTACGCATTTATCAAGAACATCAGAATGGATTCATGCACCCCAACCCTTAGAAAATTAGTCGGACATAGTAAAACAAGAAGAAAGCATAATTTTAATAAAAAAACATCTTAACTAGTAACTTAGAATTAAGAAGAATGAAATTATTAAATAATCAATTAACTAAAGAAATTATGCAAGCAAGAATGGAATGAATTTACTATAATTGCAGAAGCTTGAATCAAATCATTACAACAAACTCATTAAATGAAAACTAGGGTTTTTTATTGTTCTGTTTTCAAAAATAAGTAAAAAGCTCCTCTAAAAACTGATTAGAACCCCCCTAATGTTTGGGAGGACATTGAAATATATACAACACGAAATTTTCAAGAGTTGGAGTTATACAAGACTCTAGCTTTAATAGGATTATTACAAATTTTGAACCCCGAATCGATCTGCCTAAATTTTTTGAATCGATCTGCCTAATGACCGGATCGATCCTTTTTTTTATTTCAACGGGATCAATCCCCTAAATATGCCTGATGCAGTGACTTCTAGAGGCCCAATCGATCCTTTTTTTTATTGAAATCAGATCGATCCTGTTTCCAGATCGATCCTTTTAGTTTGGCAAACGGATCGATCTTGTTCACAGACTCAACTTTTATTCAATATCTCTTTAATTTATCATGATTATCTCACATTTTTAGGTCTTCATAACTTCTACTCCAGAACTTAGATTGGAACGCTGTTTCTTCCTACGCGCTCGTAGACTCGAGATGTTTGACTTTTATTTTGGTTTCTCGACCGAATTCTTGGTGAAAATTACACTAAAATTACACTTTTACCCTTTTGATTCGTCTTATTTCTTATCTCTTGTTTGTTTCGGTTTCTTTATTTCTTTTATATATTAAATACATGTGAAATCAATAAAAAATACACGAAACTCGAGATATTATTAGATGAAGACATTAACAATGATATGAGATAAATCAACTCGTTTTACATTGTATGAGGTAATAAAATCCTCTAAATTAAGGGGAAAATTCGAAAGAATTTATGCCTAATCAGATATGATATGTTATCTCATTTGAAACTCGATACGTCACGAAGGTATTTGCTTTGTTTATTGTGTGTACGAATTTGATGATCATTTAGAAAGCACACAAAAGAAGCGCAAGGAAAGCAAAGAGATTGGATTTCAAAGTTAAATATTTTTGAAGACTTACATTTGTAGTATCTTTCCACTTTTGGGTTCATCGGAGGTTATTTCATTTTTGTTGGATATTTAGTTTGATAATTTATATTTTTTTCAGTTTGTACCAGCATAGACATAGAGGTAGATTTCTAAGGACATATTTTACGTAGTCCGTATGCCACACCTCGCTAAATTCTGGCGTCAAACACAGCCAAAACTAAGCCGGACGTGAGTAAATAAAATACCATTCTTAGCATGAGACACATATGAGACATAAATAAATTAATCCACAAGATAAATTGATTGAATCAATCTTAATTGATAATAAAAATTGAACGATAAAACATCCATCACATACTAAAACTTCGAATAAGTCCAATCTCCAAAATGATTTAATGAGAACTGAGTAATAATCAACTGTGAATAATCCAACTGGAATCCTCTAACAACTTTAGAACTGAATGGCCAAATAAAGCGATAAAAAAATAAACTCGAGTTTCACCTCCAAATGATATCCAATAAATCCTATGCAACTACTCGAGCACTAATGCCTGAAAAAGTTAGTCAACACATGAGGTCAGAGCCCCCAGCATGAATACACACTACTCCTCTCAAATACGGTCCGTGAACCCAGACAATAGCATTATACGCAATAAATATCATAATAAAATATTTTAATTACGACTATAATTAAACACAATCAAGATAAATTACTAACCACCCCCAAATATTCTGATAAAAACACACCAATATCATTTTTATTATCCCAGAGCCCCAAAACGTTAATTTAATTAAATTAACCCAAATTAACATTTTCTCAATTCATTTCACTTAAGAATAGCGGTCCTCCCGCCTCGGATGATTTCTCCACCAAAATACACATCACCTCGCCAAAACGCCAGCTGGCATGTTTAAACTATCGACCACTGCTATATGACGAGGTTCCACTCACAACAGGACATAAAATGTCAGCTGGCCCGTTTAAAATGTTAGCCCTCACTGATTATGTCGCCAATATATTTTAATACCCATTTTATTATCTTCGGTATTAAATTCTTAATTTCTCAATTTCATAATTAACAACTTATCCCACCCTTTTAATCGTTGTGAGATCCTCAAAATACCCCTTAGTCCCATACCTAAGGGTTCCCAAAGTGCATATATGTCCTATCCTACGTATAAGATGAATTTCCAACATTAACTCATCCTAGCATCATGCCTAGGTTAGCATGACGATGATAAAACATAAAAATCAGCCCCCCACATGATAAAATCGCAATAATCTACCCTCACTTCTCCCATACCTAAAAGGCGTAAATCACGAAAGGACCTACCCACTAGTCCCATACCTAGAAGGCATCCTAAAATATAGGGAGAGCAAAAATATCCAACAACCCGTCATCACAATGGCAATTTAATAATACCAACAAGTCACGCAAACAAGCATAAATAAGTCAACGTACAAAACTACGCATAATAATCAAATTTAATTAAATTATAATTTAATTATCACATCGTCATAAACACCCAATTTATCCCATTTAATTATTTTAAATTAATACACCGAGCTTTCACCATAAATACATCATATTTCCAATCTCATTATCTCTACACAATTTGCATGAGTTATACGTCCCCAAATTCATTTAATTCAAACCCAAGGTTTTTCTACATGTAACCAATAACTATAAAAGTCAAAATACACTCATCAATCCTATGTACCCAAGGGTTATGAATATTATTCAGATTACAAGATTTAATAAAAACAGTCTCATAATTAGTGTCCACTTTTTGTAATTAAATCACTATTTTCCTTTAAGAAAAACATGATTAAAGGTTTGGGTAATACTTAAAACGCATATACCAAAGAAAAGGAATAGAGTATTGATGCTTGAGTGAAGATCGATTTGAAAATCTGATTAGAAATATGGATTCCTCTCGAAAAATTAGCAAAGAGTTGTTCTTGGACAAAATTGATTAAACCCCAATTAAGCCTTCAAAGCATGTGACAAAAACTTGATTATGTTGGAGGTTGATGATTATGGAGGAGAGGAAAAGCTTTTGGGAGAGATCTCTAGTGAAAAACTTGGGAAAAAGTGATTATGAGAAGTCTCCCCACGAATTAGAATGGTTAAATACCAATTAAGAATCGTACACAAACTGAAACTCTACAAATAAAATCATTAAACCGCCTCAAATCTGGGCATAGTCGATCGATTGACTCCCTAGGTCGATCGATCGATCGATCAAGTACGCTTCCTCTACTAGAGCCCCTAATTTAATGCTATTTAACTAAAAAAAATATTTTCCATTAGTCACGGCCTAAATCCATGACAAACACCTTTTTTTAAATCCCATTTTGACTCCGATTTTAATTTCGATTGAAGTTTTATTCTTTTATTATTAAGATCAACATATTTAACTAATAAAAATTATTAAATCCAAAAATTTATTTTTCTCAAAAATATTTCAATTAATTAATTTAATTAATTAATAAAAATACGGGGTGTTACACCGTATTAACATCGTGTATGTCGTACACCATTACACTCGTCGAAGTAAGCTCAAGTTCATATGCTCAACAAGACGGATCCGAATATCAACATTCTTCAACAACAAGCCTTTGCAAGATTGATTTTGGTAAGATTGTGTTAAAAGTTTCATTAATGTTAGATTTCAGTGTTGGGATATTTTTTATAAAAAATTTTTTTATCAAAATATCACATTTTTTCTAAGCCAAACAGTTTTTGGAAGACCTATAGGCGGAGTTTTTCAAAATCTCAAAAGTTTTGTTTCTATCGTTTAAACGACATTCCACTATCGTTCAAATGACACCAAGAGTCGTTCGAACGACATATACTTGTCATTCAAACGACATGCTGAAGTCATTCGAACGACCCCGCTAACTCAAGTTGTTTTTATAAATAGTTTCTTTATAAACCTTTTTCATTCAAGACTACACACTTTAACGCAAACGAAACTGCAATATGCAGAATTTTTAGTCTTCACTTTTAGGTTACAAAACCTTTGCTTTTGGATTCAAAAATCATCCCAAATACTTTAGTGAATCATGTTTGAACCTAAGATACAACCTTATTGAAGTTTCTCTTATAGAGACTAAATCTCTACTGTTGGACTGGTAGCTCTTAAGGGAGTTTCTTACTAACGATTGTGATCACTTGGGAATACTTAAGGGTGTTCCTTGCTGGGGACAGAGATGAGATTCCTTTGGTTCCTTGCGAGAGTCCATTGATGGTTTCGAGGTTGCGGCCTATGTGAGTTTGCTGTTGTAAGTTCATTGAAGATTTTTATATGTGTGTTGTACGTTGCGATTTGCAAACATTTATAGAAATATAGGTTTTGCCATTTGGGGGGATTTTTCCTAAAATTAGTGTGTCTAGAAATTTGTGATTGTTTTTATGGCATGAAAAATTTATTCACCTATATGCATGTTTTAGGGTTTAATTAATTTGGATAAAAAACTGACATCTAGTTAAATAAGTTTAACATTTAGAAATTTGCAAATTAAATTAATAAATGATATCCCATAGCATTCTCACCAATTTTCTAGTTATGTGATATTTTTTGTTGTTATGCTAGTTATCTTGGGTAAAGAAACATCAATGGTCATAAGATGCCAAAGTTTATGACCCTTAAAAACTTTATCATTTGTTGAGACTAAAACGGTAGTTTTTTCCCTCAAAGTTGTTCAATATAACTTAAGAGGGTTTGAAGTTATTGGATCCCTTGATAGAATTAACATATAAAGTATACGTTCTAAAAACAAGGTTATAGAATCAATTTTGGGGAAAACATGTCTCAAATAAGAAACAAAGAGGTAAAACATAGTTAGGACAAATTTTAAACTCCTCAAATTTAGGTTTAGAATTTGTAAACTGGTGGATTAAAGATTCAGGCCAGTTCAGCTAAATTTTTGATGTTATGGGATTGAAATGGATAATGCATATCAAAAGGGAAGTCTAGTCTAAAACCTACTCTCCCCTATTATGGCACGTCAATAGGTGGATCGGGAGGGGTTAGTTTGTTCTTGAGAGTGTGTGTGCCCGACAAAAGGTACCCAATTCTAGTTTTTTGTCAAAAAGAGACAGTTTTCTTTTCAAGTTCAAGATTCAAAAACACATTTAAATCCTAAGGTCTATGTGACAAATTGTTTACCAATTATATTTCATAATATTTGATCTTTAATATTGAGGTGACTTAATCTATATGCAGAAGGATAAACAATATAGTACAATACTAAGGCATACGAAGAGAAACCCACAACAAGAAAAAACCTTGGGCTGACAGAACGACAAATGTACTTGTGGTCATCCCGATCCTCGCCTATGGGCGAGCGCGTGAAGGGAGGATCCTCGGGTGTTGCGCATCCCTCTCTGGAGCGCTTCAGCCGACATCGTTTGAGATGAGGTGTAAAGATGTAGAGAGATTTAGAGTCATTAGTCTATTTTACTCAAAATAGACAAAAGAAAAAGGGGAATCCATCCCGAAGGATGGCATCCAAATACATACTGGTGCATACAATACCAAAATGATTCGATAAGGGTTAGAAGGCTATGTTACGAAATGGGAAGGTGTTAGGCAACCATTCCTCCCTTTCAATCCCTCATGGATATTTGCTATTTTCCTTTATTTTCCCCGTGATATGTGTGCATGTCTATATATATAGTGGAGATAGGAATCCTCGACTTGTATCATGGAAGGGATAAAGCGAGTCATCCTTAGGTAGGTACAAAAGATAATATTAGAAAATAAGATTTACGCGATTACCCTTACGTTGATCGTTATAACGAAATGATAACGCACATGGGGTAATACGTCACTAAGAACAAGTATATAGAATATAAGAAAATTGGATTCAGAGAAGATGGAAAATGAAAGAGAAAGTGAGAATAGGACTCGAGTCTTGGGTTTTACCCCGAGAAGCCTACTTAGCCTATAAAGGCATCAAAGTCCACGTAGTTCGCATAAAAATGAGGGGTGGGGTTTATCCCATAAATCCAAAACGGTGATCTCTTATTTGTGAGTGTGTGTGTGTGTAGAAACAGTGTTTTAGTTGTGTGAAAAGTATGAGAATCCCTATTTGGAATTTATGAGCAAACCCTCTTTTTCTTGTTTTCTGGATTTTATTTATATGAAAATAAGAGATGTGCAATAATACTAAATAAAAAGTATATTAGGATGCGTGAGATGAGATAATATAAGTGCTAAGTAATAAAATAAGTTATTGAGAATTTAAGAGAATTTAAGAGAAAGTTTTACCTTCTTGAAGATGTTGAGCTTGATATTGAATATTGGAGGGCAGCCCTTGCACTTGGATGGTGATGTAGAGTGGCTAATTCACCAAGTTTGATGAAAAGGATGATGAAAAGTGGAAGTTAGAAAGGGATTTGGATGTTGAAATTGCGTTGTCTTCGATAGAGGTTTTTGGGATTCGCTGAGAGCGATTATAATCAAATCTGGGCCCCCTTAAAATTTAGGTGAAGGCCTCCTATTATAGGCCCAGGTCACTATCGATTGGTACAGACCTGGTCCTGCCTATCGGCAACTGCCTATCGGCACGGGGTAGATCGTTAGAAAGGTAATTTAGAGACCTTTGAAAGTCCTTTGGATTTCTACCGGGTTTGATTGTTGACTTTGGGTCAAATATGGCTCGGAAGCGTTTTTGGTCCATTAGACGGGGAATCGTTCGAATGCAAATGGATCGTTCGTCCGCATGGTAAGTCCGAATCGTGCACGGAACAGACCGTTGGAAAGGTTAGGAGATTTACTTTGACATTACAAAGAGTTTGACCCTATTTGGGGAGTTGACTTTGGTCAACCGGGCCCTAGAAGCATTCGATGACCTCTTGGAGTCAAACATATCGTTCGTCCGCATGGTAAGTCAGAATTGCACATGGAGTGGACCATTGGAAAGGGGTTTCAGTACCCTTTGAAGATTCGTTTAGCCTCGATCGAGCTGAAGAGTTGACTTAGGTCAAATAAAGCCCGGGAGCGCCCGGTGGCCTCTAGATCATGTTTCGAATGCAAACGGATCATTTATTTGCATGATAAGTCAGAATCGTGCACGGGATGGACCATTGGAAAGGGATTTTAGTTCCCTTCAAAGATTCATTCAGCCTCAGTTGAGCTAAAGATTTTGACTTTTTGGTCAAACGGATCCTGGGAGTGCCCTATGGCTTCTGGGTTAGTACTCGGGACATGACCTGGGTTTTTAGTGATGAAGGGAGGTACTAGGGACCTAAGGAGAGTTAGGGGGTAACAGAATGGGATGTCTATAGAGCCCCTCGATGGGTGAGTTTGGAAGAAATGATAACCGTCGAATAGACACCACATTATGCCTTTTAGGGAGTATGACCGATTAGAAGGTCGAGGCCGATTCTGAGGACCTGAGGGGTGTGATGGGGGTGGTTTGAATGACGATAAAAAGTTTAGGTCTATTCGGAGGACCTGAATTGATGCTGGGGGATGACCAATTCTGCGGGTCAAAGTCAATTCTGCAGGCTTAAGTGATAAGGGTGACCGATTCTATGTTTCAAAGCCAATTCTCCAGGCTTAGGGTAAAGATCTAATAACTGAAGTCAATTTTGACCTAGTAATGGTGATGACCAAGGACCGAGGTTATTTCTGACCTAACTCAGGTGACGATCCAAGACCGATGTCAATTATGACCTAAGAGTGGTGATGACCGAGGTCAATTTTGGTATAACTCAGGTGAAGATCCAAAATCGAGGTCAATTCTGACATTAGAGTGGTGACGACCAAGGATCGAGGTCATTTTCGATCTAACTTAGGTGACGATCCAAGACCGAGGTCAATTCTGACCTAAGAGTGGTGACGACCGAGGACCGAGGTCATTTCTGACCTAACTCAGGTGACGATCCAAGACTGAGGTTAATTCTGACCTAAGAGTGGTGACAACCGATGACCGAGGTCAATTTTAACCTAACTCAGGTGACGATCGAAGATCGAGGTCAATTCTGACCTAAGAGTGGTGATGATCAAGGACCGAGGTCAATTCTGACCTAATTCAGGTGACGATCCAAGACCGAGGTCAATTCTGACCTAAGAGTGGTGACGACTGAGGACTGAGGTCAATTCTTACCTAACTCAGGTCACGATCCAAGACCGAGGTCAATTATGACCTAAGAGTGGTGACGATCAAGGACCGAGGTCAATTCTGACCTAACTCAGGTGACGATCCAAGACTGAAGTCAATTCTGACCTAAGAGTGGTGACGAGCGAGGACCGAGGTCAATTCTAACCTAACTTAGGTGACGATCCAAGACTGAGGTCAATTCTGACCTAAGAGTAGTGACGAACGAGGACCGAGGTCAATTCTGACCTAACTTAGGTGATGATCTAAGACCGAGGTGAATTCTGACCTAAGAGTGGTGATAACTAAGGACCGTGGTAAATTATGACCTTACTCAGGTGACGATCTAAGATCGAGGTCAATTATGACCTAAGAGTGGTGATGACCGAGCATCGAGGTCATTTCTGACCTAACTCAGGTGATGATCCAAGACCCAAGTTAATTCTGACCTAAGGGTGGTGACGATCGAGGACCGAGGTCAATTCTTACCTAACTCAGGTGATGATCCATGACGAAGGTCAAATCTGAGTGCTTTGTGATTTTGATCTGAGCTGGGGAGCTGATAGTTAGGGGAGCTTTTATTTGTTTAGGAGGCCTCGCAGGGGGAATAACCAATTTTGGTGTTGTAAAAAACTCCACTGGGGAAGTGATCAGGTGATCCTTAGAGATCCTTCGGAGCATTGCTGGGAGGAGATTCACTTGGTTTTTTAGGATTTTTCTAGGAAAGAGGGGTTCCGCTTGAGGGAATGCGAGATTTTCCTGGTGAAAATGCTCTAAATCTTTCCTAGGATTTTTAGGAATTTTCCGAGGATTTTTAGGGGCTTTCTGGTATTTTCTAGGAATTTCTGTATGAAATTTAAGGGGGGTACCGATCGACATGGTATAAGGGGCGCCATTGAGCAGTGGCACATACTTTTGGACAACCTCGAGAAAGTAAGGAGTCAGTGACGATTGGTATGGTTGGGATCAGTGCCGATCGGCATGGCGTTTGGCATCTTATATAAAGGGGGAAAATCCTTTCATTTTCTCACAGCTTCTTTTCTTTCTCTCTTTCTGCGATTCCTCTGTAAATCATTCTAGCATTCTGATCTTTAATAAATGGCCGCTTTTGTGAGCACCGCAATCCACAGGGAGTGGTTGACCGTTGATGACTGGGCAAATGTGGAGTGGAGGGCCAGGGCCTCTTGCTTTGGGGAGTGAGAACTCCTTTGATGTATTTGAGCCTATTGCGGATGAGCGGACCTTGCTGCGGGAGCCGTCGCATCATCGCTCTTCGAAAGTGAATCCTGGCGGTTATGTAAGTGACCTGACCTTTAGAACTCCTTTCTTTTTGGTGATTTTTCTTTCTTTCTTAACTTTTGATGAGATTTTTTATTTTTTTTGCCAGTCTGATATTTCTTTGAAGAACATGCGCGCTCGCAGGACGACGGGGCCCAGGGATGTCGGGGAGCATCTCCCACCTGTGGTGCGTTGGGTGGTATCATCAATGGGTTTTAGGAGGTTGGCATCTGTGCTAGATGAGATGCCTGATTTGACCGCGGTCCTGTGCGCTTTGGGGGAGAGGTGGTGGGATACTACCCACACCTTCCATTTTGGTTTCGGGGAGATGACTGTGACTCTCACAGACGTGCAGCAGCTGTTGGGGCTGGATTGTGATGGAGAGCAGATAGAGGTGGATCGCTCTTTGCGGGTGAGACCGGAGGCATTGCGTGCGGTACTTGGTGATGTAGGGAGGATAGTTTCTGGGGATTTTACCTGGATGTCCCTGCTGAAGGATGTTCTGTTGGGTAGGGTTATTGATGTGGAGGATGGGCTGCAAGTGAGGCAGATGGCCCGATTATTTATTTTGCTGGTGTTGGGAGGTTTCATGGTGGCATCGAGCGGCGACGTCATCCATTTGTGGTTATTGTCGTACCTGAGGATGTTTTCGAACATCCCTTTCTATGATTGGGGGAGTCTGACTTTGACGACCCTTTACTCTTCTCTGGATGTATTCAGCTGGTGCTGCCGATAGACTTTTACTAGAGCCACATATCTCCTCGAGGTATCCTCTAATTTTTCACATTTTCCTTTCATGCATTCACATTTTCCTTATGCGTCTTTTTTTTATTGTGAATTCTTATCTTTGACAGACGTGGTTTTATGAGGTGATTGGGTGCAATACCCCACTGATCGCTCTGAAGGACGACACTATTGGGGACTTCTGTCGATTGTATCGATGGCGCAAGGCCAATCGGTAGTCGAAGGGATCTATCTCTCTGGAGGCGGTGCGTCAGGTCTTGAATGACCTAACCAGTGGTAGGGTAAGAGACTTTCCATTTAAGTCTTGGTTTTTTCACCTTCTGATCTTATATTGATTTATGCCTGCTTGGAGATTTTTAGGTGACCTTTTATCCCTGGGGGACAACCATTCAGGATGCGGGGACGATCGGGGTGAACGCGTAGATGAGGCATCTGCGAGCGCATGAGTTCGTCCATTCCTGGTATCTCAGGGAGAGGGTGGTTTGCCAGATTTCTGATGAGGAGGTGGTGGTTCCACCTGCGCAGCCTCCTATGTCTATGAGGCGGGAGAAACTGCTGTCGTAGGATGCGAGGATCACGGCGATGATGGGAGAGTCCTACTTGTTGTACACTGATACGACTGTGCCGTATGAATATATGGACTTTATGACGAGCTGGTTGATGGCGCCCAGTATATATGATGCCCTGACTTTCCCTCCTGCGGGTTTGAGTCAGGCGGTGGGATCTTCCCACAGTGGCAGCGGTCCGATGGCATCTACGGCGGTGGTGACTTTAGAGGTTCCTTTTGTGCGGTTGCATACCCCTTCATAAAACATTCGGCGGCCTTATGGAGGGATGGTGCCTATGCTGCATGGTCCTCATGCGATGGATCTGGAGGATTTGGGTTTGACAGAGGAGGTCCTCCGACCTGCAGTATACCTTTATGTTCTTCTCTTTATTTCTTTTCTATTTTTGTCATCTCTGCTTTGATCCTGATTTTGCCTTTTTCTTACAACAAATTCGAGTGTCGACCACTTGGCTGAGAGACTGGATATCTTCGTTGACTGTCCATATTCGAGATGCGATTCTAGTTCCTTCTTTCTTGGTGCCACCTGCTTCGTTCAAAAAGGACTCTGGCTCGGGTAGTGGCGGTGCATCGTCTCGCCGTAGGAGAAAGAGAGCACGTCGCAGGGGTGGAAGCTCTTAAAAAGAGAGAGAGATAGAGAGTGTGGGTTCGGGCTGAGTCCCGTTGTTTTTTCTTTTTCTTTTTATTTCCTGCAAAATTAATGTAACACAAAAACAAATAGATACAATGTAATGGAGTTTTTTATTATCTTTTATTAATGATGAATGAATGCATGCACATGCGCTTTTTTACTTTGCTACTGAGACCGTAAAAAGGAGTATTTTTGGAATTTTTTAAAGGAAAGTTTTTTTTAATTAAAAGGGGAAATTATATAAGGAGGAAAAGGGATTTTGAAATTCTGTTGAGAATATCAATTTATTTTTATTTGGTTTTTTGATTTGACGAAAGAGGAAAAAAGTGAAATTTCTAAAAATGGAGGGTTGTCGATAAGCAAGCACCCTGTCCTGCCTATCGGCAGTTCAGTCCAGTCCCATCAATTCAAAGCTTTGATTGGTACCCTCTTCAGACTTTTGTATTTTGTGGGGTAGGATTCCTTTCGATTTCTGCAGGGATTATGTCTCTTGTAAGGGTTCTCAAGTATAAAAAGGGGTCAGGGACTTACTTACTTGCCCGCTATCTCTTAGCCTTGCGAGATGGCTCTCCCTGGTAGTATTGAGTTTTCTAACTACCTTGAAGCCTTGGAAGCAATGTGCTCTTATAATGTCGACTATGATGCTTTCAACATGCGTCGAGTCTCCTTGTGGCGCAATCAGCTTATTGAGTGGAACATGATGATGGCGGAGGTACAATTATGATACCCCAAAGACCATGTATTCCACTTTGGGTTGGCTGAATTTTGTCCTACCTACGAGGAATTTTCTATCATGCTGGGTATAAATCCCAGTGTTACTACAGCTTGGCCCAAATTTTCTCATTCTCCTAGGGATTTATTAGCCGGGCTTCTTCATATTTCGCCTTCGACGGCCAGATCATTGGTTGCTGGAGGAATGATTTCTCTCTTGGAGGTGCTACAGTCCATGCATTTGCAGGAAGTAGGTGATACTGGCTATGCTGGAGCCGTTGCTCTGGGCCAGGTTTCAAAATGTCTACTGGTGACTGCCAGAGATGCTAAATGGTCTGGATGCCTGGCGAGAAGGTCGTTCTGACTTTCTGAGGGGTAGCCCCGTGATGCTGTTCATGTGGTTGTCTGAAAGACTACGCTTGGTGGTCCCTCTAAAGTATCCTTTGTTGGTTGTACCCAACTTCTTTTCGCGTTACTTCATCCACATTGGACTGGATATTACGAGATGGGAGAATTGGTTTGTGAAGCATGGGGCTCAAAATTTGTATTGGTCAGTGCCTTGGTAAGGGCAGTTGCATCCTGTTCTAGAGCTAGGAGAGTACTCATATGTGCGGTTGGTTGGTCTTAGATAGACCTATTTTTATTTCCCTTGGCGGCTTCTGTGCCAATTTGGCTGGGCACAGGTCGTGCCACCTCGGACCGCAAATTTCTTTTCGGTAGACGTTTTGACTGAGCGCCTGTGTCTGTTTCTTGAATCTCTATGGGAGAATCGGCGTCGATCGACTCATCCCTCTTAGTCTTTTGGGAGAGTTTGGAATGTCCCTGGGGATTATATGAAGTGGTTATGGAGGAGAGTAGTCATCAAGATGTTGGCAATGGAGACTGGACAAAGGTGGTTTGTTTTATTTAACACCAAAGAAGGGGGTGTTGTGGTTTTTTTGAAGCTGGTTCGGGCTTATCGATCCCTGAAGTGTTTACGACACTCTATTCAGACAGGGGAAATTTGGAGGCCCCAGGATGTAGATGATGAGGGTGCCGGCTCCTCTGGTAGCTGTGGGTAGGACTCTTGGAGAGTTTATTTGTGTAATAGGGAATAGATGTGGGGATTTTATTTGGCTTTTTATGGCAGTAGGGGGAAGGGAGTTCCCCGTTCCTTTTCTTATGTAATCCGTGCTGTAATTTCTTATTAATGAAATAATCAAGTTTCTTATCATCCAACTGTGCCTTTCGATGGATTTTATAATTTTTAATTATCTATACCAATCGTTAAGGCATACATAATCCTTTTGTTCAAGTTTTTGTTAGAATGAACTGACGTTCTCGGAGATAAGAAAGGAATATTATTTTGTGAAAAAGATAGGGTCGTGCTTCCGTAAGATGTATGCGCTGCCTACGTACCTATGGGGATTTTGATTTTTTTTATATTTTTCTTGAAAAATGGTTTTTTTGTATAGGATCAGGCCCACGTAGTTTTGGGTAGAGGCAAATGAAGAGTTTTTTTTTGAAGAATAGAAGGGAGATGAGAAGAGTCGTAGCGTACCGAGATTTTGGACTAGGGGTCGAATTTCTTGAGACGGTCCAGGTTGCCTGGATGAGCCATCTCCTCCCCATCTAGGTCAGTGAGCATGGTGATACCGTCAGATAATATTTTCTTCACAATGTAGGGGACGCTCCAATTGGGCTTGAATTTCCCTCTGGGGTCCCAGATGGGTTATATTATCTCATTGAGGGATAAATCCCCCTTCCGGACACCACGATCCTTGACTCTCTTGTTGAATGATCGTGCTATTCGGTGATGGTACCCCTGTATGTGTTAAAGATGTTTCAATCTCCTTTTATCTAGGAGGGTCAGCTCATCGAGACGGCTTTGGCACCAGTCTCCTTCACTAACTTTTCTTTCGATCATGATGCGTAGCGAAGGTACTTCCAGCTCCACAGGTAGGATCGCTTCCATGCCGTAGAACAGAGAGTAAGGGGTAGCCCCATTAGAGGTTCGGATTGAGGTTTGATAGCCCCAGAGGGCGTACGGGATACGGTCGGCCCAATCTTTACAGCTTCCGGTCATCTTGCTGATGATGGCTTTGAGGTTCTTGTTAGCGGCTTCAACTGCACCATTAGTCTGAGGCTGGTAGGGAGAAGATTTGTGTCTCTGAATCCCATACTCGTTGACTACTCTTGTGACTTCTGCTTCGAAGAGTAACCCATTATCTGACACTAGCTCGTGAGGGACCCATATCGACAGATGATATTTTTCTCGAGAAATTTGGCTACTTTCTTGGCATTCAATACTCCGTATGACTCAGCTTCGACCCATTTGGTGAAGTAATCAATGGAAACTAGGATGAATTTATGTACGTTTGAAGCCTTTGGTGTAACCTTCCCTATGACGTCGACACCCCATATGGAGAACGGCTAGGGAGAGGTCATGTTATATAATTCTCGCGTAGGCATGTGTTAAAAGCTGGAGAACTATTAGCATTTGAGGCATCTCCGGACATAGGCGGTGCAATCTTGGGCCATGGTGGTCCAGTAGTAGCCCTGTCGGATGATCTTCTTGGCAAGCGTGTGACCATTCATGTGGGGCCCACATTCCCCGTTGTGGATCTTCTGCATTATTTTCTCAATCTCAGCCCCTATGATTAAGTGTAGATGAGTTCCATCGAAGTTCCTCTTAAGTAGAGCTTTATGACAGGTGATGTACTGGGCGGCCAGTCTTCGGAGGGTTGTTCGGTATATCTTGTTGGAACCCTCGGGATACCTACCATGTTTGAGAAGGCACCAAATATCATAGTACCAATAATCGACTAATTTAGGGTCTTTGGTAGAGACGAGCTCAATAAGATAGCAGTGGGTTGGTTTGTCTTGTGTAACACCCGGTAATTTTGAGAATTTAATATTTAATTATTTTTGGGAGATATAAAAATATTTAAATTGGAGTAACTTAAATTTATGATTTGGAGAATTTATTTCAGTGTGAAGAATTATTTATAATTGGCGACTTTAAGTTAAATTGTCCCAATTAATGTGCGTCACATTTTGAGGTTGAAATTGGAAATGTTAGAAAGTATTTCGAATGATAATTCTGAGTGCGTGGTTGAGTCCGGATGGGGCGAAATAGTCAGAAAAGAGTACGCGGATGTAGCAATTGGGTCTCGGAGTATTTTTGGGCGTAGCCGGGCCCACACGAAGTGATTTGGGCCATTTTAATTAGGCCCATATAGCCAAAAACGAGATTAAGGGTTTTAAACCTAATTGAGGGACTAGGAACGAAAAATAAAAAATTCTAAACCTAGGATTTGGGAGAGGAATAGAGGAAGCTAATCAAGAAGTCAATTGGGGGTCTTTTGGAGCCAAATTAAGGGATTAATTTGGGGTGTTCTTCATCAACCATTCTCTACACCAACGGAATCTGACCCTACGATTAATTCCAGGTAAGTTCTTAACTTGTTGTAATGATAGATATATGATATCCAGTTCATATTTTAGTGATGTGCAAACTAAAATTCGTTTTTGTGTATAAATGGGTACAAAATGGGGTTTTTGTTAATGGACCACTTGAATGAGATTCAAAGTAAGAATTAGGTGTGTTATAGATCTCTGAGTATAGATATATGATTTGAATGAGGAACCCGGAACATAAAACAGTAGAAATTGAATCTGGAATTTGGAATTTGTAGAACAGTTAATTGAATTTTAACGGAGAAAAACCCATTTCGGAAATTATGAGATAAGTGGAGAAATTTATTATCTTAAGGCCCCTATGATGTGTACGATGTGAATTTACCATGTGTATGTGGTGGGGTGATGTGATTAGAGGTTTAAATTAAGGTTTACAAACCTTGGATTTCGTTAATGGTTGAATTCAGTGGGGAAGAAGAACTGCCCAGGGATGATCGATCGATCGATCGGGGGCCATCGATCGATCGATGATGGTAAACTTTTGCCAGGTTGGGTTGTTTGATACCCTTGTTTTATTTTTGGATTTTTGGGTATCATTTTAATTGATAAAAAATTATAGAGAATGTAATAGCTAGAGTCTCAAAACAATGGCTAGTAGGAATTGATAATTTAAGTTAAGCGTCGAGACTTCAAGTGAGAATTTTGGGGCGAAACATATTCAATTTAATTATGGACTGAGTGGATGAGTCCGGGGGCATTAGAGAGTTAAGCCATGTTAATTTACGTAATGGGGAATATAACCGAATTGAGAAATAGTCAGGCCTAAAGACTGGGAAAATCTTACGGGACGAAGAAAGATGTCCGAGTATATTGGTTAAGTGAAACCAAAGTATTAAATTAATTATTGGGAGGAATAGATTAATTTGGAGTGAGAATATAGACTCGGGAGATATTAAGTTATGGACCAAGTGAACGACTCCGGGTATAATGATTGGGCGACACCAAGTTATAAATTAATTGATGGGTTAATTGATTAGATTAGAGTTGGGATGTAGGCTCGGGAAGGTAATAAATTAATTGATGTGTAAATTAATTAAATAAGAGTCGGGCCACAGACTCAAATTTGTATTAATTAATTAATGTGTCAATTAATTAAATGAGAGTCGGACCACAGACTCGTCTGACTATTAATTAATTAATGTGTAAATTAATTATGTAAGAGTCGGATCATAGACTCAGGTAAATATCATATAAATTAGTGCGTAAAGTATTTATATTATAGTCGGACCATAGACTTGGGGAAAATATTAATTTAATTGAGGTGTGAATTAAATAAACTAGAGTCGGATCATAGACTCGGGAAGATGATAAATTATTAAGTGAGAAAATTAATTAAGTGAGTTGGGACAGACACTCAAAAAATTTCAGGCTAGTGTTATGGATCTTTAAGTATACGGTAAAGTCGGGGTTTATAATATATATATATATATATATATAGGTTTATATATTGTGTGTGCTATTAAATAACAGTGATTATATATTTATTTAATTATATACTCTAGTGCTATCAAGGGAGGTTACGCGATATGGGTGAATCCCCTAGCTTGAGGAGTAGGGTGAGTATATCCGCAGGTCATAGCATCCGGTATATGGGTGAGGGGCTTATCTCACTTTTAGGGAAGGAATATGACCGCCTCCACTTCGTTTATGTTTTATGCCAGGTTTGTGAGCGATTCCAACTTGGAAAACTAGGTTATGTGGGCACACCTAGTGAGATAGAACTTTAGAGGGAATCATCCGGTGATGATATACTCGAAAGTATGGATATACGTATGATATATGTGTGGAATTTCTATAAAGGTATGTATATAATGGTATGAAATATTATATGCGGCTAATAATACAGTGTGTGATGTATTTACTTTATATAACTTGTGTCACGGCTATATGCTATTAATTAAGAAGGAATTAATTAAGTTAATTGGTGAGATAACTTATAATTCATGAATAATTATACTCGGGTTAGAGTAGTATGGCAATGGGAGGTTATACCAGGACTAGTTGGACGGGGTAGTACAAATAGGTGGGGTTAAGGTAACCGTTAGGTGTGCACAATAGTGGAGGGGTGATAATGTCCACAAGGGAGTGCGACACTAACTTAAATATCAAGCGCATTCGTGCATTTTAAAATACTGCAGTTAATTCACTTGCTAAATATTTTCAAAATATTTTGGGTTCTAACCCTTACTATAAAACTATTTTCAGAACCTTTTAGGTGTCCAGCCACTGGGACGCCCGGATTGATATTATATTCCAGGGACACGGAGCTGCGGCATATGTGGATGCTAGCAGTATTTTGGTTTAGATGCATCATTCATTCTTTCATAGAGTAGGAATCTCCTATCAGTTTCAATTTACTTAGGGCATGTCACCAAGACTTTTCAATACATTTTTCAGATTTATTTTATTCAGGTGTTGGATGTTGTATTGGACTATTTACTTTGGTGGTCGATGGTTTATTCGGCATTTCATTTTATTTTGTTCAGTTGATTTAATTCAGTTGTGTGAATGGTTTATATTTAATTCCGCATGTACAGATTTGTTTAATTAAAAAGATAAAATTTGGCACCAGCTTTTTGGAATACTAGGTGGTCAGTAAGTTTTAAAAAGGTTTTCAAGAGTGATGCTAAGGATGAACCAATTGGGATTCCTGTTTTAGTTTGGTATAGGACTGATCACCCGGTATGGTATCAGAGCATCAGGTTCTAGTGTCCTTAGGATCTGTGCGGCTTTTCACGTTTTGGTTTAGCAATATTTTATATAGATCCCTATCATAAGATTGTTGTATTATTATACGTATGCACATTTACGTTCTTTTGCCATTTATTTTATTTGAGGGTGAACTCATACGATTCGATTCTCATTTCAGATGCCGCCCAGGAGAGAGAGAGCATCTAGGGCAGCAGGGGGAGATGAACCTAGAGAGGCTCATTAGGAGCAAGAGTTACCACAGCAACTGACAAAGATGATTTTTCCAGCACAGGTAGCTGAATTAGTGTCGCATAAATATGAAGAAACAATGATCTCTATGGCAAGGTACTTTCCACGAGATCAGACACAAGTGTTAGTGGCATCAGATGATCAGGATCACGCGGGACCGTCGGGGTGGTAGCAAGTATGAGAGGTCTTTCAAAAGGGCCATCCATTAGAGTTTCGAGGGGGTTCAGATGTGGTACTGGCATGTTAGTGGAAGAGAGATATTCTACATCATCTATGCATGGTAGATTGTAATGAGGTGTATAATCAAATGCTATCCACTTTTAGTTTAGTGGGAGCAGCACTATAGTGGTGGGAGTCGATCACTATAGTTGAGGAAAAGGATACAGTAACTATTGTCGAGTTTTAAGGTCAGTTCGACCGCCAGTATTTCCTGCCAGCAGTCAAGGCTGAAATAAGGAGAAAATTCAGTGAAGTGACTCAGGGGGACCGTTTAGTGGCTGATTATGAGGAAGAATTCATTCGTTTGGCAAATTTTGTACCGGATAGGATACGCGATGAAGAAAGAAAGAAGTTAAAGTTCATGGATGGGTTAGTTTGGAGGACCAGACAACATTTGATTGGAAATCCCACTTTAGTAGCTTATACGGACGTCGTTAATGCAGCACTCTTGCACTGCCAGGAATATCGCTTCCATATGAGAGGAAGCAAGAGGGGAGTGGAACCCAGTCAGTCGAATAAAGAAGGAGGGAATAATACCAGTGGAGTATCCCAATAGCAGACAGGGGGACATCAGGGGAAGGATTCCCAACAGAGGAATCAGACCAAGTGATTTAGGTCTGGAGGCTATCGGCAGGATGGCCTGGACTTTCGATAAGGCCAGCAAGGAAGAGATCAGTGGCAGGGTGAATTTATTAGGAGGTGTTTTGTTTGTGGGTAAGAGGGACATGTGAAGAGAGATTATCCTCAGCGAGGAGGGGGTCAACTACAGGACGAGGTTCTGGATGTGTAGCCACTACAACAAGTCATGGGTTCGTTCGAGTAGGGGGAACTTGCTCAGGAACCCGAGGATCGGCCATTGCTGCTAGGATATGGAGGTAACTATCTTTTTATCCTATGGGAATGGGGTATACTTTGTGTGACAGTGAGAGTGTCACAATATAAGAATTATTTTCACTAGAGTTCATGGGTAAGTCGAATTTAGTGGGTGCGCTGGCTATAGCCACCATATTATATATATGTATATATTTTCTGTGGGGTGGAGGAGTTCTTTGGTGTTATCCACTAGAGATTCGGGGTGTACATAGAGACAAGGTTTGAATTATACGAGGGGTTACTACTTTCGAGAATTTTGGGAGTAAGGTTGATGATTTACCCAAGTAGTGACTGGATAACAACAGATTTGAATTATTGTGAATAGTGAGGGTAAGTTGGTGTTCGCAACACCAGGGTATGATTGGTACTAGGTATCACCAGAGAGGGCGTCTAGCCTATATATGTTTGTATATATGTTGTATTTGTGTGGTGGGATAGACACATAGTGAGGTCTTGTGTTCTCACATTTTATCCCGGTAAGTACGGGTGTTTACTGAAATAAATCAGGGTGGTTAAATTTATTTTTGAGCAGGAAGAGATAGCTCGGGGTTTATTTAGTGCAAGAACTAGCGATAGTAAAGGCGCGGTATTTTATGTTGTCTTTGGTACCATAAGGGTAGGCATATATACTTATGTGTTAAGAGACAAGTATTTTAGGGTACGTGCTATGGACTGAGGGTCTAACGGATCTCAACGACGGACAATGTTAGGTAGTAGTGTATCGTGGGGTTCCTTATTTGGATTTTGCTTTGTGAGATGTCCCACGCATGAAACTTAGCACAACGTTGAAAGTGGGGAGATGTTTGGTCATTAGTACATAGGTTGAGCACCCCGCCCAGTATATATATATATATATATATATGTGCATGTGTGTGTGTATGTGTGTGATATGACTACGGGTTGGAAGTTATATTACGGGTTACAATTAGGATAGTCCGATAACTTTCGTGCGATAAAGCATGGGGATAGGGTGTATGGGCACCCGGGTTAATTAAGACAAATTTTGTGCGGTTAAGCACGGGTACAGTTGGGAGTAACGGGGGGAGTATGTAACACCCTGTAATTTTGAGGATTTAATATTTAATTTTTTTGGGGAGGTATAAAAATATTTAAATTGGAGAAACTTAAATTTATGATTTGGAGAATTTATTTGAGTGGGGAGAATTATTTATAATTGGCGACTTTAAGTTAAATTATCCGAATTAATGTGTGTCGCATTTTGAGGTCGAAATTGGAAATGTTAGAAAGTATTTCGGATGATAATTCTGAGTGTGCGGTTGAGTCCGGATGGGGCGAAATAGTTAGAAAAGAGTACCCGGGGTTAGCAATTGGGTCTCGGGGTATTTTTGGGCGTAGCTGGGCCCAAACAGAGTGATTCGAGCCATTTTAATTAAGCCCATATGGCGAAAAATGGGATTAGGGGTTTTAAACCCAATTGAGGGACTAGGAATGGCAGATAGAAAATTCTAAACCTAGTGTTTGGTAGAGGATTAGAGGAAGCTAATCAAGAAGTCAATTGGGGGTCTCTTGGAGCCAAATTAAGGGACTAATTTGGGGTGTTCTTCATCAACCATTCTCTACACCAACTGAATCTGACCCTATGAACAATTCCAGGGAAGTGGTTAACTTGTTGTAATGATAGATTTATGATATCCAATTCATATTTTAGTGATGTGCAAACTAAAATTCGTTTTTGGGTATAAATGGGTACAAAATGGGGTTTTTGTTAATGGACTACTTGAATGAGATTCAAAGTAATAATTAAGTGTGTTATAGATCTCCGAGTATAGATATATGATTTGAATGAGGAACCCAGAACATAAAATGGTAGGAGTTGAATCTGGAATTTGGAATTTGTAGAACAGTTAATTGAATTTTAATGGTGAAAAACCCATTTCGGAAATTATGAGATAAGTGGAGAAATTTATTATCTTAAGGCCCCTATGATGTGTAGGATGTGAATTAACCATGTTTATGTGGTGGGGTGATGTGATAAGAGGTTTAAATTAAGGTTTCCAAACCTTGGCTTTTGTTAATGGTGGAATTCAGCGGGGAAGAAGAACTGCCCAGGGATGATCGATCGATCGATCGGGGGCCATCGATCGATCAATCGGGGGCCATCGATCGATCGACGATGGTAAACTTTTGCTAGGTCGGGTAGTTTGATACCCTTGTTTTATTTTTGGATTTTTGGGTATCATTTTAATTGATAAAAAATTATAGAGAATGTAATAGCTAGAGTCTCAAAAGAATGGCTAGTAGGAATTGATAATTTAAGTTAAGCGTTGAGACTTCAAGTGAGAATTTTGGGGAGAAACATATTCAATTTAATTATGGACCGAGTGGATGAGTCCGGGGGCATTAGCGAGTGAAGCCAGGTTAATTTACGTAATGGGGAATATAACCGAATGAAGAAATAGTCGGTCCTAAAGACTGGGAAAAAATCTTACGGGGCGAAGAAAGATGTCCGGGTATATTGGTTAAGTGAAACTAAAGTATTACATTAATTATTGGGAGGAATAGATTAATTTGGAGTGAGAATATAGACTCGGGAGATATTAAGTTATGGACTAAGTGAACGAGTCTGGGTATAATGATTGGGAGACACCAGGTTATAAATTAATTGATGGGTTAATTGATTAGATTAGAGTCGGGATGTAGGCTCAGGAAGGTAATAAATTAATTGATGTGTATATTTATTAAATAAGTGTTGGACCACAGACTCAGATTGGTATTAATTAATTAATGTGTAAATTAATTAAATGAGAGTCGGATCACAGACTCGTCTGCGTATTAATTAATTAATGTGTAAATTAATTATGTAAGAGTCGGATCATAAACTCGGGTAAATATCATACAAATTAGTGTGTAAAGTATTTATATTAGAGTCGGACCATGGACTCGGGGAAAATTTTAATTTAATTGAGGTGTGAATTAAATATATTAGATTCAGACCATGGACTCGGAAGGTGATAAATTATTAAGTGAGAAAATTAATTAAGTGATTCGGGACAGAGACTCAGAAAATTTCAGGCTACTGTTACAGATCTTTAAGTACACGGTAAAGTCGGGGTTTATATTATATATATACGGTGTTATGATAGTATATATATAGGTGTATACATTGTGTGTGCTATGAAATATCAGTGATTAGATATTTATTTAATTATATACTCTAGTGCTATCAAGGGAGGTTGCGCGATGTGGGTGAATCCCCTAGCTTGAGGAGTAGGGTGAGTATATCCCCAGGTCATAACGTCTGGTATATGGGTGAGGGGCTTATCTCACTTTCAGGGAAGAAATATGACCGCCTCCACTTCATTTATGTTTTAGGCCTGGTTGGTGAGCGATTCCAACTTGGGAAACTAGGTTATGTGAGCACACCTAGTGAGATAGCACTTTAGAGGGAATCAACCGTTGAGGGTATACTCGAAAGTATGGATATACATATGATATATGTGTGGATGTTTTAGTAAAGGTACGTATATAATGGTATGAAATACTATATGCGTGTAATAATACAGTGTGTAATGTATTTACTTTATATAACTTGTGTCACGGTTATATGCTATTAATTAAGAAGGAATTAATTAAGATAATTGGTGAGATAACTTATAATTCATGAATAATATACTCGGGTTAGAGTAGTATGGCAAGGTGAGGTTATACCAGGACTAGTTGGACGGGGTAGTACAACTAGGTGGGGTTAAGGTAACCGTTAGGTGTTCACAATAGTGGAGGGGTGAGAATGTCCACAAGGGAGTGCGACACTAACTTAAATATGAAGCGCAATCATGCATTTTAAAATACTGCAGGTAATTGAATTGCTAAAAATTTTCAAAATATTTTGGGTTCTAACCCTTACTATAAAACTATTTTCAAAACCTTTTAGGTGTCCAGCCAGAGGGACGCCAGGATTGACATTCTATTCCAGGGACACAGAGCTGCGACATATGTGGATGCTAGCAGGAGTTTGGTTTAGACGCATCATTCATTCTTTCATAGTGTAGGAATCTCCTATAAGTTCCAGTTTACTTAGGGCATGTCGCCCAGACTTTTCAGTACAATTTTCAGATTTATTTTATTCAGGTGTTGGATGTTGTATTGGACTATTTACTTTGGTGGCCGGTGGTTTATTCGGAATGTCATTTTATTTCGTTCAGTTGATTTAATTCAGTTGTCTGAAGGATTTATATTTAATTCCGCATGTACTGATTTGTTTAATTAAAAAGATAAAATTTGGCACCAGCTTTTTGGAATACTAGGTGGTTAGTAAGTTTTAAAAAGGTTTTCGACAGTGATGCCAAGGATGAACCAACTGAGATTCCTGTTTTAATTTGGTATAGGACTGATCACCCGGTATTTTGTTAGGCTGGGTGTCACATCTTTCTTTTGAACTAGGAAGGAGGTCATTGTTATTCCTTCGGGCATTTCGACCATGGAGGACAAGGTAGCGAGAGCATCAGGTAGGTTATTCTTTGCTCAAGGTAGGTAATGGAAGGTGATTTCTCGAAATCAGGAGGCTAACTCTTCTAAGTGGGCATGGAAGGGTTGGAGCTTTTCGTCCTTGACTTTCCACTTTCTGAGCACTTGATCGATGATGAGGGCAGAATCCCCGTAGACATCAAGGTATTGAATACCTTTCTTGAGAGAAACTTTGAGGCCTATCGTGCATCCCTCGTATTCCGTCATGTTGTTGGTGCAAGGGAAATCCAATTTGATGGCGATGGGAGTTTGGGAGTCATCTGGGGTGATTAGAAGTATCCCAATGCCATATCCCTTTTTGTTGGCAGCGCCATCAAAGAACATTTGCCATCGAAGGTTGTCATGAGCGGTGCAGAGGATATTTTTATCTAGGAATTTGGAGATCCAGACATCTGCTTCTTCTATAGGGTAATCAGCCAGGTAGTCGGATATGGCTCTTCCTTTAACGGCTTTCTGCGCGACATACACGATATTAAACTTGATTAGGAGCATCAAACATCGAGCCATTTGATTGGATAAGCCAGGTTTCTCAAGAAGCTATTTGATGGTATCCATTCGGGATATAAGTTTGATGGGGAAGGTGAGCATGTAGTGTCGTAACTTTTGGGTGACCCAGATAAGTGTGGTACATGCCTTTTCCAAAGCAGTGTAGTTAACCTCGTACCCTGCCAATTTGTGACTGGAATAATAGATGGATCTTTCTTTGTGGGAGTCTTCAAGGTATTTGGCTAGCAAGGCCCCATCTGCAGTGTCGATTATGGTTAGGTATAGGATCAAAGGGAGACAGGGTTGTGGTGGCATGAGCATTGGAGGTTGGGTCAGATATTTTTTTATTCGATTAAAAGCCTCCTGACAGGCCTCATTCCAAACCTTAGTTGAATCCTTTTGGAGGAGCTTAAAAATCGGTTCACAGTTGGAGGTTGGATGGCTGATGAACTGGTTGATATATTGCAATTTCCCAAGAAAACCTTGGACTTCTTTCTCTGTTCAGGGCGGTGGCATATCAAGTATGGACTTCATCTTTGTGGGATCTTCTTCAATACCCTTTTCACTAACCATGAATCCCATGAGTTTTCTCTTTGTAATGCCTAAGGCACATTTTTATGGATTGAGTCTCATCTGATATCGTCGCAGTCGT
This sequence comes from Sambucus nigra, assembly GCA_949130495.1. NCBI lineage: Eukaryota > Viridiplantae > Streptophyta > Magnoliopsida > Dipsacales > Adoxaceae > Sambucus > Sambucus nigra. The sequence continues at coordinate 163,530,524 of OX422213.1, read as the reverse complement.
TTGAAGAACTTTCGGAGAGCGGGAATATGACCTTCTCTAGTTTTTCACATGGTAATCATATCATCCACATAAACCTCGTCTTCTTTGTTAATCAGATCATGCTAGATGGTTGTGGCAGCCCTTTGGTAGGTAGCGCCAACATTCTTGAGACCAAATGGCATGACGGCGTAGCAAAAGGTTCCCCATGGGGTTATGAATGCGGTTTTTTCTTGGTGGTGTGGGTGCATCTTGATTTGGTTGTATCCGGAAAACCCGACGATGAATGACTTGAGAGCATGACTGGTTGTGTTGCCCATGATCATGTCGATATTGGTTAGCGGATAAGCATCCTTTAGAGAAGCTTTGTTTAAATCTCGGTAGTCCACACACATTTGAACCTTCCCTCCAGATTTTGTCACAGGTACTATGTTGGCTAGACATTTGGGATATTTGATCACACGAATGAAGCCCACGTTCAACTATTTGACCACCTCTTCTTTGACCTTGAGCGACCATTCGATGTGGAGATTTCTCAATTTTTATTTAACCGACTTGTAATCTGGGAGAGTGGGGATCTCGTGCTGAGCTATTCCAGGATCAATGCTGGGCATATCATCATAGGACCATGCAAAGACATTCACGAATTCCTTTAGCAATTCTTCGATTTGTGCGCGATCATACTCGTCAAAGGTGGCCCCTCTCCTAATCTCGCGCAATTGGCTACTAGAACCTAGATTAATAACAACAGTCTCTTCTTTATTAACTTAAACGTGGTTATGTTTTTCATTATTAACCTTATTTAGATCAGTTAAGAATTGTTCATTTGCAAAATCATCATCATCAAAAGTTCAATTGGAATCTAAACACTTAATGTAAGGCACAACAAGATACTCAAAATCTTCATTTATTTCATTGATAGGAAAAACAGCATTGAAAACCTTATCAAAAGAGGTATCAATTACATTTGAACAAGGATAGACATTAAATGAAGAAATAGGGTAAACATTGGGGTTAGGGGAGATTTCAAGAGGTAGAACTGGCGCAGCATGCCAGTTGAGGAGGGGTGTATCAGCATCTTTAATCAGATGGGATGGATTCATTGATGTAGTGTCTGGATGAACCATGTAAAGTGCCAGCCCCAGTGTCTGTAAGTTGAAGGAATCTTCGGAATCACTTTCCTCAGACTCTTCGGTATCTTTGATAAGCGATTGTACTCGGTGTTGGAAAATTTCGGCCCATGGGTAGCTATCTTGGAAAAAGATCTCCATTCTAGGCTTCATCTTCTTGTCTGTGTGGTCATACCATGGTTCTGAAAAACCATAAAAGGGGAAGTCTTCACCCTTTTTGATGAATCGTCCATTCAAAGAGTCTCATGGGATAGTTGGGATGCAGTCTAACCATCTCTTTGGTCTAGACTGGTGGATCATTCTGAGTTATTGTTCTGATGGTTGATACCCCAAGCCTCAAGGAGGGAAAGTTTTCTTCAGTTCGATGGGCTCAAGTATCTCTTGCTGCTTTCGCCTTAGCCCCAGTCCGGGCATGAAGTACATATTTCTAAACATCTAAATCACATTGATAGTGCAATGAGAGTCATATTCTGGACAAACCCTTTTTTAAAACTGTCCCCTACCGGGAGTAGGAGTGGCTCAACTCGGAATCCTGATAGGAGCATATCATTTGACTCGTGCCGTATCTCAATGATTGGACTACTGGTGCTTGCACCCTCAACATTTTCGTCGTCGCCCAAAATGGTGATGACTCGCCCGTCGGCAAAGAACCTCAATTTCTGATGGAGTGAGGAAAACACACCCTTGATACTGTGGAGCCAGGGTCGTCCGAGCAACAGGTTGAAACAAACTGGGATGTCTATGACTTGGAATTCAATGACAGGGTTTATAGGGCCAACCCCTATTACAAGTTTTATGGATCCCATCACCTCCCGACGGGTATTATCGTAGTCACGTACAACGGCGGAGATTGGAGAGAGGTCTCTTTCTTTCAGGTCTAAACACTTAAAGGTTCTTAGTGGACAGACATTCAAGGCGGATCCGTTATCAACAAGAGAGAGTGGCACGACCTTCCCCATAACTTCGACGGAGATGTTGAATGCATGATTGTGATTTGGCCTAATTTTAGGGATTTCTTCTTCAGAAAATGATAGCATCCGGTTAGAGGTTAAGGATCCGACCAGATTTATCACTTCTTTTGGTGTGGTAGAAGGAGGAATTGTGGGTCCAATGAGCAGCTTGCTTAAAGCATTTTTTGCAGTTGGGAAGACATGAAAATCCCCCTTAGACTGTTGTTAGCTTGAGTCTTCTTTAGTTGATCGAGTATCTTACTGTGCTCGATGGTCATCTCTGGCATAGGAAGGTTTTCAACGCCCTTCCCTTTGTCATTTGCTCGTAGTGAACTGGGAACCTGGTAATGTCTCCCTAATTGGTCATGTGATTTACTGAAGAGGGGAAGAACATGAATCCCGTTTCCTCGTCAATCTCATGTTGTTCTGTCACCCTGTTTATTTCTCCGAGGAGTTCTTTAAATGATATCATCCCACATATGTCGGCTACTGGGCCAGTTCTCCCTGAAGCTTGTTCTTCACTTGAATCTTTGAATTCTCCCCCCATCCGGTGGCAATAATTTTATCTTTCCATGTAAAGTCAATGCATTCCAAAACTTTAATGGCTTCTTCATACAGGTCTTCCCATTTTATGGGGATATGTATGGTTGAAGGGACCGAGGGCCCTTGTAGCTTCAAAATGTCAAGTAACCCGGTGATACTACAAATACTGTTGGTTTGCCCGAATAATTCTTCCATAATATGGACAACATCATCTAGGCTGACTTCATCGGTAGGTAAAACCCACTTGTCTGAATTTCGGGCCCATTTTTGTGCTTCAAAGAATAATGTACTGAACCTTTGGTAATCGATGACCATCTATGAGGGCAATTTCAGCCCAAACTCTAGGAGTTGGTTTAACACCTCCGACAATTCCATATTTCCATTTTTAGAATGGGTACGGACAACAATGCATGCTCTGATAAAGGAGTGACAGTTCCTGATCAGCGAGGCTAGTAAGGTGTAGGAGGAAATATGGGTAAATTTGAAGAGGTTTAGGAGAGTGTATGGGCATGATTTGAGTTGAGGGATCGAAATATGGGTTTTCTTCTAAGAAGATGACATTGGTATGATTTGGGAGTGGATTGTGAGTAGTGTTGGGATTAGGATTGGCTGGTGGGGCGATGGTACCACGGTCAATGAGATCTTGGATTATGTTTCGGAGGTGAAATCATTAGTTGGTGGTATGGCCAGCAGTTTGGTGAAAGGCGCAATGAGCATCAACCTTGAAGTTTCTTGGGAGTGGATTTAGCAATGGACGGGGATCCAAGGGTTTGATGAGGTTTCGGCTTAAGAGGGCTTGGTAACTTTGGAGATGGGATCATGGAGCTCAGTGTATTCCATTCGGATGGGGACAGGGTGACTTTCTGGTGCCCATGATGTGGTTGGTTGAGAGATGTTGTTAATGGTTGAGACTGTAGCACTGGCCGACTTTTCATACTTTCTAGGGGTGAACAGTCTGGATACCTTCTTCGGTTCAACCTCTGTTTTAACAAGGCTTTCCTCGATTTCTACTCCTGCTTCACTGAGAGATCAAAAGTGGGGATAGTATTGTCCTCCCATTATCGCTCAGACATGGGGTAAGAAATTTTTCTTCACTATGTTGACCTCTTCTTCCTCAGATGGTCGATTGGTCATGGTAGTTGTCTACTCCCTCCACCGGGTTATGAAGTTAATAAATGATTCCCCAGGGTTCTGTTTAAGCAGGTCTAAATCATGACGGGTGACCTCAAGCTCTTCATTGTTTTTGTACTGCGACATGAATTCCCGAGCTACATCCTCCCAGTTACGGATTCTGGATTCCTCAAGAGAAAAAAACCATCGGAGGGCACTATACTTCAAAGTTTGCTGAAAAAATTGGGCCATCACTACTTCATAAGCCCCTAGTAGAGTCATGGAACGATGATAATTACGAAGATGAACAATCGGGGGTCCACTAACTCCGAACTTCTTGATATTTGGCATCTTAAAATTATTGGATAACCTCTCTTTAGGATAAGGAGATATGTGGGTGTAGTCTATGTAATTCCTAGAGATTATGACTTGGTCGAACTTCTTGGTGAGCATCTTGAGATCCTCTTTGACCTTATTCTACTCCTCCTCTTTTGGATCATCGACTATAGGCAGGTTAGCCACAGGCTGGGCAACGTTTGGCATCGAAAGCTGGGCAGGCGGCGGCCCATTAATAGGAGGGGCACTTGGAGTGTGCTGATATTCTTTGGGAACCCAAATGGGCTCGATTGGACCCATAGCATGATGGAATAGGGCCTCGGTCTCTTAAGGAATAGGAACCTAGTTTCATTTCATCTCTCAGACCTTAGTTTAGAGGTTGTCAATCTTGGACACGAGCTGAGCTAGTACTATCGTCAGATCCAGCTGTATGACTGGTACTTGATCTATATTCTCCATGGAAAGTGGATGGATTCTGGACTCGAAAGAAGTAGTAGAGGAACGAACGAAACTCCAGGGTGATTTGACAGAAGACCGAAGACAATAGGGAGCCAGGCCAAGGGCTTACGATCGACCTAAGAAGGCGTAGAATGGGATTTATTTTTATTTTTATTTTTGACAAAAAGGGAAGAAACTATTTATAGATTTTTGATAAAGAAGGGAGAAATGTTTTTGGAGACGTAACTCAGCATGATTATTACGATTATTATGTTCTCACTTGTATTTAACTCTACTAAATGCAATATCGGACTGGACCCGAGCCTAGAAAAGTGGGGTTTTTAATATATGCAAAGCTACGGCTGGACTTGTAACCATGCTCACGGATAGGGGCCCATTTTAAAAATGTGCAAAAATTTGGGTAGCAGGTCGACCCGAAATTTCGACAGAGTTTCGAGTTGAAATCGGTAATCTAAAGTGTGTGTCCTAGGTTTGACACCTATATGCGGGTATGCAGTTGGTTGGGTGAATCGTAATGGGTTCCCCCCTTTGGCGTGACTTCCATGATATACGTCTTACTCTTTTCGGCAATTGTAACGTGTGGACAAGCCATTTGATATACCTGAGTGTATGTGAATTGCCTCACTATATACCTCATGGGGACGGTACGTGTAAGAGCGAATTTGATATACTCGACGTACGTGAACGAATTCCCTGTTATATACCTCCCGTCATGACTTTGGTTAAGCGTTACGATGGGGGGGAATCGTTCGATATACGTCAAAGGTACTTAGCCAATGGAAGGTGAGAGTCATGTCGCTTAGGCTAACTGCGCCCTGCCAGACCAGCCCCCATCACGAAGTGACCCTCCAGTTACCAGGTAAAATTTGGTCAATAACAATGCTCTTTGGTGATGCCGTGTGAATCATGCATGATTCTCTTATTAGTATCTTATGATGAGAATACTTTTCTTGATTATGCCAAATAGGGAGCAAAGTACAAGTACCGAAGGTACACCAAGGTTGAGTGGGTGATGCGTGCAACATGTAGATATATGTGATCCTAGGTGCACGTGGTGTGAAGTGTAGATGGAGAATTTTCTACAAGTGTGTGAACAAATGCATAAGCATGGGATACACATGGAAAAGGGTAACATGCAGATATAGGGGAAACATAAACAAATATAACATCCATGTAAACATATTCAAGCCCTCAAAACATATCATTTCCCTAGCGGAGTCACCATTGTCGCCATCCCCGATCCTCGCCTACGGGCGGGCGCGTGAAGGGAGGATCCTCGGGTCCCGCGTGTCCCTCTTGGGAGCGCTTCGGCCGGCGTCGTTTGAGATGAGGTGTAAAAATGTAGCGAGATTTAGAGTCGTCAATCTATTTTAATCAAAACAGACAAAAGAAAAAGGGAAGCCATCCCGAAGGACAGCAACCAAAGACATACTCGTGCATACGAAACCCAAATGATTCGAGAAGGATTCGGAGGCTAAGTTACGAAATGGGAAGGTGTTAGGCACCCATTCCGTCATTTTGTTCTCCCATGGATATTTGATATTTTCCTTTATTTTCCTCATGATATGTGTGCATGTGTATATATATAGTAGAGATAGGAATCCTCGACTTGTATCGTGGGAGGGATAAAGTGAGTCATCCTTAGGAAGGTACAAAAGATAATATTAGAAAATAAGATTTACGCGATTACCCTTACGTTGATCGTTATAACGGAATGATAACGCACATGGGGTAATACGTCACTAAGAATAAGTATATAGAATATAAGAAAATTGGATTTATAGAAGATGGAAAATGAGAGAGAAAGTGAGAATAGGACTCGAGTCTCGGGTTTTACCCTGAGATGCCTAGTCTACGTAGTTCGCATAAAAAATGAGGGGGGGGGGGGGGTTATCCCATAAATCCAAATGGGGGATCTCTTATTTGTGAGTGTGTGTGTGTGTGTGTGTAGAAAAAGTGTTTTAGTTGTGATAAAAGTATGAGAATCCCTATTTGGAATTTATGAGAAAACCCTATTTTTCTTATTTTTTGGGTTTTATTTATATGAAAATAAGAGTTGTGCAATAATTCTAAATAAAAATTATATTAGGATGTGTGAGATGAGATAATATAAGTGCTAAGTAATAAACAAGTTATTGAGAATTTAAGAGAAAGTTGAGAAAGTTGAACCTTCTTGAAGATCTCGAGCTTGATCTTGAATGTCGGAGAGAAGCCCTTGCACTTATATGATGATGGAGAGTGTCTAATTCACCAAGTTTGATGAAAACTGGATGTTAGAAAGGGATTTGGATATTGAAATCACGCGGTCTTCGATAGAGGTTTTTGGGATTCGGTGATAGAGATTCTTATCAGATATGGGACCCCTTGAAAATAAGGTGAAGGCCTCCTTTTATAGGCCTAGGTCACTTCCGATTGACATAGGCCTGATCCTACCTTTCGGCACTTTCCCATAGGCAGGGTCTGGAACCTGCCATTTGGCAGTGTGTTTCAGGCTTTTTCGAAAAATTGGCTGTCGAGGGCAAACCGTTGGTCAGAATCGCACATAGGATAGACCGTTGGAAAGGTAATTTAAATACCTTTGAAAGTCTTTTGGACCAGTCCCGGGTTCAAGAGTTGACTTTGGGTCAAATATGGCTCGGAAGCATTTGTCGGTCCATTGGACGGGGAATCGTTCGTCTGCATGGTAAGTCCGAATCGTGCACGGAGTGGGTCATTGGAAAGGTTAGGAGATGTACTTTGACATTCCATAGAGTTTGACCCGGTTTGGGGAGTTGACTTTGGTCAATCGGGCCCTGGAAGCATTTGGTGACCTCTTAGAGTCAAATGGATCGTTCGTCCGCATGGTAAGTCAGAATTATGCACGAAGCGAACCTTTGGAAAGGGGTTTTAGTGCCCTTCGAATATTCATTCAGCCTTGGTCGAGCTGAAGAGTTGACATAGGTCAAACAGAGCCCGGGAGCGCCCGGTAGCCTCTGGATTAGGTTTCGGACGCAAACAGATCGTTTATTTGCATGGTAAGTCGAAATCGTGCACGGGACGGACCGTTGGAAAGGGATTTCAGTGCCCTTAGAAGATTCATTTGGCCTTGGTTGAGCTGAAGATTTTGAATTTTTGGTCAAATGGAGCCTGGGAGTGCCCTATGTCTTCTAGGTCAGTACTCGGGACATGACCTGGGTTTGTTGTGATGAAGGGAGGTACTAGGGACCTAGGAGAGTTTGGGGGTAACGGAATGGGGTGTCTATAGTACTATGGTTGAGTTTTACAACTAGAAGAACTATAATTACAACCCTTGTGACCCTATAACCAACTAGATACTCTTTCTCATCATATCCTCCGTAGAGAGTGCCAACAGCTGGAGTGTGTTACAAAACTGCGACTGGTTTTAGTCTTCGACCAAAATTTTTAAAGTTCTCATGCCAAACAATGTCTTCATTTAATGTTTGAAGCAAACTTCCTTATTTTTGAGTTTGAATAATAAACTAAGTGTTTAAAGATGGAACAATGGTGAGAAGCCTCTGATGAGTGTAGTACCACTTTCTAGGTGTGTGATGATCTAAGGTGAAAGTGTTTATGAAAATAATGGCTTAACCCACAAAATATATCTTTAAGATGTATGAAATCTAAAAATAACACAAGAACAAATTAAAAAAGAGACTTGTCCAAGGTTTTGAAAAGAATTTAAAGGAAATAAGTTCACTTTAAAATATTTTTAGATTTCATAACTATTTAAACTTAAGATATCTCAATAATATATATAAGACAAAAAAGAGTTAAAACTTAGATGAATACAAAATTCAAAAAGAAGATTTTATCAAGATATTTTTCTCTCCTAAAGTGATTCTTGTGATAAGGGACTTTTAGCAAAAATATTTTTTCCACAAAGAATACACAAAATCACACTAACACTCTCTCACAAAAATGAAGACTAACCCACTTACATATAAAACACAATATTTCAAGAGAAGCTAGGAGGGTACAAGTAGTTAAGTAGACTTACATGAAGTGATGTTGTGTAAAAGTAAAAAATATATGTTCAGATCTTTAGTTTGCACGAGTATCAAGAAAGATGTGCACAATTTCGTTCAAAAAGTGACTTTTTTGTTAGACTAACGCATATCATCGGAGTGTTGTTGTAGTGAACTTTTGTTTCATTGTAGCGATGCAATAGCGAGGATACAAAGCAATTCAAATATGAAAAAAAAATCTAGATTAAGGCTCCTCAAAACGGACACTATTGCTGTAGCGAGAGAGCGCCTCGTTGCGACAAAGGTCTCATGCGACAGACCTCAGCAGCCTTTTTGACATGTTTTTTGTAAGATTTTCAAATATAGTTTTATTTCAATTTCATAATCAAATCCAGAGATACATATCAACACAAACATACACACTCATAAAAAAGTATTTTGTTATAAAGAGAACATGTTTGAATAAAATGTATAGGAGTTTACGTGTTCGTTTACCTTCCTATTAGTGATATAAAAAGGATACAGATGAAGTTAAGGAAGTTCCTTGAATGATTTTCATGACGCTTTGTCAGAAAAACCTCAACAACGAGACTCAAAGTATAATTAATCAACGAAATTATACAATCTAGTCATATTGGGGCACATGAGTAATATGCATACTCTTATAATCTCCTTTTTTTTATCTATTTTTTGATAAAATATTCAAAAATGGAGATTACAAATATTATAGAGAAGTCTAGCAGCCTATGACATATAGAGATAAGCCAGGATAAAGTAAAAAACATCCATATATATTACTAATCCTTAAATATCAGATTTTCAAAATACCTTGCACCTGTTAAGCTTCCACACATTCTAAACAAAAGATATCTATCAATAACAATATAATGAGCAGTTTAAATAGTAAACATGAATAAGATATATAAGTGAGTCATCATTCGAAGGTGTGTATACAAGTTCTAGAAATGATAATATCTTAGTGATATATGTCATATTGAGATGTGTACTACATTTCTTGGATATGTACTCTATGTTCATTCAGTTTATCATGAAAAAAATCAATAAGTGTTCATAATTACAACTCCCTCCATAATGTAATCTTTCTCCCCATTTTGTCATGGAATTGACAATGGTAAAGAAACATGAAATTAAATAAGTGTGCTAAGAATTATCATATAATGAGGTATTTTGATTAAAATTAAGTAACGATAAAATAATTTATTCAAGGAATCTAGTCCATATTTCACTAATAAAGATAGCAAAATAACATAATCTAGCTAGAGCATGTAACACTACTATGAGTCAAGGTGGACCCTAAAATAGTCATAATGAGGTACGTGTGCAAGTTAACAAGTATATAACATGGGTTAGTAGGCAATAAATCAAGTTAGTGAATAATAAGACTACATAGTCTAGGGTGTCCCAAATAAGAGCGCAAAATATAATTAGCTAAGGATCACAAGATAAATAATCATGATAAAATTTTGATAAACCAAAGATCATATATATAAAATGACATGTATATGTCATGACATGTTCAAAGAATCCAATATTAGCTTCATCAAAATTTGTATTGCCATCTATGAGCACATAATAAAAATATCCAAAAAATTGACCAAACAAGTTGAGTTTTAAAACATTAAACAAAAATGTCTAGAACATCATACAAATCATCAACCTCGATAAGAAGTCAGCATCACATATACTTTATCATCATTGTCCATATCTTTATAAGAGTCCACAAAGTCGTCGTTGAAATCGTAGCTTTGACCGAAGATAAATAATCTCTCATCTCATAGCATCTACCTATGATAAAATAGTTGTTTAGAGCGTGGTTAACTCACAACGTGTGAGATTAGCAACCCCAACAGATATCGGAGCGATCTAACCATCATGAATACATGTATTAGAGGAGTGTGTGTCTCCACATCATGGATGAGAGGCATCACCACTAAGTCCTTGGATGAGTGGCTTTTCCACATCATCTATTGGAGGGGTTAGAGGTAACTTCTTTCGCTTCTTCCATCATGGAAAGTGAGATAGGTAATAATCTTACCGACCTATTCATTCTTTTACCTTGAAAACATGTGAATTTTCATAGAAACAAGTAAATGTTGAATAAGCCATCCAAAACAAAGAGAGGGTCAATATATTTTCATATAATTTTCACATTTACCACCATAACATTAAATTTTTTTATCCCAAATCCATGGAGATGCTCATACCAACCTCATGCAAAAATAAACAGTTATATAAGGGAATACTATTATGTTATGAGTTCTGGTTAATGTTAACAAAGTTAAGAATATGGAGAAAATAGTAAAATTCAGTGAGGCTGGTTTAGGTCAAAGAGACTTTTGGTGCTTCAGGTATCTCTCCACCTATGGTTTCGGTGACCACTTCATCCATAATAGGAAAAGAATATGGTTGGTAAGGGAAAATATGGCTAGGAATAAAAGGTAAAATTTATATCTCCCTAAGTGTAGCAGGGTTTATGGTGATGGAAACCTCAAGAATGAAGAAATTAAGACTGAACTCAGTCATCCCATCCATTATGTAAAAGTCTTTGATAGGATCTTGAAATACTTCTTGTATATCAATGCCTTGGTTTTAAAAATTCAACTAACCTCATTCCTCAAATATCCTAACCCCAGTGGCATGATTATACTTGAGATAATTCCAGTCGCTGGTGCACTCATAGTGGATAACACGTAGATGGAAGTTATCAAACCTTGAGAATTAGGGACGAGATGGTTCCCTAGGGGTATAAGATCCTGCTCCAGATATTCGTCTCTTAAAAATACCTTGCATTGTCTAAAAGGAAAGGGATCCAAAATAAATCTCAAGCTCAAACCAAAACAAATTCTTGAAACAAGTGATAGGAGTCAAGTCTGTGATCTAACTCATATAAACATGAAATAGTATAACATAAAAGTTAATAGAATAAAAAAAAATAACTCTAATGGTCTACAGAGAACAAAACATCCTTAAAATGTTAAAGAAAAAATTCTAAACCTAGAAGACAAAGAGTATACAAATCTTACAAAAAAAAGATTTCTAGAAGGAGAAATAGAGAAATCATCCAAAATAAAAGCTTTAAAATAGTCCAAAAATAAAGTGAGGACGATCGGATTTCGAAGGAGAGAGAGAAATGTAGTTTAGAGAAAGTAATAGAAGAGAGGATATGAGGGCATTTTAAAATGTACTATCATTGTAGTGAACCTTATCTCTAGTCTCGACCTTCTTTGGAGCATAGATGAAAATCATTGAGGTGAAAAACCCTTCGTTAGCCGTGTGTTTGGCTAGAGAATTTTCAACTCTCTCAAATGAGTGTTCGACTGAATAGAACAACTCACAAGATATAAAGTGATCAATCTTAGAAGATCACTTCCTAAATGATGTAGACAATGAAGTTTGGTCTATTGACATTATGAATCATCAAGCCACAGTGTAAATTATTTTTCGCAGTGCTCTATATGGAGAATAAACTAGCTAGTGAAAGATTTATAGCATGTTTTCAAGTTAATCTAATTGAGCACATTGCCGATAACTCATGTGAGAGAAAAAAAGTGTACCAATATGCGCATTTGTTCAATCAAATCAAAACAAATATCAAAATATAACTTTATATTAGGAATCTCAAACTTTAAATGACTTTATTGAAAAAGTCTCATTTTCCTTGAAAAGTAAAATCTTCAACTAACAGTTTTCTCTTCCTAATTAAGTGAGTTTTGGCTAAAACCTTATTGCACATCCTTGATGATATTTAATTTTTTGAAAGTTTAAAAATCTTTGAAGCATCGATTTAAAACAATTTTTTACATATGGTAGCGTGAACGCATTCATTACTATGATAGAATAGAATTCCAATTTTCAAAAATATTATCTTCCAATCAAAGTTATAGCCCTAACCACATCATCTCTCATGATTTTAAAATATATATCATTTTCAGCCACAACCATGAAGATGCAAGTCTCACAAATACAAAGATAAAAATGACACCCTTTCTCAATTCACATATATTTTGAAAATTCCATAAAGCATTAATTAAAAGTGTTTTGTTCTTTAGTTCATACCATAATGCTCAAAATGTAAAAAAAGTGTAAGTGAGATGAGTTATGACATTTACTCAAGATAAATTAAGCCAAAAACCATAAATTTTCAAAGATTTTGAATTCTAAATGCAGAGTTCATAGTCATAAACACAACCGAGTCACAAACATTATATGCACATAACTCAAATAGACTAGTCATAGAATTATAGCAAGGTGACCTATAAGAAAACAATCACAAAAAGTATCTAGATATAAATTATGGAAATAAAGCATTAAATAAATTACAATGAGCTAAAGAACAAGATAATAGTTCTAATAAGTCATAATCACATACTGGAACCTTCTAACAAGTGGAAGTTCAAGGGATTAATAATTGATCCGATATTATTTCCAAATGTACAAAATGTGAACGACCTTTCTTAATTCGTAGTTGTCTAGCGTGAGACGAATTGGGAGTAGGTTGAATCTTGGGCACATTAGCAATTATTTAGCCCTTTTTTCTATGAACATGCCTAGGATGTTCATGTTACTTTTCCTAGGTGTATTCTTAACTAGGATACAATTCTTTTTAGCATTACGGAAGTGCAAGTTTGATTTAAGTAAATGATAAAATTCTCTCAAGTGTACTCTCTTATTATAATGATCACATTTTTATAAACCTTTGTATGAGGCACATGAGGAGTTGTCTTAGGAGAAACCTTATCAAAATGTTTTACCTTATTTAACTTGTAACAAAAACCTTTATCATGATCCTTTTGGGGCAATAGAAACAAAAAAAGTCTTTTGAGGGTCTCTTATGATTACATGTGTGATTTTTTCTAGCATATATGTGAGAGAGAATATTCTTCCTCGTCAAATGATTTACATATTTCCCTTTATTTTGAGATATTTTGGAAACACTTTTCAAGGGTGTTGTCTCATTTGATGACAAAGGTTTGACAAAAAATTTCTCTCCTCCAGGAATCTTTAATTTCATAGAATCCGAGTCTTTTGAAGATATTCAACTTTTTTTAAAAGCTTGACAGTGGATTCATCATAAATTTAATATTAAATTTTCAAATTGTCTAATGATAAGGTCAAATAATCTATTTCCTTTATTAAATTGGAAAAACATTCATCCTCTTCTTTATAGAACTCCGTTTGGTCTTTTAGTTCATCAAGAAAATCTGGAAGGGCATTAAAGTAAAAATTAACGACTTTTTGTTTAGAAAAGTGGGAATGACCATGAGCTTAAAAGGCTTGAAAAAAATAACATTTTCTTCTTTTTAAAAAAGAAGCTCATTAAAAAGTTGGTTTTCCTCATTCTAATGGATTTAATTTTTTCAATGAATATCCCTAACAAATGATAACATTGAAGATTCATGCTCTACATTTTCTTTGATGGCTCTTTCTTTTTCTAAATGTTTCTCTCAAAGAAAGTTTTACATTGGTTTTCGATAATTTCTTGTTTTGTAAAATGAGCGCATTAAGAAAAGAATGTTGCTCAATATTTACACAATCACTAATAGTAGTCATAGATGTGATAGTACAAGCATGATTTAAAAGATCGAGCGGAGTAACAAGTCCGATAAAACATGATAATTAGATGTATCAAATAAATTATGGATGCTATTTCACATGCTAAAGTCCATTTCACAAACACTAGATCTACCTCAAGGTAATTAAACTATAAAAATTAGGTGTAGCCCTCATACCAGTTGAGAGTGGGTGTGCTCGAAACCTAAATGGATGAAAGAGACCTAATTTTAAAAAATTGTCAAAAAGAAAAAAGATTTTCTTTTAAAGTTCATGATTGGACAAAAAATATAAAGCCAAACATTTATGTGACAAATTGTTTTCCAATTAGATTTCACAAAATTTGTTTTCAATATTCAAGTGAACTAATTTAAATGCGAAGAGATAAATAATATAGCACAACACCAAGGTGTGCGAGGAAAAACCCGCAAAGAAAAAAAAACTTGGACTAACAGAAAAAAAAATGTGCATTGGTAGGGTTTACAACTAGAAAAAATAGATTTACAACCCTCATGATGCTATAATTGACTAGACACTCTTTCCCACCATATGCTCAATGGAGAGTGCTAATGACTGGAGTACCCTGCACAACCGTGACTATTATTATATAAAATCAGTATTGAGATATTTTCACGTCTTATTTAGCAATTATCTAGAGTAAACTATAATGAATATTGCCATTTATGGTTAGGACTTGAGAGGTGAGAGTAATAGAATGAGACAAGATATTTATGTAGTTCAACGCAATGAGGTGCCTACATCTATAAGCGTAATGAAGAGTTATATTGGTAATGGATTCAAGCTCTCAAGAATCTCTCTGGGGTTTTATGTATGTCGTTTTCTTTATGTCCCTACCATATGATATGAGGTTCCATTTATAGAGGGGGAGAGAAGAGGAAGAATTGGAATGCCTTTATAAGTTAGGCAGTTACACCTTTCTACATTATTTGTGATAACTAATGATGAGACACTCGTACTTAGTTGAAAGGTTTAACACACGTCCGTATATAATTAGACTTTACATATTCTTACGTGTGGCTTACACATATGCGTGATAGTTTTTATTATCGGTGCTCGATCAGAGAACCGACGAAGATAAAACATTGAGCCAAACATAGTAATAG
The DNA here is from genome assembly GCA_949130495.1 of Sambucus nigra. Taxonomy (NCBI): domain Eukaryota; kingdom Viridiplantae; phylum Streptophyta; class Magnoliopsida; order Dipsacales; family Adoxaceae; genus Sambucus; species Sambucus nigra. The sequence continues at coordinate 163,515,360 of OX422213.1, read as the reverse complement.
CGTACTGAAAATGCTCAACGAGTACTTTATGATGACAAGTGTCACAATTTTATTGGTCCATATCACACTACTGTTTTACGGTACAACAAAAGCCCCTAATACTTTATTCATAACTGGAGTGAGCAGTGTCTTGTGGAATGAATGGATGGAGTATTAACTAGTAAGTATTGATCGGTGTTGATGAAAAAAACTAGACTAGGACTAATTGATTGATCGGAGATAAATAAACAAAAACAAGTAAGACAAATAGATTTTTAAAGTGGTTCAGCTCAATGGAAAATCCTACGTCCACTGTTATGTATTGACTGCCTTGATTTATTTTTCGATCCATTGCAATGATGGTGTTACAATGTATTTATAGCCCAAGAGGGGAACTGATAGTTGTCATGTGAAAGAATGGAATGCCTTCATTTTTTAGGCATTTACATCAATACATAATGAAAATTAAATATACTACTGTTATCACTTCACTGGTTATACAAGTTGTATGACTGTTGTCGGTTTGTCGGCTGTACAGGTTGGATTTTTGGTAGTTGGCTAGTCTTTTTAGTTGGTCGGGATGCCTATTGGTCTGTTTTCCTTGTTGATCGGGATTTTGCATCATGCTGGCTTGGATTTGAGCCACAATGAATGGCATGTGTTGTTTTATAATTGGTCCACGTAAGGGGGTAAATTTTGGTATCAACAGAAGACCTCAATGTTTCATACTTGGAGCTGATGAAAAAGTGTGGAATACTATGCTTTAACAGTAGTTCGGGCTACTTGGTCAGCTACAGACCTTTTAGACTTGTGAAATTTATCCACTTAATTGATAATTTTTAAGTACGAATGGCAATTTTGTAAATATTTCAAATTTTAGTGAACATTTCTGGGGTATCTTTGTCTTTTCCCTTTTAGCCAAAGTAAACTCTACCATCCTTCACTTTAATCATTACTTTTCCTAATTTTTGAGGTGACTTATAAAAAGAGCGATAAAACATCGATCATTTCTACCTCTTATTTCTGCTTCTACTTCTGTGTTCTTTGATCTTTCGTGCGATCGTTTTCTTATGTGTCTTCAGTTCTTGCTGAATCCTTAAACCTTTGTAAGAATTTTTCTTCTCTTCTTCTTTTTTTCTTCATCCTGGTTTATTCTATCGAGTAGCTTGATAAGTTCAAAATTGACTTTAACATTCCATCTTGGGTTGTACTGGAACATCCCACTTTTCCTTCTGATTTTTTCTCTCTTGATGAAGGCCATTGGTTCCCTTCCATTTTTATTGCTAAATGTGGGTTCATATTTTCACCCAATCGCCTGTGTCTGGAGTTTTGTCAATGTTGTGACGTTGTTCTTGCAAGAGTGGCTCCTAACAGATGGAGAGAAGTGAATTGAGTATATAGGTTCATTCAAATCTGTGGAACCCATCTAGGAATTCAAGAAATATTATTTTGTTATAAATGGGTAACTAGTGATACCACTTATTATTTTGAAACTAGGGTAGTTAGTAAATCTTTAGTAGTTAACCTCCTTAATTTTAATAGGGATTATTTTGATCATGGCGTAGTTGTAAAAAATTAGAAACACGTCCCTTTAGTTGGAGGTGCTAAATATCAAGGAACTAGATGTCCGCTCTTTGGCAACGGAATAGGTTGATTTATGTTTTAGTAATTTCCCCTGATTACATTTGATAAAATGTCATACTGATTGTTGCTTTGTAAATTAAATTACAGTCAACCCTAAAAGAAAATCCCCCAAAGAGGGTGAAGTAAATTTAAAAGAATTGAAGTTTATCTAAGGGTGCTTCACAAGACAGTTGCTGAGGAGCATATTATATCTGATTCCTATTTACTTCAATACAGATATACCATTTCTTGATTTATTTCCAGATATACTATTTTTCCTGTTCTGGTGATTGATCTTGATCAAGAAGTTATTGTTGAATCAGACACTTCTCTTTCTAAAATCATGAAGAAAAGAAAATTTTCTGATCTTCTTAGTGGTAGCACTTCTGGCTCCCAAGCACCTGCTGAAGGAGACAAGAAAAAAAATGAGGGATGTTATGAAGGCCCCCAGTCCCAAAGGACCCAGCCCCCAAAGACATATCCCCCAAGGACGCAGCTCTAAAAGATGTTGAAGTTCCTTTGAGGAGACTTAGGAGAGGGCTTGCAGAGAAGAAGGTCGACTAGGTGACTGATTAAATGTTCTTGGTTGAATTACCTCTTCTGATGTTATTGTAACACCCCGTCTAATAAAATACCGGGTGATCAATCCTATACCAAATTAAAACATGAGTCTCATATAGTTCATTCTCAGCATCACTGTCGAAGACCAATTAATTACTAATAACCTATTAGGCTGGCGTCAAAATTTTACTTAACTAATATTTTGAAACAAACCATTCAATTAAAACATTCACAGAGTTAATATATGCAAAACTGAAATGAAATAGAATAACCGAACACTCGATAACATAATACAACCAAATCGAAAACAGTCCGAAATGGCAGTAAAAGAATAAATAAATATAGTTGGTCTATCGGCCCGAATGTTTCTACAATATCTAGTATCAATATTACAAGGATAGAAGCGTCTACAGTAAACCTGCATGCATCCACAACTGTTGCAGCGAACGTCTGACCCGAAAGAATCTACATCCAGGTGTCCCTGTGCCTGGACACCTAATATATATATATATATATATATATATATAGTAAGAGAGGTAAAATAGAGAAAACGGATCAAAGATCGAGTTTGAAAATATTTAGCAACTGCATAAATGCCATATTTCGAAAATATGAAATCTCTCATATTTAAATTGGTATTGCACTCTCATGGGATACCCCTCACCCCTCTTCTAATAGTGCACACCTATCGCATACCTTATTAAGCAACCTAGTTAAGATACCTTTCCTAACTCACTGGTTTCACCCATCTTCTAGAAATCCTCCTAAACCCGAGTACTAAGGTGTAAACTTCTCCCCATTCCCAACATTGCTCTACGTTCGTGCGTGGGGTGTCTCGCGAAGCAAAATCCAAACAAGGAACCCCCCGATACACAACTACCCAACATTGTTGATCTTTGGGATTCATTTGGCCCTCATCACATAACTTATATATATAAACTCGTATATATATATATATATATATGTGTGTGTGTGTGTGTGTGTGTGTGTATAAACCTTTCATATTCCAAAACTTTCACTAGTTAGAATACAATTTCTACTTTAGTATATAAAATCTCGTATGTATATACTTCTCGCTTTATTGTACAAATCACAATTTAAGTCCGGAGAAAATCTCCCGGAATGAGAATAAATCCTTATTCATTTTTCTCTTACACTAGTTAAAGATATATGATATCTTGTCCTCATATACAAGTAATATACTATACACACAAGTATAATAACCATTCACTGAGCTATAACTCGAGGATGCAGTCTTATAGTGCCTATCCGAATTCGGGTTTACTCACTCAACCACGGTACCAAGCCAGACTCACTCATGGTCAACGGTGGAGGCGGTTATGTTCCCTCTACATGTGGAGTACACATATCGCACTAGAATGCGGGACAATATGGACTGGCGATATACTCTTCCTGCCCCTCAAGCAAGGGGATTCTCCCACATCGCACAACCTCCCCGGATCACACTAGAGAAAAATATATAATCTTTAACACCCTGCCCAATCAAATAAAGGGTGATTAGTCATGTACCAATTTAAAATAGAGTGTTCGATTGATTCATTCTTAGCATAACTGTCAAAAAACTTTTTAACACATTAATCAGCTAATATAAAATTAAGGTAGGTGTCAAAACATTTCCAATTTTAGTAAAAACAAGTAAATCCATTTTCATTCAATCTTAAAATATAAACCATTCTACACACATAAGAATATAATAAATACTGAACATGAATCAAGTACTAAAATAAATAATACTGGGTAAAACCTGCCCGTTCAAAATTCTAAACCATAAAGTAAACTGAATACAATATCTCAGATCAAGGACTAGAAGTGAGCGACACATGACCTAAATGAGAAGTCTAGATGAAACTTAATGGATAAGATAGATGCATCTACGGCAAAGACCTACAGCTTCCACACCGGCTGCAGCACATCTGACACTCCAATCTCTAATTGTGGTACCCCTGTGGCTGAGCACCTGATATATAAATAGCAAAAGAGAGAAGAGATACAAGAAACGGGTTAGAGCCTGAGAATTAAAAATGATTTAGCAATTATTTAAAACTGGTTCTTAAAACAAGTCTTATACGTATGTTAGTTATCGAACTCTCACACGAGTTTCTCACCTCTCATCTATTGTGCACGCCTAACGTACATATAACCTCCTCCTAGTTATACCACCCAGTCTAACTTGTCAGAAACTATAATAATACTAACTATGCTCACTAGTAGTATTTCCGTATCACCTATACAATACGCTATTCAAATAGTTTATCACACATACTAAGTTTCATTATTCACCATTCGAATCGTTAATCTTTTATCTACTAAGATTATTTTATTTCTCATTTTCACTTTATCTACTAATTTCACAAAGTAGAAAGTTCCCCAAGTACACTCATATATATATATATATATATATATATAGTCTCATCATCCCTATATATATACATTAATCCTGCACCCTTAGGTTAAGACCACCTGGCGCAATGTAATTATTATTATTATCACCAAGTCTACTAATTTCACACAGTAGAAATATTCACAAGTTCACACACACACACACACACACACACACACACACACATATATATATATATATAGTTACATCATCCCTATACATATATATATACTAATCCTCCATCCCCGAGCTAAGACCCATTAGTGCACCTATCAAGAGAATCCTCCATCCCCGGGTTAGCAACCATTAATGCACCTATTAAGAATAATCCAGCATCCTCGGGTTATTACCCATTTGTGCGCCTAATAATAATCACCCTTTGTACCCCTGGGTTATCACCCATTAGTACACCTATCAAGATAATCATGCATCCCCGGGTTAGCACCCATCAATGCACTTATCAATAATAATCCAGCACCCCCGGGTTATCACCCATTAGTGCACTTAATAATAATCACCCTTTGTACCCCCGAGTTATTATCCATTAGTACACCTAACAATAATATCCTTATACCCCAGGGTTATCACCCATTAGTACACTTAACAATAGAGTTTATGCACCCCTGAGTTATCACTCATTAGTGCGCTTAACTATAAGATTCTTTTACCCCCGGGTTACCACCCATTAGTGCGCTTAACAATAATATCACATAATAGGTATACACACATCCTATTATAATTTATAGGTATTTCTCCAACCTACATATATACTTCTCATATGTATTTTACTCTCAACACTATGTATTGTATAAATATTTAGATTACTATCTCTCTTGTAATGTCCAAGGTACATTCTCTCCACACCGAAATAATTAAAGTATTAATTATCACTTACTTTTCAGAAATTATGTCTTATTTAAGTTTATTATCGGGCAGTTTCTCTCACTCCAATAAATCGGTAAGCTCAAAACTGGACTCTAAGAAAAATCCACAAAAAATCACTACGTCGCTCGAACTAGAAGGGTTGTCACTCGAATGATTGCCACGTGTCATTCGAGCGACTTCGCGTGAGATACATGTATCGCTCGAACGAGATTTCGTGCGACTTCGCACAACGCGCACTGGTTCGTCCCCTTTGCCCAAAAATCAATGTTTTCACCATTTTTGAACCTAAAAAATCCCCTAAGATTCAACACCCAACACCTCTTCATCAATCCAAATTAATCCATAATAGGTTATATAACATTCCTAACATCCTATGGTCATTAATTCGTCATCAATCATCAAAATTATATGAAATCCCTAAATTAATTCATACGAACCCTAGTTTCCAAATTTTCAATTAAAGAACCTAATCAATCCAGATTCGTTTATCAATAGATAATTCAATCTCGTGATTAATCCTCTATATACATGAAGGAATTTCAACCACTAATTAACCGAGTCCTTAATCAAAATTAAATCTCCAATTTTCACCCAATCAACATGTAATCATGATTAATTTCACCTACTCTAACATGAGTATGACTGTTGCTAAAAGAAAGCACGTAATAAACACTTGCCTCGAATATGACGGTCTGATCTGTTGGTGATGTTGGTGTATATGTGTTCCTCGTCTTCTGATCTATACGATGGTGGTGACAGCGATGGAAGATGATGCCTAAAAGCTTTGGCTCTTTGGGATTTGCTCTCCCTCACTATTTGTGACCCTCTCTTGAGTTATGTGAATGTGAGACCTAATTTCTCCCACGTAACTGATAAAATAAACTCCCAATTTTCTTCCATTTAATTCCTCCAAAATTAAAATTACAAATTTACCCCTATGGGGTGCCAGTTTCGCCTAAAATCTCCCGGAGTCGAAATAAAATACCGGGTAGTTTTTCTGACTATATCAACCCTCCTGGATTCAACGGCGCACTCAAAATGACCATATGAGTTAATAAAAATAAATTCTCTTTTTATCCCAATCAATTTGTCCCGGCACGACTCACACGCGTGTCAGACTTAAATTACCAAACTGTCATATTTCTCACTTCCGAAAATTTATCAAATATCATAATTCCATATCACATATCACACAGTAATATTTAATAATTCACAACAATAAGTATTAACCCTTGGCATGCTAGTTAATAATTATTTTAATACGGATTATTAACAATTAAATTATTTAAATAATAATAAATTCCATATCACTTTTTAATTCAAGTAATCCAACAATAATAATAAATTCCATAATTATTTAAATCATAAAAAATACGGGGTGTTACATACTTCCCCCCTTAAAACGGAATTTAGTCCCGAAATTCTGAAAAAAAAAGTATAGCAAGTATAGACAATGTTGAGTATAAGTTGTGCATCACATCATTGCGCTCCCAAGTAAAGTACTCCGTACCACCCATATAGTACGCTATCAAATACCCTCAATAATGAACATTCCACATGTGTTTGTTTTAAACTCCATGTTACCCTATCATGTAGGCTCCTCCCTAAGCCTTATCGTTTAAGTTTGGCTACTTACTATATGTTAGATATTCACTATCTAGCCTTCTACTATTTGCACCTTAGTAGATTTGTCCTCCTTTCAGATACATACGACTTCGTCTCGTGTCATTCGTACAAGTAAATTGGCTGTGCAATATATATTTCACACACAATATATACGATAATATTATTTATTTTCCAATATTTGTAATCATAATTGGCCCCCCACCTTGAACTATCAAGTAGGACAATAACAAAGTTTACTGTGCCATACTTCTACTGGCACTCTGCCCAAACGTGAACTTATAGGAGGTATTTGGACACAAACTCCACTAGTGGTAGGTACTGCTATCGTCCTCCCCTAAGATTTAAGGATACACATAAAATTTTGCTCTCATGATAATCATAATTCACTACTTGATTCAATTACCTAGGGCGCGGCGCCTATTCACCCTACGCCTTGCGCAACATTGTACAATTGACATGTAATTATCTTACTTCAAATATCGTATACCTGGTATGCTGATGTAGTAGGGGTTCACTCAACCACCCCACTAGTCATAACTTATTCAATCTTTCAATGGCATCATTACTCTGTTCAGAATGATGCCAAGACTAGGCGACTCTACTAGCCTTAAGTCATAATGGAATCATCAACTCTCAATTATATTCCTTTATGGGTACAATAATCAACGTACATAACTTATGTACTATCAACCAAACTTCTCGCCAACTCCCAACGTTCGCTAGTTTCATAAACAAGGAACCCCCCGATACACAACTATCAAACCTAGTCGGTTGTTGAGGTCCGTAAGGCCTTCAGTCTATACCATGTACTTTCCCACGATATCCATATTTGGACATAAAGTCTACTCGTCCACTCTCATGACCCAAAAATATAACATGAAGCATAGCGCTCTTACTATTCCAAGTACTTGGCGCTATAAATATATAACGACCTATATTTCGCTGCTCGATAAGAATACAATGTATTCTAAGGCTTAACAGACAATTAAATTCCTATTCATGGGAATCACATATAATTAGTTAACATACTCTCTGAGGTCTAGAACACCATGCAGGTTTCATCTATACACATATCTAGGCCCAACCCTATTTCAGGTGGCGCTGCACAAAACAAAAATTACTCCGTCTCGGGGTACCCGACATGATAGTCATAACACTAAATTTACAATCGTCCAAGAATACGATAATTAATCACTACACATTACCATAATATATTCTACTAATGTTAACTCAATGCAGTAGTAAATTATAACAACAAAATATACCCTTAGGGCCCACCCAGTTCACTCACGGGCGACGTCAAAAAGCTCCTCTATCAACGAGAAATACGTCTATAATAAGACTGTTATAGCTAACGTTCCCACTCAACTCGACCTGCACGCGATTTTTAGGGTTTCCAATTTACCTATAAGTTGTGACATACTTAGGTCACTAGAATTTATCCCTTATTCCCAAGAAAAAAAGCAAAACCTCACCAGTCTCGCCAAATTACGGGGTCTCAGAAGTTGTATTACAACCCGACCCATGAACATCTGCAATCGTTATACATCTAGGATTTCATCCAATAGTTTGTCCCCTCTCATTGTGGACAATTTATTCCATCATGTGGATTTCACGCCCATTATTGAAACATTGGCCCAAAAATCTCTAGAACTAAATTATGGCTCTAGTGAACTCCCATTTACATCCCGGGCCCCGTTGACCCTGACATACTATATGCCATTCTTAACAAGAAATCCACTAGTCTAGCCTAAACCCATCACTCTCAGTTTGTAAATTCCCTGGGCCTAATTCTCTTGACCCAAATTCCTTTCCTGGAAGTATCACTCCTCCAGTTGTTATGCCTAATTGGCATGATTTACCATTTTTTTTAATCTCTTCGGTCTCACTTCTCAATCCCGAACACGTTTAACACTTGTAGTTATACTTCCTTCACATAGGGAAACTACACGAGCCATTTCCCCGACACTGATCCCACTGACCATTTTGGAATGTCCTTCCCTCAGACCGACAGTCTTAATTCATAATTGTTCTTCCGTTGTCCCTTTGGGCTACGCTGGCCTTTCGGAACTCTGGTTGGCCTCCATGGCCTTGATTGACTTCATCGTCACTTTGTAGCAAGTTAATCAATCAAAATCATCATAATGAGTTCCCTATTTGGAACACTCTCACGTAGTGTTTCAGTAACACCGTTAAGTTCAGTCTTGCCTTCCATCCATATTCTCTAACCCTCCTGGATCACTTCTTCTAGAAAGACTGCAATAACTAGTAACTGTATAACCTTAACGACATCAACATTAGTCATTCTAGCTGGATTTCTCATCCATGCTCGTACACACGGTCCTTCTTTAACTATAATCCCTTATATAATTTTATGTCCCCTTTCTAGGTATGAAGTTTGTTATGAAATTCAATCTTTCTCTCACGATTGGTCTCTAGCTTACTCACAGTGCTAATTTTCAAATTTTCACTTCTATTTCTATTAAAACCTCAAATCCAAGAGCTTACGATCAAATCGTACTCAAATTTCTTTTTAAATTTCAAACACATTTTCTACACGTGGTTATTGATTCTAATCACTTTATGTTCCTCTTAAGAGCTACCGATTAAATTCCAAATTTAATTTTGAGTGTCGTCACATTCCACTCTACACAACTTCCTTCGAATTTTCTTCTTCTGTTGGACTTTTACAATTTCTCTCTTTCTTCTCTGCATCTTCACTGATGGTTTTCACAAGAGTCCCTCTAATTTCCTCATTGATTATGATAGGTGGTCCTGAAATCATTCCACCATTACCTATGAGTATGGCCTGGGAACCCACCGTTCCCGACCGATGGTTTCTATTATCACTTACTTAACTAATCCTCATGGTTATTTTTGTTACGATCACTCTTTCCCGATTACTCTATGTATTCTGACGAGTTTCTTCTCCTGCATTACTTCTTACGGCCTTTGTTGGTCGTACCAAAATTCTCGGTGTTCAAATCACACAAAATTTTTTATAATGAGTCACATCCATTATACTACGCAGCAGGAGAATGTACGCTGCATACGTAAGGAAACACAACAACCCTATCATAAGGCTTTACACCAAATAATGCTACGTCGAAACGTAATAAGCCGCACAGATCCTAAAAGACTATAGAACCTAATGCTTTGATACCACTTGTGACAGCCCACCAATTCAAATAAAGGGTGATCAGTCCTGTACCAATTTAAAATAGAGTGTTCGGTTGATTCATTCTAAGCATCACTGTTGAAAAACTTTTTAACATATTAATCACCTAATACAAAACTAAGCTAGGTGTCAAAACATTTCCAATTTTAGTAAATCCATGTAAATCCATTTTCATTCAATCTTAAAATATAAACCATTCTCCACACATAAGAATATAATAAATACTGAACATGAATCAAGTACTGAAATAAATAAGACGGGGTAAAACCGCCCAGTTCAAAACTCTAAACCATAAAGTAAACTGAATACAATATCTCAAATCAAAGACTAAAAGTGATCGACACATGCCCTAAATGAGAAGTCTAGATGAAACTGAATGGAAAAGATAGATGCGTCTACTGCAAAGACCTACAGCTTCCACACCAGCTGCAGCACGTCTGACACTCCAATATCTAATTCTGGTACTCCTGTGGCTGAGCACCTGATATATATATATATATATATATATATATATATATAGCAAAAGAGAAAAGAGATACAAGAAACGGGTCAGAGCCCGAGGTTTAAAAATGATTTAACCAGTATTTAAAATTGGTTCTTAAAACAAGTCTTATACGCATGTTAGTTATCGAACTCTCACATGAGTTTCTCACCTCTCATCTATTGTGCACGCCTAACGCACATCTAATCTCCTCCTAGTTATACCACCCAGTCTAACTAGTCAGAAACCATACTAACACTAACTATGCTCACGAGTAGTATTGTCGTATCACCCATACAATACGCTGTTCAATTAGTTTATCTCACATACTAAGTTTCATTATTTACCGTTCGAATGGTTAATCTTTTATCCACTAAGATTATTTTATTTCTCATTTTCACTTTATCTACTAATTTCACAAAGTATAAATTTCCTCTAGTACACTCATATATATATATATATATATATTTTATCATCATCCCTATATATACACACTAATCCTGCACCCTTAGGTTAAGACCACTTGGTGCAATGTAATGATTATTATTATTATCACCAAGTCTACTAATTTCACACAGTAGAAATATTCAAAAGTTCACACACACACACACACACACACAAACACACACACACACACACACACACACACACACACACACACACATATATATATATATATATATATATATATATATATATATATATATATATATAATCATGCACCCTCGGGCTAAGACCCATTAGTGCATCTATATCAAGAGAATCCTGCATCCCCGGGTTAGCACCCATTAATGCACCTATCAATAATAATCCAGCACCCCTGGGTTATCACCCATTAGTGCGCCTAATAATAATCACCCTTTGTACCCCCGGGTTATCACCCATTAGTACACCTATCAAGATAATCCTGCATCCCCGGGTTAGCACCCATTAATTCACCTATCAATAATAATCCAGCACCCTAGGTTATCATCCATTAGTGCACCTAATAATAATCACCCTTTGTACCCTCGAGTTATCACCCATTAGTACACCTAACAGTAATATCCTTGTACCACCGTGTTATCACCCATTAGTACACTTAACAATAGAGTTTCTTCACCCCCGAGTTATCACTCATTAGTGCTCTTAACTATAAGATTCTTGCACCCCCGAGTTACCACCCATTAGTGCTCTTAACAATAATATCACATAATAGGAATACACAAATCCTATTATATTTTATAGGTATTTCTCCAACCTACATATATACTTCTCATACGTATTTTACTCTCAACACTACGTATAGTAAATATTTAGATTACTATCTCTCTCGTAATATCCAAGGTACATTCTCACTATATAGAAATAATTAAAGTATTAATTCTCACATACTTTTCGAAAATTTTGTCTTGTTTAACTTTTTTATCGGGCCATTTCTCTCACTCCAATAAACTAGTAAACTCAAAATTGGACTCTAAGAAAAATTCCCAAAAATTCACTATGTCGCTCAAACTAGAAGGGTTGTCGCTCGACCGATTGCCACGTGTCATTCGAGCGATTTCACGTGAGATACATGTCTCGCTCGAACGAGACTTCGCGCAACGCGCACTGGTTCGTCCCCTTTGCCCAGAAATCAACATTTTTCGCCCTTTTTTGACCTAAAAAAACCCAAAGATTCAACACCCGACACCTCATCATCAATCCCAATCAAGCCATAACAGGTTATATAACATTCCTAACATCCTATGGTCATTAATTCGTCATCAATCATCAAAATTATATCAAATCCCCAAATTAATTCATACGAACCCTAGTTTCAAAATTTTCAATTAAAGAACCTAATCAGTCCTGATTCGTTAATTAATATATAATTAAATTTCATGATTAATCATCTATATACATGAAGAAATTTCAACCACTAATTAACCCAGTCCTTAATCATAATTTAAATCTCCAATTTTCAGCCAATCAACATGTAAATCATGATTAATTTCACCTACTCAAACATGAGTATGATTATTTCTAAAAGAAAGAAAGTAATAAACACTTACCTCGAATATGACAGTTTGATCCGTTGGTGATGTTGGTATATATGAATTCCTCATCTTTCGATCTATACGATGGTGGTCATGACGGTGGAAGATGATGCCTAAAAGCTTTGGCTCTTTGGGATTTTCTATCCCTCACTCTCTGTGACCCTCTATTGGGTTATGTGAATGTGAGACCTAATTTCTCCCATGTAAGTGATAAAATAAACTCCCAATTTTCGTCCATTTAATTCCTCTAAAAATTAAAATTACAAAATTACCCCTATGGGGTGCTGGTTTGGCCTAAAATCTTCCGGAGTCCAAATAAAATACCCGGGTAGTGTTTTCTGACTATCTCAACCCTCCTGAATTCAACGGCGCACTCGAAATGACCATACGAGTTAATAAAAATAAATTCTCTTTTTTATCCTAATCAATTAGTCCTGACACGACACACACGCACATCACACTTATATTACCAAACTATCATATTTCTCACTTCTGATAATTTATCAAATAACACAATTCCATATCACATATCACACAGTAATATTGAATAATTCACAATAATAATTATTAACCCTTGGCACGCTAGTTAATAATTATTTAATTCAGATTAATTAATATTAAATTCTCACTTTTCAATTCAATTAATGCAACAATAATAATAAATTTCATAATTATTTAAATCATCAAAAATACGGTGTGTTACATAATTTGGCTGTTCCAACCCTACACCAAAGGAAAGCCCGGGGAAACAGCCTCTAAAACACAAATATGTCAATCAGACACACACACACACACACAGACACACACACACACACACACACACACACACACACACACACATATATATATATATATATATATATATTCATATCATATTATATATACTATAATCACATCGTGGATATAATCTATATCACTCCTCAATATATAGGTGGCTATAATTGCCAACTCATATAGCAATAGCGAAACCCAAATGTTCCCATTCGTAATAGTATAAGTATTTACACACTTAAAATACTAAACCCATAAGTATTATCTTACTTAAATATAACTCGTAACTTAATCACTTTTAAGGTTGTATCTATGAACCCAAATATACCAATTCATACTCTCTAAATAAGTATACTATCAACTTAACGAAATTTCATAGGTATCGCACCACCTATAATAATCGTCAATAGACGTACCGGAAAATCGCTCTGTCACCTCCAGCCTATATCCTCAATTCTATCGTAGTCACCTCGTAGGTTTTACATCCAAATATAATCGGCATACAGTTACATCTTATATGAGCACAATTATATATATAAAATCGACCTCCAAAATACCACCCCGAGTGTTACTCTCCCCGAACAGCCCTAAATTAAGTCTTGGATTTTTCTTCTAACTAACCCACGGTATAAATATCCCCCAAGTAATAATTTAGAAGTCTCCAAACTATTTTTGGGAACTCCAAATGTCCAACTCCACTCTTTCTTTCTTTTCCTCGAAAATATACCTTAAGTACCACACAATTACTGCACCCTCCTAACCCCAATATATTTCCTTAAATGGCTAGGTATAAATTTCCCCTAGTTGGATTTTTATTTCCTCAAATAAATAGGCTAGAATTGAATTATTTGGGAATCATCCCATATACACTTCACAAGCCGAAACTGTCAAAAATTCTAAAGGGTCAATCGATTGACCGAACAGGGAAACTTCTTCTCCGAGCTTCTGTTTTGGCCATTAAAGCTTTCCCCAAGCTTTTAAATCCTATTCTATCATCATCCAACCTCAAACCAATATATATACATACCCATAAAAAGGGTTCTAATCATCCTAGAACCCATAACCAACAACAAATTTAAATAAATTCCTAAGTTTCTCAAATTGTATATTATCCGGGGTTTATCCGTTAAACTTCCGAAAAACCCATTTTGATTCGCGAAAACCCATCCCAAAAATCATTATAGTTTTTACACACCAACTATGATATGAGAGTTATGATTAAAAGAATAAAGCAAGTAAACACTTGCCTCGTGGATAAAATTCGACGACCTCGAGTCGAATCCCGCGGAGTTTGGCCGAAATCTTCCTTTTCTCTCCTCTTCCTTTCTTCTCTTCTTGTTTCTCTTCTTTTCTTTCTTTCTTTAACTCTCCCGTGCCTTATATTGCGAGAAATAAGGGGTTGTCCCTTATAAACCCAAAAATGACTCGTTTACTCAATTACGAGTCCCTACTAGTCCAAAAATCCTTAGAACCTAAACACTACTCCCGGATACTCTATTCTGACTCTCTCGACCATTTCAAAACTAGTCGCGCACTCAAAATACCCATCCAAGTCACTTAAATACAAATCATTAACTAAACCAACACATAATAATACAGGTTTTCTAATTAAAATATCATCCTTCGTCACTTTATCCAATTGCGACATGAAATTAAAATGGTACAACTCATTTACTTAATCCCAAAAGTATATGTAACCCACATCGAAAATTCTTTAATCCTCATAGACTGCAAAAATTATTATTCACATTAATTCCACAAATTTCCAATTACACCCATTTATGAAATTTAATTTTCCATAAAAGTACGGGGTAATACATTCTCCCCCTTACAACGAAATTTCGAGCCCGAAGTTCGAATACGATCGGTACTACCGACCTAGGATTGCTAGTCACACTTCTTCCTACACATAAAAATCAAAAGGTACTAACCTAAAGGGTACCCTACCGTACACTTGTTCACGGTACCCACATATATCAAGGCTTATATTCTAACGCACTAGCTTAACCACAAGCTAATCTAAATTTCCATATGTTATAACGCTACCTCGTCGTAATATCAACTATAACAATGGCGTATCTCACCTCGTGCTTCAATAATCGCCGCTCGAACGTATATATCTCATCGTAGAATCATGACTCTAAATGCCCGCTCATCTACATCGGGACATCTAATTTCATCAAAAAGGAAATTACACTAATGCTTGACTACTCCCATCAGTCTCATCGCTTATCTTAGGTGTACTGACTCTTATTGTACCTACACCATTGGGTCATCGCATACCTCCTATGAAATTCCATTTAACCCATTCCAAGTCCAGT
This sequence comes from Sambucus nigra, assembly GCA_949130495.1. Taxonomy (NCBI): domain Eukaryota; kingdom Viridiplantae; phylum Streptophyta; class Magnoliopsida; order Dipsacales; family Adoxaceae; genus Sambucus; species Sambucus nigra. The sequence continues at coordinate 163,499,516 of OX422213.1, read as the reverse complement.
TATAACTGCCTTACAGCATAATCTTCAGCTTTATATACTGCGTCCCTTCTATTTCGGGTGATATATACAATAAACTTACTAAGGTGCCCATACACATTTTCAATTTGTGCCTATTAGCATAACCAATATAAACGTTCGACAGGTAACACTCTCTCTAAATAATGGGCCTCATTTCCTCGGCTTAGTACTAGCACATGGGTTTTCCTAACCCAAAAAATTTCAAAATTCAATCCTTCCTATACCTAGAAATCCAATCCTTCTTAAAGTTAACCCATTAATCTTCTCATGGTTAACTCACCCCAATCTCCTTATATCGACGCCACAAGTCCTTCTGGACTTAATTCCTAATAACCCTATGATCAAAGTGTTTCCTACACACATAAAAATGAATACTATCCTAACTATATCCCTAGTGCCCAAGACCTATCTCAATTTTTGACATTCGCTTAGTTTCGTGCGTGGGACGTCTCACAAAGCCAAATCCAGGAAAGGAACCCTCCCATTACACAACTTCCTTGCATCATCGATCATCGAGATGTAATGGCCTAAGGCACACCAGCGGGACGTTCTAAATCCTAACTCACTAACCTACTAACGTACTTCTACCACTATGTCTTTCCATCTTAGGAAAATGGAAAGTCTAATTAATCGGGGCGCTTATACACTACACAAATGTTACGAACATTCTACCCAAAACATATTTCCTGTGAATTAGTCTTCTATTCAAGGCCTAGATATAATCCTCAAATCCATTTCCTTAACCTTACCTCACCCACATACATGCGGTGAGATAATCATTCCAGTGCTTTTCCATAGACTTCAATTAACATAAGCAACCAATCATTACACGGCTCTCTGTCAATAGTGTTTTCTCCACACTAGGTGACGTTTTGTCAAAACCAACCTCCTTTATCCCATAACATCTCTCCATTCCCGACGTCATTAAGGTTCATGCGTGGAGCATCTCACAAGAGAAATCCAAACAAGGAACCCCTCCTATACACTACTACTTAACTTTTTGGTCGTGGAAGTATGTCAGCACAAAACATGTAAAATAATAAATCCTGCATACCTTAGATCATATATATGAGGTTCCTATGCACTAAAGTCATGCTAGTGAAAATTCTACCCACCGAAATTCCATCTAGACGCATAATAAAGGCGAGCTTAACCTGTATCCAAGTGAGATATCGCAACAACATCTTGTTCCACCCTGGAACCACGGATACGATAGTCTTACGATCATTAGACTTCTATCGCTCCGATAATCCAAAAATACAGTACTCTTACAATAGTACTATACTCGTATAATACAGACAAAACGAGTAGTACAAACCAGATATAAACTCAAAATATCAACACCCATTTCCATAATGAATGAAGAAAATAGAACCCCGCTATCGTGGAAAACATATAGACATACACTACATAATGCTATCGATACTACCAGTAAACTCTAATCACACACACGAAATACCGCGACTCTATCTAGCTATGCAAAATATACCTCCTTCATCCGAAGCAAAACTCATAACATCATTATTGCCAATCACCCTGGACACTTTAATCGATTCCCTGACATAGTACACTTGCCCTAATTGAACCAAAAACTACTTTAATCAATGCCCCATCTAGGCACCCTACTCCTGTCTTTTAACTCAACTGGGCAAGGACTAATTGTGTGGTTCTACACTCCACATTGTAAAGTTCCCCATCTCTGACCATCCTGACCATGTTAAGGTTATCACTATCTCAGACTCTATAGCCTCGATCCTGACAATCACCATCATAGTCCCATTAGCTTACTCGTCAAAAGGAAACTCGCTATCGTGCTCAACTACCCTATTGCAATAAACTCCCGAAGTGGATGTCCACCAATGGGGTTCCACGAACACAAATTCTCCACAAGTGTTAGGAACACTTTCTATTGATCCTATCATTCTTCTGAAGGACTCCCTCTTCATTGTACCTACCTTACTTTGGTACAAGGTTCAGTTCTCTATATAACTCTTTATTCACTATCAGCCTCTGATCGATCCTTATATGAATAATTCAAAACTGCATTCTTTTCATTCCTGTTAAATCAAAGGAACTCGCGGTTAAAAACAACCCGTAAGATTCCTTTATGAGCAAAACATACTGGTCCTTTCAACATGGAGATTACCGTTCCCACCATTTCAATATTTCTCCCACAAGTGAAAAAATTTCCTCGAATTTTTGCATCTGGGCAATTCCATGCCCTGCTCTAGGCCAAAGCTTCTAATCCCTATACTTCCATTAAATACAACTACACTGCCTTTGCATGACTTAACAACGTATGGTCATTATCAAAGACCTTTTTGAATCTTTTCCCAATTTGACTTCACTGGCTAATTCAACTTTAGCACTATTCTCTACTGTAGCGGTACTGTAATAATTATAACTATTATACCTTAGTATTCATTGCAATAATCCTTAAAAAATTCCACAAGGAGAGTGACCTCTACTGCGATCCTAGTCTCCGACTTCAAGTAACCGCTCCAGCTAAGCCCCACCTCCTGTCGTCCTTATAACGGCCTTCCTTGGTCTCTCATCATTAATTAGCACACGAATCTTGAATGAGCGCCCAAAAGATTTACTCTAATCTTACATAATAGCAGGGGAAGGAAATCTCACAAGAGGAATCAACAATCCTAATCATAGGGCTCTATATCAAATCGAGAGCAATGTTGGAAGTGTACTACTTCCGCAAAGATTCCTAAGGACACTAGAACCTGATGCTCTGATACCATCTGTGACACCCTGCCTAATAAAATACCAGGTGATCAATAATATACCAAATTAAAACAATAGTCTCATATTGTTCATTCTCAACATCACTGTTGAAAACCAATTTAATTACTAATAACCTATTAGGATGGCATCAAAATTTTATTTAACTAATCTTTTAAAACAAACCATCAAAATAAAACATTCACACGGTTAATATATGCAAAACTGAAATGAAATAGAATAACCGAACACTCGATAACATAATACAACCACATCTAAAGCCGAACAAAAAAGGCAGTAAAAGAATAAATAAATACAGTTGGGCTATCGGCCCGAATGTTTTAACAATACCTCTGAGAGTGCGGAAGCCCCTAATTTTTAAATTCAAATATAATGAAATGGTTCAAATTTTAATTTTTCAAAAGTTATTTAAAATTTTCTTTTCTTAAAGAGAACAAACCAACTTATGAAAAAATTAAAACTAAACGAAAAGTGAAATTAAACTACACACACAATTTTCATTTTGACTTAAACACACATTAATCCAATTCAAGTTAAACTTGCATGTTATCAAGATAAAGTAATTTTACACTTGAATTAAATTGAACATACCCAAACATTAAATTTGCACCAAATTAAATAGATTTTGATTTTGAACTAATTTTATCTTTTAGTCCTAAGCATACATCTAGGTGATATAGCAAGATAAAATAAATATCAATCGCACTACGCTGGATGTACGAGGAAAACCCAAATGGGAAAAACCTCGGACGGCCCTAGCCACGAATTCACTAAGTATGGTAATTTTTACAAAGACTCGACATAAGAGGACTTACACAAACTGACTTGAGTCCGTCCAAGCCTTGACGCGCTCCTTCGGTCTTCAACCTCCGCCTAGTGTATAACCGTGGACTCCTCCACAGTCTCGAACTCCATCGATGGGGCTATGGTCACCGTCAACCCACACGCGAAGCCTTTCTTCGAGTGAGAACACCGCAATAAAATTTGCTCCTTATTTTTTGGGGTAGAGAAGAACCCAAACTCTCTTCTTGTTGGTGTAGAGAAAACCAGGTGCCAAAAGTCTCCAAGAAAGGATATATCAATAGGTACTTGGAATAAACTAAATAAATGGGTGTGTATGTAATTTTTGATGAGTTTAATCCATAAAAATCAAACACAAAACATGGAACTTTTTCTTAAAAGTTTTGCTCTCAAAAGACTCTTAGAATGTGAAAAAGTTGTCTTCAAAAAGTTAGTTCCCGCACTTAAGAAGTATGTCAAAAAGGAAGTGGGGCAAAGTAGTGGAAAAGTGGAAAAAACTGGCTTAAAACTGTTCCCGCTGTTTTCTCGTTAGAAATCTCGTTCGAACGAGACTTCTAACGAAGAGACAGAAAGGAAAAAAAATTCTCGTTTGAAAACTCGTTCGAACGAGAAGTCGTTCGAACGACCTATCTAACGAGATCTCAGGCCATGGTTCTAGATAATTTCGATACGAACGTGTGGCCGCCAGTTTCGTGTCATTCTGATTTTTTTTTGGATTTGATATGATTTTTTTACTGAAAGGTGTCCGAGAACAAAATATTTAGAATTATGAATTCAAAAAAGTTTACAAAAAAGTTCTAACACCCAAAATAAATTTCTAACATACACCCAATAAATAATGTTCCAAGCTCCTATATATATATATATTAAAAATGCATTCATACCTTAGGAGCAATGGAACCATGTTGATGACGTAGAAACGAGGCACAAACACACACGGCATTAGATGAAGCTTTAATATCTTGGCCGCTACGTCTTCAACAAACACGTCATAGGCTTGAATGGATAAACTTGAACTCTATCCTATGACTAAAATGTTTTTGTCCGGAATTGAGCCAAAAACTACAAAGGACTCAATTGGAAATTTGTGTCCTTACAACCTCCTATCTAGATTACAAGGATAGAAGCGTCTACAGTAAACCTGCATGCATCCACAACTGTTGCAGCGAATGTCTGACTCGAAAGAATTTTCATCCAGGTGTCCCTGTGTCTGGACACCTAATATATATATATAGAAAGAGAGGGAAAATAGAGAAAACGGGTCAGAGCTCGAATTTGAAAATATTTAGCAAGTGTATAAATGCCATATTTTAAAAATATGAAATCTCTCATATTTAAATTGTTATCGCACTCTCATGGGATACACCTCACCCCCCCTTCTAATGGTGCACACCTATCGCATACCTTATTAAGAAACCTAGTTAAGCGACTCTGCCTAACTCACTAGTTTCACCCATCTTCTAGAAATCCTCCTAAACCCGAGTACTAAGGGTTAAACTTCTCCCCATTTCCAACATTGATCTACGTTCGTGCGTGGGGTGTCTCGCGAAGAGAAATCCAAATATGGAACCCCCCGATACCCTACTACCCGACAATGTTGATCGTCGGGATTCATTAGGCCCTCAACACATAACGCATATATAGAAACTCATATATATATATATATATATATATATATATATATATATATATATATATATATGTATATAATGTTCATATTCCAAAACTTTCACTAGTTAAAATACCATTTCTACTTAAGTATATAAAATCTCGTATGTATATACTTCTCGCTTTAATTTACTAATCACAATTTAAGTCCGGATAAAATCTCCCAGAATGAGAATAAATCCTTATTCATTTTTCTCTTACACTAGTTAAACATATATGACATCTTGTCCTCATATACAAGCAATATACTATACACACAAGTATAATAACCATCTCACTGAGCTATAACTCGAGGATGCAATCTCATAGTGCCTATTCGAATTCGGGTTTACTCACTCAACCACGGTACCAAGCCAGACTCACTCATGGTCATGGTAAAAATACACAATAGTGGAGGCGGTTATGTTCCCTCTACAAGTGGAGTACACACATCGCACTCGAACGCTGGACGATATGACCTGGGGATATACACTCCGTGATCCTCAAGCCAGGGGATTCACCCACAATGCACAACCTCCCCATATTGCACTAGATAAAATATATAATCTGGTTGTTCTGACCTTACGCCAATGAAAAGCATGTGGAAACAACCTCTAAAACACAAATATACCAATCACACACAGATATATATGTATACATATCATATTATATCTATTGTAATCATATCGTGTATATAATCTATATCACTCCTAAATATATATATGGCTATAATTGCCAACTCATATAGAAATATCCAAGCCCAAATGCTCCCATTCGTAATAGTATAAGTATTTACACACTTAAAATACTAAACCCATAAGTATTCTCTTACTTAAATATAACTCGTACCTTAATAACTTTTAAGGTTGTATCTATGAACCCGAATATACCAATTCATACTCTCTTAATAATTATACTATCAACTTAACGAAATTTCATAGTTATCGCACCACCTATAATAATCGTCAATAGACGTACCGAAAAACCGCTCCGTCACCTCCAGCCTATATCCTTAATTCTATCATAGTCACCTCATAGGATTTACTTCCAAATATAATCGACATATAGTTACATCTTCTACACACAGAATTATATATATAAAATAGCCCGCCAAAATGCCATCCCGTGTGTTACTCACCCCGAACACCCTTAAATTAAGTCTTGCATTTTTCTTCTAACTAACCCAAGGTATAAATATCCCCACGAGTAATAGTTTAGAAGCCCCCACACAATTTTTTGGAACTCCAAATGTCCAACTCCATACTTTATTTCTTTTCCTCAAAAATATACCTTTAGTGCCACACAATTATTGCACCCTCCTAACCCCAATAAATTTCCTTAAATGGCTAGGTATAAATTTCCCCTAGTTGAATTTTTATTTCTTAAAATAAATAGGTAGGAATTGATTTATTTTGGAACTATCCCATATACACAACACAAGCTGAAACTATCAAAATTTTTGAAGGGCCGATCGATCGATGCTTTACCGTCGATCGATCGATCGAACAAGGCAGCTTCTTCTCCGAGCTTCTCTTTCGGCCATTAAAACTTTCCCCAAGCTTTTAACTCCTATTCTATCATCATCCAACCTCAAACCAATATATATACACACCCATAAAAGGGTTGTAATGATTCTAAAACCCATCACCAACAACAAATTCAAACTTTCGACCCCGTTTATCCGTTAAACTTTCGACCCCGTTTTGATTCACGAAAACCCATCCCAAAAATCATTATAGTTTTTACACACCAACAATGATATGAGAGTTATGCTTAAAAGAATAAATCAAGTAAACACTTGCCTCGTGGATAAAATCCAACAACCTCGAGTCGAATCCCGCGGAGTTTGGCCGAAATCTTCCTTTTCTCTCCTCTTCCTTTTTTCTCTTCTTCTTTCTCTTCTTTTCTTTCTTTCTTTCACTCTCTTGTGCCTTATATAGGGAGAAATGAGGGTTTGTCCCTTATAAACCCAAAAATGACTTGTTTACTCAATTGCGAGTCCCTACTAGTCCAAAAATAGCTGGAACCTAAACACTACTCCCGGATACTCTATTTTGACTATCTCAACCATTTAAAAACCAGTCGCGCACTCAAACTATCCATCCGAGTCACTTCACTACAAATAACTAACTAAACCCAACACATCATAATACGAGTTTTCCAGTTAAAATATTATCCTTTGTCGCTTTACCCAACTGCGACATCAAATTAAAATGGTCCAACTCATTTACTTAATCCCAGAAGTAAATGTAACACACATCGGATATCCTCTAATCCTCATAAACTCCAAAAATTATTATTCACAATAATTCCTCAAATTTCTAAATACACCCATTTATGAAATTTAATTTTCCATAAAAGAACGGAGTATTACAGTTATTCCTCCGATAGTTATTACCCCTGGTGGGCCAGGAAGTTGATCAAGTCTTGTACTCTTCCAGACCACAGGGGGTGGATGCCATGCTCCCCCGAGCGAAGGTTTCTATATTGGCTGCTCAAAGGCTTACATGTAAGTAATTTCCATTTTCTTGGTTTAGTTGTCTTTTATATTTATCATATACCAATCATGATATTCTTTTCTTGCAGTTCTTGGTGCACTTCAATAATATGATGGAGAAGGATGATGCAATTTAGGATTCTTCTTCAAATGATGTAGAGGAAGATTTGGCTAGTTTGAAGAAGTATTTGCTCAATTTTTAACAAGACCTAGAGTCTGAGAAGAGTACTTTGGAGGATAAACTGAAGACAGCTAAAACTTCTCGACATGCGTCTGATGAAATTGCCCTTAAAGTTGACCGCAAGGCCAAGGAAGTTGAGCGCAATGTAAAGGAAGCTGAGCATAAGGAAGAGGAAGCTAAGCGCGTGACAGAGGAAGTTGAGTGTAGGACTAAGACTATTAAAGAGGTTGTATCCTCAGCCAAATCTAAGAGAAAGTCTATTATAAAGGTGTCTTTCAATGCTAGCTAGGACAAGGGCTAGAACTCTGCTCAGATTGAGTATGCAAAATAAAAATATTTCAGAGATGGTTGGGTTGTTTCCCTTTAGGATTTTAACACAGTTGACGGCTTTGAACTTTTTCAGACACATACTCATGGTCCTCCTCCTACCATTGAGGATAAGATTGAAGATGAAGTTGGTTCTGAGGAGTCTTCTCTAGTGGTTGAATCTGCTGCAACCAACCTACAATTACTGAGTCTTCTCTTCCTCAATCTGAACACACCGAGCAATTTCAACCTGTAGCCCCTTATTCTAAGAAGGTTGATATTGATAGGGAGAAGGTGTAAATTTTTTCGGCATATACCATTTTTCTTTTTTTTTTCTTTTCTTTATCTTTATTGTATCTGAACTTCTTTTTATCAATAAAAGAAACCTTTTGTTCCTTTTTGTCTCTTGTTGATCATTCCCGTTCTTCATTCTTGTCGTTGATTGGTGGTAATTTCTTCTTGCGAATTTACAGCGAAGATGGAACAACTGTCTTCCAATGATATCAAGCTATTAAAGAAATGCAATGCTTTTTTCAAAACAGATCATAACGACTTATCCAAAGAAGAAATTGTTAAGTTTCTTGGTGACGATACATCAGAGCAGGCTAAAGAGGCCTACAAATATTTGAAGTACTTACTTGATAAAGAAGTATCAAATAATGTTGTTTATTTTGAGATAATTGAAGAACATCAAGAATAATATAAAGAGTCCACTGCGTTGTTGCACAAGAGCTATGAGCAAAAATATTGAAGCTTGAGTGTAGGTCGGGGTTTTGACAACTTTACTTATGTTTATAACAAAAAGGAAGCTTTACTTAAGCTTAAAGTTTAAGAAACTAAAACTGTTGCCAAACTTCTGGAAGAGGAGAATAATAATTTGAGGGATGAATGCTCCTGGAGTTCTTATTGCTACTACTAATGAGGGATACTCCTTTCAGAGGCTGAAAATGCTACATTAAGGGATGACATGGAAATCTTAAAAAAGATAAAGCTTGCCATCCCAAGTAAGGGATAAGGTTGGTCGAGGAACTACATAAGAAATTAAGACTCAACATGCCCTTGTCAATCAAGTTGTATAGTTAAAAGCTAAATACCGGGTTATTGTTGAGATGTCCCAGAAGCTGCAGACCTTATCTGAACAATTATTCACTAAATATTCCCAATTACAGGCTAAGGATGGAATATTAAAGAAACTGTGGTTTCATGTTGATAAATTAACTTTTGAACTCCATAAGCAGCTAAGAGAAGTTTGTATGGATGGGTATAATAAAGCTCTGGGGCATCTTAATAATAGACTTCAACGGGCTAATAATGAGTCCTATAAATAGGGTTGGATGAAAACTTTAATCGTGATGAAAGTGGATCGAAACAACTCTTTGTGGGATTGGTATGACCAAGGATTGCTAGAGCTTGATAGTCCTCCATTCAAGTTGGATGCTAACTGGATTCCTGTTCATTGTATTCCTTAATGTTTGATTTCAAAATACTTAGGATATTACGAGCTACATGATGAACTAGAGATTGTCCAACCTCCTCGTCTGCTTGATCATTCTAGTAGAAGCGATACCAAGATGCTTCAGAATTTAACTTCATTAACTCTCCTTATACTTTGGATAATCCTCCAGCTAGCATGAATCCTATTTCTAAGGCCGAAGGAAAACGTCTTGTAGAATAAGGCTTTGTTTTTTTTTCTTATATGTTTAGGCAGCAATATGTAATCATTTAATTTAATGAAAAGATTTATTTTATCAATCTTTGATTGTGAATGGATCAACTTTATCAACTTTTAGTCAATCTCTATTGTATGAATGTCTTCTTAGTCTTTGACTGTGAATGGATCAACTTTTAGTCAATCTCTATTTTTGGATCGACGATTTGTCAATCTATAGTTTTTCACCGATTCTATTGATACCCTTAGGATTATCCTAAGTACCATACAAATTACCAATTACCAATGCATCACCATGGTTCTAATAATTTACCTAAAGTTTTAGGTAATTACATTAGTTACCTTGGTTCCTATGCGTGAGTGGAACATTTGTCCATATTTTAGTCCAGTTTAGATGAAAATTATTCATCCGGATTTTCGTTAACCAAGCATTTGGGACTTATAATTTTGCCTTGCATGGTTTTTTATATATTTTACAACCAACTTTGTTAGTGCCTTTATTGATACCGACCAATATTCCGTAGGTGGTTTATGTTGACAACCAACATTGTTGGTGCCTTTGTTGATGCTGACCAACATTATTGGTATTTTTGTGTTGACCAACATTGTTGGTGCCTTGGTTGATGCCAACCAACATTATTGGTGGTACATTTGAAATGTTTGTAATGTAGTTCATATCACTAGTACTCCAAAAAAAATAACAATTTTGGGGAAATCATATTCTCATTAATATTAAAATGAACCGAATACAACATGACTACATCATTAATAATACTTCCTTAAGTGTTCTGCATTCCAGAGATTCTTAAATTCTTAACCTTCCAAAATCTCAATTCGATATGTTCCTGGTCAGATGACTGTTGTAATGTGATAGGGCCCACGCCAATTGGCTTCAAGTTTATTATTCTTCCGAATCACCTTTTTTAAGACATAATCACCCGATTTTAAGTTTCTCGGATATACCCCCTTGTTGTAGAAACATGCATTACATTATTGATAGGATGGGTTCCTTAAAGTTGCATGTTCACGGACCTCTTCCATCATGTCTAAGTCTAGCCTTATCATCAAATTAATGACTAGGTTATTGAAGTTAAGAACTCTATACGTAGGTAAACCTAGATCAGTAGGAACTACAACCTCAATACTAAATGCTAACATGTAAGGAGTTTCCCCAGTAGCTGTTATAGGGGTTGTTCGGTAAGCTCACAACACAGAATGCAGTTCATTGATCCAATTCCCTTTAGCATTTTCCATCCTTTTCTTCAAACCATTGAACAAAGTTTTATTAGTTACTTATGTTTGGCTATTGTTTTGAGGATAGCCAAGAGCAAAGTGGATTTTTTGGACATTGGATTGGGTACAATAATCAGCAAATTCATCGTTATCAAATTGTGTGCCATGGTCAGTGATAAAGGTGTAGGTAAAGCCATACTTACAAATATTATTCTTCCAAATAAAGTGATACACCTTCTCATAGGAAATATCGATCAAGGGTTCAACTTCCACCCATTTAGTAAAGTAATCGACAGCTACAACCAGGTACTTGAACGTTCCTCGAGTGGTCGATAGATGCCCGACCAAGTCAATTCCCCACTTAGCAAAGGGAAAAGGTGAAGTAATTTATGTTAAAATATCTTGTGGTGTCTTTCATATATTGGAAAACCTCTGGCACTTATCACACTTCTTGGCAAAAGCTGCATAATTTGCTCGCATAGCGGGCCAGTAGTATCCCTGTGTGTTGATCCTTCACAAAAAATTTCATCCTGCTATATGGGCTCCACAGGACCGTTCATGGACTTCCTCAATCAAATCCTTTACTTCATCTGAATGCACACATCATTGTAGACCAGTAATTAATCCTCTTTTATATAACACGCCATTATCTAGCACATATCTCGCAGCTTTGTATTTCATCTTTTTAGCTTTAAGTAGATCGACTGGTAGAATTCCTTCTTTAATATAATCTCTTATAGGATCCATCCAAGATGTCCCCATATCAACTGCAATAAAATTAACGACCAGATCTTCCTCAATGCGCCTATTAGCAAGTACATCAATAGGAATAGTTCTTCGGAGCTCAGTTCTTGTTGCTGAAGCTAGCCGAGTAAGTGAGTCTTCTCTAGCATTTTCCCATCTTGGAATTTTAATCATATGGACATCTATCTAAGTGGTAATTATCTCCAAGGATTTAACCAAGTATTTGGATATCATTTCTCCTTTAGCGGCATATAAGTTCAACATTTGATTTACCACCAACTCTGAATTACCGTATACTATAAATTGCTCGGCATTTAGGATTTAGCTAGATTTAAACCAATACTTACAGCTTCATACTCCGCCTCATTATTGGAGGCTTAAAATTGGAATCATAGAGAGTACTTTATATCTAATTCATCTGGAGTATTGAGAATGATTCCATCTCCATATCCAGTTGCACAGGATGACCCATCAACATACAGGCTCTATATAGGAATATTACTGTCAAACGCTTGGTTTGTCAGAATCCCTTGTTTGAAGATTTTATCCTTTACCTCCTCATATTTCTTTCTCATCTCCTGTACTTTGCTGGAGGATTTTTCTTGATTAGTGGTGACTCTTTATGTAGTTTCCCTTGCTTGGATATGGTCAGGCATATCTTTAGTAGGTTCGTTGATTTCTGAATACTATTCGATGGGAGTCCCTTATTGTTTGAGAATTTCTAGGGAAGTGAATTATGTAATAAAATTTGCCACAGCTTGACCTTTTAAGGTAGACCTTGGTTCGTATACAAGGTCATATTCTCCCAACTCCACAGCTCAATACATCAATCTCCCAAATTTCTCTAGCTTATGCAAAGCTTGCCTCAGTGGCATGTCCATATATACCACTATGGTGTGAGCTTGAAAATACGCCTTTATTCATCTACTAGACTCAATTAAGGCCAATGGTAACTTCTCTAGTCTAGGATATATGACTTCTGCTCCTCGAAAAGCTTGGCGAGTGTAATAAACTGGCTTTTGAACTCCAATATCTTCCCTAATCAAGGCAGAACTAATAGCTGATTCAGATACAACCAGATACAAGTAAAACTTTTCTCCCAATACTGGTAAGGAGAGTAGTGGGGGGTGCTCTCAGGTAATTCTTCAATTCCAAAAATTCTTTTTCACAATCATCATTCCATTCAAAGGTTTTTTTAGTACCTTAAAGAATGGCAAACATATATCCGTTGCTCGAGACACAAATCTGTTGAGTGCTGCTATGCGCCCTGTTAGCCTTTGAACATCATTTTTACTAGTCGGGGATAGCATTTTTATCAAGGCCTTGATCTTATCTGTATTAGCTTCAATTCACTTTTGATTTACTATATACCCAAGGATCATTCCCTCCTAAACTCCGAAGATGCATTTGTTCGGATTTAACTTCATATAGTTCTTTTTTAATTGATCAAATGTCTAGCTGAAGTCGATAATATGATCAGCATCTTTTTTACTGTTAGTCAGCATATCATCAATATACACCTCCATGTTCTTGCCTATCTGCTCCTCAGATACTCTATTCACCAGTCTTTGATAAGTGGCACCTGCATTTTTTTAGACCAAATGGCATAACATTATAGCAATAAGTTCCTCGGGGAGTAATAAATGTAGTGCTTTCTCTATCATCTGACTTTATTTTGATCTTGTTATAACCAGAATATCCATCCATAAAACTCATCTCGTGCCCTGAAGTAGCAGCCACCAATTGATCAGTTTGTGGTAAAGGAAAATGATCCTTTGGGCATGCCTTATTTAAGTTAATAAAATCCACACACATCCTCCACTTATTTTTTTTTTTCTTGATCATAAGTACGTTGGCTAGCCAGTTCGGGTACTTCACATCTTCATTAAAGGAAGCCTTTTGAAGATTTTCCCCTTCTTCTTGTATAGTCTGGTTCTTTTTTAGGCTAAAAACTCTTCTTCGTTGCTTTACAGGTTTAACCTCCCTAATCACATTAAGCTCATGGCATAGGAAGTTCGGGTCTATACCTGACATATCTTCATGGATTCATATGAACACCTACTTTCTTTGTCTCAACAAGGCCACCAACTCATGTTTACGAATTAGATCCAATGAGGCTCCTATTTTAGTGGTTCATTTTAGTTTATCGTTATCCAGAATAATGATTTATGTTGCCTCCATCACCTGGCCTTTTACAAGCTCAGATTCGTCACTTGGATCTAATGTTTCAACCTCAAATTCGTTGTTCGTCTCAGATATATCCACTTAATAAGTGGTGGTTTTTTTTACTTCTAGCATATCTTCTTCCTCGGTAGATGAATAGTAGCATTCCCGAGCTACTTTTTGATCTTCTTTTACTACTCCCACTCCAAAGTTGGTCTGGAACTTCAGGCATTGATGAATAGTATAAGGTACAACTTTGAACTTCTTCAGACCCACTCTTCCCATGATCATGTTATAGGAAGAATGAACATTTTTAGCCATTATAAAGAATCTCATTTTCTCTGTTTTATTCTCCGTCCATGTCTTGATCGACAGAACTAGCTTGATTGTTCCCATTAGAAATACTTTCTCGCTGGAGAATCTAATGAGTGGCCTATGGTAAGGCTCCATTTGGTTGAGTTTCAAACCTAAACTATCAAAACATGGGTAGAACATAATGTATGTCGAAGTGCCATTTTCCACTAGTGTTCTTGTGACAAGTACTTCTTTTATCCCGACTCTGATCACTAAAGGATCATTATGAGAATATAATACTTCTAATAGATCTTTCTTAGAAAAGAAAATCATGACCAGATCCTTGTTAACTTTCGTTGGTCGGTATTCCTCGACGAGGTTGATTCACTGGATATAAGAATAGGCCTGAACCTTATTGAGGTAAGCCTTCCTTTCAGCTGTATGATCTCATCCTCCTGCATCTCCGCCTGTAATCATATGGAAATCAAAGGATCCAAAACTGAGTGTGAATACCTCATGCTCAGGTTGTCTAGGCTTCTTGGAGAGATCAAGATCATCTTCTGGATCATTGTCATGTCCCCTCTTCTTATCTTCTATAGGCTTAACAGGTGATTTATATCTCTTTCGACCTCTACCTCTAGTTCTTCCATCAGCCCGCCGATCAACAAATCAGTCTAATTTTCCTCTTCGAATGAGTGCCTTTATCTCATTCTAGAAAGCAATACACCGGTTGGTCGTATGACTATGATTTTTATGAAACTCGTAGTACTTGGACTTATCCCTTTTATCAGCTGGTGACCTTAACTTTTCAGGCCAACTCAAATTATTATTGTGCTTGATATCTTCAAAAACATGATGTATATGCACCGCTAAGGGAGTCTAATTGATAAATTTTTTTAGCCGATCTAGGCTTTATTTTTCTTTTGAATTACAACGCTCATTGTGATTGTTGTGCTCCTTCTTATTCGACTTCCCTTCTAGATTTTCTTCCACCTTTGCATCTGAATTCTTTTTAGCGGCCATAACTTCCTCAGTGTTCATAATTTTCGTTGCTTCATCATCAATTCCGTCATCGTCTTCGAGGGAACTTTTTCCAAAGTATAATATAGTTTGTCGGGGAGTAAACCACTTATGAGGGCCGTGATTGGAGTATTCTCTTCGTAATCAATGGCTTCAAATTTTTCATTATTGAAATGGTTGATATAATCCCTGGTACTTTCCCCGCCTTCTATCTCACACTAAGCAAATGAGCTACTCACTTCACTGGTTTTGCTCCAAAGTAAAAATTACCAATGAATATCTCGACGAGCTATTGGAAGTAGGAAATCTTCCCCCGAGGAAGATTATTATACCATATTTAAGCAGATCACATGATTGTTCCTGAAAATTCCATACACCTCTTATCATCATGAATATCATAGATATCAGTCGCTGCTTGGTATTGTTCTATATGAATAAATGGATCAATATTCCTATCATGCTTTGGAGATACTACTCGAGCTTTAAACTTTATCGGCGTTGGGAAGTCTACAATTATTTGCACAAAGGGAGATCCCTTAATAAAACTTCTCTCGAGAGGATTCTTGGCCTTGGACATTTCTCCTAACCTTTCTTCCAAACTCTAAATGGAACCGTTCCAAGCATCACTGCGAGCACTAGATCTATGGGTGGCTTATTTTTTGTGCTGACCAATTGATCGTACTGAGCTTTCTTCTTGCGAACCTTCTCTTTAACTGAATCGAGCAGTTCGTCAAGTGTTCAATCTGGATTGGGCCGAACCTTCCCTCAGTTCTCTTGCTCGTTGAGTATTTCTCGCTGCAACCCAGAGGGAATTTCCCTTGGATCCCGAACGGTCGAAAAGAGAGTCCCTACTAAGACTTTCTAAGGAACTTAACCTTTCTGGGATGAGGGACTATCCATAAGAGGAATTATTAATCCTGATAGAAGAAGTTTCTCTGGGAAGGAATGCAAGATCTCTTGAAGTTTGAGAATGTCTATGCCCAACACTCCTTATTGGAGGTGGTGGCATATTCCTTTGATTAAATTGGGTTGGGACTCCATCTTGTAGAGTTTGGCCTAACTGTCGTATCGTATCCTGCATAGCCTTTTCACCCTTGGCCAAGCTAGCCAAAATTCTAGTCAAATCATTATTGTTTGGAGGGGAAGAGGGAGTAGGCAGAATTCCCTCGTTCCAAGTGCTTGATTTAGGAATTTCAGCCATGGATGATGAATGAGTGAAAACATTTACCAATACGTTCCCACAGACGGCACCATTTTGTTGATGCAAAAAACTAGACTAGGCCTAATTGATTAATCAGAGATAAAGAAACAAAAACCAAGTAAGACAAAGAGATTTTTAAAGTGGTTCGGCTCAATGGAAAGGCATACGTCCACTGTCATGTATTAACTTCCTTGATTTGTTTTTCGATCCCTTTTAATGAGGGTGTTACAATGTATTTATAGCCCAAGAGGGGTACTGATAGTTGTCATGTGAAAGGATAGAATGACTTCATTTTTAGGCATTTACATCAATACATAATGAGAATTAAATATATTATTGTTGTTGCTTCACTAGTTATATAGGTTTTATGACTATTGTCGCTACATTGGTTGTACAGGTTGGATTTTTGGCAGTTGGTCGGGCTTCCTTGTTGGTTGGGTTTTTTCATCATGATAACTTAGATTTGAGCCACATTGGATGACATATGTTGGTTTATAATTGGTCCACGAAAGGTGGTAAATTTTAGTATCAACAATCGGGTCCATGGAAACTTGGTCACAAGACTTTTTTTTTTGCCTTCATTTTATTGAGGTTGCTTGGTCGGTAGTCGATCTTTTAAAATTTGGCATTTTTAGGAAATGATTTTTATGCTTGATATAATGGCAATTTTGTAAATATGGGCAAAAATTGCAAAGCATTCGGCCATTGGTTACCCATTATTTTTATCGTTGAGTGTGGGGTTACTTTTCCCCCTAATCATTCGTTTATGGAGTTTTGTCAATACTTTTATGTGGTTCCTCCCCAAGTTTCGTCAAACATTTTGAGAATTATTAATGGGGTTCACCGCATTCATGAGCAATATGGAACACACATTGGAATAAAGGAGTTAATTTACGGCTACTAATGAGGTACTACTAACGAGAAAATTTAATACTTGAAGATGAGGCAGTCCAACATGGCTCTTGTCGTGAATCTACCTAATTCTAATAAGGATTATTAGGATTACGGTATAGTCATAAAGAATTGGCAATTTGACTATCTTTCTGGGGCTATTGTGTATAGCGGCCCAAGTGCTCTCAGGAAGGCCAAGGAATAGGTTGGTACATGCATACACATTTTAAATGTTTTTCCTTCTATTTTTTTCTTACTCTATAGTTGAATATGTGTCTATGATTTTTATTTTGAAAAAACGAGTAATAAGAAAATCCCCCCTATTTTCGAAGTTAATTTTGTTGATTTGGAAGTTATTTGGTTATTTTGGCAATGATTAGTTACTGAAGATTATCCAAGGTCCTCTTCATTCTTGCTTAACCACCAGAGTTCTACTACTACTTTTTTAGATAAACCAATTGAGTAAATACCCTCCGCCCCCATCAGTTTGGATGACCCTACCTCCTCCTCCTTTGATACCTCATGATCTAGTTCAACATTCTCTCATAGAGAAAATGATAATTTCTCGACATAAAGCATAACTTCCTCCTTTGAGACTCTAGACATTTATTTAGTGTCAAGCATATCCCTTCTAGATACATGGTGAAACAAAATCCCTAATCTCCGTACCAGAACCAAGTCGCCTGCCCCAGCGAGAAAAAGCCTGAAATTGGGGGTTTTAATCACCCTGGCCTTATGGAAAAATCCCCTTCCAAGGACTATGAACCTCTTTCTAAAAGGTTAAATAAGAATCTAACTCCTCTTATAGATATGGTTGGAAATAAACCTATTAATAAGGGCAATGGTATTTCTCAATCTATCGCAGTTAATCATGAGCTTGCTGACGAGATGATAAGTGCTGGAGTTCTCCTTGTCGATGAAGCAGATGCATATTCTCTCCCTGATTTAAGATTAGTTGAACACGAAAATCACCACTTTAACCTTGTAAGTTGGTTTTTCTAGTATATGGTTATTATTTTATTTCTTCATTTTTCTTCGCTAAGTTTCTTTTCTGAACATTTTCTCAAAGTTGCTAATTGATTATGACCATCTTCTGGGGACTAATGATAAAATGAAAGAGTCTTCTTCTAATGTTGAGGCGGCCTTTAAAAGAAAGCGCGAATCTTTGAAAGCCACTGGTCATGCTAATGAGGACAAGAAGAATAAGAAGAAGCTGGAAGAGAAGGTTTGGTTGTTAGTGCAGGAGAAACTTTCGACGGATAATGTTGCGACCACCACCAAAGAGGGGGATGAGGATGATAGGAGGGTTGTCGACCAAGATAGAATTTAGGTGGCAGATGAAAAGGCCAAAGATTCCAAGGATAATTATGATTTCCTATCCATGTTTTTTGAACATAACCCTCCAATAATAAACATATGGATCTACTAATGGAAAGTACTTGGCCTTGCTCCTTTCTATGATTTTTGGGTTTATGAGGTTTTTTTTCTACAGTTATATTGAATGTTTTTAATTCTCAAAATTTTTCTTTATCCGAAAAAAATCCCCAAAGATTCTAATTATGTTAATATTTGTATTCAACCGTCTTAAGAATGACGGTACATCATTCTCATTATTTGTTCCATTGAGCTAGTACTTTCATTGTGTTAGTGTTTTCATGTTTTTGACATTTTATTTAGGATTAGGGTTTGCAACAATTTTAGATCACTTAGTGCCTTTTCTCTTTCAATATGTAACAATATGAACTATTATTGGGGTTTCTAATTTTGAGGTTCTTAAACTATTGTTTATTACAAATATCTATATTCATCTTAAGTGAAAACTATTCTAGGTGTATGTTGTTGAAAACTAATTTAGGGTAATTCCTTAAATTTATGATTAATGATTACGAAATTTTATCTATATTGTATCATTTTTGTAGTTTATATAGGTTTGGTGTAGTTTATGTTATTTGTTGGGAAAATTTTACGAATTTAAAGCTTGATTAATGAGTGAATAGGTTTCCTAGGTGTGTAATGTAATTTTTTCCTTTTAAGGAAAAATAGATACAATTTTTATTAATATATCATACAAATTGTGGTAAAATTTGGTTTAGGATGGGGATGGAAGAGAAATAGGTTTAGGACGAGGCTAGCAGAGAATCACGTGATAATGTCGAGGTTGTACATTGCATCAATCTTTTATATTATTATAAAATGATTGCTTACATAAATTTTTTAGTGCTTATGTTATGTTATATTTTTTTCCAATAATGATATGCGATATGAAGAGCATTTTATTTTTAGTGTTTACTGAACATTCCTTATTTATTTAGAAGTTCATATGAATTGTGGTCATGCTTATTCTTTTAATTGAATAGAGAAAAAAATTTCGTAGAACAATAATTCCACTGTGCACAGCATAATCAACATTCGTAGTTATTAATTTCTACTATTTTAAGTGTAGTGTGAAAATTGAAAATTTATGTACTAGAAAACGAATGTATAACTATTAATTTAGGACAGAGAGATTTTTTTTACTAGAATGTAAGTGCTATTTTTAAAGGAATTTTTCATAAATATAAATAGCTTTATACATTAACTTATTTCTTACTAGAACGTGGGTGTTATTTTTATAGAAATACTTAATAAATCTACACAAGGTTATAAAGAGATTTTTGCACAAATTTAGTTTTTTTTTGTTCAAGGAGTAATATATCATAGACTCAATGGTGTACTTTTCAATATATTTAATCAACATTTACAAAACTTTAGGTTATACTTTTATTTTTGTTAAAGTTAATTAATTATTATTCATGTGCAAGATAGTGAAAGTAATTTATTCATTTATTTAATAGTCTTTTTTTCATGTCATAATGAGTTTCAAGTAGTGAATATTTTAAATTATTGCTAATTTTTATCTCTACATTTGATACTTCATCCATCTCGATAAGTGATTTTTTTACATCAATTGGTACTGCTATGATTTTTGAAACGATTGCCCAAGTAAGAATTTACTATGGTGCCTAGGTATTTGCACAACTGACATCTTCATCATCTTCAATAGATTACGGGTGGCTTAAGATAATTCTAATAAAAAAACGTATATTTGAAATGTCTTG
The DNA here is from genome assembly GCA_949130495.1 of Sambucus nigra. NCBI lineage: Eukaryota > Viridiplantae > Streptophyta > Magnoliopsida > Dipsacales > Adoxaceae > Sambucus > Sambucus nigra. Next base: position 163,478,999 of record OX422213.1, on the reverse strand, counting down.
ACTAATTATGATGTTTTTATATAATTTTATGAAATATTGTTGTGTTATATAAATATCATCTGGCCCTAGGTTAATTTGACGTGTTATGCAGATTTACCCATGCTAGAGACCAAGATTAGAGGAACAAAAAATTGATCATCTTATTGCGAGTTCAAAAGAAACTTTATGTTCAATATAACTATAAAAAATCTCCTAGCCCACGCATCGCACAGGTTTACAACTAGTATTATATATTATGGTTAATATTTGAAATAAATCTTTTCACTTAATGAATACATTTGATTTCGATTTCAAGATTTGTGCATGGATTTTTAAGTAAAGGTAATAATCTAATTAAATGACAAATGGTATATTCATTGAAATGAAATAAATATGGGTGATTGTGGATCAATCGATCCATCAGTTGGTTGATGGGGTTAGGGCGACAATGTGACTATTGCACAAGGATCATGCATACATTTTCTTGATGTACCAATTTTTTTTACCAAAGTAGGTTCATATTTGGGTTTGAAAATATGCTTCACCTTTTAGAACCTTTTTTTTTTATAAACAGTTATTAGTTAACAAAGTTTCATATTTTTGAGTTTGAGAGTTTGGAGAGAAAATGGAGAGAAAAATGATAAACATAGAAAAACGTCAAATAACATTTGAGTATGTATTGTCTAGTTTTTATGTATTACAAACCAAATAATGTGTTTACATTATTTGTTACTTAGCCTATGGTATTATTTATAAAAACATTTCATTTACTTTAACAACAATTATTTATATTATATCCTCATATCTATATAACTTTGGCAAAAAACTATATCAATAAAGATAATATTTCAGTTGAGAGAAATATTACATCATCTTGGATGCTCTTGAAATCATCATTTTGGACAATATACTATTTGAAAGAATTTTTAGTTTGAGTGTATCTTTAAGAGAAACTTTCTTTTGCGTTTCTTTTTATGTAGTTTGTTTAGTAATGAAAAACTTACCTATATAATAAGTACAAATATTTTATGGGATTTTTTTTCATTTTTTTATTCATAAGAATATTTTAAATGTGAATTTATGTAAATACTACAACCATTTATAAGATTTTAAAATTATTTTAATTATAAATTAGGACTCTAGTTATGATCGTGACTAGAGCTCTTGTCAAACTAGGTTAAATTTTTCCATGTCTATATATTACGTTATTCTTTTACGATTTGTAAAGGAATTTTTCCCCCCATTTCATCACACTGTATCAAAGATATAATCAGAGGATTTTAAACCACCATGCCTATAATTTCATATAACCACCACCACCTATGAGTTTCATAGCTTTACCGATGATCCCTAAAACCATTATCCGAGATAAAAACCTCTTCATCTCCTTTAGATGATCCGAATAAGATATTTTGCATCCAAAAAACTCGTATCACACATCCAAGCGCATCTAAAAACCCCAAGCACACATTTGTCTTGGGCCTAAGATCCCTACTTATTTCAAAATCTAAAATACCAATTATGAACACAATTATAATCATATAGTTAAGACGAATTCAACCTATAAGAGCATGCATTTTACTTATATGCCCTAATAGGATGAAATTTTCTTATTTCGTTGACCAAATATACTTTGAGTCTCGTCCTTGAGGTCGTTCCGTCAAAGTTTCATGCAGTTCATTCAACAGATATCATCACCTTCATGCATATCCTTTTTATACTATTATTAAGAAGGTAAACGACCATGTAAACTCATACCCATTTTATTCACACATGTTCTCTTTATAAAAAAAAATACTTGTTGTGTGTGCGTGTTTATGTTTGGTGTCTGTCCGACCTACCGAACAGATAAGATTCATTTATTTATCCTTGATAAGAACATTAACTCAACGTATAATATTATCTTAGGTTGATGTAGGTTGAAGGAGTTAAAAGTAGTACCTTTTACTATGCATCAATGTTTGAAGTTCCCCTCTTATTCTCATAGTTAGGAAGAGAAGAAAATGATCACTCCATACCATATTGAAACGCTGGATTCACGTGAGGAGGCAGAGATGGTCAAAGGATAAGTTGTAAAAGAAGTAGAATCGATTGTCTTGGATGGTGAACACTCGGAGAAAATAAACCATATCAACTCATCATTAGAACCTACCATCAAGAATGAGTTCATTGATTTTCTCAGGCAATAACAGAACTTGTTCTATTTAAGTCATGAGGACATGTCGGGGATTGATATATAGTTCATGTGTCATGGACTTAACCTAGTCAAGGATTCCAATTCGATCAAGAAAAAGTGATACGCATTCAACTAGGAAAAGAATAGGGTCATGTAAGCAGAAATAGAGAAGTTACAAAAAGAGAATTTCATTAAGGATGACAAGTACCCATATTAGCTTTCTAATGTAGTGATGGTCAGAAAAAATGACCCTATGGTTTATGTGTGTTGACTTTACTAATTTGAACCAAGCTTGCTCAAAGTATCACTATCCTTTATGAAGGATTGATCAATTTGTAGATGCCACTATCGGACATTAGCTACTTAGTTTTATGGATGCATACTCAGGCTATAATTAAATCAATATGAAGTTAGAGCATATGGAAAAGACTTCATTTATAACTATCCGAGGCACTTATTATTATAATGTCATGATCTTTGGGCTCAAGAACTCTAAGGTAACAAACTAATAGTTGGTAAACAAAGTGTTTAAAGAGAAGATTGACAAGAACATGGAGTTTTACATTAATGACATGCTCACATAGAGAAAGGTAAATGTCGACCATATCAGAGACATGGTTTGAAGATTTGACCAGTTAGAAAAACATAAAATAAAGCTTTGCCGAACAAAGTGTGCATTTGGAGTATAGGAAGGAATGTTCCTAAGCTTCATAGTAAACTAAAGAGGCATTGAACCCAATCCAGATAAAATTTAGGTGTTGGTCAATATGCAGTCTCCAATAAATAAAAAAAAGTACAAATGTTAACAGACAAGATGGCATTGCTAAACCGATAAATTCCTTCCCTTCTCTATGGTATTTCAAAAATCATTTGAATGGAATGATGAATGTGAAATCACCTCCTTGAAATTGAAGAAGTACTTGGGATCTCCACATCCGTTCTCAAGGCCTATCATGGAAGAAAAACATTACTTATATTTAGCCATATCTGAATATGTAATTAGTTCGACATTGGTCCAGTTAGAAAATGGGGTGCAAAAACCCGTTTACTATACAAACAAAGCATATCGAGAAGTGAATATTCGATATCCAAGGCTGGATTAACTAGTATTTTCCTTAATCAAGACTTCCTCGACGATGAATCCATCATTTCAAGCTCACACCATAGTAGTCTATACAAACCTACCACTACAATAAGTCGTTCATACACCTAAATAATCTTGTAGACTCATGGTTTGGGCTTTGGGATACGGAGAGTATGACATAAAATATGAACCAAGAATGACAATAAAAGTCTAATCCATAGCAAATTTCATTATTGAGTTCACATATGAGGAAAACCTCACTGAGCAGACTTTCAGAGGAAGAGATCTCAATAAGGGAAAATACAAAGCAAACTTCCACGAAAGAGAGCTCATGTCCACCTATCGAGCATACTTCTTCGAAATAAATCTCACTACTTCAACCAAACCAGCAGACTCTAACAGGAGATAGCCCGACTATTTACCCGACTGACCATATTCCTGGCGTACTAGAATCATTTACCAAATAAGAAGAAATTGCTCGTAACATAGAGGAGCTAAACCATGTATTCAATTTTGGAATTTTGGTCGAAGGAGATTTCAAATAAGACACCCTGTCTAGAAAATGTTCATAGACGGTTCATCATGTGCCTCTGGCAGCAGAATAGGGTTGATAATTACCACATCGGATGACATTGGCATAGAATATGCCTTCAGATTCCAATTTGAGGCCTCCAATAATGAAGTAGAGTATAAATCACTCATATCTTGGTTTGGCTTGGCTTCATCTCTTGGTGTCGAGCAAATATAGGCACGTAGTGACTCTTAACTAATAGTGAATCAAGTGTTGGGAATTTATGGAGCAAGAGAGGAGTCTATGGTGAAACGCCTGGCCAAAACGCAAAGGTTATTTACAATGTTTTCAGTGGCCAAGGTGATCAAGATACCTAGTACCCAGAATGCCCTAGTAGACGCACTTGTTTGGCTCACTTTTGCCACAAGGACTAAGCTAAGAAGAACAGTTATAGTAGAAATCCTCATGCATTGGAGTATGGACAAAGATATTGCCAAGATAATTAAATTAGACTTAGGGATATCTTGGATGGATCCAATACGAGATTAATTTAAAAAGGTATTATGCTAATACAGCCTTAATACAAAGCAACGAGGTATGTCCTAGAAATGGGGCTCTTATATAAGAGAGGATTCATCATTTTATTACTTCGATGTGTCCATTCGACACTATGGTCGGTGACTTAATAAATTAGGTACATGAAAGTTTTTATGAAGAACACTCAATAGGGAGATAATTGGTTAAGCGAGTAACCACGCATAACTATTACTAGGCCATTCTGAATGAAGATTGCGCATAATATGTAAAGTGATGTGATAAGTGCCATAAATAAGCCGTAATTCATAAAAGGCTGAGGGCGTCACTCACACCAATCACATACTCTTAGACATTTTTCATATGAGGAATTGACTTGTTCATCCCTTTATAAAAAAAAATAAGAGGAAGGTTCAAATACGTGGTTATTGCAGTTGACTATTTCGCGAAATGGGTTAAGGTTGAACCCCTGGTAAAAATTCCTCATCAAAATGTCTTCCATTTTATTTGGAAAAACATTATTTGTAGTTATGGAATGCCATATGCATTCATCACTGACCATGGCACGACTGACCATGGCACGAAATTTGATAACCGGGAATTTAAAGACTATTGTATTCACTCTAAAATCTAAAAACTACATTATGCATCTAGTTATCCACAATGCAATGGGAAAATGGAAGTAACAAACAAAACTCTTCTTGATGGAATAAGGAAGAGACTAGACAATGGTAAAGGAAACTGGTTCAAAGTGTACTCTGGGCGTATAGGACAACGCTGAGAATAGCTATTGTCTAGACTCCTTATATTTTATCTATCAAAATAGAGGCAGTGGTCCCAATGGAAATTGGTATGCCAAGTCACTATGTCCTCAACTTTAACTCACCAAAGAGAGACCTCACGAGAAGGTTAGATCCAAACCTAGTGGAAGAGGTCATAGATCATGCAACACTTAGTATGGTAGCATACCAATATAGAATCTCTTGATTTTATAAAAAAATAATGAAGTCGGCACTTTGAAGGAAGGAGACTACATGCTAAAAAATTACTTCAAAAAGGAAACTAGTTTGAGACTAGCATGGCCTGTATCGAATTTCCGCTATTGTTCGACCAGGGACTTACAAAATGTAAAGATTGGAACGGGGTCAGTTCAAGAACCCTTGAAATGAAAAACAACTAAGGAAGTACTATCAATAAGAACAAAAATGTGAAGTCTTTTTATTCAAAAGTATTTTCATTTCCCTGTAACCCATTTTCAATGATCAATAACAATTGTTAATTCCCCATAAATGTTATTACTCCTTTTCATGTTTTTTCATCAATGTGGGAGATGTGCTAAAAATTCAAAGAAATTCAAAGGTAAAGAAATCTGAGCCGCACGAAATAAATAAAAAAGCTTCATGTATGTCCTCATAAGGTCAAGAACAAGGAGTTCCAAATAAAAAACTTCATACATGGTCTCATTTCAGGGCAGGCCATAAATAAGAAGTTTACGTAATCAAATTAAGGAAAACCATTGAAGTAAGTCATATGGATGTAAAAACCAACCATAACTAGCTAAACTTAAGGACAAATCCTGACACAAATGGTCTCCTCTAGTAACTAATGTCAGCACCTAGTCAAGATGATAAGATCTATTTTTATGACCATTAAGCTAGGTTACACATTTGTAGAACCTAAGTCGGGAAAACCCAGGTTCGCCCCAAATTGATTACTAGTATAGAAAATTATTCAAGAAATAGAGAACCATATAATAATAAAGCTAAACTACTGGTAGGCCCTTCCTAAATAACTAACGGTCAATAAGTTGATGCAAAAGAAAAAGAAAAAAAGGTTTCTATAATAAATAATGAGGAATTATTACAATGAAAATAAAACTTATTAGAGGGAATGCGGTTGCTTGTTTGATATCTTCTCAAAACTAGCTGGGGGAACATTCAATGCATGAAGAGTGGAAATAGTCCTTAGATTTCTAACCCTTACAAGACAGCTAGAACTTGCCATATCTATCAAGTGCAGTAAGTCAGATAAGTTCATCATCTCTATGCATACTATAGTCCCCAAGGTATTTCTTGATCAAACTCACTGGAATAGTATCTGGAGGAATGCATGAAGCATCTAGTTTGAAATGAGGGTTTGGATTTTGTAGGCACCCAAAGTCATGCCAGTACCATAATTCATTTTACTTCGATAATTTCATCATGCTCAGGGTGTTAAGCTAACCTTTTTTTATAGTCGAATTTGTGGGCATGATCAAGTTATGCGCTCATGTTGTAATACCCTGTAATTTTAATAACTTTACTATGAGATAAATTAAAAGTAAAACGGGAATTAATTCGAATTGATTATGAATAATAATTGGAATTAATCCAGATTGAATATTACTAGTGAATAGAGTAATATGTGATTGATATTGAATATTACGTATTGATTAAAAGTAATATCTGATTTTATGGTCGCCATTAAATATTATGCAAACTATTGAAATTAAGTCAGGACACGCGTGTGAGTCGTGTCAAGACTAAATTGAAAGGAAAAAAAGGGAAATTATTTTTAAGTCATTCAAACGGTCAGTTCAACTATGCCCGATGAGTTCAAAAAGGTCGAAATAGGCAAACAAGTCTACCCTGGGGGTTTGATTTGGGTTTAGGGTCAATTGGAAATCAAAAGGACACCCTGGAGGGTATTTTGGTCAATTTTTGGTGGATGTGAATAGTACCTACGGGATTTGAATTTTATTATTTGATATTAGAGTGTGTTAAACCAAGAGATCATTTGCCAAAAGGCTAAGGAGAGGAAGGTAGAGAACTCTAGGAAGAGGAGGCGTTTTAAGAGCAAACCAAGGACTGGACCACCTTGCACCACCACCGAAAAAGTGATTGGAAATGAGGAGAAAGAATCCTACACACATCTTCACCAAAGGATCAGACCTACACCTTAAGGCAAGTGTAATTCTTGCTCTAATTAGTGAGTATATATAGAATATGATTTATATATACCCATGAGAACTGTGAAAGTTGGGAATGAAATTGATGAATAAATGAATTAAGGGGATAGGTATTACATGTAGTTGAGAAATTCATATATGGATGTTACCAGATTAATGGTTTAAATTGTAAATCAAGAAATTATATTCCGGGCCTTATGAAGAACATAAATGGTGAATATAGAATTTGAGGATTCAAGGATTCTATTAATTTAGATAAAAAAAACTTGTTGTTAAGGAATTAGATGTTTTGTTTGTGTTTTAATCATCCATGAACATGTATAAATGATGTGGAGATATTTCAGTTCTATTAGAATATAATCCATGAGGGTTTGGGTGTAAGAACATGAAGAATAACGTAGAAAACTAAGGTCGGAGACAAACTGGAATGACGATGATCCCGTTCGAACGGGACGTACTGTCATCCAAATGAGATACCATCTTGTTTGAACGAGAATTTTGGATTTCTGACGAGATTCTAGAAATTCAATTTTAGCCCATAATAGGTTCTGAATAATTTTGGTACATTAACAAAGAGTGAGAGACTTTGGTTAATATTGGGAAATTAAATATTGATTTAAGAAAGGAATTATATGAGTGATAACTACATAATAAAATACGATAATGAAATTAAATCGTAATTAACAAGTACGGGTGGTATTCAAGAAATACAATGGGTACTTGGGGTAGGATAAATTCCTAATATGAGACATAAGTCGAGTGTGTACCTATTATTATTTAGGTTGAGTGTATACATATTGTTTGATTATTTATGTGTATGACATACCTTGCCTACTTTCTATCAACGAGAGTTTTGTGCATTGAGGGTAGTCATATCCTGATGAGCCTTATGGGGGATTTTTGACTTATTGCCTCAGAACGTATGACTTAGGTTGGATTGACATTACTGAGAACAATGGTATTGAACTGTCATCTGGGTGCATAAGTATGTGCATATCCCAAAGGCTTAGGACTATGTTCACCCCCACTACTTGTGTTTCAATATTTATGGTTTAATGGGATTTATCGAACCAACAGTCCTTTATATAGTGACGAGATATACTGGGACTAGATAGCAGAGTATGCATGCACCGCAACTATGTCTCGGGGTACAGTATTGCATATATATAATATAGTGAATGTATATATATACTTGTGATATTATCTACTATGTGAATTAAGTAGACATGAAAGATAGTGAAATCTGAAATTAATTAAGTTTGAGAACACTTAATTATACTGAGAATTGAACTAATATATATTTATTACATGTATTGCGAAGAAAATACATGGGGAAGATAAGGGCTATGGAAAGATGACACAGTGAATTAATATAGTGAAGATGGGAATAATAACTAGAATAACTTGGAGATACGTTAGGCATGCGCACTATATGAGAGGTGGGAGTCTCAAGAGAGTCTGAGAACCTAACATGTATATAATAATTGCTAATGGTAGTGTGGGTACCCTGAATTTAGCACCATAAGGCCTGGACGAGTAGCCCCTCCTTAACGGGCCCAAAGCCCAGGCCCGTCACCTCTTGTACTCATCCGATTACCCCACGATCCCATGAAGAGAAGTTGTAAGGGAGCACGATCCCATGTAGGGGAGATGGCTAATAAGAAGGAACCTATCACCCCCACTACTCCAACATACACATGTATAAATCAAACCCTAAGTCCGGGGAAAAGGACAAGTTGTCTTCTCTGTATTTATTCTTCAGAATATAGAGAAATAACACTGACTGAACCACCGTGGACGTAGGCACTTCTTTGATGAACCACGTACTCCCGTTGTTGTGTGATTGGCTCTTTATTTGTCTTTTCTTGGTTGCTGTGTAATACCCCGTATTTTTGACTATATTTATTTTTGGGATTAATTAATTAAATTGCATATTAATTGGAAATTAATCCGGGTTATAAATACTAATGTGATGCGAGTTAGTATTTGATTATGTGCATATATGATTATATATGAACTTGGTATTATAAAATTTGTCGTGAGATTTATATACGGCATTTTATAAATTTTGTTGAGACGCGTGGGACCGCCGCGTCACGGTATATTATTTTGTTAATAAAAGTGAATTTAAAATCTATAATCCGTATGGTCGTTTTGAGTGCGTCAACGCGTCCGGAAGGGTCGAGATAGTCAGAAAACACTAGCCGGGGGTATAGTTTGGGTCCCGGGGTATTTTTAGGCCATACCGGCAACTTAAAGGGTATTTTAGTAATTTGGTATTTTTGGGAAATTAAAAGTGACGAAAATTGAGAGTTGTAATCTGATAAGGAATTGACCCAACCAACCCTTTATTAACCCCATAAGCTACGTAAGTTATCATTTAGTCTTCCAACTCTCCCAAAGAAAACCCTAGCCACCATAGCCATCTTTGGAAGAAGAAAGCTTGGAGAGGAAGGGAAAGAGGAGGAATTCTGCTGAAAATCTGCAGAAAGAGATTACAAATCCAACACCAGATTCAGAAACAATCAAGGCAAGTGATTTATTCCATTTAAATTTCAGAGAATGCTTCTTCCATGTTAGATTATTCATAAATTTTGTATGTTCTTGGAAGATAATGAAAAACTCATAAGATTGGAGTTATTAGTTTAAATTTTGGGATATAGGTTGCATGTAGAATGTTACTGGAAGATTATATTAAGAGAATTATCGACTTTTGTTATACCAAAAACGGATTTAAGATGAAGTTTATGAATGTTCTTGAGATAAAATCTCGAAACTAGGTTTTTGATGAAGTTTGACCCATATGTAGCCTCTAGATGTTGAATTAGTGGTTTGTGGACGTTAGTAATATTGTAGGATTGTTATATGACATTACTATAACATTATATGTGATAATCATACGTTAGAAATTAGTTTTGAGACGTTTTCAAATCTGCAGAGCGAAGCAGTCCGTAGCCATACCTGTTCGATCGATCGATCGACATTCATAAGTCGATCGATCGACTCAATCGATCGATCGATATTCATAGGTCGATCGATCGACCTTCCCAGAATGAGTGAAATTTTACTTAATTTGATTTTAATGGTGGAAACCCTCGGAGAATATGTTTGGAGAACTTATGAATACCCTCACCTTTAAGGGAGACCAGTAGGCGTGATTATTATAGTGGACCTTAATTAGAATGCAATTCGAGGAATTATTCTAGATTAATGAAATTCGTTATGTGAGATAATATTTGGGTTAATAGTACAAATTTGAATAAATTGATGAAATAAGGTTTGGGGCAGAAGTAAAGACCTTAGGTATAAAGATATCATATGTGAGAATTATGGGAACTTAGTAGTCTATTCGAGATAGGTTTTAAGTATAAGGAATTACGACGTGTGACGTGTCGACTATTTTAAATTATATATTATCGGATTTCTTGAAATATATAAGTTTGGGATAATGGTATGATGATGTAGAAAATACCTTATTAATATGGTAATATCTAAGATGGGTGAATGCTTAGTATATAGTTTATGTGTATAACATACCTACCATACTTGCTATCACGGGGGAGGTTTGCGTTCGCTTAGGACCCTCTAATCCTTGTGTGCCTACGGGGGGGATATAGACTGGTACCTTGATGAACATAGGTCATTGAAAGACTTATTGTGATATTAATAAGTCCGCTGATCATGGGAGCGTAGGTATATGCGTGACCCATGTGATGGTAACTGTGTTCGCCTCCATTATTTGTGATGTTGTTATCTGAGAACTATTCCTGAGAGATTCGGAATATGTGATCCTTATGTACGTGATGTACCGGGATGGATAGCAGAGTATGTGTGCACCGCAGCTTAGTTCTCGGGGTGCTTATAGTGTATATTTATGATGTGAATAATATACATTTAATTTAATGGGAACTTTCATGTTAATGTTGTAAAAATATTACGGTATTGTTTCGAGATAAATAATGAGTTAACTGATAGTTATATCAATGGCATTTTTAGTAATTGAGTTTACGTTAAACCTCTATTTAATTACGAGCGTTGTTATGATAAATGGAACCGAGTAATATGGGTAGAACCTTTGGCAGTTCAGCTAGTTATGTTGTCAGTTAGCTAGTAGTATGGGTCGTTATAGATGGGTACTTACGTTAGGAGTGCACAGTTAGTCGAGAGGTGAGAATTTAATGTGAGTGCACGTCCTAACATGTACTTTGCATTTAATGTTTTAAATGTTTTTAAAGCACTTGCAAGTTTTTAAAATGATTTCCACTTTCGGGGTCTGACCCATTTGCTTTCAAATATATTTTCTTGTAAAACCATTTTTAGGTGCCCAGCCACAAGGACACCAAGCATAGGATTCTCATTCAGAAGACGGGCTGTAGCTGTTTGTGGAAGCTACATGGACTTGCTTTTAGACGCCTCTCTCATTTGGATTCCAGTCTCAGCATCTATCAGTTGTAGGGCATGTTGCCCAATTCTATTAGACATTTTTACATTTCAGTTTTCAGACTCTAGCATGTATTGCTCAGTATTCAGTTTTAGTTATTTATTTCAGTTTACTTATCAGTTGTGGGATTTGTATTGAGGAGTTTTTCCTCCAGAGTTTATTTACATTTTGTGATGGTTATTTGTTTTACTTCAGTATGGTGAATGGTGTTATTTAGTTCATTACTCTTGTTGCATGTTAATCAAATTTAATAAAATTTGGCCCTTACTTTTTAAATACTAGGTGGTTAGTAATAATAAAATGTTTTCGACAGTGATGCTATTAACTGAGCCAACTTGGCATTTTGAATTAATTTTATAAAGGAGTAGCTACCCGGTGTTTAATTAGTCGGGGTGTCACAGGTGGTATCAGAGCATCAGGTTCTAGTGTCCTTTAGGATCTGTACGGCTATTATGTTTCCGCTACGTTCCTTTGATATAGAGCCCTATATTTTAGGACTGTTGTACTCTTTTTGTGTGTACGTTTCGTTATTCAGCTATTTTAAAGTTTATCTGTAGACTTATAAACTTTGTTCTTATTTCAGATGCCTCCACGACGTGCACGACGAGTTCCCAGGGATGCAACGCCCGAACCCCAGCCCGCTCCAGTTCAGGGCATGATGAACGCCGCTGAGGTTGCTGCTATAGTAGCCCAAGCGGTAAATGCCGCGATTGCCGTGATTCAGCAGGCACCACCTCAGGCGCCGGTTGCCGCGGCAGTCCAGGTTAATGCATTCCCGTCTGCTTGGGAACGTGTACGTGACGCTTTTCAGAAAGCGCATCCGCCAGAGTTTGCCGGAAGCTCAGATGTGGTAGTCTCGAGCCAATGGAGGAAAGACATGCAGAGGCACTTGAGGATGCATGAGTGCACTAATGTTCAGAAACATGTGCTAGCTACTTTCAAGCTAGTGGGATCTGCGCTGCAGTGGTGGGAGTCCATTACCACCGCGGAGGAGAGGGATACCCTCACCATTCAGGAGTTCTGGGTGCGGTTTGACCGCAAGTATTTTCCGTCCGCAGTTCATAGAGAGATGAGGAGGAAACTGATGAGTTTGAAGTAGGAGGGCAAGACAGTGGCCGAGTATGAGGCCGAGTTCACTAACCTGTTGAATATCGTTCCGACGAGATTCCAACAGAGAAGAAGAAGATAGAGAAGTTCACTGATGGGTTGAATTGGAGGATCCGTCAGCATCTGCTAGGGAACCTATCGTTGGCCACATATTCTGATGTGGTTAACGCTGCACTATTGCACTGCCAGGACCACCGTTTTCATATGGCCGAGGGCAAGCGGTCAGGGGAGTCTAGCCATCAGGGCAGGACTGGGGGACATGGTGCCAGCGGGGCACAAACCGGTCAAGGGCAGAGACAGACTGATCAGGGTACCCAGTAGGGGGACAATAAGAGGTTCCGGTCAGGGAACTACAGGCAGGGACAGGGAGGTTTCCGCCAGGGCCATCAGGGTCCAAACGGCCATCAGGGCCAACAGGGGCAGAATGGGCAGCAGTTTCATCAGGGCCAGCAGGGCCAAGGGAGGAATGGTAACGGCCACCAGGGCCGGGGACAGCAGGGGCAGAGGGGAGGGAACTTCCCAGGGAAGTGCTTTACTTGTGGCAAGACTGGCCATAAGAAGCAGGATTGTCCTGATAGGGGCAGGGCCCCACAGCAGCAGCAGCAGGGTGCTCGCCAAGAGCCACAAAGACCTATGTTTCCCGCCGCTCTTCCTGCACCGCCACAGATGGCAGCCTTGCCACCCATCCCAGTAGTCCCAGCTCAGCAGGGGCAACTACAGTATGGACGTGTCTACAACGTTCACCAGGCTGCAGTTCCACAGGCACCGCCCGCGATCGAGGGTACGTTTCCTATCCATGGCACTATGGGTCGGGTGTTATTTGATACAGGTGCTACACACTGTTTTATTGCTACACACTTCGCGAAAGCTTTAGGATTGTTAGCTACGGCAGAGATCATAATGACGTGTGTCGACTCACCATTAGGGAGTGGGTCACTTATTTTCTTTATATGCCGGGGAGTGGGAGTAGAGGTTGGTGGTTTGGTATTACCTGCGAACATGTTAGTATTAGAAATGCATGTTCACGATGTGATCCTCGGTATGGATTGGCTCATAGCATATAGGGCCATGATTGATTGTTTCAGCGGGAGCATTATTTTTGCCATTCCGGGGCAAGAGATGTTTGTAGTGGCGATGCCTCGCCCAGAGGGAGGATCGACCGCTCATCTGTATTACATTGAGGAGGATACCTCTAAGGAGGTTGTGATTCCTTTGGATTCGATCCTGGTTGTCAGGGAGTATTCAGATGTGTTTCAGGAGTTACCAGGCCTACCACCCAGTCGAGAGATTGACTTCGTTATAGATTTGCTACCAGGTACGAGACCTATAGCACGTGCACCGTACCGTATGGCTCCAGCTGAGATGCGAGAGCTACGGGATCAGATTGAACAATTGTTGGGTCAAGGGTTTATACGGAGGAGTACTTCACCGTGGGGTGCCCCTGTGTTGTTCGTGAAGAAGAGGGACGGTTCACTGAGATTGTGTGTGGACAACCGAGAGTTGAATAAGGTCACGATACGGAATAAGTATCCGTTGCCTCGAATTGATGACTTATTCGACCAGTTGAGAGGAGCTTCTTTCTTTTCGAAGATTGACTTGAGGTCAGGATACCATCAGTTGCGTATCAGGGAGGAGGATGTCTCGAAGACTGCGTTCTTGTCGAGATATGGTTCTTATGAGTTTCGGGTTATGCCCTTCGGCTTGACCAACGCTCCAGCTGTGTTTATGGACTTGATGAACAGAGTGTTCAGAGATTTCCTAGACCAGTTTGTTATTGTCTTCATTGATGACATTCTGGTTTACTCTCAGACAGAGGAGGAGCACGCCGAGCATTTGAGGCAGGTTTTGCAGACACTTCGTCAGAACGAGCTGTATGCAAAATATGAGAAGTGTGGGTTTTGGCTGAAGGAGGTCCAGTTCTTGGGTCACATTATTTCCGACCAGGGAATATCTGTCGATCCGGGGAAGGTGTCACCGGTGAGGGAGTGGGGACAGCCCACTACACCAACGGAGATTCGTAGTTTCTTGGGACTAGCAGGATACTACAGGAGGTTTATTCGGGGTTTCTCGGAGATAGCAGGTCCTTTGACACATCTTACTCGTAAGGGTGTGCCATATATCTGGAGTGATGCGTGTCAGTTGGCATTCGATGAATTGAAGGACAAATTGACCTCAGCACCTGTGTTAGCATTGCCGAGACCGGGAGTTGAGTATTTGGTTTACACCGATGCGTCCTTGCAAGGACTGGGAGGTGTATTGCAGCAGGAGAGACAGGCCATAGCTTATGCTTCCCGTAAGCTTAAGCCTCATGAGAAGAATTACCCCACGCATGATTTAGAGTTGGCAGCAGTGGTATTTGCCTTACGGATTTGGAGGCACTATCTTTTGGGGGAAAAGTTTCAGCTGTTCACGGACCACAAGTCCCTACAGTATCTGTTCACGCAGAAAGAGTTGAATATGCGGCAGCGTAGGTGGCTTGAGTTTGTGAAGGACTACCAGTTCGACATCCAGTACCACCCGGGTAAGGCTAACGTGGTAGCAGACGCGTTGAGCCGTAGGCCAGCAGATGAGGTGGCAGAGGTGTGGAAGGCCAAGTGGAAGGAATTGGGACACCAGGATGCAGTGGCCCGATCTTTTATGTAAGTGATGACGGTTACACCGTAAATTGTCACGAAGGTAGTACGGGCACAAGCTAATGACTCGTTCTGTCAGGAGCAGATAGTCCGATTACTAGCAGAGGGAGCCGAGTCCTATACCGTCAGCTCAGACGGGGGATTACGCTTCAATGGGCGATTGGTAGTTCCGGAAGGAGAGGAATTGCGACACGATGTGATGGCAGAGTCGCACGGCTCACGGTTCGCGGTACATCCCGGAGGGGACAAAATGTACCAGGACATGAGGCGCCAGTATTGGTGGAGCGGTATGAAGAGGGATATCGCTGAGTTTGTCTCGAAATGCGCCACTTGTCAGCTTGTAAAAGTGGATCATCAGAGACCAGCAGGATTGCTACAGCCGTTGGAGGTCCCGGTGTGGATGTGGGAGAGCATATCCATGGACTTTATCACGGGGTTGCCTACGTCGCAGAGGGGTCACGACTCCGTTTGGGTAATTGTGGACAGGTTGTCCAAGGTCGCTCACTTCTTACCCGTAAGGACTGACTACACTACGGGACAGTATGCCCAGCTTTTCATTTCAGAGATTGTGAGACTTCACGGTGTGCCCTGAATATCGTGTCTGACAGAGACAAGATATTTGTTTCGAGGTTTTGGGAGAGTTTCCAGGAGGCCATGGGCACGGAATTGCGGTTGAGTACGGCTTATCACCCGCAGACCGATGGGCAGACAGAGCGCACCAACCAGATGTTGGAGGACATGCTACGCATGTGCATTATTAACTTCGGGGGTGGATGGGAGCAGTACCTTCCACTGGTGGAGTTTGCTTACAACAACTCCTATCAGTTCACGATTGGCATGGCTCCGTTTGAGGCCAGCATGTTGGTTGGAGGTGGGGGACAACAAATTACTTGGGCCAGAAGTGATCCAGGATACTTCAGCAAGGATTGAGTTGATTCGGAGTCGCATTCGGGTAGCTCAAGACAGGCAGAAGAGTTATGCTGATGCGAAGAGATTTTTCAGGGAGTTCCAAGTGGGGGACCAGGTTCTGCTCAGGGTATCTCCGATGAAGGGGATTATGCGTTTCGGGAAGAAGGGGAAGTTGGCACCGAGATATGTGGGGCCGTTTCCTATTATTGAGCGGATAGGACCGGTTGCATATAGACTTGGACTACCGGAACATTTGCATCCGATTCACGACGTGTTCCATATTTCCTCACTGAGGAAATACCTTAGGGACGATTTGGCTCATTCGCACATTGCTGTGGAGGACATCGATCTCCAGCCGGATATCTCTTACGAGGAGGGGCCAATTGCTATTTTGGACCGAAGCGAGAGGAAACTGCGGTCAAAGATAGTTCCATTAGTGCGTGTTCAGTGGCGACATCACAATGTCGAGGAGTCCACATGGGAGCGCGAGGATGAGATGCGCGAACGTTATCCAGAGTTGTTTTTAGCAGGTACTTTCTAGTTTCGAATTTCGGGACGAAATTCAGTTATTAGGGGGGAAGTATGTAATACCCCGTATTTTTGACTATATTTATTTTTGGGATTAATTAATTAAATTGCGTATTAATTGGAAATTAATCCGGGTTATAAATACTAATGTGATGCGAGTTAGTATTTGATTATGTGCATATATGATTATATATGAACTTGGTATTATAAAATTTGTCGTGAGATTTATATACGGCATTTTAGAAATTTTGTTGAGACGCGTGGGACCGCCGCGTCACGGTATATTATTTTGTTAATAAAAGTGAATTTAAAATCTATAATCCGTATGGTCGTTTTGAGTGCGTCAACGCGTCCGGAAGGGTCGAGATAGTCAGAAAACACTAGCCGGGGGTATAGTTTGGGTCCCGGGGTATTTTTAGGCCATACCGGCAACTTAAAGGGTATTTTAGTAATTTGGTATTTTTGGGAAATTAAAAGTGACGAAAATTGAGAGTTGTAATCTGATAAGGAATTGACCCAACCAACCCTTTATTAACCCCATAAGCTACGTAAGTTATCATTTAGTCTTCCAACTCTCCCAAAGAAAACCCTAGCCACCATAGCCATCTTTGGAAGAAGAAAGCTTGGAGAGGAAGGGAAAGAGGAGGAACTCTCAGAAAATCTGCAGAAAGAGATTACAAATCCAACACCAGATTCAGAAACAATCAAGGCAAGTGATTTATTCCATTTAAATTTCAGAGAATGCTTCTTCCATGTTAGATTATTCATAAATTTTGTATGTTCTTGGAAGATAATGAAAAACCCATAAGATTGGAGTTATTAGTTTAAATTTTGGGATATAGGTTGCATGTAGAATGTTACTGGAAGATTATATTAAGAGAATTATCGACTTTTGTTATACCAAAAACGGATTTAAGATGAAGTTTATGAATGTTCTTGAGATAAAATCTGGAAACTAGGTTTTTGATGAAGTTTGACCCATATGTAGCCTTTAGATGTTGAATTAGTGGTTTGTGGACGTTAGTAATATTGTAGGATTGTTATACGACATTACTATAACATTATATGTGAGAATCATACGTTAGAAATTAGTTTTGGGACGTTTTCAAATCTGCAGAACGAAGCAGTCCGTAGCCATACCTGTTCGATCGATCGATCGACATTCATAAGTCGATCGATCGACTCAATCGATCGATCGATATTCATAGGTCGATCGATCGACCTTCCCAGAATGAGTGAAATTTTCCTTAATTTGATTTTAATGGTGGAAACCCTCGGAGAATATGTTTGGAGAACTTATGAATACCCTCACCTTTAAGGGAGACCAGTAGGCGTGATTATTATAGTGGACCTTAATTAGAATGCAATTCGAGGAATTATTCTAGATTAATGAAATTCGTTATGGGAGATAATATTTGGGTTAATAGCACAAATTTGAATAAATTGATGAAATAAGGTTTGGGGCAGAAGTAAAGACCTTAGGTATAAAGATATCATATGTGAGAATTATGGGAACTTAGTAGTCTATTCGAGATAGGTTTTAAGTATAAGGAATTACGACGTGTGACGTGTCGACTATTTTAAATTATATATTATCGGATTTCTTGAAATATATAAGTTTGGGATAATGGTATGATGATGTAGAAAATACCTTATTAATATGGTAATATCTAAGATGGGTGAATGCTTAGTATATAGTTTATGTGTATAACATACATACCATACTTGCTATCACGGGGGAGGTTTGCGTTCGCTTAGGACCCTCTAATCCTTGTGTGCCTACGGGGGGGATATAGACTGGTACCTTGATGAACATAGGTCATTGAAAGACTTATTGTGATATTAATAAGTCCGCTGATCATGGGAGCGTAGGTATGTGCGTGACCCATGTGATGGTAACTGTGTTCGCCTCCATTATTTGTGATGTTGTTATCTGAGAACTATTCCTGAGAGATTCGGAATATGTGATCCTTATGTACGTGATGTACCGGGATGGATAGCAGAGTATGTGTGCACCGCAGCTTAGTTCTCGGGGTGCTTATAGTGTATATTTATGATGTGAATAATATACATTTAATTTAATGGGAACTTTCATGTTAATGTTGTAAAAATATTACGGTATTGTTTCGAGATATATAATGAGTTAACTGATAGTTATATCAATGGCATTTTTAGTAATTGAGTTTACGTTAAACCTCTATTTAATTATGAGCGTTGTTATGATAAATGGAACCGAGTAATATGGGTAGAACCTTTGGCAATTCAGCTAGTTATGTTGTCAGTTAGCTAGTAGTATGGGTCGTTATAGATGGGTACTTACGTTAGGAGTGCACAGTTAGTCGAGAGGTGAGAATTTAATGTGAGTGCACGTCCTAACATGTACTTTTCATTTAATGTTTTAAATGTTTTTAAAGCACTTGCAGGTTTTTAAAATGATTTCCACTTTCGGGCTCTGACCCATTTGCTTTCAAATATATTTTCTTGCAAAACCATTTTTAGGTGCCCAGCCACAAGGACACCAAGCATAGGATTCTCATTCAGAAGACGGGCTGTAGCTGTTTGTGGAAGCTACAGGGACTTGCTTTTAGACGCCTCTCTCATTTGGATTCCAGTCTCAGCATCTATCAGTTGTAGGGCATATTGCCCAATTCTATTAGACATTTTTACATTTCAGTTTTCAGACTCTAGCATGTATTGCTCAGTATTCAGTTTTAGTTATTTATTTCAGTTTACTTATCAGTTGTGGGATTTGTATTGAGGAGTTTTTCCTCCAGAGTTTATTTACATTTTGTGATGGTTATTTGTTTTACTTCAGTATGGTGAATGGTGTTATTTAGTTCATTACTCTTGTTGCATGTTAATCAGATTTAATAAAATTTGGCACTTACTTTTTAAATACTAGGTGGTTAGTAATAATAAAATGTTTTCGACAGTGATGCTATTAACTGAGCCAACTTGGCATTTTGAATTAATTTTATAAAGGAGTAGCTACCCGGTGTTTAATTAGTCGGGGTGTCACATGCTGCCTCTTTTATATTTATTTGTGTTGCATAATAATTGTCACCATAATTGGCGCCGTCTGTGGGAAGCGTTTATCTTTCCTTGAGAAGAGCCCACACCGAGAAAAAAATCTAAGATGTCTGGTCACAGCAGCAACGCTCCTCAAGCAGGAGACATTCAGGAGCCACCCGCTCCTCGCAGGATTAGGTCTGAAGTCCGACGTTCCGATCAAGGGGCTCGCTTAGAAAGGCCAGACTCAGAAGAAAGTCAAGGACCAGCAAGGTCCACTCAGATATCCAGATTGATCGATGCGTACGAAGCAAGGCTCCACGAGCAGAGGGAGTCTTCTCGCAGGTATGAGGCTGAGAATGCTCGCCTGAAAAGAAGACTGGAAAAACTGGAAAAAGAGCTACGTCCTGATACCAGGAGACGCCCCTATCGCACTCCTAGCCCTCAGGCGAGAAAATCTCGCAGCCGAGGAAGGAGCCCTAGGTGGCAATATCAAGGGTTCGAAGGTGGCGACTCAGACGATGACCTCCGCGAGCAACTGAGAAAAGCTCGCCGCTATCAGAGCCCTGCTCGCAGCGACGACAACATATGAAACCTAGTCCGCAGAGAAATGGACCAACATCCAGCTCACCGCGGCACCAGGTCAACCAGAGAACTCGCCAGGAGAGCCCTCAAGGCCCAGATGAAATCGCCCTTCACAAGGGAAATTGAAGAAGAAGAAGCTCCAAAAAAGTTTGCTATTCCAAGGTTCAAGATTTATGATGAGAAGACTGATCCCATTGATCATGTCAGGCAGTACCGGCAGGCTATGACCCTCTGGAATCACCGAGATGCGCTGATGTTCCGTATTTTCCCCTCGAGCCTTCATGACGTGGCTCAAAAATGGTTCGAGAAACTCCCTCACCGATCCATCAGAAATTTCAAATCCCTGGCCGAGCTCTTTACGGCCCGGTTCATCACCAGCAGCTCCCATCCCAAAAGGATGGATGCTCTATTGACGATGAAGAAAACTCCTCAGGAGACATTTCGAGACTACGCAAAGAGGTACTGGGAGTTATTCAACGAAGTCGAGGACTGCGCAGAAGAGGTGGCAGTGGCTTCATTCAAAATTGGGCTACCTAGCTCTTCCCTCCTTTACCAGTCCTTGACAAAGAAGGAAGCAACCACCATTGATGACCTGATGGCCCGGATTGAGAAATACGCAAAGGTGGAAGATGTCACCCGCCTTAACGTAGGTGAAAACGGTCGAGCCAAGCTCGCAACGAAGGGAAGTGAGAAAGTTGATAACCAGAAAAAAGGAGGAAAGCATGGGATCAAGAATGGCCCCAAGAACGGAGGGAGCCCTGACGTTGCAAAGTCGTTCCAGGCCGTCAATACCGTCTTCAAAGAACCAATTTACAAAATTCTCGCTAAGATCAAGGATGAGCCGTTCATCAAATGGCCCCGAAAAATGGGAGGAGACCCATCGAAAAGAAATAATGCGCTGAGATGCACCTTCCACAAAGAGGGAGGACATAAGACCGAGCACTGCAAGGCTCTTAAGTCCCACCTCGAGGGGCTGGCCCAATCCGGACATTTGAATGACTTTGTGGAAAGGAAGGTAGAGAGAGTGACTGCCCACAAGGAGGCAAAACCCGACAACGTATTAGAAGACGACACCGGACACGAATTCGCAGTAATCCATGGAGTATCCGATGTTAAGCAAATCCAGGGCAGCTCAGCTCGGATAGAGGTAAAGAAGCTGACAGCATGCAAGCTTTTCAAATTGATCCAGCGAAATCACAGGAAGGAAAACGCCGCCGAGCAGAGGACATCAACTACAACAAGCATATTGTTTTCACGGATGAAGATCTTGTGGGAGTGAGGACCCCACATCACGATGCCTTAGTCATTACACTCGGGATAGCCAACTTTGATATGGACAGGCTGCTCGTCGATCAAGGAAGCTCATCCGAAGTAATGTACATCGACCTGTTCAGAAAATTAAAGTTGAACATCGCCGACCTGAAGGGAACCACTGTTCCTCTGGTCGGCTTCGCTGGAAAAATGACCATGCCTCTGGGCAAGATAGTACTACTAGTGCTCGCTGGAAATGTTTCGAAAATGATCGAATTCTTGGTGGTCGACATCGATTCACCGTACCAAGCCATCCTCGGCAGGGGATGGCTTCATACAATGAGGGCAGTCTCCTCGACCTACCACCAGAAGCTCAAATATGTCACCGAGCGGGGAGTGATGGAGATACATGGCGACCAGGCGATGGCGCGAAAGTGCTTCATAGCGTCCATCCGACCAAGGCCAGAGAAAAAAGACGTTCAAACCAGCAAGAAAGTGGAGGAAGGTGCAATCCCTTCCAAATAGCAATTAAAATATGGAAGGCCCGGAGTGGAAGAGACTAGGCTCCTCCCCTCCGAGCGTGTTGTAGAGGACCTGGTAGAAGTAATTGCTAGAGAAGGTGACAACAGCAGAGTCTTCCTGATCGAGGCCTCACTCACTGACCAAGAGCGAAAGGATTTGTTAACCTTACTCAGAAGCAACATAGATGTTTTCGCTTGGGAACCCTATGAGCTGCCTGGAATCGATCCCAATATGGTCTGCCATCGGTTGCACGTCAATCCCACATTCAAGCCAATAGCACAGAAGGCACGACGAACTGCTCACGAGAAAGCCAAAGCAATAGAGCAAGAAGTCGAAAAACTGTTGGATGCAGGATCCATACGGGAAGTACAATTCCCCAAATGGTTATCCAACCCAGTGGTAGTTCCAAAAAGCAACGGGAAGTGGAGAGTTTGCATAGACTTCACTGACCTCAACAAAGCCTACCCCAAGGATAGCTTCCCTCTTCTAAAAATAGACCAACTAGTAGACGCCACTGCAGCTCACGAGCGAATGAGTTTCCTGGACGCATACTCAGGCTATGACCAGATTCCCCTGTATGCACCGGATCAGGATAAAACGGCGTTTATCACGACGGTTGGTTTATACTGTTACAAGGTCATGCCTTTTGGGCTAAAAAATGCAGGGGCAACTTATCAGCGGCTGGTTACTAAAATGTTCAATAATCAGATGGGAGACACGATGGAGGTCTACATCGATGACATGCTAGTCAAGAGCAAGGAGAAAGAAAACCACCTTTCGGACCTGGCAAGTACCTTCGAAATCCTCAGGAAATACCGAATGAAACTCAATGCGAGCAAGTGTTCCTTCGGTGTCCAGTCAGGAAAGTTCCATGGGTATTTGGTCAGCAAGTGTGGCATAGAGGCAAATCCGGACCAGATTGATGCAATTAAACGGGTGCAACCTCCTCGCACAATCCGCTGCTCTAAATCGTTGTACAGAAGCTAACTGGAATGCTCGCTGCTCTAAATCGTTTCATTTCTAAATCCTCCGAGAAATGCAAGCCCTTCTTCCAACTCTTAAAAGGCAACAAAACGGTAGAATGGACCCCAGGTTGCTCGCAAGCATTAGGCGAGCTCAAATCCTACCTAAGCTCCCCACCACTGCTTGTCATACCACAGCAAATGGACCCTTTGTACCTCTACCTCTCTGTATCCAGCCATACTATCAGCACAATGCTAATGTGTGAAGTTATAGGGATCCAACATCCAGTCTATTACGCGAGCAAAACCTTACTAGACGCCGAGCAGTGCTACCTGCCATTGGAAAAGCTCGCATTTGCCCTGGTAATGTCCTCGAGGAAACTGAAGTATTACTTCGAAGCTCACACGATCATTGTCCTTACATCACACCCCCTCAAGGTTGTCCTAAGGAAGGCGGATTTATCGGGCAGACTGTCTAAATGGTCAGTCGAGCTTGGCCGGTTTGACATCCAATTTCAACCAAGGACAGCTATCAAGGGTCAAATCCTTACTGACTTCATAGCGGAATTCACAGGCGAAGAACCCTTCGACCAGCCTAAACCAACAGAACAAAGCAACCAGGCTACAAGGGAAGGCTGGAAACTATTTGTTGATGGAGCCTCCAACTCAAAGGGGGCAGGAGTAGGAATTGTTCTCATCACTCCAGAAAATACAGTCCTCGAGCAAGGAATCAGGCTGGGATTTGCAGCCTCTAACAACGAAGCAGAATACGAAGCCTTAATAACAGGTCTCCAAAGGGCGCAAACTCTAGGAGCAAAGCATTTACAAGTATTCGGAGATTCGCAACTAGTTTCCAATCAGATAAGTGGAGACTACAACGCGAAGGACGAGAGGATGGCAGCCTACCTCTCCTTGGTAAGAAACTTAATGACAAACTTTGAAGAAATCAACATCCAACAGTTTCCCAGGGGGCAAAACAGCCACGCTGACGCCTTGGCAGCCTTAAGCTCGGCAGTTGATTCAACCCTTAAAAGGATAATCCCTATCGATTTCCTTACCTGCCCGAGCATTTACCCCAACTGCGAGCTGACCAAAGCGAAACAAATACTCCAATTGGAATCAGCCCCAAGCTGGATGGATCCCTTAAGAGACAATTTGAAGAACGGAACGCTCCCAGAGGATAAGAGGACTGCCCACCAGATAAGAGTCAAAGCTGCTAGCTTTCACTTATCCACGGGAGGCAACTTGTATAAAAGATCTTTCTCCGGCCCCTACCTTAGATGCGTCCACCCAGGCGATGTCAAGACAGTGCTTCACGAGCTTCACGAAGGAATCTGCGGGAGTCACGTCGGAGGAAGGTCTCTAGCCTTCCGAGCAATAAAGGAAGGTTACTGGTGGCCATATATGCAAAGGGACTCCGCAGTATATGTCTGCAGATGCCTGAAATGCCAGCTTCACGCCCCCATGGTCCACCAGCCTACCAGCGAATTGAAATCCCTGACCAGCCGACATGATGAAGTTCATATGGAGAAATATAATCACTCGATTCAGCATCCCCAGAACCATCATCACTGACAATGGAACACAGTTCGAGAGTGGACCTTTTCAGAACTTCTGCGACCAGCACGGGATCAGGCACCACTTCAGCTCAGTAGCTTATCCTCAAAGAAACGGATAGGCTGAGGCTTCCAACAAAACAGTGATCGTTGGGTTGAAGAAGCGGTTAGAGCGAGCAAAGGGCGCGTGGGAAATCGAGCTACCACATGTCCTATGGGCATACAGAACGACTCCTAGGCGAGCCACAGGTCAAATGCCATTCTCACTAGCATATGGTATGGAAGCGGTCATCCCATTAGAAGCAAGATTGCCTATAATGAGATCCGACCTTCTCGAGCAGGGTCAGAACGATCAGGCTCTGCTCGCTGAACTCGACTTGGCCGACGAACGTAGGGAACTTGCCCTAGTAAAACTAGCGAGCTATCAGCAACAGCTCGCGAAGCACTACAGCAAAAAGGTCAATCCGAGGAAGTTCGAAGTTGGAGACTATGTCCTAAGAAAGGTCCTAAGCAACACAGTGAAGCCATCAGATGGTAAACTGGGCCCAAACTGGGAAGGACCTTATGAGATAATTAGAGACGATCTGCAAGGTGCCTATCATTTGAAAATGATGGAGGGCAGAGAGATACCACGAGCATGGAACGCAGCTAATCTCAAGAAATTCTACTTTTAGGAGTTCAATTGATTAGATCTTTTATTGTACTCATTATGAGAAAAGACAGTTTATTTCTCTATTTACCAATAAAAATCTCTCAGTTGATCAATCTCTAAAAAGTAACAATTATATCTTATTGCACATCCTTCTCAAATCACAGGTATAATGGTTGACATAGCAGGGGAACACCCCTCCTCAGGTCATCGTCATGAAGCACGACAGACCTCTTAGCATTGCCCATTGCAATATATGAAGCCCTATAGAGTATTCTTAGGCATCAAACCTACTTTGGTTAAACAAAATCCTGACCGGATGAAGACATCCAATAACAGGTGTGTCCTCGCCAATTGCCCCTCTTAGACCTAAGGGAGTGTGACGACACGACCTAAAAGGTAAAGAGAGAGAGCACAATGGTATTCTTAATACTGGACTGGGCGGACACTCACATGACAAGATAAAGATTGTGAAGCTGTAAAAATATAACAAAGATTGGATAAACACGTTTAGTCGGCAAAATCGCCCAAAACTCAAACTTTCCATTAATCTTTTATATTTACAAACAATAATAGTACATGTTTAGTCGGCAAAGGCTCGCCCAAAGCATTTACAATTATTAAAAAACAAAATATCAAGAAGGTGGAAGCCTCCGAGCAAGGTAGTCAGCAACCTTGGCTCTCCTCCCGTCATCAGGGGCAGGATCGAATTCCTCAACAACCTCATTTGTGTCCAACTCCAGTAGTCGCCGAGGAATAGCATCGACAGGAATCCATCGATCATCTCGCCTGAATGGATTGGGCATCAGAGTAGAGGGATAAACCTCGTGCCGATACCACAATATCGAGTTCCTTGGGACTTGCAGCTCTTTAAGAGCACTCAACCACGCCCTGATGAAGGAAAGCTCCTCGAACTCTGATAATCTCGTGGGAGCATCCAACCAGCCCTAATCATAGCCATCAATCCACACTTGGCGAGGGCCCTTCTTGAATAGATGCCGCAGTCGGGTGACATCCCTCTGGAGCCCAGCAGCAGTTACGTAAGCTCGCCGGACATCGCCGCGCAGCTCTTCCATTTCCCTCTCACGCTTCTCCTCAACTTCCCTACTCCTACCCCGTGTACTCCTACCAGTACGCGGGAGGGGAGGCCGAGCAACTCGCGACGAGGAAGAGCCTTGTAGGACTGCCGAAGCGGTGCTCGACGAATGCTCCTTAAGCTTCAAGACCTCCCGCCTCAGGTCGTCATTCTCCCGCTGAAGAAACTCCACGACTAGATTAATCTCGGTGACTTTCAGTAACTTTGCTCTCAGCTCGCTAACTTCTTCCTGCACTGAAGCTCCGATCTCTTCCATTTCCTGGAGCCTGTCCTTCAATTTGGCCACCATCTCGGACTGATCTTTATATTTCTGGTTCCTTGACTTAGCAAACCTGCAAAGCCTAGCAAAAGCCTGGCGAACTGCAGGGCTTGCATTAGGACCCAGAGTCCTACCTAATTGGGAGGTAACAGGAACATAGTCATCCACATCAACCAACTACAAGTAAAAGAAATAGGAAAGAAAGGGATCAGCATAACCAAAAATAAAGTCTTTTCATTGATAACGAGCGAGGTTACATCAGAACAAAAAAGGAAAAAATTACAAAGAATCCCTATCACTTAGCAACCTCGGTGGATGGACCCTTGTCTTTATCAGCATCAGCAGGGGCATTACCCTCTTCAGGGGCATCCACTGCCTCCTCGACCAAGGGAGCATCAGAAGAGGTCGCCCGAGAAACAGGATTGGTGCCTTCAGTAGTTGGGGCTGGGTCCTCATCCACGACCGGCTTTGGCCCTGGATCATGCTCGTCAAAGAGTGGGGATGCAACATCCACCCCAGCGGCCACAAGGGCCTTGTTCCACCCTTTCTTGAAGTTCAGATGGCTAATATAGCCTATCTGAACCTCGGCGTCTTCATACGCAGCAACCCAGCCAGAATTGTATGAATCTTCTTTAAGAGTGGTTGCCTGGGATTTCTCCGCCTCCAGCTGCTCGGCAAGAACCCTGTTCTTCTCCACAAAGTCCAGCTTGCTCGAGCAGACATGATCATACGACTTCCTCAGCTCGCCGAGCTCCCTAACAGCATTATCTCTCTCGCGAGCAGAATTAGCAAGGGTCGAGGCAGAAGAAGCTCGAGCCGCATCAGCAGCCTTCAGATCGGCCTCCAGCTGAGAACCCCTGGCCACCAGAGTAGACTTCTGCTGCTCCAGCTCGGTGTTCCTTCTCAGAAGCTCGTCGCGAGAGCGATAGAGCACAGCAAAGTCAGTCACAAACTGCAAAAAACAAGGAAAGGATCAGAAAGAAGAAAGCATCAAAACGGATTAGAAAAAGTTGAGAAGTAGAAAAGGAACCTTACCAAGGCAAGCCTCTGGATAGCTTGCAAAGCCAGTTGATCGGACCCTGACGCCCTCTCACAGTCTGTAGGGAGGACTTCCCTCTCAAGCAGCGCAGGGGTGAGCTGAGGAGAGGTGGCCACCGAAGCCCCCTCAGGCAAAGCAGATACTCGGACCAAGGCTTGATCGGTCTTGGTCCTCAGTTCCATCTTCCTCCTCTCCTCCTCCTTTTCCTTCTCCCTCCTCTTTCTCTCTTCCACCTTCTTCCTCTCCTCCTCATTTTTCTTCTCCCTCTCCCTCGCCTGCTCTTCCTCTCTCTTCTTCTTCTCTTGCTCTTGAGAGGAAGGCCGAGAACCAGTAGCTATGGCCCCGGAGACAGTCTTCGATTTTTTGGACCTCTGTGCAAGAAGCACGTCATCATCATCATCATCATCTCGGATTAAATTCTTCCTGGGAGGCATTTCTTCACCTGAACTGCTGGTAGTACTCGAAGAACTGCTACTATCAGCACCACCTCCACCTAAATTACTAACACCTGCAGGCTCACTCTCCGAGCTGCTCTCCTCTTCGTCCAAATGGATGGGCTCAGCAGAAATCTCTTCGGAAGAATCGAAGTCCGGAACACTATCCACAGGTCGGGCTATGAAGCTGGAGCCTGTGTTCTTGTATTCAAGTAGAAAAGCAGCAGACCTAGGATGCTCGCCGTCACCCAAAGGTTCCCTGATGTTCCAAGCTTTCACCAGTTCCGAGATACGAACCTCGCTGAGAGCAGGCTCCAAGTTCTTTGCCCTCGCTGGAAAAGAAAAATCAAGGAGAGGTTAGAAAAATCACAAAGTCAGCAAAGGTTGAAACAATAATACAACATCTACCTATATATTCTTCCCCATAAAAGGGAACAGTGAACCTCTCAGACCTCGACCCTTCAAATTGGGGGGAGAATTGCCAATTCCTAACAAGAAAACCTTCTTGCTAGTAGTCCTTATGGGAATCAGGTAAATTTACTACCAATATCCTATCAGGGCTCCTAGCCTTAAGGTACAGGACACCTGAGCTCGTTCGAGAAAAAGAATAACAAAAGCAGACCTCGGCAAGCCCTAACCTTGTGCCGTACAATTGATTTATCCTATGAACGCCGTTCACTATTTTCCATACGTTGGGCGAACATTGTGCAGGCACAATACCAAAATAGCTAAAGAAGTGCAGAAACAGACCATTTGGGGGAAAGGTAAGACCCCCCTGAGAGAGAAACAGGACGTGAATCCAATGTACATCTTCTATATCCCTAACGTTCCTAGGCGGCGAGTCACAACACTCAATCTCTACCCACTCAGGAATACTGTAGAGTTTTCTAAACTCAGTTACTGACTTATTTCCAATCTTCGCCATTGGAGAAATACAAGAAAAACTATAAACTCGAGAAAAAAAAAAGGGCACAAGAGACTTACAAGACAGAAGATCAGGTCAAATGGCGAAGAAGCGACGAGAGTGGAGACCGAAAACAGAAGGTACAAAGCTTAAGAGTTCTCAAAAGATAGAAGATTGGTAGAAAATCTGAAACGACGAAGAGAAAATATGTCTTATTCCAACAAGCTTTCAAGACTAATCATAACGCACGGATAGCGAAGCGGGTGCCGCCAAAACAACTTCACAAGTTTTGAATAAATCGACCATCATAACTGATTATTTAAATTCATTGTACCTGTAAAAATGGCCCAACAAATTTAGGGGCAATTGTGGGTACCCTGAATTTAGCACCATAAGGCCTGGAGGAGTAGCCCCTCCTTAACGGGCCCAAAGCCCAGGCCCGTCACCTCTTGTACTCATCCGATTACCCCACGATCCCATGAAGAGAAGTTGGAAGGGAGCACGATCCCATGTAGGGGAGATGGCTAATAAGAACGAACCTATCACCCCCACTACTCCAACATACACATGTATAAATCAAACCCTAAGTCCGGGGCAAAGGACAAGTTGTCTTCTCTGTACTTATTCTTCATAATATAGAGAAATAACACTGACTGAACCACCGTGGACGTAGGCACTTCTTTGCTGAACCACTTACTCCCGTTGTTGTTTGATTGGCTCTTTATTTGTCTTTTCTTGGTTGCTGCCTCTTTTATATTTATTTGTGTTGCATAATAATTGTCACCACAGGTAGCATTTATTCACTTGTTGTTTTTAAAATATTTTTACAATCGGACTCTGACCCACTTTCTCTTGTGTATTCTCTTCTCTCTCATTTATACTATATATTAGGTGTCCATCCACAGGGCGCCCAGTATAGAGGATTAGATATTTATTTACTATGAATACTATGGAGTTGTGAACTTTGCGTTAGACGCATCATTTTAT
This sequence comes from Sambucus nigra, assembly GCA_949130495.1. NCBI lineage: Eukaryota > Viridiplantae > Streptophyta > Magnoliopsida > Dipsacales > Adoxaceae > Sambucus > Sambucus nigra. The sequence continues at coordinate 163,448,897 of OX422213.1, read as the reverse complement.
TGATTCATGTACTCTGTAGTCGTTTTCTTCTATGGAATGTTGCCAATGGATCCTTGTCATTTTCATTTTATATCATTCATTAGTTTTACTTATGTTGGTTTTGGATACATTTGGTTTGACTTGGTTTATTTTATTGAAATGTTTTATATTGGGAAGTTTATTCCAGTTATATTAAATAAGTTGTGATGGTTATTAATTATTATTCATTGTTGTGGTTTAGGTTATATGATAAATTATTTCTAATGTTAAAAACGAATTTTATTTAAAATTAAAAGTTTTAAGAGTAGCATAATTGATTACTAGGTGGTTAATAAAGAAACATTTGTTTTTCGACAGTGTTGCTAAGAATGAGCCAACTAAATAATTCGATTTAATTGGGTAAAGGATTGGCCACCCGATATTTAATTAAACAGGTTTTTATACATGTGTGTAAGGGCTCCATCATAACCATACATCCATATGGTATGGGGTTACTTATGAAATTGATACCTAAGGTAGTCTACCTTCTCATTCAACACCTTGACAGTCGAAGACTGATTTTTCATAATAGTGGATTGGTCGGATCTTCTCTTCCTCCACTGACTATGGAATCCTTTCCTTGTAGTTAGATAACTGACCCTTTCCCTTAAACTTCTTTATTTTCTCCAACTGTTCCATCACATGAGCATTCCTTTGTTCCAAGAAGGAGGTACTTTCATTTTGGTTAGCAGACACTAAGTTCTTCGGGCCTTCATGATCAATGCATAAGGCATTATTATCTTAATCGAAAAACTTAATGACATCTCTGGAACTCTTGAGTTCTAAATTGACGACGAACTGTTTCTTGAAGTAAACTAATGACAAATAAAGCAACATTTTATCAAATCCACTGCTCTTCTACAAGTTGGTTAGTTTCTTCTCAAAGTCGGCATAAACACTTGTTACAGTTTTTTGCTGGCTTTGCTGAAGGTTGATAAGCATTTCATGATAAGAAGTGTTGTTTGCCACTATCTGGTAAAAAAGGAAACATAGACTTATATATGCTTCCTTCGATTGAGCGGATACGTTTTGGCCGAGTAGCTTCACAATCTCATCCTCATCCATCTCTTCATAACTAGTGCCAAACCAGATATGCTGACCTAGTGTTAAACTGAAAAATAGGTGGTCGAATATATGTATTTTTTAAGAAAAGAGACTTGTAAGAATTTGACCAAGACAACAATATGAGGAATAAAACTATATTTTATTATAAAAAGGATAGTAGTTACGTCAAGGTATTACATTATGGTAAGCAAAAAACAAGATAAAGCATAAAACTCCTAAACTACAAGGATCCACCTCCTACCTTTCTTTATCATCCTCGGCATCATCCACTGCTCGCTTGATGACAATCATCTATTCATTAGATGTGGACTCACCAACCTTATTCTCATCATTCATCTCCTCGTTGATTTGAGGAGGAGTACTAGGATTGTGCATGTGAAAGAGCTCACACCTTTCCGTCATGCTTACTTTGGCAAGGGATACATCTCAATCATCCTTGAAGGATAAGTTCTTTAAATAATCTATATATAGAGAGGCATTGTATAATGCCTTATCCCCTTCCCTTGTGAAAGACTCATCAATTGAAGAGTGACAAATCTGAATAAAATTAGGGGGGAAAAGTTAGAGGGTAATAATTTATAGGCACATAGTGGAGCTCGAGTGTGGTTAAACAAAAAAAGACAGTTTATAGAGAGACACACTAATACATTATTGAAGTGGGAGGGTGACTTGAGCAAATCGATTAGTTCATAAGTTTTACAACGAAGATTATAGAAAGTAGTAAATAAATGGGATCATTCATTGGGTTTTACATAGAATATGAATAAAAGTAGTAAATAAATGGGAGAATATAGAGGGTGGTGGAATCAATGCCGAGAGAATGCAAAATTGGGTTTGAAAAGAGTGAGTGAGAGAGAAAACGTAGAGAATGGGTGCCACATGGACACCCTAAATAGAGAGGAGTATTTAACTCAAGTATAGACTTTTATAGTATATATAAAAGATATTATTTATCTAAAAAATAAATTATTAACGTATACATCATCTCCAAGTTCAACGGTTCGATAAAGAGTGTCATTAATTAGGCCCAATCCTCATTAAGCTTGAAGTAATTTCTACTTCTATTAAAGTATGATTATTTTTATTAATTAAAATCATTCCTGAAGACCCGAAAGCTTCGTGTCTCCTTAGTCAACGGGTGTGACAATGACTTTGGAGTCAACCTTCTATATGGTTGTCAAATGAATGACAAGCGAATTAAAACTTCACGGCTCATAAAGTTTTGTATCCCTATTGAAGTGGTCATAGGTTTTTCTCCTAAATGGAGAATCAATTATGATTACGCCTTGTGATGTAAAATCCTTTGAAGTATACATGAAACTCTCACAATGTAGAAGATCTTCTTCAGTGGTGATGTTTTGATTCATAGAGATGAAAAAATACGCAAAGACCAAGGTTTTCCACCCTTGGAAAAATGTGTTTAACACATTTTAGTCATGTAAAAGGGCTCCATATATGGTGGTAATCTGAATAACAAAGATTGAAATTATATCTATAGTTTGTAATATTCAAAAAGGTTGGTTAATACATGGTCAAATGGTAATTCAAAGTGTTTTTCATTTTGATTGTTTTTTCTATCCCTTTTATTCTAACAATCCAAATTGAAAAGTATGAAATGTCATCAACTAAGTCACTAGGGGTCTTTGGGATTTATTTTTCTCTTTAAGTCAGATTGTTTGGGTCTTGCCTCGTTCGGTGTGCGAGGTGCTCGCGGAGTGGCGTAGGCCTAGGGGTTGGTCAGGTCCGAGGGGGGTTTGGAGGTTGGTCCCCCACTGTATCTTTTGGACTGTGTGGTTGGAGAGGAACAGGAGATGCTTCGAGGGAGTCGATCTTGATCCTCCTCGTATTCGGTACAGTTTTCTGTGCCTGCTTCTTACTTGGTATAGGAAACGGCATGATTCGTCTTTGTCTTTCCTTTTTGAGTTTTTGGAGGAATTCTAGGGGCCTGAGTTGTGAGTGTTGGGTCTCGGTTCTTAGCTTGTTTACTTTGTATACTTCCTGTATACGGGATCCCGCCCCCTTAGGCGGGTCGTTTTATTGAATCATTTACTTATCAAAAAAAAAATAAGCATAAAACACAAATAAATAGATGAGAAACATTTAAAAAAAACTTTGATTTTTTGTCAAATCTCATAAATGAGGCAACTTTTCAAATAAAAATCTTGAAAAGAACTATTTGACCATTAGCAATATAGTCTTTTTATACTGGATTAAAAATTATCTATTCTTTTTTGGGTTGTCCCAAATTAATAGCTCATTTTAGTTTTTTGAACATTATTATAGTGAACAAGTAATGGTCTTAATATTTGATTAAGTGACTCTTTAATTTATGAAAAATAATATAAAGAACTCTTGATTTTGTATTCATAAAGTATATAAAGTAAACTTGCCTATTTATGAAAAAAATAATGGAAAATGTCATATTTAGTATAAGGACCCAATTATTTCCCATAGCCTAGTGTGTCCTCATAAATTCAGTTATTGGATGTTTCCTTTATTATGGACATAATCGAAAAGATTTTATTATTATATTATTAGAAAATTCATATTTAAGTCGTATAATATCATATATATTGAGTATAGGGCAATCAACTTTTCGTTTATAAAACTTGGCCCTATTTTTTAATCCATACTAATTTTTTTTATAAACATTCCCATTTTACCCATACGCTAAAGATTTATAATTTTATTCAAACCCCAACTATAAGACTATTGTTGGGCCTCCAAGCTTCAAACTGTCGGATCTTCTAGCCTTTAGTCACCGAAGTCTCGAACATAATCTAAATATTTATATTTACAATATCATCATCATCATCATCATCATCATCATCATCATCATCATCATCATAATAATAATAATAATAATAATAATAATAATAATAATAATAATAATAAAAAGTAGATTTTTTTGTTTTGAATATGACATTGTATCTCCACGCCAATCCTCGGATGTGCAAAGTGTTTCAAAGAAAAATTAAATTTACAGAGTAAATGTTGCACACGTATTAAGTTCAAAGTTGGGTTTGCTATGTACATTTTTGTGAGTCTCCAAAAAAAATGTATTCCAACCATACTTTTGACACATAAGCTACCAAATCTGAATAACATTTACATAAAAAAAAATCCAACATTCAAAAGGAGTAATGGCCCAATCATTCCTAAGTTCAAATGGATAAAAATGCTTTTAACACAAAAAAAAAAACTCTGATTGGGTGCCTTTGAAAATTGAACATGAGAGACACAATTGAAACTGGTACATTGAAACGCAACTAAAAAGAAGAGGAATATATAAGCGTGTTATGACTTAGTGAATAGAGTTATGGAACCCCTTCGAAATTGAGCCATCCACAATGATGTATATCGCTTTGTAGATTTCAATCAAAATTTAAATTCAAAGCTTCCCGATGATGCAAATAGTAGAGAGGCGATAGTGGAGATGGAGGACATATTGGACAAAGGTAGCACTAGAAGTCACGTCCGTCTCGGTGGTGCTCTTTAATGGTTTTTACAAAACATGTGTGTATATGTGGGTGGGTGTATAAGAGAGAGAGATAGAGAGAGAGTTTTGGGTTAAGGATATATATGAAGTACAATGAGTTAGAAAGAGATGTTTTGGTTAATGAAAAAATTTGGGGACCAAATTTATAATAAAAATATTGAGTGACCTGTTTATATAATTATGGTGGAATTATTCGACCCAACAGGAGAGGATGACACTTGTCCAGCAGTCTTGATCAGTGATAGCGACCTGGCGATAAGAACAACAAAGGGGCTGATAAGAAAAAATATCGGGCTTGGATTTTCTTGACCAAATTGCGATATCATTCCAAGGCTATGGAGTCCCGTACAAATACAATGCCTTTTTATTCTCAATAAATGTAACCCACACCCCAGTGAAAAGGGGCATGTAATCTTTCTTATTAACAGAAGATTAATAATAACAGAGAAAGAATGACCACGGATGTAGGCATATTGTATAATCACGTATATTCTGTGTTGTGTGATTGTGATTTTATATTTTGGTCAGCTAAATTGTGTTAAGTAATCATAGTATGATTTTATCACCTACAATTATTGTCTTATGTGGGAAATAGTTTCTTTTTCTCAAACAAGTAAAGCCAATGAGAAGTCATGTCTCACTCACGCAATCCCTATTTGCTATCTAACGATAACCATCAGAATGATGAAAATGGACCTCCAACACTTAGAGTAGGGTCGGAGATCAATCCTAGTAGGAGTCATAACACTCCTAAACCAAGTTCCTACCCACAGTGGGAACAAACTGTGGAGAGAAATGAACAAATGAGATCCACCAATATCTCACGGCTTGTAGATGCCTACGAATGGCGACTTCATGAGTAGGAGGATGCCACAAGCCTCCAGTAGGAAGAGAACTCCCATTTACAAAGTAAACTAGAAATAATGGAGCAAGTTCTCTATGGTGATAAACATAAATATTACGCTCGACCACCTAGACCTCAGGTGAGCGAAATTCATAGTCGAGGAAGGAATTCATGGCACAGTCAAGACCGTTCCAAGTACAAGATCCTGCCAACCAGAAGAGATCAGAATGGGGCCACTACAAGAATGACCTCCGCGATCTCATCCAATGATAAATAGATGAGAATATAAATCATTGTGGGCTAGGTCTATAAAGGAACTAGCCGGAAGAGCCCTCATCAGTAAGATGAAGTCCCCATTCTCAAGGTCAATTGAGGAACCCAAGGCTCCTAATAAGTTTAACACTCCTAAATTCAAGACTAAGACGGGAAAAAGTATCCAATCAGTCATCTTGACAAGTAATATCAAGAAATGACTATTTGTAGGAACAATGAATCCTCATGTGAGGCATATTCCCTTTTATCATGGGAATATCGCGCAAAAGTGGTTCGAGGAGTTACCCACATGTTATTTATCATCTTCAATAACATACGTGAATTGGGAAGTGAAATATTTCATTTCTTATATGGGTGATACATTTGAGCTTCTACTGATAAATGGTGAGGACAACCTTCATGGCATAGATCCATACTCATCCCAAAATAGAGTTGTAGGGGGACTCATTATCCCTTCCACTCCTCACTATGAGGAAGAAGACCCATAAAAGCTTGTACGAATACACTCGACGATACTCAAAAACTTATAACATAGTGGAGGATTGCTCCGAGCAAGTTATCATGGATTTTTTCAAGATTTTTTTGTCTATCAACTCAATGTTGCGCTAGTCTCTCACAAAGAAGGACGACAACACTATCGATGATATTATGTCCACAATTGAGAAATATGACAAAGGGAAAGATGTGTAAATGAACACCCAATGCGATAATGGTCTATCAAAAATGACCAAGAACAAAAACAAAGAAAACTTCCCAAGAAAGGGTTGGGGAAATAAATAGAATGTCGGATTCAAAAGTAATGCTAACATGAACCCCACCAAGGCCCACTAGGCAATCAATATTATTTTCAAGGATGTGACGTACAAAATCTTGAAATAAGATAAGGATCAATAATTTTTTAAGTGACCAATGAAGATAAAATGAGAACTGTTAAAAAGGAAAATTATGCTGAGATGATCCTATTATAAGGACAACGGGCATAAAACAGAGAATTATAAAGTGATCAAGTCCCACTTGGAGGAATTCTCCCAAGCAATACATTTCGATGACTATGTGGAGAAGAAGGGCATGAAGACCACTGTAGAGAATGACCAGAAACTTGATAATATCTTAAATGACGATGAGATAGGGAACGAGCTTGCCTTCATCCATGGGGAATAAAGTCCGAATCAGATTCAATGCAATGTTGTTTAGATGAAGTTTAAGAAAGTTACTACAGGCATGGAAACTTTTCAAACTTACCACAAAAAACCTCAGCATGCAATCACCGCTGACCAGAAGATATGAACTATAAGAAATATATAGTCTTCATCAAGGAAGACCAAGTCCAAATCTGGGTTCCACATCATGATGCTCTAAGTAATCACTCTAAAAATAAAAACTGGGATATGGATAATCTACGAGTGGACTAAAGGAGATCTTCAGAAGTCATGTACTCCACACTTTTTAATAATCTTAACCTCAAGGTGGAATATCTAAAAGAAGTGACCATATCTTTGGTTAGATTTGATGGAAATATGTTTATGCCTTTAAAGAAGGTGGTACTTCCTGTACGAACTGAGAATATCTTTAAACTGATAGAATTATTAATAGTGGATAATGAGTCACCCTACAACTCCATTTTGATACGAGTATAGATCTATTCCATGAAGGTTATCCCCTCCACTTATGATTAGAAATTCAAATGCATCACCAAATGGAAGATAATGGAGATAAAAAGAAATTAGGCTGATACTAGGTAAATCTTTATCATTGTAATTAGGACTATACAAGGAAAGAAGAGAGAAAGAGTGGTCACTTACAAAGTGAGCGAAGACAGGGTTGCCTCGTCCAAGTAAAAATTAAAATATGACTGACCGAGGGTGGATGAAATAAGGGTGGCCTCCACAGAGAGAGTCGTGGAACCATTGCAAGAAGTCATGTTAGATGACTCACACCCGAATTTTCTTTTTTAATAAAAAACAAACTTACCAATCATGAAAAGGAAGAATTGATCCCAAAGTCATGTGCTAGTTACTCCACATGGACCCGACATTCTTGTCGAATAACCCTAGAGAAGGCAAATGCTATGAAAGAATAAGTGGGGAAACTTCTCGAGGTAAGTTCCATCAAATATGTACAACTACCCAAGTGGATCTAACCAAGTGGTTATTAATAAGAGTAATGGAAAATGGAGAGTCTGCATAGACTTAAATAACCTCAATAAAGTATGTCCCAGAGATAATTTTCCTCTGTCGAAGATTTACCAGTTAGTCGACGCTATAACCAGTCATTAGCATATGAGTTTTCTTGAAGTATACTCAAGGTATCACTAGATCCTATTATCCATCCCAACTATGAAAATACTTAACTCATTATTTCCATTTGATTCTATTATTAAACGGTTATACTGTTTAGACTCAAGAACGTATGAATGACTAACCGACAGCTACTCTCCAGGATATTTAAACACTAGCTGGTTACCACAACGGAGATCTATATAGTTGACATACTCATGAGGATAAAACATAAAGGCAATCATCTGTAGGACTTGGTGAAGATGTTTGAGTTCCTAAGATACTACAAGAAGAAACTAGACCATGCCAAATGTTCCTTAGGAGTACAATCTGGGTAGTTCTTGGTCTACCTGGTTATCTAGAGGGGGATCTGAGCAAACCCAAACATGATTGATGTAATCAATAATGTTGAGCCACTAAAAACAATTAGAGATGCTCAAAACTTAACTGAAATGTTATCAGCACTCAATTTCTTAATCTTTAAGTCCTCTGAGAAGTGAAGAGCATTTTTAATCTCTTTAAGAAAGAGAAAGGCATGGATTGGAACAAATAATGTATAAAGTCAATTGAGGAGATTGAGATTTATTGAAGCCTACCACCTCTGCTCCAGGTTTTAAATCTAGAAGATCTAGTTTATCTAAATATCATGTCATTGAACCACACAGTTAACTTGACCTTAATGTAGAGGGGCATCAAGCCCCGATATATTCTATTAATAAGAATTTACTCGATGTAATACCCCGTACTTTTAAAGATATTTAAATTAGAAAGGTGGGCGTAATTTGGTAAACTGGGGAATTTATGTGAATAGTAATTTTGGAATTTATGAGTGAAATTAAATAAATTTAATGTTATAAAGTGAATAGTAAATATTAGTTTTCAAGTGTCAGACTAATATTTACATGGATTATAATTTCTTACGAGACTAAGTATATGAGTGGATTATTTTTAATTACATGTCGCAAGTTGGGTAGAGCGACAAAGGAAATATTTTAAATGGAAAAATATGTGTATTGAACGTGTTGGGTCAAAATAGTGAATTTTAGTTAAGTGACTCAGATGGAGATTTCGACTGCGTCATTGGGTTCGGAATGGCCGAGATAGTCAAAATAGTGTACCCGGGGGAAGTATTTGGGTTCCGGGCATTTTTGGACTAGTATGGACTCGTAAATGAGTACACGAGTCATTTAACAATTGGATATACACCCAATTTCGAATTTAATAAGAGAAAACCCTCATTTTTGCCCCAAAATAAGATCTAAGAGAGAGAAAGAGAAGAGATAAGGGAGATAAGAAGAAGGAGAGAAGAGAAGAAGGGAGAAGAAGAGATTTTTGGCCAAAATTCGTGGGATTCGACTCGGGGTCGTCGGATTTAATCCATGAGGCAAGTGTTTACTTGCTTTATAAATTTAGTGTTTTTATTTCTCATATTATAGTTGGTGTGTAAAATTATAAATATTTTTGGGATGAGTTTTCGTGAATCAAAATGGGTTTTCCGGAAGATTAACAAGTAAAACCCGAATAATATCAAATTTGAGAAATTTAGGAATTAATTGAAATTAATTATTGAATCTGGGTTCTAGGATGATTAGAACCCTTTCTATGTGTGTATTTATGATTGATTGAGGTTGTATGATGATGGGTGAGAAAATAAAAACCTCAGAGGTGTATTAATGGAGGTTTGGGATTTTGGAGAAGACGACGAATCGTAACTCCATAGCTTGCGGAATAAATTTGGACAGGAAGAGGGAAAATTCAGATCTAGGTCAACACGAAAGTTGTAGATCTTTTCGATACGGTCACGTGGGCGCTGACCTCGTATTTTTTTTTATTTTTCTATGAATTGTTATGATTTTTACAAGATGGCAATTCCGGGGTGAAACCACCAACTCGAAAATGCACTCGGAAATTTGAAAAAAAAAAATAAAGGCTAAAATTATTTGGAGATAAATATTTGGGGTTCCTAAAAATAGTGTGGGGACTTCTAAATATTTTTTTTAGTAAGGTGTGTATCTTGGGTTACATGAAAGTAAACCCCAAAATTTACCTAAATAAGGGTGTTTGGGAGGAGTAACACTCGGGGTGATGTTTAGGTGGGCAAAATTTTATATAAGTAATTGTGCGCGTAGAAAACACACTTATATGCTAATTTTGGTTGAGTAAAATCCTATGAGGTGACTAGGATGAAATTTAGGATACGGGCTAAAGAGAATTGAGCAGTCATCCGATACGTCTATTTATGACAATTATTATAGGTGAGAGGAATGACTATCGTTCTTTATGGGATGAATAAATATATCGGTGTTGTTGGTATTGGCATCCTGCGGTGAGAAAAGCTCGGAAATATTATATTGAGGATTAGTCAAAATTGAAAAATGCGTAGGATATTCGAGAGATAAATATACTACATAGGAAATTTATTATACGGGTTGTGCGTATGCCCGAATGTTATTATATACGTGGGTTAAATAATTACCTATGGGGAATTTTGTATAGGTGAGAGAAATACCAATAATTATAATATGGTGGTGTGAATAAGCAAATTGATGATATATTTATATAGGTGGAATGTGTACCTATATGATTGTTTATTATGTGTATGACATACCTATCATACTTGCTATCACAGGAGGTTGGCGTTCGTGTGAGGACAATCTTATCCTGTGTTGCCTTCGGGGGGATTTTAGATTTGGTACCTCAAGAACATAGGACTATGAAGGGATCATTTGTGAGTCGATAAGTCTACTGACTATGGGAGCGTAGGTATGTGCGTGACCCATGGGTATGTGAACTATGTTCGCCTCCAATATGTGTGATTTGTATTGATACGGTTCCCAAGTGAAGCAGAACGCGTGATCCTTATGTGCGCGATGTACAAGGATTTGATAGCAGAGTATGAGTGCACCGCATCTGAGCCTAGGGGTTCCATATATGTATATATATGTATTGTGATTAACATATATGTGTACTTGAGATAATCCACGGATGCTTAGTAAATGAGAATGACTAAGCCACTTATATTATAGTTCAGTGGATGATTAATATACTTGTTGCGTATAGTATATTGTTTATATATATGATATGAGATATCATATAACCTAACCTTGTATAAAGTGAAAAGAATGAATAAAGTGTGATATTACTTCCGGTAAATGAATATCCGGATTTATATGAATATGAATATTGTGTTCTAATGAGAACTATTAATAAATACATGATGGTATAAATATGGTATGTACTGAAGGCCTAATGGATCTCGATGATCAACATTGTCACGTAGTAGTGTATCGGGGGGTTCCTTATTTGGATTTCACTTCGCGAGACACCGCACGCACGAACGTAATGTAATGTTGGGAATGGGGAGAAGTTTAGTCCTTAGTACTCGAATTGATGAGGATTATTAGAAGGTGGGCAATTACATTAGTTAGGCAGGGTAGCTTAACTAGGTTGTTTATAAAGGTATGCGATAGTTGTGCCCTATTAGAAGAGGGGTGAGGTGTATCTCATGTGAGAGCAATACCAGTTTAAATATGAGAAATAACATATTTTTTTAAAATATGGATTGTAATGAACTTGCTAAAATGTTTTCAAAACTCGGGCTCTGACCCGTTTCTCTATTTTCCCCTCTCTTGCTATATTTATATACACAGGTGTCCAGACACAAGGATGCCTGGATGATAATTCTTTCGAGTCAGACGTTTGCTGCAGCAGCTGTGGATGCAAGCAGGTTTATATTAGACGCTTCTATCATTGAGATCTAGATAGGAGGTATTGTAGAAACATTCAGGCTTATGGCCCAACTGTACTCATTTATTCTTTTATCGCCTTTTAGTGTGGCATTCGATTTGGTTCTATTATTGTATCGAGTGTTCGGTTATTTTATTTTATTTCATTTCAGTTGTTGCATATAAATTGTTGTAATTATTTTATTTTAATGGTTTGGTTAAAAAGATTAGTTAATTAAAAAAATTTGATGCCGGCCTAATATGATATTAGTAAATAAATTTGTTTTCGGTAATAATGCTAAGAATGAACCATATGAGACTCCTGTTTTAATTTGATATAGGAGTGATCACCCGGTATTTTATTAGGCAGGGTGTCACAATCGACACCGAAAAGTACCACCTTCCTCTGGAGAAACTATCTTGTTCTATAATTATCGCTTTGCAGAAGTTGAACCACTATTTTGAAGCCCATTTAATCATAGTTATCACTCTATTCATGATCAAGGAAGAGCTCAGAAAATCCATCCTCTCTTGACGAATGTTAAAGTGGTCGATGGAACTGGGAGGTTCGATGTCAATAATAAATCTAGAACTGTAATAAAAGGGCATGTGTTAGTGGATTTCATCGTTGAGTCTCCAAAGGGAAATTCCCTAATAATAGGGAACATGACGATGAAGACAACTTTAAATAATTTGACCATCTCAATAAGTGGGTGATATATGTCAATGGATCCTCTAACTTAAAAGAGACAGGAGAAGGAATTGTCTTTATAACTCGAGACAAAACAATGCTCTAATAGGGAATAAAACATGGCTTTTAAGAATCCAATAATGAGGCTGAGTAAGAAGCTCCCATCACCAAATTCAATAAGGCCCTATCTCTCGACGAGAATCGCCTTGACGTCTTTTGTGAGTCAAGGATGGTATCTAATCAAGTATTAAGAAACTATAATATTAGAGATGAATGGATATTATCATACCAACATTCAATCTTGTACTTGATCACCTAGTTATAAAATTTCATATCCAATAATTTCTATAAGGAATTAATAGCCATATAGATTCTCTAGCAATTTTGGGTTCAACCATCGACTCCAACCTCAAAATAAAAACTGAGGTGGACTACCTTTCCCTACGAAGCATCATAAAGCCAAGTATTGTTGAATGAGTCCTCGTCATCCAAAAGGTTCCCATTTCGATTGAACCAATCATAGATTACCTATAAGAGTATCTCTTTCTTGTCGAAAAGAAACAATACCATTCTATCACAGTAAAATTTGTTCTACTTTACCTATCACTTGAGGGAAATCTTTTCACAAGCTCATATCTCCAATGCATGCATCCAGGAGACATAGATCAAGACATATATGATCTCCATGATGGAATATGTGGAATCTATTCTGGAGGAGTCTCTTTAGCATTCAGATCCATCAAAGAAGGGTATTGGTGGACCTACATCCGAAATGACATTGTCTCATGTGTAAAAAAGTGTAATAAATGTCAAAAGTTCTCGAGCATTCTTTACCAACCATCGAGTGTCCTTAAGTCACTACCCAGTCCATGCCCTTTCATTCAATTGGAGTTGGACATTGTGGGCCACTTACCCACAACACTAGGAAATCGAAAGTATATCTTGGTCGACATTGATTACTTAACCAAATAGATAAATGTTTAACCTTTAGCAGACATAAGCAACACCAATATGATTGGAGATATTTGGCAAAACATCGTGACCCATTTTAGCATGCCGAGATCAATCATAACCTACACTATAATGTATTTTTAAAGCAAGCCGTTTTAAAAGTTCTACAATAATAACAACATCTGACACTACTACAGTTTGGTGGCCTAAACCCAATGTAATGGGCGGGTTAAGGCCTCCAACAAAATAATGCTCGACGGAATGAAGAAAAGTTGGAGAAGTCAAAAGGTGCTTGGGTGGATAGGCTTCCCCATGTCCTCTAGGAATATTGAACAATGTCCAGGAGGTCAATTGGGGAAACTCCATTTGCCTTTGCTTATGGAATGGAAGCTATAATTCCACTGTAAGTTAGATTACTGATCATGAAATCAACCGATGCCGATTAACCTAAAAATGAAGAAATCATAAGGACTGTGCTCAATCTCGACGAGGAAATAAGAGATAAAGCCTTGATCGAACTCTCCTCCTAGTAATTTTAGTTGGATAGACAGTACAACAACAACATCAATTCAAGGAAATTAGAGGTTGGATATTATGTCCTCCAAAAGGTGATCGACAGAATGAGTAAGCCATTAGATGGAAAGTTATGTATTAATTGGGAAAGATCGTTCAAAGTCATTAGAGACGGCCTTGAAGGAGATACCATATGGAAACAGGGGTTAGAGGGAGATTTATACGGCCTAGAATATGGTCAATCTTAGGAAATTTTATTTTCAAAGCTTTTTAGCCTTTTTAAGTTTGAAGTTTCTATTTCTCCGATGATTTATAATTTAATTAATGCAATTATTTTTCTTATTGTTCCAAATGGAAGGACAACCTTATTAATTCCTAATTATCATTATGGGAAAGATTTTGTCAATTTTTTTTTTTTAAAATATATCATCAGATTAAGCTCTGATCACCAATTTGAATACCTCTATGAGATTACACATAATCAAATTTTAAGGTCACATGTTTTCATCTCTACTAAACAGAAATATATTTGGAATTTACTAGGTATGAAAATGACCTGTAGGGGATCCTTAGGCGCTAAGTGTCCCGACATTGATCAGTTAAAATCCTGAACCGAATCGTTTCCCTATGACTAGGTGCATTTTTGTCGTAGTTGGTCCTAGGCCTAAGGTGGTTTGATGACACTTACCCTAAAAGGTAAAGCTACTAATTAAATATTCTCGGCATATAAAAAGGGAAAATTTGAAACATGGAAATGATTAATTTCATCCATATAAAGTTAAATTACAAGTAACTAGGTCGACAAAATATAAAAATTGAGATACAAAAATGATGAATAAATTTTTCATCTTCGGCGCTCTAACTTAGCAGCCACTTTAGCACGACGCCCACCATCTAAATCAGGACGAAACTCATCTTAGTTGTCATGGTCGAGGAGATACTCGCTTACTATTTGAATTGGAAAACATCCTCAAGGATGCAACACTCATAACTTCTAAGAGGGGAAAGCCTAGAAAATGGGAAATCCACCTAACACCAAAATTAGGAGTCACCAGTAACCCTGATGATGACTGGAGGATTCTTTTATCTGTAATTCTATGAGACATACATAACTTCATCTAGTTATGGTTGGTCATCAATCTAACCATGATCATACCCCTCCAATTATATTGTGCAAGGCTCCACGTGAATTTGATGTTTTAGTCTCATGATCTTTTGGTATAAACTGCTCTGGCCCACTTGGTCTTCCTTGAAGGTTTTCTCATCTTTGTCAAGTTTCTTTCCCATATAATTATTTTTTCTCTCCATTAATTCAACAAAATTTTTGACACTTTTTACTTTGTCTCTAGGGGAAATATCACTTTGGTCTGCTCACTATAGGTGTTGGTGATCTTTTGAAGTGTTGGCCGAACTAACAACAACGCTTCTCGAGCTCAACCATCGGCTTCCCAATCAAGAATTAAGTCTAGATTTAAATATTTTCAGTTTATTGGCACTAAGGATAACTTGTCATCTAACTAGAAAGACAAAAAATAAAAGGCACTCAAAACGGGAAGACAAAATAAGAATTCATAAACAATCAAAAGGAGTTAAGAAGAGAATTTCATAGAAAAAGAAAAACTTTCCCATTAAAGTACACGAAGGGACAAGCCCTTACAATGAAAAATAAATAAAATACATGGAAATATATAGAATAAGATGTCCAAGGCAAATCTAACTAGCGCGCCCTTTCTTTTCTTTCACTTAATCTTGGTCGGTCAAGCCCTTGTTCGAGTTTATGGCCTCCATTGCCTAATCATCTCCATCCTTACCTTGGCCACTGCTTAAAGCCTCACCTTCCTCCTTGTATAGCTTTATGGGGGAATCCTAGGTCTTGCTGATTGAAGAGTTCTAATTAAAGAGGAACTCCTACCTTGACAAATCCCTGTTGCATCCTTTTTTCAAATTGCACTTGAGAATGTAGTCTAGGTGTTTCTTAGTCTGTCCAAAGGTGTCACCCCATCCTTAATCATAGTCCTAGTTTTCTACTAACCAAGCCTCAAACAAATTTTGGGCAGATTCCCTAGTGACCTTATTGATTTATTCATTCTCAGATAATATATTGGTCATATCCAACTCTGTAGACTTCTTCCCGGTATTATAGGACTTATGGGACTCATCCAAATCTCGCATGAGCTCGGTATTGTCTTTCCTCAGGTTAGTTCTTCTATCAAGTACATCAAGACAGTCCACCCGAAATTGAAAGGAAAATGATGATAAAAAGGGTTAGTACAATAGAATTTTTTTAAGTGAAATTCCAAATAAAACTAATGACTTACAAAAGACAATGTACGTGTGATGTGAGAGACCAATTGGTTGGTCAACAACCTCTCAACCTCTTCCTTATCGACCTACAAGATGACCCCCTCAGTAGCGTAGGGCTAAGTCAGAGTTTTGGTTACGAAGATCATGGAAGGTCCCTTCCCCTTTCCTGGGATATCCACCTTCATGGTGGGCAGAGCATAAGCAATAATGATATTGGTACCAATTTTTTTCTTCTTCGCGAGCTAAACTTATATCTTGTGTGGAGGAATCCCCGAAATTAATTGAGTCGGATGGTCCCCCGACCTAATTCCTCTTCGATAACTGAACTTTAAAAAAAGTTAGGACATTGGACTCTCCTAATAAACTAGGGATTCTTCCTCTCAAAGGTATTTTTTCTTCTGATGTAGATGGAATCACATCATGAATTGAGGTGATGTCCATTAATTTAAAAGAGCTTGAAGTGGTTTCACTTGAAGACTCCTCACCACTAAATGGAGTTGGAATTTATGGTACTTTGTCTACTCGACTTTTGATAAAATAAGTGGTGGTGTTTGTGTAATTTAGCAACAAAGATACCGATCTAGGATTCTTGACACCAACCGTGAGAGGCCTGATAAGGTTCTAGACCATGCTCAGCTCGTCAAAATTGATGTGTGTTTGGTCGGGCTCCTTTTTTTGGAAAGTAACTTGACATAACAAAGGATTAAAGAGTTAGCAAAGAATCATGCAATATTTGGTCGACCAAAATGCAAAGCAACTAGAAATAATAATCAACCTATGTCATGCTCTCTACTTGGGCAACTAAAGCCCCATATAGGGTTCACCACCCTCGAGAATTGTTGTATGTTACCATTGCTTTACAAAAAATCCATAAGACCAATAAGCTTTATCTGAATCAGGAAGATCCATAACCAATACCCTCTCTTCGATCCTTGCCTTTAAATATAAGGTATACTCATGCATTCGCACCCAAGAGTAGCAATATCTGATCTCCAGGATCCCCAATTGAGATCCTTACAACTTGTTAACCTTATTAACCCAATTAACTATCCTCCAAGTGTTTGGGGTACATTGGGCAAGCACTATGTTAAAAAATTTATAAAAATCCAAAATGCAAATGGTTCAGAGGGGAGGTCACACCAACTTCAGTAATAAACTGGGAGAAAATCCAATGCCCCCCCATGTTGTAATAATACTTGGGTTTCCCCCAAAACTCTATTATGACCTAGTCAGGGATAGAAAAACGAGTTATAAACTCCCCTATGGAGCTTTTGCTCACCATGTAGACCATTTCGCTACTCAAAAAACAAAAAAAAATGGGAACATACAAAAAAATATACCAAGAATTGAGAAGTATGAAAGAAAAAAGAGTTACAACTAATGAAGAAGGCAACTAGCTCTGAGATGTTTTGAATATTGAAGAAATGAACATGCGTTTTAAAAATGACGTTAGGTTTTTCATCAAACTGTCATGTTCAACATCCAAGATATGTTCATCATTCGAAATGCAACCCTATGTGACGACTAACATGAGATTCACCAACTTTTAGTCTCATTAACGCTCACTTACCAGTGCACCCTCAAAAATACAAGGGCAATTTTCAAAAGTGCCCTTCAGCTCACTACAAGAAAAATGAATTTTCGTGGAATAATGTTTTGCACCTAATTATTACAAATTCACCAACAAATCTTTTAGTGGAAATAAAATTTTCGTCATGCAATTGCGACTAGAACTATGTTGTAGACTGATTTTGCGGAAATTTATTAAAATCGCCACTATAAATTAATTTTTTGTGACAAAATCATTTCGCCACCAAAAATTTTATTTATGTGGCAAATAAATTTGCAACTCATAAAGATTAAATTACCACCAATAATTTATACTTTTCCACCAAAAGGATATTTTTGTAGCAAACCAAGATTCACCGCTAAAAGGGACTTTTGTTGTAAAACATATTACCACAATTAAACTTAAATTTATATGGAGTGAGTTTTTAAATATTAAATTGCCACCCATAGTTGATAGTTTTCCATCAAAAGGCTATTTTTTGAAATAAAACAAAGATCTTCCGCCCAAAGGGACTTTTCGTGGAAAAAAATATTGCCATAATTGATCTTAAAATTTGTATGGAAAAACTTTCTTGGCAATTTAAATTCGCCACCAAATGACATTTTTTTACCGTAAAAAAAATCTCCATGAATTGATGTATTATTTTTCATAATACATATACACATTGCTTTGGTAACAACTTAATTTTGCCACTTTTTTACTATTTTTCATCCTATTTTAATTTTAATAAAGATAGCAATATTTGGAAAACAAATCTTTGTCTCAAAAGTTCCTACGCTAAACACTATTTCAAACAAATTATTTAAAAGAATTATGCTAGCATTCAAAAAAAATAAGTCTAATCCCTCATTCTTCTTTATTGTTACTCTCATTCTGTACAAAATTTCCCACTAAATCTGCAAAAATAGCATACATAAGTTGTTTAGAATTATCACTTTGAGAAACAACGACCCTAAATTTTGGAATATGAATGAAAGTACATTTATAAATTTCACTTACAAGTCTTGCAAAATAATAATAAAATCATCATAAATCACATTCATTAACATCAAATATGTTTCGTAATTATATCCCCCCCCCCCCCCCCCCCCAAAAAAAAAAAAAAAATCATTTTTTCTTCTGTGTATTAGGATTATTATTAGTGGATAATTAGAGAAAGAAAAAATCATGCATATCAAATACAAAAACAATTTGGGGGTTACATGCTTACCACGAAGAGTTATATTTTCATGTTTTAAGGTTACTTAATGCCTCAAGGTTTTGATTAAGCTCATCCACTCGTCCTTTCATTATCTTGTTCTCTCTTCTTGCTTCATTAGATTCTCTCCTTACTACATATGCTTCCTTCCTTGCCCCGTCAGTATCCTTCCTTGCCTGAAAAACTTGTCTATCTCTCTTAGTGTCTTTATCCTTTTGAATAGCAGCAACTGGGGATGATGTGTGTTGAAGACCAGTTGCACGACCACGTACATATCCTGAGCGATGTTCTAGAATTTCTTGAAATGCATCAGTATCACTCATCACCAAACCATCTTCAAGTTTAGATTGTTGTAACAATCAAAAAAAAAATCGAGGCGCTACTACGATTAAAACTAAACTAAATCCTAAAAAATTAGTATAAAGCATCTATATTCGACAAAAATAAATATAACGAAATCCAAAATTACACAAGTCCAATCGAAAATAATTACAATAAAATTCCTCGCAAAAAATAATGTTGAGCTCTCCAAATAATTACACTGCTAATCTATACAAGAATAAAATCCTCCAAAAGTCATGCTCTAAAATCCTCCAAAAATCCTTAGCGTCCACATCCACACTAACCTTCCACTAAAAGAAAAATATGACGAAGTACGTAATATGACAAGAATAGATGCTCAAAACAATAGCGATGAATAAAATGGAACAAGGTGAAACTGTATACGAGTCCAACGCGACATCTACGCATTATACCAATTTATTTCTCAATAACACATGAATAGGTCAGCAGGCCTCACCTTACCTCACCCATGCTTCGTAAAGCCTCATCCTGGCTATTGGACTATTGGATGGTTACCATTCTCCATGCCATATAAAAATTTTATGACACAATGCCCATCAACAAATATAACATCTCAATCGAACCAATATTTTAGATTCCAATAAACGTCATGATATCAAAAATACGAGTTCAAATAAATGAGGAACAAATGACACTCTCAAGAGATTCAAGGAGCATATTGTGTAAAACCTATACCTTAAAATCATCACATGAAAGCCATAAAAAAATTTCCTCCAAGTTTTGATCACACCACTGTGTTCCTCTCACGAAAACAATCAAAACTCGTTCAAGCCCAAACTCAAGAAAACACCAAATAAGCCTTCAAATCAAGGGTTGAATATTGATTAAAATTGGGGCTATCATTTATATATGGATGGAGATGAAAATTATAGAGGCTACTGCTCTTAGGTTTATAAATGTCTTTTAATGGTCCTAACCCCAGATTAATATAAGTAGGAGAAGATTATAATTTTATTAGATTAAAACTCTCTCACCCCATACTAACCTAAGCTTCAGCAGTAGGGGTACCATTTTCATGTTCAACAACACCCTTATTAAGCATTTTAGTATCTGTACTTTGGTCTCTTAATAAATGTGTTTATTTTTTTGTTCAAGACGTGAGGTATTAGCATTCAAACCATTAAGATTTTTTAGAATCTTGATGTGTATATTACTCTTGGCATGTACATATTGCAAAGCAACATTGAACAAAACATAAGAAGTTAGGTTGATAAATTTCTCTGAGATCAATATTTTCTTCAAATGTAATCTGTTAACATTTATAAGGTTTGGGGTTTTAGGTATAATGAAAAATTTACAAACCTCTACTTTATCAATTGTCATCCAAGTGTTTAGTAAAATGCCTAAGTTTATATGCATTTTGACATATGTGTTTTAACCTATTTTCCTTTGATTTCATATTTACAACTCATTTCTTCGTTTCGTTTAAGTTTTTTATGAGTTTTTTGTAGCTCTTATGAGGTTTTTATGAACAAAATATGCATTGAATGATATATTGTACTTATATTCAAGTTTGGGGTTTCGATTTTTTTTGGATATTTTTATATCTTTGATGTATGTCCATTTATTTATTAGTTTATATTGACTTCAAATGTGTTGTTTTGTTTTAGGTTATCAGCAGTGCAAACAACAAGTATCAAATAGAAGTCTGATGCATCACAAACGAAGTCAAGATGTGGTTGTAGGAAGTATACTCTAACTTATCTACAAAGTAATTTTGAATTATTTGTTATGGTGTCATGGCTGTAATACCCCGTGATTTTTAATGATTTTTAAAATGGGTTATATTTTAAATTAATGGATTAATTAGATTTTATTATTAATTAATTCACTTGGGTTTTATCCGAATTGTGGATATTAAAATGTATGATTCTGAATATTACTTAAAGATATTTAAGTAATATATGAATGTGATGATTATTGATATTGCTGTGAGATATTAATTCGGTAAATTGAATTTTTAGTCGAATGCGGTATGGGACGTGTCGGGACTAATTTGTTAAATTAAAAAGAGAGTTTATTTTCTATCGACTTTATAGTCATTTCAACTGTGTCGTTGCGTCCGGAAGGTTTGAAATAGTCAGAAAAGTCTATTTGGATGTTGGATTTGGGTCTCGTGTCATTTGGAAATGAAAAGACAACCCAAAAGGGAATTTTGGTCATTTTTATAGGGGGTGAGTAGTGAATTCGGATTTTGTCCTATTATAAGTATTTGGAGATTAAGTGTACGTGGGTTATTCATCTATTCTACACAAAATAGAAAAGTCATCTTCTTAGAGAGAGTGAAAGGTTGATTAGGAAGAAGAAAGCTTACTTGGGAAGGAGAAGAACAAAGACCAAAGGTTACCACCACCAACCACCACCGGAAGTTGGCTGGAGAAGGGAGAACCACCTGTGATATACTACACCAAAGAATCAGACCTTCATTAGAGGCAAGTGTTTGATATTTGCAATATAAGTTCGTATATTGTCCATTTTAGAATATTTATAAAAAGAGATGATTTTTCATGTTTGGACGATGAAAAGATAGAGTTGTTAATGGATTTCTGGAAACTAAAAAGATATAGGAATCAAACTCATGTTGTAGGTAGTTAGTGATCCACTAAATAATCATAAATCTGTTGAACAAACTCTGAAAACCATTGATGTGTTCTTGAAGATATTATGTTGATAATTTTCTGGAAAAAGAGGATAAAGACATGCTTTTAATTCAGTCTCTTGATGATTCTAGGATGTTTAGATCATTAGAAATCATTTATATATGTTGATATATCATGTAGTAAGGATTAAAAGTCATTTGGGTTGTTAATATGAAGGTTTGACTGATCAAAAATGGTTAAACCCGTAGTAGAAGAAATGCAGAAAAACTGGGTTGGTACCTAGGCGATCCATCGATCGACCCCCTGCCTTCGATCGATCAACCTCCCCAAAATTGTTGAAGTTGTTTATTTTTAATGTTGGTTCTTATACCAAACCTTTTTTAGATCTTTGGTGATTATTAATTGAATATTATAGGACTTAGGAAGGTTCAGTAAGCCTTAGTTAAGAGTCGAATTGATTTGATTGGGAATTAATTAATTATAATGATGATAATTAAATTGAAAGAAATTTCGGTTGCTAGATGCATTTGTTGGATTCTAATTGGTATTCATAAGGATTAAGGATAGGTCCAGTAGGGGAGATTTAATATAACACTTGGGTAGCCTTAGGGTTACAATTAGAATATTAAGGACTAAGTTTAATCTCATTATTGATTTCGTAAGGATCGAGTGTAGTACAAGCACTTAGAGGTATGGCTCCCGGATAGAGATGAGAGTTTAGACCACATTTGGTTGAAAGAGGGGATGAGGTTATTCCGGTTGCGTATTTAAAGTTGACGGACCTCCACGTTCGACAAAGTTAAGTAGTAGTGTATTGGAGGGGTTCCCTGTTTGGATTTCACTTTGCGAGACGTTCCGTGCATGAACCTTAACAACGTCGGGAGTGGAGAGATGTTATAGGATACAGGGATGTTGATTTTATTGATAAGTCATATAGTGTGAATGAAACACTATAGACTATGAGACATGTGATGATGATATTCAATCCTAGTTAATAGAAGATGTGTTTATAAGAGATTAGAAACAATCGGTTATAACCCTAATTAAGGGAGGGTTTAATTCGTAGTAATTCGGGAGATAAGATGATATGGACTAGTAGGATATTAGTTATTTCTTACTAAATAAATATGTTGAGGAAAACCTAGCTGAACCTTGAGTAATGAGTGAGGCTCGGGGATAATTCAATTATGAAGTGAAGTCATGATATTTTAATACGTAGGATTTAATGATATATAATGCTACGTATGGGAAATATCTTAGGGTAATGTGAGTAACTTGTTGATATTATATTATAGGTATGATAATTCCTATTTGATTGATTGATAATTTATATGTATGGCATACCTAGCTACTTTCTAATGACGGGAGGTTTGCGCATGAGGGCAGTCATATCTTGATGAGTCCATGGGATTTTGGATTTGTCGCTCGAGAACATAGGTCTACGAAAGACTTATAGGGGAGTTGATAAGTCCGCTGACTATGGGAATGTAGGTATGTGCATGACCCGTAGATACGAGAACTATGTTCATCTCCAATTTGTATGTTGTTATTTGTGGTTCGAGGAATCTTTACCGAACCTTTAGTCCCCTATTCGGCGACCAGCGATGATGGGACATGATAGCAGAGTAATGCATTGCACCGCAGCTGTGACTCGGGGTGCCGTATTATATATGTATATATATATATATATATATATATATATATATATATATATATATATATATATATATAATGAATTAAATGAATAAATGGATATATTTTGTGGTTAAATAATGTACTGTGCGATAATTGTAGCTAACGGTGAATTGAGATAAAGAATTGAAATAAGTCAATGAATATTTATTGAAAAGCTTAATTCATATTAATGAGAAACGAATCACGTAATTGAGAAATGTAAATGAATGATTATACGACGTATGGTATGGGACATACGGGGTTATAATATGGGATGAAATCATATTATGGAAATCAGTAATGAGGAACCATTAACTAGGAGGTTAATAGGAAACGTTAAGTGTGCACTCTAGTTGAGAGGTGAGAATAGCAAGTGAGCGTTGGATACTAACATGTACATTATAAATGCTTTATTGCACTTGTTAAATACTTGTTGTTTTCAAAATCATTTTCACATCGGGCTCTGACCCGTTTCCTTGCGTATTTTCTTTTCTATTGTACCTTCTATATCAGGTGTCTAGCAGTAGGGACGCCAACCTTAGTTGATTTTGACGAGCTATGGAGTATTGATTATATTCCTATATTCTTTTGATTCACAGTATTCTTTTATGTAGGGCATGTCGCCCAAAGGAACTAAATTATGTCTTTTCTATCTGAGTCAAATACTCTTGTACTCGTGTCATTTTAATACATTTACTATTGTTGGGATTACTGTATTGGTTTATTATGTGGGAATGTTTATTCCAATGGCATTTATATTCTTTTGTATTATCTTTTCGGTTGTTTATGTTGTAGAATAAAATGTTTTGTGTTATTCTTAAACTAAAAATGGATTTTGTTGAATTAAAATTTGGAAAGTTTTTAACACCAGCTTAATTGGGTATTGGGTGTTTTGTAAATGTTTTCAATAGTGATGCTAAGAATGAGCCAACTGTATATTCTGTTTTATTTTGGTTTGGGCCTGGCCACCCAGTATTTAATTAGGCGGGGTGTTACAGGTGGTATCAGAGCATCAGGTTCTAGTGTCCTTTAGGGTCTGTATGGATTACTGTTCTTTCAGCTTAGCGTTCTTTGATGTAGAGCCCTATGTTTAGGATTGTTGATTTCTTTGGTAAAATTTCGAATATATTAGTGAATATTATTTGCGTTCGAACAGGTTCGTACTAGAAGTATGGCAGATTAGGGCCATTGGACGGATAGAGGAGATCGTACTTAGGAGTTTATGAAGTATGTTCGAGTATGATGACCGTAGTCGAGGTCACCCCTATTATGGAAAATTGAGGAGAGTCATCAGTAGAAGTTCTTAAAATGCGGGGATTGTGTGTGTTATCTAACGAAGGCAATATATTCAAAGGCTTGGGCATATAGTGGAGTGTGGTTAACAAGAACTGAAAATTTGGGGTAAAATTTTTCTTGACTCATCGGAGCAAAGTTATATTAGTGTGATTCAACAACCACCGCCCACGAATGAGGGTATGTTTTCTATCTAAGGAATTATGAGGCGTATATTGATTTTTGTAGCGATTAATATTGTATGGGAAAAAGAGTTACTAAACTTAGCCTATGTAACTTTATTTACGTAGACTCACCGAGGGGTTTTGGGACACCTATATTTTTCATGTCCTCACGTGGGTTTGATTCTTATCACGACATTACTTACTTTAGGCAAGTCCGAACATGATGTGACTATCGACGTGGATTGACTTATGGTATTTGAGAGCGTATGTACTACTATAGCCAGCATCTTGTCTTTTATAAGAGAGTAGATGAGTAGACTTTATTTGAAATTGATAAAACCTGCAGAGAGGTTATAAACTATTGACTAAGGACCTGAGGAGTTTCAATGACCGACTACTTTAGGTAGTAGTGTATCGGGGTGGTTCCTTATTTGGATTTTGCTTTCGAGACACCCCACGCATGAAACTAATAACCGTTGGGAGTCGAAATAGGTTAGGTCTTTAAGATATGAGTTTATAACCTTTGCGATAAATATTATAATGAAAGTGGTACGATAGGGTGTATGGGCGCCCTGGATGATTGGATTGTAGTAGTTTTTATAATTGTGAAACTGTAAGTAGTTGTGACTTCAGGATTTATTTGTTTAATAAGTGAGGATTACTTTCCCGAACTTTGTCACGAGGACGGTATAGGGAAAATTGGATAAAGTTTAAATTCGATTCAGTTGAAACTATATGGTGAGGCTTGGCGTACAACATCAATGGGGATTTTTGATAATGTATTGTATAGGCGGTACAACATAGATTTCTTAGGATGTGAGATTTATACTCAGAGTTGACCTTACCAGTATGATTTATCTTTCTAAATTTTGGGATGAAATTTTGTTACAAGGGGGGAAGTATGTAATACCCCATGATTTTTAATGATTTTAAAAATGGGTTATATTTTAAATTAATGGATTAATGGGCTTTTATTATTAATTGATTCATTTGGGTTTTATTCGAATGGTGGATATTAAAATGTATGATTCTGAATATTACTTAAAGATATTTAGTTAATATATGAATGCGATGATTATTAATATTGCTGTGAGATATTAATTCGATAAATTGAATTTTTAGTCGGATGCGGTACGGGACGTGTCGGGACTAATTTGTTAAATTAAAAAGGGAGTTTATTTTCTATCGATCTTATAGTCATTTCGACTGCGTTGTTGCGTCCGGAAGGTTTGAAATAGTTAGAAAAGTCTATTTGGATGTTGGATTTGGGTCTCGGATCATTTGGAAATGAAAAGACAACCCAAAAGGGAATTTTGGTCATTTTTATAGGGTGATGAATAGTGATTTCGGATTTTGTCCTATTATAAGTATTTGGAGATTAAGTGTACGTGGGTTATTCATCTCTTCTACACAAAATAGAAAAGTCATCTTCTTAGAGAGAGTGAAGGGTTTCTTGGGAAGAAGAAAGCTTACTAGGGAAGGAGAAGAACAAAGACGAAAGGTCACTACCACCAACCACCACTGGAAGTTGGCCGAAGAAGGGAGAACCACATGTGATATACTACACCAAAGGATCAGACCTTCATTAGAGGCAAGTGTTTGATATTTGCAATCTAAGTTCGTATATTTTCCATGTTAGAATAGTTATAAAAAGAGATTATTTTTCATGTTTGGAAGATGAAAAGATAGAGTTCTTAATGGATTTCTGGAAAATGAAAAGATATAGGAATCAAACTCATGTTGTAGGTAGTTAGTGATCCACGAAATAATCATAAATCTGTTGAACAAACTCTGAAAACCATTGATGTGTTCTTGAAGATATTATGTTGATAATTTTCTGGAAAAAGAGGATAAAGGCATGCTTTTAATTCAATATCTTGATGATTCTAGGATGTTTAGATCATTAGAAATCATTTATATATGTTTATATATCATATAGTAAGGATTAAAAGTCATTTGGGTTGTTAATATGAAGGTTTGATTGATCAAAAATGGCTAAACCCGTAGTAGAAGAAATGCAGAAAAACTGGGTTGTTACCTGGGCGATCGATCGATCGACCCCCTTCCTTCGATCGACCGACCTCCCCAGAATTGTTAAAGTTGTTTCTTTTGAATGTTGGTTCTTATCCCAAACCATTTCTAGATCTTTGGTGATTATTAATTGAATATTATGGGACTTAGGAAGGTTCAGTAAGCCCTAGTTAAGAGTCGAATTGATTTGATTGGGAATTAATTAATAAGAATGATGATAATTAAATTGAAAGAAATATCGGTTGCTAGATGAATTTGTTGGATTCTAAGTAGTATTCATAAGGATTAAGGATAGGTCCAGTAGGGGAGATTTAATATAACACTTGGGTAGCCTTAGGGTTACAATTTGAATATCAAGAACTGAGTTTAAGCTCATTATTGATTTCGCAAGGATCAAGTGTAGTACAAGCACTTAGAGGTATGGCTCTTGTATAGATATGGGAGTTTAGACCACATTTGGTTGAAAGAGGGGATGAGGTTATTCCGGCTTTATATTTAAAGTTGATGGACCTCCACATCCGACAAAGTTATGTAGTAGTGTATTGGAGGGGTTCCTTGTTTGGATTTCTCTTTGCGAGACGCTCCGCGCATGAACCTTAACGACTTCAGGAGTGGAAAGATGTTATAGGATGCAAGGATGTTGATTTTGTTGATAAGTCATATAGTGTGAATGAAACACTATAGACTATGAGCCATGTGATGATGATATTCAATCCTAGTTGATAGAAGATTTATTTATAAGAGATTAGAAAGAATCGGTTATAACCCTAATTAAGGGAGGGTTTAATTCGTAGTAATTCGGGAGATAAGATGATATAGACCAGTAGGATATTAGTGATTTCTTACTGAATAAATATGTTGAGGAAAACCTAGTAGAACCTTGAGTAATGAGTGAGGCTCGGGGACAATTAAATTGTGAAGTAAAGTCATGATATTTTAATACGTAGGATTTAATGAGATATAATGCTACATATGGGAAATATCTTAGGGTAATGTGAGTACCTTGTTGATATTATATTATATTATAGGTATGATAATGCATATTTGATTGATTGATAATTTATGTGTATGACATACCTAGATTACTTGTTATCGACGGGAGGTTTGCGCGTGAGGGAAGTCATATCCTGATGAATCCATGGGATTTTTGATTTGTCGCTCGAGAACATAGGTCTATGAAAGACTTATCGGGGAGTTTATAAATCCACTGACTATGGGAACGTAGGTATGTGCGTGACCCATGGATACGAGAACTATGTTCGCCTCCAATTTGTATGCTGTTGATTGTGGTTCGAGGAATCTTTACCGAACCTTTAGTCCCCTATTCGACGATCAGCGATGATGGGACATGATAGTAGAGTAATGCATTGCACCGCACCTGTGACTATATATATATATATATATATATATATATATATATATATATATATATATATATATATATATATATATATATATTTAGATAAAGAATTGAAATAAGTCAATGAATATTTATTGAAAATCTTAATTCATATTAATGAGAAACTAATCACGCTAACGAGAAATTTAAATGAATGATTATACGATGTATGGTATGGGACATACGGTGTTATAATCTGGGATGAAATCATATTATGGAAATCAGTAATGAGGAACCATTAACTAGGAGGTTAATAGGAAACGTTAAGTGTGCACTCTAGTTGAGAGGTGAGAATAGCAAGTGAGAGTTGGATACTAACAAGTACATAATAAATGCTATATTGCATTTGTTAAATACTTGTTATTTTCAAAATCATTTTCACATCGGGCTCTGACCCGTTTCCTTGCATATTTTCTTTTCTATTGTACCTTCTATATCTGGTGTGCAGCAATAGGGACGCCAACTTTAGTTTATTTTGACGAGCTGTGGAGATGTGGAATATTGATAAGATGCCTATATTCTTTTGATTCACAGTATTCTTTTATTTAGGGCATGTCGCCCAAAGGAACTAAATTATGTCTTTTCTATCTGAGTCAAATACTCTTGTACTCGTGTCATTTTAATACATTTACTATTATTGGGATTACTGTATTGGTTTATTATGTGGGAATCTTTATTCCAATGGCATTTATATTCTTTTGTGTTATCTGTTCGGTTATCAGTGTTGTAGAATAAAATGTGTTGTGTTATTCTTAAACTAAAAATTGATTTTGTTGAATTAAAATTTGGAAAGTTTTTAACACTAGCTTAATTGGGTATTGGGTGTGTTATAAATGTTTTTGATAGTGATGCTAAGAATGATCCAACTGTATATTCTGTTTTAATTTGGTATGGGACTGGCCACCCGGTATTTAATTAGGTGGGGTGTTACAATAGCCTTATATTGGGTGCGTCTAACTTATCTACAGAGCAATTTGTAATGGCCAGAAGTTTATATATATGTATAGATATTTAGAGATAGGTTGATATAAAAATTTCTAAGATTTTAATGCCATGGGTAAGCATATTTAACATTTATTTATTTGTCGTTGTTGTAATACTATTTGAGGCTAAAAATGGTTGATACATTAATTTTTTGTAGTCTCTTTTCAATTCACAATTTTATATTTTGTATATAATTTTCAATTTTATTTATTTTTGCACTAAAATGTCTAATGACATACTGTCTTATTGTTTTTTTTTTGTATTGCATTGTTCGTATTTTATATACTTAAAAATGAGCTATAATGTACACTTCTAATATGCTATAATCTTTTGTTACCTCTTAATGATCATTATCATCCATTAAAAACCATGCTCTCTGTGTATTTAAAACTACAGGAGAACCTTTCCTTACTTTTTTAAAATTTGTTTTATCCGCAGTTTCTTCATCTCATCATCATCCTTATCACCATTATCATTATCATCTTCATTCATAAAAATATCATTTAATGAGGTACTAATGGAATAGCTCCCACCATTTTAATGAAACGGATGCAAATCTTCATCATGGTCCTTTGAATAGTCTTCATTTGCGTCGTTTATCTTTGAGAACACATCATAAGCCTTGGTGTACGCATCTAGAGCTTTGCTCGGTAAATTAATAATAAGGGGCTGGTCTGTAAGGCTTTTATCTTTTTCGACTGGGCTTTATTGGATAAAAGAAGCTCCTAAGTTGTTATTTGAGAACTTTGTCAAAAAGCCTTTATCTGTAAATTTTGATGTTTCATCTCAAGCTCCTTGACACGTTCCTCTAGTCTGGATTGAAGGAGTTCATGTAAACATAAGCTCGGCTCTGCAAACTTGGCGGGGTGAGTGGTGGAATTGTCATTTTCATCTCGATCCGTATATGGTTGAGCACCGGATTGTGCACCAAATATGTCGGCTCTCAATTATTCATGAATAATGTCCAGGACAAAGTTTGGGGCACCCTCAACTAGATCATATAATTTTCCCTCTAAACTAGATGAGTTCATATTTACTTCCAGCCTTTCAAGTTCATCTTCAAGCCCTACTTTAATTTTACTCATGGAATCTTCATCTTCCTTTTGATCATGAATACTTCATGATAATGTTCTTTTAATTCATTCAAGTCTAGGGGGAAAACTGCCTCAGTTTTTTACAAATATATTTAAGAATGGTTTTGAATAACTATGCGTTGATGGTGTTTTTGTTGGTGTTTGGAAAGAACTCATTCGTATTCATAACAAAAGGAACTCATTGTTGCTATATAGACTAATGCAAAAATAAAATCATGCAATGTGATATATAAAAGATCTAAAAAATGTGCGGTGTTAAAAACTAGTTAGAAATAAATCATACCCTCATTGGTATTAAAACTCGATGAAATAATGTCTGGAGATTGAGCTACATTTGGATGATTACGCCCTGAAGAATGACGAGTCGACTCTACAACAAATCGTTGCATGGGAGCTGCTCTATGACCTATAACAAGTTTAATATGAATTAACATAATACTATTGTAACTAGACTTAACTATACATAGGTATACTTCTTACTTAATTAAATATTTATATATTATCAAGTAATTTAATTTAGAATATAAAGATCACACCCTAATTGATGTTATCATCAAATGCAATAGTTTTGGTGGAGTAGTCAACATTTAGGTCCTTTGATTGAAAAAAATGGGGGAGCGTGGATTCTCCCGTGAATCTTTGACGTGTATAAGATTTAGGGACAAGTGCCTAACCGGAACCAACCACAACTAAACAAGAAACCGACAACATTAGCTAAGGAGATATGTATGTAGAAAATATGTAAAACATTAATACACTTTTAATATTTTAGCATAATTCCAATGAAAACATGCGGAAAAATCACATTAGTGATAAAATTTATCAAGCCTAAAATCATATCGAATAACTGAGAAAACATCAACAGCATCCGCGACATCATATCATTCAAAATAGTTTATAAAAAGTGATAAGGATAGTTAACAAATCTAATAAATAATTAGCGTCCTCATTTTTCCCTTAGTGATTCTTTCAATAAAACCCTTAAATCTTATATCATTAGTCATTAAACAAAAGAAGATCGTCTTCTATATTAACATAAATTTAAAATTATGAATTGCCAATTCATGATATCATATAACATTCAACATTAGTAGCTTGATTGTAATATCCAAAATTTTCTACTCATAATGTTTCAATGGTGGATTCTATGTAATACTTTAAATTTTAATTTTTATTATACATTAAAATAAATTTAAAAGCTAGTTTCGAAAATAAATCATACCCACAGTGGTATTAAAACCCAATGAGAAAGTGTCGAGAGACTCGGCTACATATTCATGACTATGCTATGAAAAATGATGATTCAGCTCTGCCACAAATCGTTG
The DNA here is from genome assembly GCA_949130495.1 of Sambucus nigra. NCBI lineage: Eukaryota > Viridiplantae > Streptophyta > Magnoliopsida > Dipsacales > Adoxaceae > Sambucus > Sambucus nigra. The sequence goes on along the minus strand of OX422213.1, from coordinate 163,417,043 downwards.
TCCAAGAGAAGCTCTATGACCTATAACAAACATAAAATGGATTAACACAATACTATTATAACTAGAATTAACTTAAGGTCGGTATATTTCCTATTTAATTATACATTTGTAGCTGTGAACTAATTTGACTTTGAATCCAAAGACCATACCCTTATTATTGTTGACAACAGATGCAATAATGTTCGGAGAGTAAGCGATATTTGGGTCAGTTGAATGAGAATGAGGACGTTTAGATTATCCCTATAATCCTTGATACGAAGAAGATCTTGGTACACGTGCATGCAAAAAACCAAGCATAATTAAAAAAGAAACCAAAACCATTAGCTAGGGATATATATGCAGGAATTATGTCAAACATGGGTATATATTAAAATTATAGCATAATTCTAATGAAGTGAACATGTTGAATAAAGATTCAAGTTTATAAATAAATTTTCATTAAAATAAAGAGTTTAACTAGGGCCTTAATTATTACAAAGAGTCATTGCATAACAGCAAAAGGTGAACATGTTTTACAACGAATCAGGTTTATAACTTTCATAATAAAGAAAAAAATTACTTAATACAGTCTATTTCATAACATATATTAATGGGAAGAACATAATGCAACGAGGCACATGGATTTCACTTACCAGTGGTGTATGGTGAAGTTGGTTATCAATATCTTAAAACGATACGTTCCTGCTTTCAAAAAAAGAAGTTTGATGGAGGTAAAGAGCTACGTAAGCATTTGCATTAGTTAATCATTGTCAAAGGGGCGAAATTAGACTTAAAATGCATTTATGTGGAGAAGTTAAACGAGTCAGTAGTGATAAAGTCAGCCAATCATTCATAAGTTTAAGATCTAACCACAATTAGACATCTACGTAGTAACCAAGATAAATAGTCAAAGAATAACATATGATATTGAAAAACAAAATTCCAAACCAATGCCAAAAAGAAAACCAAATAATCCACATGACATGAACTATACTTTTCAAAGTATATATAAAATTGTTTCAAAAAGGTATCTACATAATTACATTACATGCCTTGGTCAATTCATCGCTTATTCGACTCTAATCAATGCTCATTGAGAACTGACAATAGTAAAACTGTTGTTATAAGCAATGTTAATATATGCATTCCATATTATTTCCCTTAATCTTGATAGACCCAAGAAAACATCTAAATCACACAGATTCTAGAACCAACATTGCAAGTAGATTTTCATTTTGATTGTGGATTATACCTCCTTTAATTTAAATGAGAAATAAAGGACGACACACCCAATCACTGATATATTGAATGGTCCTTAGCATGTGCTTTATAAACCTTGTAATTACATTGTTAAGAGGTTTGGATTTTTTCTCTTTTATCATCTCTGGAATTTGTTTTTATAATGTGAATATGGAAGACAATTTGAATATGATCTTTAAGTTTGAAATTGATCTTTAAGTGATAGAGACTAAAAAACAGTTATAATAAATTACAACCGACAACTGATAATTGTTTGAAATCATGTTTCCAACCGATAACTACTAAAGAAAATGTTCCATTCTAATCATTTTAGTTTTTTTTTTGGGTGTATAATTAACCTTTATTTTTAATGTGATAATAAATTATAGCATTTATCATTCTACAAAACCCAAGTTGTAATCGATTACAGCAACAGGATCATGAAATCATGGTGGTGGAAGAGTCACCTTCGGACCATAAATGGCCTCTTAACATACATGGAAGACTTCGTATTCAAATAGAAATGTAAAGTTATTCAATACTCTTAATCAGTTCATATATTCATCTAGGACAACAATTCACAATTACGGACAAATAATCTAGAGTTATAATATAAAGTGCCAATTTTAATACATTTGAGTATCATTATTCATATAGTATAATCCATCCCCTTAGAGTCTATGATATAATGTACACTATAAAAATTCACATACAAATTACCAAAAAATTCACGTATTTATTACTTTTCGAAAAAAAATTATCACTATTGAGGGTTATAAAATAAGGGTATAATTTTGATCTACTCTTGAAATATTTTTGTTTTGTTTTTGGGTTTAGGTCTAGAGCATGATGAAAAGATGTAAAAACAAGGTTCAACGACACTCATGATGTTTTCAATGTTGTTCCTGTGTGATACTGAATACATGAAATTTTTGGTGACGCGTATGTGAATTTTTGTAGTGCACATTAAGGTATATCATAGACACTGTGCGTGATGGACCATAGTTCTATGTTAATGGACTAAATTGAGATGAGAAACTCCCTTAAAGAAAGGGGTCAGTGTTTACATAAAAATAATATTCTTCATAATTTAATCAATTCAGTAGGCCCATGTAAACTTTTACCCCATATAACATACTAGAGGGTCCCTTTTGCTTAAACTATATTGCATTTAACTTTGGTGATTTCTCATTTGAGTTTTTCTAATGGCATCATCATATTTGTAAATGGATAAAAGAGAGGCCTAGACAACCTTTTAAGGTTTCTTAATGATTATGAGAACGCTCATGGCTAGTTGATTAATAAGATTAAAAGCAGTTTCAGTGCCGATGATAAAGTTCATATTAATAGAGTAATGGTATTAAAAGTTGTATTGGTTTGATTCATAAGAAGATGCATACAAAATACTTAAGTTATCCTAGATGAAAAAAATTCATATTTCTTTGAGTTAATAGATAAGATCATAAATAAAATAAAAGGATAGAAATCTAAATTCTTATCTCCAGGGGGTAGATTGTGCTTATAAGACATGTGTTATCTTTCATTGACTTTTATACTTTAGCAACTCTCACCCAGAGTGGTCATTACAAGAATTCATAAAATCTTTTCTAACTTGTTTTGGGGAGGTTATAAAGATGAATGGAGGTTTTAATATCTTATATTGGATGATATTTGATTTCCAAATGTTGAAATTGGTTTGAATATCAGAAAAATATATGATGTGATATATATTAGCAGCATCACACTTTATTGGAACCTTAAGAGGAATCATGGTCGTTGGTTTTCACTTCTTCATTCTAAATGCAAATTTAAGTTGTTCAGTGGAAGAATTATATCTACATTGATTAAAATAATTAGAGATATTAATGATATAACTTAGGATAACATTATTCAAGCCGAGATGGATGTATTCAAACTCAATAGTGAAAGAAGTAATGAAAAAGAATATGTTGAGGCCTCTATTGCAGAAGCTAAGAATGAGGAAGCTAAGAGTGAAGACCCTGCCCCCCATCTACAGAGAATGAAGCTACATCCAAACCCCTTGTGAAGGAATCTAAAGTACATGTGAAGGAAAAACTTGCTTCACCACAACCTTGAAAGGATTTCTAGATATTTATACACTATTGTTTTGCAATAGATCATTGATATAGCACCCCTAACCCTCCAATTTTTCAATGAAAATGGCTTTATTTTAAAATTTTGACTTATTTCACTTAGTCTCCTTCCCTTATAGTAATTCTTATAGGATTGAGCATCAATACGAGTGAATTTTTGGGGTTTATCATGTATTGATGTTTCAAGTTTTAAATTTCATTTATTTCTTTGATATTGAGTGTTATACAAAAGATTTTGATGGTCCCTCAATGACAGTCCACGGATGAGAAGTTTAGGTGAAATTAGTAGTTTAAAGTGTTTTTGCCTGAGAAGTTTAGGTATTCAGCAGAATGCCTTTGCATAATAGTGTATTTTCATAAGAATTTTAAGTGAAAGAAATAGTTCAAAGTGTCGAATGTTCCCATAAACACCTATTCTAAGAATGTTCAAACTATTCCATTAGCACTATGCCTTTATGGAGCGTTATACAAAGTGTTGAATGTCCCCATAGACACCTAAGCTAAAAAAAATTAGGTGAAAATAGCTAATGGAATAGTTGAAAATAGCTAATGGGATAGTAAATATTTTAGGAATAGTGAAGTATTAAAAATAGAGTGAAGCATTAAAAATAGTTAATGGAATAATATAGGATTTTAGGGGCATCTGAAGACAATTGATGTTACAATAAAGGATTTTAAATGACCAATAAAATTACACTAATGAGTTCCAGGTTCTTGAAAATAATATCATTTTAATGGAATAGAAAAGGATTTTAGTGGAAACTGAAAATAGTCCCTATAAACCTCACAATATTCTTACTCATAAATTCTTTTTTTAATTGCATAGTGCAGTTGAAAGCAATCCCAAAATGTATAAAAACTCTGCTACACAGTGCAATATTCATACTCGTATGAAAAAAAAAATTTATAGCATTTACACTTATTTTTCAAGAGAACTATGAAATAAATAATTTTTATAATATAATTGTCTTAGATACCACTTATGAGTCATAACTAAATAGAGTATAAGCCTAATGGTGGCATGTTCAATGACATGACTGAAAGTGTCAAAATAATCTGCATGACTAAAACCTTTACCAAGATAGACTCGTGTCTATCCAGAGATCCATTCGCATGAAGTTTGGTATGAAATACCCATTTTGAGACAATTATTAGTTCATGTTAAAAGTTATCGGAACCAATTTCCAAGATTTTTTGTGAGCAAGTGAGTTTAACTTTTCTTTCATATCTTGCACCGAATGAGTTTTTGATAGTGAATACTTTATATTAGTATGCTTATCAAGTGAAGTTATAGTGACAGATTAATGAGCTTGATAAGGATCATATTGTGACTTTGAACTTGTAAGCATATATTGAGTATTGGTGGTTTGAGCAGATGGTGTAGATATAAATAGTACTGGATGATGTATAGTACGGGTAATTCCAAAATAATAATCCTCATGTTTGATGTTTATGTGAGGAGAAGTTGATTTACTTTGATTATAATAGGATGATATAGGTAACACAGTGGCTAAATCAAGAGTTGAAGTGGGAGAGTTATTTTGAAATGAATCAATGTAGGTTTAAAATTGTCATTTTACGAAAAGGAGATGGTTGATGGTGAGGTGTTAAGATAAATATTAAATTCTATAGTTAAATTAGGTGGTGATTAACTTAGAATAGGGATGTCATGAGTGGAAGAAAGGTGAGGTGAATCACTAGTCTGGGTGGTGTGAGTATTAAGTGAGGCAAAATAGGATTTTTTTTGTTACTTGCAAACGTTTTAAAAGGTGACAAATAAAAGATGTTTCTAGTTATGAAAGCTTAATACAAGGTACTAGATTTTCATCAAAAAATACATATTTGCTAATATATAAATGTCTTGTTTATTTATTAATGTATATGTAACCCTTATGTAAAGTATACCCCATAGAATTTCAAGGAACTATCTTAGGTTGGAACTTATTCTTGTTTCTTTCTCATGTGTAAGGATCGAATTGAAATGGAAAAATTGATGGAAGAAAAGTCAGCGTGGTCATTATGCAACTTGAAGAAAATTGAGTGCATACTGAACACTTGGGAAGGGAGTCTAGATGGATATCATAAAGACGTATACACAAAGAAACAAGCAAAAATGAATGAAATAATCAAGTAAGCGCAGTTTCCACAAGATGTCTATGTTCCTTTTAACTACTCCATTTTGTTCAAGAGTGTTGCACAATAAATATGCCTTAAGATACCATTGTGTTCCAATTGATACAAAAATTCAGTGTTCCCAAATTCACCCCCACAAGCACATTAAGAAAAATTAATTTTAGCTAAAAATTATTTGTTAATCGTGCTTGCAAATTTAAAATATGTTGATAAGAAGTCTGACTTGATTTTTAAGGGAAACAACCATGTGAATCTAGTATATACCTCCATAAATATGATGACTTCATTTTTTGAAAATACAACACGTGATCTGGAACAAATAAATCATAGAAATACAAAATTGGAATCATTAAATTTATAAGGGAACCTCTAACTCTTTACTAATTGACCAATTTCACAGACATTAGGAATTTTATTCCAAAATCTTACATTCAAACTATTATCTTTAGTTAAAGCTTATAAGGCCTCTGACTTAGGGTATTCATGTCATTGACATCATACTTCATCTAATCCTTTTACCACTTATAAGGCATTAGAAGCTTAAAACCTTCATCAAAATCATACAATCCTCCATTACTACTTCCTCTAGCTATAATTTGGTGTGTTTTCTTGTCCTTAAAGAATTACTAGAAAATTAAAGTGTGCAAGGATGATCTCTGGTAAGTTTGGCCTCATAAATAATCTTTGTAAATGGATAAAAAAGAGGCCTAGACAACCTTTTCAGGTTTCTTAATGATTATGAGAATGCACATGGCTAGTATATTAATAAGATTAAAAACATCGTCACTGCCGACGATAAAGTTCATATTAATAGAAGTAATGCTATTAAATGTTGTAGTGGTATGATTCATAAGAAGCTGCATATAAAATACTTAAGTTGTATTGATGATTCGAGTTTGGAATTTCATTTATTTCTTTGGTACCGAGTGTTATACATGTCATTTTGAGGGTCCCTCAATGACAGTCCATGCATGAGAAGTTTAGGTGAAAACAGTAATTGATAGTGTTTTTGCCTAAGAAGTTTAGGTATTCAGTAGTATGCCTCTATGTAATCGTGTCTTTGCCTAAGAATTTTAGGTGAAAGCAATAGTTAAAAGTGTCAAATGTTCCCATAAACAACTATTCTAAGAATGTTCAAACTATTCCATTAGAAGTATGCCTTTGTGGAGCATTATACAGAGTGTTGAATGTTCCAATAGACACCTAAGCTAAGAATTTTGGGTGAAAATAGTTAACCGAATAGTTGAAAATAATTAATTTAATAGTAAATGATTTTAGGAAAAGTGAAGGATTGAAAACAGAGTGAACGATTGACAAATGTGATTTTCTCCCCTATTAAGTGATTATATACTCAAATCTTATCATATTAGTACGAATAATCACTAATTCAATTTTCTTATAGGAAGCTTTATGCATTTGATATTTAGATAATGGCACGCACTGAGACATTCACGTGATTATCATTAATCTCTTTTTTATTATACATTATACATATATATATATATATATATATATATATATATATATATATATATATATATACACACACACATCATTACATAAAGTGAAACAAAAATAAAATCATACAACGTGATATATGAAAGACCTAAAAAAATTCACGGGGTTAAAAACTAGGTAGACGTAAAACATACCATCATTGCTATTACAACCTGATGAAATAATGTTCGGAGATCCGTCTATATTTGGATGCTTATGTCCTGCAGAATGATGATTCGGCTCTACTGTAAACCATTGCACGGGAGATGCTTTATTACCTATAATAGGTATGAAATGGATTAACAGAATACTATTCTAACAACATTTAGCTATAGATTGGTAATTCTCCCATAAATCTTTGACACGTAGACAATTTTGGGACACGAGAACGACCGGAACCAAGCATAAGTAAACAAAAAAACCAACGAGATTAGCTGATGAGATATGCATGAAGAAATTATGTAAAGCATCGTTGCACTTTTACATTTTAGCATAATTATAGTGAAAATGGAGGAAAATCACACCAGTAATGAAAATTATCAAGCATGAAATCATATCAAATAATTGAGATAACATCAGCAGCAACAGTAATATTATATCATTCAAAGTAGTTTATAAAAAGTGATAAGGATAATTAAGAAACCTAATAAATACTCATCGCCATCATCTTTACCTTCACTTAAATAACTTAACATCTCCTCTCTTTCCGAAGGGATATAGTCTTCATCCTTATTAACCTCTTTTCTTTTTCCCTTTGTCTCACTCTTATTATTATTCCTCTTATAAGAGCCCATGTAGAATTTGGCCCCTCTATGCAACCCTATTGCCTTTATTGTTGTTATGTTATCTTGATTCCTATTCATCCTTTTCTCATACTTTTCCATCATCATTGTAAAATGTATTAAAGATATACATAAACATACAATTTAGTAAAGTAAGAACATTTCACAAATGTAATTTATTAAAAGTTCCCATAGATCAAAGTGTCAGAATTAATATAAATCAAAACATTCACTACGATGAAAAAGTAACTAACACAAATGGTTAAAAGTAATCATCATCTTCATCGCCATTATCATCGTTAATATCAGCATTGTCATCCTCGAACGACAAGATGTTATCATCTATATCATGTATCTAGTTTTGTCCTCCCACATTAGCCATACTAACCTCTATTTCTGGGATATCATCCCTTCATAATGGAACACATTCGTCATCTATTTCCACTATTTGACCATCTATAATATTAGCCTCAAGTTGTTGGTACGGTTCCTCATCACCCATCTCCTCTCCTCTGCTACAGTTTTAGGAAAATCATGCTTGTCTTATGGAGTATTCTTCACTACCATTTTTCAATCATTTCCCAACTTGATGTCTGGTGCATAGAAGACTTGCTCTTTTTTATAAGCTAACACAAATGGTTGGTCTTTGTACCATGTATTAACGGTATTCAAACAAATGAAATCATACTCATCTTTACGTAATCCACACACTCGATTTTATTCCCAAGGTCCCACCAATCACACTTGAATATAACAACACGATTATTTTATGGGTATTCCAACTTAATAATATCAGCCAGCTCACCATAAAAATCAATATCTTTTTGTTCATATGATCCCACTAAAACGATTCCACTATTTTGAGTTTTTTTGTACTTGTCATGATCTTGGGTGTGAAACCTATAACCGTTGATTAAACAACCCCTATAGTGTTCACTATTCGATCGGGACCCCAAGATAAAGAGCGAAGTTACTTACTAGAATGGACGAGCAACTAATGATCAAATATACTAACTTGATTATTGTTTATATATAAATCTTTAGTAATAAATAATAAGCCTAATCTATTTACACCAATAAATATTATATTCAACTACTTACGCGATCTTCAAACCATTTAGGAAATCTCTTTGCATGTCTTCAGTCAATATATGTGTTTCTTTCGGCATTTAACAAATCCCTGTGCTCACTAAACACATATAAATGAATTTAGATACGAAAAATAATTTATTTTATATATATGTGTGTGTGTGTGTGTGTGTGTGTGTGTGTGCGTGTGAGGAAAAGAAGTAGTATAGCTTAATATACTAAAAAAATTCTTGTACCTGATCATATTTATCCAACACATATAAACAAGAATTTTCCCATTCACTTTATGTGAGGTATTCGTAATCCTTTTTTCCAAGCGAACGACCACTGTATCGAAAAACGGAAATACCTTCTCAAAAATCAGCACCATCATAATTTTGCGTAAGTTTATTGAATTTTGTCGCAACACAATTTAGATACATCAGGAAAATATAGGCATTCATTAAGAACGTAACCTCGACTATTAATCCCTTCATACGTGCTTTGTTTCCCACGGTAAGTTTTAAGGTGTGCATATATCTGTTGAGAAGTAAGATGGTTAGAAAATGCAATGAAAATCTTAAGTTATCACTAAAATAAGATATTACTTATTAAATTTACCCTTAAAATGAATACATCCATCGATACAGCACTGGTCCACCGAGAATGGCTTATCACGCAAGGTGAATTGGCCGTGAACCATAACATTGAGGTATGCTGGTGGAAATATCCTTTCAAGTTTACAAATAAATATAGCAATTTTTTGCTCAAGTTTCCCCAAGACAACCAATCTCAATGTTTTTTTAACATAAATCCTTAAAGAAAAACCCAAGTTCAATTAACGGTTGACACACTTCCTTCAAAAGATGACCACGAATTGCAAACAATAGTAAACGTTGTAAAAAAATGTGGTAGTTGTGACTTTTCATCCCTGAAATCTTGACATTAGTAGCACTCACACATCGACAAATGTTGGACGCATACCCGTCGGGCAACTTCAGTGATTGCCAAAATTCGCATAAAACCATCTTCTCTACTTTTGACAAATTATAACAAGAAGGAGGAATCACCTGTTTTTCTCCCTTTTATATGGATGCAATTCTTTGCGTATACGTATTTCTTTAAATCTAATCGAGACTTGATGGTGTCTATTATTTTTCCATCAATGTTTAGTAATGTTCCTAAAATGCTTTCACATACGTTTTCTCTATATGCATGACATCTAAATTGTGATGTAATCTAAGATCTTTTTGGTATGGAAAGTCATATAATATACTTATTTTGTCCCATCGCTATGCCTCATAACTCCTATTTCCGCATGCTTTCCCAAATACTCTAGGTCAAGCCCTCTCAAGTTGAGCAGGTATGTCATCATTATTAAGCTCTTTTGGTCATTCTAGATGCTCTTTCTTACCATCAAATGAAGACATATTTTCTTTCCATTTATGATTAATCGGTAGAAAATAATGATGCTCCATGTAGCATGTCTTACTTACATTCTTCAAATACATGAAATGTGTCTCCTTATTGCATCCTGGGAAAGCTAACTTCCCCTTGTGCTCCAACTTGACATGTTAGCATAAGCTAAAAATGCATTAATAGTCCACATTACTATTGCATGTAACATAAAGGTAGTCCCTGTGACAGCATCATATGTTTGTACCCCAACATCCCACAACTCTTTCAACTATTTTATCAATGGTTAAAGAAACATGTTTGCGTCAGTTCTAGAAGACCTAGGACCCGATATAAAGCATTGATAAGATGAAAAATGGGTTCTTCATACATTTCCATGGAGGTAAATTATATATCACCAGAACAATCGGCCATGTTGTGCTTGTTACTCACGTTTGAAAATGGATTGAATCCATCACTAGAGAGTCCAAGCCTAACATTGTGAGCATCTCTAAAAAATGACTTATAAACGTTATTAAATTCTTTCCATGTTTTCCTATCCTCTAGCTTTCTTAACACATTGGCCTCTTCAATGTGCTTATCTTTATGCTACCTCATCTCTGAAGCTATATCCTTATTTATAAATAAACGTTTCATCTTCGGTTTAAGTGGAAAGTAACGAAAGACTTTATGAGGGATATTCATAAAATTTATTTTTTAGATTTTCCATCTAGATTCTTCACATGTTGAACATTTAGTTTTTTCCTCATTAGCCTCTTCATTATTGTTGTGATGAGAAGATGTTGGGGCTAGCTGAATGCAAAGGTTTGGTCCGCGGCATGTATATTATGAGGGGTTGCAGCCTATATCTTAAAGGCTAAGGTAGGTACGTGAGGCGTGTAATTCTTCATCTTATAGGAAATAGGGTTGCGACAGTATGACGACATCACTTGGTATAGTAAGACATTCACAGCAGGAGGTACAAAATATGTGCTATCAATAAGCCCACAATGTGTAGCGCTAAGGAATTGGTGTTGCGTCTTGATTCTACTAGTGTCGCGGTATGTTAACTCTGCAATATCTTCCCGAAATAACGCTTCGTCTTCCCGCTCCCTCTTATATAAATAGAACCGGACATGGACTTCATTACGTTTCCTAAACCCTTGAGAGAATATCGAAGGAAAATCTCTATTCGTTCCTCATCTTGATTTTTTCGGCAACCTTTCAGGCCAGTTTGTGAGATTGTTTGAGGCGGCGCAAGGCGGTATGAGGATGAGCAATCGGTTTCCATCCATTTCCAGGTAATTTTTTGACAAAAAACTTCTTGTATATCTTTACAATTTAATCCTTCCAACTATTCTTGATTCTCTGATTAGAATTGATCTATTTGAACTTCTGCTTTTGCAAAATAATTGTTGAAATCGAATGATTCAGCATCTGAATTCATTTCTGCTAATTTCATGACTAATAAAACCCATTTAAAATCATGTAATTGTCTAAATTATAACAAAATATGATTTCATTCTTAAATTAATCTTTAACTGATGAAATAAACCCTTAATATTTCATTATTAAACCAAGGGGCAAATGTTGCTGGCTAAGCTTAGATCTTTAGGATTTTTGAATTCATAATTCACAGAGACAGAATATAAACAGACCTATGAAATGTACTTATGTTGGATCATATTTGCTAGTTTTTAGAATAACATTGGCATTAAAAACATACCACTACTCTTGATGTTCTTTAACAAACCCTTCACATTTTAGGGCTTCAATCTTAAATCTAGAAAAGATAACATGTTTGATTATATGGTCGCGGCATGGGGAATACCTGGCTGTGGCATAATAAAACCCCTATATTTTGGTCTTAGGTCAATGTCTGCAGCCCTTAAATATTGTTCTGTTTAAGAAATTAGCTGAGGCATGTACATAACTTGTTGCGGCATATGTTAATACTAGTATAATAAATATTCCCTTACCTTTAAGGTTCTTAGGTTAGTGTCCACAAAATTTTTCCAATAGTCCAATAACTACGGCATGTAAGAATATAACTGACCTCTTTCCCCAAAACAATATGCCACAACAGAAGTTAACTTATAGGTCCAACACTTGGAATGGTTAGCCAAATTTGTTGTTATTTATACTTTATCCTTCAAACTTGATATATCATTATTCTTGTCGCGGCCTCTAAGAGGCATATATGACCATATTAGCTGAGGCACCTAACTGCAGACCCTTTCTACTTTTTAGGTGTTGCAGTAGCCATATGAGTTTTGATCCTAACGAATTTCTTAAAAACTTTTGGAACAAACACTTTGGAGTTTCAGTTGAGAAATTGCCCAAATTGTGTAGTGCTAGATTCAGACTCAGACTCCGCAGTCATGGAGGAATAGGCTAACTCAAGTAACCAACCAATGGATATAGATGCCGCGGCAGTGGGTACATCTAAGGTTAGGGGCACACCTACTGGCACGTTTGGGAGGGCTGAAATACCTCTTACTGCACTTAGTGTCCACAGAACTATGACCCAAGAGTGGGTTGATCAAGTGGCTGAGGCCTTTGAATTTCCTGATAATGTGGTTTGCATGGAACCATACGTAGAATAAAGTCCATGCTCTGTGATTGATGATGAGGGGATTTGCTTCCCTCTTCATGCTTTTGTGTATGGGATGCGGCTACCTGTGCCAGTTACAGTTAGAAGAATTTTCCAAATGATGAAGTTAGCCCCAACCTAATTAGATCCCAATGTCTAGAGAGTAATTCTTGCAGCTATTATGCTGCCAAAGAAGAAATTCAATAGAGACATTACTCCAGTGGAGTTTTTCTACTTCTACCGCCCAAAGGAAAACTCTATAAAATTTGCGGGGTACTATTTCTTTTTTGTCTGCTACAGAGATGAGACCCTTTATTCTGGAAGGCCTACCAGTGTAAAGAACTGGAAGGGAAAATATTTTTTCATTTCTGGAGAAGGGTGGGAGATCCACCGCCAAGAGACTGAGAGGGAGATTCCAATGCTGCGATAGTAGGGATGTCCCTCTAAGAATGGTAAATGATACTTTTTGAATTATAGTAGTGACCCCTATTTACAGTTGCATATTATTCTCCACTTTTTTCTTTTGTACTAAATTTTACCTTTTTCTGCAATTCTTTTGACAATCTGTAGCTGAGTGAGCAACAAGAGAAGAGAGTTGGGGAGGCTGTGTCAGCTCCTGCTGACAAGAAGAAGTTCCGTACTCTTGTAACCTCTGCTTCAATTTACAAGGGAGGCTTCTTTCCCAACAAATATGTTCCCAAAGTTATGGGTGCGAAGGTAATACTATTCTCTTTAGTTTTTGATTCCATAACAATTGCTTCAAACTTGGATATTGACCTTGCTTTATTTCTTCTGAGGTGAGGAGATTGATAGATCTCTGTTAGCAGCTCAGCTTGCTGAGATGGATGAGGACACAGTTGTCCTCAATAACACATCCAGGTAAAGAAAAAGGAAGAGGATAATGTCCAAAGCTCCTGTCACGGTCACTTCTAGTTACCAAGTTGATCCTGTCGCACCCACTATGCATTCTACAGATCAAAATAATCTTGTCGTTCCCTCTAGCCAGCCCGAGGGTTCAACAACTCCTGACACACCTATCACTCAGGTTGAGGAGTTGACTTGTCACGAGAGGCCTGGGGGTAATTTTGACAATGATATTGGAGCTCACTTGGCCGAGGCAGGGTTAATGTCAACTTCTAAATAGATCAAAGGCTGTGATACCCCTTCAATCCTTTCTTCGAATTCACCTCCCCTGGTAATAGTGGTTGTCAATGCCAACTTGGCATCTCCGCAATGTCTTACCAGTGTTAGCCTTGATGGCTATCTGTGGCCTTAGCTTAGGCAGCCAAACCCTGAATATTCTTAGGATACAACCGCGAGGGATGTCTGCATAATGAAGAGGGTTCTAGATGCCGTGGACCTTGATCATCATGTGGATGAAGACCATGATGATTTGGAGGTTACGCCCTCCACAGCTTGTTGAGGGTAAGTGAAAGTTTAACTTTTCAGCATCATTTTTACACTTTATATTTTTCTTCTAAAATTAAATATCCTTGTAGTTCTCGGACATCGTGCTGTCCCAGAAGCAAAAGTACAAAGCCCTCTATAAGCTGAAGGAGGCTGCCAAGAGAGTACACTCCATTGACCTGGAGAATGCTAGTGCTGCTTCCTTTCAAGCTGGGAAGTAGTGATCTATCGCAGCACTTGAAGCTTATAAGATGGGTGTGGACAAGAGGTTTAAGGCTACAGAAGATGCCAAGAAAGAGCCTGAGGATAGCGTCAAATAGGCTGCAGACTCTTTGAAGATTGATCAAGCTCAAGCCATTGAAGCTGCTCAGGCCGCGACCTCATTAAATAGAAAACTTGAACTCCTCCAGAAGAAATTTGATGAACTGGAGAGTAAGATATCGAATGATGCTGAATCCCATGCCATGGCTATTAAGAAAAAGGAGGAATATGTTATGGAAATCAAGAAAAAGGATGAAGGCCATGCTGAGGCTATCCAATTGGCCATTGACCACAGGGTGGGATCCTTCAAAGGCTCCAAGGATTTCTTCATTATCAATAATAAAGCCTACCTCCGCGACTACCAAGATCTTAGATATAGAGTTATAAAAAACTTCCCTGAATCTAAAGACACAGTTCTTCCCTGGGGTCTTGGTGATGCTAAGCATTTGTAGTGTGTGACTGAGATGAAGGTTGCAACTGAGGAGAGATCCATGCTTAAGGGCTAAGGCAGAGGTTATAACAGTTGACGACAAGATCGTGACCGTCACTTAAGGAGAGGAGGGAGATGAGAAATATAATGCATCCAACTAGGCTTTTTTTAATTCTGAACATTGGGTTGCGTCCCCTTTTGAAACATTGATTTTTTGTTGATATATACAAGGTTACGACCTTTTGAAGCATATAAAAAAGGTTGTGGTCTATTGTCTGTATTAACTTTAATACTTCAATTTTTCGCCAAGGCTTTAGCCTTTATTCTTTCTATTTGTCTTAACTGCTCCTTTAATCTCTTTTATTCTCTTCTTTGATACTTGAATGAGCTCGCAAAACTTCTTCAGGAACTGCAATGGACATAAGGCCGTAACAGTCTTATATAAATTGTTTACCAAATAGGCTGCGGCCTGTTGTTCTTTTCCCTAGACTTTTCACTTGTATTTTGCGTTGGAAGACTTTAAATTTTTCCACTGTCTATGGCTATCATCCCCCAAGTCGCGGTGCTAAAGAAAGATGGCTTTGGAGTTGGATCAACTTCTGTAATTTTTTCAACACCTTCCAAGTCGTCGTTGCCTTGTCACTCTGGCACTTTAGGACATAATGTCTATTTTTCTCTACCTCATCCTAAGTGAATGGGAGCTCCTTGATTTCTGTAGCCATATTGGTAGGGCTGCGAAACTTTTGGAAATCAACATATGTACTTTATTTGCATACCTTATTCTTCCAATGCTTTGATGCTTGGATTGATGCTTTTTAAATACTCCTTCCTGTTTGAATGTATCACTATTTTTGTGGGGAGAAAACCTCCTTCACTATTTGCTTTGATGTTTGATTGCTTGATTGAATGGAGACTTTTATAGCTGCGGCCACATTAATAGGGTTGCGGCTCCTTACAAACCCTTGCCAAGAAATTAATGACAACATGTTGGGCTGGGGCCATCCTTCTGTAGCTTTGGTATGATTCATGATGTAAGTGACACAACCTCTTTTAGTCGCTTTAACTGCCTTTCATGGCTTTCCTTTAGTCACTTTAGTTGGGCTCCATAGCTTCCTTTAGTCGATTGGGTTATTTTTAGGCTCCCCGGGGCTAGGTATTATGAATCTTCCCCAAGCTATGTTTGGATATATATAAAGCCTTCCCGGGCTAGGTTATGTTACTAAGCCAGCCACAGCTAATATGCGGGATACTATTAAGCCTCCCTAGACTGGGTTATGTTATTAAGCCTCCCACAGCTAATATGCGGGACACTATTAAACCTCCCTAGGTTGGGTTATATTATTAAGCCACCCAAAGCTAATATGCGGGAAACTATCAAGACTCCCCAGTCTAGGTTAATGTATTAAGCCACCCACAGCTAATATACTAGATACTATCAAGCCTCCACAAGCTGGGTTATGTTATTAAGCCACCCACAGCTAATATACGGGATACTATCAAGCCTCCCTGAGCTGGGTTATGTTATTAAGTCACTCACAGTTGTTGATATGTATATAGAGCCATCCCTGGAAAGATATTATAAGCCTCCACACTTAATGATGCATCCCGAAAGCTAAGAATGGGCATTGTAAGGCCTCGTGGTTAATGACACATCCCGAAAGCTAAGAATGGGCATTGTAACCCCCGTGGCTAATAAGGCTTTCTGATAAATGCTTTTAAGAATGTAGCCATAATATGCTGGAATATAGTCCCTATAAGTGATGCTGCAGACCAATTTAGATAGATGCTCTCAATAGTTTCTTTCACCATTTTCAATTATCTTTTTCTTTCAGACAATCAGGCGTCATGACGGGTGTTGTGGGCCTATTTAGATATTACCATTCCCGATATAACATATTGTCTCGATTCGGAATGTGTTGAAGACAAATAGTCTTTTATAAGAAAACCTTTAATGGAAATGAGAATCAAAATATGGCACTATCAAGTGAACTTGATTTCATATATCTATTTATATATTCAGGACTTTGCTAGTTCAATATAAAGTTAAAATGGAGCCATTTAGAAAGAGTTTTCGCTAAGAACAGAAATAGATGAAACATAAATATGGGCATAAAAAGAGGAATGTGGCATGTCAGACTAGGTTATATCCCTTAGGCATCCTTGAGGAAGCACTGTAGCATCCCCTGCCTTATGAGCTTCTCAATTTCATCTTTCAGAGCATAGCATTTCTCAGTATTATTCTGTGATCCTGGTGGAATTTGCACCACCTGGATTTATCCCTTTTGTGGGGTGGATCCCTCAGCTTCTCTAGCCATCTGAGCAGTTTATCCCTTTAAGAATTCAAAGATGACCTCAATTTGGAAGGCCAATGGGGTGTAGGCCTTAGAGCTCCCATTTGCTTTCTCTACTTTTCTTTTTTGGCTCTCGCTGGCTGCTTCCGTAGCTGGAACTTCTGGGGTTGCGACAGTAACTCTGGGTGTTGTAATCGTGTTTATAGAGACAGCGGCCTCTAGCATTAGGACTCTTTGGGTCAAAAAATTGACCTAGGTCTGGAGTGATAAGTGGCGGTCATAGAGATAGTTGAGGTGATTGTATAATTAT
The DNA here is from genome assembly GCA_949130495.1 of Sambucus nigra. Classification (NCBI taxonomy): domain Eukaryota; kingdom Viridiplantae; phylum Streptophyta; class Magnoliopsida; order Dipsacales; family Adoxaceae; genus Sambucus; species Sambucus nigra. The sequence goes on along the minus strand of OX422213.1, from coordinate 163,399,544 downwards.
CCAATCTCATCTTTAACTTCTGTGCTCTGGATGTATTCTCCTTCCATTTTCTTCTTTGTTAGTCTTTAAAAATATATCTAATCTGAGACAAAACTAACAAAAGTGAGTGATCACAGAAATATAGGATGAACAGAGTATAAAGTTAAGATGCACCACTTTCACTGCTTCATGGTATTTATTGATGGGGTCGCGGCCAATGAGACACATAAGTGTACTGTCGTGGCCCTTTGAATAATGGAACTCTCCCATGTTGAGCTCGAGTCCGCTTGATGCTTTTAAGCTGTTGTGATCCATCTTCACTAGTAGAGGTTGCGACTAGAAGAGCAGTTGAACTACCAGGCTGCATCCCTTTCTCGGCCTAATGGAACGTACCTCATGGAATTGAAATCCAGAAGATGTGTTTTTCTCCCGAAACACATTGAGAGAACACCTACCAGGGTCCATTCAGGATAAAATAACCTCTCAGTGCACAAAATGGCACAATTTCAACGACAAACCCCAGATCATAGGTCAAGAACAGGAAAAATGGAGTAAATATAATTCTTCCCTAATCACTAACCTTTACGAGGCTAAACCCCATCAAGATTTCCAGCATTATCTAGGTGAGGCGATATCACACGGGTATGTAAAATAGATCTAAGGTCATAAAATGGAGACCCAAGAGCATATATGAATATACGAAATACCCATTTAAGGGTGTAAATATAAAATAGAGCTCAATAACCAAAATTTACTCATGAGCTGATGATCCAAAGGATCCCCATGAATAATTAAGGTATTTAAGAACTCAACACATAGAGAAACAAGATTGAAATACCTCGTTTCCCACAGATGGCGCCAAATTGATGATACGAGAAATCACCCACTTATCGTTCTCGTACCAGCAAGTCAAGTATAAGATATGTAATGAGAAGATAAAGCGAGTAAAGAGAGATAAAAGACAAGATATAGAGTGGTTCGGCTATAAAAATTAGCCTACGTCCACTTTGGTTCCACACTCTCATTATATATGTTGTTTGGTACATAGTAATTAGGCCTAAAGAGGCGTACAAGCATGAGAATAGAATATTGTACATGACTATGATGATTTTGGTGGCTCCGGGATATCGGCTGCAATGCTTGAGAGAATCTCCCAAGCTATGCTGAGCGATGTCGAGAGAATAGCCGGATCTGAGCTAGGTGTGAGTGTGAAAAATGAACCTAGAATCCCTATCTTGAGGTGTGGACCTCTATATATAGGATGTGTATGGATTGTACTGTAGCTTTGATGAGAAGATTCTCTGGCTAACTAAATGCACATGCTTGGTCCGTGGCATGTATCTTATGAGGGGGTCACAGCCTATATCTTAAAGGCTACGGCAGGTACGTGAGGCATGTAATTCTTCAGCCTATAGGAAATAGGGTTGCAGCAGTAAGACGACATCACTTGATATAGTAAGACATCTACGGCATGAAGTACAAAATATGTGATGTGAACAATCATTTATGCAAACATCAATCTTCACATAGTCCAAGCCCAGGTCACGAACCATTTTATCCGCCTTATAAAATGACTTCGGAATGTGGGCATCATCTGGAAGTTCTTTCTTAAAAAGTTCAAGAAGTGAGTCAATAGATTTCTCACTCCAATTGTTCATTGACTTTAGATGCATTAGCTCAACAATGAAAGGAAATTTAGATAACTCATGACAACTCGAATACAGTTATTGTTATGTATCCCTAGGTAATCTAGCAGACTTTTCCACTTCACGCTCAAGAACTTTAGTAGCATGACCATCAAATTCATCCCCTAAAACATCATTGTTGTAAGGTTTGCCAAACATATCATGTAACATACCCTCTATGTCATCTTTCTCAAACTCATTTGTAGCATGTCCTTTTTTTCCTATAATATGTAACACCCCACTCTTCCATCAACAATATTGTGCCCACTTTAACCACCGCACCCAATGGAATGGGTTTTTTATTATCTCGATATCCACAAACTGGTGTCAATGGGGTTCGAACTCTTGACATGTGTATCATCAATCACATGACTTACCAGTGGAGCTAAAATGCCTCGGTGTTAGAAGAGTGTAAATCTACATACATGAACCATTACTTTCCCTCACCCAGGGGATGTGGGATGTAGCTCCCTAGCTACCAAATCAACCATGGCCCAGTTTATTACAATATTTAACCACTTGCCTATTGAATTTTATAAAGTCTAAATCCTTTGATTTAGATAGTGGTTTAATGAAGAACACACACACTTGTTCTTGCTTTTGGCTTCCAAGAGTTCTCCAATTTCCTCCCTATTTTTTTCTCTACATACTTACATTTCCTAAAATCAGTTGTGGCTGCCACACCCTCTCACTTTTGGGTTTTATTATACCAATACCGTTTCTAGGCTTGTGGGCTTTATGAAAATGGCCCAAACACTCTCGTATGGGCTTCGTTATGCCTAAAAATGTCCCGAGACCCATTTACCACTCCTTGGTACTCTTTTTTGACTATTGAGGCCTATTCGGAATCAACCGTGCACTCATAATTGTCATCCGAATTATTTTACTAAATTTTTTTATCTCGGTCTCAATATAATCTATACCCGGCTCCTGGCTGAGATAAATTAATGCCACATCACTATCACTCATTATGACGTAAATAAATTATTACTATTCACTTAGTAATATAAATTCCATAAATATTAACCCTTCACTCTCTAGATTAATATTTAAATACATACTAATAATAATTAATTCAATAAATTATGACACACAAGTAATTTAAAATTAATTAATTGAATATTAATTGGAAAAAAATACGGGGTGTTACATACTTCCCCCCTTACAAATGAATTTCGTCCCCGAAATTAGGTCGTACATGCGGCGAATAACTCTGGACACTACTCTCGCATGTCATCCTCCCGCTCCCAAGCAGACTCACCAATGTTGTAGTGATTGTAATACCCCGTATTTTTATGGCATATAATTATGGTATTAATTAAATTTAATTGGGATAAATTAATTTATTATTAATCTGGATTTTAAATTGAATATTTACTAGCGTGACAAGAGTTAGTAATTATTGTTGAGAATTACGTTGAATATTAATTAATGAGTAAAGAAATATATGGGATTGAATTTATTAAAATTGTCGGGAGTGAATAATACGACAGTTATAGAAATTAAGTCGAGATGCGTGTGCATCGTGTCGGGACTAAATTAATAGAATATAAAGTAAAAATATCATAAATCACCCATATGGTCATTTAGAGTGCGTCAATGTCTTCGGAAGGGTCGAGATATTTAGATAATGTACCCAGGGGTTTTGTTTGGCCAGACTGCCATCCCGGGGGGCATTTTAGTAATTTCTATTTTTGGGGTTTAATTACCTACAAAAATTATAGGAGTATATCAGATTTCACAGGTTGTCTTCTAGGGTTAGAACCTGCATATTTCACAAAGGCTATTAGAGGAGGAAGGTTAGGATCTTCCCGAGGCTGGAGCCACCATAACTACACCATTTTTCACCACAAACACCGCCGGAGTACAGATCGGAGGAAGGTGGACACAACCATATCATCAAATATCAAACATTCAGAACTTCATCCTTGAGGCAAGTATCTAACTTGTTGTTCTTGAGTTGATAATACATCCACGCTAGTGTAGGATATATGTTTTCTTTTTCCCATGCTAAAAATATAATGTTGTCGGAAGATTTATATTTAAATTTTAAATACAAACCATGCAAGGTCATCTATCTGATATGTGTGGTAGATTAATTACAAAATTGATGCCTAGTAGATGTTGAAATATGGAATTATATTGAGGATATTGAATATGATGAAAATTGGGGGTTTTAATGAATTAGCTTGAATTAATCCCTTTAATTAATGACCCTTGATGAATTGGTAATTGTTTTACGTTAGAAATCATGTACTTAGGTTATTATAACTTTTGGTTTGGTTTTTTGGGAGTTTGGAACGAATTAATGGAGGATTTGAAGGTGGGAATTGATGAAACCCATAGGTTAAAATTTTGCAGAAACGTACCAATAACTGTTCGATCGATCGATCGACTCAGGAATGTCGATGATCGACCATTCCCATCGATCGATCGACTCCTCCTGGAATTTGATTCTTGTTTCCTTTTTTATGTTTAATCCAACCTCAAGGTATAATAACCCTTAGGCATAATTTAAATATCATAATGGGACTTGAGAAGGACCATTAGGGTTGTAGGAAAGGTTCGGGTAGTATGACTTCTTGTGGAATTTGATCGTGGGGTTACGAGGGTATAAAATGGGATACGATCGCGGGTGTGGAAAATTGGAGATTGTGCAAGCCAATAATGGCTCAGGTCAGTAGGGTATAGAGGGTATGCCTACTGATCTTATATTTATTAAGATGAAACACTTCAAGAGACGAGAAGTACTTACGAACTTGGGGTAATTGAGAAAATAAAAGAATGAATTAATTATACGTTGGACTCAGGCGCTATGTACCATGTATGGTTAGAATATATTACAGCGTGACGGAGGTTTCTAGGCAGGGACAGTCTTATCTCGATGGGACCTTTATGGGGGGATATTGACTTGTACCCTAGAACATAGTATCCTTGGTACAGGCTATCTGAGAATGATAGTCAGAAGGTCCTAAGAGACATGAGGGTATCTGCTGACCTATTAGTGACTGGGAATTATGCTTCACCTCCAATATGTGTGTTTTGTGTTAATAAAGTTCGAGAGTGATTCCGAACTAGTATTTCCCCTTTTTGTACGAGAGATACGGGGACTTGATAGCAGATTATGCTAGCACTATAGATTTTATATAGTGTTATATATATTATAGGTGATATATATATGTACATATGACTCATCTACTGTGCTTATATGTAGATAAAATTGAATAGTTGGTATCAAATAAATTAAGTGTTTAAGAACCTAGGGCGGTATCGAGACATACATAACTGTCTTGATAAATTCATAAGATAAGTTATCACAAATAAATTATAGTTATGCGTTCACATGAACTAGGATTGATAAGGGATATTAGGTTAGACTAGTTAATTGGGTTAGACATACGTAGTGAAATTCAGTACTACGTTAGGCGTGCACATTAGTTAAGAGATGAGAATTCTCAACTGAGTGTCGGGGTCATAATATCAACTGGCAAGCATTTTAAATACTTGCTAAACTATTTTAAAGTTATTTTACACTTGAGATCTGACCCGTTTCTTATCATCTTCTCTTTCTCTTGTATGTGTGTGTGTGTATATATATATATATATATATATATATATATATGTGTGTGTGTGTGTGTGTGTGTGTGTGTGTGTGTTACAGGTGCCCTGCCACAGGGGCGTCAGGCTTAGATTATTGGACGGTTGACGTGCTGTAGCTAGTGTGGGAGTTACAGTTCTTTGCATCTAGATGACTTCACCCTTGTCATCTTATTCTTCTACTTAGTCATTTTAGATAGGACATGTGTCTCCCATTTCCTATTTCTATTTATATCAGAGAGATTTTGTACTCTTTATTTAATTCAGCATTTCGTTTTAGTTGGGATTGTTTTATTTATGACATTGTCCTTAGTCTTGGGATATTTATTTGGAATGATTTAATCTAGATTGTATATTCTACTCGGATGGTTTGGCATCCAATATTGTTAACTGTTTTCATAAATGGTTTGTGCATATAGATTTACACAATGGAACGTAATCTATAAATTTTAATGTTTTAACACTTAGCTTAATTAATTATTACGTGATTAATAAAGAAAATTGTTTCTCGACTGTGATGCTCGGAATGAACAAATTGGACACTTTGATTTAATTTAAAAAAGGAATGATCACACGATATTTAACTAGGTGGGGTGTCACGTTGACCCCACTGTACTCTAACTAGTGGGACCGCAGCTTGAGCTCACTATGATCCAGAATAGCCACAGGTCTCTCCTCATATGAGACATGTGGATGCAAATCAATATCGTCAAGTGGAACATGCCACAAGCTCTCACGCTCCTCCAATAATTTTTTTCATCGAGGCCACGTGAAAATCATCGTGGATACGCTGTAGATGTTATGGTAAACCCAGTCTATAAGCTACCAGTTCCACTCTCTCAATGATAGAAATGAGCCCCACAAATATAGACGCTAGCTTCTCTAACCCACACCTGGTCATGAGGTTCGGCATGACAGGGAAGTTAGCGCCGAGATCTGTGGGGCCCATCTCTATCATTGAGAGAGTGGAACAGGTAGCTTATAGATTGGGTTTACCATAACAACTATAGCGTAACCACGATGTGCTTCATGTGGCCTCGCTGAAAAAAATTATCGGAGGAGCATTTGAGCTTGTGGCATGTTTCACTTGAGAAGATTGATTTGCAGCCAAATATCTCTTATGAGGATAGACCCGTGGCAATTATGGATCATAGTGAGCTCAAGTTGCGGTCCCACTAGTTAGAGTACAGTGGGGTCACCACAGTGTTGTCGAGTCTACTTGGGAGCGGGAGGGTGACATACGAGAGAAATATCTAAAGTTATTCTCCGTAGGTATGACCTAATTTCGGGGATGAAATTCCTTTGAAAGGGGTAAGTATGTAACACCCCATATTTCTGTTCAATTAATATTTAATTAATTCGGCTAATTTTAAATTACTTTTGTGTCGTAATTTAATTGAATTGATTATTATTAGTAATTATTTAAATATTAATCTAGAGAGTAAAGGCCAATATTTACGGAAGTTATTACTAAGTGCATAGTAATAAATTATTTACGTCAAAATGACTGATAGTGACATGGAATTAATTTACCTCAACCAGGAGTCGGGTATAGACTATATTGGGATCGACATAAGAATTTTTAGTAAAATAATTTGGATGACAATTCTGAGTTCACAGATGATTCCGGATAGGCCGAGATAGTCGAAAAAGAGAATCTGGGGGTGGTAAATGGGTCTCGGAACGTTTTTAGCCATAACCAAGCCCACATAGGAGTGTTTGAGCCATTTTAATAAAGCCCACAAGCCTAAAAACGGTATTGACATAATAAAACCTAAAAGTGAGAGGCTGTGGTATCCACAACTCATGTTAGAAAACCTAAGTATATATATGAGAAGAGAGGGAGAAAATTGGAGAACTCTTAGAAGCCAAAAGCAAGAACAAGTGTGTGTGATCTTCATAAACCACCATCTACATCAAAGGATTCAAACTCTACGAAATGCAACAGGTAAGTGGTTAAATTGTTTCAATACAAATTCGTGATAATCAATTCATATCATAGTGGGTGTAACACAAGCAATTATTTTTGGGTTGGGTTAGCATATAAATTGGGTGTTTAATTTATAGAGCATCATATGTAAAGTTGAGTAAAGATGGACATCTCAATATATTATTAGGAAATTTAAATTGTGAGTAAACCCAGAAAATCTATCACAGTTGGTTATGATTCGTGAAATCTGAATGGGGTAGAAACTTTATAAACTGTGTGTATTTAGAAAACCTAGAATCCTTGGAGAGAGGTATGGAATTTGAAAAGGAGAACATTTATATTTACTAAACTTGGGATGGTAGTCGATTATAAATTTGTGTTATGAAACTGGTGAAATTAGTTATGTGCGTAAAGAAATTTCAGTGAAGAAAAGTTGGCAATGAAAGTGAAGAAATTTCCATGGCTATTGACGTAGTGGAGAAGAAGGAAAAAGGGAGGGAGAAATCTAGCGTCGCTCGAACAGCTTGGGTTATTGTTCACACGACATCACCTGTCATTTAAGCGACATGGTGATCCGTTCAAACGACGCAGCTGGCCAGGTCTAGTCTCGATCTATTTTCTATTCGGGACGGAGGGAATGTTCTGAGGATTATTATAGCAGTTGTAATTCTCTTGTATTATATCAGTGACTTTTTATATGGAAGTTGGGAATTTATTATTTTAGAATTTAGAGAAATAAATTCTAATGATTAGTTTAAGGACTAAGGAATAAGTCCGATTATTTTGGGGTTGAGTGATGCCATGATAAAATTAATTAATGGGGAAGTTAATTATAGTTTAGAGTCAGAAAATTGACTCGGATATTTTGGGGGCAATGCTAAGAGTGTTTGGGCATGAATTAGTTGGGTTAAATTATTATGGGGTTATGTAATAAATTATGAAATATTTAGAGAATTTGGAGTAATAAACTCTGAGGAATAATTTACAGACCAAGGGGGTGAGTCCGAGCATTTTGGTTGAGTTACACCAAGTTAATAAATTAATTAACGTGATATTAATTAAATTAAGAGTCAGAATATAGACTCAGGTATATTTGAGGTTGGTGCTTCAAGTGTTGGGCACGGTATAGCCAATATTAAATTATATATATATATTTGTGTTCTTTATAAATATTGGTGTGAATAATATTTATAGGAATACATACCCCTCTAGTGCTAGCACAAGAGGTTGCATGATGTGGGTGAATCCCCTGACTTGAGGAGCAGGGCGACTATAATTCTCAGGTCATAGTCGTCGAGGATTTTATTGTGTGATCTATTGTTAGGGTTGGACCGCTTTAGGGTATAATTCGGTTTCACTTCTGGTGAAGGAACTATGGCTGCCTCTGTTATGTTTATTTTTGTTTCACTGATTCGAGGAGCTAACCGAGTCGGGATGTTCGGGTAGATAAGTAAACCCGGTGTGGTAGCATTTTAGAGAACATCCGGTGAGTGTCTACTCTGGAGGATGGTTATATATCTACAACATGTGTGTGAATGTTGTAATATGATAATACGTAAATATGGTGCAGATAATTATATACGGATAAAATACATGAAGTGAACTGTATTGTTATATATAGCTAGTGAGAATATTTTATGGTCTTAAATAAAAAATGATTAGTTAAGTTAATGTGATAATAACTTATAAATCATATATTAAACATACTCGGGCTAGATTAATGTGACAAGAAGAAGTTATAACAAGGACTGGTTACGGGGTAGATGACTAGGTGGGTTATAAAGAAAAGATTTAGGTGTCCACAATAGTTGAGGGGTGAGTAGGTCCTTAAGGTAGTGCAACACTAGCTTAAATATGAAGAGTATTCATGCATTTTAATTGCTGAATTTTAATCACTTGCTAAATATTTTCAAAATATTTTGGGTTCTAACCCTTGCTATAAAATATTTTCAAAACTTTTTAGGTGTCCAGCCAAAGGAATACCAGACTTGATTCTATTCCAGGTTTATGTAGCCGTGACATATGTGGATGTTGCAGGAGTTAGAGTAGTCGCCTCTTTCATTTATTCCTAGTTTAGGAATTCTATCTCAGTGTTATTTCGAGCATGTTGCTCATAGTATTTATTTCATATTACTCCATTTCAGATTGTATGGGATTTATTTACTGTCTATCAGATTTATTTGGTTTCGATTTGTAGCCGATGGTTTATTCGACAAGGATTTTATTTATTCATTTTCAGTATTGATTGACTCAGTAATTTTGTGAATGGTTTTTATTACATTCATTCGCATGTTGTTGTTGTTTGATAAAAATATAAAATTTGGCACCGGCTTTTGGGAATACTAGGAGGTTAGTAAGTTTTAAATAGTTTTTTTTACAGTGATGCAAAGAATGAACCACATGAGATCCCTGTTTTAATTTGATATAGGACTGATCACCTTGTATTTTATTAGGCGGGGTGTCACATAATATCATCATCTCCAACTTCAAACTCATACTCGTTGTAATCATAAGCATTATCATTCTCTATTTCCAATGGTTCACCGTGATATATCCACCTGGTATAACTCTTCACTATGCCATGTATAAGTAAATGACTTTCAACATCTTGACGATTATTCCAATTGAAGTTATTACATTTCTTACATCGGAACTTAATCTTACCATTTTGCACAACATTAGCAAATGCAAAATCAAGAAATTCTTTAGCCCCATCTCAATATTCGGTATTAATTCTATTTGGATAGTGCATCAACTCTTATCCATTTCAAAACCCTACAACTTGAGAGAACATTTAAAAATATCAATGATAGACTAATTGCTATAAAGTCGTGAGATATTTAGAAATAAATGAACATTAGTTATTATATAAAAAGTGCCAAATAACATGTTGCACTTAGTAATGTTGCGTACTCGGCAACTCATATTAAGGTCATACATTCATATATTTTTATTCAAGCTATATATATATATAATAGTCATTTGAAGGTCTCTTTTATAAGTTTGAATAGTGATTTGTTACATTAGAAAAAAAAATATAAGAATGAAGCATTAAGCCAATTACATTGAATAATGCAATCCCCACCATCTCCATTAATATTAGGATCAATAACCAAAAAGTCCCTCAAATATTTTTAATACACATATAGTCCAAGACTTTTTATTTTGTTCCAAAAAGTCCCTCAAACACCCTATTTAAGGAAGATTATCTTATTTTTAAAGGTCAGGGCTAGCGGTTTTCCCTCCTCACCTCCCCTCCCCCCAACCCCATTGTCGGAACTTCATCGATCCTCATCGGAGCTCCTTTTTTTGAGCGTTTTTATGTGAGGGATTTTTAGAACAAAAAAAAAATTGGACTAAGTGTGTATCAAAAAATGTTTAAGAGACTATTTGATATATGCCCCTTAATATTATTGTTAATATTATTGGAGATGGTGGGTTTTGTATTATTCAATGTTTTAAAAAGTATGCAATTGTGCACGATGTAATGCGTAATTGCGCTTTTTTGTGAGATAACGCGACATTGCACACTCTGATTTACGATATGCGCAAATAGTATGCTTGATTGATGATGTGGCACGTGATTTTGATGGCTTTTCACGTTATTTGCGCAATTGGCGTTATTTATCGCCATTTAAGAGCGATTCAGGCACAAGGCATTTGAATGCACCAATTACAAAACTGCGCCATTTTGTTCTCTTTTTCATTTTTATCTTTTTTTAAACCTTTATAAATGTAAGACAATATCTTAAAACACTAAGGGCTTGTTTAGTTGAATTAAATAGGGTTGTTTTCCAAAAGAAAATTCTAAAAAATTTCAATAAAAATGAAAATATATTCAAATTTATTTTTCCAGAAAAAAAGATGGAAAATAGTTTTCTGGTTTTGAGAATTTCCATAAACTACTTTAACATCGTTACAACAAATTTTCAAAACATTCAAAACTATATTTACACCCCTGATTTTTTTTGCAAATTACATTTTGATCCCTAAAATGATAAAAATACATTTCATGCCTAAATATAAAGAAAATATAATAAGTGCAAAATTCTATGTGAATTACAATTTGGCCCTTGAAATATCCGTGGTAATATTATTGTCCCTAAACTTTCTATAAATTTGATTTTAGCCATTACACTATCGGTGAATTATATTTTAGACGTCAAACTTTCTCTAAGTTATATTTCATACACCACGATCGAAATAAATCAGCTGAATAATTAATTAAACTACATGCCGAATAAATCATCGGTCACCAAAATAAATAGTCCAATACAAACATACAACACATGAATAAATATATCTAAGAACTGTACTGTAAAGTTTGGGCGAAAAGCCCTAAGTAAAACTAAAACTGATAAATGATTCCTGCTCTAGGAAAGAATGAATGAGGCATCTAATCCAAGCTCCTACTAGCATCCACATACGCCGCAGCTCCGTGTCCCTGGACTAGAATATCAAGTCTGGCGTCCCTGTGGCTGGACACCTAAAAGGTTTTGAAAATAATTTTATAGCATGGGTTAGAACCCAAAACCTTTTGAAAATATTTAGCAAGTGAATTAACTGCAGTAATTAAAAATATATGAATGCGCTCCATATTTAAGTCAGTGTCTCACTATCTTGAGGACATACTCACCCCTCCACTAATGTGCACACCTAACGATTATCTTAATCCCCACCTAGTTGTGCTACTCCGTCCAACTAGTCCTTGTAATCCTCCCTTGCCTTTCTACTCTAAACCGAGTATTATTATCCATGGGCGATAAATTATCTCACCAATTAACTTAATTAATTTCTTTTAAATAATATCATATAACTATGGTACAAGTTATATAAAGTAAATACATCACACACTGTATTCTTACCCGCATATAATATTTAATACCATTATATAGGTACCTTTAGTGAAACATCCACACATATATCATATGTATATCCATCCCTCCGAGTATATCCTCACCGGATGATTCCCCCTAAAGTGCTATCCCACTAGGTGTGCTCACATAATCTAGTTACCCAAGTTGGAATTGCTCACCAACCTGGCCCAAAATATAAACGTAGTGGAGGCAGTCATATTCCTTCCCTGAAAGTGAGATAAACCCCTCACCCATATACCAAACGCTTTGACTGTGGATATACTCACCCTACTCCTCAAGCTAGTGGATTAACCCACATCGCGCAACCTCCCATGATAGCACTAGATTATATAAATTAAATAAATATTTATTCCCTGATATTTAATAACACACACAAAGTACACACACACACACACACACATATATATATATATATATATATATACTATCACCACACCGTATATATATAATATAAATTTCGACTTTACCGTGTACTAAAATCCGTAACACTAGCTTGTATATTCCTGAGTCTATGGTCCGACTCTAATTAATTAATTTTCTTCTTTAATTAATTTATTATCTTCCTGAGTCTACATTCCGACTCTAATTTAATTAATTAAAACATCGATTAATTTAATACTTGGTGTCGCTTAACCAATATACCCAGACTCGCTCACTTGGCCCGTACCACCATTAATACCTGATTCTATATTTCTCCCCATAACTAATTAATTACACATCAATTCCTTTAATAATGTAGTGCCACTCAACTACAATACCCGAATATTTTTCCTCGGTCCAAAATCAACACTTAAGAATTATTTCCTGAAATTTATTCATCTCGTGACATACAATTATCACCCTCATAAACCCAATTATATCCCCCTATAATTGCTAAGGAATATCTGCTACATATGCATTTATCACTAAATAAGAAGTAGGGGAAAAATCTTAAATTAATTTTCCTTTAAATATAAAACTGGCGGACCAGCCAAAATTTTGGTACCATCGAGCGATCCATCCCCTCCATCGATCGATCGATCGAATAGGTACCCTTCTTCTCCAACTTACTGTTTCAGCCATTGTTAACCCAACCAAGCTTTTAGTTCATCTTTTAACATCCTCTAGTCATAATCAACGATATTTTCACATAAAAACAGGTTCTAATCATCCTAGAAACCTTAATCCAATAACTAATTTCCATTAATTTCAACGTTTTCCCGATTTGGATTTTATCCGGGTTTCGAATCTCCAATAAGATTTTCATTCCTATTAACAGAAATTTACCATCACTTCTTACTAGTTTTAACATACTATTCATACCTCTACATTCCAGAATCATAAATATAATAAATTCCACCCTTAATCCCATTAAAGTATAACAATTACCGAAAACCCAATTTTACATGAATACCCACCCCAAAACGAATTTGGGTTTACACCTCCCATAACATGAATTGATTATCATGATTTTAAGAATCCAAATCGTTAACCACTTGCCTGGAATCGTTCGTAGAGTCTGATATGTTGTAGGGAATGGTTTGATGACGAACCCTCACTTTGTCCCTCGATTGGTCCCCAAACAATCTCCAATTGGCTCTTGATTAGCTTTCTCTATTTCTCTCTCAAATCCTAGGTTTAGAATTTCTAACTGCCATTAAACTAGTCCCTCAATTAGGTTTAAAACCCCTAATCCCATTTTTGGCCACATGGGCCTAATTAAAATGGCCCAAATCACCGCATGTGGATCCGGCTATGCCCAAAAATGCCCCGAGATCCGATTACTATCCCCGGGTACTCTTTTCCCACTATCTCGACCCATCCGGACTCAACCACGCACTCAGAATTGTCATCCAAAATACTTTATAACATTCTCCAATTTTGACCTAAAAATGCGACACACGAAATATCGAATAATTTAACTTAAAGTCGCCAAATATAAATAATTCTTCACACTAAAATAAATTCTCCAAATCATAAATTAAAGTTTCTCCAATTGAAATATTTTTATATCTCCCAAAAGTAATTAAATACTAAATCCTCAAAATTACGGGATGTTACATACTCCCCCCCCCCCCCCCCTACAAGGAATTTCGTCCTCGAAATTAAGATAAGCCTAGTCTCCAAGCTTTAAATATCACTCTCTAGTCCTATGCCTCTAAGCTCGCTATATCTATCTCTCCGGCCTCTAACTAAGAGCTACACAAATATGAATTTTAATTAACTAGGGCGCCAATACACCCTGTAACCGTGCTTAACTGCACGAAAGTTACCCTAATTAACCAGGGTGCCCATACACCCTGTCCCCGTGCTTAACCGCACGAAAGTTACTCGACTATGCTAGTCATAACTCGTAATATAACTTCCAACCCATAGTCATATCACATATATTACTAATAACCGGGGTACCCAACCCATGTACTAATGACCAATCATCTCCCCACTTTCAACGTTGCGCTAAGTTTCATGCGTGGGACGTCTCGCAAGCGAAATCCAAACAAGGAACCCCCCGATACACTACTACCTAACATTGTCGGTCGTAGAGAGTTGTTAGACCCTCAGTCCATGGTACGTACCCCCAAATACTTGTCTCTTAATATAAAAGTATACACACCTAGTCTTATGCTACAAAAGATAACATAAAATACTGTGCCCTTTCTATCACTAGCTCTTACGCAAAATAAACCCCGAGCTATCTCTCCCTACATGAAAATAAATTTAACCACCCTGATTTAGTTCAGTAGACTCTCTTACTTACCGGGATAAAATATGAGAACACAATACCTCACTATGTGTCTATCGCACCACACAATACAACATATATACAGGCTAGGCGCCCTCTCAGGTGATACCTAGTAAAAACCATTCATACCCTGGTGTCTCGAACATCAAACTTACCCTCACCATTCACAATAGTTAAAATCCATCGCTATCCAGCCGATATTTAAAAAACTCATCTACCCTACTCCCATAATTCTCGAAAGTAGTAACCCCTCGCGTAATTCAAACCTTCTCTCTGTGTACACCCCCACTCTCTCCTGGTTAACACCAAAGGAATCCATTATCCCACAAAAATATCTATATGTACTATGGCTGCTATAGCCAGCGCACCAAATAAATTTGACTTACCCATGAACTCTAGTGAAAATAATTCTTATATTGACACAACCTTACTATCACTCAAAACATATCCCATGCCCATAGGATAAAAATATAACTACCTCCATACTCTAGCTTCAATGGTTGATCCCCGGGTTCCTGAGCAGCTTCCCCCTGCTCGAACGCACCCATGACTTGTTGTAATGGTTGTACATCTAGGGCCTCATTCTGTAGTTAATCCATGTCTCGCTTAAGACAATTTATCTTCAAGTGTCCCGTTTCCCCACAAACGAAACACCTCCTAATAAACTCACACTACCACTGATCCCTTCCTTTCTGGCCCTGTCGGAAGTCCTGGCCATCATGTCGATAGCCTTCAGACCTAAATCGCTTGGCCTGATTCCCTTGCTGAAAATCCTATCCCTGATGTCCCCATGTCTGCTGTTGGGATACCCCACTGGTACTGTTCCCTCCCTCTTTATCCGACTGACTGGGTTCCACTACCCTCTTCCTTCCTTTCATGTGGAAGCGATATTACTGCAGTGCAGGAGTGCTGCATTAATGACGTCCGTATAGGCTACTAATGTGGGGTTACAAATCAAATGTTTCCTTATCCTCCAGACTAACCCATCCATGAACCTCGACTTCTTTCGTTTTTCATTCCATACCTCATCCGATACAAAATTTGCCAAACTAGTGAATTCTTCCTCCTAATCGACCACTGAACGATCCCCCTGAGTCACCTCACTGAATTTTATCCTCATTTTAGCCTCGATTGCTGGTGGGAAATACTGGCGGTCGAACCGAACCCAAAACTCTGCAATAGTTAATGTATCCCTTTCCTCAATTGTGGTGATCGACTCCCACCACTGAAGCGCTGCTCCTACTAACCTAAAAGTGGATAGCATTTGCTTCTTCACCTCATTTCAATCTACATGCGTAGGTGATGCTGAATATCTCTCTTCCACTGACATGCTAGCACCACATCTAAACCCCCTCGGAACTCTAGTGGGGGGCCCTTTTGAAAGACCTCTCGTACTTACTGCCACTCCGACTGCCCCGGGTGGACGTGACATTCCGGTACCACTAATGCCTGTGACTGATCTCGTGGAAAGTACCTTGCCATTGCGATCATCGTCGCTTGAACTGCCGATGCCACTAATTCAGTTACCTGTGCAGTTGAAATCATCTCTGGAAGTTGTTGCGGTAACTCAGGCTCTTGATGAGCCTCCCTAGCCTCATCTCCCCCTGCTGCCCTAGCTGTTCTCTCTCTCCTAGGCGACATCTGAAATGAGAATTGAATCGTATGAGTTCACTATCAAATATAAAGTAATTGGCAGAAGAACGTAAATGCGCATACATATGAGAATACAACAATCCTATAATAGGGCTCTACATCAAATGACACTAAACTGAAACGTGAAAAGCCTCACAGATCCTAAGGACACTAGAACCTGATGCTCGGATACCATCTGTGACACCCCGCCTAATAAAATACCAGGTGATCAGTCCTATACCAAATTAAAATAGAATCTCAGTTGATTCATCCTTAGCATCACTGTCGAAAACCTTTTTAAAACTTACTAACCACCTAGTATTCCAAAATGCTGGTGCCAAATTTTATCTTTTAATTAAACAACCAATAACATGCAGAAATATAATGTGAGCCATACACTACGACTGAAATAAATCAACTGAATAATTAATTAAACTATATTCCGAATAAACCATCGGTCACCAAAGTAAATAGTCCAATACAAACATCCAACACTTGAATAAATAAATCTGAAAACTGTACTGAAAATTCTGGTCGACAAGCCCTAAGTAAAGCTGAAACTGATAAATGATTCCTACTCTAGGAAAGAATGAATGAGGTGTCTAATCCAAGCTCCTGCTAGCATCCACATACACCGCAGCTCCGTGTCCCTCGAATATAATATCAAGTCTGGCGTCCCTGTGGCTGGACACCTAAAAGGTTTTGAAAATAATTTTATAGCTAGGGTTAGAACCCAAAATATTTTGAAAATATTTAGCAAGTGAATTAACTGCAGTAATTAAAAATATATGAATGCGCTCCATATTTAAGTTAGTTTCGTACTCTCTTGAGGACATACTCACCCCTACACTAATGTGCACACCTAACGATTACCTTAACCCCCACCTAGTTGTACTACCCTGTCTAACTAGTCCTTGTAATCCTCTGTTGCTTTTCTACTCTAAACCAAGTATTATTATCGATGGGTGATAAGTTATCTCACCAATTAACTTAATTAATTTCTTTTAAATAATATCATATAACTGTGATACAAGTTATATAAAGTAAATACATCATACACTGTATTATTACCTGCATATAATATTTAATATCGTTATATACGTACCTTTACTAAAACATCCACACATATATCATATGTATATCCATCCCTCCGAGTATACCCTCACCGAATGATTCCCTCTAAAGTGCTATCCCACTAAGTGTGCTCACATAACCTAGTTACCCAAGTTGGAATCGCTCACCAACCTGACCCAAAATATATACGTAGTGGAGGGGTGTAATACCCCGTATTTTTGGCGATATTTATTTTTGGGATTAATTAATTAAATGAGAATTAATTGAGAATTAATCCGGATAAAATACTAGCGAGATGTGAGTTGGTATTTGACTATATTGAGTATATATGATGATATATGAATATTGAATTATGAAATTTGTCGTGAGATTGATATACGGCAATTTGGACATTTTATTGGGACGCGTGAGATAGTCACGTCAGGATATAATTATTTTAATTATAAAAGTGAAATTAAATTCTATTAACCATATGGTCATTTTGAGTGCGCCAACGCGTCCGTAACGGTCGAGATAGTCAGAAAACACTAGCCGGGGGTTTAGTTTGGGTCCCGGGGTATTTTTAGGCCATACCGGCAACATAAAGAGTATTTTGGTAATTTTGTATTTTTGGGAATTAAAAGTGACGAAAATTAGTAAATTATATCTGATGTGGATTTGACCCACTAAACCACTAACCAACCCATGTTAACCCAATAGGCTACGTAGGTTATTAGAATTTAGGTTTCTAATTTTTCCAAAAATAAACCCTAGCCACCATGGCTATTGGAGAAGAAAGCTTGGAAAGAGAGAGATAGAGGAGAAAAGCTTGGAGAGAGAGAGAGCTTCATCAAATCATCATCAAAATCTGAGATTGAATCAAGGCAAGTGGTTTAATTTACGTTTTTATGCAGTAAATGCTTCTTCCATGCTTAGACTATTCAATAATCATAATTAATTGGGAGAAAATTGAAAACCCATGAAACTGGAGTTGTTAATAAATTTTAGAGATAGGTTTGCATGTAGAAATGTTATTGGAAGATCGAATTAAGAGAATTATAAGTTTATGTGTTATAAAAACGGATTTATTTCTGGAAATTGATGATTTATAATCTTAGGGTTTATGTTCTTGAAAAATTGGGGAAAAGTGATGAGACTTGTGATTTGATGATGTTTAGGATGAATTATTCCCTTAAAACATGTTAGTATGTGACCTTGATATGTTTAGGATTGATTAGAGACCTTAAACAATCGTTGGAGTAATGTTTGGATGAGATTTGAGGTGTAGAGAAACTGGGAAAAACGAGTAGAAAATTCTGGGCTTGAATCTGGCCACTCGTTAGAAGACCTACCCAGGTCGTTCGAACGAGCTCGTTCGAACGAGCTTCTAACGAGTTGACCATTGACTTCTAACGATGGTGAAGTTTGTTCGATAAGATCATTCGAACGAGATCTCGTTAGAAAGCCCACTTCGTTCGAACGAGATCTCGTTAGAAGACTCAGTTCGTTCGAACGAAGTCTCGTTCGAACAGCCTCGTTCGAACGAGACTTCGAACGAGTTGACAGTTTAGGCTTTTCAGCCTGTTTTGATCCCGAGTACCCAATACCTTGTGTATAGGTAGAGATAGCCTTTCCTTGATGAGTAATTGATATATTTGGGATATTATGAGGAGTCAAACCTAGAAGTATAGTTTGAACCTAAGGGAAAATGTGAAGTAGGACGTGAGTGTCTATTACGATGTGAGCTATTGACGGCCTAATTAATTATGTTAACCGGGAACATATAAATGGTGTAGTATTATATGTCAGTACGAGAAGAGATATGTACCAATATATTATGGTGATTACTAAGACGTGTGCATACTTAGTATATATGTATTGATTTTATGTGTATGACATACCTACCATACTTGCTATCACGGGAGGTTCGCGTTCGCTTAGGTCCCTCTAATTCTTGTGTTGCCCGGATTTAGGCTGGTTACCTCGATGAACATAGGTCAGAGAAGGACTTATTGGGATGCTAATAAGTCTGCTGATCGTGGGAGCGCAGGTATGTGCGTGACCCATGTGATGTGACTGTGTTCGCCTCCATTATTTGTGATGTTGTTATCTGTGAACTATTCCTGAGAGATTCGGAATATGTAATCCTTATGTACGTGATGTACCGGGATGGATAGCAGAGTATGTGTACAACGCAGCTAGTCTCGGGGTGCTTGTATTGTATATTTATGATGTGAATAATATACACTTAATTGATGGGAACTTCATGTTAATATTGTGAATAAAACTATGGTACTGTTTTGAGAAAACATAACGGGCTAACCAATTGTGAAATATATTACATATTAAGAATCTGAGTTTAAGTAAAGCCCCTATTCTTTGGTAACGTTAGAATGTCAATGGAACCCGAGTAATAAGAGTAGAACCTATGACAGTCTAGCTAGATATGATGTCACTTAGCTAGGGATTAGTGTCATTTTAGATGGGTACTTACGTTAGGAGTGCACATTTAGTCGAGAGGTGAGAATTTCATGTGAGTGCACGTCCTAACATGTACTTTGCATTTAATGTTTTAAATGTTTTTAAAGCACTTGCAGGTTTTTAAAATATCTCCACATTCGGGCTCTGACCCGTTTTCTTTCAAATCTATTTTCTTGTAAAACCATTTTTTGGTGCCCAGCCACAAGGACACCATGCATAGGATTCTCACCCAGATGACGAGCTGCAGCTGTTTGTGGAAGCTACAGGGATTTGCTTTTAGACTCTTCTATCATTTGGATCCCTTATTCAGTATTCCTCAGTTTTAGGGCATGTTGCCCAGTTCCATTAGAGATACTTTTCCATTTCAGTTTTTCAGACTTTGGCATGTATTGATTCAGTATTCAGTATTTCGTTACTTATTTCAGTTGTGGGATTTGTTGTGAGGAGTTTTTCCTCCGGATTTATTTATATCATGTGATGGTTATTCTATTATTTCGTTATGGTGAATGGTGATATTATTCTTGCTTTAAATCTTTTACTGCATGTTAATCAGACTTTAATTAAAATTTGACAACTTACTTTTTAAATACTAGGTGGTTACTAATAATAAAATGTTTCCGACAGTGATGCTATTAACTGAGCCAACTTGGCATTTTGATTTAATTTAATAAAGGAGTAGCTACCCGGTATTTAATTAGTCGGGGTGTCACAAGGGGGTCATATTCCTTCCCTGAAAGTGAGATAAACCCCTCACCTATATACCGGACGCTATGACCTGGGGATATACTCACCCTACTCCTCAAGCTAGGGGGATTCACCCACATCGTGCAACCTCCCATGATAGCACTAGAGTATATAAATTAAATAAATATTTATTCCCTGATATTTAATAACACACACAAAGTACACACACGCACACACACACACACACACACACACACACACACACACACACACACACACACACACACACATATATATATATATATATATATATATATATATATACTATCACCACACCGTATATATATAATATAAATCCCGGTTTTACCGTGTACTAAAACCCGTAACACTAGCTTGTATATTCCTGAGTCTATGGTCCGACTCTAATTAATTAATTTTCTTCTTTAATTAATTTTTTAGCTTCCTGAGTCTACAGCGCGACTCTAATTTAATTAATTAACACATCAATTAATTTAATACTTGGTGTCGCTTAACCAATATACCCGGACTCGCTCACTTGGCCCGTACCACCGTTAATACCTGATTCTATATTCCGTCCCATAACTAATTAATTACACCTCAATTCCTTTAATAATATAGTGCCACTCAACTACAATACCCGAATATTTTCACTCAGTCCAAAATCAATACTTACGAATTATTTCTCGAAATTTATTCATCTCATGACATACAATTATCACCCTCCTAAACCCAAATATGTCCCCTTATAATTGCTAAGGAATGTGTGCTACATAAGCATTTATCACTAAATAATAAGTAGGGGAAAAATCATAAATTAATTTCCCGTTAAATATAAAACTGGCGGACCTGCCAGAATTCTGGGACCATCGATCGATCCATCCCCTTCATCGATCGATCGATCGAACATGTACCCTTCTTCTCCGACTTCCCGTTTCAGCCATTGTTAACCCAACCAAGCTTTTAGTTCCTCTCTTAACATCCTCTAGCCATAATCAACGATATTTTCACATGAAAACAGGTTCGAATCGTCCTAGAAACTTTAATCCAACAACTAATTTCCATCAATTCCGACGTTTTCCCAATTTGGGTTTTATCCGGGTTTCGAATCTCCAATAAGATTTTCATTCCTATTAACAGAAATTTACCATCGATTCTTACTGGTTTTAACATACGATTCATACCTCTACATTCCAGAATCATAAATATAATAAAGTCCACCTTTAATCCCATTAAAGTATAACAATTACCGAAAACCCAATTTTACATGAATACCCACCCCAAAACGAATTTTGGTTTACACCTCCCATAATATGAATTGATTATCATGATTCTAAGAATTAAAACAGTTAACCACTTGCCTGGAATCGTTCGTAGAGTCTGATCCGTTGTAAGGAATGGTTTGATGACGAACCCTCACTTTGTCCCATGATTTTTCCCCAAACAATCTCCAATTGACTCTTGATTAGCTTTCTCTGTTTTTCTCTGAAACCCTAGGTTTAGAATTGCTAACCGTCGTTCAATTAGTCCCTCAATTAGTTTTAAAATCCCTAATCCCGTTTTAGACCACATGAGCCTAATTAAAATGGCTCAAATCACCCCGTGTGGACCCGGCTATGCCCAAAAATGCTTCGAGACCCGATTACTACTCCTGGGTACTCTTTTTCGACTATCTCGACCGATCCGGACTCAACCGCCCACTCAGAATTGTCATTCGAAATACTTTATAACATTCTCCAATTTTGACCTAAAAATGTGACACATGAAATTTCGAATAATTTAACTTAAAGTCGCCAAATATAAATAATTCTTCCCACTCAAATAAATTTTCCAAATCATAAATTTAAGTTTCTCCAATTTAAATATTTTTATATCTCCCAAAAATAATTAAATACTAAATCCTCAAAATTACGGGGTGTTACAATAGCAAAAAAAAAATCGTCATAATTTTTTTTATATGGCTCCCCGGAATGTTTAAATACCACGTAAAAAAATTCAACTCAAAATCATTTATAAAATGGATCCGCCCCGGCGGTATTTACCGTTTGGTATGTACAGGAGCGTGACGCTCTCTCTTTCTCTCTTAGAGAGAGAGAGCAAGAGAGAGAGAGAGAGAGATGATTTGAGCAGGATAGGGTTTGAGGGAGAAGGATTTGACCGAAAGGATTTTAGATGGATTTGAAAAGTTATCCTTTTTAATTTTGTATTTGGTAGAAAAATTAAGTTGTTATAAAATTTAATTTAGAAAATATTTTGTTGCAAAATTTTAAAATCGTCACTAAATGTTAATTTTTAGTGGCAAACTCAAATTATTTCCTACCTGGTTGAAATTTTTTGTGACAAACTTTTAGTGACAATCTCACATTTTGCTACTAATACCTCCTCTGTAATTATTTTTAGTTGCAATGAAAATCTTTGCCACCAATTATGATATTTCATGGCAAAAAATCGTTTTGCCATCAAATAAATTGCCATTAATTGGCAACTTCTTGTAGTGGCTACAACAGGAAAACACGAAGTGTTGATATTCACTGACCATAGCTTATGTAGGCAATTAGATATCATTGTCGACCCGTGTCAAGAGTGACGGGGATCAAACCTATGCACCCCATTCGCAATTATGAGGAAATTATTCGACCGGGAAAAGATGACATGTGTTCGGCAATATTGATAAGTGATCGTGGTCGATCAACGATAATCTTGGACTTGGAATCGCTCGACCAGATCACAACACCATTCCAAGGGAATAGTCTCACACGACTCATTCTCTTTTTATTCTCAATAAATGTAACCCACACCCCTGGAAAGGGTCATATAATCTTTGTTATCAATATTTGATTAGTAAAGAGAGAAAGAAACACCACCATGGACATAAGCACGTTGTCGAACCACATATATTCGGTGTTGTGTGATTATGATTTTATATTTTGGTTGGTTCAATTGTGTTAAATCATCATAATAGGATTTTACCATCTACAATAATGAAAAATTATATATATACTAAACATATTTTCGAAACATCCTCAAAATGCATTAAATATTTATACAATGAGGTAGCGTCCTAAATAAAATAAAGGCACTTAATACAATTTGGGTGACATTTCAAAAAATATTTTGGGGTGTGTAGCTTACTCTTATAGAATACAAATGCCATAAAAACACAAACACAAACACAGACCTATTCTATTATTCGGTTAGCCAAATTATCTCTCAAACTTAAATGTGTCCGTGTATCCTAAAGCAGTTATGGACAGGGGCAATGTGTGTCACAACAATTGTCCCACCGAAATACTTTTGTTCCCTAAGCATTGCCCTCAAATGTGGGCCTCGAAGCCGACTCTCCGCAGATTCTCTTGCACTGTAACATCTCTCCACCTATGCGATGCCAACACCTGACTGCCAACTTACACACACTACGAAACAATGTTCCTTTTTTTCCTTAACCACTTTTGCTTTTTCTTACTCATCAACATCTTTTCAATACTCTACTGTTTTTCCTTTAGTTCTTCGTTGAGGATTCTTTGGGGCTTGAAAAAGGATCTCATAAGATTTTCGTCATGTTCTCGAAGACAATATGACTCGATAAGTGGAAATTGTAGCCGTAGCATTGGTTAGCATCTACATTTCTTTTGACTTCGTTATCATTGATGGATGAATAAAAAGATGCCCACTTCCTCCAACAAGATGAATTTATGAAAACTTGTAACCATATTTGGTTTGCGCGTGTTAGAACTTGAAAGTGACGCTTAGTTGGGAAAGATTATCTTGTTTGTTGTTATAGCAATAATACAATGTTGGATTAATAATTTTTGAGCAAAAATTATTGACTCTCATGTTGGGGCTGATTAACATGGTGCTTAGCCAATTACATAATGTGGACTATGACATTATTAACTAGTAACCACACTATAATGAAGCCAGCCACATGCAAAGATAGGTACCTCAGAATCTACCCCTCGCTATACTTGGAAAAAAGTTTGATCTTTGAGACATCAAACTTTTTGATGTTTTTGATTGTGATTGGTCAATAATTTTGGTGGGAACTCACATCACTTATGAAAATGGATCCGCGCCAGCAGTATTGACCCATCACAATTCAAGACATCAAAAAGTTTAATGTTTCAGATACATTAAATTCCTATCCCGCTATACTAGGTGTTTATAAAAAAAAGGATGGTGTAGTTCAATTGTTCTAGGGAACGCTGTTAGAAAATAAAAGAAATTAAATTATTCATGTAAAGTTGTAACTAATAGCACATGGACTTGTGTCGAATCTGGTACTTCGAGCAATTCGATCATGTAGTCAATAGGTCTATTGATGTAAAAAAACTAGATTTGACATAATTCTTTAATCAAAGATAAAAATAAATAAGACAAAAGATTTTTAAAGTGGTTCAGCCTTGAAAGAATGGCCTACGTCCACTGTTTGTGTTATTGCTGACTGTTTGCAGAATTCTCGATAATGGGTACCGAGAAATTCTGAGTTCCCTGCTAATGAGGAGGTTACAATGTATTTATAGCCTTGAGGCGGTACAAATGAAAGAATAATACACAGCTGTCCAATATGCGTATGCGTCTGTGTGATAATAATGAGCATTTAATGTGCAGTCATACTCTTGATTATCCGGATATGAATGCTTTGTACGAGATGCAGCTCGGACCGCCTAAGTAGCTCGGTATACATGAGTTGCTCGGTACAGTAGAGTTGCTCGGAGAACACTTGTTGCTCGGAGCGTTCTGAGTTGGTCGAGGAGGTTGAGTTCCTCGGAGTCAATGTGTTGTTCAAAAAATGTTTGCGAGTGCCATGTAGATTGACACGTGTCTCCACATAATCGGTCCACGTCAGCAGACTAAATTTGGTATCAACAGAAGCCCCCAATGTTTCGTAGTTTGATGTTGAAGAAAAGTATGGAACATTACACTGCCTAAACTTTATGGATTTTAGACAAACGTTCGTTGTTTATAACCCCTTTTTGAGTGCATAGTATTAGGCTTTTTAAAGTATTTCGAATTTCAATAACCGCTTCGTGTTTCGTGCCTTTTTCTTCTTTTTAGCCACCGGATACGCAATCGTCCATCCTAGTAATCATTGATTTTCTCCATTCTCGAGGTAAAGTATTTAAACGCTTCAGAAAATTCAATCATCTTTTACTTTTTCAAATCTTCATCTTTACACTTCCTCACTTCTTCTTTGTCTTGTGCGTTCGTTTCTTCCATTGTTCGTTGTCACCTGATTCATCTTTTTCCTGTAAGATCCTCTTCCTTCTCTTTTATTTCTTTTGTTCATCATGGTTTACCTTGTTGAGTCGCTTGATAAATTTCGTTCTGATTTTTCTATTCCTTCCTGGGTCATATTGGAAGAGCTTTCTGAACCTTCTGACTATTTTCGTTTGGCTGAGGGACAGTGGTTCCCGAGTCTCTTTGTAGCTGAATGTGGCTTTTCTTTTCCTCCATATCCCTTATGTTTGGAGTTCTGTCAGTTTTTTGATGTTGTTCCTGCGAAAATAGCACCAAACACTTGGAGAATAGTTAATGGAGTTCATAGGTTAAACCAAATTCATGGAACTCGTTTAGGAATTCCAAAAATTATGTTTTGCTATAGATGGCTTGTTAGTGATAGCACATTTTATTTAAAAACTAGGTTTTTAAATAGGGCTTTAGTTGTCAATCTCCCATATGCCAACGGGGATTACTTCGAGCATGGGGTTGCTATGAAAAATTGGCAGCATGCTCCTTTACATGAAGATGATGTATATCAGGGTCCTAAGTGTCCCCCTTACGGCAATGGAATAGGTTGTTTTTATTTTATTTTTGAAATTATGTTTTCTTTATGTTTGATAAAATGCGTCAGTGACATTTTAATTTTTGTTTATTTGCAGTTGATAGCAAAAGAAAATCCCCCAAAGAGACTGATGTCAATTTAAAGCACTTGAAACTTATCTGGAGTTTGCAGCAAACCGTTGTTGACGAATATATCAGATCAGACTCATATTTGCTGCAGTACAAAAGCTACACTTCGTCTTTTACTGCTCGTACAGTATTAGGTGACATCGACCCATTACCAGCCTCTGAAGGTTCCTCTCCTGAATCAAATCTTCCCCTCAGTATCAGAATGAAGAGACGAAAAGCTCCCTCATATTTTGACAAATCAGATTCTACCTATGTGGAGGCAAAGAGAAGTAAGAAAGATGTCCCAGAGGAAGGGACAAGAAAAATTGATGCACCCCCTCCAGTAGCTGTTAAAAAAATTGCCGAGAAGCCCCCAGTGGCTCTGAGCAAGGTTGTTGCTATCTCTCTTCCCAACGAGGTTATAGTTGTATCACCGACCAAGACATCATCCTTGGTTAAGAATGTTCCTGCTCCTACGAGGAGGTTGAAGATAAGTTCCTCGGACAAATTGGTTGAATCTATCTTTCAGCCTCTAACTGCGGGAAGTGGTGTTCCCACTTTTGTTTCTCCGAGCTCTGCCATGAGCTCGGTGAAGTCTTGGAATATCCCCAAGATCCAAGTTATTAAAGACAGTCTTTCTCGGGATAGGGTTACCACCTTGGCAGCTCAACATATTGCCTCAGTAAGTATTACTAATCTAAACTTTCATTTTTCAATGTTATGTCCCTGCACTGACTTATAATTATTTTCTTTTTCCAGCTGGTAACCTGTTTTAACACTATTCTGAAAAAGGATGAGGCCATCAAGGCCTCGAGCTCCTCGAAAGGTGTAGAGGAAGCTTTTCTGGGTCTGACACAGTCTTTAAAGGATTCTCGTCAGAAATATGACGAAGATAAGGTTACCTGGGAGAAGCAACTGAAATCCATCGAGCAAGAGAGAGAGAAAGCTGTGGAGGCCTCTCAGGATTTGGAGAGGAAAATGAAAGAATTTGAGAAGAAGAATACTGAGCTTGAGGAAAAGCTCAAAAATACTGGAGAGCTTGAGACTAAGCTCAAAACTGCTGAAGAGGAACTTGGCAAACTCCATGAAGCTGATCGTCAGAGGCAGGAGCTAGAAAGGAAAATGAAGGCTACCGAGGAACTTCATACTGAGAGGATTTCCTCAAAGAAGGCAAAGAGAAAATTGGCTGTTAAGAAGTCCTTCAGCGCTGGCTGGGACAAGGGTTGGAACAAAGGCCTAGCTGCCATGTCCTCTCAAATGGAATTTGCTAGCCTCAAATTCTTCAGGGACGGATGGATTGCTGCTCTGCAGGAGTTAAAGGTCTCAGAGAGTTCTGAACTTTTTCAGCGCCATGTCCATGGTCCTCATCCCTCTCCTGGAGAAGAAGAAGAGGATGAAGCTCCCTCAGAAGAGTCTTCGATGGTAGCTGGGGATCAGGTTCCTACTGTTGAACTTCGCTACGAGCATCCCTAACCAACCAACATGTCTACCGATCAGATTTTTCTGCCCTCCGAGAAACCTACCTCTTCGTCCAAGCCTCCCAAGGAAGTCTTATGAAGCAAGGAGAAGGTATAGAGTTGTTCGGACCTCTCTCTTTGCTTTTTATTTTGTTGTTTAATGTAATTCTGAACCATGTACCTATTTTTGTGATGTAATAAAATTTGATGTTTTGGTTGTTCATCTTAAATCCCTTTTTTCTTCCTCTATTCTTATTATTGATCCATTTTACTCTTCTTGCTCTGTCTACTTTCTTATTGATTCTTTCTATCTCTTGTTTTTGCTAGTTTATGTCTAGAATGGAGCTCTCGTCAGGCCACGATACTGAACTGATGAAAAAATGCAATGAGTACTTCAAGGCTGGTTATGCTGACTTGACTGAAGCTCAAATCATCGACATCCTTGGTCCAGACACTTCGGAACGAGCAGTCGAAGCCTATCAATATTTGAAATGCTTGCTCAACCGTGCTGTTGCCAACAATGTGGCATATTATGAGATGATTGAAGATCTCCGGGGTATCATCGAGGAACTTCAGCAACAATACAAGGAATCTTCTGCCCTTTTGCATCAGGGGTATGAGAAAAAATATCAGCAACTAAATGCTGACAAAGGATATGATAAGTTAGTCGCTGCTTATGATATTAAGGAGAGGACTTTGAAGACCGAGGTTGAAGAGCATAAGCAGATCACGAAATTGCTAGAGCAAGAAAATAATAACTTGCGAGGAGAGATATCCCAACTGAAATCTGCAGCATCTACCTCGGGAGCCTTGGTCCCTGTCAATGACGAAGGTTTCTCATTTCTAGAGGTTGAAAATGCTAATTTGAGAGACGAATTGGAAACTTTAAAGAGAATTGGACCCTCTACATCTGCTCGCGGACGAGAAAGAGCTTCTCGGGTTACTATTGAAGAGGCGAGAACTTAAGCATCTTTGGAAAATCAAGCAGTTCAGTTGGTTACGAAGAATAAAGCTCTAGCAGAGATGTCCAAGAAGATTCTGGACCTTAACGAGCAACTTTCCACACAAGGATCCGCCTTGGAGAATAAAGAAATTTTTATGAAGAATCTCCACGAGTAACTGGAAAGGTTGACTTACCAATTCCACAAATAGCCTAGAGAGTTTTGGATGGCTGGCTATAATGAAGCCCTCTACCATCTTGATGATAGAATCCAGTAAGAGAATAATGAGGGTTATAAACAAGGATGGTTGAATGCACTGGGTGTATTAAAATTGGAGCAGGGCCATTATCTATGGGATTATCATAACCCTCGATTGCTCGAGTTGCCCGTGCCACCTTTTAAACTTGATATGAGCTGGATTCCTTCTCGGGCAATCCCTCATTGCTTAATCTCCAAATATATCGGCGACTACAGTCTTCATTCCAACGTTGATATTTCTCGCCCTGAGCATCTGCTTGATCGGCCATCAGTGATGAATGTTCGAATGCTTCGAGATCTGAATTTCATAAATTCCCCTTATGCCTTAGACGATCCTCCTACTGGAGTAGAACCTGTTTCAAAGGCAGAAGGGAAAAAACCAATAGAATAGGATTTTATATAATAATTTCTACTTTCCACAGCATATGTAATCCTTCTTGTTTTGAATGAAAAATTTTGGTAATACATTTCTCACGTCATTTGTAATTTTACTTAGTATGAATGAAAATTTATCTTTTGTCATTTCATTTTCTTTTAAATAATTTATAGAATGTTTTTGCTTTTTGGTCAGTATATATATATATATATATATATATATATATATATATATATATATATATATATATATATATATATATATATATATATGCTTGTGACATACTGATCTCATTGCAGTGATTTATCAATCTTTAGTTCTAAATAAGAGAACTATTTACACTTCATGGTATTGCCTAATTTAAACGACCGGAGTTGATTGAAATTGGCTTACCGACCAACTAGAGGGTTGAGATTTTTGTTTCCGACCAACCGGAGTTGGTGAACTTTTATTCCCCGACCAACCGCAGTAGGTGGATTTTATTTTGCCGACCAACCGTACTTGGTGGACCGACCAACCGTAGTTGATGGACCGACCAACCGTAGTTGGAGGGATTTAATTTTACCGACCAACTGTAGTTGATGGACCGACCAATCGTAGTTGGAGGGATTTATTTTACCGACCAACCGTAGTTGATGGACCGATCAACCGTAGTTGGAGGGATTTATTTTACCGACCAACCGTAGTTGATGGACCGACCAACCGTAGTTGGAGGGATTTATTTTACTGACCAACCGTAGTTGATGGATCGAACAACCGTAGTTGGAGGGATTTTATTTTACCCACCAACCGTAGTTGATGGACCGACCAACCGTAGTTGGAGGGATTTATTTTACCGACCAACCGTAGTTGATGGATCGACCAACCGTAGTTAGAGGGAATTATTTTATCGACCAACCGTAGTTGGAGGGATTTTATTTTACCGACCAACCGTAGTTGGTGGACCGACCAACCGTAGTTGGGGGGATTTATTTTACCGACCAACCGTAGTTGATGGACCGACCAACCGTAGTTGGGGGGATTTATTTTACCGACCAACCGTAGTTAGTGGACCGACCAACCGTAGTTGGAGGGATTTATTCTGAACTTTATGCATAGTATGTAGCATAAATACTCCGAAAAAATTTCAACAAAAGGAGAGAGTTGGGTAAAACATCCAAAGCTGTATTCATATCGAAGAAAACTGCATTACATAAGGATTGAACTACTGATAATATTTGCGCAGATGCTCTGCGTTCCATGCATTCTTAAACTCCTCTCCTTCTAAGGTTTCAATCATATATGTCCCTGGTCGAACAACTTCTGTTACTCTGTAGGGTCCATGCCAGTTAGCTTCCAATTTATTGTGCTTTTGAATTACTTTCTTTAGCACGTAGTCTCCTTCCTTAAAATCACACTTTTTTACCCTCTTGTTGTAGAACAGAGTTGTTCGTTGTTGGTATGCAGCATTACTAATTGCTGCTTCTTCTCTAACTTCCTCGAGCATATCCAAGTCTAATCTTCTCATCAAGTCACTGATAGGAGAATTGAAATTCAGCACTCTATGTGTGGGGAGGCCCAACTTGGCAGGTATAACAGTTTCACTTCCAAATGCCAGCATGTATGGAGATTTTCCTGTTGCTGCTCGTAGTGTAGTATGATAAGCCCACAACACAGAATGTACCTCGTTAATCCAGTTTGCCTTCGCATCATCCAGTCATTTTTCTAAACCATTCAGTAGCGTTCTGTTCGTCACCTCAGTTTGACCATTGCTCTAAGGATGGCCTGGTGCAGAGTGGGTTTTCAATATGTTTGACTGATGACAATATGCAACGAACTCCTAATTATCAAATTGAGTTCCATGGTCTGTAATGAATGCATGAGG
This sequence comes from Sambucus nigra, assembly GCA_949130495.1. NCBI lineage: Eukaryota > Viridiplantae > Streptophyta > Magnoliopsida > Dipsacales > Adoxaceae > Sambucus > Sambucus nigra. Next base: position 163,368,101 of record OX422213.1, on the reverse strand, counting down.
AAGACCATATCTACAAATGATGTTCTTACATATAAATTGATACACCTTGTCATATGTCATATCAATAAGGGGTTCAGCTTCTACCCATTTAGTAAAATAATCCACAATGACTACGAGGTACTTGAACCTTCCTTTGGTCATTGGGAGTGGTCCGACCAAGTTTATTCCCCACATAGCAAATGGCCAAGGGGAAGTAATGGGTGTCAGCAATGCTTGGGGAGCTCTTTTGATAGAGGAGAAGCGTTGACATTTGTCACATTTTTTGGCATAGGCTATACAATCAGCCCTCATCGTTGGCCAATAATATCTCTAGGTCATTATTCTTTGCAAAAGCATCTGAGATGCTACATGAGCACCACAGGACCCTTCATGGACCTCTTCAATCAAATCTTTTACTTCGGAGGGATGCACACATCTTTGCAGACCTGTTATAATTCCTCGTCTATATAAAATGCCATTAGTTATTACATAACGAGCAGCTTTAAACTTCAGTTTCTTGGCCGCGAGCTTATCAGTTGGTAAAACCCCTTCTTCAATATATGCCCTGATGGGATCCATCCAAGATGGTCCTAAATCAAGGGTAATAAAGTTTATCATCATATCTTCGTCGATGCTCCTGTTAGCCAAAATTTCTATTGGGATTGTTCTTCATAGCTCAGTGCGTGTGGCTGAGGCTAACCGAGCTAAAGCATCTGCTCTTGCATTCGCCAATCTTGGTGTTCTAATTAATTGTACTGCGTTAAAGATCGATACAATCTCCATTGCTTTCCCATAATACTTGATCATCAATTCTCCCTTTGTTGCGTACACTCCCAGCATTTGATTTACGATCAACTGTGAGTCACTGAATACAATGACCTGCTCTGCCCCATGGTTTTTGCTAAACTAAGACCTACAATCATAGCTTCATATTCAGCCTCATTATTAGAGGCTTTGAATTAAAAGTCCAGAGCATACTCCATATCGATTTCATCCGGGCTGTTTAAAACAATCCCTGCCCCACAGCCGGTACTGCAAGATGAGCCATCAACATACCGATTCCATATAGGTATTTCATCCTCAAATTTTTTATCGGCTAGAGTTCCTCGGTGGAATATTTGTTGCTTCTTTATATCTTCCCCTATCACCTCTTGCTGCTCGTCGACCATCTCCTCTTGCCCGTATACCGACTTAAGTTGGTCGGGGTTTAAGTTTAATGATCCTGTAACATCCACAGGCTGGTCGATATTCAGCTTTTGCTCCTCAAAGGTGTCAGGATAAGTGAATTCTACGATAAAATCTGCTACTTCTTGCCCTTTAACCGACGACCTAGGCTCATAAACTATGTCATATTCACCAAGTTCTACTACCTAATACATCAATCTCCCTGATTTCTCCAATTTATGAAGAGCTTACCTCAACGGCATATCGGTATACACAACTATGGTGTGAGCCTAGAAGTATGGCCTCATTCTTCTACTCGCTTTGATCAACGTTAATGCCAACTTTTCCAGTCTTGGATATCTGATCTCTGCTCCTCGAAAGGCCTTGCTAGTGTAATAAATTGGTTTTTGCACTCCATCCTCCATTCTTATCAATGTCGAGCTAACTGCATTCTCCGAAACTGCCAGATACAAGTACAATCTTTCTCCCATCATTGGACTGGACAACAGTGGAGGTGCTCCCAGGTATTTCTTCAATTCTTGAAAGGCCTTCTCGCATTCATCATTCCAATCGAAAGTATTTCAGAGTGTTTTGAAGAATGGTAGACACTTGTCAATTGCTCGTGATACGAATCTATTAAGTGCTGCAACTCGTCCTGTGAGACTTTGCACTTCCTTCTTCGTCGTTGGAGGTCGTAGTCCTCATAGAGCCTTGATCTTTTCAGGGTTTGCTTTAATTCCTCGTTGGTTGACAATATACCCGAGGAACATGGCTTCTCGTACTCCGAATATGCATTTGGTAGGGTTCAACTTCATTTGATATTTATCTAGTTGATCAAAGGTCTGGCTTAAGTCAATTATATGATCAACAGCTTTCTTGCTCTTCGTCAGCATATCGTCAATATAAACTTCCATGCTGTAACTGATTTTCTCTACAAACACCTTGTTCATCAGCCTCTGATATGTTGCACCTGCATTTTTCAATACAAAAGGCATAACAATAATTTCCCTTAGGGGTAATAAAAGAGGTACTCTCCCTGTCCTCCGGCTTCATCTCAATCTGATTGTAACAAGAGTAGGCATCCATAAAACTCAGTAATTCGTGCCTCGAGGTAGCATCCTCCAGTTGATCGATTCGGGTCAGAGAAAAATTATCCTTTGGGCATGCCTTATTGAGATTGGTGAAGTCTACACACATCCTCCATTTGTTATTTTTCTTCTTCACCATCACCACATTAGCTAGCCAATCCGGATATTTGACATCCTCAATAAAACAGGCTTTTTGGAGCTTCTCGACTTCTTCTTATATAGCTTGGTTCTTTTCGGGGCTGAACACTATTCTTCTTTATTTTACTGGCTTGATTTCCTTGTTCACATTGAGCTCGTGACATAAGAAATTTGGGTCTATCCCTTGCATGTCTTCGTGGCTCCATGAAAAAGTTTATTTTCTGATTTTTAAAAATGCTATCAGCTCTTGTTTTATTGATACATCTAGTGAGGCACCAATTTGAGTTATTCGTTCTGGATGCTCATTGTCCAGAACAATATTTTCAGTAGCCTCCATGACCTGACCCTTAACGAGATGAGACTCATCTCTTGGGTCTAAAGTCTCAATCTCTGTGTCTTCTATCTCATCAACCTGATAAGTAGCAGTGTTCTTTCTAGATTCTTCACGCTCTTCTTGCTCGACAGAAGAATAGTAGCATTCCCGAGCTACTTTTTGGTCACCCTTCACAATTCCTACTCCAAAGTTGGTTGGAAACTTTAGGCATTGATGTACAGTAGATGGGACTGCTTCGAACTTCTTCAAACCTACCCTTCCCATGATGATATTGTAAGCTGATTGGACATTTTTATCCATCATGAAAAAGCGCACTCTTTCTATTCGACAAGCAGTCCATGTACCGATGAACATATCCAATTTGATCGTCCCAAGTGGAAAAACTTTCTCGCTAGTAAAATCGAGGAGGGGCCGATTATATGGCTCCAACTGGGATAGCTTTAGGTTCAAACTATCAAAACATGGGTAGAACATAATATCTACCGAGCTACCATTATCCACCAAGACTCGCGAAATCACTACTTCCTTCATCCTCATTTTGATCGCCAATGGGTCATCATGAGGATATAGCACACCTGCGAGGTCATTCTTAGAGAAACCAATGACCAATTTATCTTTATTTACCTTCCTCGGGCGATCATCCTCAGCTAGATTTATCCTTTGGATATATGAACAAGCTTGAGCCTCATTGAGGTAAGCTTTCCTCTCTGCAGTAAGGTCTCCACCTCCTGCATCTCCACCAGTAATAACATTACAATCAAATGATCCAAAACGGATAGAAAATACCTCACGTTCTGGCTATTTTGGTCTTTTGGGGAGATCGGGGTCGTCTTGATCTTCATTCAGGTCTTCTTCATAATTTCTCTTCTTATCTTCTTTTGTTCGTCGAGGAGATGTAGACCTCTGCCTTGCTCGATCGTTTCTCCTTCCACTTCTTCAGTGATCCACATACTTGTTCAATTTTCCCCGCCTGATGAGCTCTTCAATTTCATTCTGAAGAGTTATGCAGTTTTTGGTTCTATGACCATGATCCTTATGGAACTCGTAATATTTGGACTTATCCCTATTGTCAGGATCTGTCTTCATTTTTTCAGGCCATTTTAACTCCTCGCTGTTCTTTATCTCTTCTAGAACATGGTTTATGTCTACTTTCAAAGGAGTATAGTTTCCAAATTTCCTCATCTGTTCCAATGCTTTCTTGGCTCTTGACTGCTTGTTACAACCATTATTCTTCTGATCCTTCTTCTCAATCTTCTCGGACTCAACTTTGGTCTCCTTAGTGTCCATGATCTTCTTTGCAACCATAGCTTCCTCGACATTCATCATTTTGGCTGCTTTTGCCATTAATTCTGACATGGTCCTAGGTGGATCTTTGGCCAGAGTATAGTACAATTTATTTGGCAATAATCCACTCATCAGATCAGTGATTACTGTCTTTTCCTCGTTATCAATAACTTCGATCTTTTCATTATTGAAACGAGTAATATAATCCCTGGTGCTCTCACCTGCTTTTTGTCTAACACTTAACAAGTGTGCTACTCGCTTAACTGGTTTTTCTCCAAAACAGAAGTTTCCAATAAAGAGCTCGGCCAGTTGAAAGAAATTTACAATCTTCCCCCGAGGAAGATTGTTGTACCATATTTGAGCAGATCCAATGAGAGTTCCTGAAAATGTCCTGCATCGCATCTCGTTTGGAACAACATAGATATCAGCAGCTGCCTGATATTGTTCTATATGGATAACATGATTAGTTTTTCCATCATATTTTGGTGTTACCACTGGGGCTTTGAACTTTAATGGTGTGGGAAAATCCAAAATTGCTTGGATAAAAGGTGTCCCTTGGACAAAAGTTCTTTGTAGAGGATTTTTGGCCTTAGCCATTTCCCCTAGTCTATCCTCCAACCTCTGAATAGAGCCTTTCCACGGGTCATTTCCCTCCTCGGGCATGTTGGTCCGAACAACTGATCGTGTTGAATTTGCCTCTTGGGATCTTTCACGATAAGCAACTGGTCGGGATTGGGCAGAACCTTCCTTTAAATTAGAGAATCGTTGAGAGTTCCTCAACACCATCCTAGGGGGACTTTTATTCCTCCTAGGACCCAAACGATCAAAGGGAGAGACTCTACTCAATCTTTCAAGAGCACTGGTCCTTTCTGGAGATAGAGTGACGTTTTGTTCAGTATCTGTGGCTCGTACTGATGAAGTTCGGCCAGGTTGATAAGAAAAATCATTAGATCTATCAGTGCGATATGAATCGACATGTCTAGATCGAGATTCCTCTGGAAGTAATGTTCGTCTAGTTCGCGAGGAAGGCAATTGGGTATTTCTCTTAATGCTTCGTTGTCCTGACTGGGCAGGTGCTCCACCCTGGATAGTTTGCATGAGTTATCGCATGGTTTCTTGCATGCCGGTCTAGCCCTGAGCTAAATTAGCCATTATTCCAGTCAGATCTTGGACACTTGGAGGAGTGGATGGATTTGGGGGGTTTCCAACATTTCGATTACTGGATTCAGGATTATCAGCCATTGTTGATGAATTATTTTAGTGAAAAACGATAATTACAGTCGCTTTCCCACAGATGGCGCCAATCTGTTGATGTAAAAAACTAGATTTGACATAATTGTTTAATCACAGATAAAAATAAATAAGACAAAAGATTTTTAAAGTGGTTCAGCCTTGAAAGAATGACCTACGTCCACTGTTTGTGTTATTACTGACTGTTTGCAGAATTCTCGATAATGGATTTACCAAGAAATTCCGAGTCCCTGCTAATGAGGAGGTTACAATGTATTTATAGCCTTGAGGTGGTACAAATGAAAGAATAATACACAGCTGTCCAATAGGCGTATGCGTCGGTGTGATAATAATGAGCATTTAATGCGCAGTCATCCTCTTGATTATCCGGATATGAATGTTTTGTACGAAATGCAGCTCGGACAACCTAAGCTGCTTGGACCGCCTAAGTAGCTCGATATACATGAGTTTCTCGGTACAGTAGAGTTGCTCGGAGAACACTTGTTGCTCTGAGCGTTCTGAGTTGGTCCGGGAGGTTGAGTTCCTCGGAGTCAATGTGTTTTTCAAAAAATGTTTGCGAGTGCCATGTAGATTGACACGTGTTTCCACATAATCGGTCCATGTCAGCAGACTAAATTTGGTATCAACAAGGTCCAAATTTGATGTAAAATTTGAAGAAAAGGTTAGTAGAGTTCACCTATGATATAATATTCACAAATCAAATACTTATGTTGACTTCTCTAAAATAGAGATGCAAGTTTTATTTTATTTTATTTTTTTACTTTGATTTTTCCAATTTAAATAAAATGGTATGGTAATTCAAATATTTTACAATTTCAAAAAATTGGCAAAATCTTTTATTTTGACAGTTTTTTTTTTTGAACTTATGGTACATAGTTACTACACATTCAAGTTATAATAACCATTTTCTTTTTTTTTTCTATAATTTGAAAACATTTTTCTGTTACTACATTATTTTGTATAACACAAATTTTTACAGGCTTGTTTTGAAGTATATATTAACCATGAACTACTTTTCAAAAAAATACTCTCATATAAAAATTCGAAACTACCAAAATTTCCAAAGACTATCAAAGTTCCTAACTTCTAATCTTGACCATGTTTTAAAATTAAATGGATAATGATTTATCAATTGGTCGTGTATATAAATTTTGTAACAATGTAAGATAAAAAAAAAGATTTGTTATCATTTTTATTATATGTATAAGACAAAAAGCAATTTTGTTATAAAATTACTCTCTAAAATTATTCAATACCAAAAAAGCTCTTAAACCATCTTAAATTATAATTACTTTAGTTTTCTCTTCATTTTTTACTTCAGGAAAGAATAATCAACTCTTTTTATATATAAACAATCCTTGTTTTATTTGCCTTAAATTAAAAAATTTACTTTTTCTAAATAAAACCACTTTCATCATTTTCTTTATAAATCTATTCCCTAGTTTGTATGTCAAACCAAGTCTCCCTAAAACCCAATCCAAGAATTTCCACCAGCTATGGATAGCTCATTCTATTCTTCGGCAATAATACTTCAATTTCAAATGATTTCTAGTCCAAGTAAACAACTCATATATCATAATTTTTAGTTGTATATATATGACTCCAGTGCATGTATGAATGCAATGCAGGAAATACAATAAAAATATATTCTTCTTGGTTGGATTCACATAGTATCAGAGCTTTTAAAGCCAACGTTTTTTTCCAAGTTCAAGCCCCCAAAGGTGGGGAGACGTGCACTTGAACGTCTGACCTGCTAATCAAGGGTCCTACGGTAACCATCGGGACAAGTTCCTTTGGTTTTTTAAAGCCAATGTTGTGATCCTCCTATTAAACACCATGACAACCTCATCTTCCTCTCCCACAAACCTAAACCATTCTCATAATTACATAACTCTCATACTCTTAAACATTAACTACCTTTTCTCGAAAACAAAAATTGTTCCATTTCTAAGTGGTAATACATAAGTGCTAAATGTAATACCCCGCCCTAGAAAATAGGTATTTAATATTATTTGAAGTGTTTTTTCAAAAGAAAATTTGAGTAATAAATAATCCAAGTGTAACACATCAAGTAATTCGTAAGGTGGCGTATTACGTAAATGGTTTAAACAAGAAAAATCTCACGATGCATATGTTGCTCAAATGCGTATTTAAATAGTATTAGCTAGGATGCCCGTAAGTTTGAGGGAAAAATATCAAGGAACGGATGTGACACGGACAACTTTAATACGATGCGATATTTAAATGATACGAAAAGCAAAAGATCGCAATATGGATTAAACAAGAAAGCTTTACTTTGCATGGTTCACATGCGTTTTATTTTGAGTTTATATAGGGTCCGTTTGGTTCTGTATTCAGGAAACTCGATTTAAACATTATTTTTAAATATAGTTTTAAAATTCAGTTTTTTATGTTTATAAATATTGGTGCGCGTTTGGTAAACTTGTTTTTAAATATAGTTTTTTGAAAATTTAAAAAAATTGGCATTCATTTATATTATACATATATATGTATGTGTGTGTGTGTGTGGGTATAAACACGTACATAAAACTTCCATACATACATGATACATGAATACATACATACATACATACATACATACATACATACATACGTACATACATACATACATCATAAATGCATCAATATATCATGTGTTTTTATGTATATTTAATTAGGTATATTAGAAAGTTTAACTCTCTCTCTCTCTCTCTCTCTCTCTCTCTCTCTCTCTATATATATATATATATATATATACACACAAATGTATAAATACAAATATATACATATTAATAATAAATGTATAAAACTATATATAAGTATCATGTATGTATTCATAATATTATTTAACATATGGATCTCTGTATATTATATAATTTAATAAAATATAAATGTACATAATTGAAAAGTGCGATCGTGTGATAATTAATTAAATTCATAAATATCTAATTAAACCTTATTTAATTAGGGTCTAATTTTAAATCAAATAAATTCATCCCTTAAACGTTCATCTAGGTGTGATTGAAGGTGATACAATCAAGCAAGAACATTTAAGCACACACATGTGAGGAAAAATCCCCCACAGGGGCAAAACCTTTTATTTTCACTATAATATTGTAAGAAATAATTACACGGATTACATTAAAAGTACAGTGTGACACAAAAATACCCGCAGAGGTCGGTTCTGTAGTCCGCGACTAGAATCTCCCTCGGGAACTCTAGATGAGAAGCAAAGAAGAATGAAGACGGCTTCTCCATAAATGTTGAACAAACTCAAGGTTGTGTTTTTGGGTTACAAAAGGATTCACAAAGGTTTGGAAATGATATGTGAATCAAAACATGAGTCTTGGGACTCAAGAATATGAAGACTTGATGTATTTGGATTCTCAAAAACGTCTCTCAAAGTCTTGCAAAATAACTCCTTCAAAGTTGGCTTTTATAGGAAACCAAAAAGAGTTTTACTTTTTTGAAACTCTGCCAGCGTACAGCTACCTTGAACCGGTTTGGGTGTACCGCGAACCGGCGCGCCCCCAGAACTGGTTTGGCCTTCGGTTCGCAAAAATTCGCTGGAACTTGGGGCTTAAACACTTAGCATTTTACCAAGGTTTTTTTTTCCGGAATTTTCTCCATTTTCAAAGGGCCATAACTTTTTCACCGTAGCTCGAATTGAGGTGTCGTTTCTTCCAGTATCTTCTTTGTGGCGAGATCTTCAAATTTATAGTTGATCGGACCTCCAAACGATGTCTATAAAATTACCAAAATTCCCTTGAACTTCCATATCTTGCCTTCATTCACTGTTTTGACTTCTCTTGCGTACCACTTGCACAAAGTCCCTAAAATCGTGGAACGTGAAGTCGTTGAGGCAGATGTGGAACACATGATGGAGATGTTGAATGCATGATTCTCGAAATTCGAATTAAGGCTGTTGTGTGAGATCGTGTAGAGACGTACCAAATGTAGCGGCGTACGACATACACAAATGTAAGATAACAGACATGAGAAATATGTCCTTACAAAGCCCCCTTATGTCTATGCTGGTACATACATAAAATTTGAATTATCAACTAACAAATTTCCTATGCAAATCTACCCTCCCATGAACCCAAAACTGGGAAGATACAAATGAATAAGACTTCATCGTTTGTTCTTCAAATCTTCAAAAAATTTCTCATTTGGTTGTGCAATTCAGTGATCATCAATGTAGTACCTACACACATGAGATAAAGCAAATACCAAGTGATGTATCGAGTTTGAAATGAGATAATCATTGATATAATCTTAAAACAAGTCTCAACATCTCAAAAACTCCCCCATAATATGATAATTCTTCTCCCCCTTTTATTATGTCCCCAAATAGACAGATATGAGAAGCAGAAATAAATGCAATTGGAGTGTGTCCCAAGGTAAAAAAGAACTTATATTTTTTGAATTTTTCAAAATTTTTCACACATAATATATGAACAAATAATCACCCCATGAAAGAACACAAAACAACCAAGTCGATGATAGCGTAATTGTATGGGTGTGATAAAATTCGATAGGAAAATCAATGCATACAAACATGACATATGTGCACGATGAATATCGGATACTCCTAATGAATGAAATAAAAATCTTACTTTAGTGTAAAAAGATGGAAATATGAAATATTAAATCAATCAAATCAACAAATCAAAGCTCAAAGTGATTTTCACACCAATAACGTCCAAAACAATTTCATGTTTTTTCAGGACTTTCAAGGAAGTGCAAACCCGATTAAATTCTCCAACCAAACTCCCTTAGATTTATATTTTAAATAGAGATATTCTAAATTCTTAAACTTTGAAGAATTGATGGTGAAACCTAATGTCCCATATTTGGCATGTATTGCTTTTTATTGCCTTTAAATTTTTTCGGGCTCTTTTAACCTCTTTGGACCTCGGATAATAAAATTCCTCCATTTTTAGGCCCATTTTAACGGTGGATTAGTATTCGAAAAGGCTAAATGAACCTTTTGCAGTCCTTCCCCGTTTTCAAATAAACACACAGTCTCAGTAAACGGTTATAACATGTATTCCAATCTTGCCAAGTTTTATCGCATATTGTACGTTGTATAGACAGAATTGAGATGAAAACACTCAAGCCAATATGTGATAGACAAGTAAAATAATCAAATATAGTCGTGCATGTGTGCAATAAAGGAGATAGGAGTCAAACATGTAGAAATGTATCACTAATCACATCTCAAAGGCTCCCAACAATGTAAAGCACATGGATGAAATGATGTAGTGTCTCAAATAGCTATCAAACAGTCACATGGATAAATGGAATGAAATTTTAAATCGGCTATCTTAAATGCTCATCCATAAAAGGTGCAAACAAAAATCTTTTGGATTTTTCAAAATTTTATCAAAATAAAATATTTTTGTATTTTTCAAAATTTTTCAAAAAAAAAATTTAAAACATACAAATATGATATATACTAGCATTAGGCAAATAATATCATCATGAAAAACATCATATGCTAGTAAACAAGTCAAACCTCAATCATTAGGAGCGGAGGGGTTTTCGAAAGGTGGTGATAACTTATGAAAAAACTCCATCAATTCTTGTGAAGATTTGACTAAAAACTTAACTTACTAACTTAAATGTGCAAACTCTCTCATGTAGTCTCCAGGAGCATGAAAAGTATCATGTGTGGGTACATGTGTGTTAGAAACACGTGTAGAAGCAAAACGTGAAACATAACCCAATTTAAAACAAAATTCCCTAAGGTTCCCTCTCCTCTTGCAATGTGAGCAAACGTAAATAGGCCTAGGAACACCTCTCTCAAAAACTCTAGGACGCGTTCTCCTAATAGGAATGGGATGCCTAGGTGGGTTAGGGTGAGACTCACGTGAATCAAACACTAAAGTGGAACCGTCTCGGGTGATAATTGGGAAGTAGAAGCACCGTCATGACTTATTCCTAACTTCCCACCTTTACCCTTATGAACCACCTTTTCAACCTTCTTAGGTGCATTCACAAAATTGACTTTGACCTCCCTCGCATGTTCGATATCACTCTCGAGTTGGGATACACTTGTCGTCGGACTAGACAATGTGTTGGTCAAATCACACTTCTCATTTCTTAAAACCTCCTTCTCTCTCTCTAAAATCTAAAACCCGACGACCTAAATCCCTATTATACTTCTTTGTTTTCAATGTCTCGATGTATAAATCTCTAAACGCCTTTTGGAGATCCCTTTCATCTCCACTCTCCTCCTCTCTTTCTCCCTCACTTGAAGAACACAAATCACTATCATCACTCTCGTGTGCACTCTCGTGAGACAAAGTGGGTGTGCTCACACGATTAGAAAATGCGACAACCATCCCATGTGCTAAACCTTTATCGAACTCATCTCCCTCACTTTCACTAAGTGTGGCAGGCATGGATACTTTCTTCCCTTTCTTTCTAAGCCACGTAGGACACTCAAACGACTTATGCCCCTTAACCCCACATTCAAAACAAGTCACGTTCTCAAAATCTTCCTCACACTCCTTATCGGAGTTATTCTCTTTTTCCCTCTCACTGCTTTCTTTGGCCTTTCCTTTCTTTTTATTTTTCTCAAAAAATCTCTTTTTATCGGAAGAATTATTTTTGTTCATGTTGAGAAATTTTTTAAAATTTTTCGCAAATAAGGACATATCATTAAAATCAATGTCTTCCTTAGAACCAGACTCACAAACTTTTTCATTCTTTTTCTTGCAATGAGTCTTTAAAGCAATCCCATTATCCTTGGCCTTAATAGTTTTGGGAAATATGTCAATCTCATAGGTTTGAAGATCTCCTTCAAGTTCTTCCAACTTAAGTAATTTTAAATTTCCCAAAGAGTTCAAAACAGTGACTTTAGGAATAAAGCGCTTTGGGAGAGATCTCAAAATCTTTTTAACGACACGCGTGTTACCAATCACCTCACCCAAATTAAAAAAATGTGTTAACAATGTCCGATAAACGTGCATAAAAATCATCAAAGCATTCAGACTCAGACATGGTGATAGTCTCAAATTGGGTGGCCAAATTTTATAATTTTGATTCTTTAACCGCGTTCGTACCCTCATGTGTCAATTTTAAAACATCCCAAGCCTCTTTATATGTGGTGCACGTCATAATTCGGCGGAACTCGTCAGGAGTGAGAGCTCCAGAAATAGCACTCAGACCACGGGAATTAAAATTAGACATTTTTTAATCATCTTTGGTCCAGGCTGACACGGGTTTTAAAGAGGTGACATTATTAACGGTGACCGTGGGAGGAGTCCACCCATTTTCAAAAATCAACCAAACATGCTCGTCAATAGTTTTTAAACTAGATTTCATGCGAGCTTTACAATAGGCATAATTATTCCCATAAAAAATAGGCACCTTATTAAATGAACGTTCCATTGGAAAAATTGCAATTTTTCACAAACTTGATTTAAAAAAATCAATATCACACGATTTTGCGGAAAATAGGAATACACGATAAATTAGCGCAACCGGTTCTGATACCAATTTGAAAAGTGCGATCGTGTGATAATTAATTAAATTCGCAAATATCTAATTAAACCTTATTTAATTAGGGTCTAATTTTAAATCAAATAAATTCATCCCTTAAACGTGCATCTAGGTGTGATTGAAGATGATAAAATCAAGCAAGAACATTCAAACACACACATGTGAGGAAAAATCCCCCACAGGGGCAAAACCTTTTATTTTCACTATAATATTGTAAGAAACGGTTACACGGATTACATTAAAAATACAGTGTGACACAGAAATACCCGTAGGCGTCGGTTCTGTAGTCAGCAGCTGGAATCTCCGTCGGGAACTCCAGATGAGCAACAATGAAGAAGGAAGACGGCTTCTCCATAAAGGATTAACAAACTCAAGGTTGTGTTCTTTGGTTATAAAAGGATTAACAAAGGTTTGGCAATGATATGTTAATCAAAACATGAGTCTTGGGACTCAAACATATGAAGACTTGATGTATTTGGAGTCTAAAAAACGTCTCAAAAAGTATTGAAAAATAACTCCCTCGAAGTTGTCTTTTATAGGAAACCAAAAAGAGTTTTAATTTTTTGAAACTCTGCCAGCGTACAGCTACCTCGAACCTGTTCGGGTGTACCGTGAACTGGTTCACCCCCGAACCGGTTTGGCCTTCGGTTCGCAAAAATTCGCTGGAACTTGGGGCTTAAACACTTAGCATTTTTCCAAGTTTTTTTTCCCAGAATTTTCTCCATTTTCAATGGGCCATAACTTTTTCACTATAGCTCGGATTGAGGTGCTGTTTCTTCTAGTATATTCGTTGTGGCGAGCTATTTAACTTTCCAGTTGATTGGACCTTCGAACGGTATCTGTAAAATTACCAAAACTCTCTTGAACTTCCATATCTTGCCTTCTTTCACTGTTTTGACTTCTCTTGCGTACCACTTGCATAAATCCCTAAAATTGTGGAACGTGAAGTTGTTAAGGAAGACGTGGGACACATGATGGAGATGTTGAATGCATGATTCTCAGAATTCAGATTGAGGCCGTTGTGTGAGATCGTGTAGAGACGTACCAAATATAGCGGCGTATGACATACCCAAATGTACGATAATGGAAATGAGAAATATGTCCTTACAGTAATTTTGTGTACATGTACATATATATTTTTTATTTATAAGAATTATACTCATGTTAATGTATTATGTATGTATATAATATATTTTTTTATAAATAAATGTTATATAAAACACAACCGCTTGAGGGGCGGAACCCGTATACAGGCAATATACAATAGATGGAACTATATATTAAGGTATAAATATATTGAAATATTAAGAATGAAGAATTTTGTGTTGAAAAATTAAAAATAGAAGTTATAAAACACATTTTTGCTATTTTCCGAAAAACTTGATTATAACACATAAATATTGTAATTCATTGTTTAAAAACAGGTATGTCAAATGCAAATTTTTACCGGAATTGCATTTAAACATAGAAGACAGAATTATAATAGAAAACCAAACATGACCATAATTACTTTAAGTGCTTCGGTTAAGTTTCATGCGATTTGGACAAGTAACGAGCTTTACGCGAGCTTGAGTACAAATTGTCTAACGGTGTGCGACACTATGAATGTCTAGTTTTGCACGAATTGTTTAGGACAATTGGTAAGTCAAAAAATATTTCAACCATATATTTAGACTCATAAAAATACAAGGAATATTACCATGCGAAGAAAAATCGAAAAAATAATATTTTGTACGGAGGTCCCGATTCTTATGCGGTTCGTGTAGGACATTTTGGAAGGTCAAAAAAATATTGTGAATATGTTGTTTGACTTAAAAACACAAGGAAGAAGGTCCAAGGGTTTAAAATTGCAAAAAAAAAAAAAAAGATCTAATCAATTTATGAAATAAAATGTGTTTAAGTGATGTTTTAAAGTAGATAATGTGACTTCATGTCTTGGAATACATTGGGTGTGTGTAAGCCATTTTTAAGAAATAAAAGTAGAATTTTATTCCTCAAAATGAGGAAGTAGAAGAAGAAGATAAACTTTTACTTAAATTGGTTCAATAGTGTTAGAAGTTTGATTTCTATGTGAGGTAATATTCTAAGTTTGTTCATGTAATTTTGTAAAATGAATATATGTTTTCCTACATTAAATAAGAAGTTTTATATGAAAAGAAATGCTTTCACTTTAAATAGGTATTTTAACGTGTATAAACCCATGATTGAGAGTAGTATGGGTTTAATGTACAAATATGCGAAATGTAAGGGTCTTCCAAAAAAAATTATGAGTTAAAAGTTAATAAATTAAGGGTAAGGGTTCAAAGGTGTAATTATTAACAAAGTAGAAGTTAAAATGTGAAAACCGAAGAATAAAGCGTGTTTATCAAATATGTGGAAAATGAGGCTTTAATGTATAAAATGGATGAACTTATATGTTAAAGGCTGGTAAAGTGTGAAAATGTGAATTTTGAGTCAAGAATGCTAATGAACAAGTGTTTTAATGATTAAATGTGTTCTAAGTGTTGAATTGAAAATTCAAACTACTTTTTGGTAAAACGACACTTGCTAAAAGACTAAATTGCGAGTTTGGCAAAAAAAAGGATAAATTGATAATTTACTTAAAGTGGAACATTTTTATGAATTAAAAATGTTGGTTATTATATTAGTGTGGGTGAAATCAAATTAAGTCCTAAAAACGTGACTGATTTTTGGTATAAAATCAACGTGGGCGTGAATAAGGGACTTAAAGGAGAAAGTAATAATTTCAAAGTGTAAATGGAAAAAGAACTGTTAAGTCCTGGCTTTTGGCTTCGGCCCATAAATAATGATTAATGTAAACATTAGGATAATAAAAAATACATTGAAAAGATAATGGAATATTCGGATGATGCTAGATATATAATTAAGCAAGGCATGAAGTCCCTAGTGGTGAAATCCCAAAGTAACTGAAGTAGCATATGGTGGTAGAGACCGATGGTGAGAGGCCACGAAGTCCGTGTTTGTTGGCTAAATTCCGAAGATATTGATGAAATCGGGGATATGATAAGAAACGGGGTATAACTAAAGAAAACCTAGCATGTGAGAGTAGTTAATGTTTCGATTAACATATTGTGGGCAAGTAAATTGGGAATAATTACAAATGTCCATAAGGAAAATGAAATAGTTAAGTAAGGTGACTTATGGGTAACTAAGCTACCTAATGATTTGTAAACCCATAATAATACAAGTGTGCATGTTATATAAGGCTTTCAATGTTATTGAATATTTTCTAACACGATGTGCGCGTGTGTTGAAAGAAAGTCTTAAGTAATGATTAACAACTCGGGTCTAGTAAATGAATGCTGGGTAATAAACGTTTTGGCAGTAAATGAAAGTTTTTTTTAAAGCATTGCCAATTGTTTAATGGTGAAAGTTAATGGGAAAGAATATTAATTCTAAACCTAGAATACAAAAACGAGTCTTTTGTAAGGACAAGGACGATAAATGGTATCAAATAACATTTTTGGAATAAAATGTTTTAATACATTAGGACACGTATTTTTAAAGGTATCACTACACCAAATCCTGCGAATGGTCACGCCCAGTGTCGCGGACTTGGGCCGTGAGCCACTCAATATTTGGCATGACCATATTTATTATCACACTAAATTATTAATGCTCTAGAAGTGGTCACGACCCAAGTTCGTGACCACTGTGGTCGCGGACTTGGGCCGTGACCAGGTCGTGACCATCTTAGCACCAAACTCGCGCCAAAATTACCTCCAAGCTTGGTCACGGATTGGTCACGGCCTAAGTCCGTGACCCATGGCATGACGAAGAAGAGAGTACACACATTAAGGGTCATGGCTTAGGGCCGTGATCATTTTTGGGTGTGGGTCACGGCTATAGACCGTGATTATCCCTCATTTAAGCAATATGGTTAGTGTAGAAGGGTCGGGCATCACAGATTGAGGGTCACGGCCATGGGCCGTGACCATTTATTGGTATGGGTCACGGCTATGGGCCGTGACCATACCTCAATCAAGCATGGAAAAGGGTCTCGCATTATGGGTCACAACTCTAGGTCGTGACCAGGTGTGGAGAGCCCAACTCTGCCTTACGTTATTTTTAAGGGTCGCGCATATTGGGTCACGGCTCTTGGCCGTGACCAGTTCTAGGTCTTAAAAAAAATGCCCGTCGCTGCTTTCATTTATTTCATTTGGAGGTTGAGTTGGCTGCTTCTTTCATTTATTTCATTTAGCGATTTTGGCAATTTTGACGGTATGTATTGATTCATTTGGATTTTGTTATTTCTATCTAAAGCCCTAATTTATGTATATGTATGTGTAGATTTATGTTTGTATGTGTGTATATGTATGTATGTATGTATGTATAAATTTATGTTTATATGTGTGTGTATATATATAAATTTATATGTACATGTATGTTTATGTCAATAAACCCTATATTGTATGTGTGTGTATGTATATATTGTATGTGTGTAAACCCTAAATAGTATATGTGTGTATGTATAGATTCTATGTGTGTAAACCCTAAATAATATTAGGGTTTAGTAAACCCTAAATAGTATGTGTGTGTATGTATATATTATGTCAATAAACCCTAGATTGAATGTGTGTGTTTGTATAGATTATGCCAATAAACCTAGATTGTATGTGTGTGTATTTTTTTTGACAAAATATAATTAAATGGATTTTTAATGAGTAAACAAATTTACATCCACCTTGTCGTGATTTTATTGGGGGTTATATGCGTGCCATCATATTATATTAGAAGTTATATGCATGTCGTATTTTTTGCACTACAATATATGTGTAAGTACTACAATATGTGTTATAAACAATTACGACGGGTTGTTGTTGGGATTTCACATATACTTTTAAATTCTCATAACTTTCAAACCCAAATCTTAATAGTAGGACTCGTATTCATGCCCTCATATACTTTTCTCAGGAAAAATGAGGCACGATGATAATTACTATCAACAAGAGTGGGAGAGGTTGTAATTAGACCGCACACATAACTCTTTTATTAGCATGCATCATATAGAGGGTACTCATATTTATAGGTACAGAAATAAAAAGATCGAACAATTTAACTACCTTGTAAATCGTGGATTTGATATCCAGCAAGATTACTTGTTCGATCGTATTCTATTTTCTCTACCAGAAAAATGGGATGACGTTATACAAAATATATTTCACACACATAATCCCGATATAGCCCTGACCTTGGTTACGTTGTTAGAGAAGGCGGAAAAAAAAATCAACCCGTTATGGATACAACTGCGTATAGAGAGCATTGCCATAGACTGTGATGTCTTCCTCCACACGCATGTAAAATTGAATCTTGCCAACAAGTTGAGAAATAGGGGACTCCGAGTTCATGTCACTAACATCTACACATCAATCATAGATACCCTTCCGCCTAGTTGGCCACGTGCAAAAATTCATAGTTTCTTAAAAACTAATACCGAATGGATGGAGATCAGACACATTGAACTTATTCTAAAGTCTTACTTTGAAAAGGTATCTATCTATCTATATATATAACTAATTAAGCTTGATTAATTAGTTATAATTTCATATTACTATAATTATTTAGTCAATTATATTTTTTAATTTTTGTAGATAATATCGAGAGGAAATAACTCAAGGGTACCAAGTGTCGAGGTGACACCACAACGAGGTTCACCATCTCGTGCAGAACACGGATTCTCAACACCATTAGATGAGCAATTCACAACTCCACCAATGGTTCACTCCTCACCAAGTCCAACTCCAAGTGCTCCTACGCACCAATCCAGCACTCTCGTTGCTTTAACGCCCCCATCTAGCACTCCTGATACCTCCCGCTTAAATGAAAAGAAGCCTATTAGCTTTTCCCGTCTCAGGAATAACCCGACGGGTGATAGGAATGACGTGCTGAACCTTAAAGCCTGATGTTTGTCATTGGGAAAAATGAACATGGGAGTCGGTGGACCAGACAATTGGAACCTTATTGATTAAGTTGTCAAAGATGACATACATGACCAACTTTGCAAGCATTTCTCATTTCCTGATCGTTCCAAGAATAAGGTCCTATCTCGGGTTGCTTAAGGATTGAGGACATATAGGAGAAACCTTCGGAAGTGACATTTCCCGAAAGAGGCAGCGAGCTCAGATATTTTGGCTTTGAAATAGAGAGTGCCTACCAATGTTGAAATGCCGTTGGATCAGTGGAATAAGTTTTTGGAGAATGAGGCGAAGGAAAAAAAGTTGGTCCTGAGGGATAAAAAAAAATAGGGCATAAAAAACTTATATCCATAGGCTGGGATCCAAATCATATGAGGATTTGAAGAATGAATGGGAGAGTAGGACAAAAGATGGTCCAGATGCCGGTAAAAACCCAAATCGATCCAACTTATTCCTTCATGCTCGATGGGACAAAGATAATTAATTCTCGTCGCACTTGGCTAAGACACTGGAATCAATAGTGGCCATCAACATTCAATCCGATTCGATCCCAACTGATGACTTTGACCTTGAAAATGATGCCCTGACACAGACCTTTGGAAAGGACAAAAGGGGAAGGACGAGAGGTGTTGGCTCCACTGTTCTAAAAAACCCGCCTAGGCTCCGCCTAGGCTTAAGGCTTGGAAGAAACGCCTCGCCTTACGCTTTTAACGCCTTATTCTTGGCAAAACCCTTAAGGCGAACTTTTTTATAAAAACAACAATGCTTTAGTGAAACGATGTTGCCTTTTAAAGAATTTCTTTACAAATCGAACCATTATCTCATCCAAAATAATCAAATAGTATTTTAATTTGCATATATTCAAACATATTTTTATGATATGTGCAATTTTTGTATTTTAATAGACTTGTTACGGTTAAAAATATTAAAATATATTAAGAAGGCCTAAACGCCTTTTCACGCCTTTTTACGCCTAGGCCTGCCTAGGCTTCTAAGGCTTAAGGCTTGGCCTCCACGCCTCAATCACGCCCCGCATTTTTTAGAACCTTGGTTGGCTCACATATGCCAAAAACAAAACTTCAACACATTGCACCTCTTGTGGACGAGCTTTCTTTGGTCAAGAATTGTATTTCATCCCAAAAAGAGCACCAGTTGAAGACCGATGGGGATGTCCATGAGTTTAAAAATACCCTGGGATTATTGACAAATCAAATTAGGAAACTTATGAACTTTTTTGAAAGTTGTAGCCCCCCAATGCCTCCTCAAGGTTACCCTTACCCTACTCCTACTCAAGGTTTCACACATCCTTCCCCTCCAACATTCCCCTCTCAAATGCCTCATCCTCTAACGTTCCCCTCCTCTGCACCCCTGCCAATCACAGGGCTTGGATCATCGTCAATAACTCATAGTGACTATGGCGAAGAGTACTATACCAAGGACATGAACAATTCGAGGTTTGTTGGCATGTGCATACTCATCTCCACGGTTCCTGAAACTCTAGTACATAACCGACCTTTAGATAAGGGCGAGGCTAAAATAATGGTCGATGAAATATACAACGTCTACGGACATGTACCTGTGTACGTTAACAGCGGGGATGGGATGGAATTGAGTAATTATGCAAAATCTTTTACTACTTGGCCAGTTTATCTGTTGGCTAAGATTTAATAATATTTTCTTTCGTTTCGGTTGTAATAATTTTTTTTTGTTTTAGTTGTAAAAATATTGGTTTTGCTTCAGTTGGAATGATATTTTTTTTTTTGTTTCAGTCGTAAGAATATTCTTTTTGTTTCAGTTGTAATAATATTTTTTAACCTATTACCACAGGACTGAAATTTGAAGATTACTACATGTATTTCCCACAATACAAAGAGTGTATGGGAGAGACTAACCGGATATCAAATAATTATGTAAGGGGCATTTATGAATTTGTTAAATACGCTTACAAAAATCTTTAAAGTGAGAAGATTCTATGTCCGTGCACTCATTGTATTAACGGAAAATATAAGTCATTGGAAGTTGTTGAGTTGCATTTACTAAAGTGGGTAATCTATCAAGACTATATAAAATGGACATAACATGGTGAAAAAGTTGTACCTTATGTTCCAGAAGAATTACCGGCACCCGACCGTGTAACGAAACTCCAAGGAGTAGAAGTGGTACATGATTCACCAACACATCGTCCATTGACCGACTTAATTGATGATGCTTACGGACTCCACAACCAACAAAATCACCAACCTATGGATACAAATAATGCGCATTATGACAAAGTAAATGAACAAATTGATGTTTAACTACTAGGAGATCAAGAATACATACGGTTGAAAGCCGATGCGGCTAGACCGTTGTATAAAGATTGCGATGAAGATCACTCGGTATTATATGCAATTATTGGTTTGCATAATTTGAAGAGTCAATTTGGTTTGTCTGGGAACAGCGTAATCGGAATTCTTAAGAGGGTTAAAGAAATTCTCTCAAAATAGAACATGTTACCAGACAATTATCCAACCATGAAGAAGAGTATGAAGGGTTTAGGTTTGAAATACAAATCTATTCATGCTTGCAAGTATGATTGCATATTGTACCGGAATGAGCATGAAGAGAAGTATGAGTGTCCTGTATGCAGTGAGCCTAGATATATGGTTTGTGAGAATGGAAATGACAAACATGCAAAAAATCGCAAGTGCTCGCAAGTCCCACAAATGGTTTTGAAGTATTTTCCACTTGGGCCACGGTTAAAACATTTTTTTACTCTACCGTGGATAGCGGAGGCCATGACATGGCATGCTCAATGAGAGGTGGGTGGGAATTTGATGCATCATCCGGTTGATTCACTCATCTGGCGAATTTCAAATGTACAACAGCATGAATTTGTAAAGGAACCGCGCAACGTTCATCTTGCAATCTCAACCAATGGGTTTAACCCTTTTGGTAATTTAAGTACTAGTCAGAGTTATTGGACAGTTCTCATGACGCCTTTAAGTCTTCCTCCAACATTATGCATGAGAAAGGAGTTCATATTATTATCTTTGTTGATACCCTGGTCGAAGGCTCCCAGTGATGATATTGATATATTCTTAGCACCATTAATCGAAGAACTTAAAGAGTTATTGTGACAACCCGAATATAATTTTGATAAATTATATTTAAATCATGTTTATATTATGTGATATGAATAATGTATTATTAGTATATCTAATATTAAGTGCTTATGTTTAGTCTAATCCTACTTTCATAAATCATGAAATGTCGAGTTATGTACGAACACAAGATTTGGTTATTTTCGATAGAAATGTTCCTGTTTCAGACTAGTTTTGACCATTGTAACATTATAATTGACTTGAGGTGAAAACTACATAGTTGTAGTCATGTGAGTTAGGGTCGTAACACAATAAACGGTGCATCAAACGGATGCTCGAGGAAGAAGTTAGGTCGAAATTACGAGAAGGGGTAAATATGTCAATTCCCTTAAGTGGTAAATTGTCTTTTATTAAACCAAATGGTTTAATTTGATTGGTTGGCTTGGGAGGCAGCCTTTGACGACCTTATACCCTTGAAATATCCTTATCCTTCAGCCAAAACCATCCATGAAAGGGTTTTAAGCTTAGGTAAAGAGAAAGTAGAAGTTAAGGAAGAAAAGTAAGGAGAAAAAGTGTAGAAAAATCCGTAGAAATTACGTAAAAATCCCTGAAGGTAATCCTAATTGTAATTCTTGTTATTTATCTTATATTAATGATTTATATGATATAAATCATCATAATTTTACGAAAGTTTCATCCCTTTATATATATGTATGGTTAGATGCAAGCTTATGTTAAGTTGAGTGTAGAAACCATTAAAATTGCTTTGTGTTGAAACCCCTTGTATTTAAATCTGCATATCTCTTTGTGTGATTACTGGAATTGAGAAATTCCAATTGTAAATGAAATTAGACTCATATATTCATATAATATATGAAAATTAGAATTTATCTCCTTGTGGTTAGGCCGTAATGATGATTTCAAGTTGGTACATAGTTGCTGTTTGTATACTTGATTTCAATATGCCCTGAGTTTGGTCAAGATTTTGAGATAGCAAATGAAGTTCAAATATTATGAAACTTTAATTATGTACTATTAAGTATGTCTACTGAAATTTTGTTAAAAATCATGGAAAGTTATTCTGTATAAAAATTATGAAAATTCTTGGAAGTTGAAGGAACAATAGAGGAGCTTGTAGGGAAGATTTCTTGTGTTGTAGAGAAATGATCATAACTTGCCCTAGGAAGCTTGAAAAATTACACCGTCACTTGTACTGGATAGTATATTCATATATGTTTTCATATTGATGAGGTTGGACCCCTGTATTTGTACAATATAGGAATATAGGATGGTTAAGTAAGTAAGACCGTAATTTCAGGCCATACTGAGTACCCCTTGAATGAATGTTTGTATTTCGTCCTTACAAAGGGTACTTTGAGTACATGTTTCATGTGTATATACATTGAGGAGTATAATTTCATGTTTACTTGACTTTGGTTATAAATTCCTCATAAGGTATTTCCTACGGTTGAATGTCCGTAACTTTATCAACATGTATATCATTGTTTTGCCTTTACCTATGTTTTATGGAATGTGACTTAATTGGAATTATATTGTTGATGTATAGTCATGGAAAGTTACATAATTATGTTTGGATAATATTTATGATTGAGTTTCAGTACTGATTTAGTTGGATTGATAGGTGTAAGGTCTAATCAACTCAGTTCAGCTCCACCAGAAGAAAATGTGAATACATAGTTGTCAACCAAGGTGAGTGTACTCACTGGAAAGAGATATTTGTATCGTGGTATTGATATGATAATAATATAATGAATATGAAATTGTTCATTTTGGTTTATCGAAATGAGGGGTTACTCCTCGACCAGGAATGAGGGAGATTTTTCTATTAATGACAAGGGGTTACTCCTCGACCTGGAATGGGGGAGAATTGTCTATTTAGACAGGATATGTGAATCATGATTCGAAAAAGTTGGTCATTCATTATGAATGAGCCGGATAAGTTAATTCATAAATATATGGACATGATATATTGCATGTAAATTTATGCAGTAGTATAGTAGTGATGCATTCACTGGGCTATTTTTGCTCATGGTTCCTATGTTCACCTTTTTCAGGTAACGCGATGTCACTGCCAAATCTAGGAGGTCGGGTTGGGTTAGCCAGGAATGGGAGAAACAATGATTTTGCGTAAATGTAAATGATGTAATTAAGTTAACTTATCCTTCAAGAAAGTTTTTATGGGCATGATTACTCTGATGTTGTAAAAAGGTTTTCAGTTAAATGGATTTACAATGATGACTCTGAAATCAAAACTCGTGTTTATGGTCTGGTTAGATTGATTATGGTTTGACTCACTTTGACTTTCAGACTTAATTATAAGTAATTGGGTTGGGGTGTGTCAGCTTTTGGTATTAGAGCCTAGGTTTTAGAGGTTCTGGAGTGATACGAGTCTAGATTTGGCAGTGAAATTCATAAATATATTTTATTTGATACTAATGATCATGTTAGGAAAGATATGTATATCTGCATGTTGTTATATCTTTGATTCATTTCAGATATAAGAGAATGGAACGAGGGAATGTTAATGAGAGAATAGAAGAAGAGGCTTCAAATATGGCAGCGGAAGCAGAGGTTGAACAACCTGTTCATGGATATATAGAACCTGACCCGGAACCATTGACAGACATGCAAAAATTGGCACGTGCTATGACTCTAATGGCAGAGCAGCAAGCTAGATTTATGGTACAGATGGAAGACCAACAGACCAGGCAACTGGAGGCACAAGCATTGGCTAGGGCTGAGGAGGTGATACATCGAGAAGAAAGAAGTACTTCACATGAGAAATTTATTAAGATGAACCCACCCTCATTTGAAGGAGCAGTTGATCCAGCAGAGGTAGAAGTATGGGTTAAAGAGATTGAACTTATTTTTGGGGTAATGAGAATGCCTAAAAATCAACGAGTGACCTTGGCGACGTATATGCTGAAAGGAGAAGCTATGTACTGGTGGGATGCCACAAAACATTTGTTGATTACTCCAGGAGGTGAGAACCTGATCTCATGGGATGCTTTTGTCAAAGCTTTGTATGATAAGTATTTCCCCCCAATGTATCAAAAACAAAAGGAGAAAGAATCTTTCCTGTTGAATCAGGGGAGTATGACAGTTAGAGAGTACGAAGCTAAACTTACAACTTTATCTCGATTTGCTTCGAGGTTTATACGGAATGAGGAAGATATGTGCAGTCGATTTCTCGATGGGCTTGAGTTAGTCATTAAATCACGGTTGTCGGCTTTAGAGACTGTTAATTATTCAGCCTTGGTAAACAAAGCCATGTTGGTAGAAAGGGATGTGATTGAAGCTAGAGGGAATCGAGAACGCGGTGTAAAGAGAAGCAGATTTGATCCAAATTATCAAAAGAGTAGTGGTACAGAATATTCGAGGTTTGGAGGGCAGAAATTACAATAGGGTAGAGGTGGAAGTAGTTTGCAAAGGGGTGAGGCTAGTGGTGGAAGAGGTTCAGGAGTTTCAGCACAAGGAGATGCTAATATTTGTTTCTTTTGTGGGTCATCGGGTCATATAAAGAGAAATTGCCCAAAGTTACTGAATATAGAATGTTTCAACTGTCACCAAAAGGGTCATCTGAGAAAGAATTGTCCTATGTGGGCAAGAACAGTTTCAGTCAGTAGTGTGGGGCCTCATAAAGGATCTTCTCCAGGCAGTGCCACCAGGGGGAGAGGTACAGAACAAGCAACTGGATTGAGGGCAGGAGGAAGAGTGTTTGCGATGACGCTACAAGATGCCCATGCTACCCCGGAAGTGGTTACAGGTAAACTTTCTATTGCAAACAAAGATTTATATGCACTCATTGATCTTGGATCTACGCATTCATTTGTGGCATTAGATATTGTTTCATATTTGGGTAGACCATGTTCATTCCTCAATTGTGCCTTATATATTTCTACCCCAATGGAAAGTGTGATTCTGGTTGAGCATGTTTATAAAAATTGTGTCTTACGAATGGGTGAGCGAGATTTCTATGTTGATTTGATACCGTTGGCCATTCAAGATTTTGATATTATATTGGGGATGGATTGGTTATCATCATACCATGCTTCCATTGATTGTTTTCGCAAAGAAGTTACATTTCATTTTGCTGGTGAACCCGAGTTCTAATTTACAGGGGAAAGGAATGTTGTCCCTACTTATCTCATCTCAACAATTAAGAGCAGAAAGTTATTGAGTAAGGGTTTTATAGGGTATTTAGCGTATGTGGTTGATGTTAGTAAGGAAGCACTTAAAGTTGAAGATATACCAATGGTTAGAGAATTTTCTGATGTCTTCCCAGAGGAATTGCCAGGATTGCCACCCGATAGGGAAGTAGAGTTTTCTATAGAATTAATTCCAGGTACTGGTCCAATTTCTCTTGCTCCATATAGAATGGCACCAGCGGAGTTGAAAGAATTAAAAGTCCAATTACAAGACTGATAAGAAGAGGTTTCATTCGGCCTAGTGTTTCGCCATGGGGAGCACCGGTGTTATTTGTGAAAAAGAAGGATGGGACAATGCGATTATGTATTGATTATCGGCAACTGAATAAGGTGACCATTAGAAACAAGTACCCTCTACCTCGTATCGATGACTTGTTTGACCAATTACAGGGGGCCACAGTATTTTCAAAGATTGATTTGAGATTGGGTTACCACCAACTGAAAGTGAAGGATATCGATATTTCCAAAATAGCTTTTCGGACTCGATATGGGCACTATGAGTTTTTGGTGATGCCTTTTGGATTAACCAATGCTCCAACAGTTTTTATGGATTTGATGAATCGGGTATTACACCCTTTCATTGATTCATTTGTGATTGTATTCATAGACGATGTGTTGGTTTACTCGTGTAGCATGGAGGAACATGAGAAGGATTTGAGACTTGTATTGCAGATTTTGAGAGAGAATAAATTGTTTGCTAAATTCAGCAAGTGTGAGTTTTGGTTGAATGAAATTGTGTTTTTAGGGCACGTGGTCTCGGGAAATGGGATTTATGTTGATCCAAAGAAAGTGGAAGCAATTGTTGAATGGGAAAGTCCTAAGAATGTGACAGAAATTAGGAGTTTCCTAGGATTGGCAGGCTACTATCGCAGATTCATTAAGGGATTTTTCAGCAATAGCATTACCATTGACAAAGTTGACCCGTAAAGAAGTGAAGTTTGTATGGGATGAAGAATGTGAGAGTAGTTTTAATGAATTAAAGAATCGGTTGGTTTCAGCCCCTATACTTACTATTCCATGTGGGAATGAGTCTTTTGTGATCTATACAGACGCTTCATTTCAGGGGTTAGGATGTGTTCTTATGCATAATGGGAAGGTAATAGCATATGCTTCTAGACAATTAAAGACGCATGAACGAAATTACCCTACACATGACTTGGAGCTAGCGGCCATTGTTTTTGCTTTAAAGTTGTGGAGACATTACTTGTATGGAGAAACTTGTGAGATATTTACGGGTCACCAAAGTTTGAAATACTTGTTTACACAGAAAGAACTGAATTTGAGACAGAGGCGTTGGATAGAGCTGATTAAAGACTATGATTGTACTATTCATCATCATCCTGGTAAGGCCAATGTAGTAGCAGATGCTTTGAGTCGAAAATCATCAGGGATGCTTGGTTGCATACAGTGTGCCCGTGTTGGAAATATTCTTGACTTGGCATCGATGGGGATTGAATTGAAGTTTTCAAAAAGTGGAGGATTATTAGCACATGTCACAGTGAGACCTTTATTGGCCGAGCACATACGAAATTTGAAGACCAGTGATCCATTCCTTGAGAAGAAGAAACAAGATGTCGTGGATGGTAAAGAGAGTGACTTTGAAATTAAGAATGATGAATCATTGTGTTATAAAAATAGGATTTGTGTACCTAATGATCCACCCTTAAAGAAAGATATATTAGAAGAGGCACATAGTTCTATTTACTCTATGCATTCGGGAGGTACCAAAATGTACAGAGATTTGAAAGAATATTACTGGTGGAACAATATGGAACGTGAGATTGCAGAGTTCGTAGCTAAATGTTTAGTATGCCAACAAATGAAAGCAGAGCATCAGAAGCCGACAGGATTATTGCAGTCTTTGCCTATTCCGGAATGGAAGTGGGAGCATATAACGATGGACTTTGTTGCTGGATTACCTCGGTCACCAAAGGGGCATGATTTTATTTGGGTGATTGTAGACTGACTGACGAAGTCAGCTCATTTTCTACCAGTTAAGACCACCTACACCGTTGACAAGTATGCACGTATGTACGTTGATGAGATTATTCGTTTACATGGGGCACCAGTGTCAATTGTATCAGATAGAGATCCAACATTCACTTCTAAGTTTTGACCTCGTCTCCAAAATCCCATGGGCACAAGTTTGAAGTTCAGCACTGCGTTTCATCCATAAACTGATGGGCAATCAGAAAGGACGATTCAAATATTAGAATACATGTTACGAGCCTGTGTATTTGACTTCAAAGGTAGTTGGGATGATCATTTGCCATTGATGGAATTCTCGTATAATAATAGTTATCAGTCGACTATTGGTATGGCTCCCTATGAAGCTTTATATGGGAGGAGATGTAGAACACTTTTGTGTTGGGATGAAGTGGGTGAAAGGAAAATTTTGGGTCCTGAATTGATAGATATGACAACTGAAAAGATCAAAATGATTCGGGAACGGATAAAGATAGCGCAAAGCAGGCAGAAATTTTATGCAGATAAGAGGAAGCATCCATTGGAATTTCAGAAGGGAGATTTTGTATTCCTGCATATTTCACCGTGGAAAGGCGTTATGAGATTTGGCAAAAAGGGGAAACTAAGTCCAAGATACATTGGACCATATGAAGTGTTGGAAAGAATTGGGACCCTAGCTTATAGACTAGAATTACCTCCAGATTTATCCCGATTACATGATGTGTTTCATGTATCGATGCTTCATAAGTATTTGGCGGATCCATCTCATCAGTTGAAAACTCAACCAATTGAACTGAAGGAAGACTTGTCGTACATCGAGGAACCATTGGAAATTATTGATCGTAAGGAGCAGGTATTGAGGAATAAAGTTATTCACTTAGTTAAAGTTATGTGGATGAGCCATGGAGTTAAAGAAGCAACTTGGGAAATGGATGATAGCATGAAGAAACAGTATCCCCATTTGTTTGGTAAGTGACCTTTATATTAAATTTCGGGGACGAAATTTTCTAAGGAGGGGAAGTTATGACAACCCGAATATAATTTTGATAAATTATATTTAAATCATGTTTATATTATGTGAGATGAATAATGTATTATTATTATATCTAATATTAAGTGCTTATGTTTAGTCTAATCATACTTTCATAAATCATGAAATGTCGAGTTATGTACGAACACAAGATTTGGTTATTTTCGATAGAAATGTTCCTGTTTAAGACTAGTTTTTACCATTGTAACATTATAATTGACTTGAGGTGAAAACTACATAGTTGTAGACATGTGAGTTAGGGTCGTAACACAATAAATGGTGCATCAAACGGATGCTCGAGGAAGAAGTTAGGTCGAAATTACGAGAAGGGGTAAATATGTCAATTCCCTTAAGTGGTAAATTTTCTTTTATTAAACCAAATGGTTTAATTTGATTGGTTGGCTTGGGAGGCAGACTTTGACGACCTTATACCCTTGAAATATCCTTATCCTTCAGCCAAAACCAGCCATGAAAGGGTTTTAAGCTTTGGGAAAGAGAAAGTAGAAGTTAAGGAAGAAAAGTAAGGAGAAAAAGTGTAGAAAAATCCGTAGAAATTATGTAAAAATCCCTGAAGGTAATCCTAATTGTAATTCTTGTTATTTATCTTATATTACTGATTTATATGATATAAATCATCATAAGTTTACGAAAGTTTCAGCCCTTTATATATATGTATGGTTAGATGCAAGCTTATGTTAAGTTGAGTGTAGAAACCCTTAAAATTGCTTTGTGTTGAAACCCCTTGTATTCAAATCTGCATATCTCTTTGTGTGATTACTGGAATTGATAAATTACAATTGGAAATTAAATTAGACTCATATATGCATATAATATCGGAAAATTAGAATTTATCTCCTTGTGGTTAGGACGTAATGATGATTTCAAGTTGGTACATAGTTGCTGTTTGTATACTTGATTTCGGTATGCCCTGAGTTTGGTCAAGATTTTGAGATAGCAAATGAAGTCCAAATATTATGAAACTTTAATTATGTACTATTAAGTATGTCTAATGAAATTTTGTTAAAAATCATGGAAAGTTATTCTGTATAAAAATTATGAAAATTCTTGGAAATTGAAGGAACAATAGAGGAGCTTGTAGGGCAGATTTCTTGTGTTATAGAGAAATGATCATAACATGCCCTAGGAAGCTTGAAAAATTACACTGTCACTTGTAATGGATAGTATATTCATATATGTTTTCATATTGATGAGATTGGACCCCTGTATTTGTACAATTTAGGAATATAGGATGGTTAAGTAAGTAAGACCATAATTTCAGGCCATACTGAGTACCCCTTGAATGAATGTTTGTATTTCGTCCTTACAAAGGGTACTTTGAGTACATGTTTCATGTGTATATACATTGAGGAGTATAATTTCATGTTTACTTGACTTTGGTTATAAATTTCTCATAAGGTATTTCCTATGGTTGAATGTCCGTAACTTTATCAACATGTATATCATTGTTTTGCCTTTACCTATGTTTTATGGAATGTGACTTAATTGGAATTATATTGTTGATGTATAGTCATGGAAAGTTACATAATTATGTTTGGATAATATTTATGATTGAGGTTCAGTGATGATTTAGTTGGATTGACAGGTGTAAGGTCTAATCAACCCAGTTCAGCTCCACTAAAAGAAAACGTGAATACATAGTTGTACTCACTGGAAAGAGATATTTGTATCGTGGTATTGATATGATCATAATATAATGAATATGAAATTTTTCATTTCGGTTTATCGAAATGAGGGGTTACTCCTCGACCAGGAATGGGGGAGATTTGTCTATTAATGACAAGGGGTTACTCCTCGACCAGGAATGGGGGAGAATTGTCTATTTAGACAGGATATGTGAATCATGATTCGAAAAAGTTGGTCATTCATTATGAATGAGACGGATAAGTTAATTCATAAATATATGGACATGATATATCGCATGTAAATTTATGCAGTAGTATAGTAGTGATGCATTCACTGGGCTATTTTTGCTCATGGTTCCTATGTTCACCCTTTTCAGGTAACGCGATGTCACTGCCAAATCTAGGAGGTCGGGTTGGGTTAGCCAGGAATGGGAGAAACAATGATTTTGCGTAAATGTAAATGATGTAATTAAGTTAACTTATCCTTCAAGAAAGTTTTTATGGGCATGATTACTCTGATGTTGTAAAAAGGTTTTCAGTTATATGGATTTACAATGATGACTCTGAAATGAAAACTCGTGTTTATGGTCTGGTTAGATTGATTATGGTTTGACTCACTTTGACTTTCAGACTTAATTATAAGTAATTGGGTTGGGGTGTGTCAGTTATGGGAAAAAGGCGTGATGGCGTTCGATTCTCATAAGGGTGAAGAGTTCACACTTAAAGTAATGGTGATGTGGGCGATCCACGATCTTCCTGCTTATGGGACCTTATCCGGTTGTAATTTTCATGGTTATTATGGATGTCCCATATGTGGAGAGGAAACTGAAGCATGTTGGTTAAAACATAATGGTAAGATGAGTTACACGGATCATCGTAGATTTCTGCCGACCAGTCACCCTTTCAAGAATGACAAGTCTAACTTTTTTCCTGTTAGTCACGAGCGCAGAACAACACCTATTCGAATTTCTGGTTAGCAAATTGAGGAGAAGGAGGCGATTACGACTACGGGGAATAGGTAACTAGGCAAACACCCCCAGTTTGTAAACTTGAAGCGTAAAGTTAGGGAGTATTCGAACGACCCTAGTAAAGCGAAGCCATGGTCCAGGCGATCAATATTTTTTGATTTGCCGTATTGGAAAGGTCATCGTGTAAGGTATATAATTGATGTGATGCACATAGAGAAGAATTTTGCAGAACATTTGATAGGAACATGTCTAGGTGGATCTCATTCTAAAGATGGAGAGCGGGCCCATCGATATCTACATGATATAAAAATAAAGAAGAGATTGTGGTTAAAAAATGATCCAACGACAGGAAGAATTTCTATCCCCCCAACTGCTTTCACTTTGACTACTAGTGAGAAGAAGATCCTCTTAGACACGTTGTTCAACTTGAAGACTCCAACCAATTATTCTGGTAATTTACGTAGGGTAGTAAGCTACCAGGCAATTGACTTGAAACAGTGCAAGTCTTACGACTGGCACGTAATCAACCAATTAATCCCGCTATTATTTTGGCATTGCTTCTCTGAACATAAAGATCTTCATCGGGCAATTATGCAAATCAGTTTGTGTTTTACCCTACTTTGTGCAAAAGTGGTAAACAGAAGGCACATTAAAGCTGCGAAATCAACTTTAGCCGAGACAGTTTGTGTAATAGAGAAATATTTTCCTCCGTCATTCTTTGATATCAGTATCCACCTGCTTGTGCATTTATGCGATGAAGCTTTATTATATGGTCCCGTGAGGTATCGTTGGATGTATCCTTTTGAGCGCTTTATGAAAACCTTCAAAGATTATGTAAATAATACACGGTATATTGGAGGGTCGATTGCTGAAGAATACGTAACGTTTGAATCATCTCTATACGCTAGGGAACATATGCCAGAGAAAGAGGTGAGGAGGTTTAATCCTCGTGGAGAACGAGTGATAGAGGAACCTGACGAGTTTGAGGACAAATTATCATTTGGGAACCCTAAAGAGGTGAAACTCACAAACCTACAATACGAGCAAGCAACTCGTCATATTTTCGAATCGCAAGATGAAGTCCAATACTGGAGAGAGTGAGTATCTACCGAATTCTTCTTCTTTGATTATATGTGTTTTTTATTTTATGATCTAAACTCTTTAATTTTTCGGTAGGAAGTATGAGAACGAAATTGTCCAATATTAAAGGAGAAATTGGACGACAATTGACTTTAGGGCATGGGTATCAAAAGAGGTACTTTTCACATCTTATGTGTACGGTTATTTATTCATGTGTGGTAAAAATATGCCCTAATACAAATTCATTAATAAATGCTGCTTCTAAAAAGAGGTGATGTCTCTTACAGACTTTCACGCCTAGCAAAAGGTCCTAGTTTTTGTGCGAAAGAGTTTAAGAAATTTCGCACCAACGGTTTTGATTTCATTTCATATCCATATGAGGAAAATATTTTGACGCAAAATAGTGGAATATCAATTTTTGCCTTGACCACCTATATCGCTAGAAAAAGTGATAAAAATCCAAAGAATACGGTGCTAACCTATTATGGGATAATTCAACAAATCCTAGAACTTGATTACTTGGATTTCACATAAACCGTATTCTATTGTGATTGAGTAAAGGTGGAGGATACAACGAATGCTTGCAAAGTTGATCCTAACTCCAAACTTATTATGTTAGATTTATCAAAGCTGAAGACTAAAGACCGCATAGTCAACGAGCCTTTTATTTGTGCCTTTCAGAACGTAAAGAAGGTATTCTACTCAAAGTGCATAAACGATGGCAATTGGTCTATTGTTGTGCATGCACCAAAGGGTATGACTACTGAAGTAGATGCACTAAAGGCTCCAAAAGAGTTCCAGTCAGCTCTTGATGAAAACCCTAATTTGAAGGATCTTTTAGTTGATTTAGAGGAAGATTGAGTATCAAAATATTATTTTATCCTCATCAATCTTATTCGTATCCTATTATGATATTGACATTATATTAGCACTTTACTTTAATTTATGAATTTCATCTACTTTTAAGTATAATGTCCTGCTATTTGTCCAAATGGTAGATGATTTATCGGTTCTTTTGTTTAGAAAAGATATGTTATCATTTATTTATTTCTATCGTTTGGCTTTAGAGGGCAAAAACCCAAAACAACCCCCGAACGGCCCCGTGAGTGGCACCAACACCTCACATGGGACCAATGTAACTTTTAGGAACTGACCGCACGATCATGGGACTGCCGGTTTGAGAATACAATGATAATTTGCATATTTCTTGACCCGAGGTTAAAAACATGGCATTAGAAAGCAAAAACCCGACACAATGTCCGTTAGGATCATCTTTGTTTACTACACCGACAATAAGATCGTCTCTTCGAGTATGAAATGAATAGCAGCAACCAACGGTGTGAAAGCGTCCGTTAACTAATAGGTATATTTCCAATGTTTTGCACCTATCCGTGAACGACATCTTCTGCCAGCGTCTCGGGTCAGACAACTCCCACTATAGATGTAAATTTGCCTTCTATTTTATTAAATTAGACAACGTGGATCGATATTCATTTGTTCATATTTTATAAAAACACGTTATATGTATGGTTTTAAAAACCCGATAGCATATATGCATATGCATATATGCAACATATATGCATCTGCATATATACATATATGAGCATATATGCATTTGCATATATGCAGCTACATATATGTAGCACATATGCATATATACAGCATATATGCATATATGCAGGCTGCATATATGCTTGCATATATGAAACATATTTGCACATATGCATCTGCATATATGCTTGCATATATGCATTCTCTATGGATTGGTTTGCATATTGAAAGCGAGCGAATGAGGTTTACATATTGCCTACTTGAATTGGTTTTCATTTATTTTTCAATTTTACATCTCATTTCACACTATTCAGGTAATTCCCATTGAGGTAATTCCTATTGAGGTCTCTGTATTCCTTGGTAATATAAGTATAAAGCTTGGGGTTCTCGTTTAGGATAGCAGTTGGCAGAACGAGACATTATATTGGCATGCATTGATTACAGGTGAACGTCATTTCACATTCTAAATATAATTTCTTAGACAAAATAAATACAGTTTCTTTGATACTCATAGAAATTCCTGTCTACTCTGTGCAAGAGTACCTAGTTGAAGTAATTATCCTAGTTAACAATAATGTACTCAAGACAGAAATGAAAGCTTCATGATACCTATATATAAACAATTATCCTTGCTTGAGGTAATCCATTAGTGTCCAAAATAATTATATAATTGTGACATTTCAAATGCATTATACAAATCCTTGTTTAGATTGAGATTGTACCCTCCTATGAAATATTTTATTCAAATAGTGAAATATCCTAATGAGGTAACACTCCTATTATATAGGTGGGATTGATTATACGCTATCATGCCTTTAGTGAAAAAATATAATATAGTAATCATAATCAACTTAAGATAATCTATTACAACCTCCGACTGTAATTTGCATATTTCAAGACTTAAGCAAAACATGGCGTTAGAGGGTGAAAACTCGAAACAGCCCCCGAACGTTCCCGTGGGTGGCACTAACACCTCCCACGGGACTAATGTAACTCATAGGAACTGACAACGCAATCGCCGTACTCCCAATTTAAGAATACGACGGTAGTTTGCATATATTTAGACATAAGCAAAACATGGTGTTAGAGGGTGAAAACCCAAAACAACCCCGGAACGGCCATGTGGGTGGCACCAACACCTCCCACGGGACCAATGTAACTCATAGGAACTGAATGCACAGTCGCGGCACTCCCTGTTTCAAAATACGACAGTAATTTGCATATTTTTAGACTTAGGCATAAAAACATGGCGTTAGAGGGTGAAAACTCGACACAACACACGAACGGCCCCGTGGGTGGCACCAACACCCCCCACAGGACAAATGTAACTCATAGGAACTGACTGCACACCGGCGACACTCCCGATTTGAGAATACGACGACAATTTACATATTTCTAGACTTAAGCAAAACATGGCGTCAGAGGGTGAAAACTCGTAACAACCCCCGAACGGCCCCGTGGGTGGCACCAACACTTCCCACGGGACCAATGTAACTCGTAGGAACTAATCCCGCAGTCGCGGGTCTCCCGGTTTGAGAATAAGATGATAATTTTCATATTTCTAGACTTAGGCTTAAAAACATGGCGTTAGAGGGTGAAAACTCGAAACAGGCCCCGAATGGCCCCGTCGGTGGCACCAACACCTACCACGGGACCAAAGTAACTCGTAGGAACTGACCACGCAACCGCGGTACTCCCAGTTTGAGAATATGTTGGTAATTTGCATATTTCTAGGCTTAGGCATAAAAACATGGCGTTAGAGGTTGAAAACTCGAAATAAACCCCGAACGTGACCGTGGTTGGCACCAACACCTCCCACGGGACCAATGTAACTCGTAGGAATGCACCTCGCAGTCGCGGCACTCCCAATTTGAGAATAAGATGATAATTTACATTTTTCTAGACTTAGGCTTGAAAATATGGCGTTAGAGGGTGAAAACTCGAAACAGCCCCCGAACGGCCCCATGGGTGGCACCAACACCTACAACGGGACCAATGTAACTCATAGGAACTTACCACGCAACCGCGACACTCCCGGTTTAAGAATATGACTATAATTATCATATTTCTAGACTTAAGAAAAACATGGCGTTAGAGTGTGAAAACTCGAAATAACCCCCAAATGGCCTCGTCGGTGGCACCAACACCTACCACGGGACCAATGTAACTCGTAGGAACTTACCACGCAAGCGTGGTACTCCCGGTTTGAGAATATGATGGTAATTTGTATATTTGAAGACTTGGGAATTAAAACATGGCGTTAGAGGGTGAAAACTCAAACCAGTCGCCGAACGGCCCCGTGGGTGGAACCAACACCTCCCACGGGACCAGTGTAACTCGTAGGAACTGACCTCGGAGGTGCGGGTCTCCTGATTTGAGAATACGATGATAATTTGAATATTTTTAGACTTAGGCTTAAAAACATGACGTTAGAGGGTGAAAACTCGAAACAGCCCTCGAACGGCCCCGTGGGTGGCACCAACACCTCCCACAGCACCAATGTAACTCGTAGGAACTGACCACACAACCACTGTACTCCCAGTTTGAGAATACGACGGTAATTTGTATATTTCTAGACTTAGGCATAAAAACATGGCATTACAGGGTGAAAATCCAAAACAGCCCCCGAACGGCCTTGTGGGTAGCACCAACACCTCCTACGGGACCAATGTAACTCGTAAGAATAGACCGCGCAGTCGCGGGACTCCTTGTATGATAATACGACGATAATTTGAATATTTCTAGACTTAAGCATAAAAACGTGGCGTTAGAGGGTGAAAACTCGAGACAACACCCGAACGGCCCCGTGGGTGGCACCTACACCTCCCACTTGACCAATGTAACTCGTAGGAAATGACCGCGCAGCCACGACACTCCCGATTTGAGAATACGATGGTAATTTGCATATGTCTAGACTGAAGCAAAACATGGCGTTAGAGGGTGAAAACTCGAAACATACCCCCAAACGGCCTCGTGGGTGGCACCAACACCTCCCACGGGACCAATGTAACTCGTACGAACTGACCCCGCAGTCGTGGGTCTCTTGGTTTGAGAATACGATGATAATTTGCATATTTCTAGACTAAGGCTTAAAAACATGGCGTTAGAGGGTGAGAACTCGAAACAACCCCCGAACATCCCCATGGGTGGCACCAACACTTCCCACGACGCTAATGTAACTCGTAGGAACTAACCACGCAATCGCGGTACTCCCGATTTGAGAATACGACGATAATTTGCATATTTCTAGATTGAAGAAAAACATGGCGTTAGAGGGTGAAAACATGAAACAACCCCCGAACGGCCCCGTGGGTGGCACCAACACCTCCCACGGGACCAATGTGACTCGTAGGAACTGACCGCGCAGTCGCGACACTCCCGGTTTGAGCATACGATAGTACTTTGCATATTTCTAGACTTAGGCATAAAAACATGGAGCTAGAGGGTGAAAACTTGAAACAACACCCGAATGGCCCCGTGGGTGGCACTAATACCTCTCACGGGACCAATATAACACGTAGGAACTGACCGCGCACCTGCGACACTCCTGGTTTGAGAATACGACCGTAACTTGCTTATTTCTAGACTTAAGCAAAACATGGCGTTAGAGGGTGAAAACACGAAACAACCCCCGAACGACCCCGTGGGAGGTGCCAACACCTCCCATGGGACCAATGTAACTCGTAGGTACTGTCCCCGTAGTCGCGGGTCTCTCGGTTTGAGAATACGATGATAATTTTCATATTTCTAGACTTAGGCTTAAAAACATGGCGTTAGAGGGTGAAAACTCGAAACAGCCCCCAAACGGCCCCGTGGGTGGCACTAACACCTACCATGGGACCAATGTAACTCGTAGGAAATAACCACGGAACTGCGGTACTCCCGATTTGAGAATACAATGGTAATTTACATATTTCTAGACTTAGGCATAAAAACTTGGCGTTAGAGGGTGAAAACCCAAAATAGCTCCGGAACGGCCCCGTGGGTGGCACCAATACTTCCCACAGGACCAATGTAACTCGTAGGAACTGACCGAGCAGCCGTGGCTCTCCCTGTTTGACAATACGATGATAATTTGTATATTTCTAGACTTAGGCATAAAAACATGGTGTTAGAGTGTGAAAACTCGAAATAACACCCGAACGGCCCCGTGGGTGTCACCAACACCTCCCACGAGACCAATGTAACTTGTAAGAACTGGTCGTGCAGCCGCGACACTCCCAATTTGAGAACATGACGGTAATTTGCATATTTCTAGACTTAAGCAAAACATGGCGTTAGAGGGTGAGAACTCGAAACAACCCCCGAACGACCGCGTGGGTGGCACCAATATCTCCCACAGGACCAATATAACTCATAGGAACTGACCGCACAGACGCGACACTCCTGGTTTTAGAATACGACGATAATTTTCATATTATTAGACTTAAGGAAAATATGGGGTTAGAGGGTAAAAACTCGAAATAATCCCGAACGGCCCCGTGGGTGGCACCAACACCTCCCACGGGACCAATGTAACTCGTAGAAACTTACCTCGTAGTTACGGGTCTCCCGATTTGAGAAGAAGATGATAATTTGCATATTTATAGACTTAGGCTTAAAAATATGGTGTTAGAGGGTGAAAACTCGAAATAGCCCTCGAATGGCCCCGTCGGTGGCACCAACACCTACCACGGGACCAATGTAACTCGTAGGAACAGACCACACAAGCGCGGTACTCCCGGTTTGAGAATACGATGGTAATTTACATATTTCAAGACATACGAATAAAAACGTGGCATTAGAGGGTAAAAACTCAAAACAACCCCCGAACGACCCCGTGGGTGGCACCAGCACCTACAACGGGACCAATGTAACTCATAAGAACTAACCACGTAGCCGCAACACTCCCGGTTTGAGAATATGATAGTAATTTTTATATTTCTAGACTTAAGCAAAGCATGGCATTAGAGGGTGAAAACTCGAAACAACCCCTGAATGGCCCTGTGGTTGGCACCAACACCTCCCACGGGACCAATGTAACTCGTAGGAAAAGACCACGCAGTCGCGGGTCTCTCGGTTTGAGAATACGACGGTAATTTTCATATTCCTAGACTTAAGCAAAACATGGGGTTAGAGGGTGAAAACTCGAAATAACCCCGAACGGCCCCGTGGGTGGCACCAACACCTCCAACGAGACCAATGTAACTCGTAGGAACTGACCTCGGAGTCGCGGGTCTCTTGATTTGAGAATACGATGATAATTTGCATATTTCTAGACTTAGACTTAAAAACATGGCGTTAGAGGGTGAAAACTCGAAATATCCCTCGAACGGCCCCGTGGGTGGCACCAACACCACCCACGGTACCAATGTAACTCGTAGGAACTGACCACACAACCGCAGTACTCCCAGTTTGAGAATACGACGATAATTTGTATATTTATAGACTTAGGAATAAAAACATGGTGTTAGAGGGTGAAATAAATAAACAGTCCCCGAACGGCCCCGTGGGTGGCACCAACACCTTCCACAGGACCAATGTTACTCATAGGAATTGACTGTGCAGCCGCGGCACTCTCAGTTTGAGAATACAATGGTAATTTCCATATTTGTAGACTTAGGTATAAAAACATGGCGTTAAAGGGTGAAAACTCGAAACAACATCCGAGCAGCCCCGTGGGTGGCAACAACACCTCCCACGAGACCAGTGTAACTTGTAGGAAGTGATTGTGCAGCCGCGACACTCCCGTTTTCAGTATACGACGATAATTTGCATATTTTTAGACTTAAGCAAAACATGGTGTTAGAGGGTGAAAAATC
This sequence comes from Sambucus nigra, assembly GCA_949130495.1. Classification (NCBI taxonomy): domain Eukaryota; kingdom Viridiplantae; phylum Streptophyta; class Magnoliopsida; order Dipsacales; family Adoxaceae; genus Sambucus; species Sambucus nigra. The sequence continues at coordinate 163,328,065 of OX422213.1, read as the reverse complement.
GAAACAACCCCCGAACGGCCTCGAGGGTGGCACCAACACCTCCCACGGGACCAATGTAACACGTACGAACTGACCCCGCAGTCACGGGTTTCTCGGTTTGAGAATACGACGATAATTTGCAAATTTCTAGACTTTGGCTTAAAACAATGGCATTAGAGGGTAAAAACTCGAAACAACCCCCGAACGTTCCCGTGGGTGGCAACAACACCTCCCACGGCGCTAATGTAACTCGTAGGAACTGACCACACAATCGCGGTACTCCCGGTTTGAGAATACGACGGTAATTTGCATATTTCTAGACTTAAGCAAAACATGTCGTTAGAGGGTGAAAACACGAAACAACCCCCGAACGGCCCCGTGGGTGGCACCAACACCTCCCACGGGACCAATGTAACTCGTAGGAACTGTCCCCTCAGTTGCGGGTCTCCCAGTTTGATAATACGACGTTAATTTTCATATTTCTAGACTTAGACTTAAAAAGATGGCTTTAGAGGGTGAAAACTCAAAACAGCCCCCGAGCGGCCCCGTGGGTGGCACCAACACCTACCATGGGACCAATGTAACTCGTAGGAATGGACCACAAAATTGCGGTACTCTCGATTTGTGAATACGATGGTAATTTACGTATTTCGAGACTTAGGCATAAAAACATGGCGTTAGATGGTGCAAATCCAAAATAGGCCCGGAACGGACCCTTGGGTGGCACTAATACCTCCCACAGGACCAATGTAACTCTTTGGAACTGACCGCGTAGCCGCGGCACTCCCCGTTTGAGAATACGACGATAATTTATATATTTCTAGACTTAAGCATAAAAACATGGCGTTAGAGAGTGAAAACTCGAAACAACACCCGAACGGCCCCGTGGGTGTTAGCAACACCTCCCACGGGACCAATGTAACACGTAGGAACTTCCCACACAGCCGCGACACTCCCAATTTGAGAATACGACGGTAATTTGCATATTTCTAGACTTGAGCAAAACATGGCGTTAGTGGGTGAGAACTCGAAACAACCCTCGAACGGCTGCGTGGGTGGCACCAACACCTCCCACAGGACCAATGTAACTCGTAGGAACTAACCCCGCAGTTGTGGGTCTCCCGGTTTGAGAATAAGACGATAATTTGTATATTTCTAGACTTAGGCTTAAAAACATGGCATTAGAGGGTGAAAACTCGAAACAGACCTCGAATGGCCCTGTCGGTGGCAACAACACCTATCGCGGGACCAATGTAACTTGTAGGAACCGACCACGCAAGCGCGGTACTCTCGGTTTGAGAATATGATGGTAATTTGTATATTTCAAGACTTAGGAATAAAAACATGGCGTTAGAGGGTGAAAACTCGAACCAGCCGCTGAACGGCCCCGTGGGTGGCACCAACACCTCCCACGGGACCAATTTAACTTGTAGGAACTAACTGGGCATCCGCGACACTCCCGGTTTGAGGATACGATGGTAATTTACATATTTCTAGACTTAGGCATAAAAACATGGCGTTAGAGGGTGAAAACTTGAAACAACTCCCAAACGTCCCCGTGAGTGGCACCAACACGTCCTACGAGACCAATGTAACTCATAGGAACTGACCGCACAACCGCGACACTCCCTGTTTGAGAATACGATGGTAATTTACCTATTCCTAGACTTAAGCAAAACATGGCGTTAGAGGGTGAAAGCTCGAAACAACCCCTGAACGGCCCCATGGGTGGCACCAACACCTCCCACGGGACTAATGTAACTCGTAGGAACTGATCTCGCTATCGCGGGTCTCTCGATTTGAGTATACGATGATAATTTGCATATTTCTAGACTTAGGCTTAAAAATATGTCTTTAGAGGGTGAAAACTCAAAACATCCCCTGAACGGCCCCGTGGATGGCACCAACACAAACTACGAGACCAACGTAACTCGTAGGAACTGACCACACAATCGAGGTACTCCTGATTTAAGAATACGATGGTAATTTGCATATTTCTAGACTTAGGCATAAAAACATGGGGTTAGACGGTGAAAACCCAAAACATCCCTAGAACGTCCCCGTGGGTGGCACCAACACCTTCCACGGGACTAATGAAACTCGTAGGAACTGACCATGCAGCCGCGACAATCCCTGTTTGAGAATACGAAGGAAATTTACAAATTTTTAGGCATAGGCATAAAAACATGGCATTAGAGAGTGAAAACTCGAAACAACACCCAAACGGCCCCGTGGGTGTCACCAACACCTCCCACGGGACCAATGTAACACGTAGGAACTGACAGCGCAACATCGGCACTCCCGATTTGAGAATATGACGGTAATTTGCATATTTCTAGACTTAGGCATAAAAACATGGCGTTAGTGGGTGAAAAATCGAAACAACACCCGAACGGCCCAGTGGGTGGCACCAACACGTCCTACGAGACCAATGTAACTCATAGGAACTGACCGCACAACCGCGACACTCCCGGTTTGAGAATACGACGGTAATTTTCATATTTCTAGACTTAAGCAAAGCATGGCGTTAGAGGGTGAAAGCTCGAAACAACCCCTGAACGGCCCCGTGGGTGGCACCAACACCTCCCATGGGACTAATGTAACTCGAAGGAACTGATCTCGCAGTCGCGGGTCTCTCGATTTGAGAATACGATGATAATTTGCATATTTCAAGACTTAGGCTTAAAAATATGGCTTTAGAGGGTGAAAACTCGAAACATCCCCCGAACGGCCCCGTGGGTGGCACCAACACCAACTACGAGACCAATGTAACTCGTAGGAACTGACCACGCAATCGAGGTACACCTGATTTAAGAATACGATGGTAATTTGCATATTTCTAGACTTAGGCATAAAAACATGGCGTTAGAGGGTGAAAACCCAAAACAGCCCCAGAAAAGCCCCGTGGGTAGCACCGACACCTCCCACGGGACCAATGTAAGTCGTAGGGAACTGACCGCGCAACCTCGGCACTCCCTATTTGAGAATATGATGGTAATTTGCATATTTTTAACTTAGGCATAAAAACATGGCGTTAAAGGGTGAAAACTCGAAACAACCCATGAACGGCCTCGTTGGTGGCACCAACATCTCGCACGGGACCAATGTAACTCGTAGGAACTGATCCCACAGTCGCGATTCTTTCGATTTGAGAATATGAGGATAATTTGCATATTTCTAGACGTAGGCTTAAAAACATGGCGTTAGAGGGTGAAAACTAGAAACAACACCGAAATGGCCCCGTGGGTGGAACCAACACCCCCCACGGGACCAATGTAACTCGTATGAACTGATCGCGCAGCCAAGACACTCTCGGTGTTAGAATACGACGGTAATTTGTATATTTCTATACTAAAGCAAAACATGGCATTAGAGGGTGAAAACTCGAAACAACCCCCGAATGGCCCCGTGGGTGGCACCAACACCTCCCACAGGACCAATGTAACTCGTAGGAACTGACCCCACAGTCGCGGGTCTCTCGATTTGATAATACAATGGTTATTTGCATATTTTTAGACTTAAGCAAAACATGGCGTTAGAGGGTGAAAACTCGAAACAACCCACGAACGGCCCCGTGGGTGGCACCAACATCTCCCACGGGACCAATGTAACTCGTAGGAATTGGCCGCGCAGCCGTGGTACTCCCTGTTTGAGAATACGATGGCAATTTGCAAATTTCTAGACTCAGGCATAAAACCATGGTGTTGGAGGGTAAAAACTTGAAACAACACCCGAACAGCCCCGTTGGTGGCACCAACTCCTCCCACGGGACCAATGTAACTCGTAGGAAATGACCACGCAACCGCGGTACTCCCGGTTTGAGAATACGATACTAATTTGCATATTTCTAAACTTAGACATAAAAAAGATGTTAGAGGGTGAAAACCCAAAACAGCCCCGGAATGGCCCCGTGGGCAGCACCAACACCTCCCACGAGACCAATGTAACTCGTACGAACGACCGCGCAGCTGCAGCACTCCATGTTAAAGAATACGACATAAATTTGCATATTTTTAGACTTAAGCATAGAAAACTGGTGTTATAGGGTGAAAACTCGAAACAACACCCGAACGGCCCCGTGGGTGGCACCAAGACCTCCCACGGGAGCAATGTAACTCGTAGGAACTGACCGCGCAGCCGCGACACTCCCGGTTTGAGAATACGACGATAATTTGCATAAGTCTAGACTTAAGCAAAACTCGAAACAACCCACGAACGGCCCCATGGGTGGACCAACATCTCCCACGGGACCACTGTAACTAGTAGGAACTGATCCCACAGTCGCGGGTCTCCCGGTCTGAGAATACGATGATAATTTGCATACGTCTAGACTTAGGCTTAAAAACATGGCGTTAGAGGGCAAAAACTAGAAACAACACCTGAACGGCCCAGTGGGTGGCACCAACACGTCCTACGAGACCAATGTAACTCATAGGAACTGACCGCACAATCGTGATACTCCCGGTTTGAGAATACGACGGTAATTTTCATATTCCTAGACTTAAGCAAAACATGGCGTTAGAGGGTGAAAGCTCGAAACAACCCCTGAACGGCCCCGTGGGTGGCACCAACACCTCCCACGGGACTAATGTAACTCGAAGGAACTGATCTCGCAGTCGCGGGTCTCTCGATTTGAGAATACGATGATAATTTGCATATTTCTAGACTTAGGCTTAAAAATATGGCTTTAGAGGCTGAAAACTCGAAACATCCCCCGAACGGCCCCGTGGGTGGCACCAACACCAACTACGAGACCAATGTAACTCGTAGGAACTGACCACGCAATCGAGGTACACCTGATTAAAGAATACGATGGTAATTTGCATATTTCTAGACTTAGGCATAAAAACATGGCGTTAGAGGGTGAAAACCCAAAACAGAGCCAGAACAGCCCCGTGGGTAGCACCGACACCTCCCACGGGACCAATGTAAGTCGTAGGGAACTGACCGCACAACCGCGGCACTCCCTATTTGAGAATATGATGGTAATTTGCATATTTTTAACTTAGGCATAAAAACATGGCGTTAAAGGGTGAAAACTCGAAACAACCCACGAACGGCCTCGTTGGTGGCACCAACATCTCGCACGGGACCAATGTAACTCGTAGGAACTGATCCCACAGTCGCGAGTCTTTCGATTTGAGAATATGATGATAATTTGCATATTTCTAGACGTAGGCTTAAAAACATGGCGTTAGAGGGTGAAAACTCGAAACAACACCGAAATGGCCCCGTGGGTGGAACCAACACCCCCCACGGGACCAATGTAACTCGTATGAACTGATCGCACAGCCAAGACACTCTCGGTGTTAGAATACGACGGTAATTTGTATATTTCAATACTAAAGCAAAACATGGCATTAGAGGGTGAAAACTCGAAACAACCCCCGAATGGCCCCGTGGGTGGCACCAACACCTCCCACAGGACCAATGTAACTCGTAGGAACTGACCCCACAGTCGCGGGTCTCTCGATTTGATAATACAATGGTTATTTGCATATTTTTAGACTTAAGCAAAACATGGCGTTAGAGGGTGAAAACTTGAAATAACCCACGAACGGCCCCGTGGATGGCACCAACATCCCCCACTGGACCAATGTAACTCGTAGGAATTGGCCGCGCAGCCGTGGTAGTCCCTGTTTGAGAATACGATGGCAATTTGCAAATTTCTAGACTTAGGCATAAAACCATGGTGTTGGAGGGTAAAAACTTGAAACAACACCCGAACAGCCCCGTTGGTGGCACCAACTCCTCCCACGGGACCAATGTAACTCGTAAGAACTGACCACGCAACCGCGGTACTCCCGGTTTGAGAATACGATAGTAATTTGCATATTTCTAGACTTAGGCATAAAAAAAGATGTTAGAGGGTGAAAACCCAAAATAGCCCCGGAATGGCCCCGTGGGCAGCACCAACACCGCCCACGAGACCAATGTAACTCGTAGGAACGACCGCGCAGTTCCAGCACTCCATGTTAAAGAATACGACACAAATTTGCATATTTTTAGACTTAAGCATAGAAAAATGGTGTTAGAGGGTGAAAACTCGAAACAACACCCGAACGGCCCCGTGGGTGGCACCAAGACCTCCCACGGGAGCAATGTAACTCGTAGGAACAGACCGCGCAGCCGCGACACTCCCGATTTGAGAATACGACGATAATTTGCATAAGTCTAGACTTAAGAAAAACTCGAAACAACCCACGAACGGCCCCATGGGTGGACCAACATCTCCCACGGGACCAATGTAACTAGTAGGAACTGATACCACAGTCGCGGGTCTCCCGGTCTGAGAATACGATGATAATTTGCATACGTCTAGACTTAGGCTTAAAAACATGGCGTTAGAGGGCGAAAATTCGAAACAGCCCCCGAACGGCCCCGTGGGTGGCACATACACCTACTATGGGACTAATGTAACTCAAAGTAACTGACCACGCAATCGCGGTATTCCCGATTTGAGAATCCGATGGTAATATGCATATTTCTAGGCTTAGGCATAAAAATATGGCCTTAGGGGGTGAAAACCCAAAACAGCCCCGGAACGGTCCCGTGGGTGGCAACAACACCTCCCACAGGACCAATGTAACTCGTAAGAACTGACTGCGCTGCTGCAACACTCCCGGTTTGAGAATACAATGGTAATTTGCATATTTCTAGACTTAGGCATAAAAATATGGCATTAGAGGGTGAAAACTCGAAACAACACCCGAACGGCCCCGTGGGTGGCAATAACACCTCCCACGGGACCAATGTTACTCATAGGAACTGACCGCACAGTCGTGACACTCCCGATTTGAGAATACGATGGTAATTTACATATTTCTAGACTTAAGAAAAACATGGCGTTGGAGGCTAAAATCTCGAAACAACCCCTGAACAGCCCCGTGGGTGGTGCCAACACCTCCCACGGGACTAATGGAACTCGTAGGAACTGGTCCCGCAGTCGCGGGTCTCCCGATTTGTGAATACAACCATACTTTGCATATTTCTAAACTTAGGCTTAAAACAAGGCGTGGGAGGGTGAAAACTCGAAACAACCCCCGAACGGCCCCGTGGGTGGCACCAACACCTACTACGGGACCAATGTAACTCGTAGAAACTCAGCACGCAACCAGGGTACTCCTGGTTTGAGAATACGATTGTAATTTGCATATTTCTAGACTTAGGCATAAAAACATGGCGTTAGAGGGTTAAAACCCAAAACAGCCCCGGAACGGTCCCGTGGGTGGAAACAACACCTCCCACATGAGCAATGTAACTCGTAGGAACTGACTACGCTGCCGCGACACTCCCGGTTTGAGAATACGATGGTAATTTGCATATTTCTAGGCTTAGGCATGAAAATATGGCGTTAGAGGGTGAAAACTTAAAACAACACCCGAACGGCCCCGTGGGTGGCAACAACACCTCCCACGGGACCAATGTTACTCGTAGGAACTGACCGCACAGCCGTGACACTCCCGATTACGATGGTAATTTGCATATTTTTAGACTTAAGCAAAATATGGCATTGGAGGCTGAAAGCTCGAAACAACCCCTGAACGGCCCCGTGGGTGGTGCCAACACCTCCCACGGGACTAATGGAGGTCGTAGGAACTGGTCTCGCAGTCGCGGGTCTCCCGATTTGAGAATACAACCATAATTTGCATATTTCTAAACTTAGGCTTAAAAACATGGCGTGAGAGGGTGAAAACACGAAACAGCCCCCGAACGGCCCCGTGGGTGGCACCAACACCTACTATGGGACCAATGTAACTCGTAGGAACTGAGCACGCAACCACGGTACTCCCGGTTTGAGAATATGATAGTAATTTGTATATTTCTAGACTTAGGCATAAAAACATGGCGTTAGAGGGTGAAAACCCAACATAGCCCCGGAATGGCCCCGTGGGTGGCACCAACAACTCCCACGGGACCAATGTAACTCGTAGGAACTGACCGCACATCCGCGGCACTCCCTATTAAAGAATACGATGGTAATTTACATATTTCTACACTTAGGTATACAAACAAGGTGTTAGAGGGTGAAAACTAGAAACAGCACCTGAACGGCCCTGTGGTGGCACCAACACCTCCCACATGACCAATGTAACTCGTAGGTACTGACCGCGCCACCGCGACACTCCCAGTTTGAGAATACGACGGTAATTTGCATATTTCTAGACTTAAGCAAAACATGGCGTTAGAGGGTGAAAACTTGAAGCAACCCACGAACGGTCTCGTGGGTGGCACCAACCCTTCCCACGAGACCAATGTAACTCGTAGGAACTGACCACGCAACCGCAGTACTCTCGGTTTGAGAATACAATGGTAATTTGTATATTTCTAGACATAGGCATACAAACATGGCGTTAGAGGGTGAAAACTCGAAATAACCCCCGAACGGCCTCGTGGGTGGCACCAACACCTCCCCCAGGACAAATGTAACTCGTAAGAACTGACCGCACAACCGCGACACTCCCAGTTTGAGAATACGACGATAATTTACACATTTTTATACTTAAACAAAACATGGCGTTAGAGGGTGAAAAATCGAAACAACCCTCGAACGGCCCCGTGGGTGGCACCAACACATCCCACGAGACCAATGTAACTCATTGGAACTGCCCGCACAGTCACGACACTCCCGGTTTAAGAATATGACGGTAATTTGAATATTTGTAGACTTAAGCAAAACATGGCGTTAGAGGGTGAAAGCTCGAAACAACCCCCGAACGGACCCGTGGGTGGCACCAACACCTCCCACGGACCTAATGTAACTTGTATCAACTGACCCCGCAGTCGCGGGTCTCTCGATTTTAGAATACGACTATAATTAGCATTTTTCTTGATTTAGGCTTAAAAATATGGCGTTAGAGGGTGAAAACTCAAAACAGCCCCCGAACGGCCCCGTGGGTGGCACCAACACCTCCCACGGGACCAATGTAACTCGTAGGAACTGATCCCACAGTCGCGGGTCTGCCGATTTGAGAATACGATGATAATTTGTATATTTTTAGAGATAGGCATAAAAACATGGCATTAGAGACTGAAAACTCGAAACAACACCCAAATGGCCCCGTGGGTGTCACCAACACCTCCCACGGGACCAAAGTAAGATGTGGGAACTGACAGCGCCGCATCGGCACTCCCGATTTGAGAATATGATGGTAATTTGCATATTTCTAGACTTAGGCATAAAAACATGGCGTTAGAGGGTGAAAAATCGAATCAACACCCGAACGGCCCAGTGGGTGGCACCAACACGTCCTATGAGACCAATGTAACTCATAGGAACTGACCGCACAACCGCGACACTCCCGATTTGAGAATACGTCGATAATTTTCATATTCCTAGACTTAAGCAAAACATGGCGTTAGAGGGTGAAAGCTGAAAACAACCCCTGAACGGCCCCGTGGGTGGCACCAACACCTCCCACGGGACTAATGTAACTCGAAGGAACTGATCTCGCAGTCGCGGGTCTCTCGATTTGAGAATACGATGATAATTTGTATATTTCTAGACTTAGGCTTAAAAATATGGCTTTAGAGGGTGAAAACTCGAAACATCCCCCGAACGGCCCCGTGGGTGGCACCAACACCAACTACGAGACCAATGTAACTCGTAGGAACTGACCACGCAATCGAGGTACACCTGATTTAAGAATACGATGGTAATTTGCATATTTCTAGACTTAGGCATAAAAACATGGCGTTAGAGGGTGAAAACCCAAAACAGCCCCAGAAAAGCCCCGTGGGTAGCACCAACACCTCCCACGGGACCAATGTAAGTCGTAGGGAACTGACCGCACAACCGCGGCACTCCCTATTTGAGAATATGATGGTAATTTGCATATTTTTAACTTAGGCATAAAAACATGGCGTTAAAGTGTGAAAACTCGAAACAACCCACGAACGGCCTCGTTGGTGGCACCAACATCTCGCACGGGACCAATGTAACTCGTAGGAACTGATCCCACAGTCGCGAGTCATTCGATTTGAGAATATGATGATAATTTGCATATTTCTAGATGTAGGCTTCAAAACATGGCGTTAGAGGGTGAAAACTCGAAACAACACCGAAGTGGCCCCGTGGGTGGAACCAACACCCCCCACGGGACCAATGTAACTCGTATGAACTGATCGCGCAGCCAAGACACTCTAGGTGTTAGAATACGACGGTAATTTGTATATTTCTAGACTAAAGCAAAACATGGCATTAGAGGTTGTAAACTCAAAACAACCCCCGAATGGCCCCGTGGGTGGCACCAACACCTCCCACATGACCAATGTAACTCGTAGGAACTGACCCCACAGTCGCGGGTCTCTCGATTTGATAATACGATGGTTATTTGCAAATTTTTAGTCTTAAGCAAAACATGGCGTTAGAGGGTGAAAACTCGAAACAACCCACGAACGGCCCCGTGGGTGGCACCAACATCTCCCACGGGACCAATGTCACTCGTAGGAATTGGCCGCGCAGCCGTGGTACTCCCTGTTTGATAATACGATGGCAATTTGCAAATTTCTAGACTTAGGCATAAAACCATGGTGTTGGAGGGTAAAAACTCGAAACAACACCCGAACAGCCCCGTTGGTGGTACCAACTCCTCCCACGGGACCAATGTAACTCGTAGGAACTGACCACGCAACCGCGGTACTCCCGGTTTGAGAATACGATAGTAGTTTGCATATTTCTAGACTTAGGCATAAAAAAAAGATGTTAGAGGGTGAAAACCCAGAATGGCCCCGTGGGCAGCACCAACACCTCCCATGAGACCAATGTAACTCGTAGGAACGACCGCGCAGCTGCAGCACTCCATGTTAAAGAATACGACATAAATTTGCATATTTTTAGACTTAAGCATAGAAAAATGGTGTTAGAGGGTGAAAACTCGAAACAACACCCGAACGGCCCCGTGGGTGGCACCAAGACCTCCCACGGGAGAAATGTAACTCGTAGGAACAGACCGCGCAGCCGCGACACTCCCGGTTTGAGAATACGACGATAATTTGCATAAGTCTAGACTTAAGCAAAACTCGAAACAACCCACGAACGGCCCCATGGGTGGACCAACATCTCCCACGGGACCAATGTAACTAGTAGGAACTGATACCACAGTCGCGGGTCTCCCGGTCTGAGAATACGATGATAATTTGCATACGTCTAGACTTAGGCTTAAAAACATGGCGTTAGAGGGCGAAAATTCGAAACAGCCCCCGAACGGCCCCGTGGGTGGCACATACACCTACTATGGGACTAATGTAACTCAAAGTAACTGACCACGCAATCGCGGTATTCCCGATTTGAGAATCCGATGGTAATATGCATATTTCTAGGCTTAGGCATAAAAATATGACCTTAGGGGGTGAAAACTCAAAACAACCCCGGAACGGTCCCGTGGGTGGCAAAAACACCTCCCACAGGACAAATGTAACTCGTAAGAACTGACTGCGCTGCCGCAACACTCCCGGTTTGAGAATACGATGGTAATTTGCATATTTATAGACTTAGGCATAAAAAAATGGCGTTAGAGGGTGAAAACTCGAAACAACACCCGAACAGCCCCATGGGTGGTATTAACACCTCCCACGAGACCAATGTTACTCGTAGGAACTGACTGCACAGTCGTGACACTACCGGTTTGAGAATATGATGGTAATTTACATATTTCTAGACTTAAGCAAAACATGGCGTTGGAGGCTAAAAGCTCGAAACAACCCCCGAACAGCCCCGTGGGTGGCGCCAACACCTCCCACGGGACTAATGGAACTCGTAGGAACTGGTCCTGCAGTCGCGGGTCTCCCGATTTGAGAATACAACCATACTTTGCATATTTCTAAACTTAGGCTTAAAACAAGGCGTGAGAGGGTGAAAACTCGAAACTACCCTCGAACGGCCCCGTGGGTGGCACCAACACCTACTACAGGACCAATGTAACTCGTAGAAACTCAGCACGCAACCAGGGTACTCCTGGTTTGAGAATACGATGGTAATTTGCATATTTCTAGACTTAGGCATAAAAACATGGCGTTAGAGGGTTAAAACCCAAAACAGCCCCGGAACGGTCCCGTGGGTGGAAACAACACCTCCCACATGAGCAATGTAACTCGTAGGAACTGACTACGCTGCCGCGACACTCCCGATTTGAGAATACGACGGTAATTTGCATATTTCTAGACTTAGGCATAAAAATATGGCGTTAGAGGGTGAAAACTCAAAACAACACCCGAACGGCCCCGTGGGTGGCAACAACACCTCCCACGGGACCAATGTTACTCGTAGGAACTGACCGCACATCCGCGACACTCCCGATTTAAGAATACGATGGTAATTTGCGTATTTTTAGACTTAAGCAAAACATGGCATTGGAGGCTGAAAGCTCAAAACAACCCCCGAACGGCCCAGTGGGTGGCGCCAACACCTCCCACGGGACTAATGGAACTCGTAGGAACTGGTCTCGGAGTCACGGGTCTCCCGATTTGAGAATACAACCATAATTTTCATATTTCTAAACTTAGGCTTAAAAACATGGCGTGAGAGGGTGAAAACTCGAAACAGCCCCCGAACGACCCCGTGGGTGGCACCAACACCTACTATGGGACCAATGTAAATCGTAGGAACTGAGCACGCAACCACGGTACTCCCGGTTTGAGAATATGATGGTAATTTGTATATTTCTAGACTTAGGCATAAAAACATGGCGTTAGAGGGTGAAAACCCAAAATAGCCCTGGAATGGCCCCGTGGGTGGCACCAACACCTCCCACGGGACCAATGTAACTTGTAGGAACTGACCGCACAGCCGCGACACTCCCTATTTCAGAATACGATGGTAATTTACATATTTCTACACTTAGGCATAAAAACAAGGTGTTAGAGGGTGAAAACTAGAAACAACACCTGAACGGCCCTGTGGTGGCACCAACACCTCCCACAGGACCAATGTAACTCGTAGGTACTGACCGCGCCACCGCGACACTCCCGGTTTGAGAATACGATGGTAATTTGCATATTTCTAGACTTAAGCAAAACATGGCGTTAGAGGGTGAAAACTTGAAGCTACCCACGAACGGTCTCGTGGGTGGTACCAACACCTCCCACGAGACCAATGTAACTCGTAGGAACTGACCACGCAACCGCAGTACTCTCGGTTTGAGAATACAATGGTAATTTGTATATTTCTAGACTTAGGCATACAAACATGGCGTTAGAGGGTGAAAACTCGAAATAACCCCCGAACGGCCTTGTGGGTGGCACCAACACCTCCCCCAGGACAAATGTAACTCGTAAGAACTGACCGCACAACCGCGACACTCCCAGTTTAAGAATACGACTATAATTTGCATATTTTTATACTTCAACAAAACATGGCGTTAGAGGATGAAAAATAGAAACAACCCTCGAACGACCCCGTGGGTGGCACCAACACATCCCACGAGACCAATGTAACTCATTGGAACTGCCCGCACAGTCACGACACTCCCGGTTTGAGAATATGACGGTAATTTGAATATTTGTAGACTTAAGCAAAACATGGCGTTAGAGGGTGAAAGCTCGAAACAACCCCCGAACGGACCCGTGGGTGGCACCAACACCTCCCACGGAAGTAATGTAACTTGTATCAACTGACCTCGCAGTCGCGGGTCTCTCGGTTTGAGAATACGACTATAATTAGCATTTTTCTTGATTTAGGCTTAAAAACATGGCGTTAGAGGGTGAAAACTCAAAACAGCCCCCGAACGGCCCCGTGGGTGGCACCAACACCTCCCACGGGACCAATGTAACTCGTAGGAACTGATCCCATAGTCGCGGGTCTGCTGATTTGAGAATACAATGATAATTTATATATTTCTAGACTTATGCTTAAAAACATGGTGTTAGAGGGTGAAAACTCGAAACAACCCCCGAATGGCCCCGTGGGTGGCACCAACACCTCCCACGGGATCAATGTAACTCGTAGGAACTTACCCCCATATTTCTAGAATTAGGCTTAAAAACATTGCGTTAGAGGGTGAAAACTCGTAACAGCCCCCGAACGGCCCCGTGGGTGGCACAAACACCTACCACGAGATCAATGTAACTCGTAGGAATTGACCATGCAACAGCGGGACTATCGATTTGAGAATACGACGGTAATTTGCGTATTTCTAGACTTAGTCAAAAAAACATGTCGTTAGAGGGTGAAAACCCGAAACAGCCCTGGAACGGCCTCGTGGGTGTCACCAATACCTCCCACGGGACCAATGTAACTCGTAGGAACTAACCGCACAGCCGCGACACTCCTTGTTTGACAATACGACGATAATTTGCATATTTGCAGACTTAGGCATAAAAACATGGCGTTAGAGGGTGAAAACTCGAAACAAAACCCGAACGGCCCCGTGGGTGACACCAACCCCTCCCATGTGACGAATGTAACTCGTAGGAACTGACCGCACAGTCACGACACTCCCGGTTTGAGAATACGATGGTAATTTTCATATTTCTAGACTTAAGCAAAACATGGCGTTAGAGGTTGAAAACTCGAAACTGCCCCCGAACGGCCCCGCGGGTGGCACCAACACCTCCCACTGGACCAATGTAACTCGTAGGAACTAACCCTGTAGTCGTGGGTCTTCCAGTTTGATAATATGATGATAATTTGCATATTTCTAGACTTACGCTTAAAAACATGGCTTTAGAGGGTGAAGACTCGAAACAGCAACCGAACGGCCCCATCGGTGGTACCAACGCCTACCACGGGACCAGTGTAACTCATAGGAACTGACCTCGCAACCACGGTACTCCCAATTTGACAATATGATGGTAATTTGCGTATTTTTAGACTTAGGCATAAAAATAAGGCGTTAGAAGATAAAAACTCGAAACAGCCCCCGAATGGCCCGGTGGGTGGCAACAACACCTACTATGGGACCAACGTAACTCGTAGGAACTGACCACGCAACCGCGGTACTCCCGATTTGAGAATACGATGGTAATTTGCATATTTCTAGACTTAGTCATAAAAACATGGCGTTGGTTGGCACCAACACCTCCCACGGGACCAATGTAAATCATAGGAACTGATCGTGCAGTTGCGACACTCCCGATTATAGAATACGATTGTAATTTGCATATTTCTAGACATAGGCAAAACATGGCGTTAGAGGGTGAAAACTCGAAACAACCCCTGAATGGCCTCGTGGGTGGCACCAACACCTCCAATGGGACCAATGTAACTCGTAGGAACTAGCCCCGCAGTCGCGGGTCTCCCAATTTGATAATTAGACTATAATTTACCTATTTCGATACTTAGGTTTAAAAACATGGCGTTAGAGGGTGAAACTCGAAACAGCCCCCGAACGGCCCTGTAGGGGGCACCAACACCTACCTCGGGACCAATGTAACTTGTAGGAACTGACCACGCTACTGTGGTACTCCCGTTTTGAGAATACGATGGTAATTTGCATATTTCTACACTTAGGCATAAAAATGTGGCGTTAGAGGATGAAAACTCGAAACAACACCCGAACGTCCCCGTGGGTGGCACCAACACCTCCCATGGGACCAATGTAACTTGTAGGAACTAACCGCGCAACCAAGACACTCCTGGTTTGAGAATACGATGGTAATTTACATATTTTTAGACTTAAGGAAAACATCGCATTAGAGGGTGAAAACTCGAAACAACCCCCGAACAGCCCCGTAAGTGGCACCAACAGCTCCCACAGGACCAATGTAACTCGTAGGACTGACTCCATAGTCGCGGGTCTCCGGGTTAGAGAATTGGATGGTAATTTGCATATTTCTAGACTTAAGCAAAGCATGGGGTTAGGGGTGAAAACTCGAAACAACCCACGAATGGCCCCGTCGGTGGCACCAGTACCTACCACGGGACCAATGTAACTCGTAGGAACTGACCACGCAATCGCGATACTCTCGGTTTGAGAATATGATGGTAATTTTTATATTTCTAGACTTAGGCATAAAAATATGGCGTTAGAGGTTGAAAACTCGAAACAGCCCCCGAACGTGCCCGTGGTAGGCACCAACACCTCCCACGGGACCAATGTAACTCGTAGGAATGCATCTCACAGTCACGGGTCTCATAATTTGAGGATACGATGATAATTTACATATTTCTAGACTTAGGCTTAAAAATATGGCGTTAGAGGGCGAAAACCCAAAACAGCCCCCGAACGGCCCCGTGGGTGGCACCAACACCTAATACGGCACTAATGTAACTCGTAGGAACTGACCACGGAACCGCGGTATTCCCAATTTGAGAATTCGATGGTAATATGCATACTTCTAGGCTTAGGCTTAAAAACATGGCGTTAGAGGGTGAAAACCTAAAACAACCCCGGAACGGCCTCGTATGTGGCACCAACACCTCCCACGGGACAAATGTAACTCGTAGTAACTTACTGCGTAGCCGCGGTACTCTCGGTTTGAGAATACGATGGTAATTTGTATATTTCTAGACTTAGGCATAAAAACATGGCGTTAGAGGGTGAAAACTCGAAACAACACCCGAACGGCCCTGTGGGTGGCACCAACACCTCCCACGGGACCAATATTACTCGTAGGAATTGACCACACAGCCATAACACTCCCAGTTTGAGAATACGATGGTAATTGCATAATTCGAGACTTTAGCAAAACATGGCGTTAGAGGGTGAAAGCTCGAAATAACCCCCGAACGGCCCCGTGGGTAGCGCCAACACCTCCCACGGGACTAATGTAACTCGTAGGAACTGGCCCCATAGTCGTGGGTCTCCCGATTTGAGAATACAACCATAATTTGCATATTTCTAAACTTAGGCTTAAAAACATGGCGTTAGATGGTGAAAACTCGAAACAGCCCCCGAACGGCTCCGTGGGTGGCACCAACACCTACTACGGGACCAATGTAACTCGTAGGACCTGACCACGCAACCACGGTACTCCCGGTTTGAGAATACGATGGTAATTTGTATATTTCTAGACTTAGGCATAAAAACATGGCGTTAGAGGGTGAAAACCCAAAACAGCCCCGGAATGGCCCCGTGGGTGGCACCAACACCTCCCACGGGACCAATGTAACTCGTAGGAACTGACCGCGCATCCGCGGTACTCCCTGTTAAAGAATACGATGGTAATTTACATATTTTTACACTTAGCCACAAAAATATGGATTTTAGAGGGTGATAACTCGAAACAACACCCGAACGACCCCGTGAGTGGCACCAACACCTCCCACGGGACCAATGTAACTCGTAGGTACTGACCGCGCAGCCGCGACACTCCTGGTTTGAGAATACGACGACAATTTGCATATTTCTAGACTTTAGCAAAACATGGCGTTAAAGGGTGAAAACTCGAAACAACCCCCGAATGGTCCCGTGGGTGGCACCAACACCTCCCGCGAGACCAATGTAACTCGTAGGAACTGACCATGCTAACGCGGTACTCTCGGTTTGAGAATACAATGGTACTTTGTATATTTCTAGACTTAGGCATAAAAACATCGCGTTAGAGGGTAAAAACTCAAAACAACTCCCGAATGGCCCCGTGGGTGGAACCAACACCTCCCTCGGGACAAATATAACTCGTTAGAATTGACCGCACAACCGCGACACTCCCGGTTCGAGAATACGACGGTAATTTGCATATATTTAGACTTAAGCAAAACATGGCGTTAGAGGGTGAAAGCTCGAAACAACCCCCGAACGGACCCGTGGGTGGCACCAACACCTCCCGCAAAACTAATGTAACTCGTAGGAACTGACTCTGCAGTCGCGGGTCTCTCGGTTTGAGAATACTACTATAATTAGCATTTTTCTAGACTTAGGCTTAAAAACATGGCATTAGAGGGTGAAAACTTAAAACAGCCCTTGAACGGCCCCGTGGGTGGAATCAACACCTCCCACGGGACCAATGTAACTCGTAGGAACTGACCCCATAGTCACGGGTCTCCCTGTTTGAGAATAAGACAATAATGTACATATTTCTAGACTTAAGCAAAACATGGCATTAGAGGATGAAAACTCGAAACAACCCACGAACGGCCGCGTGGGTGGCGCCAACATCTCCCACGGGACCAATGTAACTCGTAGGAACTGATCCCACAGTCGCGGGTCTCCCATTTTGAGAATACGTTAAAAAAATGGCGTTCGAGGGTGAAAACTCGAAACAATCCCCGAATGGCCTCGTGGATGGCGCCAACACCTCCCACGGGACCAATGTAACTCATAGGAACTTACCCCCATATTTCTACACTTAGTCTTAAAAACATGGCGTTAGAGGGTAAAAACTCGAAATAGCCCCCGAACGGCCCCGTGGGTGGCACAAACACCTACCACGGGATTAATGTAACTCGTAGGAACTGACCATGCTAATACGACGATAATTTGCATATATCTAGACATAGGCGTAAAAACATGTCGTTGGAGGGTGAAAACCCAAAACAGCCCCGGAACGACCTCGTGGGTGGCACCAACACCTCCCACGGGACCAATATAACTCGTAGCAACTGACTGCGCAGCCGCGACACTCACTGTTTGACAATATAACGCTAATTTGCATATTTCTAGACTTAGGCATAAAAACACGGCATTAGAGGGTGAAAACTCAAAACAACACCCGAACGTCCCCGTGGCTGGCACCAACACCTCCCACGTGACCAATGTAACTTGTAGGAACTGACCGCACAGCTGCGACACTCCCGGTTTGAGAATATGACAGTAAGTTGCATATTTATAGACTTAAGCAAAACATGGCATTAGAGGGTGAAAACTCGAAACATCCCCCGAACGGCCCCGTTGGTGGAACCAACACCTCCCACGGGACCAATGTAACTCATAGGAACTGACCCTGCAGTCGCGGGTCATTCGGTTTGAGAATACGACGATAATTTGCATATTTTTAGACTTAGGCTTAAAACCTGGCGTTAGAGGGTGAAAACTCGAAACAGCAACCGAACGGCCCCGTCGGTGGAACCAACGCCTACCACGGGACGGATATAACTCGTAGGAACTGACCACGCAACCACGGTACTCCCGGTTTGAGAATACGATGGTAATTTTCATATTTCTAGACTTAGGAAAAGAAATAAGGCGTTAGAGGGTGAAAAATCGAAAGACCAATGTAACTCGTAGGAACTGACCACGCAACCGCGGTACTCCTGATTTGAGAATACGATGGTAATTAACATATTTCTAGACTTAGGCATAAAAACATGGCGTTAGAGGGTGAAAATCCAAAACAGCCCCGGAACGGCCACGTGGGTGGCACCAACAGCTCCCATGGGACAATATAACTCGTAGGAGTTGATCGCGCAGCCGCGACACTCTAGATTTGAGAGTATGATGGTAATTTGTGTATTTCTAGACTAAATCATAAAACATGGCGTTAGAGGGTGAAAACTCGAAACAACACCCGAACGACCCCGTGGGTGGCACTAACACCTCCCACGGGACCAATGTAACTCGTAAAAACTGACCGCGCATCCGCGACACTCCCGGTTTGAGAATACGACGGTAATTTGCAAATTTTTATTCTTAAGCAAAACATGGCATTAGAGGGTGAAAACACGAAATAACCCCCGAACAGCCCCGTGGGTGGCCCTAGTACCTCCCACGGGACCAATGTAACTCGTAGTAACTGACCCCACAGTCGCGAGTATTCCGGTTTGAGAATATGACGATAATTTTCATGTATCTAGACTTAGGCTGAAAAACATGGCGTTAAAGGGTGAAAACTCGAAATAACAACCGAACGGCCCCATCGGTGGCACCAACGCCTACCACGGGACCAATGTAACTCGTAGGAACTGACCATGCAACCGCGGTACTCCCGGTTTGAGAATACGATGATAATTTGCATATTTCTAGACTTAGGCATAAAAATATGGCGTTAGAGGGTGAGAACTCGAAATAGCACCCAAACGGCCCCGTGGGTGGCACCAATACGTCACAAGAGACCAATGTAACTCGTAGGAACTAACCGCACAGCCATGGCACTCCCGCTTTGAAACTACAACTGTAATTTTCATGTTTCTAGACTTAGGCATAAAAACACGGTGTTAGAGGGTGAAAACTCGAAACAACACCCGAACGGCCCCGTGGGTGGTACCAACACCTCCCACGGGACGAATGTAACTCGCAGGAACTGACCGCACAGCCGCGACACTCCTAGTTTTAGAATACGACGGTAATTTGCATATTTCTAGACTTAAGAAAAATAAGGCATTAGAGGGTGAAAGCTTGAAACAACCCCCGAACGGCCTCGTGAGTGGCACCAACACCTCCCACGGGACTAATGTTACTCGTAGGAACTGATTCCGCACTCGCGGGTCTCCCGGTTTTAGAATACGACGATAATTTGCATATTTCTAGACTTAGGCTCAAAAACATGGAGTTAGAGGGTGAAAACTCGAAACAACCCCCGAATGGCCTCGTGGGTGGCAACAACACCTACTACGGGACTAATGTAACTCGTAGGAACTGACCACGCAACCGCGGTGCTCATGGTTTGAGAATACGATGGTAATTTGCATATTTCTAGACTTAGGCATAAAAATATGTCGTTAGACGGTTAATACCCAAAACAGTCCCGAAACGGCCCCGTGGGTGGAACCAACACCTCTCACGGGACCAATGTAACTCGTCGGAACTGACCGCGTAGCCACAACACTCTCGGTTTGAGAATACGATGGTAATTTGTATATTTCTAGACTTAGGCATAAAAACATGGCGTTAGAGGGTGAAAACTTGAAACAACACCCGAATGGCCCCGTGGGTGGCACTAACACCTCCCACGGGACCAATGTAACACGTAGGAACGGACCGTGCAGCTGCGACACTCCCAGTTTGAGAATATGACCGTAACTTGCTTATTTCTAAACTTAAGCAAAGCATGCCATTAGAGGGTGAAAACTCAAAACAAACCCCGAACCACCCCGTGGGTGGCACCAACACCTCCCACGGGACCAATGTAACTCGTTGGAACAGACACCGCAGTCGCGGGTCTCCGATTTTGAGAATAAGATGCTAATATGCATATTTCTAGACTTTGGCTTAAAAACATGGCGTTAGAGGTTGAATACTCGAAACAGCCCCCGAATGGCCCCGTGGGTGGCACCAACACCTCCCACGGGACCAACGTCAGTCGTAGGAACTGACCGCACTGCCGTGGAAATTCCTATTTGAGAATAAGATGGTAATTTGCATATTTCTAGACTTAGGCATAAAAATATGGCGTTAGAGGGTGAAAACTCAAAACAACACTCGAACGGCACCGTGGGTAGCACCAACACCTCCCACGGGACGAATGTAACTCGTAGTAACTGACCGCACAGCCGCGACACTCTCAGTTTGAGAATACGACGACAATTTACATATTTCTAGACTTAAGCAAAACATGGCATTAGAGGGTGAAAGCTCAAAAGAACCCCCAGCGGACCCGTGGGCGGCACCAACACCTCCCACGGGTCTAATATAACTCGTAAGAACTGACCCCACAGTTGCGGGTCTCCCGGTTTAAGAATACAATGATAATTTGCATATTTCTGGACTTAGGCTTAAAAACATGGCGTTAGAGGGTGAAAACTAAAAACAGCCCCGTGTGTGGTACCAACACCTACTACGGGACCAATGTAACTCGTAGGAACTGACCATGCAACCACGGTACTCTCGGTTTGAGAATACGATGGTAATTTGTATATTTCTAGACTTAGGCATAAAAAAATCGCGTGAGAGGGTGAAAACCCAAAACAACCCCGGAATGGCCCCATGGGTGGCACCAACACCTCCCACGGGACCAATGTAACTCGTAGGAACTAATCGCGCAGCCGCAGCACTCTCGGTTTGAGTATATGTTGGTAATTTGCAAATTTCTAGACTTAGGCATAAAAACATGGCGTTAGAGGGTGAAAAATCGAAACAACACTCGAGCAGCCCTGTGTGTGGCACCGACACCTCCCACGAGACAATGCAACTCGAAGGAACTGATCGCGTAGTGGCAACACTCCCGGTTTGAGAATACGACGATAATTTGCATATTTCTAGACTTAAGCAAAACACGGCGTTTGAGGGTGAAAACTCGAAACAACCCTCGAACGGCCCTGTGGGTGGCACCAACACCTCTCACAGGACCAATGTAACTCGTAGGAACTTCCCCCCAGTCGCGGGTCTTTCGGTTTGAGAATACGACAATAATTTTCATATTTCTAGACATAAGCTTAAAAACATGGAGTTAGAGAGTGAAACTCAAAACAACCCACGAATGGCCCCGTGGATGGAACCAATACCTACCACGGGACTAATGTAACTCGTAATAACTGACCACGCAATTGTGGTACTCCCCGTTTGAGAATACGACGATAATTTTCATATTTCTAGACTTAGGCATAAAAACATGGCGTTAGAGGGTGAAAACCCAAAATAGCCCCAGAACAGCCCCGTGGGTAGCACCAACACCTCCCACGGGACCAATGTAAGTTGTAGGGAACTCACCGCGCAACCGCGGCACTCCCTATTTGAGAATATGATGGTAATTTGCATATTTCTAGACTTAGGCATGAAAACATGGCGTTAGAGGGTGAAAACTCAAAACAACACCCGAACGACCCCATGGGTGGTACCAACACCTCCCACGTGACCAATGTAACTCGTAGGAACTGAACGCGCAGCCGCGACACTCCCGGTTTGAGAATACGACGGTAATTTGCATATTTCTAAACTTAAACAAAATATGGCGTTAGAAGGTGAAAACTCGAAATAATCCCCGAACGGCCTCGTGGGTGGCACCAACACCTCCCACAGGACCAATGTAACTCGTAGGAAATGACCCCATAGTCGCGGGTCTCTCGGTTTGGGAATAAGATGATAATTTGTATATTTCTAGACTTGGGCTTAACAACATGGCGTTAGAGGGTGAAAACTCAAAACAACCCCCGAACGGCCCCGTCGGTGGCACCAACACCTACCACGGGACCAATATAAACCGTAGCAACTGACCATGCAACCGCGGTACTCCTGATTTGAGAATACGATTGTAATTTGCATATTTCTATCCTTTGGCATAAAAATATGGCGTTAGAGGGTGAAAACTCAAAACAGCCCCGGAATGGCCCCGTGGGTGGCACCAATACCTCCCACAGGACCAATGTCTGTCGTGAAACTGACCGCGCTACTGCGGCACTCCCGGTTTGAGAATAAGATGGTAATTTGCATATTTCTAGACTTAGGCATAAAAATATGACGTTAGAGGATGAAAACTCAAAACAACACCCGAACGACACCGTGGGTGGCACCAATACCTCCCACGGGATGAATGTAACTCGTAGTAACTGATTGCACAGCCGTGACACTCTCAGTTTGAGAATACGATGGTAATTTGCGTATTTTTAGACTTAAGTCAAACATGGTGTTAGATGGTGAAAGATCGAAACAACCCCGAACGGACCCGTCGGTGGCACCAACACCTCCAACGGGTCTAATACAACTCGTAGGAACTGACCCCAGAGTCGTGGGTCTCCCGGTTTGAGAATACGACAATAATTTGCATATTTCTATTCTTAGGCTTAAAAACATGGTGTTAGAGGGTGAAAACTCGAAATTGCCCCGTGTGTGGCACCAACACCTACTACGGGACCAATGTAACTCGTAGGAACTGATCACGCAACCACGGTACTCTCGGTTTGAGAATACGATGGTAATTTATATATTTCTAGACTTAGGCATAAAAACACGACGTTAGAGGGTGAAAACTCAAAATAGCTCCGTGGGTGACACCAACACCTCCCACGGGACCAATGTAACTTGTAGGAACTGACCGCGCAGCCGCGGTACTCTCGGTTTGAGAATACGATGGTAATTTGCAAATTTCTAGGCTTGGGCATAAAAACATGGCGTTAGAGGGTGAAAAATTGAAACAACACTCGAGCGGCCCCGTGGGTGGCACCAACACCTCCCACGAGACAATGCAACTCGTAGGAACTGATCGTGCAATCGCAACCCTCCCGGTTTGAGAATACAACGATAATTTGCATGTTTCTAGACTTAAGCAAAACATGGCGTTAGAGGGTAAAAACTCGAAACAACCCCCGAACGGCCCTATGGGTGGCACCAACACCTCCCACCGGACCAATGTAACTCATGGGAACTTCCCCCCTGTCGCGGGTCTCCCGGTTTGAGAATACGACGATAATTTTCATATTTCTAGACTTAGGCTTAAAGACAAGGCGTTAGAGGGTGAAACTCGAAACAGCCCACGAATGGCCCCGTGGATGGAACCAACACCTACCACGGCACCAATGTAACTCGTAAGAACTGACCACGCAATCGCGGTACTCCCCGTTTGATAATACGATGATAATTTTCATATTTCTAGACTTAGGCATACAAACATGGCGTTAAAGGATGAAAACCCAAAACAGCCCCAGAACGGCCCCGTGGGTGGCACCAACACCTCTCACGGGAACAATGTAACTCGTAGGAATGGACCGCGCAACCGCGGCACTCCCTGTTTGAGAATAAGATGATAATTTTCATATTTCTAAACTTACGCATAAAAACATGGCGTTAGATGGTGAAAACTCGAAACAACACCCGAACGATCCGATGGGTGGCACCAACACCTCCCACGGGACCAATGTAACTGGAAGGAACGGAACGCGCAGCCGAGACACTCCCGGTTTGAGAATAAGATGGTAATTTTCATATTTCTATACTTAAACAAAACATGGCGTTAGAGGGTGAAAACTTGAAACAAGCCCCGAACGGCCCCGTGGGTGGCACGAACACCTCCTAGGGGACTAATGCAACTCGTGAGAAATGACTCCGCAGTCGCAGGTCTCTCTGTTTGAGAATAAGATGATAATTTGCATATTTCTAGACTTAAGCTTAACAACATGGTGTTAGAGGGTGAAAACTAAAAACAGCCCCCGAACGGCCCCGTTGGTGGCAGCAACACCTACCACGGGACCAATGTAAACCGTAGGAACTGACAATGCAACCACAGTCCTCCCGATTTGAGAATACGATGGTAATTTGCATATTTCTAGACTTTGGCATAATAATATGGCGTTAGAGAGTGAAAACTCTAAACAGCCCCCAAATGGCCCCGTGGGTGGCACCAACACCTCCCACGGGACCAATGTCTCTCATAGGAACTGACCGCACTGCCGCGGCACTCTCGATTTGAGAATAAGGTAGTAATATGCATATTTCTATACTTAGGCATAAAAATATGGCGTTAGAGGGTGAAAACTCAAAACAACACCCAAACGGCACCGTGGGTGGCACCAACACCTCCCACGAGATGAATGTAACTCGTAGTAAGTGACCGCACACCCGCAACACTCTCAATTTGAGAATGCGACGGTAATTTGCATATTTCTAGGCTTAAGTAAAACATGGCGTTAGAGGGTGAAAGCTCGAAACAACCGCCGAATGGACCCGTGGGTGGCACCAACACCTCCCACGGGTCTAATATAACTCGTAAGAACTAACCCCATAGTCGCGGGTCTCCCAGTTTGAGAATATGGTGATAATTTCCATATTTCTAGACTTAGGCTTAGAAACATGGCGTTAGAGGGAGAAAACTCGAAATAGCCCCATCGGTGGCACCAACACCCACAACGGGACCAATGTAACTCGTAGGACCTGACCACGCAACCACGGTACTCCCGATTTAAGAATACGATGGTAATTTGCATATTTCAAGACTTAGGCATAAAAACATGGCGTTAGGGGGTTAAAACCCAAAACAACCCCAGAACGGCCCCATAGGTGGCACCAACACCTCCCATGGGACCAATGTAACTCGTAGGAACTGACCGCGCAGCCACGGCACTCCCGATTTGCATATTTCTCGACTTAGGCATAAAAACATGGCGTTAGAGAGAAAAAACTCAAAACAACACCCGAGCTGCCCCATGGGTGGAACCAACACCTCCCACGAGACCAATGCAACTCATAAGAACTGATTGCGCAGTCACGACACTCCCGGTTTGAGAATATGACGATAATTTTCATATTACTAGACCTAAGAAAATCATGGCGTTAGAGGGTGAAAACTCGAAACAACCCCCGAACGGCCCTGTGGGTGGCACCAACACCTCCCACGAGACCAATGTAACTCGTTGGAACTCCCCCCCACTCGCGGGTCTCTCAGTTTGAGAATACAACAATAATTTGCATATTTCTAGACTTAGGCTTAAAGACATGGCGTTAGAGGGTAAAACTTGAAACAGCCCCCGAACGGCCCCGTGAGTGGAACCATCACCTACCACGGGACCAATGTAAATCGTAGAAACTAACCACGCAACCGCGATACTCCCGATTTGAGAAGACGACTGTAATTTGCATATTTCTAGACTTAGGCATAAAAACGTGGCATTAGAGGGTGAAAACCCAAAACAACCCCAGAACAGCCCCGTGGGTGGAACCAACACCTCCCACGGGACCAATGTAACTCGTAGGAACTGACCGTGCAACCGCGACACTCCCTGTTTGAGAATACAATGGTAATTTGCATATTTCTAGACTTAGGCATAAAAACATGGCGTTAGAGGGTGAAAATTCGAAACAACACCCGAACGGCCCCATGGGTGGCACCAACACCTCCCACGGGACCAATGTAACTTGTAGGAACTGAACGCGTAGCCGCGACACTCCCGTTTTGAGAATACGACGAAAATTTGCATATTTCTATACTTAAGCAAAACATGGCGTTAGAGGCTGAAAACTCGAAACAACCCCCGAGCGGCCTCGTGGGTGGCACCAACACCTCCCACGGGACCAATGTAACTCGTAGGAAATGAACCCGCAGTCGCGGGTCTCTCAGTTTGAGAATATGATGATAATTTTCATATTTTAAGATTAGGCTTAAAAACATGGTGTTAGATGGTGAAAACTCAAAACAGCCCCCGAACGGCCCCGTGGGTGGCACCAACAGCTACTAGGGGACCAATGTAACTCGTAGGAACATACCACGCAACCGCGGTACTCCCGGTTTGAGAATACGATGGTAATTTTCATATTTCTAGACTTAGGCAGAAAATTATGGCGTTAAAGGGTGAAAACTCGAAACACCCCTCGAATGACCTCGTGGGTGGCACGAACACCTCCCACGGGACCAATGTCAGTCGTAGGAACTGGTCGCGTAGTCGTGACACTCCCAGTATGAGAATAAGATGGTAATTTGGATATTTCTAGACTTCGGAATAAACACATGGCGTTAGAGGGTGAAAACTTAAAACAACACCCAAACGGCACCGTGGGTAGCACCAACACCTCCCACTTGATGAATGTAACTCGTAGGAACTCACGGCACAGCCGCGACACTCTAAGTTTGAGAATACGACGGTAATTTTCATATTTCTAGACTAAAGCAAAATATGGTGTTAGAGGGTGAAAGATGGAAACAACCCCCGAAAGGCCCTGTGGGTGGCGCCAACACCTCCCACGGGACTAATGTAACTCGTAAGAACTGATCCCGCGATTGAGGGTCTACCGATTTGAGAATACGATGATAATTTGCATATTTCTAGACTTAGGCTTAAAAACATGGCGTTAGAGAGTGAAAACTCGAACCAGCCCCCGAATGGCCCCGTGGGTGAAACCAACACCTACTATGGGACCAATGTAACTTGCGGAAACTGACCACGCAACCGTGGTGCTCCCGGTTTGAGAATACGATGGTAATTTTCATATTTCTAGGCTTAGGTATAAAAACATGGCCTTAGATGGTGAAAACCCAAAACAGCCCCGGAACGGCCCCGTGGATGGCACCAACACCTCCCACGGGACCAATATAACACAAAAGAACTGACCGCGCAGTCGTGGCACTCCCGGTTAGAGAATTCGATGGTAATTTACTAATTTCTAAACTTAGTCATAAGAACATGGTGTTAGAGGGTGAAAACTTGAAACAACACCCGAACGGCCCCGTGGGTGGCACCAAACCTTCCACGAGACCAATATAACTCTTAGGAACTGATCACACAGTCGCGACACTCCCGGTTTGAGAAGACGATGGAATTTGCATATTTCTACACTTAAGCAAAACATGGTATTAGAGGGTGAAAACTCGAAACAACCCTCGAACGGTCCCGTAGGTGTCACCAACACCTCCCACTGGACCAATGTAACTCGTAGGAACTAACCCCACAGTCGCGGGTCTTTCGATTTGAGAATACGATGATAATTTGCATATTTCTAGACTTAGGCTTAAAAATATTGCGTTAGAAAGTGAAAACTCGAAACAGCCCCCGAACGGCCCCGGCGGTGGCCCCAACACCTACCACGGGACCAATGTAACTCGTAGGAACTGACCACACAACCGTGGTACTCTCGATTTGAGAACTTAGGTATAAAAACATGGCGTGAGAGGGTGAAAACTCGAAATAGACCGCAAATGGCCCCGTGGGTTGCACCTACACCTCCCACGGGACCAATGTAACTCGTAGGAACTGACCACGCAACCGCGGTACTCCCGATTTGAGAATATAATGGTAATTTGCATATTTCTAACTTAGGCATAAAAACATGGATTTAGGGGGAGAAAACTCGAAACAGCCCCCGAATGGCCTCATGGGTGGCACCAACACCTCCCACGGGACCAATGTAGCTCGTGGGAACTAACCACGCAGCCGTGGCACTCCCGGTTTGAGAATAAGACGATAATTTGTATATTTCTAGATTTAGGCATAAAACATGACGTTAGAGGGTGAAAACTAGAAATAACACTCGAACGGCCCCGTGGGTGGCACCAACACCTCCCACGGGACCAATGTAACTCGTAGAAACTGACCGAGCAACCGCGACATTCCCGATTTCAGAATACGATGGTAATTTGCACATTTTTATACTTAGGCATAAAAACATGGCGTTAGAGGGTGAAAGCTCGAGACAACACCCTAACGGCCCTGTGGGTGGCACCTACACCTCCCACGGATTGAATGTAACTCATGGGAACTGACCGCGCAGCCGCGACACTCCCGATTTGAGAATACGAGAGTAATTTTCATACTACTAGACTTAGGCATAAAAACATGGCGTTAGAGGGTGAAAACTCAAAACAACACCCGAACGGCCCCGTGGGTGGCACCAACGCTTCCCACAGGACCAATGTAACTCGTCGGAACTGACCGCACAGCCGCGGCACTCTCGGTTAGAGAATACGATGGTAATTTGTAAATTTTTAGACTTAGGCATTAAAACATAGCGTTAGAGGGTGAAAATTCGAAACAACACCCGAACGGCCCCGTGGGTTGCACCAACACCTCCCACGGGACAAATGTAAGTCGTAGGAACTGAATGCACAGCCGCGACACTCCTGATTTGAGACTACGACTGTAATTTGCATATTTCTGGACATAGGCTTAAAAACATGGTGTTAGAGGATGAAAACTTGAAACAACAACCGAACGGCGCCGTTGGTGGCACCAACGCCTACCGCGGGACCAATGTAACTCGTAGAAACTGACCATGCAACCAAGGTACTCTCGATTTGAGAATATGATGGTAACTTGCATATTTCTAGACTTAGGCATAAAAACATGGCGTTAGAGGGTGAAAACTCGAAACAGCTCCCGAACGGCCCCGTGGGTGGCACCAACACCTCCCACGGGACGAATGTAACTCGTACGAACTAACCATGCAGCCGCAACACTCCCGGTTTGAGAAGATGACAATAATTTGCATAATTCTAGACTTAAGCAAAACATGACGTTAGAGGGTGAACACTCAAAACAACCCTCGAATATCGTCGTGGGTGGCACCAGCACCTCCCACGGGACTAACGTAACTCGTAGGAACTGACCCCGCAGTCGCGGGTCTGCCAGTCTGAGAATATGATGATAATTTGCATATTTTTAGACATAGGCTTAAAAATATGGTGTTAGAGGGTGAAAACTCGAAACAGCAACCGAACGGCCTCGTCGGTGGCACCAACGCCTAACACGGGACCAATGTAACTCATACAACTGACCACTAAGCCACGCTGCTCCCGATTTGAGAATACGGTGGTAATTTGCATATTTCTAGACTTAGGCATAAAAACATGGCGTTAGAGGGAGAAAACTCGAAACAGCCTCCGAACGGCCCCATGCATAGCACCAACACCTTCCATGGGACCAATGTAACTCGAAGGAACTGACCGCGAAGCCACGGCACTTCCAGTTTGAGAATACAATAGTAATTTGCATATTTCTAGACTTAGGCATAAAAACTTGGTTTTAGAGGATGAAAACACGAAACAACACCCGAACGGTCCCTTGGGTGGCACCAACACCTCCCACGGGACCAATGTAACTCGCAGGAACTGATCGCACAGCTGCGATATTCCTAGTTTGAGAATATGACGATAATTTACATATTTCTAGACTTAAGTAAAACATGGCGTTAGAGGGTGAATGCACGAAACAACCCCCGAAGGGCCCAGTGGGTGGCACCAACTCCTCCCACGGGACTAATGTAACTCGTAGGAACTGATCCCGCAGTCGCGGGTCTCCCGGTTTGAGAATACGACGATAATTTGTATATTTCTAGACTTAGGCTTAAAAACATGGCGTTAGAGGGTGAAAACTCGAAACATCCCCCGAATGGCACCGTGGGGGGCACCAACACCTACAACGAGACTAATGTAACTCGTAGGAACTGACCACGCAATCGCGGTACTCCCAGTTTGAGAATACAATGGTAATTTGCATATTTCTAGACTTAGGCATAAAAACATTACGTTAAATGGTGAAAACCCAAAACAGCTCCGGAACGGTCCCGTGGGTGGCACTAACACCTCCCGCGGGACCAATGTAACTCGTAGGAACTAACCGCATAGCTGCGACACTCTCGGTTTGAGAATACGATGGTAATTTACATATTTTTAGACTTAGGCATAAAACATGGCGTTAGAGGGTGAAAACTCGAAACAACACCTGAACAGCCCTACGGGTGGCACCAACACCTCCCACGGGACCAATATAACTCGTAAGAACTGACCGCGTAGCCGTGACACTCCCGATTTGAGAATATGACGGTAATTTGCATATTTCTAGACTTAAGCAAAACATGACATTAGAGGGTGAAAACTCGAAACAACCCCCGAACGGCCCTGGTGGTGGCACCAACACCTCCTACGGGACCAATGTAACTCATAGGAACTGACCCCACAGTCGCGGGTCTCCTAGTTTGAGAATACAATGATAATTTTCATATTTCTAGACTTAGGCTTAAAAACATGGCGTTAGAGGGTGAAAACTCAAAACTGCCCCCGAACGGCCCCGTGGGTGGCACCAACACCTACCACGGGACTAATGTAACTCGTAGGAACTGACCACGCAACCGCGGTACTCTCGATTTGATAATACGACGGTAATTTGCCTATTTCTAGACTTTGGCATAAAAATATGGCGCTAGGGGGTGAAAACTTGAAACAACCACCGAATGGACCCGTGTGTGGCACCAACACCTCTCACGGGACCAATGTAACTCGTAGGAACTGACCGCACAGCCGTGGTACTCCTAATTTGACAATACAACGGTAATTTGTATATTTCTAGACTTAGGCCTAAAAATATGGCGTTACAGGGTGAAACCTCGAAACAAACCCCGAACAGCCCCGTGGGTGGCACCAACACCTCCTACGGGACCAATGTAACTCAT
Organism: Sambucus nigra; assembly: GCA_949130495.1. Taxonomy (NCBI): domain Eukaryota; kingdom Viridiplantae; phylum Streptophyta; class Magnoliopsida; order Dipsacales; family Adoxaceae; genus Sambucus; species Sambucus nigra. The sequence continues at coordinate 163,296,470 of OX422213.1, read as the reverse complement.
AAGAACTTACCGGACTGCCACGACACTCCCGATTTGAGAATACGATGGTAATTTGCATATTTCTATAACTTAAGTAAAACAAGGTCTTAGCGGGTGAAAACTCGAAACAACCCCCGAACGGCCCCGTAAGTGGCACCAACACCTCCCACGGGACCAATGTAACTCGTAGGAACTGACCATGCAACCGCGGTACTCTTGGTTTGAGAATACAATGGTAATTTGCATATTTCTAGAGTTAGGCATAAAAACATGGCATTAGAGGGTGAAAACTCGAAACAACCCCCGAACGGCCCCGTGCGTGGGACCAACACCTCCCACGGGACCAATGTAACTCGTAGTAACTGACCGTGCAGCCGTAGCACTCCCGATTTGAGAATATGATGGTAGTTTGCATATTTCTAGACATAGGCATAAAAATATGGCGTTAGAGGGTGAAAACTCGAAATAACCCCTGAACGACCCCGTGGGAGGCACCAACACCTCCCACGGGACCAATGTAACTCATAGGAATTGACCGCACAGCCACGATACGACCGGTTTAAGAATACGACCGTAATTTGCATAATTCTAGACTTAAGAAAAATATGGCGTTAGAGGGTGAAAGCTCGAAACAAGCCCCGAACGAACCCGCGGGTGGAACCAACACCTCCCACGGGACTAATATAACTCGTAGGAACTGATCTCGCCATCTCGAGTCTCCCGGTTATAGAATACGACGATAATTTATATATTTCTTGACTTAGGGTTAAAAACATGGCGTTAGAGGGTGAAAACTCGAAACAACCCTGCGGGTGGCATCAACACCTATTACGAGACCAATGTAACTCAAAGGAACTAGCCACGCAATAGCGGTACTCCCAATTTTAGAATACAATGGTAGTTTGCATATTTCTAGACATAGGCATAAAAACATGGGGTTAGAGGGTGAAAGACCAAAACATCCCCGGAACGGCCCCATAGGTGGCACCACCACCTCACATGAGACTAATGTAACTCGTAGGAACTGACCACGCAATCGCGGTACTCCCGGTTTGAGAATAGGATGGAAATTTCCATATTTCTAGACTTAGGCATAAAAACATGGCGTTAGAGGGTGAAAACCAAAAACAGGCCCGGAACGGCCCCTTGGGTGGCACCAACACCTCCCATGGGAAAAATGTAACTCATAGGAACTGATCGCGCAGTCACGGAACTCCCGATTTTAGAATACAATGGTAATTTATATATTTCTAGACTTAGGCATAAGAACATGGCGTTAGAGGGTCAAAACTCGAAACAACACCCGAACGGCCCCGTGGGTGGAACCAATACCTTCCACGAGACCAATGTAACTCGTAGTAACTAACCGCGCAGCCGCGACACTCCCGGTTTGAGAAGACGATGGTAATTTGCTTATTTCTAGACTTAAGCAAGACATGGCATTAGAGGGTGAAAACACGAAACAACCCCCGAACGGCCCCGTCGGTGGCACCAACACCTCCCACAGGATCAATGTAACTCGTAGGAACTGATCCCACAATCACGGGTCACCCGGTTTCGGAATATGATGATAATTTTATGTTTCTAGACTTTGGCATAAAAACATGGCGTTAGAGGGTGAAAACTCGAAACAGCCCCCGAACAGCCCCGTCGGTGGCACCAACACCTACCACGGGACCAATGTAACTTGTAGGAACTGACCACGTAATCACGGTGCTCTCGATTTGAGAGTTCGATGGTAATCTACATTTTTCTAACTTAGGCATAAAAATATGGCGTTAGAGGGTGAAAACTAGAAATAACACTTGAACGGCCCCGTGGGTGGCACCAACACCTCCCACGGGACCAATGTAACTAGTAGGAACTGACAGAGCAGCCGTGGCACTCCCATTTTAGAATACGATGATAATTTGCATATTTTTAGACTTAGGCATAAAACATGGCGTTAGAGGGTGAAAACTCAAAACAACACCCGAACGGCCCTGTGGGTGGCACCAACACCTACCACGGGACCAATGTAACTCGTAGGAACTGACCGCGCAGCCAAGACACTCCCAGTTTGGGAATACGACGGTAATTTGCATATTTATAAACTTAAGCAAAACATGGTATTACAGAGTGAAAATTCGAAACAACCCCCGAACGGCCCCGTGGGTGGCACCACCACCTCGCACGGGACCAATGTAACTCGTAGGAACTGACCCCACAATCGCAGGTCTCCCGGTTTGAGAATACGTCGATAATTTGCATATTTCTAGACTTAGGCATAAACCATGGCGTTATAGGGTGAAAACTAGAAATAACAACCGAACGGCCCCGTGCGTGGCACCAACACCTCCCACGGGACCAATGTAACTCGTAGGAACTGACCGCGCAACCAAGACACTCCCGGTTTGAGAATACAACGGTAATTTGCATATTTCTAGACTTAGGCATAAAAATATGACGTTAGAGGGTGAAAGCTCAAAACAACCCCCGAACGGCCCCGTGGGTGGCACCAACACCTCCCACAGGACCAATGTAACTCGTAGGAACTGACCGCGCAATCGCGACACTCCCGATTTGAGAATACGACGATAATTTGTATATTTCTAGACTTAGGCATAAAAACATGGCGTTAGAGGGTGAAAACTCAAAACAACACCCGAACGGCCCCGTGGTGGCACCAACACCTCCCACGGGACCAATGTAACTCGTAGGAACTAACCGCGCAGCCGCGACACTCCCAGTTTGAGAATACGACGGTAATTTCAATAATTCCAGACTTAAGCAAAACATGGCGTTAGATGGTGAAAACATAAAATAACCCCCGAACGGCCACGTGGGTGGCACCAACACCTCCCACGGGACCAATGTAACTCGTAGGAACTGACCCCGCAGTCGCGGGTCTCCCGGATTGAGAATATGATGATAATTTCCATATTTCTATACATAGGCTTAAAAACATGGCGTTAGAGGGTGAAAACTTGAAACAACAACCAAACGGGACCGTCGGTGGCACCAACGCCTACCGCGGGACCAATGTAACTCGTAGGAACTGACCATGCAACCACAGTACTCCCGGTTTGAGAATACGATGGTAATTTGTATATTTCTAGACTTAGGCAAAAAAATGTGACGTTATAGGGTGAAAACTCGAAACAACCCCCGAACGGGCCCGTGGGTGGCACCAGCACCTCCCACGGGACCAATGTAACTCGTTGGAACTGACCCCGCAGTACCGGGTCTCTCGGTTTGAGAATACGATGATAATTTGAATATTTCTAGACTTAGGCTTGGAAACATGGCGTTAGAGGGTGAAAACTCGAAATAGCCCTCGAACGGCCATGTGGGTGACACCAAACCTACCACGGGACCAATGTAACTCGTAGGAACTGATCACGCAATCGCGGTACTATCAATTTGAGAATACTATGGAAATCCACGTATTTCTAGACTTAGGCATAAAAATATGACGTTAGAGGTTGAAAACTCGAAACAACACATGACTGGCCCCATGGGTGGCCCCAACACCTCCCACGGGACCAATGTAACTCGTAGGAATTAACTGCGCAGCTGCGACAGTCCCGATTTGAGAATACGACGGTAATTTCAATAATTCTAGACTTAAGAAAAACATGGCGTTAGATGGTGAAAACATAAAACAACCCCCGAACGGCCACGTGGGTGGCACCAACACCTCTCATGGGACCAAAGTAACTCGTAGGAACTGACCCCGCAGTCGTGGGTCTCTTGGATTGAGAATATGACGATAATTTGCATATTTCTATACATAGGCTTAAAAACATGGCGTTAGAGGGTGAAAACTTGAAACAGCAACCGAACGGCACCGTCGGTGGCACCAACTCCTACTGCGGGACCAATGTAACTCGTAGGAACTGACCATGCAACCATGGTACTCCTGGTTTGAGAATACGATGGTAATTTGCATATTTTTAGACTTAGGCATAAAAACGTGGTGTTACAGGGTGAAAACTCGAAACAACCCCCGAACGGCCCCGTGGGTGGCACCAACACCTCCCACGGGACCAATGTAACTCGTACGAACTGACCGCGCAGTCGCGACACTCCCGGTTTGAGAATATGACGGTAATTTGCATAATTCTAGACTTAAGCAAAACATGGCGTTAGAGGGTGAAAACATAAAACAACCCCCGAACAGCCCCGTGGGTGGCACCAACACCTCCCACGGGACCAACGTATCTCGTAGGAATTGACCCCGCAGTCGTGGGTCTGTCAGTTTAGGAATACGATGATAATTTGCATATTTCTAGACATAGGCTTAAAAACATGGCGTTAGAGGGTGAAAACTCGAAACAACAACCGAACGACCCCGTCGGTGGCACCAACGCCTACCACGGGACCAATGTAACTCGTAGAACTGACCACGCAACCACGGTACTCCCGATTTGAGAATATGGTGGTAATTTACATATTTCTAGACTTAGGCATAAAAACATGGAGTTAGAGGGTGAAAACTCGAAACAGCCTCCGAACGGCCCCGTGCGTAGCACCAACACCTCCCACGGGACCAACGTAACACGTAGGAACTGATCGCGCAACTGCGGCACTCCCGGTTTGGGAATACGACAGTAATTTGCATATTTCTAGACTTAGGCATAAAAACTTGGCTTTAGAGGGTGAAAACTCAAAACAACACCCGAACGGCCCAGTGGGTGGCACCAACACCTCCCACGGGACCAATGTAACACGCAGGAACTGATCGTACAGCCGCGACACTCCTAGTTTGAGAATACAATGATAATTTGTATATTTCTAGACTTAAGCAAAACATGGCATTAGAGGGTGAATGCTCGAAATAACCCCCGAACGGCCCAGTGGGTGGCACCAACTCCACCCACGGGACTAATGCAACTCGTACGAACTGAACCCGCAGTCGCGGGTCTCCCGGTTTGAGAATACGATGATAATTTGCATACTTATAGACTTAGGCTTAAAAACATGGCGTTAGAGGGTGAAAACTCAAAACAGCCCCCGAACGTCCCCGTAGGTGGCACCAACACCTACAACGGGACCAATGTAACTTATGGGAACCGACCACGCAACTGCGGTACTCCCGATTTTAGAAGATGATGGTAATTTGAATATTTCTAGACTTAGGCATAAAAACATTACGTTAGAGGTTAAAAACCCAAAACAGCCCTGGAACGGCCCCGTGGGTTGCACCAACACCTCCCACGGAACCAATGTAACTCGTAGGAACTGACCGCGTAGCCACTACACTCTCGGTTTGAGAATACGATGGTAATTTGCATACTTCTAGACTTAGGCATAAAAACATGGCGTTAGAGGGTGAAAACTCGAAACAACACCTGAACGGCCCTACGGGTGGCACCAACACTCCCACGGGACCAATATAACTCGTAAGAACTGACCGCGTAGCCGCGACACTCCCGATTTGAGAATATGACAGTAATTTGCATATTTCTAGACTTAAGCAAAACATGACATTAGAGGGTGAAAACTCAAAACAACCCCCGAACGGCCCTGGTGGTGGCACCAACACCTCCTACGGGACCAATGTAACTCATAGGAACTGACCCCACAGTCGCGGGTCTCCTAGTTTGAGAATACGATGATAATTTTCATATTTCTAGACTTAGGCTTAAAAACATGGCGTTAGAGGGTGAAAACTCAAAACTGCCCCCGAACGGCCTCGTGGGTGGCACCAACACCTACCACGGGACTAATGTAACTCGTAGGAACTGACCCCGTAACCGCGGTACTCTCGATGTGAGAATACAATGATAATTTGCCTATTTCTATACTTAGGCATAAAAATATGGCGTTAGGGGGTGAAAACTCGAAATAGCCCCCGAACGTCCCGTCGGTGGCACGAACACCTCCCACGGGACCAATGTAACTCGTAGGAACTGACTGCATAGCCGTGGTACTCCTAATTTGATAATACGATGGTAATTTGTATATTTCTAGACTTAGGCATAAAAATATGGCGTTACAGGGTGAAAACTCGAAACAACATTCGAACAGCCCCGTGGGTGGCACCAATACCTCCTACGGGACCGATGTAACTCATAAGAACTGATCCACTTCCGCGACACTCCCGATTTGAGAATACGATGGTAATTTGTATATTTGTAGACTTAAGCAAAACATGGTTTTAGAGGGTAAAAACTCGAAATAACCCCCCAACGGCCCCGTGGGTGGCACCAACACCTCTCTCGTTACCAATGTAACTCGTTGGAACTGACCCCGCAGTCGCGGGCTCCGGGTTTGACAATACGATGATAATTTGCATATTTCTAGACTTTGGCTTAAAAACATGGTGTTAGAGGGTGAAAACTCGAAACAGCCTTCGAACCGCCCCGTAGGTGTCACCAACACCTACCACAAGACTAATGTAACTCATAGGAACTGACCACGCAACCGCGGTACTCTCGGTTTGAGAATACAATGGTAATTTACATATTTCTAGAGTTAGGCATAAAAACATGGCATTAGAGGGTGAAAACTCAAAACAGCCCCCGAACGGGACCTATGTAACTCGTAGTAACTGACCGTGCAGCCGTAGCACTCCCGATTTGAGAATACGATGGTAATTTGCATATTTATAGACATAGGCATAAAAACATGGCGTTGGAGGGTGAAAATTCGAAGCAACCCCTGAACGATCCCATGGGTGGCACCAACACCTCCCACGAGACTAATGTAACTCATAGGAATTGACCGCACAACCGCGACACTCCCGGTTTAAGAATACGACGGTAATTTGCATATTTCTAGACTTAAGCAAAATATGGCGTTAGAGTGTGAAAACTCAAAACAACCCCCGAACGGACCCGCGAGTGGAACCAACACCTCCCACGGGACTAATATAACTCGTAGCAACTGATCTCGCCGTCTCGGGTCTCCCGGTTACAGAATACGACCATAATTTGCATATTTCTAGATTTAGGCTTAAAAACATAGCGTTAGAGGGTGAAAACTCGAAACAACCCTGCGGGTGGCACCAACACCTATTACGGGACCAATGTAACTCGTAGGAACTTACCACGCAACCACGGTACTCCCGGCTTCAGAATATGATGGTAATTTGCATATTTCTAGACATAGGCATAAAAACATGGCGTTAGAGGGTGAAAGCCCAAAATAACCCCGGAACGGGCCCATAGGTGGCACCACCACCTCCCACGAGACCAATGTAACTCGTAGGAACTAACCATGCAACTTCGGTACTCCCGGTTTGAGAATACAATGGAAATTTGCATATTTCTCAACTTAGGCATAAAAACATGGCGTTGGAGGGTAAAAAACAAAAATAGCCCCGGAACGGCCCCGTGGGTGGCACCAACACCTCCCATGGGACCAATGAAACTCATAGGAACTGATTGTGCAGTCGCGTCACTCCCGTTTTGAGAATACAATGGTAATTTACATATTTTTAGACTTAAGCATAAGAACATGGCGTTAGAGGGTCAAAACTTGAAACAACACCCGAACGGCCCCGTGGGTGGCACCAACACCTTCCACGGGACCAATGTAACTCGTAGGAACTGACCGCGCAGACGCGACACTCCCGGTTTGAGAAGACGATGGTAATTTGCATATTTCTAAACGTAAGCAAGACATGGCATTAGAGGGTGAAAACACGAAACAACCCCCGAACGGCCCCATAGGTGGCACCAACACCTCCTACGAGACCAATGTAACTCATAGGAACTGACCCCACAGTCGCGGCACTCCCGGTTTGAGAATACGATGATAATTTTATGTTTCTAGACTTTGGCATAAAAACATGGCGTTAGAGGGTGAAAACTCGAAATAGCCCCCGAACGGCCCCGTGGGTGGCACCAACACCTACCACGGGACCAATGTAACTCGTAGCAACTGACCATGTAATCACGGTCTTGTCGGTTTGAGAATACGACGGTAATCTGTATATTTCTAACTTAAGCATAAAAACATGGCGTTAGAGGGTGAAAACTCGAAACGCCCCTGAACGTCCCCGTGTGTGCACCAACACCTCCGACGGGACCACTGTAACTCGTAGGAACTGACCGCGCAGCCGTGGCACTCCTATTTTAGAATACGATGATAATTTGCATATTTCAAGACTTACGCAAAACATGGTTTTGGAGGGTGAAAACTCGAAACAACCCCCAAACGGCCCCGTGGGTGGCACCACCACCTCTCACGGGACCAGTGTAACTCGTAGGAACTGACCCCACAGTCGCAGATCTCCCGCATTGAGAATACATTGATAATTTGTATATTTTAATACTTAGGCATAAAACATGGCGTTAGAGGGTGAAAACTAGCAATGACACCCAAACGGCCCGGTGGGTGGCACCAACACGTCCCACGGGACCAATGTAACTCATAGAAATTGACCGCGCAGCCAAGACACTCCCGGTTTGAGAATACGACGGTAATTTGCATATTTCTAGACTTAGGCATAAAAATATGGCGTTAGAGGGTGAAAACTCAAAACATCCCCCGAACGGCCCCGTGGGTGGCACCAACACCTCCCACGGGACCAAAGTAACTCATAGGAACTGACCGCGCAGTCGTGGCACTCCCATTTTAGAATACGATTATAATTTGCATAATTTTAGATTTAGGCATAAAACATGGCGTTAGAGGGTGAAAACTCAAAACAACACCCGAACGGCCCTTTGGGTGGCACCAACACCTACCAGGGGACCAATGTAACTCGTAGGAACAGACTGCGCAGCCAAGACACTCCCAGTTTAAGAATACGATGGTAATTTCATTATTTCTAGACTTAAGGAAAACATGGTATTGGAGGGTGAAAACTCGAAACAACCCCCGAACGGCCCCCTGGGTGGCACCACCACCTCCCACGGGACCAATGTAACTCGTAGGAACTGACCCCACAGTCGCAGGCCTCCCGGTTTGAGAATACGTCGATAATTTGCATATTTCTAGACTTAGGCATAAAACATGGCGTTAGAGGGTGAAAACTAGAAATAACACCCGAACGGCCCCATGGGTGGCACCAACACCTCCCAGGGGACTAATGTAACTCGTAGAAATTGACCGCACAGCCAAGACAATCCCGGTTTGAGAATACGATGGTAATTTGCATATTTATGGACTTAGGCATAAAAATATGGCGTTAGAGGGTGAAAACTCAAAACAACACCCGAACGGCCCCGTGGGTGGCACCAACACCTCCCACGGGACCAATGTAACTCATAGGAACTGACCGCGCAACCGCGACACTCCCGATTTGAGAATACGATGATAATTTGCCTATTTCTAGACTTAGGCATAAAAACATGGCGTTAGAGGGTGAAATTTCGAAACAACACCCGAACGGCCCCTTGGGTGGCACCAACACCTCCTACGGGACCAATGTAACTCGTAGGAACTAATCGTGCAGCTGCGATACTCCCGGTTTGAGAATACGATGGTAATTTGCATAATTTTAGACTTAAGAAAAACATGCCGTTAGAGAGTGAAAACACAAAACAACCGTCGAACGGCTACGTGGGTGGCACCAACACCTCCCACGGGACCAACGTAACTCACTGGAACTGACCCCGCAGTCGCGGGTCTCCCGGATTGAGAATATGACGATAATTTGCATATATCTAGACATAGGCTTAAAAACATGGCGTTTGAGGGTGAAAATTTAAAACAGTAACCGAATAGCCCTGTCGGTGTCACCAACGCCAACCACGGGACCAATGTAACTCGTATGAACTGACCATGCAACCACGGTACTCCCGGTTTGAGAATACGATGGTAATTTGCATATTTCTAGACTTAGGCATAAAAACATGGCGTTAGAGGGTGAAAACTCGAAACAGCCCCCGAACGGCCCCGTGGGTGGTTCTAACACCTCCCACGGGACCAATATAACTCGTAGGAACTGACCGCGCAGTCGCGACACTCCCGGCTTGAGAATACGATGGTAATTTGCATAATTCTAGACTTAAGCAAAACATGGCGTTAGAGGGTGAAAACTCAAAACAACCCCCGAACAGCCCCGTGGGTGGCACCAACACCTCCCACGGGACCAACGTATCTCGTAGGAACTGACCCCGCAGTCGTGGGTCTGTCAGTTTAGGAATACGATGATAATTTGCATATTTCTAGACATAGGCTTAAAAACATGGCGTTAGAGGGTGAAAACTCGAAACAACAACCGAACGACCCTGTCGGTGGCACCAACGCCTACCACGGGACCAATGTAACTCATAGAACTAGAACTGACCACGCAACCACGGTACTCCCGGTTTGAGAATACGATAGTAATTTGCATATTTCTTGACTTAGGCATAAAAACTTGACTTTAGAGGGTGAAAACTCGAAACAACACCCGAACGGCCCCGAGGGTGGCACCAACACCTCCCACGGGACCAATGTAACTCAGAGGAACTGACCACGCAACCGCGATACACCCAGTTTGAGAATACGATGGTAAATTGCATATTTCTAGACATAGGCATAAAAACATGGCGTTAGAGGGTGAAAACTCGAAATAGCCCCCGAACGTCCCCGTGGGTGGCACCAACACCTCCCACGGGACCAATGTAACTCGTAGAAACTAAGCACGCACCCGCGACACTCCCGTTTGAGAATACGATGGTAATTTGCATATTTATAGACTTAGGCATAAAAACATGGCGTTAGAGGGTGTAAACGCGCAATAACCCCCGAACGGCCCCGTGGGTGGCACCACCACCTCCCATGGGACCAATGTAACTCATAGGAACTGACCGTGCAGCCGTGAAACTCTCAGTTTTAGAATACGATGATAATTTGCATATTTCTAGACTTAGGCTTAAAAACATGGCGTTAAAGAGTGAAAACTCGAAATTGCCCCCGAACGGCCCCGTGGGAGGCACCAACACCTACCATGGGACTAATGTAACTCGTAGGAACTGACCACGCAACCGCAGTACTCTCGATTTGAGAATACGACGGTAATTTTCCTATTTCTAGACTTAGGCATAAAAATATGGCGTTAGGGGTGAAAACTCGAAACAACCCCCGAATGGCCCCGTGGGTGGCACCAACACCTACAACGGGACCAATGTAACTCGTAGGAACAGACCACGCAACCGCGATACTCCCAGTTTGAGAATACGATGGTAATTTATATATTTCTAGACTTAGGCATAAAAACACGGCGTTAGAGGGTGAAAACTCAAAATAGCTCCGTGGGTGGCACCAACACCTCCCACGGGACCAATGTAACTCGTAGGAACTGATCGCGCAGCTGCCGCACTCCCGATTTGAGAATACGACAATAATTTATAGATTTCTAGTCTTATGAAAAACATGAGATTAGAGGGTGAAAACTCGAAACAACCTCCGAACGGCCCCGTGGGTGGCACCAACACCACCCACGGGACCAATGTTACTCGAGGGAACTGACCCCGCGATCGCGGGTCTCCCGGTTTGAGAATACAATGATAATTTGCATCTTTCTAGACTTAGGCTTAAAAATATGACGTTAGAGGGTAAAAATACGAAACAGCCCCCGAACGGCCCCGTGGGTGGCACCAACACCTACCATGAGTCCAATATAACTTATAGGAACGGACCACGCAATCGCGATACTCCCAGTTTGAGAATACGATGGTAATTTATATATTTCTAGACTTAGGCATAAAAACACGGCGTTAGAGGGTGAAAACTCAAAATAACCCCATGGGTGGCAGCAACACCTCCCACGGGAACAACGTAACTCGTAGGAACTGATCGCGCAGCTGCGGCACTCCCGATTTGAGAATACGACGATAATTTACATATTTCTAGTCTTAAGCAAAACAGGGCATTAGAGGATGAAAACTCGAAACAACCCCCAAACGGCCCCGTGGGTGGCACCAACACCACCCAAGGGACCAATGTTACTCGAGGGAACTGACCCCGTGATCGCGGGTCTTCCGGTTTGAGAATACGATGATAATTTGCATATTTCTAGACTTAGGGTTAAAAATATGACGTTAGAGGGTAAAAACTCAAAACAACCCCTGAACGGCCCCGTGGGTGGCACCAACACCTACCATGAGTCCAATATAACTTGTAGGAACGGACCACGCAACCGCGATATTCCCAGTTTGAGAATACGATGGTAATTTATAAATTTCTAGAATTAGGCATAAGAACATGGCGTTAGAGGGTGAAAACTAAAAATAGCCGCCGAACGGCCCCGTCGGTGGCACCAACACCTTTTACAGAACTAATGTAACTCGTAGGAACTGACCGCGCAGCCGTGACACTCTCGATTTGAGAATACGAAGGTAATTTGCATATTTCTAGTCTTAAGCAAAACATGGCATTAGAGGGTTAAAACTTGAAACAACCCCCGAACAGCCCCGTGGGTGGCACCAACACCACCCGCGGGACCAATGTAACTCTTAGGAACTGACCCCATGATCGCGGGTCTCCCGGTTTGAGAATACGATGATAATTTGCAAATTTCTAGACTTAGCCTTAAAAACATGACGTTAGAGGGTGAAAAATCGAAACAGCCCCCGAACGGCCCGATGGGTGGCACCAACACCTACCACGAGACCAAAGTAACTCGTAGGAACTGACCACGCAACCGTGATACTCCAATTTGAGAATACGACGGTAATTTGCATATTTCTAGACATAGGCATAAAAACATGGCGTTAGAGGGTCAAAACTCAAAATAGCCCCCGAACGGCCCCGTGGGTGGCACTAACACCTCCCACGGGACCAATGTAACTCGTAGGAACTAAGCGCACAGCCGCGACACTCCCAGTTTGAGAATACAATGGTAATTTGCATATTTATAGACTTAGGCATAAAAACATGGCGTTAGAGGGTGAAAATGTGAAGCAACCCCCGAACGGCCCCGTGGGTGGCACCGCCACCTCCCATGGGACCAATGTAACTCATAGGAACTGACCGTACAGCCGCGATACTCTCAATTTGATAATACGACGATAATTTGCATATTTCTAAACTTAGGCATGAAAACATGTCGTTAGAGGCTGAAAACTCGAAACAACCCCCGAACAGCCCCGTGGGTGGCAACAACACCTACAACGGGACCAATGTGACTCATAGGAACTGACCACGCAACTGTAGTACTCCCAGTTTTAGAATACGATTGTAATTTGCGTATTTCTAGACGTAGGCATAAGAACATGACGTTAGAGGGTCAAAAATCGAAACAACACCTGAACGGCCCCGTGGGTGGCACCAACACCTTCCACGGGACCAATGTAACTCATAGGAACTGACCGCATAGCCGCGACACTCCCGATTTGAGAAGACGATTGTAATTTGTATATTTCTAGATTTAGGCATAAAAACATGAAGTAAGAGGGTGAAAACTCGAAACAACACCCGAACGGCCCCGTGGGTGGCTTTAACACCTTCCACGGACCAATGTAACTCTTAGGAACTGACCGCACAGCCGCGATACTCCCGGTTTGAGAAGACAACGGCCATTTGCATATTTCTTGACTTAAGCAAAACATGGCATTGAAGGGTGAAAACTCGAAACAACCCCCGAACGGCCCGGTGGGTGGCACTAACACCTCCCACGGGACCAATGTAACTCGTAGGAACTGACCTCAGAGTCGCAGGTCTCCCGGTTTGAGGATACGATGATAATTTTCATATTTATACACTTAGGCTTAAAAACATGGCGTTAGAGGTTGAAAATTGGAAACAGCCCCCGAACGGCCCCGTCGGTGGTACCAACACATACCACGGGACCAATGTAACTCGTAGGAACTGACCATGCAGCCGCGGGACTCCCAATTTGAGAATACGACAGTAATTTGCATATTTCTAGACTTAGGCATAAAAATATTGATATGTTGATAATTTTAATTTATATATGTAATTTTTCAGCTTGATTAATTTTTTTGTAAAGCTACTTGGTTACTGATATTTTTTTTTTGTATCCTTTCATTTTGTAGGATTTTTGCACGCGGAACAATTAAAAGAGGAAATGGTTTACAACATGAAGATTGTTTATATGTTGTGGACATTCAGGATTTTATTTTTTTATGTGTTACAGCCGTGCGGGCTTTTATTGTTTAGTTTTCTGGCCGTGCGGGCTTTTATAATTTGGTAGTTGAATTTTATGGTCGTGCAGGCTTTATAATAAGTAGGTTTTACATTTATAGGTTTTGGAATGTCAAGAAAATAGAGGAAACTCTTCCCAATTTTTTTTGGTCTGTGAATTATTAAGACGTGTAATATTTTTAAGTTTGTATATATATTTTTTTATTAACAACGTTCTCCATTCGCAATTTGTGAGTTTTTTTTTATTGTTTTGCTAATAATAAATATTTGTAGCACCTCGTACGCGTCCAACGTTACACGTAGCAACTGACGGTGCACTCACAGGACCCCTAATTTTAGGATTGGACCCAAAAAATACATTTTTTTAAAATTATAGTTAAATATGGTCATGGACTTTGTCCATGACCATTTTTATTTTTTTCGTCATGCATAAAAATGGTCGCAGCCAAAGTCCGCGACTATTTTTTTTTAAATTTTTTTTGTCACGATCATGAGTCGCGAACTTTGGCCGCGACCAATTTGTCACGATTGTGGGTCACGGGTGAGGGTCGCGACCAAATTTTTTTATACTTTTTTTGTCACGGTTGTGGGTCGCGAACTTTGGCCGAGACCAATTTGTCACGGTTGTGGGTCATGGATTAGGGCCGCGACCAATTCTTTTTTTATTTTTTTGTCACGGTTATGGGTTGCGAACTTTGGCCGTGACCAATTTGTCACGGTTGTGGGTCACGGATGACGGGCGTGACCCGTCACGACATGGGTCACGGCCTAAGTCCGCGACCATCTGTCGTGACCCCTCTCGGCCGTGACCATTTTTTTGTCATGGACTTGGGCCACGACCCACGAAAAAGGTCACGTCCAAAATGGTCACGGACCAAGTTCGCGACCCACAACTTTGGTCAGGGATTTTGGCTGTGACCAATCGCTAGTTTTGGTGTAGTGTATATATATAGATAAATACATATTTTCACATGCAAGTAGTTGTAGCGTGTGAGTGTTCTTTCTACCATTCATTTTTATACTGCATTTGTATAAATTCTCACTTTGCATTTGGCTATCATCCCTCCTTTTTGTTACGTGTTCCTTATTTTTAGAACATTATACAAGCAAGTAGTTATTTGCTCTTATGATTAGTAGCACTATTTACTTGGCCTCGGGGGCACTTCCCTTGGGTCCTATCACGTAGTTTGATGAAAGATGGAATCACATGCTAATAAGAGTAACGTTAAATATTAGTAAAATTGGATTATAAATATTATTTAGGTTGTTTCATTGCACTTCACATTTAACATACGAACCAGGTCGGAATGAACCTTTATTAATCCTTAAATCTAGGTCAAGGTGTTACAGTCAAAGTCTCTGTGGCACTGCGCCTAATAAAATACCAGGTGATCAGTCCTATATAAAATTAAACAGGAATCTCATCTAGTTCATTCTTACCATCACTATCGATTTTTTTTTAAAACTTACTGAAAAGGATAGGCCCCCGATTCTTAAAACCATTTATACTTCAAAAAGTAAAAAATTCCTTCTTAGATGTGGAAGCCTGAGATGGTTCAAATTAAACGAATTAAAAAATTCAATTCTTTTACAAATTAAAATAAAACCAAGTGAAATATGATGGAACACACACACAATTTTGATTTCACATAAACACAATTAATTAACCCAAGTCCTAGAAATTTGCCTAAGTCATATTTTCCATTTAATCAAATTAGGCCAAACCAGAATTTTAACAAATTAAATTAATGACTTGAGTTAACTACTCATTAACCAATATTTAATTTAGCACCCAATTAGACAAGTAGTGATTAAACCAAATTTTATCTTTTTACCTAAGCATGCGCTCTAGGTGATATAGCAATATAAAATTAAACAATGAATCACTACGCCGCGATGTACGAGGAAAAACTCATAACGGGAAAAAATCTCGGACGGCCCTAGCCTTAAGTCCACTAAGTATGGATTTACAAATTATAAGATAGATGACTTACTTCCTCGACTCGACCCCTTACAATCCTTGACGCGTCTTCTTGTAAACACCCCCGCCTAGTAGACAACCCCGTAGCTCCACCGGAATCTCGGTCACACCAATGAGACATAGGTACACTGTCAACCACACATGGCGCCTTTCACCATGTGAGAATGCCTCAGCAAAAAAACTCTTCTTCTTTGAGGGATTTAGAAGGAAACCCAAATAATCTCTTCAATGCGGTAGAGAAAACCTAGTGCCAAACACTCCAAGCAAGATGTATATATATTGAAACTTGGATAAACAAACTTTGGGTGAAAACTAGAGTGTTAAATTTTTTTATCAAAAAATTAGACACTCAAACACATGAACTTTTATTTGGAAAGATGAACACTCAAAAACTCTCTCTAGGATTTGGAATAGTATGAAAAGTTAAGTGGAAAAAGTTGGTTCCCGCACATATTAAGTCTGCCCAAAAAGGTAGCGGGAAAATTAGTGGGAAAGTGGAAAAGTGGGAAAAACTGCTCAATTAAACTGTTCCTGCCAAAACTCGTTCGAACGAGATTTTCATTCGAACGAAGTCTCGTTCGAACAAGCCTTCTAATGAAGTTACAATGTGAACTCGTTAGAAATCTCGTTGGAAATCTCGGTCGAACATCATGTTCATTTGAATGACACTTCGAACGACATTCCAGTAGCCAATGTGGGAACTCGTTGGAAAACTCGTTCGAACGACATTATTGTTCAAATGACAAACTCGTTCAAACGACAATTCGAACAACTTCCAAAAAGTTGAAAAAATGAGTTTTAGCCCAGAAACTGTATATACTTTATTTTAAAGTTTTAATAAAATGTTTCTGAAAAATAAACAACAGTTTAAACTAAAAGTTCATCCAATATAAAATGTTCCAAGCTCCTATATATATATATATATATATATATTAAAATGCATTCATACCTTAGGAGTAATGGAACCATATTGATGATGTTGAAACGAGACACTTTAAACTCGTCACTTTGATGAATCTTTAAACTTGGCCGCTACGTCTTCAACTTTAGTATGTCATAGTTTTGAAGGATGGTCAATAACTCTATCCTATGACTCAATCGTTTTTGTCTGGAATTGAGCCAAAAGTACAAAGGACTCAATTGGAAATTTGTGTCCTTACAAATCTCCTCCTTTGGCTATTCCGGGACAAAAACTAAACAAAAAATCCTAAAGGGTCGTCAAGCTCACTAGACTCAAAAACATCCCACCTAAAATAAAGAGTACAATGCTTGACTTAAACAACCCAAAGATCAATACACTACAACAAATCTGGCCATTTGTCAAGGTCATTGACCTTGACAAATCCAACTTGTCAAGGTCAATGACCGTGACATTTCGAGGCGAGACAACTTTTTTTATCACGGTCATTGACCTTGACACAAAACTCGTGTTTTGTGTCATGATCGTGTCAAAGTCAATGACAGTGACACGTTTGTCACGGTTATAAACCATGAGAAAGCCGTGACCCCTCTTGCCCAGAATTGTCACGGTCAATAACCGTGACACATCCGTGACAAAATTGTCACGGACGTGTCACGGTCAATGACCGTGACAATTCTGGGTAGAATTTAAAAAGAATCTGCTGGGCAGTATGGCCACTGCCACAGCCCAGCAGTATATTTGTACCTGTTATAGCAACGTTGTACCTGTTCCAAACATCATATATCCAACACAAACTAAAGATAATGCAAATATATATTCATGACGATATAATCCAAATATTCAAAGTAAAAATAATATACATGACGATATAATCAAAATATAATTAAAATGGACAAACTTAAAAATAATGTTACTACATGTCTTGGATAAAACTGAGGAGGTGAGTAGGCCACACGACATATGAATTGACGCACCCACTAATATACGTCGTGCCGCATTGTTCGCACAACCACAATAGGGAGTTCTCCTTCCCGGGTATGACATGCGTGACGAGCAGCCTGGACTCCATCTCTTGAAGCACACGTCCATGGACTATTCCACCCTCGACGATATTTGGGTCCCTCAACCCCCGCCCTATCCGCTGGCCATCAAATACGTCCAATATGAACACGCTCGGCCAACCAAGTGTCGACAATGGTCTGTTGAAGGGCGCCAAATAGGGAAGTGGATCGTCGAAGTACGAACGTGTCGGTGATGAAGCAGCGAGGTCCACAACCTCGTCATCCTGCGCCTCGTCCTTCCGCACCTCCTCCTCCACCGCCTTCTCCTTCTCCTTCCCTTTCCCTTTCCCTTTACGGTCTCCACCCAACGTACGCTTCATGAATGCGTACATATCTTGGATCGTCGCCTCCAAACGGGACAGCTTCGCGTCGTGTGAATCCACCGTTCCTTCCAACCCGGTGTCGCTCATCTCCAATCCGATGATCCTAGATTTGGCCACCCGCGAGCTCACTCCCCTTGTCCTCCCCTTGCGATCAGAGCCAAGCCCTTGGCTGAGTGCGTCTGTGGACAAAGATGCCTTGTCGGCATCAGACTGCGACTCATGCACTTCCTTAAGCTTTGCCTAAAACGACAAAAAGCACATGATTAGTAAAATAAGTAAACTAAAAAATTATAACGTAATTAACAATTATTAAACTGTCGGATTACTTACAATCGTGGCTGCGACGCTCGGGGACACCTCCTTGTCCTTCCCCTTCTTCGTCCGAAGAGCCACATAAGTATCGAGCCTATGTGGCTTAACCCCTGGCCCACTCCCTACCCCTGAAATAAAATAAAGTAATGTAAAATTAGTATCGGCCCCGCAAAGTAAAATAATGAAGAATAATATATTTCTGTAGTTATAGATAAATTAAATCTTACCTGCATCCTATGCTCCACCTCAGCGTAAGAGGTCCGGTCGGAGTAGTGCACGTCCGTCTTTTTAGCCCGATTTTCCCTCCCCGATTGGCGAGATGCCAATTGTCGATCCTCGATCTCATTGTCAATGAACTTTTGCCATTGTGCCAATGAGATCGGCTCCTTGGGCGGGACGGATCCGGGCCATTGTATAATGGACTCTCGTGTTTTCCCAAAGTACCGTGTCCGCAAATTTTTCTTCCACGTCTTGTGTTGCTCCCTCAACGGCTCCAAGACGGAATCGCGTAGCTTTGGATCCAAGTTGAATTGTTCCTGACCAACAAATACAATGTTAGTTGCGAATAAATATAAATATAAATATAAATATAAATATGAAATTGAAATTGAAATATTACCTGTAGTGCCGCACAAACAGCTAACTTGAGCTCATATGGCACCTCCTTCCAACTCATAAACCCCGGGCTGATGACCGTCTTTAGCAGCTCGAGGGATCTCGCTAATAGCTCCGACTTGTTCTCGACGGTAATCCAAAATTTTCCATATTTGGGGAGCCTAGGGGCGGAGGAGCCCTCGTCGCCTCCGCTACCACCGAACCTAGACGACATCATCATATACAACATCATCATCTTCGCCTTAACATCTGAAGGAGACATTTTTGCTGTAAAAAAAATGTTATTAGTACAGATAAAAAAAAATGTTAATAGTACACATACACACACACACCTACCCCACCCGCCACGCACACACGCACACACCTACGCACACACACACCCCCACCCCCACCTCCACCCCCCACAAATTATAACAAAATATTATCAGCTCCCCCACCACACCCCACCCCCACTACCCCCTCCCCCACCATACACACACATATACACATACAATTGGCAATTGGCAACATTTTGTGTATGGATTCTAACTAATGATGTTCCTAAAAAAAATGTTAATAGTACACATACACACACCCCTACCCCACCCGCCACGCACACACGCACACACCTACGCACACACACACACACACACCCCCACCCCCTGCCCCCCGCCACACACATACACACACATATACACATACCCCACCCCCTCCCCCTCCCCCCGCCACGCACACACGCACATCTACGCACCTACGCACGCACACACGCACACCTACGCACCACGACCGTGACAACTATATATATTGTTTATCAATAAAATTATCAAGGGTTTTACCTAATTGAATTAATTTCATGAATAAAATTATTATCAATTTAAATGAAAATATCAATTATTATCCAATACTTTTGAATGAAATATTTATTTTGAATGAAAATATCAATTATTATCCAACTATTATCAATTATTTATTTTGAATGTAAATAATATCCAAAAATATAAATGTAAATAATATTCAAAACCCCACCCACCCCCACCCCCACCCCCTCCTGATGTTTATTATTTTCACAATGTTCTTACAATATTTGTTGATGAACTATGTGGGAGTATAACCCATATTGAATTATAAAGTAAAAATCTATAAAATTGATGTCTACTTTTAGTGTTGTGTATATATGTTAGTTGATGCCTTTATATTTTTAGCCTAATTAGATTCTAAGGTTATCTCAATTTATATTTTTCTTTTTCTATCTTAGAATTTTGAGATTCTAAGGTTGATGACTATTTTTTATCTTGAGATTCTATATTATAACGTATGTATAAGTTCCGTCAATAACATTTCGTTTCAATTTTGTAATATTATGTTTTTTTCAAATATTTTAAAAGTTATTAAATGGGTGCCCCACCCCCACCCCCTGCCCCCTCCCCCCGCCACACACCTACACAGACACCCCACCCCACCCCACCCCCTGCCCCCCTCCACCACCCCCTCCCCCACCACACACAACCACACACATATATACACAGATATACACACACATATACACATACACACGCACACACCCCGCCCTGCCCCCACCCCGCCCCACCCCCTACCCCCACCCTGCCCCACCCCCCACACACGGACACACATACACACATATATATATACACATACACACATAAATATACACACAAACATATATATAAATGGAAGAGAGTGAGAGAGAGAGAAAATCGACCTGAAAGTAGAGAGAGAGAGGGAGAGAGAGAGCAGCGTCGAGAGAGAGAGAGAGGGAGGGAACGACGGTAGGGAAAAAAGAAGCGGGTAGGGTTTTAGCTCCAAATATTATCACGGTCGTGTCAAGGTCATTGACCGTGACAAGTCCGTGACAAGTAAATTTGTCACGGACTTGTCACGGTCAATGGCCGTGACAATTAGTTGTCACGGTCGTGTCAAGGTCAATGACCGTGACATAAAACGCGTGTTTTTTGTCACGGTCAATGACCTTGACAAGGCTGGCCGGCTGAAAGGTGACAATTTGCCCATTTTGGTGTAGTGATATCTTTGCCTGATGATGAACGTTGCGATATAGAAGAATTCCTGCACACTTAAGCAAACTTTCAAACTCATATGGAATATCAAGAATATTAAATTCAATTAAAATAAATAATCCCCCTAAATTACTTCTCCCCTTTATCAACTATGATCAACTTAAGAAGATAGTGACTCCCCCTAAGTTAAATCTCCCCCAAACTAAGATACAATTACAATAGGATTAGATACCATATCTCCCCCTATCATTGTCTCCCTTTTTATTCAGGAATAGACAAAGGCTAAAGAATCAAAACATTAACTTATCTTCCCCAATTAAAGCATATACACCCTCTAAACTAAGCAAGGGATAAATAGAATGAGATAACAAGCTAAAAACATGCAATTTCGCATAAAGTGATGAGAACATTAAAGCACATGGGCAACAAAATCATAACTAATCCAACAAATAATAATGGATACCAACTAAGATGCAAGAAACAGATACCAATATGATACATAAAGTATTAAGCATGTGATATCAACAAAGAATGTAACAAAATAGATACCAATTATGAATTAAAGCATAGCTGGACTAGAAATCAAGGCAAAGACCAAATAAACACATATCAAATATATGTATACATAATATATACCAAATAGACTCAAGTACACATATATAGATATAAACACACAAATGACACAAAATAAGATAATCTTTTCACACTCGTATGGCAAAAATGTGTCATATGGAAACGGAAGTGTTGGGGTGTGAACTAGTAACAATTAAACTTAGACCCAATCACTTAAACATGTTCATGGAGTTCTCAATTGATTGCAAACTTCATCACATTTGAATATAACCTCATGGGACAATATAGATTGAACTCAATGAACAAACATACACAATGCATACAAGCCTAGACTTTTGATGATTCTACAAACCAATAGAGTCATGACATTGAAAGTACAACTAGGATAAACGGACATTGTGCAAACCATTGATATACCATCCAATCTCCCTCAATAAGCATACATTTATTTTGAATGAATATATCAATCAAGCATAGGCCTTGGCAATTATTTTTGTTTGTAATGCCATATTTTCTTTTAGGCCTTTGCACCACGTATTTCTTTTAGGTCCAAACAAACGGTGGCTTACTATTCACAAAGGATACTAAATCCTTTCGGAGACCTTCCCCGTGAACATTTATATATAACATTTTTATAACTCACACAAAACTTACGTGCAATGGATTTTGACATGTACTAGTCCTCCTAGTTCACAAATATGTAGGTGACAAGATTGGTAGGAGAACACCTCACAAAGCTCAAATATAACATGTGACAATTAAATTTCAAAAGATCTTGTGCATGTGTGAATTGGGGCATATAAAAATAGAATCCAATTAATCAACACAAAATCCAACTACTCTATATAAGAATGATAAAGAACATAATAAGGATTGACAATCTAAACCAAAAGTTCTAGCCACATGGAAGCGTAAAAGATGGGATTCAAAAACAAGTATATGCCACATAAAGTGTGTCAAACTAAAATACACACAAAAAAATCTTTTTGAATTTTTGAAATTGTTAACCAAAAATAAAAATATTTACTCAAAAGACAAACAAAAATCATTTGAATTTTTCATTTAGCTTAAAATACCAAGAGATAAAAACCCAAATGATAAACAAAAATCTTTTTGTATTTTTTCATTTAATGCAAACAAAAATGAAAGAAGTATAATACAAAAGATAAACAAAAATCATTATTCTAACATGTGATTAAGCATGTAGCATGGACTAGAAAATGACTAAACAAGCATACAATTAGCATGGGTGATATAGCATGAAGCACAAAAGCCAAAGTATGAAAATAAACTAACACATTCAACCTTTAGATTTTGCGAGTGAGGAAGCGTGTGAAAGTAAATGATAATCAAAAACCCTATCTTGTAAAGCTACCAAGTCGGATCTCCTAACCCAAACTAATGATGACTGATGACCTAGGGGTGTAGGAATCTTGGCTACCTCGGTTGCCTTACATTTGGATTTTCTAGGAACACGTTTAAGATCAAAACAAAATTTCCTAAGATGACCTTTTCGACCATAATGTGAGCACTTAAAGACTCAGCGAAAAGACTTAGCAAAAGAATGATCTCTAAAAGATTTCCTAGGTGATTCTCCTAAAACATTGGATTTGGCTTTATGGGTAGGTTCATTACAAGTATTGAAGCCTAAACCACAAGTTTTATTTTTAATTTAGACCGTTCCTAAAACTTTATCTAATTTCTCCGAACGATACTCTAAATCAAATTTGACTTTCCTAGAGTCTTTTAATTTATTTTGTAATTCTAAAATATTAGACTCTAATAAAACATTTCTCTCTTCAAACTCGAGAAGCTCCTTTTTCAAGAATTCCATTAAACCTATAAGGCTATCTCTCTCACCTTTTACATATTCAATCTTCTCTCAAAGAGTTCTCTCTCGTGTCCTAAGGTCTTCCACTAACACACTATCATCAACAACCTTGACACGTTCTCTTAAACTCGCTTCTAAGTTCAAATTAGCTCTTTTTAATTTAATACATTCTTCATAAAGTTCTTGAAAATCATTTTGAAGTTCATTCACATCAACCTCATTTTCACTTTCATTCTCTCTTTCTTCTTCACTCTCACTACCATAAAAAACAATGGAATCATAAACTTTGACCACGGAAGTGTCATGTGTTTGAATATCTTCATGGGAAGATTCATTATCAGAGATCACATGACTAGCCATAAAAGACACAAAGTTGGGCTTAGTGGGGGAATCGGGTCCCTCTTTATAATCACTATCACTAAGGTTGCATTAAAAGAAATTGGTTGCTTACCCTCTCTCCTTAGTCTAGTGGGACACTATTTTGCCCTATGGTCATACCCTTCACAACCAAATCACCAATTTGACTCGTCCCTATTTAAGCTTTCATTAATTGTTTAGGCATCGTCTTGGCTTTGTCATGCTTAGAAGTTTCAAATTTCTTAAAGTCATTTTTAAATTTATCTTTGTTAATTTTAAGAAATTTTCGAAACTTCCTAGCAAACAGGGCCATGTCTTTTGAATCACTTTCACTATCGCTCTCTACTACTTATTTTTCCTCTTTTCGGGATTTTAAAGCAACGGCCTTTTCAATTTTCTTTTCTGTTTTAAAGGGAAACATGTCCAGTTCATAGGTTTATAAATAAGCTACGAGCTCTTCTAATTTCGTAGAGGCTAAAGTTGGTAAAGAATTTAGAACGGTCACTTTTGGAATAAATTTATCGAGAAGGGACCTTAAAATTTTATTTACTACTCTGTTGTCGGGTATTTTCTCTCCCAAGTTAAAAGATGAATTAACAATATCGGAAAGTCTAGCATAAAATTCATCAAAAGCTTCTTTATCGTTCATGTTGATGATTTCAAATTGAGTGGTGAGGTTTTGGAGTCTTGAAGATTTTACGATACTTGTACCTTCATGAGTGAGTTGTAAAATATCCCAGCTTTTTTAGAGGTCTCACACGTCATAATGCGTCGGAATTCATCTGGTGTGACAGCGCTAAACAAGGCGTTTAAACCTTAGGAATTAAAGTTTAAACTCATTCTCACTCCATCTATCGGCCGGTTTGGGAACATGTTCATTATCTACTAAATGAGTTGGTGGAGACCACCCGTTAACTACATATAACCAAACCCTCTAGACGATAGATATAAGTGTCGAGTTCATTCACGCTTTCCAATACGCGTAATTAGAACCATCGAAAATAGGAAATTTAGAGAATGGGGAAAATTCCATTTCAGCCAAAAATATTTAAAGGATCTTTTACCAAAATAATTTATCGGTTTGGCTCTGATACCACTCTGAAAAGGATAGCCCCCCAATTTTTAAAACCCTTTATACTTCAAAAAGTAAAAATTTTCCTTTTTAGATGCGGAAGCATGAGATGGTTCAAATTAAACAAATTAACAAATTTTAATTTCTTCTACAAATTAAAATAAAACCAAGTGAAATATGATGGAACGCACATAAAATTTTGATTTCACTTAAACATAATAAATTAACCCAAGTTCTAGAAATTTTACTAAGTCATATTTTTCATTTAATCAAATTAGGCCAAACCAACTTTTAACAAATTAAATTAATGACTTGAATTAACTACTCATTACCCAATATTCAATTTAGCACCAAGTTACACAAGTGGTGATTAAACCAAATTTATCCTTTTACCTAAGCATGCGTTCTAGGTGATATAGCAAGATAAAATTAAATAATGAATCACTACGCCGCGATGTACGAGAAAAATCCACAACGGAAAAAAAAACTCAGACTGCCCTAGCCTTAAGTCCATTAAGTATGGACTTATAAATTACAAGACATATGACTTACTTCCTCGACTCGACCCCTTTCAAGCTTGGACTCATTTTCTTGTAAATAACTCTACCTAGTAGACACTCCCGGAGCTCCACCAGAATCTTAGAATCACCAATGAGACATAGGTACACCGTCAACCACACATGGTGCCTTTCACCATGTGAGAATGTCGTAGTAAAAAAACTCTTCTTCTTTGAGAGATTTAGAAGGAAACACAAACAATCTCTTCAATGTGGTAGAGAAAACCCGGTGCCAAACACTCTAAGAAAGATGTATATTGAAACTTGGATAAACAAACTTTGGGTGAAAACCAGAGTGTTAAATGATTTTTTCTCAAAAAATTAGACACTCAAAACATGAACTTTTCTTTGGAAAGATGAACACTCAAAAACTCTCTCTAGGAGTTGGAATAGTATGAAAAGTTAAGTGGAAAAAGTTGGTTCCCGCACATATTAAGTCTGCCCAAAAAGTTAGCGGGAAAAGAAGTGGGAAAGTGGGAAAAAACTGCTCAAACTGCCAATTAAACTATTCCCGCCAAAACTCGTTCGAACGCGATTTTAGTTCGAATGAAGTCTCGTTCTAACGGGCATTCTAACGAAGTTCCAGTGTGAACTCGTTAGAAATCTCGTTGCAAATCTCGGTCGAATATCATGTTCGTTCGAACGACACTTCGAACGACATTCCAGTGGCCAATGTGGGAACTCATTGGCAAACTCGTTCGAACGATATTATTGTTCGAATGACAAGCTCTTTCAAACGACTATTCGAACGAACTTCCAGAAAGTTGAAAAAATGAGTTTTAACCCAGAAACTTTATATACGTTATTTTAAAGTTTTAATAAAATCTTACTGAAAAATAAACAACAGTTTAAATTAAAAGTTCACCCAATATAAAATATTCCAAGCTCCTATATATATATTAAAATGCATTCATACCTTAAGAGCAATGGAACCATGTTATTGACATAGAAATGAAGCACTTTAAACTTGGCATTTTGATGAAGCTTTAAATTTGGCCGCTACGTCTTCAACTTTAGTACGTCATAGGCTTGAAGGATGGTCAATAACTCTATCCTATGACTCAAATGTTTTTGTCCGGAATTGAGCCAAAACTACAAAGGACTCAATTGGAAATTTGTGTCCTTACACTTACTAACCACCTAGTATTTAATAGAAATGGTGCCAAAATTTATCTTTTTTTAAGCCCAAACCAACAATGCAATACAATCTCAAATAACCAATACATAAAAGAAACTAATTATACCCCAAGTTTACTAGAAGTATTAGCCGAATAACAACGACTACAAGCGAACCACCAAGGTTCAAAGTATAACGGAGAATACTGATACATGCCAAACTGAATATAAATGAACAAGCCCAACGGTACAACTGAGATGTCCCTATCTAGAGAGAATTAGATAGGCGTGTAAGCAAATATCCCGTAGTATCCACATATACTACAGCTGCGTAACCCTGGAATAGAATAATTTTGGCATCCCTATGGACACATAAAAGGTTTTGAAAATATTTTATAGCAAGGGTTAGAACCCAAAACATTTGAAAATATTTAGCAAGTGAATTTAAATGCGGGAAATTAAAATGCATAAATGATTTTCATATTTAAGTTAGTGTCATACGCTCTCTTGACAACACCTCACCCCTCCACAAATGTCCACGCCTAACGTCCTATAAATGACCCACCTAGCTAACCACCCCTTAACTAGTCTTGTCACATATATCCCATGATTTCCCACTACTCTAACCCTAGTGGGTTTAGTATACTTTATAAGTTATTAATCTCGCTAACTTATTTAAGTCATTTCTTATTTAATGTCATATAACATTCTCATGAGTTATATCACTTATACATTTCACATTACATATATGAGTTTATAAGTTATTATCCACACTAACTTATTTAAACCAATTCCCATTTGATACCATATAACCGTTTCACAAGTTATATTAATGATACATTTACACCATGTATATATATCCATATATAATTCTGCACTATATATACGTAAACTATATCTCAACATTCACACGCATGTCAGATATAAATGCTATCACCCAACGCGTAGGAGGCGGTCATAGTCCACCCCCCCCCCCCCCCACCCGTAAGTACCCGTTCCATACCATAACGGCCCACCCCTATAAATAGATGTTATGACTTGGGGATTATACTCACCCTGCATTTGCTAGCCAGGGGACTCACCCATATCGCGTAACCACATAAGATAACATTAATATTGGTATGCTTTACTATAAATATTATTAACACAAATATTTATAAATCATATATATACTGTACATCGCCGTATATATATGATGAATCTAGGCCACCGGTGTACTAGGTCCACACACAAGCCTTATGCTTTACTATAAATATTATTCACACACATATTTATATATCATATATATACTACACATCACCGTGTATATATATAGGCTACCGGTGTACCATGTCCATACACAAGCCTAAAACATGAAAGTCTATGGTCCGACTTCATTTTAATTAATTATTCACTAATTGATTTTTATTATTTTGGTGTCACCCTACCAATTATACATGGACTCTCTCTCAGTCCGAAATTTTATATTTCCAACCCATCGTTCAATTTCATTCAATTAAGCGTACCCACTTAATTAACAAGGTTTCAAATCACTCAATCATGAACCTTAATTCTCAAATTGGATTTATCCTCTACTAAATCCAAGGGTGATTTTTCACAAATTAAAACCCTAAATTAAAATTTGCCCCACGAATCTACCCAGGTTTTTAAAATTCTGTTTTGGGGCATTTTGGAACCATTTTTGGAGCAAATGCATCAGACAACAAAATGTAGAAAATAATATTTTCTACAAGGTGGTGCAGATAGAATCGCGATTAAAGCTTTAAAACCTCACTGTCTGCCCAGATTTTATCCACAAAGCCCTCTAAGACTTGTTTATCTCAATTTAACTACACCATTTACACAAATTGGGCCATCAAAATCACCTAATTTTATCATCTCTGCAGATTTATAAATCCCAAATATATCCCCAAATTAAGATGTGAAACAAACCCTAGCATATTAATTAATTCACACCTTCTTTAATATGAATAAAAAAAATTTAATTTAACAAATGCAAGTTAAACCACTTGCCTTTGATTTGTAGAACCAAGTACTATGATGAAGATGATGGATTGGAATTAAGGATATCCTCTTGTTTTTGAAGAAATCTTCTAAAATCCCCAAATTCTCTTCTAAGGATTCTCCTCTTAAGCTCTCCCCAATTTAAGTCTTTTAAAATAACTTTAAGTTGTCTTACCCTTAAAAACTCAAATCCCGTTTTTGGGCTTATGGGCTTTTTAAAAAGGTTCCAAACTCTTAATTTGGAGCTCAATTATGTCTAATTAAGTTCTGAAACTTAATATATACATATGGACCCTCATTTTGGACTATTTCGATCCTACCGGACTCAACCGTGCTCTAAAAATAGACATCCTGATTAATTTATAATATCTTCCAAATTTAAGATGTCAAAATACGACATAAAATAATCAAAAATAATTAATCCTCAATTCGCCAAATTAATAAATTCCTCAATTTAAAATTTTCTCAAATCATGAATTTAATTCTCCAAATAAAATAAATTATTTTCCTCCCAAAATATTATTTAATTAAAGGTCCTTAAATTTATGGGGTGTTACATACTTTCGCCCTTACAATGTAATTTCGTCCTCGAAATTTGGATGAGCCTAGTACTCCCAGTCTCAACTAGCCCCGCAATCACTTTCCCTTAGAAATGCTACACAAAGTTATTGAGCGAATGAAATTAACCAAAACGACCATACACCTTGTACCCGTGCTTAACCGCACTAAATGAAACATGACATTTACTAGCACTTAATCTGTAATATAACTTCAATCCCACAGTTATAACATTCCAAATACCCTCCTCTCGGAATAAAAGTATACATATCCACCCTTACGTAAAAAGACAACACATACTACCGCGCCCTTACTATCACTTGTTTCCTTGTACAAAAATAAAACTCGAGTTATATCTTCCCGCTCGACAATAAGTCCAACCACTCTGAATCACATCAAAAATATCCCTACTCCTAGAGATTTCAATTTAACAATATTAGTACATTAACATGCAATACATTTTAACCTACATTACCGTAAATATATATATGCTAGACCTTATCTCAAATGAAACCTAGAAACGATAATTCATACCCTGGTACCATGAACACCCAGTCTTACTATAGCTATCCACTATAGCCCCAAACTATAGCTACACATTTGAAACTTGGTAAAATATCCACACTACTCCCATAATCCTCGAAAGTAGAAATCTCTCGTATAATGCAACCATCCTCTTAGTGTAACCCCCCACTCTTACGTGGTTACCACCAAAGAATATACATATATACATATGGCTATTACAACCAACACATTCACTAATATCCGTCTCACTCACGAATCCTAGTGATAGAAAATTGTAGGTTGTGACTCACTCACTATTACTTCCAAACACAATCATGCTTAATCATTCCATAATTCGGGGGACAACTTATTCCCATTCCTCCGGAATATACCCAAAATCATTGTATTTGCGTCTTATCCCCGAATCTGCTAAGTATCTACATAGTAGAGGCTTTGGTTCCTCCCAGGGTGCCCACACACCCTATATCTCGTGCATAATTGCATAAACCTCCAATCATCACTTATGTAACCATATTTGTCTCAATTTCGGCCATTGCATTCTCGATGTGGTTATATCCTCCAAATATTTTCGATGACTTTACACTTCACTATTAAATTCTTCCCGATATTACCTCGCTTATCAACTTGTGGTGCAAAGCTTCGCAGTGTTTCTTTCGCAACATTTTTTGCCTCCACTAGCACTATTTCTTAGTGGCTCGATTATCAATGCATTTTCTCCACACGTTCACTAATTACCATTAAATTCTATGACCTAGAATCCAATGACGTCTCCACATTTTCGACATTTTATTAAGGCTTATGCGTATAACACTTCCCAGCACAACCCAAAAGAGTTTTCCTATTGCACTATTCCTTAGTATTGTCGGTCCTTGATTTCCATAGAACCCAAAGCATATCCCCAGGACTCTCAAACCTTGCCCCTATACTCACAAGTCTATCATGGACTTCTGCATCTCTAAAGGAGTCATATACTACTGCGCTCGTACTATAATTAATCCCACAACGCTAAATATTAATGATGAGCTAAATCTCTCCACTCCACGGCAACCCTACATCCATTTAATCTCATTAGTAAAAGTACTACGCACCGGGATCCAATATAACTAGACAACTGCACTCTATGAATCCTAGTTCACATAATATTTTCGCTATGATATTTCTCAACCGTCTTCCAGGTGAGACATCTCAAGAGAATATACATCTGGCACTGAAACAACGAACACAATGGCCTTGCTATGATCACCCACCATTACGAACCCATTTGTACCCAAGATAAAACCATACATCAATTATCACCTCTCAATGGAGCTAGTCCTCAAGAAATACATCGTCATAATGTACCCACCCATTACTTTCTGGTGGGATCGAAGAGTACCCCGCTACTTCATGGTAAAAATACAAATACTAGTGATATTAATGATATTTCCACTAAATCCATTTGTCACGCTAATATAGTAATAATACATTACTGTGACCCGCTTGCATCACACAAACATAGCCCAATCATCTAGAAATAAAACTTGCAGTTTCAGTTGCCCATAACACTGTCGGCTGAATCGTTATTAGACATAAAACCCGCGTCCTATCCAAATAAAAAAAAACTTCTCCAATAGATTCCCCTACTAGGCATCTAGCTCCTGTTTCATGACTTTCCATGAATAAGATCCATCCATGTGTTTCTACTCTTTTACACATAAGACACCTTTCTGTGTCATTCCCCTTTCACCTTCCTTTGGCCCCACCGGCCATATTGGGATTGTCCTTCTCACAGACCTAGTAGTTTTGACCCTAATTACTACCCCAATTGTCCCTTTGAATCCACAAATCCAGTAGACTGGTTTCTGGCCTTGATGACCCTAACTAAACCCTCCGTCACTTGGTAGAAATTCTATTGATCTCAATCATTAATCGAGGTCCCCTACTGGGTAATCCTTCCCTTGGAACCTTACTAGCACTAAAAATCTAATCTAACTCTTCTGATAGGTTTTCAACTCCCTTAGCTCCCCTCTCTTGAGAGTATTGCTACTAATGTAAATGTACAATCTTGATGACAATGACACCAGTCATCCTAGCTAAATCTCCTATCCAAGCTAGTACATTTTACTCACGATTCTATTATTAACTTGCAACCTTACTTGATTCTTCATATCCCTCTCATCGGCTATGAAGTTTGCAAATTTTGCCAACTTTCCTTCCTATCCGTCCATTGCCGACCCTTTTAAAAGATTATTGAAATTTTCCTTGCCTCTCTATTTAACCTCGAGTGAGAGGATTCATAATAATACACACCTCAAATTACTTGTTATTCGCAGTATCTCCCATGAATGTGGTGATTGGCTCCCATGACCCCATACTACTTCTAAGAGCAAACTACTTTGCCCAAAATTTTGACCTGAGTGTTACTACACTCCCCCACATGTGATCCCAATTGGATGTTTATACCCATTGGTAAATCACTCTTCCGCACCTCCCTTGCATCCTAGCGGATTCTTCTTCAGAAAGAAAATCTTCCTTACCCCTTGTCCTCAATACTTGGGGTTGTAACCTTGCACCACTGTCCTTCACGAAGGTTCTTGGGAAAACTTATGTGCCCCAGCTGTTACTCCAACTTTAATTTTTCAAACAATATGGTGACTCTTATCGCATTAATGTTTCTAGAATACTCCATGTCTTCTATTGAGTCCTCCCTCCTGTTCTCCTTCTACGTCCCACGGTTATCGTGTACGATGTTCGATCTGCCATGCTCGATCGAAATTTTATATGAGTCACAAGAACTATACCCTATAGAAGGAGAACATAAAACGCATACGTGAGTGAATACAACAACCCTAAAATAAGGCTCTATATCAAAAGATGCTACGCTGAAACATGAAAAGACGCACAGATACTAAAGACACTAGAACTTGATGCCCTGATACCATTTGTGACACCCCACCTAATAAAATACCAGGTGATCAGTCCTATGTCAAATTAATCGGGAATCTCATCTAGTTCATTCTTACCATCACTCTCGAAAACTTTGTAAAACTTACTAACCACCTAGTATTTAAAAGACATGGTGCCAAATTTTATCTTTTTTTTAAGCCCAAACCAAAAATGCAATACGATTTCAAATTACAGTCACATAAAAAGAAACTAATCATACCTCAAGTATACTAGAAGTATTAGCTGAATAACATCGACTACAAGCAAGCCAACAAAGTTCAAAGTATAAAAGAGAATATTGATACATGCCAAACTGAATATAAATGTATAAGCCCAACGGTACAACTGAGATTTCCCTATTTAGAGAGAATGAGATGGGCGTCTAAGAAAATATCCCGTAGCATCCACATATACTGCAGCTACATAACCCTGGAATATAACAATTTTGGCATCCCTTTGGCTGGACACCTAAGAGGTTTTGACAATATTTTATAGCTAGGGTTAGAACCCAAAACATTTGAAAATATTTTGCAACTGAATTTAAAGGCGGGAAATTAAAATACATAAATGATTTTCATATATAAGTTAGTGACGTACACTCTCTCGAGGACACCTCACCCATCTACTATTGTGCACGCCTAACGTCCTATACATAACCCACCTAGCTAACCAACCCTTAACTAGTCTTGTCACATATATTCCATGATGTGCCACTAATCTAACCCTAGTGGGTTTAGTATACTTTATAAATTATTAATCTCATTAACTTATTTTAGCATTTCTCATTTAATGCCATATAACATTCTCACGAGTTATACAACTTATACATTTCACATCAAATATATGAGTTTATATGTTATTATCCACACCAACTTATTTAAATCAATTCCCATTTGATACCATATAATTGTTTCCCAAGTTATATTAATTATACATTTTTACAATGTATATATATTCATATATAATTCTGCACTATATGTACGTATAACTATATCTCAATATTCACACACATGTCGAATATAAATGCTATCACTCAACGCGTAGGAGGAGGTCATAGTTCCCCCCATAAGTGCCCATTTCATACCATAACGGCCCACCCCTATAAATAGACATTATGACCTGGGGATTATACTCACCCTTCATACTCTAACCAGGGGACTCATTGTAACACCCCGTATTTTTGATGATGTAAATAATTATGTGAATAATTATTATTGTGGGAATAAGTATGTAATTAATTATTGTTGTTGGATTAATTAAATTAAAATGCGAGAAATTGATTTATTATTAATCCGGATTGAAATAATTATTAACTAGCGTGCCAATGGTTAATACTTATTGTTGATAATTATTGAATATTACTTTGTGATATGAAATATAGAATTATGAAATATGATAAATTGCCGAGAGTGAAATATACGGCAGTTTGGTTATTTAAGTCTGACACGCGTATGAGTCGTGTCGTGACTAATTGAATGGAATAAAAAGAGAATTTATTTTTATTAACTCGTATGGTCATTTTGAGTGCACCGTTGAGTCCGGGAGGGTCGAGATAGTCAAAATAGTATACCCGAATATTTAGTTTGGATCTCGGGGTAATTTTAGGCCTAATCGGTGTCCCCAAAGGCATTATGGTAAATTATTTTTTTGGGTTTAATTAATGGACGAATATTGGGAGTTATTTTATTAGCCAAGAAAAGTCCTTTAGGGTTCTGAGACACAGAAAGAAAAGAACAGCCATTGAGGGTGTGAGGGAGAACCAAATTCCAAGAAGGAAGGCCAAATTATCCTCACCTTGCACAACCGTGACCACCAACACGTAGATCGAGAAGAGAGGAACGCGTGTATACTAACATCAACAAAGGATTCATACCTTCAATTTAAGGAAAGTTTTTATTACTTGATTTCTTTTAGCAATAATCATACTCACGTTAGAGTATGTGAAATTAATCCCGATTTACATGTTAATTGGGTGAAAATTGGAGATTTAAATTATGATTAAGGACTGGGTTAATTAGTGGCTGAAATTCCTTCATGTATGTAGAGGATTAATCACGGAATTGGATTATATATTGATGAATGAATCTGGGTTGATTAGGTTCTTTAATTGAAAATTTGAAAACTAGGGTTCATATGAATTAATTTGAGGATTTTATATAATTATGATGATTAAGGACGAATTAATGATCCTAGGATGTTAGGAATGATTTATAACCTATTAGGTGTTGATGGGTATTGAAGATGAGGCATTGGGTGTTGAATCCTAGAGGTTTTTAGGTTCATAAATGGTGGAGAAATGCAGAATTCTGGGAAAGAAGACGAGTAGTGACATCTCGCGCGATCTCGCACAAAGTCGTTCAAGTGAGATTGCATCTCGCTCGAAGTCGCTCGAGTGACACGTGGCAGTCATTCGAATGACATGCCTTCTAGTTCGAGTGACAGGGTGAATCTTTGGGAATTTTCTTATAGTTCAGTTTTGAGTTTACCGGCTTATTGGAGCGAGAGAAACTTCCAGATAGTAAATTTAAAAGGGACAGAATTTCTGAAAAGTATGTACGAATTATTAATTTAATTATTTGGTATCGAGAATGTACCTTGGAGGTTACGAGAGTGATAGTAATCTAAATATTTATACTTTATGTAGTGTTGAGAGTAAAATATGTATGAGAAGTATATATTTAGGTTGGAGAAATACCTATTATGGGTACCATTTTTAGCCACCACAGGATCAGACAAGTAGCCTGGTAAGGGCCCAATGTCTGGGAGCCCCGCAGCCCTACCAAAATTAGTTGTGACTTAGTATCTTCCTAAGATATCGTAAAGAGATATTATAGGAAGTGATGGACTAACATGGGGGAGTCCAACCCCCCCACTCCTCGAGAACAAGCATGTATATAAGAAACCATAAGCCTGGGGAAAAAGACATGTAAGATATTTCGTGTAAAACACTCCCGGGAGTACGGAGAAATAACAGTGAGAGCACCACCGTGGACGTAGGCTTTCTTTCTAAACCACGTACATACTGTGTTGTGTGATTGACATTCTTCACATTCCTTATTTGATTTGGTGATTATCTTTTTCGATTAATTTGTGTTGAACTTAATCGTCACAACAATTGGCGCCGACTGTGGGAAGCATTTACCTTCCTTAAGAAAGCTCTCACCAACAAAGAAGCTAAAATGTATGGTCATAGTAGTAACGCTGTAATACCCCGTATTTTTATGCTATATTAATTTGGGGATTTATTAAATTTAATGTGAATGATTTATTTAATAAAAAGTCCGGAAATTAATTATGTTATAATTATTAACGTGACGAGAGT
Source organism: Sambucus nigra (assembly GCA_949130495.1). NCBI lineage: Eukaryota > Viridiplantae > Streptophyta > Magnoliopsida > Dipsacales > Adoxaceae > Sambucus > Sambucus nigra. The sequence continues at coordinate 163,260,397 of OX422213.1, read as the reverse complement.
TAGTAATTATGGGAAATTGGTTGAATATTACTAATGAGCAAAGTAATATGTTATATTGGTTAAATTGAATGTCATCAGTGAATTAAATGACGATTTCGGAAATTTAAGTCGGAACGTGCTCGTGTCACGTCGGGACTAATTTGGTTAAATAAAAAGTGAATATTTTATAAGCTGTCTGTATGGTCGTTTTGAGTGCGCCAACGCATCCGGTAAGGTTGAGATAGTCAGAAAAGTGTACCCGGGGGTGTAGTTTGGGTCTCGGGGCATTTTTAGGCCTAATTAGTACCCCGGGAGGGCATTTTAGTCATTTTACATAATTGGGTAATTAAACCCACGAATTTCATCAACCTATATCAGCCATTTAGGTTAGCTTTTAGGGTTAGAATATCCATAAATCAAGTGACGGCCATTGGAGAAAAGAGGAGAGAGCTCCAGGGCAATTCAAGGCCAAAAAGTCACCAGTTTACACCACCGCCACCACCACCGCGTAGATCGCGAGACGAGGAACGCAGCCATACCGAAATCAGCCTTGGATTAGAATACCAAAAATCCCAGGCAAGTGTTTAACTTGCGTATTTTCGTTAATGCAATCTTCATATTGGTTTAGGATTGATTAGAGATGATAAATATGGAAGAACACCCAATTTGTGTTAGGAAAATGCATGTAGAAGTGATTTATAAGAAATTCTGGAACCCTTTCCATGTAGAGGAAATAAACCACGAAATTTTGATGATCATAAGAAAGAAATTCTGGAGAAATATTTGTTAGAAAACTGTTTAAGAGAATTATAGGGTTCTTGATAATTGGAGATAATTCTAGGTTGAAAATCCATGTTTAAATGATGAATATGTACATGCTTTATGTTAGAATCATCTGGTATATTGATATAATGTTAGTAGTAGAGTTTTGGGATGATTGGAACTTGAAAATATGGATTTGGTGATGAAACCCGTAACTGCATTCAATACCCCGTATTTTTATGCTATATTAATTTGGGGATTTATTAAATTTAATGTGAATGATTTATTTAATTAAAAGTCCGGAAATTAATTATGTTATAATTATTAACGTGACGAGAGTTAGTAATTATGGGAAATTGGTTGAATATTACTAATGAGAAAAGTAATTTGTTATATTGGTTAAATTGAATGTCATGAGTGAATTAAATGACGATTTCGGAAATTTAAGTCAGAACGTGCTCGTGTCACGTCGGGACTAATTTGGTTAAATAAAAAGTGAATATTTTATAAGTTGTTCGTATGGTCATTTTGAGTGCGCCAACGCGTCCGGTAAGGTCGAGATAGTCAGAAAAGTGTACCCGGGGGTGTAGTTTGTGTCTCGGGGCATTTTTAGGCCTAATTAGTACCCCGGGAGGGATTTTAGTCATTTTACATAATTGGGTAATTAAACCCACGAATTTCAGCAACCTATATCAGCCATTTAGGTTAGCTTTTAGGGTTAGAATATCCAGAAATCAAGTGGCGGCCATTGGCGAAGAGAGGAGAGAGCTCCAAGGCAATTCAAGGCCAAAAAGTCACCGGTTTACACCGCCGCCACCACCACCGTGTAGATCGCAAGACGAGGAACGCAGCCATACCAAAATCAGTCATGAATCAGAATACCAAAAATCCCAGGCAAGTGTTTAACTTGCGTATTTTCGTTAATGCAATCTTCATATTGGTTTAGGATTGATTAGAGATGATAAATATGGAAGAACACCCAATTTGTGTTAGGAAAATGCATGTAGAAGTGATTTATAAGAAATTCTGGAACCCTTGACATGTAGAGGAAATAAACCACTAAATTTTGATGATCATAAGAAAGAAATTTTGGAGAAAGATTTGTTAGAAAATTGTTTAAGAGAATTCTAGGGTTCTTAATAATTGGAGATAATTCTAGGTTGAAAATCCATGTTTAAATGATTAATATGTACATGCCTTACGTTAGAATCATCTGGTATATTGTTATAATGTTAGTAGTAGAGTTTTGGGATGATTGGAACTTGAAAATATGGATTTCATGTAATTTTGGTGATGAAACCCGTAACTGCATTCTGCAGAATTTTTCCCAGACTTGCTTGCTCGATCGATCGAGCCCAGAGCTTCGATCGTTCGAACCTTCGATCGATCGAGCCCCAAGCTTCGATCGATCGACCCCTCCTGGCAGACTCCTAATTCCCTCTTTAAATGAGTTAAATTCAAATTGTCGTCATATAATTCTTGAGCATTCTTGATAAAATGATTTGGGAAACATTGAGGACCAGTAGGGCATAGGAATAAATGTTGGGACCTTTAATCTTCAACGAGAATAGTATTTATGGGACACTTAATTTAGGGTTGGTGAAATTATAAATTTAAAGGTTGAGGTGCATAAGAGAGTTACGTTGGAACCTAATAAAGACACTTACTGAATTTCAGATTTGTGAGAATTTAGTCCACGAGTGTCAGGTAATGAGTGAGAAAACCCTTCGAGTTAAGGTTAGGAACGAAACCTTATACGTAATTCTATAAATGTGAAATTAAGGATAATTGGTATAAATATGGGTGACTAGAAGAACCTATATTAATATGATAAAGTGGTATCTTTATATGATTGTGTGTACATATATTATATACTTGTGAAAATCATGCCCACGCTACTTGCTATCCCTGAGGTTTCCGCGCTGGGACAAGTCTTATATCGATGGGACCTTTATGGAGGATATTGACTTGTACCCTAGAAGATAGATATCCTTGGTACAGGCTATCGACGTGATAGTTCAGACGGTCCTAAGAGACGCAGGCATGTGCCATCCTCTTAGAGACTTGGAATCTATTCTTCGCCTCAATATTGTTTGTGTATTCATGTTAATACAATTCGAGAGTGATTCCGATTGTATTCCCCTTAATATGAGTGATATGGGGTTCTGGATAGTAGAGTATGCACGCGCCATAATTTAGTTGGGGTGATGTTATAATATATATTATACGAGTAGTTAATATATATATATATATATATATATATATGAAATTTTGAAATTTGGAACTGCCTACTGTGATTTGATAAGTAGGACATGGTTGATGACACATATAGTAAGTACTTGTTTTGTGGAAGTATAATATGTCACTTGGAAACTTTATAAATGAATAAAAGCTAAAACAAGTGTAGTGCTACTAATTGGTAGTATTCTTTTTAACCAAAAATATTGTTCGGTTTTGAAATCTTATGAGTAAGTTTAAGATACACTAATTTATTGGAAAGGTTAGTATGATAAAATGTTAAGATAAACCATTAGGAGGGTTAGTGCGATAGGAGTGCACATTAGAAGAGAGGTGAGAATTTCTAAAGAGAGTGTCGGACTAATATGTTGTTGCATTCGCCTGTATCAATTTAAATACTTGCTAAACGTATTTTAAAATCAAAAACACTTTCGGGCTCTGACCCGTTTCTTTCTCTCTCTCTCTCTCTTGTATATATATATGTATATATTACAGGTGCCCAGCCACAGGGACGTCTTGATTAGGATCTCTTGGAAGGAACGCGCTGCAGCTTAGGTGGGAGTTGCAGGTCTCTTGATTAGACGACTTCTCTCATTAGGATCCACTCTTAGTACTTTCATTTAGTTGGGCATGTGTAGCCCTTTCCATTATTTCCTTTTTTATTGGGACATTTATATTCAGTTGTTTCCAGTATTGTTCTATGGGATTTATTCAGTTTGGATTTGTGACTTTAGTTTTCATATGTTGACATTCAATTGATGAATGTATTATATTATTTGGCTTACTGTGATGTGATTCTAAATTGTAGAAATGTTGTTTTAAATAAATAAATCTTTTTCTTTAAATAAAATTTGGAAAGTATGTATGAAAATGGTTTTTGACACTTAGCTTAATTATTTAGGGTGTTAAATTGGAAAATGTATTTTTATCGACAGTGATGCTGAGAATGAACCAACTGTTTACCTTGATTTAATTTAATAAAGGAGTGATCGCCCGGTATTTAATTAGGCGGGGTGTCACTGGTGGTATCAGAGCATCAGGTTATAGTGTCCTTTAGGATCTGTGTGGCTTATTATGCTTTCAGCGTTACTTTCTTTGATATAGAGCCCTAATACTAGGAATGTTGTGTCTATCTCTATACATTGGAATTTCGTACTTCTGCGATTTGTTTATTTGAATGATGAACTCATCCAAATTTACTTAAATTTTCAGATGGATCGTCAAGAATAACTAGCTAAGACGGTTAAGGGGGTCAACGAGCAAGATCGACTCACACTTCAGGTATCCCCAGGGAGAATATCAACCGCCGAGTTAACGAGTATCGTGGCACAAGCAGTTACCACTGCAGTCTTACAATACCAAGAACGCGGCCTACAACTTAAAGAAGGCAAAAGACCTAGAGAGGTTAGCCAAATGCATGTGACTAAAGCTGACAAATGTGGGAAGACTCCGAAATTGCGACAACAAACTACCCAAGACCGGGTCAGTTCTTGTCAACAATGTGGTAAAGTGAAGCAGTTTCGAAAGAGGAATAAAGTTACAAGTCAGCAAGGCCGACACCAACAGCAGCAGGGTCAGAGGGGGAGTAACTTCGGAGGTAAATGTTTTGTGTGTGGCACGCATGGCCATAAACGCCAGGATTGCCCAGAGGGTGTTAGGACCTCACAGCAACAATGTGCCTGTGAGAAGCCATAGGGGCCACTTTTTCCAGTCGCTCTCCCAGCACCAGCTCAGGTACTAAACCTACCAAGCTTTCCAGTAGCACCGGTGCAGCATGGGCAGTTACAGTACAGACATATCTATAATGTCCACCAGGCAGCAGCCCCACAGGCACCACCCGCGATTTAGGGTATGTTTTTAATCCATGGAACTTTGGGTCGAATTCTATTTGTTACTAGTGCAACGCATTGTTTTATAGCTTCATATTATGCGAAGACCTTAGGGAAATTAACCACAGTAGGGAGCACTGTAACGTACACAGACTCACCACTGGGGAATGGTTCATTTTTCTTTATATGCCGGGGAGTGGGGGTAAAGATTGGTAGTTTAGTATTACCTGCAGACATGTTAGTCTTAGACATGCACAAGTATGATGTGATTATTGGTATGGAATGGCTCGCGGCTTATAGAGCCATGATCGATTGCTTCGGTGGGAGCATTGTTTTTTCCATTCCGGGGCAAGAGATGTTTGTAATGGTGATGCCTCGCCAGAGGGAGGTTCGACCGCTCATTTGTATTACATAGAGGAGGATACCTCTAAGGAGGTTGTGATTCCCTTAGATTCGATCCCTGTTGTCAGGGAGTATTCCGATGTGTTTCAGGAGATACCATGCCTACCGCCCAGTCGTGAGATAGACTTTGTTATAGATTTATTTCCAGATATGAGACCTATAGCACGCGCACCGTACCATATGGCTCCGACAGAGATGCGAGATCTACGAGATTAGATAGGGCAGCTGTTAGGCTAGGGCTTTATTCGTAGGAGTACCTCACCTTGGGGCGCTCCAGTCTTGTTTGTGAAGAAGAGAGATGGTTCACTGAGATTGTGTGTGGACTACCGGGAGATGAACAAGGTCACGATACGGAATAAATATCCGTTACCTCGAATCGATGATCTGTTCGACCAGCTGAGGGGAGCAACCTTCTTTTCGAAGATAAATCTGAGGTCGGGTTACCATCATTTACGTATTAGAGAGAAGGATGTTTCAAAGACTGCCTTCTTGTCGAGATATGGGTCCTATGAGTTCAGGGTAATGTCGTTCGGACTCACAAATGCCCCAGCCGATTTCATGGACTTGATGAACCGAGTATTCAGAGATTTCTTAGATCAATTTGTCATCATCTTCATAGATGACATCTTGATATATTCACACTCCGAGGAGGAGCATGCCGAACACTTGAGGCAGGTTCTTCAGACACTACGGGAGCATCAGTTGTATGCTACGTACGAGAAGTGTGGATTCTGGTTGCGAGAGGTACAGTTCTTGGGCCATGTTGTTTCTGAGCAGGGGATTGCAGTTGACCCGATCAAAGTGTCAGCGGTGAGGGAGTGGGGACAGCCCACGACACCGACAGAAGTGCATAGTTTCTTGGGATTAGCCGAATACTACAGGATATTCATTCGGGGATTCTCCAAAATAGCGGGCGCATTGACGAACCTGACTCTCAAGGGGGTACCATATGTTTGGGATGATGCTTGTCAGTTGGCTTCGACGAGCTGAAAGACAAGCTTACTTCAGCGCCAGTCCTTGCTTTACCAAAGCCGGGTGTAGAGTACCTGGTTTACACCGATGCGTCCTTACGGGGAATTGGGGGGTACTTCAGCAGGAGGAGAAGGCTATAGCTTTTGGTTCCCGCAAGCTTAAGCCGCATGAGAAGAATTACCCCACCCACGACCTGGAGTTAGCAGCGGTCGTCTTTGCATTGAGGATATGGAGGCACTATTTATTGGGGGAGAAATTCTATTTTTTCACAGACCATAAGTCACTGCAGTACCCGTTCACTCAGCGAGAGCTGAATATGCGTCAGCGCAGATGGCTAGAGTTTGTGAAGGACTACCAGTTCGATATAAAGTATCATCCGGGGAAGGCCAACGTAGTTGCTGATGCGTTGAGCCGTAGACCGGTAGACAATGTAGCGGACGTCTGGAAAGCAAAGTGGAAGGAGTTGGGTCACCAGGACGCAGTGGCACGTTCTTTCATATCTGTGATGTCAGTAACACCCGAGATTGTTACGAGGGTGATACAGGCACAGACCACAGACCCGTTTTGCCAGGAGCAGATTGTGAGACTTCTAGCCGAGGGTGCTGAGTCCTATTCTGTTAGTTTTGATGGAGGTTTGCGGTTTAATGGGAGATTGGTGGTTCCAGAAGGAGCAGAATTTCGTCATGCAGTGATGACTCATTCTCATGGGTCCCGATTTGCAGTACATACGGGAGGCGATAAGATGTACCAGGATATGAGGCGACATTACTGGTGGAGTGGGATGAAGAAGGACATCGCCAAGTTTGTGTCCAAGTGTTCTACCTGCCAGCTGGTAAAGGTGGACCATCAGAAACCGTCAGGATTGCTTCAGCTATTGGAAGTACCCGCGTGGAAGTGGGAGAGTATTTCCATGGATTTCATTACAAGGTTGCTTACATCATAGCGGGGCCACGATTCTATTTGGGTGATTGTAGAACGTTTGACCAAAGTAGCTCATTTTCTGCCAGTGCGGACAGATTATACTACGGGTCAGTATGCTCAGTTGTTCATTGCTGAGATTGTCAGATTACACGGGGTGCCCCTGAATGTTGTGTCAGATAGAGACAAAATTTCCGTGTCTCGTTTTTGGGAAAGCTTTCAGGAGGCTATGGGTATTGAGTTGAGGTTGAGTTCAGCTTACCACCCACAGATAGATGGTCAGACAGAGCGTACTAATCAGATGTTAGAGGATATGCTACGCATGTGTGTTCTCGATTGTGGAGGAGGTTGGGAGCCACATCTTCCACTGGTAGAGTTTTCTTATAATAACTCTTATCAATTTACGATTGGTATGGCTCCATTTGAGGCTTTGTATGGCAGGCCTTGTCGTTCTCCAAATTGTTGGCTCGAGGTGGGGGATAACAAGTTTCTAGGACCAGAAGTGATTCAGGAGACCTCTGCGAGGATTGAGATAATCAGGAGTCGTATTCGGGTAGCCCAGGACAGGCAGAAGAGCCACACCGATGCAAAACGGTTCTTCCGGGAGTTTAATGTGGGAGACCAAGTGTTATTGCGTGTATCTCCTATGAAGGGAGTGATGAGGTTCGAGAAGAAAGGGAAATTGGCTCCGAGGTACGTGGGACCATTTCCCATCATCGAGAGGATTGGGTCGGTTGCATACAGGTTGGGATTATCAGAACATTTACATCGCATCCACGATGTATTCCACATCTCGTCGTTGAGACGATATCTTCGGGATGATATGGCCCATACTCACATTGCGATAGATGAGATAGACTTACAGTCTGATAACTCTTACGAGGAGAGACCAGTGGCTATTCTAGACTATAGTGAGAGGAGATTGAGGTCGAAGATAGTTCCACTTGTGCGAGTCCAGTGGGAGCATCATAATGTGGAGGAATCCACTTAGGAGCGTGAGGCAGATATACGCGAGAGATATCCAGAGTTGTTTTTACCAGGTATGCCTTATTTTTCGAATTTCGGGAAGAAATTCCGTCATTAGGGGGGAAGTATTTAATACCCCGTATTTTTATGCTATATTAATTAGGGGATTTATTAAATTTAATGTGAATGATTTATTTAATAAAAAGTCCGGAAATTAATTATGTTATAATTATTAACATGACGAGAGTTAGTAATTATGGGAAATTGGTTGAATATTACTAATGAGCAAAGTAATATGTTATATTGGTTAAATTGAATGTCATGAGTGAATTAAATGACGATTTCGGAAATTTAAGTCGAAACGTGCTCGTGTCACGTCGGGACTAATTTGGTTAAATAAAAAGTGAATATTTTATAAGTTGTCTGTATGGTCGTTTTGAGTGCGCCAACGCGTCCGGTAAGGTCGAGATAGTCAGAAAAGTGTACCCGGGGGTGTAGTTTGGGTCTCGGGGCATTTTTAGGCCTAATTAGTACCCCGGGAGGGCATTTTAGTCATTTTACATAATTGGGTAATTAAACCCACGAATTTTAGCAACCTATATCAGCCATTTAGGTTAGCTTTTAGGGTTATAATATCCATAAATCAAGTGACGGCCATTGGAGAAGAGAGGAGAGAGCTCCAAGGCAATTCAAGGCCAAAAAGTCACCGGTTTACACCGCCGCCACCACCACCGCATAGATCGCGAGACGAGGAACGCAGCCATACCAAAATCAGCCGTGAATCAGAATACCAAAAATCCCAGGCAAGTGTTTAACTTGCGTATTTTCGTTAATGCAATCTTCATATTGGTTTATGATTGATTAGAGATGATAAATATGGAAGAACACCCAATTTGTGTTAGGAAAATGCATGTAGAAGTGATTTATAAGAAATTCTAGAACCCTTGCCATGTAGAGGAAATAAACCACAAAATTTTGATGACCATAAGAAAGAAATTCTGGAGAAAGATTTGTTAGAAAACTGTTTAAAAGAATTCTAGGGTTCTTGATAATTGGAGATAATTCTAGGTTGAAAATCCTTGTTTAAATGATGAATATGTACATGCCTTATGTTAGAATCATCTGGTATATTGTTATAATGTTAGTAGTAGAGTTCTGGGATGATTGGAACTTGAAAATATGGATTTGGTGTAATTTTGGTGATGAAACCCGTAACTGCATTCAATACCCCGTATTTTTATGCTATATTAATTTGGGGATTTATTAAATTTAATGTGAATGATTTATTTAATAAAAAGTCCGGAAATTAATTATGTTATAATTATTAACGTGACGAGAGTTAGTAATTATGGGAAATTGGTTGAATATTACTAATGAGCAAAGTAATATGTTATATTGGTTAAATTGAATGTCATGAGTGAATTAAATGACAATTTCGGAAATTTAAGTCGGAACGTGCTCGTGTCACGTCGGGACTAATTTGGTTAAATAAAAAGTGAATATTTTATAAGTTGTTCGTATGGTCATTTTGAGTGCGCCAACGCGTCCGGTAAGGTCGATATAGTTAGAAAAGTGTACCCGGGGCTGTAGTTTGGGTCTCGGGGCATTTTTAGGCCTAATTAGTACCCCGAGAGGGCATTTTAGTCATTTTACATAATTGGGTAATTAAACCCACGAATTTCAGCAACCTATATCAGCCATTTAGGTTAGCTTTTAGGGTTAGAATATCCAGAAATCAAGTGATGGCCATTGGAGAAGAGAGGAGAGAGCTCCAAGGCAATTCAAGGCCAAAAAGTCACCGGTTTACACCGCCGCCACCACCACCGCGTAGATCGCGAGACGAGGAACGCAGCCATACCAAAATCAGCCGTGAATCAGAATACCAAAAATCCCAGGCAAGTGTTTAACTTGCGTATTTTCGTTAACGCAATCTTCATATTGGTTTAGGATTGATTAGAGATGATAAATATGGAAGAACACCCGATTTGTGTTAGGAAAATGCAAGTAGAAGTGATTTATAAGAAATTATGGAACCCTTGCCATGTAGAGGAAATAAACCACGAAATTTTGATGATCATAAGAAAGAAATTCTGGAGAAAGATTTGTTAGAAAACTGTTTAAGTGAATTCTAGGGTTCTTGATAATTGGAGATAATTCTAGGTTGAAAATCCATGTTTAAATGATGAATATGTACATGCCTTACATTAGAATCATCTGGTATATTGTTATAATGTTAGTAGTAGAGTTATGGGATGATTGGAACTTGAAAATATGGATTTGGTGTAATTTTGGTGATGAAACCTGTAACTGCATTCTGCGGAATTTTTCCCAGACCTGCTTGATCGATCGATCGAGCTTCGATCGATCGAGCTTCGATCGATCGAGCCCCAAGATTCGATCGATCGACCTCTCCTGGCAGACTCCTAATTCCCTCTTTAAATGAGTTAAATTAAAATTGTCGTGATATAATTCTTGAGCATTCTTGATAAAATGATTTGGGAGACATTGAGGACCAGTAGGGCATAGGAATAAATGTTGGGACCTTTAATCTTCAACGAGAATGGTATTTATGGGACACTTAATTTAGGGTTGGTGAAATTATAAATTTAAAGGGTGAGGTGCGTAAGAGAGTTACGTTGGAACCTAATAAAGACACTTACTGAATTTCAGATTTGTGAGGATTTAGTCCACGAGTGTCAGGTAATGAGTGAGAAAACCCTTCGAGTTAAGGTTAGGAATGAAACCTTATACGTAATTCTATAAATGTGAAATTAAGGATAATTGGTATAATTATGGATGACTAGAAGAACCTATATTAATATGATAAAGTGGTATCTTTATATGATTGTGTGTACATATATTATATACTTGTGAAAATCATGCCCACGCTACTTGCTATCCCTGAGGTTTCCGCGCTGGGACAAGTCTTATATCGATGGGACCTTTATGGAGGATATTGACTTGTACCCTAGAAGATAGATATCCTTGGTACAGGCTATCGACGTGATAGTTCAGACGGTCCTAAGAGACGCAGGCATGTGCCATCCTCTTAGAGACTTGGAATCTATTCTTCGCCTCAATATTGTTTGTGTATTCATGTTAATACAATTCGAGAGTGATTCCGATTGTATTCCCCTTAATATGAGTGATATGGGGTTCTGGATAGTAGAGTATGCACGCACCATAATTTAGTTGGGGTGCTGTTATAATATATATTATACGAGTATATATATATATATATATATATATATATATATATATATATATATATATATATATATATGAAATGTTGAAATTTGGAACTGCCTACTGTGATTTGATAAGTAGGACATGGTTGATGACACATATAGTAAGTACTTGTTTTGTGGAAGTATAATATGTCACTGGGAAACTTTATAAATGAATAAAAGCTAAAACAAGTGTAGTGCTACTAATTGGTAGTATTCTTTTTAACCAAAAATATTGTTCGGTTTTGAAATCTTATGAGTAAGTTTAAGATACGCTAATTTATTGGAAAGGTTAGTATGATAAAATTTTAAGATAAAGCATTAGGAGGGTTAGTGAGATAGGAGTGCACATTAGAAGAGAGGTGAGAATTTCTCAAGAGAGTGTCGCACTAATATATTGTTGCATTGGCCTGTATCAATTTAAATACTTGCTAAACGTATTTTAAAATCAAAAACACTTTCGGGCTCTGACCCGTTTCTTTCTCTCTCTCTCTCTCTCTTGTATATATATATGTATGTATTACAGGTGCCCATCCACAGGGACGTCTTGATTAGGATCTCTTGGAAGGAACGCGCTGCAGCTTAGGTGGGAGTTGCAGGTCTCTTGATTATACGACTTCGCTCATTCGGATCCCCTCTTAGTACTTTCATTTAGTTGGGCATGTGTAGCCCTTTCCATTATTTCATTTGTTATTGGGACATTTATATTCAGTTGTTTCCAGTATTGTTCTATGGGATTTATTCAGTTTGGATTTGTGACTTTAGTTTTCATATGTTGATATTCGATTGACGAATGTATTATATTATTTGGTTTACTGTGATGTGATTCTACATTGTAGAAATGTTGTTTTAAATAAATAAATCTTTTTCTTTAAATAAAATTTGGAAACTATGTATGAAAATCGTTTTTGATACTTAGCTTAATTATTTAGGGTGTTAAATTGGAAAATGTATTTTTATCGACAGTGATGCTGAGAATGAACCAACTGTTTACCTTGATTTAATTTAATAAAGGAGTGATCGCCCGGTATTTAATTAGGCGGGGTGTCACAAACGCCCCTCAGGTAGAGGATATCCAAGAATAGACTGCCCCTCACAAGATCAGATCTGAAGTTCGGCGCTCAGATCAGAGGGCTCGCCCAGAGGGGTAAGCCTCAAAGGAAAGTCAAGGACCAACGAAGTCCACACAAATCTCCGGGTTGATCCATGCCTATGAGGAGAGGCTCCAAGAGCAAGGGAATGTCGCTCGCAGGCTAGAGGCTGAGAATGCTCGCCTCAAAAGTAGATTAGAGAGGATGGAAAAATAAATCCATCGCAACACTAGGCGATGTCCATACCACACTCCTAGCCCTTTGGCGAGAAAGTCTTACAGCCAAAAAAGGAGCCCAATATGCGCGTCCCAAAGAAGTGAGAAGCTCGAGTCAGATGATGACTTTCTCGAGCAACAGCGATAGGATCGCCATTACAGGAGCCCAACTCGAGGTAATAAGGATATATAATATTTGGTCCAGAGAGAAATGGACCAGCACCCAGCACAACGGGGTGCTAGATCAACTAGAGAGCTTGCTCGGTGAGATCTCAGGATCCAGATGAAACCCCCTTTCTCAAGGGAGATAGAAAAAGAAGAAGAAGAATCCCCCAAGAAGTTTTCTATTCCAAGATTCAAGATCTATGACGTAAAGACTGACCCTATCGATCACGTTAGGCAATACAGGCAGTCCATGACTCTCTCGAAGCATCGGGATGCACTAATGTTCTGGATTTTCCCCTTGAGACTGCACGATATGGCCCAAAAGTGGTTCGAGAGGCTTCCTAATCGGTCCATCAAGAGCTTCGAGTCCCTGGCTGAGCTCTTCACAGCTCTCTTCATTACCAGCATCTCCCATCCAAAGAGGATGGATTCTCTGCTAATAATGAAAAAGACGCCACAGAAGAGCCTTCGAGACAACATAAAGAGATACTGGGAGTTGTTCAACGAGGTTAAGGACTGCTTGGAATAGGTAGCAGTGGCCTCTTTCAAGATCAGCTTACCTAACTCTTGCCTTCTGTACTAATCCCTGACGAAGAAGGAGGCCACAACCATCGATGACCTGATGGCTCGCATCGAGAAGTACGTCAAGGTGGAAGATATAACCCGCCTCAATGCAGGGGAGAATGGTCGGGCTAAGATCGCAGCCAAGGGCAATGATAAGACTGAAAACCAAAAGAAAGGAGGCAAGAATGGCGGCAAGGGTGGAAACAATGGAGGCAAGAACGATGTTTCGAAATCATTTTAGGCAGTAAACACTGTCTTCAAAGAACCAATCTACAAGATCCTAGCAAAGATCAAAGATAAGCCATTTGTTAAGTGGCCCAGGAAGACAGGGGGAGACTCCCTAAAGAGAAACAACGCACTGAGATGAGCTTTTCACAAAGAGGGAGGGCATAAGACTGAGCACTGCAAGGCTCTCAAGTCTCACCTTGAAGAGTTGGCCCAAACCGGGCATCTGAATGAGTTTTTAGAGAAGAACGCAAAGAAGGTTACTACTAATGGAGACACAAGGCCTGACAATATACTAGAGGACGATGCTGGCTATGAATTTACTATGATTCATGGGGCATCTGAAATAAAGAAGATTTAAGGGAATTCAGCTCAGATGGAGGTGAAAAAGTTTATAGCTGTAATGCAAGCTTTTCAGATCGATCCATCGAAGACACAGTCAAGAAAGCATCGGCGAATCGATGAAGTCAACTACAGCAAACACATCGTGTTTACAGATGAGCATCTGGTAGGGGTGAGAATCCCGCATCATAACGCTTTGATCATTACGCTCAGAATAGCCAACTATGACTTTGACAAGTTTCTCTTCGACCAGGGAAGCTCATCTGAGGTAATATATCTCGACCTATTAAGAAAATTAAAGTTAAGCATTGTCGGCTTAAAGGAATCCACTGTCCCTCTAGTTGGCTTCGCTAGAAAATTAACTATTCCATTAGGAAAGATCATGCTGTCGGTAAGGGCAAGGAATGTCTCCAAGATGATCGAGTTTCTGGTAGTCAACATTGACTCGCCATACCAAGAAATCCTCGACAAAGGGTGGATACATGCAATGAAGGCAGTCCCCTCGACCTACCATCAGAAACTAAAGTACATGACCGAACGAGGAGTTATGGAGATTCACAGAGATCAAGCGATGGCAAGAAGGTGCTTCATAGCAGCCACCAGCTCGAAACCAAAGAATGAGGCCAAAAAGGTCAAGGAGCAAGAAGGTCTGATAACTTCAAAATGGTAGTTAAAGTATGGAAGACCCAGAATGGAGGAGACCAGGCTCCTCCCCTCTGAACGAGTCGTTAAGAACCTACAAGAAGTCACAGCGGATGATAACAAAAAAGACAGGAGTTTCTTGATTGGAACATCTCTCACAGATAAAGAGAAGAAAGAATTGATAATCCTACTAAGGAGTAACCTAAATGTTTTCACGTGGGAACCATACGAGCTACCTGGAATTAGTCGTAGAGTGGTTTGTCATCGATTGCACGTCGACCCCACTTTCAGACCTACCACGCAGAAGGCATGTCGAATGATGCCAGAAAAGTCCAAGGTTGTAGAGAAGGAAGTAGAGAAGTTGTTGGATGCAGGATCCATATAAGAAGTTCAATTCCCTAAATAGTTGTCTAACCCAGTAGTGGTTCCTAAGAACAATTGTAAATAGAGAGTTTGTATCGATTTCACTGACCTAAACAGGGCGTGCCCTAAGGACAGTTTCCCTCTCCCAAAGATCGACCAATTGGTAGACGATATAGCAGCTCATGAGAGAATGAGTTTTTAGACGCATATTCGGGTTATCACCAGATCCCTCTATATGCACCAGACCAAGACAAGACCATGTTCATTACCATCGCCGGTTTATACTGTTATAAAGTTATGCCCTTTGGGCTCAAGAATGCAGGAGAAACTTACCAGAGGCTAGTCACCAAGATGTTCAAGGACAAAATGGAACATACCATGGAGGTCTACATTGACGATATGCTCATTAAGAGTAAGCGTAAAGAGGACCATCTCTCAGACCTATCAAATATCTTTGAGATTCTTAAGAAATACCGAATGAAACTCAACGTGAGCAAGTGTTCTTTCGACGTCGAGTTAGGAAAATTCCTCTGGTATTTGGTTAGCGAGACAGGCATTGAGGCTAACCCGAACCAGATCGATGCGATCAACAGGGTACAGCCCCCTCGCAAGATATGAGACGTACAGAAGCTCACGGTCATGCACGCCGCTTTAAATCGTTTCATCACTAAGTCCTTTGAAAAGTGTAAGCCATTCTTCCAGCTCTTGAAAGGAAACAAGACAGTAGAGTGGACTCAAGATTGCTCGAAAGCATTGGAAGAACTCAAGGCTTATCTCAGCACACAACCCTTGCTCGTCATACCTCAAAAAAGTGATTCCATGTACTTATATCTCACCGTCTCCATACACGCCGTCAGTTCTGCATTAGTGTGCGATAAAGCAGACATCTAGCACCCAGTCTACTACGCGAGCAAGACCTTATTGGACGCCGAGCAGAGGTACTTACCACTAGAAAAACTCACCTTTGCACTAGTGATAGCTTCGAGAAAGCTAAGGCACTACTTCGAAGACCGCACTATCATCGTCCTTACATCACACCCCTTAAAGAAATCCTGCAGAAAGCAGATCTGTATTCAGGCTATCCAAGTGGTCAGTCGAACTCGGACGATTTGACATCCAGTTTTAACCCAGGAATGAAATCAAGGGGCAGTCCTCGCTGATTTCATCGTGGAGTTCACGGGATAGAATCCTTGTGACCATCCTCAACCCATGAAGAAAAGCAAAGATCACTCATCAGAAGGATTTTGATGATTGTTTGTTGATGGAGCCTCCAACTCAAAGGGGGCAGGAGTAGGCATTGTACTTATTACTCCAGACGATATAATCCTCGAGGAGGGAATTAGACTTAGATTTGAAGCCTCCAACAACGAGGTAGAGTATGAGTCTCTTATAGTCGGCCTGCAGAAGTCACATGCATTGGGGTCAAAGCAGCTACAGGTGTTCGGTGACTCACAATTAGTCTCCAATCAGATAAGTGGGGACTTCAACGCAAGAGACGAAAGAATAGCAGCCTACCTCGCCTTGGCAAAAAAGTTAATGTCCAGCTTTGAGGAAGTCAGTGTCTAACAGTTTCCCAGAGGATAAAATAGCCATGCCAACGCCTTGGCAGCCCTAAGTTCAGTAATCGATTTTGACTTAAGGAGAACAATCCCCATCGACTTCCTCGCCCATCTAAGCATCAACCAGAGCGACGAGCTACCGGACATGGGACATATGATCCAGATTGAGTCAGCACCCAGCTGGATGGACCCCTTGAGGGACTATTTGAAGGACGGTGCACTTTTAGATGATAAGAAGGTCACTCATCAGATAAAAGTCAAAGCTTCCCACTTTCACTTATCTCCTGAGGGCAGACTATACAAGAGACCATTCATCGGACCTTAACTTTAATGTGTTCACCCGAAGGACGTCGAACAAATTCTCTATGAGCTTTATAAAGGAATCTATGGGATCCATATTGGAGGAACGTCATTAGATTTTCGAGCAATAAAGGAAGGCTACTGGTGGCCATACATATAGAGAGATTCTTGGGGTATATGCTCGTAAGTGTGAGAAATGTCAACTACATGCTCCTATAGTCACCCAACCTGCTAGCAATCTAAACTCACTTACCATCCCCTGGCCTTTCGCCCAATGGGGAATGGACATCGTAGGCCCTCTTCCTACCACTGCTGGTAATCACAAATAACTGTTGGTCGTAACAGATTACTTCACCAAATGGATCAAGTCATATCTACTAGAGAACATCAGAGATGAAGATATGATGAGATTTATATGGAAAAATATAATTACCCACTTTGGAATCCCCAGAACCATCATCACTGACAACAAAATGCAGTTCGAGAGTGGCCCCTTCTAGAGCTTCTGCAACGAACACGGGATAAGGCAGCATTTCAGCTCGGTGGCCTACCCCTAGAGTAACGGTCAAGCTGAAGCTTCTAATAAAATAGTGATCGATGGGCTAAAGAAATGACTAGAGCGATCCAAGGGTGTATGGGTAAGCAAGCTGCCACATATTATGTGGGCCCACCGCACTACCCTGCGCCGGGCAACTGGGGAAACCCCATTATCACTGACATATGGAATGGAAGAAATCATCCCTCTAGAAGCTAGCCTCCCAACTATGAGATCCACGTTGGTCAACCAAGACCAGAATGATGCATCATTACTCGTTGAACTAGGCCTAGCTGATGAACGCAGAGAACAAGCCCTAGTAAGATAAGCGAGCTATCAGCAGCAGCTCGCAAAACACTATAACAGAAAGGTCAATCCAAAGACATTCCAGGTTGGGGACTACGTCCTAAGGAAAGTTCTTGGTAGCACATTAAAACCATCTACTGATAAGATGGGTCCAAACTGGGAGGGACCATTCAAGGTGACAAGGGACGACCTACAAGGAGCCTATCACTTAGAAACGCTGGAGGGCAGAGAGATACCCCGAGCTTGGAACGCAGTCAATCTAAAAAAACTTCTAGTTTTTTCCATTCATCTTTTATCGTATTTTTGGAATTGGCAACTCAATTTTTATTGCTTGTGATTAATAAAAAAGATTATTTGGCAGTGACATTATATGAAGTGTTAATTTTGTATTATGAACTTTACAACATTCACACCTTTTCCAAGTGACAGGCCTATCACTAAGTATGTAAAAGCAGGGAATCACCCTTCTCAGGTCTTCGTTATGAAACACGAACAACCTCTTAGCATTCCCCCTGGCAATAATATATGAAGCCTTACAGGGGACCCTTACGCAGTTCGACCAAATCGAATTGGTCGCCAAACAATGTTTATCTCAAAAATTCTGATCGGATAGAACATCCAAAACCAGGTGTGTCCTCGCCATTGCCATACTTAGGCCTAAGGGAGTGTGACAACGCAACCTAAAAGGTAAAATAAGGAATAATGGTATCTCATAAGCATACTAGACTAGGAGGATACTCACACAACAAAACAACTTTACCTACATCAAATCTAGTCGGATACGAAGAGCCCAAGATAATCAAACGAAAATGAAGTAAAAATACACAACACATGTTTAGTTGGCAAAATGCCCAAAACATAAATATTTTATTACTTCGTTACATTTACAAAGAGTTACATTGAAGTAAGAAAATCTTAATGGGGATTAGGCCTTTGAGTAAGGTAATCAACCACTTGTGCTCTTCGGCCTTCGTTCGGATGAGGAGCCAATCCCTCCTCGACCTCATTCACATCTGACTCTAACAGCTACCTAGGGATAGCATCTATAGGGATCCACTGGTCATCCCTCCTAAAAGGATTAAGCGTCAGAGTTAAAGGAGAGATCTCGTAATGGTACCAGAGTACTGAGTTCCTGGGGACTTGCAGCTCCTTGAGGGATCTCAGCCATCCCCTAATAAATGACAACTCTTCAAACTCTGTCAACCTCATCAAAGCATCTATCCAACCTTGATCATAACCATCAACCCACACTCACCGAGGGCTTTTTTTAAAATGATGCCTCAGCCGTATGACATCTTTTTAAATCCCAGTAGCAATCATGTATGCTCGATGAACATTTTCGCGAAGCTCGTCCATCTCCCTAGACGTACCCCCGGCATCGGTGCTAGCTCGTGGACCTGCCGATGTGGTAGAACTTCGTAAAACTTGAGGGGTGGCACTTGGTCTTGTGCCATCTCACTGAATAATCGACGAAGAGGAACCTCACAAAACTCAGGGTGCGACACTTGGTTCATGCTCCCTGAGGAGCAACACCTCCCTTTGCAGAGTCTCATTCTCCTGTTGCATAACTTCTCCGACTTGATTAATCTCAGTGGCATCGAGAAGTCTAGTTCTTAGAGTGTTCACTTCTTCTTGAATAGAACCCCCAACCTCTTCCATCTCCTGAAGTCTGTCTTTCAGTTTGGCGATGAGCTTAAACTTGTATTTAAAGCTCTTACTTCTCGATTGCAGCGACTTGTAAATTCTTATGAAGGCTTGGCAAACTTGATCGCTCACATTAGGACCAAGAATCCTTACCAATTGAGAGGTAGCAGGTATATATTCATCTATATCAATCAACTATAAGCCATAAAGAGCAGTAAAGAACAAAAGAATCATTATGCTGAAGGGAAAGTATTTTCATTTCATTCAAGTAATGAGGCCCAAGTACATCGGAAGTTAAAAAGGACAGTACAAGAAAAGCAATAATACAAAGAAGTCCTAAGAGCAGTCTAGTTGGCAACATCAGTTTGTTCAAAGGTAGTTGGCTGCTTTCCCTTGTCAGCAGCAGTAGCATTATCTCCCTCAGAGGGAACAGCTACAGTAGGAACACCAACGGGAATAATCTGAGAGGCGGAGACTGTACCTTCAATGGCTGGGGTAGGCGCATCATCTACAACAGGCTTTAGGCCTAGATCAAGCTCGTCGAACAAGGGTGAATCAACATCCACCCTAGCATCCAGAAGAGCCTTCTTCCAGCCCTTCTTGAAGTTCAAACAGCTGATGTAGCCTATCTAGACATCGGCATCCTCGTATGCGGCAGCCCACCCAAAATTATATGAATTTTCCTTAACGGTGGCAACCTCAGACTCTGCCTTCTTTACCTTCTCGTCCAGCATCTTATTTCCTTCATCTACAGCCATCTTGCTCGTCCAGACTAGATTATAGGACTACCTCAACTCATTTAACTCCTTAATCACCGCTTCCTTCGCTCTGTTAGTTTCGGCGAGGGTGAGATCGTAGGACTTTTGGGCCTCGCTGGCCGCCTTCAAACTGGCCTCCAGCTCAAAGCCTTTCCCCTTCAGTTCAGCATTCTGCTTATCCAAAATCACATTCCTACTCCCCAACTCGTCATGAGTACGATAGAGAACAACGAATTTGGTCAAAAGCTGCAAGTAAAAAGGGAGCATTAAAAGAAGGTATTGAACAGAATATCACAAGTATTGAAAAATGTAAATAGAGTTGCCAAGGCTAGTCTCTCACACGATTACCAAGATAATTGTTCAATCCCCACTGCCCTCTATCGATCAGCAGGAAAAACTACTCTCTCGAGCAGCACAGGATCCAACTGGGGAGAGGTGGCGATAGAGTTCCCCTTGGGCAGTGCAGACATGGGCACCAAAGCTTGCCCGACCTTCGTCCTCACTTCCACTCTCCTTATCTCCTCTTCCCTCTCCTTTTCCCTCTCAACTCTCCTCCTCTCCTCCACCTTCTTCGTCTCCTCTTCCTTTTTTCTCTCTTTCTCTCTCAGTTGTTCTTCCTCCCTCCTCTTCTTTTCCTACTCGATAGCAGCTGGTTGAGAGCTAGTGGCGACTTCTCCATTACCTGAATTTTGCTTCTTCGACCTCCTGGAGATAAGCACATCATCCTCATCCTCATCGTCCCTGATCATATTTCTTCTGGGAGGAGCCATTTTTGCCTCACTAGAACTGATCAACTCACTGGAAGACTCTTGAGCCTCGAAAACCTCTTTCGAGCTGGATGACTCTTCACCAGAGCTCTCTACACTGGAACCACCTTCAGCAACACCCCTATTATCACCCTCACTATCCTCACCAGAGATGCTCTCTTCCTCCTCCAATTGGATAGGATCTGCAGTAGCTTCTTCAGTGATATCAAGCTCGAGGATACTATCTACAGGTCGTGTGATCAATCTAGACCCAATATTCTTATACTCCAGAAGAAAAGTAGCTGACCGAGGATGTTCACCGTCAGCCAAAGGTTCTCTGATGTTCCAAGCTTTAATCACCTAGGCTGCTCGAACCTCACTGAGAGCAGGTTCCAAATTCTTTGTCCTCGCTAAATAGAAGAGAGAAGAATATCAGAGAAATCATAAACTAACAAGACGATCGAAGAGTAGAATAAAAATTAAGCCTACCTATGTACTCCTCCCCATAAAAGGGGACCGTCAACCTATCAGACCTCGACCCCTCGGTATGGGGAAGAAATTGCCAATTTCTAGCAAGAAAACCCTCTTGCTAGTAATCCTTGTGGTAATCATGTAGATTTACTACCAATACCCTGTCAGGACTCCTGGCCTTGAGGTAAAGAAGACCAAAACTTATTCACGAGAAATAGTAGAAGCATATCTCAGCAAGCCCTAGATTGGTGCCATAGAGTTGATTTATGCTATGAACACCATTAACTATCTTCCAAATATTTGTCAAACACTATGCAGGGACAATATTGAAGTAACCAAAGAACTGCAAAAACAAATCACTTGGGGAGAAAATGAGCCCTCCTTGGGACAGTAAGAGAACGTGAATCCAGTGAGCACCCTTTATTTCTCTAACACTTTTAGGGATAGGGGCACACTCAACGTCTACCCAATCTGGGATGTTGTAATATTTCCTAAATTCAGTTACCGACCTACTTCATATTTTTTGCCATTTGCAAAACCCTAACTACAAATGAGAGGAGATTGCAAAAGAAAAAAGCACAGAAAAAGAACAAGAAGAACTTACGAAATAAAAACTTAGATTGGGACGACGCAAGTGAAGACGATGGAGGAGATTAAGGTTGAAAGATGATGACCTGACAACGAGGGCGCAACAGTGGGAGCTTAGAGAAGATGAGAAAAGTTGAAGAAGTTTGAAATGACAACTACAAACTGCTATTCCAAAGGACTTTTAAATTCTTCCAATCATCGTGCACAAGACACGAAACAAGCTGTCGACTAAATCAGTTTTCAATCTCGTGAAGAGCTACACAATTTACAAGGAAGGCATTATGACAAATCATTTAAATTTACTGAGCCCAAATTGTGGCCCAAGAACTTTAGGGGCAATTGTGGGTACCATTTTTAGCCACTACGGGCTCAGACAAGTATCCCGATCAAGGTCCAAAGTCAGGGAGCCTCGCATCCCTACCAAAATTAGTTGTAGCTTAGTGTCTTCCTAAAATATCGTAAGGAGATATTCTAGGAAGTGATGGACTAACATGGGGGAGTCCAACACCCCCAGTCCCCGAGAACAAGCATTTATATAAGAAACCCTAAGCCTTGGGCAAAAGGCACGTCAGATATTTCCTATAAAACACTCCTCGGAGTACGGAGAAATAATACTGAGAGCACCACCGTGGACGTAGGCATTATTGCTGAACCACCTACATAATGTGTTGTGTGATTGGCATTCTTCACATTCCTTATTTTCTTTGGTAATTGTCTTTTGCTATTAATTTGTGTTGAACTTAATTGTCACCACACCTATAAATTATAATAGGATGTGTGTATACCTATTATGTGACATTAATGCTAAGAGCACTAATGCGTGATAACCCGGGGGTGAAAGAATCTTATAGTTAAGCGCACTAACGAGTGATAACTCGGGCATGCAGAAATTCTATTGTTAAGTGTATTAATGGGTGATAACCCGAGGGTACAAGGATAATTATTATCAGAAGAACTAATGGGTGATAACCCGGGGGGTGCTGGATTATAATTGATAGGTGCATTAATGGGTGCTAACCCGGGGATGCAAGATTTTATTGATAGGTGAATTAATGGGTGTTAACCCGAGGATGCAGGATTCTCTTGATAGGCTCACTAATGGGTGATAACCCAGGGGTGCTGGATTATTATTGATAAGTGCATTAATGGGTGCTAACCCGGGGATGCAGGATTATCTTGATAGGTGCACTAGTGGGTCTTAGCCCGGGGGTGTTGCATTAGTATGTGTGTGTGTATATATATATATATATATGTATGTATGTATGTATGTATGTATAGGGATGATGTGACTATATATAAATATATATGAACTTGTGAATATTTCTACAGTGTGAAATTAGTAGACTTGGAAATAATAATAATCATTACATTGCACCAAGTGGTTTTAACCTAAGGGTGCAGGATTAGTGTATATGTATAGGGATCATGAGACTATATATATGTATGAGTGTACTTGGGTAACTTTCTATTTTGTAAGACTAGTAGATAAAATGGAAATGAGAAATGAAATAATCTTAGTAGATAAAAGATTAACCATACAAAAGGTGAATAATGAAACTTAGTATTTGAGATAAATTATTTGAATATCATATTGTATGGGAGATACGGGAATACTACTAGTGAGAATAGTTAGTATTAGTATGGTTTCTGACTAGTTAGACTGGGTGGTATAACTAGGGGGAGATTAGATGTACGTTAGGCATGCACAATAGATGAGAGGTGAGAAACTCATGTGAGAGTTTGATAACTAACATGCGTATAAGACTTGTTTGAAGAACAAGCTTTAAATACTTGCTAAATCATTTTTAAACCTCGGTCTCTGACCCGTTTCTTGTATTTCTTCTCTCTTTTGCTATATATATTATATCAGATGCTCAGTCAGAGGGGTACCAGATTTAGAGAGTTGGGTTGCTTGACGTTCTACAGCTATTGTGGAAGCTGTAGGTCCTTGTAGTAGATGCACCTATCATTTCCATTCAGTTTCATCTAGACTTCTTATTTAGGACATGTCTCACCCACTTCTAGTCCTTCATCAGAGATATTGTATTTAGTTTATATTATGGTTTGGAGTTTTGAACTGGGACGTTTTACCCAGTCTTATTTATTTCAGTATTTGATTCATGTTTAGTATTTATCATATTCCTATGTGTAGTGAATGGTTTATATTTTAAGATTGAATGAAAATGGATTACTTGCTTTTACTAAATTTGAAATGTTTTGACACCTAACTTAATTTTATATTAGGTGAATAAAATGTTTAAAAGTTTTTCGACAGTGATACTAAGAATGAACCCACCGAACATTCTGTTTTAAATTGGTAGAGGACTGATCACCCTTTATTTAATTGGGCGGGGTGTCACAGGTGGTATCAGAGCATCAGGTTCTAGTGTCCTTAGGATCTGTGCGGCTTATTACATTTCAGCCCATTGTTCTTTTATGTAGAGCCTTATGGAAAGATTTTTGTGCTCCCTTACGTATACGACTTACGTTCTCCTGCTACGAATTATAATGGATGTGACTCATTATACAACACTCTGTGTTATTAGAACACCAAACATTTTAGGATGACCAGCGAGGGCCGTAAGAAGAACTGCAGGAGAGGAAGCTCGACAGAAGACCTAGAGTAATCGGGAAAGAGTGATAGTGACAAAAATCATCATGAGGATTACTTAAGTAAGAGATAGTAAAATTGTCACTCGGGAACTGTGAGTTCACAGGGCATAGTCGTAGATAACGGTGGAATGATTTCAAGACCACCTAGCATAGTCGATAAGGGGGAAATCACAGGGGCTCTTTTGAAAACCCATCGGTGAAAATGCTGAGAAGAAAAAGAGAGTGTAACAGACCAACGGAGGTAGAAAATCTGAAGGCAATTGTGTAGAGTGGGGTGTGACGACACTCAAAATTAAATTTAGAGTTAAAAGCTATAGCTCTTAGGAGCATCATATAGTGATTATAGGCAATCACCATATATGAAGAAGTGTGTTTGAAATTTAGAGAGAAATTTGGGTATGATTTGACCATGAGGTCTTCCATTCGATGGGGTAACAAAATGTGAGTGAAATTTTGATGTTTAGCATAATGGGTAAGATAGAAACCAATCGTGAGAGAAAGGTTGAATTGCATAATGAACTTCGTACCTGGTAGAAGGGCATAAATTATCAAATAGCTAATAAAGGAACCGTGAGTTGAATACAATCATAAATGAGAAACCCAACTAGGATAACTAATGTTTATGTCGTCAAGGTTATACGGTGACTAGTTATTGTGTTCTTACCAGAAGAAGTGAGCCAGAAAGGTTAGAGAATCTGGCCGAAAATCAAAACAAAACTTAACGGTGTTATTGGAACCCCACATGAGAGTATACCCAATAGGGAACTCGGTTAAATGATTTTAAGTTGATTAACTTCCTAAAAATTGACGATGAAGTCAATCAGGGCCGTGGAGGCCAACCATAGTTCCAAAAGGCAAGTGTAGCCAACAAGTTAAGACTACTCGGTCCGAGAGAACGACATTTCCAAAATGTTCAGTGGGACCAGTGATATGGAAATGGTTCGTGGAGCTTTCCTTATGTGAAGGAAGTAGAACTAAAAGTGTTGAAGGTGTCCACAATTGAGAAGTGAGAATGAAAAGATCAGAAATGGTAAACCATTTTAGTTAGGTACAACAACTGGAGGAGTGAGACTTCCAGCAAAGGAATTTGGGTTCAAGAGAATTAGGCCCAAGAAATTTATAACCCGAGAGTGATGGGCTCAAGCTGGACTAGTAGATTCCTCGTTAATAGTAGTATATAGTATGTTAGGGTCTACGGGGCCCAGGATTTAATTGGGAGTTCAATAAAGCCATAATTGATGCCTAGAGACGTTGGGCCAACATTTCAATAATGGCCGTGAAACCCACATGATAGAATAAGTTGTCCATGAGAGGGGACAACTATAGGATGAAATCCTATGATGTATGATTATTACAGATGTTCATGGGTCATAATGGCAGCCACGTGTTGAGACCCTGTGATTTGGCGAGACTGGTGAGGTTTTGCATCTTCCTTGTGAGTAAAGGATAGATTATAGTGACATGGGTGTGCTACAACTTTTATGTAAATTGGAAACCCTAAACTTCATGTGAGGGTCGAGTTTAGTGGGAACATTAGTTTTAGCAGTCTTGTAACAAACGTATTTCTTGTTGTTAGTAGGGCCTTTTGATGATTGCCCGTGAGTGAACCGGGTGGGCCCTAAGAATATGTTTTGTTGTTATAATTTACTACTGCATTAAGTCAACTTTAGTAGAGTTTATTATGGTAATGTGTAGTGATTAATTACCGTATGGTTAAACGATAGTAAAAATGTAGTGATATGACTGTCGTGCCGGATACTCCGAGAGGAGTGATCTTAATTTTGTGCGGCGCCACCTGAAATAGGGTTCGGCCCAGATATGGGAATATATGAAACTTTTATAGTATTGTAGACCTCAGCGAGTATAGTGTCTAATTATACGTGATTCCCGTGCATAAAAATTTATTTGTTTGTTAAGACTTAGAATACATTGTGTTCTTATCGAGTAGCGAAATATAGCTCGTTATATATTTATAGCACTAAGTACTTGGGATAGTGAGAGCAACATGCTTTATGTTATTTTTAGGGACATGAGAGTGAACGAGTAGACTTTTATGTCAAAATATATATTGTGGGAAGGTATATAGTATGGATTGAGGGCCTTACGGACCTCGACAATCGACTAGGTTAGATAGTAGTGTATCGGGGGGTTCCTTGTTTGGATTTCTCTTTGCGAGACATCCCACGCATGAAACTAGCGAACGTCGGGAGTTGGAGAGAAGTTTGGTCGATAGTACATAAGTTTTGTATGTTGGTTATTGTACCTATAGGAGAATATAATTGAGATTTGATAATTCTTTTATGACTTAAGGCCAATAGAGTCGCCTAGTCTTAGTATCATTCTGACTAGAGAAACGATGCCAATGAAGGATAGAATAAGTTATGACTAGCGGGGTGGTTTAGTGCACCCCTACTATATCAGCATACCAAGTATGCAAAAATTGAAGTAAGAAAATTACATGTCAGTTATACAATATTCCGCGAGGCATAGGGTGTATGGGTGCCTTAGGTGATTGAATCAAATAGTGGATTATGATTATCATGTGAATTCTATAATATGTAGTGAGGTAAGCTGAAGCTTATTCCGTACGATTTGTTAGAGACTTACGTTTCAAGATTTGTGTCATGCGGTGTGGCAAAGTCATATGCATCAAGTTTAGAAGTACATTCGAGAGAGTATAAAATGTATTAGGTTCCAAATAACAGTGGTGAAGGGTTATGATGCAGAGTAATATTGCAAGGTTAGTCTTGCAGTGGGTCACCTAACTGTTAGAAAAAGGGTGAACAATTTGAAACCAGTAGGGGCTTCTTCCACTAGATAATGGGAGAGTACGCCAAGGATCTTCTCATGTAGCTGAGATGTTAAGATTATAAGTAATTAAATACGATTGAGTACATCCTAATACCCACAGAGGGATGGGCATGCAAGCGGTCTAATCGGATGCGGGAGAGCAAATTTTATGTGCACCCTTAAATCATCGGGGAGGATAAAAGTAGTACCTTCCACTAGTGGAGTTGTGTTCAATAACTCATATGAGTTTACGTTTGGGCAAAGTTCCAGTAGAAGTGTGGCACGGTAAACTTTATTATTGTCCTACTTGATAGTTAAAGGTGGGAGACCAGTTATGAATACAAATGTCGGAGAAGAATCGATATTATCATATATATTGTGTGTAAAATATATATTGAACAACCGATTTACTTGTATGAACGACACGAGATGAAGTTGTATGTATATGAAAAGAAGATAAATCTACTAAGGTGCAATTAGTAGAAGGCTAGATATTGAATATCTAAAATAAGGTTTAAGTAATGAAACTTAAGCGGAAAGGCTTGGGGAAGAGCCTATATGATAGGTAACCTAGAGTTTAAAAACAAACACATCTTAAGTGTTCATTATTAAGGGTAGTCGATAGCGTACTATATGGGTGGTACGGACTAGCTTACTTGTGAGCGCAAGGATGCGATGCGCAATATTTTTACAGCGTTGTCTGTACCTGGTACTTTCCCGAATTTCGGGACAAAATTCCGTTATAAGGGGAAAGTATGTAACACCCCGTATTTTTGATGATTTAAATAATTATGTGATTAATTATTATTGTGGGAATAAGTATGTAATTAATTGTTGTTATTGGATTAATTAAATTAAAATGTGAGAAATTAATTTGTTATTAATTGGGATTAAAATAATTATTAACTAGCGTGCCAAGGGTTAATACCTATTGTTGAGAATTATTGAATATTACTGTGTGATATGTAATATGGAATTATGAAATATGATAAATTGCCGAGAGTGAAATATACGTCAGTTTGGTATTTTAAGTCTGACACGCGTGCGAGTCGTGTCGGGACTAATTGAATGGAATAAAAAGAGAATTTATTTTTATTAACTCATATGGTCATTTCGAGTGCGCCATTGAGTCCAGGAGGGTCGAGATAGTCAAAATAGTATACCCGGATGTTTAGTTTGGGTCCCGAGGCAAATTTAGGCCTAACCGACGTCCCGAGAGGGCATTATGGAAAATTGTATTTTGGGGTTTAATTAGTGGACGAAAATTGGGAGTTATTTTATCAGCTAAGAAAAGTCCTTTAGGGTTGTGAGACACAAAAAGAAAAGAATAGTCATATAGGGTGTGAGGGAGAACCAAATTTTAAGAGGGAAGGCCAAATTATCCTCACCTTGCACAATTGTGACGACCAACGCGTAGATCGAGAAGAGAGGAACGCGTCTATACCAACATCACCAAAGGATTCAGACCTTCGATTTAAGGCAAGTGTTTACTACTTGATTTCTTTTAGAAATAATCATACTCATGTTAGAATAGGTGAAATTAATCACGATTTACATGTTAATTAGGTGAAAATTGGAGATTTAAATTATGATTAAGCACTGGGTTAATTAGTGGATGAAATTACTTCATGTATATAGAGGATTAATCATGGAATTGAATTATATATTGATGAACGAATCTGGGTTGATTAGGTTCTTTAATTGAAAATTTGGAAACTAGGGTTGATATGAATTAATTTGGGGATTTTATATAATTATGATGATTAAGGACGAATTAATGATCCTAGGATGTTAGGAATGATTTATAACTTGTTAGGTGTTGATGGGTATTGATGATGAGGCATTGGGTGTTGAATCCTAGAGGTTTTTAGGTTCATAAATGGTGGAAAAATTCAAAATTCTGGGAAAGAAGATGAGTAGTGACATCTCGTGCGATCTCGCGAGAAGTCATTCAAGCGAGATTGCATCTCGCATGAAGTCGCTCGAGCGACATATGGAAGTCGTTCGAACGACATGTCTTATGGTTCGAGCGACACGGTGAATCTTTGGGAATTTTCTTAGAGTCCAGTTTTGAGTTTACCGATTTATTGCAGCGAGAGAAACTGCCAGATAGTAAATTTAAAAGGAACAAAATTTCTGGAAAGTATGTGTGAATTAATAGTTTAATTATTCGGTATCGACAATGTACCTTGGAGGTTACGAGAGTTATAGTAATCTAAATATTTTTACTATAAGTAGTGTTGAGAGTAAAATACATATGAGAAGTATATATGTAGGTTGGAGAAATACCTATAAATTATAATAGGATGTGAGTATACCCGTTATGTGATATTAATGCTAAGAGCACTAATGGGTGATAACCCGGGGGTGCAAGAATCTTATAGTTAAGCGCACTAATGAGTGATAACTCGGGGGTGCAGAAATTATATTGTTAAATGTACTAATGGGTGATAACCCGGGGGTACAAGGATAATTATTGTTAGGAGCACTAATGGGTGATAACCCGGGGGTGCTGGATTATTATTGATAGGTGCATTAATGGGTGCAAACCCGGGGATGCAAGATTTTATTGATAGGTGCATTAATGGGTGTTAACCCGGGGATGTAGGATTCTCTTGATAGGCGCGCTAATGGGTGATAACCCGGGGGTGCTGGATTATTATTGATAGGTGCATTAATGGGTGCTAACCTGAGGATCCAGGATTTTCTTGATAGGTGCACTAAAGGGTCTTTGCCTGGGGGTGCAGGATTAGTATATATATATATATATATAGGGATGATGTGACTTTATATAAATATATATGAACTTGTGAATATTTCTACTGTGTGAAATTAGTAGACATGGTAATAGTAATAATCATTACATTGCACCAAGTGGTCTTAACCTAAGGGTGCAGGATTAGTGTATATATATAGGGATGATGAGACTATATATGTATAAGTGTACTTGGGTAACTTTCTACTTTATGAGACTAGTAGATAAAATGGAAATGAGAAATGAAATAATCTTAGTAGATAAAAGATAAACCGTTGAAACGGTAAATAATGAAACTTAGTATGTGAGATAAATTATTTAAATAGCGTATTGTGTGGGAGATACGAGAACACTACTAGTGAGAATAGTTAGTATTAGTATGGTTTCTGACTAGTTAGACTGGGTGGTATAACTAGGGGGAGATTAGATGTACGTTAGGCGTGCACAATAGATGAGAGGTGAGAAACTCATGTGAGAGTTCGATAACTAACATGCGTATAAGACTTATTTTAAGAACCAATTTTAAATACTTGTTAAATCATTTTTAAACCTCGGGCTCTGACCCGTTTCGGGCATCTCTTCTCTCTTTTGTTGTATATATATATATATATATATATATATATATATATATATATATATATATATATATATATATATATATATATATAGATAGATAGATAGATAGATAGATATTATATCAGGTGCTCAGCCACAGGGGTACCAGATTTAGAGATTTGGGTTGCTTGACGTTCTACAGCTGTTGTGGAAGCTGTAGGTCCTTACAGTAGATGCATCTATCCTTTCCATTCAGTTTCATCTAGATTTCTTATCGAGGGCATGTGTCGCCCACTTCTAGTCTTCATCAGAGATATTGTATTCAGTTTATATTATGGTTTGGAGTTTTGAATTGGGAGGTTTTTCCCCGTCTTATTTATTTCAATATTTGATTCATGTTCAGTATTTATCATATTCCTATGTGTGGTGAATGGTTTATATTTTAAGATTGAATGGAAATGGATTACTTGGTTTTACTAAATTGGAAATGTTTTGACACCTAGCTTAATTTTATATTAGGTGAATGAAACGTTATAAAGGTTTTCGACAATGATGCTAAGAATGAACCCACCAAACATTCTGTTTGAAATTGGTACAGGACTGATCACCCTTTATTTAATTGGGCGGGGTGTCACACTCACCCACATCGTGGAACCTCCTAAGATAGCATTCATATTGGTATGCTTTACTATAAATATTATTCACATAAATATTTATAAATCATATATATACTACACATTACCGTATATATATATATATATATATATATATATATATATATATATATATATATATATATATTTGTTGAATCCAGGCTACCGGTGTACTAGGTCCGTACACAAGCCTTATGCTTTACTATAAATATTATTCACACAAATATTAATATATCATATATATACTACACATCACCGTATATATATATATATATATATATATATATATATATATATATATATATATATATATAGAGAGAGAGAGAGAGAGAGAGAGAAATCTAGGCTACCGGTGTACTATCTCCTTACACAAGATTAAAATATGCAAGTCTATGGTCCGATTTCATTTCAATTACTTGTACACTAATTAATTTTTATTATTTTGGTGTCACCCTACCAATTATACCCAGACTCTCTCTCTCGACCCAAAATTTAATATATATAACCCATCATTCAATTTCATTCAATTAAGTATACGCACTTAATTCACAAGGTTTCAAATCACTCAATCATAAACCTTAATTCTAAAATTGGATTTATCCTCTACTAAATCCATGGGTGATTTTTCACAAATTCAAACCCTAAATTAAAATTTACCCCACAAAACTGCCCAGATTTTTAAAATGTCATTTTGGGGCATTTTGGTGCCATTTTTGGAGAAAACGCATTAGAGAACAAAATGTAGAAAATGCAATTTTCTACAGGTATTGCGGACAAAATCATCATTCTAGATTTAATACCTCACTTTTTGTCCATATTTTACCCACAAAGCCCTCCAATACTTGCTCAAAATTCACCCATTTGATTATCTCAATTTAACTACATCATCTACACAAATTGGGGCATCAAAATCACATGATTTTATCATCTCTACAGATTTATAAATCTCAAATATGAAATTCCCAAATTAAGATATAAAACAAACCCTAACATATTAATTAATTCACATCTTCTTTAATATGAATAGGATTAATGCAAGTTAACAAATGCAAGTTAAACAACTTGCCTTTGATTTAGAGAACCCAGTCCTATGATGAAGATGACGGATTTGAATCAAGGATCTCCTCTTGTTTTTGAAGCAATCTTCCAAAATCCCCAAATTCTCTTATAAGGGTTCTCCTCTTAAGCTCTCCCCACTTTTAGTCTTCTCAAATGACTTTAGGTTGCCTTACCCTTTAACCATTAGGGTTGAAAACTCAAATCCCGTTTTGGGGCCTATGGGCCTTATAAAAAGGGCACAAACTCTTAATTTGAAGCTCAATTATGTCTAATTAAGATACGAAACCCAATATATACATATGACCACTCATTTTGGACTATTTCGACCCTACCGGACTCAACCGTGCTCTCAAAATCGACATCCGAATTAATTTGTAACAACTTCTAAATTTAAGACCTCAAAATACGACATAAAATAATTCAAAATAATTAATCCTCAATTTGCCAAATTAATGAATTCCTCAATTTAAAAAGTTCTCAAATCATAAATTTAATTCTCCAAATTAAATAAATTCTTTTCCTCCCCAAAATATTACTGAATTAATGGTCCTTGAATTTACGGGGTGTTATAGTCTCATGAAATTCGTGGATGGTACTTGTCCATGTCCGACAACCTACATCACTGCAGGAGACAAACTGGTCACCAATATGGAAGTTAAAGCCTGGAAACTACAAGATAAAACCATTATGAGCATGTTAATTTCCTTCGTGAC
This sequence comes from Sambucus nigra, assembly GCA_949130495.1. NCBI lineage: Eukaryota > Viridiplantae > Streptophyta > Magnoliopsida > Dipsacales > Adoxaceae > Sambucus > Sambucus nigra. The sequence goes on along the minus strand of OX422213.1, from coordinate 163,227,452 downwards.
TAATGAAAATTTTCCTCTTCTTGTTGGTTTAAAAACTTCATATGAAATTTTGCCTACTCTTGAAATGACTCTTGCCTTTCCATCTCACACCCGGATTCTTAATATCCACCTTCTTCTCCAAAACTTAAATACAATCTAATTTTCCTTTTCTTACCGCATTTCTTCATCGTGTTAAGTCTCTCTCGAATGAACTTGGACTGGTTAGGCGAACCTTCTCTCCTGCTAATATTTATTTCTTCAAAGGCCTTAACCCAAAATTCAAAGACCTTGTCACTACTCTCGCAGCCTCAGCCTCAGCCTCAACCACACCCATATCCTTATTTGAACTTCATTCTCTACTTCTCAGTCATGAATTCATTCATGCCAATTGGTTTTCTTCACTCATTGCCCAATACTTAACCAATCCAAACTCATCTCCAACATCTCATTCCTTTACATTCGTTCCTTATCCTCTTGTTGAACACTATTCCCACCACAATGGTTCCTCATTATCCTCACCCCGTGGTTGTGGTAGTCGAGGCCGCGATTGTGGTCCTTCGAGTTGGTCTTTCTACAATCACTCCTAACAACCCAATTTCCCAAATAACCGCATCAAATGTTAAATCTTCCATGGCTTTAATCATACTGCATCCACCTACTATTTTTATATAGACAATACTCTTTCATTAACCACCCTCACCCCACTACCCACTTCCCACCTTCCATTAATCCCTTATTTATCCTTCATCCAACACCTTCTCACCTATCTCTCAACAGTTTCTTAATATAGGAGCTACTCACCATGTTACTCCCGAGATTTATTCTCTCAGTAATACGAATAAATATCGTAGGTCCAATAGTTTTCACATTGGTAATTGTAAAGGCTTACATATTACACACGTTGGCACATTTATAATTCTCATACCATACACGTCCTTCAGATTATCAGATATTTTACATGTTCCATCCATATTAAAATCACTTATTTCTATTCAAAAACTTGATCGCAATAATAATGAGTATTTTGAATTTCATCGATTTTTATTTGTTGTGAAGGATCGCATGTCCCATAAAATTTTGCTCCAAGGGCCAGCTAAAGAATAACTTTACACTCTATCCTCCTCACAATCATTGTCTTCTCCAATAACATTTCACACCACTAAATTTTCTTCTGAGTGTTGGCATCATCGTTTGGGACATCCCCATTCCCCTATTATTCCCCGCATCATAAACAAGAATAGTCTTCCACGTTCCTCCATTTAATATAATTGTTTAAAGTCCTGTTAAATAAGAAAATTCTCTCGTATAATATTGCCTCGTCGCTCTAAATCAAGTTCTTCAGTTTTAGAATTATTTTTTAATTACGTATGGGGTCCTTCTCCCGTTATGTCTAACTATAGTCCCAAATATTTTGTAATCTTTATAGATAATTAGTCTAATTTTATTTGGTGCAACTGTATTGCAAATAAATTTGATGTGTATGCAACTTTTATTCATGTTCAATCCTTTATTGGGGTGGTGAACATCAAAAATTAAATAAATTCTTTATTTAGTGTGGAATTAATCATCGTCGTTCATGTCCTCATACTCATAAGCAAGTTGGATTTATTGAACTTCGTCACCATCATTTTATTGATACCATCCTTACCCTCCTAGAAAATGCCTTCGTCCCCCAATGGTAATGGAATTATGCATTTGAAAAGGCTATTTTTCCCTTAATCATCTTCCCACTTGTGTTTTATTTAATGTTTCTCTATGTTAGTGTCTCTTTTTCACCTCTCCAGATTACACATTTCTTAATGTTTTGGGGTGCCTTTGTTTTCCTTTCCTTCGTCCTTATAATTTCCACAAAACAAATTTTTCTCTTCGATTCGTGTGTGTTTCTTAGGTATATTCCATTCCACAATGGTTACTATTGTTTAGACATCCAAACTCGTCGTCTCTATATCTCATGCCATGTCAAATTTGACGAGTCCTAATTCCCACTTGCCACACTGTGTGTACCTCCTAATTCATCATCCCCTTCATCTACTCACCTTATCCCTGGGTTGTCGTGCCTCTAATCTACATTGTCCCACCCACACATCCACACACTTCCTACCCAAAATCTATATCTTAAATTCTCTCATTATCCACACCCACTACCCATGGGTGAAACCTCAACACGACTACTTTCTCCTCACCACCCCCCCCCCCCCCCCCCCCCACCCCCCGCATCACATTTCTCCCAATCTCCACATATAACTCCACCTGCTACGATACCATCTACTCACCCTCTCTCCAGATCATCTTCCCACTCATCACAGTCACCACCTCCCACCTCTGCTCCGTCACCTCTCTCTCATCCTTCACACCCAACCATTAATCCAGTTTTTGATCTTGGTAACTTGAAAAAATTACCTCACCCATTAATTGTGTCTATACACATTCTATGATCCTATGCACCAAGTATTCCCACCCACCACTCTCCAATATATCCCCAGTAACCCTTATTGCTATAATTTCATCTCTATCCCATAACCAAGAACCCACATGCTTCACTCTCGCATGTTATGGGTTATAAGTGGGTTTACCATATAAAGCATCGGGGCAATGGATCGATTGAGCACTACAAAGCTCAACTAATTGTAAAACATTTTCATCAATATTTTGAGTTGTATTACGCCGAAACATTTAGCCATGTCATCAAACCATACACTATTTGCATTGTTTTATCACTCGTTGTTACATATGGTTGCCCATTTCATAACTTGATGTTAATGATGACTTTTTGCATGGCCACCTCACCTAAAATTTTTTACATGGATCATCCTTTTGGATTTCATGATCCTAATGATGACACCCATGTTTTCAAGATCCATCACTCATTATACGACTTTCAACAAGCCTCACATGCATGGTTCCATCGCCTCACATATTTTTTTGTCTATGAAAGATTCCATGGTTCCAAAGCTGATACATCACTATTTATTTTCCACACTCAACATCAGTCTTCTATATTCTCATTTATGTTGATCATATCCTTATGACTTCATACACTTATTCGTGCTCTTGGTCTTGAATTTATTCTTAAAGACCTTAGGCAACTCAATTATTTCTTAAGCATAAAGGCTCATTTCTCTCCCACCGAACTCCTACTTTCTCAACAATGGTACATTACCGAACTTTTACATCACTTTGGTATGGATGATTCTAAACCCTTGTAAAACCCCATCTCATCCTCCATGATACTTTCCAAAATAGATGTTCACCCTCTTTTTGGCCCCACTTCATATCGCTAACCAGTTGGTGCACTCCAATATGTCACCCTCACTTGCTCGAACATTTCCTTTGTTACCAACAAAGCGTTTCAATTTACACACTCTCATACAGATGCTCATTGGTTTTTTGTCAAACGAATTTTTTGATACTTAAAATGTATCACCTATTTTGGCCTATAATTCTCCCATTTTATTTCTTTCAATCTTCAAGCCTTTAGCGATTTTGACTGGGACGGATGTATCGATGATCGCAAGTCTATCTCTAGGTTTTCCATTTACTTGGCTTCTAATTTAATCTCACGGTGATCTCATAAACAAACCTTAGCTCGTGCTCCGTAGCTAAAGCCGAGTACAAATCCTAAGTAGATGCCAGTGCCGAAATCACGTGGGTTCAATCTCTCTTATCCGAACTTAGTTTTCATCCGTCCTATCTTCCCATTTTATAGTATGATAACTTGGGTGCGACATATCTTTCTACCAATCCAATCTTTCATATGAATTGATTTTCATTTTGTTCGTGACAAAGTTGCCAAATATGATTTACAGGTTCGATTCATCTCAGCTCATGATCAAATCGCCGATATTTATACCAAAGGTTTATCTCCAACTCGGCATAATTTTGTACGCAACAAATTGATGGTTACCACATGTCCACCATCAATTTGTGGGTGGTGTCAAACCAAGTCTCCATAAAACCAGGTCCAAGCAGTTCCATCAACTATCACTATAAGAAAAATAATTATTAGGGGCTAAGGTATTTGGGACGGCTATGTCATTTTGTCTCTTAAAAGTACCATGTGATATGGATTTGAATTACTGACCTTTAAAGTATACATTATTTTTTTTATTTGGGATTGTTTTTATTTACCGTCCCTTATATGAGTAAAATTATTAGAAGAAATGGACTTTAAAAACTGTCCCATATGGTATAGCTTATACAATGAATTTATAAAATCATCCCTTTTGATAAATCACAAAAGGACAAACTTTAAAAAAGATCCCATTTGGAATATCTTATAGCACGAAAAAATTGTCCCATTTGATAATTTATAAAAGGGACGAAAGTAAAACCGTCCCTTTGATAACTAAGTTTTCTTTTTTCATTTCATTCTCTCACTCTTTTCATTTCCCCCATTCTTTCTCATATATCACTCTCTCTCTCTCTCTCTCTCTCTCTCGCTCTCTCGTATCCCTCTCCCTCTCATTCTCCCTCTACCTCTCCATCCACCTCCACCTCAGGCAATCCCCTCTGGTGGCACCCCTATGCTCCACCCACATCGTTCCTACCCCTCTATCTCCCACGCCCCTGCCACTCTCTCTCTCTCTTCCATCCCTACTGAGTTGTTTGGTGCATCATTTCTGATTTTTGTGGGTATATCATTTCTCTACCTTTTTATCTTTTCTCAACCAGGACTTTTGTTTTTTTGTAATATGATAGACCTGTGTTATTTGGTGTTGTGTCTTTGGTGTTTTTGTGTAATACGATAGGGCTTTTGTTCTCATCCTAACTATTAATTTCTCTCTATGCGTGCCTATTTGTTTCTTGGATGTTATTACTAGTATTTTATTCATACCATACTAAACAACCAAATAAAATATAGGTTTCTATGAATCTCTTTATCCTTGTTTGTTCAGTGAAAATTTAGTATGCTTATTACAAACACTTGAAAATTGAGATTGTCATTGCAATTTATGGAGAAGTTTATGAGACTATGTATTGTGTGTACTATATTATTCTTTCTTGGCCTTTTTACTGTTGGCCAAGCTCTCAGTAAAAGATTTATCTTTTTTTTAGCTCAGAGATCTTGTTTTAATTGTTCAAGGTAGTTCTAGTTTGACGATAGTCGTTAATGCATAGTTATAATTGTAACTACACATTTTAATGTATATATTTTTAGTCATTAATACATAATTGTTTGCTATATTTTATTACCTTAAAGTATATAAAGTCTAAAATAGGAAAATATTTTTTTACCCTAAAAGTATATGGATTATGTTTAGTATATGCTTTACTTTTTTTTCCTAACTAATTATGCATCGTTACATTGAGTTCATAACATCTTGAATTAAATGCTATTAAAATATTTGGGAACAATGTTGCTTTAGGGAAACTTCTTTTCTTTATGGAAACTTTTTTGCTTTTGTATTTAAGGGTAAATCAAACAAGAAATGTTTCCATTTCTAATGTTGTAATGATCTAACAACGTTGTGTCCAAATATTTTTTAGGATGTACAATCTAGAGTGAGTGATGTTGTTATTGTGAAAGAAAAGCCAATTAAGGAATCAAATCCTGAATTTGAGAAACTAAAATGTTACATGTTTGATCTTGAAGATCAACTAGTTGATGCTTAGAAGCATGAACATCATCTAGTAAAGTGGCATGGAGGTATTACATACCACTATTTTTTCTCTCTCTTTGCGTGTGTCATATGTAGACACACATGAATATATTATAGATGGTTATGAAAGAAATTTAAGAACTACTGATTGATTACATTCGTTATATATTATATATCTCGGGTTTCTTCTTAGTCCATTTCTTTACTTGAATGAAGTTAAGTAAATCTACTCAATATAAGAAAAATACCTTTTTATGATGGTTTTAAAAATAACATCCTAATGGTGTAAATAAAATAGCCATGGAAAGTATACTCGACTTATTTCTAAGACTGTACTTAACAAAACCGTCACGAATGGTTAATTGAAACTGATAAACATGACTCTTTAACTCTAACAATTATATATGAGAATATGTTTTATGACTGTTTTCCCCAAATTCTAAACATTTTAACAAAAATGAACATAATATCCTGAAAAAAATGGGGTGCCAATTTTCCTTTTCCCAAAGGCAATCGAGAGACTTCTTTCTCTGACAAATCCTAAGCGTGTTTCCTCTCATTTTCTCTCTTTATCCCTCCTTCCACGACCTTCATCTCCCGTATGTTTCTACCCTCCACCTCCCTCATGCCACTAATCTCCATTTTATGCCTACCACAACCTTCCACCTCCGGTCGTTGCCAAGATTACATCATCGAGTTGAACAACCAAATCATAGTGAGTTATCTCCCTCTCTCCTTTTCTATATTTTTTTAATATATTTCCCTATTTCTATACAGACACACAATCATGGTGAACACACACACACACACACAGATATATATATATATATATATATATATATATAATAAGTTACAAAAGTTATGTATGTCATAAGATAAAACTATGATGTCATCAATGTAAATTTTTCCAACACTACCTCTTTTGCCCTCAATTCTTTGATTTACCCCTCTTTTGACATGCACTAATTTATTTCCCCCTTCTTTTCAAAATTCAAAAATAAGGGTATAACAGTACTATACCATTTTGGTTTCATTTTTCTTACTCTCGGCATCTCCTCTCACTGTTTCCCACGACACTCTTCTCTCTCTTCAACTTCAACACAGCCACCCTCACATGCCCTCATCCTTCCCACACTATGATGTAACTCGGCTAGAACACAAAGCCTCCCACATTGGGATCCTAAAGGTAATATCGCTCTCTGTCTTACACACACCCACACCCACACACGCTAGACTCCTTCCATGCTTTGTAGTTTTTTATTCTACGTCTTGGAATTAGTCTTTAGGTCAGGGTTTCTTTTGTTTGATTTTCAAGATTTGATCATAGATTAAGAGGTATTTAACCAATATATTCAAATCTCCAACCAGTGCTACTAACCATCAAGTATTTTTCATATCTTGAATTTTTTAAGGCTATTTTTCAGATCTTAAATTTTTTGAGGTTTTTCGTTCACAAACGTTTTTACAGGGTTCTTCGTCCAAAATTTACGGAGCATCATTAATAATTGGTGTTTAATTTTTTTGGCTTGGCCAAAGGTAAATATATCCATCATTTTCTTTTGGGGGGGAATATTTCAAGTTTAAATAGGTTTTAGTTATTCCAGTCAAATTTTGGGCCCATTTGTTAGTTTGTTTTGTTTTTTAGGTACTAATTTGGTGCCTCTGCAATTTGTGTTGTTAAAAAGGGTTTATACTCAACAATTGGTCGAATTTGAGTTTGTATTGTAAATATTGTCTTATGTTTTCCTAATGTGTGGGATGTTAAAATATAGAGTTTTTTTTCTATTTCTCTTAAAGTGTTACTTTTGTCTGATATTTTCATATCTGAGCTTTGAATTTGTTCAGTATGCAGTTAAAATCTGAAGTCATGGTTTTGTATATTGATTAGCTAAAGTTTTTGTTTTGTGTGTCGAACTAATGTTTGGAAATAGTGTTTTGTGCTTTAAATTTATGAGTATCAAGTTAGTCACATGAGAAACTCAGCCCAACCACTTCTCCGTTGCCAATTTACAATTAAATGGATAAATAAAATTGCAGTGGTGATAAGAATTCAATGATATAAAACATTTATTTAGAATGCAAGGAAGTTCTTTTGTGCATTTCATCGCATTGAAAATTCAGGTTATGAATTGATTCTCAATAATCACAGGCTTTTAATATATGGTAAACATTAATGGAGCAGACTTCTGATGCTTATCTGAGAACAGTTGGATTCTATGTTATTTTTTTTTATTTTTTTTTTCAATCTCATTGTCAAGTATTATTTAGTTGTAAAAAAGATAATTTCCTTGGGACTATGTTTGTTGTGTCATTGTGCATGCCACTAACTCTACCATATTTTTTGTTCTTAGGTGCAAGATAAAGTGATACAATGTCGCCTGCAAATCATGGCTATCATGCACTATATATTTGTTATCATTATCACTAGATCTGGAGTACTTCAAATTTATATTCAAGTGATTGCAGATATATCAAACTTGAAGCTTTATAAGGTAGTTGATGATTATGATTTAAGCAACCACAGTTATTCAAATTTTGATTATATGTTTCATGTTAGATTTAATGTCTCTTTAATGTTTTGTGACTCACTCATTATCATACCATGTGGTTTTAATGACTTCTTTCAAATTGTTAGGTTTCAAGAATTGGATCTTCAGTTTTGCCTACCATCACCACTAACTTCTAAGGTACTTTTAATTTATTTATGTATATATTTCTATTTAACCAGTTAGTTGTTTTCATTTCTACCGTTTTGCATGAGTTTTCATGATTTAAGTTCTTTGAAAACATAAAATATTAGCCCAATTATAATTATAATCATTACAAACCATGTAATAAAGATTTCGTATAATAACAAATATTATAATCCATATAATTTCTCAAACTAAAAAGACGTTTAGTTTTTAGATCCCCCCTTTCAAAATCGTTAAAGAAAACTTCCATTTTTTATTTTATATGTTCCCGTTTATTGGGTTCATATACTCTCGGAATTTCAATTGAGCTATAATTCCTATTTTTTGTGTGTAACATGGGTTTTGGTGGGATGTATTCATTTGGTTTTCCTTATTCAACTTATGACCTAACTTAACACTTATTCAATTTATGCCCTAGCTCATCTTATTCCCTAACTCAACTCTTAATAAAATAGTGGGAAAAAGATGAGTGATTTGGTGGAATGCTTACTTTTTTCATGAAATTCAATTATGTGGGGTGGTTAAATTTTTTTTAGAGCTTTTGATTTTAACATGTATTCTGTTTAATTAGAAGTTTAGGAACAAAATACACAAATCGAAACAATCTAATTTTTTTTTTAATTGGGTGACTACAACAGATTCAAAGATACGACTTTATATATATTCCAACACCTCACTGGTGTGGTATTTTTCTTTAATTGTTTTACTTCAATCTGCACTGATGTGGTATTTTCTATCGTTTAGATTTCTCTTGGTGAGAAGTTTTGTTGATCCTGATCAGTGTTACCAGCGAGCAGTGTTGTTGATCCCTAGCGACGATATACGAGTCTCTTGGTGAGTAGTGTTGTTGATCCTGAGCAGTGATATTATTAGTGAGCAGTTCCTAGCGCCATATGACCTTAGTAGTGGATGTTGTAAACACTGCAACACTGTCAACTTTCGTCCATGTATGAGTCTATTTCAAGTTCTAATATATCTTCTTAAGGAATATTTTACATGATTTGTAATGTGTAGTTGGTATGGTATGTGAATTGATATTATGAACATTTACCTTTTACAACATAATTGGTATGGGGGGTTTAGCTTGTTTTATCTTTGATTATGATTTATCCTTATTCTCATTAGCATGAATCCAGCAATTTTTAATATTCATAAATCCAACATATTTTCCTCTCATTTCCCTTTATTGATTGTATAATAAACCTTGCTGTAGGTACCAGAACTTTTAGAAAACTGAGAATATTATGCTTGTGTAGGTTTAGAAAAAAATTCGGTTGTAATTGAACCACTAAGTCACTAAATGGAAGGCTAAAATTAGTATGATTCTATTTTTTGTTTCAAGTCAGAGTTATATCAAAAGAGGATTAGAGGATGCACCAAACCATTATGGTATCAAACTAGGGAGAAGAAGTTATCATTTTACTACTTCTTTCAAAAGAGGATTCACAATTGTACTTTTAATTGTCATTTTATTGATTATTTCATTTAGCTTATGGGTTTCCATTGCATCATCTTCTGCTACGGGTGCAAAAGAGTTATCTCTCACACCATTTTCCTTCTTAAGTCCCATGTACTAAGCCAACATTGGCAACTTTCACGTGTTCATCAATTCAGCATTATTACCACTCTGTTGTAATGTATCAACATTGCTATGCCGCTTAAATTTCTTTTAGATCGAGTATTTGTGTTGATACTTTGAGTTTTTCTTTAAGAAACCTCATTTACTAATGATGTATATGTTCTCTTAATCTCTCTCACTCTGATTTCAATTTTAGTGTTTATGTTTTTGTTTTACAAATCATTATTTTTTCAGATTGAAAACCTAATCAGTTTTACTATAAGGAAGTATGGTTAGATAGGGTTACTGGAAGGGGTAGCATGTCAATATAAGGAAAGGCAATGACAGTAACTATGATTGAAGATTGGAGATACTAGAATTGGGTCCCTACTGAAGAATCTAGGTTCCAAATTTTGGCATATTTGCAGCAAATATGGTGGTTTAAAGTTAATGGGGTTGTGAAGTTTCCTTTTTCTGTTGATATCTAGACTCCATCTTTTCGTATTCAGATGTTTAGATCTTCAAAATGGATGGGATGAGCGTGTGTACAAGGTTGGTGAGTTCATTGTCAGTGAGTCAAATCCCCTAATCGAAGTGAGAATTTCGATGAAACAGATCGATTGCACCCATTCCAAAGGAGGCGGGCTTTGTGTGGATATTGTTTCAATTATACCCAGTAATTTGAAAGCTCGGAGAACAAGGGTTTGAAGTCACAGTAATATGTATGTTTGTTTAATTTTTCAGAAATCTCGAAAGGTTTTATTTCACATCTTATACTTCAGAAAGAAATTGTTATTATGAAGGATGACATCTTATTTGGCTTTTACATCTTATTTTGGGTGGTCTCGACCGTCCTTTTTTGTTTAAGGTTTTATGTCGTTTTCACATATATGGGTTTTCACTGATATGGGAGTTAATACACATATGTATTGGACAAATATGGCCTATTTCTTATGGTGATTATGGAGATAATGACACAGTGCCCCACCAATAAACATATTCTCTCATTTTCCACAGTGCTAAAAAACCTTGAGACAGATGATGTGGTAGTTTTGAAACACCATTCTTTCATTTTTATGGTTTTGAAACACCATTCTTTGGATCCGACCTTAGTATAGAAAATAAGGCAGTAGCAGGTGATGGGTTTTATGCTTTTATGGTTTTGAAACACCATTATCTCTCTCTCTTTCTCTCTCTCTCTCTAAAACCTCTCTACCTTATCTTTCATCTCACAAATAAACCTCCACCACCATAAACGCCACACAATCATTAATGCCCACAAACTCTGTTCCTCATCGTTGATAAACCTTACCAACAACCAACGTTTTTGTCTCTTTTAGTTGTGTTTCTGGTTGAACCTTTTATCAACGTTGAAATATTCAATTTTTTTCTGACCCATTTTAGAACCATTAGGTTTCGATTAAGGTTCTCTGTGTAAGGTTTTTGATGGATTCAAATAAGGTTTTAGGGGTTTTAGATTTTTTATGAGTTGTGATTTTGCATCTCTAGCCATGTATGAGTTGTGATTTTACTGATCTGGCCCATTTTTCGAACCAGGAGGTTCGTGAGTTGTGGATTAAAATTTGAGATTTGTGATTTCTTCTCATTTTATTAATTTTGAACATGTACAATTTTATACATTTTATGGTTGAATTTGCATGCAAGATGTTTGATTAATGGCCTAATTCAAATTTGGTTATATTTTGGCTCAGATTTGTTACGTCCTACCATAGTTGGTGGAACTTGAATACAAGACTCCATCTTGGAGAGAAAAGGTTTGTATCTTATTTGGTTATGTGGGTATGAACTTTCAATTTGTATTTTTTTTTTTTGCAAATTAACAGTTAAATAAGTATTATAAAGATTCTTCTTTTCTGTTGTTTATTAGTTCTAATTTGTTCTGAAGTTTTTTTAACAATTGAACAAGTATTATAGAAATTATGAAGTTGTTTATTAGTTGTAACTTATACCCACATAAATTGTTTGAAAGTTTTATATCTCAAAGCTATATATTTTCTCTTCACATAGAGAAAAAAGGTATGTACCTTATTTGCTCTTCAACTTCTAATTTATACCCACATAAATGGTTTGAAAGTTCTGTATCTTAGAGATATATTTTTCTCTGCACTTCATACATATTTGCTATGTTTTGTTAGGTTACTGATGTAGCAAATGATATTGGCATTAGAGTACACTTCAATCCATTTCTTACTTGGAATGACAAGGTATTAATCATTCAGTATGTTATGTTATGTGTTTATAAAAGAGTGAGAGTTTGAACAATTAATCACAGCCAATTGCATATCATTAGTTCATCTAATTTCTTATATATTTTGGTATCCAGAGCATTTCCAGGTATTTATAAGTACGGGATTGTTCGAATGAATGATCGAATGAATGACTTGACTCGAGACATCTTAAGTTAGGAGAGGTTTTACTTGAGTGGTCATTTCCAAAAACCGACATGTCTTACCTGAAAGGGCCTTCTTTTCCTATATAAGTTTGTGTACATTTATATGTGTGTTTGGTAAAGGTACCAATGTGTTCGTTGGATGTTTGAGGTTGTATGCTATTTTTTAGGTAGTAATGTGTCTTTTAGAAGAATTACCTGATTTTTTAGGTACTAATGTGTTTATCGGTTATTTGGGGTTATAATTTTTTTATGGGTTCAAATCAATTATTGTTTTAAAAGGTTGTGAAATAAGAAGCCAGGAACATGGGTTTGGCCTTATATGGCCAAATGAAATAATAAGAAAAAAAAAGGGAGGGGGCTGCTTTGTAAATAACACCAAAAATAATATTAACCCTCTTTGGATCAAAACGTGGACAGTCTTATTATTATTATTATATGATTCAAAAAAATTTATAATTAATTAAAAGTCTTATTTTTTTTAATTTATTCAAAAGTCTAGATTAAATAAAAATTAATAGTTAATATCTGATTCGTATTAACATGTTATCACATTTTTTCTATTCTAAAATATTATTAAAAAAATGTGTTGGCTTAACATGTTTGCTTTTATCACTTTTATATATAATATGTTGGTTGAACATCTTAATATTGACTTGCATTATATAACATGTTGGTCAATCAGTAAAGTCTTTTTTAATGAATAAAAAACATAAAATATTAAGTGGGTGAATAAGTTATGCCAACTAAACAGGTGAAATATGAGCACATAATGGCTCAAACATTTTTTATCATCCTGAGCATCACAAAGATGACTCGCTATTGCATGATTGCAAAGTGATCCTATGTTTTAGATAATATTTTAGTATTGTTATTATAGAATATTAGTTTTGTTGGTGTATTTTTTATTTTCTAAACAGAGTGGATAGTCATATAAATAAAAGGAATTTTGCCAAAATTTTTAAAGATATTTTTTTTTAAAATTACAATTTGTTTTGTTGGGGAGCGAAATTTTTTGTTTTGTAATTTTGTATTTTAAAATTTTTTGTCGTGCCTTTAGGGCATACCCTAGTGTATATATATATATATATATATATATAGAGAGAGAGATAGATAGATAGATAGATAGATAGATAGATAGATATTCTCTTATTTAGGCATCTCAGTCATGAAATTTTTCGTTATGTAAAATATAGATTTATGTGATGAAGATAATATGTATTGTGTGTGATTTGAGATTTTAAGATTTTCGAATTTTACAAATTCTGTATTTTGAATAGAAGTATATAATCACAGTTCAGTTATTTATGATAATTAATATATGCATTGTATTATTCCAATATAAGTGGTTTTGGTTCTAACTTTAATTGTGTCTATGATGAAGTGAACTTGAATATTTGTCACTGATGATGAGTCTATACGCTAAGTGGTTGTTATATGTAGCTTACAATTTATTTTTTAATAGTCGAGTTTTTGTTCTAAGTAATGGTTTTTTTTCTATTACCGTGCCAATGCTTTTCAAGGCCTCATTTGTATGATTGTTTGAATGTATGTGTATATGTAAGTGTTCAATTATTTATTACACTGTATTTTTTAATAGTCTACAAGTGTTCAATTGAATGCAACGATGGGCACTAAGATCGCCAAAATTGACAAATGTTGAAATATACTTTGGTCGGTTATTGGCCCTTAAGTAGGTAATATTGTCTTATTTCGAGTATGTACAATGGCCATAATTTTTATGATATGTGGACGAAATATGAACAATATACGTATGAAACTGTAAGAAAATTGTCCTAATACCTCCTGCATTCCCAAACACATTCCATTGTTGTGTGGCATATATGTAAATGTAATATGTATGCAATTAAGATTCTGTTGAAGCAAATTATGCAGATTTTGAATGCCTCTTATTATCTCTCTTCATTCTTAAATTTATTTTCATTCGTATTTCTTATTCACTTAATTTAACCTTTCTATTCTAGTATTCAAATATATTGTTAGAAATGTAACATTTTAGTTATAATTTTTGTGTAAAATGTAAAAGTAGAATACCAAAGTGAGTATGTTTTCCATTTGTTCGTTATTGTTAATAAATGATAATTAAAGTCCAACGACGTCTTATTAACGGGCCAATGTTACTTTTTTGCATTGCGAACGAAATGACTATTTTGATAAGTGAAACCAAACAATGCTTAGGCTTAAGGATTAAACGTAAGAAAAAAAAAAATTTGAATTGACATTGAATAAGAGATGTAATAATGTCATCACTTCATGTAACAGTAGCAAAAAAATAAAAGAGGGGTTAGAGGAATTGGTTATTTGAGTGTAGTCTCGAGAGCGATGTGTGAATACTGAATATATACAATGTTTTAGATTTAGTTGATAGTACGATTTGAAGCCCATTAAAGTTTTTCTGAACTATTATGTTGTGACTGTATTTACATTCTTCAATTTTAATTATTAGGAGGAAAATCAGAACCAAGTAGAAATCATAGATTTCCCCACTCATGCAAACTAGTTTTAGTTGGAATTCTTCCCATCTTATTTAATTTAATATTTATGTTGTAATATTTTCTACTTATCTATCTTTTCATCGGAGTTTATATCAAATAAAATATTAAAAGTTTGTTAAATATACAAGAAAAATGTCATTAATCTCATTAGCTTTGGTAATGTGTATTTGTTTGCATAGATAATCCTAAATCAATATCACTATGTTCATTTTATCATTTACTCAAAAAATGTATTATACATAGGATATTGTGTATCGAATGATATTGACAACAATGGTTGCTAGCACCTGAAAATAAAGGAAAGACTAGGTCTACATTTTTTTTTCACACGTGCCTTATTAATTACTAGTTTAATTTAATTATCTTTTACTAAATATTATATTTAGGGGTGTCTTTCATGGTGTTGTATAAGCTGCATTAATAACTCATGGTAAGTGATCGCATTCTCATCAGGCTTTCGATTCCCAAAATTAACTAGTATAGGCTTGTTTTAGGGTTAAAAGTGAGCGTTGAGGGGGAAAATTTCAAAATAGTGAGTTGCCCAGAGATAGTCATGCACACCCAATGGGGCATAAACATATACAGTGGAATTGATTTCATCATCATCGGGATCCCGATTGTTGAAATTTAATAGTATAGGCTCATATGGGGGTTAAAAGTTAGCGCTAAGGGAGAAAATTCAAAACAGCCACCAAGTGTCTCAGGGAGAGGCACAAACACCCCATGGGAAATAAAAGTACCCCTTCAGAAGTGATTGCATTCTCACCGGGGTCCCAGGTTTCAAAATTAACTAGTATAGGATTGTTCTGGGGTTAAAAGTGAGCGTTAAGAGGTGAAAACTAAAACAGCAATCGAGTAGCCCGGAGAAAGGAGCAGACACCCCATGGGGCACAAAGGTAACCCGTGAGAAGTGACCTCATTCTCACTGGGCACCCGGTTGCGGAAATTAACAATTATAAGCTAATTTTATGGTTAAATGTAGGCATTAAGGATCAAAACAGACTACAATTTTTATATTCTTCATTTATGTATGTTTATTTATGCATGTGTTTATGTTATGTAGTTAAGGCTTTGATTTGTTTGAAGTTAAGGCTTATGTGAGTTGTTAGAATCTGTATAGAGTGAATTAGAAACTTTTGTATTGAAAAGTGCTTAAAAGATTACTATTTCCTTATTATGTATAATTTGTTGGGTATAGTTTATCTTTTTCTCAAGAACTATTCATTAATTGGATGTGCCAACCATAATGGTAAATAATTATTTATTTTTTAAAAACTGCATTGTATTTGGATGAAAAATTGAAAAAATGACATAGAGACACAGTTTAACATCACCTAAGATTTCCACATTACTCTAATTAGTATTGTTGAATTTAATTCATGAACATTAGTTTGTGTCATAAGTTGTTCATTACTCTGAGTACTCTCCTTATTTTCATTACTCTTTTCACTTCTCTTGAACATTTATTTGCACATTGACATAATTGCCCTACTATTCATTCTCTTTCCAACGAAATGTTTTACTCTAAGATATTGGATATGGTATGGATGCTTACCAACACTTCTAATTCAGTTGTAATAGGTATCTTCTAACCTTACATTCTGAATTTGAACTACATTGATAACTTTTAAAGTTTAGTATTGGTCTTATGCTTTCTCAGGCCTGGTTGTTTTTCCTCTTCATAGTTTTGTCTCTATAAGAGAATATTTTTCAAGTGAGTGGAAATAATATTCTTCCATGGTAATTTCATATGATCTTTCATTCCATTTTATTTTTCGTGGAAATTACAATATTAAGTAATTATTTTACATTTAGAAGATAATTCCAAGAATATAGTGGTCTGTAAGTCTAGGGTACCATCCTTACTCAATGCACTAGGTATTTTAAAAATATTTTAGACAATTTCATATCATAATTATCTCATACACTAGATACTTCTCACCCATTAGAATAATTTTACTGACAATGTAACATATAGTTAATTATCTTACTTTGCCATCAGATTAAATGAATATTGTGGGAGATCAACATATGATTTGTTAATCTACAATAAAAAATCATAACCATCAATATATACTCAAATCATTTGAAAGACCAGATTGAAATTGTAATCACCTACATAGGTTTGGCATTCTAGTAGAATCAATTTTATAACAATAATTTCTATAGTAAATTTTTTGGCGAGTTTTTTTAATTTTCTGATGGAAGCTTTATTTCTTACTCCTCCAGCATTCCAAAAAGAAGTGTTCTGGTCATTTAGACAATATTTTGTAGTGAGTTGTTGGTATTCGAAAAGCGGATATACTAAGCATGTTAACATTAGAGAGTCCATTATGTTTCTTTTTCTTCCCGTGTGTTTTCTTAACAGCAACAAAATCATCAGCATTTTAATTTTGAAGAAAGGTACACTTTAATGATAGTTTATGTAAGAACTCCAATAAGTGTTGTGAGATTGAGTCTTTTTTCAGTCTTTCTCAGAGTATGATGAATAAAGAGAATTACAACTATTTTTATTTGGTCTAAAGCAACACATGAAGTTTTCCTTGGAGATAAATTCCAGATTTTAATACGTTCTAATTTATCACACTGTTGTTTAGGTGGAAGAGGGATAAGGAGTTTAGAAAAAGTAAAATCTAGGTTCATCATAGTGTTAGCCTATGTGTTATCCGTTACCTTATCACACACCTAATCATAAGTCACCTGAGTCTGCTAAATTAGTAAATCACTGCCAAAGTTAAGTCCTTCTCAACAGCTACATGGGATTGGATAGACAACTGGGTTGAATAGAAAATAGTGATAGTTTGGAGCCTCATGAGGTTGTCCAGTAACCAATTCAATGATGGTCTCCTATTCATTGTGTAGATGAGCCTCATGAGGTTATTCAGTAACCAATTCGGTGGTGGGCTCCTACTCGTTGACTAGATGAGGTTGAATGTCATCAGGAGCCACATGGAGCTTCTCAGGCAAAAATGTCGTAGACTCGATTTCATTATCCTAATGGGGTATAGGTATTGTTCAACATAAGTTGAATCCCTTTAGAGAGATGATGGTAGTGTCTTGCATTAGAGAATTTGTGGGAGGTCATTAATTGTAAGAGATTGGTTCATTCTCCATCTTTTTTCTTTACGTCATTCTCAATAATTGGTTCTTTGTCTTCATCAATGTCTTCTTCAGTTATAAGTACCTGGACATTTTAAAATAAGTAAAATAATATATAAAGGTCTACAACCAAGTATATGATGCTGCAATTTAATAATAGGGAGGTGCCTATAAGTTCAAAAGAATTTGACATCATGTACTAAAAACCTGTGAAAAAATGGATTACCACATTAACATTTGGCACATATACCCTTACTTCCTGATATATCATATCGACTACTATGAGGTTTCTTGTCAAATGGTTACCATTAACATACATTCACTTTAAAATGATGTATGCCTACCTTAGTAGCTACTGTCAGTGTCATTATTTTTCATATACATATTATAATGGACATACGGTCTTATGTTTTGATTCTGAATAGTCACAGAGTTAATGACGTGAAGTTGTCTAACTAGATGTCGAGTAGCTAACGATCAAGATAATTAATAAGGTAATTATTTTCAATAATAAAATTGAAAAGATATCTAAAACATAATTGAGGTGTATTTGTATTCGTTAAAAAATAATTTATATAAATTTTAAACTAAAATCATGAATTGTACTTGATCTACAATTTAATTGGAAATAAAAGGAAATATTTAATTAAGTTACAAATATGTTGTTATAGTATACTTACAATTGAATTCAAGTAGTTTAGGATGAAGATAATTAGGAAATGGTATATACTAAACAATGAATTTGAATATCTATCTAAATCTTGGACAATGAGTTGATGTCTAATGCTTTTGTTTCATATTTATTGGAAGTCAATTACTAACTGTTTAATGCTTTTATTTTTTTGTTGTTACTTTTTTGGTAGGATGATTCTAGAGTATCATATACCATCCAATTGTATGGTGAAAATTGAATTTGAGTAATAATATGATATATAGTTTTTAATGGAAATAATATGATATATGGTTTTAGTTTTATCAAACATTAGCTAAAACTGGGTTCAATCATGTCTATCATTTTAGGCACGAACACCTCGCACGGAACCAATGTAATTCGTAGGAACTAGTTATGCAGTCATTGGACTCCTAGGTTGAGAATAGGACTATAATTTGCAAATAGTTAAACTTAGACTTAAAAACATGCCGTTAAAGGATGAAATCGCAAAAACAATAAGCAAATAGCCCTGTAAGAGGCATGAACACCTCGAACGGGACCAATATAACTCGTAGGAAATGAGTGTGTAGTCACGGGACTCCAAGTTATATAATATGACTATAATTTACAAATAGTTATTCTTAGGCTTAATAACATAACTTTAAAGGGCGAAAATACAAAACAACCACCAAACGACCCTTTAAGAGGCGTGGACACTTGACGGGACCAATGTCACTCATAAGAATTGACCAAGTAGTAACATGAATCTCGATATGAGAATATGATTAAATTTTCAAATAGTTAGACTTTGGCTAAAAACATGCCATTAAATGGCGAACTCGCAAAACAGACACCAAACAGACCCGTACAAGGCACAAACACCTTGCACGGGACTAATATAACTCGTAGGAACTGACTAGGCAGTTACGAGACTCCCGATCTAATAATATGATTATTATTTACAAATAGTTAATCTTATATTAAAGCATGTTGTTAAAGGGAGATAACATAAAACATCCACCAAACGACCTGGTAAGAGGCACGAACACCTCGCACATGACAAATGTAACTCGTAAGAACTGACTGGATAGTCATGGGACTCCCAGTTTGATAATATAATTATAATTTAAAAATAGTTAGTCTTAAACTTAACAACATGAGGTTAAAAGGTGAAAATGCAAAACAACCACAAAATGGCCCCTTAAGAGGCACAAACACCTTGCACGGGACTAATGTAACTCGTAGGAACTGATCATGTAGTCATGGAAATACCAGCTTGAAAATATGATGAAAATTTGCAAATAGTTACACTTAGTCTTAAAAACATGTCGTTACAGGGAGAACTCATAAAACAGCCACCAAACGGCCCTATAAGAGGCGTGAACACCTCCCACGGGACTAATATAACTCGTAGGAACTGATCACATAATCACCGAACTCTTGATCTAATAATATTACTATAATTTTAAAAGATTTACACTTAGGCTTAAAAACATGTCGTTAAAGAGCGAAAATAGAAAGCAAACGCCAAAACAACGTCGAAAGAGGCATGAACACCTTGCATAAGACCAATGTAACTCATAGGAACTGACTACTTAGTAACAAGACTCCCGATTTAAGAATACGATTATATTTTTAACTAGTTATACTTACGCTTAAAAACATGTCGTTAAAGAGAAAAAACACAAAACAACCACCAAATGGCCCGTAAGAGGCACGAACACCTAGTACGGGACCAATGTAACTCGTAAAAACTGATCGCGTAGTCACGAGACTTCAAGATTGAGAATGTGATGAAAATTTGCAAATATAAAGACTTTGACTTTAATATGACGATAAGTATACACAATTTTTCTGCTTGACTAGAACTTTTTAAACGTTATTTGATTATTGATATCTTCTTGGTTTTGTGTCTTATGTTTTTTGCAGGATAACATTTCAGCATTAGCTTTTATCCCCGTGTTACACTTGAACAAGTTAATGGATTACACGAGGTTCATTGTTTGTTTATTGTTGTTGTTGAAATTTGAGATTGTTATTTTTTATTTTTTATGGTCGCCTGGGCTTTCGTGATAATTAAACAGTTTGATTTCATGTATAAACAAATGAGACTCTCCTAAAAAATTTAAAAATTATAAAAAAGTTGTCGATACAATTAACTAACATATTTAGATATTTTATTTTACTTTAATATTATTTTAATGTACATATTTAGTTTTACTATAATCTTGTTTCGATAAATGATTATTTATTGCTTGCAGGTTATGTACAAGAAATTAAAGAGATTTAAGCGTGTCAACTATATCTATGGAAACGATAGAAGTTTTATAGAGTGGATACTATATTTATCATCTTAATTTAGGGATGAATTTTCTTTTGACAATTTGATTTCTTATTAACTAGTGTGGTTTTGCAATCATTTAAGTATTTTGACTTGGATGCGACAATTGTTTGTACGTATTTATTTAAAGGTCTATTCTGGGTTATTAGATTTAATTTAATGGAAGAATTTGTTATTGGATATGTGTTTCAATGAATGAAGTTGGTGTATTGCATTTGTGGTTGGATGATTTGACTTATAATACTAATTACATATCATTTGTTATTGCAATAAACAAAATACAATAATATAATTTTTTATGCGAATTTTTTTTATCAATTGGGACAGTTATAAATCACCCCTCTTCCTTTTTTTTATCAATTGGGTATACCTTTTGAGATGATTTTTCCAGAATCTGAGGAGTATTAAGGACAAATAAATCGTCCCTCTTCTTTGTGAGGGAGCGAATTTCTTTTTGCGAGAATACCCTTTGGGATGGAAAATCCATCCTTATTACCAAATGTAAAGCATCCATGAATTAGAATTTAGTACGAAAAAATATTTCCTTAAAATATTTGCGACGTCGAGTATAAAGGATGGTTTTTAGCCATTGTAAAATCCGTCCTAAATACTCTTTTGGGTAGGTAAATATGCTTTTATGGACAGATTTTTGCCATCCATAATAACCATATATGGATAGCTCGTCCTATTATTTAGCAGCAATATTTCAAATTTAAATGACTTCTAGTCCAAGTAAACAACTCATGTGTCGTCATTTTTAGTAGTATGTATGTGACATCACAATATGTATTAATGTTATACGGAAAGTACCATAAATATATATTCTTGTTGGATGGATTCACATTGTATTTGCTTAGAATGAGGTGTTTTATTTTAAAAAATATTAAATATATTTTGTTTTCAATCATTTGACTAAGGATATCACAAAATCTCATGTCATGATAATACATGCCACCACTAGTCCACCAAAATGAAAAATTAATTTTGCATCATCATTTTTTTATATTTTCTACTTGATTTTTTGATGTTTTAGATGTAATACTAATGAACCACTTTGTATCGCCTTGTTATTTTCGCTCTGTTGCTAGATTGTAAAATTATATTTGCACTTTATTCAGTGTAAAATTAAATTTGTAATGCCAATACAAAAAAAAAGTAATAATAAAAAATTAAGTATAAAATGTAATTATATTTTTTAAGAAAATGAAAAATGAAGGATACAAAAACCTTAAAAACGAGTGCAAAAAAAATGAAAGTGAAAATTTAATGTTGCACTTTGGCAAAGGAGCACCGGTGGTTGGACTCTAATGGTAAAATATTTTCTAGCATCCATGTTCTAATTTTTGAAAAGACTGTAGCGTTAGTATTTTTTTATTGCAAAACACCTTGTTTTTAGAAAAATAATTACAAATATAAACTAGATTTGTAAGGAAAACATAACTTATAAAAATGGTATTCTAAAATGAATAACTTTTTTTTATTAAGGACAAAAAAGTAGGGACCATTTTTATAAAAGAAAAATTGGATATCCTAAAACCATAATATAATTTTCAACTTAGATAAAAAAAAAAATTAAGGACACAAGTAATAAGGACCATTTTTATAAAAGAAAAGGTAATTGTCTTAAAACCACAATAAAAGTTTATAGTTAGTTAAAATTTTGTATTAAGGACAAAAGAAATACAGATATTTTTTATATAAAAAAGTTAAATGTCTTAAAACTATTACAAAAAGAATTTTTACTCACCCGTAAAATCGATATTTAAAATAAATAAAATCACGTTATAATAAAATAGGGACTAAATCTACAAAAATAAAGTTAAATGTATTATATCCATAACCAATATTATTCTAAATCCTAAAAGTTCATAATCTAAGAAACTTTTGGCATTCTTAATAACTCTATTGATAGATCCTTTATACCAAACATAAACATTAGATAGTCCCTAAACTACAAGTCATAAAATATGATATATTATTGGAGAATTATCCCCAAGCTATTAGGCCAATTTATTTCATTCGTGTTTAATGATACTAAGATCATACAATGAATTCACCCAGTGTGTAGGTATTGCACAAATGTAAGAAAACAGTAATTGACAAGAAATTTAGGAGAAGAGATGAGAGGTAACATAGATGAAAACAAGTATTTAAGTGGTTTGGCCTTGGCCTACATCCACTATATAAAGTATAAGAGTGTTTTCACTATTATAGGGAACTAATGGCCATGGGAGGTACACACTCAATATTGCTTTATCTAAACTCAATTCTGCAGAGCAACATTAGGGTTTGTAAAAGATTGATCCAAGGGAAAAAGACATAGTGTGCCTTTTATATGAAGTGGGTCAATAGTGTCACCCCCAACACAGTTCTCACGCCTAGATGAGGTCATGTCCTAGGAGAGGGTTCCAAATCTATGTGCGTAAAGTAACATCATCATGATGAATATTCCCTCACTTGGGTTGTAGATCTAAAATAATGATTTTTTGTAGATATGACTGAAATACCCCTATCATGCTTTCTATGCCTGTAAGAACATATCAGAGGTAGGAGGTGTCAGTCGAGCTGAGACTCTATGATTCCTTGCTCCATTCTGGTAGTCAAGACGAGTCAGGGTGGTTATCTATGATCGACACACCCATCTTAGGCTTTAGGTCACTGTCTTATAATATGATTGTCATCTAAGGCTGACACCCATATTAATGTGATTGTGGTTGTAATCCTCTGTGATATGAGACCATTAAGCCTGGTAGGATGCTAGGGTGTCATCCAGATGAGATCATACTTGTACATATAAGGTATTGGTGAGAAGACTAGTCTTATGTATGGTACGAGACTGGGGAATGGTCAGTTACCTCGGCATTATCTGGACAAGACAATACTTATATATATATATCAATTACCCTATAGACCTTAGCCTTCGATGTCAATTGGAGGATGAGGTTTGAACTTGGTCCCAATTGTCTTCAAGATAAATCTCCTTAAAGTCTCATCTCGTCCAGAGGCACGACTTATAGAGAATGACCTTGGTGGCCTAATTGTGAATCGTACCTTCAGGATAGAAGGGTAGGTTATCGAATGTAACAGTCATGTCTCCCCCATGTTCTCTCGTGTCTCGTACCATTATGAGGTATCTACCAGTTGTTGACCATCCCTTGGCTGCATCAAAGGCACTATGATTTAAAGAGATTTGGTGCGATTTCCAAAGAGCATCTACACCACGCATGAAACCTTTATGTCCTTTTAGGACTTGGAAATCATGTCAAGTCATTATCCATTTTTATTATCATGTTTAGTTTAGTCAATATACTTTTTTCCAAAAGACTAGAACTTTGCTCCTCTCTCTCGAATTCTTCTCTTTTCTCCTTCTCTGATTGTCTTCTCCGGTGTGTCCCATCATTATCAAGTCATATCCTTTCGCTCCCACGTACCTCTAAACACTTTGATGATATTAAGAGCATATAATAGATTCATCCTGGATGTATCTATCACATAAATGAAATGGAAAAGTAATTGATAAGAAATTTAATAGAAAAGATGAGAGAGTGAAGAAATAAACACAAGTATATAAGTGGTTCGGACTTGGCATACGTCCATTGTATAAACTATAGCACTGTTTTCACTATCATAAGGAACTAAGGGCCACGGGAGGTACAAAATCAAGATTTTTCTCTCTAGATTCAATTATGCAGAGTAATAGTAGTGTTTGTAAAAGATCGATTCATGTGAATAGTACATATTGTGCCTTTAATAGGATGGGGTTGATCAAAGGGTGAAACCATGGCCCAAGTGTATAAAGATATACGTCGATCGTTATCCTCGGCTCCCACAGCTATGCCAAAACCTAAACTATTGACTACACTCTTTTACGGGAGTATAGAGGCCAGTCCGGGTATCGAAATCCACATATAGACTAGTTGTTATAATTATATTGATTTTTTTACTTCAGGAATAAAAGTTTAAAAGATATTGAATAACAAAAAGAAAAGATAATCCAGGCATTTGTATTTAAACTACGATTAACAAAAGTGATAAAAACCATAGATTTGAATTAATATCTCTTACCTCGAATTAATTAGTATAAATAGTTACATGGGAAGACAAGTTTAATAAGATTGAATCTCATTTCAACAATTAATTAAATCTAGATCTGTCACCCCCTAAATTGTCAAAAAAATCTTACTATAATTTTGGTGTCAATAAATATCCCAAAAATTACACACGTAAGGTCGTAAATACGAAGCATACATGATATACCTGGTTAAATCTCTTAGGCGTAAAGTCAAGGTCAATCCAGTGGAATTAAACTCAATAACTCAATCACCAAACCAAATCAACCCATTAACCCAAGTTGAGTTCAATCAATCTCAAGCTAAACTAAATTATCTACACAACATAATGAAAGACATGCATTTAAATGCAAGAAATAAATGTAAGCAATAAATAAAGAAAAAACCTGAGCTACAAGAAAAATAAATAAACAATGGAAGCTTGGATTAAAGAGGAAGAAGATTAATTGTGTTCTTACACAACTTATATGGGTAAACCATAAGAGGGAGAAATGGAACATCCAATGCTCCTCCAAATCCTAGCCTTCCTAAGAGAACCAAAACCTAAAACTAACTAAAAGAAGAGATATTTTACAAAACAAACCTGAATTTGTTTATATAGTAAGTTACAAATAAAATAAAAGGAAAAGAAAACAAAATAGTGAAACCGCCCAATATCTGGCAGGACCGATCGACCGGGTCGATCGAGCTCGAGGTTAGAAGTCCCCTGTTTCGTTCGTAGGCAAAATATTGAATCACCGGTTGACCAGGGGCTGAAGGATGGTCAATCGGTCCCCTGTTTTCTGGCCTCCTTTGATCTTTACATGGGAGGAAAATTGCATTACGGAATTGGCCATAACTTCTTTGTCCGAACTCAAAACGACGTACCATTCACGGCTACGCAAAGCTAACTTACTGAACTACGATTCTGTGGAATTCTGATGAGTAGGAAATAAAGTGTGAATTTAATAAATTCCCCTTGAAGTGTTGTCTGATGATGGAACTTTTAAAAGCAACCATTCCTCACTTTAAGCGTTCTAATACCTATAAAAGCTCAATTAAACCCTGTTAAACATATAAACATACATAATAGAGGTTTTATGGTTAACGAGAATAAATATGGACATAAAGAACAGAAAAGTACAATAATGCATAAAGATAATGGGTGCGAGTATGTAATATTCGTGACGTATCACACCCCCTAACATAGACATTGCTAGTCCCTAGTGATGAAACAAACAAAATCAGACCACAGAAGGCGGTGTAAAACGTATATAAGCATAAAAATATATGAATACCACTTTCGTAAGGAACACGACTTCATTTAGCATATGCAACAAGCTGTTAAGACCCTAGGTTATCTTAATGGACGAGTGTTGTCTCGTGAGGGTTTTCAAGGATGAAACCCACAAACATCAATGTTTCCTCAAAATATATGTCCAATGAACATGTGACAAGCACAACAATATTGAAAAATATTTCAAACACGTTATTAGCAAAGTGAATGAATCACACAAAAGTCCCTGTTATTAACATTATAGAATGAACTTCGTAGAATTCAAACCCCAAAAGTGGGAGGGGAGAGAGAACATGCAAGGTATGATTTGGCAAAATTTTAAATAAATCGAATAAGAATTAAAGCGTGCATAGATCAATCTCACCCGATATTACACTCAAGAAACGAAATCACAATGAATGGGAGGTAATACACAGGACATGCAGGCATAAAGAGTAAATGTAAATGGAAATCAGGCCACGCGCATGTCACTAAAGAATAAAGATATATATAAAATGAAAATTTTGAAATCTCAATGAAAGATACCATTCATTAAAGAGGTGAAATGTATTTTCACAGATTATCAAACTATTTTAAACTTTTAAATTGAATTCACCCTAAGATCCCATAGAACTTTATAGGGTTGGGGTTAAGGTTATGAAAATAAGGAAATTATGTACAGATTCAAAGGTGTCTGGAGATGAAACTCGGGATAATGGAAAATGTGGGCAACTTTAAAATTGGAAAAGGATTCCATAACAAGAATTAGATATGAAATTGGAGAGTGAACACAAAGGTTATTGAACAAAATGTATATAAATGAAACTTTATTTTCTTTTCTTTTGTTTTCTTTCTTCTCTTTTTCTTCTTTTTCTTCACTTTTTCTTTTCTTTCACACTCTCACATGATTAATAGCAACCATGTAACATGAAGCATCATTCAATCCCAAGTATCATTCCAGAAAAAGGTATGGAAGGTAATATATGTGATTTATAGCTCCGATTTGGAGTTAGTTATGGAATTTTGGGTCATGAAATGAAATTCTATATTTAGGCTCAAAGGGGTTGACGAGGGAAAACATATAAGGCGAGGTCAAGGTCAATATGGGTGATATATCATAGAGGGTCTATGATAATTTCCTAAATTTTACGCAATTTTCGAGTCAAATCAACTTTGAAAATCATTTTCCAGCAACACATTTCACATGTGAACTCAATTAATGAACGATCAATGAAAGAATAGTGAGATTATCAACGACTATAACGTTTACAAAGAGGAAAGAGTAGTGTATAACACTCACAAAGGAAGAAAAGCACAAAGCCCACTAGGTGTAAGTATATACAATGCAATAAAACATTACCGAGTTATAAAAATCTTAAACCAAATCTTTAAAATAAGAAAAGCGCATGTGCTCAAGTTTAAATCATGAAGTTATTCATAATATCAATAATTGAGGACTAAACTCTAGTAACTTTTAAAATCAAGAACATGAATCATTGAATTCTCTATTGAATCGGGAAATTATGGAAATTTATCATCAGAAACAAAAGAAAAATGCCCAACAAAGGGAAAAAAAGAAAGAAAATCTTTTTAAATTTTTTAATTTTTACAAGCGAAGCATGCTTGGGGAAAATGTATAATCAAATCACGGATTAAGAAAAACAATGGATAAAATATCCCACACCCCCTAACTAAAACCTAACATTGTCCTCAATGTGAATTAAGAACCAAACTGAAGATAGGAAAAGAGCGATATTACCCAAAATCGAACAATCTCGTGAAAGTACAAGGCCAATGATTCTACAAAACATATTAGCACCAAGCATAACAAAAAATAAATAACAAAAACTTAACTAATTACGTTAGACAATAAGTAAGAATAAAGAAAAATAAGGAAAATAAAAAAACTAACTATTTACAACCTATAATTTTAACTTCTAACTAACTGTACACTAGAAGTTGAAATTTTTTAGGGTCCACTCAAAATACGATTTGACTTTGAAGGATCAATGGGGATCCTCACTTTCATGCATATTTTTTGGAAAATAGTAATTCCATCCAAACAACGAAAGGTATGTGTAAGGCAGAAGAAATGAACCATTATTAATTAAAAAAAATTAGTGGGGGGTGATGGGGGGTTTAAATTGAACGGGTGACGAAAATACATCGGATCAAAAAACAAAATTTTCTCCCAAAGATTTCGCAATTGAAATGGGTGGTGAGCACATGGAGGCAAAATTGCCTTCATGGAAAGCAACTTGAGCAAGTAATCCTCATCCGTGAAAGGGTTAAACATTTTAAAGTTTGGAACTGATTCATTGGACACTTGTATTGGTTTGACAATATATAATAAATATGGGGTAGAAATAAATTCAAACTTGGGAGATGAGTCATCATCGCTGGAAGATTGAGTTTTGAAGGAAATAAGATCATTTTCAATGAAATGTTCCTCTTTGGGGACCAAAGAATAAATTAATTCATTGCAAATGGGTAATACGTTCATTTCTTCATCATTTTCATTTTCTATTATACCATGGGTCAAGTCAAGAATGCTTTGTTCCAAAGCAGACACAAAATCGTCATTGGGTTCAAAACATTCGTCGACTTCAAAAGTCTCAAAAGAGAAATTGTTGTTGGATTCGAATAATGTATCCAACTCTTGGTTTCAACAATGATTTTCTTCTTGATAATGGTTTTCATATTTTTCATTTTCCAGAAGGCACAAGCCCTCACGCAAATTCATAGGCGGAGTTCCAAATTCTTAATAATGAGAAGTTAGAAAAGTATCCTCGGAACTACAATCAAAATCATTATCATAAGACTTTTGAAATCTGTTGCAAAACGCTTCAACTTCTTATTATAATGATTTTCACGCCCAATATCGGAATAATCATTCTCAAAATTCTTGTAATCCATAACTTGACTTTGGTAATACTCACCCAAAGATATTTTTAATGTTTCAACTTCTTAACTTTGTGATTATTCACCAAAAGTCATAGGTTTAGCGGGATTTCAAGAATTATCTTCACGAATACCAAAAAAAATTATAATAAGACATGCTTAGCCCAAAAAAACTCAAGATGGAAAAATCAAAAAAGTGATGCGCGTCCGACAAATTCAAGCATTTCTCGGCGATCAACTGTAGAAGCCCTACCAAATAGTTAACAAAAAATACCAATGAAAGAAAATACTACGGAATACTAAATCAATTAAATTCTAAAACAAAAAAGTTCCCTGTAATGGCGCCATTTTGATCAAAGGGGAAAACCGAGGAACAAGTGTATAAAGATATACGTTGGTCGTTATGCTCGGATCCCACCACTGTGCAAAAACCTAAAATGTTGACTACTCTCTTTTAAGGAAGTGTAGAGGCCAGTCCGGGTAACAAAATCCACAAAGACTAGTTGTTAGAATTATATTGATTTAATACTTTAGGAATAAAAGTGTAAAAGATATAGGATAACAAAAAGAAAATATATTCTAAGCATGTGTATTTAAACTACGGTTAACAAAAGGGATAACTAATATCCCTCATCTAATTAGTATAAATAGTTACATGGGAAGACAAGTTTAACAAGATTGAATATGATTTTAGCAATTAATTAAATCTAGAGTTTTCACCACCTAAATCGTCATTAAGGCCTCATATGATTTTGGCATCAACAAATAGCTCGAAAATTACACACATAAGGTCGTAAATACGGAGCATAAATGATATATCCCATTAAATATCCTAGGCATAAAGTCAAGGACAACCAAATCGAATTAAAATCATAAACTCCATCACCAAATCAAAGCAACCCATTAACCCAAGGTGAGTTCGATCAATCTCAACCTAAACTAAATTAGCTACACGACATAATGAAAGACATATATTTAAATGCAAGAAATAAATGTAAGCAATAAATAAAGCAATCAACGTAAGTTACAAAGCGAATAAATAAACATCAAAGCAATAAAGAAACAATGAAAGCTTGGATTAAAGAGGAAGAAGATGAATAGTGTTATTATACAACCTATATGGGTAAACCCTAGGAGGGAGAAATGGCACACCCAAAAGATCCTCCAAACCCTGGTCTCCCTAAGAGAACTAAATCCTAAAACTAACTAAAAGAAGAGATATATTACAAAACAAACCAAAATTTGTTTATATAGTATGTTACAAATGAAATAAAAGGAAAAGAAAAGAAAATATTGAAATCTCCCAATTACTGGCAGGATCGATCGACCATGTCCAAGGGGCCGATCGACCGGGCTCGAGGTTAGAAGTCCCCTGTTTTCCTCATAGGCAAAATGTTAAATTACCAGTCGATCGGGGGCTGAGGGTCAGTCAATCGGTCCCCTATTTTCTAGCCTCCTTTGATCTTCACATGAGAGGAAAAGTCCATTACAAAATTGGCCATAACTTCTTCATCCGAACTCGGAACGACGTGTTGTTAATGGTGATACAAAGCCAACTCAACAAACTATGCTTATGTGGAATTTCCATGAGTAGGAGATGAAGTGTGAATTCATTAAATTTCCCTTAAAGTTATGTCTGACAACAAAACTTCTCTGAAAGGCAACCATTTGTCACTTTAAGTATTCCAATACCTATAAAAGCTCAATTAAACCCTGTAAAGCATATAAACATACATAATAGAGGTTGGTTGGTTAACGAGCATAAGTATATGCATTAAGAACAAAAAAAGTACTAGAATTCATAAAGATATCGAGCATGAGTATTCAATATTTATGACATATCAGGGGTCCATAGGGTCACCCTCAGCACATGTCCCACGCCTAGATGAGTTCATGGCCTATAAGAGAGTGTCAGCTCTCAATGCATAAAGTAAGATCATCATGAAAAATATTCCCTTACGTGGGTTATTGATCTCTAATAATAATTTTATATAGATAAGATTAAAATGATATCGTCATGCTTTCCATGCCTATAAGAACATATCATATGTTGGAGGTGTCATCTGTGTAGAGACTGTATAATGACTTTTAGCATGTTGGAGACCGGGATGATTTAGGGTGGTTATCTATGACCAACGCACCCATCTTAGATTTGAGGTTGTTGTCTTTTAATATGAGTCTCATCTAAGGCCGACATGCATGTTGATATGAATG
This sequence comes from Sambucus nigra, assembly GCA_949130495.1. Taxonomy (NCBI): domain Eukaryota; kingdom Viridiplantae; phylum Streptophyta; class Magnoliopsida; order Dipsacales; family Adoxaceae; genus Sambucus; species Sambucus nigra. The sequence continues at coordinate 163,196,164 of OX422213.1, read as the reverse complement.
CGATTGGTCACCTCTGTAAGATGAGATTGTTGAACCTAGTTGGATTCTAGAGTGTGCTTCAAGCGAGAACATACTTGTACATATAATGTATGGATGAGAATATAGGTCCCATTTATGGTACGAGACTGTGGAATGGTTAGTGTTCTGGGTGTCATAAAACAGTACTTATGTATATCAATTACCACCTAGACCTCAACCTTCGGCTTCAGTAGGAGGCCGAACTTTAAAATTAGTTCCAATTATCTTGTAGACGATGTGACACCCCGCCTAAGTAATTACCGGAAGATCATTCCTTAATTAATTAATTTCAAAATATCAAGCTGGTCCAGATAATGCATCACTGACGAAAGTTCAAATTTTAATTTAATAAAACTAACCACCTAGTATTTAAAAAGGGTGATATCCAAATTATAATCTCATTATTAACCAATATAAAAAAGAATACCAACAATTTCCATACATCACAGTAATATAAATAAAGTCTAACTAAAGTAAAATAAATTACTGGAGTAAAACACATCCAGATACAATCCCATAAAATAAATCCAATAAAATGAAGATAAATGTAAGAGAGAATATAAAACAACTGAATCTCTGCAAATAACTAAAAGAAAGAATGACATGTCCAACAGAATAGGTAACTGAAAAAGGAAGAATAGGTTGAGTCATCTACTAGCAATTTTTCTGTAGCTTCTACAGCAGCTACAGCATGGCAACTGAATAGAGTCTCCTAAGGTTGGTGTCAATGTGGATGGGCACCTGAAAAGAATGGAACAATAGAAAGATATATAGAAAAACGGGTCAGAGCCCAAGTTGAAAACAGTTTAAAAATAACAAGTGCTTAAATTGATTCAATTAGCACAATTATTCTTCAAGTTAACTTAGCGTACTCACTTGAGATACTCACCCCTCAATCTAGTGTGCACATCTAACGAGCCTAACTACCCATATTAATCATGATACCCTAACTGGATACTAATTACATACTATTATGTTGGGAAGACTCCCTAAATTTCCTCAAAGCCAGCATTCTTAAGATTTCAATATCCGTTTAGAATTACCTTAATTTATTCTCATATTCTTCTAACTGCCGAGCTGTTAAAACCATAAGTACACATTTCAAAATAGAATCATTAATATAAGACACTAAATAGGATTCCGGTATACACACATTAATCTCTTTATGTACACATATCAATTTATATATATATAAATATAGCAATATTGCACCTCTAGTTGAGAACCATTAATGCTACGCATACTCGGCTATATAGTCACATTGCAATGCTCATGTATAGAGGATAACTGGTTCAATATCTCGAGAACCAATAAAAACACAAACACCTATTGGAGGAGAACATAGTCCCAAGCCGATGGGCTACGCACATACCTACGCACCCATACAACCGTCATCACTATCATTCTCACGGATAGCCCATATTTAGGTTCCATATTGTAGTGGTATGACTCTAAATCCTCCGAAGGCACACAAGATTCGGTCGTCCATAACGCGTTAATCTCCGTTCGATAGCCAGTAGCTAGGTATGTCATACACATAATATTTTGAGCAATAAGCATACACACAACTTATATAAATTCATTGGCTTTCCCGTAGCCTATTATTTGCAGTACGTATAATATAACCCCCTTATTATTCCCTCGTACCTTACTCAATTGTATTTTCCCTTATATTCTTGCATCTCTCTAATTATATGAATTTTAGTACCGTTTGAGGATCGCCCTATTCTTCGCTCACTAATGATTATAAGTTTTAAGTCACTCGACATTCATACAGGTCTAACGCTCATATAAATAAGCCTACGAGAAGTTCAAAACAAACATCGGGTCTTAAGGGTCATTCAGGAATCTCGTTACAAGACCCAGGGAATCTTGTTCGAACGAGGTCGTTCGAATGAGGGTCGTTCGAAGGAAGGAACTTCGAACGAACTACCAAAATCGTTGAAGGGCCGCTAGAAACTTGTTAGAAGTCTCGTTCGAACGAGGTCGTTCAAACGACCTGGGATGGACTTCTAACAAAAATTCTACAGTTGCCCAGTTCATCTTCAAAGTCTGTTTTTCCATATTTCCTCCTCTTCAATTTCAACCTAAACCCATTCCAACCCAAGTATAAGGTTTCTAAACTACTCTAAGTCACTCTAGAACATTTCTTAACATAGTTTAGGGGCCAAATCCTTCTAATCATCAAATAAATTCAGCAAACTCCTAAATTCTCCTTTGAATCATATTAACATAAACCCAAAATTTCAAATCCATAAAAGTTCCATTTTTATTTCGTAATTAGCATCTAATTCTCCTAATTTCACACTTCTATAAAGGGGAGAATCCTCTACATGCAAACCCCCATCAAATTTCTAAGATTCCTACACAATCTCATCATAGGTAAACCAAATTTGGTATTAATTGTTCTAAAACCTCTACATATGTTAACAAGAGTAATAATTGCTAAGAGAGAGAGCAAGATAATCACTTTCCTTAAAATAAACTTCTGATCCGCGGGTTGAAATTGGTATGGGGATGATCCTCCTGACACGATCTACACATTGGTGTATTTTTTGTTGTGAGAGCTTGAGTTCCTGGCTTAGGGCTCTAATGGACTCTCCTTCTTATTCCTTGGTTCTCTCTCTCTTTTCCTATCTATCTTACGTAAGTTGAACTAACAGGCCACTAACCCTAACTGCCTTTAATTAAACCTAATTTTCGTCCATTTAATTATCCAAAATTCCAAAACATCAAAATACCCCTCCGGGGCGTCGTTTTGGGTTAAAATGCCCCAGACTCCAAATAAAATGCCCGAGTAGTGTTTTCTGACTATTTTGACCCTTTCGGACACTCTGGGGCACTCAAAATAGTCATCCGAGTTATATAAAAAATAATTTATCTTTTTAAACCCCCAAATACTTACTAGTGACGTGACCCCTACGCGTTCCAAATATTTATAACATAACTGCCATGGATTTCATCCCCGGCCATAATATTATTTTAATAATTACTAACTCTAATCATGCTAGTGGTTATGATCATAAAAATAGGATTAATTACGATTCAAATTTTCTCTCTTTAATTTAATTCATCCCCATTTTCCATAAAAATAATTATGCGTAAAAATACGGGGTATTACATACTTCCCCCCTAATAATTGAATTTCGTCCCAAAATTCGGAAAAACTATATATATACCTAATAAGAATAACTTTGGATAACGTTCACGCATATCATTCTCGCGCTCCCAAGTTGATTCCTCAACATTATGGTGCTACCACTGAACACGCACTAGTGGTACTATTTTTTACCTCAACTTTCTCTCGCTACGGTCTAGTATAGCAACTGATCCCTCTTCGTAGGAGCTATCAGGCAGTAAATCTATCTCCTCTAGCGTAATATGAGTATGAGCCAATTCATCTCAAAGGAATCTCCTCAACGAGGAGATATGAAACACGTCATGGACTCTATGCAAGTGCTCCGATAACCTAAGTCTAAGAAACTGGCCCAATCCTCTCGATAATGGGGAATGGCCCTACGTACCTCAGTCGTAACTTTCCCTTCTTTCCAAAATGCATAACTCCCCTCATAGGAGACACCCGAAGTAACACCTGATCCCCAATATTGAACTCTCAAAAGTAATATTTGACACTAGTGTAACTCTTCTGTCGATCTTGAGCAACTCAAATACGGCTTCGTACCAACTCTATCCTTACCGAAGTATCCTGAATCACCTCTAGACCCAGTAACTTAATGTCCCCCACCTCTAGCCAACATGTTGGGGAACGACAAGGTCTTTCGTATAGGGCTTCGAATGGAGCCATGCCGATAGTAAACTGGTACGATTTGTTATATGCAAACTCCACCAGTGGAAGGTACTGCTCCCAACCTTCGCCAAAATCAATAATGCAGATAAGTAACATGTCCTCCAACATCTGATTCATCCGCTATGTATGACCATCCATCTGCGGGTGATAGGTTGTGCTCAGCCCCAACTTCATACCTAATGCCTCCTGAAAACTCTCCTAAAATCAAGAAATGAACACCTTATCTCTGTCAGGCACGATATTGAGAGGCACTCTGTGGAGTCTCAATATCTCTATTATGAATAAATGCGCGTACTGTCTCCTGGTGTAGTCTATCCTGGCTAGCAAAAATTGGGTTACCTTGGTCAACCAATCCACTATTACCCATATCGAATCGTGACCCCTCTGCGATGTTGGTAATCCCATGATAAAATCCATGGAAATGCTCTCCCATTTCCACATAGGAACCTCTAATGGCTATAGAAGTCCTGTCGATATCTGATGGTCCACCTTTACCAACTGACAAGTGGCATATTTCAAGACAACTCGATAATATCCTTCTTCATTTCGCTCCACCGGTACTATTTATGCATGTCCTGGTACATCTTATCCCTGTCGGGATGCACCACAAATCGGGAACCTTACGACTCTGTCATCGCCTTGTGTCACAAATCCTCACCCTCGGGAATAACCAATCTCCCATTGAAACGTAGACCCCCGTCTAAACCCACGGTGTAAGACTCGGCCCCCTCGACTAGAAGTTTCACTATCTAACTTTGGCAGAACGGATCATCTGCCGGAGCCTGTACCGTTCCCATAATAATCTGGGGTGTAATCATCATCATAGACATAAATGATCGAGCCACCGCATCCTGGTTCCCTAACTCCTTCCATTTCGCTTTCCACACCTCGGCCACCTCACCAACTGGCCTACGACTCAATGCGTCTGCTACCACATTAGCCTTCCCCGTGTGGTACTAAATATCAAATTGATAGTATTTCACAAACTTAAGACACTGACATTGACACATATTTAACTCCTTTTGCATGAAGAGGTACTGTAACAACTTGTGGTCCGTGAATAGACAAAATTTCTCCCCTAAGAGGTAATGTCTCCAAATTCGAAGTGCAAACACCACCGCCGCCAACTCTAAATAGTGGGGGGGGGGGTAGTTCCTCTCGTGAGGTTTAAGCTTACGGGAAGCATAACCTATAACCTGATCCTCCTGCTGCAGTACACCTCCAAGTCCTAACAAGGACGCATCAATGTAGACTAGATACTCCACTCCCAGCTTGGTTAATGCTAACACTGGTGTTGGGGTTAACTTGTCTTTTAACTCATCAAATGCTAATTGACAAGTACCATCCCATTCATACGGTACTCCCTTGCGAGTCAGATTCGTCAACGGACCCACTATCTTCTAAGAGCCTCGGATGAACCTATGGTAGTACTTGTCTAATACCAAGAAACTGCATATCTTGGTTGGTGTCGTGGGCTGATTTCACTCCCTCACTGCTGACACTAGGTCCGGGTCAATCGATATCCCCAATTCTGACACAACATTCCCTAAAAACTATACCTCTAGTGACCAAAATCTGCACTTCTCATACTTAGCACAGAGTTGATTCTCTCATAGTGTCTGAAGATCCCGTCTCAAGTGCTCGGTATGCTCCTCCTTAGTCTGTGAATAAATCAGGATGTCATCTATGAAGACGATGGCAACTTACCCAAGAAGTCTCTGAACACTCAGTTCATCGGGTCCATGAATGCGTCCGAAGCATTTGTCAGCCCAAACAGTATGACTCTAAACTCATAGGACCTATATCTCATCAAGAAGTAGTCTTTGACATCTCCTACTCTCTGATACACAACTTATGGTATCCCGATCCCAAGTCAATCTTTGAGGAGAAGATAGCTCTCCTCAACTAATTGAATAAGTCATCGATCCGGGGAAATGAATACTTAGTCCATATCGTGACTTTATCATCTTCCCCTATTACACCGATATATTTTTGATGTAAAACATTTGATATCACTTCTTACGTCATATCGTACGGTTCTACTGATCGTGCGTAGGAATGCATTTTACATTGAGGTTACGGTTTCGCTTACGGATGATAACTAGGGTACCAAACTCATGTTCTAAAGACTAACCATCCCCAGCTCCCAACATTCGCTAGGTTTCATGTGTGGGATGTCTCGGAAAGCGAAATCCAAATAAGGAACCCCCCCTGATACACTACTAACTAACATTGTCGGTCAACGAAAGTTGTGGTCCTCGGTATTTGTCTAGTACCCCACATCCCTACTTCCTACTAACAATAGCTCATGTATTCTCATGTTACGAAAAATATATTCAACACATTACTCCTAGTAACTTAGTGTTACGCTCTTCAATTTGCCACAAAATTATTTCCATTCCCCGAGATACTTCATTTTTTTTCCTCAGTTACAATAGTAAGCATTTCTACCCACTTAGGTTTGGTATAACCCGACGAGATACGCCACAAGTCTCTGTAGGATTTAATACCTTATGTATATAAGTGGCTCCGTTTCCTCTCGGATGACATTTAGCACAAATTGTTTCATATCCAGGACTAATGGACACCTAATATTATTTTAATGGTCTATCATCACACAAACTTGAATTATTCGGTTCGAAATCGGGATAGCAATACATTTAAGCTCATATTTTTCATGTAGTACAAGTAAGCTGTAACGCACATAGGATATTTGAAATTTTCCTCATAACTAAAAGGAATCACTATAAATGATAAAGTACCATACCTCCAAACGTGGGTGGTAGATGCGGTATCAATGGCATAACTTCATATCGGGGATTATAGATACATCTATACTGTAATACCTGCTACTATTGTGAAGTCTGTGTTACTGGGGTGATTATTCTTGTTTCCCTAATTTGGGTATTCTATGGTGTTGGGTGAACATTCAATGACTGTTACAGGATCCTGCTTTTCTAGGGCAATTTTGATGATAGTTACCCCGTTCTCCACATATGAAACACTTACCCACACAGTTTTTGCTCTGTTGGCCCTATTGAGCACACTGCTGGCCTTGATGGTCCCGTTGACCTCTACCCTTCTCAGAGCAGTCCTAACATTTGTGGCCAGTGTTGCCACACGTGAAAAATCTTCTTGGGAAGGTTCCTCCCCCTGTCCTTGTTGTCCCCTGCCCTGATGGCCGTTACCACCCCTCCCTTGGCTATTCTGGCCCTGCTGGCCGTGTTGGCCCTGGCGGGTTTAGCTCTTCCCACGGTTCTCATAGTATTTTTGGTCTTGATGTCTCTGAGGATCTTTTCGTTGTTGCGATAATATTTTCCCATTGTTATTATTCATCGAAAGGTCATATTAATAAACTTCTCTTGTTCTTTTGCCCCTGTAAGTTGCACACTGCGATTTTGGTACTGCAATATTGCGGTAGTCACTGCTTGTGCCACGATGTTCGCAATCTCAATGATTTCTTCTCTTCCCTATTGTAGATGAGGTATTTGTTGGTCAGATGCCGCATTTACTTCGTCTACAGTGTTAGTGTGTCTCTCCTATATAGGCGACATCTGAAATTTAAATGAATTTTATAAAACCACCATCCATACATAACATTGTAGCAGAAGTACGAAATCTACAACATGAAATAAGGATGTAACAGTCCTAATAGTAGGGCTCTATATCAAATATGATAAGCGAAAAAAGCAATACGCCTAACACATCCTAAAGGACATTAGAAATTGATGCTCTGATACCACATGTGAACCCCCGCCTAATTAATTACCGAATGATCAGTCCTTAATTAATTAATTTTAGAATATCAAGTTGGTCCAGATAATGCATCACTAACGAAAGTTCAAGTTTTAATTTAATAAAACTAAACACCTAGTATTTAAAAAGGGTGATTTCCAAATTTTAATCTCGTTATTAACCAATATAAAAAAAGAATAACAACAATTGCCATACATCACACTAATATAAATAAAGTCTAACTGAAGTAAAATAAATGACTGGAGTAAAACACATCCAGATATAATCCCATATAATAAATCCAATAAAATGAAGACAAATCTAAGAGAGAATATAAAACAACTGAATCTCTGCAAATAACCAGAAGAAAGGACGATATGTCCAACATAATAGGTAACCGAAAAAGGAAGAATATGATGAGTCGTCCACTAGCAATTTTCCTGCAGCTACAGCATGGCAACTGAATAGAGTCTCCTAAGGTTGGTATCCCTATGGATGGGCACCTAAAAATAATGGAACAATAGAAATATATACGGAAAAACGGGCCAGAGCCCGAGTTGAAAATAGTTTAAAAATAGCAAGTGCTTAAATTGATTCAATTAGCACAATTATTCATCAAGTTAACTTAGCGTACTCACTTGAGATACTCACCCCTCTATCTATTGTGCACGTATAACGAGCCTAACTACCCATACTAATCATGATACCATGACTGGCTACTAATTACATACTATTATGTTGGGAATACTCCCTAAATTTCCCCAAAGCCGACATTCTTAAGATTTCAATATCGGTTCAGAATTACCTTAGTTTATTCTCATATTCTTCTAACTGCCCAGCTACTAATACCATAAGTACACACTTCAAAATAGAGTCATTAATATAAGACACCAAATAGGATTCCGGTATACACACATTAATCTCTTTATGTACACATATGAATTTATATATATAAATATAGCAATATTGCACCTCTGGTTGAGAACCCTTAATGCTACGCATACTCGGCTATCTAGTCCCATTAACGCTCACGCATAGAGGATAACTGGTTCAATATCTCGAGAACCAATAAAAACACAAACATCTATTGGAGGCGAACATAGTCCCAAGCCGATGGGCTACGCACATACCTACGCACCCATACGATCGTCCTCACTATCATTCTCATGGATAGTCCGTACCTAGGTTCCATGCTCTAGTGGCACGACTCTAAATCCCCCAAATGTACACAAGATTCGGTCATCCATAATGCGTTAACCTCCGTTCGATAGCCAGTAGCTAGGTATGTCATACACATAATATTTTGAGCAATAAGCATACACACAACTTATATAAATTCATTGGCTTTCCCGTAGCCTAGTATTTGCAGTACGTATAATATAACCCCCTATTATTCTCCCGTACCTTACTCGTTTGTATTTTCCCTTATATTATTGCATCTCTCTAATTCTATGAATTTTAGTACCGTTTGAGGATCGCCCTATTCTCCGCTCACTAATGATTATAAGTTTTAAGTCACTCGACATTCATACAGGTCTAACGCTCATATAAATAAGCCTACGAGAAGTTCAAAACAAACATCGGGTCTTAAGGGTCATTCAGGAATCTCGTTACAAGACCCAGGAAATCTCGTTCGAACGAGGTTCGTTCGAACGAAGGAACTTCGAATGAACTATCAAACTTGTTAGAAGGGCCACTGGAAACTCGTTAGAAATCTCGTTCGAACGAGGTCATTCGAATGACCTGGGCTGAACCTCTAACGAAAATTTTGCAGTTGCCCAGTTTATCTTCAAAGTTCATTTTTACATGTTTCCTCCTCTTTAATTTCAACCTAAACCCATTCCAACCCAAGTACAAGGTTTCTAAACTACTCTAAGTTACTCTAGAACATTTCTTAACATAGTTTAGGGGTCAAATCCTTCTAATCATCAAATAAATTCAACAAACTCCTAAATTTCCCTTTGAATCATATTAACATAAAACCAGAATTATAAATCCATAAAAGTTCCATTTTTATTTCGTAATTATCATCTAATTCTCCTAATTTCACACTTCTATAAAGAGGATAATCCTCTACATGCAAACCCCCATCAAATTTCTAAGATTCCTACACAATCTCATCATAGGTAAACCAAATTTGGTATTAATTGTTCTAAAACCTCTACATGTGTTAACAAGAGTAATAATTGCTAAAAGAGAGAGCAAGATCATCACTTGCCTTAAAATAAACTTCTGATCTACGGGTTGAAATTGGTATGGGGACGATCCTCCTGACATGATCTACGCGTTGGTGTACTTTTTGTTGTGAGAGTTTGAGTTCTTGGCTTAGGGATCTAGTGGACTGTCCTTCTTATTCCTTGGTTCTTTCTCTCTTTTCCTCTCTATCTTACGTAAGTTGTACTAACAGGCCACTAACCCTAACTGTCTTTAATTAAACCCAATTTTCGTCCATTTAATTACCCAAAATTCCAAAAGAACAAAATACCCCTCTGGGGTGTTGTTTTGGGTTAAAATGCCCCGGACTCCAAATAAAATGGCCGAGTAGTGTTTTCTGACTATTTCAACCATTCTGGACACTCTGGCGCACTCAAACTAGTTGTCTGAGTTATACAAAAATAATTTATCTTTTTAAATCCCCAAATACATACTAGTGATGAGACCCCTACGCGTCTCAAATATTTATAACATAACTACCGTGTATTTCATCCCCGTCCATAATTGTTGATACCAAATTTAATCTGCTGATGTGTACCAATAATAAGAAGACACGTGTCAATCTACATGGCACAATAACAACGAGGAAGTTTATTTCCCCCGACCAAGTCATGTTCTCTCCGAGCAACGAGGAGGACACCCCAAGGAACTCTATCATCCCGAGATACTCTAAGCACTCCGAGGAACTCTTGATCAACGAGCAACTAAGGCGGTCCGAACTGCATCTCGGCCGTATCATTAATTACCAGACGGACAACTGTTCAACTATTCATTATATTCTTGACGCACACGCTGCATTAAATGTATTACCCTTTCATATGTATATCATTTAATGTATTGGACCTTTCATGTACAGCCTCAAGGATATAAATACCTTGTATCAAACCCATTCAAGGGGACCGGAATTTCTTGAGAGAATTTGTAATCAAGAATTCCACAAACACTCAGCAATAACATAACGGTGGACGTAGGCTTTATTCCTAGCCGAACCACTTTAAAAATCTTTGTCTTATTTATTTATCTGTGATTGAAAAATTAGAGCGATCTAGTTTTTTACATCAACAGATCGGCGCCGTCTGTGGGAACGTGTTACAAGCGTTGTTCTCCACCAAAAGCTAAGTTTTTATTTTCTCTACGTATAATCAATTATACATACATCTTTTGATTGAATCGTGATTTTTATGTTTATATACATAAATTAATTGTCCAATTTTTATCTGCAAAATGTTGCATCTCATGATTTTTAAATCATAACTATTAGATTCATCCTTATTTAGAAATCTGAAAAATAGTAGATTTCATAAATCATAATTTTTTGCTTGATTCTCAAGTTTCTATTTTATATCATGGAATAAATATTTTAAATGATTACATATGCCAATATATGTGACGATGATAAGATTTGATCATTTTCATTGTTGATTTTGAAATAAATTTTGTAAGCTATTTGATGTCTATTCAAATTCCCATCATATTTTTAATAAAAGAATGGGAAAAGGTTAAAGACAATGAAAAGTCTTCTCATGGAAATCATGACCCAGATCTATTTTTTCTCTCTTCAAGTTTGAGTCTCTTTGCATTCACAAGTTTAAGTCTCTTTGTATTCACTTTTATGAATTATATACTTAATTTGGTTCATCTTCCATCTATGTCAATAAAGTCAAATTGATTGATTTTTTATATAAATTTGGTAATAATTTCGATCATTCACCATATTTTTATCTCTCCAAATTGGGAATAGGAAGGGATCAATATAAAAAAATAATTTTCTCTCACCTGAAAAATCATTACTCACCTCTTGTAAAAGAGGATCAGTAAAACAATCATGACCATATCAAGACTTTGGGCACAAATTTGATATGTTGGCCCCTCGTTCATCACATCACAAGGTTTCTTTGACGAAATCACACGATCTAGTGGGTTATATATTTATTCATTTAATTAACAGTCTCAAGGCTTAAATTTTACATTGAATGTTATTTTTGATCTAAAGATTCGAGATATTCTAGTCATCCAACCATATATTCTATAATTTGAGATATCCTTAAATGTTGGTCGGCAACATCCATGTCGTTTGTCGGCAGCAGTAGAATATTGGGGTATTAAAAAATGCGAAGCACCCCAGATATTTCTTTAAACATGAGTTCAGCTTGGGGACAAACAGGGGGGCTTAAGTCTTTTTAACTTGTGATCACCCCAAAAATATTTTTAAAACCAAGTGATAAATAATTTTCAAACAACAACTTATACCTGATTAGTTGTTGGAGATTAAATAAATTTACAAAAAACTTTACGTCTTACTTATGATGCATATTTGATAATAATTTGTCCATCTCACACACATTTGGCATAAAACATATTATTTCATATTTTGAAATTTTTATGCTGATACATATCATATATTGATTGGATGAGTAAATTATTCTCATGACTAATCAATTCAGCCTACACATATGGTAGAGCAAATTATTAATTTTTACATGCACAAGATTCAATGCCGACGAATGCTGAAGCACAAATTATTCTATATCCGTTCGGATTCATATTTTATATTTATCTCAGCATGGAGCTCGAAAAATTTCTTCTTTCTATATATATTCGGCTCCGAGGAAAAGCTACAATAGTTATTATATTTCACCCCCAACGGATAGTTGGTCGGGGTAATTCTTATTTATATTCAGGCCCAGATATCTGCTCCAGCACAAATGATTCTATATATATCCATTGGGATTCATATTCTATATTCATCTCAACATGGAGCTCGGTGAGATACTTATTGTCATATTCAGCTTTGAAGAGACTATAACATTTATTATATTTCACCCCCAACGGATAATTGGTCAGGGTAATTCTTATTTATATGCAGGCCCAACAAAGTTCTCGGCCATATTCTTATGTTCTGAAAGATCTTATTCTTGTTCGGCATTATATGATTCTACCTCGACGGATCGGCGAGGCACTTTATTATTTTTAATTATTCTTTATATCTATTTGGATGCATATTCTATTCTCATTTCAGCATGGAGCTCGACAAATATTTATTATATCTTATTCAGCTCCAAGGATGTCTCCAGCATTTATTATATCTTATTCAGCTCCAAGGATGTCTCCAGCATTTATTATATCTTATTCCCAACAATCTGTTGGTCATCGCCGAGGAGGTATCCTACATTTATATTATCTTATTCCCAACAAATCTGTTGGTCAGGGCCGAGGAGGTCTCTAGCATTTATATTATCTTATTCCCAACAAATCTGTTGGTCATCGCCGAGGAGGTATCCTGCATTTATATTATCTTATTCCCAACAATCTGTTGGTCATCGCCGAGGAGGTATCCTGCATTTATATTATATTTTATTCCCAGCAATCTGTTGGTCATCGCCGAGGAGGTATCCTGCATTTATGTTATATTTTATTCCCAACAATCTGTTGGTCATCGCCGAGGAGGTATCCTGCATTTATTATATCTTATTCAGCTCCATGGATATCTCCGGAATTTATATTATCTTATTCCCAACAATCTGTTGGTCATCGCCGAGGAGGTATCCTGCATTTATATTATCTTATTCCCAACAATCTGTTGGTCATTGCCGAGGAGGTATCCTGCATTTATTATATCTTATTCCCAACAATCTGTTGGTCATCGCCGAGGAGGTATCCTGCATTTATTATATCTTATTCCCAATAATCTGTTGGTCATCTCCGAGGAGGTATCAAGAATTTATATTATCTTATTCCCAACAATCTGTTGGTCAGCTCCGAGGAAGTCTTCATCATTTATTATCAATTACCATCAACCCCGATTGGTAGATAAAATCCAACTCCGATTGGTAGACAAAATCCAACTCCGGTTGGTAGATAAAATCCATCTCCGATTGGTATTGGTCGATAAATCTCATTCAAAGTTCACATTTCACAGTTGGGGGCTTCTATTACAGATATATTTGTTCATTTGGTGGCACATTCTTATATCATCATGCAGTCGAGCATCAAATTCAACCCCAACTAATCACTTTCTCAGGAGGAATATTGAAGTTCAGGAGGTATATTGAAGTTCAGGAGGAATATTGAAGTTCAGGAGGTATATCGAAATTCAAGAGGTGTATTCAGAACTATCAGGACATGATGAAAGAAAGCGAAAAGTATTCCACCGAGGAACTCTGTCAGACCAGAAATTAGAACACAAATTGCCTATATGGAGACTATATGTAGATGGCTCATCTTGCACTACAAGCTGTGGGGCAGGGATCGTTTTGAACATCCCAGACGAGGTCGATATGGAATACGCCCTATGTTTCTAATTCAAAGCTTCTAATAATGAGGTTGAGTATGAGGCCATGGTTACTGGTCTTAATTTGTCAAATACTATGGAGGCACATCAGGTTATTGTCTTCAGTGATTCTCAATTGATCGTAAATCAAATGTTGGGAGTATATGCAACCAAAGGAGAATTGATGATCAAGTATCAAGCAAAGGTGATGGAGTTGGTATCAGAGTTTGTTGCTGTCCAACTGGTAAGAATATCAAGAACGGAGAATGTGAGAGCATACGCCTTGGCCCGATTAGCATCAGCTACTCGTACCGAGCTGCGAAGAACGATATCAATTGAAGTATTAGAAAGTCGGAGCATAGATGAAGACCTGACGATGAATATTATTACCCTTGATTTAGGAACATCTTGGATGGATCCTAGCAGAGCATATATTAAGGAAGAACAATTACCGGAGGATAAGCTCGCTGCCAAGAAATGGAAGTTTAAAGCTGCTCGGTATGTACTAATTAATGGTATTCGGAGGATAAGTTCGCTGCCAAGAAATGGAAGTTTAAAGCTGATCGGTATAATGGTATTCGGAAGATAAGCTCGCTGCCAAGAAATGGAAGTTTAAAGCTGCTCGGTATAATGGTATTCGGAAGATAAGCTCGCTGCCAAGAAATGGAAGTTTAAAGCTGCTCGACGAGGAATTATGGCAGGTTTGCAAAGATGTGTACATCCCTCCGAGGTGAATTGATTAAAGAGATCCATGAAGGGTCCTGTGGAGCCCATGTAGCAGGTCGAACACTTTTGCAAAAGGTGATGACGCAGGGATACTACTGACCGACGATGAGACCTGATTGTATAGCTTATGCCAAGAAATGTGACAAATACCAACGCTTTTCCTCCATCCGAAGAACTTCACAAACATTGTTGACACCCATCATTTATCCTTGGCCATTTTCCATGTGGGGATTGATTTGGTTGGACCATTGCCGACGACTCGAGGAAGATTCAAATACCTCGTCATCGCAGTAGATTATTTTACTTAGTGGATAGAAGCTGAGCCACTTATTGACATGACATACGAGAAGGAAGGTGTACCAATTTGTTTGGAAGAACATCATCTGCCGATATGGTCTCCCTCATGCCTTCATCACAGACCATGGAACACAATTTAAAAACGAGGAGTTTGCTGCATATTATCATCAGTCAAACATTTTGAAGGTTCATTCAGCGCCAGGATATCGTCAGAGCTAATGGACCAAAAGTGCTCTAAGGAGCCAAAAAGTGCTATAAGTAGCCAAAAGTGCTCTAAGGAGCCAAAAAGTGCTATAAGTAGCCAAAAGTACTCTAAGGAGCCAAAAAGTGCTATAAGTAGCCAAAAGTGCTCTAAGGAGCCAACCTCCTTTGGTTAGGAGGACAGCTCTAAGGAGCCAAAAAATATTCCTTTGGTTAGGAGGTGTACACCAGCATGATCAATTACGGTTGGTAAGATAAAAATACATTCTCACATTACAACTTATGTTGGTCGGGAGGTAATATTATTACAAAAAGTTCTTTGAAGAACAAAATATTCCAAAATACACCAAGTATAGTTGGTCGGGGATAAAAACCCACTAACTGTAGTTGATCGACGAGAATAAATTATTGACCTTAGTTGGTCGGACACTTTTTATGAAAATATTTGAAATTGAACCAAGTATGGCCGGTCGGGGATAAAAACCCATCAACTGTAGTTGGTCGACAAGCATAATTTAATAACCTTGGTTGGTTGGAAAAATTTTAACATTTTTATACTCATTACTTTATTATTAAGTGATCGAGCAACGTTACTAATACTTGTAACTTCTTTATTACTAAGTTGGTCGATGAACAACACAATATTGTTATACATATGCACACATGTAAAGTATTTTACAAGACAATAGCAATTAAGATTGCGAATAAAAATGAAAATCTTTCGTTAAATTCAAAAAACAAAATACATTGAGAATGAAAATGTATACTAACTATTACATTGAGATTCCTATTGGTTTCTTTTCCTTCTACTTTTGAAACAGGTTCCTCACCAGCAGGAGGATCATCTAAAATATAAGAGGAGTTTATGAAGTTAAGACCTTTCAACATTCTGATATTCATCACAGATGATCTATCCGAGAAGCATTAGCCCATTCCCGAGAAGCACTTGCTCGTCCCTGAGAACCTCTTATTCGTCCCCGAGCAGAGGTAGAAATCAAAATCAACATCAACAGTATTGAGATCTTTGCTACTACTATCCCAACCAATATTGAAGAAGAAGTTATATGAAAATGTTTCGAAGTCCACCACTAGCTCATAGGAGGCAGTAGGTCGGCTAGCAAACCAATCAACATACTTGAAGATTATGACAAGCTACAAACGGCATCATATGTCATCCAAAAGATAATGCACTTTATGTTAAACAAATCAAGAAGGTGGATCAAGAATTTCACGAGCACCGAGCAACATTGCAGAATAAATAATCCATCCTTTCAAGTAACCCATCAAGCATGAAGCATTGGGGGCTTCTGTTGATACCAAATTTAATCTGTTGATGTGGACCAATAATAAGAAGACACGTGTCAATCTACATGGCACAATAACAACGAGGAAGTTTATTTCCCCCGACCAAGTCATGTTCTCTCCGAGCAACGAGGAGGACACCCCGAGGAACTCTATCATCCCGAGATACTCTAACTCTTGATCAACGAGCAACTAAGGCGGTCTGAACTGCATCTCGGCCGTATCATTAATTACCAGACGGACAACTGTTCAACTATTCATTATATTCTTGGCGCACACACTGCATTAAATGTATTACCCTTTCATATGTATATCATTTAATGTATTGGACCTTTCATGTACAGCCTCAAGGCTATAAATACCTTGTATCAAGCCCATTCAAGGGGACCGGAATTTCTTGAGAGAATTTGTAATCAAGAATTCCACAAACACTCAGCAATAACATAACAGTGGACGTAGGCTTTATTCCTAGCCGAACCACTTTAAAAATCTTTGTCTTATTTATTTATCTGTGATTGAAAAATTAGAGCGATCTAGTTTTTTACATCAACAATAATATTATTTCAATAATTACTAACTCTCATCACGCTAATGATTATTATCATAAAAATCAGATTAATTATGATTCAAATTTTCTCTCTTTGATTTAATTAATCTCAATTTTCCATAAAAATAATTATGCGCAAAAATTTAAGGTATTACAGACGACTCTCTTTAGCATCTCATCTTTTTTTAATACACTACTGTAAACCACGACCTTGGTGGACTACTTGTCTATTAGCTGTGAATCATACCTTGGGGAAAAAAGGTCGGAATGTTAGACGTAATGGTCAAAGCACCCCATGTGCTATCAGGTTCCATCATATTATGAGGTATCTACCAACTGTTTATCATCCCTGGTTTCATCGTAGGCAGTGTGATTTGAAGAGATTTGGTGTGATTTTCATGGTGCGTCTGGCCCATGTGTGTAACCTTCACATCATTAAAGGCCTTAGAAATCATGTCAAATCATTGCTCATTTTGAGTCTGAAGCTTAGTTTAGGTGGGACACTTCTCTCACTTTTTCCATTCCCTAAATCTTCAAATCTCTAGAATACGAGAGCTTTCTTCCTCTCACTAGATTTATTATCCTCTAGCCTTCTCTGATTGTCTTCTTCGGCATGTCCTATCATTATCAAGTCATCTCTTTTCTATTCCAGGTACCTATGAACACTTCTTCTAGATTTTCACTATTATTTTAAGCATTTCTCTATTTCATATTTTTTCGAAGAATTTTTTGTACTTTATAGAATACTCCGTGGGTGTTATATGGTGTTGATTTTAGGGGCTCTAGGTTTTTTTAGTGGTGTTTTAGGTCTCTTCTTAGGGATTACTCTTTCTAAGTAAGGTTTGGTGGGATTCGACATTTTTTAGCGACTTTTACAATTTAAGTTGTCGTCTTATGGGTTTAGTGTTCATCGCTAAAAAATATTCCTTTTATCTATTTGATCCTCCCAACCTTAAAAACCTTTTAAGTAGGAGTTTGAGAATGTACCAAAGTTTATACGAGACTTGGGTAGAGCTATGTTGCCATCGCGACTGCTTCCACCAAGAGAGGGAAGAGGCTGAGGCCAATCTTAACCGAGAGAGATATCCGACACCTCTGTCTCTGACACCTCTAGAAGTAGTCCCCATGTGTCTGACTAACTTTCCCCTGTGATAATATTCTTTAAGTTAATTCTCCAAGTGTAATGTTCTTATCATTAGTAGTGATAATATCTCATATTTCAAAGATTATGGCTAGCCTTAGCGCTTGATCTTTCATATTGAAACTGTGAACTCTAATTCTTATGATTCCTTTGATAAGTCCGTGACGGTGACATTTGATCCTCCTCACTTTCCCAAGACAACAAACTTTGCTAGAAAGAGTAACAAAGGTCATCCTAGCACTTCATTTCGTTAGCATGAGGATCTTAAGCCCCCAAATCTATGATATTTCTGATGAAGATACTGGAGATAACATTCCTCCACCACCTATCAATACAAATGAGAGTGAAGACTAAGGATAAGAAGGATTATAACCTTAAGAATAAAGGATAGATTTATGACTACGAGCAAATGTTAAAAGTAGGCTTTCAATTTCCTTTTAGGCAAAGAATCGTGGAGATTCTTTCCGCTATCAGCGTTACCCCAACCCAGCTAGCCCCCAAAGTTTGGAGGATTTTTATAGGTTTGTCCATGCTATGGAGCCTTGCCTACGAGGAGGATTTTCCCCTGGACATCTTCTGAGATTTTTATTCAACTTTTACCACAAAATTTAACCCCTGCTATTATCACTTCATCACCCGAAAAGTAGATCGAAAGATCTTATATGTGAACCTGACTTCTAATCTTTACTATAAGCCTTGGTATTTTTTTCGTCTTGGGCCTATGGGAGCTTTGCGATGACGAGTTGTTGGTTCATAGGGATACTAAGGTGCCCCGCGGAGAAAATTACAGTTTCGGCCAAAGTTAAACTAGGGTTGAGTATGAGTAATACGTAAAGGATTTATCAGTTGTGATGACTTGATATTCTCATACTACTTGAGGAGTTTATCAATCCTAAATTCCTTCAATTTACCGAAATAGGGTCAGCCCTATTAGATTCTCTTAGTAAGATTTTCTGCTGATTAAAATATTACTAACTTTTACCGTCGTCTCAATTTTTAAATGATATTGAGAGTTGTTATTTTCCTCATTTTGGAGATCATCTTGAAAATACTCCAGGCCCCATTTAGGAAATGGAATCTCCGATTACTAATAACATTTTATCCAAATTGAAGGGGAAGACTGCCTAGTCAATAGGCCCTAAGATAAAGGCAATAACTTTCGGCCAAATATAGTAAATGGCAGTCGAAAAAGGAAAGATTCCACTGGGTTAGGGAGTCATCCATAAATAGCATAAAAAAACAAAACTTCTGAGATGACCTCTTACCCAGTGTTCTTATTTTTGATGACACATTGCCTGCCATGCGTCTCGCTTAGCTGACCTTAAATCCTGAATCTCTTCTTAGGAACCAAACAAAGTCCTAGGGATCATTCTCATTTGTGATTCCTCCAAGCAATAGCCGCTTCTTTGATGCACATAACAACAATAGAGTGTTGTCCTTCTCTTTACATAAGGTCACTCAAGTAATAATTATACATCATAATTATTACGAAGTGTTCTATCATCTCGTATTGACTTTTATTTCTCTTATCTACTTTATTATAGTCTGTCATTACTCTTTAACACCTTTATCAGTGGGTGGTGGAGTCCAACCCAAAGATCAGATTGGCTGAGCAGGCCAAGAAAAAATTAGTGGATATGAAGAAAAATATGGATGAACATAAGGATGTTCACAAAGAAGACATGACCAATCTCTAAGAATGATACAAGAATCACCTTGTTTCTTTAAAGTAAGAACATAAGGAAACCTTGAAGCTGTAAAATAAGAACAATCGGAAGATTTTAGGACAAGTTGTGAGGCATCCACGAAAAAATTTAAGGAGTTTGAGTAGTTATCAAGTTATGCCATCCACTACTTAGAGAAGGGGCCCAAGGCCACTTTCAGACGAGTGGTCAATCAATTTCCTGAACTCATCTCAAAGTAACATGAGGTGGCCGAGATTCTTAACTCCCTAAGTTTTTTTATCCAAAACCAATTGCTTATCTGGGGGAGATTCTGGTCGAGGGTGCCAATGAAGAGATCAATGAGGTTGAGTCCAGTGGCGACGAGATAACTCGGATTACTAAGAATGAGAATAAGGCTGGTGACCAAGATGCCACCACCGTTCGAGAATAATCGATCATCCTTCAAGTCATAATTACCGGTGACTTGGCAACCGATACATAACTTGTGAAATATTTATTATAATTTTTGGGTGACCACCTGTTATCTTTTATGCCCACCTCTTTTTTTTTTAACTTATTCTTATCCCACTTTTGGTATTTTAACATTGTTACTTTAATTCTCAGTGCCTTGATGTTGGGGTGTTTTGGTAAATGGTAATTTTAACATACTTTGCTTCATCTTTCTCATCATGTCTACATACAAAACTTGTTTTTCCTTATTTTATTCAGCATACAATAATGATATTTCATTATTACCATAACAATAATGATGTTAAATTTCCCACCTCTCACGGTTTATATTGAGACATTCTTAGGAGATGAGAGTCCTAACACTCTCATACCACCGAGAGAGAGATTTTATTTGACTTTCACCATATAATAATTATCTTTAGTATCACCATAACAATAGTGATGTTTGGTTTCCCACCTCTAAGGGTTTATACGAGACATGCCACGAAAACATGAATCCACACCACTAATAGAGAGATTTAATTTGACTTTCACCATAGAATAATGATATTTAGTCTTACTAGAATAATGATGGTGTTTATTTTCCCACTTCTCAGGGTTTATATGAGAGATATCTATGATACGTGACTCCAATGGTTCTCACACCGCCGAGAGAGGGAGAGATTTTATTTGAATTTCACTATAGAATAATGATGTTTAGGCTCACCATAAAGATTATTGATGCTTAGTTTGGGATATTTACTTGGACGAGACATCTTTCCTAGGGGGCATATGAGCCTTTAGTCTTCCCATCTCTCGAAGGATGAGAAATGCCTATGAGCCAACACCCCGAGGTATCTTACCACTATGAGAGAGAGATTCACGACTATAATGAACCAAAACGAAATTTCACAATATGATAGTCAACCCTTGATTTTCATTAATTGACAACATTCAATTTCTATAATAATCTGTCTATTACAATTTCCTTTGGAATATTTTATGTTAAAAAACTTTCGCAAAATAAATGGTACCCTTCATTGGTCCTGACTTTTCTGGGAGATCTGGATCATCTTTTTTTTTTCATCATCTTATTTTTTATGATTCTGATTTATCTATACCTCCATTTACTTTGGACTATAGTCTTTTGACAAATAGTTTATCTTTTTACTCGCGTCTAGGCATCCAATGTTATCCACATACTTTCTTAATATTCTATATTCCAACACCTTTTTATTCTCATTCTTCTAGGTGTAATACTGATCAGTTGTATGGCCATGATCTTGGTGGAACTCACAGTATTTGTACTTGTTCTTTTGGTGGATCAGGGATTTAAGCTTGTCAGGTGAGGTTAGGGATTTATCGTCTTTGATCTCATTTATTATATGATTATGGCTAACAGTGATTGGGGTGTACTTAGAAAGTTTATCATCATTTGACTTCTACTTCCCCTCTTTATCAGTGTCATTATCTCGAATTTCCCAAGATTTGTTGCTACCTAACTCCTTTTGGTCTCCTCTATTAGTTGTTACGGTCTCCTCTGTATACATGATTCTTCCGGCCTTAGATAGGAATTCTGTGATGGACCTTGGAGGATCTTGGGAGAGCTTCTAATAGAGTTTTCCCGATTGTATCTCACTAATAAAGGTTGTCATCATAATTCTTTCATCATAATCTTTGACCTATAACTTCTTTTTACGAAACTGAGGTATGAAAACTCTCATGGTTCATTCTTCCACTACCTCACATTCAATAGATAAGTCACGCATGTTGTAGGCTTCATATAAAAAAATATGGATAAACTTATCAACCATCTCTTTTTAATTTGTTAACTTTCCTCTCAATAAACCAATATACCAAACATGGGCAATACCAGTGAGAGTGATATAAAATTCCCAACATCTCATTTCATCTCGAGTGGAGTAAATGTTGGTCGTTGACTAGTACATTTCTATGTGATGAATATGATTGGTTCTTCGGTTATATATGGGTGTGACCATGGGTGTTTGGAACTTTTCAAGTGTTGAATAACCAATAATGTTTGGTACAAAAGAAGAACTCGGTTATATCTGGTGCCCAGGGTCGTAGCTTTTAATAAGGCAATCAATCCTATCCTCCAGCCTATGGATCGAGTTGTTCCAAGGCTTCTCATTTTGATAAACATTATCACCTGAACCTTTGACCTTAGATATGACTCTACAGGTGGATCCTCTATTTGGGTCCCCTTTATCACTATTTACCTCTTGTACTTCCCTCTAGTCTCAGTGGTACCTTAGGTAAGCTTGGCTGAGATGACCAGTGATGCTTGTTCAACAGATGTTATCTGGGACGAGACAATTAAATTATGACCCCTTGTTAATCCTCGTGAAAGTGATATTCTTATACTGGCTCTGAGGAATATAATGAACATTTTTACCTTGGTAAGTAGGAGTAAGAGGTTTAGCTGGTTCATATGATGTAGCAGTCATGTCGTACCATTCACTATAGTCCCATTTATGCTCCTCCTCATACACTGCTTCCTTAAGTGCACCTTGAACCTCCTTACCAAGACGGACATGATGGGGATTTGTGAAATTTTTCTCCTTAGGACATACTGAACCTTTATGGTTAAAGCTGGCGGTGGTCTCTCGGCTACTGGTGGTGCATCCCCTCTCTCAAAATGGTTGTTGCGACGAGATTCATAGTTGGGTCTTCTGGGATCCGACTCATTAAGTCTTAGATGAATGCCAATAAATGGAGTTGTATGGCCTACTGACTAGACAATACAGATCTCCGTAACGCTTCTACTATGGGTATCTCAGACTGAGCAAGCATTTGGCTGGAACCAGCCTCGACATTTTATGAAAGATCGGAAGGCATTGTCGATCATATAAATAAAACAACAATAACTGGGTGCCAAAACCCTAAAAATAGGATGAATCAAATATGAATTTGATGAACTCCTCCACCCAAAATCTTTTAACGGCGATTCAAATCCAATAATAGTGGACTTTAATCACAACTAGAGATAAGAGAGAAATACAAGCTAAAGATGAGAAGGATAAACACGTTCCCACAAATGACGCCAAATTGATGATATTGATATCATACAATGAATTCACCCTGAATGCAGGTATTGTAAAAATGTAATGAAATAGTAATTAACAAGAAATGTAACCACAAGAGATGAGAGAGAACATAGATAACATAATTATTTAAGTGGTTCGGCCTTGGCCTACGTCCATTATATAAAGTATAAGAGTGTTTTAACTATCATAGGGCACTAATGGACATGTGAGGTATACACTAAATCTTTTCTTTCTAGATTCAATTCTAAATAGTAACAATAGGATTTGTAAAAGATCGATCTAAGTGAAGAAGACAGAGTGTGCCTTTTATAGGTTGGGGGTGCACAATGTCACCCCCAGCTCATGTCCCACGCATAGTTGAGGTCGTTGCCTATGAGAGAGTGCAAGATGTCTATACATAAAGTAAGATCATCGTGAGGAATATATCCTAGAGTGGATTGTTGATCTCTAATAACGGTTTTGAGGAGATATAACTGAAATACGCATATCATGCTTTCCATGTCTGTAAGATCAAATCAGAGGTAGAAGGTGTCGACGGAGGCAAAACTGTATGATGCCTTGCTCCATGATGGAGGTCGAGACGAGTCATGGTGGTCATTTGTGACTGACCACCCATCATAGGCTTGAGATTATTTTCATGTAATATGAGTGTCATCTGAGGCCGACACCCGTATTGATGTGAATGAGGCTGGTCTCCTCTGTGAGACGAGACTTTTAAACCTGGTAGGATGCTAGTGTGTCATCCAGATGAGATCATACGTGTCCATGTAAGGTATAGGTGAGACATTTGATCTCACCTGTGGGATAATAGTATGGAGTCGACAGTTACCTAGGTTTCATCTGGATGAGACTATACTTATGTATATCAATATTCAATAGTATCTTAAAAAATGTTCAAGGGTAAAATCTCAAAGTATGGAGGTTTAACATACTCTACTGCAACAGTTAAAACAAATTAAACGAATAGAGAGAAACAAATAATGATCCAGACTTAGTGATGAAATAATTATTCATCATAAAAAAAATTATCAGTCTATATATAACACATGTATAAAACATACATTCCCATCAAAGGGACATGTCATTGTTATAAAAGGAAAGGTTACCATTAAAAATACTCGATTTGTTATTGGTTTATCACAATAGGTTCTTTAAATATGATGTATAATTATTTCTAAGCACTATGTAATGTACTAATTTAACAAAACAAATTGAATCCGTGAACAACAAAGAAAATTGAACACCTCAAAGAAAATACGACCATCTTCAAATAATCTTAAACCTTGCCATGTAGCTACTTTAGAAAATGGGGATATTTTTGGGAGTTAAAACATGAGTCATTTTGACTAGGGTTTATAAAGAGAGTGGTAAGGAGTGGACAATATACTATTCATTATACATATCCATTTAAAAAGTATATTTGTATCTTTATATGTATCCGTCCAAATAGTAGATATAGTTATCCTTATTCATATTCTCTCGAATTCTTTAATCTATATCTATATTATACCTCTAATCCAATAGTATTAGAGGTATTAAAGTTATAATTAATGCCAAAACTAATGTACTAAATGCTCCCGCAATTTTACTTGCAGTTTATCTTATCACTCATTTATTTCTTGAATACTATGTACTAAATGCTTCCTCAATTTTAATATGTCCACATGACCGCCTATTTTGTCATACATTTATTTATTCAATATGATGTGAGCACATATATTATAATTTCTCAAGGAAAAGTGATGTTTTTACTAGACCTTTCAATCGAATATAATTTTTATAGGATATAAACTATTTATAGGATATAAATTTTAAATAATATAAAGAACAACACTCAAAAAAGTTACTTCATCTGTACCGTCATTTTAATTTTTATAGGATATCAACTTTTCATAAAAAAACTTGCACTAACCATGGCAGGTATTGAAAAATATGACATTGTTGAAATTTCAGATATTCTAGGATATACCGCGATAGATGAGTCTTAGATGAGAACTTTCAATTATTATATGAAAATTGGCGGGTATAAAATTTACAAATAATAGAAAATTGATCATTTACAAAGACAAACTGATACAAAATTTATAAAGACAAATTGTAGGATAAATTTCTACATATCAAATATTTCTCTAAAAGTAGAATTATTGTTTTTACACATATTTTTTTTTCATTTCTCCTCATTTTTTTAGTTGCAAGTGGAAATATTTCAAAAGTAGATCCATCATAGGATAAATTTTTACATATATATTAAAGTATATGTTTTTTTCAGAAAAATATTAAAGTATATTTTTTGTTAACAATTTAAAACAATTTATTTTGGAGATCTTTGTGTTTTCCTACCTTTATCTTTGATCATTATTTCTGTACAGAAGATATTATATTTATAATGAGTTTTCTATATTTGGTACAATAATGTTTGATTACTTAACTTTAAAATATTGAACAAAGTTTTATCATAGTATTTCATCTCCATATAAAGTTGCTGAAAATGATATTTTTTAATTTTTTCTAAGCATACAACAGATGAAAAAAATGAAGTATCAGTATAATGGATTTAAGAGAAGATATTGAATTTATGATATATATTAATTGTTTTTTAAATTGTCTTTATATTTGTTTATTGCACATCATTCGTGTGTTGCACGTGTTATATACTAGTTATACATCTAATAAGATAGTATTGGAGGTGTAAATGATAATTAATGTTCCCTACATAGATACATCTCCCTACTCCTAAAATTAATGCTTCCTTTCACTTAAGTGGATTAATAAAAAATCTCTTTGAAACAAAAAAAATAAATAAATCAAAAGTGTCTTAAAAACTAAAAGATGATCCATTCTAGACTAAATTAATTAATCTCTTGATCAAACACATTCTAGATTCAATTAATCCATTTTCATCACTCTCCACTCAAATGACATTACACAATGCTACTAATACTACTACATCCATATAACGTTTTAAATGAAAAAAAGAAGTTAAAAAAGGTTTTCAGGTTATTTTTTTCATAAATGAAAAAGGGTTTTAGTTACAATAACATTTTAAAGATTTTATTCATAGAAAAACTTATGTTTTTATTTATAAATGACATAAGTTTTTTTAACTAAAAAAATAAAATATATTTATATATATATAGAGAGAGTTTTGAAGTTTTTAATTATAAAAAATAGTTTTTATATAATAAAAACATTTAAAAAAAATTAACAAGTTTTATTTAGGACAAAATTATGCTTTTATAATGACTTCAAGATGATATATATATATATATATATATATATATATATATATATATATATATATATATATATATATATATAAAATTTTATAATTATTATTATATTTGTTTATTATACGTCGCCCGTGCATTGCACGGGTTATATGCTAATTAAGATAATATTCTTATCCGTCTACATTATGTAATATATACACATTAACAATGATCAAAGAATTAACTAAAATTCAATAGAAATACTTGTTACATTATGGTCTAAGATGGAGTATTGTACTATAAGTTATCAAATAAGAACAGGGGATCAAAATTTAGTAGGGGTGGCAATTCGAGTTAGTCGTGTCATTTTCGGGTCGCGTTGATTTTTATTTTAGTATAAGTTTTAGGTACTTTTAAATCTATACAAGCTAATTGGGTCATGTTCGGGTCATTTCGGGTTATTACCGTAAACGGGTTATCGGGTCAAAAATTGCCAGCTCTTAAATTTAGGAGACTGTGTGGAAGCAAGTAATAACTTTTAATACATACTAGTACCTCAGACGCATATAGAGATAATAGTGAGCCAATTTTTTTCAATCCATCAAGTCAACGACTCGCAAGCAGAAGTTGAACTATTGTCGAATCATGGAGATTGGAATAGCTTGATAGGGATCTTCTTATGGTGATAGCTCGACTAAATATGCAGGGCGGGCTTGAGATTAATAAAAATTGTAAAGGTCTCGTATAAAAATTATAAAATATGTTAATTTTATATATATTGATATAAAAATTGGCTCTCAACATATAAGTAATAACAAATAAATCAGTGGAAATCTGTGCGATCCCTCACTTGATACGTGCTCAAAACCATCCTTGCAAATATGAATATATATTATTGTATGACACCAATAAAGTATATCGTGTTATTATAAATAAATATAATTATATAACTAAACATGAAAACAAATGACAATATATTAAAATATATCTAGATATGGATAACCATATCTTATCTTTTAATACTTATTCGTGTAAAAAATCATGAAATTCAAAGACAAAAAGCGAACACATCAGGATTTTCCCATATTCTTTTTCACCTCAACCGGGATACATATTGTTAATATCACAGAGATCGTGAAACACCGCCTCAACTTAGGCATGTTAACATAAATATCGCTTGGCATCCTTCAGATAAAACTATTTATAAACTAAATACTGACGGATCATGCAACACTACGAATCTATCTGCGGGCATTGGAGGTGTCCTCAGAGACGATAAGGGCATTTTTATTTGGGGTTTTGCTAAAAATATTGGTTACAATTCCAATGCTATAGCTGAAATGTGGGCAATAAAAGATGGGTTAACATTTGCTATTAATCGAGGTATTCGTAATATACATGTGGAAACGGATTCTTTGTCTACTTACCAACTGTTTTGTAGGGTCCCATGTTCGAGCCACCATATCCAGGAACTACTCCGGGACTGCCGTAAGGAGATTCAGAAGTTTGATACAGTGTGGATATCTTTTTGCTATAGAGAGGCCAACTCGGTAGCTGACATCTTGGCCAAGACCGGAAATAGTTGTCATTATATGAATAGTTTTTTTGATATAGCACCTAGATTTATCTACAAATCGCTTTTGGCAGATAGTACTAGTACTATAGTTAGTAGGTTTGTGGATAAACCTAACTGTTGTAATACGGTTATGATATAATATTCTGTTTGAGTTAAAAAAAAAAACAATGATGAGGACTTCCAAAAAAAGACAAAATACGAAAAGCGTATTGAAAGTGGAACTTATGTGAGCACATCGCATGGGCAAATGAAAATCCAAAAGGTAAGGATGCCAAGTAGAAAGGGAAAGAATAACAATCATTTTGCCTCATCAATTGCTTGTTGGAGGGTTAGGAACATGTGGTAACTTAAATTTCCTAAAGAAGAAGTATATTAGGAAAGTTTTAATTGAATTAGAGATCAAAGTCTTAGCGTGAGCGCCATGAAACATTAACGACCAGCTTGATCCACCCACTGTCTTTACAGATTATGACCACTTTGAATTATAATCATTGCACGACGACCCACTTGTCATGACCTAGGTAATCTCTAATTGTATTACTAAAAGTTTCCGGTATATACTTGTAGTGTTACAAATATTATTGTTTTGAACTCTATCAAGATATGGGCCAATCCCTCTTAAAGTTGAAAAGACAACACCTCCTACAATTTAATGGTGATATATTAACCCCCTCGGTGTGGAAGTATATGTAACAACTTAACATCAAGATGACCTTTCTAATAGTTGACATGCCATTGTAATAGATTGCGATTAGCCTTTGGCCTAGGTTCAATGCTCTAAAAGATTTCATATTCACTTGCCACCTATATACGAAGTTCCTTATGCCAAATAGGGTAAGTTGCATAGATGACAACCAAATGTTGGTCCATGAGTGATACTTTATGTATTTCCCTAAAAATAACAAATTAGTAATAGTGAAGCCTAAGAAAATCATGCACTCCGAATAGACATGTTAGACCCAAAACAGGGAGATTAAAAGAGGGTTCCTTATAGAAAAATTGGTACTAGCGATAATAATATATGATAAATCAGAGCGACGGGTGAAAATTTTCTCATTACTAGATCTAATGTTGTGTACCCTCATAACAAAATTCCCTAGAGATAACGTTGGTGTGTTTCAGATCAAATTTGGCACGATTTTGAACAGTATTAGAATCAGGTGTTTCAAAATAATCATTTTTTTCTGCCACAGTTTAAAAGTAAGGAAAACTTCTGACACATTTTAAAGAGTGCCAGAATTTTATATTCCTAACACACTTTTGGTACTATTTATAATTGTGCCAGACTGAGTGTATTTTGGTACACTTTTGGCACAGTTAAAACCGTGCCAAAATTTAATATGTTTTTGGCATAGTTTTGAAGTGTGCCAAATTTTCGGATTAGTAAAAAAAAATTATATATAATATTATCTAAAAAATCGTAAACATTTTCGTTATTTTTCATACATTTATCAACCTGTTAATTCAAAACCTATTTTAGCATAACAAAAATTCAATAATAATACAAAGCCTACACGACAAAAACAGTACAACAACAATACAAATAGTTCACAACACTAATACACATCAAAACAATAAGCCCAATAAAAATTCATGGCTCAAATTCCATTAATGGAAAATTCATCTCAATACATATGAAATTCATCTCAATACATGAGGCAATTTAGGAAATCTAAGAATTGTTCATCTCAATACATATTTTTTACCACATAATGTTCTAACTTAGAAGTTAATTTTTGGATAGACCCATTATGAGCAAATCGAGTATCTCTTCTCTAGAAGTGATGAGTCCAATTAGTCTTTCACAAACACTTTTTGGGTTGAAGCAATAGTCTGAAAGTAAGAGGAGAAGATTTTTAGTTTGAAAAATGAATCCATTAAAAATAAAACTGAGAAGAAAAGAAAAAGTGAAAAGCCGACATAATATTGATGCTACTGTGAATTAGCACTGCATAATTGAATTAAACAAGTATGTCAGGATGAACCAATACTTCATATGCTCAAATCAACAAATGAGAAAGAAGATAGTTGTTTGATGAACAACTGACAATTCATAAACAACTATACATAAACGACTACACTTCATAAACAACAGAGAAAGTGGATAGTTGTTTATGAACCAATACTTCATAAACAACTATACATAGGTAGTATAGTTATTTGATGAACAACTGAGAAAGAGGATGCTATGAGAGTAGGATGAATTAGAATTATTAATATATATATATATATATATATATATATATATAGAGAGAGAGAGAGAGAGAGAGAGAGAGAGATAGATAGATAAATAGATAGTTGCAACAAATTAGAAGGTTATAGATGTGTCAACTGAAACACCAATAAAATCACTGTCTCTGGAGGTTCAAAACTAATACATACACGCTATGTATTTGGTGAAAAAATGACCATGTTGGAAGTGTGAATTAATTTTCTTGGGGTTAAATACTAATTTTGGAAACATTCACACACTTTTTAATTAATGGACACAATTTTTGTTCTAAACTTTAGTGTTTCCAAATTAGTCTTATGGTTCTCTAACCGTGAACACCAAAATCTATTTTGCCTAGGCAAAATAGATTTTGGTCCGAATTTGTTTTCAACACTCCCTACCTGGTCACAACCTAAACACATGTACACACTCCCAACATGCTCACACCCTCTTGACAAAACCTACACCATCCATATACCAACTTCCCCCACTTATGTCCCCACATACCAGCTACACTCTCATCCAACCAAATACCCAAACTCCCTACCCTTGCTACCCTACCAGAAAACCCATACCTTACAACCTCGCGCCCATCGACCTGCTTCCCCTACACGCTGTCACCCACAACCATACCATTGTGTGACCCTACCATCCTCAAACGCACCTCCTCCACAACCCCTTACCCCTTGCTGGTACCCCCTGGTGCTACCATACTGTCCACCCTACAACCCACCCAATATTCATACTTGTTCTCCACCACCCTGCTACCATAAATGTCCTCCACAACCCTTTAACCCCTGCTAATGTACACGAGACTAAAAGGGAACGTGTAAATGAGAAATGAAATGCTTACCGCATAAACATGTTTCGATCCTACTTTTGCATAGAACAAGGATATAATTCATGTCCCAATGCCTACATCGAGAACAACCATATCCTTAAATAAAAATGAATTTGTATTTATGGCATTTTTGGTAGGTCTTAGTTCTCACTACATCCTTCAACATTTACTGCAATGTACAAAAGTTGCTATATATGGCATTTTGGTAGTTCTTTGTGGATTAATGAAATCATGCTCAAATTCTGAATATATCATAAATGGGGAAAATGTTGACATTTAATATGATCGAATATCAAGCTATTTTAATATATTTTAAGATATCCCAAATAATTTGGGATTGAGTCAATAATTATGAAAAGAAAAAGGCATCTCAAATTTTACAAATAACATGTAAGTAAATGGGATGAGGTGAAGGAAATACTACTTTTAATGAAGAAAGTTCTCAAGAATAGCGAATTTGCCCATTGCGACGACCATTTATCCCATGTAATCATCCACATTTCTTGAACCAGCAAGGCCAAGAGAGTTGGAAGAGGGTGTCTCTACAAAGGACTGTTGCAAAGCGTCCATCCCTTGAGACGAGGCATCCTTGGCCTGCTAACAATAGGTCCATGAGTTTTCTGACTTTTATTTATCCCTTGAGACAAGGCATCCTCGACCTGCTGACAATACCCTCCATCACATTAAATCAAATACATCTAACATCTTTCATAATTATCAGATGGGTAAACATAATTATACGTTTAAAAATGTTGAAATAACAAATAATTATAAATGATAATTGTATGTAATTAATCACATACAATTAGTAGCTATATTTACCCATAATTCCTGAAAGGTAAAACTTGATTATCTTTGTTACATAATATACAACCAATTACATAATATGCATCTAATTAAAACTTTACAATATGAAATGATAACTGGGTAAGTTGTCAAAGATGACTGAGTAAGTTGGGAGATCATTTGTCATATATTGGTAATAACCTTGGTAATAAATACAAACGTGATGGGAAAACAACATGAAAATAGTGCCTAAAAGTGTGAGTTATTGAGGCATTGAGCAATCTGGTGAAATAGAAGGACCATGCAACGTTGAAACTCTGTAGCCTTGGTAGTGTCCATAACTTCCTCCAATTCACCCGGGAACATCACCACTTTAGAACTATTGTCATAGGCCAGTACTTCAACAAACCACAAATCATCATGTCCTCCAGCTTTACATCTTTCCCAATAAATTGGGTGATGCAATATGATAATTGCTGACGATACATCGATACGCATTTGGGTATGTGCAGGGGAATCAATGCACAGACAAGGAAAAAATAGTGTTCTTCCTTTGAAGGAAAGGAAAACCCATTGATTATACTGCCCAAGATCTCAAGAAACTCTGCAATCCCATTATGCTTCTTCGTCTCGAAAATAAAATCGTGGTGCTTCTTCGTTTTGCATTAGACTAACATCAAAGAAGCAAGTCAGCATTAAGCCCTGCTTTTCATATTAAGCATGAAGAAGAACATAAATGAAAATGATACTCGGTAGGTCCAACCGTGCTGGTAATTTTCTTACAATGTATGTATAAATGAAAAGTATGTTATTTTATTCAAATGTATTGGATATTTTCTAAAAGGGAAACATACAGATGAAGTTGTAATGACACTATTTTAATAAAAGAGGGACGGTCCATTGTGTTATTAAGAAAATATACTATTTTAGTAGTTCCTTCTATTGTAGATTCAACCCATGTGGCAACACACATATATATCATGTCTGGCCACTTTTCTATGCCTAAGTTATGGAAATTCAATTTGTGGGAATTCAGTACTTTGCATTGAACACATTCAGCTTGTCATCCTTAAAGAATTGCCAATTAAGTACCGAGCATTACTAGTTGTATCCTTTTTAAGTTATAATTATGTGTCGAAAAAAATAATGTCCTAATACACGTGAATGAAAAAGTGGGAATTCTCAAATAATCACTCCACGCTCGACTTGTGTACATGATAGAAAAAAGTTAATTCGTAACTTATGACGTTCACTACTTGGAAAATTCGAAGATTGAGCAAAGTAAGTTTGGCCTATTAAACAGCGTAGATGCCTTCAATATTGCTTCTATAATTACAATATACCAGGGGGGGGGGGACTGCTTAAACTAAACTATATAATAAAATATGATTTTTAATACAGGTACATGCGAACCAATACATATTGTATGGTCTACTGTTTAGATTATGCATTTGCAACATAGTAGCATTGGACAGATGAACACAATACAAAAACATTATATGAACACCATCAATGTGCTAAAACTTTTTTCTTTTATTAGTAAGAACTTAAATTGCAAAGGTAAGATAGGTCAGTAAGAAGTCTGAATTTTTTAACCCAATATGACGATCGAAATATTTTTCTTCTAATTTCCCGAGGCATAAATGTTATCAGTGATGAAAATCCAAATTTACTTGACGGTTATGAATTTAGTACATTGATTTTCAAAACTTGACTCTTTATTTTCTAATCTCCTAAAAAGGGAAGTGTAATTTATAATTTGAGATAGTAAAAAGCTAAAGAACTTCTTATAAAAAATAAATCAACAACATCTTTGATCTTTGTAAGTTATAGTTCATTTTGAGATGCTACAGAAGTTATTTACACAGAAACAACTAATAAAAAAATTGGGCTTCTTAGTCTCATTTTCATTCATTCATGATAGGTCTTACAAATCGTGCTCATCAATATCCCTAATAAGGAAAATTAGTAAAAGGTTTAGGGAAGGTAAACACTAAAATAAAAGGAATTCATACGTCCCAACAATAAACAGATTAGAAAATATTCCCACCACCAGCCCACATATACACACACACCATAACCACCACCTTCGACCAACTCATAAGGGCACCCACGCGTATGCATCATTTTGTGTTTTTCGCACTAAAGTAACATTAATTAAAATAAGAAAAGGAGGGGAGGAGAAAAGCTAGGGGGAACTATTAAAATAAAATTACAGGGCTTGAACTAAAGAGGGTAGCCCTTATATCAAGGGGTTTACCTGTGAAGCAGTTCTGAATATGTGCCAGTGGAAACATCTGAAAGTTTAAATATTAAACATTTAATAGAGTAATCATTAATCAATAGAGACTAAGATAATGGAGGTATCTAGAAAATACTAAAGTTGGAAGGATCATGAAATTCAGTTATGAGGAATAGTTCCATTTAAAAGAGTATATAGAATAATGAGAATGTAAGACATTACAATTCATGGAACCGTGAGAAATCTATAAGAAACTTACCAATCACACCATTGTAAAAGTAAAATACCCGAAACCATCATTTAAAGATGTACATCAGCTGAATAATAGAGTCCTATATAAAAGCGCTCAAATTTCTTGTATAAAGCATAAAGCTTGACAACCTGATCTTCAATAGCGCATTAGTCATCCAAGTTACATGTATGACAAATTCCCATATTGAGAAATGTTCTAAATACGGAGCATGAAGCAAGAATAAATACTTTACAAATAGAATAACATACTTAGATAGGTGAGATAAATACCTTCCCATAATCCCTGTAAGCATTGTTTAACAACAATCATCATCTAAATAGTGATAACAACGAAACAACACCATTGTCGATCCCTAAACCAACAACAAAACAGATCTAAAACACCAGCCTTTACAATAACACCCGGCTACACAATATAAGAGTCAAATTTTAATGGCCAACCAAATTAAAGACAAAGAATCCAGAAGAAATAAATAACTGACGCAACTAAGAATGTGTCTCTAAAATGTGTACTCTCTAGTCTCAACTGCAAGCCTGTCATGTTAGTAGTAAACCTGATAAGTCAGGATCGTCTCCACATGGAAATAGACGAGAAAATCTTGACGACGGAAGGAAAGATGGTCAACATAAATTCAACTCTAAGAAGAACGATTATTGGTTTGCAATTAATCCTACTCAGTAAAAGGAAACTAGATTAAGACTATGGAGCTAATGAATTAAGCAAGGATTACTAACTAAGAATGAAGTAATAAGTATGAGAGAAAAGTAGGCTGATAATAAAGTCCCTCAACCCCAGTGTATTGCTAGTATAAAAATAATCGTCAATTTATGTGATTAATCAAACCCAGACTTTAGTACTCCCAAGCATTATGTATATGAGGTTCAAGCCCGCACCATACGTAATCAGAGGACGAGTAAAGCGATAACGTGATAGCTATACTCGCATTGCATTCTAAAGTATCTCGGTTACCCTGAAGCAAACGAGATCCAAAGATCTACAATGGTTGTGTTCGCTACGCAATACGGTCTAATAACCCTTAAGTTTAGAGGATTAATTTTATACACATGCAACGCTCACATCGGGTTGAGTTCATGCATTCCAACCCTAAAAAATCTAGCTGGACATATTGAACCTAACTATGCATAAATTACCTACATTTCATGTGAAAGAAATCATGATGAAAGTATACTGAAACATGCAAGAACGATAATATAGAGAATGAAAATTGAATCAAAACTTGCAATCAAACTCGAAAAATAATTGATCTTGAAGAAACAATTCAAATTTATATTCCTAGGGTATTTTCCTCCTTTTCTCTCTATCAAAAAATATTCAGAACTATATTTTCCAAGTCAATACAAAGATAAAAATACGTTTTAGAAGAGTTTGTAACATAATAAGACTCTTTGGATTAATCAGCTTTTAGGAAGAATTTTGCGTTTCGAGCACCTCGAACCGGTTCGAAGGTATCCCGAACTGGTTCACTCTGTGGTTCGGGGAAATTCGGTGGTGTGGAGCCTTCTTTCCTTCATTTCCACACTTAGAAAATTTTCATGTTTTCTTCCTTTCTTTCTTTGATTTTTCTTCAACTTCAAAGGGTCATAACTCTTTCACCGTAGCTCGGATTTGGGTGTCGTTTTTTCTAGTGTTATAATTGTTTTGAGATATTCAACTTTCCATTTGGCCCTTCCTCTGAGATCAGGCTGCATAATTACAAAAATGCCCTTGAACTTGCCTTTCTAGCCTTTCTTTCATTGTTTTGATTCTCTTTCTCACCGCTTGCATAATTTACCTGTAAAACACATAAGAGAAACACAAAAACACCAAATACTTGCCAACGAAGGTTAGTATCATAATTAAGAGTTACATCCATATCAATTTCACCGCTCGGGTTCACAAATGTACCGAAATTAAGGGGATAAACATATAATATTTATGCCCGATCAAATCCCCCTGACTTAGAACTTTGCGCGTCCCGAGCAATGTGAAAGAAAAAGAATAAATGTCACAACTCTTCTAAACACTTTATTGGGATATAATACCTTTGTCGCGGGTAAGCGATTGCATTTAGCGTATGAAATAAGTCGTTAAACCCCTAAGTTACCCTAGTAGGACGAGTGTTGTCTCGTGAGGGTTTGCAGTGAGTATACCCATAAAATTCGACCTAGACTCAATGAAAAATCAAAATACTTAAAAATTATACAATTTAAACTTTTCAAAAAATAATCACCATAATTTCTTATTCAAAAGAGTCTTAATTTGTCGTGTGTGTGTGCGAAGACGAAAACTAACCTCAAATTTCCACCGATTGATCATTACGTTACTTTTAAAAAATTCTCTTTGATTCAAATTCTCACGGAGTTCTCTCACAAACGAATCTCTCGAAAAGGTGGCTACTTCTCTCAGTATGCGTGATATAAGGAGTAAATGCATTGGAACCAAGTTCATGCACACAAATATAAAGACAGATTTAAAAAAAAAAAGGTAAATGGAACTCATCATCGGATTATGATTATAGAAAAATGGGAACATCGCCTCTAA
This sequence comes from Sambucus nigra, assembly GCA_949130495.1. NCBI lineage: Eukaryota > Viridiplantae > Streptophyta > Magnoliopsida > Dipsacales > Adoxaceae > Sambucus > Sambucus nigra. The sequence continues at coordinate 163,159,063 of OX422213.1, read as the reverse complement.
TTCACACCTTTAATATATTTTAATATCTTTTATATTTTAGCTCTCCACGCGGTAACCAATTTAGCATTCCGGACTTGGTAGGACTTTTTAGGTTAAAGGTGTTTTACGCAACACGAAAATGGTTGGGAACTTCGGAATTGAATTTTTTTTCTTATGATGTCCCTTAGTGCCTTTTCAGGCTTTTGCTCATTTTCCATTATTTTTCTTGCAATTTTTGTTGAGCATTTTTCTATCACATTTTTTTCTTTTTCTTGCCCCTTTTTATTTCACTATTTGGACTTACTTGATGACATTACCAATTTTCACAATTTCGGGCTACTTGGTTTTTTCGGATTACCAAACGAAAAGGAAAAAAATTTATTCGGCTCAATTGGGTTATCAAAAGGATAATTTTTCACACCTTTTTATGGCTAATGTTTTTTTTAGTAACAAATGATGTCCTACTTCATTGTCCGAATTACTTATTAATTTACCATATGCGTCTCGAGATTAATTTAATTTAGAGGTTTGTAGCGCGCTTTTCAAGATAACATTCCATTTGTTTCCCATAACCGATCAAAACAAAGAATTGAGATCATCAACGACTTATTTAAAATGCTGAATTTGAACTTTGAGTTAACCATTAACTCGAATTGATTTCAAAACTCAAAAAGATCGATAAGTTCAAAATCTCACCGATTTTTCTTAATCTCCACACTTAGTCGTTAAGTCATCAATTTCCGCACAATTTCCATCTTTGGTCAATTTTGGCTTAGTGCAATTGAGATTTAACAATTTGAGACTTCAAATAGAATAAAGATAATATTTTTGAAAAATTTAAATTCTAATTTTTATTTATTTTGAAGAAAAATATTTTTGGTTTTTCAAAATTTTTCAATTTTTCTTTTTTGCAATCAATCTTTAGAGTAAATATATTTGGGCATTTTGAAAATTTTGCGAAGTTTTAAAAAAATGCACTTATCAGCCCCCTAACTTAGACTTTCGCATTGTCCTCAATCAAAAGGACTAAAATCTAAAGAAGACGAAATAATTAGTGTAAGAAATAAAACAAGTAAATAAAGAGAAATGCAAATTTTATTCATTATAGAAGCACGTGTTACAATGATGAAATAAATAAGGAGGTGCACACATCCTAATCATGTGAAAAACAAGGGCTTGACAGCATAGGCTTAAGGTGTAGGGGTGGGTACAAGCTACCAGGCGCATTGGGATCATAAGAGTCATAGAAGTAGGTAGGGAGAGGAACTTTTGGACCCACTTGAAGGCGATAGAGATTGTCTTGTAGACGCACCATCATGCTAGTGTCTCACCGGTACTCATTCATGAAACCATCAAAACGAGACTCCAGGGAGGTGATACGATTCGCAAGGTCGGCATGTTCCAGCGTGTAGTCGGAATCCTCGTCTTCATCATACTCTTCTTCGTCCCCCACATCCATTATTGGGGAGTCATTTCCCTCCTCCCCCGCACCCTCATCGGGATCATCACCGAGAATAGGATGGTCGGGATGGGCCACCGTCATTTGGCGTTCACTACGGGTGGTAGAAGTACCTTCGATTGGGCGGGGGAGTTTGAATTTCTTCTCTAGATCGTCCACCCCATCATCAATCATAATTTTAGTGATAAGGCAGGCATATGGGAGCGCTGCTTTTCCCCACTCATCATAGGCTGCATGGAGGATGTCTGTGTAGAAAAGTTGGGCCAGATTAATAGTGTTGTCAGGGTCGAGGAAATAATATAAGAAGTTGGCATGACGCAGCCTGACCACCGAATCGTTGGTGGTTTAGTGGATTTCTCCACATGCAATGAGGTGCATGAATCGCACTGTGTCCAAAAGATCTCCTATCATAAATGAATCATGCAGCCATTCTTCCCCGAGTGCCATTCGGGGGACACATTCAGCTTTGGTGCAGGGGGCACCATTGGTGGGATTCATGAAAGGCATGGGGAGGACAACCCCTTTTTCTCGCATTTTGCGCGCAATGATGGCGGCGGAGAAAGGAATCTCAATGCCGTCAAGATATGCCTCATGAAGAGTGGAGGATTCGTGCATGAGCATCACATAGAACTGGATAATTTCACGAGTAGTTGCTCCCAATTAACAAATCTCTTAATATGAATGGTGCGAGTGGCCGAGAAATAGCATTCTGCCCAATGACGTTCTTGGACGGATTGAAATACTCCCGGACCCTCATCATTGAGAATGGTTGTGTCATCATATTTTTTAGGACGGAAGTTTGCTTGGGGGGCGCGACATGGTGAGAGAGAGATAGATAGATATAAAAGTGATATGGTGTAGAAGAGAGGGAGAGTGAAATGAAGTGTGAGAAATAGAGAGGGGTTGAGGGTGAATTTATAGGTATGTGGGGGTGACTTTTGGTGGTAAATGGGAATAGGTATGGAGGGAGATAAAGGAGGGAGTGAATTTGGAGTGGAAAGTGGTGGGGGGAAATTTTAGAGGGTAAAATTTCGTAGGGAAAATGAATGGAGGTAAGGAGGAAAAGAGAATGAATTAGGAAAAAAAGGGGGGAAGAATCTGCCAGGACCCCCGGACCGGTTCGCACTGTACCCCAAACTGGTTCAGGCCTAAATCGGTTCTCTACCTTGCTGTCTTGGAACTCTTATTTCTCTCATCTCTCAAAATCTAAGTGTTCTCTCATGCCTCAACACTTGTATATGGCCCTTTAAGACATCCTAAATCCTCGAATTCACGGAAAATCCTCTACCACGCCCTCGAAATGCGTGTAAGCTCTCTAAAAATTGTGCTACCTCGATCCCTATCATAAACTGTGCCTCCGGACTCATAACTATCCTAAGTCATACACTACTACTGTACATAAGAATTCACCCCATACGCATCGGGGGTTCGACGACCTCTCATTCTCATCTCAATCTACCTCGTAGACGGGGTTCGATAACCAAATGGTGTCGACTTCTTCCACACACGCCTCTAGATGTGGCTTGAGGCGTTGTCCATTCACCTTGAACGTATTCACCCCTTCTAAATCGTCTAATTCCATAGCTCTATGAGGGAATACATTCTTTACAACAAATGGGCCAGTTTATCGAGACCGCGACTTTTTCAAAAATAGATGAAGCCAAGAGTTATAAAGAAGAACTTTTTTCCCGGGAAGAAACTCTTTGCATCGAATAATCTTATCGTGACCAAGTATCATATTTTCTTTAGAAATTTTTGCATTCTCATACGCGTAATTGCGTATCTCTTCTAACTCATTTAATTGAAGCTTGCGAGCTTTACCGACTTTATCCATATCATAATTCACCTTCTTAATCGCCCAATATTCCTTGTACTCTAATTCAACGGGAATATGGCAAGGTTTTCCATACACAAAGTGGAATGGGGACATGCTGAGTGAATTTTTATATGTAGTACGATAGGCCAATAGTGAATCATTCAATCAAAGTGACCAATCTTTTCGGTTGGGATTGACAGTCTTCTCGAGGATTTGCTTGATTTCCCAATTCTCTAATTCCGCCTGCCCATTCGTCTGTGGGTGATAGGTCATTCGAACCTTGTGAACGACTCCATACATTCCCATGAGCTTCTCAAATGGCCTATTGCAAAAGTGCGTGCCATTATCACTAATTATCGCTTTCGAAGCACCGAATCGGGAAAGTATGTGTTCCTGTAAGAACCTAATCACCACTTTGTTATCATTTTTCTTGGTAGCTATGGCTTCCACCTATTTAGAAACGTAGTCTACCGCGATAAGGTTGTATAGGAAACCAAAATATGGGGAAAAGGGCCCATAAAGTCAATACCCTAGCAGCCAAAGATCTCAATAATGGGTATCGGGGTTAATGGCATCATGTCTCGTCGGGTAATCACTCCCATCCTTTGACACCGATCGCAAAATTTACAAGCATTGCTCACATCCCGAAATATTGTGGGGCAACAGAAACTGCTTTGAAGAATCTTATCGGTTGTCTTTTTCGTCGAAAAGTGACCTCTACAAGGTTTCGAATGACAAAATTGGATAACTTTAGGTATCTCATCATCCGGTACGCACCGTCGGATGATTTGGTCAGCGTAATATTTAAAAAGTAAGGGATTGTCATAAAAAAATATGCACGACCAAGTAATGAGCCTCTTCTTATATTATGGTGTCCACTCGGGAGGGATGGCTCCCGTGACAAGATATTTCACTATATCCGTAAACCAGGGCAAAGAAGAGGTAGCAAAGAGTTGCTCATCCAGAAAATATTTGTCTATGGGTATCGGATTGCTAGGTACATCGAATAAAAGCCAAGATAGATGATCGGTAACGATGTTTTCTACTCCTTTTTTGTCTCTAATGGAAAGATTAAATTCTTGTAGGAGTAGGATCGACCTAATGAGGTGCAACTTTGTGTCTTTCTTTACAAGGAGGTATTTCAAAAGCCGCATGGTTGGTGAAACAAGTGATGGGTGACCCACTGAGATAAAATTGAAATTTATCTAGAGCAAATACTACGGCTAGCGATTCCTTCTCCGTCGTGAAGTAATTGAGTTATGGTCCGAAAAGAGTCCGGCTAGCGTAGTAGATCACATGAGCCTTTTTATCCATCCATTGGCCCAAAATAACCCCTATTACAAAATCACTTGCATCACACATGAGCTCGAATGGTAAGGACTAATCCGGCGCTTGCATAATGGGAGAAGAAATAAGCATGCTTTTCAATTTTTCAAAAGCACTTTGGCCTGATTCATTCCACTCGAATGGGGTATCCTTTATAAGGAGGTTTCTTAAGGGCCTAGCGATGGCACTAAAGTCCTTAATGAACCTTCGATAAAACCCCGTGTAGCCCAAGAAAGAACGCACGTCTTTGAGCAATTTTGGTGTGGGTAGATCGGCTATGACATCTATCTTATCTCTATCAGCTTCAATTCCCTTAGATGAAACTATGTGGCCAAGAACTATTCCCTCAGTGACCATAAAATGGCATTTCTCCTAATTTAGCACTAAGTTCTTCTCCACACACCGGGTAAGTACTTTTTCCAGATTCTCCAGACAAAGATCAAAAGAAGTGCCAAAAACGCTAAAGTCGTCCATGAACACTTCAAGTCCTATCTCAATCATGTCGCTAAATAGACTCAACATGCACCTTTGAAAGGTCATGGGTGCATTACACAAGCCAAATGGCATGCGTTTGTAGGCAAATGTACCAAAGGGGAAAGTGAAGGTCGTTTTTTCTGGTCAAGTATATCTACCTCAATTTGGTTATATCCGGAGTAGTCATTAAGGAAACAGTAGTAAGGGTGGTCTGCTACTCTCCCAAGCATATAATCAATAAATGTCAAAGGGAAGTGGTCTTTCGTAGTTCTTGCATTGAGTTTCTGGTAATCAATGCAAACGTGCCACCCACTGGTGGTACGTTGGGGAACTAGTTCTCCTTTACCATTTTCAATCAACGTCATACCCTACTTCTTCAAAACATCTTGAATAGGGCTCACCCACTTGCTATCCGAGATTGGGTAGATAATACTGGCATCCGATAACTTAATGATTTTGGTCCTCACCACTTCTTTCATTTTGGGGTTTAGCCTTCTTTGCATTTCTCTCGAGGTCTTTACATCCTCCTCGAGGTGGATCTTGTGGGTGCAAATCAAAGGACTTATCCCCTTCAAATCAGCAATACACCAACCAAAAACACTTTGGTGCTTCCTCAGAATCTTTAATAGCTTACCCTCTTACTATTCGTCTAGGCTAGAGTAGATAACAATAAGAAATTTCTGACCCTTTCCTAGATATGCATATTTAACATGGGAGGGTAGTTTCTTCAATTCAAGGTTTGGGAATTTATCACTGGAGGGAACTATGCATGCCTCCCTTTGTGGTAACTCCTCTAATCGATAAACCCAACTTACATCTCTCGCGTCCTCGTCCGACGCTCTCTCATCAAGTAATTCTCTCAACTCCTCAATTTCCTTATCAAATTCAGTGTACACCCCCTCACTCTCGTGGCTCAACACTAAGCAGGTCCTTATGGCATCTCCATAATATTTCTCCTCAAATTACTCCTCTACGATCTCGTCGATTAAGCTCACTGTGTGAAGATCATCTTCTTCCCTTATATGTTGGGCTATATGGAAGATGTTAGTCTCTAAGGTCATATTTCCAAAGGTGAGTTGCATCTGCCCATTTCGAGTATTGATTATTTCATTAGCCGTAGATAAGAATGGGCACCCGAGAATAATGGGAACATGATTTTTAGAGGCGAAGGAGGGCTCCGTGTCCTAAATGACAAAGTCTAAGTCTACCAGAAAGTAGAAAGTGTCAACTTGGACGATCACGTCCTCAATTATACCTCTTGGGATCTTCACAATTCGATCCGCCAATTGGAGAGTGATCTTTGTGGTCTTGAGGTTTCCCAGATCAAGTTGCCTACAAATGGCGTAAGGGAGGATATTGACACTTGCTCTCAAGTCAAGTAAGGCTTTTTCAATTTTATTTTCTCCAATGATGCAGGAAATGCTGGGTGCACCGAGATCTTTGAATTTTGGCGAGAGATCATTAAGTAGAATGGAGCTCACGTTCTGTGCTAGAAATACATTTTTCTTTACCTTCCTCCTCCTTTTTACCGTCAACAAGTCTTTGATGACTTTAGCATAAGCTGTAATTTGCTTAATGGCATCAAGGAAAGGTAAATTTAATTTTACTTGCTTTAGCACTTCTAGTACTTCATCACGGGGATTTCCTTTGTGGGAAGGAACTAGCCTTTGAGGAAACGATGCCTCGGAGGTAGGTTTAACTACTACCTCAGGCTCACTAGTGTCTTCTTTATCACTCTCTTTCAAGGGGACATCTTCAGCCTATTTCGTACAGGGGAAAATCTCCTTGCCTTTGGTTGTGTCGTGTGGAGGAGGTGATAAATCAACAACTCTCCCACTACGAAGAGTGGTCGCAGCCTTACATTGCTCCTGATGTTCTCTAGAGGTGGAGCTAACACTAGTTTGACCTTGGGGAGGTCTTTGGCCCTAGGTAGAAAACTTGCCCTTTTCTTGGATACTCAACGATGATTGCATCTTTGAAATAGACTCATTTATATCGTTGATCATGCGCTCATGTCTATTAGTGGTTGCATTCTAGGCAGTGATGAATTGGTTTATCTTATCCTCAAGACTTCTCTGCGGTGGAGTGATATATGTCCCTCGAGGTGGTAGTGCTTGCACATGTCCCTTCATGTGAGGTGCTTGTTGAAAGTGTGATGGTGGGGGAGGGGCAACATGTGAATTAGGATTCATCGCAGCATTTTGTTACCCATAGCTAAAATCATGATGATATTTCCATGAAGGGTTGTAAGAATTCCCGTGTGGTGCACTGAAATTACCCTTAAATCCTCCTACACCACTCACTTGCTCATGAAGCATAACTTTGTAGGCGAGTATCGTTGGGCATTCCTCTATTGAATGACCCACCTCACAAATAGCACACACCTTATCAATGGGGTTTGGTATGGATCCAGTTGGTTTTCCTGCACATATCTCAAGTACTTCTTGCATTCATTTATCAAGTAGATCGAGTCGACTAACCGTCATAGTATCCCTTTCTATGTGAAATAGGCCAATCGCCGATGGAGTGGTTGTCATTTGGAACATTCCATTATGATCACTAGGGTCAGATGTATCCTATGCTTGGGTAGTCTCGGATACATACCTCAGGTGAAACTCAGCATCGTTAGTGTCTAGGTCGATAAACGGACCATCACACATGGTTTCAACGAGTTGTTTGGAATTAATATTCAGCTCATTATGGAAGAAGGAAATGATTTGAAATTTATCAAATCCATGATGAGGGCACGAACTTATTAACTCATTAAAACGCTCATAACATCGATCAAAATGACTCATTTTCTGATTGCTAGAAGGTTTGAATTTGAGCCTTGATGGAGTTTTTTCGATGTGGGGGGAAACAATTTCTTGAGAAATTTAGATTGCAAGTCATTCCATGATGCAATCAAGTTTGGAGGTAAAGACCATAGCTAGGACTTAGCCTTGTACTTTAGCGAGAATGGGAAGAGTTTGAGGCGGATCACATCTTTTGTGCAAGTTTGATCACTGAGGGTTTCACACGCCTCCTCAAATTCTCGGATGTGGATATATGGCATTTCTGATTCCGTTCCATGGTAGTTGGGATGTATTTGAATCATCCCATTCCTAAAGAGAAATTGCCCTGCATTATACGGGAGTACAATTCATCCCGGAGTGACAGTTCGCTCGGGATATAAGATTTCTCTCAAAGGGAGGTACAGGACCTCTTCCTCACTTATGGCTACACTACCGTGTTGTGACATGGCTCTCTTACTTAATGAATCTATATCCTCACTTGGTATGCTCGGAGCGTGCTTTATAGTGTGTCTTAAGATGGATGTTGGAGTGTTACTTACAATTGAGTGTGGAGGTGTGGGAGGTGGAACCCAAAATTGTGGAACGTTTAGAGTGTGAGGGTTAATGGGGGTCGTACTCAACTATCGAGTTTTCGTGAATGTTGATTGGAGTATTTTGGGGAGTTAGAGTGAGTTCACGATTTTGCATTAACAAGATTTTGAGAGATGAAGTATCTTTTTGTGATTTTTAGATTAGTTTTTTTTGTCGAAGTTTTAGATTAACGGAATCTAACCTATGTCTACCTAAATCCCCGAAAACGGTGCCAAAAACTTGACACGACTAAGAATGTGTATCTAAAGTGAGTACTCTCTAGGATCAAGTGCAAGCATGTCGCGTTAGTAATAAACTCGATAAGTAGGGATCATCTCCACAGGGAAATAGGACGAGAAAATCATGACGATGAAAGGAAAGACGGTCAACTTAAATTTAACTCTATGAAGAACAAAAAGATGATTGGTTTGCAATTAATCCTACTCAGTAAAAGGAAACTATATTAAGACTATGTAACTAATGAATTAAGCAAGGATTACTAAATAAGAATGAATTAATAACTATGAAGAGAAAAACAGGTCGGGAATATAATCCCTCAACCCTAGTGTATTGCTAGTATAAAACTAATCGTAAATTTAAGGGATTAATCAGACCCAGACTTTAGTACTCTCAAGCATTACGTATATGAGGTTCAAGATCGCACCATACGTAATCAGAGGATGAGTAAAGAGTTAACGCGATAGCTACACTCGAATTGCATTCTGAAGCATCCCGGTTACCCTGAAGCAAACGAGATCCAAATATCTACAATGTATGTGTTCGCTACGCAATACGGTCTAATAAACCTTAGTTTTAGAGGATTAATTTTATACTCATGCAACGCTCACATCGGGTTGAGTTCATTCATCTCAACCCTAAAAAATCTAGCTGGAAATATTGAACCTAACTATGCATGAATTAACTACGTTGCATGTGAAAGAAATCATGATGAACGTATACTGAAACATGAAAGAATGATAATAAAGATAATGAAAATTGATTTAAAACTTGCAATCAAACCCGAAAAATAATTGATCTTGAAGAACCAATTCAAAGTTATGTTCCTAGGTTATTTTCCTCCTTTTCTCTCTATCAAAAACTATTCAGAACTGTGTTTTCTAAGTCAATACAAAGATACAAATACGTTTTAGAAGAGTTTGTAACATAATAGGACTCTTTGGACCAATCAGCTTTTAGGAAGAATTTTGTGTCTCAGGCACCTCGAACCGGTTCGAAGGTACCCCGAACCGATTCTCCCCCGAACCGGTTCACTCTGTGGTTCGAGGAAATTTTCTAGTGTGGAGCCTTCTTTCCTTCATTTCCACACTTAGAAAATTGTCATGTTTTCTTCCTTTCTTTCTTTGATTTTTCTTCAACTTCAAAGGGTCATAACTCTTTCACCGTAGCTCGGATTTGGGTGTCGTTTTTTCTAGTGTTATAATTGTTTTGAGATATTTAACTTTAAATTTGGCCCTTCCTCTGAGATCAGGCTACAGAATTACAAAAATTCCCTTGAACTTGCCTTTCTAGCCTTTCTTTCATTGTTTTGATTTCTCTTTCGTACCGCTTGCATAATTTACCTGTAAAACACATAAGAGAAACACAAAAGACCAAATACTTGCCAATGAAGGTTAGTAGCATAATTACGAGTTAAATTCATATCAATTGCATCGCTCGGTTTCACAAAGGTACCAAAATTAAAGGGATAAACATACAATATTTAGGCCCGGTCAATAACCAATTAAACAAAGCAACGTGTCCAACTTGTAAAGGGCATGGTAGAGAACGATAAAAGATATTTCAAAGTTTAGATGACGTGGCTATGCTATTCATATATTTATATATCCTTTTAATCAACTGAATCCATTATGTACACTTGTTCTTCTTTTGATACAAATAAACAATCATAAAATTTATGATGCAATTTCACCTTCAAGAAATCAAATAAAATATAAAAAAATAGAACTAAAAATGAAGGAAAGATTATTGCAATAGAATAATTAGAATATGTATACATATAACTGTATATCCAATTATAACCGTGTCCCCTTTATCATCAAAACCAGCTCAAAATCACGTGAGCCCATCAGCCTTGGTAGGTGTTTTCATATTTTTACAGACCATAAATGAAAATGATACTCTATTTGTATTTAGATTTTAGCAATCTCAGGACTAGAGCTGAAAATTTTTTACCCGATAACCCGTTTACAGTAATAACCCGAAATGACCCGAACATGACCCGATTAGCTTGTATAGATTTAAGAGTACCCAAAACTTATACTAAAATAAAAATCAAAGCGACCCAAAAATGACACGACTAACTTGAATTGCCACCCCTACTCAAGACCACATTCTATTTCATGTTGTCTCTAAGTATTTGACAAACCTATACCAATTGTCTACAATGCCACAAAGGGCATAAAGCAAAGTAAAGTCTTCAGCTGTTAACATCACATTACATTAACATTCTTAACTTCAACTAGAAAGTTTCAAATCACCCATGAAATACAAAATCTCACTACAAAATAAAAATAAAAATTCCAGTGTGTCCAATTGTCATATGTAGATAAATTTCAGTTGCAACCATGCATAACATTTAAACTAAGATAAAGATTGGATGTAATCAATAATTAATATATAATTAACCATCAAGAAATCGAATGCATATGTTAAATCTAGTCCTCACTATAAGAATTTGATTTAGTAATAATCATCAAACAATCATTGTTCTTATAACCCCCTAAACACGGAAATACAAAATTCCATGTAACTACAACTTTTTTGAAAGAAAATTGGATACAAATATATGAGAATGTAACTACATCAGATACTATTATGACTAAGTATTTCAAAACAATGTAGATTTTGACATGCTCTAAAAAATCATATAAAAATAAGGCTACAATACAAAATTGTCTAGAACAAATCACATATATACTTTTTATAAGATATAAGTTTCAACAGAACATGGAATCAAAAATAAAAATGAGTAAATAATTGAAGAAGGATCAGTTGGGGTTCTACATAAATTGAGCAGCGACAAAAACCATCATTTGCTCTGAAAGCCCTTAAACCCTCTACTTCATATTAATCTCTTTTTATATTTAAATATATAGTGTATGCTTTATATAGATTGATGGAGATAACTTTCAAGATATACTACAAACCCTATCCAAACCACCCAATCAAACAATATAATCAAATATCAAATCATAAGATATACCTATTGAGTAATATTTTTATAAATGATAAACCCTATCTCAGAGAAGGGCATGGCGAGAGAGAGCAAAGAGAGAGAGAGAGAGAGAGAGGAGACCTGGAAATGAGAGAGGAGAGATGGAGGGAGACAAAAATATTGGGAGGATCAATATTTTTTTAGGGTATTTATATTTTAATTAAGTGTGCTCAATTTTGTTACATTTTTAAGCAGTGTTTTCGCATGGTTTCAAAGTGTGCCAAATTGTCATTAAACTGTGCCAGAGTTTAACACAGTTTTAAACTGTGCCAGATTTTTAATATCAAGGTGTGCCGAAGCTATTTTTTGTGTAGTGTATTATATATGTGTGCAAGTGCATGTACTATAAATGTGGTAGTACATGTATTTGGAATTTTATTTAGTTCATGTATGTCACAGTGGTTCGTGCATCTAGTTGTTAAGTGGTCACCTTATGTACCTATAAATATCCCTTTGTATTTGGAGTTGATAATACAAGTAAAAAGAATTTCTCTCTTCTATAATTCATTTTCCACTAATAAAGTGATATCAGAGAAAGGTTTCATAAATTTGAGAGATGACAAATACTGGCATGTACTCATCTCGTCTTATAAAAGAGAATTATAACAATTGGTGTCTACGCATGAAGGCTATACTTCGTGCACAAGATGGATGGGAGCTTGTAGACAAAGGCTTTGTCCAACAACAAAATGAGGTCACCTTGAGTGCAAATGAGAAGGATGCCTTTGTAAAGCCTCGAAAGAAGGATAAACAAGCCCTCATCCTCATCCTCATTCATCAATTTTTGGATGAATTAATGTTTGAGAAGCTGGCCAATGCTACAACCGCTAAGGAAGCTTGGGAGATTTTGCAAACCTACCTCCAAGGAGTTGACAAAGTCAAGAAGTTTTAGCTTTAAACACTTCGAGGCAACTTTGAATTGTTTCATATTAATGAATTCGAGTAAATTTCAGATTATTGTTCGAGGGTGTTGGCTATTGTGACTCAATTAAAGTGGTGGAAGATGTTATTGTAATGGAGAAGTTCCTTCATTACCTAAGAGGCACAATTAATTTTAGTTTATTCTATTCTTCTTCTAACGACTTCAAGCTTAAAGTTTTTTGTGATAGTGACTTTGTGGGAGATATTGATGATAGAAAGAGTACCACTGGATTCAAATTTTTATGGGAAATTGTGCAATTTCGTGAAATTCTAAAAAGCAACCAATTGTTACTCTCTCAACATGTGAATCTGAGTATGTAGAGGCTACGTCTTGTATATGTCATGTTATTTGTATTAGAAGGTTGCTTATGAAACTTTGTTTGCACGAGGAAAATTTACTGAGATCTCCATTGGTAATAAGACCGCACAAGAACATGCTAAAAATTCGGTGTTCCATGATCGAACCAAGAATATAAATATAAGGTACCATTTTATTAGAGTATGCATTGCCAAGAAGAATGTGAAGCTCAAGCTTATGAAACTCAAGATTAAATTGCAGAAATTTTTTCAAAGCCACTTATGTTTGAGGACTTTAGTGTAATATGCCGTAATTTTTATGACTTTTAAAATGGGATTAATTAGAATTAATGTGATATAATTGGAAATTAATCCGGATTTAAATATTACTCGAGAATAAAGTAATATGTGATTTTTGTTGAATATTACTTAGTGATTAAAAGTAACATATAAGAACATGACTTTATATATGATTATGACTTTATATATTGTCACGAATTATGTGTACGATAATTTCGGTAATTAAGTTGGGACGTGTGAGTATGTCGTGTCAGGACTAGATTTAAATGAAATAAAAGTTAAATATTATTATGTCATCCGAATGGTTTTTTTGACTGCGCTAAAGTATCCAGAAGGGTTTAATTAGTTGAAAAAGTCTACTTAGGTGTTTGATTTGGGTCTCGGGGCACTTTGGTACCGAAAGGACACGCCAGAGGGGTATTTCGATCATTTTACAAGGAAGATGAATAGTAACTACGAAAATCTGAGTTTATTTTATACGTAAAGAGATTAGAGAGCTTAGGTTCATTCACAAAAAATAAGAGGAAATGGTTTAGGGGAGATTGAGATACTTTCTATGGGAAAAGAAAAGACTTTTCTAGGAAACCAAAGGACAACCACCTTGCACCACCAAGAGCCACCACCACCACTTTCGAGAGTTGGCAGGAAAAAGAGAGGACCACCAGTAGAGTATCATACCCAACGGATCATACGTACAATCTAAAGGCAAGTGATTAATTATTGCAAATTTAGCATGTATATTGTCGATGTTAGGTTGTTTAGAAAATTCTGAAAAGATGCATAATCAAAGATGAATTATGGTGATGCTAATTGAATGTTCAAAAGGAGAATGATGTATGATTAATTTTCTTTTGAGTATAGAATTTAATCCACGAAATTTGGGAATTATTGGTGAAGAAAATCTTAGTTTATATGATGTTCTTGGAGAAATAATAAAATATGAGTTTTCAAATTATGAGAAATAATATGTTTGAATCCAAATTTATTGATGATTTTAGGTTGTTTGATTATTACAGTTCAATTATATATCTTGATATATCATATGGGATGAATTATAGGGAGTCTAGGATTATTTGATAAGGATTTTGATGATTAAAAAGTATGAAAATCGTAGGAATTTTATGCAGAAAATATGGGCAAATAACTGGTCAATCGATCGATCGACTCAAGATTGTCGATCGATCGACTGATCGATCGATCGATTGACCAGAATCATTGATCGATCGACTCCCCCTGGAAATGTGAAATATTTTTCTTTTAAATGTTGATTAAATCCCAAACTTTGAGGAGTTTTTGATGATGATTAAATGAACTTAATGGGTCTTAGGGAAGGGCAGTAGGATATACTTAAGACCCGAAAAATATTATTTTGGGATTGTGAATGAGGGGAAATTAACGAGTGACTAATTAAACGAGTTATTTTGAAGAATTAAATTACTTGGGGTTTAAATTGGATAAATAATAATTTAAGGTTGGGACCAGTAGTAAGAGAGTCATAAATTACTGGTATAACCTTAGGTATACTTGGGATTAACCTTAAGAGGTGGAATTAAGAGTGAATTAGGTATTATCGAGGAATAAACCTAATTAAAGTGAATTTAATACGTAGAAATTTGGGAGTCATGATGACAGGGATTTGTAGAACGTGATGTTTACCTACTGAATTTATTTGAGGATTAAATGATCACCATTGTGCGGTTAGATAAGTTCAAAAATATATACTTTGAGGATTAAAGTCATAATAAAAAAATATATAGGATATTCGGGATATAATTATACTAATAATAAACCAATTGTATACTCTGATTTATTTGGGTATGGGACTGATCACCTGGTATTTAATTAGGCAGGGTGTAACAGGTGGTATCAGAGCATCATGTTCTAGTGTCTTTAGGATCTGTACGGCTTACTATGTTTCAGCGTAGCATTCTTTGATGTAGAGACCTATTATTAGGATGTTGAATTCTTCTGCGTATTTGGACTTACGTTCTCTTGTGATGAAGCATGTGTGATGTAATGCTTATAAGAAGTTCGGTTGAGCATCATGCACCAAACACTTTGGGACGACTATTTAGGGCCGTTGGAAGGATAATAGGAGGAGGACTTAGCCGAAGACATGTGAGTAGTTTGAAATGGTGATCGAGATAGAACCCACTATAATTGTTGTTCGGGCTGAAAACATTTAGGAAGTCGCATGGGAGCTATAGTTTCCCAAGCACTGTCATAGAAGACGTTTTGTGCCATTCTTAACTCACCTAGCACTATCTGTGAAGGTGAGGAAATCGAAAAAACTTTTGTCAAGGAAAGAAAACCTAAACACGATATAGAAGTTAGCTAGCTTAATGAAATATCTACCCAATGAAGAAGGGGTATATCATAAATAAGAAGAGTTCATCAAGGTAAAAAGGACTCAGGAGTTAAATATTTTGATGCGGGTAGAAACCAGACAAAGACAACTAAGGGTCAATGTCGCCAAATATATATGCTTATAAATTAGTTAACACTTACAAATGAAGGGGAGCGAGAAAGGTTAGAATACCTAGTCGAAGGGCAAGATTGAATTCAATAGTTTTTGTGAAACATTACTGTAAGGTATACCCAGTAGGGGACTTATTTAAATCCCTACTAAGTGGCGATGGATTCAGCTAAGACTAGCGAGGTCGACAACGTGTTTCTTAGGACTTATAGAGACAAAGGAACAATAGAAATAATAACATGGAGTTATTACTGCCAAGTCCAAAAGAAGGACATTCCAAATGGTAATTAGGACCAATGATAGGTAAATGGCAAAGGAAAGTTCCCTATGTGTAGAGAGAGAGACTATTAGTGTTGAATGTATTTACCGATAAGATTTAAGAATGGTAAAATAGACTAGTTAGCCACAACAACTGGAGGATTGGCATTTTTGGTGGAGAAATTTAGGTTAAGAGAATTGGGCCTGAGAATTTACAACCCGAAAGTGGTAGGTTTAGGCAGGACCAGTGGAGTCCTCAACAACAATAGCATACCATTTATTAAGATCGTTAGGGCCCAGGAAGAAATAGGGAGGCCAATAAGGACGTATTTGAGGACTAGAGGTTTGGGTCAATGTTTCGATAATGGGCATGGAAGCCACAAAATAGAATAAATTGCCATAACGAGGAGAGGACAACTAATGGATAAAATCCTATAAGTATATCGATTGCAGGTGGTCATGGGTTGTTTGGACTGTGAGGAATTTCATACAGAGACACTACTATCAGGTAAGACTGATAAAGGTTTGTTCTGTTCTTGTGAGTGAAGAATTGATTCTAGTGACTTGGGTAGGCCGCAAAATATATTTGAATTGTTAACACTATTATTCGCGTGTGAGTCGAGTTTAGTGGTTATATTAGAATGGTTATAAAAATGTTTCTCGTTGATAACGGGTCTTGTTGATGTCACCCGTGAGTGAGTAGGGTGGGAAATAAGAGCGTGTGTTTATCATTATATTTTACTTCGGTAACGAGTTAGCAAAGTAGAGTTTATTATGGTAATGTGTAGTGATTAATTACCAAATGTTTGAACGATAGTAGATTTAGAGATAACACTATCGTATTGAATACTCTGGTGGAAGTATTATAAATTTTGTCCGGAACCACCTGGAAAAGGATTAGTCCTATATCTTTGTATATGAGAAATTCAGTGATATCGTAGACTTCAGTGAGCATCTTGTTTGGTTACATGTGGAACCCGGTGCATAGGGACTTATTTATTAATGTGACTCATGATACTTTGTGTTCTTTATTGAGTAGGGAGATATAGTTGGTTGAATATAATGAACTAAGAACTTGGGATAGGGAGAATGCCATATTTCATGTTGTCTTTTAGGTACATAAGAATGGATGAATATACTTTCTTGTCAACATACGAAAATTATATAAAGGTACAGATTATGGAACGAGGGCCTTACGGATCTGAACGATCGACTAGGTTAGGTAGTAGTGTATCGGGGGGTTCCTTGTTTGGATTTCTCTTTGCGAGACATCCCACACATGAAACTAGCGAACGTCGAAAGTTAGAGAGAAGTTTGGTCGATAGTACATGGGTTTTGTACCTTGGTTATTTTATACGAGTATATAACTGAGAGTTGATAATTCCATTTCAACTTAAGACTGGTAGAGTCACCTAGTTATGTCATGATAACTAGTATAAAACTGTTACGTTATGAATTATTCAACATGCTTAGTGCACGAGAATTGATTAAAGATAAGTATGTTTCGTTTGTGAAAAAAATACGAAAGAAATAGGGAGTATGGATGCCCTAGGTAATTGAATCTTGAAATTGTCCCCATTTTGGAGTTATAAAATAAAGAAAATAAATATAGAGTTTTATATATCGGGACTTAAATGTCTGATTATTTATGACAGTTAAGACTATTTTCCCCAAATATCCACAAGGATGGTATTGTAGCTGGCAGTAAATTATACGTGTCATGTGAATTGGACAACATTTAGCCGGGAAAGTCGAAGCTTATTCTGTAAGACCAGGCAGAGGCTTATGTTTCATGAGAAACTAATTTTTAGAGTGAGAGAATGACTTGTGACACACGGTGACGCAAATTCACGTGGATCATGGTTAGAGGTACATTTGAGAGAATATAGAATGTAGCAGACAGTGGTGACAGAACATAATGAAGAGAAATTTTGCTAAATTCATCTTGTAGTGGGTCACCTGTGTTTTAGTAAAAGGGGTGGATCATTCGAAACCAGCTGGGGTTTTTTCAACCGTTAGGGATTCCTAAGTAGTAATGGGAGAGCATTCCCAAGGATTTTAGCATAAAAGTGACTACTTCGTAGAGGGGTTGAGATCTTATAAGGGTGGTAATGGATTGGTTATTCAAAGAAGCTCACATTGTGTTAGTTAGGAGTGATTATACTGCATGATAATATGTGAATACCTTTATATAACCGAGACTATGAGGTTACATACAGTACAACTTGATATTATGTCCGATTGGGACAATATCTTAATTTATGAATTTGGGGAAAGTGTTCATAAGGCCATACATACCGAGTTGTGATTGTGTACGCCCTATCATCCGCAAAATAATAGGCAGACAAAGCGAACTAATCTGATGGTAGAGGATAGGTTACACGTTTACCCTTGGATTTTAGGGGAGGACGGGAGAAACAACTTCCACTAGTGGAGCTTGTGTAGAATAGTTCCTATAAGTTCATTTTTGGCATGGTGCCAGTTGAGGTATGGCGTGTTAGCCTTGTTGTTCTTCTGCTTGTTGGATAAAGTTGGGGAACTAGAAACTATTGCGAATAGTAGAGATGAGTTGAAACTTATAGTATATATTGTGTGTAAAATATATACAATACAAATATCCTACTTCTGTATAAAAAAAATCGCAAGATGATATCGTATTTATCTAAATAACTGTTAATCTAATTAAGTGCATTTAGTAGAAGGATAAATAGTAAATATCTAGAATAAAGTATAAGTAGTGAGATTTAAACTGTAAGGCTTGGACAAGAACCTACATGATAGGGTAACCTGGGGTTAATTTGATCATAAGTGAGGTGTTCATTATCTAAGGTATTTGTTATCGAATAGTATGGGTGGTATGGGGTGGTCTACTTAGGAGAGCTATGATGCAATGCACAATATTTATCTAGAATTGTTCTTGCCTGCTATACTTTTATTTTCCGATTTTTGGGACAAAATTTCGTTGTAAGGGGGGAAGTATGTAATACACCGTAATTTTTATGACTTTTAAAATTCGATTTATTAGAATTAATTATGATATAATTGGAAATTAATCCGAATTTAAATATTACTCGAGAATAAAGTAATATGTGATTTTTGTTGAATATTACTTAGTGATTAAAAGTAATATATAAGAACATGACTTTATATATGATTATGACTTTATATATTATCACGAATTATGTGTACGACAATTCCGATAATTAAGTCGGGACGCGTGAGTATGTCATGTCGGGACTAGATTTAAATGAAATAAAAGTGAAATATCATTATGTCATCCGAATGGTCGTTTTGACTATGCTAAAGTGTCTAGAAGGGTTCAATTAGTCGAAAAATCTTCTTTGGTGTTTGATTTGGGTCTCGGAGAACTTTGGAACCGAAAGGACACCCCAGAGGGGTATTTCAGTCATTTTACAAGGGGGATGAATATTAACTACGGAAATCAGAGTTTATTTTATAAGTAAAGATATTAGAGAGATTAGGTTCATTCACCAAAAATATTAGGAAAAGGTTTAGGGGAGATTGAGAGACTTTCTATGGGAGAAGAAGAGACTTTTATAGGAAACCAAAGGACAACCACCTTGCACCACCAAGATCCACCACCACCACTTCCGGAAGTTGGATGGAAAAAGAAAGGAACACCATTAGAGTATCATCCCCAACAGATAAGACCTACAATCTAAAGGCAAGTGATTAATTATAGCAAATTTAGCATGTATATTGTCCATGTTAGGTTGTTTAGAAAATTCTGAAAAGATGCATAATCAAAGATGAATTATGGTGATGCTAATTGAATCTTTGAAAGGAGAATGACGTAGGATTAATTTTCTTTTGAGCATAGAATTTAATCCACTAAATTTTGGAATTATTGGTGAAGAAAATCTTAGTTTGTATGATGTTCTTGGAGAAATAATAAAATATGAGTTTTCTAGAAATTATGAGAAATAATATGTTTGAATCCAAACTTCTTGATGATTTTTGGTTGTTTGATTATTAGAGATCAATTACATATCTTGGTATATCATATGGGATGAATTAGGGGGAGTTTAGGATTATTTGATAAGGATTTTGATGATTAAAAAGTATAAACCTCTTAGGAATTTTATCCAGAAAATCTGGGCATATAATTGGTCAATCTATCGATCGATCGATGATTCTGGAAATGTGTAATATTTTTCTTTTAATTGTTGATTAAATATCAAACTTTGAGAAATCTTTGATGATGATTAAATGAACCTAATGGGACTTAGGGAAGGGCGATATTCGAGAAAATTGTAAGTACTTAAGTTAATACTGTTGAGACTAGTTTTGTGTGGTTGCAATAAGATATTCTTTACTGGAGTGTTATTCTAGTCATATTTACTATTGTGTTATATATTGTTCAGTTGTGATGTGTTAGTACTTCATTGTTATTCTGTTGTGTGGAAATGGTTTTAATAAAATTGAAAATTTTTTAACACTTAGCTTAATTAACTATTAGGTGATTAATAAATAAATTGTTTCCCAGAGTGATACTAAGAATGAAACAATTGTAAAATATGATTTAATTGGGTATGGGACTGATTACATTTAGAAGGCTAAGAGCAAGTCTTAGAGTCAGGAATAAAAATTTTAATTAAGGGAGAGTGTTAGTTGATAATTAGAAATTTAATAAGTACATTGGCTATTATATTATCTATGTGTACAAGTGTATGTACTATTAATGTGGTAGTACATGTATTTGGAATTGATATAGTTCACGTATGTCATAGTGGTTCGTGTATCTAGTTGTTAAGTGGTCACTTAAGGTACCTATAAATACCCCTTTGTATTTGGAGTTGATAATACAAGTGAAAATAGTTTCTCTTTTTTATAATTCCTCTTCGACTAACAATGTGATCCAAAATTTTATAAGAAAATAAAGGGGGAGTCGAATGTTTCATGCAAGCTAATATATTAGAGAAATCAAATGTTGATGAGAAAGTGTTGTGAGCTAAAACGGAGATACATGAATTAAAAAGTTCATATTTAAGCATGTTATGTTAAAACAATAATGTATATGTGACCAAAGTATAATGATTAATGAGATTACATGACAAATATAGGGTTGTTATACTACCACTTGGCGAGTATAAGAATTCCATTAATCACCTCACTTTGGTCTCTAGTGGCTAAAAACTCGATTTAGAGCTCAGGTACGTGACAAAGGCAACTCTGACCAGTTAGACTACTAGATGAGGGATTCATGTATTAATACTCAAGTACATATCTACAACAAACCTAATGGGAGGTGAATAAGTTTGGATTCATTCTAAAGTTAATTTTTTTAGATTTCACAAATTTCCTTTTAATTTTAAATTCTCAACACTTAATTTGATAAAAACCTTTTCAAATGACTTGATTAACTCACACAAATATGAAATTAAATGAATTTAGTGGTGAAAACTAGATCTAACACACTTAATTTAATTTTGAAAAATTCATAATATGCAAATTATATTTATGGGATGTATGTGATCAATTGTGTACAACTAATATAAATCATAAACAAGAAAGCATAAGACAAGGTTTATAAGGAGATAACCCCCTCCTAGGGGTAAAAAAACCTCCACGCACTCCAATTCTCTTTTTTACTTGGATTTTTTTTACAACAGACAAGAAGGTACCTTTCACACAATCACTATCATGTATTTACCTATGAAGATTTCAACTTCTCCCATAGTTAATGAGAATCTACCGTAAGTTCCATACCATGAATGAAGAAATTCATTCTCTTGGTTGAAGTCATGCCACAGTTCAAATTCTTCAATAACTAGGAATGCCTCCAATTTCAGATCACGGAGTAGAAGATCAAAGAAATTTAGTAGATATAGAAAGAACTGATAACTTTTATTATGAAGATTGGATTAAATCCACACTCAATTCTCTAAAAAACAATTTGGATCAAACATAGATCAAAGTTTCAAAGAGTATTTGAAGAACAATGAGATTTGGTTTGAAGAGAGATAAAAGATCTCTTAACTTTTGAAATAACTCATGGGGATATATCAATTGTGTGAATTTTAGATCATAATAAATGGGCAAGAAATTAGCCTTTAAATAGATAGTTTAAAAATCTGGGGCCATCATGGGAATGGTACACTTTTTTTCTGCACATGATTCATGCCAGTATCGAATTCTAGCCATATTGATGCGCACAGGGTCACTTTATAGCCTTGAAAATTCCATCGTGCGCACAGACTCAATATAGAGTCGTGCGACGGTTAAGGCAAAAACATATCTTTAAATTATCTTGACACGTTCAAAAACTAATCAAACTCCCAAAACTTTTTCAAAATAGTTAAAAATTTATCTGAGACCATTTTAAAACAAATCAAATGCTTGTTAATTTTTTTTTTAAATCTTCACACATTTTAGAAATACATAGTGCATGTGAGTGTTTAACTATATACAATTCAAAACATACATAAAAATGATATCAAATTCATCCTAACATGAATATATGACAACAAAAGCCTTCAATGAGGTGTGTGCAAGATCTTTGAGTCTTTAAAGGCTCATCTAAGTATAATCTAAGACAAAATGATTGTGGCTCACTCATAACGAATCAAGTCGATATGACGTGAAACACTCAACGACTCAAACGTATTGTTATGGGAATCAAGACAGCTAATATTAATATAAAATTACATTTTCAATCTCCCCCTTTGGCTATTCCGTGAAAAAACTCCCCAAAATCTAAAAGAATGTCATTAATGCTATAATACTCACACCTCACTAGGAATACAGTTTGAGTAATAGGAAGGTAATGCACAACAATCCATAAGACCAACGACGAAACAAAAATTTGACCATGAACAATGGGTCGATGTGGGAATCATCAATGATAAGCCTCAAATGACATGAAACAACAAAAACATCACACTAGCAATATCATCCACAAAAGAAATTCCCCCTTCTTGGGAATTCTCTGATAAGTATCAAAGATAAAAATGAGATAAAATATGTGATAAGGTATGTGATCATGTGAAAAAGTAACATCATCTAATATTAAGATACAATTACCAAGTGATAAATCAAGTTAATAACACAATATAACAAAAATTCTCCCACTATATAGTATATACCAAGACAAACAACAACTGCTCCTATCATACACAATATTTTTCTTCCCCTTAGTAAGTGAAAGGAAAAGTCACCCCCCCTTTTGAAATAATGGACACAAAAGGAAATAAAGTTTACTCCCCACCCAATCTAAAGGAATAAATTTTTCTCCCCATTTTTGACAAGGAAAAGTCAAATAATAGTTAACGGAGATAGGATGGTAAAGCAAAGCCAAATAAGAAAGAAATACTAGCGAAGTAAAATCTAGTAAACTATGTGAACAACCAAGTTATAACATGGGATTCAATAAATGAACATATATACACGTGAATCACAATATCATAGCATGAATCTCATAAACATAAACTAAAATATAAATGACATTAAACAATAAGCACAAAAGAAGGATATCAGATAATACAACATCGAACTAGTAAAAATTAGATCGTATGACAAAGGATGGATAGAAAGCATGGTCATATAAAGAATATGACAATATAGCACAAGAAATATGGATGAAATTGAAGAAATATATACGTAATGAGATAATATCCATACAACCATAAAAAACTATCCAAATATGCAAAACAAGCAAATTTATCAAAGTACTATCAGCAAAAAATACTGAACAAAAGTAAAAATATCCAAGTACTGACAAGATGATCAAAGTACCATAAGAAGTACTATCAAAATGAATAAAATGTAGAAAATACAATAAATTAAAAACACTAGTTGTCACACATGTCATCATACTCCACAGCATCCTCATCTCCTTCATCTGCCTCCTCATCCTCATCGTCATCATCATCAATATCATCAACGTCCTCACCATCATCAACAGCGGGAGGTGAAACATGACATTGCACCAAAATTCACTTTTAGTAACAAACTAATTTTATGATTACTAATAGTGTTATACCATTACTACTTCTTTCTATACAATAGCGTTCGTAATATAACATAAGAGTTACTAATTCTATTTTAAAACGGAAAATAAAAATACAGAAGGAAAAGGAAAATTTTCCTCCTAGACTAACGAAACTCTCCCCGACTCCACAAACCCAAACGAAAACCCCGTAACCTTGCCTTCTTCTCAGAGCTCTCAGCCTCTTCTCTTACCTATTTGTGCACTTAGGGTTGGTCTGAATCACGACATCTTTTTCTACCTCAAATTCCACTGATGTCTCAAACACCATCAAGGCAAGCCTCCTTTCTAATTCAGAGTTAACCTAGGGTTTCTAAGACTCACCTAGGGTTTCATGATTTGTGTATTATGAGGTAATCAGTCTCTCTAATTTGAATCTCAATATTGTTCAATAATTACTAATTGTGACCATTTCTTTGATGTCATTTCTTTTAATTTTATTGTTTGATCCTCTTACTCATCAAGTCAAGATTTACGATTTTGGAAGTGAAAAAAATCCTAGTATGTGTGTTGAACCTGGAGATAGATTGTCATTAAGTATTGAACTTGAACAATAATGAGTATATTTTCTGAAGTTATGCCCTATGTATAACTTTGGTAAAAGTGATGCATATTTGTATGTAATTTCATCTATTTTCTAAGAAGTGTGTTTTTATCTACATTGTTGTAATAAGTAGTCATAATATATATGTTTTTGATGAATAATTGTGCTAATTTTTTTTTGTTGATAACGTATGTGTTCATTGATCTTGATTAATTTAGAATGCTTTACTACTTAATGTAGTACACCCAATGGCAATACCATTATTAGTTATATATTAGGGTAATCATTTTTTGTTTGAATCTCTTCATGTATGTGATTTTCTAGGCTTTGGATTCCCCTCACAAGGTTAGGACGGGACTAGTTTTTTAAAGTCATTAGACTTGGAGGTGACAACTCAGATGTTTTTTACCAAATCATGTTCACATCGTGTCTAGTACAAGTCATCTCTAACCTAATCCATTTTATGCTGCATTAAATGCCTTCATACTAATCCGAATTGGTTATTAAATGTGTCACACTAATACAACTTCAATTGATATATGGGCAGTTGGATTCCTTCTTGATAAGCTTCTTCTAGGCCGTCTATTATTTCCTAGACAAAATGCATTTGACCAGCTTGTGGAGATTATCAAGCTATGATTTTTCTTTCTTATTTTTTGAAATTTTATTAAACACTAGAAGTCGTGTTAGGATGTCATAGGTACCTTATACTTTGTCTTTTAGGTTACGATATTATAATTATTTTATGTTCTGATGTTAATAATGTAATATGTTATTTCCTCATTTTGTAGACAACCAAGTTGTGAATGAACTAATTCTATTATTTAGACGCTATTTGCACAATCTCGAAATCCCTTATGGAAAAGTTTACATGTTTTGTTCAGTAGTGTGAGAGATGAAGAATATGTTGCCATATTTGTGTTAACTTAATATAGAGGGCCTTGTATTTCACATAACTTTTCTAATTGACCTAGTTGATAATGAAAAACTTTTATCTAACTAATACTATAATATATTGCGTGTGTGTGTCTTTGGATAATATTATTGGGTTTGGTGTTCAATCGTCTTTAAATAATCAATGCCTTCTTTTAGTTAAATTTGTACACATTTGACTTTTAGTACGTCAAAGGGTTTATAGCTTTTGTATAATTTGAATACTAATAAAACTTATGAATCGGTGCAATGCAAAAGTATAATTCTAATTTTTATACTCCAATACTCCTAATAGTGATATACTGATGTGTATGGTGACGTCTTGTATGCATAAAAATGGGTTAATTGCAAATAATCATTTAATTCATACCTGTGTTTTATATTCTTTATTGGCATTACATCTTCTTATAGGAAATTATTTGATTTGAACTATGAATACTCTTGTTTTCCATTGCCTTTTGCATTTTGCTTTGTCTTATATCTCCTTATTGTTAATGCATATGCACGGTTCTAAGTATTAATTCTTCAAGTGCAAGAAGCATCTTCCATATTGTTGTTACTTTTAAATTATTATGTTTATAGAATTTGTAAATTTCCTCCTTGTCTTGTAAATATACTTTATGAGGATTGTTGTTGCGCCCATCTATTGTACTATATTATCATTAATGAAATTTCATTTTGATATCACACAGTTCTAATATTTTTCCATTTTAGTGGATCGACGAGTGTTATTGCGGTGTGGGCTAACTCAGTCTTTGCTTGAAAATTTTCCATTATTGATTACATATTCTGGTAGTATTGTGATGTCTTTGTGCATATAATTACTTGAGTGATACTTTTGAGATACTTTGAGTGAAGCACAACATCATATTTATGATTGGCCCTCTGAGGAGAGACCTCAGTTCGATTATTACGGACCAAATACTGGAAGCACAACATTTGTTGCAATCACATGTCACAACCAAATTGTTGTTGGAAATGCTGGTGATTCATGTTGTGTGATATCCGGGAAAGACCAAGAATTTATTTTGTATAGGGACCACAAACCCGACCTAGTGGTTGAGGAAGAAAGAATATTAAAATCTAGAGGTTATAGCCATTGTGTAGGGGTCAATGGGACTTTAATCTTAGCAAGATCAATTGGATATGCGGACTTAAAAAAAGACAAGTCATTGTCTACTGAAAGGAAAATTATGACTATCAATTCTGATATAAGTACAGTTGAGCTTAGTGATGGCAATGATTTTCTCGTTTTAGCTTGTGATGGGATGTGAAATTGCATATCAAGAAAACAACTAACAGACTTTTTTCAGGAATGACTGAATATTGAGTCTAAGCTAGAATGAAGATTCATAATACTAGCTTATGATGGGATATAGGAGAGAATTGATTCGTTACTAAAAGATCAAATAATGATCGAGAGGCTTTTATTGATTTTAAATATATTTTCTAGAATTTACATGGATAAATATTGGAGCTTTAACACTTTTAGTATCCACTCGATTCAACCAAGAACTCATCCACACACGCGATCGAAAACTCGATAATTTGTGATTTTGCCAATCCCGTTTTCAGATAATTCCTTTAATCATCACAAGAGGATTAATTTATTTGTTAGGATTTTTGGGCCATAATTATTTTGAATTCATCGAAGTAAGGTCTCTTAGCACCCTCACTTGATGGAATTTAACTTTTCCCCCATAATGTCAACATAAAATAAGGAGTTTTTCTCAAATCCAAATTAACATAGGGAGATTTTTACAAAACATAAAACTTTATTTTTTTACTTTTTATTTAGCATATTTATTGTCTAGTATAAGTGATTTGATGTTTTTATTCTCTGGTTATTCCTTTGGATTGCATCCTTGATTTTCCTAATCGCTATCTTGGGAGCTTTATCGATTATAAACAATTTTACTCATGTAGGCGGAGGATTATTCAGCTTGAATATCGCAATGCTCTTCATGCAACAAACTATCAAAGCAAGAACTGTTTTGACTTCTTTTTATATAAGATTGTGAACCCTTTCAAGTTTGATTTTATTTATCTAAATTTATCAAGGTTCTTAGTTTATTATAAACATTATGTATATATATTTTACAAGTTTTGGTATGGGGATACGAAAATATTTTTGTGGTTTATACCTTCATCCATCACTTGTGGTTAAATTAACAAAGAGGTGGTTTATGTTTCAAAATAGATAGTTAGTTTCTCAAGAATCGTTTATTTTTTAAAATCGACAATTAATTTTTCAAGAATTTGATATAATCAGCATAGATTGATTGAAATTTTGTTGTGTGTATTAGGGGTTTGAAGGTTGAGACTTTTGTATATAAAAAATGGCAATTGTAATGGTTCTAGCTTCATGCGTGCATAAATGTTTAATACAGATTTACATTCCATGTGATACCTTGGTAAAAAATTTAGGACGATAAGGATCTAAATTTAAAAGATTCACCTGTAACTACCATGAAAATTTATATTTACATTGGCTATCCTTATATATTATTTATATGTAAGAGAGACTGATATATTTTACCAAATTATTTACTTTTAATTTTCTTATACCATCTTGACACAATCAACTTTAACATTTGATGATAGCCATAAGTGGAGGTTGATGTGGAGGCAAAGCAGTATGATTCTTCCCCGTTAGTAAAGATTTGGAGATGGAGTTGAAGGACTTCTTTTTTATATTTCATTTGCATGGTTATAATTTTAAAACATCTCGTTTTTCGGGTGATTATATTAGGATGTTATATGTGATGCATTTTATGAAGATATTGTAACTTTCAGGGTGATTATGTTAAGATTTAATTTTCTTCGTTTAAATTTATTTTGTAAATAAGAGTGAACGCTTATATAAAATGTAAATGTTGAATATAATGCCCTTGTTTATGTGGACTATTTTTGTATATGTTCTTGGGATTTTAATAGTGTGATAAGAATAACTGAATTTGATTAAATTCAGGGTAAGATATGATATCTTAAAAAATAAATATTGTTTTAAATATGTATTAATATCACTAACGGACCATTACCGTTACAAAATCAGACAAAAGCGTTGCAAAATTTGTGTAATAAGGTAAAAATAGTAACAAACATTATGTTACTAAATGCGAATTAGTAAAGGTATATTATCATTACTAATTCCATTATTAGTAATGGTAAAATACCTTACTAAATCCAATATTAATAAAGGTAAATATATGTTACTAATTTTGCTCACCACACTTTTTTTTCTAACGAAAAATTATTGTTACTAATTATTTTTGTAATGGTAAAATACTATTATTAAAAGCTAGTTTTGATGTAGTGGGAACATGCGGAGGCAGAGGAGTAAGCTACTAGTGGAGAAACCTTAGGAACAAAATATTGAATAATTTTAGATCTGCTCAAATACTCGGTAACAAAAGCAACATTTGTGCGAAGACTCTACTGCTGCTGATGAATATGCTCCAAGTACTAACGTTGACTAGCCATCTCCTCGTTCATCTACCTAAACTGAACTCTTATAGAATTAAACTGTGAAGTAATGAAGGATCACTAAATATGTCGTCCGAGTGGATCAGTATTTGGATGAGGTGCTACAATAGTATCCAGTGATGGTGCATCGGGACTATGCGTTGTCTAAATGGGCATCATACTTTCTGAACCATTGATCTCGAAGAACTCACACACAAAATCGAACCCAGAATAGTCACGATCTCATCTGAATGTAATCGAAGTGCTCTTAATGAATAAATAAACCATGTAATCAACATATAATAGGGTAACGCCTCACCTACTATCTTAGTGTTGCGCTAAAGCAAGACTATCTCTAGCGACCAAGATGACAAAACTCAATCAGGAATTTTAACAAACACTTGGTGTGCGAAAAACACCCAAGACCTTGTTCCCAAAATGAACTAGTGTGAAAACTCCCAATCAATTCAACCAAGCATCAATGAAGAGACAACAAGAACATACAAGCAATCATCAAAGCAAAACAACAACGATATACCGTGGTTCACCCAAATTTGGGCTACATCCACCAAGGAGGATTTCTTCTTTCTATAGATAAATGAAGGAACCCAAAGGTTATACACACACATAATTTATCTCTCTTAGAAAGTCACTCACAACCTCACAAGAACTCACCCCTCAAATAGGAGCTCTATCACTCTTTAGCTTTGATAACTCACAAAATAGCTCTCAAACTTGTCCTCTCTCAAAACCTAGAAATAACACTTGTATTTATAGATTTGAGCCAAAATGGAAAATTTGTAAATAAACCAAAACTGAAAAATAGGAGAGCCAAAATCAACAAACTCCACCTTGGCGATCCTGACGATCCAACCAATCTCTAGAATGCTGAAATTGAACCTGCTTGAAGACTGTCCCACCATCTACCAAGCTAATGCGATTCCCCCAGGCGATCCTCAAGATCCAACCAAACTCGGAATGCAAACATCAAATCCTCTCTAAGATCATCCCGACATCTAACAAGCCAATATGCTCGACCCGACGCTAAGCCACCTCAAACTTCAACCATGAAGTGAGATACCGCAAGTCTTCACTCCAAGACTCCAAACGACTCCACCCGTCGAGGAACCAAGTTCTAAACTAAGAACTCCCCTGAATGCTTCCCATGTAACCATACGGTGAATCTCGCTCCTCATGTAACCCGGTGAGTACACCCCCACACAATACATATAGCATACACCTTCTTTACACGAAACATTCAAACACATCAACACCATCTTCCACCTTGAGAAATAACCACAAATGAGAGGGAAAAGTCCTCACCTCCCACACCCTCCAAATCTCACCCTCGAAAGATGTACCAAGTCTTTGTCACGAAGAACTCCCGTTTGCCAATGCTCGTAAACAATAACTCATCGACCTTCCTTGAACTAGATACACACACCTCGAATCCATCACAGTCCTACACCTCCTTGATTCGAATCGGCCAATGCATGTGTGCAACTAAACCGGGTCAACATCACCCGTTGGCCCTAGAGGGGGACTTCGATCCATCCCCTCCACTAGTAGGTATTCTCACATCACTACCGTCTACTCTTGGAAAGCTAGCACCCAATGTCTCCGCTTTGTTCACAAACGAGACATGCCTCGAACGTTCGATCACTTGTGCACACCGCTCCCCAATCTTCCTCGAAGTTTTATTTAGACGATACAACCCCTCTCTCTCCTCTCCCCTCGCTAGGACCATACAACCGCGTGTGACTTTCAAGACTCTACCCGTCACCGACACCCGACAACCCTTGGAATCCAAACGGCTAATGGATATCAAATTCTTTCGCAACTTTGGGACATAGGCCACACCACCCAAAGTGCGTTCCACCCCATCGAACATCTTGAGTTTCACCGTCTCGACGCCCTCAACGGAAACCTTCTCTCCGTTAGCCAAAGACATGGAACCTTTTCCATTTTCTGTGAAAGTCTCAAAATATTCCCTCTTGGAGCAAACGTGATTCGACGATCCCGAATCTAATATCCAATCATCTTGGGAAAGAGATTTAACCTTGGAGATTGTGAGAAGTTCTCCAAGTTCATCTTCATAATTCGCACTTGCTACCGTTACCCTCTCGGAATCAACCTTGCCCTTAACCTTGTCGTTCCACAAAGGACATTCTCAGATCATATGACCCCATTCCCGGCACTTGTAGCATTTCGGCCCTTTACCACCAACACCTCTCGATCTAAACCTACTACCGTCATTAAATCCCCGGTTGAAGTTCCTCCCGCCATTTTGTCCACCTCCGTCTCTCGCCATAAGGACTTCATTATGGGAATACCCGTCACCTCCACCTTCATTCTCTCTCATCGTGACATGAGATTGAATATCTTGTACAACCTCGTTGCACCGGAGCGTAGACTTCCCAAACATGAGCGTGGTCACAAAATGCTCGTATGAATCGAGTAATGATGCAAGCAACAACAATGCTCGATCCTCCTCAATGAATTGAACGTATATCCGGTTCAAGTCATTTATCAAGGCATTAAAAACGTTGATATGCTTCATCATATCCTCACCCTCCTTCATCTCAAGCTTGAAGAGTTTCTTCTTGAGGAACAATTTATTTGACAACGACTTTCCCAAATAAATCTCTTCAAGCTTATCCCACATGCCTTTAGCCGTGGTCTCCGCTATCACGTTATTCAACACATCATCCGTGATAAGAATCTCAATACACGAAGCCGCTCTTTGATCAATGTCAATCCACTCGGCATCGGTCATGCCTACCGGTCGTCCCTCTACCCCCAACAATGCTAATTGCAACCTCTGTTGGACAAGAACGCCTCGCATTCGTCTTTGCCATAACCCAAAATTGATCTTCTCATCAAAAGCCTTCATGTCCATCTTCATTGAGCCACTCGATCCATAACTCGGATCCCATCTCTTAGAGACTCCGCTCGTAGAGGTTGATTCTCGAGTACTCTCCACATTTTCCGTCATTTGGAATAAAAACAAAAGCTATGCCAAAATTGATTCAACCTCGAACCAAAATATCGGGCAAACAATGCAACCAAAGCTCTGATACCACTTGTTGCGCTAAAGCAAGACTATCTCTAGCGACCAAGACGACAAAACTCACTCGGGAATTTTATCAAACACTTGGTGTGCGGAAAACACCCAAGACCTTGTTCCCAAAATGAACTAGTGTGCAAACTCCTAATCAATTCAACCAAGCATCAATGAAGAGACAACAAGAACATACAAGCAATCATCAAAGCAAAACAACAACGATATACCGTGGTTCACCCAAATTTGGGCTACATCCACCAAGGAGGATTTCTTCTTTCTATAGATAAATGGAGGAACCCAAAGGTTATACACACACACAATTTATCTCTCTTAGAAAGTCACTCACAACCTCATAAGAACTCACACCTCAAATGGGATCTCTATCACTCTTTAGCTTTGATAACTCACAAAATATCTCTCAAACTTGTCCTCTCTCAAAACCTAGAAATAACACTTGTATTTATAGATTTGAGCCAAAAAGGAAAATTTGTAAATAAATCAAAACTAAAAAATAAGAGAGCCAAAATCAACACTTAGTACATGCTCTCTTAATAACATGAATGATCAACTCGGTATAACCAATCACATGTTGATGTAATAAGGCATGCATCAGATGACTTATGTAGAAAGGAAAGTTCTGGATACAATGATGAGGCATGAGGCTATAAAATTACCGATCCATCTCATTCTGAAGAAATAAATGTCGAGTCCATGAAATCTGAATGCCTGCTAAAAATAATGCAACCTCTTCGATCGAATAGCCACCATCAAGATAGACATTATAATCAGTACTATATAGATACTCATATCAAGGCCTTAATGATTCACACGGTCATAACTAGAAGGCTCTATAGTAACACCATGGACAAAAGAATGAACTGTATGCATGGTCTCTATAGGAATAACTAATTCACATAGAACTCGCGAACAAGAGAGTTTTGGACGAACCATGAAGCTAAATCAAAAGAGAATAATAAAATGACTCTAATCATAAATAAGAGGTATTGTCCTTCATCACTCCTCTCAAGATGTGTCTATTTCATGGTGTCTCAAAGTCTCACCCAGTCCACTATCTGGAATAAGATCTACCCATTACGCAGAGAAATGGAATATGTGTCTTAGATCTACCCATTGTGGAGAGAAATGGAATAGAACGTAAACAATAAATAATTCTAGGTCTAAAATGACAAACGTACACAAAATCACCCAAATGTAATAAAATCACCGAATCAACTCCTAAATAAGAATACCTAACCTAGAATCACTAGATGCAAAGGAAATCAACTAAACTCAAAGAGAATCGAAGACCTACCCAAGTGAAATCAGGAAAATGATACAAGTCTATCAAATCTAGGGATGAACATCACAAACCACGTAAAAATCTCCCAACATGAGATCAAATTGACATGCAGTGGGTGAAAAATGTTCTAGAGGTGATTTTACTTTGGGTTTAGGCTCTAGGCAAGTTTTGGAAGTGAAATGAACAAATGAACCATTTCCCCTCATTTAACATCTTGACATCATGCATATAGAACAACTTATCTGTTAGCACAAATTATGTGCGTACGCCTTGGTTTTGTGGTCGTGCAAAATGCCATAATAACCCCCCAAAATCCAGAAAATTGTTATAAAGACCCCTGAAACCGAACTCTTATAATAAACAGTGTTATGAATGAATAAAAATTCATGAAAAATCATTCAATTTGACTTTAATATCACAAATCTGGGATAACATGAACAAAAATTATAAAAACAATAACTCTCTCTCTCTCTCTCTCTCTCACACACACACACACACACATATATATATATATACACACACACACACACACACACACACACACACACACACACACACACACAAATGTAAACATTAAACATGTAAAGTGTGATTATTAATATGAAACGCATGATCAGATGATTGGACACAAGGATTTCATTTAAACATGAATTAAAAACACATTTAACTCAACTTCAATTAATTTTACAACAAGGGCATAAAGTTCTCATAAAATAAAATTTATAACTTTGTAATATCAATTAAGGTACGATCGATGTGACAAATAGGTATGCGACATCAAAATGAATGCACATAATCAAATTATGTAAAATATTACAAGTGATGCTTAAAAGACAATCATTACATCAATATCCTTTTGATTATAAAGATTAGTTTTAAGACATTTACTCCCTCAAGTATATGTTGGTTAAAATATTTTGAATGCCAACAAAATAGAAAATTTTATTTTTGAAATGCTAAGTCATATTTTTTAAAAGCTAAGCCATATCTTCTTTTTTTTAACATATTTTGGATTTTTCTATCGATTTACTTTTCACACACCTAGATGATACCTACCCCAAAACATTTGAATTTACAAAATTGGTGTAATGACTTTAGTCGTAGCCCTTATTAATGCTTTTGAATACAAGCATTTTCAACTCCTTCATAGTAAGAAACTCACAAAATCTCACAAAATGGACCACCGAAACACCAATAAGATCTTAGGGATTTGATCAAGATTAAGTTAACCACTAAACACAATATGCCCATAATAAACATTATATTAAACAAGTGATATGCATGTGCACAAGTAGAGTGAAATCTATTCCATAGATTTCAATAAATTTGCCAATCAAGGTTTATCAAATGAATTTCAACTAAATAATTAAAAATAGTCAAACATTTTAATAAAATGGTGTAAAATTAACATTTTAATCATCATTCAAGTTAAATTGATCATCAAATCAATATGAATCAAAGACTTAACCACATTCCCAAAACGAATAAACACAAAATCTTTTTACATTTTGGAATAAGAATGATGCATGAGTATTAACAAAGACATGTTTAGTAGATTAATATAGCATATAAGGCAAATGCATAAAAATGCACATATGCATATAAATCTCACCAACCCATGAAAATTGATACCAATTGAAATTCTCTCACCCACAATGACGTGTTTCCCCCACAAATTAACAATGAACTAATAATAGAAACCTACAAGAACCTAGTCATACTAGATATCGATGGGTGTTACATCCCCCAGTCAATAAGACGTAAAAACTTTAAATCTTTCGTCTTGACTTCCCTTTTAGGGGTATTAATCTAAACCTTCTTTTGAGAACCAACTTCGCTAAACTTTATTCTAGGTGCGTACCTAGGCATACGTCTACGTACTCTATGAATCCATCTCGTGTTCCTCCTATCAATTTTAGGCCTATTCTTTAGAAATTGAGTTTGGTGTCTAGGTCTAGGAATATTACTGCTTGGATCACTATTTCTTTGCGCTAAAAATGATATTTTTCTTACTAATGCATCAACTTGACCTCTTAGCTCGTTAATAGGATTTTTATGGAACAAGTATCTCCTATTTCCAATTAATCTTTTGTTTCTATTCTTCAAGAACTAACAAGCTTGATTTGAGTGACCATGTACTTGACAAAAATTATAATACGCCACTTACTTTCTCTCCAACCTTCTCACATTCCTTCTCAATCATTTCTTTACAAATTTTGCCTTAAGCAATTTTGACAAGTCTTTTCTTTTTAAAGTAAAAATGCACAACATAGATTGACTTACCATAAAAAGTACAACCAAATTCATTTTAGCAATCTCGGATTTAGATTCAACCTCATTCTTTTAAAGTATAGGAGTTTTACCTTATTGTCCATTTTAGCATTTGAACTTTTAACATTCAATTTTGTTTTTTCAATCTTTTTCTCAAAATTTGAATCATAGAAACCAATCCCACAATTATAAGGTTTTGGTTGAGATTTACTCAATAAAGTGGTATCAAGAACTTGTGTTCTATCATGTATTTTAATTTGTAAATTCTTAGCATAAACAAGTTCAATTCTCAACTTTTTAAAGTTAATTTTTAAAATTGAATTTTCAAGCTCAATCTCTTACTTTTCTTTTAAAATGATTTCCTTTTGTGATTTGAAAGACTCGCATTACTTAGTTAGCACATCGATAACTTTTTCAAGATTGAAACATTTTGATTGAACATTTACAAGCTATTCTTATTTCTCATCAAGTTCATTTTGTAAAACTTTCATTTTTAACAAAAGTTTGATGTTAGACTTCTTGAGTTTAAGAGACTTTTGATAGAGTTTGTCAAAAATCCTCTTCAAGGTCATCTACATCCCCATCACTTTCACTTTATGATTCTTGATTCAGTGTGTGAATTGTTGCTACTACATGGAGACGAGTCACTCAAGGACTTATCACTCGTAGCTCTCTCATAGTTTTTGTTCACCACACTATCTAATAACACTCTCTCCTCACTTTGACTATTAGTTTCTTTTAGCCCAACCATAAAGTCTATTTTTCTTCCACCCTCATCACTTGAAGAAATATCTTCACTCTCTCACTTCGAGTCATTTAAGCTTGACATATATACTTTCTTTTACTTCTCTCCATTTTTTTTCTCAATCCTTTTTAAATGTGTAGGACACATAATCATATGATGACCAATGCAACCACAACCAAAAGGTTGTTCTCATCCTTGGACTCTCCTTTCTTGTAATCAATCTTCTAAACAAAAGAGTTGTGTTTAGAAGAGTTATATGGATTTTGTTCAAACTTCTTTCAATTTTAATCTTTTTTGTTATTTTTATAAAAAATTCTAAATTGTTTAACAACAAGTGCCATGTCCACCTCAACATTCTCCTTCGGTTTGTCATCACCTTTCATGAAAAAAAATTCACTTAACTCAACAATAAATGCCAAATCTCTTTTTTTTTTTTTTTGGAACAACAACAATTTCCTCTTGATCACAAATTCGGAGTGATCTAATAAGATCTTCAAGACTATGGAAGAGGAAATCTAGAAGCTGAGGCTGACTTGATTCAAAATAGTAACCTTAGTAGAAAATCTAGAAGTTAAGGGTCTAAGGAGATTTTTTGCAGCCCTGTTCTCTGAAATCTTCTCACCTGAGTTGAAAATTCATTCACAACCTCCGTTAGCCTTGTATAATGGTCATTTAAAGACTCAGTCTCTTCCTTTCTCATGTTTTAAACTTTTCTTGTTATAATTTGTTATTTCACACGTTTAACGCTCGAAATTCCCTCATGAGTAGCTCTCAAAATATCCCATGCCTCTTTGGATTTCTCGCAATTGAGAATGCAATTGTAATCTTGAGTACTCATCGAAGAAAATAGATCATTCAAAGCTACCGATTTAAGGTTACAATCAATAAATTTTTCATACATCCATAATACTCTAGGTTTCTTCACCCTAACTCCATCATCCTCTATAATACGATAATCCAACCTCCGGGTACGCTCATCCACATGCGTTAAAGTTTTAATATAAGATGAACTCTCATTTTTACTCCGTAATTCCCATAGTTTGAGCCATAAAAATAAGGTGGATGATTGGTGGAACTAGAACCATTAAATTGATCCATCAGAGAAAAATTAGCACAATTCACAAAAGAAGCAAGTATTTCATAAAAATGCAAATGAAACACAAACTATTCATGATCTACTCAAGCACGTTGATGATATTCAAACAAGAACTAATGCTCTGATACCAATTGAGAGATTCATGTGTTAATATTGAAGTAAACATTACAACAAACATAGAAGTTGGGGTGAATAGGTATGAATGCATTCTAGAGTCGATTTTTTAGATTTCAAAAAATTGGTTCCAATTTTAATTTCTCAACACTCTATTTGATTAAAAACATTTCAACTGACTTGATTAAGTAACAAAAAGATGACATTAAGTGAACCTAGTGGTGGAATCTAGATCTAATAGCCTTGATCAAATTTTAGAAAATTCACAAGACGCAAACTAGATCTATGTGATGTGTGTGATCAATTGTGTACAAACTAATATAAAACATACACAAGCGCATAAGACATCGTTTACGAGAAAAAGACCCCACCTAGGGAAAAAAAACCTCGATGCATTACAATTCTCATTTCTAGTTGAATTCTTTTTTTATAAAAGACAAGAAGATACCTCTTACATAATCTCTATCATGTATTTACCTGTGAAGATTTCAACTTCCCCCTGTAGTCAATGAGAATACACCGCAAGCTCCATGTCATGAACGAAGAAGTCCATTCTCTTCCTTGAAGTCACGCCCCACTCCAAATTATCCAATGAGTCAGAATGCCTTAAATTTTAGATCATGGAGTAGAAGATCAGAGAAGTTTAGTACATATAGAAATAATTGACGAAGGGTAGTGTGAATATGAGATTAAATCCACTCTCCATTCTCGAAAAAATACTTAGAATTAAATATAGATAAAAGTTTCAAAACGGTTTTGAAGATCAAGAGAGATTTGATTTGAAGAGAGATAAAAGAGCTCTTAATTTTTTAAAATCTCCCAGAGGAATATTTTAATTAGGTAAATTTCAAATCATAACAAATGGGAGGAAAATTGTCCTTAAATAGATATTTTTCAAAATATGAGGCCGCCGTGTACACAGTACACCTTTTTCATGCACATGTTTCCTCACAGTATGAAATCGTGTCCATAGTCATGCACATAGGGTAAGTTTGTAGCCGTGCGAATGTCGTTGTGCACATGGGCTCAATATAAAGTCATGCAGGTGGTTAAGGCAAAAACACATTTTTATATTGCCTTAACATGTAAAAACTTTTTAAAGTAGTTTAAAAGTTCTCTAAGATTGTTTATAAAAACTAAAACACTTATTCAAACATTTTTAAAAATCCTCAAACATTTTAGAAAATGTAGTGCATGTGTGTGTTATCCATATACAATTCACAACTACATAAAAAGGATATAAACTTCATTCCAACCTGAAATGTACGAAAGCGTAAGTCTTCAATCAGTGGCATGCAAGATTTTAATGTCTTAAAAGGATAATCTAAGTCTAATCTGAGATAAATGACCCACACCTCACTCATAACGAATCAAGTTGATATGACTTAAAAGACTCACCAACCCAAATTTTTTTGTCACGAGAATCTAGTTAAGTAATATTAATACAAAATTATATTTTTGCAAACTATCAAACCACATAATTTGTGACCTCCTCACCATAGCAGAAAATTAGTTACAAGTACCAGTATCTATGGTATCCACGATACCTACTGGATAAGGGAGTATTCGGAATGCAAGGGCTTCAAAAAACTATGGAACATATTGATAAGTTTGGAGGATTACTATTAGGGGTTTGAGGTCCTAATAGAACTTATGAAAGATATGGTAGTGTCATATTTCATCTCCTATGATAATGTCTCTATGAATAGGGTTTATAAGGACATTTTTACACTCCCTAAATGTAAAAATGGACATTTTTGGGAAATGGGAGGAATTGATTACGAGGAGAATATTGGAAAATGGACATTTTTGGGAAATGGGAGGAACTCATTATGAGGAGAATGTTTTTTTATTGCTGAGAGGGGTATTTTCCAATGGTGAGGTTAGGGCCCTTTTATAGTGGTTTTAGGGTTAAGGGGGATGTCGATTGGCATGGTTCCTAGCCTGCCTATTGACATAGGGTTTGCCTTATCGGGAAAGGAAAAATACACCTCGTCGATAGACAAGGTGTTTGTGGTGCCCATAGGTAGTCCGGAAC
Organism: Sambucus nigra; assembly: GCA_949130495.1. Lineage (NCBI taxonomy): Eukaryota > Viridiplantae > Streptophyta > Magnoliopsida > Dipsacales > Adoxaceae > Sambucus > Sambucus nigra. The sequence goes on along the minus strand of OX422213.1, from coordinate 163,119,579 downwards.
TGATTTTTTGGAAAAATAGGGCATAAAATGAAAATCGTAAGTCCGAATAGCACACAATCCGGACCGTTAGAAAGAGAATTAAGATCCCTTTATTAATCTATTGAGACTCTCTAGGGTTTGAGATTTTACCAATGTCAAACGAAGCTAAAAAATGCCTGATGGTCTCTAGATGAGAGGTTTTCAAAGGAAAATAGCTCGTTTCCCTGAACCGTAAATCTAATCATGCACGGGACAAAATGTTGGAAAGGAAATTTAGTTCCTTTCAAGATTTCATTGGGCTCTACTCAGGTCGAAGAGCTTACTAAGTTTAAATGAGGCTCGAAAGTGCTCGATGAACGTTTGGAGTAAATTTCCTTTCCAACATTTTGCACGGGATGTACCGCTGGAAAGGGGATTCAAAGACCTCCAACAGTCCGCTGGAAAGGGGATTCAAAGCCCTTCGAATATTCATTGAGCTTTACTCAGTTTAAATAGTTGACCAGTGTCAAATGGGGCTCAGGAGTGCCCAATAAATATTCTCTAGATCAGTACTTGGAGTGAAATGGATTGTTTATGCTGATTATGAGGCCGTTTCACGCATGGGATGGACTGTTGGAGAGGGGATTCAGAGATTTTTGAGGTTTCATTCATCTTTGGTCAAGTTGGAGAGTTTACTAGAGTCAAAGTATGAATCGGGAGTGCCCGATAGTCTCTATATCGGTACTAAGAGTTTGACAAAGGGTGGATTTAGAGAACTAAGGAGGTGCTTAGTGGTAATAGGATGGGGCGTCTATAGAGCCCCCCGACGAGTAAGCTTATAACAAGTGAAGGCCATCGAAAGATATACACCACACTGATGTTGGAAAAGAATATTGTCTATTTTCAGGACCTAGAGGAAGGAGGTGACCAATTAAGAGGAGTGAGGTCAATTTTTAGGACCTAAGGAGAGTTATGGTCGATTCTGAGGACCTAAAGATTACTAATTATGTGTGTTGAGGTCAATTATGAGGACCTAAAGAGTGAGACAATCGATTTGAAGAGTCGAGATTAATTCTGCGTACATTAATACGTAGCGACTGATTTTACAGGTCGTGGTCAATTCTACAGACTTAAAGTTGTAGCTACCGATTCTGCGAGCAGAGGTCAATTTTACGAACCTAAAGATATTGACACCGATTCTGCAGGTTGAGATCAATTATGTGGACCTAAAGTTGTAATCACCAATTTTGGAGGTTGAGGTCAATTCTGAGAGACTTAAGTTGTATCGACCAACTATGTAGGTATTGAGTTATGATGACTGATTTTGTACTTATTGAGTTGTGATGATTGATTCTACGAGTTTTAAGTTATAATGACCGATTCTACTAGTCTTGAATAGTGACGATCGATTCTACGGGCCGAGGTCAATTCTGAGGACCTAAGGAGTAAAATAATCGACTATATGGGTCGAGGTCAATTTTGGGAACCTCTAAGAAGGATGACCAATTCTATGGGCCTAAGGAGTAAGATAATCGATTATGCGAGTCGACATCAATTCTATGGACCTTTAAGAGGGATTACCAATTCAGTGGGTACAGGTCAATTATGTGAACATTGAGTTGTATTAATCGATTCTGTGGGCCGAGGTCAATTATGCAGACCTAAAGCCGCAGCGACTAATTTTGCAGGTCGAGATCAATTTTGCGAACCTTGAGATATAGCGATCGATTTTACGGATCGAGGTTGATTCTGCGAACCTTGAGTTATGATGAAAAATTCAGCGAGTCGGGGTTAATTTTGCAAACCTTTAAGAGAGTTAAGGTTTTGGGGGAGTAGTTTTACGATGGAATGTGTTGACTTGCGATTCCACTGGGGAAGGTGCTTTAGGTTTGGGTGCATGCGCACTCTTGGCTCCCCTAGAGAGTATGTTAGTAATAAGATAGCGTAGTTGATCCTCCTGGGGAATTTTTAGAAAGTTTGTAAGGGGCTTAGTTCTCCAACGATAGTTTTTCCTGAAAAAGTAATTTTTTTTTATTTTTCAGGCATTTTATAGGAATTTTTGGGGTAATTTTTTAATTATTTCTCATTTTTAGGACAAAATTTAGAGGGCGTTGCCGATAGGTAGGTCTAGGGATGTGTCTATCGGCATAGGGCACGGACTCCTAGGCTTTTCAGGGAAGAGGGAAAGACACTTTCGACAAGCAAGGTTAGGTGGTTGCCGATCGGCAATCCCCTTAGCCTATGTGACACCCCGCCTAATTAAATACCGGGCGATCACTCCTTTATTAAATTAAATCAAGGTAAACAGTTGGTTCATTCTCAGCATCACTGTGGATAAAAATAATTTTTCCAATTTAACACCCTAAATAATTAAGCTAAGTGTCAAAAACATTTTTTTATACGAACTTCCAAATTTTAATTAAAGAAAAGATTTTTATTAATTCAAAACCACATTTCTACAATAGAGAATCATACCACGAAATTTAACTAAAACCATACATTCACCAAACGAATGTCAATAATATAAAACTAAAATCATAAACCATCCTGAAACAAATCCCATAAACAATACTGGAATAACTGAAATATAAAAATCTCCAACAATAAATGAAATGATGAAAAGGGCGACACGTGCCCCATAAATGAGAGTAATGAGAGTGGAGTCAATGTCGGAAGCCGTCTACTCAAGGGACCTGCAACTCCCACCTAAGCTGCAGCTCGTTCTTCTCAAAGAATCCTAAGCAAGACGCCCCTGTGGCTGGGCACCTGAAAATATACATATATATACACAAGAGAGAGAGAGAAAAGGAAACGGGTCAGGGCCCGAAAGTGTGTTTGATTTTAAAATACATTAAGCAAGTATTTAAATTGATACAGGCCAATGCAACATCATATTAGTTCGTCTCTCTCTTGAGAATTACTCACCTCTCTTCTAATGTGCACTCCTATCGTACTAACCTTCCCAATGGTTCGTTTATCTTAACTTACTCATATGTTTTCAAAACTGAACGATGACAATGTTATAAAAAGGTTACTTTCAATTTGTAGTATTCCTCTCGTTTTTAGCTTCATTAAATTATAAGATTTCCCCGTGCCTTTTCATTTTTTTTTTCACAAAACAAGTATTTAATAATTTGAATCAACAACCATGTTCTACTTATCAAATCACAGTAGGCAGTTCAAAGTTTATAACCTTATATATATATTAACTACTTGAATAAATATATATATATATAATGGCACCCCAACTAAACTATGGTGCGGGCATACTCTGCTATCCAATCCCCGTATCGCTCACATAAAGGGAAGTACAAGTTCGGAATCACTCTCGAACTGTATTAACATATACAAAACAACGTTGAGGCGAAGCATAGATTCCAAGTCCAAGAGGTCAGTACATACCCACACGTCTCTTAGGACCGTCCGACTATCAATTTAATAGCCCGTACCTAGGATCTCTATCTTCTAGGGTACGATTCAATATCCCCATAAAGCAACACAGGATACGATCGTCCCAGCGCGGTAACCTCAGGGATAGCAAGTAGCGCGGGTACGTTTTTCACATGTATATAATATATGTACACACATTCATATAAATAGACCAATTTTATCGTATTAATATAGGTCACTCTCATTACCCATAATTACAACCTTTGTCCTAAATTTCACCTTATTAGTATAACGTATAAGGTTTCGCCTCTAACCTTAATTCGAAGGGGTTTTCTCACTAGTTATGGGACACTCGTGGGTTCTATCCATCCAAGTAATATATTCAGTAGGTAGACGTATATTCACTAACGTAGGTATTCGTTGAATTCTCTCACTTGAAATACGTAGTTCGTCGTTCCTTAATTAACTATTCCTTAAACCCAATTATCATTTCATAATAAAGTTCTCAACACTTAATCATATGTCCTACTGGTCTCTCTTATATCCCAAAACATTTTATTTGAAATGCCCAAGAATTCTTTCATGATAAATTAATTCAACTAATTAAACAAGGGAAATAATAGGCTGCCAGGAAGGGTCGATCGATCGACTACTGGGGTTCGATCGATCGAACCTTCGATCGATCGACGCTATAGGGTCGATCGATCGATCAAACAGGTATTTCGATTTCTGCAGAAGTGCAGTTACGGGTTTAACTAATATTCTTCATTCAAATCCATAATTTCCAACACTAATCGTCCCAAAACTTATACTACAATCATGGTAATATATTTCCAGATGTTTCTAACGTTAAGCATGCATATAACCATCATTAAACATGATTAAACAACCTAAAATCTCATCTAATCATCAAGAACCCTAAGTTTTCTTAATCTTTTGTTCTAATCAGTTTTCTCCAGAATTTTCTTCTACAATAACATCAAAAATTCGTAGGTTTATCATCTACATTACATAAGACTTCCAGAATATAATTTTAATCTTGTCTACATGCAAATTCCTATCACAAAGTGGGGTTTTCTTCCATAAATTATACTCCTAATCATTCCTACACTAACATGATTATTGCACCAACGAAAATACGCAAGTTAAACACTTGCCTAGAATTTCAGAGGTCTGGTTTCCTGCTGATATTGGTGTGGTTGCGCTCTCCTCCTCGCGATCTACGCGTTGGTGGTGACGGTGGTGCAAAAGGTGGTGTTTTTGGCCTTGAATCACCTAGCAAGGTCTCTCCTCTCTTCTCCACTAGCCGTCTTAGGGTTCTGAATGATCTAACCCTAAAAGGCTGACTTAAATGGCTGCTAAGGATGGCTGAAATTCGTGGGTTTAATTACCCTAGTTTGTAAAATGACCAAAACGCCCTCCCGGGTCACTAATTAAGCCTAAAAACATCCCGAGACCCAAACTAAACCCCCGGGTACACTTTTCTGACTATCTCGACCCTTCCGGACGCGTTGGCACACTCAAAACGACCATACGGACAACTCATAAAATATTTACTTTTATATCTCAATAATTAGTCCCGACGCGGCACGGGCGCGTCCCGACTAAAATTACCAAAATTGTCATTTTCATTCACTCGTGACATTTACCATATATTACTATGCTCCTAAGTAATATTCAACAATTTCATATTATTACTAACTCACGTCACGTTAATAATTATAACATAATTAATTTCCGAATTTTTATTAAATAAATCCCCAAATTAATTATAGCATAAAAATACGGGGTATTACATACTTCCCCCCTAATAACGGAATTTCGTCCCGAAATTCGGAAAATAAGGCATACCTGGTAAAACAACTCTGGATATCTCTCACACATATCTGCCTCACGCTCCCAAGTTGATTCCTCCACATTATGATGTTCCCACTGGACCCGCACTAGTGGAACTATCTTCGACCTCAATCTCCTCTCACTGTAGTCTAGAATAGCCACCGGTCTCTCCTCGTAAGAGCTATCCGACTGCAAGTCAATCTCATCTATCGCAATGTGAGTATGGGCCATATCATCCCGAAGGTATCGTCTCAACGACGAGATGTGGAATACATCGTGGATGCGATGTAAATGTTCTGGCAAACCCAACCTGTATGCTACTGGCCCAATTCTCTCGATGATGGGAAATGGTCCTACGTACCTCGGAGCCAACTTTCCCTTCTTCCCGAACCTCATCACTCCTTTAATAGGAGATACACGCAACAACACTTGATCTCCCACATTAAACTCCCGGAAGAATCATTTCGCATCGGCGTAGCTCTTCTGTCTGTCTTGGGCTACCCGAATACGACTCCTGATTATCTCAATCCTCGCGGAGGTCTCCTGGATCACTTCTGGTCCTAATAACTTGTTGTCCCCCACCTCGAGCCAACAGGTTGGAGAGCGACAAGGCCTGCCGTACAAAGCCTCAAATGGAGCCATGCCAATCGTAAACTGATAGGAGTTATTATAAGCAAACTCGACCAGTGGAAGATGTGGCTCCCAACCTCCCCCGAAATCGAGGATACACATGCGTAGCATATCTTCCAACATCTGATTAGTACGCTCTGTCTGTCCATCTGTCTATGGGTGGTAAGCTGAACTCAGTCTCAACTCTGTACCCATAGCCTCCTGAAAGCTTTCCCAGAAACGCGACACAAAAATCTTGTCTCTATCTGACACAATATTCAGGGGCACCCCATGTAATCTGACAATCTCAGCGATGAACAACTGGGCATACTGACCCGTGGTATAATCTATCCTTACTGGCAGAAAATGAGCCACCTTGGTCAGACGGTCTACAATCACCCAGATAGAATCGTGGCCTCGCTGTGATGTAGGCAACCCTGTAATGAAGTCCATGGAAATACTTTCCCACTTCCACGCAGGTACTTCCAACGGCTGAAGTAATCCCGACGGTTTCTGGTGGTCCACCTTCACCAGCTGGCAAGTAGAACATTTGGACACAAATTCAGCGATGTCCTTCTTCATCCCACTTCGCCAGTACTGACGTCTCATATCCTGGTACATCTTATCGCCTCTCGGATGTACTGCAAATCGGGACCCATGAGAATGAGTCATTACCTCATGACGTAGCTCTGCTCCTTCTGGAACCACTAGTCTCCCATTAAACCGCAACCCTCCATCCGAACTAACAGAATAGGACTCAGCACCCTCGGCTAGAAGTCGTACAATCTGCTCCTGATAAAACGGATCTGTGGTCTGTGCCTGTATCACCCTCGTAACAATCTCGGGTGTGACTGTCATCACGGATATGAAAGAACGTGCTACCGCGTCCTGGTGACCCAACTCCTTCCATTTTGCTTTCCAGATGTCCGCTACATCGTCAACCGGTCTACGACTCAACGCATCAGCAACTACGTTGGCTTTCCCCGGATGATACTGTATATCGAACTGGTAATCTTTCACAAACTCTAACCATCTGCGCTGACGCATATTCAGCTCTCGCTGAGTGAACAGGTACTGCAGTGACTTATGGTCTGTGAACAAACGGAATTTCTCGCCCAATAAATAGTGCCTCCAAATTCTCAATGCAAAGACGACCGCAGCTAACTCCAGGTCGTGGGTGGGGTAGTTCTTCTCATGCGGCTTAAGCTTGCGGGAAGCAAAAGCTATAGCCTTCTCTTCCTGCTGAAGTACTCCCCCAAGTCCTTGTAAGGACGCATCTGTGTAAACCAGGTACTCTACACCCGGCTTCTGTAAAACAAGGACTAGTGCCGAAGTAAGCTTGTCCTTCAGCTCGTCGAAAGCCAACTGACAAGAGTCATCCCAAACATATGGTACCCCCTTGCGAGTCAGATTCGTCAATGGACCCGCTATTTTGGAGAATCCCCGAATGAACCTCCTGTAGTATCCGGCTAACCCCAAGAAACTACATACTTCCGTCGGTGTCGTGGGCTGCCCCCACTCCCTCACCGCTGACACCTTGCTCGGGTCAACTGCTATCCCCTGTTCAGAAACAACATGGCCCAAGAATTGTACCTCTCGCAACCAGAATCCACACTTCTCGTACTTAGCATACAACTGATGCTCTCGTAGGGTCTGGAGAACCTGCCTCAAGTGTTCGGCATGCTCCTCCTCGGAGTGTGAATATATCAAGATATCATCTATGAAGACGATGACGAACTGATCCAAGAACTCTCTGAACACTCGGTTCATCAAGTCCATGAAAACAGCTGGGGCATTTGTGAGTCCGAACGGCATCACCCTGAACTCATAGGACCCATATCTCGACAAGAAGGCAGTCTTCGAAACATCCTGCTCTCTAATCCGTAACTGATGGTACCCCGACCTCAGATCTATCTTCGAAAAGAAAGTTGCTCCCCTTAACTGGTCGAACAGATCATCGATTCGAGGCAACGGATACTTGTTCCGTATCGTGACCTTGTTCAACTCCTGGTAGTCCACACACAATCTCAGTGAGCCATCTCTCTTATTCACAAATAAGACTGGAGCGCCCCACGGTGAGGTACTCCTACGAATGAAACCCTCACCTAATAGCTGCTCAATCTGATCTCGTAGCTCTCGCATCTCTGCCGGAGCCATACGGTACGGTGCGCGTGCTATAGGTCTCGTATCCGGCAATAAGTCTATAACGAAGTCTATCTCACGACTGGGCGGTAGGCCTGGTATCTCCTGAAACACATCGGAATACTCCCTAACAACTGGGATCGAATCCAAAGGAATCACAACCTCCTTAGAGGTATCCTCCTCAATGTAATATAAATGAGCGGTCGAACCCCCCTCTGGGCGAGGCATCGCCACTATAAACATCTCTTGCCCCGGAATAGAAAAAACAATGCTCCCACCGAAGCAATCAATCATGGCTCTATAAGATGCGAGCCAATCCATACCAATAATCACGTCATGCTCGTGCATGTCTAAGACTAGCATATCTGCAGGCAATACCAAGCCACCAATCTCTACCCCTACTCCCCGGCATATAAAGAATATAAGCGACCCACTCCCCAATGGTGAGTCGACACACGTCATGGTGCTCTCTGCTGTGGCTAACAATCCTAAGGACTTCACAAAATACGTAGCTATAAAACAGTGCGTTGACCCCGTATCAAACAAAACTTTACCCATAGTACCATGGATAGGAAACATACCCTCAATCGCGGGTGGTGCCTGTGGAGCTGCTGCCTGGTGGACGTTATAGACACGTCCGTACTGCAATTGCCCCTGCTGCACTGGGGCTGCTGGAATGGCTGGTAGGGCTGGCATCTGGGCTGGAGATGGAAGGGCAGGTGGAAAGAGTGGTCTCTGCGGCTTATTACGGGCTCCCTGCTGCTGTGAGGTCCTATCGCCCTCTGGGCAATCCTGACGCTTATGGCCGTGCTTGCCACACACAAAACACCGGCCTCTGAAATTACCTCCCCTCTGTCCCTGCTGACCACGGCCCTGCTGGCCGTTACCTCCACGCCATTGGCCCTGTTGGCCCTGATGTGCACGCTGTTGGCCTTGCTGGCCCTGCTGTTGACCCTGCGGTCGGTGTTGGCCCTGCTGGCCCTGCTGATTAGGCTGACCCTGATGGCCCTGCCTGAATCCCCCGAATCCCTGCCTAGAATCACCTGAACGTAATCGCTTAGCAGGGTCCCCCTGATGGGAACTCTGCTCGTGCTGACGAGTCTGTCCCTGAGTTGGTGCCCCACTGGCACTATTACCCCCGGTCCTGCCCTGCTGGCTGGACTCTCCTGCTCTCTTGCTTCCCTGAAGATGGAAGCGGTGATCCTGGCAATGTAGTAGCGCTGCATTGAGTACGTCAGTGAAAGTACTCAGGGATAGATTCCCAATAAGGTGCTGACGGATCCTCCAAGCTAACCCGTCGACGAACAGCAAAATTTTCTTGCTCTCAGTGGGTGCCTCATCCGGCACAATAGTGAGAAGTCTCGTGAACTCCTCCTCATACTCGGCTACAGTAAGGTTCTCCTGCTTCAGATTTAGCAATTTCTGCCTCATCTCAGTCTGCACTGCGGGTGGAAAGTACTTGTGGTCAAATCGCTCCCAGAACATCTGAATAGGGATCGTGTCCCTCTCCTCCAAAGTAGTAGTGGACTCCCACCAGTTTAAAAGAGGCCAATAGCTTCTTCTGCACTTCGGTGCACTCATACATACGGAGGTTCCACTGGATGCCCTTCTTCCATTGGCTGACAGTAATAATATCGGAGCTACCAGAAAACTCAGGGGGATGTGCTTTCTGAAAAGCATCCCGAACCCTCTCCCATGCAGATGGAAGCTGTGCTGGTACTGGCGCCACTGCCTGGACCTGTAGTGGAGCCTGCTGAATCACCGTTATCGCGGCATTTACCGCCTGAGCAACGATGGCGGCTACCTCATTCGCATTCATAGTGCCTGGTGCCGGAGCTGCTGGCTGGTCGGCTTGGGCACGCCTATCTTTCGGAGCACGTCTCGGAGGCATCTGAAACGTGAACAAGTTTATTAGTCTACAGTTATCAACAAATCTCTAATAGCTAAAGACTTAAACGTAAAAGCAAGAATACAACAGTCCTAAAAATAGGGTTCTATGGCAAGCAACGTTAAGCTGAAAGCGAAATAAGCCGTACATATCCTATGGACACTAGAACCTGATGCTCTGATACCACCTGTGACACCCCGCCTAATTAAATACCGGGCGATCACTCCATTATTAAATTAAATCAAGGTAAACAGTTGGTTCATTCTCAGCATCACTGTCGATAAAAATAATTTTTCCAATTTAACACCCTAAATAATTAAGCTAAGTGTCAAAAACATTTTTTTATACGAACTTCCAAATTTTAATTAAAGAAAAGATTTTTATTAATTCAAAACCACATTTCTACAATAGAGAATCATACCACGAAATTTCAATAAAACCATACATTCACCAAACGAATGTCAATAATATAAAACTAAAATCATAAACCATCCTGAAACAAATCCCATAAACAATACTGGAATAACTGAAATATAAAAATCTCCAACAATAAATGAAATGATGAAAAGGGCGACATGTGCCCCATAAATGAGAGTAATGAGAGTGGAGTCAATGTCAGAAGCCGTCTACTCAAGGGACCTATAGCTCCCACCTAAGCTGCAGCTCGTTCTTCTCAAAGAATCCTAAGCAAGACGCCCCTGTGGCTGGGCACCTGAAAATATACATATATATACACAAGAGAGAGAGAGAAAAGGAAACGGGTCAGGGCCCGAAAGTGTGTTTGATTTTAAAATACGTTAAGCAAGTATTTAAATTGATACAGGCTAATGCAACATCATATTAGTTCGTCTCTCTCTTGAGAATTACTCACCTCTCTTCTAATGTGCACTCCTATCGTACTAACCTTCCCAATGGTTCGTTTATCTTAACTTACTCATATGTTTTCAAAACTGAAAGATGACAATGTTATAAAAAGGTTAGTTTCAATTTGTAGTATTCCTCTCGTTTTTAGCTTCATTAAATTATAAGATTTCCCCGTGCCTTTTCATTTTTTTTCACAAAACAAGTATTTAATAATTTGAATCAACAACCATGTTCTACTTATCAAATCACAGTAGGCAGTTCAAAGTTTATAACCTTATATATATATTAACTACTCGAATAAATATATATATATAATGGCACCCCAACTAAACTATGGTGCGGGCATACTCTGCTATCCAATCCCCGTAACGCTCACATAAAGGGAAGTACAAGTTCGGAATCACTCTCGAACTGTATTAACATATACAAAACAACGTTGAGGCGAAGCATAGATTCCAAGTCCAAGAGGTCAGTACATACCCACACGTCTCTTAGGACCGTCCGACTATCAATTTAATAGCCCGTACCTAGGATCTCTATCTTCTAGGGTACGATTCAATATCCCCATAAAGCAACACAGGATACGATCGTCCCAGCGCGGTAACCTCAGGGATAGCAAGTAGCGCGGGTACGTTTTTCACATGTATATAATATATGTACACACATTCATATAAATAGACCAATTTTATCGTATTAATATAGGTCACTCTCATTACCCATAATTACAACCTTTGTCCTAAATTTCACCTTATTAGTATAACGTATAAGGTTTCGCCTCTAACCTTAATTAGAAGGGGTTTTCTCACTAGTTATGGAACACTCGTGGGTTCTATCCATCCAAGTAATATATTCAGTAGGTAGACGTCTATTCACTAACGTAGGTATTCGTTGAATTATCTCATTTGAAATACGTAGTTCGTCGTTCCTTAATTAACTATTCCTTAAACCCAATTATCATTTCATAATAAAGTTCTCAACACTTAATCATATGTCCTACTGGTCTCTCTTATATCCCAAAACATTTTATTTGAAATGCCCAAGAATTCTTTCATGATAAATTAATTCAACTAATTAAACAAGGGAAATAATAGGCTTCCAGGAAGGGTCGATCGATCGACTACTGGGGTTCGATCGATCGAACCTTCGATCGATCGACGCTATAGGGTCGATCGATCGATCAAACAGGTATTTCGATTTCTGCAGAAGTGCAGTTACGGGTTTAACTAATATTCTTCATTCAAATCCATAATTTCCAACACTAATCGTCCCAAAAATTATACTACAATCATGGTAATATATTTCCAGATGTTTCTAACGTTAAGCATGCATATAACCATCATTAAACATGATTAAACAACCTAAAATCTCATCTAATCATCAAGAACCCTAAGTTTTCTTAATCTTTTGTTCTAATCAGTTTTCTCCAGAATTTTCTTCTACAATAACATCAAAAATTCGTAGGTTTATCATCTACATTACATAAGACTTCCAGAATATAATTTTAATCTTGTCTACATGCAAATTCCTATCACAAAGTGGGGTTTTCTTCCATAAATTATACTCCTAATCATTCCTACACTAACATGATTATTGCACCAACGAAAATACGCAAGTTAAACACTTGCCTGGAATTTCAGAGGTCTGGTTTCCTGCTGATATTGGTGTGGTTGCGTTCTCCTCCTCGCGATCTACGCGTTGGTGGTGACGGTGGTGCAAAAGGTGGTGTTTTTGGCCTTGAATCACCTAGCAAGGTCTCTCCTCTCTTCTCCACTAGCCGTATTAGGGTTCTGAATGATCTAACCCTAAAAGGCTGACTTAAATGGCTGCTAAGGATGGCTGAAATTCGTGGGTTTAATTACCCTAGTTTGTAAAATGACCAAAACGCCCTCCCGGGTCACTAATTAAGCCTAAAAACATCCCGAGACCCAAACTAAACCCCCGGGTACACTTTTCTGACTATCTCGACCCTTACGGACGCGTTGGCGCACTCAAAACGACCATATGGACAACTCATAAAATATTTACTTTTATATCTCAATAATTAGTCCCGACGCGACACGGGCGCGTCCCGACTAAAATTACCAAAATTGTCATTTTCATTCACTCGTGACATTTACCATATATTACTATGCTCCTAAGTAATATTCAACAATTTCATATTATTACTAACTCACGTCACGTTAATAATTATAACATAATTAATTTTCGGATTTTTATTAAATAAATCCCCAAATTAATTATAGCATAAAAATACGGGGTATTACAGCCTACACCTCCTCATTTTTCATAACTTCAAGTAATTGATTCTCTTGCTTTCTATCTCTAAAAGTCATTATCGAGTCCTTTCTTCCTCAAAATTTCAAATGGCGGGTACTTATTGTAATGTTAACAACGAGTGAGTTATTATCGATGACTGGGTAGGCCTGGAATGTCTAGTTGTGGTATCGCTTGCATTGCGCAATGAGAATGCCTACGACTCCTTTGGGTCGGTGATTGATTGGAGGGATTGGTTATAAAATCTTGTGCATCACCGTTTGGCAAGGGTGAAGAATCTTAATAACTGTATGAGTATTTATCTTTTGGTTTTCCAATTCCTGCTTTTTTTTGTTCTGGGACTAATGAAGGGCTTTTCTTGGTTTCTTACAAAATGATATAGCTTTTTTGAGCATTTGGTCCCGGGGGTGACTAGGTTGAAGGATTTATGGGATCGTCATCCTAGGGAGGTGCGACGGATGGTGTCGTATATTTGATTTAACACATTAGCGGGTGTATTGGATGAGACATCGCGCTCTTTAGCAGTATTATGCGCTCTTGGCAATAGCTGGTCGTTTCCATATGTTCCATATAGGGATTGGGGAGATGACCGTTACTCCCTTGGACATCCATCAGCTGACAAGGCTATATTGTTAGGGGCATCATATTATGGTGGACATTAATTTACGAGTCACAGAGGAGGTGGTGCGGGCTACTCTGGGCAACAATTGTAGAATCGTGTCAGGAGATTTTATCCGTATTTCTGCATTGAGGGATACTCTACTGAAAAGGTTGATTGATGAGACGTATGTGAGGTAAGTGATACATACAACCCATTTGTTTATTTTCTTTTTCTAGGAGGTCTTATGGTGGCAATGTCGTCCATGTCTAGTTTTTCCCATTTTTGTGGATCATTTCGGACATCCATTTGTATGATTGTGGGAGCTTCACTCTGGACTCCCATTAAAATTCTTTACATGAATTTAGTCAATGCTGCCAGCAAAAATTTATAGGACCCACATACCTTATAGTGGTAATCTTTAAGTTTAAATTTCCTTTTGATTCTTTGTAGTCCTTTATTGCTTTTTTCTTTTTTTATTTTTTATTTTTATCATCTTGCAAACTTGGTTTGTTTAGGTGATATGGATCAATGTGGGGTTGATCTCCTTAAAGGAGAGTGAGTTGAGGGACTTCTACAAGATGCGTAGGTGGAGGAAGTGGAATAGGCTTTTGAACCAATCCTTGGCTCTGAAGGATGTGCAGGCGGTGCTAAACTCTGTTACCCAGATTATACTAAAGAGGGGGGGGGGGTGAATTGAGTTTTTACAAACTTTAAGTCAAATTAAGATTTTAGTAAAATATTAAATTTGAATCACTTAAACAAATTTCAGATTAATAAAATTATAAAGAATAAATTTAACAAAATCAAATAAATACAACCAACTAATATAAGCAACTAGAAATTCGGATTTTAACACTCTAGGAATATTAAATTAATTTTCGTATTTAATATTAAGTGATATTCTGAAATTAATTATTTAATTCAAAAATAATTATTTTAACCTTAAAATTAATTTAGTCAAATTTCGGAATTAATTTATTTGCAAGATAGTGTGCTGAAAATATTAACTCAAGCAAGCATGTGCAAATAAATAAATAAAAGTGAGGAAAATAAATGACACCGAAATTTAACGTGGTTCGGCCAAATCTCGGCCTACATCCACGCGCCTAGAGCCCCTGTCTCCTTTGCGCTTCACTAAACCTGATCCACTTGCGGGTAGGATCAAACCATCGCGTACAACTGTTTGCAAGCTAACTCCGAGCTTCAAACCCCGTGCCCCACTTACGGGTAGGAACCAATTACCGGTACAAACCGAAGCTTCAACAAAGCTTCACAACAAATATGAATTTTTGTAGAACAAGGTAAAATACTGAAACTCCTTAAAATACAATTTGTAATCTGAGTTTCTCCTTCTTCAATGAGACTTCAATAAATGATGTTGAAGTAGGCACAAGTCTTCTTCTTCATTGATTGAGCAGATGATAAAATTTATTGCTCTCTTGAATGTGTAGCTGAGTAGTAAAATAAATGCTCTCAATAATATTTCAAGTCTTGATCATATTCTCATTCAAGTCTTGATCATATTCTCATTCAAGTGTTAATCATATTCTCATTCAAGTGTGTTTTTCTTCAATGCAGCTCTTCAAGCTTTAAATGTGTCTTCCAAAAACTAGCTGTTAGACACATGCATTTTGAGCATTAAATGCTCCAGATTTGGCTGAGATGAGATAGCTGAAAATCATTTCCAAATCTGATATGCAAATCTTCATCTTTATCTTCTCCATAAAAATATAGCTGTTGTAGCATGGAAAAAGATATCTGAAAATGTATGACATGTGAAAATGGCTTGATAGATAACCCATATATTATCTGCAAAAAGATTGTTAGTCTAAGAGATAAAATACACATCTGATATGTAAATGTGAAACCATTGTGTAAAGAATATAACTCGTGTGTTAAGGACATTTTTCTGTCAAGAAAATAAGTGGGACAATGTAAGTAACTGATTTTGTTTAAATGCATGTCTCGAGAAAAACTGAAGATAATATCATAGGAGATTTGTGATATTATTTTTAATAAGGACAAGGCACAGCTCAAAAGATGGGCTAATGAACAGTCCTGGGAAATATAACCCACATCAGTTCTTGTGGCAAGTGAACTGACACATGTACAACTCAGTCATAGGTTTCCAAGGAAATATATATGTAAATATATATATATAAGGTATATATATATATATATTGTACAAAGAAAAATATTTCTCGAACTGATATATATATATAAAATTTCCGAACTGATATATATATATATAAAAGAAATTCCTGAGCTCATATATAAAAGAATCCAAACTCACTTTTCAGGCCAATGATGGCGTAGTCTAACGCTAGACAGAGTGTGTGGGTGGCCAAACGAGTTTCAATGCAAATGTCAGGGCATGAACCCATGTCATACGGTCAAGTTAAGTACAAGGGGTCAAAGACTATTAATATATATAAATATAGGGTGTAGAGTATAGCAGTAGATAAGATCATTCAAAACAAATAGCGTGTAGCAGTGGCTGTGAGCAGTAGCTTTTGGAAAGGAGGCGCATGCGTGTAGCAGTGGTCACATCGGATAATAAAAAACGAGACTATGCTTAAAAACTGACGAGACTAGGATGAAACCAAAAGTTATAATGCAACGACGACACATAATATATATATATATATATATATATATATAGCAGAGCAAGTTCCAAAGAACATAAGATACTGACTTGTCTGAGAAGGTACACGCATGGCTCAAGGATAATAAATATCAACTGTACAAGTCGAAAGCAGTAAAAGATATGAAAGAACAAAATAATGTAGCAGGTCTGAAAATAGAAGCCAAACACGGCAATACACTTGAGTCAATGTCAAATCTTAATAGATATTTTATATACATGCATACAGATATTTGGATAAAAAATATGTATGAACTGTAATCACATAAACACCAAGTTAAAAAAATCTTTTAAAGATTGACACACAAAAATAAATATGTTTGGAATCATCAAAATCAATATATTAAGTTAAACTAAAATGTACATTAATTAAACTAAATTAATTAATTAGGGATAAAATACATTTTCGTTAACAATCTCCCCCTTTTTGATGATGACAAACAAGGATTCACATATATTCATAAAATGAAATATTAAGCACAAATAGTGAATCATAAATATTTCTCCGCCTTTGACATTATCAAAAATATTTTTCATATAAATTCAGTGTCACGGATAAAAAAAAGGGCGAAGCTCCCCCTATCAAAAATAATTCGTGCATGGGATTCAACCATAAATCTCAAGGAACATATAAATAACATGAAAATTTTCAATATGCACACAAGTCATCATAAATTTTTCATAGCATGTATTTGAATGTGTAGATAGACAATAATATCATCAAATAATGCATAAGTCACCAAAATGAAAAATAATAAAAGATAAATGATCAACTTTTAAAAATGCATCAATGATAAGTGATACCAATTGTTGTAGTCACACACTAATCGTGCGTTGCACACAATAGTTCCTCGGAACAACTTTTTACGCATAAATAGGAATCACAACTCAATGTTCTCAAATAATGCAAATATGAGAGATATATCAATTAGCTCAATCATCTTTCTCAATAATAAAATTTCAGCGTATAAATTTTGAGTAGGCGCATATCAATTGATGTGTAAATCCTCATGATAGGATAAACTTTTAAGCACACAACATGAAGCATTTCATAACTCGATGTTTTCAAATAATTTGGAATAAAGCACACATGAGTTAGAAGACAGCGGTACACGAATATAACATTTTGCTCAAGTTTTGCCATTTTCAAGATACGAGCTAAAATTCTTGGAATAATCAACTAAAATGCAAAATCCATAACAATATATCAAAGTTATGATCAAGCATTTTTCGAACAAGTAATCAAACAAATTTCAATAAACTTTTATCTCCCCCTAAGGGATACCAATTAAGGCAAATATGCATATAACAAATATGGTGCATCAGTTTTATGAGATAAAATATTATTAAAAAAAAATTGACTTCATAAAATCATTTTTGAAAAGTCTCACAAATGGTATCAATTGTTGATCATGTGGTTTCTCAATTCAAACATACATAACACAAATATTACCAACTTAAAAAAATATTCATCATGAATGTTACAAATATTAACATGTAGCTCATATGACTAATAAATTTTAAAAGGACATTTTCGTTTCAGATTAATATTCAATAAATTTATCAATCTATCCACTATCATTATTCATAAAAAATATATCAAGATGTAATTAAAATATATATGAAATTTTCTTATAAAATAATGATCAAAATCAAATGTGTGATATATCAAAGAAAAAAAAAATATACAAATTTACATGTGGAATCAATCTACACGCTCATGTGTTATAACAAATATTCTATGCATGGAAATATATCAATTATGAAATAAATCATTAATAAACATATGATATTAATTTCAAGAAAGGTGCTCCTTACCACCTTACTAATACCAAAGATATATTCAAGCAACTTCTTTCAAGTGTGGCATTTCCAACATCAGGCAATGATATTTGAAATTTGTAATATGACCAAATCATATGCCTTGAAAATCCACATTCCATCACTAAATGCAACCTACACAACTTTGAAAATTTTCTCTTTTGGTACCCAAAATGTGTTAGTTCCATAGGGGTTAGTATACATCTTAGTTCCTTTTGGAATCCATGCAAATTTTCTTTTTCTAAATTTATATGGACAGAAATCCAAAAAATGTGTGTGTCTACCACAATATGTGCATAGATAGTTAGAATGACTAGATCAAACATCAAATTTCAATAAATTGGAATAAGTCTTTTTCTCATTTCCTTCATCATATCCTATACCATTATTATTAAATCGAATCCTTTGTGTCTCAATAATTTTATGAGAATATTCATTTCCTTTTGTAAAAGTATCTAATGATTTCTTTAAACATTCAATCTCCCTTTTTAACTCAATATTTTCAATTTCAAGAGGAGTATTGACAATAACAGATTTTTCCTTTTTCAAACATTTAATTTCATTTTTCAAAGATTCATTTTCTAATTTCAACTCATCAAAATCATTTGACATATAATCATATTTAGTTGAAACTAATGAATGAGACTTCTTAAGTTTAATATATCTATGTTTAAGTTCTTCAAAGCTTTCACATAATTCATCAAAGACATCTTGTAAAACTTCATAATCATCAACTTCATCATTATCAATATCACTAGAGTTAGGGTTAGAATGTACCTTATTTTCCATATCCATGAAACATAGATGAGCAACTTCATTTTCATTCGAATCTTCATCGGAAGAGCTTGTGTCGGAGTCACTCCATGTTGTGGCTTTCATTGCCTTCTTCCCTTTCTTATATTTTGGACAATTAGGCTTAATGTGTCCAACTTCATAACAATGAAAGCATCTTGGTTCAGATTTGGATTGATGATCATCATTGAACTCTTTTGAAAAATGTTTCTTTCTCCTTTCCTTGGCTTTCTTTTTAGAATTGAGATATTTTTTGAATTTTTTAGCCAATAGGGAAATATCGTCATCATCATCATCTTCACTTTCTACATTTTTGCTTGAAGATTTGAAAGCAATAATTTTGTTTGCTTTAGGTTTCTCTTTTTCAACAAATTCCTTAAGTTCCATCTCATGAGTGATTAAGGAACCTAATAGCTCATCAAGAGAGATATGTCTTTCTCTAATTGCTTCTTTGATTGCTAGCTTCTTTGTCATATAAGCAGATGGTAGCGACCTGAGAATCTTACTCACTAATTCAGAGTCAGTATAAGATTTGCCAAGAGATTTAAGGCCATTAATAATATTAGTGAACCTAGTGAACATATCAGAAATAGATTCATCAGATATCATCTTAAATAACTCATAACTATGAACAAGCATACTAATTTTATCTTCTTTAACTTGACTAGTTCCTTCATATGTGACTTCTAGTCTGTCCCAAATTTCTTTGGCAGATTCACAACAACAAAATCTATTATACTCATTTACATCAAGTGCACAATGCAAAATATTCATAGCTTTAGCATTTATTTGAATTTTTCTAATATCAACTTCATTCCATTCATTTTCTTCTTTGGGGGCATTTTCATTATTAACAACTTTCATGGGGATATTAGGACCATTTATAATAACTCTCCAAGCAGCATAATCATTTGATTGAACAAAATTTTTCATTCTATTTTTCCAAACGCTATCATTATTTCCTGAAAATAAAGGAGGTCTACTTATTAATTGACCCTCACCAAGAGATGAAACATTAAAGTTTGCCATTGATCTTTAACACTAAGATTGTTAAGTAACTGATTTTGTTTAAATGCATGTCTCGAGAAAAACTGAAGATAATATCATAGGAGATTTGTGATATTATTTTTAATAAGGACAAGGCACAGCTCAAAAGATGGGCTAATGAACAGTCCTGGGAAATATAACCCACATCAGTTCTTGTGGCAAGTGAACTGACACATGTACAACTCAGTCATAGGTTTCCAAGGAAATATATATGTAAATATATATATATAAGGTATATATATATATATATTGTACAAAGAAAAATATTTCTCGAACTGATATATATATATATAAAATTTCCGAACTGATATATATATATATAAAAGAAATTCCTGAGCTCATATATAAAAGAATCCAAACTCACTTTTCAGGCCAATGATGGCGTAGTCTAATGCTAGAAAGAGTGTGTGGGTGGCCAAACGAGTTTCAATGCAAATGTCAGGGCATGAACCCATGTCATACGGTCAAGTTAAGTACAAGGGGTCAAAGACTATTAATATATATAAATATAGGGTGTAGAGTATAGCAGTAGATAAGATCATTCAAAACAAATATCGTGTAGCAATGGCTATGAACAGTGGCTTTTGGACAGGAGGCGCATGCGTGTAGCAGTGGTCACATCGGATAATAAAAAACGAGACTATGCTTAAAAACTGACGACACTAGGATGAAACCGAAAGTTATAATGCAGAGACGACACATAATATATATATATATATTGCAAAGCAAGTTCCAAAGAACATAAGATACTGACTTGTCTGAGAAGGTACACGCACACTTAAGTCAATCTCAAATCTTAACAGATATTGTATATACATGCATACAGATATTTGGATAAAAAAATATGTATGAACTGTAATCACATAAAGACCAAGTTAAAAATTTTTTTTAAAGATTCACACACAAAAATAAATATGTTTGGAATCATCAAAATCAATATATTAAGTTAAACTAAAATGTACATTAATTACACTAAATTAATTAATTAATTAGGGATAAAATACATTTTCGTTAACAAGATCCTTGTTGAGCAACCAAGTTAAGTTTATTAGTTTTTTCTTCTTTTCGAGTTTTTGAAATCTTTATGCTTCTGGGTTGATAATGACTCTTTGTTGGGGATATAGGTGACCTTCTAGCCTTGGAGTTTTCATTCGAGGGTCGTGGGGGTTACGGGCATGCACGCATAGATGAGGCAGCTATTGGCTCATGAGTTTTGGTACGTCTGGTACCTTGGGGAGGGTAGTGCATAAAATTATGGAGGGAGAGTTGGATGTCCCACCATCGGTTCCCTTGTAGTACATGATGCTCGTGAGAAAGATGACGAGTGAGGTTGGGTGGCGAAAATGGAGGGCGAACCCTATACATTCTACACTAATATGATAATGGTTTATGATTAGCTGGATTTTATGACCAGTTGATTGATGCCTTCATGCATATACGATGTGTAGAACATGCCTCCACCCGCCTCTACTTCGGGGAAGGGTACGAGCATACCAATGGCATTGACCGACAACACTAGTGGTGACATAGCTATGGCAGTGGAGGAGGCTCCGATTATTCAGGTAATTCCTCCTTCTTATCACATCATGTTGAGTAGTGGGGAGGTGTTGCAGGTGCCCCACCTCCCTTATGAGCCGGTAGTCGGATTGACGGGTTTTACCGGAGAATGTGTCATGTGCGATACGGATTTAAATAAATGTGTAGACCTACATAAACACGCAGCTTAGAGTCAGTAATGGATTTCACGCAGCGAACCCATATGAACCTCAGTCCAATCTTCAACAAAGATCTACACACATTGAACCTCAATCACCTCAGTCTTCAGGTTTAGGTGTAGAAACACACTCCACAAAGATGAACAATAACAAAGTTTTGTTCTTGGGTTCCAAAAGATTCATAAAAGTAATTGGGAACTTTGTGTGAATAAAAAAGACGTTTGGGACATCAAAAAAATTGAAGTCTTGATGTGCTTGAACTCTCTAAAATGTTTTCTCAAAGAATAAAAAAAGTACACCACCGAAATAGCCTTTTATAGAAATCTAAAAAATCTGAGGCGGTGGAAAATTTATCAGAACTAAACCAGTTTAGTATCAGTTTGGTTCATTTAAAAAAAACGGTCTGGTAAAAACCATGGGTTCGATTCGGTTTTAGTAGAAAAAATTCTTTTATAAGAAATGCCTCGGTTTACTAAATACATTTTAGAAAAAAATTCCAATACTAAAATGAAACTTTTAAGGAACTTAAAAACCCAAATCTTACAAAAGTTATCTAGTAGAGGCAGGTTGTTGAAGAAACCTTGATATTTGGATTTGCCTCGACAACCTTTCTTCGATGGTTGTAGCGATATATGACATACTACCATGTATATGGACTTGAGGAAAATGTCCTTACAAATCTCCTCCTATGTCTATGTCGGTACAAAATAAGAAATCTGAATTATCAATACCCTTCCATGAACCCAAAAATGGAAAAATACAAGTGTAAAGTCTTCAACATTTCTCTTAAACTTTTCAATAATCTTCCACATTAAATATTTCAAATCTTCGATCTTTTCTCATTAGGGTATGCAACATATGATCATCAATATTTGTACCAACACACATGAGACAAAGAAAATACCTTCGTGATGTATCAAGTTTGAAAGGAGTTAAACATAATTCAAAACAAGTATAAAATCTCAAATCTCCCCTATTATAAAAAAACTCCACCATAATTCGTTCTCCCCCTTTTTATTTGACCGAAATAGAGATGGAAACTAATAAACAAAATAAACATGGAGTTGTCACGATAAACAAGTCAAACAAACTACGATCATGTAAAGGTGTAACTCAAAAGCATCCACAAACTATTTTTGATTTCTTACATTTGCATACAAAAATGAAAAAATAATTTTACAAAAATCACGCACCATGAATTTACACTAAGATAACCAAATCATGGAAACAGAATGAATGGGTGTGAACATATTTGATAGGAAAATCAACGTAATCAAACATAACATATGTGGACGATGAATACGTTTACTCCTAACGAATGAATTTCAAAATTGTCCATTGGTGTAAAAAAGTGTTGAATTGAAATGACGTCGGCTCAATCAATCAACACATCAAAGTCAAAAGTGATTCCCACACCAATAACATATAAAACTATGAATGCTTTTTCGAGACGTTGTTAGGGCATGCAAACCTGTTTTTCATTTCTTTCCATCCAATCTCCCTCATAAATAATAATCATTTATTTTTCTTTTGAGGTGATCTAAACTAAATGGCCCATTTTTGCCATATTTATCTTTTTATTGCCCTTTATTTTTTTGGGCTCTTTTAAGCGGTGTATTTCATGATGAGTTAATTTTGAACTCTTATAGCCCCTTCCCATGATTCACTCATCATATTTTGATGCAATTAAATTCCTCACGGTAAACAGTTTTTACATGCACTACTTCCATTGTCAAGTTTTATCGATATGGTTCCTTTTAAAGATAGAATTGAGATGACAACACTCCGGCCAACATGTGATAAACAAGTACAATAAACAAACAAATTCGTGCAAGTGTGCAATAAACCAACTCATGAGTCAAACATGTAGGTAGTAACACTAAATTACATCTCAACGACTCCAAACATTATAAAGCGCGAAAATAAAATGATGAGGCATATCAAAACACTATCAAATCATCACGTGGATATGGAATGAAATTGTGACTCGGTCATCCTAAATGTCCATTCATATACGATGTTAAACAAACTACAAAAAACTTTTTAACTTCTCCAAAAATTTTATAAAAATAAAATCTTTTTGTATTTTTCAAAATTTTTAAAAATAAAAACAAAGACAAAAAAACATACTAGCAATAGGCAAACAATATCATCATGCAAATCAACCTATGCTAGGAAACAAGTCGAAACCTCAACCGTTAGGTGCGGCGTAATTTTCCAAAGGTCGTGACATCTTATGAAAAACCTCCATCAAATCTTGTGAAGACTTGACTAAAAACTTTACATGCTCCCTAATACGTGAAAACTCTCTCGTGTCTTCATCCAGAGCATCAGGTGTGGGTGAGAGTGTGTGAACACATGGAGTAGAAAAACGTGAAACATGACCCAACTTAATACAAAGCTCTCTAAGGTGTCCTATCTTCTTGAAGTGTGTGTAAACATAAACAGGCCTAGGTACACCTCTCTCAAAATTTCTCATATGCACTCTCCTAACAGGTACGAGATGCTTAGGTAGGTCGGATTGAGAGCCATGTGGATCAATAACAAGCTTGGGAACTAGCTCGGGTACTGCATGTGAAATGGATTCACCATCATGACCTATTCCTAAACTCTAACCACTACCCAAAATGGGATTAAGATCATATTTTCTTAGATGTGTTCTCTAAAGTGACTTTAACCTTCAGGGCGTTCTTAAGATCTCTCTCTAATTGTGGCACGCGGGTTATAAGTTCACTTTTTTCCCTATTTAAAGCAATCAACTACTCACTCAAAGAAACCTTCACCTTCTTGGGTTGAGTCGCTTTAGACTTAAACACCTTCGAACTCTATAACTCTCGCTTCAAATCAATCACCTTAAGACCTAGTTCCTTATTCAATTTCTTCATTTTCAAGGTCTTGACATACAAATCTCTAAAATGCTTTTGGAGCTCACTTTCATCTCCACTTTCACACTCACTTTACCCCTCACTCAAAACAGACAAATCATCCTTGAGAGTCTCACAAACACAAGTGTGCTCATCATCATGGGACAAACTAGGTGTGCTCTCGTAACTAGCTAAAAAGGTAACGAATTTCCCATGTGATGACTCATGCCCTGAATCTTTCACCTCTTCCTCACTATCGCTAAGAGTGGCTAGCATGGTAATCTTTTTTACCTTTCTCTTTATCCTAGTGGGATACTCAAATGCTCTATTTCCTCTTCCCTCACACTCAAAACACTTTTCCTCTTCCACTTTCTCACCTTCTTCCTCACCGGTCGCTTTGGGCTCATTTTTATTTTTCTCAGAAAATCTTTTATTGGAAGAATTTTGTTTTGAAAACATGAGAAACTTTTTTAAAAAATTCGCAAACATGGCCATATTAAAATCAGACTCCTCTTCAGACTCGGACTCACAAAAACTCACTTTATTTTTCTTCTTAGACTGGGATTTAAGTGCTATCCCTCTCTCCTTAGGCTTGACAGTGTCAGAAAACATGTCAATCTCATATGTCTGGAGGTCTCCTACCAGATTTTCTAACTTTGTAAGACTCAAATTACCTAAGGTATTCAAAACAGTCACTTTAGGGATAAAACATTTTAGAAGCGATCTTAAAATATTTTTAACCACTTGTCCATCAGGTATAGGCTCATCAAGATTAAACTAGTGTCGATAATAAAGGACAAACGTGCATAAAAGTCATCAAAACACACAGTCTAAGGTATAGCGATAGTCTCAAATTGAGTGGTCAAATTTTGAATTTTAGACTCTTTGAACGTGTTAGTGCCCTCGTGGGTGAGTTGTAAAACATCCCACGCTTCTTTAAACATGATGCATGTCATAATACGTCAGAACTCGTTGAGGGTGGCGTGTCCAAAAATTGCACTAAGCCCATGTGAATTAAAAGTGCTCCACCTAAACTCATCCTCAGTCCAGTCTCACACAGTTTTTAAATTCGTGTCATTATTTTCAATGATAGTGGGGGAAGTCAAGCCTCTTTCACAAATGACCCAAACCCTCTCATCGATTTATTTTAAATGAGATTTCATGCAGGCTTTCCAGAAAGAATATTTAGACCCGTCAAAATTTGGCAACCGATTATATAAGTTTTCATTCGAAAACATTACTACAATTTGTAAAAATATGATTTTTCAAAAAAATCAATATCAGACAAATTTTGCAGAATATCGGAATACTCGATAAATTTGAGTAATCTTCTCTGATACCAATTTGAGAATGTCTCATGTGCGATACTGATTTAAATAAATGCGCAAATTCCAACCACAAACATATATAATTAGGGTCAATTTTTAAACTAAGTTAATTCATCCCCTAAACATACAGCTAAGTGTGTGCGTGTGCTAAACCATCATAAACACAAATATGCTGACTCACAAATTTCAGGAAAATTCTTGAAGACCAAAACCTTTTATTTCACTATGAATTAAGTCGCAATTTACAATCATAATGAAATCTGCTATAAGTTTACCTTAGCAAACCTACATAGACACACAGCCTAGAGTCAGCAATGGATTTCATGCAGCGAACCCACATGAACCGCAGTCCAATATTTAGCAAAGATCCACACGCAATGAACCTTAATGACCTCATTCTTCAGATGTAGAGATGCACTCAACAAAGATGAATAAAGTTTTTTCTTGGGTTCCAAAAGATTCACAAAAGTAATAGGAAATTTTGTGTTCATCAAAAAGATGTTTGGGACATTAAAAAAATTGAAGTCTCGAAGTTTTTGAACTCTCAAAAACTTTTTCCCAAAGTCTTAAAAAAATACACCATCGAAATAGCCTTTTATAGAAATCTAAAAAATCTGAGGCGGTGGAAAATTTATCAAAACAAAATCGGTCTAGTATCAGTTTGGTTCATTTTTAAGAAAAATAAATCGGTCCGGTCAAAACCATGGGTTCGGTTCGGTCTTAGCAGAAAAAAAATACTTTTATAAAAAAATCCTCGGTTTACTCATAACATTTTAGAGAAATTTCCCAACACTAAAATGAAACTTTTAACGAAATTAAAAACCCAAACCTTACCAAACTTATCTAGTAGAGGCAAGTTGTTGAAGAAACCTTGATATTCAGATCTGTCTCGATACTTGAATTTTCTTGAACCTTTCTTCGACGGTTGTAGCGGTATATGACATACTACCATGTATATGGACATAAGGAAAATGTCCTTACATTATTGATGAGGCATTCTGGCCATAGGTATATTTCTTTTATTTCTCTTTAATCACCTATTTCTCACTTTATTTTTCTCGTTATTGACTTGCTCGAATTTTGTTCTTTTTTTGTTCTTTCATCATTGCAGACCGTACGGGTGATGACTACTTGGCTAAAGGATATTAAGGTTTAGATGGCGTCGATGTATGCCTATGTGATGAGGACAAACACCTCTTTCATGGTGCCAACCACATCTAAGGAGAATTTCAGCTTCTGGAGTAGAGAGTCCATCGCTCATCGCATGGGGAAGCGCGTACACTACGGAGGCTGAGGGTTCTCTTTGAGAGGGCTTTTTTAGGTGGGGTCGGGCAGTGTCCCATTGTATCTTTGCTTTTCTTTTTCTTTTTCTTTATCTTGTACTTGCAAGAAAATGTTAATAATGCCAGAGAAGATTATATATGAAAATGCATTTCTTTTGGTATTTTTTCTTGATTTAGTGACTTAATCTACGTGCACTTTAATTTGTTGCTGAGATTTCTCATTTACTAGCAACGACAGAGATAAGTATGGACAAAATGGTTTTGAAAAATGTTTATTTTGTGAAAAGAGGAGTATAAAAAGTAACAACTGGGAGATTCATTTTTTCAAAGTAAGAATTTTTGGAATATGACTTTGTGTAAAAGAGGAAAAATGGATTTTTCTAAAATAGAGGAGGGGTGCCGATTGGCATACGCTTTGCCCTACCTATTGACATAAGAGTCAAGTCAAATAACTCATTTGTCTTTGAATGCACTTTTTGCGTACTTGGAGTACTCCTAAGGCAGAAAAATTAATGAGGTTTTGAATGGTTTGTCCTTTGTGAGGATCTTTAAGTATAAAGAAGGGTTTTGGGGGATGTTTTTACCACCATATATATTTCTTCTCCTGTATCTTTCTTCTTCTTTGCAAATGTCTCTCCCACTATCTGAAGTCTTTTGTAACTATCTTGAAGGCTTAAAGGCCATATGTCACTATAATATTGACTATGACACTTTTAGTCTGCATCGGGTATCTTTATGGCATAACCATGCTATAGAATGGAATCTACAGGAGGCGACGATACAATTCTAGTACCTCAAAGATCACATTTTTTTATTTGACCTAGATGAGGTGTGACCTACTTATGAGGAGTTTTCAGCAATGCTGGGTGTTATCCTAAGTGATAGATATGTCCAACTTTATCCATTCTCCTCAAGAGTCTTTGGCGGAGTTACTTCATATATTTGCTTCAGTGGCTTGGCTATTGGTCCACAGAGCGAATATCACCCTCCCAAGAGTAATAAATTTGGTGCATCAGAGGGAATTTTCTAATGCAGGTTTTGCTGGAGTTGTAGCCTTGGGCCTTACTACGAGGTTTTTGTTAGTTACGGGTGACCTCACAACTAATCCTCAGGTATCCAAGATAGTGGCATCGATATCTTATCATTGTAGTCCTATGACGGTGGTGCTGGAAAAGACATTTAATGGTATGGAAGCTTGGAAGGAGGTTCGTTCTGACTTTCTACGAGGAAATACTTTGATGTTGTTCATGTGTCTTTCTGAGAGATTTTGCCTAGTGTCCCTTCTTGAGTATATTCTATTGAGTGTCCCCAATTTCTTTACTAGGCCCATCTTCATTTTTGGTCTTTCGATGGAGAACTAGGTTAACTGGCTTGTGGACTACAGATCTCGGTGTATTTTCTAGTTTGTGTTGGGGGGGGGGGTACAGCCCATTTTATAGTTTGGGGAATATTGGTATATGTAGCAAGTTGGTCTTTGCCAAACTTTCTTTTATTTTCTTTGGCAGCTTTTGCGCAAGGTGGGGTGGGAATAGCTTATGCCTCCTCGCATGATAAATTTCTTCCCGGTGAAGGGCTTGACCAATTCCTTAAGGCAGAACTAAGAGATAAACCCAGCTTTGTAGAATATGTCCCATATAGGAGTCTTCCAAAAGAAAGGTGAAACCTACTCCATGAATATCAAAGGTTCATGGTCGCCCAAATAATACTCCAAATTGAGTATGACAGGCAACGAGGAATGATCGCTCGATCCCCTACCCAAGTACTCGAAACACGAGTTTTACCTCTTGGTACCATTCACGAGATACATACTGACCCCAAGGGTAATGTCGATCCTTCTTGATTGATCATTCCAAATAATTTATCATTCACCCTCTTTAAAAAAATAAAAATATGCAGGAAAAACTCCGCCAGACGTTAGTTAATATCACCATATAGGAGTTACTAGCTACATCATGATAACACCGAGACACCCTCATCCATTTATTCTCTCAAGCTTCTATGCCTTGGGACCTGACTCTAACCAAGGTGTCTTCCACTATCGAATCAATTACCATGAAATAGTACATAAGATTCTCTAATGAAGATCTCTACATACTAGGTCGTATTCTTCAACTCGTACTATACATCACCACTGAGTCATGTGGATAGATTGTGTCTTTAATATTGATAGATAACAAATCCATCATCAATGCGTCCCCCCTTCGCACTGCCACCGACCTAGGATACATTACCTCCGAGTTTACACCATCTTCTATGGACATAAAGGTCCTATAATAACACTCATCAAGAAGCCCTAAGAGCCATAACTCTCACACCAATAGTGGGGCTTATTAAATGCGATGTGTAATTTCAAGTACTCAACATCCCAACTAGTTTTTACCTCCTGATGGGAAGAATCTAGATATATCCCATGTGTTCATTACCCTTGTAATTTCATATGAAAGTCAGATTCCCATTCTATAGGTAGATCATCACAATCCAAGGGGATAATGGTTGGGCCACAATTACCTACACAAGTATTATTACACTCCTAGAAACACATAATGACAATGGAAACATTTGTCTAAGTCGATTCTAATTCGTACCACTCGTGCACATGATCAAAGAGGTTCCTGGTTATCAATAATGTATTCGTCCAAATCATTTATAAAATGGGGTACATGTAGAGATTTTTACTTAGAATGAATTAACAAGGAACTTTGGAAGACATTGCTGCACAGAAAAAAAAGGAAAAGTCAGTTTGGGCTACGTCCCTAGAAATAAAACTCGAACCATTATCCCAAAGACCCCAATCATGGGTGGAAAGATCATTTCCATCTCTATGAATCTATGTTGGGATGAAACAAATAAATACTTATAAATCGAGATGGATATCCTCTATGAAGAGGGACTACACACGGATTACAAGAAAATCGACAACGTCAGTGATAATGAGACCAACTTATCATGGGCTACCAAAGAAGCTAAAAAAATACCTGAGACAAAAGTTGAATGGGGATTACCCGCCTTATTTCTTAATGAGAGCCATGTTGGGATCCTCAGACTTAAGCCCCGCAGAACACTTCCATGACTGGTACACCACCTTTGCCTCTCCATGCCATGGTAACACAACCGAGAAATGAATATTTGTCAGCATCCCTGGACTCAATTTCTACCTCATGGGGAATGTATTGTTATAACAAGATATTA
The DNA here is from genome assembly GCA_949130495.1 of Sambucus nigra. Taxonomy (NCBI): domain Eukaryota; kingdom Viridiplantae; phylum Streptophyta; class Magnoliopsida; order Dipsacales; family Adoxaceae; genus Sambucus; species Sambucus nigra. The sequence continues at coordinate 163,089,334 of OX422213.1, read as the reverse complement.
TTATAAATGAGGAATGTATTTTTATACATTTATGCCCTTCAGTCTCAAGAATGCCAGTGCAACTTACCAAAGAGTGGCCATAGACACCCTACACGACCTCATACATAAGGAAGTAGAGGTATAAGTAAATGAAATGATCATTAAATCCAAGAACCGTGAGGGGCATATTTTGTCACTCCAAAAATTCTTCTAGAAACTATGCATCTTAAAAATGAGACTAAACCCTCAGAAATGTGTCTTCGGAGTAACCAAAGGGAAAGTCCTTAGATTCATTGTCGCTAAATATGGGATCAAGACAGACCTTGTCAAGGTCAAAGACATACGATAAATGCCACCCCCAAAGAGAATGAAAGAGGTTCTAGTATTCTTGGGCCAAATGAAATACGTAAATCAGTTCATCAACCAGCTTACCACCAAACGAGAACCTATTTTCCAAATACTCAAAAAGAACTCACCTATTTTCCAAATACTCAAAAAGTACTCACCTAAATAATGGAACGCTCAACGCCAAGAAGTATTCAAGAAAATACCGAAATATCTCACTCACCCACCTGTATTAATACCTCCATAACTAGGGAAACCTCTCATATTTTATATGACCATAACCGACACGACATTTGGAGCCATCCCAAATACGTATAATGCTCATGGACGAAATTTGACATCTACTTTGTCAGCAAAAGCTAGTATCATATGATCTGAAATACACCACCTTGGACAAGGCTTTTGTATCTATTATGTGGATCACTCATAAACTACATCGTTACATAATATCGTTCAGCATACAACTCATTTCTAGGATGGATCCCCTAAAATATGTATTTGAGAAACCCATTATCTCTAGAAGAATGGACAAATGGCTATTGATGTTGTCTGAATTTGAAATTACATATGTCGCATAAAAATCCACCAAAGGAAGAGAGACCTTATAATTTATTGTAAGGCAGCCACTATTAAATAAGGAAGAAGAGAACGAGGAAAAAATTCCCAGATTAAGACCTCTTTGCCTTGATAACATAGAAACTTGGGAACTCTACTTTGACTGGCCTCCAGTAAAAGAGGATTCAACGTCATAATGCTTCTAATATCCCCTGCTTCATGTCGATTCCCCATTACTATCAAACTCATATATGAATGCATCGATAACATGGCCGAATATGAGGTTGTCATAACATGTCTTACAATCATCATAAAAATGGGAATCATCGAGCTATAAGAGTACAGAGACTCAATCCTAGTCATCAATCAAATATTAGGAAAATGAAGAATCCGAGATGATAAACTATAACCTTACCATGCCAATTTAGAATACGTAGCTACGTGATTCAAGCATCCTGAATTAAACTTTCTCCCCAGGGCTAAGAATAACTTTGTAGACGCTAACCTAGCATCTATAATAAACATGCCAGAAAGAACTATGGAGGTCACATTCACTATAACTAGTTGGAGAACCCCTTCCTACCACTTTCAGATTGACGTTGTCGAGGAAATAAAAAGTTGACTCTTGATATGGTACTGTAACATATGGAACTTTATGAACAAGAACCACTACCCTATAAACTCTTCACCAATTGATTGATTCTCATTAAGATAATTGGAATCTCAATTCAACATATGAGGGATCCAACTCTAAAAGAGATGGTTCAATAAAATACACTTAAGGTTCCTCATAGAGGAACACCCTTGAAATCATGGACAAGATCCATAGAGGAGAATGTGGCCCACACATGAGTGGACACACCATTTTCTAGAAAAATACTCCAATAATTATAATACTGGACTATCGTGCAAAAGGATTACATGAATTACGTCAGAATGTGACTCAAATCTCAAATTTATGCCCCATGGCAACATTTACCTCCCTAAGAGCTATATTGCATGACCTCATCGTTCCCTTTATCCAAATGGGGTGTAGATACTAAAGGGAAAGTAACCCCTAAAGCCAATACAAGACATGAGTTCATCCTAGTCACCAACAACCATTTCATCAAGTGTGTAAAAAATGGACCTTATTTGATTGTCAATGAGAAGAAAGTAGCCAAATTCATATGTCAAAATATCATTTACCATTTCTCTAACCCCGTGAATTAGTATTATACTACATCTCTCACTTTGAGAAAAAGTCTCAAACCTACTACATGGGTATAAGATTACTCGACATAATTTCTTCCTATACAGACCTCAAACAGACAAACTAGTCTAAGCTTCTAACAAAAATGTCAAGAACATCATCAGCAAGATGACATAGACTTGCAGTGATTGATAAGAAAAAATCCCATTTACCCTTTGGGGATGCGGTACTAAAAAGTGAAACATGATAGAGGCCACCTCATACTAATTGGTTTATGTCATGGAGGCTCTCCTACAAATATAACTTGATATACCTTTGTTAAGGATCATACATAAAAGTCAGGTGGCCAAAATTAACTTCGTCCAAACCCGCTGCAACAAATTGTCTCTCCTCGACGATAGGAGACTAAATGCCTCTTCTCACAATCTGCTCCACCAACAAGGGATAGCTTGGGCACTTAATAAAAGTTTCAAGAAGAAAAACAACAAGAGGGGGACCTAGTTCTAAAAAATATTCTCAAACCTTCCTGGACTCCCAGAGGAAAATTTTCACCCAGTTAGGGAGGAACCTACCTCGTTACTAAAATAAACTCTGGTGGGGAGGCTATCTTTGCTGATTCACGGGGTTAGAGAAACATTTCAATCTTAACTCATTGAAGAAATCCCATGATTTGGCAACATTTCAATCTTAACTCATTGAAGATATCCTTTCCTTAAACCTGCCCATGGTGCGAAGAAAGAAGTCGATTTAATTCAAAAAAAAATATTCATAATGGAAATGGAAAACCATACAAACCCATACACATTCCTGAACCTATATCAAAACGCCCACTTGATCCACAAACCACTCATTTAAAGTCAGCTAAAAACTTTGGGCCCCCAATTTTTTCATAAAAATAATGGCATAGACCTGATTCTTCACTATATTATATTACAGACTTTCAAATACTGACGCACCATTGTCTTTGAATCGGAGATATGTAGGCAACCCAAGATATCACTTCAGGCCCGGTCTAGACAAATGCCAAAAATCCATTTTTTATAAGTAAAGTCATATTTATGGTCATTGTTCCCTCATTCCTAAAGATCTGTCACGATCTAAGTAAATTGAATGTCGCGTAATAATTGGTTCCCTAAGACATTTTGAAACTCTACATAGGTATCCTTATTTTAGAAACAACACACAAAGATTGATGCTATGAAAGAAAGAGTTAAAAAGAAGCCTAGTAAGAAGGACACACCACCATGTACCTCACCCCAAAATACCATCCTCGAAATACCCCACATCACGAGACAAAATTTTGACACCGCATAAAATCTAAACTAGATTGATGAAGTCTAAAATAAATAAAATAGGAGTTTGAAAATAATTGGGTGTCATTATAAGCATGGATGGAAATAAAAATAAAGACATAAAATAAATAAGTGAAATATGATGGGGGTGAACCACATGATTTTTTATAGCAAATTAACCATAAGTAATAGAACCATCGTATAACCAAAATTGTCCCATAATAAATCCCATAATAAATGCAATAGTAATACCGACTCAATACTGCAAAATATAAATCCGGAAAAACAAATAATTAAATAGAAATAAAACAGTGATAATGCGAGCTCGACACCTACATCCTATCTAAGCATCAAATAAGGAAAAAATAAGGAAGGATCATGGGTAAGTTTGCCCATGCATCCTATGTTCTAAAAAGATAACTCAACGACAACGTTAACAAGTCTACGAAGAGTAAGGATATAACTGTGTTGGGGCTACAATATAACTATGCATTTTAATCTCATATTTTAGTTTCTTTTATGTTATCTAAACCCAAATAAACATGCATATCATATGCGTATAATACCAACCCCAAATGAACTCCATGGTTACGCGCTATTCATCTTAACTGAATATACGTAAGGGTTCCATTATTAATCAGTATATGTACATAAAAGGGAAGATAGTCTCTATGTCTACATCAATATAAGTATGGTCCATGCCACATACATCATAAATTGGCTACCTTTGAGCCCGCACATAACAAAGGCTTATTTATACCACCTCCATGGATCGCTCGCGCATACTAGGCATAGTTATAGGTTGTCCCGTACCCATAACCTCAAAGCATAAACAATGGATAATCCTTACGCCTTCAAACCAACCATATGACCCTATACCCTGGGCAATATGAGAGGATCCCCAAATTAATAACATCTAACTACAACGGGTACTTTTAGCATGTAGTGTCCGGGGTACTCATTATCAAGTAAAGCATGTCTCTATCTACCGGGGTACCAGTGCAGTCTCTACTATATGAACCCCATAAGGATACCCCGAGTATGTATCCCACGAGTAGACAAACATGGTATATTTCACATCGTATATAAGAAAAATAATCCTAATCATCTAAAGATTACTAGTCTTCAATATAGAACTATTAACTTAATTAGTATAATTTAATTAAGAATAAAATCTCTAAATAAATTTTATTAGGTTCCAACCCAAACCTTATAGAACCCTTACTTTGAATTTTGTATCATCCAAATTCATTCAATCTTGACCCAAATCCATTCGCACGACCAACCAAATCGATTTTCCTCGGCAACAAATCCATTAGCCCCTGGTGTTTGTCCAAAGCTTAATTCATGAACAATAGCAACCAACAAAATACCCAATTTATTACACAAGCCTCTAAAGTAAATAATAGGCCATCTCCAATAACTATAAGTGGTATAGTACCATTGTAATTATACATCAAAATGTTTTAACTCAAAATAACAAGATTTATATGTTTAATTTCATATTTTTATTCAAGAACCCTAATTTTATGAATTAAGACATCTAACCTCAATTTCAAATCAAATTGTGAAATTAATAAGGGGATTTTCGCTAATTTCAATCGTCTAAACTGAATTTAACAATTGTAATCCAATTCTAGTTCCAAATTATGAGAATTTCTACTAAATTCATTAAATATTCTTAACTTGTTTATTAACTTAAGTTATCTCCTTAATTCAACTACCAAACTAGTTAATTGATTTCCAAAGTCAGATTATGCTCCAATTAGATGTATATTCTAATGAATATCTACACTATAACACAAAAATAAATATATTATTAGGTAAACATGCCTCTATTCAAAAGGGTGAGTTCCAAACTTCATCTCCCAATTTCCTTTCTTTTCCAAGTTGCCTCCTCTCTCTAGCTTTATGAATTCTCTCCAAAAGTGTTTGAACGAATTAGGTTTGACCTAATGACCTTTTTAATACATTAATTTTGAAATTAGATTTAGTGCCCATATGGGACTCAACCTAATGAGTCCAAATACATATGTGAACACCCAAAACATAGCCAACGTCTTATACCAACCCATTAAAACCCATCATTTAAGTCATTATCGGACATTCTACATGCTTCAAAAGTTAACATGAACTACCATACCAACATCTTACTATTCTAACCGGTACAAGTACAAAATCAATTATTAAATTATTTATAATTTATTAGGAAACAAAATTATAAGAAACTACTTCACGGATGGTGGAACCCAGCATAGTGGGAATAATAAAAAGAAATAAACCCTCGATACTGAATCCCCGACAGTTCCATAGTTGCCCATAATACACAGTCAATAATAAATATCAATTTAATGGATTACCGTATATTATGTATGATTGCAGTTTTGAATAATATACACACATAAAACCTACAAAATATAAGTATTGACATCACATGTCATTACAGAAAATTAATAATAATTTTATAATTTGATTTAATGAACTAAAATTGTAAGGTAATATAAAAGTCTTCAAACAAACAAGACTCAAAAATGGCTCCCAACAAATAGCACCCTCTCTTGGATCTGGGATGACACTCCAACATCAAAAGGCTCTCACAAAATAAAGAAAAGGAACATATTTACCGTATGCTCAATCCCAATACAGCAGATGACTCACCAATAAGAGAGGATAACATCATCTCTCTCCAAAAGATCAGTCTCAACAAGATGGGTCACTTTCTCTTTTATGTGTATATCTCTTCCTCTTTAGTTTTATATAAAAGTGTATGTATGTCACCACCTTTTTAATAAAAGATCTTAGTCTCACTCTTTTCATGTACATATTCTACATTATTTATCATGTAGATTGAATAACATTGAACTTATTATATCAACCCATCATCATTAATAATTCTTTCATCGTAGAAAGTATAAAAATATATGAATGAATGAAATCGGAACGATGTCATAAAAAACAAAAGAGTATCAAATCTCTAGTACCAAATATTTAAAAACATATAAAGAATACCAAGTAGTTCTAAAACAAAAGAATAAAAGAAGGGACATAAAATGTATGAGTTGGTGGAAACAATCCCCACACCTAGACAAAAAAGGCAACACTTGTTACTTGTCATGACGAGACTTCTTGGCCTACATTGTATCATCACCTCCACGATTACCTTCTATGTTTCCATCCTCCTATGGCCTGAGACTGAGCTAAGTAGAGGGAGAGGGCATATGGATGACCGATCGATGGTTCATGGGCATCGTGCAAGAGTTCAAAATCGTCTCAAGACGTGGGGTTGCCCGAGAATGGGAACGGGATACCCGAGCCTCATTCCATTGCTTGAAATCCATTGCATGGACAAAAACCTACACCGAATGTGACAATGCTTCGTACAACAAGGATCAAAGGGTCATTACTCTCTGTAGGCTAGACGCCAACACTATTGCATCCTATAACAAAAATATACAAAACCAAGAAGAAAATAAGTATAAGAATACTAAAACAATATGATAGGGTAAAATTGGGATAAGAAATAAGGTGTAACCCCTCCACTACCAAAGACATGTGGAACTGGACACCAAAATGTCCAAAACAGTGGTGGACAGGAGAATATTAAAAGCAGTCGAAAGGCCACGTTAATAGGTATACAACGTGTTGAGTACGGTGGGAAGGATCCCTCCTACATTGAGAATCCCCTGGGCAGCACCGTACCTCCTAGCCTCACCCCAAAGTTCCCTCCTCTAACTCCCCCACCCTAGAATCAATATCCAAATGCTATCTATGGGGTCCTCTTCTACCTAGGTTGGGACTTTTATTATACCCTCCTCTTATGCCTTCGCCACCAGTTTCTCTATTTCCTCCTACTGACGTGAGGTTTCCAATTCTCCTTCCCCGTGATAGGAATAGAGAAGGACTCCCCGCCTATCCTATATTCCTCCATACGACCCAGACACCTAAAATTTGGGCACCTCAAGAAGGAATAAGTCTCCCAAAAATCTCTAAAATGAGATCTCTCAAGAGCATGGTCTAAAGGATCCGCCACATCGGACCCTAGATGAAAATATGCCCCATACCTGCTTGAACCCCCATTGATCGTTGCCTAGTCCTAAGAAAATCAACTGGCACCTTCGAAAACAATATCTCCAAACCATAAAAATCACCTCTCTACATAACCACGCATGACTCATCCCTCCTAAGGATGTCGCCACCTCCCCTTGACGATGTCTTGGGTACGTCCCTCATAGTTTTAACATTTTCCATCAGTATCCAGCCTATAGGGCCCCCTTTTTTGTTGCGCGAGGCCCCCAATTTTTAAAATTCTTATTACAAAAAGTAATTTCAATATCCTTTTGAATATGCATAAGCGAGAGGGTTCAATTAAACAAATTAACAAATTTTAATTTCTTTCACAAATTAAAATTCAACAAAGTATAAAGTGAAATTAAATTAATTAACAAAAGAATTGTTCACTTTAACATATTAACTCAATTCAAGTCCTAGAAATTTGCCTACATCGTATGTTTAATATTACCAAATTAGGCCAAACCAATTTTAACCAATTAAACGACGACTTGAATTACATTACCTTTTACCCAAATTCATGTTAGCACCAAATTAAACAAGTAGTGATTTAAACCGAATTTTATCTTTTACCCAAGCATGCGTTCTAGGTGAGTTTTGCAAAAGATAAAATAAATAATGAATCACTACGCCGCGATGTACGAGGAAAAACCCACAACGGGAAAAAACCTCGGACGGCCCTAGCCTCAAATCCACTAAGTACAAAATTTACAATTACAAGCAAGATGCCTTACAACACTCGACTCGACTCCTTCAAGCCCCGACACATCTTCTTGTAACTACCTCTGCCTAGCGAATAACAACGGAGCTCCACCACGATCTCGGAATCCACCGATCGTACTTTTAATTGGTCACCGCCACCTGAACAAGGAGCCTTTCTCCAAGTGGGTAAATCAACGCAAACAAACTTCTTCTTTGTGGGATGTAGAAGCAAATCCAAACTCTTTTTTATGGTTGAGATGAATACGGTGCCAAAACAAACTCTCTGAGCAAGATGTATATATATATATATAGATAGATAGATAGATAGATAGAAACTTGGATTAAAACAGACAATTGGGTGCAAACTTGGTTTTGTTCTTTGAATAAATCAGTTTTACTAACAAACACCAAGGGAACTTTTTATGGAAGAATTAAGCTCTCAAACACCCTCTAGAAGTTGGAAAAAGTTCTTAGAAAAAATCTGGTCCCGAAATAGTTTTAAACTGTCAAAAGTTAGTGGGGACAAGGAGGTCAACAATAGGTACTCCATCTAGAAACATCTAACAATTACAACCCCTTAGTGTGCCACATACAATAAGGGGGAATGGCATGTGCAAGGGGAGGTCCCACAAATACTAGGTAGTCACTCTCTTCCCTATATTAAAGACCGCCCCATAGGGATCCTCCATAAATAACCTCCAACCAGAAAACATCCAGGCCATAAAACCCACCTCCAACACATAGTGGGTCAAAATCCAAGGCACCTCGAGAAGGGAAGAAATGAAAAATAAATCATGAGAAAAAAATAAATAATAAAACAAAGCAAAAGGACAAAGAAAAAATAAGTAGGATGCAAGTTACCCTCTGTGTTGTCATATTCCTCAAGTACTCCCTCGCTGGCCCTTGAAAAAGGAACGACCCAAACTCTCAAATTCTCTTACAGGTATCGGGTGACGAGGGGGAAATATCATCAATCGGTACTTAAATTAGAGGTCTCCCGTCAGTCAGAGCAATGTAAAAAAATCATAATTGCACAATAAAGAAACAAGATACATCATAAGAAAATTGATAAAATGACATTTAACTATAACAAGTAAAAAAGATGGAAATGACTAGTACATACCCCACACAAAGATGAAAAACCTATGAAACTGTCAGTAGAATATCATGAAAAAATAGGCATGGATCGGAATATCTCCTCCAGTTCCATCCTCCCCCATGTATATCCCACAATCTAAGAATATTCCATCAAAAATTGCAATCACCACAAATGGATTTATCCAGAACCCCTGGTGCTAAAAGCTTCCCCACAACCATTAATAACAAGCACCTTGCATACTTCCTAGCCACCACCACCTTAAGCCTAGGTCCTCTACATGCCCCAGATACATTCCCAACACACTAGAATAAAAAACAAACTAAGAGAAGGAATGACTTGTATCCCCAAAGTCTAATGCAATCCTTCAGCCGTGATAATCATAGTTTGATCCATGACTAGGGGCACTCCAGCAAATGGAACTCCCTTTAAAGAAAAAATCCAAAAGGGTTATGGTAATATCCACACGGGTTAGTGGAAGGTATTGTTGGTATCCCATTAACTCTCCCCCTAATGCATCCACAATTGAATAACTCATCCTAAAGTTCATTGTAAGAAGACAACATAGTAACAAGTATGACCCCACAAATTATATAAAGGAATGCACGAACTGATCCATCCTCTCCTAAGCTATCTTCAATGGACCAATACTGCCCCTAATCCAAATATACATACCTGGATGTAAAAAAAATATATATATAAAAATCAATAACATGGAAAGGATGTTTATCACTCTCGATCTTTTAATCACCGTACGTGCACACTTAAGCTACCTATAGGGCCTAATTTATTTTCAGCCGAAGAGAGTAATCGACCAGGCCAGCGTGCACAGTGGACTGCCCGGTCCAAATTAGTTATTTATTTGAACCCGTGTATTTAATATTCACTTAAATACCTAAGGATATACTCAAATCAGTTACCAACAATCTCAAAGGAGATATTCAGGGACACTACGAGTTATCCACGATCTAATTGAGTTACTTGTATAACTCAATCTCTTATTTTCGACATCTATAAATTATAAACCTTGTCCTGGGGCAATGGGATGAAAAACTTGAGCATTGAGAGATAGTAATAAGAACATAGTAATCTCTCTATAGACGTAAGAAAGTTTTGGAACAACGTATATTTGTCGTTATGTGTGTGATTAATTACTCTCATATTGGTATTGCTTTCTTGATCATTCATTGTGATAATTCTTGTGATCACAATTGGCGTCGTCTGTGGGAATCAATTCTTTTTCCTAAAAAAACATTCATCAATAGAAAGACCGTATGTCTCACCACGGCAGCAACATTCCTCAGCTTAACGATGTGAAGGATGATCCCGTTCCACCTAGGGTCAGGCCAGAGATTCGGCAGCAACCAAAAACCAAGTTTTGTTAAGAAAGGAAGCCTTTTGAAGAAATTCAGGGACCACCTAGATCTACCCAGATCTTCAGGTTGGTCGACGCTTACAAATCCATGCATCGAGAATAAGAAGAGGCCACATGGCTCCAGGTGGAAAAAAATGTTTTCTTATAAAGGCGACTTGAAAGGATAGAGAAAGATCTCCAAACAGATACCAGAAAGCGTCATGATAGGACTTTTCATACTCTGGACAACAATACTCACAATCGAGGGAGGAGCTCGATCAAAACGTGGCCGATCAGAGAGGCTCCATAGAAGTAATGATCTTCAGATGAGAACATCAGAATTTTTTTGTGGGGCACGTATAAAAGTGAATTAGCCAAGATAACTCTCAACACTAAAATGAAATCCCCTTTATAAAGGGAAATTGAATAAGAGGAACCCCCAAATATGTTTTTCTTTCCTAGGTTCAATATCTACTACATGAAGACGGATCTAATAGACCACATTCGACAATATAGGCAGGTGATGACCCTACAAAGCCACAATGACGCCTTGATGTGTTGAATATTCCCTTTGAGCCTAAATAAAGTATCACATAAGTGGTTTGAGAAGCATCCACACATGTCGGTAAAGATCTTTAAGGCCCAAATAGAGGCCTTTACTGCTCGCTTCATTACCAACAACTCCTACCCCAAGAGGATGGTATAACTTATCATAATGAAGAAAAAGCCACAAGAGAGCCTTCATTATTATTTTAAGAGGTACCAGGAGGTCTTCAATTAGGTGGAGGACTGATCAAAGAAAGTTTTCATTGCATCCTTCAAGTACCGACCACATCCCTTCTGCACCAGTCCCTGACAAACAAAGAAGCCAACACCATCGATGACCATATGGCATGAATTGAAAAATATGCCAACATTGAGGAAGTATTCACTCTAATATAGGGGATAACAATAGAGAAAAGGTAAACAAGGGAGTATATAAGAGTTACACTCCAAAGAAAGGGAACAAGAACAGTGGGAAAAATGACTCTTAAGATGGGAATAAGGTTGATCCTTCAAAGGCATTCTATACTTTTAACATAGTCTTAAAAAATCAATCTACAAGAGCATGAGCAAGATCAGTGATCAACCGTTCATTAAGTGGCCCAAAAAATGGGTGGAGATCCAACAAAGAGGAATAATGCATTGAGATGCGCACTTTACAAGGAGGGAGACCATATAATTGAGAATTTCAAGGCTCTAAACTTGGAAGAGTTGGCCTAAGTTGGGCATCTCAATTAATACATAAACTAGATAATGTCCTTGATGATGACCATAAACTAGACAATGTCCTTGATGATGACTTGGGACATGAGTTCGTGGTGATCCATGGAGCATTCGAAAGAGAACGATATTCGAATGGAGCTAAATAATGTCACTGCAGTTATAAATGCATTCCAGATTAACCCTATAAAAATCCAAGATGGTAAGTACCGACGATGACCAGAGGACGTCGACTACACCAAACACATTTTCTTCATTAAAAAAGATTTGATCGGAGTAAGGAATCCACACTATGATGCACTCATGATAACTCTCAGAATTACAAATTGGGACATCAATAAGCTATTAGTAGATCAAGGAAGCTCATCAAAGGTGAAGTACTTATAGTTGTTTTATAAGATGAAGCTCAACAAAACTGACCTCAAGGATGCCACAACTCCATTAGTCGACTTCGTATGGAAAATTACAATGTTACTCGAAAAGTTAGTCATGCCAGTCAGGGAGAATAATATTTCAAAGTTGATGGAGCTATTGGTGGTGGATATAAAGTCCCTATATCATGTCATTATATGTAGAGGCTCGTTTCACACCATGAGGGTCGTACCATCTACCTATCACCAGAAGCCAAAGTGTATTACCGAGTGGGGCATGGTCAAGATTCATGGCGACCAAGAAACTATAAGAAAGTTCTTTATTGTGGCCATTCTCCCCAAAAAGGATAATAAAAAGGAACCAACACTTCACCACATCCTTCGAATAGTCAAGGACGTTGGCCATGACCAGACCTTTGGGTCGCGACCCAGAGCCGTGACCAAATCGGGTGTTACAAACCTTTGTCGTCATGGATAATGGTCCCGAACTATGGTTGTAATCGATCCATACACTAGGTCACGGCTCCTGGTCGTGACCCACACCGGGATGGATAAAATGGATGGGGGCATTAGAGCACTTGAAGTTGGACTTGGTGAGGAGGTAACCATTGGAGGAGTTATGAATTGCTCAACTATTGGTGTTGATAATTCGGGTTGTGCACAAGATGAGGAACCTTGTTAGGGTGTCACCTTGTAACATGGTTCCATTTGGTTGTTTACTCCCGACATTATATACAAATATGAAAAAGCATAAGTGACAAAATAATCATAATAATATGAACTCATAACTAATTAATCAAGATTATATATACACCTTTTTATGAAGATATTATAATATATTCAATGTGTCTGATCTCCATCAATTCGGTATTAGTTTGAAGAACCTATGAATTTTTGCACGTGGCCAACTAGGAGGAAGGGTATCTATGATTGATGTGTAGATATTCGTGACATGAACTCGGAATCCCATATTTCTCAACTTATTAGCAAGATTTAATTTTACGCACATATGGCACGAGACATTAGAGTCTATGTTAATGCTCCATGTATGCAGTTGTATCCATAATGGGTGGATTTATTTTTTCTCCTTCCCCAACAACATAACCAAGGTCAGGGCTACATTGGGATTATGTGTGTACAATATATTTTTTCGAATGTCATCCCAATTTTCTAGTAGGAAAAATATAATACAATCGAACACGTAATCTTGTTGGAGATTAACTCAACGAATTACAAGGTAGTTATATTGTTCGATCTTTTTATTTTCATACCTATAAATAGTAGTATCCTCTATATGGCGCGCACTAATAAAAGAGTTATATGTGTTTTCCAATTGTAACCTATCCCACTCTTATTACCGGTGATTATCACCGTGCTTCATTTTTCCTGACAAAAGTATACGAGGGTGTGAATATGAGTCCTAAAATTAAGGGCTCTAATTAATTAATAAAAAATTAATCCAAATATATGAGGTATAAGGGTATATGATTTTGATTTCATTTTGATTCATCATGAGTCCTACAATATGTGTCTTCATCATAACCCTTATCTTAAGCAATTTCATTTTGGATCTCATCGATGTAAAATCACAACAAACCACTGTAATTATTTGTAACACATTTTGTTAGCATTTATTATGAGAGAGTTTAAAAGTATATATGTCTTATCAATCCAAGAAATCCAACATATTATCCAACAACCAAACCAATAACAAGTAATTATCTCATATTCCTTCAATCATCTACTATGACCACCCGCCTAATTAAATATCGGGTGATCAGTCCTTTATTAAATTAAAATCAAAGTGTCTAGTTGGTTCATTCTTAGCATCACTGTCGAATAACAATTTTCATTATTAATCACCTAATAAATAATTAATCTAAGTGTCAAAACATTTTCCAAATTAAATATACCCAATTAATCCATTAATAAGTTCCATGATTTAAGACATAGGTCATTCCCATTCCACAAGTGTCGCGCCCCGACTTAATTTTGTTAAACTCATCCTTTTAATTAGAGATAAATTGGCTTAAACAATGCTTTAATTTAAATCTCTAAGGAAAACAGCATAAGAATTTTTTTTTCCCAAAGGTACGTGTAGATGAAAATATAACTGCCTTTACTTATAACTAATAAGTACTACATAACTTTACATAACCAAGATCCTTAATTTAATAATTACACAAAAGAAATCATGATATTCAAACCATACTAAATATCCATCACTCCCCCGTTTTAAGGTCCTAACTTGGCAGTGAACTCCAAATTATAAGCATACCTGAAACAAAACATTATAGGAGTGTAAGCTATAAAGGCTTAGTGAATGACCACATACCACACATATAACCAATTTGAATAACCATTTTTATTTTGTTCTAATGCTATAACCCAACAGGAATTGTGAAACTCTCGCAAGCCTGGACCCGCCACAGTCCAATTAACCCACCACAGTTATTAGGGACCACCAAATCCCTTTATTAGGCCCGAGTACGCAAACCTTTAAGTTGGATTAACAGGACCACCACATCCCGTAGGACCCACCACAGTCCTTAACATTAGATAAAGGACTCACTAGTCCATATCATTATATAACATCGCTTAACATTTTTAATCATATGCATATGTTTCATAAAAACAATATCACTCCCATAAACATTTTCACACATGTGTTTAACTACACATTTCCATATGAAATTATAAGCATTTATATTTCATAAAGAAGGTCACTCACCTTGGATTTGGTGCTAAGATTAATACCAACTACTTCCTTGGTATGGTAGTATTAGCTGCTTCCCCACCTAACAAGTCAATATCGTTAGTATTTGAATACAACGATTAACATCAAACCCAGTAACACATCACATAATTTGGTCAATCAGAAATAACTAAGGAGGAATTACATATGACACTTCACATTTATATAACACCCAATTAATTAGGGTTCTAACACAATTTACATAATTAAATTACGAATTTGCTAGACAAAGTTATGCCCATTTTATTACAGCCTTTTCCAAATCGTTTCTCAAGAAAAACAACAACACAACTTCAACTTCCTGGAATTCTCATAATTTTTGTACAACATAACTTTTCATGATATTCCACCCATTGTTCTAACATATGTTCTTAACCCATCCTTATTCCAACACAATTCAGCAATATGGGTATCATTAAAATATATATCCAAATCAGGAATAAAAACATGCCAAGTATAGAACTCATCTATGTGACAAACTTTAATAAAGATGTAATTACCTTACGAGAATTCCTCGATTTATGGTGAATTTTCAAAGAAATTCTTCCTTAACTTTGTTTTTCTCTCTCCATAAGCATATTTTTTCTCAAGCTTGTAATAGGAAATCAAAAAGATGATAAGTTCTGCCTTATGAGCTAAAAAACGTGGCTATGGGACCACTTTAAGGTGGTATTACGCGATTCGTTGGGCAAGGGGTCCAATAGGACAATTTCGTTAATGACAGATTTGTCCTGCCTCGTAAAATCACCATAACTCACTATTGCGGGCCCCGATTTACTCTCACTTTGTGTCTATGAGTATATAACTTAAACATATACAACTTTCTTGTTTTGTGTTTTCCCAAAATCATAAAACTAGTACACCAAATTTGGGCTGGAACAGAAGAGTAATTATTTACTCAAAATTTCATAACTTTCACATTTGGCGACCAAACATCGCCACTTTCGTACCAACACTCTAGCTTACTTTTTATAAACATAATGATGCATTTATAAACATATTTTCATGATGCATTTAACCACATAACCAATTTATAACTTATAACTCATAACTTATACTTAATCGTATAATTAACCTTACTAATCGTGTTTTAGGGCCTTACAATTCTACCCCTCTTATAAAAATTTCGTCCTCGAAATTTAACGCATAAGAAACTTACCAAACAAATGAGGATATTGCTTCTTCATGTTATCCTCCCCTTCCCAGGTGGCATACTCCACATTCTGACTTCTCCATATCACCTTAACTAGTGAAATGGTTTTACTACGTAACACTTGCTCCTTTCGATCTACAATAGCAATTGGTTCCTCCATGTAGGTTAAGTCATCTTGAAGCTCTATCGGTTGTGAAATAAACACATGTGAAGGATCGGGCACATACTTACGTAACATGGATATATGAAAAACATCGTGTATCTGAGACAATTCTGGTGGTAATGCCAACTTATAAGCTACAGATCCAACCCGTTTCACTATCTCATAAGGGCCAATGTACCTGGGACTTAACTTTCCCTTCTTCCCAAATCTCATAACCCCTCTCCAAGGAGAAACACGTAGGAATACTCGATCACCTTCCTCAAATTTCAATTCTTTCCTTCGGTTGTCTGCATAACTTTTCTGTCTACTTTGCGCCACCTTTAAGTGATTATGGATGAGATTGATCTTTTCAATAGTCTGCTGTACAATTTCTGGCCCAAGAAGTTTTCGTTCTCCTACTTCAGTCCAACACATTGGAGTTCTGCATTTTCTACCATACAAAGCTTCATAAGGAGCCATCTCAATACTCGAATGATAGATATTATTATAAGCAAACTCTATTAGTGGCATGTGTTCATCCCAACTTCCCTTGAACTCCAATACACAAATTCGTAACATATCTTCGAGTGTATGGATAGTTCTTTCTGACTTCCCATCAGTCTGAGGATGAAAAGATGTACTAAATTTCAATTTAGTCCCCAAAGCTTCTTGTAAACTAGGCCAAAAGTGAGAAGTAAACTTAGGATCTCGATCAGAAATAATAGAAACAGGTGCACCGTGCAATCTAATAATCTCATCCACATATAATTTGGCATATCTATCCATGGAGTAAGTAGTTTTAACAGGAAGAAAATGCGCAGACTTAGTCAACCTATCAACGACAACCCAAATAGAATCAAACCCTCGTGATGATTTTGGTAAACCTACAACAAAATCTGTAGTAACATGCTCCCATTTCCACTCAGGGATAGGTAAGGGTTGTAGTAAACCACTTGGATTCTGATGCTCCACCTTCACCTTTTGGCAAACTAAACATCTAGCAACAAAATCTGCAATGTCGTGTTTCATTCCCGACCACCAATAACATTGTTTCAAATCTCTATACAGTTTCGTGCTCCCTGGATGCATAGCATATAAAGAACAGTGGGATTCCTCTAAAATCATTCTTCTCAAATCAGGCACATTAGGTACACACAAACGGTTCCCATACATAACAATGTCATCATCCCGAATAGAAAATTCATTTGCTTTACCCTTTTTCATATTATCTCTAACTTTCTCCAATTCTGTATCTCCTCCTTGTGCTTGTTTTATCTAGTCTATTAATGAGGGTTTAACATTTAAATGTGCTACTATTTCATAAGACTCATTCAAAGTTAATTCCACCCCCATTAAAGCTAACTCTCTCAGCAGATCAACTCGAATACAATAAATACAAGATAATATGCTTAGAGATTTTCTACTCAAAGCATCAGCAACAACATTAGCTTTACCTGGATGGTGATGTATCGTACAATCATAATCTTTTATAAGTTCCATCCACCTTCTTTGCCTCAAGTTCAAGTCTTTTTGTGTAAACAAGTATTTTAAGCTTTGATGGTCAGTAAAAATTTCACAACTAACACCATATAAGTAGTGTCTCCAAATTTTTAATGCAAAAACTACTGCAGCCAACTCAAGATCGTGTGTAGGGTAGTTGCGTTCATGTATCTTTAACTGTCAAGAAGCAAAAGCAATTACCTTTCCATGCTGCATTAACACACAACCGAGTCCTTGATACGAGGCATCACTATAAATAACTAAACCTTCTGTACCCGTTGGGATAGTCAATACTGGAGCTGATGTCAACTTACCCTTTAAACTTTCAAAGCTTTTATCACAATCGCCACTCCACAAAAACTTGTTCTCCTTTCTGGTAAGCTTAGTTAATGGCAATGCAATAGAAGAAAACCCCGGTATAAACCTCCTGTAATAGCCCGCCAATCCCAAAAAGCTACGTACCTCTGTCACACTAGTTGGTCTTTCCCAATTCATTACTGCTTCTACCTTCTTGGGATCTACACAAATACCATCAGCACAAATAACATGCCCCAAAAATACTACCCTGTCTAGCCAAAATTCACATTTAGAAAATTTAGCATACAACTGCTTCTCTCGCCAGGTCTGTAAAATAATACGCAGGTGGCATTCATGCTCATCCCTACTATGAGAATATATCAAAATATCATCAATGAAGACAATAACAAAAGAATCCACGTATGGGTGAAATATACAGTTCATCAAATCCATGAATACGGCCGGTGCATTTGTTAACCCAAATGGCATGACAAGAAATTCATAATGTCCATACCTCGAACGAAAAGCAGTTTTAGAAATGTCACAATCTCTTACTTTCAATTGATGATATCCGGATCTGAGATCGATGTTGGAAAACACTTTGGCTCCTTGCAACTGATCGAACAAGTCATCAATGCAGGGTAGTGGGTATTTATTATGGATAGTCACCTTATTCAATTGACGATAATCGATGCACAGCCTCATGGTTCCATCTTTCTTCTTCACAAACAATACCGGGGCTCCCCACGGTGATACACTAGGCCTTATAAAACCACGGTCTAATAAATCTTACAAATGTATTTTTAGCTCCTTTAATTATGCAGGTGCCATGCGATATGGTGCAATAGATATCGGTGCGGTGCCTGGTACCAACTCAATCGCAAATTCTACCTCACGGTCTGGTGCTAACCCTGGGAGTTCTTCCGGGAAGACATCTGCAAACTCATTAACTACTGGTATATCTGATAATTTTTCAACCTCTTGTCGTATGTCCACCACATGGGCAAGATAACCCTCACATCCTTTCCTTAGCAGTTCATAACATTTTGTAGAAGAAATCAAACAAGTTGGAGTGACATTTCGTTCCCCAATAAATTTAAATTCAGGTTCACCCGGTAACTGAAACACTACCTCCTTTTTAAAGCAATCCAAACATACATGATACGAAGCTAACCAATCCATACCCAGTATTACATCAAAGTCGCACATATCGAGAGGTAATAAGTCAACTAGTAATTCTTTTTCACCCACTCGCACCACACACTCCCTATATACCCTCTCAATAAAAACCAACCCCCCTACTGGAGTAACAATAGCTAAACCAGAATCTAATGATGATAATGGTTTATTAAGATGCAACAGATAAAGAAAAGACACAAAAGAATGTGTAGAACCAGGATCTCTCAACACATAAGCATCTTTATCACCAATAGGAAGTGTACATGTCACTACGTTAGGCATAGCTTGTGCATCTTGTTGCGTCAGTGCAAACACTCTGCCTTGGCCTTGACTTTGCGATATACCTCCTCTACCTCCCCTGGGTACATTCTGTGTAGAACTCCTACCTCCTACTGCCACACTCCCAACTGATGTTGTAGCTCCCATCGCTGGACAATTCTTTCGTAAGTGCCCCGGTTTATGACAATGGAAACACAAAGGTGTCGTCTCACCTATTGTACACTCTCCAGACATGTTCCCTTGACCACCACATCTATAACAAAATATAGCCCTCGGCACCAACACTGATGCATTTTCTGACCGATTCATCCCAGTCCTTCCACCTCGAGCTTGAAATCTTCCACGTGCACTTCTATTATTTTTAAATTCTTGTCCCTTAGGTACTCCTCGTTCTACAATCTGAGTTGAGGTTCCCGTCTCCCATCCATATGACCTTATGCCATCATGTCTAGCTTTCTTCGAGTGTTCAACTTGCATTTCTTTTATTGACTTTTCTGACACCATGGCCCTATCCACCAAGTCCACATAATCCGTTATCTTCATATTAGCAACCATTCTTTTTATATCTACACTCAGCCCGGTTTGAAACCGATCACATTTACTTTCTTCCGTCCTCACCAAGTCAGGTGCAAATCTAGATAAGGATATAAATAAATCTTCATACTCTGCCACTGTTCGATTCCCCTGTTTCAAAGTGATAAATTATTCCTCCTTCTCCTTCCTATAAATCCTTGGGAAATATTTTTCAAAGAACACCTTCACAAACCTCTCCCATGTAATTTGTGGAGGATTTATTAGAACCACTCCCCCCATTGTAGTAAGTAACCTTTCTGTTGCATCCCACCATAACTTTGCATCAGCCTCTAATCTAAAGGTTGCTAACAAAACCTTTTGTTCATCTCGCACTTCCATCACCTTAAATATTGTTTCCATCTTTCTAACCCACCCCTCTGCCAGTAACGGATCCGTAGTCCCAGTAATGCAGGTGGATTTAACTTCATGAACCTCTCATGTAATTTTTCCCTATCTCCACCATGTTCTCCACCTCTTTCTTGTTCCATAAGTTGTGCCACAGCACGTAATATTCTTCCCACATCATCAATAGGTTTTTGTTGCACCTCGGGTTCCTCCACTTGAATATGTTTATGTTCTTGCTGACTATTAGGAACATAAGATGCCTCACCCTCCGCTCCATCATGTGGCTCATGTGGATCCATAATTCACTGCAATATAATTCACTTAAACAAAATACAATAGCAGCAATTTAATATTAACATTGTTAGTCAAAATCCAGGTACATAACAAACTCACTTTCTAGTGTCCACTGCCAATCTAGACCCTCCGACCCTATCCAGAACCTAATAACCACGCTCTGATACCAAGTTGTTGCGCCCCGACTTAATTTTGTTAAACTCGTCGTTTTAATTAGAGATAAATTGGCTTAAACAATGCTTTAATTTAAATCTCTAAGGAAAACAGCATAAGAATTTTTTTTCCCAAAGGTACGTGTAGATGAAAACATAACTGCCTTTACTTATAACTAATAAGTACTACATAACTTTACATAACCAATATCCTTAGTTTAATAATTACACAAAAGAAATCATGATATTCAAACCATACTAAATATCCATCACTCCCTCGTTTTAAGGTCCTAACTTGGCAGTGAACTCCAAATTATAAGCATACCTGAAACAAAACATTATAGAAGTGTAAGCTATAAAGGCTTAGTGAATGACCACATACCACACATATAACCAATTTGAATAACCATTTTTATTTTGTTTTAATGCTATAACCCAACAGGAATTGTGAAACTCTCGCAAGCCTAGACCCGCCACAGTCTAATTAACCCACCACAGTTATTAGGGACCACCACATCCCTTTATTAGGCCCGAGTACACAAACCTTTAAGTTGGATTAACAGGACCACCACATCCCTTATATTAGATAAAGGACTCACTAGTCCATATCATTATATAACATCGCTTAACATTTTTAATCATATGCATATGTTTCATAAAAACAATATCACTCCCATAAACATTTTCACACATGTGTTTAACTACACATTTCCATATGAAATTATAAGCATTTATATTTCATAAGGAAGGTCACTCACCTTGGATTTGGTGCTAAGATTAATACCAACTACTTCCTTGGTATGGTAGTATTAGATGCTTCCCCACCTAACAAGTCACTATCATTAGTATTTGAATACACCGATTAACATCAAACCCAGTAACACATCACATAATTTGGTCAATCAGAAATAACTAAGGAGGAATTACATATGACACTTCACATTTATATAACACCCAATTAATTAGGGTTCTAACACAATTTACAGAATTAAATTACGAATTTGCTAGACAAAGTTATGCCCATTTTTTACAGCCCTTTCCAAATCGTTTCTCAAGAAAAACAACAACACAACTTCAACTTCCTGGAATTCTCATAATTTTTGTACAACATAACTTTTCATGATATTCCACCCAATGTTCTAACATATGTTCATAACCCATCCTTATTCCAACACAATTCAGCAATATGGGTATCATTAAAATATATATCCAAATCAGGAATAAAAACATGCCAAGTATAGAACTCATCCATGTGACAAACTTTAATAAAAATGTAATTACCTTACGAGAATTCCTCGATTTATGGTGAATTTTCAAAGAAATTCTTCCTTAACTTTGTTTTTCTCTCTCCATAAGCATATTTTTTTCTCAAGCTTGTAATAGAAAATGAAAAAGATGATAAGTTCTGCCTTATGAGCTAAAAAACGTGGCTATGGGACCACTTTAAGGTGGTATTATGTGATTCGTTGGGCAAGGGGTCCAAATGGACAATTTCGTTAATGACAGATTTGTCCTGCCTCGTAAAATCACCATAACTCACTATTTCGAGCCCCGATTTACTCTCACTTTGTGTCTATGAGTATATAACTTAAACATATACAACTTTCATGTTTTGTGTTTTCCCAAAATCATAAAACTAGTACACCTAATTTGGGCTCGAACAGAAGAGTAATTATTTACTCAAAATTTCATAACTTTCACATTTGGCGACCAAACATCGCCACTTTCGCACCAACACTCTAGCTTACTTTTTATAAACATAATGATGCATTTATAAACATATTTTCATGATGCATTTAACCACATAACCAATTTATAACTTATAACTCATAACTTATACTTAATCGTATAATTAACCTTACTAATCGTGTTTTAGGGCCTTACAACAAGAATCAATACAGAATATATGAGATTGGATAAAACATTGCACTTCCAAATCTAAAACCAATAGAATTATAATACTCAATCGAACAGGAAAAGAAAATCTAATAAGAAAAATACAATCTCCGAAATAACTAAGATGGAAATGGGTGACACATGCCCGAAGTGAAATGTCTGAACTAAGATCTAAATGCAAAGATAGAAGCCTTTAATATCAATAACCTGCAGCATCCACAATAGCTGCAGCTCGTCGAATGATCCATGCGTCTAAGTCTGGTGGTCACACTGTGGCTAGACACTAGGTATTATATATATATATATATATATATATATATATATATATATATATATACACACACACACACATATAGCAAAAGAGACGAGAATTGCAAGAGACGGGTCAGAGGTCGATGTTTTAAAAATGATTTAGCAAGTATTTAAAACTACAATGAAGCAAGTATTACGTGCATGTTAGATATCGAACTCTCACATTAAATTTTCACCTCTCATCTATTGTGCACGCCTAACGTACATCTAATATCACCTAGATATGCTACCTAGCCTAACTAGCTCGAAGTCATAATGATACTTACAATACTGACAGGCAGTATTCCCGTATCGCCCATACAATACGCTATTAAATTATTCTATATCAAATATTTAATTAACATGTTTCTTAATTGCATAATAAATCCATTATCCTCTAAGATTTATTTTATTCATTAATATCCCTCTATCTACTAATTACACACAGTAGCATGATTCACAAGTTCATATATATCTATACATATAGTCACATCATCCCTATACATATATACTAATCCTACACCCTTAGGTTAAGACCACTTGGCGCAATGCATACTCTGCTATTATGTCCTGGTGCATCACTCACTGCATAAAGGACTATTGGTTCAATCTCTCACGAACCATAAAATTCAAATAACAAATATTAGAGGCGAACATAATCCCCATGCAAATGGGTCACACACATACCTAAGCTCCCATTCAGTCGTCGAAACTATCCTACATCTCAGATAACACGTGTCCAAGTTCATATGTTCTGGGCACAAGTCAAATATCCCCCCGTTGGGTAACCCAGGACAAGATTGTCCACTGTGCGAAAACCTCCTATCGATAGTAAGCAGCGTAGGTATGCTATACACATAATAAATCAATACATAGGTATACACACAACATATTATAAATTTTAGGTATTCACACAACTAAGTATCATGTTCTATTCGTAGTATTACTTTCACTTAATACTCTCGACGTGTTAATAATTATGATTATGATCCCTCTCATAATTTTCTAAGGGTCATTCATCCCAAATAATTTTCTAAGGGTCATTCATCCCACAACCCACATATGCCTCATCTCAGTTTGCACGGCGGGTGGAAAGTACTTGCGGTCAAACTGCTCTCAGAACGATTGAATCGGGATCGTATCCCTCTCCTCCAAAGTGGTGGTGGATTCCCACCACTGCAAAGCGGCCCCCACTAACTTGATGGAAGCCAACAACTATTTTTGCACGTCTGTGCACTCAAACATACCCAGATGCCGCTGGATATCTTTCTTCCACTGGCTGACGATGATGATATCTGAACTACACGAGAACTCAGGGGGATATGCCTTCTGAAAGGCATCCCTTACCTTTTCCCATGCAGATGGAAGTTGCGCAGGTACTGGCGCCACTGCCTGAATCTAGGGTGGAGCCTGTTGTACCACCGCTAACGCTGCATTCATCGCCTGAGCAACAATATCGTCTACCTCATTAGCATTCATCGTTCCCTGAGCGGGAGCTGCTGGCTGCTCGGCTTGGGCATGCCTATCCTTTGGTGCACGTCTTGGAGGCATCTGAAACGTGAAGAAATTTATTAGTCTACAGTTATTATTAAATCTCAAATAGCTAAAGACGTAAACGTAAAAGAAAGAATACAATAATCCTAAATTAGGGCTCTATAGCAAAAATGTTAAGCTGAAAGCGAAATAAGC
Source organism: Sambucus nigra (assembly GCA_949130495.1). NCBI lineage: Eukaryota > Viridiplantae > Streptophyta > Magnoliopsida > Dipsacales > Adoxaceae > Sambucus > Sambucus nigra. Next base: position 163,064,572 of record OX422213.1, on the reverse strand, counting down.
CGTACAGATCCTAAGGACACTGGAACCTGATGCTCTGATACCACCTGTGACACCCCGCCTAATTAAATACCTGGCGATCACTCCTTTATTATATTAAAATCAAGGTGAACAGTTGGTTCATTCTTAGCATCACCGTCGAAAATACTTTTCCAATTTAAACACCCTAAATAATTGAGCTAAGTGTCAAAACCATTTTAGACATTTCCTTCCAAATTTTATTTTATATAAACCAACATTTAAAACTTTGTATAATTCACAATTTAATAGTCACACCACAACTATCCTGGAACATACAATCCAAATAATCAAACATTCAACTAATTGAATCCAACATTTAATACTTTAAATGAAAACATCCTGGCAATAATAAATCCCAAAGTCCAAGTACTGGAAAAAAATGGATTATAATATCCAATAAAACATCTGAATAATGGAAAGGGCGACACAAGCCCAACTGAAATAAATAATACTAAGAGTAGAATCAAATGAATGAGGTCGTCTAAGCAAGAGGCCTGCAACTCCCACCTAAGCTGTAGCACGTTCCTTCCAAAAGATCCTATGCAAGACGCCCTTGGGGTTGGGCACCTGTAATATATACATATATATACAAGGGAGAAAGGAAAATAGAAACGGGTCAGAGCCCGATTGTGAAAATGATTTAAAATTTGTTTAGCAAGTATTTAAAATGTTTACAGGTCAATGCAACAACATATTAGTGCGGCACTCCCTTGAGAAATTCTCACCTCTCTTCTAATGTGCACGCCTATCGTACTAACCTTCCCAACGGTTTAACTTATCTTGGGTTACTCATAAGATTTAAAACTGAACAATTTAATTGTTTAAGAGGATAATTTCATTTGATCACAAAGTTCTCATTTAAACCTTATTTGCTAATAAAGTTTCCCCAGTGTCATATTATACTTTTCAAAACAAGTATTTCCAATTTGAAGTCATTATTCATTTCTCACTTACCATAACATAGTAGGCAGTTCCAAATTTCAGAATTTCATATATATATATATATATTAAATACTTGTATAATATATATATTCTAACAGCACCCCACATAAAAATTATGGTGCGGGCATACTCTGTTATCCAATCCTCGTATCACTCGTACTAAGGGAAATACAAGCTCAGAATCACTCTCGAACTATATTAATACATACACAAATAATATTAAGGTGAAGCATAGATTCCAAGTCTAAGAGGTCAGCACATACCCTCGCGCCTCTTAGGATACGTAAAGCATGTGAATTTCCCTCAATAACCATGGATTAAAAAGGGCAAAACTTGCATAAACCTTATAAACCCTAGAAATCTCTTTAGCTTTGTTCTAATAAATATTTTTCCAGAATTTCTTCTCCTAAAACATCATAAATTCGTGGTTCAACCTCTACATATAAAAGGGATTTCCAGATTTCCATATATATCATTACTACATGCAATTTCCTATCTCCAACATGATTTTTCTTCCATGAAACTCATCCTAATCAACTCTAAACTAACATGAGTGATGCATTAACGAAAATAAGCAAGATAAAAACTTTCCTGGAAATTTGTTAGTTCTGATTTGAGGACGAATTTGATGTGGTTGCATTCCCCGTCGCGCGATCTACGCGTTGGTGGTGGTGGCGGTGCAACCGGATGAATTTTTGACCTAGAACACCTTGGTAAACTCTCTCCTTACCTCTCCTATGGCCATCACTTGTCTTTGGTTGTGTTAACCCTAGAAGGAAACCTTAGACATCTGATATAACCCTTGAAAATTCGTGGGTTTAATTGCCTAAAATTTCAAAATGTCCAAACTGCCCTCCCGGGGCGCTAAATGAGCCTAAAAACGCCCTGAGACCCAAACTAAACCCCCGGGTACACTTTTCTGACTATCTCGGCCCTTCCAAACACTTTGGCGTACTCAAAACGACCATATGAGCAACTTATAATTTATTCACTTTTATTAATCAACATTTAGTCTCGACGCGACACGGGCGCGTCCCGACTCAAATTTCAAAAATTGTCATTTTCTTCACTCTTGACATTTAATAGAACCAATATTATATTACTTTACTCATTTGTAATATTCAACAAGTTTCCCATAATTACTAACTCACATCACGATAATAATTATAAAAGAATTAATTTTTGAATTTATATTAAATTAATAACTCACATTAAATTTAATAAATCCCCAAATTTATAAAGCATAAAAATACGGGGTATTACATACTTCCTCCCTAATAACTGAATTTCATCCCGAAATTCATAAAATAAGGCATACCTGGTAAGAATAAATTTGGATATCTCTCGCGCATATCTGCCTCGTGCTCCCAAGCGGATTCCTCCACATTATGATGCTCCCACTGGACACGTACAAGTGGAACTACCTTCGACCTCAATATCCTCTTGCTATGGTCTAGGATAGCCACCGATCTCTCCTCGTAAGAGCTGTCAGGCTGTAAGTCTATCTCATCTATCGCAATGTGGGTATGGGCCATATCATCCTGAAGATATCGTCTCAATGACGAGATGTGGAATACATCGTGAATGCGATGTAAATGCTCTGGCAGTCCCAATCTGTATGCTACCGGCCCAATCCTCTCGATAATGGGAAATGGTCCCACGTACCTCGGGGCCAATTTCCCTTTCTTCCCGAATTGCATCTCTCCTTTCATAGGAGATACACGTAGTAATACTTGGTCCCCCACATTAAACTCTTAGAAGAACCGTTTTGCATCGGCGTAGCTTTTCTGTCTGTCCCGGGCTACTCGAATGCGACTCCTGATCATCTCAATCCTCATGGAGGTTTCTTGAATCACCCATGGTCCTAGCAACTTGTTATCCCCCACCTCTAACCAACAAGTTGGGGAACGACAAGGCCTTTCGTACAAAGCCTCGAATGGATCCATGCCAATCGTGAACTGATAAGAGTTATTATAAGCGAACTCTACCAGTGGAAGATGTGGCTCCCAACCTCCTCCAAAATCAAGGACACACATGCGTAGCATATCCTCCAGCATCTAATTACTACACTCTGTTTGCCCATCAGTCTGTGGGTGATAAGCTGAAATCAACCTCAACTCTGTACCCATAGCCTCCTGAATGCTCTCCCAGAAATGCGACACAAAAATCTTGTCTCTATCTGACACAATAGGGGCACCCCATGTAATCTGATAATCTCAGTAATGAACAACTGAACATACTTACCCGTGGTATAGTCTGTCCGCACCGGCAGAAAATGAGCCACCTTGGTCAAACGATCTACAATCACCCAGATGGAGTCGTGACCCCGCTGTGATGTAGGCAACCCTATAATAAAGTCCATGGAAATACTCTCCCACTTCCACGCGGGTATTTCCAATGTCTGAAGCAACCCTGATGGTTTCTGATGGTCCACCTTTACTAGCTAGCAGGTAGAACACTTGGACACAAACTCAGTAATGTCCTTTTTCATCCCACCAGTACTATCGCCTCATATCCTGGTACATCTTATCTCCCCCAGGTTGTACCGCAAATCGGGACCCGTGAGACTGGGTCATCACTGCATGACGTAATTTTGATCCTTCTGGGACCACCAATCTCCCATTAAACCTCAAACCCCCATCAAAACTAACAGAATAGGACTCAGCACCCTCAGCTAAAAGTCGTACAATCTGCTCCTGGAAAAATGGGTCTGCGGTCTGTGCCTTTATCACCCTCGTAACAATCTCGGGTGTCACTGTCATGACAGATATGAACGAACGGGCTACTGCATCCTAGTGTCCCAATTCCTTCCACTTTGCTTTCCAGACCTCCGCTACATCGTCTACCGGTCTACGGCTCAACGCATCAGCAACTACATTGGCCTTCCCCGGATGGTATTATATGTCGAACTGATAGTCCTTCACAAACTCTAACCACCTGCGCTGACGCATATTCAGCTCTCACTGAGTGAACAGGTACTGCAGTGACTTGTGGTCTATGAATAAGTAGAATTTCCCTCCTAATAAATAGTGCCTCCAAATCCTCAATGCAAAAACGACCTCTGCTAACTCCAGGTCATGGGTGGGGTAATTCTTCTAATGAGGCTTAAGCTTGTGGGAGGCAAAATCTATAGCATTCTCCTCCTGCTGAAGTACTCCCCCAAGTCCCCGTAAAGAGGCATTGGTGTAAAGCAGGTACTCCACACCCGTCTTCGATAAAGCAAGGACCGGTGCTGAAGTAAGCTTGTCTTTCAGCTCGTCGAAAGCCAATTGACAAGCATCATCCCAAACATATGGTACCCCTTTGCGAGTCAGATTCATCAATGGACCCGCTATTTTGGAGAATCCCCTAATGAATCTCCTGTGGTAGCCAGCTAACCCCAAGAAACTACGCACTTTCATCGGTGTCGTGGGTTGTCCCCGCTCCTTCACCGCTGACACTTTACTCGGGTCAACTGCTATCCCCTGTTCAGAAACAACATGTCCCAAGAACTGCACTTCATATAACCAGAACCCGCATTTCTCGTACTTAGCATACTGCTGATGCTCTCACAGAGTCTGAAGAACCTGCCTCAAGTGCTCGGCATGCTCCTCTTCGGAGTGTGAATATATCAGAATGTCATCTATGAAAACAATGTCGAACTGATCCAAGAACTCTCTGAACACTCGGTTCATCAAGTCCATGAATACTGCTGGAGCATTTGTGAGTCCAAATGGCATCACTCTGAACTCATAGGACCCATATCTCGTCAAGAAAGCAGTCTTTGAAACATCCTGCTCCCTAATACATAGTTGATGGTACCTCGACCTCAGATCTATCTTTGAAAAGAAAGTTGCTCCCCTCAGCTGGTCGAATAGATCATTGATTCGAGGCAACGAATACTTATTCCGTATCGTGACCTTGTTCAACTCTCGATAGTCCACACATAGCCTCAGTGAACCATCTCTCTTCTTCACAAACAAGACTGGAGTGCCCCAAGGAGAGGTACTCCTTCGAATGAAGCCCTGACCTAACAGCTGCTCTATCTGATCTCGTAGCTCTCGCATTTCCTCTGGAGCCATACGGTATGGGGAGCGTGCTATAGGTCTAGTATCCGGTAATAAATCTATGACAAAGTCTATCTCACGACTGGAGGGTAGGCTTGGTATCTCCTGAAATACATCAGAATACTCACGAACAACTGGGATCGAGTCTAAGGGAATCACAACCTCCTTAGAGGTATCCTCCTCTATGTAATAAAAATGAGTGGTCGAGCCTCCCTCTAGGTGAGGCATCGCCACTACAAACATCTATTGCCCCAGAATGGCAAAAACAATACTCCCACCAAAACAATCTATCATGGCCCTGTAAGTAGTGAGCCAATCCATACCGATAATAACGTCATGCTCATGCATATCTAACACTAACATGTCTGCAGGTAATACCAAGCTACCAATCTCTACCCCCACACCCCGGCATATAAAGAAAATAAGCGAACCATTTCCCAGTGGTGAGTCTACACACGTCACAGTGCTCTCTGCTGTGGCTAATAATCTTAAGGCCTTCGCAAAATGAGTAGATATAAAACAATGCATCGCCCCAGCATCAAATAAAACTCGACCCATAGTACCATGGATAGGAAACATACCCTCAATCGCGGGTGGTGTCTGTGGAGCTGCTGCCTGGTGGATGTTATAAACACGTCCATACTGTAACTGCCCCTGCTGCACTAGAGCTGCTGGAATGGTTGGTAGGGCTGGTACCTGGGCAGGTGCTGGGAGGGCGGCTAGAAAAAGTGGCCTTTGTGGCTCATTACGGGCACCCTGCTGCTGTGGGGCCCTATCACCCTCTGGGCAATCCTGGCGCTTATGGCCATGCTTGTCGCACACAAAACATCAGCCTCTGAAGTTACCTCCCCTCTGACCTTGTTGACCACGGCCCGGCTGGCCGTTACCACCCCGCCACTGGCCCTATTGGCCCTGATGAAAATGCTGTTGGCCCTGTTGGCCCTGCTGCTGTCGGTGTTGGCCATGCTGGCCCTGCTGACCCTGCCTATAACCCCCAAATCCCTGCCTGGAATCACCTGATCGGAAGCACTTGGCAGGGTCCCCCTGATGGGAACTCTGCTCATAATGACGAGTCTATCCCTGGGATGTCGGTGCTCCACCAGCGCCATTACCCCTGTCCTGCCCTGCTGACCGGACTCTCCTATTCACTTGCTTCCCCGCTGATGGAAGCGATGATCCTGGTAGTGTAGTAAGGCAGCATTGAGTACATCTGTGAAGGTACTCAATGATAAATTCCCTATAAGATGCTGACGGATCCTCCAAGCTAACCCGTCCACAAACAACATTATCTTCTTACCCTCAGTAGGTGCCTCATCTAGCACTATGGTGAGAAGTCTCATGAACTCCTCCTTATACTCAGCAATGATAGAATTCTCCGGCTTCAAGTTTAGTAATTTCTGCCTCATCTCAGTTTGCACGGCGGGTGGAAAGTACTTGCGGTCAAACCGCTCCCAGAATAACTGAATCGGGATCGTATCCCTCTCCTCCAAAGTGGTGGTTGATTCCCACCACTACAAAGCGGCCCCCACTAACTTGAAGGAAGCCAACAACTATTTTTGCACGTCTGTGCACTCATACATACGCAGATTCCGCTGGATATCTTTCTTCCATTGGCTGACGATGATGATATCTGAACTACCTGAGAACTCAGGGGGATGCGCCTGCTGAAAGGCATCCCTTACCTTCTCCCATGCAGATGGAAGCTATGCAGGTACTGGCGCCACTGCCTGAATCTGGGGTGGAGCCTGCTGTACCACCGCTAACACTGCATTCACCGCCTGAGCAACAATATCGGCTACCTCATTAGCATTCATCGTTCCCTGAGCGGGAGCTGCTGACTGCTCGGCTTGGGCACGCCTATCCTTTGGTGCACGTCTCGAAGGCATCTGAAACGTGAAGAAATTTATTAGTCTACAGTTATTATTAAATCTCAAATAGCTGAAGACGTAAACGTAAAAGCAAGAATACAATAATCCTAAATTAGGGTTGTATAGCAAAAATGTTAAGCTGAAAGCGAAATAAGCCGTACAGATCCTAAGGATACTAGAACCTGATGCTCTGATACCACCTATGACACCCCGCCTAATTAAATATCGGGCTATCACTCCTTTATTAAATTAAAATCAAGGTGAACAGTTGGTTCATTCTTAGCATCACTGGCGAAAATACTTTTCCAATTTAAACACCCTAAATAATTAAGCTAAGTGTCAAAACCATTTTAGACATTTCCTTCCAATTTTTATTTTATATAAACCAACATTTAATACTTTGCATAATTCACAATTTAATAGTCACACCACAACTATCCTGGAACATACAATCCAAATAATCAAACATTCAACTAATTGAATACAACATTTAATACTTTAAATGAAAACATCCTGGCAATAATAAATCCCAAAGTGGAAGTACTGGAAAAAAATGGATTACAATATCCCATAAAACATCTGAATAATGGAAAGGGCGACACAAGCCCAACTGAAATAAATAATACTAAGAGTAGAATCAAATGAATGAGGTCGTCTAAGTAAGAGGCCTGCAACTCCCACCTAAGCTGCAGCATGTTCCTTCCAAAATATCCTATGCAAGACGCTCCTGTGGTTGGGCACCTGTAATATATACATATATATACAAGGGAGAAAGGAAAATAGAAACAGGTCAGAGCCCAATTGTGAAAATGATTTAAAATTTGTTTAGCAAGTATTTAAAATGTTTACAGGCCAATGCAACAACATATTAGTGCGGCACTCCCTTGAGAAATTCTCACCTCTCTTCTAATGTGCACGCCTATCGCACTAACCTTCCCAACGGTTTAACTTATCTTGGGTTACTCGTAAGATTTAAAACTGAAAAATTTAATTTTTTAAGAGGATAATTTCATTTGATCACAAAGTTCTCATTTAAACCTTATTTGCTAATAAAATTTCCCCAGTGTCATATTATACTTTTCAAAACAAGTATTTCCAATTTGAAGTCATTGTTCATTTCTCACTTACCATAACACAGTAGGTAGTTCCAAAATTCAGAATTTCATATATATATATATTAAATACTCGTATAATATATATATTCTAACAGCACCCCATATAAAAATTATGGTGCGGGCATACTCTGCTATCCAATCCCCGTATCACTGTTACTAAGGGAAATACAAGTTCGGAATCACTCTCGAACTGTATTAATACATACACAAACAATATTGAGGCGAAGCATAGATTCCAAGTCCAAGAGGTCAGCACATACCCTCGCGCCTCTTAGGACCGTGACTATCAATTCGATAGCCTGTACCTAGGATTCCCATCTTCTTGGGTACAAGTCAATATCCCCCATAAAGGTCCCATTGAGATAAGACTGTCCCAGCGCGGTAACCTCAGGGATAGAAAGTAGCGCGGGCATGATTTTCCCACGTATATAGTATATGCATAAACACAGTCATACAAATATACTACTCTTTATATATCAAATTTAGATTTATCTCATAACCTATAATTATAACATTTATCCTTATTTCTCATTATTTAGTTATCACTTATAACGGTTCGTCTCTTACTTTTAGTTTGAGGGATTTTTCTGACTTACTACGTAACACTCATGGACTCTATCCTCCCAAGTGTAGAATTTGGTAGGTACTCATCTATTTTTCCAATGCTACTACCTTACGCGTCTTTCCGTTTAATACATAATACTATCGTCCCTTATAGGTAACCATCCCAAAAATGCAAATCTCGTCTTACATTAAAGGTCTCATAATTAATAATAAGTCCTACTAGTCTTCTTTATCTCCCAAAATATTTTAATAAGGATGTCCAAATATTTTTACTCATTTAATTTGAATTTAACTATTTACAAAGGGAAATATGAGTCTTCCAGAAGGGGTCGATCGATCGAGGGCAGGGGCTCGATCGATCGACACTCCTGGTTCGATTGATCGATCAAACGGGTATGCGAAATCTGCAGATTAACAGTTACGGGTTTCATAATTCAACCTCAATCAAATTCAGATTTTTAACACCCAAACTCACCGAAATTCTTATTACAAACATGATAAACCCAAACTAATAATCTTCTACGTAAAGTATGTGAATTTCCCTCAATAACCTTGGATTAAAAAGGGCAAAACTTGCATAAACCTTATGAACCATAGAAATCTCTTTATCTTTGTTCTAATAAATCTTTTTCCAAAATTTCTTCTCCTAAAACATCATAAATTCGTGGTTCAACCTCTACATATAAAGGGGATTTCCAGATTTCCATGTATATCATTACTACATGCAATTTCCTATCTCCAACATGATTTTTCTTCCATGAAACTCATCATAATCAACTCTAAACTAACATGAGTAATGCATTAACGAAAATAAGCAAGATAAACACTTACCTGGAATTTTGTTAGTTCTTATTTGAGGACAAATTTGGTGTGGTTGCGTTCCCCATCGCGCGATCTACGCGTTGGTGGTGGTGGCGGTGCAACCGGATGAATTTTCGACCTAGAACACCTTGGTAAACTCTCTCCTTCCCTCTCCTATGGACGTCACTTGTCTTTGGTTGTGTTAACCCTAGAAGGCAACCTTAGACATCTGATATAACCCTTGAAAATTTGTGGGTTTAATTGCCCAAAATGGCCAAAATGCCCTCCCGGGGCGCTAAATAAGCCTGAAAACGCCCCGAGACCAAAACTAAAACCTCGGGTACACTTTTCTAACTATCTCGACCCTTTCGGACACTTTGGCGTACTCAAAATGACCATACGAGCAACTTAAAATTTATTCACTTTTATTAATCAACATTTAGTCTCGACGCGACACGAGCGTGTCCCAACTCAAATTTCCAAAATTGTCTTTTTCTTCACTCTTGACATTTAATAGAACCAATATTATATTACTTTACTCATTTGCAATATTCAACAAGTTTCCCATAATTACTAACTCACATCACGTTAATAATTATAAAAATATTTAATTTTCGGATTTATATAAAATTAATAACTCACATTAAATTTAATAAATCCCCAAATTTATAAAGCATAAAAATATAGGGTATTACACATTTCAACACCTACAACCTCTACGGATCATTCCCAATCAGTAATCAACCATTCTAAATCAACTTCCTAACATGTATGTATGATTTCCACTAATATAACATCAGTAAATTATCACCCGTCATCATTATAATTCAAAATTACGAAATTATCACCCATCATCATAGGAACCCTAGTTTCCCAATTTTCAATTAGAGAACCTAACCAACCCAATTTGTTCATTGATATAATTTTCCAATTTCATGATTAATGATCTACATACATGAAGAAATTAAACTACTAATAAAATCAGTCAATAATCATAAATTAAAACTACAATGAAGCAAGTATTATGTGCATGTTAGATATCGAACTCTCACATGAAATTGTCACCTCTCATCTATTGTGCACGCCTAACATACATCTAATCTCACCTAGCTATGCTACCTAGCCTAACTAGCTCGAAGTCATAATGATACTTACTATACTGACAGGCAGTATTCCCGTATCGCCCATACAATACGCTATTAAATTATTCTATGTCAAATAATTAAGTAACATGTTTCTCAATTGCATAATAAATCCGTTATCCTATAAGATGTATTTTACTTATCAATATCCCTCTATCTACTAATTACACATAGTAGCATGATTCCCAAGTTCATATATATCTATACATATAGTCACATCATCCCTATACATATATACTAATCCTACACCCTTAGGTTAGGACCACTTGGTGCAATGCATACTCTGTTATTATGTCCTGGTGCATCACTCACTACATAAAGGACTATTGGTTCAATCTCTCACGAACCATAAAATTCAAATAACAAATATTAGAGGGGAACATAATCCCCATCCAAATGGGTCACGCACGTACCTAAGCTCCCATTCAGTCGTCGAAACTATCCTACATCTCAGATAACACGTGTCCAAGTTCATATGTTCTGGGTACAAGTCAAGTATCCCCCCGTTGGGTCACCTAGGATAAGATTGTCCATTGTGCGAAAACCTCTTATCGATAGTCAGCAGCGTAGGTATGATATACACATAATAAATCAATACATAGGTATACACGCAACATATTATAATCTCTAGGTATTCACTCAACTAAGTATCATGTCCTATTCGTAGTATTACTTTCACTGAAATACTCTCGACGTGTTAATAATTATGATTATGATCCCTCTCATAATTTTCTAAGGGTCATTCATCCCACATATGCCCGAGTCTTAAATCACACTTGCCTTAATATATCATCACTTCAAATCTCAGTGTACTTCATTAAAATTCTTGCATTTTAAGTACCGAAGGATGTTCTAGAGGTCCACCATTTAATTCTAAAAGTACAGTAGGCCAGTCTGGACCTATCAAGGAAACGATCCAAACCTTTTTATGAAAAACTATCCGGATATTTTAATGAAAAATGATCCGGACGCTTTTAAAGAAAAATGATTCGGACCTTTTAATGAAAAACGGTGCGGACCTATTAATAAAAAAATAATTCGGACCTATTAAAAATTGGTCCGGACCTATGCCTGAAAAAAGACAGCTCTACCCAGATACGTTATCTACACCATTTCAACACCTAAAACCTCTACGGATCATTCCCAATCAGTAATCAACCATTCTAAATCAACTTCCTAACATGTATGTATGATTTCCACTAATATAACATCAGTAAATTATCACCCATCATCATTATAATTCAAAATTCTGAAATTATCACCCATCATCATACGAACCCTAGTTTCCCAATTTTCAATTAGAGAACCTAACCAACCCAATTTGTTCATTGATATAATTTTCTAATTTCATGATTAATCATCTACATACATGAAGAAATTAAACTACTAATAAAATCAGTCAATAATCATAAATTAAAACTACAATGAAGCAAGTATTATGTGCATGTTAGATATCGAACTCTCACATGAAATTCTCACCTCTCATCTATTGTGCACGCCTAACGTACATCTAATCTCACCTAGCTATGCTACCTAGCCTAACTAGCTCGAAGTCATAATGATACTTACTATACTGACAGGCAGTATTCCCGTATCGCCCATACAATACGCTATTAAATTATTCTATGTCAAATAATTAATTAACATGTTTCTCAATTGCATAATAAATCCGTTATCCTATAAGATTTATTTTACTTATCAATATCCCTCTATCTACTAATTACACATAGTAGAATGATTCACAAGTTCATATATATCTATACATATAGTCACATCATCCCTATAAATATATACTAATCCTAGACCCTTAGGTTAGGACCACTTGGTGCAATGCATACTCTGTTATTATGTCCTGGTGCATCACTCACTGCATAAAGGACTATTGGTTCAATCTCTCACGAACCATAAAATTCAAATAACAAATATTAGAGGCGAACATAATCCCCATCCAAATGGGTCACGCACATACCTAAGCTCCCATTCAGTCGTCGAAACTATCCTACATCTCTGATAACACGTGTCCAAGTTCATATGTTTTGGGTACAAGTCAAGTATCCCCCCGTTGGGTCACCCAGGATAAGATTGTCCACTGTGCGAAAACCTCCTATCGATAGTAAGCAGCGTAGGTATGATATACACATAATAAATCAATACATAGGTATACACGCAACATATTATAATCTCTAGGTATTCACACAACTAAGTATCATGTCCTATTCGTAGTATTACTTTCACTGAAATACTCTCGACGTGTTAATAATTATGATTATGATCCCTCTCATAATTTTCTAAGGGTCATTCATCCCACATATGCCCAAGTCTTAAATCACACTTGCCTTGATATATCATCACTTCAAATCTCACTGTACTTCATTAAATTTCTTGCATTTTAAGTATCGAAGGATGTTCTAAAGGTCCATAATTTAATTCTAGAAAATGCAGTAGGCCAGTCTGGACCTATTAAGGAAACGATCCAAACCTTTTTATAAAAAACTATCCGGATATTTTAATGAAAAATGATCCGGACGCTTTTAAAGAAAAATGATTCGGACCTTTTAATGAATAACGGTGCGGACCTATTAATAAAAAAATGATTCGGACCTATTAAAAAGAGATCCGGACCTATGCCTGAAAAAAGACAGCTCTACCCAGATACGTTATCTACACCATTTCAACACCTACAACCTCTACGGATCATTCCCAATCAGTAATCAACCATTCTAAATCAACTTCCTAACATGTATGTATGATTTCCACTAATATAACATGAGTAAATTATCACCCATCATCATTATAATTCAAAATTTTGAAATTATCACCCATCATCATATGAACCCTAGTTTCCCAATTTTCAATTAGAGAACCTAACCAACCCAATTTGTTCATTGATATAATTTTCCAATTTCATGATTAATCATCTACATACATGAAGAAATTAAACTACTAATTAAATCAGTCAATAATCATAAATTAAAACTGCAATTTTCACCCAATTTCATATGTAATTCATGATCAAATTCACCTACACTAACATGAGCTTGATTATTGCTAAAGGAAAGCAAGTAATAAACACTTGCCTCAAATTTGAATGTCTGATCCGCTGGTGATATTGGTATGGATGCATTCCTCACTTTTCGATCTACACGATGGTGGTGGTGGTTGTGCAAGGTTGTATTAATTAGCCTTCCTCCTTTGCTTTTACCCTCCCTAGCCTTTTGTGGTTCTCTCTTGATTTCTATGTAAATTAACCCTAATGGAACTCCCGTAACTGGTAATATAATTATCTAATTATCTTCCATTTTAATTTCCCAAAAATCCAAATGACAAAACTACCCCTACGGACTAAATGGCGCACTCGAAATTACCATATGAGTTATACCAAAACAATTTATATTTTTATCCCATACAATTAGTCCCGACACGGCTCACAAGCGTGCCCTGACTTAAAATACCAAACTGTCGTATTTCGCACACAGATAATTTATAAAAATATATAATTACATATTACATCTACCCACAGTAATAATCAATGATTTCCATCAATAAGTATTAACCCTTGGCACGCTAGTTAATAATTATTTTAAATTCGGATTAATTAACAATTAAATTTCTCGACCTTTTTTATTTAATTAATCTAACAATAATAATTAATCACATAATTTTTTTTAATATAAAAAAATGTGGGGTATTACATACACGTGATAAAAAAACATATTAATGTGCACATGTATTTATGACTCATATTTAAAGTAGAAAACTAAACAATTTCTAAAACATGAATAACATAAAAATACAATTAAAACATAAATAACACAATGAGAGACACGATAAGATGACTGACGTGAGTCTTAATTGCCACACGAACACAACACATTGGGAGTTACTGTTAAAAAATCACGACACACATATAACCCCCAGTACAATGTCACAATATGCATAGAACCCACAGTAAAATGTCAAAACAATCATTTAATTATATTTTGTCCAAAAAATATCACGACACATATAACCCCCAATACAATGTCACAACATGCATTTTACCCGTAACAAGATAGACGTAATTTTTTTACTTATTAAAAATTTATTTAATTATAGTTAAATACAAAAAAATATAATGTCTAGGTTTTTGAATAATATTTTGTCAAAAAAAAACCCAATACAATAACTAGGATTTTGAATAATATTTTCTCAAAAAAATAAACCCCCATACAATGTCTAGGGTTTTGAATAATATTTTGTCAAAAAAATAACCCCGAAAAAATTTTCTAGGGTTTATTGACATACAATACAATATGTTCACATACACACACATATACACATACATATACACACTTACACACATGTATACACACACATAAATAGAAATCAATACATATGCACACATATACACACATACACACACATCTAAAAAGAAATACACATAAATAACCAGGGTTTCATATTACTATTCAAGAGAAATCAAAATCGCAAGAGAAATCGAACACAATCGCACCAAGATCGAACCAATCTTCATGAAGATCAAACCAAATCTCCTTTCTTTTTTAGACTATCGAAATCGCACGAAACAAATGAAATGAGCGGTTATTTTTTTTAAAGTAATGAGATTTGTCACGTCCTAGAGCCATGACCCCAAACTACGACCCGAAAAATCTTTATAACCGCGACCTTTTTTATCTGAGTATGCCATTGGTCATGGCCCCCGACCGTGACCCATGCTAAGAAATCGCCAGGGCCCCCAGTCATGATCCATAGTGTATGTGTGTGGTGCTTCGTCATGAATATGGTCACGGACTAAGTCCGTGACCAATATGCGACTAAGCTTGGAGGGAATTTTGACATAAATTTGGTGCCACGATGGTAATGGTATGGTCACGGCTCAGGTCCTCAACCCATAGTGGTCAGGGATTTAGTCCATGACAACTTCTAGGAGCATCCATGACCCAATGTGATCATAGACCTGGTCACACCAAAGGTTAAGATGGTCACGACCAAAGTGCATGAGCAGCTGGCCATGGCCTAGGGCCATGACCCCATTCCGTGACCAATTGATGATTTAGTGTAGTGCAAAAAATCTCCAAAAGAAGCCCAAGATGGGGCTACATGAAGCACCCTATATCTTTGACTCACTTGAGTCTATACTATATAGTTGCTCATTTAGTTTGAAAATAGTGACAAAATTGAGTCATATCCTAGACTACCAAAGAGATTCAGACTCTACATATGAATTCCTCCAAAAGTCCCAAAAGGTAGAACACCAACACCATCATCTAGGATTCATTTTATATGTTTCATTCTTCATAATATGGGTGTGTGTGAGTTAAATCCCATCAAAATAATTTTTTACAACTTTTGAGATTTTTTAAATCATTTCTTAGACAATTAAAATTAGAGTTTATAATATTTTGGGGCTGTTTTATAATTTCCCTAAGTTCCTAAAACTTTTCTTGGATAGAATCCAAAAGCTCTAGATAATGTTGTGGGGGAAAATTGAATTCTTTCAATTTCAAAAACACGCGTTTTTCAGTTGATCATAGTCTTACACGTGGTGATCTTATAATGGATAGATTTGTGTTTTCTCTACCTCACATATCTAAAACCTTAGTTAAACCGTTGGATCAATCTTATCAATGGTCTGCATGTCTTTTTATTCAATCCAAGTGTTAACCTTTTGAACCAATCAGAGCGTTTCTAATAGCGGTGCATAGTCAGCCATTAGATTTACTTCGACCCCTTACTTTCAATCCTGATCGTTGATTTGCTTCGAAGTTCCATAGCCTTCCATTCGCTAATATAAATAGAAACCATACATGTAACGTTTACAATATTTGGATCATTTCACCTCTGAGAGAAAAAAAGAGGAGAGAGAGAGAGATAGAAAACCCTAAACCAACTCGCGGCCAAATTCTCACCTGAAAACCCGTATGTGAGTTGATTTAGTTCAAGTTTTACGGAGATCCATCCTCTCTAGTTCTTAATATCTTGTCCAACTAAGTCACGTAGTCCTGATCTCATTTTCTTTCATAGAAAGTTGAGATTTGAGACTCATAGATACATATCACGTAGATATTACTGAGTTTGATTTCTTCTTTTGGGAAATATCTATTTTATTGGTTGTTTTTCAACTGTTATGTTATGTTCAAAACCTAATCCAATAAAATCATTTATGATCTCAGTTTTTGAGAATATCCAGACTTAGATCTAGTTAAGATCTTGATTGGGGATTTACCATTTCATATATTTCACATTTTGTGAAATAACTATATATTTTCGAATAAAGAAAGCATTTAGAAACTTGGCTAGCAAGATTCCCTCTTGATATGTGGATAAAATTAGAGATAAAAAAGTCTGATAGTTTTGATCAAACTGATTTTGGAAATTTATTTTTCATATTAGAACTCTTTTTGTAATTTGGTAATCATTCTGTCTGAAATAAGTGTGTGTGAGTTGCATGCATGTGTTAGGCACATCACATCACAACACTTTCACACTACAGCACTAAAATGTGTTGGTAGATAGATTTTGAACTTTAAGAGTCAACATAAAGCTAAAAGGAGTGGAGTTATAAGGGTGAGAGAACATCTACAACATCAGAGCCTTGGGAGAAGTCAAAATAATCCAGAGGAGTTGGTATAATTTATGAACTTAAATTAGGTTTGATTGTGTGTTTATATTGTTAAATAGATTGTAACATGTTACTCTATTTTAGTGGATTTTTGTTTTGCCCCTCCGTGGATGTGTACCTAATCGAGTGGGGTTTTACCACATTAAAATTCTCGTGCACTTGCATACTTAATCTTCCTCTCATCCCTTTCTATTGGCGTTCTGATTTAAAACTGTTTTAGTTTTGGTTTTCAAAACTTGGATACATAATATCTGAAATACCTCGTTCATAAATATTTTTATACACATCTTGTGTTAGTTTTTTGTTTTAAGAAAATCGTTTCTTCAAAAACTGTTCGGATCCATTTAGACTGTTTAATATTGATTTAAACAACTTAAGTGGTACTTTTTCACTACACCCTCTAAATTGCAATTACAGTATGGCCAACTAGGGGTGGAGGAGACTAGGATCCACCCTGATGACAGTGTCATTTAAAGCCTGGATGAATTTGGAGCTGATGATAGCCTAGCAGAGAGAAAGTTTTTTATTAGAACTGCACTCGCTTATCATGAAAAGAAAGAGTTGATTGCCCTCTTGAGAAGCAATTTGGATATTTTTGCCTGGGAGCCATGTGATCTTCCTAGCATTGATCTCGATGTATCCTACCATCGACTGCATTTTGACCCAACCTTCAAGCCTATCACTCAGAGGGCTCGATGAACAGACCGAGAAGGCTTAAGTGGTGGTGAACGAAGTAAAAAATCTTTTGGATGCAGGATCCCTCAGGAAAGTTCAGTTCCCCATTATGATTATCCAACCCAGTGGTAGTACGAAAGAGAAACAACAGTTGGAAGATATATATTGACTTCATTAATCTCAGCATGGTTAGACCCAAAGACAGTTTCCCAATGCCTAAGATTGATCAGTTGGTCGACACCACAGTAGCACATGAAAGGATGCATTTTCTGGATGCCTATTAAGGGTACCATCAATTTCCACTGCTCGTCCCAGACCAGGATAAAACATCCTTCATAATTCCAATTATTTTATATATTGTTACAGCGTCATGCCATTTGGCCTAAAGAATGCAGGGGAAACTTATCAAAGGATGGTCACGAAGATGTTTAAGCAATAGGTGAGAGACAAAATGAAGGTCTACATTGATGACATGTTAGTCAAGAGCAAGAACAGAGATGACCACATCACAAACTTATACAGAACCTTTAAAATCCTAATAAAGTACCAGATAACACTTAACGCAAGTAAGTGTTCATTCGGTGTCCAATTAGGAAATTTTTTGGGCTATTTAGTCAGTAAAAGAGGAATTGAGGTCACTCCAGATCATATTGATGCAATCACCCGGGTCCAACCCATATGTACGGTGTAAGAGTTTCAAAAGCTTATATGCATGTTCGTAGCACTCAACCTTTTCATCTTCAAGTCCTCAAAATGTTGTCGACCATTCTTTTAGCTTTTAAAAAAAAAGAGGCCTTATGTGGAATGATGACTGCTCAAGTGATTTGGAATATATCAAGTCCTACCTCAGCAAACTGCCCCTATTGTTGATTCCTAATAATGGAGATCCTATGTATATCTATCTCACAGTATCAGACCATGATATTAGCTCAACTCTTATATGCGAGAAGGAAGACAGACAGTCTGCCGTGTATTACACTACAAAGATTCTTCTAGATGCAGAACAATGCTACTTTCCTTTAGATTATCTTGCTTATGAAATAGTAGTTTCCTCAAAGAAGCTAAAATATTACTTTAAATCTCATTCAATAATAGTGATCACTTTATACTCCCTCAAAGTTGTTCTTCAGAAATTCGACATCTCTAGATGACTCTCGAAGGGGTCGATCAAGATTGAGAGGTTCGATTTCCATTTTTAGCCAAGAATAGAAATTAAGGGACAAGTCCTCGTTGATTTTATCACTGAGTTCATGGGGAACCTCCAATCGACCAATAGGAAATGAAGCAGGTAATAAATGAGGAAGCACAGTCTAAGGACCGGACACTATACATTGATGGAACCTCCAATTCTGAGTAGGCAGGAGTAGGAATCATCCTCGTAACACCAGAATACATTGTCATCGAATAAGGAATTAGGTTAGGATTTGAAGCCTCCAATAACAAAGTTGAATATGATGCACTGATCGCTGGATTATGCAAGTCCCAAATACTGGGGCTAAGGCACCTCAACCTATTTAGTGATTCCAAGCTAATCTCTAAGAAAGTAAGTTAATATTTCAATGCAAAATACAATAGGATGGCATCATACCTCGTCATAGTAAGAGGCCTTATGGAAGGGCTTGAGAAGATTAATATTCAGCAGTTTCCCTGGGGGTAGAACAGTCACGTTGATGCCTTAGCAACCCTAAGCTCGATAGTGGACTTTGATCTCAGAATAACTATTCATATAGAGTTCCTCTCCCAATCAAGCATTAACCAGGCAAAAGTCGAGGATCAAGTCCTACTCTCAAAAAAGGTCCCCTGATTATATGGATCCCATCATTGCATATCTATAAAGAGTCTACCCACACGACTTCGAGTAAGTTCTAAGTGAACTTCATGATGATATTTCTAGGAGTCACGCAGGAGGGAGGTCATTGGCCTTTTGAGAAATCAAAGAAGGCTACAAGTGGCCTCACATGCAAAAGGATGCAAGTACCTACGTTTATATATATGAAAAGTTCCATAAATTCTCTCATATGGCCACCATCTAGCCAGCGACCTAAAATCCTTGACAAGTACTTGATCATTCATGCAATGGGGGACTAAATATTATGGTACCTTTACCTACCGCACCTGGAAATCACAAGTATCTTCTGGTTGGCACAAACTAATTCCCCAAGTGAGTAGATGCAGAACCCCTAGCAAACATTTGTGATATCGATATGGTAAGGTTCATATGCAATAACAACATAACATGCATTAGGGTACCAAAATCAATCATCATCAAAATGGCACGCGGATTAAAAGTATCTTCTTTCAAGGTTTTTATGATGAGCATGGCATTAAGCACCATTTTAGTTCTGTGGTATATCTCCAAAGTAGTAATCAGGAATAATCTTCCAACAAAATCATGCTCGATGGCCTAAAGAAGAGGCTGGAAAAAGCAAAGGGTGCCTTAGTGGACAAGCTCCCATTTGTTATATAGGCCTACCGTAGTACTCCTAGGAGACCAATTGGGGAAACACCTTTCACGCTCGCCTATGGAATTAAAGCTATTATTCTTCTTAAAGAGGGTTTCCCTACTATGAGAACCACCTTGGTCGACCAAGGTCTAAATGTTAATGTATTGCACACTGAACTTGACTTAGTGGACGAGCAAAGAGAACGGGCCATGATCAAGTTGTCTTTCTACCAACAGTAGCTGGCCAAGCAGTGCAACAAAAAACTCAATCTTAGGAAATTCTAAGTGGGGGAATATACCCTAAGAAAAGTCCTCGATAGTGCCATAAATCCATCAGATGGCAAGCAAGGACTAAATTTGGAAAGACCTTTCAAGGTAATCAGGGACGACCTTCAAGGAGCATATCACTTTGAAACACTATAGGGCAGGAGATACCAAAAGTTTGAAATGCATCCAATCTCAAGAATTTCTAATTTTAGTCTTCTTATTCTTTTATAGACATTTAGTTTATGCAAATTTTTATTTCAAACTTATGTCGCTTGCAGGTTGTTATGAATAAAGGCCTATTCGCTCTCGTATTTTGATCTCGTACATTGGCTACTTCAAATTTTTTGCTATGTATCTTAGTATTATTCACCCTTTCCAAATTATAACTACCCTAAACACAAGAAGAAATTACCTTTGGTTACAGTTATCTGCTCAACTTGCCCTAGCGAAAGAACTTCCTCGCGTATAATAAAACTCCTATGGATTTCAAGAACTTATTCAACTTATTTTAATCAATAGATTTCATTATGTCGAGCAGGGTTCACAGTAATTACAATAAGTTAATAACATATTTCAATTACTACATCCCTCAAGTATTTTTCATAAACACAATAGACCTCATGAGTTTCCCCGACAATGGAAAAAGCCCTACATGGGATCCTGAGGCAAAAAGGCCAACTTAGGTTGGTCGCTAACTATCTTGGTTGCTAAAAACATGTTTGGGCGGATGGCCCATCAACCAAGTACATTCTATCCATCATCTCACCTAGGCCTAAGGGAATGTGACGACACAACCTAAAAGACCAGGTAGATGGAATGATATTACAAAGGTATATTGGACTGGGGTAATGTTCAAACATAAGTTCTCAAACTCATTTAGTCGATAGGGGACCAAAATAATTAACACTTGTTTTTAAATTATTTAGTTGGCTAAGAATCCCAAAATGGTTAATCTTAAATACTAACTCATTTAATCGGCAAAAGCCTAATAGGATCAACAATATTACGTGGTCAGCTACGGTCTAAAGTGGTCAGTAAATGTCAACTCTTTCTAGTTAAGTAGTCAAAATACAAAGGCAATTATTAACTCATATTTAGTCAGCACATGCTCAAAATATGGAAAAAGATGATAATTAAACTTTATATATTGATAAAAATTAGAGATTATAATTACAAGAATACAAACTACACAAAGACCAAATAAGGACTTAAACCAACTATGGATGGAAAGTAAGATAATCTGTTATACGTGGTCTTTGGCCATCATCTGGGTTAGGAGTGAACACCTCCTCATTGTCTCTAAGATTATGGTTTAGGAGCTGGAAGGAATGGCATCGAATGGGATCCATTTATCATACTTTTAGAGGTGACTTTGATGATCTCCAGAGAACCTAATTTAGTACTTATTCCACAAGTCAAATTCCTTAGGGGTCTTGACCTCCCTAAGGGCAGTTGACCACCCCCGCTTGAATGCAACATCCCCAGCCTCCTTTAGCCTTACTGGTGTATCAGTCCATATTTCTTAATAACCTTCCTCCCATGCTTCTCGAGGGCCCATTATGAATAAGTGTCTCAACCTTATAACGTCTCTCTGGAATCCATTCGCAATGATGTACCTCCTTTGGATGTCCTTTTTCATCTCGATGACCTGCTTTCGTAAACTATCATTCTCGGCCTAGATCATCTCGTTTACTTGGATCACATCCTTATTCTCCAAGAGCTAGAACCTTAAACCATTTATCTCCTGTTGCACTAAGGAACCTATTCCCTCCATGACTTGGAGATCATCTTTCTATTTGGTGATCATTTTGAACTGGTCAATGTACTGTATACGCTTTTAGCAGCCTGTAGTGCCTTATAAATGCGTTGCCAGCTTGGTTGCTGATGGTTGGTTATAAAATCCTCCTCAAGTTTGAGGTAGGGGGAACATATTCCTCAAGGACGATGGGCTAAAAATAGCACAATAAATAAGAAATGTGACGAATATTAGTATAATTGAAAGGGTAAACCGCATGAATAAAAGCAAAGTCCTTTTCATTATTTAACAAGGGGAGGCCAAATGTCAGTGCAACTGGAAGAAAAGAAGATTATAAGGAACAAGAAAAGAAAAAAAAAAGTCCTACATTTAGGGAACTATACTCCTTCACCTGCTCAGAGCTACAGGTTGCCTTCACCTTCTCAGCAGCCCTTTTATCTTGGATGAAAGTCATCCCGACCTCAGCTGATCCCTACTCAGTCTGGTCTGCAGGCTGACCAATTACAGTTCATTCAGTGAATAGATTGGGTCAAGAAGGATGGAGCTAGAACAATTTAGAATCTGGAAGGACTCTCGCTGCTCGAAGAGCTTCATCCTATCCCATTTTGAAGGATACCTTTTTTTCATAAGCGATATGAAGCTCGGTATCATTATATGTCGTATTTTATCCTTCCATAAAGCTACTATCCTTTTCACTAGAAAGATTCTCCTCCAACTTCTGAACCTATGACACCCTGCCTAATTAAATACGGGGCGATCACTCCTTTATTAAATTAAAATCAAGGTGAACAGTTGGTTCATTCTTAGCATCACTGTCGAAAAATACTTTTCCAAATTAAACACCTTAATTAATTAAGCTAAGTGTCAAAACCATTTTAGACATTACTTTCCAAATTTTATTTAATAAACAAACATTTAAAACTTTTCATAATTCAATATTAAAGAATCACACCACAATTATCCTGGAACATATAATCCAAATAATTTAAACATTCAATAACTAAATCCCAACATTTAAAACTGAAAGTAAAACATCCAGACATTAACAAATCCCAAAGTGACAATACTAGAAATAAATGAATCACAATGTCTAATAAAACAACTGGATAATGGAAATGGGCGACACATGCCCAACTGAATAAATATGCTAGGAGTGGAATCAAATAAATGAAGTCGTCTAAGCAAGTGGCATGCAACTCCCACCTAAACTGTAGCGCGTTCCTTCCAAAGGATCCTATGCAAGACGCCCCTGTGGCTGGGAACCTGTAATATAAACATATATATACAAGAGAGACGGGAAAATAGAAACGAGTCAGAGCCCAATAGTATAAATGATTTAAAATTTGTTTAGAAAGTATTTAAAATGTTTACAGGCCAATGCAACAACATATTAGTGCGACACTCTCTTGAGAAATTCTCACCTCTCTTCTAATGTGCACACCTATCGCACTAACCTTCCCAACGGTTTAATTCATCTTATCTTAGGTTACTCGTAAGATTTAAACTAAACAATTCAACTGTTTAAGAAGTAAATTTCCTTTAGTAACAAAGCTCTCATCTTAACCTTATTTATTAATAAAGTTTTCCAGAAATATACCATTATGCTTTTCAAAACAAGAATTTCCAATTTGAAGTCATTATTCATTTCTTACCTACCATAAACACAATATGAAATTCAAAATTTCAGAATTTAATATATATATTAAATACTCGTATAATATATATATATTCTAACAGCACCCCACATAAAAATTATGGTGCATGCATACTTTGTTATCCAATCCCCGTATCACTCGTACTAGGGAAATACAAGTTCGGAATCACTCTCGAACTGTATTAACACATACACAAACAATATTGAGGTAAAGCATAAATTCCAAGTCTCTAAGAGGATAGCACATACCCTCACATCTCTTAGGACCGTCTGACCATCGATCAGATAGCCTGTACCAAGGATATCTATCTTCTAGGGTACGAGTCAATATCCCCCATAAAGGCACATCGAGATAAGACTGTCCCAGCGCGGTAACCTCAGGGATAGCAAGTAGCGTGGGCATGATTTTCACACGTATATAGTATATGCATAAACACAGTCATATAAATATACTACTATTACCATATCTCTTTAGGTACTTTTCATCACCCATAATATAAAATTTATCATTATTTCTCAATCTTTAGTTATCACGCATAACGGTTCGTCTCTTACTTTAATTGAGGGATTGATCCAACTTACTACGTAACACTCATGGACCCAATCCTCCCAAGTATAGAATTCAGTAGGTACTCATCTATTTTTCCAACGTAACTATCTTACGCGTCTCTCCCTTTAATGCATAATTTCATCGTCCCTTATATGTAAATATCCCAAAAATGTACATCTCGTCTTACATTAAAGGTCTCATAATTATTCATAAGTCCTACTGGTCTTCTTTATCTCCCAAAATATTTTAATAAGGATGTCCAAATATTTCTACTCATTTAATTTGAATTTAAATATTTACAAAGGGAAAATATGAGTCTGCCAGAAGGGGTCGATCGATCGAGGGCAGGGGCTCGATCGATCGATGCGTCGATCGATCGACACTCCTGGTTCGATCGATCGATCAAACACGTATGGTGATTTCTGCAGATTAACAGTTACGGGTTTCATAATTTAACCTCAATCAAATCAAGATTTTTTCACACCCAAACTCCCTAAAATTTGTACTACAAATAGTATAAACCCATATTATACATCTTCAACGTAAAGCATGAAATTTTTCATCAATAACCATAGATTAATAGGCCAAAACTCATATAAATCTCAAGAACCCTAGAATTTCTTTAACATGGTTCAAGTCAGCCTTTTTCCAGAAATTTCTACTCCTAATTCATCATAAATTTGTGGTTAAGCCTCTACATGTGAAGAGGTTTCTAGCTTATCATTCAAATCATTACTACATGCGATTTTCCTATCTCTAACATGAATTTTCTTCTACCAAACTCATCCTAATCACCCTAGACTAACATAAACGATGCATTAATGAAAATAAGCAAGATAAATACTTTCTTGGAAATTTCAAAGTTCTGATTTGATGACGAATTTGGTGTGGTTGCGTTCCCCCTCGCGCGATCTACGCGTTGGTGGTGGTGGCGGTGCAACCGGATGGATTTTGGGCCTTGGATTGCTTGGAAAGCTTTGTCCTTACCTATCCTATGACCGTTCTAATGTTTTGAGTCTGCTAACCCTAAAGGACTATTCCAAATGGCTGATATAGCCTAATAATTTTCGTGGGTTTAATTACCCAAAAATGCAAAATGTCCAAAATGTCCAAAATGCCTTCCCGGGGTGTTAAATAGTCCTAAAAATGCCCCGAGACCCAAACTAAACCCCCGGGTATACTTTTCTGACTATCTCGACCCTTCCGGACACTTTGGCGCACTCAAAATGACCATACGAGTAACTTATAATTTATTCACTTTTATTAATCAATATTTAGTCCCGACGCGACACGGGCGCGTCCCGACTCAAATTTCCAAAATTGTCATTTTATTCACTCTTGACATTTAATAGAACCAATATTATATTACTTTACTCATTAGTAATATTCAACAACAAGTTTACCATAATTACTAACTCACATCACGTTAATAATTATAAAGTGATTAATTTCTGGATTTATATTAAATTATTAACTCATATTAAATTTAATAAATCCCCAAATTAATATAGCATAAAAATATGGGGTACTACAAACCTTCCTGACCAGGCCCAGGTTTTCTTGTGTGAGCTTCTCCTTCTCATCGACCACCAAGTCCTTAGCCTCCTACGGATCAGCATAGGTCTTCATCGAGCTCTCATTTTTTCGCTCTATAGCAGTGCAGGAATCAACTAAGTCTTTTCTGAAATTTCTTCAGGGAATCTTTCAGCTCCAGGTTATTTTTGGATTGGTCCACGTGACCATCCCAATAGGGTAGTGAAGTCAGCTAAAAATTGCACAAAACAAAAAGAGAAAGATAAACACAAAAAAGACAAATGCAGGGAAAGAGACAAGAGAAAAAAAATAAGAAACTCACCAAAGAAATTCCTTGAGAGAACTTGAGTGCTAGTTGGTTTGACCTCAGCTGTGAGGAGCACTCGCGATCAGCCGCGAGCCTGGACCCCTTCAGTAGATCAGGGGCGATAATGGGAGTGTTGGCCGCACTAGACCCCTCAGCGGTAGTAGTAAAAAAAGGCACAGCGAGGGACTTTAAGTCCAACCTCTTCTTATCCTCTTACTTATTCTTTTATTCACCTCTCTTTCTATTTTCTCCCCTCTTCTCTTCTTATGCCCTCTTCTTCTTCTCCATCTCTTTCTCTTTTCCATTGGCTCCTGGGCTGGAGCCACTAGCCCTAGGCGAATTCCCCTCTATTCTCTTCAAGGATTTTATCCGATTAGATAATATAGCTTGATCATCAATATTACGCACTCTCCTCTTTACAAGGGGTATCATCTCCTTATTTTCTTCTTCTTCTTCTTCTTCTTCTTCTTCTTCTTCTTATTATTATTATTATTATTATTATTATTATTATTATTATTATTATTATTATTATTATTATTATTATTATTATTATTATTATTATTATTTTATTATTATTATTATTTATTATTATTATTATTATTATTATTATTATTACTATTATTACTATTATTTTTATTATTATTATTACACCTCCTCCTCCTGTTCTTCCTCTCATTCTTCTTCTTCTTATTCCTCTTCCTCTAACACAATTGGTTCAGACGGCCCCTACGTCAAGAACTTCTAAGTTAGGGATTTTATCAACAACTCGAGCAATAAAACTACTAGTGGTGTTCTTGTACTTTAGCGGATAAGCTGCAAAACGAGGGTGCTCCCCATCTGGAAGTCTCTCGTTGACTCTCCAAGCTTAGAGGATATCAGTAACTCTCATTTCCAAATATATATCTATTTACTACAAGTTCCTATCCATATATGTATATGCCTTATCTTTTGACTTGAATAGGTATCTATTTTCTGAAAACCCTGGAATGTCTGGAGATTGAACCTCATTCGGCTTTTAGATGATGTTGTATAAATAAACATTTTTCAGGAAACGTTTAGGCTCACGGACGAAACAAAAAAGGACTATTTTGAAGATTTAGCTTTTAGAGCTCTTTTTGTAAAATGTTTATTTAGATCATGTCTGGCTCTCTTGTAATAAGGTTTAAATTTTCTCTTAAGTTGTAACTCGTTGTTACTTTTAATATATATGAATTTTCCTTTAGAAAGCTCTAATGACGTAATTCCTTTAGTTTCAGTATTTTACGATTCATAACCATGTGATAATATTTCCGTTGAATTTATTTAAGGAAATAATTAAATCGGAATATTTGTTGCCTTGGTAGCATGTCAAGACACTCGTTCCCTAATACTATTTTGGGTCGGGGTTGTGACAGAGGTGGTATCAGAGCATAGGTTATGAACCCGTAGACTACTGAACATAAGTTTCGAATGTTATAGATTTTAAGTTTCCATATATAGGATACTGGATTAAATATCTGACTTATGTGATAACCGTCCACATGTATTAAAATATATATAATTATTTATATATCATTGTTCTTCTAAATTGCAATCTTGGGCTAGTATAATACATCTTACGTTTGGCCATGACTGTAGAAAATGACCAAGGCAAGATCAACTCTGGGAACTAGTGGTTCGAGTATGGAAGGACTGGAAGGTGAATACAAGGCAATTGAAAGTCTAGCAAGAATTGTGGAGCATCAGGTGAATAATGGAGCACTAAGTAATCTTGAACTAAGTAGTTGTACTATTGAACAGTTCAAGAAGTTGAATCCGCCGTCTTTTAAAGGGACTCCTAACCCCACTGAAGCAGAAAATTGGGTGATGCAAATGGAAAAGATGTTCAATGTTCTTAAGTATACAGATGAACAATGGGTTTTATTTGGAACATTCATGTTAGAAGGTGAAGCCGAACATTGGTGGAGAATGACTAAGAGAATGCATGGGGAAAGGAATAATCCCATAGGTTGGAATGACTTCTTAGTGATCTTCTACGAGAAATACTTTCCCGAAACGGTGCAAGATCAAAAAGCAGCTGACTTCATGAGTCTGGTTCAAGGAAATATGACGGTTAGTCAATACGAGGCAAAGTTTACTGAGTTATCTCATTTTTCACCTCATGTTGTGATAACCGATGTTTTAAGAGCCAAGAAGTTTGAACGTGGGTTAAGGTTGAATACTCGTAGCCGAATTTCCATCCTAAAGTTTACATCATATAATGACGTGGTGGCTAGGGCAATAATAGCTGAGAAGGATAGTGAAGAATATAATCAGGTTAGAGAGGGGAAGAGGAAGTTTGGAGAACAAAGAGGAAGGAACTCCAATAACAAACCTTTTATGACTATACCTAATATAGGACAACCTTTAGTAAACAAACCCTTTAATGTTGATAAATGTCAACGTTGTGGTAATATTCATAGAGGGCGACCGTGTTACCTGGAGACAGGGAGTTTCTTTGGGTGTGGCCAAAAGGGACATAAAATGCGAGATTGTCTTAACAAAGGGAAGGCGGAAACAAATACTTCTAATGACAAGAAGGACCAGGGCAGATAAGGTAGAGTATTTAATCTTTCCGATGCAAAGGCTTCTAATACAGTAGTGTCAGGTACACTTTCTATATGTGCACAACCTTTTCAAGTTTTAATAGATCCTGGTTCTACCCATTCATTTGTGTCTGTGTGTTTTGTTAATCGCTTTCCTAATATTCCTGAATCCTTGAATCATAGCATACACATTTTTACTCCTTAGGGTGAGTTATTGACAGGAACATTAGTATATAAGTCTTGCCCTATAAATGTCAGTAGTCATAAACTATTCGCTAATTTGATAGTTTTAGACATAAGAGATTTTGAAGTCATTTGGGGATGGATTGGTTAGCATCATATCATGCTAGGGTGGATTGTTTTGAGAAGAGAGTTATTTTCCAAATTCCTAACCAATCATAATTCAATTTTGAAGGAACTAGCATCTTATCTCCATGCGTATTATCTCTGCAATGCAAGATTATAGTTTTCTTAAGAAGGGATGTCAACAATTCCTTGCCAGTGTTATTTATTTACAAACAAAAGAGCCTAGTTTAGAAGATATTCCTATGGCTAAGATTTTTCCAGATGTTTTTCTAGATGATTTGCCCAGTCTACCTCCTAGTAGAGAAGTAGAATTTACTATTGACCTTGTTCCTGGAACTACATCAATATCAAAACCACCTTATCGCATGGCACCTTTAGAATTAAGGGAATTAAAAGTTCAATTACAAGATCTGTTAGACAAGGGTTTTATTAGACCTAGTATATCCCCTGGGGGTGCTCCAGTCTTATTTGTTAAAAAGAAGGATGGGACGATGAGGTTATGTATAGATTATCGTGAACTAAATAAGGTGACTATTAAGAATAAATACCCCTTACCTCGTATAGATGATTTGTTTGACCAGCTACAAGGTGCACAAGTATTTTTGAAGATTGACCTTAGGTCAGGCTATCACCAATTGAAGATTAAGGAAGAGGATATTTTGAAATCAGCTTTTCGTAATAGATATGGTCACTATGAATTTTTTGTGATGCCATATGGATTAACTAATGCACCAACCGCTTTTATGGATATGATAAATAGAGTGTTTAGGAAATATCTGGATCAGTGTGTGGTTGTTTTCATTGATGACATCCTTATTTATTCCAAAGGTATTGAAGAACACGAGAAGCATTTGGAGATAGTATTACAAATCCTTAGGAAAGAGAAATTATATGCGAAATTAAAGAAGTGTGAATTTTGGTTTCCTAGTGTTTCTTTTCTAGGACATGTCATATCCAAGGAGGGAGTGTCAGTTGATCCTCAAAAGATCGAGGCTATACTAGATTGGCCAAGACCAACTAATGTGACAAAGATTCATAGTTTCCTAGGGATAGGACGTTATTATCGAAGATTTGTTGAAGGATTTTCTAGTATTTCCAAACCTCTGTCTAGGTTAACACAAAAGATGGTGAAATATGAATGATCTGAGGAAGTTAATAATAGTTTTCAAGAACTTAAGAATCGATTAGTAACTGCCCCAATTTTGACTATTCCTCCCGGTACAGGAGGATTTGTGATTTATAGTGATGCTTCTAAAAATGATTTGGGATGTGTCCTAATGCAAAATGGAAAAGTAGTAGATTATGCCTCGAGACAGTTAAAACTCCATGAGCAAAATTATCCCACCCATGACTTAGAATTAGCAGCGGTAATTTTTGCTCTTAAGATTTGGAGATATTATTTGTTTAGTGAGACTTGTGAGATTTATACCGATCATAAGAGTTTGAAATATATCTTTACTCAGAAGGAATTGAACATGAGACAAAGGAGGTGGTTAGAATTGATGAAGGATTATGATGTAAATATTCACTATCACCCGGGAAAAGCTAATGTAGTTGCCGACGCTTTGAGTAGAAAGTCTACACCAAATTTAGCATGTTTTATTACCAGCCAGGAAGCTCTATTGAAAGATTTGAGAAGTATGGAAATAGATGTACGTATTTATGGCGAAGGAGGAATAATCGCAAACTTATAAATACAAACCATGTTGATGGAAAGAATTAAAATTGCACAAGTAAATGACCCACAACTGAAGAAGATTAAAGAAGAGGTTATTGAAGGGAAGAGAATTGAATTTGCGATACGAGATGATATATTAAGGTTTGGAAATAGAGTGTGTATACTGAGTGATGCCCAACGAAAGAGGCATATTTTGGAGGAAGGTC
This sequence comes from Sambucus nigra, assembly GCA_949130495.1. Taxonomy (NCBI): domain Eukaryota; kingdom Viridiplantae; phylum Streptophyta; class Magnoliopsida; order Dipsacales; family Adoxaceae; genus Sambucus; species Sambucus nigra. The sequence continues at coordinate 163,033,515 of OX422213.1, read as the reverse complement.
ATTACTCGAGATTCACAGTTCATCCCGAAAATACCAAGATGTATAGCGATCTCCGAGAAGTGTTTTAGTGGAATAACATGAAAAGGGAGATAGCAGAGTTTGTATCTCAGTGTTTGATCTGTCAACAAGTAAAAGCTGAACATCAGAAACCACCAGGATTATTACAACCTTTACCTATCCCTGAGTGGAAATGGGAACATATTACCATGGATTTTGTGACAGAGCTACCAAGGAGTTCCAATGGTAATGATTCCATTTGGGTAATTATTGATAGGTTAACTAAATTTGCTCATTTTCTTGCCATTAATATTACCCATTACTTAGAAAAGTTAGATAAATTGTATATACGGGAAATTATTAAGCTTCATGGAACCCCAGTTTCAATTGTTTCTGATCGTGACCCTAGATTCGTGTCTCGCTTTTGGAAAAGCCTACAAGTAGCCATGGGAACAAATTTGAATTTCAGCACCGAACCTTAGAAGATATGCTTAGGGCATGTGTACTTGATTTGAAGGGGGATTGGGACGATCATTTACCATTAGTAGAATTTGCATATAATAATAACTATCAAGCAAGTATTCAAATGGCTCCGTATGAGGCACTCTCTGGTAGAAGGTGTCGTTCTCCTGTATGTTGGGAAGAAGTTGGGGAAAGAAAATCTTTGGGACCAGAATTGATTCAGGTCACAACAAAGAAAGTGAAATTGATACAAGACCGACTTCAAATCGCTCAAAGTCGTCAAAAGAGTTATGTTGACAATCGACACTGACCGTTAGAATTCCAAAGAGGAGACTATGTTTTCTTACGAGTATCACAGACAAATGGAGTAATCCGATTTGGTAAAATAGGAAAGTTAAGTTCAAGATACATAGGGCCTTTTGAAATCCTTGAAAGGGTAGGTGTTGTTGCGTATAGAATAGCCTTACCCCCTGAACTCTCGAGTGTGCATAATGTGTTTCATGTTTCAATGATGAAGAAATACATCCCTAATCCAAAACATATCTTAAGTCATGAGCCTATTCAAGTTAAAGAAGATTTTACATACATTGAGCATCTAGTGGAAATCTTGGACCATAACGATCAAATATTACGAACCAAGGTTATTCCACTAGTCAAAGTATTATGGCAGAATCATTCTGTTGAAGAAGAAACATGGGAGCGGGAAGATGAAATAAAAGAGCGATATCCATACCTTTTTGGAATTAATGTAAGTAAATTTTGGTGACCAAACTTTTTATAAGGAGGGTAGGATGTAATGACCCCATTTTCTTATGCCAATATATAATTGTCTTCTTTCAATTTCGTCACACTTACTATCTAATAATGATATATTATTACATATATGATATTTTGAGTTCTTAATATGACAAAGCCCATTTTTAAATTTGAAAAATCAATGGTAAAATGGGTCAAACTGAGATTTTATGGCACATCCTAAGCTAAGTAATATGCTTTGGGGTAGAAAATGTAATTTTATGAAACTTTAGGGACTTGGTTTTAATAAAGAAAGTTTTAGGGACCAAAATGAAAAATAAAAAGGGACCTTTTGTAAATAAAATATTTTCAAGGACCTAAAAGAAATATTGAAAATATATGGTGTGAATTTACCAAAATGCCCTTTAGGTGCAAAATGACCCTTATACCCTTAATACCTTTCCACCTCATGCTTGGTTTTGACACCTCCACCGTACACGTGTCATCATTAGAGGAGAAGCCAAAACACGTGTTGTTGTTAGAGGAGAAGCTAAAACACGTGTCTCATTCTAATGAAATAAGACTTCAAGATGCCTCTGTTACGCGACACATCAACACTGACTCCCATTGTAAAAGCTTGGTCATCATGGACACGTGTTAGTGTCGTGATATCTTTGGGAAACTATAAATAGTGCCTTTGGGTATCATTTGAAACTTACACCAATTCCTTGAGAATTATAGAAAGAAATAGTAAGAGAAAGTGTGAGAAAGTTTAAGAAGAAGTTCTTAGGGATATTCATCTTAAGGTAATCTTAATGTTATAATGCAACTTTATAGTTTTAATTTTTTTGTTTTATATCTTTACTTAGTAGTTATGTTGGTAAAATACAATAAAGAATTCACTAATCAAAACTTAAAATTTAGAACAAATCCAAGTTGATTTTATAAACTTGTTTGAAATTATACGCTTTTAAAAATGATTTTTTTTAAAGAAATTGCTCCTTATTATAGAATCCCATTTAAGTAATTTCAAAGTCAGGCCCGGTGAAGTTTTGTCTAGATGAGATGGTATTTAAGTGGTTCCCCTGTGACCCTCCATCTCTACTGGGAATGAATCCGAAAATGTTCTCTCTAGATGAGATGGTATTTAAGTGGTGCCCCTGTGACCCTCCATCTCTACTGGGAACCGACTGATGATGAAAGGCTATGAATTGAATTCTTCAATTACGATCAATGAGTTTTATAAGTTGACAAATGGGGATTCAGTAATCCTTTAAAAGAGGAAGTTATTATTAAAGTATAGTATAAACTGGACCTTAGAACGTGTACTTAATTCTTTATCAGATTAACGTGTGATCGAAGACTCAATACCTGTAAATTTGACCTCCATTTTGGGTGAGTACTCTGACATTCCTTGTGTATTTTGATTATATGATATTATGCAAACTCTATATATTTTATGAACTGCTTTTATTCTCAAAATTCATGTGATACCGATGATTGATTCAATTGTGATATATTTATATTTGTCCATATAAACATACTATTTAAAATGATTATTGAAAAGGATATTAAATATTGAAAATCTGATTCGGCCTAAGGGACCTCTTTACTAACTGACCTTCCCAGCTGGGTTATCGCTGGTGTGCCCAAAATAAGGCGTTGTGACGAACATGTTCGATTGATCCTCAACTACCGGGGTATAATACGGTAGAAGAATAAGGTATTAGAGTGTACTTGGCCATCAAAATGATATGATTGAAAGAAAAAGATATCATATTTGATTTGATGCATTCATTTTATTATGAGCTATCCAATTGTGATATATATACTTTCATTTCAAAATATATATATCTATTTATTGCAAGTTCTTATCCATATATGTATATGCCTTATCTTTTGGCTTGAATAGGTATCTATTTTCTGAAAACCCTGGAATGTCTGGAGATTGAACCTTATTCGGCTTTTAGCTGATGTTGTATAAATAAACATTTTTCAAGAAACGTTTAGGCTCACGGACGGAACGAAAATGGACTATTTTGAAGATTTAGCTTTTAGAGCTCTTTTTTTAAAATGTTTATTTAGAGCATGTCTGGCTCTCTTGTAATAAGGTTTAAATTTTCTCTTAAGTTGTAACTCGTTGTTACTTTTAATATATATGAATTTTCCTTTAGAAAGCTCTGATGACGTAATTCCTTTACTTTCAGTATTTTACGATTCATAACCATGTGATAATATTTTCGTTGCATTTATTTAAGGAAACAATTAAATCGGAATATTTGTTGCCTTGGTGGCATGTCAAGACACTCGTTCCCTAATACTATTTTGGGTTGGGGCCGTGACACCCTCCCCCCCCCCCCCCCGCCCCATAACCCTATAAATAAGGGACATGACCTCATTGCTAAGGACAGCAAAAACCCATCAGCATTTGTGATCTCAACAACATTCTCTCCAAGTCAGCAAAGTTCCATTTGAGAAACCCCATTCAAGCATAAATCCCCATCCTTTTCACACCCAATTTGGAAAATATCATTCTCTCTTATCAACATCCAAAGGAGTTCATCTAAGATCCAAGTTCAAGCTCCAAGAAAGGTCCAATTATTTCTCCCTCTCTTTTAATTTCTTGTTTTGTATAAGTCACCTTAGATTCATAATCTAGTTTTATTCTAGTTCATAGATATTAACATCTACACTTTCATTAGTATATTGCACATACTTTATTTTTCATGAAGAAAAACAAATAAAAGAGGGTTACACCCGTAAATTCCAAACGAAATTATCCACCACACTTTTTCCAAAACTAGAAACACATTTTCTACACGCACACATCTAATAATATTCCATTTGAATCTATGGGATAAACCCCAAACCTATTCTACATTCAAACTACGTGGACTTTGATGTCTTTATAGGCTACGTCGGCGTCTCGGATTAAAGTACGAGACTCGAGTCCAATTTTCTAATTTTCCAATTTCTCTTATTTTCCTCATTTCTCAAATCCCTCATTTTTATCACACATATATATAACATATTTGTTCGCGTATCATCCCACACATATTTTCGTTTCCCAATAACGATCAATATCATGATGAACGTTCATATTCTATCTTCTACATTTATTATTATTTTGGGAATATACTTACGGATGACCTCACCCTATCTTTTCCATGAAATGGGTCGAACGATTCCAATCTCCACTATATAAACACATCCATACACTTCACAGGGATAAAAAGGAAAATATTAACATTTTCCCATGAGAGACCGAAAGGGTGGGATGGGTGCCTAACACCTTCCCATTCCGTAACTTAGCCCCCGGACCTCCGATCTATTGGTTTTGCACGCATCAGTTTTTTCCTTGATGCTGCTCTCTTGAGGCGGAAACATATTCTTTTTCCTGTTGTGAGAAAAATAGGCTGGTGACTCTATCTCTTTACATTCATCCCACACCAATGACGATCAAATCCCCCTTGTCGAAGAGAAAGGTGTGAGAACGCAACGTAACTTTTTCCCTGGGGGATCCTCTTTCTCCTCTTTTCCCTTGGAACGAACGTTGCACCGACTGGGATGGACACATTACCTGATTCAGTATTAAATGATGATGTTTTACAACCTTCTTTGAGAACACTCTCTTTTGGTATTGTGCAAGGGGAATCTTCCTCTTACTAGTTTTTCTGGGTAGCAGGATTGTGTTGGAAGATTGGTTATTATTTTTGCCACTTTTTTCTTCCGATTTCAAGAATTCCTTTTCCTCTACGAATTATTTTATGAGGTAGTTCCACACTTAATTGGCTTTAGTGAAATGTGGTATTTTTCCTGTAACATAATTATCTAAAAGATTACATAATATTTTCAAGGATTCATGATTAAGTTATTTTTTTAGTTATTCACTTGGTCTTGATATTATAGGTGAGTTCTTGTAACTAATTAATTTTTAAAAATAGAAATCAATAGATTGGATAATACATGATATTCTAGTTCTCTGTAGCTTATAATATCCATCAATGAACATATCAATGTCATTTCTATTAAAATAATTTCAGAGATGGCTGTCATTATTTTTCTGATCTTTATACTCAAAAATATACTTTTAAAATAAGTATTTATGAGCTAGGATCTGTGACACCCCGCCTAATAAAATATCAGGCGATCACTCCTGTACCAAATTAAAACAGGAGTCTCATATGGTTCATTCTCAGCATCACTGTCGAAAACCAAATTAATTACTAATAACATATTAGGTGGCGTCAACTATTTAACTAATATTTTTAGATAAACCATTCAATTAAAACATTCACACAGTTTATAAATAGGAAAATGAAATAAGATAAAAATAACCGAACACTCGGCTTAACATCATACAACAAAATAAAATGGTTGCACTAAAAGGCGACAAAAGAAATAAGTGTAGTTGGGTTATCAACCCGAATATTTATGCAACACCTCATATCTAGATTTCAAGAATAGAAGCGTCTACAGTATACCTGCACGCATCCACAGCTGCTGCAGCGAACGTCTGACTCGAAAGAATTTTCATCCAGGCGTCCCTGTGTCTGGGCACCTATAATATATACATATATAGCAAAAGAGAAAAAATATAGAAATAGGTCAGATCCCGAGTTGTGAAAATATTTTGCGAGTGCATAGATGCTATATTTAAAATATATGATTTATCTCATATTTAACTTGGTATCGCACTCCGATGAGATACCCCTCACCCCTCTTATAATAGTGCACACCTAACGCAACCATTTAAGACCTCCTAGTTAAGCTACCCCGCCTAACTAATCTATCTCACCTGCCCTTTAGAGACCTCAAAACCCGAGTATTAAGGGCTAAACTTCTCCCCATTCTCAACACTGCACTATGTTCATGCTTGGGGTGTCTCGCGAAGTGAAATCCAAACAAGGAACCCCCCTGATACACTACTATTTGGCAATGTTGATCGTCGAGATCCATTAGGCCCTTAGCACCTAACGCGTATATAAGACACACACACACACACACACACACACACACACATATATATATATATATATATATATATATATATATATGTGTGTGTGTGTGTGTGTGTGTGTGTGTGTGTGTGTGTGTGTGGTTCTTACTAGAACTCTGATTCATACTCATATAAATCTGGATATAAATCTACCGGAAGGGGAAAATACACCTTATTAGGCTTTTCACTTTATATACATAAGTTTACTATATGATGTCTCATTTTCATATACAAATAATGTACTATACACATCTAGTATATAATTATACCTATCACAAACATAAGTATAATAACTATCCTACCGAGTTATAACTCGAGGATGCAGTCTTATAGTGTCGATCCCAAATTCGAGTTTACTAACGATACCACGGTACCAAGACAGACTTACTCAATGGTCTTGGTAAAATACACACAACAATGGAGGCGGTCATATTCCCTCTATAAGTGGAGTACACACATCGCACTTGAACACGGGATGAGATGACCTGGGGATATACTCACCCTGCTCCTCAAGCGAGGGGATTCACCCACACTCTGGAACCTCCCTGGATCGCACTAGAGAAAAATATATAATATGTATGTTCCAACCCTACGCCAAAGGAAAGCCCGTGGAACCAGCCTCTAAGATACACATATACCAATCACACGCAGATATATATGTATTCATATCGTATATAATATATACCATAATCACAATGTATATATATATATATATATATATATATATATATATATATATATATATATATATATATGTACATATATATAAATTATCACTCCTCGAGTGTATACCTGGCCATAATTACCAATATCATAAGTATTTAAGTATTCTCATACTTAGAATACTAATCCTATAAGTATACTCTTACATAGATATACCTCATACCTCGATCACCGTTAGGGATTTATATACTCTCCACATATCCCAATTCATAATCATTTAATAAGTATGTCCTCAACTTATTAAATGGTTAGCTATTAAATCCCTAAATGAGTCTTTATCCTCAATTAAATAGACTATAATTAATTAAAATTGCGATTTATCCCATAAAAACAACCCTAGCCGAAATTACCAAAAATACTGGACCATCAATCGATTGATCCTGGACCATCGATCGATCGATGGCTCCGGGCAGCTTCTTCTCCAAGAAGCTATTCGGAAATTAAAGCTTCTCCCAAGCTTTTATCTCATCTCCTAACCTCCTCCGACCTCAATCCACTACATATATACATATAAAAAGGGTTCTAAACATCCCAGAACCCGTAACCAACAATTAATTTTAATAAACTCCTAAGTTTCTCGAATTAGAATTTATTCAGGGATTACTCATTTTAACTTCCAAAAACCCGTTTTGATTCACAAAACCCATCTCGAAAATCTTTGTGGTTTATCACTACCAACTATGATATGAGATTTATGCTTAAAATAAAGAAATCAAGTAAACACTTGCCTCATGGATAAAATACGACGACCTCGAGTCGAATACCACGGAGTTTGGCCGGAATCTCCTTTTCCTCTCGCTTTCTTCCTTCCTATCTTCTCTTTTCTCTTTTTCTTTCTTTCTCCCACTCTCTCTTTCCTTATATAGGGGAGAAATAAGGGTTTATCCCTTATAAACCCAAAAATAACTCGTTTACTCAATCACGAGTCCCTATTAGCCCAAAAATTCTTGGAACTCAAATATTATCCCCGGATACTCTATTCTGACTAACTCGACCATTTTGAAACTAACCATACACTTGAAATCTCCATCCGAGGTACTTGACTGCAACCCATTAGTTTTGCCCAATACGTATTAATGCGGTTGTTCCAATTAAAATATTATTTTTTGTCGCTTTACTCAACTGCAACATATAATTAAAATACTCTAACTCATTTACTTAATCTCAAAAGTAAATGAAACATACTTCTGAAATCATCCAACCGTCATAAATTCCAAAAATTATTATTCCAAGAAATTTCTCAAATTTCCAATTTACACCCATATATGGAATTTAATTATCCCCAAAAGTACGGGGTGTTATAGGATCTCATACTAATTGTTGGCTCAAGAATATACCCAAGAGGGGGTGAATTGAGTATTTATTAAATTGATGTCAATTTTAAAACTTTATTAATTTTATTTTAAGAATAATTGCAATATAATAAAATAATTTAAGTATGAGCATTCAATAAACAATAATAATAAGTAATTAAGAGAGAGGAGAGAGAGAGAGAGTTTAGAGAAACTTCAAAAACTACATTTTCAATGTGGCTCGACCTTGCCTACATCTACGCTCGAGATGGTGTTTGATAAGCTTCACTATTTACTGTTCACTAAGGTGAAACTAAAACCTCACAAGAAATTATAACACCTTGAAAAGCTCAAACAACAAGGTAACTATATTTGCATTTGCCAAACTGGTATACCCAGGAGCCTAAGGTCTTATCACACCTTGACTCCCCACAATGACGGCACCATTGTTCATAAAGATAAAATAAATTTCAACCTTAAGTATCAATAACAATATATGTAACCAAAACGTAAAGCAAAGTTGATTTATGAAAAATAACGGTGAAATGGGTTTACTTCCTCTCTTTAGACACGTAAACAAATCAACTAATCACAAGTAAGCTGCTCAAGTGGGTTTTAGGTTGGATCATTACCACAATATAGTATTGGGTTTATATCTTCTTTGTGTTTATTTGGTTGTGAATATCTAGAGAGGAACTCATGACTTGAGTATGGATAATGATCAAGACTTGGCTTTGTTCTTCTTTAGTTAATGATTTTGTGGATATGATGATCTGACACTTCATATAATTCATGTTTCTATCATCTCATGCAATGATTTATGGTGCATGATTTCTTCTTCTCATGCCATGACTGATACTTGGTAGACTTTCTTGTTATTCATGATTGAGAATCATGATATTTCTTTGGTGTGGAGATGTGTTTTTATTGATCTTGATAAATTGTCTATTGTTTGCATGATCACATGTATCATTTTTATTGATCACTTGGTTATTTCTTACATCATGAAATTTATTTCTTGATCAAATATATCGTCTTTGGTTGAGACATGTATTGCTTGATCACACTTATCTTTATTGGGTGATGGTTCTCTTGAGGTTTTGATTGAATGATTGATACATTTCTAGAAATGGGACTCATCATGTTTTAAGAGCATGTTTTCATATTAAGAATATTAGATAGAAGATAGTGAAGTGATGTCATATATAAATTACATTATTATCATAAAAAATCTTTAAACTTGAATATATTTTTGTCTTCACAAAGATATATTATGTCTTAATAACTCCAAGAAAATTATGGTTTAATGGTTCCAAAACAAATATTAGATCACCATTTGGATTGGTAATAGAAATTCTAATTAGAATCAACACCAAACAAGGGTTTACTTTGGAATCACACCAACATTCTAGTAATTAGTCTTAGTATAAAGAAATTATTATGGGATAGTAAATATTAAGTGATTTTGAACCTTCGAGCATATAATTTGGTAATGCTCAACTTGTTCTAAGACAATTAACTAGAGAATATAAATGATATAGTAAAGGATTACAAATGTACGAACAAAATATTATAGGATTATTTTCCACATTTAAAGAAATTATTTTAAATTATATCCCTAGATTCTTAAATAAAAATTTTAAGAGGTGGATCAACAAGCATTATGATATAAAACCAATGATGAGTTGGATTAGAGGATAAAATACATGCAAGAAATTAAATATTTTATTCGTATTAAAAGATAGGAACCCTTTTCATGGACCTGAAGCCTAAAATGGAATTAGATAACATAGACATACAGGAGTATTGAAGAATTCTAATTAATATGTTACTTATTTGATCTGAGTATCAAAGTTTATAGGCAATAAAGTAAAGATAAATTTAGTATATCAAATATGCTGACCAATTCTTCAAAAGAGGTTATGATGACATGTTGTTTGAATGATTAAGCGTTAAAGAGGGTAAGGGTTAAATGATCCAATTTTTATGAGGGCTTGTGTAGTTCCTACAATTCAGGTGTGAAAAATGAGATGGTTACTTCAAAGGCATGGCTTGTATTTGCCTACAATCATAAAGTATTGCATTAAGTACGGAAACGGTGCTAAAAATGTTAAATATATTTCCCTTTGAAGCATATATAGATAGTGGGCCTATAGTATGTTGTAAAACCTTGGAAATGTAGAGGATGCGATATTGATGTGATTGTGAAGTTTTATTATTACATTTCTAAGAAACATGGGTACATCATTGTGTAAGATGATTAATTCACCATATGGGTACAAGACTTTTGTTAATAATCAACCAAAAGGAGGTGGTTAATTTCTTAAGGGATATCGTATTCAGGTTTGGGATCCCATGCATTATCCCCACAAATAATGAATCATGTTTTATTTATGGGGTGTGGGAATTTGCCTTCGAATTAGGGATAACCATAACAATGTCCACCTATTACTTTCCACAGTGGGACAAGTTGATTCTATCAATGATGTACTTAAAGAACACATTAGTGAACTCATAAAAAAAAATACTTTAAAGAAGTAAGTATTAGGATAACCCCCAATGGATTGGTGTATGGTCATAACATAATACATTTTACAATATACATTATCACATTTTAATGTGCGTAAGTTAAATTATTGAAACACTTTTATAAGCCTCATTCCAATATAATTTAAATTGATTTATTATATTCATTTATATATTGACACATCACTGCATTATCATCGTAAAAAAGGGAAAACTATTAAACCAAAAGTTTTGTTAAAGTGAATTCTAGTAATTTTATTTATAATAATACATTTAACGTTTATATTTAACATGTTTATTACAATTGTACTTTTCAAAAAAAATTTAGAGTATTAAATACAAATTAATCATGATTAAGAATAAATATTCACACTTTATTAGGAATTCAAATGATGAACACATATAAATTTGATTAAGAAATCAAAGAATAAACATAAATTGTCATCTTTAAACAATGACGCCCTACTGTAGAAAACATCAAATGGATTGACTAATTAAATAAATTATCATAAAATATGAAGAAAAAATCCCACAACCTATAATCTCTTTTCCTAGACTGGATCAAATAATCAAAGGTTGAAGACGTAAAGATAGAGTGCTTGTTTATGCCATGTTCACGCAAATTTATCATGTATTGCATAATAATTATCATAAAGAAAAAAAATGGTCTTTTCACTAAAAATGATTTTATCATATACTTTTTTCCTAACCAAAATGTATATGCAATTCCTCGAGCATTTTTCATGGTATCCGCGCAAAATTTTACCTGTGGCAAAAAAAAATTGTCGTAAAAAGTAAAATGCAAGTTTATCTTTTAGTAATATGAATGAGATTTTGTTGCGGAATGGTTACTTTTGGAAAAAAAGAAGTAAAATCCATTAGTGGTGAAGGCCTGGATGCTAGAGTCTTCTTGGAAAGAGAAGGTTTGGGCACTTTTAGCACGAGATTTGCCATTATACTCGATTAGGTTGTGAAAACAAAAGTATTTTCTAGTATAAATATTTTGTACGACAACAATCAATTGATATTTAGCATAACATCAATATCTTATCTATATTGTTCTTGAGATGAAAATATGCACTCAAGACAAGATGAGGCCTATCTACAGGATTGTATCAACCAAGCGACCAAGACCCTCAAGAGAATAATCACCCAAAGAAGATATATGTCATCAAGTGATATATATGATCAAATGATACATGTGATCAAGTAAGTCCACCAAGTATCATTGATCATAGTATGAGAATAATCAATCATGCACCATAACAAAATTCAAAATCATCATATCCATAAAAGCATGAACCAAAAAATAACAAAGCCACGTGTCGATCATAAATATTTATTTTGAAAAGTATATTTAGCGTCTAAGATCAGAAAAATAATGGCAATCAAATCTAAAATTAGTTTAAACAAAAATGACCTCCTATTATGCACTAATGTATTTTATAATCTATGGAGAACTAGAATATCTTGCATCATTCAATCTGTTGATTTCTATATTTGTAAAATAATTAGTGACAATAAATCACCTTTTCTATCAAGACTATGTGAGGAGCGAAGAAAAAAACTAAAATGAAGCCTTGAAAATATTATGTTATGTTTTAGACAATCATGTCTCGGGAAAGGTGTCTCCTTTCACGGAAGGAAATGAAGTGTTAAACTTAATTACAGAGTAATTCAAGAAGAAAGGGATTCTTTAAGATCGAAAGAAAAGGATATCGGAGAAAAGCCCCTAGGTTGATTGACTAAACCTTCGAAACATTTGTGTTCACAAAACCAAGAAGAAGAAGTCTTTTACACAATCTCAAACTCAAAAGGCAAAGTTATCATAGAAGATTGCACAAGTAAATCATTGGACAATAAATCATAATGTCGCTGGTGTGTAAAAGTAGAACCAATAAACGATGATGCAAATTTCAAAACCTTTTAATATAGATAGCTTTTCCAAAGAGGATGTGATGCTTGTGTATAATCAGTTATGTAGGAGATTCTTCCCACGATATTAAGTGAAATATCAGGAGCACCCAAAAAAATAATATGAATGCAGAAAGAGAGAAAAAGATAGTTGTTTACATAGTTCACCCATGAGATTGGCCTACATAGTGTTGGTAGCTGAGAGTCCAGGCTATTGCGTGATGGTCAAAATTAACTTTCTTATGTTGAGAAGACTGCACCTATTTATTAACCTAGTGTCCCACGCCCATAGGATACTTCATGCTTATCTCTATCTTTACTAAACTTGTTAGATGTGACCATCCATATCCAGGTCGTTATGGACCAATTACTTCACATCCTTTCTCCTAAAAATTTTCCATGTGTTCAACCACGTGACTACTTAATCTTGTTCCATCATTAGCCCCTAAGGTGGGGGAGATCTATTAAACACACTGATCGGCTTTACCTTGAAGCATTAGATGAGTTCTCGGCCTGGCATCTTGACTACTTTGTCTACCATGTGAACATTAATTTTGAAAACTTTATTAATTTGCGTTAGTTTTGGAGGAGCGTGAAGCAAACATTGCTCTCGTGGCTTGCGCACATATCTTTCGCATCGTGCAATGTGTCCATCACCATCATTAGAATTAATAATGGAGCATGAGATCTTGACATTATTTTCTAAGTGTTGCAATAGTTTCTGAGGGAACGTTTCTTCAGAGGAAGTATAAGGGTTTTCATCCCTTATATCTTGTAATTTCAATCAATTTCCATGGTAATTTTTACTCTCACTTCCACTTCCCCTTTCTTCTTTATCTTCTTCAACTTTTGCCATGTCCAAGCGCTTTATTAAATATGAGATTTCTTCAGCCAATAATTTTCAAAAGTTTTGTAGTTGATACGGGATTCTTAATAATGTTGTTTTAAGAGTTTCCCTTAGGGAAGAATATATCTTTGATCTCCCTCAAGGGGAAGTGGCCTTCTATAATGTGGCAATACTTTAAGGGGGTTTGATTTCCCCACCACCCATTAATGGTGAGAATACTCTGTTATTATGGAATGCTCCCAGCCCAATCAAATGGTAGCTTTTATCGTATTTTAATAAAATTTGTGGGACCAACCTTGGTCTTGAGGAGATTAGGTATTTTTATGACCTGAGGTCCTCCCTAGGCACCGAACTTTACCATTTCCAGGCTAGGGACAAGGCTCAAATTTGCTCACCTATTTACCCAGATCCCAAAATGGCACTAATAAACATGTTATTATGGTGTCTAAGATTTATAGTGAAGGTTATAATAGTATTGGGGTTCCTACTACAAAGGGGATCCTACAAGGTTTCCCACCAGTAATAAACTTCTGTTAACTTTATTTTTTCTTATTACTGATCGATCAGACTTTTTGCCTGTAATTCATTTTTTGAACAACAAGCCTTCAGATTATCAAGTGAATCTTAGAGACTTTGAGGAAGTTTGGATGGGACCAGCCCCAGTAGGAGTTCACCCATATTGTATAGCAGCCCACGTCTTCCTTAATTATCCACTTACTTATTAATCCCTTGTAATACCCCGTATTTTTATGGCTTTTAATTTGGGGATTTATTAAATTTAATTGAGACAAATTAATTTAATATTAATCTGGATTTTATAATAAATAATTACTAGCACGACGAGAGTTAGTAATTATATGTTTAATATTACTAGATGAGTAAAGTAATATATGATATAGAATTTATTAAAATTGTCGCGAGTGAATAATACGAAAATTATAGAAATTAAGTCGGGACGCGCATGTGTCGTGTCAGGACTAAATTAATGGAATATAAAGTACTTAAATTATAAGTCACTCGTATGGTCATTTCGATAGATCCAACGTGTCCGGAAGGGTATAGATAGTCAAAAAATGTACCCGGAGGTTTAGTTTGGGCCTCATAACGTTTTTAGGCCTAACCAATAACCCGAGAGGGCATTTTAGTAATTTTCCTTTTTAAGGCTTAATTATGGACGAAAATTGAAGGGGTATATTTGATGGGAGTTAGAGTCCTAGAGAATTAGAAATGGTAGAGTTACAGAGAGTCTAAGGAAGGGAGAACAGAGTAGACTCCAAAGGAGAGAACCACCCTACCTACACCATCTTTGTTGAATTTCACCACCAACGCGTAAATCAGGAAATGAGGGACGCAACCATACCCATCAACACCAGCGAATCAGACCTTCATATTTGAGACAAGTATCTAACTTTCTTCTATTTTGGTTCATATCACACCCATACTAGTGTAGGATAATAATATTGATGTTTCATAAAAAAGATAATTGATGTCTGGGAATAATTGTTGAAATTGCATAATAAAAACCATGTTAGGATGATTCCTTTGTTGGATTTAGATTGGTGAACATGAAATTGATGCCCAATAGAGATGAGAATCTAAAACTCAATGGAATTCACGTGAAATAAAATAAATTAGGGTTAGAATAAATCCTTGAATTTAATTCGTTTGATGATGATTCTTGATGAATTAATGGAAATCTTATGTTAGAAATCATCTATTATTGTTTATATAATGTTCCTTATGGTTGGTCGGGAGTCTGGGACTCACTAATGGAAATTTGGTGAAGTTTTATGGAGGAAACCCATAGGTTGGAATTGCATAATCTGGGCAAGAACTTCTAGATTGATCGATCTATTCAAGAATATCGACCAATCGAAGGTTCGATCGATCGAACCCTTCTCATCGATCGATCGACCTCTCCTGAAAATTGAATATTTTTCCCTTTTTGATTATTTCTATTAAAATGCATAGGGACCCTTGGAAATAATTTAAAGATCATGATGGGACATGGGAAGGACCAGTAGAGTCTAAGTAGGGTCCGGGAGATGATATTTTATACGAGATGTAACCGTGGGATAACGGGGGCATAAAATTTATTAGAAATCGTGTGTACGTCAAGCGAGATATTAGGAGACTCGAGAAAGACTTAGACTAATATGTTAGTGAGGGTACACTTACTGAATTTACATCTAGTAAAAGAAACCATTTCTAGGATCTAGAAATACTTATGAAATGGTGACAATTGAGAATAAAAAGAAATGGGTAAATTATACATAGGACTTGGGTGATTTGCGCCACGTATGGATAGAATATTATTATGGGTCGTGGGCATACCTAAAAGAATAATGGAAAAATGTATGTATATATATATATATAATCGAGTGCATGTGTATATATATAATGATATTTATCTGTGTATAATCGTAACCGCGCTACTTGCTGTCATAGAGGTTTCCGCGCCGGGATAGTCTTATCTCGATGAGACCTTTAAGGGGGATATTGACTCGTGTCCTAGAACATAGGATTCCTTGGTACGGGCTATTACGGAATTATATTCAAACGGTCCTAAGAGACGTGAGGGTATGCATTGACCTCTTAGTGACTTGAAACTATGCTTCGCCTCCATTATGTGTGTATTGTGTCAATACAGTTCGAGAGTAATTCCGAACTACTATTTCCCTTTGTACGAGAGATACGGGGACTTGATAGAAGAGTATGACAGCACCATAGATTTTATGTGGGGTGATGATTAGTATATATATTATATGGATGGTTAGTATACATACATATATATACCTGGAATCCTTCAACTGTGCATCTATGTGGATAAATATTGAATAAATGCTCTTAATTATGATAATTACTTGGATCTTCACAGTAGTATTAAGAAAAACAAATTGACTTAAATAATCCTTAAGAAGATTGTATATTAAATAAATTATAGACGTACGATCTCGCAAACTAGAATATATGGGAAGAGAATTGGGTCAGATTTATGAGTCATTTTAGTAATACGATAGGCGTGCACACTAGATGAGAGGTGAGAATTCTCAAGAGAATGTCGCGTACTAACACGTGTGTCATATCAACTAATAAGCATTTTAAATACTGGGTAAACTATTTTTTAAAGTTGTTTTACACTAGGTCTCTGACCCGTTTCCTGTCATTTCTCTATTCTTGTGTGTGTATGTGTGTGTGTGTCTGTGTGTGTGTATATATATATATATATATATATATATATTACAAGTGACCATCCATAGGGGCGTCAGGCGTAGATTTATTGGATTGGATGTGTTGCACCTTGTGTGGGAGTTGCAGGTCCTTGCAGTAGATGATTTTTCCATTGACTCCTCAGCTTCTGATATAGTTCTCTTTAGTTAGGGCATGTGTCGCCCATTTTCAGTCTTCTATTTAGACTTGATAGAGATTTTCTACTTTTTCTATTACTACAGTATTCTATTTATTTGGGATTGTTTTATTTATTACGTATGGCGGTTGATAAGCTCCCAAAACTGTACAATTTATACCCCGAATAGACGTACTTTAGTTGCTAATTCTCGACAATTTGGGTCTTATGCGCTTAAATGTTTATCTTGTAAGTCAAATTGTGCATTACGGAGTTCAAGCACTTAAATCAAGGCAATTGTGCAAAAATGGTGCTAAATACCTTGTCCCATAACCCTAGCCTACCCTAAACCATTCCTAAACCTACCCCAAACCATGTGTGTGTTTTGTTTGTCCCTTTTTATTATTTTTTAGATTTTTAGTTTGAATCAATTTTATTTTTAGGATTTATTTTAGATTTATTTGGTATTTTCTAGGTTTTATTTTCTATTTTTCTATTTTATTTTTATTAGTATAATTTTATTTTGATTTTGATTTTGATCAGTTTTATTTTTTATTAGGATTAGATTTTTTTAGGATTTCATTTATTAGTTTTATTTAATTTTACATTTATTTAGGATTTTAGTTTTAGTTTTATTAGGGTTTATTTTTATTTCTTTCTAGTTTCATTTTTAATTGAGTCTTTATTTTATTTTTTAGAATTGGAATTTAATTTTTAGATTTTTAGTTTTATGATTTTTAGTATTATATTTTTAGGGGTCACAAATTAAACACACTCACATACACTTATCCTAAACCCAACTAATCTATCCTACACCTTAAGCCACACCCATCTTTCCCTACACTCACACACACCTTATCTCCCCTACCTTCTTCTACCTCCCAACCCTCTCTCTCCTCTCTCATCTCTCCAACCACCATTAACACCTCACACTCTCTTCTCAAACAATAAAACCATCCATATACAGCCCCTCGCCCGATTTCAATTGTCGGTCGGACCTCTCCACACCAGTCCGCCGGCGGCACCTTCAAACCCCAGGCCACGTCCCAGCTAGTCTTGACGCCCCTGACACAGCCGACCAACGACCGCCTCAATTCGACGTCGTCCTCCCATCGTCGGCGCCACCCTCTTTAGTAAAATCGCCCCAACCCTTGCTAAACCCAGCGTACCCGATCACTTTTTCACCACTCCGGCGACGACCCTACTGCCAACATCCCCCAACCGCGACAACCTTGCTCAACCCCAAACCCGGGGATCCCTGAACCCGATCCAACCATCTACAATCTCTGGTAAACCCGCAAACCACCCCAAGCTCCAGTACAAACCCGTCCAGAACTCGAACCCAACTCGACCCATTTACCTCGACTCATCTCCAACCCTTCTTCAACCATAAACCCAATTCAACCCAAAGACCCATTTCAAGCTTTAACCCATTTTCTTCCCATTCACGATTTTACCACCTGCATAAACAAAGCCAATCTCAAAAACCAACAAAACCAAATAAAACAAATAGCCAGATGTTTTATTCCCATTTAAACCCATTTTACCCTTTTTTCCTATTATACCTCCTAATTAACCAACTTAACCCCAAAGCCCAAAAATACCCTCAAACATATCCTCACACCTCTCCCACATACACCCTCCATTAAAATTACTAATTAACCCTCACCCAAATACCTTACACACCCTCTTGCACCTTTGTCTACCGAATTTACCCCTTACTCCATGGCACCTACTATTTAAAGAGAGTTGAAGACCACTTTCAAGGGGGAGATGGAATAAAGAGGAGAGAAACCCTAGAGTTAGCTTAGAGAGAAAGTTAGAAATAATATTTTTATTTTTTAGTTTAGAAATTTATTTTATTTTATTTTTTTTAGATTTAAATTGAGTGAAATAATTGTGTGAGATTCAA
Organism: Sambucus nigra; assembly: GCA_949130495.1. NCBI lineage: Eukaryota > Viridiplantae > Streptophyta > Magnoliopsida > Dipsacales > Adoxaceae > Sambucus > Sambucus nigra. Next base: position 163,014,762 of record OX422213.1, on the reverse strand, counting down.
GTTGAGTAAATTTTTCATTTATATCTTTGTTTATCACTCACTTGGAGGGTTGTATGCTTCAATTTCAAGGATAGAGTTCAAATTGTCAATTTCAAGGAGACTTGTTGAAGACTTGTTATCTTTCTCTACTCTTTTATTATATTAAATGCCTATTGAATATTTGTTTATTATGTTTGATACCATGTTAGGCTAAATCCCCTTTCAAGGGGTGGGGTAAAACCCTTATTTGATGTTATTTTAGTTTAATTAGTTTGATTACTTGAAAATTCCCTTTGAATGTTATTTTTGATCCCTCACCCTTAAATTTACGCCTCGAGAGAGGGTAAATGATTTGTGAGAGAAAATTGAAATTCTATTTATAATATCCATTTTAGATTTGAACTAGAGATAGGGGTTTCTTAAGTGAGGTATCATAACTTGAATTTCAACTCTAAATTTATTTTCTAAGATTGACATAAATTTAATTGATCGATCCTAGCGGGTGATTAATTAAAAGGAGTGTAGATCTATTTTTCTAAGAGTTGTGGGGTGTTAAATTTAATTTTCTAAAAGGTTACTATTAAAATTACATTTGCAACGAGAGTTGATTTGTAATTTTGATATTAATTTGGGAGAATTCAATTAATTAAATTAATTAATTAGAATAGCTCAAATGTGTGGTGTAATTCCACTCCTTGATTGTTCTCACAATTATTTACCTCACTTTATCTCTTATTTTAGTTTAGACTTTATTTTTCATTTTAGTAACTTTCTAGTTAGTTGTTATCATCTCTCATTTAGTTTAGTTTAGTATTATTTCACCTCACCTCACCCTATTGTTTTAATATTGAAAAAGCTAAAAAAATTAGAAAAAGAAAAAGCACAAAAAGAAAATAAAAAGTGAATTACAATTGAATTTATTATACCCTTACTTACCTCTACACTTGAGTTTATTATATTTTGTAGGTATTTGAGGTTTTGACTAACTTGGCTTTCAACAACGACATACGCAAAAGTCAAGTTATCAAATGGCGTCGTTGCCATTCTTGGGATCGTGAAGCTCGAAGCGGATTTCAACTTGTAGTTCATTTATTTTTTGCACTTTATTATTTAGTTTTTGTACCATTTTTATATTTTTAGAAGGCTTGTATAAGGAATTTTATCATTGCTTGTATTGCGGTGCATAGAGACACCATTTTATTTTTCATTTTAAAAAAATTGTAATAATCGAAGCCAAACGTGATAGGGAAACCGGACAAGGTAAAGAGAGGGCGTCCAAAGGCGATGATTTAGAAGCCTCTCTACCTTGGGTCGATAGGACTCCCAGGGAGGACTGAGATAGGCATATTCCCCTCCCCCCCCCCCCCCCCGGTCAACTCAAAATTTTCGGCACCCCACTGCCTAAAAATCGTGGGAGGTACATTTCTAAACCTTTGCACCTCTCCTTGTAGCGAGTAAATTCTTTTGTGTGCTTTGTGTGCTCTTACTTGATTTTATTCTCGCATTTATTTTCAATGGTGTGATGAATTAATTGACTAAGAACTACACCCGGTCACTCACGAGAAGGGATTTCATCACCCGACTCACTGACTTACCATTGTGTGCTACCCTAGCCATACTAAATTTAAAATCAATCAACTAGGTAGCCCACTAGAAGAAACTTTTGCAAAGGCGATCACTCAAATTCTTCCGGGAATTTTTTATCGCCCGCGGACTTAATTAAAATTGGACTACCCCTTTCACTAAATTTAAAGATAAAAATTGGCTATGTGCTAATTAGGAAATTTTCTTGACTTATGTGTGTGTCCAATTCATTTTTCGATAGAAGGATTTTAGTTAGTTCATGCAAATCAAGAGTCCATATTATTTTTCCCCGCCTTTTCTTCCAAAAAATCCAAAAATATTTTCTTTCTTTCCTCTTTAGAAAAAAATCCAAAAATATGTTCTTTCTTTCCTTTTTAGAAAAAAAATCCAAAAATATTTTCTTTCTTTCCTTTTAGAAAAATCCAAAAATATTTTCTTCCTTTATTTTTCACAAAACCCCAAAAATATTTTCTTTTATTATTTTAATAAAAAATCCAAAAATATTTTCTTCCATTATTTTTAGAAAAAACCAAAAATATTTTCTTTCCTTTTGAAAAAATTTACAAAATGCAAAAAAATATTTTCTCTCCTCATGGCCGAAGAACGTCCTTTACGGGACTACATTGGTCATTTTCCATTAACACGAGACACATATGAGAGTGATCATGAACCGACTCTTTACGATATTCTTAGTGGTTTCACATCTCTCACGAGTACCGTAGATACTCTTGCCCCGTCCATGCACGCACCTCATTTTCCATCACCCTCGGTGTCAAGTGTTGACGTGTCGCGTACCTTGTTGTGCACCCATTGTTCCTATACCGATCACATGTCCCATGAGTGTCCGTACTTGTCATATCCATCTGAATCCACCATGGAACATGTGTATCCATATGAGCCTGTTCCGAAACCCACCTTGGCCCATTGTCATGATATTGTGACACCCCGCCTAATTAAATACGGGGGGATCACTCCTTTATTAAATTAAAATCAAGGTGAACAGTTTGTTCATTCTTAGCATCACTGTCGTAAAAATAATTTTTCCAAATTTAACACCCTATTTAATTAAGCTAAGTGTCAAAACCATTTTTTAACATTACTTTCCAAATTTTATTTTGAAAATAAAGATTTAATTATCTACAACAATTCAATGTTTAAAGAATCACACCACAATAATCCTGGAACATAAAATCCAATTAATTTAAACATTCAACAACTAAACCCCAGCATTTAAAACTTAAAGTAAAACATACACGCAGAATAAATCCCAAAGTAACAGTACTAGAAATAACTGAAATACAAATGTCCCAATAAAACAGATAAATAGTGGAAAGGGCGACACATGTGTAACACCCCGCCTAAAATAATAACGGGTGGCCAGCCCTATACTACATTAAATCATGAGTCTCAGATGGTCCAGTCTCAACACCAACAGTCAGTACTATATAATATAGGACTAATTACCCGATATCATATAAGCGAGATGTTAAAATTTAAATAAAACACACCATAATTAACGAACCAACACTGTAACTACTAAATAAAAAAAATGCATACTAAAATGATGATAAATAAAGTGAATAACTACAAATGAGTATGCTACAAAGAAATAAACCCGAATAAACTGTCGGGTCACAGCCAATACAATGACTGAAATGGAATAAATATAAACATGTATATAAATATCCCTTGGGTACAAACCCGATATACAATGAATTCTACCTAGATTTTTAAAAGTAGGAAGCGACTACCATCAAAGTCCCGCAACAGTCCGCACCTGTCACGGCTCCCAAGACTCTGGATAGAAGGTCATCTGGCATCCATACGGGAGGACACCTATAGTAATATATATATATACAAGCAGGAGAGAAAAGTAAACGGGTCAGATCCCGAGTTGTGAAAAATATTTAGCAAATGCGGTAACCGTGCATAATAAATATCGGTGCACTATTTCATAATTAAAGTGGAATCGCACTCTCGTGGAACCCCAGCTCACCTCTCATCTAAAGGCGCGCACCTATTCGCGTCCTCAATTTTATTAGTTAAATTACCCCAATTTATTAGGATAACCTAACTTATCATAGGCCTAGCCTATACCCACGAGATCTACCATCCTATCATAACCCAAGAATCCACCCCCTTTTTAAACCACAGATAAATATTTATTTTTAATCATAAGTGCCTTATTGGGCTTAGTGGATTCCGGTTTATAGTTTAACCATTTTAATTTAATAAGTTACCCAATATGCATTTGGGTTGAAACATATGATTTAATTTCTAATTAATAAGCATGCAAAATTATTATTGACACAGCTTCCTTCCAATTTCAATGTTGCACTGCGTTTCGTGCGTGGGGTGTCTCGCAACGCAAAATCCAAACAAGGAACCACCCCGTTACACTACTCCATGTCAACGTCGATCCTGGAGATCCATTATGCCACACATAAATATCGACAAAACTTCTCTCTACTCTCAACAATGTACTACATTTCGTGCGTGGGGGGTCTCGTAAAACGAAATCCAAACAAGGAACCACCCCGTTACACTACTCTTTGACAATGTCGATCATAGAGGTCCATAATGCCGTACATACCATAATTGGCAGAACTTTTCTCCAATTTCAACACTGCATTGCGTTTCATGCGTGGGGTGTCTCGCAAAGAGAAATCCAAACAAGGAACCACCCCATTACACTACTCCTTGACAATGCCGATCCTAGAGATCCATAATGCCATACATACCATATAATACGACTACTACTACTACTAAATTTTAAACTACAATATGAAAACATCTACAATCTCCAATAATATCCTTGGGATGATGTAACCGAAATATTCCTTAAACGCGATACATCAATCCCCCAATCATCTAGTACATCATAATCATCCAAGATGTACTCCATAAAAGTCCATATCCTTTCATCTATAGGATATATATATAAATATATATATATAGGTATTTATTTCTAACCGTATATATATACCATCATCCAATCCCATGACCATGTATACATACCATTTATGATGTACAAAGGTCATGCACAAATAAATACCCGGCTATATATAGCGCCGATAAACTGCATCAATGCTATCATCTTCCCAGTGCCCGGCTCACGTAGCAATACTGGGGCCACCATGGTGGGACTAAACGACACCCATCTCATGGTAAAATCACGCACACGACGTCCCAAGAAGTGGTCATAGCTCCTAATCGGCAATGAGACGAAACAAACCCACCACGTCTCATCCCGAAAATACATATATATATATCATATAATAACACACGGGACGACTATGACCTGGGGAATATCCACACCCTGCTTTTCTAGCCAGGATGCTCACCCTCTACGCGCGCAACTTCCCAATGATAGAATGAGCGGGGTATGCTTAACCAAATAAGTATATATATCATTCACATGCACAATATATATACATCCATATGATCCAATCATATGACCAAATAGTAAACCATCATATAAGGTTTAAATATCCATACTATGTATGTCCATAACATAAATATATCCATATATTCATATCTATATAGATATATACACATTTCACATATCCATATATCTATATATATAAACTAGTTCTCGTTCATATGAATAAGGTATACAAACCCGTCTATAAGTATACATAAATTCTCAATATACAAGCCGTCATCACAACTCATATCATTTACCTTGATATGTGAATACAGTCCCTCACTTGAAACATATTCAATCATTTTTCCTATGATGAATAGTCTCCCAAAATCATATGTATTTATAGATACATATATATTCAACCTTAGGGTTATCACCCAAAATTTTGTGTAGGAATCCATCACTACGCATACCATCCATATTCGAAAGTACATAATTACCTTTAGTACTATTTAACCATAGGCACATATATGACTTAGCAGTCTAAAACCTCAAATTATTCCAACCTCATTTCAAGTATTGGAATACCACCTAAGGTTTAATAGTTCTAATGAACTCTAAATCTTATTTCGTTCATAATTTATTCCTTAAGTCTATACTCCTCAAGGATGCACAACATCTTCTGTCGTCGGTCCTCAACCATATATATATATTCACTTAAGACCTCGAGTTAGAACGCCCGTCCTCACTGAGATCCCCCACTGTACCTAAGGGTATCCATTTTTAATACACATATAGGCAAAATAGACTATACCTATTCCATTTATAACCATCTCATGATAATTCACCTCTATCATGATAAGAACCATCCGCCAATCACTTAAGTCCCACGTTCCTTTCATTACTAAAAGAGGCATCTCATCCTCCTAAATCAATTTAACATAGGCCCGCAAGCCCCTATTCGACCTAGGGCTCTATTCCCTAGATCTAATATCGTAACCCTTCATATTGAGCCCATTAAGAAAGCCCATAAGAATAAAACTCCCAAAAGAAAAAGGGATAAAAGAACTCCAAACTTTGGGCTAAAAACAGGGGACAGGTCGATCGGTCCCAGACCCCTGGTCGACCAGTCCCAGACCCCCGGTCGACCGCGGGTCCAAATTTTGCCTACGAAGAAATGCAGAAAGCTTTTCCCTTAAGGCGCGGTCGACCGGTCCCCAGAGCACGGTCGACCGACCATACCAGATATTCTGGCCGATTTCCCTATCTCAACAAACCCACGAAATTAATACCCTAAAATCTCCATTCTAACCTCCAAATCTTTATCACAACATGGTTCCAAGCAAAATAAATCAACCCAAAGTTGATCCCAACCATTTATATGTCATTAAACCACATAATAACATTGATTTCAAGATTTAAACCCAAAAATCTAGGTTTTGATATTTATACCCAAAATCCATTTCTTTAACCCACAAATTATGAAATGAAATACACAAATAACTATTTAGCAAGATTAAACACTTGCCTCAGATTTGTAGGGGTTGGATCGTCCTCGATGTCGCGGTTTTGGGCCGGAATCTCCAAGCTTTCTTCCTCTCTCTCTTCTTTTCTTCTTCTTACTCTTCTTCCTTTCTCTTTCTAGGGCTTTTCTCTCTTTCTCTCAAATGAGAAATGGCTTCATCCATAATCCACTAACCCTTTTAAAACAATAAACCCAATTTAAGTGTTAATACACAATTTAAATGACTCGTTTACACCTATTCGAGTCAAACTGACTAAAAAATATTTCGAAGCCGAAATAAAACTCAATGACAGTCATTCTGACTATCTCGACCCTTCCGGGATCAGTGGTACCCTCAAAATCATCATCCGAAATACTTTAAAATATTCTCTATTTTTGGGCCTCAATTCCCAAATTTTAAAATTCTCCAATTTAATTTTAATTTTATTTTCCCAAAATTTAAATTTGTCAGTCTCCAAAAATCGTGGGGTGTTACAAGATGCCCAATAAGGAGAATGATAGAAGTGGAATCAAGTAAATGAAATCTTCTAAGCAAGTGGCCTGCAACTCCCACTTAATCTACAGCACGTTCCTTCCAAGGGATCCTAAACAAGACGCCCCTGTGGCTGGGCACCTGTAATATATACATATATATACAAGAGAGAAAGAGGAATAGAAACGGGTCAGAGCCCTATAGTGTATATGATTTACAAATTCGTTTAGCAAGTATTTAAATTGATACAGGCCAATGCAACAACATATTAGTGCGACACTCTCTTGAGAAATTCTCGCCTCTCTTCTAATGTGCACTCATATCTCACTAACCTTCCCAATGGTTTATCTCATCATATAGCACACTATCCTTCCCCAAGGATTTAACTTATCTTAGGTGACTCTCAAAATTTAACATTTAACAACATCATGGTTTAAAAATGATAATTTCATTTAGTACAAAACGCTCATTTTAACTTTATTGATTCATAAAATTTTTCAATATCATATTATACTTTTCAAAACAAGTATTTCCAATTTGAATCATTATACATGTCTTACTTACCATAACACAGTAGGCAGTTTCCCATATTTCAGAAGTTCATATATATATTAAATACTCGTATAATATATATATTCTAACAGCACCCCACATAAAATTTTATGGTGCGGGCATACTCTGCAATCCAATCCTCGTATCAATCGTACTAAAGGGAATACAAGTTCGGAATCACTCTCGAACTGTATAAATACATACACAAATAATATTGAGGCGAAGCATAGTTTCCAAGTCCAAGAGGTCAGTACATACCCTCACGTCTCTTAGGACCGTGACTACCGATTCGATAGCATGTACCTAGGATTTCTATCTTCTAGGGTACGAGTCAATATCCCCCATAAGGCACACAAGATAAGATCGTCCCAGCGCGAAAACCTCAGGGATAGCAAGTAGCGCGGGCATGATTTTCACAAGTATATAATATATCCATACACAATCATATAAATATACCACTTTTATTATATCAATTTAGGTTTATCCAACAACCCACCTTCACAACATTTATCCTTATTTTTCCATTATCATTTATCAAGTACAATGGTTCGTTTCTAACTTTAATTCAAAGGGTTTTTTCCAACTTACTACGTAACCCTCATGGACTCTATTCTTCCAAATGTACAATTTAGTAGATATCCATTTATGTTCCAACGTAACTCTCTCTTACGTGTCTCTCCCCTTTAATATATACTTACATTATCCCTTATGCAAAATATCCCAAAAATATAGATTTCGCCTTACATTAAAGGATTTTAAATTTTATTTTCAAAGATGAGAATTTCAAACGGTTTCGAAATCGAAATTAAAATGGAGTTTTAATTGAATTTTTATTATCTCTAAGAGTCCTCAAAACATAAAATTGTCTAGTAAAAAAAAATATTAAAAAATATTGAACGGTCCGATCGAGCTGAATTTTTTTTCTGTAGCTTCCTCTCGTCTTCAGCTAATTCTCTGTAAAATTTCATCCAATTCCAACGGTCCGATCGTCCGAAATTATTTTTTTTTTTTGTGTTTGTATCTGATTAGAAATCTTTTCTTAATCAAACTCTTAATCCTTTACATGACAAAGGGTTTCCAGAATATCATATAAATCATCACTACATGAAAATTTCCCATCTCAAATTGGGTTTTTCTTCCATAAATCTCATCCTAATAACTCATAAACTAATATGGATGATGCATCAATGAAATAATCAAGATAAACACTTGCCTGGGATTTTCAGAAATCTGGTTTGGTGTTGAATTTGGTGTGGTTGCGTTCCCCGTCTCGCGATCTACGCGTTGACGGTGGCGGCGGTGCAAACGGGTGAGTTTTGAGCCTTGGAATGCCCTGAGAGCTCTCTCCTCTCCTCTCCAATGGCCGTTCTAGTGTTTTGAGTTATCTAACCCTAGGAGATAACCTAAACATATGATATAACCCCTTTAATTTTCGTGGGTTTAATTACCCAAAAATACAAAATGACTAAAATGCGCTCCCGGGGTACTAATTAGGCCTAAAAACGCCCCGAGACCCAAATCAAACTCCCGGGTATACTTTTCTGACTATCTCGACCCTTTCGGACGCGTTGGCGCACTCAAAATGACCATACGAACAACTTATAAAATATTTACTTTTATTTATCAATATTTAGTCCCGACGCGACACGGGCGCGTCCCGACTCAAATTTCTAAAATTGTCATTTTATTCACTCGTGACATTTAATATGGCCACTATTATATATTACTTTGCTCATTAGTAATATTCAACAAATTTTCCCATAATTACTAACTCTCATCACGTTAATAATTATAACATAATTAATTTCCTGATTTTTATTAAATAATTAATTCACATTAATATTAATAAATCCCCAAATTTATATAGTATAAAAATACGGGGTATTACATACTTCCCCCCTAATAACGGAATTTCGTCCCGAAATTCAGAAAATAAGGCATACCTGGTAAGAACAAATCTGGATATCTGTCGCGCATATTGGCCTCGCGCTCCTAAGTGGATTCCTCCACGTTATGATGCTCCCACTGGACCCGTACAAGTGGAACTATCTTCGACCTCAATCTCCTCTCACTATAGTCTAGGATAGCCACCGGTCTCTCCTCGTAAGAGTTGTCAGGATGCAGGTATATCTCATCTATCGCGATGTGAGTTTGGGCCATATCATCCCGAAGATATCGTCTTAACGACGAGATGTGGATTACATCGTGAATGCGATGTAAATGCTCTGGTAGTCCCAATCTGTAATCTACCGGCCCAATCCTCTCGATAATGGGAAATGGTCCTACGTACCTCGGGGCCAATTCCCCTTTCTTCCCGAACCTCATCACTCCTTTCATAGGAGATACATGCAGTAACACTTGGTCCCCCACATTAAACTCCCGGAAGAACCGTTTCGCATTGGTGTAGCTCTTCTGCCTGTCCTGGGCTACTCGAATGCGACTCGTAATCATTTCAATCCTCGCTGAGGTTTCCTGAATTACCTCTGGTCCTAGCAACTTTTTATCCCCCAACTCGATCCAACAAGTTGGAGAACGACAAGTCCGGCCATAAAAAGCCTCAAATGGAGCTATACCAATTGTAAACTGATAAGAGTTATTGTAAGCAAACTCTACCAGTGGAAGATGTGGTTCCCAACCTCCTCCAAAATCAAGAACACACATGCGTAGCATATCCTCTAACATCTGATTAGTGCGCTTTGTTTGTCCATCTATCTGTGGGTGATAAGCTGAACTCAGCCTCAACTCAGTACCCGTAGTCTCCTGAAAGCTTTCCCAGAAACGTGACACGAAAATCTTGTCTCTATCTGACACAATATTCAGGGGCACCCCATGTAATTGGATAATCTCAGCAATGAACAACTGAGCATACTGACCTGTGGTATAATCTGTCCGCACCGGCAGAAAATGAGCCACCTTGGTCAAACGGTCTACAATCAACCAGATAGAGTCGTGGCCCCGCTGTGATGTAGGCAACCCTGTAATAAAATCCATGGAAATACTCTACCACTTCCACGCGGGTACTTCCAATGGCTGAAGTAATCCTGACGGTTTCTGATGGTCCACCTTCACCAGCTGGCAGGTAGAACACTTGGACACGAACTCAGCAATGTCCTTCTTCATCCCACTCCACCAGTATTGCCTCCTCATATCCTGGTATGTCTTATCTCCTCCAGGATGTATCGCAAATCAGGACCCGTGAGATTGGGTCATCACTGCATGACGCAATTCTGCCCCTTCTGGAACCACTAACCTCCCATTAAACCTCAAACCCCCATCAAAACTAACAGAATAGGACTCAGCACCCTCGGCTAAAAGTCGTATAATCTGTTCCTGGAAAAACGGGTTTGTGGTTTGGGCCTGTATTACCCTCGTAACAATCTCGAGTGTGACTATCATAACAGATATGAAGGAACGGGCTACTGCGTCCTGGTGACCCAACTCCTTCCACTTCTCTTTCCAGACGTCCGCTACATCATTTATCGGTCTACGGCTCAACGCATCAGCAACTACGTTGGCTTTCCTCGGATGATACTGTATGTCGAACTGATAGTCCTTCACAAACTTTAACCATCTACATTAACGCATATTCAGCTCTCGCTGAGTGAACAAATACTGCAGTGACTTGTGGTCTGTGAACAAACGAAACTTCTCCCCCAATAAATTGTGTCTCCATATCCGCAGTGCAAAAATGACCACTGCTAACTCCAGGTCGTGGGTGGCGTAATTCTTCTCATGCGGCTTAATCTTGCGGGAGGCAAAATCTATAGCATTCTCCTCCTGCTCAAGTACTCCCCCAAGTTCCCGTAAAGAGGCATTGGTGTAAACCAGGTACTCCACACCCGTCTTCGATAAAGCAAGGACCGGTACTGAAGTAAGCTTGTCTTTCAGCTCGTCGAAAGCCAATTGACAAGCATCATCTCAAACATATGGTACCCCTTTGCGAGTAAGGTTCGTCAATGGACCCGCTATTTTGGAGAATCCTCGAATGGATCTCTTGTAGTATCCGGCTAACCCCAAGAAACTATGCACTTTCGTCGGTGTCGTGGGATGTCCCCACTCCCTCACCGCTGACACTTTACTCGGGTCAACTGCTATCCCCTATTCAGAAACAATATGCCCCAAGAACTGTACCTCTCGCAACCAGAATCCACACTTCTCGTACTTAGCATCGTAAAGTCTGAAGAACCTACCTCAAGTGCTCGGCATGCTCCTCCTCGGAGTGTGAATATATTAAAATGTTATTTATGAAGACGATGACAAACTGATCCAAGAATTCTCTGAATACTCGGTTCATTAAGTCCATGAACACGACTGGAGCATTTGAGAGACCAAATGGCATCACTCTGAACTCGTAAGACCCATATCTCGTCAAGAAGGCAGTCTTTGAAACATCCTGCTCTCTAATACGTAGCTGATGGTACCCTGACCTCAGGTCTATCTTCGAAAAGAAAGTTGCTCCCCTCAGCTGGTCGAACAGATCATCGATTCGAGGCAACGGATACTTATTCCGTATCGTGACCTTGTTCAACTCCCGGTAGTCCACACATAACCTCAGTGAACCATCTCTCTTCTTCACAAACAAGACTGGAGCGCCCTAAGGTGAGTTACTCCTGCGAATGAAGCCCTGACCTAACAACTGCTCTATCTGATCTCGTAACTCTTGCATCTCCGTCGGAGCCATACGGTATGGAGCGCGTGCTATCGGTCTCATATCTGGCAATAAATCTATGACAAAGTCTATCTCTCGACTGGGGGGTAGGCCTGGTATCTCCTAGAATACATCAGAATACTCACGAATGACCAGCATCGAGTCTAAAGGAATCACAACCTCCTTAGAGGTATCCTCCTCTATATAATACAAATGAGCGGTCGAACCTCCCTCTGGGCGAGGCATCGCCACTACAAACATCTCTTGCCCCGGAATGGCAAAACAATGCTCCCACCGAAGCAATCAATCATGGCTCTATAAGCTGCGAGCCAATCCATACCGATAATAACATCATGCTCATGCATATCTAAGACTAACATGTCTGCAGGTAATACCAAACTACCAATCTCTACCCCCACTCCCCGGCATATAAAGAAGATAAGCGACCCACACCCCAGTGGTGAGTCTACACACATCACTATGCTCTCTGCTGTGGCTAACAACCCTAAGGCCTTCGCAAAATACGTAGCTATAAAATAATGTGTCGCTCCAGTATCAAAGAAAACCCGAGCCATAGTACCATGGATAGGAAACATACCCTCAATCACGGGTGGTGCCTGTGGAGCTGCTGCCTGGTGGATATTATAGACACGTCCGTACTGTAACTGCCCCGGATGCACTGGAGCTGCTGGAATGGCTGGTAGGGCTGGCACCTGGGCTGGAGCTGGGAGGGCAGCTGGAAAAAGTGGTCTCTGTGGCTCATTACGGGCACCCTGCTGCTGTGGGGCCCTATTACCCTCTGGGCAATCCTGGCGCTTATGACCATGCTTGCCGCATATAAAACACCAGCCTCTGAAGTTACCTCTCCTCTGACCCTACTGACCACGGCCCTACTGGCCGTTACCTCCCCGCCACTGGCCCTGTTGGCCCTGATTAGCACGCTGTTGGCCCTATTGTCCCTGTTGATTAGGCTGGCCTTGCTGGCCCTGCCTATAACCCCCAAATCCCTGTCTGGAATCACCTGAACGGAATCGCTTAGCAGGGTCCCCCTGATGGGAACTCTGCTCGTGTTGACGAGTATGTCCATGAGATGGTGCCCCACTAGCACTACTACCCCCGATCCTGCCCTGCTGGCTGGACTCTCCTGCTTCCCTGCAGATGGAAGCGGTGATCCTGGCAATGTAGTAACGCAACATTGAGTACATCAGTGAAAGCACTCAGAGATAGATTCCCTATAAGATGCTGACGGATCCTCCAAGCTAACCTGTCCACAAACAACATTATCTTCTTACTATCAGTAGGTGCCTCATCTAGCACTATGGTGAGAAGTCTTGTGAACTCCTCCTCATACTCAGCAATGGTAGAGTTCTCCTGTTTCAAATTTAGTAATTTCTGCCTCATCTCAGTCTGCACGGCGGGTGGAATGTACTTGCGGTCAAACCGCTCCCAAAACGACTGAATAGGGACCGTGTCCCTATCCTCCAAGGTGGTAGTGGACTCCCACCACTGCAAAGAGGCCCCCACCAGCTTAAAGGAAGCCAATAACTTCCATTGCACGTCGGTGCATTCATACATACGAAGATGCCGCTGGATGTCTTTCTTCTATTGGCTGACTGTGACGATATCTGAGCTACCAGAGAACTCAGGGGGATGCGCCTTCTGAAAAGCATCCCTAACCCTCTCCCATGCAGATGGAAGCTGTGCTGGTACTGGCACCACTGCCTGAATCTGGGGTGGAGCCTGCTGAACCACCGCTAGCGCGGCATTCACCGCTTGAGCAACAATGGCGGCTACTTCATTAGCATTCATAGTGCCTTGTGCCGGAGCTGTTGGATGCTCGGCCTGGGCACGCCTATCCTTCGGTGCACGTCTTGGAGGCATCTGAAACGTGAAGAAGTTTATTAGTCTCCAGTCATTATCAAATCCCAAATGGCTGGAGACGTAAACGTAAAAGCAGGAATACAACAATCCTAAAAATAGGGCTCTATAGTAAAAACGTTAAGCTGAAAGCGAAAATAAGCCATACAGATCCTATGGAAACAACCTGATGCTCTGATACCACCTGTGACACCCCGCTTAATTAAATACCGGGCGATCACTCCTTTATTAAATTAAAATCAAGGTGAACAGTTGGTTCATTCTTAGCATCACTGTCGTAAAAATAACTTTTCCAAATTTAACACCCTATTTAATTAAGCTAAGTGTCAAAACCATTTTTTAACATTACTTTCCAAATTTTATTTTGAAAATAAAGATTTAATTATCTACAACAATTCAATATTTAAAGAATCACACCACAATAATCCTGGAACATATAATCCAATTTATTTAAACATTCAACAACTAAACCTTAGCATTTAAAACTTAAAGTAAAACATACATGCTGAATAAATCCCAAAGTAACAGTACTAGAAATAACTAAAATAAAAATATCCCAATAAAATAGATAAATAGTGGAAAGGGCGACACATGCCCAATAAGGAGAATGATAGAAGTGGAATCAAGTAAATGAAATCTTCTAAGCCAGTGGCCTGCAACTCCCACCTAAGCTGCAGCACATTCCTTCCAAGGGATCCTAAACAAGACGCCCCTGTGGCTGGGCACCGGTAATATATACATATATATACAAGAGAGAAAGAGGAATAGAAACGGGTCAGAGCCCGATAGTGTATATGATTTACAAATTCGTTTAGCAAGTATTTAAATTGATACAGGCCAATGCAACAACATATTAGTGCGACACTCTCTTGAGAAATTCTCGCCTCTCTTCTAATGTGCACTCCTATCTCATTAACCTTCCCAATGGTTTATCTCATCATATAGCACACTATCCTTCCCCAAGGATTTAACTTATCTTAGGTGACTCTCAAAATTTAAGATTTAACAACATCATGGTTTAAAAAGGATAATTTCATTAAGTAAAAAACGCTCATTTTAACTTTATTGATTCATAAAGTTTTTCAATATCATATTATACTTTTCAAAACAAGTATTTCCAATTTGAGTCATTATACATGTCTTACTTACCATAACACAGTAGGCAGTTTCCCATATTTCAGAAGTTCATATATATATTAAATACTCGTATAATATATATATTCTAACAGCATCCCACATAAAATTTTATGGTGCGGGCATACTCTGCTATCCAATCCCCGTATCAATCGTACTAAAGGGAATACAAGTTCGGAATCACTCTCGAACTGTATAAATACATACACAAATAATATTGAGGCGAAGCATAGTTTCCAAGTCCAAGAGGTCAGTACATACCCTCACGTCTCTTAGGACCGTGACTACCGATTCGATAGCATGTACCTAGGATTTCTATCTTCTAGGGTACGAGTCAATATCCCCCATAAGGCACACGAGATAAGATCGTCCCAGCGCGGAAACCTTAGGGATAGCAAGTAGCACGGGCATGATTTTCACAAGTATATAATATATCCATACACAATCATATAAATATACCACTTTTATTATATCAATTTAGGTTTATCCAATAACCCACCTTCACAACATTTATCCTTATTTTCCCATTATTATTTATCAAGTATAATGGTTCGTTTCTAACTTTAATTCGAAGGGTTTTTTCCAACTTACTACGTAACCCTCATGGACTCTATTCTTCCAAATGTACAATTCAGTAGATATCCATTTATGTTCCAATGTAACTCTCTCTTACATGTCTCTCCCCTTTAATATATACTTACATTATCCCTTATGCAAAATATCCCAAAAATATAGATTTCACCTTACATTAAAGGATTTTGAATTTTATTTTCAAAGATGAGAATTTCAAACGGTTTCGAAATCGGAATTAAAATGGAGTTTTAATTTAATTTTTATTATCTCTAAGAGTCCTCAATACATAAAACTGTCTAGCAAAAAAAATATTAATAAATATTGAACGGTCCGATCGAGCTGAATTTTTTTCTATAGCTTCCTCTCGTCTTCAGCTAATTCTCTGTAAAATTTCATCCAATTCCAACGGTCCGATCGTCCGAAATAATTTTTTTTTATTAGTGTTTGTATCTGATTTAAACTCTTTTCTTAATCAAACTCTTAATCCTTTACATGACAAAGGGTTTCCAGAATATCATATAAATCATCACTACATGAAAATTTCCCATCTCAAATTGGGTTTTTCTTCCATAAATCTCATCCTAATAACTCATAAACTAATATGGATGATGCATCAACGAAATAAGCAAGATAAACACTTGCCTGGGATTTTCAGAAATCTGGTTTGGTGTTGAATTTGGTGTGGTTGCGTTCCCCGTCTCGCGATCTACGCATTGGCGGTGGCGGCGGTGCAAACGGGTGAGTTTTGAGCCTTGGAATGCCTTGAGAGCTCTCTCCTCTCCTCTCCAATGGCCGTTCTAGTGTTTTGAGTTATCTAACCCTAGGAGATAACCTAAACATCTGATATAACCCCTTTAATTTTCGTGGGTTTAATTACCCAAAAATACAAAATGACTAAAATGCCCTCCCGGGGTACTAATTAGGCCTAAAAACGCCCTGAGACGCAAATCAAACTCTCGGGTATACTTTTCTGACTATCTCGACCCTTCCGGACGCGTTGGCGCACTCAAAACGACCATACGAACAACTTATAAAATATTTACTTTTATTTATCAGTATTTAGTCCCAACGCGACACGGGCGCGTCCCGACTCAAATTTCTAAAATTGTCATTTTATTCACTCGTGACATTTAATATGGCCACTATTATATATTACTTTGCTCATTAGTAATATTCAACAAATTTTCCCATAATTACTAACTCTCATCACGTTATTAATTATAACATAATTACTTTTTGGATTTTTATTAAATAATTAATTCACATTAATATTAATAAATCCCCAAATTAATATAGCATAAAAATACGGGATATTTCATATATATCCAATCCCGAGTTGTGTGAGTCCCCGAGTTATTCGTGGAGGCTTGATCACCCCTCCACGTAATATGAATCCCAATCCGATGTTGTGGATCCTCACACATTCCATCTATCATCACGGCAACCTTGTGCACCCGTTCATGATCAGTTCCCTCCCTACGCACCCCATGAGTATCAACCCTTTGTCCATCACGAAAGCGATCCTTTCGTGTATGATGAACTTGGCCGCACTCCACACCCCCCATTTGAGTATTCTCCATACACTCACGATAGTAGCGCATTATGTCCACCTCAACCACCACCGCCACCCGCCACTCTCTTGTGGTGTTGATTTTTTCCATCTACAGCTCCCTGGCGTGACCAATATCATCACCAATTTATAGAACGGTCGTGTAATTTCCATGAGCCCCACCCCATTCCACTTTTCACACCATTTCGCCTCCCTCACCAACTTGAGCTTCATGCTTATAGGGCCCTAGTTTCCCTCACCTTTAAGCTTAACAAGGCCCGTGATCGATGCTTAATCACCCATGCCTTTTTCACCATTACCTTAATACCCACCCGCCCATGGTCCACCGATGCTTTGCATCGCATGATGCACTTTGCCATACAAGTGCATTGACCACTTTAGCCTGTTTGCAATAAGACTGACGCTTCAGTCTTGTTTGGGTGTGATTCTCATCACCCAAATTTTCTTCCGCCACGTGCTTTCATAGATCTTATCCTTAGGGTGAGATTCTATCGGCCTGACTGAAGACATTAAACTTAGTGCTATCGAGAGGCAGCCCATGTTTCTTGTACTAGTCTCATCCTATTTGGGGGTGGTGTTTCACATCACCCAATGCTTTACCATGTTATAGACTTATACACATTTTTTCTCTTATCATTTACTCAGGTTTATTCTTGGCTACATCTTTCCACTTCATTAGCGGTTGATTCTGGCAATCTATTTCCTACCTTATGCTGTCAATTTTAAAAATAATTTCACTTAATATCGAGGACGATGTTCCTTTTTGTTTGGGGGTGGGTAATTTTATCAAAATCGTACCTCTTTTGAAAAAAATTGAGTTTTAAACCTGATTTTTAAAATTTCGTGCAATTTCTTTCATCTCATTCATTGATGTGAATTTTTAATCATCCATCTTTCAAAGTCTATGAATCAAGATAGAGAACATCTTTTATAAATAGCTTATGTAATACATAACAAGGCATGTTGCACCATGAATTTCTAGACTCCACAAAATTTCTGCACTTATCATGTCACTATGGTTTAGAGTTGAGGAGTACTACAATTCTAAAGAGAACCTTAAGGATCACTAGTAGAGACTTTAGCCCGTGAGATTTGTTCCTTTCACCCTTTCAGAGTGTTTTACGCAATCTCCGAGTCATAAGTTGATTCAACTTCCTTTGGGTCCGCACTTAAATCGTTGTATGATCTCATTATTTTTTATTAAAATTTTGGCTTGATCACTGAGAACGACATCACTTTCGAGTTGTAAGAAACACGTGTCTTAAAATTTGTCCCGAATACTAGATTTTCATCCATACACCTTCCACTTTTACATATATCTTCCCCATTATATTCCTGTGCTCTTCCATATTCCCATATATTCCCCTCACCATCATTCCCCACTCATTTCATATATCATCCATCATCATTTTAAAATAAAAGAGTGTGGATTCAAAATGTTAAATGTCTTCATTGCTGGTTTGAAAAAGTGAAAAAGCACAAAAAGAAAATAAAAAGTGAATTACAATTGAGTTTGTCTCTAGCTTAACCCCTTGGAAGTGGATTGATACCCTTACTTACCTCTATACTTGATATTGTTTTATTTTGTAGGTATTTTAAGGTTTTCACGGTAGTTGTGGATATTTATTTGGATTAAGTAATCTAGTTGGAATAACTCATTTTAATGGTTTGTTTTATTTATCATTAGTACTATCCATAAACTTTCTTATACACATAAGATCTTTACAAGGGAATTTAAATTAAACAAAGTTAGATATTTTGACACTTAGCTTAATTATTTATTAGGGTGTTAATAAAGAAAATTATTTGACGACAGTGATGCTAAGAATGAACCAACCGGGCACATTGAATTAATTTAATAAAGGACTGATCACCTAGTATTTAATTAGGCGGAGTGTCACAAGGGGTATGGGTGCATCAGGTTCTAGTGTCCTTTAGGATCTGTACGACTGATTATGCTTCCAGCTTAGCGCCTTTGATATAGAGCCCTATTTTTAGGACTGTTGTATTCTTGCATTTACGATTACATCTTCAGCTATTTGAGATTGATAATAAATAGTAGGCTAATACAATTCCTTCTCATTTCAGATGCCTCCGAGATTAGCACGCCGAGACAGGAATGCCCAACCCGAGCAACCAGCAGCTCCGACTCAAGGAATGATGAACGCAACTAAAGTCACCGCTATAATTGCTCAGGCGGTGAATGCAGCATTAGAGGTTGTGTAGAAGGCCCCACCCCAGGTTCAGGTTGTAGCGCCAGTGCCAACACAGCTTCCCACAGCATGGGAAAGGGCTACCGATGCCTTTCAGAAGGCACATCCCCCGGAGTTCTGAGGTAGTTTCGATATTGCCATCGCCAACCAATGGAAGAAAGACATCTAGAGGCATCTGTGCATGTATGAGTGCACTGATGTTCAGAGATAGTTATTGACTTCCTTCAAGATATTAGGGGCCTCTTTGTAGTGGTGGGAGTACACTACCACCTTGGAGGAGAGAGATAGCATGTCGATTCAGAGTTTTTGGGTGCGGTTTGACTGCAAATATTTCCCATTCACCATGCAGACTGAGATAAGGTGGAGATTACTTAATCTTAAGTAGGAGAGTATGATGGTTGCAGAGTATGAGGAGGAGTTCACGAGACTTCTCACTATAGCGCCAGATGAGGCACCCACGAAGAGAAGAAAATCTTGATGTTCTTGGATGGATTGGCCTAGAAGATTTGTCACCATCTCATAGGTAATCTGTCGTTGAGTACTTACACTGATGTGCTCAATGATGCTCTATTTCATTGATAGGATCACCATTTCCATCAGTAGGGAAGAAAGCAAGCAGGGGAATCCAGCCAATAGGGACGGACTGGAGGTAGTGGTTCCGGTAGGGCACCAGCAGCTCAAGGGTAGATCTTCCATACTGAGCAAAGTTCCCATCAGGGGACCCTGCTAAGAGATTTTGATCTGTTGACTCTAAAAAGGGATATGGGGTCTTTAGATAGGGCCAGCAGGGCCAATCCAGTCAGCATGGCCAGCAGGGCCAACATCGCCAGCAGTAGGGTCAGAAGCAGGGCTAGTGGCGGGGTGTTAACGGCCACCAGGGTCGAGGTCAGTAGGGACAGTGGGGAGGAAACTCCAAGGTCAGGTGATTTGGATGTGTAAAGAATGTCCATAGGTGCCAGGATTTCCCAAAGGGAGATAGGGCCCCACAGCAGCAGGGTGCTCGTCATGAGCCTTAGAGGCCGATCTTCCCAACCGTCATTCCAGAGCCAGCTCAGATGCCAGCCCTACCAGCCATTCCAGCAGGTCCCGTTCAGCAGGGGAAATTGCAATAAGGACGTGTTTATAACATCCACCAGCCAGCAGCACCACAGGCGCCACCCGCGATTGAGGGTTCATTTCCTATCCATGGCACTATGGGGTGTGTTTTATTTGATGCTGGGGCATCACACTATTTTATAACCACAAGATTTGCATGGGCCATGGTATTATTAGGCACAGCAGAGAGTACAATGACATGTGTAGAATCACCACTAAGGAATGTGTCTTTGATTTTCTTTATATGTCGGGGAGTAGGTATAGAGATTGGTAGCTTGATTCTACTTGTGAATATGCTAGTTTTAGATATACATGAGCATGACGCCATTATTGGCATGGATTGGCTAGAGACTTATAGGGCCATGATAGATTGCTTTGGTAGGAGTATTATCTTTTCCATTCCTGGTTAGGAGATGTTGTTAGTGGAGACACCTCGCCCTGAGGGAGGATCGTCCACCCATTTAGACTACATAGAGGAAGAGACCTCTACGGAGATTGTGATTCCCCTGGATTCCATTCTGGTTGTTTGTGAGTTTTTAGATGTGTTGGAGATACTAGGCATCCTCCATGGAGAGATAGACTTCTTTATAGACTTCATGTCGGGCACTCGGTCTATAGCTCGTGCACTATACCGTATGGATCCAGTCGAGATGAGGAAGTTATGGGATCATATTGAGCAGTTGTTAGGCCAAGGCTTCATTCGTAGGAGCACCTCTCCTTGGGACGCTCCGGTGTTGTTTATGAAAAAGAGAGATGGTTCATTGAGATTGTGCGTGGACTACCAAAATTTAAACAAGGTCACGATACGAAATAAGTATCCGTTTCCCCGAATTGATGACTTATTCGACTAGCTGAGGGGAGCTACCTTATTTTCAAAGATAGACTTGAGATCGGGATACCATCAGCTACGGATTAGAGAGCAGGATGTGTCAAAGACTTCTTTCTTGATGAGATATGGGTCCTATGAGTTCAAAGTAATGTCATTTGGGCTGACAAATGCTCCAGCCGTATTCACGGACTTGATGAACCGAGTGTTCAGAGAGTTCTTAGATTAGTTTGTCTTCATCTTCATTGATGACATACTGATTTATTCACAGGCTGAGGAGGATCATGTCGAACACTTGAGATGGTTTCTTCAGACTCTACGAGAGCATCAGTAGTATTCCAAGTATGAGAAGTGCGGATTCTGATTACAGGAGGTACAGTTTTGGGGGCATATTGTGTCAGAATTAGGGATATCCGTGGACCCGAGCAAAGTGTTGGCAGTGAGGGAGTGGGGACAGCCCAAGACACCGAAAGAGGTGCATAGTTTCTTGTGGTTAGTCGGATACTACAGACATTTCATTCGAGGATTTTTAAAAATAGTGGGTCCGTTGACTAAGACTCGCAAGGGGGAACCATACGTATGGGATAACACTTATCAATTGGCTTTTAACGAGATAAGGATAAGTTGAATTTGGTGCCAATTCTTGCTTTACCTAGGCTGGGGGTGGAGTACCTGGTGTATACTAACACCTCTCTACAGGTACTCGGGGGTGTACTTCAGCAGGAGGAGCAGGCTTTAGCTTATACCTCTCGCAAGCTTAAGCCTTATGAAATAAATTACCCCACACAGGACCTGGAGCTAGTAGCGGTCGTGTTTACATTATGGATTTGGAGGCATTATTTGCTAGGGGTGAAGTTTTGCTTGTTCACAGATCACAAGTCACTACAATACTTGTTCACTCAGCGGGAGTTGAACATGCGTCAGCGCAAGTGGCTGGAGTTTGTGAAAGACTACCAATTAGAGATACAGTACCATCCGAGGAAGGCTAACGAGGTTGCTAATGCATTAAGCCATAGTCCGGTAGGTGAGGTAGCAGAAGTATGGAAGGAAAAGTGGAAAGAGTTGGGACACCAGGACGCAGTGGCCCGATCCTTTATATATATAATGACGGTCACACCAGAGATTGTTATGAGGGTGATCCAGGCCCAAGCACCTGATACGTTTTGTCAGGATCAGATTGTATGGCTCCTAGTTGAGGGTGATGAGTCCTATTCAGTTAGTTCGGATGGAGGTTTACGATTTAATAGGAGATTTATGGTCCCGGAGGGAGAAGACTTACTTCATACAGTGATGACGTAGTCGCACGGGTCTAGATTTGCAAAACATCTGAGAAGGGATAAAATGTACCAGGACATGAGGTGGAAATACTAATGGAGTGGGATTAAGAAGGACATTACTGAGTTCATTTCCAAATATGCCACATGTCAGATAGTAAAGGTGGACCACCAGAGACCGCTAGGATTACTTCAGCCGCTGGAGATACCTACATGGAAATGGGAGAGAATTTCCATGTATTTCATCACTGGGATGCCTACATCACAGTGGGGTCACGATTCCATATGGGTAATAGTGGATCGGTTAACCAAGGTAGCTCACTTTCTGCCAGTGTGAACAGAGTACACTATAGGCGAGTATGCACAGTTTTTTATGGCCGAGGTAATGAGATTGCATAGGGTACCCCTGGATATTGCGTCTGATAGACGTAAGAATTTTGTGTCACGCTTCTGGGAGTGATTTCTGGAGGCTATGGGTACACAGTTGAAATTGAGTTCAGCTTATCATCCGTAGACAGACGGACAGACAGAGCGTACTAATGAGATGCTGGATGATATGCTACGTATGCGTGCCCTTGATTTTTTAGGGGGTTGGGATTCTTATCTTCCATTGGTGGAGTTCACTTATAATAACTCCTATCAGTTTATAATCGGCATGGCCCCATTTGAGGCCTTTTATCATAGACCTTGTCGTTCTCCAACTGCTTGGCTAGAGGTGGGGGATAACAAGTTGCTCGGGTTAGAGGTGATTCAGGACACGTAAGCCAAAATCGAGTTAATCAAAAGTCGCATTCGGGTAGCCCAGTACAGGCAGAAAAGCTACTTCGATGCAAAACATTCTTTCAGGGAGTTTGGCATTGGAGACCAAGTACTATTCTGAGTGTCTCCTATGAAGGGAGTAATGAGGTTCGAAAAGAAAGGGAAATTGGCTCCGAGGTATGTAGGACCATTTCCCATTATCAAGAGGGTAGGATCGGTGGCATACAAATTGGGATTATCGGAGCACTTGCACCGTATTCATGATGTGTTTCACATTTCATCATCAAGGCTATATCTTCGGGATGATATCTGCCACACTCACATCACGATAGAGGAGATTGACTTATAGCTCGACAGTTCTTAGGTGGAGAGACTAGTGGCTATACTAGACTATACCGAGAGGAGATTGAGGTCAAAGGTAGTTCCACTTGTACGGGTCCAGTGGGAGCATCATAACATGGAGGAGTCCACTTTGGAGTGCGAGACAGATATGCGCAAAAAATACCCAGATTTGTTTTCACTAGTTATGTCTTATTTTCTGAATTTCGGGACAAAATTCCATTATCAGGGGGGAAGTATGTTATACCCCGTATTTTTATGGCTTTTAATTTATGGATTTATTAAATTTAATTGAGATAAATTAATTTAATATTAATTCGAATTTTATAATAAATAATTACTAGGGTGACAAGAGTTAGTAATTATATGTTGAATTTTACTAGATGAGTAAAGTAATATATGAGATTGAATTTATTAAAATTATAGTGATTGAATAATATGACAATCATAGAAATTAAGTCGGGACGCGCATGCGTCGTGTCGGGACTAAATTAATGGAATATAAAGTAATTAAATTATAAGTCGCTCGTATGGTCATTTCGAGAGAATCAGCGTGTCTTTAAGGGTCGACATAGTCAGAAAATGTACCCGGGGGTTCAGTTTGGGCCTCGAGACGTTTTTAGGCCTAACTAGTAACCCAGGAAGGCAGTTTAGTAATTTTCCTTTTTAAGGCTTAAGTATGGACGAAAATTGAATTGGTATATCTGATGGGAGTTAGAGTCCTCGATAATTAGAAATGGTATAGTCGAAGAGAGGCTAAGGAAGGGAGAACAGAGAAGACTCTAAAGGAGAAAACCACCCTACACCACCTTTGCTGAATTTCACCACCAACGCATAGATCGGGAAATGAGGGATGCAACCATACCCACCAAAACCAGTGAATCAAACCTTCATATCTGAGTCAAATATCTAACTTGTTGATATTTTGGTTGATATCACACCCATGCAAATGTTGGAAAATAATATTGATGTTTCATAAAAACATAGTTGATATATGGGAATAATGGTTGAAATTGCAAAATAGAAAATATGTTAAGATGATTCCTTTATTGGATTTAGATTGGTGAACACGAAATTAATGCCCAGTAGAGATAGGAATCTGAAAATCAATGGAATTCATGTGAAATAAAGTAAACTAGGGTTAGAATAAATCCTTGAATTTAATTCGTTTAATGATGTTTCTTGATGAAGTAATGGAAATCTGACTTTGGAAATCATCTATTATTGTTTATATAATGTTCCTTATGGTTGGTTGGGAGTCTGGGACTCACTAGTGGCGATTTGGTGAAGTTTTATGGAGGAAACCCATAGGTTGGAATTTTATAATCTCGGCAAGAACTTCTCGATCGATCAATCGACTCAACAATGTCGATCGATCGAAGGTTCGATCGATTGACCCTTTTTCATCGATCAATCGACCCCTCCTGAAAATTGAATATTTTTCCCTTTTTGATTAATTCGATTAAAATGCATAGGGACCCTTAAAAATAATTTAAAGATTATGATGGGACATGGGAAGAACCAGTAGAGTCTAAGTAGGGTCCGAGAGATGAAATTTTATACGAGATGTAACCGTGGGATAACGGGGGCATAAAATTTATTAGAAATCATGCGTACGTTAATTGAGGTATTGGGAGACTCAAGAAAGACTTAGACCAGTATGTCAGTGAGGGTACACCTACTGAATGTCCATCTAGTAAAAGCAACCACTTATAGGGACGAGAAATACTTATGAAATGGCGACAATTGAGAATAAAAAGAAATGGATTAATTATACGTAGGACTTGGGTGATTTGTGCCACGTATGGATAGAATATTATTATGGGTCGTGGGCGTACCTAAAAGAATAATGGGAAATATATATATATATATAATCGAGTGCATGAGTATATATATAATGATACTTATATGTGTATAA
Source organism: Sambucus nigra (assembly GCA_949130495.1). NCBI lineage: Eukaryota > Viridiplantae > Streptophyta > Magnoliopsida > Dipsacales > Adoxaceae > Sambucus > Sambucus nigra. Next base: position 162,989,056 of record OX422213.1, on the reverse strand, counting down.
CCATACTCGCGGTACTAGCATCACGGAGGTTTTCGTGACGGGACAGTCTTATCTCGATGGGACCTTTATGGGGGATATTGACTCGTGCCCAAGAACATGGGATTCCTCGGTATAGGATATCAGATAATGATGGTCATGCGGTCCTAAGAGACGTGAGGGTATGTGCTGACCTCTTAGTGACTTGGAACTATGTTTCGCCTTCATTATGTATGTATTGTGTCAATACAGTTCAAGAGTGATTTCAAACTAGTATTTCCCTTTGTACGAGAGATACAAGGACTTGATAGTAGAGTAGTTCAACACCATACATTTTATGTGGGGTGCCGATTATTACATATATTATATGGATTGTTAGTGTATATATATATATATATATATATATATATATATATATACCTATAATCCTTCTACTGTGCATATATGTAGATAAATATTGAATAAATGCTCCTAATTATGATAAGTACTTGGATCTTCATAGCAGTATTGAGAAATATAAATTGACTTAAATAATCCTTAAGAAGATGGTATCTTAAATAAATTATAGACGTGTGATCTCACAGACTAGAATTTATGGGAAGAGAATTGGGTGAGACTTATGAGTCATTTTAGTAGTGTGATAGGCGTGCACACTAGATGAGAGGTGAGAATTCTCAAGAGAGTGTCGCGTACTAACATGTGTGTTATATCAACTAGTAAGCATTTTAAATACTTGCTAAACTATTTTTTAAGTTGTTTTACACTCGGGCTCTGACCCGTTTCCTGTTATTTCTCCCTTCTTGTGTGTGCTTGTATATATAAATATATATTATCGACTCCCAGCCACAGGGGCGTTAGGTGTAGATTCATTGGATTGGACGAGCTGTAGCTTATGTGGGAGTTGCAGGTCCTTGCAGTAGACGATTCTTCCTTTGACTCCTCAGCTTATGATATAGTTATCTTTAGTTAGGGCATGTGTCACCCATTTTCAGACTTCTTCTTAGACTTGATAGAGATTTCCTACTTTTTATATTACTTCAGTATTCTTTTTCATTTGGGATTATTTTATCTATTACGTATGACGGTAGTTGTGGATATTTATTTGGATTGAGTAATCTAGTTGGCATAACTCATTTGAATTGTTTGTTTTATTTATCATTAGTACTATCCATAAAATATCTTATACACATAAGATCCTTATAATTGAATTTAAATTAAACAAAGTTAGATGTTTTGACACTTAGCTTAATTATTTATTATGGTGTTAATAAACAAAATTATTTTACGATAGTGATGCTAAGAATGAACCAACCGGGCACTTAGAATTAATTTATTAAAGTACTGATCACTCGGTATTTAATTAGGCGGACTTGGAGCTGGCCTTTTCTATTTCACAAGCCACGATGTTGTTGTCTAACATGACGGCGCTAAGGAGCTTTACGTTAGAGAGGCTCCACAAGGAGAGGATTCATCATAGCGTGTTGGTAAGTTCACCCCTTTTTCTTTCTTATGTTTTTTCAATAAAAATATTTTAAACAAATCTTTCTATGTTGGTGCAGACCATGCAGGTTCAGCAGGAGCTCAGTTATCGAGCTTCTTCTTACTAAAAATTACTTGAGGGCGATGAGAAGGAAAACACCACCCTAAAAAACCAACTGAAAACTCAGGGCTAGCAAGTGGACGACCTAAATAAAAATCTGAAGGAGAAAGTCGATGCCCATAGAAAGGTAGTGGAGGAGGCTGAACGAGTCCAAAATGAGTTCAGTCAGGTAAATAGTCAGCTTACCAAGCTCATGGTCTTCCACCAGCGCACCCTCTTGGAGAAGGCCATTCTTTCTAAGTAAATTCATTAAAGGTAAAAGACCATAAATGCTGACTTGGACCATGCCTTTGATGATGGTGCGATGTTTCCATCTAGGAGATCGCTATCTAGCTCAATAATTATGAGTCTGTTGTCTTTAACAAAGGCCGGGTAGTAGATCTCAAAATGGGAAATGTTGATAAGAGCGATCCTTCTTATGCCGATCATCCTCCTTTAGTCAACCCCCTAACCATCCATCCTGGGGAGACGTTGGCCCCCTACTCCACCAATCTTCCAGCTTCAATCGATCCCCCCGCCTCAAATTATATTCCAATTGCGGTGGGTATTGGGTAGACTGTCCAGGCTTAGGGTTTTTTCTTTTTCTTTTTCTTTGTACTTTTTTATTAACCCTGTGTTCTTTTGTTCATTATCAATAAAAAAGTAATTTCTCATTTATAGTTTTGTATGTTTCTTTCTTAAATCTTTACCTTTTTTGTAAGGACACAAATTTCCAATTGAGTCCTTTGTAGTTTTGACTCAATTCCGGACAAAAACGTTTGAGTCACAAGATAGAGTTAATTGATCCTATTTCAAGCCTATAACGAGTTGTTGAAGACGTAGAGGCCAGGTGTATAAATCTTCATCAAAATGGCGAGTTTAAGTGCCTCATTTCTACGTCATCAACAGTAGTTCCATGCTCCCAAGGTATGAATGCATTACATATATATATAGGAGCTTGGAACAGTATAATGGATGTAGGTTTAATTAAAACTCTTGTTTATTTTCAGAAAGATTTAATTAAAACTTTAAATAAAGTTTATAAAGTTTTTGGGCTAAAAATGAAAATTTCCAACTTTCTGGAAGTTCGTTCGATACGTCGTTCGAACGAGTTTTTCATTCGAACCAAATGTCATTCGAACGTGTTTGCCAATGAGTTCCCAGTTTGTCCTCTGTAACTTCGTTCGAAATGTCGTTCGAACGAGATGGATGTTCGAACGAGATTTCTAACGGGTTCATTTTTAAAGACACTAGAACTTCGTTAGAATGTCGTTAGAAGGCCGTTCGAACGAGACTTCGTTCGAACGACAAATTTTGTTCGAACGAGATGTGGCGGGAACAGTTAAATGGCAGTTTTTGACAGTTTTCGCCCACTTTCCCATTATCTTTCCCCATTAACTTTTGAATGAATATCTAAGTACGGGAACCAACTTTGGAAAGTTAACTTTTTCATATACATCTATCTCCAAGAGAGAGTTTGAGAGAAAAAGAGAAAAAGGAAAAGTTCATGTTTTAAAGTGTCTATTTCTTAAAGAAAAATTCATTTACACTTTAGTTTTCAACCATGTTGTCTTATCCAAGCTTCCATATATATATATATATATATATATATATATATATTGCTTGGAATTTTGGCACCAATTTTTCATCTCTACCATTTGAAGAGACGTTTGGGTTTGCTTCTAAATCCCACAAAGAAGAAGAGGTTTGTGTTGATTTACCCACTTGAAGAAAGGCTCCTTGTTCGGGTGACGGTGACCATATAAAGTCCGATCAGTGGATTTCGAGACCGCGGTGGAGCTCCGTGGTTATTCGCTAGGCAGAGATTGATACAGGAATACGCATCGGGGCTTGAGAGGGATCAAGTCGAGTGTTGTAAGTCATCTTGCTTGTATTTTTAAATTCTGTACTTAGTGGATTTGAGGCTAGGGTCGTCCGAGGTTTTTTTCCGTTGTGGGTTTTTCCTCGTACATCACGGTGTAGTGGTTTCATTGTTTACTTTATCTTGTGCAAACTCACCTAAATTTGGTTTTAATCACTACATGTTTAATTTGGTTCTAAATTAAATATTGGGTAATGTTTAGTTAATCTAATTCAAGTCTTTAATTTAACTTGTTAAAATTGGTTTGGCCTAATTTGCTTATTGAGAAATATGACTTAGGCAAATTTTCTAGGACTTGGATTAATTAATTATGTATAAGTGAAATTAACATAAGTGTGTGTTTGAATTTAATTTCACTTGGTATAATTCTAAATTGAAAAAGAAATTAAAATTTGTAATTTGTTTAATTGAACCATCATCTAACGCTTCCGCATATCTATTCCTAAAGGGAAATTAAGTATAAGAATTCTAAAAGGGGGCCTAGTGTTCCAACATTTTTCTTTGTTAAAACAAAGTATTCTTAGTTAATTGGCTTTAATCACCCTAAATGAAGTGACTAAAGCAGCAATTTCCTAATCTAGGCAGCTGGTAAATGCCACTTTGGGTGATTAAATAAATTATCCTTGAGTATTACTTATTGGACAAAGCCATATTAGGTAACTGACTAAATTAAACTCTATAGGAAATTTTTAACTAATGGAACAGTTGGCGAAAGTCAATTCAAGTGAACATATTAATTCATAAGTTATTTTTTATCTGTTAAAGCAATCGGTTCATTTTCCAAGTGCTCGTCCTGGACTAAATTTGTTTCAATCAATCAAGCTTTTGTCCTAAGTCATTTCAAATGATTGGTTGAGTTAATCGTTTTAGAGTTTCTAATTAATTAAGCAGTGGATTAGTCTTTTAAGTAATCGGTTGAGAGGCTCAAGATTTTCTTTAGGCCGATCAGTTTTTAAGGTGTACTATTACAAGGTTTTAATTGAAAATTCCCAGGTCTTTCCACATATAGAAGTGGTCTCTTTTGCGTCTTCTAGGCCGATCTTATTTAGATAATACCATTCGTAAGAATGGGCTTTAACCTACCTTTTTCAAATTGCACCACTTATACAATTGGGCTTTTTTCCCTCTTCTAGGTCGATCTAACTTAGATCATACCATTTATAACAATGGATTTTAACTGACCCTTCCCAGATCATACCACTTATACAAGTGGGTTTTTTCCTCTTCTAGGCCGATTTAACTTGGATAATACCATTCATAAGAATGGGTTTTAACTGACTTTTCTCAGATCACCACTTATACAAGTGGTTTTTTTTCTCTCTTCTAGGCCGATCTAACTTAGATCATACCATTCATAAGAATGGGTTTTTATCGACCTTTCTTAAATCTTACCGCTTAGACAAATGGGTCTTTTTTTTCGAAAACATTTTATACAAGGCATTTTAAACAATTCAAGATAATTGAATGTTAATCATTTTACTGTGCATAAATAAAAAGGTTTGACTGACTATTCATCTAATGATAAAAGTTCCTACGGTTCATGGCATTACATTACCTTGGGACTACCTTCCTATTTAATTCTTCAAAATGATATGAACCCCATTCCCTTTTTAAAGCTATGCGTTAATTTCCCTGTCAGTTCGGAACTAGCTTTCCATAGAATATTTCTTTGTGGCAAGTAGCATCTTCCAAAGAACCAAATCACCGACTTGTAATTCTATGGCTTTGACTTTCTTGTCATGTTGTTTTCCCAGTTTTCGCTGGTAGGCCGCCAAATGTATCAGGGCTACCTCCCTCCTTTCTTTGGCTAGATCTAACTTGTGGGTTATTCGTTCATTATTTTGGCCGTCTTCGAATATTTCTAATCAGAGCATTGGTAGGCTGATCTCGAGAGGAACTACTTCTTCCATACCATATGCCAGCGAATAGGGGGTTTCCTTCATCGACTTCCATGGAGTTATCAGGTATGCCCATAAGATGCATGGGAGTTCGTCCACTTAACGTCCCTTAGAATTTTTTAATCTCCGTTTAATGCAGATAAAAGGGTTTTATTAGTGACCTCTGTCTTCCCAATGCATTGAGGGACGATTACTGACGTGCAATGAATCTTAATTTCATATTCACCAAAAATATCTTAGAATTAATCATTGTCAAATGAGGTTACATTGTTAGTTACCAGTGCCCTTGGAATTTCGAATCATGTGATGATGTTTCTCCAAACGAACCTCCTAGTGTCCGACTCTATGATATGGGTGAAAGGTTTGTCCTCAACCCACTTGGTGAAGTAGTCGGTCACTATTATCAAGTATTTTCGCTTTCCGGGTGCAACCAGCAGTGACCCAACTCAATGCCCCATTGGGTGAATGGCCATGATCTTGTGAGAGTATTGAGATCTTCGATAAGCAATTTGATTATCGACGAAAACTTTAGCACTTTGGGAATTTTCTAGCGAACTGTGTTGAATCCTTGTGCATATATGGCCACCAGTATGCTTAAGAGATGACTCTGTAAAAAAGTGATATCCTACATGTATATGCTCTACATCTCCCTTCGTGCATTTCTTTTAAAATTCCTTTAACTTGATTTGGGTGGATGCATTTTAATATTGAGTCCGTGAATAATCTCCGATAAAAAAAATCGTTTGAGCCGAGGCAGAATCGAGTCGATTTAATTTTTAACTTATGATATTTTTTATCATTAGGGGTAGTTCTTCATTTTTTAGAAAAGAGATAAAAAGATCCATCTATGATGGGTATAAATTCATCTGGAGGAGGTTGATATCGCTTGCTACCTCTTCAATGCTTGGTTGGTTTACATATTCCACTTTAATCATTCTCTTTAGGTTGACTTCAATGGCAGAAGCCAAAGTTGTCACTGTATTTGTATGGGCGTTTTCATTCCTTCGGAGATGATCTACTGAGGCTGACTTGAACTACTAAATTATTTCTATGGCCTTATTTCTTTAAGCTAACATCTTTGGATCTCTTGCCTCATATTCCCCATTGAGCTGGTTTGCGATCGAATTGGAATTATAAAAAATAATGATATGCTGAGAACCCATGCTAATCACCCTTTGCAGACCATAAACCATGGATTTATACTTAGCTTCATTGTTTGACCCTTAGACCTCAATCTAATGGCTTTCTTGATTAGGCCACATTGTGGGGTTAGAAAGACTATCCCAACTTCTGTGCCTTTTTCATTTGATGAGATATCAAAAAAGATTTTCCATTGTTGATCATTCTCGATGACTTGCAATGCTTCCAAGATGGGTAACGGCTGCTCTGCTCATGGGGATGCTAAGAATTCTGCTAAAAATTAGCCTTTGATCGTTGTTATGGGCTCATACCTAATGTTGAATTGGTCCAGTTCATGTGACCATTTAGACATTCTTTTTAAGAGGTAGGCCTTTATGAGGGCATCCTTCACGGGATAAGTCAATAGGACGACTATAGTGTGGGCAACTAAGCAGTGCATCAGCTTCCTTACAGTGATCACCAGAGTCAGAACCATCTTTTTATGGGCATAAATTTGTTTTTACTTTGAGGAGAGTGTGGCTAACATAGTAGATCGACTTTGCTCTCCGCCATTTAAACGAATTAGTGTTGCACTAGTTGCATGATTTGAAACATCCAAGTAGATTTACAAGGCTTCCCTGCCTTTTGGAGTTGATAGTAAAGGAGGAGATCCAAGTACTGTCGAATTCCTTCGAGGGCTCGATCGTATTTTTCTATCCATACTATGGGGCTTGTCTTTTTCACGATTTGAAAAAAAGGGAGGACACTTATTAGAGAATCTTAAAAAGAACGAATTAAGGGTTACTACCATTCCAGTAATAACTTGAATATCTTTAATGGTGGTCAATATTCTGACTTTTTGAAGAGATTTAATTTGATATGGGCTTCCTTTAATGCCTCCGAGAGTAACTAGGTATCCCAAAAACTTGGAGCTTACGTTGAACACATACTTGGACGCATTGAGCTTCATCTTGTATTCTCTAATGATGCTGAAGGTATTCGCAAGGTATTTTAGATGATCATCAGAATACCTACTTTTGGCAAGCATATCATCTATATAAACTTTTATAGTACAGCCGATCAACTTTTTAAACATATTGGTCATCGCTCTCTAGTATGTGTCCCCCGCATTCTTCAAATCGAAGGGCATTACCCTGTAGTAGTAAATCCCTAATGTTGTGATGAATGATGTCTTTTCTTTATCTAGACCTAACATGGGTATTTAATACTAGTTAGAATATGCGTTCATGAAGCTCATACGTTGGTGCTCCACCGTGGATCCATGAGTTGATCTATTTGAGGCATTGGAAAACTATCCTTTGGTGAATGCTTTTTGAGGTCGATGAAATTTAATCAGACCCTCCATTTACCACTTTTATTCTTAACAACCATGCTGTTGGAGACCCATTCTGGAAATTGGACTTACTTGATGGATCTGGCTTGGAGAAGGTTGTGAATTTCATCCTCTACAGCTTTTACCTTTTTTGGTGCCTACTTTCTTAATTTATGTTTAATTGTTTGGTGTTTGGTTCCACATACAATTGGTGGTAGGTGAACTATGGGTCTATTTCCTGATATCATAAGGCTGCCAAGCAAAAATAGCTATATTTGTTCTGAGGAAGTGGAAAATTTACTCGACTTTATGTTTAGGCAACTCTGATCTAGTGAGGAAGATCTTTTCTAGATCTAAGGTATCTAATAAAATTGAAATAAATTCCTTTAGCATACGTTCAGTAAGGGACAACAGAGTTTGTTTAACTGCTAGACAAACTCCCTTTCGTTGCTACTTGGGTTGATCATACTCAGAGTTGTTTTCTTTTTGATTATTCATGGACTGAGACTGCCTTATCTTGATTGTGAAAATGAAACATCTTTTTACCGCTACTTGGTCTCCCCTGATTTCTTTCATCCCTTGGTCTGTCACAAACTTGAGCTTCTGATGAAGTGATGAGGGCACGGGCATTATGTCGTGCAGCCACCTTCTGCTTAAAATGGCATTGTATGGTGACTCCGACTAGATTACATAGAATTCAACCTCTTTATTAGTTGTACCGAGTATGACTTATAGCTTAATTTTTCCCGTAAGTTATTCAATGTCCCCATTGAAGTCGATCAATGGGCTGACATTAGTATACAGATACTTAATGCAGTATCCAAGCTTGTAGAACACCGTCAGGTATATGATCTCAGAGGAGCTTCGTTAGTATATCAATACTATTCTCACGTCAAATTTTACGATTTTAAGAGTAAGCACTAAAGCATATTTATGCGGAAAGTTTATGGTGAGGAGGTCTACGTTAGTGAACGTGATAATTCAGTCAATTTCGAGGTCCTTTATCTCCCTCTTGAATAGGACTGGCCTGGTTGGGTCCACCAGGAATTCTTATTGAGTACTGGCTATCGCCCTGATCGTCGCGTGAAAGGTGTGTACATTTAAGGACACATTCATTGTTTTCGTTTCACCGCGATAATACAAAATTCTAAGTTACGACTACACTAACGAGGCAAGCACAGCGGTAAGTCGGGTATCAAAAGATCCACTGAGACGAGTTGCTAGAATTTATATGGTTTAATAGTTCTAAGTAAAAGTGCAAAAGGTAATTACAACAAAAAAAAAGGAAAAGATGCACAAAAGGGAAATGATTAATCTAGGCGTGGGAAAAATAAAGCTAGATTAACAAAGCGAGTAAAAATTATAGGTTGGGTTGAATATCCCTCACCCGAGTTAATTAGTATAAAATGGTCACATGGGTCGACGAGTTATTACGAGTGTGTCTCATTTAGACAATTATTTGAATCAAGGGTTGCCACGCCCCTAAATCCGCATAAAAGCCTAATAAGATTTTTGCGTCAAAAAATATCCCGAAAATTGCACACGCAAGGTCGTAAGCACGGGACATACATGATATGCCCCGTCAAATCCCTCAGGCGCAATCACTAGGACAACGCACCCGAAATAGACCCGTAAACACCATCACCAAAGCAAAGCAACGTGCCAACCCGAGTGAGTTCCATTCAAACACAACCTAGACTAAATTAGCTAGAAAACATCTTAAAATGCGATAAATAAACGCAATAAACTATACTACAAAGCAAGTAAAGAAAGAACGTAAACGAATTATGAAAGCATGTAATTCTAATTAATCAAAGCAAGAAATAAAGGAATACAACTATATTAATGGAGAGGGTGAATGAATAGTCAACTTACAAACCAAAAAGGGTGTCAATCCAAAGAGAAATGAAGGATAAGTCTCCAATCTCACCCAAACCCTAAGCTATTCTAACCTAAAACGAATCTTGTTCCTTAATATCTGATATTTACAATAAAATTGGTATTTATAGTAAGTGGAATTAAAATAGAAAAGAAAACAAAAAAAGAAAAGAAAAGAAAAGCCAAAATATCAGCTGGAAACAGGAGATCGATCGATCGATGGCAAAAATATCAGCCCACTGTCTCCCCACGATGGACAAATGCTGAAGGATCAATCGATCAATCCTTTTGATCGATCGATCGATCAAGCAGGGCTGCTTCTCAATTCCTCCTGTTTTGGCATGTTTGCATTTCTCCTCCGCTAAAATCGTCGTAACTTCTTCGTTCTGAATCAAAATCGCGCACTATTTAAGGCCACGCGAAGCTTGTGAGGAGTGTTACAACTTTCATGAGGTGTTAGGCCAGGTGCCCAAGCATGAAAAGACTAAAATGCTCTTGAATGTGCGATCATGTACGAAAATCAAGCGGAAAGAGTCCGAACTTCACACTTAGCATTCAAATACCTATAAAAGCTCAATTAACCCCTACAAAACCTGTTAACATAGAAATCCGAGGTTTCCTAGTTAACGAGCATAAATATAGGGAATAAGATACCCGAGGGGGATAAAATGCATCGGTTCGAGGAATGAAATGCGCAATATTTGCCTATTATCACAACCCCTAACTTAAACATTGCTAGTCCCTAGCAATGAAATAGGATGAAACAAGAACTACAAGCAAATCAAAAGCAGGATAAGTACAAAAGTACGGTATAAAATCATAAGGCCACTTTTGCGGGAGATTAGATTGCATTTAGCATATGCAATAAGCCGTTAAACCCCAAGGTTACCCTAGTGGACGAGTGTCGTCTCGTGAGGGTTTTCAGGGATAATACCCACAAACATCACATGGTTTCCTCAAAATATGCCCAACCCAACATGCGACAAGCCCAACAATAGCGAACAAAATTTCATACGCATTATTAGCACATTGAACGGATTCAAACAAAAGTCCGAATCACTAACATTATAGAATACACCTCATATAATTGAAACCTTAAAATGTGGGAGGGGAGCGAGCACATGCAAAGTGTGATTTGGCAAAAACTTATATAAATCGGATAAACATAAAGCAAGCATACATTCAATCCTCGCGGGCATTACACTCATCAATTGAATTCACTCGAAACAGGGAGATAACACATGGAACATGCGAGCATAAAGAGTAAATGTAAAGGGAAACTAGGCCGCACACATGTCACAAATGAAGAACGCTATATATTAAATTAAAAACTGTAATCTCAATGAAAGATACCGCACATTAAAGGAGGCAAAATGCATTTTTACAGATTATCAAAACTATTATGACTTTTGAATTACATCAACCTAAGATCACATAGGACTTTAATAGGGTTGTAATGTAGACTAGGCTATGGTACGAAATGAAGGATATGTTTATACGGATTCAAAGTGTTCAGAAATGAAAACTCGGGATAATGAGAAAATGCGGGTAATATCAAAATTGGAAAACAAGTTCCAAAAAGGCATTGGATATATCATTGGGGGAGAGTAATCAAAGCTTATTGAACTATATACACAATATTTACAACTTTCTCTTTCTTTTCTTTCCTTCTTTTTCTCGTGTTTTCTTTTGCTTTTTGCTTTCTCTTTTTCATCACTTTTTTCACAACTTTCTTTACTTTACTTTTCACACTCTCATATGCCTAAATTGCAACAGCAACACAACCACGTCATTAAATCCCAAGTAACATTCCAAACAAAAGTATGTAAGGTGTATGTATGGTATTTAACTCCAATGAGGAGTTGGTTATGGGATTGGGGTTATGAAATGAAAGGCTAATATTTACGCTCAAAGGGGTTGACGAGGGTAAACATATAAGGTGAGGTTAAGGCTAATATGGGTGATATAACAAAGATGGCCTATGATCATTTCAAAAAGTTTACGCAATTCTCGAGTCAAAACAATATATGAAAATCATGATCAAGTAACACATTTCAAGTATGAACTCAATTAATAAACGATCAAATGAAAGAATAGAGAGATTACCGAAGAATTCAAAATTTTCAAAGAGGAGAGAATAGTGTTTACAATCATAAACGAAGAAAGGTATAAAGCTTACTCGGTGTAAGTATATACAATGCAACAAAAGATTACTGAGTTATAAAAATCTTAAACCAAATCAATAAGGCAAGAAGTGCATGTGCTCATGGGATTAAAGTTTAATTCATGAAGTTATTCATAATATCAATAATTAAGACTAAAGTCTAATAACTTCTAAAATCGAGAACATGCATAATTGGGTTATCTATTGGATCGGGCAATTATTAAAATTTATCATCGGAAATAAAGGCAAAATGCCCAACAAAGGAGAAAAAATAAAGAAAATCTTTTTGAAATTTCAATTTTTTCTAAGAAAATCATACTAAGTAACTAACATGTGAGAAAAACATGAACTAAATAAAGAAATGGATAGAATCTCCCACACCCCCTAACTTAAAACTTGACATTGTACTCGATGTGAATTAAGAACCAAGTTAAATAGAGGAAAAGAGCGATATTACCCAAAACTGGAGCGATCCCCATAAGAACAAGTCCAAAGAATCTACAAACCAAGTTAGTACCGAGCGTAGCAAGAACAAATAACAAAAATTTAACTAATTACATTAGAGTAAGTTAAAAAGGAAAGAAAAAAAAAAGAAAGAAATAAAAAGCTAACTATATACAACATATTATTAAGCTCCACACTAACTATACACTAGAAGTCTAAATAGCTGAGGGTCCACCACAAAAACGATTTGACTTTGCAGGATAACCGATGTACCCTCACACTTAAGCATGCCTTCCAAAAAATATGAATTCCGTTTGAACAACGGAAGGAATTTGTAAGGAGGAAGAAATGAACCATCACCAATTAAAAGTTTGGGAGGGACGATGGGGGATTTTGATTGAACGGGTGATAAAAACATATGGGGACCGAGAAAAGTAGAATATCCTCCCAAGGATTTTGAAATTAGAATGGGAGGTGGCGCACATAAAGGCAAAGATGAGATTGTGGAAGGAGACTCGAGAAATTACTCCTCATCAGCGAAAAGGTTTAAAGCATTAAAGTTTGAAACCGAATCATTGGTTACTTGTGACGGTGTGATAATAGAGAATGAAAATGGGGATGAAACAAATTCAAACTCATGAGATGAATCATCATTTCATGAAGATTGAGTTTCGAAGGAAATGATATCATTTTCAATGAAATGTTCTTCTTTGGGGGGCAAAGAAGAAATCATTTTATTGCAAATAGATATTACATCATTTTCATCCTCACTTTAAATATCTATTACGCAATGGGCAAAGCCAAGAATGGTTTGTTCCAAAGTATGGACAAAATCCTCATTTGGTTCAAAACATTCTTCGACTTTGAAAGTCTCGAAAGCAAAATCGTCGTCGGACTCAAATAATAAATCCAATTCATATTCCCAACAATGATTTTCTTCCCGATAACGATTTTCAAGCATAGGCAAGCCCTCACCGAATGTCATAGGTCGAGGTGCGGATACATGAAAATGGGAACTTTGAAAATTACCATCGGACTTAAACGAAAACTCATTATTATAGGAATTTTGAAAACTATTACAATTCATTTCAAAATTCCTATTATAAGAAGGTAAAGGCCCAAAATAATTATCGTCATCATCAAAATTCCAATAACCCAAGTTTTGACTTTCGTTATACTCGCCCAAAGTCATATTTGATGTTGCAATACTTTGGGATTCTAAGTACTGATCGAAAGTCAACGGATTACGGGAATTTTGAGAATTATAACAATGATTACCGAAAGAATTGGAATAAGACATGCTTACCCCAAAAATGGCTTGAAATAGTGAATTCCATAAAGATATGTGCGCGAGAGAAATTCAAGCATTTCTAAGTGCTCAAATGTGGAAGTTCTGCAAAAAGGTTAGCAAATAATACTAATAGAAAGAAAATACTACGAAATACTAAATCAAATAAAGTCTAAAACAAATAAGTCCCCGACAACGGCGCCATTTTGATCATCGCGTGAAAGGTGTGTTCGTGTAAGGACACAGTCATTATTTTCGTTTCAACGCAATAATACAAAACCCTAAGTTACGACTACACTTGCGAGGCAAGCACAGCGGTAAGTCGGGTATCGCAAGATCCACTGAGACGTGTTGCTAGAATTTATATGGTTTAATAATTCTAAATAAAAGTGCAAATGGTAATTACAACAAAAAAAAAAGGAAAACCTACAAAAAAGGGAAATGATTAATCTAGGCATGGGAAAAATAAAGCTAGATTAACAAAGCGAGTAAAAACTATAGGTTGCGTCGAATATCCCTCACCCGAGTTAATTAGTATAAAATGGTCACATGGGCCGACGAGTTATTACGAGTGCGTCTCATTTCGACAATTAATTGAATCAAGGGTTGTCACGCCCCTAAATTCGTATAAAAGCCTAATAAGATTTTGGCGTCTATAAATATTTCGAAAATTGCGCACGCAAGGTCGTAAGCACGGGACATACATGATATGCCCTGTCAAATCCCTTAGGCGCAATAACTAGGACAACACACCCGAAATAGACCCGTAAACACCATCACCAAAGCAAAGCAACGTGCCAACCCGAGTGAGTTCCATTCAAACACAACCTAGACCAAATTAGCTAGAAAATATCTTTAAAATGCAGTAAATAAACGCCATAAAACTATACTACAAAGCAAGTAAAGAAATCACGTAAACTAATTATGAAAGCATGTAATTCTAATTAATCAAAGCAAGAAATAAAGGAATACAACTATATTAATGGAGAGGGTGAATGAATAGTCAACTTACAAACCAAAAAGGGTGTCAATCCAAAGAAAAATGAAATAAAACTCTCCAAAATCACCCAAACCCTAAGCTATTCTAACCTAAAATGAATTATATTCCTTAATATCTTATATTTACAACAAAATTGGTATTTATAGTAACTGGAATTAATATAGAAAAGAAAAGAGAAACGAAAAGAAAAGCCAAAATATCAGCTGGAAACAGGAGATCGATCGATCGATCCCTTTGATCGATCGATCGATGGAAAAAATATCAGCCCACTGTCTCCCCACGATGGATAAATGCAGAAGGATTGATCGATCTATTCTTTTTATCTATTGATCGATCAAGCAGGGCTGCTTCTCAATTCCTCCTATTTTGGCATGTTTGCATTTCTCCTCTGCTAAAATTGCCATAACTTCTTCGTTCTGAATCAGAATCGCATATCGTTCATAGCCACGCGAAGCTTGCAAGGAGGGATACAACTTTTGTGTAGGTGTTGGGCCAGGTGCCCAAGCTATGAAAAGGCTAAAATGCCCTTAAACGTGCGATCGTGTACGAAAATCAAGCTGAAAACGTCCGAACTTCACACTTAGCATCCAAATACCTATAAAAGCTCAATTAACCCCTGTAAAACATGTTAACGTAGAAATATGAGGTTGTCCGGTTAATGAGCATAAGTATAGGGAATAAGATACTCGAGGGGGCTAAAATGTGTCGGTTCGAGGGATGAAATACGCAATATTTGTGTATTATATAGCCCTTACCTTCTCCCCCAGCTTATTGCCATTGTGCTGGACTAGATCAGTATAGCAGTGAATGACGGTGACCAATCCAACTAGTGGAAGATCTTTATCTACTTTTTAAACTGCGTTGATCTTGGTTACCAAGTTTAGTTTCGATGTGTTGTTGTACTCCTTCAGATGACTTGCTTGGATGAGTTCCTTTAGGTGTGTTTTGCACATCTTAGAGTCTTTTGTGAGGTGCTCATGGTCCTGGTGATAGCTGCATCTGATACTGGCATCCCTAGAACTTAGGTTGCAACCATCTTGGGAGGACTTTTGAAGAAAGGCTTGTCTTTAATATGATGAAGGAGCCTAAAAATTGGCTATTTGAAGACAATTTCCATCACCTTGTAGCTACAGTCGTTAGCGTGAGGCTTGGGGAAATTTTTAGAGGCTTTATTCCCAGGTGCCTTTATGACCGATGATGGATGGTTTCCCCCATTCGAGGCCTTCTTCATATCAGTCTTCTTTTGGTCGGCTGGGAGGGTTGTGATGGAGAGATCATCCTCTCCTTTGGCATATTTCTCAATATGGGACATAAGATCATCCATCTAATATGCTAGCTTCTTTGTCAAATACTGGTAAAGATCATCTAATCGTTCTAGACCAAACTTAAATGAGGCAATTGCTAGCTACTCATTGCAATCGTCGATTTCATTATATAGCTCCCAGTACTTTCAGCGTACTTTTTGAGAATGTCTCCCTTCTTCTTTTTAAAAGAGATTAATGGATCTACCTCTTTAACCACCTTGTTGCTTGTGATAAATCGGGTTGTTAACTGCTCGACGAGCTCCCTAACAATGGAGATTGACATGGGGGATAGTTTTTCAAACCATTTTAGGCTAATCTAACCTAGGGTTAATGGGAACAACCTCCACATCAGGATGTCGTGATGGCTTCAAGGGGACATAGTCTACCAGTAGTGCCTGATATGGTGAGTTGGGTCTGTCTTCCCTTCATATGTTGTGACTTTGGGCATGGAGAATATCTTTGTAGGCTTAAAAGATTTTATTTTGTCAGTGAATGGTTGTAATACCCCGTAATTTTAATGATTTTTAATTATGGGATTAATTAACCTATATGGGGAATCTATTTATAATTAATCTGAATTTAATTAAATAATTACTAGCATGACGAGAGTTAGTATTTATTGGTGATAATTATGTTGAATATTACTTAGTGGGTAAAGTAATATATAATGATGAAAATAGTAAAGTTGTCGTGAGAGAAAAATACAAGAGTTACAGAAATTACATCGGGACCCGAGTGTCCGTCGTGTCGGGACAAAATTAATGCAAAAAAAGTAATTCATTTATAAGTCAATCGTATGGTCATTTCGAGTGCACCAAAGTTTCTGAAAGGGTCGAGATAGTCAGAAAAGTCTACCCGAGGGTTCATTTTGGGTCCCGGTGCATATTTAAGCCAAATCGGCACCCCGAGGGGTATTTTAGTCATTTTTATTGTAGGACTAATTAAACCCACGAAAATTCTAAGTCTATATCAGCTTCTAGTCATAGAATTTATAGAGATATCAAACATAAAAACTTAAGAAACCATAGGAGCACGAGAGTGAAGAGTTTTCCAAGGCTCGAACCACCATTGGAGCACTGTTTGCACCTCCATAGCCGCTAACATGTAGATCGGAGAGAGGATCAACCCCATACCTTTCATCACCAACGGACCAGACCTGCTACATAAGGCAAGTATTATATTGCGTAAATTTACGGTAGATATATGATCCATGTTAGATTAGGATAACCCATTTTATCAAAATCTCATGTTTTGGAGGAATTTAGATAGTGTAAATCAAAATTCTTGGGTGAATATTTAAATGAAATGGGATCATTTATGCATGTAGAATCAAACCCATGTTATTAAATCAAATTTATAGAAGAAATTAGTAAATTTCATGTTAAATTGAAGATGAAATCAAAACTGGGGTTCGTGAGACTAAAGATAAAACTTGGGTGAATTTATGCATGTTTATGTTGTTTAAATGATTTGGGTACGTTAGGAATTGTTCATACATGTTAGTATAGGTTCTGGATTTCATGTATATCAATTTGGAGAAGTGTAAAGACGAATTCGGTGGTTCAAAGTCCTGAAACCCGTAGCTGTTAATATAAATATGGGCAAATAACTGTTTAATCGATCGTTCGACTCAAGAATGTCGATCGATCGACTGATCAATCGATCGACCCATTTCATCGATCGATCGACGCCCCTGGGAATTGTGTCTTGTTTCCTTTTTAATATTTGATTTAATCCCAACTTTTAGAAACCTTTAGGGTGGATTAATTAATCATAATGAGACTTAGGAAAGGGCTGTAAGACATACTTATGATCCGAAAAATATTATCTATGCTTAGGATTGAATGGGGAAATTACGAGTATTAATCGAATGATTTGCAGTTAGAAATTATGTAAATTTGGGTTTTAATTGGATAAACGATAATTGAAGGCTAATACCAGTATTGGGGGTATATTTTAGTGACGAAAATAATCCAAGGAAGAGAAGGAAACTTAATAATTTATTTGGGATAAGGTACTTATAGTTATGTGACATAAGTTATCGCGTTAAATAAAATATTGTGTAGGATATTCGAGATATAAATATACTACGAACAAGACATATTAAATGGGACGTGCGTATACCTAAATAATTTGTATATATACTTAGGTTGTATGATTACTCACAGTATGTATTATTATTTGTAATGAATCATACCGCGCTACTTGCTATCACGGAGGTTTTCGCACTAGGACAGTTTTATTCTAATGAGCCCATCGGGGGAATACGGACTTATACCTTAGAACCATAGAACCTTGGTACAGCCTATCTATGAGTGATAATGCCGACAGTCGCAAGGGTGAGTGGGTATGTGTGTTTCCCTTATAACTTGGAACTATGATTCGTCTCCTTTATTTGTGATTTGTGCTTTATATGGTTCTCGTTTGATTATGAACCTGTAGTCCTTCATATAGTATGTCATATACTGGGAATTGATATTAGAGTATGTAGGCAGCGTAGATAAGTCTTGAGGTGCTTTGTAAGTATATATGTGTTATGATAGTGCAAACTATGTACGTACCAGTGATAATTCTATCATGTTACCTAGTAGATGATAAGGGGATAATATATAAAATATGTTGGAATTGTGGGAACTTATATGAGTAAAGAAATACTTGAATCGATTAATAATTATTGGAAATGAAATAATTTATTATTCGGGTAATACGAGTGGATGTAATAACTTAGTCATCATAGTGAGAGACTTAAATCAAACTAGTTAGGTGGGAAAGTATAACTAGAATGGGTTGGGAGTATATGTTAGACGTGCACAATAGTTGAGAGATAGGTATTTCAAGTGAGAGCATGTGACTAAGATGTATACAATATCTGGTATTTATGTAATTTAAATACTTGTCATTTTAAAAATATTTTCAACTCGGGCTTTGACCCATTTTCTGTAAAATCTATTTTGTTTTTGTAAAAACTTTTTTGGGGCCCATCCATAGGGTTTCCAAGCGTAGGAGTTCCATTCAGTTGACGTGTTGTAGCAGTTGTGGAAGTTTCAGGATCTCGGTATTAGACGCCTTCACATTCATCCTCGATTCATTCGGAGACATTCATTTCAGTCAGGGCATGTTGCCCATTCTTGTTTAGAGATAGTAGTTTACAAACAGTCATTTACTTTTCAGTTATTGGATTTAATTCATTCAGATTATGGTATTTGGGATTTTGACTCGACGTGTTTACTCCAGACTCGGTTTATTTCATTATTTCTTTTTAATTCCTATGACTTATTTTTGGATGGTGAATGTTTTGTTAATATTTTAATTACTTATTTATCTTAATAAAATAAATAAAATTTGGCATCTGTTTTTTTTAAATACTAGGTGGTTAGTAATTAATAAAAAAAATTCAGTGATGCTAAGACTGATTCCAACTGGATATTCTGATTTAAATTTAATAAAGTACTGATCACCCGATATTTAATTAAGTGGGGTGTCACAGGTGGTATCAGAGCATCAGGTTCTAGAGTCTTTAGGATCTGTGCAGCTTATTATGTTTCCACTGTAGCCTTCTTTGATATATAGCCCTATATAGGAATGTTGTATTTAATGATTGCGCATTTTACGTCTTCAACTATTTTGAGATATTTATTATGGACTTATGAATCTTCTCTCTCATTTCAGATGTCTCCCAGGCGTGCACAGCGATCTCCTAGGGAAGCCCAGTCCGAGCCCCAGCCTGCTCCGGCCCAGGGAACAATGAATGCTGCGAAGGTTTTCGCTATCGTAGCAGAAGCGGTAAATCCATCTTTAGCTATGGTATAGAAGGACCCACCCTAGGCACAGGAGGTGTCCCTAGCACCAGTTCATGCGTTAAATTCTTCTTGGGAGCGAGTCAGAGACGCCTTCCAGAAGGATATCCTCCAGAGTTTGCAGGAAGTTCCGATGTTGTGGTTGCGAACCAATGAAAGAAAGATATCCAATGGCACTTGAGGATGTACGAGTGCACCTATGTTCAGAGGAAGATACTAGATACTTTTAAGCTAGTGGGATCGGCACTGTAGTGGTGGGAGTCTATTACCACTACTGAGGAGAGAGATAGCATGACTATTCAGGACTTCTAGGTGCGGTTCGACTGTAAATATTTCCCTTCTACCGTTCAGACTGAGATGAGGTGAAAATTACTGGATCTCACCCAAGAAGGGAAGACTGTTACAGAGTATGAGGAAGAGTTTACGAGATTGATTAATATGGTGCAAGATGAGTTACCTACTAAGGGGAAGAAAATCCAGATGCTTATGGACGGATTGACTTGGAGGATTCGTCAGCACATTTTAGGTAATCTTTCATTGGGTACATATATTGATGTACTTAATGTTGCCCTACTACACTGACAGGATCATCGCTTCCATCTGAAGGGAAGTAAATGAGCAAGGAGTCCAACCAGTACGGCAGGATAGGAGTAAATGGTGACAGTGTGGCACAACCGGCTCAGGGTTAGCAGGGATAGGGTGAGCAGAGTTCCCATCAAGGGGACCGGACTAAGAGATTCAGATCAGGTGACTACAGTAAGTGGTAGCGAAATTTTAAGAAAGGGCATCAGGGTCAGTCTGGTTAGCAAGGCCACCAGCAAGGCCAAAGGAGGGGTGGTAACAGCCAACAGGGCCGAGGACAGCAGAATTAAAGTAGAGGAAACTTTGGTGGTAGATGCTTTGGTTGTGGCAAAAATGACCATCGATATCGAGATTGTCTTGAATGGGGAAGGTCCCCGCAGCAGCAGTAGCAGGGTGCTCGATATGAGCCCCAGCGGCCGGTCTTTCCAGCTACCCTCCCTGCACCATCACAGATGCCAGTCTTGCCATCTATTCCAACAGTTCCAATTCAACAGGGACAAATACAATACCGGCGTGTTTATAACGTCCACCAGGTCACAGTTCCTTAGGCTCCACCTGCAATTGAGAGTATGTTTTCTATTCAGGGGACTCTGGGGTAGATATTATTTGACATGGGGGCTTCACACTCTTTCATTGCCACAATATTAGATACGGTAAATAGTATGGTTACTAGTGTAGATTTTCCACTGGGCTATGGGTCATTGATATTCTTTATATGTCAGGGCATGGGTATAGAGATTGGGAGACTTATTTTACGTATCGATATGCATGTATTAGATATGTCCAAGTATGATGATATTATTAAGATAGATTGGCTAGTTATGTACAGAGCCATAATTGACTGCTATAGTCATAGTACTGTATTCGTCGTACCGGTTCAGGAGATGTTTTCGGTGGGGATGCCTCGTACTGAGGGAGGTTCATCCACTCATTTATATTATATAAAGGAGGAGACCTCTAAGGAGGTGGTGATTCCACTCCATTCGATTCCAGTTGTTCGTGAGTTCGCTAATGTATTTCAGGACATACCATGGCTACCTCCTAGTAAAGAGATAGAGTTTGTGATAGACTTGATGCCAAGCACTCGGTCGATAGCCCGTGCCCCTTACCGTATGGCTTAGGCATAGATGAGGGAGTTACGGTATCAGATTGAGTAGTTGTTGGGACATGGCTTCATCCGTAGGAGTACCTCACCTTGGGACGCCCCCGTACTGTTCGTAAAGAAGAGAGATGGGTCGCTACAGTTGTATGTTGACTACTGAGAGTTGAATAAGGTCACGATATGGAATAAGTATCTGTTTCCCCAAATTGATGACCTATTTTACCAGTTGAGGGGGATTGCCTACTTCTCAAAGATAGACTTGAGGTCGGGATACCATCATCTACGTATCACAGAGGAAGACGTGTCTAAAATTGCCTTCTTGATGCGATATGGATCCTATAAGTTCAGGGTTATGTCATTTGGTCTAACCAGTGCACCAGCTATGTTTATGGACTTGATGAACAGGGTGTTCAGAGAGTTCTTAGATAAATTTTTCGTTGTCTTCATAGATGACATCCTGATTTATTCTCAGGCCGAGGAGGAGCATGCCGAGCATTTGAGGAAGGTGTTGCAAACACTATAGGATCATGAGTTGTATGCGAAATATGAGAAGTGTGCGTTCTAGCTGAGAGAGGTTAAGTTTCTGGGGCACATTGTTTCTGAGAGCGGGATATCCATAGATTCGGTTAAGTTATCTATTGTGAGGAAGTGGGGGCAACCCACGATGCTGATAGATATACGTGTGGGGCTAGTCGGATACTACATGCAATTTATTTGGAGATTCTCGAAGATAGCGGGCTCATTGACTAATTTGACTCTTATAGGAGTGCTATTTATCTGGGATAATGCCTGCCAGTTGGCTTTTAATGACTGAAGGACAAGCTGACTTCAGCACCAGTCTAGCACTGCCGAGGCTATAAGTGGAATACCTAGTGTATACTGATGCATCCTTACTAGGACTTGGGGGTGTACTTCAGCAGGAGAATAATGCTATAGATTATATTTCCTAAAATCTTAAGCCTCACGAGAGGAATTACCCCACCCACGACTTGGAGTTTGCGGCAATCGTGTTTGCACTTCGGATATGGACACATTATCTCTTGGGGAGAAATTTTGCCTATTCATTAATCACAAGTCACTGCAGTACCTGTTCACGCAGCGGGAGTTGAATATGAGCCAGCGAAGGTGGCTTGAATTTGTGAAGGACTATTAGTTCGATATCCAATACCACTTAGGGAAGGCTAACGTGGTAGCAGACGCATTGATCCGTAGGCCAGTAGGTGAGGTGGCCGAGGTGTGGAAGGAGAAGGGACATCAGGATGCGGTTGCCCGCTCATTGATGTCACTGATTACGGTTACACCCGAGATCGTTACTAGGGTGATATAGGCTCACACAGTGACTCGTTATGACAGGATTAGACTATGCATCTTCTAGTCGAGGGGGCAGTCGCATTTCGTGGGTTCAGATGGGGGCTTATGCTTCAATGGCAGACTGGTAGTTCTAGAAGGGGAGGATTTACAACATGGGGTAATGATGGAATCGCATGGTTCACAATTCACGGTACATCCCAGAGGGTATAAGATATATCAGGATATGAGGCAATAGTACTGGTGGAGTGGAATGAAAAACGACATCATCGAGTTTTTTTTAAATGTGCCACTTGTCAGCTGGACCACCAGAGATCGTCAGGGCTCTTACAACCGTTAGAGATCCCTATATGGAAATGGGAGAGCATTTCCATGAATTTCATCACAGGGTTGCCTACATCACAGAGGGGTCATGACTCCATATGGGTGATTATAGATCATCTGACCAAAGTAGCTCATATTTTTCCAGTTTAGACCGATTATACTACGGGGTAGTACACTCAGATCTTCATTACGGAGGTAGTAAGATTCTACGGGTTACCCCTTGATATTGTATCTGATCGAGACAAGATTTTTTTATCTAAATTTTAGGAGAGCTTCCAAGAGGCCATGGGTACAGAGTTATGTTTGAGCTCATACTATCTCCCGCAGACTGATGGGCAGACGGAGAGAACGAATCAGATGTTAGAGGATATGTTGCAAATGTGCATCCTTGATTTTGGGGGGAGCTGGGAGCAATATCTTCCACTGGTGGAGTTTACTTATAATAACTCCTACAAGTTTACTATTGGCATGGGTACATTCAAGGCGTTATATGGTAGGACTTGTCGTTCTCCACTGTGTTCGATAGAGGTGGGGGACAACAAACTACTTGGACCAGAGGTGATTCAGGATACCTTGGCTAGGATTGAGATGATTCAGAGCCATATTCGGGTTGCTCAAGATAGACAGAAGAGTTACGTCGATGCCAAGAGGTTCTTCAGGGAGTTCAATATGGGGACCAAGTGTTGTTATGAGTATCTCCCATGAAGGAGGTAATGCGGTTTAGGAATAAAGGGAAGTTGTCACCGAGGTACGTAGGGTTATTCCCAATTATTGAGCGGATTGGAATAGTAGCTTACAGACTTGGGTTACCAGAGCACTTGCATAGGATTCATGACGTGTTCCGTATTTCTTCATTAAGGAGATATCAACAGGATTAGTTGGCCCACACTCATATTGCTTTAGAAGAGATAGATCTACAAACTGATAGTTCCTATGAGGAGGGGCCAGTTATTATTCTAGACCGCAGCGAGAGGAAACATATGTCAAAGGTAGTGATGTTTGTACGTGTTCAGTGGCGGCATCATAATGCCGAGGAGTCAACCTGGGAGCACGGGGACGAGATGCACAAAAAGTATCCCGAGTTATTCTTTCCAGTATACCATTATTGTTTTCAAATTTCGGGATGAAATTCTGTTATTAGGGGGAAGTATGTAATACCCCGTAACTTTAATGATTTTTAATTGTGGGATTAATTAAACTAAATGGGGAATTTATTTATAATTAATTCAAATTTAATTAAATAATTACTAGCATGCTGAGAGTTAGTATTTATTGGTGACAATTATGTTGAATATTACTTAGCGGGTAAAGTAATATCTAATGATGAAAATAGTAAAGTTATCGTGAGCGAAAAATACAACAGTTATGGAAATTAAGTCGGAACGCGAGTGTCAGTCATGTCGGGACAAAATTAATGAGAAAAAAATAATTCATTTATAAGTCAACCATATGGTCATTTTGAGTGCTCCAAAGTTTTCAGAAGGGTCGAGATAGTCAGAAAATCCTACCCGGGGATTCAATTTGGGTACCGGGGCATATTTATGCCAAATCGACACCCCGGGAGTTTTAGTTATTTTTATTTTAGGGGTAATTAAACCCACGAAAATTCTATGTCTATATTAGCGGCTAGGGTTAGACTTTGTAGAGATATCAAACACAAAAACTTGGGAAACCATAGGAGCAGGAGAGTGAAGAGTTTTCTAAGGCTCGAACCACCATTGGAGCACAGTTTGCACCACCATAGCCGCTAACGTATAGATCGGAGAGAGAGGATCAACCCCATCCATTTCATCACCAACGGACCAGACCTTCTATATAAGGCAAGTATTATCTTGCGTAAATTTACGGTAGATATATGATCCATGTTAGATTAGGTTAACCCTTTTTATGAAAATCTCATGTTTTGGAGTAATTTAGATAGTGTAAATCAAAATTCTTGGGTGAATATTTAAATGGAATAGGATCATTTATGCATGTAAAATCAAACCCACATTATTAAAATCAAATTGATTGAAGAAATCTGGAAATTTCATCTTAAATTGAAGATGAAGTCAATACTAGGGTTCTTGAGACTAAAGATGGAAATTTGGTGAATTTATGCATGCTGATGTTGTTTAAATGATTTGGGTATGTTAGGAATTGTTCAAACGTGTTAGTATAGGTTCTGGATTTCATGTATATCAATTTGGAGAAGTGTAAAGACGAATTTGGTGGTTAAAAATCTGGGAACCCGTAGCTATTAAGATAAATCTGTGCAAATAACTGTTCGATCAATCGATCGACTCAAGAATGTCGATCGATCGACTGACCCATTTCATCGATCGATCGACTCCCCTGGGAATTGTGCCTTATTTCCTTTTTAATATTTGATTTAATCCCAACTTTTAGAAAACTTTGGTTCGATTAATTAATCATAATGAGACATAGGAAAGGGCAGTATGATATACTTAAGACCCGAATAATATTATCTATGCTTGGGATTAAATGGGGAAATTACGAGTATTAATGGAATGAGTTACGGTTAAAAATTATGTAAATTTGGGTTTAAATTGGATAAATGATAATTGAAGGCTAATACCAGTAGTGGTGGTATATTTTAATGATGGAAATAATCCAAGGAAGGGAAGGAAACTTAATAACCTGTTTGGGATAAGGTACATAAAGTTATGCGACGTAAGTTACCGCATTAAATAAAATATTGCATAGGATATTCGAGATATAAATATACTATGAACGAGACATGTAAAATGGGACGTGTGTATACCTAAATTGATTTTGTATATATACTTGGGTTGTGTGATTACCTAAAGTGTGGATTATTATTTGTAATGCATTATACCGCGCTACTTGTTATCACGGAGCTTTTCGCGCTAGGACAGCCTTATTCTGATGAGCCCATCTGGGGGATACAAACTTGTACCTTAGAACGATAGAACCTTGGTATAGCTTATCTGTGAGTGATAGTACAGACGATCATAAGGGTGAGTGGGTATGTGCGTCTCCCTTATGAATTGGAACTATGATTCACCTCCATTATTTCTGATTTGTGATTTGCGTTTCATAAAGTTCTCGAGTGATTATGAACCTATCGTCCTTCATATAGTATGTGATATACTGGGACTTGATAACAGAGTATGCAGGCACTGTAGCTAAGTCTCGGGGTGCTTTGTAAGTATATATGTGTTATGGTAGTGCAGACTACATACGTACCGGTGATTATTCTATCATGTTGCCTAGTAGATGAGAATGGGATAATATAAAATATATTGGAATTGTGGGAACTTATATGAGTAAATAAATACTTGAATCGATTAATAATTATTGGAAATGCAATAATGTATTATTCGGGTAATACGAGTGGACGTAAAAACTTAGTCATCATAGTGAGAGACTTAAATCAAATTAGTTAAGTGGGACAGTATAACTAGGACGGGTTAGGAGTATACATTAGGCGTGCACAATAGTTGAGAGGTGAGTATTTCAAGTGAGAGCACGTGACTAACATGTATACAATATCTAGTTTTTATGTAATTTAAATACTTGTTGCTCTAAGAATATTTTCAACTCGGGCTCTGACCCGTTTTCTTTCAAATCTATTTTATTTTTGTGAAAAACTTTTAGGTGCCCATCCACAAGGTCTCCAAGTGTAGGAGTTCCATTCAATTGAGGTGCTGTAGTTGCTATCGAAGTTACAGAATCTCAGTATTAAACGCTTCCACATTTATCCTTGATTCATTCAGAGACAATCATTTCAACCGGGGCATGTTGCCCATTCTTGTTTAGAGATAGTAGTTTACAGAAAGTCATTTACTTTTTAGTTGTTGGATTTACTTCATTCAGATTATGGTATTTGGGATTTTGACTGGACATGTTTACTCCAAACTTAGTTTATTTCATTATTTCGTTTTAATTCCTATGGGTTATTTTTGGATGGTGAATGTTTAGTCAATCTTTTAATTGTTTATTTATCTTAATAAAATAAATAAAATTTGGCATCTGGTTTTTTCTAAATACTAGGTGGTTAGTAATTAATAAAAAGTTTTCGTCGGCGATGCTATGACTGATTCTAACTAGATATTCTGATTTAAATTTAATAAAGGACTGATCACCCAGTATTTAATTAAGCGGGGTGTCATAATGGTGAGGTTGTGCTAAGCCCCGGTCCTTTAGGGTCCCTGGAAAGGTTTTGGATCGCTTTTTCCTCTAGTTCTATGCTGATGAGTTCCTTTAATTCTCCTATCTTAATCTGATTTGGCAATTTTTCAAAGCGAGGTAGCCTTGTACTCTAGGCTAACTCCAATAGGCATGATTAGCGATGCCTATGGTTGATGGATTTCCTCCTAAGAGAGCGATCGCATTGTTAATAGCGATGAATCATACAGGGACTCATTGAACGAGAAGCCCTAATGGTTTGATTTCCTAGTGATTGAGGTCCCGACCTATGTTGTTGCCGAGTACATAAATCTGAGGTATTACCCTCAGATTTTAGAGACAATTTTCGAGGTTCCCTCCTAAAACGAGGCCGAATGCATGAGTTAGAGGTATGACTCTTTGACGAGAAGGTGAGTTGTTGCCTCATATGGGTAATCTCCTGATCATAATTGTTTAGTTTGTCCTCATAGATACTGGATAAATGGGAGACAAATTTCTCTTCAACTCAGCTGATCAGCGGTGTTCGATGTCGCTGATTGGGTCCAGATCTAACAGGATAGTGTCCTCTGGATTTTGACGGTTGCTGGAGAGGAGTCATTCGCACAGGACTTTGTTCCCTCCTTACGATGCATATTTATAATTGCACGTGGTTCCTTGCTTGAGTGGGGTGAGATTTTTTCGCACTCATGGTGATGTTTTGAGTTTTTCCTGACTTTAAGAGTGGTGGGAGTTTCGTTTCCCACATACGGCACCAAATTATAGGGGATCTTTTCCATAATATTAAGTGAAATATGAGGAATGCTCCCAAATATAATATGAATGCAGAAAGAGATTTGTTTGCGTTGTTCGACCATGAGACCGGCCTACGTCCACGGGGGTAAAGGGGAGTGTTTTTATTAAAAATGGGAGATGGAAATAATCGGAGTGCTAATGTTACTAGCTGAGATTCTAGGCTTCTGTGTGCTAATTATAATTAACTTTATTTTGTTGATCAGATTCCCGCTAATTATTAAACTAGTGTCCCATGACCATAGGATACTTCATTCGTATCTCTATCTTTACTGATATTATTAGATATGACCATATCCAAATCATTATAGGCCGATTACTCCATATCCTTTTTCCTGGAAATTCTCCACGTGTTCGGCCACATGATTATATATAGTCTTGTTCCTTCAAGTTATATGAATTTTTCAATACAATAATAATAAGTTATAAAAAGCTCGTTGACACCCATGTCTCCATACAAAAATGAAAATAAAGACATTTTTGTATCATAAGAAAATTTTGCAAAAGAAAACACCATGTTGATCTTAGAAAATTATAAACACAAAAAGGAAATTGACATTTTGAAGAAAGAAAAAAGTAAATACCATCCTTGTCTTTAAATCGAAAACAATCAACTAAGAAAAGATGTTGGTTTTTTAAGAGATTCAGTTGTCAAATGCATAACTCATCCCCTTAAAAACCCAAAAGAAAGACCTATAAAAATATTTTTGGAGATGAGAAAGAAAATGAGATTCTGAATGGTAAAATAATTTTTGTGAAAGAAATTGCTCAAACCTCACATTGCACTTTTTGGGAAAAAGGGAATCATACTTTTGCAAAATGCCATGTCCGACTAAAGTTAGAAATAATAATTTGTGTCATTTGAAAAAAGAAAGATCATAGATATGTTAATTATGAATCTCTTTCATCTAATTCTCACTATACATATTCTGGTAAAAATAATCATGTGTTTTATGTTTGCAAAATAAGGAAAATAAAAAATATGAGTATAAACAAAGGATATCATTATACTCCATCACTAACAAATAAGGACCCAAAACTCAAAGGGTTTCGAAAATGTATGTTTGTTCTTAATATTTTATAGATACTCAAAGAATGCACAAAAGACCTTATGTTAAAGATACATAAGTAAGTTAAGAAGTATCTTGTAATGGAGAAAGATGGAATGTTTGGAGAAGAGACACATGATGAAAGAGAAAGAAGACAATAATGATGAGAAGTCAAAGGCTTGAAAATGTCATAAGGATCTAAAGGAATCACAAAATTGGTAACATCTAACCTTAAATTTCAAAATGCCAATATATTGTCCCTTGTGTCTAAAACTAACACACATGATGCACACAACCTCTATCAAACGCTAATCTGATGATCACAATAACACATGTGGAATATAAAAATGTTTGATAAAATTGATCACTGAAAGCTTCATCACATATCAACTTATAACCATATGTTTAGAAAATGTCAACCATGTGAAAAATGGTAATATGTATGATTAAAATCTAATTGAGGAATTTACTCCATGAATCTTACAAACAACTTGAAAGTTGAAATATAAAAAAAAATTTGATGACACTTATTTAGGAAAGATAGTTGAGAAAGTAAAATATGTTATGAGAGTATACTTCCATAAAACAATTGGTTATATAATGGGTGTTGAAAATTGATGAAGATTGTCGCCTTTGAAAAGAAATATGTATTGGATGCGAAATTGAGTTTGGAAAATCTTTGTAGTGAGTAACAAAGTGTTAAAAATATAAATTCATTTTTTTAATCATGAGTTAAAAAATAGGGGCACGTACCGAATAGTCCCTCGAACATTTTTTTAATACACGTTTAATCCAAGTCTTTTTTTTGTTCCAAAAACTCCCTTACCACATAAAAACACTCGAAATAAGGACACGCATAAACCCATTTTCCCACTTCCCTCTACCCCACATCCCTACCCCCACTGTGTCGGAGCTCCGGCAGTGGGAGGAGAGTGGGTAGGGAGCTTCTAATGCGAACCATTAAAAATAAGAAAATATTAGGTAAATGGTTATTTGAGGGACTAAATGGGTTAAACTAAAAATAGGTGTATTTTTTATAAAATATGTATTTATATTGGGGACTATTCGGTATTTAATCCAAAAAATATAGTTTAACAAAAACTATCAAGTTGACATACACATGACACATGAGTAGATATCACATAATTATTGAGTT
This sequence comes from Sambucus nigra, assembly GCA_949130495.1. Classification (NCBI taxonomy): domain Eukaryota; kingdom Viridiplantae; phylum Streptophyta; class Magnoliopsida; order Dipsacales; family Adoxaceae; genus Sambucus; species Sambucus nigra. Next base: position 162,958,932 of record OX422213.1, on the reverse strand, counting down.
TTTGACAAATTGTCACATTATCCCCACACATATTGGAGAATAACTGAAGATATCGATTTATGTAATTTATCCCATGTGACTTTCGCATAATAAACTCTGCGTGATTTACATTTTATTCGATTTAGAAATAATCTTTAGATTAACAACAATTGAATTGTGGCTTCGCCAAAGTCTTTTTAAACTCATTTATATTTTCCCCAAATCACATTCATATGAAAGCCAAAATTTTTAAAGGAAAAACTAGTCTATAAAAGACGATTTAAAGTCCCCTTTACATAAAGAGTTACGGTAGATACAGACTAAAGGGAAACATTGATATTATTCCTTTCATGAAAAGATGTTTTGGATATAACAAACTATGGAATACTTATAAACTTTGAAAACTCAAAAAGTCGCTAAGACTTCATACAAAACAAAACCTTGTTTCACAATTTATGAAATATTTGAGTAGAGAAACTACTTTGAAAACAAGATAAAGCTATTAAGAAAATGTAAATTTGTAAATGTTTGTAGAATCTTGAAATACCAGTGACTTTGAATCTACGTGTCAACTAATTTAAAGGATTAGTTGACTATATCCCACACTACTAATCATACCACCTTCACACCTAATCATTTAGTTCTCCCTTATTTAGCCTCTTGATATTTCTATACATGATTGTGAATTGAAAAACATTGATATATGATACATGACATTAGTAAATGTTTGGACATGTGATTTATAATATGATAACTATGACACATGACACACGAGTACGAGATGTTGTCTAATTTTTACTTGAGTTAATACTTCCATTATTGCAATAAGATTCTTTAATTGAAATGCTTATGCCTACGGCATCGGTGCATAAAAGATATTGAAATTTATTATTGATATACTCTTGAGAGTATAATTTATACCTTATGAATGAAACATCTTGTTTCCCATTATTTACACACTAACTCAGTTTTCTAGTAATGACTAGAAAGTATTATAAAAGGAAATGGCAAAACAACATTATAGGAACCTAATAGTATTCCAAAACACCCCAGTTTCCTATAAATATTGAAATTTTCTTGGGAGAAAAAATATACTTTTCAAAAAATGCCTTTGCATTCCACTCCTTCAAAGTCCATTTTTGCTAATGACAAAGAGAGAAACTACAACAAAAGGGCAAAAAAAAGTATTTTTCAAAACCAAGCCTCTATGAAAGGGGGAGACTTCAAACATTTTCTCAAACTATATCAATTGCATTATGAACTAGAAAAGTTGTTATAGGACTTCAAGCTGACTTAAAGTACTTTAAGTTGACTTGAAAGCAAACGTGGTGAAAAATCCAATGGCTAGTTTTCAAATTAGGAATTCCCAAAGCCCTAAAATTTACCATACCACCCTCCGATGGCTACTTTTTAAAATAACCTATAAAAGGAAACTTGAGGTTCCTTATTGTAAGAGAAAGTTTTATAATTGCTCATTTTATTTTTATGTAGCTTATCTTGTTACACCCCAATGCACCTTCATGACTACTTTCACGAATTTGAAGAGAAGAAGTTGATGATATTTGGAAGATTGAAGGTTGTTCGTCACAACATAATTCAGAAGAGTTACAAGGTGGTTTGGTAAATACATTAATTATCCAGGGGTTATTTTTAAAGGGTTTGCATTTAAAGGTTTTCAAAAAGTTATAAAATGATTTTTTAAAGATTTTTTTAGAAACTCTCTAATGCGTTAGAATGAGATTGGTATGTCATTTAAACGAGTTGCGTAGGGTCATTAGAACAAGGTTCCTTCATTTGAACAAAACCTGGAATTTCTCCTTTTGGGTACGCTCAGGAATGTCGTTCAAAGTTTCGATGGAAGCACGATCAAACGAAAAAGGGTGCATCATTCGAACGCAGTGCAGTTCATTCGAATAAGTATGTGTGTTTTTATTTTTTAAAATGAATGTCATCTAATCTTTAATCCCTATATCTTTGCAACAACTTTCCCTATAAATAGAGATGTGGTATTAAACAATTATCCAGGCCATTTTAGAGTTCTTTTTGTTATCTAACTCCATTCTTTTTTCATCCAAACCCCATGTATCTTTAAAGATCACTTTTACAAATCAAGAAGAACACATTTAAAGTTCAAAAATCCTTGTTGATATTTTCTCTACTATTAATTGTGGAGCCGAGGCTCTACTGCTGAAGAATAAAGGAATTGAAGATTACTGAGGATAATCAGTGAATACCGAGGTAAGATCTGTTTAATGTGGGCAGTGTTGGACTACATCATTTTCTATTGAATATTTGAAAACTCTTGTGTGTTTTACTTTGGGGATCTCTAAGTAGTTTGTAAGTCATTACGTGTCTCACGAATTCTTTAATAGTTCTGAAATTAAAGGTTTTTCCCAAAAGGAATTTTATCTCAAATTCTTCTTTTGTGTATTTAGTTCAGAATTCATAATTTTATTGCATGATTCACTATATTAAATCAAGATAAAATTTGGTAAAAAAGTGAATTTGTGTCTTTGGCCTAAGAAACAAGTAATTTCGTATTACCCCCCCCCCCCCCCCCCCCCCCCCCCGCATTCTCAAATTTGTATCAGATCCGGTTACACTAATTTATTGTGTGATATTTTAAATTTTGGGATTATATGGATAATTTGTATAATAGGCTACCTATTTTTTATGGGTCAAATTATGAATATTGGAAATCTAGAATGAGGTCTGCAATAAAATTACTTGATGAGAGGTTTTGGCTTATGTATGAAAGAGGGTGAACACTAACCAATATGACTAACGACAATGTCAAAAATCTCAAACCTATCACTGCATCGACTGAGGATGATTTTGAATGGAGTAATTTTAACTCTTGCGACTTAAGTGCTATTTATAGAGTCGTCATCCCCGACAAGTTCCGCCGCATCATGACGTGCACCACATCTAAGGAAGTGTTGGATACTTTCCAGCTCCCTCACGAGGGTACTAACGTTGTTAAATCTTCTAAGCTACAAAATCTTACCATACAATTTGAAACTATCACTATTTTAGAGTCTAATACGTTTAATGAATTTTATGTACGATTGTCGAATATCGTTAACTCTAGTTTCAATTTGGGTGAAAGAATTCCTGAGACACGCGTTGTGAAAAAGATTTTGAGATTCCTACCGTCCTGCTTTATTCCTAAGCTCACTATCCTTAATTCGTTAGGAATTTTACATACACTTTGTTTAGAAGAACTCATAGGAGACCTTCAAACTTATGGAATCGATATGTTCCCTAAAATTAATGACCAAAAAAAAGGGGGTTTTCTTTGAAAGCTCAATCTAAAAGGAAAGAGGTGGTATGTTCTAACTTCGAATTTGATTTTGACATTGATGATCTTACCATTTTTGTGAAAAAATAAATAAAAATTCTCAAGATAAGAAAATAAAATTCTTCCCAAGAAAATAAAAGTTTTGAGAACAATAAAGATTTTAAATCGAGCAAGAAAATTTTTAAAAAAGCGAGAGGTGAGTACCCTAAGAAAGACGAGGAGAGATTCTATAAGTCCAAGGGTAAGGGTCACAAAGATCACAAGTATTATAAATGGTTAAAGAGACATGGCAAAGTCAAAGCCGCCTTCAATGCCACTTTTAACGATAGTGAGGTCGAGTCGGTGGATTTCGAGGATGAATCACTGCATCGACATAACTTCATCGCGTTCATGGACAGTCATGTTAGTGCATCAAGTAAACCTTACCCTAATGATGAAGCTGCCAAACATGATGACCTAGACAGTGTGTCTAGTCATTTCAAAGAGAGTGAGGGAGATAATGTTTTGACTGAGAAAGAAAGTGGCCTTCGTCGAGTCTACACCAAGCTTTACACTGAGTCCTTTAAAAGGTAAAAGCAAAACAAAAATTTGGCACTTATGGTATTAGCTTTAGATAAGGAGTTGAGAAAGTCGAGAGAGAGTGAATCCTCGATGAGAGTTTCTTTAGGGAAAGAGTCATTGTAGTGGAGAGGGAAAATAGTCACTTGACCAACAATGTGGCTAGTCTTAAAAGAGATCTTCAAGCTTTATTGGACACTCGTGAGAAACTTGAATCCCTTGTATCCCTAATCAAGAAAGGTCTTGAACGTACCCAGGAGGTCAAGGTTACTATAGAGGATACATCGAATAAGGTATATAAGATGTTCTTTGGTCCCTCTTTAGACTATAGGGAGAGGCAAGGAATAGGTTAAGACGGTTCATCTACTTCCCATGCCACACTGGAACCAGTTCCTAAATTTTTAGAAGATCCTTATGGGCCTCGAACTAAACCACAAAAGAAAGTTCAACCTAAATGAGTGAACCAAGGTAGACCCACACAAGTCTATGTTCGCATTTATTACAAAAGGAGAGGTCACCTTAGGTAATTTTGCTACAAGTTATGGAGAAATGAACGTGCACATACTCCCGCGCACCACTATAGTGACTTTGCTAGTTTAGAGAGAAAGTTGAGTTCCTAGTCACCACTTCTCAAAGATTAATAAAAGAATTTTAAAGTATGTCCATGCCTTTTGAGAATGTTTCTAACACTAAGACTAGAGCCAACAATGACAAAGGTAAACAAAAGGTTACCCCTACTTGAATACCTAAACCAGACGATAAAGCCCTTTTTGTTCACATTGCTCTCAAGGTTCAAAATACTTCCCAATGGTATTTTTATAGTGGGTGCTCTAAGCACATGATCAGTGACAAGTTATATTTTACTGAACTTGTGGATCGTAAGGAAGTCAAAGTTACCTTTGGAGATGGGAATAGTCTAGTGTTTTAGGACGTCGTTGTGTTAAGATACTAGGCTTTTCTAAACTAGAGAGTGTGTTTTATATTGAAGGGTTGAAAGTGTACTTGATTAGCATAAGACAACTTCAGGATGCAAACTTTTCGGTAAGGTTTGGCCGGTTCGAGTGTAATGTACAAGGAGTAAAGACCGACAACAATTTTTATGGGATCATTCCCAAGTCATACTTTGTGCAATTATGTCACGATCTCCTATATGGACCTTTGGCATCAATGACTAGGTCATGGAACTTTAGATATCTTGAAATATTATTGAAAAAAGACATAGTTTTTGGCTTACAATTTCTTGAGAAACCAACTTTCAAGGTTTGTGGTCCTTATCAACAAGGAACACAAAATAAGAGTCCTTATAGGAAGTTGAATACCATTACCACCTTTTATGTGTTGGAGTTAATACATATAGATCTTATGGGTCCTACGCATATGGAGAGTATAGGTGGTAAGCGATACATTATCGTAATGGTCGATGACTTTTTAAGATACTTTATCGTGGGGTTTCTTAGAGAAAAGTCCAATGCGGTTGAGTTCCTAACAACCAAGTGGTATGTCCTATAAAATCAACACATTATAACTATTAATCGGATGCTTAGTGACAGTGACACTGAATTTAAAAAAGCTGGAGTGGATAGCTATTGTGATGGAGTGGGCATTAAATACAAGTTTTCGCTCGTTTATACACCTCAACAAAATAAGATGATTGAGAGGAAGAATCGAACGATTCAGGAAATGGCTAGATCCATGTTTTTTGGGATAAATATGTCTAGACCATTTTGGGTAGAGGAAACTAGCACTGCATGCCATACAGTAAATAGGGTATATCTTTATCCTGGTACACACATGTTAGACACGTCATATGAGCTGTGGATAGGGAAGAAACCTAGTCGATTGTATTTTCATGTCTTTTGAAGTCCTTTCTCCATATTGAGAGATCGAGAGCACTTAGAAAAGTTTGACTCCTAGAGCAATGAGGGGATATTTTTAGGTTATTCATCATCAAGTAGGGTTTATAGGGTGTTTAACCTTGCAATATCTAATGTTATGGAGTCAATAAATTTCACGATTAAAGATGACGAGCCACCAGCATTTCTTGACCCTCACCTTGTGTCTGAAAACAATTCACCCCTCGGTGATGATTCTATTATTAATCATTCTCCCCCGATCGATGTTGCTCTTAATTTAGAGGATCCACCCTCTTGGCTTCGAAAGATTCATGACCCTCCCGCTATACTTGGTGATCTCACACTATGTGTCAATACTTGCATTTAACTTAAGAATATGGTTTGCTACTTTTATTGCACCTCCTTAGTAGAGCCCAAGAATGTGAAAGAATCACTCAAGGATAAGTATTGGATATCCTCTATAAAAGAATAATTTCTTCAGTTTTATAAGAACGATGTCTGGAAGTTAGTCCATCGACCTAGCGAGACAAATGTGATTGGTACCACGTGGATCTACAAGAATAATATGGATGAGAATGGTAGCATAGTTCGTAATAAGTCTAGGTTGGTTGATCAAGGCAACACACATATTGCGGGTGTAATCCTTGATGATACATTACATCCTGTTGCTAGACTTGAGTTCATTATCTTATTACTCACCATAGTATGTCATTTATGCTTCAATTTATATTAAATGTATGTCAAGAGTGCCTTCCTTAATGACTTTATAGAGGAAGAAGTGTACGCGAAATAATTAAAGGGGTTTGAAGACCCAAAGAACCCGACACACGTCTTCAAATTAAGAATCCCATGAATGGTTTGAAGAAAGCACCCCATGCTTGGTATGAAAGTTTCGCTTCTTATCTCTGAACGCGTGGATTCAAGAGAGGGAGAGTGGATAAGACGTTGTTTGCAAGGAGAGAGAGTGTTTCTATCTTTGTTACCTAAGTCTATGTGGACGATATAGTATTTGGATCTACATGCTTACGACATGATCACAAGTTTGAGGAGGGGATGAAGAGAGATTTTGAGATGACCATGGTTGGTGAGCTTACATTCTTCTTAACTCTCCAGTTGCGTTAATTTAAGGATGGGATATGCATATCTCAATCCAAATATGCTAGGGACCTAGCAAAGAATTTTGGTTTATACTCCACTAAACACTCACGTACCCCTATGAGTACATTGACTAAGCTTAGCAAAGACACTTAAGGCAAGGATGTAGAGAAAACCCTTTATAAGAGCATGATAGGTAGTCTTCTCTACTTGACTGCTAATCATCCCTACATTGCCTTTAGTGTTGGAGTTTGTGCGCATTACCAAGCATTCCTAAAAGAGTCTCAGTTTCTCGCACTTAAATATATCATCAAATATGTGAGTGGAAATCTTTATTATGGTATTTGGTATTCCTTTAATAGCGATGATTAATTATCTGCCTATTCAAATGCCGATTGGGTTGGGGATATTGATGGTTGTAGGATTTTCTTGGGTGGGAGTGCTCTTATCTTTTGGTTGAGCAAGAAGAAAAACTCCATATATTTGTCCACGATAGAGGCCAAATATATCGCCATTGGGAGTTTTTTGCAACTCTTATGGATGAAGAAAATTTTAGAAGATTATGGTATTTCACAAGGCACAAAGAGTAGTTCATGTGATAATACGAGTGAAATTAATATATCCTATAATCTGGTCCAACATTCTTGCACGAAGCATATTAAGATACATGAGAATTTCATTCATGATCTCGTTAAGGAGAAGGTTGTGTCCTTGAGCTTTGTAAGCACCAAACACCAATTAGCAGATTTCTTCACGAAACTTTTAGATGCACTTATATTCCAGAATCTTAGGAAGTCTTTGGGTATTTGTTCGTTTGATTAAGTTCCAGTACTTTTTCTTATATAAGGTGATTATCATGTTCATATAATTTGTCCCTATTGGTAGATTGAATTTCTATGTATTTCTAAGATTTCATTTTGAAAAAACTTTAAAAAAATGCAAAATGATTTTTTGATTTTAAGAAAAAGTTTAAAATCTCCAAAAAGATTTTAATTTTGATAAACTTTTTAAAAAGACAAAAGGAGTTTTGTATTCTATTTTTCACCATATATGGATCTGCATTTAAGATGTTCGAATCATCCCTACAATCCAACTATTCATGGAACTTTTCATAGTGTTTTACTACATGGCTCCATTCTTTAGTGTGCTTAATAATGTGTGGATAGTATTTTGTTATTCATTAATGATTACTTTCTTCAGGCTAGACTCTTTATCACCTTTATTCCACATGTGCATGGACTTTATGAACATTGAACTTACTTGTCATATGTTGAATACGGTGTTCTCATCTCAATGGTGTTTAATAACGAGTCAAATGTACTAGAGATAAGTTGTGCTTGTAATAACCATTGCATGAATTTTTTCTTCTAAAAAATTTATTATACATTAAGAAATGGAAAAGGTCTACGAAAGAGCAAAATTCCTTTTGTGTTAAAAACCACTATTTGCGAAAAAGAGCCTAAAAAATTAACGGCACACAAAAACCAAAGTGCCAAGGATAATTTATTTCATTAATGCTTTTCTACATATGAGTATTATGATATCTTCAACAATTTGAGAGCGAATTCTTAAATATGTGAGATTTTGAGGGTGTTATAAAGTAGAATATCAATAGGTTTGCACAATGAACTCTCTTGAAAAGCATTAAATAGTTTGGCATTACTGATTTGAGAAGTATTTAAATTTATGGCATGTTGTATAAGTCGAGTCATCTTGTTCAACATTCTTACACCTAAGGTTGAAATTAAGTTCTTTCTTTAGAAGAATCTTATGACTTCGTGCACCTATGTTATGAATGCCTGTAAAAAATGTTCACACAATTACATCCCGCTTTCATGATTCGAATATTTTAGTGTTATTCCATGATGTGATGTATTTTTTTCCTATATGTACTTCTTATACATATACTTATTTTTTTATACTCGAAAAAATTTAAAATTTTCAAAAATAGTTGGTGTTCTTCTTTGAAATTTCATTGCATGCTAATCTTTGTGAGGATTATTTATTTTGGATTCATGTGCTGCTCACATTTCAGGATAAGTATCTAACCCTTTGTCTATTACGAACAAAAAGGGGGAGAACCTATTTAGGGGGAGTTTTTTTTAATTTTTCAAACTCGTACGCATCACGGTATTTATTTTGTCTCATATTGTAGGTTATTCCGCCTTGATGATGCTTTCATGGACCTACAAGATGAAGATTTTTTCAGTTGAAGATTTATACATTTATGCATTTTCGTTTCTAAATTTGGGAGGGCATTAGTTGTATTCATCTTAAGGGTTAATTTTTCTCCGATTTGTGTTTTGTACCATAATAGCCAATGGGGGAGATTTGTAAGACCATGATTTATAATTACTTAGCTTATCCCGTTGCACCCCATTGCACCTTCATGACTACTCTCACAAATTCAAAGAAAAAATCGCAACATCATTAAAAAGAGTTATGAGGTGGTTTGGTAAAGACTTCAATTATCTAGGGGCTATTTTAAAAGAGTTTGCATTTAAAAGTTTTCAAAATGTTTAAAATAATTTTTTAAAGAATATTTAAAAAACTCTCCAACTCGTTAGAATGATATTGGTTTGTCATTCGAACGAGTTACATAGGGTCGTTAGAACAAGGTTAATTCATTTAAACGAGATCTAGAACGTTGCCTTTTGAATACTCTCTGGAATGACATTTAAAGTTTCATTGAAAGCATGATCGAATGAGAAAGGGTACCTCGTTCGAACGAGATGGAAGTTCATTTAAAATGAGTACATGTGTTTTTATTTTTTTTAAACAAATCTTATATAATCTTCAATCCATATCTCTTTGAAATAACTTTCCCTATAAATAGAGATGCGGGATTAGACCTTTCTCGAAGCCATTTTAGAGTCCTTTTTATGAGAAAATTCTATTTTTTTCATCCAAACCCCGTAGGTCTTTGAAGATAACTTTTCCAAATCAAGAAAAACACATTCAAAGTTTAAAAAAAAAACTTATAGGGATTTTCTCTACTGCTGAATTGTGGAGTTAAGGCTCTAGTAACTGAAGAAGAAAGGAATTCGAGATTCTTGAGGTTGATTGGTGGATACCGAGGTAAGAACTTCTTGCTATAGGCGGTGTTGGAGTACATCATTTTCTATTGAAAATTTAAAGACTATTATGCGTTACACATAGTGGATCTCTATGTAATTTGTAAGTCTTTACATGTCTGTAGAATTCTTTAATAGTGGAAAAATTAAAGGTTTTGCCCGAAAAGGATTTTTCCTGAAATCATTCTTTTACGTATTTGGTTTGGAATTTGGCTTCATAATTTTATTGCATGATTTATTAAATTAAAGAAAACTAAAATTTGGTAAAAAGTGAATTTGTGTGTTTGGCCTCAGATACAACGAATTCCATATAAACCCCTGCATTCTCACTTCTTCCAACATACAATCTTTTTACAACATCTCCCTTGATTAGGGATCCATTTCATAGCTTATTTCCCTTTACTTGAGCTTTTCATAAAGAAAAAATAAGTCCCAAACCCATTTACATGTTGAGTTTCAGCTTAATTTTTTTCCTCAATCCCTCTTTAGCCAAAGATATAAATATAATACTCTATTGTGCTAAAGATACAACCCAAAACCCACTTGACCAACATAGTTTTGATTACTTAATTTGTTTACTTTTTTAGAGAGAGGTTGTAAACCCATTTCACCTTTATTCTTTATAAAGCAACTTTACTTTACATTTTGGTTATATATCTCATTGTTGATACTTAAGGTTAATAAAATTCATTGTATCTTCATGACCAATAGTGTCATAGTTTTCAGGAGTCGAAGCATTATAAGACCTTAGGCTCTTACGTGTATCGTTTGGGTAATGACGGGTATAGTTCCCTTATTGGTTGTGGTTTGCAAGGTGTTATAATTATTTATGATGTTTTTTAGTTCTACATTAGTGAAGCAGAGATGAAGTTTCTTCTGTAATGCCTCAGTCGTGGACATAGGCAAGGCTGAACCACATTAAAACCTAGGTTTACAAAGTTTCTCCAAACCCTCTCTCTTCACTACTTATGGTTGTTGTTGATTAATTGCTTATACTTAAAGTTGATTTATCATATTACTATTAATATTTAAAGAAAGTTAAGAAATTTTTTAAGCTTTTCATTAATTTTATATATACCCAATTCACCCCTCCCCCCTTGGGTATATTTTCAGGACAACATAGGTAAGATGAGGGCCTTCGGTTCTAGGGAATACTAATAGTTCCCAGAGATGTAGATTTGTAAAGAGAGATTTTAACTGGGGATCATGGGTTCAAATTTGTAGTGCATACAGGTGGTTATAAGATGTACTAAAACATGAGACAAAAATATTGGTGGATTAAAATGAAATGGAATATCACAGCGTTTGTATAGAGGTGTACCACGTGCCAGATGGTGGTTTGCAAGTGACGGGTATAGTTCCCTTAAATCCGTTTGATATTCCAATATTGAAGTAAGTGAGCATTTCTATGGATTTTATTATGGGACCATCAACATCGTAGAGAGGACATGATGTCATTGGGGTCATTATCGATAGATTGACTAAGTTGGCTCATTTTCTCCTAGTATGGATCGATTATACAACAAAGTAGTATGCCCAAATTTTTATCAAGGATATATTACAACTACATGGAGTGTCATTGGATATATTGTCTAATAGGGGCCGTACCTACATATCTCACTTGTAATGCAGTTTCTAGTAGGCAATGAGTGTACATATTAATTTGAGTAATTTGTACCACCACACCCATAAATGGATGTCTAGACAAAGGGAGGTAATAATATCTTAGAGGATATGCTGGGAGCATGTATTTTGGAATATAAGGGAAGTTGCGAGCAATATCTTCCATTAGTCGACTTCACTTACAATAATAGTCATCAATAGACTATATGTATGGTGCCTTACAAGGATATGTATGGACATCCTTTCCATTTATCAAATTATTGGTTAAAGATCAGGGAGAACAAGTTCTTAGTACCAATTTTCAATTACAACACCTCAAAAAAGGTGGACCCTATTAGGGATTGCATGAGGATTTCCTAAAGTAGGAATACGAGTTATGTGTATAAACGTAAATGGCATTTGAGTTTGCAATTCTTGATCAGGTACTTCGAGGGGTGTTTCCCATTAAGGGATTTATGAGGTTTAGGAAGAAGGGGAAGTTAGTACCACATTGTGTGGGTCATTTTATAATTATCGATAAGGTAGGTTCAAGAGCCTATCATCTTTAATATCCCGATACTTTACTGCGGGTTCACAATGTATATCACATATCTATGTTAATGATATTTTTAGGGGATGATTTGACATATAAGCATAGAGATCAAGGAGAGGTAAAGCTTCAGCCAAACTCTAGTTATGAGGAGAGAGACTTTCGCATTCTAGACCGCAGAGATTAAGTTTTTTTAACTCGGAGATCATTCCTTTTATGCATGTCTAGTGGAGTCACCACAATGAGGTTGAGTCTACTTGGGAGCGAGAGAATGACATACAAGATAAGTATTTAGAGCGTTTTGGGTAAGTGTGTTTTGAATCTTGAGGACATAATTACTTTGTTAGATGGGAAAATGTATTACCCCCTATTTCTAAATGAATTATTAATTAGGAAAATAGTTAAGTGAATAATTTAATTGGGAAATTTGGTTTGTATGTTAATTTAAGTTGAAGAAATAAATAATTAAGTTGGTGTAGATTTGCATGGTAATTAAATTAACAAGTCCTTATGTACTAAATGGTCTAATAAAATTAATAACATGATTAACGAATTATGTTGGCGTAGCATAAATTAAAATTAATTATTTAATTATAAGACATTTGATTTTAATTGGCCTTGTAATGAGTTATGATTTGAATTGGACTTATGGGGACTTGTGGAGCCCAAATATGGGTAAAAGTAGTGGGAGAATGCAACCATGGGTTGGTATGACCATTCGACTAACTTTAGCCCTATTTTGATCGGGTTTAGAGGGTCATAGGCCCTTGTAATTTTATAGTTAATTAAAATGATGGTATTTGGTCATTTCTATTTAATTAATAACTAAATCAAACTGGATCTACATTTCATCTTCTAACATAAAAATAAACTCTAAAGTGGGGAGAGAGTAATGAAAGGCAATCTTGGAAAGGAAGAGTCAAATAAGGAAGGATTGGAAGAGAATAAGAACAATAAACAAGGAAGGAAATCAGATTCATCTTCTTCACAAATCAAATGAAACTCTAATTTTTGAGGATATAAGAACTATGTCCTACTTTCACTTCTGAATATATATATATGATAATAATATAATTATGTTTAGACAAAATTAAAATATTAATTGATGTAGTTAATTTGTATAATTTGTGCAATTAGAAATTAATTGAGAATTGGGACTTAATTTACTAATCGGTAATTGTAACTTTTCTATATGTCAAATATATAATAAATATTTATACTTCATCTTTCTCAATTCTGAAAATTATGTTTAATTATATATAATCACCTTAGGCTAATTTGGGGAATTGATGAATGTAGGTTCATGTGTAATTGATTTCTTATCTATCAAATTCTTATGCTAAGTTGACAGTAGATTATATAGTGGATGATTTGTATATGTTAGAAATCGTGCTAGTATATTTAACTAATGTTATTGTATGGTCCTTCATGATTAGAATCCACAGTCATAGGATTTTAATGGTTCACAACATATTATGCCCAATTGTGCAACTAACTTTGTTACAATAGTTAAATTCATAAATTAGATGATTAGGATTGTTGGTTTATGTTCATGAATAATTATTATAACATAAGAAATTATTTTGGTTTTAGGATGAGTTTTGGATTGAATCTTGTAACAAAAATAAATAAAATTTGGGTGGATTCGAATTAATCCACCACTGGCACTTTTTCGGGTGAGGTTCTATTGGTTTTGGGGCTTATATCGATTTTAGTGTTAATTTAGGTGGTTCTTAAATAATGTTAATTTTTATTTAATCTAGTAGGTTGGGGCTAGAGGTTTGAATTTAATAACAACCAAAATTATTAAGATAACCTAATTAATGAGCTTTCGAGTATATGTTTTCTTGATGTTAATAATGTGCATAACGAAATTTATATTGGAACACTCCTAACAATGCATTAGGAGTGGTAGGTATACTGCATAATCAATGTATATTTTAGAATCCTTAGGTTATGATAGGGTAATCTTGAGATGCTATTTAACGGTTATGGACCGATGTGTGTTTTGTCGTAAATATTTATATTTTGGATGACATATAAGGATAACTGATGTGTGTAGAATATATATACTTAGTTAAATTACCTTAATTGATTACCATGTGCGTGAATGTACTATTAGTGGGTAAGTGGGCTCATAGAGAATATATATTGGTCGAGGAGTTAATGGGACACGTACATTTGTGTAGTAATGAAAACTCTCATGTTAATGACGCTAGTTGGGCATAGGTTTATAAAATTCGTGGAGTTACGATTAAAAATCGTGGATATAATAACGTCAATTGGGTATATGTCTTATCTCGATCCTACATGGTATGGTCCTCATATCTCGAGTTGGGAAATATGGTTAAATCCTTTCGTGAAGACGTTGGTATGTGGTTACCAAATAGGTGTGATAGTGTATTAATTTCCCAGTACATGTATTTGGAGATTTTAGGAGTGATAGTTAGAAGTAGTGAAGGCACAAGAGATCCATAGAGGCATAGGAGTATACCTTCATAAGATACTTTATGTGTGGGATGTAAGGATGCTCGGTGATTTTTGTGATGCCCATATGATAATTTATGTTGGATATGTTATGTGGATTATATACTTGTTATAGTTATATGGATGAAATAATTACAAAGTTAGCATTGTATCATGAAGGTAACATTATAATAAAATCAAATATTACAACTTGATAAAATAATGGGTTATGTAAGGACAATGTAATAATAACGGGGTGCGATAATAACCTAATTAATTCGTTGTAGGACAACATATAGTTTTATTGTTATTATAGGGATCCTCTGATTGGGATCATATAGGAAGTTCTTGCTGGTGCTTGACCCTCTTACGTTAAAATTTTTTAGGTCAATGACAATAGTAGGTTGAGCCACTTAAGGCATCAACTCAACTTTCCTTCCATCATCCACCCATATTCTACATAGATTTTAGAAGTTGGATCTCCTACTTATTTTCACTTTCTGTGTTTACATTTTTAAAGATTATATATGGGTCGTGTCGGCACCATAATTTATTTACTTCAGGGTGAGATTTACTATTATGGTTGGAATTCTGACTTTTTGTATCAATAATCTTAGTTGATGTATGGAATTTATTTAGTTATTTCTTTATCATTTATTGTTTATGTTTTTATTTACTCTTTTAAACGTAGAATGATATTTAATTGTTAGATAGCCCTTGTGGGCTATACATGGGACTAGTCACCTTATGTATGGGGAAAAGGGGGTATCACAAAGTGAAGATTGCAATCTAAGGATTGCAGCTAAACTTGAAAAAATGGGAAGTGGATTCAAACAAATACACTAAACAAAAACACCAAATATGTGTAGTTTACCTTGACTTTTACCCACGTTTATAGGGAAAAGGTGATAGGAGTGTTTATTATAATAGGATACAAATATTACAAGATTTGTTGCTATAAAATCTTATATTCCTGTTATATTCCCCCATGGCTTTATATACTATTCGTACATTGGATGTAGTCCCCAACCAACTAACTTCTAAGAATTATATAACCAATGTGATAGCCCACGTGATAGTTGTTAAGGCTGACTAACTTCCCATGTCTCGTTGACGAGTGGGGGAGTGGACTTTGGAAGTTGGTTTGTCATGGCCATAGAGCATAGTAGGGCTACCGATATGCATTACTGATTCTGCACATTCAATTTTCCTACCAGACAGGGTCAAACCCAAAATCTCATGTCAATGGGTCCTTTATCCACCTGTTTGAGTGATAAGGACAAAGACGATTGATTATTAGAGAATAAGCAGGTATTTCGATCCTCTATTCTCCCAAATGGGTGTAACCAATTGGTATTATGGTTGATTTGATATCTAGATAGTTACGTGCAATATTGCTTGGGTGAGTAACAATCCATAAATGTAATAATTTTTAATCTTCCAACACCAAAGTCATTAAATCTCAACTCATAAGGCATGTGGTTTTTTATACCACATATTACGGATTCAAACATCATTGGAACCAATTTATGGATATGAGTTGAATTAAAATCCCATACATTTGTATGTGGTGGGTTAATAGGGATAATATTATTGGTTGTAGAGCAAGGTATCGCAAGTGGTATCATATCTAGTCGGAACAAGTGTTGTAACATGTTGGGTGGTTGTCGATTTGATCCAAACGAGGATATTGGGCTCCTTAAGGGGGTGAATTGTATCATACTTGTATTATATTTAATTTGATAGATAGAGAGTTACACCCAACATTATCTGGGTGAGTAACAAGTCATACATGTAATTATTTCCGTTAATCCAACACCAATGCCTTATGAACTTAAATCTTAAGGCATGTGTTTTGTGACATCGCATGTTTGGGATTCAAATCTAGTTAGAACCAATTTGTGGATATGAGTTGATACAAAACCCCATATCATTGGGTGTGGTGGTTAAAGTGGAGAAATATTAGTGGTGGTGGAGTGATATATTATCATGGTGTCCCTAATTTGTCACTCTTGGCGTTCGATCATTAAGTTTTAGGAATTTTCCTTATCAAATATCATTTTATAGTTTTACATATCTAATTTTTTGTATAGTTATAATATGTCTTATATTTTACGTTTTAAATTTATAACCATCTTGTATAATTGTAAACTACTGTATGGAATATTTGAGGAATTGGTTGTGTAAAATTCTTAAATAATATATACAAAATATTTTATACTTTATATAGATATACATAATTCTTTTAGTTTGACACTCATGCATCGCAGGAGTTTACATTTAATATGGAGCCTCCATTAGGTTCTCCGTCATTAATTACTCCTCTCTTTATGTAATCATTTCCACACTTTTGTAGCAGATAATTCTCTTTTTAGTGACTTTTTCAATTCCCAACAAGGTTTTTTCAATTGTTTCAAAGATTTTACCTTGATTATAGTTTCTTGCTATATTAAAATGAGTAATTTTTTTTACATATAAATTCCTACACTAGCCTAATCTATTCTACACTATTACAAAAGGGAAGGGTATTGCAAGTACACTGTTGATGAGACTCGAACCTTGGTGATTCTCAAGTTCGGGTGGGTGTCCTACCACTGGGACAACCGCACTCGCTCGAGTAATGTTCAGTTCCATATACATTTACAAAATGATATGGTATATCAATAAAGTCTTATACTCTACAATGACTAAAGTATATTGCACAATATTTATTACAATGTCACGTCATTTATAGATGATTTGGGAGATCATTTTAGACTCTTATTATTTTCCAATTAAAATTTGGGACACAAAGAGTCTTATGTCTCTTCCCTCCCTCATCAAAATAAATCATCACCATCAAAGTATTTCTCATGAAATTTACATTGTGGATTTTAAAAAAAAAACTAGTATTCAACCCGCGCGATGCGCATACGATTTAAATGATGGGCGTGGGAAAAAATGATTAAAAAATAAATTTTAAAAAATTCAGTATAAATAAAAAGCAATGTAGGAAAAATAATTGTTTGACATAAAGGAGAGATAGATGAAAGATAAAGAAAATGGAGATTAATGAAAGGAGAGTTATAAGTGAGAATAATAAAATTCGAGAGAGGTAAATGAATGGGGAGTTATACGTGAGAATAATAAAATTAGATAGCGGTAAATTGTAAAAAATGGTGATCCCTTAAATAAGCTCTGATACCAATTTGAGAATGCAGTGTGATACGGATTTAATCAAATTCGCAAATTTCTAATTTAGACTTATTTAATTAGAGTCAATTTTTAACCCAATTTAATTCAGCCCTAAAACATACAACTAGGTGCAGTGGATCATGCCAACACAAATATGAATTGTTGACTTACAGATTTCAGGAAAAATCCTCGAAGGGCAAAACCTCTTATTTCACTAGTAATACTCACAATGATTACAAGCGAAATCTGCAAAGAATTTACCGCAGAAAATTCCCATAGGCCACAACCTAAATCATCAATGAATCAACCTCGGAAGATCCGCAAAGACACGCGATTCAGTCAGCCCAGAATACCCACGAATACTTACTTTAACAGCAGTCAAGTCAAACCAGCACTGTGACACCCCGCTTAAAATAATAACAGGTGGACAGTCCTATACTAAATTAAATCAGGAATCTCAAGTGGATCATTCTTAGCATCTACTGTTGATACTAACTAAACATGGCTAACTACCAAATACTATAATAAATGGTTGCCAAAAAAAATTAAAAACATAAAATGAGCATCATTCCATCACTAAAATTACTACTGAGCAAGATAAAAATCCACTCACATAAAACAATAAAAGAATGTACTCAATATAAAACATAACAAGTACAATAAAATAAATATACCCGAATATGTTGTCGGGTAACAGATAATACATCAAACCAGATGAGAGAAATATATAAGTGCTAAATAAATAAACCTTGGGTATAAACCTGATACACTGAATGAATCCTATCTAGATTTAAAAACGGTGGGAAGCGACTATAACAAGATCCTGCAGCAGTCCGCATCTCCTACGACTCCAAGACAATGGATGGAAAAGAGTCATCGGTATCCTTGCGGTGGGACACCTGGTGTACACAATATATATATATATATATATATATATATATATATGGCAAGAGAGAAAAATAAACGGGTGAGAGCCCAAGGTGTAAAAACGTTTATAGCAAGTGTATAAAATGCATAATAATTAATAAATGCTCAATTTCATAAATAAAGTGGAGTCGCACTCTCGTGGAACCCCCAAACTCACCCCTCAACTAAAGCGCGCACCTAAACGTATGCATTTGAACCTAAATTTATTTCCCCGACACCCTCTAGAGGTGTCTCCATCTTAATCTCTGCATGGTCTACATCCGCGTAACCCTCTATTTAAAGTACAACCAAAAATCCTCTCATTCTATCATACTATAAATTTACGACCAAACTTCTACATCAATATGTGTATATCTAGATACCTATGTCTTACTAGCATTCATTAATTTCTACTTATTAACTTTAACAAGTTATCAGCATTAGAATAACCACACATTAACTTTATATACCTATAAAGAAATGTTCTCACCATAACGCATAACCCTAGAACCCAGAACTAAACTTCTCCCCACTCCCAACACAGCGCGACGTTTTGTGCGTGGGCCGTCTCGCGAAGTGAAATCCAAACAAGGAACCCCCCCGATACACTACTCCTTGACAATGTCAGTCGTAGCGATCCCATTATGCCCTCGGTACACCACACATTTACCATCAACTTCCTATTCGGGATAGCTATCTCTAATTACCCAAAAAAGATATCACATTCACCTATAGGATATATAACATTACTCTAGTTATATATAATATAATCATTCATTCCTATAACCATGTACACATACCACACATAATGCGCACTTTAGAATACTGATAACATATACGGTTATAGGACAAAAAAATACTTCACAATGCTATCATCTTCCAGGAATTACTCACTTTATCCCGGGTTACCATATATCGGATTATTATCACACCGTTATGGTAATAAAACAAATCACAACGTATGGGAAGCGGCCATAGTTTCGAACCTGCAGGTGAGAACGAATCATACCCGAGACTTCTAACCCCAGAATAAAATCACACAAATAATAAGGGACGACTATGACCTGGGGACTATACACACCCGGCTCCTCAAGTAAGGGGCCTCACCCACATCGTGTAACCTCCCATGATATCATGTGCTGGGTATGCTCACACAATAAGTATATATATCATTCACACTACAAATATATATACACGCAATCACATCATATGTATAAGCCATCACACAAGGTTTATGCATTCACGCTATATACACACCCATTTAAATATATATCTCTATATATGTTTGCATACTATCTCCCACCCATCTCTATAAAGGAAATGAATTCAGCTTCATATATATATAACCCTCATTATACTAACCGTCGTTATAACGCATACCTTCCCAATGCATTTCAAATAACACGGTCTCTCACTTAAAACTTACCCATCCATTACCTATTATAGGAATAGTCTCTCAATTAAATTGTTATTCACACACCATCTATATCCGTATGAACGCCGGTATACAATAATTATCCCTACTATAGGTATGCACATAACTAATAGTTGGTAAACCTCGAGCTCAACCTTAAATTCAATTCATGATCCTATCACGCATTGGAAAACTTCTCTTTAATCACCCATAGATGTACAGTAGTTATTCTGACCCCAAGTATGAATAAAACTTATTCTAATTGAATATGTGTTCTATTAACCTCAATTTAAACTACGGTTCAGTTACTCATGTGAACCCTTAATGATACCGTATTTCAAATTAAATTCCTATGCTATCGTTACTATAGATGTACGCCCTCTCTCATTGGTATCATATCTAGACAAAGTCCTATCGCTAGAAGGATTCGACATAAAAGTCGGTATACAAATTTCACGTCCTACCTTCATAACTTCCTCAAAGAATCCTCAACCTGACATCATAGATTAACTCACCTCTAATCTCTAAATATGACACCCCTCCCTAATGAGATTCCCCACTACACCGATGAAACAACTCCAATGCATATGTATATTTATATCCCAACATTTCTCGATATATCACCACGATCACATCAGGTGAGAAACCCCCAATAAGTCTCCCAAAACATGTCTCTCACATCATATATGAATATAAAAAATTGGTAAACCCAATCGAAATGGAGTAAAACTCACTCTAGAAAAATTGCTCAAAACAGCCTTGTTTTCGAATCGATTCGGCCCCTTCAAATCGATTCGGTCCTAATAGAGGATCGATTCGGCCCAAAGGGACCAATAAGTCTTCTACATATCGAATAGATTCGCAAGGGGAGAATCAATTCGACCCTAGAGACCTGTAGGTTCTGCAGCATGGCGATTTCATTCGTAAGGGGCTAATCGATTCAGACTGTTCAGCAAGTTATGAAATGGGTTATTTTATCCAAGACACAAAATTTCCAAAACCCAATTTATACAACTTCCAACCATTAATCCTTAATCCAATCATGTTTCCAACATCCGAACTCATCCGATATCTAATCCCTTTAAGTTATGCTCCCTTAAACCCCTGTATAAACATCAAATGCAAGGTTTAATACCCAAAATCTAGGTTTTGATATAAATACCCAAAATCCATACTTTTATTTACAATTCATGAAATCAAATACACATATGAATTATTTATCAAGATTAAACACTTGCCTTGAAGTTGTAGAGGTTGAATCATTCTCGAGATCGTGTATTGGTCGGAAATCTCCAAGCTTTCTCCTCTCTCTTCTTCCTTTCTTCTTCTTCTCTCTCTCTTTCTCTCTCTCTCTCTCTCTCTCTCTCTCTCTCTCTCTCTCTCTCTCTCTCTCTTTCTCTCACACACACACAAATGAGATTGGATGATTTCGTAAGTCTCTTAAGACTTTAATTCATAAATCCCAATCCTAAATGATAATACACACTTTAAATGACTCGTTTACTCCAATTAGAGTCAAACTAACTTGAAATATTCTGGAACCAAAATAAATCCCAAGGATAGTCATTTAAACTATCTCAACCCATTCGGAATCAGCTGCGCACTCCGAATCGTCATCCGAAATACTTTATACCATCTTCAAATTTTGACTTCAATTGCCAAATTTTAAATTCTCCAATTCAATTAAATTTTATTTCAGCCAAATAAATTAAATTCTCAGTCCTAAAAATCACGGAGTATTACAGACTTCCCCCCTTACAAGAATTTCGTCCTTGAAATTAAGTTAAGCCTAGGACTCCAAACCTTAACTAGTTCTTACGTCTCCTACCCTCACGATTAGTATTCCTACCTCTCCCACTTCTCTCGGCGAATTACTTTCACTTTTAAAATTAGATTAGCTAAACAGGGCGCCCATACACTTTGTACCTGAGCTTAACTCGTATAAACATTACCCGGCTCCACTAGCCTTAAATCGATATATAACTCTCAACAAATTTATCTACAACATCGTACTAAGTATATAAAATTTAAAAATTTCCAATGATTGAACTCTTCTCAATTCCTGGCATTCGCTACTTTCATGCGGGGGAGGTCTCGCAAGCGAAATCCAAACAAGGAACCCTCCCAATACACTACTGTGTAGCTCTGTCGGGAATTGAGATCAGTTGAATCAGGACTAAGGTTTTATAAAAGATTTTTGAACCATAAATATTGCCCGAAGGCCTATATAACAACACAATATAAAATAGTTTCATGTCTTTCGACACACACAACTCAAACTCCTTATGTTCAAAATGCAAGGTATCAATAAATACGATTACTCTCACCAACACCTAGTTCGTAAAGCTAGCGCAACTATGAGATAAATTTGTATCTCACAATGATCCTACTAAAACCTGAATCTTCTCATAAATAAAATTCCTATACATCACATCCAAGCATCGCCACAAGATAGGCCCTTCCACAACTGGAACAATGCGCTTGCGCGCATCTAGCCTAACTATAAAAATGATAACCTTACTAATTACCATCAAACACGTCTTAATAGTTAGCACTCCAAAAAAACAAAAACATAGATCTCTACTAGCCTATCCCAAAACATCTATTCTCCCGAAAGATGTTATCTAAGTGCCACACTTACTCACTCCTCCCTCCAAAGAAATTTTATGCACAATATGGTCATAACTGCTAACCACTCACTAAACCTTACATGCGGCGCTCCCAATACTTCACAAAGCACGACCTAAGCACAAGGGAGAATGATTTACATATTACTTCCATACTCTAACTGTTGTACTTCATCAATGGGTCCCATTCAAAGTTCACTTTCCCAAATTGGCCTATGAACTACAGTAGGGGTTACACGTCCAAAACTTCCTCAAAAAGTTATCTTCTACCTCTTCCAGGACAATCTCTCTTCCTATGGTATAATTCTCTACAAAAGAAATATCTCCCATAAAATCCTTCCTGACCATCCCGAGGGACAAAAAGTTATTGCGTCCCCCGATAACCTTACTTATAACCTCCTTACGGCGATGATCTTTCTCCGCTGGTATCAACTCCTCTAATCCTACTTGATGAACCCGAGCCCCAAAATTTCTTACTCCCTTTTTAAATAAAGACGATACTCCTGATAGTTTAATAATGCCATATCCATCACATCGGTAAAAGTCAGAAATGTCGGGTTCCTTAATGAATACTACCGAATTCACCAGTCTCATCCTCCCGAGAACTTCACTATTCGTTCCTCCTCCGTATATACCTCACCGGGCATAAAATTTGCTAATAGAGTAAGTTCTTCTTCGTACTCAACCACAGTTCGATCAACTTGAGTCACCTCTAGTAATCTCTTCCTCATCTTCGTCTGAACTACAGAAGGAAAATACTTGTAGTTAAAGTCTACTCAAAAATCGGATATGGGCATTGCATCTCTATCTGCTCCGACTTGGTGGTTGACTCCCACCCTTGGGCAGATGCACCCATTAGTTTAAAGGTGGCGAGTATTTACTTCTGCACCTCACGGCATTTAGCCATCCGAAGGTTCCTTTGTATATCCTCCTTCCACTGACTTGCAATAATTGCATCAGCTCCCTCCCCCAAAATCTCTGGAGGATGTGCTTTCTATAAAGGCTTCCCGTACTCTTTCCCACACAGGTGACCCTGGGCGGTCTTAAGCTATCGAAACTGCAAGATGATGTGCCATCGTAGAAATGGCAGCATCTACTGCTTGTGCCACCATATTAGCAACTTCGGCTATAGTCACAGTCCTTAGAGGTATTTGGGGTTCCATGTTCTCAGCCCCTCGGGTTGCCCTGCCTGGATGAATTCTCGATGACATTTGAGATGAAAGCAACTGTATCAGAACGTTATTCAAGTGACTACAGATCGCAGAAGATATATAGGCTTAGTGAATACAACAATCCTAATGATAGGGCTCTACATCAAGAATGCTAACGGAAGAACGCAGAAAACCCGCACAGATCCTAAGACACTAGAACCTGATGATCTGATACCACCTATGACACCCCGCTTAAAATAATAACAGGTGGCCATCCATATACTAAATTAAATCAGGAATCTCAAGTGGATCATTCTTAGCATCTACTGTCGATACTAACTCAACATGGCTAACTACCCAATACTATAATAAACGGTTGCCAAAAAAATTAAAAACATACAATGAACATCATGCCATCACTAAAATTACTACTGAGCAAGATAAAAATCCACTCACATACAACAATAAAAGAATGTACTCAATATAAAACATAACAAGTACAATAAAATAAATATACCCGAATATGTTGTCGGGTAACAGATAATACATCAAACCAGATGAGAGAAATATATAAGTGCTAAATAAATAAACCTTGGGTATAAACCTGATACACTAAATGAATCCTATCTAGATTTACAAACGGTGGGAAGCTACTATAACAAGATCCCGCAACAGTCCGCATCTCCTACGACTCCAAGACAATGGATGGAAAAGCGTCATCGGTATCCTTGCGGTGGGACACCTATTGTACACAATATATATATATGGCAAGAGAGAAAATAAACGGGTCAGAGCCCGAGGTGTAAAAATGTTTATAGCAAGTGTATAAAATGCGTAATAATTAATAAATGCTCAATTTCATAAATAAAGTGGAGTCGCACTCTCGTGGAACCCCCAAACTCACCCCTCAACTAAAGTGCGCACCTAAACGTATGCATTTGAACCTAAATTTATTTCCTCGACACCCTCTAGGGGTATCTCCATCTTAATCTCCGCATGGTCTACATCCGCGTAACCTTCGATTTCAAGTACAACCCAAAATCCTCTCATTCTATCATATTCTAAATTTATGCCCAAACTTCTACATCAATATGTGTATATCTACATACCTACGTCTTACTAGCATTCATCAATTTCTACTTATTAACTTTAACAAGTTATGAACATTAGAATAACTACGCATTAACTTTATATACCTATAAAGAAATGTTCTCACCATAACGCATAACCCTAGAACCCAGAACTAAACTTCTCCCCACTCCCAACACTGCGCGAAGTTTCGTGCGTGGGGTGTCTCGCGAAGCGAAATCCAAGCAAGGAACCCCCCGATACACTACTCATTGACAATGTTGGTCGTAGAGATCCATTATGCCCTTGGTATACCACACATTTACCATCAACTGCCTATTCGGGATAGCTATCTCTAATTACCCAAATAAGATATCACATTCACCTATGGGATATATAACATTACTCTAGTTATATATAATATAATCATTCATTCCTATAACCATGTACACATACCACACATAATGCACACTTTAGAATGCTCATAACATATACATTTATAGGACATAAAAATACTTCACAATGCTATCATCTTCCAGGAATTACTCACTTTATCTCGAGTTACCATATATCGGATTATTATCACACCGAGATGGTAATAAAACAAATCACAACGTATGGCAAGCGATCATAGTTCTAAACCTGCAGGTGAGAACGAATCATACCCAATACTTCTCACCCAAGAATAAAATCACACAAATAATAATGGAAGACTATTGAAATACCCCATATTTTTTAGGATTTAAATAATTACGAGATTAATTATTATAGGCATTTTAAAAACTTAGCTCATAAGGTATCGGATCTCTTGAAAGACTACGCTAGGGTTACTATCCCGAGGGTTTGCATGGCTTCTACCCTAGTTCCTGCCATTCTTCCTCCTTCTCCTAAACCTCCTGACCCCTCTAACCTATGGAAACGATCATTTCCTAGTGTTCTAGCTTTTACTTCTCCTGCTGAGCCTATTTTGAAAATTCCATCAACTTATAAAGGAGCCCTTGCTATTATATTCTCTAACGAGGATATCAAATCATTGGCAAAACCTTTCAAATATGCCATTATTGGTAAGTTCTCACATGGTCGACCTTCTATGGAGTTTATTTGCAAAACCTTTCTTTCATTCTCTTTGAAAACTGCGTACAATATTGGTTTGCTAGATTCCAAACATGTGTTTATTAGATTGAACAGTTAGGAAGATTTCGTAAGGTTATTGTCTAAAGAGCAATGGTATATAGGTAAATCACCTATGAGAACTTTCAAATGGCCACCAACTTTCAGACCTGGTGCTGAAAGCCCCGTTACTCTTGTTTGGATTAACTTTCCAAACCTCCCTATATATTTCTTTGATAATTCCCCTCTCTATTCTATTTCTCAATTAATTGGGAAACCTCTAAAACTTTATGCCTCAACTATTTCAATGACCAGACCCAGTCTTGCTCTTGTTTGTGTGGAAGTTGACCTCTCAAAAGAATTAATTGATAGAGTTTGGATTGGCACGGGTGACAATGGTTTCTGGCAAGAAGTTTCGTATGAAAATTGCCCAAGTTATTGTTCATATTGTTCAAATAAAGGTTATGATATTGATGATTGTATGTTCAAGAATGCAGCAACGAAGAAGATCACAAAAGAAGCTCCTCCTCCTAAAGTCAATAGAGAATGGAAAATCAAAGTAGATCATGAAACTCCACGAGAAGAAAAGAAAATTCCTAAACTTGTGAAAACTCATTAGGTTAACACAAATCAGGAATTACAGCCTCTTACGGCATCTGATATGGTGGACACTCAAGAGCCATTCCTTCCTTATTAATTACAACCTACTAATCAAGCCTTACAAGTTCACACTGAAAAAGTTATCATCTCTGATGCTGCTACTGATGTAATCAGTAATGTTTATAAGAGGGATACTGACATCTCTCTCAAAGTTATTCATCCAGCACATGATAAAGATTATGCATTAGATTCTGATATTAAAGTGAAAGATCATCTCCCTAGTCAAGAATAATTGTCTTCTTTTGCCAAACAATTGGATGCAAAATAGAAGTCTTATCAGGAGGCCAAGGCAATAAGCAAGAAGAAGCCTGATCCTCTCCCTTCTCCCCCAGCTACTGGTTTTATTTTTCTTCCTAAGGTAAAAGCAAAACATTATCCTATGTTTAGAAGAATCACCAGGTCATCTATGAATATCAACACTTTAACTTCATCCCCACTTTGTAAATGATAAATTTTATTTTTTAGAATATTATAGTTGTGTCCAATAAACCCTCTATTAGAAGAATGAAAAAGTTGATCAGATTGTATAATCTTTCTGACTTTGCTTTACTTGAACCTAAGCTTGAATCAGCTGTCATTGAAAGGTTTAGATTCAAATGGAATTTTGAAGGATGTGTTTCTAATACTTCATCCAAAATTTGGTTTTTTTAGAGACATGGGCTTTCAATAGATACTATCTCGAATGATGATCAGTCCCTCACAGTGAAAATTAAAGATCCAAGCTTTGTTTCTCCTATTTTCATAACTGTTGTTTATGCTAAATTCTCTAGAGCAGATAGAATGGTTTTATGGGATTCTTTGTAGCATACTTCTGGTTTGGTGTGGAATCACCCCCATATCATTATGAGGGATTTTAATGTGGTTACTGCTCAATCTGAAAAGGATGGGGGTAATTCAATTGATTTTCATTCCACGCAAGACTTTGATGATAGCATTATATCTTGTGGCATGATTGATCTTGGTTATTCTGGTTCTTAATTAACCTGGTGTATTAATAGAGAAGAAGAAGGAGCTATTTTTGCTAGGCTGGATAGGGCATTGGCTAGTCAAAACGGAATGAAATTTTCCCCTCCACATGGGTCCAACACCTAAATCACAACTGTTTTGATCACTCCCCCATCCTGATTTCTATTAAATCTGAGTCGGACTCATTTCCAAATCCATTTAAGTTTCAAAAAATGTGGCCTTCTCACCATGATTTTCAGGCAGTGGTTAATCTGTCTTGGCACTCCCCTTTGTAGGCATCTCCTATGAAACTTTTCTCTCAAAACCTTAAGAGGCTCAAAGGTGATCTTAAGTCCTGAAATAAAGACACGTTTAAGGATATTTTTCAGAATGTTAAGAACCTTGAAGATTCTCTGATTGCTAATGAGATAAGTTTGATCAATCCCCTATTACAGATAATAGAATGGCGATGAATGCTACCAAGGAAAACTAAATCAAGCTCTAAAAGTTAAAGAAATATATTGGAAACAGAAATCTAATGTCAAATGGCTAAAGTAAGGGGATCTTAATACTAAATTTTTCCATAACACGGTCAAATACAGAAGGAAAAGACTTGGTACAAACAAAATTCTTAATTCTGATCAGCAGTGGCTTCTATCTCAAAAAGATATTGAATCTGAATTTGTCTCTCATTTTCAAAATCTTCTTTCTCATGAGCGTACATCTCCCATACATGATATGCTTGATGTAATCCCAAACATTATTACATGCGATTTCAATGAGTCCCTCACATCATATCCTTCTGAGCTAGAAATTTTTGATGCCATTAAGAGTTTGAATGCTGATGCACTCCCTGATCCTGATAGATTCAGTGGTTGTTTTTATCTTTCATGTTGGGATAAAATTAAAGTTGATCTCATTAAAGCCATAAACTCTTTCTTTGCAGGTGGCCAAATTCCCTTGAGTTAGTCATCTAATTTAATTTCCCTCATTCCCAAAACTTATCATCCTTACTCATGCTCTAATTTTAGACTTATTAGCCTATCCATCTTCTGTTTCAGAATCATCTCCAAAATCCTAAATTCTATACTTACACCCATTCTTCCAACCATCATTTCCCCTAATCAATGTGGTTTCATTCAAGGTATAAGCATCACTAAAAATGTTATTTTGGCCCAAGAGTTAACTGTTGATCTGGAAAAAAAATCTCATTGTTCTAATCTCATTCTCAAACATAATATGGAGCGAGCTTATGATCGTGTTTCTTGGATGTTTATCCTCTCTGTGTTAAGACAATTTAGTTTTAATGAATGCTTTATTGATATGATATGGAGGCTCTTATCTAATAATTGGTTCTCAGTGATTGTGAATGGTGGGGTCACTGGATTTTTCAAGTCTTCAAGAGGTCTCAAACAAGGGGATCCACTATCCCCAAATTTATTCATTATTGTTGCTGAAGTTCTATATAGAGGCCTTGACAAGCTTTTTCTGACAATGTGATCTATCCATATAAACAAGCTATAGGTTCTCCTCTTATCTCACATTTATCATATGCAGGTGATATTATCATTTTTACAAATGGCTGTAAGAGAAGCACTCAAAAATTAATGAAATTTCTGTAAGAGTATGAAGATGTTTCAGGTCAGAAGATTAATATGCTCAAAAGTTCTTTCACAACTGGGAAACATACATCTATAGACAGAAGGAATGCCATCTCATCCAATCTAGGCCTGGAGTTCAAGCTTTTACCCTTAAAATATCTTGGTTGTCCTCTTTACAAAGGTAGAATGAAATTATGTTATTTTACTGACTTACTTGATAAAATCAGACAGAAGGTGACAGGATGGAAGCTAAAATATTTATCTCCGGGAGGAAATCTTATATTGATTAATCATGTTCTAGCTTCTATTCCAATTCACATAGTGGCTACTCTACATCCTCCAAAAACCATAATCAGAAGAATTGAAGCGATCTTTACAAATTTTCCTTGGGGATTTTCTCAAGAGGATAAAGCTAAATACCATTGGACTTATTGGAAAGAAATTAGTCAACCTTTTGATCAAGGAGGTCTAAACGTTAGAAACATGGCTACCATCATTCATGCTGCCAACTTAAAGATATGTTGGTCTCTTTATTCTTCTAAAAGTCTTTGGGCCTCTTTCATAAATCACAAATATAACTCTTCTTTTCTCTCTTCTACTAATGGTTCTCATGCCATTAAGAGAATTAGATATGTATTCAGCATCTTTCAGTATATCACCACTAAAGATGGGGACAATTACATCTGGTCAATAACTTCTGATGGTAATTTTTCTTTCACATCTACTTACTTGTCCAGTATACCTCAAAATCCCTCCTCTATGGTTTGGAAATTCATTTGGTTATCTTATTGCCCTATTAAAATCTCCATTTTCACTTGGAAGTTGCTGCACCAAGCCATTCCCCATGACTCCCAACTTCAAAAACTTAATATTAAGTTAGCCTCTATATGCAGATGTTGTAATGATCATGAAGAAAATATCAGTCACACCATCCTAAAGGGTCATTTTGCCTCTCAAGTGTGGAACTTTTTTGGAAAGTTATTTGGTCTGAAGTTAAATTTCCACTCTTGTCAATCTATGCTCATCTCTTGATGGATCAAAAAATTCAACTCCCATATCCAATTCCTCATTCACCACCTTCCTATAATCATTTTATGGGAAATTTGGCTTGGCATAAATAGATGCTTTTATGATGGCATTGAAATGAATGATCAGACTGTTATATCAAATACTATTTATCTAATAATTTCTTTGGCAGTAGATAAACAGATTTCTAGCAATGTCTCTCAAGATGATCTTTATATTGTGTCTCTTTTCTGTTTGAAAATCCATAGGAAACCATCTTCCTTTTTATCTATATCTTGGGAAAAGCCTCCTCAAAATTTACTTAAATTAAATGTGGATGGTTCTTCCAAAGGCAATCCAGGAGAAAGTGGATGTGGAGGTATCCTTAGAAATCATAAAGGAGAATTTATATCTGATTTTTCTTCTTTCTTGGGATATCAAACTAGCCTATTTGCTGAAGTTGAAGGACTAAAAGAAAGCCTTGATTTATGCCTAATGCTGAACATCAAAGATATCATCATTGAAACTGAATCCAAATCTCTTCTCCATATGTTGTAAAAGATATGGAAATCTCCTTGGAAGCTAAAAAAGTCCATTGAATACTGCTCTTTGATTATGTCAACACATCAGTTCCAGATTCGGCATGTCTATATACAGGGTAACAATGTTGTTGATAGTCTTATAAATATAGCTTCTTCTAACTCAAGTTTTGCATCTTACACCTCTTTCAACCAGTTGCCTAGAATCACAAAGGGATGATTTAAAATTGATAATATTGGTTTGCCATCAATCAGATAATTTTCCTAGATCTATGGATTGTGTTATCATAGTTTGTTTCTGCACTACTTTTTCTTTGCATTGGGCCCTTCAAAGATCTCCTCTCTTTATTTTTCTTCAAAACATTTATGCCACCTAGGAGAGACTTTGTCTACTACATTAATCAAATCTCGGGGGTTTTAACCCTTTTCCTTAAAAAAAGATTAATTATTATAGTGGGATTAATTGAATTAAAATGTGAGAATTTAATTGTTAATTAATCCGGATTTAAAAATAATATTAACTAGCGTGCCAAGGGTTAATACTTATTGATTTAATATTACTGTGTGATATTTAATATGGAACTATACACTTTGATAAATTGTCGAGAGTGAATAATACGACAGTTTGGTAAATTAAGTCTGACATGCGTGTGAGTCGTGCCGAGACTAATTGATTAGGATAAAAAGAATAATTATTTTTTGGTAACTCGTATGGTCATTTCGAGTGCGTCGTTGAGTCCGGAAGGGTCGAGATAGTCAGAATAGTATACCCGAGTGTTTAGTTTGGGTCCCAGAATAATTTTAGGCCTGACCGGCGCCCCGAGAGGACATTATGGTAAATTATATTTTTTGGTTTAATTAATGGACAAAAATTGGGAGTTATTTTATTAGCGAAGAAAAGTCAATTAGGGTTGAGAGACACAGAAAGTAAATAAAGGCCACAAAGGATGTGAGGGAGAACCAATTTCCAAGAGGGAAGGCCAAATTAACACTACCTTGTACAACCGTGACCACCAACGTGTAGATCGAGAAGAGAGAAATGAGTCTATACCAACATCACTAAAGGATTCAGACCTTCTACTTAAGGCAAGTGTTTATTACTTGCTCTCTTTTAGTAATAATCATACTCATGTTAGAGTAGGTGAGATTCATCATGATTTACATGTTAATTGGGTGAAAATTTGAGGATTAAATGATGATTAAAGGTTGGGTTAATTAGTTGTTAATATTCCTTCATGTATGTAGAGGATTAATTACGAAATTAAAGCATATATTGATGAACGAATCTGGGTTGATTAGGTTCTTTAATTAAAATTTTGGAAACTAGGGTTCATGCAAATTAATTTGGGGATTGTACATAATTACAATGATTAATGACGAATTAATGATCCTAGGATGTTAGGAATGATTTATAATCTGTTATGTGTTGATGGGTATTGATGATGAGGCGTTGGGTGTTGAATCTTAGAGGTTTTTAGGTTAAAAAATGGTAGAAAACGCTGAAATTTGGTGAAGAAAACAAAATAGTAGGTCTCGCTCGAAGTCGCGCGACGTGGTTCAAACAGGATTGGCATCTCATGCAAAGTCGCTCGAGCGACACGTGGTAGTCGTTCAAACAACATTGCCATCTCGTTCGAGCGACAGGGTGAATTTCAGAGAATTTTCTTAGAGTCCAAATTTTGAGTTTACCGATTTATTGGAGTGAGATAAACTACCCGATAGTAAACTTAAACAAACCAGAATTTCGAGAAAGTATGTGAGAATAAATGCTTCACTTATTTTGGTATAGAGAGAATGTACCTTGGATATTAGGAGAGAGATAGTAATCTAAATATTTATACTATACGTAGTATTGAGGTTAAAATACATATGAGAAGTATATATGTAGGTTGGAGAAACACCTATAAATTTTAATAGCATGTGTGTATGCCTATTATGTGATATTATTGTTAAGAGCACTAATGGGTGATAACCCAGGGGTGCAAGAATATTACTATTAGGTGCACTAATGAATGATAACTCGGGGGTGCAAGGATTCTATCGTTAAGTGTACTAATGGGTGATAACCCGGGGGTACAAGAATATTATTATAAGTGTATTAATGGATGATAACCCGAGGGTACAAGAGTAATTTTATAAGTGCACTAATGGGTGGTAACTCGGGGGTGCAGTATTATTATGGTTAGGTGCGCTAATATGTCTTAGCCCCAGGGTGCATTATTAGTATATATAGGGAAGATGTGACTATATGTATATATACATAAACTTGTGAATCATTCTACTGTGTATGGTTATATGGTTAGTAGAGATGAAAATGTTGATATATAAAATAAATCTTAAAGAGTATAATAGATTTATTATCAAAACGAGAAAACATGTTAATTAGCTGTTCTACATAGGCTAATTCGAAAGCGTATTGTATGGGCGATACCAGTATAATACTAGTGGGTATAGATACTATCAGAACGACTGCAGACTAGTTAAACTGGGTGGTATAACTAGGGAGGAAATTAGATGTACGTTAGGCGTGCACAATATATGAGAGGTGAGAAGCTCATGTGAGAGTTCGATAACTAACATACGTATAAGACTTGTTTTAAGAACCAGTTTTAAATACTTGCTAAATCATTTTTAAACCTCGCGCCCTGACCCGTTTATTGCATCTCTTCTCTCTTTTGCTATATATATATTATACTAGGTGGTCAGCCGCAGGGGTACCAGAATTAGAGATTGGATTGTCAGACGTGCTACAGCTATTGTGGAAGCTGTAGGTCCTTGCAGTACACGCATCTATCATTTCCATTAAGTTTTCATTTATACTTCCTATTTAGGGCATGTGTCGCCCGCCTCTAGTCTTTTATCGGAGATATTGTATTTAGTTTATTTTATGGTTTGGAGTTTTGAACTGGTAGGTTATACCCTGTCTTATTTAATTTTGTATTTAATTCTTGTCCAGTACTTGTTATATTCCTATGTATGGTGAATGGTTTATAATTTATACTTGGAATGTTTTAGTTAAATGGTTTTTTTAAAAGGGGAAAATGTTTTGAGACAGCGCTTAATTGTATTATGGGTGATTAACATGGATTATATTGTTTTCGACAGTGATGCTAAGAATGAACCAATCGTATATCCTATTTTAAATTGGTAAAGGAGTGATCACCCTAAATTTAATTGGGCGGGGGGTCACAACTCTGACCTGGGGACTGTACGCACCCTACTCCTCAATCCAGGGACCTCACCCACATCGCGCAAGCTCCCATAATAGCATGTGCTGGGTATGCTCACAAAATAAGTATATATATCATTCACACTACAAATATATATACACACAATCACATCATATGTACAAACCATCACACAAGGTTTATGCATTTACACCATATACACACCCATTTAAATATATCTCTCTATATATATCTACATACTATCTCCCATCCATATGTATAAGGGAAATGAATTTAGCTTCATATATATATATATATATATATATAACCCTCATTATACTAACTTTCGCTATAACGCATACCTTCCCAATGCATTTCAAACAATGTTGTCTATTACTTGAAACTTACTCATCCATTACCTATTATAGGAATTGTCTCTAAATTAAATCCTTATTCACACACCATCTATATCCGTATGCATGTCGGTATACCATAATTATCCCTTCTATAGGTATGCACATAAATAATAGTCGGTAAACCTCGAGCTCAATCTTAAATTCAATTCATGATCCTATCACACATTGGAATACTTATCCTGAATCACCCATAGATGTACAGTAGTTATTCCGACTCTAAGTATGAACACAACTTATTCTAATTGAATATGCGTTCTATTATCCTCAATTTAAACTATGGTTCAGTTACTTATGTGAACCCTTAATGATACCGCAATTCAAATTAAATTCCTAAGCTATCATCACTAAGGATGTATAACCTCTCTCTCATTGGTCTCCCTCAATCATATATAGACAAAGTCGTATCGCTAGAAGGATTCAATACAAAAGTCGGCATACACATTTCACGTCCTACCTTCACAACTTCCTCAAAGAATCCTCAACCTTACATCATAGATTAACTCACCTCTAATCTCTAAATAGGACTCCCATCCCTAATGAGATTCCCCACTACACCGATGCAACAACTCCAATGCATATGTATATTTATATCCCAACATTTCTCGATATGTCCCCACGATCACATCAGATGAGAAACCCCCAATAAGTCTCCCAAAATGTGCCTCTCGCATCATATATGAATGTTCCAAATTAGGAAACCCAATCGAAATGGAGTGAAACTCACTCTAAAAAAATTGCTCAAAACAACCCTATTTTCGAATCGATTTGGCCCCTCTGAATTGATTCGGTCCTAACAACGAATCGATTCAGCCCAAAGGGACCTGTAAGCATGCTATATACCGAATCGATTCGCAAGGGGCGACTCGATTTCTGCCCTAAATACCTGCAGATTATGCAACATGGCGAATTGATTCGTAAGGGGGGAATCGATTCGTCCTGTTCAGCAAGTTACGAAATGGGTTATTTTCTCCAAGACCCAAAATTTCCAAAACCCAATTTATACAACTTCTAATCATTAATCCTTAACCAATCATGTTTCTGTGTCCATCCCCCGATCCTCGCGGTGGGAGGTACGGATGAAGAGCGGGCATCTTCAACGTCAAGAGGATCTTGGTCCCGCGCATCCCTATCGGGAGCGCTTCGGCCGGCGTCGGTGATGAGGTGAAAAATGTAGAGAAATGGAGTCGCTAGTATATTTTACTCAAAATAGACAAAAGAAAAATGGGAGTCATCCTGAAGGACAGCATCCAAAGACATACTGATACATACGAAACCAAAATGATTCGAAAAGGGTTTGGAGTCTAAGTTACGAAATGGGAAGGTATTATGCACCCATTCTGCCCTTACGGTCTCTCATGGGTTATTGTTATTTTCCTTTATTTCCCCGTCATATGTGTGCATGTGTATATGTAGTGGAGATAGGAATCATCGACTTGTATCATAGAAGAGATAAAGCGAGTCATCCATAAGAATGTTCTTAAAAGTAATATTAGAAAATAGGATTTACGCGATTATCCTAATGTTGATCGTTATTATGGAACGATAACACATATGGAATAATACGCCACTAAAATATACGTATATGTAAATATATAGAATCTAAGAGAGTTAAGTTTAAATAATATAGAAAAATAGGAAAAAGGTAGGAAAAGGACTCGAGTCTCGGGTTTTACCCCGAGATGCCTACGTAGCCTATATTGGAATCAAAGCCCACGTAGTCTGTATGCAAAACGAGGGGTGGGATTTATCCCATAAATCCAATCGAGGACTTCTCTTATGTGTGTGTGTTGTGTAAAAAAGTGTTTTAGTTGTAAAAAAAGTAAGAGAATTCCCGTTAGAATTTATGAGCAACCCCTCTTTTTCTTTTTTTTGGGTTTTATTTATATGAAAATAAGAGATGTGAAATAATACTAGATAAAAATTATATTAGGGTATGTGAGATGAGAGAATAAAAGTGCTAAGTAATAAAACAAATTGATGCAAATTTACGAGAATTTAAATTGAGAGTTGAGAAAGTTGGACCTTCTTGAAGATCTTGAGCTTGATTTTGGATGTTGGATAGAAACCCTTGAACTTGGGTGATGAAGGAGGGTATTTAATTCACCAAGTTTGATGAAAAAGGTGATTAAAGGTGAAGGTTAGAAAGGGATTTGGATGTTGAAATCACACTGACTTCGAGAGGGTTTTTTTGACCTTGCTGAGAGTTATGGATTTCATATCTTGGATCCCCTGGAATGAGGTTAGGCCCTCCTCTTTATAGGCCCATGGCATTGCCGATCGTCATAGCCCTGGTCCTGCCAATCGGTGGGTGTGTTTAGGTGCACTGCTGATAGGCAGGGTTTGGAGCCTACCGTTTGGCAGTCTCTTTCAGGTTCCTTCGGAAAATTAGTCGTAGAGCGCAAACTATTGATCCGAATTGTGCATGAGAAAACCATTGGAAAGTTACTTCAGAGACATTCGAAAGTCTTTTAGACTGCTCCCGGGTCCGGGAGTTTACTTTGGGTCAATTGTGACTCGGAAGCGTTCGTCGGTCCTTTGGACGGGGCATCATCGAACGCAAACAGATCGTTCGTCAGCATGGTAAGTCAGAATTGTGCACGAGGTGGACCATTAGAAATGTTAGGAGATTTACTTATACATTCCAAAGAGCTTGACTAGGTTTGGGTTGTTGACTTGGTCAATCAGGGCCTAGAAGCTCTCGATGACCTTTCGGAGTAAAATGGATCGTTTATTCGTACCGTAAATCAGAATCGCGCACGGGGTGGATCATTGGAAAGGGGTTTCAGTGCCCTTAGAAGATACATTCAGTCTCGGTCGGGCTGAAGAGTGAACTTTGGTCAAATGGATCCTGGGAGCGTTCGATGACCTCTTAATCAAGTTCGGGGGGGAAAATGGGTCGTTCGTTCGCACCGTAAGTCAGAATCGTGCACGAGATGGACCGTTGGAAAGGGATTTCAGTGATCTTAGAATATTCATTTAGTCTCAGTCGAGCTGAAGAGTTTGACTTATGGTCAAATGGAGCCTGGGAGTTCCCGATGGCCTTTAGGTCAGTACTCGAGGTATGACTTAGGTTTGTAGTGATTTAGAGCGGTGCTAGGGACCTAAGGAGAGGTTAGGGGGTGCTAGAATGGGGTGTCTACAAAGCCCCTCGATGGGTGAGTTTGGAACAAACGATAGCCATAGAATAGACACCACATGATGCCTTTGAAAGAAGATGACCAAGAGGGTCGAGGCCGATTCTAAGGACCTGGGGATGAGGATCATCAATTATGTGAGTCGAAGACAATTCTGAGGGATTAGGGATGAGGGTGATCGATTCTGTGGGTCAAAGCCAATTCTGAGGGCTTAAGGATGAGAGTGACCATTTATGCGGGTCGAAGCCAATTCTAAGGGCTGAGGGTGACCAATTCTACGGGTCGAAGCCAATTCCGAGGGCTTAAATTATGATGACCATTTATGCACGTCTAAGCTAATTCTGAGGGCTTAAATTGTGATGACCAATTCTGCGGGCTGAAGTTGTGATGACCATTTATACAGGTCTTAAGTTGAGATGACCAATTCTGCAAGTTGAAGCCAATTCTGTGAGCTTAAATTGTGATGACCATTTCTGCGGATCAAAGCCAATTCTGAGGGCTTAAGTTGAGATGACCAGTTCTGCAGGTCAAAGCCAGTTCTACGGGCTTAAGTTGTGATGACCAATTATGCGAGTCGAAGCCAATTCTGAGGGCTTAAGTTGAGATGACCAATTATGCGGGTCGAAGCCAATTCTGAGGGCTTAAGTTGAGATGACCAATTCTGCGCATCGAAGCCAATTATGAGGGCTTAATTTGAGATAACCAATTCTGCGGGTCGAAGCCAATTCTGTGGGCTTAAATTGTGATGACCATTTCTGCTGGTTTTAAGTTGAGATGACTAATTTTGTGGGCTTAAATTGTGATGGACATTTATGCGGGTCGAAGCCAATTCTGAGGGCTTAAGTTGAGATGACCAATTCTGCGGGTCGAAGCTAATTCTTCGGGATTAAGTAGTAATGACCAATTATACGGGTCGAAGCCAATTTTGAGGGCTTAAAGTTAAGATGGCCAATTCTGCGGGTCAAAGCCAATTCAGAGGGCTTAAGTTGAGATGTTCTCGAGGAATTCTACGGGGAAAATCACCTTGTGATTTTGATTTGCACTGGGGAGATGATTGTTGGGGAAACTTTTGTATCTTTTGGAGACTTTGTGAGGTAATAGCCATTTTGATCTGTAAATTCCACTGAGGAAGCGATTAGGTGGTCCATGGTTTAGACACTTTGCTCGGGGAGACTTGAGACCTTAGGAGATGATCCTGAAGTTTGGGATGCTTTAGGGGGTCCTCCGGGGATGTCATTGGGAGGAGATTCACTTGGATTTGGAGAGTTTCACTGGGGAAATAGGGGTTCTGCTTGAGGGAGTGAGAAATTTTCTTGGTGAAAATGTTCTAAATCCTTTCTGGTATTTTTAGGATTTTTTTGAGGAATTTTCAAGGTTTTCTGGTATTTTTGGGGAATTTTTGTACGAAAATTTAAGGAAGGTGCCGGTCAACATGGTGTGGAGGATGCCATTCGGCAGTGGCACATAATTTTGGACTACCTCAAGAAGGTAAAGGGTCAGTGCTGATCGGTAGGTTTGGGGCTAGTGCCGATCTGTATGACCCTTAGCATCCTATAAAAAGGGGCAGGTTCCCTTTATTTTTCACAGCTTCTTACCTTCTCTCTCTATAATTTTCTTCTACAAATCATTCTAACATTTGGCAATCTAAAAAATGGCCGCTTTTGTGAGCACTGCAGTACATCGGGAGTGGTTGGTTGTTGACAACTGGACGAACGTGGAATGGAGGGCCAGGACGCCTCTTGCTTTGGGAAGCGAGAACTCTTTTGATACATTCGATCCGGTTATGGATGAGTGGACCTTACTGCAGGAGTCTTCGTGTCATTGCTCTTTGAGGGTGGTGAACCCTGGTTGTTATGTAAGTAAAATGACCTTTGGCATTCCCCTTTTGTGTGATTTCCTTTTTTCTTGGATTTTTGACAAGGTTTTTCTTTGTCGAAAATTCTTTCCCGCGGGACGATGGGGCTTAATGATGTCTGGGAGCATCTTTCACCTGTGGTGCGTTGGGTTATATCATCAGCCGACTTTGGTAGGCTGGCGTCTGTGCTGGATGAGACGCCTCGTTCGACGGCGGTCATATGCGCTCTGGGGGAGAGGTGGTGGGACACCACCCACACCTGCCATTTTGGTTTCTGGGAGATGACTGTAACTCCCAGAGACGTGCAGCAGCTTCTGGGGTTGGATTACGATAGATAGCAGATAGAGGTGGATTGCTCTTTGCAGGTGAGGCCGGAGGCGGTGCGAGTGGCGCTAGGTGACGTGGGGAGGATAGTGTCAGGGACTCCATCTGTCTGTCCCTGCTGAGGGATGTTTTGGTGGGCACGGTGATTGATATGGAAGAGGGGCTGCAGGTGAGACAGATGGCCCGGTTGTTTATTTTGCTGGTGTTGGGGGGTATTTGGTGGCGTCGAGCGGCGACGTTGTCCACTTATGATTTTTGCCATATTTGAGGATATTTTCGAACATCCCTCTCTATGATTGGGGGAGCCTGACTTTGGCAACTCTTTATTTTTCTCTCGATGCATTCAGCTGGTGCTGCTGGCAGTCTTTTACTGGAGCCACGTATCTTCTTGAGGTATTCTTTAATTTGCGCATTTTCCCTTCATGCATTCATATTTTCCTTATGCGTCTCTTTTTTATTATGGATTTTTATCTTTGGTATACGTGGTTCTATGAGGTGATTGGGTGTTATACCCACCTTATCGCTTTGAAGGACGAGACCATTGGGGATTTTTGCCAGTTGTATCGATGGCGCAAGG
This sequence comes from Sambucus nigra, assembly GCA_949130495.1. Classification (NCBI taxonomy): domain Eukaryota; kingdom Viridiplantae; phylum Streptophyta; class Magnoliopsida; order Dipsacales; family Adoxaceae; genus Sambucus; species Sambucus nigra. The sequence goes on along the minus strand of OX422213.1, from coordinate 162,918,781 downwards.
CCAATCGACAGTCGAGGAGGTCTCTCTCTAGAGGTGGTGCGTCAAGTCTTGAATGGCCTGACCAGTGATATGGTAAGGATTTTTTCTTCTTCAGTCCTGGTCTTTGTGTGCTCTAATTCTGTGATGACTTATATCTACTAGGGATTTTTTAGGTGACTTTTTAGCCTTGGGGGATGACCGTTTAGGACACGGGGTTGACGAGAGTGAATGCATAGATGAGGCATTTGCTGACGCATGATTTTGAACACTTTTGGTATCTCAGGGAGAGGGTGGTTCGGTGGATTGCTGAGGAGGAGGCGGTGGTGCCACCTGCGAGGCCCCCTATGTCTATGAGGCAGGAGTGGCTGCTGTCATAGGATGCGATAATCGCGATGATGATTGGTGAGCCCTATCTGCTGTATACCGATACGGCTGTGCCATATGATTATATGAACTTTATGACGAGTTGGCTGATGGGGCCCAGCATATATGATGCACTGCCTTTCCCTCCTGCGACTTCGAGTCGGCCAGTGGGGTCCTCCCACAGCGGTGGAGGTCCGTCAACATCTGCGACGGGGGTGACTTCGGAGGTCCCCTTTGTGCGGTTGCATACTCCTTCGTACAACATCCGGCGGGCTGATGGAGGGATAGTTCCTATGTTGCATCATCCTCATGCGATGAACCCGGAGGAGTTAGGCTTGACAGAGAGGGTTCTTCATCCTTTGGTATCTCTTTCTATTCTTCTCTTTTCCTTCTTTTTGGTTTCTTTTGATCTTTTATGCTTGATACTGATCTTGCCTTTTCTTGCAGCAAGTTCGGGTGTCCAAAACTTGGCTGAGGGACATTAGGGATTTGATATCTTTGGTGACTACCCACATTCAGGACGCGGTTCTTGTTCCTTCTTGCTTGGTGTCATCTGCCTCATTAGAGGAGGAGTCTAGTTTGGGTAACAGTGGTACGTCGTCCCACCGTAGGGGAAAGAGAGCGCGTCGCAGGGGTGGAAGCTCTTAAGAGAGAGAGGTGAAGGGTAGGTGAGAGAGAGAGAGAATGTGGGTTCGGACTGAGTCCCGTTATTTTTGTTTTTCTTTCCTGCAAGATTGATGTAACACTGAGAAATATCTATGCAATGCAATGGAGTTTTTTATTATCTTTTGTTAATGATGAATGCACATGCGCTTTTTACTTTGTTGCTGAGACCGTAAAATATTTTTGGAATTTTTAAAAGAAAATTTTATTTAAAATGAGAATTTATATAAACATGGAGAGTGGATTTTTGAAATTCTGTTGAGAATATCAATTTATTTCTAATGAGTTTTCTGAATTTGACAAAAGAAGGAAAAGGAAAATTTCTAAAAATAGGGGATTGCCGATCGGCAAGCGCCTTGTCCTCCCTATCGGCAGGTCAGTCCAGTCTAATCAATCAAAGCTTTGATTGGTACCCTCTTCAGCCTTTAGTACCTTGTGGGGCAGAATTTCCTTCGATTTCTGTAGGGGTTATGTCTTTTGTGAGGGTTTCCAAGTATAAAAAGGGGTAAGGGTGGAGTGTTTTCATCACACCTTCACATCCAAACTTTCTTACTCTATGAGATGTTTCTCCCTGGTAGTGTTGAGTTTGACAACTACCTCGAGACGTTAGAGGCAATGTGCTCCTAAAAAGTAGACTCTGATGCTCTCAACATGCGTCGAGTCTCTTTATGGCGTAATCATCCCATAGAGTGGAATATGCTGATGGCGGCGGTACAATTTTGGTACCTCGAAGACCATGTATTCCGCTTTGGCTTGGAAGAAGTCTGTCCGACTTATGAGAAATTTTCTGTCATGTTGGGAGTAAATCCTATTGTGGCGGTAGCTATGCCTGAATTTTCTCGGTCTTACCAAGAGATTTTGGATGGACTTCTCTGTGTCTCGCTCTCGGTGGGTAGATTCTTGATCACTAGAAGAATGATTTTCGACGGTCTTGCGGTCTGTGTATTTACAGAAGGTTGGTGATGCTGGATATGCCGGAGCCATCGTTGTGGGCTTGGTTTCAAAATTGATGCTGGTGATTGAGGAGCTGCTGGTGGACCCACAACTTGCATTTATTACTTCATAGATGTCCTACCGTCATAATCCTACGGTGGTGATACTGGTGGAGACTTTGAATGGCATGGATGCTTGGTGAGAAGGTCGTTCCTACTTTCTGAGGGGTAGCCCTGTGATGCTGTTTATGTGGCTGTCTAAAAGATTCCGTTTGGTGACTCCTCTGGAATATCCTTTATCGGTTGTACCCAACTTCTTTTCGTGCCATTTCATCAGTGTTGGTGATATCGAGAGCTGGGAGAACTAGTTTTTGGAGCATGGGGCTCTAAATCTGTACTGGTCAGTGCCTTGGTGGGGACAACTGCTGCCTATTCTCGAACTGGGAGAATACCCGTACGTTCGGCTGGTTGGTCTCAGACAGACCTCTTTCTATTTCCCTTGGTAGCTTCTGCACCAATTTGGCTAGGAGCATATTGGGCCACCTCGAACACTGAATTTCTTTCCGGTAGAAGATTTGACAGAGCGTCTGCGCATGCAGGTTAGCTCTTTATTGGAGATTCGACATCCGTCGACCCGCCCCTCTCAGTCTGTTGGGAGAGTTTGGTACATCCCTGGGGATTATATGAAGTGGTTGTGGAGAAGAGTAGTTAGCAAGATATTGGTAGTGGAGACTGGACAAAGGTGGCTTATTTTATCTGATACCATGGAGGGAGGTGTTGTAGTTTTTTTGAGGCTGGTTCGAGCTTATCGGTCCATGGAGCATCTACGGCACTCTATTCAGGCAGGGGAAGCTTGGGGACCCCAGGATGATGATGATGGAGCGAGCTCCTCTGGTAGCCCTCGGTAGGACTCCTGGGGAGTTGGTTTTGTAATGGGGAATAAATTTGGGAATTTATTTGGCTTTTTATGAAGGTAGGGGGAAGGGAGTCATCTGTTCCTTTCTTATGTAATTGCATTGTAATTCTTATTATTGAAATAAATAAGTTTTTGATCATCTAGTTGTGCCTTTTGATGAATTTTGTATTTTGAATTATCTATAACAATCGCTAATGCATGCATAATCCTTTTGTTCAAATATATGTTAGAATGGACTGTCGTTCTCGGAGATAAGAAAAGAATAGTTTTTTTGTAAAAAAGAAAGGGTCGTGCTCATGTAAGATGTATGATTTGCCTATGTACCTCTGGGGGTTTTGAAAGGTCTTAATTTTTTTTAGAATGGTTTTTGCAGAGGATCAGCCCACTTAGTTCTCAGTAGACGAAAATGAAGATTTTTTTTTAGAATAAAAGGGAGATGAGAAAAGTCGTAGCGCACCGAGATTTTGGACTAAGGGTAGAATTTCTTGAGACGGTCCAGTTTGACTGAACGATCTATCTCTTCTCTATATAAGTCGGTGAGCATGGTGGCACCACCGGACAAGATCTTTTTCACAGTGCATGGGCCGCTCCAAATGGGCTTGAATTTTCTTCTGGGGTCCAAGATGGGCTCTACTATCTCCTTGAGGGCTAAATCCCATTCTCGGACACCACGATCCTTGACTCTCTTATTAAATAACCGCGCTATGCGACGATGGTACCCTTATATGTGATACAATGCTTTTAATCTCCTTTCATCTAGGAGGGTCAACTCGTCAAGACGGCTTTGGTACCAGTCTTCTTCGCTGACCTTGCTTTCAAGCATGACGCATAACGAGGGTATTTCCAGCTCCACGGGTAGGACTGCTTCCATGCCATAGACTAGAGAGTAAAGGGTAGCCCCAGTAGAGGTTCGGATTGAGGTTCGGTAGCCCTAGAGGGCATATGGGATTCGATCGGACCAATCTTGATAGCTTTCGGTCATCTTACTGATGATGGCTTTGAGGTTTTTATTGGCGTCCTCGACTGCGCCATTGGTCTGAGGTCATTAGGGAGAAGATTTGTTTCTCTGAATCCTATACTCGTTGACCAATTCTGTGACTTCTTCCTCTAAATGCCACCCATTATCTAAAACCAACTCGTGCGGGACCCCATATCGACAGACGATGTTTTTCTTAATGAATTGGGCCACTTTCTTGGCATTCAGGATTATGTATGACTCGGCTTCAGCCCATTTGGTGAAGTAATCAATGGCAACTAGGATAAACTCATGCCCGTTGGAGGCCTTGGGTGTAACCTTCCCTATAATGTCGATGCTCCGGGTGGAGAACGGCCAGGGAGAAGTTATGTTGTACAGTTCACGCGAAGGCAGGTGTTGAAGGTTGGAAAATTATTGGCATTTGAAGCATCTTCGGACATAGGCGGTGCAATCCTAGATCATGGTGGTCCAATAGTAGCCTTATCGTATGATCTTCTTGGCAATCATGTGACCGTTCATGTGGGGCCCGCATTCCTCGATATGGATTCTCTACATTACCTCTTCAATGTCAGCCTCTACGATGCAGTGTAGATGGGTTCCATCGAAATCTCTCATGAACAGTACTTTATGACAAATGATGTACTTGGCGGCCAGTCTTCGGAGGGTTGCCCGATCTTTTTTATTATAACCCTCGGGATACTTATCATTCTTGAGAAGGTGACAGATATCATAATACCAGTAATTGGCTAGCTAGGGATCTTCTTTGGTGATGAGCTCAATGTAACAACCCGCTGAATTTTGGGATATTTTCAAAATATAGAAGAAAATAAAATTTTCAGATAAAATTATTTTTTATTGCTCAAATTTGTTGGTTATTATTTTTAAAGGCAAGAAATTCAAACAGTTTCGGAATTGGAATTAAAATGGAGTTTCAATTGAATTTTTATTATATAGAAGATTCCTCAAAACATAAAACTCTATAGCAAAAAAAAAATTAAAAATATTGAACGGTCCGGTTGAGTTGAATTTTTTTTGTAGCTTCCTTTCGTCTTCAACTGATTCTCTGTAAAATTTCATCCAATTCCAACGGTCCGATCGTTCGAAATAATTTTTTTAGTGTTTGTATCTGATTATAACTCTTTTCTTAATCAAACTCTTAATCCTTTATATATCAACTAATTCGTGGCTTGGCTTTTGAAATCACTTTTTCTCAAACTTCTCAACCAGAAGACCTCTCCAAACCTTTCATATACAAACCATAGCCCCAAACTTATTCAATATTTCAACCTTAGATTAGAAGGCTTATTTGGTGTTTTCTCGAGTTTGGGATAGAACGAGATTTGATTATTTTCGCGCGAAGAACGTGATGGTGTGAATATATTTTGAGGCTAAAATTATGTGATGATTCAGGTTGGTTCTTTTTGGTGGTTTAAGGTATGGGGTTTTACACAATATGCTCCTTAATCTCGCGAGTGTTTCTCCCTTTGGTTTCATGTGATTATTGACTCATATTTGAATTGTTAAATTCTTTTGGAAATCTGAAAATATTTGTTGAAATTTGATTTCGATTCATGTGGTATTCTATTTGGTGTTGAGCATGTTGTCATGAGATTTCAATATGGCACTGAAGTTGGGCACCCGTCAATATTCCTTTTTCCGAATATTCTAAACAAATGCATAGGCGCGGTACGGTGGTGAGGCCTGGTGACCCGGTTAATGTGTTGTTGAGAAATTATATTGATATATTTGATATTGAGATTCACATTTAATTTGAATATTCGTATTCCTATTGTTATGTTTTATTCATCGCTAATATTTGTTGAGCAGCTATCCTGTCGTATTGTGTACTTCCCCATATTTTCTTTTAGTGGCAGGTTAGCGCGAATTTTTGGGCGCTTTGGATTTATTTTGGAGATGGATTTTAGCGTGGATTATTATCGGGAAGTATTTTTAATACAAGATGAGAAGAATTGTATTTATTTTGATGTATAGAGCATTTGGAGATTTAATTGTTTTCGAGATACTTAGATTGTTGTAATTATTTTGAGAGAATTGTTGTATTTATTTGAAGAGATTCAGATTAGTGGTTTCTTTTCTATATTGGGATTTAGATGCTCTATACCTTGTGATTTGTGGATGTAGTATAGTTTTATCGTAGTAGTGCTCCGTTCGCTCTCCCCGGGCGGGCGGGGTGTTACACTCAATGTGGTAGCAGTGGGTTGGTTTGTCTTGCTTTTGGATTAGGAGGGGGGTCATTGTTATTCCTTCGGGCATGTCGACCATGGAGGCTAGGGTAGCAAGGGCATCAGTTAGGTTATTTTTTGCTCGAGGTAGGTAGTGGAAGGTGATGTTTTAGAATTTAAAGGATAGTTTTTCTAAGTGGGCATGAAAGGGTTGGAGTTTCTCGTCCTTAACTTTCCATTTTCTAGGCACTTGACCAATGATGAGGGCAGAATCCCCGTAGACATCTAGGCATTAAATACCTTTCTTGATAGCAACCTTGAGGCCTACCATACATGCCTCGTATTCAATCATGTTGTTAGTGCGGGTAAAATTCAAGTTGATGGCGATGGGAGTGTGGGAGTCGTCTGGGGCGATCAGAAGTACCACAATGTCATATACTTTTTTGTTGGCAGTGTCGTCGAAGAACATTTTCCATCAAAGGTTATCTTGAGCAGTGTAGAGGATGTTTTCATCTGGGAATTTGGAGATCCAGTTGTCAGCCTCTTCCATGGGGTCAGGGCCGGTCTTAAGATTTAGCGAACCCTGTGAAAAAATAAAAAAAGGCCCTTGTTTATTTATTAACCTAAAAAAAAATTATTGCAAAATTTTTATAATTACAAAAAATATAATTTTACATCTTAATGTATATATTTTTATCCTTTCTAATAATTCCAAATTCTTCCATTTCACTTTTATGTTCATTAGCTAAGTCTTCATGTGTATTTTCGATTAAATTATGATGTTCTTTAACAATAAATTATCAAGAGCTCTCCTTCAAGATTGTGTCAAGTTTGTTCGTCTTTTTTTTTTCTTGATGCTTGGTTAGAAAACATTTCAATAAAAAATAAATGAAGAAAAATTACATACACACACAACAATCATCAAATAAAAGAAGTTGGAAAAATAACACCTGAGTTGAATCCTCAAAAGTCACGGAAGAAAGATAATTTTTACATTAATAATCTATTAATCAAATGAAAATTCAAGATTCATATTATATATCAAATGCATAACGGATTAAGAAATAAGTAAATAACTAGTGAAATACATTAATAATAGATATTATATGCAATCCAAACATATTTACCTTTGCCACAAAAAAGTACACAATCCTAAATTGTAGATTGTAGACAATTTGTCTTTGAGAAGATGTTGATCAGATTTTTTATGAAAAAGGTGAATATTAAACAGTTAGGTAAAAGATAGAAGTTAAAAAAATTAGATAGGGACACGTTAAGAGAGAGTTAGGGGGGGAGAAGTTATATTGGGAAGGTATATGAGAAGATGTGCCAGATTGTAAGGATTTTATTTTTAAATTTAAAATCATTTAATATATAGTGGGCAATTTACATAATTTTTCACTTTTCCAATAAAAGAGTCCTTTTGTGACCCCTTTTTTTGGTCGTGCATCACAGTTTTTCTATGCAGAATATGACCTATTTAACTCATGTTTGCAAAAAAAAGGCCCCTATCCTTTTCAACTGTTACAAATATCAGCTTGTTATGGGCCCCAACTGTAGAGACGAAATGAGTATCTAATTTCGGGGCCCTGTGCAGTTGCCTATGCAGCACTTGCCTACAGCCGGCTCTGCATGGGATAATCAGTGAGGTAGTCAAAGATGGCTCTTCCTTTTGTGGCTTTCTATGTGACGTACAAGATATCAAACTCGGCTAGGAGCATCAACCATCGATCCATTCGGCTAGATAAGGCGGTTTTCTCAAGTAGGTACTTGATGGGGTCTATTAAGGATACAAGCTTAATGGGGAAGGCAAGCATGTAGTATCGCAACTTTTGGGTGACCAGACAAGTGAGATACATGCCTTTTCCAAATCAGTGTAGTTGACTTCATACCCAACCAATTTGCGACTGGTGTAATAGATGGATCTTTCTTTGCAGGAATCTTCAAATCTAGCAAAGCCCTAGTTGTAGTGTCGGTTATGGTTAGGCATAGGAGCAAAGAGAGACCAGGCTGTGGTGGCATGAGTACCGGAGGTTGGGGTTAGATATTATTTGATTTGGTCAAAAGCTTCTTGGCAGACCTCGTTCTAAATCTTGGTTCAATCCTTTCGGAGGAGTTTGAAAATCGGTTCGCAGATGGAGGTTAGTTGGCTGATGAACCGACTGGTGTATTGCAATTTCTCAAGGAAATCACAGACTTCTTTCTCCGTTTAGGAAAGTGTCATCTCAATTATGGCTTTCAGTTTGGCAGGATTTGCTTCTATCCCCTTCTCACTGACCATGAATCCAAAGAGTTTTCCCTTTGTAACGCCGAAGACACATTTCTGTTGATTGAATCTCATCTGATATCGTTGCAGTCGTTCGAAGAACTTTCGGAGAGCGGGAACATGACCCTATCTAGTTTTGGATTTGATAATCATATCATCCACATAGACCTCGACTTATTTGTGAATCATATCATGCAGGATGGTTATGGCAGCCCTCTAGTAGGTAGCCCCAGCATTCTTGAGACCGAATGGCATAACAGTATAGAAAAAGGTTCCCCATGGGGTGATGAACGCGGGTTTTTCTTGGTGATCTGGGTGCATTTTGATTTGGTTGTACCCGATAAACCCATCGGCGAACGAATTGAGAGCATGACTGGATATGCTGTCGACGATCATGTCGATATTGGGTAGTGGGTAATCATCCTTTGGGGAGGCTTTGTTCAAGTCCCGGTAGTCTACACACATTCGAATTTTCCCTCCTAATTTCGACACAAGCACTATGTTGGCTAGCCATGTGGGATATTTGATCACACGAATGAAGCCCACGTTCAACTATTTAACCACCTCTTCTTTGACTTTGAGCGACCATTCAGTGCGTAGCTTTCTCAACCTTTGTTTAACCGACTTATAATCTGGAAGAGTGGGGATCTCATGTTGAGCTATTTCAGGATCAATATCGAGCATATCATTATAGGACCATGCGAATACATCCATAAATTCCTTCAATAATTCTTCGAGATGTGCGCGCTCATGCTCATCGAGGGTAGCCCCTATCCTAATCTCGCACAGTTGGCTACTAGAATCGAGTTTAACAATAACAGTCTCTTCTTCATTAACTTGAACGCGGTTATGTTGTTTGTTATTAACCTTATTCAGATCGGTTAAGAATTGTTCATTTGCAAAATCATTATTATCAAAAGTTTGATTAGAATCTAAACAGTTAATGTAAAGCACATCAAGATACTCAAAATCTTTGTTTATTTCATTGATAGGAAAAGTAGTGTTAAGAACCTCATCAAAGGAGGTCTCGATTACATTTTAGCAAGGATAGACAATAGAAAAAGAAATGGGGTAAACATTGGGGTTATGTGGGATTTCAACAGGGAGAACCAGCATAGCATGCCAGTTAAGGAGAGATGTATCAGCAGCTTAATTAAGTGGGGTGGATCCAGTGATGTAGTGCTTGAGTGAACCATGCAGAGTGTCAGCCCCAGCGTTTTTAAGTTGAACGAGTCCTCGGAGTCACTTTCCTCAATCTCTTCGGTATCTTTGATGAGCGGTTATACACGGTGTTGAGAACTTTCAGCCAATGGGTAGTTGTCCTGGAAAAAGATCTCCATTCCGGGCCTCATCTTCTTGTTTGTATGGTCATACCATGATTTTGAAAAGCCACAAAAATTGAAGTCCTGGCCTTCTTTAATGAATCATCCATTCAAGGAGTCACCTGGGATAGTCTGAATGCAGTCTAGTCTTCTCTTTGGTCAAGACTGGAAGATCATTCTGAGCGCTTGTTCTGATGGTTGATACCCCAAACCACAAGGAGGGAAAGCTTTTTTCAGTTCAATGGGCTCAAGTATCCCTTTTTGTCTTTGTCCTAGCCCTAGTCTGGGTATAAAGTGCATGTTTCTGAACATCTGAATCACATTGATGTTGCCATGAGGGTCGTATTCTGGATAAACCCTTTATTTGAAATCGTCCCTTATCGGGAGGAGAAGTGGCTCAACTCAAAATCCTGATAGGAGCCTATCATTTGACCCGTGCTATATCTCAAGGATTTGACTGCTGGTACTTGCGCCCTCAGTATTATCGCCGTCGCCCAAAATGGTGATTACTTGTCCGTCGACGAAGAACTTCAATTTCTAATGGAGTGAGGAAGACGCACCCTTGATACTGTGGATCCAAGGTTGTCTGAGAAACAGGTTGAAATAAGCCGGGATATCAATAACTTGGAATTCAACAACGGGGTTTATAGGGCCAGACCATATTAAAAGTTTTATGGATCCCATCACTTCTCGACGAGTATTATCGTAGGCACGTACAGCAGCGGAGGTTGGAGCGAGGTCACTTTCCTTTAGTCCTAACCATTTGAAGGTTCTTAATGGGTAGACATTCAAGGTGAATCCATTATCGACAAGAGAGAGTGGTACGATTTTCTCCATAACTTTGACGGAGATGTTGAGTGCAAGATTGTGGTTTGGCCCAATTTTGGGGATTTTTTCTTCGAAAAAGGATAGCATTCGGATAGAGGTCAAGGATTCAACTAAATTTACCGCATCTTCTGGTATAGTAGAAGGAAGAACTGTGGGTCTAGTGAGCAATTTGATCAAATCATTTTTTTGCAGCTTGGAAGACATGAAAAGCCCCTATGGAGTGATATTAACTTGAGTTTTCTTCAGTTAATCGAGGATCTTGCTTTCCTCGAGGGTCATTTCTGGCATAGGAAGGTTTTTAATGCCCCTCCCTTTGTCATTGGATGGTAGTGAGCCTGGGATCTGGTAATGCCTCCCTAATCTGGTCATGTGATTTACTAAAGAAGGGAAGAACATGAACCCTGTTTCTTCGTCAATCTCGAGTTGTTCTGCCACTTTATTTATTTCTCTGAGGAGATCCTCAAATTATATCGTCCCACACATGTCGGATACCGAGCCAATTTTCTCGAAAGCTTATTATTTATTTGAATCTTCGAATTCTTCCCCCCATCCGGTGCCAATAATTCTATCTTTCCACGTAATGTCAATGCATTCCATAACTTCAATGGCTTCTTCATACAAGTCTTCCTATTCTATGGGGATATGTAAGGGTGAAGGGACCAGGTGCCCTTATAACTTCAGAGTATCGAGTAACTTTTCCATACTGCAAATAGCGTTGGTTAGCCTGAATAATTTTTCCATGATCTGGACAACGTCATCTAAGCTGACTTCATCGGTTGGTACCACCCAACTGTCTGACTCTCGGGCCCATTTATGTGCTTCCAAGAATAACGTACTGAACCTCTGGTAATCAATGATCATCTGTGAGGGCAATTTCATCCCAAACTCTAGGAGTTGGTTTAACACTTGTGATAATTCCATACTTCCATCTTCAGAACGGATACGAAAAGCGATGCATGCTCTGGAAAGGAGTGACAGTGCTTGATGAGCAAGGCTTATAGGGTGTAGGAGGAAATAGGTCAAGTTTGGAGATGTTTGGGAGAGTGTATGGGTGTGATTTGAGTTAAGGGATCAAATTATGGGTTCATTTCTAGGAAGATAGCATTGGTATGATTTGGTAGTGGGTTGTGAGTAGTGTTTGTCTTAGGATTGATTGGTGGGGCAATGGTAACCTGGTCAATTAAACCTTGGATTATGTTTCAGAGGTGAAAGCATTGGTCGGTGATATAGCCAGCAGTTTGGTGAAAGGCGCAATGGGCATCTGCCTTGAAGTTTCTTGGAAGTGGATTTGGGAATGGACGGGGATCCAAGGGTTTGATAAGGTTTCGGCTTAACAGGACTTGATAAACTTTGGAGAGGGGAGCATGGAGCTCGGTGTATTCCTTTCAGACTGGTATAGGGCGGCTTTCTGGTGCCTATGAAGTGGTTGGTTGAGAGATGTTATTGATGGTTAAGACTGCAGCAATGGCAGGTTTATCATATTTTCTGGGGCTGAACAGTCCGGACACTTTCTTTGGTTCAACCTATGTTTTAGCAAGACCTTCCTCAATTTCTACTCCTACTTATCTGAGAACTCGAAAGTGAGCATGGTATTTTCCTCCCATTGTTTCTCGGACATGGGGCAAGAAGTTCTTCTTCACTATATTGACTTGTTCTTCCTCGGGTGGCCGATTAGTCATGGTGGCTGCTTTTTGCCTCCATCGGGATATGAAGTTACTGACTGATTCCCCAGAGTCCTGTTTGAGCATCTCTAAATCATAGTGTGTGACCTCAAGCTCTTCATTGTATTTATACTTTGACATGAATTCTCGGGCTACATCCTCCTAGCTACAGATTTTGGACTCCTCGAGAGAATAAAACCATCGGAGGGCGCTATCCTTCAAAGTTTGCTGAAATAATTGGGCCATCAATTCTTCAGAAGCCCTTAGGAGAGTCATGGAACGGTGATAAGTGCGAAGATGAACAATCGGGGGTCCACTCCCTCTGAATTTCTCGATATTTAACCTCTTGAACTTCTCAGGTAACCTCGCATTAGGACAAGGAGACATGTGGGTGTAATCCATGTAATTTTCGGAGATTCTGACTGGGCCAAACTTCTTAGTTATCATCTTGAGATCTTCTTTGACCTTATTAAACTCTTCCTCTTTTGGATCAATGACCAGAGGTAAGTTAGCCCCAGGCTGGGCAAGGTTTGGCATAGGAAGTTGGGCAAGCAACTGCCCATTAGCAGGAGGGGCACACGGAGCGTGCTGATACTCTTCAGGAACCCAAATAGGCTCAGGTGGACCCATAGCTCGAGGAAATAGGGCCTCGATCTCTTGAGGAACAGAACCTGGTTTTATTGCATCTCCCGAACCTCAATCTGAAGGTTGTCAATCTTGGATACGAGCTGGGTTAAAACTGTCTTCAGATCTGGCTGCACAACTGGTACTTGATTTGTGTTCTCCATGAAAAGTGGGTGGATACCGAACTCAAAAGAAGTAGCAAGGGAACGAACGGAATTCAGGGGTGATTTGACTGAAGACCGAAGCCAATAAGGAGCCAGGCCAAGGGCGTGCGATCGACCTAAGAAGGCGTAAAATGGGATTTATTTTTTTAGGAAATGAATGAAAATATTTTTAACATTTTTTTTCTTTTGAGATTGTAAGACAAAATATTTTTGGATTTTTGATAAAAAAAAAAGGAGAAATATTTTGGAAGATGGGTCTCAGCACGATTATTATTATTATTATTATTATTATTATTATGTTCTCAGTTGTATTAAATTCTCCTAAATGCAAAAATGAATTACCAGACGGGACCCGAGCCTGGAAGGTTGGGTTTATAACATATGCAAAGTTATGGTTGGACTTATAACCAGGCTCACGGGCAGGGTCCTATTTTAAAAATGTGCAAAAATTTGGGTGGTAGGCTGACCCGGAATTTCGACAGAGTTTCGGGTCAAAACTGGCAATCTAACATGTGTGTTCTAGGCTTGACACCTATATGTGGGTATGCAGTTGGATTGGTGAATTGAAAAGGGATCCCCTCTTTGACATGGCTTCCACGATATACGTCTTGCTTTTGAGGGCAATCGGTACGTGTGGACAAGCCATTTGATATACCTGAGTGTACGCGAATTACCTCACTATATACCTCGCGGGGACGGTATGTGTGACAGTGAATTTAATATACTCGACATACGTGAACGGGTTCCCTGCGATATACCTCCCGTCATTACTTTGGTCAAACGGTACGATGCGGTGGAACCATTCGATATACATCGAAGGTACTTGGCCAATGGAAGGTGAGAGTCATATCGCTTAGGCTAACTGTGCCCTGCAGGACCAGCGCCCATCACGAAGTGACCCTCTAGTTACTGGACAAAATTTAGTCAATCACAATGCTCTTTGATGATGTCAAGTGAATCATGCATGATTCTTTTATTAGTATCTTATGATGGGAGTATCTTTCTTGATCATGCCTAACAGGGAGCAAAGTACGAGTACCAATGGTATACCAAGTATGGATGGGTGATTCGTGCAATATATATGGGGACATATGTGATCCTAAGTGCACGTGGTGTGAAGTGTACACGGAGAATCGTCTACAAGTGTGTGAATAGAAGCATAAGCATGAGGTGCACATAAATAGTAAAGGGGAACATGCAAAATAGAGGAAAATATAAGCCAATATAACACCCATGTAAATAGAGTCTAGCCCTCAAAATAAGTATTCTCTAGCAGATTCGTCACTGTGGCCATCCCCCGATCCTCGTGGCGGGAGGGACGGATGAAAAGCGGGCATCTTCAACGTCGAGAGGATCTTAGTCCCGCGCATCCCTCTCGATAGCGCTTCGTCCGGCGTCGATGATGAGGTGAAAAATGTACAAAGATGGAGTCGCCAGTCTATTTTACTCAAAACAGACAAAAGAAAAAAGGGAGACATCCTGAAGGACAGCATCCAAATACATACTGATACATACGAAACAAAAATGATTCAAAAAGGTCCGGAGGCTAAGTTACAAAATGGAAAGGTTTTAGGCACCCATTCCGCCCTCACGGTCTCTCATGGGTTATTGCTATTTTCCTTTATTTCCCCGTGATATGTGTGCATGTGTATATGTAGTGGAGATAGTAATCATCGTCTTGTATCATGGAAGAGATAAAGCGAGTCATCCATAGGAATTTTCTTAAAAGTAATATTAGAAAATAGGATTTACGCGATTATCCTAGTGTTGATTGTTATAACAAAACGATAACACATATGTCATAATACGCCACTAAGCACAAATATACGTATATATAAATATACATAATCTAAGAGAGTTAAGTTTAAAGAAAATAGGAAATAGGAAAAAATTAGGAAAAGGACTCGAGTCTCGGGTTTTACCCCGAGATGCCTACGTAGCCTATAGAGGCATCAAAGTCCACGTAGTTCGTATGCAAAATGAGGGGTGGGATTTATTCCATAAATCCAATCGGGGACTTCTCTTATGTGTGTGTGTTGTGTAAAAAAGTGTTTTAGTTGTGAGAAGAGTGTGAGAAAAGTTTGAGAATTCCCGTTTGGAATTTATGATCAAACCTTTTTTTTCTTGTTTTTTGGGTTTTATTCATATGAAAATAAGAGATGTGCAATAATACTAGATAAAAAGTATATTAGGATATGTGAGATGAGAGAATAAAAGTGCTAAGTAATAAAATAAATTAATGCAAATTTAGGAGAATTTAAAGAGAGAGTTGAGAAAGTTGAACCTTCTTGAAGATCTTAAGCTTGATTTTGGATATTGGAGAGCAACCCTTGCACTTAAGTGATGAAGGAGGGTAATTAATTCACCAAGTTTGATGAAAAAGGTGATGAAAGGTGAAGGTTGGAAAGGTATTTGGATGTGGAAATCATGCTGACTTCGAGAGGGGTTTTCTGAGCTTGCTGAGAGTGATGGATTTCAGATATTGGGTCCCTTGGAATGAGGTTAGGTCATCCTTTTTATAGGCCCAGGGCATTATCAATCGGCATAGCCCTGGTCGTGCCAATCGACAGGTGTGTTGAGGCACACTGCTGATAGGCGGGGTTTGGAACCTGTTGTTTGGCAGTCTCTTTCAGGTTCCTTCGGAAAATCGGTCGTAGAGCGCAAACCGTTGATCTGAATCATGCATGGGGTAAAATATTATAAAGGTACTTCAGAGACCTTTGAAATTCTTCTAATTGCTCTCGGGTCTAGGAGTTGACTTTGGGTCAAATGTGGCTCAAAAGCGTTCGTCGATCCTTTGGACGGGGCATCGTCGGGCATAAACAGATCGTTCATCCGCATGGTAAGTCAGAATCACACATGCGGTGGACCGTTGGAAAGTTTAGGAGATGTACTTCGACATTCCAAAGAGATTGACTCGGTTTAGGGAGTTGACTTTGGTCAATCGGGGCCTGGAAGTGCTCGATGACCTTTCAGAGTAAAACGGATCGTTCGTCCGTACCGTAAATCAGAATCGCGCAAGGGGCGAACTGTTGGAATGGGGTTTCAGTGCCCTTAAATGATTCATTTAGTCTCGATCGAGCTAAAAAGTTAACTTTGGTCAAACGAAGCCTGGGAGCGTCTGATGACCTCCTGATAAAATTTAGGGGGAAAACGGGTCGTTCGTTCGCACCGTAAGTTAGAATCGTGCACGGGATGGACCGTTAGAAAGGGGTTTCAGTGCCCTTCGAAGATTCATTCAGTCTCGATCGACATTAAGAGTTTGACTTTTGGTCAAATGGATCCTGGGAGTGCTCGATGGCCTTTAGGTTAATACCCGGGGTATGACTTAAGTTTGTAGTGATGAAGGGAGGTGCTAGGGACCTAAGGAGAGGTTAGGGGGTGCTAGAGTGGGGTGTCTACAGTCTCCAACATCCGAACTCATCCTATATCTAATCCCTTTAAGTTATGCGCCCTTGAACCCATGTATAAACATCAAATGCAAGGTTTAATACCCAAAATCTAGGTTTTGATATAAATACCCAAAATCCATACTTTTATCCAAAATTCATGAAACCAAATACACATATGAATTATTTAGAAATACTAAACACTTGCCTCGAAGTTTTAGAGGTTGAATCGTCCTTGAGATCGTGTATTCACCAAAAATCTATAAGATTTCTCCTCTCTCTTCTTCCTTTCTTCTCTCTCTCTCTCTAGTTCTCTCTCTCTCTCTCTCACAACTGAGATTGGCTGATTTTGTAAGCCTCTTAAGCCTTTAAATCCTAAATCCCAATCTTAAATGATAATACACACTTTCAATGACTCGTTTACTCCAAATTGAGTCAAACTAACTTGAAATATTTCGGAACCGAAATAAATCCCAAGGACATTCAGTTAGACTATCTCGACCCATCCAGAATCAACCGCGCACTCCGAATCGTCATCCAAAATACTTTACACCATCTTCAAATTTTGACTTCAATTGCCAAATTTAAAATTCTCCAATTCAATTAAATTTTATTTCTCGCAAATGAATTAAATTCTCAGTCCTAAAAATCATGGGGTATTACAAGCACCTCCCTCAAGTAGCACTTAGATCAGTTGTAGATTTTCCTCCCTACAAGAGAAACTCTAGCAAAACCGTATATGGGTTCCAAAATAATTCACTAAAAACTATTTTGATTTGTGAATTGAAAACAAAAGTATTTGAACCCTAAATGAAGAAGACAAAGGTAATCTACCGTTAGTAGTTTTTGCAGAAAGAAATTTATCAGCTCTTCTTAATGAAAGCGAAGTGGTTTAACATGCTTTATATAAAAAAACATAAGTCGACACGTCGCTGGAATGAAATCAGGTTGTTGCTCGAATGAGAACGCGTATCACTCGAACGAGCTTCGCGCGATAAGCCCATGTCATTTGAACAACATACAGGTGTCGCTCGAACAACAGTTACAAAAAAATATAATTTTTATTTCGTAAAAAAAACGCTGCCTCAACACTTAGAAAAATTTCTTTTTGACCAAAAGTAACGCCTCAACACTTAGAAAATATTTTAGAAAAATATCCCAACACTTTTAAATGAATTGTAAAGTAAGCAAAACACAATATTACCAAAATTCATCTCGTGGAGGCTTGAATGTTAAAGAACTCTGCGATTCAGGTCCGTCTTCATGTATCTTCAAACTTGAACTTTTTCTTCGACGGTTTGTAATGGTATATAACATACACTAATGTAAAAAGGACTTATAAAATATGTCCTTACATATCTCCCCCTATGTATATTCTGGTACAAAATAAAAACATCTGAATTATCAAATCAAAATACTTATACAAATCTAATACCCTCCCGTGAACCCCAGACTGAGAAGATATAAAAAATGCAAGTCTGAAACTTTTTTCAAAAATCTTCAAATCTTTATGCTTTTCTCATCAAGTGTGCAATATATGATCATCAATCTTTGTACCTACACACATGAGACAAATCAAATACCTTTTCGTGACGTATCGAGTTTGAAATGAGATAAACAAAACATGAAAAAAAATCTCAAATCTCCCCCATAATTTGTTCTCCCCTTTTTATTTGTCCGAAAGAAACATGTGTGCATGATGAATATGTGTACTCCTAACGAGTGAATCTCAAAATCATCCTTAGGTGTCGAAAATATGAATTTAGATGGCATCATCTTAATCTAATCGACAAATTAAACTCAGACATGATTTTCACACCAATAACGTTTAAAACTGTGTAATGTTTTTTTATGACTTTGTTAGGATGTGCAAACCCGTTTTATATTTTACCCAAACTCCCTCATAAATAATAATGTTTTTATTTTGAGGTGATGAAACTAAAACCTATTGGACCACTTTATGGCATATTTTTCTTTTTATTGCCTTTAAATTTTTTTCGAGCTCTTTTCAACGTCATTGGACCTTGGTAAATATTTATTGTGCCACACTTTTTTGGGTCTGATTTAAACAGTAGCTTAATCGTAAAGTATAAATATGTAACTTTTATAGCCCTTCCTCGTTTTTCAAATAAGTCACACAAACTCATAACAATAATTTTTACATGCATGACTTTCATTGTCAAGTTCTATTGCATTCGGTTCGTTTTAAAGGCATAATTGAGATAAAAACACATCGATGAACATGTGATAGGCAAGAACAATAGTCAAACAAATCCATGCAAGTGTGCATTAAAGTAACTCATGAGTCAAACATGTAGGTAGTAACAACAAATCACATCTTAATGATTCCAAACATTGTAAAGCACAAAAATGAAATGATGACGCATATCAAAATACTATCAAATAGTCACATGGATATGGAATGAAATTGTAGCTCGGTCATCATAAATGTCCATCCATAAAACGGTTCAAAACAAAATACAAAACTATTTTTGTCTTTTTCCAAAAAAAATTATCAAAAAAAAAAATCTTTTTGGCCTTTTTCAATTATTTTCTCAAAAAAAATTAAAATATTTTTGTATTTTTTCAAAAAAAATTCAAAAATAATTTTTTTTTTGGTTTTTTGAAAAATATATCAAAAATGGAAAACAAAACTACAAAAATGGTACACACTAGCAATTGGAATAAAATATTATCATGAAAATCATCTTATGCTAGCAAACAAGTCTAAAACTCAACCAGTAGGTGCAGTGGAGTTTTCCAAAGGTGGTGGCATCCTATGAAAAATATCCATCAAATTATGTAAAGTTTTGACCAAAAACTTTACCCGTTCCCTAATATGTGCAAACTCTCTCACGTAATCATCTGGAGCATCATGTATGGGTGCGTGTGTGTGAACATGTGTAGTATCATGACGTGACACATTGCCCTACTTAAAACAAAACTCCTTAAGGTTTCCTCTCTTCTTACAATGAGTGTAAAGATAAATAAGCCTAGGTACACCTCTCTCAAAATGTCTCATATGCACTCTCCTATCAGGTAGGGATGACTAGGTGGGTTGGGTTGAGATCCATATGGATCAATCACAAACTCGGGAACCAACTTGGGTGCCGTATGTGAAGTGGACGCACCGTCATGACCTATTCCTAGTCTCTCAACATTACCCAACGCGGGACCGAGGAGCATCTTTCCTACCTTCCTAGATGTATTCTCTAAAGTGACCTTTACTTCCCGGGCACGTTTAAGATCTCTCTCTAATTATGACACACGGACAATAAGTTCACTCTTTTCTCGATTCACGGCGATCAACTGCTCAAAAAAACTTTCACCTTCTCTAGTTGACTCGCCAACGTCTCAAAACCTCTCAAACTCTCAATATTTCTCTCCAAATTTATCACCCCTAAGACCTAATTCCTTATTCAACTTCTTTGTCTTTAAAGCCTCGACATACAAATATCTAAACGCGATCTGGAGCTCACTGTCACCCTCACTAGCGCACTCACTCTCACCCTCTTTAAAAACACTCAAATCATCTTCAGGGGTCGCACGTGCACAAATATCATCATTGTCATGGGACAAACTAGGTGTGTTCACATGAATAGCAGAAAATGCGACACACATACCATGCGAAGACTCATCTCTAGAATCTCTCACATCATCCTCACTATCGCTAAGAGTGGTTGGCATGGCAATCTTCTTGCCCTTTCTCTTTAGCCTAGTGGGACACTCAAAAGATCTATTCCCCTTACCTTTACACTCAAAACACTTCTCTTCCTCCTTTTCCTCTTCCTGTTCCTCGCCCTCTTTCTCTCCGCTCTATTTGGCCTCATCTTTCTTTTTATTTTTCTTAAAAAACATTGTCTTGGATGAATTTTGTTTTAAAAACTTGAGAATTTTTTTAAAATTCTTTGTAAGCATGGCCACATCAAAATCAATCTCGTCCTCGGACTCGAACTCACAAACTCTCACTTTATTTTTTTTCTCTCTCTTAGACACTTCCTTTCCCTTTTTAGACTGGGATCTAAGTGCTATTCCTCTATCCTTAGGTTTGACAATGTTGGGGAACATGTCAATCTCATATGTCTGGAGGTCTCCTACCATCTCTTCTAATTTTAAATTGCTCAAATTACCTAAGGAATTCAAAACAGTCACTTAGGGATAAAACGTTTAGGCAACGATCTCAAAATATTTTTAACTACCGGTGCATCAGGAATGTGCTCACTAAGATTGAAACTAGTGTTTACAACATCAGACAAACATGCATAAAACTCATAAAACACTCAGTATCAAGCATGGTAATTGTTTCAAATTGAGTAGTTAAATTTTTAATTTTAGACTCTTTGACCGCATTTGTGCCTTCGTGGGTAAGTTGTAAAATATCCCACGCTTATTTTGACGTGGTGTGCATCATAATATGTCAGAACTCCTCAGGAGTGATGGTACCAAAAATTGCACTCAGTCCACGTGAATTAAAAGTGCTCCACCTAAACTCATCCTCAGTTCAGTCTGACACGAGTTTTAAATTAGTGACATTATTTGCAATGACAGTGGGAGGAGTCGAGCCTCTTTCCCAAACTATCCAAACGAGCTCATCAATGGCCTTTAACTATGATTTCATATGGGTTTTCCAGTAGGCATAATTGGATCCACAAAAAATGGGCATCCGATTACATAAGTACTTTATTAAAAAAATTGCGAATTTTCACAAAATAGATTTTTCATAAAAAAATCAATCACACAATTTTGAGGAAAACAAGGGTCACTCGATAAATTAGAGAAACCCACTCTGATACCAATTTGTAAAAAATCGTGATCGCTTAATAAGCTCTAATACCAATTTGAGAATGTAGTGTGATACTGATTTAATCAAATTCGCAAATTTTCAATTTAGGCTTATTCAACTAGAGTCAATTTTTAAACCAATTTAATTCATCCTTAAAACATACAATTGGGTGCAGTGGATCATGCCAACACAAATATGAATTGCTGAATCAAAGATTTCAAGAAAAATCCCCAAAGGGCAAAACCTTTTATTTCACTAATAATACTCAAAATGATTACAAGCGAAATCTGTAAAGAATTTACCGCAACAAACTCTCATAGGCCACAACCTAAATCAACAATGAATCAACCTCGGAAGATCCACAAAGACACGCAGTCCAGTCAGCCCAGGAACACCCATAAGTACTCCATTTGACACATAGTCAAGTCAGCCCAACACCTCCCTCAAGTGGCACCTAGATCAGCAGTAAGTTATCCTCTCTACAAGAGAAACTTCAGCAAAATCGTATCTTGGGTTCCAAAATAATTCATTAAAAACTATTGGGATTTGTGAATTAAAAACAAAATTATTTGAACCCTAAATGAAGAAGATAAAGGTAATATATTGTTAGCAATTTTTGCAGAAAGAAATTCGCCAGCTCTTCTCAATGAAAATGGAATGGTTTAACATGCTTTATATAAAAAACTTAAGTCAGTGCATTGCTCAAACAAAATCAAGTTGTTGCTCGAACGAGGACATGTGTCGCTCGAATGATCTTCACACGACAAGCCCATGTCGTTTGAACGACATACAAGTGTCGCTCGAATGACATTTTTTTAAAAATAAAATTTATATTTCGTCAAAAAAATCCGCCTCAACACTTAGAAAAAAATCTTTTTAACGAAAAATAACGCCTCAACACTTAGAAAGTATTTTATAAAAACATCACAACACTTTTAAATGAACCGTAAAGTAACCAAAAAATAACCTTACCAAAATTCATCTCATGGAGGCTTGAATGTTGAAGAACTTTGATATTTGGGTCCGTTTTTATGTATCTTTAAACTTGAATTTTTTCTTCGACGATTTATAGCAGTATATGACATACACTAATGTAAACAAGACTTATAAAATATGTCCTTACATAAATGAATGGAGAGAAATACATAAACTGTAAGATGTGGGTTCTTAGAATACGATTAGTATTAAGCGAGTCGTAACCCCTTATCAACACCATGATTTATTCTCAAAGATATATTTAATAATGACAATAAATGATAGTGAAAGAGACAATAATATTCATTACTCAAGCTGGTATTAAATGAGGTTTTTACACCATAAATGCACTATGAACACAATAAATAAATGGAACCAGCAAGAAACTTGGTTGTAGGGAGAAAGAGCAAGAACTTTTGCCACAATAAAGGAAAGGCAGGAACTTCTGACTCAATTAATGCTCAATGATAGTGGTATCAATGGAAGCAAAGGTAATATTTAGACAATAAATGTTCTCACAGAAGCTCTTGTGTATGAAGAAAATCTAGCTGCAATTTTAGGTTCAAATTGTCGTCTTTATAAACTGTTTGGTTGATCTATTTATATGAAGGCGAGGTCACTCAAGTGATCTTGTTGGCAGTAAATGTGATTGACTAACATTAAGTGCTAAAGTACCATCTCATTAATGTCAAAGATATTGCATTACATGCATGAGATGTTATGTTTTGGTGAGAAACTACCCCAACGCCTATAAAAGCGTGGTGGCATCAATGAGGATGTGACGTGACAGCACACGAGTTTATCTTATAATAGATGAAAGGTACAAATTCATCCAATGAGCCTACCATCCTAAGGATAAACCCACTTGAGTGCTACTACTTCGAGATCTTATATGTCAGATGCCATGACGTCATGAAGTGGGTGAATAGTTACCTACACCAGATGTATGGTCACATCAATCAAAGAGATGATACATCAAGTTGAGGTTAGATCGATCATTAAGTATACTGCTTGTTGGCTGGGAATTATCCCCAAACGATCATCTGGGATTAGGGTCTCTCGAGGAGGTTCCCCATCGATCATAGTGGTTCGAGCAACTATTTATGCTACATAAAGTTTTGCTTAAGTGTGCTAAGAGGGTTGGTTATTGCTTTCCCAGCATTTCCTTGCTCTTAATCCTTTAAACCAAATCCCTGCGAGGTTCCCAAGAGGAGGTCGTTTGATAGAGCATGTAAGCTCTCATATGCCCTGTCAAGCATGGTCCCTCAAGGGTACTGAACGTCCTCACCCATATTACAAAGTGAACTTTTATAAGTGTAAATAAAAATATTACATCTACATTTTGTTACATATATTATCCTTCGAATAGCCTTGATCTTTGTGGGAGGTTCCTCGAGCAGTCTCCGCCTTTATTCTCTTATTAGTCTTTCACTAAGGACGAAGTCATCTCAGCTAATCAACCCTGGGTGAGGACTCCACCGTACATTATTCCCTTCATAGAGATATTTATTTATTTTATGAAGAAATATATGAACGAAATGTTTGTATGACCCTTGAACCATCCTACAAAGAAAGACTATTTTCCACAGGCAGATAACACATCATAATAGGTATTAAATCATTTAGTCAGTATAGAGAAGTGTGAGTGAAGGACTTATCTACTGCCTTATGACCTTATCTGAAGGCATTATTCCTTGCTAGGACATTATGATTACATGTGACGGTTTCTTTAGGGAGGTGATTCGGAGGTAACTCGCTACTTTTACTTCATTGAGGACAAAGCGGTTATTAAGGCCCGCGAGGCAACTAAGAAAAATCCAAAAGGAAAACAAGTGTTCGAGACCCCCCTACAGGCAAAGGTTATGGTTCAAAAATTGAATTGACAGGTTATATTTGGGTTGTCATTTCCAAGATATATCTTCCTGGCATGCCCCAAGATTGTCCCATGAAGGACTTGATTAATATGTCTATTTATGGAATTATGCTCCCCTTGGCTGTGATTACCTTGGTTTCCTATATAAGTGTCTATATCGTGTTCAGATGGACTCTTCTAAAAGAATTACCAGTCACTTTATGCATGAGAAGCCCACCAATTTTTCCTTTGCCTGTAGAAATTTTCTGACCTAAATTGTTGTCAACCTTTGCTTCAACTATACTTCTAAACCCATCATCCCAAGTAAGAAAGATCACGGAGGTAGGTCAACCATGTATTTGTCTGTATTTTGGAAGAATCAATGGGGAAAGTTTTAGAGCAACTTCCTCAAAGAACCCCGTTATCAGGATGTTGAGAGATTTTCCCCTACAGAGCTAGGGTTGAGAAGTTATTTTACCTCTAGTTCCTTGTTCCCTTTCAGTACTATCAATGATTCCACTCATTTCGAATGCCTCATTTGGCTCCTTTAGATCAGGCTATAGTGAATAAGAAGAAGGGTTATCAAATGTCAATTCTGGGAGAGGGGCTACCCCTGGTACCTCAAGATCAGTTAAAGAGAGGGATACTCCTTATGCTGCCTCAACTGGGGTAGTTATTAGATCTACCATAAAATATCCTTCGAAGAATCTTAAGACCACTAAAGTGATTTTTTCTGTTGCGGCCCATGTTGCCTCTCCCATTGTGGTTTTTAACCTGAAATCGGGCAAGCAGGTGGATCAAATATGGACTGACCTTTAGCAAACTTGGGACGCCTTTTCACCAATGAAAAGGGTTGTTATATCTTCTCACATGGTTGCGTGTGGATTTATTTACTATCCTATTATTGCTAAGGGAAATAAGAAATGTAGGAGGTCCACCGTCGGGTTAACCAGCCCAATTAAAGTAGTTTTAAAAGAAGTTATTGAGGATATAAGTGTATATGAGCAGTTTGAAGAAGAAGAAGTTGAGGAAGAAGAAGAATAAGAATAAGAAGAATAAGAATCAGAAGAGGAATTAGAGGTTGGATATAGGCAAGTGGAGGATGAGATGGAAGAGGAGTCCGAGGAGGATGATTCTCCTCTCATTCGAAGACGTAAGCTACGGAGCATGGTTTCTCCTTTAAAGCCTTATTCACCCCTATACTCTCTTAGAGTACACCCTTACTGATGAGGAGGAATTGTTATTCCCTTATACTTGTTGATTCTTAAATTTTCTTCATATCGAGGTGATTCCCACGAGGGTGATTGAGGTAGTAATGATTTTGAGGGCCCTATAGTGGACTTGGAGCAGACCGAAGTTTTGCCTACTTCTCAAGATGTTCTGCCAAAGGGTATAGTTTCCCATATAACCTCGAAGATAACCCTAAAATTTCCCCTAGAGGCAGATGTTGATCTTTGTTATGTTCAGTCCAGTAGTGGCTATTTACCTGACTCTACCTTCTTACATAACCATGTTGCCTATAAGGAGGGTGTACCCGAAGAAGTTGTTGTGGAATCCAGTGCCCAAAAGTCCCCTATGGTTGTACCTTCTGTGACGATAACCTCTTCGATGGTAGCACTTCTCTTCCTGGCCCCCCTTTATCTTCTCAATGTTTTCCCTTTACTCTTTGCTCTAATTTTGGTTCTTTCTTCGCAGGTTGAGTTGGCCGAGTAGACTAACCCTTTGGTGCCTCCTCCCATGAATGACCAAGTGTTAATTCCTCTGATTGGTACCTCAATCCTCAACCCAAGGGAGGCGAGTGTAATACCCCGTATTTTTATGCTTTCTAAATTTGGGGATTTATTAAATTTAATGTGAGTTATTAATTTAATATAAATTTGAAAATTAATTATTTTTAATTACTAACGTGACGAGAGTTAGAAATTATTGGAAACTTGTTGAATATGACAAATGAGCAAAGTAATATATAAAACTTTTTTTATTAAATGCCACGAGTGAATAAAATGACAATTTTGGAAATTTAAGTCGGGACGCGCCCGTGTCGTGTCGGGACTAAATTTTGATTAATAAAAGTGAATAAATTATAAGTCATCCGTATGGCCATTTAGAGTGCGCCAAAGTATCCAGAAGGGTCGAGATAGTCAAAATAATGTACCCGGGGGTTTAGTTTCGGTCTCGTGGCATTTTTAGGCTTAATTAACACCCCGAGAAGGTGTTTTAGGCATTTTGTATTTTTGGCCTTGGAAACCTACGAATTTTCTAGGTTATATCAGATGCTTAGGGTTGTCTTCTAGGGTTAACACAACTAAAAAACAAAAGACGGCCATTGGATAAGGAAGGTAAGAGCTTACCAAGGAGTTCTAGGCCAAGAAACCCTCCGTTTGCACCGTCGTCACCGCCAAACGTTAGATCGCGCAACGAGGATCACCACCACACTGATTTCATCCACAAATCAGAAACAAAAATTCCCAAGAAAGTATTTATCTTGCTTAATTTAGTTAATGCCTCATTCATATTAGTTTAGGGTTGATTAGGATGAGTTTTTATGAAAGAAAACCTATGTTGGAAGTTAGAAATCGCATGTTGTAGAGATATAAACATCGTTCTGGAAGTTCCTTTCACATGTAGAGGTTGAACAACGAATTTACATTGGGTTAGAAGTAGAAATTCTGGAAAAAGAATGAAAATAATTAAGTTAAAGAAATTTTTAGGGTTCATGAGAATTATATTAATTTTGGCCTTTTTAATCCATGATACTTGATGAAAACTCGAATGCCTTACGTAGAATATTGTTCATTTGGGTTTATAATGATTGTGGTATAAATTTCTGGGAGTTTGGGAGTTAAAAAATTGGATTTGAATGATTTTGGATGATAATTCCCGTAACTGGTATTCTGCAGTTTTTGCCATACCTGCTTGATCGATCGATCGAGCCAAGAGCGTCGATCGATCGACCCCTTTCTCTCGATCGATCGACCCCTCCTGGGAAAAACTAGATTTTTCCTTACGTTGACCTAATCCGATTAAATGCGTAATAAATCATGACTAATGTTATTAGAACCTAATGAAACATAAAAATGACCAGTAGGGTCAAGGTAAACCTCGTTTAGTGGAACTTTAATGAAATGGGAAAAATGAAGGGTAAACGGGAAAGATTCATACCTAAGAAATTTAATGTGTGTAGATTTAATAATCAAATGTCTAGGAGTTGGATTAGAAGGTAAGAGAGAGGGCCTACTAAATTTGTACTTAGTTAAGGAAAATATTTCGATAGATTAGAAGTGAGTTGGAATAAATTAAATTTCAAATATAAAAATGAATAAGTTCGTTATTAGAGATAATCGAATGAAAATGTACTAAGAATGGAATAATATAATGTTGAGTCGTAGGCGTACTTAACTTATGAATGGGAATAGTTATATATCTATATGACTCTATGATTGATCATATATTTTATTTGTGTGTAAAAACCATGCCCACGCTACTTGCTATCCCAGAAGTTACCGCGCTGGGACAGTCTTATCTCGATGGGACCTTTATGGGGGATATTGACTCGTACCCTAGAAGATAGGAATCCTTGGTACAGGCTATCTGATTGATAATCAGACGGTCCTAAGAGACGTGAGGGTATGTGCTATCCTCTTAGTGACTTGAAAACTATGCTTTGCCTCATTTTGTATGTGTTTTGTGTTAATACAATTCGAGAGTGATTCCGAACTAGTATTTCCCTTAGTATGAGTGATACGGGGACTGAATAGCAGAGTATGCCCGCACCATAGATTTTATGTGGGGTGCTGTTAGAATATATATATATATATATATATATATATATATATATATATATATATATATATATATATATATATATATATACAGTCCAGCTCTTGTACGGACTAGTCCGTATTTTAAAAGTGCGGACCGGACACGTGTCACCTGGAGGTGAGCCCAGAAAAGAGAGAGAGAGTGTGCCTATAATTTAGGCGATAGTTTCTAGGCGCACCGTTAAGTGACACGTGTCCGGTCCGCACTCTTAAAATGCAGATTAGTCCGCACAAGAGCATTATTATTATATATATATATATATATATATATATATATATATATATATATATATATATATATATATATATATATATATATATATATATATTATATGAGTATTTAATATATATATTTAAATCTGGAATTTGGGAACTACCTGCTATGATTATGGTATGTAAGAAAAGAATAATTATTTCAACTTGGGAATAAGTGTTTGAAAAGTATGATATATTACTGAGGAACTTTATTATCATATAAGGCTTATGAAGAATTGTACTGTTAAATAAGATTAACCTCCTTAACATTGGAAATCGTAAACTTGAAATCTTACGAGTAACTTAAGATAAAAGAAGTTAAACTGTTGGGGAGATTAGTGCGATAGTTGTTCACATTAGAAGAGAGGTTAGACGTTCTCAAGAGAGTGTCGTTACTAATATGTTGTTGCATTAGCCAGTAAACATTTTAAATACTTGCAAAACTAAAATTTTAAATTGTTTTACCATCGGGCTCTGACCCGTTTACTGTTATCTCTCCCTTCTTGTATATATATATGTATATATTACAGGTGCCCAGCCATAGGGGCGTTTTGCATAGGATCCTTTGGAAGGAATGCGCTGCATCTTAGGTGGGAGTTGCAGGCCTCTTGCTTAGACGACCTCATTTGTTGATTCCACTTCTAGTTCTACTTTATCTAGTTGGGCATGTGTCGCCCTTTTTATTATTCAGTTGGTTTTGTGATGGATTGTAATTCATTTACTTTCCGTAGTTTTACTTTGGGATTTATTACTGTCAGAATGTTTTCTTTGGTGGTGAAGTTGGGATTTACTATTGATAGTTAAATTCTGGAATGATCATTTATATCCTTATTATTATTGTGTGATTCTTAAACTGTTAATTATCAAAGGTTTTAAATATTGGTTTTGAATTAAATTGGGAAATTGAAGTCTAAAAATGGTTTTGTCACTTAGCTTAATTAATTAGGGTGTTTAATTGAAAAGGTTATATTTTTGCGACAGTGACACTGAGAATGAACCAATCGTTCACCTTGGTTATAATTTAATAAATGACTGATCACCCAGTATTTAATTAGGCGGGGTGTCACAGTGAGGTTGTTTTTGCTACTGACTATGTAGGATTGGGGCAAGAGGGTGTTGTTGCCCTCGGGGGGTGGGGGGGGGGGGGGGGACATCTTGTCGTTCAAGTGGAGCAACGTCCTTTGGTCATTTAAGGAGTCTCCCATGAAGAAGAGGATGTGGTGCATATGGTCACCAAACAATTTGCTGATGAATCATAGCACTTGGCTTTTCCTATTATTCCCCTTCTTTCAGCTCCAGTCGCATCTATTATTGAGGAGATATGCCATCACCATCTCTTGGACAACAACTCTTGCATTAAATATTATTAGAATTGCCTAGTAGTATAGGACTTTAAATCTCCCATAAATTAGGGTCAAGCGTGGCTAATAGCATAGGACTTTAAATCTCCTATAAACGAGGTTCAGGCGTGCCTAGTAGTACAGGACTTTAAATCTCCCATAAGCGAGGGTCATGCGTTCCTAGTAATATAGGACTTTAAATCTACCATAAACAAGGGTCAGACGTGCCTATTAGTATAGGACTTTCAATCTCCCATAAGCGAGGGTCATGCGCACCTAGTAGTATAAGACTTTAAATCTCCCATAAGCGAGGGCATATGCGCCCTATAGTATAGGACTTTAAATCTCCCACAAACGAGGGTCAGGCATGCCTAGTAATATAGGACTTTAAATCTTCCATAAGCGAAGGTCATGCGCGCCTAGTAGTACAGGATATTAAATCTCCTACAAGCGAGGGCCATGCGCGCCTAGTAATGTAGGACTTTAATTTCTCATAAAGAGTTTATATATTTCTCTAACTTGATAACTTTTGTGTTTTCAGGTTGAAGTTGAGTAGTCAGTTGCTCGTGAGCTAGAGCCTGAGGGTATTGTGAAGGAGGTTGCATGAGAAAGAACTATAGTTGAGTTGGCTGGATGGGCATGGGTGATAGTGCTTCGAACACCCGACATCCTTTTGTGAACAATAGTGCCTTCAGCATACATCCTCCCGAGGCATCTCCTGAGTCGGTTGTGAGATAAACCTTGAGTGATTTTCCCCACGTACCAACTTCTGCTCCATGCAAGCTAATAGAAAGGCTTTTGGATCGTTTTTTATCCACCTTTGCTCCTCTCAGCGTCCAACCACTTCCCATAATGATGGCTTATAGGCTGCTCGGCCTTGCGACCTTATTGGGCGAGATTTTAAATGCTCCTCTCAAATCCCTGAGTTTTGATACAATCAAGGTCTTGCTAGGAAAGATCAACCTCCTTATCAATGATCAATTTTCCTTATTTTAATTGGTCCAGCTCCTTCAGGATCTTAAGAAGGCAAATTTACCTGCTTTTTACTCCTGTCTGCAAGCATCTCATCGTGCACATGTAGCCATTTCTGAGGAGTTGGTGAGCTTAGAAGCCAAACTTGTTAGGTCTGAGGAAGAACTTGAGGCCGCTCGTGTGGCTGTGATTAAAGCAAAAGCTAAATTGGAAGATATTCAACAAAGAAGAGAGCGCCATGAGAATGATCTAGCTGACTTAGCGAATGATTAGAGCCATCTAGAGCAGATACTTACCAACACCATTACCCTTTACTTGGTTCGTCCAACTTATGTTTTATCATGGATGCTTTTGCCAAATTGTTGCTCTTCATAATTTCCCCCTTTTATTGTTTTGGAACTTTTATTTGATGTAATTTATCAATTCTATCTATTCGAACACATTTCTTTGTATTAGGTTTCCCCCCATTTTTTGTTTTGACTAATGTTGAATGAGATGACACATTCTTACAACATATATTACATTGTGGGATGTGCAAGCAAAAGAATTGGGCCATAGCTTTCAAAACAAAATGCCTTTATACCAATATGTAAATATGTTACTCGACTCTATGGGGAACAATTTACCAAGCAGGTGCAAACAAAAAAAACTTAACTTTGAGGGTAAGTTAACAAATGCTATAAATATAGTAAATTTTAAACCATTTGTTGTTTAATTTAAAAGTGACATTGCCCTCCACCTTTGATATCTCGCAGTAGGCCGAATCATGAGTTGTTCAAACAATATAGGGGCCCTCCCTATTTGCTTCAAACTTGGGTAACGAAAGCCCCTTAATGTGCTTCGTGCAAGTTTTTAGGACTAAGTCTACCTCTTTCAACTTCCTCAACCTCACCATCTGATCATAGGATCTGGACAACTATTTTCTGTACATTTTAAAGTGCCTCGTTGCATTTTCTGTATGTTCTTCCAGCGTCTCGAGTTGCACGTGATGGCTGTGGGGAATGGCTGTGGGGAAGCATGGCACTTCTTAAATTATAACGGGCAGAAGGTACCTAGAGTTCTAACGGTAAAATTGCATCTGCGCCAAAAACTAAGGAGAATGGGGTATAAAAGTGGCATAATGAGAGTAATAAAAGTGGAGGATTCAAATGTTGATACGTGGCATAACGATCCATTTGACTATATTGTATTCAGATTTAAGAAAGGAAAAAAAGTTTCAAGAATCCTTAAAATGTTATGCCCCATAATTAGTTTAAGATACACATAAACCAAAATATAAAATTACTTTTATATAAATGGGTATAATATGGTCTACAATTACAAAAAAAAGTTATATGATGCTTATCGTAAATAATCATCATCTTACAATTGTTATTATATACAAAACCCCCAAATCTCCCCCAAATAGCATTGATGAGTTGTGCCCTGGTGGGACCCATACCATAAGGTATAACACTTAAAGCTATTTGGGGGATGATTTGGGGGAGTTGTTTGGGACACATAGCATTTTCCAAACTAATATCTAATATTTAAAACAGAGGCTTTATCCATATTTTGCCACGTGTCATCATCATTAACTCTATATCCCCTTTTTCTTTCTAACACTCAACAACCTCTTCCATCTTTTTTGGGATCTAACCCTTTCATTTCCCCCTTCCAAATGTCATTTCCCCTCTCCATGAAAGCCATTTAATTGATTTAGACCCTTCATATCCCTAAATATAAAATTAATGAAGATGAGGTCTTTATAACTTTTGCTCACCTCTTTCACTATTAAGTGTCATCTTTATAAATTTTGCCTTTTGAAATCAAGGTTTTTAGTTTAATTTCTTAATTTTTTTTATTGTTAACTTTTGTTCCAGGATTCTAAAAATTGGCTGTAATACTTTTATATAAGGTGTGATTTTGTTATTTTGATATCAATTGAGTTTAAAACTTTGTAGGTTTTTTTTTTCCAAAAACCCAAATTTCAAATATTAGTTTGCCCACATATATTGGTTTCTGAACAGGGTTTTTAGATGCTTTGAAAGGGATTGATGGAATTTGACACATCTGGAGCTATTCAAGATAATTTTATGTTAGGGATGATAGCATTTGACCCACATCTGACCCAAATTGTATGTAATGTTAGTGATAATAGCTTTAGGGTTTACGACTAGAGTTGACATATGACTAGAGTTAAACTGGCTCTAACTGCATGCTATGTTTATGCATGTTGTAGTACATAATTACCTTTATTTGAAGCTTGATTATGATATGTAATCAAATTTACGACTAAAATTTGTAATGCATAACACTATCATCTATAACTTTGATGATATTTTTGATGGAAACTGAACAATACATGAATTGTTCATTTGTACGTGGGAAGTGGTGATCAAGGGCGAAACTAGGAGAGGGCTTGGCCAGACAGTAGCCCGGGTCAAGTCAAGAAAATTTTAATTTATTAGTGTAAATTCAACCCAAAATAATTACCTACCACACCCTAAAATATTAACCCATTTAACTTTAAGTAAGCAACCTTTTTATTCAAACAAAGGAGCCCACCCACTTAATATTATAATATTATAATATTAATTGTTAGGTATGTATAAAATTGTTAATTAACATTATTTTTTATTTTTTAAAGTAATTATTTGGTAAATACTCAAAAATAACTTCAAAAAATTCGGATAGGAAGGTCCCACCCCGAACCCCTAGAAATAACCGTTAAGTTGCCCCGCCCGGGTATAAAATTCTAGCCCCACCATTGGTTCTGATATAATACTATTGATTTTATTGCCTTGTGACACTTTGATGAATGTGAAAGAAAGTCTAATGTAGTGGATTTAAATACGACTTGCAAAAATGGATGAATATGTGTCTCTATGATTTCATGAGATTGTGATTACTGTAATAGATTATATCGTGGATATATTTTATTGTATTTTTGTTAGTTTGATTTTTATATTGTTTTCTTAAGTGAATCTCTCACATACACTTAATTATCCTAAAAAAATTATATATATATATATATATATATATATATCAGTGCTCTAAAAAACACGCTTAGGAACGAGGCTTTTTAGATACGCCAAATTCTGGCCCTAAGCGTGGTCAACGATTGTCAACGTTTTTTAGAATAAGGCGTGAAAAACACGTTTTTTGGGGGTTAAGGCATGAAAAACGCGAGTTTTTTTTAAGTAAGGCGCTAAAAAACATCAGTTTTTTCTTTTCTTTTTTTAATATTTTAAAAAATAGTATTTTAGTTTACAAATATTAAGACATATTTTTAAGGTAGGTACCATTTTAGTATTTTTGTAATGGTCTTGTCATAGTTCAAAAATATTAAAATATATTAAAAAAGATCTAAACACCTTTTCACGTTTTTTTACGTCTAAGGTCCACCTAGACTTCTAAGGGTTAAGCCGCGTTTTTTAGAACCTTGATATATATATATATATATATATATATATATATATATATATATATATATATATATAATGCTCTTGTGAGGATTAGTCCGCATTTTAAGAATGCGGATCGGAAATGTGTCATCTAACGGTGCCCCTAGAAATTATCGCCTAAATTATAGGCACACTCTTTTTCTTTTCTGGGTTCACCGTCAGGTGACACATGTCCGGTACGCACTCTTAAAATGCGGACTAATCCGCATAAAAGCAGAACTATATATATATATATATATATATATATATATATATATATATAGTACATGACTCTATTTATCATGATAAATTATACTTATCAAATACACATAAAAATAATCAAAATCATATATATCTCACATTTTTTGTATTTTTTATTCTTCTCTCGTAGGAGTGTAGAAAGGTGAAAATATATGTTGAACAAAGAAGAGTTTAGTAAATTGGTGCGGCAGGGTGTAATTGGTCACTGCAAGAATTGTACAATATCTCTTTGTCTAATGATGGAACATTCCTTTTTAAACGAACACCATTAGTCCACCTAAGGTATCTTCCAAACTCATTGGAGCATAAAATCACTTTTCGTTATTCATTTCCTTTTTTTTTAATCGTAGAGAGCAGCAGTAGTAAAGGGGGAGAGAGAAAAAGACAAAAAGGGCTTTCCATCAATCAACACAAAGCTGCTAAAATCATGTTACCTGCCCTTGAGTTAATTCTGGCTTTGCTTTCTTTAGCCTTGACCCCCCCCCCCAAAATTTATTTATTGAGAGGGAGAGATAATATGGGTATGTTTGTAAGTTCCAACCAAACACCACACCCTTAAGGTTTTGGCTTTGTTTATGTCATCTCTGCAGTCTATACATACACATTAATATATATACTGATGATTATGATAATCAATAATTATGCTTTGAAATATTAACTGGGTTTTATATATTTTCCAGTCATGGGTAATGTTAGCGGAAGAAAAGATAAAGCTAGCCCATCCCAAGCCAACAAGATGGAGTGTGCACATGGTGGGGCGCACGATAGCTATCATGCGCCAGAGTCCATGGTTCAGTCCCCTCCTCATAGCCCTAGGGCTTATCTGTCACCTTTTCTGTTCACTCCACAGGTGAGGGTCACAATATATAAGTATATATTGTGTATGTACGAGGGCTGATAGGAGCATTCTCAAGATTTATTATAATATTATTATGACAGTCATCCATAAGTGGGTTGTTTGAGTTTGGGTAAGAGGGAATGATAAAAATTGAATCTTGAATTGCCTTGCCTATGTTTGGTTATGCAAGGGTTCCAAGAGTGCTTTGTGAAGTGAGGATGAAATTTATGTATTAGTTATGAAAAGCTATCAAGGAATGTGTTTGGCAAGTTTTTTGGAATTCCTTTGTCACTCACATGTTCTCTTGGAAAGTCACCTGCTGTTTGATAAAAGTTCAAATAAGCTCTATTACAAAGAGATTTACTATTATGCTTGATAAAATTATTTTTGTTTTCATAAGCCCTTTCTTTCCAATTGATTTCTCTACAAAAGAAGGGGGACAAAGAGATGGGTATGATGGGTAAACATAAGTGTTCATGTAAGAGGTGTTTACTTTGTGAGACCTTGAATTTTCATTTGAATATGCAGCATAATTATAACTGTGCATCGGTTATCTATACAATTTTCATTACCCTATTAGTCATTATTTTTAATGTGAAATCTCCATTTCTGTATTCAGGTCCCAATTGTTCCTTTACAAAGGCCTAATGAGATGGCACAAATGCTAAGCGATGAGTCAAAGCAAAAGAAGACTGAGTTTGAGGCTATGGTTCCTGAGAAGAGGATACCAACGATGATAGCATGGAATTACGATGGCAAGCAAGTGGCTATTGAGGGATCATGGGATAACTGGAAGACAAGGTATGGGGGTTTGTTGAACTTTCTTCCCTTATATTGGTAAAATGCTAAGAAAAAACCTTAAATTGTAGTGCAAATACCCTCTAGCATTGTTAAATACCCCCGAAACTATGAAAAAAATAGTGAATACTGATTTATGTATTGCTAAATATTTTTTTATCGGCAGATATGGGGAAATTTCAATCAAATAGTATAGTTTAAGAAATTCTTCGCAAAACTAATTGTTTAGGGCGATATTTGCTACTAGTGTGATACTTCAGGGGGTTTCTTGAAATTTACCCTTTGCATTTTGACTCAAGTTTTTGCCTCCTTTGACAAAAATGCTAGTAATTGCTTTCTATCAGAGAGTTCTTACAGAGATCGGGCAGAGACTTCACGATTATGAAGATGCTCCCATCAGGCGTTTACCATTACCGATTTATTGTTGATGGGGAGTGGAGGTATGCTCCAGAATTTCCACGAGAGCGTGATGATATGGGAAATATTTTCCACATTTTGGACTTACAGGTAAGTTTTATGCAATTTATACTTAATATCACTCATGTGACATCGATTATTATTTGTGTCGGAAGATTGTTTTGTGGATGTTTCTATTTGTCACTCTCTCTGCTTTTATCTATGAGAATTGTTGAAATATGCATTGGTCGGTAATTGGCCAGGAAATGGGTAATGCTGGGTTATTTCGAGCCTGTACCGAGTCCATATTTTATTTTGATGATATATGGATGCAATATGAACAATATACATATGACACTTTGAGAAAATTGTTCTAATACCTCCTGTATTCCCAAACACATTCCTTTGGTGTGTGGCAGACATGTAAATGTAAAGATGAATGCTCTGTGGAGATTCTGTTGAAGCAAGTTCTGCATATCTTAAATGCCATTATTATCTCTCTTCTTTCTTAAATTTATTTTCACGTGTGTATGTTATTCACGTATTTAATCTTTCGATTCGTATATATTGTTAGAGATGTAACACTTGAGTCATATAAATTGTGTATAAAATATATAAGTAGCATACCGAAGTGAGTATGTTTTCCATTCTTTGATAGTTGGTGATGAATGATAACTAAACACTTGAGTCATTTAAATCTTATGATTATTATAAACAGTCAACTTTCTAATTGGTTGTGTTGGTACAAAATTCATTTCAACAACATTAGAAAACGAAGTTGTGCAGAAGAATAATGGTCAGTGTTGGAAATGGATCTGTAAATTTGTAGTTGCACAACTGCTGAGTGGAGATTCTGAGCTCACGAAAGCATGACTGGATTATGATTTTAAGATAAGGTATTAACATAAAACCAACAACTGAGAACAAAATTTTACTCTAGTTCTGGATCTTCTCATACTTTGCTTCTATCCGAATATTTTTCACTATGAGCTAATTGTTTCACTCACAGACTCTTAAGTTACGATTTCTATGCAAATACTAGAAGATTTTGAGGATGCCTTAGCTTCTTGTTGATTTGTTGTTTGTCAAAATTTGATTGGTTAAAAGAAGTTTCAAGGAAAATTGAGCTGCTTGATTCCCTATAGGAGAACTGGACTGTCTGCGCACTATGATGAGAAGAATTCTTGGCAGGGTTAAAGGGCACCCAGTGGTTTCTACCAATGACCCTCCAAGGTTCAAGTTACTATGACATAAAGAGGAAAGTGTAAAGGGTGAGCACCATTTTTCCTACGATGTTCAGCCGAGGAAAGTGTAAAAGGTGTGACCCGCTATAATTGTGGCCATGTACGTTGCTCATACATAATTTTGTGCAGTAATCCTCATGCCTGCTTAGGCGCACTCTCCGGCATTTACGCTATCATGATTCTCTGGTATAACACGCTTCTGATCATTAGGACTATTTGATGATACTCATCAGATGCTTCTTCCATGCCTTTGTATTGTTCTTTTGCTCACATCGTTGCTTCTGAAGAGACTTCGTGGTTTTCTGAGTTCCTTTATGCTTCCTCTGCATTATTGTATTTCCTAGATGCATAATTTGTTTCCCAGAAGCGTTTGACTATTCTACACAACAATTAACGATAAAGGATGTAAAAGTATATGTATTTATGTGCCCCTCCCGACAACTAGATTGTCGTATTCCGCAGTACAAAATATATTTTGAGTCTATTGTCCTTGAGGTCGTTTCGGTAAAGCGTCACGAATAGTCATATTTAATGGAAAACTTCATCAAAACTTAACCGGGCATTGTAGATGATCACACACGTTTTATTGTCACTTAGGTTGAGGTAAGGGACTTAGTAGACTTGCACTTTTGTCATACTAAATTAAGTTTTTCATAATTGAAAAATGGTTTTGTATATGTGTATGCTTTGATATGAATATGATATCACTAATATAAATATGCAAAGATGTGTTCATATAAATCATTTCAAAGGAACATTGCATAAGTACATCATGTATGTTTTTTTATTAAGGTTAAAAAACTACACAACTTTTTCTGCCGCTGCCAATTTTCAGGTGTTTCTCGCGATTTGATCGCGTCAACAAACATTTTCTTCACTCGTCGTGGGCTCTTCCAGAGATTTTTTAAGTTTTACAAAATTATCGTGCGCGACCTCCCTCCTCGCGGATTGTTCGCGTCACCGAAGACTTTTGTTGCAGTCGTGACAGTCCTTTGTGAGCCACGAACTTTGTCCTTGTTAGAGATCTTTTCTAAAGATCTTTTGCTTTTCTTTGAGAATCCGTGCAAGACTTTCTTGCACTCTTATTTTTCCTTGTCTAAACACGTGTGAGATATTAATAATGAGATCACCCTCTCCACTTGTGCTACTTGTGGGTCACCGCACGTGTGGAGAAACATGATATATGTGGAGAGAGTAACCTCATTCTTATCATCTTCGTCAAAAACTCTTCCTGGAGTTGAAATGACATTTGATCGAGAGGAATTTTGAAAGAAAAGACTTTTTGAGTTTATAATACTCTAGAGATTAAGACCATTGTTTTCTTCTTCACTTCTCTCTTTTGTATTTTTGAGATGTTTGTTTTCAAACATTGATCATAAGTCATATTGAAGTTTAAAACATGATGCGGGAGCATAGGGGATATAGTCGTCATTCTAGCATTCTTATTATTTTTAGTATTTTTACCTTTTTGTATAAATAGTCGAAAGGCTCTCATTTGTATCACTTTTGTCTATTTAATATTGAGAGACTAGAGAGAGAAATAAGAAACCCTTCTTCATTTTCCATGTTGTTGTGTAGATAATAATTCTTTTACGCTTCCGCACCCTTAATTACATCAAATGGGTATCAGAGCATGGTTGTTCTTGGATCAACCTTGTTCATAAAAGATTGAGACTCAAATTGGGTTCATCCGGATGATCACCGGACAAATCCTATCCGTCACACGTTACTACCTAGTTCCACCACCACCGGTGGCCAGTGTGCGCCGACAACGGCTGCCGCTAGGGTTCCGCACCATTTCAATTGCCGACGCTGCGCAGATTCCACCAAATTTCCAGGCAGCAACCGTTGCTAAACCAGTCGCCGAAGCCTCCGGCATTTCAACTGCCATCCACCATCAATCCATTTCAGATTTAAACCGGATTCTTCCCAGGACAGTAGCCACAACCTCTAACTCGGAAAATCAAGCCAAGAATCAACCCCGAACGACTCAAAAACCACCAGAATTTCAAGAAGGTATTACCAACAACCAAGATTCATTATCTTCTCCTTCCAAACAATCCAAGATCCATCCTAATACAAACTCTAGCCAAATTCAACAACAACAAAATTTGACTCCAAACCCTATTTACCCCAAACTCAAGAAACCCTAATATCAAAAAGCCCTAATCCTTTATTCAAAGGGTGCGCTTCCTTGGGTATCCTCCCTATCCTTACCGATGTACCATTATTTATCGCTCAATCCATTTGCCGGCATCGTGACTCTTTTTGCTGTGTTAAAGCGAGGCTTGTCGATATTTCCACCCTCTACACGCACGTTGTCATGATCACAACTTCGGTTGACCCCCAATCATCCCCTCCATGTGATGACTTGTGGATTCGCACGAGTATTTTCTTTACTCGTTGTACTGCGAGAGGGAGGCTATGTACGGTAATCATTGACGGCGGAGCTAGCGACAATTTGGTGGCTCAAGAAATGGTAGACAAGTTAAAACTTCCCATGGAATCATTAGCCTCGCCCTGCCGTATTGAGTGGTTGAGCAATAGTACCGTTATTAATCCGAGTCGACAACGTCGAGTAGCTTTCTTGATAGGAGACAATGGTGGATATAAGAGTGTGCCATTTACTTTTGGGGAGGCCTTGACAGCATGATCATCGTAGTGTGCATTATGGGCGAGCTATTACCTACTCGTGCAAACACGAAGAGAGGGATTTCCTCCTCCGACCAATGAGACCCATTCCTATGGCTTGCTCTTCTGCATTGTTGGTTTCACATGAGGAGTTAGCCACTGAGACTGTGGAGAGGAACCTATTCCTCCACTTGTCTAGGCTCTATTCAGCTCGTATGTGGATGAATGTACACCTCCTGATGAGCTCCTACCCCTTCGTGACATACAACATGCTCTAGATCTTGTACTTGGGGTGTAGCTTCCTAATTTACCCCATTATCACACGTCACCTACGGAGCACGTTGAGCTGCATAAGCAGGCACCGAGTTATGTGACAAATATTATATTAGGGAGAGCATGTCTCCTTGTGCGATTCTGGCATTATTAGCACCCAAGAAGGATGGGATTTGGCGTATATGTGTGGATAGTCTCGTCATCAACAAAATCACAGTGAAGTATAAGTTCCCTATCTCCCGACTCGAGGATATGTTGGACCAACTCCATAGAGCGATGATCTTCTCCAAACTAGACTTGAAGAATGGCTATCATCAGATACGTATGAGACTGGGGGATGAGTGGAAGACGGCGTTTAAGACCAAGGACGGACTTTACGAGTGGACGGTGATGCCTTTCGGCCTTTCCAACGGTTTTTCAACATTCATGAGGGTGATGACTCCGAATTTGCGCCCTATCTTGGGCAAGTTAGTCGTGATTTATTTTGACGACATTTTGATTTAAAATCGATCCAAGGAGTATTTGGGGCACGTGACTCAGATTTTGGAGGTTTTGCGAGCCGAGCGCTTGTTCCTAACTTTGAAAAAGTGCGCCTTCATGGTTCCATCGGTGACTTTATTGGGGTATGTGATATCGGGAGACGGTGTCAGGGTGGATGATGTCAAGATTCAGGCGATAGTGGATTGGCCTACACCTACTTCTGTGACTCAGGTTCGTAGCTTTCACAAGCTCGCCGGGTTTTATTTACGATTTATAACGGGATTCAGCACCGTTATAGCCCTCATCACGGATTTGATGAGAGCCCCTTTGAGGGCCAAGTTCAGGTGGACTGTGGAGGCCGAGCGTGCCTTCACGCGCTGATGAAGAATGCTCCTATTCTCTCCTTACCCAACTTTGACCAGTTGTTTGAGTTGTGTTGCGATGCTTGCAAGACAGAGGTGGGGGTCGTGTTAAGTCAGAGCAGGAAGCCCATTGTATTTTTCAGTCAGAAGCTGACAGGTGTGGCATTGCACTATTCTACGTATGACTTGGAATTTTATGTAGTTGTGATGGCAATGAAGTTTTTGTCATCTTACCTCCTCCATAAGGAATTTGTGATGAGTCTGACCATAAGGCCTTGCGATTCCTTCATAGCCAGCGGCGTGTTAGTGACAGGCATGACAAATGGACCGCCTATCTTCAGCGTTACACTTTCCACCTCTAGTACAAGCCCGGTAAGGAGAATCTGGTAGCTGATGCACTTAGCCGGCGAGCTCATGCGTTTTTGACTTTGCGGAGTCAGGTTTTGGGGTTTGATGAGATTCAGGACCTTTATCCGACTGATGTGGAGTTGGGTCCCATTTTCGCCACATGCCAGCAGAGCAATGGCGCATCGGGTGCGTATCTACTATAGAATGGGTTCTTACATCGGGGGACAGCTCTGTGTATTCCCTATTCCTCTTTACGGGAGAAAATTATATCCGAGGTTCACGGTGGCAGTCTAGCAAGGCACCTGGGGCAGGCACACACTCACGCGATGTTGCGGGACCCTTTTTATTGGTCGACTATGAGGCAAAATACTGACCCCTTCATCAGGCGTTGCTACATTTGTCAGACGGCCAACGGGCAGCATACCAATGCTGGCTTATACACTCCACTTCCGGTTCTCGAGCGCTCGTGGCAGGATGTCTCGATGGATTTCTGATGTAAACTACACATCAATTGGATAAAAAGAAACCAAACCCTAATTTTAAAGAGAGAATCAAAATTGTCTTATATTTCAAGAATGACAAAAGTGAGTACAAATGAGAGAAACAATCCTATTTATAGGGGTTGAATTACTTGTTAATCAAGTAATTAGCTAACATAACTAAAAGGGCCTACTAAAAATAAAAGAATGCCTAATTAGTCTCAAACATGCTTGGAGGCTAATTAAGGCTAAAAAGAATATAAAAGAACTAAAAGAAAATAGAAAATATAATGAAAGGATATAAAAGGAAAAACAAAATGTGGATTCCCGTCACTCTCCCCCCCTCAAAAAGAGTTCGTCCACGAAATCAGAGGGGAAGACCCACAGAATCACCCTCTAAAATGGTAATCAATGCAGGACCAGTGGGATGCTCGGCCTTGTTAAGATACTCGTGGGGCTGGTCCATCGATACCAGGGCCCGTCGACGTGGTTGAGGACAATCTGAAGTTCGGTGTCCTACGGTGCTGCAATTAAAACAACGAATTGTTGGAGGGCCTGTATGGGTCGCAGCGAAAGTGGTAGTAACTGGAGCTATGGCCGAAGATGTCGAGGATAAAAATGTAGGAGGAGCAAAACTCAAGGAAGATAGAGGTCGGGATGCTGGAGAAGCTGTTAGGGATGCATGATAGGCCTCGACCTTAGTAGCATACTCTATCGCCTTCAAAAAGGTCGGTATCTCTCTCAATCCAAGGTCGTGGTGAATATGTGGCTGGAGTCCCAGAATGTAGCGGCTGATCCGTTGATTCTCCGACTTGGGCAGACGTGCTCTAGTGCAGAGGAGCTGGAATTGCTTCGTATACTCTACTACTGAAGACGTGTCTTGTTGGAGAGACTGAATACGCGTAAAGAGGTCTCTCTCATACGTCGGAGGTATAAAGGAGGCCTGAAGAGCTGCCTTGAGACCGAACCAGTCCTGGATAGGAGGGAGTCCTGCCGCTGTCCTACGATAACAAAGGTCATTCCACCAAATACGGGTAAAGCCCTGATATTTAGTGGCAACTAGAAGAACACATGAGCAGCCCTGAATCCGCTTGTAATCGAAAACTGTCTCCATAACTGCAAGCCAGTCAGTCATATCATCTGGATATGACTGGGAAAAATCTACCATCGAACATAGGAATATCGATGCGAATATCTCCCTGGAAACTCCTCGAAAGTAACTGAAGTGCTAATGAAAGTGGGTTTCCATCCTGATGAGCTCCTAAACCCATCACGTCACCCGACACAGGTGCAATAGGGGCAATCGGAATCGGAGGTACCTGGGCAGGTGGTGGATGAAGAGGATGGGTATGTGGGGCCACAGGAGGTGCTGGGGGACAGCGGTGGGGACATGTGCCAATCAAATGCCCAAACTCTCCACAATAGTAGCACTGGCGGTCGCGGAGGGGTACAAAACAAGGGCCACCAAGTGGGGGTGGGGGAATCCAATCCAGGATGCTACAATCGGTATCCCCGGTGTTGCTAGATGAAGAAGAATCGGTGTAAAATAGAGAGATATCATGGTGGGATGGTGTATGATGTGAGGGTGGAGTGGGGTACGGGCGGGGGTCAAGGGTTCAGGGGTTAGGAATGTCAAAATGTCCACCAGGATCGTAAGGTTGAGAAAGAGGGTTAAGACTTTGGAAAAGGGTGGGAGGATCGGGTATATTGAGATGGCTAGGTTGAGAAAGAGGGTTAAGACTTTGGAAAAGGGTGGGAGGATCGGGTATATTGAGATGGCTAGGCAAGGTGGAGTGGTGGTTCTGCTCGGTGGTATTGTGTGGGTCATGAGGTAGCAGAATCCCCAGGGTGCCGACCGTTACAAGTTTTTTTTTGGGTGGATCGGACTGTCCAGTCTATCCAAAAGGATTAAGGCCACCTATTTGCCTAGGGTTTGCTGTTTGCGGTTCAGGTTTAACAAGGGTTTCACAACCATTGTTGTTTTTATAGGTGATGAGGTCTCTGTTTCTGGATTTCCCAGAAATTCCGACATCAACTGAGGTTGTCCGACGATCAGCGGGTATGGTCAGAACAGCCAAACCGCCAAGATCCTTCGGTTCAGATCTTCCTCCTGGTTTGTTGGTGTCGATCATGATTTCTGGCATTGCTGTTCGGCCGAACTCTTTGTTTGGGCAGCCGCCGATGTCTCGGTGGATTGAGCAATCAATTCGGAGTGGGTCTTTTTTAAAATGGGTACAATTTTCGT
The DNA here is from genome assembly GCA_949130495.1 of Sambucus nigra. Classification (NCBI taxonomy): domain Eukaryota; kingdom Viridiplantae; phylum Streptophyta; class Magnoliopsida; order Dipsacales; family Adoxaceae; genus Sambucus; species Sambucus nigra. Next base: position 162,874,737 of record OX422213.1, on the reverse strand, counting down.
CTGGTTCTTTCCCGGATCTTCGGGGATTGGATTCCGGTGACTTTTCCGAGGCGGTGTGAGTTTGAACTTTGGAGAATTGTTGCAAGAAGGTCGCAAATTGTTGTTGCTGTCTTCGTAACATTTCATCCATTCTTAGATCATGCTTTTCTTCCATTCTTTCTATTTGGTCTTTCAATTCTTGAATCTTTTCCGCCTGTCGCTTGGATTTCTTTGGAGCCATTATGAGTAGTGTACGATTTGATTATCAACATACCAATACACTAATTGGGGAACGACACCTCGCTCTAATACCAATTTGACGTAAACTACACGTCAAATGGCTAAAAAGAAATTACCAAACCCTAATTTTAGAGAGAGAATCAAAATTGTCTTATATTTCAAGAATGGCAAACGTGAGTACAAATGAGAGAAACAATCCTATTTATAGGGGCTGAATTACTTGCTAATCAAGTAATTAGCTAAAATGACTAAAAGGGCCTACTAAAAATAAAAGAATGCCTAATTAGTCCCAAACGTGCTTGGAGGCTAATTAAGGCTAACAAGAATATAAAAGAACTAAAAGAAAATAGAAAATACAATGAAAGGACATAAAAGGAAAAAAAAATGTGGATTCCCATTAATTTCATTGTTGGCTTCCCTCGTACTTCTAGTGGACACGAGTCCATCTTCGTCATCGTGGATCGGTTCTCCCAGATGTCTCACTTCATTCAGTGTATTCGGATGACAGATGCTTCTCACGTCGCATCCTTATACTTCCGTGAGGTTGTTCGTTTGCATGGAGTGCTCCACAACATTACGTCTGATCGGGATGTGCGATTTACAGGCCATTTTTGGCGAACACTATGGCGCTTGTTATAGATCGAGCTTCAGTTTTCGACTGCCTTTCTACCCCAGACAGACGAGAAGATCGAGGTGGTCAAAAGGAGTGTGGGTGACCTTTTACGGTGTCTGACATCGGAGCATCCCCGTAGATGGGATATAGTGATTGCACATGCCAAGTTTGTCTTCAATAACATCGTCAACCGTTCTACAAGTTTGCCTTCAATAACATCGTCAACCGTTCTACAGGTCTCTTTCCTTTTGGATTGTGTTGGGAGATTCTCCCATTATACCCATTGATCTCGCCGGGCTCCCACCGACAGTACCTTCGTGTTCCTCCGTGGAGGAGTTTGCAACACATTTGACTTCCGTTTAGGCGAACGGCCGTGCCCGCCTTTACACTACCTATGCCTCTTATAAAGCGGCGACCAATGAGCATCGTTGTTTTGTTTCCTTCTAGCGTGGCGATTTAGTTATGGTGTATCTCCAGAAGGCGCGACGACTAGGCGAAGGCAACCAGTTTCTTATGCGCCGCTTTGGCCTTTTTCTCATCATCCGAGCTTGTGGGTCGAATGCGTATGAGGTCGACCTTCCGCCTGAGCTTCGCATGCATCGCACGTTTAACGTGGCGGATTTATCTCGATTTCGTTGCACCCACCCACCACCCATTCCCCTACTATAATCCTCGACCCATCCGGTACGTGCACATGTGGATCGTATTGAGAGCATCCTTGATTCAGGATTTGTCTCTTCCTCTTCAGGAGACTACACCCGTTACTTGGTCTATTGGGTTGGACACCCGGAGGCAGAAGATTCTTGGATTACCGAGGTCACATTGTAGCATGTTGACCCTAATTTCTTTCGGCTATACTCGACAAATATGGGTTATTCTCTAGGGGGAGAGTGATGCAGGAGCAAAGGGGACATAGTCGTCATTTTAGCATTCTTATTATTTTTAGTATTTTTACCCTTTTGTATAAATAGCCGGAAGGCTCTCATTTGTATCACTTTTACTTATTTGATATCGAGAGACTAAAGAGAGAAATAAGAAACCCTTCTTCATTTTCCATGTTGTTGTTGTTGTTGTTTAGATAATAATTCTTTTATGCTTCCGCACCCTTAATTACATCAAAACACTTCTACTTTTATTCGTGAATAAATATATTTATGTATTTATTTTTTAGATACCTGTGTGAATATCTTAAAAATTAATTGTGAGATTTGAATAAGCCAAAATATGTTTCAAAAATTTCAAAACCTTAAAGGATCACTCACATCCTAGAAAGTGGTACCCGAGCATTTGGTAGCTTTTCAACGAAGTTCATGTTCAACTTTAAAAGAAGACATTGGTCGAGGCCAATCCTGTCACGGTTGTGTAGCATTTTCCAGCTGATGATGTCTTCTACGGAAGATGCGGTGGGAAATAATGTATAGTTAGTTAGCGCGCTATGTGATTGTAGGTCATTGTCTAATGTTTTATTCCCATTAATGGGTTTCTTCCTCGTACCACTTGGGGTTATATGATTGTTGTACTTATTCCGCTTTTAGATTTGTCATCTAATATTGAAAATAAAATTTGGTGCAATTTAATTTGTGATTCATTTCGTCACATAGATCTAGCTGTGTTATTTGTGCCTAAAAGGAATTAAAAGGAAAATATTGCCTCTAGTATGACAATAATTTTAATTTAGATACATTCGCTCTATCTCGGATTCGCGTACACACTCTCAAAGGGTGTCTCATCTCATATCATTCTCAAAAGTATTAGTATTAGAATCTCACTCTCCAAATGAGGTTACATTTTATATAGGGATGAGGGAAGGTTTTAGCGATATGCTATACTAACCAATGAGGGAAGGTTCTAGGCCTCATGACCTCCCATGGATGGCATCACATCACCAAAGATGTGATCTCAGTCAAGACATCACATGAGCTACATTCTTTTATTTACAAAAAGTACTAAAATGTCCCTAACTTCCCTCACTAACTACTATTCCCTCTTTCCTAAATATATGGTCCCCATTTAAAAAGCCAATAGTCAAGATCAAGACTTGTTCGCTTCGGATGTAACGCTTTGGGGTATAAAATAAAATGGTCTGAGTGGGTTTCCCATTAGGGTTTATTTGACATTGAGAGAGCTATTCATCAATGAGTGGAAAAGAAAGCGAGAGAGGTTTAGGTTTCTAAATTTGATTATAATGTGATATTTGGGTGTATTTGAGGTATGAGTTGAGAGTGTACATAGTCCTTGTAAGATCCTACCATTGTAACCTATTTTCTCAAATAGTGAAATTCTTCTCTCTTGTGGATGTAGGCAAGGTAATTTTGCCGAACTTCGTTAAATCTCGTGTTCATGTTATTTATTTTTTTGCTTGTTTATATTTCCATCACTTTGCAATATATATTTCCTTGTTTTGGTTGGGCGTGGTGCCATTGGCGTACAACAATTGGTATACCTTAAAATATTCCCAAGTCTCCTTGAATCTTTGCATGTTGTTCTCTTAACTGTTGATAATGACTTTGTAGATGAAGTTTTGACTTTTCTTGTAACTTTGAGAGTGCTTTCTTGATTGTCTTGCTATCCTTGATTGTGTGGGTGAGAGAGCTTGTGCTTGTTTATCTTGTCTTTCTTGGTTGAGCTTAATGTAGCCTTGTATCTTAAATCTTGATGATGATCTTCTTTGGTGTAGATTTGGTTCCATTGATTTGTTGTTTGGACTCCTTTGTTATGAGGTGTTTTTCATGATGTCTTGAGAGTTGAGAGTGTTGTTCAAATATCAAAGACATTAGAGAGGAAGATAGTAAAGTATGTAACTATCAATTAGATTGTTATCATCAAAATTATTTGTTTTTTGTTCAGAAATCATTTGGGTTCACAAAAGTGTTTCTCATCTCTTATCATTGTTAAAAGGTAATAGTAATAAATATCATTCCCCAAATGGGGTCACACTATATATAGGCACTATATATAGGGGTGAAGAAAGGTTCTAGAAATAAGCTATACTAAGGGAAGGTTCAAGACCTCATGTGAGGTCATGTATGACAACACAAAAGATGTGACCCACTCCATGACACTACATGAGCTAGAATCTTCCTATTTACAAAAAGTATTTAAATAACCTTAACTTCCCTCACTAACTACTACTAAAATAGTAAAATGGAAAATAAAATACGAAGAGAATTTAATTTGAAAAAAAAAGACAATTATGCATTTCGGTTCATATCACTACATTTCTATTAATTTTTCATTTTGCACCCTTTGTATGTTCTTTGCACCATTATCATTTTTTTGAATTCATTGCTCACAGTTGAAGTTTAAATCATCGACCCTATCTATGTTTGCCAAAGAACACAAAGATGCCTGCCAAAGAAATGAACTCACTTTCATTCATTGCACAAATCCAGATAGCATGAACACCCATCATATTCTTGTATCTTTTAGGCTAAAAAGCACGGACACGACACGCACATGCTAACATGGAATTTTTTTAAAGAAAATAGGGTACGGGGACATGTCGATAAATAACTTTTCTTTGTTTGATTTGTATAAATAAAACAATAACATGAAATAGGAAAGGAAAAAGAAAGAACATGTTTGAATACTTATTAAGAAAGATGAATTAATATCTTAAAGAAGAATATGAAAATGAAGGTTTTTTAAGATAATAACTTTCATGGAGAAATGGCACACCCATAACTTTGACGTGACAAGAACCGTTGAGTGCCAGTAGAGTGGGGGAAAAGCATTTGAGTGCCACTGGGGCATATTCTTTCCAACATGAGGCTCAAAATGATGCCACTAATTATGACTTGTATTATTATATACTTGTACATTAATAGACATGTGCAAACTAGTGTCGGACACGTGAAACTAAGTGTTGGACGCGTGAAATTATATATTCGACACATTATTTATATATTTATGTTATGGACACGTGAAAAGGAGTGTCGGACTCGTGTCGAAAGAGTGTTGGTGTCCGACACGTGTCGTTTCCGGGCACATGGCCTTCTCACAAATGCCCGTGCTTCCTAGCTTTTAGGGTAACTTTTCCTTTTTCTTTACTCATTTGTCGATTTTCCTCCATTTTAAGGTTGATGATATCACTCAGCTTACTCCTAAATTTATTGGGTTCTGCTTGGGTTCGTGGCCATAATTAGTGTGGCTTCAAGTTGGCTTTTGTGGATTTTAGGAGTTTCTACCTCCTTTACCACGAGGATTTAGGAGTTGCTACCTCATTCCTTGTCAAGAACTGTTATGCCTTCGTTCCTGCTAGTACTGTCCAAATTTGTTCTGCTGATGTTGTCCCCGATTTAGTTGTCTCATATTGACATTTTCTATTTTAATTATCTTTTTCTACCACCACCTACAAAAGTTGTCCTTGGTGAATATCAAGGTTGTTATTTGGTTATTTTGTTATTTTGCAAGTGTCTGCGGTCATGCATCTTGGACTTTCAAAGTGCAATGTTCGGAGCTTGAGTTTGCTTTTTCGTTTGTGTAAATATATACTACTTCATTAACTCTATGAACTATATTACTGGAGAAAATGTTCAAGTCTAACAGTTGCATAACACATTAAACTACAATACAAGATTCGTCATTCATGTTCAAATTGTTCAAATGGTGTTTGCTTACATAAAATGTTTACATATCTTTGATGACGAAAAGGCTATGATGAGAGTTGCAGAGTTTCAGAGTATCAATGTTGTTGACAGCGACCAGTCATTTCAGTTTTGAACTATCTATTTTATTCTATAAAGAGACAAATGGTTGTTCTGTCTCTAGTCTTTGTGAATAAAAACATTTTACACTAGGCAAGTTTTTAAAATTACAGAATGACCTGCCACAAAATTTGCAACTGTAATACCAGCGTATCCCAAGTATCTCGTTGCATCCGAGAAATAAAAAAAAAAATTAGGCTACATGGATGCATATCAGAACATATCCTGTACATATCGGGTAAGTATCCACGTATCTTTGTATCTGATACATGTTCAATACCGGTATAGGGGCCTGATAAAGTATCGGTGCTTCATAGCTGATATTATATGATTTAATTAGTATTACCTTTAATTTTTTAACAGTCTTCTATTTTATTTTGTTAATTTATTTCTTAAATTATTGTTCTCTAGTATCTTAGTATAAAATAAAGGCCTAGTCCTTCTAATCAACCTTTATTGATACGGTTATGCATTCAGAGAGATTACATTCTTTGGCCTTTTGGGTATAGAAATCCTCAGTTGTAATGTTTTGCACGACTTGATTTGACACACTCAGATCTACCAATAGTGAATTAAAGCTGGTAAAAAATTGTTGATTCATAGCACTACACACTTTTTTCCTTTCTCTGAGCAGAATCTGAATGAGGTTTAGTCGGTATTTGATAAAATTCCAGATATGGAAAATGCTTGATTGTTTTCAATGTTTAGGTAGGTTTGTGGATTGTTTTCAGCTAATGGGAACAGTGCCATTGTAGGGTCATTCCCAGTTTTGGCCTAGTTTCCCTGCTTCAGCAACCTGATTGCTCTGAAACATTTTCTCAAGCACTATAGTTGTTGTCTGCTGTTCGAAATTGGGATTCTCTGGATAAATTCAAACAGATTATGTCCCGATAAAGGGTGACCTTTCTCTCTTATTTGAGCTAGTGTTTTCACTTCAGTCCACGTGAAGTAATCCATGACTAATAGCAAATATATGCATGGGTCTTCTCCTGCCACGTGTTTAGATAAGAGCAGAGGAAAATTTAAATATTTTTTTCCAATTTGGAAGGCTTCCTCGCCCATCTGTCCATTGGAATGCTCTCTCTGCGTAGTAATTCAAGGAACGAACTGGACATGACTAATAGAACGTCAATGTACAACTCTGTATCCAGTCTCTTTAAATGTATTTGATTAGTCACTGATAACTAGCTCCAACATTTTTCAGTTCAAGTGGTATGATATTGTAAGTAGACACTGTTTTCTTCTATAAAGGAAGTTCTCTTTGTTTGGCCGTACATTTGGATCTGATTATAAGCATGGGAAAACGTAGATGTAACACGTATCGATGCTTTGTGGAGATTTGTCAGATCTAAACATATAACCTCCATCTGCCATTCATTTTTTTGGACAGACACCATTTTCACCATCCATTCTTGATACGACACCTGCCCACTTTGATTAGTGTCTAGGCCTTCTGATGTGCACACGAGTCCTATGGGTCTTATTGTGATTTGTCATTCTTGTCTTCATTTGCTAGTAAAATAGTGGATATCATCTTTGGAAAATTCTCATTAGCTTAAGGATAGTCTCGTATTTATATATATTAGCACAAACCTGTGCCATCGGCAAATTTATGTCATTGTAGCCGTGCTTACGGTACACTTCATGCCTACAGCATGTTTGTGCAACATGCCTAAAGCACTTGTTATTATGTAATTTTTAAAACAATAAGGGCTGTATTTATAAAACTTCAGGTGTACATAATTTTGAATTGAAGTGGGTAGTAGAGTGAAATTTGAAGACGAGAGAGTTTGAATTAAATATATAGTGTGATGTTATGAGGTACAAAAGTATAATTGTGTCACTCACACCCATGTGAAACAAAGAAACATTAACATTATGTAATGTAGGACATTTTGGTAAAAAGTAAAACACCATTCTTCCATAGTATATACACACACACACACACGCACACATAATGTGATGATTCTTGCATGTGGCTTGTATGAATCTGGCATAATATAAGTCCATCTTCTCTTCTTGAGAATTCTGCTACTTCCGTCAGTAATTCTCTCTCTGTCAGTAATACTTTCTCTGCCACTGCAAAATGGATTTTTACAGAGATATTCATTGAATATTCTTCTTTTCATGTGGCTTCGCATTTATTTTCACCCCATGCTTCCATATCATGAAAGAACTACACAATGTACACAAAATATTGTGGCAACGCGCGGACATTGTGTATGTCACCCGATCCGGCTCCTCTAGAGGGCTCTACGGTAGAGTATTTTTTTAACCATTGATCTCACATTGAGATTACAAATCTCAATAAGGATCAATAATTTAAAATCCCTAAGTAAAATCAGCGGTTAAAGAATACTTTACCGTAGAGTCACTCTAGATGACCCTTATTCGTATGTCACAGCGCTTGAAGTTCAACCTCTTTGCATTCTTGTAATTTCTAATCTTTTTGTTCAAATGCAATCCAAAGTAGAAAATACACTTTAATCCACTAATGCACATTGCAGGATCATTATCCAGAAGTCATTAACAACATGCCTGGGTCTGAGTCTCCTTCTTCCCCCGTATCAAGCTATAATAGTGCACCCTTCAGTTCAGAAGACTATAATGAAAAGTTGCCTGAGTTGCCTCCACTACTACGACAAACGCCTCTAGATCAGCCGTCATCCTCAAAGGACAGCACCCAGTCTTTGGAGAATCCTTTACCCGCAGTTTTGAACCATTTATACATCCAGAGAGAGCGTAGTGGTCAGTCTATGGTGGCGCTCAGTTCAACGCATCGATTTCAGAAAAAATACGTGACAGTCGTGCTTTACAAGTCCTTAAAAAAATAATAAAAAGTGAAATTATAGCTGAGGTATTGGAGCTGGAAATATGTAGTTTGTGAAATTATTGTTATACCAGGTGCTTTGATAGCTGAAAAGGGCTGATTTGAGAAAAAAGAGTAGGATTTCCTTTTTTCCTTTAGCTACGTAAACATGTTAATGTGAATCCTATTCATTAAGGATATGATGATCCATCCTTGCATTAGTTAAGTTTCTATGCTCATTGATATCTCTTCGAACAGAACTTTGAATATGTGAGATGTGTAATGTTAACCTCATCGCGGTTTAATATAACGCTTTAGGCCTGATGGCATTACACAGGAGCCTGCACTTAAGATCACACACACGCACGCGCATGTAAACCAATAGAGCTGCTGATTGTAAGGCTAAGAAAGCCAACTGCACAAGGTATAATCTTCTTATTTTGAGTTTTAATTCTTCCAAGTGAAGTTTTGAATATGAATATTGAATTATAGATGGGGGTGTCATATAATATGTTTAAAATATAGTACTATCGTGTTAGATCAACTTCAAACGTTCGCAAAAAATGAATTTTAACCCAAATTTGTCCCATTGAATCAAATCTAGGTGACCGACAAAATAACTTCTACATATTTTTCAACCCAAATTCAGACCATTTTGCTCAAAAATTAGGGCTCTGGTTTTAAGTATAACTAGGTCTCGGGCAGAAACCCCTTTCCTAAACATTGTCGGCATAATGTGTACCGCTAAGAGTTGTAATTCATTTTTTGTTGCTCTTTTATTGTATAACCAAAATATCATGTCACCTATAATTAAAGTTGCAATTAGTAAATGTAAATAATCTCTAATAAAATTATGGGCAACATACAATCGGCTGGCAATGTAATATGTATTAATCATCATGTTTTCTGAGTACAAATATAAAATATATCTCAATGAGATGTTGCCATGATTACTAAATGGTTTGGTGTGCCTCTTATGTCCGAGTCTTACGCTTGATCACAACACGTCTCGATCAATCGCAAGTGTTCGAATTTGCACTTGAACTGATCACGTTCCTCTGTTGGCTCATGAGTCGATAATGGCTCTCTGAACGCTTGTACAATCTATCTCATAGTGATTGTTCATGTCAGATAGCACTAGCGTACCTCGCTTGCAAGTCATCGACATTGATGTCATATAATTTTGACACGAGTTGTAGAAAGCTCTCATGGGCATCCATTAAAGAACCCTCACTTCCTCACCAAAATCCTCAATAAGTCATATTGTCCAACTCGTTGATACAGGAGCCTCCGAGTCAGGAACGGTAGCGACAGAAGGGCCAAGATGATACGTGGGTGTTGAGATATTTGTGCTTGGGGTTTTATTCTTAAAATCATATATGACCTTTATTTTTCAATAAAGGCGTGTCACGTAAATTTTGAAATAAGAATCATGTTTGTAAGAAGGCCTTATATTTATTTTATATATAATGTATATATGTCAGTCAATTGAACTTAGTAGGAATTCAAGTGAGTTGAGTTCGACCTAATCACAAAAGATCAAAATTTTATTTCTAGTTCAATTTAATAGTTCACAACATAGATTGGGAGTTGGCATCCCATCGGTAAAGTTGCAAGTATGATCTTAGTAGTTTATCTTAATTACGAAAACCTGTCTGATGATTGGGAAACTTGCCTGATAGTTCAAAGAGGATTGTATTAGGACATCATGAATGTATTGGACATGACAATAGTGAGATTTAAGTCTAGGTGCTGACAAGTTTAGACTTACACAATCTCACAACGTTTACAAAGGTTGCATAGATTCTCAATCCCAAGGATTATGGGGATTGTATTATCCTCATAATTATTGCTTTGATGGTTATGAGTGCGATCCAATTTATTGAGTCTAAATCTCCATAAGTTGGGCAATCATTGAATTTCACCAAACGGATATTTTATGCTTTTCACAAGGAATGATATTATGTACTATTTACCTTTGCAAACAATACCTCATTATTCGAGTAATACTGAGATAATTAAATTGGAATATAGTTATAATTTTTTGAGTAGAACTAATTATAATTAAATGAAAAAAATACATTACGGGAAGTAGTATGAGATTTTCATATTTTCGTTTGGAAGACAATGTAATTATTAGTCTTGAGTCCCTAGTATAGTCCATTACCCAAGTAGTAGGCCCAAACTCTTTGAAAATCCTAATTGACCCAAGCCCACTTCATAACTATTTATATGGGTTAAGGGAATGGGTTTAAACTGGATGAGACATTCTCTAAGGTTGTAGAGGAAGATGAAAAATAATATTCACGTTTTGTGAAGGGTGGGGAGAGAAAAAGTGACTTCTCTAAAAAATCACCAAGTTTCATATCCGAGAGTGCTCACACACAAGGATTACTTTCGGGGATCATATACTAGAAGATTCAAGGCTTTCAAGGTATTCTAGGAAGGATTTTGAAGATGGAGAAAATCGGTCTCTTCATCTTATACATCAAATATTTCTCCTCATTCGGATATCCTATAAAATCCGTAAAGGTATCACGATCCAAACCCTAAATTCATTCTTTGAATGTAGTTATTTTTGCTTCCTTTCTGAAATGTGATTAATCGAAGTTCTTAAGGCAACAAAGTTTTTATAATGTTAATCTCTAGCAATTAGTATCAGAGCCTCTGTTGTAGATTGATCATGTTTTAGAAAAGTCCATGTTGTCCACCCTGAACGCCTAGTGTTGCATGTTGTAGAAATATAAATAATTATATGTGGTATCGTAGTAATATGATTTTCTATGATCCTAATGATTATATCCCTTCCATCATGGTCACATGAATATTTTTTAGGTGAATGGATCCTACAGTGGTTTATTCGTAGTTAAATTTCTCCATAGATTCGATTTGGTTGTAATAATTATGTTATCTTTAACCATTGCATTAATTGATGTATATGGAGGAGTTCGTGAGAGGATGTAATAGTTTTGACTAGTTAATATTTTATAATTTTATGGGTTTTGGTCACGGGGAAAATTTCAAGGAGTTTGGTGAATTTTTATCAAGTTTGGAAGGGTTTTGCATGATTTTTGTGAAGTGAAGACGGAGCTGAAAATGAGGGAACCCGATTCATCGGGTCTAGCATTCTCAATTCACCGTGTTTTGGGCAGCCAAATGCAGTTTGCAATTTTTAATGTTTTTGCTTCATTTCTTGGTTCTGATCACCCCCTAATGTAAAAAGGAGTATTCCCAAAGGCTTAATTCTATCAATAAGTTTAGTTTATGAGAAAGTGTACTTTAGAGAGGACTCTTGCTCTTGTATAAAATCCACTTCAAATGGGATTTTTGTTCTTAAAGACTTTTACTTCAAGAAAAGTTGTAGTCCATAATGGAAAGGAATTTTTTTTCCTATTTGAATTATAATCTCATATGATTATGTTATATTATGATTCTACCATTTTACTAATATTGATAATTACCGTATGATAATTAATTGTTAATTAGGATCCCAAATTATTATGAACAATATGGATTATTATTGTGACCAACCTAAATCACTTTTTTCTAGAAAATCAATATTTGTTTATTCTTTTTTAAAATTGAATTTAATAATGTTATTAATTTAAACTATAAATTAAATTATGGTCTCCAGATTTTAGTTCAATTAAAAATAGTTTTGGCTTTGGAAAATTAAACTAGTGAAACCAGATAGTTTAATTTGCATAAGTAATTGAAAAATTACCAATTATTTAATTCAAAGGTTTATAATTGAACATTTATTAATTGGATAGAGGTTTTAATAAAAAAAACTCGTGGTCTCCATCGGTGTTTTATGAATGTGATATGATTAGTTCCTCATTTTAGCTTTGTTTTCCTCCCCAATGAAGGGAATTAAGCATAGTATTGGTTACTCTTACAACTCTAAAGTGATAATTCTTTGAAGTTGAATATAAGTGAGTTTGTCCCCCTAAAGGGAAAGTCCTGCACGGGCAGATTTATTTTGAACTGATGGTATATACTTAAACACAATTAATGATATCCTTTCAATAATGTCATTGTCATTAATTGTGGGGCCAAAAGATGTCGGTTATTCGATTATGTTGAACAGGGAGTTCCTGGACTATCTAGATAATATAATTGAAAGATGAAAAGTCAGTCTAGTTCAGACTGAGGTGATTAAATCTCCCAATGAGAAATCTCACTTCACAAGAAATTTAGGATGCTCTACCGGATTAATTCTACTTGGTGGTAGAGGGAAGTCAGCGTAAACTTTAATCAAAAGTTGCTTCTCACACATCTAATTGGAAATTAAGGTTTTCAATGAAGATTCTAAGATTTCAAAATTAAACTCAACTATTCACCAACTGATATAGAAAAGTTCTAATTAGAAGAAATTTCTAGTACTGAAATGCAATTGGACATTGTTCTAACTAAAAAGATAATAAACATATTTAATTCAACATTTCCATCAGTATTTTAGAGTTGTGATGTGATTAATTCCTCATGTTATATTTGTCTTTCCTCCACATCGGAGGGAATTAATAATGACATCGCTGTATTTTAAAATCCTTAATTAGTAATTCTTTTCATTTAAGTGCTATATATGTTCGATCCCCCTAACACGGAAGTTATATATATATATATATATATATATATATATATATATATATATATGTGTGTGTGTGTGTGTGTGTGTGTGTGTGTGTGTGTGTGTGTGTGTGTGTGTGTGTGTGTGTTAATTCTAAAGAATGGACTGATGTGAATTTGTAAAAACACTAGTGTTGGTTGATGACGCTCAAGTAAAAATTATATTCTTAAGATGTTTTTCATATTGGGTAAGCTAAGGATTATTTGGATTAGAAATAGATGGGAAACTGTGATCCATTTCAGAATCTATTAGTGAGCATCATTTGAAATCAATATATGGTGTTAGTTATTGAGAGATACTCGAATTCTTTCTCTAAAGGGAGGTATAAAGATAAGGATAAGTCTAAAGGACAATGGTAAAGACTTAAGAAAGTTCATATTCCCCGAAAAGTAGTGAAAAAATTCAAATGGTAGGTATTTTCACTGCAATAGTTAGAACATTGATAGAAATGTGTCCTTTTTTCCTAGTACTCTAAGAAAACAAACAATGTAATGGTTATTTCTTTTTTTAAAGGAGAATCATGATTTACTATCCGGCCTATAAGAACCTAGTGTGCAAATTCGAGAGGCATGGATCAGGCTGCAACTCATTTTAGAGGTTCTAGGTAACCAGTCATGTACTTAAAAGAGAGATGTCAAAATATTGGGCAATAAGGATAATACAGTATTATTAGAAGTAGGTTATCTATTTTTAAATTTTGTTGGAGACAAAAAGATAATGTTGGAAAATCGTTTTTATGTACCTAGTTTTAAAAGAAACGTTGTTTCTATTTCTAAATTGGTTTTGAATAGATAATTTATTATTTTAGTTAAAAATTTGTAATAAACTTGGGATATATTTCATCTTCTTGGTAAATTGAAAAATAATTATACAGTATACGCTTTGTCTCACCAATACTGCTAAACATTAAAGTAAATAATATTAATGGATAATCATTAAAGAGAAAATTTCCTTATCAGTTGAACTAAACGCGATTTTGGCACTAACGCTTAGATCATTTTAATCTAAAAAAGAATCCAAAGACTGGTTTAAAATGAATTATTGAGTTAGTTAGAAGTGGAGGCACTTCTAGTTTGTGAATCCTATTTAGATAGTAAAATGACATAGAGGCCCATCACTGCTATAAGTTATAGACCGAAAGATATGTTAGAAATGATTCATTTCGATTTATATGGTCCTATGATTTTTTGGTCTAGAGTAGGTTATGATTACTTCATCGATTTCATTAATGATTACTTAAGGTATGGATATGTTTACCATATGCACCACAAGTTTGAAGCCTTTGATTAGTTCAAAGTGTACAAAGTTAAGGTGGAGCATGGGTGAGGTAAACTAATCTAAACCCTAAAATTAGATCATGGGAGTTTTTACTTCTGGGAAAAGGTTAAGAATCATTTATAAAAGGTGGAAATTATATCCTAGTTATATGCACAGGGTATTCCATTATGTAATGATGTAGCGAAAAAGAAGAATAAAACTCTTTTAGACATGATAAGGTCTATGGTTAGTTTTTAGGAGTACAAAATGTTTGTTCAGATTTTTCATTAAGAGACAAATACATAAATTTTGTATTTAGTTCCATCTACATCGCTCTCTTAGACTCCCATGAAACTATGGAATGGGCGCAAGCTCACTATAGGACATTCAAATCGGGGGTGCCTGACACTAGTGTTGTGAAATGAGTGAAGTGAGTTAAAATCAAGGATAGAAGTATGCATCATTATTAGTTATCCCGAAGATACTAGAGGTACTTTATGTCATCTTCCTAAGCACAAGAAGGTCTTTGATTGTATTATTGTTCGGTTCTTGTAAGAGGTTTATGTAATAAAACACATGATATGATGTAAGTTAGTCTTACAATAGAACAAGGAATGTCATATTATCAACGTTATTAGACCACCTGTACAAGAAGAAATACAACTTGATATCGACAATAGATTACCTAATGGTAGTTGGGGTATTACCGATAATCATGTAACACATGTCACTTATTATGGATCACAAGTGGTGCTGCCTAGTGGTGGGAGCATTATGAGACATCCTGACAGGTTAGTGTTTTGGGTGAAGACTTCGGTTAAATCCCAGGAAAATAAACCATACCCCATTAACTACATCATGGACTTACAAGACAATGACTCTTAGCTTTGACTTGAGACTATGAATACAACGAATCATGTTTTGGGAACTATTAGACTTGTATGGGATAAAACCCATCGGGTGCAAGTGGATCAACAAGAAGATTAAATATAAATAGATTGGATGGTGAAAATCATTAAGTCAATTATTTTCATGAAAGGGTTTACTCATAAATAATGGGATTGACTATGAGCAAGACGTTTCGCCAGTAGCCATGCTAAATTCTACTGGGATTCTTTTAATATCGAAACAACGTTCTTGTATAATGGTCTTAAAAAGTGCATCTATATGATGCAACCAAAGGAATTCATCGTTAAGAAGTTAGGAAAGTAAAGTGTGTAAGCTTAATAAGTTCATTCATGGACTTAAGCTAACATCAAGGTCTTGGAACATTCAGTTTGATCAGGCAATCATATTTTGATTTTGATAAAAGCCCAAATAATACTTCTTTGTGTAAGAAACATGATGTAAATGTGGTGGTATTTATGGTAAATTATGTGAATAATATTATCCTAATTGGAAACTAGGTGGGTGTATTGTATAACACGAGAGTGTGGATGTTCATGTAACTCGATATGAAAAACTTAGTACAGGACATTCACATCATTATGATCAAGATCTCGCTAGATCATATAAATAGGATATTAGGATTATCCCAATACACTTACATAGATGGTGTTCTCACAAGATTAGTGTAAGGGATTTATTCTTTTCATACATGGAATCAATTTAAGGATCAATGTCCTAAAACACTTAATCAGATATAATGGACGAGGAATATACATTATTCTTCGATGGCGGGCAACCTCATGTATGCTATATAGTATATAAAATGAGATATTTGTTTTATCGATGTGAGGGAACATAGGTGGAGGTAAAAATGACACCGATGTTGGTTTAATACACGATCATGGGAGCTCTTAGTCTGATTAAGAGTCATTTAAGAAATTTCTTTCAACTGACAGTGCTATGAAATGAGATAATGAGGAGGAGGATTGATACCTCCGATGGGAGACAAGTGTTGAAAGTTACCCCCTCTTCATCTTTGACTTGTTGAGGACCACTCTTTTGGGGAAGAGTGTAGACTATATACATTTGTGGTTCATCCCCGTTTGGGTAGACTTTTCTAGGACCCGTTTATATGGTTGGGGTAGTCTAGTAGCATCTTGCTTATATGATATTTTCAATGCATTCAATCATTATTGATGGACCATGTTGACTGAAGCGTCATACTTTTTGGAGGTGACATTGTATTTTATATTGATTTATGTTCCTTCATATTTTGTTATAGTAACTTTATGTACCTATGTTGTACATTAATAAATCTTTATTGGCAGGTATGGTTCCATGTGCTAATCAACATAGGGAAGGTATTGATGCAACTTAACAATAAGTGGGTGGGTATGAGGTCTCACATGAGGTGTTTTAGGTTGGAGAATAAGAAAATGGATGATTTTCTAACGTACGCCTAGGTTCGTTGAATGTTTGACGAGTTAACATTGTATTAGGTACACCTTTTCTTTTATTTATCTTATTCTCTTATTGATGTGTGTTCAATTTCATTATTTGTTGATCATCTTATCTTTGAAGGTGATATTTTTACTTGGGGCATGGATGAGGAGGATGCGATTATTGATCATATTCATATGAAGAAGTTCATTTATTAGATCACGAGTTCAGGTATAACTGGTATCTAATGTAAAGCCCCGATCCAAATTTATGGGTTACCCGTAATCAACCTAGTTCGACCCGAGCGTTAGGAGTGAAGTGCAATGAAACAACCTATGTAATGCTACTAGTCCAGTTTTATTTTAATTAATATTTCACTTATTTAACATGAGATTCCAATTTCAAGTTAAACTACGTGAAGGACCCACGAGGATCACCCCGAAGTCCAAGCATACAGAGCTACTAATGTAATAATAAAGAAATAATTACTTATATAACGCTCTCAAAATATAAGACTTCTCCCGCTCCCAACCTTTCATAACAAATCAAGAATGTGAGCCAAATGCTATGTGGGAAATATACAAATGCAGTATATAATCGAATGGCAGAAGGAATACTCTTAACGCGTTATGCCTACGTGCACATGCAACTACCTTGTGTGCATATATACACATACATATACATATACATATACATATACATATACATATACATATACATATACATATACATATATATATACATATACGTATACATATACATATACATATACATATACATATACATATACATATACATATACATATACATATACATATACATATACATATACTTAATGCATGAAACGATTTATTTTCGAAACCTTATTTATCCATATTAATTTACCATAATCTTATAAAAAACTTCCCTTTTTTCATTTTGACAGATATCACCTTATTTAACACACACGATTAAATACTTGAAACAACTACACTTAGTTCAACCATAAACCATTTCTTTACTGAAATGACCCTTTTCATTAATACCAATTCGCATTAGTACTTTCATTGAAAATTATATTTATAATACACGCATTCACCGTATTAGAAAATACTTATTTAGTCTTTGAAACCTTTTAAAACACATCATTGTGTTCACTACACCAAAAAGACCAAATTGTCACTTTTGAGCCGGCCACCCTTGTCACGGTCAATGATCGTGATAAAAAAAATACGCATTTTTTATCATGGTCATTGACTGTGGCAAGTCTGTGACAAAGTCCTGTCACGGTCATAGACCATGACAAGTCCATGACAAATGTACTTGTCACGAACTTATCACCGTCTATGACCATGAAAATCTTATAAAGTTGTCACGGTCAAAGACCGTGACAGGTCCGTGACAAATTTGTCAGTAAAAAAATCCTTTCTTCTTTTTTTCCCACCGTTTTCTATTCCCCCCATTCTCTCTCTCTCTACGATTTAAGGTGTTTTTTCTTCTCTCTTTCTCTTTCATTTGTATATATGTGTGTATATGTGTTTGTGTGTGTGTGTGTGTGTGTGAGTGCATGTGTGTGTGGTGTACGGGAAGGGGCAGGGGGTGGTGGGGCGGGTGGGGGGTTTGTGTGTGTGTGTGTGTATGCATTTGTGTGTATGTGTGTGTATGTGTAGTGGGCCGGGGGTGGTGGGGCAGGGGTGGGACATTTGTATGTGGGGGGTGGGGGTGGGTTTGTGTGTGTGTGTGCAGGTGTGTGTGTGCAGGTGTGTGTGTGTGGTAGGGCAGGGGGTATGGGGCGGGGGTGTGGGGTGTGTATGCATTTGTGTGTTGAAATTAATTGGTGTTTAGTTAAGGACTTAAAATTAATTGTTAATGTTGATTTAGGATTTGAAATTAATGTTTAGTTTGGAACTTGAAATTAATTGTTAATGTTTATTGGACATTATAAATATTGTTTCTTTATTTTTATTTAGGTTTGAAATTGTTATTGTTGAATTAATTGAGTAGATGAATTAGATAGAGTACGAGATACACATTTGTTGGTTTGTTGTTGCTGTTGGATTATATTGGACGGATGTGGTTGGATATGGAAGTTGGTTGTTAAATTTTTTTAAAATACTTAATTTAATTCACACTAATAAATCTGTAAATAATTATATTGTCTTAATTTCTTGAATTGGTTAATTTTGGCAGTGGCACGACCACTGGATTATTATCAAAATGGGGGGAGGGGGAGTTTTCGACTTTTTTTTCTAAAATTACTTTGTGTCATGACCCGTTCGAGAGTGGAACGACCACAAACTTATCATAATTAAATGATACATACCTACAATTACACATAGTGCGCATAGATCTAGCGTTCTTGTTCTTATGTGTACGCATTCAATAGACCTTAGACCCATTTGAGAGTTAGTGCCCCTGTAATGAAATCTTTCGAATTGTCCCGTTTGGACAATTTGGGACTGTATAATTTCTGTATAATAATATTCTTAGTGGCTTAAAGTTGTTACTTTTGGAGGAAGTTCTACAATTGTATCCTAATGTTCTCTGAGTACATATTAGATTGGAAAGTGTGAGTGTTATTTCAATTGATAAATTGAAATAACACTCACACTTGGTAGTCTACGTCGTGTACTTAGAGAACTATGGGGATATGTTGTCGATTTTTTGTCAAATCGTAACAATGTGCATGAGCTGTTAAGTATATTACAGAAATATGTATTCTTGAATGGGATAGTACCACTCAACCTTTAGAGGAGATGGAGGAAATAGGAATTACTATTATAAATTGAAATTTAACAAACGAATATAAATAAGACATAATTAATTGAAACATACTATAAATCTAAGTTTTGTTTATATACTAATCCACGAATATATGCTTTTTACCTTTAATAGGTGATTGTTTGTAGTAGCTGTGATGTGATATCCTAAATACAAAGAGTGGATGGGGGAGACAAATAGATTGGGGATGTGTTTCGTAGAGGTGCTAATGAATTTGTGAAATACGCAAAGAGATGTTATAATGATGAAGAGTTTCCATGTTCGTGTGCTAGGTGTAAGAATGGTAAGGTGTTTGAGTGGAAAACAGATAACCTACATTTGTTAAGATCGGGTATACCAGATAATTATCGATTTTGGAGTTTTCACGGTGAATTGAAAATTACTTTTGTCCCCAAACAACCTTCACAATAACCTTCAACAAGTAGGATATATGTAGAAGGGGACGACGTAGATCATAATATATTAGAGGATTTAGTTGATGATGCATACAGAGTTCATAAAGTGGAGGAGAATGAGGTCACTGACGATGTACAAGGTTCAGGTTCTCATAAAGATATCACGATAAACCTTGGCGATGACTACCAAAGTTTAAAATTTAAGGCGACCCAACTGTTATACTCTGGCTGTGAGAAAGATCAAACAACTTTACATGCCATGATTGGTTCTCACAGTTTGAAGATGCAATATGTTTTGTCTGGAAATAGCATAATAGGAATTCTGAATTGGGTGAATAGATTACTACCCAAGGAGAATACGCTTCCAAATAGCTATCATGTTATGAAGAACAGTTTGAAAGGTTTGAGAATGAAGTATAAATCGATTCATGCTTGTGTTTATGACTGCATACTATACCGAAAGGAGTAAGAAAATCTCGATCATTATCCGATATGCGATGAACCTAGATATGTCCAATCTACTGGCAAGGAAGGCACAAGCTCAAAAGTGCCTCAAAAAGTGTTGAAATATTTTCCCATTGGGCCTAGATTAAAGATATTTTTAACAGTACCATGGATAGAGGAGGCAATGACTTGGCATGTGTGACACCCCGCCTAATTAAATACCGGGCGATCACTCCTTTATTAAATTAAATCAAGGTAAACAGTTGGTTCATTCTCAGCATCACTGTCGATAAAAATAATTTTTCCAATTTAACACCCTAAATAATTAAGCTAAGTGTCAAAATATTTTTCATACAAACTTCCAAATTTTAATTAAAGAAAAGATTTTATTAATATCAAAACAACATTTCTACAATAGAGAATCACACCACGAAATTTAAATAAAACCATAAATTCACCAAACGAATGTCAATAATATAAAACTAAAATCATAAACCATCCTGAAATAAATCCCATAAACAATACTGGAATAACTGAAATATAAAAATCCCCAACAATAAATGAAATGATAAAAAGGGCGACACGTGCCCCATAAATGAGAGTAATAAGAGTGGAGTCAATGACAGAATCCGTCTACTCAAGGGACTTGCAACTCCCACCTAAGCTGCGGCTCGTTCTTCTCAAAGAATCCTAAGCAAGACGCCCCTGTGGCTGGGCACCTGAATATATATATATATATATACACAAGAAAGAGAGAGAGAGAAAGAAACGGGTCAGGGCCCGAAAGTGTGTTTGATTTTAAAATACGTTAAGCAAGTATTTAATTTGATACAGGCCAATGCAACATCATATTAGTTCGTCTCTCTCTTGAGAAATACTCACCTCTCTTCTAATGTGCACTCCTATCGTACTAACCTTCCCAATGGTTCGTTTATCTTAATTTACTCATATGTTTACAAAACCGAACGATGACAATGTTTTAAAAAGATTACTTTCAATTTGTAGCACAACTCTCGTTTTAGTATCATTAAATTATAAAGTTCCCAGTTTCATATTATACTTTCGCAAAACAGTATTTAATAAAAGGGGCAACAACCAAGTTCTACTTATCAAATCATAGTAGGTAGTTTCAAATCCCATAATCTCATATATATATATTAACTACTCGAATAATATATATATATATATATATATATATATATATATATATATATAATAGCACCCCACTAAAACTATGGTGCGGGCATACTCTGCTATCCAATCCCCGTATCGCTCACGCAAAAAGGGAATACAAGTTCGGAATCACTCTCGAACTGTATTAACATATACAAAACAACGTTGAGGCGAAGCATAGATTCCAAGTCCAAGAGGTCAGTACATACCCACACGTCTCTTAGGACCGTCCGACTATCAATCTAATAGCCCGTACCTAGGATCTCTATCTTCTAGGGTACAAATCGATATCCCCCAAAGGCATCACAGGATACGATTGTCCCAGCGCGGTAACCTCAGGGATAGCAAGTAGCGTGGGTACGTTTTTCACAAGAATATAATATATGTACACACAATATATAAAGATACCCATTCCATTATATTAATATAGGTTTCTCTCGTAACCCATAGTCATAACATTTATCTTTAATTTCCCATCATTATGATTACGTATAAGGTTTAGTCTCTAACCTTAACTCGAAGAGTTTTCTCACTCATTACCTATTTCTCATGGGTTATAACCTTACAAATCTAAAATTCAGTAAATAACTTTATTTGATTCCAATGTAATCTCTCTTACGTACCTCAACCTTAGATTTCATAAATCTAACAACCTAAAGTAAATATCCCATAATTACCCTCCTCGTTGAAGATTTAAAGGTTCAAACATATGTCCATATACCCTACTGGTCCTCAATATCTCCCAAATCATTTTATTTAGAATGCCCAAGGTTTATTCCACGATAAATTAATTCAACTAATTAAACAAGGGAAATAATAGGCTGCCAGGGAGGGTCGATCGATCGACGTCTGGGGGTCGACCGATCGAACCTTCGATCGATCGACGATCTAGGGTCGATCGAGCAGGTCTGTGAAAATTCTGCAGAAATTGCAGTGACGGGGTTGCTTAAGTTTCTTCATCAAAACTCATATTTTCCAACTCTAATTGACCCAAAAAGTCTACTGCCAACATCCTAACATAATTCCAGGTATCTTTAACGATCAGCATGCGTATATACATCAATAAACATGGTTAAACAACCTAATATTTCATCTAATCATCAAGAACCCTACAGTTTTCTTAACCTTTGTTCTAATCAGTTTTCTCCAGAAATTCCTTCTAACAAATCATCATAATTTCGTGGGTTAAACATCTACTTCACATATTAATTTCCAGAATAAGGTTCATATGATTTCTACATGCAAAATCCCTCTCAAAAATTGGGTTTTCTTCCATGGATTATACCCTTAATCAATCCTACACTAACATGATTATTGTACCAACGAAAATACGCAAGTTAAACACTTGCCTGGGATTTCAGAGGTCTGGTTTCCTGCTGATATTGGTGTGGCTGCGTTCTCCTCCTCGCGATCTACGCGTTGGTGGTGACGGTGGTGCAAAAGGTGGTGTTTTTGGCCTTGAATCACCTAGCAAGGTTTCTCCTCTCTTCTCCACTAGCCGTCTTAGGGTTCTGAATGATCTAACCCTAAAAGGCTGGCTTAAATGGATGCTAAGGATGACTGAAATTCGTGGGTTTAATTACCCTAATATGTAAAATGACCAAAACGCCCTCCCGGGTCACTAATTAAGCCTAAAAACATCCCGAGACCCAAACTAAACCCCCCGGTACACTTTTCTGACTATCTCGACCCTTCCGGACGCGTTGGCACACTCAAAACGACCATACGAACAAATTATAAAATATTTACTTTTAATTAACATAATTAGTCCCGACGCGACACGAGCACGTCCCGACTTAATTTTTCCGAAATAGTCATTTAATTCACTTATGACATTCAATATAACCAATATAACATATTACTATGCTCGTTAGTAATATTCAACAATTTTTCCATAATTACTAACTCTAGTCACGTTAATAATTATAACATAATTAATTTCCAGATTTTTATTAATTAAATCCCCAAATTAAATATAGCATAAAAATACGGGGTATTACATACTTCCCCCTTAATAACGGAATTTCGTCCCGAAATTCGGAAAATAAGGCATACCTGGTAAAAACAACTCTGGATATTTCTCACGCATATCTGCCTCACGCTCCCAAGTAGATTCCTCCACATTATGATGTTCCCACTGGACCCACACGAGTGGAACTATCTTCGACCTCAATCTCCTCTCACTGTAGTCTAGAATAGCCACCGATCTCTCCTCGTAAGAGCTATCCGACTGCAAGTCGATCTCATCTATCGCAATGTGAGTATGGGCCATATCATCCCGAAGGTATCGTCTCAACGACGAGATGTGGAATACATCGTGGATGCGATGTAAATGTTCTGGCAAGCCCAACCTGTACGCTACTGGCCCAATTCTTTCGATGATGGGAAATGGTCCTACGTACCTTGGAGCCAACTTTCCCTTCTTCCCGAACCTCATCACTCCTTTCATAGGAGATACACGCAACAACACTTGATCTCCCACATTAAACTCCCGGAAGAATCGTTTCGCATCGGCGTAGCTCTTCTGTCTGTCTTGGGCTACCCGAATACGACTCCTGATTATCTCAATCCTCGCGGAGGTTTCCTGGATCACTTCTGGTCCTAATAACTTGTTGTCCCCCACCTCGAGCCAACAGGTTGGAGAGCGACAAGGCCTGCCGTACAAAGCCTGAAATGGAGCCATGCCAATAGTAAACTGATAGGAGTTATTATAAGCGAACTCTACCAGTGGAAGATGTGGCTCCCAACCTCCTCCGAAATCGAGGATACACATGCGTAGCATATCTTCCAACATCTGATTAGTACGCTCCGTCTGACCATCTGTCTGTGGGTGGTAAGCTGAACTCAGTCTCAACTCTGTACCCATAGCCTCCTGAAAGCTTTCCCAGAAATGTGACACAAAAATCTTGTCTCTATCTGATACAATATTCAGGGGCACCCCGTGTAGTCTGACGATCTCAGCGATGAACAACTGAGCATACTGACCTGTGGTATAATCTGTTCGCACCGGCAGAAAATGAGCCACCTTGGTCAAACGGTCTACAATCACCCAGATAGAATCATGGCCCCTCTGTGATGTAGGCAAACCTGTAATGAAATCCATGGAAATACTTTCCCACTTCCACGCAGGTACTTCCAATGGCTGAAGAAATCCCGACGGTTTCTGGTGGTCCACCTTCACCAGCTGGCAGGTAGAACATTTGGACACAAATTCAGCGATGTCCTTCTTCATCCCACTCCACCAGTACTGTCGCCTTATGTCCTGATACATCTTATCGCCTCCCGGATGTACTGCAAATCGGGACCCATGAGAATGAGCCATCACTTCATGACGTAGCTCTGCTCCTTCTGGAACCACTGATCTCCCATTGAACCGCAACCCTCCATCCGAACTAACAGAATAGGACTCAGCACCCTCGGCTAGAAGTCGCACAATCTGCTCCTGGCAAAACGGGTCTGTGGTCTGCGCCTGTATTACCCTTGTAACAATTTCGGGTGTGACTGACATGACGGATATGAACGAACGTGCTACTGCGTCCTGGTGACCCAACTCCTTCCACTTTGCTTTCCAGATGTCCGCTACATCGTCAACCGGTCTACGGCTCAACGCATCAGCAACTACGTTGGCTTTCCCCGGATGATACTGTATATCGAACTGGTAATCTTTCACAAACTCTAACCATCTGCGCTGACGCATATTCAGCTCTCGCTGAGTGAACAGGTACTGCAGTGACTTATGGTCCGTAAACAAACGAAATTTCTCGCCCAATAAATAGTGCCTCCAAATTCTCAATGCAAAGACGACCGCAGCTAACTCCAGGTCGTGGGTGGGGTAATTCTTCTCGTGCGGCTTAAGCTTGCGGGAAGCAAAAGCTATAGCCTTCTCTTCCTGCTTAAGTACTCCCCCAAGTCCTCGTAAGGACGCATCTGTGTAAACCAGGTACTCTACACCCGGCTTCGGTAAAGCAAGGACTGGTGCCGAAGTAATCTTGTCCTTCAGCTCGTCGAAAGCCAACTGACAAGCGTCATCCCAAACATATGGTACCCCCTTGCGAGTCAGATTCGTCAATGGACCCGCTATTTTGGAGAATCCCCGAATGAACCTCCTGTAGTATCCGGCTAACCCCGAGAAACTGCGCACTTCCGTCGGTGTCGTGGGCTGCCCCCACTCCCTCACCGCTGACACTTTGCTCGGGTCAACTGCTATCCCCTGCTCAGAAACAACATGGCCCAAGAATTGTACCTCTCTCAACCAGAATCCACACTTCTCGTACTTAGCATACAACTGATGCTCTCGTAGAGTCTGAAGAACCTGCCTCAAGTGTTCGGCATGCTCCTCCTCGGAGTGTGAATATATCAAGATATCATCTATGAAGACGATGACGAACTGATCCAAGAACTCTCTGAACACTCGGTTCATCAAGTCCATAAAAACGGCTGGGGCATTTGTGAGTCCGAACGACATCACCCTGAACTCATAGGACCCATATCTCGACAAGAAGGCAGTCTTCGAAACATCCTGCTCTCTAATCCATAACTGATGGTACCCCAACCTCAGATCTATCTTCGAAAAGAAAGTTGCTCCCCTTAACTGGTCGAACAGATCATCGATTCGAGGCAACGGATACTTGTTCCGTATCGTGACCTTGTTCAACTCCCGGTAGTCCACACACAATCTTAGTGAGCCATCTCTCTTCTTTACAAATAAGACTGGAGCGCCCCACGGTGAGGTACTCCTACGAATGAAACCCTGACCTAATAGCTGCTCAATCTGATCTCGTAGCTCTCGCATCTCTGCCGGAGCCATACGGTACGGTGCGCGTGCTATAGGTCTCGTATCCGGCAATAAGTCTATAACGAAGTCTATCTCACGACTGGTCGGTAGGCCTGGAATCTCCTGAAACACATCGGGATACTCCCTAACAACTGGGATCGAATCCAAAGGAATCACAACCTCCTTAGAGGTATCCTCCTCAATGTAATATAAATGAGCGGTCGAACCTCCCTCTGGGCGAGGCATCGCCACTATAAACATCTCTTGCCCCGGAATGGCAAAAACAATGCTCCCACCAAAGCAATCAATCATGGATCTATAAGATGCGAGCCAATCCATACCAATAATCACGTCATGCTCGTGCATGTCTAAGACTAGCATGTCTGCAGGCAATACCAAGCTACCAATCTCTATTCCTACTCCTCGGCATATAAAGAATATAAGCGACCCACTCCCCAAAGGTGAGTCGACACACGTCACGGTGCTCTCTGCTGTGGCTAATAATCCTAAGGACTTCGCAAAATGCGTAGCTATAAAACAGTGCGTTGCCCCCGTATCAAACAAAACTTTACCCATAGTACCATGGATAGGAAACATACCCTCAATCGCGGGTGGTGCCTGTGGAGCTGCTGCCTGGTGGACGTTATAGACACGTCCATACTGTAATTGCCCCTGCTGCACTGGAGCTGCTGGAATGGCTGGTAGGGATGGCACCTGGGCTGGGGCTGGAAGGGCAGGCGGAAAGAGTGGTCTCTGTGGCTCATTACGGGCTCCCTGCTGCTGTGGGGCCCTATCGCCCTCTGGGCAATCCTGACGCTTATGGCCGTGCTTGCCACACACAAAACACCGGCCTCTGAAATTACCTCCCCTCTGTCCCTGCTGACCACGGCCCTGCTGGCCGTTACCTCCACGCCATTGGCCCTGTTGGCCCTGATATGCACGCTGTTGGCCTTGCTGGCCCTGCTGCTGTCCCTGCGGTCGGTGTTGGCCCTGCTGGCCCTACTGATTAGGCTGACCCTGATGGCCCTTCCTGAATCCCCCGAATCCCTGCTTAGAATCACCTGAACGGAATCGTTTAGCAGGGTCCCCCTGATGGGAACTCTGCTCGTGCTGACGAGTCTGTCCCTGAGTTGGTGCCCCACTGGCACTATTACCCCCGGTCCTGCCCTGCTGGCTGGACTCTCCTGCTCTCTTGCTTCCCTGAAGATGGAAGCGGTGATCCTGGCAATGTAGTAGCGCTGCATTGAGTACGTCAGTGAAAGTACTCAGGGATAGATTCCCAATAAGGTGCTGACGGATCCTCCAAGCTAACCCGTCGACGAACAGCAAAATTTTCTTGCTCTCAGTGGGTGCCTCATCCGGCACAATAGTGAGAAGTCTCGTGAACTCCTCCTCATACTCGGCTACAGTAAGGTTCTCCTGCTTCAGATTTAGTAATTTCCGCCTCATCTCAGTCTGCACTGCGGGTGGAAAGTACTTGCGGTCAAACCGCTCCCAGAACATCTGAATAGGGATCGTGTCCCTCTCTTCTAAAGTAGTAGTGGACTCCCACCACTGTAATGCGGCTCCCACCAGTTTAAAAGAGGCCAATAGCTGCTTCTGCACTTTGGTGCACTCATACATACGGAGGTGTCGCTGGATGTCCTTCTTCCATTGGCTGACAGTAATAATATCGGAGCTACCAGAAAACTCAGGGGGATGTGCTTTCTGAAAAGCATCCCGAACCCTCTCCCATGCAGATGGAAGCTGTGCTGGTACTGGCGCCACTGCCTGGACCTGTGGTGGAGCCTGCTGAATCACCGCTATCGCGGCATTTACCTCCTGAGCAACGATAGCGGCTACCTCATTCGCATTCATAGTGCCTGGTGCCGGAGCTGCTGGATGGTCGGCTTGGGCACGCCTATCTTTCAGAGCACGTCTCGGAGGCATCTGAAACGTGAACAAGTTTATTAGTCTACAATTATCAACAAATCTCGAATAGCCGAAGACTTAAACGTAAAAGCAAGAATACAACAGTCCTAAAAATAGGGCTCTATGGCAAGCAACGTTAAGCTGAAAGCGAAATAAGCCGTACAGATCCTATGGACACTAGAACCTGATGCTCTGATACCACCTGTGACACCCCGCCTAATTAAATACCGGGCGATCACTCCTTTATTAAATTAAATCAAGGTAAACAGTTGGTTCATTCTCAGCATCACTGTCGATAAAAATAATTTTTCCAATTTAACACCCTAAATAATTAAGCTAAGTGTCAAAACATTTTTCATACAAACTTCCAAATTTTAATTAAAGAAAAGATTTTATTAATATCAAAACAACATTTCTACAATAGAGAATCACACCACGAAATTTAAATAAAACCATACATTCACCAAACGAATGTCAATAATATAAAACTAAAATCATAAACCATCCTGAAATAAATCCCATAAACAATACTGGAATAACTGAAATATAAAAATCCCCAACAATAAATGAAATGATAAAAAGGGCGACACGTGCCCCATAAATGAGAGTAATAAGAGTGGAGTCAATGACAGAATCCGTCTACTCAAGGGACCTGCAACTCCCACCTAAGCTGCAGCTCGTTCTTCTCAAAGAATCCTAAGCAAGACGCCCCTGTGGCTGGGCACCTAAAAATATATATATATATACACAAGAAAGAGAGAGAGAGAAAGAAACGGGTCAGGGCCCGAAAGTGTGTTTGATTTTAAAATACGTTAAGCAAGTATTTAATTTGATACAGGCCAATGCAACATCATATTAGTTCGTCTCTCTCTTGAGAAATACTCACCTCTCTTCTAATGTGCACTCCTATCGTACTAACCTTCCCAATGGTTCGTTTATCTTAACTTACTCATATGTTTACAAAACCGAACGATGACAATGTTTTAAAAAGATTACTTTCAATTTGTATCACAACTCTCGTTTTAGCATCATTAAATTATAAAGTTCCCAGTTTCATATTATACTTTCGCAAAACAGTATTTAATAAAAGGGGCAACAACCAAGTTCTACTTATCAAATCATAGTAGGTAGTTTCAAATCCCATAATCTCATATATATATATTAACTACTCGAATAATATATATATATATATATATATATATATATATATATATATATATATATATATATATATATATATATATATATATATATAATAGCACCCCACTAAAACTATGGTGCGGGCATACTCTGCTATCCAATCCCCGTATCGCTCACGCAAAAAGGGAATACAAGTTCGGAATCACTCTCGAACTGTATTAACATATACAAAACAACGTTGAGGCGAAGCATAGATTCCAAGTCCAAGAGGTCAGTACATACCCACACGTCTCTTAGGACCGTCCGACTATCAATCTAATAGCCCGTACCTAGGATCTCTATCTTCTAGGGTACGAATCGATATCCCCCAAAGGCATCACAGGATACGATTGTCCCAGTGCGGTAACCTCAGGGATAGCAAGTAGCGTGGGTACGTTTTTCACAAGAATATAATATATGTACACACAATATATAAAGATACCCATTCCATTATATTAATATAGGTTTCTCTCGTAACCCATAGTCATAACATTTATCTTTAATTTCCCATCATTATGATTACGTATAAGGTTTAGTCTCTAACCTTAACTCGAAGAGTTTTCTCACTCATTACCTATTTCTCATGGGTTATAACCTTACAAATCTAAAATTCAGTAAATAACTTTATTTGATTCCAATGTAATCTCTCTTACGTACCTCACCCTTAGATTTCATAAATCTAACAACCTAAAGTAAATATCCCATAATTACCCTCCTCGTTGAAGATTTAAAGGTTCAAACATATGTCCATATACCCTACTGGTCCTCAATATCTCCCAAATCATTTTATTTAGAATGCCCAAGGTTTATTCCACGATAAATTAATTCAACTAATTAAACAAGGGAAATAATAGGCTGCCAGGGAGGGTCGATCGATCGACGTCTGGGGGTCGACCGATCGAACCTTCGATCGATCGACGATCTAGGGTCGATCGAGCAGGTCTGTGAAAATTCTGCAGAAATTGCAGTGACGGGGTTGCTTAAGTTTCTTCATCAAAACTCATATTTTCCAACTCTAATTGACCCAAAAAGTCTACTGCCAACATCCTAACATAATTCCAGGTATCTTTAACGATCAGCATGCGTATATACATCAATAAACATGGTTAAACAACCTAATATTTCATCTAATAATCAAGAACCCTACAGTTTTCTTAACCTTTGTTCTAATCAGTTTTCTCCAGAAATTCCTTCTAACAAATCATCATAATTTCGTGGGTTAAACATCTACTTCACATATTAATTTCCAGAATAAGGTTCATATGATTTCTACATGCAAAATCCCTATCAAAAATTGGGTTTTCTTCCATGGATTATACCCTTAATCAATCCTACACTAACATGATTATTGCACCAACGAAAATACGCAAGTTAAACACTTGCCTGGGATTTCAGAGGTCTGGTTTCCTGCTGATATTGGTGTGGCTGCGTTCTCCTCCTCGCGATCTACGCGTTGGTGGTGACGGTGGTGCAAAAGGTGGTGTTTTTGGCCTTGAATCACCTAGCAAGGTTTCTCCTCTCTTCTCCACTAGCCGTCTTAGGGTTCTGAATGATCTAACCCTAAAAGTCTGGCTTAAATGGATGCTAAGGATGACTGAAATTCGTGGGTTTAATTACCCTAATATGTAAAATGATCAAAACGCCCTCCCGGGTCACTAATTAAGCCTAAAAACATCCCGAGACCCAAACTAAACCCCCCCGGTACACTTTTCTGACTATCTCGACCCTTCCGGACGCGTTGGCGCACTCAAAACGACCATACGAACAACTTATAAAATATTTACTTTTAATTAACATAATTAGTCCCGACGCGACACGAGCACGTCCCGACTTAATTTTTCCGAAATAGTCATTTAATTCACTTATGACATTCAATATAACCAATATAACATATTACTATGCTCGTTAGTAATATTCAACAATTTTTCCATAATTACTAACTCTAGTCACGTTAATAATTATAACATAATTAATTTCCGTATTTTTATTAATTAAATCCCCAAATTAAATATAGCATAAAAATACGGGGTATTACAGCATGCTAGGGCATACGTAGGGATAATCTCATGTGTCATCCTATTGATTCTACAGCTTGGAGGAGGATGAGTTACGAGTATCCCAATTTTTTTAGAGAATAATGTAACAATAGTTTGGCTATATCAACAAATGGTTTTAATCCATTAAAAAATCTAAGCACCAATCAGAGTGTATAACCAGTGATCCTTGCCCCACTCAACCTCCCTCATTCACAGTGTATGAAGCCTGAATTTTCGATGTTGTCTTTGTTGATACTTGGTCCAAAGGCACCAAGTGATGACATCAATGTCAATATGGATCCTTTGGTAGAAGAATTAAATGAGTTATGGGAAGAGGGTGTGCAAGCATTTGACTCTTTTAGAAAAGAAGAGTTTACGTTGAAAGCTATGTTGACGTGGGCAATTCATGATTTTCCATCTTATGGGACCTTATCCGGTTATGTAGTTCATAATTATTTTGGGTGTCTTATTTGTGGAGAGGATACTGAATCTCTTCATCTCCCCGCTAGCTCAAAAAATATATACCATTGCCATAGGAGGTTTTTATCCCCGGCTCATAGTTTCAGATTTGAGAAAGGTTCTAATTTTTTATCGGGCGGGGTTGAACATAGGCTACCGCCGAGAAAACTTTCAGGTTCATAAATTAAAAGTAAATCTTCTGATTGTGGCCCTAATATGC
The DNA here is from genome assembly GCA_949130495.1 of Sambucus nigra. Taxonomy (NCBI): domain Eukaryota; kingdom Viridiplantae; phylum Streptophyta; class Magnoliopsida; order Dipsacales; family Adoxaceae; genus Sambucus; species Sambucus nigra. The sequence goes on along the minus strand of OX422213.1, from coordinate 162,842,824 downwards.
TAGGTAGGAATCCTAAATTTAATATTGTCAAGCATAAGAAGACCCTAACTGGGATGAAACTGAGACAAGAAAGGCATGGTATAGGAGGTCAATTTTATTTGACTTGCCTTATTGGAAGAATAACCCAGTGCGCCATGTATTGGATGTGATGCATGTAGAGAAGAACCTCGCTGAACATATTGTGGGCACATGCCTTAGGGGAGTCATTCGAAGGATGGAGACATGTACAAAAAGACCTTAAATCGTTGAAACTTAAGCCACAACCATGGTTGAAAGAAGATAGTAGGGGAAGGACAATAATTCTCCCTGGTGCATTTACTTTGACGAGTGGGGAAATGAAGGTGCTTTTTGACACAATATATAATTTAAAGGTTCCATCTAATTTTTCATTGAACTTTTAAAGGATTGTGAATTATGCTACCCATGATTTACATAAGTGTAAGTTCCAAGATTGGCATGTGATCATGAAATTGAGTCCTCTATTATTTAAGAACTTTTATCTAAGCACAAGGATTTGCGGAGGGCTATTATGCAAATTAGTATATGCTTCTAACTTTTATGTGAGAAGGTAGTCAATCGAGAACACATAGTGGACGCAAAATTGGCAATGACCGAAGCAATTTGTGTGTTGGAGAAGTACTTTCCCCAAGCATCCTTTAACATAAGTGTTCACTTGTTGGTACACCTATGCGACGAGGCACTTCTTTACGGTCCAGTTAGATATCGGTGGATGTATCCGTTTGAAAGATTGATAAAGGTTTTTAAAGATGACGTTAAGAATACGTAATACATTGCAGGATCAATTACAGAGGAATAGATCACCGTGGAGTCATCAATCTATACTCGGGAATATATGCTTGACACGACCAGCGTTGATGACATTGATGAGTTTATCGATGAGGGTGGTTATGTGATGGAAAAACGAGTGAAATTAATGAGTTTGCAACATGAACAAGTAGCTCGTTATCTATTTGACCCACATGAAGATGTCGAAGAATGGAAAAAGTAAGTTTAAATTATTTTAAGTTTTACATTATTTTAGATTATTTTATACATGATTAATTTTGTTATACGTTCGTCACATTAATTTTATGCAAAAAATATGAAGCCTGTGAGAACAATAAAAGACGAAAACCAATGGCATAATCAGACAACTATTTTAGGTTGTGGTTGTCACATAAGGTAATTATAATGAAAACGGCTGTTATATAACATTACATTACAATAGAACTTTATAACTAACATAATTAGTTTGTTTATATTCTCAGCATTTAAAGACGGGTGATGTGACATCAAGGCTTGCTCGTCTAGCCACTGGACCCTTGTTCATAGCACAAGAGTACAAAAAGTATCGATTGAATGGTTACGTATTCGGCGCAAGGGTGTACGAGAAAAATAGAAATGTACAGAACTCGGGCATTTCATACAAGGCTCTTACTTTGTTTCGAGTGAGCGCAAAAGATAAAAAACCTCGTTGAAGATGAAATGACTTACTATGGTGTAATTGGAAATATATTTGAATTGGACTACGTAAGCTTCAAAGAGGTTGTATTTTACTGTGATTGGGTAAAAGTTGAGGATAAAAATGCTCGTAAAGTTGATCATGGCACCAATTTGATCATGGTTGACTTGTTCAAGTTAAAGAGCAAGGAACACGTGAGCGATGAGTCGTTTGTTTGTGCACTTTAAAAGGTCAACCAAGTGTTTTACTTGGTGTATATCAATAATGAGTCGTGGTCAATCGTCCTACATGTGCCAAAGTGTCTAAACAGTAGTGTGGATGACTTGGCTGCTCCTACCGAATATCAATCCATTTTTTATGATAACCCGAATTTGAAATAATTTTTCAGTTTGTAATAAATATTCCAATTTAGCGCATGTACTGGTGTTTTATTATTATCGGACATCGGTTTAATGCTTTTAATTCATTTGTACTTGATCATTTTCATTATTTTTATCTTTCTCTCTTTCCTTTGTATATGTGTGTGTGTTAAACGGTAATAAGTATTCAAATTTTTGGATTAATGCTTTTTATTCATTTATACTTGATTACATTAGCGCATGTACTATTTAGACTTAATGTTTGCATGTCTTCTTCTAATTAATTTTGAATTTGTACTAATAACAACATTTTTTACATAAAATGTCTCCTTCAGGGATTAAGGCAAGGATGATGATGATGATGATGATGATAATGATGATGCCTTCTAGGTTAGAAGGTAGCGGAGGCGACGAGGGCTCTGTAACACCCCGTGTTTTAATTAATTGACTTTAATTAATTTGGAGTAAAATAAAATTTTAGATTTAATGGTCTTTAAGTATATAACTTGGTTTTATTAAAATTTTCAATCGAGAATTAATTCGGGTCTTTTATAAGAGGTTATAAAATTTTTTAATTAAACATTTAACTGGCAGGTGCATATTTGTTCAGTTATTGTATTTTTATCAGATAATTAAGTCGGATTTTAAAAGATTTGATTTTGGTATTTTTGGGTCTCGTTCAAATAACATGGCATGTCGCTCGAATGACGTCGCATGTCGTTCGAACGACAGGTGTCCTCGTTCGAACGACGCAGAGGAGGTGGCTTGGTTGAGACTCCTAATTTCTTTCCATCTCTTAAACCCTTTATATACTAAACTAATACGGGGCTTGGAATTTGAAAACCACTTTTCTCTCAAACTTTCTCCATAAAGCTTTTCCAAAACATATTTATCTCGTCTTCAACCCCTAGCCCCTACTTTTCACAAGTTTTGAAGATTCAATTAGTGTTTTCTTAAGAGGAGGTCAGTCTTTTACTCAGATTTTCATCCAACTAATCACATGCATGGATACTCTATTCTTTTTTTTAGTTATATGTTACCATATCTTGGTTGCCATTCTCAAGTCTCCGCATCATGTCATCACTCTAAGTCTCGAATACATTTCCTAATATATACCGAAATCGAGTACCACCACACCAATTTAGTCATTCCATGACAACCGAGAATGATTCCTCTAACGGCCCAATCCATCACCCTACCTTAGGGGTTACACAACCCATCTATGCCGATTTGGAAATCCAAACTCGACACGTACTCTATGTGACCAGCAATCTGGGATCATCACCTGACCCTTAACACAATCATTATCTTTCTACCAGACTTAATTGGTCTCCTAAGGATACCAATACAGCCCATGTAAAAGTCTCAGAACCCGATAATATTTCATCACTCATACCTTTATCAATTTAGGTGCGATCTACAAATATTTTAATAACCACATCACGATTACTCGGTGCTCTCAAAGATACTAGTCTACGAGCTTCTACATATAGTGCAACTTAACTATCAAACACCTCAAGGCATCACAACATTCGATCTCTATCCCTAAAGACGCCATACACAATTTGTCATACCAGTACAACAAAATTCCTTTAAACCACACTCACACTAAAATTATCTCACACCTAGCTATTACTTCGATGGCTAAAATGAGTTTCTACACTTAGATATAATCTTATATTTCTTCCAAACGGTTGTTACCATGAGCCACGCACTAAACCGCAACTATTGTTACTACGAATTATGGCAGGATACATGACATCACCCATAACCTATAAACCTCAAGGTATACCTCATCCAATCCCTAATGACTGACCAACCATGGCCAATAAATTGCCTCACTGTGTAAATTTCATATCATGTGCTAATGTACAAGTTAACACGATTATATAGATCTTGATAGGATATGGGACGTCGAGTATTACCTATAAATACCAAGGTCCACACCAAAGACGCCACATGGGATACTATTCCTCAATACACATTATAATCAAGACACACTAAACCCAAGTCCTTAAAAAAGGAACCTAAATACTTTCTCACCACAAGATCAATTCTTATGAACACCACTTAGTCATCTAGTCTCCATACATGAAATACACAACCTTTATAGCTAGGTCGCAAAGAACATTAATCATTGTTGCCACTACCAAGGCTACTCTCATCATCAAAGTTATCACACAATACATATCACACAAAGATCATGGCATTACCACTATTAGCCTACACAACTTCATATGTTCATCAGACCATTCAATGCAATATCACCCCAAGGATCGAGTTTTCCTAATTACGTTATCGGCATCAACTACCCATAAGCGCCACACCTAAGGGCTATATACCTTCTAATCACCAATCATTTGTGCATAGTCATGATACCCTAACCATTAACCCCTACCGTTGACTATATGTAACTCGTGACACTTGCCCAATGGGAGTCATTCCACCCTACTAGCATCTCAAAAGGCTCTACGCTATCAATAATTGAGACATAAGCAGTTCACACTAACAATTACGGTGTCACCACTATGGGTGGTTTTCATTAACACCCCTAAATCACTAACAATTCTAATCAAAGCGCAAAAGCGATTAATAACTACCAACTTGGTCGCGTGCCACTTAGCACTAACTTACTTTTTGTGTTAACCTCTATGACCTTACCGTTGAGGACACGAGCTAAATCGTTACCAAACTAGCATGACTGACCCAAACCAACACTGGCGTTGAAAGATACAATACTGACCTCACTATGTCACTCCCAAAAGGAACCTTGAACCTAGAGCTCTGAAACTATTTGTAATGCCCCGACCCGGATTTAAGGGTTACCCATAGTTAACTCGGTTCGAACCGAGCATTAAGAGTGAAGTGCAATGAAGCAACCTATATAATATTTCTATTCTAATTTATTTTATTTAACATTTCACTTGTTTAACACGCGGTTCCAATTTCATGTTAAACTACGTGAGGGACCCATGAGGAGCACCCCAAAGTCCAATCGTACAGAGCTACAAAGGTAGTAATAAATAAATACTTACCTATATAACGCTCTCAAAATACAAAACCTCTCCCAACCAGCCGTAACAAAGTGAGGGTGTGAGCCAAATGCTCAGTCAAAAATATACAAATGCAGTATAGAATCGAATGGCCGAAGGAAGACTCTAACACGTTATGCCTACATGCGCATGTAACTACCTTGTATTCACATATACATATACATATACATATACATATACATATACATATACATATACATATACATATACATATACATATACATATACATATACATATACATATACATATACATATACATATACATATACATATACATATACATATACATATACATATACTTAATGCATGATGCAGTTTAATTTCGAAAACCTTATGTATCAAGATTATTTTACCTTAATCTTATAAAAGACTTCATTTTTCTCATTTTGACATTCATCACCTTATTTAACACACTGTTAAATACTTGAAACAACTACACTTAGTTCGAATGTAAACCATTTATTTACCGAAATTTCCCTTTTTAATAATACCAATCCGCATTATTACTTTCATTGAAAATCACCCTTTCAACATATGCATTCACCGTGTTAGAAAATACTTATTTAGTCCTTGAAAACCTTTTAAGACACATCATTATGTTAATCACAGTTTTAACCATTTAGGTTGCTTAACCACCCATTTACCCACTTACTTTGCCTTTTCTTTACCTTATGTACATTAATCATTTTACGCATTTACTTCTCCATTTCACCTTTACCGAAACATTTATTAATTCATTCGAGTTAGGTTATATTAACACATTTCACCAAAAAAACCCTTTCTTGACATGTTCATATTCCTTTATCTTTTCTTGGAATCTTCTTCACACCACCGGCTATCCGCACCGTATGCTTTGTCCAGTTGTTTTGGGTCTTTCGCCCCAGGGATTTAGGCCCTCCTTAATTTTTCGATCTCATTCGAGTTCCTTTACATGTGTTTTAACAATTTGCAAATGTCCAAATTATTTCACCTTTCCTTTTTACCCGACCAAAATGAACACCTGGTGTTACACCCCAAATTGTGTTACAGTTTGAAATTTACCATTTCATGTCCTTTACTCTTTATCCTTAATTTTATTCCAAAAATCATATACATTTAGGACCTATTTCAATATTTTTATTTCGTAAAAATGTTTATTTTAAGTAAAATTGTCATTTTACCCCTTTGTTTCCAAACTCATCTTTTACTCCATTTCCACAAGTGTTAATTTTTTCAAAACACTCTTAAGTTATCCACACTAACTTCTGAAGTGTTTTAACACCTTAAAACCCTTTTAACCTAAGAGTAATATTCTTCTTTATTGAAAACACCTTTATGTCATTATTTTCTTTCCAATTTCATAAGTGTTAACATTTTACAACATTATTAAGTTCTACACCAACTTTCTAATGTTTAAACCATTAACACCTATTATACATCATTACTAACCATTTTTCCAAACTAGACATTTCTTTACATTCTTTATTCAAGAAATGTAATTACACTTAAAGACAACCTTTATAAGAAAATACCATTTCTTTTTTATCAATTCAATTAGTCTTGCAACTTTATACTTATCACATTTTCAACCCCTTTTTTACTTACTTTGAAGGCAAGAATTTCTACTACTCTTTTTCAATCCGTTTTTCACTTACTTTAAACCCAAAAAAAATATTATTTAAACTTGTTTATACACTTAGTGCCATAATACTACAAGTTTATATGTATGAGAAGAAGAAGGATTTTAAACTCTATAATCCTATTAATGGGCTAAACATAAACTTCCTTTTAGAAATTCATCATATGTGCAAAAATATACTTTCAAGGCATAAAAGATATTTAATTTGTTCAAACTTAAGAAATGTCCATTTTTCACAAAATCTTCATTTTTGTAAGAAACTTTAAAACGTTACTTCACTAATGTTTTAGCAAAATAAATCATTACTTCCAAACATTTTATTTCATAAAATGCTTAACATCAATCTTTTTATAAAATGCACTATTGTCCTAAAATACCAATTTAAATGTTTCAAAGCATTAAAATATTTATTCATTCTTCATTTTCAACAAAATAATATTTTACCAACATTTTTATTCCCTAAAAATATTTATTATTCTCTACTCATCAATTTCATCATTTAATTAAATGCACCCTACTCATTTAATCAACTACAAGATTGCAAATATGCAAAATAGAGCTTTAATACTAAGAGTAAGGTTTTTCTATATCTGAAGGCTCTAATGGTGGTAGAAATATTGGTGTAGGAGGAGCAATCCCCACCTCCAAAGGTGGCCTCAAGGGGTTATCAAATGCATCCTTCAAAAATGCTCCAAATGTGCTCCATTCAAGCTTCCAAGCAAATCCCTTCAAAACTCACTTCAAAATCCATGAAAGTTTTATTTTCATCTTTTCCAAAATTCCCAACAACACCTGACAAATTCATAGCTCTTCTTCAATAATGGTGGAAATGGGTGTATATGGTTCAAATATGGTGGAACACGTTAAGAAAATGGTATTTTATGGTGGTAGAATGGTGGACAAAAAGTGGGGAGAAGCCCTCCCATGGTGGAAGCCCCCCTCCCCTCCCCCCTCTCTCTCTCTTGCATTTTTCTCCCAAAAAATGTCCCAAACAAGCCTTAAAAACCCTATTAAAGACCAAAAATCCCTTTTTGCCCAAGTTGGGCTAATCTAGGCTCGACAACACATCAAATCAAGGGCTAGAAATATGACAGTGCACAAGGGAAATCTAATTAAAAATTATCGAGACACGTTGTTCGAACGACATGCCTATCTCGTTCGAGCGACATGTCCATCTTGTTCAAAGTTTGGCTTTGTGTGAGCTTTGTACAGCATGAGATAGTAATGCAGTGGGATCTCGTTTGATGGACTACTTCTCGCGACCTTCGTACGAGATCCCCATCTCATTTCTAACAATATGTCGATGTCGTTAGAATGACCCTTCTTTATATTCTTTTATTTTTCTTCAATATTTGACCCACAATTCCCAATAAATTCTCATCAGACCTTACTCCATTATAACTTATACAAAATATAATTAAAATACTGGGATAGGGTATTACATCTACCCGAGTGAGTGGTATGACAGGTCATACTTCGAAAGCATCTTGGTCAGAAAATAATACACCGAGTTTGTGGACACCTTGTATGAATTAGATTGTAGAGACTTACAATATCTCATCACATCCAGGACGCTATTACTACTGTAGTGACTATTGATTTATTTTTTATTGCTAGGGTTGAGGCGGGTCATGGAACTAGTCCCACTGTTGTATTAACTCGGGGAGTGAAAATATTGAGGGAACGTCTACCAAGATTCTAATAGATGTCTGCACTAAGTCTCCTATATATAGTGAAAGTAACAAATGTGTTAATACATGGAGATATACCTTAAAATCCTAATGCTAGTTATACGGTTTCCCTCCAATGCCGTTGGAAATGCTAAGTCAGAAGGTACATCTTCATTTGTTTAATTTACTAACCATTTTACATTTTAATTCATTTTTTGGTTGACATGTTGTAGTATTTTCTTTTTTGCAATACATCATGGTGAGATCGGCCTTGGTTTAGGAAGTCCTAGAGTGGACGATATCAATCATGGGTCACATCCAAAATCTTATCCAGTCCTTCATTTCTCTAATGAAAACTAATGAGTTAGGACCGATACATCGTGGGGAAGCCTCGATGTGCTGGTTGTGGGCACTGCGATTTGCAATCAGGGTGTGGATCATTTTATCCTATTTGATAAACTATAATAAATGCACGAATGCTAAAAATCCTAAAGGTGAACTACCCCCACCAATAAAACCTATAAGGACCCATTTGCAAAAATAGAAAATTGTAAAAAGGCCCAGAAAAACCTTGTTGGGACCATTAGCCATTCGGTTAAAGAAACCTCTAACTGCGCATCCCCCCCCATCTCGTAATGATTACCAATTCCAACTAAATCTCTTCCCAATAGCCCATATGTCACCCCACCCCGGATCCACCATCCTAGACTTGTGACCTAATAGTCAAACACCTAAGATCAGACCCTATAAATAGAGTTCCCCACTAACCTTAAAAGCGACCCCCAAACCCAACGTTGATTCGATTTTCTAACTTTCTTAATCCTGAGATAATCTAGATCATTCTAAAAAGTCCTGAAAGAAGTTCGTACTTCAGAAAAGTTTCTTCAGTCCCGAACAAGGTTCGTACTTATGTAAGGTTAAATTTCCAATCGAGTCATTTGTAGTATTGGCTACATTCCGTTGGACAAAACTCATTTGGGTCATTTGTAATCAAGCTTCATATAACCTTAGAGAATCAGGTATCCAAAGTTCACGCGAAATCAATATGCATTTCAATTCCATTCTCCTAAAAAGGTATATGACCAAAATCATTTTTATGTGTTGGAGTAATTTTAATAAGAATTAATTTTCACAAAAACCATTTTAGAATTAATTTTAAATCTTTTTTAAAGAAAAAAAAAGAATTTTTGTTCGAAGTATTTTCCAGGTCGTTCGAATGACATGGATCTAACGACCTAACCTATCCTGCACTGGTATCTCGTTAGAAGTTTATTAGAAATGTCGTTCGAACGAAAGGTCGTTCGAACGAGATCTGTCAATTTTGAAATTTTTTTAACTGTTTTCTTGAAGTTGTTTTAAATAAATGCTATTGTCCACTACTTTTCCAGTTTTAATATATGGACGAAAATCAGTTCTTTTGAGAAGGAAGTTTTACACATTCTTGATAACAAAAATTTCATATCTTCCTTCTTGAAAAAAAAACTTCTCCAACACAATTTAACTTTTGAACCAAAACCCCATGCCATAAACCTGAAATTTAACAAGTACACTTGCGGTGGATTTCTGCGTTCAAGCTTTTTGGAGATGGTAGATTGGGCTTCGGTGGATATCGAAATGCGAGAAGTTTTGAGCAATGCGTTGGTGCTTCGCGTACTAAAAATTCGTAGGTAGAGGACGACATCAGCATGTCCTATTCAGTCAAAGTCTGTAACTATTTTGAGTCCTTTGTAAAACCTATTTGTAGTGGATTTGTCTAGGCCCAGCCGTTCGAGGTTTTCCCCATTTGGGTTTTCCTAGTACATTGGCGCGTTGTGGTTTTGATTTTCGCACTTTACTTTATTTAATCACATAGATGTATGCGTAGGGTAAAAAGGATAAAATTGGCTAATTTTTTATCTCTTAATCAAGATAATAGTCCCATCATTTTAATTGTTAATTGTTCATGCTAATCTTCAAATTTGCAAAGGAAATTAAAATTAGAACATTTCTACTTGAATTTTTTTTATATAGTGTAGTGTGTGTATTCTACGAAATAATCTCAGTTCATATAACCTTACAACTTCAAATTGGTATGAGAGCTAGTCTCTAAAAGTTATTTAGATGAATACTGGAGGTTATATGGAAAGTTTTTTATCGAATAGACCACCTATGTCTGATGGAACTAATTACACCTATTGAAAAGGACGTGTGAAATCTGCCCTTAAATCAATTGATGAAAGTGTTTAGGTTGCTGTTGAAAGAGGATGGTCCCCTCCTACTATGATTGTTGATGATGAAACTATTATAACACCGATAGAAAATTGGAGTGATGATGAATTGAAATGGTGTAACTTCAACTTTAAAGGTTTAAATGCCTTGTTTAGTGCGGTGACTCCCGATGAATTTTGTCGTATAATGAAGTCTGAAACGTCAAAGGAACCTTGGAATATTCTCCAAGTTACTCATGAGGGAACTAGTGTAGTTAAAGCTTCAAAACTTCAAAACTTAACAACTCAATTTGAAACCATCACCATGAAAGAAACTGAAACGTTTGATGATTTTTATGCTCGTATATCTGATATTGTTAACTCTTGCTTTAACTTAGGTGATAAAATTCCTAAAGATCGTGTTATTAAGAAAATTCTTAGATGCCTTCCTAAGCGGTTCATTCCTAAAGTTATTGTTCTTAATTCCTTAGGAAATCTAGGTACTTTAAAACTTGAAGAGCTTGTTGGTGATCTTCAAACCTATGAATTATATATGTTTCCTACAGATAACAAAACCAAAGATAAGGGTTTTGCATTGAAAGTAAAGAAAGAATTAGTATCCGAGTCTGATATAAATCCTAATGATATAGCTCTATTTGCTAAAAAAATTAAAAAAATTCTCAAATTCAAAAAGAAAAACTCAAAATTTGAAAAACCAAAATTTGAGAACAACAAAAACAAAGGTAATAGAAAATTCAATAATCAGGATCCTAAGAAGTTTAATAGAGACAACTTTAAAAAGGATGATTCGGATAGATGCTTTGAGTGTGAGGGTCGTGGTCATAGAGCGTTTGAGTTCCCTACTAAACTTAAGAGACAAGGTAAAGAAAAGGCAGTTTATAATGCTACTCTAAGCAAAAATGATAATGAGTCTGAAGACTCTAACCCGTCTAGAAATAATTTCATTGCATTTATGGCAAGTCATGCTAGTAATTCAAGTGAGTCACATCCTAATGTTTTCAATTTCGAGCAAAATCTTGAGGTTACTTCCACTCACTCTGCTAGTAGTGATAAAACAGGAAGTGAGAGTGAAATAGATGAGAGTGAATTGTAATCCGCCTATTATGAACTATACACTGAGTCTCTTCGTATTCAAAAGGTAAATAAAAGATTAACCTTTAAACTTTTGACTTTAGAAAAGGAGTTGAAAAGTCTGAAGGAGAAGGAGGCTTTAGTTAGTCAACTCAAGGCAATTAAGATATCTCTTTTTGAGAAGCTTATCTTGGTAGGTAAAGAAACAAATGACTTAATTATCTCCTTGGAAGGTGAAACAAAGATCTTTATGAGTCTTTAGAGATTAAAAAATCTATTGAAGCTAAAATTATCCGACTTGAAAAAGATCTTGAGTCCTCTCGTGAAGTCAAAGTCACGCTCGAAGATAATTCAGGAAGAATGGGAAAATTATTTCTAGGTCCTGTTTTAGGATATAAGGAGAAACGTTATCAAGAGAGAAAAAGTATAGGATATTAAGAAGGAGAGTCATCCAAAGTCAAACCCGACCCCTAGATAATTTTGTTACCAAATCAAATCCACCTAAACCTTATCTACCTAAAATAAGTCTACCTAAGAAATCTCCATAAGTGACTCCAAAAAAACCCTATATGTGCACTTATTGTCACAAACGGGGTCATCTTAGAGACTTTTGTTACAAGCTTGGGAAGAAATCTTATTTCACAACTTCTAAGAAACACTATAGCTCCTTAGTTATTCTTAAGAACCAAGTTGGGTATTTAGTTAATACTTGTAAAGGTCTTATGGAAGAATTTCTAAGGTTCTCTAATGTCCAAGGAAATAATTCCAACCAACATACTAGAGTCAACAAAAGGAAGAATACAACTCAATCTTGGGTTAAGAAAGATAATACCAATAAAGATTTTGTTGCTCATGTTGCTCTTAAGGCTCAAAATACCTCTCAATGGTATTTTGATAGTGGTTGCTCAAGACATATGTCTGGTGATAAATCTTTGTTTACCACTCTTGAAAACTATAAAAATGGTAAGGCCACCTTTGGGGATGGAAGAAAATATCGAATCATGGGTAGAGGATCTATTGAAATTTTTGGGTTTCCTAAACTTGAAAATGTCCTTTATGTTGATGGTCTCAAGGAAAATTTGATAAGTATTAGACAATTATGTGATGAAAATCTTGATGTCAAGTTTAGTCAATCAGAGTGCACCATTTATGATAAATCCGGTGAGTCTATTTTATAAGGTGTGATAACTAGTAACAATTGCTACGAAATAGTTCCTAAATCCTCTTCAGTTTGCAATAGTGCAAAATCCTTATCTGTCGATCTTTGGCAACAAAGGTTAGGTCTTGTTAACTTTAGAGATCTTGATTGATTAGTAAGAAAAGAGCTAGTCTGAGGTTTACCATCTCTAGGAAAACCAACCTCCTCTATTTGTGAGCCTTGTCAATTAGGAAAGCAAATTAAGAATCCTCATAAAAAGTTAAACTCAATAACTACCTATCGTGTCTTGGAATTGATACACATGGACCTTATGGGTCCCACTCGTACAGAGAGCATAGGAGGAAAGAGATATATTTTAGTAATGGTGCATGATTTCTTAAGATACTCCATAGTAGGTTTTCTAAGAGAAAAATCTGAGACTGTTGATTTTCTCACTGTTAAATGTAGAATTCTTCAAAATCAACATGGTGTTACCATAAACCGCTTTAAGAGTGATAATGGAACCGAATTCAAGGAATCCGATGTAAATGCCTTTTTTGATGAAATAGGGATTAAGCATGAATTCTCGATCGTTCGAACTCCACAAAAATGGTATAGTTGAAAGAAAAAATCAAATGATCCATGAAATGGCAAGATCTATGCTCCTAGAAAGAAATATGCCTCGTAGGTTTTGGGATAACACTGCATGTCACACCGTAAATAGGGTTTATTTGCGTCTTAATACTAACCAAACACCATATAAATTGTGGACTGGAAAGAAACCTAATTTGACCTATTTTAGAATTTTTTGTAGTCCTTGTTATATCCTTCGGGATAGAGAACTCCTAGGTAAACTTGACTCAAGGAATGATGTAGGTATTTTCCTAGTATATTCTCAAAATAGTAGAGCTTTTAGAGTTTTCAACTTATGTAGTTCAAAAGTCATGGAATCAATAAATGTTATAACAAAAGACAATGCTCCAGCCACATCTATTGAAAATGAGGAAGATTTTCCATGTGAGTGTGATGTTGTTTTCGGTGTAGAAAATATTGAGTCTCACACTAACTTGGTTGTTCCAACTACTGAGAGAAAGGATCCTTCTTCTTGGGTTCGTAAAATTCATGACCCTTCAAAAATTATAGGAGATCCCGAGGTAGGTGTCAAGACTAAGGCTCAATTCAACAATGAAGTTACCTATTTGTGCTATACTTCTAAAATTAAACCTAAAGACTTTAAATAAGCGTTGAAAGATGAACATTGGATTAATGCCATGCAAGAAGAATTGTTTTAATTTAAGAAAAATGATGTTTGGGAATTAGTCCCTAGGCCTTCTAATACTAACATCATTGGTACCAAATGGATTTTTAAGAATAAAATGGATGAAAATGGTGTCACTGTTCGTAACAAAGCTAGGGTGGTTTCCCAAGGATACACCCAAACAGAAGGTGTTGACTTTGAAGAGACTTTTGCTCCAGTTTCTAGGTTAGAATCGGTTCGCCTTTTACTAGCCATAGCATGTCACCTTATATTTAAATTGTATCAAATGGATGTCAAAAGTGCTTTTTTAAATGGTATTCTTCAAGAAGAAGTCTATGTTGAACAACCTAAAGGGTCTGAGAACGCGAAGCATCCTAATTATGTCTTCTTTCTAAAGAAAGCGCTATATGGCTTGAAACAAGCACCCCGTGCTTGGTATGGAAGACTCACTTCCTATCTCCTTTCTCGTGGCTTTTTGAGAGGGGGAGTGGATATGACACTATTTATCCGTCGTGATGAGAAAGCTATTCTAGTTGCACAAGTGTATGTCGAAGACATAGTGTTTGGTTCTACGTTTGATAAACATACTCAAATTTTTTCAAAAGAAATGCAAGATCAATTTGAGATGAGTATAGTCAGTGAACTTACCTTCTTCCTAGGTCTTCCAGTTCGTCAATTCGAAAGTGGGATATTTTTGTCCCAAACTAAGTATGTTAAAGACCTTTTTAAGAAATTTAAAGTAGAATCCGCTAAGCATGAACGTACTCCAATGAGTTTATCTATTAAACTTAGCAAGGACACTGAAGGAAAGGATGTAGAGCACACTCTTTTTAGGAGTATGATAGGTAGTCTACTTTACCTAACCGTTAATCGTCCAGATATTTACTTTAGTGAAGGAGTTTTTGCCCGCTATCAAGACAACCAAAAAGAGTCTCTTTTACTTTCCAATAAACGTATCATCAAATAAGTTAGTGGGACCCCATCTTTTGGGATTTGGTATTCCTTCGACACAAATGATTGTCTATCGGCATATTCGGACGCCGATTGGGCAGGAGATGTTGATGGATGTAAAAGTACATCTGACGGTTGTTTATATTTTGGAAGTGCACTTGTCTTATGGATGAGCAAGAAACAAAATTTTATTTCTTTGTCCATGGCGGAGGCCGAATACATAGCCGCCGGGAGTTATTGCACTCAACTCATTTGGATGAAACAAATGTTGGAAGATTACGATATTTCTCAAGGCATTATGACTATCTATTGCGACAATACAAGTACAATTCATATTTAGCGTAATCTCGTTCAACATTCTATAGCCAAGCATATTAGGATCCATTAACATTTTATTCGTGACTTGGTTAAAGAGAAAATCATTTCCTTAAGCTTCGTTGGCACCGATCAACAATTGGACGATATCTTCACAAAACCTCTAGATGACCTTAGGTTTGAAAACCTTAGGAAATTGATTGGAGTTTGCTCCATTGATTGAGATCGAAGTCGCCTATCTAGTTTAGGTTGTGTTTATTGTCTATCTTTTTACCTATGAACTAGATTATCTTTGTAAATATTTTATTCAAAGTTTCAAAAATATTTTTTTCTTTTCAAGGAAAACGGGGATGGTTAGAAAAGCTTGAACAAAATTTTGTCCATATGGTTTTGTGATCGATGTGTTCGGATCACTATTCTATTTCATGTCCACGTGGCTTTCGATGAGTAGTTAAGCCGGACTTCATTTCTCTTGTGCACTATAATTCTCTTTTATGATATATATTTCTGTGATTGCCTCATATATTTTCCTTATTGCACACACTTTTCACAAAATATTTTGGATATCTTTTTCACATTGCACTCGTATGGTGAAATTTGGTGTTGTCTTTTCAATCTTAGTCACATCTCTTATAAGCAATTGAAAGTGCGCTTGATCATCCATTGCCCGGTTTTTAAACAAAAAAATGTAAATATATTCATCCGGTTGTTTGTTGTTTCTAGCAATGGACTAGGGTTGCGAAAAATATTTTTTTTTACGTAAATAGCCTCCATTTGCATTATAGAATAAGTGCCTAAAATTAAAGCATTGAAAAATGATATATATAATGGCAAGGCCAACATTATTTAGCTTGATTGATTCTTCAAAAGAAAAGTCTCAACCTAAAGTTGCTAATGGGAGATAT
This sequence comes from Sambucus nigra, assembly GCA_949130495.1. NCBI lineage: Eukaryota > Viridiplantae > Streptophyta > Magnoliopsida > Dipsacales > Adoxaceae > Sambucus > Sambucus nigra. Next base: position 162,826,816 of record OX422213.1, on the reverse strand, counting down.
AAGTTGAAGATCAATGGGCATACACATTTATTCGATACATTGCTTTCTAACTGTGACAATATTAGCGAGAGAATAATCTATCTTGTATGCGTCTTGATTTAGTTTTTAAGTGTCCTATGGTATTTCTTTATTGACACAAGGCTGGTGTGAGTGCATATTGCGTCTATATATTGTTTGGCATTCTTCACTTGTGCGTTGTCTTAGGTAAAACCTCTCAATCATATTGTTCACACCCCTACATTTCCGCTCCTACCGTTTGGATATGTCTTCACAACCTAAGACAGTTAAAACCTTCATTTTGGCAATTTCCTGGCCTTCCCAACTCCTTCATATATGTTGTTTTCTTTTTCTTTTCCTTTTCTTATTTTTTCAAACTGTCTGAAGTTCCTCAGAAAATCTCGTTCAAACGAGTTTTTGAATGACATTTCCTAATTCTAGACTGTCATGTCGTTCGAATTATCGTTCGAATGAAAATATCGTTCGAATGAACTTCTAACGAAGTTTCTAACTAGGTTCATTAAATGCTTCTGGTATATCATTCGAAATAAGTCGTTCGAATGACATTTCTCATTCGAACGAGTTGGGTTTATTTTGGGCGGTTTCTCTTTCCCATTTCTATCGCTTAATTTTTTTTGGTCCTCTCTCTCCTCGTTCCCCATGTTTTCCCCATTTCTCCTCTAATCCTCTTCCCTCTACTCCCATTATCCCATTTCCCCACTATACCCATACCCCATTTTACCTACGATTTTTCCCATCACCTCCATTAAACTTATTTCATCCTCCCACAACACTCATTCCTCTTCCATTTCTCATTTTTAGCTAGGGTTCCAAGTTTGATTCTTCCTCTTCAGTTTTCTCGGTATCTTCTTTCTCTCTCTTCTCTTCTTTATATATATATATATATATATATATATGTGTGTGTGTGTGTGTGTGTGTGTGTGTGTGATATCGGAGGTTGGGCATTGTTGCTGTTTTGGTTTGTTGGTGTTGTTTGGCGGTTTGGATAGATTTTGGTTGGGTAGTTCCTAGTTTTAGCAATCTCGAATGGCCCCTCGTAGTCGTTGCACCCATCACATAAGCGACTCTCCCGAGGAATGCTCATCTTCATTCTCATCCGATGAGGACTCCAATGTTAATTTGTCTACTCCTGACATTAAATTGCGTTGGAGGACTCTCACCAGTCATACACAATACCATACATAGGGTTTTTCCACTAGGTCCATTGTTCATGAAAAACTTGTCCATCTCACATCTCTACCAGGCACCACAGTCCACTCTTGGATATCTAACTTAGGATAGGACCCCTTGTTCAACCTCACTGACACAATTTTTCATGGCCTTATTTGAGAATTTTATTTTTGGATGTTTGCTTGTGAGGATCATATTTTCTCTAGAGTGAGAGGTAGGGATGTCATCATCAGTCCTGACTCCATAGCACGTCTCATCACTTTACCCCGAGTAAATAATCCATCCTACCCTTGGGCTCTCGATTCTTGTCCTGACTTTAATCTAATTATGAAAACTGTGTAGGATTCTCCAATCCGGTACTGTTACCATTCTCCATTTACATCCAAATTTTATGGTCTTAAATTGGATTGTGTGTGCTTGTCTCATTCCACGTGAAAACTCAACTCAAATCACTAAGATTCACGTGGACCTCATGTTTTCCATTATCATTAGGGTTTCCATCGACATACCTGCCTTCATTTATCTTGTCATTAAGTCTGTTAGAATCAACCCCTCCGGTGCTCCTAGACAAGCACTCCCCTTTGCCGTTATTATTACCCGGCATTGCCTTGCTACCGACTGCCCTCGTCTTCCCACCGATGTCCCTGTGACCCGTTACTAAACCATTGATATGTCCTCTGTTGGTAGGTCTCATGGTCACTTACCCACTAATACTCCTCAACTCACTCCCTCTCAATCCGCATCTTTTCAATCCACCATTTCCTCCACTCCTATTCCTACTAAACCACCATCCTCTCGTGCTACCCCTAGGATATAATCTTCTAATGATCCCTCACCCATTGAATCAGAGGATTAGGTTTGTGCGCTCATAGGTGTAGCAATTCAAGAGGATAGGCGTCAAGATCGGGCTATTCTGCAGGAGCTTCTGATTATTATGCAACAAGATAGGAGGCTCAGTCTTGTCGCGAGGAGGCTCAAGCACAATTGGATGAAGCTCAAGCGCGTCGTGATTCTATTCTTCTTAATTACCTTAAGGTGATTCATCACATGGATATGCGTCGTGGTGCTGGCTCATTCGGTACCGGGTCCCTTCCAAATGATTCACCACATAACGGCCCAGCTCCTTGATTTCATTTATGTTTCAGTTTATTTCATCTTTTGTACTTGTGAGGGCGAGCGAAACATCTTTATTTACATTTTCTCACTTGTAGATTTTTATTTGGTTTGATTACATTATATTTATTGATGTATGGATATTTTTTATGGTTAATGATATTTCTCTCCTATTTATTCCATTCTTGCATATACGGATCTTGGTTTGGGTTACATATTTGTTTATTACTTTTATTCCTCATATCCTTTTTTTCTAACCATGCACGCTGTGTTTATCCCTTTGTCTCTTCCAGACAAAAAGGGGGAGAAACATTGATAGGGGGAGTTCATAATTTAGGGGGAGTCAATTATAATTTAACATATGCTCATAATTTTTCATAATTTAGGGTGAGTTAATTATAAATTAACATATGTCATTATCATGATTAATTAACTTGCTTTATATTCTCATGATTAGTTAACGCTTGATTTATATTGCCTATTTCCCCATGCGTTTGATGTATTTGTTGTTTCATGTATGTAGGATATATCGCCTACTTTTCTACAGCACACCGTCAGTCGAGTTATTTAGTCTATCTTTTTATTTGGATTTTTGGGACGGGCTTTAGAATCGGCTTAACGACTGGCTTAGAAAATTTAGTCTTTTTGTTTATTTTTTATTACTTCGTTTTGTCCCTAAATAGCCAAAGGGGGAGGTTTGTAAGGACAAATTTCCAATCGATTCATCTGTAGTATTGGCTACATTTCATTGGACAAAACTCTTTTGGGTAATTTCTAATCAAGCTTCTTACAACCTTAGAGAATCGTACATACAAAGTTCACGCGACATCAATATGCATTTCAATTCCATTCTCCTAAAAAGGTATCTGACCAAAATCATTTTTATGTGTTGGAGTAATTTTCACAAGAATTAATTTTCATAAAACCATTTTAGAAATTAATTTTAAATCTTTTTTAAAGAAAAAGAAAAGAATTTTCGTTTGAAGTATTTTCCAGGTCATTTGAATGACCTGGATCTAACGACCTAGCCCAGTCTGCACTGGTATCTCGTTAGAAGTTCATTAGAAATGTCGTTTGAACGAAAGGTCATTCGAACGAGATCCGTCAGTTTTGAATTTTTTTTAACTGTTTTCCTGCAGTTATTTTAAATAACTGTTATTGTCCACCACTTCTTTGGTTTTAATATATGGACGAAAATCAGTAGTTTTGAGAAGGAATTTTACACATTCTTGATAACAAAAATTTTATATCTTTCTTTTTGAAAAAAAAACCCTTCTCCAACACAATTTAACTTTTGAATCAAAACTCCATGCCATCAACTTGAAATTCAACAAGTACACTTGCGGTGGATTTCTGCGTTTAAGCTTTTCGGAAACGGTAGTTTAGGCTTCGATGGATACCGCGATATGAGCAGTGTCGAGCAACGTGTTGGAGCTTCACATACTACAAATTCAGAGGTAGAGGACGACATCATCATGTCTTGTTGAGTCAAAGCCTGTAAGTCTTTTGAGTCCTTTGTAAAACCTATTTTTAGTGGATTTGTCTAGGCCCAGCCGTTCGAGGTTTTTCCCATTTAGGTTACAGACTTTGACTGCCCCCCCCCCCCTCTGGTAATGATTACCAAATCCAACTAAATCTCTTCCTAATAGCCCATATGTCACCCACCCTGGATCCACCATCCTAGAATTGTGACCTAACAGTCAAAAACCTAAGATCAGACCCTATAAATAGAGTTCCCCACTAACCTTAAAAGAGACCCCCAAACCCAACGTTGATTCGATTTTCTAACTTTCTTAATCCAGAGATACTCTAGATCATTCTAAAGAGTCTTGAAAGAAGTTCATACTTCAGAAAAGTTTCTTCAGTCTCGAACAAGGTTCGTACTTCTGTAAGGACAAATTTCGAATCGAGTCATTTGTAGTATTGGCTACATTCCGTTGGACAAAACTCTTTTGGATCATTTCTAATCAAACTTCATACAACCTTAGAGAATGAGGCATTGAAAGTTCACGCGACATCAATATGCATTTCAATTCCATTCTCCTAAAAAGGTATATGATCAAAATCATTTTTATGTGTTGGAGTAATTTTCACAAGAATTAATTTTCATAAAAACCATTTTAGAAATTAATTTTAAATCTTTTTTAAAGAAAAAAAAGAATTATCGTTCGAAGTATTTTCTAGGTCGTTCGAACGACCTAGCCTAGCCTGCACTGGTATCTCGTTAGAAGTTCATTAGAAATGTCGTTAAAACGAAAGGTTGTTCGAATGAGATCTTTTAATTTTGAAAAAAAATTAACTGTTTTCCTGCAGTTATTTTAAATAAATGCTATTGTCCACTACTTTTCTAGTTTTAATATATGGACGAAAATCAGTTCTTTTGAGAAGGAAGTTTTACACATTCTTGATAACAAAAATTTCATATAAAAAAGTTCTCCAACATAATTTAACTTTTGAACCAAAATCCCATGCCATCAACCTAAAATTCAACAAGTACACTTGTGGTGAATTTCTGCGTTCAAGATTTTTGGAGACTGTAGTTTGGGCTTCGGTGGATACCGCGATACGAGAAGTGTCGAGCAACGCGTTGGAGCTTCGCATACTACAAATTCGGACGCAGAGGACGGCATCAGCATGTCTTGTTGAGTCAAGGTCTGTAAGTATTTTGACTCCTTTGTAAAATCTATTTGTAGTGGATTTATCTAGGCTCAGCCGTTCGAGGTTTTACCCATTTGGGATTTCCTAGTACATTGGCGCATTGTAGTTGTGATTTTCGTACTTTACTTTATTTAATCACATAGATGTATGCGTAGAGTAAAAAGGATAAAATTGGCTAATTTTATATCTCTTAATCAAGATAACAATCGCATCATTTTAATTGTTAATTGTTCATGCTAATGTTCAAATTTGCAAAGCAAATTAAAATTAGAATATTTCCCTACTTGGCAATTTTTTATATACTGTAGTGTGTGTATTCTACGAAATAACCCCAGTTCATATAACCTTAAAACTTTAACTTCTAATCGCCTCCGAAAGAAAAATAAAGTCAAACTTATGCTCACATTCCGCAAAAATTGGCACTTTAGATGAAGCTCTTTCTGACTAAATGGAGCTTTGCCCACCTCGGCCGCCTTAAGTGGGGACAAGAAAAATTCCGTTCACACCACAAGGGTAAGGAGACTCTTCTTGAATATCGGTTAAAACACCTCTATATATATTGTGACAAACTTCCCATATATGTTTATCATTTTTAGCCCAACCTTCATTTAGGGGACCGGGTATGCACTTTACAACGTTTATATTTTAAAGCATGGTTTTTTACCTAACATATTTGTTAATTGACTTAACATGCTCATATGTTAAATGAATAATAATTAAATGACACAATGACTAACTACAAAAAATAAAATATACTTTTCAAAATCATTTTGAGGAAAGTGTTAGTGAAATGAGTCAGTCTGAAACTTTCCATACCCCAAAGTCTAAAATCCGACTACTCCCACTGCTTCTCCAAATGAACAAAGTTTGTCCTCATGGCAACACTCCTAATATGTGTTTTCATATCAAATACTTGTCAAACGTCATCCTTTGATTAATGTTTTTTTAACATATAAATATATCAATCCATCACAATGGAAATTCTATATTAAGGACTAGGCTCCAAAAATGCCGTAATGTTATATATTATATACCCGATATCCCTTCACTATGTCCCTTTTGTTAGAATTATGTTGGAATTGATCCCAAGTCTACTTGGGTACGTAGGTTCTAAACCAAACATAACTCATTAATTCCAATCCCCATAATACTTTTCTTGGTGTATTATTTCTCAAGGATGCATTTGTCCCCACTCCAAGCCCCTTCTCCTTTTGATCCACTTCGACCCTAAGGTGTGGTGTTTTATTCGGTTTCATAACCATAAAACATTACATGTTTTACATAACTACCCCTCTACGCCTCCTAACTGGTTCGAAGGTTCAACAACACCTTCGAGTCAGTGATAGCCCAACAGGTAATGGATGTCTTTATCGAGAACTTGGGGTGGACTCTTATTTTCAACCTCCACCGAAGCTACCCTATTTCCTACAGATAGCTTCTCCCCCATTTAATCCAAGTCCTAAACTTGCACAAACATCACATTGGAACAAGTAAAAATCACACTATGTAGGCTTTGATCTTGTGGCTACATGATTGGGTAGGTGCAATACTTAGTCCACCTTGTGATCACAAGCCTCGATGACTGGTCTCTTGATATGTTGTCCCCGCCAATATTCACCTATCTCTTATCCCTCCCATGTTACTTTAAAACATTCAAACACGTATACACTTATCACAATCGAACTAAATAGTCTTTGATCACAAGTCTTATTGGGTTACATAGGCATAATACCGAGTTATTCTCGTGAGCATGAGCCTTGACATTATGTCTCCCGATATGCTGTCACAATAGATATGCACCCATCTCTCACCTCACCTTTCTATCTATCCTCAAAATTCAAGGGAGATATCAAAATATCCATAATATGATATCTCTCTCACACTTACATACGTATTAATGTCCATCCATTACATAAGCACGGATTCACACACAAGCTCCCTTTGTGTACCTTCATAGATTGAAGTGACATTACTACACCTCTCACTAATACCATTTTTCTACCTAAGCACATATCTACTTTTAAGGTATTCTCAACTAAAGCTATCTATATCAGTTCAAAAATAAATAAAAAGTAATCAAATAATGTATGAAGTTGGGCATATAATTAAGGAAGCATAAAGAACAATTTGGGTGACTAACACCTTCCTCACTCGTAACCTGTTTCATGAACCCACGCAACAAGAATCTATGGACCAAACACATAATTAAACCTGCCTTAAGATTATCCCAAAAGTGCTAACCCAAACCTTTTGTTTGTTTTTGTATAATATAAAGTTGTGATTCTAAACAACCTAAAAAAACCCTTATCGCAAGAAATCACACTTAGGCTTAGGCCTAAAACTAGGGGTGTGCGACTCAAACTGGATATGGACTTAAACATATTCCAATGGAAAAGTACTCAACTCAACCCATGTCGAGCCGACAACCTGATCTCAGGGGACACGATGGACAAGGAGACAATCACCCCTAGGCATCCATTGTTAATTCACAAGTCCTCCCTGAGTGGGCACTACCTCTCAGAGCCAATGACCCAATAGTGGCGACTTATCTAGGGATAATTTTTCTACCATCGAAAATCAATATGGTATGTCATTGATGGACTTTCCAGTTACATCAAAGTGGTGACTCCGCTGGGGATAAATCTAAAGAACCGAACAATCTTTATATTTCATTCTTAATATGCTTAATATCTCTTCCCCTCATGAATACTGTACGTAATTTTTAGATCTGTTTAGCGGCCTTTGTTTAAGATTCCCTCAAAATATAAAAACGTATTTAGGTTCCATGTACAATATTATACATTTTCCTAAACATATCGCTATAAAATAAACATCAAAGTATGTAAAAATAAAGATTACCTGCTTTCATCATGCACTTCATAGTCTTGATTTTTATATTGTTTAAACCCTATAACCTCAAGACCAAACGTGGCTAGCCGAGAAGAAGTTCGTACGTTGAAAAAGTCTTTTCACCCGAAAAGGGGCTCGTATTTTAGAAAATTCACTTCTCTTCGAGGGAAGTTAGAACTTTAGAAAAATCGCTTCCTCAAGTGGTGTTTGTACTTTTGAAAATTTGTTTCCCTGAAACGCTAGTCATCGATGAATTCTCACTCTTTTTACCCACCCATCTGGTATATCGAGCAGTTTCTCTCTTGATCCCAAAGTCTCGGTGATAGGGAACGTTTGAAGTTTTGTTTAGTAATGAGGTATATAGAGTAGGCTTTCATATATATTTTTATTACAAGGGTAACGTGGTTTTACTTGTATCTTAAAAGTTTCTCAATCCAAGAATCTTAGTATATCATGATCCATGGAAATACAAAGCGATCCATCGATCACATCGCCCTTTTGCATATAGAAAAATAACTCGGAAGACACCCCATTGCATAAAAAAGAACATATACTTACGGGATGCTTTAATGAAAATTTTCAAAAAAAATATTAGACGGCCGAAGGCTAGTCCAGAATCCCTCAGATTCCAGACTGAATGTCTTCCCATTTTTAAATGGAGGATAAACCATATGAATCCACAAGTTAAATCCAAAATGAATTTCTTTTACGTGGGATTCCCCTACCTACAGTTTATTTTAATAAAATAATTGACCACTTTCCATTACTTCCTCCCTCCTCGCATAAAAAGCGAAAGCTCACCCCTGTTTACCCGAATACAATGGGACTTTATTCAAAACTTCCCCTCAAAAGACATTACCAAATAAAAAATAAAAAAATAAAATACCGTCTACATACGGTTAAATATAGATAAAATAATTGCATAAAAAAATCATGCATATGTGAGTACTCCCCCTTATGTATTATCCTTTTGTCAGTCCTTCTATCAACAAAAATCCGAACAAAACGCACCTATTTTTTTGCAGTTGTTATCATAAGTAGAGAGATCACACTAAATTCTTACCCTAGAAACCCATGTTCGCGCCCTGTGCGTATGAATATTTTTCATCAGCATCACTGCTACGATAAGAAAATGAGAGAACTTATTTCCTCCCCCATCCCCATCACTAGTAGACCATATGCGACGATTGTCAAGACGGTACCAACTAATCTCCATGATCCACATGAACTAATCACAACACCGACTCCCCTACTAACAATGGTGCCACTCATTTTTAATTACCATTTTACCCACATGGATACTTTGAACCCTATCATCCATACCCTGATTACTTACACACTGCCTCTATGGCCCCTAGCGAGCTAAATCTGTAGCTCTACCACCAACTGATGAGGTTATTCCCACATCTCCAAACTAGGAGATAATGAAAGTACAATTTGAACTATGTCTCCTGCAAAAAGCCATTAGCAAGATACAAACTACTAATGAGCTTCCCGATATTAAGAAGGTGCATCAGCAAAATGCAAATTCAAAATGCTATTCTTTAAAACATATAAAAGACTGGGCTCCAAAACTTCCCATTTATTCAACTATCGTCTTTATATACTAGTCTAAAACGTAGGCTTAGGAGTTCTAAAGAGTTTATTCTCCTCCACTCTGTCTGAACGAGCCCTTACCTGGTATATGAGGATGAAACATGGGGAGACCACCAAAACATGGGACGATGTATGTTGTGATTTCCTAAAGAAATATGAATATAATAAAGAACTTGGCATCACCTGTAAAGACTTGGAAATTCTGAATCAAGTGGGAGGAGACAATTGGAACTTTTCTCACTCGTTTGAGAGAAAAAGTCAGTCAGATGGTCAACTGCCCCTGAAAAATGCTAAAATAGATATCATAATCAGGAACATCATAGAGGAAGTACAAAATGAACACGGGATCACCTAGATTCTTAATTTAAAAGCACTCAACTATATAGGGTGAAAGATCGAGGAAAGTTTGGCTACCAAAGCTACCAAATCTGCTGAAGAACATCGTCGAGCTATAATTAAGTTCTCCACCTGTAAGAACTCATATGAAGCTTCTATATCTCACATGCGCTTAGTCTGAAAACAAAGTCATGCCGAGTTTCCAGTACTTCCCAAGCAATCATAACTACCATTGCATCTTTCCCACAAAGACCCCTCCCAAAGACTATCAAGTTATGATTCCTCCCAAATAGTTTAAAGAACGGCCTAGACAACTCATAAATCTTTAGGCTCCCTTCATCTGAGTATACATCGTCCTGAAATTGGATGGTCACTTGAGACCTCTCATCCCTAGACCACCCCTTCATTCCCGGGTAAGAACTAGAGGTCTAACTCCCATTGCGAGTTCCATCAAGGATCCAGTTACATTACCGATAATTATTGGGCCTTGAGATTCACCATCTGAGACCTCATCAATGACAGGAGTCTAATATCTCCAAAGTCAAATGTCACCTACAAACCTATATTATATCATCCTAATCCCTGCACCAATGCCTTGTCAAATAGTCCCAACCAAACACTAACCCCTCCACCCAGATTGTCCCCATTCATAAAAAACAGAGGATGAGGACACACTCTTAATTCCAAATAGTCACGCCTCTAGGTGCAATATCACTTTCCCTATGAATCATTGTCCAAATTCAGGCCATCACCTACCATATGAAATTCTTCATCATACCCATATACTTTGAACAAACTATCCAATGTACCCTAGATTAAATCATTGTTATAGAATTCATGATCTCAAAAGATCCATGATTCCTCAGTCCTTCTCCAAAAGAAATAGATCACCCTGTCGAGTGGGAGGAGATGTACGATGAAGATCTACAAGCCACCGAGCACATCTCCTTCGCAATACCAATTCAATACTTCGTATGGGGAGGATACACCCCTTAAGAAAACCTATTCTCCCTCACGAATTTAGGAACCAATAACGGTGCCCATCCACACATTACATCAAACACATTTGCGGTCAACTCTATAGGAACATTGGGGGAGAAACTTCTGCTAGCCATAAGGAAGAGGGACCCATGTGACACCCCGACTAATTAAACACCGGGTAGCTACTCCTTTATAAAATTAATTCAAAATGCCAAGTTGGCTCAGTTAATAGCATCACTGTCGAAAACATTTTAAAGATTACTAACCACCTAGTATTTAAAAAGTAAGTGCCAAATTTTATTAAATCTGATTAACATGCAACAAAAGTAATGAAGAAATAAATAACACCATTCACCATACTGAAGTGAAACGAATAACCATCACAAAATGTAAATAAAACCTGGAGGAAAAACTCCTGAATACAAATCCCACAACTGATAAGTAAACTGAAATAAATAACTAAAACTGAATACTGAGCAATACATGCTAGAGTCTGAAAACTGAAATGTAAAAATGTCTAAATAGAAATGGGCAACATGCCCTACAACTGATAGATAGTGACTCTGGAATCCAAAAGATAGAAGCGTCTATGAGCAAATCCCTGTAGCTTCCACAACCAGCTACAGCACGTCACCTGAATGAGAATCTTATGCTTGGTGTCCTTGTGGCTGGGCACCTAAAATGGTTTTACAAGAAAATGTATTTGAAAGCAAATGGGTCAGAGCCCGAAAGTGAAAGTTATTTTAAAAACCTGCAAGTGCTTTAAAAACATTTAAAACATTAAATGCAAAGTACATGTTAGGACGTGCACTCACATTAAATTCTCACCTCTCGACTAACTGTGCACTCCTAACGTAAGTACCCATCTATAACTACCCTTTCCACTAGCTAAGTGACAACGTAAACTAGCTAGACAACCAAAGGTTCTACCCATTTTACTCGGTTAATTTAACATAACAACGCTCGTAATTTAATAGAGGTTTCACGTAAACTCAGTTATTAAATATGCCATTGATATAACTATCAGCTAACTCATTATATATCTCGAAACAATACCGGAATATTTTTACAACATTAACATGAGGATTCCCATTAATCAAATGTATTTTATTCACATCATAAATATACGATACAAGCACCCCGCAATCTAAGCTGTAGTGCACACATACTCTGCTATCCATCCCGGTACATCACGTACATAAGGATCACATATTCCGAATCTCTCAGGAATAGTTCAGATAACACAATTCACAAATAGTGGAGGCGAACATAGTCACCATCACATGGGTCACGCACATACCTACGCTCCCATGGTCAGCGGACTTATTAATATCACAATAAGTCTTTCTATGACCTATGTTCATCAAGGTACCAGTCTATATCCCCCCCGTAGGCACACAAGTATTAGAGGGTCCTAAGCGAACGCAACCTCCCGTGATAGCAAGTATGGTAGGTATGTCATACAAACAATCCATATACTAATACTAAGTAAACACACATCTTAGTAATACCGTATTACAATCGTAGTACATATCGCATTCTTGTACTAACTATAACTATCACAACTTATTTTATTCCGGTTCATAATTATACGCGCTATAATTCATCCTCACGTCGTAGTAGTCACTCACGTCTCAACCCAAATGATTCATTGAATATAACTCTCGTATATGATTTACTCATCTCAATAACCCAAAAGTCCCAAATCAATCACTATATCATCAAAGGGATGCTAACTCTACCCTTGAACCATCTCCCGGAACTCCAAAAGTCAAAACAGTCCAAAAAGGGTCAAACTGCCAACTCGTTAGAAGTCTCGTTCGAACGAGGCTTCGAACGAGTTTGGACTGTCAGGTCGTTAGAAGTCTCGTTCGAACGAGGATGTTCGAACGAGATCCCAGTTCGTTCGAACGAACTGACCCTTCTAACGATATCTCGTTCGAACGAGATATCGAACGAAAACCCCTACTCGTTAATAACGACTGGTCAACTCGTTAGAAGCTCGTTCGAACGAGCTCGTTCGAACGACCTGGGGCTGCTTCTAACGAGATGCCAGTTTCGGCCCAGAATTTCCCAAAAATCGTTTTTCACCATTTTTACTCCTCAAACCTCTTCTAAAATTCGTTCCCATAATATATTGAGTTCTCTAATCATCCTCAAACATGTTAAGGGGCTATGCTAACATCATTAAAGGGTTTGATATCATCTAAACATCATTAAATCACAATTTCTACATTAATTCCCAATTTTCTTCAAGAACATAAACCCTAACTTTTTCTCATCATAAATTCCCAGATTTTAAATTCGTTTATGCATCACCTAGATATGAAATCTCCGAAATTAAATCTCCCAACAATGTTTCTACATGCAAACCTATCCCAACATTCAATAATAACTTCAAATTTCATGGGTTTTCTTTTAATCTCTCAAGAACAAATAAGATTCTTCAATTTCTAACATGGAAAAGACATTCTCAGTAATTAAATGGAAATAAAGTCACTTGCCTTGGTTTGATTCCAGATTTGGTGTGGATTTGGTGTAGAATTTCTGCAGAATTCCTCTCTCTTTCTCCTTCTCCAAGCTTTCTTCTCTAAAAAGCTATGGTGGCTAGGGTTTGCTTTGGGGAACCTATGAAAACCTAAGTTAATTAAACCTCCGTAGCTTGTTGGGTTAATAAAGGTTGGTCGGGGTCAATCCTTATCAGATTAAAACTCTCAATTTTCGTCACTTTTAATTACCCAAAAATATCAAATTACTAAAATACCCTTTATAGTGCCGGAATGGCCTAAAAATACCCCGGGACCCAAACTATACCCCCGGCTAGTGTTTTCTGACTATCTCGACCCTTCCGGACGCGTTGGCGCACTCAAAACGACCATACGGATTATATATTTTAAATTCACTTTTAATATCAAAATATTATACCGTGACGCGGTGGTCCCACGCGTCTCAACAAAATTTCTAAAATGCCGTATATAAATCCCACGACAAATTTTATAATACCAAGTACATATATAATCATATATGCACATAATCAAATACCAATTTGCATCACATCAGTATTTATAACCCGGATTAATTTCCAATTAATACGCATTTAATTAATTAATCCCAAAAATAAATATAGCCAAAAGTACGGGGTATTACAACCCATAATTCATGTGCCTCGATATCTTAGACCTCTGACACAAATGAATGAATAAGAAAAATAATTTAGGGCAAATGATCACATCACTTGGAAATTCCATACCCATTACCAATTGTTATACAAAGAGGAAAAAAGAGTCAGGTCCTACATCGTGCAAATGAAAGTTGTGTGGAAGGATGAATTAGGCCTAAACCTATCCCGATACTTACGTCCAGCACACAAGCCTTCTAATAGAGAGATAAAATCTCCTTCGTGAAAACTAGTGGGTTATGGTCGTGCAAATAATATTCCGTACATGATACGATATGAGGAATGAGTGCCCAAGCTAATATTATTGGAAATTAATATCGAGTTATCCCTCATGCTACCATCAATATGATGAGAATAGATAATAAAGGTGACATCGATCCTTCTTGACTGATAGGCTCAAATTATGGGCTAAACCCTACTCTGAGAAACACCATCTCTAACAAACTAGATCTTACTCCAAGACCCTCAGCCTCCGAGACTGACCATATCTACTACACTAGCCTACCTGAGCAGGGCATTATAGAATATCTCGAATATCTATTTATCACCAATCGTAACACATCCCGAGGATCAAAATATGAGTATATCCTTAACCCATAAATCTAGGAAGGATGACACAATAGGACTACTCCTCAGGGAAATGATTGAGACTTCACGAGCAAGGGCCCATATCTTTCTGAGATCCTAACACTCTAGATTACAAGTTTGAGATCGGGTACAAAGCTACCACATAAGATCTTGACCGACTTAAGAAGAACGAACACCAAAGCTTCGTATGAAAAGGTAAGGCTACACTACAAATTATTTACAATCAAGTCTCTCGTACGAAGGGCCACCACTCCAGTTCTAGAAATTGAGATCTTGAGCAACCCAGTGTTGACATATACAAGTGCATCTAACCTACCGAATAGGTAAACTTATCCTTAGAAACACAAAAAACCATCTACAGGGCCATAGAGATTGATTCCACTCTTCACGAAGTCAGTCTGCCTATAGAAGATCCCGTTGATCCCTCTAGTGAGCTTGACATGCTCATTATATAATTAGCATTTAACATATTTGTACTAAGACTATCACCCAGGATCCACCACTACAACGATGAGGGACACATCCTTGGGAACATATATCAGGCCATCGCCCAAATAGTTGGCATAATCGAACTTCAAGATGAGATGACCCACTGAGGTCATCCTCCACTAGAAGGCCTCTCATCTCGGAGGTACTCATACACTGCCGAGATAAAAACTGGTCAACCTTTCTCCCCATGACCATGTCAATGTAAAATTAAATAGCCTGTGGAATATAGTGTTCATATTGTCCCATGCTAGATTTAATAAGGAGATCTCTCCCCGGGGTATAGAATATGTTGAATATCGGTACTACTACGGAGACATATTTTGCGAAGCCACCAACATAGTGAAGAAGATGAACTCAAAAGAACTTGCAACCTCCTCCAAAAAGGAATATCGCCAGGATACCACCTCCGATAGAAACACCTAGTTGGGATCATCCATACTTACAGAATCATCACCTAATATGCCTGACCTGACAGACGGACAAGTTAAATCCTTAGTCGCACATAAAACTCAGACGCATAAATACGGTGGATAGAGGAATCTATGTCAAGAACTCCCACTAAAACTCAAAATAAGGTTCCTAAAAACTCAAATAAAACCCCAATCATAGACTGGATCGGACCAAAGTGATGGCCCTAAAGCTAACACCATCTGTCGTAAGCCCTGCATATTTGGATGGCCTTCTACTCTATCTAGAGAAAGTTGAACATAAAGAACAGGAAGAATCTATATTCTCTCCAGACAAAGAGGTCGACTTTCTCACCAGGTTGGGTTGACACTCCACTCCTCCATACCCAGTCAACAAGGAAAAAATCCCTCCTAGAGTAACTCCATCGAACATGAGTTAACATCACCATTTGGTATCTATTAACTATCTCCAAAGAGAACCGAGCCTCCCTCGTCCATCTGTTCTCCTAAGATTTTGTGCTTAAACACTCGACTCCGATTGAGATGTCAGTTACTATCAGATCCATCACCATGAAATAACACATCAACTTCTCTGATGAAAACCTCCCCATGCAAGGCCGTAATAACTAATTTGCATTACATATCACCACTGAGATATGGATACAGATTGTACCCCTAATACTAGTAGACAATGGGTCCATCATCAATGTATGCCCCCTATGTACAACCACTGGCCTGGGATATACCGCTTCAAAATTTACATCATCCTCTACGACCATCAGGGCCTATAATAACACTCACCAGGATGCCCTAGGAGCCATCTTATCACCCTCATAATAGGGCTTATCAAGTATGTTCTAGAGTTTTAAGTAATTAACGTCCTAGCCAGCTTCAACCTCTTATTCAGGAGGGCCTGGATACACCCCATAGGGGCATTACCCTCATCACTTCACGTTAAAATCAAGTTCTCATTCGATACAAAGTTCATCACAATACTGGGGGACAACAATTATGCCACAATTGCTAGCACTAGTACATTCCCCTTCTAGATACCCACCATTATAGTAGCAACATCTGCGTCAACAAATTCTGTGTCATCCCTGTTATTATCTAAAAATGGTGTGTGAATTCTGACCTTAGCTTAAGTATACTAATCTTAAACCATAATAGATAATGAGACATATATATCTAAGTTATACTAATCTAGAGTATGTGTTCAAGAAAAAAAATGAGATAAATAAGATACAAATCAGGTTTACATGGTTCGGTCCAAAGCGACACCTATGTCCATAAGTGTGTTGATGATAATACTTATTCAATGGACAATATCCATGTATGAATGGGCATTACAAGCTCTCTTATTAACTCTAGAAACGGGCGTCATATATAATAATAGAAAAATGTATCCCTCTCCTCTACAAAGGATTGCATGCCATATTTATATATGTTATTAATGGAAACATAAAGAATGTAATGTGATAGGTGTATTGCCTTTATACGTGAGGTAGATAAACCTTTACATGCATTGGGGAAAGGATAAACAAAATCTATGTTTTTGGCCAATAGTGGAGGAATAGAAAAATATATGTCCCACATGCATATCTAGTTAGTTCCAATGATGTCATCTTATCCTCTGGCTCATGCTGACCTTAACGATGTTAAGTAATAATATTCAAGCAGGCAAGGATACAAAAGATCCGAACAACCTTATACATGTGCTGACTTCCTTGCATATAGACAATCAGATGCTGTGTCATGCAGATCACATTATTTTCCCCTAATGGAGACATATGTCATCTTCAGAGTAGTCCTACAAGGTGTTATATAGTTAGGTTATAAAAAATCCCCCAAGATTTAATTCATGATCAGAGCGAATAGCAGGTCCTCTGGAGTATTAGATCTTCGAAGTAGTTTCTAAGTGGAGAGAATAGATAGAGTATTTAAAAGTAGGATGTTCTTGTCTTTAACTTCTACTCGGTGAGAGACGAGTAGGTACACTTGGTAATATTTTGGTTTTAAAAGAAGACTGACACGTATCAAATGACTTGAATCGACGCTTGTGGTAATCACCACGCATATATGGGATATAACGCATTTCAATTATTTGTACCGAATGCATCGATTACTTTTTCAAGAGGACATCACATGTCATGATTAAATGAACTTTCCGTAAAAAAGGTATTTAAGGAACAAATCCCCCATCACTTCAACTCCCATAATGTTTCAAATCTTTTGAGTGTTTTAACGAGAGATAAAGATCAACCAACCTCCAAAACTTCTTCGTCTGTGGCCAGTTCCCTCCATTTTCGGTGAAGTTCCTTCCTTCTCACGTCTCCCTTTAACCCTCATTAGGATTTAAAGGTATATAACATCTTGAGATCTAAGATTTTTAGGTTTTCTTCCATCTCATATAAGTTTTTTTGTAGTTATTTATGTCCATTATTCTTCAGTTATAAAATTAAGTAGTATTTGGTGTTGATTTTGGAAGGTTATTCATTTGCATGGCCATTGAGTTGGTTGGCCTAGGATCATGCCTTTTTAGGGATTTTCTAGGTTACGACTTTTGTACAAAACCCTGACTTTATCATTCTTATAGCCCCCAAACATTACAGTACTCTAATTTTGTCATGTTTTAATGATTTATGAACCCCACATGCATAAGTGTCTAAAGTATTTGTTTGAATTAGAGGTTGATTGTCTAGGTATCCTTAATAGAAGGTTTCTAAAACCTCTACAAGTTATCCTCCCTGACTACGATCCTAGGCACCCAAATTATACCCCTAGAGAAACTTGTTTTGGTAATTCCTCCCCATTATCGATTTGAGTAGCATTCGAGGGTCCTGAATTTAAGGAACCAGAGGCAGCAAACTCAATGCAGCAGGAAAGTGTTGAGAATTTGGTATACACAACATCAATATCTATTATAGATTTGAACTTTTCTTTCACAAGAGCCATGTCCGATAGAGAACCGTTTGTGACACCTATCCCATCCCCTTCCCCTATTGAGGAACCTACTGGTGAAGAATTAGTTAATGAGGAGAGTGTGTCAGGGGACTCTTCAAACTCTTATAATCTCTCAACTACTGAGGTGCTATGCATGTGATATCTATGGGGATGAATTGGATGACTTGAGGGAGAAGTACTGTATTCCCATTAGGCCTCCTACTAGTTAGGAGAGAGTTTATAACACCTTCTTCTCAGATGAAATTTGCCTTCCCTTATTTGTCCTTCAAGTCGGACTTTGCCTACCTCTACACCCTATTATTAGGCCCATTCTAAATGTGTATGGTGTAACCCTTACCTAGTTCCCCCAAATTCTTATAGGACTATCATGGGATCTATGATGTTCTAGAAGGCATAGACTGGGTTTGACCATATTGGGGACATATTCAGATATTTCCATGGCCTAAAAGAAAATGCTAAGACCCTTAGTTACTATTACTTTTCTCCCAGGAGGTCACACCTGAGAATGATTAAGGTCATCCAAAATAGTAATCATAGATGAAAGGGATAGTTCGTATTTGTGAGAGGTATTTGGGAGTTTAGGATCCTTGAGAAGGATTGGTCCTATAAGGTTACAGGTGAGTGGCCTAGTCCAAACATAATCGGTAATTTTTTTTTATTGTTTCTTACATTCTGTATCTCTTTAAGTTGTATTGTTTTGATTTCTTTTCTACTTGTTTTAATGAAGAAGGCTCCAAAGATTCCACCTACAGTGCAAGACCTGGTTGAGACTTACTGTGTACCCAAGCCTCCCATATTTGACGACTTATTTTTTATTTCCAAATTCATAAGCGTCGGATACCATAGCTCTCTAGGTGGACTTCCTCTAGTAGAGGTAGTAGTCCCATTGGAAGAAGGAGTCTTATTTAAGACAAACCCGGAGACACAAGATACACACGATGTTGAGGCCGAAGATGAGATATGTCATAGATTTTACCATTTATTCTCATCCTTACTATGCTTTTAATATTTTATGAACTGTTCATTCATGAAGTTCCTTCTCTCACCTCTTTAGAATAACCTTTTAAGTTATCATTTTGAATAGCCCCAAAACATCTTGGCTGGATTCAAATAGACTAGGATTATCATAGGAAGATGGAGGTTGTGCCAAAAAGGAAAGATGATACTAAGGCTAAGGCCAAAAAGAGAGTGGATGATCAAAAAAAGTTGATGCCGAGGAGAGAAAGCAAGCATAAGTTACTTTTCGACGGACTGTTAAGGCTTATGTTAAGGTTTTCTTAAGGGCCAAAGAAAAAGGGAAAGCTCCCATGTCCCCCATCCCTACTACAATAGAGGACAAGAGACCACATGAAAACCCAAGGCCTCAAGGTGATACTAAGGTTCCAAGAGTTAGAGCCACTGCTGAGATAGTGCAGATTGAGGGTCGACTATCTCATCATCTATTTAGAGCTCAAGGGTCAGCCTCTTATTAAGAAAAGTCAAGAGAATGTTTAGAAAAGGGAATTTTTAAGATGACGGTGCTTTGATTTCGAGGAAGAGAATGTCCTGATTGCTAAAAAGGGTCATTGGGAATGAGGCCATGACCTTCTTAAATAGAAAAAATAAGGTTATGGGGCCTGTCAATCGACATAGGCCCTATCCTACCTATCGACATACCTTTGGTTTACTAGGGAAGTAAAGTACACCTCCGCTTATAGGCAGAGGGTCTCGAGTGCCTATAGGTAGTTCAAAAAGGACTTTTCCGAAAAATAGACATAAATACAAATTATAAGTCCAAATCACACACAATTGGGACCGTTAGAAATGGGATTTAGATCCCTATGAAAACTATTAGGACACCCTCAGGTTTGAGAGTTGAAAAAAGTCAAACGAGGCTCAAATGCCCAATGGCCTCTAGATTGGTTCTCAGAGTAAAAAGATAAGTACGTGCGAACTTTGAGTTCGATTTGTATACGATATGGACGATTGGAACAGGGATTAAGATCCTTATGAGAATGAAACTATCTACACTCGGGTTGATGGTTTAATAAATTCAAATGGAGCTTGAGATGACTTGGTGGCCTTTATATCAGGGTTTCGAGTATGACCTGGGGTCTAATGGTGTTAGGGATCCAAGGAGGCATTTGGATGGTACTAGGATGGGGTGTATACATTCAGTTTGTTAGAACGAACTGTGCTTCTCATTACAATGAGAACCTATTCTCGTTAGAATGAGATTTTTATTTTTGGAATGAAGTTCTTAGTTTGTTAGAACGAACTTTTAACAAGCTTCAAATGGGATCTCTCTTGTTTGATAGAGTTGCTCTCGTTGGAAGTCTGTTGGAAGCTCGTTGGAACGCACTAGGAAGTTTGTTTCAATGTTTGTATCTCATTAGAATGAAATTGGTATTTTCATTCAAACGAAGTGGCATTTTCACTTGAATGAATCTTGTTGCCTTGAATTCTGTGTTTTTTATAAATTGGACTCTTGAAAACAATTTTCTCAAGAACTTTTGGCAAAATTGAATTTTTGTACCTATTCTAAAGGTTTCTACTTTTTGTTTCATAAAAATAACTTTTTATTTTCCAAATCATACATCCCTAGAATATTTTGTTAAGTTTATCAAACCCTTATTCCATACACTATATCAAACCCTTGTAGAGTGTTATCTACTTCTGATTTGTGGAGTTACGACTCTAATACTGAAGAATAAAGGATTCTACATCTTGAGGCTGATTGGTGGATACCGAGGGAAGAGTTGCTTCCTATGGAAGGTGTTGGACTGTGTCGTATCTGTTGAAGACTTGATGACCTATACCGCATTATACTTAGTGAATATCTAAGCAGTTTGTAAGTCAATTTGTGTCAATCAATTCTAAACAGTGTTGATATAAAAAAAAGGTTTTGGCCGTAAGGGATTTTCCCTCGAACTTATTCTTCCGTTTTGGTTTGATTGCTTGGGTCTGAATTTTATCTTTAGACTTTATCTTGCATGCCCACGTAATTCTAATCAAGACAAAACTTGACTAAAATTGGATCATTGTGTGTGTGACCTGAGATACAAGTGAATCAGTATAACTCGCATTTTCAAATCTCCTCACCTCCCTCACTTGATCTCCCTTAATTTCATAATTTATGTCAAATTAAGCATCCTTGCCACTATTAATGACCAAACAACAAATTTTAATTTAAATTTATTTTTTTAATTTATTATTTAAATATAATTCTTACTATTTCCAACATATCTAGTGTATCATTACCATGCCAAAAATGTAAAAATAGAATGTGAAATATTTGTAACATGTCACTTATTAGCTAATTAAAAACTAATAACATAAAAATTCAATAAATTTCACATAAATTTTTATTAATAAAAACATGTACATATAAATACATTTCATACTTGATTTATTGAATCCATATATTATTTAAATAGTTTCACTAAACCGTATAAATTCCTGCATAATTAATTTCTAATCCACAAATAAAATTCTTAAATAAATATGACAATTTATGCAAAATTTTAATTATTTAGTTACTCATAAAAATTATGAGGTATTACATAATATCCAGTAGTATAAAAATAAATGATAGTATAATCTCCCACTAGGAGTGAGATTACAAAGGCAACACCCATTTAATTTTTTCTTCTGTAGACCAATACTACAAAGGTTACACCTTTCTATGCATATCATATAAACCTGAGATCGTGAATGTTACACCCTTATGTGTATATAATAACTTCCTATAAAACTCGAGATCACAAAGGCTACACACTTTATATTCATTAATTAAAATCATATCATAATAGCAACATCCATTGTGAGATAGTATACTTACCTTATGTGCTTAGTCATTTCTCTATTTCTTTATCCGGTCATCCTAGTGTAGCCTCTAAAACTAACATCCCACCCCATTAATTAAATATGATAAAATAATAATTATTTTTATAATATATATTAGTCATTAAACACAAAGCCTCATATAGTTCCTTTCCTATAACAACTATTCATATTATATGAATATCCATCCATAAGCCATAACTTCGTTAATAATAGCTATTAGAATACTAATCCTCATTTTTTCTTATTAATTGATACTTAAGCATAGACTTTCTTATACTTGTAGACATGTACAAACTATATTTTCAAAACTTAATCATGTCGTTCAAATGAGAAAAAGAGTCATTCGAACGAGATACTTATCTCGTTCGAATGACATTTTTTGGTTCGAACGAGGTTCCTCCCTCGTTTGAATGAGCATCGAACGAGAATCGAACGACCCTTCCTCTGCCTAAGAGTTTCCACCTCATTATATAGTCGTTCTAACATCGTTCAAATGAGATTGAATTCTCATTTGAATAAGAAACGATTTCGTTTGAAATACATGTTCATGAAATTAAATCCATTTTAATGGGTTTTGTGGGTTATTTAAGAGGGATAAGGGTTTGGGTTAGTCCCACCCATTTTACATCAGCCAAAACCCATCTCTCTCTCTCTCTCTCTCTCTCTCTCTCTCGTTTCAAGACTTTTTCTTCACCCCAAATCATTTTCCATCATAGTTGCACTATATTTACATCTTATTCTACCATTTCCACCCTATTTCCAAGCTTTATTCTTCCACTACAAACCTTATCAAGATAAAAGTTGGGTTGTGTGGAGAAATTAGGAGCATTCAAGATATATTTAGAGTGATTTTGAAGAGCTTTTGGAGTATTTTGGATTCTATAGCTTCTGTCTTCATCTTCTTCCTTGTTCTCCTCTTCAAACCTAAAGGTATGGTTTTTCTCTCTCTAAGCTTTCATGGTTTCAAGATATAAAAATTATGTAGGATGCATGCTAGATATGGTTTAATGTTATAAATGAAACTATTTTCTTGTATGTTTAAGTCTTGCAAAAATGTAATTTTGAGAAATAAGATCTCAATGGATTTTGAGGAATAAATAGCATTTCTAACCTTGAAATATGAAGAATGAGCACATAAAATGTAAACCCATGTTAAATATCTTGTTTAGATTCACATTTAAGTTTTTAGGTTGAAATTCTCCCTAACATGTGTAGAAACATGTAATATGTTGGTAGAAGACATCCAGATTTGATAAATGATGCTTAAAATGGGTTTCATTGGACAGTAAAAAAGTCTGAAAAAACATCTCGTAAAAGTGTTATAAATATTGTTAAGAATATAAGAAAATTAATATTTGAGACAACTCGTAAAAGTGTTATAAATATTGTTAAGAATGAAGGAAAAACAATATTTGAGACCACATGTGATAATTGGGTAAGTAGAACACATTTTGTTAAAATAATCTTCAAATGATTAAATGTATTTTATGTAGTTTGAACAAAAAATGATGAACATGATTTTTGAAAATAAAACTATAAAGGATGGTTTTGAAATGAAATGATGATTTTTAATGTAGCAACGAGCTAATTATGTTTTTCACAAGGTTATGATGAAGAAAGGGTAAAATGATAATTTTGATAAAAGTAAGGGTTCTAGTGGTCGGACTTCCTCATTAGACCTTATCGATCGGTTTTTGTGAAAAATCAATAAAGTAAAAAAATGGCATGTATATGAGATGAAATGGTGATATGAACTGTAGAATAGTAAAAACGGTAAAATGACGGAGTAATGTGAACATTAGCAAAAATATTAAAACCCATTAATATGGACTCGGATGACACCGAAAATAATTAAGAAGGGTTCGGAGCCATAGGGTGAGACTCAAAATAACAGGCCAGAGCATATGCTTGCATAGTCGGTGGTATTAAGCCCAATTAAAATATGCAGATATTTTTAAGATTCTGAAAAAAGATAATAGAAAGGGAAATGATTATAGTTGTGTTAAAAAATTTATATAAGACAAACTAATGAAATGGGATGAAAAGGAGACTAAGGAATAAAATATGAATAATTAGTCTATGGGCCTGATAAAGGGTGGTATAAAATGGTTAAGTGTGAGTATGAGCACATCTCTTAGGTGCATTACATGGTAGTTCCATTAATACTAGCTAAATTGTTAAACGTTTTCGGAATTGTTAAAATACAAGTTATATGTATAATATTTTTTTTACAGAAAACGTATAGCTTAGTATTACCCACCCTGCTGAGCGTTCGCTCACCCCTGCTTTTTATGTAAAAAAAACTCACCCCACCTAAGGTACATCAAATAGGGACGTCGGGAAGGACGCCGATAAGTCCCCCGAGGCAGTCATCGTCGTTAGAGAATCTGTCACTTTATTTAAACTATCTTTGAAAATTATAATTTGGAACATTTAAATCTTTCATTCGGTACTTTGGCCATATGATGTAATAATATAGGGATAACTATGATTTACTTGTCAAATAATTAGTATTGTTAGATTAACCAGATTTTCATAAGTAGACCTTGGAAATCAACTTAATTACTTAAAGTTGTCACTTAATTTCTCAAATTAAAATCGGTAAATAAATCCGTAACAAATGGTGCCATAAAAGTGCTTTTCTTAAATAATAAAATTAGACTTTACCCCATCCACTTTAACTCCTTGATTCGGTGAGGGTTGACCCAACGGTGATTAAAATGTTGGTCAGGGAGTTGTAAATGGTATCAGAGCAATATGATCCTCGATGTGACGGAGTGTTTAAACTTTCTTAATACATTTCCTTATACAATGCCACACAGTTACCACTTTATTAACTGTTTAAGTCAATCTCTTCCGATATCACTTTCATTTCATATCATTATGTATTGAATTCTCCTTTATTGTGTAGATTCCTCCATGGAATGATATGGATAGTGGGTCGAGAAACAACGAGCTTAGACGCATGGAACAAGCCGTGCACTAGTTTGCAGACTCCCTCTCGTAATAATAGAGGGCCAATCGTGGTGGAACAGTTGAGGGCACCACCTCTGTCTCCATCTTGAAGAAGTTCAGGAGGCACTACCCACCCACCTTTAATAGAGCAGTTGGCCGTGATGCTGCAGAAGAGTGACTCGATGAAGTCACTCGAATAATGGAGATTCTTGACGTGCCAGCTGGGCACAAAGTATAGATAGCTACATTCCATCTTATAGAGCAGTTGGAGCTCTTACTCCATTTGTACGACATAGACTATAGACCGAAGTAGCTTCAGAGTTATTTTTTTGGACTGATACTTTCCCCAAGCATTTAAGGACGCCAAGAAGGCTGAGTTCCTTCATCTAATATAGGGGAAGAATTATGTGAATGAGTATCTTGTCAAATTTGAAATCTTGCATAAGTATGTGGGCGCAGTATAAAGAGATGAGGCCGAGAAGATGAGGTTGTTTGTTAAATGCCTCAAATTGGGTATTCAACGGATCCTGGCAGGTATGGATCTATCAAACTTCAGGTCAGTGATGAACAAGGCTATCAAGTTAGGGTTAGATGCTGAGGATGGAAAGGCCATAAGGTAAAAGAAGAGAGATCATATGTGGGACCCAAAGCGACGGTTATAAGAAGTCTAGGAGTGGAGGTAGAGGTTTCTTTGTGAAGTTAAAAGCCACTATGGGGGTTGGTTCTTCATTCACCTAGTGTACCAGTGATTAGGGTCCTATAGCCCCGACTAAGAGGACTTATTTTTCATGTGAGTCCCCCGGCCACTTTATGAGGGATTTCTCGCAAAGAGCTTCTGATAATTAATAGGGCAGTCAGCAAACTCTCAACTATGTATTGGGCCGAAGTTCTAGTTACACAGGCCCCACCGAGCAGTAGCAATAGCAGTTTTCCTCAGGTTTTCATTAACTAGGGAGTCATAGCTTGGATGGTTCACATCTGAGTCAGGGGCAGAGTAGTCACGGGCTAGGTCAGGGCCCCGATGGCCAGGGCAGTAGGTTTAACCCCGGATGCGTCTATGCCATGCCAAATCTGTAGTGCCTTCCATTAATCCATCCATGATGGAAGGTATGATTCTTTTGTTCAGTACATATGTTAAGGAACTATTTGATTCAGGCGCATCACATTCATTTATTTTAAACTCCTTGGTATTCAATTTGGGACTAGAGGTAGATCAGTTTCATCCTCCTATCTTTATCGAACTTTCGATTGGCGGTAATATAATTTTCGATTGGGTCTGTCGTAGTTGTGTGGTTATGGATGGAGACTATGTTCTGGAGTATGACTTGATTCTCATGGACATGTATGGATTCGAGGTGATTCTCGATATGGATTGATTGTTATGTTTCGATGCTACCATCGAATTCAATCAACCTAGTGTCTCAGTATCCCTTCCAGATGGGTCTTGCCATTATTTTAGTATTGAATAGGATGTTGATTATCCTTGCAAGTTATCTATCATTTTTTTTATCAGAAATCATATGTTGGTTGGTGGAGCAGTATCGTATCTTAGGACGAGTCAGATGGTATACTATTATTGGATTAGCCATTGGTGTGGGTGTTTCCCGATGTGTTCCTGGATGATCTTCTTGGTTTACCTCCATACCTGGAGGTGGATTTTGCTACAGTGTTACATCAGGGCATCTCTCTTATCTCTACACCACCTTAGATGATGTCTCTAGTGGAATTGTAGGAGCTAAGGGTTCAATTTGAGAAGCTAACCAAAAAGGGATTTATTCTCCCTAGTGTGTCCCCTTGTAGATCCATAGTCCTCTTTGTTATGAAAAAGGACAACACTTTACGACTTTGCATCAATTATATGCCGTTGAATAGGGTAATGGTGAAGAATATATACCTTATGCCATGTATTGACGATTTGTTCTACTAGTAGCATGGGGCAGGCAGGTTTTCAAAGATTGGCCTCCAGTTTAGTTACCATCAGTTGCGTGTTAGAAATAAGGATATTCATAAGACAGCGTTTCGAACTCAATATGGCAACTATGAGTTTTTAGTGATGCCCTTCGATTTGACTAATGCCCAGCAATGTTCATAGATCTGATGTACCATTCCTACTTAGATCGGTTTGTAGTAGTATTTATGGATGACATATTGATCTATTCATCATCATATTTAGACCACGAGGAGCACAACTGCATGGCATTATAAGTGTTTAGGGATAACCATCTGTATATCAAATTTAATAAGTGTGAATTATGGATGGATGATGTCAAGTTCCTTGGCCATGTGGTTTTCGAAGAGGGAATTTTCTTCGA
Organism: Sambucus nigra; assembly: GCA_949130495.1. NCBI lineage: Eukaryota > Viridiplantae > Streptophyta > Magnoliopsida > Dipsacales > Adoxaceae > Sambucus > Sambucus nigra. Next base: position 162,799,376 of record OX422213.1, on the reverse strand, counting down.
CCCTTCCAAGGTCGAGGCTGTTATAGGATGGGATAGGCCAAGGATAGTCATGTAAGTACACAGTTTTTTGGGTTTTGCTGGATACAACTGCAGATTTTTAAAGGCTTATCGAGGGTTGTGTTTCCCCTCACCATGTTGACTCGAAACAGATGTGCACTTTGAGTGGTCCAAGGATTGCAAGTCAACCTTTTGAGAATTGAAGGTCAGGTTGACTTTTGCACACGTTCTTGTCCTCTCAGAGCATGGAAAGGGTTACACCTTGTATTGTGATGCTTTCGAGTCAGGACTCGATGCAATACTGATGCAGAATTATCAGGTAGTCGCTTATACATCCCGTCAGCAAAAGGTGCATGAAAGAAACTACCCCACCCATGATATGGAGTTAGCCATTGTTATGTTCGAACAAAAAAGTTAAAGCTCTTATCTGTACCGAGAACAGTTTGAGATGTTTTCATATCATAAGAGCCTCTATTATATTTTTACACAACGTGATCTCAATCTTCATCAGAGACGATGGATGGAATTGATGGAGAACTATGACTTCTCATTAGAGTATCGTCCCAGCAAGGACAATGTGGTGGCTGATGCTATTAGTCAAAAGTCTAGCCACACCCTGTCAACGATGAAGTGTCACCAGGTAATGATTTTAGGCGAGCTATAGAAGTTCGACATGCATATCCAATGGGTTTCAATAGGACGTAACCTTTGGGGTGTGGTGGCTAGGCCATTCATTCAGCATAAAGTTTTAGACGCCCAACCATGTGATCTCGAGTTTGCACAATATCGTGATTATATTCAAAATAGTGAAGTGTTTGACACTTTTACCTTGGATAAGGACAACGAATGCGACACAAGGGTCGAATGATTGTTCCAATTATTGATGTGCTTTAGGACCAGGTGATGGTGGAGGCCCATCACTTGCGCTTCAGCATACATCCTGGAGCTATAAAGATGTATAAGGACCCATGCAAAGATTTTTGATGGTTCAGTATGAAGAGGGATGTGGTGATATACGTGACAGTGTGCTACACTTGTCAGTAAGTGAAGGCGGAGCATAAAAAGCTAGCAAGGCTATTATAACTACCACTCGTGGTGGAATGGAAGTGGGAGCATATGATGATGAATTTTATCGTAACCTTACCACGATCTGAGCATGGTCACAATGCAACGTGAGTTATAGTTGATCGACTAATGAAATCCCCACACTTTTCATCGATTAAGGTCACTTACAGTGTGCCTAAGTTGGCAAGGCTGTATGTTCTGGAAATAGTTAGACTTCACGGTGTTTCACTCTCAATTGTCCTGGACAGGGATCCCCAATTTGTGTCTCGATTTTGAAATAAGTTTCAGTAAGAGTTGGGTACCGATTTAAATATGAGTATGGTGTATCACCTTGAGACTGGTGGGAACTTAAAATGAACTATTTAGATCTTGGAGGACATGTTTAGAGCTTGCACACTCAATTTTCAAAGTAATTTGGCAAAGAATCTGCATCTGGTAGATTTCTCCTACAACAATAGTTACCAGGAAAGCATTGAAATGGCTCCCTATGAGTCCCTTTATTGGAGGCTATTCCGCTCTCTGATTTATTGGGCTGAGGTGGGTGAGAAACATCTCACTAATTTATATTTGATTAGAGACATACTGATAAGGTTTGGGTGATTCAACAGAGGAACATGACGGCATAGAGCTGACAAAAGAAATACATCGATAATCATTGGACAACTCTGGAGTTTGGAGTGGGTGACCATTTGATGTTGAAAGTTAGAACAAGAACTAGCAGTCGGCGATTTAGGTAGAAGGGAAAGTTATCCCCATGGTATTTTGATCCCTTTGATATCCTAGAAAGAATTAGGGATGTATCGTACCGTTCAGCACTACCTCCAAAGTTATCCCAGTTCATAATGTGTTTTATGTCTTTATATTGAAGAAGTACCTCCTCGATCCTCGGCACGTCAATGATTGGAACCACATTGAGTTGGAGGAAGATGATACGTTTCCAACGCGACTTGTGTCCATTGTGGACCGCAAGGATAGAGTCATGCGTAACAAGGTCATTCTATTAATAAAGGTTCTTTGGAAGTTTTAAGGTGTAGAATGTAGTACTTTGTCCTAATAATTCAATTAAATTTTATATAAATTGTGATGGAGGGAGGGTTAAAGAGAATTATTAGGGAATTGTGGGTTAAAAATTGAAAAAAATAAAGGAAAAAGAAAAAATAAGGTTGTTCGAACGACCTAGAGTGGTCGTTAGAAGCGAGATGCAATGTCGCGTGAAGGAAGGTTCAAATGAACTTCACCCAATGTTTTTACATAACAGTTCTAGGTCGCACGAAGCCAAAGTTCGAACAAGATAGTTATGTCGTTCAAATGAGGTTCATGCCATTTAAACGACGTGCCTAAAAAAATGTTTTATTCTGATTTTCCCTTGTGCATTGTCATATTTTTTGCCCTTAGATCTTTGAGTTTTCGAGCTCATATTATCCTAGATTGGGCGAAATGGGAATTTGAGGTGTTTGGGGAGTTTTATAAGGGTGTGTTTGGTGTATTCGAGGAATTTTTGAATTAGAACAAGATGGAAGAGGGAGAGAGAAAGTGGAGAAGTCTTCCACTATTTTTATTCTTTCACCACCATTTTATGTAGTATTCCATCATGTTCAAGAATACAACACCTATCTCTACCATTGTTGAAGTGGAGCTACGAATTTTGTAGAAGGAGTTTTTTTGGAGAAGATGATGGAACTTCCATGGAGTTTGAAGTGAATTTTGCTTGGAATCTTGGATGTAGAACATTTGGAGAATTTTTGGAGGATACATTTGGTAACCCCTTGAGGCCACCTTTGGAGGTGGGGGTTTCTCCTTTTACACCAATATTTCTACCACCATTGGAGCCTTTAGAGGTGGAAAAACCTTACTCTTAGTACTAGGGCTCTATTTTGCATATTTATAGTTTTTTAGTTAGATTATATGAGTAGGGTGCATTTGATTAAAAATATTGGTAAAATTTTATTTTGTTGGAAAAAAAATGAATAAATATTTTAAAGTCTTGAAATATTAATAGTTGATATTTTGTGAAAATGGTGTATTTTCTAGAAAGATTAATGTCATATATTTTATGAACTGAAATGTTTGAAGATAATGATTTGTTTTGTTAAACATTGGTGAAGTAATTTTTTAAAGTTTCTTGCAAAAATGTAAGGTTTATGAAAATGGACATTTGTTGAGTTTGAAGAAAATTAAATGTCTTTTATGCCTTGAAAGTATATTTTGCAAGTATGATGAATTTCTAGAATAAAAAATGTGTTTAACCCACTTGATGGGATTTTATGGTATAAAATCCATCTTCTCATTAATATAAACTTATAGTATTTGGATAATGAATGTATAAAGAAGTTTAAAGAAGATTTTGTCAGGTTTAAACCTGGAATAAGAATAGTTGAAATTCTTGCCTTCAAAGTGCGTGAAAAGGGGGATTAAAGGTATGGTAAAAGAAAATGGTATTTTTTTTATAAAAGTGAGTGTAAATGGATTTCTTGAATAAAGGAAGTAAATAAATGTCTAGTTTATAAAATGGTTATTAATGGTGTTGAACAAGTATTGATGGTTAAACATTGGAAAGTTGGTGTGTATAACTTAATAATGAGATAAAAGTGTTTCCAATTAAGAAGAATATTACTCAAAAGTTAAAAGGTTATTGAGGTGTTAAAACACTTAAGAAGTTAGTATGGGTAACTTAATAGTGTTTTGTAAAAATTAACACGTGCGAAAGTAGAGTAAAAGATGAGTTTGGAACAAATGGGTAAAATGATAATTTTACTTAAATTGAAACATTTTATGAAATAAAAATGTTGGAAAGGTGTTACACAAATTGGTCCTAAATGAATTTAATTTTTGGAATAAAATCAAGGTTAAAGTGTAAAGGACATGAAATGGTAAATTTCAAAGTGTAACACAAATGGGGGTGAAACTCCGGATATTGGGTTCGACCAGGTAAAAAGAAAAGGTGAAATAATGTGGTCATATATAAAATATTAAAACACGTTAAAAGGAACTCGGATGACACCGAAAAAATTAAGGAGGGCTTAGAGCTCTGGGGTTAAAGACCCAAAATAACTGGCTAGAACATATGATGCGCATGGCCGGTGGTGTGGAGCCCGTAAAATATACAATTATTGGAAGATTTTGAAAAAAGATAAAAGAATAAAGAATATGTCAAGAAATGGGTTGTCTGGTAAATTTGTTTATACAGCCTAACTTAAACGAATTAATAAATATTCCAGTTAAGGTGAAATGGACAAGTATATATTTTTCATAAGGTAAGAAAAAAAAAACAAAGTTAGTGGGTAAATGGGTGGTAAAGCAACCTAAGTGGTTAAACCCACAATTAACACAAGAATGTGTTGTAAAAGATTTTCAAAGGCTAAATTAGTATTTTTAACATAGTGTTCGCGTGTGTTGAAAGGGTGATTTTCAACAAAAATACTAATTTATATTGGTTAAAATGGAAAGGGTAATTTCGGTAAAGAAATGGTTTTCAGTCGAATCAAGTGCAGTTGTTTCAAGTATTTAACCATATGAGTTAAATAAGATAATAAATGTCCAAATGAGAAAAATGAAGTCTTTTATAAGATTACACCAAATTAATCTGGATAAATAAGGTTTCGAAATTAAACAATTTCATGCATTAAGTATACATATACAAGGTAGTTACATGTGTATGTATGTATAACATGTTAAAGTCTTATTTGTGCACTTCAATTCTATACTGCACTTGTATATTTTTCACTAAGCATTTGGCTCACACCCTCGCTTTGTTACGGCAGGTTAGGAGCAGTTTCGTATTTTAAGAGCGTTATACATGTAAGTGCCTTCTTTATTATTACGTTAGTAGATTTCTATGCTTGGACTTCGGGGTGCTCCCCATAGGTCCCTCACGTAGTTTAATCTGAAATTAGAATCGTATGCTAAATAAGTGAAATGTTAATTAAAATAAAACTAATCTAGCAACATTATATAGGGTGTTTCATTGAAATTCACACCTAACGCTCGGTTCGGATCGAGTTGACTACAAGTAACCCATAATCTGGTCTAGGGCGTTACAAATCGTATCATAGATCTAGGTTCAAGGTTCCTTTCTGGAGTGACGTGGTGATGTCGGTATTGGATCTTTTGAAGTCGGTGTTGGTTTGGGCCGATCATACTAGTTTGTGACGGTTTAGTTCGTGTCTTCGATGGTAAAGTCAAAGAGGTTAGCATGACAAGTAAGTTAGTGCCAAGTGGAACATGACTGGGTTGATAGTTATTAATCACTTCCGTGGTTTCTGATTAAAATTGTTAGTGATTTGTGGGTGTCCGTGCAAATGAATAGTGGTGACACCGTGGTTGTTAATGTGAGGTGCTTATGTTCTAATTCTTGATAGCGTGGAGTCTTCTAAGATACTAATAGGGTGAAATGACGTTCATTGGGCAGGTGGAACGAGTTGCATATAGTCAAAGGTAGAGGTCGATGGTTAGGGTGTCATTACTAGGATGTGATGATTGGTGATTAAAATGTATATAACCCATAGGTGCGACGCTTACAGGTAATTAAAGTCGGTGATGTAATTAGGCAAATCCAATCCTTAGGGTGATATCGCAGTTGATGGTAGTCTGGTGAATATATGAAATTGTGTGGGCTAATAGTGATAACATCGTGATCCTTTGAGTGATATGTATTTGTGGTGACTTTGATGATGAGAGTAGCCTTGGTAGTGGCAACAGTGAGTGGTGTTTATTGCGACCTAGTTGTAAAGATGGTGTATTTTATATACGGAGGTTAGATGACTTAGTGGCATTCATAAGTATTGATTCTGTGGTGAGAGCATATTGGGTTCCGTGATTAAGGACTAGGGTTCCATGTATCTTGATTATATTGTGGTATTTATAGGTAATACCCGATGTCCCATATCCTACTAAGATATATATTGTCATGTTAACTTGTAGGTTAGCACATGGTGTAATGTTTACATAGTGAGGCAATTTAGTTGTCATGTTTAATCATTTATTGAGGATTAGGTGAGGTAAACCTTGAGTTTTATAAGTTGAAAATGATGTCCTGTGCCCTTCCATAATTAGTAGCAACGTTGATTGTGGTTTGAACGTGCCTTATAGTCACGGCCGTTTGAAGGAAATGTAATATTATTATCTAAGCGTAGAGAATCGTATTATCCGTTGAGGTGATGGATAGGTGCGAGGTAGTCCTAAGGTGAGAGTTGTTCATAGGCATTTTGAGGTGCCCATAGGAAAAATTATGTGTGGCATCATTGAGGATAAATATCTAATGTTGTGACGTCTTGAGGTGTTTGATGTTTAAGTGCACTATAGGTAGAAGCTCGTAGATTATTGTATTTGCGAGCACTGAGTAATTGTGATGTCGGTATTAAAAGGTTTATAGAGCGCACCTACAATAATAAAGGTATGGATGATGAAATCTTGTCGGGCCTTGAGGACGGTTACATAAAATGTGCTTAGTATCCTCAGGGGACTAATTTTTATGGTATGAAGGAGCATTAGCAGCCTAATAATGATTATGTTGAGGATCAGGTGATGATCCTGAGCTATTGGTCGTATAGCGTACATATCGAGGGTGGCTTCCCAAATTGTCACAAATGGGTAGTGTAATCCGTAAGGTAGGGCGATAGTTTGTGTCATCATAGGAGTGATACTCTAATATCATGGTATGACTGTATGGTGATACTCGGTTTGGGATTGTACTTGGGAGCGTATTCGAGACTTAAAGTGATGATGCCATGTGGAGACTTGAAGATGGCGACCGAGGTGGGGTAACATCGAAACATGATTATAATGTCGGCGTATGTTAAAAGGGTGGATTTTAATGAAAATACTAATGTGTATTGGTTAAAATAGAAAGGGTAATTCCGGTAAAGAAATGGTTTTCGATCGAATCAAGTGCAATCGTTTCAAGTATTTAGCCATGTGAGTTAAATAAGATAATAAATGTCAAAATGATAAAAAGAAAGTCTTCTATAAGATTAAGGTAAATTAATCTGGATAAATAAGGTTTCGAAATTAAACGGTTTCATGCATTAAGTATATATATATATATATATATATATATATATATATATATACGAGGTAGTTTCATGTGCACGTAAGTATAATGTGTTAGAGTCTTCTTTCTGTCATTCGATTCTATACTGCATTTGTATATTCCCATTGAGCATTTGTCTCATACCCTCGCTTTGCCATAATTGGTTGGGAGTGGTTTTGTATTTTGAGAGTGTTATACAGGTAAGTGCCTTCTTTATTATTACGTTAGTAGCTCTATATGCTTGGACTTCGGGGTGCTCCCCATGGATCCCTCACGCAGTTTAATCTGAAATGAGAATCGCATTCTAAACGAGTGAAATGTTAATTAAAATAAAACTGGACTATCTACATTATATAGGGTCACACCTAATGCTCGGGTCGGATCGAATTGACTATGGGTAACCCATAAATCCTATTCGGGGTGTAAGATCGAAGGCGCGACTTGGGAACGCGAGTTGAAGATGTGGAAGAGGCACTCGAAACTCTTCTCCTAGTTGGTTGTTCTGATTTTAGGGATGAAATATCTTAAGGAGTGAAGAATGTAACGCTCGTGCTCGAAATGTGTTCCCTTCTCGTGTAATTTGTAATTATGGAGAACCCCTTTCAGTCTTGGACTAATAATAAATGGATTATTATCTATATTGAATGTTCATGTGGCATTTATGGAATTAATTGGGAATTGAATGGCCAAAAGTTAAAATAGAAACTTAATCATGTCGTTCAAACAAGGATAAGGGTCGTTAAAACGAGATCCTTATCTCGTTTGAATGAGATTTTATAGTTCGAAAGAGGTTCTTCCCTCGTTTAAATGGGCATCGAACGACACTTCTTCCGCCTAAGACTTTCCACCTCATTAGATAGTCATTCGAACATCGTTCGAATGAGATTGAATTCTCGTTCTAACAAGAAGAGATTTCGTTCGAACGAGAAGAGATTTCGTTCGAATGAGTTGTTCAGGAAATTAAAATTTTGGCCTTTTCTTTATGTGCTGTTAATACATGGGCCATTAGATCTATGAGGTGTCAAGATCTAGTTGATGCAGATCTAAAATCGTGATTGTCTTGGGATATCCCTTGGTTAAAATCCATTTTAAGGGGTTTGTGGTTTATTTTAAAAGGATAAGTGTTGGGGCTAATCCCCCCATTTTTCATCAGCCAAAACCCATTACTCTCTAGTTTTAAGACTTTTTCTTCCTCCGCAAACCAATTTCCACCATAGTTAGACCATATCAACACCTTATTCCACCATTTCCAAGCTTTATTCTTCCACTACAAGCCTTATCAAGATAGAAGTTGAGTTGAGTGGATCAAGTAGGAGCATTAAGGATAACTTTGGAGTGCTTTTGAAGAGCTTTTAGAGTATATTGGAGTCTAGAGCTTCTCTCTTCATCTTCTTCATTGTTTTCCTCTTCAAGACTTAAGGTAGGGTTTTTCTCCCTCTAAGTTTTAAAGGTTGTAAGCTATGAAGATTATATAGGATGCATGCTAGATATGGTTTAATGTTATAAAGGAAACTATTTTCTTGTAAGTTCAAGTCTTGTAAAAAAGGAGTTTTGAGAAAATAAGACCTAAATGGGTTTTGAGGAATAAATAGCATTTCTAACCTTGAAATATGAAGAATAAGCATATAAAATGTAAACTCGTATTAATATATTTTTTAGACTCATATTTAAGAATTTCTAGGTTAAAATCCTCCCTAACATGTGTAGGAACATATAATATGTTGGTAGAAGACATCTAGACTTGATAAATGATGTTTAAAATGGTTTTCATGAGAAAGCAAGAAAGTTTGGAAAAATATTTCATAAAAGTGTTATAAATATTATTAAGAATAAAGGAAATATAATATCTGAGACCACATGTAATAATAGGGCATGTAGTAAACATTTTGCTAAAATAGTCTTCAAATGATTAAATGTATTTTATGTAGTTTGAATATAAAATGGTGAACATAATTTTTGAACATAAAATCATAAAGGATGCTTTTGAATGGAAATGAGAATTTTTAATGTCATAAAGAATTAATTATGTTTTTCACAAGGTTATGGTGAAATAAGGGTAAAATGATAATTTTGATAAAATTGAGAGTCATAGTGGTCGAACTTCCTCATTAAACCTTATCGATAATTTTTTGTGAAAACTGATAAAGTAGACAAAATGTCATATATACGAGATGAAATAGTGATATGAACCGTAGAAATGATAAAAACAGTCAAATGGCGGTATAATGTAGACATTAGCAAATATGTTAAAACATATATGGTCTTAGATGACACCGAAAATAATTAAGAACGACTCAAAGCCCTAGGTGAAAGACCTAAAATTACTAGCCAGAGCATATGGTAGCATAGCCAACGGTGTTGAGCCCGCTAAAGTATGTGGACATTTGAAAGATTCTGAGAAAAGATAATGGAAAGGGAAACGATTATGGTTGAGTTCAAAATGTAAATAAGACACCCTAATAAAATGGGATAAAAAGGTGACTAAGGAATAGAATACGGTTTATTAGTCTCTAGACCCGGTAAAGAGTGGTATAAAATCGTTAAATGTGAGTATGAGCACATCGCTCGGGTGCATTGTATGATAGTTGCATTAATACTAGCTAAATTATTAAACGTTTTCGGAATTGTTAAAATACATATTATATGTATAGTATTTTTTTTAGAAAACGTATAGCTTAGTATTATTCATCCCGCTGAGCGTTTGCTTACCCCTACTTTTTATGTAAAAAAAAAATCCCACCCAAGGTACATCGAGTAGGGATGTTGGCAATGAAGACGATAAGGCCCTTGAGGGCAGTTATCGTTGTTAGAGATTCTGTCACTTTATTTAAACTATCTTTGAAACATTAGAATTTGGGACATTTAAATCTTTCATTCGGAACTTTGGCCATGTGATGTAATAATACATGGATAACTATGATTTACTTATCATTTAATTAGTATTGGTTGATTAACTTGATTTTCATAAATAACATTGCAATTTTACTTAATTACTTAAAGTGGTCACTTCTTTTCTTAGATTAAAACCTGTAACTTAATCCTAACAAATGGTGGAATAAAAAGTTTTTTCTTAAATAATAAGACTTTCTCCATTCTCCCTTTAACTTCTTGATTCCGTGTGGATTGACCCAATGATGATCCAAATCCGTGTTGGGGCATTACAAATAGATATGAACATGGGCAGGAAGAGTGACAGATCGATGATGCCAACGTGTGTCTCTCGTTTGAATGAGCTTCTCTCTTTATCATTTTCTACAATAACCCTCTAATCATAATAGACATAAAGCTTGAACAAAAAATAGAAAAATAATAATAGACATAAAGCTAATAAAGGGAGATCTGAATTCATGAGGATTACAAACATTTTAGGGATGGATATGGGGTTATAAGTACATAAACAGGAATAAGTTGCAATTGTGTCCATCTATGTCTCGTGTCCATTCCTTTTATTATATTTCCATTGATTATTCATTTGGTTCAATATATTTCAAAACATGGGAGCATGCTAATATATGGATGTTCTTTTTAGAATATTTACCTAAACTGCAAACAAAAAAGTGATATATAGTTATGTGTGTATACATATGTGTGTGTATATTGGTGTGTAAGTGTGTGTATATATATATATATATATATATATATATATATATATATATATATATATATATATATATATATATATATATATATATATATATATATATATATCAGAAAGGATCTCATGCATACCGAATTTGCACACCCTATGTGCGAACCATTTTTTTAAAATAGTAAACAAATATTTTTAGGCTGATTTTTTCTTCTTCTGATTTTTAAACATTTCAGTAGGACCATACAAAAAAATCAACTCAAAATAAATTGTTCTGCTATTTTAAAAAAATCGGTCAAACATTGTTAGTTTTTAAGTTGATTTTTATTGTTAAAAATTGGCAAAGTTTGACCTATTTTTTAAAAATAGCAAAAAAATTCATTTTGAGTTGAATTTTTTTACGCTCCTACTGAAATGTTTAAAAACCATAAAAAAAAATAGCCCCAAAATATATTTTTTTACTATTTTATCAAAAACGGTTCGCGCCAACGGTATGCAAACTGGGGTATGCAAGAGAACCGCTCTCATATATATATATATATATATATATATATATATATATATATATATATATATATATATATATATAGAGAGAGAGAGAGAGAGAGAGAGAGAGAGAGAGAGAGAGAGAGGCAGGTTCATGTGCACATTAAGTTTGCACACGTGCTGGCGCACACTAATTTTTTTTAAATATTAAAAAAATATTTTTGAGTCGATTTTTTTATATGATATTTAAACATTTCAAAGGACCCATATAAAAAGATTCAACTAAATTTTTTTTTTTGCTATTTTAAAAATCGGTCAAACATTTGTAGCTTTTAAAGTGCTTAAAGACAATGAAAGTTTGATCAAATTTTTAAAAATAGCAAAAGAAGTTTTTTTGAGCTGAATTTTTTTATATGGGTTCCTTGAAATGTTTAAATATCACATAAAAAATTAGGTCAAAAATATTTTTTTTATTATTTTAAAAAAATAATCTACAAACTTAGTATGCACATGAGTCTCACTCTCTCTCTCTCTCTCTCTCTCTCTCTCTATATATATATATATATATATATATATATATATATATATATATATAGCAGTCTATGTGTGTGTTAGTGTATATATAATTGTCTGCGTATATATGTAGCTCTCTTTGTATATGTGTGTGTGAGTGTGCGTGTGTGTGTGTGAGGAGGTCAAAAGGAAAATGATATGGAAACCCCAATCAACAACATTGCGTTTGTCTTTTAGACCGGATGATAATGGTGAATTAAATTGCAATACTCATTATATTTTGGGGTTAACTGTGCAACTTTTTAAACTTCGAATCAAAAGTGGAAAATTATACCAAATTTCAGAGTTAAATTTATATTTCCCCATTATCTTAGTATAATATATTAGGGCCCTTTTTGGTCGTCCCAAAATTGTAAATTGATCCATTTATAAATTGGTCAACTTGCAAATTGATCCATTAATTGTGTTTGATTTCATTAATAAAATGATTTATTAATTGTCCCATTTTAGCTCATGTGTAAAATCTGAAATTGTATCATTTCACAAAAAATATGAAATGCATCAATTTCAAATAGGAGACACATAAAGTGCATGCTCGTCTCTCTTTCCATCCCTTCCCCCGTCCCTTCTCCTCTCTCTCTTAATTTATTTTTATATTTTTTTCCTCATAAAATCTTAACGTCAATTTCAGATTACCAAACATTACGTAAAATTAGATTTAAACTCATTTCAAATTCACTCATTTACAATTTACTAATTTACAACGAACCAATTTATATAATTAAATAATTTGCACGACCAAACATTACCTAATAAATTGACCTTTCACTTATCTAAGTAAAAACCAATCACAAATTTTCAATTATATCTACGGTGCCATACGTTAACCAACCAGTGTAAGCCAAACTAAACCAAGTTCGTATCGGTTCCGTTTATCCGAAACCTTGTACACCACATTCCAGAATCCAGTCCCATCCTCATTTCATATTCCACAAGTTCGTCAACCATGGAACATTGACCTTTGCTGCCACACTTATACATGTTTCAAAACCATCAAATGCTCAAAGTTAGAATTTTTTGACAGCCCTTTTCGGAATTTGATGTTTCTCTTTTGAGTTTCTCAATTTTCATCCCTCGTTGATCTCGTTATTTACGACAGCTTCAACCAAAAACCATACTTTTCAGTCTTTTAGCAAATTCCAACAGGTTGAATTAGTTAGCAGCAGCAGCAGCAGCAGCAGCAGAAACCCAGAGTTTTCTTTATCGGGTTTGGGTGTTCATCTCATTAAGCTTTAGTAGCTTCACTTTCACAGGGGAAACCGTGTTGGAGGTTTTTTATACTTACCCTCTTTCTAATTTTATCTATTCTTTATTGGGTTGATGCAGATTTTATACCAAGTTTAGATTACATATTCTTGGGAATTAGATGAGTTTGTGGATGTTGTTTGTGTAATTGTCAAGAAAAGATTTTGATGCATATATAGTTAAAAGTTAAAACTATGGCTCCATATAAGAAATCAAAAATTGGAGATTTAGCTTTGCGTCGTTTTCGGTCAGTAATTCTGATAACTTTGTTGGGTGTTTTTCTGCTACTTTTTCTCCTTTGGACAAATTTATTTGCTAGACTTTCGGATGAGATTGGATTTAATGTGAAATTCAACCTCCCCAAACAGAATGAGCTGTCAAAATTATTAGAAACCCGAAACCATTTGCCCCCAAGAAACGTGGATTTATATCCAAATCTAACCAAGGATCATATAGTAATTGTTCTCTATGTTCACAATAGACCACAATATCTCCAACTAGTTGTTAACAGCCTCTCTAATGTAGTGGGGATTAGTGAAACTCTACTGATTGTTAGCCATGATGGTTATTTTGAAGAGATGAATAAGATTGTTGAAGGCATTAGATTCTGCAGAGTGAAACAAATTTTTGCGCCTTACTCGCCCCACGTCTTTCCCAATAGCTTTCCGGGTGTTTCATTGAATGATTGTAAGGGTAAAGATGATCCGATTGAGAGCCATTGTGAAGGGAACCAGGATCAATATGGAAATCACCGGTTACCAAAGATTGTGTCGTTGAAGCACCACTGGTGGTGGATGATGAACACGGTGTGGGATGGACTAAAGGAGACCCGTCACCATTCCGGTCATGTTCTCTTCATAGAAGAGGATCACTTTATCTTCCCCAATGCGTATCGCAATTTGCAGTTACTAACAGAACTGAAGCCTAAAAAATGCCCCGATTGTTACGCCACAAATTTGGCACCCTCTGAAGTGAAGTCGAGGGGGGAGGGGTGGGAGAGTTTGATTGCTGAGAGAATGGGTAATGTGGGTTACGCGTTTAATCGGACAGTGTGGAGGAAAATACACAGGAAGGCGAGTGAGTTTTGCCTCTTTGATGATTACAACTGGGATATAACTATGTGGGCCATGGTCTATCCTTCGTTTGGCGGGCCTGTTTACACGTTGCGTGGGCCGAGAACTAGTGCTGTTCATTTTGGGAAATGTGGGTTGCATCAGGGTCAGGGGGAGAGAGATGCTTGTATTGACCATGGCGCAGTGAATATTGAAGTAAAAGAGATGGATAAAGTTTCCAACATCAATATAGATTGGGGAGTACATGTGTACGACCACCAAGCAGGGTATCAAGCTGGGTTTAAGGGTTGGGGAGGATGGGGAGATACAAGGGATCGTCAATTGTGCATGGAATTTGCTAAGATGTATCAATTGTGAGGCACATTTTTGCAGAGTTTTCAACATTCTTGTGTTCCTAATTGAATAAGTTACTAATATATTAATTGAGTTACCAGAAGAAAGCATATTGTAGTTACATGTTTGTAATATGTCAAGGACATTTCATGTTAATTTTTCACATATTTCTTATGTGAAGTCACATCTTTTCCTCTCAATTTGAGAAGCTAGATCATCATACTGCTTTTCATAGATTTTTATTTTAGTAGTTGAATGGATGTTAGCCCTTCACAATTTCAATGCATGTATGCTTCTATATTTTCCTTTTTAATTTGTTTGAGATGGGCAAAGCTCTTTTGCCAATATACAGGTTGAAAAATTGTTGTTGTTCTAGTGGATCACCAATTTGTGTAATTAGTTCGGTCATGACTGAGTGGGATGGAGACCTATGTATAACTTAGCCTGAGTTGTGGAAGTTAAAAATGTTGTTTTTCTGGTGAAATGAACCATTGTATCTTTTTCTTTAGTCATAAAACGGCAGAGGTTATCAGAGTTCAAACAGAAACTCGACCAAGCTCTGTTTAAATTGTTCAAATACAATTCCAAATTTAATGGGGGCGATAAGTCTGTATTGGTTTAATATAGGTGTGCAAGATTGTAAAGCTTCGAACATGGGAGATTTTCAACTTGCAAAGGGAGTCGTGCTATAGAACTTTGGGGCGGTTGAGCATACAAGTATGACACAGTATTGAAACGATATTCATAGACTCTGTTTACCTTCTTCCTCTTATTTTGATTTGAAGGCAATTTTTTTCTTAGTTGACTAATGAGGAGCTTTCGTGAGAAGATGAAAGACTTTAATATAGTCTTCATTGTTGGGTGGAGTGATTGGACCACTTAACAGATAATATCATTTATGTTTTAGGAAATAGAGTAATTCATATTATGTTCAGGGTTGACTACGGGTATGTTTCGGCCGGATTGGATCGGATGAAAATTTTGGAATTTAAAAATCCTTTCTAAATCAGGAAAAAAAAGGAAAATTGATTTTTTTTTCAATTCATCTAAATCGGAAATTTCAAAAATTTAATTATTCGGAAAACTCAGATTTACAATTTCGAAAAAATCTCGAAAAACATTTTTCAAGGCTATCAAATTTTCCGTATTATATTGTTTGTTGAGTCCAAGGTTCTAAAAAACGTGGGGTGTGATCGAGGCGTGGAGGCCAAGCCTTAAGCCTTAGAAGCCTAGGCGGGCCTTAGGCGTAAAAAGGCGTGAAAAGGCGTTTAGGCCTTCTTAATATATTTTAATATTTTTTAACCATAACAAGGCTATTAAAATACTAAAATTGTACATATCATAAAAATATGTCTGAATATATGCAAATTAAAATACTATTTGATTATGTTGGATGAGATAATGGTCCGGTTTGTAAATTTTTTTTTTAAAAGTCAATATCGTTGCACTAAAGCATTGTTGTTTTTAGAAAAATGTATGCCTTAAGGGTTTTACCAAGTATAAGGCGTGAAAAGCGTAAGGCGAGCGTTTCTCCCAAGCCTCAAGCCTAGGCGTAAGGGTGTGCACGGGTCGGTTCGGTTCGGTTTTGGACTGCAATTCAGACCGAATCGATCGGTTCGGTTTTGAAAAAAATCAGACCGAAACCGAACCGACGATGAAAAAAACCGCCGGTTTCGGTTCACATCGGTTTCGGTTCAGTTCGGTTTCGGTTCGGTTTTAACCGATTTTCAGTTTTGGTCGGTTTTTTGTAGGTCGGTTTTCGGTTTTGGAGGTTGGTTAATGGTGTTTGGATATAAAAATAAAAGATATTTAAGGGTTTTTTAATATATAATATTGATGTCGGTTCGGTTCGGTTCGAATCGGTTTTTTCTTTGTCTAAACCGACAACCGAACCGATATTGTTGGTTTTTTAAATCCTTAAACCGCAAACCGAATCGGGCTAAAAAAAACCGCCGGTTTCGGTTCGGTTCGGTTTTCGGTTCGATCGGTTTTTTTGCACACCCCTACCTAGGCGGAACCTAGGTGAATTTTTTAGAACAGTGGTTGAGTCCTTTGGTGATTGTCTTAGTTTGAAATTGTATTGAGCATTTGTGTATGAACTGTAGTTTGACCTTAACAATACATGGACATTAACGATATATATATATATAGAGAGAGAGAGAGAGAGAGAGAGAGAGAGAGAAGGTCAAGTGAGGTCCCAGTTTAAGTACTCTGAATGAGGTCCATTTTTATAAAATAGTAAAAAAAAATATTTTTGGGTTGAATTTTTTTTATGATTTTTAAACATTTTAGTAGGACCATAAAAAAATAATCAGCTCAAAATGATTTTTTTTGCTATTTTAAAAAAATCCGTCAAATTGTATCAGTTTTTAAGCTGATAAAAACGTCAAAGTTTGAGCGTTTTTTTTAAATAGTAAAAAAAATCGTTTTGAGTTGATTATTTTTTTATGATCCTACTGAAATATTTAAAAATCATAGAAAAAAAATCAACTCCAAAATATTTTTTTTACTATTTATAAAAAATGGACCTCATTCAGAAATCTCAAATAGAGGGACCTCACTTGATCCTCTCTCTCTCTCTCTCTCTCTCTCTCTCTCTATATATATATATATATATATATATATATATATATATATAGTCCTGCTCTTGTGCGGATTAGTCCGTATTTTAAGAATGCGGACCGGACATGTGTCACCTGGCGGTGAGCCCAGAAAAGAGAGAGAGTATGCCTATAATTTAGGCGATAATTTCTAGGCGCACCGTTAGGTGACCCATGTTTGGTCCGCATTCTTAAAATGCGGACTAGTCCGCACAAGAGCATTATTATATATATATATATATATAGGGTGTGGCTATCCTCACACCCTAAGTTCCTCCCACATGCCCTCCTCCACACCCTAAGACCAAAATACCCTCCCCACCTTTAAAATATAATATGATTTCAAAACATAAAATATTTTAAGTAAGATAAAATTTATACTTTAAGATAAAATATAATTTATTATTTTTATTATTATTATTATTAATTCGATTTTTTACTTTAACACATTACTAATTATTTTAATCAGATTACTTGTAACAAAATAAAAACTTTTTATAGCAAAAACTAGTTTTAAAAAAATAATTTATATCTTTAAAAAATCATAAACAACAGTTTTTCGGGGTGAAAAAAAGCTTATAATGAAAAAAATAACTTTTTAACAACAAAAAAACAGTCTTTGAAAATAAAACAGTTTTTAATAAAATAAAAATAGTTTTAACAAAAAAATTTTAACAAAATAAAAACTGTTTATAACAAAAAAAAATGGGAGCTTGGCAAATAAGTCCCATTTATATGAAATATTTTCTAATATGTTCTATCACAACATTTTTTCCTAAATAGGTCATAGTTGTAAATATAGTGAATATTTACTATATGTTTATAAATAGGACTTATTGAAAAAAAACAAGGGTGTTGTCATCCGGGATGTTTTGGAAGTGGACATCATTTTTAAAGAGGTATTTAAACAAACTTTAATTAGGGTATTTATACATCACATTCTTTGTCTCTTTCCCATTTAAGTTTATTAATATAAGATTTGTATTTTATTTTTTCAGAAGAGAAAATACACGGAGCAACTTTCAGTTAATGAAAAGGGTAAAGGGAAAGAAAACCACTCCCTCACTTGGATTGATTTATTTCTTCTGCAATGAATTTCAGTTTATAGTTTTAAAATGCCTTAATTGCGAGTCTTAAATATTTGCATGTATTTAACATTTCAGGAATTATCTAATCGCATCTTGGGTCAAAGACGCCGACGTGGACGGGAACGACACCAACGTATGGTATTATAGTGTGAAAGTATTGAGGATCAACCTTCTACTTCTTTAACTACCCCTACATCACAATTTTCCCCACAGTGTAACCAAACCCCAATGTGCAATATCGTAACGGACATTCCACCTTCGGTAAACCCTGCTAAATTTATTCATAATGTCGAGCCCCGTAATCTAAACATGGATTTTATTTCTACCGTTTAAACAGAAAATTCAACTTCATCTCAGAGAGTAGTCCCTCAAGATTTATCTAATTAGGATACGGATGTTAATTCTGATGTAACTTCATCCCCCGGGGTTCTGCTACAAGATACTCCATCGGAGGAAAATACTATACCACCTTCAATTAGGATATCACTGTTCCCTTCAATCATAAGGTACTGTAACAACCCGCGTAACTTTTGGGGTATTTTTCAAAATAAAGAGGAAAAAATAAATTTTGATATAAAATTATTTTTATTGCTTAAATATGTTGGTTATTATTTTTAAAGGCGAGAATTTTAAACGGTTTCGAAATCGGAGTTAAAACGGATTTTATACGGATTTTAATTTATTTTATCCCTTATAAAATTTTTGGCCGAACTGCCAGTTTTTAGGCACGATCGATCGATCGATGCCTAGGGTCGATCGATCGATCACCCCAGATTTCGTGCGTTGCAATCTGTTAAGAGTTTTAGTTTGTTTCAAACACTTTTATTTTCACCTTATTTAAAGGCATCGTGGGCTATTGTTTTGGAGCAACCTTTTGGCACAAAAATACTCAGATTGTGTATTTTCTTTTCCTCTCTTTTACTCAAAACAGTACCATTTAATTTATTCTTTAAACCCTAGGTGTTTAGAGGTATTCTTGGAGCTGTTTTGAGGTTGTTCTTGGAGGAACTTTTGGTGATCTTTGGAGCAGATTTTTGGTGGTTTTATCTGCGTTTCGGGGCAGATTTATCGTTGGTTTCTCATCGTAGTTTGAGGTATGGGGTTTTACACAATATGCTCTTGAAATCTCGCGAGTGTTTATTCCGTTGAATTCTTGTTAATTGAACTCATATTTTGAATTGTTAAATTCTTGGAAATCTGGAAAAATAATTGCTGGAATTATTTTCATTCATGAGGTATTATTCATGTTGTTTTGAGCACGTTGTCATGAGATTTTAATATGGCACTGATGTTGGGCACCCGCCAAGACTCCTTTTTCGGCTACTTGATAAAGTATGGCGCAGTATGGTGAGGCCTGGTGACTCCGGTTAATGTGTTGTTGAGAAATTTATTGATAAAATGCTATTGAGATTTGCATTATTTGATTCGAGTATTCGTAGTCGTATTGTTGCGCTTTGTTCATCGCTAACATCTTTGTTGAGCATATTCCTGTCGTATTGTGTACTTCCCCATCTTTTGTTTAGTTGGCAGGTGAGCACGGATTTGAGTGCTATGGACCAATGGGGATGATTTTAGCAAGGATTATTTGGGAAGAATTTTTAATACAAGAGATGAGAAGACTTGTATTTATTTTGATGTATAGAGCACTTGGAGATTTATTTTATTTTTGAGATAGTTAGATTGTTGTAATTATTTTGAGAGATTTGTTGTATTAATTTGAAGATGAGAAATAGTGGTTTCTTGTTTTATTGTGGGATTTAGATGCTCTATACCTTGTTATTTGTGGATTCGTTTAGTTTTATCGATGAGTGGCGCTCCGCTCGCTCTCCCCGGGCGGGGGGGGGGGGGGGGTGTTACAGAATGGTATCAGAGCTTAGGTATACGACCACCCTCGGGTCTTGGATTTTGGGTCTGTTGCGTTTTTGTGGCGCATATTTTTGGAGATTGATTATTTTAGATAATCGTTTCGTGTTAGGCATCTAGATTAGATGTGAGGAATTTATTTTCGGAGACGAAATTATTTTTGGAGATTGTTGGCCTGATTTTTGAGAGTTAGGCATTCGGCGAATTTCGAGGGCGAAATTCCATTGTTAGTGGGGAAGTGTAACAACCCGCGTAACTTTTGGGGTATTTTTCAAAATAAAGTGGAAAAAATAAATTTTGAGATAAAATTATTTTTATTGCTTAAATATGTTGGTTATTATTTTTAAAGGCGAGAATTTTAAACGGTTTCGAAATCGGAGTTAAAACGGATTTTATACGGATTTTAATTTATTTTATCCCTTATAAAATTTTTGGCCGAACTGCCAGTTTTTAGGCACGATCGATCGATCGATGCCTGGGGTCGATCGATCGATCACCCCAGATTTCGTGCGTTGCAATCTGTTAAGAGTTTTAGTTTGTTTCAAACACTTTTATTTTCACCTTATTTAAAGGCGTCGTGGGCTATTGTTTTGGAGCAACCTTTTGGCACAAAAATACTCAGATTGTGTATTTTCTTTTCCTCTCTTTTACTCAAAACAGTACCATTTAATTTATTCTTTAAACCCTAGGTGTTTAGAGGTATTCTTGGAGCTGTTTTGAGGTTGTTCTTGGAGGAACTTTTGGTGATCTTTGGAGCAGATTTTTGGTGGTTTTATCTGCGTTTCGGGGCAGATTTATCGTTGGTTTCTCATCGTAGTTTGAGGTATGGGGTTTTACACAATATGCTCTTGAAATCTCGCGAGTGTTTATTCCGTTGAATTCTTGTTAATTGAACTCATATTTTGAATTGTTAAATTCTTGGAAATCTGGAAAAATAATTGCTGGAATTATTTTCATTCATGAGGTATTATTCATGTTGTTTTGAGCACGTTGTCATGAGATTTTAATATGGCACTGATGTTGGGCACCTGCCAAGACTCCTTTTTCGGCTACTTGATAAAGTATGGCGCAGTATGGTGAGGCCTGGTGACTCCGGTTAATGTGTTGTTGAGAAATTTATTGATAAAATGCTATTGAGATTTGCATTATTTGATTCGAGTATTCGTAGTCGTATTGTTGCGCTTTGTTCATCGCTAACATCTTTGTTGAGCATATTCCTGTCGTATTGTGTACTTCCCCATCTTTTGTTTAGTTGGCAGGTGAGCACGGATTTGAGTGCTATGGACCAATGGGGATGATTTTAGCAAGGATTATTTGGGAAGAATTTTTAATACAAGAGATGAGAAGACTTGTATTTATTTTGATGTATAGAGCACCTGGAGATTTATTTTATTTTCGAGATAGTTAGATTGTTGTAATTATTTTGAGAGATTTGTTGTATTAATTTGAAGATGAGAAATAGTGGTTTCTTGTTTTATTGTGGGATTTAGATGCTCTATACCTTGTTATTTGTGGATTAGTTTAGTTTTATCGATGAGTGGCGCTTCGCTCGCTCTCCCCGGGCCGGGGGGGGGGGGTGTTACAGAATGGTATCAGAGCTTAGGTATACGACCACCCTCGGGTCTTGGATTTTGGGTCTGTTGCGTTTTTGTGGCGCATATTTTTGGAGATTGATTATTTTAGATAATCGTTTCGTGTTAGGCATCTAGATTAGATGTGAGGAATTTATTTTCGGAGACGAAATTATTTTTGGAGATTGTTGGCCTGATTTTTGAGAGTTAGGCATTCGGCGAATTTCGAGGGCGAAATTCCATTGTTAGTGGGGAAGTGTAACAACCCGCGTAACTTTTGGGGTATTTTTCAAAATAAAGTGGAAAAAATAAATTTTGAGATAAAATTATTTTTATTGCTTAAATATGTTGGTTATTATTTTTAAAGGCGAGAATTTTAAACGGTTTCGAAATCGGAGTTAAAACGGATTTTATACGGATTTTAATTTATTTTATCCCTTATAAAATTTTTGGCCGAACTGCCAGTTTTTAGGCACGATCGATCGATCGATGCCTGGGGTCGATCGATCGATCACCCCAGATTTCGTGCGTTGCAATCTGTTAAGAGTTTTAGTTTGTTTCAAACACTTTTATTTTCACCTTATTTAAAGGCGTCGTGGGCTATTGTTTTGGAGCAACCTTTTGGCACAAAAATACTCAGATTGTGTATTTTCTTTTCCTCTCTTTTACTCAAAACAGTACCATTTAATTTATTCTTTAAACCCTAGGTGTTTAGAGGTATTCTTGGAGCTGTTTTGAGGTTGTTCTTGGAGGAACTTTTGGTGATCTTTGGAGCAGATTTTTGGTGGTTTTATCTGTGTTTCGGGGCAGATTTATCGTTGGTTTCTCATCGTAGTTTGAGGTATGGGGTTTTACACAATATGCTCTTGAAATCTCGCGAGTGTTTATTCCGTTGAATTCTTGTTAATTGAACTCATATTTTGAATTGTTAAATTCTTGGAAATCTGAAAAAATAATTGCTGGAATTATTTTCATTCATGAGGTATTATTCATGTTGTTTTGAGCACGTTGTCATGAGATTTTAATATGGCACTGATGTTGGGCACCCGCCAAGACTCCTTTTTCGGCTACTTGATAAAGTATGGCGCAGTATGGTGAGGCCTGGTGACTCCGGTTAATGTGTTGTTGAGAAATTTATTGATAAAATGCTATTGAGATTTGCATTATTTGATTCGAGTATTCGTAGTCGTATTGTTGCGCTTTGTTCATCGCTAACATCTTTGTTGAGCATATTCCTGTCGTATTGTGTACTTCCCCATCTTTTGTTTAGTTGGCAGGTGAGCACGGATTTGAGTGCTATGGACCAATGGGGATGATTTTAGCAAGGATTATTTGGGAAGAATTTTTAATACAAGAGATGAGAAGACTTGTATTTATTTTGATGTATAGAGCACCTGGAGATTTATTTTATTTTCGAGATAGTTAGATTGTTGTAATTATTTTGAGAGATTTGTTGTATTAATTTGAAGATGAGAAATAGTGGTTTCTTGTTTTATTGTGGGATTTAGATGCTCTATACCTTGTTATTTGTGGATTAGTTTAGTTTTATCGATGAGTGGCGCTCCGCTCGCTCTCCCCGGGCCGGGGGGGGGGGGGTGTTACAGAATGGTATCAGAGCTTAGGTATACGACCACCCTCGGGTCTTGGATTTTGGGTCTGTTGCGTTTTTGTGGCGCATATTTTTGGAGATTGATTATTTTAGATAATCGTTTCGTGTTAGGCATCTAGATTAGATGTGAGGAATTTATTTTCGGAGACGAAATTATTTTTGGAGATTGTTGGCCTGATTTTTGAGAGTTAGGCATTCGGCGAATTTCGAGGGCGAAATTCCATTGTTAGTGGGGAAGTGTAACAACCCGCGTAACTTTTGGGGTATTTTTCAAAATAAAGTGGAAAAAATAAATTTTGAGATAAAATTATTTTTATTGCTTAAATATGTTGGTTATTATTTTTAAAGGCGAGAATTTTAAACGGTTTCGAAATCGGAGTTAAAACGGATTTTATACGGATTTTAATTTATTTTAACCCTTATAAAATTTTTGGCCGAACTGCCAGTTTTTAGGCACGATCGATCGATCGATGCCTGGGGTCGATCGATCGATCACCCCAGATTTCGTGCGTTGCAATCTGTTAAGATTTTTAGTTTGTTTCAAACACTTTTATTTTCACCTTATTTAAAGGCGTCGTGGGCTATTGTTTTGGAGCAACCTTTTGGCACAAAAATACTCAGATTGTGTATTTTCTTTTCCTCTCTTTTACTCAAAACAGTACCATTTAATTTATTCTTTAAACCCTAGGTGTTTAGAGGTATTCTTGGAGCTGTTTTGAGGTTGTTCTTGGTGGAACTTTTGTTGATCTTTGGAGCAGATTTTTGGTGGTTTTATGTGCGTTTCTGGGCAGATTTATCGTTGGTTTCTCATCGTAGTTTGAGGTATGGGGTTTTACACAATATGCCCTTGAAATCTCGCGAGTGTTTATTCCGTTGAATTCTTGTTAATTGAACTCATATTTTGAATTGTTAAATTCTTGGAAATCTGGAAAAATAATTGCTGGAATTATTTTCATTCATGAGGTATTATATATGTTGTTTTGAGCAAGTTGTCATGAGATTTTAATATGGCACTGATATTGGGCACCCGCCAAGACTCCTTTTTCGGCTACTTGATAAGGTATGGCGCAGTATGGTGAGGCCTGGTGACTCCGGTTAATGTGTTGTTGAGAAATTTATTGATAAAATGCTATTGAGATTTGCATTATTTGATTCGAGTATTCGTAGTCGTATTGTTGCGCTTTGTTCATCGCTAACATCTTTGTTGAGCATATTCCTGTCGTATTGTGTACTTCCCCATCTTTTGTTTAGTTGGCTGGTGAGCACGGATTTGAGTGCTATGGACCAATGGGGATGATTTTAGCAAGGATTATTTGGGAAGAATTTTTAATACAAGAGATGAGAAGACTTGTATTTATTTTGATATATAGAGCACTTGGAGATTTATTTTATTTTCGAGATAGTTAGATTGTTGTAATTATTTTTAGAGATTTGTTGTATTAATTTGAAGATGAGAAATAGTGGTTTCTTGTTTTATTGTGGGATTTAGATGCTCTATACCTTGTTATTTGTGGATTAGTTTAGTTTTATCGATGAGTGGCGCTCCGCTCGCTCTCCCCGGGCGGGGGGGGGGGGGGGGGGGGTGTTACAGAATGGTATCAGAGCTTAGGTATACGACCACCCTCGGGTCTTGGATTTTGGGTCTGTTGCGTTTTTGTGGCGCATATTTTTGGAGATTGATTATTTTAGATAATCGTTTCGTGTTAGGCATCTAGATTAGATGTGAGGAATTTATTTTCGGAGACGAAATTATTTTTGGAGATTGTTGGCCTGATTTTTGAGAGTTAGGCATTCGGCGAATTTCGAGGGCGAAATTCCATTGTTAGTGGGGAAGTGTAACAACCCGCGTAACTTTTGGGGTATTTTTCAAAATAAAGTGGAAAAAATAAATTTTGAGATAAAATTATTTTTATTGCTTAAATATGTTGGTTATTATTTTTAAAGGCGAGAATTTTAAACGGTTTCGAAATCGGAGTTAAAACGGATTTTATACGGATTTTAATTTATTTTATCCCTTATAAAATTTTTGGCCGAACTGCCAGTTTTTAGGCACGATCGATCGATCGATGCCTGGGGTCGATCGATCGATCACCCCAGATTTCGTGCGTTGCAATCTGTTAAGAGTTTTAGTTTGTTTCAAACACTTTTATTTTCACCTTATTTAAAGGCGTCGTGGGCTATTGTTTTGGAGCAACCTTTTGGCACAAAAATACTCAGATTGTGTATTTTCTTTTCCTCTCTTTTACTCAAAACAGTACCATTTAATTTATTCTTTAAACCCTAGGTGTTTAGAGGTATTCTTGGAGCTGTTTTGAGGTTGTTCTTGGTGGAACTTTTGTTGATCTTTGGAGCAGATTTTTGGTGGTTTTATCTGCGTTTCTGGGCAGATTTATCGTTGGTTTCTCATCGTAGTTTGAGGTATGGGGTTTTACACAATATGCCCTTGAAATCTCGCGAGTGTTTATTCCGTTGAATTCTTGTTAATTGAACTCATATTTTGAATTGTTAAATTCTTGGAAATCTGGAAAAATAATTGTTGGAATTATTTTCATTCATGAGGTATTATATATGTTGTTTTGAGCAAGTTGTCATGAGATTTTAATATGGCACTGATATTGGGCACCCGCCAAGACTCCTTTTTCGGCTACTTGATAAGGTATGGCGCAGTATGGTGAGGCCTGGTGACTCCGGTTAATGTGTTGTTGAGAAATTTATTGATAAAATGCTATTGAGATTTTCATTATTTGATTCGAGTATTCGTAGTCGTATTGTTGCGCTTTGTTCATCGCTAACATCTTTGTTGAGCATATTCCTGTCGTATTGTGTACTTCCCCATCTTTTGTTTAGTTGGCTGGTGAGCACGGATTTGAGTGCTATGGACCAATGGGGATGATTTTAGCAAGGATTATTTGGGAAGAATTTTTAATACAAGAGATGAGAAGACTTGTATTTATTTTGATATATAGAGCACTTGGAGATTTATTTTATTTTCGAGATAGTTAGATTGTTGTAATTATTTTTAGAGATTTGTTGTATTAATTTGAAGATGAGAAATAGTGGTTTCTTGTTTTATTGTGGGATTTAGATGCTCTATACCTTGTTATTTGTGGATTAGTTTAGTTTTATCGATGAGTGGCGCTCCGCTCGCTCTCCCCGGGCGGGGGGGGGGGGGGGGTGTTACAGAATGGTATCAGAGCTTAGGTATACGACCACCCTCGGGTCTTGGATTTTGGGTCTGTTGCGTTTTTGTGGCGCATATTTTTGGAGATTGATTATTTTAGATAATCGTTTCGTGTTTGGCATCTAGATTAGATGTGAGGAATTTATTTTCGGAGACGAAATTATTTTTGGAGATTGTTGGCCTGATTTTTGAGAGTTAGGCATTCGGCGAATTTCGAGGGCGAAATTCCATTGTTAGTGGGGAAGTGTAACAACCCGCGTAACTTTTGGGGTATTTTTCAAAATAAAGTGGAAAAAATAAATTTTGAGATAAAATTATTTTTATTGCTTAAATATGTTGGTTATTATTTTTAAAGGCGAGAATTTTAAACGGTTTCGAAATCGGAGTTAAAACGGATTTTATACGGATTTTAATTTATTTTATCCCTTATAAAATTTTTGGCCGAACTGCCAGTTTTTAGGCACGATCGATCGATCGATGCCTGGGGTCGATCGATCGATCACCCCAGATTTCGTGCGTTGCAATCTGTTAAGAGTTTTAGTTTGTTTCAAACACTTTTATTTTCACCTTATTTAAAGGCGTCGTGGGCTATTGTTTTGGAGCAACCTTTTGGCACAAAAATACTCAGATTGTGTATTTTCTTTTCCTCTCTTTTACTCAAAACAGTACCATTTAATTTATTCTTTAAACCCTAGGTGTTTAGAGGTATTCTTGGAGCTGTTTTGAGGTTGTTCTTGGTGGAACTTTTGGTGATCTTTGGAGCAGATTTTTGGTGGTTTTATCTGTGTTTCTGGGCAGATTTATCGTTGGTTTCTCATCGTAGTTTGAGGTATGGGGTTTTACACAATATGCCCTTGAAATCTCGCGAGTGTTTATTCCGTTGAATTCTTGTTAATTGAACTCATATTTTGAATTGTTAAATTCTTGGAAATCTGGAAAAATAATTGCTGGAATTATTTTCATTCATGAGGTATTATATATGTTGTTTTGAGCAAGTTGTCATGAGATTTTAATATGGCACTGATATTGGGCACCCGCCAAGACTCCTTTTTCGGCTACTTGATAAAGTATGGCGCAGTATGGTGAGGCCTGGTGACTCCGGTTAATGTGTTGTTGAGAAATTTATTGATAAAATGCTTTTGAGATTTGCATTATTTGATTCGAGTATTCGTAGTCGTATTGTTGCGCTTTGTTCATCGCTAACATCTTTGTTGAGCATATTCCTGTCGTATTGTGTACTTCCCCATCTTTTGTTTAGTTGGCAGGTGAGCACGGATTTGAGTGCTATGGACCAATGGGGATGATTTTAGCAAGGATTATTTGGGAAGAATTTTTAATACAAGAGATGAGAAGACTTGTATTTATTTTGATATATAGAGCACTTGGAGATTTATTTTATTTTCGAGATAGTTAGATTGTTGTAATTATTTTTAGAGATTTGTTGTATTAATTTGAAGATGAGAAATAGTGGTTTCTTGTTTTATTGTGGGATTTAGATGCTCTATACCTTGTTATTTGTGTATTAGTTTAGTTTTATCGATGAGTGGCGCTCCGCTCGCTCTCCCCGGGCGGGGGGGGGGGGGGGGGGGTGTTACAGAATGGTATCAGAGCTTAGGTATACGACCACCCTCGGGTCTTGGATTTTGGGTCTGTTGCGTTTTTGTGGCGCATATTTTTGGAGATTGATTATTTTAGATAATCGTTTCGTGTTAGGCATCTAGATTAGATGTGAGGAATTTATTTTCGGAGACGAAATTATTTTTGGATATTGTTGGCCTGATTTTTGAGAGTTAGGCATTCGGCGAATTTCGAGGGCGAAATTCCATTGTTAGTGGGGAAGTTTAACAACCCGCGTAACTTTTGGGGTATTTTTCAAAATAAAGTGGAAAAAATAAATTTTGAGATAAAATTATTTTTATTGTTCAAATATGTTGGTTATTATTTTTAAAGGCGAGAATTTCAAACGGTTTCGAAATCGGAGTTAAAACGGATTTTATACGGATTTTAATTTATTTTATCCCTTATAAAATTTTTGGCCGAACTGCCAGTTTTTAGGCACGATCGATCGATCGATGCCTGGGGTCGATCGATCAATCACCCCAGATTTCGTGCGCTGCAATCTGTTAAGAGTTTTAGTTTGTTTCAAACACTTTTGTTTTCACCTTATTTAAAGGCATCGTGGGCTATTGTTTTAGAGCAACCTTTTGGCACAAAAATACTCAGATTGTGTATTTTCTTTTCCTCTCTTTTACTCAAAACAGTACCCTTTAATTTATTCTTTAAACCCTAGGTGTTTAGAGGTGTTCTTGGAGCTGTTTTGAGGTTGTTCTTGGAGGAACTTTTGGTGATCTTTGGAGCAGATTTTTTGGTGGTTTTATGTGCGTTTCTGGGCAGATTTATCGTTGGTTTCTCATCGTAGTTTGAGGCATGGGGTTTTACACAATATGCTCCTGAAATCTCGCGAGTGTTTATTCCGTTGAATTCTTGTTAATGGAACTCATATTTTGAATTGTTAAATTCTTGGAAATCTGGAAAAATAATTATTGCAATTATTTTCATTCATGAGGTATTATTCATGTTGTTTTGAGCACGTTGTCATGAGATTTTAATATGGCACTGATGTTGGGCACCGACCAAGACTCCTTTTTCGGCTACTTGATAAAGTATGGCGCAGTATGGTGAGGCCTGGTGACTCTGGTTAATGTGTTGTTGAGAAATATATTGATAAAATGCTATTGAGATTTGCATTATTTGATTCGAGTATTCGTAGTCGTATTGTTGCGCTTTGTTCATCGCTAACATCTTTGTTGAGCATATTCCTGTCGTATTGTGTACTTCCCCATCTTTTTTTTAGTTGGCAGGTGAGCACGGATTTGAGTGCTATGGACCAATGTGGATGATTTTAGCAAGGATTATTTGGGAAGAATTTTTAATACAAGAGATGAGAAGACTTGTATTTATTTTGATGTATAGAGCATTTGGAGATTTATTTTATTTTCGAGATAGTTAGATTATTGTAATTATTACGATAGATTTGTTGTATTAATTTGAAGATGAGAAATAGTGGTTTCTTGTTTTATTGTGGGATTTAGATGCTCTATACCTTGTTATTTGTGGATTAGTTTAGTTTTATCGATGAGTGGCGCTCTGCTCGCTCTCCCCGGGGGGCGGGGTGTTACATAATGGTATCAGAGCTTAGGTATATGACCACCCTCGGGTCTTGAATTTTGGGTCTGTTTCGTTTTTGTGGCGCATATTTTTGGAGATAGATTATTTTAGATAATCGTTTCGTGTTAGGCATCTAGATTAGATGTGAGGAATTTATTTTCGGAGACAAAATTATTTTTGGAGATTGTTGGCCTGATTTTTGAGAGTTAGGCATTCGGCGAATTTCGAGGGCGAAATTCCATTATTAGTGGGGAAGTGTAACAACCCGCGTAACTTTTGGGGTATTTTTCAAAATAAAGCGAAAAAAATAAATTTTGAGATAAAATTATTTTTATTGCTCAAATATGTTGGTTATTATTTTTAAAGGCGAGAATTTCAAACGGTTTCGAAATCGGAGTTAAAACGGATTTTATATGGTTTTTTATTTATTTTATCCCTTATAAAATTTTTGGCCGAACTGCCAGTTTTTAGGCACGATCGATCGATCGATGCCTGGGGTCGATCGATCGATCACTCCAGATTTCGTGCGCTGCAATCTGTTAAGAGTTTTAGTTTGTTTCAAACACTTTTGTTTTCACCTTATTTAAAGGCATCGTGGGCTATTGTTTTGGAGCAACCTTTTGGCACAAAAATACTCAGATGACATGCGTGGAACCCTAACCTTATGGCGGCGCTGGTCACTAACACAGGTACGAAACCTCCTGATGGCACTAATTTTGATGCGAAACCTCTGAACAGGTATGCAGTGAAAACTTTCGCTGATATCCTGTCTAATAAAACGGGTACAGAACCTCAACTCCCCATTCTTCAGGCGTCGCAATATAAAGGAGAGCTAGCCATCTTCTTTTCCAACGATGACATTAGTGCCCTAGCTGCTCTTTTCAAATACACGTTGATAGGTCAATTTCACCATGGGAGACCATCTCTTGATACGATCAGGAAAACCTTTATGACTTTCTCACTCAAATCTGATTTTTCAGTTGGTCTTTTGGATTCTAAACATGTTTTGATCCGTCTCAATAGCGAGGAAGATTTTCATCGGATGTGGCTGCGAGACCTCTGGTACATACACAGGTTTCCCATGAGAGTTATTAAATGGTCACCGGACTTCAAAGCAAATATGGATAGCCCTCTAGTACCTGTATGGATTAATCTTCCATACCTTCCTGTTCATTTCTTTTCCAAGACCACCCTCTTTTCCATTGCTAAAGCGATTGGGAATCCCATTAAGCTTGATGAGGCTACAGGTTCTCTATCACGACCTAGCATGGCTAGGGTCTGTGTCGAGGTTAATGTGATGAAGCATCTACCTAAGAGGATTTGGTTAGGGTCGACTGATTCAGGGTTTTGGCAGAAGATTTGTTACGAAAATATTCCACCTTACTGTCATATCTGTTCTAAGCTTGGCCATGACAGCTTAAGCTGTAATAAGGATGATGATCAATCTGACATGGTGGAGAAGGTAGATGTAATCCCACAAGAAGTTCAGCCGATGATAAAACGTATCTGGAAGCCTATCCAGAAAAATCAAGAAGATGTGGGACCTGTATCAAACAAGGCGCAAGATGTAACTATTGTACCCGGGACTAAAGAAACTGCCAAGAACTTTACAGAAGGTATCGCTAATAAGAAGAACTTGGAAATAGATTTAACCAATTCTTTTGAGATCTTAGATTTGGTAAACTCGGAGGTGGAAGAAGGAGAGATTCAACCGGGTAATGTTATTAATGACATTAACCCTAGTTTGCATGAAGGAGTGGTGGAACCTACAATTGATTGGGATTATGATATGGCAAATGTTCCAAAACTCAGGAAAGTCTTTATGGACACCAATACAATGAAAAATCTATTCTTATCTCCTAGAGCTCTAAGAATTTCAACTGTCAGGCACCTTGCAGAAGATTGGAGACACCTATATGCCTCAGATTTAGAAACTCACCTGGTGGAAGATGTTAATGACGAGTGGGTATCCTTTTCTCAAGGAATTTCCAAAAAATTTCCTAGACTTGATAAGAAGATACTGGTGGAAGAAAGAGTAGAAGAAGAAGCTGATTTTACAGTGGTTAGAAAGAGAAGGCCAAGAAAGAATTATGCAGCAATAAATACTCCAAAGGTTCAAACACGTTCCGGTGATAAGATTTCTAAGACTTTACTCTTTGCTGTTTCTCAATGATCCAAGGTCTATTTTGGAATATTAGAGGTGTGGGAAATGGTCCATCAGTTAGAAGACTTAAAAGGATAATTCGTATTCACTCGATATCCATTGTGGCTTTATTAGAGCCAAAAATTGAAGGATATAGAATTAAAGAGGTGTGTAGGAAAATAAATTTTGAGGGTGGCTTGGCCAATAGCAACAATAAAATTTGGATCCTTTGGAAAAATAATTGGAAGGTAAATTTAGCTCATGACGGGGCTCAATCGCTTTCCCTTTGGTTTGCCAATAGTTTTTTTGCCAATCCGATCCTTTTTACTGCAGTTTATGCGAAGTGTAATAGGATTGAAAGGATGTCTTTGTGGGATGATCTTGAATTTCTATCTAATCTGGGAGATATGAAATGGGTAGTGGGAGGAGATTTTAATATAGTGGTCTCGAATGATGAAAAAATTGGAGCGAATAATATAAATTGGGAAGGGGTGATGGACTTTAACTTGTCTCTATTAAATGTAGGGTTACAAGAAATTAAGTTCAAAGGCTCCCGGTTTACTTGGTGTAATAATCGCGAAGGTATTGATCGGATTTGGGCTCGACTTGATAGAGTGGTGGGTAATACAGAATGGATGAATGGGAATTTTATTAGTTCGGTGGAACATCTCAATAGAACTAAATCGGATCATAGCCCTCTCCTCCTCAAAATTAATGTCGAAAACAACACCAATCTCAAACCTTTCAAATTTCTGTCATTTTGGCATAAGAATGAAGAATTTCTGAAGGTGGTGGAGCAAGCATGGAATCATGATGTCAAGGGTAGACCATTAAATGTTTTTGCGGAGAAACTTAAAAGGGTTAAATCCTTTCTCAAAATATGGTCGAGAAGTACATTCGGTGATATTTTTCAAACAGCTAGAAAGGCAGAAGATGATATGTTAGAGGTGGAGATGGAATTTGATGCAAACCCTTCTTTAGAAAACCGGATTAAATACCACAGAACTCAAGCGGATTATCTAACAGCTCTAAAAAGAGAAGAGGAGTACTGGAAACAAAAGTCTAGAGCTGGATGGGCCAAAGAAGGGGACGCAAACTCGAAGTTTTTCCATGCAGTCACGAGAAAGAAAAGGGACAAGCTCAACATTTCCAGAATTTTGAATACTCAAGGGCAGTGGTTAACTGATGATCAAGAGGTCGAGCAGGAAATCATGACATCGTTCCAACAACTTCTTAGGCTGGACGGAACGGTTGACAGCGGTAGGGATAATGGCAGCTCAGGGCTGCTTCAACACGCTGGAACGGAAGCTTCCACTAGTGCGTCTGGGCAGCCTCGGTACAATTCAGCTATTCCGAGGCAACAAGGGTATAGCAGCAGTAGAACTAATGATATTGGTTCCGAAGATATCTGGGAATGCATTCCCAATATGGTGCAACCAGAAGATAACGAGATGATCAGTAATATTCCATCTTTGCAAGAAATACACGAGGCGATAGGTGACATGAACAAAGATGGGGCAGCAGGTCCAGATGGATTCAACGGTATTTTTTTTATCGTTTGCTGGGATATTATTAAATCTGATCTACACAAGGCTATAAGATCTTTTTTTGTTGGAGCTGAATTACCAGTTAGTTGGACTTCAACGAACATGGTATTAATCCCAAAAACTGACAATCCTAAATCTTGTGGTGATCTTCGGCCTATCAGCCTTTGCAACTTTTCGTCTAAAATTATTTCCAAAATTTTTGCGAAAAGATTTGGGCATATTTTACCTAATATTATATCTCCAGCTCAATCAGGTTTTATCAAAGGTCGCTCAATATTAGAAAATGTTCTTTTAGCTCAAGAGCTTATGTCATCATTTAAAAAAAAAGTGAGGGGATCAAATCTTATCTTTAAGCTGGATATGTCGAAAGCGTACGATAGAATATCATGGTTGTTCATCATCAAAACGCTTAGAAGGTTTGGCTTCTCAGAAACAGTGATAGACTTAATTTGGAGATTGATCTCAAATTGTTGGTACTCCATAGTAGTTAATGGGAAGGCTTGTGGTTTCTTTAAATCAAAAAATGGGGTGAGACAAGGAGACCCTCTATCGCCAGCGCTATTCGTCTTAGCCTCGGAAGTTCTGAACCGTGGTATCCAAAAAATGATGGATAGTGGAAAAATGAATCATTTTGCTCTAAACAGGGGTTGCCCAATTATCTCTTGTCTTTCTTTTGCAGATGACACTCTTATCTTTGCAAATGGTGACAGTCGTTCCCTAAAGAACTTCATGAAATTTTTGAAAGAATATGAAAAGCATTCGGGTCAAGTGGTAAATTGCAACAAGACATCATTCTATCTGGCGAGTAATGAATCTCGTGGCGCAAGGAAAAGAGTGGAAGAGGTCACAGGTTTCAATTGCAGAAAACTCCCAATCATTTATTTGGGGATTCCTTTATTTGCAGGCAGGAAAAAGAAATCATACTTCACCATTTTTATTGACAAGCTGGTTGGGAAGCTAAATTACTGGAATCATCAGAGTATATCTCAAGCGGGGAGGATTACTCTAATCAAATCAGTGGCAGAATCTATGCATCTTCATCTTCTAGCGGCAATTAATCCTCCAATAAATGTTCTCAATCACATCAACAGATTATTAGGCCGATTTCTATGGGGTAAACAGGAAGATAAGACGAAATACCATTGGGTGAAATGGAAGGACATTTGCACAACAAAGGAAGAAGGAGGCCTGAATCTCAGATCAATGACTGATCTTGCTCTTGCTTATGCTCATAATTTATGGTGGAAATTTTTTAATTCCAACTCTTTATGGTCCCGATTCATGCATGCCAAATACAAAAAACTGGAAGCTCAAAATTTCAGAGGTAAAATTTCTGCATCTTCTCAGGTATGGAAGAGAATGCAAAATAATTGGGAGGATTTTTTTGAAAATTTTGAAATAAATTCAGGAAAATGGCTCTTGTCAAAAGAAGGGGAATTTTCAATTGAATCAGCTTGGCACTTGGTGAGAGATAAGGGTTGTATTCAAAGATCCTTTTCTCTAATTTGGGATAAAAGGATTTCCCAAAAAATTTCAGTCTTCATGTGGCGGTTACTTCACAAAGGGATTGCAATTGATGAGAACATTAAAAGAATTCATATTCCTCTTGCCTCGAAATGCAGATGTTGTATAAAGGCTTGTGAAGAAGACAAAGGCCATCTTTTCTGGGGGAGTCCTATCGCTCAAAATATTTGGCGTCGGTTCTACAATATTATTGGTCTAAAGTTTAGCTCTTCAAACTTTAGTGGTAATCTAATGTATTGGTGGATGAATTCTAAAGGTGACAAGGTTAGAGGAATTCTTTGTCGGACTATACCAGCCTACATTTGTTGGCATTTATGGTGCGCAAGAAACAAAAGCATGTATGAGGGTGTCCCAATGAAAGAGTCTTCGATACTTATTCTGATTTGTGGGGAGATTAAGATGGCATTTAGGAATTTTCCTATTCTAGGCATAAAATCTAGATATTGTATGGATATTATAGAGGCTTTGTCGCTTATAGGAGCTCACATTGATCCATTTTTGATGTAAGCCACTGGTGGGGGGCTTTTCCCTACCCTTATCTCAAATAAATCAATTATATTTTTCAAAAAAAAAAAAAAAAAAATACTCAGATTGTGTATTTTCTTTTCCTCTCTTTTACTCAAAACAGTACCCTTTAATTTATGCTTTAAACCCTAGGTGTTTAGAGGTGTTCTTGGAGCTGTTTTGAGGTTGTTCTTGGAGGAAATTTTGGTGATCTTTGGAGCAGATTTTTGGTGGTTTTATCTGCGTTTCTGGGCAGATTGATCGTTGGTTTCTCATCGTAGTTTGAGGTATGGGGTTTTACACAATATACTCCTGAAATATCGCGAGTGTTTATTCCGTTGAATTCTTGTTAATTGAACTCATATTTTGAATTGTTAAATTCTTGGAAATCTGGAAAAATAATTGTTGGAATTATTTTCATTCATGAGGTATTATTCATGTTATTTTGAGCACGTTGTCATGAGATTTTAATATGGAACTGATGTTGGGCACCCGCCAAGACTCCTTTTTCGGCTACTTGATAAAGTATGGCGCGGTATGGTGAGGCCTGGTGACTCTGGTTAATGTGTTGTTGAGAAATTTATTGATAAAATGCTATTGAGATTTGCATTATTTGATTCGACTATTCATAGTCGTATTGTTGCGCTTTGTTCATCGCTAACATCTTTATTGAGCATATTCCTGTCGTATTGTGTACTTCCCCATCTTTTTTTTTAGTTCGCAGGTGAGCACGGATTTGAGTGCTATGGACCAATGGGGATGATTTTTGCAAGGATTATTTGGGAAGAATTTTTAATACAAGAGATGAGAAGACTTGTATTTATTTTGATGTACAGAGCATTTGGAGATTTATTTTATTTTCGAGATAGTTAGATTGTTGTAATTATTTCGATAGATTTGTTGTATTAATTTGAAGATGAGAAATAGTGGTTTCTTATTTTATTGTGGGATTTAGATGCTCTATACCTTGTTATTTGTGGATTAGTTTAGTTTTATCGATGAGTGGCGCTCCTCTCGCTCTCCCCGGGGGGCGGGGTGTTACAGAATGGTATCAGAGCTTAGGTATATGACCACCCTCGGGTCTTGGGTTTTGGGTCTGTTGCGTTTTTGTGGCGCATATTTTTGGAGATAGATTATTTTAGATAATCGTTTCGTGTTAGGCATCTAGATTAGATGTGAGGAATTTATTTTCGGAGACGAAATTATTTTTGGAGATCGTTGGCCTGATTTTTGAGAGTTAGGCATTCGGCGAATTTCGAGGGCGAAATTCCATTGTTAATGGGGAAGTGTAACAACCTGCGTAACTTTTGGGGTATTTTTGGAAATAAAGAGGAAAAAATAAATTTTCAGATAAAATTATTTTTATTGCTCAAATATGTTGGTTATTATTTTTAAAGGCGAGAATTTCAAACGGTTTCGAAATCAGAGTTAAAATGGATTTTATACGGATTTTTATTTATTTTATCCCTTATAAAAATTTTGGCCAAACTGCCAGTTTTTAGGCACGATCGATCGATCGATGCCTGGGGTCGATCGATCGATCACCCCAGATTTCGTGCGCTGCAATCTGTTAAGAGTTTTAGTTTGTTTCAAACACTTTTGTTTTCACCTTATTTAAAGGCATCGTGGGCTATTGTTTTGGAGCAACCTTTTGGCACAAAAATACTCCGATTGTGTATTTTTTTTCCTCTCTTTTACTCAAAACAGTACCCTTTAATTTATGCTTTAAACCCTAGGTGTTTAGAGGTGTTCTTGGAGCTGTTTTGAGGTTGTTCTTGGAGGAACTTTTGGTGATCTTTGGAGCAGATTTTTGGTGGTTTTATCTGCGTTTCTGGGCAGATTGATCATTGGTTTCTCATCGTAGTTTGAGGTTTGGGGTTTTACACAATATGCTCCTGAAATCTCGCGAGTGTTTATTCCGTTGAATTCTTGTTAATTGAACTCATATTTTGAATTGTTAAATTCTTGGAAATCGGGAAAAATAATTGTTGGAATTATTTTCATTCATGAGGTATTATTCATGTTGTTTTGAGCACGTTGTCATGAGATTTTAATATGGCACTGATGTTGGGCACCCGCCAAGACTCCTTTTTCGGCTACTTGATAAAGTATGGCGCAGTATGGTGAGGCCTGGTGACTCTGGTTAATGTGTTGTTAAGAAATTTATTGATAAAATGCTATTGAGATTTGCATTATTTGATTCGACTATTCGTAGTCGTATTGTTGCGCTTTGTTCATCGCTAACATCTTTATTGAGCATATTCCTGTAGTATTGTGTACTTCCCCATCTTTTTTTTAGTTGGCAGGTGAGCACGGATTTGAGTGCTATGGACCAATGGGGATGATTTTTGCAAGGATTATTTGGGAAGAATTTTTAATACAAGAGATGAGAAGACTTGTATTTATTTTGATGTATAGAGCATTTGGAGATTTATTTTATTTTCGAGATAGTTAGATTGTTGTAATTATTTCGATAGATTTGTTGTATTAATTTGAAGATGAGAAATAGTGGTTTCTTGTTTTATTGTGGGATTTAGATGCTCTATACCTTGTTATTTGTGGATTAGTTTAGTTTTATCGATGAGTGGCGCTCCTCTCGCTCTCCCCGGGGGGCGGGGTGTTACAGAATGGTATCAGAGCTTAGGTATACGACCACCCTCGGGTCTTGGGTTTTGGGTCTGTTGCGTTTTTGTGGCGCATATTTTTGGAGATAGATTATTTTAGATAATCGTTTCGTGTTAGGCATCTAGATTAGATGTGAGGAATTTATTTTCGGAGACGAAATTATTTTTGGAGATCGTTGGCCTGATTTTTGAGAGTTAGGCATTCGGCGAATTTCGAGGGTGAAATTCCATTGTTAGTAGGGAAGTGTAACAACCCGCGTAACTTTTGGGGTATTTTTCAAAATAAAGAGGAAAAAATAAATTTTCAGATAAAATTATTTTTATTGCTCAAATATGTTGGTTATTATTTTTAAAGGCGAGAATTTCAAACGGTTTCGAAATCAGAGTTAAAATGGATTTTATACGGATTTTTATTTATTTTATCCCTTATAAAAATTTTGGCCGAACTGGCAGTTTTTAGGCACGATCGATCGATCGATGCCTGGGGTCGATCGATCGATCACCCCAGATTTTGTGCGCTGCAATCTGTTAAGAGTTTTAGTTTGTTTCAAACACTTTTGTTTTCACCTTATTTAAAGGCATCGTGGGCTATTGTTTTGGAGCAACCTTTTGGCACAAAAATACTCAGATTGTATATTTTCTTTTCCTCTCTTTTACTAAAAACAGTACCCTTTAATTTATGCTTTAATCCCAAGGTGTTTAGAGGGGTTCTTGGAGCTGTTTTGAGGTTGTTCTTGGAGGAACTTTTGGTGATCTTTGGAGCAGATTTTTGGTGGTTTTATCTGCGTTTCTGGGAAGATTTATCGTTGGTTTCTCATCGTAGTTTGAAGTATGGGGTTTTACACAATATGCTCCTGAAATCTCGCGAGTGTTTATTCCGTTGAATTCTAGTTAATTGAACTCATATTTTGAATTGTTAAATTCTTTGAAATCTGGAAAAATAATTGTTTGAATTATTTTCATTCATGAGGTATTATTCATGTTGTTTTGAGCACGTTGTCATGAGATTTTAATATGGCACTGATGTTGGGCACCCGCCAAGACTCCTATTTCGGCTACTTGATAAAGTATGGCGCGGTATGGTGAGGCCTGGTGACTCTGGTTAATGTGTTGTTGAGAAATTTATTGATAAAATGCTATTGATATTTGCATTATTTGATTCGAGTATTCGTAGTCGTATTGTTGCGCTTTGTTCATCGCTAACATCTTTGTGGAGCATATTCCTGTCGTATTGTGTACTTCACCATCTTTTTTTTTAGTTGGCAGGTGAGCACGGATTTGAGTGCTATGGACCAATGGGGATGATTTTTGCAAGGATTATTTGGGAAGAATTTTGAATACAAGAGATGAGAAGACTTGTATTTATTTTGATGTATAGAGGATTTGGAGATTTATTTTATTTTCGAGATAGTTAGATTGTTGTAATTATTTCGAGAGATTTGTTGTATTAATTTAAAGATGAGAAATAGTGGTTTCTTGTTTTATTGTGGAATTTAGATGCTCTATACCTTGTTATTTGTGGATTAGTTTAGTTTTATCGATGAGTGGCGCTCCGCTCGCTCTCCCCGGGCGGGGGGGGGGGGGGTTACAGAATGGTATCAGAGTTAGGTATACGACCACCCTCTGGTCTTGGATTTTGGGTCTATTGCGTTTTTGTGGCGCATATTTTTGGAGATAGATTATTTTAGATAATCGTTTTGTGTTAGGCATCTAGATTAGATGCGAGGAATTTATTTTTGGAGACGAAATTATTTTTGGAGATTGTTGGCCTGATTTTTGAGAGTTAGGCATTCGGCGAATTTCGAGGGCGAAATTCCATTGTTAGTGGGGAAGTGTAACAACCCGCGTAACTTTTGGGGTATTTTTCAAAATAAAGAGGAAAAAATAAATTTTGAGATAAAATTATTTTTATTGCTCAAATATGTTGGTTATTATTTTTAAAGGCAAGAATTTCAAACGGTTTCGAAATCGGAGTTAAAACGGATTTTATACGGATTTTTATTTATTTTATCCCTTATAAAATTTTTGGCCGAACTGCCAGTTTTTAGGCACGATCGATCGATCGATCACCCCAGATTTCGTGCGCTACAATCTGTTAAGAGTTTTAGTGTGTTTCAAACACTTTTGTTTTCACCTTATTTAAAGGCATCGTGGGCTATTGTTTTGGAGCAACCTTTTGGCACAAACATACTCAGATTGTGTATTTTCTTTTCCTCTCTTTTACTCAAAACCGTACCCTTTAATTTATGCTTTAAACCCTAGGTGTTTTGAGGTGTTCTTGGAGCTGTTTTGAGGTTGTTCTTGGAGGTACTTTTGGTGATCTTTGGAGCAGATTTTTGGTGGTTTTATCTGCGTTTCTGGGCAGATTTATCGTTGGTTTCTCATCGTAGTTTGAGGTATGGGGTTTTACACAATATGCTCCTGAAAACTCGCGAGTGTTTATTCCGTTGAATTCTTGTTAATTGAACTCATATTTTGAATTGTTAAATTCTTGGAAATCTGGAAAAATAATTGTTGGAATTATTTTCATTCATGAGGTATTATTCATGTTGTTTTGAGCACGTTGTCATGAGATTTTAATATGGCACTGATGTTGGGCACCCGCCAAGACTCCTTTTTCGGCTACTTGATAAAGTATGGCGCGGTATGGTGGGGCCTGGTGACTCTGGTTAATGTGTTGTTGAGAAATTTATTGATAAAATGCTATTGAGATTTGCATTATTTGATTCGAGTATTCGTAGTCGTGTTGTTGCGCTTTGTTCATCGCTAACATCTTTGTTGAGCATATTCCTGTCGTATTGTGTACTTCCCCATCTTTTTTTTTTGTTGGCAGGTGAGCACGGATTTGAGTGCTATGGACCAATGGGGATGATTTTAGCAAGGATTATTTGGGAAGAATTTTGAATACAAGAGATGAGAAGACTTGTATTTATTTTGATGTATAGAGATTTTGGAGATTTATTTTATTTTCGAGATAGTTAGATTGTTGTAATTATTTCGAGAGATTTGTTGTATTAATTTGAAGATGAGAAATAGTGGTTTCTTGTTTTATTGTGGGATTTAGATGCTCTATACCTTGTTATTTGTGGATTAGTTTAGTTTTATCGATGAGTGGCGCTCCGCTCGCTCCCCCCGGGCGGGCGGGGTGTTACAGAATGGTATCAGAGCTTAGGTATATGACCACCCTCAGGTCTTGGGTTTTGGGTCTGTTGTGTTTTTGTGGCGCATATTTTTGGAGATAGATTATTTTAGATAATCGTTTCGTGTTAGGCATCTATATTAGATGCGAGGAATTAATTTTCGGAGACGAAATTATTTTTGGAGATTGTTGGCCTGATTTTTGAGAGTTAGGCATTCGGCGAATTTCGAGGGCGAAATTCCATTGTTAGTGGGGAAGTGTAACAACCCACGTAACTTTTGGGGTATTTTTCAAAATAAAGAGGAAAAAATAAATTTTGACATAAAATTATTTTTATTGCTCAAATATGTTGGTTATTATTTTTAAAGGCGAGAATTTCAAACGGTTTCGAAATCGGAGTTAAAACGGATTTTATACGGATTTTTATTTATTTTATCCCTTATAAAAATTTTGGCCGAACTGCCAGTTTTTAGGCACGATCGATCGATCGATGCCTGGGGTCGATCGATCAATCACCCCAGATTTCGTGCGCTGCAATCTGTTAAGAGTTTTAGTTTGTTTCAAACACTTCTGTTTTCACCATATTTAAAGGCATAGTGGGCTATTGTTTTGGAGCAACCTTTTGCCACAAAAATACTCAGATTGTGTATTTTCTTTTCCTCTCTTTTACTCAAAACAGTACCCTTTAATTTATGCTTTAAACCCTAGGTGTTTAGAGGTGTTCTTGGAGCTATTTTGAGGTTGTTCTTGGAGGAACTTTTGGTGATCTTTGGAGTAGATTTTTGGTGGTTTTATCTACGTTACTGGGCAGATTTATCGTTGGTTTCTCATCGTAGTTTGAGGTATGGGGTTTTACACAATATGCTCCTGAAATCGCGCGAGTGTTTATTCCGTTGAATTCTAGTTAATTGAACTCATATTTTGAATTGTTAAATTCTCGGAAATCTGCAAAAATAGTTGTTGGAATTATTTTCATTCATGAGGTATTATTCATGTTGTTTTGAGAACGTTGTCTTGAGAATTTAATATGGCACTGATGTTGGGCACCCGCCAAGACTCCTATTTCGGCTACTTGATAAAGTATGGCGCAGTATGGTGAGGCCTGGTGACTCTGGTTAATGTGTTGTTGAGAAATTTATTGATAAAATGCTATTGAGATTTGCATTATTTGATTCGAGTATTCGTAGTCGTATTGTTGCGCTTTGTTCATCGCTAACATCTTTGTTGAGCATATTCCTGTCGTATTGTGTACTTCCCCATCTTTTTTTTAGTTGGCAGGTGAGCACGGATTTGAGTGCTATGGACCAATGGGGATGATTTTAGCAAGGATTATTTAGGAAGAATTTTTAATACAAGAGATGAGAAGACTCGTATTTATTTTGATGTATAGAGCATTTGGAGATTTATTTTATTTTTGAGATAGTTAGATTGTTGTAATTATTTCGATAGATTTGTTGTATTAATTTGAAGATGAGAAATAGTGGTTTCTTGTTTTATTGTGGGATTTAGATGCTCTATACCTTGTTATTTGTGGATTAGTTTAGTTTTATCGATGAGTGGCGCTCCGTTCGCTTTCCCAGGGCGGGGGGGGGGGGGGGGGGTGTTACAGAATGGTATCAGAGCTTAGGTATACGACCACCCTCGGGTCTTGGATTTTGGGTCTGTTGCATTTTTGTGGCTTATATTATTGGAGATTGATTATTTTAGATAATCGTTTCTTGTTAGGCATCTAGATTAGATGTGAGGAATTTATTTTCGGAGACGAAATTATTTTTGGAGATTGTTGGCCTGATTTTTGAGAGTTAGGCATTCGGCGAATTTCGAGGGCGAAATTCCATTGTTAGTGGGGAAGTGTAACAACCCGCGTAACTTTTGGGGTATTTTTCAAAATAAAGAGGAAAAAATAAATTTTGAGATAAAATTATTTTTATTGCTCAAATATGTTGGTTATTATTTTTAAAGGAGAGAATTTCAAATGGTTTCGAAATCGGAGTTAAAACGGATTTTATACGGATTTTTATTTATTTTCTCCCGTATAAAAATTTTGGCCGAACTGCCAGTTTTTAGGCACGATCGATCGATCGATGCCTGGGGTCGATCGATCGATCACCCCAGATTTTGTGCGCTGCAATCAGTTAAGAGTTTTAGTTTGTTTCAAACACTTTTGTTTTCACCTTATTTAAAGGCATCGTGGGCTATTGTTTTGGAGCAACCTTTTGGCACAAAAATACTCAGATTGTGTATTTTCTTTTCCTCTCTTTTAATCAAAACAGTACCCTTTAATTTATGATTTAAACCCTAGGTGTTTAGAGGTGTTCATGGAGCTGTTTTGAGGTTGTTCTTGGAGGAACTTTTGGTGATCTTTGGAGCAGATTTTTGGTGGTTTTATCTATGTTTCTGGGCAAATTTATCGTTGGTTTCTCATCGTAGTGTGAGGCATGGGGTTTTACACAATATGCTCCTGAAATCTCGCGAGTGTTTATTCCGTTGAATTCTTGTTAATTGAACTCATATTTTGAATTGTTAAATTCTTGGAAATCTGGAAAAAAAATTATTGGAATTATTTTCATTCATGAGGTATTATTCATGTTGTTTTGAGCACGTTGTCATGAGATTTTAATATGGCACTGATGTTGGGCACCCGCCAAGACTCCTTTTTCGGCTACTTGATAAAGTATGGCGCGGTATGGTGAGGCCTGGTGACTCTGGTTAATGTGTTGTTGAGAAATTTATTGATAAAATGCAATTGAGATTTGCATTATTTGATTCGAGTATTCGTAGTCGTATTGTTGCGCTTTGTTCATCGCTAACATCTTTGTTGAGCATATTCCTGTCGTATTGTGTACTTCCCCATCTTTTTTTTAGTTCGCAGGTGAGCACGGATTTGAGTGGTATGGACCAATGGGGATGATTTTAGCAAGGATTATTTGGGAAGAATTTTTAATACAAGAGATGAGAAGACTTGTATTTATTTTGATGTATAGAGCATTTGGAGATTTATTTTATTTTCGAGATAGTTAGATTGTTGTAATTATTTCGAGAGATTTGTTGTATTAATTTGAAGATGAGAAATAGTGGTTTCTTGTTTTATTGTGGGATTTAAATGCTCTATACCATGTTATTTGTGGATTAGTTTAGTTTTATCGATGAGTGGCGCTCCGCTCGCTCTCCCCGGGGGGGGGGGGGGGCGGGGTGTAACTGAATGGTATCAGAGCTTAGGTATACGACCACCCTCGGGTCTTGGGTTTTGGGTCTGTTGCGTTTTTGTGGCGCATATTTTTGGAGATAGATTATTTTAGATAATCGTTTCGTGTTAGGCATCTAGATTAGATGCGAGGAATTTATCTTCGGAGACGAAATTATTTTTGGATATTGTTGGCCTGATTTTTGAGAGTTAGGCATTCGGCGAATTTCGAGGGCGAAATTCCATTGTTAGTGGGGAAGTGTAACAACCCGCGTAACTTTTGGGGTATTTTTCAAAATAAAGAGGAAAAAATAAATTTTGAGATAAAATTATTTTTATTGCTCAAA
The DNA here is from genome assembly GCA_949130495.1 of Sambucus nigra. Classification (NCBI taxonomy): domain Eukaryota; kingdom Viridiplantae; phylum Streptophyta; class Magnoliopsida; order Dipsacales; family Adoxaceae; genus Sambucus; species Sambucus nigra. The sequence goes on along the minus strand of OX422213.1, from coordinate 162,754,895 downwards.
TATGTTGGTTATTATTTTTAAAGGCGAGAATTTCAAACGGTTTCGAAATCGGAGTTAAAACGGATTTTGTACGGATTTTTATTTATTTTATCCCTTATAAAAATTTTGGCCGAACTGCCAGTTTTTAGGCACGATCGATCGATCGATGCCTGGGGTCGATCGATCGATCATCCCAGATTTCGTGCGCTGCAATCTGTTAAGAGTTTTAGTTTGTTTTAAACACTTTTGTTTTCACCTTATTTAAAGGCATCGTGGGCTATTGTTTTGGAGCAACCTTTTGGCACAAAAATATTCAGATTGTGTATTTTCTTTTCCTCTCTTTTACTCAAAACAGTACCCTTTAATTTATGCTTTAAACCCTAGGTGTTTAGAGGTGTTCTTGGAGATGTTTTGAGGTTGTTCTTGGAGGAACTTTTGGTGATCTTTGGAGCAGATTTTTGGTGGTTTTATCTGCGTTTCTGGGCAGATTTATCGTTGGTTTCTCATCGTAGTTTGAGGTATGGGGTTTTACACAATATGCTCCTGAAATCTCGCGAGTGTTTATTCCGTTGAATTCTTGTTAATTGAACTCATATTTTGAATTGTTAAATTCTTGGAAATCTGGAAAAATAATTTTTGGAATTATTTTCATTCATGAGGTATTATTCATGTTGTTTTGAGGATGTTGTCATGAGAATTTAATATGGCACTGATGTTGGGCACCCGCCAAGACTCCTTTTTCGGCTACTTGATAAAGTATGGCGCGGTATGGTGAGGCCTGGTGACTCTGGTTAATGTGTTGTTGAGAAATTTATTGATAAAATGCTATTGAGATTTGCATTATTTGATTCGAGTATTCGTAGTCGTATTATTGCGCTTTGTTCATCGCTAACATCTTTGTTGAGCATATTCCTGTCGTATTGTGTACTTCCCCATCGTTTTTTTAGTTGGCAGGTGAGTACGGATTTGAGTGGTATGGACCAATGGGGATGATTTTAGCAAGTATTATTTGGGAAGAATTTTAATACAAGAGATGAGAAGACTTGTATTTATTTTGATGTATAGAGCATTTGGAGATTTATTTTATTTTCGAGATAGTTAGATTGTTGTAATTATTTCGAGAGATTTGTTGTATTAATTTGAAGATGAGAAATAGTGGTTTCTTGTTTTATTGTGGGATTTAGATGCTCTATACCATGTTATTTGTGGATTAGTTTAGTTTTATCGATGAGTGGCGCTCCGCTCGCTCTCCCCGGGGGGGCGGGGTGTAACTGAATGGTATCAGAGCTTAGGTATACGACCACCCTCGGGTCTTGGGTTTTGGGTCTGTTGCGTTTTTGTGGCGCATATTTTTGGAGATAGATTATTTTAGATAATCGTTTCGTGTTAGGCATCTAGATTAGATGCGAGGAATTTATCTTCGGAGACGAAATTATTTTTGGATATTGTTGGCCTCATTTTTGAGAGTTAGGCATTCGGCGAATTTCGAGGGCGAAATTCCATTGTTAGTGGGGAAGTGTAACAACCCGCGTAACTTTTGGGGTATTTTTCAAAATAAAGAGGAAAAAATAAATTTTGAGATAAAATTATTTTTATTGCTCAAATACGTTGGTTATTATTTTTAAAGGCGAGAATTTCAAACGGTTTCGAAATCGGAGTTAAAACGGATTTTGTACGGATTTTTATTTATTTTATCCCTTATAAAAATTTTGGCCGAACTGCCAGTTTTTAGGCACGATCGATCGATCGATGCCTGGGGTCGATCGATCGATCACCCCAGATTTTGTGCGCTGCAATCTGTTAAGAGTTTTAGTTTGTTTCAAACACTTCTGTTTTCACCTTATTTAAAGGCATCGTGGGCTATTGTTTTGGAGCAACCTTTTGGCACAAAAATACTTAGATTGTGTATTTTCTTTTCCTCTCTTTTACTCAAAACAGTACCCTTTAATTTATGATTTAAACCCTAGGTGTTTAGAGGTGTTCTTGGAGCTGTTTTGAGGTTGTTCTTGGAGGAACTTTTGGTGATCTTTGGACCATATTTTTGGTGGTTTTATCTATGTTTCTGGGCAGATTTATCGTTGGATTCTCATCGTAGTTTGAGGCATGGGGTTTTACACAATATGCTCCTGAAATCTCGCGAGTGTTTATTCCGTTGAATTCTTTTTAATTGAACTCATATTTTGAATTGTTAAATTCTTGGAAATCTGGAAAAAAAATTGTTGGAATTATTTTCATTCATGAGGTATTATTCATGTTGTTTTGAGCAGGTTGTCATGAGATTTTAATATGGCACTGATGTTGGGCACCCGCCAAGACTCCTTTTTCGGCTACTTGATAAAGTATGGCGTGGTATGGTGGGGCCTGGTGACTCTGGTTAATATGTTGTTGAGAAATTTATTGATAAAATGCTATTGAGATTTGCATTATTTGATTCGAGTATTCGTAGTCGTATTGTTGCGCTTTGTTCATCCCTAACATCTTTGTTGAGCATATTCCTGTCATATTGTGTACTTCCCCATCTTTTTTTTTAGTTGGCAGGTGAGCACGGATTTGAGTGCTATGGACCAATGGGGATGATTTTAGCAGGGATTATTTGGGAAGAATTTTGAATACAAAAGATGAGAAGACTTGTATTTATTTTGATGTATAGAGCATTTGGAGATTTATTTTATTTTCGAGATAGTTAGATTGTTGTAATTATTTCGAGAGATTTGTTGTATTAATTTGATAATGAGAAATAGTGGTTTCTTGTTTTATTGTGGGATTTAGATGCTCTATACCTTGTTATTTGTGGATTAGTTTAGTTTTATCGATGAGTGGCGCTCCGCTCGCTCTCCCCGGGCGGGGGGGGGGGGGGGGGGGGTGTTACAGAATGGTATTAGAGCTTAGGTATACGACCACCCTCGGGTCTTGGGTTTTGGGTCTGTTGCATTTTTGTGGCGCATATTTTTGGAGATAGATTATTTTAGATAATCGTTTCGTGTTAGGCATCTAAATTAGATGTGAGGAATTTATTTTCGGAGACGAAATTATTTTTTGAGATTGTTGGCCTGATTTTTGAGAGTTAGGCATTCGGCGAATTTCGAAGGCGAAATTCAATTGTTAGTGGGGAAGTGTAACAGCCCGCGTAACTTTTGGAGTATTTTTCAAAATAAAGAGGAAAAAATAAATTTTGGGATAAAATTATTTTTATTGCTCAAATATGTTGGTTATTATTTTTAAAGGCGAGAATTTCAAACGGTTTTGAAATTAGAGTTAAAACGGATTTTATACGGATTTTTATTTATTTTATCCCTTATAAATTTTTTTTGCCGAACTGCCAGTTTTTAGGCACGATCGATCGATCGATGCCTGGGGTCGATCGATCGATCACCCCAGATTTCGTGCGCTACAATCTGTTAAGAGTTTTAGTTTGTTTCAAACACTTTTGTTTTCACCTTATTTAAAGGCATCGTGGGCTATTGTTTTGGAGCAACCTTTTGGCACAAAAATACTCAGATTGTGTATTTTCTTTTCCTCTCTTTTACTCAAAACAGTACCCTTTAATTTATGCTTTAAACCCTAGGTGTTTAGAGGTGTTCTTGGAGCTGTTTTGAGGTTGTCCTTGGAGGAACTTTTGGTTATCTTTGGAGCAGATTTTTGGTGGTATTATCTGGGTTTCTGGGCAGATTTATCGTTGGTTTCTCATCATAGTTTGAGGAATGGGGTTTTACACAATATGCTCCTGAAATCTCGCGAGTGTTTATTCCGTTGAATTCTTGTTAATTGAACGCATATTTTGAATTGTTAAATTCTTGGAAATCTGGGAAAATAATTGTTGGAATTATTTTCATTCATGAGGTATTATTCATGGTTTTTTGAGCACGTTGTCATGAGATTTTAATATGGCACTGATGTTGGTCACCCGCTAAGACTCCTTTTTCGGCTACTTGATAAAGTATGGCGCGGTATGGTGAGGCCTGGTGACTCTGGTTAATGTGTTGTTGAGAAATTTATTGATAAAATGCTATTGAGATTTGCATTATTTGATTCGAGTATTCGTAGTCGTATTGTTGCGCTTTGTTCATCGCTAACATCTTTGTTGAGCATATTCCTGTCGTATTGTGTACTTCCCCATCTTTTTTTTAATTGGCAGGTGAGCACGGATTTGAGTGGTATGGACCAATGGGGATGATTTTAGCAAGGATTATTTGGGAAGAATTTTTAATACAAGAGATGAGAAGACTTGTATTTATTTTGATGTATAGAGCATTTGGAGATTTATTTTATTTTCGAGATAGTTAGATTGTTGTAATTATTTCGAGAGATTTGTTGTATTAATTTGAAGATGAGAAATAGTGGTTTCTTGTTTTATTGTGGGATTTAAATGCTCTATACCATGTTATTTGTGAATTAGTTTAGTTTTATCGATGAGTGGCGCTCCGCTCGCTCTCCCTGGGGGGGGGCGGGGTGTAACTGAATGGTATCAGAGCTTAGGTATACGACCACCCTCGGGTCTTGGGTTTTGGGTCTGTTGCGTTTTTGTGGCGCATATTTTTGGAGATAGATTATTTTAGATAATCGTTTCGTGTTAGGCATCTAGATTAGATGCGAGGAATTTATTTTCAGAGACGAAATTATTTTTGGAGATTGTTGGCCTGATTTTTGAGAGTTAGGCATTCGGCGAATTTCGAGGGCGAAATTCCATTGTTAGTGGGGAAGTGTAACAACCCGCGTAACTTTTGGGGTATTTTTCAAAATAAAGAGGAAAAAATAAATTTTGAGATAAAATTATTTTTATTGCTCAAATATGTTGGTTATTATTTTTAAAGGCGAGAATTTCAAACGGTTTCGAAATCGGAGTTAAAACGGATTTTATACGGATTTTTATTTATTTATCCCTTATAAAAATTTTGGCCGAACTGCCAGTTTTTAGGCACGATCGATCGATTGATGCCTGGGATCGATCGATCGATCACCCCAGATTTTGTGCGCTGCAATCTGTTAAGAGTTTTAGTTTGTTTCAAACACTTCTGTTTTCACCTTATTTAAAGGCATCGTGGGCTATTGTTTTGGAGCAACCTTTTGGCACAAAAATACTCAGATTGTGTATTTTCTTTTCCTCTCTTTTACTCAAAACTGTACCCTTTAATTTATTATTTAAACCCTAGGTGTTTAGAGGTGTTCTTGGAGCTGTTTTGAGGTTGTTCTTGGAGGAACTTTTGGTGATCTTTGGAGCAGATTTTTGGTGGTTTTATCTATGTTTCTGGGCAGATTTATCGTTGGTTTCTCATCGTAGTTTGAGGCATGGGGTTTTACACAATATGCTCCTGAAATCTCGCGAGTGTTTATTCCGTTGAATTCTTGTTAATTGAACTCATATTTTGAATTGTTAAATTCTTGGAAATCTGGAAAAAAAATTGTTGGAATTATTTTCATTCATGAGGTATTATTCATGTTGTTTTGAGCACGTTGTCATGAGATTTTAATATGGCACTGATGTTGGGCACCCGCCAAGACTCCTTTTTCGGCTACTTGATAAAGTATGGCGGGGTATGGTGGGGCTTGGTGACTCTGGTTAATATGTTGTTGAGAAATTTATTGATAAAATGCTATTGAGATTTGCATTATTTGATTCGAGTATTCATAGTCGTATTGTTGCGCTTTGTTCATCCCTAACATCTTTGTTGAGCATATTCCTGTCGTATTGTGTACTTCCCCATCTTTTTTTTTAGTTGGCAGGTGAGCACGGATTTGAGTGCTATGGACCAATGGGGATGATTATAGCAAGGATTATTTAGGAAGAATTTTTAATACAAGAGATGAGAAGACTTTTATTTATTTTGATGTATATAGCATTTGGAGATTTATTTTATTTTCGAGATAGTTAGGTTGTTGTAATTATTTCGATAGATTTGTTGTATTAATTTGAAGATGAGAAATAGTGGTTTCTTGTTTTATTGTGGGATTTAGATGCTCTATACCTTGTTATTTGTGGATTAGTTTAGTTTTATCGATGAGTGGCGCTCCGCTCGCTCTCCCCGGGCGGGGGGTGGGGGGGGGGGGGTGTTACAGAATGGTATCAGAGCTTAGGTATACGACCACCCTCGGGTCTTGGATTTTGGGTCTGTTGCATTTTTGTGGCGCATATTTTTGGAGATTGATTATTTTAGATAATCGTTTCCTGTTAGGCATCTAGATTAGATGTGAGGAATTTATTTTCGGAGACGAAATTATTTTTGGAGATTGTTGGCCTGATTTTTGAGAGTTAGGCATTCGGCGAATTTCGAGGGCGAAATTCCATTGTTAGTGGGGAAGTGTAACAACCCGCGTAACTTTTGGGGTATTTTTCAAAATAAAGAGGAAAAAATTAATTTTGAGATAAAATTATTTTTATTGCTCAAATATGTTGGTTATTATTTTTAAAGGCGAGACTTTCAAACGGTTTCGAAATCGGAGTTAAAACGGATTTTATACGGATTTTTATTTATTTTATCCCTTATAAAAAAATTTGCCGAACTGCCAGTTTTTTGGCACGATCGATCGATCGATGCCTGGGGTCTATCGATCGATCACCCCAGATTTCGTGCGCTGCAATTTGTTAAGAGTTTTAGTTTGTTGCAAAAACTTTTGTTTTCACCTTATTTAAAGGCATCGTGGGCTATTGTTTTGGAGCAACCTATTGGCACAAAAATATTCAGATTGTGTATTTTCTTTTCCTCTCTTTTACTCAAAACAGTACCCTTTAATTTATGCTTTAAACCCTAGGTGTTTAGAGGTGTTCTTGGAGCTGTTTTGAGGTTGTTCTTGGAGGAACTTTTGGTGATCTTTGGAGCAGATTTTTGGTGGTTTTATCTGCGTTTCTGGGCAGATTTATCGTTGGTTTCTCATCGTAGTTTGAGGTATGGGGTTTTACACAATATGCTCCTGAAATCTCGCGAGTGTTTATTCCGTTGAATTCTTGTTAATTGAACTCATATTTTGAATTGTTAAATTCTCGGAAATCTGGAAAAATAATTGTTGGAATTATTTTCATTCATGAGGTATTATTCATGTTGTTTTGAGCACGTTGTCATGAGATTTTAATATGGCACTAATGTTGGGCACCCGCCAAGACTCCTTTTTCGGCTACTTGATAAAGTATGGCGCGGTATGGTGAGGCCTGGTGACTCTGGTTAATGTGTTGTTGAGAAATTTATTGATAAAATGCTATTGAGATTTGCATTATTTGATTCGAGTATTCGTAGTCGTATTGTTGCGCTTTGTTCATCGCTAACATCTTTGTTGAGCGTATTCCTGTCGTATTGTGTACTTCCCCATCGTTTTTTTAGTTGGCAGGTGAGCACGGATTTGAGTGGTATGGACCAATGGGGATGATTTTAGCAAGGATTATTTGGGAAGAATTTTAATACAAGAGATGAGAAGACTTGTATTTATTTTGATGTGTAGAGCATTTGGAGATTTATTTTATTTTCGAGATAGTTAGATTGTTGTAATTATTTCGAGAGATTTGTTGTATTAATTTGAAGATGAGAAATAGTGGTTTCTTGTTTTATTGTGGGATTTAGATGCTCTATACCATGTTATTTGTGGATTAGTTTAGTTTTATCGATGAGTGGCGCTCCGCTCGCTCTCCCTGGGGGGGGCGGGGTGTAACTGAATGGTATCAGAGCTTAGGTATACGACCACCCTCGGGTCTTGGGTTTTGGGTCTGTTGCGTTTTTGTGGCGCATATTTTTGGAGATAGATTATTTTAGATAATCGTTTCGTGTTAGGCATCTAGATTAGATGCAAGGAATTTATTTTCGGAGACGAAATTATTTTTGGAGATTGTTGGCCTGATTTTTGAGAGTTAGGCATTCGGCGAATTTCGAGTGCGAAATTCCATTGTTAGTGGGGAAGTCTAACAACCCGCGTAACTTTTGGGGTATTTTTCAAAATAAAGAGGAAAAAATAAATTTTGAGATAAAATTATTTTTATTGCTCAAATATGTTGGTTATTATTTTTAAAGGCGAGAATTTCAAACGGTTTCGAAATCGGAGTTAAAACGGATTTTATACGGATTTTTATTTATTTTATCCCTTATAAAAATTTTGGCCGAACTGCCAGTTTTTAGGCACGATCGATCGATCGATGCCTGGGGTCGATCAATCGATCACCCCAGATTTTGTGCGCTGCAATCTGTTAAGAGTTTTAGTTTGTTTCAAACACTTCTGTTTTCACCTTATTTAAAGGCATCGTGGGCTAGTGTTTTGGAGCAACCTTTTGGCACAAAAATACTCAGATTGTGTATTTTCTTTTCCTCTCTTTTACTCAAAACAGTACCCTTTAATTTATTATTTAAACCCTAGGTGTTTAGAGGTGTTCTTGGAGCTGTTTTGAGGTTGTTCTTGGAGGAACTTTTGGTGATCTTTGGGCAGATTTTTGGTGGTTTTATCTATGTTTCTGGGCAGATTTATCGTTGGATTCTCATCGTAGTTTGAGGCATGGGGTTTAACACAATATGCTCCTGAAATCTCGCGAGTGTTTATTCCGTTGAATTCTTGTTAATTGAACTCATATTTTGAATTGTTAAATTCTTGGAAATCTGGAAAAAAAATTGTTGGAATTATTTTCATTCATGAGGTATTATTCATGTTGTTTTGAGCACGTTGTCATGAGATTTTAATATGGCACTGATGTTGGGCACCAGCCAAGACTCCTTTTTCGGCTACTTGATAAAGTATGGCGCGGTATGGTGGGGCCTGGTGACTCTGGTTAATATGTTGTTGAGAAATTTATTGATAAAATGATATTGAGATTTGCATTATTTGATTTGAGTATTCGTAGTCGTATTGTTGCGCTTTGTTCATCCCTAACATCTTTGTTGAGCATATTCCTGTCGTATTGTGTACTTCCCCATCTTTTTTTTTAGTTGGCAGGTGAGCACGGATTTGAGTGCTATGGACCAATGGGGATGATTTTAGCAGGGATTATTTGGGAAGAATTTTGAATACAAGATATGAGAAGACTTATATTTATTTTGATGTATAGAGCATTTGGAGATTTATTTTATTTTCGAGATAGTTAGATTGTTGTAATTATTTCGAGAGATTTGTTGTATTAATTTGATAATGAGAAATAGTGGTTTCTTGTTTTATTGTCGGATTTAGATGCTCTATACCTTGTTATTTTTGGATTAGTTTAGTTTTATCGATGAGTGGCGCTCCGCTCGCTCTCCCCGGGCGGGGGGGGGGGGGGGGGTGTTACAGAATGGTATCAGAGCTTAGGTATACGACCACCCTCGGGTCTTGGGTTTTGGGTCTGTTGCGTTTTTGTGGCGCATATTTTTGGAGATAGATTATTTTAGATAATCGTTTCGTGTTAGGCATCTAGATTAGATGTGAGGAATTTATTTTCGGAGACGAAATTATTTTTGGAGATTGTTGGCCTGATTTTTGAGAGTTAGGCGTTTGGCGAATTTCGAAGGCGAAATTCCATTGTTAGTGGGGAAGTGTAACAACCCGCGTAACTTTTGGGGTATTTTTCAAAATAATGAGGAAAAAATAAATTTTGAGGTAAAATTATTTTTATTGCTCAAATATGTTGGTTATTATTTTTAAAGGCGAGAATTTCAAACGGTTTCGAAATTAGAGTTAAAACGGATTTTATACGGATTTTTATTTATTTTATCCCTTATAAAAAAATTTTGCCGAACTGCCAGTTTTTAGGCACGATCGATCGATCGATGCCTGGGGTCGATCGATCGATCACCCCAGATTTCGTGCGCTACAATCTGTTAAGAGTTTTAGTTTGTTTCAAACACTTTTGTTTTCACCTTATTTAAAGGCATCGTGGGCTATTGTTTTTGAGCAACCTTTTGGCACAAAAATACTCAGATTGTGTATTTTCTTTTCCTCTCTTTTACTCAAAACAGTACCCTTTAATTTATGCTTTCAACCCTAGGTGTTTAGAGGTGTCCTTGGAGCTGTTTTGAGGTTGTTCTTGGAGGAACTTTTGGTGATCTTTGGAGCATATTTTTGGTGGTATTATCTGGGTTTCTGGGCAGATTTATCGTTGGTTTCTCATCGTAGTTTGAGGTATGGGGTTTTACACAATATGCTCCTGAAATCTCGCGAGTGTTTATTCTGTTGAATTCTTGTTAATTGAACTCATATTTTGAATTGTTAAATTCTTGGAAATCTGGAAAAATAATTGTTGGAATTATTTTCATTCATGAGGTATTATTCATGTTGTTTTGAGCACGTTGTCATGAGATTTTAATATGGCACTGATGTTGGGCACCCGCTAAGACTCCTTTTTCGGCTACTTGATAAAGTATGGCGCGGTATGGTGAGGCCTGGTGACTCTGGTTAATGTGTTGTTGAGAAATTTATTGATAAAATGCTATTGAGATTTGCATTATTTGATTCGAGTATTCGTAGTCGTATTGTTGCGCTTTGTTCATCGCTAACATCTTTGTTGAGCATATTCCTGTCGTATTGTGTACTTCCCCATCTTTTTTTTAGTTGGCAGGTGAGCACGGATTTGAGTGCTATGGACCAATGGGGATGACTATAGCAAGGATTATTTAGGAAGAATTTTTAATACAAGAGATGAGAAGACTTGTATTTATTTTGATGTATAGAGCATTTGGAGATTTATTTTATTTTCGAGATAGTTAGGTTGTTGTAATTATTTCGATAGATTTGTTGTATTAATTTGAAGATGAGAAATAGTGGTTTCTTGTTTTATTGTGGGATTTAGATGCTCTATACCTTGTTATTTGTGGATTAGTTTAGTTTTATCGATGAGTGGCGCTCCGCTCGCTCTCCCCGGGCGGGGGGGGGGGGGGGGGGTGGGGGGGAGGTGTTACAGAATGGTATCAGAGCTTAGGTATACGACCACCCTCGGGTCTTGGATTTTGGGTCTGTTGCGTTTTTGTGGCGCATATTTTTGGAGATTGATTATTTTAGATAATCGTTTCCTGTTAAGCATCTAGATTAGATGTGAGGAATTTATTTTCGGAGACGAAATTATTTTTGGAGATTGTTGGCCTGATTTTTGAGAGTTAGGCATTCGGCGAATTTCGAGGGCGAAATTCCATTGTTAGTGGGGAAGTGTAACAACCCGCGTAACTTTTGGGGTATTTTTCAAAATAAAGAGGAAAAAACAAATTTTGAGATAAAATTATTTTTATTGCTCAAATATGTTGGTTATTATTTTTAAAGGCGAGACTTTCAAACGGTTTCGAAATCGGAGTTAAAACAGATTTTATATGGATTTTTATTTATTTTATCCCTTATAAAATTTTTTGCCGAACTGCCAGTTTTTTGGCACGATCGATCGATCGATGCCTGGGGTCTATCGATCGATCACCCCAGATTTCGTGCGCTGCAATTTGTTAAGAGTTTTAGTTTATTTCAAAAACTTTTGTTTTCACCTTATTTAAAGGTATCGTGGGCTATTGTTTTGGAGCAACCTTTTGGCACAAAAATACTCAGATTGTGTATTTTCTTTTCCTCTCTTTTACTCAAAACAGTACCCTTTAATTTATGCTTTAAACCCTAGGTGTTTAGAGGTGTTCTTGGAGCTGTTTTGAGGTTGTTCTTGGAGGAACTTTTTGTGATCTTTGGAGCAGATTTTTGGTGGTTTTATCTGCGTTTCTGGGCAGATTTATCGTTGGTTTCTCATCGTAGTTTGAGGTATGGGGTTTTACACAATATGCTCCTGAAATCTCGCGATTGTTTATTCCGTTAAATTCTTGTTAATTGAACTCATATTTTGAATTGTTAAATTCTTGGAAATCTGGAAAAATAATTGTTGGAATTATTTTCATTCATGAGGTATTATTCATGTTGTTTTGAGCACGTTGTCATGAGATTTTAATATGGCACTGATGTTGGGCACCCGCCAAGACTCCTTTTTCGGCTACTTGATAAAGTATGGCGCGGTATGGTGAGGCCTGGTGACTCTGGTTAATGTGTTGTTGAGAAATTTATTGATAAAATGCTATTGAGATTTGCATTATTTGATTCGAGTATTCGTAGTCGTATTGTTGCGCTTTGTTCATCGCTAACATCTTTGTTGAGCATATTCCTGTCGTATTGTGTACTTCCCCATCTTTTTTTTAGTTGGCAGGTGAGCACGGATTTGAGTGGTATGGACCAATGGGGATGATTTTAGCAAGGATTATTTGGGAAGAATTTTTAATACAAGAGATGAGAAGACTTGTATTTATTTTGATGTATAGAGCATTTGGAGATTTATTTTATTTTCGAGATAGTTAGATTGTTGTAATTATTTCGAGAGATTTGTTGTATTAATTTGAAGATGAGAAATAGTGGTTTCTTGTTTTATTGTGGGATTTAGATGCTCTATACCATGTTATTTGTGGATTAGTATAGTTTTATCGATGAGTGGCGCTCCCCTCTCTCTCCCCGGGGGGGCGGGGTGTAACAGAATGGTATCAGAGCTTAGGTATACGACCACCCTCGGGTCTTGGGTTTTGGGTCTGTTGGGTTTTTGTGGCGCATATTTTTGGAGATAGATTATTTTAGATAATCGTTTCGTGTTAGGCATCTAGATTAGATGCGAGGAATTTATTTTCGGAGACGAAATTATTTTTGGAGATTGTTGGCCTGATTTTTGAGAGTTAGGCATTCGGCGAATTTCGAGGGCGAAATTCCATTGTTAGTGGGGAAGTGTAACAACCCGCGTAACTTTTGGGGTATTTTTCAAAATAAAGAGGAAAAAATAAATTTTGAGATAAAATTATTTTTATTGCTCAAATATGTTGGTTATTATTTTTAAAGGCGAGAATTTCAAACGGTTTCGAAATCGGAGTTAAAACGGATTTTATACGGATTTTTATTTATTTTATCCCTTATAAAAATTTTGGCCGAACTGCCAGTTTTTAGGCACGATCGATGCCTGGGGTCGATCGATCGATCACCCCAGATTTTGTGCGCTGCAATCTGTTAAGAGTTTTAGTTTGTTTCAAACACTTCTGTTTTCACCTTATTTAAAGGCATCGTGGGCTATTGTTTTGGAGCAACCTTTTGGCACAAAAATACTCAGATTGTGTATTTTCTTTTCCTCTCTTTTACTCAAAACAGTACCCTTTAATTTGTGCTTTAAACCCTAGGTGTTTTGAGGTGTTCTTGGAGCTGTTTTGAGGTTGTTCTTGGAGGAACTTTTGGTGATCTTTGGAGCAGATTTTGGGTGGTTTTATCGGCGTTTATGGGCAGATTTATCGTTGGTTTCTCATCGTAGTTTGAGGTATGGGGTTTTACACAATATGCTCCTGAAATCTCGCGAGTGTTTATTCCGTTGAATTCTTGTTAATTGAACTCATATTTTGAATTGTTAAATTCTCGGAAATCTGGAAAAATAGTTGTTGGAATTATTTTCATTCATGAGGTATTATTCATGTTGTTTTGAGCACGTTGTCATGAGATTTTAATATGGCACTGATGTTGGGCACCCTCCAAGACTCCTATTTCGGCTACTTGATAGAGTATGGCGCGGTATGGTGAGGCCTGGTGACTCTGGTTAATGTGTTGTTGAGATATTTATTGATAAAATGCTATTGAGATTTGCATTATTTGATTCGAGTATTCGTAGTCGTATTTTTGCGCTTTGTTCATCGCTAACATCTTTGTTGAGCATATTCCTGTCGTATTGTGTACTTCCCCATCTTTTTTTTTAGTTGGCAGGTGAGCACGGATTTGAGTGCTATGGACCAATGGGAATGATTATAGCAAGGATTATTTAGGAAGAATTTTTAATACAAGAGATGAGAAGACTTGTATTTATTTTGATGTATAGAGCATTTGGAGATTTATTTTATTTTCGAGATAGTTAGGTTGTTGTAATTATTTCGATAGATTTGTTGTATTAATTTGAAGATGAGAAATAGTGGTTTCTTGTTTTATTGTGGGATTTAGATGCTCTATACCATGTTATTTGTGGATTAGTTTAGTTTTATCGATGAGTGGCGCTCCGCTCGCTCTCCCCGGGCGGGGGGGGGGGGGGGGGGAGTGTTACAGAATGGTATCAGAGCTTAGGTATACGACCACCCTCGGGTCTTGGATTTTGGGTCTGTTGCGTTTTTGTGGCGCATATTTTTGGAGATTGATTATTTTAGATAATCGTTTCCTGTTAGGCATCTAGATTAGATGTGAGGAATTTATTTTCGGAGACGAAATTATTTTTGGAGATTGTTGGCCTGATTTTTGAGAGTTAGGCATTCGGCAAATTTCGAGGGCGAAATTCCATTGTTAGTGGGGAAGTGTAACAACCCGCGTAACTTTTGGGGTATTTTTCAAAATAAAGAGGAAAAAATAAATTTTGAGATAAAATTATTTTTATTGCTCAAATATGTTGGTTATTATTTTTAAAGGGGAAACTTTCAAACGGTTTCGAAATCGGAGTTAAAACGGATTTTATAAGGATTTTTATTTATTTTATCCCTTATAAAAATTTTTGCCGAACTGCCAGTTTTTTGGCACGATCGATCGATCGATGCTTGGGGTCTATCGATCGATCACCCCAGATTTCGTGCGCTGCAATTTATTAAGAGTTTTAGTTTATTTCAAACACTTTTGTTTTCACCTTATTTAAAGGCATTGTGGGCTATTGTTTTGGAGCAACCTTTTGGCACAAAAATACTCAGATTGTGTATTTTCTTTTCCTCTCTTTTACTCAAAACAGTACCCTTTAATTTATGCTTTAAACCTTAGGTGTTTAGAGGTGTTCTTGGAGCTGTTTTGAGGTTGTTCTTGGAGGAACTTTTGGTGATCTTTGGATCAGATTTTTGGTGGTTTTATCTGCGTTTCTGGGCAGATTTATCGTTGGTTTCTCATCGTAGTTTGAGGTATGGGGTTTTACACAATATGCTCCTGAAATCTCGCGAGTGTTTATTCCGTTGAATTCTTGTTAATTGAACACATATTTTGAATTGTTAAATTCTTGGAAATCTGGAAAAATAATTGTTGGAATTATTTTCATTCATGTGGTATTATTCATGTTGTTTTGAGCACGTTGTCATGAGATTTTAATATGGCACTGATGTTGGGCACCCGCCAAGACTCCTTTTTCGGCTACTTGATAAAGTATGGCGCGGTATGGTGAGGCCTGGTGACTCTGGTTAATGTGTTGTTGAGAAATTTAATAATAAAATGCTATTGAGATTTGCATTATTTGATTCGAGTATTCGTAGTCGTATTGTTGCGCTTTGTTCATCGCTAACATCTTTGTTGAGCATATTCCTGTCGTATTGTGTACTTCCCTATCTTTTTTTTAGTTGGCAGGTGAGCACGGATTTGAGTGGTATGGACCAATGGGGATGATTTTAGCAAGGATTATTTGGGAAGAATTTTTAATACAAGAGATGAGAAGACTTGTATTTATTTTGATGTATAGAGCATTTGGAGATTTATTTTATTTTCGAGATAGTTAGATTGTTGTAATTATTTCGAGAGATTTGTTGAATTAATTTGAAGATGAGAAATAGTGGTTTCTTGTTTTATTGTGGGATTTAGATGCTCTATACCATGTTATTTGTGGATTAGTATAGTTTTATCGATGAGTGGCGCTCCGCTCGCTCTCCCCGGGGGGGCGGGGTGTAACAGAATGGTATCAGAGCTTAGGTATACGACCACCCTCGGGTCTTGGGTTTTGGGTCTGTTGGGTTTTTGTGGCGCATATTTTTGGAGATAGATTATTTTAGATAATCGTTTCGTGTTAGGCATCTAGATTAGATGCGAGGAATTTATTTTCGGAGACGAAATTATTTTTGGAGATTGTTGGCCTGATTTTTGAGAGTTAGGCATTCGGCGAATTTCGAGGGCGAAATTCCATTGTTAGTGGGGAAGTGTAACAACCCGCGTAACTTTTGGGGTATTTTTCAAAATAAAGAGGAAAAAATAAATTTTGAGATAAAATTATTTTTATTGCTCAAATATGTTGGTTATTATTTTTAAAGGCGAGAATTTCAAACGGTTTCGAAATCGGAGTTAAAACGGATTTTATACGGATTTTTATTTATTTTATCCCTTATAAAAAATTTGGCCGAACTGCCAGTTTTTAGGCACGATCGATTGATCGATGCCTGGGGTCGATCGATCGATCACCCCAGATTTTGTGCGCTGCAATCTGTTAAGAGTTTTAGTTTGTTTCAAACACTTCTGTTTTCACCTTATTTAAA
The DNA here is from genome assembly GCA_949130495.1 of Sambucus nigra. Taxonomy (NCBI): domain Eukaryota; kingdom Viridiplantae; phylum Streptophyta; class Magnoliopsida; order Dipsacales; family Adoxaceae; genus Sambucus; species Sambucus nigra. Next base: position 162,738,747 of record OX422213.1, on the reverse strand, counting down.
GGCATCGTGGGCTATTGTTTTGGAGCAACCTTTTGGCACAAAAATACTCAGATTGTGTATTTTCTTTTCCTCTCTTTTACTCAAAACAGTACCCTTTAATTTGTGCTTTAAACCCTAGGTGTTTTGAGGTGTTCTTGGAGCTGTTTTGAGGTTGTTCTTGGAGGAACTTTTGGTGATCTTTGGAGCAGATTTTGGGTGGTTTTATCGGCGTTTATGGGCAGATTTATCGTTGGTTTCTCATCGTAGTTTGAGGTATGGGGTTTTACACAATATGCTCCTGAAATCTCACGAGTGTTTATTCCGTTGAATTCTTGTTAATTGAACTCATATTTTGAATTGTTAAATTCTTGGAAATCTGGAAAAATAATTGTTGGAATTATTTTCATTCATGAGGTATTATTCATGTTGTTTTGAGCACGTTGTCATGAGATTTTAATATGGCACTGATGTTGGGCACCCTCCAAGACTCCTATTTCGGCTACTTGATAGAGTATGGCGCGGTATGGTGAGGCCTGGTGACTCTGGTTAATGTGTTGTTGAGATATTTATTGATAAAATGCTATTGAGATTTGCATTATTTGATTCGAGTATTCGTAGTCGTATTTTTGCGCTTTGTTCATCGCTAACATCTTTGTTGAGCATATTCCTGTCGTATTGTGTACTTCCCCATCTTTTTTTTTAGTTGGCAGGTGAGCACGGATTTGAGTGCTATGGACCAATGGGAATGATTATAGCAAGGATTATTTAGGAAGAATTTTTAATACAAGAGATGAGAAGACTTGTATTTATTTTGATGTATAGAGCATTTGGAGATTTATTTTATTTTCGAGATAGTTAGGTTGTTGTAATTATTTCGATAGATTTGTTGTATTAATTTGAAGATGAGAAATAGTGGTTTCTTGTTTTATTGTGGGATTTAGATGCTCTATACCATGTTATTTGTGGATTAGTTTAGTTTTATCGATGAGTGGCGCTCCGCTCGCTCTCCCCGGGCGGGGGGGGGGGGGGGGGGGGGAGTGTTACAGAATGGTATCAGAGCTTAGGTATACGACCACCCTCGGGTCTTGGATTTTGGGTCTGTTGCGTTTTTGTGGCGCATATTTTTGGAGATTGATTATTTTAGATAATCGTTTCCTGTTAGGCATCTAGATTAGATGTGAGGAATTTATTTTCGGAGACGAAATTATTTTTGGAGATTGTTGGCCTGATTTTTGAGAGTTAGGCATTCGGCAAATTTCGAGGGCGAAATTCCATTGTTAGTGGGGAAGTGTAACAACCCGCGTAACTTTTGGGGTATTTTTCAAAATAAAGAGGAAAAAATAAATTTTGAGATAAAATTATTTTTATTGCTCAAATATGTTGGTTATTATTTTTAAAGGGGAAACTTTCAAACGGTTTCGAAATCGGAGTTAAAACGGATTTTATAAGGATTTTTATTTATTTTATCCCTTATAAAAATTTTTACCGAACTGCCAGTTTTTTGGCACGATCGATCGATCGATGCCTGGGGTCTATCGATCGATCACCCCAGATTTCGTGCGCTGCAATTTATTAAGAGTTTTAGTTTATTTCAAACACTTTTGTTTTCACCTTATTTAAAGGCATCGTGGGCTATTGTTTTGGAGCAACCTTTTGGCACAAAAATACTCAGATTGTGTATTTTCTTTTCCTCTCTTTTACTCAAAACAGTACCCTTTAATTTATGCTTTAAACCTTAGGTGTTTAGAGGTGTTCTTGGAGCTGTTTTGAGGTTGTTCTTGGAGGAACTTTTGGTGATCTTTGGAGCAGATTTTTGGTGGTTTTATCCGCGTTTCTGGGCAGATTTATCGTTGGTTTCTCATCGTAGTTTGAGGTATGGGGTTTTACACAATATGCTCCTGAAATCTCGCGAGTGTTTATTCCGTTGAATTCTTGTTAATTGAACACATATTTTGAATTGTTAAATTCTTGGAAATCTGGAAAAATAATTGTTGGAATTGTTTTCAAGCATGTGGTATTATTCATGTTGTTTTGAGCACGTTGTCATGAGATTTTAATATGGCACTGATGTTGGGCACCCGCCAAGACTCCTTTTTCGGCTACTTGATAAAGTATGGCGCGGTATGGTGAGGCCTGGTGACTCTGGTTAATGTGTTGTTGAGAAATTTAATGATAAAATGCTATTGAGATTTGCATTATTTGATTCGAGTATTCGTAGTCGTATTGTTGCGCTTTGTTCATCGCTAACATCTTTGTTGAGCATATTCCTGTCGTATTGTGTACTTCCCTATCTTTTTTTTAGTTGGCAGGTGAGCACGGATTTGAGTGGTATGGACCAATGGGGATGATTTTAGCAAGGATTATTTGGGAAGAATTTTTAATACAAGAGATGAGAAGACTTGTATTTATTTTGATGTATAGAGCATTTGGAGATTTATTTTATTTTCGAGATAGTTAGATTGCTGTAATTATTTCGAGAGATTTGTTGTAGTAATTTGAAGATTAGAAATAGTGGTTTCTTGTTTTATTGTGGGATTTAGATGCTCTATACCATGTTATTTGTGGATTAGTTTAGTTTTATCGATGAGTGGCGCTCCGCTCGCTCTCCCCGGGGGGGGGGGGGGTGTTACGGAATGGTATCATAGCTTGGGTATACGACCACCCTCGGGTCTTGGGTTTTGGGTCTGTTGCGTTTTTGTGGCGCATATTTTTGGAGATAGATTATTTTAGATAATCGTTTCGTGTTAGGCATCTAGATTAGATGCGAGTAATTTATTTTCGGAGACGAAATTATTTTTGGAGATTGTTGGCCTGATTTTTGAGAGTTAGGCATTCAACGAATTTCGAGGGCGAAATTCCATTGTTAGTGGGGAAGTGTAACAACCCGCGTAACTTTTGGGGTATTTTTCAAAATAAAGAGGAAAAAATAAATTTTGAGATAAAATTATTTTTATTGCTCAAATATGTTGGTTATTATTTTTAAAGGCGAGAATTTCAAACGGTTTTGAAATCGGAGTTAAAACGGATTTTATACGGATTTTTATTTATTTTTTCCCTTATAAAAATTTTGGCCGAACTGCCAGTTTTTAGGCACGATCGATCGATCGATGCCTGGGGTCAATCGATCGATCACCCCAGATTTCGTGCGCTGCAATCTGTTAAGAGTTTTAGTTTGTTTCAAACACTTCTGTTTTCACCTTATTTAAAGGCATCGTGGGCTATTGTTTTGGAGCAACCTTTTGGCACAAAAATACTCAGATTGTGTATTTTCTTTTCCTCCCTTTTAATCAAAACAGTACCCTTTAATTTATGCTTTAAACCCTAGGTGTTTAGAGGTGTTCTTGGAGCTGTTTTGAGGTTGTTCTTGGAGGAACTTTTGGTGATCTTTGGAGCAGATTTTTGGTGGTTTTATCTGCGTTTCTGGGCAGATTTATCGTTGGTTTCTCATCGTAGTTTGAGGTATGGGGTTTTACACAATATGCTCCTGAAATCTCGCGAGTGTTTATTCCGTTGAATTCTTGTTAATTGAACTCATATTTTGAATTTTTAAATTCTCGGAAATCTGGAAAAATAGTTGTTGGAATTATTTTCATTCATGAGGTATTATTCATGTTGTTTTGAGCACGTTGTCATGAGATTTTAATATGGCACTGATGTTGGGCACCCGCCAAGACTCCTATTTTGGCTACTTGATAAAGTATGGCGCGGTATGGTGAGGCCTGGTGACTCTGGTTAATGTGTTGTTGAGAAATTTATTGATAAAATGCTATTGAGATTTGCATTATTTGATTCGAGTATTCGTAGTCGTATTGTTGCGCTTTGTTCATCGCTAACATCTTTGTTGAGCATATTCCTGTCGTATTGTGTACTTCCCCATCTTTTTTTTAGTTGGCAGGTGAGCACGGATTTGAGTGCTATGGACCAATGGGGATGATTTTAGCAAGGATTATTTAGGAAGAGTTTTTAATACAAGAGATGAGAAGACTTGTATTTATTTTGATGTATAGAGCATTTGGAGATTTATTTTATTCTCGAGATCGTTAGATTGTTGTAATTATTTCGATAGATTTGTTGTATTAATTTGAAGATGAGAAATAGTGGTTTCTTATTTTATTGTGGGATTTAGATGCTCTATACCTTGTTATTTGTGGATTAGTTTAGTTTTATCGATGAGTGGCGCTCCGCTCGCTCTCCCCGGGCGGGGGTGGGGGGGGTTACAGAATGGTATCAAAGCTTAGGTATACGACCACCCTCGGGTCTTGGATTTTGGGTCTGTTGCGTTTTTGTGGCGCTTATTTTTGGAGATTGATTATTTTAGATAATCGTTTCCTGTTAGGCATCTAGATTAGATGTGAGGAATTTATTTTCGGAGACGAAATTATTTTTGGAGATTGTTGGCCTGATTTTTGAGAGTTAGGCATTCGGCGAATTTCGAGGGCGAAATTCCATTGTTAGTGGGGAAGTGTAACAACCCGCGTAACTTTTGGGGTATTTTTCAAAATAAAGAGGAAAAAATAAATTTTGAGATAAAATTATTTTTATTGCTCAAGTATGTTGGTTATTATTTTTAAAGGCGAGACTTTCAAACGGTTTCGAAATCGGAGTTAAAACGGATTTTATACAGATTTTTATTTATTTTATCCCTTATAAAAATTTTGGCCGAACTGCCAGTTCTTTGGCACGATCGATCGATTGATGCCTGGGGTCGATCGATCGATCACCCCAGATTTCGTGCGCTGCAATTTGTTAAGAGTTTTAGTTTGTTTCAAACACTTTTGTTTTCACCTTATTTAAAGGCATCGTGGGCTATTGTTTTGGAGCAACCTTTTGGCACGAAAATACTCAGATTGTGTATTTTCTTTTCCTCTCTTTTACTCAAAACAGTACCCTTTAATTTATGCTTTAAACCCTAGGTGTTTAGAGGTGTTCTTGGAGCTGTTTTGAGGTTGTTCTTGGAGGAACTTTTGGTGATCTTTGGAGCAGATTTTTGGTGGTTTTATCTGCGTTTCTGGGCAGATTTATTGTTGGTTTCTCATCATAGTTTGAGGTATGGGGTTTTACACAATATTCTCCTGAAATCTCGCGAGTGTTTATTCCGTTGAATTCTTGTTAATTGAACTCATATTTTGAATTGTTAAATTCTTGGAAATCTGGAAAAATAATTGTTGGAATTATTTTCATTCGTGAGGTATTATTCATGTTGTTTTGAGCACGTTGTCATGAGATTTTAATATGGCACTGATGTTGGGCACCCGCCAAGACTCCTTTTTCGGCTACTTGATAAAGTATGGCGCGGTATGGTGAGGCCTGGTGACTTTGGTTAATGTGTTGTTGAGAAATTTATTGATAAAATGCTATTGAGATTTGCATTATTTGATTCAAGTATTCGTAGTCGTATTTTTGCGCTTTGTTCATCGCTAACATCTTTGTTGAGCATATTCCTGTCGTATTGTGTACTTACCCATCTTTTTTTTAGTTGGCAGGTGAGCACGGATTTGAGTGCTATGGACCAATGGGGATGATTTTAGCAAGGATTGTTTGGGAAGAATTTTTAATACAAGAGATGAGAAGACTTGTATTTATTTTGATGTATAGAGCATTTGGAGATTTATTTTATTTTCGAGATAGTTAGATTGTTGTAATTATTTCGAGAGATTTGTTGTATTAATTTGAAGATGAGAAATAGTGGTTTCTTATTTTATTGTGGGATTTAGATGATCTATACCTTGTTATTTGTGGATTAGTTTAGTTTTATCGATGAGTGGCGCTCCGCTCGCTCTCCCCGGTTGGGCGGGGTGTTACATGTACATCCGATGATTTCTCACTTCTATATTTTAGTGTTTGTTTGTATTCATATATCTTATTTAATAAAATATTTAATACAACTATTTTTCTCAAATTCAGGTCAAGGAGACCATCTTTCCAAAATGGAGCCAGTACCAACGGACAAAGTCGTTCGTATGTTGCCTCGAAAAGACATGATCTGGGACCTGTGAACGTAGGATGCCCTCACTGTGATGTGTTACACTGGATGGCTAAAAGATTGTCAGATTCTTCAATGATGCGACCATTGTTTGGGAAGTGCTGTTTGCAGGGCCAAATTCGTCTACCCCCACTCATTGAACCACCTGCTGAAATTAAGCTTTTATTTGATGGTGATAATGACTGTTCAAAGTCCTTTCATACTTATGGATGATCAGGTAATTAGGGGCAGGGGTTCATTGAGTTTCACGATTCATGGAGAGTTTCGTCATCGCACCGGATCCTTAATACCAGATGTTGAGCTGGAACATCAGGCTGATTATGCTCAGTTGTGCATATGCGATCCAGGTGTGGCTTTGGATATCCGCCATACTAGAAATCCACATTTGAGGAGGGACGTTCTAAGTACAGTTCAAGGGTCTTTGTTGGTGAATAATGCTTTCACGTCGAAATATGGCGAGGCTTTTTTTATTTTGGAAAGGTCAAATAGGATGGGTTAGAACTTACCTGCTTATCTACACTACAATTCTTCAATGGATCGTCGCACATATAATTTGCCATCCGCTGATGAGATTACCGTTATTTTATCGGGTGATGTCTCTAATGTCAGCGGCATGCGTGACATAATAGTTTGTCTCAAGGAGGGTAGCAGTTAATGCAGATTAACGAGTGCCATCCAGCATATTTACCATTGCACTACATCTTATTATTTCCTCATGGTGAACTTGGGTGGCACCCTGACATGAAGCTGTGGGATGTGGAACGTTGTACAGAAAAGGAAGCACGTTTGACTCAAATGAATTATTTTGGTTATCGAATGTTTCAACATCACTCAGAGTACTCCATGATACACAGAGGGGGAAAATTGTTCCAAGAGTTCATCGTCGATGGTTGGTCTTCTACTAAGCAAAACCATTTGAAGTACCACTGACTAAATAAAGGAAAACTTCGTGCGGAGTTATACAAAGATCTCACTGATGGTATGTCTAGCGGGTTACAACCGGCTCAGATTAACAAAAGAATGATTTTGACATCTTCTTTTACCGGGAGTGTAAGAAATATGTTTGAAATTTATCAAGATTTTATGGCAATTAAGCATTTCAATCATCACCCGGATGTTTTTCTCACGATGACTGCAAACCCTAAATGGCCAGAGATCACAAAGGAACTCCTGTCTTTTCAAAATTCTTTCCTTCATCTAGACTTGGTGGCAATTGTGTTTGAACTCAAGAGGAAGGGAGATTGAGAACAATCATATATTTGGCAAAAAAGTGGCACATGTCTTCACGATTGAATTTCAAAAGCGAGGTTTACCTTGCATGAAAGCTTTAATTTTTCTTGATGGTCCTGACAAAATTTAAACACCTGCACAAGTTGATAAGATTATTTCTGCAGAGTTTCATGACAGGGATGAAAATCCAGCCCCTTTTTAAACAATTTTGGGTTGTATAGTCCATGGAACTTACGACTTACAGTCTCCTAACGCTCCGTGCATGGAAAATGGTAAATGCACAAAGAAATATCCTATGGATTTCTCACACTGACCACTATGGATAACGATGGGTATCCAATTTATCATCGTAGAAATGATTGTTGTGTCTATACTATGACAAATGGAAAACATGTTGATAATCGAGATGTTGTGTCGTATAATCCTCATCTTTCCAGTATGTTCAATTGCCACATTAATGTTGAAGTTTGTGCATGGTTGAGATGCATCAACTACATTAGTAAGTATATCTATAAGGGACATGATCGCACTACAATGGTATTGGGAGGTGGTGATGAAATCCAACAGTACTTGGATGCTAGGTGATTAAGGGTGAAAATTAGCGTGTGTCAAACGCTGATCGTTGTTTTCTATTCACCGCCATAATACAAAAACCTAAACTATGACTACAGTATTTTAAGGGAGTATAGCGGCTAGTCCGGGTATCGAATCCACAAAGACGAGTTGCTAGAATTTAAATGGTTTATTACTTCTCAATAAAAGTGTAAAAGATATTTTTCTAACTAAAAAGAAATAAAAGATAAACTAGGCATGAGTGTATTTAAACTAAAATTAACAAAGCGAATAAAAAATATAGGATGCGAGTTAACACGTATAAATGGTTACATGGGACTGCAAATTATTAGTATTGCATCTCGTTTCGTCAATTAATTAAATTAAGAGTTGTCATACCCCTAAATTCGCATAAAAGACTAATAAGATTTTAGCGTCAACAAATACGACGGAAATTACGCACGCAATGTCGTAAACACGGCGCATACATGATATACACCGTTAAATTTTCTAGGCGTAAAAACTAGGACAACGCACTCGAAATAAATACGTAAATCTCCATCACCAAAGCGAAGTAACAAATCAACCCTACGTGAGTTCCATTAATCGCACCCGAATTTAAATTAGCCCCTACACATATTAAATGACATAAATAAATTAACTAATTAATTAACGCACACCACTAATTAATTTAGCAACTAAAATTATCTAGTCATGAAAATTAATTAAGCATGGAAAATAAAGCAAATACAACTTAAAGGAGATAATGAATAGTAGCACTTACATTAATGGTGGAAAATGAGGAGAGGGGTTATCTCTAACAAAAAATATCCAAATATAACAATCCCTAGGTTCTAAGAGAGAAAAGAACTAAAAATCTAATTTATTACATGATATTTTCTAAATATGAGATATTTCTTCTATTTATACTAAGTTACAAAAAGAAATAAACGAAAAGGAAAAAGAAATAGAAAATGGGGATAAGTTACATTTTAAAGGATAGAAGAAAAAGGAAAAAGAAAATAAAAAATAGAAAATGTGGCAACAGATATTTCGAGCAAAAACAGAGGACCGGTCGATCGGGGGTGGTGACCGGTCGACCGCATCAAAAGGGAGGACTGCACTGTCAACCTTCCACGGCAAAAATCCAATCATCGGTCAACCGCCGGATCATGGCCGGTCGACCACGCACAGTAGCTCCAACCACGCAATACCATCCATGGCCAAAAATGGCCAAAACCTATTCCAACACCAAAGACCCACAATTGCTATAGAAATTGCCCGCATGGGAACTCAAATCAAGACCCACCCATGCCATCAATGGGAGCCAACCGACCTATATGCGCGTGTGGACAATAATCAAGCTCCAATTTTGGAAAAAAGTCCCGAATTTCGAATGAACCCAAAACCCGAGCAAAACCCGAGCCTAGGGCCAAATCGCCATCTTTATTTGCTGAAAAAAACGTTTTAGGGACATGGATGGAATTAATGGATTTGTTATTAAAGAAGAAAAGGGACATGGATGTAATTAATAAAATTGTTAATGAATCTTTTATAATTCTTTTCGATTAAAGGTCCGTGTTTCCTTCGTTCGGACTCCGATTCGCGCACCGTTCATGGCCACGCGAATCTTGGCCCAAGGGATACAACTTCCGTGAATACTTTGGGTAAAAATTCCAAAGTGTGAAATTACAAAAATGCCCCTGAACGTGCGAATCGCGACGAAACTTAATCGAAACGTGCCCAAACTTCATACTAAGCACTTTAACACCTACAAAATCTCAATTATACCTCAAATAATATTTTAGCATATAAAACAGAGACTGTCTGATTAACGAGCATAATTATAGGCATTAAAGTACCCCAGGGGGCTAAAATGCATAAGTTTCGAGGGTATATATGTGCAATATTCGATAGAACCACACCCCCTAACTTACACATTGTTAGTCCCTAGTAATGAAATTCAACGCAAGAAGAACTATAAGAAAATCACAACATGTATATAAGCATCAAAATATAAATGCCACTTTCGTAGGGAACACGATTGCATTTAACATATGCAATAAGACGTTAAACCCCTAGGTTACCCTAGTGGACTAGTGTCGTCTCGTGAGGGTTTTCAGGGATGATACCCACAAATATCATATAGTTTCCTCAAAATATTCTCAATCAACATGCGACAAGCCCAACAATAATGAAAAAGATTTCATATGCATTATTAGCAAAGTGAATGAATTTACACAAAAGTTTGAATCATTAACATTATAGAATGCACCTCATAGAATTGAAACCTTAAAATGTGGGAGGGGAGTGAGCACATGAAAAGTTTGATTTGGCAAAAACTTAAATAAATCGGATACTAAAAGTTAAAGCAAGCATATATTCAATCCTCACGGGCATTACGCTCATCAAGCGAATTCACTCGAAACAGGGAGGTAACACACGGAACATACGGGCATAAAGAGTAAATGTAAATGAAAACTAGGCTGTACACATGTCACAAATGAATAACGCTATATATAAACTGAAAAATGTAATCTCAATGAACGGATACCGCGCATTAAAGGAGGCGAAATACATTTTCACAGATTATCAAAACTATTTAAACCTTTGAATTACATCAACCTAAGATCTCATAGGACTTGTATAGGGTTATAATGTAGGCTAGGCAAGAGTACGAAATGAGGGAATGTATGTATGGATTCAAAGTGTTCGGAATGAAAACTCTGGATAATGGGAAAATGCGGGTAATATCAAAATTAGAAAACAAGCTCCAAAAAGGCATTAGATATATCATCGGGGATAGTAATCAAAGCTTATTGAACTATATACAACATTTGCAAACTTCTCTTTCTTTTTCTTTTCTTCTTTTTCTCATTTTCTCTTTTGTTTTCTTTTGTTTTTTGCTTTCTTTTTTTCTTCACTTTTTTCACTACTTTCTTTTCTTTACTTGTCAAACTCTCATATGCCTAAATTGCAACTGGCATCATAACAACATCATTCAATCCCAAGTAACATTCCAAATAAAGGTATGGAAAGTGTATGTATGGTTTATAACTCCAATTTAGAGTTGGTTATGGGATTGGGGTTATAAAACGAAAGGCTATATTTAGGCTTAAAGGGGTTAACGAGGGTAAACATATAAGGGTGAGGTCAAGGCTAATATGGGTGATATAACAAAGAGGGCCTATGATCATTTCCAAAAGTTTACGCAATTCTCGAATCAAAACAATATATGAAAATCATTCTCAAGTAAAACATTTCAAGTATGAACTCAATTAATGAATGGTCAATGAAAGAATAGTGAGATTACCGACGAATTCAACATTTTCAATGAGAAAAGAATAGTGTATACACTCACAAATGACGAAAGGTACAAAGCTTACTTGGTGTAAGTATATACAATGAAACAAAAGAATACCGAGTTATAAAAATCTTAAACCAAATCAATAGAACAATAAAAGTGCATGTGCTCATGGGATTAAAGTTTAATTCATGAAGTTATTCATAATATCAATGATTTAGGACTAAAGTCTAATAACTTCTAAAATCGAGAATATGCATCATTGAGTTGTCAATTGGATCGGGCAATTATTAAAATTTATCATCGGAAACAAAGGCAAAATGCCCCAAAAAGGAGAAAAAAGAAAGAAAATCTTTTTGAAATTTTTGAATTTTTCTAAGAAAATCATACTAAGTAACTGACATGTGAGCAAAAACATGGACTAAAATAAGAAATGGATAGAATATCCCACACCCCCTAACTTAAAACTTGACATTGTCCTCAATGTAAATTAAGAACCAAGTCAAAAAGAGGAAAAGAGCGATATTTACCCAAAAGTGAAGCGATCCCCATAAGAACAAGTCCAAAGAATCTACAAAACAAGTTAGTATCGAGCATAGCAAAAATAAATAATGAAAAGTTAACTAATTACACTAGACTAAATTAAAAAGGAAAGAAAAAAAATAACGAAAGAAAGCTAACTATATACAACCTACTATTTAGACCTCACTCTAACTATACACTAGAAGTCTAAATAGCTGAGGCTCCACTGAAAAAATGATTTGAATTTGGAGGATAATCGGTGTACCCTCACATACAAGCATGCCTTCCGAAAAATATGAATTCCGTTTGAACAACGGAAGGCATGTGTTAGGCGAAAGAAATGAACCATCGCCAATTAAAAGTTTTGGAGGGACGATGGGGGGTTTGGATTGAACGGGTGACAAAAACATGTGTGGACCGAGAAAAGCCGAATATCCTACCAATGATTTTGAAATTGGAATGGGAGGTGGCGCACACGAAGTCACAAATGCGATCGTGGAAGGCGACTCGAGGAGGTACTCCTCATCGGCGATAGGGTTTAAAACATTACAGTTTGAAACCGAATCATCGGGTACTTGTTCCGGTGGGATAATAGAGAATGAAAATGGGGATAAATGAAATTCAAACTCATGAGATGAATCATCATCGCATGAAGTTTGAGTTTCGAATGAAATAATATCATTTTCAATGAAATGTTCTTCTTTGGGGGCCAAAGAAGAAATCATTTCATTGCAAATAGATATTACGTCATTTTTATCCTCGCTTTCAATATCTATTACGCGATGGGAAAATTCTAGAATGGTTTGTTCCAAAGTAGGCACAAGCACCTCATTTGGTTCAAAACATTCCTCGACTTCGAAAGTCTTGGAAGCAAAATCGTCGTCGGACTCAAATAATAAATCCAACTCATGTTCCCACAAATAATTTTCTTCCCGATAATGATTTTCAAGTTTCTCATTCTCATACATATGCAAACGCTCACCGAATGTCATGGGCCGAGGTGCAGATGCATGAAAATGGGAACTTTGAAAGTTACTGTCAGACTTAAACGAAAACTCATTATTATAGAAATTTTGAAAACTATTCGAATTCGTTTCAAAACTCCTATTATATGGAGGTAAAGGCCCAAAATCATTGTCATCATCATCAAAATTCCAATAACCTAAGTTTTGACTTTCGTTATACTCGCCCAAAGTCATATTTGAATTTGTTTTACTTTGGGATGCTAAGTATTCACCGAAAGTCATAGGCCTAGAATTTTGATAATTATAACAAGGATTACCGAAAGAATTGGAATAAGACATGCTTACCCCAAAAATGGATCGAATGGCGGATTCCACAAAATAAGTGCGCGCGGAAAGAATTCGAGCGTTTCTAAGTGCTCAAATGTGGAAGTCCTGCAAAATATTAGCAAATAATATAAATAGAAAGAAAATACTATGAAGTACTAAATCAAATAAAGTCTAAAACAAACTCATCCCCGGCAACGGCGCCATTTTGATTAAGGGTGAAAAGTAGCATGTGTTAAACGCTGATTGTTGTTTTCTATTCACCGCCTTAATACAAAAACCTAAACTATGACTACACTCTTTTAAGGGAGTATCACGGCTAGTCCGGGTATTGAATCCACAAAGACGAGTTGCTAGAATTTAAATGGTTTATTACTTCTCAATAAAAGTCTAAAACATATTTTTCTAAATAAAAAGAAATAAAAGATAAACTAGGCATGAGTGTATTTGAACTAAAATTAACAAAGAGAATAAAAATTATAGGATGCGACTAATATCCCTCAAATTGAGTTAACGCGTATAAATGGTTACATGGGACTGCGAATTATTAGGATTGCATCTCGTTTCGTCAATTAATTAAATTAAGAGTTATCACACCCCTAAATTCGCATAAAAGACTAATAAGATTTTGGCGTCAATAGATACCCCGGAAATTACACACGCAAGGTCATAAACATGGCGCATACATGATATACACTGTTAAATTTCCTAGGCGTAAAAACTAGGACAACGCACTCGAAATAAATACGTAAATCTCCATCACCAAAGCGAAGCAACAAATCAACCCTACGTGAGTTCCATTAATCGCACCCTAATTTAAATTAGCCCCTACACATATTAAATGACATAAATAAATTAACTAATTAATTAAAGCACACCACTAATTAATTTAGCAACTAAAATTATCTAGGCATGAAAATTAATTAAGCATGGAAAATAAAGCAAATACAACTTAAAGGAAATAATGAATAGTAACACTTACATTAATGGTGGAAAATGAGGAGAGGGGTTATCTCCAACAAAAAAATACCCAAACATACCAATCCCTAGGTTCTAAGAGAGAAGATAACTAAAAATCTAATTTATTACATGATATTTTCTAAAAATGAGATATGTCTTCTATTTATACTAAGTTACAAAAAGAAATAAAAGAAAAGGAAAAAGAAATAGAAAATGGGGATAAGTTACATTTTAAAGGATAAAAGAAAAAGGAAAAAGAAAATAAAAATTAGAAAAAGTGGCAACAGATATTTCGAGCAAAAACAGAGGACTGGTCGACCGGGGGTGGTGACCGATCAACCGCGTCAAAAGGGAGGACTGCATTATCAACCTTCCACGGCAAAAATCTAATCAGCGGTCAACCGCCGGATCATGGCCGGTCGACCGCGCACAGCAGCTCCAGCCATGCAGCACCTTCCATGGCCAAAAATGGCCAAAACCCATTCCAACACCAAAGACCCACAATTGCTATAGAAATCGCCTACCTGCGAACTCAAATCAAGACCCACCCATGACATCAATGGCCAAAACCGAGTCCACACATGTCCAACCTCTATGAAAATGTCAAAACCCACCATTAACGGCCAAAGCTTGGAAATGCCCAAAATGGGTATTCCAAGAACCCGTGAACTCGAGCCAACCGACCTATATGCGCGTGTGGACAATAATCAAGCTCCAATTTGGGACAAAAGTCCCGAATTTCGAACGAACCAAAAACCCGAGCAAAACTCGAGCCTAGGGCCAAATCGCCATCTTCATTTGATGAAAAAAACGTTTTAGGGACATGGATGGAATTAATGAATTTGTTATTAAAGAAGAAAAGGGACATGGATGCAATTAATAAAATTGTTAATGAATCTTTTATAATTCTTTTCGATTAAAGGTCCGCGTTTCCTTCGTTCGGACTTCGATTCGTGCACCGTTTGCGGCTACGCGGATCTTGGCCCGAGGGCTACAAATTCCGTGAATACTTCGGGCAAAAATCTTAAAGTGTGAAATTACAAAAAGGCCCCTAAACGTGTGAATCGTGACGAAACTTAATCGAAACGTGTCCAAACTTCATACTAAGCACTTTAACACCTATAAAAGCTTAATTATACCTCAAATAATATTTTATCATATAAAACGGAGGTTGTCTGATTAACGAGCATAATTATAGGCATTAAAGTACGCGAGGGGGCTAAAATGCATAAGTTTCGAGGGTATATATGTGCAATATTCGATACGAATCACTAGGTACATTGGCTCCCCCGAGGAAGCTTGGAGAATATTGGGTAATCTAATGCATGCAAAAAAAACCATCTGTTACCCAATTGGAACTTCATCTCCCTAGAATGCATCATGTTGTGTTCAATCTAGATGAGTCGATAGATGAAATAGTGCGTCGAGATTCGACTCAACAATCTTTTTTTATGACATACTTTGAATATTGTGCATCGAATGAATCCGCCCATGCTTTAACTTATCAAGAGTTTCCCCAACACTTTGTGATGTCCCTATATAGAGCACACCTAGGGTTTGCTTTTGGTGCTTTAGCTATATAGGACTTCATCTAGTTGGACTTGAATTTTGACAAGATATCTTTGTAATTTAGTATTGCGTGTCCCCATATAGACTCCAAGCTCTCCTTGTCCATCTACAACAAATGAGCACTCAATTCAGACCGCCTCTCAGAAAAGGTAATTTTCAGTTTCTATGGCTCATAATAATTTTAGTCACGTAAGACACGACACCATGTTACATTTGCATTTTTATCATATCTTATGATTATGTTTTGTTTCGTCATAATAAAATTCTTTTTGAGTTCAAAAATTTTATTTGAAATTTTTATATGAAAAATATTTCTTAGAAAATATGTTTTGACAATAAATATTTTTTTAATAAAAGTTGCATAATATTTTTTTGAAGTTAAAAATAATTTTTTTTCTTCATTTTCATTTTGCGTGTAACTGGTATGTTGGCATGTTATACAGTATATATATATGTTTTATACTATTTATTATATGTGTGTATAATAGTTCCTATGCCTTATATGTGTTTTAATGCTTTTATATGCTAAAAGGTTTTGACCCATGCTTTAGGCCTGAACGAATTGACCTGCTAGTGTTGATCTTTCTATGGCTTTAATTGATGGAGTGTTCTCTTTATTATACATATATATGCATGTTGGCATGTATGTATGCTATAATTTTTATATTATATATATCTATGTTTATATGACTACACCATGCGCCAAAGTGTGTACATTGTGCCTTGCCGATTTGACCCCCCGCTCTGATGAACTGTTGGCATGTAAGCTACTACAGCCTTAACTGTTGGTGTGCTCAGTTGTTAAAACAGTTGTCCTTTGTTTCAGAAGCTGAGATAAGACCGCCCCTAGTTTGGTTGAACATCTGTCCACGATTTTCTTGTTAAACCAACTAACGACATCGTCCGGATTTTAATTAAAACCGCTCACAGTTTATCTTTTAAAAACAAAGTTGTCTTCGTTTTTAAACGACGTCACTCGGTTTTACCTTTTGTAAACGACGCCGTGTATTTATTATTGTTACAACGGTAACACCTTTTTACAGCTGGCTTCAACTTCCTTTACCAGAGTTATATCGCCCACGGTTTCGCTTAAAACCGAAAATGGTTTTTAGTTTATTAAAAACGACGCCGCGTGGCTTCATTTATAACGGTAATATTTTGTAGCATTTTTGCTACGCAATGTTTGTTACAACTGGCTTTTGCAATCTGATTAAAACGACTGTGTTTTATATAACTATCTGATTCTTGCTCTGTTAGTGTGTTACAGCTTGCACAACACGTGTCACATTTTTAACACATCACTTTGTGTTTCTTTGTGAACCCTCAGATTATATTTTATCTACGGTTGTGTGTATTTCTTTGGTAATCCATGTGATTCCTTTTTACACCAATCTGCACACACTTGTGCACTCTATAAATAAAACCCTTTGTGTATCATTTTTATAGAGCTGAGAAAATAATTTTTGTAGTTAAACTCTGTCAAAAATTTTTAGAGAGAGAGAGAGATTAAACCAAATTATTATTGTGTCATCTTCAAGTACTGATTTCTGTCAAAACTAAAATGAAGATTGGACTTCTCTCTTTGTAAATCTGCACTTACGAATTTTCAAGAGTACATTTTTTTGTAAGTGAGTTCTCTGCATTCTGTGTCTAATATTTAGATCAATCTTTAGATCTAATATTTGTACACAACACACACTATTCACGAAATTATTTTTGTGTGAATATTCTGCTTGTGATTTATTTGTGAGATCTTGAATGTTTTTAAACACTTTGTTTTAAAACAGATTTTTCAGAAAATATTTTGGTAATATTCAGATTTGCACTGTTTGAGGTTTAGAAAGTTAAACCTAAGATTTCTGAGATCTGATTTGTGAAAACTTAAAATCTGAACTGAATATTATTCTTTTGTGTGCTTAAGACTGTTTTGATTTAATCTGAAATATTTGTGAAAATAGTCTTGATAAGATTTTAGATTAAAATCTGATTTAATCTAATATTTGTTTTCTGAAAAACAAGACTGGGAATATTTGACTGTCTCTGAATTTATTGAATATATTTGAAGTCATTATTCGGTGAACATGATTACTTGATTGTTTAAGTGATATTCAGAAATTGTTTCATCTCATATCACTCACATATAATCACTCACTTTGTATTCACGTAGACACATGTTTGTGTATATCTGAACAAGTCTAGTGTTCGAGATTTAAAGAAAGAGAAAAGAAAGCTTTTCAAAAGTGTATTCAAAGTCAAGATGACTTGATTTGAATAACATAAGACTTGCAAAGATATAGGTGATATAGTATGTTGCATCACACACTGTCACTTCACTAGAAAATAAATAATAGGCACTGAGCCAACCTGCGCTTAAAGAAGTTAGAGGGGAGGCTGAGAAGTGAAGAACACAAAAACAAGCAAGAACAGTTAAAGAGAGAACAGAATAAGCAACCAGGCTAGAGACTTGGTCGAGTGGGGTAATAGCTAGATCTTTCTTCTTTATTTTTTATGTTTGTTGTTTGTAAATCGTTCCTGTTGATTTATTGTTTTAGTGGAAGTAGATTAGGTAACTCCTGGAGGAGTTCGTTGTTTTTCCCGGGGAAGGGTTTTTGCGACGTAAAATAAATACTGTGTGCTGTATATTTTTGTTTATCACCTCGCAAGAGAAAGTAGGATTAACTAAATAGAAACTCGCCTAAAATTGAATTAGTTTTGGACTAATAATTAACTTTGAAAATCAAAATCATTTTCATAAAAGTTAATCAAATTAAGTAAAAGTTTAATTTGGTCCCCTTTGCATCATTCATATAAACTCGTAGGTTTAAGGTGTTCACTCAACAATAAGTTTACTTCCGTATATAAAGTCTTTACGCATCGCCCTAGTTGCCCGGGGTTCCCACAATTTGTTTGGCATAAAGTAATAAAGACTTGGACTCCAAGGTCACCTACATCACTTTTTGTAATTGGTAGAATGTACTTTGCGAGCCCAAATTCTGGAGAAAAGTTATATTTATGTTTACTTCTAACAGTTGTAAAAGGTCCGCATTCATTTGAGTTCTTGCGGACGGTAAACAATGTCTTACACGATTCTTTCAAGTCCGCATGTGTTGCATTGGTGCTTTTAGAAGATGATGATGAATGGGTACAATGTTTGCAAGAGGCATCGGTTATGCAGACAGGCTGTCAACTTCGACGTCTTTTTAATGTTATTCTAACCCAATGCTCTCCGTTAGATCCAGCTTTATTATGGGAGAAGTTCGCATTGCGCATATGTGATGACTTTGCTCACAAGTTGCGTACCTCATTTGGAGTTGCATCTCCAACAAATTCTGAAATCAACGACTATGGATTGTATCTTCTGAACGACTTGATCCACACTACACCAAATCTTCCGAATTGTCACGGTCATTGACCTTGACAAGTTGGACTTGTCAAGGTCAATGATCGTGACAATTCACTACACCAAATATGCACTATTGTCACGGTCATTGACCTTGACAAGTTGGACTTGTCAAGGTCAATGACCGTGACAATTCGGGGCGAGATAACTTTTTTTGTCATGGACGTGTCATGGTCATTGACTGTGACAAGTTCGTTAGAATTGTCACGGTCGTGTCACGGGTTATGACCGTGACAAGTTTAGTCACGGTTATTAACCGTGACAAAGTCTTGACCCTTTTTAAAAAAATTGTCACGGTTATTGACTGTGACAATTCTAGGCAGAATTTAAAAAAAATCTGCTGGGGAGTATGGCCATTGCCACTTCCCAGCAGTATATTTGTACCTGCTATAGCAACATTGTACCTGTTCAAACATCATATATCCAAACAAACTAAAGATAATGCAAATATATATTCAAAATAGAAACAATATACATGACGATATAATCCAAATATAATTAAAATGTACCAACTTAAAAATAATGTCACTACATGTCTGGGGTAAATGTGAGGAGGTGAGTAGGCCACACGATATACGAATTGACACACCCACTAATATACATCGTGCCGCATTGTTCGCGCAACCACAATAGGGAGTTCTCCTTCCCGGGTATCACATGCATGATGAGCACTTTGGACTTGATCTCTTGAAGCGCACGTCCATGAGCTATTCCACCCTAGACGATATTCGGGTCCCTCAACCCCCGCCCTATCCGCTGGCCATCAAATACGTCCAATATGACAAGCTCGGACAACCAATTGTCGACATCGGTCTGGAGAAGGGAGCCAAATGAGGAAGTGGATCATCGAAGTACGCACGTGTCGGTGATGAAGCAGCGAGGTCCACATCCTCGTCATCCTGCGCCTCGTTCTCCCGCACCTCCTCCTCCTCCACCGCCTTCTCCTTCCCTTTCCCCTTTCGGTCTCCGCTCAACGTACGCTTCATGAATGAGTAAATATCTTGGACCGCCGCCTCAAAATGGTACAGCTTTGCGTCATGTGAATCCACCGTTCGAGCCAACCTAGTGTTGCTCGTCTCCAATCCGATGATCCTAGATTTGGCCACCCGCGAGCTCACCCCCCTTGTCCTCCGCATGCGATCAGAGCCAAGCACTTGGCTGAGTGCGTCTATGTGTAAACGCAGTTTTGTCCCAATTAAAATATATATAATTCCCTTTTATGTAAATCGATGCGGAAGCGTTATGATGGTTCAACTTTCAAACACAACAACAAGTTTTAATTAATCTCAAAACAAATTAAAGCAACATAATTCAAGTCCTAGAATTTGCCTAAGTCATGATTACCAAAATATATCCAAAGTTAGGCGAAACCAAATTAATGCAAGAGACTTGAATAAACCAATTTTACCCAATATTTAATTTAAGTCCCAAATTAAATGAGTGTGATAATTAAACCAAATTTTATCTTGAAATTATCCTAAGCATGTGTTCTAAATTATTGTGCAAGATAAAATAAACAATGTCACACTACACCGCGATGTACGAGGAAAAACCCACTAACGGGAAAAAACCTCGGGACGGCCCTAGCCTCAAATCCACTAACAACGGTATTACAAAATACAAGACAAAAGACTTACTTCCTAGACTCGATCCCTCTCAAGCCGTGATGCTCCTTCTTGTATCAACCTCCAATTAGCGGATAACCAACGGAGCTCCACCGTGGTCTCGGAATACACCGATGGGACAATTAGGCACACCGTCACCCAAACATGGAGCCTTTCTCCTTGTGGGTAGAATCTCAACAAAAGTCTTCTTTGTGATGGGGTGTAGAAGAAAACCCGAAACGTCTCTTGAATGCGGTAGAGAAAACCGGTGCCAAATAACTCCAAGCAATTGATATTTATATATGGAACTTGGAATAAACAACAATGGGTGTAAACTAAGTGTTTAAAGATTTTTTCTTTAAGTTGAAGAACACTTAAAACATGAACATTTTCCTTTTTGGAATGATCTCTCAAACTCTCTCTAGGAGATGTATTAGGATGGAAAAGTTAGAAGGAAAAATGTGATTCCCGTCCCTCATAAGGCTGGAAAAAGTTGGTTAAAAAACAAGTGGGGATCATGGGAAAAAACTGCCAAAAAACTGCTCAAAACTGTTCCCGCCTGGCATTCTCGTTCGAACGACTTTGACTGTCGTTCGAACGAGGTTTCTAACGAGTGACCAGCCTGGGCTCGTTAGAACCTCGTTAGATATCTCGTTAGAACGAGAAAGTCGTTCGAACGACTTATCTAACGACTGACCAGTTAGGTTAGAAAGCAGTCTCGTTCGAACGAAGTTTGGTTCGAACGAAAAATCTCGTTCGAACGAAATTTCGAACGAGTTTCAGAAATTTTTGATAAATTCTATTTTGGCCCAGAAACATTTATATATATTAATATAAAGTTCTTTTTAAATTATTTTTGAAATAAACAAGGCTTTTATTAAACCTAACACCCAAATAAACATTGTTCCAAGTTCCTATATAAATATAAATACATTCATACCTTGGGAGCATGGAACCTAAGTTGATGACGTACAAACGAGGCACATAAACTACGGCATGTTGATGATGCTTTATACTCTTTGCCGCTACGTCTTCAACAAACACTTCATAGGTCTTGAATATTACAATTAAATAAAATCCTATGAATAAATGTTTTTGTCCGGAATTGAGCCAAAACTATATATGGACTCAATTGGAAATTTGTGTCCTTACAAATCTCCCCCTTTGGCTATTCCGGGACAAAAACCAAACAAAAAATCCTAAAGGGCCGTCAAGCTCTACTAGAATCAAAACATAACCCACCCAATCTTGACTCAACCCAAGGATTAAACTCTTTGCCATGGAAAGATGCCGCTTTAGAATAATAATTTCTGCACACTTAAGCAAACTCATCAAATGCATAGGGAATATCACAATATAAATGCAATTAAATAATTACTTCCCCTAAAATAATTCTCCCTTTACACACATGACCTACTTAGACACATGACCTACTTAGAAAGACGTCTCCCCCTAAGATAAATCTCCCCCAAACTAAGATACAATAATAACAGGATTAGATACCATTTCTCCCCCTATCATCATTCTCCCCCTTTTTGTTCGGGAATAGGCAAAGGATAAAGAACTAATAAACAGCATGTGAAAGCTTAAAGTGATAAGACATGAAAGCATATGGGCAATAAAAGCAGGGCAAAGACAAACAAATATCATATCTATATATACTATAAATATACAAATAAGTACGTTGCATATATAGGTAGATATAAACACACACATGACACAAAATACAATAAGTTTGCACACTCGTATGGCAAAAATGTGTCATATGGAAACGGAAGTGTAGGGGTGTGAACTAGAAACAATTAAATTTAGACCCAAACACTTAAGAATCGTTCACGGAGTTCTCATTTGATTGTAAACTTCATCACAGTTAGATATAACCTCATGTGACAATATAAAGATTGAACTCAATGAACAAACATACACAATGCATACAAGCCTAGCATGATGATGATTCTACAAACCAAATAGAGTCATGACATTAACGACAACTAGGATAAACGGACATTGTGCAAACCGTTGATATACCATCCAATTCTCCCTCAATGAGCATATATATTCTTTTATTTTTGAATGAATATATCAAACAAACATAGGCCTTGGCAATTGTTGACTTTTTAATGCCAAAATACAGTTTTTAGGCCTTTGGATCACGTATTTCTTTTAGATCCAATCAACGGTGGCTTACTATTCGCAAAGGATCACTTAGTCCTTTCGGAGCCCTTCCCCGTGCATATTTAAATTTATCATGTTTTTCATTTTCACACAAATCTCACATGCAACGGAATTTGACATGCACTAGTCCTCCTAGGTCATAGATATGTAGATGACTAGATTGGTAGGAGAACACCTCAAAAAGCTCAAGTATAACATGTGACATTAAGATTTCAAAAGAGCTCGTGCATGTGTGAAAAGAGGCATATAGAAATAGAATCCATTTGAACAATACAAAATTCAACTACTCCATAAAAATGGTAAAGAACATTTTAAGGATTGAAAATCTAAAACAAAAGTTCTAGCCACGTGGGAGCGTAAATGATGGGATTCAAACACAAGTATATGCCACATAAAGTGTGTCAAACTAAAATACACACAAAACAAAATCTTTTTGAGTTTTTAACATTTTTAATCAGAAATAAAGATATATACTCAAAAGACTAAAACAAAAATCATTTGTATTTTTCATTAAGCATAAATGAAATAAATAAAACACAAATGATAAACAAAAATCCTTTTATATTTTTCAGTTAAATCAAACACAAAATATAATACAAAAAGATAAACAAGTCATGATTTCTAGCATGAGATATGAAAATAGGCAATGACTAGAAAATGACTAAACAAGCATACATTTAGCATATGGATATAGCATGAATTACAAACGCTAAAGTATGCAAACACTAACACATTTATCCTTTAGATTTAGCAAGGGAGGAAGAATGTGAAAGTAAATGAGAATCAAAATCCCTATTTTGTAAGGTAACCAAGTCGGATTTCCTAACCCAAATTAATGAAGAATTACTATCTTGGGGTGTAGGAACATTAGCTATCGTGGTTACTTTACAATGGGATTTTCTAGAAATTCGTTTAAGGTCTAAACAGAATTGCCTAAGATGACCTTTTCGACCACAATGTGTACAAGTAAGAACATGTCGAAAAAATTTATCTAAGGAGTGATCATTAAATTCATTCCTAGAAGATTCTCCTAAAACATTGGTTTTGACTTTAGGGTTAAATTCATTAAAAGTATTGAAGCCTAAACCAAAAGTGTCATTTTTAATTTGGACCGTTCCTAACATTTTATCAAGTTTTTCCGAACGACATTCCAAATCAAATTTGACATTACTAGAATCTTTTAATTTATTTTCCAATTCTACAATGTTAGATTCTAGTAAACAATTACGCTCTTCAAAAGCAAGAAGCTCCTTTTTCAAGAATTCCATCAAAAATAGGAAATTTTGAAAATGGGGAAAAATCCATTTTAGCCAAAAATTAAGGATCTTTAACGAAATAATTTATCGTTTTTGGCTCTGATACCAATTTGTAAACGCAGTTTTGTCCCAATTAAAATATATATAATTCCCTTTTATGTAAATCGATGCGAAAGCGTTATGATGGTTCAACTTTCAAACACAACAACAAGTTTTAATTAATCTCAAAACAAATTAAAGCAACATAATTCAAGTCCTAGAATTTGCCTAAGTCATGATTACCAAAATATATCCAAAGTTAGGCGAAACCAAATTAATGCAAGAGACTTGAATAAACCAATTTTACCCAATATTTAATTTAAGTCCCAAATTAAATGAGTGTGATAATTAAACCAAATTTTATCTTGAAATTATCCTAAGCATGCGTTCTAAATTATTGTGCAAGATAAAATAAACAATGTCACACTACACCGCGATGTACGAGGAAAAACCCACTAACGGGAAAAAACCTCGGGACGGCCCTAGCCTCAAATCCACTAACAACGATATTACAAAATACAAGACAAAAGACTTACTTCCTAGACTCGATCCCTCTCAAGCCGTGATGCTCCTTCTTGTATCAACCTCCAATTAGCGGATAACCAACGGAGCTCCTCCGTGGTCTCGGAATACACCGATGGGACAATTAGGCACACCGTCACCCAAACATGGAGCCTTTCTCCTTGTGGGTAGAATCTCAACAAAAGTCTTCTTTGTGATGGGGTGTAGAAGCAAACCCGAAACGTCTCTTGAATGCGGTAGAGAAAACCGGTGCCAAATAACTCCAAGCAATTGATATCTATATATGGAACTTGGAATAAACAACAATGGGTGTAAACTAAGTGTTTAAAGATTTTTTCTTTAAGTTGAAGAACACTTAAAACATGAACATTTTCCTTTTTGGAATGATCTCTCAAACTCTCTCTAGGAGATGTATTAGGATGGAAAAGTTAGAAGGAAAAATGTGATTCCCGTCCCTCATAAGGCTGGAAAAAGTTGGTTAAAAAACAAGTGGGGATCATGGGAAAAAACTGCCAAAAAACTGCTCAAAATTGTTCCCTCCTGGCATTCTCGTTCGAACGACTTTGACTATCGTTCGAACGAGGTTTCTAACGAGCGACCAGCTTGGGCTCGTTAGAACCTCGTTAGATATCTCGTTAGAACGAGAAAGTCGTTCGAACGACTTATCTAACGACTGACCAGTTAGGTTAGAAAGCAGTCTCGTTCGAACGAAGTTTGGTTCGAACGAAAAATCTCGTTCGAACGAAATTTCGAACGAGTTTCAGAAATTTTTGATAAATTCTATTTTGGCCCAGAAACATTTATATATATTAATATAAAGTTCTTTTTAAATTATTTCTGAAATAAACAAGGCTTTTATTAAACCTAACACCCAAATAAACATTGTTCCAAGTTCCTATATAAATATAAATACATTCATACCTTGGGAGCATGGAACCTAAGTTGATGACATACAAACGAGGCACATAAACTACGACATGTTGATGATGCTTTATACTCTTTGCCGCTACGTCTTCAACAAACACTTCATAGGTCTTGAATATTACAATTAAATAAAATCCTATGAATAAATGTTTTTGTCCGGAATTGAGCCAAAACTATATATGGACTCAATTGGAAATTTGTGTCCTTACACTATGGACAAAGACACCTTGTCGGCATCAGACTGAGACTCATGTACTTCCTTAAGCTTTGCCTGAAACGACAAAAAGCACATGATTAGTAAAATAAGTAAACTAAAAAATTATAACATAATTAACAAAAAATAAACTGTCGGATTACTTAAAATTGTGGCCGCGATGCTCGGGGACACCTCCTTGTCCTTCCCCTTCCTCGTCCGAAGAGCCACATAAGTATCGAGCCTATGTGGCTTACCCCCTGGGCCACTCCCTACCCCCTGAAATAAAATAAAGTAAAATATTATCGGCCCCACAAAGTAAAATAATGAAGAATAATATATTTATGTAGTTATAGAAAAATTAAATCTTACCTTCATCCTATGCTCCACCTCGGCGTAAGACGTCCGGTCGGAGTAGTGCACGTCCGTCTTTTTTGCCCGATTTTCCCTCCCCGATTGGCGAGATGCCAATTGTCGATCCTCGATCTCATTGTCAATGAACTTTTGCCATTGTGCCAATGAGATTGGCTCCTTGGGTGGGACGGATCCACGCCATTGGATAATGGACTCTCGTGTTTTCCCAAAGTACCGTGTCCGCATATTTTTCTTCCATATCTTGTGTTGCTCCCTCAACTGCTCCAAGGCGGAATCGTGTAGCTTTGGATCCAAGTTGAATTGTTTCTGTCCAACAAATACAATGTTAGTTGCGAATAAATATAAATATAAATATAGAATGAAATCGAAATCGAAATCAAAATCAAAATCAAAATCAAAATCAAAATTGAAATTGAAATTGAAATTGAAATTGAAATTGAAATTGAAATTGAAATTGAAATTGAAATTGAAATTGAAATTGAAATTGAAATTGAAATTGAAATTGAAATTGAAATTGAAATTGAAATTGAAATTGAAATTGAAATTGAAATTGAAATTGAAATATTCATATAAATATAAATATATTACCTGTAGTGCCGTCCAAACAGCTAACTTGAGCTCATATGGCACCTCCTTCC
Organism: Sambucus nigra; assembly: GCA_949130495.1. Lineage (NCBI taxonomy): Eukaryota > Viridiplantae > Streptophyta > Magnoliopsida > Dipsacales > Adoxaceae > Sambucus > Sambucus nigra. The sequence goes on along the minus strand of OX422213.1, from coordinate 162,712,233 downwards.
AACTCATAAACCCCGGGCCGATGACCGTCTTTAGCAGCTCAAGGGATCTCGCTAATAGCTCTGATTTGTTCTCGATGGTAATCCCAAATTTTCCAAATTTGAGGAGCCTAGGGGCTGAGGAGACCTCTTCGCCTCTGCTACCATCGAGCCCAGACGACATCATCATAAACAACATCATCATCTTCACTTTAATACCTGAAGGAGACATTTGCTGTAAAAAAATATTATTAGTACAGATAAAAAAAATGTTATTAGTACACATAGACACACACCCCTACCCCACCCCCACCACACACACGCACACGTACACGTACACCCCCCACCCCCTCCCCCCACCACACCCCCTACCCCCATACCCCCCCACACACCACCACACACATATATGCACACACATATACACATACACACATAAATATGTCTAAATTAGTTGAAAACATCTAACGTGGAATAAATGTAAAGCATGAAATTATTATTATATATATTATATATGCACGGAATAGATGTAAAGCATGGAATTATTAGTACACATAGACACACACCCCTACCCCACCCCCTCCCCCCATCCCCACCACACACACGCACACGTACACCCCCCACCTTCTGCCCCCACCCCTCCCCCCTCACCGCACCCCGACCACACACACGCACACGTACATGTACACATACACCCCCCACCACCCCAGCCCCCTCCCCCCACCACACCCCCTCCCCCACCACACACCACCACACACATATATACACACACATACACACACATATACACATAGACACATAAATATGTCTAAATTAGTTGAAAACATCTAACGTGGAATAGATGTAAAGCATGGAATTATTATTATATATATTATATATGCCGGAATAGATGTAAAGCATGGAATATATGTTATATATTATGTCCGTTCGAATGCCTCAAAATAAAAAATTCCAAAATTATTTTTAAAACTTGTTCCTAGATCCCAATACTTCAAAAGGTAAATACACAACTAAAAAAAAAACCTTAATACTTCAAAAGGTTTTTAAAACACATTTTATGAAAAAATTCTCACAATTTAAAAAACATCTTAGTGTGTGCAATTAGCCAATATTATATCAAACTTCTCGAAAGGATATATCAATCTTTAGTCCTTAAGGTTCATCTGACCTAAACTATAGATTGTGTCTCACTCATAACGAACCAAGTCTATTTAACTTGATAGACTCAAACGTTTTGATACACGAGAGAGCCAATTTATATATAATACAAATGTTTACATTTTCAGTAAGACTTTTACCAACATTTAGTGAACAATAATGGTTCTTTCGCTTTTGTTTGCTAAATATTAATCTACTAAGAATTTGGCGACATCCACAATGAAAAAAATTGGTAGGAGAAAAATGCTACCAATTTAATGTTTTAATGGTGAAGGAAAGTTCAAAATAACCTGCATTATTAAAAAATAAATATATTTCAACAGAAAGAAGGCATTGATTTCTTTAACCAAGAATAAAAATTCTAGAATCACTTAGAAATAAAATCACAACGAATTATTTTTTATCTTTAACCATAGTCAAAATATCGTAATCTTCCATTTGAAATTAAAATTAGACACAAATTAATCTAAATTAGCAACAACATATTAACATGTGAATTGTCTAATTCGAATGAAAATGAGTTAATCTTTATATACATAATCATCAATATTAATTTAAATTAGCTTATACCCATACAAGGCTAATATTATATACATTATCATCAATGTTTTGCCTCTAATATAACAACCCCCTATTTTCCACATACTCACCCACCACATACACACACACACACACACACACACACACACACACACATATATATATATATATATATATATAAATGGAAGAGAGAGAGAGAGAGAGAGATATTAACCTGAAACTAGAGAGAGAGAGAGCAACGTAGAGAGAGAGGGAGAGTTGTAAAAAGGAGGGAACAACGGGGGGGGGGGGGGGGGGGGAGAAGGGGAAAGGGTTTTTGCTGAAGAAGTTGTCATGGTCGTGTCAAGGTCCTTGACCGTGACAATTCTTTATCACGGTCGTGTCAAGGTCAATGACCGTGACACAAAACGCGTGTTTTTTGTCACGGTCAATGACCTTAACAAGGGTGGCCGGCTGAAAGGTGACAATTTTGTCATTTTGGTGTAGTGATTAAGGGGGTGATAAATTTTTTTGTCACGAACTTGTCACGGTTATGACTGTGACAAGTTCGTTAGAATTGTCACGGACATGTAACGGGCCTTGATCCTGACAAGCTTTGTCACGGTTAAGGACAGTGATAAAACTGTGACAATGTTTAAAAAATTATCATGGTTATTGACCGTGACAAGTTCGTGACAACTTACTTTGTCAAGGACTTGTCACGGTCAATGCCCGTGACAATTCTTGGCAGAATTAAAAAAACATCTGCTGGGCAGTATGACCACTACCATTGCCCAACAGTATATATGTACCTGTTATAGAAACATTGTACCTGTTCAAACATTATATATCCAGATAAAATAAAGATAGTGCAAATATACATTCAAAATAGAAACAATCCCGTACCTGTTCAAAACTTTGGCATTCTCCACAAGGTACCTCAACTGTTCAACTCCATTGTTCAACCGAGTCCCGTAATTTCGATTGTCTTTAGGTGTGATCTCAAAAAATAAGGTACATACCATTCCAACAAAATGAAAAACCCTAATATAAGAAGAAACAACATCACCATCAATTATCTCAAATCTACAAACTATTTAGCTAGAAGTGATGTTATGAACCCTTGACGTACCTCAAAGATAAGAACCTCTAGAAGAGGACAACTTTTGAGAAAATCCAGCACCAATTTCCAGTTCTAGTTCCACTATAAGAATCAACCATTGCACAAGAGTGTAGTGCCACCCAACAAGCATATATTCATAAAAATTGAAATCGAAATCGAAATCGAAATTGAAATTGAAATTTAAATATTCGTATAAATATAAATATAAATACATTACCTGTAGTGCCACCCAAACAACTAACTTGAGCTCACATGGCACCTCCTTCCAACTAATGTACCCAAGGGCAATCGTGTCAAATATAATTCCCTTCATATCTGAACACTAAGAAATGCAATAATCCTATGAAGTTATTCTCTGCAAATTCCTTCCAACCATTGTGTAGCCAAACATCACCAGTTGAAGTTGTCAATTCCACTTTCCATATTTTCCCATGTTTTGCTAGAGGTTCCAAGTGGTGGGGTATGGAAAGTGTAATTGACAACTTCAACTGGTGATGTTTGGATACATAATGGTTGGAAGGAATTTGCAGAGCATCACTCCATAGGATTATTGCATTTCTTAGTGTTCGGATATAAAGGATAGACGAAGAGATTCACTCTCCTTTCCACAAATAGGACACCCCAAATAACTATGTACTAATCACCTATTAAAGGTAAGAAGCGTATATTCATGGATTAGTATAAACAAAACTTAAATTTCAAATTCAAATTAAAACTCAAATTCAAACTCAAATTCAATTTATAATAGAAAATTCCTCCAAAAATAACAACTTTAAGCCACTAAGAATATTATACAGAAATTATGCACTCCCAAACTGTCCAAAAGCATTGGAATACTTCGGTAAAAATTGGAATATTTATTAAAAATTGTTTAAAATTTGGGTTATCATAAAAAATGGATTGATATTCGGTAGGAGCAGCCAAGCCATCCAAACTACTATTTAGACATTTTAGCGCGTGTTGGACAATTGACCACGGCTCGTTGTTGATATACTCCGAGTAAAACACTTGGTTAACCTTTTTAAATGCACACACAAATGGCTCATCACTCAAGTGGTCGTTGCTCTTCAACTTGGACAAGTCAACCATGATCAAATTGGTGACAGGATCAACTTTACAAGCATTTTTATCCTCAACTCTTACCCAGTCACAGTAAAATACAACCTCTTTGAAGCTTATATAATCCAATTCAAATATATTTTGGATTACACTATAGTAAGTCATTTTAGCTTTAACAAGGTTTTTATCTTTTGTGCTCGCTCGAAAGGAAGTAAGAGCCTTGTATGAAATGCCCGAGTTCTGTACCAACCGTACTGCGTCTTCAAATTGTGCAAACGAACCATGGCATGTAAAGTTATTTGATCTTTCTCACAGCCAGAGTATAACGGTTGGGTCGCCTTAAATTTTAAACTTTGGTAGTCATCGTCAAGTTTTATCGTGATATCTTCATGAGCACTTGAACCTTCTACATCATCAGTAACCTCATTCTCCTCTGCTTTATAAACTCCGTACGCATCATCAACTAAATCCTCTAACATATTATGATCTACGTCATCCCCTTATACATCTATCCTACTTGTTGGTGGTTGTTGTGAAGGTTGGTCGGGTACAAAAGGAACTTTCAATTCACCGTGAAAACTACAAAATCGATAACTATCTTGCATACCCGATCTTAACAAATGTAGTTCAACTGTTTTCCACTCAAACACCTTACCATTCTTACACCTAGCACACAGACACAGAAACTCTTCATCATTATGACATCTCTTTGCATATTTCACAAATTCATTAGTACCTCTGCGAAACACATCCCCCATTCTATTTGTCTCACCCATCCAGTGCTTGTATTTCGGATATCCCATCACAGCTATCACAACTAATCACCTATTAAAGGTACGAAGCGTATATTCATGGATTAGTATAAACAAAACATAGATTTGTAGTATGTTTCATTTAATTATGTCTTATTTATATTCAAATTCAATTTGTAATAGAAATTTCTATTTCCTCCATTTCCTCTAAAGGGTGAGTGGTCCTATCCCATTCAAGATCTCTTTTTTCTGTAATATACTTAACAGCTCATTCACATTGTTACAATTGGAAAAAAATTCGACAGCATATCCCTGTAGTTCTCCAAGTAAAAGACGTAGATTGACAAGTATGAGTGTTATTTCAATTGATCAATTGAAATAACAGTCACACTTGTCAATCTAGTATGTACCCAAAGAACATTAGGATACGACTGCAGAACTTCCTCCAAAAGTAACAACTTGAAGCCACAAAGAATATTATACAGAAATTACGCAGTCCCAAACTGTCCAAACGGGACAATTCGAGAGATCTCATTACAGGGGTAATGACTCTCGAACGGGTCTAAGGGCTATTGAATGCGTACGCATAAGAACTAGAAGGCTAGTATCTATGCGCACTATATGTAATTTCAAGTATGTTTAATTTAATTATCATACTATATATATATTGTTCGATATACAAAGTAATTTTTAAAAAAAGTTGAAAAATCCCACCCCCATATGGACAATAATCCAGTGGTCATGCCACTTTTAAAATTAACCAACCCAGCATCGACCCACTATGATTCAATAGTAATGTCAACAACAAATGTGTATCCCGTACTCCTTCTAATTCATCTACTCAATTAATTATTTTCATCAACTAAACTAATAATTAAAGTATACAATTATTAATTTACCAATTTACAATGAGGGGTAATACTACTTTCATAATTAATCATATATTAATTTAATAATTTACAACGAGGGACAATCAATCAATTCATTTACAAGGGACATTACGCACAAACATGCACACTATACACACATATACACACACGCGCACATACACACACACGCAACCCCCTACCCCCCACCCATCCATCCCTGCACCTCCCCCACCCCCCACCCACCACACCCACCACCACACACATGCACACACACATGCACACGCACATGCACACATACACACACACACATGCACAGCCCCCCCACCCTGCCCCATCCCCCTCCCCATCCCCACCCACCACACACGCACACACATATATATATATACACACACACACACACACACACACACACACATATATATATATATATATATATATATATATATATATATATAAATGGAAGAGAGAGAGAGAGAGAGAGAGAGATAGAGAGAGAGAGCAGCGTAGAGAGAGAGAGAGCAAAAAGGAGGGAAGAAACGACGGGGGAAAAAAGAAAGGGAAGGGGTTTTTTTGCTACGACATTTGTCACGGTCGTGTCACGGTCGTTGACCGTGATAATACTTTGTCACGTTCTTGTCACCGCCAATGACCGTGACACAAAATGCGTGTTTTGTGTCACGATCATTGACCGTGACAAGGCTAGGCGCTGAAAAGGTGATAATTTACCCATTTTGGTGTAGTGCCAGGAAACAGGCAAATCTTTGTCTGATTATCCACCCATGCCCCTCCCTATAAAAAGTTGGAGCACTACGGGAGAGAATATACTAATATGGGAACATTGACAACTTCAGAGAGATACCGACATCTTTATTGTGCATCCTAACGTATAACGTCTTAATCCGGGGCAGCGAAGGGCTTTTGATGCAATTATGACTTCCGTATTAGAGGCTAAAAGAACAACTTTCTATTTGAATGGCGGGGCGGGCACAGGTAAGACATTTTTGTACAATACAATTTTATCCTATTATCGAGGTAGGGAGCACATAGTGATTACTTTTGCTTCTTCAGGTATTACTTCATTACTATTAGTTGGTGGTCGTACAACTCATTTTACATTTTGTATTCCCCTTGACATTCTCAAAAATTCAAATTATGGGTTTACAAAGAAATCGATTCAAGCGGAGTTGTTTAAATTAGCCAAGCTTATAATTTGGGATGAAGTGCCAATGCACCATCGATTTTGCGTTGAGGCTGTTGACCATACTTCGTAAGATATACTAGATAATAAGAAGCCTTTTGGAGGAATTACAGTTGTTCTCGGTGGTGACTTTCACCAAATCTTGCCCGTAATACCCAAAGCCATTAGAGAGCAAATAATTGGAGCATTTTTATGTTGGTGAAAGATATTCATGTTCTTTCCTTGGAGTTGAATACCTGACTTAATGGTACCGATGTTGAAACTTTACAATTTTCAAATTTCCTAAACGAGGTATTTCTGTTCACAATTAATTTCACATCTATATATAGATTCTTCTTCAATTTTTTTTAATTATTTCACCTCCACCAGACTAGGACAAACCCTGAGGAAATTGTCAGCATACCATCAACATTACTCCATTGTAAGAATATTGAGGACTTAATAGGGGCCGTATACCTGTTGTTGAATGTGGAGGGAACTGTTAAATCTTCCTTTCTTAATGAAAGGACAATTCTCTCTGCCCAGAATGATGATGTAAATGCCATTAATACTGCTGCACTCAATACTTTCCCAGGCGATGTAGTTACGTATTTTGCTACGGATAAAATGTGCCCTGATGCAACTAAACAAAGCATAACCAACCAATTTCCCACGGAGTTTTTAAATGCTCTTAACCCATCAGTGTTGCCACTTTTTAAGTTGGAAATCAAAGTTAGATGTCCTATAATGTTGTTGCGAAATATTGCGCCCAAAGATGGACTTTGCAATGGAACTCGCTTAATAGTCACTAGGTGTGTGGAGTACGTTATCAAGGCCAAAATCCTAATGGGGGATAAATTTGGTACTACTGTATTTATTCCTAGAATCTCCTTAACACCATCCTCTGCTAAAATTCCCATAAAGATGACTCGCCGTCAATTTCCAATCAAGTTAGCTTATGCCATGACTATGAATAAATCACAGGGTCAACCTATTAAGTATGTTGGGGTTGACTTGCGAACCCCCGTATTCAGTCATGGCCAGTTGCACGTAGCTTTTTCACGTTGCACGAGTGCTAACTGCATCTCGATCATCCATCCAAATGACGAAGGAAATTCGACAACAAACATCGTTTACCTAGAAGTTCTTCTATAATTAGTTGGTTGGTAACAACTTGATATATTGTTTGCTTGAAATCAATTGTCATTCCTTTATAAATTAGTGTTCTTTCTATAAATTTGATCTAATTTTTATTCTTATAATAGGGTAGCAGATACTGCTCGAAAAAGCCCATGTTCATCTGCATCAATCTTGCTAAGAGGTACATTACGCATCAATCATCACGTATGAACAGATATGTTGCATATATGCATACTCATATATGCAACATATATGCATACTCATATATGCATCTGCATATAAGCATTCTCTATGGCATTGAGCTTCAATATTGAAAGTTATTTGTTGTTCTCATGGAAGTCCTATACTATTTTTTTTTATAGTGGAGTTGTAGTTATTTGTCATTAACTTCTTCATTTCTCTTTTATTCTGAGTTTAGTTGGGCATAATTACTTTTGTATTTCAGTTTCTTTGTAATATGGTATGTATTTTCAAGAATTTGAAACGATTTTCCATTTGGATTTTGTTAATTTTATTGTTTATAATATTTTTTATTCTTATTGTTCTAACCTTGCAGATCGATCACCAAGTGCTGTGGTGAAAGTTTCAAAGGAGTCGGATAATAATTATGATATGGAAGTTATATTAGGTGGTATAACGTCTTTAAATGATGAGTTCACATGGTTCAAGAAAGAAGCTTCCAGGCTTAGTGTTTCACTGACTAGCATTGTTCCTCAGATGAAAAATCTTAATTACTGCAGATTTTTGGAAAGCCTAATGATCCTAGAAGTAGAATATTACAGTGTACTTTAAATGTGGGTAGGGATTTTTACATATGTTACAGTGTACTTTGATTTTGTTTTGGGTTGTTGTGTTCAAACATCAAAAGGGTTTTTGAATGTACTTGATTAGTCTATTTAACATTTGGGTCAGTGGAAATATAGTATTAATTTATTTAGTCAGGTTTTATTCATTTGACAAATAGGTTTCATTAATTTGGCAGGCTTCATTCATTTTTCATTTGACAGATTGTTTATGATGGTCAAATAGGGCTTTTGTTTTGATAACGGTTATGTGTGTTATGTTCATCCATTCATGTTCACATCTCTCCAAGCTAATCATGTTTTTTATGTTCGATACCCAATGTGGACACATCTCTCCAAGCTAACCAGTTCTCCCCAGATTCCTCATTCGAGAGTGAATGTTAGACAGATTCGACACAATATAGGTTGCGTTTGGGTAATCAAGAATTCCACACTCTTCTATGGTTTTAGTATATGCATTTTAACTCATCGCACCATTTGACTCATTTTATTAATGCAAATGTGATCGGTTTAAGGACTCGCCTACTTTTTGCTTACACAGGTTATGGTGTGAGCTCCGTAGGTGAGGGGAGACTTCAGAGTGGTAAGAATGGACCCATATTTTATTTTGTAGTGTAGGTTGTTTAATTATTTCATTTTCCTTTTTTAGTTCAGATTGATGAACGGGTTGTAGCTGTGTTAATGTCATCTAATTTTGTTCTGTAGTTCTGATATATACTATGTAAAATATTGTTCATATATTTGAGCTCTCTTTGAGGTTTGTACCTTCTCAGGTGTCCACAGATACACTGGATGAAAATGGCCCGGGCATCTACTAGCAAATAGGTATGATGCCTTATGGTGTCGTATATTTTTGGTACGATCTGCGGTTATGTCATGGGTACGGGGCGCAACTTCGACTAGATGCAAATTACTTTTTTCTTTTAGTTTTGATTGTATTTCTTACTGAGACACACCAGATGTTTTTTGCAGGTATGTTTGTTTCCTCCGTTATCTGTATTGTTGATGTTGTTTTCATTTCCTTCAGCTTCACCTTAAATATCTTATTTTTGTGGTACTCAACCAATGGAACAATCCCTGATTTAGTGAAATGCTCAGAGAAAGCCTTGATCACGGTATTCCCAGGTGGCAATTTCATACTATATGTTGTCAAGTTTGTGTGTTTTCAGGTTTGTGTGTTGTCAATAGTGACAATAGTCCAACAATAACACAACATCCATAGGCTTGAGCAGTTGGTTGGATGAAAGTTGTATTTGATGTATTTGATGTATCTGCTTTTGATCCTTGGACACATAGGCCATTTTGGGATGCATTATTTTCATATGTAAATGACTTTGTAATTAGTAATGTGATAAAAATAATTTGTCCAAATAGGACTATGACCTATTTTAGTCATTAATGGGTATAACTTTCATTTTAGTTTGTTCCAAGTTTGGATAAATATACTCTGTTACTGTTAGCAATTTCATAAGGAATGCTTATGTTGTAAAATGCCTAGAAATCACTATTTGTGTGGGCTTTATATTTCACTATGCAATTGTTAGCTATATATACTAAGCAATTGTTAGCAATTTCATATTATTTCTATTGTTTATTTTGCAGATCTCTTTAGGCAACAATGATTAAAATCATAGGAGTCATTAAGAGAGCTGCTAGAAAAGGCAAATCGAGAGCAAGAGATATCAGAGTTGAAGTCTGCAGTTCGGGATTTAAGAGCTTAAGTTAAGCCTCCATCTATGCAGGCAAGAAGGTTATTACTTGATCCAACTATACAGGGAGATGCGAATGGCTAAATGCAGAACCCTGCATGAGGAAAATGAGAAGATTAGAAATCAGGATAAGTAAGGACAGATGCACAAGTTGTCAATGAAACTTGCTTTGCAGAAATATCAGAATTCTGAACTCAAAGGTGCACTAGGTAATCTTTTTTTTTTCAAACTGAAGCATATGTTTAAGGAGCTTACTTTCTTTTTTTTTGTTCTAAAAGAAGTTACCCATTATATAGGGGACATACAATAGCCGCGTAACATCATTTAATTTGAAGGGTATGTTTGTACATTTGAGTTACTGAATACATTTTTTGAAACCAAAGTAGATGACTCATTACATGACTCATGTATATCATACCTAAATGACTACTCATGTAGCATGAGCAATCACTTTGTTAATGTTTACATATTGATGTTTTTTTAGGTCTGATATATTAGGGAATCTTATAATTACAAGATTTTGTTTAATATTTGCTCACCGAGGTCACCATTTAGTGCGCCAAAGATCGACATTTTTGTTCTGTTAAATTAATTTTTCTATTACTTTTTATATTGTTAAATTAAGAGATAACGGTCGTTGAGATATATTACTTAACGACTGTCAGTTTTCTTCGTTCAACATCATATGTATGAAATTAGGTCTTGCTAAGACCATTTTTATTCATAAATGATTCATTATCAAATTGTTTAAAATTGTACATACCATTATATCATACTCATCTTTACTTCAAATGCATTTTGCAACCGATTCATTTGCAACCGATTCACTAACCATATTTTTTGTTTTGTATCATGTCGCATTTTTACAACTACGGACAATCATTATAGTGGAACACGTGGGATGACCTCCATTGATATTGTGATATTTTTAAAGAAATTTTTTCCGTTGATTTATTTGTTTGATGAATTTGGACTTTTTGATTATTGTTGGACTGGTTGTTATCCCCTAAGGAGGGTGGATAGTCCAATAAATAAAGGAGATTATATCCATGTTTTTAAAATTGACACTTTATTAATTCGAGTCACAATGTGAATTTGATTGATGAATATTGTATATTTTATGTTACATGGGAATTTGTTTGATGAATTTAGGCTATTTCAATATTGTTGTTATTGTTTGTTAAACAGGTTGAATATTCTTATAAACAAAGGAAATTATGGACAATTTTTTTAAAATTAGGCTTTATTTTTTTGGAGAACAAAATTTTTTTGTTTTGCAATTACGTACTTGAGAAATTTTTGCCATTTTGCAATTATATACTTTGAAATTTTGTCGTTTGGCGATTACGTACTTCGAAAAAAAATTATGTGCCTTCAGGCAGGGGTATTTCGCTAGTGTGTGTGTGTGTGTGTGTGTGCGTGTGTGTGTGTTATTTTTAGAGTAAAACTATACATACCCATAAAAAAATCTAAAAAATTTACCCGCCTAATTAGACAAAAAAGAGTACAAGCTTTTTATGCAGTGGGCGGAACCCATTTCTATGCCATGGCGGGATCCACAAAGCTTTTAATGCACTGGGTATGAGTTTTGGGTTTTTTCTGGGTATGTATAGTTTTATTCTTATTTTTATGTATTTGCCTTATTTTACAATATGTAGGGTCCATTTTCCTTGACCTTTACAACATTGGCTTGCAGTATGGACCACGGAAGTTAAGGATCGTATTTTATAAAGTTCTCTAATCCAACTTTGACGACTTCAGGACCAAGTCTGGCGGATGTCGATTTTTTTTGTAGCATATCATGAGGTGTTCGGCCAGCTTACGTGTACCTCGATTAATCATCATTCATAGTTCATGGCTTCCGCTGGCCAAACATTATTTTGACAGTGCCACAGTGCCAGGAATCGAATTGGGGACCAAATCCAATCTACTCCCAATATTGTCCGAGTGACAGCCTTATACCACTGGACGAAGAGGCTTGGTTAAGCAGATGTCGATGTGGCCCTATTTATGTCCTACATCTTAACTGTCGGAAGTCTAGTCATCCGTGCGAGAGAATCTTTTTATCCTCAATTAGAGGTTACTAGTGGTTGAGTTCGCGACCACACCTTTCAGTCGAGTCTCTCTCCATCACTTGAAAAATGGAAAGTTGAGGTTGTATATTGTTGGTCAATCCCAGAGATAGAAGTACAAATAGTTGGTATGAGAATCGAATCCCAATGAGAGGCAATGAGACAAAGAAAGGTTGAAGTACGAGGCTTACACCTCATTTTCGTGCAACCTCATGACCATGTTCTTTTTCATTTAAGGTGAAAACCATATAGAGTAACCCCCAAAGTTCAAGTCCCCTTCACGACAGAAAAAATAAGAAGTATTGTCATTTCCACCATGACATCAACACTAATTCTTGTGTGGTCCTTCAAAATGCACTCGATAGATTGGTCATAAAAAGATACCTGGGAAAGTTCACCGAAGGTGGCATTGGCCTCCAAAGTTCCCACTGACCTTGGTCGCAAAAGAGATGGAGGCATTAGTAGCTTAAAGCGTGTCACAACCAATGCTAGGGGGTCAAATCAACCAGAAGATCTCCTCAAAATGTAAGCATAAGAGGTTGAAACAATGATGCATTTAGTAGTAAAGGACAATTAAGTTTGATAAAAAAAAGAGTTTGGGGAAAGGTCCTCGTAATTTTCAAAGTGTATAAAAAATAGGACAGTCCATATAATTTTATAAATTTCATCCATGTACTAAAAAGCACCATGAAAAATGGTGCCGCTAGCGCAGATCAAAAAAATAAACTCCTAACTCTAAAGAGACGACACAAATAAATGCTATTGTACCATGGAGACTAGATTTATAAACTTGAAAAACATTGTCCTAAAAATTCAAATATAAGAAGGAACATGGCCTTTACCTTAATTATCAATAAAAAAAATATACTCGCCCCCTCTGCATTATCAATGAAAAATAGTATTTGCAACAAATCCATTTGCAAAGTTCATATTCCTCAAAGCTTCCTCAAATTTGTGGCTCTACCTAAAGTTTATATCATGTATTATAGGGGACGCAACGAGAAGCATTCAACCGTGATGGAGGGTTGAGGCCCATATGGTTGTGGAGACACACATTCGACTTGCTCAAGGATAGACTAAAGCCTATATGGACAAGGTAGTACAAAACGGTCACCAAAATAATGTTGAAGCTATTATACAAGGGGATAAAGTATTTTGATGGTATCTATCATATTGTTTAAAAAGCAGGCATAACCCATAAGTAACATACACGTAGAGACCGATTATCAATGCTTCTTTTTCTCAATTAGCTCACTCCATACAGAATTAGAACTCACAAAGCAACAAAGGTTAAAGATAGTTTATAAAATCTCTAATTACACAAAGTCTTAATAATGCAATGAAGTATGTCCCATATACTTACCATCAGAAACTTAAATGCATTACTGATCAGGGAGAAATTGAGATTAGAGGAAACCAATTTTCTTAACAATTATTATGTTCACATATAAACTAAAAAAGAGAAGAAGGATAAGGTCAAGGAAGAAGTTCCCCAAGGATATGTGGTCCTTTCGAAATAGAATTAGAACTATGGGAAACTAGGAGTGGCGTACCTCAGTGTCGCATCATCAAATCGGATTATGAAAACACTCAATGTTATGACCTTTGACATTAATAATCTAGAGATTAAGTTCCTATATGTAAACTAGATGGAAAAGTTTATGTGCACTACACCAAATACAGGAATCTGGAACGGTTCAAAATTGTGTCAGATCAAATCTGGCACGGTTTTGAACTGTGCCAGAATCAGGTGTTCCAAAATGGCCATTTTTTTTCTGGCACAGTTGAAAAGTGTGCCAGATTGAACCAAACATGAACACTTCTTGCACACTTTTAAACCATGCCAAAATTTGATATTTCTGGCACACTTTTGGCACAGTTTTGAACTGTGCCAGATTGAGCACATTTTGATAAACTTTTGGCACAGTTCAAAACCGTGCCAAAATTTGATTCACTTTTGGCATGATTTTGAGTTGTGCCAAATTTTTGGATAAAAGAAAAAAATTTATTTGAAAACAAGAAAATTCACAAATTGCAAATCTTGTACGTTGTTGATAAACTAATGTACATACAAACTTCAAAATATTAGAAGTCTTTAGTAGTTTATAGACCGAAAAAAATTTGGCAAAGTTTCCTCTATTTTTTGGGCATTCTAAAACCAACTAATATAAAACCTGCGTAATATAAAACCCGCACGATCACAAAATATAACAATAAACTTACAAAAGCCTGCACGAACATAAAAGTTAACAATAAAACTACAAAATCCCGCACGACCATAACACAAAAAAATAGAATCATGAATATTAACGACATTAAATAAATAAACCCCTTGTTGTAAACCATTGACTTCTCCGTGTGTTCCACGTGAACAAATGCTAATAATAAAATGTTATCATGTAGAAAAAATAGGATACAAAAAAGAGATGATATTGGTAACCAAGTAATTTATAAAAAAAGCTTACTCAAGCTAAAAAATTACATATAAGAGTTGAAATTATTATTATATTCTAAAATAGAAAATCTTACGCAAGTTATGACTACCTGATCAGTTCCTACGAGTTACATTGGTCTCGTGTGAGGTGTTAGTGCTTCTTACGGGATCGTTTGGGGCTGGTTTGGATTTTCACCCTTCAACAACATGTTTCTAAGCCTAATTCGTATATCATCAAATTATCATCATATTCTCAAACCGAGAGGCCCGTGAGTACGCGGTTAGTTCCTGTGAGTTACATTGGTCCCGTGCGAGGTGTTATTGCCTCTTACGGGGTCTTTGGGGGCTGATTTGGATTTTCACCCTTCAACGACAATAATTCAATTTTAGGTGTAAGTTAATTAAAATTAAACAAATACCCTCATAAGAAGAGTGCACAACCAAATGAAAATCCATCGTGTTTATAATTGAATCCATGGGTGAGATGCCTGAAATCAAAAACTAAAAACATTACTTCCAGCCCAAAATGGGATGGTGTGTATAAGAAGGATACAACATATCTCCTGCCCAAAACTCAAAAAAATGAAAACCTAAAATGGCTTTATGACTTTTGCCTATTTTTAATCAAAATTGGATTGGATCAGATCGGATTTAGATTCAGATTCAGTCCGATCTATACACCATTTTATAAAATGCAATCCACTCCAATCCAATCTAATTCAGTCGAATTCAATGTATTTCAATAATTCCACGATCACAAAATTATATATTACACAACCATAACATTATGTCCAAAATGAGCACTTTTGATATCATCAAACGTACAAAAATTAGCACTTCTACAACCATAACATTCATTATGTCTAAAATAACTTCTCCCCAAAACATTCAAACTGTCCAAAATAGTCAAATACAGTAATACAAGTCTTTAGAATCATTTAACCAAATAAAATTGCAAATATACCATGAGCCACATTAATTTCTGAATTCCACCATCTTCCAACACCTTTTGCACGACAACCTACACATTCAAAGAAAATAATTTTTTAGCAATAATTAATATATAACGGATTGAGTGTAAAACTATAATATAAATAAATAGGTATAAACTTTAAATAAGCAAAATTAACAAACCTCAAAGTGTAAAACATCCACAACACAATAACCGTGCTGGGCCCACGTATCGACAAATAGACTCTAATTGGTTTAATGTTTTCACAGCGGTGGAAGGGCAGGGGAATGCGAATGGGTAAGTTGTGAGTGAGGTGGAGTTTTATGTAAGACGAAGATGAAGCATATTAAGGGTAAGAGAAAAGGATCTGTTCAACTCCAAAAATTAATAGAGATGGGGAAAACGGAGGGGGAAGGACAACGGGCAGATCTGCGAAGAGGGGAGGATAGCGGAGGGCAACACAATAATGGAGGCGAGAGGAGGTCAGTGAAGGGGGAAACTCAGCACAGCGGCGCCGATGGAGAGCAAGCGTCGGAAGTTCATAGGGCTTTTTGGTTTTGGGTGAGAGTAAGAGTAAAAGTGAGAGTGAGAGACGTAAATGGGTTTTCATTTTGCCGTAGTTCCGTATAATCTTTTTGTGTGAGTGGGAGAGCGAAGGGGATGAAAATTTAAATGGATCCAAATGAAATGCCAAATAATTTTTAGTATTTATATTTTAATCAAGTGTACTTAATTTTGGTACACTTAAAAATAGTGCCAAATTTTGGCACTGTTTTAAAGTGTGCCAGATTGTCATTAAATCGTGCCAAATTTGGCACAGCTTTAAACTGTGCCAGATTTTTAATATCAAGGTGTGCCAAATTGGTGTTTTTGGTGTAATGGTGTTTTTATGGTAGAGTTATGACATGCCAAGAATATATCCAAAATTCACATGCCACAAGTTTATGTAGATCTGAATAAAGTCCCCATATCATAAATCTCCAACTGAACTTCTCCTGATAAGGCTTAAGGAGTGAGGGCATGGGTTGAGAAGCTTTTAAATGCAAAGTTTATTAAGGAATCTCAATTCCCTCGGTGGTTATCAAATCTTGTCATTGTAGAAAAGATCAATGAGAAGTGAAAAGTTCGTTTTGATTTCACTAATCTAAAAAAGCTTTCCCAAAAAAAACTTCCCCTTACCTAAGTTTGACGACCTAGTAGACGTGACTTCTACTCATGAGAATATGAGATTTATCAATGCATACTCTAGTTCCTGTGTGATAATATGGACTTGAATATCGTAGGTGAAAAGTGAGGTCTTTCATTTGATTGTGGGTCCAAATTATCAGGGGTTTGCACAATCATTAGTGATTGTGCGGGTTTGTTCAGAGACGCTAATTTAGTTTCCACAAAACAAACAAAAGAGGGTTGGTAAGCTTGCAATGGAATACTGAGGTATATATATTTGAGTACCACGAGGTTCAAATACTATAAGATAAAAATCAAAATCATCATGATTTCTATTTCTAGAGAAAAAAATTTCCGTGGTGGTAAATGTTAATTGTCTAAAAGGGTCGAGAATCATCAGTTCCAACTTTATATGGATTGCAACTTGTGATTTCTTCCCCTTTAGAAAATTGAATGGTTCCTTTTCAGCTTGTTTGAGAGTTTGTTAGATCGAAGGAAAGGAAAGGAAAGCTTTATTAGGAGAGAAAAGAAAAGAAAGGAAAATTTATATGAGAGAAAAAAAAGGATTTAGGAAGGAAGATAAAATATTTTTCTTTTCTAGTGCTTGGAAGTTGTAAGAAAAATAATTTCTTTAAGGAAAATAAGATACATTCTTTAGAAAACTTTCCTTTCTCTCCATTTCTTTCCGATTTGGAAGGAAAGTTTTGGAGAGAAAGGAAAGTTTTTTTTTAATTTCCCTTTCTTTTCTCTCATTTTAAACTCCCAAACGACGAAAAATGGCGAAACAACACTTTCTCTCCTATGTAAACTCCTAAACGACGGAAAGTAATGGAAGCGTAATTTTCCTTCCTTTCCTTTCTTTTATCTTTAAAATAAAACTCTCAAACAAGTTTTTTGTGTTGAACTTTGATTATGGCTTGCTTGGGTATGATGCTTGTTGTAATACCCCGTATTTTTACACATATTTATTTTTTTATGAAATTATGGAAAATGGGGATTAATTAATTTAAAGGGAGAAAATTTAATTTGTAATTAATCTGATTTAATGATAATAATTTCTAGCGAGATGAGAGCTAGTAGTTATCGAAGTAATATTATAGTGGGGATGAGATACACGAGAGTCATGTTATAATTATTTGGGACGCGCGTATGAGTCGCGTCATCGGTATGTATTGGGGGGTTAATAAGGTAAATTATTTTTGTATAACTCGAATGACCTTTTTGAGTGCACCAGAGTGTCCGGAAGGGTAGAAATAGTAAAAAATTACTACTCGGGTATTTTATTTGGAGTCCGGGGCATTTTAGCCCAAAACGACACCCCAGAGTGGTATTTTGGTCTTTTGGGATTTTTAGGTAACTAAGTTGACGAAAATTAGGTTTAATTAAAATCATTGAGGGTGAGTGGTCTGTCAGTTTCAACTTACGTGAGAAAGAGAGAAAAGAGAGAGAGAACCAAGGAAGAAGAAAAAGATTCCATTGGAGCCCTAAGCCAAGGACTCGAGCTTTCGCACCAAAAATTATACTAGCGCGTAGATCGTGTTAAGAGGATCGTTCCCATACCAATTTAAGCCCAAGAATCAGAAGTTCATTTCGAGCCAAGTGTTTATCTTTCTCCTCTTTTAGCATATATTGTTCCTGTTAATTTAGGTTTGATGATATAAACTTGGTATAATGAAAAATTAGGTTTAATTAGACTAAATTGTGAAAAAACCTTATGAATTGGAGATGGGTATGCATGTAGAGGTTTTGCCCTTGGTTGGACTACTAAAATATGGAAATTTTATGTTGTAATCACGAATTATAATAAGAGTTTTGGACAATTAAATTTCTGGGTTCATATTTAAGAGACTTATTGTAAATTAAAGAGATTGTTGAATTCCATTTGATTTTATAAGGATTTGACCTTCAATTCATGTTAGAAAGTAACTTAGGGTGATTGGGATTAGTGTAGGAACATTTAATTTTGATTGGGTTGAGTATTTGTATGTATTTGAAGATTAAAAATTGAGAAAAATCGAAGTTGGGGAAGAAGTAGGTCTGTTCGTAATTCTCGGTTGATTGGGCATAAATTCTTCCCAATTTATCCCTTTAATTTAGTTACTTTTAGCACCTCGATCAACGTAATCGATTAGACTTTATCTCATAATATTGATACTGACTTATCCTAATGAGTACACCGAGTTTCTGGTATTTCGTGTTGATTTTATAGGTATTTAATGTCAATTAAAGGAAGAAAGAAACCGGAAGAATCGAGAAAGAAAAGAAGGAAAGTCAAAATGGAAAACGTGTAATTTCTACCCGGAATTCGGATTAGGCACCTAAAGATAAGTTGAAGATATCAAGTTCATGAGCACATAGGAAGAAACGACACCTTAATCGAAGTCCCGATGAGAAAGATATGAACAATCAAAGTTGGAGAAAAGAAAGTCAAAGGCAGACCGATCCGCAGGAAGACCGGACCGGTCCGCAATGCCATATTCCAGAGAACCCCGGACCGAAGGCAAACCGAAGGTGGAAAAAAATTAAAAGAACCGGTCTGCACCGAACCGATTTTCCCAACAAATAAAATAACCGGTCCGGATTCCAGGCAGACCGATCCGTAGGAGTCCCGGACCGGTCCGGATGTCGAGTTTAAATTTTGGTATCCTTCTCTAATGGAGAGTCCTAGTGCAGCTAAAACTCCTGAAACTTTGTAGAGTATATAAACCCGAATTATTATCGTTTTTAGGACGGAGAATTAATATAATTTTCCATTCTTTTCAGAAAACCCTAGTTTAGAGATAGTTTATTCTTTTAATTTCAAGATTGAAGATTATTCAGATTTCTGTGATTACAAGTGTTCTTAATTGCTGCTTTTAATGCTTTGGTAAGATTAGTGAGTTATTTCCTCTGATTAATTCCTTTCTACATAATTCCATAAATTTTCCTTAGTTTAATCATGGTTTTCTGCAACTCAAAAATTATTTTCATTAGATTCAGCATGCTATGCTAGATTTTCTAAGGTCGGGATACATAAACCCAACCTGATGTGATAGTTGCATGTGTATAACATTAATCCTTTGAATTAGTGATTTATTACGACCGTATTGCGTAGGAACACGACAATTGTAGATCTTTCGATCTCGTTTGCTTCTGAGTAACCAGGATGCTTTAGAATGCAATTCGAGTATAACTATATAAATACTGATTGACTCGTCCTCTGAATAAGTATGATGCGGGCTTGAACCTCATATACGTAATGCTTGGGAGTATGAAATTCTAGGTCTAATTAATCATTTAAATTTACGATTAATATTTTATCTGCAATACAGTAGGGTTGGGGGATTGTATTCTCGTCCTGTTTTTCTCTTCACATAGTTTATAGTTTTAAATCAGTGTTCATCAGTACTTTAGGTAATTTAGTATAATTGCATCTTTTCATAATTTCATAATTGCATCTAGTATAGTCATTCCACAAACCAAATCAATTTTATTTTTCCTTTAGAGTCAGAGTTAGGATTTATTTGTCTATCCAACGTCATCACAATTCCATTGTCCTATTTCCCTAAGGATACGATCTCGACTTACCGGGTTTATTACTAATGCGACAGGCTTGCACTTGAGCCTAGAGTGAACGCACATTAGAGACACTTTCTGAGCCACGTCAAGTTTTTGGCGCCGTTGCGAGGGAATTAGGTAGTCTTAGGATTAGATCGAGTCAATCTAAAACTTTGACCAAAAATCTCCAAAAAATCCAAAAACATATAAAAATTTCAAAAAGCACAAAAAGATTCATCACCATCTCTCATAAGCTATTAATGCAAAATTCTGAACTCACTCCAACTCCCCAGAATAATCCAACCCACATTCACGAAAATCCAATTGTTGAGTACGATCCTGATAGCCCTCACACTCCTAATGTCCCACAGTTCTGGATTCCACCTCCCACACCGTCACACTCAATCTCAAATAACACTATGTTTTCCTTCTTAGGACACACTTCAGAGCACACTTCGAGTACACCAAGTGAGGACACTGAGTCGTTAAGAGAGAGAGAGAGATGTTGCAACACGGTAGTGCAGCCGTCGGTGAGGAAGAGGCCCCATACTGCTCGCTGAGAGAAATCTTATATCCCGAGTGCACTGTCACTCTGGGATGCATTATACTCCCGTATAATGCCGGGCAATTTCGTTTTAAAAATGGGATGATCCAGATGTTACCCCATTACCATGGTATGGGTTCTGAAAATCCATATCTCCATATCAGGGAATTTAAGGATGTGTGTGATACTATCAATGATCAAACTTGCACACAAGAGGTGATCCACCTCAAACTCTTCCCCTTCTCGCTAAAAGATAAAGCTAAGACTTGGCTATGGTCTTTACCTCCAAGCTCAATCCCATCTTGGAACGAGTTGCAATCTAGATTTCTTAAGAAATTCTTCCCACCACATCGAACATTCTCCATAAAGGCTCAAATTCAAGCGTTCAGACAATCAGAAAATGAGACATTTCATCGATGTTAAGAGCGTTTTAATGAGTTAGTTACTTCGTGCCCCCATCATGGATTTGATACATCACAAATCATTTATTTTCTCTATAATGGGTTGAACCTTAATTCAAAGCAACTCGTTGAAACCATGGGTAGTGGTCCATTTGTCGAACTAGATGTCCACGATACTGAGCTGCACCTGAGGTATGTTGTCAAGACTACCCAATCCTGGGATACTTCTGATCCTAATGCTCAAAATCGAAATCGTCAAGCGACCACCACCCCATCGGCGTCCGACCTATTTCACGTAGATATGAATTCTATGACAGACGGTCGATTAGATACACTTGAAAAAGGATTTCGAGACCTATGCGAGGTATATGGAAGAGGACCAACTGGATCCATACCAAACCCCGTCGAGAAGGTGTGTGCGATTTGTGAGGCGGATCATTCAACTGAGGAATGCCTGACTATACCCGCCTACAAAGTGATGCTTCAAGAGCAAGTTAGTGGTATAGGAGGATTTAAGGGTAATTTCGGTGCACCGTGCGGGAATTCTTATAACCCTTCATGGAAAAGCCATCCTGGCTTTAGCTATGGGCAACAACATGATTCGATGAACCCTACGTCACATGTTGCCCCTCCTCCGCCACAACACTTTCAACAAGCTCCACACATGCAAGGACATGTGCAAGCACCACCACCTCAAGGAGCATATATCCTTCCACCGCGGAGAACTCTCGAGGATACTATCAATCAATTTATCAATATCCATACTGCAACCAATGATAGATATAATTGCCTGATCAGCAACATAAATGCAAATCTGTCAAAGATACAATCCTCGTTGAGTGTCCAAGAGAAGGGCAAGTTTCCTACCCAGGGCCAAAGACCTCCCCAAGGTTAAACTAGTGTTAGCTCCACCTCTACTGAACATCAGGAGTAATGTAAATCTGTGACCACTCTTCGTAGTGGGAGAGTCATTGATTTATCACGTCCCCACACGACACAATAAAAGACAAGGAGATTTCGCCCGGCACGGAATAGGCCAAAGATGTCCCCTTGAATGAGAGTGACAAAGAAGACGCTAGTGAGCCCGAGGTAGTAGTGAAACCACCCTCCGCGGCACCATTTCCCCAAAGGTTGATTCCTTCCCATAAAGGAAACCCACGTGATGAAGTGCTAGACGTTCTAAAGAAAGTAAAGTTGAATTTACCTTTCCTCGATGCCATTAATCAAATTCCAGCTTATGCAAAAGTCATCAAAGACTTGTTGACGGTAAAGAGAAAGATGAAGGTAAAGAAAAATGTCTTTCTAGCACGGAACGTGAGATCCATTCTACTTAATGATCTCCCGCCTAAATTCAAAGATCTCAGTGCACCCACCATTTCCTACATCATTGGAGAAAATAAAATCGAAAAAGCCTTACTTGATTTAGGGGCAAGTGTCAATATCCTCCCTTATTCCATTTATAGGCAACTTGATTTGGGCGATCTCAAACCCACAAGGATCACTCTCCAATTAGCGGATCGAGCTGTGAAGATCCCACAAAGTGTAGTTGAGGACGTGATTGTCCAAGTTTACACTTTCTACTTCCCGATAGATTTTGTCATTTGGGACACGGAGCCTTCCTTCGCCTCAAGCAATCATGTTCCCATTTTTCTCGGGCGCCCATTTTTAGCTATAGCTAATGCTATTATCAACACTAGGAATGGGCATATGCAACTCACTTTTGGGAAAATGACTATAGAAACCAACATCTTCCATATATCCCAACATACGGGGGAAGAAGATGATCTTCACGCGGTGAGCTTCATAGATGAGATAGTAGAGGAGTACTTAGAGGAGAACTATTGTGGAGACGCCTTAGGGTCCTGTTTAGTGTCGAGACACGAGAGTTAGGGACGTACACCGAATTTAAGAGGGAGGTTGGGGAGTTGAGAGAATTACTTGATGAGAGAGCGTCGGACGAGGATGCGAGAGATATAAATTGGGTTTCTAGATTCGAGGAGTTACCTCCGAGGGATACACACATGGTTCCCTCCAGCGATAAATTTGCAATCCTCGAGTTGAAGAAACTCCCCTCCCATATTAAATATGCATACCTAGGAGAGGATGAGACATTTCCTGTTGTTGTCTCATCTAGCCTAGACGAAGAGTAGGAGGGTAAACTGTTAAAATTTTTGAGAAAGAACCAAAGTGATTTTGGTTGGTGCATTGCTTATTTGAAGGGGATAAGTCCTTTGATTTTCACTCACAAGATCCATCTCGAAGAGGATGTCAAGCCCTCAAGAGAAATGCAAAGAAGGCTAAATCCCAATATGAAAGAAGTGGTGAGAACTAAAATTATCAAGTTATTGGATGCCGAGATCATCTACCCAATCTCGGATAGCAAGTGGGTGAGCCCTATTCAATTTGTCCCGAAGAAGTCGGGCATGACAGTAATTGAGAATGCTAAGAGAGAGCTAGTTCCCCAACGTACCACCACCGGGTGGCGCGTTTGCATTGATTATCGAAAACTCAATGCGGGAACTAGGAAAAACCATTTCCCCTTGCCATTTATTGATAAAATACTTGAGAGAGTAGCGGGCCACCCTTACTATTGCTTCCTTTATGGTTATTCCGGATATAACCAAATTGAGGTAGATGTACTTGACCAGGAGAAAATGACCTTCACTTGCCCTTTTGGTACGTTTGCCTACAAATGTATGCCATTCGACTTGTGTAATGAACCCGCGACCTTTCAAAGGTGTATGTTGAGCCTATTTAGCGACATGGTCGAGAGAGGACTCGAAGTGTTCATGGACGATTTTAGCGTTGTTGGCACCTATTTCGATCTTTGCCTAGAAAAATTGGAACAAGTACTTGCTCGGTGTGTGGAAAAGAATTTAGTGCTGAATTGGGTGAAATGCCATTTCATGGTCACTGAAGGAATAGTTCTTGGCCACATAGTATCATCCAAAGGGATAGAAGTTGATAGGGAAAAAATAGATGTCATAGCTGATCTTCCCCCACCAAAATCGCTCAAGGATGTGCGCTCTTTCTTGGGCCACGCGGGGTTTTATCGAAGGTTCATTAAGGACTTTAGCGCCATCGCTAGACCCTTAAGTAACCTACTCATAAAGGACACCCCATTTGAGTGGACAAAAGCATGTCAACGACTTTTGAAAAACTGAAAACCATGCTTGTGTCCGCTCCTATCATGCAAGTTCCGGATTGGTCTTTACCATTCGAACTTATGTGTGATGCTAGCGATTATGCAATAGGGGCTGTTTTGGGCCAAAGAAAAGATAAGCAGGCTCACGTCATCTACTATGCTAGCCGGACTCTTACCAGACCACAACTCAACTACTCTACCACGGAGAAGGAGTTGCTAGCGGTAGTCTTTGCCCTTGATAAATTTCGGTCATACCTTATCGGTTCTCCCATTACTTGCTTCACCGACCATGCGAGATTGAAATACCTACTTGTAAAGAAAGATACAAAGTCGCACCTCATAAGGTGGATCCTACTCCTACAAGAGTTTAATCTCTCCATTAAAGATAAGAAAAGGGGTAGAAAACGTCGTTGCCGACCACTTATCACGGCTTTCGTCCGACGTACCTAGTGATCCCATACCCATAGGCGAATACTTTCCGGATGAGCAACTCTTTGCTACCTCTTCTTTGCCTTGGTTTGCGTATATAGTGAACTACCTTGTCACGGGAGCCGTCCCTCCCGACTGGACACCGCAAGATAAGAAGAGGTTTATTACTTGGTCGCACATGTTTTTATATGATGATCACTTCCTTTTTAAATATTGCGCCGACCAAATCATTCGACGATGTGTACCGGATGACGAGATCCCAAAAGTCATCCAGTTTTGTCATTCGGAAGCTTGTGGAGGCCACTTTTTGATGAAAAAGACGACCGCTAAAATTCTGCAATGCGGCCTCTATTGGCCCATAATATCCCGGGATGTGAACGCTGCTTGTAAATCTTGCAATAGGTGCCAACGGATGGGAGCCATTACCTGACGAGACATGATGCCTCTTACCCCCATACTCATTATTGAGATCTTCGACTGTTGGGGTATTGACTTAATAGGACCTTTTCCCCCGTCCTTTGGTTTCCTATACATCCTTGTTGCGATAGACTACGTTTCTAAATGGGTGGAAGTTATAGCTACCAAGACAAATGACAACAAAGTGGTGATAAAGTTCCTGCAGGAACACATACTTTCCCGCTTCGGTGCACCGAAAGCGATAATCAGCGATAATGGCACGCACTTTTGCAATAGTCCATTAGAGAAGATAATGAGAAAGTATGGCGTCGTTCACAAAGTTGGAACGACTTATCACCCACAAACGAATGGGCAGGCCGAACTAGCGAATCTGGAAATCAAGAACATTCTTGAAAAGACCATCAATCCCACCCAAAAAGATTGGTCACTTAGATTGAACGATTCACTATGGGCCTATCGTACCGTATACAAAAATCCACTCAGCATGTCCCCTTTTTGCTTTGTGTATGGCAAACCTTGCCATCTTCCTGTGGAATTAGAACACAAGGCGTATTGGGCAATTAAGAAGTTGAACTATGCCATGGATAAAGCCGGTAAAGCTCACAAGCTTCAATTAAATGAGTTAGAAGAGCTACGCAATGATGCATATGAGAATGCTAAAATTTCCAAAGAAAGGATGAAACTCGCTCACGATAACATCATTCGTCGCAAAGAGTTTCTTCCCGGGAAAAAAGTGTTTCTCTATAACTCTCGGCTTCATCTCTTTTCGAGCAAGCTGCGGTCAGATGGTCTGGCTCGTTCGTTGTGAAGAATGTTTTCCCTCACGGAGCTGTTGAATTAGATGATTTAAAAGGGGGAAATACATTCAAAGTAAACGGACAACGCCTAAAGCCATATCTAGAGGCGTGTGTGGAATAAGTCGACACCGTTTGGTTGTCGAACCCCATTTATGGGGTAGAGTGACCTGCTACAGTGAGGTGGTCGCACCCCCGACGCATATGGGGTGAATTCTTATGTATATTAGACGAGAGTTGTGTGCGTCGTGAGAATCCATAGGATTAGGGTACAATAAGGTGAAAGCATTCACATGTTTCGATAAATTGAGTTAAGTTGCGTTGACCATTCGTATCGAGAGGTTTTTAATCCAAAATTGATAGGGAGTATGCTGTGAAAGTGAAAATTTTCGGAGAAGAGCGATCGAAATTAAGTTAGGGGAAATCCATCTCACAAACAATTAACCGGACCGTTTCCTTTAATTTTGGGCCAGACCGGTCCGCCCTGGATCGGTTCCTTTATTTTAGGGGCGAACCGGTCCGGTCCCCAGGCGGAACGGTCCGCTTTCTGCAGAAAATTTTTCCCCCGTTACCAAGGTTCACCCCCCTCCCCAACCCCCGCCTCAGTGAAGCTGAATTTTGTGTGTGGCAGTTTTTTCTATTTGTTTTCCCTATTTCATATGGTTGTATGTTTTTCCCTTTTATTGTACCACAATCCTGTTTCATAAAAATCTACATTTTCCCCATTTGTTTGTTTTATATATCGCACTTATTATTTGGCCTTGTTTAGCTTTTAGTCCTTTTTGCTTGAGGACAATGCAAAAGTCTAAGTTAGGGGGGGTTCACAACTGTGTATTTCTAAAACTCCACAAATTTTCAAAAATGCCCAAAAATTTCCAAAAAAATCATAAATTTTTGAAAAACCCAAAAATATTTTGTTCAAAATAAACAAAAATTGGAATTCAAAATTTTCAAAAATATCATTAAAAGTCGGATTGAAGTCTCAAGTTGTAAAATTCAAATACACAAAGCTAAAATTGACCAAAGATGGAAATTGAGCGAAAATTGACGACTTAACAAATAAGTGTAGAGATTAACAAAATCCGGTAAGATTTGAGCCTATCACTTTTTGCGAGTTTTTAAATCAATCCGAGTTAATTGTTAACTCAAAGTTCGTTTCAGCGCTTAAAAAGTCGTCGAGGATCTCAACCCTTTCATTTTGATCGGTTATGAAAAACGTGTGTGATATTGCTTTGAAAAATGTGCCAAAAACTTAAAGTCATCTCGAAACGCATATGGTAACGTAATTGGTATTTTGGATAATGAAGTAGGCCCTCATTTGTCACCCAAAAATATTGACCAGAAAAATTAGCGAAAAATCACCCCCTTTTGTACCCCAAATTGAGCCAAATAAACTTTTCCCTTTCGTTTGACAACCCGAAAAACCCAAATAGCCCGAAATTGTGAAAAATGGAAAATTCAGAAGTTAAGTCCAAAAAGTTCATATAAAGGGGAAAGAACAAAATAGATATGCTCAACAAAAATAGCAAGAAAAGAAAAGAAGTGAAAAAATAGAAAAAATAGAGAAAAAGAAAAAAAAATGAGCAATAGCCCGGAAAAAGCACAAATAGACATCTTAAATGACTTTTCCAATTCCAACCTTCCCTACCTCTTTCATTTTACCCAATATACCTTAAAACCCGAAAAAGTCCTAACTGAGTCTAAATTGCAAAATTGGTTACCGCGTGGAGAGCTAATACACCAAAAGATAATAAAAGAGATTGAATGCACGAAAAAGAGGCAATGTTCCCGTTTTTAAAACCGTAATTCGTTGATGAGATCCTATCACTATAAAATTTCCGTCTTTCTACTTGTATGCGTGACTTTGCATCCATTATATTTACTCTTTATATCACGCATACCGAGAGAATAGACACATTCCGAGTGTTTCATTTGAGAGAGCATTCCGTGAGAATTTGAAATCAAAACGAATTTTCGGATAAGTAACGTAATGGTCAATCGGTGGAAATCCGCGGTTAAATTTCTGGCTTTGCACACACACACACACACTACGGTTTGAGACTTGTAAATATGACTTGATGATGACTATTTTCTGGGAAAGTTTGAATTAGATTTTTTGCCTTTGAGTCGAATTTTGTGGGTAGGTTCTCTGCAAACCCTCACGAGACACAACTCCTCCTCCTAGGGTGACCCAGGGGTTTAAAGGCTTGTTGCATACACTAAATGCAATTTCTTGCCTGCGAAAAAGGTATTCTATCCCAATAAAATGTTTTTCAAGAGTTAAGCCTTGCTAGGATTCTTTTACATTGCTCGGGACACGCAAAGTTCTAAGTTAGGGGGGTTTGATTAGGCATAAATTCTTCCCAATTTATCCATTTAATTTAGTTACTTTTAGTACCTCTATCAACGTAATAGATTTGACTTTATCTCATAATCTTGCTACTAACTTATCCTAATGAGTACACTAAGTTTCTGGTATTTCTTGTTGATTTTATAGGTATTTGATGTCAATTAAAGGAAGAAAGAAACCGGAAGAATCGAGAAAGAAAAGAAGGTAAGTCAAAAGGGAAAAAGTGTAATTTCTACTCGAAATTCGGATGAGGCACATAAAGAGAAGTTGAATATATCAAGTTCACGAGCACATAGGAAGAAACGACACCTGAATCGGAGTCCCGGTGAGAAAGATATGAACAGTCAAAGTTGGAGAAAAGAAAGTCAAAGGCAGACCGATCCGCAGGAGGACCGGACCGGTCCTTAGTGCCACATTCCAGAGAAACCCGGACCGAAGGCGGAAAAAAATTAAAAGAACCGGTCTGCACCGGACCGATTTTCCCTACAAATAAAAGAACCGGTCCGGATTCCAGGCAGACCGATCCGCAGGAGTCCCGGACCGGTCCAGATGTCGAGTTTTAATTTTGGTATCCTTCTCTAATGGAGAGTCCTAGTGCAGCTAAAACTCCTGAAACTTTGTAGAGTATATAAAACCGAATTATTATCGTTTTTAGAATGGAGAATTAATATAATTTTCCATTCTTTTCATAAAACCCTAGTTTAGAGATAGTTTATTCTTTTAATTTCAAGATTGAAGATTATTCAGATTTCTGTGATTACAAGTGTTCTAATTGCTGCTTTTAATGCTTTGGTATGATTAGTGAGTTATTTCCTCTATTTAATTCCTTTCTACATCATTCCATAAATTTTCCTTAATTTAATCATGGTTTTCTGCAATTCAAAAATTATTTTCATTAGATTCAGCATGCTATGCTAGATTTTCTAAGGTCGGGATACATAAACCCAGCCTGATGTGATAGTTGCATGTGTATAACATTAATCCTCTGAATTTAGTGATTTATTACGACTATATTGCGTAGGAACACGACAATTGTAGATCTTTGGATCTCGTTTGCTTCCGGGTAACCGGGATGCTTTAGAATGCAATTTGAGTATAACTATCGAAATACCGATTTACTCGTCCTCTGATTAAGTATGATGCAGGCTTGAACCTCATATACGTAATGCTTGGGAGTACTAAAT
This sequence comes from Sambucus nigra, assembly GCA_949130495.1. Classification (NCBI taxonomy): domain Eukaryota; kingdom Viridiplantae; phylum Streptophyta; class Magnoliopsida; order Dipsacales; family Adoxaceae; genus Sambucus; species Sambucus nigra. The sequence continues at coordinate 162,682,525 of OX422213.1, read as the reverse complement.
TCTGGGTCTAATTAATCATTTAAATTTACGATTAGTATTTTATCTGCAATACACTAGGGTTGGGGGATTGTATTCCCGTCCTGTTTTTCTCATCACATAGTTTAAAGTTTTAAATCAGTGTTCATCAATATTTTAGGTAATTTAGTATAATTGCATCTTTTCATAATTTCATAATTGCATCTAGTATATTCATTCCACAAACCAAATCAATTTTCTTTTTCCTTTAGAGTCGGCGTTAGGATTTATTTGTCTATCCAATGTCGTCACAATTCCATTGTCCTATTTCCCTGAGGATACGATCCCGACTTACCGAGTTTATCACTAACGCGACAGGCTTGTACTTGAGCCTAGAGTGAACGTACATTAGAGACACTTTTCGAGTCGCTTCATCGGTCGAAGGCCTGCCCAAGTCGTTCGAATGAACCTTCTAACGAGATTTCCAATGACTCTTCTAATGAGTTGCTGAGTTCGTTCGAAGTGGGAACTTCATTCGAACCAACTCACTTGAATGACCTCGTTCGAAAGAGAGTCCTGGAACTTCTAACGAGATTCCAGATTGAGTTTAGGGTCCGTTCGAGTTAAAAACCATCCTAGGGTTATCCAAGTGAGTGTATTAACCTATGTGAGTAACGAGTGGCTTAAATTCCAAAGTGTTAGGGAATTAAGGGTGTAATGGTCGTCGGGGTATCAAAATTGTGTGAAAACCTAGGAGAGAATGTAAGTCCTAGAGAGGCTTTATATATACGGATATCGTGGAGAGAAATGGAGTTAATATTACATATGGATTATAGTATTTGGGTTATGTGATTACCTATTAATGTATATAAGTTATGTGCATGCTTATTACTTGGAATATCATGTGTATGACATACCTAGCTATTGGCTATCGAACGGGGGTTAACGCGTTATGGATGACCATATCTTGTGTGCCTTCGGGGGATTTCGAGTCGTACCACTAGAGCATGGAACCTAGGTACAGGCTATCTATGAGAACGATAATGTTGACGGTCGTATGGGTGCGTAGGCATGTGCATAGCCCATCGGCTTGGGACTATGTTCTCCTCCAATATTTGTATATGTTTTATTTGGTTCTTGAGAGATTGAACCTGTTGTACTTTATGCGTGAGCATTGCAATGGGACTAGATAGCCCAGTATGCCTAGCACCAAGGGTTTTTTAACCATGGGTGTTGTATAGATATATTTGTATGTACATATAGTGAGATTTTATATATGTATACTGAGTTCCTACTCTGTGTTTCTTGTTGGCTACTTTATTAAAGGATATACTTATTGGGTCACCAGTTAGGAATAAAGAATGCTATGAGAATGAGTTACAAAATCCTTAAACCTATTCCTAAATAATAGTAATATATTGATTTCGGGTTATTTAGATATTGTATCCGGCATAGTTATTATACTACATATAGTCAAGTAGAGTGACGAGACTAGTATAGGTAGGTAGACTCGCTAGGTGTGCACATTAGATGAGAGGTGAGTATCTCAAGTGAGTAAGCTAAGTTAACATGGATAATATATGAGCTATTTAAATCAATTTAAGCACTTGTTATATTTAAACTGTTTTCTAGTCTGGCTCTGACCCGTTTTTCTGCAAATCTCTTTTCTTGTTCTATTATTTTAGGTGCTCAGCCACAGGGACACTAGACTTAGGAGATTCCATTCAGTTGCTGAGTTGTAGCTACTGTGGAGGCTACAGGATATTGCTAGTAGACGCTTCTGAGTCTATTGCTCCTTATCCACAAGTCATTTCATTTCAGTTGGACATGTCGTCCCTCCTAGATTACATTTAAAGATTTTGAGTCGTTTTATTCTAGCATTAGACTTTGATGTCATGTTATTAGATTATTGTATGGGATTTTGACTAGATGTGTTTATTCGAGTTCTTTATTTACATTCAGCTAGTTCTTACCTTATGCTATTGTGATAATGGTTAGATATTTTCCTTTATTGTTGATGGTTAATAACAAGATAAAATTTTGACACCATCCTTTTTAAATATTAGGTGATTAGTTTTTATTTAAAATTTGATTTTTCGACAATGATGCATTATCTTAACCAACTTGATATTCTGAAATTAATTAATTAATTAAGGACTCATCACCTGGCAATTAACTAGGTGGGGTGTCACATTTGTTTCTTTAAAAATGGCTAGAATATCCCAGCCTTCAAACTTGGTTCTCAAAGAGTCCAATAATACTCCGATAAAGATTTATTTGAAAAATTACTTGTGATCTGATGAAAAATGTGTTGTCAAAATATATTTTGATATCATTTCAATAATATGGTAACCGAGGTTTAATTTCGAACGATGTATAATGAGTTAGTTCTTGAGAATCGAGGTTTTCCTAGTAGCCTTTAATGGAATCTGGGAGGTTTAGCACCACTCTAATCCCTATAGGGAATGCTTTTAGGAAATAAATTTAATTCATAGGTTTTTACGGTCTAGTCCCTTAACCAGACATTTTGGATGTTTTAACCAGGTCAGAAAAATTTTAAATGATTAAGTCCATATAAATACATTTTCACACTTTCATTTATTTTATTATCCTTGACTGAATCAACGATTGTTAGCTCTCCTAATAACTCATGATCTTCTTTCTTCTTTTTACTTCTCTTCAACTAACTATTATTCTCCTTTCTTTTTCTGCTCTCCAAGAATGAATACATCAATTCTTTCGAAGAAGAGAATACATCAATCTTCCTTATTTTTCCTTCTCTCTAAGATGCGAATACATAAATTTATTTACCTCTTACAAGTTTTATTTTGTTTCCCAGAGAATACATCAGTTTTAACCTACCTTTTCCTCTGTGATAAATCTATCATTTGTAAGTTTACATTTTATGAACAACTATTTTATATGTCGATCAATTACAATAGGTGGATGTTTTTGGTTTCGATTCGATTAAATCATTATAATTGTGTAATGTATATGCTGGAATAAATTAAATATTGACTGAATGATTTGATTGTGTGTTTTGAGAATTGTTTTGTAAATTTATATGAATCTGTTTTGAGTGTGTTTTGATATATAAACATAAAATATCAAAACATTGTGTTCTGATTTTTTAACAAGTTGTGCATGTATATGTTTTGATTGTTTGTTTCATATGTGCAGGTACTTTATGTTATAGTGTTGCGTCATACAATATAACATAGACGTATATGTATAGAGCTCATAACAAAACTATAGTAAAGTACATGCATAAACATATAAAGTACACATAAAATTATACTGTTTTATTCTCATTGTGCGTATTGACATTAATTAGAAATATTTTAATGTGCATGTACTTTTTTACTTAATTTCATGACTTAATCGACTTGTCATATTTTAATTAGGCACGTGTTTGTAGGCTCGCGCCAACGGCACTAACCACTCTTGACCTTTAACCAAAGGATTTTTATTTTTTTTATTTATTGCGGGTCATAATAGAAAGTTATTGAATTACAAAGTGTTATTATTTGGACAATATGGCTTGCATTGAACTACTTGAATACAACTTATTAGATTTTATATGCAATGAGTTGTATAAAAAGTGTACGGATTTGAAAATTGGGACTTTTCATTTAAGTGAAAGTCGGTTCATGTTTGTTCGTGAAAAAGATGTTCGATGTATGTTACGGCCCCAACTGATCATCAAAGCTGATTTTATTTGGATATGTCTTTTATTCATGAGCTTTGTTTACTAATACAAGTCACGAACGGGTTGAGTTCACTTATAGAATTCGCAAATGGGTTGACTGCACTTACATAAGTTGTAGTAGTATTAACTATAGTGATACAAGTAATGAAAGGGTTGATTGTTTATGATCAACCACTACAATTGATCTTAGTAGTGGTGTTGAAAATAATTTTTATATTGGAGGTATGGAGCCGAGTACCTCAAAAGTTTATCTTTCCAGTGATTGGAAGACATATATAAGTCATGAAAAACAGTTTTTTGAAGGAGGTATGATGGAATTTTGAAATAAATTGCAAAAGTATGTTGTTGAGGTTGGGTTCAAGTATGTCTATTTGAAGAATGATAAAACTCAGGTGACAGCAGAGTGCTTTAAAAGGACTATTGAGAGTTGTATGTAGTGATTTCATGGTTCATTATCTTTAATAAATGGTTACTTTTATATATGAAGTTTAAATAATTATCATACTTGTAGAGGTATATATATAGTAGTTCGTTAAGAATAATAATCGACTCCAAGTTGGTTTTAACATTGACGATTGATGAGCTTAAGGAGAAACCATTTTTAGGCCAATTGACGCAGTCAGAGATATGAAGAAGAACTACGATCTTGATATATGCATCCATCATGCATGGCATGGGTAATAGATGGTTTCTGCTCAGTTGCATGGTGATGAAAAGGTTTATTATACATTAATCAATGATTACAGGGAACTTCTATTGCAGTATAATCCGGGATCGCATTGCATTCTTGACGTGGAACTAGAGAGAAAATTATTCAAGAGAATATTTATAATGTTTGGAGAATCCATTTATGGATTTTAGTACTTCAAGGTTGTTTTGTTTTCTTGATGGTGCCTTTTTGAAGAGATGCTATTGTGGAACGATTATGTCGGCAACCACAAGGAATGAGAACAATGGTAAACTCATTCTAAAAATACTATCACATGTAATTTTGTGTAATGCATATGCATTTTGTTCGTTCCTTGGGAAAATCCTAAAGCACACGCAATTCACGTTTACTTTAAAATATTACGCATGAACCTTGAGATTTTATGTTTGTTATTTGCAAATAATGCTAAGTACACACATAATATTGTAAAGTACACATGAACTTCTTTTTACTTTTACGTGTACTTTCTATTGTTATGCGTATACTTTGGGATTCTCTGTTTATTCTTTGGATATAATGAAAAGTACATGCATAAATCATAAGGTACGCATAAATCTGCATGTACTTTATTATATAGTTCGTGTACTTTACATGATTTAATCCATAAACTTAAACATTTAAGCAATCTGCGTGTACAAATGTTAGAATATATATATATATATATATATATATATATATATATATATATATATATATATTGTAGACACCCCATTCTGTTACCCCCCCTAACCTTCCTTCGCTCCCTAGTACCTCCCTTCATCACAATAAACCCAGGTTATGCCCCGAGTACTGACCTGGAGGCTATCAGGAACTCCCCGACTCAGTTTGACCCAAAAGTCAAACTCTTCATCTCAACCGAGACTGAATGAATCTTCGAAGGGCACTAAATACCCTTTCCAACGGTCGACCCCGTGCGCTATTTCGACTTACCATGCAGACGAACAATTCGTTTGCGTCCGAAACCTGACCCAGAGGCCACCGAGCGCTCCCGGGCTCTGTTTGACCTATGTCAACTCTTCAGCTCGACCGAGGCTGAATGAATCTTCGAAGGGCACTAAATACCCTTTCCAATGATCTACCCCGTGCGCGATTCTGACTTTCCATGCAGACGAACGATCTGTTTGACTCTGAGAGGTCACCGAATGCTTCCCGGGATCGGTTGACCAAAGTTAACTCCCCAAACCGGGTCAAATCTTTGGAATGTCGAAGTGCATATCCTAACCTTTCCAACGGTCCACCCCGTGCATGATTCGGACTTACCATGCGGACGAACGATCCGTTTGCGTCCGAGCAATTCCCTGTCCAACGGACCGACAAATGCTTCTGAGCCATATTTAACCCAAAGTCAACTACCGAACCGGGGAGCGGTCCCAAGGAATTTTGAAGGTCTCTGAATTATCTTTCCAATGGTATGAACCATGCATGATTCTGACCAAGGATTTGCCCTCGGCGGCCAATTTTTCGAAAAAGCCTGAAGCACACTGCCAAATGGCAGGTTCCAGACCCTGCCGATAGGCAGGAAAAGGTCTATACCGATCGGCACTCACTTGGGCCTATAAAAGGATGCCTTCACCTCATTTTCAAATGGATCCCATATCTGATAAAAATCTCTCTGAACGAATCCCAGAAACCTCTCTCGAAGGCAGCGTGATTTCAACATCCAAATCCCCTTTTTACTTCCACTTTTCATCACCCTTTTCATCAAACTTGGTGAAATATCCACTCTCCATCATCATCCAAGTGCAAGGGCTGCTCTCCAACATTCAAGATCAAGCTCTAGATCTTCAAGAAGGTCCAACTTTCTCAAACTCTCTCTTAAATTCTCGTAAATTCTCAATAAATTGTCTTCTTATTTAGCACTTTTATTATCTCATCTCACACATCCTAATATACTTTTTATTTAGTATTATTGCACATCTCCTATGTTCATATAAATAAAACCCAAAAAACAAGAAAAATAGGGTTTGCTCATAAATTCCAAGTAGGGATTCTCACACTTTTTCCACACTTTTCTCACAATCTAAAACCCTTTTTCTATACACACACACACACTCACTCACAAATAAGAGATTCCCCCTTTGGATTTATGGGATAAACCCCACCCCTCATTTTGTATGCGAACTACGTGGACTTTGATGCCTTTATAGGCTACGTAGGCGTCTCGGGGTAAAACCCGAGACTCGAGTCCTTTTTCCCACTTTTTCTCTCATCTTTCTATCTACTCTCATCTTCTTATATTCTATATACTTGCCCTTAGTGACATATTGCCCCACATGCGTTATCGTTCCATTATAACGATCAACGTAGGGGTAATCGCGTAAATCTTATTTTTCTAATATTATTATTATATCTTCCTACAGATGACTTGCTTTATCTTTTCCATAATACAAGTCGAGGATTCCTACCTCCATTCTATACATACACATGCACACATATCACGGGGGGAAATAAAAGGAAAATAGCAAATATTCATGAGAGACCGAGGGCGGAATGGGTGCCTAACACCTTCCCATTTCGTAATTAAGGCTCCGAACCCTTCTCGAATTGTCTTGGTTTCGCGCGCACCAGTATGTCTTTGGATGCCATCCTTCGGGGTGGCTTCCCCTTTTTTCTTTTGTCTGTTTTGAGTAAAATAGACTAGAGACTCTGAATATCTCTACATTTCCACATCTCAAACGACGCCGGCCGAAGCGCTCCCGAGAGGGATGCGCGGGACTCGATGGATCATTTCCTCCATGCTACCCTCCCGTGCGGTGAGGATCGGGGATGGCCACAGTGGAGACTCTGTTGGGGAGTTTTGTGTTTTGTGGGTTTGACTCTATTTACATGAATGCTATATTTGCTTATGTTTCCCCCTGTATTTGCATGTTCCCCTTTCTCATTTCTATCCCATGCTTATGCTTATGTTCACACACTTGTAGAAATTTCTCCATGTACACTTCACACCACGTGCACCTAGGATCACATGTATATCCCCATGTTGCACGCATCACCCATTCATACTTGGTGTACCTTTTGGGGTACTTATACTTTGCTCCCTGTTTGGCATAATCAAGAAAGAAATTCTCATCATAAGATACTAATAAGAGAATCATGCATGATTCACACGACATCACCAAAGAGCATTGATATTGACCAAATTTTACCCAGTAACTGGAGGGTCACTTCGTGATGGGCGCTAGTCCGGCAGGTCGCAGTTAGCCTAAGCGATATGACTCTCACCTTCCATTAGCCAAGTACCTTCAACGTATATCGAACGGTTCCCCCGCATCGTACCACTTGACCGAAGTCATGACGGGAGGTATATCGCAGGGAATTCGTTCACGTACGTCGAGTATATCGAATTCGCTCTCACACGTACCGTCCCCACGAGGTATATGGTGAGGCAATTCACGTACACTCAGGTATATCAAATGGCTTGTCCACATGTACCGATTACCCGCGAGAGCAAGACGTATATCGTGGAAGTCACACCAAAGGGGGGAACCCCTGCCGATTCACCCAACCAACTGCATACCCGCATATAGGTGTCAAACTTAGGACACGCACTTTAGATTGTCGGTTTCAACCTGAAACTCAGCCAAAATTCTGGGTCGGCCTACAACCCAATTTTTGCGCATTTTTAAAACGGGACCCTTCCCATGAGCCTAGTTACAAGTCCAAATCGTAGATTTGCATATATTAAGACCCCCACTTATCCAGGCTCGGGTCCTGTCCGGTATTGCATTTAGGAGAATTAAATACAAGTGAAAACATAATAATCATAATACTCATGCTGAGTTCCATTTCCAAAAACATTTATTCCTTCTTTATCAAAAATCCAAAAACATTTCTTCCTTCTTTATCAAAAATCCAAAAACATTTCTCCCTTCTTTATCGAAAATCCAAAAATAGTTCTTCCTTTTTTCTCAAAAATAAATCTCATCCTACGCCTTCTCAAGTCGATCACAAGCCCTTGGCCTGGCTCCCTATTGGCTTCGGTCTTCAGTCAAATCACCCTGGAGTTTCATCCGTTCCTCTACTACTTATTTCGAGTATGGAATCCATCCATCTTCCATGGAGAATACAGATCAAGCACTAATCATACAGTCAGATCTGACGACAGTCCTAGCTCAGCTCGTGTCCAAGATTAACAACCTCCAAACCAAGGTCCGAGAGATGAAACGAAACCAAGTTCCTTTCTTCAAGAGGTTGAGGCCCTATTCCCTCGTGCTATGGGTCCATCCAAGCCTATCTGGGTTTCCAAAGAATATCAGCACGCTCCACGTGCCCCTCCTGCCAATGGGCTGCCGCCTACCCAGCTTTTAATGCCAAACATTGCCCAGCCTATGGCTAACCTGTCTGTGGTAGTTGATCCAAAGGAGGAGGAATTGAATAAAGTCAAAGAGGATCTCAAGATGCTCACTAAGAAGTTTGACCAGGTCAGGATCTCTGGGAATTACATGGACTACACCCACATGTCTCATAATCCTAAAGCGAGGTTACCCGAGAAGTTCAAGATGCCAAATATCGAGAAGTTCAAAGGGAGTGGACCCCCAATTGTTCATCTTCGTATTTATATTCATTCCATGACTTTACTAGGGGCTTCTGAAGAAGTGATGGCCTAATTGTTTCAGCAAACTTTGAAGGATAGTGCCCTCCAATGGTTTTTATCTCTTGAGGAATCCAGAATCCTTAGCTGGGAGGATGTAGCCCGAGAATTCATGTCACAGTACAAATACAACGAAGAGCTTGAGGTCACCCTTCTTGATTTAGAGATGCTCAAACAGAATCCAAGATAATCAGTCAGTAACTTCATAACTCGGTGGAGAGAGCGAGCAACTACCATGACCAATCGACCATCTGAAGAAGAACATGTCAACATAGTGAAGAAAAACTTCTTGCCCCATGTCCGAGCGACGATGGGAGGACAATACTATCGCCACTTCTGAGCTCTCAAAGAGGCTGGAGTGGAAATCGAGGAGAGCCTTGTTAAAACAGAGGTTGAACCAAAGAAGGTGTCCGTACATTTCATGCCTAGAAAGTATGACAAGCCTGCCAGTGCTATCGTTTCGACCATCAATAACATCTCTCAACCAACCACATCATGGGCACCAGAAAGCCGCCCAGCCCCCATCCGAAGGGAATACACTGAGCTCCATGATACCCTCTCTAGAGTTTACCAAGCCTTATTAAGTCGAAACCTCATCAAACCCTTGGATCCACGTCCATTGCCAAACCCACTCCCAAGAAACTTCAAGACCGATTCTCATTGCGCCTTCCACCAAACTGTCGGCCATAATACCGACCAATGCTTTCACCTTCGGAATATAATCCAAGATCTCATTGACCGGGGTACCATCACCCCACCAGCCAATCCTAAGCCAAACACTACTCACAACTCACTCCCAAATCACACCAATGCTATCTTCTTGGAATAAAACCTTGATTTTGATCTCTCGACTCAAATTACACCCATATACTCTCCTAAACCTCTTCAAACTTGCCCATATTTCCTCCTACACCCTACTAGCCTCGCATATCAGGCACTGTCACTCCTTAACAGAGCATGCATCGCTGTCCGTACCCGTTCTAAAAATATAAGTATTGAATTGTCAGAGGTGTTAAACCAACTCCTAGAGTTCGGGCTGAAATTTCTCTCGTAGATGGTCATCGATTGCAGAAGTTCAGCACACTGTTCTTGGAGGCACGAAAGTGGGCTCAAGATTCAGACAAGTGGGTGGTACCAACCGACAAAGTCAACATAGATGATGTTATCCAGACTATGGCTGAATTATTCAGGAAAACCAACAACATTTGCAGTATCACCAGATTACTTGACACTTTGAAGATACAAGGGCACTTGGTCCCTTCAATCACACATATCCCCACGTAATGGGAGAACTTGTATGAAGAAGCCGTTGAAGTTGTGGAATGCATCGACTTTACATGGAAAGACAGAGTTGCCACCACCGGATGGGGGGAAGAATTCGAAGACTCGAGTGAAGAACAAGCTTCAAGAAGAGCAGGCCCAGTAGCCAACATATGTGGGATGATATCATTTGAAGAACTCCTCGGAGAAATAAATAGGGTGGCAGAACCACCTGAGATTGACGAGAAAACGGGATTCATGTTCTTCCCTTCTTCAGTAAATCACATGACCAGATCAGGGAGACATTACCAGGATCCAAGCTCACTACCAGCAAATGACAAAGGGAAGGGCGTTGAAAACCTTCCTATGCCAGAGATGACCATCGAGGAGAGCAAGATTCTCGATCAACTGAAGAAAACCCAAGCTAACATCACTCTATGGGGGCTTTTCATGTCTTCCCAGCTGCACAGAAATGCTTTAATCAAGCTGCTCACTGGAATCATAGTTCCTCCATCTACCACACCAGAAAAAGCAATAAATTTAGTCGGATCCTTAACCTCTACCCGAATGCTATCATTTTCTGAAGAAGAAATCCCCAAAATTGGGCCAAATCACAATCATGCACTCAATATCTCCGTCAAAGTTATGGGGAAGGTTGTGCCACTCTCCCTTGTCGATAACGGATCCACCTTGAATGTTTGCCCATTAAGAACCTTCAAGTGTTTAGGCCTGAAAGAAAGCGATCTCGCTCCAACCTCCACCGCTGTGCATGCTTACGATAATACCAGTCGTGAGGTGATGGGGTCCATAAAACTTGTAATAGGGGTTGGCCCTATAAACCCCATCGTTAAATTCCAAGTCATAGACATCCCATCCGGTTTTAACCTGTTGCTTGGATGCCCCTGGCTCCATAGTATCAAGGGTGTGTCTTCCTCACTCCATCAGAAATTGAATTTTTTCGCCGATGGGTGAGTCATCACCATTTTGGGCGACAACGAAAATGCCGAGAGGGAAAGCACCAACAGTCCAATTCTTGATATACAACACGGTTCAAATGATATGCTCCTATCAGGATTCCGAGTTGAGCCACTCCTACTCCCGGCAGGGGACGGTTTTAAAGAAAGGGTTTATCCAGAATATGACCCTCATGGCAATGTCAATGTGATTCAAATGTTCAGAAACATGCACTTCATGCCCGGACTGGGGTTAGGGAAAAGATAGCAAGGGATAATCGAGCCCATCGAACTGAAGAAAGCTTTCCCTCCTTGTGGCTTGGGGTATCAACCATCAGAACAAGAGCTCTGAATGATCCGCCAGTCTCGACCAAAGAGAAGATCAGACTGCAGCTAAACTATCTCAGGAGACTCTTTAAATGGACGATTCATCAAAGAAGGAGAGGACTTCGCCTTTTGTGGTTTTCCAGAACCATGGTATGACCACACAAATAAGAAGATGAGGGCGGGAATGGAGATCTTTTTCCAAGATAGCTACCCATGGGCTGAAAGTTTCCCACACCAAGTACAACCCCTCATCAAAGATGCTGAAGAGACTGAGGAAGGCGATTCCAAAGATTCCTTCAACTTACAGACACTGGAGCTGGCACTCTGCATGGTTCATTCAGGCACTACGTCAATGGACCCATCACATTTGATTAAAGCTGCTGATACACTTCTCCTCAACTGGCATGCTGCGCCAGTTCTACCTCGTGAAATCTCCCCTGACCCCAATGTTTACCCTATTTCTTCTTCTGTTGTCTATCCTTGCTCAAATGTAATCGAGACCTCTTTTGATGAGGTTCTCAATGCTATTTTTCCTATCAATGAAATAAATGAAGATTTTGAGTATCTTGCTGTGCCTTACATTAACTGCTTGAATTCTAATCAAACTTTTGATGATGATGATTTTGCAAATGAAAAATTCTTAACTGATCTAAATAAGGTTAATAATAAACAACATAATCTCGTTCAAGTTAATGAAGAAGAGACTATTGTTATTAATATCGATTCTAGTAGCCAACTGCGCGAGATTAGGATAGGGGCCACCCTTGACGAGCATGACCGTGAACAACTCGGAGAATTGCTAAAGGAGTTCGTAGATGTCTTCCCATGGTCCTATGATGATATGCCCGACATTGATCCTGAAATAGCTCAACACGAGATCCCCACTCTCCCAGATTACAAGACGGTTAAACAAAAATTGAGAAAACTCTGCACCGAATGGTCGCTCAAGGTCAAAGAAGAGGTGGTCAAATAGTTAAACGTGGGTTTCATTCGGGTGATTGAATATCCCACATGGATAGCCAACATTGTACCTGTGCCAAAATCCGGAGGGAAGGTTCGAATGTGTGTAGATTACCGAGATTTAAACAAAGCTTCTCCAAAGGATGATTATCCGCTACCCAATATCGACATGGTCATGGACAACACAGCCAGTCATGCCCTCAAGTATTTTGTCGAAGGGTTTGCTGGATACAACCAAATCAAGATGCACCCAGACCACTAAGAAAAAACCGCATTCATCACCCCATGGGGAACCTTTCGCTACACCGTTATGCCATTTGGTCTCAAGAATGCTGGGGCTACCTACCAAAGGGCTGCCACAACCATCCTACACGATCTGATTCACAAAGAGGTCGAGGTCTATGTGGATGATATGATTATCGAGTCCAAAACTATAGAGGGTCATGTTCCCGCTCTCCGAAAGTTCTTCGAACGACTGCAACGGTATCAGATGCGACTTAATCCACAAAAGTGTGTCTTCGGCGTTACAAAGGGAAAACTCTTGGGATTCATGGTCAGCGAAAAGGGATTGAAGCAGATCCTGTAACGCTGAAGGCCATACTTGAGATGCCACCGCCCCGAACAGAGAAAGAAGTCCGAGGTTTTCTTGGGAAACTGCAATATATCAATCGGTTCATCAGCTAGCTAACCTCCATCTGCGAACCGATCTTCAAGCTCCTCTGAAAGGATTCAACCAAGGTTTGGAATGAGTTATGCCAAGCTTTTGACCGAATCAAACAATACCTAACCCAACCTCCAATGCTCATGACACCACAGTCTGGTCTCCTTTTACTTCTATACCTAACCATAACCGACACTATAACTGGGGCTTTGCTAGACCAATATCTTGAAGACTCCCGTAAAGAAAGATCCATATATTACGCCAGTCGCAAATTGGCCGAGTACGAGGTCAACTACACTGCCTTGGAAAAAGCATGTGTCGCACTTGTCTGGGTCGCCCAAAAGTTGAGACACTACATGCTCTCATTCCCCATCAAACTTGTATCCCGAATGGATCCCATCAAATACCTACTTGAGAAACCCGCCTTATCCAGCCGAATGGCCTGATGCTTGATGCTCCTAACCGAGTTCGATATCATGTACGTCACACAGAAAGCTATTAAAGGAAGATCCATCTCTGACTACCTCGCCGATTATCCCAGAGAGGAAGCGGACGTTCGGATTTTTGAATTCCCAGATGAAAATATCCTCTGCAACACTCAAGACCGCCTTCGATGGAAAATGTTCTTTGACGGCGCTACCAACAAAAAGGGATATGGCAATGGGATACTCCTGATCGCCCCAGATGACTCCCACACTCCCATCGCCATAAAATTGGATTTACCTTGCACCAACAACATAACGGAATATGAGGCATGCACAGTGGGCCTCAAAGTTTCTCTCAAGAAAGGTATTCAATACCTTGATGTCTACGGGGATTCTGCCCTTATCATCGGTTAAGTGCTCAGAAAGTGGAAAGTCAAGGATGAAAAGCTCCAACCATTTCATGCCCAATTAGAAGAGTTAGCCTCCCGGTTTTGAGATATCACCTTCCATTACCTACCTCGAGCAAAGGATAACCTAGCCGATGCTCTCGCCACCTTGGCCTCCATGGTCGGCATGCCCGAAGGAATAACAATGACCCCCTTCCTGGTTCAAAAGCAAGACAAACCGACCCATTGCTACCATATTGATCTTATCTCCACTAAAGATCCCGAACTAGATGATTGCTGGTACTATGATATCTGGTGCCTCCTCAAACATGGTAGGTATCCCGAGGGTTCCAACAAGAAATATCGAATAACCCTTCGAAGACTGATCGCCTAGTACATCATCTATCATAAAGCTCTACCCAAGAGGAATTTCGATGGAACTCATCTACACTGCATCGCAGGGGCTGAGATTGAGAAAATAATGCAGAAAATCCACAGCGGGGAATGCGGACCCCACATGAATGGTCACATGCTCGCCAATAAGATCATTCGACAGGGCTACTACTGGACTACCATGATCCAGGATTGCACCGCCTATGTCTGTAGGTGCCTCAAATGCCAACAATTCTCCAATCTTCAACACTTGCCTCTACGAGAATGTGACACCCCGCCTAATTAAATACCGGGCGATCACTCCTTTATTAAATTAAATCAAGGTTAACAGTTGGTTCATTCTCAGCATCACTATCGATAAAAATAAATTTTCCAATTTAACACCCTAAATAATTAACCTAAGTGTCAAAAACATTTTTCATACAAACTTCCAAATTTTAATTAAAGAAAAAGATTTATTTATATAAAACAACATTTCTACAATTAAGAATCACACCACGATAAACCAAATAATATAATACATTCGTTAATCGGATGCCAACATATGAAAACTAAAATCACAAGTCCATACTGAAAAAATTTCAAAGAAATAATACTGGAATGACTGAAATATAAATGTCCTGATAACAAATAAATAATGGAAAGGGCGACACGTGCCCAATAAATGAGAGTACTAGAAGTGGAGTCAATAAAAGAAACCGTCTACTCAAGTGACCTGCAACTCCCACCTAAGCTGCAGTACGTTCCTCTCAAGGGATCCTAAGCAAGACGCCCCTGTGGCTGGGCACCTGAAAATATACATATATATATACAAGAGAGAGAGAGAGAGAGAAAAAGAAACGGGTCAGAGCCCGAAAGTGTGTTTAATTTTAAAATACGTTTAGCAAGTATTTAAAATGATACAGGCCAATGCAATAACATATTAGCACGTCACTCTCTTGAGAAAATACTCACCTCTCTTCTAATGTGCACACCTATCGCACTAACCTTCCCCATGGTTTCTTATCATTTAACGAACTAGTCTTTCTAAAAGATTTAACTTAACTTAGATTACTCGCAAGATTTATAATTCACGACTCCATTTTAAAAAGAATGTTCCAACCAGTAATCAAAATCCTCCATTTTAACTTTATAAAATCCATAAAGTTTTACAATGACATCTTATACTTTTTTCAAAACAAGTATTTAATAATTTAGTTCAGAATTATTCCTCACTTACTACGTTACAGCAATAGTTTAAATTCCTCTATCCAGATATATATATATAAGGTACTCGTATAATTTATATATATATATTCTAACTGCACCAACATATAAACTATGGTGTAGGCATACTCTGCTTTCTCAAAACAAGTATTTACAATTTTTAGTCATCAACCATGTCCTACATATCAAATCACGGTAGGCAGTCCAAATTTCAGAATTTCATATATATATATTAACTACTCGTATAATATATATTATAACAGCACCCCAACTAAATTATGGTGTGGGCATACTCTACTATCCAAAGCCCCATATCACTCATATTAAGGGGAATACATTAGGAATCACTCTCGAAATGTATTAACAACACATACACAAACAATATTGAGGCGAAGAATAGATTCCAAGTCTCTAAGAGGATGGCACATACCGGATTCTCTTAGGACCGTCTGAACTATCACGTCGATAGCCTGTACCAAGGACATCTATCTTCTAGGGTACAAGTCAATATCCCCCATAAAGGTCCCATCGAGATAAGACTTGTCCCAGCGCGGAAACCTCAGGGATAGTAAGTACTGTGGGTATGATTTTCACATGCATATAATATATGTACACACAATCATATAAATATACCACTTTAACGAATTAATATAGGTTCTTCTCATCACCCGTAATTATACCCTTTATCCTTAATTACACAGTTATGGAATTACATATAAGGTTTTATTCCTAACCTTAACTCGAAGGGTTTTCTCACTTATTACCTAACACTCATGGATTACATCCTCAAAATTCTGAAATTCAGTAAGTGACTTTATTAGATTCCAACGTAACTCTCTTACGTACCTCACCCTTTAAATTCATTAATCTACCAACCTAAAGTAAATATCCCATAAATACCATTTTCGTTGAAGATTAAAGGTTCTAACATTTATCCATATACCCTACCGGTCCTCAATGTCTCCCAATTCATTTTATTTAGAATGCCCAAAGATAATTTCACGATAACTTACGTTAACTAATTAAACAAGGGAAATAGGAGTCTGCTAGGAGGGGTCGATCGATCGAACCTTCGATCGATCGATGCTCTATGTTCGATCGATCGATCAAGCAGGTTTGGGTAAAAATTCTGCAGAAATGCAGTTACGGGATTCATCAAAATTCTTCATCAATATCCATATTTTCCAACACTAATCCACCCAAAAAGTCTACTACTAATATACTAACATAATTCCAGATGTTTTTAACGTTTAGCATGCGTGTATACATCATTAATCATGGTTAAACAATCCAAAATCTCATCTAAACATCAAGAACCCTAAAGTTTTCATAACTATTATCCAATTCAGTTTTTCTCCAGAATTTCTTCCTCATATAACATCAAAATTCGTGGGTAATACATCTATAACATCAAGAGTTTCTAGCATAAGGTTTTAATATTCTCTACATGCAATTTCCTATCAAAATTTGGGGTTTTCTTACATGGATTACATTCCTAATTAATCCTAAACTAATATGAACATTGCACTAATGAAATACGCAAGTTAAACACTTGCTTGGGATTTTGGGTATGCAGATTCCCGGATGATTTTGGTATGGCTACGTTCCTTGTCTCGTGATCTACGCGGTGGTGGTGGTGGCGGTGAAATCCGGTGGCTTTTTGGCCTTGGTTTGCCTTGGAGCTCTCTCCTCTCTTCTCCAATGGACGTCACTTGATTTCTGAAAGTTCTAACCCTAAAAGGCTAACCTAATGGGTGATAAAGATGGCTGAAATTCGTGGGTTTAATTACCCAATTAAGTAAAATGACAAAAATGCCCTCCCGGGGCACCAATTAGGCCTAAAAACGCCCCGAGACCCAAACTAAACCCCCGGGTACACTTTTCTGACTATCTCGACCCTTTCGGACGCGTTGGCCCACTCAAAACGACTATACGGACAACTTATAAAATATTCATTTTTTATTTAACAAAATTAGTCCCGACATGACACGGGCACGTCCCGACTTAAATTTCCGAAATAGTCATTTAATTCACTTATGACATTCAATATAACCAATGTAATATATTACTATGCTCATTAGTAATATTCAACAAGTTTCCCATAATTACTAACTCTCGTCACGTTAATAATTATAACATATTTAATTTCTGAATTTTTATTAAATAAACATTCTCATTAAATTTAATAAATCCCCAAATTAATATAGCATAAAAATACGGGGTATTACAGAGAATTATACAACATGACCTCTCCCTGGTCATTCTCCACCTGGGGTATCGACATCATAGGGAAGGTTACACCAAAGGCTTCAAATGGACATGAGTTCATCCTGTTTTCTATCGATTATTTCACCAAATGGGTCGGGGCTAAGTCATACGCAGTATTGAATGCCAAGAAAGTGGCCAAATTCCTCAAGAAAAATATCATCTGCCGATATGGGGTCCCGAACGAGATGGTATCAGATAACGGGTTTCATTTTAAAGCAGAAGTCACAGAAGTAGTCAACGAGTACGGGATTCAGAGACACAAATCTTCTCCCTACCGACATCAGACCAATGGTGCAGTTGAAGCCGCCAATAAAAACCTCAAAACCATCATCAACAAGATGACCGAAAGTTATAGGGATTGGGCCGACTGGATCCCATACGCCCTCTAGGGCTATCGAAACTCAATCCGAACCTCTAATGGGGCTACCCCTTACTCCCTGGTCTACGATATGGAAGCAGTCCTACCTGTGGAGCTGGAAATACCCTCGCTACGCGTCATGCTCGAAGGCAAGGTTAGTGAAGAAGACTGGTGCCAAAGCCGTCTTGATGAGCTATCCCTCCTAGATGAAAGAATATTAAAAGATCTTTACCACATACATGGGTACCATCACCGAATAGTGCGATAATTCAACAAAAAAGTCAAGGACCACGGTGTTCGGGAGGGGGATTTAGCCCTCAAGGAGATAGTAGAACCCATCTGGGACCCCAGAGGGAAATTCAAGCCCAATTGTATCGGCCCCTACATTGTGAAGAAAATATTATCAGGCGGTGCTGCCATGCTCACTGACCTAGATGGGGAGGAGATGGCTCATCCAGTCAATCTGGACCTTCTCAAAAATTATACCCCTAGTCCGAAATCTCAGCGCGCTACGACTCTTCTCATCCCCCTTCTATTATAAAAAAACACTTCATTTCCCTCTACCCGGAACTACTTGGGCCCGATCCTCTACAAAAACTATTTTAAAACATTTTCAAAAAACCCCAGAGGTACGTAGGCAACTCATGCACCTCACATGAGTGCGGGCCCTTTCTTTTTCACATAATACTATTCTTTTCTTACCTCCGATAACGGCGGTTCATTGTAAAATTATTTGAACAAAAGGATTATGTATGACTTAGTGATCAGTATAGATAATTCAAAATACAAAATTATCAAAAGGCACAGCTGGATGATCAAAAACTTATTTATTTCATTAATAAGAAATTACATTACGGATTGCATAAGAAAAAGGAAAGGATAACTCCCTTCCCCACTACCATACAAAGCCAAATAAAATCCCCACACCTATCACACAAATAAACTCCCCAGGAGTCCTACCCACATCTACCATAGGAGCCTGCACCCTCATCATCTACATCCTGAGGCCCCCAAGTTTCCCCTGCCTGAATAAAGTTTCGTAAACATTCCATGGATCGATGAGCCTTAACCATCTTCGAAAAGACCACAACACCCCCTTCCATGGTGTTAGATAAAACAAACCATCTTTGTCCAGTCTCCACTGCCAACATCTTGCTGACTACTTTCCTCTACAACCACTTCATATAATCTTTGGGGACATGCCAAACCTTCCCGACAGACTGAGAGGGACGGGTCGACGGACGTCGATTTTCCCACAGAGACCCAAGCAACAGACGCAGGCGCTCAGTCAAGTCTTCTACAGGAAAGAAATTTGAGGTCCGAGGTGGCACGACCTGTGCCCAGCCAAATTGGCGCAGAAGCCGCCAAGGGAAATAAAAAGAGGTCTGCCTGAGACCAACCATCCACACATATGAATACTCTCCTAGCTCCACAATGGGCTACAATGACCCCCACCAAGGCACTGACCAATACAATCCATGAACTCCATGCTCCACAAGCCAATTCTCCCAGTTCTCAACATATAGGCCAACGCTGATGAAGTAGCGTGAAAAGAAGTTGGGTACGATCGACAAGGGATACTCCGTAGGAGTCGCCAAGCGGAATATTTCAGACAACTACATAAACAGCATCACAGGGCTACCGCTCAAAAAGTTAGAACGACCTTCTCTCCAGGCATCCAGGCCATTCAAAGTCTCCGCCAATATCACCGCCACAGGATTGTTACGGTATGACATCCATGAAGTAATGGCTGAAAGTTGTGGGTCCACTCGCACCTCCCCAGTCACCAACAGAAATTTTGAAACCAGGCCCAGAACAACGGCTCCAACATAGCCATCATCACCTACTTCCCGCAAATGCACGGACTGGAGCACTGCCAGGAGGGAGATCATTCCTCCAGCAACCAATGATCTAGCCACCGAAGGCGAAATATGAAGAAGCTCGACCAACAAATCCCTAGGAGAACGGGAAAACTCGGGCAAAGTCGCAGCAACACTGGGATTTACACCTAGTATGGCAAAAAATTCCTCGTAGATAGGATAAACTTCTTCCAACCCAAAGCGGAATACATGGTCTTCAGGGTACCAGAATTGTACCGCCGCCATCAGCATATTCCACTCAATAGGCCGATTGCGCCACAAGGAGACTCAACGCATGTTGAAAGCATCGTAGTCGACATTATAAGAGCACATAGCTTCCAAGGCTTCGAGGTAGTTAGAAAACTCAATGCTACTAGGGAGAGCCATCTTGCAAGGCTAAGATATGGTGGGCAAGTAGATAAGAATGCAAAGGTGTGATAAAACACTCCACCCTTCCCACTTTTTATACTTGAAGATCCTCACAAGAGACACAATCCCTACAGAAATCGGAGGGAACCCTACCCCACAAGGTACCAAAGTATGAAAATGGTACCATTCAAAGCTTTGAATTGATGGAACTGGACTGAACTGCCTATAGGCAGGTCAAGGTGCTTGCCGATCAGCAACCCCCCCATTTTTAGAAATTTCCTTTTTTTTCCTCTTTTATCAAATCAGAAAACCCAATAAAAATAAATTGATACTCTCAACAGAAGTTCAAAGTCCATTTAATTCTCCATTTTTAATCAAAAACTTTACTTCAAAAAATTCCAAAAATATTTCCTTTTTACGGCCTCAGAAGCAAAGTAAAAGGCGCATATGTATACATTCATCATTAAATAAAAGATAATAAAAAAAACTGCATTGCATTGCATATATCTATTTTCTGTGTTACATCATCGTTGCAGGAAAAAAAAAGAAAAAAATAAAGCAAAAGCAACGGGACTCAGCCCGAACCCACATTCTCTCTCTTTCTCTCTCTCTCTCTCAAGAGCTTCCACCCCTGCGGCGTGCTCTCTTTCCCCTACGGCGAGACGATGTGCCACCACTACTCGCGCCTAAGTCCTATCCGAACGAGGCAGATGGAACCAATCAATAAGGGACAGGAACCGCGTACCGAATGTGGGAAGTTGCCGAAGATATCCAGTCTCTGATGTCCCTCAGCCAAGTGGTCGACACCCGGACTTGCTGAAAGAAAAGGTGAAATCAGTATTAAAGAGGAAATGACCAAAACAGAAAAGAAAGTAAGAGAAGAACATAAAGGTATACCGCAGGTCGAAGGACCTCCTCTGTCAAACCCAACTCCTCTAGATCCATCGCATGAGGACGGTGAAACATAGGCACCATCCCTCCATCAGCCTGGAGAATGTTGTATGAAGGAGTGTGCAACCGTACGAAAGGGACCTTCGAGGTCACCGCCGTCGCAGATGTCGACGGACCACCACCACTGTGGGAAGATCCAACTGCCTGACTTGAACCCTCCGGAGGGAAGGGCAGCACATTATATATGCTGGGCGCCATCAACCAGCTCGTCACAAAATCCATATAGTCATACGGCGCAGTAGTATCGGTGTATAGCAAGTAGGACTCGCCGATCATCTCTGCGATCCTCTCATCCTCCAACATCAGTCGCTCCCGTCTCATAGACGTAGGAGGCTGCACAGGTGGCGCCACCACCTCCTCCTTGCAATCTGACGAACCACCCTCTCCCCAAGGTACCAGGAATGGACGAACTCATGCGCCAGCGAACACCTCATCCACGCGTTCACCCCGGTCGCCCCCGCATCCTGAATGGCTATACCCCACGGGTAAAAGGTCACCTGAAAATCTTTGAGCAAGCATAAATCAATACAAGACCAGAAGGAACAAAAACCAAGACCGAAATGGAAAAAGCCTTACCCTACCACTAGTCAGGTCATTCAAGACCTGACGCACCACCTCTCGGGAAAGAGATCCCTTCGACTGTCGAGTGGCCTTACGCCATCAATACAATCGACAGAAGTCTCCAACAGTGTCGTCCTTCAGAGAAATCTGCGGGGTATTGCACCCAATCACCTCAAAGAACCACGTCTGAATTCATAAGCAAAAAGTGACGCATAAGGAAAATGTGAGTGCATGAAAGGAAAATGCAAATGCATGAAAAGAAATGCACAAACTGAAGAATACCTCAAGAAGGTACCTAGCCCCAGTAAAAGAAATGCACTGGCTGAATGCATCCAGAGAAAAGTAAAGGGTCGCCAAGGTCAGGCTCCCCCAATCATAAAAGTGGATGTTCGAAAACATCCTCAAGTACGGCAAAAACCATAAATGAACAATGTCACCACTTGTCGCCGCCATGAAACCTCCCAATACGGTAGAATTGGCCCCGGTCTTGGATCATCACCTGAGTTAGGTCAGAATTGACCTCGGTCCTCGATCGTCACCACTCTTGGGTCAGAATTGGCCCCGGTCTTGTATCGTCACCTGAGTTAGGTCAAAATTGACCTCGGTCCTCGGTCGTCACCACTATTGGGTCAGAATTGGCCTCGGTCTTGGATCGTCACCTGAGTTAGGTTAGAATTGACCTCGGTCCTCGATCGTCACCACTTTTGGGTCAGAATTGGCCCCGGTTTTGGATCGTCACCTGAGTTAGGTCAAAATTGACCTCGATCCTCGGTCGTCACCACTCTTGGGTCGGAATTGGCCCCGGTCTTAGATCGTCACCTCAGTTAGGTCATAATTGACCTCGGTCGTCGGTCGTCACCACTCTTGGGTTAGAATTGGCCCCGATCTTGGATCGTCACCTGAGTTAGGTCAGAATTAACCTCGATCCTCGGTCGTCATCATTCTTGGGTCAGAATTGTCCTCGGTCTTGGATCATCACCCGAGTTAGGTTAGAATTGACCTCGATCCTCGGTCGTCACCACTCTTGGGTTAGAACTTGGCTCCAGTCTTGGATTGTCACCTGAGTTAGGTCAGAATTGACCTCAGTCCTCGGTCGTCACCACTCTTGGGTCAAAATTGGCCCCAGTCTTGGATCGTCACTTGAGTTAGGTCAGAATTAACCTCGGTCGTCACCATTCTTGGGTCAGAATTAGCCCCGGTCTTGGATCATCACCTTAGTTAGGTCAGAATTGACCTCGGTCCTCGGTCGTCATCACTCTTGGGTCAGAATTGTCCCCGGTCTTGGATCATCACTTGAGATTAGGTCAGAATTGACCTCGATCCTCGGTCGTCACCACTCTTGGGTCATAATTGACCGATGTCTTGGATCATCACCTGAGTTAGGTCAGAATTGACCTCGGTCCTCGATCGTCACCACTCTTTAGGTCAGAATTGACCTCGATTATTAGACTTTTACCCTAAGCTCACAGATTTTGCTTTGACCCGTAGAATTGGGTACCCTCCCCAAACACCACTTCAGGTCCTCAGAATTGACTTAAACCTCTGACCATCATTCATCCCCAGCACACTCCTTAGGTTCGCAGAATCGGCCTCGACCCTCTGAATCGATCATACTCCCTCAAAAGCATCATGTGGTGTCTATTCGATGGTCATCATTTGTTCCTAACTCACCCGTCAAGAGGCTTTATAGACACCCCATTCTGTTACCCCCCCTAACTTTCCTTAGGTTCCTAGTACCTCCCTTCATCACCATAAACCCAGGTTATGTCCCGAGTACCGACCTAGAGGCCATCGGGCATTCCCCGGCTTAGTTTGACCCAAAATTCAAACTCTTCATCTCGACCGAGACTGAATGAATCTTCGAAGGGAACAAAATATCCTTTCCAACGGTCCACCCCGTGTGTGATTCCAACTTACCATGCAGACGAACGATCCATTTGCGTCCGAAACCTGACCTAGAGGCCACCGGGAGCTCCCGGGCTCTGTTTGACCTATTTTAAGTCTTCAGCTCGACCGAGGCTGAATGAATATTCAAAAGGCACTGAATGCCCTTTCCAACGGTCCACCCCATGCGCGATTCCGACTTTCCATTCAGACGAATGATCCATTTGACTCCGAGAGGTCACCAAATACTTCCCAAGCCCGGTTGACAAAAGTTAACTTCCCAAATTGGGTCAAACTCTTAGGAATGTCTAAGTACATCTGCTAACCTTTCCAATGGTCTACCCCGTGCGTGATTCGGACTTACCATGCGGACAAACGATCCGTTTGCGTCCTAGCAATTCCCCGTCCAATGGACCGATAAATGCTTTCGAGCCATATTGGACCCAAAGCTAACTCCCGAACCCGGGAGCGGTCCAAAGGACTTTCGAAGGTCTCTAAATTACCTTTCCAACATTATGCCCCGTGCACGATTCTGACCAATGGTTTGCCCTCGGCGGCCGCTTTTACGAAAAATCCTGAAGCGCACTGCCAAATGGCAGGTTCCAGACCCTGCCAATAGGCAGGAATAGGTCTATGCCGATCGGCACTCACCTGGGCCTATAAAAGGATTCCTTCACCTCATTTTCAAAGGGAGCCCAGATCTGATAAAAATCTCTCTGAACGAATCCCAGAAACCTCTCTCGAAGGCAGCGTGATTTCAACATCCAAATCCCCTTTTTACTTCCACTTTTCATCATCCTTTTCATCAAACTTGGTGAAATATCCACTCTCCATCATCATCCAAGTGCAAGGGCTGCTCTCCAACATTCAAGATCTTCAAGAAGGTCCAACTTTCTCAAACTCTCTCTTAAATTCTCTTAAATTCTCAATAACTTGTCTTCTTATTTAGCACTTTTATTATCTCATCTCACACATCCTAATATACTTTTTATTTAGTATTATTGCACATCTCCTATGTTCATATAAATAAAACCCAAAAAACAAGAAAAAGAGGGTTTGCTCATAAATTCCAAGTAGGGATTCTCACACTTTTTCCACACTTTTCTCACAATCTAAAACCCTTTTTCTATACACACACACACACACACACACACACACACTCACAAATAAGAGATTCCCCCTTTGTATTTATGGGATAAATCCCACCCCTCATTTTGTATGCGAACTACGTGGACTTTGATGCCTTTATAGGCTACGTAGGCGTCTCGGGGTAAAACCCACGACTCGAGTCCTTTTTCCCACTTTTTCTCTCATCTTTCTATCTACTCTAATCTTCTTATATTCTATATACTTGCCCTTAGTGACGTATTACCCCACGTGCATTATCGTTCCATTATAACGATCAATGTAGGGGTAATCCCGTAAATCTTATTTTTCTAATATTATTCTTATATCTTCCTACAGATGACTCGCTTTATCTTTTCCATAATACAAGTCGAGGATTCCTACCTCCATTCTATACATACACATGCACACATATCACGGGGGGAAATAAAAGGAAAATAGCAAATATTCATGAGAGACTGAGGGCGGAATGGGTGGCTAACACCTTCCCCTTTCGTAATTAAGGCTCCGAACCTTTCTCGAATCGTCTTGGTTTCGCACGCACCAGTATGTCTTTGGATGCCATCCTTCGGGGTGGCTTCCCCTTTTTTCTTTTGTCTGTTTTGAGTAAAATAGACTGGCGACTCTGAATCTCTCTAAATTTCCACATCTCAAACGACGCCGGTCCAAGCGCTCCCGAGAGGGATGCGCAGGACCCGAAGGATCCTTTCCTCCACGCTACCCTCCTGCGCGGTGAGGATCGGGGATGGCCATATATATATATATATATATATATATATATATATATATATATATATATTATCATTTACATCCTACATGTTGTATGGTTCGTTCCAGCAACACAATTATTAGAGTACCTTGTATATAGAACTATAATTTATTTGTTTCTAATGTATTTCATTATGTTTTCAGGCTTTTTTCCTCCTGCATATGATGTTGTTGATTTAGAGACCGAGGATAATTGGTTCTCATTAATTTGCATGATGCATTAGCTCATCAAGATCGAAACATCACATTTATATCCGATCAAAATAATGGTCTAATTGAAGTTATTTTGAAGGTCTTCCCGATGTCTGCACATTCCTACTGTATGCATCATTTACAACAAAATGTAAAGAATAGAATATGGGGGAATTGTGGAAATTGAGAAAGAAGATTGTGAAAGATTTTTTGGTTGTGCATATAATGTAACAAATCGATAAATTTCACAAGAACTTTAATGCCCTAAAGAAGGAAGGTGGAGATGGTGTTGTAGATTTCCTTGATAGTTTGCCTCTAGAGAATTGGTCATGTGTATATTTCCCTGGAAAATGATATGGTGATATGGCATCTAATGTTGCGGAATCATTCAACTCTTGGATCTTAGAGGAAAGGAATTTACCGATAATGGATATATTGGACAAACTGAGGGTCAAGATTATGAATTTCAATGCAAATAAACTTTTTGAATCTAAAATATGGACAAATGATTTGTGTCCTATTTTTAAGAAGTTACTGACTGATAATTGGAATAAAAGTTGACATTGGAATATTAGCCACTCGAGTCAATATGAATTCGACGTTCATTCAGATGTGCGGGCGACTGTTGACTTAGAACAAGGAATTTGTTCTTGTAAGATTTGGCAATTAAGGTGTTTTACATGTTGATAAGCACCCCAAAAGTTTACATTTTACACCCCAAATTGATGTATTTTTAACTCTTAATTCTCGACAAAATTGAATCTTATATGCTTATTTGTTTATTTTGTAGGTCAAATGCATGTTGCGGTGTTCAAATGCTCAAATCAAGGAAATTACAACAAAAATGGAGCTAAGCCTGTATACCCTGTCCCGTAACCCTAACCTAAGCCTGATCGAGCCTAATCCTTCTCGAGTCGTGTGTGTTTGGTTTGTCCCATTTTATTTTATTTTATTTTTATTTGTGTCGTTTATGATTTTTAGAATTTATTTTATGTTATATATTTTTGAGTCATGTATATACTTTTAGGATTTATTTTTATATTTTATTTTAGTGTGTCGCGTGTGTTTTTATTATTTTTATATTTTTATAGGTGTGCGTTTTAGTTTATTTAATTTTTATTTTTATTTAATTTTTAGTTTTTAGTATTGGTTTAGTTTTGTTATTTCTTATTTTATTAAGTTAGGTTTATTAGTATTATTTTATTTTGAGTCTTTTATTTTTAGACTAGGAATTTAATTTTTAATTTTATATTTCTTTAGTTTTATTTTAATTTTTTAGAATTGTAAATATTTAGTTTTTATTATGTTACCATTTTAATTAGATTTTTTTATATTTTTAGTTGGGTACAACCTAATACACACACACACACAAATCCTACAACACACGCACACACTCAAACATAACTCACACACTCACACACACTATCCTACACCTCTCGACACTCAAATACACCCACTTCTTCTTCAACCTCACACATAATTTTCTTCTCTCTACGTCCATTAACCAACTGACAACTCTCATCTCACACTCATCAACATACCACCACCATTTACAACCCATCTGCGAACCCAGATCCAGCCCCCGTCCATCAATCACCGGCAACCACCTCCTGCACCTATTCGGACCCCTTAACCCGCGACCTGCTCCGGCCACCATATCCAAAACTCAGAACCCAAACCTCCCTACCAACTCGGTTTGAAATAGCTACCAACAACCCGACATCCCAAACCATTAATCAAACCCAGCGGCGCCCCAGCAGCCCCATTTCGAGATCCTAAAACTGGAACCCAAACCCCTCCGAGTTCATTCCGACCACACCCCATTTCATTCCAAGACAAACCCATTTCTTCCCAAGACCCATTTTTAACCCAAGGCAAAAATCGTGTCCCTATCTGCATAAAAGCCAACACCAAAAATCAAATAACAACCCACATGTCTTTTAAAACTAATAACCCATATTTTCAAAAAATACCCCCAACCCCCTTTTAACAAATCTAATTTGCTTTATCCCCATTACCTCATTCCACCATTTATCCCACATGACACACTCTCAACCCAGATGCATTCATGTGCATTATCAAATTACTCCCACCTAAATTTCAGAACCTCTCCCCCATTTTATCTTTCATAATTAACCTTCCCAAATTATCCCTTAGCTCCATGTGCACTATAAGAGGAAGAAGAAGACCCATTTTGAGACATGATATTGTAGAGAGGAAAATTCTAGAGTTAGAGAGAGAAACATTTTTAATTTTTTAGTTTAGATTTTTTTTATTTGTTTTTTTTAGATTAGAGAAAAAATACAATAAATTGAGTGTTTGTAGTTAATGAGAGATGATGGAAGAATTAATGCAATTGAAGGCCATTTTGGTTTGATTACTCCGCTCTAATTTTCATTCTACGCTCTTAATTGATTATTATTTTTGTTGGATGATGATTATGGAGGGCTAATCTCCCATTCAAGGGAGGAATTGAAACCTTGATGAATCCAATTTGATTTAATTGTCAATTTTAATTTTGTTAGTTTTCTTTGATTATTAAATTTAATTCCTACTTTATTTTCACATTGAGAAATGGAAAATCATCCTTGAGAAATGATTGAAAATTGTATTATCATTTGATCATTTGATTCAAACTAGAGATAGTCTTATCACTTAATTTAAATGTTAGTATATTTTTCATCTACTCTTGTTCTTATTATTGTCTAATTAAAATTAGTTGGATGAATTGATCCTAGCGGGTAATTTGTTTGATTAATTTTAATTCAAATAGAGTAGTGTGTGTGGGAATAAAACTTATTTTTATAAAAGAATATTCAATTAATTCATTAGTGTAATGAGAATTAGCTTGTGAATTAAATGAATATTTTGGAAATTGATGAAATGAAAATAGTTCAAACTAGATTGATTTGTGTGAATTGAGGATGGATTTTCCATCCCTTGAATATTTTTCTCTCATTTAGTTACATTTCACTCACTTTAATTACACACCATATTTTATATTTTTTACATTTTTATTCTAGTTTTATTTACTTATTCTTCACTGCACCAAAATGGATAATTTGTCACCCTTCCAACGCTTAGCCTTGTACGGTCAATGACCGTGACAAGACCCTGACATAGTATTGTCACGGTCATTGCCGTGACAATTCTTATAATGTTATCACGGTCAATGACCGTGACAAATGTCGCAGCAAAAAACCGTTTCCCTCCTTTTTTCTCTCTCTCTCTCTACACTGCTGCTCTCTCTCTCTACTTTCAGGTTACTCTCTCTCTCTTCCATTTATATATATATATATATATATATATATGTGTGTGTGTGTGTGTGTGTGTGTGTGTGTTGTGTGTATGTGCGTGTGTGTGTATGTGTGTGTGTGTGCATGTGTGGTGGGTGGGGGTGGGGGTAGGGGGTGGGGCAGGGTGGGGGTAGGGGTGGGATTATTATTATTATTATTGTTGTTGTTGTTGTTGTTGTTTAAGACATGAAGGTGTGCTAGATTGACTTCAATATTATTATTGTTATTATTTAATACCCATATAGTCCGAGAGATGTTAATTAATTATAAATATGAATTTGAAATTTGAAAAAATCTCTATTTTAATTGTAATAAAATTAAAATATGAAAAAATGTCATTAAAATTACATTAGATAGTGATTTATATAAAATTGTCCCTTAAAGTTGGTTCAATCTTAATTAGGTTCCTAACGTTAGTGACATGTGTGAAGTTCATTAGAGGAGTTAATTTTATGTTAAAATTTGGACAAAATTAAAACAATATGATAATTGGAGGGCTCGGTTGGGAAAATTAAAACATCAGGGACCCACCACCAACCTTAAGGGACACATATTTTATTAACCCTAAAAATAAATATTCCTTTTGCATAACTTTACATACACTCTTAAGGATTCTGATTATGGTGACAACTCATGTAAGATGTTAATTGTGGAGAAAATATACTCTCCTCTATATTATCATGAGACATGTATACATTGTGCATCAATAAGTACAAGACAAATATGAAAAAGTAACCTGTTAGTCTTAATAATAACCAATAATGATTCACTATTACTTGACATTACTTGCACTTTTTGGAGGGTTAAGAAAGGTTATCCAATAATGACAACCTTGATTGTTTGAAGTTAGTGGGGGGTGGGGTGGGGAGGGGGGGGGGGGCAGGGATGGGTGGGGGGGGAGGTGTTTAACAGTAACAATTCATTTTTATTTGTAGTAATTGTACATATTTTCATGTCTTCTTTTAATTCATTTGATATGTACTAATAACATTTTTTTACAGCAAATGTCTCCTTCAGGTATTAAGGTGATGATGGTGATGCTAGTTATGATGATGTCGTCTAGGTTCGGTGGTAGCGGAGGCGATGAGGGATCCTCGGCCCCTAGTCTCCCCAAATATGGAAAATTAGGGATGCCCATTGAGAACAAATCGGGGCTATTAGCGAGATCCCTCGAGCTGGTAAAGACGATCATCGGCTCGGGGTACATTAGTTGGAAGGAGGTGCCATATGAGCTCAAGTTAGCTGTTTGGGTGGCACTACAAGTAATATATTTATATGAATATGAATATTTTAATTTCAATTTCAATTTCATTTTATATTTATATTTATTTTCAACTAATATTGTATTTGTTGGACAGGAACAATTCAACCTGGATCCAAAGCTACACGATTTCGTCTTGGAGCAGTTGAGGGAGAAACACAAGACGTGGAAGAAAAATATGCGAACCCGATACTTTGGGAAGACACGAGAGTCCATTATCCAGTGGCGTGAATCCGTCCTGCCGAAGGAGCCGATCTCATTGGCACAATGGCAAAGGTTCATTGACAATGAGATCGGGGAGCGACAATTGGCATCTCGCCAATCGGGAAGGAAAAATCGGGCAAAAAAGACGGACGTGCACTACTCCGACCGGACGTCTTATGCCGAGGTGGATCATAGGATGATGAAAAGATTTAATTTTTCTATAACTACATAAAATATATTATTCTGCATTATTTTACTTTGCGGGGCCGATACTAATTTTACTTTATTTTATTTCAGGGGACAGGGAGTAGCCCTGGGGGTAGGCACATAGGCTCGATACTTATGTGGCTCTTCGGACGAAGAAGGGGAAGGACAAGGAGGTGTCCCCAAGCGTCGCGGCCACGATTGTAAGTAATCCGACAGTTTACTTTTTGTTAATTACGTTATACTTTTTAAATTGACTTATTTTACTAATCATGTGCTTTTTGTCGTTTCAGGCAAAGCTTAAGGAAGTGCATGAGTAGCAGTTTGATGCCGACAAGGCATCTTTGTCCACAGACGCACTCAGTCAAGTGCTTGTCTCTGATCGCAAGGGGAGGAAAAGGGGGTGAGCTTGAGGGTGGCCAAATCTAGGATCATCGGATTGGAGACGAGCGACACCGGGTTGGCTAGAACGGTGGATTCACATAACGCGAAGTTGTCCCATTTGGTGGCGACGATCCAGGATATGTTCTCATTCGTGAAGCGTTCATTGGGAGGAAACCGTAAGGGTAAAGGGAACGAGAAGGAGGTGTGGAAGGAGGTGCGGGAGGAGGAGGTGTGGGAGGACGAGGACGAGGATGTGGACCTCGCTGCTTCATCGCCGACACGTGCGAACTTTGATGATCCACTTCCCTATTTGGCTCCCTTCAACAGACCGAAGTCGACACTTAGTTGGCCGAGCGTGTTTATAATGGACATATTTGATGGCCATCGGATAGGGCGGGGGTTGAGGGACCCGAATATCATCCAGGGTGCACTAGTTCATGGATGTGAGGTTCAAGACATTGAGTCCAGGGTGCTCGTCACGCATGTGATGCCCGGGAAGGAGAACTCCAAATTGTGGTTGCGCGAACAATGCAACACGATGTATATTAGTGGATGTGTTAATTCGTATATCGTGTGGCCTACTCACCTCCTCAGCGTTAACCATACCCCAAACATTTAGTGACATTGATTTAAGTTTTAATTGAATTGTTTTAAATTATTACATTTGAATTGTATTTGGATTATATGGTGATGCATATTCTCTCTATTTTGAATGTATATTTTCACTATCTCTATTTTATCTGAATATATAATGTTTGAATAGGTACAACGTTGCTATAACAGGTACATATATACTGCTGGGCAGTGGTAGTGGCCATACTGCCCAGCAAATTTTTTTTAATTCTGCCCAGAATTATCACGGTCATTGACCGTGACAAGTCCTTGACAAAGAAAGTTGTCACGGACTTGTAATTATCAATGACCGTGACAATTTGTTTAACATTACCACGGGTTTTTCACGGTCATTAACCGTGATGAAGATTTTCAGGGTCAAGGCCTGTGACATGATCGTGACAATTCTAACGAACTTGTCACGGTCAATGACCGTGACAAGTCGGTGACAAAAAAAATTGTCACCCCCAGAATTGTCATGGTCATTAAC
Source organism: Sambucus nigra (assembly GCA_949130495.1). NCBI lineage: Eukaryota > Viridiplantae > Streptophyta > Magnoliopsida > Dipsacales > Adoxaceae > Sambucus > Sambucus nigra. The sequence continues at coordinate 162,650,204 of OX422213.1, read as the reverse complement.
GTTGACAAGTCCAACTTGTCAAGGTCAATGACCGTGACAATTCGGTAGATTTGGTGTAGTGCTTATTTTAATTAAATTCACCTTCATCTCCAAATTGTTTTAATATTGAAAAAGCTACAAAAAAATTAGAAAAAGTGAAAATTCAAAAAAGAATATAATAAAAAAATGAATTGCATGCCTCTCTTACATGTTGCACCCTTGATTTGGATTGATACATCACTTACCACTATATGCTCTAGTTATGTTATAATTTTGTAGGTAATTGAAATTTTTTATTAGAGGATCTTCAACAATGATACATACCGAAACGTTCTTTCTATCACATGTTCTCATGTTGTTTGCATTGTACGGAGGACAGGGACAAGTATTGATGTGCATATTGAGGAATACTAAAAGGTTTCTTTCTACAAACGATCATACTGATTACCTATAGATCCAGTTCTTAATTTAATGTCCCTAAACATTTCTATACTTGTAAATCCATCCATCATTCCTACAATGACAAAGAGACTACCATGCAGGCAAAGAAATAAGAGAATAAAGTTTGTTGGCGAGGTCAAAATTAGGGAGGTTACTTGCTCTAGGTGTGGTTAAATTGGTCATTATAGGTCTACATGTAAAGAACCCATTTGATTATATTTATAATTGTTCAATTCATTCATTGTAACATTAGTTATCAATAAAATTATTGAAGAACCCATTTTGAATATATGAATGTAATTTTATTGTTGATTATTCAATTTTATTATTTTTATATGTGAATGGAATCTATGGAAAGTACAGGCATGTGTTAAAAAGTACACGTATATTTTTTAATAATGTTCACATGTACTTTATAAAATAATGTGTGCACTTTATATTAGTGTTAGTTATTTTGGATAGAATATAAAGTACAAGCAGAATTCAAGTAAGTATACGCAGAACTTATTTTAGATTATACGTTTACTTTCAATAGATTAAAGCAAATATTGTGTTACTTTTCAAGTTATGTGGCCTACATGTATTATGGTCCACTCCAGTGAAAATATTATTAGAATGTAGATGTTTATGATCAAAATAACAAGACACGCATGCAAAAAAAAATCATTTATAACGAATAAAAAATATACAAAAGATCTTGAGACAAAAGCGAAAATAAAATCAAACATTAAAATGTGAATCAGGAAAATTATTAAAACCCTCGATAAGGTCAAGAAGAGAGACGATGAAATTCAAGTACACTCGAATTTTCTTCTCATGCACATATAGGAGGGGGTTGAGTTCGTCCTTTTTCTCCCTCAAATTTATAACCCTCATTATGACATAATTTGTGTAGAAATACATGAGGTCTTCGTGTGTTTATGGTAGGTCCCCATCCTCTTCGAGTAAGTAAAAAAGGATGGGTGGAAATCCGGAGCAGCCTTCACTAAAGTAATGTGTAAAAGCATCAAAATACATTTTGGTATAAGGAAATATCTCCCTTAACCCTTTACAGTAATCTCCTTATCCTTATTTCTTCATCAGGACTATTTCTCAAAGCCTTGATGGGATAACCATTTTTATTTTTTTGTAATTGAATTTAGAATGGTGGAGAAAAAAACAATGTTAGTTTTTTATAAGCCAAATGAAAGATATATATTTTGGGGTCAAATATAGTTGGGGGATGTTGAGTCTAATAAATATGGTAGGTTATGGGTGTATCGGTTGATATGAATGAACTAAAGAACAAGTGTAAACTTCTTAAGTTTAAAGTAATTAGGGTATGTTGAGCCTAATATATAGGGTAGGTTATGGGTATGCTGGTTAAGATGAATGAACTAAAGAATATGAGTAAACTTTCGAGTTTTGACATGTAAAATCCTTGTCAACATGTAAAATTCTTACTAATTAAACTTAAATAGTAAATTTAAATGACAAAGTTATAGGGGTTTATGCATAAGGGTAAAGTAAATGTGATTGGAAAATGACTGTAACAAAATTACACGCATAATTAAAGAACCCATTTAATTATATTTAATCACAGTACATCATATATGGTACCATAATGAGTGCAAAACATAACAATTTATAAATATAGTATCTTATTGTAGCGATTTAGAAATAATTTACAATTTACAACCATTGTTTCTTGGTTTGCATGTACTTTGTTATATACTACGTATACTATGTTATATTATGCGTGTACTTTGAGATTATATGTTTTCTATTTACAAATAATGCTAAGTACACACATAATATTATAAAGTACACGTGAATTTCTTTTTACTTTTATGTGTACTTTCTAATGTTATACATGTACTTTGGGATTCTTTGTTTGTTTTTGGACAAAATGAAAAGTACACGCATAAATAATAAGGTATATGTGAATCTGCATGCACTTCATTGTATAGTCCGTGTACTTTACATTGGTTAATCTATAAACTTAAACATTCGAATAATATGGGTGTACTAATGTTAGAATATATTTATTATTTCATATAGATTACGTGTTTTATGGTTCGTGCCAGAGGCACCATTATTAGAGTACATCGTATATGGAACTATAATGAATACAAAGCAAAACAATTTACAAATATAGTATCTTATTGTAGAAATTTCCAAACAGTTTACCAAAAAATTTATAATTTACAATTATTTTTTCTTGTACGAACCATCAGTAAATAAAATTTCATTAACTATATAAGCTCTTTATTGTAGTAGTTTGCCCTCTCAAAATGATGTTTTGAGTTAAATTCCCCTATTAATTTGTTATATATAGTATATATGGAAGACCTCACACTCAACACTGAAATTAAAATAAACCAAATATATAAATTAATATAAAGTAAATGAAATTTGTTGAAATGTATCTTGATGAATTATGTGTGTACTTATGCTAAATGCATGTACTTTATACATATAAAGTTTTTGCTTAGTTATTGTATTGTTTTGGGCATTCATGACCTATGGTTAGTTGAAGTTTGAGATCATGATTCCACAACCAATTTATTGTTCTTCTTTCCTTTTTGTTTAGGACATCTTTAAAAACTTGTCCTTCGAAGGTTTTTTGAATCAAACTTGTTTTATTTAATTTTTCTACTTCGGTCTTCAATTTCTACAATGCTTCTGGGAAAGCATTAAATTGTTAAGAGGATAAATAATGAGTGTATATAAAATACAAAATTACGTGTAATGTAATTAAGTTTAGGGCGTGACCATTATTTTGGCATCTTGAAAGAATGATGTGTTTAGTTTATTATCGTTCGACCAGAGAGAATCCATATGGACAACTGTATTTTTTTTTTCATTATATGTGGCTAACAATGTGAAATATCTTTCTTCATTTCTTATCGGTATGAAGAAAGTATCACAAGTGCCTAAGAATTAAAAAGGGGTTTGTATATATGTTTGTTCTTCCCCATTTCTTTATTTTTACGAACAACATCCAGTTAAAAATTATAGAGTTTTAAGTAAGAAACCAAATGATAGTATTTATCTGATGGTAATGCACAAAGGTTTAAGTTTTATTTTCCTTACCCAAGCATATGTTTTTAAAGTGTGTGTAGTGGATAGCCACTCCTTTCACATTTTATTCTACATTATTTCACTGAAGCCAACTATTTCCTATTTCACACATTTAAAAAGGTAAGGATATAATAATAAAAATTTAAGGAATAACCTATATTTGAATTATATACTTGGTTTGATATTTCTTCAGCTTTTAGCAATTCTTCAATATCTTACAACCCAACAAAGGCCCTTTCTCCCTGATAGAGCAATAACTTGCATTTTAAGACATGGAATAATATTAGAATAATAATTAAAACATGTGTGTAATCTATGATAATTATGCGTGTATTATATGAATGTTCTTCATTACGAAATGCGTGTACTTTATAAAACAATGCGTATACTTTATAAAGGAATAATATTAGAATAATAATTAAAACATGTGTGTTATCTATGATAATTATGCACGTATTATAAGAATGTTCTTCATTACAAAATACGTGTACTTTATAAAACAATGTGTATACTCTATAAAATCATATGTGTACTACATTAAAAACTACGTGTACTTTATTCCAAAATGCGTATATGACGCGACCACAAATGTGTATCTAGTGTGCATGCTGATATAGGCTCAAGTGCAAGCCTGTCACGTTAGTAATAATCCGATAATTCGGGATCGTCTCCATAGGAAATTAGGAAGAAATCTTGTGACGACGTAAAAACAAAAGACTAACCCTAAATTGATTCTCGAAAAGAAGTGAAAAAGATGATTAATTGTAAACTAAATGACTACTAACTAAATGAAATGGAAATTAACTACTAACTAAACTAAGAGAATAGAAATAAATCTACTGAACGAATAGATATGAATAAGGAAAGATAGGTTAGGATACAATCCCTCGAACCCTATTATATTTACCATATAGAATACTAGCGTTTGAATTAGAAAGTTGATTGAACCCAGTCTTTATTAATCCTAAGCATTACATATATGAGGGTACTAGCCCGCATCATACTTAATCAAAGGTAAGAACAAAGCGGTGCGCATCGCACCCTTAAACACCCCGGTTACCTAGGACAAATGAGGTTAAAAGGTTTACGACGGTTGTGCATACGACACAACACAATTCATTCAAATTTCAATTCAAACCCTATTTTCTACATAGGTAAATTACATAGAGTTGGGCTCATGCATCCCAACCCTTATAAACCTAGCTAAACATGGTGTTCTTAAGGAAAAACTTATACACTATGGTGCATGTAATCATAATCATTGTGAAAGCAAACCTAAACATGTAAACACTAATTGGAATCTAAAAAAATATGGAAAACATGCGAATAAAAGTTAACCTTGAAGAGTAGAGATGAAGAACACAAACTTTGGAGAAAAAAATCTTGAATTATTGCATAAAACTTGAGTATTGATGAAGAAAATAAAATCCTAGGGTTCTTGGGTGCAAGAACCCTCTAAAACTATGAAAAAACCTATCTCATTAATGTCTGATATCACCAAATAATAAATACATCACGTTATTTTAAGATTTTGAGCCATGCAAAACTCTATTTTTGAGAATTAAAATTGGAAATTCCGTCCACCGAACCAGGTCACTTTTTTGCTTTTCACTGGGCCGAACCGGTATACTTTTCCAGTGTTGACGCAAAAATTGAACACTCTATTTATTGGGTTTTCTTCGTTCTTTTGAGTTCTCTTTCGCACTAACTTGCTTGAAATACCTATAAAACATATAAGAGATACACAAAACACGAGGTACTCACCAATGAGAGTTAGCAGCATGATTATGAGATAAAACCAAGTCAATTACACTACACGGGATCATAAAAATACCGAAATTAAGAGGATAAATATACAATATTTTTGCCTTATCAAACCCCCCTAAATTAGAACTTTGCGAGTCCCGAGCAATGTAAAAGAATCAAAACAAGGTCACAACTCTTAGTAAATGTGTTATTGGGATAGAATACCTCTTTTACGAAAAAGGGGTTGCATTTAGCGTATGCAACAAGACTTTAAACCCCTAGGTTACCCTAGTAGGACGAGTTGTGTCTCGTGAGAGTTTGCAGTGAATATACCCACAAAATTCGTTTTCGACTAAAAAATTCAAAATGCCTAAAAATTGTACAATTTAAACTTTTTGAAAAATAATCAGCATAGATTTATCTTCATAAGTCTCAATTTTCCCCATGTGTGTGCGAAGCCAAAAATAAAATCGCTAATTTCCACCGATTGATCATTACATTACTTTTTCGAGAATTCGTTTTGATTCAATTGCTCATGGGATACTCTCACGAACGAATCAATCGGAATGTGGCTATTTCGCTCGGTATGTATGATATAAGGAGTAAATGCATGATTGGAACACGAATTCATGCACACAAAATTGAAAAGACGAAAATTTATGGGTGAAAAGATCTCTTCATCGGATTACGATCGTTGGGAAACGAAAACATCGCCTCTTATACACACCAATCAATCTCTCTTATTATCTTTTCGTGTTTTAGCTCTCTACGCGGTAATTAATTTCGCAACTCAGAATCGGTTAGGACTTTTTCGGATTACAAGGTGTATTGGGTACATTAGGAATAATCAAAAATTTCAGAATTGGAAAATGTCATTATAATGTCCGTTAGTGCTTTTTCGGGATTTTGCTCACTTTCTTTTCTTTTTCTATTTTTTTTGTTTTTCCATTTTTTTTCTTTCCTTGCTATTTTTGTTAAACATTATTCTATTCTTCTTGCCCCTTTTTATTTCACTGTTTGGACACAATTTTTGAATTTTCCTTTTTCACAATTTCGGGTTACTTGGGTTTTTCGGATTACTAAACGAATGGAAAAACATTTTCTTCGGCTTAAAATGGTTAGCAAAAGGGTAATTTTTTGCAACTTTTTATGGTAATCTTTTTTTTGGGTAACAACCGATGGCCTAACTTCATTTATCCGAATTACTAATCAATTTATCATATGCGTCTCTAGATGAATTTTAGTTTAGAGATACGTTAGTGCCCATTTCGAGGCAACATCTCACTCGTCTCCCGTAACCGATCAAAACAAGGGAATAGAGATCCTCAACGACTTGTTTTAACATTGAATTGAACTTTGAGTTAACTATTAACTCGGATTGATTTAAAAACTCTAAAAAATTGATTGGCTCGAAATCTCACTGGGTTGATAATCTCCACATTTATTCGTTAAGTCGTGGATTTTCACTCAATTTTCATCTGTGGTCAATTTCGGCTTTGTGCAATTTGAAATTTGAAATTTTGAGAATTTAACCAAAACTTTGGTGATATTTTTGAAAATTCTAAATTCCAATTTTTATTTACTTTGAAGAAAAATATTTTTGTCTTTTTAGAATTTTTCATTTTTTTTGGAAAATTTTGAAATTTTATTTTATTTTTTGTTGGCATTTTAAAAAATTTGTGAAGTTTTAGAAAGACGCACTTGTCACCCCCCCCCCCCCCTAACTTAGACTTTTGTATTGTCCTCAATCAAAAGAACTAAAATCTAAAGAAGTGCAAATAACAAGTGTGACAAATAAAACAAGCAATTATTTTAAATGCAAAAAGACACTAAATGACACTAACACATGACTCAAAAATACAACAAAAATCACCCCATACGCGTCGGGGGTGCGACGACCTCTCATCTCTCCACAAACTCACCTGACCCCTTGTACAGGGTTTATTGCTCTCTTAGTCTCCCCCGTCTTCATGTCCTAAGTAAATAGTCGAAACAAGTTAGGCCCAGTCCCATAGATAAGGGAGAGGCCTTAGGTCTCGGGATGACTCGTTGGGAAGGGATCCTTGTGGTACCTAATTGAATCTTTGCCTACGTGCATCGACTTGGACGGTACATCTCGATTTTTCTTAGTTTCAGGAGTACATGGGTCGGGCTCTAAATCGTACGATACTTGAGTCTTTTCCTAAATCTTATTAGAGGAATCAAATGGTATGGGTGGATGATCACGAAGAATGAATTTATCTACCTTATCTTTCCCTTCACTTTCTTCTAAGTGACTAAATGAGTCCAATATAGGTTGGACTTAGACATTAAGGTTATCATCTATCGACCCGAATTCTTTCTCAAAGTCCTCTAGACTCATATCGCCTTACTCTCTTTCATGATTAACGTTCACGTCCTCTCTCTTAATCTCCTCAAACATCTCTTCCCGCTGTCACTTACTTGCTCACTCTTGCTCTTAATTGTGATCACTAAGCATACCTTTCCTACTCCTTTCTTAACATTAGAATTTATGCCCACACTTTGGGCATCAAGATCTACCCCTAAGGGCTCTCTCTTGTGAGTCCTCTCATGCTCGTGTGCTTCTTTAATAAGATTCATTTCTCGTGGTTCACTTTCATCACCCTTGTTCTCAGTGTTATTAAAGATATTTATCTCGAGGGTTATGTTCCCAAACGTTAATTGCATTCTCCCACTCCGAGTATTGAGGAGTGCATTAGTCGTAGCTAAAAATTTGAGACCAAGGATAACGGGAACATGATTGCTCGGGAGAATGGATGGCCCCTCATCCCAAATGACAAAATCCACCAGGAAGTAGAAAGTGTCAATTTGGACGATTGCATCTTCAACAATTCCCTGAGGCATCGTCACAAAGCGATCCGCAAGTTGGAGAGTCATGGTCGTAGGCTTAAGGTCCCCCAAATCTAATTGTTTGTTGATGGAATAGGAAACAATGTTTACACTCGCCCCTAAATCTATTAATGCTCATTCGATTCGGTTCTTCCCTATGATGCACGAGATGGTGGGTGCACCCGTATCTTTATATTTTAGTGGAATATCACTCAACAGGACGGAGTTGACGTTCCGTGTTAGAAATACATTTTTCTTTACCTTCTGACTTCATTTCACCATGAGTAAGTCCTTAAGGAACTTATCATATGGTCTCGAAAAAACGTAAATTCATCTTTACGTGCTTAAGAACGTCGAGGATAAGATCCCGGGAAGTCTCTTTGGATTGAGGGATCAACCATTGAGGATATAGTGATTCACTGGGGGGTTTCACCACCACCTCTGACCCGCTTGTGTCGTCATTACCACTCTTTTTCAAGGGGATATCTGTGGCTTATTTTGTGTCGGGAGAAATCTCATTTTCATTTTTCTCATCGCGTGGAGGAGGTGACAAGTCAATAACCCTTTCACTACGTAGAGTGGTAATTTCACTACATTGCTCAGGATGCTCGTGGGATGTCGCGCTAACTCAAGATTGTCCTTGGGGAGATCTTTGGCCTTGGAACAAAAATTTACCCTTCTCTTGGACACTTAAGGATGCTTGAAACTTAGAGATACTTGTATTCATCTCAGTGAACATGCGCTCAAACCTAGCATTGGTTACATTTTGAGATAGGATGAATTGGTTTAAGTTGTCCTCAAGAGATCTCCATGGTGGGGTAATGTGTGGGAATGGAGGTGGTTCTCGCATTTGTGGCTTCATAGGTGGTGCTTGTTGAAATTGAGGACGGGGTGGAGGTGGGGTAACATGTGAAGTAGGATTCATCGCATCGTGTTGTATCCCGTAGCTAAAGCCAGGATGGTTCCTCCATGAAGGGTTGTATGCATTCCCGTGAGGGGCATTAAAATTTCCCTTAAACTCTCCTATTGCTTCCACCTGCTCGTTATGCATGGCTTTATAGGAGGGTATTTTTGGGCATGCCCTTGTTGGATGTCCATCCTTACAAATAGTGCACACCTACTCTTTCACAACACGAGTGGATTCATTAGTTTCTCTTAATTAGACCTCGGTCATATCCTTCATACTCTTCTCAAACTGATCAAGTCGATGGTCTATTAAGCTATCATGATTCAATTGGTATAGACCAGACCCAGCAGGAGTAGTGGACCCTTGTCGAGGTCGGTTTTGGGCATTAGGATCGGATGTGTCCCATGCTTGAGTACTCTCGACGACATACTTAAGATGAGCCTCAGTGTCACTCGCATCTAATTCCCAAAACGGTCTTTCATATATTAATAGAACAAGTTATTTAGACGCTATAGTAAGCCCGTGATGGAAGAAAGATATAAGGGGATGTTTCTCAAATCCATGATGGGGCCCAGCGTTAATAAGCTCTTGGAAGCGCTCCCAACACCGGTCAAATGGCTCATTATCTAATTGTAGAATTGCTTGAATTTGAGCCTTGACGGAGTTGTTTTTATGTGGTGGAAAGAACTTCAAGAGAAACTTGGATTGCTTATCCTTCCATGACATGATCGAGTTCGGTGGTAAAGACCAAAGCCAGGTCTTAGCTATATCCTTTAAGGAAAAAGGAAATAGTTTTAGGCAAACGACATCTTGCGTGCAAGCTTGATCACTAAAAGTTTCACATGCCTCTTCGAACTCTCTGATATGGAGATATGGTTTCTCCGAATCCATGCCGTGAAATATTGAAAGAATTTGTATCATCCCATTACAAAAGTGGAACTGTCTTGCATTGTATGGAAGTAAAATGCATCCAGGTGTGATAGTTCTCTCAGGAAATAAGAGATCCTTCACGGGATAATACAGCAGGTTTTCGTCACTCGTACCGAAACTAGCGATATTCAACATGGCTCTCTCCCCAATGGATTCAGACCCTTCACTAAGTGTTCTAGACGTATAACTCAGCGTGTGACTTGTGATGGAGTTTGGAAGGGTAAGAGGTGGGGCCTAGAATTGTGGAACGCGAGGGGTATGGGGGACTTTCGAAATTATACTTAACGATGGGCTTTTCGTGAATTCTTATTGGAGTATTTTGAGGAGTTGGTTCTTGATTTTTCATGAAAGGGGTTTTGCGAGATAACTTTTTTTTTAATTTTCTGAACTTTTTGGATGTTTGAATTTTTTTTTAAAAATTTTGGAATCAAATTTGGGATTGAATCTACTAACCTAGAGTCTACCTGATTCCCCGACATTGGCACCAAAAACTTGACGCGACCACAAATGTGTATCTACTGTGCGTGTTAATATAGGATCAAGTGCAAGCCTTCCCATTAGTAATAATTCGATAAGTCGGGATCGTCTCTATAGGGAATTAGGACGAAAGCTCATGACGGCGTAGGAACAAAAGACTAACCCTAAATTGATTCTTGAAAAGAAGTGAAAAAAATGATTAATTGTGAACTAAATGACTACTAACTAAATGCAAAGGAAATTAACTACTAACTAAACTAAGAGCAAAGAAATAAATCTACTGAACAAATAAATATGAATAAGGAAAGATAGGTTAGCTTAGAATCCCCCGAACCCTAGTATATTTACCACATATAATACTAGCGTTTGAACTAGAAAGCTGACTGTACCCAGTCTTTAATAATCCTAAGCATTACATATATGAGGATAATAGCCCGCATCATACTTAATCGATGTTAAGAACAAAGCAGTGCCGAATAGCTAACACGTGCATCATACCTTTAAACTCCCCGGTTACCTAGGGCAAATGAGGTTAAAAGGTCTACGACGATTATGCGTACTACACAACACGATTCATTCAAATTTCAATTCAAACCCTATTTTCTACATAGGTAAATTACATCGGGTTGGGTTCATGCTTTCCAACCCTTAAAAACCTAGCTAGATATGGTGTTCTTAAGGAAAAACTTATAAACTATGGTGCATGTAATCATAATCATACTGAAAGTAAACCTAAACATGTAAACAGTAATTGGAATCTCTGAAAATATGGAAAACATGCAAAGAAAATTTAACCTTGAAGAGTAGAGATAAAGAACACAAACTTTGGAGAAGAAAACCTTGAATTATTGTATAAAACTTGAGTATTGTTGAAGAAAATAAAACCCTAGGGTTCTTGGGTGCAAGAACCCTCTAAAACTATGAAAATACTTTCCCTAATGTCTGATATCACAAAATAATAAATACATCACGTTATTTTAAGATTTTGAGCCATGAAAAACTCTATTTTTGAGAATTAAAAATTGGAAATTTTGCCCGCCGAATCGAATCACTTTTCCAGTGTTGTCACGAAAATTGATCTAAAATTTTTTCTAAGTCTTTTCTTCCTTGTTTTGCTATGATTTCTTCCCAACTTTCAACCTTCATAACTTTTCACCCGTGACTCGGATTTTGATGTCATTTCTTCCTACGCACTTGTGGATCCACAAACTTTTACTTATTCGGGGAGTTCGTGTCTTAATTCTTGGCATAAAATTACGAAATTGCCCCTTGACTTTCCTTCTCTTGCATTTTGTCTTCCTCGTTTAAATTTTTTTCAATCTTCAAAATGGCATAACTCTTTCAGTGTAGCTGTGATCGGGGTGCTATTTTTTCCAGTTTTATTGTAGTTTTGAACTCTTCAACTTTCTAGTAGGTTCCACTTCTGGACTTAGGCTACAGTACGAAAATGTCCTTGAACACTCCATTTCTTGGATTTTCTTCGTTCTTTTCAGTTCTCTTTCGCACTAACTTTCTTGAAATACCTATAAACACATCAGAGATACACAAAACATGAGGTAATTGACAAGGAGAGTTAATAGCATGATTTTGAGATAAAACTAAGTCAATTACACTGCACGGGATCATAAAAATAGCGAAATTAAGGGGATAAATATACAATATTTATGCCTAATCAGTATACTTTATAAAACCATTCATTTAATTCAGTATATATTAAGTGTACTTTATAAAATTAGGCATGTACTTAAATAATAAATGCGTCTACTTCATTGATAATGCGTGTACTCTATTAAACTATGGATGTTTTTCATTACAAAATGCATGTACATTCTAAAAATATTAGAGTACATACTATATGGAAAAATAATTTACAAAATAAACAATCAGGGAAATATTCGTATATAAAAATAAGTGCATTACACAATAAAAATAAGTGCATTACAATATATACAAACAGTGCACTTTACCCTTGCTCCACTATTTTGTAATATTTGTCCAATTTTACTTTGACAGCATCACTCAGGTACATCGCAGCAGGGTACATTTGAAGGTCAAGTGGCTTGTTAAACCATTCTTTGGGTGTGTGGTCATAGCTTGTTCGACCACAATATTTGATTTTGAAGTCTTGCTTTTCTTTGTTTATCTTTTTTTTATTCGGTTGCAAATGAGCAGCTTCAATGGAAGCATTTTTATTCTTTTGGGATCTTGTGACTATTAATATTGTAGTCCTTTAATATTCAAAATTAGCGTCTTTATTTTCTTTTCGGTCCTCTCTTTCATTTACTCATTTGTTAATCGAGTTTTGGAGTTGAATTTTTTAATATTCAATGTCCAATGTTTCTCTTTCATTTTTTTCTTTCGAAAGAGAGGCCTTCAAATCCATATTTTCTTTCATCAGCACTCCATGAGCTTTTTCTTAAAGAAAAAAAATTCATGTTTAATTTTTGAATTATTTGATAAATATATTGTCACAGTACATGCACTAAAATTCAAAGAAAATGAAACAAATATCAAACTACATGAGAAACTGTGGGTTTACTATATTGATAATGCCTGTACTTTATAAAAATATGTGTGTACACTTTATTGATAATGCATATACTTTATTAAACTATGGATGTTCTTCATTACAAAATGCGTGTACTTTATAAAACTATTCTTGTACTTCATTTCAAAATGCGTGTACTTTATAAAATCATGCATGCATAATGCGTGTACTTTACAAAACTATGTGTGTACTTATATAACAAATGTGTATACTCTATTGATAATGAGTTTACTTTATTAAACTATGGATTTTCTTTGTTATAAAATTCACCAAGTACTTGTTGAGATTCCTTGAGTTTGACTTCAGCAATAATTGCCTTCAAGGACTTATTTTCTTCCTCTAGGACCTTCTAAGTATGTGCACTTCGTTATTTAAGTGTTTCATTGAAATCTAATATGTACATGTGCGTTTGCTCCAATTTTATTGATTTACTCCTCTCATTTATTTCATAATCTCTTTCATCTTGAAGCTCATTCTTCAAGTTTTCATTATTGACTTTGAGTGGCATTATCTTCCTCCAACTTCTTGATTCTTACACTGTCATTGTTTTTTGATACTTCACTTTACAAATTGGGCATATTCCTCCTCTAAGTTATTAAACTTCACTTTGACTTCATGCCTAGCTTCATCACTTTCTTTAAGTTGGGAATTTTTCTCCTACAACTTCACTTTAAGTTCAATATTTTCTTCAGTCAATTTGCTCACCCATTGAGCCAAATTTTCTTAATCATTTGATTCTTTTTTGTCATCGACTTTCTTTTGAGAATACTTGGTCATCTCATTTAATGGGATGTTCTAATCATCAAAACCAAATTCCTCTAATGACATATCAGTGGTCAAGGAGTTATTTGTGAAATATTCGAAGAGAAACTGGGCATTTAATCCATGTTCCCTTCTTTACTCTTTCTCTTTGAACCTTCCTTCTTCAAATTAGTTGAACATTAATCCTGATCAGACACCCGATCTTTTAAAAATGCCAAGCTCCATCGAAAAAATTTGGGAGCCTTGTTCTCCTTCCCTTCAATAGGTTTGATAACGTTGAATTTCTCACATACCCAATACTATGATAATGAAAATAAATATCATAAGTAAATTATAAAATTTAAACAAAATAATATGCATGCACTGTCAGTGTTTTGATCATTTAAATGAGCGTGTACTTTTAAAAGCATGCGTGTACTTTCATAAAGTACACCCATAATATATAAAGTACGCCCACATTGAAAATGAACAAGATCAATTAAATATACGTGTACTTTATATATTATGCATGTACTTTATGAAAGTGCATGCATATTTTAAAAAAGTACACGCACATTGAAAATGAACGAGATCATTTTAATATGCGTGTACTTTATAAAAATATGCATGTACTTTCATAAAGTACACACATCATACATCAAGTACACGAACATTGAAATGAACAGATGAATAATAACATAAAGTAAATGTGCATACGACGAATTATCCATCGAACATGTTTGTTTCTTGCAAAATTTATCTCAATAACTAAAAAATGGCAGAGGAGCGCCGCTAGGGGGGACTTTAAAAAATAAGAGATTATTGTTTAGATGTGTATTGGAGTTTCTAATTGGGTTACTATGTTTCCTCATTAATAGTGAAATGACATATCCACTTGTTGTTCTTGGCCTAGAGTCTTCTGTTTTATCGAAAGAGTTGATGAGAAACCCATGTACAACTGAAGCCCAACCAAATGTAATCATTTCATCAATATTGTTGATGTATGGAGTAAAAAATTATCCTAATGGGACATTTGATTTGGATAACAGAAGAATTATCATGAAATGAAGGGCAACAAGTCATACAAAATCATTTATGTCCTCATGAGTGTCCATCTCAATCGATTTCTTGAAACCATTCGTTATTTTATATCTTTCAATTTTTTATCTTGTGTGAAGTATCAGCTCAAAAAATTTGGTTTTAGGGCAGAGTGATCTAATCTATTTTTAAGATTTATTGAATTTTTCCCCTTCTCCATCGGGATCCCAGATATTTAACTAAAATCTTTTGGACTCATTTGGGCAGTGCTCTTCATGTTAAAAGTGTCTCTCTTTTTTTGTAAAGATTAGAAATTGAGAGAATGTTTTTATATATTTTCTTATGTTGTGATATTACTACTTTGTCTATGCAGTAGTCATTGAAAATCTCCCCAAAAGGTGTCTTCTTCAGCAGCTCAACATGTTTCTCATTGACTTTTCTACGAATATCAGAGAAATAGTGATAAAAACTTAGGACATTCGACCTATACTGGTCAAATTTATTTGTTGGTTTTGTAGATTTCTTCTCCTTCTTAGTATCAAGTCTTATAGGCCTCTTTGGACCCTCTTTTGTATGCTTTCCCTGTTGTGCTTTAATTTTCAACCTCATTACGCATAAAGATTAAATTATGTGCACATTGCAATAAAATACACTGATCAAAAAATAAAGTACACGCAGATTGCAATAAAATATGCTCATCAAAACATAGAGTACAGTCATAAAATAATAAAGTACACACATAAAATAATAATGTACACGCACATTATAGCAAAATACATGCATCAAAACATAAATTATATGCACATTGCAATAAAAATACAGGCATCAAAATATAAAGTATACGCACATTGTATTGAAGTGCAAGAATATTTCCTCTGAGCATATGCATTTTTAACAAAAGTACATGCACTTTGCATTGAGTCCATAAAATATTCTCTTAACACTTCATGCCAATTTTCATAAAAAACAAGGATATTTAGTATAATATTTTAATAAATAAATTTCCTATTATCTCATATAAACCAAGAATGGCTTTTAGTAACATATTAAAAAAAGTGATACTATAGCTCCATGCTAAACATGCCAACATTTTCAAAATGTTTTAAGCAATACTGTTCAATTTGTTTTGCTAAATCCTTGACTTTCAATTCAATTACTTATAACTTTTGTACATCAAAAGTACACTTACTGTCTTCATAGTAGTTAAAGAAGCCAAGTAACTTTTTGGCTCTATCATTGATGTTAAGTAGAAAATGAATTGTGTCATCATAAGTTGTATTGACTGTCAATGTGAATGGATACGTATTCTTAAGATCTTCAAAGGTGCAATCGACAGTCTTGTAGTTGAACATCCTTGATGATTTGATTTCTGAACAATAAGACAATTTAAAAACATCACACAAATAATGTAATATCATTGAAAATGTGAGTGTACTTTTTTATTGCAAGATGCGTGTGCATTGTTAAACTTATCTACATTACACAATATAATTCAATCATATTTCTTAACAAATGCGACTGGCGAGGACCACAATAATATAGGAGGTATTAAACATTGGGAGCATGCATATACACTCAACATGCAAAATGTGTTTTTTTAAACCAAAACAATAAATGTTGAAGCTAGATGCATATTGTATTCTCGCATCAACAATAAGATAATATGATTTCATCACTCCATACATACTTGATGATTTGATTCTGAAAAGTAATGAATTGTAAGATACTTGTGCATTGTTAAACTTATTTGCATTACACAATACAACTCAATCATATTCCTCAACAAATGCCACTGGCGTGGACCACAATAATATAGGAGGTAGATGCATGTGGATTGTTAAATTTATCTATATTACATAATATGACTCAATTATATTCCTCAACAAATGTCGTTGGCATGGACCACAATAATATAAGAGGTATTAAACATAAAGAGCATATATATACACTAAACATGCAAAATGTATTTTTTTTAAATCAAGGCAACAAATGTAGAAGCTAGATGCATATTGTATCTTCACATCAACAAAAGGATAATATGATTTCACTACATACATACTTGACGATTTGATTCCTAAAAGTAATGAATTATAAGATGCCTATGCATTGTTAAACTTATTTGCATTACTCAATATAACTCGATCATATTCTTCAACAAATGTTGTTGGTGCGAACATCAATAATATAAGATGCAATAAACATAGAGAGCACAAACATGCAAAATGTGGGTTTTTTATAACCAAGGTAACAAATGTGTAAGCTAGCAGCATATTGTATTTTCACATCAACAACAAAAAAGATAATATGATTTAATCATTCCATATATAATGCCTATAAATTTATACATATGTGAATATAAAATACATAAAATAGGGAAACAATTATATAAAATCTAAGAACACAAAAATTAATACATGGAATACACAACAAAAGACTCAAAATACAATGACAAACATATGATAAGAGAAATATAAGCCTAAGGACACAAAATATACAGAGTATAAGAAAGTTAGTGGTATAAAGTTAAGAACAAAATTATTACATTCAGTACATAATAAATTACATAAAATACATGATGGAATCATTTGTGTACATTTGTGTTTTTCCTTTGAGTGGGAAATCAAGTGAAAATGAGGAAAAAAAGTTGATCGATTTAGGCTTTACAAAAAAAAAAAACTTAAAAATGTAACAAACATGATTTAGATACATTTGCATGGATTAATATCTGATAAAGTTATTTGGAATTGTAACTGAGAATGTGAATCCTTTGTTTGATCTTCGATGACAGGGTTTTGTTCTGAAGAAGAGCATTTTAAGGGTTCGCGATTGATTTTGAAAGAGAGTGTTTATTTATCATTTGGGGGTGTTGAACATAATCGTTTAAAATTTGTTGGGCCTGATTTTATAATAAAAAATTGTTAGTTCAAAGAGTGAAGAGTAAAAAGTCCTTTCATTTTTATGTTTGATTAAGGAATAATCGTTTAAATTTTCAATGATACCCATATATGGGCTAGAGTTCATTAGGTAGTGAACCCCACTCACCACCCTCCACATGGGGACCCTCGTGTCGGTGTGACACCAAAGTATTCAAGAAAATAAAGAAATAATGAGTTTGGAGGAAATTTAATCTCAATATTAGTTATCTTCTAGGAATGATCATCTACATGCAGGAAGGGCCGGCTCTGAAGTTTTAGAGTCCTTAGGCGAACAATTTATTTAGGGCCCTTTACATTAAAAAAATTAAATAAAGAAAATGTGTTCTTCTTGCATGGTCACTACTATTTTCATTGATCCTAAGTCGCATACTTATATTTTTCCAATCATCTACTCCTTCATTGGTTAATTGAGTTTTATTTTCATTCTTTTTGAACAACTTACAAGCAAAGAAAAAAACTTTATACATGGATCGTGAGTACACTAACCATTATCTAGTAGGTTCTTCTCCATTTTTCCAATAAAAAGTATAATGTATAGTAGAAAAATGTATTTTTTCTATATCTTTAGGAAAAGTAATATCATTATCTCTTATTGGACATTTTTTTACCATTGTATAAATCAAATTTTGATCAATATTTTTTCAATTAGCATGATTATAAATAATTAGTGGTAAAGCTTCTCCACGTTCATTTTCTACACGTACATTTTTTACTTGTTCATTATTTAATTCTTCTAAATTTTGATGTTCAACAACATTTTCATTATCTAAATCTTCTATATTTTGATGTTCAACATCAATATATTCTTTTTTTACTTTTGAGTTTATTAAAATATTTATTTAGTGAACCCGCTAGTTTTGATGTTTCTTCTTCGACATTGAATCCACCAAAACGCTATCGTTTAGACGAGTCCCCTTGATGGGGGTCCCTTTCTTTTTATTTATTTCCCGAAGATTTGGACGAGGGTAATGCTCCTCCTCCTTCCCCATTGCCTCCAGGTTTCCCAGCTTGCCCTAGAACTGAAGCCTTCTTACTACCTTGAACATACAACCGATGTTCCTGACAATGGAGTAAGTCCGCATTCATCACATCTTCAAAAGTTTCCAAAGATAGATTGCCCAGTAAATGTTGCCGTATCCTCCAGTGCAACCTCCAATAAATTTGGATATCCTCCTTTCCTCTGGAGTTACCTCATCCGGTACAAAACTAGCTAGCCGCGTGAATTCCTCTTCATACTCTGCAACTGAACGTTTACCTTGCACCACATCTTGAAGTTTTCTCCTCATCTCCCTTTGAACTGCGGGAGGAAAATACTTTCAATCAAATAGAAATCATAAATCATTGATAGTCATAACATCTCTCTGCTCTGGCGTAGTCATCGACTCCCACTAATGTAATGCAGCTCCAACGAGTTTAAAGGTAGAAAGGATTTGTTTCCTCTCCTCACTACACTCCACCATGCACAGATGGTGCTGCATATCCTTTTTCCACTGATTAGCTACTATGACGTCAGAACCTCCTTGGAATTCTGGGGGATGACCCTTTAAAAAGGATTCTCTAACTCTCTCCCATGGAGAAGGTCCCGCAGGAGCTTGTACCTCTTAAGCTCCTTGCTGTTGAGCTTGTGGTAATTGCTGAACCACGGCAGTCATCGCTGTGTTGACCGCTTGGGCCACAATATTTGATACTTCAACGGCATTTATAGTTCCCTGCTGTGGCGGAGGAGGACCTACCTCCTCTTTTACAACTTTATTCCTTCTAACGGGGCGACCTCTCTTAGTCGGCATCTGAGACAAAGAAACACTAGAATTAGAATACTATTTAGAACCATCTATTTTGCAGAAGATCACAAACATAGGCATCTAAAAATTCCTAACATTAAGCTCTATATCAAAGAATGCTACGGTAGAACGTGATAAGTCCGCATAGATCCTAAAGACTCTAGAACCTGATGCTCTGATACCATCTGTGACAACCTACTCACTAAAATAAGGGGTGGCCAACTCGATGCTCCAATAATAACAGGAATCATAGATGGATCATTCTCAGTATCACAACAATACAATAAGTATACGGGACAACCACCCTATATTTCAAAAAAAACGGGTTGCCAAAATTTTGTTTTATAAGTTAAAGAAAACATTTGAACAACCCAATTTAAAAATAAGGTGGATGAAATCTACAAGAATAAAACTGAATAATACATACATAACCCAATAACTGAATAGTTTGTCGGTTAACAGTCTCTTACAAGTAGTTTGAACAATTAAATTAAGTTACATAATACATTACAATAAGCAAATACAATAGCTTGGGCCACACGCCTGAGTAAATGACCCGATCGTAACTAGAGTACAAAAATGAAGGCGTCTACAATAAAATATCCCGCAACATCCGCAAGGTGTTGCAGCTCCATGAAGCAGGAAAGGAAAGTGAATACGGGCGTCCCTGCGGCGGAGCATTTGAGCGAATATAAGATTCATGCACAACAAGAAATATGAACGGGTCAGGGCCCGATTTTATATGATCACAAGATGAATAAAGAGTATGACAGTTATGAACAGTTAATCATGATAGATAACGATAAGAATCTACCTACTCAATCTCAAAGCATAGACTAAAGCAATTAAATGATCATAAGTTTAATTTAGTTATGCAAGAGGAATGAATATCATTAACTAAAAATCTCCATTATTTACACTGTTTCATTTCATCGTTCCATTTCTCATTAGGAAACATAATCACAGTTATTTTCTCTTTATGGCATTTATCATAAATCAAGTCCCACTTGAATAAGAATAGTTATATTCATCTATATATAACGATTCTAAGACCGTCCTTTCGAGTTTCCCCACTGGACGCGCCCCTAAATGACTATCATCTTCCAGGGCCTATCAAACAAGACAACCTGGGCATCCTAACGCACGTCGAGAAGTGGCCATATACCTGCGACTGAGTCATAACCACACCCGAAATTACCCCACATCGCACAATAAATACAACATACATAATAACGGGTCATATGGCCAAGGGCTATATTCACCCTGCATTCACTAGCTAGGGGCCTTCACCTCATGCATGTACTTCCCTTATGATAGCATTTAGAGAGGTGTGTTTAAGTAAATTATTATTTACCATTTTCATTTTCGTTTTATTATATACATCACATTTTATCCGGAGCTATACGTAATTCATGCCATCATTATAACTTCAATGATTAATGAACCTCTTATTCATACTCCAAGAATTTATGGCATCCTTATAAACCACCAAGTCTAGCATACCTCAATTGATCTTCTAAGTCTTCCAATATAACCTTACAACTCTTAGTCTCATAATAATTAACTAAAGGAAAATAATGCCTTAATCATCAATTTGGACATCCTCGGAACAAGTCCTATTTAAGCCATTTCTAATATAGGGTAGCTACCTAACTCATCTAAGACTCTAGGACTCTAAGTTTACTTCATACAAGAAGGTCCCTAAGTCCTAAGCCTAAAATAAAAGAGTTAAAATTGATTTAGAAAAATAACTCAAAACAGCAAGATTTCAAATCGATTCGCCCTAGGGCCGAATCGATTCGCCCCAAGCAGCGAATCGATTCGCCCAAAAGAGAATCAATTCGAATGGAGAACCCAATATTTTGTCTCAACCGAATCGATTCAGCCTTAACCCGAATCGATTTGGGTCCCCAGACCTATAAACTGACCCCTTAGTGAATCAATTCGCTGAAAGGGCGAATCGATTCGCCCCTGCGAATTTGCCAAGAAGGGGCTACGGGTTATGAACTCTAGTTTTCCCCCAAAACCAATTTCTCCTCCATTTTTGCACACATCAACCACCATTATTCTAACCAAAACCATCCTACATGATTATCAACTACTATACTTCACATAATCATCAAATTTAAACTATGATTAGGGCTAAAACACCACAAATTCCATAAAATCCATATTTGTTCATTTGATTCACATACACAATAATCACACAACTTATTCACCTTAAATCATATATTAGCAAGTAGAAAACTTGCCTTGATCTTGAAATCTCAGATTTCTTGGAAGATGAATGCAAGATCAAGTCCCAAATCTTTAATTCTTCTCTTTTCTCTATTCTTTTCTCCACAACTTTCTTCCTCTCTCTAACTCTCTATGTTTAGTAATACACACTTAAGAGAAATAAATGAGGTGCAAGACTTAAACGTGCCTTTCTCCATAATTCCCAACTTAAACTGTTAATACCACATTAAAATGACTCATAACTACGCATTTATGTTAAAACTAGTCAAAAGTGCCCGAAACCCAAAAATACAATATGGCACTTATTTTGATTATATCGCATATTTTGGGACTAACTACGCCCTCTAAATTGGCATCTGGAAATAATTAAGTCATTTCAAGTTCCGGTTTCATTTATATCATAAATGTCATTTAAAGCACACGACGTTATAAAACATAGCATGATGATATTTACATACACCTATAGTAAATATGCAACAATCTAGTAAATATTATCTTTCAACTCATTCAATTAATATTTAATCCATTTTCCAACATTTTATATAATTACTTCACACGGTAAATTAATATGAAATGCATTTCTCAAAAGCTAGGGTTGTTACAATAACAAAGGAAATGAATAATATATACTTACACAAACAAGCTCCAACCAATCTCCAAACAAGCCCTAACTTTCTGATATTGAAACCTTATATTTTTAAACCTTATTTAATGATGAGGTTATTTCAAGAAAAAAAGGGGGGAGGAGGGCGCTGTTTGAAAAACATTATAGAGGGGGGGGGGGGGTGCTAGGGCTACTCGAAAATAAGGGTTTGGAAGGGGAATCCTGGTTTTCTTGCTTTTGTCAATAATAGAGATAGTAGTGTGAGAGAGAAGAAAAGAAGATAGTGGGTGAGAAATGAGAGAGTTAGGGTTAGAAATGAATAAGTAAATGGATTGGAATGGGTTATGTTGTTGGAATTATTGTGTGGGTTTATTTTTTACTGTATGGATTGGGTTATTATGTTGGTGGATTATTATGTTATTGGGTTTAGGGTGTAGGTTTATTTTAAATGGAACAAATTTTATTTTTTGGGGGCCTTTTTTTAAGTGATAACTCTAATTTTTTCACAACTATTTTTTTTGGAGGGGGGAGGGGGTGTTTTGTCTACACGAAAATAAGGGTTTGGAGGGGGGTAAGGGAGGGGGGGTTATTGTTTTCTTGGTTTGGTTAGTAGTAGAGAGAGTAGTGTGAGAGAGAAGAGAAGAAGATAGAGAGAGAAGAAAGTGGGTGAGAAATGAGAGAGTTAGGATTATAAATAAATAAGTAAATGGGTTGGGTTAAGTTGAAATGCTTCAAAAAACAATCCATTGTATCAACGATTATTGGAGATAAAACCATTTGATAAAGAAAATAAAATAAAATGATAAACATTTTTATTCCAAAAGAGGATGAAAGTTACTCGGAGAAGATAACTTGCATGAGAGAGAGTGAGAGAGATTCTTGTGTGTTTAAGAGTTGCACTATGAGTTTTCTAGTAAAATTATGGTTATTAAATGACAATCCTTAAACATTAACCCATATTCTGAGAAGAATGAACTACTTGAATGAGTGTTCGTCAAGTAATATGTATCTCGTCTCCCATTACTCTCGGTGGATTTAGATATGGAGCATTAAACAAACTTGAAGGGGTTTATCCATCATATGTGGAAGAGGCTCAATGATTCACAATGATTTACCTCTAAAAAATGCCCCTATTTTTCCCTTGGCATCAAGGGAAGGGAATTTTTTTGAGGTCTTTTACGTATTTATTTTGGTTTTAACTGCCATAATCCCTTAATCTCATTGTGCTCGCGTGTCACTTGCCAAGATGGATCCACACAGTCAATCACGTTCCCCTTAAGGTAGTCTGGTCATTGCCTTTCTACCATTGTTTCTTCCTTCGGTATTAGCAGCTCTTGTTCTTTTGTTGCTACACTATACCCTTCTCATTTTTTCTCTTCATTTTTTTTGGGTATTGAAAGATTAATATATCATACTTTTACCACAGCTTGAACTCTTGCTCTTAATTTTGCAACCTTTTTCTTTATAAATTCTTTCACTATCATAGATTTGTTCTCCAATATTAAAAAATATAAAAATAAAAAGTTGATGAATTTATCTTCCGTATTTATGAACTAGTAAGATATCCTAAATTAGGTAGAGGTGGGTTTCTCCAACAATAATAATAGTTTCTTAAATGTGGAGAATGGTGTTATTCCGGATATTTATTTTAGAAAATGAAATAAACCGTTTTTAATAATTTAAAATAGAATAAAATAAATAAATAAATAATAAATATATAATATTTATTAATAGTAAGGAAACAAAATTACAAGTAATCCGTTAAATAAAGTAATGATACTGACTTGAAAATTGTTAATAGAATCCGAGCACAACGAATTCACATTGTGTCCTTAAGCATTTTTGCTCCCTCGATAGGTGCTCAAAGTTGTAAGCAATCGTCTCCCAGGATAGAACAAATTTTTCGTCCCTGTTAAGGCTCTGTTGAACTCAACAGAAGTTTGAACTTCAAACACAAAATTCTACTTCGAACAAATGCAGAATTATTAATACGGAATATAGAAAGGAGAAAGAATGGTTAGGAAATATTTGGTGGTTTTTAAAATGAAGGTGTGGTGTCCTATTTATTAAAAAGTAGACACCCTTTCATGAAAAGACATACCCTTTCATGAATAGTCACAACCACTCACGAACATACACCATTTTTCACGAATAGTTGTGTCCTTTCCGAATGATCACAACCTTTCACGGATCATTGTGTATACAAAATTAATTTAATAAAAATTTTCATTCAATTAAAATATTATTCAAGTATAATAATTTCAAACAATCCCCCACATTAATGAAAATTTGGCTTCGTATACCATTCAATAGAAGAAACGTATTCATGTTTGATTAAAGTTGAAGAAAAATGCACCGGGATAAGTAGCCGGAGACTTTGAACTTTTCCTAGTGAGTATTTATCGTATTTACTTGGCTAATCAATGAGAAAGATGCCTTCAACAAACATTCGTTTTTGTAAACTAAGACAGCAGAAGTTACGCAATTCTCTTCGAATATTGTTGGTTCTCACATTTATGTTTGTTTTGGCCTTGAACACCACCTGGTTCATGAGTGTTTTAGAGAATTTTTCCTTCTCAAATTATCATAAAAGCGACCCCTTCTCACTCACATAGGTGGTGTCTATGAAAACTACCCTACAATACCCTACTTGAACATATCAAGATATAAAAGTCATTAAAAGTATAACTTATCCCAAATCTCAAGGTAGATGTGCGCTATCTCATCATAGGAATGGTTTGGAGTGTATATATATATATATATATATATATATATATATATATATATATATATATATATATATATATATATATATATATATATATATATATATATATATATATATAATGCATATTGAGTTATACACAATTCGGTTGTCCCTTTAAACCTAAATCTTGGGATCTCCAATCAACTAGGTTAGGTTGCCACTATGGCGACTCTTGGTCAAATCAGTAGGCTTTTGACCATTCTCATCGATGAACTTTCCTTACTCTTTGATTAATGAATTCACATTTTATTTTCATTAGGCCTAATGTAATCACCATAATAAAGAGATTATATATGGTATTATGTTTATAACACAATAAGTTGTGACTTACCATCTTGTTTTTATTCCCTTTCAATTGATTATCGACAATAATAATGGGGGCATTAAAATGGTCAACTAAGATTATACTCCTCCTTTAAAAAATCCCGAAGTTATGACTTCTTTCTATAACACATCCATATTACAAAATAAATTCAGAGTGTACATTTTCTTACAGGATATCCACCTATTAGCATTTTTAACTACACTAATGTATCCTCTTGGAACTACGAGTCTTAATAATTATATATATCTCATATAAGATATAATTATAAGTTTTCCAATATTTATGTCATTTATCATTATAATCTTCATAAGTATATGAATATATCAAACATATTATACTTCAATATATTTTTTTCATTATCTCCCCATCGAATGTGCTTTATTCACTTCTCAAGATGAATGCATATTTGAATCTGAATGAACAGATAGTGAGTACATATTTCAATGGTCTTCTTCTCATTGTTTATAGAAATCATATATTATTTTTATTTTTTATATGAATCATGTCTTAGGTAAACACCCACATTTATAAGATTCATGTAAAGGTTTGTAATCTTTTCCATATCCAATGACAATTTGTCATGCGCCGATGCGTCAAATGTAGGAACACCCCCATATTTATAAGAATTTATATATATTTTTGTGATGTTTCTCATATCCAATGACAACTGAGAATATATCTTATAGAATGCATGTTTCCCTCACAATTTCAAAGCAGTCATTAATGATTACACTAAAGTCGTTAATGAAATCATACTTTGATTTTACCATCTTTAAAGCAGTCGTTAAACCGCTCGGTTCGGAATCACACCATCACTTTAATTGATTTATGATTATATTCTACCATATTTAAAACAACCGCTAAACCACTTAGTTCTGAATCTATTCATCAAATCCTAAGACTAGGTCTGTAATCACACCCGATTGTTTTGTTGCCATTGAATTTTTTCAAGTTTTCCCCCTAATGGTGTGCCAATTGTATGGACAATAAGACTACTAGAAGACGCAGTCATTTCTGTAACAAAAACAGAATGAATGTATTTTTCACAATTACAATAGTAACAAATACTATTTTACATTGAAATTATATATGTAACCAGTACATAACAGAATACAAATATATAAAAGAATTTGTTTATCAAAAATAGAAAATTGTAATAAATGAAACTAATTGTGCTATGTGAATTTATTAAAACAGTTCCTTAAAAAAATTCAGAAACAAAATAAAAAATTGGATTAAGATTGTTATTCTGGATATTTATTTTAGAAAATAAAACAAACTGTTTTTAATAATTTAAAGCAGAATAAAACAAATAAATAATAAATATACAATATTTATTAATATTAAGGAAAGAAACTTACAAGTAATCCATCAAATGAAAGTAACGATACTGACTTGAATTTTTTTTACAGAATACGAGCCCAACAAATTCAAGTTGTGTTGCAGGCCCATTTTTCAAAGTGTGCGTTAAGGTGACAAAATAATTTTTCTTTCAAAAATCTTTTTCCAATTTTAACACGAACCAAGTTTATGAACCATTTTCGATTAAGTTCAATTTTATCTTATTTAATCCTAAACATGAATCTAGATGATTGAAGCAAGTAAAATAAAGTAA
Organism: Sambucus nigra; assembly: GCA_949130495.1. Lineage (NCBI taxonomy): Eukaryota > Viridiplantae > Streptophyta > Magnoliopsida > Dipsacales > Adoxaceae > Sambucus > Sambucus nigra. Next base: position 162,623,218 of record OX422213.1, on the reverse strand, counting down.
AGTTCACAACGTCGGATGTACGAGAAACCCACAAAGGGAAAAAACCTCGGACTGCCCAAGCCAGATAATTATTTTGATATGGTTTTACAAAAAGAAGACAGACAGACATACACACCAAATCGATACCCCCAAGCCTTGACACTCTTCTTCACTTTAGTCACTCCTCCACAGTGCCCACACAGAAACCCTTCCACGATACTCATCCACAGTACACACATCCACGAGTGCCTCTGTGTCCACCGATGTATCTTTGATAACCGTCTACGATTAGGAACACGGACTTCTCCGCTTCTTCACCACAAAACTCAAAGAACAACTTGTTCAATATGGATGAACAAACTCCATATGATGCAAACAAGATCTCTATAGAAATTGTATATGAAAGCTCAGATCTTTTAAACACTAAGGATGGTTTTTGTCTTTGAAAACCTTAAAAAACTTATGCCAAAAAATGAGAATGCTTTAAACTGTATTTTGGTTATGCACACCTATTAAATTCTAATAGAGAAACGCCTTAAATAAAAAACTTAAGTCGGCAGGTCATTCGAGCGATATCTCCATGTTGTTATAATGATATAGACATGTCGTTTGAACGAATTTTCCATATCATTCTAACGAGAGTGAGATGTCATTTGAACGACTGTTCATGTTTTTTGAAGTCTCCAAACACAAGGATATAATTCATACCACTCTAAATAGTGTTTATCTCAGAGTAAACGAAGTTAAAACTATTTTAAAATACTTTTAACATTTTAAAATCATTTATAAACAAAATTTCATCCTTCAAATATTTTTCGAGTCCCATAAACATTACGCGTTCATACCTGAGAGCATCTCGGAATGCAATCTAAATGAAGACCTGAAACGTGCACTAATAAAACTTGGCATAATGTATCTTTAAAGATTGACCGTTACGTCTTCAACACAAATACGTCATAGATTGTGTGGAGATCGTGATAATATAAAAATCTATCTATGACACAAAAAAGTTTTCTTCTGGAAATAAGTCAATAAAATACAAATGGACTAAATTGGAATTTTTTTCCTTACAAATCTCCCCCTTTGACTATTCTGGAACAAAACCCAAACAGTGAAATTTTTCCACACGAGAGGAAGAAGGGGAGAATTCATATGACTCTAAACAGTGTCTATCTCAAAATAAACGAAGTTAAAACTATTTAAAGACATTTTTAACATTTTAAATTAATGCATAAACAAAATATCATACTTAAACATTTTTCAAGTCCCATAAACATTATTTGTTCATACCTAAGAGTATCTCGTAATGCAATCTGGATGAAGACGTGAAATGTGCACCAATAAAACTCGTCATTATCTATCTTTGAAGCTTGGTCGCTATGTATTCAACACAAACACGTCATAAACTGAGATCGTGACAATATAAAAATCTATCTATGACACAAACAAGTTTTGTCCTAGGAATAAGTCAATAAGATACACATGGACTCAATTGGAATTTTTTTCCGTACAAATCTCCCCCTTTGACTATTCAGGGATAAAACCCAAATCGTGAAATGCCTAAGCCGGGCCGTCAATCTATATGACACCTAAATCCCATCCCATAAAGTCCAAAATCAGAACTACAGGACAAGGAGTAGTATATGCAGGTCCGGTAAGCATGAGTTATCTGAATGTGACATAGTTTTGAAATCGCGAATCGCTGAAGAATACCTACACACATGAAAAAGACAAATACCCAGTGCAGTATGGAGGAACAAATGATATAAAAATACCAATATGTTAAAAAAATCATTTGTTAAATATGTGAGCAATACCAATATGTTTAATGCAACATGATACCAATAAAGTATGAACATATGATCAAATACATGATACCAATATGTGAAGCCAAAAAAATATGTGCTCAATAAGCAAACTACTCCCCCTACATCACATACATCTCTCCCCCTTTTTGTCTTGAATAGACAATAAGCGAAAAAGATAAACAAATTACCAAATATCTTGAATTAAATAATCAATGAAGCATATATAGATAACCATGGAAATCCAACTAATAATTATCAGAAGATACCAAATCGTAGCTAGAAAACAGTCATAAATAATGAATCATCAATCTAAGCAAAGATGTGACTAAAACGAATCAATGTAGTATAAATATCAATACATGAATAAGCACTATCGACTGCATGTAAACTGTCCCAATGAACTCAGAAGTACCAAAACAGTAAGATATAAGCATATATATGAAGCAGGTACAAAAATAGAATGGTCTAAAAAATCCAGGCAGGTCGTTCAAACGAGTATGTCATCTCGTTTGAACAACATAAGCATGTCGTTTAAACGAGATCTAAAAATAACCCAAAATAGTAAGGTTTTGTTTGAAGCACATATCTAACTACCTCAAAAACGATCCTTCTAACGACCATATTTGACACAATTAATGCCTTAAAAAACATGTCGCGAGAAGAAGACTTCGAACGAATTGGACACATCGTTCGAATGACATGTAGAAGTCGTTTGAACGTCGTCAACAAATTCTATATTCCAGTTCCAAAAATGTTAATGTTTTGCCCAGTGAAAAAATTACCTCAAAATGTGTACTGAAAATACGAAACAGAAGCAAAACAGCCTCAAAATAGAAAAATAAAATAAGTTAAAACAAGTATGAGTTTCATGCTAACGTAGTATCAATGTGCTCAAGCATTGTATGGAATGAATGCGCGTAAACTGCAATAAATGAGTCACCATATGAACACATCGAAACAATCAAGAAGCTCTGATTGATAGCTAAATGTCATCAAACTTATTTTTATCCATATGTGACAACTAATATATTGAGCTTAATGAAATAAACGAACAACATGCACACAAATCCAAAATTTTGACAATTTTACAAACAATAGCGTTATGACACAATTTTTCAACATTATGATTCGTGGTGCAAACCCGTTTCTATTACCATCCAAACACCTTTATATATATAGTGATCATATATTGATTTTCTTTTGAATTATCATATCAAACTAAACTAGTTTGGCCTCGGCTACTTTTTTCAATGCCACGCTTTTTTAGGCTCTTTTAAATTCTATGGTACTTGGCTATTTTTTTTTCAATACCACACTTTTTTACCCGATATAAATGTGGCTTAATCGCAAAGGACGTGACTACTTTTTGTAGCCCTTCTCCGTTTTCACTCATCATTTTTTCAATATAAGCAAATCCTCGCGAGTAAATGGTTCTTACATGCACACCTCCTCCTAAGTCGTATTATGCATAAATGACAAAATTGCGATAAGAAAATATCACCAAACTCAAATACGCATGAGAAGTCAAACATTCATATAAACTCATGCATGTGTGTAGTGATGGTATATGTACAAAGTCGAATCCAAATGCAAATCAACTTCAAAATAACCCCATTAGTCGATGGTTAAGATCATTTTATGCATCTATAATTATGACCAATCGTCCTAGGCACATGGATAATGAAATGATGGGGGTCCAATAACACTAATATGCCATATCAAACATGAAACTTCATGACACCAAAAAACAAAAATCTTTTTGTATTTTCTCAAAAAATGCTCAAAAAATGATAAAAATATAATACAAAGAGATACACATGTCATAGTACTAGCAAGATATATATCATGATGCAAAGACAAGTGTATGACAAACATGACAACACAATCATCCTTTAGATTTAGCATGGGAATAATTAAGTGCAACCAAACAACAAATATGAAGTTTAATTCCTAAAGCCTCTAAGTCCGATTTCCTAACCCAAGTAGGTGTGTAATGATGCAGGGGTTTTGGGAACCGAAATGACTTTATTCTATAACTTCCTAGGAGCATTTTTAAGGTCATAACAATAACACTTAAGGTGAACCTTCCTATCACAAAGAGTGCAAGTGTAAACATGGCGAGGAATGTGACCTAAATGTGGACCTCTCCTAATATTCCTAGTCGGATCAATCTCACGATTGATATTTCCTTTGGTAATGGGTGTTATATAAGCATCAAAGCCTATACCACACTTATCATCCTTGATTTGGACGGTACCAAAAATCCTATTAAACTTTTCCGACCTAGCCTCTAAATCAAACTTCACCTTACTCAAGTCTCTCAATCTTTCCTCAAGCTCACTAATCCTGGACTCAAGCAAATTCCTAGACTCCTGAAACTCTAAAGTATCCTTTTTCAAAGCCTTCATCAAACCCCGAAGACTATCTCTCTCTTTTTAACGTATTCTAGTTTCTCTCGAAGAGTCTTCTCCCATGCCCTAAGATCCTCAATCAAAGCATTATTATTTTTTACGGAACGCTCATTTAATTTACCTTGCAACTTCAATTTTACGTTTTTCACCTTTACCGCTTTTGCATACAAATCATTAAAGGCAACTTGGAACTCTCCCATATCAATCTCCTCTTCCTCACTAGCTTCACCCTCACTCACGTGGGATTCACACTCAACGGCCTCAGAAGTATCATTCACATTAGAATCTGCATGGGAAGATTTATCGTCATCGCTTACATGACTTTCCATGAACGCTACAAAGTTACGCTCAATAGGGGAACTTTTTCCCTTTTTCGGTTCACTATCACTTAAGGTGGCATTATATGATATCGATTTCTTGTAGTCCTTATTAAGTTTAGTGGAATGACCATAACCCTCACAACCAAAACACCTATCCGACTCATCCCTCTTAACATTCTCACTCTTATTTTTAGGGAATTGGTCTACCTTGTTGTTCTTGAATTTCTTAAGTCTTTTGGCATCTTTTGATTGATTTTGGTAACTTAGTAAACTTTTTGAACTTCTTTTCCAACAAAGCATAATCCTCAAAATCGGAATCGAAATTGGAATCATCATCCGAAACATTAGTCTCCTCCTTCCAGGTTTTCAAATCAATCCCCTTTTATTTCTTTGGCATGTGCTTGGAAGTAAATATGTCAAGCTCATAAGTTTGTAAGTTACCTACAAGCTCTTATAATTTCATTGATTTAAGCATACCCAAGGAGTTTGAAACTGTCACTTTGGGATCAAATCTATTATGTAATGACCTTAAGATTTTCTTTATGACTTGGTTGTCGGGTATTTTCTCTCTCAAATTAAATGATAGGTTGACAATATTGTACAATCTAGCATAAAACTCATCAAATGACTCACTCTCTAACATCTTAATCATCTCAAACTGTGTAGTGAGGTTTTGAAGTTTAGACACACTAACCTTGATTGTTCCCTCTTGAGTAAATGTAAGAATATCACAAGCCTCTTTTGAATTTTCACACGTCGTGATTCGATTATACTCTTTTGGTGTGACATTTTGGGAAATAACATGAAGACCTTTAGAATTGTAAAGTTCCAGTCTATGTTCGGTTTTGGTCCATGAATCAACGAATTTTAAATTAGTGGCCTCTCTCTCTCGCGTGACCGGTGGTGTCGAACCTTTTTCAACCACTAAACAATCACATTCATCAATAGATTTTAAAGCACTTCTCATTCGCAGTTTTCAATAAGCATAATTTATGCCATCAAAAACTGGAGTTCTAAAATTATAATAACCTTCAAAATTCATCCTTAAAAGCACAAGGGATCAATATACAAAAAAAAAATGTTTCTAGCTCTGATACCAATTTGTAGGGCCCTTTTTCAAAGTGAGCCTTAAGGAGACAAAATAATTTTTCTTTCAAAAATCTTTTTCCAATTTTAACACGCCCAAAGGGAAAAACCACAAAGGGGAAAAACCTTCGACGACCCAAGCCAGACAATCATCATGATACAATTTTACAAAACGAAGACAGACAAACTTATATAACGCTTAGATCTCCACAAGCCTTGACGATCTTCTTCACTTTAACCGCTCCTCCATAGTGCCCACGTAGAAACCCTTCCACAATACTCGTCCACAGCACATGCGTCCACGAGCGCCTCGTTGTCCATAGATGTATCTTTGGCAACCTTCTATGATTAGGAACACGGACTCCTCCACTTCTTCATCGTAAAACCCAACGAACAACTTGTTCAATATGGATAAACAAACTCTAGATGGGGCAAAAAGGATCTCTATAGCAATTATATATGAAAGCTTGGATCTTTTAAACACTAATGATTGTTTTTGTCTTTGAAAACCTTAGAAAACTTTTGCAGAAAAATGACACTATTATAAACTGTATTTTGGTTATGCACACCTACAAAATTCTGAGAGAAAAAAGCTTTAAATAAAAAAACTTAAGTCAACAGGTCGTTCGAGCGATATCTCCACGTCGTTCGAATGATATAGACATGTCATTTTAACGACTTGTCCATGTCATTCTAACGATAGTGAGATGTCATTTGAATGATTGTTCATGTTATTTGAATTCTCTAAACATAAGGAGAGAATTCATACGACTCTGAATAGCGTTTATCTCAGAATAAATGAAGTTAAAACTATTTAAAACATTTTTAACATTTTAAATTATTTATAAATAAAATTTCATCCTTAAAACATTTTTCGAGTCCCATAAACATTATGCATTCATACCTGAAAGTATCTCGAAATGCAATCTGAATGAAGATGTGAAACGCGCACCAATAAAACTCGGCATGATCTATCTTAAAAGCTTGGCCGCTACATCTTCAACACAAACACGTTATAGACTATGTGGAAATCCTGATAATATAAAAATCTATCTATGACACAAATAAGTTTTGTTCCATAAAATAAGTCAATAACATACAAATAGACTCAATTGAAAAAAATTTCCTTACATATGTCCTTAAGACGATTTTGCTCCCTCGATAGGTGCTCAAGGTTATAAGCAATCATCTCCTGGGATAAAATGGATTTTTTGTCCTTGATGGTAGTAGCAGTTCAAACTGTTAAGGCTCCAGTGAATTGAAAAAATATTTACACTTAGGACACAAAATTTTATTTGAACAGGAGCAGAACTACGAATAAAAAATGTAAGAGAGAGAGAGAATGGTTAGGAAATTTAGGTGGTCTTTAGAATGAATGAGTGGTGTCCTATTTATTAAAAAGTAAACACCCTTTTATAAAAAGACATACCCTTTCACAAATAATCATGTCATTTGCAAATAATCACGACCACTCATGAACAGACACCCTTTTTCGCAAATAGTTATGTCCTTTCCAAATGATCATAATGATTTACGGATGGACAGAACCTTTCATGAACCATTTTGTCTACAAAATTAATTTAATAACAATTTTCATTCAATCAAAACTATTATTAAAGTATAATAATTTCCAACAAATGGTACCTTCATCCACACTATAATGATAGTAGACGGTGGGATTAGTTTCTCCCAAACCTATTTATGCTTAGATTTAGCAACTCATGTTATTTTTGGCCTAATGTTACTATTATATCATTTGAATGTTGAACTACATCCAATTATTGAATGAGTGGTTGTATGTACATAGTGGATTGGATGAGATAATATATTGTTTAAAGACAATGAAGGTCACCCTAGTCACTAATATTCTCAATCTAAATGGGGACTACAGTTCAAATGGTTCGTGTTTCACAAATTTAAGGCATAAATCTATTAGGGTGGCCATTGTTATTGAGGCACCCTTAGGTCAGTTGGGGTTGTAGTTTGCCACATTAAATCCTATGTTTTCATTATACTAATTTGATTCATTTTTATGTTTGAATATGTATTTTTTTACATCTCACCACAAGAGAAAATAGATCACCCAAGAGTCATTGACTTTGAATTATCAGAGAAGATTTGGATCTTTCATCATAAGTTGGGGTTTGATCACCCTAGTTTAGCAGATAATAAATTCAGATATGTGCCATCCATGAAAACTTTTATTTCTCATTTCTAGCAACCTCAATTTTCTACGTATAAGGGGTCAAATCTTATACATCGAGAATGAAGAGCATCAACCAACTTATACCATTATAAGGATCAACGATAATAGGGCATGATAACAACCATAATGTAACACGATAATAAAAAGAGACAATATGATAAATTTTAATATATAACTTAATATATGTCCCAAATAAAAATTCCAACAAATAAATGAAAAAATTTGTAGCCCACCACGATCCCATAAAAAGAATAACTAGAATATGCAATGTCCAACTAAATGGATAATACAGAATGAGATAAACTCCAACATCTTTGACTCTGATACTAGATAACGGTAACTCTATGACAAGTCCTCTCAATCCCGCTCTTGCAACTGTCGTGTTCCTGAAAAAGGTTTTTAAGAAAAATGTGGGTTAGACCCTACGTTGCAAGATATATCTATATCATTTAAAAAAAATATTAAATGCATTTTATTTAAGTCTCATGTTGTCCCCCCCCCCCCCCCCCCCCCCACGCGACAATCTATCCGAAGTTAATTCATTTCACATATATCTAATGGTATCCTAGTCATACGAGTTAATCTTACACTAAGTGTAGATAATAATGTAAGTACCTAAGTCCCACGACTATTACATAACCTACTTAACTCCTATCTCGCACTATAATGGAGTTTAACATCTGTTGATTATATATTAAAGATACTACACAAATGTAGTATCCAGATACTGCATGATATCCAATTAAGTTAAACACATGACGGGATGAGCTACTATCCTACGTAGTATTCACGTAAGGTCCACCCATCATGGATCAAGATGTTATACTACCCAATATCCATGTAAGGTAATCCCATCAATGGTCTAACTACTATATTATCCAATTTCCATGTAAGTTAAGCCCATTATTGAGCTACATAATCTAAGCACAACATAAAGGATTCATCATTTGGAATCCTCTCATGCCTCTACCGGTTTGCCCCATATGAGTACCCACTCCTAGTGACTCGGAAAAACACACAAGGGGAAATCACTCAATCGACGCACTAATTGCGTAACCACATTATATGAGAGGATTCAACCTCCTATGTCTCTTTCACATAATAATAATAATGACCCACAATACATAGGATCAGGATATTAGACTTATACACAAACAACATCATCTATTAACGTTGTAGTGCGCGGTCCTATAACCAATCCCATCAGGTGTGTCCTCACACATAACATATAGGGAAAATAACAAGGTATGTCACACATAACATATGGAGAACATAACAAGGTATACCCATATGAATAGGACTTATAACTCTAAAAGAAAAGGCGGGTTAATCTTCCCGCAAGTTATCCCTAAATCCACATAATGATTTTGTAAGAATATGCATGTATAACTTTAACTCGTTAGTTCTAAAATGGTCCTCTCCATGATCCCTCAATTAATTATAACTAATCGATTCTGTAAACAGTCTTAAAAGAACACCACCAAAGCCCTCTAATGAAATGGATCGATTAGATCCCAACCCAAATCGATCTAATGTGAACCATAACGACACTAGTTAATATACACCTAGATTGATTCGACACTCAACCAGATCGATCTGATCAAAATAGCATAGTATTGACTGTTACGACCCCAAAACATTAAAAATGATGTTATGTTCATTCCAAGACTTCTATAGGATCATTTTTCAACCTCATCATCCACCCCCTCAACTATAAAAATGAATTCAAATAATTATTACATTGTCCTAGGCATTAATTCAGATAATTTTTAAGATGGAGAGGAGGATATCCCCTTTAATGTTTATTCCTTAGGCATTAATTCAAACATTTTTTTTGCAATGTGTGACGAAAAGAAAAGGCTCATAATAAATTTGGGAAAGTTTGTAAAACAAATGTTTGTTGGAAAAAACAAGGCTAAATGGAAGGTAAAAATATTCAAGGACTAAATCGCTTCATGGGAATAGAAAGGATAAGGCAGTAGATGGGGAAATTAAGAAGAGAAATGGTGAGTCAAATTTGGCTCTTGTATTAGCTGATGAAAAAATTCAAAATAATTCTTCTTTCCACGTAGTTGAGGGTGAGGAGGGGAGATGAGTTGAAGGGATTTATAGCATTTTTTATCCTAGAGTGTCAAGGGGGAGGGAGGTTCCACTAGTACACCACTTTCTTTCTTTTTAACGTGGAAGTATTAAAGGGGAGTGAATGGGAATAAGAGAAAAGGTAGGACACCAAATTTTCACGTGAGTTGCCTATAGGGTAGGAGGACGTATTTAATTTCCAAAACTATCTGAGCTTTATCTTGTTTGTGGTGTCCGTGGTTTTCGGTGGATAGTGCGAGTTAGTGAATGGTAGGAAGTATAGTGGGCTTGCTTCTCTCATGTAGAGAACTTCTTCAGGGTTGTTGGATAATTATGTTAAGGGGGTGGATGATGAGGAAAGGATAGGAAGGTGGTTTAGGAATGATGTAGAAGGCTGGGTGGAGGATCTGATTGGGATCTTTAGCAAGTTTTTAGGTATATCATATCAGGGGAATTAAAGGGATGCATTGATGTTGTTAAAGAAAATAGAAAGAGAATGGAGGGGCAAAGACAAGCAAAAAAAAGGAGGTGTAACTTCTTCATCTGGGAAGAACAAAAAGGAGTGAGAACTCAAGAGGTTGCAATGGTCCATTAATTACGCGGGGGGGGGGGGGGGGGAGAGAAAAGGTATGGTGGTGGTAGAAGTAGTTTGGGGTAGATATAGTTTCTCTATGAATCTATGCTTGATTTCATGGAATGTTAGGGGTTTTCATGACCATGAGAAAAGAGGAATTATTAGTGGGTCTATTTCGAGTTTGAGTCCAGACATATTAGGCTTGTAGGAGATGAAATTGAGGAACATGGATAAGGAATTAAATGGGCCTATTTGGGGAGGTCGTTGGGTATAGTGGTGTTATTTGGATGCTATGGGTACCTCAGGTGGGGTGATTATTATGTGGGTAACTAGAGTAGTAGAAAAATTAGATACTTTGTTAGGTAATTGGTCATTGTCTTATTTGTTTAAAAGTGCGGAAGACAATTTCTCTTGGAGTTTTCAAAAGTATATGGGCATGTTGAGGATGTGATTAGGTGGGAGTTATAAGAGGAATTAGCAGGCGTTAGGGGTGTGTCTTGTGTTCCATGGTGTGTGGGGTGGAATTTTAATGTTGTCCGATTTTCATCGAAATGGAGTGGGGGGGGGGGGGGAATGAGTACATTTGTGATATACTTTTCATATTTCAATGATATGAAATTGTTATATTTTCCATTAAAATGTGGCTTCTATACTTAGTCCAATAGTAGGGACAATACTTCCTTATCTCTATTGGATTGATTCCTAGTGTCTAATGAATGGGAGGAGCTTTTTCGGGGGTGACTCAGTCTTGTTTACCTCGGCTGATTTCGAATCATATTTTGGTACTCTTAGAGTACGAAGGGTGGGGGAAGGAGGAATCCTTTCAAATTGGAAAATATGTGGTTAAAAGAGGACGACTTTGTAGATAAGGATAAGGAGTGGTGGAAAATTTATGTGGTGGTGGGGGAGGATAGTTATGTTTTGACTAGGAATCTCCCTCTTCACAAGGAAAACATCAAATGGTGGAATAAAGAGATATTTGGAAATGCTATGGAGTCCCTAGAATTCCCAAATATGTATTATTTTATATGACGTTAATGATGAGAAGGTGAGAACGCTGAGATTGTTGTTGATGTGCTTTCAGGATGTGCCTGGTTTGCACAATAATGTTGGGAAATGTGAAACGATCTTGGTTAAGGGAGGTGACAGTGTGGGATACTTAGCAGAGGTGTTACGATGTTGTGTCGTCTCCCTTCTTTTATCGTTTCTTAATCTTCATTTGGGGGCCAAGTTTAGTCTGAATCGATTTGGAATCCGATCCTAAAGAGGTTTAAAAGGAGATTGGTGGGTTTAAAGAAGTGTTATTTCTCAAAAGGAAGGAGGTTAACCTTGATAAAAAGGACATTGTCGAGTCTTTCGACCTACTTCATGTCAATCATGTCATTACCGGTTTCAATTCATAAGATATTGGAGAAGATTATAAGGGATTTATTATGGAGAGAGAATGAAAGTAGCTTCAATTACTGTTTACTGATGATGTATATAAGTCAACAAAGGTAGGGGTGTGGCTGTGAAGATTCAAGATCATTTCAATAAGGCTTTATTTGGAAAATGGATGTAGATATTTCCTCATGAGGAGAACAGATTGTGAAGAAAATCAATAGTGGTTAGGGGTAGCCTCTATTTGTATGGGTGGGGACTGGGAGTGGGGAGTTTTTCTCATGGGGTGGGGGTTTTGAAGAACATATCAAAGGGATTAGGGGAATTTTCTCGAGTCACGTCGTTCCACCTTAGGAGTGGGAATAGAATCAGATTCTGGAAACATAAATGGGGAAGGATGGAACTTTAGGGGAACGTTTCCTAGTGATCTTTTTGCATTGGAGGGGAAAAGGAGGGGTTGGTGGCATATCATTTTATGTGGATTGGTGATTGGGTGGTTTGGAACCAAAAACTTAGAAGGAGGCTTCAGTATTGGGAATAAGAGGAGGCGGAGGCATTTTTTGACTGGTTGGACACGGCATCGGTCCTGCAGAAAGGGGGACGTTTAAGATGGTCTAAAGTTAGGGATGGTGTGTTCATAATTAAACACTATTACATCATTTTGAGGGGGTTAGGGAGAATTTTTTTCCCAGTAGAAAAGGATTTGGAGACCTAAAGCGCCTTCTAAAGTCATTATATTTGTGTGGACTGCTGATAAAAGGCTATATTGACATCAGAGGGGTTAAAGAATGGGCATTCCTAATTGGTTGTGCAAGGAGGCAGAAGAGACGACTCACCATTTTCTTTTGCATTGTTGGGAGACGAGTGGTCTTTGTGATGTCTTTTTTATTCATTTACTAGGTTCAATGGGTGATGTCCTAAACGGTGCGGGATTTGTTGGTAGCATGGCAGTTACCTAAGGGGTGAGGAATGTGTGGAATATGGTTTTACATTAAATTTTTTAAACAGTGTAGCATGAAAGAAATAAGAGGTGTTTCGAAAGAAAGGAATTATATCCGTCTAGACTTTGTTATTCTTTTTTAGTACTATGACCATTTGGCATAAGAAAGATTATATTATTTCTCCTCCTTTTTTTCAGATTTTATGGAAGAGTTGCATACGGTTAAGTAGATTTTTGTATTATGGTAGGGGTCCACTTTTTGGCATTATTTATTCTTTTTTGTCAGGAATACAACTTGTATAAGGGTATACTCCCCCTTAGGAGGGTCTCTTTATATGACATACTTAAAAAAGTGGTTAATAGCTATGTTTTTTCTTCAAAGATGAATTCATATAAGCGAGGTCCTAAAGAAAAATTAATAAATGAAAAAGATTATGTTATATAAGAGCCTCAATTAAAAAAATGAAAGATAAGGCAATGGTTAATGACTAGAAAGATTCCAAGAAAACCAAAAGATCATAGAAGAAGTTTGATGTTCCTATTTTAATATACACTGTGAAGGATGTTATTATTATATATAAATTATTTGGTGTAGTCATAGTGCTTGACCGGAGAGGTTCTTAACTATATCCATTTTAATGGAATTTCAATAGGAGAGGAAAGCCCAATTTTAAAGGAAATTCTAATTGGAACAACAACCAAAGTACAATTGCGCTCTATAAAAGGGAAATCAACACTTCAAAAACTAAGAAGACATAACCTAAAACACTTATAGTCAAGAAGATATCCTATTATGAAATGAAAAAAGGAGGGATATAGGGTTTGTGTTATTATTGTGATGAGAAACGTAATCCAATCCACATTTGCAGATCCAAATAGATTTGTGAGCAATGCAGAAGAGGAGGAAAATTTAGCAACCACTGATTCAGAGATTGAAGAAGAAATTGAGATGATAGATCAAGAAGGAGATGTGGAAATATCAGTTCATTCCCTCATCGGAAACACAACAACTAATACTATTAAAATCAAGGGTTTTATTAAAAATAAACCATTGAACATATTAATTGATAGTCACAGCACACATAGCTTTATCCACCCTGAAATAACACAATCTAATGGCAGCATCATTGAACCAACTACTAATCTATTAGTTACCATAGAAAATGGAGGATAGTTAATGAACAATTTAAAGTGTGTTAAATTCACCTGGTCTATATAAGGACTAGAGTACAAGGCTGGTCCCAGAATTACAACCTTGGAAGGATGTGATGTAGTATTAGGAGTAGATTGGCTAATGTAATTTGATCCTTTACTATTTGAATTCACAAATCTCAAGATATCATTCAAGAATGAAAGTAAGAAGGTAATCTTAAGGGGTACATTTGAATAAGGGAGATTGCACTCAATTCATAAGGATTTTAACTATAAAGATGTTTTTGATGGATCAAAAAGCCTTTCACCGACCAGATCTCATGACCAACATATACCTCTTAAATATGGAACTATTTTAACCAACCAAAAACCATATAGAATCCTTCACATCCATAAAAGTGAAATAGAGAAACTAGTACATGAAATGTTGTCTTCTAGAATAATCCAACCAAGTTATAGCCCCTTTTTTTCACGGGTCCTTCTAGTAAAAAAGAAAGATGGTTGTTAAAGATTTTGTGTAGACTATATGAAATTAAATGATGCAACCGTTAAGGATAAATTTCCAATACCAATGATTGAAGAACTCTTAAATGAACTATTTAGTGCCACTTGTTTCTCTAAACTGGATCTCAAAGCTGGTTATCACCAGATTAGATAGAAATCATCATGGACATTTTGAGTTCAGGGTCATGCCTTTTGGAATTACAAATACTCTTGCCACCTTCCAAAGTCTTATAAATGATGTGTTTAAAAAAATTTAAGGAGATTTGTAGTTGTATTTTTTGATGATATATTGGTTTTTAGCCCATCTATAGAGTCACATGAATCTCGCCTTCAAAAAGTCCTAAATTTTTTGCCAAATGATCAAAATGTGCATTTGGTCAAGACAGTATTGATTATATTGGCCAAATAATCTCTGCAAAAGTAGTAGCTACGGACCCTAAGAAGATTGAAGACATGATGCACTGACCTACTCCCAATTTTATCAGAGTTGTGAGAGGTTTTTAGGCCTCACTGACTTTTATAGAAGATTTTTCAAGGGTTAGCAACATTTCAAGACCCTTTACTGATTTACTCAAGAAGGATCGATTCAAATGGCACAAAGACACTACCAAAGCATTTTTTGAGTTGAAGACAACAATGGCAATATCCCTTGTGCTGGCACTTCCCAATTTTGATCAACCATTTATAGTTGAGACTAATGCTTGTTCTAGAGGAGTAGGAGCAATCTTAAGCCAAAATGGTAGACCAATTTGTGACACCCCGCCTAATAAAATACCAAGTGACCAGTCCTATATCAAATTAAATAGGAATCTCAAATGGTTTCATTCTCTGTATCACTGTCGAAAAACCAATTAATTACTAATAACCTACTAGGTATGGCGTCAAAATTTTAAACTTTATAATCTTTTTAATCTAAGCGCACAAATGAATCCATTCACTCAAAAAAAAATAAGCAAAAAATAGAATAAACAACCGATAACTCTCGATAAACATTAATTACGACCAAATCGAATAGGCATAAAATAAAAATCGCTGAAATAAAATAAATGACATCAGTTGGGCAACATGCCCGATTATTCCAACAGTACCTCCTATCTACATCACAAACAAGGAAGCATATAAAACAATCCTTGCCAACATCCTCAGTTGCGGCAGCTACATCTTACTCAAAAGAATAGTCATTCAGGCGTACTTATGTCTAGACTCCTAAAAAGTATAAAAATAGGAAGGAAAAGGAAAATAGATACGGGTCAGAGCCCGGGTTTTAGAAAATATTTTAGCAAGTTCTTAACCTACCCTAACATGTAAAATATGATACTCTTCATATTTAAATTTGTGTCGCACTCACATGAGATACCCCTCACCTCTCATCTAACAGTGAGTGCACACCTAACGCATATATTTTTAAAACACCCTAGTTAGCTACCCAGCCTAACTAGAACCATACCGAGCTTCTAATTCCCCATACACTATCTCATGTCCCGCGTGTTTAACCTTCTAAACATTCACCCAAGATTATACAATTATAATCTCTAGTCTCTCATATGACCACCCATTTTAAATAACTTTCACTAGTTATTTCCCTATTCACATTTTAGGGTTATAATTCCATATATAATGTTCTCACATTTATATACGTATATTAAATTTTATATTCTGAATTTTATGCTCCCAAATACCAGAAATTAACTCATATTTATTTCCTTGTTTTAGTCCATTTATATATATTCTCACCTCATATATATGTAATATAATATATACATCAAATATATATATATATATATATATATATATATATACACACACACACACATCAAGTATATCCATACTTATAAATAACACACTATATATGTATAACAGACATCCCTCAGAGCTATAACTCAATGGATGCAGTCTCTCAGTGCTATCATCTTCCAGAGAATTACTAACATATCATCCTGGGTACCAGCGGTTGGAGTCTCACACCGACTTGGTATAAACCAAATCACAACGTAAGGGAAGTGGCCATAGTTCCTCACTAGAAATAAGACGAATCATACCCCAAGACGTCTTACCCCTAAATAAAATCACGCAATATAAATAATGGATGACTATGACCTGGGGACTATACGCTCCTAGTCCTCAAGCCAGGGCCTCACCCACATCGCGCAACTTCCCATGATAGTACTAGTGGGGTATCTTTAACATAATATATCATTCACACATAGATATATTTAAAATCACATCATATACTCTCTCTCTCTCTCTCTCTATCTATCTATCTATCTCTTTATATATATATATATATATATATATAAATGCCTATCTATCATGGCATTAGCATGTAATCCAAATATACCCATTTTATATAAATCAATAAGTATACACTCAACTTATTTTAATCCCATAACCATTCACTCACTTATGATATAATTCTCACATTTCTTATCTCCGAATACTAGCATTTCACGTCTAGCTAGTATTCCTATATCATCCTATTCGCACCTTAGGATATTAATTATACAAATTTCTATTCATCATATGTATATATTCTACCCACATAATCGGCATATATATATTCTACATGCATAAATATATATACGAACCTGCGATTTTCTTCTCCCGTGCAAATATATATATTCTCCTCTTCTTCTCCCTTTTCTTCATTCTTTATCTTCTTTCTTTCTCCCGTGCTCTTATAAGAGAGAAATAAGGGTTATCACTTATTAAACCCAAAATTGACTCGTATACACCAATGTGAGTCCCTACTGAACCAAAAATTCTCCGAAACCCAAACACTACCCCCGGCTACTCTATCCTAACTATCTTGGCCCTTTTGAGACCAACCGTGTACTCGAAATTTCCATCTGAGTCAATTAACAAAAATCCACGTCTTAAACCAACACATCTCCACACGTATTTTTTTGCATAAAAATAACATCACCCGTCGATTTTATAAACATGTAATATAAAATATAATTAGTCCATCATTTATTTTAAATCCTCAAATTATTAAATTACACCCACTCATATAATTTAAATATCCATGAAAGTACGGGGTATTACATTCTCCCCCCTTATAAGAGAATTTCATCCTCGAAATTCGAAGAAAATTAGTACCAAAGAGTTGGATCACAACTACGCCACCTACACTAGTACCCAAATTCAAATCATACTAACATAAGGGTCACTCCACTATATGCCCGCTAGTGGTACCCCTTGTTTAGAGGCTTACTCACTATATCCCCATCTTTACAACAAGATTGTTCAATTCTCTTCATACCGATACACTCCATCAGTTATAAACTTGTGACACCCCGCCTAATTAAATATAGGTTGATCAGTCATGTACCAATGTTCGGTTGGTTCATCCTTAGCATCACTATCGAAAAACTTTTTAACATATTAATCACCTAATATAAAATTAAGTTAGGTGTCAAAACATTTTCCTTTTTAAATATAACTGTGGTGACAATTATTGTGCAACAAAAATAAATAAGAAAAAAGCATTCACCAAGTGAGAACAAGGAATATAAAATGCCAATCACACAACAAAGGATGTACGTGGTTCAGCAAAGATGTGCCTACGTTCACGGTGGTGCAGTCGATATTATTTCTATATACTCCGGAGAGTAATTACAGAGAATATAAAAATTGTCCTTTTGCCCCGGACCTAGGGTTTAATATATACATGTACATGTAGGTAAGTGGAGGTGATGGGTTCCCCCACGTCTCCCATCTCCCCTATAACTTCCCTTAATGAGAACGTGGGAGGAGACCGAATCAAAATAAGAGATGACGGGCCTGGACTTTAGGCCGTCAGGACTGGGCTACTCGTCCAGTCCCATGGTCCTAATTTCGGGTACCCATAATTGCCCCTAAATTTGTTGGGCCATGTTTATGGGCTCAATAGATTTAAATGATTAGCCATAATGGTTGTTTTGCAATTCTTCAGAAACCGTGAAGCTGATTTTGGCGGCACCTGCTTCGTATCTTGTGCACTATGATTAGTAGAATTTGAAGGTTTCTTGGAATAGGTACTTCTCTATTGTCGTTCCAATTTTTCCAGCATTTTGTCATTCCTTGCGAGTTCTAGCACTTCGTACCTTCTTCTCTCAATCGCCAGTCTCATTGCTTCCTTGCCGTTTGGGCTCGTGCTTCTTCATCGTTCGAATTGGTCTTCTATCTTGTAAGTTCCCTGTATCTTTTCTCTGTGCTTTCTCTTTGAGTTTGTAGTTTTCTAGGGCTTTTCAAGGGCGAAGATTGGGAATAGGTCGGTCTCTGAGTTTAGGAAGTTTTACAACATTCCCGAGTGGGTAGATATTGAGTGTTATTCCTCCCCTCTTAGAAACATTAGAGAGATAGATGATGTTCACTGGATCCATGTTCTGTTGCTTTCCCAGGGGGGACTCACTTTTCCTCCCAATGATTTGTTCCTGCATTTCTTTGGCTATTTCAATATTTTCCATGCACAATGCTCGCCCAATGTGTGGAAAATAGTAAATGGCGTCCATGGGATAAATCAATTGTATGGAAGTAGGTTAGGGCTCGCCGAGGTCTGTTTCTATTACTCCTTTTCTCGAACTAGTTCTGGTGTCCTTTACCTCAAAGCTAGGAGCCCTGACATGGTATTGGTAGTAAATCTACCTGATTCCCATAAGGACTACTGGCAAGAAGGTTTCCTTATTAGAAATTGGTAGTTTTCTCCCCAATTTGAAGGGTCGAGGTCTGATAGGTTCTCTGTCCCCTTCTATGGGGAGGAATACATAGGTAGACATTGTACTGTTATTTTGATTTTTGTTGATTTGTAATCCTTCTAAATCCTCTTTTTCTTTTTCTTCCACAGAGAGGTCAAAGAATTTGGATCCTGCTCTCAGCGAGGTTCGTATCTCGGAATTGGTTAAGGCTTGGAATATCATGGAGCCTCTGGGTGACGGCGAGCATCCCAGGTCTGTTGCCTTTCTGCTCGAGTACAAGAACGTTGGCTCTAGCTTCATAGCAAGGCCTGTGGATAGTATACCAGAGTTTGACTCCTTCGAAGAGACTGTTGCAGAGCCTATCCAGTTGGAGGAGGAGGAGAGCAGCTCTGAAAGTGACCTTGCAGGAGCCATGAGTAATTTGGGTGGAGGGAGCTTTGATAGTAGCAGTTCCTATGACCGTGAGGAGGTTTCTGAAGCTCGGGGATCATCGAGAACTTCTAGCAGTTCAAGTGAAGAGATGGTTCCTCCAAGGAAGAACTTGATTAGGGATGATGATGATGAGGATCACGTGCTTCTTGCACAAAGGTCAAAGAAGCAAAAATTACTTCTGGGGACGTGGCTACTGGTTCCCGGTCCTCCGCTCAGGAGCAGGAGAGGAGAAGGAAGGAAGAGGAGAAGGTGAGAGAGAGAGAGAGAGAGGAAAAAGGAAGAAGAGAGGAAGAAATTGGAGGAGAAAAGGAGGGTCGAGGAGAGGAAAAAGAGAGAGAGCAAGAAAGAGGAGGAGAAGAGGAGGGCTGAGGCGAGGACGAAGGTCGGGCAGGCTTTAGTCCCAGTGTTCTCTCTGCCCGAGGGGGCCTCTGTGGTAATTTCTCCTCAGCTGGCCCCGGCCCTGCTCGAGAGAGTTGTCCTCCCGGTTGATCGCCAAAGGGTAGTGGGGTCACAGCATTTGGCCCTCCAGGCTAGTCAGAGGCTTGCTCTGGTAAGGTTTCTTTTTATTTTTCTCTTATGTTTTTCTGACTTCCTACATTTTCTTTTTCTAATGCCTTCTTTTTTTTGCAGTTCGTTACTGACTTCGCTGTGCTGTATCGTTCACGCGATGAGCTGGTGAAGAAGAACAGTGAGCTAGAGCAAGAGAATTATGCCCTGAAGGTGAAGGGTAAGGAGCTCGAGGCTAATTTTAAGGCTGTTGACGCTGCTCAGATTTCATCCGACTTGGCTCTTGCCACCGCGAGCAAGGAGAAGGATGTAGCAGTCAAGGATTTGGAGGAGCTGAGGCAGGCCTATGACCTGGTTTGCTCGAGCAAACTTGCTGTCGTGGAGGAGAAAAGGGTGCTCTCCGAAGAGCTGAAGAAAAAGGAGTCCAAGGCTGTCACTGCCAAGGAAGACTCTTATAATTCCGGTTGGGTTGCAGCATATGAAGATGCTGAAGTTTAGATAGGCTATATTAGCTGTCTGAACTTTAAGAAAGTATGGAACAAGGCTCTCATAGCAGCTGGGGTGGATGTTGCATCCCCACTCTTTGACGAGCACGACCCAGGGCCGAGGCCAGTCGTGGATGAGGACCCTTCCCAAGCTGTTTAAGTCTCTGATCCTGCTCCTCAGGTAACCTCTGCTGATGTTTCTCTTATTGAGGTGACAGAGACCACCCCTGCCTAGGGCAGTGCTCCTGTTGATGCTGAGAAAAGGCCATCCACCTCTGGGCCACCTGAGGTTGCTAATTGATAGGATTACTTTGTATTTTTTGCTTTTTCCAATCTGTAAACTTTCTTTCTTCAGTTCGATGTAACCTCAATCTTTATTAATGAAAAAGGCTTTATTTCTGCTTGTACTGATTTGTCTCTTTCTCTCCTTTATCTTCCTTTCATTTGTAGTTAGTTGATGTAGATGATTGCATTCCTGCTACTTCCCAATTGGGTAAGACCCTTGGTCCCAACGCGAGTCCTGAAGTTCGCCAGGCCTTCGTTAAGCTTTGCAAGTCCCTTAGGTCCAGAAATCAGAAGTATAAGGAGCAATCCGATCTGGTGGCTAAGCTAAAGGACAGGCTCCAGGAGATGGAGGATATTTGTGCTTCAGTGCAAGAGGAGGTCAATGTGCTGAGAACAAGACTACTAGAGGCCACCGAGATCAACCAAGTTGGGGAGGCTCTTCAGCAGGAGAATGAAGACCTGAGGAGAGAAGTCTTACGACTTAGGGAACATGCGCCGAGCACTATTCCAGCAGTTCTGCAAGGCTCCTCATCGTCGCGAGCTAGATCTGGTCATAATGTTACTCCTCCTATGCTGCGAGGTCCCACTCGCCCTCCCCTTCCACAAGCTGGTAGGAGCATCAGGGGAAGAAACAGGGAAGCGAAAGAGCTTCGTGATAAGGAAATGGAGGAGCTCCGTGGTGATGTTCAGCGAGCATATGTAATTGCTGTTAGGCTTCAAAGGGACGTCACTCGATTGCGGCACTTATTCAAGAAAGGTCCTCGGTAAGCGTGGGCTGACGGTTATGATCAAGGCTGGTCGGATGCTCCAATAAGGCTATCTGAGTTCGAGGAGCTTTCTTTCATCAGGGGATGGCTAAGGGCCTTGAAGGAGCTGTAAGTACCGGGGAACTCGGTGATATAGTATCGTCATGAGATGTCTTCCTCCACTCTGATGCCCAACCCATTCAGGAGGGACGATCTATGGATCCCCATCGATGCTATTCCTCGACAATTATTGGATTCGGATTCGAATGAGGTTGTGGAAGAGTTTTCTCCTGCTCCTGATGACGGACGAAGAGCTCGAGTGGCTGATTATCTTGCTCGGAGGCTTCCACCCCCTTGAGATTTTGCCAGTTGCTATTTTTTTTTGGATAATGTAAATGCTTTGGGCGAGCTCGCCGACTAAACATGTATTATCATTGTTGTAAGTAAGATGGATTAATGAAAAGTTTGTGTTTTGGGAAATTTTGCCAACTAAATGTGTATATCCTACTTTTCATATCCTTGCAGCTTTATGATCTTTTCTGTTTTGTCATGCAAGTGTCCCCCCAGTCCAGTATAATACCAAAGTAACATTGTGCCCCACTTTACCTTTTACGTTGTGTCGCCACACTCCCTTAGGCTTAAGTAGGGCAATTGGCGAGGTCACACCTGGTGTTGGATGTCTTCATTCGATCAGGATTTTTTTCAACCGAAGTAGGTTTGATGACCAGTATAAGATTTGGTCGTATTGCCTAAGAATCCTCTGTAGGGCTTTATATATTGCCAGGGGCAATGCTAAGAGGTCTCTTGTGTTTTATGATGATGACCTGAGGAGGGGTATTCCCCTGCTATAGGGACCATCGTGCCTGTTATTTGGAAAAGATGTGCGATAAATGCAGTTGTTATTGATCAGAGTGTAATCAATTAATTAACTTTTATTGGTAATAAGGAAAATGAACTTCTATTTTCATAACAAAAGAATACAAGAAAAAGATCTAAAAATAGAATTTCTTGAGATTAGCTGCGTTCCATGCTCGTGGTATTTCTCTGCCCTCCATCGTTTCCAAGTGATAGGAACCTTGCAGATCATCTTTAGTTACTTTAAAGGGTCCTTCCCAGTTTGGGCCTAGCTTGCCGTCTGACGACTTCACTGTGCGGCCCAGGACTTTTCTTAGAACATAGTCCCCAACTTGGAACATCCTCGGGCTAACCATTTTATTGTAATGCTTCGCGAGCTATTGCTGATAGTTCGCTAGCTTCACCAGGGCTAGCTCTCTGCACTCATCGACTAGGTCGAGTTCGACGAGCAATGCTTCATGATTCAGGCCTTGGTCGATAAGGTTGGATCTCATTATTGGCAAACCTGCTTCTAGTGGGATGACTGCTTCCATGCCATATGTCAGCGAAAATGGGGTTTCTCCTGTTGCTCGCCGAGGAGTGGTTCGGTACACCCATAGAACATGGGGTAGCTCTGTTACCCATGTGACTTTGGCTTGCTCTAATCACTTCTTTAATCCATCGATCACAATTTTGTTGGAAGCTTCAGCTTGGCCATTGCTCTGAGGGTAGGCCACCGAACTGAAGTCGTGTTTGATCCCGTGTTCGTTACAGAAGTTCTGAAAGGGGACACTTTCGAACTGCGTTCCATTGTCGGTGATGATGGTTCTGGGGGTTCCAAACCGAGTGATTATATTCCTCCATATGAACCTTATCATATCAGCATCTCGGATGTTTGCCAGGGATTCAGCCTCGATCCATTTGGTGAAGTAGTCAGTCGCAACCAACAGGTATTTATGATTGCCGACGGCAGTAGGCAGCGGTCCCACGATGTCCATTCCCCATTGGGCGAAGGGCCATGGGTTGGATAGGTACTTCAGGTCGCTGGTGGGTTGGTGGGCTATAGGAGCGTGGAATTGGCATTTCAGGCATTTGCGGACATATACTGCGGAGTCCTTTTGCATGTATTGCCACCAATAGCCTTCCTTCATTGCTCGAAAGGCTAGAGACCTTCCTTCGATATAACTTCCACAGATTCCTTCGTGAAGCTCGTGTAGCACTTGCTCGACATCACCTGGGTGGATGCATCTAAGGTAGGGACCGGAGAAGGATTTCTTATACAAGTCGCCTCCTGTGGATAAGTGAAAGTGAAAAGCTTTGACTCTTATTTGGTGGGCAGTTTTCTTGTCATCTGGGAGCGTGCCATCCTTTAAATAGTCCTTTAAGGGGTCTATCCAGCTGGGGGATGATCCCACCTGGAGTATTTATTCCACGTTTGGTAACTTGTTGTTGTGGTTAATGCTCGAACAAATGAGGAAATCGATGGGGATGACCCTCTTAAGGTCAGAGTCAACTGCCGAACTCAAGACTGCTAAGGCATCAGCATGACTATTTTGCCCCCTGGGAAACTGCTGGATGTTGATCTCTTCAAAGCTTGACATTAATTTTCTCACTAAGGCGAGGTAGGCTGCCATTCTTTCATCATTTGCATTGTAATCTCCACTTATCTGATTGGAGACTAGTTGAGAGTCGTCGAACACCTGTAAACGTTTTACTCCTAGAGTTTGTGCCTTTTGGAGACCGACTATTAGGACTTCGTACTCTGCTTCGTTGTTGGAGGCTGTAAGTCCAAGCCTGATTCCTTATTCGAGGATTGTGTTTTCTGGAGTGATGAGGACAATGCCTACTCCTTCCCCCTTTGAGTTGGAGGCTCCATCAACGAAGAGTCTCCAGGTTCTCTCTATTGCTTGGTTCTTCTCTTGCCTTGTTGGTTGAGGTTGGTCGGAGAGTTCTTCGCCCGTGAATTCGGCTATGAAATCAGTAAGGATCTGACCCTTGATAGCTGTCCTTGGTTGAAATTGGATGTCAAACCGGCTGAGTTCGACTGACCACTTAGACAGTCTGCCCGACAAGTTCGCTTTCCTTAGGATCGCCTTAAGGGGATGCGATGTAAGGACGATGACAGTATAAGCTTCGAAATAATGCTTCAGCTTCCTCGAGGCTATTATAAGTGCAAAGGCGAGCTTCTCCAATGGTAGGTACCTTTGCTCGGTGTCTAATAAGGTCTTGCTCATGTAGTAAACGGGGGGTTGGATTCCTGCAACCTCGCATATTAATGTAAAGCTGCCAGTGTGATTGGATACGGAGAGGTACAGGTACAAAGAATCCATTTGCTGTGGTATGACAAGCAGAGGTGGGGAGCTTAAGTAGGACTTGAGCTCGTCCAAAGCTCACGAGAAGTCTGGGCTCCACTCTATCGTTTTACTCCCCTTTAGAAGCTAGAAAAAAGGTTTGCACTTCTCGGAGGATTTGGAGATGAATCGATTTAAGGCGGCGAGCATTTCAGTGAGCTTCTGCACGTCCCAGATTGTTCGAGGGGGTTGTACCCTGTTGATTTCATCGATCTGGTCTAGATTAGCTTCTATGCCTCTCTTACTGACCAAGTAACCAAGAAATTTTCCTGACTAGACACCCAAGGAACACTTGTTCGCATTAAGTTTCATCCGCTACTTCCTGAGGATTTTGAAGGTCTTTGATAGGTCCGAGAGGTGATTTTCCTTCTTCTTGCTCTTAACGAGCATGTCATCGATGTAGACCTCCATTGTATCTCCCATTTGATCCTTGAACATTTTAGTGACCAGCCGCTGATAGGTTGTCCCCGCATTCTTGAGCCCAAAGGGCATGACCTTGTAGCAATATAACCCAACTGTCGTGATGAATGCCGTTTTGTCCTGGTCTGGGCCATACAAGGGGATCTAGTGATATCCTGAGTATGCGTCCAGGAAACTCATTCGCTCGTGACCTGCAGTGGCGTCTACTAGTTGGTCTATCTTTGGGAGGGGGAAACTATCCTTAGGGCATGCTTTATTGAGGTCAGTGAAGTCGATGCAAACTATTCACTTCCCATTATTCTTCGGAACTACTACTAAGTTGGACAACCACTTGGGAAATTGCACTTCCCGTATGGATCCTGCATCCAGCAGTTTTTCGACTTCCTTTTCGACCGCTTTAGCCTTCTCGAGTGCAGTTCTCCGTGCCTTCTGCGTGATTGGCTTGAATGCGGGGTCGACGTGCAGCTGATGACAGACTATACTAGGATCGATTCCAAGAAGCTCGTATAGTTCCCATGTGAAAACATATACGTTGTGTCTTAGCTAGGTCGTCAACTTCTTCTTTTCTTGGTCGGTGAGAGATGCTCCAATCAAGAAGACACTGCTACTATCACCAACTTCAACCATAACTTCTACCAGGTCCTTGACGACACGCTCGGAGGGGAGGAGCCTGGTCTCCTCTACTCTAGGTCTTCCGTACTTTAATTTCTACTTGGAAGGTATCACACCTTCTTCAACTTTCTTGCTGGGTTGACCGGCCTTCTTCTCTGGCTTTGGTCGAATGGCTGTTATGAAGCACTTCCTCGCCATCGCTTGGTCACCGTGGATCTCCATTACTCCTTGCTCGGTTATATATTTGAGCTTCTGATGGTAGGTCGAGGAGACTGCCTTCATCGCATGAAGCCATCCCCTACCGAGGATGGCCTGGTACAGTGAGTCGATGTCAACTACCAAAAACTCGATCATCTTGGAGACGCTTCCAGCACGCACTGACAGTACTATCTTGCCCAGGGGCATGGTTATTTTTCCAGCGAAGCCGACCAAAGGAACATTAGCTTCCTTTAGGTTGGTGGCGCTTAACTTCAATTTCCTGAATAGGTCGAGGTACATTACTTCGAATGAGCTTCCTTGATCGACGAGCAGCTTATCGATGTCAAAGTTGGCTATCCTGAGTGTAATGACTAGGGCATCATGATGTGGGGTCCTTACTCCCACCAAATCTTCATCCGTGAAAACAATATGCTTGTTATAGTTGACGTCCTCTGCTCGTCGACGCTTTCCTGACTGTGACTTTGCTGGATCGATTTGAAAAGCCTGCATTACCGCTGTAAGTTTTTTCATTTCCATTCGAGCTGAGTTCCCTTGTATCTGCTTGACGTCAGATACTCTGTGGATTACTGTGAACTCATGTTCAGCATCATCCTCCAGCACGTTGTCGGGTCTCGCCTCTCTCTTGGCAGCCACTTTCTCTGCCCTCTTTTCCACAAAGTCGTCCAAATGCCCGGACTGGGCCAACTCCTCGAGGTGAGACTTAAGAGCGTTGCAGTTCTCGGTCTTATGTCCTCCCTCTTTATGAAAAGAGCTTCTTAACGCATTGTTCCTCTTCGAGGGATCTCCTCCCATTTTCCTGGGCCACTTGATGAATGGCTCATCTTTAATCTTTGCGAGAATTTTGTAAATTGGTTCTTTAAAGACGGTGTTGACCGCCTGGAATACTTTCGACGCGTCATGGTTTCCTCCGTTCTTGGAGCCATTTTTGCCTCCGTTCTTTCCTCCTTTCTTCTGGTTCTCAGTTTTCTCACTTCCCTTGGTAGTGAGCTTAGCTCGACCGTTTTCTCCTGTATGAGGGCAGGTGACATCTTCCACCTTTGCGTATTTCACAATTCGGGCCATTAAGTCGTCAATAGTCATAGCTTCCTTCTTCGTCAGGGACTGGTATAGGAGGGAAGAACTAGGGAGCCCAATTTTGAAGGAGGCCACTGCCACTTCCTCTACGCAGTCCTCGATCTCATTGAATAACTCCCAGTACCTCTTCGCGTAGTCTCGGAGGGTCTCTTGAGGCATTTTCTTCATTGTTAGCAAAGCATCCATCCTTTTAATATGGGAGCTACTGGTAATGAATCGGGCCGTAAAAAGTTCGGCTAGGGATTTAAAATTCCCGATCGACCGGTGGGGGAGCCTTTTCAACCACTTATGCGCTACATCATGCAGGCTCGAGGGAAAAATGCGGCACATCAGGGCATCTCGGTGATTCCAGAGGGTCATGGCCTGTCGGTATTGCCTGACGTGATCGATGGGATCAGTCTTTCCGTCGTAAATCTTGAACCTTGGAATGGTAAATTTCTTGGGGGCTTCCTCCTCTTCGATTTCCCTCGTGAAGGGTGACTTCATCTGGGTTTTGAGAGCTCGCCTTGCGAGTTCTCTGGTTGATCTTGTTCCATGGTGAGCAGGATGTTGGTCCATCTCCCTGCGTACTAGATTTCGTATGTTTTCGTCGCTGCGAGCAGGGCTCTAGTAGCGGCGAGCTTTTCGCAGTCGTTCGCGGAGGTCGTCGTTTGACCCGCCTCCTTCGACCTTTTGAGATTCTCGCCTAGGGCTCCTTCCTCGGCTGCGAGACTTGCTTGCCTGAGGGCTAGGAGTGCGGTATGGATGTCTCCTATTATTAGGACAAAGCTCCCTCTCCAGTCTTTCCAGTCTTCTTCTCAAGCGAGCATTCTCAGCCTCGTATCCGCGAGAAGACTCCCTCTGCTCGTGGATCCTTGCCTCGTACGCATCAATTAATCTGGATATCTGTGTGGACCTTGTTGGTCCCTGACTTTCTTCTGAGGCTGGCCTTTCCAGGAGAGCTCTCTGATTTGAACGTCGAACTTCAGACCTAATCCTGCGAGGAGCAGCTGGCTCTTGAATATCTCCTGCCTGAGGGGCATTGCTGCTGTGACCAGACATCTTAAACTCCTTTCTTGGTGTGGGCTCTTCTCAAGGAAAGATGAACGTTTCCCACAGACGGCGCCAATTGTGGTAACAATTATTGTGCAACACAAATAAATAAGAAGAAAGCATTCACTAAGTGAGAACAAGGAATATAAAATGGCAATCACACAACAAAGGATGTACGTGGTTCAGCAAAGATGTGCCTATGTCCACGGTGGTGCAGTCGATATTATTTCTATATACTCCGGAGAGTAATTACAGAGAATATAAAAATTGTCCTTTTGCCCCGGACCTAGGGTTTAATATATACATGTACATGTAGGTAAGTGGAGGTGATGGGTTCCCCCATGTCTCCCATCTCCCCTATAACTTCTCTTAATGAGAACGTGGGGGGAGATCGGATCAAAATAATAGATGACGGGCCTGGACTTTGGGCCGCCAGGACTGGGCTACTCGTCCAGGCCCATGGTCCTAATTCTGATTACGCACAATAACCAATAAAACCATTTCTAAATTTAATTACTAAAATATAAACCATTCACCATACACAGAAAAGTGAAAGGTACTGAGCATGAACTAAGTACTAAAATAAATAAGACTGGGTAAAACTTCCCAGTTCAAAATTCCAATTCACAGACTGATAGTAAAATTCCATCTAACTAAAAGAATTGTAAAGTAAACTGAATAATAACTCTGATAAAAACTAGGAATGGGCGACACATGCCCCAACTGAGATGTCTAGATAAAGCTGAATGGAAATGATGGATGTGTCTAATACAATGACCTACAGCTTCCACAACAGCTGCAGCAAGTAAAGCAATCCAAATCCTTAGTTCTGGTGTCCCTGTGGCTGAGCACCTGATATAATATATGTATATAGCAAAAGAGAGAAAATATGCAAGAGACGGGTCAGAGCCCGATGTTTTAAAAATATTTAGCAAGTATATAAAACTGCAATGAAGCAAGTATTATGTGCATGTTAGATATCGTACTCTCACGTGATATTCTCACCTCTAATCTATTGTTCATGCTTAACGTACATATAACCCACACTAGCCATGTTACCCGGCCTAACTAGTTCGAAATCATAATATCACCATCTACGCCCTCCAGTAGTATACCTGTATTGCCCATACAATATGTTAAAGAAATAGTTTATCTCACATAACTAAAAGTTCCATTATTCACCGTTCTAATGGTTAATCTTTCATCCACTAAGATTATTTTATTTCTCATTTATACTATACCTACTAATTTCACAAAGTAGAATGTTCCCAAGTATATTCATTTATATATAGTCACATCATATATATATATAGTCACATCATCCCTATACATATATTTACAAATCATGAACCCCAGGCAAAGACCCGTTAGCGCACCTAACCATAATAATCCTGCACCACCGGGCTAACACCCATTAGAGCACTTAACAATAAGATTCTTATACCCTCGGGTTTTCACCCCTTAATACACTTAACAATCGGGTTATCACCCATTAGTACACTTAACAATAGAATTCCTGCACCCCGGAGTTATCACTCATTAGTGCGCTTAGCAATAAGATTCTTGCACTCCCGGGTTATCACCCATTAGTGCTCTTAACAATAATATCACATAGTAGGAATACACACATCCTATTAGAATTCATAGGTATTTTCCAAACCTAATTATATACTTCTCATACGTATTTTATTCTCATCACTACGTATAGTATAAATATTTAGATTACTATCTCTCTCGTAATATCCTAGGTACATTCTCTATACCAAATTCATTAAAGCATTAATTCTCTCATACTTTCACAAAATTATGTCCAATATAAATTTACTATCTAGGCAGTTTCTCTCACTCTAATAAATCGGTGAGCTCAAAACTGGATTCTAAAAAAATTTCAAAAATTCACTACGCCGCTCGAACCAGAAAGGATTGTAACTCGAACGATTGCCACGTGTCATTCGAACGACTTCGCGCAACATACAGGTCTCGCTCGAACGACTCTTTGTGCGACTTCATGCGACGCGACTTACAGCTATCACTTGAACGACTCTTCGCGCGACGCGCACTGGTTCGTCCCCTTTGCACAGAATGCAGCATTTTTCCACCATTAACACCTCTAAAATCTCTATTGTTCATTCCCAAACACCCAAATAGCAAATCCAATTGATGCTCTAACATATTTAGATGATTTATAGCAACCTAGAATCACTAAATCTTCACAATACATCAATTAAATATTAAAATACCCAAATTAAACTATTAAAACCCTAGTTCTTCCAATTTCAATTCAAGAACTACTATAACCCAGATTTGTTCATGGAAATTATCATAAATTCATGGATGATATCCTATCTACATGAAGGAATTTAATCTCTTATAATCTCAGACCCAATATGAATCAAATCATCAAGTTTTCATCAAAATTAAATCTCATAAATTATTGGGTTAACATCTACTCTAATCATGAACATAATTATTACTAAACCATGCAAGTAATAAACACTTGCCTCGAATATGATGGTTTGATCCATTGGTGATGTTGGTACAGATGCGTTCCTCATCTTTCGATCTATACGATGGTGGTCACGGTGATGGAAGATGATGCATAAAAGCTTTGGCTCCTTAGGATTTGCTCTCCCTCACTCTCTGTGACTCTCTATTGAGTTATGTGAATGGGAGCCCTAATTTCTCCCACGTAACTGATATAATAAAACTCTAATTTTCATCCATTTAATTTTCCCAAAAATCCAAATTTCAAAACTACCCCTACGGGGTGTCGGTTTGGCTTAAAATATCTCGGAGTCCAAATAAAATACTCGGGTAGAGTTTTCTGACTATCTCGACCCTCCCGGACTCAACGGTGCACTCGAAATGATCATTCGAGTTACTTAAAAATAAATTCTCTTTTTATCCCAATCAATTAGTCCCGACACGACTTACAGGCGTGTCAGACTTAAATTACCAAATTGTCGTGTTACTCACTCTTGACAATTTATCAAAGTGTATAATTCCATATTACATATCACACAGTAGTATTTAATTAATAAGTATTAACCCTTATCATGCTAGTTAATAATTATTTTAAATTGGATTAATTACTAATTAATTTCTCGCATTAAAATTTAATTAATCCTACAATAATAATTAATCACATAATTATTCTTACAATAATAATTAATCACATAATTATTAAATCATTAAAAATATGGGGTGTTACAAAACTCTCATCTTAATAACGACACATCACACATTGTGCTCTACCAACAACATCCAAATAAGACGAGCCTATACATCACTGGCTCTATCGCCTCACTTTTATTGGAAGGCCGCACATCACTAAGTGCTAGCTTCCCATGTCCAACCCCAACACAAATCTCCCATGCGGAGAGAGATAAACCACAAGAACATCGGACTACTTCAATCGGTCCTACAATTCTTTTTTCATGACGACGTAAGTCTTACGACGCTATAAAGTATCCCCAAACAGTTTGTGGTTAATGCCCCTCTTGACAATGGACTCTAAATCATGTTCGGTCCAAAAGTATAGTTATTCGCTCACCTCTAAACAACCAGAGGGAGAATGACTAGGATTTCCCTCACAAAACCTTAATAGTCATATTTTCCACAAGAAACGGGTACAAGTGGATACACACATCTCTACCATTCGGTAATTTCCCTCTCAATTCCCATTCCATGCTTTACCTCAATTACAAGTTAGGTCTGTTGCGGAAGTAAACTTAATCGCAATGACTTCATAATCGCATTCATACCACTTTACTGTTCGTCAATCACCTCCCGTCTACTCATTAGGTCATAGGTGACAAAACTTGCCCAAAATAAAACGTTATCCCCATTGCTTCCCGAAAATCCCTACCGAAGGTGGGGCTCAAGGATCTCATCCTAATTTACAACAATATTGGGTGGCACCACGCACTGGTGCACTCCTCCTTTATTAGCTTGTCTGCTCGTTCCATCACTAGAATTATCAACTTGATACAAAGTTTCTGGTTGGCCATCCCATACTAACCTATTTCCATCTATAAGTGGTGTGCCCGAAGACAGTTTCACTACGTCTCACCAAACACCAACTTCCACTTATAACGTCTCACATTAAGTGGTACATATACTCCCCTTTTTCCCCGAGGTATACTAAGAGTCTCGACCCGTGCACTCTTTACCACAATGCGCCTTTTGGTCTCTTTATACCTTATTGAAACCAACATTCTATTTACGCGCAAGTCACTCTCAATATTCAACTGAGTAAGGCTCCACTCCGCTTTCTCACAATAGTTGGATTTTCCTCTCCTCAAGAGATATCCTTTTAAATGGATTCTCGTAGCCTTTCAACCCATCTCAGGTGTGCCACTCTCATTGCAGACATATACTTGTATTATCATCATTTTCACACGACATTCAATCCATCATACCATTACGACTTTATTATAATTGCCCCATAGGCATATATTCCACACATTTATTCCTACGTCCTCCTATATCGAATGATTTCATAATCAGCTAACCAGGACGCCCATACACCTTATAATTCGTGCATATTAACGTAAACATCACATACCACTCACTTGTAACACATATTACCCTCCGCATTCTCAACGCGGATATGACACTTGGGTATTCTCAACCATCCCATAACTCAAAATTTTAATTTTCATTAACATCGTTCCACCCTTCAACTTGCGGTGAAAAGAAGAAAAATTTTTAGTTCTTTCTCATGGCACTACCGGTTCCACTGGACTTAAATAAGAATATAACTTTCAACTCGCAGTTATAACTAGATACTTGTATAATACCGAGGTACTAGACTCGTGGAATAAAGACAAAACATCTCCCCACTTCCAACGATGCGATGAGTTTCATGCGTGGGACGTCTCGCAAGGAAAAATACAAACAAGGACCCCCCCGATACACTATTACCTAGTATTTTCGGAATATCAAAATTTGTTAGGCCCTCAGTCCATAGCACGTACCCTCAAACTCCTGTCTCTTAACACAATAGTATACTCATCCACTATATGTTAAATAAGACTACGTATATCACGACGCTCTTACTATCACTAGATTCTTAGCGCGAATAAATCACGAGCTATCACTACACCAAAAATAGTAATTTGGCACAACTTGTTATTAAAAATTTGGCACAGTTTAAAATTGTGCCAAATTTTAGCACGGTTTAATGACAATCTGGCACACTTTAAAACAGTGCCAAAATTTGGCACTATTTTTAAGTGTGCCAAAATTGAGTACACTTACTAAAATATAAAATGCTAAAAAAAATTACGCTCCCTCACTTTTGAGGCCTCCCACTCAAACCCAAACCTTCATCTCCCCCTCTCTCTCACGCAGACACACATATATCTTTTATTCCCCTCTTTCTCTTTGAAAGAAATAAAACCCTACCACTCCCCTTACTCTCACACCGCTCAAACCGTTCAGTAGCCTTTCCCGTCACCGATCAGCCTTGCCTTTACACCGGTAAGAACTCTCTCTTCCATTACGTCGGCGTTTAGTATTCCGTCACCATTAGTCTGTAATGGTAAGAACTCGAACCATTTTCCGGCATTGTTTCGTTCTTTAACTTTTTTCTCCTTCTGGCTGGTCGGGTGGCTTGAGTTCTGGCCCTACTTTAAAGTTCATATGTATAGAAATGTACATATATTGATGTTAGCTATATTTACAACATTTCATAATTAATAAGTCCCTTTCCCTACCCTCATGGATCTGAAGATTCAAGTTTTTAGGGAATCAATGCCAGAATATCCTCTATTTTTTATCAATAAATAAATTATTATGTTCCCTTTTTTATTTGAGAAGCAAAGGTAATATTATATTAAACCTTTCCCAAAAACAATTATAGAGTATATGTACATCATACATAAGGAATTGCATATATTGTTTGTCTCCTCAAGAAAAATGGGAAAAAGGGAAGAATAAATTCCTTGGTCAGTCCCTGGTTATATATTATTGCATCTGTTTAAAAAAATATCCAATATTTTCTAAGCGGTGGAAAGTTTTTTGGTAGTTGGTGAATTAGTAGCATCATTTGTATTCATTGACATCTTTTATCACAATTTTTATAATTTGTAATTATGGGATGCCATTTGATTTATAATTGTATTGATTATGTCAATCGGGCGAAATGGGCCAAAATGTTGGTCAAGATGGGTTGTGTCGTGCCGTGTCATTCATGCCAAATTGACACGATAGAGTTTAATTTAATCAAAATATAATCTTGATTTGTGGTACTAATAAATATTTCTTATCATTTTCTGTTTATATATGTATATTTTATGTTTGTAAGGAAGTTGATGAATTACAAAGCAAACTGAGAGAATATATGACCTGTAACCTTATTGCATACGATTTTGTAAGATTACCTTGTCAACTACTTTTAATTTCTACATGAGATTATTGATATGCATTAACTTTATGTTTTGGTGGTTTACATCTTTTACACCACTCCAAGATTGTAGATGACTCATTCAAGTTACCAAAAGACTTCAAAGATAATTCACGGGTGAGCATATATACTCTGGGTCCATTTGGCAACCCAATTTCAAGGCTTGAAATTGGAATCGAAAGGCCAAATTTAATTCCATAGAATTAAAATTGGCCTTTCAATTCCATTTCCATGGCTTGGAATTGGATTGCCAAATGGACCCTCACTTTTCGTGTATATAACTATTGTTTTCATAGAATGTAGTTGAAATAGAGCACCACAAAAATAAAAAAATGAACTAATATAAGTATTTTCCATTAAAAATAAACACCAATCAAATGTACCCTCATAATAATTTCTCTTGTATTTCCTATTTTTTTGTCTTAATAGTTTTTTAGAAATTTGTAGCTTAACATGATATGAAAGATATGGTTCTGTAAGATCACTTGTTTAAGTCTCCTCGTATGCATGCTCATTGGTGATTCAATTAGTAATTTCATATAATTTATGTGATGTACATTAGAATTAGTGGTATTGACCGATACGAGATTGATAACAATAGACCATTGTAGTATTACCAATATGAGCTTGATAACAATATATCATTATTTAAGGATCTACCTTAATATGTAGATTCAATTGTACCTATACAATGGTGGAATTGAATTAAAATTTTAATTTTCTATTAGAAGGGCTCACTATACTGCACGAATGTATGCATATTTATCCCATTGCATGAATGTATACATATCAAACTTGTCCTAAAGGATTGGATGCTTAGTCTTCAAATTCGATTAATGTCCATGACTTTAGAGTTTAATTGGTTTAGTAAGGATGTTAATATGATGTTTTGAATGTTAATTATCTGAGTTTGATGTTAATTATTTGTTTTAGTGTTATAGATGTTAATTATCTATGTTGGATGTAATAATATGTTTTCAATGTTATGGATATTAATTGTTTGTTTATAAATTACATGGTTGTGAATTTCTTGTTGACTGTAGTAGTATATATACTACAACATTTGAAACTATTGACATTAGTTGAATTTATTCTTAATTTTTTGAATTCTGAATACGGATAGATGTTTGTGGTGTTGGTGTTGGTGTTGGTGTTGGTGTTGCATGTACGACAATGGGTTCCTTTCTTTGTCACCTTGTGCATGAACCTGTACTGGCCAAATTCTACTAATACCAATGCTAAAGGGGTGCTGGCAGCACGCCCTATATGTCATATTCTTTTCTAAATGCATCTTAATGCTTAAACAAATAACATGAGAGTTATTAAACTATATATGCTGCTGGTTTTTGTTTCTTTGGATATATTTGTGATTCACAGATTTTAAGTTGTTCCATCGAATCAATTTTCTAGCACTTGTTAAGTTCCTTGCTAAATGCACACATAAAGAAATTTATTTTCGCATATGTTTCTTTTACAATGAGTTTTGTTTCTTTCATTTTCAATTTTGTTTATTTCATTCTCAAATTTTCTTTTTATGCTTGTGGTTCCCAACTTACATGTGGATGGGGTAAATCGCCAAAATGATAATCATCCTCTTACTTCCTTATAGGAGAAGACAATTGACTATTTTCTACATTTAAATAGTGATTTTCGTCCCTTAAACATTGCAATGAGATTTGATAATAGTCTCTGATTTTTATAGTTTTTTAAATGCTTGTTGTTTTAACCATTTGATCTTTCTCATTTCAGAACACAACATCTTCCAGTACTACAGGGCCCATTAATGTAAAAGACGAGGAAAATAAAAACAGAGACCTCAAGTAGTTTGATTGATTTCAGTTTTGATCCCAACCCTGCTGTTACTCCATCAGCACAACAAACACAGCAAACTGCTCCATCTGGTGATGGTGCCAACTCATCTTCCACAACAAAGAAGGATCTTAATGTATCAAATGTCAATTTTTTGGAATCTTTGTTGTTTGGACTGTCAGTTCTTGCTGTTGTACCTTCAGATGTAATATCTAAAACCCCTAGCAGTGTTGTTGTTCCATCAGTTACACCGGCATCATCATTATCATCGAACGGTGTTAGTGACACTATAACTCTATTAATAACCAACACACAAGCAGTCCACAGTAATGGGGGTGAGCCAGCAACTTCACCGAAAGGAAATGAGGCAGAAATGACTAGTAGTGGTGGCAATTGGATGTCCAATGTTACTGATGTGGTGCCATTGTTGTTGAAGTAGAGGGCACCGGTGCATTATCGATAAATGCGGTGCCATTTTGGTTTGCGACAGCTCATATCAGTGGCCTTGTCGCTGCTCAGGTATACATTCACACTAGCATGCACGGGGTAATTTATGATACATAGTTTTGGTAGTACATTAAGTCCTTTCTTTATTAATTATGAGTATCCTTTAATTGGGAAAAAAATAATAAGTATAATTCCCTGTTCAAGCAGCCGATAGGTTAATTAGGAAACTACATCGACTCCTGCTGTGAGAATTGTGGCTCAAGAAGAGTGTGAGAAGTGGCGACTAAGGTAGCATCTAGAAATTTTATTGCCTCGCATTTTAATTTGTAATCTTTCTTACGATCATATGTCCTTTCATTACTTATAATCTTATTGGAAATTTAGTCAATTGACCATAATGTGGACATGGCATATAGAGTGGAAGGTGGTGGTGAGTTGGAGGTGAAAGGGGAGAAAAAGAAGGATTAGAATTCAGGTAAGAAAAAGGGGTCGAAGAAAGGAAGGATTTAACAGTTATAAACAATTATATATAACAGTTATATAGCTGTTATATATAACCATTTATATAACTGTTATATAAACAGTTATCTATAAAAGTTATATAACTGTAATATAAACAGTTATATAACTGTTATATTAATAGCTATATAACAATTTCCCAAGGCCATGGTGAAGTAGTCAGTAGAATATGATTTTAGCATGTTTACATTCATATTTCTTTATGTAAGTAACTATTAATTTCTCAGTTGGCATAACATTAACTATGCTCTATTTTGATAGACTATTTTCAACAATGAGAATTTTTATCAATTGCAATTATTTGATGAATAAATTGTACTTCTCGATCTTATTTTTCAGGAGAAGTCCCTAAGATCAAATGAAAGTACTAATGTAATTCCATATATATATATATATAGCATCTCTTGTATTATGTGGCCACTCATTTCTGCAACTTTTTTTATCCAAACAACTATGTGTGCTTCTTATATCCACTAACATTATGAATGGTTGCTTCTTTACAACCCCCTCTAATATGATTGTATTATGAGTAACATGTCATGTGAGAGCATGTACTTAAATTTATATGTTTTTCTCAACCATTTCTAACTCTTCTTCTTGAACACCATCTTCTCTAATCCCTTCCTGCGCATAGTCTGTAGTGTCA
Organism: Sambucus nigra; assembly: GCA_949130495.1. Classification (NCBI taxonomy): domain Eukaryota; kingdom Viridiplantae; phylum Streptophyta; class Magnoliopsida; order Dipsacales; family Adoxaceae; genus Sambucus; species Sambucus nigra. Next base: position 162,585,276 of record OX422213.1, on the reverse strand, counting down.
ATAAGGAACAACTGCTTCGAAGAACACTTGTGTCCAGGCCTATAAAGATAATCACAATGGTAACAAAGGCCTTTTTCTCTCATGGCCTGCATCTCATTTCAAACTCGATGCGTCACGAAGGTATGTTGCTTTATCTCATGTGTGTAGGTACAAAAATTGAAGATCATTATGTTGCACACCCTGATGAGAAAAGCTTTGATATTTGATGAAGACTTTTTGAAGAATAGTTTGAGATCTTGCAAATTTATTCATGGGAGGGTAGATTTGTATAGGAAATTTGGTTTTTGATAATTCAGATGTTTTTATGTATGTACCGGCATAGACATAGGGGAACATTTGTAAGGACATATTTTTATAAAAATGTCCGTGACAATTTATTATGTCATATACCTCTACACCGTCGAAGAGCATTCAAGAACATTCAAGCATCAAAGACGGATCCGAATATCAATTTCTTCATCAAAAAGACTCCGCGAAGTTTACTTTGGTAAGGTTATGTTTTAAATACCCTAACTTTCCACTTACAGCTTTTGGGATATTTTTACAAAATATTTTCTAAGTGTTGGAGCGAACTTTTTCGTCAAAATTTGAGACTGGGTATTTTTTTCTAAGTATTGGAGCGGATATTAAAATAATATTTTTTGACGCAACAGTCGTTCAAATGACTTTGCACTGTCGTACTAACGACAATGTCATGTCGCGCGATATCGTTCAAATGACACGCGCATGCCATTCGCGCGAGATCCTTATCTCGTTCGAACGAGCTTGAATATCAAGGCGGCGCATTTTTGTATAAATACTCATTAAATGGTTTCGTTTTCGTTAAGAAGTCCCAGCATTTTGAAAGACAGAAAATTGCAAAACTGCATAATCCTTTTGACTTCTTCTTTTAGGGTATAATCCCTTTTTGTTTTCAATTCACAAAAATCCCTTATGCTTTGGTGAATTGTTTTGGTGTTCAAGAACACTCTTTGCTTTTGTTCAACCTCTGTGGAGAAGTCATCTCCATATTTGATCGGTGGATATCGAGCATAGTCATTATGCGTGTGGACGAGCCGAAGACGACGAACCGACACTTGGAGGGTATTTCGCTGTCTCTCGTATCTTTGAAGATTTGTTGAAGGTACCGTGCATTACACACTTGTGGGGAATTATCAGGTTGTATGTAAGTCAAAGGTCTTGTGAATTCTTCAAAGTGTTATAAAAGGTTTTACCCGAAAGGAGTTTTTTCCTGAATCCGTCATCTATATTTTTTCATGCATGGTTTGAATAATTTATGATATTTAGATGCATGTTTAGGGGCTGGATTAATTTGTTTCAAAAATAAACTCTAATTAAATAAGTTTTACTTGGAAACTTGCGAATTAATTTAAATCGGTATCACACACAGCATTTATTTGTTTACAAATTGGTATCAGAGCGAGTTGCGTTAATTTATCGCGTATTCCTATTTTCCGCAAAATCGTGTGATATTGATTTTTTTTTTAAATCAGTTTTGTGAAAAATCGCAATTTTTCCAATGGAACATTCATTTAATAAGATGCCTATTTTTTACAGGTCTAATTATGCCTATTGAAAATATCGTATGAAATCTTGTTTAAAATCCATTGACGAGCGTGTTTGGTTGCTTTGTGAAAATGGGTGGACTCCTCCCACGGTCACCGTTGAGAATATCACCTCTTTAAAACTCGTGTCGGCCTGGACGGAAGATGACTAATGTCTAATTTTAATTCACGTGGTTTGAGTGTTATTTCTGGAGCCGTCACTCCCGACGAGTTACGCCGAATTATGACATGCACCATGTCTAAAGAGGCATGGGATGTTTTGAAATTGACACTTGAGGGTACGAACGCGGTTAAAGAATCAAAATTACAAAATTTGGCCACCCGATTTGAGACTATCACCATGTATGAGTCTGAATGCTTTGATGATTTTTATGCACGTTTGTCGGACATTGTTAACACCTGTTTTAATTTGGGTGAGGTGATTGATAACACGTGTGTCGTTAAAAATATTTTGAGATCTCTCCCAAAACGCTTTATTCTTAAAGTCACTGTTTTTAAGTCTTTGGGAAATTTAAAATCACTTAAGTTGGAAGAACTTGTAGGAGACCTTCAAACCTATGAGATAGACATGTTTCCCCAAACTATTAAGGCTAAGGATATAGGCGTTGCTTTAAAGACTCATTTTAAGAAAAAGAAAGAAAAAGTTTATGAGTCTGATTCTGAAGGTGAGTTTGATTTTGATGATGGGGCCATGCTTGTGAAATTTTTTAAAAAGATTCTCAAAATGAATAAAGAAAATTTTTCCAATAAAAAGAGATCTTTTGATTCAAATAAAAAGAAAGTAGAGGCCAAAGATAGTGACAAGGAGGACGAGATCAGGTGCTTTAAGTGTGAAGGTAAAGGGCACATAGCTAAAGAGTGTCCTACTAGGATAAGGAGAAACGACAAAGAGACTGCTATGACCTCCACACTTAGTGATAGTGAGGGTGATGAGTCCGATAAAGGTTTAGCACATGGGATGTGTGTAGCTTTTTTGATTCATGTGAGCACACCCACTTTGTCTCACATTGATAGAGGTCATGAGAGCACCAGTGATGACTCGAGTGTTTCTAGTGGAGATGAGAGAGAATTTGAGAGTGGAGATAAAAGTGAGGTCTAAAAAGGCTTTAGAGATTTGTACACCGAGACCTTGAAAACAAAGAAGTATAATAGAGATTTAGGTCGTCGGGTTTTATGTTTGGCGAGAGAGAAGGAAGTTTTAAAAAGGAAGAAGTGTGATTTGACCAACACGGTGTCTAGTCTGATGACACGTGTATCCCAACTCGAGAGTGATCTCGAACGTGCCCGGGAGGTCAAAGTTCCTTTAGAGAACGCATCAAAGAAGGATGGAAAGATGGTTCTCAATCCCATTTTAGGTAAAGGTGAGAAGTTAGGAATAAGTCATGACGGTGCTTCTACTTACCAATTAGCACCCGAGCCGGTTCCCACTTTAGTGTTATATTCATGTGAGTTTCACCCTAACCCACCTAGGAATCCCATTCCTATTAGGAGAGCACGTCCTAGAGTTTTTGAGAGAGGTGTTCCTAGGCCTATATATGTTGGTTCCCATTGCAAAAGGAGATGACACCTTAGGAAATTTTGTTTTAAGTTTGGTTATGTGTCATGTTTTTCTACTACACGTGTTTCTGCCACACATGGACCCACACATGATACTTTACATGCTCCTGGAGACTACATGAGAGAGTTTGCACATCTAGGTGAGCAAGTTATGTTTTTAGTTAAAACTTCACAAAATTTAATGGAGGTTTTTCATAAGTTGGCACCACATTTGGAAAACCCCTCTGCACCTAACGATTGAGGTTTGACTTGTTTTCTATCATAGGATGATTTTCATGATGACATTATTTGCCTATTGCTAGTATGTATCATTTTTATATGTTTTAATTTTTTTTGAAAAATACAAAAAGATTTTATTTTGATAAAATTTTTGAAAAATCCAAAAAGATTTTTGTATTTTGTTTGCACCGTTTATGGATAGACACTTAGGATGATCGAGTCACAACATCATTCCATTTTTCATGTGACTATTTGATAGTGTTTTGAGATAATATATCATGTCATTTTTGTGCTTTATAATGTTTGAAGTCATTAAGATGTAATTAATTATTACTTCCTACATGTTTGACTCATGATTTCCTTTATTGCACACATGCACGGATTTTTTTATTATTGTTCTTGTCTTGTCTCATGTTGGTTGGGTGTTTTCACTTCAATCCTGTCCTTAAAACGAAACAAGCGCAATAAAACTTGATAAGAAAGTTGTGCATGTAAGAGCCGTTTGTGAGTTTGTGTGCTTTATTTGAAAAGGGTGAAGGACTACTAAAGATTATCATTTATCCTTTGCGATTAAGCCATCGTTTAATTGGACCTAAAAAATTGAGGAATTTTATTATTAGGGGTCCAAAGAGGTTTAAAAGAGCTTGAAAAAATTTAAAGGCAATAAAAATAAATTTATGACAAAAAGGTGCCAATTAGGTTTTTGCACCAATTCTCCAAAGTTTGAGAATTTAGTTTATACACCTCTAAAAGAAAATATATATGAGGGTGTTTGGATGGAGATTTAAAATGGGTTTTCACTTCCTTGAAAGTCTTGAAAAAGCACCGCATAGTTTTGGACGTTATTGGTGTGGAAATCACTTTGACTTTGATTTGTTTATTTGCATAAAACGATGTCATCTAAATTCAACAATTTTTACACCTAAGGATACGTTTGATGTTTATTCGTTATGGGTACACGTATGCATTGTGCACAAATGATTGATTGAGTTTCTTTACCTATCGAATGTGTTCACACCCATTCATTCCATTTCCATGACTTGGTTGTTTGAGTTTAAATCCATGGTGTGTGATTTTTGGTATCTTATTTTTGCATTAAAATTTTGAAAAATCAAAAATAGTTTGTGAAAATTTTTGAGATAGACTTTTGCATGCGCGTAGTTTGATCCATGTTTGCTATTCATTTTATCGTGACAGTCCATGTTTTTATTATTTTTTCTTAATCGGTTTATTTTGGGACATCATAAAAAGGGGGAGAAAGAATTATCATGTTATGGGGGAGTTTTTGCATTATGGGGGAGATTTGAATTATTAATGCTTTATTCTTATATCATTTCAAACTCGATGCGTCACGAAGTTATTTTACTTTATCTCATGTGTGTAGGTACAAAAATTGAAGATCATTATGTTGCACACCCTGATGAGAAAAGCTTTGAGATTTGATGAAGACTTTTTGAAGAATAGTTTGAGATCTTGCAAATTTATTCATAGGAGGGTAGATTTGTATAGGCAATTTGGTTTTTGATAATTCAGATGTTTTTATGTATGTATCGGCATAGACATAGGGGGATATTTGTAAGGACATATTTTTATAAAAATGTCCATGACAATTTATTATGTCATATACCGCTACACCGTCGAAGAGCATTCAAGAACATTCAAGCATCAAAGATGGATCCAAATATCAAGTTCTTCATAAAAAAAACTCCACGAAGTTTATTTTGGTAAGGTTCTGTTTTAAATACCCGAACTTTTCACTTAAATCTTTTGGGATATTTTTACAAAATATTTTTTAAGTGTTGGAGTGGACTTTTTCGTCAAAATTTGAGAATGAGAATTTTTTCAAAGTATTGGAGCGAACATTAAAATAATATTTTTTGACGCAATAGTTGTTCAAACGACTTTGCACCGTCCTACTAACGACAATGTCATGTCGCGCGATATCATTCAAACGACACGCGTATGTCATGCGTGAGATCCTTAACTCATTCGAACGAGCTCGAATATCGTGGCAGCGCATTTTTGTATAAATACTCATTAAATGGTTTTGTTTTCATTAAGAAGTCCTAGCGTTTTGAAATACAGAAAACTGCGAAACTGCAGAATCCTTTTGACCTCTTCTTTTAGGGTTTAATCCCTTTTTGTTTTCAATTCACAAAAAACCCATATGCTTTGGTGAATTGTTTTGGTGTTCGAGAACACTCTTTGCTTTTGTTCAACCTCTGTGGAGAAGGCATCTCCATATTTGATCGGTGGATACCGAGCGTAGTCCTTCTGTGTGTGGACGAGCCTAAGACGACGAACCGACACCTGGAGGGTATTTCGCTGTCTCTCGTATCTTTGAAGATTTGCTGAAGGCACCGTGCATTACACACTTGTGGGCGATTATCAGGTTGTATGTAAGTCAAAGGTCTTGTGAATTCTTCAAAGTGTTATAAAATGTTTTACCCGAAAGGGGTTTTTTCCTGAATCCGTCGTTTTTATTTTCTCATGCATGGTTTGAATAATTTATGATATTTAGATGCATGTTTAGGGGCTGAATTAATTTGGTTTAAAAATAGACTCTAATTAAATAACGCTTACTTGGAAATTTGCGAATTAATTTAAATCAGTATCACACACCGCATTTATTCATTTACAACAATGATAATTTGAAGATATCTAGATCGCTATATATCTCCTAATTTGAAAATAACGCATAGTCACGGAACATATGATTTGAAAATACTATGATAATTTGAAATATCTAGACTTTCGCTTAAAAACATGCCATTAATGGGTGAAAATTCAAACTAGACACCAAATGGCCCGTAAGAGGCACAAACACCTCACACGGGGCCAATGTAACATGTAGGAATTGATCACGTAGTCGCGGGTATCTAGGTTTGAGAATACGACGATAATTTGAAAATATCTAGATTAGGCTTAAAAACAAGTCGTTAAAGGGTGAAAACCCAAACCAACCACCAAACGGCCCGGTAAGAGGCACGAACACATCGTACGAGACTAATGTAACTTGTAGGAACTGACCATGTAGTCACGGGTCTCTCGGTTTGAGAATATGACGATAATTTAAAATTATTTAGATTATTCTTAAAAATATGCCGTTTGGGGGTGAAAACTCAAACCAGTCCCCAAACGGCCCAGTAAAAGGCACTAACACTTCGCACAGGGCCAATGTAACTTGTAAGAACTAACCGTGTAGTCATGGGACATATGGTTTGAGAATACGATGATAATTTGAAAATATCTAGACTTTGGCTTAAAAACATGTCGTTAGTGGGTGAAAACCTAAATCACACCCCAAATGGCCCCATAAGAAGTACGAACACCTCGTACGAGACCAATGTAACTCGTAAGAATTGATCGCATAGTCGCGGGTCTCTCGATTTGAGAATATGACGATAATTTGAAAATATCTAAATTGCGCTTAAAAATAAGCCGTTAAAGGGTGAAAACTTAAACCAACCTCCAAATGTCCCCGTAAAAGGCACGAACACCTCGCATGTGACCAATGTAACTCGTAGTAATTGACTGCGTAGTCACGAGTCTCTCGGTTTGAGAATATGACGATAATTTGAAAACATCTAGATTAGGCTTAAAAACAAGACGTTAAAGGGTGAAAACGTAAATCAGTCCTCAAACGGCCCCGTAAGATGCACTAACACCTCGCATGTGACTAATTTAACTCGTAGGAGCTGACCACGTAGTCACAAGAATTTTGATTCGAGAATAAAATAATAATTTTAATTCGTATATGCAAATTTTCAGCTTGAATAAGATTTTTTTTTAAATTACTCGGTTACTAATATCATCTCCGTTTTGTATCTTATTTTTTTGCAAGATAACATTTTGTCATTAGCTTTTATCCACGTGGAACACATGAAGTCAGTGGTCTATAACAAGGGGATCATTTACATCATGTCGTTAATATTCAGGATTCTATTTTTTGTGTTATGGCTGTGCGGGCTTTTGTAGTTTTATTGTTAGCTTTTATTGCCGTGCGGGCTTTTGTAATTTTATTGTTATATTTTATTGTCGTGCAGGCTTTACATTACGCAGGTATTATATTAGTAGGTTTTATAATGTCCAGAAAATAGAGAAAACTATGCCCAATTATTTTGGTTTGTGAAGTATTAATACTTATAATATTTTGAAGTTTGTATGTACATTAGTTTATCAGCAACTTTCGAGATTCGCAATTTGTGAATTTTCTTATTTTTAAATAATTATTTTTTTCATTGATCCAAAAAATTTGGCACATTTTGAAATCATGCCAAAAGTGTATCAATTTTTTGCACTGTTTTGAACTGTGCCACATGAGTACCAAAATGTACTCGATCTGTCACAGTTATAAAGTGTGCCAAAAGTGTGCCAGAAATATCAAATTCTGGCATAGTTTTATAGTGTGCCAAAAGGGTTCATATATGGTCAAATCTGTCACACTTTTAAACTGTGCTAGAAAAAATGGCCATTTTGGAGCACTTGATTCTGGTACAGTTCAAAACTGTGCCAGATTTGATCTGGCACAGTTTTAAACCGTGTCAGATTGCTATTTTTAGTATAGTGTGTGTCTCTCTTGTCGATAAGAGCCAACATACCCGGAATCACATCAATAAACATCCTTATTCATCGGGATCAAATATAACCAGACAACATATACACAGAAGTCTGCTACACAAAGTATCATAACGTATACACATATATATAGGCTCATCTCATCACATGGATATACTGAATCCCAACAATTTATCAATTTAATTATACTAAGAATAATAATCCACAATGTCCTATGGTCTAACACCTCCTAGCTCCCGACATTTGTTGATTTCATGCGTGGGAGGTCTCGTAAAGTGAAATCCAAATAAGGAATCCTCCCGATACACTACTATGCAGCTCTGTCGGTTATTGAGATATGTCGGTCCAGGACCTAGGTCTAATAATATGTTTAAATCAATTTATATGGCTACGCAGGTCTACTCACTACAGGTGATACCTAGCAATATAAATCATAACAAGGATAACATTATACTCGTATAACACATCACTAAACAACAGGAAATACATAAACATAATAATGTTATCGATATGGACATCAAACTCGTCTCACACACGAATCTAGCGCAAATCAAAATATTGTGACTCGCTCATCTCACAAAAAGCATACCTCATTCGCCTAAGAATAAAACTCGTATTTATATCTTGCCAATCATCCTGGCTGCTCAAATGGTTCCCAGACATGACACACTTGTTCGGATCGAACCAAAAACTATCTTAATCATTTCCCCCCTAGGAACCATACTCTTATCCCTCTACTCACTTTGGGCAAAATTAATGCATTTGGTCTTACCCTCATATAAGATATCTTTATATAATCCATTTATCTTCGGCCATACTGACCGTATCTGGGTTATCCTTCTCTCTGACCTTGGTAGCCTCGACACTAACGGTCACCCTCATTGTTCCCTTAGCTCTGCTAGCCCTAAGGAACACACTGCTGCCTTTACCAGTATCAACTGAATCCATCATCACTCGGTAGGAATTCAGCTATTTGAATCATTTAGATGGTTCCCTAATGGGTCTCCCCCTCGCAGTGATACACTAACACCATTTAAAGGTTAAATAACTTTTCCTACGATATTTACAATTGCCAATTTTTTGTATCCTTGTGGAGACGATCCTGACTTGTCGGATTATTACTAACGCGACAGGCTTGCACATGAGCCTAGAGAAAAATCACTTCTGAGACAAATTCTTAGTCGCGTCAAGTTTTTGGCGCCGTTGTCGGGGATCAAAAATTGGTAATATTTAGAAAAGTGAATTTAATCCTAAAGTGTTTTCTAAAAAAAATAATAATAATACCTTTAATCTTATCTCTTGCACAATTATATGCAGAATCCCTTTCTCACCCAAGTCCACGAAAATCCTATTGCCGAAGCTAATTTTGAAAATTTTCATACCACCGACTCTCCACACTTTTGGGTTCCACCTCCTTCACCAAATAATTCAATCACAAGTCGCACTTTGAGTCAAACACCGAGTGAAAGTTCTGAATCGTTTGGTAGCAATATGTCTGTGCACGAAAGTGTTGGTGTTGTTGATGGAGAGGAAGAGTTACCATATCTTCCCATGAAAGATCTTTTATTTTCAGAACGAACTGTTACCCCTGGTTGCAATTTACTCCGGTATAATGCCGGTCAGTTCCACTTTCGTAATGGGATGATTCAAATTTTTCCTACATTTCATGGGATGGATTCTGAAAAACCATATTTCCATATTAGAGAATTCGAAGAAGCATGAGAGACGTTTGGTGACCAAACCTTCCCACAAGATGTTATTCAGTTAAAGCTTTTCCCTTTTTCCTTAAAGGATAAAGCTAAGACTTGGCTATAGTCACTACCCCCGAATTCTGTTTTATCCTGGAGAGATATGCAGACTAAGTTCCTCTCCAAGTTCTTTCCACAACACAAAACCAACTCTGTCAAAGCTCAAATACAAGCTTTTCGGCAAAATGAGAACGAAGCTTTTGACAAGTGTTGGGAACGTTTTCAGGATTTAGTTAGTGCTTGCCCACATCATGGATTCAAAAAACATCATCTCATTTCATTTTTTTCAACAAGGGCTTACTTTAGCATCTAAACAACTTGTTCAAACAATGTGCGAAAGACCATTCTGAGAGCTAGACTCGAGCGATGCTGAGGCTCATCTAAAATACGTAGCGGAGACTACGCAAGCATGGGATGTTTCTAACCCCAATAGTCACAATAAAAATCGACAAGTGTCCAACTCGCCTGCTGCGTCCGGTATTTATCACTTGGACAAGGACACTTTGTTAGATCATAGATTTGACCAATTGGAAAAGAATTTCAGAGACATACTTGAAGTTCGATTAAGAGAAGTCGTTGGACCCGTGTAAGCAGGAAAGGAGAAAGTGTGTGCCATTTGTGCTGCTAGTCATTCTACCAAAGGATGCCCTACCATACCTGCCTACAAGGCAATGTACACTAAGCAAGTAGAGGTGATAGGAGGGTTTTGAGGTAATTTTAATGTACCGCAAGGGAATGCATACAATTAATCTTGGAGGAATCATCCTGGTTTCAACTATGGACAACCACAAAGTGGGATGGCTCCTAATCCTCATGTGGCTTTTCCACCACCCCCTCCTCAATTTCAGCAAATGCCTCCTCTGATGCAAACCCCTCTGCAGGTACCATCTCTTGGTCCGTATGTCACTCCACCTAGGCGATCTCTTAAGGATAATCTAAATCAACTCATCCAATCTCAAAAGGAGAGCAATGCTAAGTATGATCGAATGTTCACAAAAATTCATACTAGCAACTCTAGGTTGAAATCTGCATTGAATATTCAGGAGAAGGGTAAATTCCCAGGTCAAGGCGAAAGACCTCCTCTTCAAGGACAAACTACGGTTAACTCTACATCATAGGATTTGCCAGAACAATGTCAAGTTGTCTCCACTCTACATAGTGGTCACGTAATTGATCTAGTGCCACCATCTCCCAAGGAATCTAAAGCTAAAGAAGCTTCAGAATCTGATGAGACCCCATTGCATATTGATGATAAGGATGAAGGATTTGAACCTGAAGTTGAAGTCAAACTGCCCACTGCTGCTCCATTTCCTCAAAGCTTGGCACCACCCAAAAAGGGAGCCTCGCGTACTGAAGTGTTAGATGTTCTGAAGCAAGTGAAGTTGAACTTGTCGTTTCTGGATTCTATCCAACAAATTCCAGCATATGCCAAAGTCATCAGGGATCTTTTGACTATCAAACGACGGCTTAAGGTGAAGAAGAATGTCTTTTTGGCACAAAATCTGAGCTCAGTCCTACTTAGTGATCTTCCACCAAAATTCAAATATCCTGGTGCACCTACAATTTCGTGTGTTATAGGAGAGAGTAGAGTTAAAAAAGCTTTGCTTGACTTAGGTGCAAGTGTGAACATCCTTCCATACTCTATCTATAAGTAGCTTGATTTAGGTGATCTTAAACCTACCCGAATCACTCTACAGTTAGCAGATCGAACAGTGAAAGTGCCTCGTGGGGTTGTGGAGGACGTGATAATTCAAGTGGACACATTCTACTTCCCTGTTGATTTTGTCATTTGGGACACGAATTCTTCCCCCCATTCGAGTAATCATGTTCCCATAATTTTGGGCCGTCCAATTTTAGCTACTTCTAATGCTTTGATCAATACACGTAATGTCCAAATGTAACTCACTTTTGGAAACATGACCCTCGAGACCAATATTTTCAATGTTGCTAACCAAATGGGTGATGAGGATGAAATTCATGAGGTTGATCTTATTAAAGAGGTGGTGGATGAGCACATTGAGAAGATCATAGGTTGAGATGCACTGTAAGTTTGTTTAGTGCAAGGTGTTGAGAATAAGAGTTCTTATACTGAGTTTGAGCGTGAAGTGGATGAGTTGGGAGCTTGGTTGCAAGAAGAAGTGAGTTTTGAGAAGTTGAGAGATGCTGACTGGATTTCTAAATTTGAGGAATTACCCCTGAGGGAGTCACTCATGATCCCCTCAGAAGATAGATTTCCTAGTCTTGAGTTAAAGAAACAACCCTCTTATGTAAAATATGCTTTTCTAGGAGAAGATGATACATTTCCTGCTGTTGTTTTTTCTAGTTTAAAAAAAGAGCAAGAGGGCATGTTGTTGAATGTGTTGAGGAAGCATAAGAGTGCGTTTGGTTGGAATATAGCAGATTTGAAAGGTATAAGTCCTTTGATTTGTACCCATAAAATCCACCTTGAGGAGGAGGTGAAGCCCTCGAAAGAGATGCAAAGGCGACTGAACCCAACCATGAAAGATGTAGTCCGAGCAGAAATCATCAAATTATTAAATGTTGGGATTATATATCCCATTTCGGATAGTAAATGGGTGAGCCCAATTCAGTTCGTTCCAAAGAAGTTGGGTATGACCGTGGTTGAAAACACTAAGGTAGAATTAATACCTCAATGCACTACCACCGAGTGGCGTGTTTGCATTGATTACCGAAAGCTCAATGCCAGAACAAGAAAATACCATTTCCCCTTGCCGTTTATCGGCCAGGTGATTGAACGAGTAGCGGGACATCCTTACTATTGTTTCCTAGATGGGTATTCTGGTTATAATCAGATTGAAGAAAATGTACTTGATCAAGAAAAGATAACTTTTACCTGTCCGTTTGGTACGTTTGCCTACAAACGTATACCTTTTGGGTTATGTAATGCACTAGAAACTTTTCAAAGGTGCATGTTGAGTCTCTTTAGCAACATGATATAAAAAGGTCTGGAGGTGTTCATAGACGATTTCAGCGTTTTTGGTCCATCTTTCGAACAATGTTTTGCTAATATTGAAAGAGTTTTATTCTGGTGTGTGGAAAAGACTTAGTCCTCAATTGGGAAAAATGACATTTTATGGTCACTGAGGGCGTAGTTCTGGGCCACATAGTCTCATCTAGAGGAATTGAGGTTGATCGAGCAAAAATAGAAGTAATAGCTGAGTTACCCCCGCCAAAATCGCTTAAAGATATGAGGTTCTTTCTAGGTCATGCTGGATTTTATAGGAGATTTATCAAAAACTTTAGCGCCATCGCTAGACCTTTGAGGAATCTTCTCATGAAGGACATTTCGTTTTGAATGGAATAACGCATGCTAATTTCTGCTCCTATCATGCAAGCTCCCGATTGGTCCCTCCCATTTGAGCTTATGTGTGATGCAAGTGATTACGTGATTGGGGCTGTTCTAGGACAAAGAAAAGAAAAGAAAGCTCATGTTATTTACTATGCTAGTAGGACATTATCTGGCCCCCAGCTTAACTACTCCACCACGGAGAAAGAATTACTAGTGGTCGTTTTTGCTCTCGATACATTTTGCTCTTACATTGTTGGGTCACCCATCATTTGCTTCACTGATCACTCGGCACTCAAATATCTTCTGACCAAGAAAGATGCCAAACCGCACCTGATCAGGTGGATCTTACTCCTACAAGAGTTTAATCTCTTGATTCAAGATAAGAAAGGAGTAGAAAACGTCGTTACTGACCATTTGTCATGACTCTCGTCCGACGTACCTATTGATCCCATCCCCATAAATGAGTATTTTCAGAATGAAAATCTATTTGCTACTTCTTCTCTTCCTTGGTTTGCGAATATAGTGAATTACCTTGTCACGGGAGTCGTTCCCTCCAATTGGACTCCGCAAGAGAGAAGGAAGTTCTTTACTTAGTCACGCATGTTCTTTTATGATGATCCATATTTGTTTAAGTATTGCGCTGATCAAATCATCCGAAAATGTGTACCTGATGAAGAAATTCAAGGGGTAATTCGATTTTGTCATAGGGAAGCATGTGGGGGTCATTTCTCCAAAAATAAAACTGCTGCAAAAATCCTGCAAAGCGGTCTCTTTTGGCCCACAATCTTTCGGGATGTGAATACTTTTTGCAAAAAATGTGATAGATGCCAAAGAATAGGAGCTATTACTCACCGGGACATGATGTCATTGACCCCCATACTTGTCTTAGAGTTGTTTGATTGCTGGGGTATCGACTTCATGGGGCCTTTTCCACCCTCTTTTGGCTTTCTATACATCCTCATCGCAGTAGACTACGTCTCAAAATGGGTAGAGGCCATAGCTACAAGGACAAATGACAATAAGGTGGTGATAAAATTCATTCAAGAACACATACTTTCTCGATTCAGAGTTCCTAAGGCTATCATCAGTGATAATGGCACCCATTTTTCCAATAGACAATGTAAAGAGAATGCGAAAGTATGGGTCATCCATAAGGTTGGAACAACTTATCACCCTCAATCGAATGGATAGGTCGAGCTAGCCATTCGAAAAATCAAGAATATCTTGGAAAAGACAGTCGAACCTAACAGGAAAGATTGGTCTTTTAGATTGAATGATGCGCTCTGGACTTATCGAACTTCATATAAGAATCCCCTTGGGATATCCCCATTTAGTTTTGTATATGGCAAACCTTGTCATCTTCCTGTTGAAATTGAACACAAAGCGTATTGGGCTATCAAAAGGGTGAACTTTAACATGGAAAAAGTCGTTGAAACACGTAAACTTCAGTTGAATGAGTTAGAAGAAATATGCAATGATTCATATGAAAGTGCTAAAATCTCAAAAGAACAAATGAAACGAGCTCACGATAGAATCATCCGACGTAAGGAGTTTCATTCGGGACAAAAACTACTTCTCTACAACTCAAGGTTACACTTGTTTCTCGGAAAATTACGGTCACGATGGTTATGTGCATTCATTGTGAAGGAAGTATTCCCCCATGAATCTGTTGAATTAGAGGACCAAAAAGGGGGAAACACATTCAAGGTTAACGGACAACGTCTCAAGCCATATCTGGAAGCAGTTGTAATGGAAGCCGACACGATTTGGTTGTCGGACCCCATTTATGGGGATTGACTGAGCACAAAAGGTGAGGTCGTCGCACCCCCGACGTGTATGGGGTGAATGTTGTGTATAGTAGTCATAGGATGTTAGGCTAGTTAGGAAGTCATAGTTGCGTGACACTACCAGAGGTGGGAATCAAAAACATGTCTCGAGAGCATTTCGAGTTTCAATGAGAGTTCTAAGGTCCAATTGCACTGGAGGGGGTGTTATGTTAGAACAACTAATAGGAATATGACCACTGAAATAAATAGGGAAAAGATGTCATTTTTACATACTGGATGGGTCCGGCCCTAAAAAAAAGGAACCGATATGGGCTCAAAAACAAATAAAATAAAAGGAAAATCGAGTCGGTCCGGTCTGAATTCGGATTGATCCGGTCATCTGCAGGTTGTGTCCTTTCCCGAGGATAAAACCTCTAGAATCCACACTCCATTTCATTCCCCAATCCTTTTCCCTCCCTAAAAATTCGTACCACCCCCTTACCCATCCTTTCCCTATCTTATTTCCCACCAATTCCTCACCCCCCCCCCCCTCGATCCCCCATCCAACCTATAAATATCACCCTAACCTCTCCCATTTGTTTCACACCTCCATCTCCATTTTCTTTTCTCTCGTTCTATCCAGCTCTTCCATTTCTATGGCTGCTCCCCAGAAATATAATTCCATGGAAGTCTTGCCAGATGGAAATGGCGAATATCGTTCACGCCAAGAGGGAAATTGGTGTCGCCGTTTTTTCGGTCCTAGGCGAAAAATCCACATTGAGTGTCAGGTGCTTTAGGATCAGCTTCCTAATTCTGTCACCGAACTGTTCATGTCCCGAGGCTGGTGAAGATTTTTTTAATGAACCGTACGAGGAAGTATGGGAGAATGAAGTGCGTTCATTTTACGGTTCGCTCGTCCGTACTACAGATTTCGAATCTCAAGGCTTTATCGACTCGACACCGATACCGTTCTCGCTTGAACTTCTGTCCCAGAAACTCGAGTCTAAGGGTATGATCACTCCAGCCCAATTTTCATATCCCAGTCATGATCCAGCTGTTTCCAAAGATGTTTGCATGTCTCGAATCGCTCCGGGTTTGGTTTGGAATACTGAGACTTTTCCTGTCGGTCGGTTACCCGAAAAGGCACGAATCACTTTTCACATCATTTGTGCCAACCTTTTGCAAACTTTAAATGATTTGGTTGTGCGCCCACGTCAAGCTACTATGGTGTATCATTTGTTTGACCATGAAACTGTTATTAATTTGGCCCGCAGATTTTACAAAGATATCATTTGCGCGGCGCTGGACAAAAAGGGTAAGGCCCCTCTTCCTTATGGTCGTCTCATTACCTCCTTTCTTAAGGATGTAGGTATTGTTCCCCCGCAAGATCTTATTCTCCTGCCCAAGCCACTTCGACAAGAATCCCGCACTCACAGTGACAAATAAATACAGTTGATCCGAGCGCGACGAGGTGATAGTGACGCCTCGGATGCTGAGTCTGCCGATGAGGAAGAGGCTGTTAATGCAGAAGATGTTGAAATGGAAGACGGTGATGAGGACGACTATGATGAAGCTGCTTATCCTGATTATGTTCCAGTCGATACGGGTCTCACCGAGCACGTTGCTTCTATCGAAACCCGTTTCGACGGATTCATGTCATCATATCGTCGTGACATGAGTATGATGCTCTGCATGCAAGCTGATCTTTATCGCCTCCTGTTGGATCCCGAAGCCCCACTTCCTGCTTATTTTTATAATCCTTATGACCCCAATTCCCCTGGTATCTCCCACCACCCACCCGCACAGTAGGTAGCCCCGTTGGAAACATTCACAATCACCCTCTGATTATATTATGTTGTCATGTTTTTATCGTTAGTTTCCACAGCTATGTTGTACTCACCAGTTTTATTATAGTTCGTTGCTTGTTTTATTTATCTCACTCCTTATTTCGTCTTATTTAGCTTTCTCGTCTTTTCGATTGTGGATAATGCAAAAGACTAAGTTAGGGGGGATGATAGTGCGTTTTGATAAAACTTCGCAATATAAAAAAAATTAAAAAATTAAAAAAACCAAAAAATATTTTTCTTCAAAATAAATAAAAATTAGAATTTAAATTTAAATTTTTCATAAATATCATCTTTATTCTATTTAAAGTCTCAAATTGTTAACAATCAAAATGTACTAAGACAAAATTGAGAGAAGATGGAAATTGAAAGAAAATTGACGACTTAACGAATAAGTGTGGAGATTGATCAAACCTGGTGAGATTTCGAGCCTTTCAATTTTTTATGAGTTTTTAAATCAATTCGAGTTTATGATTAACTCAAAGTTCTTTTCAGCGTTTTAATAAGTCATTGATGATCTCAATCCTTTGTTTTGATCGGTTATGAGAAATGTGTGAAATGTTATCTCGAAATTCGTGCTAAATATATCTCTAAACTTAATTAATCTCGAGATGCATATGGTAATGTGATTAGAAGTTTGGACAATGAAGTAGGCCCTCGTTTGTTTAACCCAAAAATATTAGCCATAATAAAGTTGTGAAGAAAATTATCCCTTTGCAACCCACTTTGAGCCTAATAAAATATTTCCCTTTCGTTTGATAACCCGAAAAACCCAATTAGCCCGAAATTATGAAAAATTGGAAATTCATCAAGTAAGTCCAAAGTGTGTAATAAAAAAAACAAAGGGGCAAGAAAAGAAAAAGAGAAAAATGAAAGAGAAAAATGAAAATAGAAAAAGAAAGAGAAAGAGAAAAATGAGCAAATGCCCGAAAAAGCACTAATGAACGTCATAAGGACATTTTCCAATTCCTAACATTCCGACCATTCCCATTTTTACCCTTTACACTTTTTAACCCGAAAAGTCCTAACCGAGTCCGAATGGCGAAATTAATTACTGCATGGAGAGCTAAGACATGAAAAGATAATAAAAGAGATTAAAATGGTGTGATTTAGAGATGATGTTTCCCGTTTCCTAATAATTGTATTCCCATCATGAGATATTTTCGCCATATATTTTCTTCTTTTCAATTTTGTATGCATGAATTTGTGTCCATTATATTTACTCTTTATATCATGCATATCGAGATAAAAACAACCACAATCCAAGTGATTCGTTTGTGACTGCAACCGTAAGAATTTGAATCAAAACGAATTTTTGAAAAGTAACGTAATGCTCAATCAGTGGAAATTTGAGGTTTAATTTGTGGCTTTGCACACACACACTATGGTTTGAGACATTTGAATATGAATTTATGGTGATAATTTTTTGAAAATTTTAAATTGTACAATTTTTAAGTATTTTGATATTTATTTGAGTCAATAAAGAATTTTGTGGGTGTATTCACTGCAAACCCTCACAAGACAAAACTCGTTCTACTAGGGTAACCTAGGGGTTTAAAGGATTGTTGCATATGCTCAATGCAATCGCATGCCTGCAAAAGTGGAATTTCAGTTAAATAAAATAAATCTCAAGAATAGAACTTTGGGTAGCTTCATTAACATTGCCCGGGACGTGAAAAGTTCTAAGTTAGGGGGATTTGACCAAGCATAAATTCTTCTGAATTTAGCCCCTTAAGTTAGTAATTTTGATATCTCAAACAAAGTAATTGAATCATTTTGATCCCATATCATTGCCATTGACTATTGCTAACGATTACCCCGAGTTTCGTGTATGTCTTATTGATTTTACAGGTATTTAGTGCAAGAAAAGAAAGAAAGAAATCTGAAGAAAGGAAAGGAACAAAGAAGGACAAGTCAAAGGCCAAAAGCGTAAATTTACACCCGAAGTTTGGATTTGAAGCCTAAAGCAACAAATCGGAGCTCGAGATCAAAAGTTATGACAAGTCAAAGATGGAAAGAAAAAGTCAAAATTGATGATAATCGGACCGATCCGGTTTATCTAGGACCGATCCAAAATGTCACCATTCCAGTAGCCCTATGATTGATGCAGAACCGATGAAAAGTGAACCGATCCGATAGCATTCGGACCGATCCGGTAGAAATAAAAAAGAACCGATCCGGTTACTCAAAAACGAATCGATCCTATGGAATCCGGACCGATCCGACCATGCAAAATTCTGGCATTTATTATGGAGCTCAAGAGGTGAAAATATTTGAATATCTTGCACAGCTCATAGATATTAGCTTTCAAATCGTGCTAGTTAGTGTTATAAAAGTCCAAGCCCTACATCCTTCCAGAGGGGGTCGAATTTTAGAGTGCCTTTTCTCTTCTTTTTCTTTGGTAGACAATTTCATATTCTCATAAAAACCCTAGTTTGTAAGTTTGAAGAACAAGGAGTATTCTGGATTAATTTCATCTATTTTCCCTAGTGCTGATTACAAGTTTCAATTTTCAATCCAAGTATCAATTTCCATTCTCTTATTTATTCTCTATTTTATTTTATTTTCAATTCAATTCTCAATTGTTTTGCAATTTTCTTTTGAAACAATGTTTCTTAGATACATAATTCCATGCATTGTTATGAATTTGTTTTCTAATAAAACCAAGCCTAGCTAAAATTTTCAAGGGTTGGGGTACATGAACTCATCCTGAGGTAAATTACTCAGGTAGAAAATAGAGGGTAAATTAAATATTGACCGAATCGTGTATGGAAATTATACGAACATAGCCGATCTTTTCATCTCTCTTGGCCTAGGTACTTGGGATGTTTAAGAACACTATGCAAGTGTAATTGTCCATACACCGCTTTGTATTTACCTTTGATTTCATATGATGCGGGCTAGTTCCCTCATATATGTAATGCTTAGGATCTATAAAGAGTGGAATTAGTCAAAATTTTAATTTACAATTCTAGTATTCTATACGGTAATTTTACCAAGGTTTGGGGGATTGTACTCCAACCTATTTTCTCTCATATTCATATCTAATTTCTTTATAATTTTTGGTGTTTTGTGCACGTAGTTCATTTTAATTTCATCACCAATCAGAAATTTCAACCCATCAATCATTTTTTCGTTTCTTTTGAATATCCATTTAAAGGTTAAATAACTTTTCCTACGATATTTACAATTGCCAATTTTTTATCCTTGTGGAGACGATCCCGACTTGTCGGTTTATTACTAACGCGACAGGCTTGCACTTGAGCCTAGATAAAATGCACTTCTGAGACAAATTCTTAGTCGCGTCAGTGACCTCAGCTACGGTTATTGTCCCCTAAATTTTACAACTTCAACGGAGCCCTGCCTACTGTTGTCTCCCAACGGCCCTCATCTGACTTCCTTTCGTGGTTCGGCAAACGAACACCCCCGAACGCAAATAAGATTCACTAATATATCTACATTATAGAAGGAGAACGAAATCTCACCATAGAAGACAATAATCCTAAACTTAGGACTATATGTCTAATAGAAGACAATGCTAAAAGCGTAGTACATCCGCACAGATTCCTAAGGACTCTAGAACCTGATGCTCTGATACCACCTGTGACACCCTGCCTAATAAAATACCGGATGATCAGTCCTATATCAAATTTTCTCAGCATCACTGTCGAAAAACCAATTAATTACTAATAACCTATTAGGCCTGGTGTCAAAATTTTAAACTTTCTAATCTTTTTAACCTAAAAAGCACAAATGAATCCATTCACACGGGAAAATAAATAACAAATAGAATAAATAAATAAATAATCGATAACTCTTGGTAAACATTAATTACAGCCAAATCGAATAGGCGTAAAATAAAAATCATTGAAAAAAATAAATGACATCAGTTGGGCAACATGCCCGATTATTCCAATAGTACCTCCGATCTAGATCACAAAGACGGAATCATCTAAAACAATCCCTGCCAACATACACAGCTACGTCTAACTCGAAAGAATAGTCATCCAGGCATCCCTGTGTTTGGACGCCTAAAAAGTACACAAATAGAAAGAAAAAGAAAAATAGATACGGGTCAGAGCCCGGGTTTTAGAAAATATTTTAGCAAGTCCTTAACCTACCTTAACATGTAAAATATGATACTCTTCATATTTAAATTGGTGTCACACTCACATGAGATACCCCTCACCTCTCATCTAATAGTGCACACCTAACGCATATATTTTTAAAACACCTAGTTAGCTCCCGAGCCTAATTAGAACCACACCGAGCTTCTATATCCCCATACACTATCTCTTGTCCCGCTTATTTAACCTTCTAAGCATTCGCCTAAGCTTATAAAATTATAATCTCTAGTATCTCATATAACCATCCATTTTAAATCACTTTCACTAGTTATTACCCTATTCACATTTTAGGGTTATTATTCCATATATAATATTCTCACATTTATATACGTATATTAGATTTTATATTCCGGATTTTATACTCTCGGATATCAAAAATTAACTCACATTTCTTTCTTTATTTTAGTCCATTTATATATATTCTCATCTCATATATATGTAATATAATATACACATCTAGTGTATATATACTACATTATTTATCTTAATTCATATATATATATATGTTTACACATCCTATATATATATACTATACACATCAAGTATATCCATACTTATAAATCACACACTATATATGTATAACAGTCATCCCTCAGAGCTATAACTCAATGGCTGCAGTCTGTGAGTGCTATCATCTTCCAGGGAATTACTCACATATCATCTTGGGTACCAGCGGTCGGACTCGCATACCGACTTGGTATAAACCAAATCACAACGTATGGTAAGCGGCCATAGTTCCTCACTGGAAATAAGAGGAATTATACCCAAGACGTCTTACCCCTGAATAAAATCACGCAATATAAATAATGGATGATTATGACATGGGGACTATACGCTCCTTCTCCTCAAGCCAGGGCCTCACCCACATCGCGCAACTTTCCATGATAGCATTAAAGGGGTATGTTTCACATAAATATAGATATATTTAAAATTACATCATATATACTGTCTCTATACTCGTGTGTGTGTGTGTGTGTATATATATATATCACATAATATCTAGCAATAAATGCCTATCTCTCATGGAATTATCCTGTAATCCAAATATACCAATTTATATAAATCAATAAGTATACACACAACTTATTTTAATCCCATAAGTTTTCACTCAATTATGATATAATTCTCACATTTCTTATCTCCGAATAGTAGCGTTTCACATCTAGCTATTATTCTTATATCATCCTATTCACACCTTAGGATATATATTACTTATACAAATTTCTATTCCACATATGTATACATTCTACCCAAATAAATGGCATATATATATTCTATTTGCATAAATATATATACGAACCCATTGAATAGTTAATCGAATTTTGTTCGTCCCAGACATTCCTAAATTTAAACCCCAAATATTTTCCACTAATTCGAGAGTTATACAAAACCTATTTCCTCTTTTATAGGTCCTCGCACTCTATTTAGGATCCCCTAATATCTATCTCTAAAAAGAATTCATCTCCAATCCTTTTAGTCCAAGAAGAACTTTTCAGATTTTCTGCCAAAACTGGACCGAGCCGGTTTCTAAGAAAAATAAACCAGTCCGATCACCAAATCGAACCGAACCGAACCGAACCGATTACTAATAAAAACGAACCAGTCCAATTGGTCCAGATTTTTGCTTTTGACGAAATTCATTCTTATACTCATCCAACCCAAATTATATGGATTCTAACATCACCCCAACACATTAATAACATCTACACACTATGATATACCCAACATACCACGTTATTCTTGGGATTCATCAATTGATCTAAGAATTAAATCCTAATTCCATTAAACCCACAATTCTTATTTCTTTTAATTTCTCACCATAATTTAACCATTAACATGGATTTCAGCTCAGATTTCATGTAAGATTATTATCTCATAAAAATCATATGAAGTCATTTCCCAAAAACCCATTTTGTGCAAGAATCCCAAACCCAAAATCTTATAGTTTTTCATCACCAACTTTAATATGAAAAATAAACACACTTCAATCATTAAAGCAAGTTAAACACTTGCCTGGTTGGATAAATCTGACGATCGCGTGTTGGAATCCGTCGGAGCTTGGCCCGAGTCTCCTCTTCTTCTCCCTTTTCTTCCTTCTTTCCCTTTTCTCTTTCTCTTTTCTCTCTTTTCTTTCTTTCTCCCATGATCTTATAAGAGATAAATAAGGGTTATCCCTTATTAAACACAAAATTGACTCGTATACACCCATGTGAGTCCCTACTAATCCAAAAAGTCCCTAGAACCCAAACATTACCCCTGGGTACTCTATTCTGACTATCTCGGCCCTTCCGAGATCAATTGTGCACTTGAAATTCCCATCTGAGTCATTTAACAAAATTCACATATTAAACCCAGCACATCTCCGCACGTGTTTTCCGCATAAAAATAATATCACATGTCGCTTTTATTCACCTGCAACATAAAATATAATTAGTCCATCATTTATTTTAAATCCTCAAATTATTTAATTATACCCACTCATGTAATTTAAATATCCATGAAAGTATGGGTTATTACACAATTTCCTCTATCAGCAAGGCATTAGGTCAAAAGAATTTGGGTCTATTTATCTATGAGAAAGAAATTATGGTTGTTATTATGGTAGTAGAAAAATGGAGTGAATATCTCATGGTAAATCACTTTATAATCATCACTGACCACCAAGCTTGAGATTATTTAAGGAACAAAGGATAATCACCATTCTCCAGTAGAAATTGTTGACTAAAATGTTAGGTATAGATTTTGAAATCAAATATAAAAAAGGATCAGACAATACTGCAGCAAATGCACTTTCACAGAGAGACTCATAAATGTTTGCCTTGCAGAGTATTTCAGTCATATAACCTATAAG
The DNA here is from genome assembly GCA_949130495.1 of Sambucus nigra. Classification (NCBI taxonomy): domain Eukaryota; kingdom Viridiplantae; phylum Streptophyta; class Magnoliopsida; order Dipsacales; family Adoxaceae; genus Sambucus; species Sambucus nigra. The sequence goes on along the minus strand of OX422213.1, from coordinate 162,561,711 downwards.
AATAATTTTTCTAGGATTGTTCATAGCATAGTTTTAGGCTATTTGTCGTATCTCATAACAAATCGCCACGCACCGTCAAGACAAAATGAACTCAAGGATCTCCAAGTTTGAAGACTTCTCGACATCTCGTAAAGGTATAAAACAATTTAGAGTTTAAATTAATTTACAGAATTTATTTTTGGGATGTTTATTTTTTACCAAAAATGAAAAGGAGTTTTTTTTATTTCGAAAAGAAAAGTATTTTTAATTTTAAATCTCGTTCAAACAAGATTACATGTTGTTTGAAGGTCGTTCAAAGTGTTTTTTAAACGAGGGCTTACTGTCTCAGTTTTTTGGAGGTCGTTAGAAGCAAGATTTATCTCGTTCAAACGAGATCATCGTCTCATTAAAACGACATACCATTATAGTTCCAACGATACCACCACCTCGAAATATTTGAACGTCCGATAAATACCCATTTCGTGTTCAGTTTTTTTAAAACTTTTGTTAGATTCATTTATGCATAACTTTTGCAAAATTTCTTCACTTTTTGTGTTTCAAAAATACTGTTTAATTCAGAAACAAACATTCAGAATATTTAGTTTTGTGAATTCGTTTAAACCATAGAAAGTTTATGCACTTTCACACACCTTTATGGAGAAGGCATCTCCATAGCTAACTTGTGATACCTGAGAGGACACACTACTGAAGACAAAGATTGATCGATGGATACTTAGCGTGGATGTCCATGTGTGGACTGCTTTGAACTGAGTAGTATTCTTTAGGGATTTACGAAGATTAGCTGTAAGGACATTTTTGTCCATGAGCATTCTATATGTCGTACGCCGTTACACCATTGAGAATATTTCAGAAACATACGCCCCTCAACGGAATTCGAATATCAAAGGCAGAAAAGGAATCAGGTAACAGACCAGACCGATCCGGCCCAGATAAAAGAACCGATTCGGTTCCTCCGGACCGATCCGCCTGCTGAGGTGAGGCCAGTATACCCCGGATCCATAGCGAATCGATGAAGCCAAAATGCCGAACCGATCCGATGCCAACCGGATAGATCCGCCTTCAAAAAGGAACCGATCCGATGTCACCTGACCGATCCACCTAAAGGGACCAGACCGATCCGACGAGGATAATTTCAAACAAATCGTGTTCAGATCATGTTCCAAATTTTAGGGCTCAGGTTCTCCTATTTAATCCCACTACGGTAAGTGGTTTTTCCAAGACTTCTACACACGATTTTCAGAGTAGAGGAAGCCCCAAGTCTTCACCCATTGAGTACCAATACTCTAGGTATTTTGATTCACACAAAATCCATACATTTGTGAATCCTTTTGGTAACCCAAGAACGCAGTTTTGCAGTTCAACCCTTGTGGAGGAGACCGTTCTTCTTCTCCATTGCAGCCCTACTGGAAAGGGATAATTCCAGCCGCGACTACAGAATCCGATACCTGAGGGTAATTCTTAGTCAACTTGTATTTTCATTGTAATCCGATTGTAAGCCGTTTTCTTACAAATTATAGTGAAAATAAATGGTTTTGCCCCTAAGGGGGATTTTTGCCTTAATTGCATGTGTTTGAATGTTCTTGCGTAGATTATCCATTTATTCAATCACATACTGCTGCATGTTTAGGGTTTGTTTGTGTTAAAAGGGTTTTATATATAACTTGATCATTTGAACGCGAGCACACACACTCTTCAAATTGGTATCAGAGCAGGTTACGCTAATCTATCGCGTATTCCTATTTTCCGCAAATTTTTTCTAAGATATCAATTTTCTGAAAAAATTGATTTTTGAAAAAGTGCGTGTTCAAATGGAGAAGTCATATTATAAAATGCCTGTTTTTGACGGGACAAATTATGCTTATTGGAAAGCCCGTATGAGGTCGGCTTTAAAAGCCATTGATGAACGTGTCTGGATTTTGGTTGAACGAGGGTGGACTCCTCCCACCGTGACTGTTGATAATGTGATCAACTTGAAACCTGACATTTCTTGGTCTGATGAAGAAATTAAATGGTCATCTTTTAATTCTAAGGGTCTAAGTGCTATTTCTGGGTCTGTCACACCTGATGAGTTCAAACGCATAATGACGTGTACCACGTCAAAAGAGGCATGGGATGTTTTACAACTCACCCATGAAGGAACTAATGCTGTGAAAGAGTCTAAGTTGCAAAACTTGACAACTCAATTTGAAACAATCACCATGCATGATTCTGAATGCCTTGATGAATTTTATGCTAGACTTTCTGACATTGTGAATACTAGTTTTAATCTTGGTGAACATATTCCGAATGCTAGAGTTGTCAAAAATATTCTTCGTTCTTTGCCTAAGCGTTTTATCCCTAAAGTCGCTGTGCTAAATTCTATGGGTAATTTAAATACGCTAAAATTGGAAGAACTTGTAGGAGATTTGCAAACTTATGAAATTGATATGTTCCCTAAAAATGCTAAATCTAAATATAAGGGAATTTCACTTAAAGCCCAAGATAGAAGGAGTGAGGGGTCAGCTAGAAAGAGGGTAGAGTCATCTAGAAAGAGAGAGACTGACACATCAGATTCTGAGTGCGATTTTGACTTAGATGATTTGGCTCTTTTCGCAAAAAATTTCAAGAGGATTCTCAAATTTAAGAAAAATGGCAATTTTAAAGATAAAAAGAAATTTGAGAAAAATAAGTTTGAAAAGAAAAATGGAAAAGATTCCAAAAATCCTCCTCTGAAAGAAAGTGAGAGATGTTTTGAGTGCGACGGTAGGGGTCACAGAGCTTTTGAGTGTGACAATCGTCTGAATAGAGAGAAAGGGAAAGCTGTTCTTAATGCTACCCTTAGTGACGACAGTGAGGTCGAGATGGTGGATTCTGGAGATGAGTCACCGCATGAGTGTAACTTCACCGCATTCATGGCCAGCCAAGTGAGCATTCCTAGTTCTCCTCACGACGTTGAGGATGATGCTTCACAGGGACACCTCGACAGTGAGAGCGATGTGAGTGAGGAGGAGGATGACACAAGTGAGAGCGAGAGTGATATACAACGCGCCTACGCTGAGTTATATTCTGAGTCATTTAAAACTAAAAAGCGTAACAAAGCGTTAGTTCTTAAGATCACCAGCTTAGAGGAAGATTTAAGAAAAGCGAGAGAAAGAGAGTCCTCCACCTGCACCGCACTGAGAGAGAGAGAATTTTCCTGTGTCGAGAAAGAGATCCTATTTAGAGAGAGAGAGTGTGTTTTAGAGAAAGAGAGAGGGGACTTGACTAAACAAGTGGCTAGTCTTACGAGTCAGCTCCATTCCTCCGTGGAGACTCGGAAGAAACTTGAAGCCCTTGTTGCCCAACTGACTCATGATCTTGAGAAAGCACGAGAAGTCAAGGTACAAATCGAGGACAGATCTGGTAGGATGGGAAAGATGCTCCTCGGCCCCGCTTTAAGTTTTGGTGATCGATAAGGAATTGGTTATGATGGTGCCTCGACGTCCCAAATTGCACCTGGACCAGTTCCTGAGTTTACAACAACCCCTTATGGTCACCGTCAAAAACCTCGTAGGAGAGTTCGACCAAGAAAAGCAAACCAAGGTCCACCTTTGACTGCACTCTTTTGTACCTATTGCAAAAGAAAAGGACACCTTAGGGAGTTTTGCTATAGCATGGGTCGGACACGACGTACTACTGCTCCACCACGTCATACTGATGAGTTTTCTAGTCTGAGAGAGCGAGTTGAGTTCTTAGCTGCCACTTCTCAGAGTTTGATGGAAGAATTCAGACGGATGTCTTTGCCGTTAGTGAATGCTTCTCACATTCCAGCTAAAACCAACAACAACAAAGGCAAACAAAAGGTTACCACTGCTTGGGTACCGAAGAAAGATAAAAAGGCTTTTGTTGTTCACGTTGCTCTCAAAGCACATAATACCTCTCAGTGGTATTTTGATAGTGGTTGCTCCAGACACATGACAGGTGATGCCTCATTTTTTACTACTCTTGAGGACTATCAAGATGGAAGAGTCACCTTTGGAGATGGGAGTAAGTCTAGCATTATAGGACGAGGTACTATCGAGTTACCTGGTTTTCCTAAGCTAGAAAATGTTTTGTATGTCAAAGGTTTGAAAGAAAACCTTCTCAGCATTAGCCAGTTGTGCGACACTGACTTTGCAGTAAAGTTTGATCGGGACGCGTGTAAAGTCTACAATCAAGCCGGTAAACTGTTGATGCAAGGGGTGAGGACCGAGGATAATCGCTATGGGACTGAGCCCACATCCTCTCTTGTCTGCAACAGCACCACGATCACTCATGTGGATCTGTGGCACCAACGTATAGGTCACATGAACGTTAGAGATCTCAATCGTTTATCTAAAAAGGACCTAGTACGTGGCTTACCATATCTTGGAAAGTCAACTTCTACCGTTTGTGGACCCTGTCAGTTGGGAAAACAAATTCGTAGTCCTCATAGGAAGTTGCATTCCATTACCACCTCTCGTGTTCTGGAGTTGATTCACATGGATCTTATGGGTCCCACTCGTACTGAGAGTCTAGGTGGTAAGAGGTACATCCTCGTGATGGTAGATGATTTCTCCAGGTACTCCATTATAGGTTTTCTGAGAGAGAAATCCGATGCTGTAGAATTTTTAACGACCAAATGCCGTGTCCTGCAAAATCAACACGGTGTCACTATTAACAGAATACGTAGTGACAACGGAACTGAATTTAAGGAAGCAAAGGTGGATTTGTATTGTGATAGCCTTGGGATCAAACATGAGTTTTCTGCTGTGAGAACTCCTCAGCAAAATGGGATTGTTGAGAGAAAGAATAGAACGATCCAAGAAATGGCTAGATCTATGCTTCTAGGTCATAAAGTTTATAGGAGATTTTGGGTAGAGGAAGTGTCTACTGCATGCCACACGGTGAATAGGGTTTATTTGCGTCCACACACACTTTAGACTCCATATGAGTTGTGGACTAGCAAGAAGCCCAACCTGGCATATTTCCATGTTTTTGGGAGTAAATGCTACATCCTACGGGATAGAGAGTAATTAGGAAAGTTCGACTCCCGGAGCGACGAGGGAATATTTCTAGGATATTCATCGAATAGTAGAGCGTACCGGGTTTTTAACCTGAAGAGCTCTAAGATTATGGAATCAATAAACGTCACCGTGCAAGATGACGAACCTCCGACGGTTATTGATCCTAAACTTCAGTGTGAGTATGAGGATTGTTCTGACAGTGATTTACCTATTCCTCTCTTACACTCTGTGGACCCTACTCCTGTATTAGGGGACACACCTTCTTGGGATCGCAAGATTCATGACCCATCTGCCATTGTTGGCGATCCCACTCTAGGGGTCAAGACTCGTGCTCAGCTAGAGAACGTTGTTAGCCATCTTTGCTACACGTCCAAAGTCGAGCCCAAGAACCATAAAGAAGCACTCAAGGATGAACACTGGATATCTACTATGCAGGATGAGTTGCTTCAGTTTAAAAAGAATAATTTCTGGGAATTAGTCCCCCGACCTAGTGAGACTAATGTGATAGGTACCCGGTGGATTTTCAAGAACAAAATGGATGAATATGGTACCATAATCAAGAATAAGGCTAGGTTGGTCGCTCAAGGCTACACACAGATAGAGGGTGTAGACTTTGGGGAGACATTTGCTCCTGTTGCGAGGCTTGAGTCCGTCCACCTTCTGCTCGCCATCGCATGTCATCTGCACTTCAAGGTGTATCAGATGGATGTCAAGAGTGCCTTTTTGAATGGCATTCTACAGGAGGAGGTTTATGTGGAACAACCAAAAGGGTTTGAAGACCCTCAGCACCCAGAACACGTCTATTATCTTAGGAAAGCCTTGTATGGTTTGAAGCAAGCACCTCGTGCTTGGTACGAAAGGCTTACTTCCTATCTCTTAGCTCGTGGCTTCAAGAGAGGGGGAGTAGATATGACGTTATTTGTCAGGAGAGATGACGGTGCTATTTTGGTTGCCCAGGTCTATGTGGACGACATAGTCTTTGGATCCACATGCTCCCAGCATGCTCATCACTTTGAGGAGGAGATGAAAAGTGAGTTTGAGATGAGCATGGTTGGTGAGCTTACATTCTTCCTTGGTCTCCAGGTTCGTCAGCTAGAGGATGGGATGTTCATCTCCCAATCCAAGTATGCTAGAGACCTAGTGAAGAAATTTGGTTTAGACTCCGCTAAGCATGCACGTACACCTATGAGTACCACTACCAAGCTTAGTAAGGACACTTCAGGCAAGGACGTGGAGCAAACCTTATATCGGAGTATGATAGGTAGTCTTCTCTACTTGACTACTAGTCGTCCCGACATCGCCTTTAGTGTTGGAGTCTGTGCGCGATATCAGGCATCCCCAAAAGAGTCACATTTACTTGCTCTAAAACGTATTATTAAATACGTAAGTGGGACTCTCTCATACGGGATTTGGTATTCCTTTGATACCGATGACCGTCTGTCCGCCTATTCGGATGCCGATTGGGCTGGGGATGTAGATGGATGTAGGAGCACTTCTGGTGGGTGTTTCTATTTTGGTTCTTCTCTTGTATCCTGGCTGAGAAAGAAGCAAAATTCCATCTCTTTGTCCACTGCGGAGGCTGAGTACATAGACGCCGGGAGTTGTTGCACACAACTCTTGTGGATGAAGCAAATGCTGGAGGATTATGGGATATCACAGGACACCATGACCATTTCCTGTGATAACACGAGCGCGATACACATATCCTGCAATCCAGTTCAGCATTCGCGCACAAAACACATCAGGATTCGTGAGCACTTTATATGACAGTTAGTTGAAGAGAAAGTCGTATCCCTGAGTTTTGTTCCTACCGACCGTCAGTTAGTCGATATTTTCACGAAACCTTTAGATGCCCTTAGATTTGAGAGTCTTAGGAAATCTTTAGGGATTTGCACAGTTGACTCAGGGGTTGGTCTATGTCTAGAATAGGATGCTTCTTCATGATCATATCATATGTTTCCTATTGCTAGTCTGTTTTATATGTACCATTGCTTAGTTGTACAGCTTTGTTTTATTCTTGTTGCTTTTTATATTTCTTTTGACAAATACAAAAAGATTTTCCTTTAAGAAAAATTTTGAGAAAAACCACAAAAAGATTTTTTTTTGATAATATTTTTTGAAAAAAGACCAAAAAGATTTTTCTGTTCTTGCACCTTTTATGGATGAGCATTTAAGTTAGCCAAGTCACAACTTCATTCCATATATCCATGTGACTGGTTGATAGAGATTTGAGAGGCAACATCATTTCATCCATGTGCTTTACATTGGTTGGAGTCTTTGAGATGTAATTAGTGATATCTTCCTACATGTTTGACTCCTATATCCTTTATTGCACACATGCACGGCTATATTTAATTATTGCACTTATCTATCTCATGTTGGCTTGCGTGTTTTCATCTCAATCCTGTCTATACAATGTACAATATGCGATAAAACTTGACAAGATTGGAATGCATGTAAAAACCGTTTTGGTGAGACTGTGTGTTTTTGTATAATGGGGAGGGGCTGCGAAAGGTAATCATATATCCTTTGCGCAAAAGCCACCGTTAAAAAGGACCTAAAAAATTGAGGAATTTTAATATCCGAGGTCCAAAGAGCTTAAAAGAGCCCGAAAAAATTTAAAGGCAATAAAAAGCAATTCATGCCAAATATGGGCCACTTAGGTTTCACCATCAATTCTCCAAAGTTTGAGAATTTAGAATGCCTCTATTCAAAATTATATCTGAGGGAGTGTGGTTGGAGAATCTTTAAACGGGTTTGCACTTCCTTGAAAGTCCTGAAAAAGCATAAAATCATTTTGGACGTTATTGGTGTGAAAATCACTTTGAGCTTTGATTTGTTGATTTGATTGAGTCAATATCTTATATTGTCATTATTTTACACCAAAGGAAGCATTTGAGTTCATTCACTAGGAATATCCAATATTCATCGTGCACATATGTCATGTTTGTATGCATTGATTTTCCTATCGAATTTGATCACACCACTTCATTTACGCTATCATCGACTTGGTTGCTTTGTGTGCATTCATGGTGTGGTTTTATCCTAGTGTCACCCCGCTAGTGCTTATTTGATTTGTTTCTCTCATTTGTCTATTTTGGGACATCATAAAAAGGGGGAGAATGAATTAACTTATTATGGGGGAGTTTTGAAAGTTTGAGTTTGTTCATAAATTGGTATATATGTTTATCTCACTTCAAACTCGATATGTCACGTGGTATTTTGTTTTTTCTCATGTGTGTAGGTACTACATGGATTATCATTGTATTGCACACCCTGATGAGAAAAGCTTGAGATTCCTGAAGATTTGAAGATCAAACGATGCAGTCTTATTCGCTTGTACTCTTTCAGTTTTGGGTTCATGGAAGGGTAGATTTGTATAGGCAATTGTTTATGATTGATAATTCGGATGTTTATTTTTATGTATGTACCGGCATAGACATAGGGGGAGATTTTTAAGGACATTTTTGTCCATGAGCATTTTATATGTCGTACGCCGTTACACAGTTGAGAATATTTTAGAAACATACGCTCCTCAACGGAATCCGAATATCAAAGGCAGAAAAGGAATCAGGGAACAGACCGGACCGATCCGGCCCAGATAAAAGAACCGATCTGGTTCCTCCGGACCGATCCGCCTAAAGAGACCGGACCGATCTGCCTGCTGAGGTGAGGCCAGTATACCCCGGATCCATAGCGAACCGATGAAGCCAAAATGCCGAACCGATTTGATGCCAACCGAATAGATCCGCCTTCAAAAAGGAACCGATCCGATGTCACCGGATCGATCCGCCTAAAGGGACCGGACCAATCCGACGAGGATAATTTCAAACAGATCGTGTTCAGATCATGTTCCGAATTTTAGGGATCAAGTTCTCCTATTTAATCCCACTACGGGAAGTGGTTTTTCCAAGACTTCTACACACGATTTTCAGAGTAGAGGAAGCCCCAAGTCTTCACCTATTGAGTACCAATACTCTAGGTATTTTGATTCACACAAAATCCATACATTTGTGAATCCTTTTGGTAACCCAGGAACGCAATTTTGCAGTTCAACCCTTGTGGAGGAAACCGTTTTTCTTCTCCATTGCAGCCCTACTGGAAAGGGATAATTCCAGCCGCGACTACAGAATCCGATACCTGAGGGTAATTCTTAGTCAACTTGTATTTTCATTGTAATCCGATTGTAAGCCGTTTCTTACAAATTATAGTGAAAATAAATGGTTTTGCCCCTAAGGGGGATTTTTTCCTTAATTGCATGTGTTTGAATGCTCTTGCGTAGATTATCCATTTATTCAATCACATACTGCTGCATGTTTAGGGTTTGTTTGTGTTAAAAGGGTTTTATATATAACTTGATCATTTGAACACGAGCACACACACTCTTCATTAGCGCATTATACTTATGGAGATTATCAAGCAGTCTTTAATTTGATTGTCTTGTAATATTTCTAAAGTGCTGAAAAAAGGTTTTACCCGAAAGTTTCTTTTTCCTGAAACCTTGCCTTTGTTGAATACTTGGTTGATTTATTTATTTTATCACATAGTTTCATGGTCTAGGTTTAAAGGATTAAAATCGGTTTGGTTTGTCATATGGATTTAATAAGTTAATACGGTTAGATAATTGTGCACTCTCAAATTGGAATATATGTTAAGCATATTTATTTCCTCATTCATAAGTATTATTAGAGTCTTCCACTCTTACAAGTGGTGTCAGAGAAAATCTTAGCATTTTTTCTCAAATTAGTATTAGAACAGGTTGCACTACATTATTGTGTTAGATCCTTGTTTAGTGCTTTTGGGTGATTCTGTCTTTTTCTTGATGGATTCCCCTAGTTTTTATGACTAAAATAGTTTGAATTTGAAGTTTGCTAAAAGAATTGAAATTCTTAAAAAAGAAAATTCTCGTTTTAAATCCGCTATGGATCTTTGCAAACTGTTCAAAATCAAAGAGATTTATTTCATGAGAAACTTTGTTACATTGACCGTGATTTTAAAATTTTAGAATTGCCCAAGAAAGAAAGTGATGATAGAGTCCAATTTAATGTTTGTGTCGTTGAGGATAGTGTTTTGATAAGTGATTTTAAGGCATGTGAGAATACTCTTAGGGATAAGTTTTCTTACATTGAGGGGGAGCGAGATGACCTTGTAATAATGATTGAACATATGAAGAAGGATTCCCTAAAATTAGAAGAATCTAATTCTTTGCTTGAGTAAAATTTTGAAGTTAAAAGATGATTTAAAATACTTGAGTAGTTTGAGCAGTGATGGCAATGGATCACTTGTTTCTAATGCATCGAGTATTAAAGCCAAGACTATTTTTTTATTTTAGATGGTCAACTAAATCCAAAGACATTAGAAAAGGTCATCCCATAGGTAACAATCCTCGCATTTACACGTGTTCATATTATGGTAAGAAAGGTCACCTTAGGCATTTTTATTTTGATCTTGGAAGAGGTCCTAGGAAGCTGATGTCTAGCGTTCCCTTGGTATCGAATACCGATGCGTTAAGTATACACCTATTTGGGTTAGGAAATATATTTTAAAGGAGCTAGATTTTAGACTTGTTGACTCTCGCATGCTTGCACATGATTCTTTACTTGCTAGATCTTATGGATGACTGCTTGCATGATTTTGTTTGTCATACTCTAGTTGTGATTCATGATATATATTTGCTACTATTATGACATGTACATCTTTTGTATTACATTTTTCTTTTATTGAGTCATATTTGAAAAATCAAAAAATATTTTATTTTGATAAAAAAATTTAAAAATAGAAAAAGATTTTGGTTCTTGTGTATCTTAGTTTTACACGGTTGTTATGGCATATTGGTGTGTTTGAATCTAATTCACTCCGTAATTTCATGTGGCTAGGACATTTGGTTATGACTTAGCTACTTAGACTGATCTTAACCATGTTTATGGAGTTGTTTCGAACTTGATTTTCTTTACGGATTCAACTTTGTATATGCCTCCGGACACACATGCACGACCTTATTGGATTTTGACTTCACCATGTATATTTGAGCTTGGTGAGGTTCTCTCCCATTAAATTTTTTCATCTACATATTTATGAGACTAAGAGGGATTTGTGCGTGTAAGAACTATTACCCGTGAAATTTTATTTAGTATTGAAAAAATATGAGTTTATACGGGAAAGGGCTGTGAAAGATAGGCTAATTTTTCGTGAAAGCCACCGTTTGAAAAGTGCCTAAGAAAAAAATAAAGGAAATAAAAAGAACAATATTTGAACATAGTTTAGTTTGTTTGATCATTCATAAGAAATCATTTCAAAAAAAAAGAATAGAAAAATAAATTATGTTTATGTTTTGAGGAAGTTTAGTTGAAGACCAACGGGTTTACACAATGAAACCTAATATGCTTATTTTGTCATGACGCTATTGATCTATATAATCATCAATAATCTAGGCTTGTGTGCATTGTGCTTTCTTCATTTATTAAGTTTAACTTTATTTGTCACTAGTGGCTAAAGCTTAGTATGATAAAGTTCTGCAATTAATTAGAACTTCTTGAACATATTTGAGTGTTTGAGTTATAACTATTTTATTACTAGTTCACACATATTCTTTATGTCCCATATATTTAGACACATTGATATTATGCTAATGTGTAAGGCTTATGTGTTTATGTCTTGTTTTGTGGCCATTTATAGCTATATATGTGTGATGAATTTTCTTTGATAGATTTTGCACATATTATATATGGTATTGTATGATATTTTTATAAATTTTACATTTTTTGAAAAATATAAAAAAAATTCAAAAATAATGGGTGATTGATGGCCTTTAACATTATCCTTATATACAGCTGATTTATTTTTGTGATAATATCTTATCTTCTACGTGATGCTTCGTATTTCATGATTATGTTTACTTCTTCGTCTATTTAGGATAAAACAAAAGGGGATAGCGAATTAAAAAAAAAGTTTAATTTATGGGGTAGAATTAATTTATGAGTTTTATTTTCTATTTCAAACTCGATACGTCACGAGGTATATGTTTTTGTCTCATGTGTATAGGTACTTAAAGCAGAATTCAAGACACATGGATGAAGATAAAAAAAAATTTGGAAGAAAGGGAAGAAGAAATTTGAAGACAAAGAGATTTATGCCATTCCGCTTTAGGGTTAGGAATGGTGTTAAGTTTTTTGTCATAGGAGATTTTTTTTTTAATTTAGTGTTATGTTATGTTTATTTGTTTTGTACCAGAATAGCCAAAGGGGGAGATTTGTAAGAATATTTTTTGAGGATTGATCATAGCATAGTTTTAGACAAGCTTGGTGTATCCCGTTACAAATCGTTACTCACTGTCAAGATGAACCAAACTTAAGAATCTCCATGTTTGAAGACTTCCTAACATCCCGTAAAGGTATAAAACAATTTAGAGTTTAAATTAATATACAGAATTTATTTTTAGGATGTTTATTTTTTACCAAAAATGAACATGAGTTTTTTTTTTCAAAAAGAAAATATCTTTAATTTTAAGTCTCATTCAAACAAGATGGACATCTCGTTCAAACGATATTACATGTCATTTGAAGGTCGTTCAAAGCGTTTTTCAAACGAGGTTCAAACGAGGGCTTACTATCACACTTTTATGGAGGTCACTAGAAGTGAGATTTATCTCATTCGAACGAGATCATCATCTCATTAGAACGACATAACATTATCGTTCAAATGACGCTACCACCTCAAAATTTATGAACGTCCTATAAATACCTATTTCGTGTTCAGTTTTTCTAAGACTCTTTCCAGATTCATTTCTGTATAAATTTTACGTAAGTACTTCACTTTATGTGTTGTAAAAAACACTATTTAATTCACAAAAAAACATTTTGAATATTTAGTTTTGTGAATTCATTTAAACCCTAGAAAGTTTTTATACTTTCATATACCTTTATGGAGGAGGCATCTCCATGCCTGACTTATGATACTCGAGGGGACTCACTGCTGAAGACAAAGGCTGATCGGTAGATACCGAGCGTTGAAGGACACGTTTGGACTGCTCTGAACTGAGTAATATTCTTTAGATATTTATGAATATTAATGCATTATACTTGTGGCAGTTATCAAGGAATCTGTAAGTTGACTGTCTTGTAATATTTCTTAAGTGATGAAAAAAGGTTTTATCTGAAAGGGTTTTTTTCTTGAAACTTTGCCTTTATTGAATGCTTGATTTATTTATCTGTTTTATCACATAGTTGCAAGCTCTAGATTTAAAGGATTAAAATCGGTGTGCTTCGTCATTTGGATTTAATAAGTTAACACAATTACAAAATTATGCACTCTCAAATTGGAATCTTTTTTGACATAGTTATTTTCGCATTTATAAGTGGTATTAGAGCCTTCCACTCTTACAAGTGGTGTCAGAGCATACCTACTGCTTTCTCGTAACCCACTTGGATGGAAGAAATTAGAAGAAGGTACAAATAGGATGAATTTAGTGACACCTTGATCTCTAAATTTTTAATAGACCCTTCATGTTCTTCAGAATTCTCTCTACAACAAGGAGCAGGGACGGAGGTAGGCCTTTGCTAGGTGGGGCAACTGCCCCGACTATAAATATTGAAAAAAATTGGGGTAAATTTGTAAAACTCAGAAAAATTAGGGTAGAAAGTTAACAAAAATAAGACGTATGCCAGTTAAGACCTACTCAAAACTCCCAAATGGGTTCATTTCACCGTCCCCTTGTTTTTGTTCTCCGCCTCTACTGAAATCTTCAAAGAAAGGTCGGTGGTGCCGCTGTCCCTCTTTTCCATTCAGGACTTGTAACCGTGTCTGCTCTGCTTCAAAGTAATCATCAAGACTCAATTTTTGCATCAATTTCAAGAAATTAAAGATGACCCAAATGAGTAGACAACATATTTTAAAGATGACCCAAATGTAAAGAACAAACAGGAAACAATATGTTTCAATTTGTATGATCTGATGTTTCAAATGTAAAGAACAAATCGTGTTTGCTCTGCTGTTCAATTTGTATGTTGTTTTGTATCCTCATTTTTTCAATTTGTATGTTTTTTATATTTTTATGCCCAAATGGGTTATATGTTTTTTTGTATGTTGTTTTATATTTTTTTCCAATTTGTGCGATGTTTTATATTTCAATTTGTATGATTATTTTCAGATATGGAAAAATATTTAAAAAGATTCATGAAAAATATTTCGTTGGAGTGATGGCTCCACCCACTGAAAATATTGATGTTCAAGTGGAATGTACATCAAAAAAGACAAGACGAGAACTCATTGCGTGTGACCTATCAAATCTTCCTTCTAATTCTACTTTAAGACCTCAAATATCAGATTATGATCTAAATGATCATGACAACATTAGACAATCCTATTTACGAACGTATCTACTTTTGTATGAAAAGATGTAAATCCTCTTTTCTTTGTGGGTAATGAAACGTGCTTGTTATATTTTTAACAATCTTGAAATATTAATATTAGGTGAATATTTATCTTTGTTTAGATATTTAAATAACTCTCAAAAACATTAGGGGGGGTTACCGCCCCTGAACCCCCGTCATTTTTATTACTCTGCCCCACCCATTGAAAAATCCTAGCTCCTCCACTGACAAGGAGTGATAAGAAAGGCTGACAGGCTTTACGTTGGCTCTGTTGAGTTACTCAAAGACAAAGTCATAAATACAGTTCATCGATCATCAATTGGAGGGCATTCAGGGATGGAAGCAACCTATAAAGGGTCACACCAAAAAAAAAATTTACCTACAATGAAACTCCATATAAAAATCATTTTTACTAATTGTGATATCTTCCAAACGCATAAAGTAGAACACATTCATCCCCCTAGACTTCTTCAACCACTACCACTACCTATACCCTACTAACCTTGGACACACATCTCCATGGATTTTATTGAGGGCCTTCCAAAAACTGAGCAGAAAGATGTCATTATGTTTATTGTTTATATATTTTCAAAGTAAATCCAATTTATAGGCCTCAAACACCCCTACTCAGCTAGGGAGATTGATAAATTGTTCCTAGCCCATATCTATATACTACCAGTCTATTGTTTATGATAGAAACAAGGTCTTCACTACTAACTTCTGGACAAAATTATTCAAACTCTTAGGCACTAACCTACATATGAGCAATTCTTGCCACCCTCAGTCTGGAGAGCTAACAAAGAGGGTCAACTAATGTTTAGAAACCTATCTAAGATACATGACTAACTAGAGACCAACTAGGTGGCCTAACTGGCCTGGTTTGGCAGAATGGTGGTACAACACCACCTTCCATTCAAGCCTCAAAACCACCCCCTATTTTAAGCCCTGTATGAGTTTCCACCCCCTCAATAGGCTATTCTTATAAAAATTGGCACAAACGTATTGGCAGTGGAAGAACTCATGAAGGAGAAATTATTGATGACTCAACTCCTAAGGGATAATTTGCTTCAAGCATAGCAGAGGACAAAATAGTATGCTGATAAGCATCGGTCTGAAAGAGAATCTTATGTGGGTGATATGGTATACCTACACCTACAACCTTATGTTTGAATTATCAAATAATCAAATACCCATTTAAATGGTTCATTATTAAATTAAGTAATAAGTCATATTAGTTAAATAAAAGGTCACCAAAGTCAATTTCCTTTTTGGTTAATTATATTAACCACGTATTGATTAAAAATAAATTAAAGTAAACTCTTGAGTGAACCGTGATGAACGATTACGATCGCATGACTTTTGGGATTTATGACCTCTCCCTACTTATAAACAGTGGCCTAAACTCCATCATTTAGGCACAAGAAATAAGCAACAGATTATAGAAAGGCTAGGGGAGAGAAACCTATAATCCATAATAATTTTTTATCTCAAGTTGGAGGCACCAATGACAACATCTTCACTCATCAAATCTAATGATGACTTAGGTATGTTTTTTCAATCCTATTTTGAACACATGAGATAATTATGTAGATTAAGGTCTTATATTTATATAACAGTTTATATGTTCATGTATGGTATTATCGGTCTATAAAAACTGTTAATTGATTTATTAATTTTAAATCTAATATGTGGTATCAGAGCATATGGTTTAGATCACATAATTATCCTTTGTGTCTAAATATGAAATTCATATTTTATAGTAGATTTTATATTCTAAATTATGAGACTTATGTGATGTTTTTATTATATATATTACTCTAATTTGGACTTAGCTTAAAATCTGCTTATGTTTATGAATAATACTTTATGCGGCATTTTTATTTTCTGTCGCTGAATCTGTTAAGAGTTATGTGTAAACTTTTTGCGACGTACTAATATTCTGTAGCTGAATTTGTTTATATTGATGTGTGAAACTTACTGCGATATTTTAGTTTTCTAGCACTGAATCTGTTAATGTTTATGCAAGAAAATCTTATGTGACGTTTCCGTTTTCTATCACTAAGTCTGTCTAGAATCATTTCTGTGACGTTTTTAATATTTCGTCCCTGAAATCTTATTGCCTATTATGAACTTTGTATTTCAAATGACAATTTTTTTGTGTCACCAATACAAAAATTGATTTGGAAATAACGTTTACTTTTATATCTCTCTCACAAAAATTATACTTTCGATTCCGCGAATTAGAGAGGGATTCTTTTGTAATTTTAAACATATTTGTGGTGAAAACTAATTTTTTCAGTTTTGGATATTTTACGAGAATTGTTTTCACTACATATATAATGTTTATATTTTTTAGATGTTCTTATGTACTTTATATCATTCCAAATCATTGTATGGATATTTCTCATGTTAATAATCTGATGTGCTAATATTTATATGATGTTATATTAGGAGGAAAGTGTCTTAATCTATTGTCATAAATATTCAATTACAATGTACGCATCTATATTTCGACCTCTGATTATCCATCAAGAATTGCGTATAATATTTTTTGGGGTATATTACGTAATATGTGTTTGCATGTATATTCCATGAAAGTAAATTTATTTTGCACACTTTATGAATTAAAGATTTAAGCGCACTTAAGGATAAATCAATTTAGTATATTTGTGAATGCAAACAAATGAATTAATTGGTGCATCTTATATAATTCCATAATAGAAACATTTATAAAATGAGATTTTGTTTACCCAAATTTTATGACCAAATTAAAATTGGTTTTGGTTCCCTAATTGTGATTTTCTTTTGTGACAATTTTAATTATGTGTTTAAAGCCTCTTATTTTATAAAACTGTAAATCTGAATATTTTAAGACATTTTCAGTAACAGTTTTCTTATGCCTCTAATAAGAAATAATTGAGATTAAAATTGTCGACTTACCCAAAATTGATAAAAAAAAAATTATGTCAATTCGAGAGGATTTAATGATGAAAAATCACAATTTTTTTAGTAATAAATGTTATTGTGACTATTTGAGCACGTTTAAGCTCTCGAAACCTTAAATTTGTCAAATTTGGTAATAAAGTTGAGAGCTATTTCTTTCTCAATATTATTTAAATTTCTCTTATTGGGAAGATTAATTTTTTAAGAATTTTCTTATAGTGAT
This sequence comes from Sambucus nigra, assembly GCA_949130495.1. Lineage (NCBI taxonomy): Eukaryota > Viridiplantae > Streptophyta > Magnoliopsida > Dipsacales > Adoxaceae > Sambucus > Sambucus nigra. The sequence continues at coordinate 162,544,174 of OX422213.1, read as the reverse complement.
TACTCAAATTTTTCATTATTAAAAATTATGGATTTCTCCTTTTTATGTGTTTTAATAAATACATCAGTTGTCTTATCTTATTTAGCTGTCATAATATTTTCGGTATATACCAAATATTGTTATGACTATTATGGTTATGGTTAAGGTTTTGCTATTAATATTTATATTAGATTAGATTAGGTATCCATTAAAGTGCCATAATCTATAATTATAAATATTAAATTATTGTTTATAAATTTGGCTTCCAGTGAGTCCAAATATAATGATGAATGTTAGATTGTTGTTGAAATGATGATGTAACTTGTTCATTGTACCAAAGGATAATTTTGATTATCAAATGAACATTAATGAGAAATTTTTTTTCACATCAACTTAACCTCGAAGGATTTAAATATTTCCTTGAAACTAATATTTGGTAAAGTTTTATTCGGTGTTCAAAATTGTAAATATTAGTTTAATGTGTATATACTTATTATGCTCAATATGAGTAAAGAAATATTATATGCATGTCGTAAAGTTTTTTTTTTAGCATTTATATCACGATTAGATTATGATACCACCAAAGTGGTCTAGTCTAATAAACTGTAAATGTTAAATTTATGATAACATGCAATACTATACCTTGGCTTGCCTTAAGCTTTTCATGTCAGTATTTATATCATGATTAGGTTACGATTCCACCAAAGTGGTCTAATCTAATAAATTATAAATGCTGAATTTTGTGATAACATTCAAATACTATGTCTTAGTTGCTCCAAAGAGTCCGGATATAGTTTTAAGTGTTCAGATAATTAATAATTTCATTATGATTAACCCATTGTGATTTAGTTGCTCCAAGAGTTCAGTTACAATGGTGAAGTTAATATTAAGGGGCAGTATGTTTATTTATTAAGGTTGGTATCGGTTGTTCAAAAGAGTCCATAACCATCTTTAATTTATAATTTGTTGAAAACATTAGTGATTGTTGAAATTATTATACAATCCATAAAATAATTTAATATACATATAATGGATAGTTTGGTAGCCACCAAAGTGACCCAACAAGAATTCTTGTAAATATTAAATTTAAAGATAAAAGTTGTAGTAATAACTTATTATGCTTATATATATGAAGACATTACTGGGATATATTTTATTTATTTCGTCAAACAAGATTATTTCCCAAAGGAAATTTATTTTGAGTAAATGAAATAAATATTAAGAGATTATGCAAAATGGTGGTGAAAAGTTATCCTAGCTAGCATGTTCATCTAAATTACATACCATGGTACCCAATAAAGTCATGTATATAAATATTCAAAGTTATTACGAAAGAATGTCCACATTTATAAAATGTTATTAATGTACGCGTTCCCAACTCATAGCATTAATGTAGTGAGCTATTTATTTCATTAATTTTATATTACTTTTTTTCTAAATATGTTCTTGAGACCGACTTCTTAGAATGAAATAAAGAATCTAAGTTTCCCTTAAAAATGCTTAATCGTTATAATTCAGTTTTACATGAGGATCTCATTATTAATGAATTAGTGCGTGAAACTCTTTTAAAATATTGAAGAATTATTAAACGGATTAAGCATAGAGTTTATGCAAAAATCTCATAATGTTAGAGGTTAAAATGAGTACCCATTATATAACATACATACTTTAAGCTTTATTATGTGAATTGTGGTGACAATAAATCTCAACACAAAATTATAAGAAAATGTGATCAGCAGAAATAATTAAGAACGCAAATTATAATGATTACAATCACACACAACACAAGATATACGTGGTTCGGAAAAATGGCCTACGTCTACGATGGTGCTCTCTTTATTATATTTCTCTTTACTCCAGGGGAGTGTTTACAATTGCGTCCCTTCTGCCTCGGGCTGAGGGTTTAATATATACATGTAATTTTTAAAGAGTGGGGGTGTTGGGCACCTCCACGTTAACCCATGATCCCTAGAATATCTCTTGAGAGATTTTAGGGGTTGAATGGGTCATAACTGAATTAGATATGTACGAGACCTTATACTTTTGGCCGAACTTTGCCTTATCTTGGATCGGGCCTAATCGGGATACTCACCTGGGCCAAGATAGCTAAACGAGGTACCCATAATTGCCCCTAAATTTTTTGGGTCACAATTTGGGCTCAATAATTTTAAATAACAACCTTAATGGCATTTTTGTGAATTGAGTAGCACTTTGGGGATCGAAGAGTCTTTCTTGAGTAGATTCAGGAGGCAGATTTGCTTCGTTCTCTATGTGTCATGATTGAGGGGGTTTAAACTTTCTTTGAAGAAGCCATTTCTAGTGTCGTTTCACAAACTTTTGAATTTTCAAGATATCCTCCACTTCTTACTGCAGTTTCTCATCTCCAGGTCTCTTCTTTTGTCTTCGAGCTCTTCCTTATCTTCCCATCTTGTTTTCTTATGGCTTTGCATTGTCTTAAGCTGGTTCTCACTTCATAAGTTCTTCAAACTCCTTCTCCTTTCTTTTTCCATTGGAATTTCTTGACTATCGCTGCTAGGGTTTTTCTTTCTGATGGAAAGAATAAGCATTGAATGTGCCCCTGTTCCTCATAATGTTAGAGACATTGAGGATGGTCATTGGATACATGCTCTTATGTTGTCCCAAGCGATCTTACTTTTCCCCCAAATCGCTTATTTTTGCATTTCTTTAGTTATTTATATATAGTTCCTGCACAGGGCTCTCCAAATGTTTGGAAGATTGTCAATGGTGTACATAAAATCAATCAGCTCTATGGCACCAATCTAGGTCTTAATGAAATTTGTTATTGCTATTCATTCTCTCAAAAAAGCTCTGGTCTCCTTTATCTGAAAGCTAGGAGTCCTGACAGGGTATTGATAGTCAATCTACCTGATTCTCACAAGGACTATTGGCAAGAGGGGTTTATTGCTAGGAACTGGCAGTTCCCTCCCCAAACTGAAGGGGCGAGATACAAGGGACATATGATTCAATTTTATGCGAAGGAATACATAGGTAGGCATAGCTCTTGTTCTGCTCATGGATTTTCTATTAGTGTACTGCATTTCTTATGTTTCCCTTTTTTTCCTTTTTCAATGAAGACAAAGAACGCACTTCGCGACATTCAAGTTGCTGAGTTGGTCAAGGCTTTGAAGATCAGGGAATACTTGGCTGACGGTGAGCATCCGTGCTCAGATGCATTCCCTTTGGAGTACAAGAACATTGGGTCCAGCTTCATTGCGTGACCTGTGGATAGTGTTCCTTAGTTAGATACCACAAAAGAGGTTACTGCTAAGCCAATTCAGTTAAATAAGTAGGAAAGAAGCTCGGGTGAAGAGAGTGAGGGAGATGACGAAGGTGGAGTTTAGGGTGGTTATAGCGAGGAGAGTTCAAGTGGCGAAGAATCTTCCAGTTCGAAGGAGGGTTCTAAGGGTTCAGAAGTTTAGGAGGACTCAGAGGATTCGGAAAGCTCAAGCAAGGAAAATATGGCTCCTCTTAGGAAAAATTTGATCTGGGATGATGATGAAGACAATGTATTGCTTGCTTGCAGGTTGAAGAAGAAAAAATCTGGGAGTGGGGATATTGCCACTAGCTCCCAGACTATTTCTCATGATAAGGAGGGGAAGAAGAAAGATGAGGTGTTGGTGAAAGAGAGAGAGAGAGAAAGAAAGTAGAAAAGAGGAAGAAGAATGAGAGAGAGGAAGAGAGAAGGAGAGAAGAAGTGAGGACCAAGACAGGGAAACTTTTAGTGCCCGTATCTGCCCTGGCTGAGGGGGCTTTTGTTGCCCTTTCCCCTCAGTTGTCTCCGACAGTGTCGAGAGAGAAGTTTTGCCAACTGATCTCCAAAGGTCATCCAGTATAGGGACCGACCAGTTATCCCTGAAGGCAAGTCAGGGGCTAGCCTTGGTAAGTCTCTTCTTACTTTTCTATTTTCACAGTTCTCCTTTTAACGTCTCTCTCGCTACTGTTCTTTTTCTTTCTAGAGTTTGTTTCCGACTTCATCGTCCTCTATTGCATCCGCGATGAGCTGGAGAGGAAGAATTCTGAGTTGGAGGCAAATCTGAAGGCTACCACTACTGCTCAGAAGTCTTTCGGCCTTGCCTTGGCCAAGGCTAATAGGGAAAAATAGGCAACGACCAAGGAGCTCGAGGAGCTGAGGTAGTCTTACGACTTGGTCTATACGAGAAAATTGGCGGTGGTTGAGGAGAACAAAGTTCTTGCTGAGAAGGTGAAAAAGGTGGAATTCGAGGCTTCCACCCTCAAAGAGAGTTCGTATAAAGCTGGATGGGTCGCAGCGTATAAGGATGATGAGGCTCAAATCGGCTACATTATTCATCTCAACTTCAATAAGGGTTGGGACAAGGCCTTGCTTACTATCGAGGTGGATGTTGATTCCCACCTCTTTAATGAGGAAGAACCTGGCCCCAAGCCTGTTGTGGATGAGATTCCTCCTCACATTGCCCATGAAGCTATCCCAACTGTCTTGACCACTATTACTGATATTCTCAATCAGGGGATGGTTACTGCTCCATCTAAGGGAGGCGTACCTAGAGCTATCGTAAATAAGGGGAAGAAACCAACGTCCTCAGAGAAGACTGAGGTTTCCATCTAGTCTTCTTAGGTAAAATTTATACTTTTGTATTTCTGTTGTTCTTTCTTTCTTTTGTTGATGTACTTGAACTTTCTTTTAATGAAATCAAATTTTGTTCCCTTCCGCATACTGATTTATTTGTTCTCTACTTCTTATATGGTTTGTAGCTCATTGATGTTGACGAATATATTCTTGGTAGCTCTTAACTAGGAAAAATTATTGGTCCTGATGCGAGCAATCGAGTTCACTGTGACTTTGTAAGAATTTGTAAGTCTCTTAGGTCGAGGAATCAGGATTATAAGGATTAATCAGAGATCGTTGCCATGCTGAAAGATAGGCTTCAGGAGATAGAGGAGCTCGACGCTTCTGTTTAAGAAGAAGTGGATGCTCTGAAGGCCAAGATTTTGTATGCCTTCGAGGTTAATCAAGTTAGAGAGGTACTTCAACAAGAGAATGATTCTCTAAGGAGAGAAGTCTCGTGACTTAGGGAGAATGCGTCAAAAATTGCCCCTCGAGTTCTATGTGGTTCCTCTTCATCGACTGGGTCGTGAGATGGTACTGATGATAGTGGCTCATCTAGGGAGATTATTGAGCTATGAGGTGATGTTTGCAGGGCGTATGTGATAGCAGCCGGTCTCCAAAGAGATGTTACCTCGTTGAGGCACCTATTCAGGAAAGGTCCTCGGCAGGTGTGGGTTGGTGGTTATGACCAGGGTTGGATCGATGCTCTGACGAAGTTGAGGGAGATTGAAGAGTTATCTTTCATAAGAGGGTGGTTGAGTTCTCTTAGGGAGTTGCAAGTCCCTAGGAACTTTGTCCTCTAGTACTAGCATGAGATCTCCCCTTTAACTTTGATGTCGAATCCATTCAAAAGGGACGATCGATGGGTTCCTATAGATGCAGTCCCAAGGCAGCTCATGGAGCCGAACTCAGACCAAGTCGAGGAGGAATTAGCTCCTCACCCAAATGACGGCCGAAGGGCGCGAGTGGCTGACTATCTTGATCAACGTCCTAGTTCTCATTAGGATTTAATTTACTCAACATGTGTAACTCTTTGTATATGTAGTGATATAATAAAATAGTTAAGTTTTGGGTGATTCACCGACTAAACATGTTTTTTACTTCATTAATCTCTTGTTCAGTTATCTTGGGCCCTTCCAGCAGACTAGATTTGATTTAGGCAGATTTAGTTATTGAGTGAGTATTCCCCCAGTCCAGTATGCTTTATAGTGTACCATTTTGCCTTACATTACCTTTTAGGTTGTGTCGTCACACTTCCTTAGGCCTAAGTGAGGCAATGGCGAGGATACACCAGGTATCAGATGTTCTATTTGAGCAGGATTTTTAAGCCAGGTAATGTTGGTAACCAACCTGGGTTAGTCGTGTTGCCTAAGGGTCCCCTGTAGGGCTTCATATTTATCAGGGGCAAGCTATGAGGTCATTCGTGTTCATTGACGAATGCCTAAGGAGGTCCATTCATAAGGACCCTGCTATAATAAGTCTCTCGCGGTCTTAGTTTAAGAGGGGAGCTTGTGACTAAGAAAGGATGCATGAATTATAATGTAGAGAGAAAAATCAACACTTCTTAGAGTGATACTACCAAACAAATCTTTATTAATCAGAAATGAATTGAAAATTTCAACATTAAGTTTAAAAAGAGAAAAGAAAAACTAGAAGTAGAATTTCTTCAAATTGGCCGCATTCCAAGCTCTAGGTATCTCCCTGCACTCTAGTGTTTCTAAGTGATAGGCTCCGTATAGGTCGTCTCTCATCACCTTGAATAGCCCTTCCCAGTTTGGTCCTAACTTACCATCCAATGGTTTTACAGCGCTGCCAAGAACTTTCCTCAAGGCGTAGTCCCCAACCTGGAATGCTCTTGGATTGACCTTCTTGTTGTAGTGCCTTGTTAGCTTTTGATGATAAGATTCTAGTTTCACTAGAGCCAACTCTTTTCATTCTTCAGCTAGGTCAAGTTCAACGAGCAATACTTCATTGTTCTGGCCGTGGTCGACCAGGGTGGATCTCATGGTAGGGAGGCCAGCTTCCAAGGGGATAATTTCCTTCATCCCATATGTTAGTGCGAACAGTGTTTCCCCAGCTCGCTGTGGGGTAGTACGGTAAGCCCCCAATATGTGGGGTAGTTCGTTTACCCATGCCCCCTTGGCTCTCTCTAAGTGCTTTTTTAATCCATCAATCACTATTTTGTTAGAAGCTTCAGCCTGTTCATTGCTCTGAGGATATGCCATAGAGCTGAAGTAGTGCCTAATACTTTGGTCGCTGCAGAAACCCTGGAAGAGGACACTTTCAAACTGGGTTTCGTTGTCAGTGATGATGGTCTTGGGGATCCCAAATCGAGTGACAATGCTCCTCCATATGTATCTTATCATGTCTGCATCTCTAATGTTTTCTAGTAGCTCTGCCTCTATCCATTTGGTGAGGTAGTCTGTTGCGACCAGTAAATATTTTTGATTATCGGCTGCAGTAGGTAGAGGGCACACTATGTCCATGCCCTATTGGGCGAAAGGCCATAGGTTGGTAAGTGACTCCAAGTCGCTGGTTGGCTAGTGAACCATAGGTGCGTGAAGTTGGCATTTTCTGCATTTTCGAGCATAGGGTCCAGCATATTTTTGCATGTACGGCCACCATTAACCTTCTTTCATTGCTCAAAAAGCTAGAAACCTACCCCTAATGTGACTCCCACATATTCCCTCATGGAGTTAATGCAGAACTTGCTCGACATCCTTTGGATGAACGCATTAGAGGTAAGGTCCAATGAAAGATCACTTGTACAGCTTTCCCTTAGGAGATAAGTGAAAGCAAGCATCTTTGACTCTTATCTGATGAGCGGTCTTCTTATCCGTTTGTAGTGCACCATACTTCAAATAGTCCCTTAAGGGGTCCATCCAACTGGGGGTTATTTCAACCTAAAGAACATGCCCCATGCTTGGCACCTTGTCAATCTGGATGATAATTGGTTGGGCGAGGAAATCAATCGGAATTGTTCTCTTCAAGTTAGAATTGATCGCTAAGCTTAGGGTTACTAGGGCGTCAGCATGGTTGTTCTGTCCTCTGGAAAACTGTTGGATGCTGACTTGTTCAAAGTTGGTCATTAATTTTTTTGCCATTGAGAGGTAGGCGACCATCCTTTCATCTCTGGCGTTGAAATCACCACTTATCTGGTTAGAGACCAAATGTGAGTCGTCTAACACTTGGAGTTGCTTTACTCCAAGCACAATGGATTTTTGTAGTCCTGTGATCAGCACTTCATATTCTACTTCGTTATTAGAGGCTTTAAATCCAATCCTAATTCCATGATCGAGTATCGCGTCTTTAGGGGTAATCATCACGATGCCTACTCCTTCCCCTTTGGAATTATAGGCTCCGTCAATGAATAGTTTTCGACGCCTGAGGTTGGGGCAACTTCCTTCTGATGATTAGTGTGGTGTTGGTCACAAGGAGGGTCTCCTATAAACTTTGCTATGAAGTCGGTGAGGACCGGCCCTTTAATGGCATTCCTTAGCTGTAAGTACGATGATGGAGTGGGCTTTGTAGTAATGTTTCAATTTCCTTGAGGCTACCACAAGCGCAAAGGCGAGCTTTTCTAGTGGTAGGTATCATTGTTCAACATCTAAGAGATTCTTGCTCGCGTAATAGACTGGGTGATGGATCCCCGTTCTTTGACATACCAGTGCAGAACTCATAGAACAACTGGAAACTACGAGGTACAGGTATAGAGAGTCATTCTCTTGACGGTTTACGAGCAAGGGTGGTGTACTGAGGTAAGCTTTGATCCCTTCTAGAGCCTTCGAGCAATCCTCATTCCACTCCACATCTTTGCTTTTCTTCAATAATTGGAAGAATGACTGACACCTTTCGGATGACTTTAAGATGAATCAATTTAGGGCGGCGAGCATGCCTGTGAGATTTTGTACGTCTCTTATCATACGGGGAGGCTAAACCCTATTAATGGCATCGATTTGGTCTGGGTTAGCATTGATACCTCTCTTGCTGACCAAGTACCCAAGGAATTTTCCTGACTAGACACCGTAAGAACACTTGCTCGCATTGAGTTTTATTCGGTACTTATTGAGGATTTTGAAGGTTCTTGATAGGTCAAAGAGGTGGTCTTCCTTGAGCTTGCCCTTGACGAGCATATCATCGATGTAGACTTCCATAGTTCTTCCCATTTGGTCTCTGAACATCTTGGTGACCAATCACTGGTAGGTCGCTCCAGCGTTTTTGAGACCAAAAGGCATAACCTTGTAGAAATATAACCCAACTGTGGTTATAAATGTTGTTTTGTCTTGATTCGACTCATACAGAGGGATTTGTTGATACCCTAAGTATGCGTCTAAGAAGCTCATCCTTTCGTGTGTTGTAGTGGCATCCACCATCTGATCAATCTTTGGGAGGAGGAAGTTGTCTTTAGGGCATGCCTTGTTGAGGTCAGTGAAATCGATGCGGACTCTCCACTTTTCGTTGCACTTAGGGACAACCACTGGATTGGATATCCATTTGGGGAACTAAACTTCCCGTATGGATCCTGTGTCCAGCAGTTTTTCAACTTTCTTTTCCACTGGCTTGACTTTTTTTGGAGCATTACGCCGAGCTTTCTGTGAAATTGGCTTGAATGTTGAATCGACGTGCAGTCGATTACAAGTGATGCTCGGATCAATCCCGGGCAGCTCGTAAGGCTCCCATGCAAAGACATCTATGTTACTTTAGAGTATGGTGACCAATTCCCTCTTTTTGCGATCGATGAGTGAAGTTTTTATTAAGAACTTCATGTCACTTAAGCTGCTACTGGTTGTGACTTCCTCCAGGTCCTCGATGACTCTTTTAGAGGGTAGGAGCCTGGTCTCCTCCACTCCTGGTCTTCTATACCTTAGTTTCTATTTGGAGGGCATTAGCCTCTCCTACACTTCATCCTTACTTATAACATTCTCAACCTTCTTCTCTAGCATGGGGCGGATGGCTGATATGAAGCACTTTCTTGCCATCGCCTGATCTCCGTCAATCTCTACCACTCCTCGTTCCGTTATGCATTTGAGTTTCTGATGGTAGGTAGAGGGGACGGATTTCATCGATTGTAGACATCCTATGTCTAGGATTGCTTGGTAGGGTGAGTCAATATCGACCACGATAAACTCAATCATTTTGGATATGTTTCCTGCCCTTACTTGTAGGACAATATTTCCCAAAGGGATGGTTACTTTCCAAGCGAAGCCAATAAGAGGAACGGTGGCTTCCTTTAGGTCGGTGATTCTTAACTTCAACTTCCTAAACTAGTCGAGGTACATCACTTCGGATGAGCTACCTTGGTCGATGAGTAACCTGTCGATGTCATAGTTAGCTATCCTGAGTGTAATAATTAATACGTCATGATATGGGGTTCTCACTCCCACTAATTCTTCATCTGTAAACACAATGTGCTTGTTGTAATCGACGTCCTCTTCTTGTCGATGCTTTCCTTCTTGCGTTTTAGCTGGATCGATCTGAAAAGCTTGCATTACGGTTGTAAGCTTTTTGACTTCCATCCGAGATGTGTTTCCTTAAATCTATTTGATATCGGATGCCCCATAAATTACTGTAAACTCATGGCCGACGTCTTCCTCGAGCACGTTGTCAGGCCTCTGATCTCCATTTACAACTACCTTCTCTGACTTCTTCTTCAAAAAATTTCTCAAGTGTCCAGTTTGATCTAACTCTTCGAGGTGTGATTTGAGGGCTTTGCAGTGCTCGATTTTTTGCCCGTCCTCTTTGTGGAAAGCACATCTCAGTGCATTGTTCCTCTTTAAGTGATCTCCACCCATCTTCCTGGGTCACTTAACGAATTGTTCGTCCTTGATCTTTAACAGAATCTTATAGATTGGCTCTTTAAAAACTGTGTTTACCGCCTGAAATGCTTTTTAAACATCATTCTTATTTCCATTCTTAAGGCCGCTCTTGCCCCCATTCTTACTTCCTTTCTTTTAATTCTTAATTTTATCGCTGCCCTTACCGGTGAACTTGGCACGACCATTTTCCCCTGCACTGAGATGAGTCACGTCTTCAATTTTGGCGTATTTTTCAATACGAGCCATTAAGTCACCAATGGTTATGGCCTCCTTTTTAGTGAGGGACTGGTGTAAGAGGCTAGAACTGGGTAAGCCAATCTTAAAGGACGCGACGGCGACCTGCTTTGAGCAGTCCTCGACCTCATTGACCTGTTCCCAATACCTCTTCGCATAATCTCTGAGGCTCTCCTGAGGTTTTTTCTTCATAGTCAACAAAACATCCATCCTCTTTGGGTGGGAGCTGCTGGTGATAAAGCGAGTTGTGAAGAGCTTTGACAGGTACTCAAAGTTTCTGATGGATCTGTGAGGATCTTATCGAATCACTTTTGAGCCACATCGTGCAAGCTCAATAAAAAGATCTTACACATCAATGCATTCCTATGATTCCAAAGGGTTATGGCATGCCTGTACTGCCTGACATGATCGATAGGATCAGTCTTTCCATCGTAGACTTTGAATTTGGGCATTGCGAACTTCTTGTGGTCTTCTTCTTCTATCTCCCTTGAGAAAGGGGATTTCATCTGGGTCCTGAGAGCTCACCTGGCTAGCTCTTTAGTCGACCTGGCACCCTGATGTGCTGGATGTTGGTTCATTTCCCTCCGGACCAAGTTCCGTGTGTCATCGTTTCCTCGGCCTGGGCACTTGTAACAGCGAGTTGATTGTTGTTTCTCGGGCAAGTCATCATCTGACATGTGCCCCTTAATTTTTTGAGATCCATGTCTTGGTCTCCTTCCTCGACTGTGAGATCTGCTCGCCTGAGGGATAGGATTGAGATAATATTGTTGCCTTATGTTGCGATGGATTTCTCTCTCCATCTTCTCCAATCTTATCTTAAGGCGAGTGTTCTCGGCTTATTTCTTGCGAGTAGCGTCCTCTTGCTCTTGGAGCCTGGCCTCATAGGCATCGATCAGCTTGGAGACTTGCGTGGACCTAGTTGGTCCCTGGCTTTCTTCTAAGGCCTTCTGTTCTGTACGAGGCCTTAGATTTGAGCGTCGAACTTCAGATCTAACCCTTTGAAGAATGGGTTTCTCTTGAATATCCCGTGCTTGAGGGGCATTGTTGCTCTGATCAGACATTCTGGGTTTTTATTGGTGAAAGTTTTCTTAAAGGAAGAACAATCGCTTCCCACAGACGGCGCCAATTGTGGAGACAATAAATCTCAACACAAAATTATAAGCAAATGAGATCACCAGAAACAATTAAGAACGCAAATTAGAATGACAATAATCATACACAACATAAGAATTACGTGGTTCGAAAAAATGGCCTACGTCCATGGTGGTGCTCTCTATATTATATTTCTCTTTACTCTAGGGGAGTGTTTACAATTGTGTCACTTTTGCCCCAGGCTGAGGGTTCAATATATACATGTAATTTTCGAAGAGTGGAGGTGTTGGGCACCTCCACGTTAACCCATAATCCCTAAAATATCTCTTGGGAGATTTTAGGGGTTGAATGGGTCATAACTGAAGTAGTTATGTGCGAGACCTTAGACTTTGGGTTGGACTTTCCCTTGTCTTATATCAGGCCTAATCGGTCTACTCACCTGGACTAGGATAGTTAAACGAGGTAGCCACATGAATTATAATAGATCATTCAATATGAATGAAATAATTTGTTTTATTTTTCAAAAAAACTATAGTGCTACGAAACATGGTTCTAAATCGATATGAGGATACTTACAAGACAAACCATAAACAAACGATAAATTCTTGGATTCCTTTACTTATGTTATTTTGGAATCATTTCAAAACCCCTAAGTGACCTTCCAAAATATTTTTCTCGAGTATACAAAATATCTTTACGTTTATATGAGAATATATTTTCCTTAATTGTGGTATTCTCATTTGTGGTTTGTACAATTATTTTTATGAAATTTTTACAAGAAAAATGATTATGATCCTATATCATAATGTTGAACTTCAAATTAGCTTTTCGATGTTGTGTATCTTTCAAATCTAGACTTACTTTGATGATTTAATATATTAGACTGTCTATGGATTGTCACTTATGAATCTTACACACCTGTTTGAGCACTTAAGGTTTTATAATTTTAGAACGATCTATGGGGCCCAAGTAGGAGATTATAGTCCTTGGATAGTGGGCCCACATAGATCATGTCGTTATAAAACAACAAATCAAATGCATCAAGTCAATATCACCACAAGATTTATTCACGCAAAAATGAATGTATATGGTTAAAAGTGTACTATATAAATTTCACTTTACTTACCCAATTGGACACGCCAGCATGATTGGGAATGTCTAGTACATGCATGGATTTAGGATCCCCTGAAAGAATCGGAATTTATAATTATGTCTACACTCGAAAGAGGGTGCATTAATTACTTTCGAAATTAAAAATATTAAATGTCAAATTCTTTAAAGAATGGTGAAATTAGTGGGAGTATCAAACCACATAATGTGGTTATCAAAGAAGTTAAGATACTCAAGTCATTCCTTTAACTTCCAAAGTAATTCTTCTTTTGGTTAATGGATGTGAATAGTTTTAAGAAACTCTTAAATGAGTTTGTTATTTTGACTAATTGTGAGATTTATCACAAGAATGCGAATTTGACAGAGGAGTAAGAAAATATTCGATTTTGATATTCCACGATATAAAGCTAGACTTATGATCAAAGTTTTCATTATGAATATGCAAAGGTGTGTAGATAAATATTTTTACCTATATCTTAGAATATTAAAATTTTATAGCTTTAGTAGCTCCTTTTGAGTAAGAGTTATATTTAGTGTGAAAACTTATGAGAGTTCAAGAAAAGAACTGTAAAAGTTGAGAAATGACTATATAAACTTATGTCAGTTTCCCATTAATGGTATTTTAAGAATTCTTTATGTATTTTGATTAAGTATATATATACCTTGAAGCCAGTGGGAGTAAATTTATATATTTCTTTAATTTCTCTTAATCATGAGTGATAGATTAGAGAAATAAAATAGTTTAAGAGTATGAAGTAATGAGAAGCTTAAAATATTATATGCTCACACTTATGGTAATTGTTCTCTTTTGATTAAGCAGATTTATTTTGGCCTAGTGACCAATATTATGAAAGAGTGAGAAATAATTAAATATTGTATGAAGCATGCTTTGGGGCTACGACTTATGCATTATGGTTGCGAAAAATTTGTTTTGGGAGTTGCAGTTGTCGACACTATTATCAAGTCGTTGAAATATTATGATAATTCCGCTATACTCTTCGTTATGAAGAACCGATAGGTATTTTAAAGGACCTAGGCACATTAGAATACAATAACTATATGTGAACGAAGAAGTTGGGAAATAACAAGTGTCAGTCGAACACATTATTTTAAGTGTTAACGTAACATATTCACTAATAAATGGTCTATCACCAAAGGACATTCATGAAACATGCTTAAGATATGAGTCTTGCATGTAACCAATTAAGTATAAGTGTTGTATATTATTTGGTGCTTAATTTTTTGACACTATATTTGATATCAACTAAACTATATTCTGAACATTTCAATTTCTGTCAAGCATTATAAGTTTACATGCATGTTGATTGATTAAAGAGACAGGAATAGTCTTTATAAGATAATTATTGGTCCATTATGATAGACCTTATTATAGACCTTGTTAAATAAACCGTTAGTGGCGTAGTACATAGAAGGAACCTTACTCATGGATTAGTGTGGAACCACTATGACTCACATTGATGTTTTGTTTAATAAAGATGTTCATGAAAAACCATTAAAGATGACTAAAAGTTTGAAAGAGTGTCTTATGTTAATTATGAATCAAATGGGAGAATGTTGGAATTATCAAATAATCAAATACCCATTTAAGTGGTTCATTATTAAATTAAGTAATAAGTCATATTAGGTAAATGAAAGGTCACCAAAGTCTAGTCAAGGGTCGATTTCGTTTTTGGTTAATTATATCAACCAACTATTGATTAAAAATAAATTAAAGTAAACTCTTGAGTTAATCATGATGGACGGTTACGATCGTATGACTTTTGGGATTTAGAAAATCTCCCTGCCCATAAATAGTGGCCTAAACTCCCACATTTAGTCACAAGAAATAATCAAAAGATTATAGAAAGGCTAGGGGAGAGAAACCTATAATCCATAATAATTTTTCATCTCAAGTTGGAGGCACCAATGACAACATCTTCACTCGTCAAATCTAATGATGACTTAGGTTTGTTTTTTCAATCCTATTTTGGACACATGTAATAATTATGCAGATTAAGATCTTATATTTATATAACAATTTATATGTTCATGTATTGTATTATCGATCTATAAAAATTGTTAATTGATTTATTAATTTTAAATCTAACACCTTATCGTCAAATTTCAGTAGCCTGTGGATAACATATGAAGCTGGATGCTAGGTATTATGGTCCATTTGCAGTTATAGAAAGAATTGATTTTGTTGCTCTCAAATTACAATTACAACTTGGGAGTAGAATCCACCCTGTATTTCATGTTTCACAACTTAAGACGAAATTGGGTCACAGCGTAATTCCAATTCCATAGTTAGCATTAATAGGTCAGATGGTTAATTACAAGTGGAACCACTAGCATTCAAGGATGGATGCTTAATCAAGAGGGGCAGTAAATCAATCGTTCAAGTACTAATCTAGTGGTTAAACACTATTTTAGAGGATGCCACGTGGGAAGATTAGGAATTCAAATGCATTTTCCCCACTTTGATCCTTGAGGACAAGGACCCTTATGGAGGGGAGGGTAATTGTCACAACCATTTGAAGTTGAGGCTTTAACTGAATAGTTAGTGTAACTCAATAGTTAGTTTAAGTTAAAGTTGGTTGTTAGTTAGTTAGTTGAGCTTTCAAACAATCTTTCAAATTGTAACTGTTGTATTCTTGAATTCTCTAGCCTATATATAGAGGCATCTATGATCAGCTGTAATACATTCGAGAACTTTTATCAATAAACAAACTCTCACTTTTCTCAATGGTATGTCAAAATTGTCCCATTAAAACCCTAGTTGGTGACACCAAGAAACTTGATCCAAGTGCGAGGTCTATCACAGTCCATAACGAAGAAAACATTTCCTTTATCACGATTTCTTGGGGACATTAGAGAGGTAACATCACCATTAATTGTCGCCAATTTTGCATGGCTTCTATTTGTTATGAAATAAAATTTCTCACCATTTTAGACCATCATAATTTTGAATTTTATCACACATTTGAGCCATAAATAAATTACAAACAGCATGAAAGTGATTTAGTTCTTTACATTAGACCATAATCATGACCAAAAAAGGAATAAAAGAGTTATAACACAATAAATATTTTTATCAAAGCTCTAGAGCATTACAAATATGACTTTATTTCTTTTTAAATCATTGTTACTAGTAAGGATCCACCCTAAGTAATTTTGGTAATACCAACTTTATAAAATCATCAAGGCTTTCATATTTGACGATACTCTCTTAATGAACACAGTAATCTATAATTATACATGTTTCAAAAATATCTAATGTATTCATGATATCAATTTGATCAATCACACCTGAAATCAAGGATTCAATAATGCTAATAAAGATAGAAATAAAGAACAAATACCAATTAGATCAATAATGCATGGATTTTGTGAGGGTAACTATTAATAACAATGTTTGTGAATTTAATATGACTAAGCAAGGGAAGAAACCACCCAATGTCAGAAAGTTATACATCCTTCCTAAAATATGTTATAAGATTAGCAACCATATGGAAAATACAATATGACAACAAACATTTGTTATTATTTTTAAATACTTGCAAGAGTACGTGTTCTTCCCCTTATTTAGTTATGCTCACGCATTACCCTTGGTCATTCGGTATTAATAACCCATGACATAAGATGTTTTACTGCCCATTTTGTAGACTACCACTTTAATGAGACAATAGTCCTATCGTTAGGGGGATAAGAATGGTTTTTTAATAGTTCGCTCTTAAAGAACAGTATGAATGATCCATATACTTCACAATATAGTAATGGAGTATAGATAATATTGCACTCAAATGAAATTTTAGAAAAACTAATAAATTTTTGTAATGGTGAAACAAAAGTCACTAAGTAACGTCTACCATTTATGAATGTGCCTATCAATATTAATTTTCATGTAGATAAAAATGTTTTTGGAAAATTGGACTTAAAGTTGGACTTAAAAGTTGTCCATTTGGGATAGAATTATGAGCAACTTTGAGCTTAAATTTAGGTGGGACCCATACTACGATAATTGTGGGACTACATACGAACGCGTTCTCCTCCGCAAGGAGAATAATGTAATATATTCACATGTCCAATTTCATTAAGTTATGAATGATAGATATGTCCCCAAAGTGACTCAAAAAATAATGAAAGTTAATGAGTTGGGTATGTTTTAACTCTTATCCCACAATGGAAGAGTAGTGAAAAATTGATGAGTTAATAACACCCCAAGTATGGACTAAGGCTTGGATGCCTTTGGGGTATCCCAACTCTTTGAAGGGGAGATGACCTACACTCCACACACGAGTCGTCTGGCCGACTCGGTTCAGCTTGGGCTTGGGCTTATACTTGGGCTTATAAAAATCTCCTATAGTCAATAGTTAAAACTATAAATAAAAATCATTCCCTCCAGTTTTGATTGCTGTCAACAAAACCCCTCCAAAAATAATTTCGAAAATATTTTCTTCATTTCTGCATATCATGCTAGTGTTCCGGTTGAGTATTAACATAGATTTGTGTTCGTTAGGATTAATTATTGTTGTGCTACATAATTAATTCGAAAAATCCGTTCTATATTGGGAGACAATTATTCAATAACCTTTGAGCACATTGGAGGGAATAAATTTGCCATAAGGAGACTGTTCTACAGGGCTCGGATTTATCTTTTTATTTATATTTTAATTCTGCAATGTCAAGTAAGTCCTTTTAATTCTGTAATTTCATTTTAATTATGTAATAAGTATTTCTTTAATATTTATGTACTAATTGATAATTAAATAGTGGACATAACAATCTTAAAGCAAATTTACTCTAGTTCTACTGTTTGTATAGTGTACAAAAAATTTTAAATTAGAGAATTTTATTTGTATAAAATAAATTTGTTTTGACAGAAAATTTTGAATTAAAATATTATTTTATTTCAAAATTTTAATAAAACAGTTAGTGTTACAGAAAATTAATTTCTACACTGTTTATATATTCTAATTAGAAAATGAAAATTTATTGTTTTGTTAAATCTTAAGATTTTACTTTGAAATTATAATTTTGTTTTGTACGTAATTTTTTTTATTAAAAATAGTGTGACACAGATTTTGTTTTCATCTTAGACTAGTATAAACTTGTGTTTATATTTTAGTTTAATTCTGAATATTATTTTTTTCATTTATTGTTAATTATAATTGAGGAAATTAGTATAACAGAATTGTGTATTCTCTTTTGATTAATTCATTTATATATGAATATTATCCTTGATAAAAATTCTGTTTTTGTAACAGAAATGGAATCACATAGTATGCGCACTATTTCTGCAAATGTGACTGTCACTAACACAAATGTGACTGCACTCGTATCTATGCCACATGGGGAAAATCCAAAAAAGTTCAATGGAGCTGACTTCAAATGTTGGCAAGGACAAATGTACTGCTATCTCACTACCTGCCAACTGGGTAGGTTTGTATATGAATATTGTCCCTCTATTCAAGAGGGAGATGACTCGGAAAAGGTTGTTGTTGTTGATGCTTGGAAGCACTCTAACTATATGTGCCGGAATTATATTCTGGCCTACTTGGACAAAATATTGTTTCATATCTACTGCACGATCAAGACGTCGAAGGAATTGTGGAATTCTTTGGAAAATAAGTACAAAACTGGAGATGCTGGGATGAAGAAATTGATTGTCGGGCATTTTCTGGACTTCAAAATGGTTGACTCTAAACTAGTGATCTCGCAGATGCAAGAACTCCAAGTGATCCTCCACGACATTCATACTGAAGGAATGTCCCTTAGTGAAACTTTCCAAGTTGCTACAATTGTTGAAAAATTACCACCATCTTGGACTTTATTCAAAAATTATCTCAAGCACAAACGAAAGGAGATGAATGTGGAGGAGTTGGTGGTCAGGCTGAGAATTGAAGAAGATAACCGTGAGTCTAAAAAAAGTGGGAAGAATCCAATGGAAATGAAGGTCCATGTTGTTGAAGGTCCTAAGAAGAACAAGCGAAATCATGATGGGGAAGGCACTTCCAAACAGAACAAGAAGAAGTTCAAAATCAAATGCTACAACTGTGATAAACCTGGACACCGCTCAAGTGAGTGTCGTAAGCCTAAGAAGCAAAATCGGAATAATCCTCAAGAAAATGTAACTGAGGGTGAAAACATCGCCAATGACTTAGCGGATATGAATCTTTCTGTTGTGGTGTCTGAATGTAACTTGGTTGAAAATACTAAGGAATGGTGGGTGGACATTGGAGCCACATGACACATTTGTGCAAACAAATGGATGTTCTCTACCTATATGCCTTTGAAAAATGAGGAGAACCTATTTTATGGGAAATTCTTCCACTTCTAAGGTGGTGGGACAAGGAAAGATTGCTCTAAAAATGACTTCTGGAAAGGAACTTACTCTCAATGATGTTCTTCACATGCCTGATATCCGAAAGAATCTGATTTCTGGATCTCTCCTGACTAAAAATGGGTTCAAGCTTGTGTTTGTGTTTGGTCGCTTCGTGTTGTCAAAGAATGACATGTATGTAGGAAAGGGCTACCTAAATGAGGGGCTCTTTAACATCAATGTTCTTACTGTAACCCCAAAAACGTCTATTTCAATGAATGAATTCTCTAGTTCTTCTTACTTGATTGAGTCATATAATATTTGGCATGCTAGATTAGGGCATGTTAATTTTGATACATTGCGTAGATTAATTAACTTGGATATTTTGCCAAAATTTAATATTGATAAAAATCATAAATGTGAAATTTGTGTGGAATCTAAATTAGCCAATTACCTTTCCATTCTGTTGAAAGGATAACTGAACCTTTAGATTTAATTCACACTGATATTTGTGATTTAAAATTTGTTCAAAATAAAGGTGGAAAAATGTATTTTATTACTTTTATTGACGATTGCACAAAATATTGCTATGTATATTTGCTACACGATAAAGATGAAGCTATTAGTGCATTTAAGCAATATAAAAATGAGAATCAATTAAGTAAAAAGATAAAGGCAATAAGGAGTGATAGAGGAGGAGAATATGAATCTCCTTTTGAGGAATTTCGTTCTGAGCATGGTATAATCCATCAAACAACTGCTCCTCATTCTCCTCAATAAAATGGTGTTGCTGAACGCAAAAATCATACATTGAAGGAGATGATGAACTCAAAATTATTAAGTTCAGGAGCTCTCCAAAACTTGTGGTCATACATTTTGGCGATTGGTCACGGCCAAAATCCCTGACCAAAACTGTGGGTCGCGGACTTTCCCCGTGACCATTTCTGGCGTGACCATTTTCGTGGGTCGCGGCCCAAGTCCGTGACCAAAAAATGGTCACGGCCAAGAGGAGTCACGACAGATGGTAGCGGACTTTGGCCGTGACCCATGCCGTGACGGGTCGCGGCCCTTATCCGTGACCCACAACCGTTACAAATTGGTCGCGGCCAAAGTCCGCGACCCCCGTCCGTGACAAAAAAAAATTAAAAAAAATTGGTCGCGGTCCTTATCCCTGACCCACAACCGTGACAAATTGGTCGCGGCTTGGTCGCGGCCAAAGTCCGCGACCCCCGTCCGTGAGAAAAAAATTAAAAAAAATTAGTCGCGGCCCTTATCCGTGACCCACAACCGTGACAAATTGGTCTCGGCCAAAGTCCGCGACCCACGTGCGTGACAAAAAAAAAATGAAAAAAATTGGTCGCGGCCCTAGTCCGGGACCCATAACCGTGACAAAAAAATAAAAAAAAAATGGTCGCGGACTTTGGCCGCGACCATTTTTAAGCGCGACAAAAAAAAATAAAAATGGTCATGGACAAAGTCCATGACCATATTTATCTATAGTTTAAAAAAAATGTATTTTTTTTGTCCAATCCTAAAATTGGGGGTCCTGTGAGTGCACCGTCGGTTGCTACGAGGTGTTACAAATATTTATTATAGGCAAAACAATAAAAAAAAATCACAAATTGCGAATTGAGAATGTTGTTAATAAACAAATATATATACAAACTTAAAAATATTACATGTCTTAATAATTCACAGACCAAAAAAAAATTGGGCAGAGTTTCCTCTATTTTCTTGACATTCCAAAACCTGTAAATGAAAAACCTGTTTATTATAAAGTCCGCACGGCTATAAAATTCAACAATCAAATTATAAAAGCCCGCACGGCCATAAAACTAAACAATAAAAGCCTGCACGGCTATAACAAATAAAAAACATTATCCTGAATGTCCATAACATATAAATAATCATCATGTTGTAAACCATTGCCTCCTTCATTTGATCCACGTGCAAAAATCCTACAAATGATAGGATACAAAAAAAAAATATCAGTAACCAAGTATTTTTACAAAAAATTTAATCAAGCTGAAAAATTGCATGAGTTAAAATTATCAGTAACCAAGTAGAAATATGAAAATTACCGTCGTTTTGAGAGGTGTTGGTGGGAGGTGTTGGTGCCACCCACGGGAACCGTTCGGGGGCTGTTTCGAGTTTTCACCCTCTAACGTCATGTTTTTAAGCCTAAGTCTAGAAATAAGCAAATTACCGTCGTACTCTCAAACCGGGAGTCCCGCGGCTGCGGGGTCAGTTCCTACGAGTTACGTTGGTCCCGTGGGAGGTGTTGGTGCCACCCACGAGGCCGTTCGGGGGCTGTTTCGAGTTTTCACCCTTTACGGTCATGTTTTTAAGCCTAAGTCTTGAAATATACAAATTACCGTATTACTCTCAAACCGGGATTCCCGCGGCTGCGAGATCAGTTCCTACGAGTTACGATGGTCCCGTGGGAGGTGTTGGTGCCACCCACGGGGCCGTTCGGGGGCTATTTCGAGTTTTCACCCCTAACGTCATGTTTTTAAGCCTAATTCTTTAAATATGCAAATTACCGTATTACTCTCAAACCGGGAGACCCGCGGCTGCGAGGTCAGTTCCTACGAGTTACGTTGGTCCCGTGGGAGGTGTTGGTGCCACCCACGTTGCCGTTCGGGGGCTGTTTCGAGTTTTCACCCTTTAAGGTCATGTTTTTAAGCCTAAGTCTTGAAATATACAAATTACCGTATTACTCTCAAACCGGGATTCTCGCGGCTGCGAGGTCAGTTCCTACGAGTTACGTTGGTCCCGTGGGAGGTGTTGGTGCCACCCACGGGGCCGTTCGGGGGCTGTTTCGAGTTTTCACCCTTTCACGTCATGTTTTTAAGCCTAAGTCTTGAAATATACAAATTACCGTATTACTCTCAAATCGGGATTCCCGTGGCTGCGGGGTCAGTTCCTACGAGTTATGTTGGTCCCGTGGGAGGTGTTGGTGCCACCCACGGGGTCGTTCGGGGACTGTTTCGAGTTTTCAACCTTTAACGCCATATTTTGCTTAAGTGTAGAAATACGCAAATTACGGTCGTATTCTCAAACCGGGAGACCCGCGGCTGCGGGGTCAGGTCCTACGAGTTACGCTGGTCCCGTGGGAGTGTTGGTGCCACCCACGTGGCCGTTCGGGGGCTGTTTTGAGTTTTCACCATTTAAGGCCATGTTTTTAAGCCTAAGTCTTGAAATATAAAAATTACCATATTACTCTCAAACTGGGACTCCCGCGGCTGCGGGGTCAGTTCCTACGAGTTATGTTAGTCCCGTGGGAGGTGTTGGTGCCACCCACGGGGCCGTTCAGGGGTTGTTTCGAGTTTTCACCCTTTAACGCCATGTTTTGCTTAAGTGTAGAAATATGAAAATTACAGTCGTATTCTCAAACCAGGAGACCCGCGGCTGCGGGGTCAGTTCCTACGAGTTACGTTGGTCCCGTGGGAGGTGTTGGTACCACCCACGTGGCCGTTCAGGGGCTGTTTTGAGTTTTCACCCTTTAAGGTCATGTTTTTAAGCCTAAGTCTTGAAATATACAAATTACCGTATTACTTTCAAACTGGGACTCCCGCGGCTGCGGGGTCAGTTCCTACGAGTTATGTTGGTCCCGTGGGAGGTGTTGGTGCCACCCACGGGGCCGTTCGGGGGCTGTTTCGAGTTTCCACCCTTTAACGCCATGTTTTGCTTAAGTGTAGAAATACATAAATTAGGGTCGTATTCTCAAACCGGGAGACCCGCGGCTGCGGGGTCAGTTCCTATGAGTTACGTTGGTCCCGTGGGAGGTGTTAGTGCCACCCAAGTGGCCGTTCGGAGGCTGTTTCGAGTTTTCACCCTTTAAGGTCATGTTTTTAAGCCTAAGTCTTGAAATATACAAATTACCGTATTACTCTCAAACCGTGACTCCCGCGGCTGCGGGGTCAGTTCCTATGAGTTATGTTGGTCCCGTGGGAGGTGTTGGTGCCACCCACGGGGCCGTTCGAGGGCTGTTTCGAGTTTTCACCCTTTAACGCCATGTTTTGCTTAAGTGTAGAAATACGCAAATTACGGTCGTATTCTCAAACCGGGAGACCCGCGGCTACGCGGTCAGTTCTTACGAGTTACGTTGGTCCCGTTGGAGGTGTTGGTGCCACCCACGGGGACGTTCGGGGGCTGTTTCGAGTTTTCACCCTCTAACGTCATATTTTTAAGCCTAAGTCTAGAAATAAGCAAATTACCGTCGTACTCTCAAACCGGGAGTCCCGCGGCTGCGGGGTCAGTTCCTACGAGTTACGCTGGTCCCGTGGGAGGTGTTGGTGCCACCCACGGGGCCGTTCGGGGGCTGTTTTGAGTTTTCACCCTTTAAGGTCATGTTTTTAAGCCTAAGTCTTGAAATATACAAATTACCGTATTACTCTCAAACCGGGATTCCCGCGGCTGCGAGGTCAGTTCCTACGAGTTACGTTGGTCCCGTGGGAGGTGTTGGTGCCACCCACGGCGCCGTTCGGGGGCTGTTTCGAGTTTTCACCCTCTAACGTCATGTTTTTAAGCCTAAGTCTCTAAATAAGCAAATTACCGTCGTACTCTCAAACCGGGAGTCCCGCGGCTGCGGGGTCAGTTCCTACGAGTTACGTTGGTCCCGTGGGAGGTGTTGGTGCCACCCACGGGGCCGTTCGGGGGCTGTTTCAAGTTTTCACCCTTTCACGTCATGTTTTGCAGCCTAAGTCTTGAAATATACAAATTACCGTATTACTCTCAAACCGGGATTCCCGCGGCTGCGGGGTCAGTTCCTACGAGTTATATTGGTCCCGTGGGAGGTGTTGGTGCCACCCACGGGGCCGTTCGGGGGCTGTTTCGAGTTTTCACCCTTTAACGCCATGTTTTGCTTAAGTGTAGAAATACGCAAATTACGGTCGTATTCTCAAACCGGGAGACCCGCAGCTGCGGGGTCAGTTCCTACGAGTTACGTTGGTCCCGTGGGAGGTGTTGGTGCCACCCACGTGGCCGTTCGGGGGCTGTTTCGAGTTTTCACCCTTTATTGGAATGAACTCAAGGTTAAAACTCAAAGTATATTCGTTCAACGAAATTTGATAAACTATTCATATTGGGACACATAAGTATAATGAATACTCTTACAAAGGGTATTCCAACCCTTTGGGGAGTTTACGGATATTAAACAATTAGTAATTTTATCTTATTCATTGATTTCTCGGCCTCGAAAAAGTTATGGAAGTGAACCATAAATCTGACTAGTATACGCAAAACGTTTGATATTAGTTGGGAGGGCACAAGATTAAGGAATGAACAGAAGCCCTAGATGGGTTTGGTTAGTGAAATTCCAATTCCATACTATAAACTATGTTCATGGAAACACATTTCCCCATCCCGGGCATTTGGGGCCCGATTTGTCTCATTGGCTGGACGAATTAAAAAGGCATTAGGGTGGGCAAAATGCTTACCCCATTTAGTATGTGTTTGTTTGTACATGATTCACAAACTCTTAGGGGTAAATGGATTATTCTTGGAACCAACATATCTAACACAGGAGGTCTTAGCAACATGAGAGGTGTTTTGGCCTCTGATAGGTTATTCAGTTTTGATAATAGAAAATGAAGATGCCCCATGTGTGGAACCTCTTTGTTTGATGTGCTCAAGACCAAAAATATCCATGGTCTCCACCTTATTTTCCAAATGTTATTAACATTGACATATCTTTTGGTGATCCAGATTAAGGTTATGACTAAAAGGTTAAAGGTAAGCAATATGTTTGTGCAAAGGGCAATGTGTTTGTGCAAAGGGCACTTAGAAGATATAACCTCAAATATAAAAGGGTTTTCATTAAGGAATTAAGATACAAACATGTTAAATTTAGTACAGTCAAATATGAAATTCAGTTGCATATATACTTATGTTGCATATATATGCAGTTGCATATATATGCACTGCATATATATGCAGCAGTTGCATATATATGCACTGCATATATATATGCACGAACGGCTGCCGCGCCTGATTCGACTCACCATTATTATATTAGGCCTTCTTTGTCTGCTCATTACCCTACTTCCTTAATCCAAATAGCCATAGGAGAAGCTGAGCTAGCTAACCTAAGTCCGTAGCTAAAGTTCTCAAACAAGAGTTCCATTCCCCTTACTCGTATTGCAGGAAAATCCCGTTACTAGTAGTTCTGGTTAGCCCACTTGCCCGAGCACACTCTCAACTTGTAGATGCGCCAATTCCGCCTCCCCCCCACTGCATATATATGCAGTTGCATATATATGCATCAGTTGCATATATATGCAGCACTGCCTCGCCCCCTGCACCGTTACTACGCCCTCTTCATATATATTAGTTTCATATTAATAATTATATATGCAGATATGTTATTTCTCTTTCAGGTGAATATTATTTAAAGTCCTACGTGATACCGGAACCAGAGGCAACCGTAACGGATCAGATGACCGAATATGAGTGTCAGGAGGTTTATTTTGTAGATCCCACTCTTGGATTCACCCTAGATCAGGTATACTCTCTATTTTATTTTGGATTTTATCACTAATACGCACACACTCACACGCGCACACAAACACACGCACACTCACACTACATATATACATATATGCATATATGCACACACTCTCATTACATATATGCATACATGCCCCGTCCCCTCCCCCCTTCCCCACTCTCACACACACACACACACACGCACACACACACACGCGTGCCCCCTGCCCGTCCCCTCCCCCTTCCCCACTCGCACACGTGCACACACACAAACATGCACACACGCGCCCCCTGCCCATCCCCTCCCCCCTTTCCCACTCAAACGCACACACACAAACATGCACACACGCACACACACAAGCCGGGAGCGTCGTGACTACACGGTCGGTTCCTACGACTTACATTGGTCCCGTGCGAGATGTTCGTGACTCTTGCGGGACCGTTTTGTGGGTGTTTTACGTTTTCACCCTTCGATGGCATCTTTTTTATTCTCAAGTCTAACTTTCTGCAAATTTACGCCGTATACTCAAACCGGGATCCTTGTGACTACGCGTTTGGTTTCTACTATTAACATTGGTCCCGTGTGAGGTGTTTGTGACTCTTACGGTACCGTTTTGTGGTTTTTTTACGTTTTCACCCTTCTAAGGCATGCTTTTATGCTTTAGTCTAATTTTTTGCAAATTAATGTCGTACACTCCAATCGAGAGCGCCGTGACTACGCGGTCGGTTCCTACGAGTCACATTGGTCCCGTGCGAGGTGTTCGTGACTCTTACGGGACCGTTTTGTGCTTGTTGTACGTTTTCACCCTTCGATGGCATGTTTTTATGCTCAAGTCTATTTTTTTGCAAATTTACGTCGTACACTCTAACCGGGAGCCCCGTGACTACGCGGTCAGTTTCTATGAGTTACATTAGTCCCGTGCGAAGTGTTCGTGACTCTTATCGGACCGTTTTATGGCTATTTTACATTTTCACCCTTCGGTGGTATGTTTTTATGCTTAAGTCTAACTTTTTACAAATTTACGTCATACACTCAAACCGGGAGCCCCGTGACTACGCGGTCGGTTCCTACGAGTCACATTAGTCCCGTGCGAGGGGTTCATGACTCTTACGGGACCGTTTTAAGCCTATTTTATGTTTTCACCCTTCGATGGCATGTTTTTACGCTTAAGTTTCTTTTTTTGCAAATTTACGTCATACACTCAAACCGGGAGCGCCGTGACTACATGGTCAGTTCCTGCGATTTACATTGGTCTCGTGCGAGGTGTTCGTGACTCTTATGGGACTATTTTGTGGCTATTTTACGTTTTCACCATTCGATGGCATGTTTTTATGCTTAAGTCTAATTTTTTACAAATTTACGTCGTACAATCAAACCGGGAGCGCCTTAAACATAGAAAGTGGCAATCCGTTGGATAATGACTTCTTTTTCTAGTGTTCACCCTAACTATTCTTTGTTCAAAAGTTATCCAAACCCAAAATAATTAAAAAATTGTATCAATGCATATTTAACCTTAAAATAAAGCTCATCATAGGTCTATCCATTACCTGGATATTTTGTTACACCCAATGCCAATCAGAACCTTCTCTATGCCAGCAGCGATGCAATTTCAGATTATGTTTGATAGTAGTTCGACCCCAACATCAATGTATCCTATGACAGTGAAAAAATAATGATTTTTTTGCAAACAGTTATGTTCAATTAAAAAAATGGAAGAACCAAAAAATATTTTGCAAACAGTTATGTTCAATAGCGGGACATTACATTTAAAAGTAGATGAAATTCATAAATTAATGTAAAGTTCTAATACAATGTCAATATCATAATAGGATACAAATAAGATTGATGAGGATAAAATAATATTTTGATACTCAATCTTCCTCTAAATCAACTAAAAGATCCTTCAAATTAGGGTTGTCATCAAGAGCTGACTGAAACTCTTTTGGAGCCTTTAATGCGTCTACTTCAGTAGTCATACCCTTTGGTGCATGCACAACAATAGACCAATTGCCATCGTTTATGCACTTCGAGTAGAATACCTTCTTTACATTCTAAAAGGCACAAATAAAAGGCTTGTCGACTATGCGGTCTTTAGTCTTCAGCTTTGATAAATCTACCATAATAAGTTTGGAGTCGGGATCAACTTTGCAAGCATTCGTTGTATCCTCCACCTTTATCCAATCACAATAGAATACGGTTTCTGTGAAATACAAGTAATCAAGTTCTAGGATTTGTTGAATTATCCCATAATAGGTTAGCACCGTATTCTTTGGATTTTTATCACTTTTGCTAGCGATACAGGTGGTCAAGGCAAAAATTGATATTCCACTATTTTACGTCAAAAGCTTTTCCTCATATGGATATGAAATAAAATTAAAACCGTTGGTGCGGAATTTCTTAAACTCTTTTGCACGAAAACTAGGACCTTTTGCTAGGCGTGCAAGTCTGGAAGAGACATCACCTCTGTTTAGAAGCTGCATTTATTAATGAATTTGTATTAGGGCATGTTTTTACCACACATGAATAAATAACCGCACACATAAGATGTAAAAAGTACCTCTTTTGACACCCATGCCCTAAAGTCAGTTGTCGTCCAATTTCTCCTTTGATTTTGGATAATATCGTTCTCGTACTTCCTACCGAAAAATTATAGAGTTTATATAATAAAATAAAAAATACATATAATCAAAGAAGAAGAATTCAGTAGATACTCACTCTCTTCAGTCTTGGACTTCATCTTGCGATTCGAAGACATGACGAGTTGCTTGCTCGTATTGTAGGTTTGTGAGTTTCACCTCTTTAGGGTTCCCAAATGATAATTCGTCCTCAAACTTGTCAGGTTACTCTATCACTCATTCTCCACGAGGATTAAACCTCCTCACCTCTTGTTCTGGCATATGTTCCCTAGCGTATAGCGATGATTCCACCGTTACGTATTCTTCAGCAATTGACCCTCCAATATACCGTGTATTCTTTACATAATCTTTGAAGGTTTTCATCAAGCGCTCAAAAGGATACATCCAACGATACCTCATGGGACCACATAATAAAGCTTCATCGCATAAATGCACAAGCAGGTGGATACTGATATCGAAGAATGACGGAGGAAAATATTTCTCTAACACACCAACTGCCTCGGTTAAAGTTGATTCCGCAGCTTTAATGTGTCTTCTGTTTACCACTTTTGCACAAAGTAGGGTAAAACACAAACTGATTTGCATAATTGCCCGACGGAGATCTTTGTGTTCAGAGAAGCAATGCCAAAATAACAACGGGATTAATTGGATGATTACGTGCCAATCGTGAGACTTGCACTCTTTCAAGTCATTTGCTTGGTAGTTTACTACCCTACGTAAATTACCAGAATAACCGGTTGGAGTCTTCAAGTTGAACAACGTGTCTAAGAGGATCTTCTTCTCACTAGTAGTCAAAGTGAAAGCAGTCGGGGGGATAGAAATTCTTCCTGTCGTTGGATCATTTTTTAACCGCAGTCTCTTCTTTATTTTCATATCATGTAGATCTCGACGGGCACGCTCTCCATCTTTGGAATGAGATCCACCCAGACATGTTCCTATCAAATGTTCTGCAACATTCTTCTCTGTGTGCATCACATCAATTATATGCCTTACACGATGATCTTTCCAATACGGCAAATCAAAAAATATTGATCGCCTGGACCATGGCTTCGCTTTACTAGGGTCGTTCGGATCCTCCATAGCTTTACGCTTCAGGTTTACAAACTGGGGGTGTTTGCCTACATACCTATTCCCCGCAGTCGCAGCCACCGCCTTCTCCTCAATTTGTTGACCAGAAAGTCGAATAGGTGCCGTTCTTCGCTCGTGATCGACAGGCAAAAAGTTAGACTTGTCGTTCCTAAAAGGGTGACTAGTCGGCAGAAATCTACGATGACCCGTGTAACTCAACTTACCACTATGTTTTAACCAACAGGTTTCAGTTTCCTCCCCACATATGGGACATCCATAATAACCATGAACATTACAACCGGACAAGGTCCCATAAGCAGGAAGATCGTGGATCGCCCACATCACCATTGCTTTAAGTGTGAACTCTTCACCCTTATGAGAATCGAACGCCGTCACGCCTTTATCCCATAACTCTTTAAGTTCTTCGATTAATGGTGCTAAGAATATATCAATATCATCACTGGGAGCCTTCGGCCCGGGTATCAACAGAGATAACAATGTGAACTCCTTTCTCATGCATAATGTCGGAGGAAGACTTAAAGGCGCCATAAGAACTGGCCAATAACTCTGACTAGTACTTAAATTACCGAAAGGGTTAAACCCATTGGTTGAGATTGCAAGACGAACGTTGCGCGGTTCCTTTGCAAATTCATGGTGTTGTGCATTTGAAATTTGCCAGATGAGTGAATCAACCGGATGACGCATCAAATTCCCACCCACCTCGCATCGAGCATGCCATGTCATGGCCTCCGCTATCCACGGTACAGTGAAAAAATGTTTTAACCGTGGCCCAAGTGGAAAATACTTCAAAACCTTTTGTGGGACTTGCGAGCACTTGCGATTTTTTGCATGTTTGTCATTTCCATTCTCACAAACCATATATCTAGGCTCACTGCATACAGGACATTCATCCTTCTCTTCGTGCTCATTTTGGTACAATATGCAATCACACTTGCAAGCATGAATAGATTTGTATTTCAAACCTAAACCCTTCAAACTCTTCTTCATGGTAGGATAATTGTCTGGTAACATGTACTCTTTTGGGAGAATTTCTTTAACCCACTTAAGAATTCCGGTTACGCTGTTTCCAGACAAACCAAATTGACTCTTCAAATTATGCAAACCAATCATTGCATATAATACCGAGTGATCTTCATCGCAATCTTTATACAACGGTCTAGCCGCATCAGCTTTCAACCGTATGTATTCCCGATCTCCTAGTAGTTCAGCATCAATTTGTTCATTTACTTGGTCATAATGCGCATTATTTGTATCCATAGGTTGGTGGTTTTGTTGGTTGTGGAGTCCATAAGCATCATCAATTAAGTCAGTCAATGGACGATGTGTTGGTGAATCATGTACCACTTCTACTCCTTGAGGTTCCGTTACACGGTCGTCTCCCGGTAATTCTTCTGGAACATAAGGTACAACTTTTTCACCATGGTATGTCCATATTATATAGTCTTGACAGATTCCCCACTTTAGTAAATGCAACTCAACAACTTCCAATGACTTATATTTTCCATTAATACAATGAGTGCACGGACACAGAATCTTCTCACTTTTAAGATTTTTGGAATCATATTTAACAAATTCATAAACGCCCTTTACATGATTAATTGATATCCGGTTAGTCTCTCCCATCCACTCTTTGTATTGTGGGAAATCCATGTAATAATCTTCAAATTTCAGTCCTGTGGTAATAGGTTAAAAAATATTATTACAAATGAAACAGAAAGATTATTCTTACGACTGAAACAAAAAAAATATCATTCCAAACGAAACAAAACCAATATTCTTACAACTGAAACAAAAAAAATATCATTCCAACTGAAGCAAAAACAATATTCTTACAACTAAAACAAAAAAAATTATTACAACTGAAACGAAAGAAAATATTATTAAATCTTGGCCAACAGATAAAGTGGCCAAGTAATAAAAGATTTTGCATAATTCCTCAATTCCATCCCATCCCCACCGTTAACGTACACAGGTACATCTCCGCAGCCGTTGTATATTTCATCGACCATTATTTTAGCCTCACCCTTCTCCAAAGGTCGGTGATGTACTAGAGTTCCAGGAACCCTGGAGATGAGTATGCACACGCCAACAAACCTCGAATTTCTCATGTCCTTGATATAGTACTCTTCGCCATAGTCACCGTGCGTTGTTGACGATGATCCGAGCCTCGTGATTGGCGAAGGTGCAGGGGAGGGGAATGTTGGAGGATGAGGCATTTGAGAGGGGGATGTTGGAGGGGAAGGATGTGTGAAACCTTGAGGAGGCATTGGGGGCCTATAACTTTCAATAAGATTCAAAAGTTTCCCAATTTGATTTGTCAATAATCCCAGGGAATTTTTAATCTCATGGACATCCCCATCGGTCTTCAACTGGTGCTCATTTTGGGATGAGATACAATTCTTGACTGAAGAAAGCTCGTCCACAAGAGGTGCAATGTGTTGAAGTTTTGTTTTTGGCATATGTGAGCCAACACCTCTCGTCCTCCCCCTTTTGTCCTTTCCAAAGGTCTTAGTCAGGGCATCATTTTCAAGGTCAAAGTCATCAATAGGGCTCGAATCTGATTGACTGCTGATGGCCTCTATTGATTCCAGTGTCTTAGCCAAGTGCAGCGGGAATTTATTATCTTTGTCCCGTCGAGCATGAAGGAATAAGTTGGACCGATTTGGGTTTTTATCGGCATCTGGACCATCTTTTGTCCTACTCTCCCATTCATTCTTCAAATCCTCATATGATTTGGATCCCAGCCTATGGATATCAGTTTTTTGTGCCCTATTTGTTTTGTTTTGCACCCTCTGGACCAACTTGTTTTCATTCGCCTCATTATCCAAAAACTTATTCCACTGGTCCACCGGCATTTCAACATTGGGAGGCACTTTCTCTTTCAAAGCCAAAATATCGGAGCTCGCTGCCTCTTTCGGGAAATGTTTCTTCCGAAGGTTTCTCCTGTATGTCCTCAATCCTTCAGCAACCCGAGATAGAACCTTATTCTTGGAATGGTCAGGAAATGAGAAATTCTTGCAAATTTGGTCATATATGTCATCTTTGACAGCTTGATCAACAAGGTTCCAATTGTCTGGTCCACTGACTCCCACGTTCATTTTTCCCAGCGACAAACATCGGGCTTTAAAGTTCAGCACGTCATTCCTATCACCCGTCGGGTTATTCCCCAGAATGGAGAAGCCGATAGGCTTCTTTTCATTTGAGCGGGAGGCATCATGAGTGTTGGATTGAGGCGTTAAAGCAACGGGAGTGCTGGATTGGGGCGTAGGAGCACTTGGGGTTGGACTTGGTGAGGAGTGAACCATTGGTGGAGTTGTGAATTGCTCAGCCATTTGTGTTGAGAATCCGGGTTCTGCACGAGATGGTGAACCTCGTTGTGGTGTCACATCGGCACTTGGTACCCTAGGGTTGTTTCCTCTCGACATTATCTACAAAAATTAAAAAATATAAGTGAGTAAATAATTATAATAATATGAAATTACAACTAATTAATCAAGCTTAATTAGTTTTATATATATAGATAGATAGATACCTTTTCAAAGTAAGACTTTAGAATAAGTTCAATGTGTCTGATCTCCATCCATTCGGTATTAGTTTTTAAGAACGTATGAATTTTTGCACATGGCCAACTAGAAGGAAGGGTATCTATGATTGATGTGTAGATGTCAGTGACATGAACTCGGAATCCCCTATTTCTCAACTTGTTGGCAAGATTCAATTTTATGTGCATGTGGCGCGAGACATCACAGTCTATGTCAATGCTCTCTGTACGCAGTTGTATCCATAACGGGTGGATTTTTTTTTCCGCATTCTCCAACAACGTAACCAAGATCAGGGATGTCGGGATTATGTGTGTGAAATATATTTTGTATAACGTCATCCCAGTTTTCTGGTAGAGAAAATAGAATACGATCGAACAAGTAATCTTGCTGGATATCAAATCCATGATTTATAAGGTAGTTAAATTGTTCGATCTTTTTATTTCCGTACCTATAAATAGGAGTACCCTCTATATTACGCACGCTAATAAAAGAGTTATGTGTGCGGTCTAATTGCAACCTGTCCCACTCTTGTTGACAGTATTTATCACCGTGCCTCATTTTTCCTGAGAAAAGTATACGAGGGCATGAATACGAGTCCTGCTATTAAGGTTTAGGTTTGAAAGTTATGATAGTTTAAACATACATATACACATAAACAAGACAAGCATATGTGTTATACTTTTTCATAGGCAAATCAAGAGCACACCCAACAAATTTAATAACATATACATTTATCGACACTAGTATCAATTCAATAAATTCAACATAGTATCCAATAACCAAGCCAACAATATCTCACTATAGTAATGTGTACACGTGTTTGCGACTCATATGTCAAAAAAAATCATTTAATTATATTTCTCAAAATAAAAATACACACGCATATTTTGATTAAAAAAAATACACACATATACAATCTAGGGTTTATTGACATAATCTATACATACACAAACATACAAGCTAGGGTTTATTGACATAATCTATACATACACACACATACTATTTAAGGTTTACTAAACCCTAATATTTTTTTTGACATAAATCTATACATACACATACATACAATCTATACATACACACACATACACACATACAAACATAAATCTACACATACATAGACAAAAATTAGGCCTTTAGTTAGAAATCACGAAATCCAAATGAATCAATACATACCAACTGAAATCCAAATGCAAATCCAATAGAAATCCAAATTCAAATCCAATAGAAATCCAACCGAAATCGCAACTGAAATCGCAGCTCGAAATCGCAAAAACCCTAACAGCAACGAAGTCGGGCGTAATAAATGAGAAGCTGGGAATATTTCTTTTTAAGACTAGACTATGGTCACGGCCTAGAGCCCTTACCCTATGTGCGTGACCCATTAATGAGCATGATTTCTGGCGATTTCGACCTGGTCACGGCCAAGAGCCGTGACCCATTAATGACTTCGACAATGGTGTTTCCAAACTGGTCACGGCCAACAGCCATGACCCATGCGCGCGACCCGTCACTTTGCTGCAGAACAATGGGGATTTCTATATGGTCACGGCTATGGGCCGTGACCCATAATGCGTGACCCTTTTCCAACAGCCTTGGTGTTTGAATGATGTATGGTCACGGCCCATAGCCGTGACCCTTAATGTGTGTGTTTTCTACTTCGTCGCGCCCTTAGTCACGGCCCAAGTCCGTGACCCATCCGCGACCAGTTTAGAGGGATTTTTGGCGCCAAACTGGTCATGACCGGGTCACGGATTTGGGCCGTGACCGACCCGCGACCAGTTTGGAGGGAATTTTGGCGCCAAACTGGTCACGGCCTGGTCAGGGACTGGGGCCATGACCCTCTATGGTCAGGGATTTAGTCCGTGACCATTTCAAGAGCATGGATAATTTAATGTGGTAATAAAATTGGTCACGCCAAAAATTGAGTGGGTCACGACCCAAGTCCGCGACCATCTGGTCGCGGACTTGGGCCGTGACCCACTGGGCGTGACCATTCGCAGGATTTGGTGTAGTGGTTAGGATTAATTATTGTTGTGCTACATAATTAATTCGAAAAATCCGTTCTATATTGGGAGACAATTATTCAATAACCTTTGAGCACATTGGAGGGAATAAATTTGCCATAAGGAGACTGTTCTACAGGGCTCGGATTTATCTTTTTATTTATGTTTTAATTCTGCAATATCAAGTAAGTCCTTTTAATTCTGTAATTTCATTTTAATTATGTAATAAGTATTTCTTTAATATTTATCTACTAATTAATAATTAAATAGTAGACATAACAATCTTAAAGCAAATTTACTCTAGTTCTACTGTTTGTATAGTGTACAGAAATTTTTAAATTAGAGAATTTTATTTGTATAAAATAAATTTGTTTTGACAGAAAATTTTGAATTAAAATATTATTTTATTTCAAAATTTTAATAAAACAGTTAGTGTTACAGAAAATTAATTTCTACACTGTTTATATATTCTGATTAGAAAATGAAAATTTATTGTTTTGTTAAATCTTAAGATTTTACTTTGAAATTATAATTTTGTTTTGTACGTAATTTTTTTTATTAAAAATAGTGTGACACAGATTTTGTTTTCATCTTAGACTAGTATAAACTTGTGTTCATATTTTAGTTTAATTCTGAATATTACTTTTTTCATTTATTGTTAATTATAATTGAGGAAATTAGTATAACAGAATTGTGTATTCTCTTTTGATTAATTCATTTATATATGAATATTATCCTTGATAAAAATTCTGTTTTTGTAACAGAAATGGGATCACATAGTATGAGCACTATTTCTGCAAATGTGACTGTCACTAACACAAATGTGACTGCACTCGTATCTATGCCACACGGGGAAAATCCAAAAAAGTTCAATGGAGCTGACTTCAAACGTTGGCAAGGACAAATGTACTTCTATCTCACTACCTGCCAACTGGGTAGGTTTGTATATGAATATTGTCCCTCTATTCAAGAGGGAGATGACCCGGAAAAGGTTGATGTTGTTGATGCTTGGAAGCACTCTAACTATATGTGCCGGAATTATATTCTGGCCTACTTGGACAAAATATTGTATCATATCTACTGCACGATCAAGACGTCCAAGGAATTGTGGAATTCTTTGGAAAATAAGTACAAAACTGGAGATGCTGGGATGAAGAAATTGATCGTCGAGCATTTTTTGGACTTCAAAATGGTTGACTCTAAACTAGTGATCTCGCAGATGCAAGAACTCCAAGTGATCTTCCACGACATTCATACTGAAGGAATGTCCCTTAGTGAAACTTTCCAAGTTGCTACAATTGTTGAAAAATTACCACCATCTTGGACTTTATTCAAAAATTATCTCAAGCACAAACGAAAGGAGATGAATGTGGAGGAGTTGGTGGTCAGACTGAGAATTGAAGAAGATAACCATGAGTCTAAAAAAAGTGGGAAGAATCCAATGGAAATGAAGGTCCATGTTGTTGAAGGTCCTAAGAAGAACAAGCGAAATCATGATGGGGAAGGAACTTCCAAACAGAACAAGAAGAAGATCAAAATCAAATGCTACAACTGTGATAAACCTGGACACCGCTCAAGTGAGTGTCGTAAACCTAAGAAGAAAAATCGGAATAATCCTCAAGAAAATGTAACTGAGGGTGAAAACATCGCCAATGACTTAGCGGATATGAATCTTTCTGTTGTGGTGTCTGAATGTAACTTAGTTGAAAATACTAAGGAATGGTGGGTGGACATTGGAGCCACATGACACATTTGTGCAAACAAATGGATGTTCTCTACCTATATGCCTTTGAAAAATGAGGAGAACCTATTTTATGAGGAATTCTTCCACTTCTAAGGTGGTGGGACAAGGAAAGATTGCTCTAAAAATGACTTCTGGAAAGGAACTTACTCTCAATGATGTTCTTCACATGCCTGATATCCGAAAGAATCTAATTTCTGGATCTCTCCTGACTAAAAATGGGTTCAAGCTTGTGTTTGTGTTTGGTCGCTTCGTGTTGTCAAAGAATGACATGTATGTAGGAAAGGGCTACCTAAATGAGGGTCTCTTTAACATCAATGTTCTTACTGTAACCCCAAAAACGTCTATTTCAATGAATGAATTTTTTAGTTCTTCTTACTTGATTGAGTCATATAATATTTGTCATGCTAGATTAGGGCATGTTAATTTTGATACATTGCGTAGATTAATTAACTTGGATATTTTGCCAAAATTTAATATTGATAAAAATCATAAATGTGAAATTTGTGTGGAATCTAAATTAGCCAATTACCTTTCCCTTCTGTTGAAAGGATAACTGAACCTTTAGATTTAATTCACACTGATATTTGTGATTTAAAATTTGTTCAAAATAAAGGTGGAAAAATGTATTTTATTACTTTTATAGACGATTGCACAAAATATTGCTATGTATATTTGCTACACGATAAAGATGAAGCTATTAGTGCATTTAAGCAATATAAAAATGAGAATCAATCAAGTAAAAAGATAAAGGCAATAAGGAGTGATAGAGGAGGAGAATATGAATCTCCTTTTGAGGAATTTCGTTCTGATCATGGTATAATCCATCAAACAACTAGTCCTTATTCTCCTCAATAAAATGGTGTTGCTGAACGCAAAAATCATACATTGAAGGAGATGATGAACTCAAAATTATTAAGTTCAGGAGCTCTCCAAAACTTGTGGGGGGAAGCCTTACTTTCTGCTACTTACATTCTCAATAAAGTACCTCACTAGAAGACTCACAAGACACCTTATGAATTATGGAACGGTCGAATACCTTCCTATAATTATTTACGAGTGTGGGGGTGCTTAGCCAAAGTGATGGTTCCTAAACCTAAAAAGGTAAGAATAGGGCCAAAAATCGTAGATTGTGTGTTCATCGATTATGCTACTAATAGCAGTGCATATCGATTTCTAGTTTATAAATCTGAGATATCGGATATTCATGTTAATACGACTATTGAATCGAGGGATGCTTCATTTTTTGGAAATGAATTTTCGTATAACATGACCCAAGAATCTGGTCCTTCTAAAAATACAAATCAAGCTACTACAAGTGGTACTAATCAACCTATTGACAATACGCCAATAGAAGATGAACCAAGACGTAGTAAAAGAGCAAGAACCTCGACTTCCTTTGGTCCAGATTTTCTAACATATTTGCTAGAAAATGAACCTCAATCGTTCAAAGAAGCGATATCCTTACCCGATGCTTCTAATTGGAAAGAAGAAATTAATAGTGAAATTGAATCCATACTACAAAATCACACGTGGGAACTATTGGATCTTCCACCGGGTTCAAAACTGTTAGGTTATCATTGGGTCTTCAAAAAGAAGTTAAAGGTCGATGGATCAATTGATAAATATAAATCTAGACTTGTGGCTAAAGGCTATAGGCAAAAGGAAGGGTTGGATTACTTCAACACATATTCACTGGTAATAAGAATCACATCCGTACGAATGAAAATAGCAATAGCTGCTATTAATGGACTTGAAATACATCAAATGGATGTAAAACCCGCATTCTTAAACGATGAATTAGATGAGGAAATTTATATGGAACAACCTGAAGGGTTCAAAGCTCCTGGATAAGAAGTAAAAGTATGTAAGCTTATTACGTCACTTTACGAATTAAAACAAGCACCTAAGCAATGGCATGAAAATTTTGATAATGCAATGGTATCAAATGCTTTCAAAATTAATGAATGTTATAAATGCATTTACTTTAAATACATTAAAAATGGATATGTCATTGTATGCCTCTATGTTGATGATATGCTTATCATTGGTAGTAAGTTGAAAATTATCAAAAGTACAAAACAAATGTTGAGTAATCGATTTGACATGCAATATTTAGGAATCGTCGATGTTATATTATGAATTAAAATTTTCAAAACATCAGATGGACTTATATTATCTCAGTCTCATTACATAGAGAAAGTACTTGAAAATTCAAGAAGTATGATATTAGTCCTACCAAGACGCATGTAGATGTAAATTTACATCTAGCAAAAAATAATGGTGAAAGCATATCTCAACTAGAGTACTCTCGTATTATCAGCAGTTTAATGTATACCATGAACTGTACACGATCGAAAATAGCATACTCAATAAGATTGTTAAGTCGATTTACGAGTAATCCAGGGAGAGATAACTGGAAGGCAATATTGAGAGTTTTTGGTTATTTGAAATATACTCAAAACTATGGACTGCGCTAATCAAAATATCCAGAAGTTCTTGAAGGACATTGAGATGCAAATTGGATATCCGATACAAACGACTCTAAGTCTACGAGTAGGTATGTGTTTACCCTTGGAGGTGTAGTTATATCTTGGAAATCCTCAAAATAAACGTTCATTGCTAGATCAACAATGGAATCCGAATTCATTGCACTAGACAAAGATGGAGAAGAAGCTGAATGGCTTCAAAATTTCTTAGAGGATGTTCCAAATTGGTAGAAACATGTGCCCGCAATATGTATACATTGCGATAGTCAATCGGCAATTGGAAGGGCATAGAATCACATGTATAACAGAAAGTCACGACATATTCATCGTAGACATAATACCGTTAAACAACTTGTCTCAAATGGAATTATCTCAATTGACTATGTAAAGTCAAAAGATAATATATCGGATCCACTAGCAAAAGGTTTAAATCGAGAGCAAGTTAAAAGACATCAAGAGGAATGGGTTTAAAGCCTATAAATAAATAAGAATAAATATAGTGGTAACCCAACCTAGCTAACTGGAGATCCCAAGATCTAGGTTCAATGGGCAAACCGAACTACATTGTATTCAGTAAGCACTGGAGGATATTTAATCATATCCATTCCAAAGATGAGACCGTGCACATCTTTCGCAAAATTAGGATAAGTTATGCTTTTAATGGCATCCGTATCTTAGTATGTCTAAGTGGGGTATTGCGGGATACTCTTTATGGAAGTCACCTACGTGAGTAAGATGGGGGAACTTCAATGAGAATAATGAAAGGCAATTTCTCTAAAATACTCATGGAACCAAGTGGTGTCCATAGCCAAAATGAACACAAATGTGAGAACCTACTGTGTTGAAGAATTGTTGTGTGAATAGTGTTGTCTAGGTTTACAGAAACGATTGACGGTTCAAAGACGTGAAGTCGACTGATTAACCAAGTAAATCCGACGGTATATCACTAAGGAAAGTTTAAGGACACTAGGATACTTCTCCCGATGCAATAAATCTTCAGTTTTACTCAACTTGTGTCTACATCTGCATTAGCATATGTTCTCTTTTTATTTATAGCGATGTATCATTCATGTGGGGGATTGTTGGAAAATTGGACTTGAAGTTGGACTTAAAAGCTATCCATATTTTTTGGGATAGAATTATGAGCAATTTTGATCTCAAATTTAGGTGGGATCCATACTACGATAATTGTGGGACTATATACGAACGCGTTCTCCTCCGCAAGAAAATTAACGTAGTATATTCACATGTCCAATTCCATTAAGTTATTAATGATAAATATGTCCCCAAAGTGACTCAAAAAATAATAAAAGTTAATAAGTATGGTATGTTTTAACTCTTATCCCACGTTGGAAGAGTAATGGAAAATTAATGAGTTAATAACACCCCAAGTATGGACTAAGGCTTGGATGCCATTGGGGTATCCCAACTCTTTGAATGGGAGATGACCTACTCTATGCATGTGTTGGGTTTGGGCCAAAAGCCCACACACGCGAGTGCGCGCGCCGTCCGTCCATCAGGCCGGCTCGGTTTGGTTC
This sequence comes from Sambucus nigra, assembly GCA_949130495.1. Taxonomy (NCBI): domain Eukaryota; kingdom Viridiplantae; phylum Streptophyta; class Magnoliopsida; order Dipsacales; family Adoxaceae; genus Sambucus; species Sambucus nigra. Next base: position 162,503,487 of record OX422213.1, on the reverse strand, counting down.
GGGTTGGGCTTGGGCTTGGGCTTATAAAAATCTCCTATATTTTTTGCTCGTATTTAATTAACTTTTTGGGTTTTAATTTGATTAATTAATTATAAAATTAATTAATTGCCAACAGTTAGCAGTTAATTAACTGTTAGATGACAGTTATATGCCAATAGTCACCAGTTATGCCAACTGTAAACAGATAAAAACGCTTTGACTATTCCCAATAGTCAAAACTAAGGCTATAAATAAAAGCCATTCCCTCCAGTTTTGATTGCTGTCAATAAAACCCCTCCAGAAATAATTCTGAAAATGCTACTGCATTCTTTCATTCATCCAGAAAAATATTTTCTTCATTTCTGCATATCATGCTACTGTTCCGATTGAGTATTAACACAGATTTGTGTTCGTTGGGATTAATTATTATTGTGCTATATAATTCATTCAGGAAATTAGTTCTATCTTGGGAGGCAATTATTCAATAACATTTTATCACATTGGAGGGAATAAATTTGCCTTAAGGAGACTATTCTACAGGGCTCGAATTTATCTTTTTATTTTTGTTTTAATTTTGCAATATCAAGTAAGTCCTTTTAATTCTATAATTTCGTTTTAATTCTGTAATAATTATTTTTTTAATAATTCTGTAGTATTTGATAATTAAATACTAAACATAACAAATGCAAATATGTCATCGAATAAATACTTACCCATGACAAAAATGTGGAAGACTTATAAATTAAAAGCATCGAGCACCTTCGAAGAGGATAAATGAACAATCACGCCCTAAGAACACTCCTAGAGTGATTCCTCATTTTACTCAAGAGGAGGTTATTTAGAATCCACGCTCTAAAACACTTCAGAAGACGTTATTGTCTTTCAAAATGTACAATCCCTTAAAAGGACAATGGAATCCTTAAAATAAGAAAAGGTACATAATAATTAAAATATCTTTATACTATAAATTTATTCAAGAAATGTATGGGACATAAAAAAATAGTCATCAATGATAGATTTACATATACAATAAGTGTATATAAAAAAATATTCAAATTAGAACTATTATCATTTATAGTAGCTCCATAAAAATAAAAGGGCAATAATGATGCCAAATATACAAAAATGCGGACTACAAATAAATGTTGATAAGAAGTATATTGACCGAGATGCAAAATTGCCATCAAGGAAGAATTAAAATCTCTAGATGAAGGTGGTGCATAAGGACTTGTAGTAAATTGTCCCATTGATGTTAACCCTCCTGATTACATATTGGTATCTATAAAAATGGAACAAGAGGACTATTTACTTGATAAAAGTGATAACTTTTGGCACATTGTTTCATGCAAAAACATGTAATTGCTAAAAAGAAACATACTACCCTGTCATGGTCACTTTAACTTTCAGGTTTCTAAATAGTTTAGATATTTTTAAAAATATAAATAATAGAATCATGGATGTTTTAGTTTCTTTTATATAACCTAACTCAAACACCTCTTATATTTACATGACAATCCAATAATGATTCGTTTTGTCTATAGAGGAATGTAATACCCTGTATTTTTATGGCATTTATTATAATTTTTAATTGATTATTAGTAACAAGATAATTAGATATTACATGTGATATTTAGTATGTAATTTTATAGATTGGCATGTTACATATGTAATATTACATAATTTAATTATGTGTTGCTTGGTATATATATTATTATAGTAATTGACTATCTCATATTAATTTATTAAGATAAATATTTAATAACTTAGTATTATGGATGTCTATGGAATAGTTAAGGGCTAAATGTGAGGGGTTCCTTGTTTGTATTGTTCCTACAGCGTTGGATCCCACCAATGTGGAGTAGATTCTTATAATATCGAGTCACAATTAATTGAGTAAATAATTAAATTTTAGTTAAAAGCAACACGTATGAGCTCACTAATAAATTTAATCAAATAATTAACTCGTCGCACATGTTAACTTTTGAGTAGTTTTGTAGGATGTTTAGAAAGCCTGCATTGAGTTAAAAATAGTGTGAAGATGGTCCATTAGGAAGTATATCTGTTAGCCAAATTTGAGACTATTTAGGGCTTGTTTTGTGTCTTTTACGATTAAACCAATACAAAGCCTTAGCCTAATTACGAAATTTTCTAATAATATAAGTTAATTTGGTTAACCTAAAACTCATAATACCCTTTAGAAAACCTTTGTAAGAGGGTACTTTATATTATAGATGGAGGCGTAACCCCTGTTTGAGTATGGTAATGATAGGCTAATTGGCCAAAGCTTTGGGATTAATGATAAGGCATGCAAACACAAACTTGATGAAGATAAAGTTAGTTCTAACTCACAAAAGCTCTCGTATATAACTCAGAAAGTGGTAGTGGAACTTAGAAGTAACTTGTCTAGAGGGAGAGAGAAGCAAGCACCCTAGATACACCTCAGTAGGCATGTATAAACACACCAACTACCCTCAAGAATCTTTGTCCAATATTAAAAGCTTCGTAATAAATAACAATGGTGAGTGAGTAAAACCCTCTGGTTTGCAATAACTTTCTCTGAATGTATATTCTCTCTAGTAATAACTTCTAAACTCTCAAAGGATCATCCTCTCCTCAGGGGTGGTTGGGGTCCTTAAATAGCCTCCCACACCATCCCTGAGGCAACTCAGTCATTTAAGACTATGAAAGACATCCCTCATACTTTATGTCACAACATAAATGCCTGATGCACTAGTTGTCTCCACGTCATAAGCATTAAATGCCAAGACATGCCTTTTTTCCTAACCACTGTGTGTCAAGGGGATGTTGTCGCAGAGGTAGCTCACCAACTGCCTGATAGCCCCAAATACCATGGTGGTTTACTCAAGTGCAGGTCTGACATTATTTACCCGGCTAGTGACATCACCTAAAGTAGATGTGACATTAAGTAGAGGGTTGTCTGGTTCACAACTCAACGCCCGATGGAACTCAAGGCTGTTCCGCCCGAGGTTCCACGGTCAGGGTCCCTCGATGTTTTACCAGGTGTATCTAAGATGGTCAGGACAAGCCCCAATGGTGCCTCACTTCTCAATCCTCCAAACCAGGTCCCTCTAAAGTTCCCATGACGAGGTCATTCGATAGAGCATGAAAGCTCTCCCAGGCCCTGCCAAGCCTGATCTCTCGCAAGTACCGTTTGACCTCACACAAAACTCATTATTAATCTCGTTACAAAATTACAACCATTATAGCTTTCAGTCAACATAAACAGAAATAAAATATGACTAATACAATAAGCCAGAGTATGAGTTGCCTCACTGAGTTATCGTGCTTGAGTTGTCTCAGGATTAAGTAATTATCCCTAATCTCAGGATTACCTTCAAGCCCCCTCTACATTTTCCCCTTCGTGGAGAGATTTGTTGGAACAAGAAATGTCTGCACGAAACTTCTCAATTCGATGAACCTGAGCCGAGGCGCCATTGTTATTGGGGCTTGAGCGAAGGGACATCGCCACTTTTTTCCTCATGCTGAGCCTCAACCGTTCTAGCTTTACTATTTGAAATTCTCCCGAAAGGCATACTAACCTTCTCAAATACTCGTTTGGACTCCTGGTAAGTAAAATTCGCCATTGTGATGCTTCGCTGTGTTCGAAAAAGTAAAAATTCTTCCCAATGTAACGGAGTCACCCTTTAAACAATCGTTTGGACATGTGGTGAGGGGACATCGTAGCTTTTTGAACCGTTGGGGGACTACCTTCGTTGGGAGTCATTGGATAAGTCTGACACTAATTTGGTGCCAAAACTCAACTTGCTGGAGAAGGCAACCCCCTTCTTTTTCCCAAGCGTCATTTCATTAAATGATGTGGCATTTTCTTTTCAACTGTCGAGACCCTTCCCGATGTGCCACGTGTTCATTTGAAATTATTATAGGTGGCTCTTGCACGTGTGATGGTGGGAAACTCCAACCGTCGAGTTTGAAACCCTTCAAACGTCTCTTTTCTTTATCTTCTTCAAGCTTCTCGCTTCCCTTAGAGAGAGAAACTCTATGCGAACTCTGTGCGACCTCCATTGTTGCCCTCTTATTTACTCAGTCTCCTCATCCTCTCATCTTTTGCACCACCACCTGCGATTTTGCACCTCCCTATTCATTTCTAACTCTTCTTTTATCAGGCCTTTTCGTACTTCTGTTGTCTGCAATGGCCTCTTCAAGCAACCCTGCCACCAGTGCTCCTCCTGTCGCCCCTTGTCGTCACCACTCCTTCTGCTGCCTCATTTATAGTTGCTCGTTAAGAATAGTTGTGTTTCTACCGCCGGTCCCCCATTTTTAGCGAAGGTGATGACTTTGTTGGGTTTTGCAAGAGTTGCATTTTTAACGCCAAGTATGATGCCATGACGCTTGGTGATGAAGATAAGAATTCTGATGAATGGGGCTTTCTACCTCCCGAGGGGACTCTCAGATTTCGTCTTGAGCGAGGGGACTTCCCATGGTCCCATATCGAGTTTGAAAGCCTTGGGGGCTCTCCTGCTCACTTTGCTGCTTGGAACTCTCATATGAAGAGTTCCTACGCTGATACCCTCGCTAAGATTGGGCTTCATCGAGCCAAGTGGTTTGGTGAGTTCACCCTCTCCAAAAACAATGTTGCTCTTCCCGTTCTGGTATCTTGCTTGAATGTTACTACTCACACATTCATCGTTGCATGGGGAGAGTTTACAATAACGTTGGAGGACGTGTGCGAGATCTTAGGCCTTGAGGAAACAGGTCATGAGCCCTATTTCGATAAAGCCCTGGATGCCCAAGAAACTGCTGACCATTTGTAGCTGGACCGTATATGCCGAAGGTGCATCGGTACCTCAAACAAAGCCACGTTCACTCCCCTTATCAACTACTTCTTCAAAGACCCTTTCGAAGGAAGTTCCTCTGAGGCTGCCCCTGAACAAGGTACATTACTAGAGCTTCCTACCTATATCCTTGTCATTCTTTCTCGCTTCTTTTTAATGGGAAAACCCAACGACCGGTATCGAAGGGATCTTATCAACATATACCTTCATTTGTCCCGGGGTATAAAGCTCCATCTGGCTACGATCGCCTTGAGGTCCCTCTACACATGGCTTGATAGGTTCCTTTTTTACATGGAGCGATCTTTGGCTCATAACAACCTAGCCAATTTTTCTAATTGTGTTCTCTTGACGGGTTTCCTTTATGTGCGCTTCCCGACAGTAGCAGCCAAGACTAATCGTCCTCCCTCGAGGGAAATAAACTTGCCTCCTCGATCATTTGTTTACCACAAGAGGCAGAGCCGAAAGGAGCTGACCTCCTTTGTTGATGGCTTTTCGAGTTTTGTAATGAGGCCCTATGGGGAGGATATTTTCCTCTATACTTGTGATTTTTTCAAACATGGAGCAAGAGTGTTCCAGCCAACCACCGTAGACCTCATTACTGAAGACCCCTCATTGTCCGTTGTGCTTCTGTTTTCGCTAGGATACCTGCCCTCATACACTGAGTGGGGATACACCAGCGAACATTACAATCCCAACCGATGCAGCCGTCAATTTGGCTTTGATCAAGGGGCTCCTCACCCTATGTTTCAACTATCTAACTCGAAGGTGTCTTTTAGCGAGGCATGTTCTCTATTCTCCTCAACTACCACATGGGGAGTGAGTTCCACATTGGCTGGGAGAGTCACCATCTCCGGAATCACTAGGCAAGGGGACGTGACCCCTCTATTTGCGATAAAGTATTGGCTGAGGCAACTGGCCTAAATTGCAAAATTCATCGAGGGTGATCCCGTGTATCCTCCAGTTCTTTCGTTTTCTACCTTAGAGTTAGGTTTGAAGGGAAATTCCATTCTCGGAGTTAATTTCCCTCTAAGCCAGACCCCCAAATAACCTCCCACGGAACTTCCTCCATACTGCCCCATGATCCCTGTTGCCACGTCCAAACTAAAGGCCGTTGCGACCCCCAAACCATTTGCCCCCACAGCCGAAGCTGCCACGGGAGAAGGATCTTCTCATCCACCTGCTAAGAAGGCCAAGAAATCTCGGTCTAAGAAGTCTAAGTCCCAAGGTCAAATGCAAAATCCATTGGAGGCATTCCCAATTGCCTCCGTTCCCCCGCATATGTCTCCGAAACTGGCTGAAGATTTGAGGAGGCGGGTGGAGGCCAAAGTTGCCCGAATAAATGCTGAATTCCAACGGCGCGCAGTGGTCGTTCGTCCTTCGGATACATTCCCCAAAATCGTGGTTGATCCTAGTGAGCCACCGGTAAAAAGAAGAAGAAATTCAAAGGAGCCTGAAAGTGGTGGTGCAACGGGCTCAAGAAGGAAAACGCTGGGTACCATGTCCCAGAAGAAGTAGACACTTGAGAGACCTTTATCACCAGCCCCTTTCGTTATTGTCTCCTCGCCACCTTTGCCCGTGATTATACCTTCTCGATCTCCCTCTGAATCTGAGGTATGTGTGCATTCTTTATTTCTCATTATCCTTCTCTTAACATAACGCCTTTACTTATTGCCTGATAACTTTGGTGTATGGAGTTGAAGAAGTGAGGGTAGTCCTCCCAGTCCCCCCAGTCCCACAGTGAGCCATTTCATGGGGGGACGTTACAGTACCCCTCCAGCCACTGTCAGCCTTCCATATTCTCCTTTAATAAGCCTTACCTATTCGCGTCATTCATCCTCTCATCGGGGCGGGGATGTTACCACGAGTGCTACTGAGATGTACGACCCACTCAAGGCAACTGTTCCAGCTTCATCTGAGTTATCCCCAGAGTAAGAGGTCTCTCTGCCCCTTGTTGTGGTCGAATACAGTGCCCCGCAGGTAAATTTCTTCCCAAACCTTACGTCTTTTATTTGTCCCATTGGTTTACTCATCAATTCCAACATGTTGGGCTCTTCTAGGTGGAAGTGACGTCGCTGATAGCCAGCATTCTCCTTCCTCATGCATTGTCAAGACCCATTACTGCAGTTCCTATCTTCAGTGCTATAACGGGGGTAAGCTAGGTGAATTTATGTCTCTTATCCTTTTTACGATTACTCCTTTTATCTAACACTTGTCTTTACATTTTCATCTTTCTCCAAGTCTTTCTCCACCTTTTGCATTGAGTGGCCTTATCCCTTTTCAGGCCAAGGTTAGAGAAGCTGATCTCTTTGGGGCTTCTCTCAAAGGTCCAACATCTCCTTCTGATGTTGCGCCCGTATTGGCCATAATACCCTATGCTGGCGAGGGGAGTGTGCCTACCTTTGAGGCTTCTGCAGTAGGAGGCTCCGCTACAGCTGCTGAGGTAATGAGCCCGCCTCCCACGGTTTCTAGAATTATGGCTCCCGTGGAAACTACTAATCTCGCTCCTGCTGCTGAGGTACTTCTCTAATTTCTCTGTATTTCTCAGCTTCTCAAACTACACCTATATAGGTGACTTAATCAATGAAAACATTTATTTAAGATTTTTTTGTAAACTCCACCTATAACGGTGACTTAACAACGCAAACACTTGTTAAGATTTTTTCACAAACTCCACCTATAACGGTGACTTAACAATGTAAACACATGTTAAGATTTTTTTCATAAACTCCACCTATAACGGTGACTTAACAACGAAAACACTTGTTAAGATTTTTCCATATGCTCCACCTATAACGGTGACTTAACAACGCAAACACTTGTTAAGCTTTTTTTTCATAAACTCATTATTTCTCCTACCTGTTCTCAGGTTGCTTAGGAGGATTCTCCATAATTTCCTTCGCCCATTGCCTCGCCACATCAAAAACCTGTCTCCTCTGAAGAATCGAGCCATAATGATCAAGGTTCCACGATAGGTACTGCTACGAAGAGCGAATTTGAGTGCAAGCTTCCTCTGCCCGACTTGGCTCCTCCCGCTTTCTGCCTGATGGTACTCCAATGTTCACCCCAAATGCCTGCCAACTATCGTTTGGTCATCGAGAAACTTGTGAGCTATCATCCTGAGACTTTCACAGTGGACTGCCTACGTTCAAACATCCCTGTTATGAGCCATAGGCTTCAAGGCATGGCCACTGTTATTGCTGAAATTTCTAACACTCCAACTGTGAACATGACCAGACCCCTCCTCAACCAGTTCTTGGGCTATTTGAGGGAGTTGGGTCATGACGGGTTCCTCTTTGACTGGCTCATCGCTCACTTGAATACTTTGAAGAACCAACGATTGGACAGCCAGAGGGAGCTCTTATGAAAACATCAGGAGGATCAGCGTGCCGAGGAAGCTAAGTTGGCCGAGATAGCACCTCTCCTCAGAGCCATTGACAAGGAGGTGGAGGACCTTAAATAAGCTCTACGCGCGGCTAAGTTGAAATGAGAGAAACTCCTGATTGAGCACACATAAGTGCAGACAAGGTTAGAGGTCTCTATCAACGCCCAACAGTCTTGCCAAGCAGCTTCTTCAGGTCTTCCTGGAGATTTTTGTCTTCTCCTGATCTGTGGTTCCTCCTGGGTCAATGAGTTTTTTGTATATGTATTTTTCCTTTCTTCTCATGTAATCCTAGGGCGATATCTCCCAATTTTGTAATGCCCCGAAGTATATGAATGGAAACATATACTTATTCCCATGTCATTTTGTGTTTACAGTTATTTACATAGATTGTGAAATATGAAGTTTTGTAGTTCTTTCATCTCTACTTGAATTAAAATAAAGAGAACTTGCATACTCATCATAAGAAAGAACTTGTGTATTTATAACACTAGCCAATTACATCAGTGGTCAAACATAACTGCCTACACATGATAAATCTTCAACCACTTATTATTAATCTTGAATGGTTTATCTTCTTCCATTTTTGAAATTAAGCAATAACCTGAGTCATGAGCCTCATTTACTATGTAAGGTCCCTCCCAATTCACTGTAAACTTTGGTAGGGGAAGCCCCTTAATATGTTTCACTGCTGCCTTTAACACGAGATCTCCCTCCACGAATTTCCTTGGTCTAGTCAAGTTATCATATGCCCTACAGAGTTGCCTCGTGTACATTTGAAAGCATTGCATCGCATTATCTCTGTGTTCGTCCAATGCTTCCAACTGCACATGTCTATTCTTAGGGAGCATGCTGATTCATAAAGCATATCGAGCCGAGGGAACTTCTAACTCCACCAGGAGAATTGCCTCAGCCCTATATATAAGAGAGAACGGCATATACCCTGTAGGTTTCCTCTTAGTCATCCGATAGGCCCATAAAATGGCTGGTATCTTGTCATACCGCAATCCTGGGAAATCCTCCATCATTTTAGCCAAGATATTGACCAAAGTCTTATTAGTCGTCTCGTCTTGACCATTCCCCTTTGGGTATGCCACCGTCGAAGTGTGATGGATAATGGAGTATTTGTCTGTGAGCATCGTTACCTCTGAATTGACGAAAGGAGTTTTGTTGTCTGAAAGGATAACCTTTGGGATCCCAAAATGGAAAATGATGTATTCTCTAGATGAAGTTTCTCACTGCTCTCATTGTTGCCCTTCTTAGTGGTATCGCCTCGGCCCACTTCGTGAAACACTCCGTTGCTACCAGGATCCATATCTTCCCCCTCGAAGAAGGGTGTATTGCCCATACCAAGTCGAACGCCCAGGTGTGAAAAGGATAAGGTGTTGCTAGGGAGTGTAAGTCCACTGACGGGGCATGGATCATATTTCCATGAAGCTTGCAAGACTTGTACCTTCGAACAAACTCAGCAGAATCTTTCTCCATCGTTGGCCAATAGTACCCCAAAGTTATCAACAGGTCATACAACTTAGACCCTCCTATATGAGTTGGATCGTGCACCTATTTGAGAACCTCGATTGCTTTTTCCTTCATGATGTAACGCAATGGCCTATTGAAGTATCCCCTTCGATAAAGATGCCCCTCCTGAACGTAAAATCTTGGGGCTCTCCACCGGAGTCCTATCACGTTAATTTTCTCCATTGGGACAACTCCATATTTAATGAAGTCAATATAGGGTTGTCTCCAGTCAACTTCAGCTTCCACGAAATGACATTCAGCTACCTCGAAGAATAATTAGCATTTGTCACACTTTCGTTGTAACTCGGCTGCATCCTGCTTCATGTTAGGCCAGAAATATCCCTCCCTTTGCATTCTTCAGTAGAGGGGTATTTTAGTTATTTCACAGTGCTCTCCATGCATTTTTTTTAATCTCTTCCCTACTTCTTCTGGACCGATGCACCTCGACAGCCAACCTCCTGTGTTTTTGAAGTAAAGGTTTCCCTGGTTTGTAAAGTACTGGGCCAATTCTCTGAGCTCCATCATTCCTTCACCAGACTCCAGTTGCCTCTTAATCTCTCCCCTTCAGTCTGCGTCCTCTTCCATCGGTAAGATTGACTGTACCATCGAAGGAGCTGTTCTTCGTTGAATCACGATAATAGTTGTATCGCTCCTCGTGATTATCTTCTGGGCAATGGTGGCATAGGCATCTGGGTGACAATTCATCATTCTGGGCTGCCTCTTGATCTTGGTCCGATAGAACTGGCCAAGGAGCCTCTGAATGATCGTTCTGTATGGTGCTAGGCTCATGTGTTTCAATGCATATTCTCCATTCACTTGCTGAACCACCAAGTTTTAATCCCCCTTGATGCAAAGTGAACGGATCCCTCTTCGAAGAGCCTCTAGCAATCCCAACACCAATGCTTCATATTTTGCCTCTTTGTTAGAGCAAGGGAAATCTAACTTGTAAGAAAGGCAAATCTCCTCCATTCCTTTCAAACGAATAACCCCTGCTCCTCCTTTCTTTTTTACCGATGACCCATCGAACTACATTGTCCATTCTTCATATGTTGCATCTAGGTGATTGGCCTGCAAGTCATCTCCTAGAATGCTTTCTATGGGAGGCTCAAACGTTCCTGAAGGGAAAATAACCAATAAATTAGCGTACGCCTGGCTTTTGATTGCGCGAGGAACCACACACTTTAAGTCATATTTAGAGAGGATAAGGAACCATCTAGCTTCCATGCTAATCAATATAGGTCTTGTAAACAAATACTTAATGGGATCACTTCTCGTTACAATATGAATTGTAAAAGATAGCATATAATGTCTAAGTTTTTGCGCTACAAATACTAAGGCAAAATAATGCCTTTTTAAGCTACTATATCTGACTTCTGGACCATGGATGATCCTGCTGAGGTAGTAGACCGACCGTTCTTGTCGTCAATCTCTTGTGCCAGCAAAGCTCCCACGGACCTCATAGTGGATGTGAGGTACATCTGGAACGGTATCCCTTGCCCTTGGGGGAACCATGGTCTGTGGTGACATAAGAAGCTTCTTCAGTCCGTCAAGAGACTCCTGGTGAATCACCTCCCATTTGAACTTCGTGTTCTTTAGCAACAGATGCATCAACGGATGTATTATTTCGGCTAATCCATGCACAAATCTCCTAAGGTAGGAGACTTTATCGAGGAAACTCTTCAGCTCTTTCGTCATTCTCAGACATGGCATTTTTAAGATCGCCTGCTATTTATCCTGGTCCATCTGCACCCCTTTTCGGTCAACCACAAAGCCTAGGAATTTCTCGCTTGTCACCCCAAAAATGCACTTCAGTGGATTCATCTTTAATTTAAACTTCCTGAAATGAGAAAACACCTTCCTCAAATCGCTCAGATAAGACTCCTCCTTCCTTGACTTGATGACCAAGTCATCCACATAGAATTCCACAAACTTGTGAAAGAAGTCATGGAAAATGGCCATCATTGTTCTCTGGTAAGTTGCCCCAGCATTCTTGAGTCCAAACGGCATTACCCTGTACATGAAGTTACCCAACAGGGTCCTGAATGCTGTCTTTTCTTCATCCGATGGGTCCATCTTGATCTCGTTGTACCCCACATACCCATCCATAAAGCTATACATCTCATGACCCGTCGTTGCATCTATCAAGCTATCGATGGAGGGTAGAGGGAACTCATCTTTGGGGCAAGCTCTATTTAAATCTCTAAAGTCCACACAGATTCTTATTTAATTTTTATCTTTCTTTCCTACCGGGATAATGCTGGACAGCCAGATCGGGTGTTGTATCGGCTTGATAAACCCTGCCGTTAGTAAGCGTTGAACCTCTTCCTTGATCTTCAAATCTAGCTCAGGCTTGTACGTTCTCGTTGCTTGTTTTACTGAAATGGCTGAAGGCATCACGTTCAACTTGTGATAGCTCACTTCCTCGTCCAACCCTTCCATCTCTGTGTACTTCCATGTAAAGATGTCTGTAAACTCCTGAATCAATTCAACCAAGGCCCCTCATTTCTCCTTGTTGAGATCCTTCGAGATGAAGATGGGCCTTGGGTCATCCCCATCTTTTTCTAGGTTCAACTGCTCTAGCTCTTGTGCCTATGGCTTTGGTCGATCCGCCATGTAATCTGGTTCTTTGACGACTTCCTCCATAAACTCTTGTATGCTTAAATTGTCTATCACCATGCATTATCCCCATTGATCTACCAAAAAGCAATCATATATCGGGTCAACCTCATCATAAGCTTCCTCGACCGCCCGTTCACACCGTTATAATCGATACACCACCTTTCCTTCTCTAGTAATGACTTTCTTGCACTATCTGCCGGTAGTAGTGACTGCCTTCCTCTTCTTCTCTCTAGATGCCTCGGCAACTCTTTTTTTTTTAGAATCGACTCAGCACACTTTTTCATTGGACCTCGTGTTATATCGGATCCACTCTAGGCCTCATCCTGTCTTTAAGCTGCTTCGAAATGCCTTGGGACCGACGGACCGCCTGGTGAGTTTCTTCGATCATTACTCTTGTGCTACTCGTAACCTCTTTACTCTACTCATTCAAAGGCCCCATCCGTTCTCTGATCAAGGGAACCCATACTCCCTCCATCCTCCTCGTTAGGACCCGGACATCTTCTTCTAACTAAGTATAAAATGTTGCATCCACCAAGTGAGCTTCCTCGATAGCGAAGGGCCTCTTTGTATCCCTAATGGTTACCTTTGTCCCCTTGATATTCACCTTAGCGCATTGGTGGTACGTAGAAGGAACTAACCCTTGGTTGTGCATCCGCACCCTTCCTATTAGTAGATGATAGGAAGGTGCACTCTCTATCAAGTGGAAATTTATATGGGAACTCAAATTTCCTATCACAATCCCCACATTAACATATCCAATGGATTTGGAAGATTGGTTATCATACCCCGAAATTACCAAAGGCATGGGGACCAACCTTTCTTCTGGAATATTGGCTGCATGAAAGGAGTTAATTGGCATGATATTAATAGAAGATCCCCCATCCACGAGAGTCCTCACAAAACTAACTCCGTTGACACTGGCAGTCACGTACAATGGATTGTTATAAGGGAATCTCACAGCCCTATCGGCATCGCTGAAAGTCACCTCTGACAGGAACCTCCTTACCAACCTGGCCATGGGTCCCCTCCATTTCAACGAAGGGACTGCGTCTTTCCTCATAATATCTAGTATCGCCTAGGTTATTTCCAACCTACTTTCTTTTAGAATCCCCACCTGGTCGAAGAACCAAGTGAACTTTGGGGATTTTGAAATTGCACAGTACTCCAGGCCCGGATCTGCTTCCTCACCTTCAACGCTGTATACATCCTCCACATCCTTGGAGCTTACTTCATCATAGGCCAAAAATACGTTAGCCATTCCCTTGGTACAAATCTCCAAAGTTGCTCTATACTCTTCTCTTTCTCCTCTCTCCGCCTCATCATCGTAGGCCACCACGAGATTGGCCCCATGTGCTGGTAGTGGGTTGTTATTGACATTCTGTAGAGGGATTTACAATATCCCTTCCTTCACGTACTTGTCAATAATTCTTCTCAGCGTGAAGTAACTTTTTATTAGATACTGGATCCTCCGATGAACCTGGCAATACTTTGGATCCGCCTTCGTTGCCGCATAGGGCTCCCCAATGGGAACGTCCTTTGGCTCGTAGACCGTTCCCCCTTGGACCACCGCGTTGTAATAGCTGACAGCTTCCTCTACTATATAAGGAAATAGTGGTGGGTCTTCCCTATCTCTTCCGAACTTCCTCTTAGTGTCCTTCTTCGGTGCTTTGCCCCTATCTCCCCCTCGATGTACCCTACCCGTAGGTGCTGAGACCTCCCCCCCACGAGTTTCATCGGCTGCCTAAACATCATGGGCACCACCACCAGATTTGTTCACACCACCAAAGAGATATTTCTCACTGCTTTTAAGAATGCCACAAAAGTCCCCTCGCGCGTCTCATTAATGAGATGGCAAATGTACTCAGGAAGCAGTCCCTCAGCGCAGATCTGCAGTAACTTGGACTCTTTGGCCTCCTCCTTCACATCGAGGGATCTTTCTCTGAATCTTCGAACATAGGCCACCACTTCTTCCCCAGGTCGTTGCTTCTCCATACCCAGTTGAGTTAAAGTAAACTCATCTTCTGCCAGAAAGAACTTCTGGACAAACAACACATACATCTTTTCCCATGTGGAAATATTATTGGGAGCCAAATGGGAATACCAGGTTTATGCTTTATCGGTCAAGGATTTAGAAAACTCCCTCAACCTAAGCCTTTTATTATTAAAATACGCCCCCAAATGTTCAACAAAGCGCTTAATATGCTCCTTCGGGTTCCCACCCTTTCTTGTATATTTTTCAAAAATAGTAGGAATATAGTCCTTTGGATAGGGCTCGCTGTTGTATTCCTGAGGATACGGTGTTCAAAAGTCATCAAAAACAGAAGCTACCTCACCATCATATTGCGAGGAATCCTGCATGAACTTCAGCATCTCCTCTTTCATCTCTTTTCTCATTTCCTCCATGGGCGATGCCACCGGGGCCACAACTAACGGAACCACGGGTTGAGTGCCCGTTGCAGCTGGAGCAGGCGCCACGGTTGGGGCCGTTGATACTCCTAATGTTCCCCATGCTGGATTCATAACAGAGGGTATGATCGTTGGGACCGTTCCCATAACACTTGCCCCTGATGGGGCCGTTAGAGTTAACCCTCGTGTTACGAAGGTGTTAGCCTCCAATCCTCCCAGCATAGTGGAAGCTACTAGAGTTTGCAAAAGCTTATAAAACTTGATCATGAGGAGCGCGACCTGAGTGGGTCCCAACCCCACACTGGTGGAAGCTCTTGTCACCCTCAGAACGCCTGACATCATCGTAATCGGAGGTAACTCTACTCGAGGAGCCCCATCCCTTAGGGCCTCCAGTTCTCTCGCAGCTTGTTCTTCATTATGTTGGATGTCATCAAAATTGAGCCTTCGATTAGCATTATCCTGTGCCATACTCCTTAGAAGAATGCCTCCCCAGCAGAGTCACCAAATGTAAGAGGGTACTTTAGATTATAGATGGAGGGGTAACCCCTGTTTGAGTATGGTAATGATAGGCTAATTGGCTAAAGCTTTAGGATTAACGATAGGGCATGCAAACACAAACTTGATGAAGATAAACTTAGTTCTAACTCACAAAAGCTCTTGTGTATAACTCAGAAAGTGGTGGTGGAACTTAGAAGTTACTTGGCTAGAGGGAGAGAGAAGCAAGCACCCTAGATACACCTCGTTAGGCATGTATAAACACACCAACTACCCTCAAGAATCTTTGTCCAGTATTAAAAGCTTCGTAATAAATAACAATGGTGAGTGAGTAAAACCCTCTGGTTTGCAATAACTCTCTCTGAATGTATATTCTCTCTAGTAATAACTTCTAAACTCTCAAAGGATCATCCTCTCCTCAGGGGTGGTTGGGGTCCTTAAATAGCCTCCCACACCATCCCCGAGGCAACTCAGTCATTTAAGACTATAAAAGACATCCCTCATACTTTATCTCACAACATTAAATGCCTGGTGCACTAGTTGTCTCCACGTCATAAGCATTAAATGCCAAGACATACCTTTTTACCTAATCACTGTGTGTCAAGGGGTTGTTGTCGCAGAGGTAGCTCACCAACTGCTTGACAGCCCCAAATACCACGGTGATTTAATCAAGTGCAGGTCTGACATTGTTTAGCCGGCTAGTGACATCACCTACAGTAGATGTGACATTAAGTAGAGGGTTGCCTGGTTCACAACTCAACGCTCGATAGAACTCAAGGCTGCTCCACCCGAGGTTCCACGGTCAGGGTCCCTCGGTGTTTTACCAGGTGTATCTAAGATGGTCAGGACAAGCCCCAATGGTGCCTCACTTCTCAATCCTCCAAACCATGTACCTCTAAAGTTCCCACGGTGAGGTCATTCGATAGAGCAAGAAAGCTCTCCCAGGCCCTGCCAAGCCTAGTCTCTCGCAAGTACCGTTTGACCTCACACAAAACTCATTATTAATCTCGTTACAACATTACAACCGTTATAGCTTTCAGTCAACATAAACAAAAATACAATATGACTAATACAACAAGCTAAAGTATGAATTGCCACGCCAAGCTACCTCGCTGAGTTTCCATTGGTCTAATTACACTTAGAAAGTAATAAAACGTTTTAATATATACAAAGAAATTCCATTAAGTACTCATATGGTTGGTTATCTTTTAGACATAAAGATTGATCCATACTATCATAAAGTGGAAGACGATGAAGTACTAGGTCCCATAGTACCATACTTAAGTTCGATCGGTGCTCTATTATAGTTAACATAATTGGATATTTCTTTTTATTTAACTTTGCTAACTAAATATAGATTAACACAACCTAAAAGGAACCGAATTCCTATTAATTATATATTAATATATATTTATCAGTGGTAATTTATTACATGTGATAATATTCAATTCATACAAGGCAAGCAAGAATAATAATTATAGTAAATAATGAGATCGCACATACAACATAAGATGTACATGGTTCAACAATATGCCTATGTCCACAGAGTTCTAGGGTTTGTTCTTTATTGCTCAAGAACTCAGGTTGGCAGAGTTATAGTACTGTTTGACGTTACAATGATACATTCCCCTCTTATGAGGGGTGGGTTTGCATTTATAAGGCAGCTTAGGAGAGTCCCAATCTCCATTAATAGCTATCCCTAAGAATTCAGACTTATCTTTTATCATGATCGGCCGTTATAAGTGATTGATTTTAGGATTTTAATCGGACTTGGAGTCATTATTAATTATAGATGCGCGTGGACTAAGTACACATGCCCGAGCACATGCCATTGTGATTCTTGACCCCACAATTGCTCCCAAATTCCAGGGTCTCATTGCAGTCGTTAAGCTTTGTGCCTAGGTTTATTGTTGATACTTGACAAGTCTTCGTGCTCCATAGGAATAGCTTGATTGATCCTCTGGTCGGATGTTGACAATTGTTTGAAGTCTCTGTGTATTGGTTGGAGGGAAATTTTTTAAATGTTCTGAAAAATAAAAAGTTTTCACCTGTTGAGTGCCCTAGGGGCACACTTGCAAATATGGTGTCTTTACTTAGCCATGGGAAAATGCGGTTATCGCTTCGAAAGCCATCACATGAGCATAATAATTACTCCTTGGGAACTGTAAAGTCATTTATTACCACAAAACAATTGTTCCCACTCTTTTCCTTTCAATAAGACTGCACATTTATGGAGAATGGGTTTCATAACTCTCATTTCACTATAATCACACTTAACTCCACCTCTATTATTTTTTCGCATTTCTCAATTTCCTTATTTAATTCTTTCTCTATGTTACCCTTATTCTTAAAAAATGGTATACGTTATTAATGAAAACACCATAGAGGGCCAATGTGAGCTATGTAATCTATGTGAAGGTCATTGACTCCCTTCGATATTCATAGTTGAATGTGGGGTCACTATTCCCCCAAAACGGTTGTTTCTTAAATTTTATTAATACTTTAATGCGATTCCAACTCATTTTCTTCCAAATACTTGGAGGATAATTAATGGGGTTCATTGCATTAATAAGTTATATGGTATTAATCTTAGTATCACTGACATCAGGTATTGTTACGAGAAGGAAATAATCGACACAAATATTTATCATTTGAAGACGAGGGTGGACAATCGAGCTTTAGTCGTTAACTTTTCTGATTCTAACAAAAATAACTGGGTCCAAGGCATCATTGTGACAAACTAGAAACATCCCCCCCCCTTCCTGAGGGTGAGTAATATGAAGGGCCAAAGTAACCTGAATACGGTCGAGGCATACGTTAGGTCGCCGCTCGGCCTTTGATTTTGCATTTTTCTTTTCATTTGATTGATTATGAATTCTTATTTATTCAAATAACAGTAAGAAGAAACCTCCCCATGCTAAGGACGTTAATTTTGGTGATCTTCAAAAAGTTTGGGCAATCCAGCAGAGAGGATTGGAACTATTAACCATCCCAAGTCGACTTTCATTCTTCTCGGTTAAAAGCTCAACAACTTCTTTCTTTTCCAGGCTAGTCAACCAAACTCTGGTCATACCAATCGACATAGATGATCTGGAGGCTTTTACCTCTGTCGGCTTAATTGAGGAGGAATAAAATAAGGAAGGAACGTCTTCCTCCTTTGAGTCTTTGTATGTTTAATCTGTCCATGCTGCTAATTTTTTTCCTAGCACCATCACTCCCCAGAGAAAAGTTATAAATCTAATTACTGTCAATCTAGATACAAAAGTTTCACCTGCTCACCTGTCGAGCAAAAATAAAGAACTTGCTCTCAACTAGTTGTGACACCCCGCCAAATAAAATACTGGGTGATAAGTCCTATACCAAATTAAAATAGGAATCCCAGTTGGTTCATCCTTAGCATCACTGTCGAAAACCTTTTTAAAACTTACTAACTACCTATTATTCAAAAAGTTGGTGCCAAATTTTATATTTTTGATTAAACAACCAATAACATGCGGAAAGATAATATGAGTCATACACCACGACTGAATTAAATCAAATGAATAAATAATAAATTACATGCCGAATAAACCATCGTTCACCAAAGTAAATAGTCTGATACAAACATCCAACACCTGAATAAATAAAACTGAAAACTACAACTGAAAAGTCTGGGTGACATGCCCTAAGTAAACTGAAACTAATAGATGAGTCCTACTCTAGGAAAGAATGAATGAGGCGTCTAATCCAAGCTCCTGCTAGCATTCACATATGCCGCAGCTCCGTGTCCCTGGAATAGAATATCAATCATGGCGTCCCTATGGCTGGACACCTAAAAGGATTTAAAAATAGTTTTATAGCAAGGGTTAGAACCCAAAACATTTTCAAAATCTTTAGCAAGTGAATTAAGTGTAGTAATTTAAAATGCATGAATGCGCTTCATAATTAAGTTAGTGTCGCACTCCCTTGAGGACATAATCACCCCTCCACAAATGTGCACACCTAACAGTTACCTTAACCCCACCTAATTGTACTACCCTGTCCAACTAGTCCTAGTATAATCTCCCCTTGCCATACTACTCTAACCCGAGTATAATAATTCCTGGATTATAATTTATCTCACCAATTAACATAATTAATTTCTTTTAAATCATAACATGTAACCGTGACACAAGTTATATAAAGTATATATATCACACACTGTATTATTTCCCGCATATAATATTTACTACCATTATATACGTACTTTACTCAGAACAACCACAAATATATATATGTACATCCATCCCTCCGAGTGTACCCTCACCGGTGAATTCCCTCTAAAGTGCTATCTCACAAGGTGTGCTCACGTAACCTAGTTACCCGAGTTGGAATCGCTCACAACCCTGACCCAAAATATAAACGTAGTGGAGGCGGTCATATTCCTTCCCTGAAAGTGAGGTAAGCTCCTCACCCACATACCGTACGCTATTACCTAGGGATATACTCACCCTACTCCTCAAGCTAGGGGATTCACCCACATCGCGCAACCTCCCTTGATAGCACTAGAGTATATAAATTAAATAATTATCTAGTCACTGATATTTAGTAGCACACACAATACATACACATATATATATACTATCACTACACCGTATATATATAATATAAACCCCAGCTTTATCGTGTACTCAAAAACCCGTAACACTAGCCTGTAATCCCCCGAGTCTCTGGCCCGACTAAACTTTATAAATTTTCTCACTTATTAATTTATCATTTTCCCAAGTCTATGGTCCGACTCTAATTTATTTAATTCACACGTCAATTAATATAATATTTCCCCCGAGTCTATGGTCCAACACTAATATAAATACTCTGCACATTAATTTATATAATATTCACCCGAGTCTATGATTCAACTCTAATTTATTTAATTTACACAATAATTAATTTATTACCTTGTGTCACTCAAACAACATACCCGGGCTCGCTCACTTGGCCCATAACTTAATATTTTCCGAGTCTATATTCCGAATCCAAATTAATCTGCTCCTTTCATTAATTAATTTAACACCTTGGTGTCACTCAACCAATATATCTGAACTCATGAATTTAGCTCGTATCTTAAATTTTAGAATTTCATTCTCAATACTCTCCCATAATATGTCACGCGTTCATTTCTCCCAAATTTCCCAATTATATTTACCTATAATTACCAAGAGTCATACTCCTAATTGATTTTCATCATTTAAATTAACCTAAGAATTTTCCCCAATAAAAATCTCACATACAATTAAAAAAACTTGCGTCACTACCAAAATTCTTGTATCATCGATCGATCGATCCCCCTGGGTCGATCGATCGATCGACCCGATCATTGTCTTCTCCGGCCTCCTGTTCGGCCATGGATGAACCCTCAAGCTTTTCTTTTCATTCTAAACGCTTACCAAATCACAATCAATGTTACCTCCACATAAGAAAAGGGTCAAAACATCCTAGAGACCTTAATCCAATAACTAATTCCCATTAATTCCAACGTTTTCCCGATTTGGGTTTTATCCGGGTTTCAAATCTCCAATACGATTTTCATTCCTATTAACATAAATTAACCATCGATTCTTATTGCTTTTTAACATACGATTCATACCTATACATTCCAGAATCATAAACATAATAAATTTCACCCTTAATCCCATTAAAGTATATCAATTACCGGAAACCCAATTTTTTTACATGAATACCCACCCAAAACGAATTTTGGTTTACACCTACCATAGTATGAATTGATTATCATTAATATAAGAACCACAACAGTTAACCACTTGCCTGGAAGTGTTCGTAGAGTCTGATCCGTTGGTGTAGTTAAGGTGTTGATGAAGAACACTCACTTTTGTCCCTTAATTTGGCTCCAAAAATCCCCAATTGGCTCTTGATTTGCTTTCCCCCAAATTCCCTCTCAAGCCCTAGGTTTATAATTTGTGTTAACTGTCGTTCAACACTTCTCCAATTAGGTTTAAATCCCAAATCCCGTTTTTGGCTACATGGGCCTAATTAAAATGGCCTGAATCACCTCGCGTGGGCCCGGTTATGCCCAAATATGCCCCGAGATCCGATTACTACCCCCGAGTACTCTTTTTTTACTATCTCGACCCATCCAGACTCAACCACGCACTCAGAATCGTCATTCGAAATACTATATAACATTCTCCAATTTTGACCTCAAAAATACGACACGCATTAATTTGGATTATTTAACTTAAAGTCGCCCAATATAAATAATTCTTCCCAATTAAAATAAATTCTCCAAATCATAATTTAAGTTTCTCCAATTTAAATATTTTTATTTCTCCAAATAATTAAATACTAAATCCTCAAAATTACGGGGTGTTACATACTTTCCCCCTTACAAAGGAATTTCGTCCTCGAAATTAATATGAGCCTAGTGCTCCAAGTCTCGAATATCACTCTCTAGTCATGTGCCTTTAAGCTCGCTATATCTATCTCTCCCTCTTGTAACTATAAATTACACAAATATGCATTTTAATTAACTAGGGCACCCATACACCCTGTACCCATGCTTGACCTCACAAAAGTTGTCTTAATTAACCCAGGTGCCCATACACCCTATCCCCGCGCTTAACCGCACGTAAGTTACCCGACTATGCTAGCCGTAACCCGTAATATAACTTCCAACCCGTAGTCATATCAAATATATGAATAATAATCGGGGTACCCAACCCACGTAATAACGACCAAACATCTCCCCACTTTCAACGTTGTGCTAAGTTTCATGCGTGGGACGTCTCGCAAGCGAAATCCAAACAAGGAACCCCCCGATACACTACTACCTAACAGTGTCGGTCATTGGAATTTGTTAGGCCCTCAGTCCATAGTACCCCCGAATACTTGTCTATTAACACAAAAGCATACATGTCTACTCTTATGCTACAAAAGACAACATAAATTACCGCGCCCTTTCTATCACTAGCTCTTGCACAAAATAAACCCCGAGCTATCTCTCCCTGCTCGAAAATACATTTAACCACCCTGATTCACTTCAGTAGACTCCCTTACTTACCTGAATAAAATATGAGAACACAAGACCTCACTATGTGTCTATCGCACCACATAATAAAATATATATACACATATATATAGGCTAGATGTCGTCTCAGGTGGTACCTAGTAAAGATCATTCATACCCTGGTGTCGCGAACACCAAAACTTACCCCATCTATTTACAATAATTCAAATCCATCGCTATCCAGCCGATGTAAAAATTATCTACCCAACTTACATAATTCTCGAAAGTAGTAACCCCTCACATAATACCAATCCCATCTTTGTGCATACCCCCAACTCTCTCGTGGTTAACACTAAAGAAATCCACTATCCCACATAAATATATATGTTATATGGTTGTTATAGCCATCGCACCCACTAAATTCGACTTACCCACGAACTCTAGTGAAAATATTTCGTATATTGTGACACCCTCACTATCACTCAAAACATACCCCATGACCATAGGATAAAAAGATAATTACCTCCATACTCTAGCTGCAATGGCTGATCCTCAGGCCCCTGCCCGAACAAACCCATGACTTGTTGTAGTGGTTGTACATCCAGGACCTCGTCCAGTAGTTGAATCCTTCCCTGCTTAAGACAATCTCTCTTCATGTGTCCCACTTCCCCACAAACTAAACACCTCCTAATAAATTCACCCTTTCACTGATCCCTTCCTTGTTGGCCCTCTCGAAAGTCATGGCCATCCTGTCGATAGCCCTAGATCTAAATCGCTTGGCCTGATTCCCCTGTCGAAAATCCTGCCCCTGATGTCCACCTGTCTGCTACTGGGATACCCCACTAGTATTATTCCCTTCGGCTTTATCCGACTGACTGGGTTCCACTCCCCTCTTGCTTCCTCTCATGTGGAAGCGATAGTCCTGGCAGTACAGGAGTGTTGCATTAACGACATCCGTATAAGCTACTAAAGAGGGATTACCAATCAAATGTTTCCTGATCCTCCAGACTAACCCATCCATGAACTTTGATTTCTTTCTTTCTTCATCGCGTACCTCATCCGGTAAAAAATTTGCCAAACGAGTGAAATCTTCCTCGTAATCGGCCACTGAACGGTCCCCCTGAGTCACCTCACTGAATTTTCTCCTCATTTCAGGCTCGACTACTGGCGAGAAATACTGGAAGTCGAACCGAACCCAAAACTCTACAATAGTTAATGTATCCCTTTCCTCAACTGTGGTGATCGACTCCCACAACTGAAGCGTTGTTCGCTAACCTAAAAGTGGCTAGCATTTTCTTCTGCACCTCGTTGCAATCTACCATGCGTAAATGACGCTAGATATCCCTCTTCCACTGACACGCTAGCACTATATCTGAACCCCCTCGAAACTATGGTGGGTGGTCCTTTTGAAAGACCTCTCGTAATTGCTGCCACTCTGACTCCCCTAGTGGACCTGAACATCCGGTACCACTAACTCCAGTGGCTGATCTCATAGAAAGTACCTTGCCATTGCGATCATCGTCGCTTGAACTGTCTATGCTACTAATTCAGTTACCTGTGCAGCTGAAATCATCTCTGGCAGTTGCTGCGGTAACTCTGGCTCTCTTGATGAGCCTCTCGAGTTTCATCTCCCCCTGCTGCCCTAGCTGCTCTCTCTCTCTCTCCTGGGCGGCATCTGAAATGAGAATCGAAACGTATGAGTTCACCCTCAAATATAAAATAATTGGCAGAAGAACGCAAATGCGTATACGTATGAGAATACAACAATCCTATGATAGGCTTCTACATCAAAGAAGGCTAAGCTGAAACGTGAAAAGCCGCACAGATCCTAAGGACACTAGAACTTGATGCTCTGATACCATCCGTGGCACCCCGCCTAATAAAATACCGGGTGATTAGTCCTATACCAAATTAAAATAGGAATCCCAGTTGGTTCATCCTTAGCATCATTGTCGAAAACCTTTTTAAAACTTACTAACCACCTAGTATTCAAAAAGCTGGTGCCAAATTTTATCTTTTTAATTAAACAACCAATAACATTCGAAAAGATAATATAAGTCATACACCACTACTGAATTAAATCAACTGAATAAATAATAAAATACATGCCGAATAAACCATCGGTCACCAAAGTAAATATTCCAATACAAACATCCAACACCTGAATAAATAAAACTTAAAAGTCTGGGCGACATTCCCTAAGTAAACTGAAACTGGTAGATGAGTCCTACTCTAGGAAAGAATGGATGAGGTGTCTAACCCAAGTTCCTGCTAGCATCCACATATGCCGCAGCTCCATGTCCCTGGAATAGAATATCAATCCTGGCGTCCACGTGGTTGGACACCAAAAACGTTTTGAAAATAGTTTTATAACAAGGGTTAGAACCCAAAACATTTTCAAAATCTTTAGCAAGTGAATTAACTGCAGTAATTTAAAATGCATGAATGCGCTTCATAATTAAGTTAATGTCGCACTCCCTTGAGGACATACTCACCCCTCCACTAATGTTCACACCGAACGGTTACCTTAACCCCACCTAGTTGTACTACCCCATCCAACTAGTCCTAGTATAATCTCCCCTTGCCATACTACTCTAACCCGAGTATAATAATTCCTGGATTATAATTTATCTCACTAATTAACTTAATTAATTTCTTTTAAATCATAACATGTAACCATGACACAAGTTATATAAAGTATATACATCACCCACTGTATTATTTCCCACATATAATATTTACTACCATTATATACGTACTTTACTGAGAACAACCACACATATATATATATGTGTACATCCATCCCTTCGAGCATACCCTCACCGGATGATTCCCTTTAAAGTGATATCTCACTAGGTATGCAGAGGTAACCTAGTTACCCGAGTTGGAATCGCTCACCAACCTGGCCCAAAATATAAACGTAGTGGAGGCGGTCATATTCCTTCCCTGAAAGTGAGGTAAGCCCCTCACCCATATACCAGACGCTATGACCTATGGATATACTCAACCTACTCCTTAAGCTAGGGGATTCACCCACATCGTGCAACCTCCCTTGATAGCACTAGAGTATATAAATTAAATAATTATCTAGTCACTGATATTTAATAGCACACATAATACATACACATATATATATACTATCACTACACCGTATATATATAATATAAACCTCAGCTTTACCGTGTACTCAAAAACCCGTAACACTAGCCTGTAATCCCCCAAGTCTCTGGCCCGACTAAACTTTATTAATTTTCTCACTTATTAATTTATCATTTTCCCGAGTCTATGGTCCGACTCTAATTTATTTAATTCACACGTCAATTAATATAATATTTCCTCGAGTCTATAGTCCGACTCTAATATAAAAACTCTGCACATTGATTTATATAATATTCACCCGAGTCTATGACTCGATTCTAATTTATTTAATTTACACAATAATAAATTTATTACCTTGTGTCACTCAAACAACATACTCGGGCTCGCCCACTTGGCCCATAACTTAATATTTCCCGAGTCTATATTCCGACTCCAAATTAATCTACTCCTCTCATTAATTAATTTAACACATTGGTGTCACTCAACCAATATACCTGAACTCGTGCATCTAGCCCGTATCTTAAATTTCAGAATTTAATTCTCAATACTCTCCCATAATATGTCACGCTTTCATTTCTCCCAAATTTCCCAATTATATTTACCTATAGTTACCAAGAGTCATACTCCTAATTAATTTTCATTATTTAAATTAACCCAAGAATTTTCCCCAATAAAAATCTCCCATACAATTAAAAAAACTGGGGTCAATGCCAAAAATCTTGTATCATCGATCGATCGATCCCCCTGGGTCGATCGATCGATCGACTCGGTCATCGTCTTCTCCAGGCTCCTGTTCGGCCATGGATGAACCCTCAAGCTTTTCTTTTCATTCTAAACCCTTAACAAATCACAATCAAAGTTAGCTCCACATAAGAAAAGGGTCTAAACATCCTAGAGACCTTAATCCCACAACTAATTCCCATTAATTCCAACATTTTCCCGATTTGGGTTTTATCCGAGTTTCAAATCTCCAATACGATTTTCATTCCTATTAATAGAAATTAACCATCGATTCTTACTTGTTTTTAACATACAATTTATACCTCTACATTCCAGAATCATAAGCATAATAAACTTCATCCTTAATCCCATTAAAGTATATCAATTACTGAAAACCCAATTTTTTACATGAATACCCACCCAAAATGAATTTTGGTTTACACCTCCCATACTATGAATTGATTATCATAAATTTAAGAACCACAACAGTTAACCACTTGCCTGGAATTTTTCATAGAGTCTGATCCGTTGGTGTAGCTAAGGTGTTGATGACGAACACTCACTTTTGTCCCTTAATTTGGCTCCAAAATTCCCCAATTGGCTCTTTATTTGCTTTCCCCCCAATTCCCTCTCAAGCCCTAGGTTTAGAATTTGTGTTAATTGCCGTTCAACACTTACCCAATTAGGTTTAAACCCCAAATCCCGTTTTTGGCCACATTAGCCTAATTAAAATGGTCTGAATCACCCCGCATGGACCCGGCCATGCCCAAAAATGCTCCGAGACCCGATTACTACCCCCGAGTACTCTTTTCTGACTATCTCGACCCATCCGGACTCAACCGTGCACTTAGAATCGTCATCTAAAATACTATATAACATTCTCCAATTTTGACCTCAAAAATGCGACACGCATTAATTCTGACAATTTAACTTAAAGTCGCCCAATATAAATAATTCTTCTCACTTAAAATAAATTCTCCAAATCATAATTTAAGTTTCTCCAATTTAAATATTTTTATTTCTCCAAATAATTAAATGCTAAATCCTCAAAATTACGGGGTGTTACACTAATGAGCAAGAAAAGTGAAGTAGGGGGTCATGTTAACCCCTCAGGCATTGGAGATTCGCCCACCATGGACATGGACCCCCGCTAAGAAGATGAAGAAGGTTCACACTCCTCCTCCGCCACTAGATATTATGGGGAAAAATAATATTGAGAATGTCAAGATCGTTGCCTATTTTGATGCTTCTTGCCCTAACTTTTCTCTGGGCTTAATCCATTTGGTAGTCCTCCCCGCTGACAGATCAGTTATTGCAACCTTATCCCATAAATAGTTTGTGGAATGTTCCAACCATAACTTCTCTCTTACAAGTTATTTATTCATGCATATTCTCAATTGAATCCCTTCTAACTTGCACTTTACTGACTTCTTTATCTCTTCTACCTTACAGTTTTTAGTTAACTAGACCAGTAATTGGAGAGGGATGATGCGTTGAAATAGTCCTCCCAAGACTTGGCGACAATCTTGGGTGAGTCCATCAGGGACTTAGAAGCTACTCGGTCAATTGGTCAGGCTGCGATCACCGAGAAAAAATAACTTGACCAGAAGGTCAAGAGCTTTGGGGTTGAAAATGTCGCTCTCTATAACAAGATCAATGAGTCCTTCACCTTGTTCATTACAATCGAGAAGGCCCGAGTCAAGGTCGACAATGCCAAGACCAAGGCTAATGATGCCAAGGCAAAAGTTAAGAAGTACCTAAATGAAATTACACGAGCTAAGGATAACACCTACACTCGTGGTTAGGATAAAGCCTTCTCCAATTACCAAGAGAAGATTCGATGCCTGAGGAAGGTATTCTTTAAGAGTGGTTGGGATGAGGCCCTTTCGAAGGTCAGTATAATTGAAGACTCTGAGATATTCAATCAGTATAAAGTAGGTTTTCCTCCTCTAGCTGATAAGGAAAATATAATGAGGAGGAGGAGGAGTTAGTAGTCTAAAAGTCTACTGGTCTTGAGGCTGTTAATACTAGAGTTGAGGTGGATAAGGTTGGCACTGATCAAGATGCTAAGAAAGAAAAAGACATCCATGGGGCCACCAAGGTTCTCAAGCAAGTCATGGCTTATTAGGATGCCAAGAAGGCTAAGGACAACCATGGGTCCAATCATTTGGTATCCATTACCAATGTTCAAACTGTTGGGAAAGAGAAGGTTGGGGAGAAAGATCCTTAGAGTTTAGGAAATCCATACTTTTTCTTCTTTGTAATGCATGGGCTTTCCCCATTCATTATATGTTAATGAAATTTAAATTTTTTTAACTTTATACATTCATTCGTATTGTGATATTTCATACCTTTTCTCTTTTGCCGATATAAAATGATCGACTATTTATCCTTGCATTTTTTCAGTTTAATGTAAGACTTGTAGTGCTCGTCGCTGCTCAGGACGACTTTAGAAAAAGGTATGGAAGAATTTTTATTGCCGATTATAAAGATGATGATGATCTTGACTAGATATTGAGCCCTAGTGCATCCAGCTTAGGGACCTATCAATGAGTATAATCTTATTGATGGGTCTCCCTTTGTTGATATGGATGATCAAGGTATTCTACTTGAATCGTTCGCTCCAGATTTACCTTTATTACTGAAGCTAGTGTACCCAATGTGTTTGCATGAATTTTGTTCCCTCTTAGGAATTTCTATACCATTACATGCTTGTACTGAGTAACCTGGTACTAGGCCTCTTAGAGGTATATTTCAATGCCTTCATCCCTGGCGGTGTTGTCTTCTGATATCTGATTTGATACCATACTCTAGTCATAAAATACATCAAATTGACGGGCACCGAGGGAGAGTGCCTTATTTAAATCGTCAATCAATGCCACATACTCAGCTTCATTGCTAGAGGCTTAAAATCCCAAGTACATTGTTTTTTCTAACAAGGTTTTCTATGGAAACACCAGTACCATCCCCACTCCTTCCCCCTTAGAATTGGAGGCTCCACATATATAAAAGTTCTACGTCTCCCCAACTTCGATCGGATGTTGGATATATTATTTACCTATGGTGCTAACCTCCACTAGTGACTGGTCGCTAGAGAATTCAGCGATAAAATTAGCCAGGGCCTACCCCTTTATCAAGGTCTTGGGATGGAACTAGATGTCAAATATCCCTAACTCCACTGATCACTTGAACATCTATCCAGAGAGGTTGGTCTTCTAGAGCACCACCTTCAGAGGGAAGATAGTAAGAGCAATGATTGTATGTGCCTAAATGTAATGCTTTAACTTGCAAGAGGTTATCACCAGTGCATATACAAGATTTTCCAACGGGAGGAATCTCTTCTTAGTGTCGAGAAAGGTTTTTCTCATAATAAATGGAAGATTGACTCCCGTTCTTCTGGAAAGAGAGTGGAGATAATCTCATTACCGGACACTGCTAAGTATAAGTGCAAGGATCCCTCTCTGTTAATGATCGTCAGCAGTGGTGGTCATCTCAAGTAATTCTTCACTTATTCAAGTTTTTAAGTGCATTCATCGCTCAATATCTCCTTCCTTTCTTTCCTCGGTATATAGGACAAAGGTCGATAATTTTTTGAAGATTTAATATGAACCTATTGAGTATGGAGAGCATAGTAGTCAGCTTCTGCACCTCGCGTATAATGCTTGGAGGCTTCACCTTTCTGATTAATTCAATGTAGTCGAAGTTTACCTTAGTCCCCCTTTGGATGACTAAATATCCTAGCAACTGAAACAACCTAACCACTCTAATGTGTATTAGTTATTAAATAAACACCCGTTGTTTTTAAATCAGTTTTAAAAGTTAATTGAAACCGTGGTACACACACACAAATAAAACAGATTTATGATGATGCTACCCAAATAAAGATAATTAGAATGGGATAAGGAAAAGTAAGTTGTAGCACAATATTTATTCTCGAGGAAACCACCGTGGTGGAAAACCCCATGTCCCTAGTCCCGGACAACTCACACATCTAAGTCCACTATTTCCAATTACTAGTTACAGATTACAGTCCACCAATTTACAATGATTTAAACTAAGCAAATACAAGCTCGTACACCCAGCCTAGTCTAAATACAACCCAACTTGACTGACAATTAGTCAACCCAATAACACCCAGGTAATAGTGACTACACACGCACAACCATACACCTAATACCCGGGAACCCGTGAAGTTTTGAAAACATAATTTAATTAAAAAGGTTTGTTTTAATAAAAAATATCTTGTTAATAAAATGAGACTAAGCACATACCAGGTTATGTCTTAATTTTAATTAACAAGAAAAATACCAATCAGTGACTAAATGAAAGGTAGGTACAGATCAAAACACACACTCCTAAGCATCTTTTTGCATAAGCCAAAAGTACACGAGAATATATCTAATTTTAAAATATAGATATGCTTTAAACTATTCTGAAAAAAATCAGGTTACCCACACGAGTTACCTTACAAACCAAATTAACCACACGTGATAAACACACATTGATTTAAACACACCCTGAGATAAAAAAAAAATTAGTTAAGTTAAACAGGTGAGTTATATGAGTTTAAATACCAAGCTAAATCGTTGAGTTAAAATGAGTTATACATTTATTAAATCAACACTCACACATATCAGATCTGAACCAAACCACACACACGCAGTAGGTCCAAGCTACACGCACACACGCAGCAGATTTGAACCAAAACGTAGCACAACAAAAAATGAATAAATCTCTAAATATATAAGTATATATGTATATATCAGTATATATATATATATATATATATATAGAGAGAGAGAGAGAGAGAGTAAAAAGAAAACTCACAAAGAAAGCTCAAAACGAGCTATAGAAGAAATGTGCGAAGGCAAGAAAAAATGATCCAGTCAATACACAAAATTGAACAGCCAAAAAACTTCTAACCACATGATTCAAACAAAGCCAACTTAAATCCACCAAGAGATCGTGAAAAAAGAACCAAGAGCACAACTCATATCTCATGATAGTGCATATATTTTAAAGCAGTAAAGATCTCTCAAAGAAATACACAGAGTTTTAAGGTTGAAAATGTAGAAAGCTTAGAGAGAGAGAAAGAAATGTTGGCTGTGAATATCTCTCAAAACCCTAAAAAAATAAATGCCCTGATCGTAAAGTATATAAGTAAAACCCAACATGGCACGGTTTGTAAAGAAATAAACCACACAAATAAAGGAAATTTCGTTAAAGCATAAGGGCAGCTGAGGGCTCAAAAGGGATCACAGCAAGCAGGGGTAATCGTGTCTTTAACCAAGGTAAGAGAGGGGACAAGAGTGAACACAGGTAAAACCGAACGGTCAAAACAGTTGGCTCCTCAAATGGTGAAATCGTGAGGAGTACACAAACCCTTTTCATTGGCTTAAAAGGGATCACATGTATCAAGACAAACAAACACAAACAACCACTATCATAGCCATACAAAATAACACACACAATCACAACCGTCACTTTTTGTTTAAACTTTTATAATAAACAAATTGAGTTTTGTTTATTAAACAAGAATGTTGACACATAAAAAAAATAAGAATCAAAAATCTAAAATACAAAATACAAAAAAATATTATAAAAATACATTACTGATTCAAAGAATATAAAAAATTTTAAAAAATACTAAATATGAGTTAAATAAAATTAATAAAATTAAGACACAAAAAAATTTGTAAAAAATAAAGTCTCAAAATTGAGACAAACAAGCAGAGTCAATTTCAGGAACTTTAGGGATTATACCCCAAAGCAGCACTTAGCTAAATCCATACTCATTCTGTAATAGCAAAGGACTTCAAAATTCCTCTCTTGGTCTATAAGGTCGTACTCCTTTTTATGCTCTTTATAAGCATATCATTTATGTATACACCCATCGTCTCTCCCAACTAATTTGTAAACATCTTCATCACAAGTCTCTGATAAGTTGCTCCAATATTCTTTAAACTGAATGGCATCATCTAGTAATAGTATAGTCTTAACGTGGTGATAAAAGAGGTCTTTTCTTGGTCGGGGGTGAATCGTGGGATCTTATGGTACCCTGAGTAGGTGTCGAGGAAGATCGTATGTTCATGGTTGGCGGTCGCATTGACACTTTGGTCTATAATAGGTAAAGTAATAATATTATTAGAGGCATGCTATGTTCAAATCAGTGAAGTTTATATAAAATCTCCACTTTTTGGTACTCGTGTTCACATCCAATGGATTCGATAGCCTCTTGGGAAATTGAACTTCTTTGATAGACAGTTTCTCTAAATTTTTCCCCACTTCCTCTTCAATTATCTTTAATTTCTCGAGGGCATTTCGTCGCACCTTTTGGGACACTGGTGGATTTGACCAGTTCGTAGGGATCTTGTGACGCGTTACATTCAATTCAATACCTGACATGTCATATGGTTACTAGGAAATAACATCTTGATTTGTTTTGAGGAAAATAACCATTTATCCCTTATATCTACTAGTGAGTGTTTTGTCGATCAAGAACTTATTATGAGCTTAGTCTTTGTCAAGTACCACCTCTTGAAGAGGCTCCATGACCCAATCGGTAGGGGAAACCATGGTTTCTTCAACACTAGGTCTTCCATACTTTAGTTACTACGTAAAAGGCACTGTAACACCTCGCTCAATGATATACCAGGTGATCAGTCCTATATCTGATTAAGCAGGAATCTCAAATGGACCATCCTTAGCTTCACTGCCAAAATTTTACAAAATTACTAACCATTGAGTATTCAAAGCTGATGTCAAATTTTAATCTTTATTAATCAAGATAAAAGTAATTATGAAAATTAAATTAACACAATCCATGCCAATTGAAACCATCATTACAAATAATAAAATGTCATGCCAAATAAACCATCGACTAAAATTTCATACAAATGTAAAGACAGATAATAAGAATCTCTTAGTATCTGAAATAAATACTAAATAAAACTGTGAGAAACATGCTCGAGTATCTGATATAAAGTCCTTATTCTAAGAATGGAATAGATAGAGGCGTGCAGCAGCGAAATCCCTGGAATGAATCCAGTTTAGCGTCCCTGTAGCTGGACACCTAAAAGGTTTTGAAAATAGTTTATAGCAAGGGTTAGAACCCAAAACATTTTGAAAACATTTAGCAAATGATTAACTTGCAGTAATATAAAATGCATGAATGCGCTTCATATTTAAGTTAGTGTCGCACCCCCTTGAGGACATCCTCACCCCTCCTCTAATGTGCACACCTAACGCCATTTTATATCTCCCCTAGTTCTCTGCTCCATAACTAGATAATAGATATAACCCTTTCCAACCACCCTACTCTAGCCGAGTACGTTTAAGTATTATTTATAAGTTATTACTAGCACTAACTTAATTAATAATTTCTCCTTTTTAAAATTTATATAACTTTCACACCCATTATACGCATAATACAATTCACATAATGTATTAAATTACCCGCATATAATTATTTATCCCATTATATGCGTATAACTATATTACAACATTCGCACATATGTTGAATATAAATAATAGCCATCCTCCCGAGTAATAACTCACCGGATGTATTCTCTAAAGTTCTATCCCACTAGGTGTACTCGTATAACCTAGTTACCCCAAGTGAAAATCGCTCTTTAACTTGGCCAAAAATATAAATATAGTGGAGACGGTCATATTCCTTCACTGAAAGTGAGATAAGCCCCTCACTCATATAACGAACGTTATGGCATGGGGATATACTCGCTCTACTCCTCAAGCTAGGGGATTCACCCATTTCGTGTAACCTCCCTTTATAGCACTAGAGTATATATATTAATAATATTGAGTCACTGATATTTATATGCACACATCATATATATACTATCGCATAGCGTAAATATATATTTATAAAATATCCCAGCCTTACCGTGTACTCAGTCCGTAATACTAGCCTATATGTAAACTGGAGTTTATGGTCCAACTCTAATTATTAATTAATCTGCACATTAATTAATTCAATCATATTTGGTGTCTCCCAACCAATGTACTCGGACTCGCTCTCGTGGCTCGAAATTAAATATCACCCGAGTCTAGTCCTTGACCCCAAATAAATTAGTTTTTCTACATAATTAATTTAAATTAATAGTGTCACCCTACTACCATATTCGAACTTATTCACCCAGTTCATTATTTTATTCTTTCAGAATTTATTTCTCAAAATTCAGTCGAAAGGTAGCGCCCTTAATTTTTTCCCTCCACTCCCAATTACATTCCCTTATAATTGTGAGGATTTTAAATCCCCTAATTAATTTTCTCCTTTAATTAGATTTGGAGTAATTTAAACTAAAAATCTCACCCAAAAGTCCCAAGGTCGAACTGCCAAAAATCCTGAAGGGTCAATAGATCGACCCCCAACCGTTGATCAATCAGGTGGTCATCGTCTCCGCCTTGCTGTTTCCTCCATTAACAAAATTCTCCAATTCCTAACCTTTCCTTTGGTCTAACCCAAGCACAATCAATATCATAACTCTATAAGAACATGATCAGGGCCTCTCATAGAACCTCAAACATAAATTTACTCTCATAAATTTCTACCTTTCTGACTTGGGGAAATTCCCGGGTATTTACTCGTTAGGTTCCAACTTCATCTAATTACCCCAAATTCGTCCATAATTGCTACTGAGGTTTTCACATGTAAATCAAATATCATCCCAGAACCATGTCACACAATTAATTCCCACATTGAATCTTATTTAAGTGTTCCTTTTACAAAAACCCCGTTTTGTACCCATTTGTACCCAAAACGAATTTCGGATTTCCACATCACAAAAATATGAATTGAATAACATCAATTAATATCACAGCAAGTTAACCACTTGCCTTTTGGGTTCGTAGGGTCTGATCTGAGGGTGTACTTTGCAAGCTTGATGATGAACTCCCAATTGGTTCCTTGTCTTGTCTCCAAAAAACCTCGATTTTCATTGTAACCACTCTCTATGGGTTCCTCTCAATACCCTAGGTTCTCTCTTGCATTTTCTTCCGTTTTCCTTTTCTCTAAAATTAGGTATTAAAGCTAAATCCCTTTTTTAGCTTAATGGGCTAAACCCGAGTGACCCAAATACCCCCGTGTGGGCCCGACTATGCCAAAAAATGTCCTGAGATCCATTTACTACCCTCGAGTACTCTTTTCCGACTATCTCGGCCCATTCGGACTCAAGTGTTCACTCATAATTGGCATTCGAATTAATTTACAAAATTTCTTATCTCACACCTAACTTAGTCTATAACCGACTCCCGACTGGGATAAGTAAATCCTACGTCACTAATAAACTTATGATGTAAATAATTGTTACTATTGACTTAGTCATTTGATTACCATAAATATTAACCATTCATTCTCTCGGTTAATATTTATATGAAGATTTCCATAATTAATTCCATTAAATTATGACACACAAGTAATTTAAATTTTTACCCGAATTAATCAATTTTTAAAAGCATAAAAATACGGGGGATTACATACTCCCCCCTTATAAAGGAATTTCGTCCCCAAAATTAAGTCGTACCTCTGGTGAATAATTCTGGATACCGCTCTCGCATATCCTTCTCTCGCTCCCAGATAGACTCATCAACGTTGTGATGACCCCAATGTACTCTCACTAGTGGAACAACCTTGGA
Organism: Sambucus nigra; assembly: GCA_949130495.1. NCBI lineage: Eukaryota > Viridiplantae > Streptophyta > Magnoliopsida > Dipsacales > Adoxaceae > Sambucus > Sambucus nigra. The sequence continues at coordinate 162,467,822 of OX422213.1, read as the reverse complement.
TCGCAGCCTGCACTCGCTATGGTCCAGAATAGCTACCAGTCTCTCCTCATACGAGATCTATGGCTGTAAGTCAATCTCCTCGAGTGGAACGTGCCAGAAGGCCCTCTCTCTCCTCTGATATTTCTTCAGTGATGCCACATGGAACACGTCTTGTATTCGCTGAAGGTGCTCTGGTAAACCTAGTCTATAAGCTACCGATCCCACCCTCTCAATAATAGGGAAGGGCCCTACGTATCTCAGTGCTAATTTATCCTTCTTACCGAACCTCATCACCCCTTTCATAGGGGACACCCGGACCAATACCTGATCCCCAACCTCTAACTCCACATGTCTCCATGAAGCATCAACATAACTCTTTTGCCTATCCTGAGCTATCTGAATTCGTCCCCGAATTAGCTCTATCTTGGCACTCGTCTCCTGGATAATCTCCGGCCCCAATAACTTGTTGTCCCCAACTTCTAACCAACAGGCGAGCGAACGACAAGGTCTCCCGTACAGTGCCTCTAACTTGTTTTTGTTACCTCTTCACTGGATACTCTAGCTTTGAGTGTGAAGTTGTGCTTATACTACTGGCTCATTAATTTTTATTTGGTTTGATTCAGTCGTTTGTGGAGTTGTTTAGTGCTTTCATTAGAATACTATATGTATTGGTAGTACTAGTTCATTTATATATAATATATTGTAATTTGTATCAAAACTGATGTTATAGTGGACTTATGGTGTGTGTGGTCTTAGAACTAAAACACTCGAGGTTTACCAGTATGTTGGGTTCATCGTTAACAAATATTGTGTTTTATCTCTCTTCTCCTCATCCCATTTTATCTCAACTTTTATATGTCGAACTTTGAACATCACACCACCTTAAACTTTTTTTTTTTTTTTTTTTTTTTTGTGTGTGTGTGTGTGTGTGTAATCGACCATTGAAGTGTAAAGGATTTTTACGAAAGAGTTAAAAGAGATTTTTAATATTAACACTTTTGTGTTCATAGATTACTTTCAAGTGGTATCAAAGCCGTCAGGATTATTTCGTTATAAAAAGCTTTGTTATTATTTATGATCATGAACTCTTTATTTTAAACTTCTTTTAAATGGAAGACCAAAATGGTAGTTCTGTAGATCCTCCTCAGCTTGATGGTGCAATTTTTCTTACTGTAAAGTAAGAATTAATTGCAAATATCCAACAGTTAGGGGATAATATATGAGATTTGGTTGGAAATGGTTTTTCAGTACCCACTCGCATAATTAGTGAAGGTGATGGTTAAAGAACTGAAAGAAAACCTCTTTCTGGATGGACTAGATAAGAGAAATTAAGTTCACAATATAATAATAGAGGAAGAAATGATATTTTCCAAGTAATTGGTGAGTCTGAGTTTAAACGTATCTCAGCTTGCACCAATTCTAAGGAAGCTTAGGACATTCTAATGTCTACACATGAGGGTGTAGTTAAGTCTCAACTGTTAGTTCATATATATGATACCATGTTTATAAAAGATGATGAAAATTTTGATGACTTTTATCTTAATTTGAAAGATATAGTAAATCAATCACATGATAATTAAATTATATGTGTTGATTCTGAAATTTGTGCTAAAATTATTAGATCTTACCTCATACATTTTCCATGAAGAAACATGTTATAAAACAAATGCATGATCCTAACATGACACTTGAACTATTATGTAGTAAAATGAGAACTTTTGAACTTGAAACTGCCTTAAGTGATAATCAAAGAGGAAAAGAAAAAGCACATATTTCACAATGCTCTTTTGTGTTTAAATCTTCAGTGAACAATCTTGCTTTTGTATCTCCTTTATTTGATGTTGATGATTCCTCTGTTTCTCTTGAATCCATAGATTATGAAATTATTTTTTTTATCTAAACATTTCAAGAAATTTGTTCTAATAGGCCACATGAAAAATATTTTGAAAAGAAATAATTTTATAAATATCACCATAATAAAGACTTAAGTCACAATTAATGTACAAAATGTAATGAGTTTGGTCATTATGTTAATGAATATTTTTCTAAAATTAAATGGAAATCTTCTCAAAAAGTAAACTCATTTAAGACTTGGGATGACATTTACGACTCTAGTAATGATTGTAGTGATAGTTGTAACAACCTTATGGTTTTTACTTCTACATGCTTGAATGAATTCGATGATAATGTTGACAACTTGTCATGTTGACAACTTGTCATGTTGACAACTTGTCAGTTATGTCTGATAGTTCTGAATTATTTATTAAAAATTCTGATATATCTCATACAAATAATGTTTTACTTGATAACATCCTTATTCATGATCATACTCTTGCTACTACATGTAAAATTCTTGATGATTCTACTTTTAACTGGGATGATGAAAATGATAATGATAATGCATGTTCCTTGATGACAGAATCCTTCGATAGTGATTGTGATAATGATAATGACCTGTATTTTAAAAAACTATACAAGTCTATCATGAAAAAGTGTATTCACTTAAGCAAAATTAATGTTAGGTTGTTATCTAAAATTGATGCTCTTAACAATCAAATTCTATTTATATCTGATGATTCTTCTATGTAAGTAGAAGAGCTTGAGATTGAAAAACTGATGTTAGAGAAAAATATTTCAAGATAAATGAAAGTTGTTCTTCATTAAAGAAAAAATACAACGCTATTTTAATTGATTTTTATAAATCACAAACTAAACTAAAAGAAGCTTTGAACAAACTTAATGCTTTAAATAAGTCTGACATCATTATAAAACAAATTGTGAGTTCTGAAAGGTTTTCTTTCGATAACAAACAAGGTATTGGTTTAAGAAAATAATTTTTTAAACAAACTTTGTATCCTCAAATATAGACTATTCGGAGTCCTCAAATGTTTGTATGTCTTTTTTGCATTTTAAAAAATAGACTCAAGTTCTCTATCCTGCTAGGCAGATTTATTATTGCAATTTTTGTGGTAAAACTAGACATTTAGAGAATTTCTGTTATAAAGGATTAAATCAAAATAGAAAAAATTGTAAAACTAATAAACCTAGGAGAATTGTTAAGGTTAAACCCGTTAAGAAAGTTATAGCACCTAAGCGAATACCTTACAAATTGAAAAACCATTTTTCAAAAACAAAGGCAAATTGGATTAGGAAGGCTAAATTGAGTTATCAACTGAGATACAATGTCGTTGTATTAGCATTAAATTCTTCCTATAAAAACTCTTGGTGGTACCTTGATTTTACGTCTTCTAAACATACGACCGGGGGCAAAATAATATTTTCCTCTTTAAAAACTTTTGTTCCAGGAAATGTAACTTTTGGAGGTGGAAAAATTTCCCGAAACATAGGAAAAGGAACAATTCAAGATGAAAGAATTCCTTACTTAGATTAAGTTTTATTGGTTGATGGCCTTAAATTGAATTTAGTAAGTATAATTTAGTTTTGTGACACCAGTCATACTGTTAATTTTTTTAAAAATGATTGTAAAACTTTAAGTCTAATTGGAAAAGAAATTCTTTGTGGTGAATGAACCCTTGATAATTGCTATGTCGTTATTCAAAACATAGATGCTGAAAATTATTTATCTACTAGACTTAACGACTTAGACTTATAGCATGAGAGGCTTTGGCATATTAATTATGATAATCTTTCTAGATTAACTAGCCAACAACTAGTTCTTAGTATACCTGATAATTTCAAAAATCAAACATTTTTTTATGGTCCATGTTAAATAGGAAAGATGCACAAAGACCTTCATAAAAAAATCAAATATGTTTTAAAATCTCAACCTTTAGAACTACTACACAAGGACTTAATGGGACCATCCAGGACTACTAGCTTATGTGGAAACTCCTACATTCTTATCATTGTAGATAATTTTTCTAGATTTACTTGGGTTGCTTTTATAAAATAAAAATTGGACACTTTTCAAAAAAATTTAAAAATCATTTTAAGGATTGAAATGAAAAAGATATCCAAGTAATTAGGATTCGAAGTGACATGGGTTGAGAGTTTAAATATACTGGAGTCATAGAATATTGTACAGAAAATGGTTATAAATATGATTTTAGTGCACCCAAAAACCCTCAACAAAATGGGATAGCTGAAATAAATAGCCCAACCATACAAGAAATTTCTTGGGTCTAGCTTCATGTAAAAAATTTGTCAAAATATTTCTAGGTTGAGGCTACACAAATTGCATGTCATATAATCAATCTTGTGTATCCAAGGAAAAACTCTAAATAAAGTGCATAGGATATTTAGTATGATAAAAAATTAATTTGAAATATTTAAGGGTGTTGGTTAGTGAATGTTACATTTGTTAAGATAGAGAATATTTATGAAAATTTAACTCTAAAGGTGATAAGGCTATCTTTTTAGGTTATTCACAAAATAGTCATGCATATCGTATGCTTTATCTAAAAATAAAATCTATAATGAAATCTTTAAATGTTATTGTGAATGATAGTATTGCCCATTCGTATGGACAAAAGTAAAAATCCTATACCTGTTGGCCAATTTAAAAATAAAAATGATTCAAATTTAACTAAGCAGTTAATGGATAGTGATTCTAACTCTCTACCACCTTATGAACCAGATGTTCCTAATTGGGTTAAGGAAAATCACCCTAAGAAAAACATTATTGGAAATGTTAAATACCCCATAAGGACTAGATCTCAAACTATTTGTGCTTTATTCTCTTCTTATGTATCTTTAATTGAACCTAAACGTGTGAAAGAAGCTTTAACAGATGAAATTTAGTTATTATCTATGTAATATTAATTGGCACGATTTAAACTTCATGATATTTGATATTTAGTCCAACGGCCTACCCACACTAATATAATTAGAAAAAAAATAGATTTTTAAGAATAATTGTGATGAATCTAGAAATGTTTTAAGAAATAAGGCTAGATTAGTAGCACAAGGTTGTTCTCAAATAGATGGCATAGATGTCAATGAAACTTTTTCTCCTATTACTAGACTTGAATATGTTAGACTCTTACTTATTATTTCATGTCATTTAAAATTCATACACTATCAAATGGATGTAAAATATTTCTGAATGGAATCTTAAATGAGAAAATTTATGTTGAAAAACCTAAAGGCTTTTTATATAATTTCTTTCCAAATCATTTTTAGATCAAAGAAAGCAATTTGTGGTTTAAAATAGACCCCTTGTGCCCGTACGAGAGACTAACAAATTCCTTTATGGAAAATGGTTTTAATCATCATGGAGTTGACCTAATAATGTTCATTAAACATAACAAATATTGTTTACTAATTTCTCAATTTTACATTGATGATATCGTCTTTAGGTCCATTTTTAATACCCACCCCTTTTATCATGTACTCATTATCTTGATTTAATCGTATTATTCAGAATGTTATCTCATTGTGTTATATCTTTACGTTGCATGATTCTGCATGTCTATTTATTATTATTCCTCACCTTATTCTAGAGCATTTACAATTATTGGAATGTGGTTGGTTAGAAGTAACTTAAGTTGTAGAAAACTGTCACATAAATAGTAACCATCACGTTTTACGCATTTTGCGTGATTTTTGTAAGCCATTTAGTTGAGGTTAAAAATAGATGGAATATATTTCTGGGATGCTAAAAATCAATACAATAAAGTCATGGGGTCAAAACTCGAAAAAAAATATGTCAAAATAAAAGAGGGCCCGATCGATTAGCCCTCCAGCCACGATCGACCGTGCCTATAAGGTATGGGGAAAATCAAATTATTTACAAAAGCTTGTTTCCACTCCACTTTGTCCCTTATCTTCTTTCTCCCACAATTTCCACTTTACACCATGTGGTGACAATTATTATTCAACACAAACAGATAAGAGAAGCGCAATCACCAAGCAAAATAAAGGAGATAAAATGCCAGTCACACAATAAGAAATGTACGTGGTTCAGCAAGAATGCCTACGTCCATAGTGGTGCAGTCAGTATTATTTCTATATACTCCGGAGAGCGATTACAGAGAATATAGTGCGTGTCTAATGCCCCAGACTTAGGGTTCATTATATACACGTTTATTTTCAGGGAATGGGGGTGTTGGACTCCTCCGCGTTTTCCATCTTCTCCTGGAACACCTCTCAACGAGAACATGGGAGAAGACTTAGTCATAACCAAAATTAATTGTTAATAAATGAGGGGTTTGGACTTTGGGCCGCTTTAACTGGTCTACTCGTCCAGGCCCGTCATTCTAATTTCGGGTACCCATAATTGCCCCTAAGTTTGTTGGGCCATAATTTGGGCTCAATAAATTTAAATGATTTGTCGTAATGGCTCCTTTGTACATCGTGCAACTCTTCCCAAAGTTTGAGGACTGATTTAGGTGGCACTTGCTTCGTGTTTTGTGCACTATGATTAGTAACATTCAAAAGTTATCCCAAGAAGTTTTTTCACAATCACCGTTTCAAGCTCCTCAGTACTCTTCCATTTTTTGCGAGTTCTAGCGATTCACGTTCTCTTTTTTCGGTATTTATTATTTTCGCTTCCAATCTTCCTCGTCATTTGGGCCTGTAATTATTCATCGTTCAAGTCAAACTTCCATCTTGTAAGTCTCATGTGCTTTCTCTTTGAATTTAGGAAGTTTGGTAATAGATCAGTGTCTGAGTTTAGGAAGTTTTACAATATCCCAGAGTGGGTAGAGATTGAGTGCGCCTCTCCCCCTAGAAATGTTAGAGAGATAGAGGGTGCCCATTGGATTCATGTCTTGTTGCTTTCCCAAGGGGTGCTTACTTTTCCTCCCAATAATCTATTCTTGCACTTCTTTGGTTATTTCAACATTGTTCCTGCACAGTGTTCGCCCAATGTGTGGAAGATAATCAACGGTGTCCATAGAATAAATCAGCTCTATAGCACCAAATTAGGGTTCATCGAAGTCTGCTTTTGCTATTCTTTTTCTCGAACTAGTTCTAGTGTTCTCTATCTCAAAGCCAGGAATCCTGACAGGGTATTGGTAGTAAACCTACCTGATTCCCACAAGGACAATTGGCAAGATGCTTTTCTTGCTAGAAATTGGCAGTTTTCCCCCCAGACTGAGGGGTCGAGGTCCGATAGGTTCACTGTTCCCTTTTATGGGGAAGATTATATAGGTAGTCTTTGCTCCGTTCTTTTAATTTCTTTATTAATGTGTGATCTTTCTGACTCTTCCCTGTTTTTTCTTCAGCGAGGTCGAAGAACTTGGAACCTGCTCTCAACGAGGTTTATCTTTCTGAGTTGGTCAAAGCGTGGAATATCAGGGAGCCCCTAGCTGACGGCGAGCATCTCCGGTCTGCTGCTTTCTTGATTGAGTATAAGAACATTGGTTCTAGCTTTATAGCGAAGCCGGTAGATAGCATTCCTGAGTTTGATACCTCTGAAGAGATTGCTGCTGATCATATTCAGTTGGACGAGGAGGAGAGCAGTTCTGAGAGTGATATCGTAGGCGGTGTTTTGGCGAGGGGAGCTCCAGTGGTGATAGTTCTTCTGATTTAGAAGAGGCTTCTGAAGCCCAAGAACCTTCGAGCGCGTCTAGCAACTCAAGCGAGGAGATGGTTCCTCCAAGGAAAAATTTAATTCGGGACGACGATGATGATGATCATGTGCTCCTTGCTCATAGGTCGAAGAAGTAAAAGTCCAGCACTGGGGCTGTTGCTACTGGCTCTTGGTCTACTGATCTGGAGCAGGAGAGGAAGAGGAAAGAAGAAGAACAGATGAGAGAGAGAGAGAGAGAGAGAGAGAGAGAGAGAGAGAGGAAAAATAAAGAGGAAAGAAAAAAGATATAAGAGAATAAAAGGATGGAGGAGAAGAAGAAAATGGAGAGGGAGAAGGAGGAAGAGAGGAGAAAAATGGAATTGAGGACGAAGGCTGGGCAGGCCTTAGTCCCGGTATCTGCATTGCCCAAGGGGGCTTCAATTGCCATTTCTCCTCAATTGGCCCTTGTGCTCCTCGAGAGGGCAGTTCTTCCTGCAGATCGCCAAAGGGCGTTGGGGTCTGATCAATTCGCCCAGTAAGCTAGCCAGAGACTAGCATCGGTAAGACCTTCTCCTTTCTCTAATGCTTTAATAAATTTTAGCTGTTTCCTTTTCCTGATATCTTCTTTTATTTACAGTTTGTGACTGACTTTGCCGTGCTTTATCGCTCTCATGATGAACTGGTGAGCAGGAACAGCGAGCTGGAGCAGTAGAATGCTACCTTAAAAGTAAGGCGCACACAACTAGAGGCTGGTCTGAAGACTGTTGATGCTGCCCGAGCTTCTTCTGACCTGGCCCTCGCTAATTCCAACCGAGAGAGGGATAAGGTAATTAAAGATCTAAATGAGCTGAGGCGAGCCTATGACCTGGTCTGCTCGAGCAAGTTGGACGTTGTAGAGGAGAATAAGGTGATGACCGAGCAGCTGAAAGATAAAGAGTCCCAGGAAGCCACCATCAAGAAAGAATCATATAACTCCGGGTGGGCTGCTACATACAAAGACGCCGAGGTTCAGATAGGCAACATCAGCCGTCTGAACTTTAAAAAAGGCTGGAATAAAGCCCGCATAGTTGTTGGTGTCGATATTGCCTCTCCTTTATTCGACAATCATGACTCAGGTCCAAAGCTAATTATGGATGAAGTCCCTGCCCCAATTACTGAAGGAGTTGATCCTGCCTCCCAGACAAATCTTGTTGATGCTTCTCCTGCTCAGGCGACAGAGGTTATACCTGCTGAGGGAGGTGCTTCTACTGCGGCTGACAAGGGGAAGCATCCAGCATCTTCTGAGTAGCCAGAGGTTGCTAGCTAATTTTACCCTTAGGGTTGCTCTTGTATTTTCTTTGTTTGTAATTTTCCCTTTGACCCTTCTATGTATTTTGATCCTCTTCATATTAATAAAGTGAGAAGATTTTTCGTTCCCTTAGTGTACTGAATGATTCTGTCTTTCATTGCTATTTTATTGCCTGTAGTCGATTGATGTTGATGATTATATACCAGCAACTTCTTAATTGGGAAGAATGCTTGGACCTGATGTAAGCTCTGAAGTTTGTCATACCTTCGTGAGGATTTACAAATCACTACGATTGAGGAACAAGTGCTTCATAGAGCAGACTGAGCTCATCGTTAAACTGAAATACAGGCTCCAAGAGATGAAGGAAGTTGGTGCCTTAGTCCAAGAAGAGGCGAATACACTAAGAGCAAAGCTTTTAGATGCTTCTGAAATCAACCAGGTTGGGGAAATTCTTTAGCAAGAGAACGAGGCTTTGAGGAGAGAGGTCCAATGACTTAGGGAGCATGCACCGAGCATCGCGCCTGTAGTATTGTGAGTTTCTTCCTCGTCGTGAGCTAGAATTGGCCCGAGCGACGTTCCTATGGCGCTTCGAGGCTCTACCCCTCTAACCGTTTCGCGAGCTGGCAAGAACACCAGTAGTTCAGCTAGGGAAATGGAAGAGCTTCGTGGTGATGTCCATCGAGCGTATGTGATTGTTGTTGGGCTTCAAAGGGACGTCACCCGGCTGAGGCATTTGTTTAGGAGAGGTCCTCGGCAAGTATAGGCCAACAGTTATAACCAAGGTTGGCTAGATGCTCCGATAAGGCTAACAGAGTTTGAAGAGATCTCCTTTATCAGGGGATTGTTGAGTGCCCTGAAGGTGCTGCAAGTCCCAAGGAACTCGATGCTTTGGTACCGTCACGAGATTTCTCCTTCTACTCTACTGCCTAATCCCTTCCGGAGAATGATCAGTGGATCCCTATTGATTCCATCCCTCGGCAGCTATTGGAGTCGGATGCGAATGAAGTTGAGGAGGAGCTAGTTCCTCATCCTGACGACGATCGAAGAGCCCAAGTGGTTGATTATCTCATTCAGAGGCCTCACCCTCACTAAGATTTTGCCAGTAGTAACTCTGTGTATTATGTAATGGAGTGATGTAATGTTGATGTTTTGGGCGAGTCTCGCCGACTAAACATGTATTGTATTTGCTGTAAATGTGATGAATTAATATAAAATTTATGTTTTGGGCGAATTTGTCGACTAAACAAGTGTCTTATATTTTCCACATCTTTGCTCTTGAGCCTCTCTTGGCTGACTAGATTTGTACGTTTATATTATCAAGTAAGTGTCCCTCCAGTCCAGTATGCCAACGAGATACCATTCTATCCCACTTTACCTTTTAGGTTGTGTCATCACACTCCCTTAGGCCTAAATGTGGCAATTGGTGAGGACACACCTGGTGTTGGATGCTCTATCAGATCAGGGTTATATTCAACCAAACATTATTTGGTGACCAATTTAGACTTGGCCATATTGCCTAAGGATCTCATGTAGGGCTTTATATATTTCCAGGGGCAATGCTAAGAGGTCTTTCATTTTTCATAATGAAAACCTGAGGAGGGTTATTTCCTTGTTATAGTGTAATGATTAGTGTGCATGTTACATGGAAAACGTGTGTGGGTTATAAATTTTATACATTAGTTACTTGACACCTTAGACAATGCGAATTAGTTAACTAATACTCCGTATAATGCATCTGCCAAATAACTTTTATTAATGATAAGGAAATGAACTTCCAATTTCATAATTACAGATCAAAAAAAGAATCTAGAAATAGAATTTTTTAAGATTGGATGCATTCCATGCTCGGGGTATCTCTCTGCCTTCCGGCGTTTCTAAGTGATAGGCTCCCTGCAGATCATTTCTAGTTATCTTGAATAGTCCTTCTCAGTTTGGCCCTAGCTTGTCGTCTGACGATTTTGCTGCGCTGTCAAGGACTTTCCTTAGGATATAGTCCCCAACTCGGAATGCCCTTGGATTGACCTTCTTATTATAGTGCCTTGCGAGCTGTTGCTGATAGCTCGCTAGTTTTACTAGGGCCAGCTCACGGAGTTCGTCGGCTAAGTCAAGTTCAGCGAGCAATGTCGTATTATTACAGCCCTGGTAGATAAGGCTAGACCTCATTTTTGGCAAGCCTGCTTCTAATGGGATGACAGCTTCCATTACATATGTTAATGAGAAGGGGGTTTGCCTTGTCGCTCGTCGTGGAGTAGTACGGTAGGCCCATAGAATATGTGGTAGCTCATTTACCCATGCGCCTTTGGCTCGCTCTAATCGTTTCTTCAATCCGTCGATCACCATTTTTTTAGAAGCCTCAGCTTGGCCATTGCTCTAAGGACAGGCCACCGAGCTAAAATGGTGTCTGATTCCATGCTCTCCATAGAAATTCTAAAAGGAGCCGCTCTCGAACTGCGTTCCATTGTCAGTGATGATGGTTCTGGGGATGCCAAAATGGGTGATTATATTCCTCCATATGAATCTTATCATATCTGCATCTCGAATGTTTGCTAGGGGTTCTGCCTCGATCCATTTGGTGAAGTAGTCAGTTGCGACCAAAAGATACTTGCGATTGCCGATGGCGGTAGGTAGTGGTCCCACGATGTCTATTCCCCATGGGGCGAATGGCCATGGGCTGGACAGTGATTTTAGGCCACTAGCAGGTTGGTGGACCATAGGAGCATGAAGTTGGCATTTCAGGCACTTGCGAACATACACCGCAGAGTCCCTTTGCATATATGGCCACCAATAGCCTTCCTTCATTGCTCGGAAAGCCAGGGACCTTCCTCCACTATGGCTTCCACAGATTCCCTCGTAAAGCTCATGTAAAACTTGCTCGACATCCTTCGGGTGAACACATTGAAGGTAGGGATCAGAAAATGATCTCTTATATAGCTTGCCCTCAGGAGATAAGTGAAAGCGAGCGTCTTTGACTCTTATCTGGTGGGCAGTCTTCTTATCATTTGGAAGCATTCCATCCTTCAAATAGTCCCTTAAAGGATCCATCCAACTAGGTGATGATTCAATTTGGATCACGTGTTCGACGGTTAGTGGTTCATCGTCATGGTCAATGCTCGAATGAGCGAGGAAGTCGATGGGGATTGTTATTTTTAAATCGGAATCGATTTTCGAACTCAGGGCTGCCAGGGCATCGGCATGGCTATTCTGTCCTCTAGGAAACTGTTGGACACTGACTTCCTCAAAGCTAGCCATTAGCCTTTTTGCTAAGGCGAGGTAGGCTGCCATTATTTCATCTTTTGCATTGTAGTCTCCATTTATCTGATTGGAGACTAATTGAGAATCGCCAAACACCTGTAAATTATTTGCCCCCAAGGTGCGTGCCTTCTGGAGGCCGACTATTAAAGCTTCGTATTCTGCTTCGTTGTTGGAAGCTGCAAATCCAAGCCTGATTCCTTGTTTGAAGATTGTATCCTATGGAGTAATAAGGATAATGCCTATTCCTGCCCCCTTTGAGTTGGAGGCTCCATCGATAAATAATTTTCAGACTCCCTTTGTTGCGTGGTTTTCTCCTTGCATTACTGGTTGAGATTGGTCGAGGGTCTGTTCGCCTGTGAATTCGGCTATGAAATCAGTAAGGACCTGCCCCTTGATTGTGTTCCTTGGTTGAAATTGGATGTCAAATCGTCTGAGCTCGACTGACCATTTAAACAGTCTGCCCAATAAATCCTCCTTCCTCAGGATTGCTTTAAGGGGGTGTGATGTAAGGAAGATAATAGTGTGAGCTTCAAAGTAGTGCTTTAACTTCCTCGAGGCGACTACAAGTGCAAATGTGAGCTTTTCTAGTGGTAGGTACCGTTGCTCGGCCTCTAACAAGGTCTTACTTGCGTAATAAATGGGGTGCTGGATTCCTGCAATTTTGCACATCAATGCAGAACTGACAGTGTGGTTAGAAACGAAGAGTTATAAGTACAAGGAATCTGTTTCCCATGGTATGATGAGCAGTGGTGGGGAGCTAAGGTAAGCCTTGAGCTCATCCAATGCCCGCGAGTAATCTTGGTTCCATTTTACCGTTTTGTTTCCCTTTAGAAGCTAGAAGAAAGGCTTGCACTTCTCAGAGAACTTAGAGATAAAGCGGTTCAAGGCAGCGAGCATACCGGTGAGCTTCTGTATGTCCCGAATTGTTCGAGGAGGTTGTACCCTATTTATTGCAGCGATCTGGTCTGGGTTAGCCTCGATGCCTCTCTTACTGGCCAAGTACCCAAGAAATTTTCCTGACTGGACACCGAAAGAACACTTGCTTGTGTTAAGTTTCATTCGGTAATTCCTGAGGATATCAAAGGTTCTTGATAGGTCCGAGAGGTGGTTTTCTTTCTTCCTGCTTTTGACAAGCATATCGTCGATGTAGACTTCCATGGTGTCTCCCATTTGGTCCTTGAACATATTAGTGACCAGCCGTTGGTAGGTTGCCCCTGCGTTTTTGAGCCCGAAGGGCATGACCTTGTAACAGTACAATCCAATGGTGGTGATGAATGTTGTTTTGTCCTGGTCTGGAGCATATAAGGGGATCTGATGATACCCTGAGTATGCATCCAGAAAACTCATTCTCTCGTGAGCTGCTGTGGCGTCCACTAGTTGATCGATTTTTGGAAGAGGGAAGCTATCTTTAGGGCACGCCCTGTTAAGGTCAGTGAAGTCGATGCGGACTCTCCACTTCCCATTATTTTTTGGAACTACTACTGGGTTGGATAACCATTTGGGGAATTGGACCTCCCGTATGGATCCTGCATCCAGCAGTTTTTCAACTTCTTTTTCCACGGCTTTTGCCATCTCGGGTGTAGTTCGTCGTGCCTTCTGTGTGATTGGTTTGAAGGTGGGATCAACGTGCATCTGATGACAAACCATACTAGGATCAGTTCCTGGCAACTCGTATGGTTCCCATGCGAAGACGTCTACATTGGTCCTTAGCAGAATCGTCAATTCCTTCTTTTCCTGATCTGTGAGATAAGCTCCGATCAAGAAGATTCTGCTAACGTCGTTATCTCCAGCTGTGACTTCCTCCAGGTCCTCGATGACTCATTTAGAGGGGAGGATCCTGGTCTCCTCTACTCCGGGCCTTCCGTATTTTAATTGCTATTTCGAATGTATCAGACCTTTTTGTTCTTCAACTTTCTCGCTGGGCTTGTCGGCCTTCTTTTCTAGTCCTGGGCGGATGGCTGCTATGAAGCATCTTTTTACCATTGCTTGATCGCCATGGATCTCCATTACTCCTCGCTCGGTCACATACTTGAGCTTCTGATGGTAGGTCGAGGAGACTGCCTTCATTACGTGCATCCACCCTCTGCCGAGGATAGCCTGGTATGGCGAGTCAATGTCGACCACCAGAAACTCGATCATTTTGGAAATATTTCCTGCCCTTAATGGCAGCACGATCTTTCCCAAGGGCATAGTCACCTTTCCAGCGAAGCCAACCAAAGGGAAGGTAGCTTCCTTCAGGTCGGCGATGCTTAATTTCAATTTTCTGAACAGGTCGAGATACTTTATCTTGAACGAGCTTCCTTGGTCGACGAGCAACTTATCGACATCATAGTTCTCTATCCTGAGAGTAATGATTAAAGCATCATGATGTGGGGTTCTCACTCCCACCAGATCTTCATCTGTAAATACGATATGCTTACTATAGTCGACGTCATCTGCTCGCTGACACTTTCCTGGCTGTGTTTTCGCTAGATCGATCTGAAAAGCTTGCATCACCGCTGTAAGCTTTTTTACCTCCATTTGAGCTGAATTTCCCTGAATTTGCTTCACGTCAGATGCCCCATGAATTACTGTGAACTTATGGTCGGCATCGTCTTCAAGTACATTGTCGGGCCTTGCTTCTCTATGGCAGCAACTTTCTCTGCCTTCTTTTCAACGAATTCGTTCAGATTCCCGGACTGAGCCAGTTCTTCGAGGTGTGACTTAAGAGCCTGCAATGCTCGCTTTTATGTCCTCCTTCTTTGTGGAAAGCGCATCTCAGCACGTTGTTTCTCTTTGAGGGATGTCCTCCCATCTTTCTGACCCACTTAATAAATGGTTCGTCTTTAATTTTTGTGAGAATTTTATAAATTGGTTCTCTGAAGACAGTGTTGACCTCCTGAAATGCTTTTGCCACATCATTGTTTCTTCCGTTCTTGGAGCTATTCTTGCCCCCATTCTTCCCTCCTTTCTTCTAGTTCTCAATTTTGTCATTGCCTTTGGCAGTGAGCTTAGCTCGACCATTTTCCCCTGTGCTGAGGCGGGTCACATCCTCCACCTTGGCATACTTCTCGATGCGGGCCATCAGGTCGTCGATGGTTATGGCCTCTTTCTTGGTCAGGGATTGGTACAGAAGGGAAGAACTGGGTAGCCCAATTTTGAAAGAGGCTACTGCCACTTTCTCCGAACAGTCCTCGACCTCGTTGAATAACTCTCAGTACCTCTTAGCGTAGTCTCGGAGGGTCTCTTGAGGCGTCTTTTTCATTGTTAGCAAAGCATCCATCCTTTTGGGATGGGAGCTGCTAGTAATAAAGCGTGCCGTAAAGAGCTCGTCCAGGGACTTGAATCTTCTGATGGACCTATAGAGGAGCCTTTCAAACCATTTATGTGCCACATCATGCAGGCTAGAGGGAAAAATTCGGCACATCAGTGCGTCTCGATGGTTCCAGAGGATCATGGTCTGCTTGTACTGCCTGACATGATCAATGGGATCAGTCTTACCATCATAGATCTTGAACCTTGGAATAGAAAACTTCTTGGGGCCTTCCTCTTCTTCTATTTCTCTCGAGAAAGGTGATTTCATCTGAGTTTTGAGAGCTCGCCTAGCGAGTTCTCGGGTCGATCTGGTACCGCGATGCGGAGGGTGTTGGTCCATCTCCCTTCGGACCAGACTTCGTATGTTCTCGTTGCTGCGAGTTGGGTTTCTGTGATTGCGAGATAGTCGCAGTTGCTCGAGTAGGTCATCCTCTGACTCGTTTCCCTCAATTTTCTGGGACTCACGTCTAGGGCTCCTTACTCGGCTGCGAGACTTGCTCGCCTGAGGGATAGGAGTGTGGTATGGACGTCTCCTGGTGACATGATGGAGCTCTATCCCCATTCTTTCTAATATTCTCTTAAGGTGAGCATTCTCAGCTTCGTGTCTGCGAGAAGACTCCCTTTGCTCTTGGAGCCTCGCCTCATAAGCATCAATCAACCTGGATATCTGTGTGGACCTCGCTGGTCCTTGGCTTTCTTCTGAGGCTGGCCTTTCTAAGCGAGCCCTCTGATCTGAACGCCGAACTTCAGATCTAATCCTGCGAGGAGCAGGTGGTTCTTGGATATCCCCTTCCTGGGGAGCATTACTACTGTGACCAGACATTTCGAACTCTTTTCTTGGTGTGGGCTTTCTCAGGGAAG
The DNA here is from genome assembly GCA_949130495.1 of Sambucus nigra. Lineage (NCBI taxonomy): Eukaryota > Viridiplantae > Streptophyta > Magnoliopsida > Dipsacales > Adoxaceae > Sambucus > Sambucus nigra. Next base: position 162,451,674 of record OX422213.1, on the reverse strand, counting down.
ATAAACGTTTCCCATAGACGGCGCCAATTGTGGTGACAATTATTATTCAACACAAACAGATAAGAGAAGCGCAATCACCAAGAAAAATAAAGGAGATAAAATGTCAGTCACACAACAAGAAATGTACGTGGTTCAGCAAGAATGCCTACGTCCACGGTGGTGCAGTCGGTATTATTTCTATATGCTCCGGAGAGCGATTACAGAGAATATAGTGCGTGTCTTATGCCCCAGACTTAGGGTTTATTATATACACATTTATTTTCAGGGAGTGGGGGTGTTGGACTCCCCCACGCTTTACATCTTCTCCTGGAACACCTCTCAACGAGAACATGGGAGAAGACTTAGTCATAACCGAAATTAATTGTTAAGAAATGAGGGGTTTGGACTTTGGGCCGCTTTAACTGGGCTACTCGTCCAGGCCCGTCATTCTAATTCCGGGTACCCACTCACCTGATGATAGTTGGACACCTTAGGAAAGTTATGGGTAGTGGAAAATGTTTTTTGGGTGATGATTGAGGTGTGTGGTTATAAGAGAGAGAGGGGGAGAAGGGGTATCCTTGATTCATTAATTCTACATTAAATTTTCCCTCACTTCTTTCATCTTATACAAACTGCCTTATACCATTTTTACACTCCCAAACTCGTATCCCTCCTCCATAACCTACAAACAACCACCCAAACTCCATAATTGTGACACATTTACACCTCAAAACAACCATTTAACGGTTATAAATCTTAAACAGGTTTTGGCGTTTATATTTTGGAGCTAAACTTAGAGTTTTGGAGCTTTGCATGGAGCTATTCTTGGAGCAACTTTGGAATTCTATCTTATTGATTATCACCCTCCTATATTATCCAAGTAGGATTCTCCTTTTAAACTCTCTTTTTAAAGCTTTAAAATCATGTGTTGAAGTAAAAAAATTCATGCTAAAATGACGAAGTATTTTGCCTATTTTGCTTTGCTGAAAAATTATAATTCATGCTAGAAACTTGTCTTGAAATTGAAATAATTACATTTGATGTTGTTAAGTTTATAATGGATAAATATGGGATGAAATCTTGAGGAACTAATTATGATGAAAGATTACATAATTATGAGCATGTTTGGGGGATTTCTTAGGTAGAAATCTATAGAACTTGTGTAGAATGTTGCAGTTGTAAAAAGTGTATGTGATAAAGATTTAAACCAACGCGCGAATTCCAACCACAAACTTATTTAATTAGAGTTAACTTTTTAAATTAAATTAATTCAGCCCTTAATCAAATATCTACGTGTATGTGTGTGTCAAACCAACAAACACAAATATGCTAACTCACAGATTTCAGGAAAAATCCCCGAAGGGCAAAACCTTTTATTTCACTATAGCTAAATCGCAATTTACAATTATAATGAAATCTACAATAAAATTACCTCAGCAACCCTACATAAACCCTCAGTCTATTGTCAGCAATGGTTCACACGCAACAACACTACACAAACCGCAATCCAGTCTTTAGCAAAGAAACACTCTCAAGCGTTCCTCAATAACACGCAGCTATATAATGGAGGTATCCTCTCCACAAATGTTTGAACACTAAAAAGGTGTGTTCTTAAACTCCAAGATAATTCACATTAACAATTGGGATTTTTTTAATTGAAAAAACAAGGGTTTAAAGCCCTAAATAACGAAGCCAAAAGTGTTCTGGCAATTTGCACTGTTCACAGAATGAACAGTGAAAAGACTTCTTGAGAAAAATGACTCGTTTAACGCGTTATTTATAAAAACATTAAGGCAGCAGGTCACTCGAATGAAATCGAATCTCGCTCGAACGGAGACACGGGTCGCTCGAACGAGCTTCGTGTGATATGGTATGTCGTTAGAATGACGGGGGTTGTCGCTCGAACGAACCTTTTAAAAAAATATTTTTCTTTTTCTTTTACCAGAAAATGTAGCTCGTTAAAACTTCAAAAATTAATTTGGATGAAAAAATTTCAAATTCCACTCCAACACTTAGAAATTTTTTTATGAAAAAGATCCCAATATTCTACGTGAAATGCTAAGGATTAAAAACATGACATTTACCAAATTCATCTTGCGGAGGCTTGATTGTTGAAGAAACTTGATATTCAGATCCGTCTTTTTGCATTTGTGATCTTGAACATTCTTCGACAATTTTAGCGGTATACGACATACTAATTGATAACGGACATTTATAAATTCATATCCTTATAAATCTCCCCCTATGTCTATGTCGGTACAAAATAAAAACATTTGAATTATCAAAACATAAAATGTATATACAAATCTAATACCCTCATGAATCCACATAAAATGCCTATACAAACCTAATACCCTCATGAACCCAAAAATGAAAAGGTACTAAAAACGTAGGTCTCAAAACTTTTCTTCAAAGTCTTCAACATCAAATCTTCAAAACTTCAAACTTCTCTCATTACGGTGTGTAATTTATGATCTTCCATTGTTGTACCTACACATGAGATAAAGAAAATACCTCGTGACACATCGAGTTTGAAATGATATAAAAATTCATTAATCATCATAATCAAGTCTCCCCCATAATGCAAAAAAATTCCCCATAATTCGTTCTCCCCCTTTTCATTTGACCAAAATAGAAATGGAAACGAAGAAACAAATCAAGCATGGAGTTATCACGACAATCAAACATATTTCACAAACTATTTTTTATTGTTCAATTTTTTTCAAAAAATATATAAATCACACCATGAACTTACACTAAGACAACCAAATAATGGATACAGAATGAATGTGTGTGAACATATTCAATAGGCAAATCAACGCAATCAAACATAACGTATGTGCACGATGTATACATGTACTTCTATCGAATGAATCTCAAAATCGCCCTTAGGTGTTAAATAAAGTTGAATTTAAATAACATCGACTCAATCCATCAACACATCAAAGTCAAAAGTGATTCCCACACTAATAACGTCTAAAACTATGAATGCTTTTTCAAGACCCTGTCAGGACGTGCAAACCCGTTTTTCATTTCTTTCCATCCAAAACTCCCTCATAAATAATAATCATTATATTTTTATATTGAGGTGGACCATTTTTGGCATATTTATCTTTTTATTGCCTTTAAAATATTTCGGGCTCTTTTAAAAATGGTGGCTTTCACGATGGGTTAATTTTGAACTCTGGCAACCTTTTTCTGTGATTCACTCATTATATTTTATTGTAGTTAAATTCCTCATGGTAAACGATTTTTACATGCACTACTTCCATTGTCAAGTCTTATCGCATATGGTTCGTTTTAAAGACATAATTGAGATGACAACACTCCCACCAATATGTGATAAACAAGTATAATAATCAAACAAATCCGTGCATGTGCGCATTAAAGGAACTTATGAGTCAAACATGCAGGTAGTAACACTAAATTACATCTCAATGACTCCAAACATTGTAAAGCGCAAAAATGAAATGATCAAAACAATATCAAATCATCACGTGGATATGGAATGAAATTGTGACTTGGTCATCCTAAACGTCCATTCAAATACGGTGCAAAACAAAATACAAAACTCTTTTGGACTTTTTCAAAAAATTTATCAAAATAAAATCTTTTTGTATTTTTCAAAAAAATTCAAAAATAAAAACTAATACAAAAGGTACACAAGTCATAACACTAGCAAGAATATAACACGAAGCACAACTAGTGTATGACAAACATGCAAATAGAATCATCTATATGATATAGCAAGAGAAGAATCATGTGCAAGAAACCCATAATCAACTAGTCTAACATCTAGTGCCTCTAAAAGTGATTTTCTAACCCAAATAGGTGTTCAACGACGCATGGAGGTTTTAGGAACCAAGGGAACACTAGACTTCAACTTCCTAGGACTTCTTCGAAGATTGAAATAAAAATGCCTAAGATGACCTTTCCTACCACAATGTGAACATGTGTAAACGGGCAGAACGACACCTATGGATTGACCTTTTCTAACGTCCTTGGAATTTATTAACCCTCTAAAATAAATAATTATCTTGGCTTTTACACTTGAAACATGAGAACGCGATGAGCCACTACCATTGCTACTAACACTACTCGAGCCTGTCAAATCATTTTTTATATCCAAAATTTTTTACTCAAGCAAAGAATTAGACTCTTCTAATTTTAGGGACTCCTTCTATAAATTTTCAATAACTCCTAGAAAGTTAACATGTTCATTCTTAAAATAGGCACACTTTTCCCTAGGAGTCTCCTCACGTGCCACAAACTCATCGAGTAAAATATTTTTTTCCACTTTGGCACAAACACAAATCCTATCATTTTTAAAGTCCTCCAATTCTTTTTCTAAAAATAAGACTTTATCATCAATCTCCTTTTTGGACAATTTTAACGCATTAAAGTCATGGTCCAAAGAAAAAAAATTCTCATGATAAAAATCTCTTTGAATTTGAACCGTTTGCAAAAGAGCCATATGTAACACCCCGCTTAATTAAATACCGGGTGATCAGTCCTTTATTAAATTAAAAACCAGGTGAACGATTGGTTCACTCTCAGCATCACTGTCGCAAAATAATATTTCCAATTTGAACACCCTAAATAATTAAGCTAAGTGTCAAAACCATTTAAAACCTCATTTTTCCTTTATTAAGTACCAATATAAACCATTTTAATACCCAACAGTTAAGAATTTCATAAATACTAAGAATGGAATTTAACACACAATAATTAAACCATCTGTATAATCCCAACCAAGTATAAGAACCATAAATGAAATCATTCTGACAAGAGTTAACTCCCAAGGAGTACCGAATGCTGGAAATATCCTAAATCTCTGACAAATCCAACTCTAATAGGAAATCGGGCGACACATGCCCTAACTATGAAGATCTAAAGTAGGAACTGATTCAATGACGAAGTCGTCTAAAGCAAGGACTTGCAACTCCCACATAAGCTGCAACACGTCCAATCCAAAGAACCTAAGCATGACGCCCCTGTGGCTGGGCACCTGTAATACATACATATATATACAAGAGAGAAAGAAATGACAGAAAACGGGTCAGAGCCCGAGTGTAAAATAGTTTTAAAAATAGTTTAGCAAGTATTTAAAATGCTTACCGGCTAATATCACAACCATGTTAGTATGCGACACTCTCTTGAGAATCTTCACCTCTCATCTAGTGTGCACTCCTACCGTACCTCTAGGACATCCTAGTTATAGTTCCCACGCTAACTAGATTATTCACATGTATCCATTCTTTATAGCCCAAATTATTCCCACGTATTAACCTTATAATACATATAATGATGTTATAAACATATATATATCCATTTAGATTCAACATGGATAAGTCCCTTATTAATTCAATTCAACTAAGTGTTTTCATACATAACTATCTTACATTTCTACTTTAACCACATAGTAAATATCATCACATGCATATATATATACTCACTATATTATATATATATTATACTTCACCCCGATACACAGCTGCGGTGCTGCATTACTCTGCTATCTTGTCCCAATACATCACGTCATTGTATAGGGGACTATAGGTTCGGTAAAGATTCCTCGAACCACAAATATCAACACAAAAATTAGAGGCGAACATAGTTCTCATACCCACGGGTCACGCACATACCTACGTTCCCATAGTCAGCGGACTTATCAACTCACCGATAAGTCTTTCATAGTCCTATGCTCTCGAGCGACAAATCAAAAATCCTATGGATTCATCAGGATATGACTGCCCTCACGCGCAAACCTCCCATCGATAGCAAGTAAGCTAGGTATGTCATACACAGATACATAATATATGCACATTCACAAAGTCATACATATAAATATTCATATGTTCCAAATTAGGTTCGCCCAAGACCCATAATTGTTATTATCCATTCTCAACACAAATTTTACTCAATTATTTCTCATAACGGTTTCATCTCTTTTATTCTAATTTATTATTTACTTAGTTCTTGCTTCTCATCTCTAGAAGTATTCTTTCTCACTAAGTATAAATATCAGTAGGTATACCCTCACTTACCTTGTAGTTTAAATCTTTCACGAGTCTCAATCTTTTAGTAAACGTACGCACAATTCCCGATGTATAAATAACTCCCCGTTAACCCAAAATTTCATCTCATATTAATTTCACTCAACGGAGTCTACTTAGACCCTATTGGTCATCTTCATAACTCATTATGCCCTATCAATTATAATCAAGGGTTCCTAAGCATTTTAACCGGACTAAACAAAAAGGGTAAAAATATGCAGTTTTCCAGGAGGGGTCGATCGATCAAGGAAAGGGGTCGATCGATCGATGTTCTTGAGTCGATCGATCGATCAAGCAGTTCTTGCCCAGTTTTCTGCAATATTCAACCGACGGGTTCAACCGTTTTAACCCCTCTAAACCTCTATAATTTCATCTCAAACTCCCATCAAAGTAATCCAAGTGTATAAGCAATGTACATAAACAAGTTCTAACGTAACGACATCAATAAATCCTCAACGAATCAATCAAAAAGGGGTTTAATCTCAAATCTCTTTATAAAACCAAATTTTGCATGAATAATCACCACCCTCTATTTTAATCAAAATTTTCTTCCCAAATATCATAATAAATTCATGGGTAATCCTCTACATACGATCAAGATTTTAGTCTACATGGGTTCTCCCTACAACACATATAAATTCTCTTCCAAAATATATAGTTTTTCCATTAAAACATATGATTTTCATTCCTAGACTAACATGGAAGGTATATTAACTAGGAATTTAGCAAGATAGATACTTGCCTCGGATTCAAGGGTCTGATTTGTTGATGGAAAATATATGGTTGCGTTCCTCATCGTGCGATCTACGTTTTGGTGGTGGTGGCGATGCAATCGAGTGAGTTCTAGGCCTTGGATTGCTTGGAAAACTCTTCACCTTCTTCTCTAATCTCTTCACCTTCTTATTAATCACTTCACCTTCTTGTCTAATGGTTGGCTTAGGCTTTGTTTTTGTTAACCCCAAGAGACAACTCTAAATGGCTAATAAATACTAAAAAAAATCGTGGGTTTAATTACCCAAAAATACCAAATGTCTAAAATATCCTCCTGGGGTGTCAATTAGGCCTAAAAATTCCCCGAGACCCAAACTAAACTCCCGGGTACACTTTTCTAACTATCTCGACCCTTCCGGACACTTTGGCGTACTCAAAACGACTATACGGATGACTTATAATTTATTCACTTTAATAATAATAATTTAGTTCTGACACGACACAGGCGCGTCCCGAATTAAATTTTCATAATTGCCATTTTATTCACTCGTGACAATTTTAATAAAATCAAGCTCATATATTACTCTTCTCATCCAGTAATATTCAACAAATTCCCAATAATTACTAACTCTCGTCACCCTAGTAAATATTTAAAATAAAATACCGGATTAATATTAAATTAATATCTCAATTAAATTTAATAAATCCCCAATTTTAAAAGCCATAAAAATACGGGGTATTACACCATAGCGAATTTAAAACGACAATTTTCTTTTTTCAAAAAATCAATTCTTTTGTCAAACGTCAAATTCAAACTATTTAAATCATCAAAATTTCGACTCGTATCATCAAGAGGGGGAATCCGATTACATAAGTGCTCCATCGAAAAAATTGTGATTTTTCACAAAAACATATTTTTTTTTTAAATCAATATCACACAATTTTGCGAAAAATAGGAACACACAATAAATTAGTGTAACCTGCTCTGATACTAATTTGTAAGAAGTGTGTGTGATAAAGATTTAAATAAATACGCAAATTCCAACCACAAACTTATTTAATTAGAGTCAACTTTTTGAATCAAATTAATTCAGCCCTTAATCAAATATCTACGTGTGTGCGTGTGTCAAACCAACAAACACAAATATGTTAACTCAGAGATTTCAAAAAAAATTCCCAAAGGGCAAAACCTTTTATTTCACTATAACTAAATTACAATTTAAAATTACAATGAAATTTGCAATAAGATTACCTTAGAAACACTATATAGACCCTCAGTTTAGAGTCAGTAATGGTTCACACGCAGCGATACCACATGAATCGCAGTCCAGTCTTTAGCAGAGAAACACCCTCGAGCGCTCCTCAATGACACGCAGCCATATGATGTAGATATTCCCTCCACAAATGTTTGAACACTAGTAAAGTTTGTTCTTAAACTCCAAAAGAATTCACATGAACAATTGGAATTTTGTAAATTGAAAAACCAAGGGTTTAAAACCCTAAATAAAGAAGCCAAAAGTGTTCTGACGATTTGCACTGTTGTAGAATTAAAAACGAAAAGATTTGTTGAGAAAAATTCCTCATTTAACGCGCTATTTATAAAAACATTAAAGAGGCAGGTCGCTTGAACGAAATCGGATCTCGCTCGAACGGTGATATGCGTCGCTTAAACGAGCTTCGCACGAGATGGCGTGTCGTTTGAACGACAGGGGCTGTCGCTTGAACAAACCTTTTAAAAAAATATTTTTCTTTTTCTTTTCCCAAAAAATGCAGCGCCTTAAAACTTCAAAAAAAAATTGACGAAAAACTTTCAAACTCCGCTCCAACACTTAGAAGATTTTTGATGAAAAAAATCCCAATATTCTAAGTGAAATGTTAAGGATTAAAAACATGACCTTTACCAAATTCATCTTGCGGAGTCTTGATTATTGAAGAAACTTGATATTCGGATCCGTCTTTTTGCTTATGTGATCTTGAACATTCTTCGACGATTGTAGCGGTATACGACGAACGTTTATAAAATCATGCCAATACAGTAGTATTCAATGGGCTTACTAATTAAGATGTTTAAAGATGAAATATATTGTTTTCAACAAGTTTTAAGAAAAATGGAAATTTCAGTCCCCCTTTTATAAATTTCAAAAATGGTAATTAAAGGCTTAAAATGGGTATTCTAGTCATTTAAATGAAAATAAAGTCTTTTTATGAAATCTAGAATTTATTACAAAAGTAATATTGGAAATAATCAGAAATATACTTTGAGAAGTCATAAATTGATTTTTGGTGAAATTATTATGTTTAAACCCATTTAAAATGATAATATTTATGTAAAACAAATAGTAGTGCTATTGTCGTAAATACTGTGAATAGTATGTAGTCAAGAAAATATTTGGGAATTAAATGTATTAATTGGGTTTGATAAAAGGATATTAATGATACATTTTTTCTAAATAAAAATAATGAGTTTCACAAAAATGATATTCGAAGGCGGTGTTACATTTATGGCCTCCTCCGCAGGGTTAATTAAAGAATTAATGATGTAATAAACTAACCAAGTGTGACAGAAAGTTAAAATGAAAGAATGATAAACTTGAAAAATTATGAGAATGATGGAATATGAGAAATGTGATATATGTGAAATATGTGGAAAATGTAATATGGATACTTGGATGATACCAAGAATTAAGTAGAGAATGACGTCCCTTGTGTTGAAAGGACCCAAAGCACTGTATAATTTTTAGCATATGGCGAATGAAGACTGGTGGTGTAGAGCCCATGAAGTCCATATGTTTGGGCTAGACTCCATGGCAAAGATTGATAAATCTTGAGATAAGAAAATAAGGATGAGAATATTCAGAAATAAAAGCACTAAGTCGTGAGAAACTATTAAGGACTAAAGGTTAATTAAATAAGCCTCTGGAACGAGACATAGAATGACTTAAGTGTGAGTTTGGGCATTTAGCCCAGGTGCATTGCATGTATTTTCATTCATTACACAATTGAATAAATTATTTTCATGGAAAATTAAAAGATACGGTATATGTATAGTATTTTAGTACAAAATTATTACTTAGTATCTCCCATCCTACTGGGCATTCCGCTCATATCCTATTTTCCAAAACCCACAGGTACATCAGGTAAGGATGCTAAGGCATGAATCAGTAAGCTTCCCGAGTGTTTCGGTAGGTGATAGAGCCCTGATGCCGCTTATTCTTTAGCGGCGATATTTAATATTTAATATGTATCATTTTTACTGTTTAAATTTGGACTTTGGACTTGGAACTTCGATTTGTAATAATACAGGGCATTATTCTATTAATTATGGGTGAATGATGTAATAAATGGTTTTTATGCAAAATGTTTAAATATGTCTTTGCACAATTTGAGGGACTTTAATCATAGGAAAATAATCGGGCAATAAATGGTTTTTCCTTAATAATAGCAATTTTTAATAAATATTTTTCTTAAATGAATTAAATTAATTTCCCCCTCCCCCTTGACACTTGAATCTGGATGCGAGTTAAATCCGAAATTTGCTCTAAATCCGTTTCGGGGCATCACACCACTTCTCCCTTGAAAGTTGATAAATTTGTTAATATAATGAAATTTGAGTTTCAAATGTCTATGATGGGAGAACTCCAATTTTTCTAAGGTCTTCAAATAACTCAATAACCTGATCATATTTTTATTTGTCAATCTATATATGTTACTAATTTGATCAAATATTTTGGTTTAAATACTACTAAATCTTCTAGAACCTATAAATTCTTCTGTTAAATTATGTCATTTTGTATCATAGTATGATAGACAACTTACTTTACTCAATTGCGAGTAGACTCGATATAATAAATAGTGTTACTAGATACCAATCTAATCCTAAAGAATCTCACTTACATGCTGTAAAATGTATCATTAAATGCATAAGTGGAACTGTAAACTAGGTATAATGTACGCTTTTGACACAAACTCTAAATAGTTGGGTAGACTCTCGCTGATTGGGATGGTTGTGCCGATAATAGTAAAAGCACCTCTGATGGTTGTTTATATTTAGAATACAACCTAGTCTCCTGGTCATCTAAAAAGCAAAATTACTTCTTGCTTGCATCAGCAGAAGTCGAATACATTATTGTTGGCAGTTGTTATACTCAACTTTTATAGATGAAACAAATGTTAAATGAAACATCTACTTTAATCCTATGTGATAATCAAAGTGCCATTAGTACCGTCAAAAATTATATTTTTCATTCTCGAACAAAACATATCAAAATGAGAGAATATTTTATTAGAGAAATAATTGAGAAAAAGCAAATTAAAATTGAATATCTTAACACTACAAATCAATTAGCGGACCTTTTCACAAAATCATTAGATAATCAACATTTTGAAATTATTAGAATGCATATTGGTGTTTTTTCTTTCCTATTTAATGTGTTAGGATTGTTTTTTATTACCTCTTCAATCATAAAATCATTTTGTGCTAACATCTTCGTAAGGTCTTATCTTTGTCCCTTTATGAGATATAAGGGGAGAAAGTAAGACTCCTAGTTTTAGTATTAGAGAATGTGAGAATACTAGTTTTGTGGGAAAGACTCCTAAGTTCTAGTTTATTCTCTATGTCGAGTCTTTTAGGACATAAGCGGTTAGTTTAGTTATGTACTCTTCTTTTTAAGACATATATGTTTAGTTGACTTATATAATCGGTAATATAGGTATAGTTTGAGTTATGTATTTGTGTGTGAGAGACTTATCTTTTTGAGTCTCAATTTGGTTTCTCTCAAAATTGGCCAAAGGGGGAGATTAAAAGTACCTTTCTTATCCCTCGATTTTTGTTGGCTCAATTTTGTAACAACAGTCCAATACATATATTCATTACACACACTAAATATAATCCTAAAAGATTTTTACAGAATTTTAAAAATTAATTTTCTATATTATAAAACATTGAATTAAATTTTTGTAATATATATCCTATTTTATTATTTATACATTTTTATAAGTATTTTATTATTAAATATTTTCATAGTCTAATTTTCTTGGTTTTATGAATTTCCAATATTTTAAAAGTAATTTTCATGTTATTTATGTACTTTATTTAATGTCGTTTTGTTTATTTAAATAAACAAAATCAAAAATATTTTTGTTTCTTAATTTAAAATATCATAAATCCAAACAATAGAGTTTTGGCTGATCACAAACGTTTTTGTTGGAGATCCGTGGTTAGAGGTTTAGACCAATCATGGTTGAGGGTGTTGCCCATGCATGAGCTATGTGTTTTGTCTGCTTGACTACAGACTTGTCTTGTTTAAATGAATATATTGCCCTTTTTTGTAAACTAGTATTTTACACATGTTCCCCTGTCGTGTGGGCTTTTGTGAATTGCATTTTGTACCCTTAGATGCCCTTGGCTGATTACTGGTTTGTCCTTACTGTTTGGGTAATTGCAATCCAACTGGAGCCATTCCACCATCTCAATAAATACAGAGCTCGGGCTATTATTTTTTAAGAGATAATTTTTTTTCGAAACCTAAGCTAAGCTCTACCGAAGTTTCTTCTCGACTTTCTCTCTCTAAATGTTTCAATGCCTTACCTACTTTGAGAGAGTTTTCAAAACACGTTTTATCCTATACATTTAGCATACATATTTTGTGAGGTTGGGTGTGTTTTGCTATTGATGATTTTGGAGTTTAGAACTTTTTGGTTGATGTGTTGAGGCATTAGGAGTTCATTGGTTTGCTTTGACACTTGTTTTATTTCGAACTCATGCTTTTCTTCTGAGATCTTTATGGGTATATTTTTTAAACCTTTTATACATACATGCAAAATCATATATTTTGTTTGTCTGTGATTTTGGTGTTTTGAATGACTTACTATTTTAAAATGTTTTTACAAATCCTAGTTCGAAAAAGATATTTTCTCATGTTGATCTAATAACAAAAAGAGTGTGTGTGTGTGTGTGTGTGTGTGTGTGTGTGTGTGTGTGTGTGTGTGTGTGTGTGTGTATATATATATAGAGAGAGAGAGAGAGGTTCCTATGCATACTAAGTTTGAACATTATTTTTTTATAAATAGCAAAAATATATTTTTGAGTAAATTTTCTTGTGATATTTAAACATTTCAAGAGACCTATGTAAAAAAATCAGCTCAAAAAAACGTTTTTTGCTATTTAAAAAAAATGGTCAAACTTTTACTGCTTTTAAAGCACTTCAAAAGTTGCGAAAGTTTGACCTATTTTTTTAAAATTAGCAAAAAAAGTTTTTTTGAGCTGATTTTTTTTATATGGGTCCCTTGAAATGTTTAAATATCACATACAAATTCAACTCAAAAATATTTTTTTATATTTTAAAAAAATAAGTGTGCGCCGGCACGTGTGCACAGGAGCCTGCAGAGAGAGAGAGAGACACTTTGTGTAATTAGATCTTGTTTCAAACTAAATTTATTGTATTAATGTCGTATATACTCTAAATATGATTTAGTTATGATTTATTTGTGTGGATCTTTTGAGGTTTCTTCAAATATCGAGATCTTACTTTCCTCATACAAACTTATTTTCCCAAGGTTGAAATATCAATTCATAAAGCAAGACTTTTATGTTCTTGGATTTAAAATTAATTTCTCAAGCTTCATTGAAATTCAAGCTTATTAAAACTTATTCTTGTTACCTCTTCACTGAATACTCTGGCTTTGAGTGCGAAGTTGGGTTTGTACTTCTTGGCTACTATTTTTTTTTTGTCTAGTTCAGTAGTTTGTGGGATTGTTTAGTGCTTACCTCGGAATACTAGGTGTATTTGTAGTAATAGTTCATTTACATATTGTAAATTATAATTTCTATCAAAATTATTATTATAGTGGACTTGTGGTGTGTGTGATCTTAGAACTAAAAGACCTGAGGTTTACCAGTTCGTTGGGTTCCTCGTTAATAGATATTGTCTTTCATCTCTTTTCTCCTTATCTTATTACGTCTCAACTTTTATTTATTGAAATTTGAACCTCACACCAACCCAAACTGTGTGTATGTGTGTGTGTATTCAACCATTGAATTTTAAAGGGTTTTTACCAAAGAGTTAAAAGAGATTTTAATCTTAACACTTTTGTGTCCATATATTACTTTCAGTTATATACCTCTGAGTATCTTCTGGTGTACTCATTGAGTGTCTCTTGAATCTTTATTTTCATGGTAAGAAGCGATTACATCTTCTTTTGATGGGTATTACTTGTGATAACTTGTCCATAAAGGCCTCGGCGAGTTATTTAAAGCACATGATGGACCTATGGGGTAATGTTTTGAACCATTTCTGAGTGATATCTTCAAGACTGGAGGGAAATATTTGGCACATCAAACCCTTATTTGTGTTCCATAATGTCATCGCCTGACGATACTGTCCAACATGTTCGATGGGATCCATCTTCTCATCATAGATTTTGAATATTGGAGAAGTGAAATGCGAAGGAGGTTCAAACTCCTCGATGACCCGGTTGAAGGTTGATTTTATCTTGCTGAATAGGGCTCTTTAGTCGTATGTTCCCCCTGATGAGAAGGGTGCCTATCCACCTCTATTCTGATGAAATCAAAAATCTCTCTTTCCCTGTCGATCTTTAGAGAGGAGTCTCCTTCCCTGTGAATTTTCGTAAGGAGAATCTTCTTTGAGTCTCGGGGAAATCTTCCCTCTGCTGTAAGCTCTGCTCATATGAGGACTAGAAGTTTACGACTTATGGGCACGCTTACATTTTTCTTTCGGGTCCTCTCTCTTCATCTTATTTAGGCGTAGTTAGAGTGTAGCATTCGGTTCCTGTTGATATTTATTTGCAGTATTTTCTTCTATAAGTCGTCTATCATAATTCTCTATGTGCCTTGAGATCTAGTTACATCATTAGGGATCATCGTTCTCGGTTAACCTCTCCTCTGGAGGATGATAGCGTGCAACAGGAGATTAGTAATAGTCTCCAATCTTTTACCTAACCCTCTGGGATAGAGGGGATGGTTGACAGACCTCCTAGTCATCATGAATGTCATAGTCCATATGGTAACACTCCTAGTAATCGAGATTTTGGTGATCATGGTTGAGTGAGTGAGACATATCAAAAAATTAGCTATCGTCAAAGAACTTAGATCGTTCCCACAAATGGCCCAAATTATAGTTGGTAATTTCCTACGGGTGATGATATTCAATGCCCATAAGCCAAGCAACAATAATAATGACAATAAATAATGAGATCACACACACAACACAAGATGTACGTGGTTCGACAACGTGCATACATCCATGGAGTTTGAGGGTTTATTCTTTATTTCTCAAGAACTTGGCTCGACAAAGTTATAGTGCTACTCGATGTTACAATAATACATGCTCCTCTCATATGGGGAGGGTTTACATTTATAAGGTAGCTTAGGAGAGCTCTAAGACCCGTTAATAGTTATCTCTAAGATTTTAGACTTATCCTTTATCAAAATCGACCATTATATGTGATTGAGCTAAAGGATTATAATCATACTTGGAGTCTTCATTAATTATAGGTACACGTGGCCTGAGTGAATGTGGTCGATCATGTTCCAGCGTGGTTATTGACCCCACAATATATATGGAATCATGGATTTAGGATAATTATATTATTATAAATATAATGATCCGAAGCATGTAGCTTATGCATATTTAATATATCTTTCTTATCATCTTATCTATTGATTTCAATGTATTTCTTACTACGATAATATTATTTTTTGGTTTTCTATTATATAAACTTTAGTAAGTGGCCGAAGAAGATGGTAGTAGACCCCTCCAAGCGGAATAACGCACAAAGGTGCGCCTTTCACAAGGAGGGCGTCCACAAAACTGAGCATTATCAATCCCTCGAGTCTCATCTAGATAACCTGGCCCAAGTCGATCATCTTAATAAGTTCGTGGAAAAGAAGGCAGAGAAGGTAGCAGCGAATGGCGAGCAAAGGCCCGATAATGTCCTCGAGAAGGTAGCAACGATTTCGTGGTGATACATGGGGCGTCAGACCTCAAGAAAATTCAAGAAAATGCAACTCGGGTGGAACTAAAGAAACTTACTGCAGTCATGCAGGCATTTCAGATTAATCCAGCCAAAACTCCTGTGGGGAAGCGTCAACGACCGAAGGAAGTCGATTATATAAGCACATCGTGTTTACTGATAAAGACTTAATTGTGGTGAGAACCCCTCATAATGATGCGATGTCATCACACTCAGGATAGACAAGTGGGGCGTCGATAGGTTGCTCGTCAATCAAGATAGCTCATTCAAAGTGATGTACCTAGAGTTGTTCAGAAAGATAAAAGTAAGCGTAGCCGACCTCAAAGAAGCCAGAGTTTCGTTGGTCGGCTTTGCTGGAAAGATTATAGTTCCTTTGGGAAAGATTATCTTACCGGTCAGGGAAGGAAGCATTTTAAAAATGATCAAGTTTTTAGTAATTGACATTTAATCTCCGTACCACACCATCCTCTATAGGGGGTGACTCTATGCAATGAAGGTCGTACCATCAACGTACCATCAAAAGCTAAAGTGTATAACAGATCAGGGGTGGTCGAGATACATGGAGACCAAGCTATGGCCAGGAAATGTTTCATTGCGTCCATTAGCCCCAAGAAAGAAAGGAAAACTAATGAATCAAAAAGCAAGGAAGAATCCCACAAATGATTGATACCCTTCAAATAGCAGCTAAGGTATAATCGACCAGAAGTGGAGGAGACCAGGCTCCATCCCTCCAAAAGGGTCATTGAAGACCTGAAAGAATTCACTGTTTGAAATCGCTTGGCAGAGAAAAAGCTTTGAATTGGTACGTCCTTGACCAACTTCGAGAAGAAAGAATTAGTCACCCTCCTCCGAAGAAATTTGGATGTTTTTGCATGAGAACCCTATAAGCTTCCTGGGATCGATCCCACCATCGCTTGTCATCGATTGCATGTTGACCCATCCTTCAAGCCAGTTACACAAAAGGCTCGCCGAACAGCCTCAAAAAAACTTGAAGCAGTAGAGAAAGAGGTCGGTAAGATCCTGGATGCAGGTTCTATACGGGAGCTTCAGTTACCTAAATAGTTATCTAACCCGATAGTAGTTCCTAAGAGCAATGGAAAATGGAGAGTTTGTATCGACTTCACCGACCTCAATAGGGCCTATCCCAAACACAGTTTTCCTCTTCCGAAGATTGATCAACTGGTCGACGCTACAGCGGCTCATGAGAGGATGATATTTTTAGACGCCTACTCTAGATACCACCAAATCCCCCTTCATGTGACATATCAAAATAAGACCTCATTTATAACCACTTTTTATTTGTATTGTTATAAATTTATGACCTTCGGTCTTAAGAATTCAGGAGAGACTTATCAGCGGCTAGTTACAAAGATGTTTAAAGAGAAAATAGGGGATACTATGGAAGTTTACCTTGACGAAATTCTCGTTAAGAGAAATCTTAAGGATGATCATCTCTCCGACCTGGTAAGGACTTTCGATATCTTCACTAAATATAGAATGAAACTTAATGCAATTAAGTGTTCTTTCGGCGTCCAGTCACGAAAATTCCTTGGATACTTGGTCAGCAAGAGAGGAATAGAGGCAAAACACCGACCAGATTGATGCCATCAACAAAGTTCATCCCCCTTAAATAGTAAGAGATGTACAGAAGCTCACTGGAATTCTCATCGAGCTCAACTGGTTCATTTCAAAATCCTCAGAACGATGTCAACTCTTCTTTCAGTTATTAAAAATAAACAAAGGCATAACATGGAACAAGGACTGCTCCATAGCCTTAGAAAAACTCAAGGCCTATCTCAGCAGGACACCTTTACTCGTGATTCCTAGAAAAGGTGGTCCTTTATACCTCTACCTCACTATATCAGGACAAAATGTGAGTTTCGCCTTGGTATGTGAAAGAGAGGGAAGACAGCATCCAGTCTACTATGCGAGTAAGACTCTTTTGGAAGCTGAGAAGCGGTACCTGCCATTGGAAAAGCTCGCCTACGCATTGTTGACACCCTCGAGGAAACTGAAGCATTATTTTGAGGCCCATTCCATCTTCATGGTTACTTCGCACCATTTAAAGGTTATTATAAGGAAAACAGGCCTCTCTGACCGACGGTCAAAGTGGTCAGTCGAGCTCGAAAGATTTGATATTCACTTTTAACTAAGAACAACCGTCAAGGGGCAGATCCTAGCTGATTTCATCGCTGAATTCATAGGAGAACAACCTTCCGATCAGCCGAAAACAAGTCGACTGAAGGAGAGCTTACAGGAACCAAACATTTGGACCTTGTACATTGATGGAGCCTCCAAATCAATGGGGACAAAGTACGTATCGTATTAGTAACTCCCAAAAATAGATTACTCGATCAAGGCATCAAACTGGGATTTGAAGCCTCCAATAACGAGGCAGAATACAAGGCGCTGATTGTTCGATTACACAAAGTAAAATTGATAGGGGCAAGGCACCTTCAAGTCTTCGACAACTCTCAGTTGGTGTCCAATCAGATAAACGGTTATTTTAACGCAAATGATGAAAGGGTGGAAGCTTATCCCGCCATTGTGAATGGACTAATGGCAAACTTTGATTAAGTGGATGTTCAGCAGTTTCCCAAACGACAGAATAACCATACGGATGCCTTAGCAGCTCTAAGTTCACTAATAGACTCTGAATTGAGAAGAACAATACAAATAAATTTCCTCGTGCAGCCCAGCATTGATCAGATTATAGAGCCGCTGAATCCCGAGCAGATTCTCCATATTAAAAAGGCTCCAAGATGGATAGATCCCATCGCAGACTACTTACGAAGTGATATACTACCAAGTGAAAAGAGTTCAGCTCGTCAGATAAGAGTCAAAGCTTCTCACTTTCACTTATATCCTAATAAGAAGTTATATAATAGATCCTTTACCGGCCCCTACCTCCAGTGCATTCATCAACAAGACGTCGAGCAAGTTCTGCACGAACTTCATAAGGGAATTTATGGAAGTCACGCAAGAGGAAGGTCACTAGCCTTTTGAGCAATGAAGGAAGGGTATTAGTGGCCATACATGCAAAAGGATGCTGGAGTCTATGTTTGAAAGTACAAAAATTTCCAAAAACACTTGCCCATGGTCCATCATCCCGTCAGCGACCTAAAGTCATTAACCAGTCTGTGGCCCTTTGCCTAGTGGAGTTTGTACATTATAGGTCCTCTGCTCTCTACGGTAGGCAATCAGAAGTATTTATTGGTTTCCATAGGCTACTTCACTAAGTGGATAGAGGTAGAACCACTGACAAGCATCAGGGATACAGATATGATGACGTCTATATGGAGAAACATCATCACACGCTTCGAAATACCTAGAACGATCATTATTGATAACAAGACCCAGTTCGAGAGTGGCCCCTTCCAAAGTTTTTGCAATGATCATAGAATAAGGCATTGCTTCAGCTCTATAGCATATCCCCATAGCAATGATTAAGCTGAGGCTTCAAATAACACAGTGATCTATGGACTAAAGAAATGCCTGGAATGAGCCAAAGGAGCTTGGGTGAAAGAATTTCCCCACATCCTCTGGGCCTATCGCACCACCCCAAGGCGAGCAACTGAGGAAACACCATTTTCACTCACATATAGAATGGAAGTAGTTATCCCGTTAGAAGTTAGTTTCCCTACCATAACGTCTACGTTGGTCGACCAAGGCCACGATGATGAAGCATTGCTCACTAAACTTGACTTAGCTGATGAATGGCGAGAATTGACTCTAGTTAAATTGGCATCCTACCAGCAACAATTAGCCAAACAGTACAACCAGAAAGTCAATCCAAGAAAATCTCAAATTGGGGACTGTGTCCTGAGGAAAGTCCTTAGCAGGGCTGTGAAACCAACATATGGCAAACTGGGACCAAACTGGGAGGGAGCTTTCAAGGTAGTGAGGAATGACTTACAAGGAGCCTACCACTTGGAAACGCTGGAGGTTAGGGAGATACCAAGGGCTTGGAATGCGGCTAACCTGAAGAAATTCTACTTCTAAGACTTCTCTATCTATGCATCATTAGTTTAGGAAAAAATTTATTTTATAAACTAATGTTGCTATTGGTTTATGACTTCGATTAATAAAGCATGATTGGCCTTGGCATTCTACATGTATTGATTGTCTCAAATATGTTTTGTTATATGCACCCTTACCAAATTACATGCTCAACTCTTTTTATGAGTATAATATAGTTCCTGGATTATAGTAAAGTTAACTTACTACAGTTAAAGGATCTTTTGAACTAACCTCTCATGGCAATACAGTGGTTAGGACTATCCTAGCTAAACTTATTCAAAGCATAATTAGCAGGGTTAATAAAAAATAACCCTCCTCAGGCATTTGTTCCAAAACACAATTGGCCTCCTAGGTTTCTCAGGCAACAAATAAATACCTACAGGGGATCCTTAGGTAATACAACCAACTTAGGTTGGTCGCCAACATAGTTTGGCTCTAAAATCCTACTCGGGTGAATTACCCATTATTGAGGTGTATTCTCATCATTGCCATAGTTAGGCCTAAGTTAGTGTGACGACTCGACCTAAAAGGTAAAGTGGGCGAAATAGTATGGCTAAGGCATACAAGACTGGAGGAATGCTCAATTGAAATTAAACTCTAAATGACATTTAGTCGGTTGAAGTGCCCAAAATAACTAGAGCTTATTAGTAAGTCGAAACCAAGCAACACATGTTTAGTCGGTCTATGCCTAAAATATAAATATTTTACTTTTTACTAAGACTTACATAGTTATATGTACAACAGTAGTGAAATAAATCAACGCTAAGAGGATTCAGGTCTCTGGGCAAGGTAGTCCGCTACTCGAGCTCTCTGACCATCTTCAGGGTGACGGGAAAAGCTCCCCATAACCTCCTTGGAGCTCGGCTCCAGCAGCTCCCTTAGAATAGCATCTATAGAGATCCAGTAATTATCCCTTCGAAAGGGATTTGGCTCCAAGATTAGAGGACTGATCTCATGCCTATACCACAGGGGAGATTTTTTAGGGGCCATCAACTCCCTAAGGGAACTTATCCAACATCTAATAAAGTCCATATCCTCTATTTATGTCAGCTTTGTAAGGCCATTTATCCATCCCTGGTCATAGCCGTCAGCCCACACATGCTGAGGACACTTTTAAACTAAATGTTATAGACTTATGACGTCTCTTTGTAGTTCGAAAACGATTACGTATGCTCGCCGAATGTCCCCCTTCATCTCGGTAATCTCCCTCTGGGGACTACCGTCATCTCTCCTAGATTGTCACGTGGGTGACGAAGAGGAACCTTGAATAACTCGGGGAGCACTGCTTGGATAATTTTCCTTAAGGTGTGCAATCTCCCTCCTTAAGGCATCATTTTCCTGGTGCAGAACCTCTCCAACCTGATTGATCTCGGATGAGTCCAACAACTTAGCCTTCAGAGCATCCATATCTTCTTGACCAGAGGCACCAACCTCCTCCATCTCTGCAAGCCTATCCTTCAGTCTGGCAACTACTTCGGACTGATCTTTATAGTCCTGATTCTTTACCTTAAGGGATTTACAAATCTTGATAAAAGTTCGGCGAACTTGGTCACTTACATTCGAACCAAGGATTTGGCCTAAAAGAGAGGTGGCGGGAATGTAATTGTGACACCCCGACTAATTAAATACCGGGTAGCTACTCCTTTATAAAATTAATTCAAAATGCCAAGTTGGCTCAGTTAATAGCATCACTGTCGAAAACATTTTATTATTACTAACCACCTAGTATTTAAAAAAAAAACAAGTTGCCAAATTTTAATTTAAGTCTGATTAACATGCAAGAAGTAAAATGAAGAAATAGATAACAACATTCACCATGCTGAAGTAAAATGAATAACCATCACAATAGAGTAAATAAAGTCTGGAGGAAACCCCTCACTATAATCCCATAACTGAAATAAATAAACTGAAACAAAACATGCTAAAGTCTGAAAACTGAAATGTAAAAGATGTCTCTAAAGAAATGGGCAACATGCCCTACAACTGATAGACAGTGACTCTGGAATCCAAAGAGAAAGAAGCGTCTACATGCAAATCCCTGTAGCTTCCACAAGTAGCTACAGCTCGTCACCTGAATGAGTACCTATGCTTGGTGTCCTTGTGGCTGGGCACCTAAAAGGGTTTTACAAAGAAAAAGATTTGAAAAGCAAACGGGTCAGAGCCCGAATGTGGAGTTATATTTTAAAAACCTGCAAGTGCTTTAAAAACATTTAAAACATTAAATGCAAAGTACATGTTAGGACGTGCACTCACATTATATTCTCACCCCTCGTCTAACTGTGCACTCCTAACGCAAGTACCCATCTATATCTATCCATACAACTAGCTAAGTGACTACATAACTAGCTAGACTGCCAAAGGTTCTACCCATATTACTCAGTTCCATTTAACATAACAACGCTCGTAATTAACTAGGGGTTTAACGTGAACTCAGTTACTAAATATACCATTGATATAACTATCAGTTAACTCATTATATAACTCGAAATAATACCGTAATATTTTTACAACATTAACATGAGGATTCCCATTAATTTAATGTATATTATTCACATCATAAATATACGATACAAGCACCCCGCAATCTAAGCTATGGTGCACACATACTCTGCTATCCATCCCGGTACATCACGTACATAAGGATTACATATTCCGAATCTCTCAGGAATAGTTTACCGATAACAAC
The DNA here is from genome assembly GCA_949130495.1 of Sambucus nigra. Classification (NCBI taxonomy): domain Eukaryota; kingdom Viridiplantae; phylum Streptophyta; class Magnoliopsida; order Dipsacales; family Adoxaceae; genus Sambucus; species Sambucus nigra. The sequence continues at coordinate 162,429,231 of OX422213.1, read as the reverse complement.
ATCACAAATAATGGAGGCGAACACAGTCACCATCACATGGGTCACGCACATACCTACGCTCCCATGGTCAGCGGACTTATTAATATCACAATAAGTCTTTCTATGACCTATGTTCATCAAGGTACCAGTCTATATCCCCCCCGTAGGCACACAAGGATTAGAGGGTCCTAAGCGAACGCAACCTCCCGTGATAGCAAGTATGGTAGGTATGTCATACAAACAATCCATATACCAATACTAAGTAAACACATGTCTTAGTAATACCGTATTTTAATCGTAGTACATATCGCATTCTCGTACTAACTATAATTATCACAATTCGTACTATACCGGTTTATAATCATACGTGTCATAATTAATTCTCACGTCGTAGTGGACACTCACATCTCGACCCAAACCGTCCATGTAATACAACTCTCGTATGTAAATTTCTCCTCATAGATACCCAAATGTCCCAATCCTATCATTACTACATCTACGGAATGATATCTATATCCTCAAATCAGTTTACGGAACTCCAAAGGTCAAAACAGTCCAAAATGGCCCAAACTGCCAGCTCGTTAGAAGTCTCGTTCGAACGAGTGTTCGAACGAGTTTGGACTGTCATCTCGTTAGAAGTCTCGTTCGAACGAGGCTGTTCGAACGAGATCCCAGTTCGTTCGAACGAACTGTCCCTTCTAACGATATCTCGTTCGAACGAGATATAGAACGAAATCCCTACCCGTTAATAACGACTGGTCAACTCGTTAGAAGCTCGTTCGAACGAGTTCGTTCGAACGACCTGGGGTCTGCTTCTAACGAGTGACCAGTTTCGGCCCAGATTTTTCCCCAATTCGTTTTTCACCATTTTTACTCCTTAAATCTCTTCTAAAATTCGTTCCTACAATATAGTGAGTTCTCTAATCATCCTCAAACATGCCAAGGTGCTATACTAACATCATTAAAGGGGTTTAATACCTTCTAAACATCATTAAATCACAAGGTTTCTACATAAATTCCCAATTTTCTTCAAGAACATAAACCCTAGATTCTTCTCATCAAAATTTCCCAGATTTTAATCCGTTTATTCATCACATAGATATGAAATCTCTGAATTAAATCTTCAAACAATGCTTCTACATGCAAACCTATCCCAAAATTAAAACAATAATCTTCCAATTTCATGGGTTTTCTTTTAACTCTTATATAAGATTGATTAACAATGTTTCTAACATGGAAAAAGCATTCACTGCATAAGGAATGTAATTTAAATCACTTGCCTTGGTTTGATTCCGGATTTGATGTTGATTTGATGAAGAATTTCTGCAGAATTTCTTCTCTCCAAGCTTCCTCTCTAATGGTGGCTTAAGGTGGCTAGGGTTTGATTTGGGGAAACTTAGAAAACCTAAATGACAACCTACGTAGCCTTCTAGGTTAATATGGGTTGGTTAATGGGCTTAATGGGTTTAATCCACATCAGATTTACATCTCTAATTTTCGTCACTTTTAATTCCTAAAAATGTAAAATTACCAAAATACCCTTTAAGTTACCGGTATGGCCTAAAAATACCCCGGGACCCAAACTATACCCCCGGCTAGTGTTTTCTGACTATCTCGACCCTTCCGGACGCGTTAGCGCACTCAAAACGACCATACGGATTATAGATTTTAAATTCACTTTTTATCATCAAAATATAATACCGTGACGCGGCGGTCCCACGCGTCTCAACAAAATTTCTAAAATGCCGTATATAAATCCCACGACAAATTTTATAATACCAAGTACATATATAATCATATATGCACATAATCAAATACTAACTCGTATCACATTAGTATTTTTATCCCGGATTAATTTCCAATTAATACGCATTTAATTAATTAATCCCAAAAATAAATATAGCCAAAAATACGGGGTATTACATACTTCCCCCCTAATAACTGAATTTCGTCCCGAAATTCGAAACTAGAAAGTACCTGCTAAAAATAGCTCTGGATAACGTTCGCGCATCTCATCCTCGCGCTCCCATGTGGACTCCTCGACATTGTGATGTCGCCACTGAACACGTACTAACGGGATTATCTTTGACCGCAGTTTCCTCTCGCTTCGGTCCAAAATTGCAATTGGCCCCTCCTCGTAGGAGCTATCCGGCTGGAGATCGATGTCCTCCACAGCAATGTGAGAATGAGCCAAATCATCTCTAAGGTATTTCCTTAGCGAGGAAATATGGAACACGTCGTGAATCCGATGCAAGTGCTCCGGTAGTCCAAGTCTATACGCAACCGGTCCGATCCGCTCAATAATAGGAAACGGCCCCACATACCTCGGTGCCAACTTCCCCTTCTTCCCGAATCGCATAATCCCCTTCATTGGAGATACCCTGAGCAAAACCTGGTCCCCCACTTGGAACTCCCTGAAAAACCTCTTCGCATCAGCATAACTCTTCTGCCTGTCTTGAGCTACCCGAATGCGACTCCGAATCAACTCAATCCTTGCCGAAGTATCCTGAATCACTTCCGGCCCAAGCAGTTTGTTGTCCCCCACCTCGAACCAACATGCTGGGGAACGACAAGGCCTACCGTACAACGCCTCGAACGGAGCCATGCCAATCGTGAACTGATAGGAGTTGTTGTAAGCAAACTCCACCAGTGGAAGGTACTGCTCCCATCCACCCCCGAAGTCAATAATGCACATGCGTAGCATGTCCTCCAACATCTGATTGGTGCGCTCTGTCTACCCATCGGTCTGCGGATGATAAGCCGTACTCAACCGCAATTCCGTGCCCATGGCCTCCTGGAAACTCTCCCAAAACCTCGAAACAAATTTCTTGTCTCTGTCAGACACGATATTTAGGGGCACACCGTGAAGTCTCACAATCTCTTAAATGAAGAGCTGGGCATACTGTCCCGTAGTGTAGTCAGTCCTTACGGGTAAGAAGTGAGCGACCTTGGACAACCTGTCCACAATTACCCAAACGGAGTCGTGACCCCTCTGCGACGTAGGCAATCCCGTGACAAAATCCATGGATATGCTCTCCCACATCCACACCGGAACCTCCAACGGCTATAGCAATCCTGCTGGTCTCTGATGATCCACTTTTACAAGCTGACAAGTGGCGCATTTCGAGACAAACTCAGCGATATCTCTCTTCATACCGCTCCACCAATATTGCCGTCTCATGTCTTGGTACATTTTATCCCCTCCGGGATGTACCGCGAACCGTGAGCCGTGCGACTCTGCCATAACATCGTGCCGCAATTCTTCCCCTTCCGGAACTACCAATCTCCCATTGAAGCGCAATCCCCCGTCTGAGCTAACGGTATAGGACTCGGCTCCCTCTACAAGTAATCGAACTATCTGCTCCTGACAGAACGAGTCATTAGCCTGTGCCCGTACTATCCTCGTGATAATCTGCGGTGTAACGGTCATTACAGACATAAAAGATCGGGCCACTGCATCCTGGTGTCCCAATTCCTTCCACTTAGCTTTCCACACCTCTGCCACCTCATCTGCTGGCCTACGGCTCAACGCGTCTGCTACCACGTTAGCCTTACCCGGGTGGTACTGGATGTCGAACTGGTAGTCCTTCACAAATTCAAGCCACCTACGCTGCCGCATATTCAATTCCTTCTGCGTGAACAGATACTGTAGTGACTTGTGGTCTGTGAACAGCTGAAACTTCTCCCCCAAAAGATAGTGCCTCCAAATCCGTAAGGCAAATACTACCGCTGCCAACTCCAAATCATGCGTGGGGTAATTCTTCTCGTGAGGTTTAAGCTTACGGGAAGAATAAGCTATGGTCTGTCTCTCCTGCTGCAATACACCTCCCAGTCCTTGCAACGACGCATCGGTGTAAACCAAATACTCAACTCCCGGCCTTGGCAATGCTAACACAGGTGCTGAGGTCAACTTGTCCTTCAATTCATCGAATGCCAACTGACAGGCATCACTCCAAATGAATGGCACACCTTTACGAGTAAGATGTGTCAAAGGACCTGCTATCTCTGAGAAACCCCGAATAAACCTCTTGTAGTATCCTGCTAGACCCAAGAAACTACGAATCTCTGTTGGTGTCGTGGGCTGTCCCCACTCCCTCACCGCTGATACCTTCCCCGGATCAACTGATATTCCCTGGTCGGAAATAATGTGACCCAAGAACTGGACTTCCTTCAACCAAAACCCGCACTTCTCATATTTTGCATACAACTCGTTCTGACGAAGTGTCTGCAAAACCTGCCTCAAATGCTCGGCGTGCTCCTCCTCTGTCTGAGAGTAAACCAGAATGTCATCAATGAAGACAATGACAAACTGATCTAGGAAATCTCTGAACACCCTGTTCATCAAGTCCATAAACACTGCTGGAGCGTTGGTCAAGCCGAAAGGCATAACCCGAAATTCATAAGAACCATATCTCGACAAGAACGCGGTCTTCGAGACATCCTCCTCCCTGATACGCAACTGATGGTATCCCGACCTCAAGTCAATCTTCGAGAAGAAAGAAGCTCCCCTCAACTGGTCGAATAAGTCATCGATTCGAGGCAATGGATACTTATTCTGTATCGTGACCTTATTCAACTCTCGGTAGTCCACACACAACCTCAGTGAACCGTCCCTCTTCTTCACAAACAAAACCGGAGCGCCCCAAGGTGAGGTACTCTTGCGAATAAAGCATTGTCCCAACAGCTGCTCTATCTGATCCCGTAGCTCTCTCATCTCAGCTGGAGCCATACGGTACGGTGCGCGTGCTATAGGTCTCGTACCCGGTAGCAAATCTATAACGAAGTCTATCTCACGACTGGGTGGTAAGCCTGGTATCTCCTGAAACGCATCTGAATACTCCCTGACAACCGGGATCGAATCTAAGGGAATAACAACCTCCTTAGAGGTATCCTCCTCTATGTAATACAGATGAGCGGTCGATCCTCCCTCTGGGCGAGGCATCGCCACTAAAAACATCTCTTGCCCCGGAATGGCAAAAACAATGCTCCCGCTGAAGTAATCAATCATGGCCCTATATGCTACGAGCCAATCCATACCGATGATCACATCGTGAACATGCATGTCTAACACTAACATGTCTGCAGGCAATACCAAACCACCAATCTCTACCCCCACTCCCCGGCATATAAAGAAAATAAGTGACCCACTCCCTAATGGTGAGTCGACACACGTCACTGTGCTCTCTGCCGTAGCTAACAATCCTAAAGCTTTCGCGAAGTGTGTAGCTATGAAACAATGTGTAGCACCCGTATCAAATAACACCCGACCCATAGTGCCATGGATAGGAAACGTACCCTGAATCGCGGGCGGTGCCTGTGGAACTGCAGCCTGGTGAACGTTGTAGACACGTCCATACTGTAGCTGCCCCTGCTGAGCTGGGACTGCTGGAATGGGTGGCAATGCTGCCATTTGTGGCGGTGCGGGAAGAGCGGCGGGAAACATAGGTCTCTGTGGCTCCTGGCGAGCACCCTGCTGCTGCTGTGGGGCCCTGCCCCTATCAGGACAATCCTGCTTCTTATGGCCAGTCTTGCCACAAGTAAAGCACTTCCCTGGGAAGTTCCCTCCCCTCTGCCCTTGCTGTCCCCGGCCCTGGCGGCCGTTACCATTCCTCCCTTGGCCCTGCTGGCCCTGATGAAACTGTTGGCCATTTTGCCCCTGCTGGCCCTGATGGCCGTTTGGACCCTGATGGCCCTGACGGAAACCTCCCTGTCCCTACCTGTAGTTCCCTGACCGGAACCTCTTATTATCCCCCTGCTGGGTACCCTGCTCATTCTGTCTCTGCCCCTGACCCGATTGTGCCCCGATGGCACTATGTCCTCCAGTCCTGCCCTGATGGCTAGACTCCCCCGACCGCTTGCCCTCGGCCATATGAAAACGGTGGTCCTGGCAGTGCAATAATGCAGCGTTAACCACATCAGAATACGTGGCCAACGATAGGTTCCCTAGCAGATGCTGACGGATCCTCCAAGTCAACCCGTCGGTGAACTTCTCTATCTTCTTCTTCTCTGTTGGAATCTCGTCTGGAACGATATTCAACAGGTTAGTGAACTCGGCCTCATACTCGGCCACTGTCTTGCCCTCCTGCTTCAAACTCATCAGCTTCCTCCTCATCTCTGAATGAACTGCGGATGGAAAGTACTTGCGATCGAACCGCACCCAGAACTCCTGAATCGTGAGGGTATCCCTCTCCTCCGCGGTGGTGATAGACTCCCACCACTGTAGTGCAGATCCCACTAGCTTGAAAGTAGCTAGCACCTGTTTCTGAACATCAGTGCACTCATGCATCCTCAAATGCCTCTGTATGTCCTTCCTCCATTGGCTCGAGACTACCACGTCTGAGCTACCTGCAAACTCTGGCGGATGCGCTTTCTGAAAAGCGTCACGTACACGCTCCCAAGCAGACGGGAATGCATTAACCTGTACTGGCGCGGCAACCGGCGCCTGAGGTGGTGCCTACTGAATTACGGCAATCGCGGCATTTACCGCTTGGGCTACTATAGCAGCAACCTCAGCGGCGTTCATCATGCCCTGAACTGGAGCGGGCTGTGGTTCGGGCGTAGCATCCCTGGGAACTCGTCGTGCACGTCGTGGAGGCATCTGAAATAAGAACAAAGTTTATAAGTTCACGGTTTATAAACTTAATATAGCTGAAGAACGAAGCATACACAAAAAGAGTACAACAGTCCTAAAATATAGGGCTCTATATCAAAGAAAACGTAGCGGAAACATAATAGCCGTACAGATCCTAAAGGACACTAGAACCTGATGCTCTGATACCACCTGTGACACCCCGACTAGTTAAATACCGGGTAGCTACTCCTTTATAAAATTAATTCAAAATGCCAAGTTGGCTCAGTTAATAGCATCACTGTCGAAAACATTTTATTATTACTAACCACCTAGTATTTAAAAAAAACAAGTTGCCAAATTTTAATTTAAGTCTGATTAACATGCAAGAAGTAAAATGAAGAAATAGATAACACCATTCACCATGCTGAAGTAAAATGAATAACCATCACAATAGAGTAAATAAAGTCTGGAGGAAACCCCTCACTATAATCCCATAACTGAAATAAATAAACTGAAACAAAACATGCTAAAGTCTGAAAACTGAAATGTAAAAGATGTCTCTAAAGAAATGGGCAACATGCCCTACAACTGATAGACAGTGACTCTGGAATCCAAAGAGATAGAAGCGTCTACATGCAAATCCATGTAGCTTCCACAAGCATCTATAGCTCGTCACCTGAATGAGTACCTATGCTTGGTGTCCTTGTGGCTGGGCACCTAAAAGGGTTTTACAAAGAAAAAGATTTGAAAAGCAAACGGGTCAGAGCCCGAATGTGGAGTTATATTTTAAAAACCTGCAAGTGCTTTAAAAACATTTAAAACATTAAATGCAAAGTACATGTTAGGACGTGCACTCACATTATATTATCACCCCTCGTCTAACTGTGCACTCCTAACGCAAGTACCCATCTATATCTATCCATACAACTAGATAAGTGACTACATAACTAGTTAGACTGCCAAAGGTTCTACCCATATTACTCAGTTCCATTTAACATAACAACGCTCGTAATTAACTAGGGGTTTAACGTGAACTCAGTTACTAAATATACCATTGATATAACTATCAGTTAACTCATTATATAACTCGAAATAATACCGTAATATTTTTACAACATTAACATGAGGATTCCCATTAATTTAATGTATATTATTCACATCATAAATATACGATACAAGCACCCCGCAATCTAAGCTATGGTGCACACATACTCTGCTATCCATCCCAGTACATCACGTACATAAGGATTACATATTCCGAATCTCTCAGGAATAGTTTACCGATAACAACATCACAAATAATGGAGGCGAACACAGTCACCATCACATGGGTCACGCACATACCTACGCTCCCATGGTCAGCGGACTTATTAATATCACAATAAGTCTTTCTATGACCTATGTTCATCAAGGTACCAGTCTATATCCCCCCCGTAGGCACACAAGGATTAGAGGGTCCTAAGCGAACGCAACCTCCCGTGATAGCAAGTATGGTAGGTATGTCATACAAACAATCCATATACCAATACTAAGTAAACACATGTCTTAGTAATACCGTATTTTAATCGTAGTACATATCGCATTCTCGTACTAACTATAATTATCACAATTCGTACTATACCGGTTTATAATCATACGTGTCATAATTAATTCTCACGTCGTAGTGGACACTCACATCTCGACCCAAACCGTCCATGTAATACAACTCTCGTATGTAAATTTCTCCTCATAGATACCCAAATGTCCCAATCCTATCATTACTACATCTACGGAATGATATCTATATCCTCAAATCAGTTTACGGAACTCCAAAGGTCAAAACAGTCCAAAATGGCCCAAACTTCCAGCTCGTTAGAAGTCTCGTTCGAACGAGTGTTCGAACGAGTTTGGACTGTCATCTCGTTAGAAGTCTCGTTCGAACGAGGCTGTTCGAACGAGATCCCAGTTCGTTCGAACGAACTGTCCCTTCTAACGATATCTCGTTCGAACGAGATATAGAACGAAATCCCTACTCGTTAATAACGACTGGTCAACTCGTTAGAAGCTCGTTCGAACGAGTTCGTTCGAACGACCTGGGGTCTGCTTCTAACGAGTGACCAGTTTCGGCCCAGATTTTTCCCCAATTCATTTTTCACCATTTTTACTCCTCAAATCTCTTCTAAAATTCGTTCCTACAATATATTGAGTTCTCTAATCATCCTCAAACATGCCAAGGTGCTATACTAACATCATTAAAGGGGTTTAATACCTTCTAAACATCATTAAATCACAAGGTTTCTACATAAATTCCCAATTTTCTTCAAGAACATAAACCCTAGATTCTTCTCATCAAAATTTCCCAGATTTTAATCCGTTTATTCATCACATAGATATGAAATCTCTGAATTAAATCTTCAAACAATGCTTCTACATGCAAACCTATCCCAAAATTAAAACAACAATCTTCCAATTTCATGGGTTTTCTTTTAACTCTTATATAAGATTGATTAACAATGTTTCTAACATGGAAAAAGCATTCACTGCATAAGGAATGTAATTTAAATCACTTGCCTTGGTTTGATTCCGGATTTGATGTTGATTTGATGAAGAATTTCTGCAGAATTTCTTCTCTCCAAGCTTCCTCTCTAATGGTGGCTTAAGGTGGCTAGGGTTTGATTTGGGGAAACTTAGAAAACCTAAATGAAAACCTACGTAGCCTTCTAGGTTAATATGGGTTGGTTAATGGGCTTAATGTGTTTAATCCACATCAGATTTACATCTCTAATTTTCGTCACTTTTAATTCCTAAAAATGTAAAATTACCAAAATACCCTTTAAGTTACCGGTATGACCTAAAAATACCCCGGGACCCAAACTATACCCCCGGCTAGTGTTTTCTGACTATCTCGACCCTTCCGGACGCGTTGGCGCACTCAAAATGACCATACGGATTATAGATTTTAAATTCACTTTTTATCATCAAAATATAATACCGTGACGCGGCGGTCCCACGCGTCTCAACAAAATTTCTAAAATGCCGTATATAAATCCCACGACAAATTTTATAATACCAAGTACATATATAATCATATATGCACATAATCAAATACTAACTCGTATCACATTAGTATTTTTATCCCGGATTAATTTCCAATTAATACGCATTTAATTAATTAATCCTAAAAATAAATATAGCCAAAAATACGGGGTATTACAGTAATCATCAAGATCGACAAACTACAAGACATCGAACACACAAAACCCATATATCAGTGAATACATAAATAGAATTTCTTTATTTCATTAAAAATGGCACTAGGCAGGTGTAGATACATCAGATAATAAAAGGAAAGAACAAAAAATACACAAGTAAAAGAAAAAGGCTAGAAGTCTACTGGGCGACCTCAACCTGCTTGGTGGGGGTTGGCTCCTTCCCCTTGTTAGCGATAGCCTCGCTCGTCTCTGCCCCAAGTACACCTCCCTCACCCGAGGTAAGATTCACTCCCTGGTCGCCAGCAAGGACATCAACAGCAGGAGCAGCAGAATCTATAATAGTCCGATTAGCATGGACTTCTTCATCAATGACCGGCTTGGGACCAGGATTGTGCTCATCGAACAGAGAGGAGTCAGCACCAACTCCAGCCATAACTAAGGCTTGATCCTAGCCTTTTTTGAAGTTTTCCTGACCGATGTAGTCGATCTATTTTTTGGCATCTTCATATACTGCCTCCGAGAACTCATTGTAGCCACTTTCTCTAATGGTAGCTACCTCCATTTACAGGCTCTTCACCGCCTCAACAAGACCTTTATTTTCATTTGTGACGGCCAGTTTTTTTGCCACAACCATCTCGTAGACCTTGCGAAGTTTCTTTAGCTCCTTGGTCATTCCAGCCCTCTCCTTGGCAAAAGAAGCCTCAACCTCTATGAGAGCCTTCTCGGAGGTCTTCTAGGCCTCCCGGAGAGTCTCCAGGCTCTCCTCAAGCTTAGAGTTCCTCCTCACCAACTTATTTTAACTGCCATAAAAGACGGTATAGTCGAACACAAATTGCAGGAAGAGAGAAAAGTTAGTAAATAGAGTGTGAATAGAGTACAACTCAAAGAAATAGAGAAAAGGGGAAGTGGCCATACCAAACCAAGCCCTTGATCTGCTTTCAGGGGCAACTGGTCAGGACCCATGTTCGAAGATCGCTCACAGTCCGCCATGAGCACAGCTCTCTCGAGTATTATTGGAGCAAGATTAAGGGTCAGAGCCACGGAGGCCTCCTCAGCTGGGACAGCCACAAGTACAAGAGAAGCCTGCGCTTTCTTCGTCCTCTCTTATCCTCTCCTCTTCTTTTTTATTCTTCTTCTTCTCCTCTTCTCTCTTCCTTTCTCTCTCTCTCTCTCTTCTCTTCTTTTTTCCTCTTCCTCTCCACCTCTTTCTCATGAGCTTTTGTCTAGGAACCACTAGCAGTATCCCCAGACCTTGGCTTCTGGATATTTAGCCTATTAGACAATAGGACATCATCGTCATCATCATCACGGATCAAGAACTTTCTTCTAGGGGAGCCATATCCTCCTCGCTAGAACTTTTCGACCTGGAATCTCCTGAACTAGAACCTTCCTCTCTTGACCTCTCTCCACCAAATTCTTCCTCGTCGGATCCTTCCTCACTGGATCCTGCCTCATGTAATACCCCGTATTTCTGAGTATTTAGAATTTAATTAATTAAGTAATTAAATAGGAAAATACGATTTAATTTAAATTACGTGAGTGGAGTAATTTAATGTGATTGAATATTTAAATTACGCGAGTGAAGTAATTTAATGCGATTTAATGATAATTATGATTATTAAGTGATTAAATAATAATTGTGATTATTAAATATTAATCGAGAGACAGGGACTGATTAATATTATATTATGAGATTTACTAATGTGTGTGAATAATAAATATTGATAGTAAATTTGATATACGTCATAGCGAGTAATATGGGTGTATTTGTTATTGTCTCACCAAGAGTCGCGTGTAAACTATTTGAGGTGAGAAATGAGAAATATATTTTAGTGACTCAAATGATAATTTAAAGGTCACGAATGACTCCTTAGGGGTCAAAATAGTCAAAATGGAATACCCGGGGGTACTAGTCGGGTACCAGGGCATTTTGGGCTAAATAGGGATCATGCGGGGGAATTTTAGTCTTTTAGCATATGTGGATGAGGAGACCTGTGAATTTACAAACTCTAAATCAGATTATAAAAGTTGGAGGCTAGGGCTAGAGGAGAGAAAGATACACAAAATCCATTAGAGAGAAGAGAGAAACTATTCTCAAAGCCTGAGGAATAATTGGTGAAGGATTTAAAAAGTTCTTGCACCAGAAACTAGTTGGGAAGGAAGATTAGAGGAGAAAGACAATCAATCACCAACAACAATCACGAAATCGGATCATCTATGAATAAGGAAAATGGTTATTTGCAAATTAAATTGAGTTATAATATCCATGTGTAGGATTTATGAATAATATGATTTGATGAATATTCTTGGAGAAAAAGAATTGAATAAAATGCATGTTGGTTAGGGATTTGCATGTAGAATGATTTATACATGTAGAGGATTTGAAATGATAGAAGACTTGATGATTAAAACGGATTAAATCTGGAATTATGATTGAAAGTAGGGTTGTAAATCGGACTGGGTGAGTCGGGCTTGGGGTTGCTCAGGATCGGCCCGAACTCACTTACCCATGCTCAAGCCCGAGCTCGGCCCCAATTATTTTTTCCCACCTAGGCCCAAACTCGGCTCATATATATTACGGGCTTCGGGCCCGATTTCAATTTTTTTGCTAAAAAAGTTCGAATTAATTTTTTTTCTTGTATTTCCATCATGGAAAAATTACACATTAAAATCTAATTGATATTTCATGAAATAAAATATATAATTATGAAATGTATCAAATTAAAACAAGGGAAATAAGAGTGAAAACCTACAAATGCCTATTAAATTTCATACATTTAGCAAAATTTGATCACTAACAAAGGTCTATTGTGACTTGAGCAATTATATAAATTATTTATTTATTTATTTGGAAATATGAAGTTCGGGCTTCGGGCCCAATTCGGGCTTGGCATGGTTCGGCTCAAGCTCGGCCTGAAAATCATTCGGGCTTGAAATTTTGGCTCAGGCTCGGCTCGGATCAAACTCAAATAAAGCTCAGCCCGAAAATAGCGGGCCAAACGGGCGGGCTTCGGGCCTCGGGCGCTCAATTTACAAGCCTAACTGAAAGTATGGGAAGAACATATTAAATTAGGGTTCTTGAATAATTAGAGAATTTTAATTATTCTGGCCTGAATTTGTGGAGATTAGTGGTGTTTAAATCATTGGAAATCATCCTAGTGTGCCTAAGAATGGTTAGGGACTATTAGTTACAAGTCTGGTATATTATCATGGTAGTAGGATAATTGAAAATGGTGAAAAACGCATAAAGAAGAAGAAGAACTGCGTCTGTCACTGCTCGATAGATCGATCGACTATGAATGTCGATCGATCGATGGAGTCAATCGATCGACCCTATCTAATTTTGGGTTCTTTTGTTGGTTGAGGTATAAGCGGTTGCCAATGCTTGAGAAGAACCTTATAGATAATTTTATACCTATGTAGACACTTAGTGAAGACCAGTAGGTATTTAGTATGGGTTCGTTATAATCATGGGTGTAAGATTTAGAGAGATGGACCGACGAAAATAAATCGATCGAGTCGTATATCGGGGATTACGGATTTAAGTTACAAGGGAAGCTAACGTCAATCCAAATTAATATCAGTAGGTTAGAGATAGTTTAGCTACTGAAATGAATGGAGGGGTAACTAGGACCCTTAGAGTTATGTGAATACTCAATTAAAATGCGATAGTGAGATAAATCGTAAATTAATAAGTACAGTGAATATTAAAGAGAAAATATTATGTAGGAGCACAATTATTGGGTTGCGTGTATACCTACTGAATCATATAGATACTTAGGTGGAGAGAATACCTAAAGTATAATTGCCTATATTAGAGTCGAGGTAGGATTACGAACTGATATATAAAAATAGTAAGTTGGGGTCGTTACGAAAGAGTTTCAAACCAATTTATGTATCAAAATTCATTAGTAGGGTCGAGGTGATTTTTTCGAACCACTATATGAAATGAACTTGGGGTCAAGGTGACATTCCGAACCAATCTTTTTACTTGGTGTCAATGGACCATTCTGAACCAAGAGTCCTTGATGTGTGTTAAGAGGAGATATTAGTAATGAATGAATTTATATATTGTGTGTGAAATGTATATTCTATTAGTAATCTACTTATGCGAGTTAGTAGGTAATGATATGTCGTGACTACATCTAAAAGAAAATTAAGTAGGGAAACTTAATTATAAAGAGGTTAAAGATAACAAATCGTGAACAGTTATCTAAGTATATAAATCATGAGATATGGTTACTATTACATACTAAGTGGGCGATATAGGAACTTAGTCATGTAGATGAGTTCAGTTGAATACTATAGCTCAATTAGCTTGGATAGTACAATTAGGTGGGCTAAGTATGGGACGTTAGGCGTGCACTATATAGGAGGGATGAGGCAACTCAAGAGAGTGTATGCAAAATCTTCACATGTATAATCAATAACTCATCTTACTGTGATAATCACTTGCAAAATATTTTCAAAACGTTTTGAGTACTAACTCTTGGTATCAAAATATTATCAAAACCTTTTAGGTGTCTAGCCACAGCGATGCCAAACTTGAGGATTCAGTCCAGGGACTCATAGTTACAGCATTGTGGAGGCTGACAGGACTTTGCATAGACGATTCATTCATTCAGATCTAGTGTAGGATCTCATTTTAATACTCTATATTAGGACATGTTGTCCATTATCATTATTTCAGAAATTTATTTTTGGATTATGTTGGTTTTATTTAGCGGATTTGGACTTTAGTCGATTGTTAACTCGGCAAGGCTTTATTATTTTTATATTATGAGATGGTTTGAATTATAGTTTATTGTGAATGTTTATTTACTATTTTTGCATGAGTAATTTTTGGGCTAATGAAAGATAAAATTTGACACCGGTCTAATTTCACTTAGGTGATTAGTAATTAAAAAGTTTTCGACAGTGATGCTAAGAATGAACCAACTGAGAAACTTGTTTTAATTTAATTTAAAACTGATCACCCGAGATTTAATTAGGCAGGGTATCACACCTCACCACTACCACCTCTTCCACCTACAGCAACACTAGTATCTGAGTTTCTCTCCTCCTCCTCGTCTAGCTCGATGGGTTAGAGAGAACCTTCTTTCTTTTTTTATTCCTCTGGGATATCAAGTTGGGGAATGGAGTCAATTGGATGAGCGATGGAGCTGGTGGTAGTGTTCTTGTATTGCAATAAGAAGGCAGCTAACCTGGGGTATTCATCTTCTACAATGGAGTCCCTTATCTTCCAAGCTTTGATCAACTCAGCAGCGCGGATCTCTGAAGAGCAGGCTCTTTATTTTTAGACTTCATTCAAAAAGAGAAGAAAATATTTGAGGAAGAACACATTAGAGAAATAATCAACAAAAAACAAGGTTGGACAATAACATATGTACTCCTCCCTATAGGTAGGGATCTGAGGTCCCTTATACCTTGCTCCCCCTACTTGGGGAGGGAATTGCCAATTCCTAGCAATGAACCCCTTAGACCAGTAGTCCATATGGGAATCAGGTAGGTTCACTACCAATACCCTGTCTGGACTCCTTGCTTTTAAATAAATAAGACCACAGCTCGTGCGAGAAAATGTATAGCATAAGAAAATTTCAACCAATACTAAGTTAGTGCTATAGAGTTGGTTTATTCTATGGACGCCATTTATAATTTTACAGACATTTGGAGAACACTGAGCTAGAACTATATCAAAGTATTGAAAGAAATACAAGAACAAGTGATTTGTGGGAAAGGTTAAACCCCCTTGAGACAATAGAAGAACATGAATCCAGTGGCCATCTTTAATGTCACGGATATTGTGAGGGACAGGGGCACACTTAATATCCACCCAGCTGGGGATATTATAGTATTTACCGAATTCAACCAGAGAATTGTTGTCTATTCTTGCCATGAGAAAACCCGAGCTACAGTATAAAAGCAACGATAAAATGAAATACAAAAAGAGAAGGGACTGAGAACTTACAAGGAAATAATGAAGGTTGAAATGATGGAAAACCACAAATTTGATAGATGAAAAGCAAACGACAGCTTTGGAGAAAGAGATAACTTGGAAGCGGAGGAATTAAAGAGTTGAAGTGACGATATAATCATCCAACACTTTAGTTTAAACCCATCAATGATAGCGCACACTGATCGAAGAAGATTTGTCGCATAAACTCCCTGCCAAATGGCGATTCACACCCCTTCTAATCGCATGAACTACAAGAGTGCCATCAAAGAGGGGCGAGGAGATACTTTTTAAATTTTGTGAGCCCAAATTGTGACCCCAAAAATTTTAGGGGCAATTGTGGGTACCTATTATCGATAAAGCCTATAAGAGTAGCAAGCCAAACCTAAGAGGATTAGTCAGGTGCCCGGCCCAAATTATGGGGCTTGATCAGCAGTTAGAAGTGAAGATATGACCGGGTCTATCCTCAAAAATCTCGGGGAGATATTCAAGGGATACAAGCCCGATGTGTTGGTTACAATCACTTTCAATTAACAGAATATATATTGTACCCCTGGCCCAGGGCATGTAGCAAAAAGCCATCTCGAGAGTTACTCAATAGAAACAGTAGACCTCCTCGTGGACGTAGGCAAGTTGCCGAACCACGTAAATTCTTGTGTTGTGACTGTGATTGTTGGTTGTTCTTATTTTCTTGGTGATTGTTTTCTTCCATAATTATTTGTGTTGTGATTTTTATCACCATATATACCATCATGGGTTTCATAGATTACCTTCGTGATTGAACGATATTGGTGGTAGTTGATGGATCCGAGCAACAACAAAGATGGGGGATAAAAATTATAAAGGATACCTACAGTAAAAACCCAATAGATATTAGAAAATTGAAAATAAAAAACAATGAAAAAAAGAAGAAGCAAACATGAAAAATAATAAAACAATCAAATTCATTAGACTATTTTGTTTTCTGTTGGTGCCGCATAAGAAAAGGATTGTTAGATACGTGTGTGATGAGGTACACAAAGGGGTGAATTTAAAGTGACTGAAAAAATGCGAGAGAAAGGAGTTAAGTTAATGCATCTCACAATAGCAAATGTTAAAGGCAATTATAGGAAGTGGAAGGGATGAAGCCTAGTGGAGGATGTGAAAACAAATAAAGGGAAGACGGTTAAAAGGATCAGCTGCTTGACTTTAATCAAGAAATATAATTGCATTAAAGCTTCTCTTAATTATATTAAAGCCTCATTAAACCTTTAATACTATTGTATTAGATGTATGATAAGAATATATGTATAGACTAGCGTATAACCCGTGCGACGCACGAGCACTGTATAATAAACAAATATAATAATAATTATAAAAATTAGTATATATCATAAATTCAATATCTTATCTTAAAGCCATTATAAAAGATTAATTTTTTCATAAATAAAACTTGTCTATTGTTTTTAAATAACTTTATTATATAAAAATATTTTTTTTATGAATAAAAACTTCAAAAAAACACTGTACGTTTTTTATATAAGAAAAATATATATTAATTTGTTTTTAGTTTAAAAAATTGTATGTCATTTATAGAAACAAACTTAATGTTTTTTCTACAAATAAAACGTTAAAAATAATTATTTATATTAAAAATAATTTTGAAATTTTGAAAACTTTTTTTAACTTAAATAATATTTTTTATAAATAAAAACTTCAAAAAAAGTTGTATGTATTTTTTTAGTTTAAAAAACTTTATGTCATTTATAAATAAAAAATTTAAAAACTTTTTTTCCAGAAATAAAATGTTAGATATGTGTAGTAGTATTAGTAAGCATTGTGTAATGTGATTTGAGTAGAGAATGATGAAAAAAGATTAATTGAATATAGATTGTATTGAATCGAGAGATTAATTAATAGAGTCTAATAAATCATTTTTTAGTTTTCAAAAGATTTTTTATTTATTCATTTTTTGGTTTCCATTAATTTTAGGAGGAGGGAGATATAACTAAGTAGAGGGCATTAATTATCATTTACACCTTTAATACGATTATAAATTATTACTAGCTTGTAGACCACACGTTGTGTGGCCGTAATTATAGAAATTATGATTAGTCATTTTGATAGCGTTCATGAACAAATTTTATGGTAATGTTATTTTATATAAATTAAACTTAATAGTAAACCAATATATAAAATTTCATGAATGTCACTATTCTTTGTAGAAGTACATACGTATATGTTAAATATACGAACCAAAATACAATCCTTAGACATTGAAAATGTAAGTATAAATCCTCCTTATATTGAAAAACCAAATGTATCACTTGCATGTGTTTGTATATCTTCATGCTATGAGTTGGTCAAATTTCTTGGTTACAATTAATTTATTTGGGGTAAAATAAATAAGCAAGTGGGTGTGACAAAGAAAATAAAGTGAAACATCTCTTAATCAATCTAAATATTAAGTAATAGAGTGTGAACTAGCGTGGGAATATATATAGGTGAGAAAGAAAGAGAATGAAGGGGGTGAGAAAGGATTGGTAGAGGAAGAAACTCAAAAGGTGAGATGAAATGACCTAAAAATAATGTAAATGTGGGCAAGTGAAGTGATTGTTGAGGTTGGGTAGAAAATGAATGGGTGTTGTAAGGATAAGTTTGGCTAGAAGTTAAATGGGTAGAAGATGAATGGGTTTGTTAAATAATAATATCAATTAAAATTGTCCACGTGGTGCTCTGAATAAGCGACATTAGTAACAACTTTTGAAACCTAATGGATGAAAATTTGTATGATAGTAAGGTTTTAAAAATAAAAAATGTAAAGGTAGAAGTGACATGATAACAATCTTTCTCGTTTTGTGAAATATTAGACCAATGTCACAAATGTTATATTAAAGAAACAATTTAGACGTTTTATAATGTGTAAAATGATGATTTAAAAAGCACTTAAATATAAAACGTTCGTCACTCCTTGATCATCCCTTTTATCTTTGCTCCAAAGAACATGACAAAATTTTACCTCATGCTTAATACTTGAATTAATTAAAATGTTCTACCTAGATACTGCACTAAAGTAAAAAAAAAAGCCATTGAAATATAATAAATACTCGAGTGAGAATGATAAGAAAAATAAATTATTTTTGCACAAAAAAATCTGCAAGGCACAATGTACTATCAAAGAAAATCTATTGCACACATAATATGTTTCTATATTTATTAGCTTATATGCTAATATACTTACATATTAGTAAGAATTAAGAAGAAAAATCAATACCTTTCAGAATTAACGTGACAAAAAATAAGAAAAAAATATTAATAATTACAATTTACTAAGAATTCTAACTCTCCAAGATGTACTCCTAACAACACATGAGAAATGATACAGGAACACAAAGTCATCAATGTTAACTAACAATTGTAATTATGTTATTACCTAATGATTTTTAATAGATACATATTACCTCGACAAATGAAAATACATCAATATCTAACCATTCCAGACAAAAAAATATCAATTTAGCATAATACTAGATCAACAGTAAATGCATAAGCCAAATTTCAACTTGAAATAGAAATTTATTAACATTCAGCCAAACCAACCTTAAAAATGATACTCCTTTACAAAGATTAATGTTAGAGTAGTAGGGGTTGTGCTCCTACGGTAACGAGAATTTCTGAAAATAGAAGCAAGTATTTGTGAAAATCAATAAAGGCAACACCCACAAACATATATATAGACAGAGGAAAGGGCAATAGAATGAAAGGTTAAACGTGGAACACGACAAGGAGGAAAGACGTTAATAGGAAGAGAAATTGATGGGTTTGTAACTTTATTTTATGGGAGAAAAATGAAAAGGATGCTTCAGTTTTTGTACATGAAAAGATTGTCAAGAGGGAGAGGAAGAGCCAAAGAGAACCGTGGATTTTACAGATGAAAGATTAGTGGGTAATGGAAGGGTTGGGCAAATAGAGAGAGAAAGAGGGATTCTATCGTTTAATGGAGGGTGAGGGTGCGGCGTATGGAAGGTAAAGAGAAGTGGAAGGGGAACAACACTTTGGTTATTAACCGGGTAAAGAAAAGTGCGAAGTACAAAATGTTTTAAGGGGTTAAGTTAATAGGGTAATTAATATGGGTCATTAAAAATTGTACACGTGTCGTCTTGTGGAAGCGACAACTGTCGACAATGGATTCTGCTATCAATTTTAATTATATACTATAACTAGTTGGAAATCCGTGTAATGCACAAGTGCATCAGGAAAATAGCCGATGAATTACAAACACGTAAAAGATGCTAAATAAAAATAGATAATCGATTAACACCCTCATTTATCATCTAAAATATAATAATTATTTTTAAAAAAGTGCAAAATTACAACTAAAATCATATAGTGACAATGGGTAGAAATATATGATAGGCCCATAACACTATCTTATATGGTTATAAATAAAAACATATAATCTTCGTAAAGATGAAGAAATAAATCTGCCAATGAGCAATTAAAAAATAAAAAATGTGATTGAAATCGGTTTGTCATGGAACCTAAAATTAAACTAAAACAAATATGTAACATACTATAACTTAGCCAAACTCTAGCAATATAGCAATCAGTAAGGAATTCCAAAGCAAGGGGAAAAATGGTATAGTATTACTCAAAATATATATTAATGCACACCTATTGAGTAAAAAACAAAAAAATATTGAAAACGGTGTATGTTTTTTAATACAAATAAATAGATCATCAATTAAAATTTATGCGAAAACAGTCAAACCAAATATTACGGGGAAAAAAATAATTTAAGGGAATAATCATTTAAACATACCAAAAACGAAATTATAACAAGGAATATAACCTAATTATTCATGTTTACAATTAAAATACAATAATTCACATCCACAACAATTAAAATTTAGTAAAAAATTGGTACCAAAATGATGGTAATACAAAACAAGAAAACATGTTTATCATTAAGATATGCATTTGAAAATATTTCATGATTTACATTTGTTGCGCAATATATATGTTGCATTTTGACGATCGTTTTTATTCTACGAGATGTTACACATCTATTACTTTGTTGTGTATATTTTCCCTGTTCGGGTGTTCATGTTAACCCTCGCTGCGCTTCGGCCATCTAGCTCATGGACCCATACAAATTGTAGCATACATGTTAATCCGATTCATTCAATTTCACTCATTTTAAAAATATCTCCTATAAAATCTCTAAAATACGAATAAACACTACAAAATACCATGAAGCTTAGTTGTTTGAACTAACTGTATACTTTCAAATATACTCTCATTTTCATCACTGAGAAGCAGACCAACCAAATGGTTATTGCCGTTCGTTTTTAAAAGAAAATCATAATAAAGACGAAGGCGATTCAATGCAAGGATCAATTTCAGTTCCCGTTTATCTCCACTTAGATTATAAAGCCAAAAACTACACATGTACGTCAAAAACCCAAAACAGGTGACATGACTTAAAAAGTGTTCTAAAGTGCATGCTATATAGGCTCAAGTGCAAGCCTATCGCTCAAGTAATAATCCCGATAAGTCGGGGTAGAATCCTCAGGGAAATAGGACGAATGAATTTGTGATGACATTGGAAAGATGAATGAATCCTAACTTAGACTCTAAAATAAACGAAAAGTTGATTTGAATGGGATATTTACTATAATTAAATGCTTAATTAAATTACGGACTGACTAAATTATGCCTAAATGAGATGCCGAAGAGCTAACGAACCTAAAATGGATGGCAAGCTATTAACAAAATTAACTTCAAATGAGAATGAGAGGTTGGGTTACAATCGCCCACACCCTAGTAATTCACCCTGTAGGATACTAGATTCCGAAATTAGAATTTACAAGGAACCCGGTCATTATTAATCCTAAGCATTTCGTATATGAAGGATCGTAGCCCGCATCATACTGTGATACCCCGCCTAATTAAATACCGGGCGATCACTCCTTTATTAAATTAGTTCAAGGTAAACAGTTGGTTCATTCTCAGCATCACTGTCGATAAAAAAAATATTTTTTCCAATTTAACACCCTAAATAATTAAGCTAAGTGTCAAAACCATTTTCATAGATACTTTCCAAATTTTATTTAAAGAAAAACATTTATTTTATTAACAACATTCAATAAGTAAGAATCACACCACATTAAATATCTGCAACATAGTCCAACTAATTTAAAACATTCGTCAATCGAATGTCAACATGCGAAATATAAAGTAACACAATTCAAACTGAATAAATCCCATAGCGACAATACGAGAAATAACTGGAAATACAAATGTCCCAATAACAATGAAATAATGGAAAGGGCGACACATGCCCAATAAATGAGAATGCTAGAAGTGGAGTCAATAAAGGAAGTCATCTACGCAAGTGACCTGCAACTCCCACCTAAGCTGCAACTCGTTCCTTTCAAGAGATCCTAAGCAAGACGCCCCTGTGGCTGGGCACCTGAAATATATACATATATATACAAGAGAGAGAGAGAGAGAGAGAGAGAAACGGTTCAGAGCCCGAAAGTGTGTTTGATTTAAAATACGTTTAGCAAGTATTTAAATTGATACAGGCCAATGCAACAACATATTAGAGCGACACTCTCTTGAGAAATTCTCACCTCTCTTCTAATGTGCACGCCTATCGTACTAACCTTCCCAACGGATTATCTAATCATTTATCGCACAAATCTTCCCAATGATTTAACTTATCTTAGACTACTCGTAAGATTCAATATTTAACAATTCCATTTCGAAAAGGGTATTTCAATTAGAAATCAAAGTTCTCCATTTTATCTTTATAAAAATCAATAAAGTTTTTCAGTGTCATATTATACTTTCTCAAAACAAGTATTTACCATTTGAGTCATCAACCATGTCCTACGTATCAAATCACAGTAGGCAGTTTCAAATTCCAAATCTCATATATATATTAACTACTCGAATAATATATATAAAATAACAGCACGCCAAATAAAATTATGGTGCGTGCATACTCTACTATCCAAAACCCCATATCACTCATATTAAGGGGAATACAATCGGAATCACTCTCGAATTGTATTAACAAAATACACAACAAAATTGAGGCGAAGAATAGATTCCAAGTCTCTAAGAGGATGGCATATCCCTGCGTCTCATAGGACCGTCTGAACTATCACGTCGATAGCATGTACCAAGGACATCTATCTTCTAGGGTACAAGTCAATATCCCCCATAAAGGTCCCATCGAGATAAGACTGTCCCAGCGCGGTAACCTCAGGGATAGCAAGTAGCGTGGGCATGATTTTCACATGTATATAATATATGCACACACAATCATATAAATATACCACTTTTGTCATATTAATGTAGGTTCTCTCGTCACCCATAATTACAACATTTATCCTTAATTCCACATTATTAGTATTACGTATAAGGTTTCATCTCTAACCTTAACTCGAAGGGTTTTCTCACTTATTTCGTGACACTCGTGGACTCTATTCTTCCAAGTAGAAATTTCAGTAGGTGTCACATTTACGTTTCATCGTAACTCTCTTACGCGCCTCACACTTTAATATATCAATTTACTAACCCTAAAGTAAACATCCCATAAATACCATTCTCGTCGAATATTAATGATCCCAACATTTATTTATACGCCCTACTGGTCCTCTATGTCTCCCAAATCATTATACTCAGAATGCCCAAGAATTATATCACGACAATTCAATTTTTAAATCATTAACAAAGGGAAATAGTAGTCTGCCAGGAGGGGTCGATCGATCGAAGTTAGGGGCTCGATCGATCGAACCTTCGATCGAACGAAGCTCTAGGCTCGATCGATCGATCAAGCAGGTCTGCGAAAATCTGCAGAATTGCAGTTACGGGTTCTACCAATTTTCTTCATCCAAAACCATGTTTTTCCATTCTAAACGTCCCAAAAATCCTACTACTAACGTTTTATCAATATACCAGATGTTTTCAACGTAAAGCATGTGTATATCAATCATTAAACATGGATAATTAACCCAAAATCTCATCTAATCATCTAGAACCCTAGAGTTTTTCTTAATCATGGTTCTAATATGTTTTTTTTTACCAGAATTTCCTTCTAATATATCATCCAAAATTTCGTGGGTTATATTCCTCTACATGGCAAGGATTCCAGAATTTTCATATAATCAATACTACATGCATTTTCCTATCACAAATGGGTTTTCTTCTACATAATTCATCTCTAATCATTCCTAAACTAATATGAAGATTGCACTAACGAAAATAGCATGTTAAACACTTGCCTGGGATTCTGGTATTCTGATTCACGACTGATTTTGGTATGGTTGCGTTCTTCGTCTCGCGATCTACGCGGTGGTGGTGGTTGTGGTGTAAACGGAACACTTTTGGGGCCTTGGATTGCCTTGGAGCTTTCTCCTTCCCTCTCCTATGGCCGTCACTTGTGTTTTTGTTTTCTAACCCTAGCTGACTAACCTAAATGGCTGATATAGGTTGCTGAATTTCGTGGGTTTAATTATCCAAAAAGGTGAAATGACTAAATTGCCCTCCCGGGGTACCAATTAGGACTAAAAACGCCCCGAGACCCAAACTAAACCCCCGGGTACACTTTTCTGACTATCTCGACCCTTCCGGACGCGTTGGCGCACTCAAAACGACCATACGAACAACTTATAAAATATTCATTTTTTTATTTAACAGAATTTAGTCCCGACGCGACACGGGCGCGTCCCGATTCAAATTTCCACTTAGATTATAAAGCCAAAAACTACACATGTACGTCAAAAATCTAAAACAGGTGACGTGACTTAAAAAGCGTTCTAAAGTGCATGCTATATAGGCTCAAGTGCAAGCCTATCGCTCAAGTAATAATCCCGATAAGTCGGGGTAGAATCCTCAGGGAAATAGGACGAATGAATTTGTGATGAAATTGGAAAGATGAATGAATCCTAACTTAGACTCTAAAATAAACGAAAAGTTGATTTGAATGGGATATTTACTATAATTAAATGCTTAATTAAATTACGGACTGACTAAATTATGCCTAAATGAGATGCCGAAGAGCTAATGAACCTAAAATGGATGGCAAGTTATTAACAAAATTAACTTCAAATGAGAACGAGAGGTTGGGTTACAATCGCCCACACCCTAGTAATTCACCCTGTAGGATACTAGATTCCGAAATTAGAATTTACAAGGAACCCGGTCATTATTAATCCTAAGCATTTCGTATATGAAGGATCATAGCCCGCATCATACTGTGACACCCCGCCTAATTAAATACCGGGCGATCACTCCTTTATTAAATTAGTTCAAGGTAAACAGTTGGTTCATTCTCAGCATCACTGTCGATAAAAAAAAAAAAATTTCCAATTTAACACCCTAAATAATTAAGCTAAGTGTCAAAACCATTTTCATACATACTTTCCAAATTTTATTTAAAGAAAAACATTTATTTTATTAACAACATTCAATAAGTAAGAATCACACCACATTAAATATCAGCAACATAGTCCAACTAATTTAAAACATTCGTCGATCGAATGTCAACATGCGAAATATAAAGTAACACAATTCAAACTGAATAAATCCCATAGCGACAATACGAGAAATAACTGGAAATACAAATGTCCCAATAACAGTGAAATAATGGAAAGGGCGACACATGCCCAATAATTGAGAATGCTAGAAGTGGAGTCAATAAAGGAAGTCGTCTACGCAAGTGACCTACAACTCCCACCTAAGCTGCAACTCGTTCCTTTCAAGAGATCCTAAGCAAGACGCCCCTGTGGCTGGGCACCTGAAATATATACATATATATACAAGAGAGAGAGAGATAAAAACGGGTCAGAGCCCGAAAGTGTGTTTGATTTAAAATACGTTTAGCAAGTATTTAAATTGATACAGGCCAATGCAACAACATATTAGAGCGACACTCTCTTGAGAAATTCTCACCTCTCTTCTAATGTGCACGCCTATCGTACTAACCTTCCCAACGGATTATCTTATCATTTATCGCACAAATCTTCCCAATGATTTAACTTATCTTAGACTACTCATAAGATTCAATATTTAACGATTCCATTTCGAAAAGGGTATTTCAATTAGAAATCAAAGTTCTCCATTTTATCTTTATAAAAATCAATAAAGTTTTTCAGTGTCATATTATACTTTCTCAAAACAAGTATTTACCATTTGAGTCATCAACCATGTCCTACGTATCAAATCACAGTAGGCAGTTTCAAATTCCAAATCTCATATATATATTAACTACTCGAATAATATATATAAAATAACAGCACCCCAAATAAACTATGGTGCGTGCATACTCTACTATCCAAAACCCCATATCACTCATATTAAGGGGAATACAATCGGAATCACTCTCGAATTGTATTAACAAAATACACAACAAAATTGAGGCGAAGAATAGATTCCAAGTCTCTAAGAGGATGGCACATGCCTGCGTCTCATAGGACCGTCTGAACTATCACGTCGATAGCCTGTACCAAGGACATCTATCTTCTAGGGTACAAGTCAATATCCCCCATAAAGGTCCCATCGAGATAAGACTGTCCCAGCGCGGTAACCTCAGGGATAGCAAGTAGCGTGGGCATGATTTTCACATGTATATAATATATGCACACACAATCATATAAATATACCACTTTTGTCATATTAATGTAGGTTCTCTTGTCACCCATAATTACAACATTTATTCTTAATTTCACATTATTAGTATTACGTATAAGGTTTCATCTCTAACCTTAACTCGAAGGGTTTTCTCACTTATTTCGTGACACTCGTGGACTCTATTCTTCCAAGTAGAAATTTCAGTAGGTGTCACATTTACGTTTCATCGTAACTCTCTTACGCACCTCACACTTTAATATATAAATTTACTAACCCTAAAGTAAACATCCCATAAATACCATTCTCGTCGAATATTAATGATCCCAACATTTATTTATACGCCCTACTGGTCCTCTATGTCTCCCAAATCATTATACTCGGAATGCCCAAGAATTATATCACGACAATTCAATTTTTAAATCATTAACAAAGGGAAATAGTAGTCTGCCAGGAGGGGTCGATCGATCGAAGTTTGGGGCTCGATCGATCGAAGCTCTAGGCTCGATCGATCGATCAAGCAGGTCTGCGAAAATCTGCAGAATTGCAGTTACGGGTTCTACCAATTTTCTTCATCCAAAACCATGTTTTTCCGTTCTAAACGTCCCAAAAATCCTACTACTAACGTTTTATCAATATACCAGATGTTTTCAACGTAAAGCATGTGTATATCAATCATTAAACATGGATAATTAACCCAAAATCTCATCTAATCATCAAGAACCCTAGAGTTTTTCTTAATCATGGTTCTAATCTATTTTTTTTTACCAGAATTTCCTTCTAATATATCATCCAAAATTTCGTGGGTTATATTCCTCTACATGGCAAGGATTCCATAATTTTCATATAATCAATACTACATGCATTTTCCTATCACAAATTGGGTTTTCTTCTAGATAATTCATCCCTAATCATT
Source organism: Sambucus nigra (assembly GCA_949130495.1). Classification (NCBI taxonomy): domain Eukaryota; kingdom Viridiplantae; phylum Streptophyta; class Magnoliopsida; order Dipsacales; family Adoxaceae; genus Sambucus; species Sambucus nigra. The sequence continues at coordinate 162,402,001 of OX422213.1, read as the reverse complement.
CATAAACTAATATGAAGATTGCACTAACGAAAATAGCAAGTTAAACACTTGCCTGGGATTTTTGGTATTCTGATTCACGGCTGATTTTGGTATGGCTGCATTCCTCGTCTCGCGATCTACGCGGTGGTGGTGGTTGTGGTGTAAACGGAACACTTTTGGGGCCTTGGATTGCCTTGGAGCTTTCTCCTTCCCTCTCCTATGGCCGTCACTTGTGTTTTTGTTTTCTAAACCTAGCTGACTAACCTAAATGGCTGATATAGGTTGCTGAATTTCGTGGGTTTAATTACCCAAAAAGGTGAAATGACTAAATTGCCCTCCCGGGGTACCAATTAGGACTAAAAACGCCCCAAGACCCAAACTAAACCCCCGGGTACACTTTTCTGACTATCTCGACCCTTCCGGATGCGTTGGCGCACTCAAAACGACCATACGAATAACTTATAAAATATTCATTTTTTTATTTAACAGAATTTAGTCCCGACGCGAAACGGGCGCGTCCCGATTCAAATTTCCAAAATTGTCATTTAACTCACTCATGACATTCAATATAATCAATAACATATATTACTTTGCTCATTAGTAATATTCAACCAATTTTCCATGATTACTAACTCTCGTCACGTTAATAATTATAACATAATTAATTTCCGAATTTTTATTAAATAATTCACTCACATTAAATTTAATAAATCCCCTAATTAATATACCATAAAAATACAGGGTATTACATACTTCCCCCCTAATAACGGAATTTCGTCCCGAAATTCGAAAAATAAGGCATACCTGGTAAAAACAACTCTAGATATCTCTCGCGCTCCCAAGTGGATTCCTCCACATTATGATGCTCCCACTGGACCCGCACAAGTGGAACTATCTTTGACCTCAATCTCCTCTCACTATAGTCTAAGATAGCCACCGGTCTCTCCTCGTAAGATCTATCAGGCTGTAAGTCGATCTCATCTATCGCAATGTGAGTATGGGCCATATCATCCCGAAGATATCGTCTCAATGACGAGATGTGGAATACATCGTGGATGCGATGTAAATACTCTGGCAGTCCCAACCTGTATGCAACCGGCCCAATCCTCTCGATGATGGGAAATGGTCCTACGTACCTCGGAGCCAACTTCCCCTTCTTTCCGAACCTCATCACTCCCTTCATAGGAGATACACGCAATAACACTTGGTCCCCCACACTAAACTCCCGGAAGAACCGTTTCGCATCGGCGTAGCTCTTCTGCCTGTCCTGGGATATCCGAATGCGACTCCTGATCATCTCAATCCTCGTGGAGGTCTCCTGAATCACCTCTGGTCCTAGAAACTTGTTATCCCCCACTTCCAGCCAACAAGCTGGGGAACGACAAGGCCTGCCATACAAAGCCTCAAATGGAGCCATGCCAATCGTGAACTGATACGAGTTATTATAAGAAAACTCTACCAGTGGAAGATGTGGCTCCCAACCTCCTCCAAAATCGAGAACACACATGCGTAGCATATCCTCCAACATCTGATTAGTACACTATGTCTGTCCATCTGTCTGTGGGTGATAAGCTGAACTCAATCTCAACTCAGTACCCATAGCCTCCTGAAAGCTTTCCCAGAACCGTGACACGAAGATCTTATCTCTATCTGACACAATATTCAGGGTCACCCCGTGTAATCTGACAATCTCAGCGATGAACAACTGCGCATACTGACCCGTGGTGTAATCTGTCCGCACCGGCAGAAAAGGAGCCACCTTGGTCAAACGGTCTACAATCACCCAGATAGAATCGTGTCCCCGCTGTGATGTAGGCAACCCTGTAATAAAGTCCATGGAAATACTCTCCCACTTCCACGCGGGTACTTCCAATGGCTGAAGCAATCCTGACAGTTTCTGATGGTCTACCTTTACCAGCTGGCAGGTAGAACACTTGGACACGAACTCAGCAATGTCCTTCTTCATCCCACTCCACCAGTATTGCCTCCTCATATCTTGGTACATCTTATCGCCTCCCGGATGTACTGTAAATCGGGACCCATGAGAATGAGTCATCACTGCATGACGTAATTCTGCTCCTTCTGGAATCACCAATCTCCCATTAAACCGCAAACCTCCATCAGAACTAACAGAATAGGACTTGGCACCCTCAGCTAGAAGTCGCACAATCTGCTCCTGGCAAAATGGGTCTGTGGTCTGTGCCTGTATTACCCTCGTAACAATCTCGGGTGTGACTGATATCACGGTTATGAAAGAACGACTACTGCGTCCTGGTGGCCTAACTACTTCCACTTTGCTTTCCAGACGTCTGCTACTTCGTCTACCGGTCTACGGCTCAACGCATCAGCAACTACGTTGGCCTTTCTCGGATGATACTGTATATCGAACTGGTAGTCCTTCACAAACTCTAGCCATCTGCACTGACGCATATTCAGCTCTCGCTGAGTGAATAGATACTGCAACGAGTTGTGGTCTGTGAACAAACGGAATTTTCTCTCCTAACAATTAGTGCCTCCATATCCTCAATGCAGAGACGACCACTGCTAACTCCAGGTCGTGGGTGGGGTAATTCTTCTCATGCGGCTTAAGATTGAGGGAGGCAAAAGCTATAGCCTTCTCTTACTGCTGAAGTACTCCCCCAAGTCCCCGTAAGGACGCATCGGTGTAAACCAGGTACTCCATACCCGGCTGCGGTAACGCAAGGACTGGCGCTGAAGTAAGCTTGTCTTTCAGCTCGTCGAAAGCCAACTGACAAGCATCATCCCAAACATATGGTACTCCCTTGCGAGTCAGATTGGTCAATGGACCCGCTATTTTGGAGAATCCCCGAATGAACCTCCTGTAGTAACCAGCTAACCCCAAGAAACTACGCACTTCCGTCGGTGTTGTGGGCTGTCCCCACTCCCTCACCGCTGATACTTTACTCGGGTCAACTGCTATCCCCTGCTCAGAAACAACATGCCCGAAGGACTGTACCTCTCGCAACCAGAATCCGCACTTCTCGTACTTAGCATACAACTGATGCTCTCGTAGAGTCTGAAGAACCTGCCTCAAGTGCTAGGCATGCTCCTCCTCGGAGTGTGAATATATCAAGATGTCATATATGAAGACGATGACAAACTGATCCAAGAACTCTTTGAATGCTCGGTTCATCAAGTCCATGAAAATGGCTGGGGCATTTGTGAGTCCGAACGGCATCACCCTGAACTCATAGGACCCATATCTTGACAAGAAGGCAGTCTTTGAAGCATCCTTCTCTCTAATACGTAACTGATGGTACCCCGACCTCAGATCTATCTTCAAAAAGAAAGTTTCTCCCCTCAACTGGTCGAACAGATCATCTATTCGAGGCAACGGATACTTATTCCGTATCGTGACCTTGTTCAGCTCCCGGTAGTCCACACACAATCTCAGTGAACCATCTCTCTTCTTCACAAACAAACTGGAGCGCCCCAAGGTGAGGTACTCCTACGAATGAAGCCCTGACCTAACAGCTGCTCTATCTGATCTCGTAGCTCTCGCATCTCTGTCGGAGCCATACGGTACGGTGCGCGTGCTATAGGTCTCGTATTTTGGCAATAAATTTATAACAAAGTCTATCTCTCGACTGAGGGTAGGCCGGGTATTTCCTGAAACACATTAGAATACTCCCTGACAATTGGGATCGAGTCTAACGGGATTTCAACCTAATTAGAGGTATTCTCCTCTATTTAATATAAATGAGCGGTCGAACGTCTCTCTGGGCGAGGCATCGCCACTACAAACATCTCTTGCCCCGGAATGGCAAAAATAATGCTTCCACCGAAGCAATCAATCATGGCTCTATAAGCTGCGAGCCAATCCATAACAATAATCACATCATGCTCGTGCATGTCTAAAACTAACATGTCTGCAGGTAATACCAAGCTACCAATCTCTACCCCCACTCCCCGGCATATAAGAAGAGGGAACCATTCCCCAGTGGTGAGTCTACCTACGTTACAGTGTTCTCTACTGTGGTTAATAACCACTGTTCTAAACAACTCGCCTAGGCTTAAGGCTTGGGAGAAACCCCTCGCCTTACGCTTTTCACGCCTTATTCTTGGTAAAACCCTTAAGGTGCACTTTTTTTTAAAAACAACAGTGTTTTAATGAAACGATGTCGCCTTTTAAAGAATTTGTTCACAAATCGGAACATTATCTCATCCAAAATAATCAAATAGTGTTTTAATTTGCATATATTCAGACATATTTTTATGATATGTTCAATTTTTGTATTTTAATAGCCTTGTTATGGTTAAAAAATATTAAAATATATTAAGAAGGCCTAAACGCCTTTTCACGTTTTTTCTCGCCTAGGCCCGCCTAGGCGTCTAAGGCTTAAGGCTTGGCCTCCACGCCTCAATCACGCCCCACGTTTTTTAGAACCTTGTTAATAACCCTAAGGTCTTCGCAAAATGTGTAGCTATAAAACAATGCGTTGTCCTAGTAACAAACAAAATTCGATCCAAAGTTTCATGGATAGAAAACATACCCCAAATCGCGGGTGGTGCATGTGGGGCGGCTGCCTGGTGGTCATTATAGATATGTCTGTACTGTAACTGCCCCTGCTGCACTGGAGCTACGGGAAAGGTTGGCAGGCCTAGTACCTGAGTTGGTGCCGGGAGAGCAATTGGGAAAAGTGGCCCCTGTAGATCATTACGGGCACCCTGCTGTTGTGGGGCCCTATCTCTCTCTGGGCAATCCTGGCGCTTATGGCCGTGCTTACCACACCCAAAACATCTTTTTCGGAAGTAACTCCCCCTCCGACCCTGTTGCTGTCGGAGTCGGCCTTGCCGACTTGAAACTTTATTCCTCTTTCGAAACTGCTTCATTTTGCCACTTTGTTGACCAGAACTGACTTGATCTTGGGTAGTTTGTTGTCGAAATTTCGATGTCTTCGCACATTTGTCAGCTTTAGTCACATGCATTTGGTTAACCTCTCTAGGTCTTTTGCCTCCTTTAAGTTGTAGGCTGCGTTCTTGGTATTGTAAAACTGCAGTGGTAACTGCTTGTGCCACGATACCTGCTAACTCGGCGGTAGATACTTTCTCTAGGGATACCTGAGGTATGAGTCGATCTTGCTCGTTGACTCCCTTAACCGTTTTAGCTAGTTCTTCTTGACGGTCCATCTGGAAATTTAAATAAATTTGGATGAGTTCATCATTCAAATAAACAAATCGCAGAAGCACGAATTCCCAATGTATAGAGATGAACACAACATTCCAAGCATTTAGGACTCTATATCAAAGAAGGCAACGCTGAAACCATAATAGGCCGCACAGATCCTAAAGGACACTAGAACCTGATGCTCTGATACCACTTGTGACACCCCGCCAAATTAAATACCGGGCGATCACTCCTTTATTAAATTAGTTCAAGGTAAACAGTTGGTTCATTCTCAGCATCACTGTCGATAAAAAAAATAATTTCTCCAATTTAACACCCTAAATAATTAAGCTAAGTGTCAAAACCATTTTCATACATACTTTCCAAATTTTATTTAAAGAAAAACATTTATTTTATTAACAACATTCAATAAGTAAGAATCACACCACATTAAATATCTGCAACATAGTCCAACTAATTTAAAACATTCGTCGATCGAATGTCAACATGCGAAATATAAAGTAACACAATTCAAACTGAATAAATCCCATAGCGACAATACGAGAAATAACTGGAAATACAAATGTCCCAATAACAATGAAATAATGGAAAGGGCGACACATGCCCAATAAATGAGAATGCTAGAAGTGGAGTCAATAAAGGAAGTCGTCTACGCAAGTGACCTGCAACTCCCACCTAAGCTGCAACTCGTTCCTTTCAAGAGATCCTAAGCAAGACGCCCCTGTGGCTGGGCACCTGAAATATATACATATATATACAAGAGAGAGAGAGATAAAAACGGGTCAGAGCCCGAAAGTGTGTTTGATTTAAAATACGTTTAGCAAGTATTTAAATTGATACAGGCCAATGCAACAACATATTAGAGCGACACTCTCTTGAGAAATTCTCACCTCTCTTCTAATGTGCACGCCTATCGTACTAACCTTCCCAACGGATTATCTTATCATTTATCGCACAAATCTTCCCAATGATTTAACTTATCTTAGACTACTCGTAAGATTCAATATTTAACGATTCCATTTCGAAAAGGGTATTTCAATTAGAAATCAAAGTTCTCCATTTTATCTTTATAAAAATCAATAAAGTTTTTCAGTGTCATATTATACTTTCTCAAAACAAGTATTTACCATTTGAGTCATCAACCATGTCCTACGTATCAAATCACAGTAGGCAGTTTCAAATTCCAAATCTCATATATATATTAACTACTTGAATAATATATATAAAATAACAGCACCCCAAATAAACTATGGTGCGTGCATACTCTACTATCCAAAACCCCATATCACTCATATTAAGGGGAATAAAATCGAAATCACTCTCGAATTGTATTAACAAAATACACAACAAAATTGAGGTGAAGAATAGATTCCAAGTCTCTAAGAGGATGGCACATGCCTGCGTCTCATAGGACCGTCTGAACTATCACGTCGATAGCCTGTACCAAGGACATCTATCTTCTAGGGTACAAGTCAATATCCCCCATAAAGGTCCCATCGAGATAAGACTGTCCCAGCGCGGTAACCTCAGGGATAGCAAGTAGCGTGCGCATGATTTTCACATGTATATAATATATGCACACACAATCATATAAATATACCACTTTTGTCATATTAATGTAGGTTCTCTCGTCACCCATAATTACAACATTTATCCTTAATTCCACATTATTAGTATTACGTATAAGGTTTCATCTCTAACCTTAACTCGAAGGGTTTTCTCACTTATTTCGTGACACTCGTGGACTCTATTCTTCCAAGTAGAAATTTCAGTAGGTGTCACATTTACGTTTCATCGTAACTCTCTTACGCGCCTCACACTTTAATATATCAATTTACTAACCCTAAAGTAAACATCCCATAAATACCATTCTCGTCGAATATTAATGATCCCAACATTTATTTATACGCCCTACTGGTCCTCTATGTCTCCCAAATCATTATACTCGGAATGCCCAAGAATTATATCACGACAATTCAATTTTTAAATCATTAACAAAGGGAAATAGTAGTCTGCCAGGAGGGGTCGATCGATCGAAGTTTGGGGCTCGATCGATCGAACCTTCGATCGATCGAAGCTCTAGGCTCGATCGATCGATCAAGCAGGTCTGCGAAAATCTGCAGAATTGCAGTTACGGGTTCTACCAATTTTCTTCATCCAAAACCATGTTTTTCCATTCTAAACGTCCCAAAAATCCTACTACTAACGTTTTATCAATATACCAGATGTTTTCAACGTAAAGCATGTGTATATCAATCATTAAACATGGATAATTAACCCAAAATCTCATCTAATCATCAAGAACCCTAGAGTTTTTCTTAATCATGGTTCTAATCTATTTTTTTTTACCAGAATTTCCTTCTAATATATCATCCAAAATTTCGTGGGTTATATTCCTCTACATGGCAAGGATTCCATAATTTTCATATAATCAATACTGCATGCATTTTCCTATCACAAATTGGGTTTTCTTCTAGATAATTCATCCCTAATCATTCATAAACTAATATGAAGATTGCACTAACGAAAATAGCAAGTTAAACACTTGCCTGGGATTTTTGGTATTCTGATTCACGGCTGATTTTGGTATGGTTGCGTTCCTCGTCTCGCGATCTACGCGGTGGTGGTGGTTGTGGTGTAAACGGAACACTTTTGGGGCCTTGGATTGCCTTGGAGCTTTCTCCTTCCCTCTCCTATGGCCGTCACTTGTGTTTTTGTTTTCTAACCCTAGCTGACTAACCTAAATGGCTGATATAGGTTGCTGAATTTCGTGGGTTTAATTACCCAAAAAGGTGAAATGACTAAATTGCCCTCCCGGGGTACCAATTAGGCCTAAAAACCCCCCGAGACCCAAACTAAACCCCCGGGTACACTTCTCTTACTATCTCGACCCTTCCGGATGCGTTGACGCACTCAAAACGACCATACGAACAACTTATAAACTATTCATTTTTTTATTTAACAGAATTTAGTCCCAACGCGAAACGGGCGCGTCCCAATTCAAATTTCCAAAATTGTCATTTAACTCACTCATGACATTCAATATAATCAATAACATATATTACTTTGCTCATTAGTAATATTCAACCAATTTTCCATGATTACTAACTCTCGTCACGTTAATAATTAAAACATAATTAATTTTCGAATTTTTATTAAATAATTCACTCACATTAAATTTAATAAATCCCTAAATTAATATAGCATAAAAATACGGGGTATTACACATACGAAATCAAAGGAAATAAAAAAAAATAGAGTCGCATTTACTACGCGCACGTCGCACTCTTAAGCATCCCGGCTACCTAGGGCAAACGAGATCAAAAGTCCTACGACGGTTGAGATAGCTACGCAACACGATTCCTTTAAAATTTAATTCAAAAATATATTTCCATTATGATGAATCACATCAGGTGGGTTTCATGCACCAGAACCACTAAAAGTCTAGCCTAGCATGGTGCAACTAGGAAAAACTAGGGTCTCTACGGTGCAGGTGACTGAAATCATGGTAAAACTATAAGTAAATGATGAAAAGGATTCGTTAACTACTGTAAATAAACTAAGCATGCATAAAGTATCAATACCAAGGAGTAGAGAAGAGAAATTGACAAACTTTATTGCAGAATCAACATATTGTTCTTCTAGGGTTTTCCACAAATTCTCTCTTCAAAACCAAGTAAAAAGCTCCTCTAAAAACTAATTAGACGCCTCCCAATGTCTGGGAAGACATTGAAATATATACACTACAAAAATACAAGAGTTGGAGTCATGCAAGACTCTAGCTTGAATAGGATAATTACAAATTTTGAACCCCGGATCGATCTGCCTAAAAATTTCGGATCGATCTGCCTGATGAGCGAATCGATCCTTTTTTTATTTCAAGCGGACCGATCCTCTAAATATGCTTGATGCCGTGAATTTTAGAGGTCGGGTCGATCCTTTTTAAATTTCAACCGAATTGTTCTGCCTGAGACCGGATCGATCCTTTAATGGTAGAAAACGAATCAATTCGTTTTTTCTGACTCAACTTCTCTTCATTTTCTCCTCAATTTTGAATGACCATAACTTCTTCACCGTAGCTCGGATTGAGGTACCGTTTTTTTCAGTGTTCTTGTAATTGAAATCTCTATAATTTTCATATGGACCCACCTATGGAATAAGGCTTAAAAATTACAAAGAGGCCCTTCAACTCTCCATTTCTTAGTTTTTTTCATTATTTTGAGTTCTCCTTCGCACTAACTTGCATGAAATACCTGTAAAACACATAACAGATACACAAAACACGAAATACTTGCCAAAAAGGTTTAGGAGCATCAATATGAGATAAATCCAAGCTGTTTACAATGCACGAGAACATAAAAATACCAAAATTAAGGGGATAAATGTGAAGAATTTATGCCTAATCAAACCCCCTAACTTAGAACTTTGCTCGTCTTGAGCAATGTAAAAGAATAAAAATATGGTCAAACTCTAAAATGTGATAGAATACCTCTTTCGTGGGCGAGCGATTGCATTTACCATATGAAACAAGCCTTTAAACCTCTAGGTTACCCTAGTAGGACGAGTGATGTGTCGTGAGGGTTTGCATTGAATATACCCACAAAAGTCGTCATTGACTCAAAGAAAAATCAAAATATTTAAAAATTGTACAATTGAAACTCCCCAAAAATTGGTCACTATAAAATCATATTCACGAGTCTCAAGCCATAGTGTGTGTGTGCGAAGCCAAAAATCGAACCGCTAATTTCCATCGATTGATCATTACGTTACTTTTCGAAAATTAATTTTGATTTCAAAATCTCACTGAATACACTTACAAATGAATCACTCGGAAGTGTGGTTATTTCTCTCGGTACGCATAATTTAAAGAGTAAATGCAATGGAACATGAATTCATGCATACAATATTGAAAAGACATAAATTTATATTGAAAAGATCTCATCGTCGGAGTACGGTTATAAGGAAACGAAAACATCGCCTCTAATTCACACCATTTAATCTCTTATATTATCTTTTGTGCCTTAGCTCTCCACGCGGTAGGCAATTTAGCAATATGGACTCGGTTAGGACTTTCTTGGGCTTAAAGTGTATTGGGTAACATGGAAATGGTTGGGAATTTCGGAATTGAAAAATATTCTTATGATGTCCATTAGTGCTTTTTCAGGCGTTTGCTCATTTTTCTCTTCTTTTTTCATTTTTCTTTTCTTGTTATTTTTGTTGAGAATTTTTTTATTTATTTTTTCCCCTTTTTATTGCACCTTTCGAATTTTATTTCTAAATATTCAATTTTCACAATTCGAGGATAATTGGGTTTTTCGGGTTGTCAATCGAAAAGGAAAAAATTTATTAAGCTGAAATTGGGTTGCAAATGGGTGAATTTTTCACGACTTTTTATGGCTAATCTTTTTGGGTAACAAATGATGGCCTACTTCATTGTCCAAATTACTAGTTGCGTTACCATATGCGTCTCGAGGTGAATTAAGTCTAGAGATAATTTAGCACATACTTTGAGACAACATCTCACACATTTCCCATAACCGATCAAAATTAAGGACTTGAGATCTTCAACGACTTTTTTAGATGTTAAAAAGAACTTTGAGTTAATCATTAACTCGGATTGATTTAAATACTCGCAAAAAGTGATAGGCTCGAAATCTCACCGGGTTAGTTAATCTCCACACTTATTCGTAAAGTCGTCAATTTTCTTTCAATTTCCATCTTTGGTCTATTTTGTCTTTGTGTAATTTATTTTTACAATTTGAGACTTTAAACCGAATTTTGACGATATTTTTAAAAAAAATTAAATTCCAATTTTTGTTTATTTTGAAGAAAAATATTTTGGCTTTTCAGATTTTTTTTATTTATTTTTGGGCATTTTGAAAATTTGTGACGTTTTAGAAATACGCATTTTTCACCCTCCCTAACTTAGACTTTTGCATTGTCCCCAATCAAAAGGACTAAAATCTAAATGAGGTAAAACAAGAAGTACGATAAATAAAACAAGCAAATATTTAAAATGCAAAAAAACACTTAATGACACTAACTCATGACTCAATAATACAATAAAAATCACCCCATATGCGTCGGGGGTGCGACGACCTATCATCTCTCCTCAAACTCACCCGACCCCATGAACAGGGTCCAATGCTCTCCTCGTCTCTCCCGTCTTCATATCATAAACCAATAATCGGAACAAGTTGGGACCTCGCCCATAGATAAGGGAAAGACCGGGAGACTCGTCGTGACTAATTGGAAAGGGATCCTCGTAATGCTTACTCAAAGCGTGGCCTGCGTGCGCCGACTTGGAGGGAACACTTAAGTTTCTTTCAATTTTTAAATCGCATGGGTCGGCTCTAAGTCAGACGAAACACAACTTTTCTCCTCAATCGCCTCCGGAACCTCAAGTGGTATGGGTGGATGGTCACAAAGAAGGAATTCATCGATTTTATCTTTCCATTCGCTTTCTTCTAAGTGAATACAAGATCCTAATAGGGATTGGACGTCAACAATGAGGCTCTCATCCACCGGCCCGATTTTTTTTTCAAAGTCTTCAAGACTTATATCTCCTAATTCTCTCTCTCAAGTGTGTTTCGAACATTTTCTTTCACTCTCTTATGAAGACTTATGTGATGTGGATGGATGGTCATTATAAAGGAATCCATCTATTGTATCTTGCCATTCGCTCTCATCCAAGTAACTAATCAAGTCCAATAAAGGTTGGACTTCTACATTCAGTCTCTCATCCATATGCCCAAATTCTTTTTCAAAGTCTTCCATGCTCACGTCCCCTAACTCTCTCTCTCTCGAGTAATGTCTACGTCCTCGCTTACTCACCCAATCTCTAACTCCACTATTTTTCTCTCCTCTAACCACTCTCTCTTGCTCTCAATTGCGGTCACTACACGCACCTCCCACACCTTTCTTTCATCATCAAAACTACCGCTCTCACTTGATGAAATAAGGCACACCCCTAACGGCTCTCGCTTGTGGGACCTCTTATGCTCGTGAATCGTCTCTTCCATAAGATCCATTTCTCGCGATTCACACTCCTCACCCTCGAGATTGGTGATGTTGAAGATATTTATTTCAAGGGTCATATTCCCGAACGTAAGTTACATGCGCCCATTTCGAGTGTTGATCAAGGCATTAGCCGTAGCTAAGAATGGGAGGCCTAAAATGATGGGGACATGATTACTCTAAACAACGTAGGGCTCCTCGTCCCAAATGATAAAATCCACCGGGAAGTAGAATGTGTCAATGTTAATAATCACGTCCTCAACGATTCCCCGAGGTATCTTTACGAAACTATCTGCGAGTCGGTGAGTCATGTTTATGGGCTTAAGGTCTCCCAAACCTTATTGCTTATAGATGGAGTAGGGGAGAATGTTGACACTCACTCCTAATTCTATTAGCGCTCTCTCAATTCGATTTCTCCCCATAATTCACGAAATAGTGGGTGCACCTGGATCTTTGAATTTGGGTGGAAGGTCCCTTAATAGTATTGAGCTGACGCTCTTTAGCTTTCGTTTCACCGTAAGTAAGTCCTTAAGAAACTTAGCGTACGTGAGAATTTTCTTTATGATGCCAAGAAAGGTAAATTAATCTTTACCTACTTAAGAACGTCTAACACATCTTCACGAGAGGACTCTTTGGCATGAGATACTAGCCATTGGGGAAATGGAGCGACTGTGGGGGGTTTCTCAACGACTTCGGGCTCACTAGTGTTCTCGTTATCACTCTCGTTCAAGGAGGCATCTTCGGCCTCTTTTGTGTCGGGCGAAACCTCCTTCCCTTTAGGTGTGTCGTGCGGGAAAGGTGATAGATCAATAATTTTCACACTACATAGAGTGGTTATCGTGCAACATTTCTCTTGATGTTTTGTAGAAGTGGAGTTAACACTAGGTTGACCTTGGGGAGGTCTTTGGCACTGGGCAGGAAACTTTCCCTTCTCTTGGATACTCAACGAAGATTGAAACTTTGAGATGTTCGCGTTCATGTCGACAAACATGCGATCATATCTAGCATTGGTTGCACTCTATGAGTTGATAAACTGGTTTATTGTATCCACGAGGTTCCTCCGCGATGGAGTAATATATGGAGTTGGAGGAGATGGTGTTTGCTGAAATTGAGGGGGGGTGGAGGTGGGATAACCTGTGAATGTGGGTTCATTCATCGCATCTTGTGGTTATCCGTGGTTAAAACCAGGGGGTTTCTCTACGAAGGGTTGTATGAGTTCTCATGCGGGGCGTTAAAATTTCCCTTGAACCCTTCTATAGCATCCACCTGCTCGGTGTGCATGGCCTTGTAGGCAAAAATCATCGGGCATGCCTTTGTGGAATGGCCCACCTCACAGATAGCACACACCTTTTCCTTTGAAATACGACTGGATTCGAAGATATCTCTCAACCAGCTATTAAGAAAATCTTTCATATCTCTCTGAAACTGATCAAATCGACGGTATATTAAGGTGTTACTATCCAAATGGTATAGACCGGATGCAGTTAGAGTGATAGATGCTTGTCTAGGCCGGACTTGGTTATTAGGACCAAATGTATCCCATGCTTGAGTAGTCTTTGTGACATACTTAAGATGGGCTTCGCAGTCACTAGAGTCTAAATCCCAAAAAGGTCTTTCACACATTGTTTGCACAAGTTGTTTGGAAGTCACTGTCAACCCATTATGGAAGAAGGAGATCAAATGGTGTTTTTCAAAACCATGATGGGGGCATGCGCTTACCAACTCTTGGAAACGTTCCTAATACTTGTCAAAAGGCTCATTATCTTGTTGTCGAAAACGTTGGATTTGAGTCTTGGCAGAGTTGGTATTGTGCTGTGGGTAGAATTTTGAGATAAATTTGGATTGCATATCCCTCCAGGAAATCACGGAGTTCGAGGGTAGAGACCATATCCAGGTCTTGGATTTATCCTTTAAGGAAAAAGGAAAAAGATTTAGGCGAACGACATCCTGGGTGCAAGCTTGGTCACTAAATGTGTCGCACGCCTCTTCGAACTCTCTTATGTGAAGGTATGGTTTCTCCGAATCCATGCCATGGAAAGTAGGGAGAATCTGTATCATCCCATTGCGAAAGTGGAACTGACCGGCATTATACGGGAGTAAAATGCTACCAGGGGTGACAGTTCGTTCAGGAAAGAGTAAGTCTTTCATGGGACGATAGGGTGGATTTCCCTCTCCAGTGTCAAAACTAGCGGCGTCAGACATAGCTCCTTCTTCAAATGAATCGGAATATTCACTCGGTGTCCTAGATGTGTGGCTCGAGGATTGACTCAGGGTATAACTAGTAATAGAGTGCTCAGGGGTAGGAGGTGGAACCCAAAACTATGGAACGCGAGGCGTGTGGAAACTGTCATAATTATACTCAATAATTGGAGTTTCTTGGATTCTGGTTGGAGTATTTTGAGGAGTTTGATTATGTTCAGGATTTTGCATTAAAGGCTTTTGAGAGATGATTTGTTTTTCTTAATTTTTTTTGTCTAAGGTTTAGATTGAATCGATCTAACCTAAGTCTACCTAATTTCCCGGCAACAGCGCCAAAAACCTGACGCGACTTAAAAAGTGTTCTAAAGTGCGTGCTATGTAGGCTCAAGTGCAAGCCTGTCGCTCAAGTAATAATCCCGATAAGTCGGGGTTGAATCCTCAGGGAAATAGGAGGAATGAATACGTGACGACGTTGGAAAGATGAATGAATCCTAACTTAGACTCTAAAATAAACAAAAAGGTGATTTTAATGGGATATTTACTATAATTAAATGCGTAATTAAATTATGGACTGACTAAATTATGCCTAAATGAGATGCAAAATAGCTAATTAACCTAAAATAGATGGCAAGATATTAACAAAATTAACTTCAAATAAGAACGAGAGGTTGGGTTACAATCGCCCACACCCTAGTAATTCACCATGTAGGATACTAGATTTCGGAATTAGAATTTACAAGGAACACGGTCTTTATTAATCCTAAGCATTCCATATATGAAGGATTATAGCCCGCATCATACGAAATCAAAGGCAAGAACAAAGCAGTGTCGCATTTACTACGCGCGCATCGCACTGTTAAGCATCCCGGTTACCTAGGAAAAATGAGATCAAAAGTCCTATGACGGTTGCGATAGCTACGCAAAACGATTCCTTTAAAATTCAATTCAAAAATATATTTCCATAATGATGAATCACATCGGGTGGGGTTCATGCACCAGAACCACTAAAAGTCTAGCCTAACATGGTGCAATTAAGAAAAACTAGAGTCTCTACGGTGCAGGTGACTAAAATCATGGTAAAACTAGAACAAGATGATGAAAAGGATTCGTTAACTACTGGAAATAAACTAAGCATGCATAAAGTATCACTACCAAGGAGTAGAGAAGAGAAATTGACAAACTTTATTGCAGAATCAACAAATTGTACTTCTAGGATTTTCAACAAATTCTCTCTTCAAAACTAAGTAAAAAGCTCCTCTAAAAACTGATTAGATGCCCCCCAATGTCTGGGAGGACATTGAAATATATACACTACAAAAAATACAAGAGTTGAAGTCATGCAAGACTCTAATTTGAACAGGATAATTACAAATTTCGAACCCCAAATCGATCTGTCTAAAAATTTCGGATCGATCTGCCTGATGACCGGATCGATCCTTTTTTTATTTCAAGCGGATCGATCCTCTAAATATGCCTGATGCAGTGAATTCTAGAGGAAAGATCGATCCTTTTTAAATTCCAACTGGATTGGTCTGCATGAAACCAGATCGATCCTTTTATGGTAGAAAACGGATCGATCCGTTTTTTCTCACTCAACTTCTCTTCATTTTCTCCTCAATTTCGAATGACTATAACTTCTTCACCGTAGCTCGGATTGATGTGTCGTTTTTTCCAGTGTTCTTATAATTGAAGGATCTCTAATTTTCCAGTTGGACCCACCTCCGGACTAAGGCTTCAAAATTACGAAAATGTCCTTCAACTCTCCGTTTCTTGGTTTCTTTCACTGTTTTGAGTTCTTTTTCGCACTTACTTGCATGAAATACCTGTAAAACACATAAGAGATACACAAAATACGAAATACTTGCCAAAAAGGGTTAGTAGCATCAATATGAGATAAATTCAAACTATTTACAATGCACGAGAACATAAAAATACCGAAATTAAGGATAATAATGTGAAGAATTTATGCCTAATCAATAGGCCTTCTGAGTTTCATCAAAAAGTTCATTTTCACTCTCTTTTGCATCATTGGTCTATGTGATTTCCTAGAATCCGACATTGTTTGGGAAACCCGACCCGACACCTCCTCAGACCACCACTTCGTTTTCGCCGACCTGATCCGAGAACTCCTACTCGTGGTCAAATTTTTGGAGCTCGTGGATGTTTCGAAGAGGTGTTGTCTGTTTGAAGATCTTTTGGTGCGTGTAGAGAGAGAAAAAAGGGGAAAAACATAGTGAGAGCTTTTTTTGGGTCTCCGTGTTATTGGAGGGAGCTATGGCTTTTGGCCCTGTTATATTTAAAGAGATATGGGTCATATCCAGAAAAGATATTATTAAAGGTAGATAAAGAGATTTTTGGAGAAGAAAGGACACGGAGAGATGAATCTCATAAATGGGAAAGGAGGGAAGTGGGAGATAAATGGTGAGTTTGAAAGATAAAATAGAAAGAGTAAAAGTCTAAGGGTCCGTTTGGTTGGCATAATTTGCCTAGGCAAATGTCAAAAAGTTGGCAAATATGAAAATTTGCCCACATTTTGGCTGTTTGGTTGCATAATTTGCCTAGGCATTATTTGTCAATGTACAACACCTCCTATGCACAATCTGTGGGCAAATTTTGCTTACCTATTTGAGTGGTAAATATTTGCCCACAAATTTGCCAACTTCTTAAACGATTTTAATGTTTTAAAAAATAATTTAAAAACTGTTTTAAATAATTAAAAAACTGTTATGAATATTTAAAAATTGTTTTGTAATGTTTCAAAAACTGTTTTTAATATTATAAAAAAATGTTAAGAAAATGTTTACAATTTTTTAAAAAAAACCGTATAAACAAAATATTGTAATAAAAAACTGTTTTTAAAAAACCGTATTAACAAAATATTGTAAAAACTGTTTTTAACATTTTTAAAAACTGTTGTGAATATGTTATAAAAATAGTTTTAAAGTTTTAAAAAATAATTTTAAAGACTGTTTTAAATATTTAAAAAAACTGTTATAAATATTTAAAAACTGCTTTTAATATTATAAAAAATTGTTAAGAGAATGTTTTACAAATTTTTTGAAAAACCGTAATATAAAAATATTGTAAAACAGTTTTTAACATTTTTAAAAACTGTTTTGGATATATTATAAAAACTGTTTTAAAGTTTTAAAAAACATTTTTTAAAACTGTTTTAAAGAGTTTAAAAAAACTGTTGTGAATGTTTAAAATTTGTTTTGTAATATTTTAAAAACTGTTTTTGATATTATAAAAAATTGTTAAGAGAATGTTTTACAAAAATTTTAACATTTTTGAATATAACATAAAAATTGTAATATAAAAAT
This sequence comes from Sambucus nigra, assembly GCA_949130495.1. Lineage (NCBI taxonomy): Eukaryota > Viridiplantae > Streptophyta > Magnoliopsida > Dipsacales > Adoxaceae > Sambucus > Sambucus nigra. Next base: position 162,384,334 of record OX422213.1, on the reverse strand, counting down.
ATTGCAAAAACTATTTTTAACATTTTTGAATATAATATAAAAATTATTTTTAAATAAATTAATTGGATTGACTTTAATTTCGCCTAATGTTGTTTGATAGCGTCATCTGAATTTACCTAGGTAAGCAAATTTTACCTAGGCAAATTTTGTCATACCCACGCTTTTGCCCACTAACAACCAAACGGGCCCTAATAGATGACGTAAAAAAGATTATTGTTTCAGATTATTAAAAAGATTAAGAAAAGCGGTTTTGAATTTTTTTTTTTTTTTGGGGAATAATCAAGACTTGAACTCGGGTTACAGGATTCAGAGTTCAATGTCCTGGCCACTAGATCATGGGACCTTTGAAAACCGAAAAGGCGCGAATGAAGCATAAAACAAACGTCCTATCCCAGGAGAGCAAACCATGGTTCGCGGGAACCTCATACCCGCGCACCGGCGAATCCCCTACACTTCAACCTCTGCTTTGACCACATTTACACCCTCACTTGTTCACTCTGTAAACACTCTTCCCATCAACCAAACAACTCCTACTAATCCATTCTCCCCTTTGGAAAACTTCATCCACCACTACAAAAAATCACCACCTCCAAAACCCGTTCATTTTTTTATCCCAACTTCCGAATTTCTCATCACTCGGTATCAATACTGTTATACCCACAAAGATGCTAAACAGTTCCATTTGCAAATTATTAAACATGGGTTTGGCCATGATTTGTTCATGTCCAATACCCTTATCAACACGTACATTGGAATTGGTGATTGGGTATCTGCACATAACTTGTTTGATGAAATCCCAGACAGAAATGTGGTTTCCTGGGCTTGTTTGATTTCGGGGTATAACCAAAATGAGATGCCTGATGAGGCATGTGCTGTTTTCAGAGATATGATTTCTTTTGGATATGTTCCTAATCACTATGCTATTGGTAGTGCTCTAAGAGCTTGCCAAACTTTAAGATCTTTTGGACTTAGGCTGGGGTTACAAATTCATGCTTTTATTTCTAAAACACAGTACAAGCTTGACGTTGTCGTCTGTAATGGATTGATTTCCATGTATGGGAATTGTATGGATTCTGCTGATTATGCTTGTCGGGTTTTTGACGAGATACGGATAAAGAATTCGATATCATGGAATTCGGTTATTTCAGTTTATTCTCAAAGAGGTGATGCAATTTCGGCTTTTGAGCTATTCTCTAGGATGCAACAGGAGGGCTCGGGATTTAGTCTTAGACCTAGTGAGTATACTTTTGGCAGCTTAATAACTGCAGCTTCTTCTTCTGTTGATCGCGGTTTGTTTTTGCTGCAGCAGATTCTGGCCAAGATTGAAAAATGTGGATTTTTACGTGACTTGTATGTGGGTAGTGCTTTGGTAAGTGGATTTGCGAAATTTGGGTTATTTGACACCGCTAAGAAAATTTTTGCACAAATGGGCGCGAGGAATGTGGTATCCATGAATGGATTGATGGTTGGATTGGTGAGGCAAAAGCAAGGAGAAGAGGCAACTGAGGTTTTCATGGAGATGAAAGACTTGGTTAAAATAAACTCCGACTCTTATGTGGTTCTCTTGAGTGCTTTTGCTGAGTTTTCTTTTCCAGAAGAAGGAAGAAGAAAAGGTGGAGAGGTTCATGCCTACGTTCTTCGAACTGGCTTAAGTGATTCCAAGGTTGCAATCGGAAATGGTCTTATTAATATGTATGCAAAGTGTGGAGGAATTAAAAATGCTTGCTCTGTATTTAACCTTATGATCGATAAAGATTCAGTATCATGGAATTCCATGATATCTGGTCTTGACCAGAACGAAGGTTTCATAGATGCCATTTTGAGCTTTCGTATAATGAGGACTGCGTTAACGCCATCAAATTTCACACTCATTAGTGCCTTGAGTTCATGTGCGAGCTTGGGTTGGATCAAGATGGGAGAGCAAATGCATTGTGAAGGGGTTAAATTTGGACTTGATTTGGATGTTTCAGTTTCAAACGCTCTTCTCACTGTCTATGCAGAGACTGGATGTATCACTGAATCCAAAAAATTGTTCTCACTCATGCCTGAATATGATCAAATTTCATGGAATTCAATTATTGGTGCGTTTACTGATTCTGAGGCATCCGTTTCTGTAGGATATTTCATAGAAATGATGCGAGCTGGATTTAGTCTTAACAGAGTAACCTTTATAAATATCCTTGCAGCCGTATCGTCCCTACATCTACAAGAACTGGGTCGACAAATCCAAGTTATGGTTCTAAAATACAATCTTATGGATGATACTGCTATCGAGAATGCACTTCTGTCATGCTATGGGAAGTGTGGGGAGATCGATGACTGTGAGAATATATTCTCTAGAATGTCTGAGAGGAGAGATGATGTGAGTTGGAATTGCATGATTTCTGGATACATACATAATGAGCTATTGCACAAGGCTATGGATTTGGTGTGGCTTATGTTGCAGAAGGGTCAGAGATTAGACTGTTTCACCTTTGCCACTGTTCTTAGTGCTTGTGCCTCAGTCGCGACACTAGAGCGGGGCATGGAAGCCCATGCATGTGCAATAAGGGCACGTTTGGAATCTGATGTTGTAATTGGAAGTGCCCTTGTTGACATGTACTCTAAATGCGGAAGAATAGATTATGCTTCGAGATTTTTCGAGTTAATGCCCGTAAGGAATGTGTATTCATGGAATTCAATGATATCTGGCTATGCACGACATGGAGATGGACACAAAACTCTAGACATCTTTGAAAAAATGAAACTAGAAGGTCAACCACCCGATCATGTTACTTTCGTCGGTGTCTTATCGGCTTGTAGCCACATGGGGTTGGTTGACCAAGGGTTTGACCATTTTGAATCTATGAGCAAAATTTACAGTTTGACCCCTCGGATGGAACACTTTTCGTGTATGATTGATCTTCTTGGGCGGGCAGGTGAACTCGATAAGATAGAAAACTTCATCAACAGAATGCCAATGAGACCTAATGTTTTGATTTGGAGGACGGTTTTAGGGGCTTGCTGTCGAACAAATGGTCGAAAAGTTGATTTAGGTAAAAAGGCTGCCGAAATGCTGTTGGAATTGGAACCCCAGAATGCAGTAAATTACGTCCTTCTTTCTAATATGTATGCATATGGAGGAAACTGGGAAGATATGGCAAAGGCCCGTAGTGCAATGAGACAAGCAGGAGTGAAGAAGGAAACTGGGTGTAGTTGGGTCGCCATGAAAGATGGAGTCCATGTTTTTGCAGCTGGAGATAATTCCCATCCCAATAAAGATGAAATTTATGAAAAACTAAAGGAGTTGTATAGAAAAATGAGGGACGCGGGTTATGTTGCACAGACAAAATTTTCCCTTCATGATCTTGAACAAGAGAGCAAGGAAGAACTCTTGAGCTATCACAGTGAGAAGCTCGCAGTTGCTTTTGTTCTCACTCGCAAATCAGGAATGCCGATAAGGATAATGAAGAATCTTCGGATTTGTGGGGACTGTCACTCGGCCTTCAGATATATATCAAAGATTGTTGGTCGGCAAATAGTTTTGCGAGATTCAAATAGATTTCATCATTTTGTTGATGGCAAGTGCTCCTGTGGGGATTACTGGTAACTAGATAGCATTGTGACTTCTGAGGTATCGAGCATGGCAATATACGAGATGTGGGACAAACATGAAATAGACATGATGATACATTATTAGAGGTCGTTCCTTGGTGCGATGGCAAGTGCCCTCGCCCAAGCTACGGTTGGTCTCGGGTTCGAGACATGGAATCAACCTCTCCATATATGAGGCCAAGGCCAACCGACATCCGCATCTCTCACACTCTGCAGTTAAGCAGTAGCCTTATGCATTTGGTACAACCTTTTTATGATGATATATCGTTGTGGAAGAATGTTCATGTACACTTGGAAAATTGCTTTGCTCTTGATTTGGCCACCATATATTTAAGCTTCCAAAGATAATTCTTTTGGTGCCACTGTTTTCCTCTTCTATGAGATAGTGAGGGTAAATTGTGTTGTATTTTAGAACCAGGTGCACCATGGAAAACAAACAAAACTAAATGGCACTAGGGGGCATAGTACATACCACTCAGAACTTCTTTTCCCTTAGCTATTCTCTTTTGCGTGACCTTGGTGCTATTTGTCAAAATGTGTTCCATTGGTAACATTGGAACTGCTTGAAATGCCTTTATGGGGAAGTTTCAATTTTCAACTATTCTTAACCTAGTGCAGAATTCTCAAGTGTCACTTGAGCCAAGGTATTGAATTTCATGCATACAACCCACGTTGTCTTCATTCATGACACGAGCAAATATACTGACACTTCAAGTGTCAAGTCAAGCATGTGTTTCTTTTGCCAAATTTTGTGCAATTTTGTCGTTGGCCATTATAACAGATTGACAACATAAAGGTGTTGATATGACTCAAGTGATTAAGCAAAATGTTGACTTGATTACGAATTTTTCTGTGAACTTATTAGACGGCCTAAATTAATCTCCAGCAGCACTTGCAAAATGGGTTTAAATTAATTTGCATGTCTGCGACAAGTTTTACCCTGCCCAGCAGAAATTTGCAAAATAGGTAAAAAAAACTATTTGAAGTGGTGAAATTTGAGCCAAAATGGTCAAGTATATGCTAATCAGCTGAAGCAATCGACAATTTTCGCTTTGCAGTCACCATTTATGCAGCTAGAAGACTACATATATTTCTTCTCAAAATCTTTGTTGAAAAAAACAACAGGAAAAATAAAAATTATTAGTACGCCACAAATGTTTTTGATCAACAAATCATACTACTGATAAAGAATAAGTAGAAAAAATGTTAGTCGATTAAATGCTTTCATATCCTTGAGGTTAAGCATTGAGAATATGACAACTTTGAGAATTGAAGAATGTGTCCGGGTGAAAAATGAAAGTTCATACCTCATATTTTTAGATATATATATTTTTTTAAATTTGGCAAAGGGAAGCCAATGTCCACTACTTTCATTTAAATAGGATTTTAGGATAAAGAGCTTGATAAGGTATATGTTCCAAAGATAGGAAACACAATATTTGTTTTATAAACAACGGCGGCTCTGAGCATGTTCTAAGTGGGCGATCGCACGTGACCCTCGCTACTGGTCTATTTGTTATTATTTATATATTGAATGCCCATTTTTTTTTATAATAATACACATGAAAGTGCCCTATTTTATAATTTTTGAACGGGCCTTAGCAATTTTATCAATCTCATAACCGGCTAGTCCTTAAAAAATTTCATTACCCAAAACACCCCTCTTTAACTCACTATCCTTCTCTCACACATAATCTGGAAAATACCGCCAAAACATATTCCTCCAATGCCTCCTCTCTCCGGTGTGTCTTACCTCTTCACCGCAGTCTCTCTCATGTTTGCACCATCGCTAAATTATGGATTTTAGATCTATTTGAAAGCCACAAAGATGGCAAAGGGTTTCTTTCGGCTTTATTTTTTACTCTATTTTTTATTCCCCTTCTTATCAACAACTTTGTTTCTTTTTCTTTGTTAAAAAATAAGAAAAAGTGCCACAAGACTATAAAAAAAAGAATAGCCAAACTACATAATGGAAATGATATAGGTGATTCAAAAGCCTTTGTAAAGCTACTGGAAAAAAATCCACTTCCACGATGGGTCATTAATGCTCATTCCACTTCCACGATTTAATGCAAAGATGAATCATTGTTTCTTAATTCAAGTAATAAGTTTATGGTTATTAATTATGGTCGAAATACATTTTGTTCAGAGATTGGAAATACTTTACCATGGGATCCAAAGTTTGAGGGGCTCACAGAGGAACTAGAGATACACCCGCTGTTGATACCAAAATTAATATGCTGATGTGGACGAATAAGACGAAGACACGTGTCAATCTACGTGGCACAATAGCATCGAGGAAGATCATTTCCCGACCAACCATGCTTCTTTCCGAGCAACGAGAATACGCCGAGGAACTCTATCACACCGAGGAACTCTATAGCACTGAGGTACTCTATCACACCGAGGAAATCTATAGCACCGAGGTACTCTAATGTCCCGAGGAACTCCTGATCAGCGAACAGCTATGGCGGTCCGAGCTGCATCTCGGTCGTATCATTAATTGCCAGATAATCAACAGTTCAGATATTCATTGAATGCTTATATTCTTGGCACGCATTCTGCATTAAATGTATTACCCTTTCATATGTATGTCATTTAATGTATCGAACCTTTCATGTACAACCTCAAGGCTATAAATACCTTGTATCATCCTCATTCAAGGGGACGGGAATTTCTTGAGAAAACTTGTAATCGAGAATTCCACAAACACTCAGCAATAACATAACAGTGGACGTAGGCTTTATTCCTAGCCGAACCACTTTAAAAATCTCTTTCTTATTTATTTATCTGTGATTGAATAATTAGAGCGATCTAGTTTTTTACATCAACAGATTGGCGCCGTCTGTGGGAAACGACTGTTATTATCGTTTTTCATAAAAATCATTTATCACCAATGGCAGATAATCCAGAATCCAGTAATCGAAATGTTGGAAATACTGGAAATCTTCCAAATCCATCTGCATCCCCAGATCTGGCTGGAATTATGACGAATCTGGCTCAAGGACAAACCGCCATGCAAGAATCTATGAGGCAACTCATTCAAACTCTTCAGGGCGGTGCACCTACCTATTCAGGGCAAAGAAGTGATCATAGGCAATCGCAATCTAGACGTACCGGGTCATATCGCAATGAGGAGTCTAATGATTCTTCTTATCAACCTGGGCGAACTTCATCAATACGGGCTACGGATACAGATCAACGTATTACTCTTTCTCCGGAGAGGGCGCTTTGGAAAGATTAAGCAGGGTGTCTCCTTTCAGTCGGTTAGGACCAAGGAGGAACATGAGTCCACCCAGGGTTCCATCAAGAAGTTTTCGACCACCACCAGGTTTGAGAGAAGGATCTGCACAATCGCGACCAACTACTCGTCGAGATAAATCTCAGGAAGCTACGTCAGAGCAGTCAGTTGCTCGGACTAAGCGGCCCGAGGAAGGTAATGAAGCATGGAAAGGTTCCATTCAACGGTTGGAAGATAGATTGGGAGAAATGGCTAAGGCAAGGAACCCCTTACAGAGAACTTTTGTTCAAGGAACACCTTTTGTGCAAGCCATTGTGGATTTCCCTACACCGTCAAAATTCAAAGCACCCGTAGTGACCCCCAAGTACGATGGAAAGACAGATCCCGTACTTCATATAGAACAATACCAGGCTGCTGCAGATATCTACGCTGTCCCTGACGAGATGAGGTGTAGAGCATTCTCAGGAACTCTTACCGGATCTGCACAGATATGGTACAATAATCTTCCTCGGGGTAAGATTTCAACCTTTGTTCAATTAGCCGAATTGTTTATTGGCAATTTTTGTTTTGGAGCAAAGCCGGTAAAGCGAGTAGCACACTTGCTAAGTGTTAGACAAAAATCAGGTGAAAGTACTAGAGATTACATAACTCGTTTCAATAACGAGAAGTTGGAAGTCATAGATTATGAAGAAAAGACAACAATCACTGCTCTGATGAGTGGTTTGCTGCCTAACAAGCTGTACTACACTTTGGCCAAAGATCCACCTAAAAATATGTCGGAGTTGATGGCAAAGGCGGCCAAAATCATGAACGCCGAGGAGGCTATGGCTGCGAAGAAGAATATGGATAAAGAAGTTAAAGTGGAGGTCGACAACTCTAAGAAGAAAGATCAGAAAGGTAATGGTGGTGACAAACATTCCAGGAATAACAGGATGAAGTTGGAAGTCCTAAAGAAGTATGATAACTATACTCCATTGAAAATGGGTATTAATCATGTTTTGGAAGAAATCAGGAATAACGAGGAAATCAAGTGGCCAGAGAAACTGAAGACAAATCCCTACCTGAGGAATAAAGACAAATATTGCGAGTTTCACAAAGATCATGGCCATATGACCAAAAATTGTATAGCCCTTCAGAACGAGATTGAAACACTCATCCGAAGAGGAAAATTATCAAAGTATGTAGATCGCAGAGGTGAAAGGAAGAATGATGATAGAACTAGAGAGAGATCTAGATCTCCTCGTCGTGCAGAGGATAAAAAGAAGAGGGACCATGAAGAGGATCCAGATGATGACCCCGATCTTCCCAAGAAACCGAGGAAACCTGAACGAGAGGTATTTTCCATACGTTTTGGATCACTTGATTGTAATGTTATTACAGGAGGAGATGCAGGAGGAGGAGACCTTACTGCAGAAAGAAAAGCTTACCTCGGAGAGGCTCAAGCTTGTTCATACATTCAGCGAATAAACCTGGCCGAGGATGATCGTCCGAGGAAGGTAAACAAAGAGAAACTAGTGATTGGTTTTTCAAAAAACGACCTGGCAGGTGTTCTTTACCCTCATGATGATCCTTTGGTGATCAAAATGAGGATGAAGGATGTGATCATTTCAAGGGTGTTAGTAGACAATGGTAGTTCGGCAGACATCATGTACTATTCATGCTTTGATAGCTTGAATTTAAAATTATCTCAATTGGAACCTTATCACAGACCCCTTCTGGGTTTTGCTGGCGAGAAAGTTTTTCCACTTGGGACGATCAAGTTGTATATACTCATTGGAACTTGGTCTGCTTGTCGAACAGAAAGAATACGCTTCTTTGTGATGGATAAGAATGTGCAGTCCGCCTACAACATCATCATGGGAAGAGTTGGATTGAAGAAGTTCGAAGCAGTTCCATCTACAGTACATCAATGTTTGAAATTCCCAACGAATTTTGGAGTAGGAATTATGAAAGGTGATCAAAAAGTAGCTCGGGAATGCTATTATTCGTCTGCCGAACAAGAAGAACTTGAAGAATCAAGGAAAAAGACTACTACTTACCAAGTGGAGGAAGGCACAGAAATTGAAACTCTTGACCCTAGGGATGAAACTCAACTCGTAAAAGGGCAGGTTGTGGAATCTACAGAAATTGTTATCCTAGACGACGAGCATCCTGAACGAGTAACTCAGATAGGATCGTCGTTGGATGTTTCAATAAAACAAGAGTTGATAACTTTCTTGAGAAGCAGGAAGAATACTTTTGCTTGGAGTCATGAAGACATGCCAGGTATAGATCCAAACTTTTTATGTCATGAGCTCAACGTGAATAAGGAGATCAAGCCTGTGAAGCAAAGAAGAAGAGTGTTTAGTCCCGAGAAGAACCAGGCCATACAAGAGGAGGTCGAGAAACTCCAGAAAGCCCAATTCATTGAAGATGTGAAATATCCAGATTGGTTGGCAAATGTGGTGATGGTAAAGAAGAAGAACAACAAATGGAGAATGTGTGTTGATTTTACTGATCTCAACAAGGCATGTCCAAAAGATCACTTTCCATTGCCCAGAATTGATCAACTAGTGGATGCTACCTCGGGACACGAGCTACTCAGCTTCATGGATGCTTATTCTGGCTACAACCAGATCAAAATGAAACCTGAAGACAGGGAAAGTACTTCTTTTATTACCCCAAGGGGAACTTATTGTTATAATGTTATGCCTTTTGGTTTAAAAAATGCAGGTGCAACATATCAGCGGTTGATGAATAAGGTTTTTACCGAACAAATCAGCCGCAATATGGAGGTCTATGTCGACGACATGCTCACCAAAAGCAAGAGAGCTGCAGATCATTTGGTTGACTTGAGTCAAACTTTTGATCAACTGGATAAATACCAGATGAAGCTCAACCCGACGAAGTGTACCTTTGGAGTACGAGAAGGAATGTTCCTCGGATACATCGTCAACCAGCGAGGTATTGAGGCAAATCCAGAAAAGATCAAGGCTCTTTTAGGGCTGCGATCTCCGACGACGAAGAAAGAAGTGCAGAGTCTTACCGGACGGATTGCAGCACTCAACAGATTTGTATCCCGAGCAACTGATAAATGCCTCCCATTCTTCAAAACACTGCGAAAAAGTTTTGAGTGGACTGATGAATGTGAGAAAGCCTTTCAAGATTTGAAGAAGTATTTGGGAGCCCCACCATTATTGTCTAGGCCAATAACTGGAGAGACGCTGTACTTGTATTTGGCAGTATCAGAAAATGCAGTTAGCTCGGCATTGATCAGATTGGAGAATGGAATCTAGAAGCCAATTTATTACACAAGCAAGGCCTTCCGAGGTGCGAAAATCAGATACCCAAAGCTGGAAAAATTGGCATTGGCATTAATTGAAGCAAGTAGAAGAATGAGGCCATACTTCCAGGCCCATACCATCATTGTATATACCGACATGCCGTTAAGACAAGCCCTTCACAAACCAGAAAAATCAGGAAGATTGATGTACTGGGCAATAGAGCTCGGTGAATATGATATTGTGTACGAACCCAGATCATCGTTGAAGGGGCAAGCCGTGGCAGATTTTATAGCAGAATTCACATACCCTGATATCCCCCGAGGAGCAAAAGGTGCTTGCTGACCTACCTGTGGACGATACAGGATCAACAGACACAGATCCAGACCAACCAAGGTTGGTAAAAGGATTTGTGGATGTAGAAAAATCATCATATTCAAACCCCGACCAACTCCGGTTGGTAGAAGGGCGCGAACAAACGACCAACGAGGAACGAAAGATACCCGGGGATGATGAAAGAAAGCGGATGATATTTCACCGAGGAACTCTAACAGATAAGAAATTTGAAGACGAGTTACATACATGGAGATTATATGTAGATGGATCATCTTGCACGGCTGGTTGTGGAGCAAGGATTGTTTTAAACTCTCCAGACGATATTGACATGGAGTATGCCTTGAGATTCCAATTCAAAGCTTCCAATAATGAGGCTGAATATGAGGCTATGATAGCAGGTTTTCATTTGGCGAAAGTTATGGAGGCACGACAAGTAATTGTTTTCAGTGATTCTCAATTAATTGTGAATCAGATGATGGGAATATATGCAGTGAAGGGAGAGTTAATGGTGAAGTACCATGCAAAAGTGATGGAGTTATTAACAGAATTTGATGCTATTCAATTGGTAAGGATACCGAGAATGGAGAATGCTAGAGCAGACGCATTGGCCCGACTAGCGTCAGCTACGCGCACCGAGCTGCGAAGATCAATACCAATTGAAGTATTAGAAAGTCGGAGCATAGAAGAAGATCTGACGGTGAAGATTATTACCCTTGATTTAGGACCGTCTTGGATGGATCCTATCAGAGCATACATTGAAGAAGGAGAATTGCCGGAGGACAAACTAGCTGCCAAGAAATTGAAGTATAAAGTTGCTCGGTATGTGTTAACTAATGGTGTGTTGTACAGACGAGGAATTATGGCAGGTTTGCAGAGATGTGTGCATCCATCAGAAGTCAAAGAATTGATTGAAGAAATTCATGAAGGATCTTGTGGAGCTCATGTAGCAGGTCGGACACTTTTGCAAAGGGTCATGACACAGGGATACTATTGGCCGACGATGAGGGCTGATTGTATAACCTATGCTAAGAAGTGTGACAAATGCCAACGTTTTTCCTCCATCCGAAGAACTCCACAGGCATTGTTGACACCAATAACATCACCTTGGCCATTTTCCATGTGGGGAATTGATCTGGTTGGACCACTGCCAACGACCCGAGGAAGGTTCAAGTATCTCGTCGTGGCAGTAGACTATTTTACTAAGTGGGTGGAAGCTGAACCACTAATTGATATGACGTACGAGAAGGTGTATCAGTTCATATGGAAGAATATCATTTGTCGATATGGTCTCCCCCATGCTTTCATCACAGACCATGGAACGCAATTTGATAATGAAGAATTTGCTGCCTATTGTCATCAGTCAAACGTCTTGAAGTTTCATTCAGCACCAGGCCATCCTCAAAGCAATGGACAGACTGAAGTGACGAACAGAACATTACTAAATGGATTGAAGAAGAGGTTAAGTGAGGCTAAAGCAAATTGGATTAATGAGCTACAGTCAGTTTTGTGGGCTTACCGAACAACTCCCCGAGCAGCAACAGGAGAATCACCATATATGCTAGCATTTGGAAGTGAGGCTGTGATACCTGCCGAGTTGGGCCTACCAACACACAGGGTGTTAAATTTCAATTCTCCGATCAGTGATCTGATGAGAAGGATGGATTTGGATATGCTCGAGGAAGTCAGAGAAGAGGCAGCCATTAGGAATGCTGCTTATCAACAACGAACAGCTCTGTTTTACAACAAAAGGGTAAAGAAATGTGATCTAAAAAAGGGGGATTATGTGCTAAAGAAGGTCATTCAGAAGAAGAATAAACTGGAAGCAAACTGGCATGGACCTTATCGAGTTACAGAGGTTGTTCGACCAGGAACTTACAGAATAGCAACTCTAGAAGGAGAGGAATTTAAGAACGCATGGAATGCTGAACACCTGCGCAAGTATTATCAATGATGTCAAATGTAAAGCATTTCTTTCATTATGAATAAAATGAGGATGTTTCGCCATTTTCTTTCTGGTTGAAAATTTTTCGGGGAATACTAGTGTAATACACTACACAACAAAAGTGCTATAAGTAGCCAACCACAGCTCTACGGAGCAAAAGTGCTATAAGTAGCCAACCACAGCTCTACGGAGCAAAAGTGCTATAAGTAGCCAACCTCCTTTGGTTAGGAGGACAGCTCTACGGAGCAAAAGTGCTATAAGTAGCCAGCCTCCTTTGGTTAGGAGGACAGCTCTACGGAGCAAAAGTGCTATAAGTAGCCAGCCTCCTTTGGTTAGGAGGACATGCTCTAAGGAGCAAAAGTGCTATAAGTAGCCAACCTCCTTTGGTTAGGAGGACATGCTCTAAGGAGCCAAAAAATGCTCTAAGGAGCCAAAAGCTTTAAGGAGCCAGAAACTGTACACCAGCATGATCAACTACGGTTGGTAAGATAAAAATATACTCTCATATTACAACTTATGTTGGTCGGGAGGTAATATTATTACAATGAGTTCTTTGAAGAACAAAATGTTCAAAAAATACACCAAGTATAGTTGGTCGGGGATAAAAACCCAATAACTGTAGTTGGTCGGCGAGGACAAATTATTGATCTTAGTTGGTCGGACGCAATTTTATAATTAAACCAAGTATAGCTGGTCGAGGATAAAAAACCCATCAGCTGTAATTGGTCGACAAACATTATTCACCCACCTTGGTTGATTGGAAACAGTTTGAACATTTTTACTCATTACTTTATTATTAAGTGATCGAGAAACATTACTAATACTTGTAACTTTTTATTAAGTTGCTTATTGAACAATAATATTGTTATCTTATTAACAGATACATAGATACATATGTACAAATATAAAGGTGTTTGATAAACACAAGACTAACAAAATTGGCAAACAGAAAATGAAAATCTTTTCATTAATCTAGAATAAATTACAAGTTACAAGAATGTACTAAATTGTTACATGGATATTACTATTCTATTGGTTTTTTGCCCTGTGCTTTAGAAACAGGTTCCTCGCCGGCAGGAGGGTCTTCTAGGCAAAGGGGAGAATTGATGAAATTAACATCTCTGAGCATTCTGACGTTCATAACAGAAGGTGTATCCAAAAGTTGCTCAGGACGAGATAATTCAACTTGGGAGTGAAGGCTATAATCACCAAGATATTTTGAAATTAGACTGCGAGGAATGGAACGAGCTGGGATCCATGCCATATCCAATTTGAAAGGTGGTACAGGCAAGTCTAATAATGATGGAGCATGATAGTCCCATAGAAAATGCCCTTGCTCCAACTTTAACACACCCAATGCATTTAACCATCCTTGCTTGTAACCTTCATTGTTAGCATGTTCAATGCGAGCATCCAGATGAACGAGAGCTTCATTATATCCTGCCATCCAGAATTCCCTTGGCTGTTTATGGAATTGGAAGGTTAATCTATCCAATTGTTCATGAAGGCTTTTGGCAAAGAGATCTTTGTTATGCAAGGCAGATTTCATCGATGCCAGCTGATCTTCCAAAGACAGATTTTTATTGGACATTTCAGTCAGAGCACGGTCTTTTACTTTCAACTGGAATGCTTGAGTTTCCAGAGTAGACTGAGTGCGAGCCTCTTCAACATTTTGGCTGAGGATTCTTCCTCGCCCCCGAGAACCTCTTCCTCGTCCCCGAGCAGTTCCAGAAATGGCAGATCTTCTTAAGTCCTCCAGCTCTTGCCTTAGTTTGGCATTTTCGACCTCTAAGAACGAGAAGCCTTCATCAGTAACTGGTATTAATGCAGTAGAAGATGAAGCAGCAGATTCATATTGAGCCAATTTTTTCTGCAAATTATTATTTTCTTGTTCCAGGATCTCGGCAATTTGTCTGCAGGCTTCAACTTCACCTTTTAGGGTCCTTTCCCTAATATCATATGCAGCGATGATCTTCTTATGGCCTGTTTCAGAAGAAAGTTGTTGGTATCTATTTTCATAATCTTTGTGTAACAAAGCCATTGATTCATTGTGCTGACCTTGGAGATCCTCTAAGGAACAATGCAGTTCTTCAATCAGGTCATAATAAGCGACATTGTTGGCTACAGCTCGGTCGAGTAAATCTTTCAAGTACCGATAAGCCTCAATAGCCTGCTCTGAAGCACCATGACCAAGGATATCAGCAATTTCCGATGTACTAAGGTCTGTATGACCAGCCTTATAGTATTGATGACATTGCTGCATCAGCTCGGTATCATGTGAAGAGATCAATTCCATTCTAGCAACAAACTAAAGACGAGAAAAAGACAACAATCAACAAAAACAAGTTATCAACAACAGAGATGAGCAAAGATATGTTTTATTAGATCATCAAAAAGTTACATTGTTCGATTACAAGGAAATATAGAAATGATACCGAACAACTTCACACCTTTTCCTTGTCTCCCAAGACTTTCTCGGGAGGCTAGGACGAGGAGCTCGGTTGCTCGGTGGTAACAACAGCTTGATCGGTAGGAATCTTCTCGGGAGGAGGAGGCATGGAAGAGACATCATCGGTGGCAGAGGGTTGAGAGGCAGAAATTTGATCGCCCATAGCCATAGAAGACTCATCTGAGGCAGGCTCATCTTCTTCTTCTTCCACAATTGGTGGAGGAGGACCAGGGAGATGTCGTTGGAATAGTTCAGAATCGTTTTGGACCTTTAGCTCTTGCAGAGCAGCCACCCAGCCATCATGGAAGTATTTCAACTCCCCATATTGGACTTGGGATGTCATTGCAGCTATCCCTCTCTCCCATCCTTTCTCCCAACCAACGCTGAAATGCTTCTTGATTGCAACTTTTCTCCTCGACTTCTCCGAGGAGAGCTTCACCTCCAATTCCTCTTTCTTAACCTTGATATCTCGCAGAGTAGATAATTCTTCCTCTGCCTTTTTCAACTTATCATCAGAATCCTGATGTTTAACCTCCAAAACTTTAACTTTCTCCTCCAAGTTCTTGGAGGTCTCGGCCATTTTCGCCTTCTCAGCCTCAGCCGCAGCCAACTTTTTCTCCCAAACAGTTTTCTCCTCGATGTACTGTTGGCGAGATTCCTTCACAGATTGAGCTAAACCCAGCAAAGCATCGTCAACATCGGACGAGGAACTGGAAGCTTTTATAACTTGATCTTTCTTCACGATGGTATTGAAGCAGTTCACCAGCTGAAAGATAAGAAAAACAATAAAGTCAACACAAATACAAGAATTCAAGAAAAAGAAAGAAAGACCAAAGGAGTGAGAAATTTACTGAAGAAAGATGACGAGCAGCTAGGGATGTCAGTGTATCCCTAGGAATTTTTTCATCAACCCCGAGAACCTCGGGTATAACTGAGCTCTTGGAAGAACTCGGAAGAATGATGTTTGAAACACTACTACCACCAGCGGGTAGAGAAGATGCAGTTCCAGCAAGACTAACTAAGGATGATTTCCTCAATCTCTTCAAAGGAGGGTCAGCAGCATCAACCAAGGAAGAAGTCTTGGTCGGAGAGATTGTAATCACATCAGCAGGAGCATTTTTCTTGCTCGGGGCCACTGGGGGCTTCTCGGCAACTTTGGAGGAACCAGCATCTACTTTTTTAGTCCCCTCTGGGACATCAATTTTGCCTTTCTGGGCTCCAACAGCAGAAGAAATTTCACCAAATAGAGTAGGAGGAGCTCTTTTCTTGCCCATTCTCTGAGATAGGGGGATATGAGAATCTGAAGATGAACTTTCTGGTGTTGAAGCTGGTTCAACAGGGCGAGCAGTATAAGAGGTTGTGTAACTCTTATACTGTAGTAAATATGAAGCAGATCTAATATGCTCGTCAGCAATGGTCTTATGCAAATTCCAGATAAGTTTCAAATGCTTGATATTCACTTCTGACTCTTTTGGAGTCTTTCTTTTGCTATCAACTGCAAATAAATACATAATGGAATATCAGTCATACATTTTGACAAACATGATGAAAGCATAATTTCATAAGTAAAATAAAATGAAAAATAAACCTATCCCATTGCCGTATGGGGGGCATCTGGGACCGTTGTATACTTCATTCCCAGATAAAGGCGCATGTTGCCAATTTTTTATGACCAACCCATGCTCAAAATAATCCCTATTTGAGTCAGGGAGATTAACTACAAGAGCCCTATTCAAATACCTAGTTTTTAAATAATAAATATTATCTAGAACAGCCCATTTATAACAAAACATAATTTCAGGGATCCCAATACGAGTCCCATGAGTTAGATTTAATTTATGCACCCCGTTAATTATTCTCCATGAATTGGGGGCTATTTTTGCAGGAACAAGATCAAAATATTGACAAAACTCAAGACATAATGGGTTTGGTGGAAAGGAAAAACCGCATTCAGCAACAAAAAGACTGGGGAACCAATGTCCCTCAGCCAATCGAAAGTAATCTAAAGGCTCAGAAAGAACCTCTAGAGTTACCCACGAAGGAATGGAAAAATCAGAACGGAATTTCTCAATAGACTCCACAATATAAACCATATTGAATAAAAGAGATACAGAAGAAAGAAAGAAGATCTTACAGAAAGAAAGGAGATGTGTTGACAACGAACGGAAACAAGGATGAACGCACAAGAGAAGAAGAGAATAGAAAGCTTGAATGCAGAGAATGAAAAACGTAGACGACGGTATGGTTACCAAAGAAGTTTAAATACTTTGCATTGGGAAGCGGCGAAAGAAATGATTACCAAAAAGAAACTACTAAACTTCCGGCGGCTAAGAGGACAAAATTTGCACGAATATCAAAGCGCTTATAAAAAAGGCGGAAACTGCGAAATAAGAAGGAAATTTGAATACAATGTTCCTGAAACCCGGGAAGTACATTTAATATTGCCATATACCGAGAAAGAATGTTCCATACTCTTCAAAGTTCAAAATATGAAACATTGGGGGCTTCTGTTGATACCAAAATTAATATGCTGATGTGGACGAATAAGACGAAGACACGTGTCAATCTACGTGGCACAATAGCATCGAGGAAGATCATTTCCCGACCAACCATGCTTCTTTCCGAGCAACGAGAATACGCCGAGGAACTCTATCACACCGAGGAACTCTATAGCACCGAGGTACTCTATCACACCGAGGAAATCTATAGCACCGAGGTACTCTAATGTCCCGAGGAACTCCTGATCAGCGAACAGCTATGGCGGTCCGAGCTGCATCTCGGTCGTATCATTAATTGCCAGATAATCAACAGTTCAGATATTCATTGAATGCTTATATTCTTGGCACGCATTCTGCATTAAATGTATTACCCTTTCATATGTATGTCATTTAATGTATCGAACCTTTCATGTACAGCCTCAAGGCTATAAATACCTTGTATCATCCTCATTCAAGGGGACGGGAATTTCTTGAGAAAACTTGTAATCGAGAATTCCACAAACACTCAGCAATAACATAACAGTGGACGTAGGCTTTATTCCTAGCCGAACCACTTTAAAAATCTTTTTCTTATTTATTTATCTGTGATTGAATAATTAGAGCGATCTAGTTTTTTACATCAACACCCGCCTTGGGCGTTGCGTTTGTGTGAAAATCAACATGAAGATTTGATTTTTGATAATTTATCTGCTAGCACGTGACAAATCACAAAGATGTAGATACGTTTAAATAACGCTTATCATCACGAGGTGATAAGTGATAAAGGGATAGTCCAATAACTTAGAGCACTAGTATTTGACATTATAAATAATTGTTATCACCCCCATTAGTGGGATACGCTTAGAGATGAGATAAAAGCTCTGCTAAACTATATTCACAATCAATAAGAAAGAAGCTCTCCCCCTCCGTGGATGTATGCAATTCTTGTCGAACCAGGTGCATCTTTGTGTTCTCTGCTTGTGTATGCTTGATAATTTTCTGCTATTGAATTTTTTGTGTGATCAAATTAATGAACCAGTAAGTTTTGGGCACTTATATTTGGACCATTTGTGGGAAGCTTTGGATCCCTCGTTTGATTTTCGCTAGCCCGACCTCAATTGCCAACATCTCACCAATAGTTAATACATCAAAGAACCACTACGGTTCACGTAACGCACGAGAAAATGGACATGCATCACCCCCTCAAGTGAGATATGTTATACACTCTCAGTGTGATGGGAGTTCTTCTAACTCACGGTAATGACCCTATAGTAGTCAGTCCCGTGAAGGTCACGAGCCATGTCCTGGTAGTTTTCAATCATGATCAATGCATACGAAGAACGCCTATGTGAGTAGGAAAGGAGAGCCCGATATAAATAGGAGGAAAAAGATAAACTACACCAAAGTTTAGAGTATGTAGATAGGGATCTTCAACTGGAGAAGCTCAGGTGTCCATATGCCATTCATACCCCCAGCCCTTAAGGAGTAAGACTCGTACCTGAGAAGGGAATACGTAGTGGCGAGGTGAGCAACACCCCTCAGGAAAGGGAAACGAAAGATCTCCGAAAATAAGAATAAACCACGAGAAGGATGAAATACGAAGTTTCATTTGCAAGGAGTTGGATGGGTGAATTACTCACGCGAGGGCCCGAATAACCGAAGAATTGGCTCGTAGAACTTGTCAACCAAATGAGGTCCCCATTCATTCGATCTTTGGAGGAGGAAGGACCTCCCAAGTTCAAGATTTATGATGGGAAGACAGACCCAACTGACCACGTTCCAAAATATCGCCAAGCTATGGTTCCATGGGCCAGTAATGAGGCACTCATGTGGCGAATTTTCCCCTCATGTGTCACTCATAAGTGGTTAGAAAATTGTCTTCCAAATCAATTACAAGTTTCAAACAGTTGACTGATGCCTTTGTTTCCCAACTCAATACTGCAGTTCCCACCTGAAAAGAATGTTAACTCTCCTCTTGCTTAGAGAATAGTCATAAGAGACCCTTAGGGAGTACGCTATAAGGTATTGGGAGATATACGATGAGATAAAAGATTATACAGAGCAAATTTCCATAGCTTCTTTTAATATTGGTCGTCTTAGCGAGCCCGTGCTTTACAAATCATTAACTATAAAAAAGCCACCATGATTGATAACCTCATGTTCAGTATTGAGAAGTATGCGAAAGTGGAGAACATTTTCACCTGGGTAGATCGATTTGCAGGTCGATAGAAGACCGAAGGCAGTGGGAGCGAGGATTTCACGCAAGAAATGAGCAAGGAAGCAAAACAAACTTAAAAGTTTGAAGAGAAATCATATTCGATGAAGGCCTACCAAAACGATTAACACTCTCTTTTGAGAACCGATCTACAAGATTCGTCCTAAGATAAAGGACAAGCAATACTTTAATGGCAAAGTTCAGGGATCCAACTAATAGAAACACGACTTAAGGTGTTCCTATCACAAGGATCATATACATAAAACATAGAATTGCAAGGCGCTCAAGTTCCACCTAGAGGGGCTCAACCAAGTTGATAACTTAGGGGATTATGTCAAATGAAAAGCTGCCATAGAGTATATCGAAAATGAGAAAAGATCGAACAGCGTTTTAAATGAAAATAATGAGGGGCACGTGTTCTTTATGATCCATAGAGCTCCAATCCCAACTAAATTAAAGAAAATGTTGTCCGAATGGAGATAGAGAAAGTAACAGCAGTTATGAAAACCTTTTAGGTAAATCCTTGCAAACCCGTTAAAGGAAATCACCTTCGACCTAAGGAGGTGGATCATACAAATCATATCATCTTCACATAATAAGACCTGGTAGGAATAAGAAGTCCTCATCATAATGCACTAGTCATCTGTTTGCGAATATTTAATTAGGACGCTGATAAACTCCTGGTCGATTAAGATAGTTCATCTGAGATCATATATCTAAAGCTTTTGGATAGCTCAATTTTCTCCTAGAAGATCTCAAAGAGGCCATAGTACTTTTGGTCGATTTTGTTGGAAAAATTACCATAGCATTAGGAAAGACCTTGTTTCCTATAGAGCAAGGGGAATCTCCAAGTTAATTAAATTCCTAATATTAGACATTGCCTTACCATATAATGCCATTATTGACAAAATGATGTCTAAATCCAATAAAGGTTGTACCCTCAACCTACCACTAAAAGCTCAAATGAATCGTCGATCGGGGAATAATGTAAACAAGGGCAATCAAGCCTCTAATCGGTAATGATTTATTACGAATATCAGACCAAAGAAACAAAATAAAAAGAATATGGAGGAATTCACACAACAAGGGAGCATGCCTACTAAGTATCAATATATAATAAGTTGCATGTTAATCCATCATATGCACTTGTTGCCTGGAAATCATGTTGAACAGCATCAGAGAAAGTTAGGTTTGTTAAAGAAGAAGTTGAGAAACTTATGGAGGTAAGGTCTATCAAAGAAGTCCAATTCCCTACGTAGTTGTCAAACCTAACTGTGGTTAAGAAAAGAAATATAAAATAAAGAGTATGTGTTGACTTCACCAGCCTGACCAAGGTTTGCCCAAAAGATAGTTTCCCACTCCCTAAGATCGATTAACTAGTAGACGCCAATGTGAATTACGAAAGGATGAGCTTCTTAAACATGTGTTTAAGATACCATCAAATTTCCTTATTTGTTCCCCACCAAGAGAAAACCTCGCTTATCACTACACTCGATCTTTATTCCTATATAGTGGTGCCCTTGGGGTTGAAGAATGCAAGAGTCACCAAAATGTTCATAAAATAATTAGGTTCTATGGAAGTTTGACTGGATGATATGTTAGTCAAAAGCAAGAAGGCGTGAGACCACATAAAAGACCTCACTATAACGTTTGTGATACTCTGGTTTCATATAATGTAGATCAACGTCGCAATGTGTTTGTTCGGTATACAGTCGGATAAGTTGCTCAAGTATATAGTAATTCAAAGATTCATTTAATCCAATCCTAACCAGATTGAAACCTTACAAAATATTCGACCGCCAAACATGATTCGAGAGCTGCAAAAGTTGCCTGAAATGCTCGTCGCCCTCAATCAGTTCCTCTCCAAATCATTAAGAGGTGTAGATCATTCTTTCATATACTAAGGATGGAACTAAATGAGGTCTGGAATGACGAATGTGCTATGGCATTGAAAGAGATCAAAAGGTATTTGAGTACACTTCTAATATTAGTGATCCCCGACCAAAGAGAAAACTTGTTCTCATACATATCCATCTTAAAACACGTAGTCAACTCAGTATTTATCATTGATAAGGTATGGGATTAGGCCCTAATTTATTACATCATTAAAACCTTAATCGGGTCAAAGCAAAGGTATCTCCATCTTGAAAAACTAGTTTTTGCGCTAATCATCACATCTCAGAATTTGCATCAGTATTTTAAACGACATTATGTCACGGGCTTGGAATCTTCACCAATTAAGTTTGTCCTCTGAAAATACTACCTATTAAGATGAATGTCCAAATGGTCGATGGAATTAAGAAGGTTTGATATTCATAATAAACCTTGAACAATCGTTAAATGACAAATCATAATCGACTTTATCGCAGAGTTCACCCCTACAGTCCCTAAACATGAATAAATAAGTCAAATCATCATCGAACTATCTAAAGAGGGGCAATTTGGAAGCCATAGTTAGACACTGTTCATGGACAGGACGTCCAATTCTAAAGGATCCTGAGCGGGAATAAAGTTAATTACGCCAGATGGAGAAACAATCGAACAAGAAATAAGGCTTGGTATTTATGCCTTGAATAATGGAGAAAAATATGAAGAACTTCCCTGGACTGAAGAAGGTACTTTCGCTCAAATTCACCCACCAACAAGTGTTATGTGATTCAAAGCTTGTTTCTAACCAAATTTCAAAGGAGTACGGTGTAATAACCCACATATTCTACCATCAGGGTTGATTCGGCTCCCCTGTCAGGATATGTTGGTCGTTAAAACTAAAATACCATTCTCCGCATGTAATGGAAATATGAGACACTTAAAACTTTTTCCAACAGTAATATGAGATGAGATAAATGCTAATAATAAAGATTCATCCACCATATTAAAATCTAATCACCATACAAATTTGCACAATGAAATAATCTCCAATAATAAAATGACATTAACAATCGTCTTCGAATAACTCCAAACAACTGTAGAATAAAAGGATCCACTAAATCCAAATAAATGGCTCTTAAATAATACGACAGAAAGGAAACTAAAATAAGTCATAAAAATAAACTCCAACTAGAACTCTTGTTACTCTAAATCCATGCAGCTTTTAGAAACCTAACCTCAAATGTTAGTTCACAATAATGGGGCCTACTACAAGAATACGAACTATGTTTCCCCAATAGGGTTACATAAACCCAGTCCTACGTGTTAGATTAAATAAATATCACAGTAAAATATTTAAAAATAACTGTAAGCATTAAATAAACAAATAAACTTTGCTTTCCCCTTTATTAATCACAATAAAGTATTTTTAAATAACATATTGCAACACCTTCACAAATCCCGTCTAGATAGCGAGACAATGTAAGTGTCGCACATACTACGTAGTCAACCAACGTTAAACATAATCACGCCCACATAGCCATCAATCTATAATACCTATCATATCTAAGGTATTAAGCTCAAATAAACGCATTATCGCATCACCATATTACTCATTAATTATCTTACCCAAATCACTTAGGGCATAACGAACTAACCATTTGCAGTCCCATACCTAGAGATCACCAAAACCATACATATTATCTAGTCCCATATCTAGGAAATACCTAAATCTACACATATTTCACAGTCCTATGCCTAGGAAAACCTCAATCGAATAATAATATACCCTATCATCCCTTACTTATAGAATAATAACCAACCAAATTCCACTTACGAATTAAATACCCAAACACAAGATGCCATACGTAACTCTGTAATCCCAAGATCATAACTCTGTAATCCCAACGATATCACAATTTTAAATATTCCTATAATAGTGATATTTAGTCTTTATATACCAAGATCATATCCATTTATTTCATATGTGTTCATGCCAATTTAGATGTGAATTTAATCAATTTTATAATTCAATTTGCAATTCCAAAGCCATATTTAACTAGTTACATAATTCCAATATCTAAGTTCATAAGGGTTTTCACCAATTTAAAACATATATCAATTTAAGCTTGCAACTTAAAGATACTAACAGCATAATTAACTTTCTAACCAATATTCATAATTTATCAATTTCATAAGCATTGATGTATATTCGGTGTTTATACCTAAATTATCATGTTAAATTTCCAATTTCAACTTCACGATTATAATCATGTAACATAGTTTAATTTCCCCACAGCATATAAGTTTACAAGTATTTAGTCATTCTTTCATTTATTAATAAAAACAAAATAATTAGGTTTCACTTTCCTTAATTGGGTTACTAATCATATTACAAAACTTATATATGATTAGGTTTTAGGCAACATTTAAACCATATAAAATTAGAGTAATCTTGCCTTAAAGTGTATTCTAAAAATATTGATTCAGAAAAGTTGAGCTTCCTTTGAAAACCTTCAATTTATCTTCTTTAACTCATATAAAACTTACACATGATTAGGTTTTAGGTAACATTTAATTCATATAAAAGTATAGTATTCTTCACTTAAAGTGTATTTTTAAATTTTGATTCATAAAAGTTAATCTTCCTCTAAAAAGCTTTAATTTATCTTCTTTATAATCCATGTGTAAAGCTCCCCTAAGGTTGAAATTTATTTTAATGGAGGTTTAGGAGGTTAAGGATAGAGAATATAAAATGCTGCAACTTTAGGTTTGAGAGAAAAAATTACAAATTTAAATGAGCACTTTGCGTTTCTAACAACTGGGGGGAGGTAGATCCCTAAATAATGCTATGAGAAAAGTGGAAAATCTCTCTCTCTCTCTCTCTCTCTCTCTCTATATATATATATATATATATATATATATATATATATATATATGTGTGTGTGTGTGTGTGTGTGTGTGTGTGTGTGTGTGTGTGTGTGTTATTTTGGTATTGTAAATTTAAATTTGTAGTTAGTTAATTTGAGCTTCGATATCTCGGGGTTCTAAAATTCGGCAACACGAAGCCCGAAGGTCCGATAAAAGTCTAGTAGCTATAGTTTGAATGCCCTTGTAATTCTTTAGAGTATGGGTAGAATTAGTAGTTTTAAAAAATAAAAACAACATTTAGTAATGACAAAAAATAGGGATTAGTTTTATTAAAAAAAAAGTTGATTATCCTCATATACTCATAAGATATGAATAATGAGGTCTAAATCTGAATAATAGTATAATTGGTATTTAAAAAAAGGGTGTTGATATTCCAACTCGAAATATTCTCTAAAACTCCACCAACTTCAAAACGAAAACCACTTCATATCTCTTTAACGCCATCAAAACCCAAAACCACAATTTCAAACCCCATTATGTAAACCAAAATCAAAAAGTGCTTCATTTTTTCCCCTCCTCTCTCTACTATTTTCTCTCAAAAACTATTTTAAACTAAACCCTTATTTAAATCTCAATCTTAACCTGGTATGCATTCCAAATATCTTTACTCTTCTCCTTATGCATTTATGTTCATTATCCACGCCTAATGTCAATCTATATATGCATAAATCTGAAAACATTATACCCTAATCTCTATTAAACCCATTTGAACATCAACTTTATTAACTTGATAATATGTCGATATTAACTAAGTGTGTGATGTATATTGTTGAATACCATTTTATTTATAAAAAAAGTATTGAATATGAGCCCTAAAAGTAAAAAAAAAATATGCGATGGCTCCCACGATTTGCCATCACCGGAGGATGTGAGTTTTTACAGCCAATCCAAACAGTGTAATCCATACTCACGGTTAGATTAGATTGTGGTATGTGTAATCACCACGGTGAAGATAAAGTGTGTTTGTTAACATTTCAAGATCTGGTCTTGCTGTGAGTAATGGTCACACAGTTGGGGTTGGTCGTGGTTACCTATATTATGATTTCCCATAATCTTGATATTTCTCTATCCATTTTAATTTGATGGGACCCCATTTGTTCCATTCTTTGTTCCTTTTAAATGTGTGTTCCCAATTTTGTTTATTTTAAACAAGTATTCTCATTTTAAATGTGTGTTACCATATTTTGTTGCAGATCATAAATGGGGAGGGAGGATAAATTTGCTATGACTGCATCAGAAAGAAAATGAAAACTGGAAAGACTTATAAGTAAAGATGTAGAGGAGAATCTATTACATGAGGTGGTAGGTGATGAGGAGGCGATTCGTGATGAGGTAGTAGTAGGTGAGGATGCGGTTCCTGATGAGGAAGTGGTTGGTGAGGTAGCGGTTGGTGATGTTGGGAGGATAGATTCAAGTGGTAGAGGGGAGATTATTGGTGAGGTTGGGATGAATGGTAGTGGTGAGATGGTTGAGAGGCGGATAAATTTATTTAGGGGATAGTAGCTCTTGAAAATCATGTTGTTCATCTGCATCATCATCTTTTGATGATGAAGACAAATCTAAAGGGGCATCTTCTTCAGCCTGGATTGAGAAGAAAAAAGCAAGGACCAAATAAAAAAGGTTCGATGCTTAACCTTTAGAGGGGTCCACTCCTAATAACCCTAAGTTCTTAAAGCATTTTTCAAACCATGTGTCATATGGAATTTGGAAAAATGACGAAGAGAGAGGTTTGATGAAGCGTGCATACCACTTAAAAAAATCATGGAGTGGAATATTATCAAAGAAGACGAGAAGGTGGTTAATACAGTTAAGGACTCTAGATTATAGGCTTTGATAAAAAAAACTTTTATCGATTTATTAATCATGTCCTTGTATGTGCATTCATTAAAGAGTGGCAACCTGAAACTAATAGCTTTCATATTTCATTCGGTGAAATGACCATTATACTGAATAATTTGTTTCATTTGTTGGGGATATTAATTTAGGGGGTAGTGTGTATGGAGAGATCTCGAAGATGCCTGAAGAGAGGGATAAATCAATTAAGAAGTTTGTTAAGTCGATTGCTTCTTCGATCAAAGATGTTGAGGAGGAGTGAAAATATTTTAACACAATTAGGTTTGATTAGTTGATGAAAATTTGGAAGGTTAGGATTAAGTCATTAAGTGAGAATGCACATGTTAAACATATCTTTAGATGTGCACGGGCCTATCTTCTATTCATAATTGAGTGCGTTCTTTTCCCGGACAAGTCAGGTACCCGAGCCCCAATATATTACATGCAATCATTGAATAACTTGGGAGAAGTGAAGGACAAGAAATGGGGAGGTTCCTCGCTAATTGGGGATCGCGTCTAGGGCCGATGTATGCCAAGTTACCGGATATCTCCCTCTTTTAGTGATAATGTGTATATATATTCTTTATAATTATATTCAGAATAATTATATTCTTTTTATAATGTTTGGCTTATTTGAAAATATTAATGGATACACGATCACTTTAAGTCGAAGCAGAATGTTTTTAAATCCAATTATACGAGTGTTGAGCCCCGAATTTGTAGGTGGAAAGAGCAAATGGTATCTGGTGATTCAAAAAGCAATTGCTTGTTTGGAGGGCGACCCTGTATGACTTAAAAGTTCACAATATTAGTATCACTACTATTTTACACTTATACAATATATTCTAGTTAACTTAACTGTTTTAAATCATGTGATGCTTTAAAAAATGGGTTGTATAGGATCCATACAAAGAAAATATTGAAGCATATCCTTTCGAGGAAATATCTTGGTACAATGATATTCTTATATGTTATGAGGTGGCCGAGCCAAACTATACAGAGTACGTGCTCCGTCAAGTCGATTGGGCTCAAATGATTTCACGACTTCCCATCCGCCCGATAAAAGAAGAGAGGGGTAGGACACAACAGAGGTACGATGTAACTTATGACAATGAGAAATGGTACCAAGAGAATTGGGTTGATTATGTCCAAAACGATACCAGAAGGTCTGCTCCCATCCACAACTACCCTTGAGAATGTGTTGAAGAGTACATGGCACGGTGTACTGAGCGCTCACATCCCTTAGTATGTAATCCTCGTCATAAAAAGGTAAAACTAAAAATGGATGCAACTAAAAAACTATTATGATACCTTAATTCGACTTCAATTCAACATATATGGTTTGTTAACATGTATTTGTAGTATTAATTACATTCGTTGTTACAACATTAATAAGTAGTAGGTGTTGACGTAACAATTAAAATCTTCGAAGAAGCCCTGAAATATCCATCTGACGATCCCTCAGCAAAATATTACCAAGTGTTATATGATGCTTCTCAGCCGATATGTGATGCACTCTTAGAGGCTAAAGGCGATCATGCTGGAAAAGGAAAGCGGATACAGAAGGATGAACCGGACCCGGAGCAACGAACAAAACATCACTTTGACCCTAAGAATAAAGGTGCCCTGTTGCTTCTAACAAAGACGCCCCGACAGCTTCAAAGAAAAGCCCAACTAAAAATGACAACAAAGGAAGAAGTATAGAATCTGAAATTTGAAACAGTATTATATTGCTTTTATTGATTTGTTAAACATTAAGCATTTTGGATGGTTGATTTTTATGTTTTATTGCTAAATATTATGGTTATTTGTAAGTTTGTTTGGATGTTTGGTTTGTATGTAACTATGTGGCAATATTTAATTAAAAGTACGATCATAATATAAATTCCAAAAGGTCTATACTAGATTACCCATCTTAAGTCTAATATTCATGAATTTTCAACCGTGGTAATTTAAAACCAAAGTCTCTGGCACATTTTCACGGCAACCTACAACCGTGATAATGAACCCACGGCCAAGTCAAGTCGTGGAATGCATTACCATAACTAACCTCCACCGTGAAAAATCCTTGATATTAAACCAAATTCTCTGGCATATTTCCACTGCTAACCCCAACCGCGGTAATGAATCCATGACTGTGTCAAGCCGTGGAGTGCATTACCATGGCTAAACCTCCACCGTGAAAAAACCTTGACATTAAAACCAAAGTCTCTAGCACATTTTCACGGCTGCCTACAACCCTGGTAATGAAACCACGACCAATTCAAGTTGTGGAATGCTTTACCACGGCTAACCTCCACCGTGACAAACCCTTGATATTTGATAAGCACCCAAAAGTATTTAAATAATACCTTAAATAGACGGTTTTTAATTGTTAATTCTCGATAAAATAGGTTTTATGTGAATTCATGTTTATCTTGTAGATCAAATGCTTGTTGCGGAGTGCAAACGCTCAAATCAAGGCAAATTATGGCACATGATACACTTATGAAGGAATAAAACAAATTCCTGACCTAAACCCATCCAATAACCCAAGTCTAGTAGCCTAAACCAAACCCGGACCGAGCCCAGACCTCCTTAATTTTGTCCTGAGCCTTATGTGTGTTCAGTTTGCACCTTTTATATATTTTTAGATTTTTATTTGAGTCGTTTATAATTTTTAGAATTCATATTTTATTTTGAGTCGCGTATATTTTTAGGATTTAGGTGTGCATGGTCATTAGTTTTTTCAGTTATTTTATTTTAATTGTTTTTAGTTTTTAGTTTCTATTTTATTAGTTTAGTCTAAGTATTATTTATTTTATTTTATTTGAGTCTTTTTATTAATATATTAGGAATTTAATTTTTAGTTTTTAATTTTAATAGATTTTAGTTTTTTTAGTTTTATTGATTTTATATTTTTGAGTTGTAAATATTTAAATAGCTTTAATCTTCAATTTTTTTAGTAAGGTACAAAGTATACACACACACACACTTCTTATTCTACACCTTAACCCACACCTACTATCCTACACCCTCACACACACTACTTCACCCCCCCCCCCCCACAGTATCTTCATCTCACCTCACTCTATCTCCACAAAACTCCCATAACCAAAATCGGCCAAATATTTAACCCACCAAACAAAATTCGACCCTTGTCCCTCCTGAACATAGCTTCCCAAATCGCAGATCCGGCAGGAACCGAACTAAAATCCGCCCCCCTGTCACCACCTTATAACCCTACGACCCAGCCTCTTTAACCCACTACCCATCTCCCGTCCGACCCGCGATAAATCCGAAGTCCGACCTCCATACACTTACATCTACCTGCCCAAAACCCATTCCCCCGCCTCTAACCCGACCATAACCCACAAAAAATGACCTCCATAACCCGATCCTAAATCATCTCGACCTGAACCATTAAACCCGAACCGAACCTACCCGAACCAGCAACCCCTTATCCCGACCACCCATAACCCAAATCCTAAACCCATTTACCCAATTCTAAACCCACGACACCAAAATCAATTTTGCAATAAATAAAAATCACAGAAAAATAAATAAACCCCACGTCTTTAAATGACTTTTGTCCCCTTAACCTAAAATACCTCATCACCCCACTACTCCATTTTCCTCATTCTAATTACCCCTTGTGCCCCTCTCACACCTCACTATTACAATGCACACCTTAGCTTTCCTATTTTACCCCTTATCTCCTTATGTCACAATATAAAACCAGGGAAGGCCCATTTGAAGAGATGAAGAAAAAACCCTAAAGAGAAGACCTAAAGAAAAACCTAGAGAGGGAAATAATTGTAAATAATTTTTTTTTTAATTTTATTTTATTTTGAGATTTGTGAGAAGTAATTGTGGGTGATTGAATTGTATTGAAGATGATAGACTTCAATTTGTCAAATTCAAGGAGACTTATTTGAAGATTTGTTCTCTTTCTCTACTCTTTTATTTTAAATGCCTTTGAATACTTGTTCATCGTATTTAATATCGTGTTAGGCTAAATCCCCTTTCAAGGGTTGGAGTGATCCCATTATTTGATATTAATCCCATTTTAATTAGTTTATTTAAATTAAATATCCCTTTGATGATTAACTTTGCATTCTTAAATTTTAATTTACGCCTCGAGAGAGGGTAAATGATTTTCGAGAGAAAATCGAATTTCTAGTCTTATTTTCCATTTTAGAATCCAACTAGAGATAGGTTTTTCTAAAATGCGAATTTATTTCTTTGAATTTCAACTCTATGCTACTTTCATGATCTAAACTAATTAATAAAAAGACCCTAGCAAGTGATTTGTTAAATGAAGTTTAGATCTACTTTTCAAAAGTTGTAGGAGTGTTGAATTTAATTTTCTAAAATGTTATTATCAAAATTACATTTGCAACGAAAGTTGATTTGTGATTTTGATACTAACTTGGGATAATTAATTTTAATGAATTAATTAATTTTGATTAACTAGAATATATGGTGTTATCCTATCCCTTATTAGTCCTCACTTTATTTCCTCACTCATCTCACATTTTACATTTTACTTATATTTCACTCATTTTTCATCAAACTTTTTAGTTATTTCATTAGACTTTACTCATATTTTAGTAAATTTCTTCCATTAGTTTAGTCATCTCATCATCCCATGAAAACTGTTTTAATATAAAAAAAAGCTATAAAAATAGAAAAAGTAAAAAATCTAAAAAGAAATTAAATAAAAAAATGAATTACATTACTTCCCATTTGTTTCACTCCTTAGAGATGGATTGACATCCTTACCTATCGATGTGCAAGTTTTATCATGTTTGTAGGTATTTTCAAGATTTTTATTGGAGAGGCTTTGACAATAACGACATATAAAAAGCCTACTTATCAAATGTTACCGATCTTTGAAGTTTGAAGCACTTGCGAAGATTTTGGAGTGAAGTTCATTTGTCATATCTTTTTCCTTTTTAGTACCATTTCTCATTTCATTAAAAGTTTTGTAGTAGGATTTCATTACCTGGCTTGTATTGCGGTGCTTGGAGACACCATTATTTTTTCCTTTAATTTGTAATAATAATTAAAAAAAAGCGTGATAGGAAAACCGGACAAGGTAGAGAGAGGGCGTATAAAGGCGAGGATTTAGAAGCCTCTCTACATTGGGTAGGTAGGAATCCCGGGACCGATTGAGATAGGCGAGATCCTTCTCCCCCCCCCCCCCCGGTCGACTCAAATTGATCATCACCCCACGCGTGTCAAAATCGTTGGAGGTATATTTCTTAAAACTTGTGAATCCCCCACTAGCAAGTCAATATTGTGTGTGCTTACGTGCTCTTATTTGATTTTTATTCTCGCATTTTTTTTTAATGGTGTGATGAATTAATCAATTAAGACCTACACCCGGTTATTCACGAGAAGGGATTTCATTACCCGACTCACTCGTTTATCCTTTATGTGCTACCTTAGTTATCATTAAATTTAAAATCAATCAACTAGCTAGCCCCAATAGGAGCACATTTTTGCAAAAGGCGATCACAAAGATAAATTCCGTGATTTTTGTCGTCCGCGGACTTAATTAAAATTTGGCTACCCCTTTCACTAATTTTGAATATATAAATTGGCTATGTGCTGGTTAGGATTTATCCTTAACTTGTGTGTGTCCAATTCAATCTTTCGGTAGCCGGTTTTAGTGAGTTCGTCCATTTCGAGAGTCCTAATATTTTTCTCGCGTCTTTTCTTCCAAAAAATTCCAAAAACATTTTCTTCCTTTCATTTTCTAAAAATCCAAAAATATTTTATTTTCCTTTTTTCAAAAAAATCTAAAAATATTTTCTTTTTTTTTAAAACATTTAACCCCCCCCCCCCCCAAAAAAAAAAAAAATTATCTCATCATGGTCGGAAAACGTCCTTAACGGGAATACTTTGGCCATTTTTCATTGTCTCGAATAATGTTTGAAGTTGAGCCCGAGTCCAACCTCTACCCTTTACTTAGCGGCTTTAACTCTCAAACACACGTCATTGATACTCTTGCATCGTCCACGCACACATCTCATATTCCATCACCTTCGATGATGACTGTCAACGCGTCAAATACTTCATTTTGCACCTCTTGCTTTATAGCCGATCACTTACCCCATGAGTGTTCATACCTTCCTTATCCATCTGAACCCACCATGGAACATGTGTATCCATATGACACTGTTTCGGAACCCACTTCGACCTATTATCATGATGTCTTCAATCCCGAGTGGTGTGAGTACCCAAAATTTTTGTGGAGGCTTGATCACCCTCCCACGCAATACGAATTCCAACCGCATATTATGGATCCTCACTGTTTCCAACAGTCTTCATGGAAACCTAGTGCACCCCATCCCGATTCGTCCCCTCACTGCACCCCCGATGATGATCAATATTTTATCACTCACGGAGATACTTCTCCCGTGTATGAAGAACTTGATCTCGTTCCCCACATTTCATATGATTATTCTCCACTTCCTAATGTCAATAACGAGTTGTGTCCACCTCAACCACCACCACCACCCATCATTTCACCACAATCCTCCACCTCTGCTACCGAAAGCCTCTTGCAAAAGTTCATCCTCGAGCAAGAGCAAGCCGCTCGATATCAAAATCAGGCTCTCCAATGGCTTGAACAACGCCTTAATAAATTTGAGTGTGAGAGCGATTCGGATTTCACCCCAAGTCAATCCATTGTTGCCCCCACATGGAACGATGATGAGTTGTCTTGCAACACTGATTTTGAGTGTGACCAACCCTATCACCCTGAGAATCTCGAAGATGAAACCATTCCATGGTCCGGGCCCCAAGTTGACAATTGTGTTAAATTATCCATCGATTGTGAGTCTAATCCCGAACCTATTACATTCGAGGAACCTATCATGGAGGATCCTATTTACCCTCCGATTGAATCCAAAAATATGCCCGAGTCTACACCTATTGAGCCCAACACGTGTGTTCCCGAGGAACCATTTCATTATAGGTTAGCTTCGACTACGAGTGCTCACTATTTTCTCGAGATTGCATCTGAGATGATTATCACCTCTCTGGATATGGATCGTGTCCCACTATGCATGGATTCATTTGAACCTAATATCTTTAGTGATTCCTCTATCTCCGATCTTGGTGCCTCGTTAGATTTTTTCACCACTTCGGATGGTGACTTACGGGTGGATAAGTTGATCACTCAACCGTTTACTTCCACACCTCCTCCTGCGAGTCCCCTTGAGGATCACTCTGAGCCTCATAAGGATGGTGTGTCTTCTACTCTTGAGTTGGATCATCTTCCCCCACCCTTTATTCCACCCTATCCACCTTTTATCCCACCCGACCCCCCATTATTTTACACTCCCCACCACCTTGTTTGGACCTAGTCATTATACCTCAACAGTTCACATATGTTTATCTAGGTCATTACTTGAAACCACCCTCCACCATTCGTGAGAGTATATGTGGTGACACTCTCAACTTACGTGACACAAATCTTGTTCCTCCACGCCCACCATTCGTCCCTTGTGATGAGTTTTACTCCCGACAACTCACTAATGTGTAACGACGCGACCATTATCATCGTCAATCTATCGAACGATCCACATTCCACTTTCCAAACCCTTTCACCTTCTCTATGAGATTGAGCATCATGCTTATAGGCCCCTTGTTGCCCTCACCTTTCGGCTCAATAAGGCTCGTGATGTGCATCTTCACCCTCACCCTTGCCTTTCTTCTATATACCTTTCTCCTCACACACCCTTGGTCCATCGGTGCTTTGCATCGTGTGATGCACTTTCCATACTAGTGTATTGACCCTTTTAGCCTCTATCTAACAAGACTGATGTTTCAGTTTTGTTTGGGGGTGATTATCATCACCCAATTTTTCTATCACCCCATGCTTTCATCATTCTTATCTTTAGGCTGAGTTCCCTTCGGTATGGCTGAAGACATTAAACTTACTGTTACCGAGAGGCAGCCCACAATTTCGATATATTAGTCTTATCATGTTTGGGGGTGGGGTTTCACACCACTCAATGCTTTACCATGTTTATAAACTTGTATGCATTTTACATCTCATCACTTATGGTTCATCTTGGATATGTATGGTCCACTTCATTAGAGGTTGATTATGGTAATCTATTTCCTCCCTTATGCTCTCAATTTTAAAAATCATTTTACTTAACATCGAGGACGATGTTCCTTTTTGTTTGGGGGTGGGGAATTTTATCAAAATCGTACCTCTTTTGAAAAAAAACT
This sequence comes from Sambucus nigra, assembly GCA_949130495.1. Classification (NCBI taxonomy): domain Eukaryota; kingdom Viridiplantae; phylum Streptophyta; class Magnoliopsida; order Dipsacales; family Adoxaceae; genus Sambucus; species Sambucus nigra. The sequence continues at coordinate 162,349,958 of OX422213.1, read as the reverse complement.
CAAAACCTGATTTTTTTTAAAATTTCGTGCAGTTTGTTTTATCTAACTCATTGACATGAATTTTCTATCATCCATCTTTTAAGTCTAGGAATCAAGTTAGAGGATAATTTTTCTGCATAGCTTATGTAATACGTACTAAGGCATTTTGCACCATGAATTTCTAGACTCAACAAAATTTGCGCACTTATAACATCACTACGGTCTAGAGTTGAAGAGTACTACAATTCTCAAGAAAACCTTAAGGATCACCAGTTGAGACTTTAGCTTGGGAGATTCGTGACTTTCACCTTTTAGAGAGTTTTACGCAATCTCCGAGTCACAAGTTGATTCAACTTCCTTTGGGTCCATATTTAATCATTGTATGATCTTTGTTAACGAAAATATTATTTATCCCTAATTAATTAAATTAGTTTAATTAATGAACATTTTCGTTTAACTTAATATATTGATTTTGATGATTCCAAACATATATTTTATTAGGTTATTCTATAGATATTTATTATTGTATAATATTTATTATATGATCTTGTTTATATACCATGATATACATATATTTATTCTGTATGGTATTATCCTGTTTATTCACGACTCAACATACCTCGACTTTACACAACGACATATCCGAGTAAAGGTATTCACATGTTTTACACATTTGCGTTTGACACATTAGGCACACATGCATATTTCTTGATCTATAAATGTTAGTTGTGTGACTAATTAATTGTGGACATAAATACTTTTCTAAAAATGAAATTATATTATTTTATTGAAAATATATATCATAAGTTTTGTTTAAAAACGATTTTCGAAATTTATTTTTTTAAATCGTTTAACTATTAAATTAGTTTTATCGATATATATGTTTGCTCACATGCGTAACATGTTATGATATATATATGTGTTTGTCTTCATGCGTGGCTCCTGTTAATAATATATGTATGCATGTGTGTATGTATGGTTGTGTTGTCCCACTTGATTTGATCCATGAATGGCGTTTATTTGGTAGCCTTTTGTCCTAGCCAATTTCTTATACCTCCTGCGGCTTTATTATTTTTACACGCTAGTGATGCCCACATAGGTGTAGTACCTGCTTTATTATAGGATCTGACTACACTTGCTTAAGAACTAGACCTTCATGCCTTGGCCGATTATAGACCTTGTACTGTGCGACGTTATATCTTTGGAGCCCTTCACTGACTAGTTCAGAGACCTACTAAAACTTTCGGCCATAGAATTGACCTCGTGTCAATTGATTTTCAGCTAAGTACTATACTGAGACTCAATACCTGCTACCCTATATATATATATATATATATATATATATATATATATATATATATATATATAGTCCTTGACCGTGTACTTGACCTCAAGCCTTGACAGCTAATATTTTGTAACAAGTCTCTCACAGCGTTGGACGAATAAATAAGTTTGGACGAACAAATGTGTTCGGTATTTTTTTTATATATATATTTGTTCAAAAATCTCTAATATATATATTTCAGTCCAAAATTTTCTTTCAGAATCTTTTTTGTATTTCAGTCCGAAAATCCTTATATATATATCTGTCAGAAATTTATTTTTATATCCTTTCGAAAACTTTTTATATCAGTGTGGGAAATATTTTTTTGTACAATATATATATGTACACCTTTCATATATATATATATATATATATGAAAGGTTTACATATATACTTCTCTGCAAACCTGTGTCTGAGATGTACATATATTTACTGTGTCCCATTTACTCTCTTGATAGAAAAATGTCCTTAACACACCAGTTATATTCTTTACACAATGGTTCCACATTTACACATCAGATTTGTATTGTGTCTCTTGGACTAACAATCTTTTTGAAAAAAATATATGGGTCACCTACCTAGTCACTTTCAATCACATATGTTTTCAGAATACCACTTCCATGCCCCAACAGCTATATTTTTATGGAGAAGATAAAGATGAAGATCTGCATATCAGATTTGGAAATGATTTTGAAGCTACACCATCTCAGCAAAATTAGGAGCATTAAATGCTCAATATGCATGTGTCTAACAGCTAGTTTTCTGAAGACACATTTAAAGCTTTAAAGAGCTGCATTGAAGAACAAACTTGAATGAGAATATGAGCAAGACTTGAAATATTATTGAGAGCATTTATTTTACTACTCAGCTACACATTCAAGAGAGCAATTAATTTTATCATCTGCTCAATCATTGAAGAAGAAGACTTGTGCCTACTTCAACATCATTTATTGAAGTCTCATTAAAGAAAGAGAAACTCAGATTACAAATTGTATTTTAAGGAGTTTCAGTATTTTACCTTGTACTACAAAAAATTCAGATTTGTTGTGAAGCTTTGTTGAAGCTTCGGTTTGTACCGGTGATTGGTTCCTACCCGCAAGTGGGCCACGGGGTTTGAAGCTCGGAGTTAGCTTGCAAACAGTTTTACGCGGTGGTTTGATCCTACCCGCAAGTGGATCAGGTTTAGTGAAGCGCAAAGGAGACAGGGGCTCTAGTCGCGTGGACGTAAGCCTGGATTTAGCCGAACCACGTTAAATTTCGGTGTCATTTATTTTCCGCACTTTTATTTATTTATTTGCACATGCTTGCTTGAGTTAATATTTTCAGCACACTATCTTGCAAATAAATTAATTCCGAAATTTGACTAAATTAATTTTAAGGTTAAAATAATTATTTTTGAATTAAATAATTAATTTCAGAATATCACTTAATATTAAATACGAAAATTAATTTAATATTCGTAGAGTGTTAAAATCTGCATTTCTAGTTGCTTAAATTAGTTGGCTGCATTTATTTGATTTTGTTAAATTTATTCTTTACAGTTTTATTAATCTGAAATTTGTCTAAGTGATTTAAATTTAATATTTTACTAAAATCTTAATTTGACTTAAAGTTTGTAAAAACTCAATTCACCCCCCCCCCCCCCCCTCTTGAGTATAATCTGGGCAACAATTGGTATCAGAGCTAGTGCTCTTCTTATTTATTTTGATTTAACAATCATAGAGTTAAAGATCATGACAAACTTTTCTGTATTTATTTTAAATGTTGCACTCTACATTTTTATTATTTGTATGCTAAAATGTTTGATATCTTGTAGTTATTCATTGTTTCATTATGCGAGAGGAAAATGGACATATACTCAACCTTGCATTTCAAGCTTTATTTTAAAGGAAGAATTCAATCCTTGCTTATATGCTAATATTGATGAATCAAGCAGTGTGGAGACAAATGCTACTTGTCTCATGGCAAATGATAATGAGGAGGTACTCTCTAATCCTAACTCTAGTGATAGTGATAATGATGAAGTTGATGATTATGAAGTTTTACAAAATGTATTTGATGAATTGTGTGAAAGTTTTGAAGAACTTAAAAAGAAATATATTGATCTTAAGAAGTCTTATTCATTACTTTCAACTAACTATGATTCTATGTCAAATGATTTTGATGATTTGAAATTAGAAAATGAATCATTGAAAAATGAGATTAAAACTTTTAAAAAGGATAAATCTGTAAATGTTACTCACCCTCTTGAAATTGAAAATAATGAATTAAAAAGAGAGATTGATTATTTAAAGAAATCTTTAGATACCTTTACTAAAGGAAATGAATATTTTTATAAAATTGTAGAAAATCAAAGAATTCGTTTTAATAATAATGGTATAGGATATGATGAACAAAATGAGAAAAAGAGTTATTCTAGTGTTTTTAAAAATGTAGCCTCATCTAGTCATCCTAATTCCTTATGCACATATTGTGGTAGACATACACACTATTCCAAATTTTGTCATTTTAGAAAAAGAAAGTATAAGAATACAAAATTAGCATGGATTCCAAAGGAAACAACTATGTATGTTAACCCTTATCAACCCCACACATATTGGGTTCCAAAAGATAAAGTTTTTAGGAGCAAAATCGGTATTGGCACATGAACACAATTTTTTTTAAAATAAAATTAGTATTATTTTTTTTGTTGAATATTGTGATATATTACTTTCATATCTTATATGCTCATTAATGATTAACAATCTGATTATCTTTCTATGTGATTATTGTCATGTCTATATGCTTATTTGAAATAGACACCATTCATTACTTGGAAATATTTTTGTTGTGATTAATGACTTATAATTTGATTTATTTCATATTAATCTCAAATGGTTGAAAATGTGAATATTTTTTTATTAAGTCAAAAATTACTACGGATGATAAATTTCTTTGTATATGGATTAATGAAAAATTTATTCTTATACGTGATAAAATTTTCATTGATTTAATAAGTCCATGCTTCATGATTAGTTACATTTGTTTATTAATATTGCTTTATGGATCTAACACATTCTTTGATGGAAAAGAGAAAATCTTTAAAGTTGTGTAGGTTGCCTTTTGAGATGGAATGTGGATTTTCAAGACATATGATTTGATCATATTACGCATTTCAATTATCATTGCCTAATGTTGGAAATGACACACTTGGAAGAAGTTTCTTCAATATATCTTTGGTATTGGTAAGGCGGTAAGGAACACTTTTCATGAATTTAAAATCATATATGTGTTGATGATTTATTTTATGATATATTTCCATGCATAGAATATTTGTTATATCATATGAGCTTGTTGATAATTTAGTATTCACATGTAAATTTGTATATTTATTATTCTTGATGATTTTATGTTATATGACACATACACTTGATTTTGATGATAATTTTTTTTGTGAAAATTCATAATCTTTATGTGTTATGTATCTGGACATATATTTGTGAATAATATTGGATTAATTCATAAATTTATTGTATATTAATTTGAAACGAAAATGTCATTTGAGTACATTCTAGTATACTAGTTATATGTGATACATGTTGATGTTGTAACATTCACTCATTGATTTTGATGATATGAACATGATAATCTCTATGAGTTAGTTTTATTGCATACTACATGATTAATGTCATTGTTCGAATATTTGTAACATTCACGATGAATATTTTTTTGTAACATTTGTGTTATGTATGTTTGAATTGAGAAACCACATTATCAGCAATTGGTATCATTTGTGAGACTTTTTAAAAATGATGTTATGAAGTCAAGTTTTAAATATATTTTATCTCATGAAATAGATGCACCAAATTTATTTGCATATATGCCTTACTTGGCATCCCTTAGGGGGAGATAAAAGTTTATTGAAATTTGTTTGATTATTTGTTCGAAAAATGCTTGATCATAACTTTGATATATTATTATGGATTTTGCAATTTGGTTGATTATTCCGAGAATTTTAGCTCGTATCTTGAAATCGGCAAAGCTTGAGCAAAATGCTATATTCCTTTACCGCTGTCGACTAACTCATGTGTGCTTTATTCCAAATTATTTGAAAACATCGAGTTATGAAATGTTTCATGTTGTGTGCTTAAAAGTTTATTCTATCATGAGGATTTTCACATCAATTGATATGCGACTATTCAAAATTTATATGTTGAAATTTTATTATTGAGAAAGATGATTGAGCACATTGACATATCTCTCATAATTGCATTATTTGAGAACATTGAGTTGTGATTTCTATTTTTACATAAAAAGTTGTTCCGAGAATTCATTGTGTGCAACGCACGATTTGTGTGTGATTACAACAATTGGTATCATTTATGATTTTTGTGACTTATGCATTATTTGATGATATTATTGTCTATCTACACATTCAAATACATGCTATGAAAAATTTATGATGACTTGTGTGCGTATTGAAACTTTTCATGTTATTTATATGTCCCTTGAGATTTATGGTTGAATCCCATGCACGAATTATTTTTGATAGGGGGAGCTTCGCATTTAACTCTTGACACTCGATTCATATTGAAATATCTTTTTGATAATGTCAAAAGGGGGAGAAATATTTATGATTCACTGTTTGTGCTTAATTTATTCATTTTATGAATATATGTGAATCATTGTTTGTCATCATCAAAAAGGGGGAGATTGTTAACGAAAATGTTATTTATCCCTAATTAATTAAATTAGTTTAATTAATGAACATTTTAGTTTAACTTAATATATTGATTTTGATGATTCCAAACATATTTTTTATTAGGTTATTCTATAGATATTTATTATTGTATAATATTTATTATATGATCTTGTTTATATACCATGATATACATATATTTATTCTGTATGGTATTATCCTGTTTATTCACGACTCAACATACCTTGACTTTACACAACGACATATCCGAGTAAAGGTATTCACATGTTTTGCACATTTGCGCTTGACACATTAGGCACACATGCATATTTCTTGATCTATAATTGTTAGTTGTGTGACTAATTAATTGTGGACATAAATACTTTTCTAAAAATGAAATTATATTATTTTATTGAAAATATATATCATAAGTTTTGTTTAAAAACGATTTTCGAAATTTATTTTTTTAAATCGTTTAACTATTAAATTAGTTTTATCGATATATATGTTTGCTCACATGCGTAACATGTTATGATATATATATGTGTTTGTCTTCATGCGTGGCTCCTGTTAATAATATATTTATGCATGTGTGTATGTATGGTTGTGTTGTCCCACTTGATTTGATCCATGTATGGCGTTTATTTGGTAGCCTTTTGTCCTAGCCAATTTCTTATACCTCCTGCAGCTTTATTATTTTTACACGCTAGTGATGCCCACATAGGTGTAGTACCTGCTTTATTATAGGATCTGACTACACTTGCTTAAGAACTAGACCTTCATGCCTTGGCCGATTATAGACCTTGTACTGTGCGACGTTATATCTTTGGAGCCCTTCACTGACTAGTTCAGAGACCTACTAAAACTTTCGGCCATAGAATTGACCTCGTGTCAATTGATTTTCAGCTAAGTACTATACCGAGACTCAATACCTGCTACCCTATATATATATATATATATATATATATATATATATATATATATATATATATATATATATATATATATATATATATATATATATAGTCCTTGACCGTGTACTTGACCTCAAGCCTTGACAGCTAATATTTTGTAACAAGTCTCTCACAGCGTTGGACGAATAAATAAGTTTGGACGAACAATTGTGTTCGGTATTTTTTTTATATATATATCTGTTCAAAAATCTCTAATATATATATTTCAGTCCGAAATTTTCTTTCAGAATCTTTTTTGTATTTCAGTCCGAAAATCCTTATATATATATCTGTCTGAAATTTATTTTTATATCCTTTCGGAAACTTTTTATATCAGTGTGGGAAATATTTTTTTGTACAATATATATATGTACATCTTTCATATATATATATATATATATTTACATATATACTTCTCTGCAAACCTGTGTCTGAGATGTACATATATTTACTGTGTCCCATTCACTCTCTTGACAGAAAAATGTCCTTAACACACCAGTTATATTCTTTACACAATGGTTCCACATTTACACATCAGATTTGTATTGTGTCTCTTGGACTAACAATCTTTTTGCAAAAAATATATGGGTCACCTACCTAGTCACTTTCAATCACATATGTTTTCAGAATACCACTTCCATGCTCCAACAGCTATATTTTTATGGAGAAGATAAAGATGAAGATCTGCATATCAGATTTGGAAATGATTTTGAAGCTACAACGTCTCAGCAAAATCAAGAGCATTAAATGCTCAAAATGCATGTGTCTAACAGCTAGTTTTCTGAAGACACATTTAAAGCTTTGAAGAGCTGCATTGAAGAACAAACTTGAATGAGATTATGAGCAAGACTTGAAATATTATTGAGAGCATTTATTTTACTACTCAGCTACACATTCAAGAGAGCAATTAATTTTATCATCTGCTCAATCATTGAAGAAGAAGACTTGTGCCTACTTCAACATCATTTATTGAAGTCTCATTAAAGAAAGAGAAACTCAGATTACAAATTGTATTTTAAGGAGTTTCAGTATTTTACCTTGTACTACAAAACATTCAGATTTGTTGTGAAGCTTTGTTGAAGCTTCGATTTGTACCGGTGATTGGTTCCTACCCGCAAGTGGGCCACGGGGTTTGAAGCTCGGAGTTAGCTTGCAAACAGTTGTACACGGTGGTTTGATCCTACCCGCAAGTGGATCAGATTTAATGAAGCGCAAAGGAGACAGGGGCTCTAGGCGCGTGAACGTAGGCCGGGATTTGGTCGAACCACGTTAAATTTCGGTGTCATTTATTTTCCGCACTTTTATTTATTTATTTGCACATGCTTGCTTGAGTTAATATTTTCAGCACACTATCTTGCAAATAAATTAATTCCGAAATTTGACTAAATTAATTTTAAGGTTAAAATAATTATTTTTGAATTAAATAATTAATTTCAGAATATCACTTAATATTAAATACGAAAATTAATTTAATATTCGTAGAGTGTTAGAATCTGCATTTCTAGTTGCTTAAATTAGTTGGTTGCATTTATTTGATTTTGTTAAATTTATTCTTTACAGTTTTATTAATCTGAAATTTGTCTAAGTGATTTAAATTTAATATTTTATTAAAATCTTAATTTGACTTAAAGTTTGTAAAAACTCAATTCACCCTCCCTCTTAAGTATAATCTGGGCAACAATCTCATTATTCTTCATTTTTTGGCTTGATCACTGAGAACGACATCACTTTCGAGTAGTAAGAAACATGTGTCTTGTAGTTTGTCTCGAGCACCAAACCATTCATCACCATACACTCGCCATTTTACCGTATCACATTACCATTCAGTTCACCCATTACCTTCCCATATTTCCCTATCCACCTATATTCCCTACACCATCCATATATCATTTCCAATCACTTTCATCCATAATTTTGAGAAAAATAGCGTTTTCCAAATGTAAAATGTCTTCATTATTGGTTTGAAAAGAAAAATGCATCACAACAAAAAAAAAGAAAAAAAAAGAAAATTAGAAGGGAAAAAAAATCATGCGATCATAGTTTTATAAAATGAAGACATTGATTATTCAGATTTTGTTCCACTCTTCTGAAAAACCCTACCACCATGTCATCCATCTTCTTCATTTCATTTTCCCATCATTCCTTACATATGCCCCCTTTTTTACTCTTGGTAAGGTGTTCAAAAAAATGAGAAGTTTATATGGTGAATGGCTTGACGTTCTCACTATAGTGATTATCATTCTTTCATGAGATCATTTTTCTTCCTAATATATTCGTTCTTTCTTATTTGTGTGTGAGACGTTTGACATTACTTACAATTACTCACCTCCTCACACACAAGAGAGATACACTTACCCAAATCTCATGAGTTTGTTTGAGAGAGTTATATCTATGAGATTTTGGAGTTGAAGCATTGATTTCGAAAAGGCGATCTAGGAATTACCCTTATGATGCTCGACCCGTTTTGACTGATTCACACTATACACGTTGAGTTCTAGGAAGGATGTGCCTTGAGTATTCACTTATCTAAACTTTTTATACACTTCTAGCTTGTATTCCTCAAAATGTTTATCTCGTGATGGATTGTGTGATTATTCTATGTTTAATAAGAGTTTGACAACCATTTTCAAATAAAAAATTTTGTGGGTATATTCCCCACAAACCCTCATGAGACAACACTCGTCTTGTAGGGTAACCTATAGGTTTAAAAGCTTATTGCACATGCTAAGTGCAATCACAAGTGCCCGCAAAAGTGGTACACTTTTGGTTTCTTATATTTCTTTCTCTCTATTTTTGCTCGAGGATTAGAAATGTTTTATTTGGGAGTGGTGTGATAAGCACCCAAAAGTTTTTAAATAATACCTTAAATAAACGATTTTTAATTGTTAATTCTCGATAAAATAGGTTTTATGCGCGTTCATGTTTATCCTCCATGTCAAATGCTTGTTGCGGAGTTCAAACGCTGAAATCAAGGCAAACTGTGGCACATGATGCACTTATTCATGGTAAAAAAAAAATTCCTGACCTAAACCCATCCAATAATTGGAAGAATTTCGGTACGTGATTCATATATAGCTTCTTGTAAGTACACCACACATTCGGCTTCTTAGTTGTATAAGGTGTCCTGCCTCTAACTTCTTGCCATGAAGCTCACTCACATTGGGAGCATCCTTTTGTCACACATATAGGGTTCTCTCAGTGGATGTATTTTTTTCCCGACCTTTAGTATCCCCTTTGCCTTAACTGCGGTGGGCTCCATCAACGGTGTACAACATAGTTGAGAAATATTCATTAGTTTAGCTTGCATCATTTGTCGTTTGGCCTCCCCCGCTTCATTCCACCTCTTATTGAGTAAAATCATCTCGAGTGTATAATCAAGATTCCTATACTTTGGGACATCGTGGACTATAGAAATCTTCCAATGATCGTCTAACGCCCATGTTGGAAAAGCGGCACCCGTCTTCTCCCATCCGGCCAACTCACAGTACTCGAAAGACTATAGATTATACAGATTTTGTGCTTGCATACAATATCTGTTAATTGAGTGTTAGACCCAAATTTGGATAAAACCATCATTATAGAACCTATCTCTTCTAATAGAAAATCTAAAGCAAGGTGGGAGGCTGGCCCACGTATCTCTCGTAGGAACGGTTCGTTGTGAGTGTGCTTTATTGATTGTAAAGACTTTCCAAATTCTAATATAATCTGAGCCTCCTGAAATTCAAGGAGTGCATTCATTCCTTGCCCAATCGTGGAAAAGGTCCCCTTAGCACTAAGTAAATACTTTTTCAAGTGTCTCTTTTAGCCCTACTAGTAGTACGATTCCCGCGATGTTGGATCTTATTTGTCCACAAATGGGCATACATAAAATGGTACAGAAATAAACTTTTGATACGGTATGAAATCATACGAGTACATTATTGCTTCCGAGTTGAAAGAAAGCATGACTATGGTCTGTCATACTACGCATGTGTTTCGGACTCCACCACATCGATCCATTTAAATATAAAGGCCTTCTTATTCGGGTATTTTAAGCCAACTTTTGAACAAGCCTCTTCAATATTCTTTTGCATATGGAGCAAACATAATAGAATTTTGGCACTCGTAAATATTTGTCTCAAGGCATACATGCATGATATTTGTCTATCAGACAAGATGACCTTGGGTAATACTTTTGGCTCATACAGAGATTTCAAATGTTACAATGCTTACTGATAATTCTCTTCCTTCTCACACTTCAAAAATGCAAATGCAATACAAAATGATTGACCAATATAAGTAACCCCAATCATCTCAAACAATGGCATGTTGTATCCATTTCTCTTGTAAGTGCAGTCAATCACAAGAATATAAGGAAAGCACTTGGCAAGTAATATGGATGTCGAATGTGCAAAAAATATGTCTCCAACCGTGTCATTTTACTCATGACGTATATGCCAATGTATGTAATATTTTTCGAAAAGCAAATGCGTGAATTGTTGCATTGCATTTCGCCTGAGATGCTCCTGTACTTTCATCTTGTGTTTCTCATTATACACATTTCTAATCAGATAGAAATTATAAGAATTCCTTTGTTTCAATGTGGGGAGCACCTCATTTGGGCGAATATTATTGGAAACCATCTCACTTGTGATATTTCATTCTTCCTCGTTTAATCGTACGGCATATGGGTGGCCAACTAAAGAATCAGAGACCTCGTAAATATGTAGATCACACATAACTCTCACACCCCACCTACCATCTTTCATTGGGACACCCTTAAGTCTAAATGGATCGATCGTAATTATGTAAGTATTATATGAAAAAAAATATATATATTTATGCATATATTAAGTATAAGTAATATATGTTTTATTTATAATAATCATATACTATAATACATTACAAGATATTTTAATCGAAGATTAAAAAATAAAGAATGGGATAAAATAAAAATAAATAAATATATATATATATATATATATATATATATATATATATATATATTTCAAAAAGAATAATGTACAAGGCGAGTCGGGTCTTTGGGTCCGAGTTTTGTATAGGATCCAAACCCTATTCGTGTAATAAATGGGTCTTCGGTCTTGGGTCCCAAAAAATATGTCCAGGCTCTATTATAAGTTTTGGGTTTGGATTGGGTCTGGGCCTATACCTTACCCATTAACAGACCTATCTGGTATGGTGTTTCACAGTTGGGAGATGGAGGGTTTGATTTTGAATTTTGAAATTTTGGGTATTGGAATAGTTTAAAGTTTAATTTTGTCATTATTTGTATAGACTTTTTACTAAAAATTAAAAGGTGAAATTTGTGGTGTTTGATGGTAGAAAAGTGATTTTTTTATTTTATGGTATTTTGGAAAATATTTTGGGGTGGAAATACTAACACCCTTAAAAAAAATAAGAACCATTCTTATAAAAAAAAAGTTGAGTGTCCTCAAAATTCATAATCTATTAATTACAAAAAAAAATCTGTAATAAAAGTGGGCTAGGCAAAACACCGGTCTGGTGATCAGTCCACTTGCCATCTAAAAACTTGGATTAAACTGCCCCCATATAAAAGAAGAAGAGACACACTAAAGCGACTCTTAGATGAGACTCAAAATTCAGACTTAGTGACTTGGCACAACAAAATGACAAAACAAACCAGTCCAGCTGGAATTTAATAGTGGCCAAAATAAGTCTCACCAAACACAACATATATTAAACCAAAGTATGGGGCCAAAAAACAACTATAAACTTAAACCATATATGCTTTGTGAACCAAACAGTAGCAAACAAAAAATTATATGTGTCCTAGCTATTGGCCGGCCAACAACTTGCATATATGGTCCGGCCACTTATGAACCAACAACTTGCAGAAAATTATATGTGTACTATAAAACCAAACAATACTATAAGCTTAAACCTTTTATTGCCAAGAACTAAAAAACAATAGCAAATCAATCCATAAAAAACAGATTCAAACCCAAATAAATAAATAAATAAGTCATGCATAAAGAGTAGCAAACCAATCCATATAATTTAACACAACAAAACACCAACATTTTCAGTTCATAAAATTTAGCATAGTTAATACATCAAAATAAACATAAACAATTAAACCACAGTTAATACATTAAAATAAACTAAAAGAGAACATAAATTTCAGTTGTCACTCATCTTTCTTGATTGCATGTACTCATTGGAAAATTGCTGCATAATGTCCTCACCAAATGTCCCATCGTTAATCGTATGCCACATTATGTTATTATAGTCTTGCATTTGATGAGAGAAATTTGGAAATCCATTAGGAAAGCCTGTTGAATTCTGAAATCCATGAGGGACGCTTTCTAATGTTGGTGCATTATGCAAATCCTACATTTAAAGAAAATTGTATGTGAATATTATTTAATTGAATATATAAATGGTTAAAGCGTGTCATTTACTACCTTTTTAATCTAATTCGTGTCATAAGCAGTTGCATTTATGCTTGGATAACTCTGAGATATGAAAACCCTTTCTGGTTCCTAAAGGTGGAAAAAATGAGATAAGTGTTTAGTACTCAAAATGTGTGGTTAAAAAATTATTTCCAAACTGTAAGGACATAGTTTCCATAGTCCCGATTTTACATTGAATATGTCGTATACCGCTATAACTGTTGAGAGAAGCTCATGATTATTTGTTCAAGACGACGGATCCGAATATCAAGTTTCTTTAGTAACGGACATCCACAAGATTGATTTTGGTAAGGATTGTGTTTAAGTTTCGAATTTGGTTTACGATAGTATTGGGATATTTTTCAAAACTATTTTTTTAAAATCAAAATGAGGCATTTTTTTAAGTAAAAATATTTTTTTAAAGACCAATAGACGAGATTTTTTAAATATTAATTATTCGCTTTTGTAGTTCAAACGTCAAGAAAATGTCATTTAAATGACATTGAGAAGACGTTAAAACAACCCCATCTAACGTCATCACATGCCGTTCGATAGGTCGCGCGAAGGGTCATTCCTTTATTGTTTCAAACGACTGCGTACTATTTTGTGTTTTTATAAGTCGTTTCTTAGGTCGTTACTAATGACATCTAATGTCATTCAAATGACATTGAGAAGTCGTTGTAACGACATGCACCGCCTCAAGTATTTTACTTTGCTATAAATACCTGTTTTGGAAGACTTTTTCATGAAGACTTTTGCCAAACGAAAACTGCAAATCTGCAGAATTTTAGTCTTCACTTAGAGGGTACAAAACTTTATTTTTGATTCACACAAAAGATCCCATATATGCTTGTGAATCGTTTGGAACCCAAAACACTTCTTGTCGAAGTTTCTCTTGTAGAAAGGGATTTTTCTACTGCTGGATTGATAGTTCTTACGAGCGATATTTGCTGACGACAGTGGTCATTGGGGATACTCATAGGTATTCACTGCTGAAGGAGGAGTTGCGATTCTTGATGTTTTTGAGGGAATATTTGATGGTGATAGGCTGAGGTCTATGTGGATTTTCTGCAAAAAATTCATTGTAAATTTCATTATGTAATTGTAAGTTATGATTTACGTTAAATTGTAAAATAAAAGGTTTTACGGGAAAGGGATTTTTTCCTGAATCATATTTGTCGCTTGATTTGTGATTACATGTTTAATTTATCCACACAGATGCATAATTAGGGTTTAATAAAATTTGGATCGAAGATTGACTCTAATTAAATAAGTTTTAAATTAAAAATTTGCAAATTAAATGATATCACGCATTCTCAAATTGGTATCAAAGACGATTTCTCTAATTTATCGAATGATCCTTTTTCCACAAAATTTGTGTGATATCGATTTTTTTGAAAAAAACTGATTTTGAAACTGTCACAAAATTTTCGATGGATAACTTATATAATCGAATGCCCGTCTTTGATGGCACAAATTATGCATATTGGAAAGCTCGTATGAGATCTTCTTTAAACGCTATCGATGAACGCATTTGGCTTATTTGTGAAAGAGGGTGGACTCCTCCCACTATCACCGTTGAAAATGTCACCAATCTCAAACATGTGTCTGACTGGACTGAGGATGATTATAAATGGAGTACCTATGACTCCCGTGGCCTTAGTGATATTTCTGGATCCATCACCCTTGATGAGTTCTGGCGTATTATGACGTGAAACACATCTAAAGAGGCATGGTATATCCTCCAATTGACACGTGAGGGTACCAACACGGTTAATGCATCTAAGTTACAAATTTTGACCACCCAATTTGAGACTATCACTATGTCAGAGTCCGAGTGTTTTGACGAGTTTTATGCTAGGTTATCGGACATAGTCAATGCGAGTTTAATTTTGGTGTAAAATTGAGGAGACGAGAGTTGTTATCAAGATTTTGAGGTCACTCCCTTCCCGTTTTATTCCTAAGGTCACTGTTTTAAATTCTTTGAGAATATTAGATACTTAGGTTAGAAGAACTCGTAGGAGACCTTCAAACTTACGAGATCGACATGTTTCCCAAAACTGCTAAGTCTAAGGATAAAGGGATTGCACTTAGGGAACAATCTATAAAAAGTGAGGAAGTGTCTAAGAAGAAACAAAAAAGAGAGTTTGTGAGTCCGAGTATGAAGGAGAGTTTGATTTTGACGATGTGGTCATGTTTGCTAAAAAAATTAAAATTCTTCTCCAATTTTTCAAATAAAATTCTTCTAATAAAAGGATTTTTTAGAAAAATAAAAAGAAAAAGGAGGCCAAAGAGAGTGGTGATAAAGAGGAAGAGGCGAGATGTTTTGAGTGCGAGGGAAAAAGGCACAAAGTGTTTGAATGTCCCACTGTGCTAAAGAGAAAGGGCAAGAAAATTGCTATGCCATCCACTCGTAGCGATAGTGTTGTCAAGATAAATGATTTCGTGGATGAATCATCACATGGTATGTGTGTTGCCTTTATGGCTAGTCACGTGAGCACATTTAGTTTGTCCCACGACGATGAAGACACTTTTATACGTGAGAGTCCCGGTGATGATTTGAATGTTTGTAGTGAGTGTGAGAGTGAGATTGAAAGTGAGGGTAGAAGCGATCTCCAAAAAGCGTTTAGATATTTATACATCGAGACTTTAAAGCTGAAGAAGTTGAATAAAGAGTTGGGTCTTAAGGTGTTAGATTTGGAGAGATAGAGAGAGAAGTTTTGAGGGGATGTGAGGCGTCGGCGAGTCAACTCGAGAAGGTGAAGGTTTCTTTAAGTGAACAGTTGATCATCTTAGGTCGGGAAAAGAGTGAACTTGAATCCTGTATGTCCCAACTCGAGAGAGATCTCAAACGTACTAGGGAGGCCAAGGTTACTATAGAATATACATCTAAGAAGTTTGAAAAAATGGTCATCATTTCTGCCTTGGGTAATGTTGAGAGATTATAAATAAGTTATAACAATGCATCTACTTTCCATGTTGCACCCGAAACGGTTCTCGAGTTTGTGATAGATCCATATGGCTCTCGACCTAACCCGCCTAGGCATTCGTTTCTTCGTAGGAGAGCGCGTCCTAATCGTTTTGAGAGAGGTGAACTTATACTCATTTTTTTTTATTCCCATTGCAAGAAAAGAGGGTGCCTTAGGGAATTTTGCTTTAAGTTGGGTTGTACGTCTCATAGGTTTTTACCTCGTTATGCTACCACACGTATTCCTACATGCACACCCACACATGATACTTCTCATGCTCTTGCACATCCCATGAAATATTTTGATCATTTTAGAGAGAAAGTCGAGTATTTAGTCAAAACTTCACATGACTTGATGGATGTTTCTTATAGGATTTCACCACCTTTGGAAAACACCTCTGGACCTAATGGTTGAGGTTTAGACTTGTTTGCTAACATAGGATAATTTTCATGATGTTATTTTATGCCTATTGCTAGTGTGTACCCTTTTTGTATTTATTTTTTCCATTTTGATATATTTTTTGAAAACCCCCAAAAGAATTTTGTTTTTGAAAATTTTTAGAAGACTACAAAAAAATATTTTATATTTCTTGAAGAAAAAATTAAAAAAGCTCAAAAGATTTCATTTTGATAAATTTTTTGAAAAAGACAAAAAGATTTTTGTATTTAATTTTACATTGTTTGTCGATGGGCATTTAGGATGGCCAAGTCACAACAACATTTCATATCCATGTGACTATTTGATAGTATTTTGAGACGATACATCATTTCATCCATGTGCTTTATAATGTTTGGAGTCATTAAGATAAGATTTAAGATTACTTTCTACATGATTGGCTCATAATTTTCTTTAATGCACACTTACACGGCTATATTTGGTTATTGTTGTTGATGCCAAAATTATCCACTTACGTGAACTAATAAGAAATGGACACTTGTCTCCTTACGTGGCAAAAATCCTAATCTGCAAACGCTTAACCAACTCCAAATATAGTTGTTCGACAGTCATGTCGACCAATTTGAAGAATGCAGGCCATCAAAATAAATAAAAGGTCACCACTTAGGGGAATAACCCAGGGTCTTTTCTCACGTGGTATAGACAATCAACTATCACATTTATTATATACGGATGTAAATGCTTAAATATATGCATTCCAACCCTTGATCTTCGGGTCACTATAAGTACATTGTATTCCTTTCATCAAAGGCATGATAAAATGGACTCTAGGATATTCTTCTTAATAAGAGTACCTAGCTTTATGTAATCCATCAAATCAATACAATAAAAGTAGACGTAGGCTTTCTTATATAGCCGAACCACTTTAAAAATCATTCGTCTCTTATTTAATTATTTCATTACGATCTTATATTTTATTTATGATAGGAAAATTAGATCTAGTCCATTTTTTTACATCAACAGATTGGCGCCATGTGTGGAAAAGAGTGTCTAATTATCGTTTTGTATACCATTGTTCAAGGGAAGATGAATGATCCTGAGCCTAGTGCTAGAAATGAAGGCAACCCAATTGTCCCATCTGCTCCAACTATAGTTGCAGACCTGAATGGAATACTTTTTAGTATTATCAGGGGTCAAGATGCAATACAGGAAATAATAAGGCAATTGGCTCAATCATTACAAGTCGAATCTCTAACTCTTTCCAAACAACGAACAGTCCCTTCACCAAGGAGAGATATGTCGCCTCCACCTTATAGGCATAACCGATAAAATTATTCTAGATCTATACGTGATAGGTCTTATTGCCCAAGAGTCAGTTCATCGATTAGATACATAGAGTTCTACGATGGCTATTCATTTTCTCCCGAAAGGCCAAGCATTTTGGAAAGATTGAGCAGAGCTTCGCCTTTTGACCATTTGGGACCCCAAGCAAATAAAAATCCTCTTAGAGAGATATCCAAAACTAATCAACTCCTAGTCGACCAGCGTAAAGCTTCAATCAGGTTAAGATCAAGCGTCCGATGATCTGCGCATGCCGAGCAGACTTCTCAGGAAGAGAGCTCAACATAAACATATGATTGGGATAACCGCGTTGCTTCACATAAATCTAATGCAGGCAACCCTTCATGGAAGGGCTCAATCCAGAGATTAGAAGATCGACTTGGAGAAATGATAAAGGTAAAAAAAATCCGTTGCAAAGGGACTTCGTCAAAGGGTCGACAATTGTTAATTTCCCAACTCCATCCAAGTTTAAAACCACTGTGATCACCCCTAAATATAATGGTAAAATTAATTTTAGTTTTACACATAAAGCAATATCAAGCTACAGTTGACATTTATTTAGTCCCTGATGAAATGAGATGTAGAGCATTTTTAAGCATTATTACGGGTTCAGCCTAGATATAGTACAATAACTTGCCCCGAGGATAAATTACCAACTTCAATCAGTTTGCTGAGATGTTCATCAGTAACTTCTGCTTTGGGGCCAAGCTAGTAAAATGAGTATCCCATCTCTTGAGTGTCAGGCAACGAGTACAGAAAACTACCAAGGAGTACATCACCCGTTTTAATAATGAGAAATTAGAAGGGGTTGACTATGAGGAGAAAATAGCCATCACTTCTCTAATGAGCAGATTGGTTCTAGAAAAACTATATAATGCTCTGGCCAAAGATCCTCTTAAAACCATGACTGAGCTCATGGGTAAAGCGAAAAAAATCATGAACGTCAAGGAAGCAATAGCTGTAAAGCAGAGGTCAACCACTAAGTTTAAGAAGAAGGAGCAGAGACCTAAGAAGGATGAGAAGCTCAAAAAGTATGGAACATATACTCCATTGATTGTCAGCATTAACTATATCCTAGAGGATATTAAACACAATAAAGATTTATTATGGCCTGAGAGATTGAGGGCACCCCCTAACAGGAGTGACAAATTTAAATATTGTGAGTTTCATAAGGACCATGGCCACACAATTGATAACTTTATCACTTTAAAAAATGAAGCGGAATCCCCCATTCGCCGAGGAAACCTGAACAAATTTATTGATCGGTTAGAAAGTATATAACAAGGGGAAGGTTAAATTCTCCCTGCAAACCCAGAGATGACAGGAAAAGAAACCATGAAAATGGTTATGAAGAAGATCCCTACCTATCGAAGAATCCTAAGCAACCAGAGCGCAAGGTAGCTATAATAAGCTTTGGCTCCTTTGATTGTTATGTAATTATAGGTGGCGACGCAGGAGGAGGAGATCACACTACAGAGATAAAGGCCTACACGAACGAAGCACATGTATGTTTTTATATCCATATAATCAATCTGAATGAAGATGATCGGTCTAGAAAGTTCAATAAAAACAAACTGATAATTGAATTTTTCAATGAGGACCTCTTTGGGGTACTGTATCCCCATGATGATCATTGGTCGTCAAGTTTAGAATCAGGATGCCATCATCGCCAGGGTTTTGATTGATATTTGGAGCTCGGATGATATCATATTCTACTCTTGCTTTCAGAGTTTAGATTTGAAACTCAACAGCTGGAACCATACCACATGCCATTGATAGGTTTTTTGGGCAAAAAAGTCTGCCCACTAAGGATAGTCAAGCTAAAAGTGTTGTTCGACACTTGGCCAGCAAGTCGTACTGAAAAGATTCGCTTATTTGTGATGGACAAAAATATTCAATCTGCAGATAATAGAGTATGTGTGTAGATTTTACTGACCTTAATAAAGCCTGCCCAAAGGATCACTTCCCCTTATCTTGAATTGATCAGTTGGTGGATGTTAGATTAGGACACGAGTTGTTAAGCTTTATGTATGCTTATTCTGTGTATAACCAAATAATAATGAAACCAGAAGACAGGGAAAACACTTCTTTCATCACAAGCCGAGGTACATATTGCTACAATGTAATGCCCTTCGGGCTCAAAAACACTGTAGCAACATACCAGAGGTTGGTCAACAAGGTATTTGAAGAGAAAGTGTGAAAGAATATGGAGGTTTATGTGGATGATATGTTGACTAGAAGCAAGAAGGTTTCAGATCATATCCAGGACCTCAGTCAGACTTTTGGATCAGCTAGAAAAGCACCAGATGAAGCTTAACTCGATCAAATGTGTGTTTGGTATGCAGGAAGAAATGTTCCTCGACTTCATAGTAAACCAAAGGGGGATGCGGCGGAGCACCTGAACATATATAAGAACCACACAAGAAGAAGAAATATAAATGGGTCAGGGCCCGGTTTGATATGATATACATGTGAATAAAATACATGATAGTTTTGAATGCTAACTTTTATAAACAAGTTAAATTCGCTCTTGATTCAAGGAATCATCCTCACCTCTCTTCTACGTTTACATCCTAACGCATATAATTCATGTTAAGTTAAACTACACATTTACTTAATGGGAGTAACCTAACTCTATTCAACATGCCAAGTTTACCAATTTAATGTGACCATACGAAGAAATAATCATTAGGGACCATATGTAATTAAAGTTGGTTCACAGTGTCCTTAATTCAATTAATCATTCATGTGAAATATGATTTCAATGAGAACAGTTGCAATCATATAATAACGGTTCCTAAGACCATCATTTTCAGGAGTCACCCCACTGGATGCGCCCCTAAATACTATCATCTTCCAGGACCTATAACCAAGACCACTTAGGTATCTAAAATCGCAATGCATGGGAAACGACCATATACCTTCGATAGTGAGTCATGACCATACCCGAAATTACCTCATTTCGAACACTACAATCATACAATATAACAACCGGTACCATGGCATGAGGACTATACTATCCCTGCATTATTATCCAGGGGATCACCTCTATGGCGTACTTCCCCTATAATAGAATTTAGAGAGGTATGTGTAAACATGCCACAGTCAAAAGATATATTAACTTAAATATACGATTCTTATTTCTGAAGCCATATGTGCATACAAAATTTGTCTATAAAAGATAATTACTCTCACAGTAGCCCCCGAAGGTCCAACACAACACTACCCGATTCTATACTAGTCCTACTCTCGTTTACTAGACAAAAAGAGGCATTGTAATCCTATAATTAGTCCCCGAAATGAGCCCGAACACTCCCTTATTATCCTAGAGTATCACTCTCCTTATATGAGGTCATAATACTTCTTAATACATCCTAAGAGAAGGTTCCTAAGCCTTAAACCCAAAAGAAAAGGAGTAGAAACTAAGTTGGAAATTTTTCATAAAACAACAGGATTTTCGAATCGATTCACCTAGGGCCGAGTCAATTCGCCCTTGAAAGCGAATCGATTCGGTTGAGAAAACCAACCTTCTGTCTAAGACCGAATCGATTCGGTTCCTCAGACCTGTAGCCACCATATTAGCGAATCGATTCGCCCTGGTCGAGAGGCCTTTTGTCTATAATGATGAAATTAAAAAGGAAAAATTAATGAAAACGTGGAATAGATATACCAGTTACAAAAATTTTTTGCTTCCGAAAATGAGGGTTTAGCTTGTGAAGGGTATGTCATTTTGTTGTTTGGGGTATGTTGGTAATTTTGGTGAGACTTGTTTTGTTTACTATTAAATTCGAGCTGGAGTGGTTTGTTTTATTATTTTTACTAGATTTTAGCCCCGCGCGATGCGCGGGTCCTTTGTATGACTGATTATATACCCTATACGTAATTAGAGTTATCAGAATTTGACTTTGGAGACCGCCTAAGCAAATGAGCATTGTTATCATACTTACTTGTTGGGTATGAAATTCCAACAATGTCGTGATTACGACGGTGATTGAATCCGTTATTTTGTAGAGTTTTATTAATTACCAATTCAAAGTCACCCACTAAATTGAGGAAAATATATAAACTTAATATTTTACTAATATTTCAAAGTAATAATTTGATGGGTATATAGGGTGTGTTCTCTCTCACCCAACTCATCTCGAGATTATTCTCTCGTGAAATATAAACAACGTCCTACACCACTAAATAATATTTTATAAGTTAGAGATACAAACAAATAAACTTATTCTCATGATTTTGAGGTATATCTAAGATAACAACATAACAAAGAATAAAGAAATAATAATATTAAGGCGAAATTTAAAACCAAACCTTATGTGAGCAAATCCCTCTCAACAACCAATACCAATACGGTAATCAAATCACACTCATATCTTAAAATTCAAGCAATAGTTGTAAACAAACAAAGATTAAAGTTGAATTAGTACCATTCATACCTTGAAAATCAAACCTTAAAATCAAGCATTTGTCTCGGTATTTCCATTCAACTGCTCGAAAATAAAATACAGTATACCATACTAACAAACTTAATATATATACAATTAAAAGTTATATGTGAATAATATCAATATATTTACTAATTCTTAGAAGCATCGGATCCTCAGTTTCACAACAATACCTGAACTATTTTGGGTGTATATGACGATTGCTTTGCTTGTATACCTCCTCTTCACCGGCCATCAAAATCAGGGTCCTGCGATTCATTGGGAACTTAGTTCAATCTTAAAACACCAAATATAAAAGTCCACACACATACACACACACACACACACACACACACACACACACACACACACACACACACACACACACACACACACATATATATATATATATATATATATAAACCCACTTGACGTGTCATATTTACACACCACCCCGTTGAAATAGGAGCCAATTAATAGAAGTAAGGAAGGTGGAATTAAAATCTTTGAAAATCAAAAAGGAAAATAGATAATTCCTATGACAACATTACGAAATGGTAAAGTTAAAGAAATAAAATAGGTGATAGACGTACCAAGAAAATATGATGAACGAAATATAGAGGGAAGGAAAAATTATGAGGGAGAATGTTTAAATATGTTGCCAGTTGTTGAAAATATGGTGCAGAGTATTGAGATTGTTGACAATTCAAAATCTCCTGTTGGGGCTTTTATCTCATTCAGTAATAATGGCTACTTGTATTTGAGTATAAAAAACCAACACCAACAGGAGATTCCAAGAATAGTATGTTGGCTTCTGCATTACCACAGAATTAAAAACTTTAAATTGACTTTATGCTTCCTTATGAAATATTATTATATTATTTAAAATTCTAAAAAATGGGACTATGAAAAAAAATTCATCTGTCTCTGACTATTGGTATGCACTGTGAAGTGATACTTATTTATTATTAGATATGCATGCAGACATATGGTTGTCCTAAGATTTTAGAAACAATACCTCTATTCCACGAGTAAGGGTTATATGTAAGCCCCTGCCCATCTTTATCAGCAATGAAAGGTCCAATCTCTTGTGTTGCTCCATATCCCAGAGAAGAACACCCAGGACTTGAAACATATAATTCTATTGTCACCTTACTGGAGAAAAGTAATCAAACCACTAAATGAAGTAATTATTTAAAATTTCTTGGGAGAGTAGGAAGGAAATCAGAGTCTCTATTTAACTTAATATCTAGGTTGGAATCTAGAGAGAAATTCTTCGTAAAGAGTTTGCTGATATTTTTGAAACAGTCTGTTGATATTTCCCATATAAAGGTACAACGTAATGAAGAAGCTCCTATTTTATATATACATAGATAGGTGTAATCAATGGTGTTGCATAAAAATAGATGTAATTAATGCTGTTGCCACGTGTCAATCCTCTCTAAAGAGACACTAAAATTATATTATGTTATTAAATTGTGCCACACGAGTGAGTTCGAGTTTTGAGTCCCATTTAAGAATCGCTCTCGTGTGTCTCAAAAATAGGGCCTACTTTATATGAAACCTCGAAAGCCCACCAAATAATTGGGCCAACTATTTGACTTTAATTTATGAATTAGTAGTTAACTCCTAAATTTGCAGTATTTTCTTGTCTTTGAGGAACCCAAAGCTCGAGGATGCTAAGATATACAGAGGGTTCTTCCGAGGGTTTATGATATCGTCAAATTTCAATCCCTGCTAGGTAACTAATAACCCATCAATTACTTTCACCACTTGTTTAGAATCATTCCATTACACACCATTGATTTGAGGTATTTTCTACTATTTTTTTACTCCACAAATATTGCATTTGTGAATTCCACACAAATACCACACACTGAGGTAATGGGTTAATTTGGCAATATTTTAATTAATACTTTTTGTGGGTCTTTAATAATCTTGCTATTTGAAGAAAATGTTTATGTCAAGATATGACTTTTCTCTTTGTTGCGACATAAATTAAGGTTTTCTTTTTTGTTGTCTTTTTTCTGTCTCTGATACTATATGTTTATTTTGGTTTTTGCAGTTCCAACATCTACACAAGCAATGGCTTACACCAGACCACATTGTTGAAGTAATTTGTGAAATTCTATTTATCATTCAATGAAGCCTTTAGTAATTCAAATTCAAAATTTCAACTTTATTAATGTTATTTCCTCGCTTTGATTCGGAATATAAAGGATTAAAAAGAGTTTTATGCTTAGGAGATTAGGGGATTGTATAATTTGTTTTTTTATGGGAAGATGACTGCGAAGCCATTGAATAACATTTGGATTCGACGTCAGCAATGCCCTTGTGGAGATTGGAAATGTTATATTAAATACGAAGGGGATGATCAGGCCACAGGTGGGTCTCAGTTGGTAAAGAG
Source organism: Sambucus nigra (assembly GCA_949130495.1). Classification (NCBI taxonomy): domain Eukaryota; kingdom Viridiplantae; phylum Streptophyta; class Magnoliopsida; order Dipsacales; family Adoxaceae; genus Sambucus; species Sambucus nigra. The sequence goes on along the minus strand of OX422213.1, from coordinate 162,325,071 downwards.
TGAAATGACATCATCGTCCTCATCGGAAGCTGTTTTCACTCCATATGTTGGTCAGATTTTCAAAAGTGACGATGAAGCTTTCGAGTATTACAGCAACTTTGCTAGGAAAAATGGGTTTTCAATTAGGAAAGCCCGTTCAACTGAAAGCCAAAATTTAGGGATTTATAGGAGAGATTTTGTTTGTTACCGGTCCGGGTTTAATCAACCTAGAAAAAAGGCCAATGTGGAGCATCCTAGAGATAGAAAATCAGTACGATGTGGATGTGATGCAAAATTGTACTTAACAAAGGAGATCGTTGATGGTTTAACGCAATGGTATGTTTCCCAATTTAGTAATGTTCATAACCATGAATTGTTGGAAGACGATCAAGTACGCCTACTTCCCGCCTATAGAAAAATACAAGAGGCTGATCAGGAACGCATTCTTCTGCTCTCCAAAGCTGGGTTTCCCGTGAATCGGATAGTGAAGGTTCTGGAATTAGAAAAGGGAGTTCAACCGGGACAATTACCTTTTATAGAGAAGGATGTTAGAAATTTCGTTAGGACGTGTAAGAAAACCGTTCAAGAAAATGATGCCTTGCTTACCGAAAAGAGAGAAAACGACATGTTCGAGCTTCTCGAGGCTTGCAAGGCTACAACACATAGGGATGAGGGTTTTGCCTATAATTTTACCACAGATGAAAATGGTAAAATTGAAAACATCGCATGGGCATATGGAGATTCCGTCAGGGCATTTTCGGTATTTGGTGATGTAGTTACTTTTGACACCACGTATCGCTCGATCACCTATAATATGCTCCTTGGGGTATGGTTTTGTATCGACAATCACGGCAAGGCTATTTTTCTTGGGTGTGTTCTTCTACAAGATGAAACTGTTCAGTCGTTTTCTTGGGCCTTACAGGTGTGGGGATGCAATTATGCAACCTTTGTGATCATTTTGCATGTATACTCGCATTTCTTCTTATGGCTATTTTCTTTTTAACAGGTTTTTGTCCGGTTCATGGGTGGATGTAGTCCCCAGACTATTGTAACCGATATAGATTCGGGGCTCAGAGAAGCTATAGCGATTGAGTTGGCGCATACTAAACATGTTATATCTATATGGCAAATTCTATCCAAGTTATCGAGTTGGTTCTCTTTGCCACTTGGGTTGCAGTACGCGGAAATGAAAATCGAGTTTGAGATGTTGTGTCATCTCGAGAGCATAGAGGATTTCGAAAATCAGTGGAATCATCTAATTGCTCGATTCGGACTTGGTTCAGATAAACACATGGCTCTGCTCTTTTCGTATCGGGCATCCTGGCCGTTTTCCTACATTAGAGGTTTTTTCCTGGCCCGTACAATGTCACCAGAGTACTCGAAGTCGGTGGATTTATTCTTGAAGAATATCTTGAGCCCACAATCAAGTTTGCAGTTATTCTTTGAGCAGGTTTATAGTTCTCTAATTTAATTTTCCAAATTCTTGTGGGAAGTTTAAAAAAAAAGTCCTTGGAATATGCATTTTTGGCAAGAGACTCTCTTAACTGATACTGATGCATCCCCCTTCCCGAACTATGCATATTGGTGCAAAGACCTCCGTCTGGGGACTTTTTATTTATTTTTTGTTAGCGACATGGGCGACTGTGCAACAAAGTTCATAGCTCAAGTGGATTTTTTTTTTTGCAATAAAATAATACAAGGGGATTTGTTGGATATACTGCATTCCATCTTTTTTTTTGTACAGTTCATTCAAATTTTATCACTATCGCTTGGTTCAGTATTATTGAATAAATATATTTGGAATCTTTGCAGGTTGGTGTGGCTGCCAACTTTGGAAATCAGAACAGAGAGAAGCCGCTGTATACTCCAATTAAAACATGCATGCCTCTTGAAGAACACGCACGAAGTCTGCTTACCCCTTATGCCTTCAAGGCATTACAGCATGAAATCGTGCTATCCATGCAGTATGCAATAACTGAAATGGCTAACAGTTCATATCTCGTGAGACACTATAAGAAGTTCGAAGGAGAGTGTTTGGTGAATTGGCTACCAGAAGATGAGCAAGTTCACTGTTCTTGTAAGGAATTCGAACATTCTGGCATTTTATGCAGACATTCTCTTAGAGTACTTGTAGTCAAGAACTACTTTCAAATCCCAGAAAAGTATTATCCACTTCGATGGCGATGGGAGTGTTCCTTAATACCTTTGGATGATCAAATTATTCAAGGCAGCAACGATGATTGCTCTCAAGCATTTCACTCCCTTACCGAAACCCTATATTCAGAATCCTTAATCTCCAAGGCGCGTTTTAATTATGTTCATGGGGAGCTTACTCAAATCCTTGATCATGTTCAAAACATGCCTGTAATCGACACAGCCGCTTTGAGTTTGGCAACTAACAATGTCAGTGAATCTTAGATTTGTGATATATTGCATAGTGGCTAATGTAACTGCACTTCAAGGCACTACCAAGAAAGCTGAATATTGTTGTTTTGGCTCTTGAGCAAATAAACTCATACTTCAAATACTGGTAAAACAAAAGAGGCAATTGAAATATAGATTTTCCCCCCTTTTCTGGTTCTCCATATTTCAGTCTTATTTTCTGGATAAGTGCTATTTTTCTTTATATACATTTCCTTTTAGAGGTTTCTAAAAGCTCTATAGAAATATGTATTATATTTTCATTTGTTTCTATAGATTGCAATCTGCCTTTTTTGAGATAGCTTTTCTAGAAGAATAAGTTGGGAATGGTGTCCTTTGCCTTTCCTTTCAAAGTTAAACCACAAATTTTCTTCTCAATTTGAATAAGTTGCCTGTTTTTTGAAAAAAGAGAGTGGTGTTAATATTCATGGGGGTGGTTAAGACGGCTTTATGTATCGCATGGTCGAACTACCTTGCGTGAGAACGAGGTTCAAATCTGAGTGCAGCCAAATTAAGCAAAAGAAGCTAAAGGTTAGTTCGTATCCATTATTCTCTTCCAGCACTTCATATATATGGCACCATTAGTAGGATTTGTATTTTTGTTCCGCGCATTATTCTTGTTCTTTGAGAATTTATGAACACTTGTATTGTGCAAGTGAAAAACGTTCAGGAAACGATACAAAAATAGATGAATTCCACTTCGATTGGACGAATGCCTGATATAAGCATAATAGAAATGATGTAAAACTAAATTGAATTTCAGTGTTAACAGTCAACTTCTCCAAACGGCTATGCCTTTTTAAGGGATGTAACAATATATTTCATCACTCCCTTTACGTGTGAGTTGAATTCCACTTCGGTTGGTACACGACTGTCTAATATATACGTAATAGAAATTCTATACATAATCGTAATTTCTTTTTTAAGATTATTCCCAGTATAATTTGCTTCTATGCTGGTTTCCATTGCTGACAGGATCATCTCCGATTTTCAATGCGAGTTTGTGAAAGATAAATTTACATCCTGTTGGATCTTTGTAGCATCAGAATATTTTTATTTATTTATTAGGAGAGGGTTTATTGGCAACATGGCAATGAAAATTGTTTGCCATTTCTTCTAAAGGTCTTGTCTCACGTACTTCTTAAGGTTAGAGATCTGCAAATTTTTTGTGCCGCTTTTCTTTTAAAGAGATGAAGAAAACAACAAAAGAAGAAAAAAAGAAAAGAAAGGAAACATATACGGTGCAAGTTTTCTTTATGAATCCACAAAAACCTAGTTACTAAGTGCCTGATACAAAATTCAATTTAAATAAATAAAAACTTTGAATACATGTGTGCATATATAATCACTTTATATGGTAACTAAAATATTCCAAATAATAATTCAAAGCGAACTGAAGTCCCAACTAAGCCTATCCCTAATGTACAGCATACCACGTAATCATTTCCTTACCACACATAAACGATCCACATTCCAGGTCACATTATGCAATAGTGTGGGCTTCTTTGGCTGTTGTGGTTGAGGGAGGTGCTCATCTCTTATTTCTGCTTGCTGAAGATGTTTACTTGGGCATTTACCTCTCTTGTGGGTTCAGGTTTTGTGCCTCATCTCAGCCCCTAGGAGTGGTCAGACCCTTCCCATATATGGTCTCTTGATTGTTTGTAAATCTAGTGTGTGAAATATATCTGCCATCATTAAACTCTTTGATGCGATGCCTATGGGTGTTCTTCTGGTCAGAAGATCAATGAGCAATGGCTAATGTAAATCACAAAAGCGTACACTTACACATGCATTAGCAAAATATGATTTCTTTATGGTTCATCAAACTAATATATAATTTATTTACAAAGGGAAGGCCAAGAGCTTTGTTTATACTGATACTAGTCTTGCTCTCACCAAGAAACAAAAATATAAAAACCTAAAAAAAAGGGAAAACCTAGATACTACTACTAATAATTATTCTAAATAATGGTTTGTTCTCCCCCCTCCCCCCTCCCCCCTCTTTTTCCCCTTCAGAGACAAGATTTCATTTAAGATAAAAAATCGGAGATACAAGGGATTAGGAACAAGCTTCCCTAAAGGAAAACATAATCATCGACAAAAAAGCATAAGGTCCTATCCACAAATACAATCATTCCAACAATTCAAGGAACACAAGAAGAAATGAATCTCCAAACAAGGGAGACAAAGAAGCGTAAAACATAGCTGAAAATTTTATCTTCTCCTGAATAGCTTCTTGTTTTTGAATTTCTTACCTTACAAATTCTCAAATTTCTCTCATTTCAAATAATCCAAAAGTCTGCCATAATAGACATTAATTCCATATTAAAAAGATCATTGAATTGTCCCGGAAGCGCACCTTCAACCAAATTCCTTGAATACCTTGCTCCGCATATATGAGGCAAACTTGCAATGAATCATTGAGTGATTTAAACCCTTACTAGCGTTATAGCATAGCATGCACCAATTTGGTCAGAGGTATTAATTTGGTCTTCTCACTGGGGTAATTAGATTATACAGTTAGTGTTGAAACTGAGCTACTAGCCAAGCAAATACTTCCACTTTCAAAGGAATTCCACTATTCTTTAAAAATTTTAATGTTGCAAGCAGATAATTAGTAAAAGAGGAAAGAATATGTGAGAGGTATGATTCGCAAGAAAATCCCTCGGCACTCAAGGTCGACCTCCAAAAATCCCTCACTCATGTAATCCGTTTCCTTCCAATAAAGTGCAAGGAAAGAAATTGTGCAAGGAAGTTATCTTTGAGACTTCTTATAAAGGACAGGTTCCAAAGAATGAAATCAAACCTAGGAGAAGCCACAACTGAAATGGTTTGATTTTTACTTGAATAAATGTGATATATATGTGCGAACCGGTTTTTGAACATCTGACCTCCTCTCTAAGTTTCCTTTCAAAACCCAATAGAATCTCCCATCCCTCACTTCCAAGGCAGCACTAGAGAGGAAGGAGTTGAGGCCCCTAGAAATGTATGTCCATGGGATTTTAACGGTTCCCTAGCCACGTTAGAGTCCTAATCATTCGCATGCAAACCGTAGATGGTCGTCATGACAAAATACCATAGAGAGCCTCTTTCTTTGGGATATCTCCATAACCACTTCCCCAAATTACCCTATATATCATTATTATGTTACTAATGCCCAATTCTCCAAATCTTTATCGCTTGTTATCATTAACCACTCTAAAAGATGTTTCCTTTTTTTTTTTTTCACTTACCCCTTCCCAAAAGAAATCCCTCAAGACTTTTTCAATGATTTTAGCCACCTTAGTTGACAATTTGAAAGTGAAAATTTAATAAATGGGCATGCTATTCAAAACCACTTGTATCAAAGTTAACTTACCCCATAGAAAATCAACCCTTCTCCCACCCATCTAGTCTCTTCTTAATTTTGACTGGAACCATATACTAGAGTTCTACAGAGATTTGATTGTCATCCAACGGAAGGCCTAAATAATTCAAAGGCTATCGACCCACCTCACACCCCACCAATCCTGCATTAGCTACTGCCACATTTATCACCCCTAACGCACATTTTCCTAAGTTGATTCCAAAGCCGGACACCAAATGAAATAACTATCATTTTAAATGTTTTTTTTAGATTATTTTCTTTTTTTAGCCACAAAGATGAGATCTCCACATTCCCACCCATCCCGAAAGCCTTCAATTAACACTCTGTAACCATGATTACCATCCTACTATGCACATTCACTACCAAGGGAAATAAGAAAGGGGACCCCTTGTTGAATGCCCCTCGGAGACCCTAATTTTATCTCGATCTTCCATTAACAAATATAGAATAGTTCATCGAGTTTACACTTCGTCTCATCTATTTCCTCCACCTCTCCAAAAATCCTCTTCTCCCTAGAACAAAATCCACAAACTAACAATCCACATGGTCATGTGTTTTTTTGAAATATATTTAGAGCACCACTCCATTCCTTCTATCCTAAATTCTTCCACAACCTCATTTGCTACCCACACCAAATCAAAGTTGTTAGTTTCTCACAAACCCCATATTGTTTCAACCAAAACCCCTTTAAGTCTAAGGCAAAACTTTTGCCAAAATGTTACATAAGTTGGAAACCAAACTAATTAGCCCCAAATCCCTTAGACTTATCATTCACATTTGCATTGATTACCTTATTATTAATAAGGTTAAGTGAAAAAAAAAATGATGTTCTCATTCACCACATTCCAACAATCGTTAATGAAATACATTGTGAATCCCTTGGGCCGTCGAGACTTCTCTCCACAACAATACCAAATAGCTCCCTGACTTCCTCTTCATCAAATCTTCTTTCCAAACAAAAACGAGAAACAAAGATGACAATGGGGAGAGTTTAAACGGGTACTCGCGCCACCCCGATCCTAATAGGGTTGTAACGGGCGGGGGAGGGTTTATAGAATGTACCCCTACCCCAACCCCGACCCGATTTGAGTTAAACTGACAAAAACACCCTTAATATATATAATATGTTTTCATCTAAGGGCTCTGATGTGTTTTGTGATACGTAGCGACACATAGCGCGCGATTGTGCTTCCGGGATAAAACTATCTTTTATTTTGTATTTTAGATATAATAATATTGTCATTTCCTTTTATTAGTTGTTTGGTATTTTTGTTACATTTTTAATTGTAATAAGGGTGGAGACGGATGCTTCTAGAATGTTCCATTAGTTAGTGTTGTCAGGGATGAGTTGTTAAGACAACTCATACTTGACTAACAACTTTAGAAGCCTCTCCCATTCTCTATAAATACTCCCCATGTAACCTCATTTGAGACATTCCTATATTTTTGAGATATTGAGAAAGAGAATATAGAGAGAAAAAGAAACTCATTTCCTTAGTTTAGTTTTAATTGTTGTTGTTGGTGGTGTTGTGTAGTTATTAGTTGTTGTGTAGTTGTAATAATAGCGCTTCTGTATTCATAGATTTACATCAAATTGGTATCAGAGCTGTGTTAGTTCTTGGTGTTCGTCGTGGTGCGTGAAGTGGGTATCGAGTTGTGGTTCCAACTCGGGCAACCCTTCAATCGTTAGATTGATAAATGTCCAAATAAAAATCGGGTGGATGGAATCCTTAGATTCCATCACTGCTAATGCGGGGATACCCACCCTTTTAACCACCACTTTTCCACCCTCCACCACCTCATCTTCCTCCACCATCACCACCTCCTATTGCCATACAACTACCACTACACTCCCAAGTGCCTCATCATTTTTTCGATTTTTTTTTTTTTCTGGATGCCTCAACCCCCACCCAGGGGCACCTTTCCCCATTAGCCCCGACCAAAGGCCATCACCAGTGATCGGTCCGATGACCGTCCGGTATGCTGAGGCCGCCACACCTCCAGTCCATTTTTCCTCTTTTTTTCAAACCCTTTTCCCCCTTCTTTTCAGCCCACCCTCCTCTATAGCCCTAAACCTAACCCCACCACCACCAAACCCTATGATGTGCGGGGCGGAAGCATAAAACAAAATTAATCTACACAACAATAATAACAACGAAAGAAATCATGAATGAGTCTCAATTTCTCTCTCTAATCTCTCATTATCAAAATGTCAAAAGTGATATAAATTGAAGCCTTCAGGGCTATTTATACTAAACTTACAAAACTGTAAAAAGAGTAAAATAAAATAAATAGCAAAATGGACGCCTGTATCCCTATGCTCCTGCATCATACTCCCCCCCCCCCCCCCCCCCCCCTTGAGAAGACTCCATATACTCGGAATACTGTTGATAAAAGTTGGGGTCGACGTGCTGCAGGATGGCCTTTGTGATCTAAGAATTCTCGGCCTTGGGGTGACAAACCCAACGGACCAAGTAACGTGTGTAATCTCCCGATGAGGATGACACAAGCTCGGAGTCTAGGATGCCCTCAATGCGGTCGATATGGGAGCGAACCGGGTGGGTCGTGGCTGTGGGAATGGGAATGGGGGGGCATGGGTGCCCCAAAATGGAGAAAGATCCGCCACGTTGAATGTGCGGTGCATGCGAAACTCAGCAGGGAGGTCAACTTCGTAGGCATTTGACCAATAAGCTCGGACAAGCGGAAAAGGACCAAATTGGTGCATAAGGAGCTTGTTGCCTTTTCCCTGTTGTCGCGCCTTCTGAAGGTATACCATGACCAGATCACCCGGCTGGAAGGAAACAAAGCGGCGGTGCTCATCTGCCTCCTCTTTATAGGAGGCATAAGTGGTCTATAGCCTAGCACGGACGTCAGACGAGCAGCAAACTCCTAAGCGGAGGGACATGTAGGCACTGTCGGAGGAAGCTCGACAAGATCTATGGGCATAGTGGGTGACTGTTTGGAGAGAGGCTGGTAGAATGATTGATGGCATTGTTGAAAGCGAACTTGGCCTGGACAATCATTATATCCCACTTGCGGGGATGCTTCGAATTTAGACACCTCAATAGGTCACCCACGCTCCGGTTGACCACCTCCGTCTGAGGGTAAAAAGCGATCGAAAATTGTAACTCTGTCTATAGAAGTCGCCACAACGTACGCTAAAAATGTCCTGTAAATCGTACGTCCCTGTTCGAAGTGATGCTACGTGGGACTCTGTGTAGACGGACAATCTCACGAAAGTATAATGAAGCGACATGGGACGCATCCGTCGGGGGTCTACAAGGGATGAAGTGTGACATCTTGGAGAACCTATCCACCATGACCAAGATGGAATCATGGCCACCGGAAGTACGGGGTAGCCCAACGATAAAGTCAATCGACACATCCTGCCATGGTATCTCAAGGATCGGTAACGGAGTATACAGGCCTGCATTGGTGTGCTTGTCCTTGGCCGTCTGACAAGTGTAGCAACGCCGAATGAAGGTGTTGGCATCCCTTCTCATTGTCGGCATCCCTTCTCATTGTCGGCTAGTAAAAGCGGTCCCTTAGCATCGCGTGGGTACGTGCCTGTCCCAAATGGCTCGACAGTCCTCCGTGAATCTCAGATATAATCTTCTCCCGCAAAGAAGAAGATGGAATACACAAGGCCGTCCCATGATGTAGGAATCCATCCTGCAAGAGATACTCACCCAAGGCACAATTGCCGTGCTGACAAGCTACAAAAATCGGTCCAAACTCCACGTCGTCGGATAGAGGTCCCGAACCTCATCAAACCCAAACACCTGACTCCTAAGAGTCACCAATGCATGTGCACTTGATGGAAATGGGCCCTAATCTAGGGTTATTTTTGTCATTTTTATTTTCTTTTGTATTTTTGTTATTTTTGTTATTTGTATTTTTCTTTTCTTGCTTTGTTATTTAGAGGTAAGGAGTAGTAATGACATTTTTGTAATTAGTGCCTTAGCTTGGAGCTTAAGCTACTCCTCCCTTTATATATCCATGTAGTCTTCATTTGAGGACACTCCTCCATTTTGAAATATAAGAAATCATTTGATTCTCTCTCTAAAGTTAGGGTTTGGTATTTCTTGTTAGTCATTGACATGTAGTTTACGTCAAATTGGTATCAGAGCGAGGTGTCGTTCCCCAGATTGGTGTATTGGCGTGTAGATTATCAACAAATCGTGCACTACCTTTCAATGGCTCCAAAGAAATCCAAACAACAATATGAAGAAATTCAAGAGTTGAAGCAAGAGCTAGGGCACAAAATGCATCAACAAGCCCTAGATTTCAACAAGAAATTTGAGATCCTCCTTTATCTCATCTCTACAAGGTTACCCTCCTCTCACCACCCCCATTCCACCCTCCAAAACCCACCCTACACTGGGCCGCCTACCTCTGGCAGCCCCTCCCAGCCTTTCGAACAAAGAAGAGACCCTCACCCTTCCCCATGGCTGCCACCAGCCCCTACGAAACCCTGCTGCCCAGGAGCAGCCCACCCCTTGCGCAACCCAAAACCCCAACCGATCTGGCCAATGTTTTAAAAGGCGATTTGAGGCGCGCCTCGAGGCGAGGCACTGGAAGGCATAGCTGAGGCTTACGCCTCTTCTGCGTATTATGAGGCTTCCGCCTTTTGTTCGTGAGGCGTTCGCCTTGAGGCAATGTGCCTCAAGGCTCTTAAGGAGTACGCCTCTTGTTTATGTTCTAAGTAGCTTAAAAAAAACGTGCGTTTCAAAACCAAAACCCCTCGTCTGAAGCTCAAACCCAAAAACCATAGCCGATTTGCTCTCAAAGACCACCGATTGTCTTTGTTACACAAAACCGAAGGGAAAAAACCTCGATTTTGCCCGATTTTGATTTCCGTCCTCCGATCATCTGTTTTACACCAAACCGAAGGTAAATATACCCTCTATTCCTTATATTATCTTGGCCGATTTGTTTTTTTTATATTTTTTGTGCTATATATATATAAATATATACATATATATATACGCATATGTTGATATATTTTTATATACAGCTGTATATATACATCTGTTGCACCAAACCTGTTTTGTTCTGCTATATATATATATAAGGATTTTATGTTACTTATATATATATATATACTGACTTTTTACTTCAATATATATATTCTATATATTCTGTTTTTTTTTGTTATATGTATATATATATTCTGTTTTTACTTGAATATCTGTTTTCACTCATATATATATATATTCTGTTTTTACAGAATATATATATTCTGTTTTTTTTGCTAACATAATTTTTCTTTACTTGTATATATATTCTGTTCCTCGTTTAACTACTATTTTTATGTCAATTTTTAGTGACTTTTGTGGAAAAAAGTTGGGGCTTACGCCTCGGAACGCCTCGCCTCACGGAGGCCAAACGCCTCAACTACGCCTCGCGTCTTTTAAAACCTTGGGTCTGGCTCCCAAGCAGCCTCTCCCCATCCCCTCCTGTTCTAATCCAGGAAACTCCCCCACCCACCCCTGTTCAGACCCGGGGGTACCCTCTCCCTACCACTCTACTCCGATAACCCTATCCAGCCCCCCCACCCCCATTCTGACCCATCCCCTTACAAATCGACCCACTCCCATCCATTTCCCCACCCACTGGACCCCAAAACCCGTCACCAACCCCTCGTCGACCCACAAATAACACCCCAACCCGCTTTAAACCCTAACTCGCAACAATCCGAGCCGAAATACCCATCCTTCGGCCCAAACCCGAATCCCGAACATACCTTATCCACTATTTTCATCACCCGACCATATTTTACCTGCCCATCGGACAACCCGAGTCATTCCCCCCCCACCCCGTAGCCCCAATCCCTCATACAAATGCATAGTCCCCTCTCCTCGGATTTTTCACCTATCCCGGGATCATTAACCATTATATGTAGGCTCAAGGCCTTCCTCCCACTCCCGACCCATTACCCCCACCCCCACTTATACACCCATGCCCACCGCCTCCACCGTCACATCATACCCCTTCCCATCATGATCGTTTCCCGCCCTACACTGACTCCTCATCCTCCAATGCTGGGGATACCCACCGCAGCGACCTAGAGTGGATTCCTCCTTCCCCACTTGACCCTCATCGCTTCGTTCCGCTTCGGGACCGCCAACGCTTTTATTGTGGAGAATACCACCTGATTGGCATGTGTCCCCATTGCGGCCTCCCTGTACCTCCCATGGTTCCACATGCTTACCCAGGGCCGGTCCTGAGATTTGTAGTATCCTGTGCGATATTCAATTTAGGGCCCTTCCAAAAAAATATTGTACAAAAGTATTAAATACCTAAAAACTCATTGAAAAATTGTTCTAACATTTCGACTTGCAAAAAAATGTTTTTTTCGTTTTTGATATCCGGATGGTTGTTTTTTTGGTAACATTTCTAAAAACTATAAATTTATAAATAACAATAAAACACACAATAAACAACGAATCTAATAGATAATTTTAGTCTAGAAATATCTCAATTGATTGAATATAAAAAATATGGAAAAATGTCACCTGGTTTGAGCCTTTTATTCCCTCTCCAATTTCATCGACTTGATTAATGTAGAAAGAAACAATCTGTTAAAAAAAATTAATTACATAAAAAATAGATTAGTAAGACATTGATGAATTTAAAAAAAATAGATTATTAAAAAAATATAGTAATAAAAAAGATTAGCACATGTATAAAAAAATAATAAATTAAATAAGCATCCCATGCCCATCTTTACCTTTGCCTTTTGCTGCAAAAGAAGACAAGTTGTAAATGCAACATAAACACCTTTTGCTGCAAAAGAAAACTTGCACTGTTGTTGCACAAAGAGACAGAGAGAGAGAGGGACGTAAGGAGAGAGGAGAGAAGGAGAGAGTGGGCTGGCGTGCAAAAGAAAGAGAGAGAGAGGGAACCAAAAAGATTTTGTTGGTAGTTGAAAAAATGGCTCCTAAAAAAATGGTAATCTTAAATGGGTTGGGTGAGATTTTTTGGGAAGTTGTATCATTCTTTTTTTTGAATAGTTGAAAAAATGGCCCTTTAAAAAACTAAACTCATTTAAAAAAATATTTTTTAATATACATAAAATATTTTTGGACCCCTAAAATACACATATACGGGTAATTATTGTAAAATAGGCCCTGTGTCACTGCCCACCTGGCACATGGCCAGTGCTGTCCCTGTGCTTACCCCCCTCATCCACCACCTGGTCAGCTGCCACCGATCCCTGCAGGTTTTGCTGCACTTGCACTAGGTGATGTGATGGGCCTCGAGGCTCGTCAGGAGGGCGACCACCTGTCGACGACACTACAGTCTCTCTCGAAGTCTTCAGGAAGATATACGGGTCGACGTTCCCATGTTTGATGGACGATTTTCCACGGATGCTATGGTGGATTGGTTAGCGGCGATGGAGACAATTTTTGATTACAAGCGGGTTCAGGGTTGCTCATGCGTTCTCTTAGCAACCACCAAATTTCAGGGATTTGCCCGGGTGTGGTGGAATGATTTGTGTTATCGCCGAGCAGCGGCGAGACTACCTTCCATTCAGACTTGGCCCGAGCTGAAGGCTGCCTTTCAGGCGACATTCATACCGCCGACTTATGAGCGTGACCTTTTTGCTTGCGTCTAGTCCCTCCGGCAGGGTTCATCTACCGTAGTGGATTACATAGAGCGGTTCCAGCTCCTCTACACCAGAGCTCGTCTCCCTGAGACTGACGACCCGCGGATCAACTGCTATATCCTGAGACTGCAGCTCCACATTCAGCACAATCTCGGGCTAAGGGAGATACCGACCTTTTTGGAACGCGGTCGAGTACGCGACTAAGGTTGAGGCCTATCACATGTCTTCCGCAGCTCCTCCGGCCTCTCGAGCCCCACTCACCCCGGCCTCCGCTAGTGCTCCACCAGTATCGGCTTCAGTCCCCACTACCACCACTGCGGTACCGCCTCCTTCGGGTCCTCCTATATTCAAGTGCTACAACTGTGGCATTGTTGGTCACCGAGCTTCTGACTGCTCCCTTCCAAGACGTCGTGCCCTATTGACAATGGATGATTCACTCGATTATTTGGATGTATGCGAGGAGCTTCCCCAGCATGCCCTGATAACTGTTTTGGAGGGCGACTCCGTGGGTCTCCCACTGTGAGCTCGTCTAGTCACCTATTTTTGGAGTTTCCTCACGATTTTCTATTTTTAACGCTCGAGGACGAGCTTGGTCTTAAGAGGGGAAGAGTGATGGAAATGGGCCCTAATCTAGGGTTATTTTTGTCATTTTTATTTTCATTTGTATTTGTTATTTGTATTTTCCTTTTCTTGCTTTGTTATTTAGAGGTAGGGACCAGTAATGACATTATTGTAATTAGTGCCTTAGCTTGGAACTTAAGCTGCTCCTCCCTTTAAATATCCATGTAGTCTTCATTTGAGGACACTCCTCCATTTTGAAATGTAAGAAATCATATGATTCTCTCTTTAAAGGAGATAGGATGACCAAAGTTTCACCGCCGTGACAACTGCATAGAACTCGAGATCAAATGTTGAATAATTGAGTGCAGTCCCAATCAACTTCTAGTTAACCAACGAGATATCCTTTCCATTTCGGCTCAACATATCTCCCACTCCCGTCTTGCAAGCATCGCCAGAAAACTCAAACAACTGAAATCATGCAGTGTTAGGATAGGCGCGGTCGTCATTAACTCCTTGACGCGCTAAAGGCTTCATTAGCCTCCGCAGTCTACCGAAACTCAATGCTCAAAGAAGTACTCATCAAATTCATGATAGGGGCCATAACAATGCTGAACCCAACTATGAAACGCCAATAAAACCTTGCTAGGCTATGAAAGCTACGGATCTGAGACACCGAGGTGGGCATGGGCCACTCCACTATCGCCTGAACCTTAGCATCATCCACTTTGACACCATCACCGGAAACCACATACCCCAAGAAAATCACTGATAGCACTATAAATGCGCACTTCTTCAACGTGAGGAAGAAGTGCTTGGCTCGTAATACCTCCAATACAGGGGCGGATCCACGCTTGGACGAACTGGGGCGGCCGCCCCAGTTCAGATTTAAATTTTTTTTAGCTTTACGTGAGGTACCGAGGTGTGATAGAAAGACTGTTGTGGGGTTGTGGTTAATTTTGGGAAAAAAATTAGGCAATGAAGTTTTCTATGGTGTTTTAGGTTTAGCTTTACTTGTGGTTTTTTCAGTTTATTGGTGGAAAGTAGAGATTAAAGATTGGGTTTTGGGATTTTCTTCTTGTGCTTTTCTTATGGGGGTGGGGCTCAGCAGAGACAACTTGCATAGATGGACAAAGAATTTCAAGCCTCTCTGGAGATTGTAAGAAGAAGGAAAAAAAAGAGGGTTATGGCTATGGAGATTGTAAGGTGATTGTTTCTTTTCTTTGTTCAACGCTGTTTCAATAGAAGAAATTATAACCCAGATTTTGAGAGCCTGATAAATCCCTTGATATCTTCAGCATTGATTTTTATTAACGTATAATCCCTTGATCTTTCTATTTTCATTAGTAGACATATTTTTTTATATCATATATTATAAGTGATCAATTTATATAAAATATGACAAATAAAAATACCTCATGGCAGGGTTTTGTAGAGATTCAATGGGATCTTCATCAAGCTGTTTCTGTTCCATCAGGTGTGCTTGGGTTGAACCTTAATGAGGTTAGGTAAGTTAACTCATTTTCGTATTTCATATTAAGCAAAATTCAATTGTTATCACTACTAAAATTTGGGTATTGTGAATATTTATTACGGGTATTGTTATCAATTGTTATCACTACTAAAATTTGGGTATTGTTAATAATGATTGAGAGTAGATGTTTGGGCATTATAAAACTATAATTTGTATAAAACTCGAAATAATGTTTGGGCATTCAAAGTATGGCTCGATCACTATAGCCCCCGCTTCACAGTAAGCTTGTTTAACACTCCCGACACTTATTCAGTTATCGGGTCACACCTTAATAACGGCACCTCACCTTGTGCTCCTACCAAACAACATTCGAATAAGACTAGCCTATACATCATTAGCCCCATTATATCAATATCATTGGGATGCGGCACCTCACTTCGTATCAACTCCCGTATTTATCTAAACACAAAACTCCCATCCCGGAAGAAACCATATGAACATCTGACTACTCTTGTCCGTTCTTCTAATCTCGGTTCCCGACGACGTGACTCTTACGACAGTCAAAAGCCACCTAAGACAGTTTGTGGTTATTCCCCTATAGCCATCAGACTCTAACTTTTGACCAATCCAAAATTCCGATTATCCGCTCACCTCTAAGCATCCAGAGGAAGAATCGTTAAGGTCTTTCCACACAAGACCTCAATAAGCACCTTGTCCACAATAAACAGGTACGACTGCTTTCACACAACTATATCATTAGGCAATATCTTCTCCCAATTACCGTAGTATATTCACTTACTAGCTATATCCGTTGTGGAAATGAAATGATCACAATGAGTCCAAAATTACTTTCATACTGCTCCACTAGTCGCCAATCATCATCCGCCTACTCCTCGGGCTATAGGTGATACGACCTGCTCAAAACGAAACGTCATCCCCACCGTTTCCTGAAATCCCGTATTGAAGGTGGGGTTCAAGGATCTCATCCTAGTTCACAACAACACTGGGCAGGACCACGTACCAGCGCGATCCTTCTTTTCAAAGAAAGGCCGGGGCACACTATCTAATAGTGTACTCACTCCGAAGTAATAACAATGACCGTTTCTTTTGGTTAACTTGTTCCACACATTCGAAGGAACTCGTGACCTTATCTGGAGGTTGGCAATCTATCAAAGAAATTTGCCAACTTGACTGCCCAATTCCATTACCGGAACCGTCGGCTTGATACAAATTTTCTGGTTGATCATCTTGTTCCAATCGATTTCTATCTATGAGTGGTACATGCGGAGACTACTCGCTATGTCCCGCCCAACACCGACTTCCCCTTAATACGTCTCACATTAAGTGGTACTTAATACTCCTCTTCTTCCCTCGGCGTATACCAAAAGTTCGGACCCGTGCACTTTTCGCCAGGAAGTGCACTTCTGGATTCTTTATTGACATCACCATTATATTCTTTATTGACATCACCATTATATTCATGTGCAAGTCACTCTCAACATTCGACTGGGTAGAACTCTGTTCCAAATTTCCATAATAGTTGAATTTTAGTCTTCTCAAGGGATACCCCTTTTTAAATGGCTTTCTATAGCCTTTCAACCAAGTTTGGGCGTGCTACTCTGATCACACCCGTATATATGGATTATCATTCTTCTCACTCGACGCTTACTCCACTCCACCACTTCCATTTTGTTGTATTAGTCCCACAAGCATATATTTCACACATCTAGTCCCACGCCCTTTAAACCCGGGTGATTCTGACATCAGCTAACCAGGGTCCCCACTCACCCTATAAACCGTGCATACTGGCGTAAACATCACATACGCTCCACACATATCTCCCAATTCTTTATTGCCCTTGTATTCACAACGTGGCTATAACACTTGGCATTCTCAATCACCCCAGAATTTGAGATCTTAAATCCTCCTTAACATCGCTCCACCCTACAACTCGTGCCGATAAGACAATTTTCAATGCATCCTCACCGCACAACCCTCTCCACTGGCCTTATATCGGAATTTGACTTTCGACTTACAGTTATATCTTCATTCTTCTATAACGACCGAGGTATCGGACTCATGGACGAATGGCCAAACATCTCCTTACTTTCAACCTTACGCTAAGTTTCATGCGTGGGATGTCTCGCAAAGCGAAATCCAAACAAGGAACCCCCCGATACACTACTACCTAGCATTGTCGACCGTCGGAATCCGTTAGGCCTTCAGTCCATAACATGTACCCCTATATTCCCGTCTCTTGACATAAAAGCTATATCTCCTTCCTTAATTACTTTTAAATGAGAAACTTTCTGTCCCAAAGACACTATCACTGAACATTGTTGGTAATCACATTCCATAAACCTCGTACACATACAATCAGGTCTCTCGAAATCTTGTCCCCAGACATATAACTTCAAGTCTTAACACCCCGTCTCTAAAGAAGTAATATAACATTGCGCTCTCCTATTGCTAAGTCCTGAGCGTTCAACGGTAGACCCAATACTCTTCGAATCATATCAATGAAGTCCCCACACATACCGGTATCGAATATCTCGAGACCACTATACCCTCCGAAGTCTCTATCATAAATAATATAAGTGCGAGCTCAACCCTCTCACAGGTGAGGTCTCGCCATCACAAAACATGCTGTACTAAGGCAACAACCCCGATAGCCTCGCAATAACTGCCCACTATCGTTCTGACCATTACTATAAGGTCGTAACCATGATAATATCATACTCATATAGTACATCACTAAAACGAGTAATCTCAATAAAGTATATACCACTAACAATACACCCATTTATCCTCCGCGGATAACCCTAGAGATAACCCCGCTATACCAGGGAAGACATACACATAATAATAACGTCGTCGATATACGCACTAAACTCGTCTCTCGCAATAATCAGAACGTAGTGATTCACTCGTGTCACACAAATACGCCTCATCCTCTGAGGGTAAAACTCATACTTTTATCTTGCCAATCGCCCTGGTTGTTCATATGGTTTCCCGGACATAACACGTCTGTCCGAACGAAATCAAAACTACATTAACCATTGTCCTTGCAAGCACCATATCCTTGTCCCTTTACTCGCTTCGGGAAAAATTTAACGCGTGTGGTTTTACTCTCCACAAAATACCTCAACACATAATCCACTTATCTCCTGTCATACCGACCATGTTAGGATTGTCCTTCTCTCGGACTTGGTTGTTTCGATCCTGATGGCTAACCCCGTTATTCCCCTAGCTTTGTTGTCACTAGGGAACATTCTGCTGACTTCAATAGCCCTTACTGAATTCACCATCGCTTGGTAAGAATTCAGCTATCCAAATCATTTAAATGGGTCCCCCTTGTGGTGTTTCTCTAACACCGTTTCACCCACTCTTATTCTCTGACTAAATTCTTCGATTCTTTGAGCTTCCCACAAAGAGGCGTTAACATCTTCATGGACAAGGCGCGGCATTGTCACTATTTGAATCAACCGTCCAACTGAATTCCCTTTAAGTGTTGTTAACTTTTCTTACGAGTCGATCTCCCACTCGAAATCCTCTTCTCCATTTGTATCAACTTCCTCCGATACAAGATTCGCTCAGAAAAATTAAATTCATTTTCACAAATGGACCTCTGTTCGGCCCTCCTGTGATGAGTTCAGAACAACGTTCACATCTTACACTGAACATCTGACGAAGGAACTTGCGGTCAAATTGTACCTAAGATCCTTCTATTGACCTAACATTCCACTTCTAAATGTGGTGGCTGACTCCCACCTTTATAATTTTGCTCCGACGAGTCAAGAAAAATTTTACTCCAAATTTTCACATTCGGTTGGCCACACTTCGCCATATGCCCAAGCCTTTGGATATTAACCTCCGTTGGCTAACACACACAATCTCTATATTTCTAGAATTTCGACCGATGGTTCTCTTCAATGTTTCGTCTGACTCTCTCCCAATCCAATCACGTTGGGTGAGTCCAATTTTGGCGCTACTTCCCACTATAGCGGTACTTGAAAATCAAATGTTGTGCCCTAGCCGTCTTTACCGTCCTGACTTCCCGCGCCATAATTGGGGTGACCTCAACTACGGTCATCATTGTTGAATATTCCTTATAATCTCAATTGAGCTTCGCCTCCTGCCGTCCGCCCAACGGCTTTCGCCTATCATACTTTATTGTTCGGCACACGAACACACCCGAATGCAAATAAGGGTCACTAATACATACGTTATAGCAGGAGGACGAAATCTCACCAAAGAATCAACAATCCGAACCATAGCCCTATGTCAAAGAAGCTACGCTGGAAGCATAATAAGCCGCACAGATCCTAAAGGACACTAGAATCTGATACCACCTGTGACACCCCACCTAATTAAATACCGGGTGATCAGTCCTTTATAAAATTAAATCAGAATATCCGGTTGGTTCAGATTATGCATCACTGTCGAAAACTTTATTATTAAAACTAACCACCTAATATTTAAAAACGGTTGATGTCAAAATTTTATCTTATTAACAGTAATCGCCATAAAAGGAAATAATTAAACATCCCCATTTAATTCAAATGCATAAGGAAAGAACTAAATGAAATAATATGAAGAACTGGAGTAATCCAGTTAAAATCCCATACAATAATCCAGGCCATGAAATAAAAGTCTACTATCAAAATAAAACATCTAAATCTCTGAATGTAAAATAGGTAGAGACGATATGTCCAACTGAAGTAAATAACTGATAGATAAAGAAGGATAGACTATGAAGCGTCTACTAGCAATGTCCTGTAGCTTCCACAGCATCTACAGCTCGGCAACTGAATGGAATTTCCTAAGCTTGGTTTTCCTGTGGCGGAGCACTTAAAATAAAGTAACAAGAGAAGAAATTTGCAAAGGAAATGGGCCAGAGCCCGACTAGAAAACAATTTAAATATATTATTCATGTTAACTTAGCGTACTCACTTGAGATGCTCACCTCTCATCTAATATGTGCACCTAGCGAACCTAACTACCCATACTAGTCACGATACTCTGACTATACGTAGTATAACCACTATGCCGGATAAAATATCTAAATAACTCGAAGACAATATATATCGCTATTATTTCGGAATAGGCTTAAAGATGCTTTAACTCATTCTCATAACATTCTTAATTCTCAACTGGTGACCTAATAAGTATATACTTTAATAAAGTGGCCAACATGAAGCACATAATAGGAACTCAGTATACATATATAAATCTCACTATGTATTCTTACAAATATATATATCAATACTGCACCCATGGTTAAGAAACCCCGGGTGCTTGGCATACTCGGCTATCTAGTCCCATTGCAACGCTCACGCATAAAGGACAACAGGTTCAATCTCTCAAGAACCAATAAAACATATAGATATATAGGAGGCGAACATAGTTCCAAGTCGATGGGCTACGCACATACCTACGCACCCATACGACCATCAACACTATCGATCTCATAGATAGCCCGTACCTAGGTTCCAAGCTCTAGTAGTGCGACTCAAAATCCCCCGAAGGCACACAAGATATGGTCGTCCACAACGCGCTAACCTCCGTTCGATAGCCAGTAACTAGGTATGTCATACACATAATATTCCAAGTAATAAGCATGCACACAACTTATATAACTTAATAGGCGTTCACGCAACCTGATTTCCATAGTACGCAAGTAGTATTATTATTTCTACCACTCACCGCGATTCGGTCACATAATTCCTCTCTCGAACATACACTCTTCCAGGTTCTATAAACTCTCTATATCCCAAGAACAATCACACTCCCAACTCACTAATAATTCGGAATTTACGTTACCCGTTACTCACGTGGGTTATTTCTCTCACTTGGATAAACCTAGGATGATTTTTGACTTCGCCGGACCTTAAAACTATATTCTGGAATCTCGTTAGAAGTCCAGGGATTCTCGTTCGAATGAGGTCGTTTGAACGAACTCCTTACTTCAGAAGAACTCAAAATCTCGTTAGATGACTCGTTGGAATTCTCGTTCGTTCCAACGACCTGGGCAGATCTTCGAACGAGAATTCCGAACTGGATTTGTTCTTCCCCAAAATCATTTTTCCCAACTTTCCAACTTTCAATTTCAACTCATAACTCAACCAACTTCGAATTTAAGGTTCCCAAACTATTCCGAATCACAATAGGGCACTTTCTAATACAATTTAAAGGTCAAATCCTTACATACTCAAAGGGAATCTAAACAATTTCCTCAATTTCTAAAAATCCTCTATATACTAAACCCAACATTTTTTTTTATGAATCAAAACCCTCAATTTAATTCGTGATTAAAGTATAAAATCTCCATATTTAACAGTTTACAGAAGGGTAAATCCTCTACATGCATGCCCATCTCCAAATTCTAAAGTTTCTTTACAATTAAACCTAATTTAAACCCAAGTTTTCATTGTAATATGACTATTTCATCAACTAGAGGTTAATAGGAACAATATATGCTAAATAGGTAGCAAGATAAACACTTGCCTTGGGATGGATTTCTGATTCTCTGATTGAATTTGGTATGTGGTTGATCCGCTCGTCGCGATCTACACTTTGGTGTAACTATTTGTGAGAAATCTCCAACTTTTGGCCTTGTTCTCCGATGGGTCTCCTTCCTCCTTAGTTCTCCCTCTCCTTCTCTCTCTTTCTCACGTAGGTTGCAACTGACAGTCCATGAACCCTCAATGTTCCTATTTTAATCCTATTTTCGTCCATTTAATTACTCAAAAATCCCAAAAGACTAAAATACCCTCTCCGGGGTGCCATTTTGGGCTAAAATGCCCCGGACTCCAAATAAAACACCCGAATAGTGTTTTCTGACTATTTCGACCCTTCTGGACACACTGACGCACTCAAAATAGTCATTCGAGTTATATAAAAATAATTTACCTTTTTAACTCCCAAATACATAATAGTGACGCGACTCATACGCGCGTCCCAAATAATTATATCTTAACTGCCGTGTATCTCCTCCCCAGCCATATTATTATTTCCGAAATCATCAATTACGTTGCTCACTACGTAACATTCCACGTAATTATTTTCGATAACTACTAACTCTCGTCACGCTAGTAATCATTACCATTAAAATCGGATTAATTATAAATTTAAATTTTCTTCCTTTAAATTAATTAATCCCAATTTCTATAATTTCATGATAAAATAAATATACGAAAAAATACGGGGTATTACACTTCTGCTCAAACTCCCTTGAGATCTCTGCCCAGAAGCAAAAGGGGGACAATAACCATAGATGCGGGCAACAAAGAAGTGGGGTTGATGTTGATGGCTTCTCGCCATCCTTCGGCTAGGGTTGCCGATAAGGTACGGGCGGGGCAGATCTTCCGACAAGCACTAGAGCCCCAATGACAAATAATTTAACTAAAGGTATGCAAGCTAGGGTTTACAATAAACCTCCCAACTCTTGTGCCCTAATTTCTAATGCCATCTCACCATTCTGCATGCATGTTTTTCTCCCTCTCTCCCTCTCTCTCACATCTCATTTCTTCCTTTCTTCTCTTGCTGTTTCAAATCATTTTATTATCCATTGTTTTTTTGTCGACCCTAGTTCCACTTCTTTATTCTTGAACCCTAGCCGCTATATATGGCCGTTCCTCTTTTCCCCGTCGCACATAGTCTCCTTTGCTCCAGCTTTCTTACTTCACAGAGGTTCTTCGTTCATAGAAACATTTTGGCTAATGTTTGTTGACGGGTCCTACATTTGCCACTTGGTTTTTTCTTTTTGATTTTGGATTTGGACAAATTCAACAATATGCAGGAGAACTATAGGATGGAAGTAATTATTATATTAATTTGAATGGAAGCACTTCAAATTGAAGGAAAAAAACACCAAGAACCCAGTCGTATTTTCAGAAAACAGTTAAGTCTTATGCTATCGATGGAAAGCTCGAGCGCGCTTGGATCTGTCAAATGGTTGGAGACGGTGGCTGCGCTATGTAAGGGGCTCTCATTTTTAAGAATATAGTGTCTTGGAGTTGTCTTTGTGGGTCCAGTTGTACTAAACAGTAGGGGACCCCTGCATAGAAGTATATGAGAACACAAATGACAAATGTTGTAGCATATTTATTCCCTCAAGGTAGAAAGGAGATGGATGGATTAATTCTTCCGAGGTTATCAAAATGGTGCTTGATGGTTGGCGGAACATTTTCAACTGAAATAGGCAAGGGTTTTCTTCTCATTTTGTGAATCTCAACGTAGGGATGTAGCAAAAGTACAAGGAGAAAAAGAAGTTACCGGGGCAGAATAAATCTCATGTAGAACAAGGAAAGGAAATAGAAAACTATAACAATGCAGATACAAGGTGAAAAAGCTATCCTATGTAGATGTTTTAAGCGAAGGGGATAACTATTATAGGGGAACAGAGGTGAGGGATATACCTCTTAGTAATAATACCGTTGAGGTAAGATAAAGACGTGAGATATAGTTGTAGTATGCACTAGAGAAAGAATCTAGGACTAATGGAAAGAAGATGAATTTATTAACGAGCTTTTAAGAAGGAAATTCTCAGTTGTACCCGTTTAAGTGATTCAATGATATTCTGGTGCATTAATGAGAGCGAGGGAGAATTTTTTGGAAAGAAGAAAACCCACTTTTTGGAAGGGCCTTTTGCAGTAAGTTTGTGGAAATGGATGATGGTTAGTGCACTGACACAATAAAGAATATTCGTATGGGAGGGTGGATAAAGATTGAGGGTGTCTATTTATATATGAACCAGAACAATGTTTGATGATATTGGACGATTGTGTTAGGACTTCTGGAAGTTATGAGGCCCAGAAGTTGGAAAATTTATTTCTTTGCAAATAAAAATGTCAAAGTTAGTCTTGGCAAATTGGCCTATATTAGCCAAACTGCCCATATTGCCCCTCTATAAAATATGGGGCCCACATTCTAAAATTAAAGGTAAAGTTTGGGCACAACAATAAAATTTATCGGCCAAGTATGGGCTACCTATATACAACCCATAAATCTACCAAATGAAACCCTAGTGGCAATGTAAATCTTAGCCTCTCTCTCTCTCTCTCTCCACAAACTCTCTCTCCTATTTTATTATGTTCTCACTCTAGATCGTTGTAGATTCAAGGTATGAAACCACAGATCCTGATGGTTCAAGCGATTACCGTTGTAGCAAAAACTATAGCTATTAGTAAAGACACAACTTTATTTCCATATACACAAGAGGTGAGTCTGCCTCATGCAGCCCAAGCCCATCGAGCCTCGGTCTATTTAGGTTAGAATATGCTCGTGCATCATTCTCTCCACCTAAATAGTTTGCCACTCCTGCGACTCGCACCCATGCCTCGCTTGGATACGTAATGTTCTAAAAATCGGCTCGAGACGAATCACTAAAAAATCGCCTTGAGGCTTAACCTCAGTGTTGAATTTGAGGCTTACGCCTCAAAGCGCTTCACATCCAGAGGCGCGAAAAAAATTGTTCTTCTTCTTCTATCAAGAACTCTGTTTTTTTGGTATTTTAATATATGTCGACAATTGGTATATATATACATATTTTGAAGATAGCGCAATAATTTTATTATAATTCTACTAAATTACATACTCTGTTTTTTTTAAAGGATAAATGATTTGTTTTTTTTAAAGGATAAATGATCTGTGTTTTTTTTCCTATTGAAATTCACTGTTTTTTTAATGGTTAACTTCTTCATTTTTCTAAAATTGCACTTTAACTAAAAAAAATGCTATTTTAATCTACCAACTCTTATACTTTTTTTCCTTTTTTTTGTTTTAAAATTACACTTAACATGTACTATTTGCTATTTTAACTTAAAAAGAAATTTTTAAAAAGTAACCAATATATCATATTCATAGTTGTCAAGTCGCGAATCGTATCGTGAATCGTTTACCCCCCGAATCGCGAATCGTGAATCGAATCGGAACCAAATGATAAAAACGTGGTAAAACATACGTAAATGAGATTTAACAGTATAGAATTGGTAATTAAGCGTAATATGACAAAAAACTAATCGTAGCACATGATAATATACCAAAATATATCACAAAAATTAACCGTAGCACATGTTCTCATTCATTTTAAGCTTAAAAATGTAAAAAACAAAAATATATCATAAAACAACCTAAATATTAATTTAAAACATCCTACATATTAATTTAAAACAATAAAATAAATACTAAGGTTAATTTAAAACAGTAAAACTGTAAAACAAATACTTTCAAAAATTTTAAACAGCCTACTTGCTAAGATTAACAATATTAATTTAAAACAGCCTACAAAATTACAACAAAATTAATTTAAAACAGTACACCATATTAATTTAAAACAATAAAACAAATACTAAGATTAACTATAAAACAATATTAATTTAAAATAGTCTTCATATTAATTTAAAGCAGCAAAAAAATATACCTTCAAAGATTTTATTACAACTACAAAAGTTTTATAACAAAAAAAAAAAAGCAAAAGATAGAAGACACTGAGCCAAGAGAATAAACAAGAAAAGTCAGCAGATAATAACCGAGCCAAGAGAACATGCTTTTCTCTAAAACTCAGTATCTTAACGGTATCCTTTGTTGTTTGCTTCTTTTTTTATTTGTTTTATTAAAACACACGTATGGTTATAAGGTAAAAAAAATCACGAAAAAAAAGAAAAGAAAAAAAAAGAAAGTGAATCGGACCCGAATCGGGAATCGGACCTGAATCGGAAGATTCGAATCGTGAATTTCCGATTCGGTCCGATTCTTTAAACAATTGCGATTCTCAGCTCGATTCGAATCTTTTTATGTGTGAATCGAATCGAATCGTACGATTTTGACAACTATGATCATATTATAAAATACCCAATATGTGAATGAAACTAAAAAAAATGGTTTTGTCAATTTGATTTTGCATTGATTAATTTATTGTCATATTATGAAATAACCAATCTGTGAATGAAACTAAAGAAAAAGATTTTTTCAATTTGATTTTGCATTGATTAATTTATTGTCATATTATAAAATTAACAATATGTAAATGAAAAAAAAATAATTTTGCATTGATTAATTTATTGTCATATTGTAAAATAACCAATATGTTAAAATTGATTTTATCAAATTATTTTCAAAAAAAGTCATCTCGGGGGAACAAAAAATGTTAAACTATTTGAGAAAGTCCTCAAGGATGTTTTTTTTGCTGTTTTATTTTATATTTCTTTTTACTTTATTTTTTATGGTTTTATTAGTATTTTTTAATATTATTTTGCTTTTTTTTTGTGAGGCTTACGCTTTAGTATGCCTCAAGACTTACGCCTCGCCTCGCGCCTTTTTAAACATCGCTGATACCAAATGACGGGACAAGCGCTTCCTGTTGTACCAAAAGCTATAGCTAGTAGTAAAGGCGCAACTTTATTCCCATATACACAAGAGGTGTGTCTACCTCATGGACCTAAGCCCAGCGAGCCTCGGCCTATTTAGGTTAGAATATGCTCCTACATCATTCTCCCCACCTAATTAGGTTGTCACTATTGTGACTCGAACCCATGACCTCGCTCAGATACCAAATGATGGGTCTATTTAGGTTAGTTAGATTATGCTCCCGCATCAGATCCTCTAAATTCATCCCATCATTTTATCTTTCTATTCTTCTACTTCCACCTGTCATCTTTTATGCTTTTTTTCCATTCTGCTACATTTGTAAGCTACATTTGATAAACAGAGGGGAATTAATTACTTGAATGATAAAAAATGAAAAGGATTTTTTTTTACAAACTAGTATGCAAGAATAATTAGCCGACCCCAAATAATTGGGAAAAGACTTTGTTGAGCTGAGTATGCAAGAATAACAGGAATAAAATATAAATATACAATATAATAGCAGCAACACAATTTAAAAAAAATGTAAAACTGGCCAACCTGACCCTGGCACTTCATCCAGCCCGAATTTGACCGGTCCATATTTGATCCAACCCATATCTGACCGCCCATATTTGGCCCGGCCCACCCATTTGCCACCACTAGTCAAAGGTAATGACAGTGGGGATTCATACCAGCAGACATCCAGATCAATAGAGAGCTTTCAGTTTTTCATGTCAATCTAAAGAGCATTGCAATATTTGATTTTGATTATTCGAGAAAATGGAGGCTGCCGGAAAAGATCACTGGCGAAGATGCAGTGTGTAGGCCAGATGATGATGAAGATGCAAGGAGAATAGCAGTTGGAGAGTTGAGCGGCATCTAAATGGGGTGATAGTGGGGCAGAAAAGCTAGCAGAAACATAACAAAGAGGAAGATGGAGAGTTGAGCTGCATCGGTAATACCGTAATAGGAAAGGGGGTGATGGTGTTGCGGTGTCTTCGGCGTGAAAATCAACGAGTCCGGTGCAATGTTTAAAAGAGCGCTAGGTGGTGGTGAGGCGAGACATAAGCGTCAAGGCTCATTGAGGCATAAGCCTCAACTTGAAAACATGAAGACAATATTTTAAAAAATACTAGTCAAACCACAAATACGATTTTACATAGCAATATAATAAAAATCTATGATATAACCAATACAATAAATAGTTTATTGTCATCACATCATTACAAGTAGGCATTAAATCAACATCTCCAACAGAGATAGTGTACCATCATAATATTAACCTAGGAAGCACGGACACTTCTCAGAAGGCAACGTGTCGTGTCAAACACTATGAAGCATGGACACTCTCCAGCAAGCCACGAGTCAGCTTTGACTCAAGTTGGACACACGACACGCTCCGACATGTGATGGTGATTCTGTTTTATTTATGATTCTTATTGTCAAAGTGTGTTTAAATTTGGTTTTGTATGGTCTATTTTCTTAATTTCATGTTAAGAATGCTCTAATAATGTATTTTATGGAAAAAATCTGTTTAATTTCATTAATATATATATATATATATATATATATATATATATATATATATTTAAACATATAGTATATATTACGTATCATAGCGTGTCGTATCCTAGTTTTTGGACCAATCACGTGTCGCGTATCGCGTGTCGAAACACGTATTACGTGTCCATGCTTCATAGATATTAACACAAAAACACTACTTCATTGTGATATCTACTGATGGGAATCCGTTGTTATTTTTCTTTTATTTTCTATTCCTTCATTTGAGTTCATTTAGGCCTTTTATCCTTTAGTTAGTCTCCAAGCATGTTTGGGACTAATTAGGTATTTTTTTAATAATTGTCCGTTTTAGTCATTTAGGCTATTACTTGATTAGCAAGTAATAACGCACTTATAAATACTCTGGTACTCATCATTTGAGGATAGTTTTCCATTTTTGAAATATAAGAAATCTTTTGATTCTCTTTCCAAAAGTTAGGGTTTGGTGTATTTCTTTTAGCCATTGACGTGTAGTTTACTTCAAATTGGTATCAGAGCGGGTGTCGCTCCAAACATTGGTGTTAGTGTGTATCGGTGTGTGTAGATTATCAAAATCGTATGCTGCGGACTCGATGGCTCCAAAGAAAACCAAGCCACAAGCGGAGGAGATTCAAGAATTGAAGGGTCAATTAGCAAGAATGGAGAAACTGAACGACGGAAGAATGGAAGAGGTGGTTCTAAGGCAACAAGAACAATTTGAGGCTTTATTGCAACAATTTTCTATGTTGCAAAACCCTAGCCCCATCTGCCCTAACCCCTCTGCCCCTCCCCCGCTGCAAAGTCTAACCCTCAACCCTCCAATCCCAAACCACTACCGCTCGAACGAGCAACCCCACCCGTCTGACCCACCCCACAGCCCCAAACAGCAGCCGACTACCCCTTTTCTGACCCCGGCACACCCCGCAGCCCCCTGCCTCCCTTCGTCGAACCCCATTCGACCCTTCCCACTACCAGACGACCCCTTCAACCCCATTTTCCCCTAACCCCGACGCTGGAAAACATCCCGGACCATCCCAGTCCCAATCTAACCCTCACCCGAATCACTCCGACCCCCCAAACCCCTGTTTCGGCCACTACACACATCCTCCGCCCCCAAAACAACCCCTAGCCCAAGCCCCCTGACCCCGGCCCTACAAACCCCCAAACCCTAGGGTTCTGCCCTATTTTTGCTCGACACCCACTGGGGTTGCCCCATCTCAACCCAAACCCACTTTGATGTATTGGTGTGTGTAGATTATAAAAAATCGTACGCTACTTTCTCGATGGCTCCAAAGTAATCCAAGCCACAAGTGGAAGAGATCAAGATTTGAACGGGCAAATAGCAAGAATGGAAGAAATGAACAATCGGAGAATGGAAGAGGTGGTACGAAGGCAGCAACAATTTGACGCCTTCTTGCAACTCTTCTCCAAGAATCAAAACCCTAACCCCTCCATTACCACTTCTGCCCTAGAATCCTCCGCCCCTGTCCTAGGTAGCCCCGCCGCTACTATCCAACCCCTTGCAGCTGCCCCAAGCAAGGCCACATATGAAGCACCGACATTCTCCCGAAAGCCACGAGTCAGCTTTGACACGAGTCCAACACGCGACACGCTCCGACACGCTGGGACACGTTGCCGACGCTGGGACACGTAAAATGACACTTTTTTTTATTTTTTATTTTTATTTTTCTTATGTGATGGTGATTCTACCTTATTTATGATTTTTAATGTCAAAGTGTGTTTGAATTTTGTTTTGTATGGTCCATTTTCATAATTTCATGTTAAGAATGCTCTAATAATGTATTTTATGAAAAAAAATCTATTTTATTTCATTAATATATATATTTAAATATATATTATATATTTTAACATATATTATATATTATACGTATCCTAGCGTGTTGTATCCTAGTTTTTGAAAAAATCACGTATCGCGTGTCGTGTCGAAACACGTATTACGTGTCGAGTCTGTGCTTCATAGAGCTCCACCCACCCTACTGACCCACTTACCATCCCTAATCCTTCTGCCAAAGCCTCCGCCGACCTTCCGTCCACCCCACCCCAACCCCCCAAAAAACCCAATCTGACCCTATTCTAACCTTGACCCAAATCATAACCAAGAACTGACCTATCAACACCTGTTTGAACCCCTAACACCTGCTTTCCTACCCGGAAAACTACCCCAGCCCTCTACCCACCCCCCGACCCCGACCCTGACCGTAAAACCCCATTAGAACCCGGACCAAATTCCAAATTTCGCCTCCCTCGGCAACGAAAGAAAATCAAGAAAGCCAACTCCTTGCATTTTTTGCCTAAATTTTTAGGTTTTCTTGAAAGTAGGTATGCAAGTCGCGTACGAGCGCATCAAATTGAAGAATTCTTGGAAGGTGGCCGAACCATGTTGATCGTTTACCTTCCAAGTTTGAGGACGAACTTTTTTGAAGACGGGGAGAGTGATGGGAATTCGTTGTTATTTTTCTTTTATTTTCATTTTATTTCTATTTTCTATTCCTCCATTTTAGTTCTTTTAGGTTTTTTATCCTTTAGTTAGTCTCCAAGCATGTTTGGGACTAATTATGTATTCTTTTTTTAATAATTGTCCGTTTTAGTCATTTAGGCTATTATTTGATTAGCAAGTAATAACCCACCTACAAATTCTCTGGTACTCCTCGTTTGAGGATAGTTTTCCATTCTTGAAATATAAGAAGTCTTTTGATTCTCTCCCCAAAAGTTAGGGTTTGGTGTATTTCTTTTAGCCATTGACGTGTAGTTTACGTCATTTACTAAGATAGTTATGGATATTTGGTTATGGTGGATTGAAAAGTGGATCATATCCTGTGTCATCCCCAGCATCGTCCCTACTATCATCATCACTAAGAGGATCCTTTATAGAATCATCATCATGTCTAATTAGAATCAATACCCTCACATTCTTGTTCTTCATCCACCAAGTGCACCCTACTCTCTTTATCTATAAGACGAAGTACGTAATTTTTTTGAATAGGTACAAAGCAAATAAAATCAAGGGTAAATTACATTAACGCCCCTAAACTATAGCGATTTTACAGATCAACCCCGATCTAAAGAAACCCGACAAAGTGCCCCTAAACTATTGGACCGTGACAACTAACGCAATTTCGTTATTAAAAATTGATGTTGTGCATAAAAATTGTTAAAATTATAACGGAAATGTGTTGATTGTCACGATTTAATTTTTGAGAGGGAAGATTGTGGGATTTTTAATCACGGTGATCTGTAAAACCGCTATAGTTCAAGGGGTTTACTGTAATTTACCCTAAAATTAATGAAACCCACCTTAGGGGTGGAAATGTGTAAATATATGTATACAAAGAGAGACAACCAAGGGAAAGCACCAAAAAACTCTATTATAAAATATACAAAAGAAACAGTAATTCCTTGGCTCAAACTCTGCCGAAAAGTCTACAAAATTAGCAATCGATGATGTGGATGTGGAGGGAGTCTCAGAAACAGGGTATTTGTCAAAAGTGTTTTTGCCCGAAATCTTTGCTTTTTATACTAAGTTCTATGCAGTGGTGTTAGCTGTTGAATCCAAATTATTTTCCTCCCTGGAAATTGTAGTTTGTTTCCCAGCTTTAGTTTATTAACTTTTGGTCTCGGCCCGCCTCTGTTTTGCAAGTTTCTTTTTCTCCTTTTATTCTCAATATATGTATTCTCATTTGTTAATAAAATTTCTAGGTTAGGGTCGTGTTCTGGGCGCTTTAGGGTGCCAGCCTTGTTGTGATGTTATGGCTCTCTCTAGACCATGGTTCCAAGTCATGGTATCGGTTTGTGACTTGGACCCCAAATTTTCAATTTAGTCTTGGTATAGGCCGCGGACAATACTTAACGATACACAATTTCGAGAGCCCCAAAAAATGATATAAATTTAAAAAATATAAGCAATAAAATTATTGTTTAATTAAATAAGTACAAAACCATCATTTAGTATGCATAGTAGTGTAAAGTTGCTTATACGAATGCGTGTCACACTTTTTAATTGCAATATTCCATAATAGTTTAATAATAAGCATAGTTGTCAAATCGCGAATCGTTTACCCCCTGAATCGCGAATCGTGAATCGTATCGGTCGAATCGGAACCAAACGATAAAAACGTAGTAAAACATACGTAAATGGAATTTAACACTATAGAATTGGTAATTAAGCGTAATATGACAAAAAACTAATCGTAGCACATGATAATATACCAAAATATATCACGAAAATTAACCGTAGCACATGTTCTCATTCATTTTAAGCTTAAAAATGTAAAAACCAAAAATATATCATAAAACAGCCTACAAATTAATTTAAAACACCCTACATAAAACAAATATATATCATAAAGAGCCTATATATTAATTTAATGTAAAAAAATCGCGGAAAAAAAAAAAAGAAAAAAAAAGTGAATCGGACTGAATCGGACCCGAATCGGAAGATTCGAATCGTGAATCGCCGATTCAGTCCGATTCTTTAGACATTTGCGATTCTAAGGTTGATTCGAATCGTTTTGGTAGTGAATCGAATCGAATCGTCCGATTCGAATCGCGAATCGGACGATTTTGACAACTATGATAATAAGTAAGCAAAACAATTTGAATTAGACACAATTTATAAACAAATAGAAGTTAAATACATTGTTTTCATCATTTTCTTAAATGTAATAAAATATTAATTATTAATTGACTAAATTATTATACTTAAATAATATATTCCATAAAATTATTTTTTTGAGTAAATAAAGGTACATTTGAAGAAGAGATGATGATGATTTATTTTAATACATATTAAGTAAATAATGATACATTTTAATACCTAAAAGGTTAATAATGATACAATTAAAAAAACATATTTTAAGTAAATAAAAAAGTGTTTTCAATACAAGGACACATAATTAGTACATTAAATAAATAGATTTCGATCGAGATAGCGCTGATACCGATTTGGTTTGATTCGAGCCAAAAATGCCTATTACTCGACTCGTGTTACGGTCTCGGAATAGTAGGACACAAAACTGGTCAACTTGGTATCAACCGATATTTTGAATCATGCTCAACACCTATTTCATAATTTACTTGACGGCAGTTTGGTTGCAGATATAGTTCATATTACTTCCGGATATTTCCACATATGGTACGACTTTTGAGAAGTATGAGTCAATGCTAAATTGACGAATGCTTGTATATTACACTGCAGAGAAGGGGACAGAAGTTTCTTTGCGGGACTTCACTGGCTTCTTGGTGATGGCTGAATAGGTCATAGTTGGTGTCATATCATGTATAGAGAGAAATAAAAGAGAGAAAATTCAGCATGTGGTCCCCATACCATTTTAGCATCAATGGCTTGGTGAAAACTAGAGCCAAGGAATTTACGGTTATCTCTTTGTTCAAAGAAGTGCTGATGATCTTGACTAAAGTTTTTTTGACTCGATGGTAAAGACATGCTATATTTGTTGCCATTAACAAGGTAA
This sequence comes from Sambucus nigra, assembly GCA_949130495.1. Taxonomy (NCBI): domain Eukaryota; kingdom Viridiplantae; phylum Streptophyta; class Magnoliopsida; order Dipsacales; family Adoxaceae; genus Sambucus; species Sambucus nigra. Next base: position 162,291,283 of record OX422213.1, on the reverse strand, counting down.
GATCTATTCTTTTTTTTTTTCCAGCTTTTGATTTGATTACTATTCTTTAGTTGAGCACGAGTGATGATTCGGTATCTTGAGAGGCTCCACGCTTTGCTTTGGAATTGATATATGTACTGGCTTGAGTGGCTCCACGCTTAACATGACAACTTGTCAGATTTGTTCCAACCCGTTTGGTTTTGATTATGAATTCAGTGCACGTGCCACACACACACACACATACATATTTCCCATTTCAATCGATTTGGGTATCAATTTTGTTCATTGCCACTTTCTATGTTCTAGGTTTGTATGTTGGGTTACAATTTTGAAGCATGAGGTTTAGATTTCAGTTTTGTTCATTTTCGATTCTACTTCAAATTTTGTTGGGTTACAATCTTGATGTCGACCACTCGTGAGGGATAATTATAGGCCGACACAGGATTCGGACACATTTTTGCAGACACACAACGTCACGTCAGTGTGTCCGAATTCTGTGTCGGCCTAGAATTACTCTTGGTGAAGGTTTTGGGTTTTTCGATTTTGATCTCGCTTTGAGTATTCCGTGGTAGTAACTCACTTCAAACCCACCTCAAACACTCAAAGCCAGCGGGCTATTCATAATTATCAGTTAGACACCTCTTAATGAAGTTGGAAATATGTTAGATGATAAGGGGTGAGTCAAATTATTGAACTTCAAAGGGTATTAGTGAAGGGGGAAAAGTTAGAAAAGCCCTTGTACGAGTTTTTTTTTCACCCGAAGGATATCATGGCACATCCTTGATTGGGATGCAAAAGATTTTTATTTTATTTTGTATATACTGTATTCTCAGTGTTCTAAAAGACGCGCTTAGACACGAGGCGCGAGGTAGGCGACATGCCTAGGGGTGAGGCGGCAACAAGTGAAACAAGTGAAAAATCGTCGTTTTTAAAAAAATTTGCCCCAGCTTTGCGTCACACATCGAAAGTACAATGTACTACACTTGCAATATATATATATATTAAATTTCTATACATATATCATATGCAGGAATGTATCTTTGTATATATACGATGATTGTAGTAGCATTTTTTTGCGTAATATTTTTAAATGTTACTCAGTTTTATATCTACAATAGCATTATTTTTTTTACGTGTAATATTTCTATTCTTTGTTTTAGGTTTCATATATCAATTGTACCAAATTTTTTTTGTGTGTAATATTTCTATTATTACACAATATTTAATACCTTTCCACTAACAATGTTGTTTATGTGTAGTCGTAGCAATTTCTCTTTGAATTTTTTAAATTAATTTGAACTATACAAGTGCAACAATTATAAATGTTTTGGATTGATGCTGCCATTAATGAATATTGGTTGACACAGATAAACTTGTTTCCATAAGCTGTGGGTTTTGATGATTTGAATCAAAAGGGGTATTTCTGTCATTTGTTGCATTTTATTTAGCCCTTTCATGTCTTTTCGCCTTTTGTTAGTTTAATAGTAGATATGAGGCTAGTAAGGGCTATTTTAGGTATTATTCAATAAGAATGTGCTAGACCATATGATATCGTGGTGGGGATTATCTTATTGTGATGTTACCCATGACATCACATGAATGCTAGTTCATTATTTTGTTAGGAAGTAATAGGCCCTTCTAGATCCTTCCCTCTAGTTTATAAATATTGTACTCCTCATTTTGGGCAAATATTGTGCTCCTCAGTTGGGGCAAATTAATCGCTGTAAAAGATATTTTAAGTATTACCTATTGTTTTAAGGGTAATTTCTTTGTGTGGTATTGATATCATTAACGTCAATTGATACCAAAGCATCATTGTTACACCTTTGTTGTAAAAATCGTAAACGAAGCAACAATGTTGCTAAAGAGAAACATGCAAGCCGAGCCTCGTAACAACTAATTGGAGGAATTCATTGCCATACTCACTGAAAATTTAAACTATCTTCTTAACTATGGGACTCCGGGTCCACCGTCTCTGCTCCAATCGATACTCATGATATTGGGAGGGACTACAAGCAACGAGTCAAGGAGTGGCCACAACCACCCCTACCCTCCATCCCCGGATTCAATTTGGCTACTATGTTAGCGGGGAAGATTTGCCTCCCACGCACTCTTCATATTATGGGGATGGACGGGGATCCATACCCAAAAAATGGAGGACGAACTCGCCCCCCTTCGACTCATTAAGCTCGGAGGTAACCCCATTTGTCCGGGTCGAGAAGCGTAATTGTTTTCTATGTTATGAGAAAGAGTACCAAATGGATTATTGTCTCCTTATGCAAAGGGAAGAGGCCGAATTATCCCTGGTTGATGAGATACCAATCCCACATGAAGACCTACCTTCGGCACTCATGCCCATGGCCGCCCCTACTTAATGATTTTTATGATAAGGAGGATATAAATTCTTTGGATCCCCCACCGGGAGAGGACCATCTAGCCTATGCGCTGCGGGCTACTCTCCACTAGCCTCAATGGAGGCATTCAAGTGGATATTCGCATCTTTGATGGTCACCTTAATCCTCGATGCTATGGAGAAGGTTTTCGAGTATAAGCGCAACTTCGGGCGCAAGTGAGTTCAACTAGTGGCCACGAAGCTTCAAGGATTTGCACGTGTATGATCGAACGACACTGTCTAGCGACGGATGTTGACCCAACAACCCCTGATCACCATTTGTGCCCGCACGAAGGACGAGATGAGGGCTTCCTTTATCCCACCCGCTTAAGAGAGACCTCTTTTTGCGAGTTCAGGGCCTCCGACAAGGCACATTGACCGTGACGACCTACATAAAGAGTGTCTTATGCACCAAGCTCAGTTAGGTAAGGATGAGGAGCAACAAATCAATTGCTTTATCCACAACCTTCAGAAGTACGTTCGACCCGAACCTTCGGGAGATCCCGACATTAGTCAAGGCCGTAGAGTACGCGATCAGAGTGGAGGAGCATCACCGGAGTTCCACTGCAACTCTCCGGCATCCTACCACCAGTCTGTTTTCCAAAGCACCAGATGCCCCCCCACAACTGTTTAATGTTTCAATTGTGGTGGGATTGGCCATTGAGCTTCTGAGTGTCCTAACGGGGGAAGAAGGCCCTCTTCGTGACAGATGAGCTAGAGCCACTCGATGAAGATAAGGTAGAGCACCATGTGGCTTTGATTGCCAACATCATCCCTGTGGATCCCTACACCGATGGCGTTCCGATTTGAGTTCGAGGACGAACTATTTTCAACGATGGGAGAGCGATGTGAATCAAAAGAGGCATTTCCGTCATTCATTACATTTTATCTTCTCCTTTAATGTCTTTTCCCCTTTCGTTTGGTTAATAGTGGATAGGAGGCTAGCAAGGGCTATTTTACGTATTATGTAATGAAAATATGCTCGATTACGTGATATTATGATAGGAACTGTCTTCTTATGATGTCACCTATGACATCACACGGATGCTTGCACATTCCTTTGGTAACAAGTAGCAGACCTTCTACATCCTTCCCTCAAGCCTATAAATATTGTATCCCCATTTGGGGCAAATTATTCATTTAATAGATATTTTTAGTGTTGCCTCTCTTGTTTTCGAGTGTAATTTGTTGATTTGCCATTGAGACCGCTTACTTCATTTAATGCTGTATCACAAATTTCATTGAACTTTTTAGCTATAAAAGTACTTCATGACTTTTATTTTGGAAGAACTACTTGACTGATAAAATCTTTACATTTTGGTTAGTTGGACGAGTGAGGAGCAGATTCGATTGTGGACCCTCTAGGTGTGGCTACTTGATAATTTCTTGTAAGATGTGCTTGGTGCAAGTAAACATGAGCAACTGCAGAGGTTTCTTTTGTCTTGTTTTTTGTTTTCCTTTTTTGTGTTTGTTCCATAGGGTACCGTTCTTATGAAACTAGGCATCTATATAGGGATGTAAAATTGTAAATTATAATATCATATCATTATCGTGGTATCTCTCTCATATTCTGAAAATGCTGACTTTAACGGTGATACTGTGTGCTTCAGCACAGTTATTTACTGCATAACACCTATTTATTTTGTTATATTGCGTTTGGCCCTTCCTATTTTCACTTATTGGATTTTGACTCTAACATCATAACTACAATTTTTGTGACGCTTTGTGAGAATCTTTCATGACGCTATATGAGTACTTATAACCCTTTTATGTGATAAAACCTAAGGAATTAAAGTAGTGAGGCCAAAGTCAATATTAGCTATATAGCTATTTTTGAGTAAAGTATACTGATTTCTGTTGCCACCGTTCAGTTTATTGTTGTGGCAAGGAGGATATTGTCCGTGAATATTCCTAAAGGCTGTAATGTGGAGTTATAATAGCTTTACTCTTTTTTGTTATCCGGTTTATGTGTCACAGGTCGGTGTTTGTAATTCACATGATCTCATTACAAACACCAATCAATGTGTGTTTGACACATCAATCGGGTAATAAAAAAGGGTATACTTAATATTACTCTGTAATGTAATGGGGTTCAAATACTGATTTTGTTATTTTTTGTTGTGTTTATGTGTGAAACTTTGAATAAGGACTGATTGCAATATTTATTGCAGTTGACTAACTGCTCTTGTGGGGCGAGGCATATGTTCTTGACTGTTGACTTGTGAAAGAGACTGGAGTCAAGTGCGTACTTGCTTGGTAGCTTCTCTGTTGGAACGTAAAGAACGGGGAATGAGCAAACTACAGGAGCAGCATGTATCATCTAATCTTACACTAATATAGTAATAGATGACAGAAAAACCATTTAAAGCATTTCCACTATGTTCTGTTTTTATGAATTCTTTTTATTTTATTTTAGGATCAATAATCAAAAAGTCTCTCAAATATTTTTTAATACACATTTAGTCCAAATCTTTTTATTTTGTTCCAAAAAGTCCCCCAAACACTCATTCAATCAATATTCTCGTATTTTTAAAGGTTCGCGCTAGCATCATTCCCGCCCCACCTCCCACCCTTTCACCCCCACCCCACCCCCCACTGCCGAGCTTCGGCTACCCTCACCGGAGCTCCTTCTTTTGAGTGTTTTTTTTGTAGTAAGAAATTTTTTGAAACAAAATAAAAAGTCTTAAACTAAACGTGTATTTAAAATGTTCGAGGGGTTATTTGGTATATGCTCATTTGTTTTATATTGAAAAAGTTTAGATATATCACTTGAAAATTGGTATGGGGTGTGTTGGAACTAGACCTGTCAATGAGATGTGTCGAGTCGTGTTCGTGTAGTTTTTTATCGTGTTAGGGTTTTATTGCGTTCGTATCTAAACGGGTGATTTTTTTATCGTGTGAAAAAATTATATTCAAACCCGACCCGTTATGTTATCGTGTCGTGTCGTGTTTACTCGTTAATACCTATTAAGATAATGAATTAGTTTGAATTGTATACAAGTTGACATATTATCTTATTTTTGAACCTAAATAGACCCATTAATTTATTGACATTACTAAATCTCTCATTTAGTAAAATTCATTATGATTAAATTAACATTATGCTACATAAATTATTTGTAAGTGTCAAAAGTATATTTTATTTATTTAAATTAATGGATCATAATGGGTTTTATTGAGTATTAAAGGGTGAAGAGGGTCAACCCTAACCTGACTCGTTAACTATCGTGTCTTATCGGGTTGACACTGATATGATTCGAATCCATTAAGGATTCACCCTTTAACTTATAACTTTGTGTCGGTTCATGTCGTGTTATGGTGTCGTGCCTCATTTTGCCAAGTCTAGTTGGAACAAAAAATCACTTTAGCATTATGTGAACTTTGGAAAAAAAGATTACTTTAAAGATACGTAAGATAATGTTTCTAAATTTTCTTAAAAAAAAGATATGCTTTAAAAAAAGGTGGGAGACATTCATCATTCTCTGCCCTTTTTCTTCTTCCACCTTTTTTAGTATCTAACAGTCATATTAATTCAAATTACAAAAAAACTATCTCTATAGGAAATCATTATCTAAAAAACACACTTTTGTTGAAAATATTTTCTCATGAAAATATTTCACACTCACGACTATAATATTGTGATATTGTAATATTAAGCAACTAATAAGGAATGAGTGATAGTATACCAGATCATTCACGTGCATAGTTTTCTGAGGCAAAAATTGTTTTTGATTCTAGGGTGTTTTATCCTGGGGGTAACGGGTCATTATAAGGACCACAACACATTTTTTTTGGCAGAGTCGCGAAACACCTTAAAGAGAGCGATCTAGTTCGCGACTCAGTCACATTAATTTATACTGTTGGATTTTTGCATTAGGTAATTTCGTTCCATTTTCTTATTTCGGGTACAACGGGGTGAGATGTATATCCAATGCTCGTGTTATATGTACACACCCACCCACCCACCCATATATATATATATATATATATATATATATATATATAGGGGTGAAAATGAGGTGAGCCGAGCGGAGCTTAAGATTGCTCAAGCTTGGTTTGTAAATGCAAACGAGTCTAAAAGTATGTTAAAACTTGGTTCATTTATCCTGCGATCCAAGCTCGAACGAGCTTCTAAGCAAGCGAATACGAGCCGAGGTCGAGTAGCTTGGTTATTTTACACTAGTTTAATATGGATATCGATGATCGAGCCGAATCCGAGCCGAACTCAATAAGATAACGAGCTTAAATTTCTGTTCAAGCTTGACTCATTTATTTTATGAGCTAGTCTCGAACGAGCTTTTTTCTGAACGAACACGATTCGAGTTCGAGTAGCTTGATTCATTTTACAGCCGTATATATATATATATAGTATAAATGTAGTTTTTTAAAAGATAATTATTTTTGTGAGTTATACCATTTAACCCACCTTAATATGAGTGCTCTCCTATTCTGACTTCCCCAGAGCCTCCGGTATCATAGCGGAGACAGTAACAGACTCTTTGCCCCTACAGGGATTGATATGCCCATTATAGTCACTATAGGCTGCAAAAGAGTTAATAATAGGCCGTTGACCCTATACACTTATCAGGCCTTGAATTCAAACATACCAATCAGAATAAGCCGTTGACTAGGTTCAAACAGGTCGTGACATCTAACCAAGCAAAGGCCGCTACCTTGGTTCAAACAGGTCGCGACACCTACTCTCACAGACTTGACAACTGTCTAGCTTGTAAAAGGATTCCATATTCGTACAGCTTATCCATATATCACTCGCCCCATGCACGTGACACGACCATTTCGACTTCTATAAATAGAAGTGCTCACTCCACTATTTTGGGGGATGATTCACTTGGCGAAGCCTTGCCAAAATCTCCACACTACCTCTCTTTACAAGCTACCCCCTGGAGGCTTACGTGGCCACAACCTTATTAGAGTTAGCCTTGCAGCCCACATCATGAGCTTCCTGTTTAGCTGATCTCATGTATTCTCTTGCCCTCTTTACGTTGTATGCCTCTAATGGCACCTTAACTTTGTATCATACAATACATATAATGAGAGTAGTGTACCAAAGTGGACGTAGGCTCCTTTTATAGTCAAACCACTCTATATTTTTTGTCCTTTTTCCTTTTTGCTTGCTTTACTTCTATTTTACATTTGGTATGGTGCTGAGAAGGATGTAAGTCCAATTTCTCGTATCATCATTTTGACGTCGTATATGAGAAACGAGGTATTTCTATCTTGTTTCTTCTTATTTAGGGCTCCAAGTGCCTTATTTCATCCATGGGGACCTCCGGGTCAACATGCCATGGGTGAAATTTTGGTTATTGAGTTCATATAAGGGCTCTTTGTTCCTAGATCTGTCTTTAGGTCCTATTCTATGATCTTAGATCTGTTTTCTATACCTCAATGACGTTGCCCTACCTAGTTAGTGTTAAAAAATAAAAGGCGATAACCTCATGAGAGTGGGTAACTAGGGAAGAGTTTTTATTTACTCATTTTTTGCTCTTTACACCCGTGATTTAGGGTTTACCACCATATTCACCTAAGGGCTGTTGTGCCCCTAGTAAACTCCTAGTGGGTCTATTATGTATATCTTATATGCGGTAATCTAAGATTCTGGGCCCAATTTTGGGATCACACCCTTCATCACCTCAGGTAGAATGTGGCTTGGCAGTTCAATGGCCTGAATGCGGCAACCCTCGTAGGGAAGTTGATCTACAAAGCTTCTACAGTTCACCAGAGAAAAATGAACTTTTTACAGTGTCAAACTCAGTTGCGGGGGGATCCCCTTGATAGAGCTACGATAGTACCTACACGTGTACCTCCGGCGGCGACATCAGTAGTATAACTTTGCAAATTATAAAAGACGGCAACCTTGTTACTATTATTGATGTTTCTTTACATTTCTTAATTTTCTCACCACTGTTTAATTCATCTCAGAGTATATATTTCTAAGGACTAACAAAGCAGAAGTCATAGAAAGAAGCTCTTGGTCAGATCCACAACAGAATGAAGAGATTGCTTAGTTGTATAACCACATCAACCACCTCTATGATAGCCAGGCCTCCCTATAAGGCCATGTCACAACTTCCTAACGCAAAGGGTTATGATGTTGGAGGCCGCAATAGCCTACTCCCAGCCAAAGGCTGCGGCCATGCCACTAAAGAGGAAGCTGGAAGATCCCAAGTCAGAAAAGGCTTGTGAGCACTACACCCTTTTGACCTCCAGTGTTGAGAACACCCTTGAAAGCATCAAGACAGAATACTGAGGTGGCTTGAGAAGCTGAGGTCGCCACCACACAAAAGGGATCGAGCCAAATTGTGTGACTTTCACCAGGACCATGGCCATAGCGTTGACAACTGCCATGACTTAAAGAATGAGATTGAGAGGCTTGTGAGGCAGGGAATGCTGCAGTGGCTCCTAAGGGATGCATAGGGAAAATAACCCCAAATGGACAGGCCACATATGTGTAAACAGTGCAGTGCTGCAGCCTGTTCAAGATAATACATTCAAAAGATGACAGAAGATAGAAAATTGGTTGTTAACAAAAATATGGCTGCCAACTTGTATAAATATTTCTCAAAGGATGGATTAATGTTCAAATACATCATAAGGACCGCAACCCTGTATAAGTTGAGCATATCAATATCACAAATTGCATATGGTCAATGTGGTCGCAACCTTACAAAATATGGCTGCAGCACAAATAGATAACAAAAAAAAGACCACTATGGTCAACTATGAGGCTGCATCATCTTCATCCCCATTTTCTACGTTGTTGGTAGCAGTCTCAGTTTCCACTACACTAAAAAGGCCAAATCGTCACCTTTCAGCTGGACAACCTTGTCACGATCATTGACCGTGAAAAAAAAACATGCATTTTTTTGTCACGGTCAATGAACGTGACAAGTCCGTGACAAATTCTTATCACGGTCATTGACCGTGACAAGTGTAGTTGTCACGGACTTGTCACAGTCTATGATCGTGACACTATTAGAAAGTTGTGTCAGTCAAAGACCGTGAGAGGTCCATGACAACTTTGTCAATAAAAAAACCCTTCCCCCTTCTTTTTTTCCACTGTTTTCACTTCCCCCCAATTTCTCTCTAAGCGCGCGACTGCTCTCTCTCTCTACGTTTTCAGGTGAGTTTCTCTCTCTCTCTTTCCTTTGTATATATGTGTATATGTGTATGTATGTGTGTGTGTGTGTGGGGTGGGGGGGGGGGGGTGAGGGGAAGAGGGGTGGGGAGGTGGGGAACATGGGCAGTGGGGTGTGTGCGTGTGCATGTGTGCGCGCGCGTGTGGTGGTGGTGGGGAGGGGGCAGGGTGGTGGTGGTGTGTGTGCATGTGTGTGGTGGTGGGGAAGTGGGGGTTGGTGGGGCAGGGGTGAGTGGGGGAGGGGTGTGTGTGGTTTTCAATTTGGTTTTAGGAACTATAAAAATTGATTTGGTATTTTTATTTTTAGTTTAGAACTTGAAATTAATTGTTTATGTTGATTGGGTGATGTCAGTTGGGATTGAAATTAATAGGTATTGTTAATATTGATTGAATCTTATTGTATATTCTTATTTAGGTTTGAAATTGGATAGAAATTGTTAATGTTGAATTAATTGAGTAGATGAATTATAAGGAATACGGGATACACATTTGTTGGTTTGTTGTTGCTGTTGGGTTATATTGGACGGATGTGGTTGGATATGGAAATTGGTTGTTTAATTTTTTTAAATCCTTAATTTAAGTCACACTTATAAATCCTTAAATATTTATATTGTCTTAATTTATTGGGTTGGTTAATTTTGGAAGTGGCACGACCACTGGATTACTATCAAAATGGTGGGAGGGGGAGTTTTCAACTTTTTTCTAAAATTACTTTTTTCATGACCCATTCGAGAGTGGCATGACCAAGGACTTATGATAATTAAATGAAACATACTTGAAATTACACATAGTACGCATAGATACTAGCCTTCTAGTTCTTATGAGTACATATTCAATAGCGCTTACACCCGTTTGAGAGTCATTACCCCTGTAATGAGATATCTCGAATTGTCCCGTTTGGACAATTTAGGACTGCATAGTTTCTGTATAATAATATTCTTAGTGGCTTAAACTTGTTACTTTTGGAAGTTATGCAGTCGTATCTTAATGTTCTCTGGGTACATACTAGATGATGGGATGTTAACTGTTATTTCAATTATCAATTGAAATAACACCCACACTTGCAAATCTACGTCGTGTACTTGGAGAACTATAGGGATATGCTGTCAAATTTTCCTCAAATTAGAATAATGTGCATGAGTTGTTAAGTATATTACAGAAATATGCGGTCTTAAATGGGATAGGACCACTTACCCTTTAGAGGAGATGGAGGAAATAGGAATTAATATTATAAATTGAATTTGAATTTGAATTTGAAATTTAAAAATCGAATATAAATAAGACATAATTAAATGAAACATACTATAAATTATATACAACAAGTAATAGGTGATTGTTTATACTAATGAGAACTAAATGTTCACACTTTTTTTTATACTAATCCACGAATATATGCTTCTTACCTATAATAGGTGATTGTTTGGAGTAGCTGTGATAGGATATCCTAAATACAAAGAGTGGATGTGTGAGACAAATATATTAGGGGATGTGTTTCGCAGAGGTGCTAATAAATTTGTGAAAATACATAAAGAGATGTTATAATGATGAAGAGTTTTCGTGTCCGTGTGCTAGGTGTGAGAATGGTAAGGTGTTTGAGTGGAAAACAGTTGAACTACATTTGTTAAGATGGGGTATGCAAGATAATTATCGATTTTGGAGCTTTCACGGGGAATCGAAAGTTCCTTTTGTCCCCGAGCAACCTTCACAACAACCTTAAATAAGTAGGATAAATGTATAAGGGGACGACGTAGATCATAATATGTTAGAGGATTTAGTTGATGACGCGTACGGAGTTCATGAAGTGGAAGAGAATGAGGTCACTGACGATGCACAAGGTTCAGGTGCTCATGAAGATATCAGGATAAACCTTGATGATGACTACTAAAGTTTAAAATCTAAGGCGACCGAACCATTATACTCTGGCTTTGAGATATTTCAAACAACTTTACATGCCATGGTTGGTTTGCATAGTTTGAAGATCCAATACGGTTTGTCTGGCAATAGCGTGACATGAATTCTAAATTGGGTAAAGGGATTGCTACCCAAGGAGAATATGCTTCCAAATAGCTATCCTGTTATGAAGAACAATTTGAAAGGTTTGGGAATGAAGTACAAATCGATTCATGCTTGTTTGTATGACTGCATACTATATCGAAAGGAGTATGAAAATATCGATCGCTGTCCGGTATGCGATGAACCTAGATATGTCCAATCTACTGGCAAGGAAGACACAAGCTCAAAAGTGCCTCAAAAAGTGTTAAAATATTTTCCCATTGGGCCTAGATTAAAGCTGTTTTTCACAGTACCATGGATAACGGAGGCAATGACCTGGCATGCTAGGGAAGAAGTAGGGGATAATCTAATGCGTCGTCCTATCGATTCTACAAGTTGGAGGAGGATGAGTTATGAGTATCCCGATTTTGCTCGAGAACAGCGTAACATTCGTTTGGCAATATCAAGAGATGGTTTCAATACATTTGGAAATTTAATCACCAATCAGAGTGTATGGCCAGTGATCCTAGCCCCACTCAACCTCCCTCCTTCATAGTGTATGAGACCTGAATTTTCGATGATATCTTTGTTGATACCTGGGACAAAAACACCAAGTGATGACATCGATGTCTATCTGGCTCCTTTGGTAGAAGAATTAAATGAGTTGTGGGAAGAGGGTGTGCAAGGATTTTACTCTTTTAGAAAAGAAGAGTTTACGCTGAAAGCTATGTTGATGTGGTCAATTCATGATTTTCCAGCTTATGGGACATTATCCGGTTGTGTAGTACATAGTTATTTGGGGTGTCCTATTTGTGGAGAGGAGACTGAATCTCTTCGTCTCCCTGCTAGGTCAAAAAATGTGTACCATTGCCATAGGAGGTTTTTACCCCCCGCTCATAGTTTCAGATTTGAGAAAGATTCCAATTTTTGATTAAGCGGGGTTGAACTTAGGCTACCATCGAGAAAACTTTTAGGTTCAGAAATTGAAAGTAAATCTTCTGATTGTGGCCCTAATATGCCAGGTAAGAGTCATAAATTTAAGAATGTCAAGCATAAGAAGACCCCAACTGGGAATGAAACTGAGATAAGAAAGGCATGGTCTATGAGGTCAATTTTATTTGACTTGCCTTATTGGAAGAATAACCCGATGCTCCATGTATTGGATGTGATGCATGCAGAGAAGAACATCGCTGAACATATTGTGGGCACATGACTTGGGGGGAGTCATTCTAAGGGTGTAGAAAATGCACGAAAAGACCTTAAATCATTGAAACTTAAGCCACAACTAGGTTGAAAGAAGATAGTAAGGGAAGGACAATAATTCCCCCTGGTGCATTTACTTTGACGAGTGAGGAAAGGAAGGTGCTTTTAGACACAATATATAATTTGAAGGTTCCATATAAATTTTCGTCCAATTTGCAAAGGATTGGGAATTATGCTACCCATGATTTACGTAAGTGTAAGTCCCACGATTGGCATGTGATCATGAAATTGGTTCCTCTATTGTTTAAGCACTGTTTCTCCAAGCAGAAGGATTTGCGGAGGGATATTATGCAAATTAGTATATGCTTCTCACTATTATGTGAGAAGGTAGTCAATCGAGAACACATAGTGGCCGTAAAATTGGCGGTTATCGAAGCGACTTGTGTGTTGGAGAAGTACTTTCCCCCATCATTCTTTGACATAAGTGTTCATTTATTGGTTATCCTATGCGACGAGGCACTTCTTTGCGGTCTAGTTAGATATCGGTGGATGTATCCGTTTGAAAGATTGATGAAAATTTAAATTTTCAAATATTACGTCAAGAATACACAATACACTGCAGGATCAATTGCAGAGGAATACATTACCGTGGAGTCATCAATCTATACTCGGGAATATATGCCTAACTCGACCAGCGTTGATGACATTGATGAGTTCGTCGATGAGGGTGGTCATGTAATGGGAAAACAAGTGAAATTAACGAGTTTGCAACATGAGCAAGTCACACATGAAGATGTCGAAGAATGGACAAATTAAGTTTAAATTATTTTAAGTTTTACATTATTTTAGATTATTTTATACATGATTCATTTTTTAAAACGTTCGTCACATTAATTTTATGCAGAAAATATGAAGCCTGTGAGAACAATAAAAGACGAAAAATAATGACACAATCAGACAACGAATTTTGGTTGTGGTTGTCACACGAGGTAATTATACTAAAAATGGTTGTTATATAATGTTACATTACAATAAAATTTTACAACTAACCTAATTAATTTATCTATATTCTCAGCTCTTAAAGATGGGTGATCCGACATCAATGCTTGCTCGTTTAGTCACTGGACCCTTGTTCATGGCACAAGAGTACCACTACACCAAATTTGTCGGATTGTCACGATCATTGACCGTGATAAGTCTGGGGGTGACAACTTTTATTGTCACGAACTTGTCACGGTCATTGACCGTGATAAGTTCATTAGACTTGTTACGATCTTGTCACGTTTTTTGAACTTGACAAGATTTCTCACGGTCACGGACCGTGACAACCTTTAAAAATTATCACGGTCATTGACCGTGACAAATATGGGCATAATTTAAAAAAAATATGTCGGGCAGTTTGGCCACTGCCACTGCCCAGCAGTATATTTGTACTTGTTATAGCAAAATTATACTTGTTCAAACAACATATATCCAAATAAAATAGAAAGAATGCACCAAATCATTGCATATATAATTCCATATCCAAACCAAAATGTAACAAATTAAAACAATACAAATATAATCCAAGTGTCCAAATAAAATACATACAAATAATGTCATGTGGTAGGTTTGAGACTGAAGTAAGGCCACACGATATACGCATTGAAACACCCCTGAATATGCATCACGCCGCATTGTTCGCGCAACCACAATGGGGAGTTCTCCTTCCCGGTTATCACATGCGTAACGAGCACCTTGACCACGATGTCTTGAAGCGCACGTCCATGAACCGACATGCCCTGGACGGTGTTCGGGTCCCTCAACCTCCTCCCTATCCGCGTGCCATCAATTACGTCGAGTATAAACACGCTCGGCCAACCAATTATTGTCATAGGCCACTCGATGGGAGCCAAGTAGGGGACGGCGATGAAGCAACGACATCCACGTCCTCGTCCTCCTCCACCACCTTCTCCTTCCCCTTTCCCTTTTCGCCCAACGAACGCTTCATGAATGAGAACATATCTTGGACCGGTCGGAGTAGTGCACGTTCGTCTTTTTCACCCTATTTTCCCTCCCTGATTGGCGAGATGCCAATTGTCTCTCCTCGATCTCATTGTCAATGAACCTTTGCCATTGTGCCAATGAGATCGGCTCCTTCGGTGGGACGGACTCACGCATTCTGATAATGGAGTCTCGGGTCTTCCCAAAGTACCGGGCCCGCAAATTTTTCTTCCATGTCTTGTGTTGCTCCCCTCAACTGCTCCAAGACAGAATCGCGGAGTTCTGGGGCCAGGCTGAATTGTTCCTGTAAAAAAAATATAATGTTAGTTGCGAATAAATATAAATTGAAATATAAATAAAAATATAAATATAAATACATTACGTGTAGTGCCGCCCAAATAGCTAACTTGAGCTCATTTGTCACCTCCCTCCAACTAGTGTACCCCGGGCCGATAATCGTCTTTACCAGCTCGAGGGATCTAGCTAATACCCCCGTCTTGTTCTCAACAGCCATTCTCAATTTGCCCCATTTGGGGAACCTAGGGGCTGAGGAGCCCTCATCGCCTCCGCTACCGTCGAGCGTCATTATTATCATCATCATCCTTGCCTTAATCGCTGAAGGAGACATTTTCTGTAAAAAAATGTTGTTATTAGTACAAATTCAAGATGAATTAGAAGAAGACATGCAAACATCGTCAAGGTTTATTGTGATATCTTCATGAGCACCTGAACCTTGTACATCGTCAGTGACCTCATTCTCCTCCACTTCATGAACTCCGTACGTGTCATCAACTAAATTCTCTAACATATTATGATCTACGTCGTCCCCTTCTACATCTATCCTACTTGTTGAAGGGTGTTGTGAAGGTTGTTCGGGGACAAGGAACTTTCAATTCACCGTGAAAACTCCAAAATCGATAATTATCTTGCATACCCTATCTTAACAAATGTAGTTCAATTGTTTTCCACTCAAACACCTTACCATTCTTACACCTAGCACACGGACACGAAAACTCTTCAACATTATAACATCTCTTTGAATATTTCACAAATTCATTATCACCTTTGCGAAACACATCCCCCAATCTATTTGTCTCCCCTATCCACTCTTTGTATTTAGGATATCTCACCACAACTACTACAAACAATCACCTATTAAAGGTAAGAAGCGTATATTCGTGGATTAGTATAAACAAAACTTAGATTTATAGTATGTTTCAATTAATTATGTCTTATTTATATTCGATTTTTAAATTTCAATTTATAATAGTAATTCCTATTTCCTCCATCTCCTCTAAAGGGTGAGTGATTCTATCCCATTCAAGACCGCATATTTCTGTAATATACTTAACAGCTCATGCACATTGTTACGATTTGAGAAAACTTCGGCAGCATATCCCCATAGTTCTCCAAGTATACGACGTAGATTGCCAAGTGTGAGTGTTATTTCAATTGATGAATTGAAATAACACTCACACTTGCCAATCTAGTATGTACTCAGAGAACATTAGGATACGACTGCAGAACTTCCTCCAAAAGTAACAACTTTAAGCCATTAATAATATTATTATACAGAAATTATGCAGTCCCAAACTGTCCAAACGGGACAATTCGAAAGATCTCATTACAGGGGTAATAACTCTCGAACAGGTCTAAGGGCTATTGAATGCGTACACATAAGAACTATAACGCTAGTATCTATGCGCACTATGTGTAATTGTAGGTATGTTTCATTTAATTATGATAAGTTTTTGGTCGTGCCACTCTCGAACGGGTCGTGACATAAAGTAATTTTAGAAAAAAGTCGAAAACTCCCCCTTCCCCCATTTTGACAATAATCCAGTGGTCGTGCAACTTCCAAAATTAACCAATTCAACAAATAAGACAATATAATTATTTACGGATTTATTAGTGTGAATTAAATTAAGTATTTTAAAAAATTTAACAACCAACTTTCATATCCAACCACATCCGTCCAATATAATCCAACAGCAACAACAAACTAACAAATTTGTATCTCGTACTCCATCTAATTCATGTACTCAATTAATTCAACAATAACAATTTCAAACCTAAATAAAAATAAAGAAACAATATTTATAATGTCCAATCAACATTAACAATTAATTTCAAGTCCTAAACTAAACATTAATTTCAAATCCTAAATCAACATTAACAATTAATTTTAAGTCATAAACTAAACACCAATTAATTTCAACACACATATACACACACGCATACACACCCCACCCCCTGCCCCACCCCTTCCCCACCACCACCCCTGCCCCACCACACACACCTGCACACACACACACACACACACACACACACACACAAACCCAACCCCCCAACCCCACACAAATGCCCCCCACCCCCTGCCCCACTACACACACACACACACACACAAATGCGCACACACAAACCCACCACCCCCTGCCCCCTCACGCCCACCACACACACACGCACTCACACCCCCCCTGTACACACACACACACACATATATACACACACACACATATATACAAATGAAAGAGAAAGAGAGAAGAAAAAATACCTTAAATCATAGAGAGAGAATGAGGGGAATACAAAACGGTGCAAAAAAAGAAGAGGGAAGGGTTTTTTTACTTATAAAATTGTCACGGTCCTTGATCGTGACAAGTTTATAAGGTTGTCACGGTGATAACTGTTCTTGTCACGGAATTGTCACGGTCAATGACCGTGACAAGACTTTGTCACGGGCTTGTCACGGTCATTGATCGTGACAAAAAAATACGTATTTTTTTTTTATCATGGTCATTGATCGTGACAAGGGTGGCCGACTCAAAAGTGACAATTTGATCTTTTTGGTGTAGTGTACAAAAAGTATCGATTGAACGGTTACGTAAATGTATAGAACTTGGGCATTTCATACAAGGCTCTTACTTTCTTCCGAGCGAGCACGAAAGATAAAAATCTCGTTGAAGCTGAAATGACTTACTATGGTGTAATTCGAAATATATTTGAATTGGACTATATAAGCTTCAAGGAGGTTGTATTTTACTGTGATTGGGCAAGAGTTAAGGATAAAAATACTTGTAAAGTTGATCCTGGCACCAATTTGATCATGGTTGAATTGTTCAAGCAACGAACACGTGAGCGATGAGCCGTTTGTTTGTGCATTTCAAGAAACTGTTTTACTCGGAGTATATCAACAACGAGCCGTGGTCAATCGTCCTGCATGCGCCAAGGCGTCTAAACAGTAGTGTGGATGACTTGGCTGCTCCTACTGAATATCAATCCATTTTTGATGATAACCCGAATTTGAAACAATTTTTAGATTTGTAATAAGTATTCCAATTATCAGATATTGGTTTAATGCTTTTAATTCATTTGTACTTGATCATTTTAATGCATATAATATTTAGATTTAATTCTTAAGCATCAATTCAAAGTCCATGTCCAGTCGGTGTATTATTTTAGTGTTTTATTATTATCGGACATCAATTTAATGCTTTTAATTCATTTATATTTGATCAGTTTAGTGCATTAATTCAAAGTTGCCAGTGTTTTGTTATAATATGGTTGGTGCTTTGTATTCTTCTAATTCATTTGGATTTGTACTAAGAACAACAATTTTTTACAGAAAATGTCTTCTTCAGGGCTTGGCGGCAGGGAGGTGACGAGGGCTCCTCGGCCCCTAGGCTCCCAAAATGGGGCAAATTGGGATAAGTTGTTGAGAACAAGACATGGATATTGGCTAGATCCCTCGAGTTGGTGAAGACGATTATCGGCCTCGGGTACACTAGTTGGAGGAAGGTGCCAAATGAGCTCAAGTTGGTTATTTAGGCGGCACTGCAGGTAATGTATTTATATTTCAATTTCAATTTCAATTTTATATTAATATTTATACTTATTAGCAACTAACACTTACTTTCTTTTTATTTTGTATTTGTTCGACAGGACCCGCGATTTCGTGTTGGAGCAGTTGAGGGAACAACATAAGACGTGGAAGAAAAATTTGCGGGCCCAATACTTTGGGGAGCCCCGGAACTCCATTCTCAGACTGCGTGAGACCGTCCCATCGAAGGATCCGATTGCATTGGCAAAGTGGCAAAAGTTCATCGACAATGAGATCGAGGAGCGATAATTGGCATCTCGCCAATCAAGGAGGAAAAATTGAAAAAAAAAGACGGACGTGCACTACTCGGGGCGGACGTCTTACGCCGAGGTGGAGCACAGGATGGTAAGTTTTTATTTTTCTATAATTATAGTTTTATGTTATTCTGCATTATTTTATTTTGCGTTACTTACTAATTTTGCATTATTTTATTTCAGGAGACGGGGAGTGGCCCTGGGGGTAGGCCACATAGGCTCGATGCCTATGTGGCAATTCCGACGAAGAAGGGAAAGGACAAGGAGGTGTCCCCGAGCATCGCGACCATGATTGTAAGTTATAAAAGTTTAATTTTTATTAATTACGTTATAATTTTTTTATTTACTTAATTAACTAATCGTGTGCTTTTTGCCGTTTCAAGCAAAGCTTAAGGAAGTGCATGAGTCGCAGTCTGATGCCGATAAGACATAATCTTTGGCTACAGACGCACTCAACCAAGTACTCGGCGTTGATCGCAAGGGGAGGACTAGGGGGTGAGCTCACGGGTGGGCATTTCTAGGATCATTGGAATGGAGACGAGTAACACTGGGTTGGCTCGTCAGGTGGATATACATGACGAGAAGCTATCAAGGTTAGAGCCGATGGTCCTAGATATATAAGCCATCATGAAGCGTGAGTTGGAAAGGGGCAAGGGCAAGGAGAAGACGATGGAGGAGGAGGTGGACGAGGATGAGGACGTGGACGTCACTGCTTCATCGCTGATACGCGCGGACTCGTCGCTTGATGATCCGGTTCCCATCTTAGCTCCCGTCCAGCGGCCTATGTCAACAATTGGTTGGCCGAGCATGTTTTTACTCGATATATATGATGTCCAGTGGATAGAGAGGGGGTTGAGGGACCCGAGAACCCTCCCGGGTATGACGGTTCATGGACGTATCCTTCAAGACATCGAGGCCAAGGTGCTCGTTGCACATGTTATACCCAAAAAGGAGAACTCTGCATTATTGTTGCGCGAACATTGTGGCGTGATGCATATTGAGGGGTGTCTCAATGTGTATATCGTGTGGCCTTCTTTCCTCCTCCAGCCTACTGATGACTCTATGTATCGATTATTTGTATCTATTTTATTTGGACACTTGGATTATATTTGTATTGTTTTGATTTGTTATATTTTCATTTGGATATGGATTGTATTTCTATTTTATTTGGATATGAAATTATATATGCAATGATTTGGTGCATTATTTCTATTTTATTTGGATATATACTATTTGAACAAGTACAATTTTTCTATAATGGATAAAATATACTGTTGGAGTGGCCATACTACCCAGCAGATTTTTTTTAAATTTTGCCCAGAATTATCACGGTCTTTGACCGTGAAAATTGTTTTAGGGTTTGTCACTGTCTTTAATCGTGACAAAACTTGTCAAGGCCAAAGATCGTGATAAGACCATGACAGAAATAATTGTCACCCCAAGACTTGTCATGGTTATTGACCGTGACAATTCTAAGTTTGACTTGTCATGATCAATGACCATGACAATTCGACAGATTTGGTGTAGTGCTCCTAAGCATCAACGACATCCTCTAGCAGCTTTTTGGCCCTCTCCTCAGCCTCAACCCTCAATTTTGCCACACAATCCATATGCTCAACATTGCCGAGCTTTCAGGAAAAGACCTTATCCTTAGCATCAGTGAAGTTTTTGATAATCCTGTGCCTGAGTTCCTAGAAGATGCGGAGGTAGGACCTGTTATTGGCAGGGAAGAATTTTGTCAAAGTCTTATAAGCAGCCACAACGTCGTTCGCATCTCTCTTCAATGCTGTGACATGATCCTCATCCCTTTATTTGAGTGCTGCAACATGATCTTAATCCTTTTGTTGAAGGACAACGGCATGTCCTTGCTCCAGTTCATCATATTTCTTCTAGATAAGGTTGCATTTTTTATAAGAGGTCGCAACATTTCTGGCAGCTTCTAGGGCCTTTGCCTCAGCAATTTTTAAAGCTTTCGCAACTTACCTAAAATTTTCCTCTGCATTCTTCTGAGCCTCAGCTACAGCCTGAATCTGAGAATTCCCAGTCATATTATAGGCTTCAAGAGTCGCGGCAGAAGATTGCTTCCCAGCTTCAAAGGAAGAGGTTTTGGCAGCTTGAATATCTGATTGGTGAACAGACTCTGCGGCATTATTAAGTTTGAATAGGCCTTCATATTTTGCCTTTTGGGACATGACAACCTCTGCGACCTGAAAATTTGAGAGTTAATCCAAGTAAGAAGTAATTGTTAGGAGAAAATAAATAATGGAATGAACTTACTCGCAGCAAACTATGGAGGGCATATTCCTCTAAGTCCTCGTGATCCTCTTCCACCGAACGATTGAGGTCAATAGTGTTTGCAGCCCTTCTCATCTTGGAGACTGCCCTAGCGGTTGTATCCTATGAGGATTTGAGATTAGCCTGCCTTAATTGAGGTCACGGACGACCATCAAGACCTATTCTTGGGCAGGTTGTCATTAACTCCCATAACGGTTTGCAGAGGTGGCCCAGTAGTTAAGACGTGGATGGGGTTAAGTCCACCTTGGAAGTCCCCACCAAAAAATGTTATGCCAACCGTAACCATTTCAGGCCCTATGTCATCATCAATTGGAGCATCATTTTGTTTCTCCCCAGCCGCGACATCAACAGTAGGGGCTATGTCCTCAGTAGTGGGAGGATTGGCATTCTCAACCCCAGCAGCAGCAGTGGGCTTAGCCGCAGGAGCTATCCCTTTGAGTTCCCTTTTTCTCTTCTTCCCCTTTTTCTTGTGGGCTTGGTTGAGGGCAGCTGCATCCTCATCCATCTCATCAAACTAGGCAACAAGGAGTTCACAGTCAATATCCTCCCCTGAAGAAAAAATCTATCAAGACAAATCCAAAATAGAAGCTGCAGAAAAATATATTAGCCAAAACATAAGCAAGGTATTAAGAATTACCATCCGCAGTCATTTTCTTTGGTTGGTCCTTAGAAGGAAAATAGCCTTGCCGAAAAATTTCTGCAGAAGTAACCAACACAGTAGATCTTTTTTCTTTATCACTCAAGCCTGCTACGTCCGCAATTCTCTTTTTCAGCCTGCTGATGAGCTTCAGGCTGTTAAGAGTTGTCATACAAATGTTAGTATAGGTCGCAGAAAATGAAACAAAATTATTGGTAAGTGTAAAAGATGAGACAAATGATTATCTTTTCCGTCCTTTCATTTTCTGTAAATTTATTTGTAAGTATAGCTCTTTAAGCTGGGGTTTAAAGAGCATGAATTTACAACTCTTCCGAATTTACAAATGGGGTTTGAAGAGTATGAATTTACAGAATATGGGTTCAAACGAATTTATAGAAAATAAAAGGACGAAAAAGATGATTACCTGGAAAAAGATGAAATCTGTGAAGAATAACCACAAATCTGCCTTGACCAGCCTCAAACCACCTTACACCGCCTTGAAAGTATGCTGGAAAATGCAAAAGGCAGAAGGACAAGGATTGGCTCTCAATTGGCTCTCAAAGGTTTGGGTAAGGTAATGAAGGCCACGACCAATTTATATAAGTGGGCGCTGGAGGGTAAAGCGTCGCCTTGCATCGTCCGTTGTAATATTTCAAAATGACGAACAAATGGCACCGCGACAGTCTTAGAATACATTCGCGGCACCAACTCGCCACCTCTTGGCACTATGGCTCGGGGGCTTATTGATATGCCCATTATAGTCACTATAGGCCGTAGAAGAGTTAATAACAGTCCGCTGCCTAGGAGCAGACAGGCCGTGACCCTATACACTTATCAAGCCTTGGATCCAAACAGGCCAGTCAGAATAAGCCACTACATGGGTTCAAACAGGCCGCGACATCTAACCAAGCATAGGCCGCTGCCTGGGTTCAAATAGGCCGCGACACCTACTCTCACAGACTTGACAGCTGTCCAGCTTCTAGAAGGATTCCATATTCATACAACTTATCCATATATCACGTGCCCCGTGCACTTGACACATCCATTCTGACTTCTATAAATAGAATTGCTCACCCCACTATTTGGGGGGACGATTCACTTGGCGAAGTCTTGCCAAAATCTCTACACTACCTCTCTTTACAAGCTACACCCCTCTTGGGGGCTTACCTGGACGTAGCCTTCTTAGAGTTAGCCTTGCAACCTATATCACGAGCTTCCTGTTTAGCTGATCTCATGTATTCTCTTACGCTCTCTAATTTGTATGCCTCTAATGGCACCTTAACTTTGTACCATACAATATATATAATGAGAGTAGTGTACCAAAGTGGACGTAGGCTCATTTTCATAGCCGAACCACTCTATATTTTGTGTCATTTTTCCTTCTTGCTTGCATTACTTCTATTTTACATTTGGTATGGTGTTGAGAAGGATGTAAGTCCGATTTCTCGTATCATCAGGGATAGAGCGGCATTAATTTTGAGAATTCAAGGGGTGGTCATGGCGAGACGGACCTTTTACATATTTTCCCCGAGGGGATAAATTTCACTACAATTTTTTTTAAATGCCTTTGGCTGTTTTCTCCCACTTAATATAAATAACATTGTGATGAATATTTCAATTATACCATGTTGCTTATCAAAATAGTAAAATTGGAGATATGGAACCCATGAGTCAGAATTAGAGACTTTTTGTATTTTTTGCGAGATTTCACTTTGACGTCAAATTAATAGTAGAATAAAGCTAAACATTTGTGCTAACGTTTGAGATAAAATGAGAGTAAGGCAAGGTAAATTATAACAATGCAATGTCAATTCTTGTCCGAAGAAGTTCCCATGAACATAAGGTTCCCCTTTAATCTAGTTGAATTTTGATGTTATCGGAGTTATGGAATCCATGACTAACAATTGAAGCATTTTCTATAATTTTTGTGAGATTTTACATGTAAGGAACTAAAAAATATAATATCACTAACTTGGTGGTGTTGAGATAAATTGAGAGCAAAAAAAGCTAAATATGATCATGTGCCAATTCTTGTTAGAATAAGTTCATCTGAACATAAACTTGATTCACGTATTTTTTTTCCCATTATACACATACATATATACTGTTCGTTTTTAATTTTATTTATTTATCTTACACCTCTCCACTCTTATTTTTAATTTATTTGTATTATACTAGTGCAAGAATTAGAAATCTTGTGGATTGGAGTTGCCATCAATGACTAATAACTTGTTGCTGTTCTCTTTGTGATGATTTGTGAGAATCTTTGTGACATGAAGTAAAAATAGTGGGGATCAAACTCTATAGATAAACAAAGCATCCCTCTATTTCCACTCCAACACTAACTTTCCCCACTCCACTCTTATGATTAAAGATCAAAATGCCCTATACTTATTTTTAGGGGTGGAAGCGGTACGGATTTTTACCGTACCGTACCATTTTGGTCCGAAAAAAATGGTTTTGGTTTCATATATTAATATACTAGAAACCAGTCTTACCGAAACCGAAATTACCGCAAAAAAGTTGGTTGATTTTGCTTTTAATATTTAAAAAACCGATTTACCAAAATTACCGTACCAAATTTATTGAAACCAGGAAAAACCGTACCGAAATTACCATACCGTACCGAATTTA
This sequence comes from Sambucus nigra, assembly GCA_949130495.1. Classification (NCBI taxonomy): domain Eukaryota; kingdom Viridiplantae; phylum Streptophyta; class Magnoliopsida; order Dipsacales; family Adoxaceae; genus Sambucus; species Sambucus nigra. The sequence continues at coordinate 162,266,881 of OX422213.1, read as the reverse complement.
CCGAAACCAGAAAAAATCGTACCGAAATTACCGTACCGAATTTACCAAAGCCACAAAAAGTTGGTTTTGTTTTTGGTTTTAATATTTAAAAAAGTTGGTTGGTTTTGTTTTTGGTTTTTTGGAACTTTTAGTGTTGTTTACCGAAACCAGAAAAAATCAGAAGAAACCAGAATTTACCGAAACCAAAAAAAAACCAAAATTACCAAAAAAACCGAAATACCAGACGGTTTGGTTTTGGTATTGATTTTGGTGTACCGGGTGGTAAACTGGTACGGTTTGGTTTTACTATCTAGAGTTTGGTTTTGGTATTGGTATCTACTATTTACCGACCAAACCGTACCGCTTACACCCCTACTTATTTTCTCTTTTCATTCATCCAAAATCTATATTTATAGTCAAACTTATATCCAACTTCTTATCCTAACTAAAACAAATATTTTAATTATTTATTAATGAAAGTTTATTTATATTAAAAAATGTTTTGATTATAAAAAACTGCTTATTAAAGAAAACTATTTAAAAAAAATTGTATAAATTAATTTGTTAAAAAAATTATTTATATAACTGTTTTGAAAAATAAAAAAACCATTTCCCTTGTCTTAAAAAAATAAACTGTTGTTTTTAAAAATTGTTTATAAAAACTAAAAAAATGTTCTATATAATATAAAAGACAATTTTATTACAAAATAAACTATTTATCTATTAAAATAGTCTTTTATATATATAAAAATTGCACTAGAGCGACCCAAACCTTATCTTTTTTGTTTTTATTGAAAAACTGTTTATAAAATGTAAAATTTTTTTTCTTTAAAAACTGTTTATAAAATGTAAAATTTGTTTTCTTTAAAAACTGTTTTCTTAAAAAAGAGTATTTTTTGTTTACAAATTCTATTTTTGGTTAAAAACAGTTTTTTGTACTATTTTAAAAATAATCTTTTTATTATTTAAAAAAAATGGTCCGCACCAGCGGGTAGGTATAGACGGTCCGAACACCTATGCATACCGCTGACGCGGACCATTTTTTCGTATATATTGCTTTACGCCGGCGGTATGTATAGGTGGTTGGACCGCCTATACATACCGCTGGCGTGGACCATTTTATTTTACAATTCTAAAAAGATTATTTTTAAAATAGTACAAAAAAACAGTTTTTAACCAAATAATTTATACAATAGTTTTTGTAAATAATTTATACAAAAGTTTGTTTAAATAATTTATTCAGCCGTCTTTTTAAAACAACAATTAATTTTTTTTAACAGTGGAAATAATTTTTTTACTTTTTAAAATGGTTATATAAAGTTGAAACAATTTTTAACACAAAATTTATTTTTTCATTGTTTAAAAAGAATTTTTTTAAATAGACATTTTTTATATTCAACGCTATTTTTAATATAAATAAAACTTTTTTATTAAATAAATAAATTATTTATTTTAGGAGGGATAAAAAAGTAAATATAAGTTTTGGGTATAAATGTGAATTTGAAATGAATGAAAACAAGTTAATGAGTTTAAGGGCATTATAATAATTGAATATTTAAATCGAGTGGGGGAAGAATGAGAGGAGTGGGAATAGTCCGACCCTAAACAAATGGTATTAGGTAAATAGCCCTATTTTTTTAGTAAAATATACTGATTCCAGATGTAAGTTTTAAGGTAGGGAAGCTTTATATGCCCGCCATTTTGTACCGCCTAACGACTGCATGCAATTCTTTTTTTTCTTATTCTTTTGTTTTTAATAAACTAATATAAAAATAGTTTTTTATATTAAAAAAAACAGTTTTCCTATTAGTATAAAAATTTCTTATTTTTTTTAAGTTTCTTATTCTTTTGTGTTTAACAATTGATATAAAAACAGTTTTTTATATTAAAAAAAACAGTTTTTCTATTAATATATTTTTTTAATTGAAAGTAAACATTTTTTATTAAAATTAAAATTAAAAAAATATTTTATTCATAAATAAAAGTCAATTATGTTTATTGACTTGGTATCGCGATTGGTTCGTGGCGTTGGGGGGAACCCACATTCCTGGACCCACATCATTTGTTGAATGTGGGTCCGCACCAGCGACACTAATCAATCGCGATATTTTATTAACATGATATTGCGATTGATTAGTGGCGCTGACGGGGATCCACATTCCCGGAGCAACATCATTTGTTAAATATGGATCCGCGCCAGAAGCACTAATTAATCGGGATATTTTTTTAAATATCGCGATTAATTAGTGCCGCTTGTGCGGACCCACATCATTTGTTGAATGTTGGTCCGCGCCAGCGACACTAATTAATCACGATATTTTATTGACATGATATCACGATTAATTAGTGCCGATGACGTGGATCCACATTCCCGGATTCACATCATTTGTTGAATATGGGTCACTTATTAATCGCGATATTTTATTGACATCATATTAAATAGTTTTTTTTAATTAAAATTATTATTTTTTTACTATTGTTTTCCGTTAAAAAACTTTTTTATATATATAAAAATCTGTTTTTAAATCAACAAAAGAATAAAAATTGATTTTTCTATATATAAAAAATGATCAAATATCAAAAAGTCACTCAAATATTTTTTAATACACATTTAGTCCAAACATTTTATTTTGTACCAAAAAGTTCATTATTCTCTTATCTTTAAAAGTCCTCGCGCCAGCGGCATGGTAAAACCTTTTTCGCATGGTGAAGCATTTTTTGATGCAAAATAAAAAGATTTGGACTAAATATATTTAAAAAAAAATTCGAGTGAGTATTTGATATATTCCTAAAATGTTTTTATATCAATAAATGAATAAAAAACTTAAAAAACAAAAACAAAAGGTAAAATGTGATCGATAGGCTGCGCTCTGACAGGCAATATGTCTAGAATCACTCTTTTAAGTTGTGATAACTGGTAAGACTTTGAGAATATGAATTTATAGTTGGTGGGTGTGAATATTTCATAGAATGCCTTATAATGTGACGATTAGGTTCAAATACTGTGTGTGAACGTATGAAACTTTGATAGGGATTGATTGGAATATTTTTTCCCCCTATGACTTAACTGCCCTTGTAGGGTGGCATAATATCTTGACTATTTCTAAAAAAACCGGTACTGAAGTGTCGTCATGTGAAAGACCCCGAAGTCAAGCTGGTTCTTCGCTAGTAGCTTCTTTCTTGGGACCTACACAATGGGAAAGGAATCATAATATCATCAGAGCATTCATTATTAAATCTTTAAACTGGAACATAATTTTTAACAGAATTTTTGATTGAAATCATACGTGACAGTGTAATATTGGTGAGTTCTTTGGTCCCATTGACATGAATTTCACAAATTAATTAATAGAAATTCGTCACTTAATTCGGTATCTCCACTTTCGATAAAAAAATCGATTTCAATATCATTTTCCTATATCTTTAACTAACATACCCATTTTCAAATTGTTTTTTTTTTCTTCCCTTTAATCGAACATCAATGAACTAAATGATACGATAACTAAGTATGTTTTTAGTTAGTTAGGCGTGTATGGGCAAGCCTTTAGTACATACATCACTCATATGATATCTATATACATAAGAATGGTTAATTATAGTTGAAACCTTTGAACTTTATTCTTATTTTTATTTTATCATTCATACTTTAATTTTTTATTCTAAACCCCTTGAACTTTTTAAAACGGATCAAGATACCATAAATTCTAACGGTATTATGTTCTAAATGAAAAATTGATCATTTGTGTAGCACATGAGGATATTTTTATAGAAAAATATCGTTATTTGCCACACAAAAAGATCAATTTTCCACTCAAAATAAATTACCATTAAGATTTGGGGTAGTTTGATCATTTTTATAAAGTTCAGGGGGGGGGGGGTAGAAAATAAAAGCATGGATGATGAAATAAAAATATAGGCAAAGTTTGAGAGGTCAAATTGTAATTAGCGCACGTGAGAATTAAAAATTGATGTCTTAGCGAAAGATAATTATTTTGTGAGCTATGCCATTTAGTATATGTAGTGACAATCAATCTCAACACAAATGATAAGCAAATGCGATCACCAGAATAAATAAAGAACACAAAATAACTACAATCACAAACAACACAAGATATACGTGGTTCGACAAAAATGACCTACGTCCACGGTGGTTATCTCTGATTTTTATTTTTGTTTACTCCCAGGGGAGTGTTTACAAAACCGTGCCCTTTTGCCCCGGGCTGAGGGTTTAATTTATGCATGTCATTTCTCGGAGAGTGGGGGTGTTGGACTCCTCCACGTTAGCCCATAACTCCTAGAATATCTCTTGAGAGATTTTAGGGGTTGAATGGGTCAAAACTGAATCAGTTATGCACGAGGCCTTTAGACTTTGGGCCGGACTTAAACGGGCTACTCATCTGGGCCGGAATAATTAATCGAGGTACCCACAATTGCCCCTAAAATTTTTGGGTTACAATTTGGGCTCAATAATTTTAAATAATAGCCTTAATGGCATTTTTGTGAATCGCGTAGCACTTTGGGACCGAAGCGTCTTTCTTGAGTAGATTCAGGCGACAGATTTGCTTCGTTTTCTGTGCGTCATGATTGAGAGGGTTTAAACTTGTTTTGAAGAAGTCACTTCAGGTGTCGCTTCACAAACCTTTGAATTCTCAAGATACCTCTTGCTTCTTACTACATTTGCTCATCTTCAAGTCTCTTTCTTCATCTTTGTGTTCTCCCTTATCTTCCCATTTCCTCTGCTTGTGACTTTGCATCGTCTCAAGCTGACTCTTACTTCGTAAGTTCTTCAAAATCCTTCTGCTTTGTTTTTTGTTGGAATTTCTTCATTATCGAAGCTAGGGTTTCTTTTTTCTTGATGGCGAAAATAGGTAATAGGTCGATAGCTGAATTTAAGAAGTTTTACAATATTCCAAACTGGGTAGACATTGAATGTGCCCCTGTTCCTCATAATGTTAGAGATATTGACGATGGTCATTAGATACCTGTTCTTCTATTATCCCAGGGGGTCTTAATTTTCCCCCAAATCGCTTGTTTTTGCATTTCTTTAGTTATTTCTACACAGTTCCTGCATAGTGTTCGCCAAATATTTGGAAGATTGTCAATGGTGTACATCGAATCAATCAGCTATATGGCACCAATCTAGGTCTTGCTGAAATTTTCTACTGTTATTCTTTTTTCCGAACAAGATCTAATCTCCTTTATCTCAAAGCTAGGAGTCCTGACAGGGTATTGGTAGTAAATCTACCTGATTCCCACAAGGACTACTGGCACGAGGGGTTTATTGCCAGAAACTGGCAGTTCCCTCCCCAAACTGAAGGGGCGAGGTACATGGGAACCTGAGATTCCCTTTTATGGGGAGGAATATATAGGTAAGCATAGCCCTTGTTCTTCTTGTGGATTTTCTGTTATTGTACTGTCTTTCTTATATTCCCCTCTTCATCTTTTTCAGCGAAGACAAAGAACGCAAAGCCTGCTCTTCGCGAGATCCGAGTTGCTGAGCTGGTCAAGGCTTGGAAGATCAGGGAATACTTGGCTGAAGGTGAGCATCCGCGATTAGCCGCATTCCTTTTGGAGTACAAGAACATTGGGTCTAGCTTCATTGCCCGACCTATGGATAGTGTCCCTCAGCTAGATATCACAGAAGAAGTTATTGCTGACCCAATTCAATTAGACGAGGAAGAAAACGGTTATGGTAAAGAGAGTGAGGGAGCTGACAGGGGCCGAGCTGAAGATGATTATAGTGAGGAGAGATTAAGCGACGAAGAGTCTTCCAGTTCGGAGGAAGGTTCAGAGGTTCTGAAGGACTCAAAGGACTCTTCAGATAGCTTCAGCGAGGAAGCTATGGCTCCACCTAGGAAAAATCTGATCTAGGATAATGATGAAGACAATGTGCTGCTCGCTCGCAGGTTGAAGAAACAAAAAATTGGGAGTGGGGATACTGCCACTGGCTCCCAGACTGCTGGTCATGACCAGGAGAGGAAGAAGAAAGAGGAGGCATTTGTGAAAGAGAGGGAGAGAAAGAAATAAGAAGGGAGGAAGAAGAAGGATGTAACACCCCGCCCGCCCGGGGAGAGCGAGCGGAGCGCCACTGTCGATAAATCTAAACTAATCCACAATATAACAAGAGAAACAACTAATCTCAATCTTCAAACTAATACAACAATTCTCTCGAAATAAATACAACAAACTAACTATCTCGATACTAAAATGAATCTCTAATTGCTCTATACATCAAAATAAATACAAGTCTTCTCTTCTCTTGTATTAAAAATCTTAATCCTCGCTAAAATCATCCCAATTGGTCCATAGCACTCAAAATCCACGCTAACCTGCCACTAAAAGAAAATATGGGGAAGTACACAATACGACAGGAAAGATGCTCAACAAATATAGGTTAGCGATGAATAAAGCGTAACAACACGAGTACGAATATTCAAATCAAATAATGCAAATCTGAATAGCATTTTATCAATAAATTTCTCAACAACACATTAATCGGGTCACCAGGCCTCACCCCATCCGCATATGCTTTATCAAGTCATAGCTCCGGGAAGCAGGAATTTTGGCGGGTGCCCAACGTCCGGGTCATATTAAAATCTCATGACAATGTGCTCAACGACAACATGAATAATACCACATGAATCAAAATAATTCCAACAATTATTTTTCCAGAATTCAATGAATTTAACAATTCAAAATATGAGTTCAATTAACAAGAATTCGACGGAATAAACACTCGCGAGATTTAGGAGCATATTGTGTAAAACCCCATACCTTAAACCACCAAAAAGAACCAACATGAATCATCACATAATTTTATCCTCAATTTATTTTTCCTCTTAATTTCGAAAATACCCCAAAAATTACGCGGGTTGTTACACTTCCCCACTAACAATGGAATTTCGCCCTCGAAATTCGCCGAATGCCTAACTCTAAAAAATCAGGCCACCAATCTCCAAAAGTAAATTCGTCACCAAAAATAAATTCCTCACATCTAATCTAGATGTCTAACACGAAACGATCATCTAAAGATTCTATCTTCAAAAATACGCGTCACAAAAACGCAACAGACCCAAAACCCAAGACTCGAGGGTGGTCGTATACCTAAGCTCTGATACCATTCATTTTAATTGAATTTTTATTATATAGAAGAGTCCTCAAAATATAAAACTCTCTAAGAGTCCTCAAAACATAAAACTCTCTAGCAAAAAAAAAAATATTTAAAAATATTGAACGGTCCGATCGAGTTGAATTTTTTTCTATAGCTTCCTCTCGTCTTCGGCTAATTCTCTGTATAATTTCATCTAATTCCAACGGTCCGATCGTCCGGGATAAATTTTTTAGTGTTTGTATCTGATTAGAACTCTTTTCTTAATCAAACTCTTATCCCTTTATATATCAACTAATTCGTGGCTTGACTTTTCAAATCACTTTTTCTCAAACTTTTCAACCAGAAGACCTCTCCAAAATTACTCCATTTCATATACCAACCATAGCCCCAAACTTGTTCAAGATTTCAACCTTAGATTAGAAGGCTTATTTGGTGTTTTCTCGAGTTTGGGCTAGAACGAGATTTGATTATTTTTGCGAGAGGAACGTGATGGTGTGATTAGATTTTGAGGCTGAATTATGTAATGATTTTGAGGTATGGGATTTTACGCAATATGCTCCTTAATCTCGCGAGTATTATTCTCGTTGTTTTCTTCTGATTATTGACTCATAAATTGAATTGCTAAATTCATTTGGAAATCTGGAAATATTTGTTGGAATCTAATTTCGATTCATGTGGTATTATATTTGGTGTTGAGCATGTTGTGATGAGATTTTAATATGGCACTGAAGTTGGGCCCCCGCCAATATTCCTTTTTTCAAATATGCTAGAAAAATGCATAGGCGCGGTACGGTGGTGAGGCCTGGTGACCCGATTAATGTGTTATTGAGAAATTATATTGATATAATTGCTTTTGAGATTCGCATTTGATTTGAATATTCGTATTCGTATTGTTATGTTTTATTCACCGCTAATATTTGTTGAGCATCTTTCCTGTCGTATTGTGTACTTTCCCATATTTTCTTTTAGTGGCAGGTTAGCGCGGATTTTTGGGCGCTTTGGATTTATTTTGGAGATGGATTTTAGCGTGGATTATTATTGGGAAGTATTCTTAAAACAAGAAGAGAAGACTTGTATGTATTTTGATGTATAGAGCATTGGAGATTTATTTTATTTCGAGTTAGATGTTGTATTTATTTGAAGATTGAGATTAGTGGTTTCCCGTTTGTATTGTGGGATTTTTAGATGCTCTATACCTTATTATTTGTGGAATTGATTTAGTTTATCGATAGTAGCGCTCCGCTCTCCCCGGGCGGGCGGGGTGTTACAAAGGAGAGAGAGGAAGAGAGAAGGAGAGAAGAAGTGAGGACCAAGACATGGCAGTCTTTGGTGCCCATGTCTGCCCTGGCTGAGGGGGCTTCTGTTGCCCTTTCCCCTTAGTTAGCTCCGACGGTACTTGAGAGAGCAGTTTTGCCCGCTGATCGCCAGAGGTCGTCTAGCATAGGGACCGACCAGTTATCCCTAAAGGCAAGTCAGGGGCTAGCCTTAGTGAGTTTCTTCTAACTCTTTTATTTTTGCAGTTCTCCTTTTACTGTCTCTCTCACTAATGTTCTTTTTCTTTTTACAGTTTGTTTCCGATTTCACCGTCCTCTATCGCAACTGTGATGAGTTGACGAGGAAGAATGCTGAGTTGGAGGCGAATCTGAAGGCTGCCACTACTGCTCAGAAGTCTTCTGACCTCGCCTTAGCCAAGGATAACAAGGCAAAGGAGGCAATGACTAAGGAGATCGATTAGCTGAGGCAGTCTTATGACTTAGTTTGTACGAGCAGGATGGCGGTGCGATGATCGAGGAGAACAAGGTGCTCGCTATGAAGGTAAAGAAGGTGGAGTTTGAGGCTGCTACTCTTAAGGAGAGTTCATACAATGCTGGATGGGATGTAGCGTACGAGGATGCTGAGGGTCGGATTGGCTATATTAGCCGTCTCAACTTCAAGAAGGGTTGGGATAAGGCCTTGCTCACTGCCGAGGTGGACGTTGATTCCCCCCTATTTGATGAGCACGACCCTGGCCCAAAGCCTATTGTGAATGAGATGCCCCCTCCTACCGCCAATGATGGTGCTCCAGCTGTTTAAACCACTTCTGCTGATGCTCCCCTTGATCAGGTGATGATGACTGCTCCGCCTAAGGGGGGCGCACCTGGGACTGCCGCAGATAAGAAGAAGCAACCAGCGTCCTCAGAGCAGACTGAGGTGGCCAGCTAGTCTTCTTTAGGTAGCTTTTTATATTTTTTTTGTATTTTAGTTGTTCTTTTTTTTTTCCGCTGATGTATTTGAACTTTGTTTCAATGAAATTTTTCTCCCTTCCGCATACTGATTCATTTGTTCTTTACTGCTTATATGGTTTGTATCTCATTGATGTTGAGGAATATATTCCTGCTTCCTCTCAACTAGGACAAATTATTGATCCTGATGCGAGCAATCGAGTTCACTGTGCTTTTATAAGAATTTTTAAGTCACTTAGGTCAAGAAACCAAGAGTATAAGGATCAGTCGGAGCTCATTGCCAAGCTGAAGGACAGGCTCCAAGAGATGGAGGAAGTCGACGATTCTGTTCAAGAAGAAGTGGATGCTCCGAAGGCCAAGCTTCTGGATGCCTCCGAGATTAATAAAGTTGGAGAGGTACTTCAACAAGAGAATGATGCTCTAAGGATAGAAGTCTCACGGCTTAGGGAAAATGCACCGAGCACTACCCCTCAAGTTTTACGTGGTTCCTCTTTATCGGCTGGTCCGCGAGCTGGTATTGATGACAGTGGTTCAGCTAGGGAGATTTCCGAGCTTTGAGGTGATGTTCGTAGGGCATACGTGATAGATGTGGGTCTCCAAAGAGATGTTAACCTGCTGAGGCACTTGTTCAAAAAAGGTCCTCGGCTGGTGTGGGCTGATGGTTATGACCAGGGTTGGACCGATGCTCCGACGAAATTGAAGGAGGTTAAAGAGTTATCCTTCATTAGAGGATGGTTGAGTGCTCTTAGAGAGTTGCAGGTTCCTAGGAACTCCGTCCTCTGGTATCATCATGAGATCTCCCCCTCAACTTTGATGCCGAACCCATTCAGGAAGGATGATCGATGGATTCCCATAGATGCGATTCCAAGGCAGCTCATGGAGCCAAACTCAAACGAAGTCGAGGAGGAATTAACTCCTCGCCCAGATGACTGTCGAAGGATTTGAGTGGCTGACTATCTTGCTCAGCGACCTAGTTCCCATTAGGATTTAATTTACTCAGCATATGTAACTCCTTGTATATGCAATGATGCAATTAAACAGTTATGCTTTGGGCAATTTGCCGACTAATTATGTGTTGCGTATTTTTTACTTCATTGAGCCTACTAGACTTGATGTAGGCGAAGTTGGCTTATTGAGTGAGTATCCCCCCAGTCCAGTATGCTTTCATTATACCATTCTACCTTATTTTACATTTTAGGTTGTGTCGTCACACTTTCTTAGGCCTAAGTGTGGCAATGATGCGGATACACCTGGCGTTAGATGTTCCATTTGAGCAGGATTTTTGAGCCAAACAATGTTGGTGACCAACCTGGGTTGGTTAAGTTGCCTAAGGGTCCCCTATAGGGCTTCATATATCGCCCGGGGCAATGCTAGGAGGTCATTCGTGTTTGATGACGAAGGCCTGAGGAGGGTTATTACATACTGACCATGCTTTAATATGCATATCGTGATCTTAGTTTTGTGCGTTAAGGGGGGAGTATGTAACTTGAAAAAGGTACATGAATCATAATGTATTTTAATACTTCATAGAATGCCATTGTCAAACACTTATTTATTAATCACAAATGAATTGGAAATTTCAACATTGAGTTCAAAAAGAAAAAAGAAAAACTAGAAGTAGAATATCTTCAAATTGGCCACATTCCAAGATTGAGGTATCTCCCTGCCCTCCATCATTTCTAAGTGATAGGCTCTTTGTAGGTCGGCTCTCACCACCTTGAATGCCCCCTCCTAGTTTGGTCCTAGCTTACCATCTGATGGTGTTACAGCGCTGCTAAGAACTTTCCTAAGGACATAGTCCCCGACCTGGAATGCTCTTGCATTAACCCTCTTATTGTAGTGCCTTGCTAGCTACTGCTGATAAGCTACTAGTTTCACTAGAGCCAACTCCCTTCGTTCTTCATCTAGGTCAAGTTCAGCGAGCAGAGCTGCATCGTTTTGGCCTTGGTCGACCAGGGTGGTTCTCATGGTAGGAAGGCCGACTTTCAAGGGGATAATTGCCTCCATTCCATATGTTCATGCGAATGGTATTTCTCCAGTCGCTCGCCATGGGGTAGTGCGATAAGCTCATAGGATGTGGGGTAGTTCGATTTCCCATGCCCACTTGGCTCGCTCCAAGTGCTTCTTCAATCCATCGATCACTATTTTGTTGGAAACTTCAGCCCGTTTGTTGCTCTGAGGATATACCACAGAGCTGAAGTAGTTCCTGGTCCTGTGGTCGTTGCAAAAACCTTGGAAGAGGTCACTTTCGAACTGGGTTCCATTGCCAGTGATGATGGTCTTGGGGATCCCAAAGCGGGTGACGATGTTCCTCCATATGAATTTTACCATATCCGTGTCTCTAATGTTTGCCAACGACTCTGCCTTTATCCATTTGGTGAAGTAGTATGTTGCGACCAACAGATACTTGCGATTTCCGGCTACGGTAGAAAGAGGGCCTACGATGTCCATTCCCCACTGGGCGAAAGGCCATGGGCAAGAAAGAGACTTTAGATCGCTGGTTGGCTGGTGAACCATAGGGGCGTGGAGTTGGTATTTTTTTCATTTGCGAGTATATATTCCAGCGTCTCTCTGTATGTATGGCCACCAGTATCCTTCTTTCATTGCTCGAAAAGCTAGCGACCTACCCCCAATGTGGCTTCCACAGATTCCCTCATGGAGTTCGTGCAGAACTTGCTCGACATCCTTTGGATGAACGCATTGGAGGTAAGTCCCAGTGAAGGATATCTTGTATAGCTTGCCCTCAGAAGATAAGTGAAAGCGAGCAACTTTGACTCTTATCTGGTGAGCAGTCTTCTTATCCGCTGGTAGTGCACCATCCTTCAAATAATTCCTTAAGGGGTCTATCCAACAGGGGGCTATGTTAATCTGGAGAACATGTCCCACGTTTGGCAGTTCATTGATCTGGTTGATGCTTGGCTTGGCGAGGAAGTCGATCGGGATTGTTCTCTTCAAGTCGGAATTGATCGCTGAGCTTAAGGCTACTAGGGCGTCAGCATGGCTGTTCTGTCCTCTAAGAAACTATTGGATGGTGACTTGTTCGAAGTTGGCCATCAATTTTTTAGTTGTGGAGAGGTAGGATGCCATCCTCTCATCCCTAGCATTGAAGTCACCATTTATCTGGTTGGAGACCAACTGTGAGGTGCCGAACACTTAGAGCTGCTTTGCTCCCAGCGCGTGTGCCTCCCGTAGGCTTGCTATTAGTGCTTCATATTCTACTTAGTTATTGGAGCCTTCAAATCCAAGCCTGATCCCTTGCTTAAGGATTGCATCTTCAGGGGTAATCAACACGATGCCTACTCCCTCCCCCTTAGAATTAGAGGCACCGTTAACGAACAGTCTCCAGATGCCTGATACCGAGGGAACTTCCTGCTTATGAATAGTTTGAGGTTGGTCGCAAGGATGTTATCCTATAAATTGCATGATAAAGTAGGCGAGGACCTATCCCTTGATGGCATTCCTTGGCTGAAATTGGATGTCAAATCGCTCGAGCTCGACTGACCACTTTGAAAGTCTACCGGACAGATCTGCTTTAAGAGGGTGGGATGTAAGGACGACGATGGAGTGGGCTTCGAAGTAATGTTTCAATTTTCTTGAGGCTACCACTAGCACAAAGGTGAGATTTTCTAGTGGTAGGTATCGCTGTTCAACGTCCAATAAGGTCTTGCTCGCATAATAGACTGGGTGTTGGATCCCTATTCTTTCGTATACCAGTGCAGAACTTACGACATAGCTGGAAATTGCGAGGTACATGTATAAAGTGTCATTCTCTTAAGGGATTATGAGCAAGGGTGTTGTGCTGAGGTAAGACTTGAGTCCTTCAAGCGCCTTCGAACAATCCTCATTCCATTCCACATCTTTGCTTTTCTTCAACAGTTGGAAAAATAGCTGGCACCTTTTGGATGACTTTGAGATGAATCGATTTAGAGTGGTGAGCATCCTTGTGAGCTTCTGCATGTCTCTTATCGTACGGGGGACTTCAACCTTTTTATGGCATCAATTTGGTATAGGTTGGCTTCAATGCCTCTCTTGCTGACCAAGTACCCAAGAAATTTTCCTGACTGGACACCGAAGGAACACTTACTTGCGTTAAGCTTCATTCGGTATTTCTTGAGGATTTCGAAGGTCCTTGATAGGTCAGAGAGGTGGTCTTCTTTAATCTTGTTCTTTACTAGCATATCATCGATGTAGACCTCCATAGTGCTTCCCATTTGGTCTTTGAACATTTTGGTGACCAATCGCTGGTAAGTTGCTCCTGCATTTTTAATCCCAAAGGGCATGACCTTGTAGCAATATAACCCAATTGTGGTGATGAATGATGTTTTATCTTAGTCTGGTTCGTGTAGAGGAATTTGGTGATACTAGGAGTATGCGTATAGAAAACTCATTCTTTCATGAGCTGCTGTGGCATCCACCAACTGGTCAATCTTTGGGAGAGGAAAACTGTCTTTAGGGCAAGATCTGTTAAGGTCGGTGAAGTCAATGCAGAATCTCCATTTTCCATTGCTTTTCGGGACCACTACTGGGTTGGACAGCCACTTAGGGAATTGAACTTCCCGTATGGATCCTGCATCCATCAGCTTCTCCCCTTCCTTCTCCACAGCCTTGGCCTTCTTGGCTGCAGTTCGCCATACCTTTTGTGGTAACAACTTGAAAGTCGGGTCAACGTGCAGCCGATAACAAACCACACTAGGATCAATCCCAGGCAGCTCGTAGGGTTCCCATACAAAAATGTCCAAGTTATTCTGCAAAAGTACTGTCAGTTCCTTCTTCTCTCGATTTGTGAGAGTACTGTCAGTTCCTTCTTCTCTCGATTTGTGAGAGGCTCCAATCAAGAACATCCTATCTTTCTTGTCGTCGCCGGCTATGACTTCCTCCAAGTTCTCAACGACCCGCTCAGAAGGGAGGATCCTGGTCTCCTCCACTCCAGGTCTTCCATATTTTAGCTGCAATTTCGAAGGTATCAAACCTTCTTATTCTCCAACCTTCTCCTTGTCATTCTCAACTTTCTTTTATGGTTTGGGGTGAATGGCCGCCCTCCTTGTGGAATGCATATCTAAGTGCGTTGTTCCTCTTTGATGGGTCTCCTCCCATCTTCCTGGGCCACTTAACGAATGGTTCATCCTTGATCTTGGCCAGAATCTTGTAGATCAGCTCCTTAAAAATAGTGTTTACTGCTTGAAATGCTTTCGAGGCATCACTTTTGTTCCCATTCTTGGGGCCGCTCTTGTCCCCATTTTTTCTTCCTTTATTTTGGTTCTCAGTTTTTTCGCTGCCCTTGCCAACGAACTTAAAACGACCATTCTCCCCTGCACTGAGATGGGTCACATATTTAACTGTGGCGTATTTTTCAATACGAGCCATTAAGTCGTCAATGGTCGTGGCCTCCTTCTTACTGAGGGACTGGTGCAGGAGGCAGGAGCTTGGTAGACCAATCTTAAAGGACGCCACGACGACCTGCTACGAGCAGTCCTCAGCCTCGTTGAATAGCTCCTAATATCTCTTCGTGTAGTCTCTGAGGCTATCCTGGGGCATTTTCTTCATTATCAATAAAGTATCCATCCTCTTCGGATGGGAGCTGCTGGTAATGAAGCGAGCCATGAAGAGCTTTGCCAGGGACTCAAAACTTTTGATGGATCTAAGAGGGAGTTTTTTGAACCACTTTTGAGCTACGTCATGCAAGCTCGATGAAAAGATCCGGCACATCCATGCGTCCTTATGGTTTTAGAGGGTTATGGCCTGCCTGTACTGCCTATCAAGGTTAATAGGATCAGTCCTTCCATCACCGATCTTGAATCGGGGCATCGCGAATTTCTTGGGGGCTTCTTCTTCTTCTATCTCCCTTGAGAAAGGGGATTTCATCTGGGTCCTGAGAGCTCGCCTGGCTAGCTCTCTGATCGACCCGGCACCCCGATGTGCGGGGTGTTGGTCCATTTCTCTCCGGACCAAATTTCGTATGTCATCGTTTCGTCGGCCTGGGCTCTTATAACGATGAGATGATTATTGTTGCCTGGGCAAATCCTCATCTGACCTGTGTCCCTCAAATCTTTGAGATCCACGTTTGGGGCCCCTTCCTCGGTTGCAAGACCTGCTCGCCTGAGGGCTAGGAGTGTTGTTGGAATGCAAGGACCCCCAATTTTAAATTCTTAATTTATAATTTGCTTTGAATTGCGGAATAAGGATGATTCAACACAAATATTTAATTTTCAAATTTTATTTGATTTTCTTTTCTAAAAAAAGATGAAAAATTAAATTAAACACAAATTTTAATTTCTAAAATCAAAATTAAAATTAAACCTAAATAAGTGAATTATGGTGAACACACACACACACACACACATAAAAAAAAAAATTCACACAAACCAATATTTAGATTTTCTCACAAACAAAAATAACACTTGAAGTTAACTATGAAAAATTTAGCCCAAAATTAATTTAACATAAGTCCTAAAATTTGCCTACACAATATTTTCAATATTACCAAATTTGGCCAAACCAAATTTTAGCAAATATAAATTACTGACTTGAATTAAATCAACTTAAGTTTCACCCAAACTTATTTTAGCACCAAATTAAACTAGAGAAGTGAATTAAACCATATTTTATCTCTTAATCCTAAGCACGCGTTCTAGGTGATTTGCAAGATAAAATAAATTCACAACCATTACGTCGCGATGCACGAGGAAAAACCCACAACAGGAAAAAACCCTCGGACGGTCCTAGCCTGAAGTCCACTAAGTACGGAAGTTTACAAGTACAAGAAAAATGACTTACTCAACTCGACTCGACTCCCTTCAAGCCCCTGACGCGTCTTCTTATACCAACCTCTGCTTAGTCGACAATCCCAAAATCCACCGGAACCTTGGAATCCACAAATGAAGCTTTAGGAACCCGTCAACCACACACGATGCCTTTCACCGTATGAGAATGCCGCAGCCAAAAACCAAACTTCTTCTTCTTTGAGGGATGTAGAAGTAAACACAAACTCTTTTCTTCTTAGGTAGAAAAGTGAACTCGGTGCCAAATAAACTCCAAGAAAATATATATATATATATATATATATATATATATATATATATATATATATATATATATATATATATATATATATATATATATATATATATATATGTGGTACTTGGAATAAACTAATATGGGTGTAAACAAAAGTGTTTAAGAATGATTTTCATAAAAAACAAACACTCAAAACATGAACTTTTTCATAGAGGAATTAGGCTCTCAAAAACTCTCTCTAGAGATTGTAGGAGATGATAAAGTTAGTTTGTCAAAGTTGGTTGTCGTACCTTTTAATTCTGGCAAAAGTTAGTGGGAATAAAAGAGTGGGATAGTGAAGAAAAACTGCCAAAAGATTTTCCCGCCGGAAATCTCGTTCGAATGAGATTTTCATTTGAACGAAGTCTCGTTCAAACGACCTTCTAACGAGGTTCTAGTGGCCAAAAGGGAAAAGTCGTTGGCAAAGTCGTTCGAACGAAATTCTCGTCTGAACAAAAAACTCTTTCGAACGACAATATTGAACGAAGTGACATAATGATCAAAATTCATTTTAGGCCCAAAAACTTCTAAAATAACCTTATGAAAATAAACTTCAGTTTAAAATAAAATTACACCAATTTAAAAAAATGTTTCAAGCTTCTATATATATATAATGCATTCATACCTTAGGAGAGATTGGAACTAAGTTGATGACGTGAAACGAGGCACATGTAAACCGACAATGATGTTCTCTTAATAAGTAGGTCGCAATGTCTTCAACTTTAACACCAAGTCATAGGCTTGATGGATGGTCAAGAACTCTATTCTATGACTCAAACATTTTTGTCCGTAATTGAGCCAACACTACATTAAGACTCAATCGGAGATTTGTGTCCTTACAAATCTCCCCCTTTGGCTATTCTGGGACAAAAACTAAAATAAAATCCTAAAGGGCCGTCAAGCTCTACTAGATTCAAAAACATCCCACCCAAAAATAGAAAACGTGACTCAAGACCCAAGGATGAATAGATTTGCCTAGAAAGGTTGTCGCTGAATAGAATTCCTGCACACTTAAGAAAACATTAAACGCATAGGGAATATCAAAGATTTAAATGCAATGAAATTAAATACTCCCCCTAAATTAATTCTCCTTTATCAACTATGATCAACCTAAGAAGATAGCGCTCCCCCCTAAGTTAAAACTCCTAAACTAAGATATGATTTTAATAGTATTAGATACCATTTCTCCCCTATCTTTCTTCCCCTTTTTGTCCAGGAATAGACAAAGATGATAGAATTAATAAAACAAGATGATGCATAAGGTGATAAGAGCATGAAAGCATACGGGCAACAACCTCATAATTAATCCATACAAAAAAATATACCAACTAAAATGCAATAAAAATGATACCAATTTGATGCAAACGATACTAAGCATGTGATATCAACCAAAATATGCAACAAGATAGATACCAATTTTGAATTAGAAGCATGGATGGACTAGCAATTAAGGCAAATTAAAAAAAATTACCATATATATGTTGACATAATGAATATCACAAACGCACACGCACATATATAGGTATAAACACCACACATGACACAAAGTACATTAAGCTTTTCACACTCGTATGGAAAAAATGCGTCCAAATAAATGTGGTAAATGAAAGTGTAGGGGTGTGAACTAGTAACAATTAAATTCCGATCCAATCACTTAAAACATATTCACGGAGTTCTCATTTGATTGCAAACTTTGTCACATTTGAATATAACCTCATGTGATAATATAAATTGAACACAATGAACAAACATACACATTGCATACAAGCCTAGAATTTTGATGATTCTACAAACTAATAAAGTCATGACAATGAAAGTTCAACTAGGATAAATGGACATTGTGCAAACCGTTGATATACCATCCAATCTCCCTCAAAATAAGCATACATATTTTAATCTTTTGAATGAATAAATCAACTAAACAAAATAGGCCATGAAAAATATTTTCTTTTAATACCATTATTCTTTTAGGCCTTTGGACCAAGTATTTCTTTTAGGTCCAAGCAAACGGTGGCTTACTCGCAAAGGATGGTATTTCCTTTCAGAGCCCTTCCCCGTGCACATTCATATAATAATTTTGTATATCACTCGAATCTCATGTGCAACGGATTTAACATGCACAAGTCCTCCTAGGTAAAAAATATGTAGATGAATAGATTGGTAGGATAACACCTCATAAATCTAAAATATACATGTGACATTTAAATTTCAAATGAGTTCGTGCATGTGTGAAAAGAGGCATATAAAAATAGAATCCATTATGGAAACACGAAAATCCAACTACTCCATGTAAGCATGGTAATGGACATTTTAAGCATTGACAATCTTAACCAAAAGTTATAGCCACATGGAAGCAAAAAAGAAGGAATTCAAATACAAGTATATGCCACATAAAGTGTGTCAAACTAAAATACACGTAACAAAAATCTTTTTGAGTTTTTAAAATTTTTAACCAAACACACAAAAATATATACTCAAAAGTCAAAGAAAAATCATTTGTATTTTTCATTAAGCCTAAATTCCTAAAAGGAAAAACTCAAATGATAAACACAAATCTTTTTGTATTTTTCATTTAATGCAAACTTAAATGAAAGACCTTTAATACAAAAGATAAACAAACATCATAATTCTAGCATGAGATATGTGATAAAGCAATGACTAGAAAATGATAAACAAGCATACACTTAGCATGATAATATAACATGAAGCATAAGTTCTAAAGTATGCAAACAACTAACACATTCAACCTTTAGATTTAGCAAAGGAGGTATCGTGTGAAAGTAAATGAGAATAAAAAATCCTATCTTGTAAAGATACAAAGTCGAATCTCTTAACCCAAACTAATGATGAATGACGATCTCGGGGTGTCGAAATCTTGGCTTCCTCGGTTGCCTTATGTTGGGATTTTCTAGGACCTCGTTTGAGATCAAAACAAAACTTCCTAAGATGAAATTTTCGACCACAATGAGAGCACCTAAAGACTCGGTGAAAAGAATTACCTAAGGAATGATCTATAATATTGTTCCTAGAAGATTTTTTAAAATATTGGTTTTAGCTTTAATAGTGGAATCGTTACAAGAATTAAAGCCTAAACTACATGTGTCATTTTTGATTTGAGTCGTTCCTAATATTTTATCTAATTTTTCCGAATGACACTCCAAATCAAATTTGACTCTACTTGAGTCTCTCACTTTCTTCTCAAGCTCTATAATCCTATACTCAAGCAAACCATTTCTCTCTTCAAACTCGAGAAGCTCCTTTTTCAAGGATTCCATCAAACCTCTAAGGATATCTCTCTTGCCTTCTACATATTTAATCTTCTCTCGAAGAGCTCTCTCACGTGTCCTTAGGTCTTTAACCAACACACTATCATCAACGACCTTGACACGTTCTCTTAAACTAGCTTCTAACTTCAAATTTTCTCTTTTTAATTTAATACATTCTTCATATAGTTCTTGAAATGCAAATTGAAGTTCACTCACATTAACCTCTTTTTCATTTTCACTGTATCTTTCGTCTCAACTCTCACTACCATCATCTTTTTTAGCTTCACAAACAAAGGCCTTAGAAGTGTCATGAATTTGTATATCTTCATGGGAAGATTCATTATCGGTGCTCACATGACTTGCCATGAACGCGACAAAGTTGCGCTCAATGGGGGAAGTGGGTCCCTTTTCCTTATCACTGTCACTAAGGGTAGCATTATATGAAATTGGATGTTTACCCCCTTTTCTTAGTTTATTGGGGCATTCAAAAGCCTTATGGACATAACCCTCACAACCGTAACACCTATTAGACTAATCCCTATTTAAATTTTCATTAAAAGTTTTAGGGATCTTATCGGCTTTGTCATGCTTAGAATTTTCAAATTTCTTAAAATCATTTTTAAATTTATCTTTGTTAAATTTAAGAAATTTATAAAACTTCCTAGCAAGCATAGCCATATCTTCCGAGTCACTATCACTCTCATCAACCACAACTTGTTTTTCCTCCTTTCGGGCTTTTAAAGTAATGCCCTTATCAATTTTCTTTCCATTTTTGGAGGGGAACATATCTAGTTCATAAGTTTGTAAATCACCCACTAGTTCCTCAAGTTTGGTAGAGTTCAAGGTGGGTAAAGAATTTAAAACGGTCATTTTAGGGATAAATCTCTCGGGTAGGGACCTTAAATAACTCGGTCGTCGGGTATTTTCTCTTCTAAATTAAATGAAGAATTTACTATATCGGAGAGTCTAGCATAAAACTCATCGAATGTTTTTTTTCCATTCATTTTGATGGTTTCAAATTGAGTGGTGAGGTTTTGTAGTTTTGAAGGCTTAACGACACTAGTTCCCGCATGAGTGAGTTGTAATATATCCCAAGCTTCCTTAGAGGTTTCACATGTCATGATACGTCGAAATTCATCCGGTGTGACCGTGCTAAACAAGGCATTTAAACCTCAGGAATTAAAATTTTCAAGTTTAAATTCATTCTCACTCCATCTATCTGCGGGTTTGAGAACACGCTCATTTCTTACTAAATATGTGGGTGGGGACCACCCATTTACAACTGACAACCAAACCCTCTCATTGATAGACCTAAGTGCCGATTTTATACGTGCTTTCCAATACACCTAGTTGGAACCATAAAAAACAGGAAATTTTGAAAATGGGAAAAATTCCATTTTTAGTCAAAAATATTTAAAAGGACCTTAACGCAATAAATTACAACTCTGGCTCTGATACCACTTTGTTGGAATGTAAGGACCCTAATTTTAAATTCTTAATTTAGAATTTCCTTTAAATTGCGGAATAAGGATGATTCAACACAACTATTTAATTTTCAAATTTTATTTAATTTTCTTTTCTAAAAAAAGATGAAAAATTAAATTAAGCACAAATTTTAATTTTTAAAAATAAAATTAAAATTAAAATTAAACCTAAATAGGTCAATTATGGTGAACACACACACACACACACACACACACACACAAAATTCACACAAACCAATATTTGGATTTTCTCACAAACAAAAATAACACTTGAAGTTAACTATGAGAAATTTAATTTTAGCCGAAAATTAATTTAACACAAGTCCTAAAATTTGCCTACACAATATTTTCAATATTACCAAATTAGGCCAAACAAAATTTTAGCAAATATAAATTGTTGACTTGAATTAAATCAACTTAAGTTTCACCCAAACTTATTTTAGCTCCAAATTAAATTAGATAAGTGAATTAAACCATATTTTATCTTTTAATCCTAAGCATGCGTTCTAGGTGATTTGCAAGATAAAATAAATTCACAACCACTACACCGCGATGTACGAGGAAAAGTCCACAATGGGAAAAAACCCTCGGACGGTCCTAGCCTGAAGTCCACCAAGTACGGAATTTTACAAGTACAAGAAAAATGACTTACTCAACTTGACTTCCTTCAAGCCCCTGACACGTCTTCTTATACCAACCTCTGATTAGTCAACAATCTCGAAATCCACCGGAACCTTGGAATCCACAAATGAAGCTTTAGGAACCCGTCAACCACACACTGTGCCTTTCACCGTATGAGAATGCCGCAGTCAAAAACCAAACTTCTTCTTCTTTAAGGGATGTAGAAGCAAACTCAAACTCCTTTCTTCTTAGGTAGAAAAGTGAACCTTGTGCCAAACTCCTTTCTTCTTATGTGGTACTTGGAATAAGCTAATATGGGTGTAAACAAAAGTGTTTAAGAATGATTTTCTTGAAACCAAACACTCAAAACATGAACTTTTTCATAGAGGAATTAGGCTCTCAAAAACTCTCTCTAGAGATTGTAGGAGATGAAAAAGTTAGTTTTTCAAAGTTGGTTCCCATTCATTTTAATTATGGCAAAAGTTAGTGGGAACAAAAGAGTGGGATAGTGGAGAAAAACTGCGAAAAACTACTAAAAGATTTTCTCGCCAAAAATCTTGTTCGAACGAGATTTTCAATCCAATGAAGTCTCATTCGAATGAACTTCTAATGAGGTTCCAGTGGCCAAAAGGAAAAAAGTCATTGACAAACTCGTTCGAACAAAATTCTCATTTGAACGAAAAATTTGTTCGAACGATAATATCGAATGAAGTGACAGAATGATCAAAATTCATTTTAGGCCCAAAAACTTCTAAAATAACCTTCTGAAAATAAAACTTCAGCTTAAAATAATATTACACCCGTTTAAAAAAATGTTCCAAGCTCCTGTATATATATATATATATGTAATGCATTCATACCTTAGGAGAGATTGGAACTAAGTTGATGACGTAAAACGAGGCACATGTAAACCGACAATGATGTTCTCTTGATAAGTAGGCCGCAACGTCTTCAACTTTAACATGTCACAGGCTTGATGGATGGTCAATAACTCTATCCTATGACTCAAACGTTTTTGTCCGGAATTGAGCTAACATTATAGTAAGACTCAATCAGAGACTCGTGTCCTTACAAGTGCGTTAGTGACGTTGCCTCGTGCTGCGATGGAGTTCTCTCTCCATCTTTTCCAGTCTTCTCTTGAGGCGAGCGTTCTCAGCTTCTTACTTGCGAGTAGCTTGCTATTGATCTTGGAGCTTGGCCTCATAGGCATCGATCAGCCTAGAAACCTACGTGGACCTGGCTGGTCCCTTACTTTCTTCCGAAGCTTATTGTTCTGGGTGAGCCCCAGGATTTGAGCGTTGAACTTCAGATCTGACCCTGTGAGGGGCAGGTTTCTCTTGAATATCCCCTGGTTGAGGGGCATTGCTACTGTGACCAGACATTATGGTTTCTTATTGGTGAAGGCTTTCTTAAAGGAAAATAATCCTTTCCCACAGACGGCGCCAATTGTAGTGACAATAAATCTCAACACAAATGATAAGAAAATGCGATCACCAAAATAAATAAAGAACACAAAATAACTACAATCGCACACAACACAAGATATACGTGGTTTGACAAAATGTCCTACGTCCACGGTGGTGCTCTCTGATTTTTATTTCTGTTTACTCCCAGGGGAGTGTTTACAAAATTGTGCCATTTGCCCCGGGCTAAGGGTCTAATTTATACATGTAATTTCTTTGAGAGTGGGGTTATTAGACTCCTCCACGTTAGCCCATAACTCCTAGAATATCTCTTGAGAGATTTTAGGGGTTGAATGGGTCATAACTGAATCAGTTATGTACGAGGCCTTTAGACTTTGGGCCGAACTTAATTGGGCTACTCATCTGGGCCGGAATAATTAATCGAGGTACCCACAGTAAACTAGAGAGAAATTTCACTACATGATTATTATGATTTTATAGTTTTCTCCCACCTAATATTAATAATATTATGATTATTTTCTCCATTATATATACAATCTGTTAAAACAATAAAAATAGGTGTTGTGGAACCATGCGTGTCACCAAAAGTATCAATAATTTTTTTTATAAGTTTTATGTTTTACATGACTAATTTAACTTAACAATAGAATAGAACTTAAACTTAGTGTTGACTTTTGAGATATATTGAGAGCAAAAATGGTTGTTATGTCATATGACATAAATTTGATTCCTCTTTAATTTAGCTGGGGTTTGATACTGTGGCCTAAACGGAAAAATGTTGGAAATTGTGATAAATGTTACACACACACACACACACACACACACACACACACACACACACACACACATTACACAAACAATGGCCATGTTGTTATAAAATAAAGGGGACACAGAGTTCATTAATATGTGAATAATCAAAGAGTATGACCCCTATTTATAGTACAAAATAAGTGATGAGTGTATTATTTTGTACAAATTATGCCCAAATATAGGCCTTGTTAGGCCCTTTGTATTATAAATAATGAGCTTTTAGAGTCAATTTAGTAAAATAAAAGAAAAGTGCAAGTTTGAATAAAATTTAAGTTAAAAATACAATTTTAGTAACCTGAAGGGTGACATCATAATTTTTCAAACTTTATGGGCCTGAAAATAATTTTTAAATGTTTATCTAGGCAAAATAAAGTTATGTTTGAAATTTGGTTGAATTCTGAATTAAAACGAGCAATTTTTGAATTTCGGGGGCTAAAATGCAAAGAGGGGTAATTCTGTAATTTTTAAAATATTTATGTTCCTAAATTTGAATTCATTATTATTATTTTTTTTACAGGTACCCCAAAAATTTGGACAAAAAAGGAGTCGATGTGCAAAACTTATTACGATACGTCGCGACACGACACGACATGATTGATACAACTGTACTAAATATTTTTTATAAAATCTCTCGAGTGTCCATTGAGACCGTGACATACCTTTTCGGAAATTTTTTGATAAGACTCACAACTTTGAAGTTCGGACGAAAATGAGATATTGAAGTTTTGGGGGTCAAAAATGCGATTAAAGCTGGTGCTGTGAATAGTGACGAAATTGGGGATAATTATTTAAAAAAAAAAGACTTCTCAATTATCTCCAACTCTTCTCAAGATTCTATGAGATAATTACCAACTCAGATACAACCAGTCAAAGAGAGTTTTACTCCATTTCAAACACTTCATTCATAAGCCTATAAATAAGACCCACTGACTCATTATTTTGGAGGAGAAAAATAGGAGAATTTAAGAGAGGAGAATTTGAGAGAGAGTAATTTTTGAGGGATTGTATTCAATTTGAGGGCCAAGTCTATCATTTTTTAGAGGATTGAAGATTATTTTGAGAGAACTATTTGTAAGTTTGATTTATGAATGAAAATCTCTACTCATTCTTGCAATTTCTATTTCATTATGATAGCTTGATTATTCTATTAGGATTTGGGTGAAGTTTACCATAGTTAGATATTATTGTCACGTTAATTTGATTGTTTTTTATTCCCTACTTGTTTTAATTGTTATCAAAGATTCGACATTCATTTTAAAACGACACAAGAGTGTGTTTTAAAACCTTCAAAATTATTTTATCAAATCAAGTTTTGAGATTTAAAAGTAGTAATTTTTGATGGATTATGCTTGCACTTTGATTGTTTTGATAGTCCATGCTTAAATACATTTGCGAACTTTAAAACTTGTATTTTCTAAGAAAATAGAGATTTTAGCCGTCTGTTAGAGATGTTAAAAATATTTTGATCATAACCGTCATATTTTTTGAATTAAACGCGCCGAGAGTCGGTTTAATTTGAGTTATAAAAGGGAATGACAAAATCAAATCAGTGTGCAATATTAGTTACGTGATAAATGGACCCCGAATCTTAATTATTTCCTAATTGTTTACAAATCTCTCGTGTTACTCTCATTTATCCTAGTTGTTTTTATTTAGTGAAGTTTATAATTATTCTCTACCCCATTTGATCTAGTTGGACAATTGCAATTCTTTTAAAAGTTAAAATTGACAAATCTCTGTGGGTTCGACCCGTACTTATACTCGCTATTCTATAATAGCGCGTGTACTTGCGGTATTTTATAAAGTTGACAACAATAAGTTATTCCAATAGACTCTTTAATAATTATGAAATACCGATCTGGACATCCAGTAAATACGTATTTTATAACATCCCCCTTGGATGTACACTATATCCTCCATTCAATGATTGTTGACTCATTAAAACCCTACGAAAGAAAATCTAGTGGGAAAATCAAAATGAGAAAAAAGTGTACAACTTTTGTGATAATTGAATTGGTGTTGGAAGTGCTTAGTGTTGCCTAGTTAAAACCTTTAACTGGAAAATCCAATGAAAAAAAATCTAGTTAAAGGAAAAAAAGTACAACACACATTTGTTCAAAATATCGTGTTCATAAATTCTCCCCATGATGGAATTTATCTAATGATTGAGTTAATGCATATCAGTCTCATACACAACCTTTTGAAATGTTGCTTTGACTTCATGAATATATTTGATGGGCTATAACTTTAATGTCATTTTTCTTCATAAGCTCGATGTGACACCCCGCCTAATTAAATATCGGGTGATCAGTCATTTATTAATTAAAAGAGGTTTCTCATTTGGTTCATTCTCAGCATCATTGTCAAAAATCATATTAATTACTAACCACCTATTAATTAATTAAGCTGGTGTAAAAATTTTATCTTTCATTAAACAATTGATAAAAGTATGCGAAAACTAAATTAAAACATTCACACCATTAATATACTCTCAACCATCATAATGAAATAAATAAATGAATAATCTCTTGTTGAATAAACCATTGGCTAAAATCCAACCCAACAATAATCTAACAAATATGAAAATAAATCTCACTACAAGTCTGAAATGAATAACTAAAATAAAAAAGTCTGATTGGGGCCACATGCCCAACTGAGATACTTGAATGAAAACCTACACTAGGAATGAATGATAGAATCATCTAAGCATGTCGTGCAAGCCTCTACAGTGCTGTAGCTAATCGTCCTTGGAATGGATCATCAAGTCTGGCGTCCTTGTGGCTGGACACCTAAAAGGTTTTGAATAAGATTTATAGCAAGGGTTAGAACCCAAAACATTTTGAAAATATTTTACAAGTATTTATCACAATTTAAAATCCAGTTAGTGATTACACATGTTATGTTCACGTACACTCCTTTGAGTTTCCTCACCTCTCATCTATTGTGCACGCCTAACGTTTCTAATTATCCCACCTAGCCATACTACCCAAGCTAACTAGACATAAGTATCTAATTGGAATGTCGACAACTATAAGTTCCCCGTACCGCCCATACAATACGCTATCCGAATTAACATCTCTCGTATGTTATTAATATCATAAGTACCATTCTCTATCCCCGATCATTTAACCATTTAATTATGTTTCACGAATTAGTTCATTCTTTACATGAACACTATCAATCCGTCTACCATCACACGTAATTAGAGTTAGTCAAATGGTTATATATACATTTCTCACTAATATATATAATTATGATGTCTCTCGAAAGGACCACCGTACAAAATAAGCATACTCTGCTATCAGTCTGTGTACATATCGTACTAAAATAAGGACTATTGATTTGGTATGTCTCCTCGAACCCAAAATCAAATAATAAGAAATGGAGGCGAACATAGTTTTAAGCCTTTTGGCTATGCAATACCTAACGTACCCAAACGACACGCCGATCCTACTAATACACGACACATAGCGGGCAACCCTAAGTTCTATGTTCTGGGGCTCAAATCTAGACCTCCCTGGAATCGGCAAGGTAAGATCGCCCATTGCGGGGGAACCTCCGTGATAGCAGGCAACACAGGTATGTTCACGTACAATCACTAATTATATAATAGGCACACACATAACCTCTGTGTGTGTGTGTGTGTGTATATATATATCAATTCAGTAGGTATACACACAACCCCATTTATCATATTTCATACGTAGTATTAATCCCTCGAATACTCACCGTACTATCATGTTATGAATACTCTCACTATCGTAATTACTCAAGCTTTATTCTTTACTCTAGGGGTCCGAGTTGTCCCTTATTATAATTTCAGTATTTAAGTCTTTCTTACTCTACTGGTCCACACCATAGATTCATTCGAAACATCCATAATTTATTCTCATCCTCTCGAATTAATTACTTTACAATTTAAGCTCAAACAATTTTAGCCTTAATTCTCTCAATAAGACTACTGCCTGATTCTATCATGGACCTACTGTATTCCCATAGTCCCTTGTAATAATTTAAGGAGGATCAAAAGGTCACCCAAATTTTTTTCCAAAGTTCCTAGGCTTAAATAGGCAATTCTGGGTGAACCAAATTGATTCCCCCAAAGGCCGAATCGATTCGTTTTGTACTAGGTCATCTTCTTCCTTACGCGAGTGCATTTTTTTTCTATTTTCATTCACCCAACTTACATGTATCTACACCAAACTCGAAACTAATTGTCCCAAACCTTTTCTACATGTATTATGACAGTTTCTAATGTAATTTTAACATAAAAACATTACGATTTTCATTCGAGAATGGATTTAATCCGCTATTCCTAAAAAACCATAGGTTTTAATATTCTCCATTAATATTCAACATAAACCCAGATTAAACTCGTGATTATTAACATATAATCTTTAATCTATTATCTTCTACATATGTTCAATCATACTATATGAAATTCCTACCCAAACATGCATTTAAACTATTCTTTTCTTCCAAGAATGTCAATTAAATCAAATTATAATTAAACCCTCACAATATGGGCATTATCTCCTCTAAATAATTTGTAATAAACACTTGCCATTGATCAGTAGGGTTCGATTTCATGATTGAAAGGTTGGTTTGGTTGTCTTCTCGTCCAATCCACACTCCAAGTTTGATTTTGGTGCAAGAACACACTTTAATTCTTCAAGAACTCTTCAAATCCTCTGAGAATTCTCTCATTTTCTACTCTAATGGCTCCCCTTTGTTTTATACAATCTTAACTGTAGCCCCTTCTCTCTAAGGTCTAATATAAGGCTATGAAATTCTTAGCTCTCTCTACCCTAGGCTACCGAAAGACTAAAATACCCTCATACGATGTGAGTTTAGTCTAAAATTTCCCCGGGACCCAAACAATACCCCCGGGTATACTATTCCTACTATTTTGACCCTTTCGGAATTATTCGTGACCTCGAAATCATCATTCAAGTCACTCTACATAATTTTCCTATCTCGACCTTAATTTAGTCTACATGCGACTCTCGCTTGAGATAAATTCAATTTTGCCAACTTCACTTGTTATTATGTGTAATAATTTCCATAACTTATTTACTATTCACTTAGCAATTTTTTTAACAAATAATATTAATCATTATTTATTTCTCTTGATTAATATTCAATAACCATATATTTATTTAATTTCATTAAATTTCTTCGCTAGAGTAATTTAAATAAACGAATAATCTACCGAATTAAGTAAGTTTCAAATACACAGAAATATGGGGTATTACACTTGATTTCCATAAGACTTGAGTGAAGTGTTTAAAATTAATTAATTAATTACATAATTTCGAAATTAATTATTATCCCACTAATATGGTCCTTAATAAGTCAAAATAATTTGAATTTAGTGGAGGTTTGAGTAGTTAAAAGCTAGTGTCTGCTTTCCTTTCCTTTATGCCCACTTTGATGAGATGTGGGGTTTTGGATGAAAGGTAATTTTGGACGTCCCTCACCCATATAATCAATAGCCTAATTCCATCATTAGCATACAATAACACACAATTTTATTGGGTAGAAGGTGAAAATTCAAAATTCAGAAAGATCAATTTTTTCCTTCATATTTATGAAGCCTTGAGGAGAAATTCCGGAGCCTTTAAGGAGCACTAAAGTGAGAAGAAACATCATCACCTTTAATCTCTAAGCAATGGACAAAGGTGTGTTCTTCATCATGTAATTTATAAACAATATATCTGCAAATACATGAAGATTAGATTTCTTGGAATTAAGTAGTAATTATGTTTTGTTCCAATCATATAATAATTGTATTATCATGCTTGAATAGAATAGTATGAATAACATGCGGTATCAGAGCCCTAATTTACAATCTCATGCTTTTCATTACGAATATTTCTTGTAATCTGAATGATTTCTATTTGCTCGAAAAATTAGAAAAACAACCTATGCCCATTAAGTAGAAAAACATTTTTTCAAAACTGTTATAAACCCTAATATGTCCCATTATGTTTCATCATGTTTATGCCTCGTATGTTATAAGGTAAACCCTAATGTTTATTCTCGTATGAATATAAAACTCTTTTGAAATTATTCGGATAAAAAATTTCGACCGCACCCAAAACAGTTTCTGCACTTTTTTTACGATTTTTGTCGCGGTGAATGGTATTTTTGAAAGTTTTAGTCCCTGATTTACTTAAAACTTTGTGGGTCGACTGGAAATGAGCCAATGATCAGTACCGACCATTCGAGGTGAATAGTATTTGCCGAGGTGAATATTATTTTTTGACCATTCGAGTTTGCTTAGGGCCTCAAAACTCCGTTTCCCCTTCTTGGTAATAATCTAAATGCCCAATACTCTCTACAGAAAGTTATTTTTAATATTCCGCAAATTGCTTTGAGTTTCGGTACTGATTTACTTCAAGTATACGGTGATAAATCAAAATTTTCATTTTTGGTAAAAATCAAGTATTATGTAATTTTCATCATTGTATGGGAAATTTTGTTTTGAGGTACTTAGTTTAATGTTCATATATGATTGTGTTAGTTATAAAATAAAAATTATAGTTGATTGAGACGGATATTAAATGTATTGTTTAAGACTAATAAGTGAATATTCATTTAAGTCGAATCAAAGGCCAAACATAAGCTGAGATTTGTATGTGAGAATATTTCACTCATAGTCATTATGTTATTCTCATGATGTTCATTACGAAATTAGATAAAAGCTTAATACATGCTGTAGTCTAGATTTAATAAAATTAGGCCTTTTCGTGAATACTGAATTGTTCACATTAAAGTTCATGTAATCATATTTATGAAATTGTGAGACAACAAACACATATGCCACAACTAAGGAACCATGATTATTGAAAGTAAATGGGTAGAGTAGTTTTGTAATATCAATATTATGTGTTGTCAAATACAAATGCCATAATATTAGAATTATTTAAACGATCTACCAAATTATATTTAAGTCTAACAATTCAATATTCAACCCCTTGCAAAATTGTTGTGATGTGTGTAGATTAATAATTCGTGAACATTGTTAAATTATTGCAGTTCCCCTTAACCTTTATTCGTATGATTCCAACTATTCAAAATTTGATGGAACTAAATTTTCAAAATGGAATGAGGAGGTCGAGTTTCGTGTGGGGTTTTAGACATAGATATGGCTATCCTTATTGAGGAGCCCACTCCTATCACCGATAATAGTAGCGAGGATGAGATATCCGTTCATGAGGCATGGTCTAGATCCAACAAACTTTCCCATATGTTCATGTGAATATCCGTTACTGCGAATATTAAGACACCCCTACCTGGAAAGACGAAAGCAAAAGAATACCTGAACAACATTCAAGAGCGATTTCTCACTGCTGATTAGTCCTCAATCGATAAATAAATGGCTGATATCACCACCATGTGGTTCGATGGTACTCGAACCATGAATGAACACATTATTAAAATGGCTAATCTGGTTGCTAAGCTTAAAGATTTGGGCCTAACTATGGATGAATCATTTCTCGTCTAATTTGTCCTAAACTCCCCACCTCTTGATTATGGGCCCTTCCATATCAATTACAATTACTATAAAGGATAATTGGAATGTAAAGATTTGCAAAGCATGTTAGTGCATGAAGAAGGAATGCAAAGCAACATAATGGTCACATGTCCAAAGGGAAAGTGGCTAACTTGATAATTAGAGGAGCTGGATGTAAGAAGAAGATCGGAAAGGGCATTAAGCCCGGTCCTAGCCCATCTCATCAAGTAGAATCTTTAATATTTGCTGGTAAGAAGGAAAAGAATGACAAGTGTCACTTTTGTATGTTACGAATCAAACCTTATTAATACTCTTTTTAATACTTGGTGTATTGACTCTGGTTCTATGTGTCATAATTCTAATTCGATGCAGGTATTCCTTTCAACCTGCAGAACAAACCAAAATGATCCATTCCTCTACATGGACAATCGAGCGAGGGCTAGGATAGAAGCTGTAGGAATATTTCGTTTAATTTTAAAATTTGATTTTTGTTTAGATTTATAAGAGACTTCTTACGTTCCTTCAATTTCTAGAAATTTGGTTTCTTCGTCTAAACTCGCTTTTGATGCTTTTATTGTTGAATTAAAAAACAACAGTTTTAGTTTGATTAAAAATTTTCCCATGTTGGTTTTAGATTTATGATGGATGGTTTGTATCAATTTAATCTTGAAAAGAAATATTCTGAATCCCTAATATCCTTGCATCCTAATATTGGAAGGAAATGTGTATTAAATAATAAAAAATCAGCTTACTTGTGGCATAAACGGTTAAGGAAGATATCCAAGTTAAGAATTGAAAGGCATATTAAAGATGAAATTCCCCATAACCTGGATTGAGCCGATTATAATGTATGCATGGATTGTATTAAAGTCAAACAAAGAAAATACACAAAGAAAGGTTCCACAAAAATCATCCAACTACTTGAGACAATCAATAATGACATATGTGGACCTTTTAAGGTTCCATCTATTGGTGGAGAAAAATATTTTATTACCTTTATCAATGATTTTTCACGCTTTTGCATATTATAATTATTGCACGATAAATATCAATCTGTAAATGTTGTTGAAACGTATATAATTGAGGCTGAGAGACATTTGGGTAAAAAGGTGAAAATTATTAGGTCCAACAGAGGTGGTGAATTTTATAGAAGATAGGATGAGTCGGGCAATGCCTTGGCCCTTTTTCTAAATTCTTAGAAAAGTTAGGTATATTTGTATAATACAAAATGCCGGGATAACCTTAGCAGAATGGTGTAGCTGAAAGACTCAATCGAACCTTTATATAAATGGATAGAATTATGATAAGTAGGACTAAATTACCAATATTTTTGTGGATACTTGGTCTTATGACCACTGTGCACATCTTAAATTAGGTACCTAGTTAGTCAGTTTGGAAGACCCCCATTTGAATTGTGGAAAGGATGGAAACCCACTTTAAGATATTTATGTTTAAAGGGTTGCCCAATGGAAGCTAGAATTTATAAACCATAATCCTAGGAAAATAAGTTGTCATTTTATTTGGTATCCAGAAAAGTCAAAGGGACATATTTCTTAATCATACTACTAGAATAATGAAAACTGAAAAACATTGAATTCATTAAAGATAATGAAGTCAATGGGAGTGAAAAAGAAAGGTAAGTGATCATTTAAGAAGTCAGGGTACCAATTCCCATGCCCCAAGTTCATAATGTACCTATTGTTCCAAACGTAGTAGTTGAGCTGATTAATGAACCAATAAACGACAATAAACAACAAGTGAATGATCACTCACCTCAACAACCACATAATGAAGCTTCAATTAACGAACATGTTGTAAAACGCCATAGTAAATTCCATTAAGAACACCACAAATAAAAAGGAGATCAGCTATCTTTAATGATTATGTGGTATATTTTCAAGTGGAAAAATTTAACATAGGGGAAATTGAGGACCCAGTTTCTAATGAATAAGCTGCGAATGGTAATGATTCTAATAAATGAATTCATGCCATGATAGAGGAAATAAAGTCTATGAATGACAACCAAGTATATAAGTTAGTTGAGTTTCCATAAGGATAAAAATGAGTCGGGTGTAAATGGGTCTTTAAGACCAAACACGACTCAAAAGGAAATATCGAATGACAACAATCTAGACTAGTTGCAAAGGTTTTGATAACTGATAAGGCATTAACTATAATGAGACCTTTTCTCAAGCTTAAAAGAAGGACTCTCTGAGAATCATATTGGCATTGTTATCTCATTATGATTTAGAGTTGCACCAAATGGATGTCAAAATAACTTTTCTGAATGGGAGTTTAGAAGAAGAAGTCTACATGGTATAACCACAAGGCTTCATAAAAGAAAAGACATGAAAAACATGGTCTGTATGGAAAAAAAGTTAATATATGGTCGAAAACAAGCTTCTTGTAAGTGGTACCTTAAGTTTCATGATACTATTATCTCCTTTGGGTTTAAAGAAAACACCGTTATCCGGTGTATATTGCTGAAGACCAGTTGGAGTAAGTTTGTACTTTTAGTGCTATATGTTGACAACTTGCTTATCGCTAGTAGTGGCCTTGATTTATTACATGAAATCAAGGAATACCTTTTTAAAAACTTTGAAATGAAAGATATGGGTGTGGCATCCTTCGTGATTGAGATAGATCACATGGAATGTTGGGACTGTCTAAAAAACCTTACATTAATAAAGTGTTAGAAAGGTTCAGCATGCAAAGTTGCAATTCCATCAACATTCCACTTTAGAAAGGGGATACATTCAGCTTAAGTCAACACCCATAAAGTTAATTCGAAAGGGAGCACATGAAAGGTGTACCTTATGCCCCGCTCGTAGGTATCTTACTATATGCGTACGATTTCACTAGACCAGATATTAATTTTATCGTTGGGATGATAGGGAGATATAAAACCAATTCGAGAAATCATCATTGAAAAGGTTTAAATAAAGTATTGAGTTACCTGCAAGAGACTAAATAAGACATGATCATATATAGGAAGACTGATCACGATGAGGTGGTCGGATACTTAAACTCGGACTTTGGAGGATACCTTGACAGTGAAAAGAGCACTCCGAGCTATGTTTTCCTCTATGCAGGAGGAGCCGTCTCATGAAAAAATGATAAGCAAAGAGTTATTACATCATCTACTATGGAGGCCGAATTCCTAGCATGCTTCGAAGCTACAAATCATGGATTATGGCTGCGAAATTTCATTTTCAGGACTTAGAATCTTAGGGTCAATATCTAAGCCACTAAAAATTTACCGTGATAATGTTACGGTAGTCTTATTTTTGCAAAATGTCAAGTATACCAAGGCGGATAAATAGATCGAGATAACGTACCTGTCAATGAAAGAAGAAGTTCTAAAACAACGAGTGTCAATTAATCACATTAGTACGAGTGTTAACAGATCCAATTCTCTTACGAAAGGACTATCTTCGAAGATCCTTATGACACATATCGAAGAGATGGGTCTCGATTAGTTTGATTATGATTGCTATTGGTTTAGTTATTTGACACTACTATTTTTAAACTCAATCAAGGTGTTTTAGATTTCTATCATTTCTGTCTTTAATGCATTCATGCATATGAATATGACTTATTGTATGACATAAATAGTCTTTTATCAAAAGACATTATTAGGCCATTATGAAAACCCACATTACAGGCTTGGTTAAATAAAATATTGGTGTTGTGGTACATGAAAGAAATCATGCTCCTGAATAGTGTGGAACCGCCATGACTCACAATGGTGAATTATTCAATTATGGCAATAATTGTTGTCAATTATTATGCTTTATTGTGCACCTTATGTTCTTTAAACAAATTATGATTTTTTTTATTAGGACCATGTGGGAGACTATTGGAAATTAATTAATTAATTAATTATGTAATTTCAAATTCATTAATATCCCACCAATAGGGTCCTTAATAAGTTAAAATAATTTGAATTTATTGGAGTTTGAGCAGTCAAAAGTTAGTGGGAGATTCCTTTCTTTTAAGCCCACTTTGATGGGAAGTGGGGTTATAGCAAAGGGTAATTTTATCCCTCAATAACTCGTATAATCAGTAG
Organism: Sambucus nigra; assembly: GCA_949130495.1. Lineage (NCBI taxonomy): Eukaryota > Viridiplantae > Streptophyta > Magnoliopsida > Dipsacales > Adoxaceae > Sambucus > Sambucus nigra. Next base: position 162,231,323 of record OX422213.1, on the reverse strand, counting down.
TCTAATTCCATCATTAGCACACTATAACACAATTATATTGGGTAAAGGGAGAAAATTTAAAATTCAGAAAATGATTTTTTTCCTTCATATTTTTGGGGCTTTGAGGAGCAATTTTGGAGCCTTTAAGGAGCATTAAAGTTAGGAGAAACATAATCACCTTTCATCTCTAAGCAATGGACACATGTATGTTCTTCATTACATAATTTATAAATAATTAATCTGTAAATGCATGAAGATTAAATTTCCTAGAATTAAGTAGTATTTCTGTTTTGTTCCAATCATATAATAACTGTATAATCATGCTTGAATAAAATAGTATAAATAACAATGAACATTTCACTTTATCGGATCTATTTGACATCAATAACACAATTTTTCTGGAGTTTATGTGTTGCATAACTCTTTTTGAGTTCATGCATGTAGAAGAACTGAAATGTGTTAGTCATATCTCTCTCGATGCAAACTTTTTGAGTTTGAGCTATACAAGCACCATTTCCTTCATAGGTATTAGTAGGACCATATGTCGTTTGAGGCAGTCATAAGTATTTTGATTGTTCCTTTTAAGGACCATGGAGATAATCCGTATGTACATTACTAACTTGACATGGATCAATAGATTTAAAAATTATTACACCAATAATTCCTCAAGAGTATCACATATTATTGATATTGGTCACATGCTTTCGAAGTTAACGATAATCATTTCTTTCCAGGATATGGATTGCAATCATAATATCCAGTATCATACATTGTTCCATGTACAACAATATACTAATAACTTACAAGTATGGTTCTTCTGAACCAAATACTATAATAACATGCATATATGGTTCTTCAAGACCAAATTTATATTTATCATCCTTTTTAGGATGATATGGACAATTTAATATCCAAATACCGGAGACTATGGGTATACTAAAATTATATGCTTAACATGTTAAAGCAATAAAATAATTTCCAATCCATTTGGCTAGTGGATCTGAGTTTAACATAAACTGTACTCGATCTGCAGGCTGAAATAATAACTAGTTACCCCAAGGTCATTCATTTTTGAATTACTTATTTGGATATTTTGCATTTCTAATGATCTCTTCAGGAGCACATTTTATATTGGCACATTTGCATATATGATTATTTTCATACTCTTCCTTAGAAAAATATTTACTAAGACGGTTGTATCCATATCCATTTGGATTGCCTGTTGTACCATGAAAGTCTTAGTGCATTTGAGTACGTACTCCTTATCTTTACTTATGGCAAAGAAAATCCGTTTAGGATTTTCATATGTATTCCTTGTCTAAGTCCTGTATCTATAAGCAGTTATAATCTTCTTAAGTTATATATAATATACTTCAAAAAATTCTTAAGGTAATCAGATATCTAAAAAGTATTTACAGTCATAACGGGATGGTATGTTCATATATAATCGATTTTGGTTTCTTTAGGAAATCTTGTGCCAATGATCATGCACTTTTTAGTGAGTTTTAATACTTCACATTCTTATAAACAACTAGTCGTAACCTTTAAGGTTGACATCTTTTGGAGTTTCTACTACAGGTCCAAATACACCACATATATTAAGCGAGTTGACTTATGCCATTATGTCATTTTTTCATTTTTGACCAAAATATTATTTTTCGACATTCATTTATAATACGTGGATTTGTATCTCCACTGCCCTTTTGTTTGTGTAGCTACAACATATATAATTATATCATCAATGATCATTTTTAGCGATCCCACTTTTCTCTTGTATATGTATAGAACATAGAGATCTCATTTATTATTAGGTACCTTTGCCAACTTCATGAGCTTTATAGAGATCTCATTTTGCGTGTACTTTGTAATAATATGTGTGTACTTTGTGATTTCTTATTTGTTCTTTAGACAGAATATAAAGTAAACGCATATCACTACAAAGTACACGTGGAATTTTATTTATTTTTATGTGTACTTTAAAATGTTTTGTGTGTACTTAAGTACACTTTGTTATTTATTGGAAAATATTGAAGAGTACACGCTTATATTCATAAAGTACACATTGTTTAAAAAGTACGCGCATAGTTTAATAAAGTACACACATTATCAATATAGTAAATCCACAAATTCTCTTATTGTTTGACATTGGTTTCATTTTCATTGAGGTTTATGGCATGTTTATGGAATAATCCACAAGTTAAACATGATATTTGTTTTCTCCAGGAAATAACAAATTGAATTATTAATCAAAAGATAGAAGATTTGAGGTCCTCCCTTTCTAAAAAGGATGAAGAAATAAAGCAACATAACTCAATATATGCGAGAATCCAAAAAGGGGAAGACTGAAAATAAAAGATTGATGATGATTTTGTATATTCACATCCTATTAATGATTTTACAAAAGAAGAAAAGAATAAAAATCCTTCGAATGAAGCTCCTGCTGAATTGCAGCCGAAAGAAGAAAAAAGACCAAACAAAAAATCTACTACTGTGCTATGAAAAAAAAGAAATGGGCAGAACAATAATGACAAGTGTTCTTCAATAACAATAGATGAAGTAGGCATGAAAATCTACAAGTGTACAAAATACCTTACAGAAGAAGCCCAAAATAAATTGAAAGAATATCTCACACTGAAGAAAAATAGAGGGTAAATCTTTTGTTTGTTTATTTTGAAATCAACTTATTTTTATTTTGAAATGCACTTATTTTATTCCGTACTGCACTTTTGTATATATACGAATATTACGATGCCTGTTAATTTTCTAAATTATAACTCCATATTATATAATCAAATATTTTTATAAAGTAAACGCATTATCAATGAAATACACGCATTTGTCACTAAATTAAATGATTGGTTTTTATAAAGTACATGCATTTTTGCACTGAACTACGTGCATGTACTTTATTAAGTACACACATAAATTTAGAAAGTATACGCATATAATTTAATGATCATAGATTACATACATGTTTCAATTATTATTCTAACATTATTTCTTGTCTTGAAATTCAACGATTGTCTCTATACATTCGGTGCGCCGACGATATTAACGAATTGTTGAAAGGCGAAGAAATATCAAACCAAGATGTAATCGAAACATAGGGCATTCATTGAATTTTCATATTTATATACTTACCTTTTTAAATATGTGAAATAGATCTCCCATTTAATGGAGACAAAAATGAAGAAAAATGGGCTCCGAGCTACGCATGCTTTTAACTTATATGTTTGAGTAAGGAAAATAAAACCTAAAGTTTTATCCATCACCATCAGATACATACTATCATATTGGTTTTTACTAACAAATTTATTACTTTTAAGAGGAAGAGGTCCAAAATAATGATAACCACATGTAGAAGGAACAAATAGGAAAACATATTTTGGATTTTTTTGGAATTTGTGATATTCTATTCATTCCCATGAGACATTAAATAGGAGATAATGCAAGATATTTTACATTATTAGTTATATACAAATAAGAAAATAAAATTTTCCATATAGACTCTCTCCGCTCGTTGGAAATCAATCAATCCACATCATACTACAACGAGGACAATAGGATGGTTATGCCCTAAACTTATTCACATTATATGTACTTTTGTATTTTATATACACTCATAGTTTTTCCTCTTAATAGTTTTCTGCTTTCAAAGAAATATTGTACAAATTAAAGGCCCAATCTCCACAAATAAGTGAAAGAGGTAAAATAAAAAGATTCATGGAAAGGGTGGATTTTAAAAACGCATAATCCAACGAGGAAAAACAACAATAGACTAGCTCTTGACTCATGGTGACAATTTTAAACTACTAAGAGATAATGAATGCGTGAGAGAAAATAATGGGTAAGATCAAACAATATTGAATAAATATATGCATAATTCATCACGATACATTTCAAAAATATTTATTCACATTATGCTAACCGATATATTTGTTTTTATTTTAATTCTAGTGTTGACTGTGGCCTATTTTATATATACTACATGGAAAAAATTGCCAAACGAACTGCACTCAGAGAATCATTTGAATACAACTAAATACTCCAATAAAGAGCATACATAGCTATTGAATTTTTATTTGCTGATTGTTAATTGGAGGAATAATAATTGTAAAGGATTTTTGCAAATTTTTTGTTAATATGAGGACAAATGATTGTAATGTTTTGGTGTATTTTTTATTCATTGTAGTTCTATATCATTTGTACTAAAAAAATGGTGCCGTTGGTGCGGACCATTCAACATGTAGGCTATACAAAGGAATGAATATATTCTTACATTAGTACATGCATATTGTTTGAATGTGTATGGATTAAACCATGTAAAATACAAGCATATGGTGTGTGTACTTTACAACTTTGCTTTGTGACCATAACAAATAAACAATCGCAAAATACACGCACAACATTACAAATTACACGTAAACTGTAATAAGAGCTTCACGTGTACTTTGTAATGATATGTGTGTACTTTGCAATATTTTCCCAAAACAAGCAAAGAATGTTAAAGTACATGCTTAACATCACAAAGTACACGTAACACAAAATAGAAATTCACGTGTACTTTTTAATCTTATGCGTGTAATTTGCTTTATTTACTTATACTAAACCAATATTCTTAAATTACACGTACAACATTTCCACTACACCAAATCCGATGCATGGTCATGGCCCAGATCCGTGACCAAGCACGGCCAAAAGTCGTGACCAATTCCATGCCCTAATGAGGTCATGGATTCTATTAGAGTTGGTCATGGACTTGGGCCATGACCACCATGGGTCATGGATTATAGCCGTGACATATGCGTAACCATTATGGTGCCAAATTAGCGCTAAAGTTCCTTCCAAGATGGTCATGATTGTGGTCACAGTCTAAGTTTGTGACCACCAAACAAAATACACACTGCCATGGTAAATGACTTTGGGCTGTGACTATCTTAATTTAGGAGTCACGGCTTTGGGACGTGACGATGTGCTTGTTTCCAAGCTGACAAATTAAATTTAAAGGGGTCATTGCATGTGATCATGACTTAGGGCTGTGACCAGTGTCTTTATACTAAAATCCCCTAACTAGTTTTCATATTTTCCTCGCAAATTTCCAAACCCTTCAACTTTCCCTCTCTCCGGAGTTTTCGGCGATTTCCAATCTCAATCTCCCATTTCAATCTCAATCTTAATCTCAAAGGTAACACTTCCAAGCCCTAATTTTTTTTATAAATATCTCTGTGTATGTGTGTATTTATGTGTGTATATATGTATTTCTATGTATATGTGTGTGTACATATGTGTATGTAAGTGTGTATATGCGTATGTGTGTGTATTGTGTATGTATGCGTGTATATCGTATATGTATGTGTGTGTGTATTGTGTACTATGTGTATGTAAGAGACAATTTAATTTTTTTGGGGAAAAGTAGGTATGTATAATTATTTGGGTAAAAATTAAAATAAATACAAAAGTAGGTATACACACACATTATATATATTGCATGTGTGCGTCTATCTATATGTGTGTACCGTGTATGGTATATGCTGTTTGGTTTGTTAATATTTTATATGTGTATGGCTTGATATGCTATTATTTGTTGGGGATAGTTATTTACATAATATTTGTACGTACTTTTTTTGTATACTGAGTGTTGTCATTTTGAAATCGTAGCATGGAAATAAAGTAACCAAATCATACAATTCAATTTTGGGTCTTATACGACGAGTTGTTATTTGGATTTCACATCGGTGAGATCCAACATGCATTGGATTCACACTGTCGTACAAAATAACTAATAAATTAAATAATAAAGTACTCTTAGGTCCCTTGGAAATAAATTTTAAACACTAAAGGAATTTTGACAAATTTTAAACACTTAGGTTCGTTAATAGTAAATTGTCCTTAAATGTTTAAAATTATCAACAAGGGACCTAATCGTAAATTATCCTAAATTAAAATTGCATTGGGTGAATAGAAGGGTAGTAATTATTCAAAACCTAAGTCAAACTAACCTAACTAGTTAATGATTCATTAGATCCATTATTTATAGGAATCATATTCACGCCCTCGTTCATTTTTCTCAAAAAAAATGAGTCATGGTGATAATAAATAACAAAAAGAGTGTGGAAGGTTGCAATTGGAATGCACTCTTACCTCTTTCATTAATGATCCTATTCAGAGGGTACTCTAGTTTATTGATATGGGAATAGGAAGATTGAACAATTTAACTACCTTATAAACCGTGGAGTTCATCTCCAGCAGGAGTACTTGTTCAATCGTATTTTGTTTTTCCTACCAGAATGCTGAAGCTGTACCATATATATTTCACATACATAATCCCGATGGAGCACTGACCTTTCTTACACTATTAGAGAAGGCAGAAAAAAATTCACCAATTATGGATAGAATTATGTATAAAGAGCATTGACGAAGACTCTGATGTCTTGTGACGTATACACGTCAAAATCAATCTTGCCAATAGGCTAAAGAGGATGAGATTTCGAGTTCATATCGCTTACATCTATGCATCCATTATAGATACTCTTCCTCCTAATTATCCACGTGTAAAAATCCATAGGTTTTTAAAAAAAAATCCCGACTGGATGGAGATCAGACACATTGAACTTTTATTAAAGTCTTACCCTGAAAAGGTAGATTATAGTATATGGCCCAAAAATTTATTTTGTTAATTATAATTTCATTTTGAACTTTGAGATTATGCATCTATTATAGATACACATTGAACTTTTATTATTTTTGTAGATAATATCAGGCGGTAATGGACACAATGCTCCAACCGACGAGATGACACCACCCCAAGGAGAATTCCCATCACCAATTGGTGAGCAATACACATCTACACCTATGATTCACTCCACTACTCCAAGTTGAAGTAGGAAAGGTACTCCCATTAATCCAATATAGATGCCCAACGCTACTGAAACTATCGAGTCAGTTGAGAAGAAGCCCATTGGGTTCTCTCTATTGGGGAATAACCCCACAGGGGATAAGCATCACATTCAATAGTTTAAAGCCCAGTATTTATTCTTGGCAAAAATTAATGTGGGATGTTAAATATGACCTCTATGAGCAACTTAATAAACAGTTTTCATTTTTCGCAAACTCAAAAAATACGATTCTTTCTTGGGTTGCTGAATAACTCCGAACATATTGGAGAAACCTTAGGCAGAAGCATTTTCCTAAGGGAACATTGAGCTTCGATATTTTGGCGCTTAAAGACAAACTCCCTTTGAATGTCGAGATGCTGGTCGGTCAATGAAATGATTTTCTTGAAAATGAGGTGAAGGACTCGAAAAAGCTGTAAAAGGAAAAAAATAAGTAGAATAGGACAAGAAAATTGATGTCCACCGACTTGGCTCAAAATCTTATGAAGATTTGAAGAACTAGTGGTCGAGCAAGACAAAAGGCCGCCCAGATGAAAGAAATATACCGAATAGGGCCAACTTATATGTGTATGTAAGACGAGACAAAGATAATAAATTCCCTCATCACTTGGCTAAGACTTTAGAATCAATAGAGTCTATGAGTAGTCAGTCCTCTTCAAGCCTGTTCGACGACCTTGCAATGATGCCCTCGCACAGATATTGGGGAAAGACTGTAGAGGGAGGATGAGATGTATGGGGTTGCATATGTCTAAAACAAGATTCAAACACACCGCACCTTTCGTGGATGAGCTTTCTTATGTTAATAAGCGTTTCTCATCCAATGATGAAGGCCATTCGAGGATCGAAGGGGATATAATGGGGCTTCGAAATGAATTGAGAGGCGTGAATGAGAAACTTCACAAATTATGTCCCTTTTAACTGGTCGTATGCCCCTGCAGGCCCTAATGCATCCCGATTTCCCTTTACCTCCTTAAAATTTTCCTCTTTCTCCATTCCCCTCACAGATGTCGGTTCCTCCTTCAACATTCCTTTTCTCAGCGCCTCAGCATGTCACAGGTCTTGTATTATCATCAATAACCCACGGTGACTATGGTGAGAAATACTATATGAAGGACATGAGCGGTAAAACTATCGTTGGGGTGTGCACGCTCATCTCCACTCGAGTAGTAACTTTAGTACATAGTCGGCCTTTGCAGGAGGGTGAGTGTCAGATCATGGTTGATAAAATATTTTACGGTTTCGAAGATGCTTCAGTGCATGTCAACAGTGGAGAAGGGAATGGGTTGAAAAATGATTTAAACTCTTTTATCACTTGGCCAATTTATCTTTTGATGAAGATGTAGTAATATTTTTCTTACGTTGTAATAATATCACTAGATAAATTTATTTAATTTGAGTTTATGTGTTTAATATAGTTGATTGGTGTGTTTTTGTATTTGAGTGATTTATTGGTGCGTTGTTGACACGATATTAATGATTTACTTTGATTTACACTATATTATTGCATAATTTTTTTGATTGGTGCATTGTTGACACTATATTAGTGCTTTACTTTGACACTATATTAGTGCTTTACTATGCAAAATGATATTTATTTTATCATATTAACACAGGACTGTAATTTGAAGATTATTTAATGGATTTTCCACAATACAAAGAGTGGATGGGTGAGATTGACCGAATAGATAATAGTTATGTTAAAGGCGTTCTAGAATTTATTATCTACATTTTTAAGAACCTTAAAAGTGAGAAGATTTCGTGTCCGTACACCCATTGTATGAATGGAAAATATAAATCTTTAGAAGATGATGAGTTAAATTTAATAAAGTGGGGAATTTGTCAAGATTATTACAAATGGACATGCCATGGTGAGACCTTATGTTCCCAAAGAATTATCGGTAATCGATCGCGTAACAGAACACCCATGAGTGGAAGTGGTAAATGATTCGCCAGCACACCAACTTATGGGGATAAATAATGCACACTATAAACAACTTGATACTGAACTACCAGAGGACTGATAATATATACGGTTTAAAGCCTATACGGCTAGACCTTTGTATAAATATTGCGATGAAGATCACTCGGTATTATATGCAATGATTGGTTTGCATAATTTAAAGAGTCATTTTTATTTTTCTGAGAACAGCGTAATCGAAATTCTTAAGTGGATTAAAGAAATTCTCCCAAAAGAGAACATGTTACCGTACAATTATCCTACCAAGATGAAGATCTTGAAGGGTTTGGGATTGAAATACAAATCTATTTATGCATGCAGGTATGATTGCATATTTGTACTGCAACGAGCATGAAGAGAAGGATGAATGTACAGTATGCGGTGAGCCTGGATATGTCATTTGTGAGAAGGTAAAGGACAAACCTGTAAAATATCAAAAGTGATATCAAGTCCCACAAAAGGTTTTGAAGTATTTTCCACTTGGTCCACGGTTAAAACGATTTTTTACTGTACCATGGATAGCGGAGGCCATGTCATGGCAAGCTCAATGCGAGGTAGGTGGGAATCTGATGCGCCATCCGATTGATTCACTTGTAAATTTCAAACGCATGACACCATGAATTTGAAAAGGAATCGCACATTGTTTGTCTTATAATCTCGACCAATGGGTTTAACCCTTTCAGTAATTTAAGTACTAGTCAGAGTTATTGACCAGTTCTTATGATGCCTTTAAGTCTCCCTACGACACTGTGCATGAGAAAGGAGTTCACATTATTATCTTTATTAATACCCGGGGTGAAGGCTCCAAGTGATGATATTGATATATTCTTAGCCTCATTAATCGAAGAAATTAAAGAGTTATGGGATAAAGGCGTGATGACGTTTGACTCTCACAAGGGTGAAGAGTTGACACTTAAGCAATGGTGATGTGGGCGATCGACGACCTTCCTATATATGGGACCTTGTCTGGATGTAATGTTCATGGTTATTATGTATGTCCCATATATGGGGAGGAAATTAAAGCCAGTTGGATATAACATAGTAGTAAGATGAGTTACAGAGGTCATCATAACTTTTATCCTATTGGTTACGAGCACCGGATACCACCTACTCGACTTTATGGTCAGCAGATCGAGGAGAAGGTGACGACTGCAATTACGATGAATAGGTATGTAGGAAAACCCCTCAAGTTTATAAACTTGAAGTGAAAAGCAAGAGGGGATCCTGACCCTAGTAAAGAAAAACCATGGTCCAGGCGATCAATATTTTTTGATTTGGTGTATTGGAAAGATTATCGTGTAAGGCATGTAATTGATGTGATGCACACAGAGAAGAATGTTGCAGAATATCTAATAGGAACATATTTGGGTGAATCTCATTTGGAGAGGGGACCCGCTAAGATCTACAGGATATAAAGATAAAGAAGAAACTCTGGTTAAAAAATGATACTACAACAAGAAGAATTTCTACCCCTAAGGCTGCTTTCACTTTCACTACTAGTGAGAAGAAGATCCTCTTAGACACATTGTTCAACTTGAAGACTCTAACGGGTTATTATGGTATTTTACATAGGGTAGTAAGATAGCAAGAAAATGACTTAAAATAGTGAAAGTATCATGACTGACATGTAATCATCCAATTAATCCCTTTGCTATTTTGACATTACTTCTCTGAACACAAAAATTAGAATTTAACTTTCTATTTTTTGTCAAAAATGGAAATTGGTAAATACCTGATTCACAATCTCAACAATCTTGAGGAATCTAGAAATAAAAATATAGATCTTAAGCTTCTCCAAGAGAAAAGGTGTGCAGGTAAAGAAGTTGTACGCGTGACGAAGGTGTATTCATGGCAGAAGACCAAAACGTCCTAGGAGTAAGCAACAATTTGTATGAGAAGTTTGCCAAAGAGAAAATAAAGGTGAAGGAACACTCAAAGAAAGGGAAAGTAAGTGATGTAAATGTTAAACATCAAGAGTGGGGGAAAATACTATTGGGGTGTCTTAGATTGGTGGTTCTTGATGAAGGCCACACCCCCAAACGGCCCATGAGAGACACCCACACCTCGTACGAGACCAATGCAACTCATAAGAACTGACTCCGTGGTCACGGGATCCCTGATCTAAGAGCATGGTGATAATTTAAGAATATCAACACTTAGGCTTGATCACAAGGCGTTATAGGGCGAAATCTTGAAACACCCATGTGAGAGACACGAACACTTTGTACGGGACCAATGTAACCCATATGAACCGACCGCGTAGTCACGGGACCCCTAGTTTGAGAGCACATCAAAAATTTGCAATATGTTAGAATTAGGCTAAAAAACATGTCGTCAAAGGGTGGGAATGTACAATAACCACTAAACGGCCCCATAAGACGCACGGAGACCTTGCACGGGATCAATGTAACCTGCAGGAATTGATCGCGTAGTCACGAAACTCCCCCGATTGAGAGCATGACCAAAATTTATAAACTGTTAGATTTAGGCTTAAAAACATGCCGTCAAAGGGTGAGAACGTAAAATAACCACTAAACGGCCCCGTAAGAGGCAGAACACCTCGTACGGGACCAATGTGACTCGTAGGAGGAACCGACCGCATAGTCACGAGATCGTCGATTTGAGAGCAGGACCAAAATTTGTAAACTGTTAAACTTAGGCATAAAAAAATACTGTAAAAGGATGAGAACATAAATCAACCACTAAACGGCCCTGTAAGAGGCACGAACACCTCGTACGGGTCTAATGTAACCCCCAGGAACCTCCTGCATAGTCACGGAACCCCAAGTTTGAGAGCATGATCAAAATTTACAAACTGTTAGACTAAGGCATAAAAACATGCCGTGAAAGTGTGAGATTGTAAAAAAACCACTAAACGGCCCTGTAAGAGGAACATACACCTTGTACGGGATCAATGTAACCCGTATGAACTGATCGCATAGTCACAGGACCCCCGATTTGAGAGCACGACCAAAATTTACAAACTATTAGACTTGGGCTTGAAAACATGTCATCAAAGGGTGAGAACGTAAGATAACCACTAAACGGCCCCATAAGAGGCACAAACTCCTCGCACGGGACCAAAGTAACTCTATGGAACTCACCGCGTCGTAACGGGACCCCTAGTTTGCGAGCACATCCAAAATTTGAAAACTATTAGACTAAGGCTTAAAAACATACCGTCAATGGGTGAGAACATAAAACAACTAAACGGACTCTTAAGAGGCATGAACACCTCGCACGAAACCAATGTACCCCGATGGAACCGACCGCATAGTCTCGGGACCCCCGGTTTGAGAGCACGACTAAAACTTACAAACTATTAGACTTAGGCTTACAAACATGCTGTCAAAGGGTGAGAACATACAACAAACACTAAACGGCCTCGTAAGAGGCACAAATACCTAGCACGGGACCGATATAACCTGCAGGTTCCGACCTCGTAGTCACGGGACCCCCGATTTGAGAGCATGACCAAAATTTGTAAACTGTTAGACTTAGGCTTAAAAACATGCCGTCAAAGGGTGAGAACATAAAACAACAACTAAACGGTCCCGTAAGAGTCATAAACACCTCGCACGGGAAAAAGCAGGACCAAAATTTGCAAACTGTTAGACTTAGGCTTAAAAATATGCTGTCAAAGGGTAAGAACATAAAATAGCCACTAAACGGCCCCGTAAGAGGAACGAACACCTTGCACGGGACCAATATAATCCCTAGGAATCCACACGTAGTCACGGGACCCCCGATTTGAGAGCACGATCAAACTTTGCACACTGTTAGACCTAGGCTTAAAAACATGCCGTCAAATGGTGAGAACGTAAAACAACCACGGAACGACCCTGTAAGAGGCACAAACACCTAGCACAAGACCAATGTAACTTGCAAGAACTGGCCGCGTAGTCACAGACATGACCCCTAGTTTGAGAACACGACCAAAGTTTGCAAACTGTAAGACTTAGGCTTAAAAACATGCCGTCAAAGGGTGAAAATATTAAATATCAACTAAACGGACCTGTAAGAGGCATGAACACCTCGCACGGGACCAATGTAACCCGTAGGAACCGACCGCGTAGTCACGGGACCCCCAGTTTGAGAGCACGACTAAAATTTGTAAATTGTAAGACTTAGGCTTAAAAACATTCCGTCAAAGGGTGAGAACGTGAGACAACCCTTAAAAGGTACCGTAATAGGCACTAACACCTCACACGGTACCAATATAACCCCCCAAAGCCATCTGTGTAGTCACAGGATCCCCGGTTTGAAAGCATGACCAAAATTTGCAAACTGCTAGACTTAGGTTTAAAAACATGCCGCCAAAGAGTGAGAACGTAAAACAACCACAAAATGACCCCGTAAGCGGCACGAACACCTCGTACGGGACCAATATAATTCCCAGGAACCAACCACATAGTCACATGATCCGTGATTTGAGAGCAGGACCAAATTTTACAAACTGTTAGGATTTTTATGAGACAAATATAACCCGTAGGAACCAACTGCGTAGTCACCCAAGGGGCCAATGTAACCCAAGGGGCACTCATAGCAACTGACCGATTAGACTCTCGATTCGAGGATAAAGTGATGTGATTATTTTATTTTTGAAATAAAAGGTGGTCACGTCTTTGGACCGTGACCATTTTATTTTTACATTAAACTTGGTCACGATCCATAGCCATGACCATGTTTTATGTACAAATAAAATAGTCACGACCTACGGCCATGACCCTGTTTTATGTAAAAATAAAATGGTCACGGTCCAAATCCGTGACCATGTTTTGTGGACACAAAATAGTGGGTCACGGACATGGACCGTGACCATGGCTGTTACCATCCTAGTCCGTGAGGGATTTCGGTCGTGACCACGGATCATGGTTATGCCCGATTTGGTCATGGACCAAATTCGCGACCCACCACCAATTGTCAGTGATTTGGGTCGTGACCATGCGGAGTATTTAGTGTACTGTACATGTAAAAATAAAAAAAATTACACCTATATAACATTTTGTCCAAAGAATTACACGTGTACACTTATATACTGCACTATTTATTAAGTCACACATTATTTACTTCATTTATCAATACACCCACCACCTACCATAATTATTACGCTTAAAATTCTATACCTTATTTGGCCTATAAAAAATATAACCTTGTTGTAATCTTTACCATTATATGTTAAAATACAAAAAACATCAAAATGGTTGTACCACCAGAGTCTTTGAGTGATGCTTTTGAAAATGCAAACAACTATAGGGAAAAATTATGAATAATTAAGGAAGGCATTTCCTATATCATTTGAGCAATTGCCTCATTTAACGAATATGTTAAAGAAGGCTACCACAGACTCCCCCATCCCGTACGACTTATTTCAAAAGGATATGCCGTCGCCGAAAACCAATGAAGCCCTCATCAATATCTATACCTACAAGGTAAAAATACTTCTAAAAAATTATATGAAGGACAAGGATTATACGACTTAGGTCCTTTCATTGCTGGAGCATAGAATTCGGATCATCTAGAATTTTTATCGGCGCTCTTCAGGACCCCACCAACAGTTTCTTTCAATTTTCAGATGATATTTTTTATATTTTTTGGATTCATTTGTAATTTTTTTTCTTAATTTTTCAATTCATTTGTAATTTTCTAAGTAATTAATGAAATTATCCTTTCTTTTAATGCATGTCCTTTATTTTGATGATAATGACCTATAGTCTTATAATACAAAGTTTAAAATACCGCTTGTGCGCACCACAATTAATATAGGAGCTATGAAAATATAGAGAGGATGTATATATTGACACTTATATAAAAATGAAAAAACACAACTGAAAAATCAATTAAGATTAAACATTTTTAATGTGCATGTTCTTTATTTTTCATACGTGTACTTTAATAAAGTACAAACATTATTTATTTAAGTACACCCACATTGACAATGATTTGAAATGTATTTTTTTACAAAATACATGCATAAAGTGCATTTTTTATAAAGTACATTTTTGTACTGAGATACATTAAATATAGAGAGAATATTTTTGTACATTTTTATAATGTACATTAAATACATTTTTTTACTGAAATACATGTATTGAATATGGAGAGCACATATATTTTCTAAATTAACGATATTATCGCTGGCGCATACCATATTATGACTATATTTCGATAATAATGCTACTAGCGTGGACCATAATACACGTAAGAATGTGAAAATATGAGTGAAATGTTCATCAAATATTTGAAGATAATATAATAGAAGCAAAACCTTCAAAAAAATAAAGCCAACAAAACAAATGGAATACTAGGTTATGTGTCGTAAATGAGAGAAAGATTATAAATGAACAATTTATATTATGGGATGGAAGTTGAGAATTTAACAACTTGAATTCTTCTTATAATTTATAATGTCAAAAATGACTAAAATAAATCTAAAGTAAAAGCAATAATATATAAAGTACAAGTGAAAAATATAAATTATAAGTTATACAATTCATAAATTACACGTATGTTTTTATAAAATGCACGCATAATGTACTGAAAAAAATCAATTTCAATGTGCGTGTACGTTATGTACTATGCATGTACTTTATGAAAGTACACGTAGAATACATAAAGTACATGCACATTGAAATTGATTTTGTTCAGTACAATGTGCGTGTACTTTATACAAATATGTGTGTACTTTGCATAGATCACATTCACAGACAAATAAAATAGAACTGAACACTCGACAATAAAAATTACATTAATTTATTCAAGTGTGATCTTCATCGATTTTATTCAAAACTATTGTTATAATGAATGAATTGAATAAAATTAAGTGGAATCAAATTGGTTCTTTACACGTGGACTTGTTATGACCCATTTTATTACATCTAGAGCAAGTAACTTCCCTTACTATGACCTCACCAACATATTTTATTCTCTTATTTCTTGACCTCCCTGTTGGTCTCTTTGTTAATAGAGGAAGGATGGCTAGATTTTCAGGTAATGAAATAATTAGAGACATCAAATCAGGAAGACAAACTATAAGTGATGAGTGTTATTTTTTTGTAGAAAGAAACCTTACAATAATCCTCAATATGATCATATATTCTTCCACCTACCTTTCATACGATAGAAACAACATGAGAACATGGAAAACACCGTAGCTGTCAACTCTTACAAGACCGAATTTCTTATTCTAAGTCAACCGTGGCCAGCACATCTGAATGAACTTCAAATACATGTTTACTTGAGCGAATAATATTCCAATGTCTACTTTTATTCCAATTTTCAGTCATTAATTTATTAAAATGAGGACACAACCCCTTTGACTATGTTTCAGATTCAATAGGTTTGTTTGCGTTGAAATTCATAATCTTGATCCTCATTTTGTCCAGCATATTTATTATCGGTAAATGCCTTTCCTCTAGGATCTAAGAGTTGAATGATTTCGTAACACTTGATACTATGTCACCATAACGTTTGCTGGTGAAATATACAAAAAAATTCTCCGGGGGAAAATTACTCAGAAAATAAGCAACACCAGCTCCACCTTCCTTCTTCAGGGCATCAATGTTCTTCTGAAATTCATCAACCGTTACAGCATATGCACAACGCATGAAATCTTATACAAGCTTCTTTTGAAAATTCCAACACCCCGTATTTTCTTTTTTATAGTTCCTTGTAAATGATGTATACAGTAGGAATGTGCAGACATTGGAAAGACATTAGAAACACCTTTAATAAGGCCATTGTTCCGATCAGATATGAATGTGTTTCGATCTTGATGAGCTAGTGCATTATGAAAATTAATGAGAAATCACATCCAATTATCCCCCGTCTATGAATCAATAACTACATATGTAAGAGGATAAAATTATGAAAATATAATGAAATATATTAGTACATACAAATTGTATAATGTACTAAAAGAATGGTGCTGCTGACACGGACCATTAAACATGTAGACTGTACAAAAGAATAAATATATTTGTAGTGATAGGCTATACAAATGTAAAGCATAAACATATTATTCTTGTACTTTAATATATATGGGTGTACTTTATTTCATTTGACCATAACAAAGAAAGAATCCCAAAGTACACGCACAACATTATAAAGTACACATAAACTAGAATAAGAAGTTCACATGTACTTTGTAATGATATGCGTGTACTTTGCAATGTTTGCCCAGATCAAATAAGGAATCCTAAAGTACACGCATAACATTACAAAGTACACGTAACAAAAAATAGAAATTCATTTATACTTTTTAATCTTATGGATGTACTTTGGGATTCTAGACAAATAGCAAACACATAACTCAAAATACATGCATATCACTACAAATACACGAACATATTCATTTGTACTTTGTCATGTCATGCCTATACTTTATATTCTGTCCGAAGAACATACAAAGTGACAAAGTAAAGGCATAATATTGTAAATTAAACTTCAATGCTTTACAATTACCATTGTTCCCATTCCTTGCAGTTGCTGATAAAATCATTCCACGATAGCAGCTCTTCAATAAGGAACCATCAAGAAACAAAACAGGCCTGCAGTATTGAGATCCATCAATGGATCATGCAAACATTACAAAAATTCTCTTGAATAATTTTATCTCCGGTTCCATGTCAAAAATGCAATGCAATCCTGGATTATACTACAATAAAATTTTCCTCTAATCATTGATTAATGCATATGAAACTTTCTCATCATAAAGCAACCCAGTAACAACCATCTGTTTCCCACGCCATGCATGATGATAGCCTATATCAATACCGTAGTTCTTTTTCATATCTCTAACTACATCAATTGGTCTCAACAATAGTATATCCTTTAACTCATCAACAAGTAATATTGAAACCAATTTGGAGTCCATCATTTTTCTTGATAGACTACGATACACCCCCTATAAGTATGCTTATTGCTCAGATTTCTTACATAAAAGTAACCATGTACTGTCGATAATGAAGCATGAACTCGATACGTGAAATTCTCACTACTCCTTTTAGAACACTCTGCTGTCAGTCGAGTTTTATCATTCTTCGAATATATATACTTGAAAACCAACCTCAATAGCATACTTTTGCAACTTATCAGAAAAAACAACCACACCTCCTTCTAAACACTACTTTTTCATGACTAATATATGTCTTCCAATCATTGGAGAGATAAACGTTTGACGTACTCGGCTCCACACCTTCAATATAAATATCATTTTCAACTCCACTGCTAATATCAATCGCGGTGGTTGATGATATATAGTCTACACTTTCTCTACTTGTACCACTGTATTCAATCCTCTCACAACTTATATAACTGGGGTCAACCCGTTCACGAATTCTATACGTGCATTCAACATGTTCCCGAATTGTACTAGTGGACAAAGCTGTTGAATCAAATACATATATCAAAATAAAATTATCTTTGAGAATCACTCGAGGCTGTAACACACAACGAGCATCTTTATCACAAACCAACATGAATCGAATTTTATCTCCAAATTCGTACTTAAATGAAAAAGACCCAACTTTCAAATCCATAAGCCTGCAACATAGCTCATTGCGTATGAAATCTAATGAGCTTTCTTCAAATGTTTCAATGTAAGACATATTATTCAAATAACAACACTGCGCAATCCTACAACTTTTCATTATGATATGCATTAAATTAAAACAGAAAAATGCTTTTGTTGTTGCTCAATATCAATTAATGCCGCTGACCTAGACACACAAACACATGCAAACTAAGGCATGACTAGTCTATTAAGCATGAGCCAACAGTAACAAAGTAAATGCATATTAACGTTATGGAAAATTAATGACAAAAAAATAAAATAAGAATTAATCATTAGAAAATCACGTATACTTTATATCAAATTGCGTGTACTTTACTGTAATTTTCATGTGAGGTATATACAAATGACTTTGCTATTGTTAATCCTCAAGATCCGTCAATGCCGCTAGCATTGACCCACAAAGACATGCCTAACTAACACATGACAAATCTATTAAGCATGGATCAACAATGAAAAAGTAAATGCACATTAACATTATGCCAAATTAATGTAATTTTTTTTTTTGAGAATTAATCATTAGATAATCACGTGTACTTTACTGCAATTTTCCTGCAAGGTATATACAAATGTCTTTACTGTTGTTAAACCTCAAGATAGGGCAATGCTGCTGGCGCGGGCCCACAAAGATATGGTAAGCTAACACATGACAAGTTTATTAAGAATGAGTCAACAATAATAAAGTAAATGCACATTAATATTATGCCAAATTATTGTCAAAACACAAAATGAGAACTAATCATTAAAAATTCACGTGTACATTATCAAACTGCGTATACTTTACTGCAATTTTTTTGTGAGGTATATACAAATGACTGTACTTTTGTTAAACCTCAAGATTGGTTGATACCACTGGCACAGACCCACAAACATATGCTCATCTAACACATGACAAGTCTATTAAGTAATGAGTCAAAAGTAACAAAGTAAATGCGCATTAACATTATACCAAATTAATGTCAAAATACAAAATCAGAATTAATCATTAGAAATTCATGTGTACTTTATATCAAATTGCATATACTTTACTGCAATTTTCCTGCGAGATATATACAAGAGCAACCTGCATATACATAAAGTACATACACACACATGAACACACACATATGAAGACACAAGCAAAACATATACATACACAACCTGTTACAAAATCAAAATACAAAGTAAAAATATATTCATATAAAATTAAAATAAAATAAAATTATAAAAACACACAATCAAATCATTCATTCAATATTCGAACTAATTCAGCACATGAATTACACAATTACAATTATTTGATTAATCAAAAATAAAAACATTCACCTATTTTAATTGATCGACATGCAAAATATTTCTTAATAACAAGTATAAACTTACAAATGATCGAATTAATGCAAAGGTAAATTTAGGTTAAACAGAAGCGAAAATAATTGATTTCTTCGAACGAATTGATACCTTTTTTCTTGGAGAGAACAAAGCTGGTTGAACAAGAAGTGGAAAAAAGAAGAAATCCTAAGTTATTAGAGAAAACGAAGCTATTTGACAGAAGTGGAAAGAAGAAAGAGAAGATCATAACTTATTGAAAAAGATGTCAATCGCTGATTAGGTTAATGATAAAAAAATGAATGAAATGACTGAAAAATGTATTTATATGGACCTAATCGTTTAAAATTTGTTTGATTCGGTTAAAAAGTTCAAAATATCCAGTCAAGGGACTAAACTGTAAAAAACTAAAAAATAATTATTTTATCAATTTTCTTTATAGATATAAGCAACAACAAGCAACAACTATTATTTTATCTAACATGATGATGATATGAAGGAGCCACCAATATAATAACATAAATAAGAACACCGCTTATACATGCTTTAAGTAATTAAATAATTATTTATATATACCCATTTATATATATAGCCATGGATGTGAAAAATTTACCAATCAAATCATGTAGCTCTTGTTGAACTAGATCGATTGAGTTCTTGACTAACAAGCTCCACACAGAGGTTTGTGAGATTACTGACAATCAGAATGTACTTTGAAATTCTGGAAGAAAATTGTAGAAGATGAATACAAAACAAATGCTTCGAGATTGATCTCAATGGTTTGATTTGCTAGATTTACGTAGGAGCTAACTCGTGCGGATAACATGTTGTAAAATAAAGGGGATACAGAAAAAATTTGGAGGGAGAGAGTTTATTCATTTAATTGATATATGAATACTCAAGGGGGATGACCTCTATTTATAGTACAAAATAAAGCATCATAATAAATTCTTTAATAATTATAGAATATCAGTAAACATCCATTAATTAGATATTTTATTATACATATTTTAATATATATATTTTATAGCCGTAAAATTTCTTTTACATTGAATTCTTTCTTGTATTTCCAGGGATAGATATTAAATCCTACGTGTAATTTACATTAGTTTTGATGGAAATTTAGTATTTTACAAATTTTGCTAGGAAGTGGCCCTCATTAATTGGACAAATTAGGCTGGTGCTCCAAATTTCATATTATTAGACTTGAAATCTCAATTCCTGTATAATATCATGTCATAATTGGTCACTTCCGTATATAGACCAACTATGATAAAAAACAAAACAGAACTTTCTTTTCATTTCTTTGACTTGTTCAAAAGTAAATAAATACTGAAGTGACAGAAGATAAAACAAGTCTAATTACTGAAGTGTTAGGCTTCCTTTTTGGGACTGTCTCAGTTGTTAAGCCTCAATTTTGATTCCTTCTTTCATTCTCTTTATAAAATCATCAAATTTCTGGTTCAATTCTTCTGCACTTAACAGCACTATTCCATCTTCCTGCTCTTGTTCGATATCAGGTATTTGATTTTCTTTTTCAACTTCATATTCTCTTTTGACTCCTTTGCCAACTTCCTCAATAGTTTCTGATAATTTGGGCACTGATGGATGGAACTCACCACTCTTTTGGGCATGATTGTGGTTACTATCATTACCCACTGCAGGGTTGGCAATCAAACCGGAGTTTTTGATGATAAAGACTAGAATTCCATTGCAGATTAGGAATACGTAGTTTCTGTCACTGGAGAAACTAAAGAGTTTTATTGAAAAAGTGGGGAAAACAACAGGAAATGGTGAGGAATTGGAATATAGGAATGAAAATATGGAAACTAAGAGTATAACTGGAATGACCTTCTTTGAAAAGTAGAATTGCCTAGACTGACTCGCAGTTGTTGGGATGATATTTTGCTTCATTTGATCCATAAGGTATCAAGAAAAATAAATAAATTCTTTCTTTACTCTTGGGGGTTGTGATATGGAAGTGGAAGGTCCTAGATGAAAGGGTGATAGGCGGGGGATATGAGATTCTTTTGTGACACGATGGGTACTTATTCAGGATGAGTGAGCTGCTTTTGACTAAACTGCCCTCTTGTATCTACAAGGGTATATGACGTGGATTGTGGTGTAGTTTAGGGAGAAGACCCAAGTCAAGTCAAAAAACATTTTTTAATGACTAATTATGTGAAGGACAAAAGGTGGAATCTAAAGTGAACTTTCTCGGCGTGAACAGCAGTTGAAGATTAAAAATTTAGCTTGGCTCATTTGATGGCGAATACCATTGTGTTGTATGTGGATGATGACTCGTACCTTTTTTTTTTTATGGGTATATTCTATATAACAAGGACGAGATCTTGTGGGCATCAGAATTACGATGGCACTTCTAGGTAGGGGTGGTAATTCGGACCAATGGATCGTGTGTGGATCTGTCCGCTACGACACGACACGACTCGATTTTATTCAGTTCGAACACGACACGATACGACGTTGTGTTTATTTTTACCAACACGAACACGACCCGTTAATAACACGATCTGTCACGAATAGCACGATAAAAAAAAATTGTGTCAATTTTACACGATTGACATGGTCCGACATGATAACTCGTCAATTTAACAACACGATAACCCGTCAATTTACTATGTCCATTTGACTCTAAATTGGGTTGAAATTGGATCGTGTGAATTGGGCGCCAACGGGTCATTGTCAGGCCAATTTCGTGTCAATTTCTTGTCACGAACACGACACGACACGACACGCTAACGGGCTTAAAAAACCACGCCCGAACACGACCCGAACACGAAAAGCTATTTTAATTTCGTGTTAATTTCGTGTTGGATCGTGTCGTGTTGTCGTGTTCGGGTCCGAATTGCCACCCTTACTTCCAGGGCATATACTCGGCACGAGTTTACAAACTTTTTAGGCACCAAGTTGATGTAGGGTTTAAGTTACGAAAGAGTCGCACGTATTTATCACTTAAAACCGTTCAAACTGATAAATGATAGGTCTGAACTTCTAGGGATAGCTGTTAAGAGAGCTTATGACTCTCCTTAACTCCTCTATAATTAAAAACTCACCCCTCATTATGAGGAGCATGTGATATTATATCTTCGAGCAGGTCTACAACTCTGCTGACCAGTTCTCTGAGTTAATAAAAGAACAAATCGCAAATCTCGTGGACGTAGGCACGTTGCCGAACTATGTATATCTTTCGTTGCGTGTTTTTGATCTTCTTGTTTCAATACTTCTCTTAATTTAGCTTGTGTGCATTAATTATATACATTGTGAAAATTACCACCTACAATTGACCCCGTTTGTGGGAAATGATCTGAGTTCTTTGCCACTAGCTAAATTCTTTGGATGTCTTACTCACCAACTAACCTCTCATTCTCAGAGGGTTAGATCCGAGATTAGTGAGTATTACCAATCATTTGATGCTCGTTATCGTCCCCAAAAAGATATAACGATGAATTCTAATGAGCTTGAATGATCCAACTAGATCTCAATGCCCTTCGAGATGAAAGGGTACCAACAGGCTCCAAGAGGAGCAGAACGCTGCACTCTAGCGGCGCCTAGAGAAGCTAAAAAAGGAAGTCCACAAAGAGAAGCGAAAGTGAACCTATCGTTCACGAAATCCTAGCCCTCAAACGAGCAGAGCTCGCAGACGAGGAAGAGTACTCAATGACAGAAGGAATGTTCTCCTCGCCAAGTTTAAAAGGAGACCAACCCCGATGGTCGGCAATGGGACATAGACCGTTGTGACTTAATCATAAGGGAGGTAGAGAGACACCCAACCAATGAAGGGGCTCACACTACCAAGAAGATCGCCAAAAGAGCACTCGTCTGTTAGATGAAATCAACTTTTAGACGATCTGTAGAAGAGTTTGAGCCTCCCAAGAAGTTTACTCCCCAATATTCAAGATCTATAATGGGAAGACTGATCCCGCCGATCACGTCAGGAAGTATCGCCAAGTGATGATGCTGCGGAACGTTAATGAAGGATTAATGTGGAGAATATTCCCCTCCAGTCTTTGAGACACGACGGGGAAGTGGTTTAAAAATCTGCCACACCAATCAATAGCCTCATTCGAACAACTGGCCGAGTTCTTCACAACCAGATTCATAACCGGCATGCCCCAAAAAATAATCTGTGAGTATTCTAGGAGGTACTGGGAGGTGTGCAATGAGGTCGAGAACTGCACCGATCAAGACACGATGGGATCCTTCAAAATTGATATATCGAGAAGTTCTATGCTTTAACAATCCCTCACAAAATGAGGGGCCATCACAATCGACGACCTCATGGAAAGGATTGAAAAATACTCTAAGGTAAAAGATATGATGACAAGAGTTAGTCAGGACAGAAAGTGACAAAAACTGTCCAAAAACGTGGATAAGGAGGGGCAAATAAGAAAGTAGGGGGAAGGCAAAATGGGAATGTTAAAGGAGTCGAGAAGAAGGATTCCGAAAAGTCATTAAAGGCAGTTAACATGGTGTTGTCTGAACCGATCTACAAGATCTTTTATAATATCAAAGGTCGATAATATTTCAAATGGCCCAAGAAGATTTCAATGATCCAAAGAAGAGGAACCAGTCACTGAAATGTGCATACCATAAAGATCATGGTCACAAGACCAAAATCTGCAAAGAACTCAAGTCCCACCTCGAGGAACTGGTTCAGGCTGGGAACCTAAACAACTTCTTAGAGAAGATGGAATGCGCAATGCAGCCTGTGTGCGACTATTGACAAACAACGTCTTGGACGATGATATCGAACACAAATTTGCGATAATCTATAGAGGCCCAAGACCGAATAACGTCTTGGACGAATACTTGGGTCATGAATTCACGGTGATTCATGGTGAATCAAACCCAAACTAAATCAAGAGAAATGCCCTCAGGATGGAAGTTAAGAAGCTCACAATAATCATGGAAGCCTTTCAGATATACCCAGCCAAGCCCATTGTGGGAAAATGCTAGAGAACTGAAGAATATTGATTATACGAAGTACATCATTTTCACTGACGATGATTTAGTTAGAGTAAGGACTCCCAATCACGACGCTCTTATCACCACTCTCAGAGTTTCTAACTAAGACATGGATAAACAGTTGGTGGATCAGTGGATCTCCTCGAAAGTCATGTACCTCAAGATGTTTAATTAGTTAAACCTGAGAAGACCTACAGGAAGCCACTGTCCCTTTGGTCAGATTTACGAGAAGAATAACCTTACCCCTGGGAGAGATAGTTCTCCCCATCTGGGCATGAAGGATTTTTAAGATTATTGAGTCCCTCATGGTGGATATAGACTCCATGTATAATGCTATCCTCGACAGAGGGTGGTTGCATGCCATGATGGCTGTAACATCTACCTACCACCGGAAGATAAAATGCATTACTAATAAGGGAATCATGAAGATACGGGGAAACCAAGCCTTGGACAGAAAATGCTTCACAACTGCTATTCCGACCTAAGCAGGAGAAGAAGAAGGAAAAAGTCGTAGAGCCAGAAGAAGGCTCCATACCCTCAAAATAATATCAAAATTATGGGCAACCTAGTATTGAGTAAACCATAGTTTTCCCTGCCAATTGTGTTGTGGAACCCATTTAAGAGATAGCATTTGATGGAAATCAACTTGAAAATAAGTTCTTGATCGACAGTTCACTTAAAGAAGAAGAGAAGAAAAAGTTGTTTATTTTCCTCAAAGGCAACCAAGAGCTATTTTCTCGGAGACCATATGACATGCCATGAATAGTCACAGAAGTGATGCGTCATAATCTTTATGTGGGTCCACAACATCCACGAGTGACCCAAAAGGCACGAGGATTATAGAGAAGATCAAGGATTTGAGGAGGAAGCAGGGGAACTTTTGGAGGCACAATCCATAAAGAAAGTTCATTTACCCAAGTGTCTATCAGACCTAGTAGTCGTGAAGATATACAATGGAAAGTAAAGAGTTGGCATATATTTCATTGACCTGAACTATTCATACCCAAAGGATAGTATTTCTTTGCCCAAGATAGATAAGTTGGTTGATGCCACCGCTAACCATGAACGAATGAGCTTCCTCAATGCCTACTCAGGGTACCATCAAATGCCATTGTTTGCCCTCGAACAGGAAAATACTTCTTTCACCACTACGCTGGGGGTATATTGTTACAAGGTGATGCCATTTGGATTTAAGAAAGCTGGGGCGACATACCAGAAGCTTATAACAAAGATGTTCAGGGAGAAATTGGAAGACACGATGAAGGTGTATATAAATGGCATACTTGTGGAAAGCAGGAGGAAGGGGGATCACCTTGCAGACCTAGCAAAAACTTTGAAATCCTTCGTTATTACATGATTAAACTAAACGCGATGAAGTGATCCTTTGGGGTAAAATTTGGAAAGTTCCTTGGATGCTTAGTCAGTCAAAGAGGTATCGAGATAAACCCCGACCAGATTGAAGCCATCAGGAAGGTGCAACCCCCAAGACTGTGCGCGAGTACAAAAATTGATTGGTATGCTAGTCGCCCTCAACCATTTCATATCTAGATCCTCAAAAAGTGTTGATCTTTCCTTTAAGAACTTAAGAAAGTAAAAAAGGAAGTACAGAATGACGAATGCACCAGGGCACTTAAAGAAATACACAATTATTTGAGAAAACCACCATTATTGACTAGTCCAGATGATGGAGGACCTTTGTACTTGTATCTGGTAGTGTCCAATGGCGCTGTAAGCTAAACCTTGGTATGTGAGAAGAATGATCTAATTTATTATGCCAGCAAAACATTGCTTGATGCTGAAAAATGTACCTTTCATTAGAAAAGCTTGCATACGTGCTGGTGATAACCTTCAAAAAGTTAAAACATTACTTTGAGGCGCACATTATTATTGTTCTAACCTCCTTCCCTCTGAAAGTAATGAATAGAAAGGCTAACTTATTCGAATGAATGCCTAAGTGGTTGGTGGAACTTGAAAGGTTTGATATCTAGTTTCAGCCTAGAACCTCGGTCAAAGGGCATGCCATATATAACTTCATCTCTGAATTTTGTAGTGACCAAGAACCGATAGAAACTGGTAGCGAATGTAAAGAATCTGTCCTACAGCCGATTGGAGTGGGTGATAGATATGTAATGTATGTTGATTAGGACTCAAATTCTAAGGGGGAGGAGTGGGGATAGTACTATCCTCGAAGAAAATATTTCTCGAACAGGTAATTTGCTTGGTATTTGAAGCCTCCAATAATAAAAATGAGTACGAAACTTTGCTTGAGGGATTACAAAAAGCACTCTCCCTGGGAGCCTGTCAAATTGACATCTTCTGCGATTCAAACCTGATATCAAATTAGATATTAGGAGACTGTTGTGCTAGGGATAAGTTCATGTTCTTATACCTTCAAAAAGCCTAGCACATGGTTGAACAATTCAAGCATGTACAAGTGCAACAATCCCTAAGAGAAAATAATAGTCATGTAGACGCATTGACCAAACTCGCTTCAGCCATTATGGGGGATATAAAATGGATAATTGAAGTGGAATAGCTCAACTAAGCTAGTATAAACAAATGATTTTTTTTAAACAAGTTATTTTCATCATTAAGACTCATAGCTGTATGGATCCGATCATGCACTTCCTAAAGGAAGATGATCTTCCAGTTGATAAAAAGGAAGCACATAAAATATGTGTAAAATCTTCTCATTTCCACATAGCGACAAATTGAGAGATTAATCAGCTCTCTTTTTTAATACCTTGTCTCCAATATGTGCAACCAGACGATGTCGTGCAGACCCTCTATGAGCTTCGTAAGGGGATATGTGGGAGCCATGCAGGGGGTATGTCACTAGCATTTAGGGAAATGAAAGAGGGATATTGGTGGCCACATATAAAAAATGACGCAGTTGCCTCCGTTCAAAAATGAAAAACTGTAAGCTCTTGTTTCCATTGGTACACCAACCGGCTAACGACCTCAAGTCCCTTACAAGTCCTTGGTTGTTTGCCTATTGAGGGCTTGACATTTTCGGCCCATTGCCCCTCGTGTCTGGCATTAGGAAGTATCTGTTGGTCGATACAGGCTACTTCTCTAAATGGGTTAAAAGGAAAACCTTGGCAAACATTCGATATGTCGATATGATCAAGTTAGTATGGAATAACATCATAATACAATTTGGCATCCCTCGGATTATCGTTATAGATAACAAAGCGCAGTTCGAGAGAATACTCTTTCAAAGCTTTTGTGATGAGTAAATTATTAGACACTACTACAGCTTAGTAGCCTACCCCCAAAGAGATGGGCAGACAGGAGCTTCTAATAAGATAGTCCTTGACGGGATTAAAAAGCAATTGGAAAAAGTAAAGGGCGCTTGGTTTGACCAACTGATCCACATTCTCTGGGCTTTCCAAACAATACCCAAGTGATCAATTTTAGAAACACTTTTTTTAGCTTATAAAATGTAGGTGTTCATCCCACTAGAACCAGGTCTGCCAACCATGAAGTCAACTTTAGTCGATTAAGATCTTAATAACGATGCAATCAGAAGAGAGATTGACTTAGCCGATGAAAGAAAAGAATCGGCTCTTGTTAAACTTGCATCCTACTAGACCCAGTTGGCCAAGAAATAAAACAAGGATGTCAAAGTGAGAGGCTTCAAGGTCGGGGACTATGTACATTAAAGGATCTTGGGAAGGGCCAAAAATCCCTCATACAGGAAACTTGGGCCCAACTGGGAAGGCCCATTCAATCTCATTCGAGATGACTTAATGGGAGACTACCACTTAGAAACAATAGGGGGAAAAGAGATTCCCCGAGCTTGGAATGCAACCAATTTAAAGAAGTTTTACTTCTTAAATTTTTAGTTTATGGCTGAGATTATTTCGTTTGTTTCTATTTTAAAATTTCTTTAAGAAGTTCTTTCAAACTTCTCACACTTATCTCTTTGCTTTGTTCCAAGTGGCAAGCAAATAAGTATTTAAAAAAGAAGATCAATTAGTTAAACGAGTTCTCTTTAAGATACTATTTATAACTATGATGATTATCTTCTGTCAAATGTCTTCTTTTAAGACCAACTAGTTAAGCGACCATAAACCAACTCTGAATAAAGTTATGCATACCAGACTAAATATTCGATCAACATAAAGGGTTTGGGTGAATAAAAAATATGAACAATGGCTTATAATCGATGAAAGGACTACTGGGAAACCCTAGGCACCTATGACCAATTGGGTTACAAAAATCCTTACTGGGGAACGACCCCACAACAAGTGCATTTATGATTTTCTAGTTTTAAGACTAAGGTTTGATGTGTTGACATCACCTAAAAGGTAAGACCAGAAGACCAAACATCAAAGAGGAAAGCAAAATGCAAAACATTCCATTAACATTGAAAATTATTACAAAAGAATTAAAAAAGGATAAATAATTTACAACAAAATGATAAATATTGCTAGATCAATTGCACGACCGAGATGGCTCATTCATAGAAATCCCAACTCCAGTAGGTGAAATATCTAATGCATAGTAAGTAACGGTTGCAGACATATCTCTGATCCTTGATGGCCCCCCCAAGACTCACCTATCGACCACGTGTTGAGGTCGGTAGAGTTCATGGTCTCCATTAAGGCCATAGTCTTGGAGGTACTTCCTTATCAGGCTAACTTGAATAGCATCCATTGGAATCTAGAGAACTTCAAGCTTATGAGGAGGGTCTTGCTGATCAAGGTAACCTTGGTCGTACAAATACACAAGTCAAAAACCTGTGGGACCTTTTCAACTATGAGTGCAGTAAGCTAACCATTTTTATGGATAGAATTTTGAGCATCATTCAAGGCATAATCCATATCGAGAAGGGCCTCATCGTAACGATCCATCCATACCCGAAGAGGTTGTTTATGAAACTGGAATGTGAGACAGTCAATCTTTCCGACTAAACTTTTTATAGTTGACACCTTATTGAATAAAGTCTTCTTGGTTTTCCTTAGCTCTTCTGCTAGACGAATCTCCTTCTGACTTTGGGAGGAGGATTGAACCTTGACAGCTGCAACTTTGTTATTAAAAGCCTTTTGAGTTTTCTCTAATTCCTTTCTCTTCTGGGCATTCTTTTCCTTTTAAAAAAAGTAAGCACCCTCTTTATACTGGTCATTGGATTTGGGTTTATTAAGTCTTTGAAGTTCAACCCTCAGATCGTTGTTCTTCTTCTCAAGAATGGTAGTGACCTCCCTAAAGCCCACCAGATCGGCATGCATAATGAAATTCCTCATAGAATAAGAAGACTCAATGGAGGCTATCCTCTTATTAAGTCCACTCTCTTTATTCAGGTAGGTAAACTTTTGTTCAAAGTCGGCAAGCTTCTGTTCAAAGTTGGCCTCTAGATTGGCTAATAAATCCTTATAACTTCTTTGATCAGTGAAAACCATGTCATGGAAAGTGTCATTGTATGCAGTCAACCTATAGAAGAGGTGAAGAAGATCTAAATATGCCTCTTTTGCTTAAAAAGACACGTCAATACATGAGTGTTGGTCAATATCATCATCCTCATCATTTTCATCATAACCAATAATGAATAGTCTTTCACGTATTTCTAGAATATCATTTTGAGTAGCGACCAACGATATAAGTCTTATGTTAGACTGCATAAAGAAATGACTGAACATATGAGCTTGTCAAACAAAAAATCTTGCGAAAATCAGGAAAAATGACAAAGATTTAATCAAATCATGGATTTCATTGAAAATGATTGAAAATAGGGTATGCCCTTACATTATTCGGTAAAACAAAAAATACAATATTCCTTAATTAAAGACCTAAGGGAATGTATGGTCGACCTTATCCTTCTCGACCATTTTCTTAACAACCATAACCTCACTTTGATTGATGCCTACTTGTACCAGATCGACAACCCAATCCCCATTCTAATTAGAAATCTTCCCCTTCTCTCAAACTATCACGTTGTCGTCATCTTGAACCTCTTCCTAAAATTGAGGAGGAGAACTCGGATGGTGTCAGCGGAAGAGGTCTGAGCCCTTATTTGTGCCAACCTTAACAAGATAGTCATCCTATTCGTTCTTAATTTATACATTTTTAAGGTATGTGATTTGTATCTCGGCATTGGCAAAGGATTTATCCCAACCGTGAGTAAAGGCATCATCCTTGGTCTTCGTCACACCAGTCAAGGCCTCCTCAATTTTGGAATTAGCTTCAATTGCTTGTCTTTTGGAGAAGTCGACCTCAACCTCATCATCTTGGGCATCCTTTTTTTCCTATTCAATAGTAGTCACTAGCATATCTCGGCCACCAGGCTCTTAATTTTCTCACCGAGCTTTTGCTTCTTGATTGCCTGGGTAGTGTTCAACAACCGAGCCACCACCAAGGATTTTTATAACTTTTCAAAGGCAACTTCCACATCAACAGAGGATGCCTTTATTCGTTCATTTCTCTCAAATAATTGATCATAACCAACTAAGATCTGTAAAACAAAGGGTAGACAAACGTGAGAAAAATGTAATTAAAAGACAAAAACAAGGGAAATATGAAAATCCGATCAACTTATAAGGGAGAGATTGTGATTTGCAAGCTCCAATAACCTAGAGTGGGTCAAGGAAAATGCAACTTCTCTATCCGTAAAAAACCCCCCAGAACGAATCAAGTCTCGAGCTAGGTCGGGGCAAGAAACAATAGACTCGATGATACCCTTGCCTTTATCAACATTCTTTTTTCCCCACAACGTCCAATTAGGGAGGAGGGAAATAATCCTTCTTTAGTCTTTTCAAAGAGGATTATTTTCCCCGGGGATGGAATCCTCAATGCTCATGGGGTTAGTGGAACCCTCAACTTCATTTTTCTTGCTTTCCAGTCAAGAAAGGTCTTTCTCTTTACCCGGCGGACGAGCAAGGGGAAGGGATCTGGTGCCAACATTAGAGACGATAAAATTAATAATCTTCCTTTTGGATATAGATCTGGTGGTAACAATAGATGGAGTCGATGAGACATCAAGAGGTTCAAAGGAAGACGACGTGCTTTATTCAGTTGACTTGTCCCTTCCTGAGTCTTGGGAAGTGGAAACCTCTAGGTCGTCCAAAGTAATAGGGATGATCGGCCTTGTTTTTATTGGCCCTGCAATAAAAGAAGTAGTAGAAATCTTGTAGATAAGCAGAAATATCGCCGACCTTAGATGATCAATAGTTCTAACTCTCTATTAGATTTACCAAATTATTGAAAGATCAACGAAGTCAACGTCACTTTCGTGAGGAATCTTATTCTTGCTTTTTATTGCAATGAAAATAGAGAAAAGAATAAAATATTAACCTCAACCAAGAGAAGATCATGAAGCTAAAAAAATGGATATCTAACCTATTCCTTGACCTCCTTGAGACATATCGACACTTCATATGCCACACCCTTAGGAAGTGGAGAATATTGCCAATTATTCACAATTAGCCCATAATACGAATAATCCTTAATGAAATCAGGGACCAGGGCTTGATTAGCCACCCTAACCTTCATTTAATTAATGTTCTCAGTGGTTGTCACCCATCAGTAATGATACATAATCTCATTAATGCCAAGATGGGTCCCATATAACTTATTAATACGATTCACCCCATTGACGATCCTTCGTATATTTGGGGCAACTTAGGCTGGAACCACATCAAAGTGTTGGCAGAACTCCAAAAATAAACGATTTGGTGGAAAATTAACCCCACACTCAATAAAAAAGATTGAAGGCAACCAATGGCTCTCAGAAAAGGTGAAAAGGTCATAAGTACCCTTGACTAACCCTACAGATACCAAATGGGGGAATTAATGGTCAAGTTTGAATCTTTCCACGGGGATTTCGTCAATAACTTACACCATGGAAAATATAATAACTCAATAAAAGAATAAAAAAAAAAGAGAAAATGAAAAAGTGTAGGAAAATGATTGAAATGAAGAAAGATTTTTGAACGTTCTTA
Organism: Sambucus nigra; assembly: GCA_949130495.1. Lineage (NCBI taxonomy): Eukaryota > Viridiplantae > Streptophyta > Magnoliopsida > Dipsacales > Adoxaceae > Sambucus > Sambucus nigra. The sequence continues at coordinate 162,198,692 of OX422213.1, read as the reverse complement.
CAAACTAATGATTACACGCGTGCGTGACATTTAACCGCCAAGAAGAAGGCTCTATTTACCACTGTGCCCCCTGGGGCAATCAGATGGCAAATAATCTTTCAATTTTAAGGATATTTATAAAACTGTCCTTCGACTAACCGACAAATACTCCTGAGGAAGAAATATTGCTATTCCCTTAAGGGTGAAGACTTATTAGAATTAACAGCCGACTTAGACATAATAAAGCCCATCGTCCTCAAAATGACCCTCAGCTTTAGGGAAAATTATAGGGACCAGAATTACGATAGAACGTGCCTGACACGTTCTTAACACGAGCCTTTGAGCTTCTTACACACGAAGTTGATGAACAGTCCAAGTCATAAAGACTCCCAAATCTATCACTTGGAACCATTCAAACTGATAAGGGATAAGTCCTAACTTCTAGGGATAACTATTAGCGGAGCTTAGGACTCTCCTAAGACCCCATATAAATATAAACCGACCCCTCATTAAGAGGGTCATGTGATATTGTATCATTGAGTAATACTAAAACTCTGTCGACTAGTTCTTTGAGTTAATAAAACAGCAAATTCCAAATCCCGGGCATATAGGCACATTATCGAATCAAGTATATCTTTGATTGTGTGTTTTTGATCTTCTTCCTTCAATACTTGTCTTAATTTAGCCCGTATGCATGTAATACAAACACTATGGGAATGTATGCCCCTTTTTAATCAAAATCTTTGCTTGTGCGGAATTAAGTTAAGGATGAATGCAAATCAACTTTCTCTTTTTGAAAACTCTTTTTCAATTTTATCAAACCAAGTTGTGACACAAATTAACTTAACCAAATTTTATCTTGATCAATCCTAAACATGTATCTAGTGATTAAAGCAAGTAAAGTTAAGTAAAGATACTTACAATGCCAGATGTATGAGGAAAAACCCTAAACGAAAAAAAACTCAAACGACCCAAGCCCACTATGAACAATGGTTTTACAAAGACAAATTATCCTTACTCAACGACTCGGTCCCCACGGGTCTTGATGTAACTTCTGATCTTCTACTGTTCTTTAATAGTGCCCACGCAAAAGTTTTGTCTTCCACGATGCTCGTCCACAACACTCGACTCCACGAATGTCTCGGTGTCCATTGGTACAGCTTAATACCTCTACAATGTTGAACACGATGTCTGTCGCTTCTCCACCGCAAAACCAAAAATCACAAGTTGTCCAAAGATGAATAAACCAAACTTGGTGCAACAAAGATCAAATAAATATAACGTAATGAAAAGCTCAGATCTTTGTAAATTCTAAGGATGTGTTTAAGCCTTTAAAACTATAGAAAACGTGTGCAAACAGGTTTCTGGATCGTAAACTATTTTTTTGAAATGTACACACTTCGAGGAAATAGAACACACCTATTTATAATAATTTTAAGGCAGTGGAAGAGTCTCGTTGACAGCAACTGTCGTTCGAACAACAGTGCTTGTCGTTTGAACGACATCGCTCAAATTTATAGTTTTGATGCATTCAACTTTGAAAACAGAGTTTTACTTGAAACCAACTCTTATACAACTCTTATCCATCCTCATCTGATTAAAACGAAGTGTAAACAATTAAAACACTTTTAAAACATTTGAAAAACATTTTCTTTTAAAAATAACATCCTTATTTTTTAAAAATAAAATTTTGAGTTTCATTAACATTATGCATTCATACCTGAGTGATCTCAGAATGCAATTAAACCTTGAAGATGACAAATTCACCAATTAAACTTCGGCATGATTCATTCCTTGTTGCTTTTCCGCAACGTCTTCAATTAATCTTTTACGGATCATAGTCTCATAGTCATCAGACAATAAAAATCTACCTATGACTCAAACGGGTTTTGTTCCAAGAATAAGTCAAAACTACATGAAGACTCAATTGAAAATTTGGTCCTTACAAATCTCCCCCTTTGCCTGTTCCGAGACAAAACCAACAGTGAAAAGTCTAAGCTGGGCCGTCAAGCCATATGACGCCTAAATCCCATCCAATAAACCCTAAAATGAAAAATACATCATGAGTACAGGATAATATTCTTCAATAATGGACCGACAAGCATGAAACTGTCTCTGAATGTTTGAATGTGATGTAGACTTGAAATCTCAAAAATCTTTAAGCATACTTACACATATGAAACAGACAAATACCAAGTGAAGTACGAAGGAACAAATGATATAAATCTATATGAAAACTCAAATCCGAAATCAGAGTCATTTGTTATATGAGTAATCATGATACCAATATGTAAACAAACTCAACTCAAACAAAAACTCCCCCTACGTCACAGACATATCTTCCCCTTTTTGTCTCGAATAAATAATCCGCTGAAAAGAAAATCTAGCAAGATATATCAATATAATTACATCAGAATGAAGAAACAATCAGCTAAAAATGATCAAGCACTGTCAAATCAGTAGGTAGCAAATAATGAATCACACAAAGAATATATCAATCTAAGTAGGTGTGATTAAACGTACCAATGGTGTAAAATATGTAATCTATCAAAGTAGTACCAAAATATGAATCAATATGCAGCAGGGTGCTGAAATAGACATCAACCAGAAAAAGTCAAACTGGTCAAACAAGATGTCGTTCGAACGAGCCAAGGATGTCGTTTGAACGAGAAGCGACATCGCTCGAATGAAACTGTATGTCGTTAGAACGACATAATCAAACTTTCATAGTCTCCCCAGAAAATTAAACAGTGTTGCTCAGTGAAAAAAATATGTGAAAATTCTAACTGGAAGGGGCTCAAAACTGCGAAACAGTAGCAAAACTAAGAAAACTCAAAAACAAACAAATATGAGTAACATGCTAACATAATACCGATGTGATCAAACATGAAACATGGAATGTATAGGCATGAATTACAACAAATGAATCACAATTCCAACACATTGAAATGATCAAGAAGCTCTAATGAATAGCAATTTATCATCAGACTTTATTATAGCCATATGTAATAATTAAAGAATGAGCTTAATGAACTAAACAAACATCATGCACATGAATCCGAAATTTCGATAATTATACAAACAATAGAGTCATGACACGAATTTTCAACCATATGATTCTTTGTGCAAACCCGTTTAAATTTTTAATCCATCCAAACACCCTCAAATATATAACATAATTTTTCTTTTGAATGAACTAAACTAATTTGGCCCATTTTTGACACATGAGTCTTTTTACCGCCTTATGAATTTTTTCGGGCTCTTTTAACCGGTGGCTTTCACGAGGAGTCAATTTCAAACCCTCACATCCCTTTTCCGTAGACTTATCATTTTTTTGAATTTAATCCTCGCGATAAACGGTTATTGCATGCACAACTCTCATTAAGTCTACTTATGCATATATGACAAAATTGAGGTAAGAACGTCTCACCAAACTCAAATATGTAAGAGTAGTCAAACATCCATATAAACTCGTGCATGTGTGCAAAGATGACATATATAAAAAGTCGAATCAAAACACATATCAACTTCGAAACAACCCCATAATGCAATGGTTAAGATCATTCTAAGCATTGATAATAATAACCAAATGTCCTAGACACATGGATAATGGAAGGAAAGAGAGTCCAAACACACCAATATGCCATATCAAACATGTTAACTCAAGACAAACACAAAAAAACCCGAAAATATTTTTGTTTTTTTCAAATTATTTTGACTTAAATAAAAATAAAATCTTTTCGTGTGTTTCTCAAAATTTTTCAAAACCGAAAATATTTTTGTATTTTTCAAATAAAATGCAATAAATGAAAAATATAATACAAAATAATAAATATGGTAACACACTTAACCTTTAGATTTAGCATGGGAAGAATCAAGTGCAACCAAATGAGAACCATGAAGTTTTATTCCTAAAGCTACCAAATCCGACTTCCTCACCCAAGTAGGTGTGTAACGATGCATGGAGGTGGGGGAAATCGGGGAAACTTTATTCCTAAACTTTCGAGGAGAATTTCTAAGGTTATAGCAAAACTTTCTAAGGTGACCTTTCCTACCACAAAACGTGCAAGTGTAGCGATGGTATGGAAAGTGACCTATATGTGGACCTTTTCTAACGTTCCTATGTGCCTCTCTCACACGTGTGGGGGGAATGGGAACAACACGATCATAAAAATCAATACCTCCCATATCTCTCATAATTTGGACGGTGCCTAGCATCCTATCTAACTTCTCACTTCTTGAATCTAAGTCAAACTTAACTCTAGACGAGTCTCTCAAACTCTCCTCTAACTCCTTAATCCTAGACTCGAGTAGACGGATAGACTCCTCAAACTCTGGCCCCTCATTTTTCAAAGCCTCTATCAAACCTCTAAGGGTGTCTCTTTCTTTCTCAACGTACTCTAGCTTCTCCCTAAGCTTCTTTTCCAGTGCCCTAAGAGCCTCAATCAACACATCGTTATTTTCTATGGCACGCTCTTTCAACTTAGCTTTCCATTTTGAATTAGACTTTTTCACCTTCACCGTTTGCTCAAACAACTCTCGAAATGCAACTTGCAACTCTCCTACGTCGATATCCTCATCCTCGCTCTCATCACCCTCACCCTCTCGGGAAGCACTCTTAACAGCCTCGGAAGTGTCATGCACATGAGTATCCTCGTGGGAAGATATATCATCGTTGCTCACATAACATGCTATAAACACAACAAAGCTAATCTCAATGGGGGAATCTTCTCCCTTTTTCGGTTCACTATCACTTAAGGTGGTTGATAATACGCAAATATTGCGTATTTCGTCCGCCGAACCTATGCATTTTAGCCCCCTCGGGTGCCTTAATCTCTATATTTAAGCCCATTAACCAGACAACCCCGGTTTATATTGTTAACATGCTATATGAGGTATAATTGGGCTTTTGTAGGTATTTAGGTACTAAGAATGGAGTTCGGACGCATTCCGCTCAAGTCCCACACGCATTCGCATGTTCAAGGGCAATCCGGTCAACTCACAGTTTGGTCACCTGGCCCGACATCTCATGAAATTTGTTTCCCTCCTCTCAAGCTTCGCGTGGCGGTAAATGGTGCACGATTCTGATCCCGAATGAAGAAGTTACGGCGATTCTAGCGGAGAGGAAAACATTTACACCAAAACAGGAGGAAAAGAGGTTCTGCCCTGATTGATCGATCGATCGATCCTTCAGTATTTTTCCACGATTTTAACAGTCAATCGATCGACCGAAGGGGTCGATCGATCGATCCCCTATTTCTGCAGATATTTTTGCCTTCCTTTCTTTCTTCTTTTCTTTTATTCCAACTTACTATATAAGCCAATTTTGTTGTAATATCAGGGATACATAGTTTTAAAAGACATTTTAGGTTAGGGTTTGAGTTTTTAGAGCTTGGCTTCATATCTCTTTGGGTTGACAACCATATGGGTTGTGTAGGTTGATCTTTCATCTTCCATCTCCATTTATATAATTGTTCTTGCCTATTTCTTGTTCTGTAGAATAATTTCCATGCGTTCTTAATTAGTTTAATTGCTTTATTTGTTGTTTTCCTAGTTTAATCACTTGTAATTCACTTTAATCATTATGTGCCCTTAGATAATTAGGGCCGGGATGTCTTTCCGCCATTAACGGGCCCCGAGCTCCGAAAATTAGGTTTTGTGCAAAATTGCGTTTAATTGAACCCGCGTGAATTAAAGTCGAATTATTATGCATTTAACTTTCTTTGTCATGCAATTTTAGTGTTTAAAGCGATAATTCGACGTGTGACCAATTTTCGGTTAAGTGTTTATTCTCGCAACTTTGGCTTAAATTCCTTATTGTGTGAAGTTTATGATTAATTGTTAATGCTCGGTTAAATTGCTCTAGCGCCGGAATTATGATTATTAGTTGTTTCGAGCCGTATGGTTGGATGATATCCCGATCCTCGCTTTTACTTTATTTAGACTTAACTTCTCTTTTCTTTTATTTACATTTATACATCACCCTTTTCACTTTTATTCCTGAATTAATAATCCAATTAGGATCTATCAAACACTCTCTGTGGATTCGATACCCGACTTACCGCTATACTTGTATCTCAAGTGTAGTCGTAACTTAGGTTTATTTGTATTGAGGCGGTGGAACTAAAACAACGATTAGCGCCTTTACACGCGCTACCTTTCACCCTCGATCAAAATGGAGCCGTTGCCGGGGAATGTTTTGATTTAGATTGTAATTGTCTTATTAGTTCGTAGTATTTTTTCTTTGTATTTGTATTCTTTCTTTTAACTTTTTTTGCAGGACTTCTACATTTGAGCGCCTAGAAACGTTTGAATTTTTCCCGTCGCACATTCCTTTGTGGAATTAGCCCTCTCGAGCCTTTGTTGGGGGTAAGCATGTCTTATTCTAACTTTTCTGGGAATCCTAATGATAACTCTCAAAATTCCAGTAAACCATTGACTTGTGGTCAATACTTACAATCCCAAAAAGTTGCAACATATAAAATGACATTGGGTGAGTATTACAAAAGTCAAAGTTTGGATTACATCAATTTTGGGCGTGATCATTTTGATTCTGGGTCGCAAGATCCTTATGATAAGAATTTTGAAACCAATTGTACTCATTTTCAAAACTCTTATATTAATGATTTTGAGTGTAGTCCTGAGAACAATTTCCAACCCTCTCAATTCCAAGAATCCACTCCTCGCCCTATGACTTTCGGTGAGGGATTGCGCATGCTTGAAAATGAGAGGATTGAAAACCGTTATCTCGAAGAAAATAGTTGTTGGGAACACGAGTTGGATTTACTATTTGAATCCAATGACGACTTTTCTTCCGAGACTGTCGAAGTCGAGGACTGTTTTGAACCAAATGAGGACTTCATTCCTACTTTGGAACAAATCATCCTTGACTTGACCCATGGTGTAGTAGAGAATGAAAACGAGGACGAAAATGACCTAGTATCCATTTGCAATGAATTCGTTTCTTAAACGATACTATTACTTCCGAAATTCAATTTTCAAGCGATGATAACTCATCGCCTGAGATTGAATTTCTTTCATCCCCGTCGTTATTCTATACTGTCACATCAATTCAAGTACCCAATGAATCGGTACCGAACTTTAAAACATTCAACCCTTTCACTGACGAGGAGTACTTACTCGAGTTGCTTTTCATGAAGGCATCTCTGCCCTCGTGTGCGCCGCCTCCCATTCCAACTTTTAAATACTTGGGAGATGATTCAATTTTTCTCGGCCCACACGTGTATTTGTCGCCCCTCCTATCCAAATCCCCGATCCTCCCTCCCAAAGTATCAATTGGGGATGGTTCACTTTTACCGCCTTACACATGCCTGTCGTCGTTTGAACGAAATTCCTATTTTCCGGGAGGCATGCATGTTCGGGAGGGTCCACTGTTGATCCATCAAAGTCAAATTGTGTTTTGGATGGACCCTAAAAAATTTCAACTCTTAGTATATAGCTAATTGGACATCCTAGGTGTAGGTTGTAAATACTAACTTCTTCATTTTTATTTTCTCTTAATTTAGTCTAGTGTAATTAGTTAATCTCTTTTTATATTTTTTGAGTTCTCGGTTCTAACTCTCTTTGTAGGTTTAATGCAACTTGAATTTTCAGATATTCGTCGTCCCGACATTCTTTTGTTTAGAAAAAATGAAAAAAAAATCACAAAACAATTTTTCTTTATTTTTCACACACTCATTCTCACGCATTAGCATTTGTTTTTCTTTTTCTTTTATTTTTTTTCATTTCTTTGTGAACATGCGTCTGTGTCGATCGTTGTACATATTTTTAATTATTTTTGGTTAGTATATGTGTAGGTATGTGCATACTTAGCCCAATTCGTTGTTTTTATTTTATTTTTATTTTTTTCTTTGTATTTTTATTTTCCTATACTTATATATACTATATATATATATTTTTTTTTTACATTTCCACCCCCTTATACCCCTAATTCCATTCCCCCCTCCATTTAAAAACTGAATGAAGTAGGAATTTTACTGCTTGATCGATCGATCGAAGCCCAAGGGTCGATCGATCGATCGACCAGTAAAAAGTCGAGGCAGGTTTGGTTTTTTCCCTTTCTCCTAATTTATTTCCCTCTCTTCTCTTCCAAATTTCGTGCCCTAAATCCCCCACCACAATTTCCTTCAAGTCTCAACCACTTTCTACACTTTAAAGGTATAATCCTTCCTTCTAACTTATGTATTTGTATATTTTGGTTGATTTTCCCCAAATTTTCCATGTTTTGGACATATGTTGAGGGTTTATGATTTTGTCCCTGTTTTGTGTTGTTCCAACTGATTTAACTTGTGATTCTTGATTGTGTTCATGAATGGGGCTCATTTATTGGTTCAAAATGGTATTTTTCACCCTTGTCGCACATTGTGCACGCCAAGTGTTCGCTGGAATGCCACAAACAATTTTCAATCCAATTTTTGGCGCACACTTGGGTGATTTTCACTCGTTGTCGCACGGCGACAACTTTTATCGCAATGTTGAATTTTTCCCTCGGTTTTGCGCACGTGCACCCACTATTTCAACTTGTACACTAACTAACCATTAATTGTTCTTACAATTTATTTTTGTATTTCTTAATTATTGTTTTGTAGGTTGAAATGGACGCTATCAAGAAATACAAGTTCACTCGGTGCATGCCCCACCAGGGCGTCGAGGGGTTTCGCTGTGAATAGGAGCGAGATTGGTACAAGGCCTATTTTCAGACATCCGAGCGACCGCTGGGTTATCATTTCTCCTGGACCCTTGATCACATACCATAGGAGGCGCGTGATATGTTGCGTCGACAGGGATGGGAGCCCTTTCTCACTACCAATGGGCGCATCAATGAAGAGCTTGTACGTATGTTTTATGCGACATTGATAGAGGTGAGGGGGCAGGGGCATACTACATCAGAGGCCATGGTCCGTGGGGTGCGGATACCTCTCCACCATTCTGATTTGGCAGCTTTTATGGATGTGCCAGACCCCGCGGATCCTATCAATTTCATGGATAGCGATCTTTTCGGGCATGCGACGTTGATAGAGGCCCTTGCGCCGAGAGAGGTTCTGAAGAAGGGTGCGTTTCGTTCGACAGCAATGGCAGACTTATCGAGAGTTCTCCACTACATCAATGTCCACTCATTTATGGTGACGAACAACCGATCAGAGGTTCATCACAAGCACGCAACATTGATCCACACTATGCTTCATGATTTGGGCGATATCAGTTTGCCCAAAATATTTTTGAAGGCGATGCTTGCGACAATAAATGAGACTGGCTGGAGATTTTCACTTCCTTTTCCTGCCCTCATCACGAGGATCTGCACTTCTCACTAGGGCTTCTCATAAAGGACAATATCTCGAAGATGTTGACTCATGCTTGGGGGGAGCTGGGGAATAAAAGACAGAGGGCAGATGCGACTGACAGGACAGAGGCGGCTGACATGGCAGCGGAGGAGGCCGAGATCAGAGGTATGGAGCAGGGTGAGGGTTCTCACGTGCCACACACAGATTATGATGCCCTCTTTAAGGCGTTTCAGGCCGTACAAGACCAAGACTGGGAAGAGACCCAACTCAGGTGGGCTATATGGGAGTCCCGCTTGGACAAGCAGTAGTTAGAGTTGCGACAACAGTAGGCTGAGCAGCGGCATGAGTGGGCCTTGCAGAGGCAGGCTAGAGCGCAATAGAGACATGAGTACCTGATGATGCAGGCTATGATGAAAGACCTATATTTACAGAGGCATGATCCGGACACAGCGCTACCTCCTCATTTTCAGGATCCTTCTGATCCTAGTGGTTCCGGCCACTAGGCTACTGTTGTACTGGGTCATTTTGGTATTTCTGGGCGGATATTATGTTGTATTTTTTATTTTTATTTTTCTTTCTTTCTTTTTATTAGTTGTAATGTATTAAGTTATTTTGTATTGAACTTATTGAATGAGAAATGAAAATGTAGTTTGTGGTTATTTATTAGATTTTGATGTGTATGACCTTCCATTTTATAAAATCAAAAAGTTCACCATCAATTTATCTAGTATTTGCACTTCGGCCCCTCTATATTGTTGTGACTTGTGACATAGCTTCTTTTAACTTAATACATCGGTATATATTCTTCCCATGATTTGTACTAACTTGTTTTGCAGATTCATTTGGACTTTTACTTATGGAGATCGCTCCAAATGTGGATAATATCATTCTTTTCCTATCTTTGTGTTGTGTTCTTTAATGGACGCATTGGGGACAATGCAACATTTAAGTTAGGGGGTGTAGGATATTCTATCCATTTCACTATTTAGTCCTTGAATTTGACTAAAATTTAGTTACAAAGCATGTTTTTGTTAAAAATTCAAAAATTTCAAAAATATTTTCTTTCTTTTTTCTCCTTTGTTGGGCATTTTGCCTTTGTTTCCGATGATAAATTTTAATAATTGCCCGATCCATTAGACAATTCAACAATGCATGTTCTCGATTTTAGAAGTTATTAGACTTTAGTCCTCAAATCATTAATATTATGAATAACTTCATGAATTAAACTTTAATCCTATAAGCACATGCATTTTTCTTGTTATATTGATTTGGTTTAAGATTTTTATAACTCGGTAATCTTTTGTTGCATTGTATATACTTACACCGAGTGAGATTAGAGACTTATCTTCATTTGTGAGTGTATACACTATTCTTTCCTATTTGAAAACGTTACAGTCGTTGGTAATCTCTTTATTCTTTCATTGACCGTTCATTAATTGATTTCATAAATGAAATGTATTACTTGAGCATGATTTTCATTTATTGTTTTGACTCTAGAATTGCATAAACTTTTTGAAATGATCATAGGCCATCTTTGTATATCACCCATATGACCTTGACCTCACCTTTTATATGTTCCCTAGTCAACCCACTTGAGCCTAAATACTAGTCTTTCGTTTTATTACCCAAAATCCCATAACTAACTCCAAATTGGAGTTATATACCATACATATTACCTTACATACCCTTGTTTGGATTGTTATTTGGGATTGAATGATATTGTTGTGTATTGTGGTTGCAATTTGAGCATGAAAAGAATGAGAAAAGAAGAAAGTGTAGTGAAAAAGAGAAGAAAAAGAGAAAGTTGAAAACAAAAGAAAACAAAAGAAAAAAATGAGAAAAGGAAGAAAAGAAAAAGAAAGAAAGTTGTATATATTGTTTGTATTGTTTCAATTATCCTTGTTACTCTCTCGATTGTTATATCTAATGCTCGTTTGGAAATCATTTGTTCAATTTTGAAATTGACCACTTTTTCCCATTATCCCGAGTTTCATCCCCAAACACTTTTGAATCCGTATATACATCCCTTTCATTTCGTACCCTAGCCTAGCCTACATTATAACCCTATTAAAGTCCTATGTGATCTTAAGTAGATGTAATTCAATGGCTTAAATAGTTTTGATAATGTGTGAAAATGCATTTCGCCTCTTTTATATGTGCGGTATCCTTTCACTGAGATTACAGTTTTTATTTCCTATATAGCGTTCTTCAATGGTGGCATATGCACGGCCTAGTTTCCCTTTACATTTACTCATTATGACCGCATGTCCCGTGTGTTACCTCCCTGTTTCAAGTGAATTCATTTGATGAGTGTAACGCCTGTGAGGATTGACTTTTATGCATGCTTTGATATTTAGTATCCGAGTTATTTAAGTTTTTGCCAAATCATAATTTGCGTGTGCTCATTCTCCTCCCACATTTTAAAGTTTCAATTCATTGAGGTGCATTCGATAATGTTAATAACTATGGATTTTCACATGAATTCGTTTGCTTTGCTAATAACATGTTGAAGTCTTGTTTGTATTGTTGAGTTTATCGCATGTGATTGGGCATATTTTGAGGAAACTTTATGATGTTTGCGGGTATTATCACTGAAAATCCTCACGAGACGACACTCGTCCACTAGGGTAACCTAGGGGTTTAACGGGTTATTGCATACGTTAAATGCAATAGTTCACCCGTGAAAGTGGCCTTATCTTTTTATTGCTTTCTTATCCTACTTTTATACTATCTTCCGCTTTTGGTTTACTTGTTGTTCTTGTTGCATCCTATTTCATTGCTAGGGACTAGCAATGTGTAAGTTAGGGGGTGTGATAATACGCAAATATTGCGTATTTCATCCGTCGAACCTACGCATTTTAGCCTCCTCGGGTGCCTTAATCTCAATATTTAAGACCGTTAACCAAAAAACCTCGGTTTATATTGTTAACATGCTATATGAGGTATAATTGGGCTTTTGTAGGTATTTAGGTACTAAGAATGGAGTTCAGACGCATTCCGCTCAAGTCCCGTATGCATTCGCACGTTTAAGGGCAATCCGGTTAATTCACAGTTTGGGCACCTGGCCCGACATCTCATAGAAATTATTTCCCTCCTCGCAATCTTCGCATAGCTGTGAACGGTGCGCGATTTCGATCCTGAATGAAGAAGTTACGGTGATTCTAGCGGAGAGGAAAGCATTTACACCAAAACAGGAGGAAAGGAGGTTCTGCCCTGCTTGATCGATCGATTGATCAAAAGTATCGATTGATCGATCCTTTAGTATTTTGACACGATTTCAACAGTCGATCGATCGACCAAAGGGGTCGGTCGATCGATCGATCCCCTGTTTCTGTGGATATTTTTTCCTTATTTTTTTTCTTCTCTTCTTTTATTCCAACTTACTATATAAGCCAATTTTGTTGTAATATCAGAGATACTTAGTTTTAGAAGACATTTTAGGTTAGGGTTTGGATTTTGAGATCTTGGTTTCATATCTCTTTGGGTTGACAACCATATGGGTTGTGTATGTTGATCTTTCATCTTTCATCTTCCATCTCCATTTATATAATTCTTCTTGCCTATTTCTTATTTTGTAGAATAATTTCCATGATTTCTTAATTAGTTTAATTTCTTTATTTCTTGCTTTCCTAGTTTAATTACTTGTAATTCATTTTAATCATTATATGCCCTTAGATAATTAGGGCCGGGATGTCGTTCCGCCATTAACGGACCCCGAGCTCCAAAAATTAGGTTTTGTGCAAAATTGCATTTAATTGAACCCGCGTGAATTAAAGTCGAATTATTATGCATTTAACTTTATTTGTCATGCAACGATAGTGTTTAAAGAGATAATCCAAATTTAATCCGCGTGTGACCAATTTTCGGTTAAGTGTTTATTCTCGCAACTTTGGCTTAAATTCCTTATTGTGTGAAGTTTATGATTAATTGTTAATGCTCGGTAAAATTGCCCTCGCGCCGGAATTCTGATTATTAGTTGTTTCGAGCCGTTTGGTTCGATGATATCCCGATCCTCGCTTTTACTTTATTTAGACTTAACTTCTAATTTCTTTTATTTACATTTATGCATCACGCTTTTTCACTTTTATTCCTGAATTAATAATCCAGTTAAGATCTATCAAACACTTTCTGTGGATTCGATACCCGACTTACCACTGTACTTTTATCGCAAGTGTAGTCATAACTTAGGTTTGTTTGTATTGAGGCGGTGAAACTAAAACAACGATTAGCGTCTTTACACGCGCTACCTTTCACCCTCGATCAGTGGTGTTGTATGCTATCGATTTCTTGCCCTCTTTCTTAAGTCTAGTGAGACACTCAGCTACTTTGTGACCATATCCCTCACTCCCAAAACACCTATCAGACTTATCTCTCTTAGGTTTCTTGCTTTTATCCCCAAGGGTGGAGTCTCCCTTGTTTTTCAATTTCTCAAACTTTTTGGCATCTTTCGATTGCTTATGAATTTGAAGAAACTTCTTAAACTTTCTTGCCAACAAGGCGACATCCTCAAAGTTGAAATTGGAATCATCATTCAAAACTTTAGTCTCCCCCTTCAGGTCTTTCAAAGCAATGACCTTTTCTTTCTTTGGCACTTGCTTGGAGGTAAACATATCGAGTTCATAGGTTTATAAGTCACCTACGACCTCTTCTAGTTTTGACGAGTTAAGCATACCGAGGGAATTCATAATGATCACTTTAGCATCAAACCTACTCAGCAACGATCTCAAAATTTTCTTAATCACTCGGTTATCGAGAATCTTCTCACCTAGGTTAAACGCCACATTAAAAATAGTGGGCAACCTAGTGTAAAACTCATCAAACGTCTCACTCTCTAACATCTTTATCGTCTCAAACTGTGTTGTGAGATTTTGAAACTTAGACGCCCTTACCGTGTTTGTGCCCTCGTGAGTGAGTGCCAGTGTATCCCAAGCTTCTTTCGAAGTTTCACAAGTCATGATACGATAATACTCTTCAGGTGTGACATGTGAGGAAATAACGTTCAGTCCTTTAGAGTAATACTGTGCAAGCCTCTGTTTAGTCTCAGTCCATGACTTAACATGTTTCAAACTGATGACCTCACCCTCTCATGTTACTGGTGGTGTCCAACCTTTTTCAACAGCTAACCAGACACGCTCATCAATGGATTTTAAGGCATTTTTCATTCGCATTTTCCAATAAGCATAGTTAGTGCCATAAAAAATAGGAGTGCGAAAACTATCATAATTTCCAAAATTCATCCTTATAGGCAACAGGGATCAAAATAATAAAAATGTATTTCTATCTCGGATACCAGTTTGTAGGCCCCTTTTTAAGTAAAATCTTTTCTTGTGCGGAATTAAGTTAAGGATGAATGTAGATCAACTTTCTCTTTTTGAAAACCCTTTTTCAATTTTATTAAACCAAGTTGTGACACAAATTAACTTAACCAAATTTTATCTCAATTAATCCTAAACATGCATCTAATGATTAAAGCAAGTAAAGTTAAGTAAAGATACTCACAATGGTTTTACAAAACAGGAAAAAAACTCGAATGGCCCAAGCCCACTATAAACAATGGTTTTACAAAGACAGATCAGCCTTACTCAATGACTTGATCCCCACGGGTCTTGATGTAACTTCTGATCTTCTACTGTTCTTTAATAGTGCCCACACAAAAGTTTCATCTTCCACGATGCTCTTCCACAACACTCGACTCTACGAATGTCTCGGTGTCCACCAGTACAGCTTGATACGTCTACGATGTTGAACACGATGCCCATCGCTTCTCCACCGCAAAACCAGCAATCACAATTTGTCCAAAGATGAATAAACCAAACTTGGTGCAGCAAAGATCACATAAACATAACGTAATGAAAAGCTCGGAGCTTTGTAAATTCTAAGGATGTGTTTAAGCCTTTAAAACTGTAGAAAACATGTGCAAACAGGTTTATGGATCGTAAACTATTTTTCCAGAATGCATGCCCTTCGAGGAAATAGAACACACCTATTTATAATAATTTTAAGGCAGTGGAAGAGTCTCGTTCGAGCGAGATACTGCGTCGTTCGAACGGCAGCAGCACTCGTTCGAACGACAGTGCTTGCCATTTGAACGACGTCACCCGAATTTAGAGTTTTGATGCATTCAACTTTGAAAATAGAGTTTTACTTAAAACCAACTCTTATCCAACTCTAATTCATCCTCATCTGATTAAAACGAAGTGTAAACAATTAAAACACTTTTAAAACATTTTCAAAACATTTTCTTTTAAAAATAACATCCTTATTTTTGAAAAATAAAATTTCGAGTTTCATTAACATTATGCATTTATACCTAAGTTATCTCGGAATGCAATTAAACCTTGAAGACAAGAAATTGAACCAATTAAACTTCGGCATGATTCATTCCTTGTAGCTTTATC
The DNA here is from genome assembly GCA_949130495.1 of Sambucus nigra. Taxonomy (NCBI): domain Eukaryota; kingdom Viridiplantae; phylum Streptophyta; class Magnoliopsida; order Dipsacales; family Adoxaceae; genus Sambucus; species Sambucus nigra. Next base: position 162,183,013 of record OX422213.1, on the reverse strand, counting down.
GCAACGTCTTCAATTAATCTTCGACAGGTCATAGTATCGTAGTGATGAGACAATAAAAATCTACCTATGACTCAAACGTGTTTTGATTTGAAAATAAGTCAAAACTACATTAAGACTAAATTGGAAATTTGGTCCTTACAGGGAGATTATCAGATACACATCTTATTTACTAGTCCATAAGGACATAAAATAAGTAAATGTTATGATTTGACTAATAATGCCAAATTCAATGGATGAAATTTCATAAAAAAATAGTGGTTGTGATGTGTTTACAGACTCATGATTTTAATCTAATTGAATATTACCCTCTCTTCATTTTTAAGAATTCACCCCACTATTATCCGGTTTCCCCGTATTTTCCACATCCAGCTTCTGCATTAATTCAAACAAAGAGGTAATTTGGTAACCCTCTCACTTTACACTCTCTAGGTTATGAAAAGCATCCTCTTCAATCATTTCATTCACACATAACACCCAACTCTCTCTCTCTCTCTCACACACACACACACACACACGCACACACACACACACACACACACACACACACACACACACACACACACACACACACACACACTCTACAACGTAACTCTATGACCTCTCTCGCCAAAAAGCTTGTTCGTCTCTCTATATCTCTCACCTAACCACCATGATCAAAATCTACCACTTTATGTATGATCTTTCTCTCAAACTCTATTTTTTTGTTGTTTAGGGTTTTTATATTCGTTTGGCTTCTTCTTATTTGCAAGGAGAGAATTTTTATGGAGATGGGTTTTGAACATTGGAATGTAATGGACACTGCTCATCAACCATCTAATTTACACCATTCACCTCAGACTTTTCAATAATAAGGTTTAACAACCATTCAGGAGTTTAATGATTTCAAAATAGGGGTTTGTTAATTTAAATGTTGATTTCAAACTAGGAGTTTTGTGATTTCAAAATAGGGGTTTTGGTATTTCAAAATAGTTTTTGCAGCCCTAATTTCTATTTGGAAATTTTGGTGGATTTTTATACTTCAAAACCCAGGTATACTCTTCGTTTATCTCTTTGTTTACACCATAAAACCCAGGCATAAATTCAATTGATTTTGCTTTGTTTTTTTGGATTCCCATAATTTTACCGTTTGTAACTTTTTTCTTGCTCAACCATATTATTTTAATATATATTTAATTTATTTCTTTGATGAATTTTTTGCAGATTGACTCCTAAAATGAGTATGTTTCTTCCTTTAATTTGATGGTTTTATTTGCAGTCCATATCTCTAGATTTCAAATCATTATTTTTTTTTATCATCATCGTAGGTTGAAAAACCCTTCATACGTAGGGGGATTCAAATTTGAACATAAAACCTAATTTTTTTAGATGGTTTGTAATTTATCTTTTTTTGTTTTTCCATATATTACGTTTGCTTTTTTTCATTTATTAGAAATTGATTCATTTATTTTGTGTGTTAAACTTTCTTTTTTAATTTATAGTCCTCTCCTTTTTTTTTTGTGTGTGTGTGTGTGGGGGGGGGGGGGGGGGGGGGGATTTATACCACAAAACCATATTACTATTGGTTTTCAACTCTTGAGATTTTAAACCATAATGTACCGAGTCCATGGTTGTTCTTCCAGATTTAAGGATTGTTCTCTTAAATTGCTTTTTTTTTTCACATTTGAATTTCTCTATATTATTATTTCAAAGCGTTTAGTGCGGAATTGGATTCGTTAGTCATTTCGGTGGAACAATCTATAAAAATTACCGACATTTTTAAATTTCTATGTTTTCTTAATATAGTGACGATGCTCGTGATGTTTTTCTCCATTTGCAATTATTTTTAATATTTTATCATGGGAATTTATTATTACAATGTGTGATTTATAAATAAATTTAGTGTAGTTTTCTTTGGTATTGCTATGGATAATTAATTGGATTTTGAGGTTTTTTAAAGCATGGGTTGTCCACGGTGTCTGTTCTGCAGTTGTATAGAATTATGGATTCATATTGAATTGTACATTTTTCTACAAATAGATTTCTTGGTCTGTGATCACTTCATTAATGAATCCTTGGGTGTTATTTTTGGTTAACATAATTTATGTTTATGATGTGTGTTTGTGATGAAGTGTTCTTATGGGGATGTTGTCCATGGTTACCTATATTGGGAGTACAAGTATTTTGGCCACACAATCATCTTTCTCTCTTTATAGTTGTGATGGTTAAATTATTTATGTGATCCTTGTACATTTCTTTCATCTGTGTAATTGTATAATGGTTTATATTATCTAATAAAATATTAATTAATGACTTTTGTTATTTTGGTAAATTTTTTAAAGGTTTGTTTGTTTGGCCAATTTTGTTAATATGGTATCTAGTTGGTTTATGTAGTTGTAAAATTATTTAGCTTCTAAATTATTTATACGTGAAAGCCCATAACTAGTCATGACTTTTTGTAGAAGGTACTCTCTTACCCATCAGAAGATACCCTTAGTGACCCTCTAGCATGCATGATGTTTGAAAAATCACAAGGTGGAGTCATTTTGTTCAACTTTTTTTATTATAGAATATAAAGACTTTTTTTGGTTAATTGTTTGTTGAAACTCCATGATTGTTCTACACCAGGGAACTTTGTTGTCTGTTACGAAATATGAACTTTGTTATTTGGTTAATTATATAGATGTTTGGATTCCCGTGAGATATATTAACTTTATTTATGGGGCATTCAGGTTTTATTAAGGGCAAAATCAGATCCTCAATATATCTCTCATATATATATATATATATATATATATATATATATATATATATATATATATATATATATATATATATATATATATATATTTTTAATGGACTATTACAATATGGTTCTTTAGGCTAGAATACCATTTTTTTGGCTTATATTTAGCCTTTTAGGGGTTTAATCTTAAGGTCTTTTTTTCTTTTGTTTTTGTTTTAGATTTTTAGGTTTCAAACTCGGGCAGAGATGCAAGGGCATTGAAAATTTGGGTGGCCATTATGGTTGTTGTTGCATTCTAAGATACATATAATATTTATTAATTTTTGGATAGTACTATTATTATTCTACTATTTAGGTCTCTTAGTTTTTGTTAAAATGTATTTTTACTATTTGCTCCTTTTCTGGTTCATTTCTCCCTTTCTGTTAAGTAACATATATTTACTATTTGCTCTTTGTGGCCATCCCCGATCCCCACCGCGGAAGGAGGAAGGGATCCTTCGGGTCCCGCGCGTCCCCTCACGGGAGAGCGCTTCGGCCGGCGTCGATTTGTGAGGTGTGAAGATGTAGAGAGATTTTGAGTTTCCAGTCTATTTTACTCAAAACAGACAAAAGAAAAAAGGGGAAGCCACCCCGAAGGATGGCATCCAAAGACAAACTGGTGCGTGCGAAACCAAATGATTCGAGAAGGGTTCGGATGCTTAGTTACGAAATGGGAAGGTGTTAGGCATCCATTCCGCCCTTTCGGTTTCTCATGGATATATGCTATTTTCCTTTATATTTCCCCCGTGATATGTGTGCATGTGTATATATAGAATGGAGGTAGGCATCCTCGACTTGTATCATAGAAATGACAAAGCGAGTCATCCGTAGGAATGTGAGATTAGTATGGAAAATAAGATTTACGTGATTACCCCTATGTTGACCGTTATAAAGGAACGATAACGCATATGGAATAATACGTTACTAAGAACAAGTATATAGAATATAATGGAAATTGAGATAAAGAGAAGATAGAAAATAAGAGAAAAAGTGAGAAAAGGACTCGAGTTTTGGGTTTTACCCCGAGACGCCTACGTAGCCTATAAAGGCATCAAAGTCCACGTAGTTTGCAAATAAACGAAGGGTGGGGTTTAACCCATAAATCTAAATGGAGAAATCTCTTATTTGTAAGTGTGTGTGTGTGTGTGTGTGTAGAAAAAGTGTTTTAGTTGTGAGAAAAGTGTGAAAAAGATGTGAGAATCCCTAGTTGGAATTCATGAGCAAACCCTCTTTTTCTTGTTTTTTGGGTTTTTATTTATATGAAAATAGGAGATGTGAAATAATACTAGATAAAAAGTATATTTATGATGTGTGAGATGAGATAATAAAAGTGCTAAGTAAGAAAACAAGTTATTGCAAATTTAAGAGAATTTAGGAGAGAGTTTGAGAAAGTTGGACCTTCTTGGAGACCTTGAGCTTGATCTTGAATGTTGAAAGGCATCCCTTGCACTTGGATGATGATGGATAATGGTTAATTTATCAAGTTTGATGAAAGGGATGATGAAAAGTTGAAGTGAAAAAGGGATTTGAGAGTTGAAATCACGCTGCCTTCGAGAGAGGTTTCTGGGGGTTTTCTGAGAGTGATTTGCCTCTGATCCGAGCTCCCTTGAAAATGAGGTCAAGGCCTCCTTTTATAGCTCCAGGGGACTGTCGATCGGCTTAGATACCTTCCTTCCTACCGGCAGGAAGGTGCCGATAGGCAGGTGGGACCTGCCGTTTGGCAGTGTGTTTCAGGCTTTTCAGAAAATTGGACGCCTAGGGCAAGCCATTGGTCAGAATCGCACACGGGGCATGTCATTGGAATGGTATTTCAGAGACCTTCGAAAGTCCTTTAGACCACTCCCGAATTTGGGAGTTGACTTTAGGTCAAATGTGGCTCGGAAGCGTTTGTTAGTCCGCTGGACGGGAAATTATTTGGACGCAAATGGATCGTTCGTCCGCATGGTAAGTCCGAATCACGCACGAAATGGACCATTAGAAAGTTTAGGAGGTGTAATTCGACATTCCAAGGAGTTTGGCCCAGTTTGGGGAGTTGACTTTGGTCAACTGGGCCTGAGAAGCATTCGGTGACCTCTCGGAGTCAAACGGATCGTTCGTCCGCATGGTAAGTCAGAATCATGCACGGGATGGACACTTGGAAAGGGTATTCAGTGACCTTCAAAGATTCATTCAGCCTCGATCGAGCTGAAGAGTTGACTTGGGTCAAACATAGCCTGGAAGCGCCCGGTGGCCTCCAGGTAGGGTTTCAGACGCAAACGAAACATTCGTCCGCATGGTGAGTCGGAATCGCGCACGGGGCGGACCGTTGGAAAGGGTATTTAGTGCCATTCGAAGATTCATTGAGTCTCGGTCGAGATGAAGAGTTTGACTTTTTGGTCAAACTGAGCCGGGGAGTGCCCGATGGCTTTTAGGTCAGTACTCGGGACGTGACCAGGATTTATAGTGATGAGTGGAGTTACTAGGGACCTAAGGAGAGTTAGGGGGTAACGGAATGAGGTGTATACACTCTTCATTTTAGATCACTAACGTGGCCACACATTCGATATGGGAGTTATAAATGGAAGGGGCTAATGGTATGATGTGGGTAACATTTAAAAAAAATATCTACAGCTTTTCTTTTAAATCATTTTTAATTTTGGGTATTTTTTTTCATATGTTGATTTAATGTTTGTGCTCTTATGCGAAAAGTAATAATGTTTTTTCACAGAATTTACACATAACAATATCTGGATGTACTATTGCAATTCATACAATTATTTTATCTTTTCATGAAGAGGGTGCTAATCACCAATGAAGGAAATTTCTAAACTGAGGTGAGAATAATGTTTAAAATTCTTTCATTTCTTTCACATTATGATTATATTATTCTATTTATTTCATATTGTGGAGTAAAAATGGTAGATTGAATGGATAATGCTAATACTTGCTTAAAATGAATGTTATATGAGTATTTAACTATTAAATTTTTAGCTATAACATGCCGTCTTGAATAGGCCAGGATATCCCACCACGTGTCATTCACACTATGGCATAGAGTGCGAACCTAGCAAGCATTAAGGAGTTCATGAAAAATGATAGGATAAACCAGTATAAATTGAATGGGTTTATTGTGTCGAGTGGGAATGATGATGAGCTGAGTGCCACAATTCTACGTGGTACGACGTTGCCACCGATGTTATATTTGTTGCTAGAAATTTTATCTTGGTTTTGATAAAAGAGATCATGCTGATTAAGATATTTTTCATTAATTTTTGAGTTTGCTATATTATTTAAATATTATAAAGGATGTATGACATGGTTTTGTGTTAATTGTTTATATCCAAAGGAGGGGTGTGGTTCCTCATTATAGTTTGGAATATAGTTTTATTACATATGAGCAGCAAAAAACTATTTGTTAACTACTGATATCAGCAATCAGATGAATGATTAAGGAGCCAACAATTTGGGAATGAAAGTGATTGGAATATCCTTCCACATCTCCTTGAGCAGAGAGACGACAATGACGTTGTTTATTTAGAAGTCAAGGTTTGTGGGTTTTAATTTCCTAACATAAATGTTTGGATTGTTTTTTTTTGGGTACTACATTTGGCTGGAGTATAGCGATGACTACTTTTGTGTTTATTTATATGGGTTAGGCTTTGGTAAGGAAGATTATGTACAATATAAATACAATTGTAGTCATCGCTCTCAGTAACGACTGCAAATTAGGTACACCAAAAAATCACTTTTGTTTTAGTCTTCCTTTCCTCTTTTGACTAATTTAATTTCTTGATAACTTGATGATTGTTGAATGTTGACAAAAATAAGGGAAAGGTTAGTCTTTGGTAAAGAATATTATGTACAACATAAATGAGGGGAAGGAGGGATTTTTCAAGTGTGAGATAGGAACTGAGATATTGACAAGCATTTTGTAAAATTATTAATTCTAATATAAACATGTACACGATAACTTAAAATGTGCGCTATTACATACATACATACATACATACATACATACATACATACATACATACATACATACATACATACATACTAATGATAATAATTTGAAGTTAATTTTTTTATTATTTTATTGTACTAGCTTTTGTAAGTCGAATGGTGCAAAAGAAACAATAGGTGAATTTCTATCAACATTATTTTATATTTTCCCAAGATTTTATGGTTTGGGTGTAGAGTAAAGCTTCTCAGTAGCCTCCAGATGCCATCCTTATTATGTTGAATTTCATATAATGTTATGTGAGTGGAAAATAGGAGATAAATTTTCACTTTTATGTTGTATCTATTCAAGAATTTTTTCACTTACTCTACTAGTGATCAGAGTTCTTTAATGATGGAAGATTTTGGTGATTATCATTGTATGTCTTTTCCAATGATGATTTAAAGCCCTATCTTCCATTTAATAGGGATGTAATTTAATTTTACTTATATTTGGCATTTAATGCTTATGTTCACTTTTTGAAACTTTATCATTTCTAGCTGCCTTCTAAATTTTCCAATACATTTATTCACTTATTGGTAAGGATTGTCACTCTCCATGGTAAAGATGAATTAATTGTTGTTCATTTGGTTTGGTTATAACAAATCTATTATTTTATTTTAGTTTTCAGATTATAAACCAATATGTTTCTGCTAACATGTTTTCTATTGTTAGTATAGCAATGTTTTATTGTAATATGGATACGCTGATCTGCTATTTTGAATTTTACATTTAAGCATATATGCATAAGCTGTACCACTTTCCAAATTATATGGTAAGGTTACCGTATTAACCAAATTGAATAGTCATTTTGGTTTCCTTAGTATTTGGAGGAGGCGATTTAATTCATTTATTAATTCTTAGTAAATATTTTGATTCAAAATATACATGCCAAATGATATGGCCTGCATTTTGAGTTTATGATTTGGGGTTCAAATTCCAAATATCAATTGGCATCTTATTTATTATTTTTAACCATTTTTTTTAATTACAATCCTTTTAAAGGAAGTTATGTTTGAAATCTTCTTTTTATGTGTGTATAACTATGAAAATATGTGACGTGATCAGGTACAAGACATAGTGAAGATGCACACTGTATGAAGTTACGAACCTGAGGTACATACACACTGAGCCTAGACTCTAACTGTGCAGAACTAAATTATGCTCAATAAAGTTTATGGGGTGAAGTCTTTGATGACTAATTAGAATTTTAAATGAGTTATTTGATTGGAGTATAAATTAATGACATGAATACATCTTGGAATTGTTTCTTAAGAAGTGATAAAATGAAAATAGAGTTAACAATTATTTGATGAAATCATTATTTCTTAAGAAGTGGTGAAAGCACCTGCAACTACTAAGTGATGAAAACATTATTACTTAAGAATTGATAAAAGCACAGTTATTTACAAATTTATGAAAGTATTGTTACTTTAGAAGTGGTCGTAGTATCAATTTATTTTCTTTTATTCTCTTGATCCATGTAAAACTATCAAATCATTTTCCTATTTTTATATGTTAACTTCTTAGCTTCCAACATGTATGTACAATGATCCTGTATACTATTAAAATTTCACATCTTGTAATGAGGTTTTGGGACAAATCTGGGATTGAAAAATGAAGAAGTCTGTAGCCTCATCTGGTATGATCGATCGGTCGACATTCATAGGTCGATCGATCTACCATAGATCGATCGACGATCAGGATCGATCCCTCCAGAAAGGGTGATTTTTCCCGTGAATGCATTAGGACTTGACAAAAAGATACATGATTAATTTTGTAATATACAAAAAATATGAAGCCTGTGAGAATAATAAAAGATGAAAAACAATGGTACAATCAGACAGCGAATTTAGGTTGTGGTTGACACAAGAGGTAATTATAATGAAAATTGCGGTTATATAACGTTACCTGACACTCAAATTTTACAACTAATATAATTAATTTATCTATATTTTCAGCTCTTAAAGACGGGTGATGCGACATCAAGGCTTGCTCGTCTAGCCACTGGACCCTTGTTCGTGGCACAAGAGTACAAAAAGTATCGATTGAACGGTTACATTTTCGGCGCTAAAGTGTACGGGGAAAGTACAAATGTACAGAACTCGAGCATTTCATACAATGCTCTTACTTTCTTTCGAGCGAGCGCAAAAGATAAAAACCTCGTTGAAGCTGAAATGACTTACTATGGTATAATCCGAAATATATTTGAATGGGATTATATAAGCTTAAAAGAGGTTGTAATTTACTGTGACTGGGTAAGAGTTGAGGATAAAAATGCTTGTAAAGTTGATCCTGTCACAAATTTGATCATGGTTGACTTGTCCAAGTTGAAGAGCAACGACCACGTGAGCGATGAGCCGTTTGTTTGTGCATTTCAAAAGGTTAACCAAGTGTTTTACTCGAAGTATATCAGCAACGAGCCGTGGTCAATTGTCCAACACGCGCCAAAGGGTCTAAATAGTAGTGTGGATGACTTGGCTGCTCCTACCGAATATCAATCCATTTTTTATGATAACCCGAATTTTAAACAATTTTTCAATTTGTAATAAATATTCCAATTTGTACCGAAACATCCATTTTTAATGCTTTTTATTGATTTTCACTTTATCATTTTCACTCTAGTGTAGTGTGCGTGTGTGGGGGCAGTAGGGGTGGGGGTGGGGATGTTTCACTCTTGTACATATTATAAGCTAGATGCTGTTGTTTTGGAATTCAGAATTGAGGTGTTTAACAGTAACAATTCATTTTTATTTGTAGTAATTGTACATATTTGCATGTCTTCTTTTAATTCATTTTGATATGTACTAATAACATTTTTTTACAACAAATTTCTCCTTCAGGTACTAAGGCGAGGATGATGATACTGGTTATGATGATGTCATTTGAGCTTGATGGTAGTAGAGGCGACGAGGGCTCCTCGGCCAATAGTCTCCCCAAAAATAAAAAATTAGGGATGGCCATCGAGAATAAGTCAGGGCTATTAGCGAGATCCCTCGAGCTGGTAAAGACGATCATTGGCCCGGGGTACATTAGTTGGAAGGAGGTGCCATATGTGCTCGAGTTAGCTATTTGGGTGGCACTACAGGTAATGTATTTATATTTATATGAATATTTGAATTTCAATTTCTATTTCAATTTCAATTTCGATTTCGATTTCAATTTCATTTTATATTTATATTTATATTTATTTTCAACTAACATTGTATTTGTTGGATAGGAACAATTCAGCCTGGATCCAAAGCTACGCGATTCCGTCTTGGAGCAATTGAGGGAGCAACACAAGACATGGAAGAAAAATATGCGGACCCGGTACTTTGGGAAGACACGAGAGTTCATTATCCAAAGGCGTGAATTCATCCCGTCGAAGGAGCCGATCTCATTGGCACAATGGCAAAGGTTCATTGACAATGAGATCGGGGCGCGACAATTGGCATCTCGCCAATCGGGAAGGGAATACCGAGCAAAAAAGACGGACGCGCACTACTCTGGAAGGACGTCTTACGTCGAGGTGGAGCATAGGATGATGGTAAGATTTAATTTTTCTATAACTACATAAAATATATTATTCTGCATTATTTTACTTTGCGGGGTCGATACTAATTTTACTTTATTTTATTTCAGGGGACAGGGAGTGGCCGTGGGGGTAGGCCACATAGGCTCAATACTTATGTGGCTTTTCAGACAAAGAAGGGGAAGGACAAGGAGGTGTCCCCAAGCATCTCGGCCACGATTGTAAGTAATCCGACAATTTACTTTTTGTTAATTACGTTATAATTTTGTAATTTACTTATTTTACTAATCATGTGCCTTTTGTCATTTCAGGCAAAGCTTAAGGAACTGCATGAGTCGTAGTCTGATGCCGACAAGGAATCTTTGTCCACAGACGCACTCAGCCAAGTGCTTGTCTATGATCTCAAGGGAAGAACAAGGAGGTGATCTCGTGGGTGGCCAAATCTAAGATCATAGGATTGGATACGAGCGACACCGGGTTGGCTCGAACGGTGGATTCACATGACGCGAAGCTGTCCCATTTGGAGGTGACAATCCAGGATATGTTCTCATTCGTGAAACGTTCATTGGGTAGAAACCTTAAGGGGAAAGGGAAGGATAAGGAGAAGGAGGTGGAGGAGGAGGTGCGGGAGGCCGAGGACGAGGATGTGGACCTCGCTGTTTCATCGTCGACACGTGCGAACTTTGATGATCCACTTCCCTATTTGGATCCCTTCAACAGATCGATGTCGACACTTGGTTGGATGAGCTTGTTTATAATGGATATATTTAATGGCCATCGGATAGGGCGGGGGTTGAGGGACTCGAATATCATCCAGGGCGCACTAGTTCATGGATGTGAGCTTCAAGACATCGAGTCCGAGGTGCTCGTCACGCATGTGATCCCCAGGAAGGAGAACTCCCCATTGTGGTTGCGTGAAAAATGCGGCACGGTGTATATTAGTGGGTGTGTTAATTCGTATATCGTGTGGCCTACTCACCTCCTCAGAGTTAACCATACCCCAAACATTTAGTGACATTATTTTAAGTTTGAATTGAATTATTTTAAGGTTGAATTGAATTGTTTTAAGTTCTTACATTTGAATTATATTAATATTATATGGTGATGCATATTCTCTCTTTTTTGAATGTATATTTTCATTATCTTTATTTTATTTGGATATATGATGTTTGAATAGGTACAGCGTTGCTATAACAGGTATAAATATACTGCTGGGCAGTGGTAGTGGCCATACTGCCCAGCAGAATTTTTTTCAATTCTGTCAAGAATTGTCACGGTCATTAACCGTGACAAGTCCTTGACACAGAAAGTTGTCACGGTCATTGACCGTGATAGTTTTTTAAACATTGTCACGGGTTTGTCATGGTCCTTAATCGTGACAAAACTTGTCCCGGTCAAGGACCGTGGTACGACCATGACAATTCTAATGAACTTATCACGATCAATGACCGTGATAAGTCCGTGACAAACAAAGTTGTCTCGCCCAGAATTGTCAAGGTCACTTGTCAAGATCAATGACCGTGACAATTCGCCATAATTGGTGCAGTGTTTGGAGTAGAACCCTAAATCTTGGATATGAGTTGCATGTAGATTAATCTGGACGAAATTCAGTAACTAAAACATAATCTTGATGAACTAAAAACGAATTTAAGGAGAGAAATATTATCGTTCTTGAAGAAAATAGGAAACTAGGGTTTTTATGAAGATTTGATCCAAGTAATGACTAATTGTTGATGGCTGAAAGGTTTTGGGACATTGAAAATCATGTATTTAGGTTGTACAATGATCCTTTATACTTATATTAAAATTTCACATCTTGTAATGAGGTTTTGGGACAAATCTGGGACTAAAAAATGAAGAAGTCCATAGCCTCATCTGGTATGATCGATCGATCGACATTCATAGGTCGATCGATCGACGATCAAGATCGATCAATCGATCCCCCTACAAAGGGTGATTTTCCCCTTTTTGATTTTTAGTGTTTTTCGGCCGTCGAATGTTGTAGTTGGGGATTATGTGAATGCATTAGGACTTGACGAAGACCATTAGGGTATTATATTTGAAAACCAGAATACATTAGAATTGGGTTGAATTGTCGCATTGAATTCTCGAGTGTCCGACGAGTAATTGTCTATGTTAAGATGTGAGAACATGATTTAAATCCGTAAGAGTAATAAGTTAGGATTTGGGACATAAATAAGGAGTTAAGAGTACTGATATAATATGTGGGAATAGTAGGAGAAGTAGTAACCTCTTTGGTTAGATTTAAGTACTCGAAACTATACGACGTGAGACGTATCGGTGGATTATATTATATATTATCCGAAAGTATAAAAATGTACTAATTGGAGTAACGATATAGGGATTGAGAACATACCTTTAATAATATTATAAGTTATCTAAGTTGTATGAATGCTTAGTATATGGATTATTATGTGTATGACATACCTACCATACTTGCTATCACGGGAGGTCGGCTTTCGGAATAGGGCCATCTAATCTTTGTGTGTCTACGGGGGTATTTAGATTGGTACCTTAAGGACATAGGGTTGTGAATGACTTATTTGTGAGTTAATAAGTCAGCTGACCATGGGAGCATAGGTATGTGAACTATGTTCGCCTCCCATATGTGTGATTTTGCTTATTGAAACGGTTCCTGAGAGATTCAGAACTCGTAGTCCTTATGTACGTGATGTACCGGGATTCAATAGCAGAGTATGTGTGCACCATAGCTTAGCCTAGGGTGCCCTAATTATATACTTATGTTGAGATTAATATACCTGTAATTATAACAGATTCTTTGTTAAAGTGAATGTGAATACGTGAGACATTTTTAGAAGGATTAAAAATGAGAATTTCCTATAATAATTATTATAAATTAATCTGGAAAATAAAAAGGTGAGATACACGCAGGATATGTTAGAATGTATTGAATAAACCCTTATATTAGAATGTGAGCACAGAAAGTGGTACAGACTATATAGTTAACGGCATAACTAAGACGGGTTACGGATATACGTTAGGTGTGCACACTAGCTGAGAGGTGAGAAACTCATGTGAGAGCACGTAACTAACATGTATTTAATATTCATTGTTTAATACAATTAAACACTTGCTATAATTTAAACTATTTTCACATCGGGCTCTGACCCGTTTGGTTTCAAATATATTTTCTTGTAAAAACCTTTTAGGTTCCCGGTCACAGGGACGCAAAGCATAGGAGTTCCATTTCAGTGACGTGTTGTAGCTGCTGTGGAAGTTACAGGATCTCGATAGTAGACGCCTCCACATTGTACATTGATTCTATTTCGGATTCATTGATCTGTTAGGACATGTCGCCCCTTTTCTTTTAGAGACAAATTTATCATACTTTCAGTTTCATTTCAGTTTTGGAGTAAATTAATTAATTACTCAGACCTTGTATTTGGTTTTATTCAGTATTTGGATTATTCAGATGAGTGTTACTCCCGGCTCATTTATTATTCCATTATTATTCTATTGTGACAGTGATGTGATTGTACTATCATTAGCTAATAATTTAATTGGTTACATGTTAATTTAATTTAATAAAATATGTCATCTCTCTTTTTAAATATTAGGTGGCTAGTAATGAAATTAAATGTTTTTCGACAGTGATGCTAAGACTAAACCAACTTGATATTCTGAATTAATTTCATAAAGGAGTAGCTACCCGGTATTTAATTAGTCGGGGTGTCACACATAATAATCAAGCTTGTAGGTTCTTAAGAGAAATAAACTCTAGGTTCATTGATGATAGGAGGTAAGTATTCCATTGGTATCCTATTGTTAAATTTAGAGGTCAAATCTGTGAGTTGATAAGAAGGATGGATTTCTTAGTGTAAGGTAGATATAAGGCTAAAAAGTGGGATTTTTAGACTTATACCTAGACCAAGACCATATGCTAAAATTTCAAGGATTAGGCATAATAATCCTGGGAGGAATGCAAGTTGGATTCCATGAGTTTGTAGTGTATTACATATGAATGCACTAGTGAAGAATGTGGAAGTTATTTCACCAGAAAAGATGTTTTTGAATATAAAGGTTATTTTTATTCCCATTAATTCGGGAGATGGAACACTTATATCTATCTAGGATTATTTTTTAGGATGCCTAGGACCTTATTTGTTTGTAGGTCCCCTCCTAGGTTTCTTCTTGATTTATTTGGAGAATTAAATCTGGTGGTTGTGAGCTTGAAATTTTGCTTAGGTCGTTTTTCATGTTTTGGTGAAGATTTCATGCATGCAAGTTTTCCATGGATTTTCATATGCTTATTTCCTTCAAAATATGTTTTTACATTCATGGATTATTCTTTTATCAGAAATACAAAAGGATTTTATATTTTGTTTCACTTGGTGATTATGTGATTTTAAGTCTTTCGTTCATGTAATTTGATGGATTGATTTAACTTGAATGATGATTGAAATATGGATTTTTAATCATTTTAATTGAAAACGTTGATTGAATTAATGATTAGACTATAATTAATTTGATAAATCATGATTGTCAAATTTGTATCTATGTTTGGTATTGATTTCACACTACTTGAGCACTTTTACATAACTTGATCATATGACTATATTTATATGATTCTTGGTTTTAGGGCTCGACGTAATCATGATCAAATACTGAGATCTCTTGTTGGTTATGAAAGTTTCTATGGTCTATGTGTGAGCTTTGTGTGTTTCATACTTGAAGGAGTTGAAAAATCACCATTTTATATGTGTTGATAAGGGATACCGTTAGAGTGACTACACCTAATTTTGAATTTAAGTGTTATTGGGTAGTTGTCTATAGGCACCCCATTCTAATACCCCCCTAAGTACCTTATCAGATTCCTAACACTCATCCTCCCTCCCTAAACCCCAGGTCCTACTTCGAGCACTGATCTAGATGCCACTGGGAAATTTTGAGCCCCATTTGACTATGATTAACTCTCTAACTTTATCAAACAAAATCAAACCTCATAGGGCTTTGAATCCCCTTTACAACAGTCTATACCGTGTGTGAATCGACCGAACGGTTCACACGAATGACCCTTTCTACTCTGAAAGGCCATAGAGCACTTTCGAGACCCGTTTGACCATGGTCAAATATCCAAACCGATCGAATCTCAATTAAATCTCAAAGGATTCTGAATCCCTTCTCTAACGGTCTGTGTTATGCTCTAACAGGCCTCACGATTCCCATAAATGACGCTTTTTACTTTGAAAGGCCATCGGATTCTCTTTGGCCTCATTTAACCTTGGTTAACTATAAAAATCAAGTGAATCTCAATGAAATATTAAAATTCTCTAAATTCCCTTTCCAACGGTTCATGCCGTGCATGAATTGGCCTCACGGTTCACACGAACGACCCTTTTTACTTTGCAAACCTCCCAACTAGAGGCTATCGGGTGCTTATAAGCCCCATTTGACTTTGGTCAACTCCCAAAACCAAGAGTGACTTAATGGATTCTTAAAGGGATCTGAATTACCTTTATAACGGTCCCAACTGTACATGATTCAAACTTACAGTTTGCATTTTATGTCTGTTTTTCAAAAAGGTTTGATATGGCCCGTCTATTGGCACCCCAGACACCCTGCCTATCGACATGGTGTACTTTCCTTGTCCACTAAGGAAGAAACAATGTCGATAGGTAGGGTCCGTGATGGTACCTATTTATTACTTCACCTTTCTACCACATTTGTCCTCTTAATTCACCCTACTTCCTCACCCTTATATCTCCATAAATCAGCCTACTCCTTTTAAAAATTCAGTAGGTTTATTCCTACTCTTTTCTAGTTAATCCATTTAGTATTATTTACGTACTTTACTTCCATTTTGATATCGTTTTAGTCTTAATTTATTGTCTCACATCAATTAACATCCTTTTTTGTTATTAGTATTCACATAATCTATTTTCGTAAAATTCAAAAGACAATTAAGAGGGTTGACTTGTAAGTTCCAAAAGTAAGATTTCCTCATTTTTTCACACCTTTACAATTGGGCACATTTTCTTCAAAGGCATTCGAAGAGGAGTCTGGATATTTGGTTTATGAGTTAAACCCAAGCCTTATGACTTATCAAACTACGTGGACTTTGATGCCCCTTAGGCTACGTAGGTTTTCTGTGACAATCCTGGGATTCAAGTCCCATCTTTCCTGTTTTATGCTTTTTTATTACCATGTACTTATTTTGTGTGTCACGAACTCCTATATATTTGTGTCTTGTTTGATATAGACATTCTCTTTTCTATAGTGCCTTATGATTCGACGGACACTTATATTATATGTTAAAGTCATTTTTTGGGTACACTCCTTAGGATGATTCCGTTCGGTCTTTCCCATGACACGATTCAAAATATTTCCTTCTCCCATTATTTACATTACACACATGTATACACACATCATGCTTGAGATAAAATGAGAATATTAACATAGCTCGTGAGAGATCGAAAGGGCGGAATGGAGGCCTAACACCTTCCCATTCTGAAACATAGTCCCCAGATCCTTGATTCATTTGGTTTCGTATGCATAAGTATGTCCTAGATGACGTTCTCTCTTGATGGATACATTTGTTTTGATTGCTTTGAGTAGAATAAGATGGAGACTCCATTCCTTTGTGTCATCCCCTTTTGACGACGATCGATTTATCTCCAAGGCAGCCCGCGAAGATACTAGTGCGAGTGGAAAAAAGAGAACCCCCATATCCTCTGATCACCCACATGTGCACGATGGGGAAGAGATGGAGACGATCATCCTTTAGGGTTTGTTACCCTCCCGTCTCAATTTTGGGGCCAGCCTATGCCCTTGGAATCCAACCCGAATGTCCACAGTTTCCTCTAGGTGTGAAAAAATCCAATCAACGAAAAAAGATAATATGTTGGAAAAAGATACGAGACAAGACATTAATCGACACTTAAAACAATATAGAGCTATGAATTTAAATTACTATCTTAGTTTAGCACCCAATATATTTTAAAACAACATATGCTCAAGGGAAAAAATGGTTAGTAACTACTACCTCTTGAGATCTTGAAAGGATATTTGTGTAATCATAAATGTACGAATTATTTTTAATTTTCATATGATTTGGTTATTTATGTTTTCTTGATCCTATAACCATGATTGTGACAAATCATGCCTTGATTGAAATAAGAATTGCTTGGAAGGTTTTGATAAGAATTTTGATCCTTTTATGTGTAATTGATTGATATTTGGATTGAATGCGTACTTAATCTATCTTTTAATCAAGATTCAAAGGAAATTTATTCGTCTGTTCAAATTTATAATGTTACGCATGATCATTATCACACACGTTCCATATTAGAGTATGCATATGTATACGTGTGTGGATGAGTTGTCGATTTTTGTGCATTTCTCTCAATTTTTGTTTTCAAGTAAGAAACGAGTGATTTTACTTGCCTTGCATTCATTTATATCATACTATTTTTGAGAGTTTGGATTTTGGTTTCATACTTAGTATTTTTATATATATTGTCCCCCACAAAGTAGTCTCGACAGTATTTTATGCACGCCTAAAACCTAATTGTACACATGGTGCCCGTTCACACAACTGAGATTTACCCCGTGCGCGCGGATCCCCTATTATTTGTACACTGTTTTGGTTCCTTCAAGTTCCTTGTTTGTTTGTACATTTGTTTTTATCACATTCTAGCATATGTGTTATACATTCTGTCTTGGATGTTATACCTTGACATAATTCTCTCAATTGACCCTACGTGACTTTTTGGCTGATATTTATTAGTTTTTGATCTTTGTGTATTCTCCAGATTGTTGTTGCATATTGCTTTCAGCTCTTTGTATTCTTTAGGTAGTTCGATTGTGTGATGAGACCTTGATAATATTTTGGTTGTATCTTTGTGTGATCCATTTGAGTTTGTGAGATGTGTTTGAGTTTATCATGTTCTTATCTTGCTAGTTTAACCTTAGACACACCTTTACTCCTTGTAAATTTTCATGTCCCTAGTGACATCTTTGTGTTTATGTTGACTTGTGTTTGGTACTTTATCTTGATGATTAGCATTGTTAGTTTATGAGATTTTAGATACTCTTTTGTGATATCTTGTGTTGTTTTTAGTTGAGATGCTTCTATTAGTGATGCATATACGTGTTTTCTCATCTCATATCATGTTTCTTGAGTATAACATATCATTTGTGGTAGGATATTTTGATGATCATTCATTTCTCATGATTCATTCCACAATATCTTATGGATATGTATGGTTATTGTCATTTAATCACATGTTTCTTTACGTGTTCCATGTCCATGCTCACAAGTTCTTCTCGCATGCTTTCACACTACAGCAATATAGAAAAAAATGTCAGTTTTTTTCCCATCCACATGTTGTCGTGGTCACTGGCCATGAAAACACGTGCGACATTTTTCATCATGTTCTTATCACGGTCCTTGACCTTGACAAAAAAAGTCCGGATTTGAGCCCTCATTTTTCCACCAAAACACACACTTTCCCTCCTCTCTCTCATCAACTCGACTCACTCCCTCTCCTAGGTAAAAAATCCACTATTTTTTCACCTAAAGATATGATTTACACACACACACACACATACACACACACACACACACACACACACACACACACACACACACACACACACACACACACACATATATATATATATATATAGTTGTAATTGTTGAATATATGTGTTTGTTTATTGTAAAATAGTTGTATTTACATGTATAGCTTTGATATTGTTAGAATTTTTTTGTACAAAACCTAGGTTTGAAAATTTGACCTTAATATTTATTTGGGTTTGAATATATGTGTTTGCTTGTTGTAAAATAGTCGTATTGCATGTATAGTTTGATATTGTTAGAAAACATTTTATGCAACACCTAGGTTTGAAGGATTGAACAATTTGACTTTGATATTGGTTTGGGATTGAATATATGCTTTTATTTATTGTAAATGTAATCATTTCGGTTTAAAAAATAATTTGTGAGTTCATTTAAAAATGTGAAGTATTTTGGGATTTGGCTTGTATAGTGTGAATAACTTACGCGTTTAGTTAAAACTAATTTGTGGGTTTATTTAAAAATATGAAGGATTTTGGGATTTGGTATATATAATTCGTATGTATAATGTGAATACCTTGAGGGTTTATTTAAAAATAATTTCTGGACTTATTTTAAAAAGAAATTAACAACACAATGAACATTCTACCATAATTTCCGATTTGGTACGTATAAGAGGCTTAGGGTTTTAACCTAAGTTTTGAAAATTGTATTTGATTAGGTTATCAAGTATAATTAGAACTAATTTGGTATGTATACGTGGATTAGGATTTCAACCTAGGTTTTTAAAATTAGATTCGATTAAGTTAAAAAGTGTAATCAAACCAATTTGGTATCTATACGCGTCTTAGGGTTTCAACCTAGGTTTTGAAAATTGGATTTGATTAGATTATATATTATAATTAAAACCAATTTCGTATGTATACACAACTTAGGGTTTCAAGATGATTGTATTTCAACATTGTTTTTAAACATTATATTTTATTAATTAGACTACATGATGCAAATGAGGATTTGTTCACTCATGGAAGGTAATGATTTCTACAAGTTGTTATGATGCCTCCTATATACAAAGATTTAACACCACGTATTTTTGGACATTTATTATTTAATTAATTCGGTTAATTTTAAATTAATTTTATGTCGTAATGTAATGTAATTTAATTAATTATTATTTATATTTATTGAATATTAATTTGGTGAGTAAACGATTAATATTTATGGGATTTAAACTTACTAAGTGAATAGTAATAATTTAATTACGACATAACGAGCAATATTGAAGTGGCATTTATTTATTGTAATCCGGAGTCGGGCATAGACTATATTGGGGTCGAGATAAGAACTTTTATTAAAATAATTTGGATGGTAATTTTGAGTGTACGGTTGAGTCCGAATGGGTCGAAATAGTTGGAAAAGAGTAACCCTTGGGTAGTAAATGGGCGGGGCATTTTTAGGGATAACCAAGCTCACATAAGACTGTTTGGGCCCTTTTTATAAAGTCCATAGGCCTAAAAACGGGATTGAATTATTAAACCCTGAAAGTGAGAGGTGTGACAGCTATAACACATTTTAGAAGGTCGAATTGAGAGAGAGAGAGAAGTGGGTGCAATTGGAGAAATCATGAGAGCCAAAATTAATAACAAATGTATAATCTAGTGCGAGTATGTTTAATATATGATTTAGGGTGCAGATTATTACTAATCCTCTCACCAATTGTTTAAATAGAGAGGAAATGGATATTTTAGTACTTTTTCCAAAAGGGGTCGGACAGCGGCCGAATGTAAAGGAAGTTGATGAAATTTGCAAAATTTGTACCCAATGAGAGGGATACGAGGAATCATAAACGGGTTCGCAATTTGATAATAGACCCATGGATAGAATATACCAGCGTGGATAAGAGATCTAGCTAGGATGATTGGGGTCGTTTCATCCAGGGCGTACATTTACAAATTTATATCAATGCTCACGTGAGAAAAGAGCTAAGGGAGTTAGAGAACCTAACCGAAGGGCAAGACTGGATTTTTTCAGTGCAAGTGAGGCACTAAGGTAATGGATACCCAGTAGAGGACCCAAATTAATGATAGAAATCGATAGAATTCCTACTAAGTGATGGTGGGTTCAATCAGGTCCATCAATGCCATAAACAAGTCCCGTAGGACCAACAGAGCCAAAGAGACAATGGGGGTAACAATCAGGGTAAAGGTTATGAGATTCGTGAGAAAGACAACCTCGACATGGTCGGTGGGACCAGAGAAAGGGGAAGGACACAACGAGTCCTATGTGTAAAGAGTAGAAACACGTGTGGATCTTGTCCGCAATAATACAGGGGACAACATTGGGATGCCTCGCAGGGGGAACAATTATAAAAGTTTTGGGTTCGGTTAGGACTATAGTGTCATGTCTAGGAACTGTTTGAGCCTCCAGTGTTATGGGCAACTAACACTATGATTTTTATCTCGGAGTGATTGGGGTCTATCTTGTGTGACACAAGCGAGTCACAGTAGTTTGTGAGTACTGAATTCGCATGTGAAACGGGTTTGGTAGATGTATCATTAAAAGTACAATAGTTTATATATAATCACCGTGGAGTAGCCGGGCTCTCTTTAGTTCCACCTG
The DNA here is from genome assembly GCA_949130495.1 of Sambucus nigra. Taxonomy (NCBI): domain Eukaryota; kingdom Viridiplantae; phylum Streptophyta; class Magnoliopsida; order Dipsacales; family Adoxaceae; genus Sambucus; species Sambucus nigra. Next base: position 162,161,583 of record OX422213.1, on the reverse strand, counting down.
CAGGGGAGCAGGTGTGGACACTAAGAGGGTATATTTTTTTCAAAGTAATTCCAGGATGAGAGGTGATTATGCGCTTGTGATGTTATCCTATATACGGACGGGTTAACGATGGTGGGCGGTTATCGCAAGACTATCGTATTCGTTGTTCCATGGAAGGATATATATACTTTTTGTGATGTCTCACTTGAAATAGGTTTTTTCTCGCGATGATATTTTATTAAGTAGACTTTAGAGAGTACAGTTGTTTAGTTATATTGGATCCTAGTGCGTAGGGACTCTTACTGATGAGGTTTGGGGTATATCGGTTTACCGTGGAGCGGAGAGATTTAACTCTTTATTAACTTAGCGCTGATAACTTAGTGATAGTGTGACCGCAGTAGTATATGGATCCTTTAAAGACGCGGGAGTCCATGATTAGACTTTTGAGTATATGGACAGGTTTTGAGTGTCCCGGGTGTATGCTTTGGGTTCTACAAAAAAGAAATCGAGTACTGACAATTCTGAGGAAGAATTCATTAGGAAAAGCTCTTTTGGGCCTTTCTATGAGATGTTATACGCATAAGACTTAATAAAGTTTTGGAGTAGAGAACCGTCGTTGGATGCTAGGACATCATATTAAATGATAATTATTGAACGTTTGAATAAAACACATTAAACGGAGAACTATTAACAAATAGGGGCGGTGGAGCCGATAAGTACTGCGAAAGAAACACTGGGAAGATTTTCACCACAAGTGGACATGTGGGGCAATATCGACAATAATTGAATAGTAATTGGTAAGGTGATAAAAAATAATAGAAGATTTAGCCACACGGATAATGCGGGGGACAAACTTGAGATAAGTATATTAAGTATGTAACGGTCTAAGGTTTGTGCAAACATGCACGAGCTATAGGGTGTATGGGTACCCTAGGTGGAGCAGAGTCTCACTTAGTCAGATGTCGAGAAGTTTTGGGAGTAAACGCAAGGGCAATGATTTTAGGTATATTATAGAAAAGGGGAGTAAGATGTCCCCCGTAACGTGAAACATTGAGTGAGGGGATCTCCATTGAGTAATATATACTGGGGTGGCCTCCCAATTACATCATTTAGGGATGGAAAAAGGATGATTCGGGATTTTCAACTAGGAGTCCGTAATTTCGATGTTCCCAGTGACGTTATTGATGAGCATGAGTGGTGAAATTCATATTTGGGACATCCAAAATTGAGGAATGCATAATTTCAGATTTGTGGATGATTAGGAGTATTAATTACTGCTAGTAGAGTTACGTGTGATACCTCGTGGCAGTGTATTCTCTACGTAACACGTTTTGAGACATTATCTAGGAAATTTTTCCATCCACCCTTTGGTTGGGAAGGGTGGGGGAATAAAAAGCTTCTAGGACCCAAAGTGATTTATGGTCCATCGTTAGGAATGGAACAAATCACATCTTTTTTTTAGATAGCGTAGAAAAGTAAGTAATTTAGACAGTTTGGAAATAACGAATTTAACTACATTTTATATGGGGTCAAGAGAATTTGCTTGAGGAACTTAGAGTGTATTAGTAAAAAGTACAAAAAGTCCTGATTCTTTTTTATTATAAGTCCCCCCATAATGGATTTTCTAAATGTATATACGTAGACCTATCAACGCATCGTGTCTGTGTGATGTGATAATGGGTTCGTGTCATAAAACCCTCAACCTATATACAGCTCGTTAACAAATCGGTTTTAAATAATTAAATCCAAAATCAATTGTTAATGGGTTACCCGACCCAAACCGTTAAGACCCATTAAGTAACTAAAATTCTCTATCAAAACATAACATATTTAATTCTTACATCCTAAATTCCAAATGTTAATAGTAATAGGACGTCGACAACAAAATGTTCATTACTCAAATTTATATATATATAACAAAGATTACAAAGTGTATCAAAGATAAGTTACTAACAAAGAGTTGGGGTAGCATTAACGGGTATTAATGGATAAAAAAGGGGTATAATAGGGTGTATCAAACTTTCTAAACCTGAACTATTATTTTAACGGGTCTAGTTGATCGGATATTGACTCAAACCCAATAAACCTAACTCCACTAACTTATAATTTTTTGTTGTTTCATATCATGCTATTGTGTTATGTGTCATTTTGACATGTCTACTTTTACACATTATCAAATCTCAATGGACAATGTACCGTGTCCATTTCAATGTAGAATTGTGTAGTAGAGATTTAAAAGAAGATTCGCTAGAGACATTATGTAATATGGTCGTACTAAAAACAATGTGGGTACCACTCCCATCCATGATAAGTAGTTGAGCACGAGATTTTTCCACGATAAAATATTTAGCGTGAAACCATTTTAGAAAAACAAACCCAATATCCATATATTTTCCTCTAATCCACATTAAACATTTTAGCATGGGTAGTGGAACGATCCTCTACCATGCTAAAATGTTTAGCATGGGGTGATAACCGTCCATTCTTCGACTGTGCTCTTCAAAATGTAGGTTAAGATGTAAAAATATACTAAATATACATCATTTAACACCTTCCCATTGTGGATTGCCTAAAGAGGAACACTAGCTGGCCCGGATAATCTTTATTTTTTAGGATTCCAACTCAAAAAAATTAAAAATCAAGCTACAAATTTTAGAAAATATTTCAAATGTGGAGGAAACTTCAAAACCTTTTAATTGTTTAAAAAAGTATATCTTATCTCCTATGCAATGATAATCGGATATTAAACTTAACCCTAATTTTGGTCAACAATCAGACATGACACCGAATTGACACACTCCATTAATTTGCCATAAATCCCATTTTAACTTTTTCCCCAAAATACTCCTTCCCTTTTAATACCCTTTCAGATTTTTTTTCACAAACATACACACACACGCCATCAACAACCATAATATTTCCTTTGTTCCCGAGAAACCCCTACCTCCTATGTACTACCAGCAACCCACCCACCCCATCCTCCTTGGTAAGAACCTACCCAAGCCCCAACGCATAGGCACCACCATGTTTTCTTTATCTCTCTCCCCTAAACTTGACGGAAACCCACCCACCCTACCTCCTCGACAGAAACCCACCACTTAAAGTCAAGAACCTGATGAAATTAAAAACAAAACCCAAAGTTAAAATTCAAAACCCATAATTAAGATATCAAATGGGTTGCATTTACTATGATGTTCAATCTTTAATGGATTTGTTTAATGAGGATTTAGAGAGAGAGATAGAGAGAGAGATTTTTATTTTTATTATGGGTGATAAAAAGAGGTGGCGCACAGAGGTGGTGTCGGTGAATATGAGTGACACACACAAAGAGAATATTGTGGATTTTTAAATTCAATTTATATCTTGCAAGTGGGTTTTTTTGGGAAAAAGTTAGAAGAAATAAACGACAGACTGACAGCGTGTTTCTTTTTGGCGTCATGTCTAATTATTGACCAAAATTGAAGTTAAGGTAGTTATCTTGTTATGAAACCGAGGTTATGTCTAAAAGAACCTAACTTTTAATTTTAGAAATTAATAAATCCATTCCACGAGGTTGGTATGCTACAAATATATATATATTAGATTATCAATTACTTTTAAGTGGATTAACTTATAGATTTTGTGGATGGATCCAAGATCACCAGTAAAAATTTGTTATAAAATTTCTCTCATATATGTAGCATAAATTATAACATGATTGAATAAAAAATTAGCACAATGAATTTAACCAAAAAAACCATTGTTGGAATCCTTCAAATGGTGTCAATTTCCATCTATAACAAGTAGCTTGATTGTCTTGGTAAACTCAAAACGTGTATTAATTGATCTTTTTTATTTGACATTTTCTAAACCCAAAGAAGAAAGTATTTATAACATTCTAATAAGGCACAATTTGTTTGTTATTTTTAAAACTCTCTTTATTTGAACCACTTATATTTTGAAGAGACATTGATTTTAGACCATCTCCATGGCATGGGGAAAAATTTATCCCCCAAAATGTAAAAAGCTATTTTTCAACCCAAAACCTAGTTTATGATTCGAAGCAATCAACATACGAACATACCTCACATCAAGTCAAATGTCTCCTCAACAATGTTCACTCGTAAGTGAACTTATCGCGGGTACGTTGTAATAAAAAATCTCATTTCCACCACAGCTACCTCATTCTAACTCCATCATTAACCAAAACTCAAAATAATTCTCTTTGACCCACGCTTGCATAATGAGGAGATTCATAGGCCGTCGACGCACTAATTTGCAAGGGGAGAGTTCCTCCCTTGCGGCTCAACATGAAATCTGTGACTTTGCTTTTCCTTAGCGGATGAACATCATGGGTACCCTTTGCATTCACCCCACGCCCGAGACAAATATTTCAAAGTGAACCAAAAACCATGGCGTATGATTTTTTTTGTTAAATATTTATAGTTAATGGATTATTTGTATTAGTTAGTATAATTAATTAATAGTTGTTCAATTACTCTATAAATTAATTTTATTACATTAGTTGATTTATTTCAAATTATCATTATTTTAATAGGTAATCACTTGTGCACCGCTATGTATTTCGTGTATAGTTGGTGGCATACTATGGAGCTGCTAGGTCAGCAATAGACACATATTATCGATTTGCTTCGGACATGCCTTTTCGAACTGATTATCGCAATGCATATGGACAAATTTCCAATGGAGTCAATTTGTATGTATTGGCTTAGTTCCAGACAAAATGTTTTGAGTCATAGGTTAGGCTTCATGTTGTTGACCTTTCAAGCTTACGACGCGTTTGCTTGAAGACGTAGAAACAAAGTTGCATATATTACATATCATCTCATGTTTCGTGCCACATTTCATCTTCATGTTTCTGAAGATCTCTTAGGTATGAATGCTTATGAATTTTGATCCTTGAAAATTTTATTCTTGGGTGTTTGTTTTTATAAATGATTTGGAGATATTTTTAAAAGTTTTTTTTAAAGATTTTTTTTTTGGTTTTAAATTCATTCGAACAAATTTACTGGTTTCATTCGAATGATATTAGCAGTTCGTTCAAATGAACATCAAATGAGATTTTTTTTTGTACATAAAAAATGTCATTTGGAGCTCGTTCGAACGATATTGGTTGTTTGTTCGAACGAGTTTTTCTTTTATCAACGAGTTAGCATTTTTGTTCAAACAAGGGCTTGTTTTTGTTCAAACAAATTTTCTAAAAAATGTGTCGCTCTAAAAATATGTTTTCTATCTAAAGAGGTTCAGGCATTTGTTTTTATAGCAACTTCTAGCAAAAAAATGTTTTCCTATACATATCCAATATCTCCCAAATCCAAGTTTTACCCAAAGTGTTTAAGACCCAAGTTTCAGAGTTCTATGTGCTTTGAGATCTTATTTTTCAGGCACGAAGAAGTATATTCTCTTTATCTTAATTGAGAATTATTTCATGCGAAGGATTCCATATCCAGTTTGTCATTTACAGACGATGAACTCCATATTGTGATGTTGTGGTGAAGAAATGGTGGATTTCATGTGCCATATCCGTAGGTGGTTGCTGAGCCTGCTCGGTGGCTAACGAGGTGTGTGTGGATTCACATGTTGTGGCACTGCCTAAGTGGACTATTGCGTGCACTGTGCATAGGAGGTTAAATACTGAAGAGCATCAAGACTTGCGAGGGTGTCGAGTCTATATTATAAGTCTACTGCTTGTCATGTATAATTCCTTATCATAGTAATTTGCATGGCTAGGTCATCCAAGATTTTCTCCATTGTGGATTTTTCTTATACATCGATGTTCTGTGGTTTGATTTATCAATTTTATCTTCTATCACATAGATGCATGCTTTAGGTTAAGATAAAATTTGGTAAATCGTTTTATGACAACAACTTGGTTTAAAATTGGTACAAAGCTTTATTTGGGTTAATTCAGTTTATGTTTAACATATAATTTTAAAAAATTAAAAATTATTTTTTATTGTTTAGACCATCCCTCCATACTGCCTAGCGCACTTTCAAATTGACATCAGAGAAGGAACACTAAGTTTTTGTGTTAGATCTGTGTTTTATGCATGAGTTTTAGCGATTTTTATTCGGAGGGTTATCCGTTTTCAAGGGCACCGATATTTGATGGGTCTAATTAATTAAGCATACTGTAAAATGCATATAAATCAACACTCAAGGCTATAGATGAGCGGGTTTGGCAAGCGATTCTTAATGGTTGTTCCCCACTCACAACCTTAGATAATGAATATAAGATTCCCAAATCCATAGAATCATGGAGAGAGGAAGAGTATATGTTAGCTAATTATAATTCGTCTGATGTAAATGCTCTGTTTTGTTCGATCACATCGGAGGACTTTCCCCATACTATGACTTGTGAAACATCTAAAGAGGCTTGGAACATACTCCAACTCACCCATGAAGGTACTAGTGCTGTTAAGGCTTCCAAAATCCAAAACCTCACCTCTGAGTTTGAAACTATTAAGATAGAGGAGAGTGAAACCTTCGATGACTTCTACGCTAGATTGTCTAATATTGTGAACTCGTCTTTTAACTTGGGAGAGAGAATACCCAAAAATTTAATAATCAAGAATATATGAAGGTCCTTGCCTAAAAAAATTAATTCAAAAGTGATGGTTTTGAATTCCTTGGGTATTTTGGAAAAAACATAACTTGAAGAGCTTGTACGTGATCTTTAAGCTTATAAGCTTGACATGTTTTCCTCCAAAATGAAGAAGAAAGAAAAGGGCATTGCTTTGAAGTTCGGAATGAGGAAACACGTGTTTTAGACGATGAGTCTAATATCAATACCTATGATATGTCCATGATTGAAAAAAAGTTTAAAAAATTTCTCAAGTTTGAAAACAATCGAAAGATGTAAAGAAGTTTGAGAAAAATAAGTATAACAAGGCCGATCAATTTCCTAAAATCATAATGATAATTTTAAGTGGGATGAGTCGGATAGATGCTTTAAGTGTAAAGGTTATAGCCATTGGGCAGTTAAGTGTTCGACTAAACTAAGGAAGGAGGGAAAAAAATCGAAGGTGTACAATGACACCCTTAGTGATAGTGATCCAGGAGAGGGACCTAATTCACCCATTGAGCGCAATTACACTGTGTTCATGTCTACTCAAGATATCCCAAATGAAAAAAGTTCAGATGAAGATAATTCTGAGAATGACACTTCTGATGCAATTCTTTGTAATTTCCAAGTAAGTGATGGATAAGAGAGTAAAGAAGAAGAGGAGGATGCAAAATAGGAAGAGAGTGAACTCCAAGTTTCCTTCCATGATTTGTATGAAAAATCATTAAAATTGAAAAAGGCAAACTTGAATTTGGGAGCTAGGTTTAAAGAACATGTCATAGGTGATGATAATTCTAAATTGATTAAGGGTCATAGGGCATATGAGACGACTCTCAAGGAGAGGCTCAAGTATATTGAGGGTGAAAAAATACCCTTCGAGGTTTGATGGAGGTTATGAAGAAAGAAATTCTTGATTTTTAAGAGTTTAGACATTTACTCGAGTCTATATTAATAGAACTAGAAGAAAGATTGAGAGACTGAGTCATGTCAAAATTGATTTGGAATCTAGGTAAAAAATATTAGATAAAATGTTAAGCACCGTTCAAATAAAAGATGAAAAGCATGGGATTGGCTTCGATGACCCAGATGCTTCTGTTACTAAAGCCAAGACCATTCTTTTAAAATATTCTATCGTTGCTAAAAACGTTAGAAAATGTCAACCCTTAGGTGACACCCCTTTCTGTGTCTACACATACAGACATTACGGTAGAAAAGGTCACCTTAGGTGTTTTTTCTTTAATCTTAGAAACGATCTTAGAAAGTCTATGTCTATAATCATCAAGGTTTCTAAAATTCTAAAGCATCGCACGACACCTATATGTGTTAGGAAATATGATTTTGAGGCTTTACATGATAAAATTGTTGATTTTCTAATCCTTTCACATGATACTTCTCATGTTATATTTAATGATTAATTGTCGTCGTACTTTTGTCATTCACTAGTTTTGTGCTTTGTGCTATATGTTTTACTAGGGTTATGACGTGCTTACCTTTTGTATCTTAATTTTATATTTTTTGGATCTCAAAGAGAAAATTTCAAAAAGACTTATTTATCTTTTGAGTTATTTTTTAAAATTGGTATCATTTTGAAGAATGGTTACAAACTCAAAAAGATTTTTTATTTTTGTGTAGCTTAGTTTTACACATTTTTGTGTGCCATATTTGTAATACCTCGCCCTAATAAATTAACTAATTATATGAAGAATTTATAGGAGGAGGAACTAATCATAATTATCGGTATTTGTGCGTAACAAATTGAATTACAGAATAAGTATTGGATTAAGGATTTATATAAGGATTATATTGTTGGAGAAATAAGAGTAAAAGAAAGAATAATAATAATAATAATAATAATAATAATAATAATAATAATAATAATAATAATAATAATAATAATAATAATAATAATAAAAGCAAAATAGGCTTTGCACGACGTCGTTTGAAGCAGAGAATGATATCGTGCGATGGAAGCCGTTCAATCTACACTTGAGGTCGTTCGAACGACGCCTGTCGTATTCAGACGCTCAGTTTATGCTGTGAACCCCTTAACTGGGATAAAAATCCCTTCAAATTAAACAGGCCAGATTTAGCAGAAGATATGTTAGGTGTGTTAAGGTTTTGTAAATTGGTTTTGTATTTAAGAGGAAAGAGGCATGAGATTGGGAATCCCCACTGCCAAAACTCTTGAAGACTTCTCTCTTCTCCCTTCTCTCGTCCTTAATTTGTTATCCCCATTTGTTTATACCAGTATTACTACTACACCCACACCATTGAATATATACACCTCCCCACTGATAAGATATAATTCGTGAAATATATAGTAGCTGTTAGTAAGGGGTTTTGATGAGTGTTTGAGGTGGTAGTATTAGAAGAAGTTGAAGGTTTTGTTGGAGGTATTTGAAGAGGGTTTAATGGAGGTTCCATGGAGGACTGTTTTGATGGAGATTTTTGTGACTCTCTTTAGGGCCACCTTTGGAGGTGGGAGAGTCACCCATCTTCATCACCACCACCATCTTTAGAGTCATTTAGGTGGGATAATCTACTCTTTTAATTAAGACTTTTTTTAGTGTATATTGCAGTCTTGTGATTGTTGAATGTTAAGAATGGAATTATTATGAAAATTATAGTGTGTTTTCTAGCAAATTTGGAAATAGATATTTTTATTGAATAAAATGTTATTTTTGTGCGTTTTCTAGTAAATCTGAAAATAGACATTTTTATGGAATAAAAATGTTAGAAAATATTGTTGTTGTGTGTTTTCTAATAAAAGAAATAATAAATATTTGTATGGAATAAAAATGTAAGATATATTATTTTGATGTACTACTAGTGAAAAAGAAATAATAAACATTTTTATGAAATAAAAATGTAGGAAAATGTTATTTTTGTGTATTTCTAGTAAAAAGAATAATGAACATTTTTATAGAATAAAAATGTGAGAGAAGGGTTTTCTTGTGTAAGAAGAAATAACGGACATTTTGCAATGAAAATGTGAAAAGTATGTTCACTGTGAATAGTATAAAATTTTACAACTAAATGCATGTTAACCCATTGGCTAGGATTTTAGTATTTATAGTCCACTTTCTATGCACATAAACATGTAGCATTTTGAAAATAACAATGTTAAAGAAAGTCTTATTGGGTTTAAGCATGAAATAAGATAAACGAAAATTTGGGAGCTTAAATGTAAAAGGTGTTATTTATGTGTTAAAAGGGTTAAAGTGAAAAGTGTAAAAATTGGGCAAAAGTGTGATATTAAACAAGTATTAAAATGATAAGAGTGTTTTAAATGTTAATTTGAAAACTTAATAACCATTTTTAGGAAATAACACTTGTTAAAGGACTAATTTGAAAGTTTGGCGAATAAAGGGTAAATTGGTAATTTACTTAAACTGGAACATTTTTATTAAATAAAAATGTTAAAGAATGACTTTACACTAATGTGCGTGAAAATGAGTTAAGTCCGAAAGCGTGAATGATTTTAGTATGAATCGTGTGTGTGTGTGGATAGGGGACTTAAAGAAGAAAAGAAATAATTTTCCAAGTGTTAATGGAAAAACAAACCGTTAAGTCCTGGTTTTGGCTTCAGCTGGGTAAAAGTAAGGAAATGGAATAATGTGGACATGTGTAAAATGTTAAACACATTAATAAGGTGTGAAAACCCGGATATAATTATGATATATTATGTTTAAATCATGCTTATATTATGGGATGGGGATAATGTGTTATTGGTGTATATAACATTAAGTTATTATGTTTAGTCTAATCTTACCTTCATAACTCATGAGGTATCGAATTAGTTACAAATCTAAAATTTTGAAGTTTTCAGTAGGAATGTTCAAGTTGGAGACTAGTTTTGACCCTTATAATAAAATAACCGACTTGAGATGAAAACTACATAGTTGTAGATATATGAGTTAAGTTTGCAACACAACAAACGGTGTGTCAAACAGAGGCTCGAGAAAGGAGTTATGATGAAATTACGAAACAGGGGAAAATCTGTCCATCTATTTAAATGGTATTTTTTCCCTTTATGTACAACAAATGTCTTAAATTGATTGGTTGGAAGGTGGGTGACAGCTTGGACGACTTAGACACTCTTAAATAACCTTCTCCTTCGACTAAATGCATCCATTAAAGAGTTTGGGCTCAAGAGAGAGAACCGAAAGTCTTAGGAAGAGAAGGACGAGGAGAAGTTGGAGAAAAATCCTTAGAAAATTACGTAAGCGTCCTTTAGGTAATTCTATCCATAAATCTTGTTTCTTTTGTTGATATTACTAATTGAAAGGATATAAATCATCAATTGTTTATTAAACTTTCATGCCTTTGTGGGTATGCATGGATGGATACACGTTTAAAGAAAGTCGAAGGTGTAAATCATTTATATGGCCTTGTTTAGAACCCTTCTGTGTTTAAACTTCCATATCTTTTTGTATATTTCTTGGAATTAAATAATTTTAGTTGTAAATGAATATAGACTCATATATGTATAACATATACGAAAATTATATGTAAATACCAATAAATAAATCTTTGGTGATAGTTTGAAGTTCAGGTATAAAATCTGCCCCAAAAGTGTAAGTATGCACACCACGTGTTCGATGTGTTGCTTGACATAGCAAATGAACCTTAAAAATTATGAAACTTTGACTTTGTAATTTTCAATACATTTATTGATGTTGAGTGAAATATCATAGAAAGTTATGATACAGAAAAATTATGAAAATTCTTGGAAGTTGAATGAATGATAAAGGAGCCTAGAGGGAAGATTTGCTATGTAGCAAAGAAATGGGCATATCTTGCTCTAGGAAACTTGAAAAGACATTCTATCTTTTGGATTTGGAGCCCAATATGTTAAGGATGAAACTACTAAGAAGAAATTAAAATATATTTGACCTATGATTTGGGTATGGTAAATATCCTACTATGAAGTTAGAATGGACTTCATTTATGATATATGATTTGAATGGGATTATATAATGCTTATGAATTGGGTTAAGTTTAAATTTTTCTTTGGATTGTTAATATCCTTATTATGATAATAATATTGTAAGAATTTATATGTGAAAGGGAAGAAGAACTGGTTGAACAAGTGCCAGACAAAGGCAACGGAAAAACACATGAAATGGCCAAGGTGAGTGTACTCACCGGAAAGAGATATATTATACTTGGTTATGGAAACGACCTGAATATCACTCATTGGTAAGATGTATTATACATGGTTATGGATATGATTTGAATATAAATTATTGGTAAGATGTATTATACTGGTTTACAGATATGATTAGAATAATATTGAATATGTATTTGTTCATTTCGGTTTACCGAAATGGGAGGTTACTCCCTGACCTGAAATGGGGGAGATTTATCTATTAAAGACAAGGAGTTACTCGTCGACCCGGAATGGGGGAGAATTGTATATTGCAGACAGGATATGTGAATCATGGTTTAGATAAGTTGGTCATTCTTTATGAATGAGCCGGATAAGTATATAATTGGTCATTCTTTATGGATGAGCCGGATAAGTATATAATTAGTCCTTCTTTATGAATGTGTCGGATAAGTATATGATTGGTAATAATTTATAAATGGTCTGAATAAGTATGCATATATCATCACGGGGATAAGATTTATTGCATTTAATTTTATATAATAGTGTAGTAGTGATGCATTTCCTGAGCTATTTTGCTCATAGTTCCTATGTTTGTGTTTTTCAGGTATTATGATATCACTGCCAAATCTAGGAGGTCAGTGTGATTAGCAATGGATGTATAAAACCATGATTTGGCCAAATGTAAATGGGGTAAATTAAGCCTACATATCTTTTCAGTAAGTTTGAATAAGCATAATTACCTTAAAATTGTAAAAGGCTTTTAGTTTTACTGACTCATGTTAATAATTGAAAAAGGATACTCGTGTTTATGATTTGGTTAAGGTAATTATGATTTGACTCACTTTGACTTTCAAACTTAATTATAAGTAACTGGGTTGGGGTGTGTCAACTTTGGTATCAAAGCCTAGGTTTTAGAGGGTCTGGGATGAGGAGTGCCTAGATTTGGCAGTGGAAGTAGAAATTATTTTAAGCCATAAGTAAATTGGCTTTATTGACTAACATCTATTAATTATACATATATATATTTATATATATATTATTATACGGGATATGAAATGTAAGGATCTTGCAGGAAAGTGAAATGAGATGTTAAGGTTTATTCAGGAATGACAGCGAATACAAGTATTTTAATATGAATCATTACTTTATTTTAGTTGGTGTGTAGACAAACATGTCATTGAAGGAAAATTTTTGAAGACAAAATGTGGTATACGAAAATTGTGAAGTATTGGAAGTTATCTCTTCTTATACTGGTATATGTGGACTTCGGTTGTGTCACTTATTAAGCCATGGTTTGCTGTGTGCCCCATTTATATAGGAGAGTGAGGTACGAGAACCCGTATTCCATTAAAGGATAAGATGTGAGGGGAATTACTATTACATGATTATGATGAGACTTAAATTATTAGAGTGTGAATAAAATGAAGATTCACATAGTAAAGGTGAAGTGAGAAGATTAATTATTGTATATGTTTAAATTTAATATGTGAAATGGTATGAAAATTCTATAACTAGTCAATATATCACAATTGATCCGAATATGGGTTCATACTGAATTATGGTAAGTAGAAGAAAAGAGTAATAATAATTGAGATGTAATTTTTAATAGTATGAGTATATGTAGTGGATATTACCCTTATGATATTTTGAAATGCTTAAATGAATAGTAAAGTTAAGACGACGTTTTAAAGAGTTGGAAGTTTAAAAATATTGAGGGGCCCTTTTAAGAGTATATGTTTTGTATAAATATGGGAAAGATGCTAATCGGGTTGGAATATCGACAACTAGTTTGGGTGGATATTGAGTTGTATTTTTCATTGTACGTACGTGCTATCACTAAGAGTATAATATATAATGAATATGATTGACAGTATATGGGGTCACCAAGAAGTATGTGTAAGGAAAATGTGATATATGAGATACCATACTATGATATATTAAGGTATTTGTACAGGTTATATGAAATAAATATGACATATAATAGTTAGAGAAGTATTATGGGGTTCGTAAGTATGATTAAAGTTTTAAGTGGTGATGGTACGTTTAACATCCATGTTACCAAACGGGTAAGACGAGTGTATTAATGATATTGCATAAGAATATCATGTTAATGAACATTGGGATAAGATTATGATTGTTGATACAAAAAATTAGTCAGTTGATATGGACCAATTATATGAAGACATGTGTCATCTTACGTGGCAAAATATATTCACCGAACAATTCATAGTGCCGAGCTAATAAGCATACCGAGCTACTTAGAGTACCGAGCTACTAAGCATACCGAGCTACTTAGCGTACCGAGCTACTTAACGTGCAGAGCATCTAGTCAATAAGATCAAGCGACAATTACAGATTCAATGAACATCGGATTCAATGAACATTCTTATTATGTACAAATATATATGTCTATTAAATAACGGCGTATTGTCTATTCATATTGACAGCCTAAGGGATATAAATACATTGTAACCCCCTCCATAACGGGGCAATCGATTACTTGCGATCATAATTGAGATCAAGGCAACATACCCAGCAATACAAAACAGTGGATGTAGGCCATTTTCATTAAGGCTGAACCACTTTAAAAATCTTTCATCCTATTTCATTAACCGTATTGATATGTGATTAATTAATTAGATCAAGTCTAGTTTTTACATCAACATATTGGCGCCATCTGTGGGAAATGACTATACGTAGCGTTTTTCACTAAAAATTCATTATACATAGCTGAGCTCCCAGAATCTAGCAATAGGAACAATAACGCAATTCCTCCCAACCCGTCTGTTCCTACAATTGTCAATGAACTTATTGGACTAGTGGCCGCCTTAGCCATGGGATAAACATTTATACAAGATACCATAAGACAACTCATTCAAACTGTTCAAAATGCAACGCCTACCCAGACAGGCCATCGAAGCGTTAATAGAAACACTCACCTGCCGTCTTCGAGATCTAGACGTACTCTGTTCCCTCATGTTTCCTTATATAGGCATACTGAGAGGTCCAGCGATCCCTCCCATCAGCCTGGTCGGACATCTCCCATAAGAGTCATGGACTCTGAAGAAAATGTTACTATAACTCAGGAATGAACGAGCTCTTTATAAAGGTTGAGTAGAGTCTCTCCCTTTGATCGTTTGGGCCCCAGGAGGAATAAAATTCCTCCTCAGATTGTGTTGGGAAATTCTCAACGACCAAATGATCTAAGGGAAGGTTCTTCCCAATCACGCCCTGCAGCTCGTACAGAAAGATCCCAAGAGGAGAATTCAAAGTGATCTGTTTCCCGGGAAAATAGATCAGAGGTTGGAAATGACGCCTGGAAGGGATCCATTCAAGGGTTGGAAAATAGGTAATGGGAAATGGATAAATCCAGAAATCCTCTCCAAAGAACCTTTCTCAAAGGATCTCCCTTCGTACAAGCAATTGTAGATTTTCCCACACCATAGAAGTTTAAAGCTCATGTAGTTACACCGAAGTACGATGGCAAAACTGATCATGTTCTCCATATAGAGCAGTACTAAGCTGCTGCCGAAATCTATGCAGTTCTCCATGAGATGAGGTGGAGGGCATTCTCAGGAACTATCATTGGGTCAGTTCAAATATAGTACAATAACCTTCCTCGGGGAAATATTGCTACTTTTTATCAACTGGCAGAACTCTTTATAGGAAATTTCTATTTTGGTGCGAAGCCAGTCAAGAGGGTAGCACACCTGTTGAGTGTAAGGCAGAAAGCAGGAGAAAGCACCATGGATTACATCACCCATTTTAATAATGAGAAACTATAGGTGATCGATTACGAACAGAAGATAGCAGTTATACCCCTTTTACCAAACAAACTGTGTTATACTTTGGCCAAAGATCCCCCCAAATCCATGGCAGAATTAACGGCTAAGGCAATCAAAATTATGAACACCGAAGAAGCTATGGCTGCAAAGAATAATAGTGAGACCAAAGAAGAGACTAAAGCAGAGGGCACGTCGGAGAGGAAAGATCAAAAGCATAATGGGGGCAATAATTAATCGAAATGAAAGGAAACGATAGAGCACTTGAGGAAATATGCGAATTATACCCCCTTAAAGGTGGATATAAACCATGTTCTGGAGGAGATAAAAAATAAAAAATAACTAAATTGGCCAGATAAATTGAGGATAGCCCCTGAAAGGAGGGATAAGTCCAAGTATTGCGAGTTCCACTAAGACTATGACCACACGACCAAGTGGTGCATAGCTCTCCATAATGAGATTGAGGCACTCATTCGATGAGGAAAATTGAGCAAGTTTGTTGACCGCCAGAATGATGGGAAGACCAATGACAGAGCAAGGCAAAGGTCTAAATCTCCTCGCCGAATAAGAGATGACAAGAAAAGGGACCATGAAGATGTTTCGGAGGATGACCCCAACCTCCCCAAAAAGTCTAGACAGTTAGAACGCAAGGTATTTTCAATCCGCTTTGGTTCATTTGACTGTAATATGATAACAGGTGGATATGCAGGAGGTGGTGATCATACCGCTTAAAGGAAAGCTTCATTCAATGAGGCCCAAACTTGTTCCTACATACAACGGATAAATCTGGCAAAAGGAGGATCGTCCAACGAAGGTCAATAAGGAGAAACTAGTCATCAGTTTTTCCAAAAGTGATCTCGAAGGTGTCTTGTATCCTCACGATGATCATTTGCTGATCAAGATGAGGATGAAGGATGTAGTCATCTCAAGAGTATTTATAGATAATGGTAGTTTGGCAGACATCATATTTTACTCTTGCTTTAACAGTTTAAACTTGAAACTCGCCCAGTTAGAACCATACCACAAGCCCCTTATCGGGTTCAATGGCAAAAAAGTCTTTACACTTGGGACGATCAAGTTGGACATGTTGATTGGTACCTGACCTGCTACAGAATAGAAAAAGTATGATTTTTTGTAATGGATAAAAACATCCAATCAACTTACAATATAATCATGGGAAGAGTAGGTCTGAAAAAGTTCAAAGCAGTGCCATCTACGGTACATCAATGCTCAAAATTCCCGACCAACTTTGGTGTGGGACTTATGAAGGGCGATCATAAAGTAGCTCAGGAATGCTACTATTCATCTGCCAAACAAGAAGAGTTGGAGGATGCCAGGAAGAAGACCACCACTTACCAAGTGGATGAGTCTGAAGATTTAGATATTGAGACACTGGACCCTAGAGATGAATCAGAGCTCGTGAAGGGTCAGGTCATGGAAGCAACGGAGAACATTATTCTGGATGATGAATGACCACAGAGAGCAACTCAAATTGGTGCCTCACTGGATCTGATAATAAAGCAAAAGTTACTGGCATTTTTTAGGCATAGGAAGCAAGCTTTTGCGTGGAGTCATGAAGATATACCGGGTATAGACCCAACCTTCCTGTGCCACAAACTCAATGTTAATAAGGAGATCAAACCGATAAAGCAAAGTAGAAGGTTTTTCAGCCCAGAGAAGAACCAAGCTATTCAGGATGAAGTTGAGAAATTGCAAAAGGCATCTTTTATTGAGGATGTTAAATGTCCTGAGTGGTTAGCCAATGTGGTGATGGTTAAAAAGAAGAATATTAAATGGAGGATGTGTGTTGATTTCACAGATCTAAACAAAGCCTGCCCAAAAGATCACTTCCCACTGCCCTGAATAGACCAATTGGTAGATTACACCTCGGGGCATGAATTATTGAGCTTCATGGATGCTTATTCCAGTTACAACCAGATTAAGATGAAACCAGAAGACAGGGAGAGTAACTCTTTCATTACCCCAAGGGGAACATACTGCTACAATGTTATTCCTTTTGGCCTTAAAAATGTAGCTGCTACGTAACAACGACTAATGAACAAGGTGTTCACAGAGCAAATCGACAGAAAAAACATGGAGGTTTACGTCAATGACATGCTGACTAAGAGCAAGAAAGCTGCTGACCACATAGCTGACCTTGGCCAAACATTTGACTAGCTGGAGAAATATCAGATGAATCTTAACCTAACTAAGTGCATATTTGGCGTCCAAGAAGGAATGTTCCTCGGGTAGATTATGAATCAGTGGGGCATTGAAGCGAATCCTGACAAGATCAAAGCTTTGTTAGAAATACAATCTCCAACTACGAAGAAAGAAGTGCAAAGCCTCACGGGGCGTATTGCATCTCTCAATAGATTCATCTCACGAGTAACTGACAGATGTCTTTCGTTCTTCAAGACATTCAAAAAAACTTTTGAGTGGAATGATGAGTGTGAAAAGTCATTTCAAGAGTTGAAAAGATTCTTGGGGACACCTCTATTGTTGTCCATGCTGGTAGAAGGAGAAAAATTATACTAGTCAGAAAGTGCAATCAGTTCAGCATTGATAAGAGTAGAGGACGGAGTGAAAATACCGATATATTATACAAGCAAAGCATTTCGAGGAGCACAGATCAGATATCCATGATTGGTGAAAGTGGCATTATCACTGATCGAGGCAAGCAGGAGGATAAAACCATACTTCCAGGCCCATACTATAGTGGTATACACCGATATGCCACTCAGACAGGCTTTGCACAAATCGAAAAAATTCGGAAGATTGATGTATTGGGCGGTGGAACTAGGTGAATATGACATTGTCTATGAGCCAAGGTCTTCTTTCAAAGGGCAGGCAGTGGTAGATTTCATTGCTGAATTTACTTACCCAGATACCTCCGACTAATAGGGATCCAACATAGAATAACTCATGGATGTTAGAGGATCATCAGAAACTATCCACGATCAACTCACATTAGCAGACATGCCAGAAGGGACAGTGATCGGGTAATAAGAATCCGCTGATAAAAGCCTAGAATTGAAGGATAATATCAGGAAGCACTAGATATTCCATCACGGGACTTTATCAGACCAAGGGTTTGATAACTTTATCCCTGTATGGAAGTTATATGTTGACGGTTCTTCGTGTTCCACAGGTAGCGGAGTCGAAATTATTCTTGATAGGTCGGATGGATTGGATATAGAGTATTCTCTACATTTCTAATTCAAAGCTTCCAACAATGAAGCTGAGTATGAGGCTATGATTATGGGCCTCAATTTAGCCAAAACACTGAGTGCAGAGCAAATTACAGTGTTTAGTGATTCACAGCTAGTCGTAAATCAGATTCTCAGGCTGTACGCAATAAAGGGAGAATTCATGTCTAGGTATCACACTAAAGCTATGGAGATTGTATCTAATTTTACAGCGGTCCAAGTAATCAGAATACCAAGACTGTAGAATGCGAGGGCTGATGCATTAGCTCGGTTAGCCTCAGCTATCTGTAACGAGCTATGAAGAACGATTCCTATTGAGATATTGGTCGACCGAAGCGATGACGATTTGATGGTGAAGTTTATCACTTTAGATATGTGACCTTCCTGGATGGATCCCATCAGAGCGTATATTGAAGAAGGCATTTTACCAATCGACCAACTTACGTCTAAGAGGCTCAAGTTTAAGGCTGCTAAGTATGTCTTAAACAATGGAGTTCTATACAGAAGAGGTATGATAGAAAGTCTACAGAGATGTGTTCATTAATTAAAAGTTAAAGATCTCATAGAAGAGATTCACGAAGGCTCTTGTGGAGCTCATGTAGAAGGTCAAACTCTTTTACAAAGGATAAGAACGCAGTGATACTATTGGCCAACGATGCGAGCCGACTGCACAACTTATGCTAAGAAATGTGATAAGTGTCAACGGTTCTTCGCCATACGAAGAGCTCCCCAGGCGTTATTAACTCCCATTACCTCACCTTGGCCATTTTCTATGTGGGGAATAGACTTGGTCGGGCCTCTGCCAACTACTAAAGGACGATTTAAATACACTGTAGTCGTTGTTGATTATTTCACAAAATGGGTGGAAGCTGAACCACTCATTGACATGGCCTATGAAAGGGTTTATGAGTTCATCGGGAAGAACATTATTTACAGGTATGGTCTACCACTTACCTTCATCACTGATCACGGTACCCAATTTGATAATGAGGAATTTTCTGCGTACTGTCACCAGTCCAATGTCTAAAAGATTCATTCCGCACCAGGCCATCCTCGGAGCAATGGGCAAACAGAGGTGACGAACCGAACTCTGCTCAACGAGTTAAAGAAATGATTATGGGATTACCGAACAAATCCCCAAACAACAATTGGGGAATCTCCTTACATGTTAGCCTTTGGAAGTGGAGCAGACATACCAGCTGAACTGGTCTTACCTACTCATCGGGTGCTTAATTTTAACTTTCCAGTAAGAAATTTGATGAGACGCTTAGACCTGGACATGCTCGAGGAAGTGAGAGAAGATGCGGCCATTAGGAATGCAACTTACTAGCAAAGAACTGCTATGTTCTATAATAAATGGGTCAGGAAATGTGATCTCAAGGAGGGAGATTATATACTCAAGAAAGTCATTCAGAAGCATAATAAGCTGGAGGCCAACTGGCATTGGCCCTATCGTGTAACAACGATTGTTCGACCTGGAACTTACAAGATAGAAACTTTAGAAGGGGAAGAGTTCAAAAATGCGTGGAATGCAGAGAATCTGCATAAATATTATCAGTAATGTAGATTCACATGTATTTCGTTCTTTCAATATGAATAACAATGATATTTTCTCCATATTCTTTTTTATTTAATTTTTTCGGAGTACTAGTGTTGCACACTACTCTCGAATTTTGCAAGAAGGCATCAACAACCACCAACTACGATTAGTCGGCATATCAGCTACCACTAACTAAGGTTGGTCGGTATCAATAAACTTAACCAATAATGTTGGCTTAACAATAATACAAGGCAAGGCCTGTTTGATTATGGGTGACCTCAAGGGGTATCCAAAACTAGGAAAGAAGATGGTTTACCTCAAGGGGCATCCACTACCTAGGAACTAAGGTAATCTAGATAAGATTGATAAAACTAAGCAGGATCATGGAATGAAAACAATTCCATTGCTTAGGCACTTATGGGTGACACGTCACTACAACTAGGCAACAAATGGGGCATAGTTCCATTGTCTAGGCAATTAAAATAGAACAAGACAAATTGTCCCTTTATAAATATATATAGTCATCAAAATAAAATTACAATTTATTTCCAAGGAAAGAAAATTACAAAACAATAAACCTTTCTTTCTTAAATACAAATCTCCTATTGTATTGCCTTTTTTCTTTTCGATTTTGATACAGGTTCCATTCCAGCGGGAGGATCATCTAAAGCATAAGGAGAGTTGATAAAATTCATATCTCGCAGCATTCTGATGTTGCTAGAACTCGGTCGATTAAGCAAATGTTGAGGTCTAGATATCTCAAAGTCTTCATGAAGATAGTAGTCGCCAAGATACTTGGAGATCAAATATTTAGGAATGGCACGATCTGTAATCTAACTGACATCTAGCTTAAAGGGAGGCACAAATAGATCAAGTAATTTAGTCTCATACCAATCCTATAAGGAATTTCCTTTCTCAATTTTCATCACAGTCAAGGTGTTCAGCCATCTTTATTTGTATCCCTCATTATTTGATTGTTTCAACCGGGCATCGAGATGGCATAGAGTTTCATTGTATCCCCCCGTCCAATATTCTCTGGGTTATTTGTGGAATTGATAAGTCAATCTCTCCACATGTTGATGAAGTTTCTTCACCAAATTTTCTTTACTTTTCAACACAGAGCTCTGATTGGAAAGTTTCTCGGTAAGACTTTGAATTTTCTGGGACATCTCAACCAGAGCTTGATTTTTTGCTTTCATATGAACATCCAAATTTGCTAAGGTTTGTTGAGTCCGAGTTTCTTCAATGCTGCTCTGACCAGCTCTTCTTCTACCCCGCGAGGAAGATGTAGGTCTGGCTCGCTTTAAAGCCTCCAATTCTTCTCTCAATACAGCATTTCAGTTTCTAAAAATGAAATGCCCTCATCACTAATCGGAACCAGAGCTCTAGCAGAAGAAGAAGACTTTAACTGTTTCAGTTCTTCTCGCAAGGCAATATTTCCTCTTCCAATAGTTTGGAAATATTTTTGTTCTCCTCAACTTTAAGTTTAAGCATGCTCTCTCTCTTTTTATGGGATGAAAGGAACTTGTCATAGCCCCGATCAACACTCAACTATTGGTACTTCTTCTCATAATCCTCATGCAGAAGTGCAGTGGTTTCTTTGTGCTGAAGTTGAAGTTCCTCGATCGTTCCTTGAAGATCTTCAATCATTTTATAGTAAGCAATATTATTGGCCACAACCCGATGAAGCAGTCATTTTAAGTATTGGTAAGCCTCAATTTCTCGCTCAGAGGCATCAGGTCCAAGGATATTAACTATTTCATCTTTAGTGAAATCTGTATGACTAGCCTTGAAGTAATCATTACATTTCTTCATCAACTCTATATCATGAGCTGATAAGAGTTCCATCCTGGCAACAAACTAGTAAGGAAAATAGGAAGAGATCAACAACAGTGCAACTATATGTCGAGCAAGTAAAGGAGAAAGATTAGAATAAATAACAAAGTACATTTTATTAATCATAAGAGGAGAAAGTACAACCAAAGTTACAATGGAAGAAAAAAAAAATTAAAGAGTCGAAGAACTCTACACTTTCTCCTTATTTCCTATAACATCTTCAGCCGATTTGGACGAAGGAGTTGGTTGCTCAGATGGGCAGTTGGTGTTGCTCGATAGAAGTTGTTGCCCATTGAATTTGCTCGAAGGATTGAGGAATGGTAACAGCAGGTGTTTGTTCTACTATCACCATAGAAGATTCATTTGATGCAACTTCATCTTCTTCTTCTTCAATAGTAGAAGGAGGGCCATGAGTGTGTTTCTTAAATAGTTCAGAATCATCAGCAACGTTCAACTCTTTCAAAGCTGAAACCCTCCAGGTTGTACCTGCGAAAAATACCTCTCAATGCTTCTCTCGCATGTCATCCTCCCACTCCCAAATGGACTCGTCTGGTGTCCCCACTTAACTCTAATATGTGGTATCACTTTAGACCACAACTTTCGGTCACTACGATTAAGAATAACTATAGGTCTCTCCTTACGTGAGATATTTGGCTATAAATCAAACTCCTCAATTAGAACATGTCACATGAACTCACGTTCCTCCGATAATTATTCAGTGATGCCACGTGAAACACGTCGTGTATCTGTTGTAGATGCTATGGTAAACCCAGTCTATATGCTACCGAATGGACCCCCACAAATATCTGCGCTAACTTCCCTGTCATGTCGAACCTCATGGACTCTTTCATAGGAGACACTCTAACTAACACATGGTCATCAACATCTAACTCAATGGTCTCCGAACATTTAATGCCCCAAAATAAAAGCCTATTCTTCGTCGTCACTACGAGAAATGCCCCACCTTATATGGGTGCAATTTCTTATTGCCAACCCGTTACTCCCTCAGATTAAATACCCGCAACAATCCATAACTACTCATGTGAGACTTCAACTCCATAACTCACGGTGATGTAACTCAAATCAATATAAACCATTTCATTACTTTATATCATGGATGGACTCCTCACAATTTACAAGGGTATTTTTATCTTCAAAAACTAATTGACTAAAAACCATTGGAATAATTTTGTCAAAATTTACATATGGATCTAAGATCACCCTTTTTTATATTAAAATCACATTGTATATCAAAATATTTTTATCGTTTCTCATTTGTTTCCATTATATTTTGTTGTGTTTAAAAAATGTTTATGCACTCACCATTTGAGTAAAGGTAGGTGGACCTCTTATAACTACGAGTCATAATAAGTATCCTTAAGCTTTTTCACTAATTTCATGAGATTTTGCTTTAAACTAAGATCATAAGGAATTTGTACCGATTCTTGGTGTAATAACTTCTTGTGCATATAATTTTCTTCTTCACTCACAACAAGAAATAAAGCTATTTGAGACGCTTATATAAAGTAATTTGCATCACTCATAAGTGCAACGTTATAAACCCCTTCTTCCATTTAGTTTCACGTCTCCTTTTTAATTATTCGAACTGAATGATTTCTTATTTGATCATTTATGCAAATTTTTTTTATTAATATTACCTTAATTAAAATTCCCTTAAAAACCCATTTATCCATTCCAAAGTCAATCTAAAACCCTCTTCATCCCGATTTTAGTGCCCACTCCTCCATATTTGATGTTACCCATCTATCTCGTTCATCTTTAATGTTTGGGTTCCTCATTGTAATACACTTTTTCATCTCACGTCCTCTTTTCACTCTCCTTCATGTTCTTTATCAAATTTGATCGTACCTTTGTAAATTATCTTTATCGCAAGTCAGAGTCCCTACCTAGTCACCGCAAGTCACCATTGGCCTTTGGGCAATTACATTAGATTTTTTTTTACATTTAAACCATGTCCCCGTTTCTTTCAATTGACATTTAAACCTTAGTTAAAATTAGTTTTTTTGCTTCCATAATTACCTTACTTTCATCTCAATGACTTGGGAAAAATCTATTAGATAATATTGTAGATATAATAAAATTTAAACATGAATTTTGTAATGTATGATTGTTGACTTTAGGAGTAGCTCAAAAACAGAAATAGTTTAAAGCTAATGGCAACCCAAAGACTCAAATAATAAGGCCACATCCCATATTTAATATTGGAAAGATATCACTCTTGGATAAACCTTTAACACCTAAAAGATTTATAGCGAAAATTACTTTGATTATTATAAAGTTTTTTTTTTCTATCTTTAACAGTCATAGCTCAAAGCTGATGGTAACCCAAAGACTAAAATAACAAGGCCGCATCCAACATCTAATATCGGAAAGGTATCACTTATGGCTTAAACTTTTACGTTCCATATATATATATATATATATATATATATAGAGAGAGAGAGAGAGAGAGAGAGAGTATAAAATGTAACTTTACAATTGAAATGAAAACCAATATTGTTGTAAAAGGAAGGATTAAATGAGAACATTCACAACACTCCTCTTAGAGAACATAATATTTTCATGTTAATCAAAAAAAATAGTTTGCAAGAGGCCTATTTACTAGTACCTATTCCCGATGAAATGAATCTTGTTGAAGACACTCTACTCACTTGTTGCTTGGCCGAAGGAGGTTGTACTACTTTGTGTTGAGGTATAAAGTTGTGAGAATTAAGTATATGTTATATTAAACATTGAATTAATTGATGTTTCTTATCATCCAAAATAGAACCAAAATAATGTCCTTAGTGGTGAGAAACACGAAATGGAGAAAACTTACAGTGGTCCTGTTATGGTTATTTCTTTCACAACATTATAAAATATGAAGACACATAAGATATCAATTCCATACGGGCAGGAAATAATTAGAGATGATAATATCGAGACATCTGGTTTTGAGAATTCCTTGTTTGAGTTTTGTGGAATGAAACCTATGTATGACACCATTATTATTGCATGCATGAGGTTTGAGATTAAAATTCTTTTCTGTTACTCACTAAATTTTTCATTAAATTATTTATTTTCTTATGTAGGCACTTATATGATAAGTTTTCAAGATGTCGAGAAAATATTATATTCATCAATCCTTCACCCATTAGTTCTACCTCCGATATGAATATATCACAATTTATCCTAAAAAATTAGAGGATGCAAACAAAACCATATATATATATTTGTTTCCTTACCACATTAAAAAAATATGAGTGTATTAATTGATTATGATACATTTTATGAATATGACTAGTAGTTATGTATACATAATGTATTCATGTTATACTTATTCTTTTGTAGTTTCTATTAGATTATGACTGTCAACGATTTGTCTTTGATGAATGTTTATTGGTTGGACCCTTTATGCCACATGAGCGATGAAGCAACAAAGTTATATTTCAATGTGTGAGTAAAATGTCATCTCTACCTAGGTTTGAGCGTAATTAATCATTCACAACTAATCATGAAATTATTATTTTGTAGTGGGCTCATTCCATTAGCACTTGATTGAAATAGATGAAAGGCAATACCAAAATGGAAGGATGTAAAGGTAAATAGATATTAGCAATACTATAAAATTTATCCATTAATTTCCATTACTAACGTTTTCACGTTTGTGTCATTTTGTACCCTAAATAACTTACGGATGCTAAGTGAGAATATTATGTGATGAAATATGGGAGAATTAGTAGGGCGTCGATATAAATTTATTGATTCAAAGGTAATTAATTATATTTCTTTCCATAATCTCTTGATTTATGTCATAAAAAAATCATCATTTTTATTGGATTGTCTAAGAAGAGCAAGCTATCTAAGAAAGAGACACACACAAAAGATGAGATTGATGATGTACGAGTTGAGTTCATTGAATTCATTTTCAGGCACCTTCAGGCAAAGTAAGTCTCCCTCTCCCTGTCTCTCTCTCCCTCCCTCGTATGTGATATATATATATATATATATATATATTGTTAAGATTTAAAGTAAAACAAAACATGAAAGAAAAGTTATTGAGTAAAGTTATAATATAATTATTAGGCTTAAAGGAAATATCATAACTCATGGGATGTTGATAGATATTAGCGAGAGAAAGTTTGAATGGGTGTGACTTTGTGGGCTTTATAAAAACAAATCTAAAACCTTAAAACTGTTATACTTACAATTACGTAATAACATTATGGACACAAAAAAAACTAAAAGATAATTTTATTACATAACAAACATAATGAATGAATAATGATAATTATTATTTTAATCAATAAGATAATATAATTTTAAATATATATTTAAGAATATGAGTAAAAACTCCCTAAATGATCCTTATGAATGAAGAATTTCATCACTTAGTGCAAGACAGCCACAATTTTATTTTGGCTAACAGGATATATCCAATGATCCTAATATCCATTATTTCATTGCTAAGAGAGACGTTTATAACATGAAACGACATAACACAAATAATAATTAATAAATTTTATACCCGATTAAACACGATAATCCATTAAACATGGGTAAAAACATGAATACAAGTCACACGACTATAAAATGATTCATAACTATGATACGAAGATGACACGACATGATTATAAAAAAAGTCCTGACACAAAGATAACATATTGTGTTAAGTTTGGTTCAATGTTATGTTGTGTTTAAGATTCACACCCTTTAATTACATACACATAGTAAGAAGTCAAAGAGTAACGAGCTGAATCACTTTCCTTAATTTACTTTGACATAAAAATTAAATGTTTAACAATTTTTCTGTTATTTTTCTATATGTTCAATAAAATTCATATTATGTGGTTATTTTAGTATAATGAGTTTTGTGGGAGCCTACTTTTTGCAAGCCTATGAAATTAGCCGACCATGATCACTTGAGTTATCTTAGGCTGGCCCAAATCATGGCTTAGTTTTAACATGGACAGTTTAGTTAAAAGAGGAGGCTCGTAGATATGGTCAAATCCGACGCCAAGAATCTCAGTCGAGATATTCAAGCACCTCATGACTAATCCACGAACTATGATAGAGTTCCATAAATAACTCAAACTCTATAACAAGCACATATATAAATTTTACTCCCTGACCCGGGGCAAAGGGATGAAAACTGTAATCGTTGAGAGACACTTAATAGAAAATGAGAAACCTCTCCGTGCGCATTGGCAAGTTGTCGAATCACATACATTGTTGTTGGTTGTGATTTCACTTACTTTTTGCCTTTTGTGATTACTTTCGTGAATCCTTTATTGTGAATTTTTTTTGCACTCACAATTGGCATCGTTTATAGGAAACGACTTGTGTTCCTACAAAATAATTCAACATCATAAAGCCAACAATGTCTCACCACAGCAACAACATTCCACACGCTAGTTAAAATCAAGAAGAGCCATCCCCTCCCAGGGTTAGGTCTGAAATTCACCAACATTCAAATCCAAGGTTTCGTTAGGAAAGTCAACCTTCAGAAGAGGGGTATGGACTTTCGAGTTCCACTAAGATTTCTTGGCTGGTCGATGCCTATGAAGCCCTACTTCGAGAACATGAAGAGGCAAATCAATTCCAAGAAGAAGAAAATGCTCACATTAAGAGGTGACTTAAAAGAATGGAGAGAGATCTTCCCAGAAACATAAGGCAACGTCAAGACATAACTCTTAGCCCTCAGGGGGTAGATTCCCCCAACCGAGGGAGGAGTACTAGGCATGACCGGGAAAGATTCGAATGTGACAGATTAGAGCGAGCACGATCAGAGCGTGGCTACCAGGAAAGGCACCATAGGAACAATGATCGACCAATTGAGGATTTGAGAATTCTGGTCCGTAGGGAGATGGACCAACATCCGGCACACATAGGAGCCAGATCGATTAGAGAGTTTGTTAAAAGAGACCTGAACTCTCAGATGAAGACCCATTTTTTAAGAAAATTGAACGTGATGATCCCCCCAAGAAATTCGTTGTTCCCAGGTTTAATATCTATGACAGGAAAATAGATCCCATAGATCATGTTAGGCAATATAAGCAGGCAATAACCTTATGGAGCCACAATGACGCACTGATGTGCAAGATATTATCTTCTAGCCTAAATAATGTAGAACAAAAATGGCTTGAGAGTCTCCCCTATAGGTCGATCAAGAATTTTACAGCATTGGCAACAGCTTTCACAACACGGTTCATAACGAGAAGCTCTCATCCCAAGAAGATGGATGCACTTCTCACTATGAAGAAAATGCCTCGGGAAAACCTCAGAGATTATGACAAGAGATACTGGGAGATCTTTAATAATATCAAGGACTACTCGGAGCAGGTTGTCATATCATTCTTCAAAATTGACCTGCCGACCACCTCTCTGCTGCACCAATCTCACTAAGAAGGAAGTCATAAACATCGATGATCTTATGGCCCGTATCGAGAAGTATGCCAAGGTCGAAGACGTGGTCCTCCTAATGGGGGAGATAATGGTCGAGCAAAGGTAAATAAGGGGACATAGGATAATAACACACAAAAAAAGGGAATCAAGAATGGGGTAAGAATGGCTCCAAAGATAGAGGTAAGAATGACCCCTCCAAGGTGTTCCAGATTGTTAACACAGTCTTTAAGGAACCAATTTACAATATTCTCATCAAGATAAAGGATGAACCCCTGATCAAAAGGCCCAAAAAGACGGGCGAAGATCTAAATAAGATAAGCAATGCACTAAGGTGTGCATTCCATAAGGAGGGTGGTCATCGAACCAAGACTTGTAAACCTCTGAAGTCACATCTAGAAGAGCTAGTTCAGGAAGGACACCTTAGCGAGTACATTGATTAGAAAATAGATAAGGTCACAGCCAATGGTGACCAGAAGCCAGAAAATGTCCTCGATGATGATACAGGACACGATTTTTCAGTCATTCATGAAGCGTCAGACCTCAAACAAATTCAGGGCAATGCCGTAAGAATGAACTCAAGAATGTGACTATCGTGATGGAGGATTTTCAAATTGATCCAGCCAAGACTTGAGTTTGAAAGCGTCAGCGACCTGAAGACGTTGATTAAGCGAAGCACATAGTGTTCAACTAAGAGGATTTAGTCAGGGTAAGGACCCCACATCATGACGTATTAGTAATCACACTCAAAATTGCTAATTGGGATGTCGACAAGCTACTAGTGGACCAAGGGAGTTGAATCGAAGCGATGTATCTGGACCTATTCCATAAACTAAAATTAAACGCATTTAAACTCAAGGAAACCACTGTTTCATTAGTTGGTTTCGCAGGAAGGATTACCATGCCATTGGGAAAGATCACCTTGCCAGTCAGGGTGAGGAACATCTCAAAGTTAATCGAGTTCTTACTTGTGGACATCGAGTCCCTGTACCATGCAATTTTAGGCAGAAGTTGGCTCCACACCATGAGGGTCGTTTCATTCACTTATCATGAAAAGCTTAAATGCATTAAAGATCATGGAGTGGTCAAAATTCACGGTGACCAGGGTAAAACCCAAAAATGTTTCATCGTAGCCATCCACCCAAAGAAGGAGAAAAATAAAAAACCCGATAATGCCTAGGAGAAAGCCCAGGATAGGGCTGTTCTCTATAAATATCAACTACGGTATGGATGACCATGGGTAGAAGAAACTAGGGTTGAAAGCCTGGAAGAAGTTATAGCCGATGACAATTTGAAATAGGGAAGTTTTTTATTCAATATGCCCTCACTAGTCAGGAGAAAAAGGAACTGGTTGCACTTCTTAAAAGCAACATAGATATTTTTACATGGGAGCCTTACGAGTTTCTTGGTATTGACCCCAGCTTGGCGTGCCACTGCCTACATATCGATCCTACTTTTAAGCCCATCAATTTAAAGGCTCGTTGAATGTCTCTCCAAAAGGCCAAGGTAATAGAGAAAGAGGTAGTGAAGCTACTGGATTCAGGATCCATCAGGTAAATTCAGTTCCTTATATGGTTGTCCAACCCAATGGTAGTTCCCAAGAGCAATGGTAACTGGAGGGTTTATATCGATTTCACTGACCTGAATCGAGCATGTCCTAAAGATATCTTCCCTCTCCCGAAGATAGATCAGTTGGTCAATGCCACAGCGACACAAAAAAGGACGACCTTCCTAAACTCTTACTTAGGATATCATCAAATCCCCCTATACGGTCCAGACCAAGATAAGACCTCCTTTATAACCTCAGTTGGTTTGTAATGCTCTAATGTCGTGCTTTTTGACCTCAAGAATGCAGGGTTAACTTACCGAAGATTGGTAACCAAGATGTTTAGTAAATAGATGGGAGAGATGATGGAAGTGTACATCGACGACATGCTCGTAAAAAGCAAGAACAAAGATGATCACCTCTCAGACCTAGCGGCAACCTTCGAAATCCTCAGGAAGTGCCGAATAAAGCTTAATGCAAGTAAATGTTAATTCGGGGTTTTATCAAGAAAATGCTTAGGATTCCTAGTGAGTAAAAGGGGAATTGAGGCGAACCCAGATCAAATCGATATTATCACTAAGGTCCAACCTCCTGAGATATTGATAGATGTTCAAAATCTTACTAGAGTGCTCGCTGAGCTCAATCGCTTCATCTCAAAGTCTTCGAAGTGTTGCCGACCATTTTTTCAGCTTTTAAAAAAAAGGCAAAGGTGTAGTATGAGATGAAGACTACTCGCAAGCTTTGGAAGATTTCAAGTCTTATCTTAGTAATCCACCACTGTTGCTAATCCTAAACAATGGAGAACAATTGTACCTTTACTTGGCAATATCAAGCCATGCTTTGAGCTCCGTCTTAGTTTATGAAAAGGAGGGAGAGAAGCATCCGATTTACTATGCCAGTAGAACTCTACTAGATGATGAACAACGATAGTTGCCTCTATAAAATCTCGCCTATGCCCTAGTGATCGCGTCAAGGAAGTTGAAACACTACTTCGATTCTCATTCCATAACAGTAATCACTTCTTACCTACTTAAGGTTGTTCTATGAAAAGCTGACATCTTTGGTCATCTTTCAAAGTGGTCAGTCGATCTTGAAATATTCGACATACATTTCCAGCCCAGAAAGACAATCAAGGGACAGGTGCTAGCAGATTTTATTACTGAGTTCACAGGAGATCGACCAGTAAATCAGCCGAACGAATAATAATTTGTCACATGTGATCCAACGTCTGAAGAGTGGACACTATATGTTGATGGAGCCTCAAATTCCAAGGAGGTAGGAGTAGGGATTGTTCTTATTATCCTTGAAGACACAATAATCGAGCAAGGAATTAAGATGGGATTTTAAGCCTCCAATAACGAAGTTGAGTATGAAACATTGATTGTCGGTTTGTGAAAAGCCTAACTACTGGGGGGGGGGGGTAAAATGCCTCAATGTATTCGGTGATTCCAAACTAGTCTCCAAATAGGTGAGTGGAGACTTTAATGCTAAATATGATCGAATGACATCATACCTCAATGTAGTACGAGGACTCGTGGGAGGCTTTGAGATGGTGGAAATTCAATAATTCTCGCGAGGATAGAACAGTCCCGCTGGTGCCTTAAAAGTACTAAGCTCAGTAATTGACTCTTACCTGAAAAGGATAATACATATTGAGTTCCTTCCACAATCAAATATTGATCATACAGTCATAGCCGAGCAAGTCCTCCTCACAGATAAGGCCCCAAGTTGGATGGATCCCATAATTAATTATCTATGGAGTGACATACTGCCAGACGCCAAGAGGTCTGCCCACCAAATCAAAGTTAAGGCTGCTCGCTTCTACCTTATCTCTGAGGGGAAACTTTATAAGAAGTCATTCATATCCCCTAACTCCAGTGCGTTCACCCATAAGATGCTGATCAAGTACTTAGTGAACTTCACAAGGGTATATGTGGGAGTCACATAAGTGGAATATTGCTATCCTTTCGAGATATCATAGAAGGATATTGGTGGCCTGACACGTAGAAAGACGCTGGTACATATGTTTGCAAATGTGAAAAGTTCCAAAAGTATTCGTCCATGGTTCCACAGCCCGCCAGCGGCTTAAAATATCTTATTAGTCCATGGACTTTCACTCAATGGGGATTAGACATTGTGGTACCACTACCTACTGCATAAATTCTTCCTAATTTATCCCTTAATTTCGGTACTTTAATCACCTCGAACAACGTAATTGGATTGACTTTATCTCATAATCTTGCTACCGACTTATCCTAACAAGTACACCGAGTTTCTGGTATTTCGTTATGATTTTACAGGTGTCTAATGTCAAGAAATGGAAGAAGGAAACCGGAAGAATAGAGAAAGTCAACAAGAAAAGTCAAAAGGGCAAAAGAGTCATTCCTACCCAGAATCCGGATGAGGTACCTAAAGAGAAGTTGAAGGTATCATCCTCACAAGCACCTAGGAAGAAACGGCACCTCAATCGGATACCCGGAACAAAAGATATGGGCAGTCAAAGTTTGAAGGAAAAGTCAAATAGGCGGACCGGTCCGCCTAAGACCCGGACCGGACCGATGTACACAAATCCAGAGAACTGCGAACCGAAGGCAAACCGAAGAAGGCAAAAATTAAAAGAACCGATCCGCCCCCGGACCGGTCCGCCTGAAAAATAAAAGAACCGATCCGCTTTAGAAGCAGACCGATCCGCCTAAGGGCCGGACCGGTCCGCCCATCGAGATTTTGTTTTCTGATTCTCCTCTAAAGACTCCGATTTATACTCAACTTCTTGTAATTTCATGGAGGGTATAAAAACCCGAATTATTTTCATTGTAAAGAAGGCAAGAACGTGGGGAGTTAGTTTAATCTCTCATTTTCTTCCACAAACCCTAGTTTAGCAACTTTATTCATTTTAATTCAAGACTGAAGCTTTGATTCCGATTGTGAGTACTTCTAGTTAATTGATTGACTGCTGTGGTAAAAAAATTTAGTGAGTATCTCATCTTTTCAATTCTCTTTTACATCATTGTACGAGTTTGCCTTAGATTAATCATGGTTTTCTGCACATTGAAATCTGTTTTCATCACTTTCGGTATGTCCGGCTAGATTTCCAAGGTCGGGTTACATGGACCCAACCTGATGTGGTAATTGCACGTATAAAATTAATCCTCTGAATTTTGTGATTAATTGTGACCGTATTGCGTAGGAACACAACAATTGTAGGTCTAAATATCTCGTTTGCCTCTGGGTAACCGGGATGATTGAGAATACAATTCGAGTGTCACTATCGTGATACCGATTTACTCATCCTTTGATTAAGTATGACGCGGGCTTGAACCTCGTATACGTAATGCTTGGGAGTACTAAAGACTGGGTCAAATTAATTAGATAAATTTACGATTAGTATTATAACTGCAGTACACTAGGGTTGGGGGATTGTATTCCCGTCCTATTTTTTCCATCATCTCATTTAAAAGTTCAAATCAAATTTTCATTCACATTTTAGGTAATTTAGTGTAATTGCACATTTTCATAACTACATAATTGCATTTAGCTTAATCATGCCCAAAATAAAATCTTTTTCTTTCTTCTTAGAGTCAACGTTAGGATTCCTCTGTCTTATCCCGTCGTCACAACTCTTGTTGTCCTTTTTCCCTGAGTATCGATACCCGACTTGTCGGATTATTACT
Organism: Sambucus nigra; assembly: GCA_949130495.1. NCBI lineage: Eukaryota > Viridiplantae > Streptophyta > Magnoliopsida > Dipsacales > Adoxaceae > Sambucus > Sambucus nigra. The sequence continues at coordinate 162,127,940 of OX422213.1, read as the reverse complement.
TGAACGACAGGCTTGCACTTGAGCCTAGAGAGTATACACCTTAGAGACACATTCTGAGTCGTGTCAACATCATTTTCAGACTATAGGACCTCACCCACTTGTTCGACCTCTGTCCTCCCCAGAAGTTGGTCCCTCAAAGAATTAACTTCCTCTTGAATGGAGGCCCCTATATCCTCTATCTCCTGAGGTCATCCTTCAGATTTGTAATTATTTCAGTCTGGTTTTTATATTGTTCGTTCATAGCTCTTAGTGACTTATAGATTTTTATGAAGGATTTACGAGCTTGTAGGCTGATGTCAGGTCCAAGAATTCTCCCTAGTTGAGAATTGGGAGAAATATTGCGATATCAACAAACTACAAACAATACATTTCAAAACAGAAACAAGTATTAGCATAAATGCAAACAGTTGAACACATGAACAAAGGAGTAAATTTCATCTTCACATAAAAAGAAAAGAAGGCCACTGGCCAATACATGATTTTATCAAGATAAGGGTAAAGACCAATAAAAACTTGAAATTGTACAAGGAAAATGGAAAATTCTAGTCTATAAGAGCCCTATTCTTTCACCTGGTCTTCCTCAACTTCGGTCTTCCTCTTATCGACCACTTGTTGTTCCTGGCTAGCACCAACGCTCCTTCAAATTGGAGTAGGAACAATCTCAGTGTTGACAACATCTTGGTCGCCGCTTTATCCTTATTCTTCTTTAATGTAAGGGTTAGGACCAGAAGAATGAAGGCCAAAAAGTTCAGAGCCTACAAGTATACCAGCAGCCTTCTAGTCCTAGTCCCATCCCCTCCTAAAGAAGACCTTGCAAGCATAATCCATCTGGAGTTCAGCATCCTCATAAGCTTTGTATAAACCTTTGCGGTAGCTATCATTTTTGTCTTGAGAAAGGTCACCCTCCATCTTGGCCACCTTTCCAGTCAACTCTTTGTTGGCCTCCACTAATTCAGACTTCTTAGCAATTACTTCCTTCCGAGAAGCCCTCAGAGCATCATAAGCCTTAGACATCTTGCTCTTTTCACGTTCTCATAATTGGAGAGCATGGGCAAGGGCCACTTTCTCGGCCTCCAGGGACTTTTTCAGCTCTTCCTCCCTTCTGAAGCTGTTAGAATGATTATCCAAAAGGGTAGTGAAGTCAGACAACATCTGTAGAAAAGAAAAAAAATCAGGGAATCAGAATAAAAATGAGAAATAACAAAGAAAAGAAACAAGTAAGAAATACTTACTAGAGCCATCCTCTGTGCAATTTTAAGGGATAGTTGATATGTCCCTAGACTTGAGGAACGCTAACGATCAGCAACAAACATTGACCTCTTCAATAGGTCAGGGGCTAAAAAGGGGAATCTCCCACACTATTTAGGGATGGTGGTCCCTCCAGCAGACTGCAAGGCTAACTTCTTCTTTGCCTCAGCTTTCTCTCTCTTTTTTCTTCTCTTCTCTTCTCTCTCTCTCTTTTCTTTTCTTCTTCTTCCCTCTTTGTCTCTCTTTTATTTTTTCGCTCTTTCCCTTTATCGGACGGGCCAGTACCACTACCCTTGGGAGAGTCTCTAACAGAAAACTTTAAAGAGGGAATCCTATCAGACAGGACTGCATGATCATCATCATCATCAGGAAGCCTCAACCTCCTCTTCTTAACTAAAGGGGAGATGTCATATTCTTCCTCTTCTGCTCCTACTTCTACTCCTGCTCTTCTCTCTTCTTTACTCTCTTCCTCTTCTTCCTCAGAACTTTCCTCTTGAGCTCTTAAAATTGGAACCTGATCGACTGGTCGAGTAATAAATTTGTTTCTTATGTTCTTGTATTCCAAGAGAAAGGCCATCTACCTAGGGTGCTCACCTTATGCCAATCTCTCCTTTACGTTCCAGGCCTTCGTGAGCTTTAGGTATTGATTTCACTAACGTTATGTTCTTGGTTTTTGGTACAATCTACAATCACAAAGAAGAGGAATATCAACCATAAGAATGAGAAGAATTCATAAAAAGTAAGCAAAAAAAACACTACACCAAAAATAACAATTTGGCACACCCGGATGTTAAAAATCTGGCACAGTTTTAAACTGTGCCAAATTCTGGCATGGTTTAAGGACAATCTGGCACATTTTAAAATAGTGCCAAAATTTGGCACTGTTTTAAAGTGTGACAAAATTGAGTACACTTGGTTAAAATATAAAATACCCTAAAAAAATCATTATGTTTACTTTCCCTCTTCTCTTTTCTCTCTCATCTTTCAATCTCCTGCTCCCCGTGTCTCTTCCTCCCCTTACCTGCTTACCGGATCCAATTTCAAACTCTCTCTCTACTGTGGTATCAAGCCGCTTCGTTCGGCAAGCCCCCGGCCACCGCTCTTCTCTGCTATGGTAAGTTACTCCCGTCCGTCAACACATAAGATAACTCTTCATCACTCTCTCTCTCTTGATGATGGCCGTCGTTCATAGGATCAGTGTTGATTTCATTCATGGTGAACTTGAGTTTCATTTTTGGAGATGATAATCATCAGTTCTGCTCCATCACAAGGTATCAAGCATTTGTTTTTTCCTTTGTCAGATCTGATCCGCCTCTCCCTCTCAAACCCCCAACAATGGTAAATGTGTATATCTAAGTATCATAACTACAATGCCTTTATTACGAATCTGTAAGAAAACTAATTTCTTTTTCAGTCTTTTGTTCCCTATTTTTCCCCAAGCATTAACATATTTCCTTCTTCTTTTTTGACATATTTTTTTGTTGTTATTTTGCATCATTTTTTGGTGGTGTTCTTTTATTTTGTCTATTGTTAGTTTAGATTGAGGAAAAATAAAGAAACTCATTAATAATTATTTAAGACTTTTTCATGCTTCATATTTATTTTGTTAGTTATTAAAATAGGCTTGGCCATTGTTCAGATTTGTCATATATATGTCCATAGCATTTTTATAAGCTCATGTACATAGTCGTGTGGTGTAGTGTTATATGCGAGTCGTGTTTATGTGAGATAGAAAAAACACAAAGTATATCGTTTTCGTTTCTAAAACGAACTTATCTTATTATGTCGTATCGGTCCGTAACCCGATAAAAATATTCGAATTGGGATGCATAGTTGATAAATTAACTAGGCCCTTGCGTAATGATGCAAGTTGTGTAATTTAATGTTAGAGAGATACGAGTATCCTAATCAATAAATCCCCCATAATCCTGTGACATGTGATGATTATCGATTCATTATATGAATTTAATACACATACAAAAATAGGGGAAAAAATTATGATTCAAGATTACTATTCTTAAACTATTATACTAACACTGACAATAACAAATTCTGAAAGAAAAGGGGTAATAGAGAAGAGAAAATGGCACCTGATATGGAAAAGATCGGAGATATCGACCATGTTATTCTTTCCATGGTTTTGAAAGAAAATGGTACACGCTACCGTGGTTTTTCCCATCTCGTCTTCTCCGAACAAGGCTATAGGTATGTTATCTCGTCTTCTCCAAACAAGGCTACATGTATGTTATTCTTCCCATTTCGTCTCTCCCATCTATATATTAGAAATCTAATTTAACTAATGATTCCACCATTAATCTATTTGGATTCATTAAAGTTTTCATTTTGTTAATATATGTTAACTAAAATATAATTATGCATATAACTACTTATCTTCTCACTAATCTCCTTGCTTGAATTAAACCCCTCACATATAAATAATACGTACTAATTACTTCTTAACTTAATAATTCTCAAAATAATTATTTTAAAATATCAAATTTATACCTAACTTCGATTTGTCTATTCTTTGTTACATGATATTTTTTGAACAAGAAGCTCAAACCTCATTACTAAGGTTTTGTTTTCATAGACTTTGTTCTCATGTATTGTTTAGATTTAGATTGTTATATCTTAGGTCATATTTGGGATATGGGTTTTAAAATTTAAATTAGGGGTTTCAAAATTAGTTTTATTATGCTTAAATTTTATGGCCACTTTTGAATTTACAATAAGCTTAAAGGTATTATAGGAGTTCATTAATTAGACTCCATACTCAATTTTGAACGACTCTTAAATTTAACGAGTTATTGGTACAATAGTTGAATGTGTAATATTTGGGTGGACAACTCCTTTTATTTTTAGGTTTTATTAGCAACCACAATACATAGGCGGGTAATGATCAAGATTTGTCGCTCCACTTCTCTGTGCACGTATATATTTCATTTTTATACTCCAGAGGTTGTTTTATTTGATTTGGGCAATTGGTGTAAGCAAAATGAAGCTTTGGAGTAGTTACATATTTATAGAATTGTTTTCAGGTAGCTTACGTTGAACTTTTAATGTGGTTGATATCGATGCTATTATGTTTGGGGATTACACAACACAATTTTTAAATTTTCAAGAGATTTGGGCGTTATTTAAATGGTACAAAAAAAGGTTTAAAGGTGAAATGGTAGGAAAAAAATCAACACAAACCTGAATGACAACCCCTATGCAAAAAAAGGTTAAAGGTTCAGTTCAAGAAGGAAAGGTACAAATTGATGTTACCCTTACTAAATTTGATTTCAATTTATGTGTCACAATAATATTCTTGACATTCTGCATATTAGACATGTTTCACCTGCATCATCAATTAGTATGGTTTTATTCTTTCATGCATTGATTTTGAATTTAGGAGCATGTAACTGACGTGAAACCTAGCATCGTGGAATTCTTCCAGACATCTCATTGGAGTAAAAGAAATGATGATTTGATGAATGATAAGTGCAAGGATACACATTTATGTTTCAATTCTTTCCCCCTTTTATCCTTTTTGTATTTTATAAGACAAACCTTCTAATATAAGTCTTCTGACACTTCAACAGTCATAGCACAGTCTCGGTCTCATAATGAAGAGCTGATAAACTTGAAATATAAGATATCGTCTCATGAATAACAAAATGCCACTCAAAATAGAAGATTTCAGAATTTACAGACATTGTTGGACCAAATGGGATACTTTCGAGAATTTATAGCACGAAGAGTTCATCGGGTGGCTATCAATATACAAATGAAATCCAGTTAGTCTCAGAGTCTCAAATTCTCTTTTAATGTTGTGGCACTAAATAAAAAAATGTCCTGAAATAGCGGCAACAAGTAGCCAAACGTAAAATGGCTTACTTTCTGAGCTTATTTACTTAAATTGGTTAAAGAGATTTGCTGGTGGTTTGGTTTTGAAATTTGCTGCTGCTGTTGAGTTTATTTTAAATGTTAAAGCATGTTAGATTTAACGAATTAACAAATGAAACTATGTCAAAATTTTCTAAAATTAATAAATGTTATAAATTGATTAAAAACATACCGTTAGAGGATAAAACCCAAAACAACCTCCAAACAACCCCAAAGAGGCATGCACACCTCGTACATGATCAATGTAACAAGTAGGAACTCATCGCTTAGTCACGATTTATGCCAGCATAAATTATGTCCAATGAAGGGTGCTTTGGGAAGAACTTTTTAATATACACTAATGTAAGAGGCACGAACACCTCGCACGGAACCAATGTAACTTATAGGAACAGACCGTGTTGTCACGGGTTTCCTAGTTTGAGAACATGAAAATAATTTTAAAATATCTAGATTCGGCTTAAAAACAAGCCGCTAAAGGGTGGAAACCTAAATCATCCCCCAAACGGCCCCGTAAGAGGCACAAACACCTTGCACGGGACCAATGTAACTTTTAGGAACTGACCGCGTAATCGTGGTTCTCTCGATTTAAGAATATGACGATAATTTGAAAATATCTAGATTAGGCTTAAAAATAAGCCGCTAAAGGGTGAAAACATAAATCATCCCCCAAACAACCCCGTAAGAGGCACGAACACCTTGCACGGGACCAATGTAACTTGTAGTAACTGACCGCATAGTCGCGGTTCTCTTGGTTTGAGAATATGATGATAAATTGAAAATATCTAGATTAGGCTTAAAAATAAGCCGTTAAAGGGTAAAAACCTAAATCATCCCCCAAACGGCCCTGTAAGAGGTACGAACACCTCGTAGGGGACCAATATAACTTGTAGGAACTGACCACGTAATCACCGGTCTCCCAGTTTATGAATATGACGATAATTTAAAAATATTTAGATTAGGCTTAAAAATAAGCCGTTAAAGGCTGAAAAATTAAATTAGCCCCCAAACGTCACCGTAAGAGGCACGAATACCTCGCACGAGACCCATGTAACTTGTAGGAACTAATCGCATAGTCACGGGACTCCCGATTTGAGAATATGACGATAATTTACAAAAATCAACACTTAGACTTAAAAATAAGTCGTTAAAGGGTGAAAACCTAAACCAACTCCCAAACGTCCCCGTAAGTGGCACACACACCTGGCATGGGACCAATGTAACTTGTAGGAACTGACCGCGTAGTCACGGGTCTCTCGGTTTGAGAATATGAAGATAATTTGAAAATATCTAGATTAGGCTTTAAAATAAGCCGTTAAAGGGTGAAAACCCAAACCAGCTCCCAAACGGCCTCATAAGAGGCCCAGACACCTCGCACGGGACCAATATAACTTGTAAAACTGACCGCATAGTACGGGTCTCCTGGTTTGAGAATATGATGATAATTTGAAAATATTTAAATTAGGCTTAAAAATAAGCCGCAAAAGGGTGAAAACCTAAACTAGCCCCCAAACGGCTCCTTAAGAGGTTCGAAAACCTTACACGGGACAAATGTAACTTGTAGAAAATGATCGCGTTATTACGGTTCTCTCGGCTTGAGAATATGATGATAATTTGAAAATATTTAGATTAGGCTTAAAAATAAGTCATTAAAGGGTGAAAACCTAAACAAGTCCCCAAACAGTCCCGTAAGAGGCACAAACACCTCGCACGGGACCAATGTAAGTTGTAGGAACTAATCGCGTAGTCATTGGACTCCCAGTTTGAGAATATGATGATAATTTGAAAATATTTAGATTAGGCTTAAAAATAAGCCGTTAAAGGGTGAAAACCTAAATCAGCCCCCAAACATCACCGTAAGAGGCACGGACACCTCGCGCGGGATGCATGTAACTTGTAGGAACTCACCGCGTAGTCACGGGACTCCCGATTTAAGAATATGATGATAATTTGCAAAAATCAACAGTTAGACTTAAAATAAGCCATTAAGGGTGAAAACCTAAACCAGCCGCTAAACGTCCCCGTAAGAGGCACGGACACCTAGCATGGGACCAATGTAACTTATAGGAACTGACCACGTAGTCACGGGTCTCTTGGTTTAAAATATGATGATTATTTGGAAATATCTAGATTAATCTTAAAAACAAGCCTTTACAGGGTGAAAACTCAAACTAGCTCCCAAACGGCCCCGTAAGAGGCACAAACTCCTCCCACAGGACCAATGTAACTTGTAGGAACTGACTGCATAGTCAGGGGTCTCCCAGTTTGAGAATATGATGATAATTTGAAAATATCTAAATTAGGCTTAAAATAAGCCGGTAAAGGGTGAAAACCTAAATCATCCCCCAAACGTCACCGTAAGATGCACGGACACCTCGCACGGGACCAATGTAACTTGTAGGAACTGACCGCGTAGTCGCAGTTCTTTCGATTGGAGAATATGATGATAATTTGGAAAAATCAACACTTAGACTTAAAAACAAGCCGTTAAAGGGTGAAAACCTAAACCAGCCCCTAAACATCCCCATAAGAGGCATGGACACCTCGTACGGAACCAATGTAACTTATAGGAACTGACCGCGTAGTCATGGGTCTCTCAGTTTGAGAATATGATCATAATTTGAAAATATCTAGATTAAGCTTAAAAACAAGCCGTTAAAAGGTGAAAACCTAAACCAGCTCGTAAATAGCCCCGTAAGAGGCACAAACACCTCGCATGGGACCAATGTAACTTGTAGGAACTAACCGCGTAGTCACGGGACTCCCGATTTGAGAATATGACGATAATTTGAAAAAATCAACACTTAAACTTAAAAATAAGCCGTTACAGGGTGAAAACCTAAATCAGCCCCCAAACGTTCCCGTAAGAGGCACGAACACCTCGTACGGGACCAATGTAACTTATAAAAACTGACCGCGTAGTCACAGGGATCTCGATTTGAGAATATGATAATAATATGAAAATATCTAGATTAGGCTTAAAAAGAACCCGTTAAAGGGTGAAAACCTAAACCAGCCTCCAAACGGCCCCGTAAGAGGCACGAACACCTCGCATGGGAATAATGTAACTTGTAGGAACTGACCGCGTAGTCACGGTTCTCTCGATTTAAGAATATGATGATAATATGAATATATCTAGATTAGGCTTAAAAACTGGTCGTTTGAGGGTGAAAACCCAAACCAGCTACCAAACGGCCCCGTAAGAGACACGGACACCTTATATGGGACCAATGTAACTTGTAGAAATTGATCGTATAGTCACGTGTCTCATGGTTTGAGAATTTGACGATAATTTGAAAATATCTATATTAGGCTTAAAAACATGTCGTTTGAGGGTGAAAACTGAAACGATCTCCAAACGGTCCAGTGAGAGGCACTAACACCTCGCATGGGACTAATTTAACTCGTAAGAGTTGACCACGTAGTCACAGGAATTTCGATTTTTGAACACAATAATAATTTTAATTCGTATATGGAAATTTTCATCTTAAATAAGTTTTTTTTTTAAATTAGTCGGTTACTAACATCATCTCCTTTTGTATCTTATTTTTTGCAGGATAACATTTTGTCATTAACTTTTATCCACGTGGAATACATGAAGTCAATGGTCTACAACAAGAGGATTATTTACTTAATGTTGTTAATATTCGGGATTATATTTTTTTGTGTTATGTCCGTGCGGACTTTTCTAGTTTTATTGTTGGCTTTTATGATCGTACGAGCTTTTGTAATTTTATTATTATATTTTATGGTCGTGCGGGTGTTACATTCCGCGGGTACTATATTAACAGATTTTAGAATGTACAAAAAATAGAGGAAACTCTGCCCAGTTTTTTTGGTCTGTGAACTATTATTATTTGTAATATTTTGAAGTTTGTATGCACATTAGTTTATCTCAACTTTCGAGATTCGCAATTTGTGAATTATCTTGTTTTTAAATAATTATTTTTTTCTTTGATCAAAAAATTTTGGCACAGTTCAAAACCGTGCCAAAAGTGTATTAATTTTTTGCACGATTTTTTACTGTGCCAAAAGAGAATAAAAATGTACTTGATCTGGCACAATTATAAAGTGTGCCAGAAATATAAAATTCTAGCACAATTTTTAAGTGTGCCAGAAGTGTTCCTGTTTGGTCAAATATGGCACACTTTTGAGTTGTGCCCGAAAAAATTGGCCATTTTGGAACACCTGATTCTGGCACAGTTCAAAACCGTGCCAAATTATTATTTTTGGTGTAGTGAAAGGAGAGGAAGCGACCTATGTCGGCCTTCCCATAATAAAAAGTGGGAAGGTCACATGGTCTCTCCCCTTCCAACAGTGGAGTATGCTGCTAGTTCCTCGCAATGAAACCGCTTTCCCAATAGTCCTTGTGGGAATCGGGAAGATTAACAACCAAAAATTACTCAGCTTTGGTCTTCAAATACAACAAACCCTATTTATTTTTTGCGAATACGCCAGAGTAACATATATCGACCAATCCCAACCTTGTTCCATAAAGCGTATTTATTCTATTTATATTATTTACTATCTTCCCCACATTGGGATCACACTGAGTAGGAACAATGGCAAAAAACCTAAAAAAATCTAAGGAATAACTCATTTAGGAAAATGTCAGACCCCTTGAGTTATCAACAGGGTATGAATCCAGTGCCACCCGTCCACTTTGTGAACATTACGAGGAGGGGGCACAATCAATAATTACCCACTCAAGAATATTATATTTACACCTAAATTCTTTTAGATACTTACCAACCAACATCTCCATAACTGAACAGAGCTAGAAAAAACCCCTAACTACAATAACTAGCTAGTACAGATAAAAAGAACCAAGAAAAGGTAGGGACTATAACTTGCAGGCAGTAATGAAGCTTTGATGAAGCACAGACAGAGAGAAACTTTAACTTTTGAAGCAAAGGAAGAGCTCAAGAATGAATTATATGCAATAAAGACCAGAAGCAGTGAATAAACACGTGAGTAAGTCACACATGAACACCAGAACACTCAAATGATTGGTTTCGACTTCCCAAAAAGATTTGGGCGCTTCAGTTTCTTCTTAAAGAAAAGTGTGCCCTCGTTGCAAGCTTTGTTATTATAAAAATACCATCACGGACTCTCACTACATTTTGAGGACTTGAACCTCCACCCAGTTGAAATTTATTGGCCCATAGTTAATAGCCCAAAGATTTCAGGGGCAATTATGGGAGTCCACTTTTTGCAAGCCCATGAAAGTAACCGACCAAGATAACTTGAGTTATCTTGGTCCGGCTCAAATCATGGCTTAGTTTTAACATGAATAGTTTAGTTAAAAGAGGATACTCGCAGATATGGTCAAATTAGGTGCCAAGAATATCGATCAAAATATTCAAGCACCTCATGGCTAATCCACGAACTGTAATAAAGTTCCTTAAACAACTCAAACTCTATAACAAACACGGATATAAATTTTCCTCCTTTACTCGGGGTAAAGGGAGGAAAATTGTAATTATTGAGAGAAACTTAATAAAAAATGAGTAACCTCTCCGTGGACTTAGGCAAGTTGCTGAACCACATACATCGTTGTTGCGTGTGATTTCACTTACTTTTTGACTTTTGTGATTTCTTTCGTGAATCCTTTATTGTGATTTTTTTTGCACTCACAAGTTTCATCATAGATTTGTTTATTGATTGCTATGACAACCTCGTTACTTAAAAATATTTGTCATATGAAATCGAAAGTCACCCTTATTAGTGCCAAATGACTCACCCAAAAACTACAAATATATTACAAAACTAATGTATATGGCAAACAATGACATTGTTTGCTAGAACTATACACTAACATTGCTTATACGACAAATGGATCAACCATCGATAGACACTGTGACGATTTATTACCCAAACACTCACATAAGTAATTTTTCAATTTTGTTTCGCTCGTGATGACCAACACGAGATCGTATGACGGATAATTTGAGCAACTGTTACATAATTTAGGCACGATTGAATTTATTCATGCACTAGTTTCTAATTGTTGTGGGTGGTTATAATATTTTATTTATTTTGCTCTAGGTTTATAGAGAGCATTTTAGTAAAGAATGAATGGAGGGGGCGCTTGTGGAAGAATGTTTAGGACTTATTTGATTTATAATAGTTATATTTTTTAAAAAACTATTTTGGATGAGAATGTATAACTGTAAATGATTTTGGATGGAATGCAGTTGGATAAAATGCCTTTTTGAATGTATATATTCGGTAGGACAACTTTTGGATGTAAATTTTGATAGGATAACTTTTGCACATATATATTTGTAGGATAACTTTTGAATGTAATATATGGATATGACTAGTTAGATTGATTTTACAAACATATATGTTGATTTTATTTGGTAGAACAACTTTGAATGTAATATATGGATATGTTCACAACTCTTTCAAGTGAAACCTCATATTTAGAATGCTTTTGGGCCCATGATAGGTAGTTCAATGGGGAATTTTTTTCAACCCTTATAAATAATTCATCTAAAAAGCTCTATTTTTTAAGACGATTTGTTAACTTTCTTTTATGACATTGGGTTTAAGACACTCTTGCTCAAACTTAAAAATGATGTAAACAAAAGCTTTTAGCTATTGTGAAATAATTTTTTCTTCTAGTGATTCTTTTATTCGGTTGACAATTGATGTTATGATCTTAAGAAAAAAAAGTGAAAGTAGTGATAGAAATTCACAGAGTTAGTTCCACATGTTTCTTCAAAGGTTTCATTAAAAATAATATTTTTTCTTTAGAATAATTTTATGGGACACCCTTTATCAATACTATTTTACTAACATTGTGATATGTTCTTAACAAATTTATCAACTAACTTGTAGGGCATGCATTGCACGGCTGTAAAAGGATACTTTTTAGAGACTTACATTGTAAAGTAAAATATAGTTAAGGCATGCTGAAAATATATTTAACACAGTAGAACAATATTTTGATGGTGGATAATGTGCTAAATATCTTAATATTATTCTTAATAAATAAAAATTATTATTAAACCAACATATAAAAATTATTATGAAAGCAACTGTTATGTTTAAGTGTACGTAGAAAATAATGTAAAATAACCCTATAACATTCAAGATGAACTCATCAAATAGATTACAAAATCTTAATATGTTACAATAAACATTTTATACAATATATGTCTCATTATAAATTTATACGAAAATATACTTTAATAAACCTAATAATCACAACATATTAGTATCTATAGTTGCGAAATTGTAAGTATAAATATACTGCACTACTAATGCGTGAAAAAAATATATAGATTAAGAAGCCTACTAAAGTATTTAATTAAAACCATCACGCCAGAAAATATTCAGACATGAAAAGAATTTAAATTAAAGCCTCCATTCAATTAGCTAAAGTATTTATTCAACTTGAGAACATCTTCGTAAACCCCCTCATCTAATTACATGAATACCAAAAAAATTGAGAGATAATAAAATACACTAACAAACTCTATTTGAGGGATAATACTCAATATGATGAGAGAATATTTCTTTACTACTTATAAAATGTTTTAGACATTTTATGACTTCACTTCAAATGCCAATATTATATGGATATTTATAGGATCTCTAAATGTATCTATTACATTTAATGTAAGCATACCTCATTTAGACTTATATATATAAACCTCCTAATACATGAACCAACTAAATGTATGTATTGACCAAATACATATGTGTCTACATTAATCTAAATAATACAAATTAATAAATGCTTAATGAAGTGTACACGTATTATTGTGCATACACGACAAATATCAACGTTGTATTGTGATGACAATTTTAAGTGTAGTATAATAACATTTTACTAACATTACTAGTTGTAAATCTGCGCGATGTGTGGGCTGGATACAATGTGCTGAATATAAGTAATAAGAAAAAAACACGGATAAAAAAAATTAGATTAATTAGATATTTTTTTACCATCATCTTTGAGACATTATTCAAAAAATATATGGCTAATATGAAGTTAAGAAAAAGGACCTTCTTTACATATCATTTTGTCTCTATTTAGTTATAACTTATGCTAACAAAAGACTTTCCAAAACATGATGGATTACTATCGAAAACAAATGACGATACATAACAAAGCTCAAGGTACATAAAAGAAAAATATTTGCATATCACTGTTATGAAAAATAAATTTATGAACAAATACTCTAACTAAAAATATACAATCTCACTCAGACATAAAATAAACACATGGGAACAAATAAATGAAAAAAATAATAAGAATAAAAGAAAAAATTAGTGACCCACTTTACGAATTTGTTCTTCTCCATTGTTCCAGATCTTAACTTAAGAAAGAAAGGTATAACATTGTTTTAAAAGAAAATATTGACTTAAAAAATCTATATAATTATATATTTCAACCATGAAACTCATGATAATATTTCAACATCAATAATTAAAACAAAGAACAAACAAAAAAAAGGCCTAAAGCACAATAAACATAAGCAAATGTTTTTCTAATCAATTAAATAAAGTAGTACACGCTTCACAAGTGCAACATAGTAGAAACACTTCACTAATTAGTGTATATAGACTTTCTTGCCTTTTAAAAAAAGACTTGTATAATACTTAATTCTTAAAAAAGCTGGTATAATACATCAACAAATATCTTTCTAATAAATTATTTTTGAATGTGAATATTTCACAATAATTCCTAAAAAATTGGATTAATACATTTAAATGGCAGCATGTTTAGGTTTGTCTACGAAGTCAAAATGGCCAATATTTTTTATAATACTTAACAGCATATTAAAATCAATGTGATAATCAAATCAAATCACCCATTGTGTTTTTTTATATGATCATCTGTACTAAAAATTAAAGCGTGCATGTGTATATTTATATGTAGCATATAAGTCAACTATACATAAAAATAGAGAGATGAAAACTCACGCCTACCTAATCTTTCCCTTAATAGGGTTTGTTGATAAACTCAAAAGTAAAAAGAAGCCCCAAAAAGTAAACACCTAGAAACGATTTTTCCTTACCTCTCACACAAAGCAATAGTTTTTTTTAGTGTGTGCATCTGTGTGAGAAAAACTACAAAGGGTAAATATCATCTGGTAAAGAGCAAAGTATAGTGGTGAATGTTATGCAAAAAGATTTGGTCTTTTTGTTTTGAAGGTAAGAAAATAAGTCCCCATAAAAACGGAGATGAGGAGAGGAAATGGTCGGTTCGTTCTTGTCATAGAAATATTTATTTATGAAAGGGTGGGAGGAATTTTAATGTCAATGATGATTGAACTTTTTCATGGATATTGGGGAAAGGATAAACCAAGTTTAAGTTAATAGATGGGTATCCAAGAGTTCTATAAATTTATGCAAATAGAGTGACACGTGGACACTCTAATAACAAAGGATAATTGAATGTTATAAAGTATTTTATAATATTATAAAAACGAGTAACTTGTGAGTCAATCAATACATTAAAAACTCCTTAATGTTCACAAAATTATGTCAATAAACACTCTACCCATCGAACAATTCTTTGGCTTTATTCTCAACTTCTCATGGGGTTGATAATGGTATTAAATTCGTACCCAAATTTACTTGCCAATAGAGTTGAAAGTTGTTAGGTATATATATATACTTAATGTGAATGAAATAAATGATTTGGGGTAAGTGGCCAAGTGGTAAGTTTGTGAGGTTTAGTGTTTGAGGTTTTGGGTTCAATCCCTAGGAGGCACATTAAACAGTAATGGTCTTTGATTGGGCCTTGGAACTTTGGTCCCTTTGGGCTTATCTTGTATGCCCATAATTTTTACCCATATATTATTTCGTTTTTAACTCACTTTAAACCCGTTTTTAATTTTTGACTTATTCTTTAATTCTGACTCGACTATCCATTAGTGGAGAAAAAACTAGGTTAGTGGGAAAAATATTTGTTTGATTTATTCCTATAAAATAGACTCCTTTTCTCTGAAAACTGTATGTCAAAAACATCTCTCTCTACCTCCCATTACAGAAAAGAAAAAAAAAATCTATTATCTCTCTATTACACTATTTTTTATTGTGTTTTTGTTACTGGAGTATCTTGAGAGTTAAATATTCTTCATAGTTGCTGGTGATGGAATCTGATCATTGAATTCTGGGAGGTCTTTGTTCAAGAGGCTGACAACATCAATATCAGTGGATAATTTCACCTTTACAAACCTTGGTCGATAAGTTATTACAATTTTGTCTATTTCATATTTTGGGGTTTTTCATATATTCTGCATATATTACTTCCAACAATCTAAAGGTTAAATTTTGTTGTTGTTCTACAACCTGTTATATCCTAATGCAAAATACTCTGAAAAACCTGAACCGTTTGATGGAAAGAATTTTAAACCTCGGTTTGAATCTAAAACTACAGGTCAATGCTTTATTTATAGAAAACTAGGTCATTACAGTAACGATTGCAGGCTTAGGAAGAGTCAGAATATGAAGCCTCAAGAAAATGTAACCGAGGAGGTTAACTTTTCAGCTGTGGTCACCAAGGTAAATATTGTGGGTAACATAACAAAATAGTGTCTTGATTCTGGTACTACTAAATATATTTGTGGCACGAGAGATGCCTTCACAACCTTCACTGCTATGGGTGAGCGTGAACTTTTGTACATGAAAAACTCCTCTTCATCTAGGGTTGAGGGAAAAGGAACCGTAGTTTTAAAGTTCACTTCAGAAAATGATCTCACCTTAATAGATGTTTTGCATGTCCCCAAGGTTAGGAAGAATCTGGTGTCAGATTTTGTCTTAGTTAATAAGGGTTTTAAAATTGTTTTAGAAAGCGATAAAGTAATTGTGACTAAGGGAGGTGCTTTTGTGGGTAAGGGATATGTTCATGAGGGTCTCTTCAAACTCAATGTAACTGGAGTTGATAATAATAAAATATTTACTTCTTCTGCTTATTTGATTGACTTTTGTAATATGTGGCATTTTAGACTTGGTCATGTAAATAAGGCATCCATTAAAAAATTAATGTTTTTGGGAAAGGTACTAAAATCTGACATATTTACAAACTCTAAATGTAAAATATGTGTTGAACCAAAATATGCTAAAAAAACCTTTTTCGAGTGACGAAAGAACCTCTTATGTTTTAAGTTTAATACATTATGATCTTTGCGATTTAAATGGGTATGTGACACGTGGTGAAAATAAATACTTTATTACTTTTATTGATGATTACTCTTGTTACTGTTATATTTATCTCCTTACGAGTAAAGATGAGAGTTTCTAAAAAATTATTTCTTATAAGTTGAAAGCTGAAAAACTATTAAAAAAATCCATTAAAACCTTAAGATCCAATAGATGAGGAGAATACACCAGTGATCTCGATAAATACGATAAAGAAAAATGGAATAATTCATCAAGTTACTCCACCTTATTCACCCCAATCTAATGGTGTAGATGAAAGAAAAAAAATAGAACTCATAAGGATATGGTAAATTCTATGTTAAGCACTTCGAGACTAACTTATAATATGTGAGGTGAGGCACTTCTTACTACCTGTTATATTCTTAATAAAATATAATTTAAGAAAAATGATAAAACTCCCTATGAAATGTGGAAAAATATAAAACCTTCTTATAAACACCTTAAAGTGTTGGGGTGTCTTGCTAAGGTTTCAATTCTAGTACCTAAGAGAACTAAACTTGTCCCAAAGATAGTTGATTGTGTTTTTATAGGTTATGCTAAAAATACTAATGCATATAGGTTTCTTATAATTGATTATAAAAATCAATATATAGATAAATACACTAGTTCGAGTTAAAAGATGCTGAATTTTATGAGAACTAATTTCCTTTTAACGTGAGAAGTGAGGGAATTGGTAGTTTTGTTTCAGTGGGTCCTAATGTTGGAAATGAATTTTTGAATTCAGAAAGAAATTGAAATAAGAAAAAGTAAATGAACTAGGAAATCTACTTCTTTTGGTCCAGAATTTTTAGCGTACTTAATGGAAAATGACCTTGTCACTTTTAGTGAGGCAATGTCCCCATCCGATTCTATCTTTTGGAAGGAAGATATAAATAGTGAATATGATTCTATTACTTTTAACAACACATGGGAGTTAGTTGACTTGCCTAAATTAGGTAAAACTCTTGGATGTAAATGGATATTTAAGAAAAAATTAAAAGATGATGGTTCCATTGATAAATTTATGGCAAGATTGGTAGCTAAAAGCTATAGGCAAAAGGAAGAAATTGATTTCTTTGACACCTACTCTCTTGTTACTAGAATTACATCTATTAGGGTTTTAATCGCTATTGCTTGATTATATAATATGAGAATTCATCAAATGGATGTTAAAACTACTTTTTTGAATGGATATATTGAAGAAGAAATTTATATGGATCAACCCGAAGGGATTGTAGTCCAAGGTCTAGATAATAAAGTGTGTAGACTTAAAAAATTATTATATGGAGTAAAATAAGCTCCTAAATGTATGGCATGAAAAATTTGATCAAATAATAATCTCTAATGATTTTAACATTAATAAAGAGGATAAATGTATTTATAGAAAATTCAAAGATAATTCTTGTGTGATTATTTGCTTATATATGGATGATATGCTTATTTTTGGAATTGATATGGATGTAGTTAATAAAACTAATAGTTTACTTAATAAGAAATTTGATATAAAATATTTGGGTGTCACTGATGTTATACTTGGAATTAAAATCATTAAAAATTCTAAAGGAATTGTTTTAACCCAATCTCATTATGTACAGAAAGTTCTTAGAAAATTTGAAAAATTTAATTGTATTCCTGCTAAAACACCTTATGACCCTAGTTTTCACTTAAGGAAATATGTTGGTCCTGGTGTATCATCATTAGAATATTCTAGAGTTGTTGACAGTCTAATGTATCTTATGTACTGCACTAGACCTGATATTGCATATGTTGTGGGTAGACTTAGCAAATATACTTGTAATCCTCATAACGAACATTGGGATGATTTGATTAGAGTTTTAAGATATCTAAAATGCACAATAAATTATGGTATTCCACTATCCTAAAATAACTGACTTGTCATGGTCTTTGACCTTGACAAGTTCAACTTATCAATGTCTCTGTCACGGACTTGTCATGGTCCTGTCACGATCTTCAAACTTGATAAGTTTTGTCACGATCAAAGATCGTGATAAGCCCCTGAAAAAACCAAAAAAATAATCACGGTAAAAGATCATGACAAGTCCGTGACAAGTTTCTTTATCACAGAATTGTCACAATTTTTTACCGTGATAATTCTGGATATAATTTTTAAAAAAAAATGTTGGCCAGTATGACCACTGCTACTGCCCAGCAGTATATTTGTACCTGTTATAGAAAAATTATACCTATTTAAACAACATATATCCAAATAAAATAGAAATAATGTACCAAATCATTGCATATATAATCCATATCCAAATAAACTAGAAATGCAAATATCCATATCCAAATAAACATGTACCAAAATAAAAAATACAAATACAATACAATTCTAAATAAAAAAAATAGAAATAATGTTATGAAGAAGGGTATTAAGCAGGTCAGAGGAGGAAGGAAGGCCATGTCATACGATATATGAATTGAGACACCCCTCAATATGTTGAATGCCACATTGTACGCGTAACCACAAAGGTGAGTTCTCCTTTCCGTCCACCACATGCGTGACACACACTCTTGCCTCAATGTCTTGGAGGGGACGTCCATAGACCAGCATACCCAAGTCGAAGCCCGGGTCCCTCACCCCCTCGCAATCGGCTCCCCACAATATATGTAGAGTAGAAACACGCTCAGCCAATCGATGGTTGACATAGGTTGCTCGATGGGGGTCATAATCGAAAATGGATCATCATTTGGCAGTGAGTCCTCGCGTTTCTATAATAAAGAAGTGACATCATCATCCTCGTCATCATCTACCTCTACCTTCTTCTCCTTACCCTTTCCCTTGCCCAATTAAGGCTTCATAAAGGCATACATATCTAGGTCCATTGCCTCCAACCTTAATAGCTTATCGTCATGGGTGTACACCTTATGTGCCAACCTGATGTTGCTCGTCTCCATTATGATGATCCTCGACTTCCCCACCCATGAGCTCACCCCCTTAGTCCTCCCATTGTGATCCATCCCAAGAACTTAGATGAGTGTGTCCGTAGCCAAAGATGCTTTGTCGGCATCATACTGCGACTTATGCACTTTCTTAAGCTTTGCCTTAAATGGAAAAAAGTACTCAATTAGTTAATTAAATAAATAAAAAAGTTATAACGTAACTAAAAAAATTAAACATTTATAACTTACAATGGTGGCTGTGACGCTCGGGGACACCTCCTTGTCCTTGTCCTTTTTCGTCTGAATTACCACATAGGAATTGAGCCCATGTGGCCTACCCCCAGGGCCACTCCCCGTGTCCTGAAATAAAATATTACAGAATTAGTAAGTAACACATAGTAATGCTAAATTAGAATAACATAAAACTAAAAATAAAGAAAAATAAAAACTTACCATACCTCAGCGTAAGACGTCCGCTCGGAGTAGTTCACGTCTAACTTTTTCATCCGGTTGTCCGTCCCCGATTGGAGAGATGCCAAATGCCGCTCATCGATCTCATTTTTGACAAACTTTTGCCACTGTACTAATGAAATTGGCTCCTTCGGGGGAACAATGTCACGTACTATTAGAATGGAATCTCGGGTCTTCCCAAAGTACCGTGCCTGTATATTCTTCTTCCACATCTTATATTGATCCCTCAATTGTTCCAACGTGGAGTCCTGGAGGGATAGGTCGAATTGTTCCTGTAAAATAAATACAAACAAAAAAGAAAGTAAGTGTTAATTGCTTATAAATATAAATATAAATACACTACCTGTAGTACCCCCCCCAGATGTTCATCTTGAGGTCATTTGGCACGGCCCTCCAATCAGTGTACGTCGGGCCAACGATCGCCTTCAGAAACTCTATCGCTCTAGCCAATAATGCCATCTTATTCTCGACGACGGACCCCAATTTGCCCCTTTTGGGGGGACTACTGGCCAAGAAGCCCTCGTCGCCTCCGCTACCGCGCTGAGATGAAGTAATTTTCTATAAAAATTATTAGTAGTAGTACAAACATGTATATGAACTTTGAATTAATGCTCGAATTCGACAATAACAATACATACCAATACCAATATTAATTTACATCAATTTCAATTTATACCAATACTAATAAAAATTTGTACCAATTTATACCAATACCAAATTCAATTTACACACATGCACACTACCCCCCCCCCCCCCCCCCCCCCCCCAATACACACACACTCTCGGGTCATGGACTTTGAATTAATGCTTAAATTGATTAAAATCCTCATTAACATATTTACTTGGTTATTACAAGCATTAAAATGATCAAGTACAAATGAATAAAAAGCATTAAATTATTGTTCAATAATAATAAAACACTAGAATAATATAGTCATTGGTCATTACAAATAATTTGAATACTTATTACAAAACTAAAAATTGTTTCAAATTTGGGTTATCATAAAAAATGGATTAATATTCGGTAGGAGCAGCCAAGTCATCCACACTACTGTTTAGATGCTTTGGCGCATGTAGGACGATTGACCACAACCCGTTGTTGATATACTCCGAGTAAAACACTTGCTTGACCTTTTGAAAAGCATAAGCAATCGGGTAATCACTCACGTGTTCGTTGCTCTTCAACTTGGACAAGTCAACCATAATTAAATTGGTGCCAGGATCAACTTTATAAGCATTTTTATCCGCAACTCTTACCCAATCACAGTAAAATACAACCTCTTTGAATCTTACATAGTCCAATTTAAATATATTTCGAACTACACCATAGTAAGTCATTTCGACTTCAACGAGATTTTTATCTTTCGTGCTCGCTCGAAAGAAAGTAAGAGCCTTGTATGAAATGCCTGAGTTATGTACATTTGTATTTTTCTCATACACCTTTACACCAAATAATTATTTGTTCAATCGATACTTTTGTACTCTTGTTCCATGAACAAGGGTCCAGTGGCTAGATTAGCAAGCCTTGATGTCGTATCACCCATATTTAACAGATGAGAATATAGATAAATTAATTAAGCTTATTGTAAAGCTTTCTTGTAATCTGACATTTAATAACAACCATTTTCACTATAATTACCTCGTGTGACAACCCCAATCTAAATTCACCGTCTGATTGTGCCATTGTTTTTTGTCTTTAGTTGTTCTCACAAGCTTCATATTTTCAGCATAGATCATGATGAACGTATTACAAAATTAATCATGTAAAAATTAGTATAATGTAAAAGTTGTAATAATTTACTTACTTTTTGCATTCTTGACATCTTCATGTGTGTAAAATAGATAACGAGCTACTTGTTCATGTTGCAAACTCATTAATTTCACTCATTTGCCTATCAAATGACCACCCTCATCGATGAACTCGTCATTGTCATCTATGCTGGACGAGTCAGGCATATATTTCCGAGTGTATATTGATGACTCCTCGGTGATGTATGCCTCTGCAATTGATCCTTCAATGTATCGTGTATTCTTGATGTAACTTTGAAAACTTTCATCAATCTTTCAAACAATTATATCCACCGATATCTAACTATGCCGCAAAGAAGTGCCTCATCGCATAGGTGTAATAATAAGGTAACACTTATGTCAAAAAAAGATGGGGGATATAACTTCTCTAAGACACAAATATCTTCGTTCACCGCCAATTTTGCGATCACTATGTGATCTCGATTGACTACATTCTCACATAAAGTGAGAAGCGTATACTAATTTGCATAATATCACTTTGCAAATCCTTGTGCTTGGATAAACAGTGCTTAAACAATAGAGGAATCAATTGCATGATCACATGCCAATCGTGGGACTTACACTTATGTACATCATGGGTGCATAATTCACAATCCTTTGCAAGTAGGACGAAAAATTAGATGGAACTTTAAAATTATATATTGTGTCTGAGAGCACCTTCCTTTCCTCCCTTGTCAAAGTAAACGCACGAGGGGAAATTATTATCCTTCCTCTATTATCTTTTTTTAACCATAGTTGTGGCTGAAGTCTCAACACTTTAAGGTCTTTTCGTGCATTTTCTCCATCCTGCAAACAACGTCCCCCAAGGCATGTGCCCACAATAAGTTCAGTGATATTCTTCTTTGCCTGCATCACATCCAATAAATGGCTCACCGGGCTATTTTTCCAATAAGAAAGTTCAAATAAAATTGACCTCCTAGACCATGCCTTTCTTGTCTCAGTTTCATTCCTAATTGGGGCCTTCTTATGATTGACTTTATTAAATTTATGATTCTTAACTGGAATATTAGGGCCACAATCAAAAGATTTACTTTCAAATTTTGAAATTGAAAGTTTTCTTAGCGGTAGCCTATGTTCAACCCCGCTCGATAAAAAAATGGAACCTTTCTTAAATCTAAAACTATGAGTAGGGGGTTAAAACCTCCAATGGTAACGGTATACATTTTTGAGCTAGTGGGGAGACAAAGATAATCAATCTTCTCTCCATAAATAGAACACCCAAAATAACCATGTACTACACAACCAGATAATGTCCCATAAGCTAGAAAATCATGAATTACCCACATCAACATAGCTTTCAGCATAAACTCTTGTATTCCAAAAGAGTCAAATGCTTGCACATCCTCTTCCCACAACTCATTCAATTCTTCTACCAAAGGAGCCAGGTAGACATCGATGTCCTCACTTAGATCCTTTGGCCCAGGTATCAACAAAGACAACATCGAAATTTAGGTCTCATACACTTTGAAGGAGGGAGGTTGTGTGGGGCTAGGATCACTGTCCATACACTTTGATTGATGCTTATATTTTCACATAGATTGAAACCATTTGTTGATATTGCCAAATGAATGTTACGCTATTCTTGAGCAAAATCGGGATACTCAAAACTCAACCTCTTCCAATTTATAGAATCAATAGGATGACGCATGGGATTATTCTATGCTTCTTCCCTAGCATGCCAAGTCGTTGCCTATGATATCCATGGAACTGTGAAAAAAACACTTTAATATAGTCCCACTAGAAAAATATTTCAACACTTTTTAAGGCACTTTTGAGCTTGTGCCTTCCTTGCTAGTAAATTGGACATTTCTAGGTTCATCGCATATCGGACACCGATTGAGATTTTCATACTCCTTTAGGTATAGCATGCAGTCATACACGCAAGCATGAATTAATTTTTACTTGATTCCCAAACCTTTCAAACTGTTTTTCATAGTAGGATAGCTGTTTGGAAGCGTATTCTGCTTAGGTAGCAAGCCATTCACCCAATTCAAAATTCCTGTCATGCTATTTTTAAACAAATCATATTGGGTCTTCAAAGTATGAAAACTAACTATGGCGTGTAAAGTTATTTGATCTTTCTCACAGTCAGAGTATAACGGCTGGCTTGCCTTAAATTTTAAACTTTGGTAGTCATCATCTAGGTTTATCCCGATATCTTCATGAGCACCTGAACCTTGTACATCATCAGTGACCTCATTCTCTTCCACTTCATGAACTTCATCATCAACTAAATCCTCTAGCACATTATGATTTGCATTGTCATCCTCCCCCTGTACATCTATCTTAATTGTTGAAGGTTATTTTGAAGGTTTCTCGGGGACAAAAGAAACTTTCATTTCCCCGTGAAAATCTCAAAAGTCGATAACTATCTTGCATACCCCATCTTAACAAATGCAATTCAATTGTTTTCCACTCAAACACCTTACCATTCTTACACCTAACACACAAACACGGAAACTCTTCATCATTATGACATCTCTTTGCGTATTTCACAAATTCATTAGCACCTTAAGGAAACACATCCTATAATCTATTTGTCTCACCCATCCACTCTTTGTATTTAGGATATTCGATCACAGCTACTACAAACAATCACCTATTATGGGTAGGAAGTGTATATTAGTGTATTAGCATAAACAAATGTATGAATATTTAGTTCCCATTAGTATAAACAATCACCTATTAAACGCATACACATAAGAACTACAAGGCTAGTTTCTATGTTTAAATTTATTTGTGCATTCAAATTCAATTTTAATTTGAAATTGAAATTGAAATTAAAATTCAATTTGTAATATTCATTCCTATTTACTTCATATCCTCTAAAGGGTGAGTGGTCCTATCCCATTCAAGACCTCATATTTTTGTAATATACTTAACAGCTCATGCACATTGTTCCAATTTGAAGAAAATTCGGCAGCATATCCCTATAGTTCTCCAAGTACACGACATAGATTCGCAAGTGTGAGTGTTATTTTAATGTATCAATTGAAATAATACTTAACATCGCATTATCTAGTATGTGCCTAGAGAACATTAAGATACGACTACAGAAATCCACTAAAAATATTATTATACAGAAACTATGCAGTCCCAAGCTGTCTAAAAAGGACAATTCGAGAGATCTCATTACAGTGGTAATGGCTCTCGAACGGGTCAAAGAGCTACTTAATGCATACGCAGAAGAACTAGAAGGTTAATATCTATATGCACTACATGTAATTTAAAGTATGTTTCATTTGATTATGTCTTATCATAATTCGAGAGATTTCATTTAATTATGTACCAGTTTTTACCAATATCAATACCAATTCAAATTCAACTTCAATTTATACCAATATCAATACCAATTCAATATCAATTTCAATTTATACCAATATCAATACTAATTATTGGTACTTAGGGCCTATGAAAGTTAGAGTGTCAAAAGTAGGGTGTTACACAAATTATTGGTACCTAGGGCCTCCAAAACAAAAGTTGTATATTTAGTCATTGATATCTTTATCGACTATGTATAATAACTTCAATTTTAGTACTTTTGCACACATCCAGTAACAAATAAAACCTTTTTCATTCGATAAACAGGTCCTATATAATTACAATGTATACAAATTACAAGAATATATACTCGTCTACTTAATGATGAAAAGATTTTTAAGAAACTCAGTATTGAAATCTCACACACTGCCCCCCCCCCCCCCCCCAACACCCCTACCCCCACCCCTACGCACCCTACCCCCACTGCCCCTACCCCAAAAACCTACACACTCACCTACCCCCATCTCCACTGTCACCCCCCCTGCCCCCCCCCCCCCATACACACACCACCACCATCATCACTGCCCCCCCCCCCCCACACACCCACCCAACACACACACGCAGACCCACCTACACATACACACACACACACACACACACACGCATGCAGTCCTACACACATACACATATACAAACACATATATAAAGAAAAAAAATACCTGAAACATATATATATATATATATATATATATATATATATATATATATATATATATATATATATATATATATAGAGAGAGAGAGAGAGAGAGAGAGAGAGAGATGGTGGGAATTGAAAACAGTGAGAAAAAAGAGGCGCTAGGATTTTTAGTTAACAAAGATGTCACGGACCTGTCAATATCTTTGACCGTAACAAATTTCTAAAGTTGTCACGATCAAAGACCTTGACAGGTCCGTGACAACTGTGCTTTGTCACAGTTATTGATCGTGACAATGGGTTGTCATGGACTTGTCACGCTCATTGACCGTGACAAAAAAATGCATAGTTTTTTTGTCACGATCAATGAAGGTGATAAGGCTGGTCGTCTCAAAGGTGACAATTTTGCCTTTTTGGTGTAGTGTCGACTATGTTAGATATCCTGATGTAATTAAAGGTTTTTGTGATGCTAATTAGATTTATGATAATGACAAATGTAAATCTACGAGTTGATAGGTTTTTGCCTTGGAAGGAGGTGCTGTATCCTAGAAATCTACCAAACAAACTTGCATAGCGAGATCAAATATTGAATCAGAATTCATTACATTGGATAAAGCAAGCGAAGAGGCTGAATGGTTAAGTAATTTTATATTATACATTCATTTGTGGCCAAAATCAGTTTGAGTTTTGTCCATTCACTGTGACAGTTAAGCAACGGTTGCAAAAGAACATAATAACTCCTACAACGGAAAGTCGAGACATATGAGGATAAGACACAACATAGTGAGATAGCTATTGAAAGATGGAATTATAGAAATCGATTATGTTAAGTCAAAGGAAAACCTAGCAGATCCATTAACTAAAGGGATAGTTACAGAGCTAGTTCATCAAACATTAAGGGGAATGGGACTAAAGCCTATTAATATCAAAATTACCTATAATGGAAACTCAACCCATATGACTGGAGATCCCAAGATCTTGGCTCAATGGGATAACAAAATTATGCGAGTCATTTGTGGGTGAACTTACTTAAACTTTAATTAAGAACCCATTCCTATAATGTAGTACCACAATATCGATGGAGGATGAGATTAAATCTCTTAATGCTTTCTATATCTATTGTTGATACCAAAAATTACCCTATTATGTGGACCAATCAGAAATAAACATGTGTTATCCTTCGTGGCATTAGTCCTAGTCAGCAAGGCCTATTTATCAGAATGAATCCAAGAATGCCGACCAACAGTGTAGAATGTTGACCAGCATACAAAAGAAGTCCGACCAACACCAGAAAGACTGACCAACACTAGGAAGACTGATTAACAGGGGTTATCAAATGCCATTAGTTATATAAATTATGAGCGTTGTGTAGATGTAAATGTCTATGTTATAAAGGCAATCCATCCTTTAATATTCCACTTATGGTACACCCTCAGGGCCTATAAATACATTATAATCCCTATAGCGAAGGGACACGAAACAATAGATAATTTAAGAATACAAGACAATATATACCAATGGACGTAGGCTTTTCTCTTTTAGCCGAACCACTTTAAAAATATTTTATGTCTCTTATTTACTTATTTATCTGTGATTAAATAATTAGAGATGGTCTAGTTTTTTGCATCAACAGATTGGCACCCTCTGTCGAAACGTGTTTTTAATCATTTTCATCCATTCATTCATTAAAATGGATGATATTCCTGAATCAAGCCTAAAAAATGATGGCATTACGCATGTTCCTTCTACCCCACCAATGCCCAATTATTTGACTAGTACTCTGGCTAGTCTCTCCAGAGGACAAGAAGCTATACAAGATACCGTAAGGCAGTTTGCGCAGACCTTGCAAGCCATGTCATCTTCCTTACTTGCTCATGGAAATATGCCACCTACTCCTCCAAGAAGCAGTAGACATAGCCAATCCATGAATACTAGAGATACCTCTTATCTCCTAGGAGAACGTTCTTCTCTTAGAAGATCGGAGCCTTATGATGATCAATCTTTTACTCCTGAAAGATTGAGTGCCTTAGAAAGGCTTAGTTGGGCATATCCTTTTGACCGTTTGGGACCTAGGGTGAACAAAAATGTTTCCAGGGCATTGTCGAGGAATACTCGATGACCAACCAATCAAAGGGAAGGCTCAGACCAATCTAGATCAGATGCTCGATAAACTGCCCGCACCGAGCAACAGTCGTAGGAAGAAAGTTCAGCATAAATAGTTAGTAGGAATGAAAAAGTTACAACACACAAATCTGATGCTGGGAAAAAGGCATGGAAGGGCTCCATCCAGTGCTTGGACGATAGATTGGGAGAAATGGCTAAAGCCAATTACCCTTTACAAAGAAGATTTTTAAAAGGATATCATTTCATACAAGCTGTTGTGATTTTTCTCACACCCTCAAAGTTTAAAGCGCCAGTGGTTACACACAAATATGATGGAAAGACTGACCTTGTCTTTCATATCAAGCAATATCAAGCAGCAGCTGACATATATGCCGTCCCTGATGAAATGAGGTGCAGAGCATTCTTTATAACATATATTGGTCCTGCTCAAGTTTGGTACAATAGCCTTCCTCGGGGGTCAAATTTCCGGCTTCAATCAGTTGGCTGAGCTATTCATTAGCAACTTTTGCTTTGGGGCCAAACTAGTAAAAAGGGTAGCTCATTTTCTTAGTGTGAGACAAAAGGAAGGAGAAATTACTAGAGACTACATCAATCACTTCAATAACGAGAAATTAGAGGTTGTGGATTACGAGGAGAAGACTCCCATAACAGCTCTTATGAGTGGGTTGCTCTCGGAGAAACTCTGCTACACGCTTGATAAAGATACCCCAAAGATAATGATAGAGTTAATGGCAAAAACAGCCAAGATCATGAATGCAGAAGAGGCAATGGAAGCTAAGCGGATCTCAGGAACTAAAGGTGAAAGAAAAACTAACAAAAAGTAACACAAAGATTCCAAGGAACATATGGAGTCGAAGCGAAAAGGGATTCTAGATCGGCTCAAAAAGTATAATAATTACACTCCATTAATAATGGGTATTCACCATATTTTAGAGGAAATTAAACACAACAAAGATGTGCGTTGGCCTAAGAAGTTCAGGAGCTCCCCTATTAAGAAGGATAAGTTCAAATACTGTGAATTTTATAAAGACCATGGTCACACGACAAATCATTGTATTGCTCTGTAGAATGAAATTTAAACTCTTATCCAAAGAGGCAAATTGAACCATTTTGTTGATCGGCAGAACAAGAAGGAGCTCAACAAAGGTCAAATTGCCTTACAAGACCAGATACGAGAAAAAGAGGACCCATAAAGATAATCAAGAAGATGATCCCGACCTACCCAAGAAGCCTAGGCAACCAGAATATGAGGTATTCATGCTCAGCTTTGGTTCTTTTAATTGTCAAATGATTACAAGTGGAGATACAGGAGGAGGAGATCATACATCAGAAAGGAAGGCTTACCTTAATGAGGCACAAGCTTGTTCCTATATACAAAGAATCAATCTAGCAG
The DNA here is from genome assembly GCA_949130495.1 of Sambucus nigra. Taxonomy (NCBI): domain Eukaryota; kingdom Viridiplantae; phylum Streptophyta; class Magnoliopsida; order Dipsacales; family Adoxaceae; genus Sambucus; species Sambucus nigra. Next base: position 162,098,988 of record OX422213.1, on the reverse strand, counting down.
AAAAAGATCGACCGAGGAAGGTCAATAAAGATAAGCTGTTGATCGATTTCTCTAAAAATGATCTCTCAGGAGTATTGTACCCCCATGATGATCCTATAGTAATCAAAGTCAGAAAGATTGATATCATTATTTCTAGAGTACTAATTGATAATGGTAGATCAATAGATATTATATTTTATCCTTTCTTTGAAAGTCTGGATTTTAAGCTCAGCTAATTAGAGCCCTACCACAGACCTTTATCAATAGATATTATATTTTATCCTTTCTTTGAAAGTCTGGATTTTAAGCTCAGCTAATTAGAGCCCTACCACAAACCTTTAATAGTTTTTTCTGGTGAGAAAGAATTCCCTTTGGGAACAATTAAAGTGGATATGTTGATCGATACTTAGCCAGCCAATCGAACATAGAAGATACGTTTCTTTGTAATGGACAAAAATGTTCATTTGCCTTATAACATGATTATTGGAAAAGTAGGGTTGAAGAATTTCAAATCCGTACAATCTACAGTTCATTAATGTTTAAAGTTTTCGGCCAAATTTGGAGTATGCATTGTAAAGGTCGACTAAAAAGTAGCCCGGGAATGCTACTACTCATCTACAGAGCAGGAAGATTTAGAAGAAATAAAGAAGAAAACAACCACTTACCAAGTGGACACCTCTGAACCTGATGAAGAATATGAGGTTGAAACCTTAGATTTAAGGGAGGAAATAGAATTGGTGAAGGGCCAGATAGTAGAGGCAAGAAAGCATTGTATTAGATGAAGATAAACCAGAACGCACCACTTAAATAGGAGCAATGATGGATCTTGTTCTTAAACAGGAACTAGTGAACTTCTTTAGACAGAGAAAACATGTGTTCGGATGGAGTCACGAAGATATGCCATGGATTGATCCTAACTTTCTTTTTTCATGAACTCAATGTTAATAAAGAGGTCAAGCCTGTAAAGCAGAGGCGAAGAGTGTTTAGTCCTAAGAAGAACTAAGCAATACACGGAGAAGTTGAAAATATTCAAAAGGATGCTTTTATTAATGAAGTGAAGTATCCAAGGTTGTTCGCCAATATCGTTATGGTCAAGAAAAAGAATAATAAGTGGAGAATGTGTCTAGACTTAACAGATATGAACAAAGCATTCCCAAAGGAACATTTTCCTTTGCCAAAAATTGATCATCATGTGGATGCTATATCGGCACATGAACTACTCAGTTTCATAGATTCCTATTCTGGTTATAACCAAGTCAAAATGAAGCTTGAAGACAGGGAGAACACTTCCTTCATTACCCCATGAGGAACTTACTGTTATAATATTATGCCATTTGGTTTGAAAAATGCAGGTGCTACTTACCAGAGGTTAGTGGATAAAGTCTTTGAAGAGAAAATAGGAAAAAATATGGAAGTTTATGTGGATGATATGCTAACAAAGAGCAAGAAGGCATCTGATCATATTACCGACCTCAATCAGACTTTCAACTAATTGGAGAAACGCCAGATGAGACTGAAACCCGACCAAGTGTGTGTTTGGAGTGCAGGAGGGAATGTTCCTCGGGTATATAGTAAATCAATGGGGAATTGAAGCAAACCCATATAAGATCAAGGCATTGATTGAGATACAGACCCTAACTGCACAAAGGATGTACAAAGGCTAACTAAGCTTGTAGCAACTCTGAACAAATTTGTGTTCCGAGCTACTGACAGGTGCCTACTATTCTTTAAAGTATTAATAAAGAGCTTCGAATGGAACAACGAGTGTGAACAAAATTTTCTATAGTAGTAAAGTACTTGGGGTTACCTCCACTACTCTCCCGACCAATTCTAGGGGAAAGATTGTACTTGTACTTAGCTATTTCTGAATCAGTCGTAAGTTCTGCCTTGATCAGAGAAGAAAATGGGGTCCAGAAACCAGTCTACTACACCAGTAAAGCTTTTTAAGGAGAAAAAATCAGATTCCTACACTTAGAGATATTGGCATTGGAACTGGTTGAGGTGTCCAGATGGATGAAGCAAGATCTTCTTTGAAGTAGATTAATGTGCTGGACAGTAGAATTGGGGGAGTATGATATTATTTATGAACCAAGATCTTCTTTAAAAGGTCAAGATGTAGCATATTTTATTACAGACTTCACTTACCCGAGGTTCCTGAGGAACAAGATGGTCAGAAAGAACAAGAATCAGGAGAAGGGGCTGTTAACAATCAATCCCTTGAGAGACCTTCATTAGAGGAAAGGTCAGAAGAAATCACTGCCGACCTACATGATTTCTCTTCTAGAGCTCAGAACATGTTAGGGAAGCATGAGGAAGCAAGGAGAAAAATATTCCATTATGGGAGCTTAACAAACTAAGCATTTTACAACAATATCCCAACATGGAACTTGTACGTTAATGGGTCATTTTGCGCAACCGACAGTGGAGAAGGTATAATACTTATCGCTCCAGATGGAATATATATTGAATATACTTTGCAATTCTAATTCCAGGCCTCAAATAACGAAGCAGTAAATGAATCTTTCATTGTGGGCTTAAGTTTGGCCCAATCACTGAATGCCGAGTAAGTTGTGGTGCACAGCGATTCTCAGCTAGTGGTAAATCAAATATTGAGATTGTATGGAGCTAAAGGAGAATTGATAACCGGGTATTTGGCCAAAGCGTTAAAAGTAATAGCAACATTGACAGTAGTTCAAATGAGCAGAATTCCAAGGCTGGACAATACCAAAGTAGATGCACTTGCTCGGTTGGCTTCAACAACCATAATTGAGCTCTGACAAACTATTCCCATCGAGATTATAGCAAATAGGAGTATAAATGAAGACTTGATAATGAGTTTAATAGTGGTAGACATGGGACCATCTTCGATGGATCCCATCAGAGCTTATATTGAAGATGGAACTCTACCAGCAGATATGATTGAGGCTAAAAAGTTAAAATATAAAGTTGCCATATATGTGCTAGATAAAGGAGTGTTATATATGAGAGGGATAACAGTTAACCTGCAGCATTATGTTCACCCATTAGAGGTTCCAAACTTAATTCAGGAGGTGTATGAAGGATCTTGTAGAACCCACATAGTAGGAAGAACACTGTTGCAGCGAATTAGTGCACAGAGATACTATTAGCCTACAATGCGAGCAGATTGTGCAGCTTTTTCCAGAAAATGTGATAAATGCCAAAGGTATTCTAGCATTCGCAAAACTCCGTAGGCTTCTCTAACTCTAATCACTTCACCATGGTCATTTTCCATATGTGGTGTAGACTTGGTCAAGCTATTGCCGACCATCCGAGGAAGATTCAAGTATTTGGTTATTGATGTGGACTACTTTACGAAGTGAGTGGAGGTAGATCCATTGATAGACATGCCTTATGAAAAGGTATACAAATTCATTTGGGAAAATATCATTGGTAGGTATGGGTTGCCCTATGCCTTTATCATATACCATGGAGCATAATTTGACAATGGTGAATTTGCTGCCTATTATGCCCAGTCCAATATCCAAAAGCTACATTCTGGTCCAGGTAATCCTCGGAGTAATGGGCAAATTGAAGTTATAAATATAACTCTTCTCAATGGGTTGAAAAAAAGACTTGATGATGCTAAGGTAATTGGATCAATGAGTTACATTTTGTTCTGTGGTCATACCGAACGACCTCGAGGACTCTAACTAAAGAATCCCCATACATGATGGCCTTTGGGACTGAAGCCGTAATCCCCGCTGAACTGGGCCTTCCATTCCATAGAGTTTTTAACTTTAACTCTCCTGTAAGTGATCTAATGCGAAGATTGGATTTGGATACGTTGGCAGAAGTACGGGAAGATGTAACTTTGAGAAATGATGCTTACAAGCAATGAACATCACGTTTCCACAACAAGCGAATGAAGCTGACCAACCTAAAGGAAGGATATTATGTGATAAAAAAGGTTATATAGAAGAACAACAAACTTGAGGCCAACTCGCATGGGCTATACCGTATTTCAGCAGTTGTCCGACCTGGAACCTGCATAATTGAGACTTTTGAGGGAGAAGAATTCAAGAATCCAAGGCATGTCGAGCACCTTAGGACGTATGATTAGGCATAAATTCTTTCCATTTATCCCCTTAATTTAGAGGCTTTTATCGCTCCGCAAAGTGTAATTCGAGTTGATTTATATCATATCATTGCTCTTGACAAGTTTCTAATGAGTACGCCGAGTTTCAGGTATTTTTCATCTATTTCGCGGGTATTCAGTGTTTAGGAAGGACCGACATCCCAATCTGAGGTCCGTATCAAAAGCTTCAAGGAAATACAAGGAGGAAAATTTCCTGAAAAAGATGGAACCGAAGCTAAGGGAAGGAAAACGAACCGATCCCACACTTGGGAAAGTTTCTGTAAAGGCTGTCAAGATGGAACCGAACCTAAGATAAGGAAAACGAACCGATCCCACACCTGGAAAACTTCCTGTGAAGAGTTAACAAGATGGAACCGAACCAAAGAAGAGGAAAACGAACCAATCCTATGCTCGAAGAACTTTCTGTAAAGCACTGTCAAAGATGGAACCGAATCGAACCCCTTAATAGGATTCGAACTTATCCACTTGTAAAATTAAACTCCTCCATGGTTGAAACTCTTATTATTAGTAGCTTATAAATTGTAAACTCCTTCGAGACATAAAGGAAGCTTCTACTTCGTGAAGGAAGAAATTGTAATTAGTTTTAGAGGAGAATAACATATAAACCCTAGTTTTGATTCCAGTTGCAATTCAAGTAAATTTCTTCCAATTCCTTCTTTAATTATTGCAGTAGTTCTTTTGTTAGTAAGTATTTTTTCATTCTTCTTCTTCTTCTTCTTCTTCTTCTTCTTCTTCATTCTTATTAAAAATGTTCTCTTTCATTCGAAATATGTTTTCATCTAGGGTTAGTATGTACGGCTAAGTTTTCAAGGGTTGGGGTGCATGAACCCCACCCGATGTAATTAATGATAGTGGAAATAGAAGTTGGAATCAAAACATTAGATGAATTGTATCGTAATTCATACGATACTACTTTATTTCAGCCTTTGCTTACATACTATGCGGGTGACGATCCCTCATATGTGTAATACTTAGGCGCATTATTTCCCTCATATTTATCTTTAGGCTTCTCTTGTATGTCCAGAATTTTCATCTATTTATTATTTCGTTTTTAACTCATTTTAAATCCATTTTTAATTTTTGACTTAGTCTTTAATTCTGACTCAATTACTCATTAGTGGTGAAAAAAGTGGGTTAGTGGGCAAAAACGTTTTTTTGATTTATTCATAGAAAATAGATTCCTCTTCTCTGAAAAGTGTATGTCAAAAATGTCTCTCTCTATCTCCCATCACGAAAAAGAAAAAAATCTATTATCTCATTATTAGACTAATTTTTTCATCTTATTTTTTGTACTCGAGTATCGAGAGAGTTCAAGATTCTTCTAGCTGCTAATGACGAAATCTGATTGTTAAATCCTGAAAGATGTTTGTTCATGAGGCTTACAACATCAATATCAACGAATAATTTTACTTTTAAAACTTTGTGTTAAACACAAATCTCGATCGATAAGTTCTTTCAATTTTATTTATTTCGTATTTTTAATTTTTTCATATATTTTACCTATAATATTTCCAACACAAGTCTACTTCACTTCCCATAAAATTTAGGGGCTTTAACGGTCTAGTCCTTGGACTAGCAATTTTGGACAAAAAAACCAGGCCCAACAAATTTTAAACGATTAGGTCCAACATATAAATACCCCGAAATTAAAACAAACACGCACTATTCAAAAAACGAAGCGCCAAAAACATTGTATTCTCTCTTGTATCAATCGTACCGTCTCTTCGATCAAAACCCCAAGACGATTCTATTTCTCAATCAAATTTTGGTCAACAACAACATATAAATACTCCTGATCGAAGATCTAGAAACTCTGTTCGATCAAAACCCTAACTCTCTTCAATCAAAACCCTAACTCTCTTCAATCAAAACCCTAGCTCTCTTCTTTCAAACATTCTAAATCAAATTCTTCCAAACAGCACTAACAAGTATGTATACATTCTCTTATCACCTTTTTGTCCTTGTGTATTTTGTGTTCTCATATGTATAAATTTGTAGACATATGGACTGATGAAATCACATTCTTCTTATTCATGCGTATTATTCATCATATGGACTGATGAAATCAAACATTGTATTCATCATATGGATTGGAATATGTACATGTACAAGCCCTGTGTTGCGTGTACTTTTATGTTTTATACGTGTACTCTATAGAATATCTACATGTACAAGCCCTGTGTTGCGTGTACTATGTGTATTTTGCGTGTACTTTTATAAAGTACACGCAAAATACAGAAAGTACACGCACATTGAAATTGTATTTCTCAATTCATTATGCGTGTACTTTTATGTTTTATACGTGCACTCTATAGAATATCTACATGTACAAGCCCTGTGTTGCGTGTACTATGTGTATTTTGCGTGTACTTTTATAAAGTACACGCAAAATACACATAGTACACGCACATTGAAATTGTATTTCTCAATTCATTATGCGTGTACTTTTATGTTTTATACGTGTACTCTATAGAATATTAATTTCAAATCCATATTTCATCAATCCTATGTTATTTTGGTCCGCGCCAGCGGCATTTGATTTATTTTCAATGTGTTTTTAAGAAGTATTATTATTTTGTTATTAGTTAAGAGTGTTTTTTGTACAATAGCCAGCTGCATTTGAATCCGATGTCCATGTACACGAACATTGAAATTCAATTTGTTCAATCCAATGTCCATGTACTAATGTGTATTATGAGTGTACTATTTTGTATTGTTGTGTTATTGTTTAGGAATCGTACGATCAAGCATGTTCAACTACAAAACTGCTGCTTGCACGTTCGAAGATCTTAACAATACAAAACCTTTCACATTGACAGTGAATAGTACTAATGAGGACGAAATTCGTTTTCTTCTTCGCATTAACGATAGAGCTAAAAGGTTACTTGGTTTCTACTACTACTATGAAGACATTTACTGCACTTTTGATGTGGAACAGCTTCAAGTAACTGAATCGAAAGCGAAGGATTTAACTAAACGAATTGAGCAGTATTGCTTAAGGGGTTTTGATAATGTTGGAGCTTTTAGCATTCAACTATTGTATCACTTCTTTACTGAATATGTTAGGAGTAGAGAATCTTGATTTTTCACTTGTCGAACAACCAAGGTTAGGTAATACCATGAAACTGACGATATATATTATCGCCTTTAGCATGTATTTTGATGAGACTTGTATAAATTGTTTGTGAGAATATTGCATGTACTTTTGTTAAATACGCTTGTATTTTATTGTTTTAGTCTATTTTTTATTCTAATTCGCATGTATTTTATTTTTTGTACATATAATTATAGGTTAGTAATTTAAATTTTGTTTATAGATCAATATAATGGGGATGAAGATGAAGGCAAGAAGAGGAAAGAAACAAAAAAAGAGCAGTTCTGATGATAGTTCTTCATCCAGTTCCAGTTCCAGTTCCAGTTCTAAGGTGGCATTGAAAGCTAAACGTCCTCCAAAGAAGAATGACCAATATCGGTCAAATATTGTTAGCTTTCTCCATGATTTGCATCATATTAAAGATAAAATAAACAATAGCCATATTGAACTTCTTAAGAAGACTCCATTTTGGGAGCTTTTCAATGCCTACTACAGTGAGAAAGTAGTAGAAGTGGACCACAAGAAGACGGATAAAAATATTTTATCAATTATCGAGCTGTACAATACGGAAACCAAAAGTTTCCGTATGAAGAGCAGTATTCGAATAATGCCAATAGATATAAGTGAAATATTTGGCATACTCCTGGTGGAGGGTTTAAAATCAATAGAACTGAAAAAGGACCCGAGTACTGCTAAAAAATCTGGATTACAAGCACGATACTTCTTAAAAAGAATAGGAAAGTCAGAAATTTTGAATGGTTTGAAGAAATCAGTTGAATTGGAGACAGATGAAGGAATTGCTGATTTTGTTAAAATTGTGTGTCTCCACTTCTTGAACACGTTATTTTTCTCCAACTCAAACTTCACCCTTGGAGAATTTTCGTTGAAATACATTGAAAATATTGAGGAAATGAATAAATATGATTGGGCATCTGCTGTGCATGAGTTTCTGATACATTCACTTGACAAATCAGCAAGTTCAAAACCTAGCACAGTTACTGGATGTGTCATTTTCCTACTGGTGAGCAAAAAAACATTTTGATATTTCAAAATTTACACAGCAATACTCACGTGTAGTTTCAAAATACACGTGAAAATAAACGTGTACTTTTCAAATACACGTGAAAATAAACGTGTATTATAAATACACGTGAAAAATTCACGTGTATTTTGAAAGTACACGTTTATTTTAACGTGTATTTTCAAAATACACGTGAATTTTTCACGTGTATTTTGATAATACACGTTTATTTTCACGTGTATTTTGAAAGTACACTTGATATTCCTGATATTTCAAAATTTACATACCAATACTTACCTGTACTTTGAAAATATTACGTGTATTTTCAAAATACATGTGATATTTTCTCTTCTTCTTTCAAAATACAATTGATATTTAATGTGTATTTTGAAAATACAAGTCTTATATCACGTTTATTTTGAAAATACACGCTAAATATCAATTGTATTTTGAAAATACACGTCTTATATCATGTGAAAGGACACTTGTATTTTACAAAGTACACGTGTACTATGTTTTGTAAATATAACCAGTGTACTCTCAAAATACTCTTGTTATATCTTCTGTCAAGTACACGTATTAAATTCATTTTTTTTTCTGTATGATCTCAGTATTGGGCATGTGAGAAATTTGAAATCATTTCTCCTGTTGAAGAATATAAAGAAAATACTCCAAAATTCCTGAAGTGGAAGTTGTCGTCTTTGAAACAATGGTTTGTGAAGAATGACATCGCAACAGCAACTTTGAAGCAGGCTACAAGTAAACCAGCTTCGAAGGACTGTCCTGTACAAAAGGAATCTCAGTTTGAAGGTCCAAGTTACTCTTTGAACATATCTACAGAAAGTCCTATACATGCTGCTTCATCATCAAACAATGTTGCTGAAGATATTGATGACAATGAGTTTTCACATGGTTGGAATATTCCCCTTAAAAACATTGTGAGTCCAAAGAAAAAGAAGGGAAAAGATCAACCAAAGGTTAATTTGGAGGAACAAATTGTTGTTTTGAAAAGGGAGTTGTTGGAAAAAAATAACCAACTATCTAAAGCAGCTGTAGACATTAATGTTGCACTTGATAAGGTGACCTCTTTGGAGGTGGAGAGTGCCATTTTGAATGTACAGTTGCAGGTAGATCATGATTCACTTATTGAAGCCCATGAGGAAGTGAAGAACTTAAAGGTGGAGAATTCCAACCTTTTGAAGGAAAAAGAGTTATTAAATAAGTTGGAGGTAGAAAATGCCCAACTAGTTGAGTTAAACAATTCTTTAAAAGAAAAGCTTGATCAAGTCACTTTGAGTGACTCAGATAGAATTAAAGAATTGGATGAATCAACACGAATTTTGGAACAAAAGAATGGATATCTGTCTCTGACTAATGAAGATCTAAAAAGAAAGTATGATGATACATTGCAACACTGGAAAGATGCTGACTTAGAAAAGATGACTTTGAGGCAGAATCTTGAGGAGTCAGAGTCGAAAAGAACTCAACAGGTACTTTTGAATGCAGAGTACACGCAGTTTTCCTCTAATGTACACGCAGTTTTCCTAAAGTACACGTTCAAAGTACACGCAGGTTTCTCAAAGTACACGCAGTTTTCTCAAAGTACACGCAGTTTTCTCAAAGTACACGCAGTTTTATTTCATAATATTTTAATGCAGTTTTATTTGATATTAGATATAATGAAGACTACATGCATTAACTTATTAAAAATAATGCATTGTTTAAAATGTAACATTTTTTTGTATTACAGGAAAACAATAATAAAATCCTTAATGACGAAATTTCGGAGTTGAAGAAAATGCTTGAAGAATCAAAATTGAAAAAAGCTGACCAGGTATCTATAAAATACAATAGATATTTATTACACGCTACACTTTCTTAATTTTATTATAAATTTTAGCTATATTATAAATTTTATAAAGTACACGTATTTTATAATACACGCGTGTACTTTATAAAATACACGCACTTTTATATAATACACGCGTGTATTATATAAAATACACGTAAGTGAAAATCAATCATTTTTTCAAAAAATGCTAACAATCCAACATTCCTTGTTAAATATATCAAGAAAGCATTAATAAACAACTCCTTGACGAAATTTCGAGTTTAAAGATTGAATTAGCCTCAAAGAAAGTTGAGGGCAGCCCCAAAATATCCAAAAGCAAAGGACCTCTTACTAGAGGTCAGACGAAAAGAAAAGCTGACGGCGAAACAGAAAAGCTACCAATGAAGAAACTAAAAGAGTCAAAGCTTAGAAAAGGCCCTACAACAATAGCTGAAAAAATGAAGGAAACTCGCGTCAAGCTTGAAGCAATCGAAGCATATAAATATCTCGATGAAGCTTCGAAGAAAAAGATTGAAGAGTTTATTAAATTTGCTGAGCCAGGGTAAAGTTTATTGTTTTATGATTTATCACTTCGCTAATTTATATTTTTTTTGGTGCAAAAGAATAAGGTTAATATTATTATACTATTGTTTTATTGATTATATAAAATGCAGGGAGTTTATTTTCAAAGGGATGGTTTCGTATGTCCCATGGGAAGATTTACTTGAAGTCCTCAAAAATCAAGAAATTTCAAGCCAAGTATGTTGTCCAAATATTAGACATCCATTAAATTTCAACATTATTATTTCCTCACCATTTTATATTGTGTGAAACAGATAATACTTGCCTTTTGCGAAGTATTGAGATTAAAATTGTCAGAGGAAGGGCTCTCCTACTCACACACTTTTTCTGATTATTGTTGGGTAAGTACAAATAAAATGAAAGTTTTGATAAACAATATTTCAGTTTTTCTTATTAACACTTGTCTATAATTTTTATTCAGATAGAAGCTTGTAAAACAAACGGAGTCAATAAGAAGGGGGAATTATACAAGGATTTATTTGAATACTTAGGCAGTTGTAATAATTTGTCCATTGTACTTAGACACAGTATAGGACATTTCACATTATTTGTGATATACACTAAAGAAAATAAAGTGGTCCACATGGATCCCCTCCGACCGAATGACATGGAAAAGAACACAACATTCTTTGATGATGCAAAAAAATTGGTTAGTGCCTAAACTTAATTAGTAATGTTGTTCGTGCTTATATTATACACTTGTACACGTGCATTATATAATGCGTGTACTTTGTATTAGTTGTACATAATTAAATAGATTATCAAAGTACACGCATCATATTTTAAAATACACGTGTAATGAACCAAAACAAGTTACGTGTACTTTAATATTATGCGTGTACTTTTAACTCATTAGGCAAAGTACACGCATCATATATAATAAAATACACGTGATATTTTAAAATAAAATATGCGTGTACTTTAATAGTATGCGTGTACTTTTAACACATTAGGCAAAGTACACCCATCATATTTTAAAATACACGTGATATGAAAAAATAAAATATGCGTGTACTTTTATATTATGGGTGTACTTTTCACTCTTTCATCTTCATATACTCTTTTATTTGTATACACTAAATATTTGTCTTCTTAACAGTTTTTTGTCTTCCAAAAATCACTGTCCGAATTGAAGACTGAAGCAGAAACAATGAAAAATAATGATTACAAAATTCAGAGGAAATTTGAGGAAGGCACCCCAAATGAGTTTACAATGGATGATGATCCATTGACAGAGCAAGAAAGAAGGACTGTAGATTTCTTGTTGCAAAGTGATCTCAAATTTGAACTAATAAGAGATCACGAATGCCCTAAACAATATAATGGGTAAGAAAAACTTCATTTCTAAAAATTACTAATTTGTATCCTTTCAAAAAATTTCATCACATCATTCTAATTTTTATATTTGTTTTATTGTAATTTCAGGGTTGACTGTGGGGTGTTCTGCATGTACTATATTGAGCAAATAAGCAGAAACAAAGAAATGCAAAAATTCTTTCAAGACCCTCACATGCTTAAACAAAGAGAATATGTACTCAGTGAAATTCTTCTGTCAAAATATTTCTTCCCCCGAAATAGGAAAAAACATCTATAAATTGTGATTCAAATTCAAAACATATATTTGTAATTTTGTTTTGTGTTATATTGGTTATTGTTTACAATATTTATTACACCAAAATGGTTTTTTCCAACTCAAACTTCACCCTTGGAGAATTTTGGTTGAAATACATTGAAAATATTGAGGAAATGAATAAATATGATTGGGCATCTGCTGTGCATGAGTTTCTGATACATTCACTTGACAAATCAGCAACTTCAAAACCTAGCACAGTTACAGGATGTGTCATTTTGATATTTCAAAATTTACATAGCAATACTCACGTGTACTTTCAAAATACACGTTTATTTTCACGTGTATTTTAAAAATACACGTGAAAATAAACGTGTATTTTCAAAATACACTTTAAAATAAACGTGTATTATAAAAATACACGTGAAAAATATCACGTGTATTTTGAAAGTACACGTTTATTTTAACGTGTATTTTTAAAATACACGTGTATTTTGAAAGTACACTTGATATTCCTGATATTTCAAAATTTACCTACCAATACTTACCTGTACTTTGAAAATATTACGTGTATTTTCAAAATACATGTGATATTTTGGTATGTAAATACATGGGTATTTACATACCAAAATGGTTTTTTCCCGCTGGCGCGGACCACAATCCACGTAAGGTTTATACAAACAATGCATCTGATTGTTATGAAACAATGTAAAATTAGTTTTCACGAAAAATACAAGTCATAATTACTAAGTACAATTAATTATCCAAAGTACACGCATTTTCACTAAAGTACACGCAGTGGTTAATATAATGATTATTTATTATATTAATTGAAAACTACTTTGAAGAATTCATCAAGGACACAATAACCAAAATCAATTTATTAAGCTCAACTACTCACTTCCCAACTACTTCTGGTCAAGAAATAAATAACTTTCACTTTTTCCTATAAAAGAGTAATATTTGTTCCTTTCTTAACCATTACAGCTAGGGTAAAGATTACATTATGGCTATTCCAGCAGAAAACTTGCGAGAAACTCTTGAGAGAGATGAAAGAAACAAAAAAAAAATAAGGCAAATTGAGGAAAATATTTCCTCATATGAAACTGCCTTTGAGCAGTTTCAAACATATGTGAGGGAAGGCTATTCTGGACTTCCACCCAATCCCATATATTTATTTGATGTGGATGAGGACCCTCCTCAAACACATTAAGAACTCATTTATTTCTATACAAAGGAAGTTCCCCTAAAAGTCGCAAAGCTGAAGGAGAAAAAGGCTCTCCATGAAGGCCTTGTAGCTGTCATAGAAGAAGAAATTCGACACTGGTCGAATTTCATTGACTCTCTCCCTGCCACCCTGGATGCCTTTGACAAACATCCCTTCTAGAAGCCCTGTTTAGTTTTTTCAGTTTTCTTTATTTGAAAAATTGTACTTTATTTTTTTATTTTTAATAAAAATGTTATTTCTTTCATGAATGTGTTCTGAGTTATTTCATAATCCAATATTGTAAAGTACACGTGAACCCTTATAAACATGATCACGTGTTTTGTTAAAAATTTTAACATTTATAACATTTCATCAAAAAAAATTATATAAATGCGTGTACTCTATATATTACACGTGTACAATACAAAATACACGTGTAATATATAAAGTACACGCCTATTGAAATAAATATAAATGCGTGTACTCTATATATTACACGTGTACTTTATAAAGTACATGCATAGTCTATAAAGTACAAGCAGATTGAAATCTCTATATACTCTAAAATGCAAAACAGGGCATTTATTATGCTTTGCAATTAGCCTATCCACGTGGCACATCATTTATTGGGTAATTATTACTCAACTATCTTAAAGGTGTCTCTATTTGTGAATCTGCCTCTTTGATTTCCAACGAACTCAGTTACGATTTTCAAGTATTTGACTTCCTCAAAAGTGACAACTCTTCATTTCCAACGTACTTCTCTCTCCCTCTTTTCATCCCTCTTTGTAATGAAAAATAAAGTGGAATGGTTCCACGTCTCACTACCCTATGGCCATTGATATAATCACAATAAACATTAAGAAGAATTTTATTACAATTAACATTGATGTTGGTCCAATTTACAACAATACAATTAACATGAAAAATAATATGGTTTTTAACATTGATATTTAAAAAAATATCATTTCGAAAAACCATTACAACAATATAATGCACTATGTAGTACATATGTTTCTAATGCTCGATGATTAAATAACTACAAGTTGTATTTTTAATTAAAACCTCGCTCTTCAATGCAAATGTAAATAAGAAGGATATTTTTGTTACAAATTTTTTAGATATATTTTTTCTTATGTTTCGTACATTACGCCTCTCTCGCGCATCGCGCGGGCTTACAACTAGTACTTGTATAATAATGACGCTGGCGCGGACCATAATACCCATAGGAGTTTAAGAATATGAGTGACCCAAATATCTTTTATAAAGTACAAGCAGATTGTAATGTCAAAAACCATTTTCAAAATAGTACATGCATTTATATACGAATACTTGATAAAATTACATGCAGAATACATAAAATACACGTATATTGAATTAGATTTTTGTCATATCAATATGCGTGTAGTTTTCTAAAACATGCATGTACAATTATATTTAAATGCGTGTACTTTAATTATCAATGCGTGTACTTCATAAAGTACACGCACATTTCATCAAGTACACGCACATTATATTTATATTATGCGTGTATCTCATGCATGTACAATAAGTAAAGTACACGCATGCTTTTATAAAGTACACGCATATTGAACTGACCATCCACAACTGCTAAATGGGACCAATTATGAATAAAAAAGTCAAATGGGATTAGGACAAACAAAACATTCACAAATGGGACTATTGCTAAAATACCTATAATTTCTTTGGACATCAAAATGTGCGTGTACTTTACATAACATGCGTATACAAAGGCAAAGTACACGTGAACACAAGGAATAATGATCATGTATGTTTTATGAAAAATTGAGTACAGCAACACAAAAAAAAAAACTGATATATGAGACTTAAAAATAAATTACATTCATTTATGTGAAACAAATGGTTTATTAATTAATTTATTCAATCAAATGGTTAAAATGAATGAATTCAACAATTTTAAAAATAGTCAAATGGGTTCCTTACAAGTAGACCTGTAATGACCCGTTTTACTACACCTCGAGCAAGTAACTTCCCTTACTGTTATCTCACCAGAAGACTTTATTCTCTTATTTCTTGGCCTGCCTGTCGGTCTCTTAGTCATTGGTGGAAGGATAGATGGATTTTCAGGAATAGGAATATTTAAGGAAATCAAATCAGGAAGAGGAACTATAGGTATCGAGTATGATTTTCTGTAGAAAGATACCTTATAGTACTCCTCAATATAATCATAAATACTGGTCCCTTTCCTCCGCACAACACAAACAGCATGAGAACATGGAAAACATCTAATCTGCCAACTCTTACAAGAACAAGTCATTTCTCCTAAGTCAACTGTTGCTCGCACTTCTGAATGAACTTCAAATACATTTTGACTTGAGCGACTAATAGTCCAATGTCGGCTTTTATTCCAATTTTCATTCAGTAACTTTTGAAAAAAAGGACATAGCTCATTTGCCCAAGTGTCAGACTCAACAAGTTTGTTTGCATTGAAATTCATAATCTTCACTCTCAATTTATCAAGCATATTCATTACTGGTAAATGCCTTTCCTCCAATATCCATGAATTGAATGACTCAGCAACACTAGATGCCATGTCACCATACCGTTTACCAGGGAAATATGCACAGGACCAATTCTCGGGAGGCAAACTATCAATGAAATCGGCAATAGCAGCTCCTCCTTCCTTCTTCAATGCTTCAATATTCTTGTGAAATACATCAACTGAGACAGCATATGCACAAGACAAAAAATCTTTAACAATTTTCTTTCGAAATCCAGCACAATTCCCACGAATTTTCTTTTTTATATTCCCTTGTAAATGATGTATACAGTAGGAATGTGCAGACAACGGGAAGGCCCTCGAAACAGCTTCAAGTAATCCATTGTGTCGATCTGATTTATATGTTATGTTTCGATATTGCTCAACTACTGCACTATGCAAATTGACTAGAAACCACATCCAGTTATCTTCGGTTTCAAAATCAACAACAGCATATGCAACAGGAAAAAGTCCTGAAATTTAAAAAATATATTAAAATTAAAATAAATAACATATCCATGTACAATACTTTGTATATTGATGCTGCTGGCGCAGACCCTAAAACACATGGGAAATATATTGTGTTTAATCTAAATTGTTTGTAAACAACAATACAAAGCATAAAAATGTACCGTACACATGATAAAATGCACGTTTACTCATCAATCTTTTGCTTGGCTTTATTATTAACAAGACTAACATCAACATACACGCATAAAAATGTAAAGTACAGGTGAACTAAACAAAAACATTCAAAGGTACTTTACATTTTTAACATTTACTTTGCTTTATTATTTCTAAATAACAACACCTATCATCAAAGTACACGCATAAAAATTAAAAGTACACGTGAAATAAAGAAAAACATTCACGTGTACTTGACATGTAAAATGCGTGTACTTTAGTTTGTATTCAACATAACATCATCATCAAAGTACACGCATAAAAATGAAAAGTACACGTGAAATTAAGAAAAACATTCACGTGTAGTTGACATGTAAAATGCGTGAACTTTACTTATTACTACACATAAAGTCATCATTATCAAAGTACACGCATAAAAATGAAAAGTACACGTGACATTAACAAAAACATTCACGTGTACTTTACATGCACTATGCGTGTACTTTACTTAGTATTACACAAAATAAGACATATCATGACAGTACACATAGAAAAATGAAAAGTACACGTGAACTAAAACAAAGACCTTCAAAGGTTTTTTATATTTTTATGCTTGTATTTTGATGTTATGGAATGGAACAAACAAAATTTCAATGCAATACACAAAATAAAATATTTAAAATTCATTTACCATTGTTCCCATTCCTTGCAGTAGCTAATAGTATTGTTCCACGGTAACGGCTCTTTAAAAGGCACCATCAAGAAATAAAACAGGTCTGCAGTATTGAAATCCATAAATACTTCCTCTAAACATTACAAATATTCTCTTGAATTTTTTACTCTCATGTTCCACGTCAAGGATGCAATGCGACCCAGGATTATACTGCAATAGAAGGTCACGATAATTATTCATTAATGCATAAGAAACCTTTTCATCACCATGTATATCAACAGCGGCCATCTCTTTCGCACGCCATGCATGTTGATAAGCTATATCAAGACCATAATTCTTCTTCATATCTCTAACTACATCAATTGGTCTCAATAGTTGGTTATCTCTAAGATCATCAGCTACCAATGTTGAAACCAACTTGGAGGCTATCATTTTGGCTGACGGACTACGAAAGACACCTCTACATGTATGCTCATTATTCATTGAACGTATGTAAAAGTATCCATTTATTGTAGATAATGAAGCATGAATTCTCCATATGCAATTCTCAGTAGTCTTTTTAGAGCATTCAGCCGTCACTCGAGTTTTATCATTCTTCAAATACACATACTTGAACCCAACCTCAACGGCATACTTTCGCAATTTATCCCGAAATTCCACTACACCTCCTTCAAAACACTGCTGCTCATGACTTATATAAGTCTTCCAATCATTCGAAAGATAGACTTTCGACTTACTTGACTCCACACCTCCAAGATAAAAGTCATTTTCAATGCAACTATTAAAATCATTTTTAGTGCCTGATGATAAAGACTCTAACCTCTGTGTATTTGTATCACCACTGTCAACCCTCTCAGACCTTGTATTACTGCAGTCAACCCCTTCAAAAATTCGATTAGAGCAGTCAACCCGTTCATCTCTTGTATTACATGGAAATGGTAATGAATCAATGACATATATCCAAATGAAATTAGCTTTCACGATCAATTGGGACCGCAACATACAACAAACATCGTTGTCACAAACCAACATGAACCGACATTCATCACCAAATGAATACCTCAATGAAAAACTCCCACTTCTCAAATTAGTAAACCTAATACACAACTCATTGCATATGAAATCTAATGAGCTATCTTCAAATATTTCAATACAAGCCATATTATCCAAATAACAACACCTTGCTATTACACTACTTACCATAATGTCCTGCAGTAAAACAGAGACGAAAAACATTTACTTCAAGGTCAACAATTCTAAAAATGTGTGCAATAATTTAATGCATGAAATATAAAAATATTTATTTATAATTAATATAAACTTACAGGCACTTTTTAAAAACCTATACAGGAAGCAATAAAACAAAACATATTATCAAATATCAATCACGTGTACTTTATAAACATTGCGTGTACTTTGAGAAAACTGATATCGAACTGGTTGTTTCCGCTGGCACGGACCTATATCAATAAGTGATTAAATACCAAATGAAAATCAAGGACTCTTAAAATTAGAATGAAACATCAATAATATTCATTCAACACATTCAACTAAGAATTACAAATATTGATAAATATAACTTATTTATGAAGAATCCAAACATAAATGCATAAAAAACACAAATTAAAAACATATACATATATAACGTATAAAAAGCTATTCAATCACATGAATGAATATTACAATGAGTCTCTTGAATTAAAACAAAGGACATATACTTATTGTAATCGATCGAAAATAGAAAAATCAACTGCTGATAAAGATAAACTTACAAATGATAGAGCCAAGTGATACAGGTAGAATCGAATAAGAACACTGTAATCGATTATAGGACAGACGATCAAAGCATAAGATTGATGTTATTTTCGATTTCGGAGAATAGTCGTTAGTTGCAGAGAAAACTCCAATAACCGATTAGGTTTATGATTTTTTTAAATTGGGGGTATTTATATGTTGGACCTAATCGTTTAAAATTTAGTTCACCGATTTTTTTGTCTAAAATTATTAGTCCAAGGACTACACCGTAAAAACCTATAAAATTTACTACATACAGTAAACGGTTACTCGATTATTTAAACAGGTAACTAAAGAAAATATTCCGAATGTAAAATATAAATTTGTATCTGTTACTGAATAGCAGCTCGTGGAGAAGGCTTTTACAAAGACCCGAGCTACAATGAAAAGAAGAAGTTCTGAACAGAAGTAAAAGCTAAAACTTTCGTTTCTTTTAGATTGGTCCTCCCAAAAACTCAAAAACACAAAAAAAGGGGTCTCTACTAATGACTACAAAGTCAAGTCAGCCTTTTGGTTACTCTCACTAAACCATCATCAGTTGTTGAGCCTCAATTTTGATTCCTTCTTTCATCTTCTTTATAAAATCATCACATTTCTTGTTCAATTCCTCTACACTCAACAACCCAATCTCCTCTTCTTCCTCTTCTTCAATATCAACAAACTGATTTTCATTTTCATTTCCAGTTTCATTTTCATCTTCTTCACCTGAAGTCACATTCTCATCTTCTCCAACTGTGACCAAAATCACATCTTTTTCACCCGCGCTCACATTCTCATCTTCTCCAAGCTCTACCAAAATGTCATCTTCTTTCTCTGTACTCACATTCTCTTCTCCAAGTGTAAATAAAATCCCATCTTCTGTTTCCTCTGCTTCTGCAACAACTGTTTTTATACTTTCTGGTAATATGGGTACTAACTGATGAAACTCAGTTTCTTCCTCCACATGATTGTCTTTAAAATCAGTCTCCACTGCATAATTAACAATGAAGCCGACATGGTTGTCTTTATAATCATTACCCACTGCAGAGTTGGCAATCAAACCGGAGTTTTTGATGATAAAGACTAGAATTCCATTACAAAGTAGAAAAATGTAGTTTCTGTCAGTGGAGAAACTAAAGAGATTGATGGAAATTGCGGGGAAAAGAATAGGAAACGACGAGGAATTGGAATATAGGAATGAAAATATAGAGAATAAGAGTATGACTGGAATGGCCTTCTTTGAAAAGTAAAATTGAGTGGACTGGGTAAACGTTAAGATGTTGTGTTTCTTCATTTGATCCATATGGTCTCAAGGAAATAAATATGCTCTCTTGACTTGGGGGCTGGAAGTGGGAGGGTGACATGAGACTCTTTTTGCGAGACGATAGCTACTTATACACAATATCTGAGCTACTTTTTGACCAAAATACCCTTGTATCTTTTGTATTTTTCATCATACCTGAATAGACATAAAGTATGTCTTTGAAATTTTGAGACAGCAAAGAGAGAAACTCCAGCCCATAGCTGTTAAACCATTTTCTGTCGAGTAATATTAGGTATATTTTGTAATGAAGCCATGCGAGTTATAAATACCAAATAATGAATATTAGACATATTAACTTAGGAATAAAAAAGGATAACAGAAAAAGATAAAGGGCATATATTAAATAGTTTTTCGATTTTTTTTAATACACATTTCGTTCAAGTCTTTTTATTTTGCACCAAAAAGTCATACACCGTGTCAAAAAGATTTTACCATGTCTCAACACTATGCCATGTTCGTGCGTGGGGTGTCTCGCAAAGCGAAATCCAAATAAGGAACCCTCCCAATACACTACTACGCGGCAAGGTCGATCGTCGAGATCCATTAGACCCTCAGTACATAACGTATATATATATATATACACCATATAAAGAATCCCAATATTCGAGCACTAAGGGTTAAACTTCTCCGCAATCTCAACACTAAGCCATGTTCGTGCGTGGGTTGTCTCGTAAAGCGAAATCCAAACAAGGAATCCCCCGATACACTACTACGCGGCAAGGTCGATTGTCGGGATCCATTAGAGCCTCAATACTCAATTTATACATACTCATCTTTTATATACTTATCATGTTACACTTCCGGATATATCTCCCGGAATGAGAATTCATTTACAACATGTTTACCAATTCACTTTTCATTTTTATCTCAAAACTTTTCATTTCCCATTCTTCTATTCAGGAAATGTATTTAAAAGCCAATTTTATTATCATAAAAAATGCTTTTTCATCTCATATGCTCCCATTTCCCTTCTTTCATCCAGGAAATGTATATAAAGCCAATTCATTTATCCCATTTCCCTTCTTCCATCCAGGAAATGCATTTAAAGCCACTTTATTAACATAAATTGCTTTAACATCAATAATGTCCCACATTATTGAGAATAGTTATATTACATATCATATAACGTTTCTAAGACCGCCCGTCCGGGTTTTCCCAATGTGTGCGCCCCTAAATGGCTATCATCTTCCAAGGTCTATCAATCAAGACAACCTGGGATCCTACAACGCAAAACGTCGGGAAGCGGCCATATGCCTGCGGGAGAGTCATAACCACACCCAGAATTACCTCACCATTGTAGAAAAAACATAAAATAATCGCTCATATGGCCTAGGACTATATTCACCCTGCATTCATTAGCCAGGGGACTTTACCTTACGTGCGCAACTTCCCTTATGATAGCGATTTAGAGAGGTGTGTTTACATAAATTATCATTTATGAAAATCATTTCTTTTTCCAATTTGAAAACATTCATATTTTACATTCTCAAAATCATTTATTTTCAATGATTAAATACGAATCTTGGAATATGCATTTCTTATTCTCTTAGTCATATTTTATTAATGACCTAGGACACAAAGTGTAATTATCCTCACACTAGTCTCCCAATAATCCAAAAATCACCATTCTACCTTCTATTAATTCTAGGTTAACTTCCTATATCATATGGAACTTTAACCTTTATAAAACATCCTTCGAATAAACCCAATTAACCCCATGCTAGTCTAGGATATTTGACTCCCTAACATAAGCCCACAATACCCTAAAATTAAATAGGCTGTTGATTTCCTTCCCACAAACCTAAGGACTACATCTCGTCCAAACGATCATTTAGAGGTCCCCACCCTATTTTAGGAACCCCAACCTCCTAATTTATCAACTATTCTATTTTCCTCGAAAATATAGTTTTAGTATCACACACTTAAGACACTTCGTAACCCCTATACTTCCTCAATTTAATAAATACATCTCCCTTTGCTAAGTTTATTTTATTTCCTCATTTAAATAGGCTAGGAACCCTAAATTTGGGGATTTACCCCATACAAATAACTCTAGGCAAAAATTGCAAAAATTCCTGAAGGGTCGATCGATGGTTCGATCGATCGAACCTCTACCCTCGATTGATCGATCACGGCGGACAGCTTCTTCTCTGAGAAGTTGTTTCGGCCATTAAAGCTTCTCCCAAGCTTTTATCTCCGTCTCTAACGTCCTACAACCTCGACCAACAACATCTACACGTATAATAAGGGTTCTAAACATCCTAGTCACCGAAACCAACAATTAATTTTGATTAAATCCTAAATTTCTCCAATTAGAAAATTATTGGGGTTTATTCGTTTTAACTCCCGAAAACCCGTTTTATCCACGAAAACCCAACCCAAAATCTTTAGGGTTTGTTGTTACCAAACTACGATATGAGATTTATGCTCAAAAGTAAATAAAGCAAGTAAACACTTGTCTCGTGGATAAAATCCGACAATCCCGAGTCTAGTCCGGCGAAGTCTGGCCCAAAATCTCCCTTTTCTCCTCTTTTTCTTCCTTCCTCTCTCTCTTCTCTCTTTTCTTTATCTTTTCTCCCTCTCTCCCTCCTTATATAGGGAGAAAAAGGTTTACCCAAAAATGACTCGTTTACTCAATTACGAGCCTGTTTAACTCTAAAATTCTCCGAAACTCAATTTCGACAATCAAACACTCTTTTTCGATTATCTCGGCCATTCCGAGACTCACGGCACAGTCAAAATTTCCATCCGAGGTACTTGACCGCAACCCCCTATTTTAACCCATTGCATCTCACCGCGGGTTTTCCAATTAAAATCTTACCTTTTGTCGCTTTACTCAACGACGACATATAATTAAAATGCTCCGACATATTGACTTAATCCCAAAAGCAAACACATCACCCATCGACAATCAACAATCCTCAAAAATCCCAAAAATTACTATTCCGAGAAATTCCTTCAAATTCCAATTTATACCCAATTATGGAATTTAATTATCTCCTAAAAGTACGGGTTGTTACATACTTCCCCCCTTACAACGGAATTTCGTCCTCGAAATTCGGATATAACCTACACCACCAACCTACGATCACAAATTCCACTACGTCTTAGTACCCCCAAATTCAACAGGTGCTAACACGATGGTCCCTTACCATATTCCACCTATCTGAAGGTGTACTCAACTATAATAGCTTCACCACAAGCTCATCTAAATTCCTACTCACTACGCACAACAACGACGCATTTCTCTGATGGCTTCTCTTGACGCCAATAAGAGAAACGAGTCTATAACTACCGCTCTAACATCTCGCAAAGCTAACACCCTTGCTAACAAGCATCCGCTCGTCCATAGCAGGACAACTGATTTCCTTTAAAAAGGAAACTCTACTAAGATTTGACTACTTCCAATAGTCTCGTCACTTATCTTGGACACGTTACCTCTTATTTCCCCTTATACAATTGGAATATCGCGTACCTCTCACGACATTCCATCCAACACACTTCAAATCCATCCGTGACTGCCTTACGGCATAAACTCCGACTTATACACTAAGCCTATTCTATTTCAGGCAGTATATAAATCAACTCACTAAGGTGCCTATACACCTTCTTATCCCGTGCACATCGGCACATTCATTGTGAACGTTCAACACGTAACACTCTCTCTAAATAAGGGTCTCCTTTCCTCGGTGTAATACTCACACATGGGTCCTCCCAACCCGCGAAATTCAATTCTCCTTATGTCGGCGCCACTAACTCTATTGAACTTACATCCTAATAATGCTATGGTCTATGGGTTACCCTACCCACGCAAAACAAGTATAATCCTAAGTATATCCCTAGTGCCCAACGCCTCTCTCAACTTCCGAAATTTGCTTGGTTTCATGCGTGGGACATCTCGCAAAGAGAAATCCAGACAAGGAACCCTCTCGTTACACTAATCCCTCGTGTTGTCGTTCGTTGAGGTATAGAGACCTAAGGCACACTAGCGGGACGTCCTAAATCCTACCTCGCTAACCTACGAACGCGTTTCTACTATTCTATCCTCCCACCTCAGAGAAAAGGAAAATCGAACTAATCGAAGTGCCACCTCTCTATAAAAGCGTTAAGAACATCATACCCAAAACATATCTCCTCAAAATTTTCCTTTTTATTAAGGCCTAATCATAATCCTCATATCAATTTCTCTAAGTCCTACTTCACCCACCCACTTGTGGTGAGAGGACCACTTTAGTGTTTTTTCATAGCACAATATTTCCATAAGCATACCATCATCACATGGCTCATAGTCTATAGTGTTTCATTCACACTGTATGACTTATCAACAAAACCAACATCCTTGCATCCTATAACATCTCTCCACTCCCGACGTCGTTAAGGTTCATGCGTGGAGCGTCTCGCAAAGCGAAATCCAAACAAGGAACCCCTCTAATTACACTACTACTTAACTTTATCGATCGTGGAGGTCTGTCAACTTCAAATACGCAACCGGGATAACCCCATCCCCTCTTTTAACCCAATGTGGTCTGAACTCCCTTCTCTATCTAGGAGCCATACCACCAAGCGCTCGTACTAACTCTAAGTCCTTGCACAATCAATAATGAGCTTAAACTCACAGCTCAATAATTTACCCGGCACACCTCAAATCACATCTATAAGGTTGCCACATCCTCAATCATGATAATGAAACTTCTGATTATCGAAGTTCCATCTATGCACATAATAAAGGCGAACTCAACCTGTATCCAGGTAATATATCGCAACAATAACCCGTTCCACCCTAGAACTTCGGACACGATAGTCTTGCTATTATTGGTCTGCTATTGCTCCGAACAACGAAGAGTATAATATACTCATAATATCACTATACTCGTATAAACATATAAGACGAGTATCATAATCCAGATATATATTTATTTAAAATATCAACACCCGCCTTTATAGAGAATGAAGGAAAATAAAACTCCGCTACCGCGGAAAACACAAAGGCCTATATTATATAATGTTATCGAGACCGCCACAAAAATAAAATTACACACACGAGTCTAGGGCTAACGAAACATTGCGACTTTATCTAGCCACGCCAATCATGCCTCTTCCTCCTGAGGTGAAACTTCTAACAACAATTTCACCTTACATCATTCCCTCATCTTGGGTCACCCTGACCCTTCCAAGGTTATCAGTATCTTGGACTCCATTGTCGTGATCCTGACAATCACTTTACTAATTCCCCCTAACATCTTCTTTATTAGAAGGAGATTCCACTACCGACCTCAACAACCCCGTTTTAACAAATTCCCCGGGTGGATGCCCACCAATAGGGTCCTCGAACATACCCATTCTCCATATTACTCTTTATTCACTGTCGGCCTCTGGTCGAACCTTATGTGAATAATTCAGAAACTCCACTCTTCTCATTCCTGCTGAATCATGGGGACTCACGGTTAAAACTACCTGTAAGATCCCTTTCGAACCCTTATCGTCACTGGGAAATTCAACTTTAGTGCCAATTTCTACTACAGCGGTACTCATAACTACTATACTTTATTAGTCGTTTCAACAATCCTTAGCAAGCACTACAAAGGAAGTGACCTCTACTACGGTCCACGTCCCCAACTTCTACCAGTTGCTTCAGCTAAGCCCTGCCTCCTGCTGCCATCCAAGCCCCGCACACGAATCTCAAACGAGCGCGCAAAATATGTACATAATCTTATAATATGGAAGGAGAACCAAATCTCATAAGAGAAATCAACAATCCTAATCCTGAGGCTCTATATCAAATCGAGAGCAACGCTGAAAGCGTAGTACATCCGCACAGATTCCTAAGGACACTAGAACCTGATGCTCTGATACCATCTATGACACCCCGCCTAATAAAATACCGGGCGATCACTCCTATATCAAATTAAAACAGGAGTCGGATATGGACCATTCTTAGCATCACTGTCGAAAACCAATTTAATTACTAATAACCTATTAGGCTGGCGTCAAAATTTGACTTCACTACTCTTTTTAAACAACCACACAAATAAAGCATCCACGCAGCTTATATGAATGACACTGAAATGAGATAAAATAACCGAACACTTGGTTCAAATATGATACAACCATATCGAATGCCGCACTAAAAGGCGGTAAAAAAATAAATAAATGCAATTGGGCCATTGGCCCGAATATTCATACAGTACCTCCTATCTAGATTATAAGGATAGAAGCGTCTATGGAAAACCTGCATGCATCCACAGCTGCTGCAGCAGACGTCTGACTCGAAAGAAGTGTCATCCAGGCGTCCCTGTGTCTGGACACCTATATATATATATATATATATATATATATATATATATATATATATATATATATATATATATATATATATATATATATATAGCAAGAAACGGAAAAGTAAATAAACGGGTCAGAGCCCGAGTTTTGAAAATATTTAGCAAGTGCATAAATGCTTTATTTTTATAAAAATATTTTATCTCATATTTAAATTCGGTACCGCACTCCCATGAGATACCCCTCACCTTTCTTCTAATAGTGCACACCTAGCGCATCTTAACAAAATACCGTAGTCAAGCTACCCCGCCTAACAAGTCTGACACCCATCTCCTAACAACCCCAGTTATTCCAAGTACTAAGGGCTAAACTTCTCCCCAGCCTCAACACTATGCCATGTTTGTGCATGGGGTGTCTCGCAAAGAGAAATCCAAACAAGGAACCCTCCTGATACACTACTACGCGGCAAGGTCGATCGTCGAGATCCATTAGACCCTCAGTACATAACGTATAAATATATACACCATATAAAGAATCCCAATATTAGAGCACTAAGGGTTAAACTTCTCCCCAGTCTCAACACTAAGCCATGTTCGTGCGTGGGGTGTCTCGCAGAGCGAAATCCAAACAAGTACCCCCCCCCCCGATACACTACTACGCGACAAGATCGATCGTCGGGATCCATTTGACCCTCAGTACTCAATTTATACATACTCATCTTTTATATACTTATCATATTACACTTTCGAATATATTTCCCGGAATGAGAATTCATTTACAACATGTTTACCAATTCATTTTTCATTTTTATCTCAAAACTTTCCATTTCCTTTCTTCTATCCAGGAAATGTATTTAAAAGCCAATTTTATTATCATAAAAAATGCTTTTTCATCTCATATGCTCCCATTTCCCTTCTTCCATCCAGGAAATGTATATAAATCCAATTCATTTATCCCATTTCCCTTCATCCATCCAGGAAATGTATTTAAAGCCAATTTATTAACATAAATTGCTTTAACATCAATAATGTCCCACATTATTGAGAATAGTTATATTACATATCATATAACGTTTCTAAGATCTCCCGTCCGGGTTTCCCCACTGTGCGCGTCCCTAAATGGCTATCATCTTCCAGGGCCTATCAATCAAGACAACCTGGAATCCTACAACGCAAGATGTCGAGAAGCGGCCATATGCCTGCGGGAGAGTCATAACCACACCCAGAATTACCTCACTATCGCAGAAAAATATACAATAATCGCTATGGCCTAGGACTATATTCACCCTGCATTCATTAGCCAGGGGACTTCACCTTACGCACGCAACTTCCCTTATGATAGCGATTTAGAGAGGTGTGTTCACATAAATTATCATTTCTGAAAATCATTTCTTTTTCCAATTTGAAAACATTTATATTTTACATTCTCAAAATCATTTATTTTCAATGATTAAATACCAATCTTGGAATATGCATTTCTTATTCTCTTAGTCATATTTTATTAATGACCTAGGACACAAAGTGTAATTATCCTCACACTAGTCTCCCAATAATCCAAAACATCATCATTCTACCTTCTATTAATTCTAGGTTGTCTTCCTATATCATATGGAACTTTAACCTTTATAAAACATCCTTAGAATAAACCCAATTAACCCCATGCTAGTCTAGGATATTTGACTCCCTAACATAAGCCCACAATACCCTAAAATTAAATAGGTTGTGGATTTCCTTCCCACAAACCCAAGGACTACATCTCGCCCAAACGATCATTTAGAGGTCCCCACCCTATTTTAGGAACCCCAACCTCCTAATTTATCAACTATTCTATTTTTCTCGAAAATATAGTTTTAGTGTCACACACTTAAGACACTTCGTAACCCCCATACTTCCTCAATTTAATAAATACATCTCCCTTTGCTAAGTCTATTTTATTTTCTCAATTAAATAGGCTAGGAACCCTAAATTTGGGGATTTATCCCATACAAATAACTCTAGGCAAAAATTACCAAAATTCCTGAAGGGTCGATCGATCGAACCTCTACTCTCGATCGATCGATCACGGTGGACAACTTCTTCTCCGAGAAGCTGTTTGGGCCATTAAAGCTTCTCCCAAGCTTTTATCTCCGTCTCTAACGTCCTACAGCCTCAACCATCAATATATACACATATAATAAGGGTTCTAAACATCCTAGAACCCGAAATCAACAATTAATTTCGATTAAATCCTAAATTTCTCCGATTAGAAAATTATTGGGGTTTATTCGTTTTAACTCCCGAAAACCCGTTTTATTCACGAAAATCCAATCCAAAATCTTTAGGGTTTGTTGTTACCAAACTACGATATGAGATTTATGCTCAAAAATAAATAAAGCAAGTAAACACTTGCCTCGTGGATAAAATCCGACGATCCCGAATGGAGTCCGGCGGAGTCTGGCCCAAAATCTCCCTTTTCTCCTTTTTTTCTACCTTCCTCTCCCTCTTCTCTCTTTTCTTTCTCTTTTCTCCCTCTCTCCCTCCTTATATAGGGAGAAAAGGGTTTATACCCCTTAAAACCCAAAAATGACTCGTTTACTCAATTACGGGCCGTTTAACTCTAAAATTTTCCGAAACTCAATTTCGACAATCGGACATTCTTTTCTGACTATCTCGGTCATTCCGAGACTCACGGCGCAGTCGAAATTTCCATCTGAGGTACTTGATCGCAACCCCCTATTTTGACTCATTGCATCTCACCGCGGGTTTTTCAATTAAAATCTTACCTTTTGTCGCTTTACTCAACGGCGACATATAATTAAAATGCTCCGACATATTGACTTAATCCCAAAAGCGAACACATCACCCATCGACAATCATCTAATCCTCGAAAATTCCAAAAATTACTATTCCGAGAAATTCCTCCAAATTCCAATTTATACCCAAGAATGGAATTTAATTATCTCCAAAAAGTACAGATTGTTACATATTACTCTTCTACTAACTTTGTGCCGCTTCAAGCTATTTATTAAAATGGGTATGAACCATTTTCAACTTAAAAATATCGAGTTGTTTTGCCCAAAATAATTTCTAGTACATTGTACTATATTTGTAGTAGTGCAATATTTTTTTCACCATTAAACTTCCTCTTTTTGTTTTAAAAAAAAAATATTTTTAAGGTTGCAGGTGCGCTCTGTTTTGTCGTACAACTTTTTCCTCCTTTTTTTTTGAATTTTTTGACGAAGCGCTAAATTTATTTTTACAAAAAACACAAAGCACCAACCCTACATGCATTGTTTTGCAGTTCCACTAAGTAAAATACCACCAACATTTACCTTTTGAATGATTATTTATGTGAGATAGACAAAAAGGAATAGCTATTTCCATACTTTTTATGTCTTCTCATACACTTTTTGGATAGTAAATAACAATTGTTCCCGTAGGTTTATAAAATCTAAATGTTCAATTTTTTCACCTCCAACTAAAACAAATACAATTGATAAAAAATAAAAAATTATATTTTTAATAAAAAAACGTTTTATATAAAAAAATGTTTATAAAACGTAAAATCTTATCTATTTTTAGTTAAAAACTGTTTCTTTTATTTATTTAAAAAAAGTGTTTCGTTATTTATTTAAAAATAATCATTTTTCTAATTAAAAAAATGATTCGCGCCAACGGTATGTATAAGTTATTGGACCACCTATATATACCGCTGGCGTTGACCATATTTTTTTAAAATAGTAAAAAGATTACTTTTAAAGTAGTACAAAAAAAAACTTTTTAACCAAAAATAAAATTCGTAAAAAAAACACTTTTTTAAGAAAACAGTTTCTTAAGAAAAAAAATTTTACGTTTATAAAATGTTTTTAATAAAAAAATAGATAAGATTTTACGTTTTATAAACATTTTTTTTATTTGAAAATATAATTTTTTTTTATCAAATGTATTTATTTTAGTTGGAGGTGAAAAATTGGACATTTAGGTTTTATAAACTTAAGGACACAATTGTCATTTACTACTCAAATGGTGTTAGAGAAGACATAAAGAGTGTGAGAATAACTATTCCCTACATAAAATGATAATGTGTTCAACACCATTAAAATAACCAAGATGGTGTTTGTTTTTATTTTTTATGTTTTATGTTTGAATCTAGAGTTTTTCAAACTTAAGAAGTATACAATATTATTTTTAATTTTTTTAGAGTGTAGTAACTAATTGTTCTTTTAAATGAGTTAAAAGGTAAAAATGTCTTGGAATTTGAACACAAATACAGATCTCTCTCTCTTTGTACTTTTAGGGCCGGTTTAATGAGGGGAATAAGACGATGGAATTAGATAATTTTATCTCTTCTTAAGTTTGGTTTTGAATGAAAGAGGATTTTAAGTATTAATATATTATCTCAAATAAGTTTTTGTTTCATTGATTTTGAGATAAATTTACTGTTGTTTGTGTATACGGGAAAATTTAAGATCACAATAAAATTATAACGACTTATCTGGATGCTGAGGTGTGTGTTAGACACAGTCCTAAGACAGAAATATAGTCCGCACTTAATCGAGTGGTGCCTCGAGTCTTAGATATCTGTCCCCAGGATTCAACAGCGTTGTACACTTAGAAAAGATTTTCCGAATTTTTTTCCATAATCTGTATGAATTAATCCCAAGATTTCAGTAGAGCGTTGTACACTTAGAAAATATTTTCTTATGAATTTTGATTCTATACATATTTCACATTTATGTTCGACATTTTCGGGTAATTTCGGGATATCTCCTAAATTCATTAATCTTCTAAGTGAAGCAAGATTAACATGTCCAAATCTACTATGCCACAAATATAAACAATCAGAGAGATACGCAAAAGAATTAACTACATTAAAATTAGAGTCAACGGTTACACTTAGTTTGAACAACTCCTCACACGTGTAACCCTTTCCCACAAAACCCCCATTTTTAGTTAAAACAAACTCATTAGATTCAAAGACCATTTTAAAACCCTTTTTATTCAACATCGAACCTGAGACCAAATTTTTCCTAATGTCGGGCACATTAACACCTCGTTCAATGTTAGGACTTTTTCAGAAGTGAATCTTAAATCTAACTTCCATTTTCCAGCAACTACAACCACTGGAGAATTGCCCATATAGAGCTTTTCATCACCTCGTAGTAGGGAAATATACTTCTGTCTCCAAAGATGTGTCGGGTGGCCCCAATGTTCACCCACCACTCCCTAAGGTTGATAACGAGATGTGTTTCTGAAATGACAACAGAAAAATTATCAGTTTCAACAATTGAAGCTTGTGCATTCCCATTAGGTTTTTTAGAGTGGTCATTATTTTTCCTTTTCTAGCAGTCTTGGCCCCGATGTCCAGGTTTACCACAAACAAAACAGTCTTCTCCAAATTTCTTAATCCCGCTTTTAGGCTTTGTAAAATTATTTGTTGCTTTTCTTTTTCCCTTAAAATTTTTTTGGTACTTATTTGGCTTAAAATGATTTTTGGTCCCCCCATTATTTTCAACAATATTTGCTTTGGCTGCCATAGCCATGGCAACATCCCTTTTTTCTTTTATTCAATTGTCCTCTTCAATCCTAAGTCTAACAGTGAGATCTTCCATAGTCATATTCTTACGTTTGTATTTAAGGACATTTCTAAATTCTTTCCAGGAAGGGGGAAGTTTGTCAATAACAGATGCGACTTGAAAACCCTCACTAATAGACATACCCTCAGCATGAATTTCGTGAGCAATTACTTGTAGCTCTTCTAACTGTGACACTACTGATTTTTCATCACCCATTTTAAAGTCCAAAAAATGACTGACAACAAATTTCTTATTTCCAGCATCTTCGATTTTATATTTCTTATCTAACATCAACCATAACTCTCTAGCAGTGGAAACAGAAAAATAAACATCATTTAGAGCATCATCTAAATTGTTCAAAATATGATTTTTGCACATGAAATCAGATTTTTTCCAAAGTTGGTTAACAGGAGTACTAACAGGTTCGGCCTCTTCAAAATTATCTTCCTTAATTTCTAAGGTGTGATCAAGTTCTAACACGTTCAAATAAAATAATATCTTTTGTTGACAACGTTTAGAATTCAGTCCAACAATTTTTTTAGGCCTAGCAGATGCAATCGCTGGAGGATCAAATTTTCCCATTATACGAATATTAAATTATTTCTGTTTTAGATTGTTGTTTGTGTATACGGAAAAATTTATGATCACAATAAAATTATAACGATTTATCTGGATACTGAGGTGTGTGTTAGACACAGTCCTAAGACAGAAATATCGCCCGCACTTAATTGAGTGGTGCCTCGAGCCTCAGATATCTGTCCCTAGGATTCAACAGTGTTGTTCGTCCGATTGAAGCACACAATAGAGAACGTGTAGAACCACACTAGTATTCCCCAGAAATAGGATTTGAGGAGGAACGAATTTTTGAGAATGAAAAAGAAGGAAATTCAGAATGATTATCCGTATGAATTAATCTATCTCAGACTGATTCTGCAAGGCCCTTTAAAGGGATGCATCCATCAACTAACAGACACCCTATGGCTTAAAATAAGTAGCCACTACCGCCTCTCAGACCACTTTCACCGCTAGGAATAAACGTATTATAATATTAATAAAAATTAATCCAAATTTTAATTTTAAATAAAAACGAAATAAATAAAAAATGAAATTACAATTGGTTCTTGACTTAGGACCCAAGACTCAAGCTCAAGTCCCCAGTCCTGATATATAATATATATATATATAGTGTGCACCTAGAGCGACTCGAACCCAAGATCTCACACATATCCTCGTACCTTATCACTAGATTATGAGAGATTGTTGTGAGTATTTACCACACAAAGAAATTATTGTGAGTATTTCATCCACAAAAAAAAAATATACATAAAAAAAAACATTTATCCCACCAAAAACGTGAAATTTGTTAGTCGTTGAAATGTGACTAACTCTTATTCTATTTGCCATTTTACCGGACACATGGACCTTATATCCAAAGTCTTTATAACTTTTGGGCGGAGTCGAATGTGAATGAGAGGAAAGCCATTAGGTGCATGTGCGTGATAACCATAATCGGTTTTATAACATATCTATTTACTATTTTTTACGTCAGTTCAGTGATGTGGTAAAAGGATTTGAGGATTTGTATTTACACTTTTTCATTTATAATTATGGCCTTCAATATGATAATTAGGTTCAAATTCTCTTCTTCTAGAACTGATGGAGATTTGTACGTATATATATGTTATGTTTGTGGTTCTGACCCCTCTTGGAAGCTACCTACCTACCTGCCTTGCCGATGTGAATATAAATACATCTATCTGTTCCTAATGCGTTCACACTACACAACTCCAGAATTTGAACTCTCTCTATCTCTCAAAAAACGTAACATAAATTCCAATGAACTCCTTAATGCAGCAAGAACACTTGAAAAACGTAAAATTGTAAATGTACTAACAATTAGGGTGATCATAGGTGTGATTGATCGGTATTTGATATATATCAATATCTTATCAAAATTTTATGATATGTTAGAATTTCGGTAAATTTGGTTTTTGGTTTTTATAATACAATTAGGGTCCATTTGGCAACCCAATTCCAAGCCATGGAAATGAAATTCGAAGGCCAATTTTTATTCTACGGAATTGAAATTGGCCTTCCAATTCCAATTCCAAACCTTGGAATTGGGTTGTCAAACGGGCCCCTACTAATACCAAATCACGAGGGACGTGAGTTTCTTTGGTATTTTTGCTTTCGGTACTATCGGATATTTTTCGGCATTTTTAACTTGGATATTCTTACTTTTGTTAGTTTCTTTTTTTGGTATGTCAACTTCAAACTGAAATTACACTATCAAAAATTCTTAAATAATTTATATGTTTGTTTATACGTCATACACATAAATTATCAAAAATCTTAGGGTTATATACTGTTTTTTCACATAAAAACTGAAAAAGAACTCATACTCGAGACAAAACAAATAAATTAGTATGTATTCTTAATTTGGAAATTACTAAATATACTTTGCTATAAGTAGAAAATAGAGAAAATCCATTGAGTCTTTTTTTTATTCTAGAGAAAACTAACTATTGATGTCACTTTCATTATCAACGGTTGTTATAAATGAGTCCAAATAGTGATATAAATTAACATATATAATATGAATAAGTATTTCAGGCATACTAAATCGGCTTTTTGAGATGGTAGTTTGGTATATTAAGGTACGATAATTTCAATAAATTGGTTATTAGTGTCTAGATTAAAACCCATCATAAAGTTTTCGACAATTTCAGTTTCAAGTTATGAAAGGTAGTAAACCAAAAATCATATTTTTTACGAATCAAAATGGTACGATATGATAAAAAAATCGTACAATAATCACCCTAGCAACAACACTTCAAAATATAAAAATTTTATGAAAAAAGTGGACGTGTACGTGACAATATATTTTAGTATAGAATATTTTGTGAAATTTTACGTTTGATATTTTTTATGGAAACCAATCACTCAAGGATCTGGTTTGATAGAAGTTAATGAGAGCTTTATAAATTTTATGATTTTTTTTTATATTTGAGATATGTTTAATTTAATGTCTGTACCAAACAATGTTGCCTGATTGTGAAACTAATAGAATTGGGAATTACCCATTATTGACGCATTTCAATTAAATAGATTTATCAATGGGTCGTGTCGAGTCGTGTTCGTGTCATTTTTTATCGTGTTCGAGTTTTATCGGGTTCGAGTCTAAACGAGTGACTTTTTATCATGTAAAAAAATCATATTCAACCCGATCTGTTACCTTAACGTGTCGTGTTGAGTGCACCCGTTATTACACATTAATATATGAATTATTTTGAATCGTATATAGATTGACATTTTAGCTCATTATTAAACACAATTACACTTATTAATTCATTGACATTACTAAATCTTTCATTTTTGTAAAATTCGATAGGATTAAATTAATATTAATCTACATAAACTCTATAGAAGTCTCAACAAAATATCTTATTTACTTAAGTTAATGGATGTTAACGGGTGAAGGAAATCAACTCTAACCCGACTCATTAAGTATCATATCTTATCGGGTTGACACTGATATGACTCGAAATCATTAAGGGACCATTCATTAACTTATAACTTGGTGTCGGGTCGGATCGTATTATTGTGTCGTGTATTATTTTGTCATGTCTACTTTAATAATCCTGTTGAGAACTTTTCGATACATAAAGGTGTGCTGGCTTGGTCTTGACTATAGTCGAGGTAGGCAACTGCCGGGGGCCTTCGATTGGCGAGAACCCCAAATTCTAAAAGAGAAAATTATCGATAAAAGAAAAATTACATAAAAAGAAATTATTTTACAACTTAAACTAAGGACCCCCAAATAACCAAAAAAAAATTAATATATATATTGACAGTTCCATTGATATTGACAATTGTTTTGGAATATTTTTATCGAATATAACTGAAAATTTGAACATATAAAGGAAGGTTACTATTAATCGATCCAAATCTGAGAAATATCACTGTGACTTCTTAAAATATACAGTATTTTTTTCTAGTAAAATTAAAACGCCAATATCCAAGAAAAATTCATCCCTTTATTTAATTCGGCGATTTAGATTTTTGTTTCTGTACCTAATTGTCTCCATGTGGAGGAAGACCCCAAGTCAAGTAGGCGCGTGCATGGTTGTTTCTTCTTTGAATGTGGAGAACGGGTGATAGATTAATCGTTTAATCTGGTTCGCTAACTTAGCTATTTATTTTGTATTTTTTTTAATATTTTTAGTTCGGATTAAAAAATCATTCCTCACCCGGTCTTTTCTGTGTATTTTATAAATAGAATAAAGAATTTACTCAAATAACGGATTTACTAAATAATCATTTCAAAACGATGTAAGTTCTGGGTGAATGAAAGTAGAATGACGAAAAAACAACTCTTTTCAATTCAAAATTACATCATTTCGAAATAGTCTCTCAATAAACCCGTTATATTTGATAGGGTACACAAATTGTCTCTCCATATATAATACTTATTTTATTATTTAATTGAATAAAATTCAATTATTTATATTTAGTAAATTGAAACTTTATCGTTTTAAACAATTTAGAAGATCCTACCTTTTCTTTTCCCGTAAAAACAAGGTTGATACATCACATCAAATTTGCGGTGCTTCGGGTGAAATGTTAATACCTTCCTGTATGCTTGCGGTGGTTGGGATGAGACGAAAATATATCACTCTTCTCTTATGTAGATGCATATAATCTTATCTAAAAGTTGTTATTTTGATAAGTTTTTGTTATCAAAAACTTATGTAATATATCACTCATCTCTTTATGTAGATGCATATATCACTTAGGGCGTCTTTGATAAGTTTTTTTATGATCGTAAATGGTAAAAAATATTGCAACTAATATATTTGTCCACTTTTAGTGTGTTTAATAACTAATATTAATGTCATTTGACAAATTTTTTTTCTATTTTTTATGATTTTTTTTTTGCCTTGCTCATATTCAAAAAAAATTTTGTCACTCAAAATTTGCACACTTTTATTTTTGTTAAAATAAAATTTCATTTTTTATTTTGTTAAAATTAATGGTTTGTTTTCATATCAATTTTAACATTTAACAAAAAAGTCAGTTTTAAAACAGTTAAAAAAACATCTTTTAATAATTTCTTTTAAAACGGTCAAAAAAAGAGCACTTCTAGGTGTATTGCAATATCAAACCGCAATTATAGATGGCAATTAGTCCATTCTTCGGATTTGAGATTGATAATTAAGTTCTAAATTTCATTGACATGTGGCTACGCAGTCAATGCTTGGTTGGTGGTATGAATACAGTTGCCATAAATGAAAGACAGTAAAAAAGGCAGTTTTAAAACCGCTTAAAAAAATATTTAAAAAGGGCCATTTTTTAATAAAAATTGTACAGTGTTAAAAAAGCGCATATACTAAATAGTCTCTCGAACTTTTTTTAAAACACGTTTATTCCAAGTCTTTTTATTTCGCACCAAAAAGTCCTTCACCATGCCAAAAAGACTTTACCATGTCGCTGACGCGGACCTTTAAAGATAAGAGAATAAAGAATTTTTTAGTACAAAATAAAAGACTTGAATAGAATGTATATTAAAAAATATTTGAAGGACTTTTCGGTATTTGATCATTTTAAAAATAGGTTTTTAGGCATTACTTTCATTTTGAATGTTTTAAATATCATCCATCCCATGTAGTTTGAAGATTGTAATTATTCCTAAAACCTCTCATAATCGCATTAATCCACCCTTCTTTATTTTTTTAAAACATGACACATGTCCCATTAACTTTTTAATTACCACTCAAGAGGATCATAACTGAAAATAAAAATTACATGGAATGAGATATAACTAAATCATCCCACTGAGGACTAAATACTTGATATCATTTTTGAAAGACATTTTATTTTTTACAAAATATCAATTATAATAGTTTAAACATTTATTTTTTATAATTAATAATTAACAAATTAAGGTACAATTTTTTAAATTTGACAACGTACAAACCGCAATATCAAACAACATAGAACGGTTAAAAAAAGTTTTTCTAGGTGTATCGCAATATCAAACTGCATAGAAAGCACAATTATAGATGGCAATTAGTCCATGCTTCGGATCAACTCAAAATGTGGAGATTGATAATGAAACTTTTAAATTGACATATGGCTATGGTCAATGCTTGGTTTATATTGGTGGTATAAATACAATTAACATATATAAAAGACAATTTTAAACAGACAAAAAAAGACAGTATTAAAACTATTAGAAATAATAGTTAAAAAAATTTAAATAAAAATTGTACAGTTTTAAAAATAGGTTTTTAGGCATTAGTTTCATTTTGAAAGTTTTAAGGGATAATTATATTTAGGTCCCATTTGTCGGGCAACATTCTTATACGTCCTATTGACTTTTCAACAATCCTATAGGTCCTATTCCAACTTTTTAGGGAATTTTTTCACAATTTTACTCTTTTATAACTAATCATCCGTAACTTCCTTTAGGAAGTTAAATAAGTGGTTGAACTTTTTTTTTAATCTTTAAATGATCATAACTTTTGATTCACAAATTCGTTTTTCGCAAAATTACTATTTTTGAAATCTGCTCGACGAGATCTATCAAACAAGATCCACGAAGGTTATAAAATTCCAAAGAAAAAAATTTACACAAATAGTAAACTTTACTGTATGCACTAGAATATGAAATAGTTTTATATATGTGACATTTTCACAAACAGACAGTAACATTTACTGTGGTAATACTACACAGTATATATATCCGGTGGATCCAAACCCTTTTTTTTCAAAATTACCTTATATTTAAAGGTTCGCGCGAGGGGTATCCAATACTTACCACCATTATTGGAGCTTCAACGACCTCCAGAGCTCCGATTTGGGGTGGGTAAGGGTGGCATGTGGTGCCGCTGGCGCGGACATTTGAAAATAAGAGACTTTTGAATAAATGGGTTTTGAACAAACGGGTTTTGGAACTTTGAAAATCATGGGGTGCCGATGGCGCGGACCTTTGGAAATAAGATTGGATAAATGGGATCGGGATCATCTGGAGCGCAAATTTCGGCTGAGTAGGGGTGGCACAGAACTTTAAAAATAGGAGCATATTGGATTTATATATATATATATATATATATATATATATATATATATATATATAGTTTGTAAAATTGTCATAGATATTAAACTTTATTGTGTACACCAGAAAATGAAATAGTTTTATATTTGTGACATTTTCACAAACAATAACATTTACTGTGTTAATATATTTATGAAATAGTTATATATATATATAACATTTTCACAAACAGTAACATTTACTGAGTTAATATTACACAATATATATATATAACATTTTCACAAACAGTAACATTTACTAAGTATATATATATATATACACGGTAGATCCAAGCCTTTTTTTTTTAAATTACCATATTTTTAAAGGTTTACGCTAGCGACATTCAATCCCCACCACTACCCACCCCCATTGTCGAAGCTTCAACGACTTTTATCAGAGCTATGATTTAGGTGGGTAGTAGTGGCATAGGGTGCCGCTGGCGCGGACCTCTGAAATTAAGAGAATATTAGATAAATGGAGTTTGGATCCACTAGAGCTCCGATTTGGGGTGAGTAGGAGTGATATTGGGTTAGGTTTATATCTATAACATTTTTACAAACGTTAACATTTACTGTGTTATAACACAGTATATATATATATATATATATATATATATATATATATATATATATATATATATATATATATATATACGGTGGATCCAAACCTCCTTTTTCTGATATTGCCTTATTTTTAACGCCCCGCGCAAGCGGTATCTAATCCCGACCACTACCAACCCCAATTGGCGGAGCTCCAACAACCTTCATCAGAGTTCTGATTTAGGGTGACATGGAGTGCCGCTGGCGCGAACCTTAGTAAATAAGAGAATATTGGATAAATGGGGTTTGGATACACCGGAGCTCCAGTTTGAGGTGAGTAGGGGTAGCATTGGATTAGGTTTATATCTGTAATATTTTCACAAATAATAAATGTTACTCTTTGTGAAAATGTTACATCGACATCCCATGCCACCTCAAATCAGAGCTCTGATGAAGGTTGTTGGAGCTCCGATAAAGGGGGTGGGTGGTGGTGGGGATTGGATGCTGCTGGCGCGGACCGTTAAAAATAAGATAATATCAGAAAAAAGAGGTTTGGATATATATATATATATATATATATATATATATATATATATATATATATATACTGTGTTATATGAACACAGTAAATGTTAATGTTTGTGAAAATGTTATAGATATAAACCTAACTCAATGCCATCCCTACTCACCCCAAATCGGAGCTCCGGTGGATCCAAACCCCATTTATCTAATATTCACTTAATTTCAGAGGTCCGCGCCAACGGCACCCTATGACACTACTGTAATACCCCGTATTTTTATGTTATATTAATTTGGGGATTTATTAAATTTAATGTGAGTTAATTATTTAATAAAAATCCGGAACTTAATTATGTTATAATTATTAACGTGACGAGAGTTAGTAATTATGGGAAATTTGTTGAATATTACTAATGAGCAAAGTAATATATATTATATTGGATATATTGAATGTCATGAGTAAGTTAAATGACAATTTCGGAAATTTAAGTCGGGACGTGCTCGTGTCGCGTCGGGACTAAATTTTGATAAATAAAAAGTGAATATTTTATAAGTTGCTCGTATGATCGTTTTGAGTGCGCCGACGCGTCCGGAAAGGTCAGAATAGTCAGAAAAGTGTACCCGGGGGTGTAGTTTGGGTCTCGGAGCGTTTTTAGGCCTAATTAGTAACCCGGGAGTGCATTTTGGTCATTTTACCTTTTTGGGTAATTAAACCCACGAAATTCAGCAACCTATATCAGCCATTTAGGTTAGTCATTTAGGGTTAGAATATTCAGAACCCTAGAACGGCTATTGGAGAAGAGAGGAGAGAGCCCTCAAGGCAATTCAAGGCCAAAAAGTCACCGGTTTACACCGCCGCCACCACCAACGCGTAGATCGCGTGAAGGGGAACGCAACCACACCAAAATCAGTCGCAATCCAGACTTCTGAAAATCCCAGGCAAGTGTTTAACTTGCTATTTTCGTTGGTGCAATCTCCATATTAGTTTAGGAATGGTTAGGGATGAATTATGTAGAAAAAACCCAATTTGTGATAGGAAAATCCATGTAGTATTGGTTGTTATGATGATTCTGGAAACCCTTGCCATGTAGAGGAAATTAACCACGAAATTTTGATGATTATAAGAAAGAAATTCTGGAGAAAGATTTGTTAGAAAACTGTTTAAGAAAATTCTAGGGTTCTTGATAATTAGATGTAATTGTGGGTGGAAATTCCATGTTTAAATGATGAATATGTACATGCCTTACGTTAGAAACATCTGGTATATTGTTATAATGTTAGTAGTAGAATTCTTGTACGTTTGGGGTTGGAAAACATGTATTTGGATGAAGAAAATTGGTAGAACCCGTAACTGCAATTCTGCAGAAAATCGAAATACCTGCTTGATCGATCGATCGAGCATAGAGCTTCGATCGATCGAACCCCAGACCTCGATCGATCGACCCCTCCTGGCAGACTCTTATTTCCCTTTGTAAATGATTTAAAAATCGAATTGTCGTGATATAATTCTTGGGCATTCTTAGTATAATGATTTGGGAGACATGGAGGACCAGTAGGGCGTATGAATAAATGTTGGGATCATTAATATTCGACGGGGATGGTATTTATGGGATATTTTAGGGTTAGTAAATTGATATATTAAAGGGTGAGGCGCGTAAGAGAGTTACGTTGAAACGTAATAATGACACCTACTGAATTTTCTACTTGGAAGAATAAAGTCCACGAGTGTCTCGAAAAAAAAAAAGGGTGAGAAAACCCTTCGAAGAAAGGTTAGAGATGAAACCTTATACGTAATACTAATAATGTGAAATTAAGGATAAATGTTGTAATTATGGGTGACGAGAGGAACCTATATTAATATGATGAAAGTGGTATATTTATATGATTGTGTGTACATAAATTATATACATGTGAAAAACATACCGCGCTACTTGCTATCCTTGAGGTTACCGCGCTGGGACAGTCTTATCTCGATGGGACCTTTATGGGGTATATTGACTTGTACCCTAGAAGATAGATATCCTTGGTACAGGCTATCGAATTGATAGTTCAGACGGTCCTAAGAGACGCGAGTATGTGCCATCCTCTTAGAGACTTGGAATCTATGCTTCGCCTCGATATTGTTTGTGTATGTGTTAATACAATTCGAGAGTGATTCCGAATTTGTATTCCCCTTGATATGAGTGGTATGGGGTTTGGATAGTAGAAGTATGCACGCACCATAGTTTTATGTGGGGTGCTGTTATTTGATATATATTATACGAGTAGTATATATATATATGAGATTTGGAAATTTGAAACTGCCTACTGTGATTTAATAAGTAGGACATGGTTGATGACTCAAATAGTAAATACTTGTTTTGTGAAAGTATAATATGACACTGGGAAACTTTATAAATTTAAAAAAAAAAGCTAAAAGGAGAGTTGTGCTACAAATTGAAAATATTCTTTTTAAGCAATGGTATTGTTCGGTTTTGAAATCTCATGAGTAAGTTAAGA
The DNA here is from genome assembly GCA_949130495.1 of Sambucus nigra. Taxonomy (NCBI): domain Eukaryota; kingdom Viridiplantae; phylum Streptophyta; class Magnoliopsida; order Dipsacales; family Adoxaceae; genus Sambucus; species Sambucus nigra. The sequence goes on along the minus strand of OX422213.1, from coordinate 162,056,186 downwards.
TAAGCGAAATTATTGGGAAGGTTAGTATGATAAAATGATATGATAACCCGTTGGGAAGGTTAGTACGATAGGCGTGCACATTAGAAGAGAGGTGAGAATTTCTCAAGAGAGTGTCGCTCTAATATGTTGTTGCATTGGCCTGTATCAATTTAAATACTTGCTAAACGTATTTTAAATCAAACACACTTTCGGTCTCTGAACCGTTTCTCTCTCTCTCTCTCTCTCTCTCTCTCTCTCTCTCTCTCTTGTATATATATGTATGTATTACAGGTGCCCAGCCACAGGGGCGTCTTGCTTAGGATCTCTTGGAAGGAACGTGCTGTAGCTTAAGTGGAAGTTGCAGGTCTCTTGATTAGACGACTTTGTTCATTCGGATCCACTCTTAGCACTTTCATTTAGTTGAGCATGTGTAGCTATTTCCATTATTCCGTTGTTGTTGGACATTTGTATTGCAGTTATTTCCAGTACTGTTACTATGGGTTTTATTCAGTTTGATTGTGTTACTTTATATTTCGCATGTTGACATTCGATTGACGAATGTTTTAAATTAAATGGACTATGTTGCAGATAGTTAATGTGGTGCGATTCTTACTTATTGAATGTTGTTAATAAAATAAATGTTTTTCTTTAAATAAAATTTGGAAAGTATGTATGAAAATGGTTTTGACACTTAGCTTAATTATTTAGGGTGTTAAATTGGAAAATTTATTTTTATCGGCAGTGATGCTGAGAATGAACCAACTGTTTACCTTGATTTAATTTAATAAAGGAGTGATCGCCCGGTATTTAATTAGGCGGGGTGTCACAACTACTACCAACCCAAATCATAGCTCTGATGAAAGTCGTTGAAGCTCCGACTATGGGGGTGGGTAGTGGTGGGGATTGAATGTCAGTAGCGTAAAACTTTAAAAATATGGTAATTTTGAAAAAAAAATTAGTGGTTTGGATCTACCGTGTGTGTGTGTGTGTGTGTGTGTCTATCTATCTATCTATATATATATTATGTAATATTAACTCAGTAAATGTTACTGTTTGTGAAAATATTATATATATATTGTGTAATATTAACTCCGTAAATGTTACTGTTTGTGAAAATGTTATATATATAAAACTATTTCATAAATATATTAACACAGTAAATGTTATTGTTTGTGAAAATGTCATAGATATAAAACTATTTCATTTTCTGGTGTATACAAAAAAGTTTAATATCTATGACATTTTTACAAACAATAGCATTTACTGTGTTATCATATTATATATATATATATATATATATATATTCAATATGTTTTTATTTTTAAAGCTCTGCGCTACCGGCACCTAATGCCACCCCTACTCACCCCAAATCGGTGCTCAAGAGTATCCAGATCCCATTTATCCAATCTTATTTTCAACGGTCCGCGCCAGTGGCACCCCATGACACTCCGGTAGATCCAAAACCCATTTATTCAAAATTCTCTTATTTTCAAAGGTCCGCACCAGCGGCTCCACATGCCACCCTTACCCACCCCAAATCGGAGCTCTGACGAAGGTCGTTGAAGCTCCAACAATGGTGGTAAGGATTGAATGCCGTTAGCGCGAACCTTTAAATATAAGGTATTTTTGAAAAAAGAGGGTTTGGATCCACCGGATATATATATATATATATATATATTGTGTAGTATTACCACAGTAAATGTTACTGTCTGTTTGTGAAAATGTCACATATATAAAACTATTCATATTCTAGTGCATAAAGTAAAGTTTACTATTTGTGTAAATTTTTTTCTTTGGAATTTTATAGCCTTTATGAAACTTGTTTGATAGATCTCGTCGAGCAGATTTCAAAAATAGTAATTTTGCGAAAACGGATTTGTGAATAAAAAGTTATGATCATTTAAAGATTAAAAAAAAAAGTCCAACCATTTATGTAACTTTCTAAAGGAAGTTACGAATGATTAGTTATAAAAGGGTAAAATTGTGAAAAAATTATCTAAAAAGTTGGAATAGGACCTATAAGATTGTTGAAAAGTCAATAGAACTTATAAGAATGTTGACCCGACAAATGGGACCTAAATATAATTATCCCAAGTTTTAAATGTCACTCATCCCATGTATTTTTATGATTGTAATTATTTCTAAAATCTCTCATAATCACATCAATCCAACCTTCTTTATTTCCTTTAAACATGACACATGTCCCATTAACTTTTTAACCGCCATTCAAGAGGATCAAGAACTGAAAATAAAATTACATGGGATGTGATGTAACTAAATCATCCCACCGAGGGCCAATTACTTAATATCCCTTTTAAAAAGACATTTTATTACACAACATCAATTTTAAAATAGTTAAAACATTTATTTTTTATAATTAAAAATAGGTAAAATTTGAGTAAATTTTTTATATATGAAAATAATTAACAAATTAAGGTAAAATTTTTTAAATTTCACAACGTACAATTAAAAATATTTTTTTCCAACCTTTTGTTCATTTAAAACCATGATTTACCAAATGAAAAATTAATACTATCGAAAAACCTCACCTAAAAAATCATACGATTTTCCTTGACAAATATGCCACCCAAGCCATTTGCCCGCTTTTATATCAAACACACCCTTATATCATATGACGTACACATGAAACTTTGAGATCTTACACTTGATAATTGAAATGATAAATTATGTAAAATTACAAAATTACCTAATTCATGACAAAAATTATCCAAATATAAGTTTTTCATTTAAAAGTATCTATCCTTCTCAGGAGATTAAATTTAAAATGTAAATTTTTGCTTTAAAATAACTGGTCTTAAAACAATTATTATTAAAATGGGTGCTTTTATTCTCACCCCATTTTTCTTTTAACCTCCACTATTATTAACCTCACACTAATGGGTTTATAATCATTTAATACACCATATTGTATAGGTTTGTATAAAAAATTAGTAATAAACATATACGCTATGTTTCCATCTTCCATCTCTAACAAAATGTTCGCAAATCCACAATAATGTTTTGCACGAAAAAAGTAAACTATTGTGTGTTATTTTATTGAGTACGTGTTGTTTAGATCTTGGAAAAAAGAAAGACTAGCTTTTTTTCTTTAGAAAAAGTAGGGAATAATTAAAAACTTGGAGCCCTAACAGGACTCAAAATTTGAGCAGTCCGTACATCCATTCTTCTCACGAGGATTTCTGACAAATAAAAAATGAACAAAAAATATAACGAGTAAAATTTTTAAACTAACATAATTAAATCCAACACATTCACTTGCAATTGGCACTCATTTCTTCTCTTCTTTTTCAGCATCGACAACCCTCTTCAAGACTAGTTTTATACTTTTTGATATACATATATGAGAAAATTTATGTGTAAATAACCCTACTCGAACCGAGAGGGGGGGGGGGGGGGGGTGTGTGAATAGGTTAGAAGGCTTCATGTGGCCTATTTTTAAATTTAAAAAAAACTTCTTCTAATTCAAATTACTTAACAAATTTATCAAAACACAATTCAATTGTCTTATAGAACTTACACAAAATTAAATCAAATGGATATAGTTGAAGAAACACAATCTATCAAGTCTAATCAAATTTTAACCTAAATTATTAGATTCAAATTCAATTAAAGTGATGTGTGTGATCAAAGGTGTTCATAAGTGTAGTGAACAATCACAAACACATATAAGACATTTTTATTAGAAAAAATCCCCACCTCCGGGTAAAAAATCTCGACGCACTTCAATTCTCATTTATACTTGAAAACAATTTTACAAAAGTTAAGAAGGTAACTCTCACACAATCTCTCCGTAGTTACCTATTAACTTTTCGACTCTCCTCCACAATCAATGAGAATCCAAGGTAAGCTCCATGCCATGAATAAAGAAGTCTATTTTCTTCCTTGAAAGTCATGCCACACTTCAGTCTCCCCAATATAATGAAATGCTTTCAATTTTAGATCATAGTGTGGTTGATCATAATTAATCAGATGTAGGTATAACTTTGGCTTGGTTTGTGAACCCAAATCACTCAAAAACCACCTCACAAAAGTATATATCCCATCCTAGATCTAAAAAATTTCAAACTCTCAATTAAATTTAGAAATTTATTTTAGAGAGAGAAATAAAACCTCAAGATTCGAAAAATTCCTTAGATAAGGTATTTTGAAATTAGGGAAAATGATTTACACAAATGGAGGGAAACAAGGAAATTTATAGAAAAATTTCAAAATCTGGCACCTTCGTGCGCACGATTAGATTTGTCCGTGCGCACGATTTCATCCAGTGTGGAATTCTAGCCATGGTCGTGCGTACGCCCCCATTTTGTAGTTGTGTGAATGCTTCCAAATTATTTTTTTCTCTAAAATCAGTTTAAAAAGATGAGCCCTAATTCCAATACTTCAAAAAAGAAATACACAACTCAAAGTAGAATTTTCAAAAATATTTTATGAAAAATTCGCTCAATTTGTAAAACACATGAGTGTGTGCAATAGCTAAAATTAAATCAAAATTCCGTAACAAAATACACCTCATTTTCAGTAATGGAATGCTTTAATGAGCGGGATACAAGATTTTGAATCTTCAAAGGTTCAATCTAGACACAATATTGCGACTTACTCAATACGGATCAAATCTATATACTTTGATCGGCTCAAATCTTTTGACAAAGTACATTGTCAATCTATTTACAAATATTTACATTTTTAATCTACCCCTTTGGCTATTCCGTGGCAAAACTCCAAAAACCAAAAATAAACTTAATTACCCTACAAAACTCACACCTCACTAGACATATAGTGCGAGTAGTAGGACGATAACGTAAAAATTCAAAGGACCGACTCAATGCTCCAATATAAGATCTTTGGTCATATTGCAGTGTGAGTAATCCTGCAAAATCTAAAACAAGAAAAGATTATACACGATATACAAGTGAAGTAACTCCCCCTGTTCGAGAATCTTTCAAAAAATAATGATATCAATAAATATGAATGATGAGATAAAGATAAATAAATAATAGCTCCCCCTCAATCAAACATATATATAATCAACAAACAAACTCCTAAAGATCACAATCAAAGCATATAACAAGCAGGCATATGACAACATTAAATCTCCCACAAATATAAAACAAAATAACCAGTAAAACATATCCCCCTATCACAAAACATGAATAAAACATACATGAATGTCATCAAAATCAGCATTTTCACATATCAAAACTATCCCCCGTACCCTAAAATACATACAAACACATAAGCTAACCATCCAAGATTCTCTCCCCTTTTTTGTTATAGAATAAGGCATATAAGCATAAATCAAATGAGCTCAAGGAGATATCTAAACATAAATAAAACATGTGTAGAAATTTATCAATTGGGAATATATCAGAGTAGTAACGTAAGAGAATAACAATGCATATCCTCGAAAATATAGACCATGTGTATAGGCATAATTTAGGTGTAACACCACGTAAATTCAAGGACCGTTGATTAAATAATATTTTGGGAGAAAAATAATTTATTTATCGAGAGGAATTAAATTCATGATTTGAAAAAAAATTAAATTTGAGAAATTTATTAATTTGGCGAATTGAGGATTAATTATTTGGACTACTTTTATGTCGTATTTTGAGGTCAAAATTTTGGAAAATGTTATATATTAATTCAGATGGAAATTCGGAGTGCACATTTAAGTTCGAATGGGTCGAAATTGTTGGAAAGGAGTGTCCATACCTACTATATGAGTTTCGAGACCTTCATAGACACATTTGAGCTCCCAAATAAATGTTTGGGCCCTTTTAGAAGGCCCAAAAGCCCAAAAGCCCAAAAATGGAATTGAAGTTAATAACCCTAATTGTGAAAGGGTAAGGGAACTTTAATTCATTTTTAGAAGACTAAATTGAGGAGAGCCAAAGAAGAGAGCAACTAGAGGAGATTTTGGGATATTAATCCAAGAACAAGAGAAGAGACCCTCGAATCAACCCATCATCTTCATTAAAGGATTTGATTCTACAAACCCTAAGGCAAGTGGTTTAATTAACTTGCATTTGTTCAGTGTTCTAAAAAATGCGCCTAGGCGCGAGAATTTTTAGATATGCCAAGTTTTGGCCCTAGGCGTGGATTAAGGTGTGGTCAACGTTTTTTAGGGTAAGGCGTGAAAAAACACACATTTTTTGGGGGTAAGGCGTAAAAAAACACGAGTTTTTTAGAAGTAAGGCGTGAAAAAATGCGTGTTTTTTTAGTATTTTAAAAAAAATGGTATTTTAACTTATAAATATTTAGACATATTTATAAGGTATGTACCATTTTAGTATTTTTAATAGGCTTGTCATAGTCAAAAAATATTAAAAAATATTAAAAGAGGCGTAAACGCCTTTTTACGCCTAAGGGCCGCCTAGGCTTCTAAGGCTTAGGGCTTGGCCTCTAAGCCTCGGTCACGCCCCACGCTTTTTAGAACCTTGCATTTTTTCCTATTCATATTAAAGAAGGTGTAAATTGATTAATATGTTAGCGTTAGTTCTACATGTAATTTGGGGATTTCATGTTTGTGATTTAAAATTCTGTAGAGATGACAAGAATATGTGGATTTTTATTTCCTCAATTTGTGTATATGATGTAGTTATATATAGTAAATTAAATGGGTGGATTTAGGATGAGTCTCGAAAGGTTTTGGGGAAAAATATGTGTAGAAACGAAGGGTTAAAAATGTAATGACGAAAATGGATTTTCAGGGCAACGATGGAGGAAAGAGAGAACCAGGGTCGTTCAAACGACCTGGTTTCTCGTTCAAACGACAGCCAGAGTCGTTTGAATGACATGGCTAGTCGTTTGAATGATGACGTTTTATCTGACGGGTTTCTTCCCCTTCCCTGTTTCAGACCTGACTGTTAATTTTGGGTAAAGGGTTCCTAATTTGGGTCAATCTGAATTGTGGGTTACAATTTAGGGTTAAAATTGTAGAAATTTCCCATGGATTAGTAGAGGATAAATCCAAAAAGAGAATTAAGGTTTATTTTGAGTAATTGAGAACCTTTCACTTTAAGTGGGAAAACTTATTTGATAGAAATTGTATGTTAATTTGGGTATGTTGATTTTCGGGCCGAGCAAATGAGTCCGGGTGTATTGGTTGAGTGACGCCAAGATAATTAATTAATATGTGATTAATTCATTTGAGATGGGAGATGTAATCGGGAAAATTTTGTACTAGTGCTACGAGCGTTTAGGCACGGATTTAGTCGAGTTAATTTATTATAGGGGTAAATAATAAATTAAGGAATATTCGAATATAAAATTGGTGTTAACCATAATATGTGGGATTGACGAATAAGTTTTACATGATGAGATTTCGGGCTGACGGGACAAGTCCGAGTAATTTAGTGGGATGACATGACTTGAGTAATAAATAAATAATTGTGTGAGATTATTTAAATATCAAGTCGGTAGATAGACTTGGAAAGGTTAGGCTAGTATTACGGATTTAGTACACGGGTAGCTTGGATTTGATATATGTATATACGGTAATGTGTAGTGTATATATATATATATATATATATATATAATTTATAAATATTTGTGTATATAATATGGGATATTGCGCGATGTGGGTGAATCCCCTGGCTAGAGAATGTAGGGCGAGTATAGTCACCAGGTCATAGCGTTCGGTTCAGGAGTGAGACGTATGGTGTCTGATTTGATCTCACTACTGTGGCAAACTATGATCGCCTCCACAATGTTTTTTACGTTTTTCGGATGGGGTGAGCTAACCGTGTTAGTATTCCGGATGGATGAGTATACCCGAGTATGAAAGCATTTAGAGAACACCCGATGAGTGCCTACTCATGGGAAAAATTATATATCTATGATATGTATGTGTGAATGTTGTAGTATGATTACGTATATGTGGTAATTTTATACGGGTAAATACATGATGACAATTGTATTAATAATATAACTTGTGAGATTGTTATACAATATCAAGGAAAAATGATTTAAATAAGTTAGTGTGATTAATAACTTATGACTCGTATGCTAAACTCACTCGGGATAGAGTAGTGGGAAAAGTAGGATGTATATATATATATGACAAGGTTAGTTACGGGATAGATAGTTATATGAGTCATGTATAGGTACGTTAGTCGTGCACATTAGTCGAGGGGTGAGGTGTCCTCAAGAGAATGTGAAACACCAACTTAAATATAAAGAGCATTCATGCATTTTAATTTACTGCAATTAAATTCACTTGCTATATATTTTCAAAATATTTTGGGTTCTAACCCTTGCTACCAGCCACAGGGATGCCAGAATTGTTCTATTTCAGGGTTACGCAGTTGCGGCGCATGTGGATGTTGAAGGACTTTGACTTAGCTGCTTCAGTCATTTCATTCATAGAGTAGGATGCAGTCAGTATTCCATTTGGGCATGTCTCCCTAGTTGTTCCATTTTATTTCAGTTAGATGATGTATTCAGTTATTCCTCTTGTGGTTCATTTTTGGTATTCGATTTATAGCTGGTGGTTATCTCGACAAGGATTATATTTATTCCTTTTTTGTAGTACTGATTCAGTGGTTGTGTGAATGGTTAATTATATATTCTTTCACATGTTGTTAGAGATGTGAAATAAAAAGATAACATTTGGCACCATGTCTTTTGAATACTAGGTGGTTATTAAGTTTTAAAAAGTTTTCGACAATAATGCTAAGAATGATCCAGAAGAGATTTCTGTTTTAATTGATATAGGACTAATCATCCGATATTTTATTAGGTGGGGTGTCACATTTGGGTCATGCGAATGGATGACACGGAAAAGTTTCTGAAAATTCATATTTAAAAATTTTCAAGACAGAGAACTTGTGAAACAAGTCTATTTATAACCATATCACTTCGTTGAATGAGTTACTCCCCCTAAATTTAAAAACTCCCCCAAAACACACCTTCCATGGAAAAACCATCATAAAACATTCGTACTAACAAAATATGCACCCACCAACATGCACAAATAATTTTGTATCGATTAGGGATATGCTCAATCAACATACAAGACTAACTATTTTTCGTCATTGTGGAACTTAGCTCGTTGATTATGTACAAAAAGGAAAGTGGAATCTTAAATTGGGCAATCCAAAATGGAATAATGTAGGAACAGAGGGATTATTTGATATGTATGAAAGATTAAGTAGAGAAGTATAAATGTTTTAAGGATATGTACATATAAAACAAGAATAAAATTTAAATATCATGTTTCTATTTAACTAAAGATCTATATTTTTTATTAGAAAATTGGATGAAGCAAATTTGGTTTTAATTGCTTTCATGTTTTTTTCTTTCTAAGAGAAAGCGTTAATCAATTCTTCACTTCACATAACATCTTCTCTGTGTATAATATATAAATGGTGTTTTTATCCAAATCCCATTTTTCTTTCTACATACCCCTATAATGTTGTAAGAGTTTACTAAAGTGGGGATTGTAAAATAAAAGTTGGTTTTAAATAAAAAACACCCTATATAAAGGCAGAGTGTCAAGTCAATCGAGGTGTTATAATAGGAGATCAAAGTTATTTTCACACCATCCTTTAAGTCTATTGTCTTATGACCGAGGTATAAATATGGTTAAAATGGCGAGAATAATAAGACCCTTTAAAATGTGAAGGAATGAGTACATATAGTTTTTAAAAATAAATAAATCCCCCCCCCCCCCTATTATGAATCTTAAGGTTTTTTCTCTACCTCAGATTAGTATTCACATTCATTATAACTATTAAAACATCTATTAAGTCTAAAAATTATGCACACATTATAGTTAAATTGATAGCAAAACATATCAACATAACTTAACCAATATCAATCCTTGTTAGAAGAAGGCCATTTGATCATAAAACTGCATCGTTATTATTTAATGGGTATTTATCAATTAATCAAGTTTACTAAGTACTTAATACTAACTACATAGTCAAATAGATTATATGATTTTTTTTCTCCAACATATGTCCCATAAAAACATTTTTCTCCAATAGGTTATATATGTAACCATTAAGAATATTTACTAGATGTATAAATATCACCTATTGAGAAAAATTATTTTGATAGTATCAATTAGAAAGCATCTTATGTAATTAAGATTTATTTGTCAAGCTTCGTTATTTAATTTTGTTGTTTCCTTGTATTATAGTATCACAAATTTAAGATACTTAATTTTTATTATGATTCAATAGAGAGAGGATCAATTATAAATACTTAATAGTGATAGGGTCAATTAGAAAAATATTTAGTTTTTAATAGTGATAGGATATTAAGATTTACTTTAGTAGTTATACTTTCTCCCTTGAATTAATATGTTACTTTCTAGGTATGGTACTAACAAGTAGGCATATCAACTATTGTTAATTCTTTCTAAGTATGGGACTGAGGAGAGTTCACGTGTACGTTTGGGTATTTGTTAGGAATGAAACTAGGTAGTACTATGTTACGTTATTTTATCCTAAGCATAAGACTAGGTGATGAGCATATTTTAGGTATTTTTCTTAGGTGAGGTACTACTTATGGTTTGATGACCTCTAGGTATGGGACTAGTAATGGATTGTTTTTAAAATGCCCGAATTCTAGGTGGGGGATAGATGTAATAATGAAAACATAATAAAGAAAAGAGAGTTAATACCTAAAATAATAAATGGATGATAGAGGCAGATTGATGAGTGTCACTGTATATGTGGGTGTGGATAGGCTGGCCGTTATGATGAATTCGGGACCCATACTGCTTTGGCTATGTTGATGGTTTGTGTTAGCATCATAATTATGTACAGTGTCTACTGTGGGCCGGTGATTATGATGATTGCGAAACCTATAATAACTAACTATGGTGACATTTCATGTGTAGGAAACATCTTGGTATGAGCAAGCTAGCAAAAATTAGGCCGATGGACTATAGTGATGGATGTGGATTTGTCGTGTTTAGACATTAAGCGTGCCATGAGTATATGCAGGGCCAATAGAAAGGAAACTTATCTATAAGGGTGTTGCATCGATAATATGATTAATATTGAGAAAGGTAATTGAATTGAGTAAGTTAATGTAACGAGATTTAATTAATTTTTAAATAAACATAATTAAACTTTGGTAGTGAGATGGTTGACTTTATGTGGGTAGTTGTTATAGTTTTACATTTAAATCCTCTATTGTGATATATAACTGTTATAATGTTTATGAATGGATTTACATATTCTATTTGGGAAGAGTAGCTAGTATTCTTGTGGTGGGATCTGACCAGTCATTTTTTACTAATATTTTAGGTTAGGATGCTAGACATCTGCATATTTTTTGAGATAGCGAACTTGCATGTGGAGTTTATTGATTACTTTAGTATAGTTTCCTTTTCATTCATTTTTATTATAATATAGTCGTTATGGAATTCGTGGGTCACTCGATTCCATTGTTATTTTATGGTTTTTAGTTGGATAGATTTGATGTAGTCGACTTTATTTTCATTTGAGTTTATTATTATTTGGAGTTGTGATTTATTATCGGAGTTTTTCTTGGTGATGGATTATTGTTGTGGTGAATGATTTATATTTGTTGGATTATGTTGATTTATATCTTATGTTTTTTTTTAATGTATTATATTTTAGTCACATGCTAAGAATGGTATTTAATTTTAACATCGGACATAATTTGGCATTATTCCCTGGTCACCCTCAATAACAAATATGTGGGTGTTACTGTTGGTATCAGAGCATGGACTTATGTCTTTAGGCTTTTGAGTAAATTATAGCTTCCACGTTGCCAATCTTTGAATCCTTTTATTGATTCATACTATTTAGGCTTTCGAGTCTAATGTTGTTTGTTCCTGTGTTTTTATATGACGAGCATTAAGAGATCTGGAGATAGGAAAGAGGGTTCGTTTTTCGATTCCTCCATTTAGGTTCGACAGGGACAGTTTCTTTTTGGAGCAGAGGAGTTAATGACCATTATTTATGAGTCCACAATAACAAGTATTAAAGTAGGTAGACATAGGTAGGGAGCCTAAGGGGTGCAACATTATGTTACTCCCACTTTAGCATAGGAGAGCATGAGGGCCAATTTCAGTAAGGGTAATCCTCTCACTTTTATCGGGGGATCCGATCGAATGGTCGCTCACTAATGTAGGCATGGTATGGAGAGGCATTTGAGAATGATGAACTGCATGAAAGTGAAGGTATATATTTTATCTACATTTAAGTTTATTGGAGATGCTTTATAGTGGTGGGAGAGTGTCACCACACCCGAGGATAAAGATCGATTAAAATATGGAGACTTTTTGGTGAAGTTCGATGATAAATAGTTTCCTTATTTAATTTGGAGTACAACGGAGAAGTATTTTCTGTATTTACAGAGGGATCGAAGGTGATTGCTGAGTATGAATAAGATTTCACTAATTTGTCATTGTTTACACCAAAGGAGGTGAACCATGGAGAGAAGAATAAGGAATATTTTATTAAGGGTCTAACATGGTCGGTTAAGGAAGTGGTTTAGGGAATCTAATGTATGCTGCATATTCTTAGGTGGTGGACATCGCACATATGTTATGGCAGGAGAAAATGAACTACCAAAAGAAGTTTGCAAAGAGGAATGAGTTAAGTAGTTAAGATGGGACCAAGGAAAGTGGGGAGAACATGGTTTGCAACGGCCAACCATAGAAGAAGCCTCGAGTGGAGAAAGACCAACAAGTCATTCAATAAGAAAATTGTGTTATGCAGGCCCCTTAGAGACAATATGGTGAGCATATTATGGATTTAAAGTAGGGCTCAAAGACGATTGCTGAGTATGAAGAGGAGTCCTCTAATTTGTTGCTGTTTTCAACCAAGGAAGAGAACATTGAAGAAAATAAGAAGGAATGTTTTATTAAGTCTTTGACATAGTCGATTAAGGAAGTGGTTTGGGGAATCCAACATACACTACCTGTTCTCAGGTGGTGGACGTCGCACTAATGTTATGGCAAGATAAATGAACTACCAAAAGATATTTGGGAAGAAAAATGAGCTGAGTGGTATAGAAGGGACCAAGGAAAGTGGGAAGAACAATGATCAAAATACCATCCATGGAATAAGCCTCAAGTAGGGCACTATCAATAGGATTTTCAGTAGGCAAATGGTATCCCACCGACCCCTCGGGGACAATAGGGTGAGCGTACCTTTTAGGGGCGCTTGTCATGATTTTATAAAAATGGGGCATTCGCCTACGATGTTCCCTAATACTTAGGGCTAGCAGGGCTAAGGACTTCGAACACTGGGAGAACGGCTAGTTTATGTGCTACCTATAATAGGTGTTCAGGTGGGGCAGCCTCAGCAAGAGCCGAAGCGTGGCTAGTGGGGTAGAATGATATGCTCTTTATGTTATAGTTATGCCTTATATATAGTTGAAGTATATATAATTTTGTTTTACTTGTGAGGTATGCGTGTGCGATTAGGTTTATGGGTACCCAATTGTTAAATATTACGGGCAGGAGTATATGAGCCTATGTTAATTGTACGGATTTACGATACAACATTTATGCCTTATCAAATTTTGAGGACGAAATCCTTGTTCTAGCGGGGAGGAATATAATACCCTATAATTTCATTAATTGGATTAATTAATTTATAAGGGTCACTTAATTAATAATATTATTTTTGTTATGATTTGAATTGAATTTAAAAGAATTGATTTAAATTTATATAGGGTGATTTTTAGTTAATGAAATAAATTTTTGGGACAGTTATTTAATATTTATTAATTTGGTAATTTTGTTGGAACTTAAAGGTTAATTTGGTAATTTTATATATTCTTGTACTCCATGTAGTAGTTTTTGATATGGGAATCACGAATTGGTTCAATTTAAGATATTTGGTCTTAGTAAGATTCTCTTAAAAGACTTTTTTTTTTCTTCTCAGTTTTCTCTCTCCTTTATAAAGCATTTGACTCTCCCTTTTCAAAATACACGCATCTTTTAGTTTCAAACCCCATTTCTCTAAATATAAGTCAGAACCTACAACACTTATATTATACCATAAACCTCCATTAAAACAAAACTACAACCTAATTTTTGGAGGCTTTAAACCAATATTTTCAAGAAAGCCAAATAACGAAAGTTGCTTATTTTCATGAGATGAGCGGAACTGTGCTATCAAATATTTTAAAACAATGATTTCACAGGCAAGAATATCACCATTATTCTCCTTAAGTATTGTTTTGTTTAAAAGTTGTCTAAACATTAATTATGCATGCTTTCTTAATACAACTAACATGTTAATTAGGGAAAGTGATAGCCTAATTATAAATTTGATTTTATTAAATTCTGAAATTTAATTTAGTACTCGAAATACTACATACTTAAATGATTGTACTTTTCTATTTTGGGGTTGTTGGGATGAATTACAAGTAAAATAAAATATGTAATTCGATGATATGTGTTGATTTGTAAAATCGCATAGATGATTAATATGATGTAGAGTGTATTAGTTTATTACTGAAAATTACTAATATGCATGTTTGAACCTGTTTGGGGTTTAATTGGATTACCTATCACTCGTATTGAAATATTGAAGTTGGACAACTTTTTAGGATATTCTGTAGAACTCGTTAATCATGTGATAGAATTGTGTCATTGCGCATGAAATCAGACATGTACAGTTGTGAAATAAAGAATTATAATATGGGTTTAAGAATGTAAATACCATGGGGACATTGGAAATTTCGTTAGTAGTTGTACTTTAACCATTAAAATAATATATTACTTTCTAGGTATGGGATAATCGAGTAGGTATATCAACCGTAGTTGATGATTTTTAGGTATGGGAGTTGGGAGCGTTCATGTGTACGTTTGGGTATTTCTTAGGTATAGGACTAAGTAATATGCCATTACATTATTTTAGCCTAGTCATGAAACTAGGTGATGAGTATATTTTATGTATTATTGCCAGGTGAAGTACTAGGTGATACTTATGGTTTGATGATCTCTAGGTATAGGACTAGTGATGGATTGTATTTGAAATGCTGGGATTATAGGTAGGGACTAGTTGTAATAATAAAAAATGATAACTAAAACATAATTATTACCTAAGCTAATAAATGGTTATGAGAGGCATCTTGATGTGCATCACTATATGTGTGGGTGTGGGCAAGCCGACTAATATGATAATTGCAGGACCCATACTATCTTGGCTACTTTGACGATTTATGTTGGCATCAAGAGTATGTGTAGTGTTTAGTGTGGGCCGACCATTAAGATGATTTCATAATCTTGGATAACTAGATATAGTGACGTTGTATGGGTGAGGAACATCACGGTATGTGCGGGCTAAGGAAAATTGGGCTTACGGGCCATAGTGATGGATGTGGATTTCATGTATTGAGACGTTAGATGTGTCATGAGTATGTGTAGGGCCAATAGAAAGGCAAACTGACTATAATGGTGTTGCGTTAATAATATGATTAATACTAAGAAAGATAATTAAATTGAGTATGTTAATGGAATGTGATTTAATTAATATTGAAATAGATATAATTAGGCTTGGTGTGACACCTCGTAAAATCCATAACTAGATTGATTAAATTCAAATATAAATAATAAAAAAGGCTAAACAATAAGTACCATTTTAAGCATGACTGAAATAAATAAAAAGTGCAATAATATAATCTGACAAGAATAATAGGAATCAACCAGTACAACTCTGATACCAAAATCCCAATAATAAATAAACTCCATCACAAGAATATAAATCCATCTAACATAATAAAACCAATCACTAAATGTAAAAGCTAACACTAGCATAAAGTAGTCCGACCCAACTATAATGAAAGCACGATAAATGGAAATGATCACGCAGGCTCAACACTTACATCTTAAAGTCTGGAAGCCGTAACCGAACAAGAATGCAAATGAATCAGGATTGTGGCGGGAACTGCTTCCTAGGACTTGAAAACAGATTTCAACGTGATTAAAACTAACACGTGTACAAAGAGTAAGAATTTAACTCAAATTAGCTACAGTAATAATAATAATGCATTTTCATCCCGTATTTGAGTTATTTCTAAGTTAACCCAACCCAAACGACCTAAATATAGCATGCAAGTCTAATCCCCAAGATCAAGTGAACCCAATGGTTAATCATTATAATTCTCCACAATTGATTATAATTATGTGGTTCCACAACTAGTGTCCAGTATATACATCTCTAGTATAAATATAGTATCAGAATAACAATCACATAAGTCCAACATCCAGATAAGTATGTTCCCAACACATACAAGTAAATGGGTTATGTACATGCCAATACATAAGATACAAAGGCCTATCCCTATTGACAATAGGGATCACTCGTGCACACTAGGTATTGTTATAGGTCATCACATACCTATAACCTCAAAGCAACAATAAATGATAGGTCACTATACTTTCCCGTCATTCGCATGGGCCTTCATACCTAACATTATAATAAGATCACCCTCGTTTATTCCCTCTCGAGATACAAGTATGTTAGCAGTAGGACCAGGGTAAAATGACCATGGTAATACCATCGTTATCATAGAGGTACCAGCGTGATCGATGTTGTACATGCCCAAAAAAGATCCCTCCTAGTACGTCCCTCACGATAACTCATACATGATATTCTTGCCCATAAAGTCAATTGACACAAATCCAGTCTACTCAAGGATTTACTAAAACACTATAAGTCTCTAATTAATTATCACTAATCAATTAAGAAGTTATAATCCGAACTTCCCAAAGTCATTCTAATGAGAACACCAAACTAGTTCTAACGAAATAACTAAGTCATTCTAATGAGGTCCAAACTCGTTATAACGAAACCACTGAAGTCGTTAGAACCAATCTACAATTCATTCAAACGAGATTCCATATCTCATTCCAACGAGATACCAATCTCATTCTATTGATAATTACACAGTTCATCTTCTATAAAAGCCTAAAAATGGCCATTAACATATAAGAACCTAAATATAAATCCTCTAATCGATTATATTCCCATCCTCTTTCATACATAAGATGTATAAAAGCAATACTAACCAAAATAAACAGTTATTAGGTGATTAAATAAGGGTTGAAAGATCAAATTAAGATTATGAGTTAAACCCTAAGTTCACGTTTCTACTCAATTTAACTTAGATTTTGATTCAAATTTTGAATTAAACAAGGTACTTTTTACACGATTCATTATTATGATACAAAGCATATCAATTTCATCAGATTTCAAAGTCAATTCATAGGATTCAACATCAAACTATCCTAATTCGTTAACATGATATTAAGGTTTTATTTCTAAATTAAACTAGATTTGAAATTTATGATTTATATCATAAATATCATATTATATAATGTTAATTTATATTCTAATAAATTATCACTAGCCTAATACAATCCAAATCAAATTCTTAAATGATGTAAACTTGCCTTTAGATCGATTGACGAATCAAAGTACCTAAACCCTCCTAATTCTCTTCAACCTTGTGCTCCTATTCTCTTTTTGAAAATGATTAGTATTAGGAGAGGCGTAGCCTCTTATCAAGACCGTGATTAATGCCCAAGACTATGTTTAATAATGATAATAAATGAAAGTAAAAAGGGAATAATATTCAGCACTTAAGCTGGTATTAAATGAGACCTTTTCACACCATAAATTCCATGTGAGCACAATAAATAAGTGTAACCAGCAGGTAACTTGGTCGGGGGAGAAATAGCAGGCACTCTCGTCACAATAAAGGCAAGGAAGGAACTTCAGGCTCCTTATTTTTTGCTCAATTTGGGTTCTCTCTTTACAAGCCAGGTTGGCTGAACAAATTACCCCTGTGGTGCCTCCTCCCACTAATGATCAAATATCACTTAATCTATTTGGGCCCTTAATCCTTAACCCTGAGGGAGGCGAGGTTGTTGTTTCTGTTGGTCAGGTAGGATTGGGGTAAGAAAGTGCTGCTGCCCTCGGGGGTGCTCCTATTATTCAGGATGATCAGTGTTCCTTGGTTATTCAAGGAGGATCTCATGAAGAAGAGAATGTGGTGAAGATGGACACTAGGCAATCCGACGATGAGTCGCATCACTTGACCAATCATGTTATTCCCCCTCCTACGACTCTAGTGGCACCCATTATTGAGGAGGTATGTCATATCCATCTCTTAGACAACAACTCCTGCATTAATCATTTGTTATAGTTTCCTAGTAGTATAGGACTTTGAATCTCCCATAAGCGAGGGTTAGGCGCGCCAAGTAATATTGGACTTTAAATCTCCCATAAGCGAGGGTCGGGTCCGCCAAGTAATATTGGACTTTAAATCTCCCATAAGCGAGGGTCAGGCGCGCCAAGTAATATTAGACTTTAATATCCCATAAGCGAGGGTCGGTGCGTCAAGTAATATTGGACTTTTAATTTCTCATAGAGAATTTTTATATTTCTTTGACTTGATAACTTATATTGCAGGCTGAAGTTGATCAGTCGATCCCTCGTGAGTAGGAGCCTGAGGGTATTACGTAAGAGACTGCCCAAGTGAGGCCTATAGATGAGTTAAATGGGATGAGTGAGGCTCCTGGTATGTAAGCACGCCCTGTGGTCCTAACTGTTGGAGAGGTTCCCCAACCTAGTGTCTTGAGACGATAAGAAGGTGACAGTGCTTTGAACATCCAGCGCCCTTCTGTGAGCGATAGTGTCTTTAGCATCCATTCACCGTAGGCATCTCCTGAGGAAGTTGTGAGATAAAAAATGCATGATATCCCCCCACATACTAGTTTCTGCTCCTCGTGAACTGATAGAGAGACTTTTGGATCGTTTCTCCTCTACCTTTGCTCCTTGCAGCATCTAACCGCTTCTGATAATGACGGCTTATAGGATGCTTGGCCTGGAAACTATATTGAGCGAAGTTTTTAACACTATTATCGAATCTTTGAGTTTGTATTCCATCAAGGTTAGTTCATCTCCTTCACGACCTTAAGAAAATTGATCTGTCTGCTCTTTATTCTCACCGATAAGCCTCACATCGTGCGTAAAAAGACATTTCTGAAGAGTTGGTGAGCTTGGAGGCTGAGCTTTTTAAGTCAGAGAAAGAACTTGAGGCTGTTCAAAAGGCTATTACCAAATAAGAGTCCAAGATATATGATATTTAACAAAAAAGAGAGAGCCATCAGAAGGATTTGGCAGATTCGATAAATAATCAGAGAACTCTCGAGTAGATTTTTCTACATCATTCTCACTGTCTGCCCGGATCAACCAATTTATGATTCATCATGGATCCTCCTACTAACTAATTGCTTTTATAATTTCCCTATTTTTTATTTTAGACTCTTTTTATGTAATACTTTGTATTGAACCCATTTTCTGTTTTGATTAATGCTGAATGTGATGACACAATTATGCGACCTACGTTACATTTGTGAAAGAAAGGAGGAAACAAATTGGGCCATAGCTAAGAAAAATAAAATGTCTTTATTTAACTATGTAAATATATAACCCGACCCTTCAGGGAACATTCTCCAAAGTAGGTTCATTAAAAAAACATAACCAATCAAAGTGGTTTGTTGAGGATAAACTAACAAATACTGCTAAACGTAGTAAATTTTGAGCCATTTGTTGTTTAATTTAAATGTGACATTGTCTTCCACCTTTGTTATCTCACAGTAGCCTAAATCAAGAGTTATTCGAACGACATAGGGGCCGTCCTAATTTTCTTCAAACTTGGGTAATAAAAGTCCCTTGATGTGTCTCGTGAAATATTTTAGGTCTAAATATCCTTCTTTGAACTTACTTGGCCAAACCATATGATCATAGGATCTAGACAACTATTTTCTATACATTTTAAAGTGCCTTGCTAAGTTATCTCTATGTTCTTCTAGCACCTCGAGTTGTAAGTGACGGCTATGGGGAAGCCTGAAAGTTTTTAAATTATATTGGGCAGAGGGTACCTCGAGTTCTACTGGTAAGATTGCCTCAACGCCAAAGACTAGAGATAAGGGGGTATATCCTGTAGGTTTTCTCTTAGTCATTTGGTAAGCCCATAAAATCTCAGGTATCTTATCATCCCACGTTCCTAAGAAATATTTTAGCATTTTGGATTGGATGTTTACCAAAGTCTTATTGGTAGATTCTGCTTGCCCATTGCACTTTTGGTATGCTATAGTTGACTTATGGTGGATGTTGGAATATTTATCTATGAGAAAACTTACTTCGTTGTTCCCAAAATGAGTTTCATTATCTGAGAGGAAAACCTTTGGGATATTAAAATGACAAATGATGTACTACTTCATTAATCGAGCAACTACCCCCACTATGTCTCTCTTTAGCGGTATGGACTTTACCCACTCAGTAAAACATTTAGTGGCAATAAGTGTCCAAATCTTTCCTCGCGAGGAGTGGTTTATTTCCCCTACTAGGTCAAATGCCCATATGTGGAATGGAAAAGGGGTGAAAAGAGAATATAGGTCCACCGAAGGAGCATGAATCATATTCCCGTGTAGATGGCAAGCTTTGCACTTGTGAAGAAACTTGGGAGAGTCCTTTCTATCATAGGCCAATAGTATCCCAAAGTCATGAGTTGGTCATAAAGTTTAGACCTTCCAATGTGACCCGGCTCGTGGGCTTACTTTAGTACTTTTTTGGCTTATTCTCCTCTGATGCACCTCAAAGGCATGTCATGATAGAATCTTCGGTACAACTGCCATTCTTGGACATAATATCTAGGCACTCACCTATTTAGTCTTGTGGCATCATCTTTGTCAGCCGACATCATTCCATCTACCAGCATGTCCATGTACGGTTGCCTCCAATCTTGAGGTTGATCGATGAAGTTACACTCTGCCGCATGGTAAAATAACTGACATTTCCCACGATCCCTCTGTATCATCGCAACATCCTACCTTATCGAAAGCTAGAATTAACCTGCTCGCTGGACCCTTCTATACAAAGGGATATCGATGGTTTCACAGCTATCTTCATGGACTTCTATCAGTCTTCTCTTGGCCTCTTTGGAATCCACACATCTGGATAACCAAACCCCTTTATTATTGTATTACAATTTGCGCCTAGCAACGAAATAATGCGCGAGGCAAACAAACTAAGTGAGCCTATAATTGCTTTCGTATTTCACCCCTCCAATCATTACTATTGACAGTGGGTAGTATTTCGAGTATTATCGAGGGAGTTGTTCTCTTCGTAATTCAAAATACCGTTGACTCCCCATCGAAAGCAATATTTTTGGCAATAGTGGAATAGGTGTCAGCATGACTATTCATTATTCGCGGGTACCTTTTAAATTTTACCACTTCCAATTGCTCAAGTTACCTTTATATGATTGTTCGGTAGGGTGCCAAACTCATATGATTTAGGGCAAACTCCCCCGTCATTTATTTAACCACTAAGTTTGAGTCCCCCTTTATTGTGATCACCTGGATGCCCCTTCTAAGAGCCTCCCATCACCAGTGCCCCATACTCAGCTTCATTGTTTGAGCATCTAAAGTCCAATTTGAAGGACAGTTGAACTTCTTCCTCATTCTTTCTCAAAATCACATCTTCTCCTCCCTTGTTTTTGGCCAAAAAGACATCAAATTCCATGCTCCATTTGTCCAGGTTGGCTTCCAGAAATTTATCTTGAAGATCATCGCCAGAAATATTTTCCACAGGGGGCTCGAATGGAAAAATTGCTAAGAGATTTGCGTAAGCTTGAATTTTAATAGCTCGAGAAACTATGCATTTGAGATCATACTCCGAAAGTATTAGAAACCAACTAGCTGCCCTAGTAATTAGTACAGTTATAGCAAGCAAAAACTTATAGGATCATATCTAGTTATAATGTGAACTGTAAACGAAAACAAATAATGCCTAAGTTTTTGTGCTACGAATACAAGGGCCAAATAATGCCTCTCAATGCTAGTTTATTTGGCCTCTATCCCATGTTTAATCCACCTCAAGTAATAAACAGGTTTCTCTATACCATCCATATCTTGGTATAACAATGCCTTGATAAATCATTCAGTAGATGTAATATATAAACGTAAAGGAATACCTTCCTTTGGAGGGATCGTCATTTGGGGAGATGTGAGGAGCCTTTTCAGCTTTTCCATGGCTTCCTGATGCATTTATTCCCATGCGAACTTGGAACCCTTTCTCGACAGCTCAATTAGGGGATGGGTCACCTTAGCAAGTCTGAGCATAAACCGTCTCAAGTAGGAGACCTTTCCCAGGATGATCTTCAACTCCCTCCCTAATTTTGGCCTTGGCATGTCAATGATAGATCGCTACTTGTCGAGATCCATCTGTACTACTTTCCCATTCACCATAAACCCAAGGAACTTCCCACTTGTCACCTCAAATACACATTTGAGGGAATGTATTTTCAGTTGGTACCACTTACATCGGGTGAACACTCTCCTTAGATCTTCCAAATGATTAGCCTCCTACCTAGATTTAATCACCTGGTCATCAACATAAAATTCCACAATCTTATGGAAGAGGTCAAGGAATATGGCCATCATGGTCCTCTGGTAAGTGGCTTTTGGATTTTCCAGACCGAAAGGCATGACCATGTACATAAATTTACTCAAAGGTATTCGAAAAATAATCTTCTCAGCGTGAGCCGAAACCATCTTGATCTAGTTATACCCCACATAACTATCTATGAAGCTGTACATCTTATGCATCATAGTTGCATATATTAAGGTGTCTATAAAGGGCAATGAAAACTCATCTTTTTGGCAGGCACAGTTTAGGTCCTGAAAGTCTACGCAGATCCTGATTTGGCTCTTATCTTTCTTTCCTACTGGCATAATGCTAGACAAATAAATAAGATGCTGAATAGGGATAATGAAATGGGATGCGATCAGACTTTGGAATTCTTACTTAATCTTTAAATCCAAGTCTTCTTTATATGTTCGAGTAGCCTACTTCACTGGGATGGTTGAAGGCAAAATATTTAGCTTATGGTAGATCACCTCATTATCATCTCTAGGAATCTCGATGTACTTCCATGTGAAGAAGTTTTTAAAATCTTATAGAATCTCGATCAGACCTTCTCACAATTACCCTTAAAGTTCCTTTGAGATAAAAATAGGTCTAGGTTCATCACCCTCCTTAGCCAGGTCTATTTTTTCATACTCTTGGATTTGTGGCCTGGGTTTTTCCTTCATGCATTTGGGCTCTTCTTCTACTTCTTTCACAAACTCCTGGATGTCTGAATTATCAATCACCAAATAATGTCCTTGGTTGTCTACCAAGCAACATTCGTAGAGTGGGTCAACTTCATCATCCAAGCCTTCAGCTTCCCTCTCATACCTTTATAATCTATAAATAATTCTACCACTAGGCAAAACTACTCTTTTGCACTACCTAGAGTTTTCTTCCCCATGGGACCTTTTGCGGCTATTTTCTTCCAACTTCCTCACAGAATGTCTGCTGAGCATACTCTGGCATAAGACCTAGTGTTCAGTACGATTGATACTTGGCATCATTCGATCACGCAACTTCCTCGATAAACCGTGAGGCCTTATTATCTCCTGCTCGCATTCTTCTTCATAAATTAACACTAGCCGAGCTGGTGCATGCACTCTTTCTGGACTGCTTGGGATCCTGGTGCCTATAATGTGCCTTATAACCACCGTAGCCTTTTTTGCTAGCTCAGTATAGAAGGTTACATCAACTAGGTGAGCTTCTTCTTTTGTGAACAGCTTCTTGGATGCTCGAATTACCACCTCCTTACCTTTTACATTTGCTTTGGCACATTGGTGATAGGTAGAAGGCACCAACCCATGGTTGTGCATTCACACTCTTCCCACTAATAGTTGATACGATGGTTCACAGTCCATAATGTGAAACTTTATGTGAGAAGCATTTTCCTATCCTAATGCCCATGTTAATATACCCCATATATTTAGATGACTGGTTGTCATACCCCGAGATTGATAAAGAATGTTTTACTAAGGATTCCCCACTATCCAACAAAAACACGATTAAAAACATAATCATTTACAGTGGTTGTAACATAAAAAAGGCCTATTGTGAGGGTACCTGATCGATCTGCCAGCCTCCAAAAACGTAACCTCAGAGAGGTACCTCCTTACACACTTGGCCATTGTCCCCTTCAATTTCAAGTGTGGAGCCATATTCTTCTTAGCAATGTCTAAGATAGCTCACGTGACTTCCAACCGTGAGTGCTCGGGGAGCCCAACTTGGTCAAAGAACTAACCAAACTTCTATGAGCGTGAGACTGCTTATTCAATCCAAGGGTCGGTTTGATCCTCCTCAAGTTCATACACTTCTTCCACGTCTCTATAGGTAGCCATATTAAAGGCTATTACAGCATCCGCTGCCTCTAGAGAGAAGGCCTCCATCTGTCTGCTCAAGGTCTCGATGGGGTTTTCTTTATCTTTGGGTTTGTCCTTTTCATTTGTTTAATCTTCCAACTGCAAATGATCTAGTTCAAAGGTACATTCCTCCAGATATTCTTCAAAGTCTTCCTTAAGGAACCACTATTCCCTTAGTAGTTGCTCGGCTTCTACATCAAAGGTCCTAGCCATGTGTGCCCCGTGAGCTGGTAGAGGGTTATCATTCATATTACCTTGGGGCAATTCAGTATCCCCTTTCTTCACGTGATGGTTGATCAACCTTCTTATCGAAAAGCATACCGTAGTTGGGTGGTTCACTCTTCTATGGATCTCACAAAAGTTTGGCTTTTCTTTATCCTCTCGAGATGCTTACGCCGTACTGCCGTTGACTGGTCTGTAAATTTTATCACAAACCATGAAGTCATAAAGGTTTAATGCCTACTCCACAGTGCATGGCATCTCTGGATGGTCCTTTTCGCTTTCAAACCTCTTCTTGTTTTCCCTATTTCTTCTTCCTCGGCTACCACTCCCTTACTCTTTTCCTCCATCATCTGTGTAGTTTACCCTTGCGGGTACTCCTCTCCCTGAGCTAGCTGATGTCCTTAGTAACAAGCTTACCAAGGCAGTTAGGGGTGGTGTGGGTTTTACCACTAGAACAATATTCCTTGTTGCCTGTAAAAACACAACAAATGTTCCTTACCGTGTCTCATTGATCAGGTGGTAAATAAACTCGGGCAGTAGCCCTTTAGCACAAATTGTAAAAGTTTATCTTCTTGCGTTTCCTCTCTCACATCTATAGAGAGTTCATGAAACATTTTAATCTAAGAAAAAACACCCTCTCCCGGATTTTATTGTTCACGAGCCAGTTGCGTGAGTGTAAACTTGTCTTCAGCTAAAAAGAACTTTTTCACAAATAACACGTGCAATTACTCCCAAGAGGCTATGCCGCCTGACTCCAAGTGGGAATACCAAGTATAATTCTTTTATGTAAGGGATTTTTGGAACTCCCTAAGTCTTAGCCTTTTGTCATTACAGTAATCCCCCCAGGATATCCATGAACATTTTCACATGCTCCTTGGGATTATCACATTTTTCAGTGTATTTCTCAACGATGGTGCAATATACCCTGATGGGTAAGGCTCATTATTGTACTCCTTCGGGTATGAAGTACATAAGTCATTATAAATTAAGGAACTATCTTCTCCAGCCTTGGACACCGCTATAAACTTCAAGAGATCCTTCTTTATTTCCTCCATGCTAGAAGGTGGAGAGCTGGACGGTAGTGGCATAACAGTGATAGGAGTTATTGGCACAGCCAGTGCACTCCCCCTACATTAGCAGTCACTATTGGCATTGCACCTCTTAATCCTACACTTGGTACAGCTGTTCCCGCAACCAAGGTTGGGGTAACCGTTGGTAAAGCGGTGGGGAAACATTATTGATAGTGGGCATGGAAACTCCTCTTATAATAAAGGGAGATGGTATTCATGTTGGAGGCGTCAGGATGGAGTTCGATCCTCCGGTGACTCCCAACATCACCTGGGGCCCAGGGGTTTTTATGAACTATGAAAAAAAAACCATGATCCCTATCATTTGCATTGGGCCTATACTCGATGCCATGCCATCCATCTCCGTCACACCCATAGTGGCTGAGCTAGGTTTCACTCGTGCTATTCTTGCTCGTTCAGGTAATATAGTGAGACCTGCCTCCTCCCCACGCTTAATGGCATGAAAATCAATTCTCTTGGAAATGCTATCCTCTGGCATCTTTTCAAAAAAGAATAGCTCCCTCGCAGAGTCGCTACGATTAGTATCAAGAGAGGCGTAACTCCTTATCAAGACCGTGATTAATGACCAAGACTATGTTTAATCATGACGATAAATGAAAGTAAAAAGGGAATAATATTCAACACTTAACTCGGTATTAAATGAGTTCTTTTTACACCATAAATGCATTGTGAACACAATAAATTGGTGGAACCAATAGGCAACTTGGTCGGAGGGAGAAAGAACAAGCACTCTGGTCATAATAAAGGCAAGACGGGAACTTCAGGCTCAGTTGCTACCCATTAATGGCGGTATTAATGGAATTAAAGGGAATATTCAAGTAATCAATATTCTCACGAAAGCTCTCGTATATGGGGAAAATCCAATATAAATTCTAGGTTCGAATTCCCATCCTTGTCAACTATTTGTTCAATCTATTTATAAGGAGGCAAGGTCACTCGAGTGGCATCGCTGGAATTAAATATGATTGACTAGTATAAATGTCAAAGTATTGTGGCATTAATGTCAAATATGTTGCATTAAATGCATGGGATTTTATGTTTTGGCGAGAAACAGCCCCACTAATCAAGATCATGGTGGCATTAATGAAGGTATGACGTGGTAGCTCATTGGTCGACCCTAGAATGGTTATAAAGTTTGAATTCATTCAATACGTCTACCAATCCTAAGGATAAAACCCACTTGAGTGCTATTATTTTGAGTTCCTAATATCCAAGCATTATAACGTCACAAACTAGGTGAATAGTGATCTACACAGGGTGTGTTATCACATTAATCAAAGAGAGAGTTTATTGACTTAAGGTTGCTTGGCTGGAAATTATCTCTAGGTGAATATCTGGGATTGGGGTCCCTCGAGGAGGTTCCACCATCGACTAGGGTGGTTCGAGCGACTGTGTGTGCTAAACGAAGTTTTGCCCAAGTGTGCTAAGAGCATTGGCTATTGCTTTCCCAATGTTGCCTTGCTCTCAATTTTTCAAACCCAATCCTTGCAAGGTTCCCAAGAGGAGTTTGTTCGATAGAGCATCCAATCTCTCCCTTGCCCTGCTAGGCATGGTCCCTCGAGGGTACCGAACGTCCTTAACCATAATACAAAGTGAACTTTTACAATCGTAAATAGTTAAATGAGTACATCATACTCATTGTTAAAAATATTATCTTTCGAATAGCCTTGATATCCGTGGGAGGCCCCTTGAGTGGTTTTTTACTTCATTTTCTTATTAGTATTTCATTGAGTAAAAAGTCATCTCGGCTAATCAACCGTGGTAGAGGACTCCACGAAATTGGGCTTAGGCCCAACACAAGCCTCAACACAATGAGCCTAAATAGAACTCCAAATGGACTAAAACTCAACCCAAGTCATATAATAACCCAATAGATATAAATCCTATAATTTTAAGTCAAGCACAGACATTCTAAGCTCCCTAAAGGTTAACAATAAACATGAAAATTTTTAACAAATTAATTCTTCCATTAATTTAACTTATAAGTCAATATGAGTAAATTACAATATAATTTATATATTTATTAATTATTCGCAACTCGATACTATAAGAAACTTATTTACTATCGGTGGGACTTAAAATCGAGAAATTAACCTAAATAAGGAAACCCCGACACCAAATCTCTGATTATTTCATAATCGAACATAATGCTAAGTCACTTCAAGTATTTAATTAATATATTATCGTGTATTATGTTCAATTTTCAAAAGGTGTTAAATCATGAAACACTAATAAGAATTATTTAATCAACATAAATACATGTCATTATCACTAAGGAAATAATTAAATTCACAATTAAATAATGCATAGAAAATACGAAGTATTACATTCCTTCCCCATTAAATAAGAAATGTTGTCCTAAAAATTTAAATTATATACATGACTCAAAAATTTCTGGACATCTTGCATGCATGGCGTCCTTTCTCTACCAAGTCAACACAACCTCGTTACGTGTACCACTTGACTCTAACTAGAGGGATGATCTCCGATCGGGAAGTATGCTATCTTTGGTCAAGAATGCACTACGATATCTCCTTGGAGCTCGATTCAATGTGTAACTCAATCCCATCGAGGTACATGTGATGATTGGCTTATGAAACTAAGTATATTTCAACCAAAACGATTTTTAGGATGACAACACAATTAATATATTATCACACTCCACTATATTCTCTTTACTGTAATTGAGATTATAAGAAGCACTCAATACATTATGAGATATGTTACAAAGAACATACCATCCACGCAACCATGAAAACATGGTCAAGCACTAAAATTGTAAAAATGGGGTCCCTCTAAGTGTGTGTGTGTGCTTTAGGTGAAAATAATTTTTCAAAACATTTTCCAATTTTAATATGCACCAATTTTTTGAACCAATTTTATCTTCTTAACCCTAAAATTGAATCTAGGTGAGATTAAGCAAGATAAAGTAAAGAATGCTCACAAAACATGCCAATGTATGAGGAAACCACTAAGGAAAAAAACCTCGGACATCCCAGCCCGATAATCACTATGATATCATTTTACAAAGAATAAACAATAGACTTACACAATAACTCGTTCCCCCTTAAGTATTAATCCTCTTCTATCATCAACCACTTCGTCATAGTGTAACACACGAGTCCACGTGTGCCTCGATATCCACCAATACAACTCGACAACCGTCTATGATTCAGAACACGTAGTCTACTGCTTCTTCACCGCAATCAACACGTACGGAGTCCACTACACAAAAATGGGTTCTTCGAATGATGGAAGTGACAAACAAGGTTACAAAACAGGATATCAAAGTATATGATTTATGAATCTTAGATCTTGTAAACAAAAAGGTGAAACTTTTGGAGTTGGAACTTATGAAATAGGTTTGCTTTTCGTTTTCGTCAAAAGTTTGTCTCTAAAAATAAATAATAGAGTCTGAAAAAACTTTTATAGAATATTTAAGGCGGTGCATCATTCGAATGATTTACGGCTATCGTTAGAACGAGAAAGCGATCTCGTTTGAACGAGATTACAACTCGTTTCTAACGACCTTTACAAAATCAAACAGTACGCTTCGTTTGAAGCTCGTTTGAATCCAAGGATCGAATGACCTAAGGATGTCATTTTAATGACATGGACATGTCATTTGAATGACTTAAACGATTTTTAAAAGTCCTCTTATAGTAAAATCAGAAAACATGTTTTCGAAAAAATTAAGTTCCAATCAGTTTTAAAAACAAAACACCTTTATACAATATTCCAAGGACTCATAAAACAATATACGTTCATACCTTCAAGATCCTCAACATATGTGAAGACAAACATGGAACGGTAAACACGACTTAAAATATTCACTCTTCTAAGATTTGCCACTACGTCTTCATTAAATAATGTCATAAGCTCATGGGATCACAAACTCAAAGTCGATCCTATGACTCAAATGTATTTTTCGGAATTATGCCATTTACAAACAAATTGACTTGATTGAAAATTTGTCCTTACAAATCTCCCCTTTGGATATTCCGGGATAAAACTAAAAAAAATCCTATAGTCCGTTAAGCTCGCTAAAAAGACTCACTCCCCAACCTCAAAAAGGAAAAAGTCCAGACACTCGATAGACACATAAACATGAGTAGATTTGCTTTCCTTGAAAACTTTGTCGCTTAAATCTCAACATGTAATCATGCACACTTAAACACACCTTCAAATTGAAAGAGAATAGTACAAGATAAATCCACAAGTGAATAAACATCTAACAATATATAAGACAATCTCAACCTATGTAAGATGTCTCCCCCCTAAGATAAAGAGATCGTAATCATACAAAGGAAATACACCGTTTCTCCCCTTTTTTGTTCAGGAATAGACAAAGTAGGAATGCATAAATAAATACTCCCCAAAATCTAATCTCCCCCTAAATGTGTGATCATAAAATACCAATACTAAGCAAAGGTAAACATGAATAAATCATGCAACAATGGGATGAAATGAACGGGTATGAACTAGTAACAAAAGAATTATAACAAAAACACTCAAATATGTTCAAGAAGTTCTAATTGATCGTAAAACTTTATCAAACTAATCTTTAGCCTCAAGTGACAAATAAAATTGAACTTAATGAACAAAATAAACACAAAGAACACAAGCCTAGAATTTTGATGATTCTACAAATTAATAGCGTTCTAACAAAATAAGCATAACTAGGTATGATTGTACAAACCCTTTGATCTTCAACTAAACTCCCTCAAAAGATAAACATGATCATATATTTTATTCCCTTCTTTTCTTTTGAAGTGATTTCTTTTGAATGATCAATCAAACTAAACTATTTGTCCCCTTTTTGGCATATTATTGTTTCCATTGCCTTAATTTTTTTCTTGGGATCTTTTGAAATGGTGGCTCTCATGACGAGTTCACTTGCCTCTCAGAACCCTTTCCCATGTACACTCGTTATTTTTTCAATAGTAAACAAATCTTCACAAGAAGCAGTTCTTAAATGCACAAATCCTCCATAGTTAGATTAACATGTAAATGAAAAAATTGATAGGAGAGCATCTCACCAAGCTTAAATATACACTATGAAGTCAAAATCAAATAAGCTCGTGCATGTGTGTGTGGAGGAATAAACGAAGTCGAATCCATAAAGCAAGTCAAGTTCGAAATAACTCCATAAACATGGTTAAGATCAATCTAAGCATCTAGAGTCGTAACCAAATATCCCAACCACATGGAAATTGCTTAGTTAATTGAATTCAAACACACCATTATGCCATACCAAATGTGTAAAGCTAAAATACACAAAAAACCAAAAAATGTTTTGAATTTTTCAAAATATTTTTCATAAAACAAAATCTTTTTAAAGTTTTCAAAAAATAGAAAACCAAAAATCTTTTTGTATTCTTCAATATGAATCAAGTAAAGAAAAATATAATACAAAAACTACACATGTTGTATAGGGGTACACACTGAATGGCCCAAATAGTTGGGTGAGCATACCGAATTGAAGAGGGGGGATCACCACGAGCAACCCTCAAAAGAAGTGCTTTGTCCAAGATAAAAGTAAAGCTGGGTGAGGAGGCCCATCAGATTGGGATCCCCATCCCAAGAGACTCAAAATTCACATAAATTGAACTTGGGCAAGGAGGCCCACTAGAAAGGGCTGCTCGTCCCAATTGATCTTGAGTTTGTAGAAATTGAACTTGGGGGAGGAGGCCGACCAGGAAGGGCTTCTCGTCCATATTTATCTCGAGTTCACAAAAATTGACCTTGGGAGAGAAGGCCCACCAGGAAGGGATCCTCATCCTAATTTATCTAATGTTTAAAGAAATTAAATTTAGGCAAGGAGGCCCACTAGGAAGAACTCCTCGTCCCAATTTATCTAAAGTTCACAGAAATTGAACTTGGGTGAGGAGGTCCACCAGGAAGGGCTCCTCATCCCAATTTATCTAAAGTTCACAAAAATCGAACTTGGGCGAGGAGGCCCACCAGGAAGGAATCATTGTCCAAATTTATCTCGAGTTCATAGAAATTGAACTTGGGCGAGGAGGCTCTCCAGGAAGGGCTCCTCGTCCCAATTTATCTAAAGTTCACATAAATTGAATTTGGGAGAGTAGGTCCATCAGGAAGGGCTACTCATCCCAATTTATCTAAAGTTCACAAAATTGAACTTGGGTGAGGAGGCCCACCAGGAAGGGCTCCTCGTACCTAATTTATCTAAAGTTAACAGAAATTGAACTTTGGTGAGGAGGCCCACCAGGAAGGGCTCCTCATCCCAATTTATCTTAAGTTCACATAAATTGAACTTGGGTGAGTAAGCCCACCAGGAAGGGATCCTCGTTCCAAAATTCCCAGAATGCACAACTTTGAATTGGGACGAGGAGGCTCATTAGGAAGGGCTCCTCGTCCCAAGCAACTCAGAAAACACAAAAATGAAGTTTGGATAAGGAGGCCGATCACAAGTGGCTCCTTGTCCCCAAGTGTTTAAAATTCACGGTAACAAAGTATGAATGAGGTGTCCCACCATAAGGAGCTCCTTATCCCTAGAAATCCAAATTCATGAGGAGATCCTCATCCCTAAAATTCAAATTCCATATAGAAAATAACTAGTGGGTGAGGAGGTCAACCTAGAGTGACCTCCTCAACAAGTTTTGTTACTCATGGGTATATTAAAGTACTAACATGTTACTTTCTTATACAGGTAGCCTGGTTGAGCAAGTAGGGCTAAAAAAGGCAAGTTGGGATCTCTTAGTAGTTTTGTCTTGGTGGCTGAGGAACAAGGTTTGTTGAGAAAGTTCAACCACTTAGCACTTTAAAATTGACAGATCACTAGTAGATAGACCCTATGGGACACCCAGTCCTTTCTTAGTTCACACCCAGTCATAACTGAAGTGAGAAACCAAGAGGTTTCTCACAAGCAATGAACAGTTTATAAAATGATTTTAGGGGAGGTGGTCCTTGAGACCTCTCCTCAAGTTTATAAAATGATTTTAGAGGAGGTGATCCTTGAGGCATCTCCTCAAGTTTATAAAAGATTTTAGAGGAGGTGGTCCTTAAGACCCTCCTCAAGTTTATAAAGTTTGTATATCAAGTTACCGTTTTCAAAAGATATTTACCAAATCATATTTTTTATCTTCAAACGCGAAAATATTTCATTTATGACTTTGATTTAGACCATGTGGTACCTGTGTAATAACCCTTACTTCTGAGTAAATTATTTTATATTAATTTACCGTGTGAAGTAATTATATAACATATTGGATAATGGAGTAAATGTCATTTTAAGCGAGTTAAAGATAATATTTAATATATTTTGCATATTTACTCTTATGTGAATGTAAATAACATCATGTTAAGTTTTGTAGTGTCGTTGAGCTTTAAACGACATTTATGGTTTAAAAAAAATGAAGTCAGAATTTGAAATGATTTAAATTATTTCGGATGCCAATTTAGAGGGCGCGATCAATCCCGAAATAGTCGAGATAGTCAAAATAAGTGTCATATTGTATTTTTGGGTTTTGGGCACTTTTGACAAGTTATGACCTAAATATGTAGTTACGAGTCATTTTAATGATGCATTAACTTTTAAAGATGGAAATTAAGGCTAAATACTCGATTGAGTCTTACAACCCCTTTTTTTCCTTAAGTGTATTCTTACTAAACCTAGAAAGAAAGAGAGAGAAAGAGAACTTGGGGAAAAGAAGAGAAAGGAGAAGGATTGAAGAAATTGGGTTTGATCTTGCATCTATCGTAAGGGAATTCGAGATTTCAGCTTAACACCATTTTATAACTTGCTACTACATGATTTAATGTGAATACATTGTTTTGATAGTTGTGCAATTGGAGAATTGGAACAAATAGTAAGTTTTGATAAATATTGAGGTTTAACCCTTGGATCTTGTTGTTTGTATGATCTAAGTTGGCCATGTAAGTTTTTTGGGGTGAAGAGATGTTGTGGTTGTGTGTTGGTTGATGTTAATGAAGGAAGTGTAAGAATAAAGGGTTTAAGTTTGGGATTTAGCATTGTAGAAGAAGAGATAATCGTGGGTCTGATAGGCGCGGTCGATCGCGGTTCCAGGACCGGTCGACCCGGCCTTAAGGGGGAGGCATACTGCTTTCTTCGATAATCATAAATTCAGAGCGCGGTCGACCGCGGTCCCAGGACCGGTTGACCAGGCCTTATAAAATGAGCATACTGCATTCCATTTTAGGCAAAACCGAAGAGGCGCGGTCGACCGCTGCCCCATAACCGGTCGACCGGTCACCTATTTTTTTCACTCTTAAATCCTTAATTCTTTTTAGCTTCTTTCTTTTAAGATAGGGAATTAGGAACCTTCTTGAATGAAGTAAAACTAGAGTATTAGAGTCTAGTAGTAAGGTATATAAGAACCTAAGTAGAAATGAGAGTTGGGGATTAGTTCGGAAATCAATTTACTTAGTTAAATTAGAGGAAGATAAATGACTATTTATTAGAATGAACTAGTCTGTATCTAAGGAGACTTAGAGTGAGTTAATGTCGACTGTTAGAATAGTATTGAAGAATATCATACATGAGGAGTTATTGATAAAATGTTAATTAAGGGCGATTCATATTCGGGATAATTAAACAGTAAGGTTTATAATGATGGCATTAAATGCTTATGGCTCCGGATAAAATGTAATGCATACTTAATAAGGTAAATAATTTGTGACTGATAAATTTGTATATACACACCTCTCTAAAAGCTATCATAGGGGAAGTTACGCATATGAGGTGAAGTCCCCTGGCTAGTGAATGCAGGGGAATATAGTCCTCGACCATAGGATCGGTTATATTATATTGTGTGATTATTGTTCGAAGTGAGGTAATTTCAGGTGTGGTTATGACTCATTGTCGAAGGTATATGGATGCTTCTCGACGTTATGTGATGTAGGATGCCCAGGTTGTCTTGGTGATAGGCACTGGAAGATGATAGCTATTTAGGGGCGCGTCCAGTGGGGAAACCCAGAAGGGCGGTCTTATAATCATTATATGTTGTGAAATGTAACGAGTCATATTAAAGCGGGTTGTTATTGATGGAAAAGCACTCCATGAATTAAACTTCTTCGAAAACGTCTCCTAAAGAGATATGGAACGTTGAAATGGAAATTATCTAGAAAGGGAATTAGATTCTATTTAATAATATTTTTATTCATATTCTATTTCATAACTAAAATGTGTTCATGCTTTTAGGTTGAGTAATTAGATTCTTATCACTAATCGTGATGATTAGATTGTCCATAACTGTCATGAATTTTATTCACATGGTGATCATATAAAATCAGGCCCTGAGGTGTCATATTTCTTTGTTTTGCATGAATCTAATATTCGGACAGGTGCTCCCCCACAAGGACGCCTGTATTGATTTTTTCGTTCCCAGGTTTTGGAGCTGTAACACCTTGCGGATGTTACGGGATATTTGATATAGACGCTTCCATCTTTTTTTGTATTCTAGTTATGATCAGTTACACGTTCGGGCGTATTGCCCAAGTTTTGTACTTGTATTACATATAGTGATATTGTACTTTAATACTCAGTGTAACCTTGTTGTTTCTGTTAACCGACAACTTATTCGGTTATTTTCATGTATATGATGGTTGATAGATAATTTGTCTTTAGTTATATTTACCTTCTTTTTAATTGGGATTGTTTAAATGCTTTCTTTAACTTAATAAATAAATTCGGACATTCCGTTTCCTAAAATAATGGGTGGTTATCTCGTATATTTATTATATTTATTGTGATGTGAATAATGGACCATTTATGATTTCTATTAATATTGGAGTATTGGGCCGACCACCTCTTATTTTAATAAACGGGGTGTCACATATGGTATCAGAGCATCAGGTTCTAGATTCTTTAGGATCTATGCGGACTTATCACGTTCTATCGTAGCGTTCTTTAATATAGATCCCTCTTGTTAGGACTGATTTGTTTTGTATGGTTTCGATCTTCTGCAAAGATAAATTGTTCTCAATAGTATTTTAATTCAGTTATTTCTTCGTCTGAGATGCCGCCTAAGAGAGGTCACCCTGCAAGAAGAAATAGAGTTGTAGGGGATGATGTAGGTCCTCCACCGCCACGGCAAGGGACTATTGATGCCGCTGATGTAGCTTACATTGTTTCCCAAACGGTTAATGCGACGATGACTACCGTGGCTCAACAAATTCCCCAAGCCCAACAACCAAGGGCTCAGGAGGTACAAGTCCATGCGGGACCTTCTCTATGGGAAAGAGTCAAAGAATCCTTTTTAAAGGGTCATCCCCCAGAATTTCAGGGTGGCTCCGACGTGATAATAGCTAACCAATGGAAAAAGGATATGCAGTGCCATCTTCGCATGGTAGACTATAGTGAGGAACGAAAGCAAATACTTGCTAATTTTAAACTAGTTGGAGTAGCATTACACTAGAGGGAGTCGATGACCATGCCAGAGCAAAGAGATACCATGACTATAACTGACTTTTGGGTTTTATTTGACTGAAAGTATTTTCCTCCCACAGTCCAAAGGGAGATGAGGAGAAAACTTCAAGATGTAGGTCAAGGTGAACATTCGGTGGCAGAGTATGAGGAGGAATTCACTCGTTTGGTTAGTTTTGTGCCAAATGAGGTAACTCCAGAGGAAAGGAGAATGTCCAGGTTCATTGGAGGCTTGCACAGGAGAATCCGACAACACTTGCTGGGGAATCCAACTTTACAAACATTCGGGGACGTTATAAATGCCACATTACTCCATTGTCAACATTATCATTTGCATGTTTAAGAAAGTAAGAAAGCTTCAGTTGTGGGGTAGGCAAGCAAGCCAGGAGGCAATGGTACAGGAGGAGGGGGAGCACTACCCCTATCCCAATCATCGGGAGGTAAGCAAAAGGAGGGGGATTCCCAGTAAGGGGATCTGTCCAAAAGACAGCGTTTCGGGGGATTTAATTTCGGTGACAGTAATTTTAGGCACGATCAGGGTCCCCAACAACAACATCAGGCGGGTCAGGGTAATAATGGGGGTCGAGGCCAACCGAGCCAAGGCTTTGGGCAGTTTCGAAATAATAAGGGGTCGTAATTAGGAAAATATGGCGGGCCATTATTTTCAATGTGGGGAGCCGGGTCACTATAGGAAGGCGTGTCCGCAGTTGATGGGGGGACAGTTTCCTAGAATTCCAAAGCATCAGCAAGCACCACTACCGCCACCAGTGCCTAATCCAGTTGTCCCTCCACAACAGGGACAACTACAGTATGGGCGTGTCTACCATATACATGATGCTATGTTTCCTCCAGCCCCGCCACTGCCACCAACAATCGAGGGTACGCTTCCCATTCATGGGCATATGGGTCGTGTATTGTTTGATACGGGTGCGACACACTCATTTATTTTTAGAACTTTTGCTCAATCGACGGGACTAATTAAATCCGCGGAGAGTTCTTTCACTAGTGTCGAATCTTCTTTGGGCGATGGTTCGCTCATATTCTTTGTTTGTAAAAGAGTACAAATAAATCTTGGTAACTTGTGTTTTGAGGCCGATTTGCTCGTCATTGATATTGTCGGGTGTGATGTAATCCTGGGTATGGATTGGTTAGTAAAGTATCGCGCGTTAGTAAATTGCTATGGGATAAGCATAGTCTTTTCCATTCCGAGGCAAGAAATGTTTTTAGTTGCTATGCCTCATTCAGAAGGAGGTTATAGCATTTATTTGTATTGTATTTCAGAGGAGGCTTCTCATGATGTAGTAGTTTACTTAGAATCGATTCCTGTTGTTAGAGACTTCGAAGATGTTTTTTGAGAGATAACGGGTTTACCTCCAAGTAGGGAGATTGAATTTGTGATTGATTTAGCACCGAGAACGTGACCGATTACTTGAGCTCCATACCGTATGGCTCCTATCGAGATGAGGAAGTAAAGAGATCAGATTCAGAAGTTGTTAGAGTAGGGGTTTATTAGGCATAGTACGTCGCCATGGGGAGATCCTGTATTGTTTGTGAAGAAATGATATGGTTCTCTCCGTTTGTGCGTAGATTACCGGGAGTTGAATAAAGTTACCATCAGGAATAAATACCCACTACCTCGGATTGATGATTTTTTTGATCAACTTAGGGGAGCGTCGTACTTTTCTAAAATAGATTTGAGGACTGGGTATCACCACATGTGAATACGAGAACAAGACTTGTCCAAAACTGCATTCCTGACTAGATATGGGTCCTATGAATTTCTGGTTATGCCTTTCGGGGTAACCGATTCTCCTGTAATATTTATGGACCTTATGAATAGAGTGTTTCGAGACTTCCTAGACCAGTTTGTTATTGTGCTTGTTGATGAAATCCTACCGTATTCTCAAATAAAAGCCAATCATGCTATGCATTTACGGTTGGTCCTGCAGACATTGAGGGATCATCAATTGTATGCTAAGTTTGAGAAGTGTGATTTTTGGCTACAGGAAGTACAATTTTTGGGCCACATTGTTACCGTTGAGGGTATTTCGGTACACCCGAGTAAAGTTATTGCGGTGAGGGAATGGGGTCAGCCCATGACACCTACAAAGATTTGTAATTTTTTGGGGTTGGCTGGCTATTACCGCAGATTTATCAAGGGTTTTTCTAAGATTGCTATCCCTTTGATAAATTTAACTCAGAAGGGGGTGAGGTTTGTTTGGGATGATTCTTGTCAGCTAGATTTTGACGAGTTGAAAGATAAGTTGACTTCCGCTCCAGTACTTGCATTACCAAGGTCAGGGTTGGAATATTTGGTCTTTAAAGACGCATCTATGCAAGGGTTGTGAGGTGTGTTACAACAAAAGGATCAGGATATTGCTTATCATTCTCACAAACTAAAGCCCCATGAGAAAAATTACCCGGTTCATGATTTGGAACTTGCTGTAGTGGTTTTTGCCTTGAAGATTTGGAGACATTACGTCCTGGGGAGAAATTTAGTCTTTTCACGGACCACAAATCATTGCAATATTTGTTTTCACAGAAGGATTTAAATATGCAACAACGTCGGTGGTTAGAGTTTGTGAAGGACTTCCAATTTGATATTCATTATCACCCGGGTAAGGCTAATGTAGTGGCGGATGCGTTGAGTCAGAAACCCGAGGGGGAGTTAGCCATGGTATGGAAGGCTAAATGGAAGGAACTTATCCAAGAGGACACTGTTGCTAGGGCTTTTATGTTAGTGTTGACCGTTACATCTACAATAGTGGCAAGCGTTGTGGAAGATCAAGGAAGGGAAAAAGGTTGTCAGGATCGTATGCACAAATTGTTAATCGAGGGAGCAGAATCCTACTCCATAAGTTCTGAGGGTGGGTTACGTTTCCACGGGAGACTTATTATCTCAGACGAAGGGGGTTTGAGACGAGCCGTAGTGACAGAATCTCATGGGTTCAAGTTTACAGTACATCCTGGTGGAGACAAAATGTACCAAGACATGCGTCGTCAATATTAGTGGGCGGGTATGTAGCGGGACATTTCTGAATTTGTTTCCCAATGTACTACTTGTCAACTGGTGAAAGTAGATCATCAGTGACCTATGGGGTTATTACAACCCTTGGAAATACCGGTATGGAAGTGGGAAAGCATCTCGATGGATTTCATCATGGGATTGCCAACGTCACAAAGCGGTCATGATTCCATTTGGATTATCGTTGATCGCTTAACCAAGTTGACACATTTCTTACCGGTACGTACAGACTACAATACTACTCTTTATACCCAATTAATTATTACGAAGATTGTCAGACTCCAAGGGGTGACTATTAATATAGTCTCCGATCGAGATAAAATTTTTATTTCCCTTTTTTGGTGAAGTTTCCAAGAAACTATAAGAACCGAGTTGAAGTTGAGTACCTCCTATCACCCACAAACATATGGGCAGACAAAAAGAGTCAACCAAATGTTAGAGGATATGCTGAGAATGTGTGTGCTTGATTTTAAAGGAGGATGGGAACAATACCTCCCCTTGGTCAAATTTGCCTATAATAATTCATACCAATTCACTATCTAGATGGCACCCTGTGAAGCATTATATGGACGACCGTGTAGATCACCTACTTGTTGGTTGGAAGTAGGGGACAATAAATTTTTTAGACCTGAAATGATCCAAGATACTTCTTTAAAGATTGAACTTGTTCACAATCGCATCCGAATCGCTCAAGATCGTTAAAAGAGTTATGCTGATGCGAATAGAAGGCATGTGGAATTGGAGGTTGGAGATCAAGTTTTGGTGCGAGTATCTCCAATGAAGGGTATAAAGCGATTTGGGAAGAAAGGAAAGCTTGTGCCGCATTACGTAGGCCCTTTTCCCATTATTGCTAAAGTAGGCCCAGTAGCTTATCAACTTGCCTTACCGAAACACTTACAATAGATTCATGATGTGTTTCATGTTTAATCCTTGAAAAAGTATAAGAGGTGTGAAGGAGCACACCAGTTGCCATTTTAGATCATGGGAAGCGTAGGCTAAGATCTCGAGTGGTGCCCTTAGTTCGGGTCCAATGGGGGCATCACAATACCGATGAGTCAACGTGGGAGCATGAGGACGATATGCGAGAAAAGTATCCACATCTCTTTTTGCAAGGTACGCCTAAATTTTGAGGGCAAAATTCCCTTATAAGGGGGGAGTATGTAATAACCCTTACTTTTGAGTAAATTATTTTATATTAATTTATCGTGTGAAGTAATTATATAAAGTAATGGATGATGGAGTAAATGTCATTTTAAGTGAGTTCAAAGATAATATTTAATAGATTTTGCATAATTACTGTTATGTGAATGTAAATAGCATTATGTTAAGTTTTATAGTGTCGTTGTGCTTTAAACGACATTTATGGTTTAAAAAAAATGAAGACGGAATTTAAAATGATTTATATTATTCGGGATGCCAATTTAGAGGGCGCGGTCAGTCCCGAAATAGTCGAGATAGTCAAAATAAGTGCCATATTGTATTTTTGGGTTTCGAGCACTTTTGACAGGTTATGACTTAAATATATAGTTACGAGTCATTTTAATGATGTATTAACTTTTAAAGATGGAAATTAAGGATAAATACACGATTGAGTCTTACAACCCCTTTTATTCCTTAAGTGTATTCTTACTAAAGCTAGAAAGAAAGAAAGAGAAAGAGAATTTGCGGAAAAGAAGTGAAAAGAGAAGAATTGAAGAAATTGGGTTTGATCTTGCATCTACCATAAGGGAATCTGAGATTTCAGCTTAAGGAAGTTTTCTAACTTGCTAATACATGATTTAATGTGAATAAATTGTTGTGATAGTTGTGTAATTGGAGAATTGGAACAAATAGTAAGTTTTGATAAATATTGAGGTTTAACCCTTGGATCTTGTTGTTTGTATGATCTAAGTTGGCCATGTAAGTTTGTTGGGGTGAAGAGATGTTGTGGTTGTGTGTTGGTTGATGTTAATGAAGTAAGTGTAAGAATAAAGGGTTTAAGTTTTGGATTTAGCATTGTAGAAGAAGAGATAATCGTGGGTCTGATAGGCGCGGTCGACTGCGGTTCCAGGATCGGTCGATCGGGCCTTAAGGGGGGGGCATACTACTTTCTTCGATAAGTATAAATTCAGAGCACGGTCGACCGTGGTCCCAGGACCGGTCGATCGGGCCTTCTAAAATGAGCTTACTGCATTCCTTTCTAGGCAAAACCGAATAACCGGTCGATCGGTCCCCTATTTTTTTCACTCTTAAATCCCTAATTCTTTTTAGCTTCTTTCTTTTAAGATAGGGACTTAGGAACCTTCTTGAATAAAGTAAAACTAGAGTATTAGAGTCTAGTAGTAAGGTATTTAAGAACCTAAGTAGAAATGAGAGTTGGGGATTAGTTCGGAAATCAATTTAGTTAGTTAAATTAGAGGAAGATAAATGATTCTTTATTAGAATGAACTAGTCTGTACCTAAGGAGAATTAGAGTGAGTTAATGTCGGCTGTTAGAATAGTATTGAAGAATATCATACATGAAGAGTTATTGATAGAATGTTAATTAAAGGAGATTTAAATTTGGGATAATTAAACAGTAAGGTTTATAATGATGACAATAAATGCTTATGGCTCCGGATAAAATGTAATGCATACTTAATAAGATAAATAACTTGTGAATGATAAATTTGTATATACACACCTCTCTAAAAGATATCATAGGGGAAATTGTGCATATGAGGTGAAGTCCCCTGGCTAGTGAATGCAGGGCGAATATAGTCCCTAGCCATAGTACCGGTTATATTATATTGTGTGATTATTGTTCGAAGTGAGGTAATTCCGGATGTGGTTATGACTCACTGTCTAAGGTATATGGCCGCTTCTCGACGTTATGCGATGTAGGATGCCCAGGTTGTCTTGGTGATAGGCCCTGGAAGATGATAGCTATTTAGGGGCGTGCCCAGTGGGGAAACCCGGAAGGGCGGTCTTAGAATCATTATATGTTGTGAAATGTAACTAGTCATATTAAAGAGGGTTGTTATTGATGGAAAAGCACTCTATGAATTAAACTTCTTCGAAAATGCCTCCTAAAGAGATATGGAACGTTGAAATGGAAATCATCTAGCAAGGAAATTATATTCTATTTAATAATATTTTTATTCATATTCTATTTAATAACTAAAATGTGTTCATGCTTTTAGGTTGAGTAGTTAGATTCTTATCAGTATTCATGATAATTAGATTGTCCGTAACTGTCATGCATTTTATTCACATGGTGATGATATAAAATCAGGCCCTGAGCTGTTCATATTTCTTTGTTTTACATGAATCTAATATTCGGCCAGGTGCTCCCCCACAAGGACGCCCGTATTGATTTTTTCGTTCCCAAGTTTTGGAGTTGTAACACCTGTGGATGTTATGGGATATTTGATATAGACGCTTCCATAATGTTTTTTGTATTCTAGTTATGTTCGGTTACACGTTCGGGCGTGTTGCCCAAGTTTTGTACTTGTATTATATATGTGACACCCCGCCTAATTAAATAAAGGGCGATCACTCCTTTATTAAATTAAATCAAGGTAAACAGTTGGTTCATTCTCAGCATCACTGTCGATAAAAATAATTTTTCCAATTTAACACCCTAAATAATTAAGCTAAGTGTCAAAACATTTTCCATACAAAACTTTCCAATTTTTAATTAAAGAAAAAGATTTATTTTAATTTAAAACAACATTTCTACAATAAAGAATCACACCACAATAAACCAAATAACATAAAACATTCGTCAATCGAATGTCAACAAATGGAACTAAAACCACAAATCCATCCTGAATAAATCCCATAGAACAAAACTGGAAATAAAAGAAATACAAAATCCCAACAACAAATGAAATGATGAAAAGGGAGACACGTGCCCAATAATTGAGAATAATAGGAGTGGAGTCAATAACAGAAGCCGTCTACTCAAGTGACCTGCAACTCCCACCTAAGCTGCAACTCGTTCTTTTCAAGGGATCCTAAGCAAGAAACCCCTGTGGCTGGGCACCTGAAAATATACATATATATATACAAGAGAGAGAGAGAGAGACAGAGGAAAAGAAACGGGTCAAAGCCCGAAAGTGTGTTTGATTTTAAAAAATACGTTAAGCAAGTATTTAAATTGATACAGGCCAATGCAAATCATATTAGTTCGACACTCTCTTGAGAAATTCTCACCTCTCTTCTAATGTGCACGCCTATCGTACTAACCTTCCCAAATAATTTAGTTTATCTTAGCTTACTCATAAGTTTTCAAAACCGGACGATGACAATGTTT
This sequence comes from Sambucus nigra, assembly GCA_949130495.1. NCBI lineage: Eukaryota > Viridiplantae > Streptophyta > Magnoliopsida > Dipsacales > Adoxaceae > Sambucus > Sambucus nigra. Next base: position 162,012,884 of record OX422213.1, on the reverse strand, counting down.
TAAAAAGGTTACTTTCAATTTGTAGCACTACTCTCGTTTTAGCTTCATTAAATTATAAAGTTTCCCAGTGTCTTCTCATACTTTCACAAAACAAGTATTTAATAATTTGAGTCAACAACCATGTTCTACTTATCAAATCACAGTAGGCAGTTTAAATTTTATAACCTCATATATATATTAACTACTCGTATAATATATATATATAACAGCACCCCAACTAAACTATGGTGCGGGCATACTCTGCTATCCAATCCCCGTATCGCTCACACAAAGGGAAATACAAGTTCGGAATCACTCTCGAACTGTATTAACATATACAAAACACCGTTGAGGCGAAGCATAGATTCCAAGTCCAAGTCCAAGAGGTCAGTATATACCCACACGTCTCTTAGGACCGTCCGACTATCAATCTGATAGCCCGTACCTAGGATCTCTAACTTCTAGGGTACGAATCAATATCCCCCATAAAGAAACACAGGATAAGATCGTCCCAGCGCGGTAACCTCAGGGATAGCAAGTAGCGCGGGTACGTTTTTCACATGTATATAATATATGTACACACAATTATATAAATATACCCATTCATCATATTAATATAGGTTCCTCCCGTTACCCATAGTCACAACATTTATCCTAAATTTACCATTATTATGATTACGTATAAGGTTTCATCTCTAGCCTTAACTCGAAGGGTTTTCTCACTAGTTACGTAACACTCGTGGATTCTATCCATCCAAGTAGAAAAATCAGTAGGTAAACGTCTATTCTCTATCATAAGTATTTGACGTAATCTCTCACTTGAATTACGTAGTTTCCTCGTCCTTTAAATAATTGTCCCTAAAATACAATTATCATCTCATAATAAAGTTCTCAACACTTAATCATATGCCCTACTGGTCTCTCCTATATCCCAAAACATTTTATTCATAAAGCCCAAAAGCTATTTCACGATGAATCATTTTCAATTAATTAAACAAGGGGAAATAAGAGTCTGCCAGGAAGGGTCTATCGATCGAGGTCTGGGGCTCGATCGATCGAACCTTCGATCGATCGAAGCTCTAGGCTCGATCGATCGATCAAGCAGGTCTGCGAAATCCTGCAGAAGTGCAGTTACGGGTTTTACCAAAATTCTTCACCCACATCAATATTTTCCAACACTAATCGTCCCAAAACTCCTACTACAAACATAATAACATATTTCCAGATGTTTTTAACGTTCAGCATGCCTATATTCATCATTAATCATGGTTAAACAACCCAAAATCTCATTTAAACATCAAGAACCCTAATATTTTCTTAACTTTTGTTCTAATCAGTTTTCTCCAGAATTTCCTTCTAACATATCATCAAAAATTCGTGGGTTAATCATCTACTTTACATAATATTTCCAGAATATGGTTATACAGTTTTCTACATGCAAATCCCTACCAAAATTGGGGGTTTCTTCCATTGATTACACTCCTAATCATTCCTACACTAATATGAATATTGCACCAACGAAAATATGCAAGTTAAACACTTGCCTGGGATTTCAGAGCTCTGGTTTCCTGCTGATATTGGTGTGGTTGCGTTCTCCTCCTCGCGATCTACGCGTTGGTGGTGACGGTGGTGCAAATGGTGGTGTTTTGGCCTTGAATCACGTTGAGAGCTCTCTCCTCTCTACTCCAATGGCCGTTCTAGGGTTCTGAATGTTCTAACCCTAAAAGGCTGACTTAAATGGCTGCTAAGGATGGCTGAAATTCGTGGGTTTAATTACCCTATTTTGTGAAATGACCAAAATCCCTCCCGGGTCACTAATTAAGTCTAAAAACACCCCGAGACCCGAACCAAACCCCCGGGTACACTTTTTTTGACTATCTCAACCCTTCCGGACGCGTTGGCGCACTCAAAACGACCATACGAACAACTTATAAAATATTCACTTTTATATCTCAATAATTAGTCCCGACGCGACACGGGCGCGTCCCGACTAAAATTCTCAAAATTGTTATTTCATTCACTCGTGACTTATAATATAACCCATATCATATATTACTATGCTCATTAGTAATATTCGACAATTTTATATAATTACTAACTCTCGTCACATTAATAATTATAACATAATTAATTTCCGGATTCTTATTAAATAATTCACTCTCATTAAATTTAATAAAACCCCCAAATTAATATAGCATAAAAATACGGGGTATTACATACTTCCCCCTAATAACGGAATTTCGTCCCGAAATTCGGAAAATAAGGCATACCTCATAAGAACAAATCTGGATATCTCTCGCGCATCTCTGCCTCACGCTCCCAAGTGGATTCCTCCACATTATGGTGTTCCCACTGGAGCCGCACAAGTGGAACTATCTTCGACCTCAATCTCCTCTCGCTATAGTCTAGGATAGCCACCGGTCTCTCCTCGTACGAGCTATCAGGCTGTAAGTCGATCTCCTCTATTGCGATGTGAGTATGGGCCATATCATCTCGAAGGTATCGTCTCAACGACGAGATGTGAAATACATCGTGAATGCGATGTAAATGTTCCGGCAGTCCCAATCTGTATGCAACTGGCCCAATCCTCTCTATGATGGGAAATGGTCCCACGTACCTCGGAGCCAACTTTCCCTTCTTCCCGAACCTCATCACTCCTTTCATGGGAGACACACGCAGTAACACTTGGTCCCCCACATTAAACTCCCTGAAGAACCGTTTCGCATCGGCATAGCTCTTCTGTCTGTCCTGGGCTACTCGAATGCGACCCCTGATCATCTCAATCCTCGCTGAGGTCTCCTGAATCACCTCTGGTCCTAGAAACTTGTCATCCCCCACCTCAAGCCAACAAGTTGGGGAACGACAAGTCCTGCCATATAAAGCCTCAAATGGAGCCATACCAATCGTGAACTGATAAGAGTTATTATAAGCAAACTCTACCAGTGGAAGGTGTGGCTCCCAACCTCCTCCAAAATCGAGAACACACATGCGTAGCATATCTTCTAACATCTGATTAGTACGCTCTATCTGCCCATCTGTCTGTGGGTGATAAGCTGAACTCAACCTCAACTCAGTACCCATAGCCTCCTGAAAGCTTTCTAAAAAATGCGACACGAAAATCTTATCTCTATCGGACACAATATTCAGGGGCACCCCGTGTAATCTGACAATCTCAGCAATGAACAATTGAGCATACTGACCCGTGGTATAATCTGTCCGCACCGGTAGAAAATGAGCCACCTTGGTCAGACGGTCTACAATCACCCAGATAGAATCGTGGCCTCTCTATGATGTAGGCAACCCTGTAATGAAGTCCATGGAAATACTCTCCCACTTCCACGCGGGTACTTCCAATGGCTCAAGCAATCCTGACGGTTTCTGATGGTCCACCTTAACCAGCTGGCAGGTAGAACACTTGGTCACAAACTCAGCAATGTCCTTCTTCATCCCGCTCCACCAGTATTGTCGCCTCATATCCTGGTACATCTTATCGCCTCCCGGATGCACTGCAAATCGGGACCCATGAGAATGAGTCATCACTTCATGACGTAACTCTGCTCCTTCTGGAACCACCAATCTCCCATTAAATCGCAAACCTCCATCAGAACTAACAGAATAGGACTCAGCACCCTCGGCTAGAAGTCGCACAATCTGCTCCTGGCAAAACGGATCTGTGGTCTGCGCCTGTATCACCCTCGTAACAATCTCGGGTGTGACTGACATCACGGATATGAAAGAACATGCTACGACATCTTGGTGACCCAGCTCTTTCCACTTTGCTTTCCAGATGTCTGCTACATCTTCTACCGGTCTACGGCTCAACGCATCAGCAACTACGTTGGCCTTCCCCGGATGATACTGTATATCAAACTTGTAGTCTTTCACAAACTCTAACCACCTGCGCTGACGCATATTCATCTCTCGCTGAGTGAATAGGTACTGCAGTGACTTATGGTCTGTGAACAAACGGAATTTCTCTCCCAATAGATAGTGTCTCCATATCCTCAATGTAAAAACAACCGCTGCTAACTCCAGGTCGTGGGTGGGGTAATTCTTCTCATGTGGCTTAAGCTTGCGAGAAGCAAAAGCTATAGCCTTCTCCTCCTGCTGGAGTACTCCTCCAAGTCCCCGTAAAGACGCATCAGTGTAAACCAGGTACTCCACACCCGGTTTCGGTAAGGCAAGGACTGGTGCTGAAGTAAGCTTGTCTTTCAGTTCGTCGAAACCTAATTGACAAGCATCATCCCAAACATACGGTACCCCTTTGCGAGTCAAATTCGTCAACGGACCCGCTATCTTGGAGAATCCTCGAATAAATCACCTATAGTATCCGGCTAACCCCAAGAAACTATGTACCTCTGTCGGTGTCGTGGGCTGTCCCCACTCCCTCACTGCTGATACCTTACTCGGGTCAACTGCTATCCCTTGCTAAGAAACAACATGGCCCAAGAACTGTACCTCTCGCAACCAGAATCCACACTTCTCGTACTTAGCATACAACTGATGCTCTCGCAGAGTCTGAAGAACCTGCCTCAAGTGCTTGGCATGCTCCTCCTCGGAATGGGAATATATCAGGATGTCATCTATGAAGACAATGACAAACTGATCCAAGAACTCTCTGAACACTCGATTCATTAAGTCCATGAATACGGCTGGAGCATTAGTGAGGCCAAACGGCATCACTCTGAACTCGTAAGACCCATATATCGTCAAGAATGCAGTCTTTGAAACATCCTGCTCCCTAATACGTAGCTGATGGTACCCCGACCTCAGATCTATCTTCGAAAAGAAATTCGCTCCCCTCAACTGGTCGAACAGGTCATCGATTCGAGGCAACGGATACTTATTCCGTATCGTGACCTTGTTCAATTCCCGGTAGTCCACACACAACCTCAGTGAACCATCTCTCTTCTTCACAAACAAAACTGGAGCGCCCCAAGGTGATGTACTTCTGCGAATGAAGCCCTGACCTAATAGCTGCTCGATCTGATCTCGTAGCTCTCGCATCTCTTCCGGAGCCATACGGTATGGTGCGCGTGCTATAGGTCTCGTATCTGGCAATAAGTCTATAACAAAGTCTATCTCTCGACTGGGGGGTAGGCCTGGTATTTCCTGAAACACATCAGAATATTCCCTAACAACTGGGATCAAATCCAAAGGGATCATAACCTCCTTAGAGGTATCCTCCTCTATGTAATATAAATGAGCGGTCGAACCTCCCTCTGGGCGAGGCATCGCCACTACAAACATCTCTTGACCCGGAATGGCAAAAACAATGCTCCCACCGAAGCAATCAATCATGGCTCTATAAGATGCGAGCCAATCCATACCAATAATCACATCATGCTCGTGCATGTCTAAGACTAGCATGTCTGCAGGTAATACCAAGCTACCAATCTCTACCCCCACTCCCCGGCATATAAAGAATATAAGTGACCCACTCCCCAGTGGTGAGTCGACACACGTCACTGTGCTCTCTGCTGTGGCTAACAACCCTAAGGCCTTCGCAAAATGCGTAGCTATAAAACAATGCGTGGCCCCCGTATCAAATAAAACCCGACCCATAGTACCATGGATAGGAAATGTACCCTCAATCGTGGGTGGTGCCTATGGAGCTTCTGCCTGGTGGACGTTATAGACACGTCCATACTGTAACGGCCCCTGCTGCACTGGAGCTGCTGGGATGGCTGGTAGGGCTGGCGCTTGGGCTGGAGCTGGAAGGGCAGGTGGAAAAAGTGGCCTCTGTGGCTCATTACGGGCTCCCTGCTGCTGTGGGGCCCTATCGCCTTCTGGGCAATCCTGACGCTTATGGTCGTGCTTGCCGTACACAAAACACCGGCCTCTCAAATTACCTCCCCTCTGTCCCTGCTGACCACGGCCCTGCTGGCCGTTACCTCCACGCCATTGGCCCTGTTGGCCCTGATGTGCACACTGTTGGCCCTGCTGGCCCTGTTGCTGACCCTGCTGATTAGGCTGGCCCTGCCCTGCCTGGGATCACCCGAACAGAATCGCTTAGCAGGGTCCCCCTGATGGGAAATCTGCTCGTGCTGACGAGTCTATCCATGAGATGGTGCCCCACCGGCACCGTTACCCCCGGTCTTGCCCTGATGGCTGGACTCTCCCGCTCTCTTGCTTCCTTGAAGATGGAAGCGGTGATCCTGGCAATGTAGTAACGCTGCATTGAGTACATCAGTGAACATACTCAGGGATAAGTTCCCAATAAGGTGCTGACGGATCCTCCAAGCTAACCCGTCGACAAACAACAAAATCTTCTTGCTCTCAGTAGGTGCCTCATATGGCACAATGGTGAGAAGTCTCGTGAACTCCTCCTCCTACTCTGCTACAATAAGATTATCTTGCTTCAGATTTAGTAGTTTCCGCCTCATCTCAGTTTGCACTGCAGGTGGAAAATACTTGCGGTCAAACCGCTCCCAGAACATCTGAATAGGGATCGTGTCCCTCTCCTCCAAAGTAGTAGTGGACTCCCACCACTGCAACGCGGCTCCCACCAGCTTAAAAGAATCCAATAACTGCTTTTGTACCTCGGTGCACTCATACATGCGAAGATGCCGCTGGATGTCTTTCTTCCATTGGCTAACCGTGACAATGTCGGAGCTACCAGAGAACTCAGGGGGATGTGCTTTCTGAAAAGCATCCCGAACCCTCTCCCATGCAGATGGAAGCTGTGCTGGTACTGGCGCCACTGCCTGAACCTGGGGTGGAGCCTGCTGAATCACCGCTATCGCGGCATTCACCGCCTGAGCAACTATGGCGGCTACTTCATTAGCATTCATTGTGCCTGGTGCCGGAGCTGCTAGCTGCTCGGCCTGGGCATGCCTATCTCTCGGAGCACGTCTCGGAGGCATCTGAAACGTGAACAAAATTTATCAGTCTATAGTTATCATCGAATCTCAAATAGCTGAAGACTTAAACGTAAAAGCAGGAATACAACAATCCTAAAAATAGGGCTCTATAGCAAAAACGTTGAGCTGAAAGCGAAATAAGCCGTACAGATCCTAAGGACACTAGAACCTGATACTCTGATACCACCTGTGACACCCCACCTAATTAAATGCCGGGCGATCACTCCTTTATTAAATTAAATCAAGGTAAACAGTTGGTTCATTCTCAGCATCACCGTCGATAAAAATAATTTTTCCAATTTAACACCCTAAATAATTAAGCTAAGTGTCAAAACATTTTCCATACAAAACTTTCCAATTTTTAATTAAAGAAAAATATTTATTTTAATTTAAAACAACATTTCTACAATAAAGAATCACACCACAATAAACCAAATAACATAATACATTCGTCAATCGAATGTCAACAAATGGAACTAAAACCACAAATCCATCCTAAATAAATCCCATAGAACAAAACTGGAAATAAAAGAAATACAAAATCCCAACAACAAATGAAATGATGAAAAGGGCGACACGTGCCCAATAATTGAGAATAATAGGAGTGGAGTCAATAACAGAAGCCGTCTACTCAAGTGACCTGCGACTCCCACCTAAGCTGCAACTCGTTCTTCTCAAGGGATCCTAAGCAAGACGCCCCTGTGGCTAGGCACCTGAAAATATACATATATATATACGAGAGAGAGAGAGAGAGGAAAAGAAACGGGTCAGAGCCCGAAAGTGTGTTTGATTTTAAAAAATACGTTAAGCAAGTATTTAAATTGATACAGGCCAATGCAAATCATATTAGTTCGACACTCTCTTGAGAAATTCTCACCTCTCTTCTAATGTGCACGCCTATCGTACTAACCTTCCCTAATAATTTAGTTTATCTTAACTTACTCATAAGTTTTCAAAACCGAACGATGACAATGTTTTAAAAAGGTTACTTTTAATTTGTAGCACTACTCTCGTTTTAGCTTCATTAAATTATAAAGTTTCCCAGTGTCTTCTCATACTTTCACAAAACAAGTATTTAATAATTTGAGTCAACAACCATGTTCTACTTATCAAATCACAGTAGGCAGTTTAAAGTTTATAACCTCATATATATATTAACTACTCGTATAATATATATATATAACAGCACCCCAACTAAACTATGGTGCGGGCATACTCTGCTATCCAATCCCCGTATCGCTCCCACAAAGGGAAATACAAGTTCGGAATCACTCTCGAACTGTATTAACATATACAAAACAACGTTGAGGCGAAGCATAGATTCCAAGTCCAAGAGGTCAGTACATACCCACACGTCTCTTAGGACCGTCCGACTATCAATCTGATAGCCCGTACCTAGGATCTCTAACTTCTAGGGTACGAATCAATATCCCCCATAAAGCAACACATGATAAGATCGTCCCAGCGCGGTAACCTCAGGGATAGCAATTAGCGCGGGTACGTTTTTCAAATGTATATAATATATGTACACACAATTATATAAATATACCCATTCATCATATTAATATAGGTTCCTCCCGTTACCCATAGTCACAACATTTATCCTAAATTTCCCATTATTATGATTACGTATAAGGTTTCGTCTCTAGCCTTAACTCGAAGGGTTTTCTCACTAGTTACGTAACACTCGTGGATTCTATCCATCCAAGTAGCAAAATCAGTAGGTAAACGTCTATTCTCTATCATAAGTATTTGACGTAATCTCTCACTTGAATTACGTAGTTTTCTCGTCCTTTAAATAATTGTCCCTAAAATACAATTATCATCTCATAATAAAGTTCTCAACACTTAATCATATGCCCTACTGGTCTCTCCTATATCCCAAAACATTTTATTCATAAAGCCCAAAAGCTATTTCACGATGAATCATGTTCAATTAATTAAACAAGGGGAAATAAGAGTCTGCCAGGAAGGGTCGATCGATCGAGGTCTGGGGCTCGATCGATCGAACCTTCGATCGATCGATCAAGCAGGTCTGCGAAATCCTGCAGAAGTGCAGTTACGGGTTTTACCAAAATTCTTCACCCAAATCAATATTTTCCAACACTAATCGTCCCAAAACTTCTACTACAAACATAATAACATATTTCCAGATGTTTTTAACGTTCAGCATGCGTATATCCATCATTAATCATGGTTAAACAACCCAAAATCTCATTTAAACATCAAGAACCCTAATGTTTTCTTAACTTTTGCTCTAATCAGTTTTCTCCAGAATTTCCTTCTAACATATCATCAAAAATTCATGGGTTAATCATCTACTTTACATAATATTTCCAGAATATGGTTATACAGTTTTCTACATGCAAATCCCTACCAAAATTGGGGTTTTCTTCCATTGATTACACTCCTAATCATTCCTACACTAATATGAATATTTCACCAACGAAAATACGCAAGTTAAACACTTGCCTGGGATTTCAGAGGTCTGGTTTCCTGCTGATATTGGTGTGGTTGCGTTCTCCTCCTCGCGATCTACTCGTTGGTGGTGACGGTGGTGCAAATGGTGGTGTTTTGGCCTTGAATCACCTTGAGAGCTCTCTCCTTTCTACTCCAATGGCCGTTCTAGGGTTATGAATGTTCTAACCCTAAAAGGCTGACTTAAATGGCTGCTAAGGATGGCTGAAATTCGTGGGTTTAATTACCCTATTTTGTAAAATGACAAAAATGCCCTCCAGGGTCACTAATTAAGTCTAAAAACACCCCGAGACCCGAACCAAACCCCCGGGTACACTTTTTTGACTATCTCAACCCTTCCGGACGCGTTGGCGCACTCAAAACGACCATACGAACAACTGATAAAATATTCACTTTTATATCTCAATAATTAGTCCCGACGCGACACGGGCGCGTCCCGACAAAAATTCTCAAAATTGTTATTTCATTCACTCGTGACTTATAATATAACCCATATCATATATTACTATGCTCATTAGTAATATTCGACAATTTTATATAATTACTAACTCTCGTCACGTTAATAATTATAACATAATTAGTTTCCGGATTCTTATTAAATAATTCACTCTCGTTAAATTTAATAAAACCCCCAAATTAATATAGCATAAAAATACGGGGTATTACAATATATTGTGATATTGTACTTTAATACTCGGTGTAACCTTGTTGTAAGTATTTGTTAACCGACAGCTTATTAGGTTATTTTGATGTATATGATGGTTGATAGATTATCTGTCTTTAGTTATATTCACCTTTTTTTCAATTGGGATTGTTTAAATGCTTTCTTTAACATAATAAATAAATCCTGACAATCCGTTTCCTAAAATAATGGGTGGTAATCTCATATATAAATTATATTTACTGTGATGCGAATAATGGAACATCTATGATTCCTGTTAATATTGGAGTATCGGGATGGCCACCTCTTATTTTAATAAACGGGGTGTCACAACCTGTCAGAGGGGACAGGAAGCTGCACACAGGTAGAAAAAAAGGTACATTGTAGATCTTATCCCTCCTCAGTTTTGGCGTCCCAAAAGTGCTAACTCAGCCCTAGTGCCCTAGTATAAATTGGAACCCTGGGCAAGGTCAAGTCATAATCATAACTCAAGTCATACTATTACTCTACGAAAATCACCCCAGATACCTAGTGCTGAGTGCCTTGTTCTTTCACTGCAGCATGACAACCATCATTCTCAAGAGTTTCTCTTGAGAAAAGTTACTATTATTGTTGTGAAGTTCATATTTTCAGAGGGATTAGTTCTTACTTTGGTTCCATTTTTACTAAAAGGAGAAGGTTTTACCAGGCGCTTCTTTAGAAGTTCTTGAAAGACCTTGAAGGCATAGTCTATTGGAGATTGTCACACCTCACCTTTTCCAGTAATTCATAAACCTCAGTATAGCTACCCTCCTACATCTGGTGACTCTGTTAAGGAGGTATCCTCACTTCCATGGACAAAGAAGGATTCAATGTTTCTAAGCAACTAGTTTTTGAAGACATTCCACCAGGGAATGGAACCCAAAGTGACCAGACCACTCAGGAGGATGTGGTGGTGACCGGAGCAAAGACACCTGATCCTCAGGGAGGGAAAAACAACTCATCGGCAACAACTTTGATGACAATTATGGGTCTTAAGAGCATGTTTTCAGAATTATTAAAGCAAAACAATGTATACCTATCAAGTTTGGGTTAAGGCTGTGTAACACCAGTAGCTTCCCCCTCTGGAGGGGCAGCCACTCCAACAGCAATTCCGACAGAGATGATTCTGCCACAAAAGGTAGTGACAGAGAAGTTTGTGGCGCCATCAAGCTCACTATCAACAAAAGGCATGATCTTGGAGGAATCTCCCTCCAAAGCAGTTACTATGGAGGAGGTGAGGAAGTTGCTCTCCTCTTTTCAAAGATAAGCATTTCATCTGTATGAAGAGCTACAAGACCCTTACTCTCAGACAGTGAATGAGAAGCCATGCCCAGAAGGGTATATTCCACCAAAATTAATTAAGTTTAATGGCAAAGGGGAGAACCCAATAGAGCATGTGAAAAGGTTCGTTGAGTACCTAGGAGTTCGTGGAAATGACAAGAACCTTAGGTTGAGGGAGTTCTCTAAGACCCTTATAAGAAAGGCCTACATGTGGTATTCCCACTTGGCACCCAACAACATTCCCTCATGGGAAGAAATGCATAGACAATTCCTCCGAAAGTTCTTTGTGACAGAAGATGAGTTCACATTGAGACACTTGGCACTATAGGTGCAAATGCCCGGGGAGGAGTTAATGCAATATATCAAGCGCTTTCGTGACAGAGCGTTGGATGTTCATGATGAGGTAGCAGAGGCAAGGCTACTTCAAATATGTGTCGAGGGGCTCTTGGAGGAATACAATATCCATTTGGTTAATGAAACTAGAGATGGAACCTTTAGATAATTCACCAAGGCTACCAATAATATATCCATGATAATCAAGCTGAGGACCTCGAGCTGGAGGACATAAGTACCATTGAATTCTGGAAGGTTTCTAGTCTCGAGGAGGCAAGCAGTGAACTATGTGGATGGAAATCCTAAAGGCAATAAGGGAGGTTCCAGATCTAAAAACAACAGCCTAGGTAACAAGAGAAAGTTTGGAGAAGATGCCTTACCGCCGCTACCTTGCAGTGTAGTAGAAGCTATGGATTGTAATCGTATGTTGGTACGAGAGGGGGTAGCAGGTCCGCCTCACCTCAATAGGGAAACCCCAATAGCAGATGATAAAGCTAAACCTAAGTATTGCAAGTTTGTCTAGCGGGTGCAGCACTCCACCAATGATTATTACTATTTGAGGAGGAGGATTGGAGAGCAAGTGGCCAGTGGTACTTTACAGACACCTCCTATGTATGTTAATGAAAACTCACTTCCAGTACATCATTATGCCACTGCTAATATGGTAGTAGCATGTGATGAAGAAGCAACCCAAGATCTGATGGAGTGGGAAAGTGGTGAGAGAATATGTGAAGAGTTGGGAAGGCTATCAGTGCACAGCAAAAAGAGAATTGAGGTGGAAATGAAGAGAGAACAGTGGTTCTTCACTCCAGACTAACAAGATAATGGAAGTGAAGAAATCGAGTAGGCAAACCTCCCAGAGGGATAAGTAAATGTCATCCTTGCTTTAGATGGGGGGGGGGGGGGGGACATCTGAGGCAAAATACATTTGTAATGCCTAGACATATGACGTAGACCTAGATTCTGAATGTGAAGCCATAGCAAGAAGGCCCAAGCGTCGACCAAATAGGTGTGAAGTATGACACCAGGGTGGTCATAACAAGAAAAGTTTTAGAGGCGGTATAGCAGAGATGAGATCCCTCATTGAATTGGTAGGGGTCGATTGGCAAGCTGATAAACAGATATACTTCTGAAGTGGTATTTTTTAAGGAAGACTGGCATGTGCCTTACTTCCTCAACTGCTAGTTATATATAAAGCTATGATCAGTGGAGTTTCATTCCCCAAAGCATTAATGGATGGAGGAACATCTATTAACATTATGCCAATTAGTAAGTTATACCAAATGGGGATTGATCAAGAGAAGACAATGTCTGTGCCACTAGTGATCTCGGGATTTATAGCGCCAGAATGCAATCCCTCGGATATGTTAATGTTGGAATTAAGTTGGGAATTTCACTTCCCATATCAAATTCCATGTCATGAATGCTAATACCATCTACAAGCTGCTCATTGGGAGAGTATGGATGCATAACCATAGCATAGTGCCCTCCATCTACGATCAGTGTGAAAAGGCCAATATTAGAGGAACAAAGGTCATAATAATGGCCACAAAAAATCCCTTTTTCGTTGAGGAGGCCCATCTGGTAGATGCGGCATTCTACACAAAACTAAACGAGGAATGAAATAATTCGAAAAGAAAGCTAGAAGAAAAGCAAGTGGTTAGAGGAGGTGACCAACCAAAGAAATATGTCCATGATCGTTTAGGGGGAGACTGATCCCCCACACAGAAAAAGGCAAGAGGAAGGTGGTTAAACCTCCACGAAGTTACAAAAAAGTGGTTCTACCCGATTGAAAAGTTATTTACCGTTTATAACGGTCTTCACAGGTGGTGTTTTGGGATAAGAGCACCGATCCGACACCATAATGTTTTGTTGTGGATGAATCCCACATCATTGAACATATTAAAGAACCAGCAGAGGCTACAAAATGAATGCATGATGGACCTAGGGACTGTGACACCCCGACTAATAAAATATCGGGTAACTAATCCTTTATTAAATTAATACAGAATCTCAAGTTGGTTCAGTCTTAGCATCACTGTCGAAAACATTTAGTTAATTACTAGAAACCTAATATTTAAAATAGCAAGATGCCAAATTTTATTAATTTAGTTAACAATTAACCAAGTAATTAAATCATCAATCATCAATCGCATAACCAATCTCATATGAATAACCAACGAAATGAAATAAACTGAGTCTGGAATAAACACTCCAATAATAATAATTCCAGAGTAAATAAAATCCCAATTCAAGAGTCTGAATAAATAAACCAATATCTGAAATAATGAAAGTTTGCACTACAACCTCTAAATAAGAATAGGCGATATGCCCTATCTGATACGAATGAATATGAAGGAATCAAGGATAAATATGGAGGCGTCTAATACCGAGATCCTGTAGTTTCCACAGCAGCTACAACACGTCATCAGAATGGACTCCTATGCTTGGCGTCCCTGTGGCTGGGCACCTAAACGTTTTTACAAAAAGAGATAGATTTAAAAGCAAACGGGTCAGAGCCCGAAGTGAAAATATTTTAAAAACAGCAAGTGTTTAAATCACAATTTTAAATAACACATATATCAAACATGTTAGCCACGTGCCCTCACCTGAGATCCTCACCCCTCAACTATAGTCCACACCTAACACATCCTCTAAATTCCATCCAAGTCGTGCCACTATCTAACTAGTCCGTACTAACTCCTGCTTTCACATGCTAACATAGGGTATCTACTATTATTACCCAAACAAGTCATATTTATATCCATTTTCACATTTATGAAATTACTTATCTCAAGTGTTACTTAAATCTCACATTCTTAACCCATTCAAATATCTTAGTTATTCACATCTACTTAGCAACAGTGAACTAGTCACAAGTACATATATAAATTACTCTCAGTACATATATACATATATGTCACCCCTAGGCTAAGCTGCGGTGCATGCATACTCTGCTATCAAATCTATGTACATCATGTACGTAAGGATCACGCATTCCTAATCACTCAAGAACCGTCTCAATACAAATCACACATATTGGAGGCGATCATAGTTCACATACCCATGGGTCATGCACATACCTACGCTCCCATGGTCAGATGACTTATCAACTCATAAATAAGTCATTCACAGTCCAATGTCCTTAAGGTACCAATCTAAATCCCCCCCCCCCCGAAGGCACACAAAGATTAAATGGTCCTTGTCTAAAAATTAACCTCCCGTGATAGCAAGTATGGTAGGTATGCCATAAACACAATAATCCAGATACTAAGTAATCACACATCTTAGATAATCATCATATTTATATAGGTATACACCAACCCTATATCTTAAGTCTCATACGTATTATAGTGTCATCCCGAATATTCCACGTAATATATTTAGTGCTACAACTCTCGTCGTATAAGTTCGAATACTAAAATCTACCTCATAAGGTTACTAAGTAACCCATTACTCTCTAAGGTTATCTCAGTAATTCAAAGTCCCTCTTCCACTTTTTCTAACCTTAAGTTATCATTCACCCAAATTTCAATCCCAATTTATAAATTTTCTAACGGTATCTCACTCGGCAAACTCCCGTAAGTATCCCATTCAATCCCAATTGATATAACATTTTCCGGGCATAAAGTACAATCCAACTGAACTTACCCATGTCCCACAACTTTCTATTAAATCCCCTAAGAGTTATTATAAGCTTGGAATTTGTCAAAACATAAAGGGAAGCAATCTACAAAAATTCGATCAATCGAGGAAAATGGTCGATCGGTCGATCGACATTCTTGAGTCGATCGATCTGGTATTTGCCCATAATTCCTTCAACAATTACGGGTTCTTCAAATTTTACACCCCAAATCCTCCATTAAAATGTTCCGATCTCCCAAGTAAGTTTACTAATCATTAAACCAACATATCTACACAAGTTTTAATGTTAAAGAATCATCAAACTATCATAGAACATCGTCTTTCTTAGATCAAAAGTCGTGAATTTTATTACAACCCTAATACTTCATTATTTCTACCATAATCACCATAATCCTCAATTAAATTTTGTGATTCTTAACCCTTAATTTATAATTTCGTTCATCAAACATTTCCAGAAGAACCACTACATGCAAACCTACCCAAAAATTAATTATTAAATCTCCAAAATCATATTTTTACTATTATTCATAAATTGACATCAAACTAAAACTATCATGTAAAGTATATGCCATAAATTATTTCAAGATAAATCATTTGCCTCTGATTAGAAGTTTCTGATCCTTTGATGACAATCATGGTTGGTCCTCCCTCCCTTTCCGGTCACAAATATGGCGATATTGGTGGTGTATGGTGGTTATTTGGCCTTGAACTCTCTTGAAACCCTTCCTTTCTTCTCACGTTATTCTTTCTTATGTTTAACAGTTAATTTACTTAATAACCCTAAGGGTTTTACTGATATACCAAACCTAATTTTCGTAGGTTACTATTCACCAAAAATAAAAATGACTAATATACCCCTTCGGGTTGACGGTTAGGCTTAAAAATGGCCCGAGACCCAAACTAAACCCCCGACTAGTGTTTTCGAACTATCTCAACCCTTCCGGACATGTTGGCTCACTTAAAATGATCATATGGATGACATAAAAATAAATTATTTTTAAATCCATTAAATTGGGTCCTAACACGACTGACACGCGCATCCCAACTTAATTACCAAAACTGCCGTATTTTCAACTCACAAAAATTTAATAAATTCAGTAATCACATATTACTATAATCACTCAGTAATATTCAACATTATCATCGTAATCAAATACTAACTCTTGTCTCGCTAGTTATTTAAATCTGAATTAATTTTCAATTAATTATCCTAAATTAATTTAATTAATCCCATAATTAAAAGCAATTTCATTTAATTAATATCCTAATTAAAAGCCATAAAAATACGGGGTATTACACACTTCCCCCTAATAACGGAATGTTGTCTCGAAATTTGGAAAAGTAAGGCATACCTTTTAAAATTAGGTATCCTCTAGTACTTAAAACAAAATTCAAAGTAAGGCTCAATCGCTACAGCCCCTGCTTCACAACAAGCTTGTTGAACACTCTCGACACTTTATCAGTTATAGGGTCACACCTCAATAAATGCACCTCACGTTATGCTCTTACTAAAAAATATTTGAATAAGAATAGATTATACGTCATTGGCCGCAGTATCTCAATATTATTGAGAGTTCACACCTCACTTCGTATCGACTCCCGCGTTTATCTAAACACAATACTCCCATCCTGGGAGAAACCATAGAACATCTGACTAAACTTGTCCGTTATTATAATATCTTTTCCCGGCGGTGTGAATTTTACAAAAGTAAAAAGCCACTTAAGACGGTTGGTGGTTATCCCATTATAGTCATCGGACTCTAACTTCTGACTGATCCCAAAACTCTAATAATTCGCTCACTTCTAATCATCCAGAGGAAGGATGGTAAGGTTTATCTACACAAAACATTTGTAACCACCTTATCCACTATAAATAGGTACGGGTGATTTCACACCACTCTACTATTAGGTAATATTCTCTCCCCTTTACCATATATTACTTCACTTACTAGCTATACCCATTGTGGAAATGAAATGATCGCAATGAGTACAAAATTTCTTTCATAAAGCTCCAACAGTCGTCAATCACCTTGCCCCTACTCTTCGGGCTATAGGTGATACAACCTTCTCAAAACGAAACGTTATCCCCACTACTTCTTGACACCCCATATTGAAGGTGGGTTTAAAGGATCTCATCCTAGTTTAGAATAATACTAGCACTATAAGAATTTTGGGATTAGACAAGGTTTTAAAAACGTCGATAAATTAAAAAAATGTCGGTAAAATAAATTCGGGAATTTTTAATTAATGTCGTGTGACACCCCGACTAATTAAACACCGGGTAGCTACTCCTTTATAAAATTAATTCAAAATGCCAAGTTGGCTCAGTTAATAGCATCACTGTCGAAAACATTTTATTATATCTAACCACCTAGTATTTAAAAAGCAAGATGCCAAATTTTAATTTAAGTCTGATTAACATGCAACAAGAGTAATGAGTAACTAAATAACACCATTCACCATGCTGAAGTAAAATGAATAACCATCACAATATGTAAATAAAACCTGGAGGAAAAACTCCTCAATACGAATCCCACAACTGATAAGTAAACTGAAATAAATAACTGAAACTGAATACTGAGCAATACATGCTAGAGTCTGAAAACTGAAATGTAAAAATGATGTCTCTAAATAGAAATGGGCAACATGCCCTACAACGGATAGATAGTGACTCTGGAATCCAAAAAATGGAAGCGTCTATGAGCAAATCCCTGTAGCTTCCACAAGCAGCTACAACCCGTCACCTGAATGAGTATCCTATGCTTGGTGTCCCTGTGGCTGGGCACCTAAAATGGTTTTACAAGAAAATATATTTGAAAGCAAATGGGTCAGAGCCCGAAAGTGGAAATAATTTTAAAAACCTGCAAGTGCTTTAAAAACATTTAAAAACATTAAATGCAAAGTACATGTTAGGACGTGCACTCACATTAAATTCTCACCTCTCGACTAACTGTGCACTCCTAACGTAAGTACCCATCTATAACTACCCTTTCCCCTAGCTGAGTGACAACGTAACTAGCTAGACTACCAAAGGTTCTACCCATTTTACTCGGTTCCAATTAACATAACAACGCTCGTAATTAAATAGAGGTTTAACGTAAACTCAGTTACTAAATATGCCATTGATATAATTATCAGTTAACTCGTTATATTCTCAAAACAATACCGTAATATTTTACAACATTAACATGAGGATTTCTATAAATTTAATGTATATTATCCACATCATAAATATACGATACAAGCACCCCGCAATCTAAGCTATGGTGCACACATACTCTGCTATCCATCCCGGTACATCACGTACATAAGGATCACATATTCCGAATCTCTCAGGAATAGTTCAGATAACACAATTCACAAATAGTGGAGGCGAACATAGTCACCATCACATGGGTCACGCACATACCTACGCTCCCATGGTCAGCGGACTTATTAATATCACAATAAGTCTTTCTATGACCTATGTTCATCAAGGTACCAGTCTATATCCCCCCCGTAGGCACACAAGGATTAGAGGGTCCTAAGCGAACGTAAACCTCCCGTGATAGCAAGTATGATAGGTATGTCATACACATAATCCATATACTAGTACTAAGTAATCACACATCTTAGTAATACCATATTATAATCGTAGTACATATCGCATTCTTTGTACTAACTATAATTATCACAACTTATTTTATTCCGGTTCATAATTATACGCGCTATAATTCATCCTCACATCATAGTAGTCACTCACGTCTCAACCCAAATGATTCATTGAATATAACTCTCGTATATGATTTACTCATCTCAATGACCCAAAAGTCCCAAATCAATCACTATATCATCAAAGGAATGCTAACTCTACCCTTGAACCAGTTCCCGGAATTCCAAAAGTCAAAACAGTCCAAAAAAGGTCAAACTGTCAACTCGTTAGAAGTCTCGTTCGAACGAGGCTTCGAACGAGTTTGGACTATCAGGTCGTTAGAAGTCTCGTTCGAACGAGGCTGTTCGAACAAGGTCCCAGTTCGTTCGAACGAACTGACTCTTCTAACGATATCTCGTTCGAACGAGATATCGAACGAAAATCCTACTCGTTAATAACGACTGGTCAACTCGTTAGAAGCTCGTTCGAACGAGTTCGTTCGAACGACCTGGGGCTGCTTCTAACGAGATGCCAGTTTCGGCCCAGAACTTCCCAAAAATCATTTTTCACCATTTTTACTCCTCAAACCTCTTCTAAAATTCGTTCCCACAATATATTGAGTTCTCTAATCATCCTTAAACATGTTAAGGGGCTATACTAACATCATTAAAGGGTTTGATAACACCTAAACATCATTAAATCACCATTTCTACATTAATTCCCAATTTTCTTCAAGAACATAAACCCTAACTTTTTCTCATCATAAATTCCCAGATTTTAATTCGTTTATTGCATCACCTAGATATGAAGTCTCCGAAATTAAATCTTCCAACAATGTTTCTACATGCAAACCTATCCCAACATTCAATGATAACTTCAAATTTCATGGGTTTTCTTTTAATCTTCCAAGAACAGTTGTAATTTATCAATCTTCTAACATGGAGGAAACATTCTACGAATTTAAATATGATTAAAACACTTGCCTTGGTTTGATTTCTGGTTTTGATGTGGAATTGGTGTAGAATTTCTGCAGAATTCCTCTCTCTCTCTCCTTCTCCAAGCTTTCTTCTCCAAAAGGCTATGGTGGCTAGGGTTTTCTTTGGGGGAACTTATGAAAACCTAATTTGATAAGCCTCCGTGGCTTGTTGGGTTAATAAAGGTTGGTTGGGGTCAATCCTTATCAGATTACAACTCTCAATTTTCGTCACTTTTAATTACCCAAAAATACCAAATTACTAAAATACCCTTTAAGTTATCGGTATGGTCTAAAATTACCCCGGGACCCAAACTATACCCCCGGCTAGTGTTTTCTGACTATCTCGACCCTTCCGGACGCGTTGGCGCACTCAAAACGACTATACGGATTATAGATTTTAAATTCACTTTTAATATCAAAATATTATACCGTGACGCGGCGGTCCCATGCGTCTCAATAAAATTTCTATAATACCGTGTATAAATCCCACGACAAATTTTATAATACCAAGTACATATATAATCATATATGCACATAATCAAATACCAATTCGCATCACATCAGTATTTATAATCCGGATTAATTTCCAATTAGTACGCAATTTAATTAATTAATCCCAAAATAAATATAGTCAAAAATACGGGGTATTACATACTTCCCCCCTAATAACTGAATTTCGTCCCGAAATTCGAAACTAGAAAGTACCTGCTAAAAACAGCTCTGGATAACGTTCGCGCATCTCATCCTCGCGCTCCCATGTGGACTCCTCGACATTGTGATGTCGCCACTGAACACGCACTAACGGGACTATCTTTGACCGCAGTTTCCTCTCGCTTCGGTCCAAAATAGCCATCGGCCCCTCCTCATAAGAGCTATCCGGCTGGAGATCGATGTCCTCCACAGCAATGTGAGAATGAGCCAAATTATCTCTAAGGTATTTCCTCAGCGAGGAAATATGGAACACGTCGTGAATCCGATGCAAGTGCTCCGGTAGTCCAAGTCTATACGCAACGGGTCCGATCCGCTCAATAATAGGAAACGGCCCCACGTACCTCGGTGCCAACTTCCCCTTCATAGCAAAACCTGGTCCCCTACTTGGAACTCTCTGAAAAATCTCTTCGCGTCAGCGTAACTCTTCTGCCGGTCTTGAGCTACCCGAATGCGACTCCGAATCAACTCAATCCTTGCCGAAGTATCCTGAATCACTTCCGGCCCAGGTAGTTTGTTGTCCCCCACTTCTAACCAACATGCTGGGGAACGACAAGGCCTACCGTACAATGCCTCAAACGGAGCCATGCCAATCGTGAACTGATAGGAGTTGTTGTAAGCAAACTCCACCAGTGGAAGGTACTGCTCCCATCCACCCCCGAAGTCAATAATACACATGCGTAGCATGTCTTCCAACATCTGATTGGTGCGCTCGATCTGCCCATCAGTCTGCGGATGATAATCCGTACTCAACCGCAATTCCGTGCCCATGGCCTCCTGGAAACTCTCCCAAAACCTCGAAACAAATATCTTGTCTCTGTCAGACACGATATTTAGGGGCACACCGTGAAGTCTCACAATCTCTGAAATGAAGAGCTGGGCATACTGACCCGCAGTGTAATCAGTCCTAACGGGTAAAAAGTGAGCGACCTTGGACAATCTGTCCACAATTACCCAAACGGAGTCGTGACCCCTCTGCGACGTAGGCAACCCCGTGATAAAGTCCATGGATATGCTCTCCCACATCCACACCGGAACCTCCAATGGCTGTAGCAATCCTGCTGGTCTCTGATGATCCACTTTTACAAGCTGACAAGTGGCGCATTTCGAGACAAACTCAGCGATATCTCTCTTCATACCGCTCCACCAATACTGCCGTCTCATGTCTTGGTACATTTTGTCCCCTCCGGGATGTACCGCGAACCGTGAGCCGTGCGACTCTGCCATCACATCGTGTCGCAAGTCCTCTCCTTTCGGAACTACCAATCTCCCATTGAAGCGTAATCCCCCGTCTGAGCTAACGGTATAGGATTCAGCTCCCTCAGCGAGTAATCGAACTATCTTCTCCTGACAGAACGAATCATTTGCCTGTGCCCGTACAACCTTCGTGACAATCTGCGGTGTAACGGTCATCACAGACATGAAAGATCGGGCCACTGCATCCTGGTGTCCCAATTCCTTCCACTTCGCTTTCCACACCTCTGCCACCTCATCTGCTGGCCTGCGGCTCAACGCGTCTGCTACCACGTTAGCCTTACCCGGGTGGTACTGAATGTCGAACTGGTAGTCCTTCACAAATTCAAGCCACCTACGCTGTCGCATATTCAGTTCCTTCTGCATGAACAGATACTGTAGTGACTTGTGATCCGTGAACAGCTGAAACTTCTCCCCCAAAAGATAG
This sequence comes from Sambucus nigra, assembly GCA_949130495.1. Lineage (NCBI taxonomy): Eukaryota > Viridiplantae > Streptophyta > Magnoliopsida > Dipsacales > Adoxaceae > Sambucus > Sambucus nigra. The sequence continues at coordinate 161,990,627 of OX422213.1, read as the reverse complement.
TGCCTCCAAATCCTTAAGGCAAATACTACCGCTGCCAACTCCAAATCATGTGTGGGGTAATTCTTCTCATGAGGCTTAAGCTTACGGGAAGCATAAGCTATGGCCTGTCTCTCCTGCTGCAAAACACCTCCAAGCCCTTGCAAAGACGCATCGGTGTAAACCAAATACTCAACTCCCGGTCTCGGCAACGCTAACACAGGTGCTGAGGTTAATTTATCCTTCAACTCATCGAATGCTAATTGACAAGCATCACTCCAGATATATGGCACACCCTTACGAGTAAGATGTGTCAAAGGACCTGCTATCTCTGAGAAACCCCGAATAAACCTCCTGTAGTATCCTGCTAAACCCAAGAAACTACGAATCTCCGTTGGTGTCGTGGGCTGTCCCCACTCCCTCACCGCTGATACCTTCCCCGGATCGACAGATATTCCCTGATCGGAAATAATGTGACCCAAGAACTGGACCTCCTTCAGCCAAAACCCGCACTTCTCATATTTTGCATACAGCTCGTTCTGACGAAGTGTCTGCAAAACCAGCCTCAAATGCTCGGCGTGCTCCTCCTCTGTCTGAGAGTAAACTAGAATGTCATCAATGAAGACAATGACAAACTGATCGAGGAAATCTCTGAACACCCTGTTCATCAAGTCCATAAACACTGCTGGAGCGTTGGTCAAGCCGAAAGGCATAACCCGAAACTCATAAGAACCATATCTCGACAAGAACGCAGTCTTCGAGACATCCTCCTCCCTGATACGCAACTGGTGGTATCCCGACCTCAAGTCAATCTTCGAGAAGAAAGAAGCTCCCCTCAACTGGTCGAACAGGTCATCGATTCGAGGCAACGGATACTTATTCCGTATCGTGACCTTATTCAACTCTCGGTAGTCCACACACAACCTCAGTGAACCGTCCCTCTTCTTCACAAACAAAACTGGAGCGCCCCAAGGTGAGGTACTCCTGCGAATAAAGCCTTGCCCTAACAGCTTCTCTATCTGATCCCGTAACTCTCGCATCTCAGCTGGAGCCATACGGTACGGTGCACGTGCTATAGGTCTCGTACCCGGTAGCAAATCAATAACGAAGTCTATCTCTCGACTGGGTGGTAAGCCTGGTATCTCCTGAAACACATCCGAATACTCCCTGACAACCGGGATCGAATCTAAAGGAATCACAACCTCCTTAGAGGTATCCTCCTCTATGTAATACAGATGAGCGGTCGATCCTCCCTCTGGGCGAGGCATCGCCACTATAAACATCTCCTGCCCCGGAATGGCAAAAACAATGCTCCCGCTGAAGCAATCAATCATGGCCCTATATGATACGAGCCAATCCATACCGATGATCACATCGTGAACATGCATGTCTAACACTAACATGTCCGCAGGCAATACCAAACCACCAATCGCTACCCCCACTCCCCGGCATATAAAGAAAATAAGTGACCCACTCCCCAATGGTGAGTCGACACACGTCACTGTGCTCTCTGCCGTAGCTAACAATCCTAAAGCTTTCGCGAAGTGTGTAGCTATAAAACAATGTGTAGCACCCGTATCAAATAACACCCGACCCATAGTGCCATGGATAGGAAACGTACCCTCGATCGCGGGCGGTGCCTGTGGAACTGCAGCCTGTTGAACGTTGTAGACACGTCCATACTGTAGTTGCCCCTGCTGAGCTGGGACTGCTGGGATCGGTGGCAATGCTGCCATCTGTGGCGGTGCAGGAAGAGCGGCGGGAAACATAGGTCTCTGTGGCTCCTGGCGAGCACCCTGCTGCTGCTGTGGGACCCTGCCCCTATCAGGACAATCCTGCTTCTTATGGCCAGTCTTGCCACAAGTAAAGCACTTCCCTGGGAAATTCCCTCCCCTCTGCCCCTGCTCTCCCCGGCCCTGGTGGCCGTTACCATTCCTCCCTTGGCCCTGCTGGCCCTGATGGAACTGCTGCCCGTTCTGCCCCTGCTGGCCCTGATGGCCGTTTGGACCCTGATGGCCCTGGCGGAAACCTCCCTGACCTTGCCTGTAGTTCCCTGACCGGAACCTCTTATTATCCCCCTGCTGGGAGCCCTGCTCACTCTGCCTCTGCCCCTGACCCGATTGTGCCCCGCTGGCACTATGTCCTCCAGTCCTGCCCTGATGGCTAGACTCCCCCGACCGCTTGCCCTCGGCCATATGAAAACGGTGGTCCTGGCAGTGTAATAGTGCAGCGTTAACCACATCAGAATACGTGGCCAACGATAGGTTCCCAAGCAGATGCTGACGGATCCTCCAATTCAACCCATCAGTGAACTTCTCTATCTTCTTTTTCTCTGTTGGAATCTCGTCTGGAACGATATTCAACAGGTTAGTGAACTCGGCCTCATACTCGGCCACGGTCTTGCCCTCCTGCTTCAGACTCATAAGCTTCCTTCTCATTTCCGTATGAACAGCCGACGGAAAGTACTTGCGGTCGAACCGCACCCAGAACTCTTGAATCGTGAGGGTATCCCTCTCCTCCGCGGTGGTAATAGACTCCCACCACTGTAGTGCAGATTCCACTAGCTTGAAAGTAGCTAGCACCTGTTTCTGAACATCTGTGCACTCATGCATCCTCAAATGCCTCTGCATGTCTTTCCTCCATTGGCTCGAGACTACTACATCTGAGCTTCCCGCAAACTCTGGCGGATGAGATTTCTGAAAAGCGTCTCGTACACGTTCCCAAGCAGACGGAAATGCATTAACCTGTACTGGCGCGGCAACCGGCGCCTGAGGTGGTGCCTGCTGAATCACGGCAATCGCGGCATTTACCGCTTGAGCTACTATAGCTGCAACCTCAGCGGCGTTCAACATGCCCTGAACTGGAGCGGGCTGGGGTTCGGGCGTTGCATTCCTGGGAATTCGTCGTGCACGTCGTGGAGGCATCTGAAATAAGAACAAAGTTTATAAGTTCACGGTTTATAAACTTAATATGGCTGAAGAACGAAGCATACACAAAAGAATACAACAGTCCTAAAATATAGGGCTCAATATCAAAGAAACGTAGCGGAAACATAATAGCCGTACAGATCCTAAAGGACACTAGAACCTGATGCTCTGATACCACCTGTGACACCCCGACTAATTAAACACCGGGTAGCTACTCCTTTATAAAATTAATTCAAAATGCCAAGTTGGCTCAGTTAATAGCATCACTGTCGAAAACATTTTATTATATCTAACCACCTAGTATTTAAAAAGCAAGATGCCAAATTTTAATTTAAGTCTGATTAACATGCAACAAGAGTAATGAGTAACTAAATAACACCATTCACCATGCTGAAGTAAAATGAATAACCATCACAATATGTAAATAAAACCTGGAGGAAAAACTCCTCAATACGAATCCCACAACTGATAAGTAAACTGAAATAAATAACTGAAACTGAATACTGAGCAATACATGCTAGAGTCTGAAAACTGAAATGTAAAAATGATGTCTCTAAATAGAAATGGGCAACATGCCCTACAACGGATAGATAGTGACTCTGGAATCCAAAAAATGGAAGCGTCTATGAGCAAATCCCTGTAGCTTCCACAAGCAGCTACAGCCCGTCACCTGAATGAGTATCCTATGCTTGGTGTCCCTGTGGCTGGGCACCTAAAATGGTTTTACAAGAAAATATATTTGAAAGCAAATGGGTCAGAGCCCGAAAGTGGAAATCATTTTAAAAACCTGCAAGTGCTTTAAAAACATTTAAAAACATTAAATGCAAAGTACATGTTAGGACGTGCACTCACATTAAATTCTCACCTCTCGACTAACTGTGCACTCCTAACGTAAGTACCCATCTATAACTACCCTTTCCCCTAGCTGAGTGACAACGTAACTAGCTAGACTACCAAAGGTTCTACCCATTTTACTCGGTTCCAATTAACATAACAACGCTCGTAATTAAATAGAGGTTTAACGTAAACTCAGTTACTAAATATGCCATTGATATAATTATCAGTTAACTCGTTATATTCTCAAAACAATACCGTAATATTTTACAACATTAACATGAGGATTTCTATAAATTTAATGTATATTATCCACATCATAAATATACGATACAAGCACCCCGCAATCTAAGCTATGGTGCACACATACTCTGCTATCCATCCCGGTACATCACGTACATAAGGATCACATATTCCGAATCTCTCAGGAATAGTTCAGATAACACAATTCACAAATAGTGGAGGCGAACATAGTCACCATCACATGGGTCACGCACATACCTACGCTCCCATGGTCAGCGGACTTATTAATATCACAATAAGTCTTTCTATGACCTATGTTCATCAAGGTACCAGTCTATATCCCCCCCGTAGGCACACAAGGATTAGAGGGTCCTAAGCGAACGTAAACCTCCCGTGATAGCAAGTATGATAGGTATGTCATACACATAATCCATATACTAGTACTAAGTAATCACACATCTTAGTAATACCGTATTATAATCGTAGTACATATCGCATTCTTTGTACTAACTATAATTATCACAACTTATTTTATTCCGGTTCATAATTATACGCGCTATAATTCATCCTCACATCGTAGTAGTCACTCACGTCTCAACCCAAATGATTCATTGAATATAACTCTCGTATATGATTTACTCATCTCAATGACCCAAAAGTCCCAAATCAATCACTATATCATCAAAGGAATGCTAACTCTACCCTTGAACCAGTTCCCGGAATTCCAAAAGTCAAAACAGTCCAAAAAAGGTCAAACTGTCAACTCGTTAGAAGTCTCGTTCGAACGAGGCTTCGAACGAGTTTGGACTGTCAGGTCGTTAGAAGTCTCGTTCGAACGAGGCTGTTCGAACGAGGTCCCAGTTCGTTCGAACGAACTGACTCTTCTAACGATATCTCGTTCGAACGAGATATCGAACGAAAATCCTACTCGTTAATAACGACTGGTCAACTCGTTAGAAGCTCGTTCGAACGAGTTCGTTCGAACGACCTGGGGCTGCTTCTAACGAGATGCCAGTTTCGGCCCAGAACTTCCCAAAAATCGTTTTTCACCATTTTTACTCCTCAAACCTCTTCTAAAATTCGTTCCCACAATATATTGAGTTCTCTAATCATCCTCAAACATGTTAAGGGGCTATACTAACATCATTAAAGGGTTTGATAACACCTAAACATCATTAAAGCACAATTTCTACATTAATTCCCAATTTTCTTCAAGAACATAAACCCTAACTTTTTCTCATCATAAATTCCCAGATTTTAATTCGTTTATTGCATCACCTAGATATGAAGTCTCCGAAATTAAATCTCCAAACAATGTTTCTACATGCAAACCTATCCCAACATTCAATGATAACTTCAAATTTCATGGGTTTTCTTTTAATCTTCCAAGAACAGTTGTAATTTATCAATCTTCTAACATGGAGGAAACATTCTACGAATTTAAATATGATTAAAACACTTGCCTTGGTTTGATTTCTGGTTTTGATGTGGAATTGGTGTAGAATTTCTGCAGAATTCCTCTCTCTCTCTCCTTCTCCAAGCTTTCTTCTCCAAAAGGCTATGGTGGCTAGGGTTTTCTTTGGGGGAACTTATGAAAACCTAATTTGATAAGCCTCCGTGGCTTGTTGGGTTAATAAAGGTTGGTTGGGGTCAATCCTTATCAAATTACAACTCTCAATTTTCGTCACTTTTAATTACCCAAAAATACCAAATTACTAAAATACCCTTTAAGTTATCGGTATGGTCTAAAATTACCCCGGGACCCAAACTATACCCCCGGCTAGTGTTTTCTGACTATCTCGACCCTTCCGGACGCGTTGGCGCACTCAAAACGACTATACGGATTATAGATTTTAAATTCACTTTTAATATCAAAATATTATACCGTGACGCGGCGGTCCCACGCGTCTCAATAAAATTTCTATAATACCGTATATAAATCCCACGACAAATTTTATAATACCAAGTACATATATAATCATATATGCACATAATCAAATACCAATTCGCATCACATCAGTATTTATAACCCGGATTAATTTCCAATTAGTACGCAATTTAATTAATTAATCCCAAAATAAATATAGTCAAAAATACGGGGTATTACATGTCGGTGTTTCTCCAGTCGGGAATTCACAACGTTTGATATAAACGTCGAAAAAATTTAACCTGACGTTTTAAAAACGTCGACTCTCTGTTTACCCGCGTCCTAATCTGCAACATTTAATTAAAAACGTTGAAATTTTTGTATTACACGCACTATAAAAATTGTCGGGATTTATTCATTCTTTACAAAATTTATGCCAACAGAAATAAAAAAACGTCGCAAAATATTATTTTCCAACTCACAAATATTTGGCATGTTATGATGATACCAAATTATCAAAACCGCATAATTTGAACTATTTATATTAACTAGTCATCCTTTATATACCATTATCCAAAACAAATATCAACATCTAGCATAAAAAAAACTATATCCATAAGTCCAAAACGTTCTCCGCTAATAAACTAACAATATTAAACATAAGTTCAAAATGTACAATATCCATATACTAACATTCTACCCCTAGACTAATACTAAATATATATCTAACATCCGTGAAAGCTCCTTATCCATGAATATGATAAAATGCTAGAAAAACCTGCAAAAATGAAGAAAAACAGAGTGTCAAAGATGAATATATCAAAGTTAAAAAAATATTAGGACTTACATTGAAAATTTATCTTCTAGACTACTTGCGTTTCTTTGCCTTCTTTGATGCCACGCGATCCTAAAATAAGAGAGAAACAAGAAACACTTGATCAATAAATCTATTTTCAATTTTTTATATTATATGGCGACATAGAATTACAATTGAAATTATACACATAACACATAATAATTATAGATCATGTTAACAAAAGTTACATGGACATAGTTTAATTTACATTGATAATACATTTATCCCGGGATCGCGAGGTCAGTTCCTACTAGTTACATTGGTCCCGTACGACGTGTTAGTGCCACTATCTGGGCTGTATGGGGGTTGTTTCGGGGTTTCACCCTCTAATGCCATGTTTTTAAGCCTAAGTCTAGATATTCTCAAATTATCATTGCATTCTCAAATCGGGAGACCCGTGATCGCGCGGTCAGTCCCTACAAGTTAAATTGGTCCCGTGCGAGGTGTTGGTGCCTCTCACGGGGTTGTTTCAGGTTTTCACCCTCTAACACCATACTTTTAATCCTAAGTCTAGATATTCTCAAATTATCATCGTATTCTCAATCCGAGAGTCCCGTGAGCGCGCGGTCAATCCATACGAGTTACATTGGTCCCACGTAAGGTGTTGATGCCTCTCACGGGGCCGTACGAGGGCTATTTTGGGTTTTCACCCTCTAACGCCATGTTTTAAGCCTAAGTCTAGATATTATCAAATTATCTTCGTATTCTCAAATCGGGACTCCCGTGATCTTGCGGTCAATTCCTACGAGTTATATTGGTCACGTGCAAGGTCTTGGTGTCTCTCACGGGGCCGTAAGGGGATTATTTCGGGTTTTCACCCTCGAACGCCATATTTTTAAGCCTAAGTCTAGATATTCTCAAATTATCATCGTATTCTCAAATCGGGATTCCCGTGATCGCGCGGTCGGTCCCTAAGAGTTAAATTAGTTTCGTGTGAGGTGTTGGTTCTTCTCACGAGGCCGCTCGGGGCCTGTTTTGAGTTTTGGCGTCTAACGCCATGTTTTTAAGCCTAAGTCTAGATATTCTCAAATTATCATCGTATTCTCAAATCGGGACACCCATGATCGTGCGGTCAGTCCCTACGAGTTACATTGGTCCCGTGCGAGGTGTTAGTGCCTCTCACGGGGCCGTACTAGGGCTATTTTGTGTTTTCACCCACTAACGCCATACTTTTAAGCCTTAGTCTAGATATTCTCAAATTATCACCGTATTCTCAATTAGAGAGTCCCGTGATCGTGCGGTCAGTCCGTACGAGTTACATTGGTCCCATGTGAGGTGTTGGTGCCTCTCACGGGGTCTTACGCAGGTTTTTTTGAGTTTTCATCCTCTAACACCATGTTCTTAAGCCTAAGTCTAGATATTCTCAAATTATCTTCGAATTCTCAAATATGGAGTCCATGATTGCGCGGTCAGTTCCTACGAGTTACATTGGTCCCGTGCATGGTGTTGGTACCTATCACGGGGCCGTACGGGGACTGTTTTGGGTTTTTATCCTTGAATGCCATATTTTTAAACCTAAGTCTAGATATTATCAAATTATCGTCGTATTCTCAAATTGGGAGTCCCATAATCACACGGTCGGTCCCTATGAGTTAAATTAATTCCATGCGAGGTGTTAGTTTCTCTCATAAGGCCGTTCAGGGCCTATTATGAGTTTTGGCGTCTAACGCCATATTTTTTAGGCTAAGTCTAGATATTCTCAAATTATTATCGTATTCTCAAACCTAGAGTCCCGTGATCGCGCAATTGGTCCCTACGAGTTACATTGGTTTCTTTGCGAGGGGTTGGTGCCTATCACGGGGCCGTACGGGGGCTGTTTCGAGTTTTGGCATCTAATGCCATGTTTTTAAGCCCAAGTCTAGATGTTCTCAAATTATCATCGTATTCTAAAACCGGGAGTTCCGTGATCGCGTGGTCTGTTCTTACCATACATTGGTCCCGTGCAAGGTGTTAGTGCCTTTCACGGGGCCGTACGGGGACTGTTTCGAGTTTTCACCCTCGAATGCCATATTTTTAATCCTCAGTCTAGATATTCTCAAATTAATGTCGTATTCTCAAACTGGGAGACCCGTGATTGCCCAGTCGGTCCATGGGACTTACATTGGTCCCTTGCGAGGTTTTGGTGCCTTTCACGAGGTCGTTCGAGACATGTTTCAAGTTTTGGCGTCTAACGCCATGTTTTTAGGCCTAAGTCTATATATTCTCAAATTATCATCGTATTGTCAAACGAGGAGTCTCATGATCGCCCGATCGGTCCCTACGAGTGACATTGGTTTTATGCGAGGTGTTAGTACCTCTCACGAGGCCGTTCGGGGCCTGTTTTGAGTTTTGACGTCTAACGCCATGTTTTTAAGCCTAAGTCTAGATATTCTAAAATTATTGATGTATTATCAAATTGGGAGTCCCATGATCGCGATGTCAGTTCCTATGAGTTACATTGGTCCCGTGCGAGTTGTTGGTGCCTCTCACGGGGCCGTACAGGGACTGTTTGGGGTTTTCACCCTCGAACACCATATTTCAGCCTAAGTCTAGATATTCTCAAATTATCATCGTATTCTCAAATCGGGAGACCCGTGATCGTGAGGTCAATCCCTACGAGTTACATTGGTCCCGTGCGAGGTGTTACTGCATCTCACGGGGCCGTACGGGGGCTATTTTGAGTTTTCACCCTTTAACGCCATACTTTTATGCCTAATCTAGATATTCTCAAATTATCATCGTATTCTCAATCCGGGAGTCCCGTGATTGTGAGGTCAGTCCGTACAAGTTACATTGGTCCCACATGAGGTGTTGGTGCCTCTCACAGGGCCGTACGAGGGCTATTTCAGGTTTTCACCCTCTAATGCCATGTTTTTAAGCCTAAGTCTATATATTCTCAAATTATCCTCATATTCTCAAACAGGGAGTCCCGTTATCGTGTGGTCAGTTCCTATGAGTTACATTGGTCCCGTGCAAGGTGTTAGTGCCTCTCACGGGGCCGTTCGGTGACTGTTTTGAGTTTTCACCTTCGAACGTAATGTTTTAAAGCCTGAGTCTAGATATTATCAAATTATCATCGTATTCCCAAATTGGGAGTCCCATCATCGCACGATCGCTCCCTACGAGTTAAATTGGTTTCGTGCAAGGTATTGGTGCCTCTCACGAGGCCGTTCGGGACCTATTTTGAGTTTTGGCATCTAACGCCATGTTTTTAATTCCGAGTCTAGATATTCTCAAATTATAATCATATTCTCAAACTGAGAGTTCCGTGATTGCGCGATCAGTCCCTACGAGCTACATTGGTCCCGTATGAAGTTTTCGTGCCTCTCACAGGGTCGTACGGGGCCTGGTTCGGGTTTTCACCATCTAATGTCATGTTTTTAAGCCTAAGTCTAGATATTCTCAAATTATCATCGTATTCTCAAACTGGTAGACTCGTGATTGCGCGGTCGGTCCCTACGACTTACATTGGTTCCGTGCGAGGTTTGGGTGCCTCTCACGAGGCCGTTTGGGCCTGTTTCAAGTTTTGGCATCTAACGCCAAGTTTTTTAGTCCAAGTCTAGATATTCTCAAATTATCGTCGTATTCTCAAACCAGGAGTCCCATGATTGCCCTACATTGGTCCTGTACGAGGTGTTGGTGCCTCTCACGAGGCCGTTCAGGGCATGTTTTGAGTTTTGGCATCTAACGCCATGTTTTTAAGCCTAAGTATAGATATTATAAAATTATTGTCATATTCTCAAACCAGGAGTCTCCTGATCATGATGTCAGTCCCTACGAGTTACATTAGTCCCGTACGAGCTATTGGTTCCTCTCACGGGGCCGTAAGGGGACTGTTTCGGGTTTTCACCCTCAAACGCCATAGTTTTAAGCTTAAGTCTAGATATTCTCAAATTATCATCATATTCGCATACCAGGAGACCCGTGATCGCGTGGTTAATCCCTACGAGTTACATTGGTCCCGTGCGAGGTGTTGGTGCCTCTCACAGGGCCGTACGTGAGCTGGATTCACCCTCTAACACCATATTTTTAATCCTAAGTCTAGATATTCTACAATTATCATTGTATTCTCAGAGTCCCCTGATCATGAGGTCAGTTCTTACGAGTTACATTGGTCCTGTGCGAGGTGTTAGTGCCTCTCACGGGGCCGTATGGAGACTGTTTTGGGTTTTCACCTTCGAACGCCATATTTTTAAGCCTAAGTTTTGATACACTACACCAAAATGGGTAAATTGGCACCCTTCCAGCGGCTAGCCTTGTCACTGTCATTGATCATGATAAAAAACACGCGTTTTTTGTCACGATCATTGATCGTGACACGTCCGTGACAATGACTTATCACGGTCAATGACCGTGACAAGTCCGTGACAAATGTACTTGTCACGAACTTGTCACGGTCATTGATCGTGACAATTCTTATAATATTGTCACGGTCAAGGACCATGACACGTCCATGACAAATGTCCCAGTAAAAAAAATCTTTCCCCTTCTTTTTTCCCGGCCGATTCTTCCCTCCTTTTTTCTCTCTCTCTCTACGCTGCTCTCCCTCTCTCTCTCTCTCTCTCTCTACTTTCAGGTTAGTTTCTCTCTCCCTCTCTATCTTCCATTTATATATATATGTGTGTGTATATATATGTACGTGTGTGTGTGTATGTGTGTGTGTGCATTAGTGTGGTGGGTGGGGGGTGGGGCAGGTGGGGGAAGGGGGTGGGGCAGGGTGGGGGGGAGGGGACAGGGATGGGGGTTGCTTGTGTGTGTGTGTGGTGTTTTTGCATGTGTGTGTGTGGTGGGGGAAGGGGGGGGGGCAGGGTGGGGGGGGGGGGGAGAGGGGGCAGGGATGGGGGGGGGGGGGAGGTGGGGGGTAGGGGTGGGGGTTGCGTGTGTGTGTGAATGTGCGTGGGTGTGTGTGTGTATGTGCGCGTGGGTGTATATGTGTGTGTAGTGTGCGTGTATGTGCGTGTTTGTGTGTAATGTCCCATGTAAATGAATTGGTTGGTTATTAATTTTTTAGTAAATTAATATATGATGGCCCTTCATTGTAAATTAGTAAATTAATATATGATTAATTATGAAAGTAGGATTGCCCCTCATTGTAAATTAGTAAATTAATAATTGTATATTTTAATTGTTAGTTTAATTGATGAAAATAATTAATTGAGTAGATGAATTAGAAGGAGTACGGGATACACATTTGTTGTTGACATTGTTGTTGGATTATAGTAGATCGATGTTGGGTTGGTTAGTTTTGAAAGTGGCATGACCACTGGATTATTGTCCATATGGGGGTGAGATTTTTCAACTTTTTTTGAAAATTACTTTGTATATCGAAAAATATATATATAGTATGATAATTAAATGAAACATACTTGAAATTACATATAGTGCGCATAGATACTAGCCTTATAGTTCTTATACATACGCATTTAATAGCCCTTAGACCCCTTCGAGAGTCATTACCCCTGTAATGAGATCCCTCGAATTGTCCCGTTTGGACAGTTTGGGACAACATAATTTCTATATAATATTCTTAGTAGCTTAAAGTTGTTACTTTTGGAGGAACTTTCTATTATAAATTGAATTTGAATTTGAAATTTAAGTTTTGTTTATACTAATCCATGAATATACGCTTCTTACCTTTAATAGGTGATTAGTACATAGTTATTTGGGGTGTCCTATTTGTGGAGAGGAGACTGAATCTCTTTGTCTATCCTTTATCTAAAAAAATGAAGCGAGAATTCCCTTCATATCCTAACACTAAGAAATGCCATAATCCTATGGAGTGATGCTCGGCAAATTCCTTCCAACCGTTGTGTAGCCAAACATCACCGGTTGAAGTTGTCAATTCCACTTTCCATACCCCACCACTTGGAACCTCTAGCAAAACATGGGAAAATATGGAAAGTGGAATTGACATCTTCAACTGGCAATGTTTGGCTACACAACGGTTAGAAGGAATTTTCAGAGCATAACTCCATTGGATTATGGCATTTATTAGTGTTCAGATATAAAGGGAATTATATTTGACAGATTGCCCGGGGTACATTAGTTGGAAGGAGGTGTCATATGAGCTCAAGTTAGCTGTTTGGGTGGCACTACAGGTAAATTAGTGTTCGATGGATATGAATCGTTGAAGACTCGTCTGCACAATTTTGGTAGAATTTTTTTGCAGTCGATGAATTTGAATTCTTTTAAGATTAGTCATGTACAATTTCGATACATTTTAATTTTTATTGTGAATGAATTATAATATTAAACTATGCTTTGTCATTTTTTTTCTTGTTTTAGCTTAATTCTATTATTATGAATATTTGCTTGTTGTTAGCCCACCCCTTATGATAATCCTGGCTCCCCCCTTGGTTATGCCACATGTTTATTTAAGCTTCTTCGAAGGATTTCTAACGTAAAATCTCTTTCATTATCATGTTCTTCCATGTTGGTAAGCTATAATATCTCTGATATTGTTGCTTGCATAAATGACTATATTTTTTAGATTTATTACTTTTCAATTCAATTATAAAATCTCTCTTGTGCAGTGTCTTGCAATGGCTGATTCTTATAGTGGAACTGGAAATTGGTGCTGGATTTTCTCAAAAGTTATCCTCTTCTAGAGGTTCTTATATTTGAGGTACGTCAAGGGTTCATAATATCACTTCCAGCTAAATAGTTTGTAGATTTGAGATAATTGATGGTGATGTTGTTTCTTCTTATATTAGGGTTTTTAACTTTGTTGTGAACAAATCGGGACATCGTGGTTGGAATGGTATGTACCTGATTGTTTGGGATCACACCTAAAGACAATCAAAATTACGGGATTAGGGTCGAACAATGGAGTTGAACAGTTGAGGTACTTTTTGAAGAATTCCAAAGTTTTGGAGAAGACTATAATAAAGATGAAGGGTGGTGTTGAACAATTAAAGTTTCCAAAGTGTTCAAAGAACATGATTAGTAAAATAAGTAAATTAATAAGAACATTGAAACGATAAAAATATAGCATGACGCGAAGCTGTCCCGTTTGCATATTGTTTCTATTTTGAATGTATGTTTGCATTATCTCTAGTTTATTTGGATATATGATTTTTGAACAGGTACAACGTTGCTATAACTGGTACAAATATACTGCTGGGCAGTGGCCATACTGCCCAGTAGATTTATTTTCAAGTCTTCCCAGAATTATCATGGTCAATGACCATGATAAGTCCGTGACAAAGGATAATTGCCACGGACCTGTCACGGTCATTGACCGTGAAATTTTTTTATAAACTGGCACGGGCTTGTCACGGTCCTAAACCATGACAAAACATGTCACGATCAGGGACCGTGACAATTCTAACGAGCTTGTCACGATTCATGACCGTGACAAAAAACATTGTCTCGCCCAGAATTGTCACGGTCATTGACCTAACAGGTTGAACTTGTCAAGGTCAATGCCCGTGACAATTCGGCAGATTTGGTGTAGTGATATTCTCAAATTATCATCGTATTCTCAAATCGGGAGACCCGTGATCGCGCGGTCAGTCCGTACCAGTTACATTGGTCTTGTGCGAGGTGTTAGTGCCTCTCACGAGGCCGTACTAACATTCTACCCCTATCCATGAACATCTGTGAAAGCTCCTTATCCATGAACATGATAAAATGCTAGCAAAACCTGAAAAAATGAAGAAAAATAAAGTGTTAAAGATGAATAAATCAAAGTTAAAAAAATATTAGGACTTACATTGCAAATTTATCTTCTAGACTACTTGTGTTTCTTTTCTTTCTTTGATGCCACGCGATCCTGAAATAAGAGAGAAAAAAGAAACTCTTGATCAATAAATCTATTTTCAATTTTTATATTATATGGCGACATAGAATTACAATTGAAATTATACACAGAACACATACTAATTGTATATCATGTTAACAGAAGTTACATGGACATAGTTTAATTTACATTGACAATACATTTGTCCCGGGATCACGAGGTCAGTTCCTACTAGTTACATTGGTCCCGTGCGAGGTGTTGGTGCCACTATCCGGGCCGTACGAGGGTTGTTTCGTGTTTTCACCCTCTAACGCCATATTTTTAAGCCTAAATCTAGATATTCTCAAATTATCATCGTATTCTCAAATCGGGATTCCCGTGATCGCATGGTCGGTCCCTAAGAGTTAAATTGGTTTCGTGTCAGGTGTTGGTGCCTCTCACGAGGCCGTTCTGGGCATGTTTCGAGTTTTGCTGTCTAACGCCATTTTTTTAAGCCTAAGTCTAGATATTCTCAAATTACCATCGTATTCTCAAATCGGGAGACCCGTGATCGCGTGGTCAGTCCCTACGAGTTACATTGGTCCCGTGCGTGGTGTTGGTGCCTCTCATTGGGCTGTACGGGGGCTAGTTTGGGTTTTTACCCTCTAACGTGATGTTTTTAAGCCTAAGTCTAGATATTCTCAAATTATCTCCGTATTATCAAACCGGGAGACTTGTGATCACGCGGTCAGTCCCTACGACTTACATTGGTCCCATGCGAGGTTTTGGTGCCTCTCACAAGACCGTTCGGGGCTTGTTTCAGGTCTTGGCATCCAACGCCATGTTTTTAAGTCGAAGTCTAGATATTCTCAAATTATCATTGTATTCTCAAATCGGGAGTCCCGTGATCGCTCGTTCGGTCCCTACGAGTTACATTGGTCCCGTACGAGGTGTTGGTGCCTCTCACAAGGCCGTTCGGGGCCTATTTTGAGTTTTGGCGTATAACGCCATGTTTTTAATCCTAAGTCTAGATATTATAAAAGTATCACCGTATTATCAAACCAGGAGTCCCCTGATCATGAGTTCATTTCCCGAGTTACATTGGTCCCGTGCGAGGTGTCGGTGCCTCTCACGGGGCCGTACGGGGACTGTTTCGGGTTTTCACCCTCGAATGCCATTTTTTTAAGGCCAAGTCTGGATATTCTAAAATTATCATCGTATTATCAAACTTAGAGACCCGTGATCGCGCGATCAGTCCCTACGAGTTACATCGGTCTCGTACGAGGTGTTGGTGCCTCTCGTGGGGGCGTATGGGGCTGGTTCGGGTTTTCACCCTCTAATGCCATGTTTTTATTCCTAAGTCTAGATATTCTCAAATTATGGTCGTATTCTCAAACCGAGAGACCCGTGATCGCACGGTCAGTCCAGAAAGAAGATCAAATAGGAAACTTTGTATCAAGCCAAGTTTAAAGAAAAGCAGATGAATGTGGAAGGTTAGTTTGAGTGGACGGTAACTAACAACTAATTTTAGGTACCATTATCAGGGTACACTCTAATTTTTGTCCTGCTCTCTCTTTCTCTATTTGAATATAGCTTTGTTTGGGGGTTTTAATTATATGTCTTTTTAGTTGACAGTATTTTTTTAAAATAAGGTTTTTGGGACTATTTGTGGTTTAATTTGGGGCTTTGTTTGTGGTTCTCAACAATACTGTAATTTTTCATTGTTTTGTTTTTCTTTTGAGTTTGTGTCACCTATATTATGTTTTAATATATATCTAACAATCGTAGCATAATGATCAGATTGAAAATATGGATAAGTAGCATCCTAATGTTTGTTACTGCAAATACCATTTTAATTTTTTTGTCACTGTAGATAGTTAGTGGAAATTTTTGGTTACTGAAGATTGAATGAGTAAATTTTTTGTTACTGCAGATTGTTTACTTATAATTTTGTACTATTATAATATCATAGTGTCTTCTACAGAGCAAACTAGCATCTTTACTATGATCAAGTACGTTGGTTGGGATTACCTGATGCTATCTGCAGACCAGGATCAATAACATCCTAATGTACCAAAAACCTGATGGTCTGATAATTTTGTACTATGCTATCTACATCATCAAGTACGCTGGTTGTACTATGCTATCTAAAGTAAAGATGATGGTTGGTTGTACTATGCTATTAGGTACATTACATCCTAATGTTATCAGACCAAGATTAGGTACGTTAGTTGGGAATAAAAAATTATTAGACCAGCATGAGGTACCTGATGCTATCTTCATTAGTATAATTAGCATCCTAATCTTTACTAGGATCAGGTATGTTGATATTAGAATAGTACACTATAATCTTCTTTGGTCTGATAAGTAATAAACAAGCATCATGTACGTTGGTTGGGCATTGTAAGTTTCTAATTTGATCCAAATTAGTAAGGATAGGAGAGAGCCCCCATGCATACAGAGAACCGTTTCTTCTGTTAAGGCTGCCACAGGCAGGCAGTTAAATCAATCTATCAAGACCTTCCGTAACCTAACATTAAATCTTCGTTTACATTCATCGTAAAAATTGTATATACAGTTTATGGAAGCACATTCATGATTTCCCCACAAGACGAAATAATTTTCTGGATATTTTATTTTATATGCAAGGAAAAGGCATATTATCTCGAGGTTTTGTTTCCATCTATCAACATAATCACTAAATAATAAATAATTGGCTTGAGGAGGTAATCCACCATAGTCGAAAATACGCAAAAGATCAAAATATTGACCATGAATGTTATCACAGATTTTAATGGGAGAATCAACCTACAAGAGATTAGACTGGTGATAGAAAATATATCTAGAATAAACACAGAGTTTCCTGATATTTGACTCAGATACGCTTCAACCTAACTTCCAGTATCCATTTTATTATACCATCGCCAACAACAGTACAGAAGGAAGTAAGATCGGATAAGTTACCCCCAGATTTCATCGAAAGGGACGAACCTATTAGAAGTGGAGTTTTCACTAATTTAGCCTTCGACATGTGATTACAAGAAAGAAGATCTTTCGGGTAACGATGTTGACAAATCAAGAAACCATGTTTCATTAGGACAACTTTTGCACCAAGAAAATAAGAGAGAAAACTAAGGTCCTTAAGAGAGAATTACTTTGTCAATAAGTGAACAAACTGATCCCCAAATGATGTATTATCCCCAATAACAATTAGATCATCAACATAAACAAGTAAATATAAGAGATGCCTACCAGATTGAAGCATAAAGAGTGAAGCATCATCATGAGAATTTTCAAAACCAGCGTGAAGAAGGAAATTTCATAATTCTTGATACCAGGCCTGGGGGGAGGTTGCTTTAGGCCATAAATAGCTTTTCTGAGTATGCACATATATGATGGAAAATATCAATCAATTAAACCTAATGGTTGATTCATATACACATTCTCACTTAGATTACCTTGCAAAAAAGCATTATTAACTGACGAAGTGACCAACCATGACTTACAGAAAGACTAAGAACAAGTCGAATGGTAGTAGGCTAATACAATAACTCTATTAATGTGATTTAAAATAGTATAATTCCCAATTGATTGTAATAAGAGTTTTTTTCACTTTTAGAGATTACATTTCAACGTAAGAAGTGAATACCCATAAAATGAAGAGTCCCAAACATAGGCCACGAAATTTTGAACTCAGATCAGTGAACATTTTGAAAAGTTTGGAAGGTTTGAAAAATTTCTCCTTTGGAGTTATGGTGATCCTTTGTAGTGATGGTGAGAACCAAAGGATAGTGAACCGAATGTAATCTAGAGAAATGAAAAGATTTAAGCGCTAGGAGATCAAAGGCAGCCTCTCCATTAGCTAAACATCTATCTAATATAGCCCAGATTTTGGTCCTGTGATTTTTACTCCTAGAAAAAGGGTTCCAATCAAATCCTATATCTAAAAGACCGAATTACTATTGGAAGTAAAAGGACAAATTCAAATTTTATCGATCCAGGGGCAGAAAAAGAGTGATTCGAGGACAACATATCATTCCAGAGAACTGTTCTATCAGCGGAGGATAAATGAATATGTTAATGCATTGGTTTGAATCAGAAAAAAATAGAAATGGAAATAAAATAAGTCTAGAAAATCCAGATATGGGTATTAGAAGGGTTGACACTATAATAAGTTGGAGAAGTTAATCCTTCTCAAATTGGGCATCCCATGCATACGCAGTAAGTTCATACGAGTTACATTGCTCCCATACAAGGTGTTCATGTCCTTTATGAGGATATTTGGGGGATTTTTTTTGTTTTGCCCCTATAACGACATGTTTTTAATCCTATGTCTAGTTATTTGAAAGTTTTAGTCCTATTCTCAAACTGCGCATCCTATGACTATGCAGGAAGTTACTACGAGTTGTATTGGTCCCTTGAGAGGTGTTCCTGCACCTTATGGGGTTGTTTGAGGAAAGTTTTGGGTTTATAACTCAGACTAAAGATTCATAATTTAAACTAAACATTCATAAATCAAACTAAAGCGCCAATATAACATCAATATCATAATAGGATACAATAGGATTGTGAACAAACATTTTCACTTCCGATGCTTTAATGGTAGGCTTTACAATATTTTTCTTAAGCTCGTAGTATGTCAAAGAAGACTATTTAAGAAAATATGATCTTCAGTTCATATAGCTTCATATGCATATTGGCTTATGTATGGAACAATTTTTTCAAATTTAAGGAGGTAATAAATTAAGATCAACTACAATGAGAGGATAAATGAAAATTTTAAGCCCAAATTGGTTATCATTTCCAATGCAGTATATGCTTAATAAAACTCTAACCTGATAATAATTTTGAAGTTGGGATCGTGATATGATTTGTGGCGGTGTTTTCCTTCGTGGTTGCAATTGTCGTTGTGATTGAACCTCTTACCGGAATTGCATCGACGATTGCAATGATGTTAAAGGATCAAGATTGGATCCATTAGGAACCTATGGGAATACAAAAAAAGTTAGATGTAATGCATGAAAATTAGCCGATTGTACTTGTATAAATCTATAATTAATAATCGTTGACTTGCTGGTGCTTGAAGACACATCTCATGGAGATTGAGTAAAACTACCCTTAGCACGCATATGAGCCTCCAAGGCTTCCATCCGAGATTCCATTACAGATATTTTTTCTTGCATTTAAGCTTCCATCTGCTCTTTCATTTCGGCTTTCTTCCTTTCATAGTTTCCTTCCATCTCACGCCGCACCCGCTCATTTTCAGCCTCCATCTCACGCCTCACCCACTCATTTTCAGCCTCCATCTCACGTCGCATCCTCTCTAACTCTTGTTGATGTCGCATCTCAATATCCCTCCTCTGAGCCTCAAATATCATATATGATCGTCCTAATACCATACTCGACGTCACACCAAGCCCAAATGTCCGCACATGGCCATGCCTTTCAGGTCCCATAAATCGCCCAAATATGTCATCTCGTGCAACAACCGTCTTTGAAATCTTTAGATGTTGCGATTCTAATTCATCCATCTCTTGTTGTAAAAATCAAATCAAGCTATTATAATGAATATCATTCCAACAAATTTAATTTTATATTTTGCACATTTGTACAAGTATTACAAGTATTACAAGTTGACAAACATATGCAACTTTTGTAGGCATGCAATGACTTAATTATTTTTTTTCTCTTAACCAATGCTTTTCTAAATCTATAATTGAGTCAAGTGCATTAACATTTGACTGGCACCCAAATACATTTTCAAATGAAAAATAAGGTTTTCTCAAAAGATAATAGACACGTAAACAAAAATCAAGTTGTTTAATTTGTCATTAAAATTCAAAATATACATACAATTAATTAAACAGCTTCTTCGTTAACTAACCCCTTATCCTTGGTTATATGTGTCTCCTTATATACCATCTTATGAGTTAGTTGGTGTCCAATTCTTTTAGCAATCTACAAGAACAAGATTTCAAGTGTCACGATATCATCTATTTTCATTTAATTTGTCCGCAATAAAAAAAGAACGTAATAATCATTAAAAGTATAAAACTTTTACCATGTTTTTAACTTGAACATGACTAGTCCTACCAGATGTGTGTGGCGTTGCCAAACGTGCACGGATGGCTTTGTTCTTTGCACTTTTTCCCTGATATATGGAAAAGACAGTTAATATATATCATGTGATGGTACCGGTGACACTATACGGCTCTCATGCCCAGAGTGATAAAACACCAAATTGAAGATAGAATTATGTTAACTATCTTTCTAAAATATACCTCTGCTTCAGCCGAGTTCCAATAATAGACGAGCGTTTTCCATTGATTTTCCACAACCCTTGGGGGATAATGTGCCAAGCGTTCCTCATTAGTCCTATATTTATTGTAGTCCTCACTTTTTGCTGTGGCCTTCCACTCCTTCCATTTTTTACCAACGGACTCTATAAGGAATTTTCTCATCTCATTTATGGCATTTGTATTGTCCTATATAAAACAACATGTTAGATAACTAAACCAAAAATTCGAAACCAAAAGAATCATTCCCTGTTATTTTAGATTGAACAAATGAAAATCACATGTTTATGCAAATTATGGTTACATAAAAGAAAGATCAATTTATGATTGTAGTTTTTATAAAACTACCTCCACAAGTATGTATAAAATTACCCCTATATTTATCTTCATGTTTAGTGATAAGTGAGGGTGTTATGAGAAATTGAAAATATGACAACCCATAGATTTATATAATAGTATATGATACCGTGATATGAGTCCAAATTCCATTTTTCGCTTCTTTTGAAACATGTATCCAATCAAGGAATGTCAATGGTGCTAACTGTCCATTGCGTGCTAAAACCCCCAAATTTGAAGCAAGTCTAGATGTTGTCTTCTCAATGGGTTGTCCATGCTCATTCACCTTGATGTTTAAAATTCCACCATCTGCAATGCACCCGCTATGCATTAATTGGGGACTCAAAATCTTCTTTGCTCCTCCTCTGCCTGATCGGAACTAGGATCTAAGTATCATATAAGTGAAGATAAAAATTAGGAATTTTGTTATATATAGACATGTAGATAAAAATTACTGATTCTGTACATTAATTTCAGTAATCTAATTTAGGTACGGGAATTCAGTAAGTCATTTTTCTATACATCCAACCAAAATCAACCACAAAATTAGTTATGTAATATTAGTTTGCCTTACTTATGGCATGCTCTTGTTGTTCACTGTTGCCTGGAAACAGAGGGCTAAATGGTGTAGTAGCAGCATTAGTAGGTGGCCAATTCGACGGAGGTTGAGGCATGACAAATGGTCTTTGATCTATGTGCTCTTGTAGCTCACTAGGTAATGGGACCGCTCCTCTAACGTGTTGGGTCTGAGATCTACTTTAGTCATCGTGTTGTTCAAAACGAAAACAAACATTAATGTTAGTTATACTACGGATGAATATATCTAATAGAAATAAAGTAGCAAAAACTTCGTACTTTCACACGATAGAGATATATTTAACACATTTTGTATAAAATGCAACAAATGGGAGAGTTTAGATTTAACACATTTTGTCAAATTATATGGCGAGCGCGTGCAGGAGAGATAGAGTCAAAATAAACAGTTGTCACAGGTATATTCTTATCAGTTCAATTATTGTCCATTGTGACTCATAACAATACGGACTTAAATACATAACCCATTATTATTACATTAAAGTTGTCCTTTTATTTTTATGTTAATATAGAACCCATTATTTGCAATTTCACAAAGCCCTATAAATTTTAGATGTTGAGAAATATGCGTGGCTAAATTGGACGTGATAAGTGGATATAAGTATGTGCTTTGATACCATAGTAATGTTAGAGCTAATTAATAATGAGTGGAGAATCCCTTTTTTTATGTAATGAGGTGCAAGACTTTAATTCAAATGCTAAGTTTTAAATTCTCGATATTTTAAAAATCAAGAATGCAAAAGTTGGAAGTTTGAACTTCGACTACACAAGATACCAATAGGAAAAAAAACTCATCCACTCGATATTAACTACCAACAGAAAAAAAAACTCAACCACCCCAATAAGACACTCTGTTCTTGATGAACCCATGAATAATGCTATACACAAATACCATTATAAGAATAAAATAAAATAAAATATAAAAATAAACAAAATCAACCACCTTATTTATACATGATAAAAATAACATTGGAACGAATTGTCCAAGTTCTTTCTGTTATAAACTACACCAACAGATCTCCACACTCAACCACCCCATCTCTCCACTTTGATCCGATCTTTTGATCTTCAAACAAATATTTATATGTGACATACGATCACGAAATCAATCACTCCTAAGAAAACATAATAATAACCTCACTTAAGTCCCCATAGTCTAAGAGCATTTATGGACAGGTAGTGCAAAATCATTCCTTGTAAAATGTTGACTGATTTGTTAAACATGGATGAGTAAAATGTTGACTAAAACTTTGTTTACTTAACGCGACAAGCTCTTTCTCATCAACTATATATATATATACGTGATCAATCCTATGCATTGTACACTAAATAGGAATATTTTTCTTCTCCATATACTTCTTCCCTTTTCGGAGTCATATTAGTAGCCATGACTTCATCTTCCCCTCCTTTGAAAATAACAATATCCACATTGTGCTTGTGGATATTCATTGGAATTGCCTCAGCTCAGTTAACTGCCAATTTTTACTCAACAAGTTGTCCTAATGACCTTTCAACTGTCACAACCACAGTCAATTCTGTAATCGCTGCAACATCTTGCTTGGGAGCCTCGTCTCCATTTGCATGATTTCTTTCTTAATGATGGTCACTATTTCTGGACAGGTAGTGCAAAATCATTCCATGTAACTTGTTAGTCATTCCACATTAGCCTTTCCCCATAAATAATTCTAGACTCATACGTGTATACGACTCAAAGAAGTGACTTTACTGATGTGAAACAATGCATTTGTTGGAATATAAGATCTGAGTAGGACTTTTTATCTCTCAGTCCACACTCCAACCAATGAATTGTTATTACATTAGAGGGATCAATTAATCTATATGTCAATTATGCAAATGCACAAAACAGTCAACCGCAAACACATTGGCAAATCAAAGAGCCCGACTGAAGCTAAAAAAGAATTAGAACAGACTGAAAAAAGAAAGAGCAGGACTGAAAAAAATTAGGAGCAGAATATCAATCGGGATTTATATATAAATGTTGTCGATATAAATAGTATTTAAATGATGCTTACTGATATTGTAAGCTAGAATCCTCCTGCCAACCTTTCTCTACTTTTTGTTAAGAACAAGGGCAAGATTGCGAAGATCCTCAAATAAGTAAAAAATTTCAATAATTTAAAGAGAAAGTCTAAAGTTTTACATCCTGTTGATTCGTCTATTTGATAATAGTCATGTGATATTGAACAATACTTATTATAGAGATTAAGCCTCTACTTAGCAAATGTAATTGCACCTAGAATATCCTTACGATTCACACTACTTTTTATATTTAAAACACTTCCAAATTCATCTCCCGGCATTTTAGTGACCGGAGAGATTTGATCACGTGGATGCATAATAAGGGAAATCATGATGGTTATATTGCCTCTAGAGACTTAGAGTGCCTTGAGGAGCTTCTTCATTTTTAATATTTCAATGTTCTTGTTGATTTCATGATCAAATGACACCGTAAGGTAACAAAGAGTGCCGAAACAGTAACGAAATTACCTGCAATTATACCATCATAAAATCAACCCACACTTTGAATATAAATTGGCAAAAGTCCTTAAGTAGAAAAATGAGGACAATGATATAAATAATATTGATTACAAGCAATTATATGGGTTTCCGTAGCTGTTGTTCAAGACAAGGCCAACTAGTTTTTTTCAATTTGATAGTCACAACCAGTCGAATTCCATGTTTCTTTTTCACTAAACTAGAAGGATCAGTCAAAGACTAGTATTTCATAACATTTGAACAAAGTAAGAAATAAAAATAATCCAATGAAGTGGAAGACCCCAATTTTAAAATTGAATGACACCTAGAACAGACTGATAAGCTCGATTCTTCATTAGCAGAAAAAGGATCACAACTGAGCTTAATCATTAATGAAACCTACCATTTTAACACTACAAGAAATTATATAAATGCCAACATTTTTTTGGGGGGCGTTTTAGTAAAATATCGACCTAGTAAAATTACCGACATTTATTGCAAAAGGTGACTAAAATGCTTGAAATGGAATTATTCCAATGGCTTCTAAAGTGTAACACTACTTAAATGGAGTTATGGGAATCACTTGCATAATTGGGCTCCTTCAAAATCCAAATGCTTCAAATGCACATACATGATTTTTGAGCAAGTAGAGAACATATAACAATAATGACTAGAAATAAAACCACAATAAATTACTAAAATCTAACATTAATAATAATAATGAGTAAAAGAAATCAACTAAACCAAGACGTCTTTATATGGAACCTATTAAGAAAGTTGAATTAATATGAATGAGTAGAAAAAACAATTGAAAATCAAGTTATCATTACAAGTTCAAATGCCTATCTAACAAAATTGTCTAATCATCTTCATCTGCCTCCTCTTGCATTTCCATATCTATTGTTATTCCAATAATGCCTTGCCTAGCCCAACTAACATCGTCATCACGTGTGAATGGTGTGTCATCCAAATGTTGGTCGCTCCATACCTCCGTTTGATCTATCATAGTGCCTTGGGTTGTATATTGCTGTCCAAATACATCGAAAAAGTCTCTAGGCTTTGTCTTAATTACAATATTCCAATCTTCCTTCATTGGGTCTTGTACGTAAAATACTTGTTTCACCGGAGATGCTAGTATTAAAGGCTCATCATTTATTTGTTGCCTTGGATACAACAACTGCTTGAAATTTATAAGCATGAATCCAAAATCATCTTGCGCAATGAGACCTCTGTTGTTTTCAACCCAGTCACACTTGAACAACACAAACTTATAGTCTTTAGAATAATACAATTGAATGATATCCGTCAAAACTCCATAGAAATTAACATATCCTGATATGGGATTCCTATCTATAGCACTTGCATAACTTTGAGTAAGTGCATTTAGCATGACTCCACTATTTTGCGTCATTCTTTTCCTCTCGCAATCCTTAGTGTGATACCTAACACCATTGATAATATACCCCGTGAATCTCTTTGCTTTTTTTAAGGGTCCCAAAGCTAACATCCGATTTTCTTGTGATAGTTCTATGTCCGTTGTCTCAAGTAACTTTCGACCTATTTAAAAAAACTATGTTAAACACCATGCTTTTGTAATAATATAATTAAAAGTGTAATTTAGTTTCAGTATTCATATTACTTACATGATCTTTAAACCACGAATGAAATGTTTCATTATGAATGTGATCCACGTCATGTGGTATAAGACGAGAATTACTCCTAATTGACGCACTATGAGTCCTGCATTAAAATGAACCATTACACTGTTTTTACATGATTAAAAATGGGAGAAATTAATTAATTAGGATACTTACTCTCGAAATGGGGCAATTTCATCTGTGTTGACAAGCACATAGTGATGTGCTTGTACATATGTAATCTCATAAAGCACAAATCCCATTGATTTATCTAACATAACACCACATTTTTATCAATTGTATTGCCTTCGTCGTTCCTTATTGGTCGGTTACATTTCGTCTCAGCATCCTGCATGTACCTTGAACAAAAATCAAACATTCTTTTACCCAACATCCTTGTGTAATTGAACCTTTCGGATTACTATGGGTCTTCACATAATTCTTCAATGTGAACACGTATCTGTCGTGGGAAAATTTTTAATTTTTAGAAGGAAATAAAAATTCTTCGAATGAGAAGACAAAAAGAAAAAAAAATTCCAACTAAAACCACACCTCTCAATAGGGTACATCGACCGGTATTATGGTGGTCCTCCGATATTCGCCTCTTCCACTAAATGAATAACCAAATGTTCCATGATATTAAAAAATGAAGGCGAAAAGATCCTCTCAAGATGGTAAAGCGTGAGCTCAATAAGAGATTGAGCATGATCTAAATCGGTTACGCTCATTAATTTTGAGTACATACTCCTAAAAAAGATACTCAACTCAATTATTGTCCCAAGCACATTTTTAGGCAAAACATTTCTTAGGGAAACATGAAGCATCTCTTGCATTAAGATATGGTCGTCATGACTCTTGAGTCTCGATATAATACGTTGTTTAAGGTTGAAACGACGCGATATGTTCGAAGCATAATAATTTTAAACTTTCACCTCCTTCAATATTTTACAAACTATGTCTTTTCCTATATTATTCAATGTGAAACATGCCGGTGGAAAATAATAGTTGTTGTTTGCCCATTTTTGAGGATGCAGTGGCTTTCGAATACCCATTTTTTGTAAATCAAGACGAGAATTTTGATTATCCTTTCCCTTTCCATCAACATCTAATAATGTCCAAAGCACATTGTCACATACATTCTTCTCAATATGCATTTTATCAAGATTGTGGCGTATTAAATTGTCCTTCCAATATTCTAACTCAAAAAATACACTTCGTTTCTTCCAATTATACGTGAGGTTTCCATCTTCATTATCATTCCTTTTCCTCTTATGTTTCGGCTCTGGATCCTTCCCAAACATATTATTGATGTCCCTTACCTCATCAAACACTCTAGCTCCAATTAGTCGAATGGGCTTTGTATCCAACTCAACTTTACCATCAAACGAGAATTTATCTGTTCAAAATTTATGCCCTTTCGACAACCATCAATGATGGCCCATATGTGGCATTGTATACGTCCTTTTTTTAACCTACAGGAGAGAGTATATTTGTGACAACAAGGACATGCCAATTTACCTTTAATGATCCATCTTGAAAAATTTGAATATGCGGGAAAATCACTTATTGTCCATAGCAATGATTCACGCCTTTTAAACATCTGATTACATGATGCATCGTAAGTATCCACCCTAACCCATAATTCCTTCAACTCATCAACTAAAAGGTGAAAATAAACATCAATGTCATTACCAGGCACCATCAATTAGTATCAGAAATATCATATATGGTTGCTTCATACACAACTATGGGTGCAAGTTATATATTATCACAATTATGGGCCACGTGCTGTGAACAATACTCAAACTCTTGAATGGGTTAAATCCATCACTAGATAATCCAAGTCTGATATTTTGTGGGTTCACAGCAAAATCTGGATAAATGTCATCGATTATTTTCCAAGCAAGAGAATCATCGAGATGTTGTACATTTCCGTCATTAATACGTTCCTCGGCATGCCATCTCATTTCTGATGCTATCTTCGATGACATATATAGCCTCTGGAGTCTTGGTATCAAAGGGAAGTATCTTACCACCTTCGCGGGAATTTTTTGATCTACTGTAAGATCGTCATCTGCCTGAGCCTTTAATTATTTATATCTTGGGGTGCGGCACTTTTGACATTCACTCTCATGTTCTATATCATTCCAATATAACATGCAATCATTAGGGCATGCATGTGTCTTCTTATACTCTAGCCCCAAGTTTACAATCCGCTTGCGGGCTTCACAAAAAGACTTTGGCAATGTTTCACCTTCGGTAAATGCATCTTTTAATAATTCAAGCAACATTGTAAGGGTCTTGTCGCTCTATCCACCAAGCCACTTTATATGCAATAGTCGTACAATGAATGAGAGTGTAGAACACTTCTTACAATATGGGTACAACTCCCGCTCAGATTCTTTTATCAGATTAAATAATCTCTTAGTTTCTTCATCAGGACCCCCACCCATATATTGATGCTCCTCATCACCATCCATAAAGTTAAGCGGGTTTGAAGGAGGAATTACAAAGGCATTGTGTATCATCTCTCGCATTTAATCACCAACAACTGATTCAGAAGAGGGAACTGAATATGAGGAAGATTCCCCGTGAAAACTCCAACAAGTATAACTCATTAGAAAACCATTTAGTAATATATGTTCCACTACCTCATCTTTCTTTCCAAATATCATATTGCGGCACTTCTTACATGGATCCAATATTCTTTCAGCATTTGGTCTATTATCAGAGGAAAATTTAAGGAATTCCTACGCTCCTTTATCATATAAAGGATGGCCTCTATGTTTTATGTTAATCCAACTCTGATCCATCTGTATATTGGACCTAATGAAAACAGAAACAAAAAAAAGATTTAAAATTATTGTGAGAAATCATTATCGATAACATAGATCTTGCGATTATAGGTAAACAATTATGACTCAAATAAGTATTGTAAAACATACTTACATATTCATCCTTTTAAAATTAAACAAAAACAAAGACAAATACAAACGAAAGGTGGTAGTTCTCCCACGTTAGTTAGCAAGGTATGTGTAAATTCAAAAAGAGAGGGGTAAGAAAAGGTAACCCCTTCTTATCGAGTCACGGGGTAGGTTGGCTAAGGAAAATGCCTTTAATTTGTGTGGTTCAAAGTATCGATTAAAAGATAGACAAATAGGTCGAGTTGACTAGGTATTGACTGTCACCGAACCGAGTTACAAAACACATGGAATTCACACACACAAAAAAAGCTTCATTAAACAAAAAGTCTCATTCACCATCCCTCATCACTTGTAGCCGTTGCTTAGATATGAGATTTTTTATTAATATTTATGTTTGGTATTTTCTAACAACATAATTCGTTCTAATAAGTTTAATTGCTCAACATTTTTTCTTTGGTCTTTAATAATGACAAATTTTGTCCCATATTTAACTTATGACAGATAAATACAATATTTTAACGATTAATACACACACATCTAAAATGCATCTAATGCTAAAAATATGGTCCAGACTATGAAAATTTTATTTTAGGTCTTAATATAAGCAACACTAATTGTGTGCGAATATATATATATATATATATATATATATAGTAAAAGATCTATACATATACAAACACTTATACATACCCAAATAAGCAAACGGAGAGGAACGAAAAGGAACAGAGAGGCTCGTTAACTTTATAATTAAATATTTAACATTATTTTCAAATGCGATTTGTGCAATCAAATATGTTTCATTTGTGAATAATTTCATAGTCTGAACAAAAAAGTAATTCAGATTGTAATAAAATATACTTGAGAGTAAATTGGAATATCCAATCACGAAACTACTAGAAATGAAACTTGGATTTGATGAAACTATAAGATATGAAATTGGGGAATTTACAAGATACGAAATTATGCATAAACATTAACAACTTCAAGAACTGTGTAATCTAATTGGGGATTTACAAGAACTCGGGATTTACAAGAACTGCAAGACAAAAAAGTAGGAAAATACAAGATACGAAATTGTGCAAAAAATACCTGCGATGGTAAGAACCGAGCTACAAGATACGAAAGTACGAAACTGTGGGTTCTTGCGTGGAAATTTTGGGGATTTAACCGATTCTTTCATAGGGATGTGATAGCAAGATACGAGCTGCGATACCTGTGATGTGGATTCTTAAAAAACTGTAGATTCTTAAAAAACTGTGGATTCTTACAAGATACGAGCTGCAATAGCAAGATATGAAAGTATGAAATACCTGCGATGGATTAACCGATTTT
Organism: Sambucus nigra; assembly: GCA_949130495.1. Lineage (NCBI taxonomy): Eukaryota > Viridiplantae > Streptophyta > Magnoliopsida > Dipsacales > Adoxaceae > Sambucus > Sambucus nigra. The sequence goes on along the minus strand of OX422213.1, from coordinate 161,960,610 downwards.
ATCGTAGGAAAAAATACCTGCGATGGATGAAAACAAATTGCGTTTCGTTTTGGAGGGAAAGTAGTTTTTATGTTGGAGGGAGGATTAAAAATGAGAATCCTACTTTTGTTGGTTGCGTGTTGGCATGGGGAATAATGCCCGACGTTTATTTTAAAAAAACGTCGGTAATGTTGTGGCAGTGATATATAAACATCGGTAATTTATGGCGTTTTATTATTAAACGTCAATAATTACTGGCGTTTATATTAAATAACAATAATTTTAGTCACCTTTTTCAATAAACGTCGGTAATTTTACTAGGCCAATGTTTTACTAAAACACCCCCCAAAAAAACGTTAGCATATATATTATTTCTTGTAGTGTGGGCAGGACCACATACCGACGCTTTCACTATCTAATAGTGTAAATCACCCAAGGATATAACAATTACTTTCCTTACAGACAACCTATTCCACACATTCGAAGGAACTCGTTAATTATCTTAGGTTAGCAACCCATCAAAGAAATTTACCATTTGACTCTACCATTACGGGAATCGTCGGCTGTAAACAAAATTTCTGGCTAATCTTCTTACTCCAACGGTTTTCTATCTATGAGCGGTGCACGTGGAGACTATTTACAATATCCGCTCAACACCGACTTTCACTTATAATTTCTCCCATTTTATGGTACTTAATAATCATCTTCTTCCGTCGGCATATACCCAAAAGTTTCGAACCATGCACTTTTTACCACGATGTGCACTTCTGGAATCTTTATACCTTATTGACATCGTCATTCTATTTACGCGTAAGTCACTCTCAACATTCGACTGGGTAGAACTCTGCTCCAAATTGTCCATAATAGTTAAATATTTGTGTTCTCAAGGGATACCCCCTTTTTAAATGGCTTCCCACTGCCTTTCATCCAAGTTCGGACGTCCTACTCTGATTGCACATGAATATATAGATTTTTGTCCTCCTCTCACGAAGCTTCATCCACTCTACCACTACCATTTTGTAATCTTGGTCTCACAAGCATAAATTTCACCCATCACTATGTCACTTCTTTCGGTGATTCTGACACTAGCAAACCAAGGAGTCCATACACCCTATAAGCCGTGTGAACGGGTTTAAACATCATATACGCTTCATACATATTTCTAGTTTGTTATTGCCCCTGTATTCGCAATGTGGCTATACCACCTGGGCATTCTAAATCACCCGTGAATTTGAAATTCTAAATCCTCCTTAACATCATTCCATCCTTTAACCCGCCTTAATAAAACAAAATTTTCAGTACTTCCTCACCACGCAACTAGCTCTATTGGCCTTATATACCTTTTAAGTTACAATTATAACTACATACCTTTACAACGACCGAGGTACCGAAGTCATGGACGAATGGCCAAACATCTCCCTAATACCAACCTTATGCTAAGTTTCATGCGTGGGATGTCTCGTAAAGCAAAATCCAAAAAGAAACCCCCCCGATACACTACTACCTAGCATTATCGGTCATCAGAATCCATTAGGCTCTCAGTCCATAACATGTACCCCTATATTCTCGTCTCTTGACACAAAAGTTACATCTCCTTCCGCAATTACACTTAAACAAGGAACTTTCTACGAAAGACATTGTCACTTAACATTGGTGGTAATCACATTCCATAAACATCGTGAACATATAATCGGGACTCTTCAAATCCTGTTCCAGACATACAACTATGAGTATTAACTTCCACGTCTCTAAAGGGAGATATAACAATGCGCTCTTCCTATTACCAAGTCCTAAGCGTTAAACATAATAATAAGCTAAATATTTCTGCCGAATAGTAAACCCAATATACTCCAAATTATATCAATAAAGTCCCTACACATACCGAGATCGAATATCTCGAGACCATTATAATCTTTCGAAGTCTCTATATATATATATATATATATATATATATATATATATATATATGTACATCTATATAAATATATATATGTATATATATATATAGAAACGTGAACTCAGCCCTCCCACAGGTAAGGTCTTGTCAGAACAAAGCATCCTACGCTAAGATAGTAACCCCGATAGACTTGCAATATGCGAACACTATCGATCTAATCACAAATATAAATCCATAATTTGGATAATATCATACTCGCATAATACATCACTAAAAATGAGTAATCTCCATAAAGTATATACCACTATCGACCCACCCATTCATCCTCCGCGAATACACTAAAAGTAACCCCGTTATACCCAAAAATATTCACATAATAATAACGTCGTCGATATACGCACTAAACTCATCTCACATGGGAACCTAGCAAATAAAAAAAATAAAAAAATGTAGTAACTTGCTCGTGTCACATAAAATACGTCTCATCCCCTGAAGGTAAAACTCATGCTTCTACCTTGCCAATCGACCTGGACGCTCAAATGATTACTGGACATAACACGCCTGTCCGAACCAAAATGAAAATTTACATTAACCACTGCCCTTTCTAGGCACCATACGCTTGTCCCTTTACTCACTTCGAGAAAATTTAACACATGGGGATTTACTCTCCCCAAAATACCTCTACATATAATCCACTTAGATCCGGTTATACTAACCAGGTTAGGGTTGTCCTTCTCTCATACTTTGGTAGTCTCGACTCTGTTGGCTACCTCCGTTGTTCCCTTAGCTTTGATGGCCCTATGGAACATGCTACTAGCTTCAACAACCCTTACTGAATTCATCATCGCTCGATAAAAATTCAGCTATCCGAATCATCTAAATGGGTCCCCTGATGGGTCTCCCCCTTATGGTGCTTCACAAACACCATTTCCCTCAGTCTTACTCTCTGACTAAATTATCCGATTCTTATAGATCCCCGCACAAGGAAGTGTTGACATCCATATTGACAAAACGTGACATTGTTACCATCTTCATTGGACGTCCAAGCAGAATTCCCCAGAATTGCTTGCAATTCTTCTTGTAAGTTAATTTTCCCCTTTAAAGTCCTTTTCTCCATTGCATTTACTTCATCCGGTGCAAGGCTCGCTAATTGATTAATTATTTTTCACAAAGTGTCCTCTGTCCGACCCTTTTGTGTGAGTTCAGAACGTTCACAACTTATCCTGAACATCTGATGAAGTAACTTGTGGTCAAACCATACCCATGCGCCTTCTCTTGATAGAACATTCCACTTTTAAGTGTGGTGGTTGCCTCTCACCATTGTAACTCTGCTCTTCCGAGCCAAGAAAATTTTTACCCTAAATTTTCAATCCTAGTTAGCCACACTCTGATATATGCCCAGGCCTTTGGATATTTTACCTTTGTTGGCTAACACACCCCATTTTGACATTCTAGAATTTCCACGGCTGGTTCTCTTAATTTTTTCGTCTCACTCTCTCCCAACCCAACCTTGCTGGGTGAGTCTAATTTGACCCCACTTTCTATTATAGTGGTACCTAGAAGTCATATGTTGTTCCCTAGCCATCTTTACCGTCCTGGCCTTTCGCGCCATAATAGGGGTGACCTCAACTATGGTCATCATTCTTGAATATACCCTATAATCTCAACTGAGCTTTGCCTCCTACTGTCCGCCCAACTGCCCTCGCCTGATATACCGGCACATGAACACACCTGAATGCAATTAAGATTCACTATCATATACCCTATAGCAAGAGAATGAAATCTCACAAAATAAATCAACAATCCTAAACATAGGGCGCTATATCAAAGAAAGGTACGCTGGAAGCATAATAAGCTACATAGATCCTAAAGGACACTAGAACCTGATGCTCTGGACCTGTGACACCCCGACTAATTAAATACCAGGTAGCTACTCCTTTATTAAATTAATATAGAATCTCAAGTTGGTTCAGTCTTAGCATCAATTTCGAAAATATTTAGTTAATTACTAACCACCTAATATTTAGAATAGTGAGATGCCAAATTTTATTAATTTTGTTAACAATTAACCAAGTAATTAAATCATCAAGCATTAATCGCATAAACAATCTCATATGAATAACCAACGAAATGAAATAAAATGAGTCTGGAGTAAACACTCCAATAATAATAATAATTCCAGAGTATATAAAATCCCAATACAAGAGTCTAAATAAATAAACCAATATCTGAAATAATGAAAGTCTGCATCTACAACCTCTAAATAAGAATGGGCGACATGCCCTAACTGATACAAACAACTCTGAAGGAACCAAGGATAAATGTGGAGGCGTCTAATACTGAGATCCTGTAGTTTCCACAGTAGCTACAACACGTCATCAGAATGGACTCCTATGCTTGGCATCCCTGTGCCTGGGCACCTAAAAGTTTTTACAAAAAAATATAGATTTGAAAGCAAATGGGTCAGAGCCTGAGGTGAAAATATTTTAAAAACAACAAGTGTTTAAATAAAAATTTTAAACAACACATATATTAAACATGTTAGCCACGCGCCCTCACCTGAAATCCTCACCCCTCAACTATTTTGCACGCCTAACACATCCTCTAAATTCCATCCTAGTTATGCCACTATCTAACTAGTCCGTACTAACGCCTGCTTTCACATTCTATAATAGGGTATCTACTCGTATTACCCAAACAAGTCATATTTATATCCATTTTCAAATTTATTAAATTACTTATCTCAAGTGTTACTTAAATTCTCACATTCTCAGCCATTCAAATATCTTAGTCATTCACATCTACTAAGAAACAATGAACCAGTCATAAGTACATATATAAATCACTCTCAGTACATATATACATATATAGCACCCCTAGGGTAAGGTGCGGTGCATGCATACTCTGCTATCAAATCCATGTACATCATGTACGTAAGGATCACGCGTTTCAAATCACTCAGGAATCGTATCAATACAAATCACACATATTGGAGGCGAACATAGTTCACATACCCATGGGTCACGCACATACCTACGCTCCCATGGTCAGATGACTTATCAACTCACAAATAAGTCATTCACATTCCTATGTCCTTAAGGTACCAATCTAAATCCCCCCGAAGGCACATAAAGATTAGATGGTCCTTTTCTGAAAATTAACCTCTCGTGATAGCAAGTATGGTAGGTATGTCATACGCACAATAATCCAGATACTAAGTAATCACACATCTTAGATAATCATCATATTTATATAGGTATTACCCATCCCTATATCTTAAGTCTCATACGTATTATAGTGTCATCCCGAATATTCCACGTAATATGTTTAGCGCTACAACTCTCGTCGTATAAGTCCGAATACTAAAACCTATGTCATAAGGTTACTAAGTAACCCACTACTATCTAAGGTTATCTCAGTAATTCAAAGTCCCGCTTCTACTGTTTCTAACCTTAAGTTATCATTCACCTAAATTTCAATACCAATTTATAAATTTTCTAACGGTATCTCACTCGGCAAACACCCGTAAGTATCCCATTCAATCCCAATTGTTATAACATTTTTCGAGCATAAAATACAATCCTACTGAACTTACCCATGTCCCATAACATTATATTAAATCCCCTAAGAGTTCTTACAAGATTGGTATTTGTCAAAACATAAAGGGAAGCAATCTACAAAAATTAGGTCAATCGAGGAAAATGGTCGATCGATTGATCATTCGATCGATCGACATTGTTGAGTCGATCGATCTATCGATCGATCGATCAGGTATTTGCCCATAATTCCTTTAACAGTTACGGGATCTTCAAATTTTACACCCAAAATCCTCCATTACAACGTCCCAATCTCCCAAGTAAGTTTACTAGTCATTAAAACAACATATCTACACATGTTTTAACGTTCAAGAATCATCAAACTATCATAGAACATCGTTTTTCTTGGATCAAAAGTCATCAATTTCACTACAACCCTAATACTTCACTATTTCTTCCATAATCATCATAATCCTCATTAAATTTCGTTATGCTTAACCCTTAATTTATAATATCGTTCATCAAATATTTCCAGAAGAACCACTACATGCAAACCTACCCAAAAATCAATTATTAAGTCTCAAAATTCATATTTTTACTATTATTGATAAACTGACATCAAACCTAAACTATCATGTAATGTATATGCCATAAATTATTTTAAGATAAATCACTTGCCTATGATTTGAAGTTCCTGATCCTTTGATGACGATCATGATTGGTCCTCCCTCTCTTTTCGATCATAAATCGGGAGATGATGGTGGTGTATGGTGGTTATTTGGCATTGGAACTCTCTTAAAACCCTTCCTTTCTTCTCACGTTGTTCTCTCTTGTGTGTAACAGTTAATGGACCTAATAACCCAAAGGGTTTGATGATATACCAAACCTAATTTTTGTAGGTTACTATTCACCAAAAATAGAAATGACTAATATACCCCCTCGGGTTGCCGGTTAGGCTTAAAAATGCCCCGTGACCCAAACTAAACCCCCGGCTAGTGTTTACTTACAATATTGACCCTTCCGGACACGTTGGCGCACTCAAAAAGATCATACAAATGAGATAAAAATAAATTACTTTTAAATCCATTAAATTGGGTCCTAACACGACTGACACGCGTGTCCCAACTTACTTACCGAAACTTCCGTATTTTCAACTCACGAGAATTTTAATAAATTCAATAATCACATATTACCATAATCACTCATTAATATTCAACATTATCATCATAATCAAATAATAACTCTCGTCTCGCTAGTCATTTATATCCAAATTAATTTCCAATTAATTATCCCAAATTAATTTAATTAATCCCATAATTAAAAGCAATTTCATTTAATTGATCTCATAATTAAAAGCCATAAAAATACGGGGTATTATAGGGAGCAGCTATAAGAGTTAGAGAAATCAACCTTGGGGTAGAAGGGGATGAAAGTAGGCCCATTCTAATAACCAAGAGCCTGAACCCAAAATTGAAGTAAGAGATCATTGGCTTGCTCAAAGAGTTCACCGACGTGTTTGCCTGGAAATACACGGAGAAGCTAGGAATAAATCCAGTGGTGAGCTGTTACAGATTGAATGTTCTTCCCAATTCTCTTCCAGGTAGGCAAGCAAAATGCATATATAAGGCTGACCTCGACCTGAAGATAACAGTAGAGGTAGAGAAGTTATTGTAAGTAGGGTTCATCAAGCCTATTCAACATCATGTGTGGCTCTCCAGCATAGTTTCGGTGGCAAAGAAGGACAAGAGACAAATTTGAATTTGTGTGGATTATCATGACTTGAATCGGACATGCCCCAAGGATGAGTTCACTCTATCGAGCATGGAAATCTTAGCCGATGCTATTGCAGGCCATGATATGTATAGTTTCATGGATGAGTACTTCGACTATAATCAGATTAACATGGACCCAATGGACATGGAAAAGAGTGACTTCCACACGCCATTAGGAAACTTCCACTATAAAATGATGCCATTCAAATTGAAGAATGCAGAATCCACATACCAAAGGACCATGATGTCAATTTTTCATGATCTATTTCATGATATACTAGAATTATATGTGGAGTGTTTGAGAGGTGTCGCAGTTACAAGATGAATATAGACCCCTCGAAGTGTGCCTTTGGGGTCAATACGGGAAAGTTTTTGGGGTTTGATATGAATAGGGCAGGGGGTTCAAGTAGATGCAAAAAAAATAAAGCCACCATGATGATGCCACCTCAGAAGAGTTAAAGGTATCTCAAGATCTTCTTGGGGAAGTTGTCCTACCTGAGAAGGTTCATACTTGCACTATCGGAGGTGACCCACCCATTCACACCCTTTTAAAAGACAAAGACAAAAGGACTTGGGGATATTAGTAGAAGAAGGCCTTTGAAAGGATCAAAGAGATTTTAGCCTCCCCATCCACGATGACTCCACCAGAAGCTGGGGTGCCACTGCTGCTCTACCTTACTTCAACAAAAAGGATCATAAGAGCACTGTTAGCTCAAGAGAAGGAAAGAGTAGAAAAGCCAATATACTACTTGTCAAGAGTAATCTCAGATACAAAATCTAGATATTATAACACCCATTATTTTCGAGGGTTTAGAATTTCATAAATTTGGTGATAAAGGATTTAATTAATTAGGAGGATTTAATTAAATTGGTGAATTAAGACTTATTTAATTCGGGTTATTTTTAAAATTCACATGTGTCGTAATTTGAGGTCGATGTTGGAGATCTTACTTAAGTAACATGGATGGCGATTATGAGTGCACGGTTGATTCTGAACAGGTCAAGATAGTCGAAAAAAAGTACATGGGGGTAGTAATTGGTATTTCGGGATTTAAATAAAAAAACCTAAGTTAGAGAGTTGGTGGTAGTCAGAACTCAAATAAGAAAATCCTAGTTTCAAAGATAAAAAGACGGAGAAAGTGGGAGAGCTTTTGGGAGCCAAACCATGAAGAGATTGATGTGTTCTTCATCAAATATTGTCTACAACAAATGAAATCAGACCCTATAAATTTATTCAGGAAGCATTTAAACTTGATGTCATTTAATTTGTAGAATTTCGATTCATATTATGGTGGGTTTAAATCATATTCATTTTTGGGTGGGTTATCACATAGAAAACGAGTGTCAATTAATCTGGGAGTTTATGTAGATTAAGAGAGAAATTATTATGTTGTTACGAATCACAAGAGGCTATATCTGATTTTTATTTGTAGGCTCTTAAACGCTATTGTGTAATTAAGAGTTTAAAATCCAATTTGAGGAAAAGGTGTAAGATAAATCATTCAGAGTATTTTCTTTTTATGGTTAAGGATTGTAAATGGTTGAAGGAGGTTGAGGGAGATGATGAATCGAAACTGTTTGGGTAATGTATAAATTAAAAAGGGTCAGTTCTAGGTTGCATTATCAAAGTTGGAGGTTTAGTAATGGCAAAATCAGTATTAACTAATAAAATGAAGTCGAGGAAAAGCAAGGCCGTTCAAATGACTAGGTGTGTCATTCAAACGACAATGAATATCGTTTGAATGACCACTGGCCTCGTTTGAACGTCGGTGGGAGTTCTACGTTGGGTCATCTCCTACCTATGTTGGTGTTGAATTTTTAAAAGAAGTTGCTAGGAGAACCGACCCAATCATTCTTTTTTTCCAGCTCGAAAATGTTGGACATATCACTTTTCTTAGTTAAGGCTTTAGTGACTTTGGAGGATTTTAAGGAGTTTTTTTTATTAGAAATAATTCTAGGGAAATTAATGCTTAGTGTGTTGGGAGATGGGGTTAAGAAATTTCCTAAGGTGAATAAAAGTGTGAAATTATATAAGGGTTGTTGTGAAATAACTCCATAAGAATTTAAATTACGTACCAATTAAGGAAGTTCAGGTATTTTGGGTGAGTGACACTACGTAAAAAAATTAATGGAGGTGAAATTAATTTAGTTAAGATTCAGGGATTGTGACTCGAATATTTTAAGTTTAGTACATTTGGAATTAAGCAAGGAGTAGCCGACGTAATATATTATTGTAGAAACATAATAAATTATCAAATATTGAATTTAGCGAGAAGTGCCAAACTAACTAGGGGGATTTTATGAAACAAATACTAAGAGATAAAGTTACAAACCAAATGAGTGAGTCGAGGTATTATAGTTGGGTGACATAACTTAAATGATAAATTAATTAATGTATGATTAATTAAGTTACAATTCGGGATATAAACTTGGGTTTCCTTGGGCAAATACTACGAGTGTTAGGCATGGGTTAGCCGAACCTTTGTTAAATATATGTATACGATAGTGTGATAGTATATATATATATATGTTTGAGTGATTTATAGATATCAGTGTGAATAATATTTATTCGAATACATACCCTTCTAGTTCTATCACTAGATGTTGCGTAATGTGGGTGAATTCCCTAGCTAGTGAATGCAGGGAGAGTATAATGCCCCGGTCATAGGCGTCCATTATTTATATGTTGTAATTTATTTTTTGATGTGATACACTTTGGAACTATGGCCGCCTCCTCTATGTTTATTTTGTTTCACTAATTCGGGGAGCTAACTGTATTGGGGCGTTCGGGTGGATGAGTATACCTGGGTTGATAAAAATTCAAAAAAAATCTGGTGAGTCCTTACTCGGGAGGATGGATATATATACATGACATGTTTGTGAATGTTGTAGTAAAGTAGTACGTATTTAATATGATTAGATAACTATATATGGGATTAATACATAGATGTGAATATATTTCTTATATAACTAGTGCGAAAGCTATATGATTTAAAAAAGGGTTTCGTATATAACTCGTGATAACATTTTATGATTTAAAATAGTTGGACCGATTAATAAGTTAATGAGAATGTAACTTAATAATAAAAGTAAGAGTACCCGAGTTAGAGTAGAGTGGTAGAAATATGTGTGATGCGACTAGTTTTGTGGGGTAGCTTAACTAGGAAAGTTATAAGGCAATCATTCGGTGTGCGCATAAGAAGAGGGTGAGTTATACCTCAAGTGAGTGCGAAACTAGGTTAAATATTAAACGTGTTCATTCATATTTAATTATTGCGATTTCCATTCTTACTAAATATTTTCAAGATATTTTACTTGCGCTCTGACCCGTGTCAAAATATTTTATAAAATATTTTAGGTGTCCAGCCACAGGGACTCCCAGTTTGAGGATTCTATCGAGGGATGCACATCTACAGCTCATGTGGATGTTACATGACTTTGCTATAGACGCTTCGTTCATTTATTCCTCGTGTAGGATCTTTACTTCGGTATTCATTTGGGCATGTCACCCTCAGATGTAGGATTCAGTTATTTATTTGACATCATGTATCCAAGTTATGGTTTCACTTTATTAATGGATTTTATTATTGAACGATAGTTGATTCGGTCATCTTATTCATACTATTCAATTGTGTTGGATTGAGTTATAAGTTTGTGTGATGGTTTAAATTATTATGTTTCTATATGTTGATTATTAATGAAGGATAAAATTTGGCACCGGTTTAATTAAACTACTATGTGGGTAGTAACTTTAAGAATTTTTTGACAGTGATGCTGAGAATGAGCCATATGAGGCTAACATTTTAATTTGGTCATGGGCTGGCCACTTGGTATTTTAGTAGGAGAAGTGTCACAGATGGTATCAGAGCATCAGGTTCTAGAGTCCTTAGGAAATTTGCATCTTATTACGTTTCAGCGTAGCGTTCTTTGATGTAGAGCCTTATTATAGGATTGTTGCATTTCTTTATTATGTGACTTACGTTCTCCTATCATTAAGTAGAGTTGATGCGATTTATATATGAGTTCGGTTGGGCTTCGTACACCGAATAATTTTGGACAAACAACGAGGGCCATTAGTTAGAATGTAGGGGGAGAGGCTTAGTAGAAGCCATGAAATATTTGGAGAAAAGTTATCCCGATAAGAGTCACCATAGTTATTGATATCAGCGCTTCCATACGAAGGAAACCAAGAGAGTTGGAGAACCTAACCGAAGGGCAAGATTGGATTTCATAGTGCTAGGGGTCACCATAGGAGGGTATACCTAGTATAGAATCCATTTTATGAATTGAGATCAATAAAAATTCTTACCAAGTGACAGTGGATTAAATCAGGGCTGTCAAGGCTAGCAACGAGTCCTATAGGGCCAGCGGAGCCAAAGGGGCAACATGGATAATATTCAGGGTCAAGTCTACTAGGTCCACAAGAAGGAGAACCTCGACATGGCTAGTGGGGCCAGGGAAAGGGGAATGACACAGAGGTGTTGATCGAGGTGGAAACCAAGCGTCCGTATAAATACGTTAGTCCTTGTTATCGTCTTCCAACTGCAATACAAAAACCTAAACTTTAACTACTCTTTTGGAGTATAGCAGCGAGTCTGGGTATCGAATCCACAGGGAAAAAGGACGATCTCTTTTTGATGACAGAAGGTAGGTTAATTAATCCTAAAGTTGACTTAAAAAAGGTAAGAAAAGATGATTATGTGATTATGGGATTAAATCTACTAACTAAATGCAAACTAGATTAAACTACTAAATTAACTACGAGAGAAAACTAAACTAACTAAGAATGAATTAATATGACTGAGGAAAAATTGGTTAGGAATTCAATCCCCCAAACCCTAGTGTGTTTCCCACTACAAAACTAGTCGTAAATTAATTAATTGATCAAACCCTGTCTTTAGTACTCCCAAGCATTACATATATGAGGTTCAAGCCCGCATCATACATAATCAAGAGATGAGTAAATCAGTGTCGTATTAGCTACACGCGCATTGCACTCTTAAGCATCCCGGTTACCTAGGGTAAACGAGATCAAAAGTCCTACCACGGTTGTGATCACGATACTATATGATCTAATCAATTATTAAATTTAGAGAACTAATTTTATACACATGCAAACCACAACGGGTTGGGTTCATGCATCCCAACCCTTAAAAATCTAGCCTAGCATGATGAAATTAGTGAAAACTACGTTATCTATGTTGCATCAACTCATAATTGCGTGGAAAGAGAGATTAAACATGAGAAATAATAATAAAGGTATTGGAAATAAAGGTTACCAAGATTGAAGAACAAGACCATACAAGAAGAAATCAAAGGTTGAAGAAAAACTAGAAAAGTTCTTGAATTAAAGGTGCAAAATATGTAAATTCTTTTCCTAGATGTTCCTACTTATTATGGAGCTTTTAAATGAATGAAATCTGAAAAAAAGAGTCCGAATGACTAAATATATAGGCTAAAGATCGTTTAGAAGAGTCCCCAAAACATAAAACTCTTTTGGCTAAAAGATAAGGACAAAATTAAAATCCCGTATCTGGCAATTTGCCACACTTATAAAGCATGACTAATTTTTAACGGATCTGGAGGGTGACAAAAGAGACGGTCCGGATCCTTTATTTTTAATAGGTCTGGATCGCCCTTGTTTTTCATTTAGCGATTTTTTCTTGACTTCTCTCATCTTCAAATGATCATAACTTCTTCACCGTAGCTCCGATTGAGGTGCCATTTTTTCTAGAGTTCTTATAATTAAAATCTATTGAAATTTACAGTTGGAGCCACCTCCGGACTAAGGCTAAAAATTACAAAAAATCCCTTTAACTCCCCATTTCTTGGTTTCTTTCACTATTTTGAGTTCTCTTTTCCACCTTTCTTGCATGAAATACCTGTAAAACACATAAGAGATATACAAAACATGAAATAATTGCCAAATGGGGTTACTAGCATAAATATGCGACAAATCCAGGGTATTTACACCGCACGGGACTATAAAAATACCGAAATTAAGGGGATAAATGTGAAGAATTTATGGCTAATCAGGTGTTTTATACTTAAAGAGTAGGAACGCATGTGTGGATATTGTCCACGGTGAATTGGGGGACAAGAATGGGATGCCCAGTAAGGGAAACAATTATAAGAAGTTTTGGTTTGGTTGGTAGAAGAGTGTTATGTCCAAGAACCATTTCAACTGCCAGTGCTATTGGCAATTGATAGTATGAGTTTTATCCCAAGATGTTGGGGTCTGTTTTGTGTGATATGAGCAAGTCAAATTAATTTATTAGTACTAATTTCGCATGGGAAATGGGTTTAGTAGAGGTATCGTGAACATTATTATAGTGTATATACTCACCGTTGAGCTAGGGGGCTCTCTTTAGTTCCATCTGTAAGGAAGCATGTGTGGACACTGAGATGATATATTTTATGAGGATAGCTTATTGTGAGAGGTGATATTCGAGGTATAGTTTTATCCTAGGCATAGACGGTTATGTGATGGTGGGAAGTTACAGTAAGACTACCGTGTTCGCGATTCCGGGGCAGGATGTTTATTTTTGTGATGTCACACTTGAAAGAGGGTCGAGTTCGCTTTGATATTTTAGGAACTAGACTTCAGAGAGTACAGTTGTCTAGTTATATTGGATCTCATTCCGTAGGGGCTTTTACTTATGTGAGTCATGGTATATCGGGTTTACCGTTGAGCGGAGATATTTAGATCATTATTATTTATGCACTGAGAACTTAGTGATAGTGAGAGCATTGTATCGTGTGATGCCTTGAGAGACATGGGCATAGACGAGTTGAATTAAATTGCAAATTATGGGGTAATCGACTATCAGTAAGATATAGCCACGTCGAGAATGCGGAGATTAGCTTGAGGTAATTATGTTACGTACGAGACATTAGTGATATTTATGCTGGGATGTTCGGGCTATAATATAGGGTATGGTGAGACTATGTGTTCGCTTTTCCGATATAGGATTTACTTGTGCTAGTTATCACCTCAAAGATGGTATAGTCCATATATAAGTGTATGTATGTTATCGTGTGTTGCATAATAGACCTATAAGCAAGTGTTTGTATTGTTATATTTAATCCCAGGGAGTAGGGACGTTTATTGATGGAATTCAGGGTGTATAGGTCTATTATCGAGCGAGGAGATATAGCTTGTGATTGTTTCACGCTAAGAAACTAGTGATAGTAAGGGGCATCATATTATATGATGTCTTTTGGAACATGAGAGTGGACGAGTATACTTTTTTGTCAGGAGACAAAAATTTTGGGGTATGTGCTATGAACTAGGGGACAATGGATCTTAACAATCGACAGTATTATGTAGTAATGTATCGGGGGGTCCTTGTTTGGATTACGCTTTACAAGACATCTCACGCCTGAAACTTAGCACAACGTTGGAAGTGGGGAGATTTGTGGTCATTAGGACATTGGTTTGGTACCTTGGTTATTATACACATATGTGTTTATAACTGTGAGTTGAAAGTTATATTACGATTTGAGGCTAGTAGAGCCGGGTAACATTCATTCGGGTAAGCAGAGGTACAGGGTGTATGGGTTCCCTAGGTAATTAATTTAATTTTAATATAATTCATGATTAGAAAGGGGTAGAGATATGTGTAGCGATCTTAAAGGCATGTGAGTAAGGAGGTATTCGAGGCTTGGAGTACTAGACTCATCTTAATTTCGAAGAAGAAGTTCCTTTGTAAGGGGGGGGGGGGGGTATGTAACACTCCATAATTTTAAGGGTTTAGAATTAAATAAATTTGGTGATTAAGGATTTAATTAATCCGTAGGATTTAATTAAATTGGTGAATTAAGACTTATTTAATTCGGATTATTTTCAAAATTCACATATGTCGTAATTTGAGGTCGATGTTGGATATCTTAGTTAAGTAACTCAGATAACAATTATAAGTGTACGGTTGATTCCGAATAGGTCGAGATAGTCGAAAAAGAGTACCGGGGGGGGGGGGGGGGGGGGAGTAACTGGGTCTCGGGGCATTTTTAAGCCTCACCGGGCTCACATGGGAGTGTTTAGGCCATTTTAATTTAGCCCACAAACTTAATTTCGGGATTTACATAATAAAACCAATGTTAGAGAGTTGGTGGCAGTCACAACTCAAATAAGAAAACCCTGGTTGCAGAGGAAAAAAGAGGGAGAAGGTGGGTGAACTTTTGGGAGCCAAACCAAGATGAGATTGATGTGTCCTTGGTCAAATATTGTCTACAACAAAGGAAATCAGGCCCTCTGAATTTATTCAGACAATTAGTTAAACTTGATCTCATTTAATTTGCAATATTCCGATTCATATTATGGTGGGTGTAAATTATATTCATTTTTGGGTGGGTTATCACATAGAATATGGGTGTAAATGAATCGGGGAGTTTACGCAGATTAAAAGAGAAATTATTATTTTTTTACGAATCACAAGAGGCTATATCTGATTTTATTCATAGGATCTTAAACTCTGTTGTGTAATTTAGAGTTCAAAATCCAATTTGAGAAAAGGGCGTAAGAGAAATCATTCGGAGTATTTTCTTTGTATGGTTAAATAT
Source organism: Sambucus nigra (assembly GCA_949130495.1). NCBI lineage: Eukaryota > Viridiplantae > Streptophyta > Magnoliopsida > Dipsacales > Adoxaceae > Sambucus > Sambucus nigra. The sequence goes on along the minus strand of OX422213.1, from coordinate 161,944,864 downwards.
TGTAAATGGTTGAAGGAGGTTGAGGGAACTAATGAATCGAAACTATTTGGGTAACGTATAAATTAAAAAGGTTCAATTTCAGGTTGCATTATTAAAGGTGGATATTTAGTAATGGTGGAATCAGTATTAAGGAAGAAGATGAAGTTGAGTAAAAGCAAGGTTGTTTGAAAGGCCAAGTGTGTTGTTCAAACGATAATGAATGTTATTTTAACGACCATTGGCCTTGTTCGACCGACGGTGGGAGTTCTGTGTTGGGTCATCTCCTACCTCTGTGTTTCTATTGGAATTTTTTAAAAGAAATAGATAGGAGAATCGACCCAATCTGTCTTTTTATTTCGGCTGGGAATGTTGGACATGTTAGATTTCTTAGTTAAGGCTTTAGTAACTTTGGAGGATTTTAAGGAGATTTTTTATTAGAAATAATTTCAAGGAAATTCATACTTAGAGTATTTGGAGATGGGATTAATAAATTCCCTAAGGTGAATAAAAGTGTGAAAGTATATAAGGGTTATTGTGAAATAAATCCATAAGAATTTAAATTATGGACCAAGTAAGGGAGTCCAGATATTTTGGGTGAGTGACACTATGTAACAAAAATTAACGGAGGTGAAATTAATTTAATTAAGAGTTAGGGATTGTGACTTGAATATTTTCAGGCTAGTGAGTCGGGACTTCGGCAAATAATAGGCTTCTTAATTTATTATTGAAGATACATAATACATTATCGCATATTGAATTTAATGAGAAGTGTCAAACTAACTAGTGAGATTTTGTGTAACAAATACTAAGAGATAAAGTTACGAACCGAATGAGTGAGTCGGGGTATTATAGTTGGGAGACATAACTTAAATGAAAACTTAATTAATGTGTGATTAATTAAGTTACTAGTTGGTATATAGACTTGGGTATTCTTGGGCTAGTGCTATGGGTGTTAGGCACAGGTTAGCCGGACCTTTATTAAATCTATGTATATAGTAGTGTGATAGTGTGTATATATATATATATATATATATATGTGTGTGTGTGTGTGTGTGTGTGTGTGTGTGTGTGTGATTTATAAATTTAAGTGTGGATGATATTTATAAGAATATATACTCCTCTAGTGCTATCACAGGAGGTTACGCGATGTGGGTGAATCCCTTGTCTAGTGAATGCAGGGTGAGTATAATCCCCAAGTAATAGGCGTCCAATATTTATATGTTGTGATTTCTTTTCGGGGTGAGATGCTTTGGGTATGATTCATTCTCACAGATGGGGAACTATGGATGCCTCCACTATTTTTTTTTTCCACTGATTCAGGGAACTAACCGTATCGGGGTGTTCAGGTGGATGAGTATATCATGGGTGATAGAATTTTAGAGAAACATCCGGTGAATCCTTACTCGGGAGGATGGATATATATACGTGACATGTGTGTAAATGATGTAGTATACTAGTACATATTTAATATTAGTAGATAACTATATACTGGATTAATACATAAGTGTGAATGCATTTCTTATATAACTAGTGCGGAAGTTATATGATTTAAAAAGGGGGTTCCTATATAACTCGTGATGACATTATATGATTTAAAATAGTTGAACTGATTAATAAGTTAATGAGAAAATAACTTAATAATCAAAGTAAGAGTACTCGGGTTAGAATAGTGTGGTAGATGAAGCACCTTATACTCTTGGCTCACTTGAGTCTACATTGTATAAGTGCTCATCTAGTTTGGAAATAGTGACAAAATTGTGTCCCTTCCCTAGATACCAAAAAGCCTCAGTCACTTCAATTCAATTCATTCCTCTTGTTTGGATGTTCAAAGGTATATTCACAAGCACTCACACACATTAGGACTGCATTCATGGGTCATATATTGCTAAATTGTTTGTATGAGTGTTTGTGTGTGTTAATTTCCCTTAAAAATCTTTTTTATATTTTTTGGGAATTTTTACGATTTTCAAAACAATTTCCTCTTAATTAAAATAGGAATTAAAAACTTCTGGGGTCATTCTTTAATTTCTGGTTGTTGGTTTCATCCCTAAAAAGTTCAATCGGGTAGAAATCGAAAGCGCTGGAGACATTAGGGTGTGTTTGTAATTAGTTTGGGACGCGCGTTTGTAGTCCGTTGTTTTCCCTACACCTGTTGCCCTCCTATTGGTTGGTTGTGTGTTTCTTTTAAGAGACAAAACCGGTGTTTATTAACAGCCCTTGGATTGAGCTTATCAACGCCCTGCATGCGTCCTTGTCCCAATCCCTGTGAACTTCTCTCAGCCAATCAGAAAGCGTTTAACCAACTGCTTATCTTTAATTGTTGGATGGAAGTCAATATGGAAAGACTTAATCTCAGCCATTAATTTCAAACCCCCTTCTCGATCCTTCTCAGCCCTGTATTTATGGAGGCCAACCCTCAGTCTTTGAGAAGTTTTTGCCAATTCGTCATTCCAAGTGAGAAGAGAGAAGAGAGAATAGAGAGAAGAGAGAAGAGAAAGAGAAACCACAGAGTTAGAAACCCTAACCCTAAATCGTCCAAACACCTCTTCAAACCCTAATCCTTTTACCAAAAACAAGAATATACCAAACACAACCTTGAGTGTTGGTTTGAAAGTTATTTTGTTCTGTAACCTCTTCGCTTTAAGATCTTGTGTCCAACTTAAACATTAGGGTAGATCTGTATTTCTACATTATAGATATCATAGATCTAGTCTTTTTATGTTATATTACACCTAGATATGCATTTATAATTTCTCATCTTGAGAAATCTTTTGTTGATTATTTTCTGTAAATGTTTTCATCTTCAAAATCAACAAAATCATTTTCTGTTTCTAGTTCTTTTGAAACAAGACCTTTGACCTAGTTGGAATCACACTAGGCGGTTTTTAATTTCAAAAAAATTTTCAAAACCCTGAAATTGATTAAGATCTTGAAACGTCTTCTGAGAAAGATAGACGTGGATTCTGGGTTATTTTCAAAGTTTAAATAAGGTTTAAGTTTCCTAAGAAGAGATAAACTGAGAATCACATCATAAAGATCTAATTTTTAATTTACTTGAACAGTTTGTTAAAATAAGCATGAGTGTGTGCATGCATGTGTTAGATCACCATCACAAACACTTACACACTACAAAACTGAACGTGGTGGTAATAAGATCTTGAAATAAGAGTCGACGTAAAGACTAGAACAAATTGGAAGTTAACAAACTTGGAGAACCACATCAGCAATCAGAACTGCAGAAAAGTTAGAAGGACACCAGTGGGTACATTTCTAAACATGTATAGGACTTATCTGTGTGCATGTGTGTTATTTAGTTTGTAACTGATATATTTTTTTTAGTTGATTTTTTTTGGTTTGTGACTTAGAAGTCACCGGGGATGTTTCCTCAGTTGTGTGAGGTTTTACCACGTCAAAAATCTCTTGTCATTAATATTTCTACATCTCCTCATCTCATTCTTGCTGGTGTACTGATTTAATCTTTTAAGTTTTGTTTTTTTTCAAAACTTGTTACAAATCTTAAAATGAGAAACAGTTTGGATAATCAAATTGCCTTGATGTCAAAACAGTTTAAGAAGATTGTCAAATTTAGAAATAAATTGGCAAACATATAAGGAAGGCCAAATTATCCAACTCACTCTAACTACATGCCTCATGAGAAAGGTCAAGACAAACATCACAAGGACATGAAACCCAACAAATACTTCAAGAACTTTAGATGTGGAAAACTAGGACACATAGCAGAAGACTGTAGAGTGAAACTGAACACTGCCAATAAACATACTAGGGCCAACATTTGCAAAACATGGGATGATTAAAGTGATTCTAAAAATGAGGAACCTAAATCTTATGATGTTTTTTTATCATTGCATGTCTTTCTTTACTAAGATAATCTACAATGATGATATGCCTATGTATGAGAATGATGATAATAGCTCCACTTCTGTTGTTATGAATCATGCTGCTACTGGTTTAGATGCTTTAATTTATGAGAATATTGCTAATTCTACCACGGGGTGCGTGAGTAAAAAGGAATGCGATAATGACGATGTCAATAGGTGCGTGAGTTTAAGAATTGAATACTTAGGGGTCACTTCATACACTACACTTAGTGAGTTAGACAGTGAATACCTCCCTGATATTCACACACTTTAAAAGCACTAGACTAGAGAAGATAGTGAAAGATCTCACTAAGAAATTGGAAGACCTAAGTCTGATGGTTAAACTTAACGCTGAAGAGTATACTACCCAATGTTTAACTCAAAAAAATAAAGTAAATTTTTTTTATCAAAAATTGAAGAATTTGATTAAAGAAAATGAAAATCTGGAGAAAAAATATAAAGGGACATTATTAGAATTAGAACAATCCAAAGAAGACAACAACAATTTAAAAAAAAAAATTCTAAATTGTTTTGATGGTTTTGTTGCTGATTCTAAAACCAATTTTGATGATCGAACTGGAATAGGGTTTAGCCCCAATTTGAAGACTCAAACTAAAAATTTTGAACCAATTAGGTTTGTGTCAGGAGGCAAAAGACCTATAGAAACTTGTCCAGATTTTCATTCTCTAAAAAATGAGTTTGATAAAAAACAATCAAAGTTTGATATTAGGGAATCAAGTTACTCTAAGTGTGAAAGTTCACCTAAGACTAAATATGTCTGCCCCCCGATTAGGAAAAGTGATTATGGCTTTCAAACTATATTCCTTAGGATAAGGTTCAACCCTAAAATTCCATGAAGCCTATGTTTAGAGACTTTCCTAAGGAGATACCATCTTCGAGCAATTTATATTACTCTTACTATGATTTATATGGTCATTCTTTTTAAGGATGCTACTCTAGACGTTTAGTCAACCCTTTCTATAATACTCCTGTGTACCAAAACTTTAACTATTCTAGGAGAAGCCGTAACAATTATATTCTTCCTAGACAACTAGACAAAAACTCTAACTATAGAAAGAGAAAGACCAAACCTAAAAGATCATTTCCAAGAAGGATTTCTAGACACTTTTCTATGCCAGATGCTCATGTTGATCATAAAATTCAACCTCATGCGCAAAATATTTTTCAACAGAAATCCAAAGCTTGCAAATTTTATCAATTGAGAGCAAATAAGCGCAAAATGAAAACAAGAGCTGTTTGGGTTAGAAAAGATGAGCTATTACCCCAGATGAAGTGTAATATTGTTATTACTGCTTTATAAGCTGAACACACTCCCTCTGGATGGTATTTAGACTCTGGATGTTCAAAACACATGACTGGGGATGACACCAAACTTTTAAACAAAACCAGCTTTGTTGGAGGAAAAGTTATTTTTGGTGATGGTATTTCATCTCAAATCATTGGAAAAGGAACACTCCAAGAAGAAGTATTACCTTTACTTGAAAATGTTCTTCTATTAAAAGGTCTTAAGGCTAACCTACTTCGTATCTCGTAATTTTGTGACTCAAATCACACTGTCACCGTTTCAAAGAATAATTGCAAAATTTTAAATGAAAAAGGTGAGTGCATTATTACAGGACTCAGGACTCTGGACAATTGTTATACTGTTCAAATAGTGCTAAGGTCTGTAACATTTCCATAATGGATGACAATGAGATATGGCATAATCGTATGGGTCACATAAATTATGAAAACCTTAGTAGACTGTCTTCTCAAGAAATAGTTAGAGGTATTCCTAAGATCAAACCTATTTCTAATATTGTCTGTGGATCATGTTAGGAAGGAGAAGGAAAAATTGTTAAAGCCCCTCATAAGAAAGTCAAAGATATCCTTACCTCTAAATCCTTGGAGCTCATCCATATGGACCTAATGGGTCCTTCTCGAACTGTTAGTCTCTCTGGACACAATTACATTCTTGTTATGGTTGATGACTTCACCATATTCACTTGGGTTTCTTTCTTAAAACAAAAATCTGACACTTTCCAAACCTTTTTGAAGATTTTTCTTCGAATTGAAAATGAGAAAGACACTCAAGTAAATAGAATTCGTAGTGATAGAGGTGGAGAATTTTTAGATACAGGTGTTATGGAGTATTGTGACTACAATAGTTACAAACATGAATATAGTACTCCTAAGACTCCTTAATAGAACGGTATTGCTGAGAGAAAGAGTCGTACCTTCAAGAGATGGCACGAGTTATGATTCATGCCAAGACTCTACCTAAGTATTTTTGGGTAGAATCTATTCGTACTGCATGTCACATTATCAATAGGGTCTATCTTAGAAAGAATTATAAACAAACTCCTTATGAACTATTGTATGGGAAAAACCCAATCTTAAGTACCTTAGAACCTTTGGTAGTACGTGTTATGTCTGCAAAGATAGAGAACACTTATCCAAATTTGAAACTCGTGGAGATAAAGCCATTTTTCTAGGATATTCTCCTAATAGTGGAGCATATCATGTCTATAATCTTTGCACTAAAACCTTAATGGAATCCATAAACATTATTGTAAGTGACACTACTGTAGAGAGTAAGACTGGAGAAACAACTATTGTGGAAGAGTCTGAAAATGTTTTAGAAAATGACTCTCTAAAAATAGATGATTCTTTACCAATTGAGACACCTGAAGTACCTAACTGGCTTTCTAAAGACCATCCCATAAACAACGTTGTTGGTAACCCTAGTGAACCTGTACGTACAAAATCTCAATTAAGAAACTATGCTCATTATGGATGTTTTGTTTCCCTTGCGTAACCAAAGAATATAAATGATGCATTGAATGATCCTCATTGTATTTTCGCATTACAGGAAGAACTTCTTCAATTTGTCATTCATGATGTTTGGTATCTTGTACCTAGGCCTGATCACAAAAAGGTTATTGGCACACGTTGGATATTTAAAAATAAATCTGATGAAAGTGGGATAGTCATTAAAATTAAAGCCATATTAGTTGCTCAAGGATACTCTCAAATTGAAGGAATAGAATTTAACGAGACTTTTACTCTTGTTACTCGCTTAGAATCTGTTCGTCTTCTCTTTGCCATAGCTTTCTTCTTACATTTTACACTTTACCAAATGGATGTCAACTATGCCTTCCTTAATGGAATATTGACTGCGGAGACCTATGTAGAATAACCAAAAGGCTTCATTGACCCTAAATATCCAAATCATGTCTTTCGTCTTAAAAAGGCTTTATATGGCCTAAAACAAGCGCCAAGAGCCTGGTATGAGAGCCTTTCTAATTTTCTCTTAGACAAAGGTTTTAAGTGAGGTGGAAATGATCAAACCATTTTTGTCAAACATTTTGACAAACATATCATTATAGGTCAAGTTTATGTTGACGATATCATTTTTGGATCAACTTCCGCCTCAGAAGTTAAAACTTTTTCTGAAATTATGCATAAAGAATTTCAAATGTTTCTTATGGGGGAGTTATAATTTTTCTTGGGTCTTCAAAACAAACACAATTTAGAAGTATTATTTGTTTCGCAACCAAAATACGCTTTAGAGATTGTTAAAAAATTCGGCCTTGAGAGTGCAAAAGATATTAATACTCAAACTGTCTAAGGATGACACTAGAAAATCCCTAGATCCAGCTTTATATCGCAGTATGATAGGAACCTTGCTATACCTTACTGCCTCGCATCCTGATATCATGTACACTATTTGCGTGTGTGCCCGTTATCAAAACAATCCTAAAGAGATCCATTTAACTTGGGTTAAAAGAATTTTAAAATACATTAAAGGCACTCTAAATTTAGGACTTTGGTACACCAATGATACTCCTAGCACTATAATAGGATACACTGATACCGATTGGGTAGGGTGTACTGACGATAGCAAGAGCACATCAGGCGCATATTACTATATTGGTAATAACTTGGTAGGTTGGAGTAGTAAGAAATAAAACTGCACTTCTTTATCAACAACTGAATTTGAATACATAGCCGTTGGAAGCTACTGTGCCCAATTACTTTGGCTTTTGCAAATGCTAAGTGATTATGGTATTAAAGAGGAACAATTACATCTCTATTGTGATAATCAAAGCGCAATCAATATCTCTAAAAATCTTGTTCAACACTCGCAAAAATAACAGATAAAAATTAGGCATCACTTTATACGCGAATTAGTTGAGACTAAGGAATACTGATTTGCAACTCGTAGATATGTTTACCAAACCTTTGGATTACAATAGGTTTAGTTCTTTACGTAAATCGATAGGAATGGTTTGTGATGATTAAACTCTTTGGCTTACATATTTTTCCCTTTGTCCATTTGAAACAAAATGGGGGAGAAATTGGAGTCTTATGAGAGTTCCTTTATTTTGTACATATTTTGAAAAACTTAATCTTAGTGATTATTTGCAGGATTATGTTCAAGTTATCCTCAACAGTTGTAATAGGGTAATGAATTGTAATTAGTTGAGTTATGTAATCTTCTTTTCTAGGAAATGGGTAGATAAACTTTTTGTATATGAATAGGTTTTTCCTTTTCTTTTTATTTCCCTACGAGTCCAAGATGACTCAAAGGAGATTTTGTCTCATATTTCCAAATGGGGAGATTGAAGCACCTTATACTCTTGACTCACTTGAGTCTACATTGTATAAGTGCTCTGATGAGTGCATTATTTTGTATTATTTACACTCAAATCTAAGTGTTGTTATTCCCATTTTATCACAAATAAAGAGTTTTTATAGATATTTTTATTATTTTAGAGAAAAATACAAATTTAAGAATAAATGGGGTTAATAATACAATTTTGGGAACTTCAAGCTCACATCTTATATTCATTGATAATCTCTTGTTCAAGTTGTTTTTTTTAGTATTGACAAGTTTAAAAAGAAAGCGGTGAAGTCCGGACGCAAATTGAGCATGAAAAGGTCACTTACGCACCTTCAGGGGCAAAATTGTAAATTCAAATGGCTGATTTCGGACTCGGACCAACCATGGAAATTGAAGGCCTTGAATCAAGGGACGCCTGGGCTCAAACGGCCTATCAATCAGAGTTGAATCGAAGAAGTTATGGCCGTGCAAAGTTTGAATTCCAAAGAAAGTCAAAGTCAAAGTCCCGGGTCAACGCCCAAAGTCAATCCCGAGACCTGAACACTACTGAAATATTTTTGGCACCGAAATGAGGGTCACGTCGGTTCAAACGGCATGTTAATCGGGCTCCGAATGAAGAAGTTATGGTGATTTGAGCTATTGTGCAAATTATGAAATCTGGGTTTTAATATGTTGTTAAATATAATTGGGTGTATATTTATATCAGAAAGAGCTGTAGATGAGCTGGTTCGGAGAAGGAAAGTCTTGTGTGAGGTCAGGGGTTCAAACCCTTCCTCCCCTATTTATTTTTTGGCGAAAATCTCTAAAATATCCCCCCACTTGCCCACTAAACCCAACACTCCCACCCTCACTTTTTTTTCTTCATGTTCCAACTTGACGAAAGTAGGTACCCCTCCCCCCACCTGCCCATTACCATTACTCCACCAACCCATGTTTCTTCCCACAACTCCACCTTATTTTCCCACATATTTAAAATGTTTTGTGAGAAACTAGTTGTTTCTAACACTAGTTTGTCATAAAAGTACTTAAAAAAAAATTGAAAAATTCGAAATTAAATTCGTGTTTCGGTAATTTGAAAAAAAAATATAGAAATAATAATAATAATAATAAAAATTAGATTTTTTTTTTAGTCATTTCAGTAGCATAATTTATATTTTTTTTTCTGTATATAAATTTTCCCCCCCCCCCTCCATTCTTATAGTGTGTTTTTGGTTATTATTTGCTTTTTTTTAGTGTACAAATTCCTTGTAAATGCATGCGTAAGTATTTTTGTATTTAATAATTTTTGCACTTTACGCTTGGTATATTTTTTTTGTGTGTGTGTTCTTTTTCAGAAAAAAAACAAGAGTAGAAAAAAAAAGGATAAAAAAAAAAGAGGAGAAAAGAGAAAATTCCAAAAAAGCATGCAACCGTGGGAAAAGCGCTAACGTTACTTGTGCAATCTTGCCACACGCACAATGTAATCTCGGAGACGACTGAAACGGAGGCGACGTTTCCCTCCGATCGACGCCAAATAAAATTTCGGCCCGGCGTAAACAAGTGACCGTAAAAAATCCACGCCGGAGGTAAGTCTTGTGTGCTCGTACATGAAACTATTTTCGCATATTTCAATAAGCACGTGCATAAGTTGACTTAAGGGAAAAACCCAATTTTAAGATAAGGTGGGGATTTAATCACCCCTCCTTGGCCCACAAATCATTAAGTTACCCGAGCATCTGCATAACCCAAGCCATAATTTTAATTTAAAAAATATTAGACATTGGCCATAGGGTGTCACATAGCTGATAGGCATATTCTTTTCAAGGCTAGGATTAAAAGCTAATCCACACACGGAATTTTCAAATCGATGCCATTTTGACCTTGACTAGGATTGATGGTTTTTAATGAGTCTTCGTACCGACCACCTACCTGGAGGAAATATTTAGTAACTGAGGCGATAGTCCGGAGTTGGTCGTCTTTTAAATTATCCCTCGTCAAGAATTAGGAGCTCTTTAATTAGGGAGATTATTTCGGAGACCCATTGTCGTCGAATAATCTTGGGAAACTAGATCTTAAAAATTGAACTTCCCCTCACCTAAATCAGATAAACTCAAATTGCTTTGTGTTATCTTAGGAATTTTGTGGTCCTGTGTCAAATTATTTGATTTATATATATATATATATAAATAATATATTAAAAAAAATAGAGAAAAAAAAAATCGAGTGAGTACGGTGTATGCTAGGTTGGTGTCGAGATTCTACGGGTCGTTTAGCTAGGGTGGAGTCTAGTATTCCCGATACTATTATAGGTAGCACCTCGATTTTCACCGAAATGGGAGATGAGCTAGCAACTCGTGCCCTAAAGGATTACCGGTATCCTAATAGGGCAAGTCAACCATCATGCATACTTCTTCCCCCACACAATGCAAACAATTTCGAGTTCAAGTCGGGAATAATTCATTTACTTCCCATCTTTCGAGGAACAGAAAAGGAGGACCCGTACCTCCATGTGCATGAGTTTAAAGAAATTTGTGGAACGGTTAGGTTACAACAACTCACCGATGAGATTGTTAAACTAAAACTATTTCCATTTTCTTTGAAGGACAAAGCTAAGAGTTGTCTACTCTCACTTAAACCAAATTCCATCACTACATGGAATCAGTTGAGTGTTGAATTTTTGCAAAAGTTTTTCTCTAACCAAAAGACGGCGGCAATACGTCATGCCATCAATACTTTCAATCAAAAAGAGGGAGAGACTTTATGGATGTACCTGGAAAGATTTAAGGATTTGCTCCTGTAATGTCCTCATCACGGAATCGAATTAGGTCGTCAAATTCAGATTTTATATGAGGGTTTCAATTACACTACTCGATCTATGCTTGAACTTATGTGTAGTAGAGATTTTACAGAAAAGAGTGAGGCCGATGCATGGTCGTTTTTAGAATCCGTTGCTCGAAAGTCCCAACGATGGGCACCCCATCGGGATTCGAAGACGACCACAATTAATGAGGGTAATGCTCAACCAGAAGAACAAGGTTTTGAACTAGATGCCAAAGTGGCCACCTTGGCCCGTCGTTTAGAAGCCTTGGAAACGAGTAAAGAGGGTAACCGAGCCACACATGCCGCCATGCAACATGTAGGGTCACCTATGTGTTTACTTTGCGATAGTTTCGACCACCTCGTCGAAAGTTGCCCCACCCATCCGGCCCATAAAGCTCTCACCGAGCAAGCAAACGCCCTCTATTAAAACAAGCCCAAGTACGACCCATTTTCCAACTCGTACAATCCAAGTTGGAAGGATCATCCCAACTTTTCATGGTCTAAAGGTCAATACCAGGGTAGTGGAGGTCAATCTTTAAGTAACCCACCCCCGGGTTTCCAAAAAAGCACCCCCGAACCATCGTTCCCTTCACCCCAAAAGATTCAATCCTTAGAAGAAACGATGAATTTACTTGCCCAAAGTACCCTGCAACTCCAACAGACCACGCAAAGTGTCCTTCAATCCACACAACAAAACTTGCATGCCAACACCCAATCGATTGCCAAATTAGAGGTACAAGTGAGTCAACTAGCCAATGCTTTGAGCGAGAGAAATAAAGGAATGTTACCAGGCCATCCCGAGCCTAATCCTAAGGGTAACATGCCTAAGGGTCAGTATGTTATCCAAGACAACACTAGCATGTCCACTACCCAAGAGCATGCTAAGGCTATAATCACGCTTAGGTCAGGTAAAGAAGTTGAGAATAATGTCTCACGACCCACCATGAGTGAATCTGAGAAAGGTAAGGAAAAGAAGGACCCACCTTTGGATCCGCCTTCTTCCTCGCCCTCATCTTCTGAACCGTCTATTGAGACCTACGTCCCGAAAGATCCATTTCCACAACGTTTAGTGCCACAAACGAAAAAGGCGCAAGTGGATAAAATGTTAGAAGTATTTAAGCACGTACAAATTAATATCCCATTGCTTGATGCCATACAACAAGTTCCATCCTACGCTAAATTTTTGAAGGACCTTTGTACCTTCAAGAGAAGCACCAACGTACCCAAGAAAGCTTTTCCCGCCGAGCAAGCAAGCTCGATCATTTCTTATCGAACTCCCATCAAGTATAAGGATCCCGGTACTCCGACGATCTCTATCAAGATAGGGGACCACCTCATTGAGAAAGACCTTCTAGATTTAGGAGCAAGCGTGAACCTTCTGCCGTACACCGTGTACGAAAAACTAAGTTTGGGGGAGTTGAAACCGACTAGGATTACCTTGTCCTTAGCCGACCGTTCTGTGAAAATTCCGAGAGGTGTTGTTGAGGATGTCCTAATTAAAGTGGGTGACTTTATATTTCATGTCGACTTTATTGTCTTGGACACCTAACAAGTGCAAAATCCTATTGCACAAATCCCTGTTATTTTGGGTCGTCCTTTCCTCGCCACATCGATGCCGTCATTCGGTGTCGTAGCGGCCAATTGAACCTATCATTTGGAAACATGACTATGGACCTTAATGTGTTCAATTTGTCCAAACAACCACACGATGACGATGAACCCGTGGATGTCGACATGATTGATAGTATCATCCGAGAGACTTTCGAGCAAACTTATAATGACAACCCTTTAGCATCTTGTCTTGCCTTTTTTGGGTCCGAATTTGATGTCGAGCAGTCCATCGAAGAAGTCAATGCCCTCTTCGACTCCGCCCCTATTATGGAAGTGGGAAATTGGAAGTCTAAACCTGAGCCCCTCTCACTTTCCATGTCACCTATTCCACCCTCGATTGAAAAATCCCCCGAGCTTGAATTAAAGCCGTTACAAGAATCACTCGAGTATAGGTTCTTAGGACCTTCTGATACCTTTCCTGTTATCATAGCATCTGACCTAGATAAAGAACAGGAAGGTAAGTTGTTGCGTGTTCTCAGTGAACACAAAGAAGCCCTCGGTTGGACCATAACCGACATCAAAGGGATAAGTCCGTCAGTGTGCATGCACAGAATAAACTTAGAAGAAAATGCTAAAAATTCTCGTGAAGCACAACGTAGACTTAACCCCATACTTAAAGAAGTCGTCCGAGCCGAGGTGCTCAAGTTGTTAGATGCGGGTATTATTTACCCCATCCTTGATAGCCAATGGGTCAACCCCATTCAGGTTGTTCCAAAGAAATTTGGTGTTACAGTGGTGAGAAATGATAATAATGAGTTAGTCCCCACTAGGATGCAAATCGGTTGGCGTGTCTGTATAGACTATAGGAAGTTGAACACTGTCTCACGGAAGGATCACTTTCCCCTTCCGTTCATAGACCAAATGCTTGAGAGATTAGCCGATCACCCCTATTACTGTTTTCTCGATGGTTATTCCGGTTATAATCAAATTCCAATTATTCCCGAGGATCAAGAGAAAACCACATTCACTTGTCCATTTGGTACTTTTGCTTATCGACGCATGCCCTTCGGGCTACGTATCGCACCCGCTACCTTTCAGCGGTGCATGATGAGTATCTTTTCGGACATGGTCGAAAGGTTTTTTGAGATTTTTATGGATGATTTCTCTGTGTTTGGGTCTAATTTTGATGAGTGCCTTCACCACCTTACCCTCGTTCTGAAGAGGTGTAAGGAAAAGAACCTTGTACTTAATTGGGAGAAGTGTCACTTCATGGTTAAACAAGGCATAGTATTAGGTCATATCATCTCTGAAAAGGGTATCGAGGTTGATAAGGCTAAAATTGATCTAATTTCTAATCTCCCACCCCCAAAAACGGTTTTTATCAGAGATTCATTAAGGATTTTAGTAAAATCTCTCGTCCTTTATGCAATCTTCTAGCCAAAGACACACCCTTTGAGTTCACCGATGATTGCCTTCAAGCCTTTGAGAGGCTAAAGAAGGAATTGACCTCAGCACCTATTATGCGACCCCCCGACTGGGGTCAACCTTTCGAAATCATGTGTGACGCTTCCCACTATTCACTAGGTGCGATTCTGGGTCAGCGAGATGAGAAACTTCCTCATGTTATATACTATGCCAGCAGGACTCTTAACGATGCTCAATTGAATTATTCCACCACTGAGAAATAGTTCTTGGCTGTCGTATTCGCGCTAGAAAAGTTTAGGTCTTACTTGATAGGATCCAAAGTCATCACTTTCACCGATCACGCGGCCTTACGACACCTTTTATCTAAAAAGGATGCTAAGGCCCGGCTCATTAGGTGGATCCTATTACTTCAAAAGTTTGACCTTAAAATTCGAGATAAAAAGGGTTGTGAGAATGTAGTGGCAGATCACCTATCTAGGTTGACCGTTGAATCTTCCAATGACTTGTTGACACTTAATGAGTCTTTCCCTGATGAGCAACTGTTCCTTATCAACCAACTTTCGTGGTTCACCGATATTGTGAACTATCTTGTGACGGGTGAAATGCCATTGCATTGGTCGAAGCAAGATCGTTCTAAATTTTTAAAGGAAGCCAAGCATTTCTTTTGGGATGACACATATCTTTTCAAGTATTGTCCCGATCAAATCATTCGAAAGTGTGTCCCCGATCACAAGATTCAGAGCGTAATCTCTTTTTGCCATGACCAAGCTTGTGGAGGTCATTTCAGTACTAAGAAAACCGCTGCGAAAATTTTGCAATGTGGATTCTATTGGCCCACCATTTTTCGTGATTCCAATGACTATAGTAGCAGTTGTGACCGATGCCAACGGTTAGGAAAGATCACTCGTAGGAATATGATGCCCTTAAGTCCCATATTGATTATTGAGGTTTTTGACTATTGGGGCATTGATTTCATGGGTCCATTCCCGAAATCCTACGGTAATCTTTACATCCTTTTGGTAGTTGATTATGTGTCTAAGTGGGTCGAATCTATATCGAGTCGGACAAATGATCGCCATGTGCTAGTCAAATTTATTCGAGAAAATATTTTTTCCCAATTCGGTACACCTCGAGCCATCATTAGCGATCAAGGAACCCATTTCTGCAATCGAACATTTGAGAGTCTCATTAAAAAGTATTCCGTCACGCATGAAGTAGGATACTCTTATCATCCTCAAACCAGTGGACAAGTTGAAGTGTCTAATAGGCAAATCAAGCTAATCATCGAGAAAATAGTGAATCCAAATCGAAAGGACTGGTCCTTACGGTTATTAGATGCACTGTGGGCTTATCGCACTGCGTATAAAACCCCACTTTCTATGTCCCCATATAGGCTTGTCTACGGAAAATCCTGCCACCTTCCGGTAGAGTTAGAACACAAGGCCTATTGGGCCATTAAGACCTTTAATTTCGATTTACCTGCTGTAGTAGAGGTTCGAAAACTCCAACTCAATGAGTTAGAGGAGATTCGGAATGATGCGTACGAAAACGCTAAATTGTATAAAGAAAAAATGAAAATGTTCCATGACAAGTCCATCCTACGGAAGTGATTTGAGCCTGGACAAAAAGTTCTCTTGTACAATTCTAGATTGCATCTCTTTCCTGGTAAGTTAAGGTCTAGATGGTCCGGTCCCTTTATTGTTAGGACAGTCTACCCACATGGGACGGTTGAGATAGAGAATCCTAAAAATGGTGAAATTTTCAAAGTTAATGGTCAAAGGTTGAAGCCATATCTAGAATTGCGAGATCGGGAAGTGGAGGACATTCTCCTCCAAGACCCGGTATACCACGAGTAAACATAACTTGGGTCGTATTTTTGTATTATAGTTTTTTTTTTCTTTTTGTAATTATTTTTCTTCCAGGAAACATGTGTTGGAGAAAGTCCCTCATTACGGTAATATCTTTCATATCTTTCTCGCCTTTTCAATTTTTGTCTTGTACGTTGAGGACAATGTAGAAATTAGGTTTGGGGGTATTGAGGTCATTTTTCTCCGCTAAAAAAAATTAATTTTTTTTTTAAAATCCAAAAATATTTTCAATATAAATGAGTTTTGAAACAATTTCTTAACATAGAATTAATTCACAAATCTCTCATCTTATAATATTTTACACTTAGCCATATAATATGATCGAAAATGGATATTGAGGCGAAAGTTAATATGCTTAAAGAATACATGTGGAGATTTTAGCCCGGTGAGATATTGTGCCATTCGTCGTTTTCGAGAGATTTAAATCAATCCGAGTTAAAATAACTCAAACTTTCCTTCAGTGATAAATTCGTTGATGATCTCAAATTCATTGTTTTGTTCGATTACTGAAAATAAAAGGTCAAAATCAGAATCTTACGCACTAGAAGTCTTAGTAAGTCGTCTTGAGACACAAATCAACTTAATGAAACTTGAGAAATGAGATTAGGCCCTCGTTTGAAAGCTCAAAAATTAAACCCAAACTCCAACATTTTTTTACATTATTACATTGCAAGCCCATTTGAGCCAAAAAGAATATAAGCCTTTTGTGAAAACCCACTATCCTACGCAACTCCAACTAGGAGTTTAAAGCCCATAAAAAGAAGCCATACCCATTTTCTGAGAATACTAGATTAAAATTACGGTTGGGAAAAGGCCAAAAGAAAATGAGGTTGCAAGAATAATATATGAAAAAAAAGAAGAAAAAAAAAAGTGAGTTTGAAAAGAAAAAAAAAGGAAAGAGAAAAGAAAAATGGAGGTGAGAAAAAGTGCCTAAAAGTCAAAATACCGAAAAACCTCTATATTCTCAGAAATTTTGAACTCGAAAAGCCATTCTTTCTAGCCAAAATTCGAGCCTACAATAAAACCAAAGAAAGTCCTAATCGATATCAAGTGAAGTTAGTTAAAGTGTGGATAGAAGATGAATAGGATCTATGGTGTGATTCAATGTTTTCAAAAAGTAATCGATTTTTCGTTCAAGAGATCATATTCGTCCATTATAAAAATTCGTTTTTGATCATGTATATGTGAAATTTGTTCATATAAATTTACTCTTTTATTCACATATACCGAGAGAAATTATCCAATTACGAGTGTTCATTTATGAGCGCATCCCGTGAGCACTTGAAATCAAAACAAACTTTCGGCTAAGAGATGTAACGATCAAATCTTTTGAAATGGACGGTTATATTGCCATGCACACACACACGATAAGTTGATATTGAAAAATGAAATTCTGCTATATTTATGAAGTTTGCATTCAAACTTGGTTATATTACTTTTAAACCAAGTTTTTGAATTTTGTGGGTATATTCACTACAAACCCTCACGAGACAAAACTCGTCCACTAGGGCAACCTAGGGGTTTAACGGCTTGTTGCACATGCTAAGTGCAATCGTGATTCCTACGAAAGTGAGTTAGATTTTAAAATTTTAGTTTTGCTCGAGGACTAGCAAAGTTTAGGTTTGGGGGTATTTGATGAGTGCATTATTTTGTATTATTTACACTCAAATCTAAGTGGTGTTATTCCCATTTTATCATAAATAATGAGTTTTTATAGATATTTTTATTATTTTAGAGAACAATACAAATTTAAGAATAAATGGGGTTAAGAATGCAATTTTGGGAACTTCAAGCTCACATCTTATATTCATTGCTAATCTCTTGTTCAAGTTTTTTTTTTTTTAGTATTGACAGGTTTAAAAAGAAAGTGGTGAAGTTCGGACGCAAATTGAGCATGAAAAGGTCACTTACGCACCTTCAGGGGCAAAATTGTAAATTCAAATGGCTTATTTCGGACTCGGACCAACCATGGAAATTAAAGGCCTTGAATCAAGGGACGCCTGAGCTCAAACGGCGTATCAATCGGAGTTAAAACGAAGAAGTTATGGCCGTGCAAAGTTCGAATTCAAAAGAAAGTCAAAGTCAAAGTCTCGGGTCAACACCCAAAGTCAATCCCGAGACCTGAACACTACTGAAATATTTTTGGCACCGAAATGAGGGTCACGTCGGTTCAAACGGCATGTTAATCGGGCTCTGAATGAAGAAGTTATGGTGATTTGAGCTATTGTGCAAATTATGAAATTTGGGTTTTAATATGTTGTTAAATATAATTGGGTGTATATTTATATCAGAAAGAGCTGTAGATGAGATGGTTTGGAGAAGGAAAGACCTGCGTGAGGTGAGGGGTTCAAATCTTGCCTCCCCCATTTATTTTTTGGCGAAAATCTCTAAAATATCCCCCACTTGCCCACTAAACCCAACACTCCCACCCTCACTTTTTTTCTTCATGTTCCAACTTGACGAAAGCAGGTACCCCTCCCCCCACCTGCCCATTACCATTACTCCACCAACCCATGTTTCTTCCCACAACTCCACTTTATTTTCCCTACGTTTTATTCCCCATTTTGGGGTATAAATCACACACGAATTTTGACATTTGGGAGGGGGATGGAGAGACTCTTAACAACATTTTTTTATTAGAGATATAGACACACTTTGAGAGAGAAAAAAATCTGTGTAAGAAGTATTATTGAGGCACACCTTGGAGGAGCATATTGTGTATTCTAATTCAAGTCTTGGCCCCAAAATTTTGTAAGTTGATATTTATTAATGAAAATTATTTTTTCATCTTGCAATATTTGTGTGTCAAATATGTTGTGTGAGTAGTTTATTTACTAGGACTTAGGTGATGTTTGTCATGACTAATTAAACCACGCATGTTAATTTAATTTCGTACATATTCCGACATGTTTTAATTTGAAATAAAAAAATTCGGTATTCGCTTAAAAATACACGAGAGTGTATTTTTAAACCTCAAGAATTAATTATAAATTCATGCTTTAAAAATTTAGATTTGTCATTTTTGATGGGTTATGCTTGCACTTAGATGTTTTGATATCCAATGCTTAAATACACATTAAAAATTTAGAACGTGATATTTTCGAGGGAATAGGGATTTATGCTGTCTAATTTAAGAGACGTTAAAATATTTTGAGCGCATGTAAATGTTTTATTCTCCGAAATGTACGCGACGAGAGTCAGTATATTTTGTGTTATAAATTCGGAACTACGAAATTAAATTGATGTGTTACTTTAATTAAAATTGACAAACGGATCCGACGTCCTAATTTCTTCCTCATTTAATATTATCTATTGTACTTGTTCGTTTATTTTTTATTTTTTATTTTTATTTTAGAAACTTAATCACTCTTATATACTCATATGTCTAGTTGGACAATCAATACTTTATAAAAATTGACGAAATCTCTGTGGGTTCGACCCGTACTTACACCCGCTATATTTCAATAGCCCGTGCACTTGCGGTAGTTTTATAACAAATAAAACTTGACAACATGCTCATCTAGTTTGGAAATAGTGACAAAATTGTGTCCCTTCCCTAGATACCAAAAAGGCTGAGACAATTCAATTCAATTCATTCCTCTTGTTTGGATGTTCAAAGGTATATTCATAAGCACTCACACACATTAGGCCTGCATTCATGGGTCATATATTGCTAAATTATTTGTATGAGTGTTTGTGTGGGTTAATTGCACTTAAAAACCTTTTAAATATTTTTTTGGGAATTTTTTATGATTTTTAAAACAATTTTCTCTTAATTAAAATTGGAATTAAAAACTTGTGGGGTCATTTTGTAATTTCTGGTTGTTGGTTTTATCCCTGAAAAGTTCACTTGGGTAGAAATTGAAAGCGCTGGAGACATTAGGGTGTGTTTGTAATTAGTTTGGGACACGCGTTTGTGGTCTGTTGTTTTCCCTACACCTGTTGCCCTCCTATTGGTTGGTTGTGTGTTTCTTTTAAGAGACAAAATCAGTGTTTATTAACACCCTTGGATTGAGCTTATCAATGCCCTAAATGTGTCCTTGTCCCAATCCCTGTGAACGTCTCTTAGCCAATCAGAAAGCGTTTAACCAACCGCTTATCTTTAATTGTTGGATGGAAGTCAATATGGCAATACTTAATCTCAACCATTGATTTCAAACCCCCTTCTCACTCCTTCTCAGCCCTGTATTTAAGGAGGCCAACCCTCAGCCTTTGAGAAGTGTTTGCCACTTTGTCATTATAAGTGAGAAGAGCGAAGAGAGAAGAGAGAGAAGAGAGAAGAGAATTAGAAACCCTAACTCTAAATCGTCCAAACACCTCTTCAAACCCTAACCCTTTTACCAAAAACAAGCATATACCAAACACAACCTTGAGTGTTTGAGAGTTTTTGAGTGTTGGTTTGAAAGTTGTTTTGTGCTGTAACCTCTTTGCTTTAAGATCTTATGTCTAACTTAAACATTAGGGTAGATCTGTATTTCTGCTTTATAGAAATCATAGATCTTGTCTTTTATGTTATATTACACCTAGATATGCATTTATGGTTTCTCATCTTGAGAAATATTTTGTTGATTATTTTTTGTAAATGTTTTCATTTTCAAAATCAACAAAATAACTTTCTGTTTCTAGTTCTTTTGATACAAGACCTTTGACCTAGTTGTAATAACAATTAGCGGTTTTCAATTTCAAAAACATTTTCAAAACCCTGAAATTGATTAAGATCTTGAAACGTCTCCAGAGAAAGATAACGGTGGATTCTGGGTTCTTTTTAAAGACCAAATAAGGTTTAAGTTTCCTAAGTAGTGAGAAACTGAAAATCACAACATATAGATCTAATTTGTAATGTTCTAGGACTATTTGTAAAAATAAGCGTGAGTGTGTGAATGCATGTGTTAGATCACCATCACCATCACAAACACTTACACACTACACCACTGAAAGTGTTGGTAATAAGATCTTGAAAAGAGATTCGACGTAAGGACTGGAACAAAGTGGAAGTTATCAAACTGGGAGAGCCACATCAACAATCAGAACTGTAGAAAAGTTAGAAGGACACCAGCGGGTACATTCCTAAACTTGTATAGGACTGATTTGTGTGCATGTGTGTTATATAGTCTGTAACTGAAATTTTTTTTAGTGGATTTTTTTGGTTTGTGACTTAGAAGTCACCGTGGATATTTCCTCAGTTGGGTGAGGGTTTACCACGTTAAAAATCTCTTGTCATTAATCTTTCTACATGTACTCATCTCATTCTTACTGGTGTGCTAATTTAATCTTTTAAGTTTTATTTTTTTCAAAACTTGTTACAAATCTTAAACTGATCTCGTTTTTGTTTTATTAAATACATCTTGTGATTAAAACGCATTTGATTTAAAGAAAAGAGTTTCTTCGAAAAATAGTTCGGAGTTACTTAAATAGTTTAATCTTGTATTAAACGACTTTAGTAACAGTTTTTCAGTAGAAAGAACATCTTGTTAGGTAGGGTAGCTAAATGGGGAAGGTTAGAAGGCAAGCAATTGGTGTGCACACTAGAAGAGGTTGAGTTATACCTCAAGTGCGTGCGACATTAGCTTAAATATTAAGCGTGTGCATGCATATTTAATTATTGCAGTTTAACTGATTGCTAAGTATTTTCAAAAATGTTTTACTTAGGATCTGATCCTTGTCAAAATATTTTTCAAAACATTTTAGGTGTCCAGCCACATGGATACCTAATTTTAGGGTTCTATCCAGGGATTCGCAACTGCAGCTCATACGGAAGTTGCAGGACTATGCTATAGACACTTCGTTCATTTATTCCTAGTGTAGTATTTTTACTTCAGTACTCATTTGGGCATGTCTCCCTCAGATGTAGTATTCAATTATTTATTTGACATTGTGTATCCAGGTTATGGTTTCGATTTAATGTTAGATTTTATGGTTGGACCAATAGTTGATTCAACCATCTTATTCATATTATTCAATTGTGTTGGATCCGGTTATAAGTTTGTGTTCATGGTTTAAATTATTTTTTTTCCGCATGTTGATTATTAATGGAAGATAAATTTGGCACCAGTCTAATTAAACTACTAGGTGGTTAGTAACTTTAAAAAAAAATTGACAGTGATACCGAGAATGATCCATACGCCAATGTATTATTTTGATCACAGGTTGGACACCCAACATTTTAGTCGGCGGGGTGTCACATGTACACCAGCGTAGAGAGGCAATGCTTTGCATTGGTCTTTGTGGCTCAGAAGTTGAGGCATTATCTACTAGCCTTTACGGTTCATATAGTCACCAAGTGTGACCCTATCAAGTACCACCTAGTTTGAACGGTGCTTGTAAGATGAGCAAAAATATGGTTTTTGATGTTGTCAGAATATGATTTGAAATGCGTAGTTCCCAAAGCCATTGAAAGTCAGGTGGTAGAAGATCTGGTGGCCCATTTTCCAAGTGGGAATTTCGAGCCCTCTAATGAAAAGTTACCTAGGGAGAATTTCTAAGCATGCATTATGGAAGAAATGGAAAAGTGGGCGATGAAGTTCAATGGCTCTAGTTCTCTGGGAACATGAAATGTAAGCATTATACTTTCAAATAGTAAGGAGAAAAGAACCCTCTCCTTCAAATTAGATTTCAAATGCTCAAATAATGAGGCTGAGTATGAGGCCTTCTTTTTGGGAATGTTGGAAGCACTCAGAGGAGGTGTTAGAGTGTTGTGCATATGAGGGTCTCCAACCTGGTAGTGAAAAAGGTTAATAGGGAGTTCTATGTCAAACATGTTAACTTGGAACCCTAAATATACATCAACCAAAGATTATTGGGCCAGTTATGGGAAGTAACCTTGGACAGGCATGCAAGAAAAATGAATAAACACCCCAATGCCCTAGCAATGACAGCACATAAGTTAGACATGGATGAGCCAGAAGCAACAATCACAGTAAGGTAGCGAACAGTGCCTACTATAGTGAAGTTGATCCCAAGAGATGAGCTAGAAGATTAGAGGTACCTAGTTATGAAGCAGCTAGAGACAAGATACGGAACAATGAAGATATTAGAACTAGCTAACTATGACCTGCTACAGGTATCACTTTACTTTAAGATCCTTGGAGGGTTCTTAGCAAGGTGTGTAGGGGAACAAGAAGCTAAATAAATGTTGGCATCAATGTAAAAAAAGCATTACGGGGACACTGATATTCCCCTTTATCGCCGGTTGCAGCGGGGGTCTACTATTGGCCCACCATGAGCATATAGGCTGCTCATTTTCAACATGGTTTTTTAAAGTGCCAAGCCCATTTTGACCATCCAATGAAGTCTAACTTTGTGGAATCCTTCGATGATTGGAGGGAAACCATACATATCATATCTGAAAGACGGTGAGTTACCCACAGAAAGAGCGAATGAAATTTATCTGTGTAAGAGGATAGCCATTTTTTACTTGGTTGAAGGAGATCTTTACAAAATTGATATAATAAGAAAACACTAAAGTACATAGATAAAGAGGACACAGGGAGAGTTCTGAAGGAAGATGATGAGCCCTCCCATATGGGAGGTGCCAAACTGTATGATCAGTTGATGATGTTAGGAACTACTGGCCAACCATGGAGGATGACTCCATTGGCCATGTGAAGAAATTCAGATCTTATCAAGTACACGACAACATGGTACATGCCCCTTCAGTCAGTTTACAAAGCTTAGTGGCTCCCTACCCCTTCCGCACATAGGCATTTGACCTAGTTGTAAAAATTAGCTTGGCTTCTCATGGCAAGGCTTTTATCATTATGGCTACAGAATTGTACACCAAATGGGTAGAAGCCATCCCTCTACGGAGAGTGACTGCCCAAGTGGTAACAAAGTTTATCAAGGAGTATATCATATACAGGTTTGGTATAACCAAACTAATTTTAATAAATAATGGGAAGCAATTCTTATGTAAGGATATGGCCCTCCTCAGAGACAAGTATAAGATTGTGCACAATAACTTAGCCATCTCCTACCTTAAGGGTAATGGTCAAGCGAAAGCCACCAATAAGACCCTGATCAATAACTTGAAGAAGATGCTGGAAGACATACTGGGGGCATGGGATGAGAAGTTGCCCATTGTACTATGGGTTATCGTACTTCAAAGAGAAAATCGACCAGGTTCACCCCGTTATCACTAGTATATGGGATCGAAGCTATCTTACAAGGGGAGTTGGCGGTACCTTCATCTAGAGTTGATCTAAGAAATGCAATTATCCCTAACCCACGACATGTGTAGTTGGAGGCACTTAACCAGGATAAAGATATGGCGAAAGAGAACTTTAAAGTCTACACCCAACAACTGTCCAGAGCCTATAAAAAATTATTCAAGCCTAGGGAGTTCCAGGTGGGAGACTTAGTCCTGCGAGCATCCACTCACCATCTCCGCAGTATGTTGGAATCAAAGTTTAAATCCAACTGGGAAGGTCCCTTTGTCATTAGAGGGGTACGCAATTCGGGATATTGCCAGATTTCAGAGCCACAGAGTGACTGCCTCAAGTCCATAAACTGCAAGTGGCTAAAGAGGTATTATCCTTAGTATCATTGAAAATTCATTTATGTTAAAGAATTTGACCGGCTTGCTCTAGCACCAGAAAAGTTATTTTTGTAAAAATGATTATAGAAATATAACTTTGTAAATGGTACAGAAAATGAAAAGAAATGAATAGCAACTATTTTTTAGCAATGCATGATGATTCTTATTTTTCTTGTTTACCTACTGTATGAGGTAAATCCATCAGAATTATTTTTAATATACACTCTACTAGGCTAGAAAAGGGTCCAAGGTAAAGAGAACATTGCTCATTCCACTTAGGGGGGGGGGGGGGGGGGGTGCATCCATCCCGAGAGAAAAGTATATTGAGCAAAGTCTCTCCAGGCATATTAGACAAATGATTTTGATCTTGTCACCAAACCAGTAAGGGGACATCCTCCAAGTCATAATAATAAAAAATATATAATAAATATTTTTTTTACAACAAAATTGCCTAGAGAACAAGTTTTAATTTTCATTCTCAAAGAATAGACTTACTTGACTAGTCCACAGAAAATGTAGAGAAAAGGGGACTTACACCTCTTGCTCTAATTTCTTAAGAAAAACAGACCCAATATACCAGGGGCAATGTTTCAATAGAAAATAATCGTTTTCTTAAAATTTTGAGGGAAGGAGAAGAGCTAACCCTCTATCTCCCCGTTATTAGCTAAGAAATGATAACCATAATAAAAATATCCCACAATTAAAGAGGACAGACCTAAAAAAATATATATGTTAACTTTCTCAGAAAATATGCAAGAACCCCGTAGTTAGAGGGGACATATCTATATATGTTAACTTGCTCGAAAAATATGCAAGTACCCCGCAGTTAGAGGGGACATATTTATATATGTTAACTTGCTTAGAAAATATGCAAGTGCCCCACAGTTAGAGGGGACAGATAAAAAAATGTTAAGTTTCTCTTAAAATATGCAAGTACCCTATAGTCAGAGGGGGCAGTTCTAAAAATGTTAACTTGCCCAGAAAATATGCAAGTACTCCACAATTAGAGGGGACGGATCTGAAAATGTTAACTTAAATATGCAAGTATCCCACAGTTACAGGGGATAGTTCAAACATATGAAGTGGCCACAAAAAATTGGAGCAGGCCATAGTAACAAGATACCAAAGTACTGATATAAGCACATGAGCAGCATGATAGAAACCAACAAAATACTTTTTCATCAATAATGGCATGTTCTTTACATATGAAAAGTGTACAAAAGGAAGTCTACATAATAAGACTATCTACCCACTAGACAACAAGAAAAATAAATCTTGTCGGGAGCTCAGGTCTGTGTAAGAAGGACCAGCCTCCTCAACAAGATGCTCCTCCAATCTAGCCATCAGATCCTCATCCTCAGAAACACCAACCTCTAACTTGGCCATCTTGGTATGGAGGGACTGAATTTGAGTCTAAATTCGAGCCACCTCAGCTTGATGTTGCTGCTCCCTAGTCTGCCCGGAAGTATGAAGCTTCATCATATTCCTAAAGGTGGCACTAAGAAAATAATGAACTAAAGCTTCAAGCCAATCAAGTTGGAAGTGATAGAAGCGCTAAAGATCGTGAAGAGCCTGGAGAAACAATGCAACCCTCTGAGTAGTCATGTCCGCGGGAGGGGTGGATAGGAAGTCATGAAGATGGATAGATAGGGACTTTAAGTTGAAGAACGTAAGGCTCTCAATGTTGAGGATGCTCTGGGAAGTAAAAGTGTCAGGGTGTTGCTCCAGAAGCATCTCCAACACCTCACACTCATGTGGACATAATTTTGACGACAGCTCAGAATGCCAATGCGTGCTCATGAAATCCCTAGGAGCCTCACCTCTATATCATCATAGCCTGTGTTGTGAGACTCAAGCTTTGAAAGAGGTATATAAGAATCCTTGCAAGAATCAGTATCACCGGTGGCCTCAGAACTTTGGTCGGCCTCACCAGTGGCCTCAGTAGGCTCATCAAGCGGATCCCACAGAATGAAAAAGTAAAAAAGTGTTAAGTCATAAAGAATCGAAGAAGTAGGAGGTGGGTTACCATACTCAAATTGAAACAAAGATCATGGAAATTTTACCCCAAAGCCTAGGGGAGTCAATATTCTTTCACCAAAGCGAGAGGCACCATATGACCTTGAGCACTGACCTAAGGGAAAATAGGCAAGAGTTAGTAATTTCTTTTGCTAAGGAAAAAAAGAAATGTGCTAACTTTAATAGACAGAAACAACCCAGGTATGACAGTTTAATACCTGGGGAGTGTGCAGTATAGCACTCACAATAGGTCGTGTAGAACTAGGGACGACCACCTCACTAACCTAAAAACAGGAACGTGAAGGTGGGACCACTTGCACAGTAAAAGTAAGAAGAAAGAGGGGAACAAAGAAAAGAGTAAGGTATGACAGTATAATACCTGACTTGTAGTAGCTTCCCCTAGTTGTTCCACAATTAAAGGAACGATCACTGGGCTAACCTGAAAACAGGGAAACAAGTAAGTTCCAGCAAATATTTACACATAAAATGTAAGCAAAAAGATCCTGGTAGATGGAGTATTTATATGGTAGCTACCCACTGAGATATATGCCTGAGACTCCTCAGTAGCAGGAGCACGAGTAATACTAATTGGGGGGGGGGGGGGGGCACCAAAGTATCTTCAAGAACATAAATTGGTGGATAACTCACCTGAGGTTTCAAGTTTAGATCCAACAAATAAAGAGACCTCATTTACAAATATGTTAAAAGAAATGATAAAATATGTAGATATGTAACTAATCTAGCAAATAGATGTGCACAGGCTGAACATACCACTGGAGCTGGCCCTACGGAGCTAGGAAGAAATCCCTTAGACAAGGGGACTTCATCCAAGCTAGCTTAAGTAGCTTACCCTACAGAAGATAAGGGGAGACTCACAAGTGCTACCTCAAGAACTGTATCTGAGACCCTCATCACGGGCACCGTAAAGGAGGAGGTACCACTAACACTACCCTATAATGGAAGAAAAATATGAAAATATGTGAGTATTTTATAGTATTGAAGGAAAACACATAAAACATAAGTACATACATGTTATAATAATTACCGGGAGAGGTTACATAATAATGACTCCCAAAGATACAATGGCTGTAGGAGCTTCCCTAGCGGTAGTAGGGACTACTAAAGAGGGAACTGAAGAAGCGGGCAGAGAAGTGGTAGTACAAACAACTAGCATATAAATAAATAGAAATAGAGCATGATAATGATATCCCAATGGCAAAGAAAAATGGTTCGAAAGACGAAAGATTCGAACCAAGTGTACTCAAATCCCTTCTAAAGAAGAAGGAGGGAAGATGACTGGCGGGATAGTACTAGAGTATGTAGTAGCCTGTGAAAAGTTATTAGAAAACCCAACATAGATAAAGAAAGAAATGAAGCTTAACAGGAATAAGTAATACCTGAAAGGTGGAGCTAACCTGTGTAGAAGGATCTCTAGATGCGATAGTGAAAACTGGACTGGAAGATTTAGGCTGAATGTGAGGCCTATTGTCTAGGGGCACAAATACCCTGGAAATAGGAATCCTCCCTGAAGGAAATAGACCTGGGGAAGCGCCTCCGGTAAGTGGTGCTACTCCCTTAGTAGAGGAAGGTCCACTGGAAAAGGGTACTTGCAACAAAAATAAGGAGAGACAATGATATCATCAAATGTAAAAAGTATAAAAATATAACAGAATATAGAAAGACAATAAATAACACAAGCTCAAAGTACTTCAGATAGTCCAATAGAGGAACCTCTCATCACAGGGGGGTTTCAAGAAAGGTGACTGAGAGAAATAGTCACCTATGTGTACAAAAAACAGGTGACATCAAAAGATTTGTCTGAAACTATGACAAGTAAAAGTAAGATACTCAGGAGAGCTAATGCTTACTTGGACTGAAGAAGAGGATACATAAGAAATCCTCGTTGTCATTGTAAATATAATAGAAAACTAAAAAAAGATAGAAGAGAAGAAAAGGTATTAGTAACACAAAATAGAAAAGAGAATAGTGACTGAGTATAGGGAAGTGTCAAACCTCCCTAGATAATCCCAAAGATGAGACTAGCGTAGAACTCCTTGACCTGGGAAGGAGGCGAAAGCGATGGATTAATCTTCATGATAGAAACACCCTGCCAATGTCACCAAGATAAAAATATATCATATCTAAGCTACGCATATATAAATGATCAATACAATAACACGAAAGAGGTTAAGAGAAAAGACTTACCACGGTGCGGACGGTTTGTCCATATGGTAATTGCCCAGTGGTATGATTACTGGAAGATGGAGAGTCTATCATGATGCCCAGTGGTAGGACAACTAGAAGATGGGTAATTGCCTAGGATTGGAGTCATTTGCTCTAGAGGATCCTTGGGGATGGAACTCCGATTCCACACTGACCTTTAGATCCTCTTACCCAAGTACGTGCCATTATTGGGAATTTTTATGTAAATAGTTTCATGAGGGACATCCCTCACACAGTTTTGAATCAATAGGACCTGCTTCTGCCAAAGGGTAAACCATGAGCAAGTAAAAGAAGGTAGGTAATCTTGAGAGGATACAAACAGGTTTCCTAGATGACCAACTCTATGAACCACCCCCAAATTTGAAGTTGGTAAAAACCTCAAGGTATATCTCACAGGGGAAGGTGCTCGAAGGATAAATAGGAGTATGAACCCTCTGATCATAACCAAACTACCTCCTCACTCTCTCATATTGGTAGAACTCTACACCTTGACCCAAGTCAATCAGTGAAGGAAAGGTGCAAGGAAGAAGCATAACGATCACAGAAATGTCGGGGCAGGTAGAAACATACTCAATATCAGAATGGTAGTAGAAGGCACCCCCAGTAGTAGAGAAGGAATGACAAGAAAAAATACCTCCCACAGTCTTGCAGTGAGTCTTGAAGGAAAACTCACTAATGTTGTCTATCAAAGACCCTAGAGGAGTCTTAGGAGTCTTTTTATGCCATCTTGCAGCACGAGAAACTACATTGTGACAAGACTTACCTTTGGGGAAAAGTTGGGAAATCTCTCAAATAGGAAGGACATGATGATAATTGGGTTGGATAATTTGATAGCATCATAACGACCACAAGAGGGGTAAACATACATATATTCCCTATCTAACCAAGTGTATAAAGACCCTAGGGTTAGAGATGCAAAGAGGAATTCCCTCCCTCGAGCAAGCCTCACAAAAATCTTGAACATAAGCTCATGAGGAGAATCATCTGGCCTCCTAGGAAAAAGAGACTTGCTCATAAAAGTGACAAATAATTCAACCAAGTGTGAGGGGGAGTTAATTTTTTGACCCTCCTGACTCCTAAAGGCGCTGCTCAAACTTTAATCCTTGGGTAACTGCTCGAAATCCTCGAACCAGTATCTCTACCACTTGGTAAAGGAATATTTTATGGTCCTAGTCAAATTGATATCTACATATTTTAAGCACTCACCCAAAGCAGAGTGGAGATCCCCCATCATTTTCTCCTCGACCTCGTCCTCAAAACCATTAGTAAGAATATGGTTCCCCAAGTAGGGAAGAGCGATCATCTAAAAAATGTCCTCCAAGGTGATGGTAAATTCCCCCCAGCCAGTAATAAAGGTGTGAGAATCCCTGCTGCAGCGAAAAATTAATAAAGTGAAAGCACATTCCTGTTTGGTAATAGAGCAAGCCTTGAGGCAGCTAATGGTGGTCAGAAGACTTAGTCCTTCAATAACAGCTCTGTGAAAGGGAGTGGACAAAACATAATCCACCTGGAGACCCCATTCCTCTATGATACCCCCTCATGCCTTGACTTCAATATTGGAATGGGGAAATCCACCCCTATCTACTCTCACCCTAAGTATTGAATTAGGTAAGACAATAGGAAAATCATAAGACTCACTTAGACCCACTTTAGGTCCCTCATTGATTTTGGCGACAAACTCCTACTCGAAATTTACAAGCGATGTCATGAAAGTATCCTCCTTGGAAAAATAGGGCTCTAGATGCTAAAGGCCAAAATCCCTCTGTTGGCAAGAAGCTACGTATTCCCTTTGAGATTTTGAGTAGACCACAGAGGAGGAGGACTCTGTAATGAGCACCCCAATAGACGAGGAGGCTCCAGTGGTGAGCATTCCAACAAGTGAGGAGGATCCTATGGCGAGCAGCACAACAGACGAGGATCCCCCTCTCACAGACATCCCAGCAGACGAGGGAGACCCCTTGTGGCAATCCCCACAGTTGATCCCTCAAAACGCCTCAAAACTCCCTAAAAATAATAGAGGTGATGGTGGTAGCACCAGTGGCCAAAACGGTCAATACAATGATAAGAATTGGTTCTATAACCACTAGTACCTCGCTAGTGGCAGTAGTGATGGTGGAACAAGGGTTTTGGGAGGTTGAAAATGCCATTTACAGTGAAGGAAAATGGAAGGAAGAATGGTGGCTATTGATCTTTCAGATATTTTTCTCTCCTTATCTCTCCAAAAATCTTGCAATTTGAACTCAAATGCTAAGGTAATAAAATAAAGAAAGTTTTAAAAGGTTTTTTATACCCTATTAAGTCACATGCCGACTGCCAATAAAAAAAATAGGGCAAAATATGTTCCCAATGATGAGATGTGTGTTCCCCATCTGACACGTATCACCGCGAGATTATAAAAGTTGGCTGAAGTGATAGGCTTAATTAATACCAAACTATCATCATGAGATTGAGTAGACGTTCTTATTCCAAGAAATAACGAATCATTACGTAAAAAAACCTTTGGTATGCCCAACACATAAATTATTGTACGAGGTGTCAAATGTAGAGGGGTACACACTCAATGGACCAAATAGTTGGGCGAGCAGGCCCTATTGGTGAGGGGGGCCTCACCACGAGCACCCCCCCAAAGAAGTGATTTAACCAAGACAAAAGTAACGCTGGGTGAGGAGGCCCATCAGGAAGGGCTTCTCACCCCCAAGCGACTCAAAGTTCACAGAAATTGAACTTGGACGAGGAGTCCCACCAAGAAGGGCTCCTTGTCCCAATTTATCTTGAGTTCACAGAAATTGAACTTGGGCGAGGATGCCCACCATGAAGGTCTTATCATACCAATTTATCTACAATTCACAAATATTAAACTTGGGCGAGGAGGTCCACCAGGAAGGGTTCCTCGTCCAAATTTATCTAAAGTTCACAAAAATTGAACTATGGCGAGGGGGACCACCAAAGAAGGATCCTCGTCCTAATTTTTCTAAAGTTTGAAGAAATTAAACTTGGGTGAGGAGGCCCACCAGGAAGGGATCCTCATCCCAATTGATCTAAAGTTCATAGAAATTGAACTTGGGTGACGAGGTCCACTAGGAAGGGTTCCTCATCCCAATTTATCTTGAGTTCATAGAAATTGAACTTGGGCGAGGAGGCCCACTAGGATGGGCTCATTGTCCCAAAATGCTCAGAATTCAAAATATTGAACTCGGGCAAGGAGGTCCATAAGGAAGGGCTACTTGTCCCAAGTAACTAAAAAAATACAGAAATGAAGTTTGAATGAGGAGGCCTATTGATTAGCCATAAATTCTTCCCATTTATCCCCTTAATTGAGAGGCTTTTATCGCTCCGCAAAGTGTATTTCGAGTGGATTTCTCTCATATCATTGCTAATGACATTTCCTAACTAGTACGTCGAATTTTGTGTCTGTCCTATCTATTTTGCAGGTATTCAGTGCACAAGGAAGGATGGACATCCTAATCCGAGTTCCAGACCAAAAGTTAGAAATCTTTAAAAATACAAGGAGGAGAAGTTTCTGAAAAGATGGAACCAAACCGGATGGGTTAGAAAATGAACCGATCCTATCTTGAGAAATTTCATGTGAAGAACTAAGAGAAGGAATTGAACCGAAGAGGAAGAAAAATGAACTGATCCTATCTTGAGAAACTTCCTATGAAGAACTAAGAGATGGAACCGAACCGAAGAGGAAGAAAAATGAACCGATCCTATGCTTGAAGAACCTCTTGTAAAGCAGGAAGAGATGGAATCGAACCAAAGAGAAGGAAAAATGAACCCAATCGATTCAAGGAAAAACTTCTGTCAAAGATGGAACCGAACCGAACCGCCCTAATAGGATCAGTTCGGGTATCGAAAATTCAAACTTATCCACTTATAAAATTAGAGTCTTGCATAGCTGAAACTCTTAGAAATCGCAGAGTATATATTTTAAACACATCCAAAACATTGGAAGGCTTCTAATTCGTTAGGGAAGCAATGTAATTAGTTAAGAGAAGACAACAATAAAGAAACCCTAATTTTGATTCCAGTTTTGCAATTTAAGTAATACCATTCTAATTCTTGCTTTCATTATTGCAGTAGTTACTTCTCTAATATTATTTTCATTCTTCTTCTTCTTCTTCTTCTTCTTCTTCTTCTTCTTCTTCTTCTTCTTCTTCTTCTTCTTCTTCTTCTTCTTCTTCTTCATTAGTAAAAATGTGTTCATTCATTCAAAATGTGTTTTCTTCTAGTTTTAATATGCCCGGTAAAGTTTTCAAGGGTTGGGGTTCATGAACCCCAGTCGATGTAATTCATGATAGTGGAAATAGAAGTTGGAATTAAAACCTTAGATGAATTATATCATAGTTCATTCGATACTATTGAAATTCAACCTTTGCTTACATACTGTGCGGGCTACGATCCCTCATATATGTAATACTTTGTAGTATTAAAAATTCGAATTCATTTAAAGTTATAATTCTGAATCTAGTATCCTACAAAGTGAATTACTAGGGTGTGGGGGATTGTAACCCGACCTATTTTTCTCATCTCATAAGTAAAGTGTTAGTTAAATCATCAGTAGTCTTTTTGTTAATTTAGAGTAGTTGCATTTC
The DNA here is from genome assembly GCA_949130495.1 of Sambucus nigra. Lineage (NCBI taxonomy): Eukaryota > Viridiplantae > Streptophyta > Magnoliopsida > Dipsacales > Adoxaceae > Sambucus > Sambucus nigra. The sequence goes on along the minus strand of OX422213.1, from coordinate 161,911,370 downwards.
ATTTTTTTATAATTCCATTAATTAATCTTTTTCCAAAAATTGCATCTAGTTGTAGTTGTTTTCCAATTCAAATCACATTTTCATTATTTTTAGAAGTCAAAGTTAGGTTACCTTTGTCTTTCCACCGTCATTACGACTTCGTTCGTCCTATTTCCCTGAGGATCGATACCCGACTTATCGGATTATTACTTGAGTGACAAGCTTGCACTTGAGCCTAAATAGCATGCACACTAGACACATTTGTGGTCGCGCTAAGTTTTTGGCGCCGTTACCGGGGAGTTAGGTAGACTTAGGTTAGATCAAGTCAACCTAAAACTTTGACTAAGAAAACTCAAAAAAATAAAAAAATCTGGAAAAAAATAAAAAATAAAACTAAAAAATTTTCATCATCTCTCAAAAAACTTTAATTAAAAATCCTGAACACATTCAAACTCCTCACAACACTCCAACCCGAGTCCACGAAAATCCAATCATTGAATACAACTCTGAAAGCCCCCACACATCTCGCATTCCACAATTTTGGTTTCCAATTCCTACACCCGAGCACTCTATCGGTAGCTACACCCTGAGTCGATCTTCGAGTCAAACATCTAGGACACCGAGTGAGTAAACAGAGTAATTTGAAGAGAGTACGAGCGCAATGTGTGACGCAGCGAGTTTCGGTACTGGAGAGGGATATCTCCCCTATCATCCTATGAAAGACTTACTCTTTCCTGAGCGGACTGTCATCGCTGGTTGCATTTTATTTTCGTTTACTACCGGTCAGTTCCACTTTCGCAATGGGATGATACAGATTCTCCCTATGTTTCATAGCATGGATTCAAAAAAACCATACCAGCATGTTCATGAGGTCGAAGAGGCATGTGACACATTTGGTGATCAAACTTCCATGCAAAATGTTGTTCGCCTAAAGCTTTTTCCTTTCTCCTTAAAGGATAAAGCCAGGACCTGGCTATGGTCTCTACCTCCGAACTCCCACACTTCCTGGAGAGATATGCAGTCTAAGTTTGTCTCAAAATTATATCCGCATCACAAGACCAACTCTACCAAGACTCAAATCCAAGCTTTTCGACAACACGATAATGAGTCCTTTGACATATATTGGGAACGATTCCAAGAGTTAATAAGCGCATGCCCCCATCATGATTTTCACAAACACTTAGTGATATCTTTCTTCCATAATGGGTTGACAATAGCTTCCAAACAACTTGTGCAAACAACGTGTGAAAGACCCTTTTGGGATTTAAAATCATGCGATGTCGAGGCCCATCTTAAGTACGTCGCAGAGACTACTCAAGCATGGGATACATCTGATCCCAACCAAGCGCGACCTAGACAACCATCTACCAATCAAACTGCATCTGGTATATACCATTTGGATAGCAATACCTTAATAGACCGTCGATTTGATCAGTTTCAGAGAGAATAAAAGAGTGGTTTGGTGGTCGGTTGAGAATTATCTCTCGATCCATCCATGGTTTAAAAGAAAAAGTGTGTGCTATTTGTGAGGCAGGCCACTCTACAAAGACATGCCCGATGATTTCTGTCTATAAGGCCATGCACACCGAGCATCTGGATGCTATAGGAGGATTTAAGGGGAATTTTAATTCCCCGCATGGGAACTCTTACAACCCTTCGTGGAGGAACCATCCTGGTTTCAACTATGGACAACCACAAGCTACAATGAACCCACATTCACAAGTTATCCCATCTCCACCACCTACTCAATACCAACAAGCGCCACCACCTCCAACCCCATATGTAGCTCCACTACGACGGAGTCTCGAGGATAAAATTAACCAATTCATCAATTATCAAATTGAAAACAATGCTCGATATGAACGCTTGTCCACCTAAATAAATGTAATCATCTCCAAGATGCAATTCGCATTGAGCGTCCAAGAGAAGGGAAAGTTTCCTGCCCAAGTACAAAGACCTCCCCAAGGTCAACCTAGAGTTAGATCCACCTCTACCGAACAGCAGGAGTACTGCCAAGCGATAACCACTCTTCGTAGTGGGAGGGTTATTGATTTATCACCTCCCCCACACGACATTTTAAAAGACAAGGAGAATTCGCCCGGTACGAAAGAGTCCGAAGATATCTCCTTGAATGAGAGTGAAAAGGAAAACACTAGTGATCCCGAGGTAGTTGTAAAACCACCCTCCGCTATGTCGTTTCCTTAAAGGTTGGATCCTGCCCATAAAAAACCATAAGTGAAGAAGTGCTGGATGTGCTTAAGAACGTAAAGTTGAACTTACCTTTCCTCGATGCAATAAGGTAAATTACATCCTATGCAAAAGTCATAAAAGACTTATTGACAATCAAAAGTAGGATGAAGGTAAAGAAGAATGTCTAGCACAAAATGTGAGCTCAATCTTTTTTAATGATCTCCCACTTAAATATAAAGATCCCGATGCCCCCACCATTTCCTGCACCATTGGAGAGAACAAATTCGTAAAAGCCTTTCTAGATTTAAGGGCAAGTGTCAATATCCTCCCCTATTTAATTTATAGGAAACTTGATCTGGGTGATATTAAGCCCACAAGGATCACTCTCCAGTTAGTAGATCGAGCTGTGAAGATACCAAGGGGTATAGTTGAGGACGTGATAGTCCAAGTGGACACTTTCTACTTCTCGGTAGATTTTGTCATTTGGGACACGGATCCATCATTCGCCTAAAAAAATCATGTTCCCATCACCCCTGGACGCCCATAGCCATGTCTAACGCATTTATCAATACAAGAAATTGGAAAATGCAACTCACTTTTAGGAATATAACTCTAGAAACAAACATCTTCGACATTGCCCAACAAGCTTGGGAAGAAGATGATCTTCATGCAATGAGGTTAATTGAGGAGATTGTAGAAGAGAACTTTGAGGAAAATTAGTATGGAGACGCCTTAGAAGCTTGCCTAGCTTCTAGTTATGAGAGTGAGGAAGCCTACATCTAGTTCGAGAGGGAGATAGAGGAGTTGAGAGGCTTACTCGATGAGAGAGAATCGGATGAGGACGCGAGATATGCGAATTGGGTTTCTCGATTCGAAGAGTTATCGCCAAGAGAAGCACGCATGGTTCCCTCTAGCGACACATTCCCAACTCTAGAGTTGAAGAAACTACCCTCCAATGTTAAATATGCTTTCCTAGGTAAAAGTGAGACAATTCATGTTATTGTCTCCTCTAGCTTAGATGAAGAGCAGGAGGGTAAACTATTAAAGATTTTGAGGAAGCACCAAAGTGCTTTTGGTCGGTACATAGCTGATTTGAAGAGGGTGAGACCTCTAATTTTCACCCACAAGATTCACCTCAAAGAGGATGTTAAGCCCTCGAGAGAAATGCTAAGACGGCTAGACCCCACAATGAAAGATGTGGTGAGAACTGAAATTATAAAGCTATTGGATACCAGGATTATCTACCCAATCTCAGATAGCAAGTGGTTGAGCCCCATTCAAGTTATCCCGAAGTAGTCGGGCATGACCATGATTGAAAATGCCAAGGGAGAGTTAGTTCCCCAACGTACCACCAGTGGGTGGCATGTTTGCATTAATAATCGAAAACTCAATGTGGGAACTCAGAAAGACCATTTTCCCTTGCCATTTATCGATCAAATGCTTGAAAGATTATAGGGTAACCCTTATTATTGCTTCCTGGATAGTTATTCCGGAGATAATAAAATTGAGGAAGATGTACTTGATCAAGAGAAGACGACCTTCACTTTCCCTTTTGAAATGTTTTCCTACAAACGTATGCCATTTGGCTTGTGTAATGCACCAGTGACCTTTCAAACATGGATGTTGAGATTATTCAGTGACATGGTTGAGAGAGGGCAAGAGGTGTTTATGGATGACTTTAGTGTTTTTGGAACATCCTTCGACCAATGTTTAGCCAATCTTGAGAAAGTACTAGCCCGATGTGTGGAAAAGAAATTAGTGCTGAATTAGGAAAAATACCATTTCATGGTAACCCGGGGTATAGTTCTTGGACACATCGTGTCATCCAAAGGGATCGAGGTTGATCGAGAAAAAATAGATGTCATAGCTGACCTACCCCCACCTAAATCGCTGAAAGATGTGCGCTCTTTCTTGGGCCGCACGGGGCTTTATTGAAGGTTCATTAAGGACTTTAGTGGCATCGCTAGACCCTTAAGAAATATTCTTATGAAGGACACCCCATTTGAGTGGATGGAAGCATTCAAAAACATTTTTGAAAAACTGAAAAACATGCTTGTGTCCACTCCCATCATGCAAGATCTGCATTGGTCCTTACCGTTAGAGCTTATGTATGATGCTAGCGATTATGCGATAGGGGCTGTTTTGGGCCAAAGAAAAGACCATAAGTCTCATGTCATCTACTACGTTAGTCGGACCCTTATAAGACCATAACTCAATTACTCCACCACGGAGAATGAGTTGCTAGCGGTAGTATTTGTGCTTGACAGATCTCGGTCCTATCTTATCGGTTCTCCCAACACTTGTTTCACCGGACACGCGACTTTAAAATATCTACTTACAAAGAAAGACTTTGTGATTGATAGATTTCGTTCCTATCTTATCGGTTCTACCAACACTTGTTTCACCGGCCACGTGACTTTAAAATATCTACTTACAAAGAAAGACGCAAAGTCGTGCCTTATAAGGTGGATCCTACTCCTCCAAAAGTTTAATCTCTCCATTAAAGACAAAAAAGGAGTAGAAAACGTCATTGCCGATCACTTATCATGACTTTTTTCCTACATACCTATTGATCCCACACCCATAGACGAATATTTTCTGGATGAGCAACTCTTTGCCACCTCTTCTTTGCCTTGGTTTGCGAACATTGTGAACTATCTTGTCACGGGAGCCGTGCCTCCTGATTGGACACTGCAAGATAAGAAGAGGTTCATCACTTGGTCGCGCATGTTTTTCTATGATGACCAATTCCTTTTTACTTATTACGCCGATCAAATCATCCGACGATGCGTACCGGATGACGAAATCCCAAAAGTTATCCAATTCTGTGATTTGGAAGCGTGTGGAGGCCACTTCTTCGTGAAAAAGACGGCCGCTAAAATTCCCCAATGCGATTTGTACTGGCCCATAATGTTCTGGGATGTTAACAATTGTTGTAAATCTTGCGACAAGTGTCAACGGATGGGGGTGATCACCCGTCCGACATGATACCATTATCCCCGATTCTCATCATTGGGGTTTTCGATTGCTGGGGTATTGAATTCATGGGCCCTTTTCCCCCGTCCTTTGGATACCTAAACATCCTAGTCGCGGTAGACTATGTTTCTAAATGGGTGGAAGCTCAAACTACCAAGACTAATGATAATAAAGTGGTGATAATGTTCCTGCACGCACACACACTTTCTCGCTTCGGTGCACCTAAAGCAATAATTAGCAATAACGACACACATTTTTGAAACAAGCCGTTTGAAAGACTTATGAAAAAGTATGGTGTCATTCACAAGGTGGTAACAACATATAACCCAAAAACGAATGGATGGGCTGAATTGGCAAATCGTGAGATCAAGCACATACTAGAGAAGATCGTTAATCCTGATCAGAATGATTGGTCCCTTAGATTGAATGATTCGCTGTGAGCCTACCGTACCGCATACAAGAATCCACTCGGAATGTCCCTATTTCTCTTTGTGTATGGAAAACCTTGACATCTTCTCGTTGAGTTGGAGCACAAAGCGTATTGGGCAATCAAGAGATTAAATTACTATATGGACAAAGCCGGTGAAGCTCACAAGCCTCAATTAAATGAGTTAGAGGAGATACGCAATGATGCATGTGAGAATGCCAAAATCTCAAAAGCTCAGATGAAACTAGCACATGATAAGATTATTCAAAAAAAAGAGTTTCAACCGGACCAAAAGTTACTTCTCTATAACTCCCAACTTCATATATTTTCGGGTAGATTGCAGTCTCGATGGACTGGTCCATTCATTGTGAGAAGCGTATAACCCCACGGAGCAGTAAAGTTTAAAGATTCAAAAGGGGGAACGCATTTAAAGTCAATGGACAATGCCTAAAGCTAAATGTTTAGGCGTGCGTAGAAGAGATCGACACCATCTAGTTATCGGACCTCGTTTATGGGGTAGAGTGAGATTGAATTTAGAGGTCATCGCACTCCCGATGCGTATGGGGTGAATTCTTGTGTATAGTATTTGTGCATAGGTAGAATAATTAGAGTTCGCAGGTAGGTTACGAGAGGTTAGGGTTCAGAATAGGCACACAAACACGCACTTCATGAGGGAATCAAGAAATCCAAGTGGGAGAATAAGTAAGAGAGTGTCCGAAAATTCAAGGGCGCGAGATTCTATTTTCATCAAATTGAAGGGAGAAAGTTTTACCTAAGGCGAACCGAACCGAAATCCCTTAGCCAGATTGGTTCAGTTATGATAAATCGCAAAATAAAAAATTCGCAGAACCAGATCGGTTATCCCCTGAACCGGATTTCTGCCAATTTTTCTTATTCCCGAGGTGCCTCCCCCTTCCCCTATCCCTTCATTTCCCTCATTTTACACCCTCTTTCTCTCCAAACATCCTTCCACATTTTCCTTCCAAATTCTTCCCATCCAATCCTCCTCACCACCTATAAATCCCACCTCTAGCCTACTATTTCTCCACACCTTCATCACATATTCCCTCTCTAGAACCTATCTATCCCATTTCAATAACTCCTAAAAATTTCCATGGAAAATCCCACTCTTCCTCCGAAATACATGTCTACCGAGGTCCTTCCGAACGGTAAAGAGGAATACCACTTTCACATGGAGCGCATGTGGTGCGAAAAAAATTTCAGCCTTCCCCGCCAACTTCACATCTAGTGCGTCGTCAATTGGGATGAGCTACCTCGCTCGGTCACCACTCTTTTCAGTCGGAGAGGGTGGACGCAATACCTCTCCGAACCATACAATGTCGTGTGGGACAACGAGGTTCGATCTTTTTATGGCTCTCTCATCCGCACGGGTGAGTTTGAGGGCCAAGCATTTGTAGACGGCCGCCCCATCCCATTTTCCTTGGCCATTATATCCCAAAAACTTTCTTCCAATGGGGTGCCAAACCCGGACAATTATGACTACCCCGTCAATACCCCCACCATTCCAAAACAATAATGCATCGATTTTCTCGCACCCAACGGGATTTGGGAAAGGTGCACTTTCCCCGTGGGATGCCTCAATGATAAGGCGCGCATTACATTTCAAATTTTTTGCACCAACTTGCTTGAAACCTCAAATGACTCGGATGGGTGGAGCAGATGAGGAAGAGTACGATGAAGATGACGACTCAGATTTTGATCCCCCGGGTGCAAATTTTGATAGGAGCCTTTCGGCTGTGGAAGCCTATTTTGACATTCTCCTCACACAATACAATAGGGATCAAGAGGCCTATCGAAGGATTACGAGCATAATGCATCGTCTCCAAACCCACTTGTATGAGCTCAACTTCGGTGGACCTCCTCCAACCTTCTTCTATGATCCATATGATTTCAGTGCACGCGGGCCCTCCAATCCGCCTTCCCAGTGACGCCCATTTCTATTGTTTGATGTTTGTGTGTTGTTGGTGGCTGTTTAAATATGTCGGTTGTGTGTTTTCTCCCCTCTCCCTTGTAACCCATGTTCTCTTTCTCTATAAATATATGCATCTCTATAAATATATGCATTTCTCTCTCACTTTTAATTCGCTTTGAGTTAGATTTTAGTTCTTTTTTTCTTGATGACAATGCAAAAGTCTAAGTTAGGGGGGGTCACAAGTGCATCTTTCTAAAACTTCAAAAGATGACAAAAATGCCCTGAAATTTCAAAAAAATCATAAAATTTTAAAAAATCCAAAAATATTTTTCTTCAAAATAAATAAAAATTGGAATTCAAAATTTTCAAAAATTTCATTAAAATTTGGTTTAAAATCTAAAATTGTAAAAACATAATACACAAAGCCGAAATTGACCAAAGATAGAAATTAAGCGAACATAGACGACTTAGCGAATAAATGTGGAGATTAACAAACCCGGTGAGATTCAAACCTTTCCCTATTGTGAGTTTTTAAATCAATCCAACTTAATGGTTAACTCAATGTTTGTTTCAGCGCTCTAATAAGTCGTCGATGATCTCAATTTTTTCACTTTGATCGGTTATGGAAAATGTGTGTGATATTGCCTTGAAAAACTTGCCAAATGAATCTCTAAACTAAATTAATCTCGTGACGCATATGTTAACGCAATTAGTATTTCGGACAATAAAGTAGACCCTCTTTTTTCACCCAAAAAAATTGGCCAGAAAAAGTCATGAAAAATATCCATCCGTTTTTGCAACCCAAAATTGAGCCGAATAAATATTTTCCTCTCATTTGACAACCCGAAAACCCCCAATTGGACCGAAATTGTGAAAAGTGATATAGCCTAGAAACTAATCCCAGAAAGTGCATAAAAAGGGGCAAAAGAATAGAAATGCTCAACAAAAATAGCAAGAAAAGAAAATAATAACAACAAAAAAAATAAAAAAAAATCAGAAAAGATGAGCAAAAGCCTGGAAAAGCACTAATGGACGTCTTAAGAATAGTTTCCAATTCCAAATTTCCCAAACCTATTTCCTTGTACCCATTACACTTTAAACCCAAGAAAGTCCTAACCGAGTCCAAATTGCGAAATTGGTTACCGCGTGGAGAGCTAAAATGCAAAAAAATAATAAACGAGATTATAAATGTGAATTAGAAGCAGTGATCCCGTTTTCTTATAAATTTTTGTCTTTCTATTTGTATGCGTGAACTTGGTTCCAATGAATTTATTCTTATAAATCACGCACGCCGAGAGAACATGGCCACATTCTGAGTGCTTAGTTTGTAAGAGCATCCCGTGAGATTTTGAAATCAAAATGAATTTTCGAATAAGTAACGTAATGGTCAATCGGTGGAAATCCACGATTAAATTTTTGGCTTCGCACACACACACGCGCTAAGATTTGAGACTCTTCAACATGAATTGATGATGACTATTTTCTGGAAAAGTTTGAATTATACAAATTTTGCGTATTTTGAAATTTTTTTTGAGTCGAATTTTGTCGGTATATTCGATGCAAACCCTCACGAGACATAACTCATCCTACTAGGGTAACCTAGAGGTTTAAAGGTTATTGCATATGCTAAATGCAATCGTTCGCCCGCGAAAGAGGTATTCTATCCCATTTTAGAGTTAAACCATGCCCTGATTCTTTTACATTGCTCGGGACAATCAAAGTTCTAAGTTAGGGAGATTTGATTAGGCATAAATTCTTCACATTTATCCCCTCAATTTAGAGGCTTTTATTGCTGTGCAAGCTATATTTCGAGTGTATTTATCTCATATAATTGCTAATGACATTTCCTAACTAGTACGTCGACTTTTGTGTATTTCCTATCTATTTTGCAGGTATTTAGTGCACAAGGAAGGATCGACATCCTAATCTGAGTTCCAGACCAAAAGTTACAAATCTTCAAAAATACAAGGAGGAAAAGTTCCTGAAAAGATAGAACCAAATGGGTTGGAAAACGAACCAATTCTATCCTGAGAAACTTCCTGTGAAGAACTAAGAGATGGAACCGAAACAAAGAGGAAGAAAAATGAACCGATCCTATCTTGAGAAACTTCATGTTAAGAACTAAGAGATGGAACCGAACCGAAGAGGAAGAAAAACGAACCGATCCTATCTTGAGAAACTTCCTGTGAAGAACTAAGAGATGGAACCGAATCGAAGAGGAAGAAAAATGAATCGATCCTATGCTTGAAGAACCTCCTGTAAAGAACGAGGAGATGGAACCGAACGGAAGAGAAGGAAAAATGAACCGAATCGGTTCAAGGAAAAACTTCTATCAAAGATGGAACCGAACCAAACCCCCTTAACAGGATCGGTTCGGGTATCAGAAATTTGAACATATTAACTTGTAAAATTAGAGTCTTGCATGGTTAAAACTCTTAGAAATCGTAGAGTATATATTTTAAACACCTCCCAAACATTGGAAGGATTTTAATTCATTAGGGAATCATTATAATTAGTTTAGAGAAGACAACAATAAAGAAACCCTAGTTTTGATTCTAGTTTTGCAATTCAAGTAATACCATTATAATTCTTTCTTTCATTATTACAGTAGTTACTTCTCTAATAATATTTTCATTCTTCTTCTTCTTCTTCTTCTTCTTCTTCATTAATTAATAAAAATGTGTTCTTTTATTCAAAACGTGTTTTCTTCTAGTTTTAATATATTCGACTAAGTTTTCAAGGGTTGGGGTGTATGAACTCCACCCGATGTAATTCATGATAGTGGAAATAGAAGTTGGAATAAAAACCTTAGATGAATTGTATCGTAGTTCATATGACACTACTTTAATTCAACCTTTGCTTACATACTGTGCGGGCTACGATCCCTCATATGTGTAATACTTAGGAGAAATAAAGACTGAATTTTAATTCAACCTTTGCTTACATACTGTGCAGGCTACGATACCTCATATATGTAATACTTAGGAGTATTAAAAAGTCGAATTCATTTAAAGCTTTAATTCTGAATCTAGTATCCTACGAAGTGAATTAATAGGGTGTGGGGGATTGTAACCCAACCTATCTTTCTCATCTCATAAGTAAAGTTTTAGTTAAATCATCAGCAATCTTTTTGTTAATTTAGAGTAGTTGCATTTTATTTTTTTATAATTCCATTAATTAATATTTTTCCAAAAATTGCACCTAGTTGTAGTTGTTTCCCAATTCAAATCACCTTTTCATTCTTTTTAGAAGTCAAAGTAAGGTTACCTTCATCTTTCCAACGTCGTTACGACTCCGTTCGTCCTATTTTCTTGAGGATCGATACTCGACTTATTAGATTATAACTTGAGCGACAGGCTTGCACTTGAGCCTAAATAGTACGCACACTAGACACATTTGTGGTCGCATCACCTATCATAAGTGGCTCCTCATCCCCAAATGTGCAAAAGTCATAGGAACAAAGTTTAAATGAGGAGTCCCACCACGAGGAGCTCCTTGTCCCCATAATTCCAAATTCCTTATAGAAAAGAGCTAGTGGGCGAGGAGTTACACCTAGAGTGACGTTCTCCCCAAGATTTGTTACTCACAATATAAAAAAAATTGCTTTTTACTACGGAGGTTTTTGAGACGTCTTAAATTTTAGTCCCTAAAACATACATTTTGTGACAGGTAAAAAAAGTCGTCTAAAAAACTAATATTATTTTAGACGGGTAAACATAGCCTTTTTATAAAGTAAGGCTAATGAGACAGTATATTAAGAGCCGTATCAAATAGTTAGCCTTAAGAGACGGCTGAAATAATTTAGCTTCCCACCTTCTAAAATTTTAACTCCCTCCTGCATAAAAATGAAACCTCATACTAAGAAAATAAAAAAGAAAAAGTAAAGCAAAAGCATTTTGTTTCTTTACCCGGACAAAAACTCATCTGCATCGCTCTCTACCACCGTCGCTTGCCCTAGAGTTCAACCCTGCCACCGTTGCTCGCCCTATCTACCCTTGTGCTCACTGCTAGTAAGTCGTGCTCCCCTTTCTCTTGGTTGTGGTGAGATTATGGTGGTGTAGGTTGCTAGCTACTTAGGGTTTCAAAAATTGAGGTTAAGTGTAATTGGAAATTATCAAGGTGAGATTTTATGGTTGAAGACATCAAATTAGTTTTGTTATATATTGATTATCAATTTCCTTGGTTGGGTGCTATTAAAATGAGAGTAAAGGTAATATAAAAGAAATTTGATGTCTTGTTGATGTAATTGATTAGTTATTGGGATAGTTGGAGTTTTTCTTATAGTAGAAATTACTTATAATAATAGAATAGTAATTTTTTCTGCATTATATCATAAGAACCCAACTTGACCACCTTCACCATGAGGTATAAAACACAAGAGCCAAAGGTCAGTTTATACTTGGAAATATGACATATGGATTTCTAATTTTTTGCCCTTAACGTTTACGAATATGTTTTATTTGGTATCATTAAGTATAGCACTAAATGATTTTATTTAATTGTTCTAGTTTTGGACTGTCTTGAAATTCCAAATCCCCATCCATTTACATGACCTACTTAAAACTAAAAAGATCACTAGAAATTTCAAGTTTCTTAATAAAGAGTTAGATTTGGTAGGTTATGTTAAACTATTTGATTGAATTAATGCTAATTCATTTTCTCAAAAGGGTTGGATTTGTAGATATCAATTTTATTTAATAAAGCACTATCTTATATGTGAACTTATTCATAATGGGATTTTAGGAAATCATAAAATATTGGGAAATTTCAAACTTTGGTTTTATAGTTAACTCATGGTTGTAATGTTTGAGTCTAGATATCCCAGTGACCATGCCATGAATAATGTATTGATTTTGGATTTTTTGTAACTAAAATCCTTTTTATCAACAAGGTCTAGGTCATCCAATAGATTTTGGAATGTTTGTAAGTAAAATCCTTTTTATCAACAAGGGCTAGGTAATCCAATGTGTTACTTTATGCTCGTACATTAACAATTTTAATGGCCTTTCCCCTATCTAAGTTTAGGGAACCTTATAGGAAACATTATTTTTCGTGTATAAAAGTGCAAAAGAAACCCTCCCGAGATGTATATTTTGCTAGAAATGTTTTGTTGAAAATACCCCAATTTGTTGCAAATGCCCTTCTTCCTAGAAATCAAAGCGTTTCGAAATCAAGAAGTGGAATGATGTTGATCTGTAGACTTGGGGTCCATTATAATACCTAACCCTAACTTCAATTTAAACAAAATACTTGGATCATATGTTTATAGTTAATTGAGTTATTGAACTTTGATTGTCTGATGCACATATCGTTGTGGACAACTATGCTATTTTAAAGAATCATATTATAGATCTTCATGAGTCTTTATAATTATAATTATTTTTTGTTACTTTGATCTCGTGTTTATTAATGTGTTTTGTTTGAATTAGGTATAAAGTGTAATGCTAATGAAGCTAGCACCACCAGTGATGAGTGTACTATTGCATGTGGTATGTATGCACTCTTTTCATAAATTATCATTTAATGATGTTACATATTTCATTTATTTTTTTACCAGATTGATTTGTAGTGGTGATAGAGGTTGAGGGTGAGCCAATTGAAAACCCGGATTGTCAATTGGTTGTTGTAGTATAGCGTTTAGATTAATCTATGAGAATATTTGTTTACTAGTTTGTATGAATTTTAGTAAGAAATATTGATGTTTGTGTTAATTAATTCATGTCCTCTACAAGTTGTTTATGCCATTCAAGTTAGAATTATTGACTGTTTATAATTGTTTGGGGTTTAAACTGAGCTTTTGGGGGTGAAAATTGAAAACAATGATGAAGTTGCTTGGCCCAAAGTACTATGTGCTGCAAAATTAATTTTTCTTCTATTATTAACAATGTAGAATTATTCTCAAAGTAGTATGTGATCACATGTATGTTAAAGCACTAACATGTTACTTTCTTGTATAGGTAGCCTGGTTGAGCAAGCAGGGCTCAAAAAGGCAAGTTGGGATCTCTTACGAGTTTCAGCTTGGTGGCTGAGGAGAAAGGTTTGTTGATCAAAATCAACGACTTAGATTATTAATATTGAGAGAACACAAGTAGATAGACCCAAGGGGTCACCCAATCCTTACATAGTTCACACCCAGTCATAACTGAAGTGAGAAACCAAGAGGTTGCTCATAAGAAATGAATTATTTATAAAATGATTTTAGAGGATGTGGTTGTGACAACCCTGCTTTTTATATCTAATTCGGTTAGCTACGCCCAATTAAATTAAAGCAGAGCGTCAATATGTTGGCATTAGAAACATAATTTAAATAAACGCAGTAAAGTAAATATGTACACTCCCATACGTGTAACCAAATCACATAATAGTAAGTATAGGATCCACAAGTAATAGCAGTACTGAATATAAAATGCACAAACATACGGGCCAAAAGATAAATTAGGTAAAGAGTGTAATATAAACCTCTCAACACTATCAAATCCCTAACAATGGGAAATCTCTGATACCACACTCTAAGGAAGAGTGACAAAATAGGATATGGACCAGCGTCCACCACTACAAGATCCTAAGAATAGATGCGAGGTCATCCAGCTCCACGATCTACTGTCCAACGGGGCGAGGACCTGTATAATACATACATAGGAGAGGAGCAAGAAGCAAGATAGATGAACGTCAAAGCAAGAAAACAAGCTATAAGATTATAAGATGTACTTATAATGAAAGCACACTAGTCATTACTCGTCTCCAGTAATTAAATTGTTCAATTACCCAACCAATGTTCCTATGTCGGGACTGCCCAACCCAAACTAGAGTAACGTGTAGTCTCATATCGTATCTTAATTAATCATTATTAGTCTCATTTCAGTATTTAACGTATAAAAATATTTCATTCAAGTATAATATCAAATGCATTGATTCGAGATATTATTTTAAGACACAAACATAATATCTCATACAAGTCATATCGGGTCACTATCGTTACCCGGGGAAACAAGTCGTAACACTAGGCCTACACACGAATATTTCCCAATATTACGTGGCAAGGGCAATCATACTAAGTCCTAAATCACATGGCGTTTCAAGGTCTTTCTATCTGACCCGCATTACAACCATGTGTCCGGTTCCGGTGGTTTATCTCCGACACGGCACTCGAGCGGAACCTAACCGGATCAATCACAAATAATCGCTTTCAACATGTGCCTACATCGACCGGAGGACTAGTCTAGTGTATACTCGACAATATACATGTAAAGCAATTTCACACTTATGTATATATACAATCGTGTCAAGTCTCTTACTCGAGTTATACAATAGTCATTATTTATAATATAACATAATTTACATCATTAATTTACTAATTCAACACCAAATCATTTCAAGGTTATATATCCCTAATAACCTTAAGTGTGTGATCAAGTTAGGATATTAGGCACAACACCATAATTATCTTACTAACAACATGAAAAATATTATCACTCTTATTTCAACAACATGCTGCCCAGAATTTAAAATGCAGATTCAAGGCTCTTCCAATCCGTTTTTGGGAAAACTTAAAACTACAAAGTTGTTCGGAACGTGATTTTCTATAAGGACTCACGGGCACGCTACCATATCCAGCCTAAAACAGACCCGAAACTAACATATAATATTCGCCCCTGTTTTCGACAACATTCTGCCCAGAATTTTAAAACGCCGATTTGAGGCTTTTTCGATCCGTTTTTGGGAAAACTTAAAACTACAAAGTTGTTCGGAACGTGATTTTCTATAAGGACTCGCGAGCACGCTACCGTAGGCTGCTTAAAACAGACCCGAAATTAACATATACAGTTCGGACCTGTTCACGATAACTTTCTGCGCAGAATTTTAAAACGCATATTCGAGGATTTTTCGATCCGTTTTTGAAAAAACTTAAAACTACAAAGTTGTCCAGAATATGATTTTCTACCGGGCAACGCGGACGAAATATAAATTCTCGAAATTAAAATAGCTCAAAACAATTTTTAATAAGACGATTTACTCAATTTCATAGACTTCTCAAATTCAAGAGTTTGTTCAACAATTCAATCCCTATAATGATGTTATCACATTTTAATCTATATGGAGGATGATCCTAATACATTGCATATCATTTTTAACATTAATTTCATATTAATTTAGGGATCCAAATACATGTTCATGTGAAATTTCATCTAGATACAAAATATACACATATAGGTTATTAACTTGCCTTGGATTGTATGAAGAAATTGAAATCCTCTTGAAATCTTCTTGAAATCCTCTTAGCTTCTTCTCTTCTTACTCTCTCTCTCTACCAAACCCTAGCCTCCATTTCAAATGAAAGAATGAAGACTTCTTCTCTTCCTTTCTATTTATACCTAGGGTTTGTTTATTTACAAAAATGCCATTGCGCCAAATTTAACCCTCTAGATCCTTTTACGCGTTAATTCGCTTCTAATATTTAAGTCGCACATTCGTATCTCAATTAATTCATTTTAAATTTTTATTTCCAAACATTTCGAATATATATACTGCCATAATTATTTTTCTTCAATTAGTTCAATTTTAATTCAATAAAAAAATGCGGGGTATTACATTCTCCCCCTCTACGAACGGGATTTCGTCCTCGAAATTCGAAATAAAATAACTTAATTCAAGTCAAGTAAGGTAGTTTCGCACGTACCTTCCTTGAAGAGATATGGGTGACTAATTTGCAAGTCATCATCTCTCTCCCAAGTGGCCTCAGACTCATCATGATTACTCCACATAACACGAACAAGAGGAATGACTTTTGACCTCAACTGCTGCTCACGACGATCTAGGATCCTGACCGGCCTCTCCTCGTAGCTCCCATCGGGCTGCAACTCAACCCCGTCTAAATCTATGTGTAGGTGTGAGTCCTCGGGACGTAAGAACTTCCTCAACATGGATACATGAAAAACATCATGTACCCGCTGGAGATGGTCAGGTAGGGCTAAACGGTAAGCAACCGGTCCCACCCTGTCCAACACTGTAAACGGGCCTACGTATCGCGGTGAAAGCTTCCCTTTGGCACCAAAGCGAACAACGCCTCTCATGGGTGAGACCCTTAACAGCACTTGGTCCCCAATGGCGAACTCTAACTTCCTCCGCCTTATGTCAGCATAAGTCTTTTGACGATCTTGCGCGGTCTTCATCCGTGCACGAATCAAGTCAACCTTCTCTGAGGTCTCCCTAACAATATCCGGACCCAGCATCCGGTGCTCTCCAAACTCCAACCAACATGTAGGGGATCGACAAGGCCTGCCGTATAAAGCCTCGTATGGTGCCATGCCAATAGTCTGTTGATAACTATTATTGTATGCGAACTCCACCAGCGGCAAATGCATATCCCAACCACCTTTGAAGTCCAACACACAAACTCACAACATGTCCTCCAAAATCTGGTTCACCCGCTCCGTCTGACCATCAGACTGAGGGTGGAATGCGGTACTCAAACTCAACTGAACTCCCATTGCCTCCTGAAGTCTGCCCCAAAAGTGCGAGATGAAGACACTGCCACGGTCGGACACGATATCACGCGGTACCCCATGCAACTTCACAATCTCGTTAATAAACATCGTGGCGTACTGTGCTGCCGTATAATCTGTCCTCACTGGAAGAAAATGAGCCACCTTTGTTAGTCTGTCGACGATGACCCAAATCGAATCATGACCGCGCTGCGATCTTGGCAACCCAACAATAAAATCCATGGAGATGCTTTCCCATTTCCACTCGGGAATGGACAACGGCTGCAACTCCCCTCCAGGTCTCTGATGTTCCACCTTTACAAGCTGACAAGTGGCACACTTTGAGACAAACTCGGCTACATCACGCTTTAACCCAACCCACCAATACATACGATGCATATCCTGATACATCTTATCACCTCCGGGGTGAACAGTGAACTTAGATCCATGCGCCTCAGATAATAAGGCCTTTCGCAACTCGGTATCATTCGGCACAACAATTCGTCCCTGATAACGAAGTCCCCCGTCAGAACCGATCGAGAAACCCTGAATGCCCCCAGACATCAATGCCTTCACTTTCTCCTGACAAAAGTCATCAGAAGACTGGGCCTTCACAACCCGTTCAACCATATAAACTGATATAGATACAGTCCCCATAAATGCTCTGCCAACATCAAGGCTACCCAGCTCCTTCCACTGAGCTTTCCAAACACCTGACCATTCAACACTCTCCTCCACGTCCAAGGCGGACAATGACGTTATGGGTCTTCGGCTCAAAGCATCAGCAACCACGTTTGCCTTACCCGGGTGGTACTGTATGGAAAACTGGTAGTCCTTCACATATTCCACCCATCTACTCTGTCGCATGTTCAAGTTCTTCTGAGAGAACAAGTACTGAAGACTCTTATGGTCGGTGAACAATATAAACTTCTCCCCAAGTAAGTAGTGTCTCCATGAATACAACGCAAAAACAACCGCCACCAACTCTAAGTCATGAGTCGGGTAACGATCCTCATGAGGCCTCAATTTCCTCGAAATATAGGAAATCGGTCTCTCCTCCTGCATCAGAACAGCTCCTAACCCCTGTAATGACGCATCAGTGTACACACGGTACTCAACCCCAACTTTCGGCAATGCAAGGACTGGCGCTGACGTAAGCTTCTCCTTCAAAGTTTCAAAAGCCTCCTGACACTCTGAACTCCAGACGAAAGTAACACCCTTCTTTGTCAAATGGGTAAGAGGACTCGCAATCTTCGAGAGGCCCTGAATAAACCTTCGATAGTAACCCGCTAGACCCAGAAAACTCCGAATCTCAGTCGGCGTAGTGGGTTGCCCCCACTCGACAACAGCAGTAACCTTGCTAGGATCGACAGCAATCCCAGCCTCCGTCACAATGTGGCCCAAAAACTGCACCTCTCGCAGCCAAAACCCGCACTTGGAGAGCTTAGCATAAAGTTGATGCTCTCTCAAGGTCTCAAGAGCCAATCGTAAATGTCCGGCATGGTCCTCCTCGGACCGTGAATAGATCAGGATATCGTCAATGAACACGATAATAAACTGATCCAAGTATGGCTTGAATACACGATTCATCAAATCCATGAATACCGCAGGAGCATTGGTTAAGCCGAACGGCAAGACCCAAAACTCGTACGAACCATATCGTGTCAGGAACGCTGTCTTCGGCACATCCTCCTCCCAAATCCTCAACTGGTGATAACCAGAACGCAAATCAATCTTCGAAAAGAATGAAGCATCCCTCAACTGATCGAACATATCATCAATACGAGGTAACGGATACTTGTTCCGAATCGTTACCTTGTTCAACTCTCGATAATCGACGCACAATCGAAGTGAGCCATCCCTTTTCTTCACAAAGAGCACTGGAGCTCCCCAAGGCGAGGTACTCCTACGGATAAAACCTTGGCCCAACAGCTGCTGAATTTGCTCCCTAAGCTCCCTCATCTCTAAGGGTGCCATACGGTACGGGGCCCTGGCAATCGGTCTCGTGCCCGGCGATAACTCTATACAAAACTCTATCTCACGAGCTGGAGGTAAACCAGGAACCTCAGCAAAGATGTCCGCGAACTCCCTCACTATAGGGATCGTATCCAAAGAAATGGACACCCCATCAGGAGAATCCTCCTCGATGTAAAATAGATGTGTGCTGGCTCCACCCTCTAGACCAGGTAATGCTATTAGGTACATCTCCTGACCAGGAATGGCAAATGTGATCGCACTCCCACGACAGTCAATCTGGGCAAGATATGCATACAACCAATCAAACCCTATAATCATGTCGTAGGTACACATCTCAATCAAAATAAGGTCGACAGAGATGTGAAGCCTCCCGATCTCAATCGCGACCCCTCTACAAACGTGGCGAAGGTCCGTACCACTCAAAGGTGTACTCACATGGGCAACTATCGCCTCTGCAATGGGTGACCCTGACCTGGAATGGTCTGAACCGGATTGGCCTGAATGGCCTGACCCTGCTGGCCCTGGGCATGCTGCCCCTGGTGACGGCCTCTGTACCGCTTGGCCTGATGGCCTCCTGACTGTTGGCCCCCCTGTGGGCCCTGTTGGCCTGCAACTACAACCTCATGGAGCCTACCCTGCTGGCCTACCACCCCTCGTTTGCCCACCACATGCTCAGAACGATCATTGCAGTGATGCAACGCTGCATTCACCGCTACCTCATAACAGTCAAATGACGGATTCGCCAGTAGGAACCCCCGAATTGGCCAAGATAGCCCCTCAACAAACCTCTGAGTCTTCAAAGCATCATCTGCCTGCACCTCGGGAGCAAACTCTACCAATGAGGTAAACTCTCGCTCATACTCAAAAACTGAACTAGTCTGCTTCAGGGTATCAAACCTTCTCCTCAAAGCCACACGTTGTGCGGGAGGTACAAACTTCGCCTCGAAACGTGCCCAAAAATCAGCAATAGGCATAACATCCCGCTGAGCTGTAGAAGTAATGGACTCCCACCAGCACAACGCCTCCCCAGTCAGACGAAAGGTAGCTAAAATCTGTTTCTGCACCTCTGTGGAGTCAACTAGTCTCAAATGTCTGCATATATCTCGCTTCCACTGAAGCGCCTCCAACGGACCCACGTCACCGGCGAACGAAGGCGGGCGTCTCTTCTCAAACCCACTCACAACAGATGCCCAAGTGGGTTGCACAACTACTGGCACCTGTGGCTCCGGCTCAGCCACTGCAGGTGGTGAGATGACAACATGTGGTACTGGCGCTGGTGCTGGCGCTGACACTGGTGCGGGCGCGGGATGCGCTGAAAGTGCTGCTGCTACTGCTGTAGCTACAACCTGTGCTATAGCCGTCAAATCGGCCTGGGATAAACCTCCTACCGCCCCCTGTGCGGGTGGGGGCGGCTGCTCCTGAGCCCCCGCCCGTCCTGTCGCTCCTGCTAGTTTACCGCTGCGTCTCCTCATCTGAAGAGAGTAAACACAGAGTATAAGAACTAGAAGGAAAAGTTCAAAACATATATCACATATATAATTGGGTGCAACAGTTTAAAGTGATGAATATATCATGCGAAAAGTCCTAACTCCCGATAAAAGTAAACCTTCGTGCGTGGAGCGCCTCGCAAGCGAAATCCAAACAAGGAACCCCTCCAATACACTCGGGCACTCATAGTCGGTCGTGTCGGATCAGTGGCTCGATTTTTTTTTCCCGAAGTTATAGAATACAAAACCTAGTTGCAAGGCTCAAAGTATCAAAGAAACAATGCGCGGAAAACGTAACGGACGCCCTCAGATCCCTAAAGACTCTAAAACCGTGCTCTGATACCAACTGTGACAACCCTGCTTTTTATATCTAATTCGGTTAGCTACGCCCAATTAAATTAAAGCGGAGCGTCAATATGTTGGCATTAGAAACATAATTTAAATAAACGCAGTAAAGTAAATATGTACACTCCCATACGTGTAACCAAATCACATAATAGTAAGTATAGGATCCACAAGTAATAGCAGTACTGAATATAAAATGCCCAAACATACGGGCCCAAAGATAAATTAGGTAAAGAGTGTAATATAAACCTCTCAACACTATCAAATCCCTAACAATGGGAAATCTCTGATACCACACTCTAAGGAAGAGTGACAAAATAGGATATGGACCAGCGTCCACCACTACAAGATCCTAAGAATAGATGCGAGGTCATCCAGCTCCACGATCTACTGTCCAACGGGGCGAGGACCTGTATAATACATACATAGGAGAGGAGCAAGAAGCAAGATAGATGAACGTCAAAGCAAGAAAACAAGCTATAAGATTATAAGATGTACTTATAATGAAAGCACACTAGTCATTACTCGTCTCCAGTAATTAAATTGTTCAATTACCCAACCAATGTTCCTATGTCGGGACTGCCCAACCCAAACTAGAGTAACGTGTAGTCTCATATCGTATCTTAATTAATCATTATTAGTCTCATTTCAGTATTTAACGTATAAAAATATTTCATTCAAGTATAATATCAAATGCATTGATTCGAGATATTATTTTAAGACACAAACATAATATCTCATACAAGTCATATCGGGTCACTATCGTTACCCGGGGAAACAAGTCGTAACACTAGGCCTACACACGAATATTTCCCAATATTACGTGGCAAGGGCAATCATACTAAGTCCTAAATCACATGGCGTTTCAAGGTCTTTCTATCTGACCCGCATTACAACCATGTGTCCGGTTCCGGTGGTTTATCTCCGACACGGCACTCGAGCGGAACCTAACCGGATCAATCACAAATAATCGCTTTCAACATGTGCCTACATCGACCGGAGGACTAGTCTAGTGTATACTCGACAATATACATGTAAAGCAATTTCACACTTATGTATATATACAATCGTGTCAAGTCTCTTACTCGAGTTATACAATAGTCATTATTTATAATATAACATAATTTACATCATTAATTTACTAATTCAACACCAAATCATTTCAAGGTTATATATCCCTAATAACCTTAAGTGTGTGATCAAGTTAGGATATTAGGCACAACACCATAATTATCTTACTAACAACATGAAAAATATTATCACTCTTATTTCAACAACATGCTGCCCAGAATTTAAAATGCAGATTCAAGGCTCTTCCAATCCGTTTTTGGGAAAACTTAAAACTACAAAGTTGTTCGGAACGTGATTTTCTATAAGGACTCACGGGCACGCTACCATATCCAGCCTAAAACAGACCCGAAACTAACATATAATATTCGCCCCTGTTTTCGACAACATTCTGCCCAGAATTTTAAAACGCCGATTTGAGGCTTTTTCGATCCGTTTTTGGGAAAACTTAAAACTACAAAGTTGTTCGGAACGTGATTTTCTATAAGGACTCGCGAGCACGCTACCGTAGGCTGCTTAAAACAGACCCGAAATTAACATATACAGTTCGGACCTGTTCACGATAACTTTCTGCGCAGAATTTTAAAACGCATATTCGAGGATTTTTCGATCCGTTTTTGAAAAAACTTAAAACTACAAAGTTGTCCAGAATATGATTTTCTACCGGGCAACGCGGACGAAATATAAATTCTCGAAATTAAAATAGCTCAAAACAATTTTTAATAAGACGATTTACTCAATTTCATAGACTTCTCAAATTCAAGAGTTTGTTCAACAATTCAATCCCTATAATGATGTTATCACATTTTAATCTATATGGAGGATGATCCTAATACATTGCATATCATTTTTAACATTAATTTCATATTAATTTAGGGATCCAAATACATGTTCATGTGAAATTTCATCTAGATACAAAATATACACATATAGGTTATTAACTTGCCTTGGATTGTATGAAGAAATTGAAATCCTCTTGAAATCTTCTTGAAATCCTCTTAGCTTCTTCTCTTCTTACTCTCTCTCTCTACCAAACCCTAGCCTCCATTTCAAATGAAAGAATGAAGACTTCTTCTCTTCCTTTCTATTTATACCTAGGGTTTGTTTATTTACAAAAATGCCATTGCGCCAAATTTAACCCTCTAGATCCTTTTACGCGTTAATTCGCTTCTAATATTTAAGTCGCACATTCGTATCTCAATTAATTCATTTTAAATTTTTATTTCCAAACATTTCGAATATATATACTGCCATAATTATTTTTCTTCAATTAGTTCAATTTTAATTCAATAAAAAAATGCGGGGTATTACAGTGGTCCTTAAGACCTCTTCTCAAGTTTATAAAATGATTTTAGAGGAGGTGATCCTTGAGGCCTCTCCTCAAGTTTATAAAAGATTTTATAGGAGGTGGTCCTTGAGACTCTCCTTAAGTTTACAAAGTTTGTATAACAAGTTACAGTTTTCAAAAGATATTTACCAAATTAGATATATTGTCTTCACGCGCAGATATTTTTTCCTTTTGACTTTGGTTTACACCAGGTGGCACCTGTTAGAGGGGAAAGATGGCTACACACAAGTAGGGACAAAAGGTACATTACAGACCTTAATCCTCACCAACCCCCCTCAGTTTTTCCACCCAAAAAGTGCCAACCCATCCCTAGTGCCCAAGTATAAATAGGACCCTTGGGAAAGGTCAAGTCATAATCATAACTCAAGTCATACCTTTAATCTGTCAAAATCACCCCATATATCTAGTGTTCTCTCCCTTGTCTCTCTCTCACTGCTGAGCGCCTTTTTCTTTCACTCCTCCCCGACATCCATCATTCTCAGAAGTTTCTCTTGTGAAAACTTACTATCATTGTTGTGAAGTTGATCTTCTGATAGTGTATAGTTATTACTTTGGTTGCATTTTAATCAAAAGGAGAAGGTTTTACAAGGCGCTTCTCTAGAAGTTCTTGAAATACCTTGAAGGCAGAGTCCATTGGAGTGGGTCATGCCTCACCCTTTCTAGTTATTCATAGACCCCAATACAACTTCCCTCCTACACATGTCATAACACTAGCAAACTTATATCATGAAGCATAACTATCGTATAACAAATAAAATCATGCGAGCAATCATCCATAAGAAATAGCATGTGAATTATCATGTGCAAGCATGTGAGAATCAGGCAAGCTAACATTTGGCGTCTCAAAAATTTATTTCCTAACCCAAATAGGTATGTACCTAACTCGAGGGATTATAAGAACCGACGGGACACTAGACTTAAACATCCTAGGACCTCTTCCAAGATCAAAACAAAAATTCCTAAGGTGACCTTTCCTATCACAATGTGGAGATGTGTAAATGAGATGAATGTTACCTGTGGTTTGACCTTTTATAACATCCTTGGTTTTGGTTGACCCTCTAAAACAAATAATGTTTTTTTGCTTTAACACTCGAAGCATTAAAAACATATGAGCCATTACCATCACTACTCAAACAACTTAAGTCTTTTAAATCATCTTTTAACATCAAAATTTTAGACTCAAGATAAAAATTAACCTATTATAATTTTAGGGAATCCTTCTTCATATTTTCAATTATTCTTAGAAGGTTATCTCGCTCACCCTCAATGAAAGAAAATTTATCCCTAAGAGTCTTCTCACGTGCCTTAAAATCATTAATCAAATTATTTTTATACTCATTGGCACAAATACAAACCTTAGAATTTTGAACGTCCTCTAATACTTTCTCCAAAATAAGGACTCTGTTCTCACTCTCTTCCTTGGACAATTTTACACTACACCAAATCCTGCGAATGGTCACGCCCAGTTGGTCATGGCCCAAGTCCGTGACTAGTACGACCCGATGGTGGCGAACTTGGGCCATGACCATCTCATTTTTTGGTGTGACCATATTCATTACTACACTAAATATTGAATGCTCTGGAAGTGGTCACAAACCAAATACCTGAACACCGTGGGTCACGAACTTGGGGCCGTGACCAGGGTGTGACCATATTGGCACCAAATTCACGCCAAAATTCCCTCCAAGCTTGGTCACGGATGGGTCACGGACTTGGACCGTGACCATAGGCATGACTAAGGAGAAAACATACACATATGGGTCACGGCTGGGGGACGTGACCATTTTTGGGTCTGGGTCATGGATATAGGTTGTGACCATCCTCTATTCCAATAGTGATTTTGTTGGAGAAGGGGTCATGCATGGTAGGTCACGACCTAGAGCCGTGACCAGGTTCAATCCAGTAGGTTACCCCTTCATTTATTGGTCGCTCATGGTGGGTCATGGTTATAGGCCATGAACAGGTTTAGAACTTAAAAACAAGACCCGCTCAAAATCATTTATGTCGAACGAATTCTCTCTCAAGGCTTGTGCGATTTCATTTCGATTCGTGTGATTTCACAACATCAGGTGCGATTTCATCTCATTTCTATATATAGATTTATGTTTGTACGTGTGTGTGTATGTATAGATTTTTGTTTATATGTGTGTGGATGTATAGATTTATGTGTATATGTGTGTTTAACTATGAACAAATGAATTATTTTTTAATGTCAATAAACCCTAGATTTTATGCATGTGTATGTATAGATTGTATGTATATGCATGTATAGAGATATGTTAAAACAATATTAGGGTTTAAGTAAACCCTAGATTGTATTTGTGTATGTATAGATTATGTCAATAAACCCTAGATTGTATGTGTGTATTTTTTTGACAAAATATTATTCAAAACTCTAAACATTATATTTTTTTGACAAAATATAAATAAATGGATTTATAATAAGTAAAAAAAATTACAACCGCCTTGTTGTGGATTAAAAATATTAGGGTTTAAGTAACCCTATATTGTATGTGTGTGTATATGTATATTATGTCAATAAACCCTAGATTCTAGGTGTGTGTATTTTTTTTGACAAAATATTCTTGTCTTTTTTTTAGACAAAATATAATTAAATGATTTTTTTTTTACATACGAGTCGTAAACACGTGTGCACAATACTATAGTGAGATATTGTTGGCTTGGTCGTTGGATACTATGTTGAATTTATTGAATTGATATTTGTGTCGATAAATGTACATGTTATTAAATTTATTGGGTGTGTTCTTGATTTGCCTTTGAAAAATTATATCACATATCTTGCGATTAATGTGCATTTTTTGATGTTTACGTCAAGATATTCTGAGGCTACAACTTGACATGGAACAAATACAACTTGATTACGTTCAGTCAAATTTTAACTTGACATGTATGCCATAATTTTTTCAATTTCATACAGTTCTATTTTAGTTTGAGATTTGTTGTGATCAACTTGATTGGATATGTATTTTAAAACCTTAAAATGGCGGCGTAATAATCACAACTACATTGATATTATAGGCACCAGGTTGATATTATAGATTTTTGTTCTCCTTTGTGTTTGTGTACTTTTCTTTACATATTATAGGCAACATGTTGCTAATGTTCGTTCGAATTGCGGTGTTAAAATAGGGGAATAAATCTGCATCATATGTAAATCTATGACACATTATAGGCAACAAATTTAATTCTTCAGAGGTTTTGTGAGGTACTTTCTTTAATTTTACATACCTTTCTTCATAACACATTGTTTACGTATTGAACATCTAACCAATTAGATACCAGTTCTTCATTACACACCAGGTACTCTTTACTTTAACTAAAGTAGTTATATAATTGATATACATTATTTATTAAATATTTTAGATGATAGAAGGAGTACAAAATAATTGTTGGTTTTGTTGTTGGATAATTATTGGTTGTTGGCTTGTTGTTGGATAGTATGTTAGAAGGAGTATGGGATAATTATAAGGAATATGGGATAATTATTGGTTTTTTTGTTGGATAATATGTTGAAAATATTTTAGACTCCCGATTTAAGAATACGACCATAACTTGCTAATGTCTAGACATAAGCTTAAAAACATGGCGTTAGAGGGGAGAAACCCGAAACATCCCATAAAAGGACCCGTTAGAGGGTGAAAAAATGAAACAACCCCCGTACGATCCCGTGAGAGGCATCAACACCACTCACGGGACCAATGTAACACGTAAGAACTTATCGCTTGATAATGGGACTCCCGGTTTGAGAATATCATGATAATTTGAAAATATGAGGACTTAAGCTTGAAAACGAGGCGCTAGAGGGTGAAAACTAGAAATAGCCCCCGTACGATTCCGTGAGAGGCACCAACACCTCTCATGGGACCAATGTAACACATAGGAACTGACCGCATGATCACGGGGCTTGTCGTTTGAGAATACGACAATAATTTGAAAATATGAGGACTTAAGCTTGAAAACAAGGCGTTAGAGGGGGGAAATACGAAATAACCCCCCTACGGTCTCGTGAGAGGCACCAACACCTCTCATAGGATCAATGTAACATGTAGAAACTGACCGCGCGATAACAGGATTCCCGTTTTGAGAATACAACGATAATTTGAAAATATGAGGACTTAAGCTTGAAAATAAGGCGTTAGGGGGTGAAAACTTGAAACAGCCCGTATGGTCTCGTGAGATGAACCAACACCTCTCACGAGACCAATGTAACACGTAGGAACTGATCGCACGATAATGGGACTCCCGGTTTGAGAATACGATGATAATTTAAAAAATGAGCACTTGAGCTTGAAAAAAGGCCTTAGAGGGTAAAACTTGAAACAACCCCCGTACAGTCCCGTGAGATGAACTAACACCTCTCATGGGACCAATGTAACATATAGGAACTGATTGAGCGATCACGGGACTCCCGGTTTGAGAATGCGATGATAATTTGAAAATATGAAGATTTAAGCTTGAAAACAAGGCGTTAGAGGGTGAAAACATAAAACAACCCCGTACAGTCCCGTGAGAGTCACCAACACCTCTCATAGGACCAATGTAACTCGTAGGAACTGACCGTACGATCACGGGGCTCCCGATTTGAGAATACGACGATAATTTGCATATATCTAGACTTAGGCATAAAAACATGGCGTTAGTGGGTGAAAACCCAAAACAGCCCCCGAACGGCCCCGTGAGTTGCACCCACACCTTGCACGGGACAAATGTAACTTGTAGGAACTGACCGCGCAATCACGGGACTCCCGATTTGACAATACTATGATAATTTGCATATTTTTAGACTTAGGTATAAAAACATGGCGTTAGTGGGTGAAAACTCGAAACAGCCCCCGAACGGCCCCGTGAGTGGCACCGACACCTCGTACGGGACCAATGTAACTCGTAGGAATTGATATATTGATAATTATAACTCATATATGCAATTTTTCAGCTTGAATAATTATTTTGTAAAACTACTTGGTTACTGATATCATTTTTTTTTGTATCCTATCATTTGTAGGATTTTTGCACGTGGAACAAATGAAGGAGGAAATGGTTTACAACATGAAGATTGTTTATATAATGTTATGGGCATTCAGGATTATGTTTTGTATGTGTTACATCCGTGTGGGCTTTTATTGTTTAGTTTTATGGCCGTGCGGTCTTTTATAATTTGATTGTTTAATTTTTTGGCCGTGCGGGCTTTATAATAAGTAGGTTTTACATTTACAGGGTTCGGAATGTCCAGAAAATAGAGTAAACTCTGCCCAATTTTGTTTGGTTTGTGAATTATTAAGACGTGTAATAATTTTAAGTTTGTATATATATTAGTTTATTAACAACGTTCCCGTTTCGCAATTTGTGATTTTTTTAAAATTATTTTGCTAATAATAAATTTTATAACACCTCGTACGCGTCCAACGTTACACGTAGCAACCGACCGTCCAGTCACAGGACCCGCAATTTTAGGATTGGACAAAAAAAGACATTTTTTAAAATTATAGTTAAATATGGTCATGGACTTTATCCATGACCATTTTTATTTTTTTCGTCGCGAATAAAAATGGTCACGGCCAAAGTCCATGACCCCCAACCGTGATGAAAAATGGTCGCGGCCAAAGTTTGTGACCATTTGTTACCTTTTCTCCATCGCGGTGTGGGTCACGGACTTTGACCACGACCATTTTTTGTCACGGTTATGGGTCAAGGACTTGGGCCATGACCATTTTTTCGTCGCGGTGTGGATCACGAACTTTGGTCGCGACCAATTTTTGTCACGGTTGTGGGTCACGGACTTGGCCGTGGCCATTTTTTTCCTTTTTTTCGTCGCGGCGTGGGTCACAGACTTTGGCCGCGTCCAATTTTGTCATGGTTGTGGGTCACGAACGAAGGCCGCGACCATTTGTTTCCCCATCACGGTATGGATCACGACCCAATTTCGTGTTCATCTGCCATGATCGCCTGTAGGCCGTGACCATTTTTTGATCACGAACTTGGTCCACGACCCACGAAATTGGTCGCGCCCGACATAGTCACGGCCCAAGTTCGCGACCCACATTCTTGGTCAGGAATTTTAATCGTGACCATTCGCCAGTTTTGGTGTAGTGTTAAAGATTTAAAGTCATCATATAAAGAAATAAACTTCTCATGAATGATATCTCTTAAAGTTTGAAATGTTTGCAAATATTCAATCATATTTTTGAAACGTGAATTTTCTTCTTCAAGAATTTCAATCCTTTTAGCAAAGTTCAAATTCAAAAGATTTAACTCATCAAAACTAGGAGAATCCATCGTTAAAGAAAAAAATCAAAGGGAGAGAAACAAATAACCACCCAAAATGCTATAAATAAGGACCTACACAATAATTAAGTGCAACTTGATCTGATATCAATTTGTACGAACGGGATCCCTCTAAGTGTGTGTGCTTTAGGTGAAAACAATTTTTCAAAACTATTTCCAATTTTAATATGCATCAATTTTGTGAACAAATTTTAATTAAGGCAATTTTAGTTTCTTAATACTAAACATGCATCTAGGTGAGGTTAAGAAAGATATAGTAAAGAATGCTCACAAATTACACCGATGTACGATGAAACCATTAAGGGAAAAAACCTCGAACGACCCAGCCAGACAATTGCTATGATATTGTTTTACAAAGAATAGACAGTAGATTTACACAACGACTCGATCCCCCACAAGTCTTAACACTCTTATATCTTTAACCACTCCTCCACAGTGGAACGTAATAGTCCACCTACATAAGGTCTACAACACACGAGTCCATGTGTCCCTCGGTATCCACCGATACAGCTCGACAACCATTTATGATTCAGAACACGAAGTCGACCACTTATTCACCGCAATCAACATGTACGGAGTCCACTGGAGGAAAACGGGTTCTTCTAATGATGGAAGAAGCAAACAAGGTGCCCAAATAAGATCTCAAAGTATATTATATATGAATCTTGGATCTTGTAAACGAAATGGTAGAACTTTTGGAGTTGGAACTTTTGAAACATGTCCGCTTTTCATTTTTGTCAAAATCACATAGCCTATGAAGATAAAGATCAAGATATGAAGATCAAGATCCTCTCAACATCACATAACCTATGAAGATCAAGATCAAGAAAGCATTCTCTAAAGACATATAACAAATAAACATCTCATGTCTCAATCAAATAAGAAGAATGTTCATAATATGAAGATCATTGATTAGTTTTTAATGTACTTTAAGAACTATTGCATGAAAGTAAATAAAGATATTTGATCTCATATATACCCACAACCTACTTCCCTAGATCCACATAAAACTAACATAAACCTACCCAAATGAATGTTCTAAAACCCAATCTCAAAAAACCTAAATTTATGGAGTTCTAATGGACTAAAAGTTTGTTTAGTTAACTAAAAGTCCACTTCTAGACAAATAGAAGTTTCCTCAGACCTCACTAAATTAAGACAACTCAAAACGAGAATTGTTTAGCCAACTAGATAAAAGATTTGGATGACTAGAAGTATTTGAAAAATCAAATTTCAAAAGTTAATTCCCCAAAGCCCCAATTTTTAGCGAAACTCCCTCCAACATCAAGTTGATCTTTAAGCATGTAACTAGACCTTCAAACCTTCATAAAAAATCCCCAGGCCTAAACCTAAGTTTGTGTCATCCTACTTAAACTTTCTAGAAATAGAAACCAATTGCAATACCTCGTAATTTTATGATTATTGAATTTTCGGATGTTTATAATTATTAGTTTAATTAGGAAAATTAAATTGGATTTCGGTAAATATTAATTAGCGAGATAAAGGATTAATTATTATTATTATTATTATTATTATTATTATTATTATTATTATTATTATTATTATTATTATTATTTACTTGCATGTGATAAGTAAATAGATATATGATTTATTATATATCGTGTATGAGTAAAAAGTGACAATTAGGATGATAATGTTAATAGAGTATTACATCGATGGATCGGTATATTTTATGGGCAACACATATTGTACGCATGTGTCGAGCCCGATTAATGAGATGTGAGTGTATTAGTAGTTGAGAGACTCAAATGACCTTTTTGAGTGCATCGGTGATTAGGAATGGGTTGAAATAAATAGGTACTCAAGTGTTATAATAGGATTCTGGGGACTTTTTAGACATAACAAGACCCATATAAGGGTAGAAAGGTCTTTTTACACATAGGGTTTAATAGAAAAACGAGATTAGGATGTATTTTGGAGGTATTCAAGGGTAGGGAAAATGGATGGCATCCCAACTTTAGCCTCTTGCGTAATTGAGTTAGAGATAAAGTTTAAGAGAAGTGAAAAAAAATAACAGGGAGAGAAAGGCTGGAGAAAAGAATACAAGAAACCATATTCGGACTCAAACCATCATAACCGTCGATACTTCGAATTTAGATCCTTAAAGGCAAGTATCCACTTGCTTTAAAATGGAAGTTTATGTAGTTAATCACTTTCATAGTTAGTGGTATAAAAATATGTGATTTAAAGGTTCAAAGATTGAAACTTTGAGAAATTAATTAAGAGATGTAAATCGTAATTAATATCTGATTAGAATCGATAACTTGTTAATGATGATTATGTAGGAATTTCAAAATTAAATATGGGTTTACAATGATGAGCATGTAGAACCATGATAAGATATTTGAATGATAAAAACTCAAACTTTGGGTTCGATGAATTGAAGTTTGATTTAGAATCCTAGGATTTCGATTATGGATCCGAGGTTATTCTATGTCATAATACTTTTGGGATGTTAGTATAATGATGTAGGGTGTTTATTTTATGCTAGGGGTGGTTTGGGACCTCCATTGCAGGGTTTGGAGGAGAAAAACCCAAAGAAGAAGATGATAGGCAACCTACTGAATGGAGCCAGTTCGCTAGGGGAGCGAATTAGTTAGTTCAACTGAACCGATTCGGTCTGCCAAACAAACCAATTCAGTTTGCTGACCTGCCTAGATTTTTTGTGTGTTATTTTCACCCGTTAGAACTTAAATAATGACCGTAGGGGCTTCCAGGGTGAAGTGGGATTACTAAGGAACTTTTTTAAGGTTTAGTATGTGGGATAGGCCAACCAATATATGGTTTCGAATAAGGAAAACCGAAAAATTTAAGTAAATGAACACTTAGATGTATAATCGGTAAGTAGGTTTGGACTTTGAGATTTAGGAGACTTGTATGTTGTGGGATTCGGTACGAGTTCATTATTTCATACAATTAGGAAGTAGGTTCAAATTTAGAAGTACGTGTATTGATACGATATTATTTATGAATGTATACCTAGTGAGGGTAGGTTATACTTAGCTAATAGAGAGCATTAGTAGGATTTGTCTTGGATAACTGTTATATGTCCTAGTTAGACCAGGTAGTTTAGTTAGGATAATAAAAATAATGCATTAGGTGTGCACTATAGATGAGAGGTGATGTTCTATCTCATGTGAACGCAATCGAGAAATTAATCATTAAAGTAATACACCACGTATTTTAGCAATTCAAAGCATCTAACTACTTGCAACATATTTTCAAACTTTTCAGACTTTGACCCTTAGGCAATTTTTTTACTTTTTTTCCTTTTAAAACTCCAGGTGTGCAGCAACAGCAGTCGAGAAAGTAGGGATAGATCCTTCTTACTATTGAAGTAGCTATGGATGCTACGTGATCGATTTAGCTACCTTAGCTCATTCTATCTAGATGGAATCCTTTATTTCCAAATTTTCATTTTGGGCATGTTACCCATAGTTGGGATAGGACTTTATATGATGTCAGAGATATTTAAGTATTCATTTTTTTTTTATTTCAGTTGGATGATTACTTTTGTGACTGATGGTTTATTCGGTTCACATTTATTTATTTATGTATGTTTACTCATTTGGTTAATTTGGTTATATGGTTTTTATTCGTATTATATTATATTTCTTGTTGCGGTAGTGATGTTGAGAATGAAACCATTCTGGATACCTGTTTTATTTTAGTAGAGGGTGGGCCACCCGAAATTTATAATGCCCCTGCCCGAATTTATGGATTATCGGTGATCAACTCAGTTCGACTCGAGATTTAGGTGTGAAGTACAATGAAACAACCAACATAATATTGCCAGTTCAGTGTTATTTAATTAACATTTCACTTATTTAGCATGAGATTTCCTTTTAAATCAAGCTACTTGAGGGATCTATGGGAATCGTCCCCAGAATCCTAGCATACAGAGCTACAACATAAAATAAAAGGAATACTTACCTCACAACACTCTCAAACTAAGCAATCACACCCAAAATTCCATAACAAAGATGAGAGAATGAGTCGAATGCCCAATGGAAAATTACAACAATGCAATATAAAATCGAATGATAGAAAGAGAATCTAACACGTTACAACTACGTGCACATTCAACTAACTTATATATATATATATATATATATATATATATATATATATATATATATATATATATATATATATATATATATATATATATATATATATATATATATATATATATATATATATAGAGAGAGAGAGAGAGAGAGAGAGAGAGAGACACCATAATGCATGAATCCATTTTTATCCTCCAAACGCTACTTATTTCGCCTTAAACTTATAACAGAATCTCCCTTTACTTTTCTTGATATTTATTTATTGATTTAACACACCGGTTAAATACTTTAAATAGTAACCATTGTTTAAAGAAAATCATTTCGTTTATCGAAATTTCCTTATTAGTTATACCAAATTTACCTTAGTATTTTCATTGAAAACCAATGTTCAACACACGTAAGCACCATGTTAGAAAATACTTAGTTTCTTTGAAAACCTTCATAATTACACTCTTGTGTTAATTATGGGTGAAACCTCTTTAGGGAAGCTAAAGAGGTTTCACCCATAATTAACACAAGAGTGCGGGTAACTATGGATAGACTTCATCATGGCTACCAATGAAAAGGTCTCCTCATAGTCGATCCCTTCTTTTTGAGTAAACCTTTATATAACAAGATATGAATTGAAGGTTTTTGCCTTTCCATATACTCTTATCATCTTCTTGTAGATCTACTTTCAACCCATAACTTTTATCCCATCTTAAAAATATACAAGCTCCCATACTTTATTCGAATACATCAAACCCATTCCAGTATTCATAGACTTTAGCCAAAGATCGACGTCCTTATCTTGGAGTTCTCATAATAATTCTTTGGATCTTTATCATATTACCTTGGGACTTTACTGAAGGGATCTCCTAAACACACTAACATATCACTATAACGTGAATCCACTTGTGGTCCAATGTAAGTGACACATAAATCTTGATAATATGTAATATGTCCACTACCATTAGACAATGTATTATCGATATCAGGTTGTATTTCATCATGTACGTGTGATCCCAAAGCAGTTTCTTGCTCTTATCCTCTTATTTTTTATAAGATAATATTGATCTTAGGCATGTGGTCAATTATACAATCTTCTTCCAAGAACATAAAATTTGTGCAAATAAATACTTTCCAGTCCTTAGGTATAATACCCCGTATTTTTATGCAGATTATTTAAATTAATTAATTGTGGAAATTAAATATGCGTTCTTATTATGACTGGAGATGTCACCATTTATATTGTTATGTGTTATTTGAATATGATTGGAGTTTTACTTAAGACACGATAACTAATTAATTGAATTAATTAATATTCGGAATCATATCGGATAATTAGTAAATGCCAAAGTTGTTAGTTATTTGTTATGGGTATAGTTGGTAATTGGTGTTAGGAACATATAAAATGTCCGTTGTTGATTTAAGGCAAAGGTTTAAAGGCTTATTTGGTTAATATATTGCTCGAAAAAGGTTTTAAGTCATTTGGAGTTATTTTTGGGCTCTTTTAGGCAGGTCCATTTGGGGCCCAAAACCAATTTTGAGATTTAAGGATTTTAAATGGTCATCAGAGATCTCATTTTATCACAAACACAATGGCGAAGAACTAGAGGCGCTGGAGAGAGAAAGCACTGAACATGAAAAGGGGATTTGGGGAAATTAGGATTTGATTTTTCAATCAATCCACATGGAAAATATTATATAAAATATGATTACGATTGTATATGCACAACTATTGTATGTATTTATTACAAATCTAAATAATGTTATGTTGTAAATATGATTTTATACAATTAATTAGTTAATTTTCATAATTAACCTAATCTATGAGACACCCCGCCTAATTAACCCTGGGTGATCAGTCATAAATTAAGTTAGAACAAGTTTCTCACTTGGTTCATTCTTAGCATCACTGTCGCCTTTTTAATTACTAACCACCTAAGTGAGAAATAGACTGGTGCCAAGTTTTATCTTTCATTAATTTAATTGAAAATCTCATGCGAAAATAAAATAATTTAACAACCACAGTTAACTGAAACAACCATTCACAATTAATTAACTGGCCGAATAAACCAACAGTTCAAAAATCCAACGAAAGTAAAGACAAGCAATAAAACCCAACAGGTCTGACAAATAATAAATAATCTGTGAGCAACATGCTCGAATAACTGAAAATAAGTCTCTATAATAAGAATGAAAGAATGAGGCGTCTATCAAACTCCCGCAACATCCACATATGCTACAGCAACAGATCCCTGAAATTTATTCAAGCCTGGCGTCCCTGTGGCTGGACACCTAAAAGGTTTTTATAGCAAGGGTTAGTACCCAAAATATTTGAAAAACATTTAGCAAATGACTAACTTGCAGTAATAAATAAATATGCATGCTCTCCATATTTTAGTTAGTGTCGCACTCTCTCTTGAGAACTTCCTCACCCCTCCTCTAATGTGCACTACGAACGCCTTAATTAATTCACCTAGTTATTTATCTCATGACTAGATAATTAATAAAACCTCCTTGCACCCACCCTACGCTAACAGAGTGTGCCATGATTATGATTTTTAAGTTATTAGTAACATTAACTTAATTAATCATTTACCTTTTTAAATTCATATAACTTCCACAGTTGTTATACATATAATACAACTCACGCTTTGTATTAATTAGCCCGTATATAATTAATTACCTAATTATATACTTATAGTCATATTACAGCATTCACAAACATACTGAAATACATTTAATAAAAGCATCCACCCGAGTAAAGACTCACAAGATATAAATTCTCTAAAGTGCTATCCCACTAGGTATATTCACATAACCTAGTTACCCCAAGTTAGAATTTCTCACTAACTTGGTTAATATATACAATTGGAGGCAGTCATACTCCTTCCCTGAAAGTGAGATGCCCCTCACCCATATAATGGACTCTATGATCTGGGAATATACTCACCCTACTCCTCAAGCTAGGGGATTCATCCACGACGCGCAACCTCCCCCTATAGTACTAGAGTATAAAATAATAATATCTAACCACTGATATTAATGTACACACCATATATATATACTATCACACACCGCATATAAATAAATATAAACATCCCGGCTACACCTTGTACTAAGTCCGTGACACAAGCCTATTCAAATTATTATGAGTTTATGGTCCAACTCTAATTATTAATTAATTTGCACATTAATTGCTTTTGGTGTCGCCCCAACCAATATATTCGAAATTACTCTCGTGGCCCGAAATAAAAACAACACCCGAGTCTAAATTTTTGACTCTAAATTTTTTTAGCTTTCACCTAAATAAATTTAATGTCTTGGTATTGCTCAACCAATAACCCCGGACTTACCCACTAAATCCATCTGTAACTATTTTTGAAATATTATTCTCACCATTCAATCATAGTGTGCCACACCCAAATTTCTCCCAAGTCCCAATTAATTTCCCTCACAATTTATTTGTTTGTGACTCCATATTCATTTCTTATTACATAAGGCATGGAAAGATTTTTATTTAATTTTTCCCTTATATAAACAAACTGGCCGAACTGCCAAAATTTACCGACCTTCGATCGATCGACCCCCGACCCTCGCTCGACCGATCGAACATGTCAGTCATCGTCTTCCCCGGTTAGTCTGTTTCAACCATGGACGAATATCTCCAAACCCTAAATTCTTCTATAGTAAAAACCAAGCCTTCCCATCGACAATAAATACCAAAAACCTTATAAGGAACCCCATAAAGTTCAAAGACATCAATTAATTTACATTCCTTACTATTTTCACGAATTTGGGGAAAGATCCAATTTATTCTTTAACCCATTTAAACATCAATTCCTTATCTCAAATTCGTTTCTAATTCATTCGGGTTTACACATCTTACCAGATACATATACAAATATCAGATTATACATGAATTTTTACTCAATTTAGAAATCAGATTCGTGGTTTACAAAACCCCATGTTTATACCCTTTAAATCCCAAAACGATTTTCTTTGATTACTCACATCACATGAATATGAATTGAAATACAATTTAAGTGCTACAGCAAGTTAACCACTTGCCTTTGGGTTCGTAGAGTCTGATTTTAGAGTTGTGAATGCCCAAGGTTGAAGATGACTCCTTTGTTTTGGCTCTCCTTTGATCCCCAAATTCGCCTTTAACTGCAATTAGGATTTCCTAATCAACTAAGTCTTTTTCTAAACTCAATTCAGCCGTTCCCTTATTTCTTATAATTTCTTAATTAGGCTAAATCCCATTTTTTGCCTAATGGGCCAAGACCAAGTGACCCAAATGTCCCCGTGTGGGCCCGACTATGCGTAAAAACGTCATGTGACCCGTTTACTACCCCCGGGTACACTATTACGACTATCTCGGCCCATCTGGACTCAATCGTACACTCTGAATTGGCATCCGAGTTAATTTATAAAAATCATTATCTCACACCAAATTTAGTCTATACCGACTCCCAGCTGAGATAAGTGCATACCTAGTCATTAATACCCGAAATGACGTAAATAAATTATTACTATGCACTTAGTAAATAAATTTTCCTAAATATCAACCATTCAGTCTCCTATTAATAATATTTAAATATATATTACCATAATTAGTTCAATTAAAATTACGACACACAAGTAATTTTTGAATTCCTGAATTAATTAAATATTAAATGCACAAAAATACGGGGTGTTACATACTCCCCCCTTACAAAGGAATTTTGTCTCCGAAATGAGGTCGTACCTGTGGTGAAAAACTCTGGATATTGTTCCCCCATATCCTCCTCCCACTCCCAGGTAGATTCGTCAACATTGTGATGACCCCACTATACTCAAACTAGTGGAACCACCTTGGATCGTAGCTTTCGCTCACTACGATCCAGAATAGCCACCGTTCTCTCCTCATACAAGATGTCTGGCTGCAAATCAATTTCCTCGAGTCGAATGTGCCAAAAGGCTCTCTCGTTCCTTCTATATTTCTTCAGCAATGCCACATGGAACACGTCGTGTATCTGTTGAAGATGATCTGGAAACCCCAGTCTATATGCTACCGGTCCCACCCTCTCAATAATAGGGAAAGGTCCCATGTACCTTGGCACTAACTTACCCTTCTTGCCTAACATCATAACCCCTTTCATAGGGGATACCCGGACTAATACCTGGTCCCCAACCTCTAACTCCACATGTCTCCGTGAAGCATCACCATAACTCTTCTGCCTATCATGAGCTATCTGAATCCTCCCTTGGATCAACTCTATCTTGGCAGACGTCTCATGGACAATCTACAGCCCCAAAAGTTTGTTGTCCCCCACTTCTAACCAACAAGCGGGTGAACGATAGGTTCTCCCGTACAGTGCCTCAAACGGTGCCATGTCGATCGTGAATTGGTAAGAGTTGTTATACGCAAACTCTACCAAAGGCAGATATTTCTCCCAACCTCCCCTGAAGTCTAAAATGCACATTCTGAGCATGTCTTCCAGCATGTGATTAACTCTCTCAGTCTGCCCGTCGGTTTGTGGGTGATAGGCTGTAATTAAATGTAACTCCGTGTCCATGGCCTCCTGAAATCTTTGCCAAAAGTGGGCCACAAAGATTTTGTCCCTGTCAAACACAATATTTATCGACACCCCCTGCAACTTAACAATCTCTACTATGAATAGTTACGCATAACGCATCATCTCAAAGTCTATGAGAAATGGCAAGAAGTGGGCCACCTTGGTCAATCGATCCACAATGACCCATATGGAATCGTGACCCCTTTGGGATACAGGTAATCCCGTAATGAAGTCCATGGAGATGCTCTCCCACTTCCACACGGGAATTTCTAGCGGCTGTAGCATCCTTGATGGTCTCTGATGGTAACCTTCACAAGCTGACATGTGGCACATTTCAAAACAAACTCTGCTATGTCCCGTTTCATTCCTTCCCACCAATACTGCCTCCTCATATCCTGGTACATTTTATCCCCGTCGGGATGTATCGCAAATCTCGAGCAATGGGACTCTCTCATAACAGCGTGCCTCAAATCCTCATCCTCTCGCACAATTAACCTACCATTAAGGCGTAGGCCTCCTTTGAGCTGATCGAGTAACCCTCTGTTCCCTCAGCTAATAACTAGCTCATCCTATCCCGACAGATCTGATCCTCTGCCTGAGCCCTCGCAACCCGTATCATGATCTCAGGTGTGATGGATAATGTTGACATGCAGGCCCTGGCTATATTATCCTCATATCGAAGCTCTCTCCACTTCGCTTTCCAGACCTCTGATATCTTCCCAGTTGGTCTCCAGCTCAATGCATCTGCTACCACATTAGCCTTACTAGGATGATACTGAATATAAAACTCGTAATCTTTCACGAATTCTAGCCACCGCCTCTGACTCATATTCAGATCCTTCTGTGTGAAGAGATACTGAAGTGACTTGTGATTCGTGAATAATGTGAACTTATCTCCTAGAAGATAATGTCTCCATATCCTCAAAGCAAAAACAACCGCTGCTAACTCCAGGTCGTGAGTGGGGTAATTCCTCTCGTGGGGATTTAGCTTTCTAGAAGCATACGCTATAGCCCTTTCCTCTTGCTGAAGCACACCCCCAAGTCCCTGTAAGGATGCATCAGTGTAAACCCGATATTCTAATCCTCCGTTCGGCAAAGCAAGTACTGGTGCATATGTCAACTTGTCCTTTAGCTCGTCAAAAGCTAATTGACAATGATCACTCCAAGTGAAAGGTACCCCTTTTCGAGTCATATTTGTCAAAGGGCCCGTAATCTTTGAGAATCCTTTAATGAATCGCCTATAATAATTAGCCAATCCTAAAAAATTTCTCACCTCGATCGGTGTCGTGGGGTGTCCCCACTCCCTCACCGCCGACACCTTACTCGGATATACCGCGATACCCCGGTTTGACACCACGTGGCCAAGAAATTGTACCTCCCGCAGCCAAAATCCACACTTCCCAAATTTGGCATAGAGCTGATGATCGCTCAGTGTCTGTAGAACCATACGCAGATGCTCTGCGTGCTCCTCCTCGGTGTGCGAGTAGATTAGGATGTCATCAATGAATACAATGACAAACTGATCGAGATACTCCCTAAAAACCCTGTTCATGAGATCCATGAACACTGCTGGTGCATTGGTGATCCCGAATGGCATCACCCTGAACTCATATGATCCATACCGCGATAGGAAAGCGGTCTTAGGAACATCCTCCTCTCAAATCCGCAGTTGATGATACCCTGACCTCAAGTCGACCTTGGAGAAGTAAGACGACCTTCTCAATTGGTCAAATAAATCATCAATCCTAGGCAACGGATACTTATTCCATATCGTCACCTTGTTCAACTCCTTATAATCCACGCACAAGCGGAGTGAACCATCTCGCTTCTTTACGAACAACATTGATTCACCCCACGACGATGTTCTCCGCCGAATGAAACCCTGACCCAGGAGCTGCTAAATCTCTTCCCTCAATTCACGCATCTCTGAAGGATCCATACGATAAGGTGCCCGAGCAATCGGCCTCATCCCCGATGCTAAGTCGATAACAAACTCGATTTCTCTACTGGGTGGTAACCCTGGTATCTCCGTGAACACATCCTCGAAGTCCCTCACTACTAGGATTGAGTCCAATGGAATCACTACCTCCTGTGAGGTTTCCTCCTCCATGTAATACAAGTGTGTGCGAGACCCTCCCTCAGGTAGAGGCATCTCTATCAGGAACATCTCTTATCCTGGAATGGAGAACACGATTGCCCTCTCGTAACAATCTACGATCACTCGATATCCTACCAACCAATCCATACCCAGGATGACATCGTACCCCTCCATGTCTAACACTAAAAAGTTTGCTGCTAAACTAAGACTCCCAATTAAAATGTCCATTCCCCTACAAATCGAGTGAATTGAAGCCCCGCTGCCTACTAGTGACTCTACACACATACAAAGACAACCCGTGGTCTCCAATAACCCGGCTTTCTTAGCAAAATTAGATTTAATGAATGAATGTAATGCTCCTATGTCAAAAAGTATACTACCCTCATGACCATGGATGAGAAACATACCCTCAACTGCCGACGACGCTTGTTGTGGTGGAGGATTGGGAACATCCCGGATGTTATACACATGCCCCTAGTGCATTTTCCCCTGCTGCTACGGAGCGGGTGGCCCTGGTGCTACTAGCAGCATCTGCCCCTGTTGCCCCTATTGAGCAACCTAATGATGACCTCTGCCCCTTTGTGGGAACTCCTTCTTGAAGTGTCCTGGCTGGCCATAGACAAAATAATG
The DNA here is from genome assembly GCA_949130495.1 of Sambucus nigra. Lineage (NCBI taxonomy): Eukaryota > Viridiplantae > Streptophyta > Magnoliopsida > Dipsacales > Adoxaceae > Sambucus > Sambucus nigra. The sequence goes on along the minus strand of OX422213.1, from coordinate 161,869,490 downwards.
TTTCTGACCGTCCCCTTGTCGTTGGCCCTGACGTGGCTGGCCCTGCTGGCCTCCCCCATTATTCCCCTGGCCCTGACAGCCCTGAGGAACCTGATGCTGGTGATTTGGGCCCGGTTGACCCTGCCTGAACCCCTGTCTTCCCGGTCGGAACCCACCAGGCCTAAATTTCTTAGCCTGATTCCCCTACTGACTGACAGTCTGCGACTGAGTACCACTCGTGTCACCACTAGTCACTGCCTTGCCCTGCTGGCTCGGCTCCCCTACTTTCTTGCTCCCCTTTGCATGGAAGCGATGATCCTGGCAATGTACGAGGGCGGTATTAACGACATCTTTATAAGTCACTAACACCGGATTCCCAATCAAATGTTGCCTGATCCGCCAGGCTAAGCCATCCATAAACCTCAATTTCTTTTGCTCCTCATCGCTCACCTCATTTGGCATAAAGTTCGCCAAATGAGTGAACTCTTCCTCATAATCTTCCACTGACCGGTCACCCTGTACCAACTCACTGAAGTTCTTCCTCATCTCAGCCTCTACCGCTGGTGGGAAGTATTTGTGGTCGAACCTCACCCATAATTCAGATATCGTCATCAAATCCCGCTCCTCAACGGTTGTAACTGACTCCCACCACTGTAAGGCTGCCCCCGATAGACAAAAGGTAGCAAGCATTTGTTTCTGCACATCGGTACACTCCAGCATATGCACATGGCGCTGAATATTTTTCTTCCAGTAACAAGCTTCAACTACATCGGTACTACCTCAAAACTCAGGTGGGTGACCTTTTTAAAGGGGGTCCCAAACTCGCTGCCAAGATGGTGGCCCTGTTGGAGCCTGAACTGTTGGTGCCACTGGAGGCGGTGCCTAGGGCTGTGGAAAATGAGCTGCCATAGCTCGCATCGCTGTCTCGACCGCCTGGGTCACTATCACTGCCACCTGAGTAGTGGAAATCAACTCGGGTGGGGGTGGGAATTACGGTACCTGTGGCTCCTGATGAGCCTTCCTAACCTCATCCCTAACCTCAGCCCTCTCCACTCTCTGTCTCTTTGGTGGCATCTAAAATAGATTGAACTGTATAAGTACACAATTTATTCAAAAACAAATAGAAGAAATACAATATCTTATAAGCGGAAAATGAATCAACAGTCCTAATAATAGGGATCTATAACAACGAACGCTACGCTGAAACGTAGGAAGCCGCACAGATCCTAAGGACATTAGAACCTGATGCTCTGATACCATCTGTGACACCCCGCCTAATTAACCCCGGGTGATCAGTCCTAAATTAAGTTAGAACAAGTTTCTCAGTTGGTTCATTCTTAGCATCACTGTCGCCTCTTTAATTACTAACCACCTAAGTGAGAAATAGACTGGTGCCAAGTTTTATCTTTCATTAATTTAATTGAAAATGTCATGCGAAAATAAAATAATATAACAACCACAGTTAACTGAAACAACCATTCACAATTAATTAACTGACCGAATAAATCAACGGTTCAAAAATCCAACGAAAGTAAAGACAAAGAATAAAACCCAATAGGTCTGACAAATAATAATAATTTGTGAGTAACATGCTCGAATAACTGATACGAAGTCTCTATAATAAGAATGAAAGAATGAGGCGTCTATCAAACTCCCGCAACATCCACATATGCTGTAGCAATGGATCCCTGAAATTTAGTCAAGCATGGCGTCCCTGTGGCTGGACACCTAAAAGTTTTTTATAGCAAGGGTTAGTACCCAAAACATTTGAAAAACATTTAGCAAATGATTAACTTGCAGTAATAAATAAATATGCATGCTCTCCATATTTTAGTTAGTGCCACACTCTCTCTTGAGAACTCCCTCACCCCTCCTCTAATGTGCACTACGAACACCTTAATTAATGCACCAAGTTATTTATCTCATGACTAGATAATTAATAAAACCTCCTTGCACCCACCCTACTCTAACCGAGTGTGCCATGATTATGATTTTTAAGTTTTTAGTAACATCAACTTAATTAATCATTTCCATTTTTAAATTCATATAACTTCCACACTAGTTATACATATAATACAACTCACGCTTTGTATTAATTAGCCCGTATATAATTAATTACCTAATTATATACTTATAGTCATATTACATCATTCACAAACATACTGAAATACATTTAATAAAAGCATCCCCCGAGTAAAGACTCACAGGATATAAATTCTCTAAAGTGCTATCCCACTAGGTATATTCACATAACCTAGTTACCCCAAGTCAGAATTGCTCACTAACTTGTATAATACATTCAATTGGAGACGATCATATTCCTTCCCTGAAAGTGAGATGCCCCTCACCCATATAGTGGACGCTATGACCTGGGAATATACTCACCCTACTCCTCAAGCTAGGGGATTTATCCACTACGTGCAACCTCCCCCTATAGCACTAGATTATATAATAATAATATCTAACCACTGATATTAATGTACAAACCATATATATATATATACTATCACACACCACATATATATAAATATAAACATCCCGGCTACACCGTGTACTAAGTCCGTGACAGAAGCCTATTCAAATTATTATGAGTTTATGGTCCAACTCTAATTATTAATTAATTTTTACATTAATTACTTTTGGTGTCACTCCAACCAATATATTCGGAATTACTCTCGTGGCCCGAAATAAAAACAACACCTGAGTCTAAATTCTCGACTCTAAATTTTTTTAGCTTTCACCTAAATAAATTTAACGTCTTGGTATTGCCCAACCAATAACCCCGGACTTACCCACTAAATCCATCTGTAACTATTTTTGAAATATTATTCTCACCATTCAATCATAGTGTGTGTTGATGTAAAAAATTAGATTATCTCTAATTGTTTAATCACAGATAAAAAATAAATAAGACAAGAGATTTTAAAGTGGTTCAGCCTTGAACGAATGGCCTACGTCCGTTGTTTATGTTATTATTGACTGTTTGGGAATTCTCGAGGTAAGATTTATCTTCAGAAATTCCGGTCCCCCACAATGAGGATGATACAATGTATTTATAGCCCCGAGGTTGTACATGAGAAAGGATCATACATAGCTGTCCAATAAGCGTATACATCCGTATGATAATAATCAACATTTAATGCACATTTAAGCCTCTTAATTGTCGGATAATAAATGCTCTGATCGAGGTGCAGCTCGGACCGCCTAAGTATCTCGGTATCCATGAGTTTCTCGGTGAAGGTAAGTTACTCGGAGAGCACATACTGCTCGGAATGTTTGAGTTGGTCGGGGAAATTGAGTTCCTCGAAGTCAAGGTATTGTTCATAAGTATTTGTTATTGCCACGCAGATTGCCATGTGTCTCCACTTCATTGTGCCATGTGAGCAGACTAAAATCGGTATCAACAGAAGCCCCCAATGTTTCACAGTTCGAGACTGAGGAGTGTGGAACATTCTTCTCGAAATATGGCGGGATTAAATGGTCATCCTGAATTTTAGGAGCGTGCTCTTTGCATTTATTTTTCCTTTTCGAATTCATAGAATCAGACTTTTTGAATTTTTCTAACTGCTTCGATCTTCGCGCCCTTTTTGTCCTTTTAGTTGCCGGTAACTTAAATGTTTCCCTTTGTAATAATTATTTTTACCTTTTCCCAAGGTAAGGTATTTAAGCGTTGCAGAAAATCATATCGTCTTTTACTTTTTCAAATTTGTATCTTTGAGTTTTCCATTTTCTCTCTCTCTTGTGCGTTCATCCTTTTCATCGTTCGTTGTCACCAGATCCATCCTTTTTCTGTAAGATCTTTTTCCTTCTCTTTTATTTCCTTTATTCGCCATGGTTTACCTTGTTGAGTCGCTTGATAAGTTTCGTTCTGATTTCTCTATTCCTTCATGGGTTGTTTTGGAGGAACTTTCTGAGCCTTCAGATTATTTTCGTTTGGCTGAGGGACATTGGTTCCCCAGTCTCTTTGTTGCTGAATGTGGCTTTTATTTTCCCCCAAATCCTTTGTGTCTGGAATTCTATCAATATTTTGACGTGGTTCCTGTAAAAATATCCCCCAATATGTGGAGAATAGTTAACGGAGTTTATAGATTAAATCAGATTCACGGCACTCGTATAGGAATTCCAGAAATCATGTTTTGCTATAAATGGGCTGTCAGCGACAGTACTTTTTACTTAAAAACGAGGTTTTTAAATAGAGATTTAGTGGTCAATCTCCTAGATGCCAATAGGGATTATTTTGGGCATGGTGTTGTTATAAAAAATTAGCAACATGCTCCACTAACTGGAAATTATGGGATAAGTTGTTTTTACTTTACTTTATTTTTGAATTTATGCTTTCTTTGTGTTTGATAAAATGTGTCACTGATATTTTAATTTTCATTTATTTGCAGTTGACAGCAAAAGAAGGTCTCCAAAAGAGACATAAGTTAATTAAAAAAATCAAAACTTATCTGGGGTTTGCATCAAATTGTTGCCGACGAGCATATCAGATCAGCTTCATATTTGCTGCAGTATAAGAGTTACACCTCGTCTTTTATTGCTCGTTCGGTGATAGGTGACGTAGAACCAGTACCAGCTTCTTCAAGTTCTTCACCCGAGTCACATATTCCTATGAGTGAAAGAATGAAGAAAAGAAGAGCTCCTTCCCTCTTCGAGAAATCTGCCTCTATTGCTGGAGAGGCAAAGAAAAGCAAACATGATGTCCGAGAAGAAGGGACAAGAAAAATTGATGCACCTCCTCCGGCTACTACTATGAGGTTGCCGAGAAACCCCCAGTGGCTCCGAGCAAAGTCGCTGCTCCCAGCGAGGTTATTGTCATATCCCCGACTAAGAGTACATCCTGGGCCGAGACTGTTGATTTCCTCTGAGGAGGCTAAAGAAAAGCTCCTCGGTCAATTTGGCTGAATCCATCGCTCAGCCCCCGACTACGGGAAGTGGTGTTCCCACTATTGTTGCCCCAAGCTCTGCCATGAGCTCGGTGAAGTCTTGGATCATTCCCGAGATCCAAGGTATTGAAGAAAATCTTTCTCGGGATATGGTTACCACATTGGCTGCTCGTTATATTACTTCTGTAAGTATTATTATCATTAACTTTCATTTTTTTGTTGTTATATATTTGCACTGACTTGCTATTGTTTTCTTTTCCCAGTTGGTAGCCTGTTTCAATACAATTTTGAAGAAGGATGAAGCTATTAAAGCTTTAAGTTTCTCATCAGGTGTAGAGGAAGATTTGGTGGGTCTGACGTAGTCTCTGAAGGATTCTCATCATAAGTATGTTGATGATAAGGCTGATTGGGAGAAGAAGCTTAATTCCACCGAGAAGGAGAGGAATCCGATTGTTGAGGTCTCCAAGGGATTGGAGAAGAAAATAAAAGAATTGGAAAGTAAGAATAAGGAGCTCGAAGGGAAGCTCCAAAATGCTGGGGAGCTTGAAGGTAAGCTCAAAGCTGCTGAGGAAGAGTTGGGAAAACTTCGTGAAGTAAGTCGTTAGAAGGAAGAAGTGGAGAATAAATTGAAGGCTACCGAGGAACTTCTATCTGAGAAGCTTTCCTCTGAGAAAGTGAAAAGAAAGTTAGCTGTGAAAAAGTCCTTCAGTGCTGGCTGTGACAAAGGATGGAATAAGGGTCTGGCTGCTATGATGTCGCAGGTGGAATATGGTAGCCTTAAGTACTTTAGGGATGGCTAGGTCGCTGCTCTGAAAGAGCTGAATGTTGATGAAAATTCTGACCTGTTTCAGCGACACATCCCTGGCCCCCCTCTAACTCTTAAAGAAGAAGAAGAGGACGAAGCTTCCTCTGAGGAATCCTCCGTGGTGATGGGTGATCAAATTTCTCATCCCCCAATTGTCCAGTCCTCCTGTGAGCAACTCCAACCATCTATTATTTCAACCGAGCACCTTCAGCTCCCACCGAGCAGCCATATGTGCCACCCGAGCAACCTACTTCCTCGTCCCAGCCTTCCGAGAAAGTTTTGGGAGACAAGGAGAAGGTGTAGAGTTGTTCGAATTTTTCTCTCTGTTTATTTTTGCCAACTATATCTCTGACCTATGTACTTCTCTTTTATGATGTAATAAAATTTGAAATTTTGACTATTCATTGATTCTCTTCCTCTTGCTCCTTATTGATTCTTGTTATCTCTTCTATTTACTAGTTTATGGCCAGGATGAAATTGTTATCTGCTCATAATACAAAATTGTTGAGGCAATGCAATGATTACTTCAAAGCTGGTCATACAGATATGAGTGAAGCTCAAATCATTGATATCCTTGGTCAAGATGCTTCAGAGTAGGCAGTTGAAGCCTACCAGTATTTAAAGTGTCTGCTCGACCTAGCAGTGGCTAATAATGTAGCATATTATGACATGATTGAAGACCTACAAGGCACTCTCGAGGAGCTTCAACAGCAATACAAGGAATCTTCACCCCTCCTGCACTATGGATATAAGAAGAAGTATCAGCAACTGAATGCTGATAAGGGATGCGATAAATTATTTGTTGCTTATGAAGTGAGGGAGAGAACTTTGAAAACCGAGGTCTAGGAACACAGGCAGATAGCCAAGTTATTGGAGCAGGAAAATAATAACTTGCGAGGAGAAGTATCCCAGCTGAGATCTGTTGCCTCTACCTCAAACTCTTTGGTCCCTGTAAACAACGAGGGATTCTCCTTCTTGGAGGTCTAAAATGCCAATCTGAGAGATGAATTAGAAATCTTGAAGAGGATTGGGCCTTCTACCTCTACTCGGGGACGAGCAAGAGCTTCTCGGGGACGAGCAAGAGCTGCTCGGATTCCTATCAAGGAACAAAGAACTCAGTCGGCACTGGAGAATCAAGCCTTCCAATTGATGGCAAAGAACCAGGCATTGGCTGAGATGTCTAAGAAAATCCAAACTTTAAACGAGCAACTGGCTGCCCAAAATTCTACCTTGGAGAATAAAACGAATTTGGTGAAGAATCTCCACGAGCAGTTAGAAAGATTAACCTACCAGTTCCACAAACAACCTAGGGAGTTCTGGATGGCTGGTTATAATGAAGCCCTCTACCATTTTGATGATCGGCTCCAGAATGCAAATAATGTGGGTTATAAACAAGGATGGTTAAATGCTTTGGGCGTGCTGAAGTTGGAACAAGGTCATTATTTGTGGGATTACCACAATCCTGGGTTGCTCGACCTACGAGTGCATCTTTTTAAGCTTGATATGAGTTGGATTCCTTCTCGGGCCATTCCACAATGCCTAATTTCAAAGTATCTCGGCGACTACAATCTTCACTCCAACTTTGAGATATCTCGCCCCGAGCACCTCCTTAATCGACCATCAGTTATGAACACCAGGATGCTTAAAGATTTGAATTTCACTAACTCCCCTTATGCCTTAGACGACCCTCCTGCTGGTGAAGAACCTGTTTCAAAGGCAGAGGTGAAGAAATCAATAGAATAGGAATCTTGATGTAATAATTAATATGTATTTCATTCTCGATGTATTTTGCTCTCGATCTTGATTGTCATTGTCTTGTAGATATTTTGTATAACACTTTACATATGTGTATGTATATCTGTTAAAAAGATAACAACATTGTGTTATTTGCTGATCAACTAAAGTTGTTTAAAACTTATTGTCGACTATCCTGAATTTGTGGCAATCATTTGACGACTAATCAAAATTGATTTTGTTTCTCAACCAGCTTGGTGGTAATTTAAAATGTTACGAGTATCAAAATTTTTGCTTGATCACTTTTTAATTCTAAGCCATTAGCTGAATTTTATCACATACTCATGCTTTGTTTAATAAAAATGTTCCTGACCAACTGTAGTTGACAGCTTCTTATTCCCGACCAACTTGAGTTGGTGGATTTTTAGAAATATTTTTTTTTCTTCCTAACCAACCTTAGTTGGTATTTCTGGGAAATATTTTTTATTCCCGACCAACCGGAGTTGGTGTATTTTCTTCCCAACTAACCGGAGTTGGCACTTCTGGGAAATATTTTTTATTCCCGACCAACCGGAGTTGGTGGATTTTCTTCCCAACCAACCAGAGTTGGCACTTTTGGAAAATATTTTTTATCCTGACCAACCGGAGTTGGTGGATTTTCTTCGTAACCAACCGGAGTTGGCACTTTTGGGAAATATTTTTTATTCCCGACCAACCGGAGTTGGTGGATTTTCTTCCCAACCAACTGTAGTTGGCACTTTTGGGAAATATTTTTATTTCCGACCAACCCGAGTTGGTGGATTTTGCTGAGTAGTGTGTAACACTAGTATTCCGCGAAAAATTTTCAATAAAAGGAGAGAATTGGGTAGAATATTCACATTTTATTCATACTGATGAAACAGCATTACATGAGAGTCTACATTACTGATAATATTTGCGCAGGTGTTCTGCATTCCATGCATTCTTAAACTCTTCCCCCTCTAAAGTTTCTATTCTGTAGGTTCCTGGTCGAATAACTTTTGTAACTCGGTAAGATCCATGCCAGTTCGCTTCCAGTTTATTGTGCTTTTGAATCACTTTCTTTAGCACATAGCCTCCTTCTTTCAGGTAGCATTTCTTCACTTTCTTGTTGTAGAACAAAGCTGTTCGTTGCTGGTAAGCAGCATTCTTGATAGCTTCTTCTTCTCTAACTTCTTCGAGCATGTCTAAGTCTAACCTTCTCATTAAATCGCTGACAGGGGAGTTGAAGTTCAATACTCGGTGTGTTGGAAGACCCAACTCGACAGGTAGAACAACTTCACTTCCAAATGCCAGCATATATGGAGATTCTCTAGTTGCTGCTCGGGGGGTAGTACGATAAGCCCATAGTACTGAATGTAGCTCGTTGGTCCAGTTTGTTTTACGTCATTCAGTCTTTTCTTCAAGCCATTTAGCAATGTTATGTTTGTCAACTCAGTTTGTCCATTGCTTTGGGGATGGCCTGGTGCAGTGTGGATTTTCAAGATATTTGACTGATGACAATAGGCAGCGAACTCCTCGTTGTCAAATTGTGTTCCATGGTCGGTGATGAATGCGTGGGGAAGACCATATCTACAAATAATGTTTTTCCAAATAAATTGGTACACCTTTTCGTATGTCATGTCGACAAGAGGCTCGACTTCTACCCACTTAGTAAAATAATCCACTGCGACGACGAGATATTTAAATCTTCCTCTAGTCATTGGAAGTGGCCCGACCAAGTCAATTGCCCACATGGCAAATGGCCAAGGGGAAGTAGTGGGTGTCAACAATGGTTAGGGAGTTCTTCGAATGGAGGAGAAGCGCTGACACTTGTCACATTTCTTGGCATAGGTTATACAATCAGCCCTCATCGTTGGCCAGTAGTATCCTTGCGTCATTATTATTTGCAGAAGTGTCCGACCTACTACATGGGCTCCACAGGACCATTCATGGACCTCTTCAATCAAGTCTTTCACCTCAGAGGGATGCACACATCTTTGCAAACCTGCCATAATTCCTCGTCTGTATAGAATACCATTAGTCAGTAAATAACGAGCAGCTTTAAACTTCAATTTCTTGGTCACGAGTTTGTCAATCAGTAATTCTCCCTCCTCAATATATGCCCTGATGGGATCCATCCAAGATGGACCTAAATCAAGGGTAATAAATTTCATCGTCAGATCTTCTTCTATGCTCCGACCAGCTAGCACTTCAATTGGGATTGTTCTTCGTAGCTCGGTACGAGTAGCTGATGCTAATCGGGCTAAAGCGTCAGCTCTTGCATTCTCAATTCTTGGTATTCTGACCAGTTGAACAGTGACAAATTCCGATACCAACTCCATCGCCTTCGCATGGTACTTAATCATCAACTCTCCTTTTGTTGCATATACACCAAGCATTTGGTTTACAATCAACTGTGAGTCACTGCATACGATTACCTGCTCTGTATTCATAGTTCTTGCCAGACTAAGACCTACAATCATCACTTCATATTCGGCCTCATTATTAGAAGCTTGAAATTAAAAGTGTAAAGCATATTCTATATCGACCTTGTCTGGACTTTTCAATTCAATCTCGGCTCCACTTCCTGAGGTCCACGATGAGCCATCCACATACAATTTCCATATAGGTATCTCATCCTCAAACGGCTTATTGGACAAAGTTCCTCAATGGAATATTTGTTGCTCCTTTATCTCCATTCCTACCACACCTCGCTGCTCGTCGACCTTCTCGTCTTGCTCTTCGACCAACTCAAGTTGATTGGGGTTTAAATTTGATGATCCTGTAATATCCACAGGTTGGTCGGTGTTCAGCCTTTTCTCCTCTGGTGTATCAGGATAAGTGAACTCTGCTATAAAATCTGCTACTGCTTGCCCTTTTAGTGACGATCTAGGCTCATAAATTATATAATATTCACCGAGTTCTATTGCCCAATACATCAATCTCCCTGATTTTTCTGGTTTGTGAAGAGCTAGCCTCAATGGCATATCGGTGTATATGACTATGGTATGAGCCTGAAAATATGGCTTCATTCTTCTACTCGCTTCGATCAGTGCCAGTGCTAACTTTTTCAATTTTGGATATCTGATCTCTGCTCCTCGAAAAGCCTTACTAGTGTAATAAATTGGTTTTTGTACTCCATCCTCTACTCTTATTAATGCCGAGCTAACTGCATTTTCCGAAACTGCCAGATACAAGTACAACCTTTCTTCCATCACTAGTCTGGACAACAATGGAGGTGCTCCCAAATATTTCTTCAATTCTTGAAAAGATTTCTTGCATTCTTCATTCCATTCAAAAGTCTTTCGGAGTGTTTTGAAGAATGGTAGGCATCTATCAGTTGCTCGCGATACAAATCTGTTAAGTGCTGCTACTCGCCCTGTAAGACTTTGCACTTCTTTCTTCGTCATTGGAGATCGCAGCCCTAACAGAGCTTTGATCTTTTCAGGGTTTTCTTCAATGCCTCGTTGATTGAAAATGTACCCGAGAAACATACCTTCTCGTACTCCAAATATGCACTTGGTCGGGTTCAATTTCATTTGATATTTATCCAATTGATCAAAGGTCTGGCCTAAGTCAACTAGATGGTCAGCAGCTTTCTTGCTCTTTGTCAGCATATCATCAACATAGACTTCCATATTGCGACTGATTTGTTCTGCAAACACCTTGTTCATCAGCCACTGATATGTCGCACCTGCATTTTTCAAACCAAAAGGCATAACATTATAACAATAAGTTCCCCTAGGGGTAATGAAAGAGGTACTTTCCCTGTCTTCAGGTTTCATTTTAATCTGGTTGTAACCAGAATAAGCATCCATGAAGCTCAACAACTCGTGTCCCGAGGTAGCATCCACTAGTTGATCAATTCGAGGCAAGGGAAAATGGTCCTTTGGACATGCCTTATTGAGGTCGGTGAAGTCTACACACATCCTCCATTTATTGTTCTTCTTTTTTACCATCACCACATTTGCTAACCAGTCTGGATATTTAACATCTTCAATAAAGCAATATTTCTGGAGCTTCTCGACCTCCTCATGTATAGCTTGGTTCTTTTCGGGTCTGAACACTCTTCTTCTTTGCTTCACTGGCTTGATTTCCTTATTCACATTGAGCTCGTGACATAAGAAATTTGGGTCTATTCCGGGCATATCTTCATGACTCCAAGCAAAAGTTTGTTTTCTGCTTTTTAAGAAAACTATCAACTCCTGTTTTAATGAGGCATCTAACGACGAACCTATCTGAGTTGTTCGTTCAGGGTGCTCATCGTCCAGAATGATGTTTTTAGTAGCTTCAACCACCTGATCTTTCACGAATTGCGACTCGTCTCTAGGATCTGATGTTTCAATTTCTGCACCCTCATCCACCTGATAGGTAGTAGTCTTTTTTCAAGATTCCTCTAGTTCCTCCTGTTCGGAAAATGAATAGTAGCATTCCCAAGCTACTTTTTGATCACCCTTCACAACTCCTACTCCAAAATTGGTTGGAAATTTTAGGCATTGATGTACCGTAGATGGTACTGCTTCAATCTTCTTCAATCCTACCCTTCACATGATGATATTGTAGGCTGATTGAACATTCTTATCCATCACAAAGAAGCGTACTCTTTCTGTTCAACAAGCAGGCCATGTACCAATGAACATATCCAACTTGATTGTCCCAAGTGGAAAAACTTTCTCGCCAGCAAAATCGAGGAGGGGCCTATGATAAGGCTCCAACTGAGACAATTTTATATTTAAGTTATTAAAGCACGAGTATAACATAATATCAGCCGAGCTACCATTATCAACCAGTACCATCGAGATCATCACTTCCTTCATTCTCATTTTTATTACCAATGGGTCATCATGAGGATACAGCACACCTGCGAGGTCGTTCTTTGAGAAACCGATGACCAATTTTTCTTTGTTGACCTTCCTCGGGCCATCATCTTCAGCCAAATTTATTCGTTGAATATATGAACAGGCTTGAGCCTCATTGAGGTAAGCTTTTATTTCTGCAGTAAGGTCTCCACCTCCTGCATCTCCACCTATAATAACATTTCAATCAAATGATCCAAAACGTATTAAAAATACCTCACGTTCTGGCTGCCTTGGTCTTTTGGGAAGATCGGAGTCGTCTTCTGAATCATCTTCATGGTATCTTTTCTTGTTCTCCTCTGCTCGATGAGGAGATCTAGATCTCTCTCTTGCTCGGTCATTGTTTCTTCTTTCATTTCTACGATCAAAATACTTTTCCAGTTTTCCTCGTCTAATGAGTGCTTCGATCTCATTCTGAAGAGCTATGCAATTTTTGGTCATGTGGCCATGATCCTTGTGGAATTCGCAATATTTGGCCTTATTCCTCTTGTCAGGGTCTGACTTCATTTTCTCTGGCTAGTTTAGCTCCTCGCTGTTCTTGATTTCTTCTAGAACATGGTTGATGTCTACCTTCAAAGGAGTAAAATTTTCAAATTTCTTTAATACCTCCCATGATGGCTTTGTTTTTGAGTTCTTGTCACCACCATTATTTTTATGTTCTTTCTTTTTGGCCTTATCACCCTCCACCTTGGTTTATTTGGTATCCATATTCTTCTTTGCAGCCATAGCATCCTCGGCATTCATGATCTTGGACGCTTTTGCCATCATTTCTCACATGGTTCTGGGTGGATCTTTGGCCAAAGTGTAGTACAATTTGTTGGGCAACAACCCACTCATCAGAGCAGTAATCGCTGTTTTTTCCTCGTAATCAATAACTTCAAGTTTCTCGATATTGAAACGAGTTATATAATCCCTAGTGCTCTCACCTGCCTTTTGTCTAACACTTAACAAGTATGCTACTCGTTTAACAATTTTTTCTCCAAAACAGAAGTTTCCAATGAAGAGCTCGACCAGTTGAAAGAAAGTTGAAATCTTACCCCGAGGAAGATTATTGTACCATATTTGAGTAGATCCTGTAAGAGTTCCCGAGAATGCCCTGCATCTCATCTCATCTGGCACAGCATAGATGTTGGCAGCAGCTTGGTATTGCTCTATATGAAGGACAGGATCGGTTTTTCCATCATATTTAGGAGTCACAACAGGTGCTTTGAACTTTGATGGTGTGCGAAAATCCACAATTGCTTGGATAAAAGGTGTCCCTTGGACAAAAGTTCTTTGTAGAGGATTCTTGGCCTTGGACATTTCCCCTAATCTATCCTCCAGCCTCTGAATAGAGCCTTTCTACGCATAATTTCCTTCCTCGGGCCTATTGGTTCGAGCAACTGATCGCGTGGATGTGGCTTCTTGGGATCTATCTTGTCGAACAGCTGGTTGTGATTGGGCAGAACCCTCTCTTAAATCAAATGGTCGTCGAACGTTTCTTAACACAGCCTTAGGAGGACTTTTATTCTTCCTAGGGCCCAATCTATCAAAAGGAGAGACCCTACTCAATCTTTCCAGTACACTGGTCCTTTCTGGAGAGAGAGTGATGTGTTGTTCAGTATCTGTGGCTCGTACAGACGAAGTTCGACCCGATTGATAAGAAAAATCTTCAAATTTATCAGTGAGATATGAATCACTTAGCCTAATGCGTGAAGAAAGTAAATGAGTATTTCTTTGACCACTTCGTTGTCCTGAATAGGTTGATGCTCCACCTTGGATAGTTTGCATGAGTTATCGCATTGTTTCCTGCATGGCTGTCTGGCCTTGAGCCAAACTGGCCATGATTCTAGCCAGATCTTGGATATTTGGAGGAGCGGATGGATTTGGGGGGTTTCCAGCATTTCGATTGCTGGATTCAGGATTATCAGCCATTGGTGATGATTTGTTTTTGGTGAAAAATGAAAATTACAGTCGTTTCCCACAGACGACGCCAATATGTTGATGTAAAAAATTAGATTATCTCTAATTGTTTAATCACAGATAAAAAATAAATAAGACAAGAGATTTTAAAGTGGTTCAACCTTGAACGAATGGCCTACGTCCACTGTTTATGTTATTATTGTATGTTTGGGAATTCTCGAGGTAAGATTTATCTCCAAAAATTCCGGTCCCCTACAACGAGGATGATACAATGTATTTATAGCCCTGAGGCTGTACATGAGAAAGGATCATACATAGCTGTTCAATAAGCGTATACATCCGTATGATAATAATCAGCATTTAATGCGCATTTAAGTCTCTTAATTGTCTGATAATAAATGCTCTGATCGAGGTGCAGCTCGGACCGCCTAAGTATCTCGGTATCCATGAGTTGCTCGGTGCAGGTAAGTTCCTCGGAGAGCACATACTGCTCGGAGTGTCTGAGTTGGTCGGGGAAATTACGTTCCTCGAAGGCAGAGTGTTGTTCATAAGTATTTGTTATTGCCACGCAGATTGCCATGTGTCTCCACTTCATTGTGCCATGTCAGCAGACTAAAATTGGTATCAATAGTGTGCCACACCAAAATTTCTCCCAAGTCCCAATTAATTTCCCTCACAATTTATTTGTTTGTAACTCCATATTTATTTCTTATTACATAAGGCATGGAAAGATTTTTATTTAATTTTTCCCTTATATAAACAAACTGGCCGAACTGCCAAAATTTGTCGACCTTCGATCGATCGACCCTCGATCGATCGATCGATCGAATATGTCAGTCTTCATCTTCCCCGGTTAGTTTGTTTCAGCCATGGAGGAATATCTCCAAACCCTAACTTTTTCTACAGTAAAAACCAAGCCTTCCCATCGACAATAAATACCAAAAACCTTATAAGGAACCCTATAAATTCTAAAGACATCAATTAATTTACTTTCCTTACTGTTTTTTTACGAATTTGGGGAAATATCCAATTTATTCTTTAACCCATTTAAACATCAATTCCTTATCTCAAATTCGTTTGTAATTCATTTGGGTTTACACATTTTACCAGATACATATACAAATCTCAGATTAAACATGAATTTCTACTCAATTTAAAAATCAGATTCGTGGTTTACAAAACCCCATGTTTATACCCTTTAAATCCCAAAACGAATTTCTTTTGATTACTCACATCACATTAATATGAATTGAAATACAATTTAAGTGCTACAGCAAGTTAACTTATTGCCTTCGGGTTCGTAGAGTCTGATTTTGGAGTTGTGAATGCCCAAGGTTGAAGATGACCACTTTGTTTTGGCTCTCCTTTGATCCCAAAATTTGCCTTTAACTGCTATTAGGGTTTCCTAATCCACTAAGTCTTTTCCTAAACTCAATTTAGCCATTCCATTATTTCTTATAATTTCTTAATTAGGCTAAATCCCGTTTTTTGCCTAATGGGCCAAGCCCAAGTGACCCAAATGTCCCTGTGTGGGCCCGGCTATGCCTAAAAACGTCATGTGACCCGTTTACTACTCTCGGGTACACTTTTTTGACTATCTCGGCCCATCAGGACTCAACTATACACTCTGAATTGGCATCCAAATTAATTTATAAAAATCCATATCTCACACCCAATTTAGTCTATACCGACTCCCGATTGAGATAAGTGCATACCCCGTCATTAATACTCGAAATGACATAAATAAATTATTACTATTCACTTAGTAAATAAATTTCGCTAAATATTAACATTCAATCATGAATTAATATTTAAATATGTATTGCCATAATTAATTTAATTAAAATTACGACACACAAGTAATTTTTGAATTCCCGAATTAATTAAATATTAAATGCACAAAATTACGGGGTGTTAAAATCTACATGTTGATTAGGTTGATTTTCCCTCCATAAATACAAATTTCTTCATGAACTTGGATTAAAACAAATGGATTGTGATTTGAATATATTTTATATTGTTAATCATATAAAAAACCAATGTTTAATTGAATTAATGCTTTGAAATTTGTAGAATTGGATTAAATCTGGGTTCTTTGATTATGAATTGGGTTATCATTTGAATCTTGGTGTAGATTTGGGATTTGATGATGGAATTAGGTTCCAATTAATGTTTTAATGTGTTTATATCATTGGGTTCTTATCTTTTGTATACGTTAATGGAGTTTGTATAGAGAAAAATTAGGCCTAAAGACGAAGAAGCCCGTTATAGGGGAAACTTGGGTAGATCTATATTGCTCGATTGATCGGTTCCAGGACCCCAGTCGACAGGTAGTAACAGGTATAACACATTTAGGCAATTGTGACATTAGTTGATAATTTTGAGTTGAAGGCCTATGAATAGGATTGGTTAACCTATATTTTTTTGTGTACTCATCGAATAGAGATAAAATCTTATGTTCAAATGATTGTAAATTGGTTTTTGCGGTATTTTAATATTTGAGGAATCATTGATTTAAAAGGATTAAATAGAGGATTTGGAATTCAAGGGTAGAATAGGTTTATTGATTTGGGAATCGATAAGTTAGAGGATTGGGCTTATTGGTTAGGATTGATTTGAATCGTTTTGATGTATGAGTGGAGTGAATATGCTTTGGGTAAGATAGGGTTTGGGTTATAACTTCTTCAAGCCAGGTAGTTGTTATTTTTCATGATTTCATTTAAATTAAATGTGCAATTATACCTAGACGTGATGGCTTGGGAGAATAGACTTAGGCTAATTGAGATTGTATATAGTTGATATATGGTTTTTAATGTACGATAGGGGGAGACTACACTTACAACTGGAAACCCAAGAGATTAGGGTTGATGTATCATGGGGTGAATATAAGGTTATGGACTTGATATAGCTTTCTATGATAACGATGATACTATGACCCCATAGCATAAGGTCGGTATGTGTATATGATTTACCCTAACCCATTTGTGAGGGTTATGTATGTGTATGCTTTAGCCTATAAGTGAGAGTGGAAATTACTTGTGTGCTTTTTGTGTAATGCATTTTACGTGTGAGTTCGTGTGGCATATCATGCTAGGGAAAGGATTCCATTTTGGGGACATGTGCGATATAGACCATGGCGGTGACTTAGTGAGTAGATGAGTTCTCTATTCGCAAATGGTTTTTTTACCTTAAGGTCCTACGTCTAGGCACATATGCACCGAGAGGCCCTCGGGAATATTTATTTCATACGAACTTGGGTATGGTAGGCTATATGTTTGATGAGTAGACGTAGTAATTTATCCTTTAGCATGATGAGGTTTTAGGTTTGGGAAGACCTAAGTGTAATACCCCGTAATTTTTATGACTTTTAAAATGGGTTATATTTTAAATTAATGGATTAATTGGATTTTATTATTAATTAATTCATTTGGGTTTTATCCGGATTGTGGACAATAAAATGGATGATTCTGAATATTACTTAAAGATATTTAGGTAATATATGAATATGATGTCATTAGTATGACGGTGTGATATAATTTCGGTAATTTGGATTTTTAGTCAGACGCGGTATGGGACGTGTCGGGACTAATTTATTAAATTAAAAAGAAAATTTATTTTTTATTGACCTTATAGTCATTTCGACTGCATCATTGCGTCCGTAAGGGTTGAAATAGTCCGAAAAGTCTATTTGGATGTTGGATTTGGGTCTCGGGTCATTTGGAAATGAAAAGACAACCCAAAAGGGCATTTTGGTCATTTTTACAAGGGGATGAATAGTGATTTCGGGTTTTGTCTTATTATAAATATTTGGAGATTAGTGTACGTAAGTTCATTTCATCTCTTCTACAAAAAATTAAAAAGTCATCTTCCTAGAGAAAATGAAAGGATGCTTGGGAAGAGAAGAGTTTACTTGGGAAGGAGAAGAACTAAGAACCAAAGGTCACCACCACCAACCACCACCAGAGGTTGACCGGAGAAGGGATAACCACCTGAGATATACTACACCAAAGGATCAGATCTTCATTAGAGGCAAGTGTTTGTTATTTGCAATTTAAGTTCGTATATTGTCCATGTTAGGATAGTTATAAAAAGAGATGATTTTCATGCTTGGAAGATGAAAGGATATAGTTGTTAATGGATTTTCTAGAAACTGAAATGATATAGGAATTAAACTCATGTTGTAGGATGATAATAATCCACGAAATAGTCATGAATCTATTGGAGAAATTATGAAAACCATTGTTGTGTTCTTGAAGATATTAGTTTTATAATTTTCTGGAAATAAGGAGAGAAACATGCTTTTTAATCCAATCTCTTGATGATTTTAGGATGTTTAAAGTATTATAAATCGTTCATATATGTTGGTATATCATGTAGTAAGGATTATAAATCATTTGGGATGTTCATATGAAGGTTAGAATGAATAGAAGTGGCTAAACCCGTAGTTGCAGAAATGCAGAAAAACCAGGCTGTGACCTGAGTGATCGATCGATCGACCCCCTGCCTTCGATCGATCGACCTCCCCAGAATTCCTAAAGTTGCTTCTTTTAAATGTTGATTCTTATCCCAAAACTTTGGTAGAGCTTTGGTGATTATTAATTGGATATTATGGGACTTAGAAAAGATTAGTAGACCCTTGATAAGACTTGGATTAATTTGATTGGGATTTAATTGATAAAGAATAATGATAATTAATTTAAAGGAATTTCGGTTGCTAGATTCAATTGTTGGATTCTTATTGGTATGCATGAGGATTAAATATAGGACCAGTAGGGGTGATTGAATATAATACCTGGGTATCCTTAAGTTTACAAGAGGGTTTAATCCTAAGTGAAAGAAGAGGTGTTCATAAGAGAATTGAAACTATCGGTTTTAACCCTAATTAAACGAAGAGTTTGATTCATAGTAATTTGGGAGATATGACGATATGGACCAGTAGAGTATTAGTGACTTATTACTGAATATATATTGAGGAAAAACCTATTTGAACCTTGAGTAATGAGTGAGTCTCGGGGGTAACTAAATTTAAGAAGTAAAGTTATGATAATTTAATATGTGGGAATTAAAGTGATATAAAGCTACGTATGGGAATAATCTAAGGGTTATGTGAGTACCTTATTGATATTATATTATAGGTATGATAATGCCTATTTGATTTATTAATGATTATGTGTATGACATACCTAGATTACTTGCTATCGACGGGAGGTTTGCGCGTGAGGGCAGTCATATCCTGATGAATCCATGGGATCTTTGATTTGTCGCTCGAGGACATAGGTCTATGAAAGACTTATCGGGGAGTTGATAAGTCCGCTGACTGTGGATACGTAGGTATGTGTGTGACCCATGGATACGAGAACTATGTTCGCATCCAATGTTTGTGTTGTTGTTTATGGTTCGAGGAATCCTTACCGAACCTTTTGTCCACTATTCGGCGACCAGCGATGATGGGACATGATAGCAGAGTAATGCATTGCACCGCTGCTGTGACTCGGGGTGCTGTATTATATATATATATATATATATATATATATATATATATATATATATATATATATAATGAATTAAATGAATGAATGGATTTATTGTGGTTAAGTCATCTACTGTGTGATAATTATAGATAATGGCAAATTGAGATAAAGAACTGAAGTAAGTTAATGAATGTTTATTCTTAAAGAATTGAAAACCTTGTTTCATGTTAATGAGAAATAATTCATAAATGAAAGATGTATAAGAAGAATTATATAACGTATGGTATGGGACATACGGGGTTATGATATGGGAGTGGAATTATATTATGGAACTAGTGAGGAGGAACCATTAACTAGGAGGTTAATAGGAGACGTTAAGTGTGCACTCTAGTTGAGAGGTGAGAATGGCAAGTGAGAGTTGGGTCTAAAATGTACATAATAAAAGATTTATTGCACTTGTTAAATACTTGTTGTTTTAAAAATCATTTTCATAATCGGGCTCTAACCTGTTTCCTTACATATTTTCTTTTCTGTTGTATCTTCTATATCAGGTGTCCAGTAGCAGGGACGCCAACCTTAGTGAATTATGACGAGCTATGGAGTTTTGCTTAGACGCCTATCATCTTTTTGATTAACAGTATTCTTAGTTAGGGCATGTCGCCCAAAGGATTCAGTTATCTTTTCTATCGAGGTAAAATACTATTGTGTTCGTGTCATTTGAATACATTTAATATTGTTGGGATTACTGTAATGGATTTATATTACTTGGGAATGTTTATTCCAATTGCATTTAAATTCTTTTGTGTTATCTATTTGGTTATCAGTGTTGTAGAATAAAATGTGTTGTGTTATTCTTAAACTGGAAATTGATTTTGTTGAATTAAAATTTGGAAAGTTTTTAACACCAGCTTAATTGAGTATTGGTTGAGTTGTAAATGTTTGCGACAGTGATGCTAAGAATGAGCCAACTGTGTATTCTGTTTTAATTTGGTATGGGGCTGGCCACCCGATATTTAATTAGGCGGGGTGTTACACTAAGACTATACCTAGGATGCGCAACTGATCCCTGAAGGCACAGAGTAGGCCTCCATTATGTGTGGGCACAAGAGATGCTTATCTATTTGTATAAGACGAACGTTGCACCATTGTATGGATGTTAGACGTGAGTATAGTATTTCTCCTATAATATGTTATTATTGTGTGGCGGTATTAGAGACAACGGTACCGATTTACTAAGATCTCAACCATTAACTATAATAGGTTAATCTTTACCATTAACTATAATTGGTTAATCTTTACTATTAACTGTAAGATCTCAACCCATATGTAACCCACCTATGTGCTTATGTTTTGGACTTTCATATTTCCTATACTAGAGTTGTATATAACTTATAATAAGTATACCCGCCTACATACTTATGTTTCGGATTTATGTATTACCTATACTAGAAATGTGTATGTTGCATTATTGGTACAAGGTATTCAAATGTGGATAGATTTGAGGTATTGTCTTGTTATTGGTATAATGGTTATTTTGTGAGTATTACAGTAGGGTTTGAGATCTTAGTACATCATGTGACATCTATTGAAAGAGATTAACCTATTATAGTTAACGATAAAGATTAAAGAATGATATGGTAAGACTTTAATCACATGGGCTACATATGGGTTAGGGATATAAAATCTCATGTTATGTTAGGTCTAAAAACTTAAAATTTGTTTAAACAAGAGAGGATGATGTGTTATTATAATATCTCTCAGTTTCAATTATAATACTATTCTACATAGGCTTGTTGTTTACATTTTCTTTTAAAACTATTTTACAGGATCTTATTGCGGTAGTTCTTATGGATGTGGGTTTGCTAGAGGAGTATCTTTTAGCGGTGCCCCATTTCTTTCTCCTAGGATTATATTATCCGAGAAAGTGTAGCTCATTCTTTTATTCTACCCTTTTATTTTCAGTCAGGTTGTATTTATTTTTCTGAATTGGATTTTGCATGATTACATGTTTTATATTCAGAGATGACTTATGTTGTATTGGCAGTGATTGGTATTGGATTTGGTTTTGTGTTGATTTAGTATTTCATTATCTTGTCGAATGTTATCAAAATTGTAGTTATGGATTTTATAGGATATCACATTTGGTATCAAAGCATTCTAGATTCTAATGTCCTAGGGATCTTCAGTGTGTCCATCATTTTTTCGCATTACGTCCTTTGACTATGTTAGAGCTCTACCCTTTAGTATTTATATTCTCTATAATGATGACCATTTAGGAAGTTTTGCGCTACTATTCCTTGACGAATGACTCGAATAGACCAAGTGTATTGGGAGGGTTATTTATTTGAATTTCTCTTAGGAGACATCCCATATATAAGGTCGACTTTGTCGAGAGTGAATGGCTTTTGGATATGAGACCTTTAGAAAGTGCTTAGCATATGGTACGAGGGAAAACATTTTCACTCGCCATTCATAACGGTATTATAAGTAAGTTTTCTATTACCTCGTTTGTGACACCGTATAGTGGTCAGTATGAGGAGGAGTTCAACTATCTTTCTCTTTCTTCACCGGGAGAGATTGATACGAAAGCGAATAAGGATCTTCACATTATCATCTAGCACGAGAAATACATTTTATATTGGTAAAAGCCTTATGTGAAGGGTTTGATCGGTGTTAATAGGTAACCCAATGCTCACCACTTTCACTCGGGTGGTTGAAGCTACCCTCCTACATCTGTAGGATCATTATAACTATTATAGGGATTAAGTCTCTAAGATATTTAAGTCCGAGGCCAGACTGGGCCCAAGAAGTGGAGATGATGTAGCGTTGACCCGAGTAAGGAGACCTCACCAGTGTAAGGAACCGTGTTGGGGGAGTTAACCCCAATAGGTTTCCAAAAGTAGACGACATGATTTATTTTGGCCAGTAGGGCCAGGAGAATTATGGTAAGTGGAGCCACGACCTATGAGTGCAGGGAAAACGAGGTAAATCTTAGCAGAATCGACCAAAGAAGTAAGGTTAACATGGATATTATTTCAATATTTCCTTTTGAGGAATGAGTTACGCTCGTAACGATTGATACTACCTAGTTATTAAATGCCTTAGTAGTAGCTAATTTATTTTTGAGTACCTCTGGGGGGTAGTTATGGGTACGTTTATAGCTCGCGCACACGAGTCTGATTTAAACATCGGGTTTTTGTCATTTTTATTTGTAGTGTGTGTACTACGATTATGAGATATATGTACTTTTATCTTCGAGTTTATGTATACGTGGACACCCCAGGGAGTAGGGGTTGATTTACATCGTGATTATAGATACGTGGCAGTTTTTTTGGCCGGCTTGCTTTTACAGTTCCTTCATGGGCTTGTAGATGAGATGTCATCGTATTAGTATTGAGCTTTTGTGCATAACTATGTTGTACTCTTATACCGGCTACCGCGGGTATGCTTTTATATACCATTTTGATCCGGGTTTTATTTTTGGGCAATTGTACTTAGCTGGGTAAGAGGTCTAGCACACTTGTTCATGTATGGATGTGAGCACATTAGATGGGATTACGATCACGTAGAGGTGTCACCGTTAGTTCGAGGTTTTTATTGATTTATTTATATATGTGTTGAGTTATCACCTACATGAGAAATAGGTTTGTCTTAGAGATTTTCACTAGCTTTGGATCCGACAAAAGGTTATTTTATGGGACTAGCTTAGCCAAGGATGGTAGAGGTGTCGTGGTAGCAGACAACATAGTATTTTAGATGATGAAGTATTGGGGGATGACGTTACCGTGTGGAAGCTCCTAAAAAAGGTATTGTTCACCAAGTGGTTGTGTAAACCACAAGGAGCAGGATAAGGTTACAATACTAAATAGGTTTTTATTATTACATATTAATGACTGATTGGACCAGTCGAGGAAAGTGTCCTCTTCAAACAATGAAACATGAACATCTTATAAAAGGTGAAAAAAATTAGTAGGAGGATACCCCAAAGGCATATTTCTAGAATATAAGGTAATAGCGCATCATCTGTGGGTTTTTTACCGTAAGGGGGGTAGTTCATTCTGATTTACAATGATACCCTATTGAAAATAGAATGGTGTAGTAGTTGGTGTCAATTACAACTAAATATGCGATTAAGTGTATTTTATGCCCCAACATTGAAATTTACGAAGATTAGGTATGTAAATAGTAATAGGAACAAGTCCTTTCTTCGATTGAGGACATGAGAGGGTTGCATCCTTGGGGAAGTTGTTCACAGGGGTCCCTAAACTTAGAGAGGTGGTTTTGACCAAGGTAAATATTTGGTGATTCACTTTAACTTCCATAAATGAGTAGGAGTATTGAGGTAAGAGATTACACACATTTGATTATGATGAGGTCCCTGGGTGGACATGGGACCATTTGTGTCCATTAGAGTTGATTGACCATATTGATTTGAGTTATGAGTTAGGAAGCAATTAGTGTGGGGGTGTTTGAGAAAACCTTGGGGGATAAGGTATCCCTAGTCGAGCACGTGAATGATGAAAAAATTGGCAAAGGAATTTGAGTATGAGTGAAAGAATTATTTAGAGCTTCAGGCTTATCGTGAAAATTATGGAATTCCAGATTCCAATAGGAAGTAGGCAACCCAAAGGGAAGTTACTCTTAAAGGAATAGATAGGGTGAGGACATTATCATTTGAACTCACTTTATTATCATTATTGCACAGGATATTTTTAGGTATAAGATGAAGATAATTCCTAAGGGACCAGTTGTTGTTCAACAATTAAACTAGTTAGTTTAGAGTATAATAGAATGTGATTCATGATGAAAGAGACCTAGGTGTGTATTAGCTTACTGATATTTCCTGACATGGTCTATAGGGTGTGTTTTTCTGTAATAGACCTGGAACTTGGGGACAACGAATTTCTTCAGGGTCTCGTCCTGGTCGATAACTCTTGAAAAGGGGGACTTCATCCGAGTGTTGAGATCTCTTCTGGCTATCTATTTGGTTGATCTTACTCCTAGATGGGTTGGGTGTTGATCCATCTCCCTATGTACTAGTATCCTCAAATCTTCATTCCGTTGATCATTTCTTTTCTAGCGTCTCTCCTGCTAGCCATGCTCTGATCGTGCTCGCTCTGACCTGTCATATTAAGTCCTTTCCTAATCATGCCTAGATACCCTTCCTCGGCTGTGAGTGTTGCTCGCCTGAGGTCTAGGAGTCCTCGTATGACGTTTCCTAGTGTCTTTTTATAGGTCTGTCTTCATTCTTTTAAGTCACCTCTGCAGCAAGCATTTTTTTCCACTTGAAAGTGTGCAGCCTCCTCTTGTTTGTAAAGCCCGACTTCATAAGCATCGACCAACCTAGAGATCTGAGTAGATCTAGGTGGCCTATGGATATCTTTAGAGGGT
This sequence comes from Sambucus nigra, assembly GCA_949130495.1. NCBI lineage: Eukaryota > Viridiplantae > Streptophyta > Magnoliopsida > Dipsacales > Adoxaceae > Sambucus > Sambucus nigra. The sequence continues at coordinate 161,844,466 of OX422213.1, read as the reverse complement.
ACCCTGGAGAAACCTAGGGTTCGTATGTTGGTGAATTTCAGACCTGACACTAGGAGGAGCTATATTTTTCTGAACATCATCGACATGGGGGATGTTGCTACTATGGTGAGACATTACGAGCTTTCTGGTAATGAATGCTTTCATAGGAATACAAGTTGTTTCCCACAGACGGTGAAAATTGTGAGTGCATAAAGTATCACGATAAAAGATTATACATAAACAATCGCAAATGGCAAAAAGTAAATGGAATCACACACAACAATGACGTACGTGTTTCGGTAACTTTCCTACGTCCACAGAGAGGTTACATGTTCTTTTTAAGTGTCTCTTAAAATCTCCAATTACAATCCCTTTGTCATGGGTCAGGGTGTTCATTTTATTGATATGTTGCTCCAGAGTTTGAGTTCTTTAAGGAACTTAAAGTAGTGTGCGAATTTTCCATAAGGTACATGAATGTCTCATCCGAGATTTTGGGTGACCACATCCCTAAGTTTTATTATTCCACTGAAATACTTATGACGAAATTGAGTCATGATTTGGGTCAGGCCAAGTGTTTAATTAATCAGGACTTGGTCTTCTACTCTCATGGACTAATAAGAAAATGGTCTCCCACACTTATGTTTCAGATGTGTGTATTGCATATACTACAAATTTGTATATTGCATTATTGGTATGGCATAGCCAGATGTGGATAGATTTGAGGTATTATCTTGTTATTATTATATTTGTTATTTTGTGAGGAGTACCTTAGGATTTGAGACCTTAGTACGTCGTGTTACTTCTATTAAAAAAGATTCACTTGTTATAGTTAACGATACCAATTAAAGAATAATGTTTTGAAGACTTTAATTACATGGGCTACATTCAAAGAGAATTATATGTAGTTATATTATGGCCCAGTTTAAATTATAATCCTATTTAATTTGACTTTCTTGTTATGTTTTCTTTTAAAAATTAATTTCACAGATTCTTGTTACGGTAATTCCCATGGATGTAGATTCGTTGGAGGAGTGTCTGTAGTGGCATCCCATTTCTTACTCCTAGGCTTGTATGAGTCGAGTCATTGTATATCGTTCTTTTATTGTACCCTTTTATTTTCAGTCAGTTTGTATTTATTTTTCTGAGTCGGGGTTTTGTATGCTTACATATTTTATATTCAGAGATGGATTATGTTGTATTAGCAGTGATTGGTATCAGAGTTTGTTTTGTGTTAATAAAATATTTTGTTACCTTGTCATTGTTAATTCAGTTTTGATTAATTTTTATGATGAGAATGTTATGAAAAGTTTAAGATTATCATGATTTTTATATTATAACCGATCAATCTAGTTATGAATTTTATGCGGTATCACATTAGGATCATAGAATTGTCCACCCTTGGTTCCTTTGGGATATCCCAGAAAGATACATACTAATGAAGAAAATACTGAGTCGTCATGTAAGGACACTGTGCTTGATTGGTTTCTCATCGAGACGTAAAAACCAAAACTTTAATCACGATTGTTTTGTAACTATAGCGACGAGTTTGAGTATTGAATACTTTTCATCACGATAAATAATGAAACTAGATTAAACAAGAAGAATAGAAACTATCGGTGGAGAATTACATCGCTCACCACGAGCTAATTAGCATAAACGGTTACATGGAAAGAAAATCTTTATGAAGATCAAATTTCATTTGGGCTATAAATAAAATCAAGAGTTGTCACACCCTGAATTCTCATTGAAGCATACTTTGATTTTGGCATGAACAAATATCCCCGAAATTACACCCATAAGGTCGTAAACATGGCACATACAAGATATATTTCATTAACGTTCCTAGATGCAAACCCAAGAACATCCAAACCCATCAAAACTATCCTAAACCATCATACCATAACAAATCAACTAATTAATCCATGGTTAGTTCAATAATTTCAAACTAATTTGAATTATCTAGAAGCATAAAAAATGGCATGGAATAAAAGAAAGCAAGAAGGAAAACAATAAATAAAGCAAGAAAACTAATTAACAAAACAAAGAATTAAACTAAGAAAGCTTGAATTAATGAAGAAAATAATTAATAGAAAAATATAATCAAATCTTAGGAGAGATAATAGAGAGAACCTATCAATACTAAACCTAAAAATATCTGAAATCTAATATATAACTTGATTTCAACAAATATAAAACTCACTTACTATTTAGTAAGTTAAATAAATCATAAGAAAAAAATCTCAGAAATATCACAAATCTTGGATGGTATATTGATCAATGATTGAAAATCCATCCCACTGCCTCTAGATATATACAAAACTCAGGCGGGTTGATCGATCGATGATAATCACCAATCTATCGATGAATCATCGATCAAATGATCTTATTTTTTCCCACTTTTTACTGCAAAATGGAAATGTTGCTTCTCATAGAATCGACCATAACTTCATCGTTCGAACTCAAAATGACACGCGATTTATGGAAACGTGAAGATAATGTAAAGAGCCACATAATCACGAAAATTCGAAGTCCAAATTCAGAAGTATCAAATCACGAAAATTCCCTTGAAGGTTCATCTTGAGATGAATTTTTTCAAGACTCAACCAATTGCTCTGGTTAGCATTCCAACACCTAAAAAAACTCAAATAAAACTTACAAAACATATTATATATATATATATATATATATATATCGAAAAGATCATCCAATAAATGAGAGTAAATATAGACATTAATGGACATAATAAAGCTATAATGCACAAGAATAATGGGGTGCTCAATATAATATTCATAAATTTTCACACTCCCTTACACATTGCTAGTCCCTAGTGATTAAACAAAATGAGAACCAACTAATAAAGAGAAAAATTAAAAATAAACATATACAAGGATAAATGCCACTTTTACAGGCGCACTGTTGCAATTGGAGAATACAACAAGCCGTTAAACCCCTAGGTTACCCTACTGGACGAGTGTTGTCTCATGAGTGTTTTTAGACTTGAAATCCACAAATATCATTTTTTTCCAAATAAGCTCAAAATTCAGTATGTCAAGATTAGCAAGAACAAAAAATGTAACTTATTAATAATAAAGCAAATGAGAATTTTTCTCAATAATCTAAAATTATCAACATTAAAAGAATAATTTAATAGAATTTAAACCTTAAATATACATGGTGTACATGAACATGTAAATATTTTGATTCGGGAAAAATGTGATTTTGTATATTTTATAAAATAGATCGAGCAATCCTAGAGAGTAATTAATCATATTTTATTCCTTAGTCTCCTTTTTATCCCATTTCATTATGTTGTTTTCATTACATTTTAGAGCATAACCATAATCATTCCCCTTTTCATTATCTTTTCTCAAAATCTTTCAAATATCCACATACTTTAACGGGCTCGTCATTGTCGGCTATGCTACCATATGCTCTGGCCAGTGATTTTAGATCTTTCACCCCAGGGCTACGAGCCCTTCTTAATTAGTTTATGTGTCATCCGAGTCCATATTAATGTGTTTTAACATTTTTGCTAGTGTTCACATTATTCTATCATTTACCATTTTTATCATTTCTACGGTCCATATCACAATTTCATCTTAACAACATGCCATTTTCTCTACTATATCCATTTTCCCAAAAATCGATTGATAAGGTCTAATGAGGAAGTTCGACCACTAGAACCCTCAATTTTGTCAAAATTATCGTTTTACTCTTTATTCGTCATATCCTTATGAAAAACATACTTCATTTTGGCAATAAAAATCAACATTTCCATTCAAAACCATCATTTATGATTTTATATTAAAAAATCATGCTTCATCATTTTATGTTTCACTATATAAAATATATTTAATGATTTGATGACCATTTTAGCAAAATGTATACTACCTTGCGCTATTATCTTATGTAACCTATAATAATATTATCTTCATTCTTAATAATATTTATAAAACATTTTAGGTCTGTTTTTCCACACTTTAATATTTTCCTCATAAAACCCAGTTTAAACATCATTTATCAAGTCTATATGTCTTCTACAAACATACTACTGTTTTCTACACATGTTAAGGAGGAATTCAAGCCTATAAATCCTTAAATATGAAACTAAACAAGATATTAACATGGCTTTCCATTTTATTTTCTTACTCTCCATATTTCAAGGTTAAAAATGCTATTTATTCATCAAAAACCCATTTAGGTTTTATCTTCTTTAAAAATCCATTTTTCGCAAGACTTAAACATACTAGAAAATATCTTCATTTTTAACATTAAATTGTATCTAGTGTGCATCCTACATATTTTTCATAGCTTGTAACCTTGAAATCCAAGAGAGAGAAAAATCATACCTTAAGGTTTGAAGGGGAGAACAAAGAGAAAGATGAAGATGGAGGCTCTAGGCTTCAAAATACCCCAAAATCTCTTTAAAAAATACTCCAAAGCTATCTTAAATGCTCCTACTTGCTCCGCTCAAACAACTTCTACCTTAACTAGGATTGTATAAGAAGAACAAAGCTTGGAAATGGGGTGATAAGTATCTCGTTTGAATAGGAAATCCTCTTGGTTAGAACGATTATGTACTTTATTCGAATGTGGCATTCTAACAAGATTCCAGTGCGCGAGGGAAAGTGACCATTTTCTCGGTAGTTAGAAGTTGTTTTTATCTTCATTCGAATGACTCGTTTGAACGATAAATGCCCCTCATTCGAATGACATCAAAATTCAATTATTTAAACTTTAAGCCATAGAAACTCCAATTTGACATGCACAAAGGGTACGATGAAGGTTCAATTTCAATATTCATGTATAATTAAAAATTTACAATCTCCTCACCTTAGGAGATATCGACGCAGAAATCAAATCAACTAACTAGGAAAAGAGTTCCAGGTGTTTCTCCTACATCTTTTACTCATATTCCCAAGTCGCTCCTTCAACACCTTGAAAGTCCCAAAAAACCTTCACCAAAGGATGACCTTATTGTGCAAGACCTTTCCCTCACTCTCTAAAATGGATAAAAGTCTCTTTGTAAACGTAATATCTTCCTCTAACTCAATATAGATCCAATCGATGACGTGTCGAGGATCGTGGAGATACTTATTAAACATATAGATGTGGAACACATTATGAACTTGGACAACTATGGAGGTAGATCCAAATGGTATAATGCATCCCCAATCCGTTCTAGGATTCCAAATGGACCGATATACCATGGGGCCAACTTCCCCTTTTGCCCGAATCATTGATTATTTATTTTTTCTCTAACTTTTAATATTACATGATCATCCACTCAAACTCGAGAGGTGTTCAATGATTATTGATGTAATTCTTCTGTCGGCTCTTTACCATCATGATCCTCTGATGAATTACCCAAACCTTTTTAGTCTTTTTTCTAATACAATTTGAGTTTGTGAGACATTTCTCACCCACCTTGGCCTAAAAAACTGGATAGCAGCATGGCCTCCCATAAAGAGCCTCATAGGGATTCATTTTGATGCTTTCCTGTACCTGTTGTTGTAGGAAAACACTTTCAGATGCATATTCTCCGCCCAACTACTCTAAAAGTCGAGTGCACAAGCTCTCGTCATGTCCTAAAAAATTTGGATGGTTCGTTTTGACTGTCCATAGTTCTTAGGGTGATACACCATACTCATATTCAACTCGGTACCCAACTCTTACTGGAAATTCTTCCAAAATCAAAATATAAATCGGGGATCCCTATTCGAGACAATTGAGAGAAAAACACTGTGAAGTCTGAATATCTCTCGAACATACAACCTCGCTAACTTAGCCACGCTGTCCCTGACCTTCATCAGAAAAATGCGTGCGGGATTCGTGAGTCTATCCACTCAAACCCACACTTCATTATGGCCATGCTAAGACTGTGGTAAAGTTGTGACAAAATCCATCGTGATATGCTCCCACTTTTACTCCACCATGGTTAGTGGTTGTAATAGACTTGCTGACTTCTTATGCTCGACCTTCATCAACTGACAAGTGTAGTATTTGGATACATACTTCACCAAATCCCTCTTCATACCGGACCACCATAAATCTCTGCACAGGTCCTTATACATCTTCGTAGCATTGGGATGTATGCTGAAGCGCGAATGATGGGCCTCTGCCATCACCTCATCCTCAGGTTCATCAATCAATGGAAGAGTCAACTTTCCCTTGTGTTATACTCCACCATCCTTGTCCACAGTTATAGTGTCGAACGCTTCACCATTCTGAATACGATCACTGTATTGTGCAAACTCAGGATCACATGACTAGGCGTCTAGAACTTTCTACTAAATGAGTGGACTAGCCACCACACCCTAGAGGTATGCCCTATCGTAACCCCGTTGGACATGCAGATCGAAATTTTATAACTCACCAAACATATTTTCCCAATGACACTTTGTTGCTACTAGGGTGAGACTAGACTTTTGTCTAAGATCACCGACCCCCAAATTGTCCTTTTCGGGATTATAATCTAATGAGAATTCATAGTCCCCCATCAATTTCATTCATTGTCTCTGATGAAGATTGAGATCACGTTGTGTGAAAATGTATTGGAGGCTCTTATCATCAAAAAACACTTCAAATCGTTCCTCATACAAATAATACGTCCATCTCTTAAGTTTAAATACCATAACGACTAACTCTAAATCATGGGTGGGGTAGTTCCTCTCATGCACCTTCAGCTGATGGGATGCATAGTAACTACCTAACCATTCTATACCAGTACTTCATCGAGCCCTGAGTCGAAATTGTCATAATACACTGTGTAACCCCTATCATGCTCTGGGAGTATATTCTTTTGAGTTAACATGGTGAGGCGCAATGCAACCCTCGAGAAGCCTTGCATAAACCTACGATAGTAACCGGTTGAACCCAAGAAACTGCATACTTTCTTGACTTTTGTTGGCCTATCCCATCGCAGAATGACCTCCACCTTCGAAAGGTCAACGAAAATTCCCTTGCTAGAAACCACATGTCCAAGGAACTTGACCTCCTCCGTCCAAAATTCACACTTTCTCAATTTGGCATACAATTGGTTCTCAATGAGCTCTTGTAATGTCGTTCAAAGTTTATCCTTATGGTCTACGTATGATTTTGAATAGACCAATATGTTATCCACAAATACCACTACAAAAAGGTTTAAGTAGGGATGATAAATGTGGTTCATCAAATACATGAACGTCACCAGGGCATTAGTCAAACCGAAAGGAATCACGAGAAAATCAAAATGCCCATACTGAGTCTGGAATGCCATCTTAGGGATATCATCCTCTATGATGCGTAACTGATGGTATATGGATCGAAGGTTAATCTTCAAAAACATATCCGCCCCATGCAACCAGCCAAACAAATTATTAATACGAGGCATATGGTATTTATTCTTCACCATTACCCAATTCAAGTGCTTGTAATTGATGCAAAGCAGTAGAGTGTTTTCATTTTTCTTAGTAAAGATTAATGGATCTCCCTAAGGGGACACACTAGTGTGAATAGAGCCGTTGTAGGTCAATTCCTCTAATTGAATCCTTAGCTCTCGTAATTTCGTTGGAGCCATCCTGTGAAGTGGAATAAAGATAGGTGAGATTCCCCGATGCACCTTTATGGAAAAATCCACCTCCTAGTGTGGAGGTAAAATTAGAAGATAATCCAGGAACACATCGAGGAACTCCCTCACCACCAGGTAGTCTAACAACATACAATCCGACTCATTCTGAGCAATCATACTACTTAACTAAATAAATTATCATTTCTTCTCATGCACGATAGAGAATTTTCAAGGATAATCAATGTCTTATTCGCAACTAAATCGACGATGAGACCTGTCTGGATGGAAAATTGAGACATTATACCGATCAATTTGATGGTACCATCGAAACATGGCATCCAATCCATACCATGAATCACCTCAAACCCATCCATGTCCATAAGAATCAAGTCATACTCCATGACATATTCTCCAATTATAACCACCTAACTACGGTAAACCTTATTGAGAACTATACAATAACCAATCAAAACTCCTATAAAGATAGGAGGGTAAAATTGATCTACCTCTAGTTCCAAACTGAATGCTAAGGAGCTTCAAATAAATGAATGTGATGAGCCTTAGTCGAATAGTGCCTAAACCTATGTATTGGATAAAAGAATAACACCTTCCATCATATATGCATCACCAGAAGGTAAAATAAACTGAAACATGGCATAGGTTCATACAGGTTTGAAGCTACTCGTCTGGTCCCTGGTCACCTAACCTAGCCCACGACTACTCTGTGTAAGGACATTTTTATCATGTCCGAAATATTACATTGATGTATGTCGTACGCCGCTACATTTGGCACGTCTCTACACGATCTCACACGATGGCCTTAATCCAAATTTCAGGAATCAAGCATTCAACATCTCCATCATGTGTCCCACATCTACCTCAACGACTTCACATTCCACTATTTTAGGGATTTTATGCAAGTGGTACGCAAGAGAAGTCAAAATAGTGAAAGAAGGCAAGATATGGAAGTTCAAGGGAATTTTGGTTATTTTATACCCATTATCCAGAGGTCTGGTCAACTGAAAAGCTAAAGATCTCTCCTCAACGAAGATACTGGCAGAAACAACACCTCAATCCGAGCTACGGTGAAGAAGTTATGGACTTTTGAAAATGGAGAAAATTTTGAGAAAAAAGACTTGGAAAAATGTCGAGTCCTTTAAGCCCTAAACCAGCAAAATTTTGTGAACCGAAGGCCAAACCGGTTCTGGGGGCGAACCGGTTCTCGATACACCCGAACTGGTTTAGGGTACCTATACGCTGGCAGAGTTCCAGAATTTTAAAACTCTCTTTGGTTTCCTTATAAAAGCCAACTTCGGGGGAGTTGTTTTGCAAGAGTTGGAAAGACGATTTTGAGAGTGCTAATTGCTCTAGTCTTCACCTTTTTGAGTACCAAGACTCATGTTTTTATTCACATAAAATTTCCATATACTTTATGAATCTTTTGGAACCCAAGAACACTTTATGTTTATTCATCTTTCGTGGAGTGCGTCTCTACAACATATGGCTGTTTGTCATTGAGGATCTTGCTGCGTGAAGATTATTTGCTGAAGATTGGGCTGTGAGTCCTTGAAGGGTGCTGTTTGTATTCTCTTGCTGAGTTCAAGGCTGCGTGTCTTTGTGGGTTGGCTGCACATTGATCCATTACATATTTCTCTATGTACTTATAAGTTACAGTTTATTAATTCATAGTGAAATAAGGTTTTACCCGAAAGGGTTTTTTTCCTGAAATCTTTGTCTCAGTATATTTATTGTGTCGCATGATTTATATTTATTTATGGGTTGACACTCACTTTAGATGCTTGTTTAGGGGATTGATTAATTTGGTTTAAAATAGACTCTAATTAGATAAGGTTTGATTGGAAACTTGCGAGTTAGTTTTAATCGGTATCACACGTATTTTACAAATTGGTATCAGAGCTGGTTACTCTAAATTATCGAGTATTCCTATTTTCCGCAAAATCGGGTGATATTGATTTTTTTTAAAAAAAATAGTTTTTTTAAAAAAGTGCAATTTTTCCAATAGAACACTCATTTAATAAGGTGCTTATTTTTTATGGGAATAATTATGCCTATTGGAAAGCTCGCATGAAATCTTGTTTAAAAGCTATTGACGGGTGTGTTTGGTTGCTTTGTGAAAATGGGTAGACTCCTCCCACAGTCACCGTTAATAACGTCACCTCTTTAAAATCCGTGTCAGCCTGGACCAAAGATGATTATAAAATGTTTAATTTTAATTCCCGTGGTCTGAGTGCTATTTCTGGAGCTATCACTCTTGATGAGTTTCACCGAATTATGACGTGCACTACATCTAAAGAGACTTGGGAAGTTTTGAAATTGACACATGAGGGTACTAACGCAGTTAAAGAATCAAAATTACAAAATTTCGCCACCCAATTTGAGACTATCACCATGTCTGAGTTTGAATGCTTTGATGATTTTTATGCACGTTTGTTGGTACATTGTTAACACATGTTTTAATTTGGGTGAGGTGATTGATAGCACGCATGTCATTAAAAAGATTTTGAGATCTCTTCCAAAACACTTTATTCCTAAAGTCACTGTTTTGAACTCTTTGGGAAATTTTAAATCACTTAAGTCTGAAGAACTTGTAGGAGATCTTGAAACCTATGAGATTGACATATTTCCCAAAACCATTAAGCCTAAGGATAATGGAATTTCTTTAAAGACTCATTGTAAGAAAAAGAAAGAAAAAATTGTTAGTCCGATTCTGAGGAAGATTTTGATTTTAAAGATATGGCCTTGTTTGCGAAAAATTTTAAAAAAATTTCTCAACATGAACAAAAATAATTCTTCCAATAAAAAGAGTTTTTTTGAGAAAAATAAAAAGAAGGAAAGACCAAAGAAAGTGGTGAGAGGGAAAAAGAGAATGACTCCGATGAGGAGTGTGAGGAAGATTTGGAGAACGTGACTTGTTTTGAATGTGGGGGTAAGGGGAATAAGTCGTTTGAGTGTCCTACGTGGCTTAGAAAGAAAAGGAAGAAAGTAGCCATGCCTGCCACACTTAGTGATAGTGAGGGAGATGAGTCCGATAAAGGTTTAGCACATGGGATGGTTGTCTCTTTTTCTAATCGTGTGAGCACACCCACTTTGTCTCACGAGGGTGCACACGAGAGCGATGATATCGATTTGTGTTCTTCGAGTGAGGGAGATAACGACAGTGAAAGTGGAGATGAAAGTAAGCTCCAAAAGGCCTTTAGATAATTGTACACCGAGACCTTAAAAACGAAAAAATACAATAGGGATTTAGGTCATCGAGTGTTAGATTTGGAGAGAGAGAGAAGGAAGTTTTGAAAAGGGAAAAATTTGATTTGACCGACACGGTGTCTAGTCTGACGACACGTGTATCCAATTCGAGAGTGATCTCAAATGTGCCAGGGAGGTCAAAGTCAATTTTGAGAATGCACCTAAGAAGGTTGAAAAGGTGGTTCCTAAGGGTAAAGGTGAGAAGTTAGGAATAATTCATGACGGTGCTTATACTTCCCAATTAGCACCCAAGTCGGTTCCCACTTTAGTGTTAGATTCATGTGAGTATCACCCTCACCCACCTAGGTGTCACATTCCTATTAGGAGAGCGCGTCCTAGAGTTTTTGAGAAAGGTGTTCCTAGGCCTATATATGGTTGTTGTCATTGCAAAAGGAGAGAACACCTTAAGGAATTTGTCTTTAAGTTAGGTTACGTGTCACGTTTTGCTACTACATGTGTTTCTGTCACACATGCACCCACACATGATACTTTACATGTTACCGGAGACTACATGAGAGAGTTTGCACATTTAGGTGAGCAAGTTAAGTTTTTGGTCAAAACTTCACAAGATTTGATGGAGGTATTTCAAAAGTTGGCACCACCTTTGGAAAACCCCTCCGCACCTAATGATTGAGGTTTGACTGGTTTACTAGCATAGGTTGATTTTCATGATGTCATTATTAGCCTACTGCTAGTCTGTATCATTTTTGTACGTTTTTGTTTATTTTGAAAAATACAAAAAGATTTTATTTTGATAAATTTTTTGAAAAATCCAAAAAGATTTTTGTATTTTGTTTGCACCGTTTATGAATGGACACTTAGGATGACCGAGTCACAACATCATTCCATTTTTTCATGTGACTATTTGATAGTATTTTGAGACAATATATCATGTCATCTTTGTGCTTTATAATGTGTGGAGTCATTAAGATGTAATTAAGTGTTACTTCCAACATGTTTGACTCATGTTTCCTTTATTGCACACATACACAGATTTGTTTGATTATTGTGCTTATCTTATCACATGTTGATTGGGTGTTTTCACTTCAATCCTGTCCTTAAAATGAACCAACCGCGATCAAATTTGATAAGAAAGGTGTGCATGTAAGAGCCGTTTGTGAGTTTGTGTGCTGTGTTTGAAAATGGTGAAGGGCTACGAAAGATTATTTTTTTATTCTTTGCGATTAAGCCGCTGTTTAAATTAGACCTAAAAAATTGAGGAATTTTATTATCCGGGGTCCAAAGAGGTTTAAAAGAGCCCGGAAATATTTAAAGGCAATAAAAAGAAATTCATGCCAATTATGGGACATTTAGGTTTTTGCACCAATTCTCCAAAGTTTGAAAATTTAGTTTAACACCTCTAAAAGAAAATTTATATGAGGGAGTTTGGTTGGAGATTTTATAACGGGTTTGAACGTCCTTGAAAATCTTGAAAAAGCGCTAAAAAGTTTTAGACGTTATTGGTGTGGAAATCATTTGACTTTGATTTGTTGAATTTTTATAAGACGATGTCATCTAAATTCAACAAATTTTTACACCAAAGGATGTTTTTGATGTTCATTCGTTAGGGGTACACATATGCATCGTGCACATATGATTGATTGAGTTTATTTACCTATCAAATGTGTTCACACCCATACATTCCATTTCCATGACTTGGTTGTTTGAGTCTAAATCCATGCTATGATTTTTAGAATCTTATTTTTGTATGAAAATTTTGAAAAATTCAAAAAATAGTTTGTGAAGATTTTTTTTGCATCTCTTTGTAAGAACACGTTTTCCATTTGATTGATGCCTTGTTTTGAATACGGTGACACCCCGGCTTTGCTTGTTTGATTTATTCTTCTCATTTGTCTATTTAGGGACATAATAAAAAGGGAGAGAAAGAATTATCATTTTATGGGGGAGTTTGAATTTTTGGGGGAGTTTTTGAGATTTGACTTATGCTTTTCTCATACATTGGTATCTGTGTTTATCTCATTTCAAACTCGATACGTCACTTAGTATTTTCTTTATCTCATATGTGTAGGTACGATATTGATGATCACTAAATTTCTTTTAGATCTTTGAAGATTTGAAGAACAAACGATGAAGACTTATTCATTTGTATCTTTCCAGTTTTGGGTTCATGGGAGGATAGATTTGTATAGGCTATTTTGTTATTTGATAATTCAAATTTTTTATGTATTTACCGGCATAGACATAGGGGGAGATTTGTAAGGACATTTTTATCATGTCCGAAATATTACATTGATGTAAGTCGTACGCCGCTACATTTGGCACGTCTCTACACGATCTGACACGACGGACTCAATTCGAATTCTGGGAATCAAGCATTCAACATCTCCATCATGTGTCCCACATCTGCCTCAATGACTTCACGTTCCACGATTTTAGGGACTTTATTCAAGTGGTACGCAAGACAAGTCAAAATAGTGAAAGAAGGCAAGATATGGAAGTTTAAGGGCATTTTGATAATTTTACAGCCATCGTCCGGAGGTTTGTTAACTAGAAAGTTGAAGCGATCGCCGTAATGAAGATACTGGAAGAAACATCACCTCAATTCGAGCTACGGTGAAGAAGTTATGGCCCTTTAAAAATGGAGAAAATTCTGAGAAAAAAGACTTGGAAAATGTTGAGCCCTTTAAGCCCCAAACCAGCAAACTTTTGCGAACCGAAGGCCAAATCGATTCGGGGGGCGAATCGGTTTGCAATACACCTGAACCGGTTTAGGGTACCTATACGCTGGCAGAGTTCCAGAATTTTAAAACTCTCTTTGGTTTCCTTATAAAAACCATCTTCGGGGGAGTTGTTTTGCATGACTTAGAGAGACGATTTTGAGAGTTCTAATTGCTCTAGTCTTCACCTTTTTGAGTCACAAGACTCATGTTTTGATTCACACAAAATTATCATATACTTTTGTGAATATTTTGGAATCCAAGAACACTTTATGTTTGTTCATCTTTCGTGGAGTGCGTCTCTACAACATATGGCTGCGTGTCACTGAGGATCTTGCTGCGTGAAGTTCTTGTAACACCCCGCCCGCCCGGGGAGAGCGAATGGAGCGCCACTATCGATAAACTAAATCAATTCCACAAATCACAAGGTATACATCATATAATTCCCACAACAAAAAGAGAAACCACTAATCTCAAATCTCTTCAAATAAATACCAAGTCTCTCGAATTACATACAACTAACTCGAAAAATAAAATACAAATCTCCAATTCTCTATACATCAAAATAATACAATCTTCTCTCTTATATTAAAAATCTTCCCAAAAATAATCCACGCTAAAATCCATCTCCAATAAATCCCAAGCGCCCAAAATCCGCGCTAACCTGCCACTAAAAGAAAATATGGGGAAGTACACAATACGACAGGAAAAATGCTCAACAAAAATGTTAGCGATGAATAAAACGTAACAATACGAATACGAATATTCAAATCAAATAATGCAAATCTCAATAGCATTTTATCAATAAATTTCTCAACAACACATTAACTAGGTCACCAGGCCTCACCCCATCCGCATATGTTTTACCAAGTCATAGCCCTTGGAAGCAAGAATTTTGGCGGGTGCTCAACGTCCGTGCCATATTAAAATCTCATGACAACGTGCTCAACGACAACATGAATAATACCACATGAATAAAAATAATTCCAACAATTATTTTTCCAGATTTCAAATAAATTAACAATTCAAATATGAGTTCAATTAAACATGAAATCAACGAAATAACTCTCAAGAGATTTAAAGAGCATATTGTTTAAAACCCCATACCTTAAACCACCAAAAAGTACCAATATGAATCATCACATACTTTCAGCCTCAAAATCTAATCACACCATCACGTTCCTCTAGCAAAAATAATCCAATCAAGTTCTATCCCAAACTCGAGAAAACACCAAAGAAGCCTTCTAATCTAAGGTTGAAATCTTGAATAAGTATGGGGTTATGGTTTGTAGATGAAAGGGAGTAATTTTGCAGAGGTATTCTGGTTGAAAAGTTTGAGAAAAAGTGATTTGAAAAGCCAAGCCACGAATTTGTTGATATATAAAGGATTAAGAGTTTGATTAAGAAAAGAGTTCTAATCAGATACAAACACTAAAATATTTATTTCGGATGATCAGACCGTTGGAATTGGATGAAATTTGTTTTGAGGAGTCTTAGAGAATTTTATGTTTTGAGGACTCTTATATATAATAAAAATTCAATTAAAACTCCATTTTAATTCCGATTTCAAAATCGTTTGAAATTCTCGCCTTTAAAAAAAATAACCAACATATTTGAGAAATAAAAATAATTTTACCAAAAACTTTATTTTCCTCTATATTTTGAAAATATCCCAAAAATTACGTGGGTTGTTACACTTCCCCACTAACAATGGAATTTCGCCCTCGAAATTCGCCGAATACCTAACTCTAAAAAAATCAGGCCAACAATCTCCAAAAAGAAACTCGTCACCAAAAAAATAATTTCCTCACATCTAATCTAGATGTCTAACGCAAAATGATTCTCTAAAAATTTCTATCTCCAAATTCTCGTCACAAAAATGGAACAGAACCAAGACCCGAGGGTTGTCATATACCTAAGCTCTGATACCATTCTGTAACACTCCGCCCGCCCGGAGAGAGCGAACGACGTGCTACTCATCTGTAGAACTAACTAAATCCAACAAATTAAGAGGAATAGGGCATTCAAATTCCATGCCAACAAAAGAGGAACAAAAAATCTCAAACTTCTTCATATAGGTACAACAACCAAAATAAATAACTAACGCTCTATTCATCAAAATAAATGCAAGTTATCTCTTTTTGGTATAATAAAAATTCTTTCCAGATAATCAATGCTAAAAATCATTCCAACTCTTTATTCACCTTGTGTTCTGAATGCGGTTACGACATTTGGGTACTCTCAATCACCTTAGAAATCAAAATTTTTAAATCCTCCTTATCATCGTTCCACCCCTTAACTCGTGGGGATAACTTTCAATGCTTTCTTTCCACATAACCGGCTCCACTGGCCTTATATCATGATTCAACTTCTAACTTACAGGTATAATTACCTACCCCTAGTACGACCGAGGTAACGAACTCACGAACTAATGACCAACATCTCCCTAATTCCATCCTTACACTAAGTTTCATGTGTGGGATGTCTCACAAAGCGACATCCAAACAAGGAACCCCCCCGATACACTACTACCTAGCATTGTCGATTATCGAAATCCATTAGGTCCTTTGTCAATAGCATGTACCCCTTTATTCCGTCTCTTGATATAAAAGTTACATTTCCTCTCGTAATTACACTTAACAAAGAACATTTCACCAATTGCACTATCGTTCAGTATTGGTTGGTGGTAATTGCATTCCATAAACCTCGAATACATACAATTGGAATTCTTGAAATCCCTTTCCCTAATAATAGGGGTATCACTCTTAACTCCCACATCTCTAGAGGATAGATATAACAATGCACTCTTCCTATCACCAAGTCCTGAGTGCTCAACATAATACTGAATTAAATCTTTTCGCTCAATGGTAAGCCCGATACATACTAAATCATAATGATAAAGTCCATACACACATCGGTATCGAATATCTCGAGCCCACTATCCCCTCCGAAGTCACTAGGATAGATAATATAAGTGCGAATCTGACCCTCTTGCAGGTGAAGCCTCGCCAGGACAAAATATGTTGCACTAACGCAACCACTCCGATAGCCTTGCAATAAATACCCACTATCGTACTAACCATTTCTATAACATTTTAACAAAGATAATATCATACTCGCATATCGCATCACTACAACGAGTAACCTCAATAAAGTACATAACATTGTTAATATACTCATTTATCCTCCGCGGATAGCACTAAAGAAAATTCCCGCTACACTAGGGAAAAATATTCACATAATAATAACGTTTATAATTATATGCATTAAACTCGTCTCACATGCTAATCTAGCAATGAACAAAATATAGTGACTCGTTCGTGCCACATAAACACGCCTCATCCTCTGAGGATACAACTTATACTTATACCTTGGCAATCGTCTTGACTACATAAATGGTTTTCGGACGTAACACGTCTGCCCAAACCAAAACAAAATTACTTTAATCATTGTCTTTTACTAGGCACCGTATTCTTGTCCCTTTACTCACTTCGGAAAATTTTATCGCGTGCGATATCGCTCCCCACAAAATACCTCAACACATAATCTACTTATCATCTGTCCTACTAACCATGTTAGGATTGTCCTTCTCTTGGACTTTAGTAGACTCGATTCCTGTTGGCTATCCCGGTTATTCCCTTAGCCTTTTAGGCTCTAACGAATATGTCACTGTCCATAATAGTCCTTACTGAATTTACCATCACTTGGTAAGAATTTAACTATCCGAATCATTTAAATGTGTCCCATGATGTGTATCCACACCCTTTTGTGGTGCTACACCACCACCGTTGTATTCAGTCTTATTCTCGACTAAATTCTTCGATTCTTTTAGCTTCCCACACAAAGGAGCATTACCATCTTTATTGACAAAATACGACATTTTCAACCCCTGATTCAGCCGTTCATCAGAATTTCCTCTTTGAGTGTCATCAACTATTATTACGAGTATATCTCCTACTTGGAGTCGTTTCCTCCGCTTGTATCTACATCTCTCGATACAAAATTTCGCTAACGATTAAGATTCATATTCATAATTGGACCTCTATCACGTCCTCCTATGATGAGTTCAGGAAAAAGTTCACTTCTAATACTGAACATCTGATGAAGGAACATACGGTCAAGACTGTACCTAAGGTTCTCCTATAGACATACCGTTCCACTTCTAAATTGGTGGTTGACTCCCATCATTATAACTTCGTTCCGACAACCAAGAAAATTTTCTCTGAATTTTCACTTTCAGTTAGCTACACTCCATCCTATATCTAAACCTTTGGATACTTTACCTCCTTTGGTAAACTCATACGATTCCCTCATTTCTAGAATTCTCACTGACAGTTCTCTACACGTTTTGTAACACGTTCGGTGAGTTTACTCTCGTACCTCATTCGATTATAGCAGCATTTGAAAATCATTGTTCCGCCTTAGTCGCCTTTCTAGTCTTGGATTCTCGTTCCATAATGGAGGTGACCTCGACTACGGTCATCATCCTCGGATATATTTTTTAACCTCAACTGAGCCCTACCTCCAGATGTCCGCTTAACAGTCCTCTTCTGACATCCGTCATCGCTCGGTACACGCACGCATCCGAACGAAATTAGAATTCACTAATGTATATACGTCATAGCAGGAGAACGAAACCTCATCAAAGAAATTGACAATCCTAATCATAGGGCTCTATATAAAAAAGGCAACGCTGAAAGCATAGTAAGCCGCACAGATCCTAAAAGACACTAGAACCTGATGCTCTGATACCACCTGTAACACCACGCCCGCCCGGGGAGAGCGAACGGAGCGCCACTATCGATAGAATAAATCAATTCCACAAATCACAAGGTCTAGAGCAAGTAATTCCCACAACAAAAAGAGAAACCACTAATCTCAAATCTCTTCAAATAAATACCAAGTCTCTCGAATTACATACAACTAACTCTAAAAATAAAATACAAATCTCCAATGCTCTATACATCAAAATAATACAATCTTCTCTCTTATATTAAAAATCTTCCCAAAAATAATCCACGCTAAAATCCATCTCCAATAAATCCTAAGCGCCCAAAATCCGCGCTAACCTGCCACTAAAAGAAAATATGGGGAAGTACACAATACGACAGGAAAGATGCTCAACAAAAATGTTAGCGATGAATAAAACGTAACAATACGAATAAGAATATTCAAATCAAATAATGCAAATCTCAATAGCATTTTATCAATAAATTTCTCAACAACACATTAACCGGGTCACCAGGCCTCACCCCATCCGCATATGCTTTATCAAGTCATAGCCCTTGGAAACATGAATTTTGGCGTGTGCCCAACGTCCGTGCCATATTAAAATCTCATGACAACGTGCTCAACGACAACATGAATAATACCACATGAATAAAAATAATTCCAACAATTATTTTTCTAGATTTCAAAGAAATTAACAATTCAAATATGAGTTCAATTAAACATGAAATCAATAAAATAACTCTTGAGAGATTTAAAGAGCATACTGTGTAAAACCCCATACCTTAAACCACCAAAAAGAACCAATATGAATCATCACATAATTTCAGCCTCAAAATCTACTCACACCATCACGTTCCTCTAGCAAAAATATCCCAATCAACTTCTAGCCCAAACTCGAGAAAACACCAAATAAGCCTTCTAATCTAAGGTTGAAATCTTGAATAAGTTTGGGGCTATGGTTCGTAGATGAAAGGGAGTAATTTTGGAGAGGTCTTTTGGTTGAAAAGTTTGAGAAAAAGTGATTTGAAAAGCCAAGCCACGAATTTGTTGATATATAAAGGATTAAGAGTTTGATTAACAAAAGAGTTCTAATCAGATACAAACACTAAAATATTTAATTGGGAGGATCGGACCGTTGGAATTGGATGAAATTTAACAGAGAATTAGCTGAAGACAAGAGGAAGATACAAAAAAACAATTC
Organism: Sambucus nigra; assembly: GCA_949130495.1. NCBI lineage: Eukaryota > Viridiplantae > Streptophyta > Magnoliopsida > Dipsacales > Adoxaceae > Sambucus > Sambucus nigra. The sequence continues at coordinate 161,825,064 of OX422213.1, read as the reverse complement.
AGCTCGATCGGGTCGTTCAATATTTTTAAATATTTTTTTTTGCTAGAGAGTTTTATGTTTTGAGGAGTCTTAGAGAGTTTTATGTTTTGAGGACTCTTCTATATAATAAAAATTCAATTAAAACTCCATTTTAATTCCGATTTTGAAATCGTTTGAAATTCTCGCCTTTAAAAATAATGACCAACATATTTGAGCAATAAAAATAATTTTACCAAAAACTTGATTTTCCTCTATATTTTGAAAATACCCCAAAAATTACGTGGGTTGTTACAGTTCTTTACTGAAGATTGGGCTGCGAGTCCTTGGAGGGTGTTGTGTGTATTCTCTTGCCGAGTTCAAGACTGCGTGTCTTTGTGGGTTGGTTTCGCGTTGATCCATTGCAAATTTCTCTATGTAATTGTAAGTTGCGATTTATTAATTCATAGTGAAATAAAGGTTTTACTCGAAAGGTTTTTTTTCCTGAAATCTATGTCTTAGCATATTTATTGTGTCACATGCTTTATATTTATTTATGGGTTGACACATGCACTTCAGATGCTTGTTTAGGGGATGGATTAATTTTGTTTAAAATAGACTCTAATTACGTAAAGTATGATTAGAAACTTGCGAGTTAGTTTTAATCGGTATCACACGTATTTTACACTCTGCCCCTGACTTAGATAATAATCATCCACACTATGCGTCATAGGATGATGATAGACCAAGGGGAATTGTTGCTTCTGAGTGGTACCCCTGTAAGTAGAAGTCCGGCTTGGCACATAATTGATAGTATGTTGGTTGCCATGGTGGTTGATAGAAGCTCTCTATTGGCAATCTCTCTTAAAATGATCGAGGGAACCACAAGCAAAATAAGTCCTCTACGCGGGTGTTTTGGGACCCTGGTCGTTAGTACACTAGGAGAAAGATAAATTAACCCCAACAGTGGCCTTCAACTTCCCAAAGAGGTCGTGATCCCCTCTCTTGGACTTATGAACACCGTTCTGGGACCCACTGGGATACCTCTTCTTTTCCCTGATAACCTTGCCATCTTTAGCATCTAACTCTAACCTAATCATCTTCTTCATCGCCGACCTGAAGTTTGGCAGATCAATACATTCCATAATATGTCGAGTACTCAGGTGGAGGGCTCTAACAGACAACCTCGTATTCTCAGCCTCATCTTTTTTTACTACATCCACATAATTACACAAGCTTTCAAATTTGATCTGTAATCATTCCCTGAAGTCTTCCCCTATATCAGATGAAGAAATTCGTTCTTCTTGGCATTCCTTAAATGTCTGGGGAAAGTACCAATTAAGGAAGGCAACTCTGACACTACCCCAGTTTATTGTCTCTATCATGCTGGCACAACAGGCACTCCACCAGCTCTGTGCTTACTCCATAAGATGGAATGTATCTACCTTGACTTTATGACCAGTTGGAACTTCAAGAATCAGTATAACTCGAGTGACTTCATCAAGACACTCCTTAGCAGCATGTGGGGCAAATTCCCCATTAAAGGGGGTGGACGCAGCCTTCTGAACTCCTTCAGGATGGAGGCAAAGGTAGTACTCTCAACCATTACACTACGGTTGTCCCTTTGTTATTGCAAGAGGCAAGCTGGTGCACAACTTGCTCCATGAGTTTAAGATCGCTATTACTCTACCTAATAGACACAACACGTCGTAGAGGCATTACACAAGAAAGGAGACTCAGTACACAATGATACGAATTGAAAGTGATAGAAAAAGCAAATTACGTAAATAGTAACCAAAGCAATAACTACATGGAGACGTATAAGGAAATGTTATAAGAAAGCATAAACACTTCGTCACACCCGAGGATCCTATTGCTTTGATACCATTTGTAATGCCCCGACCCGGGTTTAGGTCAATATTGGGGCAAGGAGTTAGGGGGAGGACCGAATCAAGGAGTTAAGTTGGAAGGCAAAAGCCCAATTTTATTATTTAAGAAAAACCTTTCAATTTCACCTTTTGTTAAAGATTAGATTATCGGTTTTAATTTGAGAAAAGACGTTACCATTTCAAGTAATTAATTTAATTTTCAAGGTTTATTTAGAAAAATACGATTTATCCAACAATACTAATTCAAAGAGAACTAAACCATGGTCATCCTTATATTATTACATCCAAAGGCCCGAACAATTGTTTAAATGTCCCAAATACCAAAGTTCCAAAAGACAATTTAAATAAAATTTATTTAGCCTCTAACAATGATGACTGCCTTCTGGGGCTTTACCAGTGTCCATCCTGACATCCCTACTCGATGTACCTGGGGTGGGGTTGGAGTTTTTTTACATAAAAAGCAGGGGTGAGTGAACGCTCAGCAGGGCGTGTAATACTAAGAAGTAATCTACAAAAATACTACACATATAACATGTATTTTAATAATTTCAAAAATTCATAACAATTTTTCTATTATTAATGCAACTACAATGCAATGCATCCGAACGATGTGCTCATACTTGCACTTAACCATTTATACCACCCTTTACCGAGCTCCACTAGAGACTAAATAACCATATTTTGTTCCTTAGTCTACTTTTTATCCCATTTTATTAGGTTTTCTTATTTATATTTTGGAGCATAACCATAATCATCTTCCTTTTTATTATCTTTTATCATAATCTTCCAAATATTTGCATACTTTAAAGATCTTCACAACGTAGGCTATGTTGTCGTATGCTCTGGCGAATGATTTTGGGTCTTTCACCCTAGGGCTCCGGGTCATTCTTAATTATCCCTGATATCATCTGAGTCCATATAATGTGTTTTAAGATTTTTGCCAGTGTCCACATTATTCCATCATTTACCATTTTATATCACTTCTACGGTTCATATCATAATTTCATCTCATCAGCATGCCATTTGTCATCTTTGTCCATTTTTCACCAATAAGGTCTACCGAGGAAGTCCGACCACTAGGGCCCTCAGTTTTATAAAAATTACAGCTTTGTACTTTATTCGTCATAACCTTGTGAAAATCATACTTAGTTCATTTTGGAAGTAAAAATCAACATTTCCATTCAAAACCTCCTTTATCGTTTTATGTTCAAAAATCATGCTTCATCATATTATGTTTCACTACATAAAATACATTTAATAATTTAAAGACCATTTTTGCAAAGTATCTACTACATTTCCCTATTATCACATGTAACCTTAAATATTGTTTTCTTCGTTGTTAACAATATTTATAACATATTTTAGGGTTGTTTTTCCACATTTTAATATTTTCTCATAAAACCTATTTTAAACATCATTTGTCTAAATGTCTTCTACCAATATAGTCTATGTTTCTACATATTTTAGGGAGGAATTTAAGCATAGAAGTTCTCAAATACGACTTTTGATCTCGTTCGAACGAGATCCCTCCTAATTCAAATGATATCTCTCCTCATTTGAACGAGGGTCTAATTAGGTACTAACGATCTTAAAACCATGGGTTAAATGTGACATGAGAACTACTTCGTTAAAATGGGAATTCCTTTCCATTCGAATGATTATGAACTTCGTTCGAACGTGGCTTTCCAATGAGATTCCAAAGAGTGAGGCAAATCGATCATTTTATTAGTAGTTAGAAGTTCGTTCGATCTTCTTTCAAAAGACAAATAATCCACGTTCGAACAACTTCAAAATTCCACCATTTATACTTTAAGCCGTAAAAAATCCAATTCGACATGCCAGAAGGCTACGATAATGGTTCAATTTTAATATTCATCCATAAATACAAATTAACATGGGAAGAGATAAAATCTCGAGAATGGGTGTAATAAGAATCAAGATTGCACTTAGCATGTGCAACAGGCCATTAATCCCCTAGATTACCCTAGTGGACGAGTTTTTTCTCCTGGCGGTTTGCAGTGAATATACCCATAAAATTCAAAAACTTGACTCAATACAAAAGACCCAAAAGTAATATAACCAAACTTGAATGCAGAATTCATAAAATATAGAAAAACTTCACTTCTCAATCAAAACTTATCTAGTATGTGTGCATAGCCAATATAACCATTCATTTAAAAAGATTTGATTGTTACGTTTCTTATTCAAAAGTTCATTTTGATTTTGAAATCTCACGGGATGCACTCGCAATCGAATTATATGTGTATAAAAGAGTAAATTTAGATGAGCAAATTTCACATATACATAGTCAAAAATGGATTTTTTTTAATAATGGATGAATATAATCTCATGAACGAAAGATCAATTACTTTTGAAACTTTGAATCACACCATAAATCCTATTCATCTTCTCTTCACACTCTAACTAACTTCACTTGAGGTCGATTAGGACTTTCTTTAGTTGTATTGTAGGCTTGGATTTTGTATAGAAAGAATGATTTTTGGAGTTCAAAATTTATGAGAATATAGAGGTTTTTTGGTACTTTGACTTTTAGGAACTTTTTCTTCCAACCTCCACTTTTCTCTTCTTCTTCTTCTTCTTCTTCTTCTTCTTCTTCTTCTTTTCACGTACTTTTTTTTATATATTTTTTCATTCTTTCTTTCTCTTAATTCTTCATTATTTTCTTTTCACACATAAGTTTTTGCAAACTCCTTTTCATTTGGCCTTTTTCCTACCATAATTTTACCCATGTATTCTATGAAAATGGGCATGGCTTCTTTTTATGAGATTCTAACTCCCAATTGGAGTTGGGTAGGATAATTTACTTTAAATAAAAGGCTTATTTTTTTTCTTTTTTTCTCAAATGGGATTGTAACAAAATAATGCAAAAGGTTGGATTTTAGGCATAATTTTGGCTTTCAAAATGATGGCCTAATTTTATTTCTGAAGTTCTGTTAAGTTAATTTATGTCTCAAGACGACTTACTAAGACTTTTAGTGCTTAAGATTCTCATTTGGACTTTCTATTTTGAATAGTCGAACAAAAATAAAAACAACAAATTAATTTGAATCTCCCAAAAATGATAAATGGCACAAAAATCCCGTCGGGTTATAATCTCCACCTTTATTCATTAAACATGTTAACATTTGCCTCAATTTCCATTTTTGATCATATTATTAGGTTGATGTGTAAAAAATGTCATAAGTTGAGAGATCCATGAATTAAATTTATATTAAAAAATCATTTCGAGACTTAATCATACGAAAATCCTTTTGAATTTTTAAAATTTTTTTGACTTTTTTTTGTTTTTTATTTCTTTTCCAAAAATACCATCCTTACCCCTAAACCTAAATTTTACATTATCCTCAATGTATGCTCAAAATAATTATTGACAAAGAAAATAAAGTACAAAAAAAGTAATAGGACGATATTACCAGTGCATTCCACTTATTACCAAATTCCAATCAATCTCACATTCCTTTAATCATAAATCAATAGTTTGAATAATTGGGAGCAACCAAATTGAAAAAGTATACACATGAAGGCACATAATGAATGTGGCGAATAAAATTATCGACATGCACAATCACATTTTAACATAGGTGGTCAGATGGAAAAGACTACCGTAATGAAATTTCGAATAACACATTAAGCCTAGGTTTGTCTCAAACTTGAGAATGAATAAATAGGGCTCTAAATTGGATAAAGCACTAGTTATATCCTCGATCTCATTCAAATACTGAAATGTTACAGGTGGACATTGTGGAAAACGACAATGCCATATGACAAAACATGCATCACCAAGTGCAAATGATCAAATAATTTTCTCCACCATCTTATCACTGATAGATAAAACCTCACATGTCAGGATACTCTCAAAAGTCTCAGGTTCATGTTCACATTAAAGGAATTTATCTATCCTCTCATTCTAGTGACTCTCATCTAAGTGAGAAAATGAGTCCAATAACGATTGAACTTCAGCAGTGGGATCCTCATCAATTGGGCCAAATTCTTTCTCAAAATTTTTAGGACTCATATTTAGAGACTAATCAGGTGGCCAAGTATTTAAATCAATTGTGTCACTATCTCACCGGGTAGTGCCATCATATTAATATAGTTTCTTTATTCTCTACCCCATCAGATGATGTCCTCTCTAAATTAAACACATTCAAGCACATGATCATATTCCCAAAAAATAAGTTTACTTGACTGCTACGACATCAGATGTGATGAGGAAAGGATGACCCAAAATAAGAGGGATTTTTACAAACGATTTTGCATTTGTTGGGTATCCAAGACAACGAAATCTAAGGTAAATACAAAATTTCCCACTTTAATTAAGACGTTCTCAATGATACCTCTCAAAATTTTCATAGAATGATTGACTAAGGATAAGGCAATCCTGGTCGGCTTTAACTTCCCCAAACCTAGTTGCTTGTATACAATGTACGATAGAAGGTTCATGCTTACTCCTAAATCTAGAAGGGCTTTCTCAATAATGTACTCCCCTATCTTTATAGATATTATCGAGGTTCTGGGATCCTTATAATTAATGGGAGTTCGATAAGAAGTGAGCAAGTTAGCTTGCTCAGCGAGAAAATATTTCTTAGGTAAGTTGGTGTTGTTCTTGAAGGTACAAAGATCCTTCAGAAATTTAGCGTAAGACATAACTTGTTAAATAGCATCAAGTAGAGGGATTTTGATTGGTAATCCCTTTAATACTTCCAATATTTTGTCAACTTGCTCCTTTGTTTGGGGGGGGGGGGGGGGGTGGCAAATGTTGGGGAAATGGAGCATTTGGAACATATGTCACTACAAATGGGTCAGAAGATGAGAGTGGGGAAGAAGGTGGATCCACATGTGGATCTTACTTCTTTTTACCTTTCTCATATTCACTCTCGGTGGGTGGTGAGACATTGTTTTCGACTTCCTTACCTAACTTAATCATGATGACGGATTTGATCTCCTCTTGAGTTTGTGATGAACTGATGTTGTCTTTTGAACAAAATATTGACCTTTAAGCATGTTCCCTTTACGATTAGGCCCGGGTTGACTCAAAAATGTTCCTTTATTTTTCTCACTCAACACATTCTCTAGTTGTCTTCTTGAACGTCAAGTTTGGCTATGGATTGAGTGTTCATGTCCTAGCCATGTTGGGTTAATTGGAGGACATTTTGAGTGGTTTGTTGGAATTGAAGGGTATTTTGGGAAAAAAGGTTCATCGTATCCTCTAAAGATTGGATCTTTTGGGATAAAGGATATGCTGGAGCGGGGGTGTACTTTTGAAAACCCGAGGGTGACTTATCATAATATTGACCTCCACTTACTTGGTAGTGAACCTTGGACCATGAAATATTAGGGTGGTCACACCACCCCGGATTGTACGCATTGGAATATCGGTAATAATTTGGATTATTTTGGTAGAGGGCGTTGTCTTGCTCGATGAGTGACTTATGGACTGAAAGGGAGGGAAAATTCTCGACTAAGTGTCAAATGCATCATAATGTGTACACATAGTGGAACCTACGTGTAGCACAACTGCAAAATGATGTCAAAGTTGTCAATGCCCTCTTTGCTTATCTCTAAAGCTTATAAACGTTGAGCCAATATGGCCACTTTGGCATTTTAATCATAACTTTGTTCAACTTGGTGAGCGAGACTCCCATTGAACATGGTGGACCTAGATTCTTTATTGGGTGCCATATCTGGGACTTTTTCGCTAATAATGCTAGGAATACCCATGCGTTGACCTCACTTTTCTCGATAAAATCACCATTACACAGTGACTCGAGCATAGTTCGAGTATTACAATCGAACCCCTCATAAAAATTCTGGACTTGGCAACCCATATCAATACATTCACGAGTATTCTACCTCCTTTTGGGTAAATGTGTTGATGGTGTGAAGTATTGACACCGTCTTTTAATTGAGAAAGAATTTTTGTAAAAATGTTGCACTCATTTGATTCCATGTGGTTATGGACTCGAGTTCTAAGTAGTTAAATCAACTCTTTGCTTTGTCCTTCAATGAGAAGGGGAACAATATAAGTTTAACAATCTTTTTGATATGTTATTGGTACTTAATGGTCCCACAAATATCTTAAAACTCACACACGTGGAGGTAGGGATCCTCTTTTTAGGTACCTAGAAACCCGAGCAATAATTGGATTATTACCGGATGTAATAGGAAATTGTTCGCGTTATGATCGGGTAGATGTATGCATGGAGGTTGATTAGACCATGTCGAATAAAGGTAATATTTAAGGGCACGTGGTGCTAACCCATCTCCTATCTCGGTGAATATCGAAAATCAACCTATGTGAGTATTAAGATTGTTAGACTCCATACTCGATAAATGGCTGATATGATCTCGAAATCAACTTTGCATACACTAAGCTCACTCGAATTTTTCTTTTTTTCTTTAAATTCTTTTTATTTATTTATTTTCTTATATATATATATTTTTTAATGTGAAGACAATTAAAAACAGTTATTTTGACTCAAACTACGTAATTCCTAGCTAACATAAAGGGAATTTTAATTTTGAAATCTAGTTTTTCCATGATTAATCGACGATAGATGGAGTCTCTGAATTAATATCCCTAATTAGATAACTCATACGATTTGATAAGGGAGAATTTAAAAGACGTCCAACTCCGGTTATCGCATCAAATCTCGCTTTTTCTTCTAGGTAGGTGGTCGGCACGAAGACTCATTAAAAAGAACCAATCCTGGACATGGTAAATGAAGTTCCCACCTTATCTTTCCCATTGGGTTTTCTCTTAAGCCAATTTATGCAACGTGCTAAATTAAATGCGAAATTAAACTATGTAGGAGCACACAAAAATGTACCTCCGACATGGACTTTTTACGGTCACTTGTTTACGTCATGTCTAAGTTTAAGTTGACGTTAACAGTGACACGAGGAAACGTGGCCTAAGTTTTAGTTGTCCCCGAGAGTTCCTTATACTCGTGGCAGGATTGCATAAGTTTTCTTCACGTTCGGTCATTGTTGCACACTTTTTCTGAATTTTTCTTCACTTTTGCCCATTTTTCTTTTATCCTTTTTCTTCTTCTTGTTCGTTTTTTTTAAATGTGCTTATGAAAAAAAAACACAAAAGAAACTACACCAATTGTAAATTGTGACATGGGAAAAAAATAATATGACATGTATTTAATACAAAAAATAACCAAGCACGCTTATGAAATAAATTTTGAATTTTTATTTTTCATTTTTTAATATTCTGGAAATAGCAAAATTACTACTATAAATAAATTTTATTTTTTTTAATTTTAGTTTTTCACAGGACTAGTTACTAAAAAAATGATTCAAGAAATTTCTAGGAATTTGTTTTTCAAATTTTTATGTATTTTTGTGATAAACTACTACCACAACTACTCTTTACTAAAACAAAACTTAAATTTGATTTTTTTTCTCTAAATAAAAAAACATAAAATATTAGCTACTGGTCTTTTATTTTATTTTTGAATTTTTACTTTTTTATATTTTTATGAATTTTTTATTAATAAAAATGCGAAAAGTAAAAAAAACAGTCTGAAAGTCCCAACTTCTATTAAAACAAATTGTCAAATCTTCGGCAACGATTCCCAAAAATTGTTTGTCAATTTATAAAATACCGTAAGTGCACGAGATATTATAAAATAACGAGTGTAAGCACGGATTGAACCCACATAGATTTGTCAATTTTAACTTTTAAAAGAACTACAATTGTCCAACTAGACTAAATGCGATAAAGAATAATTATGCACAAAACTAAATAAAAGCAACTAATAATATTGAGAGCAACATACGAGAGTTGTAAACAATATGGACAAATAGGATTCGAGGTCCATTTATCATGTAACTAATATTGCACACAAATTTAACGTTGCCATTCCCTTGTTATAACTCAAATTAAACCGACTCTTGTCATGTTTAATTCGAAAAATATGACGGTTATGTTTGAAATATTTTTAACATCTTTAATAGACGGATAAAATCCCTATTCCCTTAGAAAATACAAGTCATAAAGTTCGCAAATATATTTAAGTATGGACTATGAAAACAATCAAAGTGTAAGTATAATCCATCAAAAATTAATATTTTTAAATATCAAAATATGATTTGACAAAATAATTTTGAAGGTTTTAAAACACACTCTCATGTCGTTTGAAAATGAATATCGAAACTCGGATAACATATAAAACGAGTAGGGAATAAACAAAAATTAAATTAACGCGACAATATTAGCTAACTATGATAAACTTCTCCCTAATCCTGATAGAAGAATTAAGCTACCATGAAGAAGGACAAACACAAATTGCAAGAATGAGTAAAAATATTCATTAATAAATTAAACTTACAATTAGTTCTCTCACAATAATATTTAATCACCTTAAAAGGATAAAAACTTGGCCCTCAAATTTAATTCAATCATTCAAAAATTTCTCTTCGATTTTATTATTATTATTATTATTTCTAAAATTATGAGCCTAGTGGTCCTTTATATAGGGCAAGGGGTGAGGTGTTTAATTTGGCGTGAAACTCTCTTTTATTGGTTTTATTTTAGTTAGCAATTACCTCATGGTGTCTTTAAAAGAGTTGAAAACAATTGGAAAGCCTTTTTTCTTTGAATAATTATTCTCAATGTTTTTGTCACTATCCACGTCAGTATTCACACCACCATCTTTAAACACATTTTTGACCCCAAAAACATCAAAATATCATTTTCTTTCAATCTTCAAAGTTACGAGTCTTTTCAAGACCTTTCCGAAAATCTATGATACGGCCCCAACGAACACTCAAGAGATTTTATAAAAAAATATAGTACAACTGTATCGTGACGTATCTTGACAATTTTTGCATATCGACTCATTTGTTGTTTAAATTCTTAGAGTGCCTTTAAAAATGCAAAATAAAAATAATTAATTCAAATTTAGGTTCATACAAGTTTAGAAAATTACATATTTTTCCTTAATTGTATTGTAGGCCCCGAAATACGTAAGTTGCTCATTTTGATCTAGAATTAAACTAAATATCAGAGAGAACTTTATTTTGCCTAGATAAATATTTACACACTATTTTTAGGCCCTTAAAATATCTAAAATTATGGTTTGACCCCCTAAGGTTATTAAAATTGCTTTTCAACTTTATTTTTTTATAAGATGTGAGTGCAAATTTGAGGAGGCACCGCGTTGAGCCTATTTTAGACTTGAGCAACATGGTTGCACCTACGTATCCATCTTTGCAGAATCAAAGTTTGCATAGTTTGTGGGCCCATACAATATGCCGAAGAGAGCTCAGTTTTTTATGGTTTTGGTGTGTTGGGAGGTGCCAAATCCGTCCATCCGCCTCTTAAACACCCATATACCGTAATGAAACTATGAAAATCCTCTCATCGCTATTGAACCTATGAACGACCTCAAAAGGCATGTGAGGGAGGAGAGTTAGATTTCCTCTCCTTACTTTTCTGCCAAGACCATCATCCAATAAATGAGGGTGAACCCTCCTTTTATAGAAAAAGTTCCCTAAGTGGGCTTGACACATGTCATGTTCTCTATGGAACCAAGTGTCCAGTATTTGTGGTTCCACTTGTCACAATATATGTGGTGTTATCTTAAATAAAGAAATTAAATTACTACTAGAGTTTTGTTTAGTGTAATTTATCAAATGCGGAGTATACGCAATATATTAAATCGTGCGTAATAATATCTCAGCCCGTGCAGGGTATAGATTGTGGTAAAACTCGATAAATCATTGATCAATATTTAATTAAATCTGTGGGATTAATTTATTAGAGTGTTGGTGGTTAATTCATTTAACCCCACTCTCCATTGGTCCCCTTGTAGACATAGTTGGTGTGTTGATGCTTCGGTTGATACATATCAACTATGTGTACGAAATATAATCGTTTAGCCTATTTCGACTAGAAAATCATCGCATTACCATGTTCGGTCTATTTATCATGCGTGCCTACGCTCCTATCATTTGTATGTAGTTTTAAAGTATATCTTTGTCGCCTCTGCTTTTCATTTTGGAGGAGTTTTTTTTTTTTTTTTTTTTGGGGGGGGGGGGGGGGTGCTCCCATTCCTCTCGAATGAACATGTCTCCACAATTTTATTGTGGCTTAAAATATTTTGAACAAAAAACTTGCTAGATATACTGGCCCGTGTAACCAATTCGTGGTTTATCTAAGTGTAGTGGATCTTTTGCAATCATAAGATCGAAACCTGTCCCGAACACTCAGTCGAGTAACCATTAGTGCTTTGAGTGAACTGGGTTTTTTAAACCAATATATTTTGTAAGTGTGCCCGACTTTTATTTGGTTGAGCAACCATAAAGTTCCTTTTAGCACTTTAAGTGTGCCCGAAAATCAGGGTCTTTAAGCGTGCTTAGTAATATAGGACTTTAGTCTCCCATAAATCAGGCTTACGCCTAGTAATGTAAAGCTTTTAGATCTTCCTTAAGAGGGTCATGCGTTCCAAGTAATATAGGACTTTGGTTCCTAGTAATATAGGACTTTGAATATCCCATGAGCAAGGGTCAGGCACGCCAAATTATATTGGACTTTAAATCTCCCATAACCAAGGGTGGAGGGGGGCTAAGTCATATTGGACTTTAAAATTTCCCATATCTGAGGGTCAGGCGGGCCTAGTAATGTAGAGCTTAAATCTCTCATATTCCAGGGTCAGGCGGGCCTAGTAATGTAGGACTTAAATCACCCGTATTTAAGGGTCAGGCGGGCCTAGTGATGTAGGATTTAAATCTCCCATATCCGACGGTCAGACGGGCCTAGTAATGTAGGACTTTATGAGAACTGTAATGCACCTCTGTGGCCACTTGCCACAATACTGGCAAGTATTGTGAGGACTATAATGCACATTTGTGGGCGACTTACCACAATACTGATAAGGTTTGTGAAAACTATAATGCACCTAAGTGGACGACTGACCACAATACTGGTAAGGTTTATGAGGACTATAATGCACCTCGGTGGGCGACTTACCACAATACTTCTAAGGTTTAAGAGAACTATAACGCACCTCGGTGGGCGACTTACCGTAATACTGGTAAGGTTTTTATGAACTATAATGCACCTCCGTGAGAAACTTACCTCAAAACTGGTATGGTTTGTGTGAACTATAATGCACCTCTATGGCCAACTTACCACGAAACTGGTAAGGTTTTGTGAGAACTACAACGCACCTCTGTGGGAGACTTACCTCAAAAATTGTAAGGTTTTATGACAACTATAATGAACCTCTGTGGGCGACATACCTCGAAACTGGTAAGGTTTGTATGAACTATAATGCACCTCTGTGGGCGATTTACCTCGAAACTGATAAGGTTTGTAAGGACATTATTTTATAAGTCCGTTATAAATTTTTTATGTCATATACAGTTACAACTGCCGAAGAAGTTCAAGAGCAATCTACATCAACACGGATCCGAAAATATCAAGGTTCTTCATCAAAAAGACTCCGCAATGTTTACTTTGGTAAGGTTATGTTTTAAATACCTTAACTTTGCACTTAGAGCTTTTGGGATATTTTTACAAAATATTTTCTAAGTGCTGGAGCAGACTTTTTCGTCAAAAATTGAGAATAAGTATTTTTTCCAAGTATTGGAGCGGACATTAAAAATAATATTTTCTAACGTAACAGTCGTTCAAACGACTTTGCTCTGTCGTTCGAATGACATTTCATTGTCGCACGATGTTGCTTGAACGACACGCGTATCTCATTCGCGTGAGATCTCTTTCTCGTTCGAACAAGATCAAAAACTGAGGTAGCACGCTTTTTTATAAATACTCATTAAATGGTTTCATTTTCATTAAGAAGTCCCGGCGTTTTGAAAGACAAAAAATTGCGAAACTGCAGAATCCTTTTGACTTCTTCTTTTAGGGTTTAATCCCTTTTTGTTTTCAATTGACAAAAATCCCATATGCTTTGGTGAATTATTTTGGTGTTTAAGAACATTGCTTTTCTTTTGTTCATCCTTTGTGGGGAGATCTCTATAATCGAGAGCTGCGTGCTATTGTGGAGGGAGTCTCTACGGAGTTTTTAGGATGCGGTCCTTGTGGTATAGCTGCGCATGAACCACTGCAGATTTCTAGCCGTTGCTTTGAAGGTTTGACAAAGACACCGTATGTTAAAATTGTGGGCAATTATCAGGTTGTAAGTACTTTTAGAAATAAAAGGTTTTGCCCTTCGGGGATTTTTCCTAAAATTTGTGTCACTTGCTTTATTTATTTATGGGTTGACACATGAACACACGTAGTTGCATGTTTAGGGGCTGAGTTAATTTGGTTTAATATAGACTTTAATTAAATAAGTGTGCTAATAATATGCAAATATTACGTATTTCATCCTCCGAACCGATGAATTTTAGCCCCCTCAGGTACCTTATTCGATATATTTATGCTCGTTAATTAGGCAACCTCGTATTTCTACATTAACATGTTTTGTAGGGGTTAATTGAGCTTTTATAGGTATTTGGATGCTAAGTGTGAAGTTCGGACGCGTTCCGCTCGATTTCTGTACACGATTTCATGTTCAAGGGCATTTTAGTCAATTCACATTTTGGATACCTGTCCCATCATCTTCACATAAGTTGTTTCTCTCATCGCAAGCTTTGCTTGGCCATGAACGATGCGCAATTCCGATTCAGAACGAAGAAGTTACGGGTGTTTCAGCGGAACAAAATTGCAAACACACCAAAACAGCATGCAGCTTGGCTCACCCCTGCTTGATCGATCGATCGACCAAAGGGGTCGATCGATCAATCCTTCAGTTTTTCCAAATCGTGGGGAGACATTAGGATTCAATATTTAGCATCGATCGATCGAGCCCAGGGGATCGATAGATCGATCCCCTATTTTCTGAGATATTTTGTGCTTTTCTTTTCTTTTCTCTTTTCTTTTCTAATTTTATTCCTTTTACTATATAAAGTAATTTTGATGTAAAAACAGATATAATTCGTTTTAGGTAGGATAGTTTAGGGTTTTGGAGGTTTTAGAGCTCATTTCTTGATTTCTTCTTGGATTGACACCCATTTGGGCTTGTAATTTGTGCTACCATCTTCCATATCCATGAATATAGTTATATTTCATTATTTCTTACTTTGTAGTGTAATTTACATGCTTTAATAATTAGGTTTACATGCTTTGATTTTCTTGCTTTCTAGGTAGCTTTATCGCGTTTATTTGCCGCTTTATTTACCACGTTTTTAACATGCTTTCTTGCTAATTTAAATTAGGTCGTGTTTGAACTGAACTCACTCGAGTTGATGCGTTGCTTTGCTTTGGTGATGGTGTTTACGGGTCTATTTCGGGTGCATTGTCCTAGTTATTGAGCCTACAATATTTGACGGGGCATATTATGTATGTCCTGTGCTTATGACCTTGCGTGTGCAATTTTCGGGGTATTTATTGACGCCAAAATCTTATTAGGCTTTTTATGCGGATTTAGGGGCATGACAACCCTTGGTCCAATTAACTATCGAAACGAGACGCGTTCTAAATAACTCGTCGACCCATGTATCCATTTTATACAAATTAACTCGGGTGAGAGATATTCGACGCAACCTCTAGTTTTACTCTCTTTGTTAGTCGAGTTTCAATACACTTGCCTAGATTAATCATTTTCTTTTATGCATCTTTTCCTTTTTAGTTTGTAATCACCTTTTCCCTTTTATTTTGGAGTATTAAATCACTTAAATTCTAGCATCTCGTCTCTGTGGATTTTTGATATCCGACTTACCGCTGTGCTTGCCTCGTAAGTGTAGTCGTAATTTAGGTTCTTGTATTGAGTAGGAAAAATGAAAACAACGGCCGTGCACCTTACACGTGCACGCATTTCGCACTCAATCAAAATGGCATCGTTGCCGTGGATGATTTGCTGTGAATCTTAATTGGTTTAGTGCTTTGATCCTGACAACTTGCTCGATAAAAAATGGCACCGTTGCTGGGGACTTGTTTGTTTTAGACTTTATTTGATTTAGTATTTCATAGTATTTTCTTTCTATATTTATTATTTTCTAACGTTTTTGTAGGACTTCCACATTTGAGCACTTAGAAACGCTCAAATTTTTCCCACTCGCACTTACTTTGTGGAATCCACCACTTCGAGCCATTTTTGGGATAAGCATGTCTTATTCCAATTCTTTTGGTAATCATTGTTATAATTCTCAAAATGCTCGTAATCCTATGACTTTCGGTGAATACTTAGAATCCCAAAGAATTTTAAATTCAAATATGACTTTGGGCGAGTATAACGAAAGTCAAAACTTGGGTTATTGGAATTTTGATATGATGATAATGATTTTGGGTATTTACCTCCTTGTAATAGGAATTTTGAAATGAATTGCAATAGTTTTCAAAATTCCTATAATAATGAGTTTTTGTTTAAGTCCGATGGTAATTTTTAAAGTTCCCATTTTCATGCATCCGCACCTCAACCCATGACATTCGGTGAGGGCTTGCGTATGTACGAAAATGAGAAAATTGAAACTCGTTATCGGGAAGAAAATCGTTCGTGGGAACATGAATTGGATTTATTATTTGTGTCTGACGACGATTTTGCTTCCGAGACTTTTGAAGTCGAAGAATGTTTTGAACCAAATGAGGTACTTGTGGCTACTTTGGAACAAACCATTCTAGACTTTTCCCATTGCATAATAGATATTGAAAGTGAGGATGAAAATGACGTAATATCTATTTGCAATGAAATGATTTCTTCTTTCGCCCCCATAGAAGAACATTTCATTGAAAATAATATTATTTAATTCAAAACTCAATCTTCATGCGATGATGATTCATCTGATGAGTTTGAATTTCTTTCATCCCCATTTTCATTCTCTATTATCATACTGTCTCAAGTACCCGATTATTCGATTTCAAACTTTAATGTTTTAAACCTTTTCGCAGATGAGGCGTACTTGCTCGAGTCGCCTTCCATGATCGCATCTGTTACTTCGTGTGCGCCACCTCCCATTCTAATTTCAAAATCATTGGTAGGATATTCATCTTTTCTCGGTCCCCACATGTTTTTCTCACCCGTTGAATCCAAACCCCCCATCATCCCTCCAAAAAATTTAATTGGCGATGGTTCATTTCTTCCGCCATACACATGCCTTCCGTTGTTAAAACGGAATTCATATTTTTTGGAAGGCATGCTTGTATGTGAGGGTACACCGGTTATCCTCCAAAGTTAAATCGTTTTTACGGTGGACCCTCAGCTATTTAGACTTCTAGTGTACAGTTAGTGTGAAGCCTAAATAATAGGTTGTATATAGTTAGCTTTTTATTGTTTCTTTCTTTTTAATTTTTCTTCCCTTTTTAATTTAGTCTCTTGTAATTAGTTAACACTTTGTTATTTGTTTTTTCTATGCTCGGTACTAACTTGTTTTGTAGATTCTTTGGACTTGTTCTTATGGAGATCGCTCCATTTTGGGTAATATCGCTCTTTTCCTCTCTATAACTTGGTTCTTAATTCACATTGAGGATAATGTCAAGTTTTAAGTTAGGGGATGTGGGACATTTTATCCATTTCTTTATTTAGTCCATATTTTTGGTCACATGTTAGTTATTTAGTATGCTTTTCTTAGAAAAAAATTGAAAATTTCAAAAAGATTTTCTTTATTTTTTCTCCTATATTGGGCATTTTACCCTTGTTTCCGATGATAAATTTCAATAATTGCCCGATCCAATAGACAACCCAATGATGCATGTTCTCGATTTTAGAAGTTATTAGACTTTAGGATCACTTATTAATATTATGAATAACTTCATGAATTAAACTTTAATCCCATGAGCACATGCACTTTTATTGTTATATTGATTTGGTTTAAGATTTTTATAAATCAGTAATCTTTTGTTGCATTGTATATACTTACACCGAGTAAGCTTTGTACCTTTCGTCGTTTGTGAGTGTATACACTATTCTTTTCTCATTGAAAGCGTTGAATTCATTGGTAATCTCTCTATTCTTTCATTTGACCGTTCATTAATCGAGTTTATATCTTGAAATGTATTACTTGATCATGATTTTCATATATTGTTTTGACTTGATAATTGCGGAAACTTTTGGAAATGATCATAGGCCATCTTTGTTATATCACCCATATTGACCTTGACCTTACCCTTATATGTTTACCCTCGTTAACCCCTTTGAGCCTAAATATTAGCCTTTCATTTCACACCCCAAAATCCCATACCAACTCTAAATTGGAGTTTTAAACCATATATACATCTTCCATACCTTTTCTTGGAATGTTGCTTCGGATTGATTGATGTTATTTTCATGTCGGTTGCAATTTACGCATTTGAGAGTGTGAAAAGTAAAGAAAAGAAAATGTGAAGAAAAAGTGAAAAAGAGAAAGCAAAAGGCAAAAAAAAACAAGAAAAATGAGGAAAAGAAGAAAAGAAAAGAAAGAGAAAGTTGTATATGTGTATATAGTTCAATAAGCTTTGATTACTCTCCCCGGTGATTTATCTAATGCTCTTTTGGAAATTGTTTTCCAATTTTGATATTGCCCACATTTTCTCATTATCCCAAGTTTTCATTTCTGAACACTTTGAATCCGTACATACATTCCTTCATTTTGTACCCTAGCTTAGCCTACATTACAACCCTAGTAAAGTCCTATGTGATCTTAGGTTGATGTTATTCAAAAGTCATAATAGTTTTAATAATCTGTGAAAATATATTTCGCCTCTTTTAATGTGCGGTATCTTTCATTGAGATTACAGTTTCTCAGTTTATATATAGCATTCTTCAATTGTGACA
Source organism: Sambucus nigra (assembly GCA_949130495.1). Classification (NCBI taxonomy): domain Eukaryota; kingdom Viridiplantae; phylum Streptophyta; class Magnoliopsida; order Dipsacales; family Adoxaceae; genus Sambucus; species Sambucus nigra. The sequence goes on along the minus strand of OX422213.1, from coordinate 161,806,433 downwards.
TGTGTGCGACCTAGTTTCCATTTACATTTACTCTTTATCCCGCATGTTCCGTGTGTTACCTCCCTATTTCGAGTGAATTCACTTGATGAGTGTAATCCCGTGAGGATTGAATTTATTCTTGCTTTAATGTTTATCCAATTTATTTAAGTTTTTCGCCAAATCACACTTTGCATGTTCTCGCTCCCCTTCCCACATTTTAAGGTTTCAATTCTATGAGGTGCATTCTATAATGTTAATGATTTCGTACTTTTGTTTGAAACCGTTCAATGTGCTAATAATGCGTATGAAATATTGTTCGTCAATGTTGGGCTTGTCGCATGTTGGGTTGGTCATATTTTGAGGAACCCATGTGATGTTTGTGGGTGTCATCCCTGAAAAACCTGACTAGAGGACACTCGTCCACTAGGGTGACCTAGGAGTTTAACGACTTATTGCATAAACTAAATGCAATCGAATCGCCCGCTAAAGAGGCCTTATGCTTTTATACCATACTTTTGTACTTATCCTACTTTTGGTTTGCTTGTAGTTCTTGTTGCATCCTATTTCATTGCTAGGGACAAGCAATGTGAAAGTTAGGGGGTGTGATAATACGCAAATATTGCATATTTCATCCTCCGAACCAACGCATTTTAGCCCCCTCGGGTATCTTATTCCATATATTGATGCACGTTGACCAGACAACCTCAAATTTCTACGTTAACATGTTTTGCAGGGTTTAATTGAGATTTTATAGGTATTTGGATGCTAAGTGTGAAGTTCGGACGCGTTCCACTCGATTTTCGTACACGATCGCATGTTCATGTGCATTTTAGTCAATTCACATTTTGGGCACCTGGCCCATCATCTTCACTGAAGTTGTTTCCCTCCTTGCAAGCTTTGCGTGGCCATGAACGGTGCGTGATTCTGATTCAGAACTAAGAAGTTATGGGAGTTTCAGCGGGAGAGAATTGCAAACACACCAAAGCAGCATGCAACTTGGCTCACCCCTTCTTGATTGATCGATCGACCAAAGGGGTCGATCGATCGATCCTTCAGTTTTTCCAAATCGTTGGGAGATAATGGGCTTCAATTTGAGCATCGATCGATCGAGCCCAGGGGATCGATAAATCGATCCCCTATTTTCAGAGATATTTTGGGCTTTTCTTTATTTTTCTAATTTTATTCCTTTTACTATACAAATGAATTTTGATGTAAAAACAGATATAATTCGTTTTAGGTAGGATAGGTTAGGGTTTTGGACATTTGAGAGCTCATTCCTTCATTTCTTATTGGATTGACACCCATTTGGGCTTGTAATTTGTGCTACCATCTTCCATCTACATTAATATAGTTGTATTTCATTATTTCTTACTTTGTAGTGTAATTTACATGCTTTCATAATTAGGTTTACATGCTTTGATTTACTTGCTTTCTAGGTAGCTTTATCGCGTTTATTTACTGCTTTTATTTACCGCGTTTTTAACATACTTTCTGTAACACCCCGCCCGCACGGGGAGAGCGAACGGAGCACTACTATCCATAAAACTAACCAAATCCACATTAATAAGGTATAGAGCATCTAGAAATCCCACAATATAAAATATAAGAGAAATCCACTAATCTCAAATCTCTTCAAATTAATACAACCAAATTCTCTCAAATCAAATCAACTATCTAACTCGAAATAAAATAAATCTCCAATGCTCTATACATAAAATTAAAATAAAATCTTCTCATATGTATTATCTCGAATAATCTTCCAAAAATAATCCACGCTAAAATCCATTCTCCAAATCAAATCCAAAGCGCCCAAAATCCTTGCTCACCTGCCACTAAAAGAAAATATGGGGAAGTACACAATACGACAGGAAGATGCTCAACAAAAATGTTAGCGATGAATAAAACGTCACAATACGAATACGAATATTCAAATCAAATGCGAATCACATAAGTAATTATATCACTATAATTTCTCAACAACACATTAATCGGGTCATCAAGTCTCACCAACGTACAGGGCCTATGCATTTTTAGCATATCCGGAAAAAGGAATATCGGCGGGTGCCCAACCTCTGTGCCATATTAAAATTTCATGACAATATGCTCAACACAATAATAATAACACATGAATCAAAAATTATATTGCAACAAATATTTTCCATAATTCCAATGAATTTAGCAATTCAAATATGAGTCAATAATCTCATAAAATCAAAGGGATTAACACTCACGAGATTAATGAGCATATTGTGTAAAACCCCATACCTCAAAATCATGACATGAATCATCACATAATTTTAGCCTCAAAATCTATTCACACCATCACGTTCTCTCGCAAAAATAATCAAATCTCGTTCTAGCCCAAACTCGAGAAAACACTAAATAAGTCTTCTAATCTAAGGTTGAAATCTTGAATAAGTTTGGGGATATGGTTTGTATATGAAAGGGAGTAATTTTAAAGAGCTCTTCTGGTTGAAAAGTTTGAGAAAAATTGATTTGAAAAGCCAAGCCACGAATTTGTTGATATAAAAAGGATTAAAAGTTTGATTAAGAAAAGAGTTCTAATTAGATACAAACACTAAAATTTTTATTCCGGACGATCGGACTGTTGGAATTGGATGAAATTTTTCAGAGAATTAGCTGAAGATGATAGGAAGCTACAAAAAAAATTCAGCTCAATCGGACTGTTCAATATTTTTAAATATTTTTTTTATAGAGTTTTATGTTTTGAGGACTCTAAGAGAGTTTTATATTTTGAGGACTCTTCTATATAATAAAAATTCAATTAAAACTCCATTTTAATTCTGATTTCGAAACCGTTTGAAATTCTCGCCTTTAAAAATAATAACCAACATATTTGAGCAATAAAAATAATTTTATCTCAAAATTTATTTTTCCTCTTAATTTCGAAAATACCCCAAAAATGAGGACGTTAGCATTTTGATGACTTTCAAATATAAGATCGAGTGGGGGATTTGTGAGAACGTGTGGTACGCCATTATTTTCATAGTTATGCGTATGTATATAGGCAATATATATATTATTTTGTTGTTCATGGGGTAGGTGCGCGTAAGATTGAGTGTATGGGCGCCCAATTATGGCATTCTACGGGTAGGCATATGTGAGCCTTATTTTATTTTTGTGAGATTTATGCGTTGATGTGTATACTTTGTCTAATTTCGAGGACAAATTCTTTGCTAGTGGGCAAGTATATAACACCCCGTGTTTTTATTAATTAATTTAATTAATTAATTAGAATATTCGAGAAAAATAAATTATTGGATTTAATAATTTTTATTGTCTAAATATGTTTGTTATGATTTTAGAAGAATAAAACTTCAAGCGGAATTAAAATCAGAGTGAAAATGGATTTTATATTGATTTTACAATTTTTGTCCCTTATAATTTTTTTGGGCGAACTGCCAGATTTTAGGCATGATCGATCGATCGATGCCTGGGGGTAGATCGATTGATCCTCCCAGAAAACGTGAGTAGTAAGCTGTTTTTAGTATTTGTGTAGGATTAGGACTCTTAATCACTATATAACCTTGTTAATCCGTAGGGAGACTTCTCATAATCACTTTTTCTCAAGTTTTTCACCAGAGAACACTTCCAAATATTTTTCCTGTCACCCATAATCATCAACCTTCAACACAAATAAGTTTTTGTCACAAGTTTTGTCACAAGTTTTTGAAGGCTTAATTGGGGTTTAATCAAGTTGGTTCAAGAACACTCTTTTGCTAATTTTTCGAGAGGAATCCAGATTTCTAATTAGATTTTCAACACGATCTTCACAGGCATGAATACTCTATTCTTTTCCTTTAGTATTATGCATTTTAAGTGTCGCCTAAACACTTAATTACATGTTTTCTTAAAAATAACTAGTAACTTAATTAGAAAAAGTGGATACTAATTATGGGGCTGTTTTTATAAAATCTTTTAATCTGAATAATATTCATAACCCTTTGGGTACGTAGGATTCATGAGTGATTTTGGGTTTTATTGGTGTAGGTTGCATGTAGAAAAACCCTAGCTTTAAAATAATTGACTTTTGGGTGCGTATAACTCATGTAATACATGTAGAGATAAAAAAATTTGGTTTTTGATGTATATATGATGAAAACTTGGTACATTTAATTTAAAATAATTAAATAAGATTATTTGGGTATTGTTGACGTTGTGATAATTAAATTAAAGATTTAATTGAATTGGACTATCATGTGCAGTTTTATACGTTGACTAATTATTCTTGTTGGTATGACTTGTTGGTATTATTAAATGTCATTGTGACGACGAGTTTTTGGGTATTATTGCTCCCCCTATATTTTAGAATGCCTTCTAGGAATGGGACTAGTGAGGAAAAATTATCACGTTTTTTTTGTGTTGGGGGTGGGATGATTTTTATTACTTTATCGTCATTACACTAGTCTAGGTATGAGACTAGGTTATGATTTATGTTAGAAAATCCTCCTATACATAGGTTAGGATGTATTGATAACTTGTGGACCCTTAGTTATGGGACTAAGGGGTATTTTTAGGATCTCACATCGATTAAAGGGTGCGGTGTTTATAAATTGTGAATTGAGAAATTGAGAACTAATACCTAAGATAACGAGACGGGTATTAAAATATATTGGCGACATAATCAGCGAGGGCCGAAAGTTTAAATGGGCCAGTCAGTGTTTTATGTCGTGTCGTATGTGGAACCTTGTCAATCAGCGAGGGCCAACACTTTAAACGGGCCAGCTGGCGTTTTGACAAGGGGATGTGTATTTTGGTGGGGAAATCACCCGAGGCGGGAGGACCGCCATAATGAATTTTAGTGAATTATCACCCGAGGCGAGAGGACCGCCATACCTAATAATTATTAAAGTAAGAACATAAATAATTGACAAATTTGATAATTTGGGTTAATTAATAAAATATTAACTCCGCGGGACTTAGGAATTTAAAATCATATTGGTGTGCCTTTATAAATGGGATTTTTACGGGTAGTTAGTGGTTTATATTTATCGCGTTTAATTAGTCCGTTTAATTTAAAACATTATATTGTGATATTTATTGTGTATAATGCTATTGTCTACAGTCAAGGATCCTATTTGAGAGGAGTAGTGTGTATTCTTGCTTGGGACTTTGGCTCTGACCCATGCGTTGACTAATCTTTTTCACGATTAGAATTGGAGAAGCTGCATAAGATTTTTGGAGACTATCATTTGGAGGTGCAACTGGAGCGGATTTACTTTGTTGTTTTGTTTTAGCTTAGACTTTCCTTTCAGTCGTATTTCATTATGAGACTCAGTTTAGAGAGTTATTGGGCCATTCGGTTCCAAAGTTGTTTATGGAATTTATTTCAGTTATTCGGAGTTGGATCTTTATTCAGATTTTAATTAATCATTATTGGAGATTGGATTTTTGAAGTTAGCATGTGATCGATCTTTTATCACTTAGTTGCTTATGATCATTTGAGGTTGATTCAATTATTTATCTTATGGACTGATTTATTTATGTCTCATATCTGTCTCATGCTAAGAATGGTATTTTATTTACTCACGCCCGGCTTAGTTTTGGTGGCGGCCGACGCCAGAATTAGGCGGGGTGTGGCACTTTCTAACTAATTTAAATTAGGTTGTGTTTGAATTGAACTCACTGAGTTGACGCCTTTCTTTTCTTTGGTGATGGTGTTTACGGGTTTATTTCAGATTCGTTGTCCTAGTTACTGTGCCTAGGAGATTTGACGGGGCATATCATGTATGTCCCGTGCTTATGACCTTACGAGCGTAATTTCCGGGGTATTTGTTGACGCCAAAATCTTATTAGGCTTTTTATGCGGATTTAGGGGCGTGATAACCCTTAGTCCAATTACCTGTCGAAACGAGACGCGTTCTAAATAACTCATCGACCCATGTATCCATTTTATACAAATTAACTCGGGTGAGGGATATTCGACGCAACCTATAGTTTTACTCGCGTTGTTAGTCTAGTTTCAATACACTTGCCTAGATTAATCATTTTCTTTTATGCATCTTTTCCTTTTTAGTTTGTAATCACCTTTTCCCCTTTTATTTCGGAGTATTAAATCACTTAAATTCTAGCATCTCATCCCTGTGGATTTTCGATACCCGACTTACCATTGTGCTTGCCTCGCAAGTGTAGTCGTAATTTAGGTTTGTTTGTATTAAGTAGCCGAAACTAAAACAACGAACATGCACTACACCAAATCTGCCTAATTGTCACGGTCATTGACCCTGACAAGTTGGACTTGTCACGGTCAATGACGTGACAATTCGGGGCGAGATAACTTTTTTTGTCACGGACGTGTCAAGATCATTGACCATGACAAGTTCGTTAGAATTGTCATGGTCGTGTCATGGTCCATGACCGTGACAAGTTTAGTCACGGTTAATAACCATGACAAATCCTTGACCCTTTTTAAAAAATTGTCATTGTCATTGACCATGACAATTCTGGGCAGAATTTAAAAAAATTCTGCTGGGCATGGCCACTGCCACTGCCCAGCAGTATATTTGTACCTGTTATAGAAACGTTGTACCTGTTCAAACATCATATATCAAAACAAACTAAAGATAATGAAAATATATATTCAAAATATAAACAGTGTACATGACGATATAATCCAAATATAATTCAAATGTACCAACTTAAAAATAATGTTACTACATGTCTGGGGTAAATGTAAGGAGGTGAGTAGGCCACACGATATACGAATTGACACACCCACTAATATACATCGTGCCACATTGTTCGCGCAACCACAATAGGGAGTTCTCCTTCCTGGGTATCACATGCATGACGAGCACTTTGGACTTGATCTCCTGAAGCGTACGTCCATGAACTATTCCACACTAGACTATATTCGGGTCCCTTAACCCCCGCCATATCCGCTGGCCATCAAATACGTCCAATATGAACATAATCGGCTAACTAATTATCTACATCGGTCTGGTGAAGGGATCCAAATAAGGAAGTGGATCATCGAAGTACGCACGTGTCGGTGATGAAGCAGCGAGGTCCACATCCTCGTCATCCTGCGCCTTGTCCTCCCGCACCTCCTCCTCCTCCTTCACCACCTTCTCCTTCCCTTTCTCCTTACGATCTCCGCCCAACATACACTTCATGAATGAGTACATATCTTGGACCGTCGTCTCCAAACGGGACAGCTTCGCGTCATGTGAATCCACCGTTCGAGCCAACCCGGTGTCGCTCATCTCCAATCCGATGATCCTAGATTTGGCCACCCGCAAGCTCACCCCCTTGTCCTCCCCTTGCGATCAGAGCCAAGCACTTGGCTGAGTGCATCTGTGGACAAAGAAGCCTTGTCGACATCAGACTGCGACTCATGCACTTCCTTAAGCTTTACCTGAAATGACAAAAAGCACATGATTAGTAAAATAAGTAAACTAAAAAATTATAACGTAATTAAGAAAAATTAAACTGTCGGATTACTTACAATCGTGGCCACGACGCTCGGGACACCTCCTTGTCCTTCCCTTTCTTCGTCCGAAGAGCCACATAAGTATCGAGTCTATGTAGCTTACCCCCAGGGCCACTCCCTACCTCCTGAAATAAAATAAAGTAAAATTAGTATCGACCCTGCAAAGTAAAATAATGAAGAATAATATAGTTCTGTACTTATAGAAAAATTAAATATTACCATCATCCTATGCTCCACCTCGGCATAAGACGTCCGATCGGAGTAGTGCACGTCTGTCTTTTTTGCCCGATTTTCCCTCCCCGATTGGCGAGATGCCAATTGTCGCTCCCCGATCTCATTGTCAATGAATTTTTTCCATTGTGCCAATGAGATCAGCTCCTTGGGCAGCACGGATTCACGCCATTGGATAATGGACTCTCGTGTTTTCCCAAAGTACCGTGTCCGCATATTTTTCTTCCACGTCTTGTGTTGCTCCCTCAACTGCTCTAAGACGGAATCGCGTAGCTTTGGATCTAAGTTGAATTGTTCATATCCAACAAATACAATGTTAGTTGCGAATAAATATAAATATAAATATAAATATAAAATGAAATTGAAATTGAAATTGAAATTGAAATATTCATATAAATATACTACCTGTAGTGCCGCCCAAACAGCTAACTTGAGCTCATATGGCACCTCCTTCCAACTCATAAACCTCAGGCCGATGACCGTCTTTAGTAGCTCGAGGGATCTCGCTAATAGCTCTGACTTGTTCTCGATGGTAATTCCAAATTTGCCATATTTTGGGAGCCTAGGGGCCGAGGAGCCCTCGTTGCCTCCGCTACCACCGAGCCCAGATGACATCATCATAATCAGCATCATCATCCTCGCCTTAATACCTGAAGGACACATTTGCTGTAAAAAAATGTTATTAGTACAGATAAAAAAAATTAGAAGAAGATATGCAAATATGTACAATTACCTCAAACCACCCCCTGCCTCCATCCCCACCACACACACGCACACGTACACGCACACACACCATCCCCTGCCCCCCATCACACACACAATAATCCAATAATGATTAATAATTATATATAGTATGTTTCATTTAATTATGTCTTATTTATATTCAAATTCAATTATTCAAAAGTTGAAAAATCCCACCCCCCATATGGACAATAATCCAGTGTTCATGCCACTTTTAAAACTAACCAATCCAACATTTACTAAACTAAATAATCCAACAACAATGTCAACAACAAATGTGTATCCCGTACTCCTTCTAATTCATTTACTCAATTAATTCATTTCATCAATTAAACTACCTTGCCCCACCCCCTTCCCCCATCCCTGCCCCCTCTCCCCCACCTTGCCCCACCCCCTTCCCCCACCCCCACCCCCTCCCCCACCACACACACGCACACGTACACACACCACCCCCTGCCCCCCACCACACACACAATAATCCAATAATGATTAATAATTATATATACTATGTTTCATTTAATTATGTCTTATTTATATTCAAATTCAATGATTAATAATTATATATAGTATGTTTCATTTAATTATGTCTTATTTATATTCAAATTCAATTATTCAAAAGTTAAAAAATCCCACCCCCATATGGACAATAATCCAGTATTCATGCCACTTTTAAAACTAACCAACCCAACATTTACTAAACAAAATAATTCAACAGCAATGTCAACAACAAAGGTGTATCCCGTACTCCTTCTAATTCATCTACTACATTAATTCATCTACTCAATTATTAATTTACTAATTTGCAATGAGGGGCAATCCTACTTTCATAATTAATCATATATTAATATACTAATTTACAATAAGGAGCAATCATATATTAATTTACTAAAAAAATTAATAATCAATTAATTCTTTTACAAGGGACACTACGCACACACACATGCAGCCCCCCACCCCTACCCTACCCCCCACCCCCATCCCTTCCCCAACCCCCTCCCCTACCACACACACGCACATGTACACATACACCCACCCCCACCATACCCCCACCACTCCACCCCCTCCCCCCACCCCACCTCCTGCCCCCCTCACCCCACCCCACCACAACTGCACACACACACACCCCACCACCCACCCCACCACCCCCTTCCCCCCTCCCCCACAACACACCTCCTGCCCCCCTCCCCCACAACACACCACCACACACATATATACACACACATACACACACATATAGAAATGAAAGAGAAAGAGAGGAAACAAATATACCTTAGAGAGAGAGAGAGAGAGAGCTGAAATCGCTTAGAGAAAGAGAGAGAGGGAAACCAAAAAACGGTGGGAAAAAAAAAACCTTAGGGTTTTTTTTACTGAAGAGATTGTCACTACACAAAAATGAAAAAAATGTCACCTTTTAGCCGGTCACCCTTGTCAAGGTCATTGACCGTGACAAAAAACACGCGTTTTGTGTCACGGTCATTGACCTTGACACGACCGTGACAAAGAATTGTCACGGTCAATGACCTTGACACGACCGTGACAATGTTTGAAGCAAAACCCTTTCCCCCTTCTTTTTTCCCTCCCGTCGTTCCCTCCCTCTCTCTCTCTCTTTCTACTTTCAGGTTTAATTCTCTCTCTCTCTCTCTCTCTCTATCTATCTATCTATCTCTTCCATTTATATATATGTTTGTGTGTATATATATGTGTGTATGTGTGTATATATGTGTGTGTGTGGGGGGGGGGGGTAGGGGGTGGGGCAGGGTGGGGCTAGGGGGTGGGGAAGGGTGGGGGTAGAGTGGGGCCAAAGTGGGGGTAGGGGGTGGGGTAGGGGGTTAAAAATGTAATATTATTTTGATACAACATTAATTTGTGTATGAGTTTCATAATTATAAATAATATCCAAAAATATTGGATAACAATTTATTTTCATTCAAAATAAATAAGTAATTTTCTACAAATTTCATAAAAAAAATGAAGCCGGCTTAATATGTGATTTAAGTGTGAAATAATCGCTATATACTTATACTAATGGAGAAAAAAACCATATATGGCGTTTTTTTGTTTTTATTAGATGCAAAATAACACATATAGGTATCACATGACTTTATATCCATCAAATAAAATTTTACCATAAAATATTATTTTGTGGAAGGCAAGATCTATTACAATATATTTACATACCTAAATGATTTTTTTTTAAATGACATTACAACAAAAAACTACAATAAGGGTTAAAATGGCATCAGAAATTGCTAAAAGAATGAAAAATAAAATATCATTTAGTCTATGTTGTTGAAAAATTTGATCAAATTGGTGAGCCCTTCATATTTTAAAAATGTTGTTTTTATTTCTATTTAACTTTTCTTTCTATACACCCTTAATTATATTTAATGTATAATAAAATAGGAGTTATAGAAAGAAAAGTGGGGTTTAAATAAAAACACTTTTTTTAAATTTTAGGTTCTGGTGCATAATCTTACTTTGTCACAATTAATTTATATGCCTCAAAGTTATTTTATCACTCTTAGTTTATATTTATGATAATACTTTATGAACCGCAACTTTAGGTTGATTATTTTAGAACTTAAACTTCAAGATACAAAAAATAATTCTATAGAACAGCTTAGATATCTTAACAAAACACATATCTAACATTGAATATGATTTATAAAAAGCACAAAAGAATAGCAGAAATTCAATACATGAAATTAACATTGAGATTATTTTAAATAGACAGTCACTACTGTGTGTGTGTGTGTGTGGTGGGTGGGGGGCTATTTTGTGTGTGTGTGTGTGTGTGTGTGTGGTGAGTGGGGGTGGTGGTGTGTGTGTATGTGGTGAGTGGGGGGTGTGGAGGGAGGTGGGGGGTGTGTGTATGTGGTGAGTGGGGGGTGTGGAGGGAGGTGTGTGTGTGTGTGTGTGTGTATATTTGAATTAACCCATGAATTTGTATTTTTGTATTTGAATTAACCCATGAATTTATTTTTGTATTTGAATTAACCCATGAATTTATTTTTGTATTTGAATTAACCCATTATATGAAACATACTTGAAATTAAATATAGTGCGCATAGATACTAGCCTTCTAGTTCTTATGCGTACGCATTCAATAGCCCTTAGACCCGTTCGAGAGTCATTACTCCTGTAATGAGATCTCTCGAATTGTCCCGTTTGGAGAGTTTGAGACTGTATAATTTCTGTATAATATTCTTATTGGCTTAAAGTTGTTACTTTTGGAGGAAGTTCTGCAGTCGTATCTTAATGTTCTCTGGGTACATACTAGATTGACAAGTGTGACTATTATTTCAATTGACCAATTGAAATAACACTCACACCTGCCAATCTACGTCATGTACTTGGAGAACTAAGGGGATATGCTGTCGAATTTTTTTCAAATCGTAACAATGTGCATGAGCTATTAAGTATATTACAAAAAAATGCAGTCTTGAATGGGATAGGACCACTTACCCTTTAATAGGATAATTAAATGATGGGATAATTAAATAAAACATACTATAAATCTAAGTTTTGTTTACCTTTAATAGGTGTTTAGTTGTGGTAGCTGTGATGGGATATCCGAAATACAAAGAGTGGATGGGTGAGACTAATAGAATGGGGGATGTATTTCGCAGAGGTGCTAACGAATTTGTGAAATATGCAAAGAGATGTCGTAATGATGAAGAGTTTCCGTGTCCGTGTGCTAGGTGTAAGAATGGTAAGGTGTTTGAGTGGAAAACAGTTGAACTACATTTGTTAAGATCGGGTATGCAAGATAGTTATCGATTTTGGAGTTTTCACGGTGAATTGAAAGCTCCTTTTGTCCCCGACCAACCTTCACAACAACCTTCAACAAGTATAATAGATGTAGAAGGGGACGACGTAGATCATAATATGTTAGAGGATTTAGTTGATGATGCGTACGGAGTTTATGAAGTTGAGGAGAATGAAGAACAACTATCCTGTTATGAAGGTTTGGGAATGAAGTATAAATCGAAAGGTTTGGGAATGAAGTATAAATCGATTCATGCTTGTGTGTATGACTCCATACTATACCGAAAGGAGTATGAAAATCTCGATCGTTGTCCGGTATGTGATGAACCTAGATATGTCCAATCTACTAGTAAGTAAGGCACAAGCTCAAAAGTGCCTCAAAAAGTATTGAAATATTTTCCCGTTGGGCCTAGATTAAAGCGATTTTTCACAGTACCATGGATTGCCGAGGCAATGACTTGGCATGCTAGGGCAGAAGTAGGGGTAATATCATGCGTCATCCTATTGATTCTACTACCTGGCGGAGGATGAATTTTGAGTATCCCGATTTTGCTCGAGAACAACGCAACATTCGTTTGGCTATATCAACATATGGTTTCAATCCATTTGTAAATCTAAGCACCAATCAGAGTGTATGGCCAGTGATCCTAGCCCCACTCAACCTCCCTCCTTCACAGTGTATGAGACCTGAATTTTCGATGATGGCTTTATTGATACCTGGGCCAAAGGCACCAAGTGATGACATTGATATCTACATGGCTCCTTTGGTAGAAGAATTAAATGAGTTGTGGGAATAGGGTGTGCAATCATTTGACTCTTTTAGAAAAGAAGAGTTTACGCTGAAAGCTATGTTGATGTGGGCAGTTAATGATTTTCCAGCTTATGGGACATTATACGGATGTGTAGTACATGGTTATTTGGGGTGTCCTATTTGTGGAGAGGAGATTGAATCTCTTCGTCTATCCTCTAGCTTAAAAGATGTATACCATTGCCACAAGAGGGTTTTACCCCCAACTCATAGTTTCAGATTTGAGAAAGGTTCCAATTTTTTATTGGGCGGAGTTGAACATAGGCTACCGCTGAGACAACTTTCGGGTTCAGAAATTGAAAGTAAATCTTCTGAATGTGGCCCAAATAAGACAGGTAAGAATACCAAATTTAAGACTGTCAAGCATAAGAAGACCCCAACTGGTAATGAAACTGAGATAAGAAAGGCATAGTCTCGGAGGTCAATTTTATTTGACTTGCATTATCGGAGGTCAATTTTATTTGACTTGCCTTATTTGACCCCACAAGGATTTGCGTAGGGCTATTTTGCAAATTAGTATTAACTTCTCCCTCTTGTGTGAGAAGGTAGTGAATTGAGAACACATAGTGGCCGCAAAATTGGCTGTGAACGAAGCGATTTGTGTATTGGAGAAGTACTTTCCCCCAGCATTCTTTGACATAAGTGTTCACTTGTTGGTACACCTATGCGACGAGGCACTTCTTTATGGTCTAGTTAGATATCGGTGGATGTATCCGTTTGAAAGATTGATGAAAGTTTTTAAAGATTACGTCAAGAATACGCGATATATTGCAGGATCAATTGCAGAGGAATACATCACCGTGGAGTCATCAATATATACTCGGGAATATACGCCTGACTCGACCAGCGTTGATGACACTGATGAATTCCTCGATGATGGTGGTAATGTGATGGGAAAACGAGTGAAATTAACGAGTTTGCAACATGAACAAGTAGCTCGTTATCTATTTGACACACATGAAGATGTCGAAGAATGGAAAAAGTAAGTTTCGAATATTATAATGTTTAACATTATTTTAGATTATTTTATACATGATTAATTTTGTAATATGCAATAAATATGAAGCCTGTGAGAACAATAAAAGACGAAAAACAATGGTACAATCAGACAATGAATTTAGGCTATGGTTGACACAAGAGGTAATTATAATGAAAACAGTCGTTATATAACGTTACATTACACTCAAATTTTACCACTAATATAATTAATTTATTTATATTCTCAGCTCCTAAAGATGGGTGATGCGACATCAAGGCTTGCCCGTCAAGCCACTGGACCCTTGTTCGTGCCACAAGAGTACAAAAATTATCGATTGAACGGTTACATTTTCGGCGCTAAAGTGTACGAGGAAAGTACAAATGTACAGAACTCGGGAATTTCATACAAGGCTCTTACTTTCTTTCGAGCGAGCGCAAAAGATAAAAACCTCGTTGAAGCTGAAATGACATACTATGGTGTAATCCAAAATATATTTGAATTGGATTATATAAGCTTCAAAGAGGTTGTATTTTACTGTGAATGGGTAAGAGTTGAGGATAAAAATGCTTGTAAAGTTGATCCTGTCACCAATTTGATCATGGTTGACTTGTCCAAGTTGAAGAGAAACAACCACGTGAGCGATGAGCCGTTTGTTTGTGCATTTCAAAAGGTTAAGCAAGTGTTTTACTCGGAGTATATCAACAACGAGCCGTGGTCAATTGTCCAACACGCGCCAAGGCGTCTAAATAGTAGTGTGGATGACTTGGCTGCTCCTACCGAATATCAATCCATTTTTTATGATAACCCGAATTTGAAACAATTTTTCAATTTGTAATAAATATTTCAATTTGTATCGAAACATCCATTTTTAATGCTTATAATTGATCTGCACTTTATCATTTTCACTCTTGTGTAGTGTGCGTGTGTGGAGAGGAGATTAATACATAAATATTACAACTACATCTAAGTTTTGTTTATACTAATCCATGAATATACGCTTTTTACCTTTAATAGGTGATTAGTACATAGTTATTTGGGGTGTCCTATTTGTGGAGAGGAGACTGAATCTCTTCGTCTATCCGAACACTAAGAAATGCCATAATCCTATGGAGCGATGCTCTGCAAATTCCTCCCAACCGTTATGTAGCCAAACATCACCAGTTGAAGTTGTCAATTCCACTTTCCATACCCCACCACTTGGAACTTCCAGCAAAACATGGGAGACCATTGAAAGGTGGAATTGACAACTTCAACTGCTGATTTTTGGCTACACAACAGTTGGAAGGAATTTGCAACGCATAACTCCATAGGATTATGGTATTTCTTAATGTTTAGATATGAAGAAAATTATATTTGACACGATTGCTCGGGGTACATTAGTTGGAAGGAGGTGGCATATGAGCTCAAGTTAGCTGTTTGAGTGACACTACAGGTAATGTATTTATATTTATATGTCAATTTCGATTTCGATTTCAATTACGATTTATATTTATCTATATTTGTGGGGCGGATACTAATTTTACTTTATTTCAATTCAGGGGACAGGGAGTGGCCCTAAGGGTAGGCCACATATGCTCTATACTTATGTGGCTATTCGGACGAGAAGGGAAGGATAAGGAGGTGTCCCCGAGCGTCGCGGTACAAAATCTCTTTTCCATGCAAATATTTTGTAGATTTGAGATAATTGATGGTGATGTTGTTTCTTCTTAAATAGTTTCTATTTTGAATATATATTTGCATTATCTTTAGTTTGTTTGGATATATGATGTTTGGAACAGGTACAACGTTGCTATAACAGGTACAAATATACTGCTGGGCAGTGGCAGTGGCCATACTGCCCAGCAGATTTTTTTAAAATTCTGCCCAGAATTGTCACGGTCATTAATCGTGACACGTCCGTGACAAAAAGTTTTCACGAAAGTGTCACGGTCAATGACCGTGACAATTTTTTTAAAAAGGGTCACGGCTTTGTCACGGTTATAAACCGTGACAAACGTGTCATGGTCATTGACCGCGACACGACCGTGACACAAAACACGAGTTTTGTGTCAAGGTCAATGACCGTGACACGACCGTGACAAAAAAAGTTGTCTTACCTCGAAATGTCACGGTCATTGACCTTGACAAGTTGGATTTGTCAAGGTCAATGACCTTGACAATTCGGCAGATTTGGTATAGTGTGTCACGGTCGTGTCAAGGTCCTTGACCATGATAATTATTTTAAGTATTATCACGGTCTATGATCGTGACAAGTCCGTGACAAATATTCGACAGCATATCCCCTTAGTTCTCCAAGTACACGACGTAGATTGGCAGGTGTGAGTGTTATTTCAATTGGTCAATTGAAATAACAGTCACACTTGTCAATCTAGTATGTACCCAGAGAACATTAAGATACGACTGCAGAACTTCCTCCAAAAGTAACAACATTAAGCCAATAAGAATATTATACAGAAATTATACAGTCTCAAACTGTCCAAACGGGACAATTCGAGAGATCTCATTACATGAGTAATGACTCTCGAACGGGTCTAAGGGCCATTGAATGCGTACGCATAAGAACTAGAAGGCTAGTATCTATGCGCACTATATTTAATTTCAAGTATGTTTCATATAATGGGTTAATTCAAATACAACAATAAATTCATGGGTTAATTCAAATACAAAAATAAATTCATGGGTTAATTCAAATACAAAAATACAAATTCATGGGTTAATTCAAATACACACACACACACACACACACACACACCTCCCTCCACACCCCCCCACTCACCACATACACACACACCCCCACCTCCCTCCACACCCCCCACTCACCACATACACACACACCACCACCCCCACTCACCACACACACACACACACATACACACAATAGCCCCCCACCCACCACCACACACACACACACACAGTAGTGACTGTCTATTTAAAATAATCTCAATGTTAATTTCATGTATTGAATTTCTATTATTGTTTTGTGCATTTTATAAATCATATTCAATGTTAGATATGTGTTTTGTTAAGATATCTAAGTTGTTCTATAGAATTATTTTTTGTATCTTGAAGTTTAAGTTCTAAAATAATCAACCTAAAGTTGTGGTTCATAAAGTATTATCACAAATATAAACTAAGAGTGATAAAATAACTTTGAGGCATATAAATTAATTGTGACAAAGTAAGATTATGCACCAGAACCTAAAATTTAAAAAGTGTTTTTATTTAAACCCCACTTTTCTTTTTATAACTCCTATTTTATTAAACTTTAAATATAATTAATGGTGCATAGAAAGAAAAGTTAAATAGGAATAAAAACAACATTTTTAAAATATGAAGGGCTCACCAATTTGATCAAATTTTTCAACAACATAGACTAAATGATATTTTATTTTTCATGCTTTTACCAATTTCGGATGCCATTTTAACCCTTATTGTAGTTTTTTGTTGTAATGTCATTTAAAAAAAATCATTTAGGTATGTAAATATATTGTAATAGATCTTGCCTTCCACAAAATGATATTTTATGGTAAAATTTTATTTCTTGGATATAAAGTCATGTGATACCTATATGTGTTATTTTGCATCTAATAAAAACAAAAAACGCCATATATGGTTTTTTTCTCCATTAGTATAAGTATATAGTGATTATTTCACACTTAAATCACATATTAAGCAGGCCTTCATTTTTTTATGAAATTTGTAGAAAATTACTTATTTATTTTGAATGAAAATAAATTGTTATCCAATATTTTTGGATATTATTTATAATTATGAAAATCATACACAAATTAATGTTGTATCAAAATAATATTACATTTTTAACCCCCTACCCCCACCCTACCCCACCCCCTACCCCCACTTTGCCCCCACCCTACCCCCACCCTGCCCCACCCCTACCCCCGCACACACACACGCACATATATACACACATACACACATATATATATACATACAAACATATATATAAATGGAAGAGAGAGAGACAGAGAATTAAACCTGAAAGTAGAGAGAGAGAGAGAGCAGCGTCGAGAGAGAGAGAGGGAGGGAACGGCGGGAGGGAAAAAATAAGGGGGAAAGGGTTTTTGCTGCAAACATTGTCACGGTGGTGTCAAAGTCATTGACCGTGACAATTATTTAAAGAATTGTCACGGTCAATGACCGTGACAAGTCCGTGACAAGTAAATTTGTCAGAGACTTGTCACGGTCGTGTCAAGGTCAATGACCGTGACACAAAACGCGTGTTTTTTATCACGGTCAATGACCTTGACAAGGGTGACCGGCTGAAAGGTGACAATTTTGTCATTTTGGTGTAGTGTATCGTAGTCATATACATTTTACAAATTGGTATCAGAGCGGGTTACGCTAATTTATCGGGTGATCCTGATTTTTTAAGGATTTTTTTATACAATTTGACTTCTCACATCGTCAAATTGGTATTAGAGGCGGATACGCTAATTTATCGCGTATTCCTATTTTTCGCAAAATTTGTCTGATATTCATTTTTTTTTTGAAAAATCTGTTTTGGGAAAATTCGCAATTTTTCCAATGGAACATTCATTTAATAAGGTGCCTATTTTTTACGGGGGTAATTATGCCTACTGGAAAACTCATATGAAATCTAGTTTAAAATCCATTGACGAGTGTTTTTGGTTGCTTTGCGAAAATGACTGGACTCCTTCCACTGTCACCGTTGAAAATATCACCTCTTTAAAATTCGTGTCGGACTGAACTGAAGATGATTTTAAAATATCTAATTTTAATTCACGTGGCTGGAGTGCTATTTTTGGAGCTGTCACTCCCGACGAGCTTCGCCGAATTATGACGCGCACCACGTCTAAAGAGGTTTGAGATGTTTTGAAATTGACACATGAGGGTACGAACGCAGTTAAAGAATCAAAATTACAAAATTTAGCCACCCAATTTGCGACTATCACCATGTCTGAGTCTGAATGCTTTGATGATTTTTATGCATGTTTGTCGGACATTGTTAACACCAGTTTTAATTTGGGTGAGGTGATTGATAACACACGTGTCGTTAAAAAGATTTTGAGATCTCTCCCAAAATTCTTTATTCCTAAAATCAATGTTTTAAACTCTTTGGGAAATTTGAAACCACTTAAGTTGGAAGAACTTGTAGGAGACCTTCAAACCTTTGAGATAGACATATTTACCCAAACCAATAAGGCCAAAGATAGTGACAAGGAGGATGAGATCAGGTGCTTTGAGTGTGATGGCAAAGGGCACATGGCTAAAGAGTGTCCTACTAGGATAAGGAGAAAGGGCAAAGAGACTGCTACGCCTGCCACTCTTAGTGATAAGGGAGATGAATCCGATAAAGGTTTAGCACATGGGATGTGTGTAGCTTTTTCGAGTCGTGTGAGCACAACCACTTTATCTCACGTTGATAGAGGTCATGAGAGAACCGGTGATGACTCGAGTGTTTATAGTGGAGATGAGATAAGGTTTAGTTTCCAAAAAGCCTTTAGTGATTTGTACACCGAGACCTTGAAAACAAGGAAGCATAATAGAGATTTAAGTTGTCGGGTTTTATATTTGGAAAGAGAGAAGGAAGTTTTAAAAAGGGAAAAGTGTGATTTGACCAACACGGGGTCTAGTCTGACAACACGTGTATCCCAACTCGAGAGTGATCTCGAACATGCCCAGGAGGCCAAAGTTCCTTTAGAGAACGCATCAAAGAAGGCTAGAAAGATGGTTCTCAATCCCATTTTGGGTAAAGGTGAGAAGTTAGGAATAAGCCATCACGGTGCTTCTACTTCCCAATTAGCACTCGAGTCGGTTCCCACTTTAGTGTTAGAATCACGTGAGTCTCACCCTAACCCACCTAGGCGTCCCATTCCTATTAGGAGAGCACGTCGTAGAGTTTTTGAGAGAGGTGTTCCTAGTCCTATATATGTTTGTTCCCATTGCAAAAGGAGAGGACACCTTAGGGAATTTTATTGTAAGCTGGGTTATATGTCACGTTTTGCTACTACGCGTGTCTCTGCCACACATTCACCCACACATGATAATTTACATGCTCCTGGAGACTACATGAGAGAGTTTGTACATTTAGGTTAGCAAGTTAAGTTTTTGGTCAAAACTTCACAAAATTGGATGGAGGTTTTTCATAAGTTGACACTACCTTTAGAAAACTCCTCCTCACCTAACGATTGAGGTGTGACGTGTTTTCTAGCATAGGATAATTTTCATGATGACATTTTTTGCATATTGATAGTATGTATCATTTTTGTATGTTTTATTTTTTTGGAAAAATTTTGAAAAATACAAAAAGATTTTATTTTTGATAAATTTTGTGAGAAAATCCATTAAGAGTTTTTGTATTTTGTTTGCACCGTATATGGATGGACACTTAGGATGACCGAGTCACAACATCATTCCATTTTTCATGTGACTATTTGATAGTTTTTTCAGATAATATATCATGTCATCTTTGTGCTTTATAATGTTTGGAGTCATTATGATGTAATTAGTTATTACTTCCTACATGTTTGACTCGTGATTTCCTTTATTGCACACATGCACGAATTTTTTGGATTATTGTGCTTGTCTTATCACATGTTGGTTGGTGTTTTCACTTTAATCTTTCCCTTAAAACGAACCAAGCGCACTCTTAAAATTGGTATCAGAGCTAATTACACAATTATACCGTGTAATTTTCCGCAATTTTTTTCTAAAATATCAATTTTTTGAAAAATTAATTTTTGAAAAAGGGCGTGTTCAAAATGGAGAAATTATATAATAAAATGCCATTTTTGATGGGACAAATTATGCTTATTGGAAATCCCGCATGAAATTTTCTTTAAAAGACATTGATGAATGAGTTTGGATTTTGGTTGAAAGAGGGGGGACACGTCCCTCCATCACTATTGATAACGTGACTAATTTAAAATCTGTGACTGCATGGACTGAAGAAGAATTTAAATGGTCATCTTTTAACTCTAAGGGTCTAAATACTGTTTCTGGATCCGTCACACCTGACGAGTTCCGATAGATAATGACGTGTGCCATGTCAAAATAGGCATTGGATGTTTTGCAACTTACCCATGAAAGAACTAATGCTGTGAAAGAATCAAAACTGCAAAACTTAAAAACTCAATTTGAAACTATCACCATGCTTGAGACTGAATGTTTTAATGAATTTTATGCTAGGTTATCTGATATTGTAAACACTAGATTTAATCTTGGTGAACACATTCCTAATGCTAGAGTTGTTAAAAAGATTCCAAGATCACTACCTAAGCGTTTTATCCCTAAAGTCACTGTGCTAAATTCTATAGGTAATTTAAACACGCTTAAATTAGAGGAACTTGTAGGAGACTTACAAACGTATGAAATTGATGTTTCCTAAATCGGTCAAGCCTAAAGATAAGGGAATTGCACTTAATGCCCGTGATAGGAAGAGTGAGGGGTCGGCAAGAAAGAGAGTTGAGTCATCTAGAAAAAGGGAGATAGAAACGTCTGATTTCGAGTGTGACTTTGATTTAGATGATTTGGCTCTGTTTGCAAAAAAATTCAAGAAAATTCTCAAATTCAAAAAAAATGAAAATTTCAAAGATAAAAAGAATTTTGAGAAAAATAAGTTTGAAAAGAAAAATGAAAAAGATTTTAAAGAACCTCCTAAGAAAGATGGTGAGAGATGCTATGAGTGCGACAGTAAGGGTCATAGAGCTTTTGAGTGTGCTACTAGGCTTAACAGACTTGCAAAAGGAAAGGGTAAAGTTGTCTTTAATGCTAACCTTCTTGACGAAAGTAAGGTCGAGTCGATGGAAACTAGAGACGAGTCACCGCATGAGTGTAACTTCACCGCATTCATGGCTAGTCATATGAGTACCTCTAGTGCTCCTCACGACGATGAGGATACTGCTTCACATGGACACCTCGACAGTGAGAACGAAGTGAGTGTGGGGGAGGATGATGCAAGTGAGAGCGAGAGTAATCTTCAACGTGCCTACGCTGAGTTATATAATGAGTCATTTAAAACCAAAAAGCATAACAAAGCGTTAGTTCTTAGGATCACCTCTTTAGAGGAAGATTTAGAAGAAGCGAGAGAGAGGGAGAGTCCTCCACCTACACTACCTTGAGAGGGAGAGTCTACTTGTGTTAAGAGAGAAAGTCTGTTTAGAGAAAGAGAAAGACTGTTTGGAGATAGGGAGAGTTGTTTTGAGAAAGAAAAAGGGGACTTAACTAAACAAGTGGCTAGTCTTACGAGTGATCTCCATTCCTCCCTGGAGACTTGGAAGAAATTTTAAGCCCTTGTAGACCAGCTTACTAATGATCTTGAGAGAGCACGAGAAGTTAAGGTTCAAATCGAGGACAAATCAGGAAAGATGGGAAAGATGCTCCTCGGTCCCGCTTTAGGTTTTGGTGATAGGCAAGGAATAGGTTTTGATGGTGCCTCCACATCCAAAATAGCAACTGGACCAGTTCCTGAGTATACTATAACTCCATATAGCCATCGTCAAAAATCACGAAGGAGAGTTCGACCAAGAAAAGCAAACTAAGGTCCGCCTAAGACTGTGTTATTTTGTACGTACTGCAAAAAAAAAGGCCACCTCAGGGAGTTTTGTTATAGTTTGGGTCGAACAAGACGTACAACTACTCCACCACACCGTACTGATGATTTTACCAGTCTGAGAGAACATGTTGAATTTTTAGCTTCCACATCACAGAGTTTGATGGAGGAATTTCGACGGATGTCTTTACCATCAGTGAATGCTTACCGCATCCCGGCTAAAACCAACAACAACAAGGGTAAACAAATGGTTACCACTTCTTGGGTACCTAATAGAGATGAAAAGTTCCTTGTTGTTTATGTCTCTGTCAAAGAACATAATACCTCATAGCGGTATTTTGATGGTGGGTGCTCCAGACATATGACAGGTGATGTCTCATTTTTTACCTACCTAGGGGATTATAAGGAATGTAGAGTCACCTTTGGAGATGGGAGAAAGTCTAGCTTCGTAGGATGAGGTACAATAGAGTTACCATGATTTCCTAAGCTAGAGAATGTTTTGTACATCAAAGGTTTAAAAAGCAAACCTTCTCAGTATTAGCCAGATGTGCGACGCTGACTTTGCCGTAAAGTTTGATCGGGATGCGTGTAATGTCTATAATCAAGCCTGTAAACTTTTAGTGCAAGGGGTGAGTACAGAAGTTAACTGCTATGGGACTGTGCCCAAATCCTCACTTGTCTGCAATAGTGCCACGATCACTCCTGTGGATCTATGGCACTAACGTCTAGGTCACGTGAACTTTAGAGATTTGACATGTTTAGCTAAAAAGGACCTAATACGAGGCTTACCAATATTTGGAAATCCAACTTCCACAGTTTATAGACCCTGTCAGTTGGGAAAGAAAATCTATAGCCCCCATTAGAAGTTGCATTCCATTACCGCCTCCCGTGTGCTTGAGTTGATTCACATGGATCTTATGGGTCCTACAAGTACTGAGAGTCTAGGTGGTAAGAGGTATATCCTCATGATGGTGGATGATTTATCCAGATATTCGATTGTAGGTTTTCTGATAGAGAAATTCGATGTTGTATAGTTTTTAATGACCAAGTGTCGTGTCCTGCAAAATCAACATGGAGTCACTATTAACAGGATACGTAGTGATAATGGCACGAAATTTAAAGAAGAAAAGCCTTGTGATTAAACATGAGTTTTTTGCCGTAAGGACTCCTCAGCAAAATGGGATTGTTGAAAGGAAGAATAGAACGATTCAGGAAATGGCTAGATCTATGCTTTTGGGTTACAAGGTTACTAGGAGATTTTGGGCAGAGGTGGTGTCTATCGCATGCCACATGGTGAATAGGGTTTACCTGTGTCCGCACACACTTAAGACGACTTATGAATTGTGGACTGAAAAGAAACCCAACCTTACATATTTCTGTGTCTTTGGGAGTAAATGTTACATCCTACGGGATAGAGAGCAATTAGGAAAGTTTGACTGCCGGAGCGACGAGGGAATATTACTAGGATATTAATCAAATAGTAAAGCATACCGGGTTTTTAACTGAAAGATCTCTAAGGTTATGGAATCAATAAACGTCACTGTGCAAGATCACGAACCTCCAGTATTTGTTAATCCCAGTCTTCAGTGAGGATAAGGACTTTTCTTGCAGCGATTTACTTATCCCTGACCCACACCTTGTGGACCCTACTCCTATGTTAGGGGACACACCTGATTTGGTTCACAAGAGTCATGATCCTTCCACCATTGTTGGAGATCCCACTTTAGGGGTCAAGACTCATGCTCAGCTAAAAAATTTTGTTAGCCATGTCTGCTACACATCCACAGTCGAGCCCAAGAATCATAAAGAAGCACTCAAGGATGAACACTGGGTATCTGCCATACAGGATGAGTTGCTTTAGTTTAAAAAGAACAATGTCTGGGAACTTATCCCCCGACCTAGTGAGACTAATGTGATAGGTACCAGGTGGATAATCAAGAATAAAATGGATGAAAATGGTACCATAATCAGAAACAAGGCTAGGTTGGTCGCTCAAGGCTACACATAGATAGAGGGTGTAGACTTTGGGGAGACATTTTCTCCTGTTGCAAGGCTTGAGTCCGTCCGCTCACTACTCTCCATTGCATGCCATCTGTGCTTCAAGCTATATCACATGGATGTCAAGAGTGACTTTCTAAATGGCATTCTACAGGAGGAGGTTTATGTGGAACAACCAAAAGGGTTTGAAGACCCTAAGCACATGGAGCATGTCTACTATCTGAGGAAAGCCTTGTATGGTTTGAAGCAAGCACCTCGTTCTTGGTACAAGAGTCTTACTTCCTATCTCTTAGCCCATGGCTTCAAGAGATGGGGAGTTGATATGGCATTATTCGTCAGGAGAGATGACGGTGCTATTTTGGTTACCTAGGTCTATGTGGACGACATGGTCTTTGGATCCACGTGCTCCCAGCATGCTCACCACTTTGAGGAGGAGATAAAAAGTGAGTTTGAGATGAGCATAGTAAATGAGCTTACTTTCTTCCTTGGTCTCCAAGTTTGTCAGCTAGAGGATGGGATGTTCATCTCCCAATCTAAGTATGCTAGAGACCTAGTGAAGAAATTTGGTTTAGACTCCGCTAAGCATGCACGTACACCTATGAGTACTTCTATCAATCTTAGTAAGGACACTTTAGGCAAGGACGTAGAGCAAACCTTGTATCGGAGTATGATAGGTAGTCTTCTTTACTTGAATGCCAGTCGTCCCGACATAGACTTTAGTGTTGGAGTCTGTGCACAATATCAGGCATCCCCTAAAGAATCACACTTACTCTATCTTAAACCTATTCTCAAATACCTGAATGGGACTCTCTCCCATGTCATTTGGTATTCCTTTGATACCACTGACCGTTTGTCCACATACTTGGATGTTGATTGGGATGGGGATGCAGATGGATGTAAGAGCACTTCTGGTGGGTGTTTTTTCTTTGGTTTTGCTCTTGTCTCTTGGTTAACCAAGAAGCAAAACTCCATCTCTTTGACCACTACGGAGGCTGAGTACCTCCGGAAGTTCCTGCACACAACTTCTGTGGATGAAGCAGATGCTGGAGGATTATGGGATATCACAGGACACCATGGCCATCTCATGTGATAACACAAGCGCGATAAAAGTTGATAAGAAAGTTGTGCATGTAAGAGCCGTTTGTGAGTTAGTGTGCTTTATTTGAAAATAGGGAAGGGCTCTGAAAGGTTCATTTGACCTTTGCGAATGCTAAGCCACCGTTATATCGGACCTAGAAAATTGAGGAATTTTATTATTCGGGGTCCAAAGAGGTTTAAAAGATCCTGAAAAAATTTAAAGGCAATAAAAAGAAATTTATGCCAATTATGGGCTAATTAGGTTTTTGCACCAATTCTCCAAAGTTTGAGAATTTAGTTTATACACCTCTAAAAGGAAAATATATATGAGGGAGTTTGGATGGAATTTTAAACGGCTTTGCACATCCTTGAAAGTCTTGAAAAAGCATTAAATAGTTTTGGACGTTATTGTTATGGAAATCACTTTGACTTTGATTTGTTGATTTGCATAAGACGAAGTCATATAAAGTCAACAATTTTTACACCTAAGGATACTTTTGATGTTCATTCGTAAGGAAATTATTTTATAAGTCCATTATCAAATTTTTATGTCATATACCGTTACAACCGTCGAAGAAGTTCAAGAGCAATCTACATAAAAAAGTATCTGAATATATCAAGGTTCTTCATAAAAAAGACTCCGCAAAGTTTACTTTGGTAAGTTTATGTTTTAAATACCTTAACTGTGCACTTAGAGATTTTGGGATATTTTTACAAAATATTTTCTAAGTGTTGGAGCGGACTTTTTCGTCAAAATTTGAGAATGAGTATTTTTTCTAAGTATTGGAGCGGACATTAAAAATAATATTTTCTGACATAACAGTCGTTCAAACTACTTTGCTTTGTCGGTCGGGTGACATTGCATTATCGCGCATTGTCTCTTGAAGGCCACGCATATCTCGTTCGCGCGAGATCTCTTTCTCATTCGAACGAGCTCAACAACCGAGGCGACGCATTTTTCTATAAATACTAATTAAATGGTTTCGTTTTTATTAAGAAGTCCCAGCGTTTTAAAAGACAGAAAACTGCGAAATTGCAGAATCCTTATGACTTATTCTTTTAGGGTTTAATCCCTTTTTGTTTTCAATTCACAAAAATCCCATATGCTTTGGTGAATTATTTTGGTGTTCAAGAACACTTCTTTGCTTTTGTTCATACTTTGTGGGGAGATCTCTATAACTGAGTGTTGCGTGCTATTGTGGAGGGAGTCTCTATAGAGTTTTTGGGCTGCAGTCCTTGTGGTATAGCTGCGCGTGAACCACTGCAGATTTCTAGCCGTTGCTTTGAAGGTTTGACGAAGACACCGTGCATTACATTTATGGGAGATTATCAGGTTGCATGTAAGTCAATGGTCTTGTAAACTTTTCAAAGTTCTAGAAATAAAAGGTTTTGCCCTTCGGGGATTTTTCCTGAAATTTGGGTCGCATGCTTTATTTATTTATGGGTTGACACACACACACACGTAGTTGCATGTTTAGGGGCTGAGTTAATTTGGTTTAATATAGACTCTAATTAAATAAGTGTGGCAAATAAGAAATTTGCGAATTTAATCAATTTTCAGTCATATACGTTTTACAAGGTTTGTATGCAAACTCCGTATCCATGCTCCAGGTTTTGCGAGAATTTTTTCTTGCTCCTGTCGCTATGATGGAAATAATGTCATATAGCCAGTGCGATATGTGAGTCATTCGCTGTCTATGTTGAAACACTATGATATTTCTCTTGGGGATTCTTCATCAATGATGATCATTCTTGGACCGAATCCGAGCATCCTTGTCAACCGTGTTTATGCTTAACTACAAGTGGTACAGTATACAGTACTTTCCCCCCTCTTTACTTTGCTTTGTCTTTTATCTCAAGATAAAGTAAATTAAAAAACATATAGCTACTAGTTACAACAACATCTAAGAATTGAAAGCATTTAAATACATTTGAAGGGGTTACCCCCAATTAAAATAAAATCCCTTGAGCGTTTGACTTTGACATCTGTAAGACCTGATGTAATTGCTCAAGATCAATTTGATCATGTGTGTTCAATATCTATAAGAATAAGAAATCATCTCGAATTCTGGCACAAAGATCATTAGTAACTTATGAGGCATATTATAATGTCGTATATAATCATATGGGGTATATATTGCCCCGTTTATTTTATTTTACGTCAAATAGAATAAAATAAACTCAGAATCATGCTTCGAGGAATCATAAACATATTGTTCTGTACAATTTCATGATGAAAATTTGATATGTTACAATATGCAATTGATAGTGTGTGGATATATCATGTAGTGAGCTATTTATCCTATGCCCCCACTATTTTATCTAAGCTGAGAAACTCATAAATGGTCCATTAAATCATTTTTAGAATAGTTCACTCAATAAGCATGCCCAGTCACCTCGGGATGAGTAATAAATATCATATTTGAAGTTTCATGTTACTAACATCATAATGTAAATAAATCATAATTTAGCGTTAATTGAATATAAGGTAGCGCAAAAAAGTTGTTCCGGGCAACCATGGATGAGGTTGATCAGGAGGTTGCTCCGAGAAACTGTGAATGAGGTAGCCAGAGTTACGATAAATGAGGCAGGTCGAGCCACTAGGATGAGGTAGCTTAAGTCACTTAGTATGAGGTTGCTCGAGCCACTAGGATGAGGCAACTCTAGCCACTAGGACGAGATAACTCGAGTCACTTAGGATGAGGCTTGTCGAGTCGCTAGGATGAGGTTGCTCGAGTTGCTAGGACGAGGATCCTCAAGTCCCTAGGATGAGGATGCTTAAGGAACTTTCTCGAGTTACTAATACTGAAGCTGATCGAGGCACATGCTTGAAGCGGATGCTCGAGGAACTTAATCGTGGTACCATAACTTGAGGAAATTTCTAAGTTTCAGTAAAAATATTATTATTTATGATAAGCTGCTCGAGTCACTATGAAGAGGTTGCTCGAGTCACGAGGATGAGGCTTCTCTAGGAACTAGGATGAGGCAGCTCGAGGCACTAGGATGAGGCAGCTCAAGTAACTAAGACGAGGTTGCTCAAGGTACCCATGATTTGAGCAAATTGCTAAGTTTAAGCAAAAATATTATTTTCCAAGGTCACTCTAAAAATATCATTTTGATATGGTTGCATAAAAATATTATTTTATCAAGGTTGCTCAAGTACATGCTCGTACTAAGTCTTCAAATGGTCCCTCGTGACATAACATAAAAATATTCACAATTTCGAGGGGTATGAATTTTTTCATAAATAAATGTTTTTCTACTTGAGTAACTCAAATTCGTCCGAGGCTACAAATATTTTGAATAGTATTTTCAAGGTGTATAAATAAAACACGCATAAATTAAATACCATATCACGTGAATTTAATGAAATAAAATAACCTTTACCAAAAATCTATTATCAACCTGCTCAAATGACATAAAGGTAATGCCCTTATTTTAATATAGAGAAAAAGCAAAAACCTTGGAGTTCAAATGGACAGTACGTCCTCAATTTAATTCCCAAATCCAAAAGAAAATTGTTATGCGAACTCATATGAGACCTCCCCGACGCTCGAGGTAGTTCACCCTCTATTAATTCTCGGAGATCAGGACCGGAAGTCAAGGATATTGGGAAGTGGTTATTCGAACTTCAAATTGCTCAGAGGTCAAGCCCCTCAGAGGTCATTGTTCGAAGAATGGTGGTATTTATTCTTAGATCGAAGATGTTTCGATGATACCTATTCGGAGTTGGAGTGGTTCGAAGGTATCTTAAGGTCTTTGGAGATAGTTTTTGTTTGGATTTAAACTCGAGTCGGTTAGATTTTTGGTATGTATAACCTTCTGATGCGTGTATGTTTGTATCTATCTATAGTGGGTCATGAAAATAAGTTTGGATTTTTGTGATGAGCCAGATAGGTTTTCTTAAGGTGTAGACGAAGCAAAGGTCCATCGATTTGTTTTTAAAATCTTGCTAGATTTATTGCGCTATGACTGTGCCGAGCCAATCTTTGGTTTGAGTTCGAATTTTTTGTTTGTGTGGGATTTCCACGGTAGCTTGGATGGTTTTATCAATGGGTTATTTTTGTCCCCAATTTAATTATGATTTGGGTTTCGTTAAAATTGTTTGTTGAATATACCTACATGTTTAACTGGTACTCATTTGGGTTGGGAAGAGATGATCTCACCGTATAGGTGGAGAGATCCCGCCAAAAAGCTGTCCGTCAGCAAACAAACACGGGATCCAATGCAACTTTGTACACAAAGCGCGTGGGCCCTTATTTCCCTCCTTTGTACAGAAAATTCTAAAGATGATCTCTAATAAGAGCTGTAATGTATTTTAAACCATTATTATATACATTCGTGCATATGTAAAAGCATGTAGCTGGCAGAATATTATTTGGCTCAAAATCACTTTTTGCATCAAATATCGTTTACTTTCGGCTCTGATAGAGTGTCAACTTTAATATGACTGACACACGCAAACTATTAAAATCTTCATCTATTTTTTTCGTGGACTACACACAATCATACAATATCTTTATTTATGTGGCCAAAATTATGGCTAATAAAAGTTTTAGCCAAACTAATGCTGAAAATCAACAATAATATTTTTTTTTCAACAACATCATCATGCGTATATTTTATTCATCTGAATATTTCGAATATTCTGGTTAAAGGTAAATGCTAACAGATTTTATCTGTATTCTAAGAAATATTATTTATGATATTCAGCATAAAAAAAGATACATGAGATATCCCAACAAAGCAAAGGATAGAATAAAAGTAATAATACTTATCTTTGTTGAAGAAAAGTGTTCCACCGCCACCGAATTCTCCGTGTGTGCGCATGAGGCGTTACGCAACCAAAATCACGAATACTTCCCCAGCAGAGTCACCAAATGTAAGATGTGAGTGCAGATTTGAGGAGGCACCACGTTGAGCGTGTTTTAGACTTGAGCAATGTGGTTTCACCTACGTATCCGTCTTTACAGAATCAAAGTCTACGTAGTTCATGGGTCCGTACGATAGGCCGGAGAGAGCTCGATTTTTTGTGGTTTTGGTGTGTGGGGGTGCCAAATCCGGCTATACGCCTATCAAATGCCCATATACCGTAATGAAACTATGCAAATCCGCTCGTCACTATTGAACCCGTGATGGAACTCAAAAGGCACGTGGGGGAGGAGATTTAGATTTCTTCTCCCTACTTTGCCCCCAAGACCATCATCCAATAAATGAAGGGGGAACACCCCTTTTCTAGAAAAATTTCCCCAAGTGGATTTGACACATGTCATATTCTATATGGAACCAAGTGTCTTATATTTATGGTGCCACTTGCCACAATATATGTGGTGTTATCTTAAATAAACAAATTAAATTACTACTAGATTATTATCTAGTGTAATTTATCAAATGCGGAGTATATGCAATATGTTAAGTCGTGTGTAATAATATCTCAGCCGTGTAGGGTCTGGATTGTGGTAAAACTCGATAAATCATAGATAAATATTTAATTTAATCCGTGGGGTTAATTTATTAGAGTGTTGGTGGTTAATTCATTTAACCCCACTCTACATTTTAAAAATGACTTTAAAAGATCTTTATTTATGATTCAAGGGGCCTAACAAGGCCTACACTTAGGCATAATTCATACAAAATAATGCACTCATAAACTATGTATAAAATAAAAAAATGTTATCTCAATGAAATGATACCACTCATTGACGGAGGTGAAACGTAGTCTAAGAGATTATCGTAATTATTGTGATTTTGTAACCACATTCACCTAATGATCAAATAGTACTTTCAAGGGTTGGAAAATAAGTTAGGCTATGGTGTATGAAAAGAATGAGATATTTACAAATTCAAAATTTTCGGGGAGTATACTAGAGACAATGGAAATTAGCGCGAAATTTCAAAATTAGAATATAATTTGCATACAAAGAAATGGATACAACATTAGAGTATAACTTTCATTACTATTTGTTAATTAACCCATTTTAATCTTTTTTCCCCTTTCTTGGGCATTTTTTGCTTATTTCCAAAAAAAACTTCCCCTTTTATTGCTATTCGTTTTCCTTTCTTTTTCTCACTCGCCTTTTCTTTTATTTTATTTTTCTCCATTCTTTCTTTAGAGAGTAAAAAACAACTCATACGCTTAATTGAAACCACGAGATACAAACATCATTCAATCCCAAGTATAATTTTAAACAAAAGTATGAGAAGTGTATATATGGTTAAAATTTCCAATGTAAAGTTGGTTATAGGAATTTGGAGTTTAAAACTAAAGCCTAATATTTAAACTAAAAGAAATTGACTTGAAAAATATTTAGGGTGACATCAATGTCAATATCAAAATGGTTGATTAACAAAGACGGCCTATGATCATTTACTATGATTTATATTATTCTCAAGTCAAACCAACGTTAAAAATTATACTCGAGTAAGATATTTCAAATTGAACTCAATTAATGAAATAAATTATGAGATTACCAACAACTTTAACGTTTTCAAGAAGGAAAGGTTAATATATAAACACTTACAAACAAACAAAGGTATAAAGTTCACTTGGTTTTAGTGTATACAAAGAAGCAAAAGATCACCAAATTATAACTGTCTTACCGAATCCTTTAACAAGAAATGCTCATGTGCTCATTAGGTCAAAGTTTCAATTCATGCATTTATTCCCAATACTGACAATTTGAGGACTAAAATCTAATAACGTGAAAGATATAAAACATGAATCGTTGATTATCAATTGGATAGGGAAATAATTTGAATTTACTGAAAATAACTAAAAAAAATGCCCAAGACAGGGGAAAAAAGAAAGAAAATATTTTTTAATTTTTTTAATATTAAAAGTATGCATGGGAAGAACATATATCCAACCAATGAAACTGAAAAAATAATGGAGAACATATCCCACTCCTCCTAGCTTAAACGTTGCATTTTCCTCAATATGAATTAAGAACGCAAGTTAAAAAGAGGAAAATAAAGATACCACCCAAAATGGAGCAATCCCCAGATTGTACAAGTTCATTAATTATACAAAACATGTTAGAACCAAGAAGAACTAAAACTTTGAGTAATTACACTAAATAATTAATTAAAAAGAAGAAAATCAACCTATTTTGTAAAACTACCAAATTTAACTTCGCATAAACTATACACTAGAAGTTAAAAAAATTCAGGTTCCACCCAAAAAATGATTTCACTTTGAGGAATTAATGGAGTACCCTACTTTGATTTCATGCCTCCTGAAAAATAAGAATTTCGTTTGAACAACAGAAAACATGCTTTGGGTGGGTGACATAATAATCACCAATTAAAAATATCTAGTAGATGATGGGGGATTTTGATTCAATGGGGGCAAGTACAATTGAGATTGAAAAAAATTTGAATTTTTGTAACAACCCAAATTTTTTAAACTGGAATTCTTAAATTAATTTTGGAAATCGGAGAAAAACAAAATTTTGGATTTTAAAATTTTTATATTTTAAAATGTTGGTTTTTATATTTGAAAAATAAATTTTCAAACGAAATTGGAATCGGAATTAAAATGGAGTTTTAATTGAATTTTTATTATATAGAAGAGTCCTCAAAACATGAAACGCTCTAGAAAAAAATATTTGAAAATATTCGACTGTCCGATCGAGATGAAATTTTTTGTGCACCTTCCTCTCATCTTCATCTATTATTCTCTAAACTTTCATCCGATTCCAACGGTCTGATCGTCCGAAATTAATTTTTTAGTGTTTCTATCTGATTAAAACTCTTTTCTTAATCAAACTATTAATCCTTTATATATCAACAAATTCGTGGATTGGCTTTTCAAATCACTTTTTCTCTAACTTTTCAACCAAAAAATCTCTCCAAAATTACTCTCTTTCATCTACAAACCATAGCCCCAAACTTATTCAAGATTTCAACCTTAGATTAGAAGGCTTAATTGGTGTTTTTTCGAGTTTGGGCTAGAACGAGATTTGATTAGTTTTGCGAGGGGAGCGTGATGGTACGATTTATGGAATAATTTTAAAGTACGGGACTTATACAATATGCTTTCGAGACTATTCCGTTTGTTTTTCTGTGTCGATTGCACTCATGTTGAATTTTGATATTCATTTGAAATCTGAAAATTGTTGGAATCTATTATATTGATTCATTGTGATATATTATATTGTTATTTAAGCAACCTGGCATAAGATTTTATTATGGCATGGCGAATGAGCACCCGCTAATAGTCCCACAAATTGATATATGACTTTGAGACAACTAGGGGAGGTGAGTTGAGGCCTGATGACTTATTGATGTGTTGTTGAGAAATTAATATTGATATAATGCTTGAGTATTGCATTTGATTTGTATATGCGGATTCGTATTGTTAGGATTTATTCATCGTGCTATTTATTTTTGAGCATCTATTCATGTCATATTGTGTACTTTTCCGTATTTTCTTTTAGTGTCAGGTTAGCGTGGATTGGGACGCTATTGACTATTTTGGGGAATTATTTTAAAGCATGGATTGGAAGATTTTTTTATGTATTATTGGTGGTGTAATTATAATCAGAGATTTGTGTATTTTGAGAGAAACATTATTGTAATCCTTATTTTGGAAATGTAAGAATTATTGGATTTGATATACTTAAATAGTGGAAATTTAGATGATCTATACTTCATTTTGATGGATTTAGTTTAGTTTTATCGTAATAGCACTCCGCGTATCTCACCGGGTGCGCGGGTGTTTACAGATGGTATCAGAGCTTAGGTATATGACAATCCTCGGGTCTTGGGTTTTGGGTCTAGCATTTGATTAAACATG
Source organism: Sambucus nigra (assembly GCA_949130495.1). Classification (NCBI taxonomy): domain Eukaryota; kingdom Viridiplantae; phylum Streptophyta; class Magnoliopsida; order Dipsacales; family Adoxaceae; genus Sambucus; species Sambucus nigra. The sequence goes on along the minus strand of OX422213.1, from coordinate 161,772,069 downwards.
TTTTCTTTGGAGATAAATTTTTTGTTGGGAACGTGTTAGGCATCGTGGTGAGGATGTTAAGAATTTATATGATGACTTTAGTGTTGTGATTTTGGGAAAATATAATCGAGTAGCATTTTATTTTCGAGCGTTAGGATACTTTGAATTTCGAGGGCAAAATTTCCTATTATTAGGGAAGTATCAACCCGGATTTTTTTAAATGGGAATCTTAAAATTAATTTTGGAAATCGGAGAAAAATGAAATTTTGGATTTTACAAATTTTATAATTTAAAATGTTGGTTTTTTATTTGAAAAATAAATTTTCAAACGGAATTGGAATCAAAATTAAAATGGAGTTTTAATTAAATATTTATTATATAGAAGAGTCCTCAAAACATAAAACTCTCTAAGAGTCCTCAAAATATAAAACTCTCTAGAAAAAATATTTAAAATTATTCAACCATCCGATCGAGCTGAAATTGGTTGTGCACCTTTCTCTCGTCTTCAGATACGATGCCCTAAAATCACATCCAATTCCAACGGTCCGATCGTCGGGAATAAATTTTTTAGTGTTTGTATATGATTGTAACACTTTTCTTAATCAAACTCTTTACCCTTTATATATCAACAAATTCGTGGCTTGGATTTTCAAATCACTTTTTCTCAAACTTTTCAATCATAGGACCTCTCCAAAATAACTCCCTTTCATCTACAATCAATTGCCCCAAACTTATTCGAGATTTCAACATTAGATTAAAGGACTTAATTGGTGTTTTCTCGAGTTTTGGCTAGAACGAGATTTGATTATTTTTGCGAGGGTAGTGTGATGGTGCGATCAGATTTTGATGTTAATTTTTATGTGATGATTCGTGCAATAATTTTAAGGTACGGGACTTACACATTATGCTCTCGAGAGTATTCCGTTTGGAATCTATTATATTGATTCATTGTGATATATTATATTGTTATTCAAGCATCATGTCATGAGTTTTAATATGGCACGGAGAATGTGCACCCGTCAATAGTCCCACAAACTGGTATATGGATTTGAGATGCCTAGGTGAGGTGAGGTGAGGCCTCGTGACTCATTGATGTGTTGTTGAGAAATTAATATTGATATAATGTTTGAGTATTGCAATTTTATTTATAAATGAGGATTCGTATTGTTAGGATTTAGTCATCGTGCTATTTATTTTTGAGCATCTATTCCTATCATATTGTGTACTTTCTCATATTTTCCTTTAGTGTCAGGTTACTATGGATTGGGACGCTATTGACTATTTTGGAGAATTATTTAGAGCATGGATTGGAAGATTTTTTTTATGTGTAATTGGTGGTGTAATTATAATTATAGATTTTTGTATTTTGAGAGAAACATTATTGTAATCCTTATTTTGGAAATGTAAGAATTATTGGATTTGATATACTTAAATAGTGTAAATTTATATGCTCTATACATGATTTTGATGGATTTAGTTTAGTTTTATGGTAATAGCATGCCGCGTGTCTCTCCGAGGGTGCGGGGTGTTACAAATGGTATCAGAGCTTAGGTATACGATAATCCTCAAATCTTGGGTTTTGGGTCTAGCATACGATTAGATATGTTTTCATTGGAGATAGAAATTTTGTTGGGAACGTGTTAGGCATCATGGTGAGGATGTTTAGAATTTATTTGGGGACTTTAGTGCTGTGATTTTTAGGAAATAGAATCGAGTAGCATTTTATTTCGAGCTTTAAGATACGTTGAATTTCGAGGGCGAAATTTCCTATTAATGGGATGTAACAACCTAGGATTTCGAGTGACTATTTTATATTATTTTGTCCGATGGGCTAATTTTATAAAATAGGGGAAGTTGGAGTAAATATTATTTTCCGTGAGATTTAGGGATAATATTTATTATGTTTTGTCTATTTACCGTTATGAGAAGGTAAATGGCATTATATTATGCTCTATTGCGTCGTTATATGTAAAACGAAGGTTATGACCTATATATAAAATTGGTTAAAATAAATGAAATAAAATGAAATTGGAATACAAAAATAGTTCACGTTATTCCGAATGTCAAAATAGAGGGTGCGATTATTTTTAGAATAGTCGAGATAGTCGAAATAAGTGCCCAGTTGTAATTTTTTAGATTCGGGCATTTTTAAAGGGTTATGACTCAATTATGAGGATACGAGTCATTTTAATGGTGTATTAACACTTAAAAGAATGGGATTATGTTTTAAGACCCGTATAAGTTCTCTCCACCCCTCTTATTTTCTCATTTCATGTTAGAAGCCAAGAAAGATATATATATATATATATATATATATATATATATATATATATATATATATATATATATAGAGAGAGAGAGAGAGAGAGAGAGAGAGAGAGAGAGAGAGAGTTGGGAGAAATGGAGAAAAAGAGAGAAAATGGAGATTTGAGGTCAAAATCCGTTGCTACCGGAGGAGGATCAGAGACTACAACCCCGAGGAAAGTTTCTTACTTGCTAGATATTGATTTAATGTGATAAATTGTATGTATAGTTAGTTTTTTTTTTAGATTTAAACCCTAAATGGGTTTTGTTGATTTTGGTGATTTAAACCCTTAAATCTTAGTTTTAATTTGATTTGAGGATAATAAATTAGTTAATGATTGTGTAGGAATCATTTGGTAGTATTTGTTGTTGTTGATGTTGAAAGAAATCAAGGATTTGGGGTTTTGGGATTTTAGGGTTTATACAACCCGTAGCCCCAACTTGGGTTTTCTGGAGGACCGAATCGATTCATCCCTAAGGGCGAATCGATTCGGATAAGGGGAAGGATACAGGTCTGGGCAAACCGAATCGATTCGGGTTGGGGCCGAATCGATTCGGCTTTTGCAGGAAGTCAAGTTTTACTCACCGAATCGATTCGGCTTTTGGGCTAATCGATTCGCAACCACGGCGAATCGATTCGGTTGCCCTGTTTTTGTGAGATTTTTCCTAGTTTCATTTTTAGCCCTTTTTCTTTTAGGTCCAAGGTTTAGGGGCCTTCCTTTGGGAAGTAATGAAAGTCCTAGAGTGTGGTTTTGGGTAGACTAATGTCCTAGGATTTAATGGGATATTTGGTCTTACCCCGAGGGCTAGTTTGTTTAGGTTAACGTCCGTATGATATAGGAGATTAATCGAAAAATAAATTGGAGATAAAATGAGAATGTGGAGACATTTGGGAGTCTATTATTGAGGAAGACTCACTTTGATGGTTTATGAAATAATATGAATTTTTCGAGGCTAGTTTGATGATATTAGCGCTTCGGGTCTTAGGTCATTAATAAAATATGACTCTAAGAATAAGAATTTCATATTATAATATATGGGATTAAATGAATACGTATAAAAATGGTTTTTGAGAATGTAAAATTGGATGATTTCAAAATGGAAAAAGTAATGATTTTCATAAATGTTAATTTATGATTACACACCTCCCTAAATCGCTATCATAAGGGAAGTTGCATTGCGTTTGGTGATGCCCCCTGGATAATGAATGCAGGGTGGATATAGTCCTAGGCTATATGGGCAATTATTATACTGCACTGGTTAGGATATTCTAGGTGTGGTCTTGACTTTCCCGCATGCATATGGCCTCTTCCCGACGTTTGTTAGGTTCCCAGGTTGTCTTGTTTGATGGGCCCTGGAAGATGATAGCCATTTAGGGGCGCGTCCAGTGGGGAAACTCGGAGGGTTGGTCTTAGATTTGTTAAAGCATTTTATGATAATAAAATGGCTTTATTTACATTTCCTGGATGGAATAAGGGAAATGGGTTAATTATATTGGCTTCGGATACGTTTCCCGGATGGAAGAAGGGAAATGGAAGCATATGGTTTGAAAAATCATTTTTATGATAATAAAAAGGGCTTTTAAATACATTTTCTGGATGGAGGAAGGAAAATGGGTAAATATGATATGAAATGGAAGAAAAGCGTTTTTATGTTAATAAAACTTGCTTTTAAAATTTTTATTTTTTTTCCAGGATGGAAGAAAGGAAATAAAATTGGTAAAGAAAGAATTGAAATGAGATTGACTTAGTAAACATTTGATAAAATGTTTTACCATTTATATTTATTCCTTAAGAAGAAATAGGAATTCTTCTTTTAGATGGTGAATGAATTTCTTTATATCCCCTTGAGTAGTTGTAGATGTGACCTCCTATATAGATTATATATATATTAATTTCGTGCTGAGGGTCTAATGGATCTCGACGATCAACCTTGCCTAAGTAGTAGTGTATCGGGGGGGTTCCTTGTTTGGATTTTGCTTTGCGAGACACCCCATGCACGAATAGGGCATAGTGTTGAGAATGGGGAGAAGTTAACCCTTAGTACTTGGGTTAACTAGATCATCATTGATATTGCGCTAGGTTGTGCTTTTAGAATGAGAGGTGAGAAATATTATGTTAATTGCAAGAGAATTACGCACTTAACTGTCATGCATTTTAGTCACATGGTAATCATATCAAATCGGGCCCTGACCCGTATATATTTCTTGTTGTGCATGCAACTCTTTATCCGTTCAGGTGCTCTACGGCGAGGACACCCATATTGGCATTCCATCCCAGTTGTCATGGAGCTATGGCATATCGCGGATGTTATAGGGTATTTGTAGTAGACGCTTCTTTTCTTTTTACTCTAGTTACGTTCAGTTTATTTTTCGGGCGTGTTGCCCAAAGCACTGCATTCATTTATTATATTGTAATAATTGAATTATAATACTCGGTGTAATTAATTGTATTGGTCTGTTCACCGACAGCTTATTCTGTGATTATTTATATATTGTCATTCTTCATTCGTTGATTTTTGATATCCACCGTTTTTACAAATGGGATTGTCGAAGTGTTTTTCTTTTACTTGCAAATTTTTTTTTATGACAACCCCTTTTCTAAAATGATTGGTGGTTATCTCATACTATTATTTTAATCGATAGTGATGCTGAGAATGGACCATCTATGATTCTTGTGATTATTAGAGTATTGGGCTGGCCACCTGTTATTTTAGTAGGCGGGTTGTCACAGATGGTATCAGAGCATCATGTTCTAGAGTCCTTAGGAATCTGTGCGGACGTACTACGTCTTCTGCGTCTCTTTTGATTTGATATAGAGCCTTAGGATTAAGATCGTTGATTTCTCTTGTGAGATTTCGTTCTCCTGCTATGATATGAGAACCTCGAAAATCCCTTTGTGTGTTCGTGTGAGATTTGCCAGTAATCAGATGAAGGGCGTCAAGGAAGGCCGTTGTGAAGGCATCACGAGGCGGGATTACTAAGAGCTGTAAGATGTAATCAGGGATGAGGGCCACTTTGGAGGTCTCTCCCTTTATAGCATTATTTTATATCGCAATCGTGACTACTAAGTGCAGTAGGATTAGTTTTTCAAGTGCCGCTGCCAGAAGAGAGTGGTACTAAGTTTGTGATTTCAAGAGACGTTGAATTGAAGTTGAAGGGTCCTTGACAAGGACCACATGTTGAAATTCCGTTAGATAGAGGAAGTGTAACATCATTCGGTGTAATTATAAGGCCCGAGAGTTTTGGCCTAGGAAGGGGTATAGAAGTACCCAGGTGCGAAGATTGAAGGAAAATCTTTCACCTATTGGAGTGAGATTGAAGTGGCGGTTATGGTAGTTGCCTCCTTTTGGTGGGACGGGAGGTTTTTCCTATAGAGAAACCCGTTAGATATTTGCAACAGCGAGTTTCTCTGGGATGTCAGGAATGATGAGAAGGTAGATTCTCAAATATTCACGTGAGGTTCGATCAGAGGCCGACCGTGAATAAAGGGTGTTACGATTAAGGAAACTGTGCACCGAAATAAGGTTGGTACAAGGGAGAGAGAGCCTTTAAATGGAAACGATAGGCTCACAAGTAATTATTGTTAACACTTTTGGAAAATTAGTGTTCATGGGACCCTAACGATGGACATCCACCTAGGGAAGACCCATTGAACTAAGGCCAGGGAGACTGGTAGAATGTTCCCTTTATTGGAAAAGTTAAGGGAGCTACGCGTTTTGATCTTGTCGATTGGAAGACAACCGACAAGAATAGGTTGCCTAGTGAGGGCATAGATGGAAGTAGCTTGGTTCGGATAAGACTAGAATATTGTGTATAGGAACCATTGGTAGTGGCTAGGATGATTGGCAAGGATGTTTGTGGGAATTCCACCTTAGTTAAGGGTGGTGCATTCCTTATGATAAGATGGAGTAGTATTGTATTTACCCTAGATTCGGGTGTGTATATTGAGTTTGTGGCACTATCGGTGTATTTATATGGCTTCCGTAAAAAGGAAGTTCTATATTTTCCTCATTCGTTAAAAATTCGGTGTTTGAAATTTATATATATATGTGTGCTATGTACTACTCTTATTATATGTATTATACGAGTGGGAATATCCATGGATAGATGGTACGATGGCAGGTGAATAAATGGTGAGGCTATCCTATTTCTAGTTCTAAAGATGGACTAGTTGTTCTATAATATCTCTCCTGAATACAGGATGAGATTTTATAGAGGTGGTTTACGGTATGTAGGTAGTTTTCATTTCTTGTTTTGTTTGTTTTGTTTGATTATCTATTTGCTTTGCTTGTCTATGGTGTTGCTTTATCTCTACGACCAACAAGTTAAGGGAATTGTGTCGGAGGGGTTCCTTGTTTGTATTTCTCTTTGTGAGACACTCCGCGCATGAACCTTAACGATGTTGGGAGTGGAGAGATGCTATATTTATTTTTCTTTTTCTTTCCTTTCTTTCTTTTTATGGTTGAGTACTGGGTTGGAAGGTTTAGCCGAGAATCACGTAATTGAGTGATTAAGGGCTGAGTTAAAGTGCGAAATATTAGCATTATAATAGTCCTTCCCTCTGATCGATGTGGGGGAGACTTGTATATGAAAGTCGAATTAAGACTTATGGTTATGCCTTAATGAGAAGGCCATTTAAAAAGATGTATGCATATATTCAGATAAAGTATTGGTGGCATCTTACAAAAAGTAAATGCCAGGTTAGTTAATAATTTTCAGTTAATTATGATGGTAAGACTTAGAATTAGAAGTGCATTAGTAGGGTTACTAGTTAGAGTCTTAGCGATCCCGACCATGTGTCTTAGACCGTTACTTCTTGACAACCGACGATGTGAGGTAGTAGTGTAACGGGAGGGTTTTTGTTTGGATTTCGCTTAGGCGAGACATCCCACGCATGAACCCGAGAGAATGTCGAAAGTTGAGAAAGGTCTTGGACGCTAGGGATATCATTAGGATAATACCTATACGACTTAGATAGAATATATCGACTTTAGGATTTTTAGGACGCTAGGCCCTTAGGGCATGCGATGTTATTTTAGGAAGACGGTAGGGAGTTGACCACAATAGGATTGTGGGTTAACTCTAAGTAGGATTTGGTCCCTAGAATGAGAAGTATGGGATCTCGAGTGATTCGAAACGTTAGGCCATTAATGGTGGGGCCTCTCTTAGATAGAGCGTTACGTCGGTAACCTAACTTTTGGAGGAGTTGAAGGATGAGCTGACTTTTTACTCCTGTACTTGTGTTGTTATGATCGAGAGTCGATTTAATGAATGACTCTGCCAGGAACGGGAAGTATTAAGACGGGAACATGGACCCATAGTTTATGCGTCTCACAGACTTAAATTTTGTAAGAAGTATTATCCCATGCTTGACTTGAAGTTGTAGCGGTAGTATTGCCTTAAAGGAATCAAGGCATTTCTTCCTGGGCAGGAAATTGGTCTTTTCACGAGCAACAAGTTGGAGTTCGTAAAGGACTATCAAATGGATGATCCCCTTCCACTAAGGAGATGAGAATGCGGTAGTTGGTACGCCGAGTAGAAAAATGTTGGTACGTCGAGTCGCTAAGAAAACCCGTGAGTGGTTGAAATTAACCTTATGCCGAAAGGCATACCTCGAATGGGGGTGTTTGCCTTAAGGATAAGTTAAGAGTAGTAGCCTTCCTGGGTCGAATTTCCGTACAATAGTTAGAATCGTTTCCTATAAGTGTGGTGTCGTGTGTGACATAGTGTAGTTATTCCCTAGCAAGGGTATAACGTGATTTGGGAGGAAAGGCAATTTATGCCGAGATGTGTAAGTATCTCCTTCTGTAGTAGAAAGGTAGGATCGATAGTTCATGACGAACAATGTGGTGCTATGCTAGAAAACGAGGAAGGTAGACTGAGATCGAATAATGATGACCTTAGTATGAGTCCAATGGGGACGCCTCAATGCCGAGGGGTTTGCTAGGAATGATAGAACTGTAGTTCCGTATAGTATACCCTTTATATGGTCATACTGTATGCCTGAATTTTGAGGGCAAAATTCCCTTTTAAGGGGGGGAGTATGTAATAACCCAGGATTGTGACTATTTTATATTATTTTGCCTGATGGGCTAATCTTATAAAATAGGAAAATTGGAGTAAATATTATTTCCCGTGAGATTTAGGGATAATATTTACTACGTTTTGTCTATTTACCGTTATGAGAAGGTAAATGGCAATATATTGTGCTATATTGCGTCGTTATATGTAAAACGACGGTTATGACCTATATATAAAATTGGGTAAAATAAATGAAATAAAATGAAATTGGAACACAAAAATAGTTCACGTTATTCCGAATGTCAAAATAGGGGGTGCGATTGTTTTTAGAATAGTCGAGATAGTCGAAATAAGTGCCCAGTTGTAATTTTTGAGATTCGGGCATTTTTAAAGGGTTATGACTCAATTATGAGGATACGAGTCATTTTAGTGGTGTACTAACACTTAAAAGAGGGGGATTATGTTTTAAGACCCGTATAAGTTGTCCCCATCCCTCTTATTTTCTCATTTCATGTTAGAAGACGAGAGAGAGAGAGAGAGAGAGAGAGAGAGAGAGAGAGAGAAGAGAGAGTCAGGAGAAATGGAGAAAAAGAGAGAAAATGGAGATTTGAGGTCAAAATCCGTTGCTACCGGAGGAGGATCAGAGACTACAACCCTGAGGCAAGTTTCTTACTTGCTAGATATTGATTTAATGTGATAAATTGTATGTATAGTTAAGTTTTTTTTGGAGATTTAAACCCTAAATGGGTTTTGTTGATTTTGGTGATTTAAACCCTTAAATCTTAGTTTTAATTTGATTTGAGGATAATAAATGAGTTAATGATTGTGTAGGAATCATTTGGTAGTATTTGTTGTTGTTGATGTTGAAAGAAATCAAGGATTTGGGGTTTTGGGATTTCAGGGTTTATACAACCCGTAGCCCCAACTTGGGTTTTCTGGAGGACCGAATCGATTCGGCCCTAAGGGCGAATCAATTCGGATAAGGGGAAGGATACAGGTCTGGGGAAATCGAATCGATTCGGGTTCGGGCTGAATCGATTCGACTTTTGCAGGAAGTCAAGTTTTACTCACCGAATCGATTCGGCTTTTGGGCGAATCGATTCGCAACAAAGACGAATCGATTCGTCCCTGGGGCGAATCGATTCGGTTGCCCTATTTTTGTGAGATTTTTCCTAGGTTCATTTTTAGCCCTTTTTCTCTTAGGTCCAATGTTTAGGGGCCTTCCTTTGGTAAGTAATGAAAGTCCTAGAGTGTGGTTTTGGGTAGACTAATGTCCTAGGATTTAATGGGATATTTGGGCTTACCCCGAGGGCTAGTTTGTTTAGGTTAACGTCCGTATGATATAGGAGATTAACCGAAAAATAAATTGGAGATAAAATGAGAATGTGGAGACATTTGGGAGTCTATTATTGAGGAAGACTCACTTTGATGGTTTATGAAATAATATGAATTTTTCGAGGCTAGTTTGATGATATTAGCGCTTCGGGTCTTAGGTCATTAATAAAATATGACTCTAAGAATAAAAATTTCATATTCTAATATATGGGATTAAATGAATAAGTATAAATGGTTTTTGAGAATGTAAAATTGGATGATTTCAAAATGGAAAAAGTAATGATTTTCATAAATGTTAATTTATGATTACACACCTCCCTAAATCGCTATCATAAGGGAAGTTGCATTGCGTTTGGTGATGCCCCCTGGATAATGAATGCAGGGTGGATATAGTCGTAGGACATATGGGCGATTATTATACTGCGTTGGTTAGGAGATTCTGGGTGTGGTCTTGACTTTCCCGCAGGCATATGGCCGCTTCCCGACGTTTGTTAGGTTCCCAGGTTGTCTTGTTTGATGGGCCCTGGAAGATGATAGCCATTTAGGGGCGCGTCCAGTGGAGAATATAGGAGGGACGGTCTTAGATTTGTTAAAGAACTTTATGATAATAAAATGGCTTTATTTACATTTCCTGGATGGAAGAAGGGAAATGGGTTAATTATATTGGCTTCGGATACATTTCCCAGATGGAAGAAGGGAAATGGAAGCATATGGTTTGAAAAATCATTTTTATGATAATAAAAAGGGCTTTTAAATACATTTTTCGGATGGAAGAAGGAAAATGGGTAAATATGATATGAAATGAAAGAAAAGCATTTTTATGTTAATAAAACTTGCTTTTAAAATTTGTATTTTTTTCCTGGATGGAAGAAAGGAAATAAAATTGGTAAAGAAAAAATTGAAATGAGATTGACTTGCTAAACATTTGATAAAATGTTTTACCATTTATATATATTCCTTAAGAAGAAATAGGAATTTTTCTTTTAGACAGTGAATGAATTTCTTTATATCCCCTTGAGTAGTTGTAGATGTGACCTCCAATATAGATTATATATATTAATTTCGTGTTGTGGGTCTAATGGATCTCGACGATCAACCTTGCCTAAGTAGTAGTGTATCAGGGGAGGTTCCTTGTTTGGATTTTCCTTTACGAGACACCCTACGCACGAATAGGGCATAATGTTGAGAATGGGGAGAAGTTAGCCCTTAGTACTTGGGTTAGCTAGAGCATCATTGATATTGTACTAGGTTGTGCTTTTAGAATGAGAGGTGATAAATATTATGTTAATTGCGAGAGAATTACGCACTTAACTGTCATGCATTTTAGTCACCTGGTAATCATATCAAACCGGGCCCTGACCCGTATATATTTCTTGTTGTGCATGCAACTCTTTGTCCGTTCAGGTGCTCTACCGCGAGGACACCCGTATTGGCACTCCATTCCACTTGTCATGGAGCTATGGCATATCGCGGATGTTATAGGGAATTTGTAGTAGACGCTTCTTTTGTTTGTACTCTAGTTACGTTCAGTTTATTTTTCGGGTGTGTTGCCCAAAGCACTGCATTCATTTATTATATTGTAATAATTGAATTATAATACTTGGTGTAATTAATTGTATTGGTCTGTTCACCGACAGCTTATTCGGTGATTATTTATATATTGTCATTCTTCATTCGTTAATTTTTTATATCCATCATGGGATTGTCGAAGTGTTTTTCTTTTACTTACAATTTTTTTTTTATGACAGTCCGTTATCTAAAATGATTGGTGGTTATCTCATACTATTATTTTAATCGACAGTGATGCTGAGAATGGACCATCTATGATTCCTGTGATTATTAGAGTATTGGGCTAGCCACCTGTTATTTTAGTAGGCGGGTTGTCACATAGGGAAGTATGTAACAAGCCGGATTTTTTTAATGGGAATTTTTAAATTAATTTTGAAAATCGGAGAAAAATAAATTTTGGATTTTATAAATTTTTTGATTTAAAATGTTGGTTTCTTTATTTGAAAAATTAATTTTCAAACGGAATTGGAATCGAAATTAAAATGGAGTTTTAATTGAATTTTTATTATATAGAAGAATCCGTAAAACATAATACTCTCAAAGAGTCCTCAAAGAATAAAACTCTCTAGAAAAATATATTCAAAAATATTCGACCGTGCGATCGAGCTGAAATTTCATGTAGATCTTCCTCTCGTCTTTGACTACGATGCTCTAAAATTTCAGCTAATTCCAACGATCCATCGACCGGAATAAATTTTTTAGTGTTTGTATCGGATTGAAACTCTTTTCTTAATCAAACTCTTAATCCTTTATATATCAACAAACACGTGGCTTGGCTTTTCAAATCACTTTTTCTCAAACTTTTCAACCAGAAGACCTCTCGAAAATTACTCCCTTTCATTTGCAAACCATAGCACCAAACTTATTCAAGATTTCAACCTTAGATTGGAAGGCTTAATTGGTGTTTTCTCGAGTTTGGGGCTTGAACGAGATTTGATTATTTTTGCGAGAGGAACGTGATGGCCCGATCAGATTTTGACTTTAATTTTATGTGATGATTCTTGCAATGATTTTAAGGTACGGGACTTACACAATATGCTCTCAAGAGTATTCCTTTCGTTTTTCTGTGTCGATTGCTCTCATGTTGAATTGTGATATTCATTTGAAATCTGAAAATTGTTGGAATCTGTTATATTGATTCATTGTGATATATTATATTGTTATTTAAGCATCTTGTCATGAGATTTTAATATGGCAGGGCGAATGGACACCCGCCAATAGTCCCACAACTCGGTATATGGCTTTGAGATGCCTAGGGGAGATAAGGTGAGGACTGGTGACTCATTGATGTGTTATTGAGAAATTAATATTGATATAATGCTTGAGTATTGTATTTTATTTGTATGCGGATTCGTATTGTTAGGATTTATTCATCGTATTATTTATTTTTGAGCATCTATTCCTATCATATTGTGTACTTTCCCGTATTTTCTTTTAGTGTCAGGTTAGCGTGGATTGGGACGCTATTGACTATTTTTGGGAATTATTTTAAAGCATGGTGTTGATACCAAATTTATTCCGCTGATATGGACCTATTATTTGAAGACGTGTGTCATCCTAGGTGGCAACTGTAAATGTTTATACCGAGCTACTCAACCCCCCGAGGAACTAAAAGATTCCTAATGACTCAAGATCACCGAGTAACTAAAAAGCCACGAGGAGCACAGGGGCCCCGAGCAGCTCAAGAGTGTCGAGCTACTTAGGCGGTCCGAGCTACTAAGTCGGTCCGAGCAACTCAAATACTTGTGGCGTACGTATTAAGGATAACTATGCATTAAATGTACAGTTATTATCGTACTGATGTATACGCCTACGGGACATCTATGCATTATTCATTCACATGTACAGCCTCATGGCTATAAATACATTGTAACCTCCTCATTAGCAGGGGACTCGGAATTTCTTGGTAAACCTATTATAGAGAATTCGGCAAACAGTCAGCAATTACAAATACAGTGGACGTAGGCCATTCTTACAAGGCTGAACCACTTTAAAAATCTTTTGTCTTATATTTATATAATCTTTTTTATCTGTGATTAAATAATTAGATCAAATCTAGTTTTTTACATCAACAGATTGGCGCCGTCTGTGGGAAACGACTGTAATTATCATTTTTTTCACCAAAACTATTTATCATCAATGGATGATCATCCAGAATCTAGTAATCGAAATGCTGGGATTCCTTCAAATCCATCCACTCCTCCAAATGTCCAAGATCTGGCTAGAATAATGGCTAATTTGGCCCAGGGCCAGACGGCCATGCAAGAGACCATGCGATAACTCATGTAAACTATCCAAGGTGGAGCACCGACCCAGTCAGGACTGCGAAGCATTCAGAGAAATCCCCGGTTACCTTCTAGGCGAACGCTATTCCTAGAGGAATCTCGATCCATACGCACCGATTCATATCGTACTGAGAGATCTAATGATCCTTCTTATCAACCTGGAAGGACTTCCTCAGTACGAGCTACAGACACTCAACAAAACATCATTTTATCTCCAGAAAGGACAAGTGCTCTCGTAAGGTTGAGTAGAGTCTCTCCTTTTGATCGTCTAGGTCCTAGGAGGAATATAAGCCCTCCTAGGATTGTGTCGAGGAACTCTCTACAATTATTTGATATGAAGGAAGGATCCGCCCAATCACGACCAGTTTCTCATCATGAAAGATCCCAAGAGGCTAATTCAACACGATCAGTTGCTCGAAATAATAGGATCGAGGAAGGAAATGAGGCATGGAAAGGATAAATTCAAAGGTTGGAGGATAAATTAGGGGAGATGGTTAAAACCAAGAATCCTCTGCAAAGGACTTTTGTTCGAGGGACACCATTTGTACAAGTAATCGTGGATTTTCCTACTCCATCAAAATTCAAAGCTCCTGTGGTGACACCTAAATATGATGGGAAAAATGACCATGTCCTTCATATAGAACAATACCAAGCTGTTGCTAATATCTACGTAGTTCCAGATGAGATGAGGTGCAGGGCATTTTCAGGAACTCTTACCGGATCTGCTCAAATATGGTACAACAATCTTCCTCGGGGGAAGATTCTGACTTTCTTTCAACTGATCTCTTTATTGGAAATTTATATTTTGGAGCAAAACATGTTAAACGAGTAGCATACTTCTTGAGTGTTATACAAAAGGCAAGTGAAAGCACCAGGGATTACATTACTCGTTTTAATAATGAGAAACTGGAAGTAATTGACTATGAGGAGAAAACTGTGATTAATGCTTTGATGAGTGGACTGTTGCCCAATAAATTATACTACACTTTGGCCAAAGATCCGCCCAGAACCATGTCATAACTAATGGCAAAAGCAACTAAATCATGAATACCGAGGAAGCTATGGCCGCGAAGAAGAACATGGACACTAAGGAGACCAAAGTTGAGGCCGATAAGGTTGAGAAGAAGGAGCAGAAGAACAATAGTGGCAACAAATAATCAAAAGCAAAGCAAGCATTGGAACAATTGAAGAAATTTGGAAATTATACTGCTTTGAAAGTAGATATAAACCACATTCTGGAAGAGATCAAGAACAGTGAGGAGCTAAATTTGCCTGAAAAAATGAAGACAGATCCTAACAAGAGGAATAAGTCCAAATATTACGAGGTCCATAAGGATCATGGTCACACGACCAAAAACTGCATATCTCTCCAGAACAAAATTGAAGCACTCATTAGACGAGGAAAATTGACCAAATATGTTGATCGTCAAAACGGTGGTCGAACCAGAGAACGAGGAAGGCAGAGGTCTAAATCTCATCTTCAAAGAAAAGAAGACAAGAAAAGAAATCATAAAGATGACCCCAATCTCCCCAAAAGACCAAGACAGCCAGACCGTGAGGTATTTTCAATTCGTTTTGGATCATTTGATTGCAATGTTATTACAGGTGGAGATGCAGGAGGTGGAGACCTTACTGCAGAGAGGAAAGATTACCTCAATGAGGCTCAAGCTTGTACATACATTCAACGTATAAATCTAGCTGAAGATGATCGCCCGAGGAAGGTGAATAAAGATAAACTGGTCATCGGTTTCTCTAAGAACGACCTCGCAGGTGTGCTATATCCTCATGATGAACCATTGGTGATCAAAATGAGAATGAAGGAAGTAATGATCTCAAGAGTACTGGTGGATAATGGCAGTTCGGTGGACATCATGTTCTACTCATGCTTTGACAGCTTAAATCTAAAGTTGCCTCAGTTGGAACCTTATCACAGTCCTCTCCTCGGTTTTACTGGCGAGAAAGTTTTTCCATTTGGGACGATCAAGTTGGATATGTTCATCGGTACATGGCCTGCTTGTCGAACAGAAAGAGTGCACTTTTTTGTGATGGATAAAAATGTCCAATCAGCTTACAATATCATCATGGGAAGGGTAGGCTTGAAGAAGTTCGAAGCAGTACCATCTACTGTACATCAATGCCTAAAATTTCCAACCAATTTTGGAGTAGGAATTGTGAAGGGTGACCAAAAAGTTGCTCGGGAATGCTACTATTCGTCTACCGAGCAGGAAGAACTGGAGGAATCTAGAAGAAAGACTGCTACCTTTTAAGTGGATGAAGGTGCAGAGATTTAAACACTAGATCCTAGAGACGAGTCTCAGCTCGTTAAGGGTCAGGTCATGGAGGCTACTGAAAATATCATTCTAGACGAAGAACATCCAGAACGAATAACTCAAATCAGTGCGTCACTAGATGTGTCAGTAAAGCAAGAGCTGATAGCATTTCTCAGAAGCAGAAAGCAGACTTTTGCATGGAGTCACGAAGATATACCAGGGATAGACCCAAATTTCTTATGTCACGAGCTCAATGTGAATAAGGAAATCAATCCAGTGAAGCAGCGACGAAGAGTGTTCAGCCCTGAAAAGAACCAAGCTATACAAGAAGAGGTCGAGAAGATTCAGAAAGACTGCTTTATTGAAGACCTCAAATATCCAGATTGGTTAGAAAATGTGGTGATGATGAAGAAGAAGAACAACAAGTGGAGGATGTGTGTAGACTTCACTGACCTCAACAAGGCATGCCCAGACGATCATTTTCCTTTGCCCCGAATTGATCAATTAGTGGATGCTACCTCGAGACACGATCTGTTGAACTTCATGGATGCTTATTCTGGTAATAACCAGAAACCTGAAGACATGGAGAGTACCTCTTTTATCACCCTTAGAGGAACTTATTGTTATAATGTTATGCCTTTTTGTTTGAAAAATACAGGTGCAACATATCAGCGGCTGATGAATAAGGTGTTTGCAGAGAAAATCAATCACAACATGGAGGTTTATGTCGATGATATGGTGACGAAGAGCAAGAAATCTACTGATCATCTAATTGACTTAGGCCAGACCTTTGATCAATTAGATAAATATCAAATGAAGTTGAACCCTACCAAATCCATATTCGGAGTACGAGAAGGCATGCTTCTTGGGTATATTGTCAATCAACGAGGTATTGAAGCAAACCCTAAAAAGATCAAGGCCCTATTGGGGCTACGATCTCCAACCACGAAGAAGGAAGTACAAAGTCTCACAAGGCGAGTTGCAGCACTTAATAGATTTGTATCACGAGCAACTGATAGATGTCTCCCATTCTTCAAAACACTCCAAAAAACATTTGAATGGAATGATGAATGCGAGAAGGCCTTTCAAGAGTTGAAGAAGTACCTGGGAGCACCTCCACTGTTGTCCAAACCAGTGATGGGAGAAAGATTGTACTTGTATCTGGCAGTTTCGGAGAATACAGTTAGCTCGGCATTGATAAGAATGGAGGATGGAGTGCAAAAACTAATTTATTACACTAGCAAGGCCTTCCGAGGAGTAGAGATTAGATATCCAAGACTGGAAAAGTTGGCACTAGCGTTGATCGAAGTGAGTAGAAGAATGAGGTCATACTTCCAAGCTCATACCATAGTCGTGTATACCGATATGTCGTTGAGGCAAGCTCTTCATAAACTCGAAAAATCAGGGAGATTGATGTACTGGGTAGTAGAACTTGGTGAATATGATATAGTTTATGAACCCAGATCATCGCTTAAAGGGCAGGCAGTGGCAAATTTTATTATAGAGTTCACCTATCCTGACACCTCCGAAGAGCAAAAATTGAATACTGACCAACCTGTGGATGTTACAGGATCATCAAATTTAAACCCCGACCAACTTAAGTCGGCTGATGAGCAAGAGAAGATGGTCGACGAGCAGTAAAAAGTGCTAGAAGAGGATATAAAAAAGCAACAAATATTCCACCGAGGAACTTTATCCGATCAAAAATTTGTGGATGAAGTACCTATATGAAATCTATATGTGGATGGCTCATCATGCACTACAGGCTGTGGGGCAGGGATTATTTTAAACAGCCCAGACGAGATCGATGTGGAGTATGCTCTGCGCTTTCAATTTAAGGCTTCTAATAATGAAGCTAAATATGAAGCTATGATTACAGGTCTTAGTTTAGCAAAAACCATGGGGGCAGAGCAGGTAATTGTATTCAGTGACTCACAGTTGATCGTAAATCAAATGCTTGGGGTATACGCGATAAAGGGCGAGTTAATGATTAAGTACCATGCAAAAGGAATGGAGTTGGTATCGAGTTTTATTACTGTTCAGCTGATCAGAACACCAAGATTGGAGAATGCAAGAGAAGATGCCCTAGCCCGATTAGCATCAGCTGCACACACTGAGCTGCGAAGAATAATCCCAATAGAGATTCTAGCTGGTCGGAGCATAAACAAAGATCTGGTTATGAACTTCATTGCTATCGATTTGGGACCATTATGGCTGGATCCCATCAGGGCCTATATTGAGGAGGGGACATTACCAACTGATAAACTCGCGGCCAAGAAGTTAAAGTTTAAAGTTGCTCGCTATGTATTGACTAATGGCATTTTATACAGACGAGGAATTATAGCAAGTTTGCAAAGATGTGTCCAACCTCCGAGGTGAAAAATTTGATTAAAGAGGTCCATGAAAGGTCTTATGGAGCCCATTTAGCAGGTCGGACACTCTTGCAAAGAATGACAACGCAAGGGTATTACTGGCCGATGATGAGAGCTGATTGTGTAGCTTATGCCAAGAAATGTGATAAATGTCAACGTTTGTCTTCCATCTGAAGAACTCCCCAAGCATTGCTAACACCCATCACGTCTCCTTAGCCATTCGCTATGTGGGTAATAGACTTGGTCGGGCCGCTTCCAACAACCCGAGGAAGATTTAAATACCTCGTGGTCGCTGTGGATTATTTTACTAAATGGGTAGAAGCTGAGCCTCTTATTGATATGACGTATGACAAGGTGTATCAATTTATTTGGAAGAATATCATTTGTAGATATGGTCTTCCCCATGCATTCATCACAGATCATGGAACTCAGTTTGACAACGAGGAGTTCGCTACATATTGCCATCAGTCAAACATATTAAATACCCATTCTGCACCAGGTCATCCCCAGAGCAGTGGACAAACTGAGGTGATGAACAGAACGCTACTGAATAGTTTAGAGAAATGACTGGATGATGCGAAGGCAAATTGGATCAACGAGCTACATTCTGTGCTGTGGTCTTATCGTACTACACCGTGAGCAGCAACATGATAATCTCCATACATGCTGGCATTCAGAAGCGAAGCTGTTATACCTGCCGAGTTGGGCCTCCCCACACACAGGGTGATAAATTTCAATTCTCCTATCAGTGACTTGATGAGACGATTAGATCTAGATATGCTCGAGGAAGTTAGAGAAGAAGCAGCAATTAGGAATGTTGCATACCAACAACGAACAACTTTGTTTTACAATAAGAGGGTAAAAAAGTGCGATCTGAAGGAAGGAGACTATGTGCTAAAGAAAGTAATTCAAAAGCACAATAAACTGGAAACTAACTGGCATGGACCCTACAGAGTAACAAAAGTTGTTCGACCAGGGACCTACAGGATTGAAACTTTAGAGGGAGAAGAATTTTAGAATGCATGGAATGCAAAGCATCTATGCATGTATTATCAATAGTTGGGATTCCTATGTAAAGGCAGTTTTCTTCAGAATAAATAAAGTGTCAAAATTTTTACCCAGTTCTCTCTTTTTGATGAAATTTTTTGGAGTATTAGTGATACACACTACGCATCAAATTCAGAATGATCTCCACCAACTACGGTTGGTCGGTAACTAAAATCCACCAACTACGGTTGGTCGGTAAATAAAATCCACTAACTACGGTTGGTCGGTAAATAAAAATCCACCAACTACAGTTGGTCGGTAAATCAAAATCCACCAACTACGGTTGTTTGGTAAATAAAATCACTAGCTACGGTTGGTCGATAAATAAAAATCCACCAACTACGGTTGGTCGGTAAATAAAAATCCACCAACTACGGTTTGTCGGTAAATCAAAATCCACCAACTACGGTTGGTCGGTAAATCAAAATCCACCACGGTTGGTCGGTAAATCAAAATCCACCAACTACGGTTGGTGGGTAAACAAAATCTACCGACTTCGGTTGGTCGGAAAAATCAATTTTCTCCAACTCCGGTTGATCGAGAATCAATATTCACCAACTCCGGTTGGTCAGCAAAATCAATTTACAATCAATTCAGGTTGGTTAAACTAAGCAGGATCATGGGATGTAAGTCATTTTACTGCTTAAGATCAAACAAGTGATAAGTCACTATGGTAAAAAAATAAAACATAATGGACATATCAAAATACGCATATATTCACAAACAAAGATATTATGTAGAATGTTTAGAAGAATATGGAATAGCAGAAGACTAAATTTCTTCATTTAAAACAAAAAGAATTACATATGTTGTGAAAAGTACAAGTTATTACATAAAAATCACACTCTATGGGTTTCTTTCCCTCTGCCTTTGAAACAGGTTCTACTCTAACAGGAGGATCATCTAAGGCATAAGGAGAGTTTATAAAATTTATATCTCGGAGCATCCTAACATTCATTACAGATGGTCGATCGAACAAGTGCTCCGGGCGAGATATCTCAAAATTAGAACGAAGATTGTAGTTGCCGAGATACTTGGAGATTAAGCACTGAGGAATTGCCCGAGCAGGAATCCAGCTCATATCAAGTTTAAAAGGTGGCATGGGCAACTCAAGCAATCCAGGGTCATAATAATACCATAGATAGTGGCCCTACTCCAACTTTAACACCCCCAATGCATTCAGCCATCCTTGTTTGTAACCCTCGTTATTTGACTGCTGGATCCGATCATCGAGATGATAAAGGGCTTCATTATATCCAGCCATCCAAAACTCTCTGGGCTATTTGTGGAATTGGTAGGACAACCTCTCCAGTTGATCATGAATATTCTTTACTAAAATTTCCTTATTCTCCAAGGCCGAGCTTTGTGTAGAAAGTTGCTCGTCGAGGTTCAAAATCTTCTTGGACATCTCGGTTAAGGCTTGATTCTTCGCCATCAACTGGAATGCCTGACTCTCTAAGGATGCTTGGGTCCTCGCCTCTTCAATTGAGATCCGAGCAGCTCTTGCTTGTCCCCGAGAAGATCTTGCTCGACCACGAGTAGAAGTGGAGGGTCCAAATCTTTTTAAAGTTTCCAACTCATCTCTTAAGTTGGCATTCTCTACCTCTAAGAAAGAGAAACCTTCGTCATTGACAGGGACCAAGGCTCCCGAGGTAGATGCTGTAGATTTCAGTTGGGATATCTCTCCTCGCAAAACATTGTTTTCCTACTCCAACAGTTTAGCAATTTTCCTATGCTCCTCGACCTCAACCCTTAGAATTTTCTCTTTCTTCTCATAAGCAACGATGAACTTATCATATCCTTTGTCAGCATTTAGTTGCTGATATTTTTTCTCATACCCCTGATGCAAAAGAGCAGAAGATTCCTTGTATTATTATTGGAGTTCCTCGATGGTACCCTGGAGATCTTCAATCATCTCGTAATATGCTACATTGTTGGCAACTGCACGGTCGAGTAAGCACTTCAAATATTGGTAGGCTTCGACTGCTCGTTCAGAAGTATCTGGACCAAGGATGTCAATGATTTGAGCTTCATTTAGATCTGCATGACCAGATTTGAAGTAGTCATTGAATTTTTTCATCAATTCTATGTCATGAGCCGATAATAGCTCCATCCTGGCCATAAACTAGCAAAGAAAAGCCATAAACAGGATCAATAATGATAAAGACAGGGCAAGAAGAAGGGAGTCAATATGAACAACCAAAAATTCGAATTTTTATTCATCAAAAAGTAAATTCAAAGATACATGTTACATTCAAAAGAAATAACAAAATTAAAACCCGAGTAACTTTATACCTTCTCCTTGTGTTTTACAACTTCCTCGAAAAGTTGGGATGAGGAGGTTGGTTGCTCGGAAGATAATTGCATTTGCTCGACTAAAGTACTGGCGGGATGAAGTTGCTCATAGAAAGTTTGAATAAATAGAATAGGAGGAACTTGGACTCCAATCATCAGGGAAGATTCCTCTGAGGCAGCTTCGTACTCTTCTTCTTCTCCAGGAGAGGGAGAAGGACCATGAACATGTCGCTGGAACAGTTCAGAATTCTCAGCGATCTTTAACTCATGCAGAGTAGCAACCCATCCATCCCTGAAGTACTTGACGCTGGCATACTCCATTTGCGAGGTCATGGCAGCCAGACCCTTATTCCAGCCTTTATCCCATCCAGTACTGAATGATTTCTTGACAGCCTTTTTCCTCTTTTCTTTCTCCGAGGAGGTCCTTTCCCTAAGGAGCTCCTCGACAGCTTTTAACTTCCCTTCTACCTCCTCTTCAACAATTTTTAGCTTGTTCTCAAGCTCTCCATCATTCTTGAGCTTCTCCTCAAGCTCTTTATTATTATTCAAAAACTCTTTCATCTTCTTCTCTAATCCCTTAGAGGCCTCCACAACTCGGTCTCTCTCTTGCTCAATGGACTTGAGTTACTTCTCCCAAGCCACTTTATCTTCTTCATATTTCTGACAAGAGTCCTGTAAGGACTGAGTCAGACCTACAAAAGCCTCATCTACACCTCTCGAGGAGCCCGAAGCTTTAATAGCCTCATCCTTCTTCAGAATACTGTTGAAATAGGTTACCAACTGAAGAAAGAAATAATTTTGAGTCAATATAAGGACATATCAATGAAAAATGAAAAGTTAGACTAGTAATACTTACTGAGGCAATATGTTGAGCTACCAAGGTAGTGACCCTATCCCGAGGAAGAGTGTCTTCAATACCTTAGATTTTTGGGATAATCCAAGACTTCACAGAGCCCATGGCAGAGGTCGGAGGAACAAAAGTGGGAATACCACTTTCAGCATTTAAAGCCTGAGAGACAGCAGGTCTCTCAGACGAACTTTTCTTTGATTTCTTTGGAGGATCAGGAATATCTTCAACCAAAGAAGAAGTCTTGGTTGGTGATATGACAATAACCTCACTAGGAGGATTGATAACCATATCCTTGCTCAGAGCCATTGGCGGCTTCTCAGCAACTTTCTTGGCAGCAACTGGAGGGGGTGCATCAATGTTTCTCGTTCCTTCCACTTGAACATCATGCTTATTTTTCTTTGCCTCCACATTGGCAGAGTCTGATTTGTCAAAGAAACCAGGAGCTCTTCTTTTATTCATTATGTTACTAATTGGAATATTTGACTCTGAAGAAGAACCTTCTACACTAGTATCAACAGCTGGTACTTGGTCGATGTCAACCACCACTGGATGAGCGGTAAAGGATGAAGTATATCTCTTGTACTATAACAAATAGGAGGTTGATTTAATATGTTCGTCAGCCACAGACTGATGCAAACTCCAGATAAGTTTCAAATGTTTTAAATTAACCTCTGTATCCTTTGGAGACTTTCTTTTGCTATCAACTTCAATTAATAAAAATTAAATGTCAGTGATACATTTTATCAAACATCAAGAAAACGAGATTTTAAAAAATAAAAAATAACATATTCCATTGCCATAAGGGGGACACCTGGACCCTAATATACATCATCTCCATTTAATGGAGCATGTTGCCAATTTTTCATAACAACTCCATGTTCAAAGTAATCCCTATTGGCATCTGGAAGATTGACAACTAAAGCCCTATTTAAAAACCTAGTCTTTAAATAAAAAGTACTGTCGCTGACAACCCATCTGTAACAAAACATAATTTCTGGAATTCCTAAATAGGTTCCATGAATTTGATTTAACCTATGGACTCCATTAACTATTCTCAAAGTATTCGGCGCTATTTTTGCTGGAACAACGCCAAAATATTGATAGAATTCCAAACATAAAGGATTTGGAGGAAAAGAAAAGCCACATTCGTCGACAAAGAGACTTGGGAACCAGTGTCCCTCAGCCAAAGAGAAATAGTCAGAAGGTTCAGAAAGTTCCTCCAAAATGACCCATGAAGGAATTAAAAATTCAGAATCAAATTTATCAATTGATTCAACAACATAAACCATGATGATCAAAGAAAAATAAAAGAGAAGAAAGAAGATCTTACAAGAGAAGAGTGAATCAATTGACAACGAACAAGGAAAGAAACAAACGCACAAGATAGAAAAAAAATGAAAAGCTCAAAGGCAGATTTGAAAAGTGAAAAAATGATAGGATTTCTGTCACGTTTAAATACTTTACCTCGGGAATAGAAAAAGCAATGATTACCAAAATGGACGTTTACGTATCCGGCGGCTAAAAAGAAGAAAAGGGGCACGAAAAACGAAGAAGTTAGGGAAGTTCAAAATATTTATCAGGATTGATACTTTGCATTTAAAAAGGAGTTGAATACAATGAATACTTTCCTAAAAACCATACAAACCAAAAATCTAAGCAGCAGAATGTTCCATACTTTTCTTCAACATCAAACTACGAAACATTGGGGGCTTCTGTTGATACCAAATTTATTCTGCTGATATGGACCTATTATTTGAAGACGCGTGTCATCCTAGGTGGCAACTATAAATGTTTATAACGAGCTACTCAAGCCCCCAAGGAACTAACAGATTCCTAATGACTCAAGATCACCGAGTAACTAAAAAGCCACGAGGAGCGCAGGGGCCCCGAGCAGCTCAAGAGTGTCAAGATACTTAGGCAGTCCGAGCTACTAAGTCGGTCCGAGCAACTCAAATACTTGTGGCGTACGTATCAAGGATAACTACGCATTAAATGTACAGTTATTATCGTACAGATGTATACGCCTACAGGACGGCTATGCATTATTCATTCACATGTACATCCTCATGGCTATAAATACATTATAACCTCCTCATTAGCAGGGGACTCGGAATTTCTTGGTAAACCTATTATTGAGAATTATGCAAACAGTCAGAAATAACAAATATAGTGGACGTAGGCCATTCTTACAAGGCTGAACCACTTTAAAAATCTTTTGTCTTATACTTATATATTCATTTTTATCTGTGATTAAATAATTCGATCAAATCTAGTTTTTTACATCAACACATGGATTGGAAGATTTTTTTATGTATTATTGGTGGTGTAATTATAATTGGAGATTTGTTTATTTTTGAGAGAAACATTATTGTAATCCTTATTTTGGAAATGTAAGAATTATTGGATTTGATATACTTAAAGAGTGGATATTTAGATGCACTATACCCGATTTGATGGATTTAGTTTAGTTTTATGGTAATAGCACGCCGTGTGACTCTCCGGGAGCGCGAGGTGTTACAGATGGTATCAGATCTTAGGTATACGACAATCCTCGGGTCTTTGGTTTTAGGTCTAGCATGCGATTAGACATGTTTTTTTGGGGGAGACATAAATATTATTGGGAACGTGTTAGGAATCGTGGTGGGGATTGATGATGCTGCTATTAGCACCACCAGATGAGATATTTTCAAGCTCAATCTAAGAACAACAATGGCAGCATAGTTATGTAAAAGGTAAGAGAATGAGATTAGGAGAAGAGGAGAGAGCACCAGGAGATAAGTGGTTCATCCTAAATTGGCCTACATCCACTGTGTGTGTGAATAACCTCACTGTAATAAGGCACTAATGGCCATGGATACAATCTCTCAAGCTTTCTCTTTATACTGTGTATCTAGACAGAGTTTCAGCTAGGGTTGTATATCTGGATCCCTTGTAAAGTAGGGGATGACCTCTATATATAGTACCTGGGGGGTGTAATGTACCCCCCATGCATGTAATGTGCATGTGTGTGTTAGCCTCACCAATATGGGAGAGCCACCTGTCACTGTCACATGTAGAGAATGATGATGAAATATTCTCCCCACGTGTGGAGAATAATCTTGTTACAATTGATTTGTGTCCACGTGTCCTTATCCAAATGTCAACAGATGCTCGGCTATCGCGTCTGGTGTATGACCTCGGCCTGGGAGAGGCCGAGGTTGGTAAGTCTAGGTAATCGTTCAGTCCGAGTATTCCATGGAGGTCTCAGCCTAATCCCAGCTGAGACAATGGACAAGGTCGGCCCGAGACGAGGTTGAGCTGGAGTGTTTGGAGTATCGACTAATGTCTTGATGAGGTTGTTGGTGGCTTCCTGTAACCTCGGCCTGTGCCTGGCCGAGGTTGCCATTCCAAGGTATACGTGAATGCTGTTGATCCTTGTGATGTCCCTTGGAGAGACTCATGGTGATGTCGGCCTGGGCCGACCTTGCTGTGGCCGAGTGCTGATGCCGCATACCCAAGGCTTGTCCGAAGTCGTCCATGATCTCGGCCGAGGTTGGTGTCTCCGGATCGAGGTTACACTTGGGGCATATCAATCACCCCCCAGCCCTTAGTGATATGCAAAAGCAGGTGACTGTGGGATTCGCACATCTCCGAGGCCTTTCCAGTATAAGCCAGTATTTGCTTGACACTTGTCCAATGCTGAAGTATGCTTGCTTGGTGGGCGTGTGCTGTTAGCCGCCCTTTGGGGATCCCAAGGCAATGATGGGCCTTGGAAATTGCGCCTGTATATTTAAGGGTCTTGAACCCTATTTCTCTTCTTTCTTCTTCACTTCTCTCATTTCCAGCCAAACTCATTCCTGCAACTTTCTCTCTCTAGAAAGATCTTTGCTGAGGCTTTTGGAAGGTGGTTTCTCACGTCTTCTCGTCTCCTGCTTACTATTTCATCCTCAGGTAACCTTCGCCATACTTTTTCCTTCATTTTTCCTGCAAGTCTCCTTATTTTTGCATTTTCCGGCGAGCTTCTGAGTTTTCGGTGAGACCACCATTATTTCAGGCGAACAATTCTTGTCACATTTACGTAGTTTGATCTTTTACTTCTTTACTTCACTAGCCAATCTTGTTTGTAGTTTTAGGAAGTCTCCTAAGTGTAGTGTCATCCCCTGATGCTCAGACCCTTATATCAGCTTCTTGAGGAGTTCCCCTCCCTTAGAGAGAAGACTTTAGAAAAGATTAGACAAATAGAAAGAGCACAGGAGGAGGCTCGTAGGTCATAAGAATTTCCCATTAGACCCATCTTTCCACCACCTCTGAAGGTGATATATCCTGACCCCCCAGAGTTTTTCACTCAGACAGAGGTTCCTGCTGATCCCATACCGATGTCTAAGTCTGAATCTTCTACCTCAGACCCCATGTCTGTGGATTCCTTTCAGGAGGCCATGGACTTCACACCTCGGCGTGATCAGGCCCCTGATCAGGCCAAGGTCTCCAGCCGAGCCTCATCCCATGATAGCTCAACCACCTCAGCCTCTTCCTTAGAGGTTGAAATTGTTGAGCCAAGTGTGGCTATACCACCACCACTTGACGCCATTCCTCTGTCGACCTTCACTGGTGTCGAGTTCGCTCAGAGGTTCCTGAGTAACCCATCAACATCAGCTTCGGCCGATATTGAGTTGGATGATGATGATGAGGTTCAGAGCGATGTCGACGTCTCTGAGGAAGTCGAGATCGAGAGTACTATTACTGAGGTAGACCTTCTCTGCTTTAGATATCTGTATTCTATCAGTCCCTCAATAAAGCTTAGGAGAACTCTGAGGGAGGAGAGGGCTTATCATGGCCGAGACGGCGAGATCTGCCTGTACGAGCAGATGTTCAAGTTGGGGTTTCGTCTGCCCATTCACCCCATTATCAAATCCATTCTTTCAAATATCAAGTTGGCCTCCTCTCAACTATCCCCTAATGCATGGAGAGTAATAATATGGGCCATAGTCTTATGGAAGGCTGTCCACCATTCAGACCTTCGAGTTCAGGTCTTCGTAGGTTGCTATGTCCATTCCTCGGCCAAACATCATCCAAGCTACTACCATTTTATAGCTCGGAAGCCTGAGAAGAAGATGCTTCAAATAACTCAGACTTCCAACCATAACTGGAAGCCTCGATATTTCTTTGCTTCTGGGCCATGGGAATTTGACCCATGTGTTCCCTCATCTATTCTAGAGCCGAGGATGCCCCTGAGGTGGGGTAAAGTCACAATGTCCGCGAGGGCCGACCCTGGCCTGAGTCCATCAAACCTTCAGAAGGTGAAAGCCCTACAAGATCAGGGGGTACATGGTATGTTCGTCAGGTTCGAACACTTGATGACCCCCCATTACCTCTCTGAGACAGGTCTGGGTGGAAGTCCTCTTTATGAGCTTGGTAAGCGCTTTTTATTTGAAGTTGAACCTCTGAGTTTATTCATGTATGATTATCTAACTCAGATCTACTAATTTTTTACAGAGCGACCATAGGATATTTCAGACTAACTTTGGGAAATGGCTGTGCCCAGCTTGACGAGACTTGCCAAGAAAGCAGGCCTTAACGTTCCTCCCCGAGCTCCCTCTGCCTCTAAGCCCCAATCCATAAATAAGAGGGCTCCAGAAGGTCATGCCCCCGAGGATCAGAAGTCGAAGAAGAAGATTACTGACACTGCCATCCCCATCTCTTCAGCTGACGCCCTGTCGTCTCGTCTAGATCAGTTGAAAATAACTGACAGCATAGTCGGCCACAGTCTTCGGGCTCTAGATGCCTTCGGCTCTGCAATAACCGAGGCTGACAAATGCTTCTTCAGGTCACTGGACACCCCATTGCTGGTTGAGTTCGGCATTCACAGATCCATTCAGGTATGACTTGATCTTTCTGATTGTTTTTCACCCCAAGTGCAACATCTGATTGTTCTTCAGCTCATTCATGATCAAAAAATATGCAGGGCCTGGCAGCTATGCACCACTTATCCAACTGGACTCTGAGGAAATTTCCCCTCATCTAAAAGGGTCAAGAGGCCGAGAAGATCTAAAGCACTCTGAACGCAGAGATTGACCGCCTCAAATCTGAGCTGAAGGATTCTGAAAAGAAGGTAAGGGGCTGGAGAAGGACATCTCTCAGCTTGGTAAGGATCATACTACAGCTCTGAAGGCTAAGGATGATGTTCTGCAGCAGAAGGTCAACTCAGCTGTTAGGGCAGCCCTCGATGATGCCTTTGAGAAGATAATCTCTGACTACAAGTCCTCTGACGAGTTTATGAGCTTCGGCTTTCAATACCTTGAAAGAGGTATCAAAGCCACTATTAAGTGAGCTGATTTCAAGGAGAGGGAGGCTAGTACTTTGAAAGCCTCAGATTTCGTAGGCCTCGGCTTTGCTGATCCCCAGTTTGCCCAGGCCCTTCAGGAGGTGGAGGAGGAGGCTGCCGAGATTGCCACATTGGTCGGCACTGAGGTTGAAGGGACAGACCATCATGATGACATGGCCGAGGTGAACAATGTTGTCCAGCCTAACCAAGCCGAGGATATCAACATTCCCCCCTCAAACCCTTAGATAATTTTTTAACATTGTTTGTAACACATAACATTTTGAAACTTGTTCTGTAATCCTTGATCATCTATTATTTCTGAATGTATCAACCTCTGAGGATGATCATCCTCACTTACTTTTATTGAATGTCATGTGATGTTTTCGCTCTTAGTCTTGTGGCAATGATATCTTGTTTAAACTTTAATTAATGGTCTGACCTCAGGTGTTATCCCCATAATTAATCTCACCAAATTAATGATGTTAAGGGTGTGAGTTTATCCCGTATGGTGTCTGATCTCAGACCTCATCACCACTGAATGGTGTTATGAAGGTCCGAGGTCATCACCTAAGATGTTATCCTCATAACTAATCTCACCAAATTAATGATGTTAAAGGTCTGAGGTCATCCCATTATGGTGTCTGATCTCAGACCTCGTCACCACTGAATGGTGTTATGAGGGTCTGAGGTCATCACCTAAGATGTTATCCTCATAATTAATCTCACCAAATTAATGATGTTAAGGGTCTGAGGTCATCCCATTATGGTGTCTGATCTCAGAACTCGTCACCACTGAATGGTGTTATGAGAGTCTGAGGTCATCACCTAAGATGTTGTCCTCATAATTAATCTCATCAAATTAATGATGTTAAGGGTCTGAGGTCATCCTATTATGGTGTCTGATCTCAGACCTCATCACCACTGAATGGTGTTATGAGGGTCTGAGGTCATCACCTAAGATGTTATCCTCATAATTAATCTCACCAAATTAATGGTGTTAAGGATCTGAGGTCATCCCATTATGGAGTCTGATCTCAGACCTCGTCACCACTGAATGGTGTTATGAGGGTCTGAGGTCATCACCTAAGATGTTATCCTCATAATTAATCTCCCCAAATTAATGATGTTAAGGGTCTGAGATCATCCCATTATGGTGTATGAGCTCAGACCTCGTCACCACTGAATGGTGTTATGAGGGTCTGAGGTCATCAACTAAGATGTTATCCTCATAATTAATCTCACCAAATTAATGATGTTAAGGGTCTGAGGTCATCCCATTATGGTGTCTGAGCTCAGACCTCGTCACCACTGAATGGTGTTATGAGGGTCTGAGGTCATCACCTAAGATGTTATCCTCATAATTAATCTCACCAAATTAATGATGTTAAGGGTCTGAGGTCATCCAATTATGGTGTCTGACTTCAGACCTCATCACCACAATGATGTTGTAAGGGTCTGAGGTCAACACCTAAGATGTTATCCCCATAATTAATCTCTGACCTAAGAATGAAGCAAGAACTGTCATGGGAACTGATCTTTATTAATAACCTCTTCATAATAAGATGGTACATTTATATAAAACTCTATGCAATATCATATGTAATATCTCTTTAGGTGATCAGCATTCCATGGGTTAGCGAAAGGTTATCCTTCTAGGTTTTCTAGCCTATAGGTGCCAGGCACAACCTCTTCTGTCACTCTATAGGGGCCATGCCAGTTTGGGTGCAGCTTATTTAGCACTAGGTCTCCCACTGCAATGGGTCTTGACTTCACCCTTTGGTTGTAGAATTTCACTGCCCTCTATTGGTAGGCTGCTTGTCGAACCTCTGCGTCCTCTCTTCTTTCTTCGATAAGATCTAGGTCTAGCCTCCTATCTTCCCCATTATTGGCAGGGTCATAGGTCTGAATCCTATGAGTTGGGAGCCTTACTTCCGTTGGTATGACGGCCTCTGAGCCATGTGCCAACATGAACGGGGTTTCTCCTATTGGTGTCCTTACCGTGGTTCTGTAGGCCCATAACACAGCGTAGACCTCTTCACTCCATCTTCCCTTCGTATCTTCTAACCTCTTCTTGATTCCATCCAGGATAGTTCTGTTTGTGACCTCGGTCTGACCATTTGCCTGAGGTCGGCTAGGAGATGAGAAGAATTGCTTTATTCCTACTCTTAGGCAATACTTTTCTAAAGAGGAGTTCTTAAACTGGGTCCCATTGTCCAAGATTAGAGTGTTTAGGAGGCCATATTTGCATATGATATTCCTCCAAATAAATTGGAAGGTCTTCTTCTCTGTGATCGTTATCATCGGCTCTGCCTCCACCCACTTTGAAAAATAGTCTATGGCAACTATCAAGAATCTATAATTATTGGCAGCTCTTGGTAGGGGTCCTACTAAGTCAATCCCCCATACTGCAAATGGCCATGGAGAGGTGATTGACGTCATAGGCTGATGGGGATGATGAGGAATAGTGGCAAATCTTTGACATTTATCACACCTCTTTACGTAAGCTGCGGCGTCCTTGGACAAAGTTAGCCACCACTACCCCTGTGTGATGATTCTCTTGACCAAGGGTCTTCCCCCTATGTGGCTAGAGAAAGAACCCTCATGAACCTCCTGTAAGACCTGGGGAACATCTGTGGGATGCACACATCTGAGGAGAGGCAATAGAAATCCCTTTTTGTACAAGACGTCTCCTATCATCGAGAACTTGGCAGCCCTATATCTCAATTTTCTCCTCTCTAGCTTGGACTCAGGTAGCTCTCCCCCTCTAATATACCTGACGAGGGGATCGATCCATGAGTCTCATAGGTTCAAATTGTGACACGGGTTACATACCTCTTCTTCCTCTATGGTTGCCTTTCTCAAGATCTCGATCGTAATGGTCCTTCTAACATCTGTCTTCGTTGCCGAGGCCAGCCTTGCCAATGCATCTGCGTGACTATTACTTTATCGAGTCACTCTCTTTAGTTTTGCCTCTTCAAAATATTTTAACATCGTTCTTACCCTCTTCAAGTACTTGGCCATCCTTTCATCTTTGTCCCCATAGATCCCCAGTACTTGATTGACAACCAGCCTTGAGTCGCTGTGGAGTAGGAGTCGCTTTACGTGAAGAGTTGTTGCCAATTAGAGACCTGCTATCATGGCCTCATACTCGGACTCGTTGTTTGAGGCCTGGAAGGTGAACCTCAGAGAGTATTCAATGTTCGCACCATCTGGAGCTGAGAGTATCAACCCCGCACCGCTTCCACTATCGCAGGAAGATCCATCAACGAAGAGGCTGCAGATGTCTGTACCTGATGAAAAGGCTCCTTCTGTCATGACTCCTTGTTTGAAAAGATATCGATCCTCCTCGTCCTCCGTAATTCTGCTCATAACTTTTTTGGATGCGACCTTTTCCAGATCTCGGAAGACACTTGGTGTCGTCTCTTCCTGCTTTCGGAAGACATTTGGTGTCGTCTCTTCCTGATCTTGGAAGACATTTGATGTCGTCTCTTACGGATTTCGGAAGACACCGCGGTTTTCAACACCCTCTAGGCCATTCTCTGCCTCGGCCTCTTCCCATGTAAACTCAGCGACAAAGTCTGCGAGGGCTTGCCCCTTGATGGCCGTCCAAGGTTGGTAGGTAAGATCGTACTCCCCCAATTCAATGGCCCATGTCATCAATCGCCCGGACTTCTCAGGTTTATGCAGGACCTGTCTTAGTTGGGAGTCAGTGAGGACAACCATGGAGTGGGCCTGTTAGTAAGGCTTCATCTTTCTCGAGGCATGTATCAAGGCATAAGCTAACTTTTCCATGCGAGGGTAATTCTGTTCGGCCCCTTGAAGGGCCTTGCTGTTGAAATATATAGGCCTTTGGATTCCAGCGTCTTCCCGTATTATGGTTGCGCTGATAGCTGATTCAGAGACTGCCAGATACACGTACAATTTCTTCTCTGCTACAGGCCGAGACAGCAATAAGGGAGACCCTAAATAAGACTTGAGTTGGTTGAAGGCTTTTTCGCACTCTTCCTCCCATTGGAAGGCCTTTCTTAGAACTTTAAAGAATGGAAGACACTTATTCGTTGCCCTAGAAACAAACCTGTTAAGGGCAGCCACTCTCCCCGTGAGTCTTTGGACATCCTTGATACTCCTAGGAGTCTTGATGTCAAGTAATGCCTTGATTTTCTAAGGGTTCGCTTCAATTCCTCTCTGGTTAATGATGAATCCCAGGAACTTCCCAGCTCCTACTCCGAAGACACACTTCGTTGGGTTGAGTTTCATTCTGTATGAGTCCATAACATCGAAGGTCTTCTCAAGGTCTGCTACGTGAGTGAAAGCTTTCAAGCTCTTTGTTAGCATATTGTATACATACACCTCCATAGTCTTACCTATTTTCTCTTCGAACATCTTATTGACAAGGCGTTGGTATGTTACCCCTGCATTTTTTAGATCGAAGGGAATCACTTTGTAGCAGTACGTCCCTTTGTCGGTAATGAAGGATGTCTTCTCTGAGTCTTCAGCATCCATGAAGATTTGGTTATAGCCTGAATACGCGTCCATGAAGCTCATGAGCTCATGTCCCACCGTGGCATCCACCATATGATCTATCCGAGGTAAGGGATAGCTGTCTTTTGGGCAAGATCTGTTCAGGTCGGTGAAATCAATTCACATTCTCCATTTCCCATTAGCCTTGGGCACAATGACTGCATTTGAAAGCCACTCCGGATAGGTAACTTCTCTTATAAACTTAGCCTCTTCTAACTTTTTGACCTCTTCTCAAATGACGTCGTATTTCTCCCTAGAGTAGACTCTTCATCTCTGTTTGATGGGCTTGGCATCTTTGGTCACGTTGAGCTTGTGACTCATCACCTTAGGGTCGATGCCAGGCATGTATGCATGACTCCATGCGAAGACACTCTGCCTCCTTCTGAGGAAGTTTATCAACTCTTCCTTAATTTATGAATTAAGGGCTTTGCAGTCCTGGATGGTTTTTTTCGGCTCATCCTCATTAAGGACGATGGATTCTACCTTTTCCGCGGCCTCTCCCTTCTTCAGTTTCGTCTCATCCCTTGGATCAAGAGTATCAATGCTGAAAGTGGTGGTTGCCCTCTTATGGGCCTCCCTCTCTTCTGCCGAGTTGAAGTAACATTGCTGAGCTATGAACTGGTCACCTCGTACTTCCCCTACCCCATAGGGGGTCGGGAATTTTAGCATTTGATGGACCGTCGACGGTACAGCTTCAAACTCTTTTAGGGCCACTCTTCCTATGATGAGGTTATAGGCCGAGAATACATTCTCGTCCATTACGAAAAAATTTATCTTCCTCGTCAGCCTCTTAGGCCACTCATCACCCATCCGTATGTCCATCTCATACATGCCCAAGGGGTGGACCTTTTCTCCACTGAAGCCTATCAAAGGGTGATGATAGGGTATCAACCTTGCTCTACTAAGACCCATGCTCCTGAAGCAAGGCCAAAACATCACATCCGCCGAGCTCCCCCCGTCTACCAGGATCCTCTGCACCTCACACCCATGCACCCTTGTCGTTATAACCAAAGGGTCGTCCTGGGGGGCCAAGATACCCTTGAAGTCGAGTCTGGAGAACCCAACTACGAGGGTGTCCATATCTACTTTCTTCCTCTTCTGCACTGTATCGGAAGACGTTATATTCATAACTTCAAGCTTGGCCACTGACCTGGCCTCCGCTACGTGAGCCTTCCTATCAGCTACTTCCGAGCCACCTCCTATAAATCCTCCATATATGGTGTCAACACCAAACGAGATCGTACCGACCCTCTTCACCGGGGTGTTGTCATCTTTCGGTGGAAGATTCGGATCGTCTTCATCATTACCTTTTGAATCATCGTCTCTTCTGGACGGGACATTGTCACGACATCTGTCATTTCTCATTTTCTTAGGGTCATCTCTTCCGCCCTTAGGAGCTTTACCGTCCACATACTTCCTCAACTTTCCAGGTTTTAGCATCTTTTCAATCTCATCCTTCAGGGCGAAGCATCTGTCCGTGACATGGCCATGATCCTGGTGAAACTCGCACCATAGGTTTTTGTTCCTCTTATGTGGGGGGGCTTTCAGTTTATCTGGCCATCTCAGAGTCCTGTCATTCTTAATCTCGTTGAGGATGTGCGCACAGCTTACAGTCAGAGGAGTATAGTGAGCAAACTTGTCATCACCCGACCTCTTCTTCCCATCTTTCTTGCTTTGGGACTTTCCACTGCCACCGCGGTTGTCATCCTCATACTTGGCAGCCATTGCCTCTTCCACATTCATTACTTTCCCTGCGGTTGCTAGGAGCTCCGCCATAGACCTAGGGGGGTCTTTCGCAAGTTTCCATAATAACTTCCCCTTCTGAAGACCTCCTATAAGTGCGGTCATGGATATGTTCTCTTCATAATCTTCAACCTCTAACTTCTCTTTGTTGAATGTCGCTATGTAGTCTCTTAGGCTCTCATCCTTGGCTTGCTTGACATACAGGAAGTGGGTAGTCTTCTTTTGAGGCCTCACCCCAAAGTAGAAGTTATGGATGAATCGTTCAGCCAAGCCTTTGAAGTTCTCAATTGAGTTCTTCGGAAGGGAGGTGAACCAATTATATGCTGCCCCCATTAAGGTCCCAGAGAAGGCCCTACACTTCATCTCATCGGGTATTGAGTAGATGTCTGCTGCCGACTGGTATATCTCGATATGATGTACAGGGTTAGTGCTGCCATCATATTTGGGAGACACCGTAGGAGGCTTGAACTTAGATGGGGTTGGGAAACCCACTATCCTAGCCACAAATGGGGAGCCCTCTGAGTAACCCCTTTGCAATGGGTCCCTACTTTTGATGAGGTCTCCTATCTTCTCCTCAAGACGCTGAATAGAGTCATTCCAGGGTCTTCTGCCATCGACTTGGCCGAGGTTATCCCATGCCACCTCCATGGGATGGACCGAGGGTTCCCCTGTCGCGACACATCGGCTGTTGACCTCTTCCTGTTCCCTGCCTCTTCTTTCAGAGTGTCGGCCTTGATCTGGCCGACCCTTCCTGTTCCCTCTCTGAGAGCCTGCAGCGCTCCTTGATCTCGACAGTCTCTATCTTAGGTCATTCATCGGGCCCAACATCTAAAAGGCTGACCCTCTGCTCAACCTATCAAAGGCTAACCCTCTTTGTTAGGCCTCTTCACCTCTTCGGCCGACACAACCTTGACTTTTCCTAAGAGGTCGTACAGTGTTATTTGACACCTCATACGGCTCCCAGCAGTCTTCCGGGGCTTCTTCCGCCTCTAGATCATCATACCTGTCCTCTCGGCAAGGGTTTCCCTGCCTCCTCAGGCGCAAGCGCCTAGGGTCAGCAGCGTCCCTTCTCCGCTGGGGTGCAGGCTGGTCCTTCATTGGTGCCTGGGGTGGTCCCCTGGCGTCAGGATGAGGCTGAACTGCCGCCGGAGTGATCATATCCGGTGAGACTCCAGGTGGCCTCATCATAGTTTGGCTCAGCTGTGCAAATTACTCCTGCATAGCTTGTTGTGTTGCAGCTAAAGATCTCAAGGCTGCAGCAACCTCCGCCATTTCGGACTGGGGGGGCGCCTGACTGGAACTAGGCCCTCCACCCCTAGGTGGCGAAAGAGGTGGTGATAATTCTGGTGCCATATGTTAACACTATAAAGCTTGAGTAGCAGATGAGCTTAGTACCTCAAAGGACCTCTTTCAATGGTGAAGCAGCTCCACGCAAGGGGTGGTGCCTGGTTCACCACCAGAGTCTCCGGTGAGGTTAAGCAGAAAAATAGGAAGAGATAGCTTCTCGTTCCCACAGACGGCGCCAAAATGATGATGTTGGAATTAGCACCACCAGATCAGATATTTTCAAGCTCAATCTAAGAACAACAATGGCAGCATAGTTATGTAAAAGGTAAGAGAATGAGATGTGGAGAAGAGGAGAGAGCACCAGGAGATAAGTAGTTCAGCCTAAATTGGCCTACGTCCACTGTGTGTGTGAATAACCTCACTGTAATAAGGCACTAATGGCCATGGATGGAATCTCTCAAGATTTCTCTCTCTACTGTGTATCTAGACAGATTTTTAGGTAGGGTTGTATATCTGGATCCCTTGTAAGGTAGGGGATGACCTCTATATATAGTACCTGGGGGGTGTAATGTACCCCCCATGCATGTAATGTGCATGTGTGTGTTAGCCTCACCAATATGGGAGAGCCACCTGTCACTGTCACATGTAGAGAATGATGATGAAATATTCTCCCCACGTGTGGGTAATAATTTTGTTACAACTGATTTGTGTCCACATGTCCTTATCCAAATGTCAACAGATGCTCGGCTATCGCGCTTGGTGTATGACCTCGGCCTGGGAGAGTCCGAGGTTGGTAAGTCTAGGTACTCATTCAGTCCGAGTATTCCATGGAGGTCTCGGCCTAATCCCAGCTGAGACAATGGACAAGGTCGTCCTGAGACGACGTTGAGTTGGAGTGTTTGGAGTATCGACTAATGTCTTGATGAGGTTGGTGGAGGCTTCCTGCGACCTCGGCCTGTGCCTGGCCGAGGTTGCCATTCCAAGGTATACGTGAATGCTGTTGATCCTTGTGATGTCCCTTGGAGAGACTCATGGTGGTGTCGGCCTGGGACAACCTTGCTATGGCCGAGTGCTGATGCCGCATACCCAAGGCTTGTCCGACGTCGGCCATGATCTCGGCCGAGGTTTGTGTCTCCGGGCCGAGGTTACACTTGGGGCATATCAGGGATGTTTAGAATTTATTTGAGGACTTTAGTGTTGTGATTTTGGGGAAATATAATCGAGTAGCATTTTAATTTTGAGCGTTAGGATACATCGAATTTCGAGGGCGAAATTTCCTATTAGTGGGGAAGTATGTAGCAACCCAAATTTTTTAAATGGGAATTTTTAAATTAATTTTGGAAACCGGAGAAAAATGAAATTTTAGATTTTATAAATTTTATAATTTAAAATGTTGGTTATTATATTTGAAAAATAAATTTTCAAACGGAATTGGAATCGAATTTAAATGGAGTTTTAATTGAATTTTTATTATATAGAAGAGCCCTCAAAACATAAAACTCTCTAAGAGTCCTTAAAACATAAAACTCTCTAGAAAAAATATTTAAAATTATTGACCGTCTGATCGAGCTGAAATTTCTTATATATATTCCTCTCGTCTTCAACTACGATGCACTAAAATTTCGTCCAATTCCAATTGTCCGATCGTCCCGAATAAATTTTTTACTGTTTGTATCTGATTGGAACTCTTTTCTTAAATGAACTCGTAATCCTTTATATATCAACAAATATGTGGCTTGGCTTTTCAAATCACCTTTTCTCAAACTTTTCAACTAGAAGACCTCTACAAAATTTCTCCCTTTCATCTACAAACCATAGCCCCACACTTATTCAAGATTTCAACCTTAGATTAGAAGGCTTTATTGGTGTTTTCTCGAGTTTGGGCTAGAACGAGATTTGAATTTTTTTGCGAGAGGAGCGTGATGGTGCGATCAGATTTTAGCCTTAATTTTTATGTGACGATTCATGCAATAATTTTAAGGTACGGGACTTACACAATATGCTCTCGAGACTATTCCTTTTGTTTTTCTGTGTCGATTGCCCCCATGTTGAATTGTGATATTCATTTGAAATCTGAAAATTGTTGGAATCTATTATATTGATTCATTGTGATATATTATATTGTTATTTAAGCATCCGGGCACGTGATTTTAATATGGCACAGAGAATGGGTACCCGCCAATAGTCCGGTATATGGCTTTGAGATGCCTAGGGGAGGTGAGGCCTGGTGACTCATTGATGTGTTGTTGAGAAATTAATATTGATATAATGTTTGAATATTGCATTTGATTTGTATATGAGGATTCATATTGTTAGGATTTATTCATCGTGGTATTAATTTTTGAGCATCTATTCCTATCATATTGTGAACTTTCCCGTATTTTCTTTTAGTGTTAGGCTACTATGGATTGGGACGCTATTGACTATTTTGAAGAATTATTTTAGAGCATGGATCGGAAGATTTTTTTTATGTATAATTGGTGGTGTAATTACAATTGAAGATTTGTGTATTTTGAGAGAAACATTGTTGTAGTCCTTATTTTCGAAATATAAGAATTATTGGATTTGATATACTTAAATAGTGGAAATTTATATGCTCTATACTTGATTTTGATGGATTTAGTTTAATTTTATGGTAATAGCACACCGCGTGTCGATCCGGGGTTGCGGGGTGTTATAGATGGTATCAGAGCTTAGGTATACGATAATCCCCGGATCTTGAGTTTTGGGTCTAGCATGCGATTAGACATGTTTTCATTGGAAATAGAAATTTTGTTGGGAACGTGTTAGGCATCATGGTGAGGATGTTTAGAATTTATTTTTGGACTTTAGTGTTGTGACTTTTAGGAAATAGAATCGAGTAGCATTTTATTTTCGAGCGTTAAGATACGTCGAATTTCGAGGGTGAAATTTCCTATTAATGGGGAAGCATGTAACAAGCCGGATTTTTTAAATGGGAATTTTTAAATTAATTTTGAAAATCGGAGAAAAATGAAATTCTGGACTTTATAAATTATATAATTTAAAATGTTGGTTCCTTCATTTGAAAAATTAATTTTCAAACGGAATTGTAATCGAAATTAAAATGGAGTTTTAATTGAATTTTTATTATATAGAAGAGTCCTCAAAACATAATACTTTCAAAGAGTCCTCAAAGAATAAAACTCTCTAGAAAAATATATTCAAAAATATTCGACCGTCCGATCGAGCTGAAATTTCATATATATCTTCCTCTCGTCTTCAACTACAATGCTCTAAAATTTCACCCAATTCCAACGGTCCATCATCCGGAATAAATTTTTTTAGTGTTTGTATCTGATTGAAACTCTTTTCTTAATCAAACTCTTAATCCTTTATATATCAACAAACACGTGGCTTGTCTTTTCAAATCACTTTTTCTCAAACTTTTCAACCAGAAGACCTCTCCAAAATTACTCCCTTTCATTTACAAACCATAGCCCCAAGCTTATTCAAGATTTTAACCTTATATTGCAAGGCTTAATTGGTATTTTCTCGAGTTTGGGGCTAGAACGATATTTGATTATTTTTGCGAGAGGAACGTGATGGCGCGATCAGATTTTGACGTTAATTTTATGTATGATTCATGCAATGATTTTAAGGTACGGGACTTACACAATATGCTCTTGAGAGTATTCCTTTTGTTTTTCTGTGTCGATTACCCTCATGTTGAATTGTGATATTCATTTGAAATCTGAAAATTGTTGGAATATATTATATTGATTCATTGTGATATATTATATTATTATTTAAGCATCCTATCATGAGATTTTAATATGGCGCGGAGAATGGACACCCGTCAATAGTCTCACAAATCAACATATGGCTTTGAGATGCCTAGGGGAGGTAAGGTGAGGACTGTTGACTCATTGATGTGTTATTGAGAAATTAATATTAATATAATGCTTGAGTATTACATTTGATTTGTATATGCAGATTCATATTGTTAGGATTTATTCATCGTGCTATTTATTTTTGAGCATCTATTCCTGTCATATTGTGTACTTTCTTGTATTTTCTTTTAGTGTCAGGTTACTATGGATTGGGACGCTATTGACTATTTTGGAGAATTATTTTGGAGCATGGATTGGAAGATTTTTTTTATGCATAATTGGTGGTGTAATTATAATTTCAGATTTGTGTATTTTGAGAGAAACATTATTGTAATCCTTATTTTGGAAATGTAAGAATTATTGGATTTGATATACTTAAATAGTGGAAATTTAGATGCTCTATACTTGATTTTGATTTATTTAGTTTAGTTTTATGGTAACAGCACGCTGCGTGTCTCTCCAGTGGCACGGGGTGTTACAGTTGGTATCAGAGCTTAGGTATACGACAATCCCCGGATCTTGGGTTTTGGGTGTAGCATGCGATTAGACATGTTTTCATTGGAGATAGAAATTTTGTTGGGAACGTGTTAGGCATCGTGGTGAGGATATTTAGAATTTATTTGCGGACTTTAGTGTTGTGATTTTTGGGAAATAGAATCGAGTAGCATTTTATTTTCGAGCGTTAAGATACATCGAATTTCGAGGGCGAAATTTCTTATTAGTGGGGATGTATGTAACATGTCGGATTTTTTTAATGGGAATTTTTAAATGAATTTTGAAAATGGGAGAAAAATGAAAATTTGAATTTTATAAATTTTATAATTTAAAATGTTGGTTTGTGTATTTGAAGAATAAATTTTCAAACGGAATTAGAATCTAAGTTGAAATGGAGTTTGAATTGAATTTTAATTATATAGAAGAGTCCTCAAAACATAAAACTCTCAAAGAGTCCTCAAATAATAAAACTCTCTAGAAAATTATATTAAAAAATATTCGGCCCTCCGATCGAGCTGAAATTTCATGTATGTCTTCCTCTCGTATTCAACTACGATGCTCTAAAATTTCAACCAATTCCAACTGTCCATTATCCGGAATAAATTTTATAGTGTTTGTATCTGATTGAAACTCTTTTCTTAATCAAACTCTTCATCCATTATATATCAACAAACACGTGGCTTGGCTTTTCAAATCACTTTTTTTCAAACTTTTCAACCAGAAGACCTCTCCAAAATTACTCCCTTTCATCTACAAACCGTAGCCCCAAACTTATTCAAGATTTCAACCTTAGATTGGAAGGCCTAATTTGGGTTTTCTCGAGTTTGGGGCTAGAACGAGAGTTAATTATTTTTTAGAGAGGAACGTGATGGCACGATCAGATTTTGACATTAATTTTTATATGATGATTCATGCAATGATTTTAAGGTACTGGACTTACACAATATGCTCTCGAGAGTATTCCTTTTATTTTTCTGTGTCGATTGCCCTCATGTTGGTTTGTGATATTCATTTGAAATCTGAAAATTGTTGGAATCTATTATATTGGTTCATTCTGATATATTATATTGTTATTTAAGCATCCTGTCATGAGATTTTATTATGGCACGGAGAATGGACACCCGTCAATAGTCCCACAAATCGGTATATGGCTTTGATATGCCTAGGGGAGGTAAGGTGAGGACGGGTGACTCATTGATGTGTTATTGAGAACTTAATATTGATATAATGCTTGAGTATTACATTTCATTTGTTTATGCGGATTCGTATTGTTAGGATTTATTCATCGTGCTATTTATTTTTATGCATCTATTCCTGTCATATTGTGTACTTTTCCGTATTTTCTTTTAGTGTGAGGTTAGCGTGGATTGGGACGCTATTGACTATTTTTGAGAATTATTTTAGAGCATGGATTGAAAGATTTTTTTTATGTATAATTGGTGGTGTAATTATAATTGGAGATTTACGTATTTTGATAGAAACATTATTGTAATCCTCATTTTGGAAATGTAAGAATTATTGGATTTGATATACTTAAATAGTTGAAATTTTGGTGATCTATACTTGATTTTGATGGATTTATTGAGTTTTATCGTAATAGCACGCAGCGTGCCTCTCCGGGCGCGCGGGGTGTTACAGAAGGTATCAGTGCTTAGGTATACGACAATCCTCGGGTCTTGGGTTTTGGGTCTAACGTGCGATTAGACATGTTTTTTTGGGAGATAGAAATTTTGTTGGGAACGTGTTAGGCATCGTGGTGAGGATGTTTATAATTTATTTGAGGACTTTAGTGTTGTGATTTTTGGGAAATAATCGAGTAGCATTTTATTTTCAAGCGTTAGGATACTTCGGATTTCGAGGGCGAAATTTCCTATTAGTGGGGGAGTATATAACAACTCGGATTTTTTAAATGAGAATTTTTAAATTAATTTTGGAAACCTAAGAGAAATGAAATTTTGGATTTTATAAATTTTATAATTTAAAAAGTTGGTTTCTTTATTTGAAAAAATAATTTTCAAACGGAATCGGAATCGAAATTAAAATTGAGTTTTAATTGAATTTTTATTATATAGAAGAGTGCTCAAAACATGAAACTCTCTAAGAGTCCTCCAAACATAAAACTCTCTAGAAAAAATATTTCAAATATTCGACCATCTGATAGAGATGAAATTTGTTTGCATCTTCCTCTTGTCCTCAACTACAATGCCCTAAAATATCATTCAATTTCCATGGTTCGATCGTCCGGTATAAATTTTTTAGTGTTTGTATCTAATTCGAACTATTTTCTTAATGTTGATGTAAAAAATTAGATCGCTCTAATTATTCAATCACAGATAAATAAAATGAGACAAAGATTTTTAAAGTGGTTCAGCCTTATAAGAATGGCCTACGTCCACTGTTATGTTATTGCTGAGTGTTTTGGGAATTCTCGATTACAAGCTCTATCAAGAAATTCTGGTCCCTTTGAATGAGGGTGGTACAAGGTATTTATAGCCCTTAGGCTGTACATGAAAGGGTGTTACATTAAATGATACACATATGAAAGGGTGATACATTTAATGTAGAGTGTGCGTCAAGATAATAAGCATTCAATGAATAGTTGAACTGTTGATTATCCGGCAATTAATGCTAGGGCCGAGATGCAGCTCGGACCGCCTTAGTTGCTCGTTGCTTAGGAGTTCCTCGGAGCGCTGGAGTACCTCGGAGTGCTAAAGTTTCTCGGTGTATCCTTGTTGCTCGGAGAGAACATGAGTTGGTCGGGGAAATGAACTTCCTCATTGCTATTGTGCCACGTACATTGACACGTGTCTTCGTATTATTCGTCCATATCAGCATATTAATTTTGGTATCAATACTTAATAAAACTCTTAATCCTTT
Source organism: Sambucus nigra (assembly GCA_949130495.1). Lineage (NCBI taxonomy): Eukaryota > Viridiplantae > Streptophyta > Magnoliopsida > Dipsacales > Adoxaceae > Sambucus > Sambucus nigra. The sequence continues at coordinate 161,728,666 of OX422213.1, read as the reverse complement.
ATATACCAACAAATGTGTAGCTTGACTTTTTAAATCACTTTTTCTCAAACTTTTCAACCAGAAGACCTCTCTAAAATTACTCCCTTTCATCTACAAACCATAGCCCCAAACTTATTCAAGATTTTTTCCTTAGATTGGAAGGCTTAAATTGTGTTTTCTAGAGTTTGGATCTAGAATGAGATTTGATTATTTTTGCGAGAGGAGCGTGATGGTGCGATCAGATTTTGATGTTAATTTTTATGTGATGATTCATGCAATAATTTTAAGGTACGAGACTTACACAATATGCTCTCGAGAGTATTCCGTTTGTTTTTCTGTGTCGATTGCACTCATGTTGAATTGTGATATTCATTTAAAATCTGAAAATTGTTGGAATCTATTATATTGATTCATTGTGATATATTATATTGTTATTTAAGCATCCTGGCACGTGGTTTTAATATGGAACGGAGAATGGTCACCCGCCAATAGTCCCACAAACTGGTATATGGCTTTGAGATTCCTAGGGGAGGTGAGGTGAGGCCGGGTGACTCATTGATGTATTATTGAGAAATTAATATTGATATAATGCTTGAGTATTGCATTTTATTTGTATTTGCAGATTCCTATTGTTAGGATTTATTCATCGTGCTATTTATTTTTGTGCATCTATTCCTGTCATATTGTGTGCTTTTTGATTTTCTTTTAGTGTTAGGTTAACGTGGATTGGAACGCTATTGACTATTTTGGAGAATTATTTTAGAGAATGGATTGGAAGATTTCTTTTTATGTATAATTGGTGGTGTAATTATAATTGGAAATTTGTGTATTTTGAGAGAAACATTATTGTAATCCTTATTTTAGAAATGTAAGAATTATTGAATTTGATATACTTAAATAGTGGAAATTTAAATGATGTATACTTGATTTTGATGGATTTAGTTTAGTTTTATCGTAATAGCACGTCGTGTGTCTCTCCGAGCGTGCGGGGGTGTTACAGATGGTATCAGATCTTAGGTATACGACAATCCTCGGGTCTTGGATTTTGGGTCTAGCATGCGATTAGACATGTTTTCTTTGGAGATTTATAATTAATTTGAGGACTTTAGTGTTGAGATTTTTGGGAAATAGAATCGAGTTGCATTTTTATTTTCGAGCGTTAGAATACGTCAAATTTCGAGGGCAAAATTTCCTATTAGTGGGGAAGTATGTAACAACCCGGGTTTTTTAAATGGGAATTTTTAAATTAATTTTGGAAATACGAGAAAAATGGAATTTTGGATTTTATAAATTTTATAATTTTAAATGTTGGTTTTTATATTTGAAAAATAAATTTTCAAAAGGAATTGGAATAGAAATTAAAATGGAGTTTTAATTGAATTTTTATTATATAGAAGAGTCCTCAAAATATAAAACTCTCTAGAAAACAATATTTAAAAATATTCGAGCATCCGATCGAGTTGAAATTTCTTGTGCACCTTTCGCTCGTCCTCAACTACGATCCCCTAAAATTTAATCCAATTCCAACGGTACTGTAGGTACCCAGAATTGAGAACCATGGTCCTGGACGAGTAGCCCAGTTCTGGCGGCCCAAAGTCCAGGCCCTATATCTTTCATATTGATCCGGTCTCTCCCCACGATCCCATGAAGAGAAGTTATAGGGGAGCACAATCCCATGAAGGGAAGGGATAAGGAAGATGGCTAATATGAAGGAACCCATCATCTCCACTAACTAGCATACACATATATAAATTAAACCCTTGGTCCGGGGCAAAGGACAAGTTGTATTCTTTGTACCTATTCTTCAGAATATAGAGAAATAATACTGACTGCACCACCGTGGACGTAGGCACATCTTTGCTGAACCACGTACACCTGTTGTTGTGTGATTGGCGTTTTATTTGTTCTTTCTTGGTCATTACTTCTCTCATATTTATTTGTGTTGCACAATAATTGTCACCAACAGTAATTGTCACTACAATTGGCGCCGTCTGTGGGAAACGTTCATCTTTCCCTGAGAAGAGCCCACGCCAAGAAAAGAATCTAAGAAGTCTGGTCAGAGCAGCAACGCTCCTCAAGCAGGAGACATTCAAGAGCCACCTGCTCCTCGCAGGATTAGGTCTGAAGTCCGACGCTCAGATCATGGGGCTCTTTTAGAAAGGCCAGCCTCAGAAGAATGTCAAGGACCGGCCAGGTCCACGCAGATATCCAGATTGATTGATGCATACGAGGCAAGGCTCCACGAGCAGAGGGAGTCTTCTCGCAGATACGAGGCTGAGAATGCTCGCTTGAAAAGGAGACTGGAAAGACTAGAGAAGGAACTACATCCTGATACCAGAAGACACCCCTATCGCACTCCTAGCCCTCAGGCGAGCAAATCTCGCAGCCGAGGAAGGAGCCCTAGGCGGGAATATCAAGGGGTAGAAGGTGGCGACTAAGATGATGACCTCTGCGAACAACTAAGAAAAGCTCGCCGCTACCAGAGCCCTGCTCGCAGCGATGAAAACATACGGAACCTGGTCCGCAGAGAAATGGACCAGCATCCAGCTCACCGCGGTACCAGGTCGACCAGAGAACTCGCCAGGAGAGCTCTCAAGACCCAGATGAAGTCACCTTTCACGAAGGAAATTGAAGAGGAAGAGGCTCCCAAGAAATTTGCCATTCCAAGGTTCAAGATTTACGACGGGAAGACTGATCCCATTGATCATGTCAGGCAGTACCGGCAGACCATGACCCTCTGGAATCACCGAAATGCACTGATGTGCCGTATTTTCCCCTCGAGCCTCCATGATGTGGCTCAGAAATGGTTCGAAAAACTCCCTCACCGATCCATCAGAAATTTCAAATCCCTAGCCGAGCTCTTTACGACCCGGTTCATCACCAGCAGCTCCCATCCCAAAAGGATGGATGCTCTGTTGACCATGAAGAAAACGCCTCAAGAAACACTCCGAGACTATGCGAAGAGATACTGGGAGTTATTCAACGAGATTGAGGATTGCGCAGAAGAGGTGGCAGTGGCCTCCTTCAAAATCGGATTACCTAGCTCTTCCCTCCTTTACCAATCCTTGACGAAGAAGGAAGCTATGACCATTGACGACCTGATGGCCCGAATTGAGAAATACGCAAAGGTGGAAGACGTCACCCACCGTATTGTAGGAGAGAACGGTCGAGCCAAGCTCACTACCAAGGGAAGTGAGAAAGTTGAAAACCATAAGAAAGGAGGAAAGAGTGGGAGCAGGAATGGCTCCAAAAGCGGAGGGAACCCTGACGTAACAAAATCATTCCAGGCGGTCAACACTGTCTTCAAAGAGCTAATTTACAAAATTCTCGCGAAGATCAAGGATGAGCCGTTCATCAAATGGCCCCGGAAAATGGGAGGAGACCCCACGAAAAGAAACAATGCATTAAGATGCGCTTTCCACAAAGAGGGAGGGCATAAGACCGATCACTATAAGGCTCTTAAGTCCCACCTCGAGGAGTTGGCCCAGTTTGGGCATTTGAATAACTTTGTGGAAAAGAAGGTAGAGAAAGTGGCTGCCCACAGAGAGGCAAAACCCGACAACGTGTTGGAGGATGATGTCAGACATGAATTCACAGTAATCCACGGAGTATCTCACGTCAAGCAAATCCAAGGTAACTCAGCTCGAATGGAGGTAAAGAAACTGACAGCGGTAATGCAAGCTTTTCAGATTGACCCAGCAAAATCACAATCAGGAAAACGTCGGCGAGCATAGGATATCAACTACAACAAGCATATTGTTTTCACGGATGAATATCTTGTGGGAGTAAGGACCCCACATCATGATGCCTTAGTCATTACACTCAGGATAGCCAACTTTGACATCGACAGGCTGCTCGTCGATCAAGGAAGCTCATCCGAAGTAATGTACATCGACCTGTTTCAGAAATTGAAGTTGAACATCGCCGACCTAAAGGGAACCACTGTCCCTCTGGTCGGCTTCGCTGGGAAGATGACCATGCCTTTGGGAAAAATAGTACGGCCAGTGCGGGCTAGAAATGTTTCCAAGATGATCGAATTCTTGGTGGTCGACATTGATTCACCATATCAAGCCATCCTCGGCAGGGGATGGCTTCATGCAATAAAGGCAGTCTCCTCGACCTACCACCAGAAACTCAAATATGTCACCGAGAGGGGAGTAATGGAGATACATGGCGACCAGGCGATGGCAAGGAAATTCTTCATAGCGGCCATCCGACCAAATCCAGAGCAATAGAAAAAGAAGTCGAGAAAGTACTGGATGCAGGATCCATACTGGAAGTGCAATTCCCCAAATGGTTATCCAACCCAGTGGTAGTTCCGAAAAGCAACGGGAAGTGGAGAGTTTGCATAGACTTCACTGACCTCAACAATGCCTGCCCCAAGGATAGCTTCCCTCTTCCGAAAATAGACCAACTAGTAGACGCCACCGCAGCTCATGAACGAATGAGTTTCCTGGACGCGTACTCAGGATATCACGAGATTCCCCTGTATGACCCAGATCAAGACAAAACGGCGTTTATCACGACGGTTGGTTTATACTGTTACAAGGTCATGCCTTTTGGGCTAAAAAATGGAGGGGCAACCTATTAGCGGCTAGTTACTAAAATATTCAAGAATTAAATTGGAGACACAATGGAGGTCTACATCGACGACATGCTCGTCAAAAGCAAGGAGAAGAAGAATCACCTCTCGGACCTGTCAAGTACCTTCGGAATCCTCAGGAAATACCGAATGAAACTCAATGCGAGCAAGTGTTCCTTCGGTGTCCAGTCAGGAAAGTTTCTTGGGTATTTGGTCAGCAAGCGAGGCATAGAGGCTAATCCGGACCAGATTGATGCAATCAACAGAGTGCAACCTCCTCGCACAGTCCGAGATGTACAGAATCTCACTAGAATGCTCGCTGCTCTAAATCGTTTCATTTATAAATCCTCCAAGAGATGCAAGCCTTTCTTCCAACTCTTAAAAGGCAGCAAAACAGTAGAATGGACCCCAGATTGCTCGCGAGCATTAAACGAGCTCAAGTCCTACCTAAGCTCTCCACCACTACTTGTCATACCACAGCAAACAGACTCTTTGTACCTCTACCTCTCTGTATCCAGTCATACTGTCAGCTCAGCGCTAATGTGTGAAGTTACAGGAATCCAACATCCAGTCTATTACGCAAGCAAAACCTTATTAGATGCCAAGCAGCGCTACCTACCATCGGAAAAGCTCGCATTCGCCCTAGTAATGGCCTCGAGGAAACTGAAGCATTACTTCGAAGCTCATACGATCATCGTCCTCACATCACACACCCTCAAGGCTGTCCTAAGGAAGGCGAATTTGTCGGGCAGACTGTCTAAATGGTCAGTCGAGCTCGGCCGATTTGACATCCAATTTCAACCAAGGACAGCTATCAAGGGTCAAATCCTTGCTGATTTCATAGCTGAATTCACTGGCGAAGAACCCTTCGACCAGCCTAAACCAACAGAACAAAACAACCAAGCTACAGTGGAAAGCTGGAAACTATTCGTTGATGGAGCCTCCAACTCAAAGGGGGCAAGTGTAGGAATTGTTCTCATCACTCCAGAAAATACAGTCCTTGAGCAAGGAATCAGGCTAGGATTTTCAACCTCCAACAACGAAGCAGAATACGAAGCCCTAATAGCAGGTCTCCAAAAAGCGCAAACTTTGGGAGCAAAGCGTTTGCAGGTATTCGGCGATTCACAACTAGTTTCCAACCAGATAAGTGGAGATTATAACGCAAAGGATGAAAAAATGGCAGCCTACCTCTCCCTGGTGAAAAACTTAATGGCGATCTTTGAAGAGATCAACATCCAACAGTTTCCCGGGGGAAAAATAGCCACGCTGATGCGCTAGCAGCCCTGAGTTCGGCAGTTGATTCTAGCCTTAAAAGGGTTATCCCTATCGATTTCCTCAGTCGCCCAAGCATTCACAGAAACTGCGAGCTTCCAAACGCGAAACCAATACTCCAATTGGAATCAACCCCCAGCTGGTAGATCCCTTGAAGGACTATTTAAAGGACAGAACGCTTCCAAAGGACAAGAGAACTGCCCACCAGATAAGAGTCAAAGCTGCTCGCTTTCACTTATCCACAGGAGGCGACTTGTATAAAAGATCTTTTTCTGGTCCCTACCTTAGATGCATCCACCCAGGCGATGTCAAGGCAGTGCTTCACGAAGGAATCTATGGAAGTCATGTTGGAGGAAGGTCTCTAGCCTTCCGAGCAATTAAGGAAGGCTATTGGTGGCCATACATGCAAAAGGACTCCGCAGTATATGTTCGGAAATGCCTGAAATGCCAACTTCACGCTCCTATGGTCCACCAGCCCGCTAGCGAATTAAAATCCCTGACCAGCCCCTGGCCTTTCGCCCAATGGGGGATGGACATCGTGGGACCACTGCCCACCGCTGCCGGCAACCGCAAATATCTGCTGGTTGCAACTGACTACTTTACCAAGTGGATCGAGGCAGAACCACTGGCGAACATCTGAGATGCTGACATGATGAGGTTCGTATGGAGGAATATAATCACTCGATTCGGAATCCCCAGGACCATCATTACTGACAATGTAACACAGTTCAAGAGTGGCCCTTTTCAAGACTTCTACAACGAACACGGGATCAGGCACCATTTCATCTCAGTAGCTTACCCTCAAAGCAACGGACAAGCAGAAGCTTCCAACAAAACAGTAATCGTTGGATTGAAGAAACGGTTAGAGCGAGCCAAAGGCGCATGGGCAATCGAGCTACCGCATATCCTATGGGCATACAGAACGACTCCTAGGCGAGCAACAGGAGAAACGCCATTCTCACTAACATATGGTATGGAGGCAATCATCCCTCTAGAGGCGGGATTGCCAACAATGAGATCCGACCTTGTCGAACAAGGCCAGAATGATGAAGCTTTTCTCGCTGAACTCGACCTAGCCGACGAGCGCAGGGAAGTTGCCCTAGTGAAACTTGCGAGCTATCAGCAACAGCTCGCGAAGCACTACAGCAAGAGGGTCAACCCGAGGAGATTCAGAGTTGGGGACTATGTCCTAAGAAAGGTCCTGGGCAACACAGTGAAGCCATCAGACGGTAAACTGGGCCCAAACTGGGAAGGACCTTATAAGATAATTAGTGACGACCTGCAGGGTGCCTATCATTTGGAAACAATGGAGGGCAGGGAGATACCACGAGCGTGGAACGTAGCTAATCTCAAGAAATTCTATTTTTAGGAGTTCTATTATTAAGTCTTTTATTGTATTCATTATGTGAAAGGACAGTTCATTTCTCAATTCACTAATGAAAATCTCTCAGTTGATCACTCTCTAATTAGTAACAGTTATATCTTATTACACATTCCTTCCAAATCACAGGCATAGCAGGGGAACACCCCTCCTCAGGTCATCGTCATGAAGTACGACAGACCTCTTAGCATTGCCCCTGGCAATATATGAAGCCCTACAGAGTATTCTTAGGCATCAAACCTACTTTGGTTAAACAAAATCCTGACCGAATGAAGACATCCAATACCAGGTGTGTCCTCGCCAATTGCCCTACTTAGGCCTAAGGGAGTGTGACGACACAACCTAAAAGGTAAAGTGAGGGCACAATGGTATTCTTATACTGGACTGGGCGGACACTCACATGAAAAAATAAAAAGGATTGTGAAGCAGTAAAAATATAAAAGGATTGGATGAACACGTTTAGTCGGCAAAATTGCCCAAAACTCGAACTTTTCATTAATCTTTTATATTTACAAACAATGATAATACATGTTTAGTCGGCGAAGCTCGCCCAAAGCATTTACATTTATCAAAAAGAAAAAGAGTAACAAAATCTCAAGGAGGTGGAAGCCTCCGAGCAAGATAATCAGTAACTTTAGCTCTCCTTCCATCATCAGGAGCAGGGGCGAGCTCCTCCATGACCTCATTTGCGTCCAATTCCAATAGTTGCCGGGGAATAGCATCAATGGGGATCCATCGATCATCCCGCCTGAATGGATTGGGCATCAAAGTAGAGGAGGACATCTCGTGTCGATACCACAACGTCGAGTTCCTCGGGACCTGCAGCTCTTTGAGGGAACTCAACCACCCCCTGATGAAGGAGAGCTCCTCGAACTCTGATAATCTCGTCGGAGCTTCCAACCAGCCTTGATCGTAGCCATCGGACCACACTTGTCGAGGACCATTCTTGAACAAATGCCGTAGTCGGGTGACATCCCTCTGGAGCCCAGCAGCAGTCACATAAGCTCGCCGAACGTCACCGCGCAGCTCCTCCATCTCCCTCTCACGCTGTTCCTCGACTTCCCTATTCCTACCCCTGGCACTCCTACCAGCACGTGGGAAGGAAGGCCGATCAGCTCGCGACGAAGAAGAGCCTTGTAGGACTGCCGAGGTGATGCTCGGCGAATGCTCCTTAAGCCTTAGGACTTCCCTCCTCAATTCTTCATTCTCCTGCTGTAGGAACTCCCCGACCTGGTTAATCTCGGTGGCCTCCAGCAACATTGCTCTCAGTGCACTAACTTCTTCTTGCACTGAAGCACCGATCTCTCCCATCTCCTGGAGCCTGTCCTTCAACTTGGCCACTAGCTCGGATTGATCCTTATATTTTTGGTTCCTTAATTTAGCAAACCTGCAAAGTCTAGCAAAGGCCTGGCGAACTGCAGGGCTTGCATTAGGACCAAGACTCCTACCCAGTTGGGAAGTAACAGGAATATAGTCATCCACATCAACCAACTACAGATAAAAGAAAGATAGAAGACAAAAAGGGATCAGCGTAAACAAAATGGAGAATCTTATCATTCATTAATAAAGGCCAAGTATATCGAGCAGAAAAAAACTTGGAGATTACAAGAAAAAAGTACAAAAGAAAATCCTAAAAACATATTAATTGGCAACCTCAGACTGCCCAGCGGTGTCTGGCTGTTTCCCCTTATCAGCTGCAACAGAAGTATCCCCCTCAGCAGGAGCTGTATCCGAGGGAAGATCAGCACCCTCGATAATTTTAGCAGGAGCTTCTTCGTCCACAGTTGGCTTGGGACCCGGGTCGTGCTCGTCAAACAAGGGAGACTCAGCATCCACACCAGCAGCTAGAAGAGCTTTGTTCCAGCCCTTCTTGAAATTCAAACGGCTGATGTAGCCAATCTGAGCCTCAGCATCATCATAAGCAGCAGCCCACCCAGAGTTGTATGAGTCCTCCATGGCTGCCTGGGCTTTCTCTGCCTCTAGTTGTTCGGATAGAACTCTGCTCTTCTCTGCAAGGTCCAGCTTGCTCGTACATACCAGATCATAAGCCCTCCTTAGCTCGCCCAGCTCCCTGACCGCGTCATCTCTCTCGTGAGCAGAAGTGGCAAGGGCCAAATCAGACGAGATCCTAACAGCATCAACAGCCTTAAAACTGGCCTCGAGCTCCTTACCCTTTAGCTTCAAGGCAAAGTTTTCTTGCTCCAGTTCACTATTCTTCTTCACCATCTCGTCGCGTGAGCGATATAGCACAGCAAAGTCGGTAACGAACTACGAAAAAGAAAGAGATATAAGAAAAGGAAAGCAACAAAAGTCAGCATAACACGAGAGGAAAAGAAACCTTACCAGAGCAAGCCTCCGACTAGCCTGAAGGGCCAGATGCTCCGAACCTATTGCCCTTTGGCGATCAGCCGGGAGGACAGCTCTCTCAAGCAGGGCCGGAGCTAGCTGAGGGGAGATTGCCACGGAAGCTACCTCTGGCAGAGCAGACACTGGAACTAAGGCCTGCCCGTCCTTCGTCCTTGCCTCAGCTCTCCTCTTCTCCTCCTCCCTCTCACTCTCTCTCTTCCTCCTCTCCTCGACCCTTTTCCTTTCTTCCACCTTCTTCTTCTCTTCCTCCTTCTTTCTCTCCCTCTCTTTTACCTGCTCTTCTTCTCTCCTCTTCCTCTCTTGCTCCTGAGAGGAAGGCCGAGAACTTGTAGCCAAAACCCCAGACACAGTCTTCTGTTTCTTTGACCTTTGTGCAAGGAGCACATGGTCATCATCATCATCATCTCTGATCAGGTTCTTCCTTGGAGGCATATCTTCACCAGAACTGTCCTCGGAATCAGAGGAGCTTCTACTATCAGAACTCCCTTCACCGAGATTACCAGCAGGCTCACTTTCAGAGCTACTCTCCTCTTCGCCCAACGGTATCGGCTCATAAGTAGTCTCTCCCAAAAAATTAAACTCTGGCAAACTTTCCACAGGTCGAGCTATGAAGCTGGAGCCTGTGTTCTTGTACTCGAGCAAAAAGGCAGCAGACCTGGGATGCTCGCCGTCACCCAGAGGCTCCCTAATATTCCAAGCTTTCACCAACTCCGAGATGCGAACCTCGCTGAGAGTAGGCTCCAAATTCTTTGTCCTCGCTGTGAAAGAAAAAGCAAAGAGGTTAGAAAAATCACAAGCCAGCAAAGGTTGAAATAACAGTACAAATGTCTACCTATATATTCTTCCTCATAAAAAGGGACAGTGAACCTCTCAGACCTCGACCCTTCAAACTAGGGAGGGAACTGCCAATTCCTAATGAGGAAACCCTCTTGCCAGTAGTCCTTATGGGAATCAGGTAGGTTTACTACCAATACCCTATCAGGACTCCTAGCTTTGAGGTATAAAACACCTGAGCTAGTTCGAGAGAAGGAATAGCAGAAACAGATCTCAGCAAGTCCTAACCTAGTACCATACAACTGGTTTATTCTATGGACGCCATTTACTATCTTCCACACATTGGGCGAGCACTGTGCGGGAACAATATCAAAATAACCAAAAAAATGCAGAAATAGATCATTAAGGGGAAAAGTAAGCCCCCCCTCGGAGAGCAACAAAACATGGATCCAATGAGCATCCTCTATATCCCTAACTTTCCAAGGAGGGGAGGCACAACATTCAATATCTACCCACTCAGGAATATTGTAGAACTTCCTAAACTCAGAGATTGACCTATTTCCAATCTTCGCCATTGAAAAACTCAAATCCTACAAACCAAAGAGAAAGTGCAAAGAAAGGGCACAAGAAACTTACAAAACAGAAGATCGATTCGAGTGATGAAGAAGCACGAGCTGAAGACGACTAAGAAACAATGGGAATGGGAATTCAGAGAGGAAGGTACAAGGCGCTAGAGTTCTCAGAAGAAGGAAGAATATTGGAAAGGCTGAAACGACGAATGAAAAAGTGGTTATCCCAACAAGCCTTCAATTCTAATCATAGCGCACGGATAGTGAAGCGGGTGCCGCCAAAGCAACTTCACAGTTTTCGAAGAATCACAAATAAGCCATAATGGCTGATCATTTAAATTCATTGGACCCATAAACATGGCCCAACCAATTTAGGGGCAATTGTAGGTACCTAGAATTGAGAACCATAGGCCTGGTTGAGTAGCCCAGTTCTGGCGGGCCAAAGTCCAGGCCCTCTATCTTTCATATTGATCCGGTCTCTCCCCACGATCCCATGAAGAGAAGTTATAGGGGAGCACAATCCCATGAAGGGAAGGGATAGGGAAGATGGCTAATATGAAGCAACCCATCATCTCCACTAACTAGCATACACATATATAAATTAAACCCTCGGTCCAGGGCAAAGGACAAGTTGTATTCTCTGTACCTATTCTTCAGAATATAGAGAAATAATACTGACTGCACCACCATGGACGTCGGCACATCTTTGCTGAACCACGTACACCTGTTGTTGTGTGATTGGTGTTTTATTTGTTCTTTCTTGGTCATTACTTCTCTCATATTTATTTGTTTTGCACAATAATTGTCACCAACAGTAATTGTCACTACAGGTACTATCGTCCGTAGTAAATTTTTTTGTGTTTGTATCTGATTGGAACTCTTTTCTTAATCAAACTCTTATTCCTTTATGTATTAACAAATTCGTGTCTTGGCTTTTCAAATCACTTTTTATCAAAATTTTCAACCAAAAGACCTCTCCAAAATTATCCCTTTCATCAACAAACCATATCCTCAAACTTATTCATGATTTCAACCTTAGATTAGAAGGCTTAATTTGTGTTTTCTCGAGTTTGAGGTAAACGAGATTTGATCATTTTTGCGAGAGGAGTGTGATGGTGCGATCAGATTTTAACGTTAATTTTTATGTGATGATTCATGCAATAATTTTAAGGTACGGTACTTACACAATATGCTCTCGAGAGTATTCTGTTTGTTTTTTGTGTCGATGGCCCTCATGTTGAATTGTGATATTCATTTGAAATATGAAATTTTTTTGGAATCTATTATATTGATTCATTGTGATATATTATATTGTTATTTAAGCATCCTGTCATGAGATTATAATATGGCACGGAGAATGTTCACCCACCAACAGTTCCATAAATCGGTATATGGCTTTGAGATGCCTAGGGGAGGTGAGGCCTGGTGACTCATTGATGTGTTGTTGAGAAATTAATATTGTTATAATGCTTGAGTATTGAATTTGATTTGTATATGTAGATTCGTATTGTTTGGATTTATTCATCGCGCTATTTATTTTTGAGCATCTATTCCTGTTATATTGTGTACTTTCCCGTATTTTCTTTTAGTGTCAGGTTAGTGTGGATTGTGGTGCGAAGGTTGTTACAATTTTCTCCCAGGAAATTTTTAAATGGAATGGGAGGTGGGTCACATGGAGCCATAATCGCCTTCATAGAGACCATCTCGAGCAAATAGTCTTCATTTGTTAAAGGATTGAACATTTTAATGTTTTCATTCAATTATTGGGCAAGTTGTAATGGTTTGATAACAGTGAATGGAAATGGAGGGAAAATAAATTCAACCTCGAGAGATTCATCATCGCTTGAAAATTGATGTTCAGAGGAGATATGATCATTTTCAATGAAATTTTCTTCTAAAATTATATGAGGTGAAATACAAGTCTCCACCACCTCTTTGATTCTCTACAAAGAAATAATCTCATTATAAAATGATTTAATTTCCTTATCCTCACCATTTCATCTCTCCTTTATGCCTTGGGACAAAAGAAGAAGGGTTTGTTCCAAAGTAAATATCCTTTGATCAAAATCATTGCATGCGTCATCTGGTTCTAAACATTCATCAACTTTTAAAGTCTCGACAGAAAAATCATCATTAGATTTGAATAATGCATCCAACTCTTGTTACCAATAATGATTTTCTTTCCGATAACATTTTTTGAGACTTTCATTCACAAGTATGAGAATTCCGTCATGTAATGTCATAGGTGGAGGAGCAGATTCTTCAAAAAGAATAGTTTGAGAATTATTCTCGAAATTACTTTCAAAATTATTACCGCATGGATTTTGATATTTACTGCAATAATAGTTCAAAGAACTATTATCATAATAAGTTTCAACATCCTTATTGTAAAATTTTGATGCCCCAATATCAGAAAAAACCATTCCCACAATTCCCAAAATGCTTTGTTTGACATTGGTAATACACACCCAAAGTCATTTTAGATGTATCGAGCTTTTGACTTTGTAAGCACTTGGCAAATGTCTTTGGATTTGTGGGATTTTGAAAATTATCATTGCAATTCAAGTGAAAACCATTACAATTATCGAAAATACTAGAGTAAGACATGCTTATCCCTATGGCTCAAGATGGTAATTCCACAAATGGTGTGCAATCGCAAATTCAAGCATTCTCGGAGCTCAAACTTCCAAGTCTATAAAATAAATTAAAACAAGGAATACAAATATAAAGAAAAAATATTATGAAATACCAAATCAAACACAATTAAAAATAAAATAGTCCCCAACAACAGTGCCATTTTGATGAAGCAAAAACCGAGTTATCGCATAAAGACATCGTCGTTGATTGGTTTCCCATTGTGATGCAAAAAACCTAAACTTTTACTACATTTGGTTTATAAGTATAGTAGCAAGTTTGGGGATCGAATCCACATAGGATATTTGTTAGACTTTAACTGATTTCTACTTCAAGAATAAAAGTGTAAAATGTGATGTTTTAATTAAGTTAATCTAAACTATATTTAATCTACACAATTAATGAAACTAGATTAAATAACAAGAATGGAAACTGTAGGTTGAGAATTATATCCCTCATCACAGGCTAATTAGCATAAATGATTGCATGAAAATAAAATCTTCATCAAGATTAAATCTCGTTTGGAAAATTAATGAAGTCTAGAATTGTCACCTCCTAAATTATTAAAAAATCTTACTTTGATTTTGGTGTCAACAAATATTCACAAAATTACACACATAAGGTCGCAAACATGGCACATAGATGATATAATTCATTAAGGTTCCTGGATGAAATACCAAGAACATTCCTAACCCATTAAAACTATCCTAAACCATCATATCATATCTGTTGATGTAAAAAACTAGATTATATCTAATTAATCAATCACATATAAAAATGAATAAATAAGACAAAGGATTTTTATAGTGGTTCAGCCTTATAGAAATGTCCTACGTCCACTTTTTTGTATTGCTGACTATTTTCCTTGAATCTCGGTAATAGGTTTTGCCAAGAGATCCAAAGTCCCTCTTTTATGAGGAAGTTACAATGTATTTATAGCCTTGAGGCTGTATATATGATAGGATAATGCGCAGTTATCTAGTAGATATATACATCTATACGATAATAATGCACATTTAATGCGTAGTTGCCTTTTAGTTTTCTTGATTTGGATGCTCTGCACGCTAAGTAGCTCAGACCGCTTGAGTTGCTCGGTATGCTAAAGTTGGTCGGAGCGCCTGAGTAGCTCGGTGACAGTATGTTGTTTGTTAAAAGTATTTGTATTTTCCATGTAGGTTGACACGTGTCTTCATGTGATTGGTCCACGTCGACAGACTAAATTTGGTATCAACAGAAGCCCCCAATGTTTCACAGTTGAGGTTGAAGGAGAGTGTGGAACATTTTGCTTGAAAACTGCTTAGATTACTGTTCTTCATGAATTTTAGGAAGATTTTCATTATATAAAATTCCTTTTTAAGTGCATAATATCAAGCTTCATAAATATTTTGAATTTTCATGATCACTTCGATATTTGTGCCTTTTTCTTCTTTTAGCTGCCGGAAACGCAAACGTCTTCCCTTGTAGTAATTATTTTTCTCTATTCCCGAGGTAAAGTATTTAAGTGCGATAGAAAATCCTATCGTCTCTCACGTTTTGAAATATGTATCTCTGAACTCTTCATTTTCTCTCTACCTTATGCCTTCGTTCTTTCCATCATTCATTATCAACTGATCTCTCTTTCTTCTGTATGATTTTCTTCCCTCTTCTTTATTTACTTTATTCACCATGGTTTATCTTGTTAAATCATTGGATAAATTTTGGTCTGAGTTTTAAATCCCTTCGTGGGTTATTTTGGAAGAACTTTCTTGTCCTTCAGATTTATTTTCTTTGGCGGAGGGACACTGGTTCCCAAGTCTTTTTGTAGCCAAGTGTGGATTTTCTTTCCCGCTAAATCCCTTGTGTTTGGAGTTTTGCCAATATTTCGATATTGTACCTGCAAGAGTAGCTCCAAACACATAGAGGGTAGTTAATGGCGTATATAGGTTGAATCAACTTCATGGAACTCATTTGGGAATTCCAGAAATTATGTCTTGTTATATATGGGTTACCAGTGACACTACTTTCTATTTAAAAACTAGGTTTTCAAATAGAGCTTTAGTTGTCAATCTTCCCGATGCCAATAGGGACTATTTGGATCATGGGGTTGTGATGAAAAATTGGCAACACCCTCCATTAAATGTAAATGATGTGTACCAAGGTCCCAGGTGTCCACCTTATGGCAATGGTATAGGTGGTTTTTATTTTTGAAATCTTGTTTTCTTTGTATTTGATGAAATGCATCACTAACATTAATTTTGTTTGTTACAGTTGACAGTAAAAGGAAGCCTCCAAAAGAGACTGATGTTAATATAAAATATTTAAAACTTATCTGGGGCTTGCATCAATCAGTTCATGGGGAGCACATTAGATTTGCCTCTTATTTGTTGCGATACAGGAGCTCCACTTCATCTTTCATTGCTCGTCCTGTGGTGGTTGATCTTGATCAGATAACAACTTCTAAAACCAGTGTGGAAGGATCTTCTTCTGATTTAAGTACTCCTATTACTGATCTGATGAAGAAGAGGAAAGCTCCTGCATTATTTGACAAGTCTTCATTTTCCCACTGAAGAGGCAAAGAAAAACAAACAAGATGTCCCAGATGAGGGGACAAAGAATATATATGAACCCCCTTTTACTGTTGCTAAGGAAACTGGCAAGAAGCCCCCTGTGCCTCCAAAAGAAACAACACCTTTGAGTGAAACGTTTGTCAATTCACAAATAGAGACAGTACCTTTAATTGAAAGTGCGCCTGCTCCTTTGAGGAGATTGAAAAAAAGTTCTACTAAGAGACCTGTCGACCTTATCTCTCAACCTTCACATGCTGAGGGTACTGTTCTAGCTCTTATTCCTCCGAGCTCTGCTATGGGCTTGATCAGATCTTGGACTATCCCAAAATTCCAAGGCATTGACGATACCTTTTCTCGTGAGAGAATTACTACTTTGGCTGCCCAACACATTATGTCAGTAAGTATTGTTAGCCTGAGTCCTTTATCTTATAGTACTATATTCATATATTGACTTAAAATTCTTCCTTTTTTCAGCTCGTGACGTGTTTTAATAGTATTATGAAGAAAGATGAAGCCATCAGGGCTTCCACCTCCTCGGGTGGGGTAGAAGAAGCTTTTGCTAGATTAACTCGATCTTTGAAGGAATCTTGTCAGAAGTACGAGGAAGACAAAAGTGCCTGGGAGAAACAATTTTAGTCTGTTGAAATAACTCGAGATCAAGCCGTGACTGCCTCCAAAGAGTTGGAGAAGAAATTAAAATATGCTGAACAAAGTAACAAGGAGCTTGAGGTCAAGCTTAAATTTGCTGAGGAAAATGTTGCTAAGCTTCAAGATGTTGAGCGACATAAGACATAGGTAGAAGAAAAATTGAAGTCTACCGAAGAGCTCCTTAGAGAAAAGACTTCCTCGGAGAGAGAAAAAAGGAAAGTTGTTGTTAAAAAATCTTTTAGTGCTGGTTGGGACAAGGGTTGGAATAAGGGCCTGGCTATTATGTCTTCTCAAATGGAGTATGCGAGTGTTAAATATTTTAGGGATGGATGGATAGCAGCTTTGAAGAAATTGAAGGTTGCTAAAAATTCTGAGTTGTTCCATGAGCATACTTATGGTCCTCCTCCCTCTCCTGGAGAAGAAGAATAAGATGAAGCTGTATCAGATGAGTCTTCCATGATGTTGTTGTTGTCCAACCCTCCGAGAAAGTCCAACAAACTATCACATCTGCTGAGCAACTGCCTTTGCTCTCCGAGCAACCAACCCCTTCATCCAAACCATCCGAAGAAGTCGTAGGAAATAAGGAGAAGGTGTAGAGTTGTTCGGGTCTTTTTATTTCGTTGTTTTCTTGGATGTAACCCTGAACTGTATTTTCCTTTATCGTGATGAATAAAACATGAACTTTTGTTGTTCGTCTTGAATTTCTCTCTTACTTTCTCTGCTCGCATCATTGTTGATTTTATTTTTCATTTTCTCTTTGCTAGTTTGTGGCCAGGATGGAACTCTTATCAACTAATTATACAGAGTTGCTGAAGAAGTGCAATGACTATTTCAAAGCTGGTCATGCAGACCTTAATGAGGCCTAGATAATTGATGTCCTCAGATCAGGTGCTTCTGAACGAGAAGTTGATGATTACTAGTACTTGAAGTGCCTACTTGATCGGCTGTAGCCAATAATGTGGCCTAGTACGAAATGATTGAAGATCTTCAAGGAATGATCGATGAACTTCAACAGTAGTACAAAGAATCCAGCAAACTCCTACATGAGGGCTACGAGCTAAAGTACTAACAACTGAGTTCTGATCAGGGATATGAAAAGTACATGTCAACCCATGAGAAAAAGGAAAGTGTGTTAAAGCTTGAGATCGAAGAGAATATACTTATTGCTAAGCTGCTAGAGCAAGAGAATATCGCGTTGAAAGAAGAAATTAAACAGCTCAAATCTGCTACCTCCTCTTCTTCGGGAGCCTTGGTCCCAATTAATGATGATGGTTTCTCCTTTTTAGAAATAGAAAATGCTAACTTACGGGACGAGTTAGAGACTTTAAAATGAGCAGGACCTTCCACACCTGCTCGTGGCAGAGTAAGATCTTCTTCTCATGGACGAGAAAGGGCTGGTCGGGTTACTATTGATGAGATAAGAACTCAATTGGCCTAAGAAAATCAAGACGTTCAATTTATGGCGAAGAATCAAGCTTTGGCGGAAATGTCTAAGAAGATTCAAAGTTTCATTGACCAACTCTCCAATCAGAGTTCTGCTGTGGAAAGTAAAGAAATTTTGGTAAAAAAGCTCCACGAGAAACTTGAGAGATTGACTTATCAATTTCACAAGCAACCCAGAGAATTTTGGATGGTTGGGTATAATGAAGCTCTGTATCATCTTGATGCCCGTTTGCAGCAGTCGAACAACGAAGGATATAAGCAGGGATGGCTGAATGACTTATGTGTTTTAACAATGGATCAAGGTCATTTCTTATGGGATTATTATGAACCAAGAATTCTTGATTTACCTATGCCACCCTTTAAACATGACCTTAGTTGGATTCCAGCCTGTGCCATTCCTCGGATTTTAATTTCCAAGTACCTCGGTGATTGTAGTCTTCATTCAAACTTTGAGATATCTCGTCCAGAGCACTTGATTGATCGACCATCCATAAATAATGTTAGAATGCTGCGAGATATGAACTTTATAAACTCCCCTTATGCATTAGATGATCCTGTAGCTGGGGTGGAACCTGTTTTAAAGGCAGAGGGAAAGAAACCCATAGAATAAGACATTTTTATGTAATGAATAAAATTTCATATCGTATGTAATCTGCTTGGTTTTAATTAAAGAGATGTTTAGCTGCTTTTACAATTTCATTTTCTTGGAAATATTTTATAAAATGTCTTTGTTATTCACTGGTGAATATATATATATATATATATATATATATATATATATATATATATATATATATATATATATATATATATATATATATATATATATATATATATATAAATGTCCTGCTTGTTTATAGTGACTTGTCACTCTTTGGTCCTAAGCAATGGAATGATTTTCATCCTATGTTCCTGCTTAGTTGTAGTAATCTCGTCAGGATTACCTTGTTTCCTAGACAATGGATGCCCCGGGAGGTCATCCATCTTCTTGCCTGGTTTAGTACCAACCAATCGGAGTTGGTGGTTATTGAATTGCTGACTAACCGTAGTTGGTGGGAATTGAACTGCCAACCAATCGGAGTTGGTGGGTATTGAATTGTCAACCAAACGGAGCTACTGGGAATTGTATTGCCGACCAACCCGAGTTGGTGGGTATTGAATTGACGACCAACCGAAGTTGGTGGGTATTGTATTTTCGACCAATCGGAGTTGGTGGGTATTGAATTACCGACCAACCGAAGTTGGTGGGTATTGAATTGCCGACCAACCGGAGTTGGTGGGTATTATATTGCCGACCAACTGGAGTTGGTGGTTAATGAATTACAATGAATTACCGACCAACCAGAGTTGGTGGTTGCTACTCTGAATTTGTGTTTGTGTAGTGTGTAGCACTAATATTCCGAAAAAATTTCAACTAAGGAAGAAATATGGGCGAAACATCACTTTATTCATATTGAAAGAACTGTGTTACATATGGATTTTAATTACTGATAGTACTTGCGCAGATGCTCTGCATTCCATGCATTCTTGAATTCTTCTCTCTCCAAAGTTTCAATTATGTATGTCCCAGGACGAACAACTTCAGTTACTCTGTAAGGTCCATGCCAGTTGGCCTACAGTTTGTTATGCTTTTGGATTACTTTCTTCAGCACATAATCCCCTTCTTTCAAATCACATTTCTTCACCCTTTTTTTTATAGAACAGGGTTGTTCATTGTTGATATGCTGCGTTCCTGATTGCTGCTTCTTCCCTAACTTCTTCGAGCATGTCCAAGTCTGAACGCCTCATCAAGTCTCTTATGGGAGAATTGAAATTAAGTACCCTATGTGTAGGTAGACCCAATTTAGCAGGTATGATAGCTTCACTCTCGAATGTCAACATGTATGGAGACTCCCCAGTTGCTGTTCGCGGTGTAGTACGATAAGTCCACAACATAGAGTGTAGCTCGTTAATCCAATTTCTCTTTGCATCATCCAGCCATTTTTTCAAACCATTCAGTAAGGTTCTGTTTATCACCTCATTTTGCCCATTTCTCTGGGGATGGCCTTGCACGGAGTGGATCTTTAGTACATTGGATTGATGACTATATGCAGCGAATTCCTTGTTGTCAAATTGGGTTCCATGGTCAGTAATGAATGCGCGTGGGAGACCATATCTGCAAATAATACTCTTCCAAATAAATTGATAGACCTTGTCGTATGTCATATCAATGAGAGGTTCAACATCCACCCATTTGGTAAAATAATCTACAGCAACAACGAGGTATTTGAATCTCCCTTTGGTCATTGGAAGTGGCCCTACCAAGTCTATCCCCTACATGGCGAATGGCTAAGGGGATGTAATGGGTGTTAGTAATGTTTGGGGAGTTCTTCGGATGGAGGAGAAACGTTGGCATTTATCGCACTTATTAGCGTAAGCAGCGCAATAAGCTCTCATCATTGGCCAGTAATACCCCTGTGTTGTTATCCTCTGCAAAAGCGTTTGACCTACTACATGGGCTCCACAGGATCCTTCGTGAACCTCTTCAATCAAGTCTTTAACTTCGAAGGGATGGACACATCTTTGTAGTCCTGCTATAACACCTCTTATGTACAAAAGTCCACTAGTCAATACGTAACAAGCAGCTTTAAACTTCAGTTTCTTGGCTGTGAGTTTATCAGGTGGCACAATCCCTTCTTAGATATAAGCCCTGATGGGATCCATCCAGGATTGTCCCAAATCGAGGGCAATAAATTTTATCATTAAGTATTCGTCCACACTATGATCCACCAAGATTTCTATTGGGATTGTTCTTCATAGCTTGGTGCGCATTGATGATGCCAACCGAGCTAGGGCATCGGCTCTTGCATTCTCCAATCTCGGTATTCTGATTAACTGAACTGTAGTAAAATTCGAGACAACCTCCATAGTTTTTGCATGATACTTGACCATTAGTTCTCCCTTCGCTGCAGACAACCCAAGAATTTGATTTATAATTAACTGTGAATCACTGAACACCACGACCTGCTCTGCCTTCATAGTTTTGGCCAGACTTAGACCTATAATCACAGCCTCATATTCAGCTTTATTATTGGAAGATTTAAACTGAAAACGTAGAGCATACTCTATATCAATCTGATCAGGACTGTTTAAAACAATTCCTGCTCCACTGCCTGTGGCACACGAAGAGGCATCCACATACAAATGACATACACTACACCAAATCTGCCCATTTGTCAAGGTCATTGACCTTGACAAATCCAACTTGTCAAGGTCAATGACCGTGACATTTCGAGGCGAGACAACTTTTTTTGTCACAGTCATTGACCTTGACATAAAACTCGCGTTTTGTGTCACGGTCGTGTCACGGTCAATGGCCGTGACACGTTTGCCACAGTTTATAATCGTGACAAAGCCGTGACCCTTTTAAAAAAAATTGTCACGGCCATTGACCGTGATAAGTCCATGACAATAGTTATCATGGACGTGTCACGGTCAATGACCGTGACAATTCTGGGCAGAATCTAAAAAAAATCTGATGGGCAGTATGGCCACTGCCACTGCCCAGCAGTATATTTGTACCTGTTATAGATACGTTGTACCTGTTCTAAACATCATATATCCGAACAAACTAAAGATAATGCAAATATATATTCAAATAAGAAACTATTTAAGAAGAAACAACATCACCATCATTTTATCTCAAATCTACAAACTATTTGCATGGAAAAGAGATTTTGTACCGCGACGCTCGGGAACACCTCCTTATCCTTCCCTTCTTGTCCGAATAGCCACATAAGTATAGAGAATATGTGGCCTACCCTTAGGGCCACTCCATGTCCCCTGAATTGAAATAAAGTAAAATTAGTATCCACCCCTCAAATATAGATAAATATAAATCGTAATCGTAATTGAAATCGAAATCGAAATCGAAATTGACATATAAATATAAATACATTACCTGTAGTGTCACTCAAACAGCTAACTTGAGCTCATATGGCACCTCCTTCCAACTAATGTACCCCGGGCAATCGTGTCAAATATAATTCTCTTCATATCTAAACACTAAGAAATACCATAATCCTATGGAGTTATGCGTTGCAAATTCCTTCCAACCGTTGTGTAGCCAAAAATCAGCAGTTGAAGTTGTCAATTCCACCTTTCAATGGTCTCCCATATTTTGCTAGAAGTTCCAAGTGGTGGGGTATGGAAAGTGGAATTGACAACTTCAACTGGTGATGTTTGGCTACATAACGGTTGGGAGGAATTTGCAGAGCATCGCTCCATAGGATTATGGCATTTCTTAGTGTTCGGATAGACGAAGAGATTCAGTCTCCTCTCCACAAATAGGACACCCCAAATAACTATTCACTAATCACCTATTAAAGGTAAGAAGCGTATATTTATGGATTAGTATAAACAAAACTTAGATGTAGTTGGAATATTTATGTATTAATCTCCTCTCCACACACGCACACTACACAAGAGTGAAAATGATAAAGTGCAGATCAAGTAAAAGCATTAAAAATGGATGTTTCGGTACAAATTGAAATATTTATTACAAATTGAAAAATTGTTTCAAATTCGGGTTATCATCAAAAATGGATTGATATTCGGTAGGAGCAACCAAGTCATCCACACTGCTATTTAGTCGCCTTGGCGCGTGTTGGACAATTGACCACGACTCGTTGTTGATATACTCCGAGTAAAACACTTGCTTAACCTTTTGAAATGCACAAACAAACGGCTCATCGCTCACGTTGTTGTTGCTCTTCAACTTGTACAAGTCAACCATGATCAAATTGGTGACAGGATCAACTTTACAAGTATTTTTATCCTCAACTCTTACCCATTCACAGTAAAATACAACCTCTTTGAAGCTTATATAATCCAATTCAAATATATTTTGGATTACACCATAGTAAGTCATTTCAGCTTCAACGAGGTTTTTATCTTTTGCGCTCGCTCAAAAGAAAGTAAGAGCCTTGTATGAAATTCCCAAGTTCTGTACATTTGTACTTTCCTCGTACACTTTAGCGCCGAAAATGTAACCGTTCAATCGATACTTTTTGTACTCTTGTGCCACGAACAAGGGTCCAGTGGCTAGACGAACAAGCCTTGATCTCGCATCACCCATCTTTAGGAGCTGAGAATATAGATAAATTAATTATATTAGTGGTAAAATTTGAGTGTAATGTAACGTTATATAACGACTGTTTTCATTATAATTACCTCTTGTGTCAACCATAGCCTAAATTCGATGTCTGATTGTACCATTGTTTTTCTTCTTTTATTGTTCTCACAGGCTTCATATTTACTGCATATTACCAAATTAATCATGTATAAAATAATCTAAAATAATGTTAAACATTATAATATTCGAAACTTACTTTTTCCATTCTTCGACATCTTCATGTGTGTCAAATAGATAACGAGCTACTTGTTCATGTTGCAAACTCGTTAATTTCACTCATTTTCCCATCACATTACCACCATCATCGAGGAATTCATCAGTGTCATCAACGCTGGTCGAGTCAGGCATATATTCCCGAGTATATATTGATGACTCCACGGTGATGTATTCCTCTGCAATTGATCCTGCAATATATCGCGTATTCTTGACGTAATATTTAAAAACTTTCATCAATCTTTCAAACGGATACATCCACCGATATCTAACTGGACCACAAAGAAGTGCCTCGTCGCATAGGTGTACCAACAAGTGAACACTTATGTCAAAGAATGCTGGGGGAAAGTACTTCTCCAATACACAAATCGCTTTGTTCACAGCCAATTTTGCGGCCACTATGTGTTCTCGATTCACTACCTTCTCACACAAGAGGGATAAGGTAATACTAATTTGCATAATAGCCCTACGCAAATCCTTGTGCTTGGAGAAACAGTGCTTAAACAATAGAGGAACCAATTTCATGATCACATGCCAATCGTGGGACTTACACTTATGTAAATCATGAGTAGCATAATTCACAATGCTTTGCAAGTTGGACGAAAAAGTAGATGGGACCTTCAAATTATATATTGTGTCTAGAAGCACCTTCCTTTCCTCACTCGTCAAAGTAAATGCACCAGGGGGAATTATTGTCCTTCCCCTACTATCTTCTTTCAACCATAGTTGTGGTTTAAGTTTTAACATTTTAAGGTCTTTTCGTGCATTTTCTCCATCCTTCGAATGACTCCCCCCAAGGCAAGTACCCACAATATGTTCAGCGAAGTTCTTCTCTGCATGCATCACATCCAATACATGGCGCACCGGGTTTTTCTTCCAATAAGGCAAGTCAAATAAAATTAACCTCCGAGACCATGCCTTTCTTATCTCAGTTTCATTCCCAGTTGGGGTCTTCTTATGCTTGACATTCTTAAATTTGGGATTCTTACCTAGCATATTTGGGCCACATTTAGAAGATTTACTTTCAATTTCTGAACCCGAAAGTTGTCTCGGCGGTAGCCTATGTTCAACTCCGCCCAATAAAAAATTGGAACCTTTCTCAAATCTGAAACTATGAGCTGGAGGTAAAAACCTCCCTTGGCAATGGTATACATTTTTTAAGCTAGAGGATAGACGAAGAGATTCAGTCTCCTCTCCATAAATAGGACACCCCAAATAACCATGTACTACACATCCGGATAATGTCCCATAAGCTGGAAAATCATGAATTGCCCACATCAACATAGCTTTCAGCGTAAACTCTTCTTTTTTAAAGGATTCAAATGATTGCACACCCTCTTCCCACAACTCATTTAATTCTTCTATCAAAGGAGCCAGGTAGATATCAATGTCATCACTTCGTGCCTTTGACCCAGGTATCAATAAAGCCATCATCGAAAATTCAGGTCTCATACACTGTGAAGGAGGGAGGTTGAGTGGGGCTAGGATCACTGGCCATACACTCTGATTGGTGCTTAGATTTCCAAATCGATTGAAACCATCTGTTGATATAGCCAAACGAATGTTGCGTTATTCTCGAGCAAAATCGAGATACTCAAAATTCATCCTCCGCCAGGCAGTAGAATCAATAGGATGACGCATGATATTACCCCTACTTCTTCCCTAGCATGCCAAGTCATTGCCTCTGCAATCCATGGTACTGTGAAAAATCGCTTTAATCTAGGCCCAACGGGAAAATATTTCAATACTTTTTGAGGCACTTTTGAGCTTGTGCCTTCCTTACTAGTAGATTGGACATATCTAGGTTCATCGCATACCGGACAACGATCGAGATTTTCATACTCCTTTCGGTATAGTATTCAGTCATACACACAAGCATGAATAGATTTATACTTCATTCCCAAACCTTTCAAACTGTTCTTCATAACAGGATAGCTATTTGGAAGTGTATTCACCTTGGGTAATAAGCCCTTCACCCATTTCAGAATTCCCGTCACGCTATTGCCAGACAAACCGTACTGCGTCTTCAAACTGTGCAAACCAACCATGTCATGTAAAGTTGTTTGATCTTTCTCACAACCAGAGTATAACGGTTGGGTCGCCTTAAATTTTAAACTTTGGTAGTCATCGTCAAGTTTTATCGTGTTATCTTCACGAGCACTTGAATGATCTACATCATCAGTAACCTCATTCTCCTCAGCTTCATAAACTCCGTACGCATCATCAACTAAATCCTCTAACATATTATGATCTACGTCATCCCCTTCTACATCTATTCTACTTGTTGAAGGTTGTTGTGAAGGTTGGTCGGGGACAAAAGGAACTTTCAATTCACCGTGAAAACTCCAAAATCGATAACTATCTTGCATACCCGATCTTAACAAATGTAGTTCAACTGTTTTCCACTCAAACACCTTACCATTCTTACACCTAGCACACGGAAACTCTTCATCATTACGACATCTCTTTGCATATTTCACAAATTCGTTAGCACCTCTGCGAAACACATCCCCCATTCTATTAGTCTCACCCATCCACTCTTTGTATTTCGGATATCCCAGCACAGCTACCACAACTAAACACCTATTAAAAGTAAACAAAACATAGATTTATAGTATGTTTTATTTTATTACCCCATCATTTAATTATCCTATTAAAGGGTAAGTGGTCGTATCCCATTCAAGACTGCATTTTTCTGTAATATACTTAACAGCTCATGCACATTGTTACGATTTGAAAAAAATTCGACAGCATATCCCCTTAGTTCTCCAAGTACACGACGTAGATTGGCAGGTGTGAGTGTTATTTCAATTGGTCAATTGAAATAACAATCACACTTGTCAATCTAGTATGTACCCAGAGAACATTAAGATACGACTGCAGAACTTCCTCCAAAAGTAACAACTTTAAGCCAATAAGAATATTATACAAAAATTATACAGTCTCAAACTGTCCAAATGGGACAATTCGAGAGATCTCATTACAGGGGTAATGACTCTCGAACGGGTCTAAGGGCTATTGAATGCGTACGCATAAGAACTATAATGCTAGTATCTATGCGCACTATATTTAATTTCAAGTATGTTTCATATAATGGGTTAATTCAAATACAAAAATAAATTCATGGGTTAATTCAAATACAAAAATAAATTCACGGGTTAATTCAAATACAAAAACAAATTCATGGGTTAATTCAAATACAAAAATTCAAATTCATGGGTTAATTCAAATACACACACACACACACCTCCCTCCACACCCCCCACTCACCACATACACACACACACACACCTCCTTCCACACCCCCCACTCACCACATACACACACACCACCACCCCCACTCACCACATACACACACACACACACACACACACACACACAGTAGTGACTGTCTATTTAAAATAATCTCAATGTTAATTTCATGTATTGGATTTCTACTATTGTTTTGTGCTTTTTATAAATCATATTCAATGTTAGATATGTGTTTTGTTAAGATATCTAAGCTGTTCTATAGAATTATTTTTTGTATCTTGAAGTTTAAGTTCTAAAATCATATTCAATGTTAGATATGTGTTTTGTTAGATATGTGTTTTGTTAAGATATCTAAGCTGTTCTATAGGAATAAAAACAACATTTTTAAAATATGAAGGGCTCACCAATTTGATCAAAATTTTCAACAACATAGACTAATTGATCTTTGTTATAAGACAATTACTACAAATTTACGCGCATCGCCCGAAATCAAAAAGTAATTTAATGACTAAAGTAATACTTTTTTTAACTTTAGTTATTCACCACAAATCTTAAAAATATTTTATTTGTCATGCTTTTTTAACTTCGGATGCTTTTAGCAACTTCGGATGACAATTACTACAAATTTACATTTTTGGATATTATTTTTGGATATTATTTACATTTACATTTTTGGATATTATTTTTGGAAATTTATAGAAAATTACTTATTTATTTACATGTTTAACCCCCTACCCTCACCCTGCCCCCACCCTACCCCCACCCTACCCCACCCCCTACCCCCCACCCTGCCCCCACCCTACCCCCACCCTGACCCACCCTGACCCACCCCACCCTGCCCCACCCCCCACACATGCACACACACACGCACATATATACACACATACACACATATATATACACACAAACATATATATAAATAGAAGAGAGAGAGAGAGAGAGAATTAAACCTGAAAGTAGAGAGAGAGAGAGCAGCGTCGAGAGAGAGAGAGAGAGAGAGAGAGAGAGGGAGGGAACGGCGCGGGAGGGAAAAAAGAAGGGGGAAAGGGATTTTGTTGTAAACATTGTCACGGTCGTGTCAAGGTCATTGACCGTGACAATTATTTAAAGAATTGTCATGGTCATTGACCGTGACAAGTCCGTGACAAGTAAATTTGTCACGGGCTTGTCACGGTCGTGTCAAGATCAATGACCGTGACACAAAACGCGTGTTTTTTGTCACAGTCAATGACCTTGACAAGGGTGGCCGGCTGAAAGGTGACAATTTGGCCATTTTGGTGTAGTGCCAGGTACTTCATTATCAAATTCTTGTTCAGACAGAGTTTCTCGATGGAATATTTGATGTTTCCTTTTATCTTCCCCCGAAACTTCTCAATGCTCATTGATTATATTCTCTTGATCATCCACAGATGGAAGTTGGTCGAGTGTTAAATTCGATGATCCCATAACATCCACAGGTTGGTCTATATTAAACTCCTGCTCTTTGGAGGTATCAGAGTGAGTAAACTCTACGATAAAATCTGCGATGGCCTGTCCCTTAAGTGATGACCTAGGTTCATAAACTATGTCATATTCACCAAGTTCTACCTCCCAGTACATCAATCTTCCTGATTTCTCCAGTTTATGTAGAGCTTGTCTTAATAGCATATCAGTATACACTATTATAATATAGGATTGAAAGTATGGCCTCATCCTTCTACTGGCCTCGATTAGTGCTAGTGTTAACTTCCCCAGTCTTAGATATCTGATCTCTGCTCATCGGAAGGCCTTGCTGGTGTAATAGACTAGTTTCTGCACTCCATCCTCCACTCTTATCAACGCCGAGCTAACTACGTTATCTGAAACCTCCAAATACAAGTATAGCCTATATCCTATCACTGGTCTAGATAACAATGGAGTTGTCCCTAGATATTTCTTCAATTCTTGAAAGGCCTTCTCACATTCATAATTCCACTCAAAAGTTTTTCTAAGTGTTTTGAAGAATGGGAGGCATCTGTCTGTTGCTTGTGACACAAATCTGTTAAGTACTGCAACTCGCCCTGTGAGACTTTGCACCTCCTTCTTCGTAGCTGGAGATCGTAGCTCTAATAGGGCCTTGATCTTTTCAGGGTTAGCCTCGATACCTCGTTGGATAACAATATATCCGAGAAACATACCTTCACGTACTCTAAATATGCATTTGGTGGGATTCAACTTCATTTGATATTTTTCTAATTGATCAAAAGTCTGACCTAGGTCAACCAAATGATCAACATCTTTCTTGCTTTTCGTCAGCATGTCATCGACATAAACTTCCATGTTATGACTGATTTTCTCTGCAATCACCTTATTCATCGGCCTCTGATATGTTGCACCTGCATTTTTAAGTCCGAAAGGCATGACATAATAACAATATGTTCCCCTTGAGGTGATAAAAGAGGTACTTTCCCTGTCCTCAGGTTTCATTTTAATCTGGTTGTAGCCAGAGTAAGCATGAATGAAACTCAACAATTCTTGCCCTGAGGTAGTATCCACCAGTTGATCAATTCGAGGCAAAGGAAAATGATCATTTGGGCAGGTTTTATTGAGATCAGTGAAGTCCGTACACATCCTCAACTTATTATTTTTCTTCTTTACCACCACCACATTTGCTAGCCAATCTGGATATTTAATGTCCTCAATAAAAAAGGGTTTTTTTAGTTTCTCTACTTCTTCCTGTATAGTTTGGTTCTTTTCAGGACTGAACACTCTTCTTCGCTGCTTCACTGGCTTGATTTCCTTGTTCACGTTGAGATCGTGACACAGGAAACTTGGGTCTATCCCTGGCATGTCTTCATGACTCCATGCAAAAGTTTATTTTCTGCACCTTAGAAATGCTACCAGTTCCTGTTTTAATGATACATCTAACGACGCACCAATTTGGGTTGTTCATCATCTAGAATGATATTTTCTGTAGCTTCCATGACCTGGCCCTTCACGAGCTGAGACTCGTCTCTAGGGCCTAATGTTTCAATATATTTATCTTCGATTTCATCCACTTGGTACGTAGTAGTCTTCTTCCTAAATTCTTCTCGTTCCTCCTGTTTGGTAGACGAATAGTAGCATTCCCGAGCTAATTTCTGGTCGCCTTTCACAACTCCCACTCCAAAGTTGGTTGGGAATTTTAAACATTGATGTACAGTAGATGGTACTGCCTCAAACTTCTTCAAACCTACCCTTCCCATGATGATGTTGTAGGCTGATTGGATGTTTTTATCCATCACGAAAAAGTGTACTCTTTCTGTTTGGCAAGCAGCCCATGAACCAATATGCATATTCAACTTGATCGTCCTAAGTGGAAAAACCTTTTCGCCAGTAAAATCGATGAGGGGCCTATGGTATGGCTCCAACTGGGCTAACATCAAATTCAAACTATCGAAGCATGGGTAGAACATGATGTCTGCAGAGCTACCATTGTCTACCAGTACCCGTGAAATCACCACTTCCTTCATTCTCATCTTGATAACCAATGGGTCATCATGAGGATATAGTACACCTGTCAGGTCATTTTTAGAAAAATTGATGACCAGTTTGTCCCTATTCACCTTCCTCGGGCGATCATCTTTAGCCAAGTTTATTCACTGTATGTAAGAGCAAGGCCTCCGCAGTCAGATCTCCACCTCCTACATCTCCACCTGTAATGACATTACATTAAAATAACCCAAAATGGATTGAAAATACCTCACGTTCTGGCTGTCTTGGTCTTTTGGGGAGGTTGGGGTCATCTTCTGGATCATCTTCGTGATCTCTCTTCTTGTCTTCTTTTGCTCGGCGAGGAGAATTAGATCTTTGCCTTCCTCGATCACTGGTTTTTCCACCATTTTAGCGATCAATATACTTAGCCAATTTTCCTCGCCTGATGAGTGCTTCAATTTCATTCTGGAAAGCTATGCAACGTTTGGTCGTGTGACCATGGTCTTTGTGGAATTTATAATATTTGGATTTGTCCCTTTTGTCAGGATCTGCCTTCATTTTCCCTGGCCAGGCTAACTCCTCGTTGTTCTTGATTTCCTCCAGAATGTGATTTATGTCTACCTTCAAGGGAGTATAATTTCCATATTTCCTCATCTGCTCCAACACTTGCTTACCTTTCAATTTCTTGTTTCCACCATTGTTCTTCTGATCTCTATTTTACTAGTCTCAACCTTGGTCTCCTTGGTGTCTGTATTCTTCTTCGCAGTTATGGCTTCCTCAGCATTCATGATCTTAGCTGCCTTTTCCATCAGTTCTTCCATGGTCCTAGGCGAATCTTTGGCCAAAGTATAGTACAATTTATTTGGTAACAGTCCACTCATCAGAGCATTAATTGTTGTTTTCTCCTCGTAATCAATTACCTCAAGTTTCTCGTTATTAAAACGAGTAATGTAGTCCCTGGTACTTTCTTCTGACTTATGTATAACACTCAATAAGTGTGCTACTCGTTTAACTGGTTTTGCTCCAAAATAGAAATTCCCTATGAAAAGCTCTGCCAGTTGAAGGAAAGTCGCAATCTTCCCCCGAGGAAGGTTGTTGTACCATATCTGAGCTGACCCGATGAGAGTTCCTGAAAACGCCCTGCATCTCATCTCATATGGAATCGTATAGATATCGACATCAGCTTGGTATTGTTCTATATGGAGGACAAGATTAGTTTTTCCATCATATTTAGGTGTCAACATAGGAGCTTTGAATTTTGATGGCGTGGGAAAATCCAAGATTGCCTGTACGAATGGCATCCCTTGTATAAAAGTTCTTTGCAGGGCAATCTTGGCCTTAGACATTTCCCCTAACCTGTCTTCCAACCTTTGAATAGATCCTTTCCATGCATCATTTCCCACCTCGGGCCTATTTGTTCTAGCAACTGATCGCATTGAGTTTTCCTCTTGGGACCTTTCATTACGAGCTGCTGGCGTGATTGGGTAGATCCTTCCCTTAGGTCGGATGGTCGTTGAGAGTTCCTCAACGCAATCCTAGGAGGACTTCTATTCCTCCTAGGGCCCAAACAATCAAAAGGAGAGACTCTACTCAACCTTTCTAGAGCACTAGTCCTTTCTGGAGTGAGAGTGACATTCCGTTGAGATTCTATAGCTCGTACTAATGAGGTCCAGGTTGATACGAAGGATCATTAGATCACTCAGTACGATATGAGTCAGTACGTCTAGATTGAGAGACTTACGGGAATAACATTAGTCTAGTTGTTGAATATGGCAAATGGGTATTTCTTTAAACACTTCGTTGTCCTGATTGGGCTGACACTCCACCTTGAACAGTTTGTATAAGTTGACGCATAGTTTCTTGCATGGTCGTTTGGCCTTGGGCTAAATTAGCAATTATGCCAACCAGATCTTGAATATTTGGGGGATTAGAAGGGTTTGGAAGGACCCCGGTGTTTCGATTACTGGATTCTAGATTCTCAGCCATAGATGATGAGTTGTTTTGGTGAAAAACGGTAAGTATAGTCGCTTCCCACAGACGTCGCCAATTTGTTGATGTAAAAAAATAGATTATATCTAATTAATCAATCACAGATAAAAATGAATAAATAAGACAAAGGATTTTTAAAGTGGTTCAGCCTTATGGAAATTGCCTACCTTCACTGTTTTGTATTGCTGACTGTTTGCCTTGAATCTCGATAATAGGTTTTTCCAAGAGATCCAAAGTCCCCCTCTTATGAGGAAGTTACAATGTATTTATAGCCTTGAGGCTATACATATGAAAGGATAATGAGCAGTTATCTAGTAGACATATACATCTATACGATAATAATGCACATTTAATGCATAGTTGCCTTTTGGTTTTCTTGATTTGGATGCTCTGCACGCTAAGTAGCTCGGACCGCTTGAGTTGCTCGGTATGCTTAAGTTGCTCGTAGCGCCTGAGTAGCTCGGTGACAGTATGTTGTTCGTTGAAAGTATTTGTATTCGCCACGTAGGTTGACACGTGTCTTCATGTGATTGCTCCACTTCGACAGACTAAATTTGGTATCAACAATATCAAAATAATGTTAAGAAAATTTAAATTATATATAAAGCATTGTAAATAACATGGAATGGAATAAATCAAGAATGAAAGCAATAAATAAAGCAAAAAAAACTACATAACTAGGCAATGAACTAAACTAACAAATATTGAATTAATGAAGAAGACAATTAATAGTAACTTACAATCAAACCTTAGGAGAGAGAATTGAGAGAAGCTCTCAATAATAAACCTAAAAATATCTAAAATCTAATATATAACTTGATTCCTACAAATAAAATCCCCACGTACTATTTACAATAAGTGTAATAAATCCAAAGAAAAGCTTCAAAATATCACAAATCTAAGATGGTCGATCAATCGATGAATTATCGATCGATCAATGATTCAAAATCCAACCCACTGACTTTAGATATTTACAAAACTTAGGAGGGTTGATCGATCGATGTTATATTTTTCAGCCTAGTTTTTCTTCAAAATGGAAATGTCTCCTCTCTCGGAATCGACCATAACTTAATTGTTGACGGCCAAGTGAAGATAATTCGAAGAACTACACAACCATGGAAATACAAAGTCCAAATTAAGAATTAAGAAATTACTAAAATTCCCTTAAAATTTTATCTTACGATGAAACTTTCCGAACATGCAATCAATTGGTTCGCTTAGCATTCCAACACTTAAAAAATCTGAAAAAAGCTTGTAATACACACACACACACACACACACACACACACACACACATATATATATATATATATATATATATATATATATATATATATATATATATATATATATATATATATATATATATATATATATATATATATACTAGGCTGTACCCGTGCCTATGGCACGGTGATAAATTTGTTCCCATGATATTCAGTACCTGACACATTTTTTTCTTTCTTTTTTCATCCAAGTTTTTATTTAATAAAAATAAAATATATTTTTATGTTCTTTTTTCCATCCAAGTTTTTATTATTAAATATATTTTTTGCACAACAAATATGTAAGTTTCATTTATCAAATATGTAAGTTTCATTTATCTTTTTCATAGTTAACTTTGGAAGAGTATTGTGGGCCCTCCCATTTCTCAAACTGTTTTGAAATAGCACTTATAATTTTAAAACACTCTAAGTAGTATAATCTCACTTCTAGGTATATCATTCGGTTGATAATAAAATTTATATACCAAATAATTCTTTTTATCCAACCAAAAATCTCTCCACAGTTGTAACTCCTAACTACAAACAAAAACACCCAATAAAAGCTGAGGGACCAAGTCTGTAAGGCCCTAAAACGTGATTAGGAATGTTAATTCTATGATTAAGTATAAATTATAAGTTATAATTTGGTGAGGGGTTTTAAACATGTTAATTATCGTATTTTGGGGGATGCATACTCATGTGATATATGTGTTGGTTGCATTAGATGTTAATCGAGCTTATGATCGGGGACAACTTGTTTAGATCATATGATTAGTTATGTGATTAAATACATCATGAAAATATGTTTTTCGTACATCATTATGATTATAAAATTAAACCAAGGTGTTGGTCTGAAATTTGCGATGTTAGGTCGCTAAATGTGAAAGTTTTGAGATTTTCGATAAATTGTTACTCTTCTGTTCGGGCCCAAATTAGGCGTACAAGTTTTATGATTTGGGGAAAATACAAAATATCAAAGTTATAGATATATGAGTTAAGTTTATAACACAACAAATGGTGCATCAAACGGACATTCGAGTGTGGATGTATTGTCTTTTTACGAACCTGGGGTAAAGTGGTCGTTTGGCTTTAAATGATATTTGGTCTTATATGCTGCCACATGTTATATTTTGATTGACCAAGTGGGAGGTGCCTTAGGCCGACTTAAAACCCTTAAAATGACCCCCTTCTTAAGCCAATTCATCCATGAAAAAAATATTTTGCCTAAGGAGAGAGAAAAAGAGGAAATTAAGGAACAAATCCTTCGAAAATTACCATAAATCAAGGAATTCTCGTAAGGTGGGGAAGCAGCTAACACTGCCATACCAAGGAAATAGTTTTGGTATTAATATTAGTACCAAATTTAAGGTGAGGGACCTTCCCTATGAATTATAAATTCTTATAATTTCATATGGAATTGTGTAGTTAAATACATGTGTTAAACTCTTTATGGACTGATGTGGTATTTGTGAAACATATGTATATTACTAAAAACGTTAAGCGAAGTTATTTAATGTTATGGACTGTGACGGGCCCTTTATATAATGTTAAGGACTGTGGTGGGTCCTACGGGATGTGACGGTCCCATTAATCCAACTTAAAGGTTTGTTGTACTCAGGCCTAATTATGGGATGTGGTGGTCCCCAATAACTGTGGTGGGTTAATTGGAGTGTGGCGGGTCCAGTCTTGCGAGAGTTACATAATTCATGTTGGGTTATAACATTAGAAAATAAAAATGGTTATTTAAATTGGTTATATGAGTGTTATATTGTCATTAACTAATTTTTTATTGCTTACACTCCTATAATGTTATGTTTCAGGTATGCCTGTCCTTTGGAGTTCACTGCCAAGTTAGGACCATAAAACGGGGGAGTGACGAATATCTAATATGGGTTGAATATCAACAAGATTTTTTGGTAAATGTTAAACTAAAGAACTTTTGTATTTTTAGTTGTTTAGTACGTGTAAATTACATGTTAAGGTAGCCATGTTTTCATCTAAACATGCTTTTGAAAAAGAAAAAAAATCAGTTAATATTTTTAAAGAGAATTAAAGTAAAGTATTATTTAAGGTAATTTATTTCTAAATAAAAGGATGATTTTAAGTTAATTAAGTTGGGGTACGACAACTTGGTATCAGAGCCAGGTTATTAGGTTCTAGACAGGGTTGAGGGTCTAAATTGGCAGTGGATGCAAAAAAAAACTATGTTGAGTGATAAGTATTCAGTTTCAAGGGATACATTTAAGTATGTTAGATTCCTGAGGCATGGAAACGAAGGGTTTGCTATTAAGTTTTAAATTGGTTTTTTTGACTAACATCTGTCAGTTATACACGTATATTGTTGTACGTGATATGAAATGCAAGGATCTCGCAGGATTGGAAATAAGATATTAAGGTTTATTCGGAGATGACAACGAATACATGTATTTTAATAGAAAGCATTGCATTGTTTTATATGGTGTATGAAAAAATGTGTCATTGAAGGAAATTTTTCAAATACAAAATGTGGTATACAAATTGTGAAGTATTGGAAGTGATCTCTTTTTATACTGGTATATGTGAACTTGACAAAAATTATAAAGTATTTGAGGTGATCTCTTCCTATGCTGGTATATGTGGACTTAAATCGTGTTACATATATCATTATGAATGGGTGCGCTCCTCATCTATATGGGAGAGTGGTGTACGGTAACACATATTCCATTAAAGGATGAGAAGTGAGAAGAATTATTGTTACATGATTATAATGAGACTTAAATTATTGGAGTGTTACTAAAAATGAAGACTCGCATAGTAGAGGTTAAATGAGGAGGTTAGTAGTTGTATATGTTTATATTTAACATGTAAAAAATGTATGAAATTCAATAACTAGTCGATATATCACAAATGATCATAATATGAATTCATAGTGAATTATTACAAGTAGAATAAAGAGTAATGAGAGTTGAGAAGTACGTTTTTAATAATATGAGTACATATTGTGGATATTACTCTTGTGATGTATTGAAACGCTTATATGAATAGTAAAGTTGAGATGGGGTGTTAAAGAGTTGGAAGTTTAAAAATATTAAGGAATTCTTTTAGGGGTATGTGTTGTGTATTATGGCAAGGAATTTCGTATCGGATGAAGGGTAAGAATTATTTATGAGAATTGAAGATGTAATTGGGAATGAAGGGTGGAGAATTATTGATATCTAATGTATATGATAACTGAGTAGGAGTTAGTAAATAAGAAAAAAGGGGGCGAGTGTATGTTTATACTCAATATCATCAAAACCTAATGGGGTGTGTCCATGATGAAATATAAATGTAGTATGATGGGGTGTGATGAATTTTTGATAAAATATAATCGGGCATAAATGAGGCTTTCATAGTTAATAAATAAATGAGATATAATCCTTAACTAATGTCGAGTAACTAATAAGGTATAAGTATGAGAAAGATGTTAGTTGGATTTGAATATCTGCAACTAGTTTGGGGGGATATTGAGATGTATTTGTCGTTGTGCGTATGTGTTATCACTAAGAGTATGTCATAGAAAGAATATTGTTGACATTATACGGAGTTGCCAAGAAGTATATGTAAGGAGAATGTGTTATTTGAGATACCATAATATGATACATTAAGGTATTTGTACAAGTTATTTGAAAGAAATAAGACATATAATAGTTAGAGAAGTATTATGGAGTTAGTAAGTATGGTTTAAGTTTTAAGTGGTGATGTTACATCTAACATCCATGTTACCAAACTAGTAAGATTAGTATATTAATGATGTTGCGTAAGACTATGATGTTAAAAAGATTGGGGTAAGATTATGATTGTAATGTTATTGTGTTAGATAAATGACTAGTTAAGGTCATTGTATGTTTAGTTAAAGAACAATCAAATGATACTGAAAATAGGAATATAATGAGAAGTTATATTGAGTTCATAGTGCATGACTGCACAAGATACATGAAAGCCAATATGGAATATTGGTTCAAAATATACATCTGGTGAATGATCGTTCATTATCAATATGTGGAAACTAGTGAGGCTATGTTTATATTAAGGACCGTAAGAACGATATTTAACATACTCTAAAACTTCAGAGATGATACGGATAGTAGTCAAAGTAGAACACATATATTTGGTATTAAGTGGAAGATGAGAAGATGACATGTAATAAGTTGGTATTGTAATATGATGTTTATCATTTGAAGTAATGAATGGAAGTTGGAAAGATGAACTATAAGAAGTTAGTCTTGTAATGGAATATTTATTATTTGAAATGTTACATGATGATAAGGATGGACTATGGGACTGAAGTGACAAATGTACATAATGATATTTGGTTTATTAAGAATGTTCACTCATTGTTAATATAAGAGGATAAAACTAATAATTTATTATGTGTGAACTTTTGATCTACGTATATAAAGGTATGGAGTAATATATGATTTGGGAATTGACTTTCATTGATAAGAAATCACTAGACGATTACCCTTACATATGAATGATAAAGACGCTTATGTGTTGATAGATTCTAGTTCTACACATTCTTTGTGTTTTGCTTTATCTATTGCATCTTTATAAACTGCTATCATCATTAGATTCTGGTTTAGCTATTATTACTCCAATAGGGAGGATTGGTTTTTATGGATAGGGTATGTAGGGAATGTATGGTGAGAATAAGTGAAAAGGAGTTGTTAGCTGACTTACTACCTTTCGATATGCGTGACTTTGATGTGATATTGGGTATGGATTGGTTGTCCTCGTATCATGTATGTTTAGATTATTTTAGAATAGAGGTAGTGTTTCGGTTACCGGGTGAACCTGAATTGAAATTTATTGGGGAACGGAAAGTCACCTGCGTATTTATTTACAAACCTTGCGAGAGAAGAAGTTATATGCTAAATTTTCTAAATGTGAATTTTGGCCAGACCAAAGTAGTATTTTTTGGGCATGTTATTTTTGTTGATGGCAATTGGGTTGCTTGAAAAGAAGATGGATGGAATTTATAAAGGATAACGATTTTAAAGGAGGCCCATTGTTCTTTATATGCTATGCATCCAGGAAACACTTAACTTTATAGAAATTTGAAACAACGTTATTGGTGGTCGGGAATGAAACGCGACCTTGTATATTTTGTTGCTAGATGTCCAGTTTGCTAATAAGTGAAGGCGAAGCATCAGAAACCTTATGGTTTACTACAATCCTTACCTATTCCTAAGTTGAAATAGGATAATGTTACTACCGATTTTGTTATAGGTTTACCAAAATCATCCTGAGGGTTTGATTCTATTTGGGTTTTCGTTGTTAGATTAACTAAGTCTGCGCATTTTCTTGTTGTTAAAGCTACTTATTCTATGGATATATATGCCAAAATATATGTAGTTGCGATAATTAGCTTGCATGGTGCACCTATTTCTATTATCTCTGTTCGAAATCCTAAATTTACTTCACTCTGTTAGCCTAGTTTAAATAACTTTTGGGGACTAAATTGAAATTTAGTATAACTTTTCATCCTCGGACTGATGGGTAGTCAGAGAGAATGATCCAGACACTCGAAGACATGTTACGAATTTATTTATTATGGTTCAAGGGAAGTTGGGATGAAGACTTGTCACTAATAGGGTTGCGTATAATAATAGTTATCATTTGAGTATTGAAATGTCTCCTTATAAAGCCTTGTATGGGTGGAAGTGCAAGATCCCAGTGTGTTGGACCAAAGTAGGAGAACGAAAAACTTCTTGGGCCAGAAATTGTACAACTGACTACTGAGAAGATAAATCTTATTCATAATCACTAGAAGGAGGTGCAAAGTAGAGAAAAAGGTTATGTAGACAATGGAAGAAAGGAATTAAAAGTTGAGGAAGGTGATCAAGTATTCCTATGTGTTTATCCTTGGAGAAGGCTTATTAGATTTGAGAACAAGGGCAAATTAAGTCCTAGGTACGTTGGCCCTTATAATGAGTGGGAATCGTATATCATAAATTGGCTTTGCTATAAGAATTGTTTAGGATACATGATGTTTTTCATGTATCAATGTTACGTAAGTATGTGCTCAATCCTTCACATGTGTTTATTCCTCAACCGATAGAGCTTAAAGATGACCTGACCTATGTGGAGGAACCAATCACTAAATTTAAATTGAAAAATTAAGTATTATGTAATAAAAAAAACTATTCCGTTAGTTAAGGTAATGTGGAAAAGCCAAAATGTGGAGTGTTCCACCTGGGAAAGAGAGAATAACATGAAGGTGTAATATCCTCATCTGTTTGGTAAATTCTTATGCGTTAAATTTCGAGGACGAAATTTTTATAAGAGGGATAGAATTGTAAGGCCCTAAAATGTGATTAGGAATGTTAATTATATGATTAAGTATAAATTATAAGTTATAATTTGGTGAGGGGTGTTAAACATGTTAATTATCATATTTGGGGGAATGCATACTCATGTGATATATGTGTTGGTGGCATTAGATGCTAATCGAGCTTATGATCGGGGATAACTTGTTTAGATCATATTATTAGTTATATGATCAAATACATCATGAAAATATTTTTTCCATACATGATTATGATTATAAAATTAAACCACCGTGTTGGTTTGAAATTGGCGATGTTGGGTCGCTAAATGTGAAAGTTTTGAGATTTTCGGTAAATTTCTACTCTTCTGTTAGGGCCCAAATTAGGCATACTAGTTTTATGATTTGGGGAAACACAAAATATCAAAGTTATAGATATATGAGTTAAGTTTATAACACAACAAATGGTGCATCAAACGGACATTCGAGTTCGAAGATATTGTCTTTTTACGAACCTGGGGTAAAGTGGTCATTTAGCTTTAAATGATATTTTGTCTTATATGGTGCCACATGTTATATTTTGATTGGACCAAGTGGGAGGTGCCTTAGGCCTACTTAAAACCCTTAAAATGACCCCCTTCTTCAGCCAATTCATCCATGAAAAAAATATTTTCCCTAAGGAGAGAGCAAAAATAGAAGTTAAGGAAGAAATCCTTCGAAAAATTACCATAAATCAAGGAATTCTCGTAAGGTGGGGAAGTGGCTAACACCACCATACTGTAAGGACACAATTCTCCGATTGAGTCTTAAGGTAGTTTTGGCTCAATTCCAAACAAAAACGTTTATGTCATAGGATAGTTTTTAATTGTATCCATTCAAGTCTATGATGGGGTAGTTGAACACGTAACGGCTAAGATATTAAAGCTTCATCAAATGCCGTGTGTAATGTGCCTCGTTTCTACGTCATAAATATGGTTCCATTTCTCTTAAGGTATGAATGCATTTTAATATATATATATATATATATATATATATATATATATATATATATATATAGGATCTTGGAACAATAGTTTATTGGGTGTAATTTATAATTTTTATAAATTAATTTTAACGACTTTGTTTTACTGAGAAAATATGTTTTGGAACTTTTCATAAAAAGTTTTGGGCTTAAAACTTAATATTTCATTTTTCCGACATGTCGTTCGATTCACACTGGAATCTCATTCGAACGAGATTGCCAGGTCGTTTGAACGAACTAACATCTCATTCGAACGAGATTTCTGATGATTTTCCTTTTTTCATTCTGGAACCTCGTTAGTAAATCCGTTAGAATGAAAAGTCGTTCGAACGAGTTTTGTCGGGAAAGTTTATTTGGCAGTTTTTGACAGTTTTCCCACTTTTCCCACTACTTTACCCCACTACCTTTTGCCAAATTTTATTTAGTGTGGGAACCAACATTTTTGGATTAACTTTTTCACTATCCTCAACCTCCTAGAGAGAGTTTTGAGATTTCAACTTTCCTAAGAAAAAGTTCTAGTTTGAGTGTTCATTTTTCAAAGAAAAATCATTTAAACACTTTTGTTTACACCCAATAGTTTGTTTATTCCAAGATATCATATATATATATATATATATATATATATATATATATATATATATATATATATATATATATATATATATATATCTTGCTTGGAGCGTTTGGCACCATTGGCTCACTTTTCTACCTAAGGAGAAAAGAGTTGGGTTTGCTTCTACATCCCCCAAAGAAGAAGCTTGTTTGCTGTGACATACCCACTTGGAGAAAGGCTCCTTGCTCGGGTGACGGTGACCAAAAGTCTGATCGGTGTATTCCGAGACCGCGGTGGAGATCCGTGGTTATCCGCTAGAAAGAGGTCTGTACAAGAAGGAGCATCGGGGCTTGGATGGAGTCAGGTCGAGTGTTGTAAGTCTTTCGTGTCTTGTGCTTGTAAAATCGTCTTTAATGGATTTGAGGCTAGGGTCGTCCGAGGTTTTTTCCCGTTGTGGGTTTTTCCTCATACATCGTGGCGTAGTGATTTATTGTTTATTTTATCTTTCGCAAAGTTCACCTAGAACGCATGCTTAGATAAAAAGATAAAATTTGATTTAATCACTACTTAATTAAATTGGTGCTAAATTAAATTTGGGTATATGTTAATTTAATTCTAGTCGTTGTTTAATTTATTAAAATTGGTATGGCCTAATTTGGTAATATTGAAAATATGACTTAGGCAAATCTCTCGGACTTAAAGTGAATTAATTTGGTTTAAGTGAAATTTAAATTGTGTGTGTGTTTTAATTTAATTTCACGTTGTTTAATTTTAATTTAGAATAAGATAAAATTTGTTGTTGAAGTTGAACCATCTCGCTTCCGCATCTTCAAAGGAAATTACTTTTTTGGAAAAGATTTTAAAATTGGGGGCCTCGTGTTACAACAAGTGGTATCAGAGCGGGATCGCTAAACTATTGCGTTTAAGATCCTTTAAATATTTTTAGCTAAAATGGAATTTTCCCCATTTTCAAAATTTCCTATCTTCGATGGTTCTAACTACACGTATCTGAAAACGCGAATGAAATCGGTACTAAAATCTATCGACGAAAGAGTTTGGTTATCTGTCGTTAACGGGTGGTCCCCACCTACACATTTAGTAGGTAATGAGCATGTTCCCAAACCAGCCAATAGATGGAGTGAAAATAAATTTAAACTTTCAAACTTTAATTCCCGTGGTTTAAATGCCTTATTTAGCATGGTCACACTGGATGAATTTTGTCGCATTATAACGTGTGAAACTACTAAAAAAGTTTGGGATATTCTACAACTCACTCATGAAGGTACAGGTGTCGTAAAAGCTTCGAAACTCCAAAACCTCACCACTAAATTTGAAACCATCAAAATGAACGAAAAAGAAACTTTTGAAGAATTTTATGCTAGACTTTCTGATATAGTTAATTCATCTTTTAACTTGGGAGAGAAAATACCCGACAACTAAGTAGTAAATTTTTTTTTAAGGTCCCTACCCGATAGGTTCATTCATAAAGTGACCGTTTTAAATTCTTTACCAACTTTTGCCGCTACGAAATTAGAAGAGCTTGTAGGTGATTTGCAAACCTATGAACTGGACATGTTTCCCTCTAAAACCGAAAAGAAAATAGAAAAGGGCATTGATTTTAAAGCTCGAAAAGAGGAAAAACAAGTAGTAGAGAGTGAAAGTGATAGTGACTCGGAAAATATGGATATTTTTGCTAGAAAGTTTCAAAATTTTCTTAAATTTAACAAAGATAAATTTAAAAATGATTTTAAGAAATTTGAAACTTCTAAGCATGACAAAGCCAAAAAGATCCCTAAAACTCTTAAAGAAAATTTAAATAGGGACGAATCAAATAGGTGTTTTGGTTATGAAGGGTATGGCCATAGGGAAAAAGAGTGTCCCACTAAGCTAAGGAGAGAGGGTAATCAACCAATGTCTTTTAATACAACCCTTAGTGATAGTGATAATGAAGAGGGACCGAATTCCCCCACTGAGCCCAACTTTGTGGCTTTTATGGCTAGTCACGCGAGTGATAGTGAGCATTCTTCTATTGATGAAATTTTAATACATGAAACTTCCAAGGTCAAAGTTTATGATTCCCTTACTTTTGATGGTAGTGAGAGTGAAAAAGAAAGAGAGAGTGAAAATGAAGAAGA
This sequence comes from Sambucus nigra, assembly GCA_949130495.1. NCBI lineage: Eukaryota > Viridiplantae > Streptophyta > Magnoliopsida > Dipsacales > Adoxaceae > Sambucus > Sambucus nigra. The sequence goes on along the minus strand of OX422213.1, from coordinate 161,685,149 downwards.
GGTTGATGTGAGTGAACTTCAAAATGCTTTTCAAGAATTTTATAAAGAGTCTATTAAATTAAAAAGAGCTAATTTGAAGTTAGAAGCAAGTTTAAGAGAGCGCGTCAAGGTCGTTTATGACAGTGTGTTGGTTAAAGACCTTAGAAAATGTGAGAGGACCCTTCGAGAGAAGCTTGAATATATAGAAGGTGAGAGAGATAGCCTTAGAGGTTTAATAGAGTCAATGAAAAAAGAGCTTCTCGATTTTGAAAAGAGAAATATTTTGTTAGACTCTAGAATTTTAGAATTAGAAAATAAATTAAAAGACTCTAGAAAAGTCAAATTTGATTTCGAGTGTCGTTCGGAGAAATTAGATAAAATATTAGCAACGGTCCAAATTAAAAATAACACTTATGGTTTAGGCTTCGATATTTGTAATGAATCTACTCATAAAACCAAAACCCATGTTTTCGGAGAATCACCTAGGAAAGCTTTTAGAGATCAATCCTTAGGTACCAATTTTTGATGTGTTTTTACTTGTGCACATTGTGTTCGAAAAGGTCATCTTAGAAAATTTTGTTTTGATCTTAAACGAGGTCCTAGAAAAACCCAATGTAAGGCAACCAAGGTAGCCAAGATTCCTACATCTCGAGACAGTCATTCGTCATTAGTTTGGGTTAGGAGATCCGACTTGGTAGCTTTACAAGATAGGGTATTTGATTCTCATTTACTTTCACATGCTTCCTCCCTTGAAAAATCTAAAGGTTGAATGTTTTAGTTTTGGTTGCATACTCTAGATTTTTGTTCTTCATATTATATATCATTTCTAGGTGTATGCTTGTTTAATCATTTTCTAGTCTATGCTCCATTCTTAATCACATGCTAGAATAATGATTTTTGTTTATCTTTTGTATTCTATTTCTTTCATTTTAGTTTGCATTAAATGAAAAATACAAAAAGATTTTTGTTTATCATTTGGGTTTTTATCTCTTGGTAATTTAAGCGTAATGAAAAATTCAAATGATTTTTGTTCGTCTTTTGAGTATATATTTTTATTTTTGGTTAAAATTTTCAAAAACTCAAAAAGATTTTTTATGTGTGTTATTTTGGTTTGACACACTCTATGTGGCATACACTTGTGTTAGAATCCCATCATTTTTGCTCTTATGTGGCTAGAACTTTTGGTTTAGATTGTCAATCCTTATTATGTTCTTTACCATGCTTACATGGAGTAATTAGATTTTGTGTTGATTAAATGGATTCTATTTTTATATGCTTCAATTCACACATGCACGAGCTCTTTTGAAATTTAATTATCATATGTTATATTTGAGCTTTGTGAGTTGTTCTCCTACCAATATTGTCATCTACATACTTGTGACCTAGGAGGAATAATGCATGCCAAAATCTGTTGCACATGAGATTTATGAGAAATAAAAATATTATATATAAAAGTGCACGGGGAAGGCCTTCGAAAGGATTTATTATCCTTTGCAAATAGTAAACCACCGTTTGTTTGGACCTAAAAGAAATACGTGGTCCAAAGGCCTAAAAATAGAATTTTGGCATTAAAAAGAAAAATAATTGCCAAGGCCTATTTTTTGTATATATTCATTCAAATATATATGCTTATTGAGGGAGATTGGATGGTATATCAACGGTGCGCACAATGTCCGTTTATCCTAGTTGTACTTTCAATGTCATGACTCTATTGATTTGTAGAATCATCAAAAGTCTAGGCTTGTATGCATTGTGTATGTTTGTTCATTGAGTTCAATTTATATTGTCACATGAGGTTATATTCAAATGTGATGAAGTTTGCAATCAATTGAGAACTCCGTGAAAATGTTTTAAGTGATTGGGTCTAAATTTAATTGTTACTAGTTCACACCCCAACACTTTCGTTTCCATATGACACATTTTTGCCATACGAGTGTGAAAAACTTATCTTATTTTCTGTCATTTGTGTGTTTATATCTATATATATGTGCGTGTGCATCTTTGATATATCTAGAGCATGTATATATATGATATTTTTATTTGGTCATTGCCTTTGTTTCTAGTCCATCTATACTTTAATTCATAATTGGTATCTATCTTGTTGCATTGTTTGTTGATATCACATGCTTAATAGTTATGTATCATATTGGTATCAGTTTCTTGCATCTTAGTTAGTATCCGTTATTATTTGCATGGATTAGTTATGATTTTATTGCCTATATGCTTTCATGTTCTTATCACTCTAAGAATCATGTTTAAATTAGTTTGTTATCCTTTGTCTATTCCGAACAAAAAGGGGGAGAATGATAGGAGGAAAAATGGTATCTATTCCTATTGTATTCATATCTTAGTTTGGGGGAGATTTAACTTAGGGGGAGTTGCGACCTTCTTAGGTAGATCACAATTGATAAAGGGGAGAATTAATTTTATGCATTTAACACTCTTCATATTCCCTATGCATTTGATAGTTTGCTTAAGTGTGAAGGAATTATTCTTGTGTGGCAACCTTCATCAACAAAGCTATTGATCCTTGGGTCTTAAGTCAAGTATTGAACGGGATGTTTTATGTCTAGTAGAGCTTGACGGCCCTTTAGGATTTTTTTATTGGTTTTTGTCCCGGAATAGACAAAGGGAGAGATTTGTAATGACACAATTCTCCGATTGAGTCTTAATGTAGTTTTGGTTCAATTCCAAACAAAAATGTTTATGTCATAGGATAGTTTTTAATTGTATCCATTCAAGTCTATGATGGGGTAGTTGAACACGTAACGGCTAAGATATTAAAGCTTCATCAAATGCCGTGTGTATTGTGCCTCGTTTCTACGTCATAAACATGGTTCCATTTCTCTCAAGTTATGAATGCATTTTAATATATATATATAGGAGCTTGGAACAATAGTTTATTGCGTGTAATTTATAATTTTTATAAATTAATTTTAACGACTTTGTTTTACTCAGAAAATATGTTTTAGAACTTTTCATAAAACGTTTTGGGATTAAATCTTAATATTTCATTTTTCTGACACGTCGTTCGATCCACACTGGAATCTCGTTCGAACGAGATTGCCAAGTCATTCGAATGAACTGACATCTCATTCGAACGAGATGCCAGGTTGTTCAAACGAGATTTTTGATGATTTTTCTTTTTTCATTCTGGAACCTCGTTAGTAAATCCGTTCAAATGAAAAGTCGTTCGAACGAGTTTTGATGGGAAAGTTTATGTGGCAGTCTTTGACAGTTTTCCCACTTTTTCCACTACTTTACCCCACTACCTTTTGCCAGATTTTATTTAGTGCGGGACCCAACATTTTTGGATTAACTTTTTCACTATCCTCAACCTCTTAGAGAGAGTTTTGAGAGTTCAACTTTCCTAAGAAAAAGTTCAAGTTTGAGTGTTCATTTTTCAAAGAAAATTCGTTTAAAGACTTTTGTTTACACCCAATAGTTTATTTATTCCAAACTACCATATATATATATATATATATATATATATCTTGCTTGGAACATTTGGCACCATTAGTTCACTTTTCTACCTAAGGGGAAAAGAGTTTGGGTTTGCTTATACATCCCCCAAAGAAGAAGCTTGTTTGTTGTGGCATACCCACTTGGAGAAAGGCTCCTTGCTCGGGTGACGGTGACCAGAAAGTCTAATCGGTGGATTTCGAGACCGCGGTGGAGCTCCGTTGTTATCCGCTAGAAAGAGGTCTATACAATAATGAGCATCGGGGCCTGGACAGAGTCAAGTCAAGTGTTGTAAGTCTTTCGTGTCTTGTACTTGTAAAACCGTATTTAGTGGATTTGAGGCTAGTGCCGTCCGAGGTTTTTTCCCGTTGTGGGTTTTTCCTCGTACATCGCGACGTAGTGATTTATTGTTTATTTTATCTTTCACAAAATTCACCTAGAACGCATGCTTAGACGAAAAGATAAAATTTGGTTTGATCACTACTTAATTAAATTGGTGCTAAATTAAATTTGGGTATATACTAATTTAATTCAAGTCGTCGTTTAATTTATTAAAATTGATATGGCCTAATTTGGTAATTTTGAAAATATGACTTAGGCAAATCTCTAGGACTTCAAGTGAATTAATTTGGTTTAAGTGAATTTTAAATTGTGTGTGTGTTTTAATTTAATTTCACGTTGTTTATTTTAATTTAGAAGAAGTTAAAATTTGTTGTTTAAGTTGAACCATCTCGCTTCCGCATCTTCAAAGTAAATTACTTTTTTGTAAAAAGATTTTAAAATTGGGGGCCTCGTGTTACAAAACATACCAAGGAAATAGTTTTGGTATTAATCTTAGTACCAAATTCAAGTTGAGTGACCTTCCCTATGAATTATAAATGTTTATAATTTCATATGGAATTGTGTAGTTAAACACATGTGTTAAACTGTTTATGGAGTGATGTGGTATTTGTGAGACATATGCATATTACTAAAAACGTTAAGCGATGTTATTTAATGTTATGGACTGTGGCGGGTCCTTTATCTAATGTTAAGGACTGTGGTGGGTACTATGGGATGTGGTGGTCCCGTTAATTCAACTTAAATGTTTGTTATACTCGGGCCTAATTATGGAATGTAACGGTCCCCAATAACTGTGGTGGGTTAATTGGACTGTGGCGGGTCCAGGCTTGCGAGAGTTACACAATTCCTGTTGGGTTATAACATTAGAAAATAAAAATGGTTATTTAAATTGGTTATATGAGTGTTATGTGGTCATTCACTAAGCTTTTGTTGCTTACACTCCTATAATGTTATGTTTCAGATTTGCCTATCGTTTGGAGTTCACTGCCAAGTTAGGACCATAAAACGGGGGAGTGACGAATATTTAATACGGGTTGAATATCAACAACCTTTTTTGGTAAATGTTAAACTAAAGAACTTTTTTATGTTAAGTTGTTTAGTAAATGTAAATTACATGTTAAGGTAGCCATGTTTTCATCTAAACATGCTTTTGAAAAAGAAAAAAAATCTTGTGTTATTTTCAAAGAGAATTAAAGTAAAGTATTGTTTAAGGGAATTTATTTCTAAATAAAAGGATGATTTTAAGTTAATTAAGTCCAGGTGCGACAACTTGGTATCAGAGTCAGTTTATTAGGTTCTAGACAGGGTGTGAGGGTCTAGATTGGCAGTGGATGCAAAAAAAATTGTGTTGAGTTATAAGTATTCAGTTTCAAGGGATACATTTAAGTATGTTGGATTCCTGAGGCATGGACACGAAGGGTTTTCTATTAAGTTTTAAACTGGTTTTGTTGACTAACATCTGTCAGTTATACACATATATTGTTATACGTGATATGAAATGTAAGGATCTCGCAGGATTGGAAATAAGATGTTAAGGTTTATTCGGGGATGACAGCGAATACAGGTATTTTAATATAAAGCATTGCCTTTTTTTATATGGTGTATGAACAAATGTGTCATTGAAGGAAAATTTTTAAATACAAAATGTGGTATACAAATTGTGAACTATTGGAAGTGATCTCTTTTTATGTTGGTATATGTGAACTTGACAAAAATTATGAAGTATTGGAGGTGATCTCTTCCTATGCTGGTATATGTGGACTTAAATCATGTTACGTATATCATTGTGAATGGGTGCGCTCCTCATCTGTATGGGAGAGTGGTGTACGAGAACACATATTCCATTAAAGGATGAGAAGTGAGAAGAATTATTGTTACATGATTATGATGAGACTTAAATTATTGGAGTGTGAATAAAAATGAAGACTCACATAGTAGAGGTTAAATGAGAAGGTTAGTAGTTGTATATGTTTATATTTAACATGTGAAAAAGGGATGAACCTCAATAACTAGTCGATATATCACAAATGATCAGAATATGAATTCATAGTGAATTATTACAAGAAGAATAAAGAGTAATAAGAGTTGAGATGTACGCTTTTAATAATATGAGTACATATTGTGGATATTACTCTTGTGATGTATTTAAACGCTTATACAAATAGTAAAGTTGTGATGAGGTGTTAAAGAGTTGGAAGTTTAAAAATATTAAGGAATCCTTTTAGGGGTATGTGTTGTGTATTTGGCAAGGAATTTCGTATCGGATGAATGGTAAGAATTATTTATGAGAATTGAAGATGTAATTAGGAATGAAGGGTGAAGAGTTATTGATGTCTAGTGTATATGATAACTGAGTAGGAGTTATTAAATAAGAAAAAAAGGGGCGAGTGTGTCTCAATATCAACAAAACCTAATGGGGTGTGTCCATGATGAAATATAAATGTAGTATAATGGGGTGTGATGAATTTTTGATAAAATATAATCAGGTCTAAATAAGACTTTCACAGTTAATAAATAAATGAGATCTAAACCTTAACCAATGTCGAGTAACGAATAAGGTATAAGTATGAGAAAGATGCTAGTTGGATTTGAATACCCGCAACTAGTTTGGGGGGATATTGAGCTGAATTTAATTTCTAGAAAAATAAGAAAAATTGATTTTATACATTTTCTACATGAACTTTTAACCTTTTATGTTTTTTGATTAAAAAAAATTAAGCATAGAAAATAAAATTAAAAGCTACATGATTAAATTGCCAAACATTAAAGTTATTTTTTTAGTTCTCAGGTGAGTGGAATTTTTTTTTTTTTTTAGTTCTTGAATGAGTACATTGCTTTAGATATCATAACTATTGTTAATAACTTCAACTTGGATCCACCATATGTTTCACTTTCTTCACTCTAGTAACGACACCGCGGAGCAATTTCACCAAAAACAAAGGAAAACCCACAACAAAAACACTATAGTGCAACACTGCCAATATAAAAATAAAAATACACATGAAAAGTTTGGTATAAATAAAAGTAAGAGTAGTCAAACCACCACCAAACATTGAACACACAATAGTCAAACCATAACCAAAAATTGAAAACATGTTAATGATCTAGGGAGATGTTCTCTCTCTCTCTCTCTCTCTCTCTCTCTCTCTCTCTCTCTCTTTAATTTTGTTCCTCCTTTTTCTAGTTTTCTTCACACATTAAAATATGCAATTCATGAAGACTAACATAAACTTTACTTTTAAATTTAGATGCGTAAGTTCTCTCCCTCATCCATGATTACAATACAAATATTATGCTTGTTGATACCAAAATTAATATGATGATGTGGACGAATAATACGAAGACACGTGTCAATCTACGTGGCACAATAGCAGCAAGGAAGTTCATTTCCCGACTAATCATGATTCTTTCCGAGCAACGAGGATACACCGAGGAACTCTAGCACATCGAGGAACCCTAGCGCACCGAGGAACTCAAGCGCACTGAGGTACTCTAGTGCTCCGAGGAACTCCTGATCAGCGAGCAACTATGGCGGTCCGAGCTGCACCTCGGTCGTATCATTAATTGCCAGATAATCAACAGTTCAGATATTCATTGAATGCTTATATTCTTGATGCGCACGCAGCATTAAATGTATTACCCTTTCACATGTATATCATTTAATGTATCGAACTTTTCATGTACAGCCTCAAGGCTATAAATACCTTGTATCAACCCCATTCAAAGGGACCGAAATTTCTTGAGAGAACTTGTAATCAAGAATTCTGAAAACACTCAGCAATAACATAACAGTGGACGTAGGCTTTATTCCTAGCCGAACCACTTTAAAAATCTTTGTCTTATTTATTTATCTGTGATTGAATAATTAGAGCAATCTAATTTTTTACATCAACAGATTGGCGCCGTCTGTGGGAAACGACTGTTACTATCGTTTTTCATAAAAATCATTTATTATCAATGGCAGATAATCCAGAATCCAGTAATCGAAATGCTGGAAATACTGGAAATCTTCCAAATCCATCTGCACCTCCAGATCTGGCCGGAATTATGACAAATCTGGCTCAAGGACAAACCGCCATGCAAGAATCTATGAGGCAACTCATTCAAACTCTTCAAGGCGGTGCACCTACTTATTCAGGGCAAAGGAGTGATCGTGGACAATCGCGATCTAGACGTACTGGGTCATATCGTAATGGAGAATCTAATGATTCTTCTTATCAACCTGGGAAAACTTCATCGATACGAGCTACGGATACAAATCAACCTATATCTCTCTCTCCGGAGAGAACTAGCGCTTTGGAAAGATTAAGCAGGGCGTCTCCTTTCAGTCGGTTAGGACCAAGGAGAAACATGATTCCACCTAGAGCTCCATCGAGAAGTGTTCGATCACCATCACGTTTGAGAGAAGGATCAGCACAATCACGACCAGCTACTCGTAGAGATAAATCACAGGAAGCTACATCAGAGTGATCAATTGCTCAGACTAAGCGGCCTGAGGAAGGAAATGAAGCATGGAAAGGTTCTATTCAGCGTTTGGAGGATAGATTAGGAGAAATGGCTAAGGCAAGGAACCCCTTACAGAGAACTTTTGTTCAAGGGACACCTTTTGTACAAGCCATTGTGGATTTTCCTGCACCATCGAAATTCAAAGCACCTGTAGTGACTCCTAAGTACGATGGAAAAATAGATCCTGTACTTCATATAGAACAATACCAAGCTGCCGCCGACATATATGCCGTCCCCGACGAGATGAGGTGTAGAGCATTCTCGGGAACTCTTACCGGATCTGCACAGATATGGTATAACAATCTTCCTCGGGGTAAGATTTCAACTTTTATTCAATTAGCCGAGTTGTTCATTGGCAATTTTTGTTTTGGGGCGAAGCCGGTAAAGCGAGTAGCACATTTGCTAAGTGTTAGACAAAAATCAGGTGAAAGTACTAGAGATTACATAACTCGTTTTAATAACGAGAAGCTGGAAGTCATAGATTACGAAGAAAAGACAGCAATCACTGCTTTGATGAGTGGTTTGCTGCCTAATAAGCTGTACTACACCTTCGCCAAAGATCCACCTAAAACTATGTCCGAGTTGATGGAAAAAGCAGCCAAAATTATGAATGCCGAGGAGGCTATGGCTGCAAAGAAGAATATGGATAAAGAAGTAAAAGTGGAGGTCGACAAGTCTAAGAAGAAAGATCAAAAAGGTAATGGTGGTGACAAGCATTCCAGGAATAATAGGACAACGTTGGAAGTCCTAAAGAAGTACGATAATTATACCCCAATGAAAATGGGTATTAATCATGTTTTGGAAGAAATCAAGAATAGCGAGGAAATCAAGTGGCCAGAGAAACTGAGGACAAATCCCGATCTGAGGAATAAGGCCAAATATTGCGAGTTTCACAAAGATCATGGCCATATGACCAAAAATTGCATAGCCCTTCAGAACGAGATTGAAACACTCATCCGAAGAGGAAAGTTGTCAAAATATGTAGATCGTAGAGGTGAAAGGAAGAATGATGACAGAACTAGAGAGAGATCTAGATCTCCTCGTCGTGCAGAGGAGAAAAAGAAGAGGGATCATGACGATGATCCAGATGATGACCCTGATCTTCCCAAGAAGCCAAGGCAGCCTGAACGAGAGGTATTTTTCATTCGTTTTGGGTCATTTGATTGTAATGTTATTACAGGAGGAGATGCAGGAGGAGGAGACCTTACTGCAGAAAGAAAAGCTTACCTCGGAGAGGCTCAAGCTTGTTCATATATTCAGCGAATAAACCTGGCCGAGGATGATCGTCCGAGGAAGGTAAACAAAGAGAAGCTAGTGATTGGTTTTTCAAAAAACGACCTGGCAGGTGTTCTTTACCCTCATGATGATCCTTTGGTGATCAAAATGAGGATGAAGGATGTGGTCATTTCAAGGGTGTTAGTAGACAATGGTAGTTCGGCAGACATCATGTACTATTCATGCTTTGATAGCTTGAATTTAAAATTATCTCAATTGGAACCTTATCACAGACCCCTTCTGGGTTTTGCTGGCGAGAAAGTTTTTCCACTTGGGACGATCAAGTTGGATATACTCATTGGAACTTAGCCTGCTTGTCGAACAGAAAGAATACGCTTCTTTGTGATGGATAAGAATGTGCAGTCAGCCTATAACATCATCATGGGAAGAGTTGGATTGAAGAAGTTCGAAGCAGTTCCATCTACAGTACATCAGTGTTTGAAATTCCCAACGAATTTTGGAGTCGGAATTATGAAAGGTGATCAAAAAGTAGCTCGGGAATGCTATTATTCATCTGCTGAGCAAGAAAAACTTGAAGAATCAAGGAAAAAGACTACTACTTATCAAGTGGAGGAGGGTACATAAATTGAAACTCTTGACCCTAGGGATGAATCTCAACATGTAAAAGGACAGGTGGTGGAATCTACAGAAACTGTTATTCTGGACGACGAACATCCTGAACGAGTAACCCTGATAGGATCGTCGTTGGATGTTTCAATAAAACAGGAGTTGATAACTTTCTTGAGAAGCAGGAAGAATACTTTTTCTTGGAGTCATGAAGACATGCCAGGTATAGATCCAAACTTCTTATGTCATGAGCTCAATGTGAATAAGGAGATCAAGCCTGTGAAGCAAAGAAGAAGAGTGTTTAGTCCCGAGAAGAACCAGGCCATACAAGAGGAGGTCGAAAAACTTCAGAAAGCCCAATTCATTGAAGATGTGAAATATCCAGATTGGTTGGCAAATGTGGTGATGGTAAAGAAGAAGAACAACAAATGGAGAATGTGTGTTGATTTCACTGATCTCAACAAGGCATGCCCAAAAGATCATTTTCCATTGCCGAGAATTGATCAACTAGTGGATGCTACCTCGGGACATGAGCTACTCAGCTTTATGAATGCTTATTCTGGCTACAATCAATTCAAAATGAAGCCGGAAGACAGGGAAAGTACTTCTTTTATTACCCCAAGGGGAACTTATTGTTATAATGTTATGCTTTTTGGTTTAAAAAATGCAGGTGCAACATATCAGCGGCTGATGAACAAGGTTTTTGCCGAACAAATCAGTTGCAATATGGAAGTCTATGTCGACGAAATGCTCACCAAAAGCAAGAGAGCTACTGATCATCTAGTTGACTTAGGCCAGACCTTTGATCAACTGGACAAATACCAAATGAAGCTCAACCCGACGAAGTGTACCTTTGGAGTACGAGAAGGAATGTTCCTCGGATACATTGTCAATCAACGAGGTATTGAAGCAAATCCAGAAAAGATCAAAGCTCTTTTAGGGCTGCGATCCCCAACGACGAGGAAAGAAGTACAGAGTCTTACCGGACGAGTTGCCGCGCTCAACAGATTTGTATCCCGAGCAACTGATAAATGCCTCCCATTCTTCAAAACACTGCGAAAAAGTTTTGAGTGGACTGATGAATGTGAGAAGGCCTTTCAAGATTTGAAGAAGTATTTGGGAGCCCCACCATTGCTGTCTAGGCCAATAACAGGAGAAAAGTTGTACTTGTATCTGGCAGTATCAGAAAATGCAGTCAGCTCGGCGTTGATCAGAGTGGAGAATGGAATCCAGAAGCCAATTTATTACACAAGTAAGGCTTTCCGAGGTGCAGAAATCAGGTACCCAAAGCTAGAAAAACTGGCACTGGCATTAATTGAAGCAAGTAGAAGAATGAGACCATACTTCCAGGCCCATACAATCATTGTATATACTGACATGCCATTAAGACAAGCCCTTCACAAGCCAGAAAAATCAGGAAGATTTATGTATTGGGCAATAGAACTTGGTGAATATGATATTGTGTACGAACCCAGATCATCATTAAAGGGGCAAGCTGTAGCAGATTTTATAGCAGAATTCACATACCCTGTTACCCCTGAGGAACAAAAGGTACTTACTGACCTACCTGTGGACGATACAGGATCAACAAACACATATCCAGACCAACCAAGGTTGGTAAAAGGACTTGTGGATGTAGAAAAATCATCATATTCAAACCCAGACCAACTCCGGTTGGTAAAAGGGCGCGAATAGATGACCGACGAGGAACGAAAGATACCAGGGAATGATGAAACAAAACAACAGATATTTTACCGAGGAACTCTGACGGACAAGAAATTTGAAGACGAGGTACCTACATGGAAATTATATGTAGATGGATCATCGTGCACAGCTGGTTGTGGAGCAGGAATTATTTTAAACACCCCAGATGATATTGACATGGAGTATGCCCTGAGATTCCAATTCAAAGCTTCCAATAACGAGGCTGAGTATGAGGCTATGATAGCAGGTTTTCATTTGGCGAAAGTTATGGAGGCACGGCAAATAATTGTTTTCCGCGATTCTCAATTAATTGTGAATCAAATGATGGGAATATATGCAGTTAAAGGAGAATTAATGGTGAAGTACCATGCGAAGGTGATGGAGTTATTGGCAGAATTTGATGCTATTCAATTGGTGAGAATACCGAGGATGGAGAATGCTAGAGCAGACGCATTAGCCCGATTAGCGTCAGCTACGCGCACCGAGCTGCGAAAAATGATACCAATTGAAATATTAGAAAGTCGGAGCATAGAAGGAGATCTGACGGTGAAGATTATTACCCTTGATTTAGGACCATCTTGGATGGATCCTATCAGGGCATACATTGAAGAAGGAGAATTATCGGAGGACAAACTAGCTGCCAAGAAATTGAAGTATAAAGTTGCTCGATATGTGTTAACTAATGGTGTTTTGTATAGACGAGGAATTATGGCAGGTTTACAGAGATGTGTGCATCCATCAGAAGTCAAAAAATTGATTGAAGAAATCCATGAAGGATCTTGTGGAGCTCATGTAGCAGGTCGGACACTTTTGCAAAGGGTAATGACACAGGGATATTATTGGCCGATGATGAAGGCTGATTGTATAGCCTATGCTAAGAAGTGTGACAAGTGCCAACGTTTTTCCTCCATCCGAAGAACTCCACAAGCATTGTTGACACCCATAACTTCACCTTGGCCATTTGCCATGTGGGGGTTGATCTGGTTGGACCACTGCCGACGACCCGAGGAAGGTTCAAGTATCTCGTCATGGCAATAGATTATTTTACTAAGTGGGTGGAAGCTGAACCACTAATTGATATGACGTATGAGAAGGTATATCAGTTCATTTGGAAGAACATCATTTGTCGATATGGTCTCCCCCATGCTTTCATTACAGACCATGGAACACAATTCGATAATGAAGAATTTGCTACCTATTGTCATCAGTCGAACATTTTGAAGTATCATTCAGCACCAGGCCATCCCCAAAGCAATGGACAGACTGAGGTGACAAACAGAACATTACTAAATGGTCTGAAGAAGAGGTTAAGTGAAGCTAAAGCAAATTGGATCAATGAGCTCCAATCAATACTATGGGCTTACCGAACAACTCCCCGAGCAGCAACTGGAGAATCACCATATATGCTAGCATTTGGAAGTGAGGCTGTGATACCTGCCGAGTTGGGTCTCCCAACGCATAGAGTACTGAATTTTAATTCCCCGGTCAGCGATTTGATGAGAAGACTGGATTTGGATATGCTCGAGGAGGTTAGAGAAGAGGCAGCCATTAGGAATGCTGCTTACCAACAACGTACAGCTCTGTTTTACAACAAAAGGGTGAAGAAATGTGATTTAAAAGAAGGGGATTATGTGCTAAAGAAAGTCATTCAGAAGCAAAATAAGTTGGAAGCAAACTGGCATGGACCTTACCGAGTTACAGAGGTTGTTCGTCCAGGAACTTACAGAATAGCAACTCTAGAGGGAGAAGAATTTAAGAATGCGTGGAATGCTGAACACCTACGCAAGTATTATCAGTAATGTAAAATGTAAAGCATTTCCTTCATTATGAATAAAGCGAGGATGTTTCGCCACTTTCTTTCTGGTTGAAAGTTTTTCGTGGAATACTAGTGTAATACACTATGCACAAAAAGGCGCTCTAAGGAGCCTAAAAATACTCCTTTGGTTAGGAGGCGCTCTAAGGAGCCAAAAGCTCTAAGGAGCCAAAAAATACTCCTTTGGTTAGGAGGCGCTCTAAGGAGCCAAAAGCTCTAAGGAGCCTAAAAATACTCCTTTGGTTAGGAGGCGCTCTAAGGAGCCAAAAGCTCTAAGGAGCCAAAAAATACTCCTTTGATTAGGAAAAACAAAATATTCCAAAATACACCAAGTATAGTTGGTCGGGGATAAAGACCCACTAACTGTAGTTGGTCGACGAGGAAAAATTATTGACCTTAGTTGGTCGGACACATTTTTATATTTGAAATTGAACCAAGTATGGCTGGTCGGGGATAAAAACCCATCAGCTGTAGTTGGTCGACAAACATTATTTATCCACCTTGGTTGGTTGGAAACAGTTTGAACAATTTATACTCATTACTTTATTATTAAGTGATTGAACAACCTTGATACTTGTAACTTTTATTACTAAGTTGGTTGATGGACAACACAATATGGTTATCTTTTTAACAGATACATATGCACAAATATAAAGGTGTTGATAAACACAAGACAACAACAGAATTTACAGAAAATGAAAGTCTTTTCATTAAAATTCAAAATAAATTACAGATTACATGAATGTGCTAACTACTACATTGATAGTCCTATTCTATTGGTTTCTTTCCCTTTGCTTTAGAAATAGGTTCTTCGCCGGCAGGAGGATCTTCCAGGCAAAGGGGAGAATTAATAAAGTTCAAGTCCTTCAACATTTTGACATTCATTATTGATGGTGTATCCATTAGATGCTCTGGACGAGATACTTCGATTTGGGAATGAAGGCTATAATCACCGAGGTATTTTGAAATTAGGCTACGAGGAATGGAACGAGCTGGGATCCAAGCCATATCCAATTTAAAAGGTGGCACAGGCAAGTCTAGTAATCCTGGAGCATGATAATCCCATAAAAAATGCCCTCGCTCTAATTTTAACACGCCCACTGCGTTCAACCACCCTTGCTTATAACCTTCATTGTTGGCATGTTCAATACGAGCATCCAAGTGAACAAGAGCTTCATTATATCCTGCCATCCAGAATTCCCTGGGTTGCTTATGAAATTGAAAGGTTAATCTATCCAACTGTTCGAGAAGGTTTTTGGCAAAGAGATCCTTAGTATGTAGAGCAGACTTCGTTGCAATAAGTTGATCCCCCAAGGATAGATTTTTCTTGGACATTTCTGATAGAGCCTGATCTTTGACGTTTAATTGGAATGCTTGAGTTTCCAAAGTAGATTGGGTACAAGCCTCTTCGACATTGCGATTAAGAACTCTTGATCGGCTCCGAGAAGCAACTGGAGAACTTTGTTCCTCGACAATTCTTCCTCGTCCCCGAGCAGTCCCAGAAGCGGCAGATCTTCTCAAGTTATCCAATTCTTGCCTTAGTTTGGCATTTTCAACCTCTAAGAACGAGAAACCTTCATCAGTAATAGGCACTAGAGCAGTGGAAGATGATGCCGCAGATTCATATTGAGCCAACTTTTTTCTGTAAATTATTATTTTCTTGTTCCAGGATCTCGACAATCTGCCTGCAAGCTTCAACTTCACCTTTTAGGGTCCTTTCCCTAACATCATATCCGGCAATGATCTTTTTATGGCCTATTTCAGAGGAAAGTTGTTGATATCTATTTTCATAATCCTTGTGCAACGAAGCCATTGATGCATTGTGTTGACTTTGAAGATCCTCTATGGAACCATGAAGTTCCTCGATCAATTCGTAGTATGCCACATTGTTGGCCACAGATCTATCAAGTAAATCCTTCAGGTACCGGTAAACCTCAACTGCTTGTTCTGAGGCATCGTGACCAAGAATGTCAACAATCTCTGATACACTTAGGTCTGTATGACCAGCTTTATAATATCCATAGCATTGTCGCATCAACTCGGTATCAGGGGCAGATATCAATTCCATTCTGGCCAAAAACTAATAAAGAAGAGGAAGCAGGAGTTAATAAATAAGAGCAGACAGAGTATCAATAATGGAGCGGAACGAAGATGTATTTTATTAGATCATCAAAAAGGTTACATTGTTCGATTACAAGTAATGAAATAAAGAAATGATACCGAACAACTTCACACCTTTTCCTTGTCCCCCAAGACTTTCTCGGGAGGCTGGGAGGAGGAGCTCGGTTGCTCGGTGGTAACAACGGCTTGATCGGCAGGAATCTTCTCCGGAGGAGGAGGCATGGAAGAAATGTCCTCGTTGACAGAGGGTTGAGAAGCAGAGACTGGGTCACCCGTAGCCATAGAAGATTCATCTGAGACAGGCTCATCTTCTTCTTCTTCCACAATTGCTGGAGGAGGACCAGGGAGGTGTTGTTGGAAAATCTCAGAATCGTCTTTGACCTTCAACTCTTGCAGAGCAGCAACCCAGCCATCGTGGAAGTATTTCAACTTCCCATATTGGACTTGGGATGTCATTGCAGCAATCCCCTTATCCCATCCTTTCTCCTAACCAGCACTGAAATGTTTCTTGATTGTGACCTTTCTTCTCAACTTCTCCGAGGAGAGCTTCACATCCAATTCCTCTTTTTTGACCTTGATATCTCGCAGGGTAGATAACTCTTCCTCTGTCTTTTTCAGCTGGCCATCATATTCCTGATGTTTAACCTCAAAACCTTTTACTTTATCCTCCAAATTCTTGGAGGTTTCGGCCATTTTCACCTTCTCAGCTTCAGCCACAGCTAACTTCTTCTCCCAAACAGCTTTTTCGTCAACATACTGTTGACGAGATTCCTTTAAAGACTGGGTCAAACCCAACAGAGCATCCTCTACACCTGACGAGGAGCTTGAAGCTTTAATAGCTTCATCCTTCTTCACAATATTATTGAAACAGTTCACCAACTGAAAGATGAGAAAAATAGCAAAGTCAATACAAAATGCAAGCTTTCAGAGAAAGAAAGAAAAACCAGAAGTATAAGAAATTTACTGAAGCAAGGTGACGAGCATCTAAGGATGTCAGCATATCCCTAGGAATTCTTTCATCAATACCATGGACCTCGGGTACGACCGAGCTCATTGCAGAACTTGGAAGAATGATCTTTGGAACATCAGTACCACCAACAGGTAGAGAGGAGGCAGTTTCAGCCGGAGTAACTAAGGATGATTTCCTCAATCTCTTCAACGGGAGTTCAGAACCTTCAACCAAAGAAGTCTTGGTCGGAGAGATTGTAATTACATCTACTGGAGCATTTTTCTTGCTCGGAACCATTGGGGGCTTCTCGGTAGCTTTAGAAGACCCAGCATCCACTTTTTTAGTCCCCTCTGGGGCATCCGTTTTGCTTTTCTTGGCCCCAGCAATAGAAGTAACATCATCAAAGAGAGCAGGAGGAGCTCTTTTCTTACCCATCCTTTGACTTAAAGGAAGATGAGAATCTGAAGATGAACCTTCTGGAGTTGAAGCTGGTTCAACAGGGCGAGCAGTATAAGAGGTTATGTAACTCTTATACTGTAGCAGATATGAGGCAGACCTGATGTGTTCGTCTGCAATGTTCTTGTGCAAACCCCAGATAAGTTTCAGATGCTTGATATTAACCTCTGATTCTTTTGGAGTTCTTCTTTTGCTATCAACTGCAAATAAATACATAACGAGATATCAATCATACATTTTATCAAACATGATGAAAGCATAATTTCATAAATAAAATAAAATGAAAATAAACCTATCACATTGCCATATGGGGGGCATCTGGGACCGTTGTATACTTCATCTCCAGTTAAAGGGGCATATTGCCAATTTTTTATAACCAACCCATGTTCAAAATAATCTCTATTTGAGTCAGGGAGGTTAACTACAAGAGCCCTATTCAGAAACCTAGTTTTTAAGTAATAAATATTATCTAGAGTGGCCCACTTATAGCAGTACATAATCTCAGGGATTCCAATACGAGTCCCATGAGTTAGATTTAATTTGTGTACCCCATTAATTATTCTCCATGAATTGGGGGCTATTTTTGCAGGGACAAGATCAAAATATTGACAAAACTCAAGACACAATGGATTTGGTGGAAAGGAAAAACCGCATTCAGCAATAAAAAGACTGGGGAACCAATGTCCCTCAGCCAGACGAAAATAATTTTGAGGTTCAGAAAGTTCCTCCAAGATTACCCAAGACGGGATGGAAAAGTCAGAGCGGAACTTTTCAAGAGATTCAATAATGTAAACCATGATGAATAAAAGAAGAAGGAAGAAAATCTTACAGGAAGGAAGGAGGTCTGCTGACAACTAACGAAGGAAAAGATGAACGCACAAGAGAGAAGGAGAGAATAGAAAGCTTGAAGGCAGAAAATTGGAAAACGTAGAGGACGGTATGGTTACCTAAGAAGTTTAAATACTTTGCATTGGGAAGCGGCGAAAGAAATGATTACCAAAAAGAAAATACTGAACTTCCGGCGGCTAAAAGGACAAAAACTGCACGGAGATCGAAGCGCTTATAAAAAATTCAAAAAAAGGGCGAAAGCTGCGAAAGGAGAAGGAAATTTGAACACAATGTTCCTGAAACCCAGGAAAAGTCATTTAATATTGCCATATACCGAGAAAGAATGTTCCATACTCCTCAAAGTTCGAAGTATGAAACATTGGGGGCTTCTGTTGATACCAAAATTAATATGCTGATGTGGACGAATAATACGAAGACACGTGTCAATCTACGTGGCACAATAGCAGCGAGGAAGTTCATTTCCCGACCAACCATGATTATTTCCGAGCAACGAGGATACACCGAGGAAATCTAGCACATCGAGGAACCCTAGCGCACCGAGGAACTCAAGCGCACCGAGGTACTCTAGTGCTCCGAGGAACTCCTGATCAGCGAGCAACTATGGCGGTCCGAGCTGCACCTCGGTCGTATCATTAATTGCCAGATAATCAACAGTTCAGATATTCATTGAATGCTTATATTCTTGACGCGCACGGAGCATTAAATGTATTACCCTTTCACATGTATATCATTTAATGTATCGAACCTTTCATGTACAGCCTCAAGGCTATAAATACCTTGTATCAACCCCATTCAAAGGGACCGGAATTTCTTGAGAGAACTTGTAATCAAGAATTCTGAAAACACTCAGCAATAACATAACAGTGGACGTAGGCTTTATTCCTAGCCGAACCACTTTAAAAATCTTTGTCTTATTGATTTATCTGTGATTGAATAATTAGAGCAATCTAATTTTTTACATCAACAATGCTCTAGTGTGGTTTTGTTAGAGAAAAAACTATATTATGGAATACAATATGTAACTCACTGTAAAAAATACAAAACCAAAGAAGAGAAAACAATGTTAAATGAGAAAGTGAGAAATTTCTTTCTTAATAACGTATTTACGCAATAATGAAGAAAAAATAGTAAACCATGGTTTTATAAATATGTCGTAACTTAATGGTGGTATCTCATGGTGACGTTTCGGATACACTCCGATACACCCATATCATGTTACGAGTCGTCGTTACAATCCGTTACCAACCGTTACTTTTAGTATGGAAAATAAAAAAAGGATGAAAAACATAACACAATATTCAGCAGCAGTACATATGGTTTTGAAAAGAAAGAACAGATGACAAAGAAAGAAAGAAGAGCAAAAGACAAACCATGTAAACTTAATTTTGAAAGATGATTGAAGATTCCATCATAACTTTCCAATTTTTATTTGGACTCACAAAGACCCATCATCCATCACTTTTCTTACCACAGCAGCTGCTACCATTTTATTGGCATTTTGCACTCACAAAGACCCATTTATTTCTTCCTCTCCCTCCAATCCAATCCAACCAAAGAAACAAAACCTTAGGGTGTACGGCGGCATATCAGGAGGACAAGCGGCATCTCAGCCTCTCAAAGTTCTCATACAACACTCAAAATTCGATTGAAACACAAAAAAATTCATTTTGACCCACACACACACGAGAGATAGATAGATAGATAGATAGATAGATAGATAGATAGATAGATAGATAGATAGATAGATAGAGAGAGAGAGAGAGAGAGAGAGAGAGAGAGAGAGAGAGAGAGAGAGATGACCCAACTTCATCACTATAGAGAAGATTAACGGGTACAAATATAAAAAAAACTTTTTGATCCCAGAACAACCAACCATTTTAAAACTCTTCTTTCAAAACCCAAAAAGCACATCTATAAGTAATTGTAGGAAAATAACTAACTAAAAATGAAAACAAATATAACTTATCTGGAAACAAAATAAAAATAAAACTATGAACCCTAAATTATTAGATCCCAACATCTAAAATACAAATTAGAGAAAGGGTTTCACCTAAGAGATCCAAGATTCCTAAAATCGAACACATCCTAGTTAAATCCAAAGCTAAATCTTGAAACATAATGTTTTGAACACTGAGAGATCTCAACCAAAACCCACAACGTTTAATAAAAAAATGTTATCCCAGAAGAAAATGCAAAAATGTATAGTACCTTTAAAAATTAAATCAAAAACTTTTAGATCTACAAAATAAGCATGCAATTCCATATATGAGAGATGGAGGTGAACAAACCAGATATGAGAGACGACCCCCACAGAGTGAAACCACAACAAACCAGCCCTAAAATAAAATAAAAAAATGAATCAGAAACCACCCAAAAATCAAGTGAAAGCACCTAGAAAAATAAGAACGTGGGTCATAAAATAAAAAATTGGGAAGCTCATATCTAAAGTTGGAAAAAATGTATTAAAATCAGTGCAAAGTCGTTGCAAAAATCGGTCTGCTAAGAGGAATATGTACAAAAATAAAAAAGAAACAGCGCAAAGCTCCTAGGTGTGGTTATGAAAAGAATAGTGGATATGAGAGGCAGCTTTAAGAGAGAGAGAGAGAGAGAGAGAGATAGAGATAGAGAGAGAGAGAGAGAGAGAGAGAGAGAGAGATTTTGTGGTATTGTTGGTTTAGAGTGGGAAGTGGGTTTTGATTGTGAGCTGTAGTATAGAGTGAGTACACATGGCTCGAGGTCTTCAGCCTTGTGTTTACCAGCACACATGGTGTACTATTTATACTAATTGTATGATATGGTAGTTTAAGGATTTGTGTTTGGTTTATATGACGTGGCAACATATAGATACAAAACTTGTTTATATAGGTTTTGTATATAAAGTTTTATATGACATGGCATGAATAGTGAAAAGACCCTCCTCCTTTATATATATATATATATATATATATATATATATATATATATATATATATATCGAAAAAAAGTTTATCCTATAAACAATCATAAATATTGGTATTAATGGACATAATCTTGCTAGAATACACAAGAACAACGGGATACCAAATACATTATTCATAACTAATAACATATATTCTTCCTTGATTCCAACTTCCATGGATCCTTTCACATCACATGTTTTACGAAAACCCACATCTGAACGTGAGCTAGACTAGGATATCTCCCTTCCAAGAGTTTTATGGAAGTTGACGAGATAGATTTAGATGGAAATAAATTCAATAAACATGCAGTCGTCTTTAGTGCATACCCCCAAAAAGGAATCCAAAAAATTTGAATAACTAATCATGGATCTAACCATGCCCAAAAGAGTTATTTTTCTTATTTATGCTAAACTATTTAATGTGGAGTATCTGATGAAGACAACTAGGTTATACTTCTCGACTCCGATAAGTGTTTCCTAAAATCTCCGAAGAGATATTATTTTCCACGATAAGATCATATAGTATGGATCAGTTAGTATGGAAGTAATCATAACCATCACTTGCCCAAATAGTCATGGGGCCACACAAATATGAATGAACAAATGCCAAAACATCTTTGGCGGTATACCCTTTTATCGTAAATAGCCTCTTGGTGATATTACCCTCTAAGAAGGATCCACTGTCTGGATGTGCCTCCACTTCCCATTTGAAACGAGTCTTTTTATCCTTTTTAAATTAATATGTACTAACCATAAGTGCTAAAAATATGTTGGGTTCAACCTATAATATTCCTTTCTCTTTAGGATATTTCCATTTAAGTTATTCAATTTTCAATATTAAGTAGTAGTGGTGAGATATGTCTTATAATATAAAGATTATTTTCCAATGTTCCCAAGCAAATAAGAGATTTTCCATTTTTGATAAAAACTCATTTATTAAAACAAACGAGGTATCCATTCATCAAAAGATTAGAAACCAAAATTAAATTTCTTTTAATGCTAGGAACACAAAAATAATATTCCAATACTAACTTATTATCTTTGTCAAAATTCAAAAATAAATTTCCTACTGCTACTACTGATGCCTTATGATGATCGCCCATGAGTTACCTAAAACTCTTAAAAAGAATTACAAACATGATTAGTGGCTCCCGAATCTACACACCAGGTTTTGGTAGATTGAACCACAAAATATATCTTAATGATATAGGATACATTACTATTTCGCTTCATCCTGTCTAAGAAGATAGGTCACTCCTTCTTCCAGTGTCCTTCTTGTTTGCAGATATAACAGTTGCCTTTCATCTTTTTACATACTCTCTAGGGATTAAAGTGTGGCTTGACAATTTTAAGTTGTGCGTGAGACTTTCTTTTCTTCTTCTTCATACCTTTTAGAACAAAAGTAGAGGGGCCTTTATCATAAATTTGAATCAAACCCTTATTCCTATAGATATTTTTTACAACCTGGAATTCTTTAAGAAATTGGGCCAGTGAGTAATCAAATTTATTAATAGAATAGTTTATATAAAATTATTTAAAAGACTTTGGTAGTGATTGGACAACGAAATCAACTTGGGTTTCCCATCGATTTTAGATCCAAGCACTTCAAGTTTCCTTAAGATGGGCATAATCCTTAGAATATTCTTGCATACGAGAGTACCCTCTGGCATCTTAGTATTGAGAAATCTTGATATAGCATCCAACCGTGAGTAATGATTAAATCCTCAAACATATATATGAGGTTCAGAATCATATCACAAGCTGTGGATATGTGTTGATGTTGGTGATATAACATATTAGTCAAAGAGTTCAATGTGTATCAGCAAGCCATATAATCAGCCTTTTTACACCTTTGGTAGGCTTAAACATCCCTTTCGGGTGTCCCTTCCTCCGACTTAGCAGGGCAGGTCTCCATCAAGATAAACTTAAAAGTCCTCAACAATAAGGGCAATGTCTAGGCTTCATTTTTGGTCTATATAGTTGATGCCAATAAGTTTGTCAGCCTTCAAGATTAAAGTAAGTGGGTTGTCTAAGTGTATATCACTAGTTCATTTCTCGAACTAGAACTCGCTAGTGATAAAATTCCCAACATGGAGGATCGAACTCAGTTACATTCTAATTCTCGAAACTATCACTTAAGAGTTTTAAAGAATCCCTAATTCCTTGGTTAATTCCATTCGGATGTGGGGGGAGGGGGGGAAGCCTAACTGACACAAGGAATTAATTTCACGTGATTCATGTAAACATCAATGGAGACCATGGGGTTTATGTTGAAATTCCTCTCACAGTTAGTATTTTAAAACTTTGAGGGCTTGAAAAAGAATTTATTCAATTCTAAAATACTGAATTTAAATCCTTGGTAATGTACCATTTTTATATGAATTATTTATCATGATCTCTTATTTGAATTTTCTTAAAATAAAAAATAAAAATTTGAATTTTTCAAAATTAAATTAAAACCCAAAGATCTCAAAGTGATTCACACCTTAAAATTAATTACCCTCATTTAATTCAATTTAGAAAAAAATAAATTAAACACTAATTTTCGAAGAAAATCGGTGATCTAAGCTAGCCTAAAAAAATAAACCATGTTTTCCACAAAATTGGATGTTCCTAATTACAACATTAATTAGCACACGATTTTAGGAAACATAATATACTATAAGAGAATCATAATTAAATAAATAAAAGAAATTATAGAAAAATACACAATTGTATATTTCCATCATGGCCAAAAATTCTTCCTTGAGAAGAATCCTTGAAGAATAACAACTCTTGTTGAAGAAGTGTCCAAGCTTTGATGTAAAAACTGTTGAGGAAGAGTCCAACTCGAAGTCAATTGTGAAGAGTCCTCGGTAATTATTAAAATATCCACGTCTCCCTTTTCCATACTGTTGTCATGCTGCGCTGGTAGCCACGATCTAGGAAAAGCTCAATCTAGTTTCCTTTTATAGTCACGATCAAGGCATTACACGCGTAGCGGGCACGCCTCACGCATGTAATTCTGGTCCTTCTTCTTATGGTCTTCTTGATCTCGATGGCTCTTGAGTTTTGACTAAAGCTACATCATTTTGGACATCCAACAAGCTTTAAGAACTCCATTAATGACCTATTTTCTTCATAAAATTCAACTTAAAAAACATGGATCTTTCGCCAAAATCATCAACCAATACATATAGTAAATCCTAACATCTAATGATTACATACCCTCTCAAGCTCCTCAAAATACATCAAATTGTATGTAATAATTAAAAACTCTAATTATTATTACCAAATTGATTTTATGAGAAAACTAACTATGGATAAACCATTGTATAATCCAATATTATAAATAAGCATCACATGACCATGATGGCAGGGATACAAATCATACCAAACGATGTTAGTACAAATAATGAATATTCATGCACATATTCTATCATGAAAACCTAGGATTCATATTGTGAACAACATATATTCTAGCTAAATCATGATCATTCTATAACTAGGGCTCTGATACAAATTGTTGGGGATTGATACACGCGGAATAAAAAAATCCCTCTCTAGAATATTTGAATGCCTATGCTATAGAAAGAATAAACACAAAAACTAGGTGTGAATAACGAATTTAAGGTTTCCAATACAATACCATAATGGATCTGGTTGCAATCCGCTGGAGACAAAAGTATTTGATGTAGGTTTGGTAATACCTTCTTTTGGTAATCTAAAAATAATCTTTAACCTTTTGTAATGCTTAAATATTCTAGTATATGATCCTCCCAAAGTTAGGTATGTGTGTGGGAACATTTTCAGATGAAAACCATTCCTTTTGTGTGAGATATGATCCCTTTTTTTCTTAGCCTCTTCACAAAAACAAATTGAATAGTGTTTTATCTCACCCTTCTCAAACCATAATAATGATGAATGAAAATTAAATCCCCTCAACACATATTTATATACATGTATAAGAGGCGAGATTAGGCCAAAGTGGGTTTACTTAAGAATCCAAGTCTAACTACTTGGGTATGTGGACTATACTGGGATCCAAGACAACTAATTAATTTTTCTTCCAAATAAATACACAAAATCACTTATTACCATTATCGTAATTTATTTTCTTTATTTATTCAATCAAAATTAATCAACTATATATATAACTACACTCCAATTTAATTATCTCAAAACTCACTCGGATATAATGAGATCTTATTTGCAAAGTTTATAACGATACATAATATGAAACCTCACGTTAAGATTATAATACTCGCTCGGCCAAATCAACACACAGCTAATTGACTTTAACCAACATCTAATAAATTCCTTGATTCCAAAACTAAACTTACTTTTCTACTTTAATGGATTATAAAATAATCCACTAATAAGGTGTACTAGTGAAAACAAATCTTATAAGTCTATCAAGGGGATATATTAGTCCTATATATTCCCGGTGCGAATTCCTCTGAATTAATATATCACAACAACATATAATTTTTTTTCCTTAACCTTCATTCGAGAATTTGAACTTTTAACATTCAATTTTATTTTTTCAACCCTTTCTCAGCTTTTATATCATTGAAACCAATTCCATGACTTTTAGGCTTCAATTGATCATGACTCAATAAAATTCTATCGAGAACATTTGTTCTGTCATATATTTCAATTTGCAAATCCTTATTATGCTCAAGTTCAAGTTCCAAATTTTCAAAGTTAACTTTCGAAATTAAATTCTCAATTTCTTCTTTTATTTTCAAAATGTTTGCATGTTTTTTATTTCAAAGATTCACAATGCTTTGTTAAAATATCAACAACTTTTTCGAGATAAAAAAAATATTAATTGAAAATTTTCAAAGTTTTCTTCTTTCTCACCATGTTCATTTCGAAAAACTTTCATTTTTGATGAAAGTTTGATGTTAATTTCTTTAGTTTAAGAGACTCTTGATAGAATTTGTTAAAAGCCTCTTGAATATCATCAACTTCATCATCATTCTCAACTTGTGATTCTTGAATCAAAGTGTGTGAATTATTACTGCTACATGAAGACAAGTCAGTCAAATATCTATAGATCTCTCACGGTCATTCTTAACCACACTATGTAATGACACTGTATCATCACTTTTCCTATCACTTTCTTCTAGACTAACCATAAAGGTTGTTTCTTTAGCACACTCATAACGAGATGAATTGTCTTCACTCTCGCTCTTAGAGTGACATAATCTTTCCTTATACACTTCCCTTTTCTTCTCCATACTCTTGTTTTTCTTAGGCTTTTTTTAAATGAGTAGGGCACACATTCATGTGATGACCAATTCCACCATAACCAAAAAATTTGTCTTCTACCTTAGACATGTTATTCTTGTAATCTCCCTTCTCAACAAAAAAAAAAGTTAAGTTTAAAGTACTTATATAGCTGTTGTTCGAAATTTCTCCATTTTGAAAAACATTTTGTTATTTCTATAAATCTTTCTAAATCGTTTAAGAAGAAGTATCATGTCTGCTTTAACATTTTCTTTCGATTTTTCAACACCTTTCTTAAAAATATTTTCACTCGACTCAACAAAAAATCCCGAGTCTTTTTTTGGTTTTGGAACTTGCACACTTTCATTTTAATCATAAATTTGAAGTGATCCAATATGATCTTATAAACTATAAGAATTGGTATCCTTGAATTCATTAAATATCGTAACCTTAGTGCAAACATAGAAGCAAGTGTTCTAAGAAGATTTTTCACAACCTTATACTCAAAGATATTCTCATTAAGACTGAAAGAAGCATTGAAAACTTTTGTCAACCTAGTGTAATATTCATTAAAACATCACTCTCCTCCATTCTCATTATTTCAATTTTTTTTGTGACATGTTGTAATTTTTCACATTTCACACTTGATGTTCCCTCGTGTGTGACTTTCAAAACAACCAACCCCTCCTTATCTTGCTTGTAATTGAGAATGAGATTATACTCTTGTGTGAGGCATTTAATGCCGTCGAATTGTAATTAAAATCAACGAATTATGTATCCATCCATAAAATCTCAATTTCTTCACCCTAACTCCATCTTCCTGTATGGTTGGATAAATCCATCCTTCTCTTACACTCATCCACACACGCTCATGTTTCAACCTTAAAGGAGTTTGCATCTTAACTTTCCAATGGAAATAGTTTGAGCCATAAAATAATGGTGACCGATTGATGGAACTTAAATCACGATATTGATCCATCTTTCAAGAAAAAAAATAAGCATAATTCTCAATCAAGCAAAGGATATGACCAAAATACAATTAACACACAATATCAAACCAAGCACGCAAATGCTACACAAATGAGAACCTTTCTCTGAGTCCAATTGAAGGATTGTGTGCTATGTACATGGGTAAAACACATACACCAAACCTAGAGCTGGAGTGAATAGGTTTGAAAGCATTCCATTGTTATTTTTTATGAGAAAAACCCCCACCTCGGGGTAAAAAATCTAAATGCACTCCAATTTTCATTTCTACTTAAAAATGTGTTTGACACAAGGAAAGTAGATACCTCTCACATAGTCACTCTCGTGAAGTTACCTATGAACCTTGCTACTTTCCCCCATAGATGATGAAAATCTATAACGAGTCCCACGTTGCGAATGAAGAAATCCACTCTCTTCTTGAAGTCAACGCCACACTCCAATTTTCCCAATATATCAAAATGCCTACAATTTTATATGGAGGAGCAACATATCATATCAACTAAGATGTAAAATGACGGATTGACACAATCTATTAAAGATTTGATAAAAACACTCTAAATTCAATCACAAACACCTTGGGTCGAGACGTAGATCAAAGTTTTGAAAAGTTTATGATGAACAAGTTAATTTGATTTAAAGAGAGATAATAAGAGCTCTAAAATATGAAAGTTCACTCAAAGACATTTTTCCATTCTTGAAAATACAGATCTTAACAAATGGAAGGGAAAATGGTCAATTTATAAAAAAAAATCAAAATCAGACCCCGTTATGTGCACGGTGCAATTTTCCCGTGAACATGATTCCAACCAGTATGGAATCTTAACCATAGTCGTGCGCACAGGTACTAATGGTGTTGTGTAATCGCCTTCGTGCGCACAATCTTAAATGTAAGTAGTCCAAACCGCTAAGCTTTCATAAAGACTAGAAAGCCTTAACTTTTTCAAAATCAAAAGCCAAATCCCAAATATATATCCAAATTTCCCCTAAGGCTATTTTAAAACACTTATTGTATAAAAACATTTAATTCTCAAACATTTTAAAAAGTTATAAAAGTCTTTAATGAGCAGCTTGAAAAATCTTCAATCTTCAAAGGTCCATTATAAGTAAATGACCGCACCTCACTCATTTGAATCAAGTCTATGTGACTTGAAAGACCCTAGTGACTCAAATGTTTTGTTATGAAAATTAACAAACAAATATTAATTACCAAATTACATTTTCAATCTCCCATTTAACTATTCCGTGGCAAAACTCTCAAAGCCCAAAATAATCTTGATTACCCCTACAAGACTCCCACCTCACTAACAATATAGTGAGCGTGGTACGAAGGTAATGTAAAAATAATCCATAAGACCAGAGACACATCAAAAGTTGAGTTTGAAAAATGGGCTAGAGTCATAATCAATAATGATGTGCTTGAAATTACACTAAACAACAAAACAAATCACACAGGCAATAACATGCACAAAGGAAAAATCCCCATTTGTGGGAATCCTCAGATAAGTAAAAAAATGATATAAATGAGATAAAATGTGAATAGAATGTGAACATGTAAAATATAGCAACATCATCTAATATTAGTGAATAATAGTGTAATAAAGTGTCCCCCCTATATAGAATATACCAAACCAATCAATAATCCCCCCTATCATAGTTATTTCTCCCCCTATGTAAGTGAAAAGGAAAATTCACTCCATACATAACATATATCAAATTAATCAATAATTCCCCATATAATAGATATTTCTCCCCCTTAGTAAGTGTAAAGGAAAAGCCACTCTCATTTTTTGACATGATGGACAACTAAAGCAAATAAATTTTTCTCCCCCTTCAAGGTGAATAAAGTGTCGTTTACCTCTTTTTGACAAAGTGATAGAAGAAAAAGTTTCCCCCATTTTTAAAATGAAAAAGTGAAAGAGAAGATATATCATAGACAATGGGTATAATGTGAAAATAAACAAAGTAACAAGAGAAAGAGAAACTAACAAAGAAAAAGCTAGCAAGGCATGTGAACAACAATAGCTAGATCAAGAGAATCAATAGATGATCAAATTCATGTGTATCGTAACATGAATCTCACAAACCAACACTATAAGATGAACGATATATATCAAATAAACTATAATACCCTGTATTTTAATGGATATTTAAATTGGGTTAATTAATTTTAAATGGGGAAATTTATTTGGAATAAATTAGTGTGACTTGAGTTAATATATAATATTATAAATTAAAATGTATATTATTGAGAGAATAAGTAATATAAATTATTGAATATGGTACAGTGTGTTGTAAGTGAGAAAAATAACAATTATTAATTACTTAGTCGGGACACTTATTTGAGACATGCCGTGACTTAATATGAGCATTATGAAGTAAGTATAATATGTTGAACACATATAGTCATTTGTACTGAGTAGAAGTGTCCAGTAGGGTCAAAATAGTCAGAAAATGATATTCGAGCATATGCATAGGGTCTGGGCTCATTTTTGGGTCGATTCAGCAAGTGAAATGTCAATTTTTGACCTTTGGATTTCCAACCCAAGAAGAGTTACGGTATTAGATAGTTTAAAACAAACTCTTTGACTAATCAAATGGGGAATTGAAAAATTAAAGTGAGAGGAAACCAAAGGAGAGAAAGAGTGAGAGTTTCTTAAGGAGGTGAAGGGTCTTAGAGGAGGAATAACACCTGGAGCCACCTTTGCACCACCACCATACACCACTATAATTTAGGAAGAATGAGGAGAAGGAAATCACATCATCTTATTCAAAGGAAATTCAGAATCATCCTAAGAGGCAAGTTTTTTAAACTTTCTTAATTACAAGTTTGTGGAAATAGAAGCTAGATTATTGGATTTTTGGATAAAACCCATATTGAGGAAGTTTTGATTAGAGAAAAGATCAATTGGGATATAGAACTCATGATTTAGATTATATGTTTTATTTAGGATTTCAAAATTTGAGAATAACATGTGATTCAATTGGATATTAAACTATCTAAGTAGAAACGAAGTGAACTCATACGACTCCGATAATCAAACGCATGTGAAATCGTATGAAAAAATTACGAACATGGTATGTATATTTCACACGTGTTTGAAGTGGAAATAGGTAGTGTGCACGTGTGTTACAATATAAAATCATATTCTGGACAACTAATTAGTTCTAAGTTTCTTCAAAATCGGATCAGAAAAGCCTCAAATCAACATTTTATATTTCTTAGCAGAATGTAACTTTATCGAGAAAAATGATTATTGAGAATTGAATTATTATTCTGACATATTATCATGGTTTCGGGTTTTGGACTAGTAGGTACGGGTTGAGGGTATTTACTGAATTAATTAATTAAATTATTTAAATCCCTTCGATTAACAAATCTTTGTTGATTATTTTGATTTGTAAATGTTTTTTGAAAAACTTCAGAATCAACAAATCTTATTTCTGTTTCTAGTTCTAGTTCTTACAAAAAAGGACTTTTAGTCTAGTTCAAATCACAATCGGTGGTTTACAATTTCAAATATATTTTCAAAACCTCTGAAATTGTTTAAGACCTTGGCCGTCTTCTGAGCAAGGTAATCTTGGATTTGGGGTTATATTAAACGATCAATAAGTCACGGGTTCTTTATAGAAGAGAGAAACAGAAAGAACCTCATTTAGATATGATTTGTAATTTGATAGGATCTGTTTATATAAATAAGTGTGCGTGTGTACATGCATGTGTTAGAACACTGTCACACAATACTTATCACACTACTACACTAAGTGTTTGATTCAAGATCTTGAACTTCAAGAGTCGACGTAAACTGAGAGAGTGCGCGTGCGTTCAAATAGAGATATTATTTAATCAAACTCAGTTTTTGTCCTAAACATGCATCTATGTGTGATTTGGCAACCAATGTTTTACGATTCCATGCCAAAATACTGTGTTGAATGTTATAGAATGGGTCACGAAGAGGAATCATGTATATTTGCTAATAATGCAAAAGGTAATAAAAATATAGCAAAGGTCAATGAAGTGGAGGTAATAAACAAGGAAGTCCAAGTGAAAAGGGGAAAGAATACTAATCAGGAGTATAAGGTGAAGGAGACCTCAAGCACCAAAGTAAATAAGCAACCAGATGTCCCTCCAGTAGTTGTTGTTGAAGAAGATGTCATCCAGGATTTGAATCAACCAGAACATGTGACTCAAGTTCAACCCAACTTTCAAAGCAATCAACTCATTCTGGAAGAAGACGAAATTGTGGATCATTGGGATGATACTAAATATAACTCAGACTCAAATGAAGTTTTGCACAGGAACAACTCCAACAAATTCAGAAACTCCAGCTCAGATTCTGAGAAGGAAAAATGCAGCAACATTCCTAGTCTTGAACAGCTAAAACATTTATCTTACCTGCTCAATGTTAAAATGAAAGGAAAGATGAAAGTATCTGAAGAAACAGACCAAAATCAACATGTTGATACAGAAGAAGACCAGGGATTCACTCTAGTGCAAAAGAAGAAGAGATTAAGAAAACATACCCCTCTTACTGGACCAAGCAGAAGAACCACAAGATCCACAATTCAAGCCTCCTCAATAGTTCCCTTCCAAACCTTAAATGATTAAATCTCTTATATGGAATGCCAGGGGGTGGGTAAGAAGGCCACTCGAAGGAGAATAAAAAAACTTTGTAAGCTGCACAAATTATCTTTTTTAGCTATCTTAGAACCTATGATAGATGTAAACAAAATAGATAATTTTAAAAACTCTATTCAATTTGAAGAATGTTTTCATAATTCCTCAAATAAAATATGGTGTTTTTGGAGACATGGCATTGATGCAAAAGTAGTAAGTGAATCATCCCAAAATCTTCTTCTTTCTATAACTCACCCAATGACTTCTAAGCAGATTTGGATTAACATAGTCTATGCAAAATGTACTAGAATGGAAAGATTGCCTCTATGGGATCTCATTTTTTATAGTTCTTTAACTTTCTAAAATAATCCTCTAATGGTTGTGGGTGACTTTAACATTGTGACTTCATCAGAAGAAAGGGTTGGAGGCTTGCCTATTGACTTAGAGGCTTCTTCAGATTTCAATAATTGCATTCAAATCAGTAATCTGATTGATATTGGTTACTCTGGTTCAAAATTCACCTGGCAAAGAAATTCAAATGGCTCCATGATGCTTCAGAGATTAGATAGAGGCCTTATCAACGAATATTGGTCTTCTTCCTTTACCCTATCATCTCTTAAACATCTTCACAAAGGATGTTCAGACCACAGCCCTCTCATCATTTCTATTCCCAACCCTCTAGACTCTATCCAAAAACCTTTTAAATTTCTAAACTTCTGGAATTCTTCTGATTCTTTCTACCAGTTGGTAAGAAATAGTTGGACTTTTCCCACTACAGGCAGACCTGTTGATACTTTTGCATTTAAACTTAGAAGATTGAAAAATTCTTTAAGGAACTAGAGTAGATAAACTTTCAAAGACATTTTTCAGAACTTCATAGATCTAGAGGACAAAGTGATGGAAGCTGAAATCTTATATGAAGAAAATAAGACGTTAGGCCTGAAGGTGGAGCTGAAAAAGAGGCAAGCTGATCTAAATGAAGCTTTGGCTATAGAGGAGAAATTTTGGTTTCAAAAATCCAATAGTCAATGGATCAAAGATAGAGATAAGAATACAAAGTACTATCATTCTCTAGTGGCTCAAAAAAGAAAGAAAGCTTGGATTCATAGCATCAAAAAGGAAGATGGCAGCATAGAAGAGTCCCCTGAAGGTATAACTAACATTTTCATTTCTTATTTTCAAAATTTATTTAATGCAGGTTCCTACGAGTCTCCTGAAGTGTTATCTCATATTTCTCCATTGGTGACTAATTCTATGAATGAAGAGTTGATCAGAATTCCTGATGAAACAGAGATTTTGGAAGCTATCAAGAAAATAAATCCTAATAGTGCTGCAGGCCCAGATGGATTCAATAGCAGATTATTTATCAATTGTTGGGAAATTATCAAGACAGACCTTATTGCTGCCATTCAATCTTTATTTCTTGGGTCTGATATCCCTAAATCTTGGGGTGCTACTCATTTGTGCCTTATCCCAAAAATTCCAAACCCATCTTCTTGCAAAGACTTCAGGCCTATCAGCCTATGCAATGTCTCTTATAAAATTTTCTCAAAAATTCTTAACTCAAGACTATCTTCTTTTCTTCCAAATATTATTTTCCCTTTTCAATCTGGTTTTGTAAAAAATAGGAGCATTTTAGACAATATTTTACTCAGGAAATGATGCATCTGGTTGACAAAAAATCCTTTGGTGGAAATATTATTTTAAAGGTTGATATGCACAAAGCGTATGACACTCTTTCTTGGATGTTCTTGATTCAATCTCTAAGAAAGTTTGGCTTCTCAGAAACTGTGATTGATATTTTATGGAGATGTATTTCCTCTTCATGGCTTTCTATAATAATTAATGGAGAAGCTAAAGGATTTTTTAAACCCTCTAGAGGTGTGAGACAGGGGGAGCCAATATCTCCAAGCCTCTTTATCTTAGCCACAGAAGCCTTAAACAGAGGTCTGCATAATCTTATGCTAAATGATAAAATCAAATCATTTTCTCATCCTAGAGCTTGTGATTTAATTAGTCATCTTATCTTTGCAGACGATCTCACCATTTTTTCTTCTGGATCTAAAAGGAATCTCTCCAAAATTATGTCTTTTATGAATCTTTTTGAAAATCAATCAAGTCTTGCTATCAATACAAACAAAAGTTGTTTTATCATGGGAAATAAAGCAACTAGGAGCCAAATCAAAGTTGTTGCTGAGGTTACAAATTTCGAAGAAGAAGAAGAGAAAATCCTATACTTAGGTTGTCCTCTTTTCAAGGGGAGAAAGAAAGCAGTTCTCTTTGATGGTCTTGTGCAAGGATTAAACTCAAAAATTCACAGCTGGAAATCCAAATTCCTATCCATGGGGGGTAGAATAATTCTTTTAATTTCTGTTCTTCATTCTGTGCAGATTTATATTATTCTTTCTCTCAGCCCTCCAAAGAAAACCATATCTGTGATCAATAAAATTCTAAGTGACTTTCTATGGGGATTAAACAAAGCTCATGGTAACAAGTTCCATTGGATCAATTGGGAATCTATTTGCTATCCAAAAAAGGAAGGTGGATTGGACATCAGGAATCTGAACAACCTTGTTGCGGCTTCAAATCTAAAGTTGGCCTGGTCTTTCAAATCAGGAACTTCTTTGTGGTCTAAATTCATGAACCAAAAATACCAAGTCATGCCTAGTCCTATTGGTTCGAAGACTGCGAGAACAATTTCTGAAGCTTGGTCTACATGTGAAGATCTCTCAACAATCATTAATGGGACCTATATATGGAAACCAACAGCATCAGGTCATTTCTCTTTCAAATTAGCGTATGAATCTGTCAGATCTCAAAGACTCATATTTATCTCTCAATCCTTTGTTTGGGATTCTAATATCCCTCCAAATTTATCTACCTTCTCTTGGAGACTTCTGAATAATGTTGGCCCTCTTGAAAATAATATTAAAAAGCTATGTATTTCTATTACCTCCAAATGCTTATGTTGCCATAAATCAGAGGAGCATATGGAACACTTGTTTCTAACTGGTCCTATTGCTAACTACATTTGGAATTTATTTGAAAATATTCTAGGGATTCCACACTCTTTTTTTATTAACTCAGTCATATCTAATTGGTGGATCCACATGGGAACAACTCACATCTCAAAATGGTTGCATAAAATCATCCCCATTTGTATCCTTTATGAGATTTGGTTGAGTACGAACAAAGCTCTTTTTGATGGTATTCAAATGGATTCTAGGTTAATAATCTCCAAAATCAAAAGAAGGATAAAAAATATTGCCTCAGCCTCTTCATTCAAACATGGAAATTCATCATCAACTCTGGATATTCTGCAATACCTGGATATCAAGCCTCCTCAACCTCAGCAGATGATTATAACTCCTATATATTGGCTCAGACCAAAAGCTTCAGTTCTTAAATTAAACACAGATGGTGCTTGTGATA
Source organism: Sambucus nigra (assembly GCA_949130495.1). NCBI lineage: Eukaryota > Viridiplantae > Streptophyta > Magnoliopsida > Dipsacales > Adoxaceae > Sambucus > Sambucus nigra. The sequence goes on along the minus strand of OX422213.1, from coordinate 161,649,940 downwards.
AGGATGGTAACATGGGCATAGGAGTTCTTCTAAGAGACTCAAAAGGCAAATTCATATGGGGTGTATCTTCTTTTATTGGTACTGGATCAAGCTTATTGGCAGAAGTGTTAGCTTTGAAGGAAGGCATTTACCAGGTGGTTTCTTTCTATGAAGACCCTGTTGAAGTGGAATCGGATTCTGAGATCCTTATAAAGTGCATCAATAAGTCACTTTCTCCCTCTTGGGAAACAAGAGCTGATATAAAGGAAATTCAACTCCTATCTTCTACTCGAAATCTTTTTTTCAAACATATTTTTAGAGAAGCAAACTTTGTAGCCGATCTATTGGCTAAGCATGCTCTTCTCTTTAAAAACAAATCAAAGTTCTTTTCCTATGAAAATATCCCTATAAATGTAAAAGGAGCTATAAAGCTAGATGCTAATAACATTCCTTACATTAGAGTTTCTAAATCAAAGTCCAGGTCTTGTTCAACTTCTTGTAATGCCACCTAGAGAGGATATTCTCTCTTATTTCTTAAAAAAAAGATGAAACATGCAAGAACATTCAAAGACACTCATTTGAGGAAAAATCCCCCAAAGGGGCAAAAACTTTTAATTTCACTATAATATTTTAACATACAATTTCTCGGATTACAATGAAAATACAGTGACATAGAATTACCAGCAGGCGTCGAATCTGTAGTCAGCGGATGGAACTTTCCCTTTCCAGTAGAGCAGCAATGAAGAAGAAGGACGGTCTTCTCCACAAGGGTATGAACAGACACACGATTGTGTTCTTGGGTTGCAAACAGATTCACAAGGGTTTGAAAAGTTGTGTGAATCGAAACATGAGTCTTGGGACTCACAAAGGTGAAGACTTAGAGTATATAAGACTCTGAAAATCGTCTATATAAGTCTTAGAAAACAAATCCCCTAAGTTGGTTTATAAAAGAAAACAAGGGCCAAAAATATCTGAACACGGTCTGCATAATTTTATCCCAGACAGATCGGTCCGCTTCTGATCAGGATCGGTCCGAGGTCGGATCGGTTCTTTTTTTAATAGGGCTTCTTCGGTTAGTAATCGGTCCGGAGTTTACTGGTTTGAAGCATAAGCAGATCGATCCGGCTTGAGGCGAATCGGTCCGTTGGCGGATCGATTCTTTTTTCAAAACTGGGGAATTGGTCCGGTGCGGACCGGTTCCTTTTTTTAAAACAGGCGGATCGGTCCGGCTGACTAAAAAACTGATTCCATGAATTCTTTAATATTCGGATCCGTTGATGACGATGTGATCTTGAATTTCTTCAACGATGTAACGGATTATGACATACACATAAATAATTGTCAAAATGTCCTTGAAAATCTCCCCCTACGTCTATGCCGTTACAATCATAAAACAAACATCCGAATTATCAAATATTAAATTGCCTATACAAATCTACCCTTCCATGAACCCAAAACTGAAAAGGTACAGATGAATAAGACTTCATCATTTGTTCTTCAACTCTTCAGGAATCTCAATGCTTTTCTCATCAGGGTGTGCAATTCAAAGATCATCAAAGAAGTACCTACACACATGAGACAAAGCAAATACTAAGTGACGTATCGAGTTTAAAATGAGATAAACAAAGATATGATGAAAGCATACTATATCAAATCTCCCCCATATAAAGATAGTTCCTTCTCCCCCTTTTTATGATGTCCCCAAATAGACAAAAGAGAAGAATAAATTAAACAAGCAAAATCGGGGTGTCACAAGGAATAAACGACTATTTTTGAAAATTTTCAAATTTGTTCAAACATAACAGACAAAAATCATACCATGAACGAACACAAAACAACCAAGTCGATGATAGCGTAAATGTAGGGGTGTGAACAATTTTGATAGGAAAATCAATGCATACAAACATGACATATGTTCATGATGAATATCGGATACTCCTAACGAATGAACTCAACATCTTCCTTTGGTGTAAAAGGTGATAATATGAGACATTGACTCAATCAAATCAACAAATCAAAGTTCAAAGTGATTTCCACACCAATAACGTCCAAAACCTTTTCATGCTTTTTCAGGACAGTCAAAGAAGTGCAAACCCGTTTATATTCTCCAACCAAACTCCCTCAGATATATATTTTGAATAGAGGCGATCTAAATTCTCAAACTTTGGAGAATTGAAGGTGAAACCTAATGGCCCATATGTGGCATGTATTGCTTTTTATTGTCTTTAAATTTTTTCGGGGTCTTTTAACCTCTTTGGACCTCGGATAATAAAATTTCTCAATTTTTTAGTTCTTTTTTAACGGTGGATTTTGTGCAAAGGATAGATAATTACCTTTCGCAGCCCCTCCCCGTTCTCAATTAAACACACAATCTCACCAAAACGGTTTTGACATGCATTCCAATATGGTCAAGTTTTATCGCATATTGTACGTTGTATAGACAGAATAGAGATGGAAACACTCAAGCCAATATGTGATAGACAAGTGCAATAATCAAATAAAGCCGTGCATGTGTGCAATAAAGGGGATAGGAGTCAAACATGTTGAAAGATATCACTAATCACATCGCAAAGACTCCAAACAATGTAAAGCACATGGATGAAATGTTGTAGCATCTCAAATCTCTATCAAACAGTCACATGGATAAATGGAATGAAGTTGTGACTTGGCTATCTTAAATGCTCATCCATAAAAGATGTAAAAAGAATAAAAAACTTTTTGTGCTTTTCTAAAATTTTTATAAAACGAAAATCTTTTTGGATTTTTCAAAAATTTTATCAAAATAAAATCTTTTTGAGATTTTCTAATTTTTTTTTTTAAATAAAAAGCAAAAATAAATACAAATAAACTAAAATTATAAGCTAGCAATAGGGATCAGATGATATGATAAAGACAATGAAACCTATGCTAGACACGAACCAACCCCTCAGTCAACTGTGAAAATCCCCAAAGACTTCCTAAGACTCTCAAATCTAAGGTCATCTAAAGGTTTTGTTAAAATATCGGCTAACTGATGGTCGGTGGGAACGAAACTCAGGGATACGACTTTCTCCTCAACTAACTGTTGTATAAAGTGCTCACGTATCCTGATGTGCTTTGTGCGCAAATACTGGACTGGATTGCGGGATATGTGAATCGCGCTCATGTTATCATAGGAAATGGTCATGGTGTCCTGTGAAATCCCATAATCCTCCAGCATCTACTTCATCCACAAGAGTTGCATGCAACAACTCCCGACGACGATGTACTCAGCCTTCGTAGTGGACAAAGAGATGGAGTTTTGCTTCTTGCTTAACTAAGAGACAAGAGTAGAACCAAAATAGAAACACCCACCAGAAGTGCTCCTACAACCATCTGCATCCCCGACCCAATCGGCATCCGGATAAGCGGATAAACGGTCATCGGTATCAAAGGAATACCAAATACCGTATGAGAGAGTCCCACTCACATATTTAATAATACGTTTTAGAGCAAGTAAATGTGACTCTTTTGGGGATGCCTGATATCGCGCGCAGGCTCCAAAACTAAAGGCTATGTCAGGACGACTGGCAGTCAAGTAGAGGAGACTACCTATCATACTCCGATACAAGGTTTGCTCTACGTCCTTCCCTTAAGCATCCGTACTAAGCTTGGTAGTGGTACTCATAGGTGTACGTGCATGCTTAGCGGAGTCTAAACCAAATTTCTTCACTAGGTCTCTAGCATACTTAGATTGGGAGATGAACATCCCATCCTCTAGCTGACGAACCTGGAGACCAAGGAAGAAAGTAATCTCACCAATCATTCTCATCTTAAACTCACTTTTCATCTCCTCCTCAAAGTGATGATCATGTTGGGAGCACGTGGATCCAAAGACTATGTCGTCCACATAGACCCGGGCAACCAAAATAACACCGTCATCTCTCCTGACGAACAACGTCATATCAACTCCCCCTCTCTTGAAGCCACGGGCTAAGAGATAGGAAGTAAGCCTCTCGTACCAAGCACGGGGTGCTTGCTTCAAACCATACAAGGCTTTCCTCAGATAGTAGACGTGCTTCGGGTGCTTAGGGTCTTCAAACCATTTTGGTTGTTCCACTTAAACCTCATCATGTATAATGCTATTTAGAAAGGCACTCTTAACATCCATCTAATATGACTTGAAGCGCAGATGACATGCGATGGCGAGTAGTAAGCGGACGGACTCAAGCCTCGCAACAGGAGCAAATGTCCCCCCAAAGTCAACACCGTCTATCTGTGTGTAGCCTTGAGCGACCAACCTAGCCTTGTTTATGATTATGGTACCATTTTCATCCATTTTATTGTTAAAAATCCACCTGTTAGTCTCATTAGGTCGGGGGAAAAGTTCATAGACATTATTCTTTTTAAACTAAAGAAACTCATCCTGCATGGAAGATATCCAGTTTTCATTCGAGAGTTCTTCTTTGTGATTCTTGGGCTCGACTTTGGACGTGTAGAAAAAATGGCTAACAATATTCTTGATCTGAGCACGAGTCTTGAATCCTAGTGTGGGATCACCAACAATGACAGAAGGGTCGTGACTCTTGTGAACCCAAGCAGTTGTGTCCCCTAACGCAGGAGTAGGTTCCACAGAGTGTGGGTGAGGTGCAAGTAAATTACTGCCCGAAACATCCTCATCCTCACACGGAAGGCTAGAATCAATAAATGTCGAAGGTTAGTCATCTTGCACGGTGACGTTTATTGACTCCATAACCTTAGAGCTCTTCAGGTTAAAAACCCGGTACGCTCTACTATTCGATGAATACCGTAGCAATATTCCCTCGTCGCTTCGGGATTCAAACTTTCCTAATTTCTCTCTATCCCGTAGGATGTAGCATTTACTCCCCAAAACATGGAAATATGCGAGGCTGGGTTTCTTGCCAGTCCACAATTCATAAGGCATCTTAAGTGTGTGTGGACGCAGGTAAACCCTATTCACCGTGTGGCATGCAGTAGACACTGCCTCTGCCCAAAATATCCTAGAAACCTTACGACCTAGAAGCATAGATCTAGCCATTTACTGGATCTTTTGATTCTGTCTTTCAACAATCCCATTTTGCTTAGGAGTCTTCACAGAAGAAAACTCATATTTGATCCCAAGGCTATCACAATAAAGATCTACCTTTGATTCCTTAAATTCAGTGTCGTTGTAACTACGTATCCTGTTAATAGTGACTCCGTGTTGATTTTGTAGGACACGTCACTTGGTCGTTAAAAACTCTACAGCATCAGATTTCTCCCTCAGAAAACCTACAATTGAGTATCTGGAGAAATCATCCACCATCACGAGGATATACCTCTTACCACCCAGAATCTCATTACGATTGGTACCCATAAGATCCATGTGAATAAGCACAAGAACACAAGAGGTGGTAATGGAATGCAACTTCCTATGGGGGCTCCGAATTTGCTTTCCCAACTGACAGGGTCCACAAATCGTGGAAGTTGACTTTCCAAGAGATGGTAAGCCACGTACTAGGTTCTTTTTAGCTAAACGAGTCAAATCTCTAACGTTCATGTGACCTAAACGTTGGTGCCACAGATCCATAGGAGTAATCGTGGCGCTGTTACAGACAAGTGAGGAAGTGGGCATAGTCACATAAAAATTATCCTCGGTCCTCACCCCTTGCACTAAAAGTTTACCGGCTTGATTGTAGACATTACATGCGTACCAGTCAAACTTTACTGCAGAGTCAGCGTCGTAAATCTGGCTAATGCTTAGAAGGTTTGCTTTCAAACCTTTGACGTACAAAACATTCTCTAGCTTAGGAAATCCTGGTAACTCTACAGTACCTCGTCCTACAATGCTAGACTTGCTTCCATCTCCAAAGGTGACTCTGCTATCATGATAATCCTCAAGAGACGTAAAAAATGATGCATCACCTGTCACATGTCTGGAGCACCCACTATCAAAATACCACTGTGAGGTATTATGTGCTTTGAGAGCGACATGAACAACAAAGGTCTTTTTATCTTTCTTAGGTACCCAAGTAGTGGTGACCTTTTGTTTACCTTTATTGTTGTTGGTTTTAGCCGGAATGTGAGAATCATTCACTGACGGTAAAGACATCCGTTGGAATTACTTCATCAAACTCTGTGATGTGGCAGCTAAAAACTCAACTTTCTCTCTCAGACTGGTAAAATCATCAGTATGCTGTGGTGGAGCAGTAGTACGTCGTGTCCGACCCGTACTATAGTAAAACTCCCTGAGATGGCCCTTTGTTTTCCAATACGTATAAAAGAACACAGTCAAAGGCGGACCTTGGTTTTCTTTTCTTGGTCGAACCCTCCTTCGAGGTTTTGGACGATGGCCATAAGGAGTCGTAGTAAACTCAGGAACTGGTTCAGGTGCAATTTGGGACGTGGAGGCACCATCATAACCTATTCCCTGCCTATCACCAAAACCTAAAGCGGGGTCGAGGAGCATCTTTACCATCTTCCCAGATTTGTCCTCGATTTGAACCTTGACTTATCGTGCTCTCTCAAGATCATGAGTAAGCAGGGAAATAAGGGATTCAAGTTTCTTTTGAATATCCATGTAGGAATGGAGATCACTAGTAAGACTAGACACTTGTTTAGTCAAGTCCCCATTTTCTTTCTCAAAACAAATCTATCTCTCTCTAAACACACTCTCTTTCTTAACACATGCAGACTCTCTCCCTCTCATGGCGGTGTAGGTGGAAGACTCTTTCTCTCTTGCTTCTTCTAACGCTATGATCCTAAGAACAAACGCTTTGTTACGCTTTTTAGTTTTAAATAACTCATTATATAACTCGGCGTAGGCGCATTGAAGATTACTCTTGCTTTCACTTATGTCATCCTCCCCCTCACTCAAATCGATCTCACTGTCAATGTGTCCTTGTGAATAAGCATCATCATCATTGTGAGGAGCACTGGAAGTACTCACATGACTAGCCATAAATGTAGTGAAGTTACACTCATGCGGTGACTCGTCTCCAGAATCCACCGACTCGACCTCACTTTCATCGCTAAAGGTAGCATTAAGGACAACTTTTCCCTTTTCTCTGTTCAGACGTGTGGCACACTCAAAGGCTCTATGACCCCTACCATCACACTCAAAGCATCTCTCACTTTCTTTCTTAGGAGGATCTTTAAAAACTTTTTCATTTTTCTTTTCAGACTTATTTTTCTCAAACTTCTTTTTATCTTTAAAATTATCATTTTTCTTGAATTTGAGAATTCTCTTGAAGTTTTTAGCAAATAGGGCCAAATCATCTAAGTCAAAATCACATTTAGAATCAAACATATATGTCTCTCTTTTTCTAGATGACTCTCCCCTCTTTCTTGCCGACCCCTCACTCTTTCTCTCCTGGGCATTAAGTGCAATTCTCTTATCTTTAGACTTGACAGATTTAGGAAACATATCAATTTCATAAGTTTGCAAATCTCCTACAAGTTCCTCCAATTTTAGCGTATTTAAATTACCCATAGAATTGAGCACAGAGACTTTAGGGATAAAATGCTTAGGAAGAGAACGAAGAATCTTTTTAACAACTCTAGCATTAGGAATGTGTTCACCAAGATTAAAGCTAGTATTAAAAATATCAGATAACCTAGCATAAAAATCATCAAAACATTCAGTTTTATGCATGGTGATGGTTTCAAATTGAGTTGTTAAATTTTGTAGTTTAGACTCTTTCACAGCATTAGTTCCTTCATGGGTAAGTTGCAAAACATCCCATGCCTCTGTTGACGTGGTGCACATTATTATGCGTTTGAACTCATCAGATGTGACAGACCCAGAAATAGAACTTAAACCTTTAGTATTAAAAGATGACCATCTAAACTCTTATTCAGTCCATGTGGTGACAGTTTTTAAATTGGTCACATTTTCAACAGTGACGGAGGGAGATGTCCACCCTCTTTCAACCAAAATCCAGACACATTCATCAATGGCTTTTAATGCAGATCTCATGCGGGCTTTCCAGTAGGCATAGTTTGCCTCGTCAAAAACTAGAATTTTATTATATAACTTCTCCATTATGAACACACTCGTTTTCTAAAATCAATTTTTCAGAAAATTGATATCTTAGAAAATTTTGTGGAAAATTAGGAATACGCGATAGATTAGCGTAACCGGCTCTGATACCAATTTGAGAGAGTGCGCGTGCGTTCAAATAGAGATATTATTTAATCAAACTTAGTTTTTGTCAATTAAGTCCTAAACATGCATCTATGTGTGATTGACTAAGATGATGAAACATGGAAGAACATTCAAACACACTCATATGAGGAAAAATCCCCCAAAGGGGCAAAAACCTTTATTTTCACTATAATATTGTAACATACAATTTCTCGAATTACAATGAAAATACAGTGACACAGAATTACCCGCAGGCATCGGATCTGTAGTCGGTGGCTGGAACTTTCCCTTTCTAGTAGAGCAGCAATGAAGAAGAAGGACGGTATCCTCCACAAGGGTATGAACGGACACACGATTGTGTTCTTGGGTTGCAAACAGATTCACAAGGGTTTGAAAAGTTGCGTGAATCGAAACATGAGTCTTGGGACTCACAAAGGTGAAGACTTAGAGTATATAAGACCCTGAAAATTGTTTATATAAGTCTTAGAAAACAAATCTCCGAAGTTGTTTTATAAAAGAAAACCTGGGCCGAAAATATCGAAACACGATCTGCACGATTTTATCCCAGGCGGATCGGTACGCTTCTGATCTGGACTGGTCCGAGGTCGGATCGGTTCTTTTTTTAATAGAGCTTCTTCGGTTCGCAATCGTTCCAGGGTTTATTGGTTTGAAGCATAAGCGGATCGGTCCGGCTTGAGGCGGATCGGTTCTTTTTTTAAAACTGGTGGATCGGTCCAGTGTGGACCAGTTCCTTTTTTTTTAAATAGGAGGACCGGTCCGACTGACCAGAAAACTGATTCCCTGAATTCTTTTATATTCGGATCTGTTGATGACGATGTGATCTTGAATTTCTTCAATGATGTAACGGCTTATGACATACACATAAATAATGGTCAAAATGTCCTTACATAAATATGGAACAAAATCAAAGAATTTACGAAGTTGGGAAAGCCACAGCATCATTAGAACTACAGAGAAGTTGGAATCAAACCAGTGGAATTGGTATATATTCTAAACTTGTATAGGTCTGGTTTACTTGCTTGTGTGTTAAATATCTTGTAACTTGAATATTTTGTTTTAGTGGATTTTTGGTTTGTGACTTAGAAGTCACCGTGATTGTTTCCTCAGTTGGGTGAGGTTTTACCACGTTAAAAACTATGTGCACTTAATCTTTCTACATATTCTCATCCTCGTCTAGTTGGTGTGCTAAGTTTAACTGTTTTAAACTATTTTTAGTTTTATTTTTCAAAACTAGTTACATAATCTTGAACATATCTTGTACATAATTTGATTATACACATCTTGTGTTAAACTGTTTGATTTAAAGAAAACTGTTTTCCCAAAATAACATTTCGGAGCTACTTAGAAAGTTTAATCTTATATTAAACAACTTAAGTGGTATTTTTCAATTGGTATCAGAGCTTGGGAAATTTTCTTTAAGATCTTGTGTTTCTGAATTTTTTTTCTTGAAATGACATAATGGACAAGAAACATGAAAGATTTGGTAACTTGTCCAGGCCCCCCTCTTTGATGGAAATAACTTTCCTTACTGGAAGGTAAGGATGGTTTCTTTCATACAAGTAACCTTGGGAGATGATATATGGGACATTATAGAAAATGGATACACTTATCCTATAAAACCAGCCACTGTTGGAAGCACTAAGAGGATTAAGAAAATTTTAAGTGAATTCACTAAAGAAGAGAAGCAAGATTCTCTGATTAATAACAAAGGCAAGCATGCCATTTTTATGTCAATAAATGAACATGAGTTCAAAAGGATATCATCTTGTGCCACTTCTAAGGAAGCTTGGGATACACTTATGACTGACCATGAAGGTCATATCAGAGTTAAGGCTGCTAAAACACAGAAGCTCATTCAGAAGTATAACTCCCTGATTAGGACACACTATGAGTCATTTGATGACTTCTATATTAAATTAACTGATATTGTGACCAAACATGAAAATGGTATTACTTATGATAGGAGTGAAAATATTTCAAAAATTCTAAGCTCATTACCACATAAATTTGACAACAAAAGTTATGCAATTGAGGAGATGAGTGATCAAAATCTTACCCCTGAACTCCTCAGTAGAAAATTGAGAACTGTGGAAATGGAACTAGAATTAAAGAAGCAATTAACTCAGTCCAATAGGAAACAGTCCAGCTATAATTTGAATTTTTCCTCTAAGTTGATAAAACCTGAATTGTCTATACCTATTGTTGACTTAGAATTTGATGAGGAATGTAACCTAGATAGTCTTGATAATCAGATTGCCTTGATGTCCAAACAATTCAAGAAACTGATAAAGTTTATAAATAAAATGGCAAATGGAAAAGGCGAGCCTAATTATTAAAATCCTTCTAGTAGAAGACCTCATGAGAAGAGATATGAAAACCATAATACCTATAATCCCAAGAGACCTGAGAGAGATCTCAAGAATGTTGAATGCTATAGATATGGAAAGTTAATACATATGGCACAAGACTGTAGAGTAAATTTTAACAAGCACCATAAACATACTAGGGCTAACCTATGCAAGACATGGGATGACTCAAGTGACTCTGAAAATGATGATCCTGAGTCACCCAATAATATTGAGCCATGTATGTCATTATTTGCTAAAATCATGTACAATGATGATTTGCCTGTGTCTCTGACTGAACTTGATATTAATAGTTCTACTCATGATATAGTGAATAATCATATTACTTTATTGGATGCTTTATTACTTAAGAATATTGTTGATGCTAATGCGGGGTGTGTGAGTCAAGTGGGAAGCGATAATGTCGATTCCAATGTGTGTGTTAGTACTAAAACTGAATATCCAAGGGACACTGCACACTATGCACATAGTGATTCAGATAATGAAGACCTCCCTGATATACACACAGTGTATGCTATGACCCTAAATAAAATCTCCAAACTTGATAAAGTTGTCAAAGACCTCACTAGGAAACTAGATGACATGAGCCAAAAGGTTAAACTTAATGTTGGAGAGTACACCACCCAATGTCTAGTTTATGAAAATCAAGAAAAAACTTTTGGTGAAAAGTTCAAGGAATTGTCCGAAAATAATGAAATTCTGGATAAAAATATAAAGCTACTTTGTTGGAATTGGAACAAACTAAGGAAAAGACCTCAACTGTTTTAAAAAAAATTACTAAGTTTGAAAACAATTCAAAATGTTTTGAGGAATTTATTATTGATAGCAAAACCAATTTTTATTATCGGACAGGAATAGGATTTTGTCCCAAAGATGACAAACAACCCAAAATGTTTGAAACTATTAAGTTTGTACCTGGGGGAAAAAGATCTATGGAAGTCTATCCAAATTTTCAGTCTTTAAAAAATGAGTTTGAGACAAAACCTAATATTCTAGACATTGGTGAGCCAAGTAACTCTAAGGAAAAAGTTTAACCTAAGGCCAAATACATTTGTCCTCCTACAAGACGCATCGTACCTCCATTTCATCTAGTGGTTAATAAAAACTAATCTAGAGTTGAAACTAGTCTTATACCTATGTTTACTAATTTTCCTAAGGAAAATTTGTCTACCTCTATCCTTTAGTGTTCTTATTGTGATGTCTATGGACATTCACTTGAAGGATGTTTTTCAAAACGTCTCTATAAACCAGTTACATCCTCTCCTATGTACCAGAACTTCAACTATTCTACGAAGAATCGAAACCACTATGTCTTACCTAGACAACCTAATAGGAATTCTAACTATCGTAATAGGAAGAAAAGAACCAATACTAAAAGGACATCATCAAATAAGAATTTCATATTCTTTACTAAACCTGTTGCTCAAAATGATCAACCTTTTCATAAAATACAAAGGCATGCGCAAAACATTTTTCAATAAAAATCTGATGCTCGTAAGTTTTATCTAATGAGAGAAAATAAGCGCAAGCTTTTGAAAACAAGAGCAATTTGGATTAGGAAAGATGATTTAGTACCTCAGATGAAGTGTAACATTGTTATCAATGCATTAAAATCCCAACACACATAATCTGGTTGATATTTAGATTCTGGTTGTTCCAAACATATGACTGGAAATGATACCAACCTTTTAAATAAAATTAATTTCTCCGGTGGAAGTGTCATGTTCGGAGATAGTATATCAGCCCAAATCATAGGTAAACGAACACTTCATGACGAAGGTCTTCCGGCTCTTGAAAATGTGCTATTAGTTAAGGGTCTTAAAGCCAACTTACTTAGTATTTCGTAATTTTGTGACTCAAATCATATTGTCACCTTTTCAAAGAATAACTGCAAAATTTTAAATGAAAATGATGAGTGCATTATTACAGGACTCCGTACTCCAAAAAATTGTTATACTGTTAAGTCGAGTACTGGAGTTTGTAACATTTCCAGATTGGATGGCAATGAGATATGACACAACAGATTGGGTCACATAAATTACGAAAGCCTAAGCAGGTTGTCTTCTCAAGAGATATTTAGAGGAATCTCTAAGATCAAACCTATTTCCAATGTCACTTGGGGACCATGTCAAATAGGAAAAATGGTTAAGTCTTTTCACAAGAAGGTTAAGGATGGTCTTTCCACTAGACCTCTAAAACTCATCCATATGGACCTAATGGGTCCCTCTCGAACTATAAGCCTTTGTGGAAATAGTTATATTCTTGTTATGGTTAACGACTTCACCCGATTCACTTGGATTGCCTTTTTAAAATAGAAATTTGAAACTTTTAGGAAATTTCTAAAAAATTTACTTCGCATTGAAAGTGAAAAGGACTCCAAGTGAATAAGATTAGAAGTGATAGAGGCCGTGAGTTTATTGATTCTGGAGTAATTGAATACCGTGATTATAATTGCTACAAACATAAGTTTAGTGCACCTAAGACCCCCCAACAAAATGGGATTGTTGAACGTAAGAATCGCACTATTCAGGAGATGGCTCGTGTCATGCTCCATGCCAAAGATTTACCTAAATACTTTTGGGTTGAATATGTTCGAACACTCTGTCATATAATCAATAGAGTGTATCAACAGAAAAATACTAAACAAACTCCTCACAAACTCTGGTAAAACAAAAAACCAAACCTAAAATACTTTAGGACTTTTGGTAGTATATGCTTTGTCTATAGAGATAGAGAACACCTATCTAAGTTTGAATCTAGAGGAGATAAATCTATCTTTTTAGGATATTCTCCTAACAGTCGTGCTTATCGTGTGTATAATCTTAACACTAAGACTCTTATGGAATCCATTAATGTAGTTGTAAGTGACATTAATGTAGAGAGTAGTGATAAAAGGCCAACTTTCGTGAATGAGTTTGACAACTAGTTAACATCCAAATCCTCAGTGATAGATGATCTTTTACAACCTAAAATTCCTGAAGTACCTAAATGGGTTTCAAAAGACCATCCTGTAGATAGTGTTATTGGTAACCTTACCGAGCCTATGCTGACAAGAACCCAAATTACCAATTTAGATCATTTCGCATGTTTTGTTTCCCTCTTAGAACCAAAGAATGTAAATGAAGCTTTGAATGAATCTACGTGGATACTTGCTATGCAAGAAGAACTAAATCAATTCGTCATTCATGATGTTTGGAATCTTGTTCCCAGACCCAATAATAAAAAGGTTATTGGAACACGTTGGCTATTTAAAAACAAAACTGATGAGACCGGGATGGTAATTTAAAACAAAGCCAGATTAGTAGCTTAAGTATATTCTCAGATTGAAGGAGAATATTTCTATGAGACTTTTGCACCTGTCACTCGTATGGAATATATCCGGCTACTCTTTGCAATAACCTATTATTTGTAATTTACCCTTTATCAAATGGATGTTAAATCAATCTTTCTTAATGACATCTTAACTGAGGATACCTATGTAGAGAAACCAAAAGGATTCATAGATCCACACCATCCAAACCATGTGTATCGTCTAAAGAAGGCACTTTATGGGTTAGGACAGGCTCCTAGAGCCTGGTATGAGCGTCTTTCATTTTTTTTTGTTAAATAATGGTTTTAAGAGAGGAAGGAATGACTCAAGACTTTTTGTTAAAAAAATTGACAAAAATATTATAATAGCCCAAGTGTACATTAACGACATCATCTTTGGATCCACGTCTACCACTGAAGCTTAGACATCTTCAGATATTATGCATAATGAGTTTTAAATGTCGCTTATAGGGGGTTACAGTTCTTCTTAGGCCTTCAAGTTAAGCAAAATTTAGAAGGACTATTTGTATCGCAATCTAAGTACACTCTAGAGATAGTCAAAAAGTTCGGATTAAATAATTATAAAGAATCTTGGACTCCCATGAGCACCTCACTGAAATTATCCAAAGATGAAAATGGGAAACCTACTGATTCCACCTTATATTGAAGCATGATAGGAAGTCTTTTATATCTTACTGCTTCCAGACCTGACATTATGTATGCCGTGTGTGTTTTTGCACGATACCAATGAATTCCTAAAAAGAGACACCTTATCTGTGTGAAAGAATCATTAAGTATATGAAAGTTACTCTCAACCTATCTCTATGGTACATAAAAGATACGTCTAGTACCATCATAGGATATACCGATGCTGACTGGGAAGGTTGCTCAGATGATAGTAAAAGCACCTCAGGAGCTTGCTAATATATTGGTAATAACTTGGTGTGCTAGAATAGTAAAAAATAGAACTGTACTTCACTATCTATCGCAGAATCTGAATATATCGCCGCAGGTAGTTGCTGTGCCCAATTATTATGGTTAAAAAAATGCTAACGATTAGGCATTTTTGAAGAAATATTGCATCTCTACTGTGATAACCAAAGCGCGATCAATATATCTAAAAACCCTGTTCAACGCTCTCGTACTAGACATATTAAAATACGTCATCACTTTATATGAGAGCTTATCGAAACTAAGGAACTCGATATCAATTATCTTCCTACTGAACTTTAATTAGTTGATTTATTTATGAAACCTCTTGATAATATTAGGTTTAAGTGCTTACGCAAGTCTATTGGCTTGATTGTTCTTGAATAAACTTCTATCTATCCATGCTTTATATTTGCCTTCCCTTTGTCCATTTGAGACAAACTAGGGGAGAGATATTTCAGTCCATCTTAAATTTATTTTAACTAATGCTTGATCTTAGTTGTTTGTCCTACAGGTATCAATTTTTATTATTATTGAACTTCAGTTTTTTTTTTGTTAGGTTCTTGGTTTGTAATTAGTTGAGTTATGTACTTTTCTCTTTCTAGGACTTGGGTAGATAGAATTTTGTATCCCTACGAGTACTAGAAGACTAAAGGGAGATTTTGTCTCATATTTCCAAAGGGGGAGATTGAAGCACCCAATATCCATGACTCACTTGAGTCTACATTATATAGGAGCTCATCTAGTTTGAAAATAGAGACAAAATTTTGTCTATCCCTAGTTGATCCAAAAAGCCTCAGAAATTTCATAGCTTCGTTGATATTCCTCTTCAAGTTCATGAAGGTATAACACATACACTACACACTAGGACTGCATTTATATATTTATTTAGTCATGATACAATCATGTGTGAGTTATATTTCCTTAAAATGTGTTTTAAATAATTTTTGGGATTTATTTAAAATTTTCTAAGAATTTTAAATGATTTTTTGGAAATCAAAATCTATCCTTAACAAAGTTTTGCGGTTGATTTGTAATTATAAAATTCTCCTTAAAACTACTCAGGGTAGAAATCGAAATCGACACAAAATTATATAGGCTCAATTTATATTTTTTAAAACTCTAAAAGAACGCATTTGAAACTAATATTGACCATCCACGTGTTGAGTTTATAGCGATCCGATTTGTGTTTCTTCACAGAATCATAACCCTTTATTTAATCTGATTCATTCATTTGTGTTAATCAGCGGTTGCATGTTACTCTTGTGGAAATCCATGTGAAATCCTATCCATATATAAGGATTATAACCCTTTACCTCAGTTTAATTTTTTTTTTCGTCTTTAGGGTTTCCTCATTTTTTGAGAGACAAAAGTGAGAGAGAGATACCTTTCTGAGAGAAGAAACTTTTTGTTTCTATCATACAAACCCTAACCTGCTTCGATCAAACACTATATCCTTTAACCCTAATCCAAAACCTGAGTGTTTTGAGAGTTGGTTAAATACTGTTCGTGGTTTGATCTTGTGTTGATTGGGATCTTCATTCCAACTTCGTCATATTTGGTTTTATCTCTATTTCTTCTTATAGAATCAGTAGATCTAACTATTTCATGTCATATATCACTTAGATCTGCATTATTTTTGTTCTCATCTTGAGAAATTATATTTGTTGGTTATTTTGATTTGTAAATGTTTTTTGAAAAACTTCAGAATCAACAAATCTTATTTCTAATTCTAGTTCTTACAAAATAAGACTTCTAGTCTAGTTCAAATCGCAATCGATGGTTTACAATTTCAAAAAAAATTTCAAAACCTCTGAAATTGTTTAAGACCTTGACCATCTTTTGAGCAAGGTAACCTTGGATTTGGGGATATATTGAAAGATTAAGAAGTCACTTGTTCTTTAAAGATGAGAGAAATAGAAAGAACCTCATTTAGATATGATTTGTAATTTGATAAGGTATGTTTGTATAAATTATTGTGCGTGTGTACATGCATATGTTAGAACACTGTCACAAAACACTTATCACGCTACTATACGAGAAATGTTGGATTTAAGATCTTGAACTTCAAGAGTCGACGTAAAGTTGGAACAAAATCAGAGAAGTTACGAAGTTAGGAAAGCCACAACATCATCATAACTGCAGAGAAGTTGGAAGCAAACCAGTGGAGATTGTATATAATCTAAACTTATATAGGTCTGATTTACTTGCTTGTGTGTTAAATAGATTATAACTTGAATATTTTATTTTAGTGGATTTTCGGTTTGTGACTTAGAATTCACCGTGGATGTTTACTTAGTTGGGTGAGGTTTTACCACGTTAAAAACCGTGTGCACTTAATCTTTCTACATCTTCTAGTTGGTGTGCTGAGGTTAACTGTTTTAAACTATTTTTAGTTTTATTTTTCAAAACTAGTACATAATCTTGAACATATCTCGTACATAATTTGATTATACACATCTTGTGTTAAATAGTTTGATTTAAAGAAAAGATTTTCCCCCAAAAAACATTTCGGATCTACTTAGAAAGTTTAATCTTGTATTAAAAACCTTAAGTAGTATTTTTCAATTTATATAAATTAATAAGGATTAGTCGAGTGGTCTATATGTGGTTAGGTGGGTTATTTAGCTAGGAAGGAATATTAGAGTAAGTTAGGTGTGTACACTAAGTGAAAGACGAGGACTCATGTGAGAGTACACACAACTTACATGAATATTTACATTACACATAATACAAAATTGTAAACACTTGTTAAATATTTGTAAAACATTTTCGAGGTTCTGACCTGAATGAAATCTCTTTTAGCAAAAACCTTTTAGGTGTCTAGCCATAGGGACACTAGGATGAGGAGATTCATTCCAGAGTTAACGTGTTGTAGTGTAGCATTTCCATTCGAGGATGTTTCCTCATTGTAGAGACTTTACATTTTGTTATTAGTATAACCTTTATACCAGTCGATTTGTCTCGATATTATAATTGGCTTGTATGAAGATTTGGATTTGGATATGTTATCCTATTATTATTCTATTTAGTTTATTGTGGTCATTATTATTATTATGGTGGTTATGTTATTCATTATTTTGTTGTTTAATTATTACTATTCTCTATTAATTAAAATTGACATCCGACTTATTACGATATTTAGCAACTAAAAAAAATATTTTTCAACAGTGATGCTAAGAATGGACCAATTATAAATTCTGTTTAATTCAATAGTAGACTGGTCGCCTAATATTTTAATTAACGGGGTGTCACAGATGGTATCAGAGCATCAGATTCTAGTGTCTTTGGGATTTGTGTGGACTTATTACGCTCCAACATTGCGTCCTTTATTTCAGATTCCTATTATTAAGAATTTTGTGTGCATATTACGTATTTTCGTCTTAAGCTTTAGTGATAAAAATAGGTAGTAGATTTATGAAATTCTCTATCTTTTCAGAGGCCTCCTAGATGTGCACTATGGGTTGGGGCCGCACATCCAGGGTCGTAACAAGCTCAAGCATAGGGAAACCTTACAAATGCATATATTATCTCCATTATTGCCCAAATCGTAAACGCAACAATGAATGCTCATGCTCAGCAGGCACCTCAGGCTCCACTTAAGCAACAAGTGGTGGCACCTAGATAGGGACAACAATTCCTAACTACATGAATTGACTGTTGGGTAATCCAGCCTTGGTGAAACTAAGATGTGGTCAATGTAGCCCTATTTCATTGTGTTGATCATCGTCTGCACGTGAAAGGAAGCAAGTGGAGTGTTGAATCTTGCCAACCGAGCAAGACTGGGGTTAGTAACACCAATGAAAGTTCTCAGAATCAAAAAAAGTAAGGTGAGGAGAATTCTCAGCCCGGGGATTACACTAAGCAACTTCATTCTGAAGGATTCAGACTAAGAAAGTATGGCTTCAGTAATGGCCATTAGGGCCGAGGTCAGTAGGGCCAGAAAGGAGTCCAATTCTATGGTAAGTGCTTTATTTTTGGCAAGTATGTCCACGAGCATCAGGATTTTACTGACAAGGGTAAGTTTCATCAGCAGCAGGGTGTTCATCCAGAATCACAGAGGCCTATTTTTCTCACTGCCCTCCTAATGTCTATAGAAGTTACAGCTTTACCTACCATTGCAGCACCTTGACGGTAGCTGGAATGACTTCAGTATGGGTGTGTGTATAATATTCATCAAGCCGCAATCCCATTGGAACCACCTGTAGTTGAGGGTATGTTTCTTATTCATGGGATTGTAGGGTGTATTTTATTTGACACTGGGGCATCACATTCATTTATTGGTACTATATTTGTTCGGGCAGCAGGGCTCTTAGATTGGGCCTATATTACCATTACTTGTGTAGACTCGCCATTGGGTAGTGGGTCATTTATTTACTTTAACTACGTAAATGTGAGTATAGGGATAGGGAAATTGATCTTTCCTACTGATATGCTTGTGTTAGACATGTCAGAGTACGATGCTATTATTGGCATTGACTAGTTAGTATCATATATAGTCGTGATTGATTATTTCAATAGGAGTATTATTTTTTATATTATGGGCCAAGAGATGTTTATAGTGGCGATGCCTCGCCTCGAGGGAGGATTGTCCACTCATTTGTATTATATAGAGGATGAAAGCTCTACAAGAGTTGTAATATCCCTTGATTCGATACCGGTAGTCTATGAGTTCGCTGATGTATTTCATGAAATTCCGTGGTTTCTACTAAGTCGAGAGATTGTTTTTGTTATTGACTTAGTACCAGACACTCGAACGATAACTCGTGCTCCATACTGTATAGCTTCAGTCGAGATGAGAGAGCCTAGAGATAAGATTGAGTAATTTTTGGGGTAGGGTTTCATCCGTAGGAGTACTTCCCCGTGGGGTGATCCCGTTCTATTTGTAAAGAAGAAAGATGGATCTCTTCAGTTATGAATTGACTACAGGGAGTTAAATAAGTTCACGATACAGAATAAATATCCATTGCCATGTATAAACAATTTGTTTGATCAACTTAAGCGATCCTTCTACTTCTCTAAGATCAATTTGAGATCCGGATATCATCAATTGTGCATCAGGGAGTAGTATGTTCCTAAGAATGCATTTATGTCGTGATATGAGTCTTATGAGTTTACTCAGGCTAACCAATGCTCTATTAGTTTTTATAGACTTGGTAAACTGGGAATTCAGGCAATTTCTAGACCAATTTTTCATTGTCTTTCATTGATGATAGTTTGTTTTATGCTTGGACTAAGGAGGATTATAAAAATCATTTACGTATGGCTCTACAGACACTACGTGAACACTAGTTGTATGCAAAGTTTGAGAAATGTGGGCTTTGGCTTTGAGAGGAACAATTCTTGGGTCACATTGTCACTAATAAGGGAATAAAAGTGGATCCGAGTAATGTATCTGCGGTGAAGGAGTGGGGACATCCCACGACACCGACCGAGGTTCACAGTTTCCTGGCATTAGCTAATTATTACCATCAATTTATTTAAGGATTTTCAAAGATTATGGGTCTGTTGAAAAATCTTACACATAAAGGGATACTATTTAGATGGGATGACTTTTATCAGTTAGCTTTTGATGAGCTAAAAGATAAATTGACTTCGACACCCATACTTGCTTTGCCCAGGCCAGAGGTAGAATTTTTTTTATTTACCGATTCGTCCTTATAAGGACTTGGGGGTATACTTCAACAAGAGTAAAAGGCTATAACGTATGCTTCCTGCAAGCTTAAGCCTCATGAGATGAATTATGCTACGCATCACTTGGAGTTAGCAATAGTTTTTTTTTGCATTGTGGATATAGAGACATTATCTTCTGTGGGAGAAATTACGTCCTTTTGCAAATTATTAGTCATTACAGTATTTATTCATATAAAAAATCTGAATATGCGACAGCACCGATGGCCTGAATTTGTGAAAGCCTATTAGTTTGAGACACAATACCATCCGAGGAAGGCTAACATAGTGGTAGATGCATTTAGTATGAGGCCGATTGAAGATGTAGCTAAGGTGTGGAAGGAAAAATGGAAAGAGCTGGGATAGTAGTATTTAGTTGCTAGATCCTTCATGTTTGTTATGATCATCACTCCCCAAAATTTTACTAGAGTTGTGAAGGCTCAAGCAACCAATTTGTTCTCTTAGGAGAAATTATGTCAGCTTTTAGTCGAAGGAGTTTCATCTTATTCTGTTCGATCAGATGGACGTTTGCATTTCAATGGTCCTCTTATTATGCCTAAAAGTAAAGAGCTGCGCCATGCAGTAATGACAAAATCACATGGTTCATGCTTTACAGTGCCTCCTAGAGGAGATAAGATGTACCAGGATATGTATCGATAATATTAGTGGAGCGGTATGACAAGGGAGATTGCTAAATTTGTATCTATGTGAGCCATATGTCAGTTGGTGAAGGTTGGCCACCAGAAGCGAGTCAAAATTTTACAGCCGCTAGAGATTCCTGTTTAGAAATGGGAGAGAATTTCTATGGACTTTATCACTGGGTTACTTACTTTTCAACGAGGTTAAGATTATATATGGGTCATCATGGATCGATTAACTAAAGTAGCCTATTTTCTATTAGTGAGGAAAGATTATATGATAACACAGTATGCTCAGTTGTTTATTGTTGAGATATTGAGACTACACGGAGTTCCGATCGATATCATGTTTGATAGGGATAAGATGTTTGTGTCTCGCTTTTAGAAAACTTTTTAGGAGGCTATCGATACATAATTGCATTTTAGTACAACCTAGCATCTGCAGATGGATGGGAAGACCGAACGGACGAGTCAGATGCTGGAAGACATGTTGAGGATGTGTATCTTAGATTTTGGAGGAGGATGGGAATAGGATCTTCCACTGGTGGAGTTAGCATATAAAAACTCCTATCAGTTCACTATAGGCATGGAACCTTTTGAAGCATTATATGGGAGACCTTGTCGTTCGCCTGCTTATTGGTTAGAGGTAGGGGACAACAAACTCCTCGGGCCAGAGGATGTTCAAGAGACTTCTTCTAAGATTGAGTTGATCCGGAGTCATATACAGATAGCTCAAGATTTACAAAAAAGTTATGCCGATTCTAATAAGACATTTAAGGAGTCCTGCATGGGAGATCAGGTATTGATTCGAGTATCTCCTATAAAAGAGGTTATGAGGTTCAGTAAGAAGGGGAAATTAGCGCCAAGGTATGTTGGGCCATTTCTAGTGTTTGAGAGGATTGGACCAGTGGCATATAGACTTAGGTTATCGAATAATTTACATCGTATTCATGTTGTTTTTCATGTTTCCTCATTATGATAATATAATCAAGATGACTTGTCATCTAACCATATTACACTTAGGGATATTCATCTACAGTCGGATAGTTCTTATGAGGAGACCAGTTTGTATCTTCGATCGTAGTGAGAGACGTTTTAGGTCAAAAGTAGTAGCCTTAGTCCACGTTGTGTGGGGTCATAATAATGATGACGAGTCGACATGGGAATGAGATAATGATATGCATGAAAACTTATTAGGGGGAAGTATGTAATACCCCATATTATAGATACTTAAGTTGGAATAATTAAATTTAAATGGGAAAATTTATTTGGAATAAATTAAATATTAATTAGTATGAATTGAGTTAATATTTAATATTATAAATTAAAATGTATATTACTGAGAGAATAAGTAATATAAATTATGGAATATGTTATAGTGTGTCGTAAGCGAGAAAATGACTATTATTAATTACTTAGTCGGGACGCACATTTGAGATATGTCGGGACTTAGTATGAGCACTATGAAGTAAGTATAATATGTTGAACCCATATAGTCATTTCAATTGCGTAGAAGTGTCCGGAAGGGGAGTTTGTACAAACATATGCTAGATTATAGGATTTTTGGATAAACATCCTTGTTTAGGAAGTTTTGATTTTAGATAATATCAATTAGGATTATAGAACTCATGATTTGGATTATATATTTTATTGATGATTTTGAAATATGAGAAAAGCATGTGATTCAATTGGAGATTAAACTGTCTAACTAGAAAGGAAGTGAACTCGTACGAATCTGAAAATCAAACGCATGTGAAATTATTTTAGAAAATGACGAACATTGTATGTATATTTGAGGTGTTCTTCAAGTGGAAATTAGTAGTGTTCACCCGAGTTCCTAAATAAAATCATGTTCTGAATAACTTTGTAGTTTTAAGTTTCTTCAAAATCGGATAAAAAAAGCCTCAAATTAGCATTTTATATTTCTAGGAAGAATGTAACTTTATCGAGAAAAAGGATTATTGGGAATTGAATTATAATTTGGGCTTATGATAATGATTCCGGGTTTCGGACTAGTACGTATGGGTTGAGGGTATTTACTAAAATAATTAATGAAATTATTTAAATCCCTTCAGTTAACAAGAGATGTTAATAATGGGAAATGGGAATAAAATGTGAATTATTAGTGTATGGGATAAACTTGAAATTTACTTAATGTATGTATAGGATGAGTTCATGCCTATATTATGTTGATTGTGACATTATGTATAATGTCATACCTAGCTACTTGCTATTATGGGAGGTTACGCGTATTAGGTAATCCTATCTTTGTGTATCGTTAGGGAGGATTTGGATTCGTGTCCCGAAACATATCACTTACGTTATCATAATTTTGAGAGATGATAGTGTATTAACGGTTATTTGGATATATTAGGTATGGATGTCATCCTTATGGTATTAAAGATTATGTTCTCCTTCAATATGTGTTATAGTTTTATAGGTTGAGGTGTCACACCTAGCCTTAGTCCTTACTTTGGTACGTGAGGTACATAAACTAGATAGCAAAGTATGCATGCATTGGGAGTTTTATTGTTTAGATTCATTATTCCGATATGCATATATTAGATAGTGTAATCTATACATATAGATACACTTGTGATAGTCTAGTATGTTGTAGGTTGTAGAAGTGATTATTGTGAATGTTTAAAATTTACTTTAAGTATGTGAGCCTAAATGAGAATAAAGTGATTAAGAAAGTAAGATGATATTAACGTATCATATGGGAGATAAGGATGGGTTAAGAGATTTATATAAATTAATAAGGATTAATCGTGTGCTTATAGTTGGTTAGGCGGGTATCTTAACTTGGAAGGAATATTATAGTACGTTAGGTGTGCACATTAAGTTAGAGGTGATGACTCATGTGAGAGTATGCATATCTAACATGGATATTTACATTACTCATAATACAACATTTTAAACACTTGTTAAATATTTTTGAAATGTTTTCGGGGCTCTAACCTGAATCAATTCTATTTTTGCAAAAACCTTTTACGTTTCCAACCATAGGTAAACCAAAATTAGGAGATTCATTTAAGAGTTGACGTGTTGAAGTGTTGTGTATGTTGCTGGATCTCGAGCTTAGACGTATCTATCATTCCTATCATCTGGATTATGATTCAGTATTTCCATTCGAGCATGTTTGCACATTGTCTAGACTTTACATTCGTTTTTTAGTATTAATTTTATACCAGTCAATTTGTCTCGGTACTGTACTTGGCTTGTATGAAGATTTGGATTTGGATGTGTTTTTCGATTATTATTCTATTCAGCTAATATTTTAATTGAATAGTAGACTTATCACCTAATATTTAATTAGCGGGGTGTCACATAAACATAAAAGTAGGATATGCAATATATATATTAGAGCCTCATCTCCACAAATTAGCAGTAAGGTAAACTTTACAAGGGCTTAATTCGAGTGTATGGATACTGGGATTTGAACAAACTAAACAAATCATATATGGGATGAATAATTCGAAAAAGAAAAGTGTTTTTCTAAAACACAAAAACAAGGACTTTTGGTTCAAATATTGGGAAATCATTTTTTCCAAAAGTCTTGAGAAAATCTTAATAAAATAGGTATTTATAGCAAAAAAAAAAAAAAATTCAAGGCGACAGTCTCGTTTAAAAGAAATTGGCATCTCGTTCGAATGAAAACACTAGTTTTATTCTAATAAGATTAAGTCTCATTCGAACGACAACTCATTTTTGTTCGATCAACCTTTTAAGGACCTTCCAACAACTTTCTCTCTGTTAAATATAGGATTCTCATTCGATGGTTACTCGAAGCTCGTTCCAATGAAAAGGGACATTTGTTCTAATAAGATCAATATCTCATTCAAACGAGATTAGAAATATAAAAATATTTTCAAAATTCATTTTATCAAAATGCCTTAATTTAAAAAATAAACATGCCAGAATATAATTTATATGAGAAATCAAAACTACAGGTCATATACCTCTATAAAGTGTTGGTGGTAAATTTGAAAATGGTGCTTGGTCACTAACATATCTTCGAATGATCACGGAGGCAATGAATATGAGGTGTTTGGTTTGTAACGAGACACAATAAAAAAAAAAGGGTCTAAGATATGAGCAATTTTAAATTCTCATTCATATATATATATATATATATATATATATAAGCACTAAAAAAATTCAAAAACAGTGCATTGGTTTGTTGAAGTTTCATCACATATGCTTAATTATCTATACTTTGTGATGATATTTCAAATGTGTATACATGTGATGCTAACTTTTCATTATAAGCTTCTAATCCTTTACCTATTACAGAATAAAAGGGGAAAACTTATTAAGGGGGAGTTTCATTTTTTTAACCTCCATGTGTCACGGTATTTTCTTTGTTTCATGTGTGTAGGTGTCTTTTCGCATTGATGATATCACGGACCACACAATGACGATCTCCAATAGAGATAAAGTTTCAAATGTCTTTTCCTTTTCGACTTTAGGGGATACATTAGTTGAACTTGTCTTAGAGGGTATTTTTCAATTTTCTATTTTCTACTAAAAGAGCCAAAGGGGGATATTTGTAAGAGAAAAATTTATGATTGTTCATTATGTTTTTATTTTAGAATTATTCATTACACCCCACTCCACCATAACTACATTCTCTAGGCTTCATTTGAAGACAAATTAGTGAGTGAACACAATAATCGAAGATCGAAGTGTTGATTTCGTCACTACAAGATATGGAGAAGGTATATGAGGTTGATTTCATGTAAACATTATGTTCATGGGTATACTATAAGTTTTTGAAACATAAAATATTTTTCCAAAAGTTTTTAATCAAAAAAATATTTTTAAGGCATCTCATTAGAATGAGGTATAGAGGTTCATTCGAACGAGGTTCTTTATCTGGTTCAATACCATATGTTCGAATGAAATTTAAAATAATCCTTTTTCCTCATCGAGATGGAATGGCGGTTGATCTCTCGTTCTATATGGTTAAAACCACTTTGCATAGGTCATTCGAACGAGGTCCCATATGTTCGAACGAGCCTACAAAAAATTAACACAATCTTTTCAAGTCTATCTCTTAGATATTTTTCTCCCTATCTGAGAGATATGAACTTTCACTTCATTGCAAGCCTTTTTTCACCTATTTTGTGATCAAACACTTTGGCTTTCCAAGTCCAAAGCCCTTGGGATATTCTATGATCACTTTATAAAACCTTAAAGAACACATGACATGTTCATATCCCCATGGAGTTCAATCTTTACCGCTGAAGGTAGGAAAGGAGTTTTATGAGACTTATTGGTGAATATCGAGGAAAGTAGAGCTTACTGTGGAGCATTAATGGATGTCATTATGTAATACCTTAATTGTAACATTGCTAAAAAAGGAGTTTTCTTGAATGGATTTGTTTGCTCATATCTTATTTTGTGATTTGTTCGATTCGATTTAGATTCATTATCTTCCATATTTAGTTTAACCTAATTAATCAAGACATATTTGGATAAAATTTAAATTGGATTATATTTGACCTGATCTAGAGAATCTACATTTGAATATATAACTGGATCACTATACACATATTTTAGAGGGAGATTTCTCCTAGAATGCTAGGTTTGGGGAATGTTTACATATGAGAACAAATGAATCGACCAACCCATATTAAACTATCGATGCCATGCAAATGACTTGCTTTCCCCATTTGCACCCTAAATTGTGCAAATGATCACATTTTCCACCCATGCAAATGGAAATTGGGGATTTTCCTATAAAGCATTAAAAACTCAATAATTTCCTAAATCAGCCTCCTGAATCTTAACCCTCTAAATATCAATGATACGAATGAATGAAAATGCATGATAAATAATTCCTTTTTACTTTAATGGAACAAATTTGGGATAAAAATCAAAAACAGGAAAACAAATCAACAACACATACACACACATATATACAAATGCGAACACTAAACGTGTAAAATGTGATTGTGATTAGGCAACTAATGATCATTTTTAAGAGAATTATAATATTTTATTCATGTGGAGAAAAATAGCCTTTCTCCACTGGCAAATACATGATTAAATGCAAAGAATTTTGAAGTCATTGATAATCTCAAGATCTAGCCTAGATTTTGGACATTTGAATGGAAAAGCCAAAAATAACTCTCAAATACTTTTATGAATATTTGAAATGAAGGAATCAACTTTCATAGGAGAATCATCATATTTGCACCTATTTCTTCCTTTACAAAGTTCCCAAGAGATAATGCAAGGTGTAATGGTGCATAAAATACTAATTAATCCCTTACCTCTAGTCTTGATCCACCATGCCATAAGTTCTCTTGTAATAGAAGTGAGTAAGGTTTTAATACCAAGAAGATAGCCAAAGTAATCCTAAATGAGAGAAGAAACTTCACTATTTAATAAAAGATGATTGGGAGTTTCCTGATGATGAGAAGTGCAACAACAACATCTTGATACAAGGGGAAATTTAAGTCTAGATATAGACTCATATATAGGGTCAATGTTAGTAAGAAGTTTCCATATGAAAATGGAGATTTTTTTTAGGATGTCTTTTATTCCATATGGATTTAATGATAATTCAACACAACTCTTATGTCTAACAACGTTCCAAGAAAATTTTAAAGAAAAGAGACCATTAACATCACCCTTCCATTTAATGTCTGATGAAGTATCAATCCAATCTCTAACCACATCTAGATAAATAGGAATCCTTTTCCACGCATGAGATGATTAGCTTTTATAGGAGGAATCTATAGGAAGACATATTTTACAATATTTATTCCTCATATATAAGCCCCAAGTGGAATCAACTATCAATAATATCCAATAAAGTTTATAAGAAGAAGCTACCACAAAGTCTGAAATCAACCTAAGTCCTAAGTCCTAAGCCCCCTCTTCATAAGGAAGACAAATGGACTCCCAATTCTTCCAATTTCTAATAGAGATCCCTTCTATTGATCCCCAACATAAATTTAAGAAGACTGATTCCAAATTTTTGATGATGGTCTTAGGAGGGTCAAGAGCTATAAATAAGTGATAGTGCATTGATTGGGTAACATGTTTTATGAGAGTGAGTTTTCCAATTCAAGATAGGAGTTCTCAAGAACATACGTTCATTATATGCTTTATTTTATCCAGGATGCCATTAAAAAGAGCATTCTTTATTTCTAGCTTCATATAGAGGAACTCTAAGATATAGCATGGGATGTTTTTTTAAAAGATAAGTGAGTTACCCTTTTAATCATTTTTCTTCTAGAAGAGGGGCAATGAGGAGGAACCATAAAGTTGCATTTATAATTATTTTTCACTTTTCAAGAAGCCTCATAATCTTTGATGAATTCCATGCGATTCTTCAATGATTTTTTTACTTCGAATAATGAATATGAGAACATCATTTACAAAATAGAGACTAGAGACCATCAGAATACCATGTGGCATAAAGAAAGAGTCAGTTTGGACTTCCAGAAACAATTAATGAATCCCTCTATTAATAATCTTAGTTGTAATAATTAGTATGGAAGGGGATAAAGGATCCCCTTATCTCACTCCCCAAGTTGATTTGAAGAGTCCATGAGGAGATCCAATGAGAAGTATAGAATACATGAAATTAGAGGTCAATCTCCATGTCATGTCAATGAATGATTCTCTGTATCCAAAATGTCTAAGAACATGAATGAGGAATATCCAAAAAAGTCTATCATATGCCTTTGACATGCCAAGCTTTCATACAAGGTTATCTCCTCTATGCTTCTTATTAAAATTAGACATCATATCCTGTGCTAGTAATACATGTTCAGTAATAACTCTCCCTCTTATGAAACCAGATTAGTTAGGACAAATAATCATATTGATCAACATCCCCAATCTACTGGTAAATATTTTTAGAGATGATTTTATTGGATGTGTTACATAGGCTTATAGGTCTATAATCACTACAGGTGGAGGGAGTTTATATTTTGGGAATAAGTGTTAGCGGGGTTAAGGACCAACTTTTTGGTAGGGTATGACACAAATATTTCATTTAAATATTGATTATAAAGCATGAATTACAAAACACATTTAACTCAATTTTAATAAATTCAATATCAAAGTTATAAAATTCTTATCAAATCAATATTCTGCAACTTTGTAATTTAGATCAAGGTATGATTCATGTGAAAAATTGGAATACAAAATCATCATGAATACACATAATTAAATCATGTAAATATTACAAATAATGCTTAAAGGACAACCATTCCATAGATACCCTTTTGAAAAAAAAATGGTAGTCTCAAACCATTTACTCCCTCAAGCATATGTTGAATAAAATCTTTTGAATGCCAAATAATTATCAATTTCCATACTTGCAAAGATACGACCTATCTTATTTTTCATATCGGTTTAATCTCTTGGATTATGGATTTTTTCAACATATTTTGGCTTTTTCCATTGCTTGACTTTTCACTCATGAAGATGACATCTACCCAAAAACATTTAAATTTCCAAAATGGGTGTAATCGCTCTAGAGGTTTCCCTTATCAATGATATTGAAAATGGTCCTTTAAAACTCCATCATATTAAGCAACTCACAAAATCTCACATATGAACTAATGAAACTTTTGAAAACTAATAAGATCTAGGGATTTGATCATGATCAAGTCAAGCAATAAAAATAGTATCCACAAAAATTTAATCATATGAAACAAGTGATATGAATGTGCTCAAATATTGTGAAATCAAAACCACAAACTTCATCAAGTAAAACCATAATGATTTATCAAATGAATTCTAACCAAACAACTAATTCAATCAAACATTTTTAATAAAATGGTTTAAAATTCACTTTTAATCATCACTCAAGTTAAATCGATCATCAAATCAATATGAATATGAGACTTGCATTTTCACAAAAATAATAAACATAAAATCTTTTTGAATTTTCTAATAACATAATGCGTGTATTTATAAAAATCATATTTAGCAAGAAAATATTGCATATAAAGAAAATGCATGAACAATGAACATATGCACGAAAACCTCATAACCACATGAAAATGACACAAAGTGAAATAAATTGAAGTTCTCTCGCTGACAATGACTTGTTTCCCCACAAATTAAGAATGAACTTGGAATGTAAACCTATAAAAACCCAGTCATCCAGGCAAACTATCTACCTAGTTAGCGAGGATTTCATCTGTCAGGTCAATAGGACGAACAAAGACAACATCTTTAATCTCAACTTCCTTTTGAGGTGCATCAATCTCAACCTTCTTTTCAGGACCAACTAAATGAACATTAATTCTAGGGTCGTACCTAGGAAATCCTCTACCTTCTCTAGGCATCCATCTCTCAATCCTTCAAGGATTCTTATGCCTAGTCCTTAGGAGTTGAGTATAGTGTATATGTCTAGGAATATTACCTCTAGCCTCACCATTACCTTGCACTAGAAAGGTCATTTTTCTCACTAATGAATCAACTTGTCCTCTTTGCTCGTCAACATGATTCCTTTGGTACACGTTACTCCTATTTCCAACGAACATTTGATTTCTCTTCTTCAGTCACCAATAAGCTTGATTTGAATGATCATGTACTTAACAAAAAATACGAAACATCATATTCCTTTTCTTAAACCTTCTCCCATTCCTTCTCAAAAGCTTCTTCTTATATTATGCATTTTGACCAATTCTTTCAACTCCTTTTCTTTTAAAGTAAAAAATCACGACATGGTTTGACTTACCATAAAAAGTACAACCAAATCCATTTATAACAATATTAAATTTAGTTTCAACATCCTCGTTTTGCAAAATAAGATTTTTTTCCTTATCCTGCTTGTGAGAATTTGAACTTTTAACATTAAATTTTTTTTTTTTCAATTTTTTTCTCAACTTTTGAATCATTGAGATCAATTCCATGATAATTAGGCTTCAATTCATCATGAACAAATAAAAATATATCAATTACATTTGTTCTATCATATATTTCAAATTACAAATCTTTAGCATGCTCCAGTTCAAGTTTCAACTTTTCAAAGTCTACTTTCAAAATTGAATTCTCAAGCTCAGTTTCTTTCAAAATAATTGAACTTTATGATTTCAAAGACTCACATTTCTTTATAAAAACATCAAAAAAAAATTCAAGATAAAAAAAACTTTGATTGAACATTTTCAAACTTTTCTTCTTTCTCATCTATAACACCCCATGATTTTGGGATCGAGCAATTAATTTTTTGGGAATTTTTTTAATTGAATTGGAGAATTTTAAAATTTGGGAATTGAGGTCCAAAAATAGAGGACATTTCGAAGTATTCCGGATGATGATTTTGAGTGTACCATCGATCCCAGAAGGGTCGAGATAGTCAAAATGACTGTCATTGGGATTTATTTCAGCTCCGGGATGTTTTTAAGTCGGTTTGACTCGAATTGGAGTAAACGATTCATTTAAAGTGTGTATTAACATTTAAAACTGGGACTTATGTTTTAAGGGATTTAAGAGGCTTACGAATCAAGCCTTATCATTTGTGAGAAGAGAGAAATAGAAGAGAAAGAGAAAATAAGAAGGAAAGAAGAAGAAAGGAAGAGAGAGAGGAAGAAAAGCTTGCAGATCCAGGCCCAAACGCGACATCGAGGACGATCCAACCTCTACAAAATCGAGGCAATTGTTTAATCTTGCTAAATAAGTCATTTGGGTATTTGATATCATAATTTGTGGGTAAAAGAAATGGATTTTGGGTATTAATATCAAACCTAGATTTTTGGGTTTTAATCTTGAAATCTATGTTTAAAGAATGGGTTTAATGGTGTAGAAATGGTTGGGATCAACTTTGGGTTGATTTGTTAGCTTAGAATCATGTTGTGATGAAGATTTAGGGGTTAGAAGAGAAATTTTAGGTTTTAGAATTCGTGGGTTCAATGAAGAAGAAGAACCCTTCAAATTCTGCAGACTCGGATCGATTCCCCCCTTAAGCGAATCGATTTGTCCTAGGTAAAATTGGCAGGTCTGCACTGACCAAATCGATTCAGTCCTAAGGTGAATAGATTCAGCCTGAGACCGAAGCCCAGGCCTTTGGACCCGAATCGATTCGCCTTGGAGGCCGAATCGATTCGCTGGGACGAATCGATTCGGAATAGGGCCGAATCGATTCGAAAATAGGACATTTTGAAGAATTTTCTCTATAGTGATTTCTAACCCTTTTTGGTTGGGTTTATTGATTTGGGAGATAATTATATGATGTAAGAGATATATTTTTGGAGACTTACAAGGGGTTTCTCATATATGAGGATCATGGGGATTTCTTGAAATTATTTGGGGAAAATATATGTGTATGCATAGGAGTTGTGTGTGTGTTATGGAGATACTGAGAAACCTCATTGGGGTTGAAAATCAAAACTATAAATCAAAAGTAAGTATAAATATGATGGGAGGTTAAGAAGTCTTAGAGAGAGTTGCGAGGATAAGTTATGAAATTCTAGGCCAACATTTATATCGAATCCTGATAGAGATAGGATATCATTAAGATACAATTTGGGGACCAATGAAAGAGATTGATCGCATATCCTTAGTAATGATAAATTCAAGGAATAAATCAGAGGTTCGTTAGACTAGGGGATTCACAAGAGTGATTGAAACGTAGTCAAAATCGAGAGCGATGGGATCATATTTCCAACTAGAGTAGCGTGAGTAAATCTAGTTGGGGTAGTTGTATATATCGGTGTGTGATTCACAAAGGGTATTTTCCCTAAGGGATGGGATCATGAGATGAATTTAAGATTGAGCTTGAGGTTTATAGACTATTAGTTATGAGCATACAAATAGTCGAAATAGTACTAGAAATATTAATGTACTTTCGAATATAGATGAGATGTGTAGTGATGGTTTCCTACACTAAACTTTGGGTGATAACCCAAATTTTGAATATAAACATATATTTTGGGAGACTATTCATCATAGGAAAAATGGATGAATATGCTTCAAGTGAGGGATCATATTCACATATCGAGGTAAGTTAATGAGATTGGGATGGCGGCTAGTATATTGAGGATATATATATACTTATGGCCATGCTTATAAATCTTATACATATGAACGAGAGATAGTTTGTATATATATATATGGATATGTTAATATATGTATATATATCTATAGAGATATGAATAAAGTGGATATACATGATATGAATATCTAAACCGTATATGATGGTTTAATTATATGATGTAATTATATGGATGTATATATATTGTGAATGTGAACGGTATATAAACTTATGTGGTTAAGCATACCTCGCTCATGCTATCATTGGGAAGTTTCCATGTAGAGGGTGAGCATCCTGGCTCAAGGAGCAGGGTGTGGATATTCCCCATGTCATAGTCGTCCATTGTGTTATTATGCGATATGCATTTCTTTTGGGGTGGGACATGGTGGGTATGTCTCGTCTCATTGACCGGTTAGGAGCTATGATCGCTTCCCGGGACTTCGTGTGTGTGTGTTTGGCCCTGATGTCGGTGATATTGAGTCCAACTGTTGTCCCCAGGATGGTATGTGAGTAATGCCCTGGAAGATGATAGCATGGTGCAGTTTATCGACGACATATATAACCGGGTATATTATGTTCATGGCCATTGTACATCATATGTGGTATGTACACTTGGCTATGGGAATGGATGATTGTATATATATATATATATATGGTTAGAATAAATGCCTATATATATATATTTATATATCCTATAGGTGAAAGGATGTGGAATTTTAATGGAATACATCTTGGATGATTATAGTGTACTAGATTATTGGGGGTTGATATATCGCACTCAAGGAATGTTTCGGTTACATCATCCCAAGGATATTATTGGAGATTTTGGGTTTTTCTTATATGGTAATGTAAATTTAGTAGTTGTAATAGTAGAATTGTATGTATGGCATAATGAATCTCTAGGATCGACATTGTCAAGGAGTAGTGTAATGGGGGGGGGGGGGGGGTTCCTTGTTTGGATTTCGTTTTGCGAGACGCCCCACGCACGAAACGTAGTGCAATGTTGAGATTGGAGAGAAGTTTTGTCCCTAATAATTTGTATGCATGTTATTTAGTAATTAAATCCTATGGTTCAACCCAAATGTATATGGGTAACGTATTAAGAATTATAATTGATTAAATTATAAACCGGAATCCATTAAGCCTAGTATGGCATACATGTTTGTAAAAATAATTATGTGTGTTTAGAAAGAATGGATTCTTGGGATATGATAGGAAGGCAGGTATTGTGGGTATAGGCTATGCCTATGGTAAGTTAGGTTGTCCTTATAGGTGGGGTGACTTAATTAAGATTTCAGGACGCGAATAGGTGTGCGCCGTTAGATGAGAGGTGAGTTGGGGTTTCACGAGAGTGCGATTCCACTTTAATTATGAAATAAGTGCATTGATATTTATTATGCACGGTTAACACACTTGCTAAATATTTTCACAACTCGGGCTCTGACCCGTTTACTTTTCTCTCCTGCATGTATATATATATATATATATATATATATATATATATATATATACTACTACTACTACTACTACTACTACATGTGTCCTACCGCATGGATGCCGAATGAACCTCTATCCAGAGTCTTGGGAGCCGTGACAGGTGCGGATTGTTGCGGGACTTATATTGTAGTCGCTTCCTACTTCTTTAAAAATCTAGGTAGGATTCAAGTTGTATATCGGGTTTATACCCAAGGAATATTTATAAATGTTTATATTTATTCCATTTCAGTTATTGTATTGTCTGTGACGCGACAGCTTATTTGGGTTTATTACTTTGTGGTAATTCATTTGTA
The DNA here is from genome assembly GCA_949130495.1 of Sambucus nigra. Taxonomy (NCBI): domain Eukaryota; kingdom Viridiplantae; phylum Streptophyta; class Magnoliopsida; order Dipsacales; family Adoxaceae; genus Sambucus; species Sambucus nigra. The sequence goes on along the minus strand of OX422213.1, from coordinate 161,615,126 downwards.
GTTATTCATTTCATTTATCATAGTTCTTATATGTATCTTTCTTTTCTTTGTTAGTAGCTTATAGTGTTGGTTTGTTGTCTGTTCTATGTTGTATTTAAATTTTAAAACCTCGCTTATATGATATCGGGTAGCTAGTCTTATATTATTTAGTACTGGTAGTTGATGTTGTGACTGAGCCATCTGAAACTCCTGATTTAATGTAGTATAGGGCTGGCCACCCGTTATTATTTTAAGCGAGGTGTTACATATGATATCTGAGCATCAAGTTCTAGAGTCTTTAGGATCTGTGTGGGTTTTCTGCGTTCTTTCGTTAACGTTCTTGATATAAAGCCCTACTATTAGGATTGTTGTGTTCGCAACGTTGATCTTCTTCTGTGAAGTGTATTCACTTGGTCGACGTTCTGATAACTGTTTCCCTCGTTTCAGACGTCGCCTAGATTATGTCGTCTAGGAAAGGACAAGATTAGAGATACAATACCCATAACAAATTTTGGGTACACTTTGATTGGAGGTAATTGTTTTCCTCGATTCAGACGGAAATAAGAAAGAGAACTCTAGCAGTGGTTCAGGGTGTTCTATCGGTGGTCGAGTAAGAAAGGGAAATTTACTCGAATGGAGAATCTTGGACTTAGTAAGGTAAGTCTGAGGAGAGGTATATAGTGTAGTCCTTGGGAGGTTTAGATTGAGAAACCCGTCAAGTTTTGTTTGGAAGCCTCGTGATGCTGACTTCTACCGGTGGAAGGTAGGTGGTATTGACCAAATAGTTAGGGGTATCGTCTTTATTTAAAAAGGGCGTAAAAAAATTGGAGACTCAGGTTCGTTGAGTGGGACTGAGGGAGTTTTCGGTAGTTGCAATCGCGCTTTGTCCTTCAAAATGGTTAGGAAGGATTTTAAGGAAGATGTTTCTCTTGTGGAGAAATAGGTTTAGGAGTAATGGTTGTCCTGGAAGAAGTAGATGACTTTAAATAAAGATCCAAGGATGAAGTAAAGCAATTGGATTATGGAAGTATAAGGTATAATACCTTTCTTTGGGTTTAAGTCACGCTTTATGCGATATTGGGAACGTCACGCGTTAGGTATATTGAGTGGTTAGCCACTACACCGTTAGGGTGTATAGAATTTCCTTGGAAGAAGGAGTGAGTAAGTATGGCCTTTGTAGGGCATATTTTGAGAAAATAAATCATCTTGTGAGGAGATAGTCGAGAGTTATAATATTGAATTCCGAAAGTGCGGAATGTCGGGGTTTGTTGAGTAGTGATTATAAGGTCATTATCTTATGGATAGGTTAGGGCATGTAATTGTAGTGTTCCAATGAGGGAAGGACTTATTTGTAGGTAATGCTTTGGGGTGATGTATAGGATATGTATGATTGAGAGGTTCAGAGTTTAGTAGATTTATTTTGAGCAGAGAATTTAGATCATAGTTGTGCTGTTTTGAGAACTAGGTATTGGTTAGAGTGTTGTATTGGTTGAGGCCTTATGTCCTAAACATAAGGTATTTGTTTGGCGTGTCGAAAGACGCGGAATCTATTTATATTATATTATTACATAGGCCTTCGGACAATATGTAATATATGAAAATCTTTTATAAAACCTTAACCCTGGTTCAACTAATCTCAATCCCCGGCCTAGTTGCACAGTAGTGTATTGGGAGGGTTCCTGGTTTGGATTTCGCTTGCGAGACCTCCCCCTCACGAAGGTAGCTAGCGTCAGGAATTGAGGAGAGTTCAACCATGGGAAATTTCAGACTTTTATATATTTAATATGTTGTTATAGATTATATTGCTGAGAGTTATATTACGATTTAAGGCTAATGGAGCCTGACTATAATTCTACGAGTGGAGCTCGGGTACGGGGTGTATGGGCACCCTGGGTAGTTAGTTTGTTTTAAAATCTATATGGTTAATCGGGAGAACTAGGAAGGATCGGTATAGTTATCCCGAGGGTTGATGTAAGGACTAGATGAGATTGAGGTCCTAGGTACATCTTAAATTTCGCGGGCGAAATTTTTGTAAGGGGGGAAGAGTGTAACACCCCATGATTTTGGGATCGAGAAATTAAATTTTTGGGAAAATAAACTTTAATTGAATTGGAGAATTTTAAAATTTAGGAATTGAGGTCCAAAAATAGAGGACGTTTCAAAGTATTCCGGATGATGATTTTGAGTGTACCATCAATCCCAGAAGGGTCGAGATAGTCAAAATGAATGTCATTGGGTTTTATTTTGACTCCGGGATGTTTTTAAGTTGGTTTGAATTGAATTAGTGTAAACGAGTCCTTTAAAGTGTGTGTATTAACATTTAAAATAGGAACTTATATTTTAAGGGATTTAAGAGGCTTACGGATCAAGCCTTCTCATTTGTGAGAAGAGAGAAATAGAAGAGAAAGAGAAAAGAATAAGGAAAGAAGAAGAAAGGAAGAGAGAGAGAGAGAGAGAGAGAGAGAGAGAGAGAGAGGAAGAAAATCTTGGAGATCCCGGCCCAAACGCGACATCGAGAACGATCCAACCTCTACAAAATCGAGGTAATTGTTTAATCTTTCTAAATAAGTCATTTGTGTATTTGATTTCATAATTTGTGGGTAAAAAAAATGTATTTTGGGTATTAATATCAAACCTAGATTTTTGAGTTTTAATCTTGAAATCTATGTTTAAAGAATGGGTTTAATGGTGTAAAAATGGTTGGGATCAACTTTGGGTTGATTTGTTGGCTTAGAATCATGTTGTGATGAAGATTTGAGGGTTAAAAGAGAAATTTTAGGGTTTAGAATTCGTGGGTTCAATGAAGAAGAAGAACCCTTCAAATTCTGCAGACCCGAATCGATTCGCCCCTTAAGCGAATCGATTCGGCCTAGGAAATATTGGCAGGTCTGCATTGACCGAATCGATTCGTACCCAAGGCGAATCGATTCGGCCTGAGACAAAAGCCCAGGTCTTTGGACCCGAATCGATTTGCCTTAGAGGCCGAATCGATTCGCTGGGACGAATCGACTCGGAATATGGCTGAATCGATTCGAAAACAGGGTATTTTGAAGAATTTTCTCTATAGTGATTTCTAACCCTTTTCGGTTGGGTTTATTGATTTGGGAGATCATTATATGATGTAAGAGATATATTTTTGGAGAATTACAAGGGGTTTCTCACATGTGAGGATCATGGGTATTTCTTGAAATAGTTTGGGGAAAATATATATGTATGCATAGGAGTTTTGTATGTTTGTGGAGATAGTGAGAAACCTCATTGGGGTTGAAAATCCAAATTATAAATCAAAAGGAAGTATAAATATGATGGGAGGTTAAGAAGTCTTAGAGAGAGTTGCGAGGATAAGTTATGAAATTCTAGGCCGACATTTATATCGAATCCTGATAGAGATAGGATATCATTAAGATACAATTTGGGGACCAATGAAAGAGAGTGGTCGCATATCCTTAGTAATGATAAATTCAAGGAATAAATCAGATGGGCGTTAGACTAGGGGATTCACAAGAGTGATTGAAATGTAGTCAAAATCGAGAGCGATGGGATCATATTTACAACCAGAGTAGCGTGAGTAAATCTAGTTAGGGTAGTTGCATATATCGGTGTGTGATTCACAAAGGGTATTTTCCCTAAGGGATGGGATCATGAGATGAATTTAAGATTGAGCTTGAGGTTTATAGACTATTAGTTATGAGCATACCAATAGTCGAAATAGTACTAGAAATATTGATGTACTTTCGAATATAGATAAGATGTGTAGTGATGGTTTCCTACACTAAACTTTGGGTGATAACCCAAATGTTGAATATAAACATATATTTTGGGAGACTATTCATCATAGGAAAAATGGATGAATATGCTTCAAGTGAGGGATCATATTCACATATCGAGGTAAGTTAATGAGATTGGGATGGCGGCTAGTATATTGAGGATATATATATACTTATGGCCATGATTATAAATCTTATACATATGAACGAGAGATAGTTTGTATATATATATATGTATATGTGAATATATGTATATATATCTATAGAGATATCAATAAAGTGGATACACATGATATGAATATCTAAACCGTATATGATGGTTTAATTATATGATGTAATTATATGGATGTATATATATTGTGAATGTGAACGATTCATATACTTATGTGGTTAATCATACCCCGCTCATGCTATCATTGGAAAGTTTCCTTGTAGAGGGTGAGCATCCTGGCTCAAGGAGTAGGGTGTGGATATTCCCCAGGTCATAGTCGTCCATTGTGTTACTATGCGATATGCATTTCTTTTGGGGTGGGACATAGTGGGTATGTCTCGTCTCGTTGACCGGTTAGGAGCTATGATCGCTTCCCGGGACTTCGTGTGTGTGTGTTTGGCCCTGATGTCGGTGATATTGAGTCCAACTGTGGTCCCCTGGATGGTGTGTGAGTAATGCCCTGGAAGATGATAGCATGGTACAGTTTATCGATGACATATATAACCGGGTATATTATGTTCATGGCCATTGTACATCATATGTGGTATGTACACTTGGCTATGGGAATGGATGATTGTATATATATATATATATTTAGGGCTGTCAATGGACCGGGTCTGGACCCGGACCCGATCCGGACCCGACCTAAATTAACGGATCTGAGCAAATTTTATAGACCCGATTATCCGATTACCCGATTACCCGATTAGTTAATGGATCGGATCTGGATATACATGACTCCGATCCGATAAGGACCCGACCCGAATGTGTATATATATAATATAATAAATATATATTTATATATAATATTATATATATATATATATAGTATATATATATATATAAGTTATATATTTATATAAAAACAGTTTTATATAAAAACTGTTTTTATATATATATATAAGTTATATTTATATAAAAACAGTTTTTATATAAAAACTGTTTATATAAATATATAACTTATATATATATATATATATATATATATATATATATATATATATATATATATATATAACAGTTTTATTTTATATAAAAACAGTTTTTATATATATATATAAGTTATATTTATATAAAAACAGTTTTATATAAAAAACTGTTTTTATATAAAACTGTTTTTTATATAAAACTGTTTTTATATAAATATAACTTATATATATATATATAAATAGTTTTTATATTGTTTTTATATAAAACTGTTTTTATATAAATATAAGTTATATTTATATAAAAACAGTTTTATTTATATATATATATATATATAAACAGTTTTTATATATAGATATATATAATCGGGTCGGGTATTCGGGTCGGGTCTCCGGGTCCTTAACGGATCCGGGTCTGGATCCATTTTCTGAGACCCGTCGGGTAATCGGATAAGACCCGATCCGTTAAAAATATACCCGGATCGGATCTGGATATACCCAGACCCGATCCAGACCCGACCCGTTTACACCCCTATATATATATATATATATATATGGTTAGAATAAATGCCTATATATATATATATTTATATATCCTATAGGTGAAAGGATGTGGAATTTTAATGGAATACATCTTGGATGATTATGGTGTACTATATTATTGGGGGTTGATGTATCACACTTAAGGAATATTTTGGTTACATCATCCCAAGGATATTATTGGAGATTTTGAGTTGTTCTTATATGGTAATCTAAATTTAGTAGTTGTAATAGTAGAATTGTATGTATGGCATAATGGATCTCCAGGATCGATATTGTTAATGAGTAGTGTAACGGGAGGGTTCCTTGTTTGGATTTCTCTTTGCGAGACGCCCCACGCACGAAACATAGTGCAATGTTGAGATTGGAGAGAAATTTTGCCAATAATAATTTGTATGCATGTTATTTAGTAATTAAATCCTGTGATTCAACCCAAATGTATATGGGTAATGTATTAAGAATTATAATTGATTAAATTATTAATCGAAATCCGTTAGGCCTATTATGGCATACATGTTTGTAAAAATAATTAAGTGTGTTTAGAAAGAGTGGATTCTTGGGATATGATAGGAAGGCAGGTCTTGTGGGTATAGGCTATGCCTATGGTAAGTTAGATTGTCCTTATAGGTGGGGTGACTTAATTAAGATTTCAGGACGCGAATAGGTGCGCGCTGTTGGATGAGAGATGAGTTGGGGTTTCACGAGGGTGCGAATCCACTTTAATTATGAAATAAGTGCGTTGATATTTATTATGCACGGTTAACACACTTACTAAATATTTTCACAACTGGGGCTCTGACCCGTTTACTTTTCTCTCCTGCATATATATATAATACTACAAGTGTCCTACCGCATGGATGCCGGATGACCCTCTATCCAGAGTCTTGGGAGCCGTGACAGGTACGGACTATTGCGGGACTTATATTATAGTCGCTTCCTACTTCTTTAAATATCTAGGTAGGATTCACGTTGTATATCGGGTTTATACGCAAGGGATATTTATAAATATTTATATTTATTCTATTTCAGTTATTGTATTGTCTGTGACCCGACATCTTATTTGGGTTTATTTCTTTGTGGCATATTCATTTGTAGTTATTCATTTCATTTATCATAGTTCTTGTATGCATCTTTCTTTTCTTTGTTAATAGCTTATAGTGTTGGTTTGTTGTCTGTTCTATGTTTTATTTAAATTTTAACACATCGCTTATATGATATCAGATAGTTAGTCTTATATTATTTAGTACTGATAGTTGATGTTGAGAATGAGCCATCTGAAACTCCTTATTTAATGTAGTATAGGGCTGGCCACCCGTTATTATTTTAAGCGGGGTGTTACATCATCTTGTTCATTTTGAAAAAAATCGTTTTTGACTAAAGTTTGTTGTTAGACTATTTAAGTTTGAGAGACTCTTGATAGAATTTGTCAAAAGTCTCTTTAATATCATCAACACCATCATCAATCTCACCTTATGTTTTTTGAATCAAAGTGTGTGAATTTTTTCTATTACAAGAAGACGAGTTAGTTAAAAGACTTACCACTCATAGCTATGTCCCAATTTTTATTCACACCACTATTTAATGACACTCTCTTATCACTTTTCCTCTCATTTTCTTCAAGCCTAAACATAAAGTCTATTCTCTAACACATTCATCACTAGACGAACTATCTTCACTTTATATTTCGGAGGTAGTGAAGCTTGCCTTATAAAATTTCTTTTTCTTTACTCTACTTTTTTCTTTACGAAGATTTTTTCAAATGAGTGGGACACCCATTCATGTAATGACCAATTACACCTCAACTAAAACTTTCGTTTTCTCCTTAGACTTGTATTTTTTGTAATCTCTATTTTCAACAAAATATTTATGTTTAGAAGACTTATAAGGATTTTGTTTGACTTCTTTCATTTTTTAAATCCTTTTGTTATATTTCTAAAACTTGCTAATTTTTTTAACTAAAAGTGCTATGTCTAATTCAACATTTTCTTTCAAGTTTTCAACACCCTTCTCGAAAACATTATCACTTTACTCAACAAAAAATTCCATGTTCTTTTTCAATTTTGTAACTACCACACTTTCTTTTTTATCACAAATTTGAAGTGATCCAACAAGTTATTCTACTATAAGTTTCAATATTTAGAGGAAAACCTAAAATCAAGTGTACTAAGAAGATTTTTCACACCCTTATTCTTAGGTATCTTCTAACAAATATTGAAATAAGCATTGGCAACTTCCGTTAACCTACTATAATAGTTATTAAAAGACTCACTCTACTCCATTCTCATTGTTTCAAATTTTGTTATGGCCTATTGAAATTTTACACGTTTCATAATTAATCTTCCATCATGTGTGACTCTGAAAATATCCCATACGTCCTTAGCTTGATCGCAATTGAGAATGATATTATACTTTTATGTGCTCACAGAAGAAAATAAACTATTAAATAAAATAGATTTCTAATTGCATCCAACCAATTCCCCTCCAAAAAACTATCGATTTCTTCAACCTAACTCCATCTTCCCCTATGGCTGGGTAAATCCGTTCCTTTTCTACACTCATCATCGCACGCTCTTATTTCGACCTTAAATGAATTCGTATCATCATATTCCAATACCCGCAGTTTGATCCATCAAAGAACAGTGGAAGATTAGTGGAACTTAGATCGTAATATTGATCTATCTGTCAAGGAAAAAACAAGCACAATTCACAATCAAGCAAAAGATATGATCAAATACAATTAACACACAAGATCCACTCAGTCGTGTTAATGCTACACAAATGAGAACCTTTCTCTGATACCAATAGAAGGATTGTGTGTTATGTACTTGAGTAAAACTCCTACACACAACCAAGTGGTGAATATGTTTGAAAACATCCAATGGTCAATTTTTTTATGAGGAAAAACCCCCACCTAGGGGTAAAAAAACCTTGACGCACTTCAATTTTCACTTCTAATGGAGAAGATATTTTACACAAAGCAATAATATACCTCTCACATAAGAACTCTTGTGCGATTTCCTGTAGACCTAGTGATTTTTCCCCATAGGTGGTAAAAATACACAACGAGCTCTATGTCGTGAATCAAGAAGTCCACTATCTTTCTTGAAGTTAATGCCACACTCCAATTTCCCCAATAAATCATAATGTATCCAATTTTAGATCGAGGAGAAATAGATCATAGAAATTCATATGTAGAATGATGAATTGACATAGTTTGTGAAGATCTGATAAAAAACACTCTAAATTCACTCACAAACATTTTAGATCAAGCCATAAATAAAATTTCTGAAACGTTTATGTTGAACAAGTAAGATTTTTTTTAGAGAGAGATAAAAAATTATCTCAAATATGAAAATATGCTCAAAGAGGTTTTTTAATTATTGAAATTCAGATCTTATCAGGTGAGAGGAAAAATGGCCTACTTATAACAAATTTTCAAAATCAAATTTCGCTGTGCTCATAGTGCACTTTTTCCATGCGCACGATTCCAACCAATGTGGAATCTTAACCATAGACATGATCACGAGCATATATTGGTGCTTTGCGAACGCCACCATGCGCAAAAACTTAAAACTAATCCGTCCAAAGGGTTAAGGCGTCACCAAGACTAAAAATCCTTAATTTTATTAAAATAAAAGACTAACTCCCAAATACATTTTCAAATGTCATCTGAGACGGTTTGAAAATAGTAGATCTATCAAATTTTAAAATCCTTAGACATTTTTAAAATTTTGTACAGGTGTGTGTGTGTGTGTGTTTATGTTTAGCCATAATCAATTCACAATATCTTTAACAAAGGATATAGTTCCCAATTCCAATGTGAATGCATCATAATGGAAGTCTTCAATAAGATGCCTACAAAATCTTCAATCTTCATAGGTTCATTATAAGAAAACAAATGCTCCAGAACCATTAAATTCAAGTCTATGTGAAAGACCTAACGACTCAAATGTTTTGTCACGGGAATTATCCAAATAATATTAATTACCAAATTACATTGTCTCACCTATAACAATCAAAGAAACAATCATATAAGAATTTCAATCCTCATAATTCTTGGGATTAAAAATCTATTCACCCTTTGAAAATGGTATGAGATTGCCCAAGTTTAATATGGACAACCCTCAGACTCAAATCCCAAGGGTGGGCCTATTCAATACATTCCTGAGATGTAACAATCACAATCCTCTGTGGAACTATCATACAAGTTTCCGAACCATCATACATGTTTCCTTAGTTTGAGATAAACTTGTAGGATTTCATCGCAACTGTTACTATATGATGTCAACTCCCTGTCTGGGTAGTGAGATTTTAAATAGTATTAGAACCAAAATTCTAAAATCCTTTTGATTAACCTATAGACAACTCACTAAAATTCCTAATAAGATCCATTTGTCGATATATATATATATATATAGTCCTGCTCTTGTGCAAACCAGTCCGCATTTTAAGAATGCGGACCGAACATGTGTCACCTGGCGGTGAGCCCAGAAAAGAGAGAGAGTGTGCCTATATTTTAGGCGATAATTTCTAGGCGCACCGTTAGGTGACACATGGCGAGTCCGCATTCTTAAAATGCGGACTAGTCCGCACAAGAGCATTATTATATATATATATATGTGTGTGTGTGTGTGTGTGTGTGTGTGAAATAATATATTTAAAATAAATAAAGCTTTCTCACGAACTTGATTCTCATTACAAAATGAATAAAAATCACTCATTAATGAAAATAAAATATTTTACACATGGTAAATAAGTTTCAATTGTCGATTGAGATAGGCAAATGAACATGATCTTAGGGGGCTTCACGGCTAGAGGAGAATCAACGTCTACCCATAAATCCCACAGAGGTCAGAAGAGAGAACTGGTGGGGATCCAAACACAAAAATCCAAGAAATATTGAGAGGGCATCACCTTCACCCTGAAGGATTGCCATGATATGATTACCCTACATGACGATCCTTTGTTAATTAAGAATCTAATATAAAAACAGACCATTAAAAGAATCATGATAGAAACTGGAAGCCCAGTGGATACCATACACTATGATTGTTTTGAAAAATTGAAGTTCGAGAGATTATTTGAAGTTGATGAAATTACAGTTTTGGGCTTCTTCAGGGAACATGTGAACCATGATAGGCCAATTGAGTTTATATTCACAGTAAAACGAGTTTCTAAATCCACCACGTTACATGTGGAATTCCTGGTATTGCATTTGCCTTCGGCGTATGACATCTTGATCGAGCGGACAATTCTTAGATGACTTGACACTTTTCATTCAATTAAGTCTCCAAAGCTTCGGTTCCGAATCAGAGGCGGATCCAAAAATTTATTTCGACTGGGGCACAAAGCATTGTCGGGCCTTCGAGGGCGAGATCCCCCGAATTGTTTTTAGGTTATAAATTTTTTAGGGGGTAAAATTTTGATTTTTTTTCTTTTTTTGGGTGAGGCACAACTCTAAATTTACAATTTTCTAAGGGTAAAATATTCAGTTTTGAGATTTGGGGTGGGTAACTTTCCCCACCTCCCTTCCACATGGATCCGCCCCTGTTCCCAATGCTAAACAGAATAGGGACGGTACACATAAGTCAATCCTACATGAGAAGATGTTATTTTTGTCGTTGAAAAAGAAAAAGGAAACTTTCCATAATGATGGGATGAATCCTACGGAAGAAATGACCCCTGGGTCACCAGTTAAAGATTTAATCATAATCCTTTTGTATGATACTCGTCTTGAGAAAGTGTTCCACGTGGTGCCATTACTAACCATGGAGAAAAAATAAAATTTGGCTTTGTTTTTGTTAAAACACTACGAAAAAATTTCATGGAACCATGATGACATGCCAATAATAGATGCCTTAGTAATAACTCATCAACTAAAAGTTCTTCCGTTTAGATGACTAGTAAGATAGAAGAAGAGGGCGTTCTCCACAAAGAGAAATCACATGGGACATATTGAGAAGGGAAAGCTTCTAAAGGCTTAATTTATTTATGATGTCAAATATCTCGAATGGTTGTCCAATGCGGTAACGGTTAAAAGGATGAACGAAAAGTTAAAGATCTATGTCGACTTTTCAGATCTAAACAAGGCTTGCACAAAGGAATTGAATCTTCTCTCGAGAATTGATGAATTAGTTGATGCAGGGGTTAGATACAAGATGCTCTCCTTTTTGGATGCATATTTGGGATACAACCAGATCTGGATGCACCTAGTAGAGGATGATAAAACTTCATTCTTGACCAATTAAAGAATATATTATTATCGAGTAATTCCATTCGGGTTAAAGAATATCAAACCAATGTTCTTGAGGCTTGTCAACATGATGTTTGAAAAATTGATAAGGAAGACCATAGGGGTCTATTTTGATGATATGTTGGTGAAGATTCTAAAGGAAGAAAAACACATTACACACTTTGAGGAAAATTTTAAAATACTCAACCAATATCAAATGAAGTTGAATCCATTAAAGTGAACTTTTAGTGTTGCATCTAGAAAATTATTGGGTTTCATGGTCACTCGAAGAGTAATTAAAGAAAATACAGGTAGTTTTACATATGAGGGGCTAAAAAATAGTCAAAGAAGTACATTTACTGATAAGAAAAGTGGCATAACTGAACATGCTTGTCAACAAAGCAACTGATAAGTGTATTCCCATCTTATGAACTCTATAGAAGGCTTTATCTTGGACTTACAAACATGAACATAATATTAAAGAATTGAAAGCTGACCTGTTCGAAGCCTCACTCCTTTCGAGGAAGATCCTAAGTAAAAATAATATTATTCCTAGAAGTCTTATACGGTTAGCTTGACCCTAGTTTGAGATAATAACCGAATTCAAAGGTCGGTATATTATGTCAACAGGGACTTCAGGGAACTAATGCAAGGTACCCCAAACATAAGAAGTTATCCTTTGCAATAATCATCTTAACCTAAAAGTTGAGACCCTACTTTCAAGATTATACTATAATTTACCTCACAGACTACCCGCCCAGGAAAGTTCTCCACGGGATGTAAGCTTTTAGATGACTAATGAAGTGGTTGATAGAACTGGGGGAGGTAAAAATTCAGTATAATCCAAGAGTGGATATGAAGGTGAAGGAGATCATAGATTTACTTACAGAGTTCACAAATTGTAAGGGGAACAAGTCCTTTCAAAGGCTTAATGTCTAGTAGCCTATATGGGTCATTCATGTGGATGGATCATCAAACGAATTCAATTATAAAGCATAATTAATCATTGACATGCCTTATGGTTCTAGCATAGAATATGCCTTTAGATTTAACTTTTGGGCATCCAACAATGAGGACAAATATGAAGCCTTGGTCATTGGAGTGCGACTCACACTATCCCTCAGTGCAGATCATATGGAGTTCTTTTGTGATTCAAATATAGATGTACAACAAATGATGAGGGAATTCTAAGACAATGGGAAAAAAATGTTGGCATATATCAAACGGATCTAGGAGTTGGCAAGTCTATTCAAGGCATTCACTATCAAACACATTCCATGTAAGAAAAAATGTGATGGCCGATCATTGGCCACATTAGCATCGATGGACAAGGGAAATCCTCCTGCAGAGATCCTCGATCATCATAGAATTCCGTTGGAGGAAAAAAAAGGTAATCATTATACCAAGCCAAGGGCCCATATGTATAGAAAAGTTTGTACAATATATAAAAGAAGGAACCTTTCCTAGACAACATTCACACGATAAAAAAGCATGAGTTAAAGATACCAATTACATATTATGTGATGGTGTAATACCCCATAATTTTGAGAGCATATTTATGAATATTCTATAAGATTTTAGTCGGGATATTTTATTTTAAGTGAAAATATTTTTTTATATTACATTTAAAAATAATTTATTTTAGTTTGAAATCAATCAAATATTAAAATTCAAATTTCGATGGCTTTTGGACATTTTGTGATGAATTAAATACGTAAAGTTGGCAACTTTAAATTAAAGGGAAATATAGTAATATGTATTAGCTTAGGCTCCAAGATAGGGTTTGAGAGAGATTTTATATAAGGAATATTATGGGTGATTATAAGGAAAGGAAGATGAAAAACAAAGGATACAAAACAAAATCAAACAAGTAAAAAACTAGTGGAATGAGAAGAGCCAGTCTGGAGTATTCAGATCTTCTTTTTGAGTGCATTCAGATAAGATATGAGAAAAAATTAAAACACATATCCCATTTAATTTTTCGTGTAGAATCCAAATCTAAAGTCGGATTGGTAGTTTGAATAATGTTCAGATCTGATTTTTTTGGATTTTCAAAACAGGTATACGATTGTGGATTTTGACTTTCTTGAGGTAGTTTCGTTCTCTTGTGGTTATTTTAGACTGCTACTCTTATTCAATCTTGATTGTATATTTATATCCATGCTATGTGTTGCATTTATATGTATTGTATGCGCGTATATTATATTTTTTCTGGCACTCATTTTGTATGTGTTATTTTTTATGTCGTGTAGTTTGGGTAATGAAGCTCGTTGATTTTATGAGCATGCTGGGTTATGAAAATGGGGACAAAACATGTAAAATTGATTTATGAGAATTTAATCTGAAATTTATTTTAATTAGGACAATGATATTATGATAACTAGCATGTAACCCGCGTGATGCGCGGGCGTACTATAATATTTTTTAAAAATTTAATAGGTTGAAAGCACATTCTTTTTAAAATGAATTCCAATTGCCAGAAATAAATTTAAGAAATCAAAGAAAGCTCAACCAGTTCAATCACCAAATAGAAAAAAATAAAAATGTATAATATGAAACCGGTATATAGTCTGGTTATTTAAAAATATAATATGTGAAAAAATATGACTTCACGGTGTCTTTGATAAACTTGTATAATTATTTTTTCTAAGAGTCCATACCGACAAAATAATCATCATTTAAGTGCAATGTTACAAACAAAAATTCATGAACAACTATAAATTCACTCCAGATTCCTCTTCTGCAATAAAAATTCAGAATTAAAATAAACACACGTGACATGAATATGTAATGCTAACTATTAATGTCCACAATTAACAAAAATTTGATCATCGTACCAAATTTTTCTACATCTATGAGTTGGAGACAATATTGATTATAGCATATCGAATTTCTCAAAAACTTTGAGAAGAGACAATATACATAACATTTTTTTTAAACTCCCAACTATTGTAACAAACCAAACCAAACTAAACGGGTCTCAATTTCGCACCAAAAGAATCATCCTCCCCTACAAAACTCTAAACTTGAATTCATTAAAAAAGAATAGGCTATAAAAATAAACATACACGAACATAATCACTAATCATAATAAACAAAGATTATATCCCTATATGAGTATGAAACAATTGGATCCATAAGAGGCAAACATGAACACGTCAAACCATTCTAACATGACCCCCAAAACATCAATATATAATGTCCCTCAATAATTATTCTCAAGGATATCAGGGCTTGAACTTGGGACTTGAACCTGATTAAGAAATCTCAAGGGGTTAAGTATAAAAAATAGAACAACAATAAAGACATACCTTATCATGGCAAATAAAATTGTCATACCTAAATCTTTAACTCACCATGGGTTGGGTTTAATATTATTCAATCAAATTATCAGAGGGTAATAACATACCTGAACATAATTTTAACATCATAGATGTGATGTCACAAATCAAACAAAGATGAGGACGGGAGTTCAATAAAATCAAATTGTGAACCAACAGTCCGGGCAATTACTTTTAACATCATCATCTTAATCTACAATAAAAAAGGAAACATAATGTAGAATGAAAGAAAAAAGGGAAAACATCATGTAGAATAAATCCCAACAAAAATATATAATTTAGAAGGCTTATCTCACTGTTCTAATAAGAAGTAACTGAAAAAATTGGAAATGACGTGATCGTGGTGAGCTGGCGAGAGTTGGAGGGATAAATGTTGAAGAAGTCAAAGAAACTTAGGAGAGGACAGGTCTATATGGATATTGATGACATTTTTTGGGGTATTGGCGTTTTTGGTTTTGACGTTTTGTTTTATTAGGAGAGATTTCTACATTAATTGCAAACGCTCTATATTAATACCTCTAATCTATTATTTTAATGATATATAGTATATTATAATTGGCGAAGACATAGGCATTCCTTAGCCAAACCACCAACTGGACAGGGTGTGCTGTCGGCTACGATTTTGTTTATTATCTAAAGACTAGGCCATGGAACCCGGTGGGAAAGTATGACAAAATTTTATGGGGGTGATACTAAGATTTTATTGTGGTGATGCCATGTTATGATGGGTCATGTGTCCAAGTTATGTTATTTATTTTTGGGTACCATTGGATTGTTTTGAGCATAACTAACATGATAATTGACGGTAGTCCATACCGTATTATGGGAAGTATGACGAGAATTTTGATATGAGATATTGCGTTATGAAGGTCCCACACTGAGATCATAGGTGATGATTATATCATTGGAATTTTAGTTTGAGTGTTCATATTTGACACACTCTTGTATATGATGCACGCACACACGAGTATGTGTAGTTACACTTAGAGCATTTATACGAGCTACTGAGTTTCCCGCTCATCCCCCATAGTTTGTTGTATTTTAGGTTTGATGCGAGAGGATATTTATGGCATCGTTAGGATTGAGATCATCGTTAGAGGCTCTAGATATTTATTTTAAAAATTTATTTGTATCATTTTGTTTATTGTAAATTTTTTTGTAAAAGGACATTTGAGATTTAAGAAAAATTGAGAAATTTTATTCAGTCGATTTTTTATTTATGCTTCCGCAAATTTATTCTCAATGTAGATGGTATTGTTTTATATAAAAAAAATCTAATTTATCAATATTTTTTAGTAACACCTCTCGGGGTGTTACAAAATGATATTAAAGCATAGGTTATTCGTACTCTCGGGATTCGGGTAATTGGTTCGTTACATTGTCCGTTGACAGAGATTTGGTTTATGTTTGATCTTATTTGGGTGATGTTAAAATTTCTGTTTGAATTTAAGGTAAGAAAATTTTGAGTGAATTCGAGGACGAAATTCATTCGTAGGAGGGAAGAATGTAATACCCCGTAATTTTGAGAGCATATTTATGAATATTCTATAAGATTTTAGTCGGGATATTTTATTTTAAGTGAAAACATTTTTTATATTACATTTAAAAATAATTATTTTGGTTTGAAATCGAATCAAATATTTAAATTCAAATTTAGATGGCTTTTGGACATTTTGTGTTGAGTTAAATATGTAAGTTATCAATTTTAATTAAAGGGAAACATAGTAATATGTATTAGCTTAGGATCCAAGATAGGGTTTGAGAGAGATGCTATATAATGAATATTATGGGTGATTATAAGGAAAGAAAGATGAAAAACAAAGGAAAAAAATGAAATCAAAAGAGTAAAAAACGAGTGGAATGAGAAGAGCCAATTTAGAGTATTTAGATCTTCTTTTTGAGTGCATTCAGATAAGATTTGAGAAAAATTCAAAACACATACCTGACTTAATTTTTCATGTAGAATGCAAATCTGAATTCAGATTGGCAGTTTGAATAATATTCAAAGCTGATTTTTTTGGATTTTCAAAATAGGCCTACAATAGTGAATTTTGACTCTCATGAGGTAGTTTCATTCTCCCGTGGTGAATTTAGTGTGCTATACTTATTCAATATTTATTGTATATTTATATATATTCTATGTGTTGCATATATGTATTGTATTCTCGTATATTATATTTGTTCTTTCACCCATTTTGTACATGTTATTTTTTATGCCGTGTAGTTTGGGTAACGAAGCTAGTTGATTTTACGAGCATGTTGGGTTATAAAAATGGGTATAAAACGTGAAAACATGATTTATGGGAATTTAACCTAAATTTTATTTTAATTGGGAGAATGTTATTATAATAATTATTATTGGAGAATGCATAGGCATTACTTAGTCAAACCACCAGCTGGACAGGGTGTGCTGTCAGCTACGATTTTATTTATTATTCAAAGACTAGACCATGAACCCCGGTGGGCAAGTATACCAAGATTTTATAGCAGTGATTCCATGTTATGATGGGTCATGTGCCCAAGTTATGCTATTTATTTTTAGGTTCCATTGGATTGTTCTAAGGATAATTAGCACGATAGTGGACGGTAGTCCATACCATACTATGGGAAGTGCGGCAAATTTTTTGATATGGGGTCTTGGGTTGTGTAGGTCCCACGGTGAGATCATATATGATGATTATATTATTGGAATTTTAGTTTTAGTGTTCATATTAGATACACTCTTGTATATGATGTACGCATACATGAGTATGTGTAGTTACACTGGGAGCATTTATACGAGCTACTGAGTTTTTTGCTCATCCTCCACAGTTTATTATATTTTAGGTTTGATGCAAGAGGATATTTATAGCATCATTGGGATTAGTATCGTCGTTAGGGGCTGTGGATATTTATTTTCAAAATTTATTTGTATCATTTTGTTTATTGTAAATTGTTTTGTAAAAGGACATCTGAGATTTAACAAAAAGTGAAATTTTTTATTGAGCCTAATTATTATTTATGTTGTGGATGGTATGTTTTATAAAAAAAATCTCCAATTTATAAATATTTTTCAGTAGTACCTCTCGGGGTGTTACTAATTGGTATTAGAGCATAGGTTATTCGTATTATCGGGCTTGGGATTATTGGTTCGTTATGTTGTCCATTGAGAGAGATTTGGTTTATGTTTGATCTTATTTGGTGATTTCGAACTTTTTGTTTGAATTTAATGTAAGAAAAGTTTGGGAGAATTTCGAGGACGAAATTCCATTTGTTGGGCGGAACAATGTAATACCCCGTAATTTTGAGAGCATATTTATGAATATTATAAGATTTTAGTCAGGATTTTTATTTTAACTGAAAATTTATTTTTTATATTACATTTAAAAATAATTTATTTTGGTTTGAAATGGAATCAAATATTTAAATTCAAATTTAGATGGCTTTTGGACAGTTTGTGATGAGTTAAATATGTAAAGTTGGCAATTTTAAATTAAAGGGCAATATCGTAATATGTATTAGCTTAGCCTCTAAGATATGGTTTGAGAGAGATGTTATATAAGGAATATTATGGGTGATTATAAGGAAAAAAAGATGAAAAATAAAGGACAAAAACGAAATCAAATGAGTAAAAAATGAATGAAATGAGAAGAGCCAATTTGGAGTGTTTAGATCTTCTTTTTTAGTGCATTTAGATGAGATTTGAGAAAAACTCAGAACATATACTTGACATAATTTTTCATGTAGAATCCAAATATGAAGTCGGATTGGCAGTTTGAATAATGTTCGGAGTTGATTTTTGTTGATTTTCAAAGTAGGCCTATAATTATAGATTTTGAGTCTCTTGAGGTAGTTTCGTTCTCCCGTGGTTAATTTAGTGTCCTACACTTATTCAATCTTTATTGTATATTTATATCCATGATATGTGTTGCATATATGTATTGTATGCTCCTATTATATTTGTTCTTTCCCCCATTTTGTATGTGTTATTTTTTATGCCGTGTAGTTTGGGTAACGAAGCTAATTGATTTTACGAGCATGTTGGGTTATAAAACTCGGTGGAAAACATGAAAACTTGATTTTATGGGAATTTCACCTAAATTTTATTTTAATTGGGAGAATGATATTATGATAATTATTATTGGAGAATTCATAGGCATTCCTTTGTCAAACCACCTGCTGGACGGGGTGTGCTGTCAGCTACGATTTTGTTTATTATCCAAAGACTAGGCCATGGACCCCGATGAGAAAGTATACCAAGATTTTATAGCGGTGATGCCATGTTATGATGGGTCGTGTGCCCAAGTTATGTTAATAATTTTTAGGTGCCATTGGATTGTTCTAAGGATAATTAACACGATAGTGGACTGTAGTTATGTTATTAAGAAAATCATTCATAAATCAACCAAACACCAAAACAAAACCAAACACCAAAACAAATTCTCCCCCATAATTCTTCTCCCCCTTTTTATGATGTCCCCAAATAGACAAATATGAGAAGCATATATAAATGCACACGGAGAAAGACACATGGGAATAAACTGCTATTTTTGTATTTTTCAAAATTTTTCATACATAATATATAAAAACTAATCACACCATGAAAGAACACAAAAACAACCAAGTCGATGATAGCGTAAATGTAGTGGTGTGATCAGATTCGATAGGAAAAGCAATGCATACAAACATGACATATGTGCACGATGAATATCGGATATTCCTAACGAATGAACTGAAACTCTTCCTTTGGTGTAAAAAGGTGGTAATATGAGACATTGAATCAATCAAATCAACAAATCAAAGCTCAAAGTGATTTCCACACCAATAACGTCCAAAACTATTTCATGCTTTTTCAGAACTTTCAAGGAAGTGCAAACCCGTTTATAGTCTCCAACCAAACTCCCTTAGATATATATTTTGAATAAAGGCATTCTAAATTCTCAAACTTTAGAGAATTGATGGTGAAACCTAATGGCCCACATTTGGCATATATTGCTTTTTATTGCCTTTAAATTTTTTCTGGCTCTTTTAACCTCTTTGGACCCCGAATAATAAAATTCCTCAATTTTTTAGATCCTTTTTAACGGTGGCTTAGAATCGTAAAGGCTAAGAGAACCTTTCGCAGCCCTTCCCCATTTTCAAATAAACACACAGTCTCACCAAAATGATTTTTACATGCATTCCAATCTTGTCAAGTTTTATCGCATATGGTTAGTTATATAGACAGAATTGAGATGGAAACACTGAAGCCAATATGTGATAGATAAGTACAATAATCAAATAAAGCCGTGCATGTGTGCAATAAAGGAGGTAGGAGTCAAACATGTAGGAAGATATCACTAATTACATCTCAAAGACTCCAAACATTGTAAAGCACATGAATGAAATGATGTAGCGTCTTAAATCTCTATCAAACAGTCACATGGATAAATGGAATGAAATTATGACTCGGCTATCTTAAATGCTCATCCATAAAAGGTGCAAATAAAATACAAAAATCTTTTTGGATTTTTCAAAACAAAAAATTATAAAACGAAAATCTTTTTGGATATTTTTTTAAATAAATAAATATATGTACAACAAAGAAATAATACATATAACACAAACTAGCAATAGGAAGCATATGATATGAACATGAAAAAGCATCCTATCCTAGACACACACAAACCCCTCAGTCAACTGTGCAAATCCCCAAAGACTTCCTAAGACTCTCAAATCTAAGGGCATCTAAAGGTTTTGTGGAAATATTAGCTAACTGACGGTCGGTGGGTACGAAACTCAGGGATATGACTTTCTCCTCAACTAACTGACGTATAAAGTTCTCGCGTATCCTGATGTGTTTTGTGCTTGAATGTTGGACTGGATTGCGGATATGTGTATCGTACTCGTGTTATCACGGGAAATAGTCTTGGTGTCCTGTGAAATCCCATAATCCTCCAACATTTGCTTCATCCACAAGAGTTACATGCAACAACTCCCGACGGCGATGTACTCAGCCTCCGCGGTGGATAAAGAGATGGAATTTTTCTTCTTGCTCAGCCAAGAGACAAGAGCATAACCGAAATAGAAACACCCTCCAGAAGTTCTCCTACAACCATCTACATCCCTGACCCAATCGGCATCTGAATAGACGAACAAACGATCGTCGGTATCAAGGGAATACTAAATACCGTATGAGAGAGTCCCACTCCCGTATTTAATAATACTTTTTAGAGAAAGTAAATGTGACTCTTTCGAGGATGCCTGATATCGCGCACAGACTCTAACACTAAAGTCTATGTCGGGACGACTGGCAGTCAAGTAGAGAAGACTACCTATCATACTCCGATACAAGGTTTGCTCTACATCCTTTCCTGAATTATCCTTACTAAGCTTGGTAGTGGTACTCATAGGTGTACGTGCATGCTTAGCGGAGTCTAAACCAAATTTCTTCACTAAGTCTCTAGCATACTTAGATTGGGAGATGAATATCCCATCCTCTAGATAACGAACCTGGAGACCTAGGAAGAAAGTAAGCTCACCAACCATGCTCATCTCAAACTCACTTTTCATCTCCTCCTCAAAGTGGTGATCATGTTAGGAGCATATGGATCCAAAGACTATGTCGTCCACATAAACCTAGGCAACCAAAATAGCACCTTTATCTCTCCTGACGAAGAACGTCATATCAACTCCCCCTCACTTGAAGCCACGGGCTAAGAGATAGAAAGTAAGCCTATCGTACCAAGCACGAGTGCTTGCTTCAAACAATACAAGGCTTTCCTTAGATAGTATACGTGCTCCTGATGTTTAGGGTCTTCAAACCCTTTTGGCTGTTCCACGTAAACCCCCTCCTATAGAATGCCATTTAGGAAGGCACTCTTGACATCCATCTGATATAACTTGAAGTGCAGATGACATACGATGGCGAGTAGTAAGCGGACAGACTCAAGCCTCGCAATAGGAGAAAAGGTCTCCCCAAAGTCTACACCTTCTATCTGTGTGTAGACTTGAGTGACCAACCTAGCCTTGTTTCTGATTATGGTACCATTTTCATCCATTTTATTCTTGAAAATCCATCTGGTACCTATAACATTAGTTTCACTAGGTCGGGGGACAAGTTCCCATACATTATTCTTTTTAAACTGAAGCAACTCATCCTTCATAGCAGATATCCAATGTTCATCCTTGAGTGCTTCTTTGTTATTCTTGGGCTCGACTTTGGACGTGTAGTAAAAATGGCTAACAACGTTCTCGAGCTGAGCACGAGTCTTGACCCCTAGAGTGGGATCACCAACAATGGCAGAAGGGTCATGACTCTTGCGAAGCCAAGCAGGTGTGTTACCTAACACGGGAGTAGGGTCAACAGAGTGTGGGTGAGTTACAAGTAAATTACTGGAAGAAACATCCTCATCCTCACACTGAAGGCTAGAATCAATAAATGCCGAAGGTTCGTCATCTTGCACGATGATGTTTATTGACTCCATAACCTTAGAGCTCTTCAGGTTAAAAACCCGGTACGCTATACTATTCGATGAATATCCTAACAGTATTCTCTCATCGCTTTGGGAGTCAAACTTTCCTAATTGCTCTCTATCCCGTAGGATGTAACATTTACTCCTCAAAACACGAAAATATGCAAAGTTGCGTTTCTTGCTAGTCCATAATTCATATGGTGTCTTAAGAGTGTGTGGATGCAGGTAAAACTTATTCATTGTCTGGCATGCAGTAGACACTGCCTGTGACCAAAATCTCCTAGAAACCTTATTACCTAGAAGCATAGATCTAACCATTTCCTGGATCGTCCTATTCTTTCTCTCAATAATACCATTTTTCTGAGAAGTCTTCATAGTAGAAAACTCATGTTTGTTCCCAATGCTATCACAGTAAAGATCTACCTTTGCTTCCATAAATTCAGTGTCGTTGTCACTACATAACCTGTTAATAGTGACTCCGTGTTGATTTTGCAGGACACAGAACTTGGTCGTTAAAAACTCCACAGCATCGGATTTGTCCCTCAGAAAACCTATAATAGAGTATCTAGACAAATCATCCACCATCACGAGGATATACCTCTTACCACCCAGACTCTCGGTACAAGTAGGACCCATAAGATCCATGAGAAGATGCTCAAGTACACGAGAGGTGGTAATGGAATGCAAGTTCATATGGGGGCTACCAATTTGTTTTCCCAACTGACAGGGTCCATAAACCGTTAAAGTTGGTTTTCCAAGTGATTGTAATCCATGTACTAGGTCCTTTTTAGCTAAATGAGTTAAATCTCTAATGTTTACGTGACCTAGACGTTGGTGCCACAGATCCATAGGAGTGATTGTGGCGCTATTGCAGACAAGTGAAGACTTGGGCTCAGTCCAATAGCAATTATCCTCTGTCGTCGCCCCTCGCACTAAAAGTTTACCGGCTTGATTATAGACATTACATGCATGCCGATCAAACTTTACGGCAAAGTCAGCATCGCACAGATGGCTAATGCTGAGAAGGTTTGCTTTCAAACCTTTGACGTACAAAACATTCTCTAGCTTAGGAAATCCTGGTAACTCTACAGTACCACGTCCGATAATGCTAGACTTTCTCCCATCTCTAAAGGTGACTCTACCATCCTGATAATCCTCAAGAGAAGTAAAAAATGAGGCATCACCTGTCATATGTCTGGAGCACCCACTATCAAAATACCACTGTGAGGTATTATGTTCTTTGAGAGCGACATGAACAACAAAGACCTTTTTATCTTTCTTAGGTACCCAAGAAGTGGTGACCTTTTGTTTACCTTTATTGTTGTTGGTTTTATCCGGAATGTGAGAAGTATTCACTGACGACAAAGATATCCGTCGAAATTCCTCCATCAAACTCTGTGATGTGGCAGCTAAAAACTCAACTCGCTCTCTCAGACTGGTAAAATCATCAGTATGATGTGGTGGAGTAGTAGTACATCGTGTCCGACCCATACTATTGCAAAAATCCCTGAGGTGGCCTTTTCTTTTACAATATGTACAAAAGAACACAGTCAAAGGCGGACCTTAGTTTGCTTTTCTTGGTCGAACTCTCTGTCAAAGTTTTTGACGATGGCCATAGAGAGTCGTAGTAAACTCAGGAACTGGTCCAGGTGCAATTTGGGACGTGGAAGCACCATCATAACCTATTCCTTGCCTATCACCAAAACCTAAAGCGGGGCCGAGGAGCATCTTTCCCATTTTCCCAGATCTGTCCTCGATTGTATCTTGACTTCCCGTGCTCTCTCCAGATCATGAGTAAGCTGGGCTACAAGGGCTTTAAGTTTCTTCCGAGTCTCGAAGGAGGAATGGATCTCACTCGTAAGACTAGCCACTTGTTTAGTCAAGCTCCCTCTCTCTTTCTCAAAACAACTCTCTCTCTAAACAAACTCTCTTTCTCAACACAGACTGACTCTCTCTCTCTTAAGGTAGTGCAGGTGGAGGACTCTCTCTCTATTGCTTTTCTCAAATCTTCCTCTAAAGCAGTGATCCTAAGAACTAATGCTTTGTTGCTATTTTTAGTTTTAAATGACTCAGAATAAAGCTCAGCGTAGGTGAGTTGAAGATCACTCTTGCTCTCACTTGTGTCATCCTCCCCCTAACTCACATTGATCTCACTGTCGAGGTGTCCCTATGAATCAACATCCTCATCGTCGTGAGGAGCACTAGAAGTACTCACATGACTGTCCTTGAATGCGGTCAAGTTACACTCATGCGGTGACTCATCTTCAGAATCCAACGACTCGACCTCACTGTCGTCACTAAGGGTAGAATTAAGGACAGCTTTGCCCTTTTCTCTGTTCAGCCTAGTAG
This sequence comes from Sambucus nigra, assembly GCA_949130495.1. Lineage (NCBI taxonomy): Eukaryota > Viridiplantae > Streptophyta > Magnoliopsida > Dipsacales > Adoxaceae > Sambucus > Sambucus nigra. Next base: position 161,590,348 of record OX422213.1, on the reverse strand, counting down.
CACACTCAAAAGCTCTATGACCCCTACCATCGCACTCAAAGAATCTCTCACTTTCCTTTTTAGGAGGATCTTTAAAATATTTTTCATTTTTCTTTTCAAACTTATTTTTCTCAAACTTCTTTTTATCTTTAAAACTACCATTTTTCTTGAATTTAAGAATTCTCTTGAATTTTTTTCCAAATAGGTCCAAATCATCTAAGTCAAAATCACACTCAGAATATGATGTATCTATTTCTCTTTTTCTAGATGACTCTCCCCTCTTTCTTGCCGACCCCTCACTATTTCTCTCCTAGGCATTAAGTGCAATTCCCTTATCTTTAGACTTGAAAGATTTAGGAAACATATCAATTTCATACGTTTGTAAGTCTCCTACAAGTTCCTCCAATTTAAGCGTATTTAAATTACCCATAGAATTTAACACAGTGACTTTGGGGATAAAACGCTTAGGCAATTATCTAAGAATCTTTTTAACAACTCTGGCATTAGGAATGTAATCACCAAGATTAAAGCTAGTGTTAACAATATCAGACAGTCTAGCATAAAATTCATCAAAACATTCAGATTCAAGCATGGAGATTGTTTCAAATTGAGTTGTTAAATTTTGCAGTTTAGACTCTTTCACAACATTAGTTCCTTCATGGGTAAGTTGCAAAACACCCCATGCCTCTTTTGACGTGGTGCACGACATTATGCGTTTGAACTCATGAGGTGTGACAGACCCAGAAATAGCACTTAAACCCTTAGAATTAAAAGATGACCATTTAAATTCTTCTTCAGTCCATGTAGTAACAGGCTTTAAATTGCTCACGTTTTCAAGAGTGACGGAGGGAGGTGTCCACCCTCTTTCAACCAAAATCCACACACATTCATCAATGGCTTTTAATGCAGATCTCATGCGGGCTTTCCAGTATGCATAGTTTGTCCCGTAAAAAATTGACATTTTATTATATAACTTCCCCATTATGAACACACTCATTTTCAAAAATCAATTTTTTCAGAAAATTGATATCTTAGAAAAATTTTGCGAAAAATTACACAGTAAAATTGTGTAACTGGCTCTGATACCAATTTGAGAAGAGTGCGCTTGCATTCAAATAAGGAAGTTATTTAATTAAACTCAGTTTTTATCAATTAAGTTATAAACATGCATCTAGGTGTGATTGATGATGATAAAATCAAGCAAGAACATTCAAACACGCACAAATGAGGAAAAATACCCCAAAGGGGCAAAACCTTTTATTTTCACTATAATTTTGTAAGAAAACGGATTACATGAATTACAATCAAAATATGTGACACAGAAATACCCTTGGGTGTCGGTTCTGATGTCGTCGGCAGGAATTATCCCTTTCTAGTAGGGCAGCAATGAAGAAGAGAACAACTTCCTCACAAATTACTCCAGATGAGTAAATGATTCTCTTGAAAATTTAAAGATTCACACACATATATGGAAATGGTTTTGTTAATCAGAAAGGTTTAGAAAACCTTAAAAAGATGAAGTCTTATTCTGGACTATTTTCGCAGAATTTTGAGATTGTAAAAAGACTTAAAAATCGTGTAGAAGGTGATGAGGTATTTATACAAAAATCGAGGCGGCGGCTTGTTCGAACGAGATAGCCAAGTCGCTCGAACTAAGGACAGATGTTGTTCGAACGAGATCGCGTGACATGCCTATCTCGCTCGTCGTTCAAGTCACTTTGCTTCTACACTTAGAAAAAAAATTTCTTTTGATAAAAAATTAATCAAGACTTCAAAAATAATTTTCTAAAAAATTTCCCAAATATTGATGCAAATATTAAAGCTCTAATAAACCATTTTATCGATAAAGTGTAGTGGAGTAGTGGGAATGGGCTGATCAGTACGTCGCATGAAGCATGATGCACGTGAAGATAATGGATGCATTGAATTCAGATAAAGGTCATCGAGGATGATCGTGTTGACGTGCTGAATGTAACGGTATTAGACATACAAACTGTGATCTAGGAGAAAACAAAAAAATCCTAGATTCTACCCCGGACATTTATAAAATTATTTCCTTACATAATTGATATATGGATTTTAGATATGTTTGAGTTTTTCCTATATTATGTGCCTTAAAGGGATATAAAAGTCCAAACACCAGTTAAATTTCTGGCAGATCCGCCATGTGAAAATGAAACAGAATATGAATATGGTATAGGATATATTTCCTTGAGTTCATGGAAATTATGGTTCGATAGCTCAAAAATGAAATAAGGTCAGGAATAGGGATAATCATTGAATCCACAGAGCATATTAAGACTAAACATTAATATATATTGGAAAAAACTTCATGTTCCAATAATCAAGTGGAATATGAAGCTGTCATAATGGGCCTAAAGATCCTTCGAAGTTGTAATTCTTACGTAATTACAATTCAGGAGGATTTTCAGTTGTTTATAAGAAAATTAATTGGTGAATATAAGTGTATTAATGATGGTTTAACGTTTTACAACCAAGTGGGATTTAATTTATTGTCTAAATTTAATGAAGTGACATTAAATTATATTCCTAGGTCTTTAAATGAAGAGGCCAATGAAATGGCTCAAAGGGCCTCAGGTTTCAAGCTTGATTATAGCTTTAAAGCCAATTTTAAGTTGATTTCCATTATTGGACTCATACCATTACTTCATAACATATGGGCTTTGGTTGAAATTAGGATCATCGATGTTCATGGGGATGGGAGAAAATCGTTAATTGAATATCTAATTGAGCCAAACATAAAACTAATAGGAGTGTGAGGCTTAGAGCAACTGATTATGTTATATATGCTGGAACACTACTTAAAATAGGTGTTAATGGAATGATATTAGAGTTCCTGAGAAAAATAGGAAGGCCTAATAACCATAGCTCAAGTCTATAAAGGCATAAGCGGGGCTCATCAAGTTGGTTCTAAAATGAGGTGGTTATTAAGAAGGAATGGTTTCTATTGGCCTTATATATTAAAAGACTACATGGAATTTGCCTAAAGATGTCAAAATTTTCAACAACGTGTTCCTCTAAAGCATGTGCATGTGGTTGAGCTGCAATATGTATTAAAATCTTATCCATTGAGAGCATAGAAAAATGATATCCTTGGTAAAATCAACCCACGATCTTCAAAGTTTTAAAATTTTGTACTAGTAACTATATATTACTTTATCAAAATGGTAAAATCTAAGAGTTTAAAGTTAGTTTTCCATAATTGGTTGACTTCTTGCAAGACATTGTGTATAAGTTTGGGATTTCAGACTCTATAATGTCAAACTATGTAATATTTTCATTAGAAATGGTGTTGGAGTTCACTTCAAGGCTAGGAATAACTTTTATTAAGGCATCACCTTACTATTATCAATCAAAAGAAAAGGAGGAGTCTACAAATAAAGTGATAAAAACATCTTAAGCAAGGTGATTGAAAAGAATCCAAGAGATTGGCATAAAAAATTTCCATAAATATTGTGGGTTCATAAGACCTATAAAAGGTAAAGCACTTGAGTGACTCCATATTCTTTAACTTGTAGACATTATGTTGTCCTACCAATTGAAATCAATCTAAATTCACTAAGAGGGGTAAACCAAAATGAAGTAACTATAGAATAATATTAATAAGCCATGTATATGGAACTAGAATACATAAATGGAGATAGAGTGAGATCCTTGAATAACATATTGGTCCAAAAGAAGAAAATAGATAACAACTATAACCAGAAAATTAAAATGAGGACCTTCATTAAGGCAGACTTAGTTGGGAAAGCAATATTACCCCTAGAATCCAAGGATCCAACCTATGGAAAGTGGCCCCAAAAATGAGAAGAACCGTTACAAATAAATGGATCCTAAAATTTAAAGGATATGGATGGTGACATTCACATGAGGAAAGCGAATTCTAGATTCTTAAAAGAATATTATCCAACCATATGGGAAGCAAGACAACAAAGACATAAAAACATATTAGAATGTACTTTCATTCATGTACACCCAAAATGTTTAGTTACAAAGGATCTAAATTTGGTCCAATATTCTTGATATATTGCTTTCATAATATTTATTCGGATCAATTTTCCTTAAAAATAGTGTTATCGCCTAAAACTGGAATACTGATTTGCTCTTAGCTAAATCATACAAGATCCAAAAATAATAGATAATAATATTAAATTCAATACTTATCTAAAACTTTCTCTAGAGTGAGATGAGAGAAAAAAGATAAAACTAGATTTATGTGGTTCAACCCAAGGAGTTGCCTATGTCCACAACTGTAAGTGTAGATAATATTAGCTTCTTATAATGAGAGTAGTATCCATCCGATCACTTTTATGGGTTACTTACAGCCTCCTTAAATATGGGCATTGGAGTATCTATTTGTGTAACAATACAGTTGATCTACTGGGGTATGTCAGGGGTTTTAATTTTATTGAATAAACAAATACCCATTTTACAAGGTAGCGGATGAATAGTTATAAAGTTAAAATGGGAAAACATTCTTTGATGACGTCATCCTATTAACTAATAAATCGATAGTGGACATATAATTGCACATGTGTTGCCTTGGACAACCAGGCCAAGCAGAATGGCTATGGATGAACTCAATCATACCTCAGCCGATCCCATTAACTATTCGAGCCGACCTCATTTTGGCCAATAATCATTCCAGGTGTCTTCTATTGGTCAATTTAAGGGCCAAACAATATTTATGGTACAATAGTATCCCCCAAGAATTTTCTCACGAGAAGTTAATTCTCTGTATTATGCCTTACAGGTGTATCCTAAGCAGATTTTGAGCGAGTGAATTGTTAAATTAGTAAAAAGTTATCGGCCTTGAGATTTTTCGTCAGCTATGAATCTCCTAGGTGCGTGTTGAGAACAAAGACTTATGACATTTTTTTAAGGAAAGGACCTTGCCACTTATCAGATAATAGGGGTCGCGTCTGGCATAATCATGTTGTGCGTGCCTACGATAGCATGCATCAGACTGTTCCGCATTAGTTCACTTTCTCATGCATGGTGTTATGTATTGTATTAAATGGGGGTAATGATTAATTCCATAAAATCTAGAATTTGAACTACTATCTAACTTTTCCAAACGTCTTTTTCTCAAGCAGTAGATAAAGAGATACCATTATTTTTCAAACTCATTCTTCTCGAGTCCAAAATATCATGTTTTCACACCATTGCTGGCTGAAATCATGCCCGTAAGTGTTTTTTGATGAGTTTCGTAGACTTCCCTCTATTCTCAGTGCTTTGAGAATTTTAGGAATGCATTTTCACCTATGTATCTCTTAGGGTTTCATTTTAGTTTTATGTACTTTCATCTAATTTGTGATTTTTCACCACTTTTGGCATTTGTTGGTTTGTTTAAACTTTGATTGGAGTTTTGAACATCTTAGGTGGACATTAAGATGGTTGGCCTAGTTTTTTTTTAATAATTCCCCCCAAATCTTCTTTGTCCTCAAACAAATCAGTTTCCAATTTTAGTCTTCTACTCTTTAATGATATATGAACCTTGGGTTCAGAGGTAGTTAGAGTAGTTGATCAAATAAGAATAGTCTAGTCCTATTATTATTGCTAGGAGATTCCTAAATCCACTCCAAGTAATCCGTCTTCAGGATGAACCTGGTCACCCAAGGTATACTCATCGACCACTTCATGTATTAATTCTACTCCACGACCCATGGTTGTGGATTATTTATCCTCTGATCTAGTAGATACTCTGAACATTCCTGTCGCAAATCAAACTTTGGTTGGTGAAAAGTTTGTAAACACGTTGCCAAAAATGTTCATTATTGACCTGGATGCCTCACTCGAGAAGGCAATGCCTAAAAAGCCTAGGGTCTCCACATCCCCAGTTATTTCCCCCGAGGAGATTACTTCAGGTAGTTCTGAATGGTGAGAAGAGGTCGACACAAACGCTAGAAATCATGGATGAGATATAACTTCAAATGAGTTGAAGGAGATGAGGGTTAGGTATGACATCCTGTCAGCATTTCCATGAGATTTCTCGACTATAATGAGTGATTTTATAATTGGCCTAATACAAACGGAATATAATTTTCGATCTAGGACCTCCAGGTTGGAGTTTATCTACCCCCCATCCTATTATAAGGTCCATCTTAATTGGTATAGGGTAGATCTAACTCAACTACCTCCTAACGCTTATCGGTCTATTCTAGGGTCTATGGCCTTTTGTAAACCCACACCAAATTTGACCTCACTAGAGACACTTTTAGATTTATCGATGGCATAAAAGATAATGCCAAAACCAAGGAATACAACTGCAATGATCCCCGAAAGTCTTACTTGGAGGTAGTGTAAGTTTCCACAAAGAGAAACAATCAGTGGAAAAACCAGTTCATGTATATATCTAGTGACTATGAGTTTAGTACTGTCGAGAAGAATATGTTACACAACATTCCTCACGACTAGTGGATGCCAGAACATATTGGGTTTTTAACTTTCCTATTATTTTATGGTTTTATTTTATCTGTTATCTTGTTCTTAATAATTTGTCTATTGTGCCACTTTTTACAGTAAAGAAAGATCCCAGGTCACCTTCTGTTTTGAAGCGGTTGGTGTTAGAGAAGTGTACTCCCAGCCATGTTATATTCGATTATTTCTTCTTATTTTGAAATTTGATCAGTATTGGATAGTATACCTCAATTAAATATTTTCAAGTGCAGGAAGAGCCAACTACTGGGAAGGAAACTGTTGAGCATGAAGTTAAAGAAGGTAAATTTTAATACTAGCTCGTCTTCCATCATTCATGAAGTCCACTACTAATTGTTACATCTCTGTAAAACATTTACCCCTTTCTCATTAACTTTTAAGTAGAGCCATCGGTTGGCATGGATCCTAAAAATCTTGATAGGGACGCCATTGGTCCTCTTCGAAAGAAAAATCTTGAGGTCACAACCAAAAAGAAACCCGATGATGATGCCCGAGAAAAAAAAATCTAATGATGAGAAAGGGACACAACCGAGATCAGAAAAAATGTTGAGTATGAGGCTTGTAGGCAAGACGAGGCTCAAGAAACTACCAAAACCAAAGACAAGGATAAGGGAAAGGATATTGCCTTAAATGAGTTCGACATATACCTATAATATGAAAAAAGATGTCGTTGGAAATTCCCTCCTCACGGCACGATCCCAAGCACCTACGGGGCAGTTTTCTCCAAGAGAGGGTATAGATTGGGGGGCAACCTTATCGGTGTCTATTCTGAGTTATAAGATCCTCTTATTCATACATCAATGCGGAATCTTATGTTTACAATCCTGATCATCCCATTCCCCTGGAGAAATTGAAGAAGAATCCTAATTTAATCTTCAACCACATAAGTAATGCTGCCGAGATATTCGTCTACTATCTGTATGAACTTAGTTTCAAGTACCTCGGGTATTTTTTAGCCCGATGATATGTGGAACTTTATTTAGCATAGGAAATATGTGTTAAGTTTTACTTGATGCATGCCTCCTGTTTGTCTGGTCTTATTATTATTTTTTGCTTTGATCGATCTCCTCATATTTAAGGGAGTGATGACGTCTACAATCTTACGGGAGAAAGTAGTGACTATCCAAGAGGCCTTTGAGTATGAGAGGCAGTCCAACCATGAGATCTTGGTCCAAAATGAGGATCTCATCGACAAGGTGAGGACGTATAAGTCCGATTATGGTAAGTTTTGTATTGAACTTTTAGATAAGGATGATAATCTTGTGGCCAACATTAAAGCTTTGAGTAACATTGAGACCGAGAATAGGAAAGTAAAGGAACAGGTTTCCATTGATTCTGTCAAGATTACTAGCTTAGAGGAAGCTTTAAAGAAAGATATTGAAAACCTTTCCGGAGCTAAAGAAATAGGCGTGGATAAGTACAAGGCTTCTATCGATCATAATATTAACTCGGTGACTATCATTATAGACGGTTATGACGAGATGAAGAAAAGTGTCTCTAATCATTATCCTAATATTGCATAAATCATTTAGTCTTGGTAAGGGGGTGATGATGAGGCAAAGGCCCTAATATATGAGAAGGATATGGAAGTGGATGAGCTGATTACTGAAGGTGATGAGGTTGGTAAAGCCGACATGGATGTGGCTAGAGAGACTGCCCTTCCTATGGTTCCATATGTTGCTCCACATTCCATCGTAGGTGATGTTGATGTTGTTGTTATGCCACGGGTCAACCAAAATGCTGAGCCGACTCCTCAAACAATACTAGAAGCTAGAAATGTCCCCTTGACTTAGCACATAGGAGTTTATGGTCTTGTGAATCTTTTTGTATTAAGATTTTGATAATTTGAAATGAATATTTACCAATTTGTAAAACTTCGAAATAGCATAATCCTTTTTGACTTCTTCTTTTAGGGTTTAATCCTTTTTTATTTTCAGTTCACAAAAATACCATATGCTTTAGTGAATTGTTTTGGTGTTCAAGAACACAACTTTTGTTGTTGTTTATTCTTTATGGGAAGAACTCTACAATCGAAGAGCTGCGTGCTATTGTGGAGGGAGTATCTATGGAGTGTTTTGGGTTTCTGTCCTTGTGGTATAGCTGCGCATGAACCACTGCAGATTTCTAGCCAACGCTTTGAAGGTTTGACGAAGGCACCGTGCATTACTCTTATGGGCGAAAGCAATATGGTATGTAAGTCAATGGTCTTATAAACTTGTCAAAGTTCTAGAAATAAAAGGTTTTTCCCTGTAGGGATTTTTCCTTAATTTTGTGTCACATGATTTATTTATTTATGGTTTGACACTCGAACACATTTAGATGCATGCTTAGGGGATGAATTAATTATGTTTAGAAATAGACTCCAATTAAATAACGTTTACTTGGAAATTTGCGAATTAATTTAAATTGGTATCATGCACCGCATTTATTTAGTTTTACACACTAAAACCAAATCAAACAGGAACGATTATACAAGCATGCAATAAGAATCAAAGTAAGATAAATAAGAACAATTATTACCTATCTCGACCAAGCCTCTCTGCTCTAGTTGCTCTTTTGCAATTACCATCACTATGCAACTCTTGTCCACCTTGCGTTCTTCATATCATTGCTCTTCCCTCTAACTTATTTAAGCACAAGAATATCTCGGTTCCTTTTGAAATGTTCAAGTGTAGTTTAGATGTACACTAATTTTTTATGTGTCCTATTCTATATGACACACTCAACCTTAATGTTACAACCCAAATGATATGTAACACTTTAGATATGCTAGATATCAAGAACAAATCTTATATTCCTTCTTTCTTTTTAAATCAATTTGTCTTGATTTAAAATTTATTTTCAAACACTTTCCTTTGAAAATAAGAACAATCAGATATGGCAAGATATTTACAATAATGTGCCCACGTGAAATTGTTCTAAGTGAGTGTTCACACTATAAGATATGAAATGATATTAGTCCTGAAATAACTAGAGAAAAAATGTTTGATAAATCCTTACATGACTTCCATATATCCCTTCATGACTTCCATAAATCTTCCTCCAACATGACTTCCATAAATCCTTTCATGGAGTTCTTGTAGTAATTATTCGATATCCTGTGGATGAATGCACTGGAGGTAGGGGACATTGAAAGACCTCTTATACAGTTTTCCCTCAGGAGATAAATGAAAGCGAGCGACCTTGACACTTATCTGATGGGTTATCTTCCTATCATTGGGTAACTTATCATTTAGTAAATAATTTAGAATGGGATCCATCAAGCTCAGACCTTTTTCAATATGGAGGATCTGCTCGGGGTTCTACAACTCAACATCCTTATGAATATTGGGTTGAATAAGGAAATCAATTTGGATTGTTCTTATCATATTGGAGTCTATTGCTAAGCTTAAAGATGTTAGGGAATATGCATGGTTGTTCTGTCCCCTGGGGAACTATTGAACATCAACTTGATTGAAGTTTTCTATTAATTCGTTTACAATGGTGAGATAAGTTGCCATCTTTTCGTCTTTTACATTCAAGTTTCCACTTATCTGATTGGAAACTAACTGTGAATAGTCAAAGACTTGAAGATGCCTTACCCCTAGAAGTCGTGCTTTGCATAGTTCGACGATCAGTGCCTCGTATTATGCCTCATTGTGGGAAGATTCAAATCCATGTCTAATTCCCTACTCGATTACTGTGTTCTCTGGAGTCACCAACACAATACCTACTCATGCCCCTCTCAAGTTGGAGGATCCATCAATGTATAATGTCCAAACACCTAAGCCTTCCTTTAAATGACTGGTTTCGGGGTGATCGCAAGGCTGCTCTCATGTGAACTCGGTAATGAAATCCACCAATACTTGACCCTTGATGGTTGGTCTTGGTTGAAAGTAGATATCAAACCTTCTGAGCTCGACTAACCACTTGGATAGTCGGTCGGAGAGATCTGCCTTCCTTAGAACGGCCTTAAGAGGGTGTAAAGTAACTACGACAATGGAGTGAGCTTCAAAATAATTCTTCAGTTTCCTTGAGGCTATCATAAGCACGTATATGATCTCAAATTTTACCTTAGTAGGCCCCCTTTTCTCGTAATTCCTAGGAAGGATGATCCACTATACCTCTACCTAGCCGTGTCAGACCACGCTGTAAGCTCTGCCTTAGTGTGTGAAAGGTAAGGAAGCCAACATCCAGTCTACTATGCGAGCAAAACTCTTTTGGAAGATGAACAGGGATACCTGCCGTTAGAGTAGATCGCATACGTGCTAATAAGAATGGATTAGAAATATTATTTAGGATGTTTCATTGCACTTCACTATTAACGTACGATTCGGATCAGGTTAATCCTTAATTAACCTTTAAATCCGGGTCGGGGCGTTACAACTTGGTATCAGAGCTTTAGGTTCAATGTCCCTTTCGGGTGTGATGTGGTGAGGTCGGTAAAAGATCTTTCGGTGTCGTTGTTGGATCGATCGGGTCATGCTTGGCTGGTGACGGTTTTGATTTGAATCTTGATGGTAAAACCGAGGTCTTGAGCATGTTATGTTATTTCCTTTGAGTTGGTAATTGACTAAGTTAGTAGCCATTATAATTCTGTTGAAATTATTCTGGTGGTGTTAGCTAACAAGTATCGAGTTTTGGTGTAGGCCGATAGGTGGGGAACCTTAAACTTGTGTGAGATGTATCGTGTGGAAGTTAGACGATTAGAAAGTCTTAATGATTTCAGTCGTATCTTAGCTGGTATGATGGGGTTTGATCTACGGGATTAGGTGATTATGTAGCGTGACTTATGAATGAATAATTCTATGGAAATTAGAATACCAAAGTGCCTTGATTATGATGTGGGTTTAGATGATCATAGTGATTCAGGATAATTTAAGAACAAATCCATATAGTCCTTGGGACTTAGTGTTAGAAATGATGGTGTTGAATCATGATTTTAGAAAAAAATGAGGTGGTATTGAGGAATAGGATCTTTTGTGCCATCAAAGGTATTGGCCTAAAAGTTTTATAGGTAGTACATGGTGCCTAATATCCTACCAGAAGTCTTATAATGATGATAACTTGTGATCTGGAAAATGAGTGTGATGGCTACGTAGTGAGGCACGTTAGTTGTCTTGGCTGAATAATCACAGAGGTTAAATGATAGGCTATAATGAGTTTGATCTTGGGTTAGAATTATGGATAAGAAGATGAACTCATGATTGCTCCTTGGATATATGCACTAAGGTTAGTCTAATGAAGTGACAGTGCAAGTAATATGCTTTCCCTAATAATGGTGAAATTAAGGTTGTACCACGTAGTACGGTACTGTCGACGTCTCTCGTTGATATTATGGAATCCCTTATGACTTCAGGAATATAGAGTTATGACTGGTATGACACATAGTGATTGGGATTAGTGTTTGGCCTTCGAGAAAATAATTTAACGGCCATGCTCGAGTGTTATACTTGAAAGGATTTTTTCATGATAACTCTTAGGCTAGGATACGTGTGTTCAATTGGAGTCGATTGACGTGGTGACTCTTCCATGAAGCATTGGGAAAAGTTATCATATTGAGGAATGCATAAGCTATCGGTGATTGTAATACAATTTAGTCATGTTATTTGTGGTGGTACCTTAGAGTTAGTGCCATGGTTTTGTTTATAAGCTTTTATTATGGTATAACTTGGGGAGAATATCAAGAATAGGTTGATATATGATAGGTTTTACAATCGGGAGACTTAGGACATAATGATGTTCACTATGGTTTTAGAAATAACACTCGGAGTCGAGTGTTAGGCTTAATTATAACACCTGTGTGCGCTACCCGTATGGATTAGTATGACACTGGTGAAGAAAATAATTTGGTATTAGGCATGAGTTATACTTGAAAAATCGATTCGACGTTGTAACTAGTCCGATAGTTATGATTTGGGATTATGTAATACGTTGCCAAGAATTGTAGCGATGATCCCTAAGGATGAATTTATGTAATTATTGTGTTTCACTAAATTAGAAGGATCTCGAGGTTTGAAAGTTAGCACTCGCATGTTGAAATTATGGAGACTTGAGTATATTAGGTCAATAACTAACGTTAAGCAATGAGAAATGTAACTTCGCTTTGGTATGAAGGATAACGAGTAACCTCGGTCTTAAGGAGGGAAGCCTAGCGTTTTAGCTTCCCAACTGAATCGATCCCCAAGTCGTTGTCTTTAAAAATGGGTAGCCGTGATTAATGATTCAATCTAGGGCACATGGCTAATCTAATACTTTACCGTACGTATGGGTCAGTGAAAATTTTAAACTTTAAGTGTAAGTTGTGGTTCGTACTTCACATAGCATGGTTCGTCCTCCGAATTCAATTGTTTCATCCTGGCGTGGCAGCCGCCTGATCCATTGCATCTTATAATGTCTTCTTTGATCCCAATGATGATAAGTTATTGTGTTAGTTATGGCTCTGTATTCAGGTGTAGCGTTGTATAAAGCTCAGTAGTGATGCATGATGGGCTGGTTTGAGGCTGATGCATCATGATACATGAGAACGCTCTTCTTCGAAAGAAACTTATCTTACACTAGTTGGTATATACACATGGTCTCATAGCTTGTGCACATAGTTTACAGGTATACTTGATAGCATAGGTTAACATCCTCGCGAGCTAACCCATATAGTTGGTTACAACGTATATCGTGGATTTGAGGTCAAGACTCTAAGATATGAATATCATAACTTGATAGAACATTAACTACTAATGTTGCACTCCATATGAAATTTTCCAATCGAAAATGTAGCCCTCATGTGTATTCGGGTTGTCATACCTCGGATGACTCTAGCTTAATGTGTAGTTTAGTAGGAAGTATCGGTCAGATGGACCATTGGGATTAAATAATTATTGAAAAATCATGGAGTGAATGGATGATGATGTTGGGGATGTATCTTCCTAGGCTATGAAAGATCCAAATCGTATGATGAAATATAGACTTGTAAGTCCCGATGTTTAGAGTAATTCATGATCAATGAGTTCTTTGGGTGTTAGCATTATACTTGGTAATTTTCAATTATTTTGAGGCACTGTTTATATGGATATGATAATAATGCTTGGGAGTTAGCAAAAAGACCTTAGGGTCCACTATGTTCGTATCAAATTAATGCCATGAAGCATTTGGTTAGATTGTAGTGCTGAAGACACTGAAGATTGGAATTAGTTTGTTAGATGGACGTTTTTGTCAGTTGATCATCATAAATTTCGAGGACTAAATTTCCTAAGGAGGGAAGAATGTAATACCCCGCCCTTAATATTTAATTTAATCCCCTTGTGAATGTGCGATAAAATAAAAAGATAGGGATTGGGATGATTATGATTAGATTTTATTCCTATTTGAACAAATTCGGAGGCTTGAAAAATAATTATTGAAGATTTGGGGATTAAATAAAGAGAAATTATGGATTTTGGGCAATAAGATTTATTAGTCATTGAATAGTCAAAATTATATGGAATATATATGTTGGGGTATAAATTAGAGTTGAAAAAAAAAGTTAATTGAATTATGGATTTTTAGAAAGTCTTATATAAGGATTAACGAAATTTTAGGAAAAATAAACTATATATGCATTTTAATAAAGATTGGAAGTTTTTAGGGCATATTTGAAAAGAAAAGGAAGAATTTATGAACAAAACCCCTACCCTTTTTATATTCGTTTAAAACCTGTTGCATGGATTAAGTAAAAACGCAAGTTGAATGGGATGACTCGTAGATTGAGAAGAAACAGGAATGGGAGAGACGAAATGCTGAAATGTGTGGGCCCTTGCCCCTGTCTCGCTTGAACAGTATATGGGATCGTTATAGCGACATGATCCAGTTCGCTCAAACGACGAGCTACAGACCTGCCATATCTATCATCTTCCCAATCATTTGCTACATCTCGGGTCAGCCATGGGTCTGCCCCTTTTGACGAATTCGGAAACGTCTATATACTGTACATGGGTGGTGGACTGATGTTAAATTAGAGAGAGATGAGAGACGGTGAAATGGACTCTCTCCCCTCGCTGTCAAGACTTCGATGGCTATTTCGTCCCTCCGGTTGTCTATCCCATCCCTTTGATCGCAATATCCGTCCCATGTCATATTTGGGAGCCTAACTTCTCAGATGTGGTACGAATTTGTGAAGCTATAGTCAAATCAATGGGACAATTAAAAGAAAAATAAAAGTCGGGTATGTCAGGTTCCTTAATCTTGGAATAAAAGAAGTTGACACACGGTTTTACCTATGAAACTTACCACTATCTCATTGCTGTCAAACTGAACCGTGAATTTAATTTCCGGCCAACTCATGGCCTGACTTCTGATGAAGGAACTTGAAAATAGTAATGGGTTCCTTTGTTTTGTGGATAAAAGATGAATACAAGTCGACCTGGGGTTTTGAGTAAATAGAGACAGGTATATGTGGCCTTTTTGCCTTTGGTATTGTCGTATATTAGACATGAACACATATACAATAAAAAGGGGCAGAAAGTGAAAGGGGCTTATCGGTCACGGGTCTGCAAAATGCACTATGACCATTGACCTGACTTGTAACGTTAGATATTTGTGTTTTATATAAGAAGAGGCATGGGGTTTGAACCCCATTACCAAAAAGACCCTCCAACTAATTCCCTATCTCTCCCCCTTGACCTATTACTCCCCATTTGCTCTTGAGTGGAGTTCAACACCCTCACCAAAGAAATATGTGTCCTTCCTCACTTATAAGAAATAAGTCTCGACATATTTATGTGGGAGTAATTTGTTGGGTTAAAAATGGTGTAATATTTAGAGTTGGATAAGGGTCTAAAGGGTGTTATCTTGGAGATGGGTTGCTGAGCATTTTTGGAGTGTTTCATGGAGATTATTTGGTGGGCTTTTGTGACTCCCTTTGAGGCCACCTTTGGAGGTGGGGGAGTCATTCATCTTCTTTAACACCACCACCATATTTAGAGTGTTTTAGGTGGGATAATCTACTCTTATATTTGAGACTTTATTGATGTATATTGTAACGTTATTATTGTTGAGTATTAAGAGTAAGTTTCCTATGAATGAAGTGATAAATTTTTAGTAAGATCAAAAGTATACATTTTTATGGGAGATAAAAATGTAGGAAATATTATTCGGGTGTAATTTCTAGTAAAAATAAATATGGGGGGTTTTTATGGAATAAAATATACAAGAAACATATTATTTGTGTAAATTTCTAGAAAATGAAATATGTGGCATTTTTATAGAATAAAAAGGCTAGAAAATAGCATTTGTGTACAACCCTAGTAAAAAGGTATGATGAACATTTAAAAAAAATAAAAATGTGGAAAATGTTAATATTGGCAAATATTTATGAAATAAATACTTCTAAGTTGTTTTCAAAATGGAATAATTGTGAATAAATGTCATTTTCGAATTTAAGGAAGTTAAGAATGTCTCACTTAGTTTTATAAAATAAAAGTATGTTTGTTGTGAAAAGTATAAAATTCTAGAAAGATATACTTGTGTAATCCGTTGATGGGATTTTAGCATTTATAAGCACACCCTCTATGCATGTAAACTCGTAAGTATTTTGTGTATAAATATGTGAGCGAGTTAAAAAGAGGTCTTATTGGATATAAACATAAAGTAAGACAAAAACGTTACCTCGCATAATGAAATTGTTGAATTGGCAATTGCGAAGGATTGGTGGAAAAGCGTGATGTTAAACAAGTGTTAAAACAACTAAGGCGTTAGAATGTTAGTTAGAAACTTAAAGACTGTTTCGAGAAATGACACTTGTTACAGAACGAAATTGCAAGTTTTGGTAAATAAATGGTAAATTGTAAATCTATCTAACATGGAACATTCTTATGAAATAAAAATGTTAATGAAAGTTTTTATACTAGTATGGGTGAAATTGAATTAAGTCCAAAATGTGAATGATTTTTGGTACAATATCAACACGTGTGTAAATAAAGGACTTAAATATAAGTAGTGATTTTCTAAGTATAATGGGAAAATGGACGGTTAAGTCCAAGGCTTTTGCTTTGTCCCGAAAAATATAAATTGAAGTAAAAATTATGAAAATGTTGAACACATTGGAAAGATAATGATATTGGATGATGTCGGGTTAAATAATTAAGCAGGGCTATGATGTCCCTAGGGTGAAAAACCCCAAACCAATTGCAGTAGTATATGGTGGCGGAGACCGGTGGTGTGAGGCCACGAAGTTCGTGAGTGTTTGTTAGCAAATCCCAAAGAAAAAAATATGCTAAGTAATGAATCGAATATTCATGAAAGAGGCATAAATGAATGGCACAAATTCATTGATTTACTAATGCAAGAATAACGCACTGAATGTTTAAAGTTCATGTGGCAACATTGGATGGTTTAATAAGGTGACTTAATGAAATTAAGCTACCTAAGAACAATTTAATTAAAGTAAACATAAGCGTGTGTTACATGTGGTTTATAAGGGAAAAGAGTATTTTTCTAAACACGGCATGTGTGTGTTTTGAATGGAAATCCTGAAATGGTTAAGTAACTTTGGGGTGAGTAGATGAACATCGTATAGTAAATCTCCTTGAATGTAAGAAGAATGTTTTCCAAACAAATGCCATTTGTTTAAACTGTGTGAGTTAATGGAAAACACGTATAAGTCCTAAGCATGGTAATGCTAATGACTATTTTGTAATGTCAGGGAAGTTAAATGGTATTAAATGATGTCTTTGAAATAAACGGTTAAATACATAGGCATATGTATTTTTCAAAGGTATATATGTAGATATATTTATATTTTCACATGCATGTAGTGTAGCGTGTGAGTACTCCTTTCTGTCGCTCGTTTCTATACCGCATTTGTATATGATTCCACTGAGCATTCGGCTCACATCCCTTCTTTTGTTGCGGCAGATGTGTGATATTCTATACCTTGAGAGAGCTATACAGGTAAGTAACTTTATGCATTTACGATTAGTAGCTCTGTTTACTTAGCCTTGGGGGCACTTCCCTTGGGTCATATCACGTAGTGATTGTAATTTGGACTAGCATGCTAATAAGTGTGACGTTAAATACTAATAAGAATGGATTAGAAACATTATTTAGGATGTTTCATTGCACTTCACTATTAACGTACGATTCATATCGGGTTAATCCTTAATTAATCATTAAATCCGGGTCGGGGCGTTACATTATCTCTTGGGATTGAACTTTGTTAGAGGTCCTTCGAGAAGCTTCATCTTTGTGCGAGCAACCATTTTCATAGGATATCCTTCAATCACCTTCAGCTTTGTGCGAGAAACCATCCCTAATATTTATTGTGAAGTGTTAGCGTTGTTTTAATCAACTTTAAGCCTAGACCTCCATCTACATGTAATGTATCTCACCATGTGGAATTTGTACTAAAGGCTGTCGTCCTTCTATATGAATCAAGTACAAATTGAGGCTTTTTTTTATCTCACGTACATTAAAAATAAGATATTAAAGTGAAGTTATATATCAATTGGATTGTTGTCATGAAAAATCCTTATACTTGAAAATACTTTTGTTCTCACAATCTCCCCCTTATTGATGATGACAATAAAATTGATATAGTTTGAGAAAATATTTTGAAGTCTTGACCTTTTTTAGACACTTGTTTTAGAAAAATACTCCCCATTAATTATAGATTTTCTTTTTATTAATTTTCTCATTCTCACTTCTCTCCCCCTTTGTCATTATCAAAAAGGGACCTTGGAGGAGTGGAATGCAAAGTCAAGTTTTGAAAAGTACATTTTCGCTTCTAAGAAAATAAAAAAATTTAAGAAATCGTGATGTTTTGGAATAACACTAGGTTATTTAAAAATTGTTTTGTCTTTTCATTTTTTGATGCATTTTTAGTCATTTACTTCAAAAGTGAGTTAATGTGGAAATACTAGGAAGCAATCTATTTAATTCATAAACCATAACATCCTATTATCAATATGAATACTTTAGGTAGCAAGCGTGAATTATGCATTCAAAATTAAATGAGATGTTGAGGTTGCATCGAGTGCTAATACATAATTAACATCAAATGAGTGTGGATGAGCTAATTGTAGGGGTGGGATGTAGGTGTGTACATGTTTCTAAAGATCTTAAAATGCCCTTTTATGGTATATCCTCTATATTTTTTTTTATTGTTTCCATGAGAATACTCCTTGTGGTATTTCCACTTTTCTTACATGGACATAATATATGCAAGGACCATCTTATGATTTTTGCAACAACATAATTTTAACATGACATGGACATGAATATGTAACAATTCATTATTGTGAGATGAGACATGTGAGGATAGGAGTACATCAATAATACACATCAATGTCTTTTATGCATAGTTACCATATGTTTAAGAGTTTATATATAAGAACATTATAGTAATGGTGGAAGTATCATGGAAATGACCACTCAACAAATAAAATCCAAGAATTTATTGGTCTGGTAAAGAGATTTTGTACTTTGCCAACTCTTTTGCGGATTTTTCTTTTATATGCCTTGGAATCCACGCGTGAAGAATCCCACCAACCTTGATCTTAGTCTCTTTACCTTGATTTTCAATCATTAATGTTGATTGGAGTTTGAGTTAAGTGGGGGATAAAAAGGTTCGGCGGATCCATGCTTCTGCTGAGGATACAATGGTGGGTGGGGAACAAGAATATAATGACTATCAGTGGCCTCCTGCCATGTGGCAATCTTGTCTCTTCTTTGTGTTTTCCCTCTAAACATTATATAGGCCAATGGGAAACCCTTGAATTTGTTACCACATTTTCCTTTTAGTTTCCACTAAACCAAGCTTCGGCTTTATAAATGCAATGCCCAGAATAGTATATAACCATGATCATCAAGCCCTTCTCTTTTATTTACACTTTGAACCCCCAAACTTCACAACTTCTCTAATTGACCTCCATTCCTCGTCATTTTCAGGGTTACATTTAAAAATGCAAAATAAATAAAAATTGATTCAAATTCAGGTTTATAATATTTTAGAAAATTATGGAATTACCCTTATTTGCATTTTACCCCCGAAGTTCATAATTAGCTCATCTCAACTTGGAATTCAACAAAATTCCAATGAGAACTTTATATTTCCCAGATAAGGTTTTTAAAATTACTTTTAATCCTATAAAGTTTATGAAATTATAGTATTACCCCATGGATTTGCTAAAATTTCATCTTTAACTTAAAATGTTTTCAAACATGCACTTTTCTTCTAATTTACAAAAAATATTTAACAACTCACTAACTATGACATAACAAGCCTAATAAGGTCTATATTTTCACAAATTAATAATAAAATAATACATGCATCAAAGTATTAACTCAAGTTAACATTGAACAACATCTCTTACACGTGTGTCAAGTGTCGTAGAAATCATATTATAAACCATGTGTCCAAAATTTACTAATATCATGCAACACATATAAAGGCTTTGAAAATCAAAAACATGTGTGTAAATATCAAGAGGCTGACCAAAGGAGAATTTGAAGATGAGGTTTATAAGACATCATTTTCATAAGGGTTATATAACTTATGTAATTATAGACATTACAAAGGTTAATTAATCACATTTAAAATATCACGAGTCAAAGTTGAGTTTAACGAATACTAAATATCTTTTTATATACTTTCCAATAGTTCTCTTTTCTAGGAATATCCTTCACCCCATTTTTTAAAGAAATTTCATGATTCGTCCAAGGTTAATGAATATTCAAGATTTTCATTGGTTTCTAAGATTGTATTTTTCTAACACCAGCATCCTTTTGTTTCAAAAACATTCTTATCTCCAAATATTTTATAATGTTTGTGTTTACACCATATTAACATAAACCAATGGGTTGACGCCACATAATAATTAAAATAGGTAAAAATAATCGAGTTATTATGTGTAAATATATAATAGTGGGAAGCATTCATGTGTGACACTTCATGTCGGTTTGGACTTATTACTCAAAGTGGGAACTTACTCCAATTTGAATTGGGGCGATTGAACACCAAAGCAAGAAACCTCAAATGGGTAAGTAATCATCCAATAGTTACATGAGCAGTTACATTGCATGGATAAGAAACACTATAAATAAGCAACGAACTAAACAAGGAAGAGAGCATTCCCTCACCAAAAATGCATTTACTTTACATTTTTGCTCTTTTTCTTTTCCTTTTCTATTTTTTTTCTTTATTTACTACATTTCTTTCAATTTTCCAAGTGGATTATAAGGTAGCTATAATCCTTTATTTCCAAGTTTTTTTTTAATGTTTCTTGCCTTTAAATTTATTGTTCTTTACTTTCTCTAAATATTTACTTTACTCGCAGTTTACTTTCTTTCAAATCATTACTTTAATCGGATTTTTCTCTCTTTTATTTACAAAACTTTACTTTCCTTTAATTCATGCAATTTACTGTTTTTGTCCTAGTTAAATCACTTTGTGCTCATTTTAAATTATTCCCTAAGGGGAGGATAAGTCTTCTTAATTAAGGCGTCGAACACAACACAATAGCCTGATAATTGTCATTAGGCTAAAATTATTGATTAGCAGGACCACAAATCTTATTTAGCATGCTCGCAATACTAATTGTGTATCAATCTAGTGAAAAATAAACCAAACATATTCCCGGCATGCTCGGTGGGACACCAATGTTATGTAATGGTTATAAATCGATAGGATGCATCAAAGAAAAAAAATAATTGAGAGTTTTTATGAAATTAGCTCCACTAGCCAAGATATAGCCACTACAGAACAATTATTGGTTAAAAAAGCCCAAGAGTTGGGACCAATGACTCATAGTCGAGAGTTAAATATTCAAATGACTCCCATGTCTAAAAATATTCAAACTACACTAATAGTGTGCCTGCAAACAACCAATACCAATTGGTCAACCAGCTAAACCCAATTTTTGATCATTTTCGAAATATGTTTCAAAATCTAAACAACATGATCACCACGGTGATCAGTAATTTCACCTTGCCTAATGGAGTGACAATAAGTAGAAAACTTTATGCACGACCATTTGGAGAAAACACCAGTACTCAACCAAATCTTTACCATAATATCTATTATTAGAAAAGTAATGGTGAAATAAATTTTAAAAATAATCTTATGATAGGTGTATATGATAATACAGGTCCAAATGAAAGAAATCCAGTGGAAATAGTAGGACAATACAATATCTTCCAACAAGTGACTTACAATAACCAAATGGGGATAAATCTCTCCCAAAGGTAGGAAGGACTAGGCCTTATCCAAATGAGACCAATGTAGGCTTACCAATTAATTTTAACTATGCAATTATAAGTAATCCATTATTTGAACTAGAAAATGAGTGGTTGAGGAACCCAAGGAGGTTAGATCACCAAAATCCTTGAGTATCTCAACATATGCCCTACCAAACATGACAAAATGTGCCTCCGCAAATTCTATCACCCTTGGTGTCACCAAATCCTTTGCTAAACAAGATAACTTCCCCATAAAAAGGAAAATTTACAAAGGGAGTGGGAAGGAATAAAATTATGAATTTAAAAGAGGAATTATGAGACCATTAGTCTAGGGTGTACACCCCAGTTTATAAAAATCCCTATCCAGAATGTGTAGATAAATATAAACTTCCTATGGGATTCAAATTCCTAACTTTTATTGTGACACCCCATAAAAATTAATACTAGATTGATATGTCCTAGTAAAAACTCAGGAGAATTAAAACAATTGAATATTATTCTAAGAATGACTCTAAATAAGAACTGAAAACATAAATAAGTAACTAAATATAAAAGTGATGAACAATACAATCTCTAATACCAAATCTGGTATTAGTAATAGAACGCTCGCATACTATCATTATAAAATTATAAACTCATCATTATAATAAAAGAAATATCAATCATCAGCACGCAGGATCAACACCTACATCATGTAGGATCGGTAACGAAGAGTGATAGCACAGATATTGCGCCACCTATCGCGTACGTTACTTGAAAGCTTATAGTCCACGGCCCTACTCAGTACGGTGCGACCCTACTGAACATAGGGTGCGGCGCATACCACTTGGCCTTATATACAGGTCGTAGCCTAATACTGTAGGGTGCGGCACCCACAGCTTTAGCCTCATTCAGGATGACGCACTCAATTTGCTTGCCTTACAGGCCACATCCCTCTCTATTATAGCAGCTTCAGACTTGATGTGGGTCACGTGCTCAGGTCATGCGACACAGCTCACATATCACCTATAAATAGAGGACCACACCTCAA
Organism: Sambucus nigra; assembly: GCA_949130495.1. NCBI lineage: Eukaryota > Viridiplantae > Streptophyta > Magnoliopsida > Dipsacales > Adoxaceae > Sambucus > Sambucus nigra. The sequence goes on along the minus strand of OX422213.1, from coordinate 161,567,694 downwards.
AGTAAGGGGATCGATTCCTCTTCCCCCGGGAAGATTCTACAATACCTGGAGAACCCTTGATAAATTCTCTCTACACAACCTCAACATATAGCTTGGGGGCTACTCACCTACATCGTAGTCATATCTCCGGCACTCCCGTGGCCATGTACTCTCCTTTATTCTCATAGTTGTAAACCTCTTTAGGCTTGATTATATTATGCAATGCAACGCATATAATGAGAATGGAGCAACATAGTGGACGTAGGCCTATTTCAGAGGTTGAACCACTCTATATCTTATCTTCTCTCTCTCTTTACTTTCTCTATTTCCTTATTATTCACTGTACACTTGATTTGCTGGTACAAGAACGACTAGTGGACAATTTCTCGTATCATCAATTTGGCGCCGTATGTGAGACGAGACATTTCAATCTTGTTTCTCTGAGTTTTGAGTTCGTAAACATCTTATCTTACTCATGGGGATCCTTTGGATCATAATCTCATGATAAAAGTTTGGTTATTGATCTCTATTTCATATTCACACCCTTAAATGGGTATTTCTTATGTACAGACCTACTCTTGGGTCTCCTTTTTGTAAATTTATATCTATTTTTCATACCCCAGTGATATCATTCCATCTATATAATGCTAAAAAGTATGATGGGCTTTAGCCCCGAAAAATGAATGATTAGGGAAGGATTGTATTTACCCCCCTTTTTACTCTTCTTGACCTATGATCCAGGATTTATCATTGAAACTGTTCCATTTTGTGCACCATGAGGGTATCCTCTCATTAACAGACCCTAGTAGGTATGCTCTCCACGTGTTGGGTGAGAAAAACTCAGTTTCTGGGTTTCTATTTTGGGATTGCTCCCTCCACTGCCTAGTAAAGGACGAGGCCTGGCAGTTCAACTGCCTCTCTTATCCCGGCCCTTACTAGTGCGGTTCTCTTACAATATCTCCAAATCATTGGGGAATGGACTCGGGTGGTCTTCAGCTCAACCTCGGTGAATGTCATTCAAAGGCTACGACATTGAACTTGTGTGCCTTACTAGCCGTAGCCTCATAAGAATAGCACGCAACAGTTCAAATGCTGCATCCCAATTTCCTAATTGGTTAATCCAATATTTTTGTAATTACTCATTGTTGCTAGTTTTGTCTTAGATTATATATATTTTGTAAAGACTAAAAAAAGCAAAAAATGGAAGGAGAAACCATCTAGAGCACAAAAGTCAAAGATGAGATTGTAGAGCTATACAATCACCTCAACCATCTCTACGACAGTCATGCCTCACTTTAAACCCAGGTTAACTACTTGACCCAGAGGGTCCTCGTGCTAGAGGCTCCCAAAGTGGGTGTGGTACCCGGGATCATTACCTCAACAGCCTTTGCTGCCACAATAGTACTAGAGGACCCATCGGCGGGCGCAACCAATCGAAACCAGAAAAGGAAAGCAAAGAAGGCAGAAGAGAGAACGAGCTATAGGGATTACACCCCATTGGCCTTCCTAATTGAAGACATCTTCGAGTTCATTAAGAAGGACAAGCTGCTGAGGTGTCCAGAGAACCTCAAAGCTCCACCCCACAAGAGGAATAAAACCAAGTGGTGCAAATTCCAGGTGGACCATGCCCATGGCACTGAGCAATGCAATGCTATGTAGGATGAAATTGAAAGGCTGATTGGGCAAGGGATGATGCAGAGGTTCCTCAGAGATTTTTAGGGGATGAAGCCCAATCAGACAGACAACATGCCCAGTTTTCATGCCTATGTTTTATATTTCTTCTATTTTTATTTCACAGTGAAACCTTTCTTACGCTGTTTTAAACAAAACTTTGTATTTCTCTTGCAAAGTATTATATATATGAATAAATAAATGAAATCAAGTTCACTTTACAGTACCATATTTTGATTTCTTCCATTAAATGATATCTTATGAAAGACCATTTTGTCTTAAACAGCCATATCTCAATTCGAGACAATATGCTATATCAGGAATGAGAATATCTAAATGGGTGCGTAACTCTTGTTAAGACGCCTGATTGTCCCAAATCATGTGACAATTGAAAATGACAAAAGAAACTATTAAGAGCAGCTATCTGAATTGGTCTGCAATAATCACTCATAAAGACTATATCCTAGCATATATTAGGTACAATCTCGAAAGCAGTTCTCAAAAAGATTTAGTGGCTACGGGGGGCTCAGGCACCCAGTTTAAGCTTTCGGGATGCATCATTAGAACGGGGATGTTACTCCCCCGACAAACAATATTAACTAGGTGGATATGAGACTAAACATCATTAATTTGGTGATCTTATATTAGCTTGGGGAAGCTTCATAATACCTATCTCGAGAAGGCCTCAAAATAACCCACAGGAGCCGAAGACTTAATTGTCTGCGAATAATCCTATTATAGCCTAGGAAGGCTTTGCATATATCCATATAAGCTTGGGGAAGCTTTATAATACCTAGCCTGGGGGGCCTGATAATAACCCAATTGAAACGACTAAAAGAAAATCCAGGAAAGGCAATCCAAATGACTAAAGGAGGTTATGTGGCTGTGATCAATAAGCATGCCAAAGATACAGAAGGATGGCCTCAATTTTCTAAAGGGCTAAAAAGGTTCCGTAGCCTTATCAGTATGGCTGCAACCATTAAGTGGATTCATTAAGAAGAAGAGGCAGATAAAGGTAGGCAGAATTGTTAACTTGCCGTAGCCGTGTTAAAAAAAACACTACATTTGGATTAGGATCAAATTATAAAGCTACAACAGATGGGATTCGAACATTCAAAGTTGTCGCGGTCCTATTCAAGAAGAAACTGCGGCCGCCATCGAACAAATTTATGCGGCAATAACCTAAAAGAATTCAAGTGGAAAGGCTAAGGTGAAGAGAACAGGCCGCAGCCTATGTGAACATTTATACTACAAGTTCATTCAACTAAGCAACCAATTCAAATGTAAAAGCATCAGTTCAAGAATGAAGGCATTGGAGGAATAAAGCATGCAAATGATATACAAAAACCATAGATTTTTAAAGGTGGTCACAGCCTTGATAGTAAAGTTAGAAGCTAAGAATCTTGGCAAAGATCAGTGTTAAGATTAGAGGCCATAGCCTTACCCATTCTTGGTATCCCATACTAGTTATTGGATGATCACAAAGTATGGCCGCAGCCTTATTCAATACTTCTATTAAAATATGTTGCCGCAGCCTATGACCCATACGTTATTGTTGAAGTGCATTTTTTTAAAAAGAAACTATATGGTTCAAGCAATCAAAGATGTATACATAAAGCGTTCATTTAAGTGTTGAAGCAAGCAAATCAGGAGAATAAAAAGCTACTAGAAAAGGAAGCAGAAAGTTAACATTAAAAGAGGGTGCAATATTAATTAAGAAACTCAAAAATGGCAAGTTCAAGATCCTAAGGGACGTAGCCCTGTATCGACAGTTCAAAAATCAAAAGTTAAATGGTGCATCTTTCATAAGGCTATATCATCATTGACATCTCCTTCATCACCCCCCGCAGTTGTCTCAGTCTCGTCTTCGAATGTAGCCTCTTCAGTAAGCTTCCTTGCCCTTTCCTCTATTGCAGCCCTAATTTTAGCTACACACTGGTCGTGCTCAGCATCACCCAGTTTCCAGGACATGATTTAATCCTTGGACTCTAGTAAATTCTTGACGATGCTATGCCTAAGTTCTTAAAAGCCGCGGAGGTAGGCTTTTTTGTTGATGAGAAAAAAGTCCTTGGATTTCTTGAAGTTGGCCACAGCAAGATCCTCAACTTGGCTTAAGGCTGCGGTATGATTATCTTCTTTCAGTCTACTGGCCTCAGAATATTGGTTCTCAAGACTTTGAGGGCCGCGACATGATTAGCATCCATCCTCTTTATTTGATTTCCAGCTGTAGTGAGCTTATTTTGAGTAGTAGTGGCTTGTTTTGCAGCCTAAAGAGATTGAGCCTTGGCAATAGACAAAGACTCTACTGCCTGAGAGAAGTTATGCTCAACCTCATTCTTCGCCTTAAGGGCAACCTCTAAATCTTGATTAACTTCCATAAGGGCTACGACAGATGAGCTTTTTCCTGCTTCAAAAGAAGATTCCTTGGCTGCATCCAAGTCCTTTTTATGAGAAGTCTCTGTAGCCCTATAAAGCTTGAAAACCCTTTATACTTCATTTTTGGGTCATAACGACGTCAGCAGCATGTTGGAATTCTAAAGAGTCAGTACAAGTAAAGAATTAATAACCAATAAAAAAGAGCTAAGTGAGAGAAGTTGTTACCCGCAGTAATCTATGAAGGGCATACTCCCCTAAATCCTCCTGGTCCTTTTCCATTAGACGATTCAAGTCCACAACCTCTGGAACCTTTCTTATTCTGCGGACAACTCTCGCAGTTGTATCCTATGAGGAACTGGGATTTACTTCCCTAAGCTGAGGCTACAAACAACCATCAGGTCTAACCCTTGGCCTACCTTAAGGAGGTGCCATGATGGTATTTAAATCCATAATAGAATGCGGAGGGGAATAGCTGGCAAAAATAACAGGTGAAGTGCCACGTCCAGTAGTATGGTCAGTTTCGGAGGGCAGAAGGCCTACCGCGGCCAGGTGTTTGCCAATGTCATCATCGTATTGGCTTTATCTTTCTGATGTCGCGACACCACCCTCAAATACCTCATGTGTTACAGCCCTCCCAAGTGTGGGATTCGTCACATTTGTCTCTTCAACGGTAGTGGGTGCGACATCATTTGGGACTGCGGCAGGAGCCCTCTTTCTCTTCCTCCTCCCTCTCTTGGTAGCATTATTAAGGTTAGTTGCTTCCTCATCCATCTCTAGTAACTTAGCTTTCAAAAGCTCCATATCTATCTTCTCACCTAAAGAAGAAACAAAGTAGAGATTTTAAGTATTGATGATTAGAAGATAAGTGTTGCGGAATGTTAAGGAAGGGTGATTGATTACCTTCCGCGGCCATTTTTGTTGGTTGAGATTTGTTGGGGAAGTATCCTGCCTCAAATATGGAAGCAGAAGTCACTAAAGTGCTGAACTTTTTATCCTTAGCCTTAACTGCCATAGCCTTTTCAACCTTTCTCCCCTGTCGCTCACTGAGGTGTAAGTTATCAAGAGCTGCATATAAGGCCAGTATTAGTACAGTTTAGTAAAAAGTGCTAAGTGCAAATTATAAAATAGGACGCGACATATATCCAATGGTTGCAGTCCTACATACCTAGTTTTAAAGGCTATCCCCCCTTTCGCGGCATCCAAAATTATCTCTCCCTCTCACTCTCTTCAGGGTGGATCTCCCACCCTTCACCAGATATATAGAAGTACTTGATCTTCCAGTTCTTTACACTGGTGGGACTTCCAGAGTAAATGGTCTCATCCCTACTGCAAACGGAGAAGTAGTAATACCCAGCAAACTTTATAGAGTTTTCCTTCGGGCGATAAAAGTGGAAAAACTCCGCTAGAGTAATATCTCTTTTGAATTGATTCTCCCATAGCACAACGGCTGCAAGAATGGCCCTCTAGCCATTGGGATCTAATTGGGCTGGGGCTAATCTCATTGTTTGAAAAATTCTTCTAATGGGAACAGGGATGAGCAGCCGCAGACCGTAAATGAAAGTGTATAAGGGAAAGCAGACCCCAACATCAGCAAGGGCCTTGCAGGGCCTTTGTTCTGCAGTAGGTGCTGAGCATATAAGGCTCTATAAAAAATCGAAGGCCTCAGGTACCTGATGAACCCATTCTTGGGTCATAATGCTGTGGATATCAAGTGCAGCAAGAAGTCTCTCAGCCCTCCCAGATGTTCCAGCAGATTCATCCCTAGCATTGATGCACCCCCTGTTGCGGCATTCTCATCTATGTCCATTGGATGGTTACTAGAATTCAACCCTTCTTCCATGGCCGCGGAGTCTAGGATTGATTCTGAAGTTAGTATCACACAGTTGGGGATATCCTTCAGTTGGCAAGGGCCTATTGACTTTAAAGGAGGTAGTGAAGGAAGTTCAGGAGGAGAGACTCCAAAATGTTTTCCCCAAAAGCCTCTCAAAATTTTGTCTCGATCAAAGTTCATATGGCTGCAGCAGTACCAGAAAAGCACAATCCGCAGTTAGGTGCCGTAGCCAGTATGGTATTAAGGCCTCTTAGAGGCCTCGACGGGTATAATGATATATCAAGTTGAGGACGAACAAGAAATATTAGGCCAAATGGGCTAAGTATACCAAATGTTGGGTTCTAAAGCCCTAAAAGATAATTATCGCCACGAAATATTGATTTGATGGAAGGTATTATTTTCTTACATGCCGTAGTTACTATGTGCTAAAACACTACTGACTCTAATCTGAGAACCTAAAGAAAAAATTGTCAAACTAGTTTCAATAGGCCGTAGTCATCAAATTATGGGAAAAAATTCCGCAGAGCCTGATCTAAGAACCTAAGGGATTACCCCCATCAAAAAGAGGCTACAGGCTGCAACCATTACCTACCACAGGCCGCAGCTAGGGCTTAAACCAATGTTGGAATGTTGCTTGGATTAAGGGTAGCCCTAGATTACTAAAGGCGTATTTTATCATGCCCCGGCCAGTCACTTAAAAAGTTTAGTATCTAATGTTGATTCATTCAAAGATTGAAGACCCAAAATGTGAAGGGTTTGTTTAAGATCATTGAGAATAGTTATATGATTTCAATGCGATTCAACACAAATGCATGCCATATAATCCAAGCAATAGAATATTAAGGGTTCATTTCATCATATGAAGACTAATTCAAAGAATAATTTGGCAATAATTTGAATTATTTATCATTCAAATGTGTTCAATTCTTGGAAATTGCAAAATTATTCAATCAAAACCCTAAGTTTCTATCAAGCAGTTGTTTTTTTTTCTCAAAAACAGATATAGCAGATATAATCCAGAAAAATCTAATACGAGTTTAGAAAGCAACAGACATGATTCAAGATCGAGAGATTCACAAATGCAGAAATTCAAAAGTTCAGAGGATGAATTATGAACTGAAAAAGCTATTAAAGAGATTGTTGGTTGGAAAATTACGTTGAAATGGAGAAACCAACAATGCTCAGCCTCAAACCTCTTCAGAACCACCACATGAGGCCTTAAAAATTCGTCGAAAAGATCAAGAAAAGGAACGGATAGAGGTTGTCTATCGATATACTCTCAGAGATTTGGAAAATATAATGAAGTCCAAGGCCGAAATAATTTATACAAGAGGGCGCGAGAAGACGAAGCGTCACCTTGAAAGTACCCCGACACATTAAGAGGACTTAACTACTCAGCCGCATCCCCAATCGCAATCTATTGGAACTACAACTTGGGGGCTTATTGATAGCACATATATTGTGCCACCTGCCATAGACGTTACTCAGAAGCTTATAAGCCACGACCCTACTCAGCACGGTGAGACCCTACTCAGCATAGGGTGCAGCGCATACCACTTGGCCTTATAGACAGGACAAAGCCTAATACTGCAGGGTGCGACACCCACAGCTTTAGCCTCATGAGGGATGCCGCACATAATATGCTTGCCTTAAATGCCACATCCCTCTCTATTACAGCAGCTCCAGACTTGATGACACAGTTCACATATCTCCTGTAAATAGAAGACCACACCTCGAAATAAGGGGATCGATTCTTCTTCCCCCGGGAAGATTCGATAATACCTGGCAAACCCTTGACAAATTCACTCTACACAACCTCAATGTATAACTTGGGGGCTACTCACCTACATCGTAGTCATATCTCCGGCACTCCCGAAATCGCAACATTCATGTACTCTCCTTTATTCTCAAACTTGTACGCCTCTTTAGGATTCATTATATTGTACAATGCAACGCATATAATGAGAATGGAGCAATATAGTGGATGTAGGCCTATTTCAGAGGCTGAACCACTCTATATCTTGTATTCTCTCTCTCTTTACTTGCTCTATTTGCTTATTATTTACTGTACACTTGATTTGCTGGTACGAGAATGACTAGTGGACGATTTCTCATATCATCAAAGAGTATCTCAATATCATATCTGAAACGATACGACACTATTGCCCATGACCTAAAAAATATTAATCGAAGTTGTTAACAACAAGTTTAAGTAGTGTAACTATATAATTGGCCGAGTGTCATAATACCACTACATATCTCCATCCAGTATTTTAGTTCGTTTTAAGTTAACCCAAACCAAACAACCTAAAAATATCACATGTATCTACCTCCAAGCCCATATTTTTCCTATGATTAAGTCTTAATCATCATCATAAACTATTATGTAAGTCTCTCCCTTTTAATTATATATAAGTCACAAGTGCAATAATATCTCAGGGGATATAATTCTCTACAGATACATCAGATAATGCTGGAACAATCCAATACATGTGTCGTAAGTAAGGCTTTATCATACGCCAAGCATAACAAAGGCATATCCCACTTCCTTCGGGGATCACTCGCATGTACTTGCCATATTTATAGGTTGTTCCAAACTTATAAGCATTAAATCATATCCAAAAGGTATAATGACTACGCCATCACACTAGTCATACTCCCCATACACAAAGTTATATGAAAGGATCGACCCTAGCATCTCACTCTAGATACAACAAGTATCAGCACATAGTGTTTGAGGTAAACATAAAACTAGGTAGACCCATCTCATCGCATCAAGGTCATTCATAATCATCACATATTGATAAAGCCGTCATCATCGGATAATCATCACATCACAATCTCCATTTGGATATCCTCTCTATTATGTCTTCTATGAGTACATACACACGTCATGTCGCACACATAATACACAATATAAGTAATCCAACACGATTAAGGGTTACAAGTCTCTACTATCCAAATACTTACTTACCTCTTAGTTAAGTAATTTTATTGACATAACTAACGGTCTTAGATTAGTATCTTCCTAAAGTCTAAGTTCCAACATACAGAAATCCAATAATCAACTATATTAAGGTCCCAAAACCTTCAATTTTACCATATCTGGAGATCTTAGCTTCACACAATCCATTATCTAGAAATCATATCATTTTTAGTTGGTTACAATATCATTTATAAAAATATTTACAGGTCTAAAATATTCTAACACTATGTTAGAATTTCGTCTCTAAAAGCCTACATAATATAACCAATTCATGCGTACAAGATTTAGAGTTTAACTCTAAAATATTTACCTAATTAACGTCTATTAGTTAATATAGTTACTCAAACAAAAATCTACCCACTGAGTTATACTACCTAAAGAGAGAACTATCATAGACTAGGTTCGTTAACATAATCCCCCAAATCACGGTTTAAACCTAAGGAAAACGGGGAAGTCGGTCAATTTTCAAAAAAACTAGTAGAAATTTTAGGCCTATGTGTTGTTCAGAAAATATGATCATAAGATATTCACCAAAGATCCAAAAATTCCCATGCATTCTTAAATACATTTAACTTGGACCTTCGTTTTCTTCAAAAGACCAATTTATAGATATACTATGCCAAAAATGGACTCAAAGTACCAGATTCGCTCCAAAAAAATTTAGCAATGTGTGATGTTAAGAAAATAATCATAAGATATTCATCACAACTCCGAAAATTTCAAAAACAATGCACACACATTCTTAACCCAATTTAACTAGGAATTTATTTTTGCAAGAAAATAATATTCATAGGTGCATTAAAATGAAAATATCCTAAAAGTTACTGATTTTCTTGAGTAAATATCTGCATAATCTAAACATCCATTAATGACCCTTTAAACTCCCAATTTTGACACCAAACTCAACAATACTCAGATGTAAATGTTCCAATATCAATCCTAAACTATAACTAAGGTCTTTATCATAGTATTACACATATTTTAGGTATAAACCCCAATTATCATCTCACGAACTCTAATAAATACATTGTTCCTAATTCAACCCAATTACAAATTAATCAACGAAATTTATAAGGGCTTTCTATCCTCTAAGATGAAATATCATACACATATCATCTATTTAGTAAAATCTCCTCTAAATCATTATTAATCATCCCAATTTCATAATATATTCAGAACATGGGTTTTTAATCTTATTATATAATTAACATGATGGTAACAATTGTTATATATGTTGTATATTTCAAATTATTTTAGTAGGTTAAGAATAAAATGGATAATTATACAATAACATAACCTCAATTATATAATTATACTAAATAAACTTTCCTCTAAATCGAGTGGGTTGAAGTCCTAAGCCAAAATCCCCAATTTGTCTCCTTCCCTTGGCCTCTTTTCCTTATCTCCAGGGTTTCCTCCACATATATAAAAATGATTTAGTCTAAACCTAATATCTATTTTATACTAATTAACCATGAAAAGGGGTGGTACCCTCATAAACCCTAACCCATTAAGCCAAAAATCAATTTTAATTTTCTTAAAGTTTAGTCCAAGGACTATACTAAACTATGGGCCTTAAAACCCAACCTTTTAAGGTGTAACTAAACCTTCTATATGTCCCAACATCGTTAAAATTATTTTACCAATATTATTATTTTTATTAAATAAAAGTTTATCAATTCATTATTGTATTTTAAATTCAACTCACTTTAAAATAATAACATAAATCTAGTAACATCGCGAGTCACTGCAGATAAATACACATAAATAGAATTTATTTGATTTGCATTAAATTACAGGTTATTACATTCTTCCCTGCTAAAATAAGGAATTTGGTCCTCAAATTTCAAACTTTCTTATATTCCTACACGGAAGTCTAAGAATATCCCACCCGTAGAGTTCTCACACAACTATAGGAAATCTACTCCCCATGACCTAATATACCTAGGTCTCTCTTGTCCTAATTTTCTTTTGGTCACTACTCTACCCTAACTCATTTACCTACTGAACTTTTCTCTTCTCTTATCAGCGTAGCTCTTCTGCTACCCCTGCGCTGGTGTTCGGGCTATAGATATGATGCCCGATGCCAAATCTATACAAAAGTATATCTCTCGCGATGTATGTAACCTTGGAACCTCATCAAACACATTAGTAAGCTCCTGGAATATCCGTTTTATGTCTAACTATATAGTGAATTTCTCATTCGAAGTCGTATCCTAGTAATACAAGTTATGCTAGACTCTCACTTAAGCCTATACATAACTATATGAAACATCCTCACCCTAAATGGTTATAAAAAAAATAAAACTACCCCCACGGTAGTTGATATAAACATCCTACATATAGCTTCTACTTAAATCGAAATCATGCGAACCGTAAAACCATATGTTTAAATCAATAAAGTGGTTCATGTCCACACTAACCATGCACAATTTCACGCCTCTACAATCAGGTTGTAAAATATCCCCATCCTCTAAGATATCCCCATGTAAATAAAGATCGATGACAACATCTATATGACCCATAACCATAATAGCTCACTAAGAAATAAAATAATGACAACACCTAGATGTCGGCTACTCATGATTCACAACCAAAATATAATCTTAATCCACCCTACGGTGGTAACCCCTCTACTAGAGGTTGTCTTATGGAAACTACTCATGAAGTAGTCTAACTCGCCACGCATGCACACCAGCCACTAAAAACTATAAAAATGGAAGCCCTATGTCGTATCTTCTAACCTTAACTCTATGGTCATTTCAATTAAAACTTGTATCGTTGGTCCTAATCTCATTGGCTTTGACTCTACTGGTCATAATTTCTTAGCTCTACTGGTCATAACATATCACATTATCTACTCATGGAAACCTCTTAGAGTCGGATCTCCCTATATGGTTCCTTTATTTATAGTGAGTTTTACCCTACTCCGGTCGATGATACACCATCTCTAATCATTTGATCCATATTTGGCCATTGTCTTCCCATTCTTAGGAATCTATATCCTTTATATAGTTGTGACTGTTCATCTAATTTCAGAAGGTAACTTCCACCACCTAAGCACAAGTTATGCAAGACAGGTGATCCACTAACATCTTTCAAACTCGTTATGTAAGGTTTATGCCATCTCAAAAGTCTTCTCGAATTTGAACTGATATTGCAATTAGTCTTCTTCCCCTTCGTATTAGTCAATATTCATGCATAAAGAGAAAGATAGTTGGATTCCTCCTCATACTTGGTATCACGTGGTCGTTCGAACGAAATCTTTACAACTTTCTCATTTTTACTGTGAACACAATGTGAGATGAAACATTTCCCCTCGAACCATACGCTAAGAACATTCCAAAAGTCTCACATCCAATGGTCCCTACCTCCCAATCGAAAGAGACTTTATGCGTGGAATGTCTTACAAGAGAATCCAAATCAGGAACCCTTCTGATACATGTCAACCTCTTTGAGTCGGTCGTCTGGAACAATGGCGCAAAACCATCTAAGAGGTCATCTTTGTAGAGAATAATAATACAAAATGATAAAGCTCTAAAGTAATTAAATAACGCAACGCTAAAAAGCGATGGACGCACTCAAGATCCGTATGACATTACAACCTGGAATGCTTTGATACCAATTATGACACCCCATAAAATTTAATACTAGACTGATCAGGCCTAATACAAACTCATGGTAATAAAAAAAAATTGAATATCATTCTAAGCATGTCTGTAAATAAAAACTGAAAGCATAAATAAGTAACTCAACATAAAAGTGATGAACCATACATTCTTTGATACCAAATCTAATATAAGTAATAAAACCCTCCCATACTATCATTGTACAATTACAAACCCGATATAATAAAAAAAATGAATCATGAGCACCCAGGATCGACACCTATAACATATAGGATCAGTAATGAAAAATATCTCAATATTAGACCCGAAATGAAATGACACTATGGCCCATCACCTAAAAATATTAATCGGAGATAGTAACAATATTTTCTTGTAGTATAACGATATAATTGACCTAGTTCCACAATACATCTACACATTGTCGTCAAGTAATAAAGTGGATTTTAATTTAACTCAACCCAAATAATCCTAAATATCACATGTATTTACTCCCAAAACTATGTGTTTCCCATGATTAATTCTTAATCATCCTTGTAGACTATTATGTATGAATCTCCCTTTTAATTATCTATAAGTCACAAGTGTAATAACATATCAGGTGAAAACATTCTCGATAGTTACATCACATAATTCTAACACAGTCCAATACATGTACTATGCAAAAAATAGACTCAAAATACCATATTTGCTCCAAAAAAAATTTGGTATTGTGTATTTTTGAGAAAATAATCATAAGATATTCATCAAAACTCTGAACAATTATAAAACTAACGCCCACGCATTCTTAAATCAAATTAACTAGGACTTTATTTTTTCAGTAAACTCATATTACCAGGTATACTACATTAAAAAAATCCTAAAAGTAACTGATTTTCTTAAGAAAATAACTTCATAATCTAAACCTCTATTAACGACCCTTTAAGCTCTCAATTCACCACCAAACTCAACAATAGTCATATGTAAGTGTGCCAACATCAATCATAAGCTATAAGTAAGGTCTTTATCATAGTATTGCACATAGTTTAGGTATAAACCCCATATGCCATCTCAAGAATCCTAGTAGATAAATTGATTCCAATTTAACCGAATTATTAATTAATATATGAAATGTTTAAGGGCTTTCTGTCTTCTAACATGGAATATCATAACCATATCATCAATTTAGTAAAATCTACTCTAAGTCATAATGAATCATGCCAATTTCATAATATATCAAGAACATGCATTTTTAATCTTATTATACAATTAACGTGATTCTAATAATTTTTATATAGGTTGTATAATTCAAATTATTTTAGTTTTAGGTTCAGAAGCAAATGGAAAATTATACTATAACACAACCTTAATTATATCATTATACAAAATAAACTTGCCTTTATATCAAGTGGGTTGAATTCCTAAGCTAAAATCCCCAATTCCTTGTGTCCTTCCCTTCAGCTCTTTTTCTTATCTCTAGGGTTGCCTCCAACTGTATATAATTTATTTAGTTTAAACCTAATATCTATTTTATACTAATTAACTAAGAAATTAGGCATGGTTCCATCATGAACCCCAACCTATGGGCCTTAAACCCAACCTTTAATGTGTGGACCTTCTGTATGTCCTAACGTCATCAACATTATTATTTTTATTCATTAAAAATTTATTAATTCATTATCGTTTTTTAAATTCAACTCAATTTGAAAAAATAACATAAATCTAGTGACATCACCAGCTACTAAAGGTAAATACACACAAATGTAATTTATTTAATCTACTTTAAATTTTGGACTATTACATTTTCCCTCTTTTGAGGGGATGGGAGTTAGTCCATAGTGGGATATATTTCTAGGTTCACTACTTAATGTGATGACGCTGGAACAAACGATTACTTAAGGCTACGTTTGTTCTCATGTTCCCTCACAGATGATACCTTTACATGGTTCATAAGCTCGTGACCAAAATCTGTTCAAACTATCAACAATTGGAAGAAACATTTCATGCTCAATTCTTCTAAACTGAACCAAAAGTTTCCATGGTTGAGTTAGCCAAACTACCCAAACTCCTGATGAAAAGGCTATTGCATTTTTAAATAGATTCAAAAAGGCTAGAAATAAATGCAAAATAGTATTAGATGAGTTAGAATTTGTAAACTTGCCTTAAAATAGTTTGGAATTTAGGTTGCGAAAGAAATTTGATCCTATAATATTTAGAGATGTAGTAGAATTAACTATAAAAATATCTAGATATGAGGCTCTTCTAGAAGAGTAGCATGAAAGAAACACGTCTTCCTTCAAAAAATATTGTAAAGATCCTAATTTTAAAATAGATGTTGATAAAATTGTATGAACAAAAACTATAATATGCGAACTATTGGTTTGAAAGAATCCTTTGCACAAAAGTCTAAAGGAATGATTAAAAAAATACTCTTTTTGCGTCACAAAGGTTGATGAAATTTTTCTATTTTCTCTTAAAATCCAGGATGTTAAACTGAAAAATTTGATAGAATGGTCCAGTTACAATATAATTCGTAGACTAGGTCACACACACCAAATTCAATTTACTCCAAATTTTGTCTAGATTAAATTAGGTGAGCATGTAAGATATTTGAATCTAAATTAAAATAAGCCGCAACCAACCAAACAAATAAACAAAAGATAAAATATGAAGAAAAATTCATTTCGAACAAAACCTATGTTTAACATTATTTTAAACTAGGTATTATACAGATAGACATACATAGACTTACCAATCTTAGAGTTGTACTACGCAATGCAATAATGTCTTCAATCCCAGTTATCCACAACAAATGATGTACATCCAGCACCATCCCACAACACGCTTATTTTGCAACAGTATCCACTAATCTTCCTCAGGAATCGATATACCTATATTCTTTAGCCGTTGAGAATTAACTATGTATGATCAACAGTAAAGATTCACTCTATAAGCGCATGAACATGGAATGGTGTTCTTCTAGGGTTTGGTAAAGATCAACAAATCATTCAGAGGATTTTATTTGGAAAAGAAAAGTATTATACACAAATTAGGGTTTTTAGACCATTTGTATATGCATAGAAAAATAAATCTCGCCAAAATTTTTAATAAAAACTAACCCCAAGACCCCATTTTATGGAAAACACAAATTTCAAAGTGACATAAATTTTGAGAAAAGTCATTCGAATAAAAATAAGACTTCGTTCGAACAAAAATAGCATCTCGTTCGAACCGAGGAAGATCTCATTCAAATAAAGATCCAATCTCAATCAAACGAATTAGGTTCTATAAACATACTAAACCCGTTTGATTTCCGTTGGATGTCCGTTTGAATAAACTCTCATTCTCGTTTGAACGAAAGCTCAAAATCATTCGAATGTCAACAAAAATGAAAAAGTTTCTTTCAAAAAAATCCCTCGAACAAATTACAAAAGAACCCTTGAATATAGTGTTTATTCATAAACCAAAACCATATATCTTCTTGATGATTTTTAGTGATGATTCCAACTCATTCGATCATAGATTGTTACTCGGTCGCTAACTTGTCTTCACTTTGAAGTTATTGACAAGTACATGATCATGAAGTTATAACAGAATATGCCAAATTAAAATATATATTGAGAAATTATAAAACTTTCTCTTATAAATCTCCCTCTATGGCTATTCCGGTATAAAACATAAACCAAAAATAAAACCCCGAAGATAAGTAAAACTAATGACCTCCCAAATAGAAAAGGAAAAGACAAATGTGACGTTGTCTATAATTAAAAAAACTTCACATGTAGTCCATGGAATCATCAAGGTGGGAAAAATTGTTATACTTAAAATATATCAGGCTGTAAACACATAACACATGGTAAGGACCCCACACTAGTATAATAAAGAAGAAGGGTCGTGAAGGCCTAGGACATTACACTCATAATTGCGGCCTGGGCTACAGACATATCACGGACCTATATGCTAGGAGTAGACACCAAGATGGCCATGACCATACCATTGACAAGCTGCAAACAACTACCCTATCATGGGCACAACACCTGTAGAAGACTTTGACATGTCAATAATTGATTACCATATGTTTACATACTTATCCATAAATCATGTTCACCATACACGAGACATTTCTACTAACTCCTATAAATAGAGGACCCCATCTCCTCATTTGGGGGACACTTTTGGCAGCGAACCTCTGCCAAATTCTCCACACACTCGCTCTCTGCAACTCAAAACATAAATCACTCACTCCGATTACCTGATTCACACTAGTCTGCGACCCCTATGCAGATCACGCTATAGATCTGCATCCTTCTCAGCATAAAGCTTGTATGTTCGTGTATTTGACCTCACTTCGTTCTTATATGCCTCTTAGGACAATAAATCTTGTATTACTACATGTAAATAATGAGAGTAAAGCACCAAGGTGGATGTAGGCTCATTTTTATAGATAAACCACTCTTTATCTTGTGTTGTGTCTCTTCATCTTTGTTTTCTTCTATTTTCCATACCTTATACTGTTGAGTAAAGCTCTGATGGCACGGATTATTCTTATAGATCCGTTTTTTGACATTATCATTTTGTCGTCGTTTGTGGGAACGATATGTTCTACCAAGTTCCTCATAAATCAATATATTATACCTTATTCTACCTATAGGGGTCTCCGAATCTATATCCTATTAATGGAACTTCGGTAGATGGACCCATATTTGCATATAAACTATTTATGGGTAATTTTATTTTTCCAAATCAATAATTCTAAATCGATTAGGTAGTCTTTCGATGCACTCTCTTACCCCCAAGGATGATTCTATGCCGAAATCTTGCTAAAAAGCTGACATGCCATGGCCACACAACGATTGGTAACTAAGGATGCAGTGTGTTTGGTTTTCTCTACATCGAGTGTTCTCTATCATGATTATGACTTATATATTAGGAATTAGTTACTTTGGATGATTTAAAATTATTTTATTTTTCACACAATGAATTTTTGTTCCCTTGATCAACACACCAAATCTTGGGGGGAGGGTGGAAATCACATTTTAGGAAAATTTATCCTTGAATCTTCTTGTACCCTACTAGTTATAGCCTAGAATTTCTTCATGCTCTAGACTTCACCCTCAAATCTCAACTTCACCAATTTTTCCCTTTTTGGCACATTTTTTTTCTGATTGAAAAGTTGCTTTATAATAGACCAAAGATGCCATAAAAGGCTCGAGAGCCCCCGCAACATGTTTTATGGTTACGGGTCGTGATAAATTGCGTAAGGATAGTTCACATGATTGAAAATTAATTATTCTAAAGGAAAAATCCATCTAGTCTATTGCCTTGAGGATCGATAAACTGCCCAGGATAGATTATAGAGCTTTTACTAATTTTCAGTTACTATCCCACCAAAGGGAGTGTACCCAACAAATTATCCGCCATATAGAATCATTTCGGGAGAAAAACCACGTTCGATCATATCATTTACGGTGGAAAAACTTCATAAAGTACAAAGGCCGCAACCTTATCCTTTACTCTAACATGCCACGACCTCAATTTTACTTGATCAAAAGGTCGTAGCCTCAACTGAATGGTTGCATCCCTGTGATACTATGTATAGATATATATTAATGTTGCTTATATAATTCCTGAATATCTCACCCTGTTTAGTTCATCTCAGAGCTTCGATTATCATTCTCTAAAAGAACTAACAATCTAGAAGAATCATGGAAAGCATCTCAGGATCATATCCCTAGCAAATCAAAGATGTAGACCACTTGATGATATGCATCAATCACCTGTACGAGGGTCAAGATTCCCTCTAGGTCCGATTAAACTCCTTGGCCAGAGAGTTCTAATGCTTGAGTTTGCAGCCTTTACCAGCATGTTAAAGGCCAAAAACCCATACCCTAAGATAATGTTTTCTCCCTTTGAAGAAAAGGCCGCGACCATTGTTGTGGAAAAGAGTAGGAAGCGTGAAGACCATGGTTAAAAAAAGACTTAAAGGAGTCACCCCTCTAAATTGTAACTTGGAGGATATATTAGCAAGCATCAAGGATAAAAACCTCCTCAAATGGGCAGAAAAGCTAAAATCCCCAGCTCATAAGAGGGACAGGAGGAAGTGGCACGAGTTCCACTAAGATCACGACCACATAACTAAAAAGTGCTTCTTCTTGAAGAATGAAGTTAAAAGGATCACGAGGAAAGGAATGCTTAAGTGGTTCAAAGAGGTCATAGCCCCAAGTTAAATATAGTTGCACACCAGTCTCTAGGCCTTAAGAAATTTTAGATTTGTATATGCATCCATTACAAAAAAATGCTAATTTACATATCAATTTTTTTGTGTGTCTATATATATATATATATATATATATATATATATATATATGTATATATGTATAAATGAAAAGTTATCATTTCACTTTAATGTTTGTAAAGATTCTTTTTCAAACGGGTTTAAAGCATAAACAACATCCACCTCATACCAAAATAGCATCATGGATGGCATAAGTCCCCTAAGAAGTCCTATTAACACCCCTGAAAATAGAAAATCCCAACAACCAAAGGGTATAAATAGTCCGAGAAAGCCTTGGTTGGCTTATAATACCCAAGAAATCCTTGAAAGTCTTATAATTCAAGAAAGGATTGGGTAGCTTATAATAATCCAAGATAGACTTAAAACTTTTATAATTCAAAGAACCCTTGGTTGTCTTACAATACCCCAAGATAGCCTTGAAAGGCTTACAATTGCATAAAGCCTTGGGTGGCTTATAATACCCCAAGATAGCCTAGGGTGGCTCATAAGACCCAAGACAACCCCGTGAGGCTTATAATACCCCAGTATATAAGGGGCAAACTCCTATTATTATCCTAGGAAATTAAAAAATTTAGAAAAAAGCCAACACCAGCTTGGGGAGTGCAGCCTTTCATAGAAATCTGAAGTGTGGGGGATGTGGACCTAGTGTCCACAGAAAGTATATTTATTCCCTTGGATCTTTCAATAAAAGTTTTACCTAAGTGCATAGCCTAAAGAAAACAATCATACAGACAAAGTCCTCCGACAAAAGTTAAGTAAAGTGGCTACAACTAAGTCTTCATACGAGCATAAAAGTTTGAAGACATGAAACGAGTTATAAAAGTTGTGGGAATACTTAAATATGATCATAAGAGGTTTTAGAAGTAAAATGTTAATTATTGAGGAAAATTAAGTTGAAAAAATTACAATTCCATAGTTCAAGAGAGAAATTACAAAAAGTTCAAGACCCTACGCCCTCCTCCTCATTAATTTCATCGCCTTCCACAGTCTTCTTTATCTTAACTTTCTTAGCCTAAGCTTCCGCAACCTCCTCCCTTTATTCCCTAGCAATCATATCTACGATCTTGAGTTCCTCCACACAAAGCATGTTCTCAACATTTGCGAACCTCCACAAATAATTATTGTCCTTAGTATTATGATAATTTTTTCTAACACCGTGCCTCATATCTTCATAATCGTAGATGTATGCCTTGTTTAAAAGGAAGAATAAGTCTTGAGAAGTCCATAAGTGTGACATAACATCCTTAATATCCTTCTTTAAAGTTGTGGCATGGTCATCACCTATATTCTGCAAAGCCACAGCATGATCATCATCCATCCTCTTCATCCCCTCTGCATAGACCTAGACTAGGCCTTGGGTTTTCAAATGAAGTTGTGCAAATTTGGCTTCAATCATCGTGACCTATCTTGTCGCCTCTAAGAATTTGGCTAATAATATCTTCGGCGCATTCACGACCTCCTTGAAATTAAAATCAGGCTCATGCTTGGCCCTGTCAACAGCCTTAACTCTATCTTGGGCATCAAGGCTCTGGGCTTGAAAGGCAGCGACCGTAGACTTTTGCTCGACCTCAAAAGGGTTAGCCTTGGAATAATCTAACTAGGGTTGGTGATGGCTTTTCGCACCCCTATATAGCTTGTAGAGCCCTTAAAATTTGGCTCTTTGGCTCATAGTCGTCTCCATAGCCTGGAGAATAAAAAATAGTGTGTAATATAAACTAAAACAGCCCACGACCTATCAAAAGAATAATGAAGCATCTTACCTTAATGAGGTAGTGAAGTGTATATTCCTCTAGATCCTCCGTGTCATCATCAATAAGGCACTTGAGGTTTTCAGGGTCTGCAATCTTCCTTATTAGTGGCACCGCAGTGGCCATGGTGTCCTAAGGAGATTTGGGATCTGGTTGCCTTAGGCGAGGCCATGGATGGGAACCTCTATCCCTTTCTGCCCAACTTTGTGGAGTAGGCATGTTGGCATTGATAATAATATAAGTCTACAGAGGTGACGCCAAGATTGAAATATCAAAATCCATAGGTCCATGATCTCCCCCTCACTTGGAAGCTAGAGTAGCAACAACAAGATTGGCTGTAACATCGTCAGACATCACCAGAGTTAAAGAGTTTGCGATAAGGAACCTTCGCATGTGTAAAGGAAACAGTAGAAACATTTGGGTCAACATCCTTATTAGTTCCAATCTTTCTCTTCTTGCCTTTCGCCCTCCACGACGTTTGATTCAGGGCTTGGAAATTGTCCTCCAGCTCATCCAGCTGAGAGAGCGGAGCAAGTCGTAATTAAAATCCATGACAGGCTCGCCTTCTGCAGTTGTACCTATATAACCAAGAATTGGTTGCAAAATAAAGGTCAACAAGATTTCAAAGGTACAAGTCAAATATAATACCTACCTTAGCATTCCTTATTACTGGTATATGGGAGGTGTAATAGCCAAGCGAGAATGACCGCATAGTCACTACTGCGGGAAAGTATTTTTTTTATCAGAAATTGAGATCGCGGCCTGAATTCTCTTCCTTTGTTGCTTAAAAGGAGCCAAAACTACACAAACTATAAGGAAGTTAGAAAAAAAGTCTACAGGCGGCTAGAGGGCCGCAACAACCCTTAAAGGCTCTGTACCGCGGCTAGAGGGCCCAACCTCGGTATTCATTGCCTCCACAGCATGAACCTCACCAACAGCAGTCAGGGAAGCACTTTCTACACGCGTTTGGTTATTGGTGAAGCATGTGTCTTCCTCAACTATGTGCACACCTTTTGCAGACTCCATTTGACCCCTACAATCATAAGATCCTACAGAGTTAAGATTAACACACATGTAGGTGGTTCACTCCTCCAGCTTATAACTTGCACTTGTTTTTAATGGTTTGATGTGAAACACAATAGGAGGAGGAACACTAATGTGTATATTTCAGAATTCTTGCAAATACTCCCAAGTATTCAGATTCGTGCTAAGTATTGCATTTTATTCCCTTTCTTTTTGCGCAATAAAGTAGTCAGATGCTCGTTACACTCACGTTTAATACTCATTTATTGTATAACCTCAAGTATTCATCGTTAACCGCTTGAGCAAGGTTTATTTGAGCATTTATAGGGTTTTTGATGATAAGGACGAAGACTGGATGCATTTCGGATGAAGAATGGACGCAAACGCACCTTCAGGGGAAAAATGGTAAATTCAGATGACTCATTTCGGACTCGGAAAAACATGAAATATGTAGGCCTATAATCAAGGAACGTCTGGGTTCAAGCGGTGAGTCACTCGGACTCCAAACTAAGAAGTGAGAAGTCTAAAAACTGGAAAAAGTCAAAGTTAATACCCCGGGTCATACTCAAAGTCAACACCCGTGACCCGAACATCATGAAAACATTATCAGCCTCGGAAGGACGGTCATGTA
Source organism: Sambucus nigra (assembly GCA_949130495.1). NCBI lineage: Eukaryota > Viridiplantae > Streptophyta > Magnoliopsida > Dipsacales > Adoxaceae > Sambucus > Sambucus nigra. Next base: position 161,545,549 of record OX422213.1, on the reverse strand, counting down.
TTTTTTTTATTGTCAGAGTCCGTATGCACAAGTTACGATTTTTGTAAGAATAAAATGTAAATATTTAATTTAGGATTTTATTAGTGTTTATATATTTTTTGTGCACTTTCTGTATTGTAGTCCTATGTGGGCTCAGCTGGTTGAGGACATTTTTGCTAACCAAGAGGTCGCGATTTCGAGGCTGGGCAGAGGTGGGTTTTGCTCAATTTTCTGGCATCGCCACGTGGATGACCCAGAACTGCCCGCGACCCGACCCGATCCGATTTGGCCCACCCATGACCCGACCCGACCAACGCGGACCTGCCACTCCTCCTTTTCCGCTTTACAGCCCACCATTTTTAACTTTTACACTTTGCACCCTATATTCTTATTTCTTTAATAACTTTTTCATTTTAAATCCTTTTCTCCCCGTTCTTTTTTCGAAATTCTTCTAAAAATAAATGCTACTATATTATGCATCCCATGCAAACTTTCATCAGTCCCTCACTCCTTATTAAATAAATCAAGCCCGTTGTATTCTTCATTTTAAAAATAATATATATCTAAAATACCAAAAATACCTCAAAGCCCTTATTCCCCCTATTTAAAGCCCCTCACCCATTCACTTCAAAAAAAAGAGGGAGAGGACCAATACACCATTCTTCTCATCATTTTAGTGTAGTTTCATCTTTAGGAGTAGTGTAATTTAGTTTTTTTTTTGTAATTTCTTTCCCCAATTAGTGCAAGTTTCTTCTCTAAGTTTTCTCCATTTCTTCACGTATTCTTATGCAATTTTTCACATGCCCTCATATTTATTTCTCATGCTTTAAAATTAGTATACTTCTTTAGTTCAATTCTTCTCATACACACAAAGCACGATTATTTAGTTTTAATTATTTTTTCTTAAATAATATAAGTTGTAATTTTTGGACACGTTTCAGACGTGTAGCTACTTCGCTATGATATGATAGTTTAAGACATGATCTTGATGGATTAATTAGTGCCGAGAACATACCGAGGGACTTTAACAGTGTATATCAAGTATACACCATATTTAATTCCAAAAGTGCAGTTTCGGGACTATCTTCGACACCGAACTCTTAGCGGACTTTTATAACATTCGGGAAGTGATATGTCATTTTTATTTGTTTTAAAAAAAATGAGTATTAATCCTGTTTGATTCGCATTTTTCTATGTAATCATTTATGCTACACGCGCCGAAGCATCGAAGATAATTTCTAACTTTTGTTTTACCTCTTTTAACGTAGTTTACATACTTGTCTAGATTAATCGTAGTATAATTCTTTCAATTCTCCCATCATCTTTTACAGCTTTTTAGAAGTAATAAATTTATTAAAGTATTAAAACATCATTCCCCATGGATTCGATACCCGAACTCGCCACTATACATATAAAACATGTGTAGTTAAATTTTAGGTTTCTTGCATTGGGTCGAAAATCGTTTACAACGATAGGCGCTTCACACGCGCTCGATTTTTGCCCAATCAAGATGGAATCATTGTTGGGGACTGTTTTGTTTTAAAATTTGATTAATTTAGTATTTCGTAATATTTTTTTATTTGTATTTTTTTAAAGAACAATTTTTGTAGGACTTTTACAACTGAGTGCTAAAAAATGCTTGAATTTTTCGACCGCACATATCTTTGTGGAATTCTCCAGTTCGAGCCTTCTTTGGGGTAAGCATGTCTTAATCCAATCCGTTCAGTAATCATTATGATAATTCTCAAAATCTCTGTGAACCTATGACTTTTGGTCAAAACTTAGAGTCCAAAAAAATTACAAATTCAAAAATGACATTGGGCGAGTATTACAAAAGTCAAGCTTTGGAGTGCGTGTATTTTGAGGATGATGATAACGATTTTGGGCCTCTAATTCCTTATAATAGGAATTTTGAAACAAATTACAATAGCTTTCAAAATTCTTATAATAATGAGTTTGAGTATAGTTTCAATAATCCGCACCTCGGCCTATGAGTTTCGGCGAGGGTTTGCTCATGCTTGAGAATGAGAGGTATGAAGACCGTTATCGGGAAGAAAATCGTTTGTGGGAACATTAATTGGACTTATTATTTCAATTCGACGATGATTTTTCTTCCAAAATTTTTGAAATCGAGGAATGTTTTGAACCAAATGAGGATTTAATGACTACTTTAGAACAAACCATTCTTGACTTGGCCCGTGATTTCATAAAGAATGAAAGTGAGGATAAAATGGATGTAGTATCCATTTGCAATGAAATGATTTCGTCTTTGGATCCCAAAGAAGAAAGTTTCATTGAAAATGATCCAATCTCCTTTGAAATTCAAACTTTGAGTGATCATAACTCATCTCTTGAGTTTGAATTTCTTTCATCCCCCTTTTTCATTCTCCGTTATCACACCGTCACAAGTACTCAATGAATCGGTGTCGAACTTTAAAATGTTTAACCTTTTCACCTACGAGGAGTACTTGCTCAAGTTGCATTCCATGAAGGCATATTTGCCTCCTTGTGCACCCCCTCCCATTCCAATTTCAAAATACGTGGAAGATAATTCTATTTTTCTTGACCCCCATGTGTATTTATCGCCCGTTTTCTCCAAATCCCCCATCCTCCCTCCAAAAATTTTAACTGGGGATGGTTTATTTCTTCCGCCTTACACATGCCTTCCATTGTTCAAACGAAATCCTTATTTTTCGGAAGTCATGATTTCAAGTAAGGGTACACAGGTTATCCTCCAAAGTCAAATTGTATTTTGGGTGGACCTTAAAAAAGTTTAACTTCTATTATATAGTTAATTAAAATTAAAATTGTAGGTTGTAAATAGTTAATTTTATTTATTTTTCTCCTTTATTCTTACTTATAGTCTAGTGTAATTAGTTAAAAAAATTGTTCTTTCTTTTTGTTATGCTTTGGTACTAACATGTTTTGTAGAATCATTGGACTTGTACTTTTCGGAGATCTCTCCATTTTGGGTAATACCTTTCTTTTCCTCCCTTTAACTTGGTTCTTAATTTAAATTGAGGACAATGTCATGTTTTAAGTTAGGGGTGTGGGATATTCTATCCATTTTTTGGTAGTTTCCATGATTTGATTACATGTTATTTCCAAGCATGCTTTTCTTATAAAAAATAAAATTTTCAAAAGTATTTTCTTTCTTTTTTCTCCTTTATTGGGAATTTTGCCTTTGTTTTCAATGATAAATTTTAATAATTGCTCGATCCAATAGACAACTCAATGATGCATGTTCTCGATTTTAGAAGTTTAATAGACTTTAGTCCTCAATCATTGATATTATGAATAACTTCATGAATTACACTTTAATCCCATGAGCACATGCACTTTTCTTCTTCTATTGATTTGGTGTAAGATTTTTATAACTCGGTAATCTTTTGTTGCATTGTATATACTTATACCGAGTAAGCTTTGTACCTTTCATAGTTTGTGAGTGTTATACACTTTTCTTTCCTCATTAAAAAAGTTGAATTTGTTGGTGATCTCACTATTCTTTCATTTGATCGTTCATTAATTGATTTCATATATGAAATGTATGACTTGAGCATGATTTTCAAAGTTTGTTTTGACTCGAGAATTGCGTAAACTTTAGGAAATGATCATAGAAAATCTTTATTATATCACCCATATTAGCCTTGACATTACCTTAAATGTTTTCCCTCGTTAACCCCTTTTATCCTTATTATAGCCTTTCATTTCATTACCCAAAATCCCATAACCAACTCCATATTGGAGTCATAAGACATACATATTTCCTTTCGTACCTTTGTTTGGAATCATACTTGGGATTGAATGATCTTGTGTTGCAATTGGAATTTAGGCATGTGAGAGTGTGAAAAGTAAAGAAAAAAAAGGGTGAAAAAGAGAAAGTAGAAAACAAAAGAAAAAAGTGAGAAAAAGAAGAAAAGGAAAGAAAGAGAAATTTGTATATGTTGTGTATATAGTTCAATAAGCTTTGATTGCTCTCCAATTGTTATATTTAATGCTTGATTATGAAGCTTGTTTTCCATTTTCGTTATTGCCCGCATTTTTCCCATTATCCCAAGTTTTCATCTCCGAACACTTTGAATCCGTATACACATATCCTTCGTTTCGTACCCTTAACCCCAAACGTACATTATAACCCTATCAAGTCCTATGTGATCTTAGGGTGAATTTAATTTAAAGTCATAATAGTTTTGATAATCTGTGAAAATACATTTCGCATCCTTTAATGTGCGGTATCTTTCATTGAGGTTACAATTTTTCAATTTTTATATAGCGTTCTTCATTTGTGACATGTGTGCGGTCTAGTTTCCATTTACATTTACTCTTTATGCCCGCATGTTCCATGTGTTAACTCCCTGTTTCGAGTGAATTCACTTGATGAGTGTAATGCCCATGAGGATTGAATATATGCACACTTTATGTTTATCCGATTTATTTAAGTTTTTGCCAAATCACTCTTTGCATGTGCTTGCTCCCCTTCCATATTTTAAGGTTATAATTCAACGAAGTTCATTCTATAATGTCAATAATACGAACTATTGTATGAATTAGTTCACTTTGCTAATAGTGTGTATGGAATCTTTTTCGTTGTTGTTGAGTTTGTCACATGTTGGATTGGGCATATTTTGAGGAAACTATATGATGTTTGTGGGGTCATCCCTGAAAACCCTCACGAGACGACACTCGTCCACTAGGGTAACCTAGGGGTTTAACGGCTTATTGCATAAGCTAAATGCAACTGTGCATCCCACGAAAGTGGATCTCTATCTTTTTTATACCTATTTTTGAATAAATTGCAAAATTCAGTATGAAAGATATCTTTTACTATGATGTTAGGGACTAGCAACACGTTAGTTAGGGGGTGTGATTCGTGCTAAATATTGCATTTTATTCCCTTTCTTGTTGCGCAATAATGTAGTTAGACGCTGGTTAAAATCACGTTTTATACTCATTTACTATATAAACTCAATTATTCATCGGTAATCGCTTGCGCATGGTTTATTTGAGTATTTACAGGGTTTTTGATGCTAAGGACGAAGACTGGATGCATTTCGAATGAAGAACAGAAGCAAATGCACCTTTAAGGGAAAAATGGTAAATTCAGATGACTCATTTCAAACTCGGACCAAACTTGAAAAATGTAGGCATCTAATCAAGGAACGCCTGGGTTCAAGCGGTGAGTCAATCGGACTCAAAATGAAGAAGTTATGGTCATACGAAGTCCAGGAAAAGGTCCAAATCAATGCCCCGGGTCATACCCGAAGTCAACACCCGTGACCCGAACATCACGAAAACATTATCGGCCTCGAAAGGAGGGTCACGTGTTTTTTTATTGTCAATCGGAGTCCGTATGCACAAGTTATGATTTTTGGAAGAATAAAATGTAAATATTTAATTTAGGATTTTATTAGTGTTTATATATTTTTTGTGCACTTTTTGTATTGTAGTCCCATGTGGGCTTAGCTGGTTGGGGACATTTTTTCTAACCAAGAGGTCGTGAGTTCGAACCAGGGCAGAGGTGGGTTTTGCTCAATTTTCTGGCATCGCCACATATCATCATCTGGGAGCGCCATGTGGCTGACCCATAACCGCCCAGAATCGACCTGACTCGATATGGACCGCCCGTGACCCGACCCAACCCATGTGAACCTGCCACTCCTAATTTTCCACTTTCCAGACCACCATTTTTAACTTTTAAACTTTGCACCCTATATTCTTATTTCTTTAATATCTTTTTCATTTTAAATCATTTTCTCCCCATTCTTTTTTCAGAATTCTTCTAAACATAAATGCTACTATATTATGCAACCCATGCCAACTTTCATCAGCCCCTCACTCCTTATTAAATAAATCAAGACCATGTTATTCTTTATTTTAAAAATAATATATATGTAAAATACCAATAATACCCCAAAGCCCTTATTCCCCCTATTTTAAGCCCCTTCACTTCAAAAAAAAAAGGGAGAGGACCAATACACCATTCTTCTCATAATTTTAGTGTAGTTTCATCTTTAGAAGTAGTGTAATTTAGTTTTTCTTTTTTTTTTTGTAATTTCTTTCCCGAATTAATGCAAGTTTCTTCTCTAAGTTTCCTTCGTTCCTTCACGTATTCTTATGCAATTTTTCACATGCTCTCATATTAATTTCTCATGCTTTAAAATCAGTATATTTCTCATGCTCTCATGTTATGATTTACAATCACAAGCTCCTAATTCTACCAAAAAAAACTTAAAATTAAGGTTATTAGGTATACCAAATCAAAGCAAGAGAAGTCCAAGCCTTAATTCACTTGTTCATTACGGTTTATTGAAAGCGCAAAACCCTATTCATCATTTCAAGCGAATAATTGGGATATATCGCAAATAAACATAAGAAATTGAAAAAAATAGGTCCATAATTTTAATCAAAGCAAGAATCAAAGAGAAATAAAAAGAAACTAGCCTGATCTTAGAAGGAATCAATTAAAAAATTGCCTAAAACTGTTTGAAATCATCGGAGAAGAAAATAAAAAATCGCCTAAGGATCGCATGTTCTAAATTCTTTAAACACTCTGGGTAAGATAATGAGACCATAAACTCACCTCATTTATATAAGAGGGGGCCAAAAGTCCAAAAGTCATAATAGATTGTCGCAACACGCGCTTGTGCATGCCCATATCCTCAAGTTGGGAAGGATAGGGCTGACTCAAGTATAGCCACGATATCAAGTCATATATCCGTGAAAATAAATAAAGCCCCAACACTAAATCTCTTACATCTTAGCACTGAGGCTTGAGGGCTTCTATTATACCCAAAATATGTCGACCTATAAACACATGACAGATGGCAAGGAGCCCATACCAACAGAATAAAAAATAAGGTTCCTGGAGGCCCGGGACATTAAACTCATAACCGTGGCCTGGGCTACAGATAGATCGTGGACCTATATGCCAGGAATAGATGCCAAGTTGCACATGTCCATACCATTGATAGGACGCGGACACCTACCCCATCATGGGCACAATACCTACACTGGACTTTGATATGTTAGTAATTGCTTGTCAGTTGTCTACCTATCCATAAATCACGAGCACTGTACACATGACACTATTACTAACCCCTCTAAATAGAGGTCCCCATTTCCTCATTTGGGGGGACACTTGTAGAAGCTAAGATTCACCAAACTCTCCACACTCTCTCTCTACACTTGAGAAGATAAGTCACCCTATCCAGTCACTTGAGTCGCACCAGTTCGCGGCTGCTCTACAACCCATGTTACAGAGTCGGATCCCTTTGAGCACAAAGCTTGTATGTTCATGTATTTAACCTCACTTCATTCTTTCATTCCTCTGATGACAATAAATCTTGTATTACTATATGTGAATAATGAGAGTAAGGAACCAAAGTGGACGGAGTCTCATTTTTATAGCCGAACCACTCTATTTCTTACGTTATATATCTTTATCTTTAATCTTATATTTTTCATACCTTAGATTGTTGAGTAAAGCTTCAATGACAGGAGTCATTCTTATATATCCATTTTTCGACACATGAAGCAAAAGAAATACCATGATGTATTGGAGTTTAAAAAAAACATTAAATCTCCCCCTCGATGTGTTCTCCCTCTTTTTATCCGCAATAGACAAAGGGTTAGAATCAAATATTGAAATGTTAGCATCGCGAGATACCAAATTTGAAACATCATCATAAAGATAAACAATTAAGCATATGCGATGAAAATTCAATGAAGCAACCAACTATTTTCAAAAACTTTTTGAAATTTTGAGTATATAAAAAATTACACATGTATAAAAAGTACATATAAGTACAAATAAAACAGTTACACCATAGCGTAGCATAAAAATATTCGAATCATGAAAATGGAATAACATTGTGTGAACTTAAATCGTGAGAAAATTAACATATGCATAAAAAATAAAGGTGCATGATGTCAATGAGATAATCCTGAAGAAAGAACTCAATTTCAACCTTTGGGGTAAAATTGTTGAAAAAAGTGAAATTGATTCGACTTATGCAAAATGACATGAATTTTATACTTCTCAAATCAAGAACGCAAAACTATTTAATGTTTTTGAGGGATGTTTATGTGAAAACCCATTGATCTTGAACTTATAACACCCTCAAAATCTCACATATTAAGCATACACTCTCAAAGTTTTTGAAGGAATCATAATTCTCATGATAGTGAAGCATTAATGAAATAAAATATTGGACTTGGCACTTATGTTTTTGTGTGAAAATTAATTTTTTGTCTCTTTCCAATTGTGCCCTTTAACACAAAGAAGATTTTTTTTTCATAGCCCCTTCTCATTGATTTAAACAAAAATAATTTTTCCCTAAAAGAAAATTCGAGAAATGGTTCATACAAGCACAAGTTGTTCCTAGTACATTTAGTTTGTTATTAAATAATATTAAGATGAAAACATTGTAATCGACATATGACACGCAAGTACAATGTTTAAAAAGTCTATGCATGTGTGCAATATATGCGATAAAAAGTCTCGCATGAAGAAAGTAATCATCGAAGAACAACAAAATTTTAACATCGCATTATTAAACATGCTAAAAAATCAAGCCAATTCTCATAACACCATGAAAAAACCACATGAACGGATGGAAGGTAGTTGCGATTCAAACATCTAATTGAAAATCCATATATGGTGTAAAACAAAATACAAAACTCTTTTTAAAATTTTAAATTTTTTTACATAAAATAAAATCTTTTTGCAGCTTTTTTATAAAAGAGAAGAAAATCCTTTTGGATTTTTCAAAAAATATGAACATAGAGCTACAATATAGTAATAGGTACCAAAGATTGCAACATGATAGTCACCCTATACTAGAAGTAAAACCCACTCAATCAATTGTGTAAATACCCAAAGACTTCCTAAGATTCTCAAATCTAAGGGCATCTAAAGGTTTAGTGAAAACGTCGGCCAATTTATATTTAGAACTCACAAAGCTCAAGAAACTGATCTTCTCCTCAATAAAATCCCGAATTAAGTTCTCAAGAATCCTAATATGTTTCGTACGAGAATGTTGTACTAGATTATGGGAAATATGAATTGCACTCGTATTATCACAAGAAATAGTCATTGTGCCTTGAATAATCCCATAATATTCCAAATTTATTTCATCCATAAGAGTTGTGTGCAACAACTCTTGGTGGCGATGTAAAAGTATGAATAGAGTTTTACTTCTTGCTCAACTAAGAGACAAGGGCACTCCCAAAGTAAAATCATCCACCCAATGAGATTTTACAACCATCAACATCCCCGATCCAATCGACATTCGAATAAGCTGACAAATGATCATCAATATCAAAGGAATACCAAATACCATATGAAAGAGTGCCACTCACGTATTTGATCATATGTTTAAGAACAAGTAAGAATATGTTAAGGACGCTTGGTAATATGAAAAAACTACAATGCTAAAGGCTATAACGAGATGGCTAGCAGTTAAGTAGAGAAGAGTATATACCATACTCCTAAAAAGGGTTTGCTCTACGTCCTTGCGTAAAATGTATTTGCTTAGCTTATTCGATGAACTCATGAGTGTGTGTGATTGATTAATGGAGTCTAAACCAAATTCTTCACTAGGTTCGTATCATATTTATATTAAGATATAAATATCCCATTCTCAAGTTGACGCACTTACCTAAGAAGAACATGAGTTTACCAATCATGCTCATCTCAAAATCACTCTTTATCTCCTCCTCAAAGGTGTGAGGATGTTGGGAACATGTGGATCCAAAAACTATGTCGTCCACATAGACTTGGGAAACCAAGATAACACATCCTTCTTTCCTAACAAACAACGTCACATCAACTCCCTATCTCTTTAATCTAAGAGATAAAAAGTTAGATTTTTGTACTAAGCACGAGGTGCTTGCTTCAAACCATACAAGGATTTTTTAGATAAAATACATATCCCGGGTGATTTGGGTCTTCAAACCCATTTCGTTGCTCCGCATAAACTTCCTCTCACTTTTGACATATATTTGGTATAACTTGAATCATAGATGACATGATATGGAGAGTAGTAAGAGGACGAACTCAAGCCTAACAACAGGAGAGAATGTCTCGTCAAAGTCTACACCCTCAATATGTGTGTTGCCCAACCTAGACTTATTGAGAACAACTGTACCATTATCCTCATTCTTGTTCTTGTTCACCCACTTGTTACCAATCACATTAGTTTCTCTAGGTCAGGGGACTAATTCCCAGACATCATTTTTTCAGAATTAGAGCAACTTATCTTGCTTAAAACACTTATAATTCTCATCTTTGAGTACTTCCTCACATCCCTGGCCTCTATTATGGAGGTGTAATAAAAGTAGTTAACCACACTCTCTAGTTGATCATGAGTCCTAACACCTAGTGTGGGATCACCAAGTATGTCAGAAAGGTCATGACTCTTTTGAACCCAAGAGGGTGGATCCCCCATATCAAGAGCGAGGTCAATCGTGGTTGTGTGGGGAACAATGAGATCCTCACCCGGGGGTTCATTATTTTCACACTCAAGGCTATGATCAATGAACGTAGCTAGCACATCGTCTCTAATCATGATGTTTAATGATTCCATAACCTTAGATCTTTTAAGGATAAACACATTATAGTCTCTACTAGACAATGAATACCCTAAACATATTCCCTCATCGCTTTTAGAGTTGAACTTTCCTAAGTGCTCTCCATCTCTAAGGATATAGCAAAGACTTTCCAAAACTCGAAAATATTATAGTTTGGGTTTCTTTCCTATCCATAACTTGTATGGAGTTTGAAGTGTGTGTGGTAGAAGATATATGTAACACCCCGCTTAACTAAATATCGGGTGATCGGTCCTTTATTAAATTAAAACAAAATATCCATTTGATTTATTCTTAGCAACATCATCGAAGACTTTTATTTACTAACCATCTAGTATTTAAAAAGCTAATGTTTATTTTTTTCTTTTTAATTAACATAAAACCAATTGACAAATAATATCACATTCCACCATTTATATATCAAACGCACAATGAATAATGACAGAGTAATAATTATATTTGAATCATGCAATCCAGTCTAAAATATCCATACCATATTCCAAAATAAAATTAACTCCATAGTCTATTACATCATAATGTAACTCAACATCTTTGAAAAACAATAGGATAACATGCCGACTAGAAATAAAGTTCATAATGAATAACTGAATCAAAACTGAGGCGTCTAATATTAATAACCTACAACTTCCACCGCAGTTATAGCACGCTAAAAGATAGAATCTTCTAAGCATGGTGTCCTTGTGGCTGGGCACCTAAAATGGTTTATAAAAATAATAGAGATTTAGAGAAAAATGGGTTAGAGCCCGAGTAAAACAGTTATAAAAATTTAGAAAGTGTTTAAATGCAAAATTTGCAAATACCTTACTCTTGTTAGGTGCACGTGCTCTCATTTGAGATGCTCACCTCTCATCTGATGTGCACACCTAATGTTTCTCTTTAATCCTTCCTGACAATACTACCCCGACTAACTATTCCAATCTAACTCTATTTCTATACCAAATAACTCATTGTTCTCACTCGTATTACCCATACAATACGTTACCAATTAATTTATATCAAATAGTCAAACTTAAATTTCTTATCTTATATTTAATCTTTCACGCACTAAGATTATGATACATGTCACCATTTTCTCATTTACTAAATATAGACAGTAGCATAAATCACAATATATATATATATATATATATATACACACATATGCACACACACACTACTACTACTACAACACCTCTAGGCTGAGACCTGCGGTGCATGCATACTGTGCTTTCATGTCCCAGTACCTCACGTACTAAATAAAGGACTATTGGTTCAGTTTATCATTCGAACCATAAGTACAAAACACACATATTGGAGGCTAACATAGTTCCAATCCTATGAGATACGCACATACCTACGCACCCATATGACCATCAACACTATCGTTCTCATAGATATCTCGTACCTAGGTTCTATGTTCTGAGGTACAAGTCAAAAATCCCCCCGAAGGCTCATAGAGATATGGTTGTCCCGATTCGGAAACCTTCCATGACAGCAAGTAGCGTAAGTATGTCATACACATAATAATTCAAACAAATAGATATTCACACAACCTATAAAATTAATAGGTATACACACGTATCATATCACAAGTCTTATATGTAGTATATTTATCTCCCGAATATCCTATGTATTATTAAATTTCAATTATGCTTCTCATCGTATTTATATGAATTTTCACACAACTCTAAGGGCCCTAGTACCCCTTCATTGTTTTTTATTTTATTTGTTTTCAAAATTTATGCCCGTCGTCACTAATGGTCATAAACATAGTTTCACTCATCACTGCGTCACCCTTCTCGAATTTTCATTCATTTATTAGTTAGGGATATTTTATCAATTATCTCAATATTTATTCGTCTCACTTTATGTAAACCTAACCTCCACTTTAGGCCTAATATCCTTATTATAGAACAACAATCACAAATAATCAATCTAGGCAACCTCCAACGGAATAAAAACTAAAAAAATATCATTTCATAAAATTTACCTCGCGAATCTATCCAGAATTTTAAAATGCACTTTTGAGGCATTTTGGAGTCGTTTTGGAAAAAACGTATCGAAGAACGAAAAGAATAAAACGTGATTTTCTACGAGGCAGCGAGGACAGAATAGCCATTTTTGGCACCAAAACGCCTCAAAACAGTTTCTAAAACGACGGTTTAATTTACCCAATTTCATAGACTTCTTCGAATTCAAGAAATTATTCTACAATTCAATTATAGCCATCAAAACCCAAACTTCTTTATCAAGATTCAATATAATTTCGTGGTTTTCATACTACCTACATGGAGAATCCTATTCTATATCAATTTCACCCAACATAATGATATATGTCTTCCAAAGTTCAATCAAATCACATGAATTTCATAATTAATTCAACCTACTCTAGCATGGATATTATATATGCTATAAATTTGCAAGATTAAACACTTGCCTTTTAATGTAGGTCCGATCTGTTAAAGATGAAATATATGATTGTAGTCCCCTCTCTTTAATTTACTATTTGATGATGATACTTCATGTATGTTTTTGCATAAATTCGTCAAATCTTCCCTTAGACTCTTGAAATTCCTTCTCAATTCTCTTCACTATCTCTCTAACTCTTTGTATAACTCTCCTAATCTTTGGTTTTGTGAAAATGACTCTTCTCTAAGCCCAAACCTTTCATTTTATATGTTTAATATTGTTTTTTCCTTTTCATAAACCATTAAAAACTCCAAAAGTCACATAAATAAATCCCAATTAATCGAAAAAGTCCCCGAGACCCGAATATAACCCCCCGGCACTCAATTTTGACTATTTTGACCCTTCCGGACACACTGGCGCACTAAAATGACCATATGAATTACAAAAGTGAAATTATATTTTATTTCCCAATTTAAGTCCCGACACGACTAACATGTGCATCCCGACTAAATTTATAATAAGTGTCATATTTTTCACTCACGATAATTTTATTCTTCTCACATCATTATTATTACTCAATCAGTAAGTAATATTCAATATAAATAAACATTAACCCTTATCTCGCTAATCAATATTTATTTTCATCCGAATTAATCTCCAATTATTTTTTTCCCATTATTTAAATTAATCCCACATTTAAAAATCATTAAAAATTACGGGGTATTATATAGATGGTATTAGAGCATCAGGTTCTAGTGTACTTAGGATCTATGTGGCTTTACTATGTTTTAGTGTTACGTTCTTTGATATAGAGGCCAATTATAGGATTGTTGTATCATCTTCATATGTACGTTTACGTTCTCCTGATATTCAGTATAATTGATACAAATCATATGCGAATTCGTTTGAGTTTTGTATGCCAAATAACATAGGACGACCATCGAGGGCATTAAAAGGACTGCATGAGGTTAGAAGCTATAAAGTATTCTAGCAAATAGTAAATGAGATAGAAGTCACCATGATTATGGTTCAGAAAGATGACGTAAAGCAAATCATTAGAGTACGGTAATTTTCCCATACACTGTCGTAAAGAACGGTGGTTAAAATTTAAGTCTCATCCAATGTATCTGACAAAGGGGTGGGGGAAGTAGAAGAATTTTTTAGGAGCCACTCATAAAAATTTAATTTTCTTTTGAATTTTTTGGAAGGATTTAAATATGTAAATTGATGATATGGAAGTTAAGGGTAATACGATAATATGTGTTAATTACGCCCCAAGCCAGAGTTTGTGAGAGGAACTGTATGAGGAATATTATGTGTGATTATACATATATGGGGATAAAAGAAGTATGATTAGCCAATGGAAGGAGAGAATCCAAAAATAATTTCGTAGGGTGAGGTGTAGTGGCACTGCGGCTCTAAGGTTGGATTAAAATTTTCTCATAAGAGAAGTAGCACCATATTGGGAGATAGTTACCACATAAGGATGTAAATAAGGAATAAATTGAGAAATGTGGGGTACGGTTTAACCACAAGTTCTTTCATTTTCTATTCAAATAGAGTTGTGAAGGAAGTTTCTAGACTTTTCACATGAGAGATGAACAGAGGCTAATTGTGATGAAAAAAGTATACATATAAAAGAACTTCGTAACCGGTGAGGTACGTAATGGAAAGTAAATTTCTTAAGTGTCATAATGGATTCACAAATAAGAGTCGCTAATAATTATGGGAATTCAGCTTTGGATGTATACACATGACGACAATGACATAATTTTAATGTTTATCTCAATGCTTTCATCATAAAGGAGACAGGAGAGCTGGAGAACACAAGCAGAAAATGACAGGATTAACAGTAATTAATATTAGGATTACACCAAAGAGGGATACCCAAAAGGGGACTCATTTAACTGATGTAGATCAATGGGAATTTCTACTGAGTAATGATATATTTAATTAGGTCCACTGGGAATGACAGAGCGTTCTTAAGACATCAAAGACAATGGGACAACAGGGGTAGTAGTCGAGGCCAAGACTACCAGGTCTGAGAGAAGGACAAATCCAATTTGGCTAATAGGGCCAAAGATAGAGGGGTGACACAAAGAACTATCCTATGTGTGTAGGGTAGGGTCACATGTATCGACCTTACCAGTAGCAAGTTAGTGGGTAGGAGCAGGAAGCCCAACAAGGGTAATAGTTATAAAAGGTTATGAATCAGTTTGGACAAGAGTGTTGTGTCCAAAAAGCATCTGGACTGTTAGTGTTATTGTGGATTAAAAGTGTGTGGTTTATCTTAGGGTAAATGGGGTATATTTGTGTAACACGAATGAGTCAAAGTAGTTCGTTAACACTAAATTCGCCCGTGAAAAGGTTTCAGTGGGTGTATTATTAGTATTACTATTACGTGCCTATATGTTACCATTTAGTAGCGGGAATCATTGGTCCCATCTTCAGGAAAGGGAGTATAGTCATTTAGAGGTTATGTTTTAGTGACTTTACTCATTTTGAGAAATAATATTCGAGAATGATGTTATCTTGGTCTTGGGCTGGTTAGCGACGGGTTGAGCTATGGTGGGATATTACAGTAAGGCTATTGTGTTCGCTATTCTAAGGCATGATTGTGTTATTTAGCGATATGTTACCAGAAAGAGAACGATCCCATTCGAAGAAAGATCCAATCTCATTCGAACAAGCTTAGAATAAGTTTCGAACGAATTAGGTTTTGTAAAAAAACCAAACCCGTTTGATGTTCATTGGAAGTGAATTTAAATGACCTCTAATTCTTATTCGAACGAAAGCTCAAAATCGTTCGAAACGACAACAAAATTTAAAAAAAAATATTTTTTTTGAAAACATGCCTAGACAAATTATATAAGAATCTTTGAATAAAATGTTTATGCATAAATCAAATCATATACCTTCTCGATAATTTGTAGTGATGATTATAACTCATTCGATCTTCGATTATTGCTCAGCCACTAACTTGTCTTCACTTTGAAGTTCTTGAGAAGTACATATGATGAAATTATAATGGAATATGCCAAATTGAAACAGTTGTTGACCAATGATAAAACGTGCTATTACAAACAACTTGATGATGTTAAAAAGCCACATGAATGAAAAAACTATTGTAATTTGCATAATGTGTTCTCTCACTAGGGTAGATGACCCTTCCCCGGGGTCAAAGAGGCGTGGACCAATATACAATTTATCCAATTGCTTATAAACAAAGGGCATGTGGAGGTCAAGGTGAAAAATAAGGATGAATTAAAGACTTCAAAACCTGACACCATTAAAGATCGTGATTAGAAGGTGGTGAAATAACTATGCATTAAGTGTGGAGAATATTATGTTAAGATGTGCAAATTGGTGGCTTCGAATAAGAAACGTCAGCGAAAGAAGAAAAAATAATGGGTATAAAGGAAATCCATCTAAGGCCCCAACATTCTAAGAACAAGATATTGAAAGCAAGCCATTTGATAAATTAAGACCATACTTGGTCATTTACACCCCCAAAGCAATGCTAAAATACCATGAAATAACCAGCACATCAGACCTGGATTTAGAGAGACCAAATCTCACCAACATAGGGGAAATTTGGAGCCAACTAAAGTTCTAAAACCTATTCCAATAATGAAAGGTGTACCTTAATGGTTCATGGATCAAGATACAAAGATCACACAATAGTTAAATAATATGCCAAAGAAACTAAAAGCAGTTAAGACTAAGAAATTGTCTCCTGAAAGGTAGCATGTGGTGCATCGGCCAAGATTAAAAAGAAGGGAGCCATAAATTATGATCAAAGGATAATCTAAAGGAAATATAGGGCCTACCAAGAGGGCACTGAGCTAGTTTAAATTGCGGGTTCGAGGATTTTTATTCTTCATACTCAAAATCAAACCTAGGGTTCCATAGGTAACTAATGGGGAGTCAAAACTATTTCGATCTATTATTAGAAATATTAAAGTCTTTAGAGAAGACTATGAGCATGGATGGAGACAGTTCATCTGAAGAAATCTCTTTAAATTAAGAAGAGGAAGTATAAATGAGGGAAGTTAATAAGACAATCCTTATTGAAGAGGTTGAACATCAGCAATTCATCCAGTTATGCTCTCCACCTCAACAAGTGCCAATCAATATGGTTGTGATCCTTCCCAAGTGGTTCAAAGCTAAGAAAGACCAAGAGTTGACCACCATAGAAGTAAATGAACAAGCTGAATCGGAGGTAGCTAATTTTGATATTTTTTTCTCTACACTTGATATCGTATATGGGTTTGAAGAACCTATTAAACATGTGACACATCATATAAAGACCTTATTTCTTAAATATTAGATAAATTATGTCATTATCTATAAAAATATTGATAGACAATGGTGCATTTGTCAACCTAATGTCATTTTCTATGTTGTTTAAAAAAACATAATACTAAATTGGTACAGACTAAAATTATTAT
Source organism: Sambucus nigra (assembly GCA_949130495.1). Classification (NCBI taxonomy): domain Eukaryota; kingdom Viridiplantae; phylum Streptophyta; class Magnoliopsida; order Dipsacales; family Adoxaceae; genus Sambucus; species Sambucus nigra. The sequence goes on along the minus strand of OX422213.1, from coordinate 161,528,123 downwards.
CTCTAGTTTTGCTGGGATAATAAGTACACCAAAGGCGTACTACTAGTTGATATTAAAGTAGGGGCATGAAAATTTAAAATTGGTTTCTTTATTATTGAAGGAAAACCTAGCCATAATGCATTATTAGGTAGAGATTGGATACATCATAACAAATGCATTCCTTCTTCTATGCATCATAAATTACTTTTGATGAAGGAGGATGGGCTTATAGAAGAGGTGGAAGCGGATACACTACCCTTCCATGGTAGTTCTAATTGTATCGAAACAGGGATATACAAAGAAAATATGGGGTCAGTAAAGGCAGAGGCTTTTGTGTCAGAAGTATTAGAGGGACAAGTCTGAGATGGGGGTTGGAATGACCTAGTGTTTGGACTAATAGGGCCATATGATAAAGATAAAACAAATGTTTAATGGTTGATAGACCCATTTACATCTAATAGGTCAATGAAAGATTGGCTATTATTTTATACAAGTGTTGAGACATGGAGATGAGCACCAATCTTAATGAAGAAACGACCATCAATTGGGTTGACTATGTCTTTAAAGAAGAAGTAGAAAATGAAACTGGTAGGGATAGTGGTGAACTAGAAAGTTCACCAAAAAAATATGAGTAACTGAAGGTGAATTAATCATTCCCCTTGATTAAAGTCAATTTAGGGACAAAATAAAATAGGATAATCACCTATATCAATGCAAATCTAAGAAAAAAAGACCAAAAATTGTTCACAAACTTTCTAAATGAGTACAAGGACTACTTTTCTTGGGAGAATGATGAGATACATAGCTTAGATAAAAAACTAGCGGAACACAAACTGCCAATCAAGGAAGGCTATAAATTTGTGAAGCGACTGCTAAGGCAAATGACCCCATAGGTCATAACTAAGATCACATAAGAAATAAAAAGGTTGCTAAAGGATGGATTCATTCAAATAGTTGGGTATGTAGAATGGCTCGTTAATATAGTGCCTATAGTTAAAAATAACGAAAAATTAAGAGTGCACATTGATTGCAGAAATCTAAATGTAACCACTCCCAAGGATGAATATCTAATGCCACTACTAGATCTATTAGTTAATAGGTCAATAACGCATGTTATCATGTCTATGATGGATGGTGATTCTGGCTATAACAAGATTTATATAGCAAAAAAGATGTGCATAAGACTGCATTCAAGTGCCCTAGTAATTTAGGTACCTTCGAATGTGTTAAAATTATATTTGGCTTAACGAAAGAAGGGAACACATACTAAAAGGGAATGAACACCATTTTCCATAACATGGTTGGAATTTTTTTAAAGTTTTATATTAATGACATTATTGTGAAGTCAAATTTAACAATTGGTCATATATGATTTTTCTTGAAATGGCATCTTATGCAAACGTTCTAAAGCTTGGAGAGTCTTTGTTACATTAAAAATCCCACCATGCTACAAAACTTTCAAATCCCTCTCAACACTTTGCTAACCTTATGGAACCATACTACCAAGATGACAAACTTATCACCATAATAACAAGGAGATATACCAAGATTCAATACGAAGCTGTAAGACCGGAATTTTGGGGCGTTTATTCTTGGAAACGAATCATAAAATAGTTACTATTGAGAACTTGAAAATTTCTCTCTCATCAGTTTGGGATCCACAAGAGACATGGAGACATACTCCTAAAGGTTAGGGTTAATATAGCTTATTTTAAAAATTCACAAAGGACATGCACAAGGCATGGATGTTAGGCCCCATTAAATTGGAATGTGGTTTTTTTAAGCCTATCAAGTGGTGTCTAAAATTCTCTCCATTGTGTTTTGTTTCATCTGGTCCCCATGATTGGGTGCATTTTTTGGGTACTCCTCAAAATTTCTAAAGGAATGTGTGTCCCTATTAAAATTGATAAATCTACATTGGAGCAAAAATTCATCATGTATGCAAGTGTTTTGGTGGATATTGATTATGCGTATTATTTTCCTACTGTTGTGATTATTGAGAATGACGATGTTAAAATTTCGATTAAAATTGTTATTGAAAATCCTCCAACTTTTTGTAATTTCTATGGAGTTATTGGTTACCATATTTCTGCATGTAATTTTGTTAAAAAAAAGGACTACATGCCTGAAAAAATGGAAGATCTTATGAGTATGTAGGTAAAAAATCAAATACGAGGAAAGTTATTCAAATGTAGCAAAGTGGGTCAGATGGAAAACAGAGTGAAGCAGTTGTTGTTCCTACAATTATGGAAAAAACTAACAGCGATGTGGAAAAAATGTTCGATCGGGTTAAAATAGGTTTGAAAAATTCCTTGTTGATGTAAAAAATTAGATCACTCTAATTATTCAATCACAGATAAATGAATGAGACAAAGAATTTTAAAGTGGTTCAGCCTTATAAGAATTGCCTACGTCCACTATTGTGTTATTGCTAAGTGTTTAGGCATTCTCGATTACAAGTTCTCTCAAGAAATTCCGGTCTGGATTCACTTCCTTTACAATGAGGATTGTACAATGTATTTATAGCCCTAAGGCTGTAAAGTGAAAGGGTAATACATTAAATAATGTACACATGAAAAGGTAATACATTCAATGCCCCTTAAGCGTGTGCGTCTGAATGATAAGCATTTGATGAACAGTCAAACTGTTGGTTATCCAGCTATTAATGCTTTGTTCGAGGTGCAGCTCAGACCGCCTGAGTTGCTCGGGCTGCCTAAGCTTCTCGGTACTCAAGAGTTCCTCGGAAAGGTCTTGTTCCTCAGAGCGTGTGAGTTCCTCGGGGAAGTAGTGTTCCTTGGAGAAATATTCTTCCTCGTTGTAGTCTTATTCCTCGGAGCGCGTGGGTTCCTCGGAAGTGTTATTATTGCCATGTAGATCGCCACGTGTCTTCATTCAATTGGGCCATGTCAACAGATTAAATTTGGTATCAACAGAAGCCCCCAATTTTCATAGTTCGAAATTTGAGGAGTAGGGAACATTCTTTCTCGGAATATGGTAGCTTTAAATGGTCCTCCTGATTTTTAGGAGTGTTTCCTTCGTATTTATTTCTCCTTCCAAATTCGTAGAATCATGCTTTTTTGAATTTTTATAACCGCCTCGATTTCTGCGTACTTTTTGTCCTTTTAGCCACCAGTAGCGTAATCATTTCTTCTCACTTCGATTGTTGTGCCCTTTTTGTTCCTCTAGCCGCCGGTAGCGTAATTGTTTCTTTTTGTAATCATTACTTTACCATTTCCCAAGGCAAGGTATTTAAACTTCACAGACACTCCCATCGTCTTCTACCTTTTCCAAATTTGTATCTTCGAGTTTTCCATCGTCTTTTTCTCTCCTGTGTATTCATCTTGTTCCATCGTTCATTTTCAACAGATCCACTTTTTTCTGTAAGATCTTCTTCCTTCTTCTTCATTTCCTTTATTCACCATGGTTTACCCTGTTGAATCTCTTGATAAATTTCGCTCTGATTTTTCCATTCCCTCTTGGGTTGTTTTGGAAGAGCTTTCTGAGCCTTCTGATTATTTCCATTTGGATGAGGGACATTGGTTCCCCAGCCTCTTTATTGCTGAGTGTGGATTTTCTTTTCCACCAAATCCCTTGTGTTTGGAATTCTGTCATTATTTTGACGTTGTTCTTGCAAGAATAGCCCCCAACACATGGAGAATAGTTAATGAGGTTCATAAATTAAATCAAGTCCATGGGACTCGCATAGGAATTCCAGAAATCATGTACTGCTATAGATGGGCAGTTAATGATAACATTTTTTTATTTAAAAACTAGATTTTTAAATAGAGCCTTAGTAGTCAATCTCTTTGATGCCAATAGGGATTATTTTGAACACGGGGTTGTCATAAAAAATTGGCAACACCCTCCATTAACTGGAGATGAGGTTTACCAGGGTCCCAGATGCCCTCCTTATGGCAATGGGATAGGTTATTTTTATTTCGTTTTATTTATTTTAAAATTATGCTTCCTTTATGTTTGATAAAATGTGTCACTGACGGCAATGTTTATTTATTTACAGTTGATAGTAAAAGAAAGTGCCCAAAAGAAGCAGATGTCAATATAAGGCATTTGAAACTTATCTGAAGTCTGCATCAGAGTGTTGCCGACGAGCACATTAGATCAGCCTCATATCTGTTGCAGTACAAGAGTTACACGACCTCTTTTACTGCTCGTCCAGTAATAAGTGACGCAGAGCCAGTACCATCTTCCACCAGCTCCTTGCCTGAATCTCACGTCCCTTTAAGAGAAATGATGAAGAGAAGAAGACCTCTCACTCTATTCGAGAAACCTGCCTCTGGTTCTGGTGAGGCAAAAAGAAGTAAAGTTGATGTCCCAGGGTAGGGGACAAAGAACAATGATGCACCTTCCTCGGCTGCTATTGTGAAGGTTGCCGAGAAGCTCGTAGTGGCTCCGAGCAGGTCCGCTGCTCCTGGAGAGGTGATTGTAATATCACCGACCAAGGGTTCTTCCTTGGTTGAGTCTGTTCCTGTTCCCCCAAGGAAGCTGAAGAAAAGCTCCTCGATCAATTTGGCTGACACCATTACTCAGCCCCCAGCTACTGGAACTGGGGTTCCAACTTTTGTTCCACCGAGCTCTACCATGAGCTCGATAAAGTCCTGGATCATTCCCGAGGTCCAAGGTACTGAAGATAACCTTACTCGGGACATTGTCACTTCGTTAGCTGCTCGCCACCTTGCTTCTGTAAGTCTTTTTACTTTGAACTTTTCATATTTCCCTTGTCATTTCTGTTTCTGACTTGCTTTCTTTTTACTTTCACAGTGGACGAGCTGCTTTAATATAATTCTGAAGAAGGATGAAGAAAATAAAGCTTCTTGCTCCTCGTCTAGTGTGGAGGGAGCTTTGGAAGAAGCTATCAAGTCTTTGGACGATTCTCGCCAGACATATGCTACTGACAAGGCTGTCTGGGAGAAAAAGCTTGCCTCTACTGAGCAATAGAAAACTCGAGCTGTTGATGCCTCCAAGGAGTTGGATAAGAGAATCAAAGCCCTCGAGAAGGAAAATAAGGAGCTCGAAGAGAAGCTCAAAACATATGGGGAGCTTGAAGATAAGCTCAGGGTTGCTGAGGAAAAATTGGGCCAACTTCAGGAAGTAAGTCGGTAGAAGGAGGAGTTTGAGAGAAAGTTGAAAGCTGCTGATGACCTGCTGTTCGAGAAGCTTTCCTCGGAGAAGTTGAAGAGGAAGATGGTTATGAAGAAGTCCTCCAGTGCTGGCTTGGACAAGGGGTGGAACAAGGGGTTGGCTGCCATGGTGTCGCAAGTGGACTATGGCAGCCTCAAATACTTTAGGGATGGATAGGTTGCTGCTCTCCAGGAAATGAAAGTTGATGAGTCTTCTGAGCTTTTCCAGCAATACATTCCTGGTCCCCCTCCAACTCCAGAAGATCTTGAAGAGGACAAAGCTGCCTCAGAAGAGTCTGCTATGGTGATGGGAGATCATCCCCCAGCCATTCAGCCTGCTGCCGAGGAACTTCAGCAGATTGATACTTCCTCCGAATAACTGCCAGTGCTCCCCGAGCAACTATCCATTCCCTCCGAGAAACCTACTTCCTCGTCCCAGCCTCCCGAGAAGGTTTTGGGAGATAAGGAAAAGGTGTAGAGTTGTTCGGGTTTATCTTTACATTTTTCTTTTGTCAATTGTAACCCAACATATGTAACTCTGAACTTTATGATCTAATAAAACTTGGACTTTTTTGCATACTGTTGTCTATCTTCTATTCATATTATGCTTGTACTTCTTATTGATGATTGCTCTTTCTTTCTCTACTAGTTTCTGGCCAGGATGGAATTGTTATCTGCCCATGATACAAAGCTGCTGCGACAATGCAATGAATACTTTAAGGCTGGTCACACAGAACTGAGTGCAGCACAAGTTATCGACATCCTCGGCCAAGATGCTTCATAAGAGGAAGTTGAAGCATATCAATATCTGAAGTGTCTTCTTGATCGAGCAGTGGCCAATAATGTGGCCTATTATGATATGATCGAGGATCTCTAAGGCACCCTTGAAGACCTTAAACTACAATACAAAGAATCAACTGCCCTGTTGCATGAGGGGTATGAGAAGAAGTACAAGCTAATCATTGCCGACAAGGGCTATGAGAAGATTTTTACTGGGTATGATGGGAGGGAGAGAAATCTAAAGGGCGAGGTCGAGGAGTGCATATAAATCGCCGAGTATCTAGAGCAAGAGAACAACAACTTGCAAAAAGAGCTATCACAGTTGAAGTCTACAGCCTCTTCTTCAAAAGCCTTAATCCCAGTGACTGATGAGGGATTTTCGTTCTTGGAGGTCGAGAACGCCAACTTGAGGGACGAGTTGGAAACCTTGAAGATGTCTGTCCCTTCCACATCTTCTCGGGGACGAGTAAGAGCAGCTCGGATTCATGTCGAGGAACAGAGGACTCAGTCCGCCTTAGAAAACCAGGCCTTCCAGCTGATGGCGAAGAACCAGGCTTTGGCCGATATGTCAAAGAAGATCAGGGACTTGGAAGAGCAGCTCTCTGAGTAGAAATCTACCTTGGAGGACAAAGAGATCTTCGTCAAAAATCTCCACGAGCAGCTGGAGAGGCTAACATATCAGTTCCACAAACAGCCCAGGGAGTTCTGGATGGCTGGATATAACGAAGCACTATACCATTTGGACGATCGTATCCAGAATGCCAATAATGAGGGCTACAAGCAGGGCTGGTTGAATGCCCTAGGTGTGCTGCAACTCGAACAGGGTCATTACCTGTGGGACTACCATGATCCCGGGCTGCTCGACTTACTTCTGCCACCGTACAAATTGGATATGAGTTGGATCCCCGCACAGGCCATTCCTCGGAGCTTGATTTCAAAGTATCTTGGTGACTACAATCTCCATTCAAAAGCCGATATATCTCGTCCCGAGCACCTCTTAGATCGACCATCCGTGATGAATGACAGGATGTTGAAGGATCTCAATTTTATAAATTCTCCTCTGGCTTTAAATGATCCGCCTGCTGGCGAGGAACCTGTGTCAAAAGCAGAGGGGAAAAGACAAGTAGAATAGGAATCTTTGATGTAATAGTTAGTATACATATCAATATCAATGTAACTTTCATTTCATTATCAATGTAATTTATTTTTAATTCAATGAATGACTTTCATTTTTGTTTGCAAATCTTAATTGCTATTTTCTTGTAATACACTTTATATTTGTGCATGCATATCTGTTAAAAAATAACAATATTGCGTAGTTTGTTGATCAACTTATTGTTGAATATCTTGAATTTATGGTTGTCACATGGCAAAAATAATATTTTGTTTCTCGACCAACTTAGTAATAATTACGAGTATAAAAAATGTTGCTCGATCACTTAATAATAAAGTTACTAGTATCAAAAATGTTTAAAATGTTTCCGACCAACCAAGGTCGTTAAATTATACTTGTCGACTAACTACAGTTAGTGGGCTTTTATCCCCGACCAGCCATACTTGGTAGATTTTTCTCTTAAATGTTTCCGACCAACCAAGATCGGCAAATTTTCCTTGTCGACCAACTACAGTTGGTGGGTTTTTATCCCCGACCAGCCATAGTTAGTCTTTTTGAAATAATTTTACCTCCCGACCAACTCAAGTTGGCATTTTCGAGAATATATTTATTTCCTAACCTGATATAAGTTGGCATTTTTAGGAATACTTTTATTTCCCGAGAAACACAATTTTATTTCTAGTAGGAATATAAGTTTTTCTTCCCGGAGGAATACAAAATTTTTTCTTCCCAGAGGAATACAAGTAGCTTTACTTCCCGAAGGAATATTGGTAGCTTTACTTCCCGGAGGAATATAGGTAGCTTTATTTCCCGGAGGAATATTGGAAGCTTTACTTCCCGGAGGAATATTGGTAGTTTTATTTCCCGGAGGAATATAGGTAGCTTTACTTCCCGGAGGAATATTATTTTCTCGACCAACCTTAGTTGGTATTTTCGAGAAAAAAATTGAGTAGCCTGAGCTTTGCCGAGTTTCCCGAGTAGTGTGTAGCACTATTTCCCGAAAAACTTTCAATAAAAAGAAAGAATTCGGTAGAATATCTTCATTTTATTCATCAGTGATAATATTTGCGCAAGTGCTCTGCATTCCAGACATTCTTAAACTCCTCGCCTTCTGAAGTTGCTATTCGATAAGTTCCTGGTCGAACAACTTCTGTAACTCGGTATGGTCCATACCAATTTGCCTCCAGCTTATTGTGCTTTTGAATTACTTTCTTCAGCACATAATCTCCTTCTTTCAGGTCGCACTTCTTCACCCTTTTGTTGTAGAACAAAGTTGTTCGCTGCTGGTAAGCACCATTTCTAATGGTTGCTTCTTCTTTTACTTCCTCGAGCATGTCTAAATCCAATCTTCTCATTAAGTCGCTGACAAGGGAATTGAAATTCAGCACCCTGTGTGTTGGGAGGCCTAACTCGGCGGTTATAAAAGCTTCACTTCCAAACGCCAGCATGTATGGTGATTCTCCAGTTGCTACTCGGGGAGTAGTTCGGTAAGCCCAAAGTACTGATTGTAACTCGTTGATCCAGTTTGCTTTTGCATCATCCAATCTTTTCTTCAAACCATTTAGCAGCGTTCTGTTTGTCACTTCAGTTTGTCCATTGCTTTGAGGATGGTCTGGTGCTGAGTGGACCTTCAAAATGTTTGACTGATGGCAATAGGCAGCGAACTCCTCGTTATCAAATTGTGTTCCATGGTCAGTGATGAAAGCATGAGGAAGACCATATCGACAAATGATGTTCTTCCAAACAAATTGGTACACCTTCTCGTACGTCATATCAATGAGTGGCTCAGCTTCTACCCACTTAGTAAAATAATCCACTGCGACGACGAGGTATTTGAACCTTCCTCTGGTCGTTGGCAGTGGCCCAACCAAATCAATTCCCCACATGGCAAATGGCCAAGGGGAACTAATGGGTGTCAACAATGCTTGTGGAGTTCTTCGGATGGAGTAAAAGCGCTGGCACTTGTCACACTTCTTGGCATAGGCTATACAATCAGCTCTCATCGTCGGCCAGTAGTATCCCTGTGTCATCACCCTTTGTAAAAGCGTTTGACCTACTACATGTGCTCCATAGGACCCTTTGTGGATCTCTTCAATCAATTCTTTCACCTCGGAGGGATGTACACATCTCTGCAAACCTGCCATAATTCCTCGTTTATATAAAATACCATTAGTTAATACGTACCGAGCAGCTTTAAACTTCAATTTCTTGGATGCGAGCTTGTCAATTGGTAATTCTCCCTCTTCAATATATGCCCTGATGGGATCCATCCAAGGTGGTCCTTAATCAAGGGTAATAAAGTTCATCATCAGCTCTTCATCAATACTCCTACCAGCTAACACTTCAATTGGGATTGTTCGTCATAGCTCGGTACGTGTAGCTGATGCTAGTCGATCTAAGGCGTCTGCTCTCGCATTCTCCATTCTTGGTATTCTGACCAGCTGAATAGCGGCAAATTCTGACACCGTCTTCTTTGCCTTTGCATGATATCTGATCGTTAATTATCCTCTCACTGCATATACTCCCAACATTTGATTTATGATCAATTGAGAATCACTGAAAATAATAACCTGCTGCACCTCCATAATTTTTGCCAAACTAAGTCCTGCAATCATGGCCTCATACTCAGCCTCATTGTTGGAGGCTTTGAATTGGAAACGCAGGGCGTATTCCATGTCTACCTCGTCTAGAGTGCTCAAAACTATCCCCGCGCCACATCCTGTAGTGCAAGATGAACCATCTACATATAGCCTCCATATAGTTAACTCGTCTTCAAATTTCTGATCAGTCAGAGTTCCTCGGTGAAATATTAGCTGCTTCCTTTCATCCTCCCCTGATTTTTCTTTATCTTTGTCGATGATCTCTTCTTGCCCTTTCACCAATCGAAATTGGTCTGAGCTCGAATTTGATGATCTTATAATATCCCCAAATATTCGTTGATTTTTTTCATCCTCCCCGAATATTTCTTTCTCTTCGTCGATCATCTCTTCTTGCCCTTTTACCAATTGGAATTGGTCTGAGCTCGAATTTGATGATCTTGTAACACCCACTTGCCCTTTTACCAATCAGAGTTGGTCAGAGCTTGTGTTTGTTGATCCTGTAACATCCACAGGTTGATCAGCGAGCAACTTTTGTTCCTCGGGGGTATCAGGATAGGTGAACTCTGCTATAAAATCTGCTACAGCCTGCCCTTTTAGCGATGATCTGGGTTCATAAACTATATCGTATTCACCAAGCTCTATTGCCCAGTACATCAATCTCCCTAATTTTTCTGGCTTATGAAGGGCTTGTCTCAATGGCATATAAGTATATACGACTATAGTATGAGCCTGGAAGTATGGCCTCATTCTCCTACTCACTTCAATTAATGCCAGTGCCAACTTTTCCAGCCTTGGATATCTGATCTCTGTTCCTCGGAAGGCCTTACTTGTATAATAAATTAGTTTTTGCACTCCATTTTCCACTCTGATCAACACCGAGCTAACTGCATTCTCGGATACTGCAAGGTACAAATACAATTTTTCTCCCATCACCGGCCTGGACAACAGTAGAGGTGCTCCCAAGTATTTCTTCATGTCTTGAAAAGCCTTCTCACATTCATCATTCCACTCGAAAGTCTTTCTGAGTGTCTTGAAGAATGGGAGACATCTATCAGTTGCTCGTAACACAAATCTGTTGAGTGCTGCTACTCGTCCTGTGAGACTCTGTACTTCCTTCTTCATCGTTGGAGATCGCAGACCTAGTAGATCTTTGATATTTTCAAGATTTGCTTCAATGCCTCATTGATTGACAATGTACCCGAGGAACATGCCTTCTCGTACTCCAAATATGCACTTCGTCAGGTTCAGCTTCATTTGATATTTATCCAGTTGATCAAAAGTCTGACTTAAGTCAACTAGATGATCGGCAGCTTTCTTGCTTTTCGTCAGCATGTCGTCAACATAGACTTCCATATTGCAACTGATTTGTTCACCAAAGACCTTGTTCATCAGCCGCTGATATGTCGCACCTGCATTTTTCAAACCAAAAGGCATAACATTATAGCAATAATTTCCCCTAGGGGTAATGAAAGAAGTACTCTCCCTATCTTTAGGTTTCATTTTGATCTGATTGTAGCCAGAATAAACATCCATGAAGCTCAGCAACTCGTGTCCCGAGGTAGCATCCACCAGTTGATCAATTCGAGGAAATGGAAAGTGATCCTTGGGGCATGCTTTGTTGAGGTCTGTGAAGTCTATACACATCCTCCACTTGTTATTTTTCTTCTTTACCATCACCACATTGGCTAACCAATCTGGATATTTAACATCTTTAATGAAGCAATCTTTCTGGAGGTTCTCGACTTCCTCATATATAGCTAGATTCTTCTCGGGACTAAATACTCTTCTTCTCTGCTTCACAGGCTTGATCTCCTTAACCACATTGAGTTCGTGACATAAGAAGTTTGGGTCTATCCCAGGCATATCTTCATAACTCCATGCAAAAGTTTGTCTTCTGCTTCTAAGGAAAGTTATCAATTCCTGTTTTAATGAGGCTTCCAACGACGAACCTACTTGAGTAGTTCGCTCAGGGTGTTCGTCGTCCAGAATGATGTTTTCAGTATCTTCCACCACTTGACCCTTCATGAGTTGAGACTCATCTCTAGGATCCAATGTTTCAATTTTTGCACCTTCATCCACCTGATAGGTAGTAGTCTTTTTCCTTGATTCCTCCAGTTCTTCTTGCTCGGGGGATGAATAATAGCAATCCCGAGCTACTTTTTGATCACCTTTCACAACTCCTACTCCAAAATTTGTTAGAAATTTTAGGCACTGATGCACTGTAGATGGTAAAACCTCGAACTTCTTCAATCCTACTCTTCCTATGATGATATTGTATGATGATTGAACATTCTTATCCATCACGAAGAAGCGTATTCTTTCTGTCTGACAAGAAGGCCGCGTACCAATGAATATATCCAACTTGATCGTCCCAAGTGGAAATACTTTCTCGCCAGCAAAATCGATGAGGGGTCTGTGGTAAGGCTCCAGTTGAGATAGCTTTAGATTTAAACTATCGAAGCATGAGTAGAACATGATGTCTTCCGAGCTACCATTATCGACCAGTACTCTTGAAATCATAACCTCCTTCATCCTCATTTTGATCACCAATAGGTCATCATGAGGATACAAAACTCCCGCGAGGTCGCTCTTTGAAAAACCGATGACCAATTTCTCCTTGTTCACCTTTCTCGAGTGATCCTCCTCAGCTAGATTTATTCGCTAAATGTACGAGCAAGCTTGAGCCTCATCGAGGTGAGCTTTTCTCTCTGCAGGAAGATCTCCTCCTCCTACATCTCCACCTGTAATAACATTACAGTCAAATGACCCAAAGCGTATTGAAAATACCTCTCGTTCTGGCTGCCTTGGTCTCTTGGGAAGATCGGGGTCATCTTCTGGATCAACTTCATGGTTTCTTTTCTTGTTCTCCTCTCCTCGACGAGGAGATCTAGACCTCTCTCTTTCTCGGCCGTTGTTTCTTCTTTCATTTCCACGATCAACATACTTTGACAGCTTTCCTCGTCGGATGAGTGTTTCAATCTCATTCTGAAGAGCTATTCAGTTCTTGGTCATATGGCCATGATCTTTATGAAACTCTCAATACTTTGCCTTATTCCTCTTGTCAGGGTCTGCCTTCATTTTCTCTGGCCAGTTTAGTTCCTCGTTGCTCTTGATTTCCTCGAGAACGTGGTTGATATCCTTCTTTAAAGGAGTATAATTATCATATTTCTTCATTACATCCCATACCGACCTACTTTTTGAATGTTTGTCATTACCATTGTTCTTATGCTCTTTATTCTTAGCTTTATCAACTTCCACCTTGGTTATTTTAGCATCCATATTCTTCTTTGCAGCCATAGCCTCCTCGGCGTTCATAATCTTGGATGCTTTTCCCATCAGGTCCGACATGGTTCTAGGTGGATCTTTGGCCAAAGTGTAGTACAACTTGTTCGGCAGTAGTCCACTCATCAAGGCAGTAATAGCTGTCTTCTCCTCATAATCAATGAATTCAATTTTCTCTTTATTAAAACAAGTTATATAATCTCTGGTACTCTCACCAGCCTTTTGTCTAACACTTAACAAATATGCTACTCGTTTAACTGGCTTTGCCCCAAAGCAAAAATTCCCAATGAATAACTCGGCTAGTTGAAGAAAAGTTGATATCTTACCCCGAGGAAGATTATTATACCATATTTGAGCAGATCCGGTAAGAGTTCCCGAGAATGCTCTGCATCTCATTTCATCTGGAACAGCATAGATGTCGGCTGCAGCTTGGTATTGTTCTATATGGAGAACAGGATCAGTCTTTCCATCATACTTGGGAGTCACAACAGGTGCTTTGAACTTTGATGGTGTTGGAAAATCTACAATGTCCTGGACAAAAGGTGTTCCTCGAACAAAAGTTCGTTGTAGAGGATTCTTAGCCTTAGCCATTTCCCCTAATCTATCCTCCAGACTTTGAATAGAGCCTTTCCATGCATCATTCCCTTCCTCGGAGATCTATCTTGATCGCGTGGATGTAGCTTCCTGAGATCTATCTTGACGAGCAGCTGGTCGCTCATGAGATCTATCTTGACGAGCAGATGGTCGCGACTGGGCAGATCCTTCCCTTAAATCTGATGGTCGTCGAAAACTCCTCGATGCGACTTTAGGAGGACTTCTATTCCTTCCAAGTCCTAATCGATCAAAAGGTGATACTCTGCTTAACCTCTCTAGCGCACTAGTCCTTTCTGGAGAGAGAGTGACACGTTGTTCAGTATCTGTGGCTCGCACTGACGAAGTTCGTCCAGGTTGATAAGAGAAATCTTCAGACTCCTCATTGCGATCTGAACTGGTATGCCTAGTACGCGAGGATGGTGCACGGATGTTTTTTTGAATACTTCGTGGTCCTGAATGGGCTGACGCATCGCCATGGAGAGTTTGGATGAGTTGTCGCATTGTTTCTTGCATGACGGTCTGGCCCTGAGCCAGATTTGTCATTATTCCAGCCAGATCTGGAATATTTGGCGGAGCAGATGGATTTCGAGGGGTTCCAGCGTTGCGATTGCTGGATTCAGGAATATCGTCCATTTGTGATGGATTATTTTTGGTGAAAAATGATATTACCAGTCGTTTCCCACAGACGGCGTCAATCCGTTGATGTAAAAAATTAGATCACTCTAATTATTCAATCACAGATAAATAAATGAGACAAAGAATTTTAAAGTGGTTCAGCCTTATAAGAATGGCCTACGTCCACTATTGTGTTATTGCTGAGTGTTTAGGAATTCTCGATTACAAGTTCTCTCAAGAAATTCCGGTCTGGATTCCCGTCCTTTACAATGAGGATTGTACAATGTATTTGTAGCCCTGAGGCTGTAAAGTGAAAGGGTAATACATTAAATGATGTACATATGAAAAGGTAATACATTCAATGCCCCTTAAGCGTGTGCGTATGAATGATAAGCATTTAATGAACAGTCAAACTGTTGGTTATCCAGCTATTAATGCTTTGTTCGAGGTGCAGCTCGGACCACCTGAGTTGCTCGGGCCGCCTAAGCTTCTCGGTACTCAAGAGTTCCTCGGAAAGGTCTTGTTCCTCGGAGCGTGTGAGTTCCTCGGGGAAGCAGTGTTCCTCGGGGAAATATTCTTCCTCGTTGTAGTCTTGTTCCTCGGAGCGCGTGGGTTCCTCGGAAGTGTTGTTGTTGCCATGTAGATCGTCACGTGTCTTCATTCAATTGGTCCATGTCAGCAGATTAAATTTGGTATCAACAGTCCTGTTCAAATATCTTATCTCATGTTGCTGATATGTGTGATGATAATAAAAATGAAAATAATGAGGTTGACATTTTAAGTGGAGGATGGGTTCTGGCAATCGGAGGCAAAGGTGTCCTAAGTAATTCGAAAAGTTTGAATTTCCTAACCAAAAAGATTCTATAAGCGAAATTAGAAGTTTTGAAAAATAAAAAATCAACTCCACGTGGGGCTTATACTCATGATAATGTCGCAAGTTCAAATGGAGACGTGATTATCAATGGATAAGTTGAAATGAACCGAAAAGACTCGGCCATAAATTTTGAAAACAATGAGTCTTTCACTACTTCACTTGCCTCAACAGGTTTAAAAAATTCCAAAAAAGTGGCTTCATTGGTTAGGCAAGGCGCTGCCAAATGTCACGAAGATTTTATTCACGAGCAGATAGACATAGCCCTTATGGTTATACCCCATGTGGATAAAATTAAGGAGGTAATTACCCATGTGGACTTAGCGGAATATAATGGACCATCCGAATAAACATTCCTAGCAAGTTTGGGGCAAATAAGCCAAATATATAATTATGTGGATAATAACCAAACTCAATCAATTCAACTTTTGAAAAAGGAGGGACAAGATAGGAAATTAGGGATGCTGGAGAATATTAATTCAGAGGAAATAGTCGGTTCGGAGATTTATTATTATGATGAAATGCCTCATCTTGAGGATATTCCAATTCTAAATGAAAATATGTCAGCTAATTCAATGGATTCATCGAGTTCAAATTCCTCACTAGCTACGGCTTTTATTAAAGACTCGATTGGGAAAAATTGTGCAAAAATTTAATATCAAATGTTCAACTCTCAAGTTAACAATTCATTTGATATTTTAGGCAACTTTCAAGATTCAAGAAGTCTCGAGCAAGATGGGGTGGTTGGTATAAAATATAAGGGAGGATAAGAAAATTCTCAAGTTGACACCTTTCCAACCATAACTAATGAGGAGAAATTGGCTCTTAAGTACAACTTAAGGTGTTCTTCTTATCATTCAAGAATTCATAAATTTTCTTAATTTTCCTTTAATCATCGCTTATAGGATCCATAGGAGAGGTTGTTTCTCCTATTTATTAATAAAAATAATTATTTTCTTGCAAAAAAAAATGGTCGTATAGCACATCTAAATAAATCCTTCAAGAGCATGAGGTTGTATCAACTCAAGATGAACCCGTTAAAATCTACCTTTGGAGTTTTTGTAAGGAATTTCCTTGGATATTTGGTGCAAAAAAAGGGGATCCAAGTTTATAAGAATAAGGCTAAAGCTATTATTGATATCAAAATCCTTAAAAAACAATTATAATGGTTTTTGGTTCAACTTAATTTCCATAGAATATTTATTTCTAATGCTGCAGGAAAGACTAAAGTATTTTTTCTTTTCTTTAAGCTAAAAGACCAAGAGAACCTGGATTAGAAGGATGAGCATAAGCAAGCTTTACAAACACTCTAAAGGTACTTGATCAAGCCACCTATTTTGGATCCTCCAAGAGAAGATAAGCCACTAAAATTATATATTTCAGCCTCTGTTCCATCTATTGGAGTGTTACTGGCTTAAGACCGCGAAGATCACCAAGAATAATCCATTTATTACATCATTATATTTTTAAATGACTGTGAATGTAGATATTCTATAATGGGAAAACTTTGTTTAACCTTATACTTTGCTGCTATGAAATTAAAGTACTATTTGTTACATAAAGAACTTTTGGCATTTTAAAGTATGATCTGATTTAATATGTGCTAACTAGGGCTATTTTAAGAAATAGAATTAGCAAATAGGTGCTATCTTTATCTAAATTTTGTTTACATGATGTGCCTCAAAAGGCAGTAAAAGGCTAAGCCTTAGCAGATTTCCAAGCAAATGATCTATGTGAGAATGAATTGGATGGGGAATATGAGATAGGTTATGTATCTCTAAGTCCTTGGAAACTATGGTTCAATAGTTCAAAGACTGAAATTATGTTAGGTATAAGGATAGTTATTGAATCCCCTAAACACATAAAAAACAAACATGGTTATAGATTAAAAGAAAACTTTTATTTGAATAAACAAGTGGAATATGAGATTGTAATAATGGGTTTAAAAATCCTTTGAAGTTGTAATGATTTAGTTATAGAAGTCTTTAATGATTCCATATTGGTTATAATACAGTTAGTCGGTGAATATAAATGTGCCCATGAGGGTTTAACTCTATATAATGAAATGGCATTGGATTTGTTATCGAAGTTTGATGAAATCACTTTAAATCATATTCCAAGATTTTCACATGAAGAAGCCAATGAAATGGCTGAGAAGGCATTATGTTTCACACTTGATAATGATTTCGAAGACAAATTGAAAGTCAGTGATATTGATGGCTTCTTACCTTTGCTACATAACAAATAACCCTCAGTGAAGATTATAAATGTTGATATTCAAGATAATTGAAGAAAATAATTATGGAATATCTCAACAATCCAAATATCAAAACTGATAGGGCTATATAGTTCAGAGCAACTAATTATGTTATTTATGATAACAAACTATTCAAATGACGTGTTGATGGGATAATCCTAGAGTAACTAAGTAAAAGTGAAGGCTTAATATCCATAACACAAGTCCATAATTGCCTTTGTGGAGCTCATCAGGCAGGGTCAAAGATGACATGGTTATTAAATAGGCATGGATTTTATTTAAAAAATTGCATTGGATTTTCAAGAGGATACCAAAACTATCAATAACATGCTCGTTTAAAGCATATGCCTACAGTTCAACTACAGTCTATGGTCAAACCATAGCTATTTAGAGGATGGGGAATTTATATAATTAGAAAGATTTATCCTTTATATTTGAAGCTACATAGTTTTGTTATGGTTCATACTGATTACTTCACTAAGTGGGTAAAGGCTAAATCTTGGAAGTCTATCACCCATAATAAATTAGTACATTTCTTATAAGACATTGTATATAGGTTTGATATTATAGAAACCATAATCTCATATAATGCAACTATCTTCGAATCAGAAATGGTGTTAGAGTTCACCTCGTGGTTAGATATAACCCTAATAAACTCAACACAATACTTTTCTCAATAAAATGTCTATGCTGAGGCCACTAACAAAGTAATTAAAGATAATTTGACCAAAATGGTTGAGAAGAATCCAAGATATTGGAACAATTTATTTCCAGAAGTTTTATGGTCTTATATGACTTTTAAAGGTCGAGCACTGGAATATCTCTATATGCTTTAACTTATTGGCATGATATTGTGTTACTAGTGGAAATCACTATAAATTTACTAAGTGTGAGATCTCAAAATGATCAAACAGTTGAAGGCTATCATAAATAAATGTACATGGAATTGGAAAACATATATGATGACATGGTGAGAGCCTTGAACAACATATTAATATAAAAGAAGAAAGTAGCCAATAACTATAATAATAAAGTGAAACAAATATCATTTAAAGAGGGGAATTTAGTTTGGACAACTATCCTTTCGAGAGATTCGAAGGATCCATCATATGGAAAGTGGTCCCAAAAGTGGGAAGAGCTATTCAAAATTCATAGAATATTTATAGGAGGATCATACCATTTATGAAATATTAATGGTTATGTTCACATGAGAAAGACAAATGAAAGATTCTTGAAGCCTAAGTATCTAATATTTGGGAATCAAGGCAATAGGAAAGTAGTGCATAATTTCTTGAAGATATTGGCATAATTACATATTACGAAAATGTTCATATACAATAGACCTAAAGTCAGTCCAAAAATTCTCATAAGCAAGTCTTTGGGATTTTCTTTGAGCTTCTCTGGCTTCGAATTGAGCAGCTTTATTGATATAGACCTACGTTTTTCCTACCGCCTCGCCAATTATTTTTTGATAATCTAATTTTATTTTGAGGGTTGCATCCAATTCAGCATTCACCTTAGCCAGTTACCTCTCTAACTCCTCCTTCTCATATAAAGGGGAAGACTTCTTGCTTCGAATGGCTCCTAAGTCTTGTAAGCCCTTAGTAGCTTTAGCTTTATGGCTTGATAAGTGGGGTTTGTCTGTAAATAGGGTACTCTCTTCAACCTCTGGAAGGTGATAGGTAAATGAGTTAATCCTAGTGTGTAAATCATTCATAACATCTGCCCTAAGTCTTCCATATGAGAAACACAAGAGCAAGATTCCCTAAGCTCGCTAGTAAAAGTAAAATCAACCATTTTTCAAATGGATGCATAACAAAGCTTTGAAGTATATTTAAGTCTTATGAGTTTTCTAACTTCTAAGAAGGAGGACGTGGTTGAGTTTGGATGAGGCTCTATAGTTGGTGTTCCACATTGTTATCCTCAATTTTCAAGATGTAGATTAGAGCTTTAGCCATAATATCCTCCAACTACTTCTGGAAAAAAAACACCTCATTTGGGATCATCAGGCATGAAATATTCCTAACCATGGGACCTTGCTCTACTATAGGGGTTCATCCCTCAATGGAGAAGTGTTTGAAGCAACAACAACTTTGTGAAAGGAAGGCTCGATAGGAGATATTGAATCAACGATACATGGTTGGAAATTCGCCAATAATTCCCTTTATTTTGAGCCCAAGGCTTCACTTGCCTCCCTTTGGGTCAGAGTAAAGGCATGGAGACAACCACTTAGAGTTTGTTTCCTAATCTAAAGTTGGATTCAAAGGCAGATTAACTATAGGCTTATGAATTGAAGATGTCGGTTTTGAAATCATAGGACATATAGGAGAATTTACCTCATTTTCCTCTAACAAGTCAACATCAGGGGATATAATAAAGAAAAAGGTAATTCAAAGTCAGTGTAAATAATAAGATCAACACTTAAAGACTTTGAAAACATTACGCAAAAATTATCTTACCTGCCAAAAGTGTTATATGAATAGTTATCCTGGCTTTACTATTCCTTTGTTTCCTTGTTGGGATAGGAAACCTAACAGCAATAGGAGGCTCATCCACATTCAGAGGGTTAATAGGATGACTAAAATAGGGGTTTTATTTATTAGTCCTCAAGAGGAACATGGTCTTATGCCTCTTATACCCTAGATTTTCTTAAAATATCCTTTTCTAAAGCTTTCGTCACCACAAGAGAGAGTTTCCTCTTTTTTTAGTACAAATAATCATCAATAGAAGGAGTTTCTACAAGATGGTTAAATAGTTTAGCCAAGAAAAATAGATCAACAAGAGACAGTTAAATCTTTACCAGAAGAATTCTTCGAAGACTCAATGGTCACTAGCAATGGTCTCAGGAAGAATGCTTTGCACTGATACCATCAATCTTTGAAAGTTGGAGTTACCCCAACATTTTACTCAATATCTTTGATGCTGAAAGCTATGTTACTTAGCCAGGTTGCGCAAAATTATTTCCTTAAGAAGCTGAGAAGTCCAAGGAAATACATAAGGATTAACTTAAATTATCATATGAACTGAAATAAATTGGTAAAAGCCAAATTGCCTTGAAATTTTTATAGAAAAGTATATCTCCCCTAAAAGGTATAGAATTAGGAGATTGGGAGGTGAGGTTCCAAAGTATAAATATATAGGGATTAAAAAACTTCCCTAACACAGATCATCATAGGGTGCTTTGCGATGATGCCTCAAACTGGGACCAACCAAAGTGGTGATTTTATGGGTTCCAGTAAAGGATACAAAAGAGATATAAGTTTATCACGAGATACACTTCTAAACATTGTAATAAGGGATTAAAAGCTCTTATTCCCTAGCCTAGTATGATAATAAGTACATTAATGGCTAAGAATAGAGTTATATATAATATGGACAATCTTTGTAAAGTATGCATGGATACACACTTGAAGAACCTATAATGGCCCACCATGTTTGGAATTGAATGGATTCTCAACAAACTCATAACAACTCCCACTAAATATGGAGTAAAAGTAACCTCTTTACCAGCCATGAGATTGGAAGCTAAGAAAGAGTATTCCAACATTACTCTTTGGATTTTCACAAAAAAAAATGTGCCTTGATATCCAGAACTAAAAAAATCATACTTCAAATCAAGTATGGTGTGAGTATTTTTCATATGGGCATGTACAGTGAAGGATCCGGGATTTTTGGTAGGGGGCCGAAGGTTTCGAGTAGTGTGGGAGGTTTGGGGGCGGGAGCCCCTGTGGCGAATTTTTTTCGATTATTTATCTTTATAATGCCCAAACAACTACTCTTAATCATTATTAACAATACCAACAATACCCCCCTAGTGGAAAAAATTCGACATGAACTACAAGGATAACAATATAAGTATCTATTTTGTGGGAAAAAATGGACTCTTATCAAACACGTACTCTGCTCAATACCGTGCTACTTGTTCTCAGTGCTTCAGCCACCCAAAGGCATAATAAAGAAGATTCACTCTATTCTCAACAACAAAAAAAATTAGGGAGGAAATGAACAGATCGATTAGAAGCACCAATGGCACAGTTGGGAGACCTTATGTTTCCCAAAAGAATGTGTTGGTCTAAGTTTTTCTAGTTTAGAAATCCTGTCAAATACCTCAAGCCTGAAATCCCTATGGAGACTCAAAACCTCAAATTCCTTATGGAGAAAGTTCAAGAACTCCATGTATAGATTACAAAACAACAAAATTGGCCAATCGGGCTCCATATCAATGAAAAGAATGAGATCAGCAGCTCACATTGCCAATGAGAATATGATCCTAAAGGATGACAAATGGTCTTGGTCGTTATCCAAAAATGGGGAATTTTCCCAAGCTTTTGCAGTAGCGATTTTGAGCGTCTCCCCCCGTCAAGTTCGGTCTTTACTCAAATTTGGGACAAAAATATCCCCAAAAAATGGACCATTCTAGCCTGGAGAGTGTTAGAAAGGAATATACTGATAGATGAAAATATCCAAAAGTGCAACATAAAATTGGCCTCGAGATGTGCCCTATGTCATAACGATATTGAAACTACTAATCATTTATTCCTCTAGTGCCCCATATCTTCAAGCTTATGGAAATATTTTTTTTGATTTAATGGGTTTAAAGATTAACTCTCATTCTTGTGCTTCTATTCTAATGGCTTGGTGGTTACACGATATAGGTAAAGACTACATGATCTTTTGTTGTAAAATAGTGCCTATAGTGGCCATTTGGAGCATCTGGACATTGCGAAATAAGGTGATCTATGAAGGGGGTAAGGCCTCGGCTACAACCCTTATTGAAAATTGTTGCCACCAGATTGGTCTCATTAACTCATCCTTATCCTTTACCTAAAAAATACATGATTTTGATTCTCACTGGTGCAAAATTTTCAATATTAGGTTATCCCTGTTATAGATCCACCCTAGATTGTAGAGACTAACTAATCCGTAAACTGTAACGATATTAGTCTTTTTATTTTGGGACCTTTGCCTCCAAATTAGTATATTCATATGTTGTTAGGATATCTTTTTTTAATGGGGCTAATTATAAAGCCCCAAATTTACTGCTTTTTCCCAAAGCTTGTAAGTGCCACTGGAGAGGCTTTTTCTCTATGATTTCTAATAAAACTTGTGGGGTTACAGTCCCTCTTCTTTTTTAAAAAAATACCTAATTAATTTCAAGAAATAAAAAATGCTTAATAAATATTCACAATACCCAAATTTTAGTAGTGATAACAATTGAATTTTGCTTAATATGAAGTACGTAAATGAGTTAACTCACCTAGCACCATTAAAGTTCAACCCAAGCACACTTGAGGGAACAGAAATAATTTGATGAAGACCCCATCGAATCTCTACAAAACCCTACCATAGGGAATTTTTATTTGTCTTATTTTAAAAAATTGATCACTTATAATATATAATATAAAAAAATATGCCCATTAAGGGAAATTGAAATTTCAACCAGATTTACTAGAAACTAATCACTTCAAAGAGTCTATGAACATACAAAATTCAAAAAGTAGGGTTGAAGAACATATGAATATGATCAAGTACCTCATCATCCCCATCTGGTTTCTATTGGAACGAATTAATATTCAACCCCGAAAAACACGAACAAACAAGTCATTGAAAATAAAATTTAAAAAAAAGATATAAAAGTAAGGTTTTATATATCTAGAAATGGGGAATTATACCTGGAGTTGGGCGGTGGGAGAGGGAGATTTGAGATTATTTGAGAGAGAGGCGTTGGATCTATACACAAATGATTGGACTAACCCTAAAAAAATTCCAAATCTGAATTGGGGTGGACGCCCCACCTCGTCCTAAGGTGGATACGCCCCTGGGCATGTATGAAACTAAAATAAGCTGAATCATAATTCTTATGCCTTAGTTTCAAAGGGGCATCGACTGATGGTATAAATGGGTGAACTTCTTCCCCAAAAGATTTGAAGTCAGTCAGTTGGAAAATGTCCAAAATAGTTGGATCATCCATCCCAAAATTGGATTCAAAGCAATTGAATCCCTCATTCCAAAATCAAATGACTTTTAGGATCATAAGGGATCAAATTCAACATTGCACAATCTTATCTTCATGAATTCAAAGATGTCGAACTACTCCATGTCACTGCCTTTGAGGGTAACCATCTTTTTTACCCATGTAACCCAATATTTATCCAACATTATGGGCCAAAACCTAAAACTAAAAGTAGGAGGTATTTATAATTCATCAAGTCTTTGAATAGGAATAGTTTGGTCCCCAAATCTTGGTTAATAAGGAGTGATAAGTATTGGATGTTCTTGGGAGATATAAGGACCATCAGTGGTAAGTGGTATCATGCCTGAGGACTTAATGGGAGAAACAATTATCCTAATAACAATGGAATTATTAGGCGAGATTTGTTTAAAGATTTTGTCAAATGAGAGATACTATTCGACTTCAACACAGATGGATGCCATTTTTTATGAGAGGTTGAGGAAAATTGTAGATTATATTGAGGTATTAAGGGGTTTGCTCTAAAATATGAACAATGAAAAGAAAGAATGAAAAATAAACGATCTTTACAAATTAACACCGTTTAAAATGCAAATATGGACTAACCGAGACTCAACATGTGGCTTTGCAAAAGTTTCCTTCTAAAAAGTAAAGTTATGGGGAATTGGGGAGACATCGAGCAAGTTTCACGACTACAAAATCCAAAATGTTTCTCATGATTGGGTTTTAGTGCAACAATGACCAAAAATAACTCATAAATAAGATGATGACTCTCCCAAGACGAGCCAAACGCATTGGCTAAAACAAAATCATAAAATTTGTCTATATTTAAATCAATTATCCCTTTTTGCAAATAAAAGTCATCATCTAGATAGTCTTACATATGCTATGAGATTTTGCGGGTCCACTGCCAATAAAAAATTATGTATGGGAATAAACTTTGTGCATTAACAATTTTAAAGGTTTTCAAAGTTGCAAATTAATGTAACATGTTTGGTTCTCATTTTGAAGTTGTTGAAATTATTATTAGGCCACAATTAATTATAAATTGAATAAATCTGATAATTATAATAGTTTAAAATAAGAAATTCATAATGTAATTGGTTGGAGTGAAATGAAAAGTGACATGTTTGCGAAAGGTAATCCATATGCAAAGAATCTATTATTGCTTTGCATCCAGGTATAAAAGATCTCTTGCCACGTTTAAAAAGAGGTAATGATCCCCCCTCATCCTTTGATCTAGTCCCTCTACATCTTTATAGTGCATATTAAAATGAAGTTCTATTTCCCTAAAAGAAAGATCATAAAGGTCCTGATCTTCAGGAGTAACCTCTTGACGAATATAAATAGAAGATAACCCCATCTAATCTTTCAAAACACAATTGTCTTTCACAAAAAAAAGTCTGCTTGGATGACCATCTCATCATCATGGTCTTTGAAGTCAACCTCATACTTCCATAAGCTCCTGATAAAAGAGGGATAAATCTTTTGGAAGAAGGAGATTTGGGATTAAGTAATGGGGTGAACATCTTATAAGTTTTAGATAGTCATGATGGCCCAAAAAAAGTTATTCGAAGGATTACCTGTAACACCCCGCCTAATTAAATACCAGGTGATCAGTCCTTTATTAAATTAAAATCAAGGTGAACGGTTGGTTCATTCTCAGCATCACTGTCGCAAAATAATATTTTCCAATTTAAATACCAATATGAAGTCTCATTTTTCCCTTTATTAAATACCAATATGAAAACCTTTTTAATACCCAACAGTTTAAGAGTCACATAAATAATAAGGATGACAATTACCACACAAGAATTAAACCATCTAGATAAACCAAACCAAGTTATGAACTATAAAAAAACCATCCTGACAAGAGTTAACTCCCAAAGAGTACTAAATACTAGAAATAACATAAACATAAATCTATGATAAATCCAAACAGAATAGGAAATCAGGCGACACATGCCCTAACTATAAAGATCTACAATAGGAATTGAGTCAATGACAAGGTCGTCGAAAGCAAGGGCCTCCAACTTCCACATAAGCTACAACACGTCCAATCCAAAGAACCTATGCAAGACGCCCATGTGGCTGGGCACCTGTAATACATACATATATATACAAGAGAGAAAGTAATGACAGAAAACGGGTCAGAGCCCGAGTGTAAAACAGTTTCAAAAATAGTTTAGCAAGTATTTAAAATGCTTACTGGCTAATATAACATACATGTTAATACATGACACTCTCTTGAGAATTCTCACCTCTCATCTAGTGTGCACGTGTACCGTACTATTGATCACATAACTCTATCTAACTTATCCTCCCATAAAGTTCTATCCCGAGAAGTACTAAGGCCATAATATTTAGTTTTAGAAAATTATTTTCTTCCATATTCTTATGTTGCTCAGAACCACTTAGTACCGTTACAAAATTCATGAACACTTGTCAGAAAGTTGAAGCATTTATTCATTACTTAACTACTTATACACACAGTAGAAAGTGTCTATATATAAGCATATATATATATATATATATATATATATATATATATATATATATATATATATATATATATATATATATACTATCGGCACCCCACATAAATCTATGGTGCTGGCATACTCTGCTATCAAGTCCCCATATCACTCATACTAAGGGAAATACTAGTTCGGAATCACTCTCGAACTGTATTAACAAAATACACATACAAATGGAGGCGAAGCATAGTTCCAAGTCACTAAGAGGTCAACATATACCCCTCACGTCTCTTAGGACCGTCTGACTATCATTTTGAGATAGCCTCTACCAAGGAATACTATCTTCTAGGGTACGAGTCAATATCCCCCATAAAGGTCCAATCGAGATAAGACCGTCCCGGTGCAGAAACCTCCGTCATAGCAAGTAGCCCGGGTATGATTTTTACACATATACATAATATATTCACAATCATATATATAAATATTCACATTTTTTCAAATTAGGTTCACCCACGACCCATAATTAGTATCATCCATTCTTAGCACATATTTTACTCAATTATCTCGCATAACGGATTCGTCTCTTTTATTCTCATTTATAATTTACTTCATACTTACTTCTCATCTCTCGAAGTATTCTCTCTCACTCAGTATAAATTTCAGTAGGTATACCCTCACTTACCTTCTAGTTTAAATATTTCATGAGTCTCAATCTTTTGGTAAACTTATGAAAAATTTCCAATGTGTGAATAACTCTCCGTTAACCCGTAATTTCATCTCATATTAATTTCACTCAACGGAGTCTACTTAAACCCTACTGGTCCTCTTCAAAACCCATTATACTATTTAAAAGATATTCAAGGGTCCCATGTATTTTATTCGAATTAAACAAAAAGGGAAAAACATACAGTTTTCCAGGAGGGATTGATCGATAAAGGAATGGGGTCGATCGATCGATGCTCTTGGTCGATCGATCGATCAAGCAGTTCTTGCCCAGTTTGCTGCAAATATCAACTTATGGGTTCACTCATTCTAACCCCTCCAAACCTATATAATTTCATCCTAAACTCCCATCAAAGTTATCCAAATGTATAAGCAATATATATAAACAAGTTCTAACGTAACACATCAATAAATCCTCAACGAATCAATCAAAAAGGGGTTTAATCTCAAATTTCTTTATAAAACCAAATTTTGCATGAATAATCACAAACCTCTATTTTAATCTAGATTTTCTTCCCAAATATCATAATAAATCCGTGGGTAATCCTCTACATATGATCACGGTTTCAGATTATATGGATTCTCCCTACAACACATAAATTCTCTTCCAAAACAGATAATTCTTCAATTAAAACATATGATTTTCATTCCTAGACTAACATGGAAGGTATATTCACATGGAAATAAGTAAGATAGATACTTGCATGGGATTCAAGGGTCTTATTTGTTAATGAAAAATATATGGTTGTGTTCCTCGTCGTGCGATCTACGTTTTGATGGTGGTGGCGATGCAATCGGGTGAGTTCTAGGCCTTGGATTGCTTAAAAACTCTTCACTTTCTTCTCTAATCTCTTCACATTCATCTCTAATGGCTAGGCTTAGGTTTTGTGTTTGTTAATCCCAAGAGACAACTCCAAATGGCTAATATATACTAAGAAAATTCGTGGGTTTAATTACCCAAAAATACAAAATGTCTAAAATACCCTCACGGGATGTCAATTAGGCCTAAAAAGCCCCGAGACCCAAACTAAACCCCCGGGTACACTTTTCTGGCTATCCCAACCCTTCTAGACACTTTGGTGCACTCAAAACGACCATACGAACGAATTATAATTTATTCACTTTTATAATAATAATTTAGTCCTAACACGACACAGCCGCATCCCGAATTAAATTTTCATAATTGTCATTTTATTCACTCATGACAATTTTAATAAAACCAATCCAATGTATTACTCTACTAAACTAGTAATATTCAACAAATTTTCAATAATTACTAACTCACGTCACGCTAGTAAATACTAAAAAATAAATTTTTGGATTAATATTAAATTAATATCTCAATTAAATTTAATAAATCCCCAATTTTAAAAGCCATAAAAATACGGGGTAATACATACTTCCCCCCTAATAACGGAATTTTGTCCCGAAATTCAAAAAATAAGGTATGCCTGGTAAAAATAGAATTGGAAACTTTAATAATACTCAAAACGAACTTTCGGGTAAGGCGAATGCCTATAGTCCTCCCCGCCTCACAATAAGCTTATTTATCACTTTCAATACAATTAGTTATATATTTACACTTTAATAATGGCACTTCACATTATGCTCCAATCCGTGCTACTCTCATAAGATGAGCTTACACATCATTCGCCCCATTGTCTTAATATTATTGGGAGGCCTCACCTCACTACATAACAAACACTCGTATTTATCTAATCACAAAACTCTCTTTATCATCATTTCACCCTTCGATTGGAAATAAAACAAAGCTTCCAATGTTTCTTTACCACAGAACTTTCTCCACTACCCTTAAATCGTCACTTAACTTTAACTTATAATCAATATTACTGGCTCCTATGACAACCGAGGTACTAGACTTAGGGACTAATGACCAAACATCACCCTACTTCCAACATTACGCTAAGTTTCATGCGTGGGATGTCTCGTAAAGTGAAATCCAAACAAAGAACCCCCCTCCCCCCGATACACTACTACCTAACATAGTCAGTTATCGAAATTCGTTGGATCCAGCGTCCATAACCTGTACCCCTCTACTCTGTCTTTTGATAGAAAATCTACATCTCCTTTCGCAATTGAACTGAAACAAATAACTTTTTACTAATTGCACTGTTGTTGAGTATTGGTGGAATTCACATTCCATAAACCTCGTACGTATACCATCGGAACTCTCGAAATCCAATATCCAAATATATGAATATAAGCCTTAACTTCCACATTCCTAAAGGATAAATATAAAAATGCACTCCTCCTATCACTAAGTCCTAAGCGTTTACATATAATAATGAGTGAAATATTTCCACCCAACGGTAAACCCAATACACACTGAATTATAATAACAAAGTCCCTAAACATCCTGGGATTAAACATTTCGGTACCATTATACCCTTCGAAGTGTCTATAATATATATAAAATGAGTGCGAGCCAGACCTTCTCGTAGGTGAGGTATTGCGAGAACAAAACATGTTGCACTAGGGCAGCAACCCCGATAACATTGCAATCACTGCCCACTATTGTTTTTAACCATTTCCCCTGCAAGCACCATACCCTTGTCCTTCTTCTTGCTTCGGAAAATTTTAACTCATGTGGTTTTACTCTCCACAAAATGCCTCAACACATAACCCACTTATCTCCTGTCATACTGACC
Source organism: Sambucus nigra (assembly GCA_949130495.1). Classification (NCBI taxonomy): domain Eukaryota; kingdom Viridiplantae; phylum Streptophyta; class Magnoliopsida; order Dipsacales; family Adoxaceae; genus Sambucus; species Sambucus nigra. Next base: position 161,499,053 of record OX422213.1, on the reverse strand, counting down.
CTATTAGGGTTGTCCTTCTCTCGGACTTAAATAGTCTCAATCCTGATGCCTACCCTCATCGTTCCCTTAGCTTTGTTGGCCCTAAGGAACATGCTACTGGCTTCAATAACCCTTACTGAATACACCATCGCTTGGTAAGAATTCAGTTATCTGAATCATTTAAATGAGCCCCCTGATGGTTCTCCCCCTTGCGGTGAGTTTCTAACTGTGTTTCATGTAGTCTCACTCTCCAATAAATCTTTCGATTTCTTTAGCTCCCTTCACATAAGAGCATTAAGATCTCTACGGACAATACGTGACATTGTCACCATATGGATCAATTGTCTAACAGGATTCTCTTTAAGTGTTGTCAACTTTCCTCACGAGTGGATCTCCCATTTGAAATCTTCTCTTTCGTTGGTATCCACTTCCTCTGATACAAGAGTTGCTAAAAGTTTTAATTCATTTACAAATGGACCCCAGTCCGGCCCTCCCGTGATGGGCTCAGAACAACGTTCACATCTTATTCTAAACAACTGATGAAGGAACGTGTGGTTAAACTGTACTTAAGGTCCTTCCATTTACGCAACATTTCACTATTAAATATGGTGGTTGACTCCCACTATTATAACTTTGCTCGGACGAGCCAAGAAAAATTTTACTCCGAATTTTTTCACTTCCAGTTAACCACCCTCCTCCATATGCCCAAGCCTTTGAATATATTACTTTCTTTGGATAGCACACACAATTCCCGCATTTCTAGAACTTCTACTGATGACTCTCCTCAATTTCCCATTTGACCCTTGTAACACCCCGTGTTTTTATTATTTAATTTAATTAATTAATTGGAATATTCAAGAAAAATAAAATTTTGAATTTAATTATTTTTATTAAATAAATATGTTGGTTATTATTTTAGAAGAATAAAACTTCGAACGGAATCAAAATCGGATTTAAAATGAAGTTTTTATGAGAGTTTTAAGCTTAGCTTTAAAAAAAAAAGGAAAAACGTTTGTCACGGATTTAGTCCGTGACTAATAAAAAATTGATTTTTAGCTAAATGGTATTAAACGAAGGAGAATGGTAGTGGCCGCATACCTGTTCAACCGATCGATCGGCTCTGCACAAATTTGAGGCGGTGGATCGATTTCTTTGTAGACTTTAAATGGGATTAGGACTCCTAATTAGTATATAAGCTTCATTAATCGTGGGGGGACTTCTTATAATTACTTTTTCTCAAGTTTTTCTCCATAGAACACTTCCAAATAATTTTCCTCTCAACCAAAATCATCAACCTCCAACACAATCAAGTTTTTGTCACAAATTTTGGGAGACTTAATTGAGGCTTAATCAAGATTGATTCAAGAACACTTCTTTGTTAATTTTTCGAGAGGAATCCAGATTTCTAATCAGATTTTCAACACGATCTTGGCAAGCATGAATACTCTATTTTTTTCCTTTAGTATTATGTGTTTTAAGTGTTACCTAAACACTTAATTACATGGTTTCTTAAAAATAATTAGTAACTTAATTATGGGGCTGTTTTTATAAAATCTTTTAATCTGAATAATATTCATAACCCTTTGGGTGCATAGGATTCATGAGTAATTTTGGGTTTTATTGGTGTAGGGTACATATAGAAAAACCCTAGTTTTGAAATAAATAAAGTTTGGGCGTATAACTCATGTAATACATGTAGAGATAATGAGATTTGATTTTTGATGTATATATGATGAAAACTTGGTATATTTAATTTAAAATAATTAAATGAGATTATTTGGGTATTTTTGACGTTGTGATAATTTAATTAAAGATTTAATTTAATTGGACTATCAAGCGTAGTTTTATACGTTGATTAATTATTCTTGTTGGTGTAACTTGTTGGTATTATTATATGGCCCTTGTGACGATGGGTTATTGGGTAATTTTTATCTTCCTATATTTTAGGATGCCTTCTAGGTATGGGACTAGTGGGTAGGCCTCTTGATGATTTACGCCTTCTAGGTTTGGGACTAGTGGGGTCGATTATCGCATTTTTATCATGTCGAGGGTGGGCTAATTTTTATTACTTTATCATCATTACGCTAGTCTAGGTATGAGACTAGGTTGAGATTTATGTTAGAAAATCCTCTTATACATAGGGTAGGACGTATTGATAACTTGGGGACCCTTAGGTATGGGTTTAAGGGGTATTTTGAGGATCTCACATCGATAAAAGGGTGGGGAAATTTGAAATTGTGAATTAAGAAAATTGAGAATTAAAACCTAAGATAATAAGACGGGTATTAAAATATATTGGCGACATAATCAGCGAGGGCCGACAGTTTAAACGGGCCAGCCGACATTTTATGTCATGTTGTGTGTGGAACCTCGTCAATCAGCGAGGGCCGACAGTTTAAATGGTTCAGCCGATGTTTTGACGAGGGGATGTGTATTTTGGTGGTGTAGACACCCCATTCTGTTACCCCCTAAACTCTCCTTTGGTCCCTAGCAGCTCCCTTCATCACTACAAACCCAGGTCATACCTCTAGTACTGACCTAGAAGTCACTCCCAGGCTCCGTTTGACCAAAAGTCAAACTCTTTAGCTCGACCAAGACTAAATGAATCTTCAAAGGGAACTGAAATCCCTTTCCAACGGTCTGTCCCGTGCACGATTCTGACTTACCATGCGAACGAACGACCTGTTTTCCCACGAACCTCAATTAGAAGACCACCGGGCGCTCTCGGGCTGTGTTTGACCTAAATCGACTCTTCAGCTCAATCGAGATTGAATGAATCTTTGAAGGGCACTTAAACCCTTTCCAACGGTCCATCCCGTGTGCGATTTCGACTTACGGTATAAACGAGCGATCCGTTTTACTCCAAAAGGTCACCGAATGCTTCCAGGGCTCCGTTGACCAAAGTCAACTCCCCGAATCGGATCAAACTCTTTGGAATGTTGAAGTACATCTCCTAACCTTTCCATCGGTCCACCTCGTGCGCGATTCTGACGTACCATGCGGACAAACGATCCGTTTACGTGTGACGATTCCCCGTCTAATGGACTGACGAATGCTTCCGATCAATATTTGACCCAAAGTCAACTCCCAAACCCGGGATCAGTCCAAGGATTTTCTAAGGTCTCTGAATTACCTTTCCAATGGTCTACCCCGTGTGCGATTCGGATTAACGATTTGCATTCTGCGGCCAATTTTCCGAAAAGGCCTGAAAAATACTACCAAATGGCAGGTCCTAGGGCAGTGTGCCTAAACGCACCTTTCGATTGGCAGGAACAGGGCTATGCCGATCGGAAATTCCTTGGCCTTATAAAAAGGAGGCCTAACCTCATTTGTAAGGGGATCCCAGATCTGATAGATATCACTCTCAGCAAAACCCAGAAAACATCTCTCGAAGATAGCGTGATTTCCACACCCAAATCCCTTTCCAACCTTCACTTTTCATCATCCTTTTCATCCAACTTGGTGAATTCACTATACTCCATCATCATCCAAGTCTAAGTGCTGCTCTCCAACATTCAAGATCTTCAAGAAGGTCCAATTTTCTCAACTCACTCCTTAAATTCTCATCAATTCGCAATAACTTGTTTTATTACTTTGCACTTTTATTATCTCATCTCACACATCCTAATATAATTTTTATTTTGTATTATTGCACATCCCTTATTTTCATATAAATCAAAACCCAAAAAATAAGAAAAAGAGGGTTTGCCCATAAATTCCAAACGGGAATTCTCATACTTTTCTTACACTTTTCTCACAACTAAAACACTTTTTCTACACACACACACACACCCCAATAAGAGAATCCCCCCGATTGGATTTATGGGATAAACCCCACCCCTCGTTTTGCATGTGAACTACGTGGACTTTGATGCCTCTATAGGCTACGTAGGCATCTCGGGGTAAAACCCGAAACTCAAGTCCAATTTTTATTTTTTCTCTCATTTTATATTCTCTCTAAACTCCACTCTCTTATATTATATATATACATATATTTGGTCTTAGTGGCGTATTATTCCGCATGCATTATCATTCCATCATAACGGTCAACGTAAAAATTAACGCTTAAATACTATTTTCTAATATTTTTATACCTTCCTATGGATAACTCACTTTATCTCCTCCATGATACAAGTCGAGGATTCCTATTTCCATTATATATACACATGCACACATATCACGGGGAAAATAAAGGAAAATAATAAAATGCATGAGAGACCGAAAGGGCGGAATGGGTGCCTAACACCTTCCCATTTCGTAACTTAGCCTCCGGACACTTTTCGAATCATTTTGGTTTCGTATGCATCAGTATGTCTTTGGATGCTGTCCTTCGGGATGGCTCCCTTTCTTTTATCTGTTTTGAGTAAAATAGACTGGTGACTCTAATCTCTCTACATTTTTACACTTAACCTAAATGACGTCGGCCGAAGCTCTCCCGAGAGGGACGCGCGGGACCTAGGATCATCCATTGCATCGCCCACCCGTCGCGAGGATCCATGAGGGAATGGCCACAATGGCGACTCTACTGGGGATTTTCTTTTGAGGGCTAGACTCTATTTACATGGATGTTATGTTTTTTTATATTTTCCCTCAATTTTACATGTTCCCCTTTTTCATGTATATCCCATGCTTATGCTTCTATTCACACACTTGTAGAAAATTCTCCATGTACACTACACACCATGTGCACCTAGGGTCACATATATCCACATGTTGCACACATCACCCATCCATACTTGGTGAACCATTGGTACCTGTACTTTGCTCCCTATTTGGCATAATTAAGAAAGACATTCTCATAATATACTAATAAGAGGATCATGCATGATTCACACGACACCACCAAAGAGCATTGTGATTGACCAAAATTTCTACCCAGTAACTGGAGGGTCACTTCTTAATGGGCGTTGGTTCGATAGGTCGCAGTTAGCCGAAGCGATATGACTCTCACCTTCCATTGGCCAAGTACCTTCGACGTATATCGAACGGCTCCCCTGCATCGTACCTCTTGATCGAAGTCATGACGGGAGGTATATCGCAGGGAACTCGTTCACATACGGTGAGTATATCAAATTCGCTCTCACATGTACCATCCCCACGAGGTATATGGTGAGGCAATTCACGCACACTCAGGTATATCAAATGGCTTTTCCATACGTACCAATTTCCCGCAAGATTAAGACGTATATCGTGGAAGTCACGCCAAAGAGGGGAACCCTTTTCGATTCACCCAACCAACTGTATACCCGCATATAGGTGTCAAGCCTAGGACATACATGTTAGATTGTCGGTTTCAACCCGAAACTCTGTCGAAATTCTGGGTCAGCCTGCCGCCCGAATTCTCGGGCATTTTTAAAATGGGACCCTGTCCGTGAGCCTGGTCACAAGTCCATCCATAGCTTTACATATATTACAAACCCAACTGTTCCAGGCTCGGGTCCCGTCCGGCATTTCATTTTTCATTTAGGAGAATTAATACAAGTGAAAACATAATAATTATAATAATCATGCTGAGACCATCTCCAAAAAGAAAATTCTCCTTTTTTTTCTTTATCCAAAATCCAAAAACATTTTTCCCCTCTTTATCAAAAATCCAAAAACATTTCTCCCCTCTCTATCAAAAATCCAAAAATATTTTGTTTTTCAATCTAGAAAAAAATGTCAAAAAAATATTTTCATCCCTTTTTTTCTCAAAATAAATCCCATTTTGTGCCTTCTCAGGTCGATCGCAAGCCCTGACTCCCTATTAGCTTCGGTCTTCAGTCAAATCACCCCGGAGTTCCATTCGTTCCCCTGTTACTCCTTTCGAGTACGGTATCCATCCGCTTTTAATGGAGAACACAGATCAAGTACCCGTTGTGCAGTCGGATCTGACGACAGGCCTAACTCAGCTTGTGTGCAAGATTGACAACCTCCAAACTGAGGTCCGAGAGATGCAACGAAACTAGGTTCCCATCCCTCAAGAGCCCGAGGCCTTATTCCCTCGTGCTATGGATCCACCCGAGCCCATCTGGGTTCCCGAAGAGTATCACCACGCTCCACGTGCCCCTCCTGCCCAGCTTCCTATACCAAACCTTGCCCAGCATGGGGTTAACTTGCCTATGATCATCGATACGAAGGAAGAAGAGTTAAACAAAGTCAAAGAGGACCTCAAGATGCTCACCAAGAAGTTTGACCAAGTCAGAATCTCAAGAAATTACATGGACTACACCCACATGTCTCCTTATCCTAAAGCGAGGTTACCCGAGAAGTTCAAGATGTCGAATATCGAGAAATTAGAAGGAAGTGGACCCCCGATTGTTAAACTCCGGAATTATCACCGTTCCATGACTCTCCTAAGGGTTTCTGAAGAAGTGATGGCCCAATTGTTTCAGCAAACTCTGAAGGATAGCGCCCTCTGATGGTTTTTGTCTCTCGAAGAGTCCAGAATTCTTAGTTGGGAGGATGTATCCCGGGAATTCATATCACAGTACAAATACAATGAAGAGCTTGAGGTCACCCGACGTGATTTAGAGTTGCCCAAATAGAACCCTGGAGAATTAGTCAGTAACTTCATCGCCCGATGGAGGGAAAAAAAAGCAACCCTAACCAATCGACCTTCCGAGGAAGAACAAGTCAGCATAGTGAAGAAGAACTTCTTACCCCATGTCTGAGCAATGATGGGAGGACAATACTATCACCACTTACGAGATCTCAGAGAAGCAGGAGTAGAAATCGAGTAAGGTCTTACCAAAGTAGAAACTGACCCAAAGAAGGTGTTTGGACAGTTCACCCCCAAAAAGTAGATAATCCTGTCAGTGCTACAGTCTCAACCATCAACAACTTCTCTCAACCAACCACCTCATGGGCACTAGAAAGACGCCCTGTCCCAGTCCTAAAGGAATACACCGAGCTCCATGCTCCTCTCTCTAAAGTTTATCAATCCTTGTTAAGCCAAAACCTTATCAAACCTTTGGATTCCCGTTCATTGCCAAATCAACTCCCAAGAAACTTTAAGGCAGATGCCCATTGTGCCTTTCACCAAACTGCTGGCCATACCACCGACCAATGCCTTCACCTCCGAAACATAATCCAAGGTCTACTTGATCGGGGTACCATCGCCCCACCAGCCAATCCTAAGCCAAATACTACTCACAACCCACTTCCAAATAATGCCAATGTCATATTTCTAGAAGAGAACCCAAAATTCGATCCCTGAACTCAAATCAAGCCCATATACTTTCCTAAACCCTTCCAAATTTGACCATGTTTCCTCCAATACCATGCTAGCCTAGCTGATCAGGCACTGTCACTCCTTACCATAGCATGCATCGCTATTCATACTCGTTCTGAAAATGAAAGTATGGAATTTTCATAGGTGTTAAACCAACTCCTAGAGTTAGGGCAGAAATTTCCCTCACAAATAATCATTGATTGCCAGAGATTCAGTACGCTGTTCTTGGAAGTGCGAAAATGGGCCTGAGAGTCAGATAGTTGGGTAGTACCAACCGATGAAGTCAACCTGGATGATGTCGCCCAGATCATGGAAGAATTATTCAGGCAAACTAATAACATTTGTAGTATGACCGAGTTACTTGATATTCTGAAGCTACAGGGGCGCCTGGTCCCTTCACCCTTACACATCCCCACAGAATGGGAAGAACTGTATGAAGAAGTCGTTGAAGTTGTGGAATGCATTGACATTGCATGGAAAGACATAATTATTGCCACCGGATGGGGGGAAGAAGTCAGAGATTTAAGTCAAGAACAACCTTTCGAGAAAACTGGCCCGGTAACCGACATGTGTGGAATGATATCATTTGAATAACTCCTCGGAGAAATAAACAAGGTGGCAAAATAACCGGAGATCGATGAGGAAACGGGGTTCATGTTCTTCCCTTCTTCAGTAAATCATATGACCAGATTAGGGAGGCATTACCAGATTCCAAGCTCACTACCAGCCAATGACAATGGGAAGGGTGTTGAAAACCTTCCTATGCCAGATTTGACCCTCGAGGAGAGTAAGATCCTCGATCAACTAAAGAAAACTCAAGCTGAATTCACTCTATGGGGGCTTTTCATGTCTTCTCAGCTACACAAAAATGCTTTGATCAAGTTGCTCACTGGACCCACAGTTCATCCTTCTACCACACCAGAAGAAGCGATAAATTTGGTTGAATCCTTGACCTTTACCCGAATGCTATCCTTTTTCGAAGAAGAAATCCCCAAGATTGGGCCAAACCATAATCATGCACTCAATATCTCCATCGAAGTTATGAGGAAGGTCATGCCACTCTCTCTTGTCGATAATGGATCCGCCTTGAATGTCTGCCCACTGAGAACCTTCAAATGTTTAGGCCTGAAAGAAAGCGACCTCGCTCCAATCTCTAATGTTGTGCGTGCCTACGATCATACCCGTCGGGAGGTGATGGGATCCATAAAGCTTGTAATAGGGGCTGGCCTTATAAACATTGTCGTTGAATTCCAAGCTATTCCCAACCTGTTTCAACCTATTTCTAGGACGACCTTAGCTCCACAGTATCAAGGGTGTGTCATCCTCACTGCATTAGAAACTAAAGTTCTTTGCTGACGAACGGGTCATTACCATCTTGGGCAATGACAAAAATGCCGATGGTGCAAGTACCAGCACTCCAATCCTTGAGATATACCACGGGACAAATGATATTCTCCTATTAGGATTTCGAGTTGAACTACTTCTACTCCCGGAAGGGGACAACTTCAAAAAAAGGGTTTTTCAAGAATACTACCATCATGGAAACATCAATGTGATTCAGATGTTCAGAAACATGCACTTCATGCCCGAGCTGGGGCTAGGGCAAAGACAGCAAGGGATACTTGAGCCCATTGAACTGAAGAAAGCTTTCCCTCCTTGTGGTTTGGTGTATCAACTGTCAGAACAAGGGCTCAGAATGATCCACCAGTCTCGACCAAAGAGAAGACTAGACTGTGTCCAGATTATCCCAGGTGACTCCTTGAATGGACGATTCATCAAAGAGGGCGAAGACTTCCCCTTTTGCGATTTTCCAGAACCATGGTATGACCATACAGACAAGAAGATAAAGCCTGGAATGGAGATCTTTTTTCAAGACAGCTACCCATGGACCGAGAGTTCCCAACACCATGTACAACCGTTCATCAAAGATACCAAAGAGACTGAGGAAAGTGACTCTGAATATTCCTTCAACTTACAGACACTGGGGCTAACACTCTGCATGGTTCACTCAGGCACTACATCACCAGATCCGTCCCAACTAATTAAAGTTACTGATATGCTTCTCCTCAACTGGCATGCTGCACTAGTTCTACCTGATGAAATCTCCCCTAATCCCAATGTTTACCCCATTTCTTCTTTTGTTGTCTATCCTTGTTCAAATGTAATCGAGTCCTCTTTTAAAGAGATTCTCAATGGTGTTTTTCCTATCAATGAAATAAATGAAGATTTTGAGTATCTTGTTGTGCCTTACATTAACTGTTTGGATTCTAATCAAACTTTTGATGATGATGATTTTGCAAATGAACAATTCTTCACTGATCTAAATAAGGTTAATAATAAACAACATAACCGCGTTCAAATTAATAAAAAGGAGACTGTTGTTAGTAACCTTGATTCTAGTAGACAACTGCACGAGATTAGGATTGGGGCTACCCTCGACGAGCATGAGCGTGCACAACTCGAAGAATTGCTAAAAGAATTCGTGGATGTCTTCGCATGGTCCTATGACGATATGCCCGGCATTGATCCTAAAATAGCTCAGCATGAGATTCCCACTCTCCCAGATTACAAGCCGATTAAGCAAAAGATGAGAAAGCTCCGCACTGAATGGTCGCTCAAAGTAAAAGAAGAGTTTGTCAAATACTTGAACATAGGCTTCATTCTTGTGATCGAATATCCCATATGTCTAGCCAACATACTGCCCATGCCGAAATCAGGAGGAAAAGTTCGGATGTGTGTAGAGTATCGGGATTTGAACAAAGCCTCTCCAAAGGATTATTATTCACTAACAAATATCGACATGATCATGGAGAACACAGCCAGGCATGTTCTCAAGTCATTCGTCGATGGGTTTGTCGGATACAACCAAATCAAAATGGACCCAGACCATCAAGAAAAAAGAACATTCATCACCCCCAGGGGGAACCTTTTGCTACACCGTTATGCCATTTGGTCTCAAGAATGCCGGGGCTACCTACCAGAGGACTACCACAACCATCTTGCACGATTTCATTCACAAAGAAGTTGAGGTCTATGTGGATGATATGATTATCTAGTCCAAAACTAGAGAAGGTCATGTTCCTGCTCTCCGAAAGTCCTTCGAACGATTGCGACAATATTAGATGAGAATCAATCCACAAAAATGCATCTTTGGTGTTACAAAGGGAAAACTCTTGGGATTAATGGTTAGTGAGAAAGTGATAGAAGAAGATCTCGCCAGGCTAAAAGCCATACTTGAGATGCCAGCTCCCCGAACGGAGAAAGAAGTCTGAGGTTTCCTTGGGCAATTGCAATACATCAGTCGGTTCATCGGCCAGCTAACCTCCATCTGCGAACCAATCTTCAAACTCCTCTGAAAGGATTCAACCAATATTTGGAACGAGGCATGCCAAGAAGCTTTTGACCGAATCAAATAATATCTGACCCAACCCCTGGTACTCATGCCACCACAGCCTGGTCTCCTCTTGCTCCTATACCTAACTATAACCGATACTAAAGTTGGGGCTTTGCTAGCCCAATACCTTGAAGATTCCCGCAAAGAAAGAGCCATTTATTATGCCAATCGAAAATTAGCCAAGTATGGGGTTAACTACACTACTTTGGAAAAGGTGTGTGTCGCACTTGTCTGGGTCACCCAAAAGCTACAGAACTACATGCTCGCCTTCCCCATCAAACTTGTATCCCGAATGGGCCCCATCAAATACCTACTTGAAAAATCCACTTTATTCAGCCGAATGGCCAGATGGTTGATGCTCCTAGCCGAGTTTGATATCGTGTACGTCACACAGAAAGCCATGAAAGGAATAGCCATCTTTGACTACCTCGTTGATTACCCCGTGGATGAAGCCGATGTCTGGATCTCCGAATTCCCAGATGAAAACATCCTTTGCACTGCTTGATACAACCTTTAATGGTAAATGTGATTTGATGGAGCTGCTAACAAAAAGGGATATGTCATTGGGATACTTCTGATCTCCCCCAGATGACTCTCACACTCCCATCGCCATCAAGCTGGATTTCCCTTGCACCAACAACATGACTGAGTACGAGGCATGCACAGTATGCCTCAAAGTTTCTCTCACGAAAGGTATTTAATGCTTAGATGTCTACGGGGATTCCTCCCTAATCATCGATCAAGTTCTTAGAAAATGAAGAGTTAAGGACGAGAAACTCCAACCATTCCATGCCCACTTAGAAGAACTAGCCTCCCAATTCCAAGATATCACCTTCCATTACCTACCTCGAGCAAAAAATAACCTAACCGATGCCCTTGCTACCCTAGCCTCCATAGTTGACATTAATATGCCCAAGTGTAACCTCGGCCCAGAGACACCAACCTCGGCCGAGATGATGGCCGAGACATTGATCGACCCCATGTAGGCCATGTGCCCACGATATCATCCCTCGGCCAGACCAACCTCGGCCCAGGCCGACACTACCATATACACTTCAATAGACACTACGCGCATCGCAGGCATCAACAACATCCTCATGTACCTGGGTATAGCAACCTCGGCTAAGAGTAGGCCGAGGTGACAAGGAGCCTTGGTAACCTTCATGGAGCTAATCCAACCTCGGCTCGGGCCGACCCCAACATATGTCTTGGCTAAGATCAGGCCGAGGCTCCCTATGACACCTCGGATTGAATGGACATCAAGTCTTTATAGCTCGGCCTCTCCCAGGCCGAGGTCATCCACCAATATGACTACCGAGCATCTGTTGAACATTTGGATAAGGACACATGGGCACAAATCAGTTGTAACAAGATTATTCCCCACATGTGGGGAGAATATTTCATCATCATTACTTACATGTGGCAGTGACAGATGGCACTCCCCCATTGGTGAGGCTACCACACACATGCACATTACATGCATGTGGGGTACATTACACCCCCTAGGCACTATATATAGGGATCATCCCCTACCTTGCAAAAGTATCCCAATTGTTCAACCCTAGCTAAAACTCTGTCTAAATATATAGTAGAGAGAGAGAGCTTGAGATAATTGTATCCATGGCCATCAGTGCCATCATTCAGTGATATTACTCACACACTCACAGTGGACGTAGGCCAGATTGGCTGAACAACTTATATTCCGGTGTTGATTCCTCTTATCCTCACCTCATTCTCTTATCTCTTTATATAACTGTGCTGCCATTGTTATTCCTATATTGAGCTTGGAAACACCTTATCTGGTGGTGCTGATTCTTAGCATCATCATTTTGGCGCCGTCTGTGGGAACGAGAAGCTATCTCTTCCTCATTTTATGCTTAACCTCACCGGAGACTCTGGTGGTGAACCAGGAACCACCCCTTGCGTGGAGCTGTTTCACCATTGAAAGAGGTCCTTTAAGGTATTAAGCTCACTTACTGTTCAAGCTCTTTATTGTTAACACATGGCACCAGAATTACCACCGCCTCTTCCGCCGCCCGGAGGTGGAGGGGCTAGCTCCAGTCAGGCTCCTCCCCAGTCCGAAATGGTGGAGGTAGCAGCAGCCTTGAAATCTTTAGCTGCAACACAACAAGCCATGAAGGAGCAATTTGCCCAGCTCAGCCAAACCATGATGATGAGGCCAACTAGAGTCTCACCGGACATGATAACTCCGGTGGCAGTTCAGCCTCATCCTGACGCCAGGGGACCACCCCAGGCGCCCATGAAGGACCAACTTGCACCCCAGCGGAGGAAGGACGTTGCTGACCCTAGGCGCTTGCGCCTGGGGAGGCAGGGAAACCCTTGCCCAGAGGACATGTATGATGACCTGGAAGCTGAAGAAGCCCCGGAAGACTGCTGGGAGCCGTATGAGGTGTCAGATAACACTGTACGGCCTCTGAGGCAGAGTCAAGGATGTGTCGGCCGAAGAAGAGAAGAGGCCCAACGAAGAGGGTCGGCCTTTGACAGGTTGAGCAGAGGGTCGGCCTTCGAGAGGCTGGGCCCCTGTGAATGACCTAAGACAGAGGCTATCAAGGTCGAGGAGCACAGCAGGCTCTCAGAGAAGAGGTAGGCAAGGTCGGCCAGACGAAGGCCGACCCTGTGGAAGAAGAGACAGGGAACAGGAAGAGGTCAACAGTCAACGTATTATGGTTGGGGAACCCTCTGTCCATCGCAGGGAGGTGGCAGGGGACAACCTCGGCTAAGTTGATGACAGAAGAACCTGGAATGATTCTATCCAACGCCTTGAGGAGAAGATCGGGGACCTCATTAAAAGAAGGGACCCATTGCAGAGGGGTTACTCAGAGGGCTCCCCATTTGTGGCTAGGATAGTGGGGTTACCAACCCCGGCCAAGTTCAAGCCTCCTACGGTGACTCCTAAGTATGATGGCAGCACTAACCCTGTGCACCATATCGAGATGTATCAGTCGGCAGCGGACATCTACTCGATACCCGATGAGATGAAGTGCAGGGCCTTCTCAGGGACATTGACATGGGCAGCTCATAGTTGGTTTACCTCCCTTCCGAAGAACTCAATTGAGAACTTCAAAGGCCTGGCTGAGCAGTTCATCCATAACTTCTGCTTTGGGGTAAGACCCCAGAAGAAGACTACCCACCTGTTATATGTCAAACAGGCTAAGGGTGAAAGCCTAAGAGACTACATAGCAAGATTCAACAAAGAGAAGTTGGAGGTGGAAGACTATGAAGAGAGCATAGCCATGACCGCCCTTATAGGAGGCCTCGAGAAGGGAAAGCTACGGTGGAAGCTGGCGGAAGACCCCCCCAGGTCTATGGCAGAGCTGCTGTCCACCGCAGGGAAGGTGATGAATGCGGAAGAGGCAATGGCAGCCAAGTATGAGGAGGAGAACCGTGGTTGCACGGGAAAGTCCCAAGGAAAGAAAGAGGGGAAGAAGAGGTCAGGTGATGACAAGTTTGCTCATTACACCCCTATGACTGTGAGCTGTGAGCACATACTCAATGAGATTAAGACTGACCGGTCTCTGAGCTGGCCTGAGAAACTGAAGGCCCCGCCATATAAGAGGAACAAAAACCTATGGTGTGAGTTCCATCAGGATCACGGCCATGTCACAGACAGATGCTTCGCTTTGAAGGATGAGATTGAGAAGATGCTGAAGTCTGGAAAGCTGAGGAAGTATGTGGATGGCAAGGCTCCGAAGGGTGGAAGAGAGGACCCTAAGAAGAGAAGAAATGACAGGTGCCGTGACGATGTCCCGGCTAGGAGGCATGATGATTTAGAGGGAGATGATGAAGATAACCCGGATCTCCCGCCAAAGGATGACAACACCCCAGTGAAGAGGGTCGGTATGATCTCCTTTGGTGTTAGAACCATATGTGGGGGATTTGCAGGGGGTGGCTCTGAGGTAGCCGATAGGAAGGCACATGTAGCAGAGGCCAGATCAGTGGCCAAGACCGAGGTTGTGAATCTAACATCTTCCGATGCCGTGCAGAAGAGGAAGAAGGTTGACATGGACACCCTCGTAGTGGGGTTCTCCAGACTCGACTTCAATGGCATCTTAGCCCCCCATGACGACCCTTTGGTCATAACAACAAGGGTGCATCGGTGTGAGGTAGGGAGGATCCTCATAGATGGGGGAAGCTCAGCAGATGTGATGTTCTGGACTTATTTCAAGAGCTTGGGTCTTAGCAGGGCAAGGCTGGTTCCCTACCATCACCCATTGATAGGCTTCAGTGGTGAGAAGGTACACCCATTGGGCATGTATGAAATGGATGTACGGATGGGGGATGAGTGGCCTAAGAGGCTGACCAAGAAGATAAACTTTTTTGTTATGGATGAAAATGTCTTCTCGGCCTACAACCTCATCATCGGAAGAGTGGCCCTCAAAGAGTTTGAAGTCGTGCCGTCGACGGTCCATCAGATGCTAAAATTCCTGACTCTTTATGGGGTAGGGGTGTGCAAGGGGACCATACCACGGTGCGGGAGTGTTACTTCAACTCGGCCGAAGAGAGAGAGGCCCATAAGAAAGCAACCACCACTTACAGCATTGACACTCTAGACCCGAGAGATGAAACAAAATTGAAGAAGGGCGAGGCCGCAGAAGAGGTAGAATCCATAGTCCTCAATGAGGACGAGCCGAAAAAAACCGTCCAGGTCGGCAAGGCCCTAGAGCCAAGGATCAAGGAAGAGCTGATAAACTTCCTCAGGAGGAGGCAGAGTGTCTTCGCATGGAGTCACGCAGACATGCCTGGTATCGACCCTGAGATCATGACCCACAAGCTCAACGTGGACAGAGATGCCAGGCCTATCAAGAAGAGGCCAAGAGTCTACTCCAGGGAGAAGTATGAGGTCATCCGAGAAGAGGTGAAAAAGTTGGAAGAGGCCGAGTTCATAAGAGAGGTTACCTATCCGGAGTGGATCTCAAATGCAGTCATTGTGCCTAAGGCCAATGTAAAGTGGCGAATGTGTGTAGATTTCACAGACCTAAATAAGTCTTGCCCGAAGGACAGCTATCCCTTACCTAGGATAGACCAGATGGTCGATGCAACGGCAAGGCACGAGCTCATGAGTTTCATGGATGCTTATTCAGGTTATAACCAAATCTTCATGGATGCCGAAGACTCTGAGAAGACAGCCTTCATTACTGACAAGGGGACGTATTGTTACAAGGTGATGCCCTTTGGTCTAAAAAATGCGGGGGCAACGTATCAACGTCTTATCAATAAGATGTTCGAAGAGTAGATAGGTAAGACCATGGAGGTGTATGTGGACGATATGCTAACGAAGAGCCTGAAAACGTGTACTCACGTAGCAGATCTTGAGAAGACCTTTGATGTCATGGACTCGTATAGAATGAAGCTCAACCCAGCGAAGTGTGTCTTCGGGGTAGGAGCCGGGAAGTTCCTGGGGTTCATCGTTAATCAGAGGGGGATTGAGGCAAACCCCGAGAAGATCAAGGCCTTGCTCGACATGAAGACTCCTAGGAGTATCAAGGACGTCCAGAGACTCACGGGAAGAGTGGCAGCCCTTAACAGGTTTGTTTTTAGGGCAACGGACAAGTGTCTTCCGTTCTTTAAAGTTCTGAGAAAGGCCTTCCAGTGGGACGAAGAGTGTGAAAACGCCTTTGACCAACTCAAGTCCTACTTGGGGTCTCCCTTGTTGCTATCTCGGCCCGTCACCAGCTATCGTACGGGAAGAGGATGGAATCCAGAGGCCTGTGTACTTCAACAGTAAGGCCCTTCAAGGGTCTGAATAAAACTATCCCCAAATGGAGAAGTTGGCTTATGCCCTGATACATGCCTCGAGGAAAATGAAGCCTTACTTCCAAGCTCACTCCATGGTAGTCCTTACAGACTCCCCACTAAGACAGGTTCTACACAAACCTGAGAAGTCCGGAAGATTGATGACCTGGGCCATTGAACTAGGAGAGTATGATCTTACCTACCAGCCCAGGACAGCCATCAAGGGGCAGGCCCTCGCAGACTTCGTCGCAGAGTTCACTTGGGAAGAGGCCGATAGAGGTTTAGAAGAGGCCGAGACAGAGAATGGTTCAGATGACGCCGAAGAGACGAACCGAAGTGTCTTCTGAGATTTGGAAGAGACTGCCCCGTACATCTTTCGAGGCCGAGAAGAGGTTGTCCCAGGCAAAACTCGGAGCAGAGTAGAAGAAAATGAAGAGGATCGATACCTCTTCGAAAAGGGGGTTATGAAAGAAGGGGTCTTCTCATCAGAGGAAGATGTATGGAGCCTCTTCGTTGATGGCTCTTCCTGTGACAGTGGAAGCGGCGTGGGGCTAGTACTCTCAGCTCCAGATGGCGCCAACATTGAATACGCCTTGAGATTCAACTTTCAAGCCTCAAACAATGAGTCTGAGTATGAGGCCATGATAGCAGGTCTCTTATTGGCAACAACTCTTCGAGTAAAGCGACTCCTGCTTCATAGCGACTCAAGATTGGTTGTCAATCAAGTGCTGGGGGTATACGAGGCCAAGGACGAAAGGATGGCTAAGTACTTAAAAAAGGTAAGAGGGTTGCTAGAATATTTTGAAGAGGCCAAACTGAAGAGAGTGCCGAGACTGAATAACAATCACGCTGATGCATTGGCAAGGCTGGCCTCGGTAATGAAGACAGATTTGGGAAGGACCATCCCAATCGAGGTCTTAGGAAAGGCAAGCATCGAGGAAGACGAGGTATGCATTCCTTGTCACAATGTGAACCAAGGGGACTCATGGATCGACCCGCTCGTCAAATACCTAAGAGAGGGGGCGCTACCTGAGTCAAAGCTGGAAAGAAGAAGGTTGAGATACAGGGCTGCCAAGTTCTCATTGGTAGGAGATGTCTTGTATAAAAAGGGGTTTCTCTTGCCCCTCCTCAGATGTGTGCATCCCATGGAGGTACCCCGGGTCTTACAGGAGGTTCATGAGGGTTCCTGCTCTAGCCACATAGGGGGAAGGCCCTTAGCCAAGAGGATCATCACTCAGGGATACTGGTGGCCCACCTTGTCTAAGGACGCTGCTGACTATGTGAAGAGGTGTGACAAATGTCAAAGGTTCGCCACAATCCCTCATCAACCCCATCAGCCTATGACGTCAATCTCTTCTCCATGGCCGTTGGCGGTATGGGGAATTGACTTGGTAGGACCTTTGCTAAGGGCAGTCAACAACTATAGATTCTTGATAGTTGCCATTGACTACTTTTCAAAGTGGGTAGAGGCAGAACTGATGATAAAAATTACAGAGTAGAAGACCTTTCAGTTCATCTGGAAGAACATCATATGTAGATATGGCCTCCCAAACACGCTGATCTCGGATAATGGGACCCAGTTCAAGAACTCCTCCTTAGAGAAGTATTGCCTAAGTGTGGGGATTAAACAGTTCTTCTCATCTCCTGGTCGACCTCAGGCAAATGGCCAGACCGAGGTCAGGAATAAAACTATCTTGGATGGAATCAAGAAGAGGTTAGAAGACGCGAAGGGGAGATGGATAGAAGAAGTCTACGCTGTGCTATGGTCTTACAGGACCACAGCAAGGACACCCACAGGAGAAACCCCATTTATGCTGGCACATGGCCCAGAGGCTGTCATACCAACGGAAGTAGGACTACCAACTCATCGGATTCAGACCTACGATCCTGACAGCAATGGGGAAAAGAGTAGTCTAGACCTGGACCTTATTGAAGAGAGAAGAGAAGACGCAGAGGTCGGGAAAGCTGCTTACCAGCAGAGGTCAGCAAAATTCTACAACCAAAGGGTGAAATCAAGACCCATTGCTATGGGAGATCTAGTGCTAAAGAAGACCCTACAGAAAGCAAACAAGCTACACCCAAACTGGCATGGCCCCTACAAAGTAACAAAAGAGGTTGTGCCCGGCACTTACAGACTACAAAACCTAGAAGGAGAACCTTTCGCTAACCCATGGAATGCTGATCACCTCAAGAGATATTACATATGATGTTGTATAGAATTTTATGTAAATGTACTATCTTACTGAGAAGAGGTTATTAATAAAGATCAGTTTCCATATCAGTTCTTGCTTCGTTCTTTAGACCAGAAAGACCAGAAATTTATTATGGGGCTAACCTCTTAGGTGATGACCTTAGACCCTCATAACATCACTCGGTGGTGATGAGGTCTGAGCTCGGACACCTTAGCAGAGGACCTCATACTCAACATCATTAATTTGGTGATACTAATATGGGGCTTACCTCTTAGGTGATGACCTCAGACCCTCATAACATCACTCAGTGGTGACGAGGTCTGAGCTCAGACACCTTAGTAGAGGACCTCAGACTCAACATCATTAATTTGGTGACATTATTATGGGGCTAACCTCTTAGGGGATGACCTCAGACCCTCATAACATCACTCGATGGTGATGAGGTCTGAGCTCAGACACCTTAGAAGAGGACCTCACACTCTTAACATCATTAATTTGGTGACATTATTATGAGGCTAACCTCTTAGGTGATGACCTCAGACCCTTATAACATCACTCGGTGGTGACGAGGTCTGAGCTCAGACACCTTAGCAGAGGACCTCAGACTCTTAACATCATTAATTTGGTGACATTATTATGGGGCTAACCTCTTAGGTGATGACCTCAAACCCTCATAACATCACTATGTGGTGACGAGGTCTGAGCTCAGACACCTTAGCAGAGGACCTCATACTCTTAACATCATTAATTTGGTGACATTATTATGGGGCTAACCTCTTAAGTGATGACCTCAGATCCTCATAACATCACTCGGTGGTGACGAAGTCTGAGCTCAGACACCTTAGCAGAGGACCTCAGACTCTTAACCTCATTAATTTGGTGATATTATTATGGGGCTAACCTCTTAGGTGATGACCTCAGACCCTCATAACATCACTCGGTGGTGACGAGGTCTGAGCTCAGACACCTTAGCAGAGGACCTCAGACTCTTTAACATCATTAATTTGGTGATATTATTATGGGGCTAACCTATTAGGTGATGACCTCAGACCCTCATAACATCACTCGGTGGTGACGAGGTCTGAGCTCAGACACCTTAGCCGAGGACCTCAGACTCTTAACATCATTAATTTGGTGATATTATTATGGGGCTAACCTCTTAGGTGATGACCTCAGACCCTCATGACATCACTCGGTGGTGACGAGGTCTGAGCTCAGACACCTTAGCCAAGGACCTCAGACTCTTAACATCATTAATTTGGTGATATTATTATGGGGCTAACCTCTTAGGTGATGACCTCAGACCCTCATAACATCACTCGGTGGTGACGAGGTCTGAGCTCAGACACCTTCCTAGATGACCTCAGACCCTTAACATTATTAATTTGGTGGTTTATTATGAGGATAACATCAGAGGTCATGACCTCAGACCCTCATAACATCACTCGGTGGGGACAAGGTCTGATCTCAGACACCTTCCTAGACGACCTCAGACCCTTAACATCATTAATTTGGTGAAGTTGGTTATGAGAACAGCATATTAGGTAATGACTTCAGAGCCTAATAGCATTCAGAGGCATTAAGTAAAAAGAAGAGATTAAATAGCATTCAGAGGCATTCAAAGATCAAAATAAGATAAGAGATTGCCATTCAGAAAAAGGAAGAGATCATATAGCATTCAGAGGTTACAAACAACCTTGTTCAGTTACAAGCTACAAGTTAAAAATTACAAGTTATAAAATACAAATTTGTTACAAGTTAAAGGTCGGAGGGGGGAGCATTGACAGTCTCGGTTGGGTTGACTTGATCAGCGTTGGTCACCTCAGCCACATCATCAGCAGGGTCAGTCCCTCCGATATCAGTCCCTCCCAGAGTAGCAGTCTCACCAGGGGCAGCAGCCTCATCTTCTACCTCTTGCAGTGCCTGATCAAATTGAGGGTCGGTAAAACCGAGACCCATAAAGTCGGAGGCCTTCAGGGTGCCGACCTCTTTGTCTCTGACCTCAGCCCATTTGGTAGTGGCCTTGATACCTCTTTCGAGGTATTCAAATCCAAAACCCATGAACTCCTCTGAGCCTTTGTAGTTAGATATTATTTTCTCAGAGGCATCTGCAAGTGCAGCCTTCACAGCCGTGTTGACCTTCTGCTGCAGCACGTCATCTTTGGCCTTCAGGGCATTAGCGTGATCTTGGATGAGCAGAGAGATGCCTTTGGCATGATCTTTCTCCAACCCCTTAACTTTATTTTCAGAGTTCTGCAGCTCTGACTTCAGGCGGCCAACCACGGCGTTCAAGGCGCTTTCAACCTTCTCGGCCTCCTGCTCCTTCTAGATGAGGGGAAATTTCCTCATAGCCCAGTTAGAAAGTTGATACATGGAAGTCACACCCTGCACAAATAATGAAGAGGTTAGGTGGGAGTAAAATCAGACGTTTCAGTTAAAAAATTGACAAAGATACAATTCATACCTGGAAGGCTCTGTGAAGGCCGAATTCAACCAGCAGAGAGGTGTCCATGGCTCGGTAGAAACGCTTCTCTGCCTCGGTCATTACAGAGGCGAGTGCGTCCATGGCTTGTCTGCTGTTGCCGACCACGCTGTTAGTCAACTTCAGTTGATCCAGACGAGCCGTCAGGATGTCGGCTGAAGAAATTGGAAGTGCAGCATCTGAGGCTTTCTTTTGCCTCACTGTCGGCCTCTGATCCTCAGAGGGATGGGCTTCAGGGGCCCTCTTCTTGGATTTGGATGTTGAGGGAGCTGGAGGAGGAGCGTTCAAACCAGTCTTCTTTGCAAGCCTCGCCAAGCTCGGAGCTGCCATATCCCACACCTCGTCTAGGATACCTGGTGGTCTCTCTGCAAAAGTTAAAAGATATGGGTCAGAAGTCAGACATGAATGATCAAGGGTTAAACTTGAAAAATAAAAATCCTTACCAAAGTCAACAAGAGGACTTCCACCTAGGCTCGTCCCCGAGAGATACTAAGGGGTCAGCAAGTGCTCAAACTTGACAAATAGACCATGTGCCCCTTGGTCTTGCAGGGCCTTCACCTTTTTGATGTTCTGAAGACTCAGACCAGGATCGGCCCTTGCAGACATTGTGACCTTACCCCATCTGAGGGGTATCCTTGGCTCAAGAGTGAAAGAGGGAACAGATGAGCCGAATTCCCATGGCCCTGAGGCAAAAAAATACCGGGGCTTCCAATTGTGATTTGAGGTCTGAGTCACCTGCAGCATCTTCTTCTCAGGCCTCCGAACCACAAAGTGATAGTAGCTCGGATGGTTTTTGGCCGAGGTTGGGACATAGCAACCAACGAAGACCTGAATTGGGAGGTCAGAGTGGTGGACTGACCTCCACAAGATGATGGCCCCTATAATGACTCTCCAAGCATTTGGGAGAGAGCTGCGAGGGGGCCAAGTTGATGAAGGAAAGAATGGACCTGATGATGGGATGAATGGGTAGGCGAAACCCCAACTTAAACATCTGCTCGTACAAGCAGATTTCTCCATCTCGGCCATGATAGGCCCTCTCTTCCCTCAGAGGTCTCCTTAATTTGATTGAGGGATTGATGGAGTATAAATATATGAAGTGCAAAAGATCCACTTCAGTGACTGTGCTCTCGAACTCGGCTGCTTCAGAGATGTCAACATCACTTTCAGCATCCTCATCCTCGTCAGGCTCAACGTTGGCTGGAGCAGACGTAGATGGGTGACCAGGGAATCTCTGAGCAAACTCAGCCCCTGTAACGGCCGACAGAGGGATGGCATCAAGAATGGGTGGCACAACCACACTCGGCCCAATAAGTTCAACCTCTGAGGAAGAGTCTGAGGTGCTTGAGCCATTTTGGGATGAAGCTCGGCTGGATACCTCGGCTTGATCAGGGTCCTGAATAGGCCGAGGTGTAAAATCCATGGCTTCTTGGAAAGAGTCCACAGACATGGGGTCTGAGGTGGAAGACTCAGACTCAGACATTGGTAATGGGTTGGTAGAGACGTCTGTCTGATAGAAGTTCTCAAGAGGATCAGGATATACCACCTTGAGAGGTGGGGGAAAGATAGGTCTAATAGGAAACTCCTGGGACCTACGAGCTTCCTCTTGAGCTCTCTCTATTTGCCTAATCTTTTCTAGGGTCTTCTCCCTAAGAGAAGGGAAATCCTCAAGAAGATGGTATAGGGGTCTGAGCATCAGAGGATGACCCAAAACTTGGGACGACCTTAAACTTTGGGAAAAACTCCTAAAGCTACAAACACGTTTGGCTTATAAAATGAAGGGGTTTAAAGATCAAACTTAGAAATTTCAAGAAAACGCAGTTCGCCGGAATTAATGAAGCTCGCCGGAAAATGCAAACCAAAATACCAGAAGCAAAGGAAATGGAAAGGGAGAAGTACCTGAAGATGAATCGATGGATGAAACGAAGAGAACTCGCAAGAAAACCAGGGGAAATCCTCTGCAGAAGGGCGTTGAGTGGAGGAGCTTAGAGAGAGAAAATCGCAGGTACTTTGCGTGCGCGGGAAACGAAATGAAGAAGAAGAAAGAGAAAGGAAGGGTTAAAACCCTTAAGTACTTGGGCACACTTCCCAAGGCCCATCATTGCCTTGGGAAACCTAAGGGACAATTGACAGCACACGCCAGCCAAATTTGCATGCTCTAGCTTGGGACAGATGTCATACAGGTGTTAACTTGGGACGGACAGGCCTCGGAGGTAAAGTAATCCCCTAGCCACTCGCTCTAGCATATGACTAAGGGATGGGGGGTGATTGATATGCCCAAGTGTAACCTCGGCCCAGAGACACCAACCTCGGCCGAGATGATGGCCGAGACATTGATCGACCCAATGTAGGCCATGGGCCCACGATATCATCCCTCGGCCAGACCAACCTCGGCCCAGGCCGACACTACCATATACACTTTAATGGACACTATGCGCATCGCAGGCATCAACAGCATCCTCATGTACCTGGGTATAGAAACCTCGGCCAAGAGTAGGCCGAGGTGACAAGGAGCCTTGGTAACCTTCATGGAGCTAATCCAACCTCGGCTCGGGCCGACCCCATCATATGTCTCGGCTGAGATCAGGCCGAGGCTCCCTATGACACCTCGGATTGAATGGACATGAAGTCTTTACAGCTCGGCCTCTCCCAGGCCGAGGTCATCCACCAATATGACTGTCGAGCATCTATTGAACATTTGGATAAGGACACATGGGCACAAATCAGTTGTAACAAGATTATTCCCCACATGTGGGGAGAATATTTCATCATCATTACTTACATGTGGCAGTGACAGATGGCACTCCCCCATTGGTGAGGCTACCACACACATGCACATTACATGCATGGGGGGTACATTACACCCCCTAGGAACTATATATAGGGATCATCCCCTACCTTGCAAAAGGATCCCAATTGTTCAACCCTAGCTAAAACTCTGTCTAAATATATAGTAGAGAGAGAGAGAGCTTGAGAGAATTGTATCCATGGCCATCAGTGCCATCATTCAGTGATATTACTCACACACTCACAGTGGACGTAGGCCAGATTGGTTGAACCACTTATATTCCGGTGTTGATTCCTCTTATCCTCACCTCATTCTCTTATCTCTTTATAAAACTGTGCTGCCATTGTTATTCCTATATTGAGCTTGGAAACACCTTATCTGGTGGTGCTGATTCTTAGCATCATCAGACATGCCTGAAGGAATAATAATAACCCCCTTCCTGGTTTAAAAGAAAGACAAACCAACCCACTGTTACCACATTGATCTCATCACCGCAGAAGATATCGAGATAGCCAATTGTTGGTACTATGATATTTGGTACCTCCTCAAGCATGGTAGGTATCCCGAGGGTTCGAACAAGAAAGATCGAGCAACCCTTCAAAGACTGGTTGCCCAGTACATCATCTGTCACAAAGCACTGCTAAAAAAAAAATTGATGGAACTCATTTGCACTGCATCGCAGGGGCTGACATTGAAAAGATAATGCAGAAGATCCACAGAGGGGAATACGAACCCCATATGAACGGTCACATGCTTGCCAAGAAGATCATCCGATAGGGCTATTACTGGACCACCATGACCCAAGATTTCACCGCCTATATCCGGAGATGCCTCAAATGCCAAAAATTCTCCAACCTTCAGCATCTGCCTCTACATAAATTATACAACATGACCTCTCCCTAGCCGTTCTCCACCTAGGGTATCGACATTATAGGGAAAGTTACACCGAAGGCTTCCAACGGACATGAGTTCATCCTAGTTTCCATTAATTACTTCACTAAATAGGTCGAAGCTGAGTCATACGCAGTGCTAAATGGCAAGAAAGTGGCCAAATTCATTAAGAAAAACATCATCTGCCTGTATGGGGTCTCGTACAAGCTAGTATCAGATAATAGGTTGCATTTCGAGGAAGAAGTCACAGAGGTGGTTAACGAGTATGGGATTTAAAGACACAAATCTTCTCCCTACCGACCTAGACCAACGGTGCAGTTGAAGCCGCCAGTAATAACCTCAAAGCCATCATCAGTAAGATGACCAAAAGCTATCGGGATTGGGCCGAACGGATCCCGTACGCCCTCTGGGGCTACCGAACCTTAATTCGAACCTCTACCGGGGCTACCCTTTACTCTCTAGTCTATGGCATGGAAGTAGTCCTACCAGTCGAGATGGAAATACCCTCATTACGCATCATGCTTGAAGGTAAGGTCAGTGAAGAAGACTGGTGCCAAAGTCATCTTGACAAGCTGACCCTCCTAGACGAAAGGAGATGACAATCACTATACCACATACAGGGATACCATCGCTGAATATCGCGATCATTCAACAAGAGAGTCAAGGACCGTCGTGTCCGAGAAGGGGACCTATCCCTCAAAGAAATCATAGAACCCATCTGGGACCCCAGAGGGAAATTCAAGCCCAATTGGAGCGACCCCTACATTGTCAAGAAGATCTTGTCCGACGGTGCCGCCATGCTTGCCGACTTAAATGGGGAAGAGATGGCTCGTCCAGTCAACCTGGACTGTCTCAAGAAGTTCTACCCCTAGTCTGAAATCTCGACGCGCTATGACTCTTCTCATCTCCCTTCTATAAAAAAATATCTCTCATTTCCTTCTACCCAAAACTACGTGGGCCTGATCCTCTGCAAATATCCATTTCCAAACAAATTATAAAATTTCAAAACCCGAGAGGTACGTAAGCAGCTCATAGACCTTAAATGAGCACGACCCTTTCTTTTTTACAAAATACTATTCTTTTCTTACCTCTGAGAACAACAGTTCATTCTAACATATATTTGAACAAAAGGATTATATATGCCTTAGTGATCAGTATAGATAATTCAAATAACACAAAATTCATCGAAAGGAACAGCTGGATGATCAGAAACTTGTTTATTTCACTATTAAGAAATTACAGTATATATTACATAAGAAAATGAACGGATAACTCCCTTCCCCCTACCTTCCTAAAAAATCCAAATAAAAACCCCACATTTATCCCCCATTACACAATAAACTCTTCAGGAGTCCTACCCACAGCTGCCAGAGGAGCCCGCTCCGTCATCATCATCTACATCTTGGGTTCCCCAAGTTTTCCTTGCCTAAACATAGTGTCGCAGACACTCCATGGACCGATAATCTCGAACCAGCTTCAAATAAACCATAATACCTCATTCCATGGTGTCAAAAGAGACAAGCCACTTTTGTCTAATCTCCACTGCCAACATCTTGCTAACCACTCTCCTCCACAACCAGTTCATATAATCCCTAGGGATATTCCAAACTCTCCCAATAGACTGAGAGGGACGGGTCGACGGACGCCGACTCTCCCACAAAGAGCCAAGCCACAGGCGCAGACGCTCGATCAAATCCTCTACCGAAAAGAAATTTAGTGTCCGAGGTGGCACGACCTGTGCCTAGACAAATTGGCGCAGAAGCCGCCAATGGAAATAAAAAGAGGTCTGACTGATACCAACCAGTCGCATATACGGGAATTCTCATAGCTCCAGAACAGGCAGCAACTGTCCCCACTAAGGCACTGACCAGTACAGATTTCAAGCCCCATGCTCCACAAGCCAATTCTCTCAGCTCTCAATATCCAGGCCAACACTGAAGAAGTGACGTGAAAAGAAGTTGGGTACAACTGACAAAGGATATTCTCGAAGAGTCACCAGGCGGAGTCTTTCAGACAACCACATGAATAGCACCACGGGGCTACCCCGCAAAAAGTCATAACGACCGTCTCGCCAGGCATCTAGACCATTTAGGGTCTCCTCCAATATCACCACTGTAGGATTGCGACGGTATGACATCCATGAAGTAATGGTTGCAAGTTGCGGATCCACCAGCAGTTCCCCAGTCACCAGTAGCAATTTTGAAACTAGGCCCAGAGAACGGATCCAACATAGCCAGAATCACCTACTTCCTGCAAATGCAAGGGCTATAACATCGCCGGGAGGGCTATCATTCCTCTAGCAACCAGTGATCTAGTCGCCGCCCAACCAGTAAATCCCTGGGAGAACAGGAAAATTCGGGTGAAGACGCAGCAACACTGGGATTTATCCCCAACATGGCAGAAAATTCCTCGTAGGTAGGACAAACTTCATCTAACCCAAAGCGGAATACATGGTCTTCGGGGAACCAAAATTTTATAGCCGCCATCAGCATGTTCCACTCAATGGACCGATTGAGCCACAAAGAGACTCGACGCATGTTGAAAGCATCATAGTCGACATTATAAGAGCACATCACTTCCAAGGCTTCGAGGTAGTTAGAAAACTCAATGCTACCCAAGAGCGCCATCTTGCAGGACTAAGAGATAGTAGGCAAGTAAGTAAGAATGATAAGGTGTGATGAAAACACTCCACCCCTGCCCCTTTTTATACTTGAGAACCCTCACAAAAGACATAAACCCTGCATAAATCGGAGGGAATACTACCCCAAAAAGTACTAAAAAGGCTGAAGAGGGCACTAATCAAAGATTTGAATAGATGGGACTGGACTTGACTGCGGATAGGCAGGACAAGGGGCTTGTCGATCGGCAACGCCCCATTTTTAGAAATTTTCCTTTTTCCTCTTTTGTCAAAATCAGAAGCTCAATAAAAATAAATTAACATTCTCAATAGAATTTCAAAAATCTTTTTCCACCCTTATATAATTTTCCATTCTTAAAACTTTCCTCAAAATCTTAAAAATATTTATTTTTACGGTCTCAGCAGCAAAGTAAAAAGTGCATGTTCATGCATTCACTCACCATTAAAAGATAATAAAAAAAATCCCATTGCATTGCATATATATATTTCTTCTCTTTGTTACATCAAATTTTTCAGGAAATAAAAGAAAAGAAAAAAATAAACGGGACTCAGCTCGAACCCACATTCTCTCTCTCTCTCACCTACCCTTCACCCCTCTCTCTAAAAGCATCCACCCCTGTGACGCGCTCTCTTTCCCCTACGACGAGACGACGAACCACCGCTACTCGAGACAGAGTCCTCCCTGGACGAGGCCAACGGAACCAAACAAGAAGGAACCAGGACCGCATCCCAAATATGGGCGATCGCCGAAGAGATGCAGTCTCTAATATCCCTCAGCCAAGTGGTCGACACCCGGACTTGCTACAAGAAGAAGGAAAAATAAGGATCAAACTAGAAAAGGAACCAAAAAGAGGAAAAGAACAGAAAGGTATATTGCAGGATTAAGAACCCCCTCTGTCAAACCCAACTCCTCCGAATCCATCGCGTGAGGACGGTGTAACATAGGCACCATCCCTCCATCTACCCGCTAAATGTTGTACGAAGGGGTATGCAATCGCACAAAGGGAACCTCTGAAGTCACCGCTTCCACAGACGTCGATGGACCACCACCGCTGTGGGAGGACCCCACCGCCCGACTCGAACCCACAGGAGGAAAAATTAAGGCATCATATATGCTGGGCGCCATCAACCAGCTCATCATAAAGTCCATATAGTCGTACAGCGCAGCCGTATCAGTATACAACAAGTAGAACTCGCCAATCATCGTTACGATCCTCGCATCATCTGGCAACAGCCGCTCCCACCTCACAAATATAGGAGGCTGCGCAGGTGGCACCACCACCTCCTCCTCAGTAATCTGTCGAACCACCCGCTCCCCCAGATACCAGGAATGGCCGAACTCATGCGCCAGAAAATGCCTCATCTGCGCATTCACCCCGATCGCCCCTGTATCCTGAATAGCTGTCCCCTAAGGATAAAAAGTCACCTGAAAACCCTCGACAGGCATAAGTCAATACAAAATCAGAACATGCCAAAAAACCAAGACTGAAAAGGAAAGAGTCTTACCCTACCACTGGTCAGGCCATTCAAGACCTGACGCATCACCTCCAGAGAGAGAGATCCCTTTGACTGCCAAATGGCCTTACGCCATCGATACAATCGACAAAAGTCCCCAATGATATCGTCCTTCAGAGAGATCAGCGGGGTATTGCACCCCATCACCTCATAGAACCACGTCTGCCAAAGACAGGAATTCATAATCGAAAAGAGATGCATAAGGAAAATGTGAATGCATGAAAGGAAAATGCGCAAAATTAAAGAAATACCTCAAGAAGATTTGTGGCTCTAGTAAAAGTTTGCCGATAGCACCGGCTGAATGCATCCAAAGAAAAATAGAGGGTCTCGAAAGTCAGACTCCCCCAATCATAGAGAGGGATATTCAAAAACATCCTCAAATAGGGCAAGAACCACAAATGGACGATGTCACCACTCGACGCCACCATGAAACCTCCCAGCACCAGTAAAATGAACAACCGGGACATCTGCCTCAACTCCATCCCGTCCTCCACATCAACCACCCTACTCATTAGAACATCCTTCAGCAAGGAAAGTCGGATAGAATCCCCAGAGACTATCCTCCCTACATCACCAAGCGTCGCCCTCACCGCCTCCGGCGTCACCCTCAGAGAGTGATCCACCTCTATCTGCTCCCCATCGCAATTTAGACCCAACAGCTGTTGCACGTCTATGGGAGTCACGATCATCTTCCCAAAATCGAAATGGAAGGTGTGGGTAGTATCCCACCATCTCTCCCCCAGAGCGCATAAGACCTCTATCGAACGAGGCATCTCATCCAGTGTAGACGCAAACCTCCCAAAACTCGCTAAGGATACCACCCAATGCATCACAGGTGAAAGATGCTCCCAGACGTCCTTAAGCCCCATCATCCCACGAGCACACATGCTCTTCAAAGAGATATCAAAATGTCAAAAGAAGAAACCTTGTCAAAATTCAAGAAGGAAGGAAAAATCATCAAAAAAAAGAAGAATGCCAAAAGTCAGGTTACTTACATAACCGCCAGGGCTCACCACCCTCGAGGAGCGATGACGCGACGGCTCTCGCGGCAAGGTTCGTTCATCCCCAACCGGCTCGAACGCATCAAAGGAGTTCTCACTCCCAAAAGCAAGAGGCGCCCTAGCCTACCACTCCACATTTTCCCAGTCATCAATAATCAACCATTCCCTACGCGCTGCAGTGCTCACAAAGTCAGCCATTTCTTAGAGATCGGAATGTTAGAACGATTTGCAAAAGAAAATCGCAGAAAGAAAGAAAGCAGGAAGATGTGAAAATGAAGGGAATTCGCCCCCTTTATATAGGATGCCAAGCGTCATGCTGATCGGCATTGACCCCCCACCCATTGATTGACTTCCCGAGGAAGTCCAAAAGTCCGTGCCACTTTCGAATAGCACCCTCTGCACCATGCCGACCGGTACCCCCTTAAAATTTCATATAAAAATTCCTAGAAAATACTAGACAGCCCTGAACAATTCTCAGAAAATTCCTAAAAATCACAGGAAGGATTTAGAACATTTTCACCAAGAAAATTTCACACTCCCTTAAGAGAAACTCCCATTTCCCTAGCAGAACTCTCAAAAAACCAAGTAAAAATCCTCCCGACAACGTCCCCTGCAGATCTCTAAAGATCACCCCTATGCCCCAAAGGTCTCAAGCAATACATCCAAACCCTGGACCACCTAATCACTTCCCCAATGGAGTTTACAGCATCAAACTTGCCTTTCCTTCGCAAAATCCCCAAAATCACAAGGATTTCCCTAGTAGAACTCTAGAGGACACTACATTTTCCCCAGCTCGTTCATTATTCCTCAGCGGAATCCAAAGTCTAATCTTTACCCACAGTAGAATCCATGATTGTCCCAAAGGAAATGTAGGGCAGAATTGACCTCGGTCTTGGATCGTCACCTTAGTTAGGTCATAATTGACCTCGATCCTCGGTCGTTACCTCTCTTAGGTCAGAATTGACCTCGATCTTGGATCTTCACCTTAGTTATGTCAGAATTAACCTCGGTCCTCGGTTGTCACCTCTCTTAGGTATAATTAACCTCGGTCTTGGATCGTCACCTTAGTTATGTCAGAATTGACCTCGGTCCTCGATCGTCACCTCTCTTAGGTCAGAAT
The DNA here is from genome assembly GCA_949130495.1 of Sambucus nigra. NCBI lineage: Eukaryota > Viridiplantae > Streptophyta > Magnoliopsida > Dipsacales > Adoxaceae > Sambucus > Sambucus nigra. Next base: position 161,468,089 of record OX422213.1, on the reverse strand, counting down.
TAACCTCGATCTTGGATCATCACCTTAGTTAGGCTAGAATTGACCTCAGTACTCGATCGTCACCTCTCTTAGGTTAGAATTGACCTTGATCTTGGATCGTCACCTTATTTAGGACTGAATTGACCTCGGTTCTCGGTCCTCAATTGTCACCTCTCTTAGGTCAGAATTGACCTCAGTCTTGGATCGTCACCTTAAGCCCGCAAAATTGGCTTCGACTCGCAGAATTGGTAAACTCTACTTAAGCCCGTAGAATTGGCTTTGACCCGCATAATTGGTCATCTATACTTAAGCCCGCAGAATTGGCTTCAACTCGTAGAATCGATCACCCTCATCTTCAAGCCCATAGAATTAGCTTCGACCCGCAGAATTGGTCATCTTTACTTAAGCCCGCAGAATTGTCTTCGACCCATAGAATTGGTCATCTCTACTTAAGCCCGCAGAATTGGCTTCGTCCTGAAAAATTGGTCATCTCTACATAAGACCGCAGAATTGGCTTCGACCCGTAGAATTGGTCATCTCTACTTAAGCTCACAGAATTGGCTTCGACTCGTAGAATTGGTCATCTCTACATAAGCCCACAGAATTAGATTCGACCCGCAGAATTGGTCATCTCTACATAAGCCCACGGAATTGGCTTCGACTCGCAGAATTGGTTATCGCACCTTAAGCCCTCAAAATTGGCTTTGACCCGCAGAATTGGTCATCCCCGGCACACTCCTTAGGTCCTTAAGATCGACCTCGACCCCCTGAATTGGTCATCCTTGTTTCCTTAGGTCCTCAGAATTGTCCTCGACCCCCTGAGTTGGTCATCCTCACTCCCTTAGGTCCTCAGAATCGGCCTCGACCCTGTGAATTAGTCATCCTCCCTAAAAAGCATCATGCGATGTCTATTCGACGGTTATCATTTGTTCCAAACTCACCCGTCGAGGGGCTGGGTAGACACCCCATTCTGTTACCCCCTAAACTCTCCTTAGGTCCCTAGAACCTCCCTTCACCACTACAAACCCAGGTCATACCTCAAGTACTGACCTAAAAGCCATCGGGCACTCCCAAGCTCTGTTTGACCAAAAGTCAAAGTCTTCAGCTTGACTGAGACTGAATGAATATACGAAGGGCACTGAAACTCCTTTCCAACGGTGAGTCTTATGCACGATTCTGACTTTCCATGTGGATGAACGACTTGTTTTCCTCTGAAACTTATTCAGGAGACCACCGGGCGCTCCCGGGCTCTGTTTGACCTAAGTCAACCCTTCATCTCGACCGAGACTAAATGAATCTTTAAAGGGCACTGAAACCCCTTTCCAACAGTCCATCCCGTGTGTGATTCCAACTTACAGTACGGACAAACGATCCATTTTACTCCGAAAGGTCATCGAATGCTTCTAGGGCTTGATTGATCGAAGTCAACTCCTCGAACCGGATCAAAATCTTTTGAATATCGAAGTACATCTCCTAACCTTTCCAATGGTCTGCCCCGTGCACAATTCTAACGTACCATGCGGACAAACGATCCGTTTGCGTTCGACGATTCCCCGTCCAATGGACTGACGAATGCTTCCGAGCCATATTTGACCCAAAGTCAACTCCCGAACCCAAAAGCAATCCCAAGGACTTTCGAAGGTCTCTAAATTAACTTTCCAATGGTCCTCACCATGTGCGATTTGGATCAACAGTTTGCATTCCGCGGTTGATTTTCCGAAAAGGCCTGAAAAATACTAGCAAATGGTAGGTCCCTAGGCGGTATGCCTAAATCCACCTGCCGATTGGTAGGAACAAGTCTATGCCGATCGGCAATGTCCTGGGCCTATAAAAAGGAGGCCTGACCTCATTTTCAAGGGGATCCCAGATCTGATAGATATCACTCTCAGTAAAACCCAAAAAACCTCTCTCGAAGACAGAGTGATTTCCACACCCAAATACCTTTCCAAACTTCACTTTCCATCATCCTTTTCATCAAACTTGGTGAATTCACTACCCTCCATCATCATCCAAGTCTAAGGGATGCTCTCCAACAGTCAACATCAAGCTCAAGATCTTCAAGAAGGTCCAATTTTCTCAACTCTCTCTTAAATTCTCATAAATTCGGAATAACTTGTTTTATTGCTTAGCCCTTTATTATCTCATCTCAAACATCCTAATATACTTTTTATTTAGTATTATTTCACTTCCCTTATTTTCATATAAATAAAAACCCAAAAAACAAGAAAAAGAGGTTCGCTCATAAATTCCAAACGGGAATTCTCATACTTTTCTTACAGTTTTCTCACAACTAAAACACTTTTTCTACACACACACACACGCACCAATAAGAGAATCCCCCCAATTGGATTTATGGGATAAACCCCACCCCTCGTCTTACATGCGAACTACGTGGATTTTGATGCCTCTTTAGGCTACGTAGGCATCTCAGGGTAAAACCCGAGACTCAAGTCCTATTTTTATTTTTTCTCTCATTTTATATTCTCTCTAAATTCCACTCTCTTATATTATATATATACATATATTTGGTCTTAGTGGCGTATTATTCCGCATGCATTATCATTCCATCATAACGGTCAACGTAAAAATTAACGCTTAAATACTATTTTCTAATATTTTTATACCTTCCTACGGATAACTCGCTTTATCTCTTCCATGATACAAGTCGAGGATTCCTATCTCCAGTATATATACACATGCACACATATCACGAGGAAAATAAAGGAAAATAACAAAATCCATGAGAAACCGAAAGGGCGGAATGGGTGCCTAACACCTTTCCATTTCGTAACTTAGCCTCCGAACCCTTTTTGAATCATTTTGGTTTCGTATGCATCAGTATGTCTTTTGATGTTGTCCTTCGGGATGGCTCCCTTTATTTTGTCTGTTTTGAGTAAAATAGACTGGCGACTCTAATCTCTCAACATTTTTACACCTCATCCAAATGACGTCGGCCGAAGCTCTCCTGAGAGGGACGCGCGGGACCTTGGATCCTCCATCGTGCTGCCCGCCTGCTGCGAGGATCCGGGAGCGGATGGCCACAGGTGGAGAAATCACCAAGGCGGGAGGACCGCCATAATACATTGAGAATATTAGAAAAGTTGGTTAATTTAATTAAATGAACATCGTGGGACTTGGAAATTTAAAATCATATTAGTGTGCCTTTTTAAATGGGAATTCCTTCGAGTAGTTAGTGATTTATATTTATCACGTTTAACTATCTCATCTAATTTAAAATACTCTATTGTGAGATTTTTTTACGTATAATGCTACTATCTGGATTCATGGATTCTATTTGAGGGGATTAGTGTGTATTCTTGCTCGGGGCTTTGGCTCTGACCCATGTGTTGACTAATCTTTTTCTTGATTAGAATTGGAGAAGCTGCATAAGTTTATCGGAGTTATCGCTTGGAGGTGCAACAGGATATGAATTACTTTGTTGCTTTGTTTGAAGTTTAGACTTCCTTTTCATTCGTAATTCATTATGAGACTCAGTTGAGAGATTTATTGGGCCACTCGGTTCCAAAGTTGTTTAAGGATTATCAGTTGGAGCATTTATAGTTGGTTTATTTATTCAGATTTTATTTAATCATTATTGGAGATTGTATTTATTCGGAGTTAGCATGTGATGGATCTTTTATCGCTTAGTTGTTTATGATCATTTGAGATTGATTCAATTATTTATCTTATGGATTGATCTATTTATGTCTCATATTTGTCTCATGCTAAGAATGGTATTTATTTTGTTCACGCCCGACGTAGTTCGCCGGTGGTGGCTGGCCACCCTGTCTGTCAGATTTTGTGGGGTGTGACAACCCTCGCCCAAGCGTACTACTTTGGGTGAGTCTAATTTTGACATCACTTTTGACTACAATGTCACTTGGAAAGCATAGGCTATGTCCTAGCCGTCTTTACAGTCCTGGCCTCTCGTGCCATAATAGGGGTGACCTCGATTATGGTCATTATCCTCGAACATACTTCATAACCTCCTAAGTCCGGCCTCCTCTATCCACCCAATGGACCTCATCTGCCATACTTTATTGTTCTAACACGCCCGAACATAAATAAGATTCACTAATATATACGTGATAGCAGGAGAGCGAAATGTCACCAAGGAAATCAACAATCCTAAACATAGGGCTCTATATCAAAGAAAGCAACGCTGGAAATATAATAAGAACCACAGATCCCAAAGGACACTAGAACCTGATGCTCTGATACCACCTGTAACACCCCGCCTAATTAAATACCGGGCGATCAGTCCTTTATTAACTTAAAATCAAGGTGAACGGTTGGTTCATTCTCAGCATCACTGTTGCAAAATAATATTTTTCAATTTGAACACCCTAAATAATTAAGCTAAGTGTCAAAACAATTTAAGGTCTCATTTTTCCCTTTATTAAATACCAATATGAAAACCTTTTTAATACCCAACAGTTAAGAGTCACATAAATAATAAGGATGGCAATTACCACACAATAATTAAACCATCTACGTAAACCAAACCAAGTTATGAACTATAAAGGAAATCATCCTGACAAGAGTTAACTCCCAAAGAGTACCAAATACTAGAAATAACATAAACATAAATCTCTGATAAATCCAAACAGAATAGGAAATCGGACGACACATGCTCTAACTATAAAGATCTAAAATAGGAACTGAGTCAATGACAAGGTCGTCGAAAGCAAGGGCCTGCAACTTCCACATAAGCTACATCACGTCCAATCCAAAGAACCTATGCAATACGCCTCTGTGGCGGGCACCTGTAATACATACATATATATACAAGAGAAAAAGAAATTACAGAAAATGGGTCAGAGCCCGAGTGTAAAACAGTTTTAAAAATAGTTTAGCAAGTATTTAAAATGATTGCTGGCTAATATAACCACCATGTTAGTACGCGACACTCTCTTGAGAATTCTCACCTCTCATCTAGAGTGCACGCCTACCGTACTACTAATCACATAAGTCTATCTAACTTATCCTCCCATAAAGTTCTATCCCGAGAAGTATTAAGGCCATAATATTTAGTTTTAGAAAATCATTCTCTTCCATATTCTTACGTTGCTTAGAACCACTTAGTACCGTTACAAAATTCACGAACACTTGTTATAAAGCTGAAGCATTTATTCATTACTTAACTACTTATACACACAGTAGAAATTTTCCATATATATATATATATATACACTATCGGCACCCCACATAAATCTATGGTGCTGGCATACTCTACTATCAAGTCCCCGTATCACTCATACTAAGGGAAATAGTAGTTCGAAATCACTCTCGAACTATATTAAGCCAATACACATACAAATGGAGGCGAAACATAGTTCCAAGTCCCTAAGAGATAAGCACATACCCCTCACATCTCTTAGGACCGTATGACTATCATTCTTAGATAGCCTGTACCAAGGAATTCTATCTTCTAGGGTACGAGTCAATATCCCCCATAAAGGTCCAATCGAGATAAGACCATCCTGACGCGAAAACCTCCGTGATAGCAAGTAGCCCGGGTATGATTTTTACACAAATACATAATATATGCACAATCACACAGTCATATATATAAATATTCACATATTCCAAATTAGGTTCACCCACGACCCATAATTAGTATCATCCGTCCTTAACAAATATTTTACTCAATTATCTCGCATAACGGATTCGTCTATTTTATTCTCATTTATAATTTACTTCATACTTACTTCTCATCTCTCGAAGTATTCCCTCTCACTCAGTATAAATTTCAGTAGGTATACCCTCACTTACCTTCTAGTCTAAATATTTCATGAGTCACAATCTTTTGGTAAACGTACACACAATTTCCAATGTGTGAATAACTTCCCGTCAACCCACAATTTCTTCTCATATTAATTTCACTCAACGTCCTCTTCATAACCCATTATACTATTTAAAAGATATTCAAGGGTTCCCACGTATTTTATCCGAATTAAACAAAAAGCGAAAACCATACAGTTTTCCAGGAGGGATCGATCGATCAAGGAATGGGCTCGATCGATCGATGCTCTTGGTCGATCGATCGATCAATCATGCAATTCTTGCCCAGTTTGCTGCAAATATCAACCTACGGGTTCACTCATTTTAACCCCTAAAAACCTATATAATTTCATCCATAACTCCCATCAAAGTTATCCAAATGTATAAGCAATATATATAAACAAGTTCTTACGTAACACATAAATAAATCCTCAACGAATCAATCAAAAAGGGGTTTAATCTCAGATTTCTTTATAAAATCAAATTTTGCATGAATAATCACAAACCTCTATTTTAATCTAGATTTTCTTCCCAAATATCATAATAAATCCGTGGGTAATCCTCTACATATGATCACGATTTCAGACTATATGGATTCTCCCTACAACACATATAAATTCTCTTCCAAAACATATAATTCTTCAATTAAAACATATTATTTTCATTCCTAGACTAACATGGAAGGTATATTAACTTGAAAATCAGCAAGATAGATACTTGCCTTGGATTCAGGGGTCTGATTTGATGATGAAAAATATATGGTTGCATTCCTCATCGTGCAATCTATGTTTTGGTGGTGGTGGCGATACAATCGGGTGAGTTCCAGGCCTTGGATTTCTTTAAAAATCTTCACCTTCTTCTCTAATCTCGTCACCTTCTTCTCTAATGTCTAGGCTTAGGTTTTGTGTTTGTTAATCCCAAGAGACAACTCCAAATGGCTAATATATACTAAATAAATTCGTGGATTAATTACCCAAAAATACAAAATGTCTTAAATACCCTCCCGGGATGTCAATTAGGCCTAAAAATGCCCCGAGACCCAAACTAAACCCCCGGGTACACTTTTCTAACTATCTCGACCCTTCCAGACACTTTGGCGCACTCAAAACGACCATACGGATGACTAATAATTTATTCACTTTTATAATAATAATTTAGTCCTGACACGACAGTGGCACATCCCGAATTAAATTTCTATAATTGTCATTTTATTCACTAGTGACAATTTTAATAAAATCAATCCAATGTATTACTTTAATCAACTAGTAATATTCAACAAATTCTCAATAATTACTAACTCACGTCACGCTAGTAAATATTAAAAAAAATCGAATAAATATTAAATTAACATCTCCATTAAATTTAATAAATCCCCAATTTTAAAAGCCATAAAAATACGGGGTATTACATTACCCTTCAATAAAATCCAAGGAAAAGTGAGAAAAGGATTGCAACTAGTCTAAAGCCCTACCAGCATCACTTATAGAAGAAATTTGTGGAATGGAGTTAGAGACAATATCCAAACCATTTTTGAAAAGGCTATCCAAATCCCTAAAAGGATACACTAAAAGAGTGGCGGAAAAAACAAATATTTGTGGAAAAAAAATTGGGGAACCGAGTCTCCATAATATGCCTTTTGAGCCAATGTGTTAATAAAGTCCCAACCAAGATAGAGGAAAAATGAAGCTCATTACAGAAGTGATAATGAGTGACATACATGTAATAATGATGGGCGAATTAAGCCTTCTCGGATGGGAAGAGTATCCCAAGAAGGTAAAGATTCATATAAGAACTCCTCTCCTTATAAAAAAAAGTTATAAGGCTGAGCAGGTCGTGACCAGGCATAGGCGCTACCTCGATGAGCAGTAAGAATGGGAAAAAACACTTGAGCACGATGATCAAGCAAAAAGTAGGGATGACCAACATGTAGTTTGAAGACACAAACCGTCCCATTAAAATTGATCTTCATTAGTTTTCCCAACAAATAACCAAAAACCATACTCGTAAGAGGACTATCACAAACTTTGGTAGGGAGATGACCACATTCATTTGATGAATGTTGAAGAATGTATTTGGGTTAGTACTCAAATCTCTTAACGAGGGCATTAAGGTCACGTGGGATTAATTTGTTGTGCCGAAGTCATGTGGGATTAATTTGTTATACCAAAATCTTCATCTAGTCTCTAATGTGTGAGGGTATAATAATACAATTGGACACAAACTCATTTACTATGATAATACAAAGTGTGTTCCTTCTAATCATGTGTCATCTATATAAGAACTTGAGAGTTTGTGTGAAACTATATATTTTCATAAGTTCTTAAAAAATATGTTTCTCTTGTTAAAGCCCTTTTTTTTCAAAAAGCACATCTTTTTTAAAGACAAGAATCTTCATCATTATCAACATCCATTCTACAGCTAATTATTTTCTTCAAAATATTTATCCAATATTTTCAAAAATATACTCTCATAAAAAAAATTAACTTTTTTCAATAATCTTTTATATGTGTCATCAAACTATTTGTATATTTGAACTTTCATGTTGTTGGCAAGATTAATGGTGTAAATTCAATTAAATGTTAATCATGTGTATTCACCATTTTTCACATTGTTGACAATTTCCAAACATATGGTTACAAGTTGAGATGTGATGAAGCTTTTGATGATCAATTTTATCAAACAAATTTATATTCTATCTATGTTATTGTGATTGTTTGATTGATCTTGAGGTGTAGTGTTTTTTAAAGTCTATGTGTATTATGTGTTTTAGTATTAGTTACAAGGGAGAACAAATAAGTATTTCAGTATTAAGGTTAGATGTTACCCATTTGTTGATTCCTTTATATCCCCAGGACCTTGTTTACCCTTTAATCTCTTGTGAGTATATTTGTCTTCTTTCCTTTTCACCATGAGCGTCTATTCTCTATACATTCAATGTATCTCCTTTCCAATGTCTTTCTTTCTTTTCTTGGGCATATAAAAAATATCGATGAGCATAAGGTATTTCTAGCATTCTTAAAGTACCTAAAAATTCTGACGAACAAATATTCCATTTTGTTACCGTTTGATATTTACATCCATATTTGTTAGTGAATGAGTATGGTGAACTCATTTATATATACTCATAAATCTTTATATTCCTTATTTTATAATCATTAAAAGTGTGGGTACCTCGATTTGGCACTTAGGCCCAAACGAGAAGCCCAATCAAATGCGGCCTAGAGTCCAAAGGCCCTGCCCCTCAACTAAATTAGTTTTGACCCAGTCAGTTCCTAATATCTCTCTTCAGAGATATCCTAGGGATTGTGGGCTAACATGGGGGAGTTCCACTCCTCCACTCTCCAAAATAACATGTATATAACAAACCCTCCGCCTAGGGCAAAGGGCATGTACTATTATTCCTGTAAAACACTCCCTGGAGTAAAGAGAAATAATATTGAGAACCACATCGTGGACGTAGGATTTCTTGCTGAACCACGTAAATTTTGTGTTGTGTGATTGTCATTCCTTACGTTCTTCATTTGTTCTGGTGATTGCCTTTTCTTTTTATTTTGTGCAGAACTTAATTGTAACCACAATTGGCGTCGTCTGTGGGAACCGTTTGTCTTCTTTTAAGAAAGCCCTCACCAACAAAGAATTTGGAATGTCTGGTCACAGTAGCAATGCCCCTCAAGCGGGGGATATCCAAGAGCAGCCTGCCCCTCGCAGGATCAGATCTAAAGTTCGACATTCAGATCATAGGGCTCGCCCAGAATGGCAAGCCTCATAATAAATTCAAGGACCAGCTAGGTCCACACAGATCTCCAGGTTGATTGATGCCTATGAGGCTAGGCTCCAAGAGCAAGGGGAGGTCGCTCGCAAGCAAGAAGCTGAGAATGCTCGCCTCAAAAGGAGATTGGAAAGTATGGAGAAAGAACTCCATCGTATCACTAGGCAACATCAATATCGCACTCCTAGCCGTCAGGCGAGCAAGTCTCGCAACCGAGGAAGGAGCCCTAGGCGCGGATCTCAGAGATTCGAGTAACACAAGTTGGATGATGACTTACTCGAACAACAACAACTTGCTCGCCATTACAGGAGTCCAGCTCGAGGAAATGATGATATACAAAATCTGGTCCGGAGGGAAATGGACCAGCACCCAGCACATCGGGGTGCCAGATGGATCGGAGAACTAACCAGGCGAGCTCTCAAGACCCGAATGAAATCCCCTTTCCCAAGGGAGATAGAGGAAGAAGAAGCCAATGAAGTTCGCAATTCCTAGATTTAAGATCTACAATGTAAAAACTGACGCTATCGATCATGTTAGGTAGTACAGGCAGGACATGACTCTCTGTAACCATAGGGACGCACTAATGTGCCGGTTCTTTCCTTCGAGCTTGAACGATGTGGCCCAGAATTGGTTCGAGAGACTCCCTCATAGGTCCATTAGGAGCTTTGAGTCCCTGGCAGAGCTCTTAACAGCTCGCTTCATCACTAGCATCTCCCATCCAAAGAGGATGGATGCCTTGTTGACAATGAAGAAAATGCCTCAAGAAAGCCTGAGGGACTACGCGAAAAGATATTGGGCACTATTGAACGAGGTTGAGGACTACTCAGAGCAGGTCACCGTGGCATCCTTTAAAATTAGCCTACCCAACTCCTTCCTCTTGTACCAATCCCTCACTAAGAAGGAGGCCACAACCATTGACGACCTAATGGCTTGTATCGAAAAGTACGCCAAAGTTGAGGATGTGACCCGCCTTAGTGCAAGGGAAAATAGTCGAGCCAAGTTCGTCGGTAAGAGTGGCGATAAAGTTGAGAACCAGAAGAAAGGAAGTAAGAATTGGGGAAAAGGTGATTCCAAGAACGGGAACAAAAGTGATGCCTCTAAATCATTTCAGGCAGTGAACACAGTATTTCAAGAACCAATCTACAAGATCCTAGCAAAAATCAAGGATGAACCATTCGTCAAATGGCCCATAAAAATGGGAGAAGATCCCTTAAAGAGAAAGAACGTGTTGAGGTGCGCTTTTCACAAGGAATGAGGGCACAAAATTGAGCACTGCAAAGCTCTTAAGTCTCACCTTGAAGAGTTGGCCCAGACTGGGCACCTAAACGAGTTTCTGGAGAAGAAGGCAGAGAAGGTTGCTTCTAATGGAGACACAAGGCCCGACAACATGCTCGAGGAGGATGCTATACATGAGTTTGCAGTGATTCATGGGGCATCAAATCTGAAGCAGATCTAAGGAAATTCAGCCCGGATGGAAGTGAAAAAGCTTACGATAATAATGCAAGCTTTTCAAATCGATCCAGTAAAAACACAGGCAGGAAAGCATCGATAAGAAGATGACATCGACTACAGCAAACACATTGTGTTCACAGATGAAGACTTAGTGGGAGTGAGAACCCCACGTCATGACGCCTTGATCATTACACTCAGGATAGCAAACTATGATGTCGACAAGTTGCTCGTCGACCAGGGAAGCTCATCCGAAGTAATGTATCTCGACATGTTCAGAAAATTTAAGTTAAGCGTCATCGACTTGAAGGAAGCCATTGTCCCTCTAGTTGGCTTAGCTGGAAAAGTGATTATCCCTTTGGGAAAGATCGTACTGCCAGTGAAGGAAGGAAGTGTCTCCAAGATGATCGAGTTTTTGGTAGTCGACATTGACTCGCCTTACCAAGCTATCCTCGACAGAGGGTGGCTACATGCGATGAAGGCCATTCCCTCGACCTACCATCAAAAACTCAAGTACGTGACTAAGCGAGGAGTAATGGAGATCCACGAGGATCAAGCGATGGCACGAAGGTGCTTCATAGCAGCTATCCACCCAAAATAGAGAAGAAGGTCGAGAAGGACAAAGAGAAGGTTGAGTAATAAGAATGTTTGATACCTTTAAAATAGCAGCTAAGGTATGCAAGACCCGAAGTGGAGGAGACCAGGCTCCTCCCCTCTGAGCGGGTCATTGAAAACCTGGAAGAGGTCGCAGTCGGTGGCAGTGAAAAAGATAGGATGTTCTTGATCGGAGCCTCTCTCACATATTGAGAGAAGAAGGAATTGATGGTACTTTTGAGGAATAATCTGGATGTTTTCACATGGGAACCTTATGAGCTGCCTGGAATTGACCCCAGTGTGGTTTGTCATCAGTTGCACTTCGACCCGACTTTCAGGCCTATCGCGCAGAAGGCACGGCGAACTGCACCAAGAAGGCCAAGGTTATAGAGAAAGAAGTGGAGAAGCTGCTAGATGCAGGATCCATATGGGAAGTTCAATTCCCTAAATAATTGTTCAACCCAGTAGTGGTTCCAAAGAGCAATGGGAAATGGAGAGTTTGTATTGACTTCACTGACCTTAACAGGGCGTGCCCTAAGGACTTTTTCCCTCTCCCGAAGATCGACCAGTTGGTAAACGCCATAGCAGCTCATGAAAGAATGAGTTTCCTGGATGCATACTCAGGGTACCACCAGATTCCTCTGTACGTACCAGACCAAGATAAGACAGCGTTCATCACCATCGTCAGATTATATTGTTACAAAGTTATGCCTTTTGGGCTAAAAAATGCAGGAGCAACCTACCAGCGACTGGTCACCAAGATGTTTAAATACCAAATGGGAGATACAATGGAAGTCTACATTGACGATATGCTCGTCAAGATCAAGAAGAAAGAAGACCACTTCTCGGACCTATTGAGAACCTTTAAAATCCTCAGGAAATACTGAATGAAGCTCAATGCGAGCAAGTGTTCCTTCAGTTTCCAGTCAGGAAAATTTCTCGAGTACTTGGTTAGCGAGAGAGGCATTGAAGACAACCCGGACCATATTGATGAAATCAATAAGGTGAAGCCTCCCCACACGATAATAGACGTACAAAAGCTCACGGGCATGCTCGCCGCCTTAAATCGGTTCATCTCGAAGTCATCCAAAAAGTGCCATCCGTTATTCCAGCTATTGAAGAAAACCAAAACAGTGGAGTGGAACCATAATTTATCGAAAGCATTAAAGGAGCTCAAAGATTATCTTAGCAAACCACCCTTGATCATAATACCTCAAGATAACGATCCCTTGTACTTACACCTTGTAGTTTCTAGCCACACTATCAGCTCTGCACTAGTATGCGAGAGGACGAGAATCCAGCACCTAGTATATTATGCGAGCAAGACCCTCTTGGATGCTGAGCAGTGATACCTACCACTGGAAAAGTTCACATTTGCACTAGTGGTAGTCTCGAGGAAATTGAAGCATTACATCAAACCTCACTCTATCATCGTCCTTACATGACACCCCCTTAAAGCAGCCCTGCAGAAAGCGGATCTATCCAGCAGACTATCAAAGTAATCGGGCGAGGTCGGGCGATTTGACATCAAATTTCATCCAAGGAATGCAATCAAGGGGCAGATCATCATCGACTTTATCACGAAATTTACAGTAGATCATCCTTGCGACCAACTTCAATCCGTGGGTCAAAGGGAAGATCAATCGACACAAGGTGTCTAGCGACTGTTTGTTGATGGAGCCTCCAAATCCAAGGTGGCAGGAGTAGGCATTGTCCTCGTTACCCCAGAAGATACAATCAATGAGCAAGGAATTAGGCTTGGATTTGAATCCTCTAACAACGAAGCATAATATAAAGCATTAATAGCAAGCCTGCAAAAGGCACAGTGATTAGGCATAAATTCTTCCAAATTTATCCTTTAATTTAGGTACTTTTAGCACCTCGAACAACGTAATCTATTTGAATTTATCTCATAATCTTGCTAATGACTGATCCTAATGAGTACACCGAGTTTCTGGTATTTCGTAGTGATTTTATAGGTATTTGATGTCAAGAAACGGAAGAAGGAATCGGAAGAATCAAGAAAGACAAGAAGGAAAGTCAAAAGGGCAAAAGTGTAATTTCCACCCGGAATTCGGATGAGGTACCTAAAGAGAAGTTGAAGAGATCACATTCACGAGCACATAGGAAGAAATGGCACCTCAATCAGAGTCCCAGAACAAAATTTATGAGCAGTCATAGTTGAGCAGAAAGTCAACAGGCAGACCGGTCCGGCCCTATCCCGGACCGATCCACTTTGCCAAACTCCAGTAGACCCCGAATCACAAGCAAACCGATGGAGGGTGAAAAATAAAAGAACCGGTCCATCCCCGGATCGTTCCACCCCAAAATAAAAAGAACCTATCCGCTTTAGAGGCAGACTGATCCGCCTAAGTCCCGGACCGGTCCATGTATCGAGATTTACAAATCTGATCTTCTCCTAAAAGAGTCCTAATGCTGTTAAAACTCTTGGAGTCTTATAGGGTATATAAACCCATTTTATTATCATTCTTAGCATGGACATTTTAGGGAGAATAATAGATTTTTCCTTTCTTTCCAGCAAACCCTAGTTTAGATATAATTTGTAGTTTAATTCCAGAGATTGAAGGTTAATTCAGAATTTTGTGTTCTTCATTGATGTTGTTATTGCTTTGGTAAAAGTTAGTGAGTAATTATCTCTTTTCAATTCTATTTTACATCAATTCATAAGTTTTCTTTAGATAAATCATGAATTCCTGCGCATCAAATACTGTTTTCATTATCTTCAGCATGTTAGGATAGATTTTCTAAGGTCGGGATGCATAAACCCAGGCTGATGTGTTAATTGCACGTGTATAACATTAATCCTATTAATTTAGTGATTGATTACGACTGTATTGCGTAGCAACATAACAATTGTAGGTCTTTATATCTCATTTTCCTCTGGGTAACCGGGATGATTTGGAATACAATTCAAGTGTTACTATCGCGATACCGATTTACTCGTCCTCAGATTAAGTATGACGCGGGGTTGAACCTCGTATACGTAATGCTTGGGAGTACTAAATTTCGGGTCAAATCAATCAGTTAAATTTACGATTAGTATTATAACTACAATACACTAGGGTTGGGGGATTGTATTCCCGTCCTGTTTTTCTCATCACTTAGATCAAAAGTTTCAAATCATCTTTCAATCATATTTTAGGTGGTTTAATATAATTGCATGTTATCATAATTTCATAATTTCATAATTGCATTTAGTTATAGTCATTCTCAAACCCAAATCATTTTTCCTTTCTTTTTTTTAGAGTCAGAGTTAGAGTTCCTCCGTCTTTTCCCGTCGTCACAACTTCGTTGTCCTTTTTTCCTGAGGATCGATACCCGACTTACTAGGATTATTATTTGAGCGACAAGCTTGCACTTGAGCCTAGAGTGAACGCACTTCTGAGACACATTTTCAGTCGCGTCATGTTTTTAGCGCCGTTGCCGAGGAATTAAGTAGACTTAGGATTAGATCGAGTCAATCCAAAGCTTTGATAAAAAATCTCCAAAAATCCAAAAACATATTGAAAAAAAATAATACAAAAAGCACAAAAAGATTCACCATCATCTCTCATAAGCCATTAATGCAAAATTCTGAATTCACTCCTAGACCCCATAATACTCCAACCAGCATTCACGAAAATCCAATCGTTGAGTATAAACCCGATAGCCCTCACACTCCAAACGCCCCACAGTTCTAGATCCCACCTCCTATACCGTCACACTTAATCTCAAACAACACTTTGTTTTCCTTCTTAGGACACACCCACGAGTACACCTCGAGCACACCAAGTGAGAGCACCGAGTCATTAAGAGAGAGGGAGATGTCGCAACACGGTAGTGCAGCCACCGGTGAGGAAGAGGCCCCATACCGCCCGCTAAGAGATATCTTATATCCCGAGCGCACTGTCACTCCAGGATGCATTATACTCCCGTATAATGTCGGGCAATTTCGTTTCAAAAATGGGATGATCCAGATGCTACCTCATTACCATGGTCTGGATTCTGAAAAGCCATACCTCCATATTAGGGAATTTGAAGATGTGTGCGATACTCTCAATGATCAAACCTGCACACAAGAGGTGATCCGCCTCAAACTCTTCCCTTTCTCTCTCAAAGATAAATCAAAGACTTGGCTATGGTCTTTACCTTCAAGCTCGATTCCATCTTGGAACGAGTTGCAATCGAGATTTCTCAAGAAATTCTTCCCAACACATCGAACAATATCCATAAAGGCTCAAATTCAAGCGTTCAGACAATCTGAAAATGAGCCATTTCATCGATGTTATGAGTGTTTCAATGAGTTAGTTACTTCATGACCCCATCATGGATTTGATTCAGCGCAAATCATCACTTTTCTCTATAATGGGCTGAATCTTAACTCCAAACAACTTGTTGAAACTATGGGAAGTGGTCATTTTGTCGACTTAGACGCCCACGATGTTGAGCTTCACCTGAGGTACGTCACCAAGACTACCCAATCCTGGGATACATCTGATCCTAATGCTCAAAATCAAAATCATCAAGTGACCACCACTCCGTCGGCATCCGGCCTACTTCACGTAGATAAGAATTCTATGACGGACAGTCGAATCGATATACTTGAGAAGGAAGTGCAAGACCTACGTGGGATATGTGGAAGAGGACCAACTGGATCCATACCAAACCCTATTGAAAAGGTGTGTGCAATTTGTGAGGCGGGTCATTCAATTGACGAATGCCCGACTATACCCGCCTACAAAGTGATGCTTCAAGAGCAAGTTAGTGGTATAGGAGGTTTTAAAGGTAATTTCGATGCACCGCACGGGAATTCTTATAACCCTTCATGTAAAAACCATCCTAGTTTTAGCTATGGGAAACAACATGCTGCGATGAACCCTACATCCCATGTTGCCCCTCCTTCACCACAACACTTTCAACAAGCCCCACACATGCAAGGACATGTGCAAGCACCACCACCTCAAGGATCTTATATCCCGCCACTGCGGAGAACTCTCGAGGATACCAGGAATCAATTTATCACTAGCCAGACTGCAACCAATGCTAGATATGATCGCCTGATTAGCGACATAAATGCAAATCTGTCAAAGATACAATCCTCGTTGAGCGTCCAAGAGAAGGGAAAGTTTCCTGCCCAGGGCCAAAGACCTCTCCAAGGTCAAACTAGTGTTAGCTCGACACCCCATGACCTTCCTAAGCAATGTAGCGCAATTACCACTCTACGTAGTGGGAGAGTAGTTGACTTGTCACCTCCCCCATAAGACGTACCTAAAGACAAGGAGATTTCACCCAGCACGAAAGAGGCCGAAGATGTCCCCTTGAATGAGAGTGATAAAGACGACACTAGTGAGCCCGAGTTAGTAGTGAAACCACCCACCGCGGCACCATTTCCTCAAAGGTTGATTCCTTCACATGAAGGAAACCCACGCGATGAAGTGCTATACGTGCTAAAGCAAGTAAAGCTGAACTTACCTTTCCTCGATGCCATTAAGCAAATTCCAGCTTATGCAAAAGTCATCAAAGACTTGTTGACATCAAAGAGAAAGATGAAGGTAAAGAAAAATGTCTTTCTAGCACAGAACATGAGCTCCATTCTACTTAACGATCTCCCGCCTAAATTTAAAGATCCCGGTGCACCCACATTTCCTGCATCCTTGGAGAAAATAAAATCGAAAAAGCCTTACTTGATTTGGGAGCAAGTGTCAATATCCTCCCTTATTCCATTTATAGGCAACTTGATTTGGGTGATATCAAGCCCACAAAGGTCACTCTCCAATTGGCGGATCGAACTGTGAAGATCCCAAGAGGCATAGTCGAGGACGTGATCGTCTAAGTTGACACTTTCTACTTCCCGGTAGATTTTGTCATTTGGGACATGTAGCCCTCCTTTAACTTGAGCAATCATGTTCCCATAATCCTTGGGCACTTGTTCTTAGCTACGGCTAACGCAATCATCAATACTCGGAATGGGCGAATGCAACTCACTTTTGGGAACATGACCTTAGAGACTAACATCTTCTATATAACCCAATATAAGGGGGAAGAAGATGATCTTCACGCGGTGAGCCTAATTAATGAGATCGTAGAAGAGCACATTGAGGAAAATTTATATGGAGACGCCTTAGAATCTTGCTTAGTGTTTAGTCATGAGAGCGAGGGAACTTATACCGAAATTGAAAGAGAGAGAGAGGGGTTAGAAGAAAGAAAAATAATGGAGTTAGAGATCGAGCAAGTAAGAGAGGATGTAGGCACTACTCGGGAGAGAGAGCTAGGGGACATGAGCATGGAAGAATTTGAAAAAGAATTCGGTCCGGTGGATGAGAGCTTGGATAAGAGCCTTAACGACGAAGTCCAAACTCTATTGGATTCATGTAGTCACCTAGAAGAAAGCGAATGGAAAGATAAAATAGATGAATTCCTTCTTTATGACCATCCACCCATACCACTACAGGTCCCGAAGGCGAGTGAGGAGAAAAGTTATGGTTCATCCGACTTAGAGCCCGACCCATGCATCTTAAAAATTGAAAGAAACCTAGGTGTTCCCTCTGATTCAGCGCACGCAGACCACGCTTTGAGTAAGCATCCCAGGGATCCCTTTCTGAGTAGTCACAATGAGTCTCACGGCCTTTCTTTTATCTATGGGCGAGGTCCCAACTTGTTTCGATTGTTGGATTATGATCCAAAGACGGGAGTGACAAGGAGAGCATCGAACCCCGTAAGTGGGGTCGGGTGAGTTTGTGGAGAGATGAGAGGTCGTCGCACCCCCGATGTGTATGGGGTGATTGTTGTTGTATTTTTTAGTCATGCATGAGTGTCATATAGTGTCTTGTTGCATTTTAATATTTGTTTGTTTTATTTTTCCGCACTTTTCATTCGCCTTAAGTTAGATTTTCGTCCTTTTTTCTTGAGGACAATGCAAAAGTCTAAGTTAGGGGGGTCACAAGTGTGTATTTCTAAAACTTCATAAATTTTCAAAAATGCCCAGAAATTTCCAATATATATATATATATATATAATTTTGAAAAATCCAAAAATATTTTTGTTCAAAATAAATAAAAATTGGAATTCAAAATTTTCAAAAATATCATTAAAAGTCGAATTGAAGTCTCAAGTTGTAAAATTCAACATAAAGCCAAAATTGACCAAATATGGAAATTGAGCGAAAATTGACGACTTAACGAATAAGTGTGGAGATTAACAAATCCGATGAGATTCGAGCCTATCACTTTTTGCAAGTTTTTAAATCAATCCGAGTTAATTGTTAACTCAAACTTCTTTTCAATGCCTAAAAAGTCGTCGAGGATCTCAATCCTTTCATTTTGATCGGTTATGAAAGCCGTGTGTGATATTGCTTTGAAAAACGTGTCAAAATAGATCTCTAAAGTTAAATTCATCTCGAAACACATATGGTAACGCAATTGGTATTTTGGACAATGAAATAAGCCCTTGTTTGTCACCCAAAAATATTGGCCAGAAAAAGCAGCGAAAAATTACCCCTTTTCTAACCCAATTTGAGCCAAACAAATTGTCCCTTTCGTTTGATAACCCGAAAAACCCAAATACCCCGGAATTACGAAAAATGGAAAAATTCAGAATTTAAGTCCAAAAAGTGCATATAAAGGGGCAAGAGAAGAAAAAAAATATGCTCAAGAAAAATAGTGAGAAAAGAAAAGAAGTGAACAAAAAATGAGCAATAGCCCGGAAAAAGCACAAATGGACATCACAAATGACTTTTCCAATTCCAATCTTCCCTACCATTTTCATTTTACCCCATATACCTTAAAACCCAAAAAAGTCCTAACCGAGTCCAAATTACGAAATTGATTACCGCGTAGAGAGCTAATACACCAAAAGATAATAAAGGAAATTAAGTGCGCGAATAAGAGGCAATGTTCCCGTTTTTAAAACCGTAATCCGTTGATGAGATTATTTTACCATGAAATTTTCATCTTTCTAATTGTATGCATGATGTTGCATCCATTACATTTACTCTTTATATCACGCATACCGAGAGAATAGCCACAATCCGAGTGATTCGTTTGAGAGAGCATTCCGTGAGAAATTGAAATCAAAACAAATTTTTGGATAAGTAACGTAATGATCAATGAGTGGAAATTGGCAGTTATATTTTCGGCTTCGCACACACGCACTACGGTTTGAAACTTGTAAATATGACTTGATGATTACTATTTTCTGTAAAAGTTTGAATTGCACAATTTTTGCATATTTTGAATTTTCTTTGAGTCGAATTTTGTGGGTATATTCTCTGCAAACCCTCACGAGACACAACTCGTCCTACTAGGGTGACCTAGGGGTTTAAAGGCTTATTGCATACGCTAAATGCAATCGCTCGCCTGCGAAAAAGGTATTCTATCCCAATAAAATGTTTTCAAGAATTGAGCCTTGATAGGATTCTTTTATATTGCTCGGGACGCGCAAAGTTCTAAGTTAGGGGGGGTTTGATTAGGCATAAATTCTTCGTAATTTATCCCTTAATTTAGGTACTTTTAGTACCTCGAACAACATAATCGATTTGACTTTATCTCATAATCTTTCTACTGACTGATCCTGATGAGTACACCGAGTTTCTGGTATTTCGTAGTTTTTTTATAGGTATTTGATGTCAAGAAACGGAAGAAGGAAACCGGAAGAATCAAGAAAGACAAGAAGGAAAGTCAAAAGGGCAAAGGTGTAATTTCCACCCAGAATTCGGATGAGGTACCTAAAGAGAAGTTGAATAGATCACATTCACGAGCACATAGGAAGAAACGGCACCTCAATCAGAGTTTCGGAACAAAAGTTATGAGCAGTCAAAGTTGAACAGAAAGTCAACAGGCAAACCGGTCCACCCCTATCCCGAACCGATCCACTTTGCCAAACTCCAGTAGACCCCGGATCACAAGAAAACCGATGGAAGGTGAAAAATAAAAGAACCGGTACCCCCCCAAATCGGTCCACCCCAAAATAAAAAGAACCGATCCGCTTTAGAGGCAGATTGATCAGCCTAAGGCCCGGACCGGTCCGGGTATCGAGATTTGCAAATCTGATCTTCTCCTAAAAGAGTCCTAGTGCTGTTAAAACTCTTGGAGTCTTGTAGGGTATATAAACCCATTTTATTATCATTCTTACCACGGAGATTTTAGGTAGAATAATAGATTTTTCCTTTCTTTCCAACAAACCCTAGTTTAGATATAATTTCTAGTTTAATTCCAGAGATTGAAGGTTAATTCAGAATTTTGTGTTCTTCATTGTTGTTGTTATTGCTTTGGTAAAAGTTAGTGAGTAATTCTCTCTTTTCAATTCTATTCTACATCAATTCATAAGTTTTCTTTAGATAAATCATGAATTCCTGCACATCAAATACTGTTTTCATTATCTTCAGCATGTTAGGCTAGATTTTCTAAGACCAGGATGCATAAACCCAGCCTGATGTGTTAATTGCACGTGTATAACATTAATCCTATTAATTTAGATTGATTGTGACCATATTGCATAGAAACATAACAATTGTAGGTCTTTATATCTCGTTTGCCTCTGGGTAACCAGGATGATTTAGAATACAATTCGAGTGTTACTATCGCGATACCGATTTACTCGTCCTCAGATTAAGTATGACGCGGGCTTGAACCTCGTATACATAATGCTTGGGAGTACTAAATTCCGGATCAAATCAATCAGTTAAATTTACGATTAGTATTATAACTGCAATACACTAGGGTTGGGGGATTGTATTCCTGTCCTGTTTTTCTCATCACTTAGATCAAAAGTTTCAAATCATCTTTCAATCATATTTTAGGTAGTTTAATATAATTGCATGTTATCATAATTTCATAATTGCATTTAGTTATAATCATTCTCAAACCCAAATCATTTTTCCTTTCTTTTTTTTAGAGTCAGAGTTAGGGTTCCTCTGTCTTTTCCCGTCATCACAACTCCGTTGTCCTTTTTCCCTAAGGATCGATACCCGACTTTCTGGGATTATTACTTGAGCGACAGGCTTTCACTTGAGCCTAGAGTGAACGTACTTCTGAGACACATTTTCAATCGCATCACACAGACATTGGGGGCAAAGCAACTCCAGGTGTTCGGCGAGTCACAACTGGTCTCCAATTAGATAAGCGGAGACTTCAGTGCGAGGGATGGGAGAATGGAAGACTACATCACCTTAGCAAATAAATTAATGTCTAAGTTCGAGCAAGTCAGTGTCCAGCAGTTTCCCATAGGACAAAACAGTCACGCTGACGCCCTAGCGGCCTTGAGCTCAGCCATCAACTATGACTTAAAGAGAACAATTCCTATCGACTTCCTCGCCCAGCCGAACATCAACAAGAGCGACGAGCTACTGGACATGGGCCGTGTTCTCCAGATTGAACCATCACCAAGTTGGATGGACCCCCTAAGGAACTATTTGAAAGATGGTGCCCTACCAGATGATAAGAAGGCCGCTCATCAGATAAGAGTCAAAGATGCCCACTTTCACTTATCTCCTGAGGGCAAGCTGTATAAAATATCTTTCATCGGCCCTTACCTCCAATGTGTTCACTCAAAAAAAACCAAACAAGTTCTGCACGAGCTTCATGAAGGAATCTGTGGGAGCCCCATTGGGGGCAGATCGCTAGCTTTCCGAGCAATAAAGGAAGGATATTGGTGGCCATACATGCAGAAAGATTCTGCCAGTGACCTAAAATCACTTACTAGCCCATGGCCTTTCGTCCAGTGGGGAATGAACATCATGGGCCCACTTCCTACCGCTGCAGGTAATCGCAAGTATCTGTTGGTCGCAACAGACTACTTCACTAAATGGATTGAGGTAGAGCCACTGGCAAATATCAGAGATGCAGATATGATGAGATTAATATAGAAGAACATAATTACACACTTTATGATCCCTAGGACCATCATCACTGACAATGAAACGCAGTTCGAGAGTGGCCTCTTCCAAACTTTCTACAACGACCACGGAATAAGGCACCATTTCAGCTTGGTGGCATATCCCCAGAGTAACGGACAAGCTGAAGCTTCCAACAAAATAGTGACTGATGGATTGAAAAAGAATTTAGAGCGAGCCAATGGGGAATGGGAGAGTGAGCTACCACATATCCTATGGGCTTATCGCACTACCCCGCGGCGAGCAAACGGGGAAACCCTATTCATACTAACATATGGTATGGAGGCAATCATCACCTTAGAAGCTGGCCTCCCCACCATGAGGTCCACCCTGGTCGACCAAAGACAAAACGATGCCGCATTACTCGCCGAACTTGACCTTACTGACGACAGCAGAGAGCTGGCGCTAGTGAAACTAGCAGGCTATGATCAATAGCTAGCGAAGAGCTACAACAAGAAGGTCAATCCAAGGACATTCCAAGTTGGGGACTACGTCCTAAGGAAAGTTCTTAGCAGCACTGTAAAACCGTCAGATGGTAAGCTAGGACCAAATTGGGAGGGACATTCAAGGTAACAAGGGACAACCTACAAAGAGACTATCACTTAGAAACGCTGGGGGGCAGGGAGATACCTCGAGCTTGTAATGCGGCCAATTTAAAGAAATTTTACTTCTAGTTTTCTGTTTTAATCTTTTATTAAAATTTTCAAGTCTTTACTGATTAATAAAAGATAGTTTGGCAGTGGCATTCTATGAAGTGTTGATTTCTTTTTGAGAAACATTATAACTTGTGCACCTTTTCCAAGTGACAGTCTCCCCTCCTAACATAGATAAGCAGGGTTTTACCCTCCCCAGGTTCTCGTCTTTTAACACGAATAACCTCTTAGCAATGCCCCTGAAAATATATGAAGCCCTACAGGGGACCCTTATGAAGCTCGACCAAGTTAAAATTGGTCGCCAAATAATGTTTGGCTCAAAACCTGCTCGGATGGAACATCCAATACCATGTGTGTCATCACCATTGCCACACTTAGGCCTAAGGGAATGTGACGACACGACCTAAAAGGTAAAGTATGGAAGAATGATATCTTATAAACATATTGGACTAGGAGGATACTCATGCAAGATAACTCTAGTCGGCTAAGACAAGTCGAAGACACTCAAAATAAGAAATCAATGAAGTAAATAATACACAACACATGTTTAGTCGGAAAATCGCCCAAAACATAATTATTTTATTACTTCACTGCATTTACAAAGAGTTACAATTGGATGAATTAAGTAGATCCTAATGAGGATTAGGCCTCTGAGCAAGATAATCAGTTGCTTGTACTCTTCGATCGTCGTCTGGGTGAGGAGCTAACTCCAACTATACTTCATTTGCATCTGGCTCCAGTAGTTGTCTGGGAATTTCATCTATGGGTACCCACTAGTCATCCCTCCTAAAAGGGTTAGGCATCAGAGTCAAAGGGGAGATCTCATGGCGATACCAGAGGACTGAGTTCCTGAAGACTTTTAGCTCCCTAAGAGCATTCAACCATCCCCTAATAAAGGATAGCTCTTCAAACTCTGCCAACCTCGTCGGATCATCTACCCAACCCTGATCATAACCGCCAGCCCACACTCGTCGAGGACCTTTCTTGAACAGGTACCATAGCAATGTAACATCTCTTTGGAGCCTGACAGCTATCACGTATGCTCGATGAACATCTCCTCGAAGCTCATCCATCTCCCTAGCTGGACCCCCGACATCTGTACCAGTTCGCGGACCAGTCAATGAAGAGGAATCTCACAAAACTTGAGGGGTAGCGTTCGACACTGTACCAGCCCGTAGACTAGCCAATGAAGAGGAACCTCACAAAATTTGAGGAGCAATGCTTGACGCATGCTCTCTAAGTCGCAACACCTCCCTCCTCAGAGCTTCATTCTCTTGTTGAAGAACTTCTCCGACTTGATTGATATAGGAGGCATCCAAAAGCTTAGCTCTCAAAGCATTTACTTCCTCTTGAACGGAAGCACCAACCTCTTCCATCTCCTGAAGCCTATCCTTCAGTTTGGAAATAAGTTCCGACTAGTCTTTAAAGCTCTGGTTCCTCGACCTAAGGGCCTTGCAAATCCTTACAAAATTTTGGCAAACTTGGTTACTAGTATTAGGACTCAGAATCCTTCCGTTTGACCAAAAAATCAAAATCTTTAGCTCGACTGAGGCTAAATGAATCTTCGAAGGGCACTGAATTCCCTTTCTAACGGTCCATCCCGTGCATGATTCTGACTTACCATGCGGACGAACGATCCCTTTGCATTCGAAACTTGATCCAGAGGCCACCGGGCGCTCCCGGGCTCTGTTTGACCTAAGTTAACTCTTCATCTCAATCGAGACTGAATGAATCTTCGAAGGTCACTGAAACCCCTTTCCAATGGTCCGCTCTGTGTGCGATTCCGACTTACCATGTAGACGAATGATCCATTTGACTCCAAGAGGTCACCAAATGCTTCCAGGGCTCGGTTAACCAAAGTTAACTCCCCAAATCGGGTCAAACTCTTTGGAATGTCAAAGTACATCTCCTAACCTTTCCAACAGTCCATCCCGTACGCAATTCGGACTTACCATGCGAACAAACGATTCATTTGCGTTTGAACGATTCCTCGTCCAATGGACCGACAAACACTTCCAAGCCATATTTGACCCAAAGTCAACTCCCAAACCTGGGAGCGATCCAAATTACTTTCAAAGGTCTCTGAATTACCTTTCCAATGGTTTATCCTGTGCACGATTCTGACCAACAGTTTGCCATCGGCAGCCAATTTTCTGAAAAGGCCTGAAACACACTGCCAAATGGCAGGTTCCAGACCCTGCCTATCGACTGGTGATGATAGGTAGGACCTGAGCCAATAAAATAATGCCTTCACCCCATTTATAAGAGGGGCCCAGATCTGATACAAATCGCTCTCAGCGAATCCCAAAAACCTCTCTCGAAGGCAGCGCGATTTCAACATCCAAATCCCTTCTTAACTTCCACTTTTCATCATCCTTTTCATCAAACTTGGTGAATTATGCACACTCCATCATCATCCAAGTGCAAGGTCTGCTCTCCGACATTCAAGATCAAGCTCAAGATCTTCAAGAAGGTCCAATTTTCCCAACTTTCTTTCCAAATTCTCTTAAATTCGCAATAACTTGTTTTATTACTTAGCACTTTTATTATCTCATCTCACACATCCTAATATACTTTTTATTTAAGTATTATTGTACAACTCTTATTTTCATATAAATAAAACCCCAAAAAATAAGAAAAAGAGGGTTTGCTCATAAATTTCAAATAGGGATTCTCATACTTTTCTCACACTTTTCTCACAACTAAAACACTTTTTTTTCTGCACACACACTCACAAATAAGAGATCCCCACATTTGGATTTATGGGATAAACCCCACCCCTCATTTTATATGCGAACTACGTGGACTTTAATGCCTTTATAGGCTACGTAGGCGTCTCGGGGTAAAACCCTAGACTCGAGTCCTATTCTCACTTTCTCTCTCATTTTCTATCTTCTCTAAATCCAATTTTCTTATATTCTACATACTTGTTCTTAGTGACGTATTACTCCATATGCGTTATCGTTCCATTATAACGATCAACGTAAGGGTAATCGCGTAAATCTTATTCTTTAATATTATTTTTATACCTTCCTACGGATGACTCGCTTTATCTCTTCCATGATACAAGTCGAGGATTCCTATCTCCACTATATATATACACATGCACACATATCACGGGGAAAAATAATGGAAAATAGCAAATATCCATGAGAGATCGAAAGGGCGGAATGGGTGCCTAACATCTTCCCATTTCGTAACTTAGCCTCCGAACCCTTCTCGAATCATTTTGGTTTCGTATGCACTAGTATGTCTTTGGATGTCATTCTTCGGTATGGCTTCCCCTTTTTCTTTTGTCTGTTTTGAGTAAAATAGACTGGCGACTCTAAATCTCTCTATATTTTTACACCTCCTCTCAAATGACGCCGATCGAAGCCCTCCCGAGAGGGATGCGCGGGACCCGAGGATCCTTTCCCTCACGCGCCCGCCCGCAGGCGAGGATCAGGGGTGGACCCAGCGATCCCTAAAAAGCGTTTAGAGACTAATACGCTAAGACCTTGAAGACTAAGAAGTTGAATAAAGAGTTAGGTCTTAAGGTGTTATATTTGGAGAGAGAGATAGATGTTTTGAAGGGATGTCAGGCATCAGCGAGTCAACTCGAGAAGGTGAAGGTTTCTTTAAATGAGTAGTTGATCGCCTTAGGTCTTGAAAAGAGTGAACTTGAATCTCATATGTCCTAACTCGAGAGAGATCTCGAACGTGATTGAGAGGTCAAGGTTACTATAGAGGATAGATCCAAGAAGGTTAGAAAGAAGCTCCTCGGTCCCTCCTTGGGTAATGTCAAGATCTTAGGAATAGGTTATGACGGTGCGTCTACTTCCTATATTGCACCCGATTTGGTTCCCAAGTTTGTGATAAATCCATATGGCTCTCGACCTAACCTACATACGCGTTCGTTTCTTCATAGGAGAGAACTTCCCAATCGTTTTGAGAAAGGTGTCCGTAGACCCGTTTTTGTTTATACCCATTGCTGGAAGAGAGAACACCTTAGGGAATTTTGCTTTAAGTTGGGTTATGTGTCTCATAGGTTTTCACCTCGTTATACTACGACATGTATTCCTACACACACTTCCACACATAATACTTTGCATTATCCTGCACATCACATGAGAGAGTTTTCACACATTTGAGAGCAGGTGAAGTTTTTTGTCAAGACTTCACACGATTTGATGGATGTTTTTCACAGGATG
The DNA here is from genome assembly GCA_949130495.1 of Sambucus nigra. Lineage (NCBI taxonomy): Eukaryota > Viridiplantae > Streptophyta > Magnoliopsida > Dipsacales > Adoxaceae > Sambucus > Sambucus nigra. The sequence goes on along the minus strand of OX422213.1, from coordinate 161,440,783 downwards.
TCACCATCTTTGGAAAATTCCTCCGTATCTAATGGTTGAGGTTTAGACTTATTTGCTAGTATAGGATTATTTTCATGATGATATTTTATGACCTATTACTAGTGTGTACTACTTTTGTATTTGTTTTTTTCCATTTGGATATATTTTTTAAAAAAAATATTTTGTTTTTGAAATTTTTTTGAAAAATACAAAAATATTTTCTATTTTTTTGAAGAAAAAATAAAAAAATCCAAAAAGATTTTATTTTGATAAAATTTAAAAAAGACAAAAAAAAATTATATTTTGGTTTACGCTATTTATGGATGAACATTTAGGATGACCAAGTCACAACATCATTCCATATCCATGTGACTATTTGATAGTGTTTTGAGACAATACATCATTTCATCATTATGCTTTATAATGTTTGGACTCATTAAGATGAGATTTGAGATTACTTTCTACATATATGACTCATAACTTCCTTTAATGCACACTTTCACAAATTTATTTGATTGTTGTACTTGTCTATCACATATTGAACGAACAGTTTTCATCTCAATATTGTCTTTAAAATGAACCACATGTGATCAAACTTGGCAATGAAAGTAGTGCATGTAAGAACCGTTGCCCATGAGGAATTTGTTTAATATGAAAACATGATGAGTGAACACAGGAAAGGGCTATGAAATGAGCAAATAACCTTTGCGTGAAAGTCACCATTTGAAAAGAGCCAAAAAAAGTGTGGCATTGTAAAAAGTAGCCAAGGCCAAAATAGTTTAGCTTGATATGATCATTCAAATGAAAATAATTGAATAGAAAAATATGATCATTATTATACATGAGGGAGTTTGGTTGAATCAACAGGTTTACACATCCTGACAAAGTCTTGAAAAATCATTACATAGAATTTTAAAAGTTATTGATCTGGAAATTATTTTAAACTTTGATTTGTTGATTAGATTGAGTTGATGTTATTTGAATTCAACAAATTTTTCACCGAAGGAAAATTTTGAGTTCATTCGTTAGGAGTATCCATATTCATCGTGCACATTTGTTATGAATTTTGAATTAATTTTTCTATCGAATTAGTTCACACCCATTCATTTCGTTTCCATGATTTGGTTATATTAGTGCAAATTCAAGGCGTGTGTTGTTTTTGAAAATTTTCTTTGCTTGGAAATTTTAAAAAATCAAAAAGAGTTTGTGAAATCCTTTTGAGTATATCCTTACATGAGCGTAATTGTTATATATTTGCGATACGTATCGTGACACTCCGTATTTATTTTATTTACTCTTTTCCTTGTGTATTTTTGGATAAATAAAAATGGGGAGAACAAATAATGAATTATGGGGGAGTGAGAGTTTGAATTATGGGGGAGATTTGAGGTTTACTTTGATTTGATTTTATAATTGATTTATGCTTATCTCAATTCAAACTCGATACATCACGAAGGTATTTGTTTTGTTTATTGTGTGTAGGTTGTTTATGATCATTTGGAAAGAACACAAATAGAAGCGTAGGGACAGTAAAGGGATTTGATTTGAAGAGATTTAATGTTGGAGCTTTTTTGAAGACTTGAATTTTTAATATCTTTCCACTTTTAGGTTCAATGGAGGATATTAGATTTGTATACGCATTTGATTGATAATTCAGATTGTTTTTATTTTGTACCAGCATAGACATTGGGGGAGATTTGTAAGGACATAATTTCCAGAGTCCACATTTTACATTAAGTATGTCATATACCGCTACAGTTGTTGAGAGAAATTTAAACTCACGATCATTTGTTCAAGTCGATGGATCCATATATCTAGTTTATTCAACATCAAACATCTACGAGATTGATTTTGGTAAGAACTGTTTTTGAGTTTTGAATTTTGTTTACGATAGTATTGGGATATTTTTCAAAATTGTTTTTAATGAAAATGAGGAATATTTCTAAGTCAAAATAATTTTAGGAAGACCTGTAGGTGAGCTTTTTAAAAAAATTATTTTTTCCCCCTTTCGTTCAAATGACAAGGCAATATCATTTAAAATACATTGTCAAGTCGTTCAAATGACCCTTTCTAATGACATCATATCATTTGAAATGTCGCACGAAGGGTCATTCCTTTATTGCTTCAAACGACCATGTATTGTTTTGTGTCTTTACAGCTCGTTTCTTAGGTTGTTATTAACGCCATTCAATGTCATTCAAACGACATTGAGAAGTCACTCGAACGACCTCTGTCGCCTTAAATGTTTTTTTGCTATAAATACCCGTTTTGAAAGACTTTTTCATTAAGACTTGTTGCCAAATAAAAACTGCGAATCTGCAAAATTTTAGTCTTCACTTTTAGGGAACAAAACCTTATTTTTTATTCACACGAGAGATCGCATATACATTTGGAACCCAAAACCACTTCTTGTTGGAGTTTCTCTTGTTGAGAAGAACTTCTTTACTGCTGGATTAATAGTTCTTGTAGGGGCTATTTATTGATGACTGCGGTCATTGGGGATACTCGAGGGTATTCAATGTCATTCCTAGATTGCGGTCTATGTGGATTTTACGTGGGAGATTCATTACATATTTTTTTACGTAATTCTAAGTTGCGATTTATATTAGATAGTGAAATAAAAGATTTTACCCGAAAGGAGTTTTTTCCTGAATCTTATTTGTCACTTGATTTGTGATTGCACGTTTAATTTATCCACATAGATGCATGATTAGGGTTTAATAAAATTTGGATCAAAGATTGACTCTAATTAAATAAATTAAAAATTGAAAATTTGCAAATTATATAAATAATCGATATCACGCATTCACACAAATTATCACAAGTATGCCCGATTTATAAGTGAATACATGGGCCTAAAAGTTAATATTTTTTATGCTTAACATTTTGGGCCTCATACAAATATTTTGAATATTGTCAACTATTACACAAATTAGTGTTTAACTAAAGCGATTGCAGTGATGTCCTACCTCCCTATAGATTGGGCGGCATGATAAAACTGAAGTTCTTAAGTGACATATTTTTTATATATTTATTTTAGGATAACTGTAAATGAGATCCAATGTTATCTTATTTGGAAAATAACTTAGGATTGACATTTAAAATGCAGAAAATTTCACCCTTAAAGATTTCAACTTAATCCTGCATTGAAAAGAAAATAAGAACTTGGTTTAAAGATTAAACCCAAGGTTCAAGAATACAATATCATAGCGAATCATATTATGATTCACATCTGGTGACAAATGTAGAAGATGATAAAATCCTTTCTTCCCTTCAAGGTCTCTGAAAATCGTGTTTAACCTTTTGTAATGACTAGGTATTCTAGTGTATGATCCTTCCCAAAGTTAGGGAGGTGTGTGGTCACCTATGAAGATGAAAACTCTTCCCTGTGACTGAGATATAGTGGTATCTCTCTAGACGTCTTCACAAAAATGAAAAAAATATTTTCCCTCGCCCATCTCAAACCCTAATGATGAATCATTCACTTTCAAACTCATTCCCATACCTTTATATACAAGTACAAAAGGTGGGTTTGGGACAAACTGGGTTTCTTGAGAGTCTGGACATAACTACTTGCGTATGTGGACTAGACTAGGGGCCCAAGACAAATAATTAAATTATATCCTAATGCATACTCGAACATCTCATTTACAATTAACGTAATCTATTTTATTTATTTATTTAATCAAATTAATTCCACTAAATAATTATGATTGCACTCAAATTTAATTATCTTAGAAATCACTCGAATATAATGAGGTCTTATTTGTAAAGTTAATTATGTTACATAATATGATTCCCCATGTTAAGTGCCAGATATCCACTTAGTCAAATAAATTTACTGTTAATCGAGTTTAACCAACATCTAAGCAATTCCTTGATTCTCATACTTAACTTATTTGCCACTCCATCGGGATTATAAAGTAATCCAGCGGCCGAGTCATTTACTTAGTGGAAACCAACCATATAAATCTATCAACGGGATATCACAATACATGGTATCCCATGGATGTCGTTCCTCCTAATTATGATCTTAAGACTACTCACACAACTTTCACCCAATATACATGGATAATTTGACCCTATAAAATCAGTTCACACCCATAGCAATCGAAGTGACATTTGTGAAAGCATTCCAATCCACATAATTCTCAGGATAAGAATTTATGAACCCTTTTCAAATGGTGTGAGATTGCATGAGTCTAATCAAGATAGTTGTTAGACTCAAATCTCATGAGTGGCCATGTTCAATATATTCCTCGGATGTATAAACCTTTATCGAACTATCGAGCAAGTTCTTGAACCATAACACAAGTTCTCCTAGTTTGATATAAACTACTAGCAGTTGATTTCAACTGTTTCAATAGGATGTCAACTTCATATCTAGGTTGTGAATGGTTCAATAGTGCTAAAATTGGAATTTCGATCTCCACATGAAGTCGTCTCACTGGAATTCCTACTTTCCTACTTAGCACTATTGACCGACATGTATACAATATATTTATACAAAATATAAGGCATTTTTTAAACATGATTCTTATTTCAAAGTGAACTAACAAAACTTTACTTAAGTTAACCATCATACATAGTTTTATGAATAAAATCGCGATAATCTCCCACTTACTCTTAAACACTTATATCTAACTACCAACCCATTTACATAGAAATTATTGCGTATTAATATATAATTAATCCGGCGCTATTCGATATAACCTTGGTCATAAACTTATCACCCACTCCTTTCAATGTCTCGAAGTAGGTGCAACCTACATTTAATGTGACTACCCCTTTTATGAGTTAGAGGTCTCTCGAACTTGCAATTGTATCACTCTAAATACCAAAATGTAGTAGTTTATTGCACTTGAAGGAACCTCATCAAAGTTACATGGGAATAATCGATCCATGTAGCCTCTTTCAGGGGATAATGTAGAGGGGTACACAAATAACTTTCCTATAATAGGTTGGGCCCTCTATGAGCAGTTGCTAAAAATATATGACTAGGTTAGCAAGACCAAATAAAGAGCAAATAAATACTACGTAAGAAAACCCAATTCATGAGTAAGCCACATGAGCAAGGAAATACTAAGTGTTAAGAGAGTAATACCACAAACACATGAGCAAATGAAGTTTGGCGAGCAATACTAAAGTCATTTGAAATTTACACGACCAGTCACTATCATGTCGGATGGACAAACAGGTTTGAACCACTAATAAACCATAAATAGCAGCTAGGAAGGGGATGCAACACAAGCAACCCAAATCACACAAATAATGGTGGTTGATAGAAGTTCATACATTAACATCCGTTTATTGTTTGAATACAAATTTACTAAGAAATAAGCTTTAGCGAAGCAAGCAGGGCTAAAGAAGATGGATGGTGGGTTCTCTTAAGAGTTTTGGTTTAGAGGATGAGGGGTCAGCCTTGTTAAGCATGCTAAGGCTCAACCACTTTAATACCATAGGAAATAGATAATACTAAGGTGAGGGACGTAAGAGGTCAATCACCCACATATACACTTAGATAGTCTACAAATTGTTAAATGAGCGAGCAGTCATTGACTTGCTCACAAGTTGTTTTAGAAAAATAACAACGGCAAGTGGCCCTCAAGGCTGCTTGCAAGTTTTCAAAACTGTTCACCAAGTAATCATTTGGAATAAAAAGGTACTTTCTGTCATTATGCCCAATAATATTACTTTTTGACGTCGATTACACCAAGTGTCACCTGTCAATAGACAGATGGTGGTAGATAGCAACAAACAGTGAGAGGGAAAAAAGTACTACCGAGATATTTATCGATAGGGAGTATACCCTCTGTTGTGCATGTGCCACATCAACCCTGATGTTTTTCTAAAAATAAAGCACTTGGGGCATAGCCAAAACCTATCACCACTAGAGCATTGTTACTCCGCACGAATTTCCTCAAGTACTCTCTACTAGGTACTTGAAGTGCTCATCTATCCACTATTAAAGAATCATCATTATCATGTGGTTTCATTTCTTTTGTTTTTATTGAAAAGTTATAATCGACCATTATTTTATGTTTATTATAACCAGAAAGCTCTGTGTTGTTAAAGAAGTTGGTTTTCAGTCTTTTCTATGCTATTGAAATATTATTACCTTGAATATAGTTACCATTGGAGTGGGTCATGCCTCATCCTTTAAGTATTTTCATAGACCCCAGTACCACTACCCATTTACACTTGACGATTTTGATGGGTAGGTAGTCTTATTTCCATGGATAAAGAAGATTTCATTATATTAAGCTGCTAGTTTTCGAATATACTCTAACCAGAAATGGAGTTCAGAGCAACCAAACTACTAACAAATAAGTTATAATCACTGAAGGAAGGTATTATGCCCCTTTTATGGGATAACAGAGAACCTCAATGGCTCCATCACTGAATGGAATGAACTTCATGAGCATGTTCTTTGAGTTTCTAAGGCAGCATAATGTGGACATGTCCTGTATGGTCCAAGCTTATATTACACCAATGATGCCTCTTGTTAGAGGATCAGGCGAAGAGGAGGTAGCATCGGCAAGAAGAGTGACGTCGAAGTAGGTTTCAACTACTATGAGTTTTCCAGCAACAAAGAAAGTGGAGGCGGAGGAATAGCCATCCAATGAAGTCATGATGAAAGAGGTGAAGAGGTTTTTCTCACTTTAGAAAGCATCAACGAAACGCCAAAACCTAAGGGGTATGTTTTGCCTAAGTTTATAAAGTTTAATGGTAAAGGAATACATCCTAGGGGTCACATCAAAAGGTTTGTGGAATACCTTTGCATACATGGCAATGATAAAGGGTTGAAGCGGAGAAAGTTCTTTAAAACTCTTACGAGCAAGGCCTGTGCATGGTACTCCCACTTGGAACCAAATAACATCCCCACCTGGGAGTAGTTGCACAAATAAATCTCGCATAAATTCTTTTTGGCTGAGGATGAGTTTACCCTAAGGCATCTATCCCAAGAGGTGCAAAAACCTGGTGAGGAGCCGGCAATACATCAAGTGCTTTAGAGAAAAATCACTAGATATCCACGAGAGGGTCACAGAGGCTAGGTTTCCACATATTTGTGTGGAGGACTTTATCGAAGGGTACAAAGTCCCCTTAATCACTAAAACCAAAGAGGACGCTTTTAGAGAGTTCACTCGAGTCGCGAGAAATATAACCATGACTATCAAGACAAAACCTCAAGGTTGGAGAGCCCAAACGATAATGCCAGTAGGAAGATTTCAAGTCTCGCGTTGATAAATGGTTAACTACCTATAAGGAAGCCCCAAATGAAGGAAATGGGACCAATGGTCCAAGACCAATGTCACGGGAAAGAGAAAGTTTGGAAGCGATGTTCGGCCACCGTTATCGTGCAGTGTGGTGGAGGACATGGACTGTTATTAGATGTTGGTGTGTGTGTGGGGGGGGGGGGGGTAGGTCCCCCTCACTCAAATGGTCAGGTACTAATAATTGTGGATAGAGCGGAAGATAAATTTTGTGAGTTATACCAAAGAGTGCAACATGCCACAAAGAATTGTTATTATTTTCATCAGATAATAGGTGAGAAAGTTACGAATGGCAATATGGAGATCCGACCTACGAATGTTAATGAAAATATATTTCCATCCCATCGCTATGGTTTCGCTAACATGGTGACAGTGCATGATTGGGACGAGATGTTCAAATCCTAAGATTGGATGAAAGGTTATAATGCACGTGAAGAATAGCTATCAAATTTGTCCAATAAAGATCCCAAGAATGAGTGGGATGAGGGACCAGATTTGGAAGAAGGAAATGTCAATGAAGTCCTTGCCTTATATGGGGGAAGAAAATCAGAGGCCGAATATATTCGTAGCATGAAGAGAATATCGAACCAGTGTCGCTAGTGATTTCAGATTTCAATAGCATGGGGATGTAATACCTTGGTTGTATGAACATTGGGATCAAGTTGGTAAATTTAACATCCCACATCAATTTTCACATAATTAATGATAATACGAGTTATCGGTTGCTGATAGGTCGTGTGTGGATGCACACACATGGGATTGGGTCGTTAACGTTTCACTAATGCGCAATAGACGGTTGTGAAAAAGGACATAGAGATACCTTTATCAGTGGAGGAAGACCATTTATTTGATGTGGAGTTCCTCACAGAGTTGGATGAAAAAATAAAGTGGTTGATCAGAGTAGAGGAGCCTTGTGTGGACCAGAAAGGAGTTAAAACCAAAAGTCCAGTGCATGAGAGGTTGGGCCTACGAGTGGAACCTTTTAAGAACAAAGTCAGGGGAAAAAGAAGTTGGAGGAAGAGGCAGAACCTATGTGGACCTGAAAGAAGATTTTTTTTACCAATAACAAAGTCATTTATTATTTATAAAGATCTGAGCGGGCAATATTTTATGATGAGAGTGTCAACTCGGTACCGGAGTATTTTATGATTGATAAATCTCACATAGTGGAATATATCAAACATCCAGAAGAGGAACCTAAATTCATTCAAGATGGTCTATAAGAACATCTCTAAGATCTTGAGGAGCTAAAATTAGGAGTGCAAGGCAGTGATAAGTGGCTCATCTTCATTTCTAAAGGCCTAAATCTGAAGCAGTGGAAGGAAATTATCGACATGATCAAAGATTTTACAGATGTATTTTCATGGAAATACACTGAAAGATCAGGTATAAATCCCAAGGTGAGTTCTCACAAGATGAACATTTTGCCTAACGTGTTGCTAGTGAGACAGGCCACGCGTACGTAAAAGCTGAGTTAGATTTAAATATCAAGGCATAGGAGGAGAAGTTGTTGAACCCATTTAACACCCGATATGGTTATCAAGCATTGTACCTGTGGTGAAGAAAGATAAAAAATAGATCCAGGTCTGTGTAGATTTTAGAGATTTAAATCACGCTTGTCCAAAGGATGAATTTCGTTTGCTAAGTATTGACGGCTTGTTAGATGCCCCTGCTGGTCATGAAATGTATAGATCTATGGATGGGTATGTTAGTTGTAACCAAATTAAAATGGAACTGATAAATGAAGAGAAGATTGACTTTCGAACCCATGTAAGCTAGTTCCACTACACAATTATGCCTTTTCGATTGAAGAATGTGGGGGTGACAAACCAACGAATAATGATGTCAATATTTCATTACTTATTTCATGATGTAATAGAATTTTATGTTGATGATTTAGTAGTGAAGTCCAAAAAGGAAATAAGGCATGTGCGATATATCAAAAGAGTTTTCGATTGCTGTTGAAAGTATAAAATGAGAATTAACCCTTCAAAATGTGCCTTTAGGACTACTATGGGGAAATGTCTTAGATTCGTTGCCAACAGACAGGGTGTGAAAACTAATATAGAAAAGCAAAAGGATATTTTGATGATGCCACTAGCTGGAAGTTAGAGGCATCTCAAAAGATTCTTGGAAAATGTCTCTTATCTGAGAAGGTTTGTAACAGCATTGACAGAAGTCACTCACCCATTCACATTGTTTATGAGAGAGAATGCATAATGGATGTCGGGGAACAAGCATAGACAATTTTTTGAGAGAGTGAACGAAATATTTACTTCTCAGTCAACTATGATACCTATAAAAATAGGAATGCCTTTACTTCTATATCTCAGTTCTATAGAGCGGTCTATTGGAGCGTTGCTCGCTCAGGAAAAAGAAAGAGCAGAGCGACCTGTGTATTATTTATGTCGAGTGATCTTGGGGACAGAATTTAGGTATATGAATGTGGAAATACATTGTCTAGATTTAGTCTTCGTGGAGAAGAAATTGACAACCTATTTGCTTGCATTTATTGTGCACATTATCACTAAGTATGATCCTATTAAGTACTTATTTGAGATGATCATTTTGGTAGGGTGAGATTACAGATGGTTCTTGATATTCTCATAACACGATTTGAAGTGCCTTAATCCAAAGGCCATTAAAAGCCAAGATATAGCGGATCTTCTCGCTACCTTCCCAATATAAAATTTTGAAGTGTCGAGCAAGGATCTACAGGGAGATAATTTTCGATCTTGTTTAACTGAGGAGAAGGAAGGGTGGAGAATCGAGAATGGAGTTTGAAAGATTATGCATACAAAGTACTGGTGGAGTAGGAATCATACTCTCTAGTGACAAAGAGAAGATTATTCTTTATTACAAACTAGATTTTAACTGCTCCAATAATGATGCAGAATATAAAGTGCTCATAATTGGTGTACTGGAGGCTTTGCAAATAGGTATTAAAGTGCTTTGTATATGGGGAGACTCAAAAGTAGAGAGGCACCATAGGACGATGAACAAGCACTCAAAATCTAACAACCTTAATATTTTCTCTATAAGGAGTAAGATTATCATGTTTGAGTGCAAATTCCCTTGTGGTTAATAAATTTAACAGAGAATTTGCACTCAAACATGATCATCTTCATACTTATAGAGAAATTATTCAAAGGGTGTTGGGCCAATTCCTAGCTTCCAAAGTAAAGAGGCACCCCAGGACAATTAACATACACCTCGATTCCTTAGAGGCAATTGCGCAAAAGCTAGAGATGGAAGAGTCTGAGGCCCTGATCATACTCCGATGAAGAATAGTGCCCACAAAAGTGAGATCTATATTCCAAAGAGAAGATCCTAAATATTGGAGATTCCATATCGTGAAGAAACTAGAAACACGAGAAGGAAAGATGAAGTTGTTGGAGTTAGAAAATTTTCACATGCTTTAAGTTACGATGTAGTTCAAAAGCTAAGGTGGTTTCTTGGCATGATGTTTAGGAAAAGAGGAAGCAAGTGAAAAATTAGAAATAGTGCACATTAGGTATTATGGTGACACAGATATCCAACTCTATATATAGATATTGCATTGAGGGGGATATTATTGGCCCACCATGAGCACAAAGGTTTCTCGCATTCAGCAAGGGTACCTGAAGTGCCAAACCCAGTTTGACCATACGACGAAGGAAAATTTTATAGAAGTCTATGAGGATTTAAGAACCCCTTACATCACATATCTCAATGATGGAGAGCTATTGATGCTCTAATAATAGTGTGTGATTCAAGTGTAAATTATTTACAATAAGTAGTGTAAGTCACCGGTTGTTTTGTAACATTACTATTGGTCGAGGGGCCCCTCGTGGTGGACTCGATTGACATAAACTATTGCTTATTGTAATCTTAAGTGAGGGGCCATTTGTGGTGGACTCCATCATCCTCAAACTGTTACTTGTGTTAGTCTTGGCAAAGGGGCCACTCGGAGTGGATCCCATCGCCATAAGTCATTTCCTATATTGATCTTGGCAGAGGGTATTACTCGTGGTGGACCCTTCGCCCTAATTTATTTTCTATAGCATCAAGTTTGGGAAGAGGGGCCATTCAAGGTGGATCCCCTCGCCCTAGGATATTTTCTATCAAACTTGCAATCTTGGGAAGGTGGAGCCACTTTAAGTGGATCCCCACGCTCCAGGCTATTTCACTCTTTGTTCACTGGCTTGAGGACTTCTCAATATTATCCCCCTCGTGCAGAAGTTTCTTGTAATGTCGAGAGACTTGTGCATGAAATATCATGGTCAAGATTTTACTCTTTGTTCACTGACTTGAGGCCTTCTCAGTATTATCCCCCTCGTGCATAAGTGTCTTGTAATGTCGACAGACTTGTGCACAAAATATCATAGTAAATATTTATCTCTTTGTTCACTGGCTTGAGGACTTCTCAATATTATTCCCCTCTTGCATAAGTGTCTTATAGTGTCAAGAGACTTGTGCTCGAAATTGTCGTATCTTTTATTTCTGGGAACTCCAATGCCCTTGCATCCCAGGTACAAAATTGTCGTATCTTTTATTTATACTTGACAATTTCTCAAGACTGTGAGCTCTCCGGTGCCCTTGGAGCCTTAGGTACTAAACTGTCATACCTTATATTTATACTTAGCAGTTGCTCAATACTTTGAGCGCTCCGATACCCTTGGAGCCTTAGGTACTAAATTGTCGTACCTTATATTTATACTTGCCAATTACTTAATACTGTGAGCGCTCTGGTGCCCTTCGAGCCTTAGGTACTAAACTGTCGTACCATATATTTAAACTTGACATTTGCTTAAGATTGTGATCGTTCCTATGCCCTTGGAGCCCTAGGTACTAAATTTTCGTACCTTTTATTTATACTTGGTAGTTATTCAATACTGTAAGTGCTCTGGTGCCCTTGGAGCCTTAGGTACTAAATGCTCGTACCTTATATTTATGGGTGCTATAATGCACTTGGAGCCCCAGGTACTCAACTGTCATACCTTTTATTTATACTTGACAGTTGCTCAATACTGTGAGCGCTCCGGTACCCTTGGAGCCTTAGGTACTAAACTATCGTACCTTATATTTATACTTGGCAGTTAGTCGTTCTAGTGCCCTTGGAGCCTTAGGTACCAAATTGTCGTACGTTAAATTTATACTTGGTAGTTGCTCAATACTGTGAGCGCTCAGGTGCCGTTGGAGCCTTAGGTACTAAACTGCCGTACCTTATATTTATACATGGAAGTTGCTCAATACTGTGAGCGCTCTAGTTCCCTTAGTGCCTTAGGTACTAAACTGTTGTACCTTATATGTATACTTGGCACTTGCTCAATACTGTGAGCGCTCCGTTGCCGTTGGAGCCTTAGGTACTAAACTGTTATACCTTATATTTATACATGGAACTTGCCCAAGACTGTGAGTGCTCCTATGCCCTTGGATCCTGAGGTACTAAATTATCGTACCTTTTACCTATACTTGCACATGCTCAATACTCCGAGTTGCTCTATTTTCTGTGAGAACTTCAAGATTGAACTTCCCCCTAGTTTGTGGGGTACTTGACTATGATCTGAGAAAGTTATCATTTTAGAACGACCCCCTCTAACTATGGGGTACTTGCATATGAGATTAGCAAGTTAAAATTTGGAAGTTTCCCCTCTAGCTATGGGGTACTTGCATATAGCCGAGCAGGTTAAAATTTTGAAGCTACCCCTCTAACTGCGGGGTATTTTCATATAACTGAGAAAGTTAAAATTTTGATGCTACCCCTCTAACTGCGGGATACTTGCATATGAGCTGAGAAAGCTATTATTTCTTAAGCTACCCCTCTAACTGCAGGGTACTTGCATACAACTGAGCAAGTTAAAATCTTGAAGTTGCCCCTCTAGGGGGTACTAGCATATAACTGAGCAAATTAAAATTTGGAAGTTGCCACTCTAGTTATAGGGTACTTGCATATAACTGAGCAAGTTAAAATTTGGAAGTTGCCCCTCTAAATACGGGGTACTTGCATATAACTGAGCAAGTTAAAATTTTGAAGCTACCCCTCTAGTTGTTGGGTACTTGCATACAACCGAGCAAGTTAAAATTTTGAAGCTACCCCTCTAACTACAGGGTACTTGCATATGAGTTGAGCAAGTTAAAATCTGGAAGCTGCCTCTCTAGCTATGGAGTACTTGCATATAACTGTGCAAGTTAAAATTTGGAAGGTGCCCTTCTAGCTGTGTGGTACTTACAAATAACTAAGCAAGTTAAAATCGGGAAGCTTCTCTCTAGCTATGGGGTCCTCATTCCAAAATTTTCGTAGGAACCTTTTTGTCTCAGAAAAATAATAAGTTTAGAGGGGGGCAGACCCGTTTCTCCCTATATTTTAAAAATTGGTCAAGTAAATGTTTTCTTGAGAACAGAGGTTAGGACTTGTTCTCTAGACAATAAATCTGTATGGAATAATAAAAAAATGTAGTGATTTTTTTTTTATTACTAAGAGGATAACCCCTATTGGTTTGGAGTAAAAAAATGTATCTGTTGTGTCTGTAAGGACTTTGCTCAATATACTTTTCCTTTGGGATGGATATTCCCCTAAGTATAATGAGGAAAGACCTTCATGTCATGGACCCTCTTCTAATCTAGTAAACGATCTACAATTTTCTTAATAAAGACAGAACACTAGTCCGGTGTACCTTTTGTTTATCTTTGGCACTTTCCCAATACCATGAGCACTTATATTCCGTTGGAGACTAAGGTATTAAACTGTCATACCTTATATTTATACTTGACACTTGCTCAATACTGTGAGTGCTCCGGTGCCCTTAGAGCCTTAGGTACTAAGCTATCGTACCTTTTTATTTACTTTAATTTATATTTTTGCAAATACTTTTTATGTTCTCACACATGTTATCCTATTTTATTAGGTGGCGAAATAATTACAAGTAAAAGTGCACTAGGAGACACCATGGACTGTATAGGATAACTTGACATTTTATAAGCATTTAAAATTTGCTAAGAAGGTATAGCTGATACCTCATACTTTATGCTGCTATTGGAGTATGAGTGTACTTTCTAGAACACTGCCAATGGCTTCATCATCGTCATATGCATCTTCAGATGTTAATGCCACCATCATTCCCATCATGATAGGCTCTTTGACTATCTTTATTTCTATATCCATGGTGGTGGCTTTCAGTACCACTATCATAACTAGCACCCAATACCATTATGTCACATATGCTCCCTCTGATTCTTTTTCAGTTACCGGAGTTACGACGCGTTCCTCGTCACTGGAATCTTTTCCTTCTGACGGGTTGATTTTTGGATCTACATAAACGAATATGTTTGTTGATGATGTGTCAGTTTTTTTAGGGGCGATCGAGGGTATTTCGTCATCAGGCATGTTGGAGGTTCCTCGTGACATTTTTCCACCACGAGATGCTAAGGGTTCCTCATGAAAGACCTTGATTTCAGAGGGTTCCTCGCGATTGTGTAATGCCCATACGGGTTCCTCGACTATTTTTTTAGGGCTTTGGGTTCTATACCTGCTCCGTCAATAATCATAAGTTCCTCACCCAAAGCTCCGCTGACAACGGCTTCTTCATTTGGTAATCTTATGGCCTTTGGTTCCTCGACCAATCTTTATATGGCTTTGAAATCCTTGCACATTAGTTTCGTACTCTAGAGTTACTCGCGTATTGGTTTCATTACTGAGAGTTCCTCGACGACTCTGGGTTCTTCACCGATGGAAAATATTTTTGCGAGTTCCTCACCTCGCCAACTTTTATTACTATGGGGGGTGCGCTATCAGTCGAGGGTTCCTCGCGACCCCTTGTTGGTGAGTTCTTGGTGCATTGCTTTCATATCTGAGAGCTCCTCGCGCGATGGTTTCGCATCTGAGGGTTCCTCGTCGGATTGCTTTGTGACTTTGGAGTCTTGATGTGAAGTCTTGACTGCAAGTGGTTTTTTGTCTCTCCTTTTCATCTCAAGGGGGTGCGCTATCAACTGAGGGTTCCTCGCGACCCCCTTGTTGGTGAGTTCCTCATGCGCTGAAGGTTCGAGTATTAGGGGTTTGGAACCCGGGAGTTCCTTGTAGAAAATAATTCCATACGGGGGATCCTCACACGCCACTCAACCAAAGGGTATTGAGATTAGTTCCTCGCATGTGGTGCCCGTTTCTATAGGTTCCTCATCAAGAACGAGTGTTGCTAGGGGTTCCTCGCCCACAGTTCTAACTGAGAACTATTCCTTGTGCTTGTTTTCTGTCATGGAACCTATGGGTTCCTCGTCGAAAAATATTTTTTCTGAGGAGCCTTCACGCGCCGCTGTTGGTGGAGAGTTTGATTTTGGCAGTATGGATTCTTTGCCAGCTACGGTTTACCCGTGTGATCCTATCAGTAGTGAGTTTGGTTTTGGGGAGTATGATTTCCTCACCAGCTATGGGTTCCTTGTGACACCAGAAAGTCGACATGAGTTCTTTGTCGGTCGGGACCGCTTTCGAGTCTGACTTGGTTAAAATGTTTGTTGGATTAATTTTTCGAAATGAGGACCCATATGGGTTCCTCGCCACTGCCCGCACAGAGGTCTTGCATTATGATCTAAACTTATTGGGGTTACTCTCAACCACCAGGAACTCACAAGGGTTCTTTATGTTTGAGTTCCTCTCAACCACCGTTAGCTGAAGAGGGTTCCTCGCGATCACCATTAACTGGAGAGGGTTCCTAGTTTAGGGTTAAATACAGTGAGGGTTCCTCGCGTGGACACTTTGCAACTGTGGGTGCCTCTCCTGAGATGTTGAACATGATGGGTTCCTCGTCTGGACCTTCTGTGACTATGGCTTCCTCACTGGAACCAGCCTTCTGCGACTGTGGGTTCCTCACTGGAACCAATCGCCATTGGAAGTTCTTCCACCACCTCATCTTCTTCTCAAGATTGGGAGGACTATATGCGCACTTGTGGGTTGGGATCTGCAACTCCTAATACCGATGAGTACCCTCCCTTTGGGAACTTCCTGGCCTCCTCCATAGTAACAACTTTGTAGGGTGATTCCTCCAAACACATGCTCTTGGCTGCTAGTGAGCCTGATGGTACCATAACCTTCTCTGGCACTACTCTCCGTGGCAAAACTACTTTCTCCAAAATCATTGCTGAAGTGGTTGACCCACCAGAGGGGGAAGCTACTGGTGTTACATTTTGACCAAAATTTGATAGATCTACATCTTTTACTTCAAGAAGTCAAAAAACATTATCATGAGATTCATACCTACAATCGGGGCCTCCGTCGACAAGATGGTTTGCCCTCCCTGAGGAGCAGGCTCCTTAGCTCCGATCACCACCACTTCTTCCTGGGTAGTCTGGTCACTGTGAGCTACATTCCCAGATGTAGTGTCTTCAAAAACTAACTACTTAGAAATGTTGAAACCTTCTTTGTCCATTAAAGCAAGAATACCTCCCCAACGGAGTTTCCAAATATAAGAGGGTAGTGAGACTGGGGTCTATGAATACCTGAAAAGGGTGAGGCGTGACCCACTCTAATGGACATTGTCTGTAAGGTTTTCAAGAACTTCTGAAGCAGCTTTTGATGAAACCTTCTCCTTTTGGTGAAAATGGAGCTCAAATTGGAACTCACTCCCTGTAAGAAGATGAACTTCCACAATAATAATAGTAACATTTCTCAAAAGGAGCTCCTGAGAATGATGGTTGTCAGTGAGGAGTGAAAGAATAAGGCACTTAGAACTAGAGAGAGAGTAAGGAGAGAATACTAGGAAGTTCTGGTGTGATTTTGACAGAGTAACGGTACTATTGAGTTTTTTCTCCTTTCTTGACCTTGCACAGGGGTCCTATTTATACTTGGGCACTAGGGCTGAGTTGGAACTTTTAGCGCCAAAAACTTAGAGGGTTGGTAAGGGACAAGTTCTGAAGTGTATCATTTTTCCCTACCTGTGTGCAGTAGCCTGTCCCCACAGCCAGGTGCCACCTGGTACAAGCCAAAGTCAAAAAGTAAATATGTCTCCTAATGGAGACAAAATATCTGATTTGGTAAATATCTTTTGAAATGGTAACTTTTGGTACAAACTTTGTAAACTTGAGGGGGGGTATCAAGGACCACCTCCTCTAAAATCTTTGTAAGCTTGAGGGGGGTCGTGAGGACCCCCTTCTAAAATCATTTTTCTTGAGAGGGGCCTAGAGGACCCTCTCCTTTAAAATAATTTTATAAATAGTTATTTTCTAATGAGTAACCCTTTGTTAACTCACCTTGGTTGTGTCTGACTGTGAGGTGTGTGAGGACTGGGCGACCCTAGGGTGTTTCTAATAGTATTATCTCAATCCTAAAGTGCTAAGTGGTTGATCTTGCTCAATAAACCTTATTCCTCAGCCACCAAGCCAAAAATCCTAAGAGATCCCAACTGGCCTATTTGAGTACTGCCTGCTCAACTAGGATACCTGTACAAGAAAGTAAGTGTTAGTACTTTTGTTCTTTTAAAGAATGACTTTTCATTATGAGCAGTTCCTCATGGTAGCCACTCCATCATCATGGCTTGTTTTCTAGAAGTTGAGGGGAAGGACCTTGGCTTATCCTCGCCCCAACATTTTTCGGAAGTTCAGGGGGAGGACTTTGACTACTTCTCGCCCCACCATTTTTCGGAATCTGAGGGGGAGGACCTTAACTGCTCCTCGCCCCGAAATTTTTAGGAAGCTGAGGGGGAGGACCTTGACTTCTCCTCACCCCGACATTTTCTGAAAGTTGAGGGACCTTGAGGGTTCCTTCACTAATATGAATTTTCTACCATTAAGGGACCCTAGGGGTTCCTTCTCAATATGAGTTTCTGTTGGGACCCTGGGTGGGGTTCCTTCTCAATATGAATTTATGTCGGGACCCTGGGGGGTTCCTTCTCAATATGAGTTTCTGCCGAGATCCTGGGTGGGGTTCCTTCTCAATATGAGTTTCTACCAAGACCTGGGTGAGGTTCCTTCTCAATATGAGTTTTTTTCGGGACCCGGGGGGGTTCCTTCTCAATATGAGTTTCTGTCGGGACCCTGGTGGGGTACCTTCTCAATATAAGTTTATGTCGGGACCCTGGGGGGATTCCTTCTCAATATTAGTTTATGTCGGGACCCTGGGGGGTTCCTTCTCAATATGAGTTTCTGTTGGGACCCTGGGGGGTTCCTTCTAAATATGACTGTTGATACCAAATTTAGTCTGCTGACATGACTCAATTGAGTGAAGACATGTGACAATCTGCGTGGCAACAACAAACACTTCCTAACAACACCTTGACTCCGAGGAACCATACTGCAACGAGGAACTCTACTTCCCCGATCAACTCAGACGCTCCGACCAACAAGAACTCTACGAGGAACTTTTGAGTACCGAGCAACTTATGAATACCGAGCTACTTAGGCGGTCCGAGCTGCACCTCGAACAAAGCATTAATAGCAGGATAACCAACAGATTGACTGCGCATTAAATGATTATTATTATCATACAGATGTATAAGCTTAGATGTATTACCCTTTCACATGTACAGCCTTAGGGCTATAAATACTCTGTATTATCCTCATTGTGAGGGGACCAGAATTTCTTGATAAAACTTGTAATCGAGAATTCCTAAACAGTCAGGAATAACAGAAATAGTGGACGTAGGCCATTCTTATAAGGTTGAACCACTTTAAAATTTGTTTGTCTCACTTTATTTTATCTGTGATTAAATAATTAGATATAATCTAATTTTTTACATCAACAGATTGGCGCCGTCTGTGGGAAACGACTGGTAATATCGTTTTTCATCAAAAATAATTCATTATAAATGGCTGATAATCCAGAACCGAGCAATCGAAATGCTAGAAGCCCACCAAATCCATCTGCTCTGCCAAATATTCAAGATCTGGCAAGAATAGTGACAAATCTAACCCAAGGCCAAACATCCATGCAAGAAACTATGCGACAACTCATACAAACCCTCAATGGCGGTGCACCAACCCATTCAGGACCGCGAAGTATTCAAAGAAATACCCGTTTACCTTCTTCGCGTACTAGGCGTACCGATTCATATCGTACTGAGGAGTCTGAAGATTTTTCTTATCAACCTGGACGAACTTCGTCGGTACGAGCCACAGATACTGAACAACGTATCACCCTCTCTCCAGAAAGGACTAGTGCGCTAGAAAGATTAAGCAGAGTATCTCCTTTTGATCAATTAGGTCCTATGAGGAGCAAAAGTCCTCCTAAAGCCGCATCGAGGAGTTTTCGACAACCATCAGACTTAAGGGAAGGATCTGCCCAGTCGCGACCAGCTGCTCGTCAAGATAGATCCCAGGAAGCCACATCAACGCAATCAGTTGCTCAAACCAACAGGCCCGAGGAAGGAAATGATGCGTGGAAAGGCTCTATTCAGAGGTTGGAGGATAGATTAAGGGAAATGGCTAAAGCCAAGAACCCTGTACAATGAACTTTTATTCAAGGAACACCTTTTGTCCAGGCCATTGTATATTTTCCCACACCATCAAAGTTCAAAGCACCTGTTGTGACCCCCAAATATGATGGAAAGACCGACCTTGTCCTTTATATAGAACAATACCAAGCTGCAACTGGCATCTATGATGTTCTAGATGAGATGAGATGCAGAGCATTCTCGGGAATTCTTACCGGATATGCTCAAATATGGTATAATAATCTTCCTCGGGATAAGATCTCAACTTTCTTTCAACTGGCCGAGTTATTCATTGGGAATTTCAGTTTTGGGGCAAAGCCAGTTAAACGAGTAGTGCATTTGTTAAGTCTTAGACAAAAAGCTGGTGAGAGTACCATAGATTATATAACTCGTTTTAATAACGAGAAACTCGAAGTCATTGATTATGAGGAAAAGACAGCGATTACCGCCTTGATGAGTGGACTACTGCCCAACAAGTTGTACTACACTTTGGCCAAAGATCCACCTAGAACCATGTCAGAACTGATGGGAAAAGCGGCCAAGATTATGAATATCGAGGAGGCTATGGCTGCGAAGAAGAATATGGATGCCAAAGAAACCAAGGTGGAAGGTGATAAAGCTAAGAAGAAAGAGCATAAGAACAATGGTAGTGACAAACACTCAAAAACAAGGTCTTCATGGGAAGTATTGAAGAAATTTGATAATTATACTCCTTTGAAGAAAGACATCAACCATGTTCTAGAAGAAATCAAGAACAACGAGGAATTAAACTGGCCAGAGAAAATGAAGGCAGACCCTGACAGGAGGAATAAGGCAAAATATTGCGAGTTTTACAAAGACCATAGCCATATGACCAAAAATTGCATAGCTTTTCAGAATGAGATTGAAACACTCATCAGACGAGGAAAACTGGCAAAGTATGTTGATCATAGAAATGAAAGAAAAAACAGCGACCAAATAAGAGAGAGGTCTAGATCTCCTCGTCGAGCAGAGGAGAACAAGAAAAGAGACCATAAAGTTGATCCATAAGACGACCCCGATCTTCCCAAGAGACCAAGGCACCCAGAACATGAGGTATTTTCAATACGTTTTGGGTCATTTGATTGTAATGTTATTACAGGTGGAGATGCAGGAGGAGGAGACCTTACCGCAGAGAGAAAAGCTTATCTCTGTGAGGCTCAAGCTTGCTCATACATTCAACGAATAAATCTAACTGATGAGGATCGCCCTAGAAAGGTAAACAAAGAGAAATTGGTCATTGGTTTCTCAAAGAACTACCTAGCAGGTGTTCAATATCCTCATGATGACCCATTGGTGATCAAAATGAGGATGAAGGAAGTGATGATTTCAAGAGTACTGGTAGATAATTGTAGCCCGGCAGACATCATGTTCTACTCGTGCTTCGACAATTTAAATCTAAAACTATCTCAACTGGAGCCTTATCACAGACCCCTCCTGGGTTTTTCTAGTGAGAAAGTTTTTCCACTTGGGAAGATCAAGTTGGATATATTCATTGGTATATGGCCTGCTTGTTGAACATAAAGAATACGCTTCTTTGTGATGGATAAGAATGTTCAATCAGCATACAATATCATCATGGGAAGAGTAGGATTGAAGAAGTTCGAGGTTGTACCATCTACGGTACATCAATGCCTAAAATTTCTAACAAATTTTGGAGTAGGAGTTGTGAAAGGTGATCAAAAAGTAGCTCGGGAATGCTATTATTCATCCGCCGAGCAAGAGGAACTGGAGGAATCAAGGAAAAAGACTACTACCTATCAAGTGGATGAAGGTGCAGAAATTGAAACATTGGATCCTAGAGATGAGTCGCAACTCGTGAAGGGTCAAGTGGTGGAAGCTACTGAAAACATCATTCTGGACGATGAGCACCCGCTCCCTGAACGAACTACTCAAGTAGGTTCGTCGTTGGAAGCCTCACTAAAACAGGAATTGATAACTTTCCTAAGAAGCAGAAAGCAAACTTTTGTGTGGAGTCATGAGGATATGCCCGGGATAGACCCAAATTTCTTATGTCACGAACTCAATGTGAATAATGAGATCAAGCCTGTGAAGTAGAGAAGAAGAGTATTCAGTCCTGAGAAGAATCAAGCTATACAGGAGGAAGTTGAGAAGCTCTAAAAAGCTTTCTTTATTGAAGATGTTAAATATTCAGACTGGTTAGCAAATGTGGTGATGGTGAAAAAGAAGAACAACAAATGGAGGATGTGTGTAGACTTCACCGACCTAAACAAAGCATGCCCAAAGGATCACTTTCCGCTGCCCCGAATTGATCAACTAGTGGATGCTACCTCGAGACACGAGCTGTTGAGCTTCATGGATGCTTATTCTGGTTACAATCAGATTAAAATGAAACCTGAAGACAGGGAGAGTACTTCTTTCATTACCCCTAGGGGAACTTAATGTTATAATGTTATGACTTTTGGTTTGAAAAATGCAGGTGCAATATATCAGTGGCTGATGAACAAAGTGTTTGCAGAAAAAATCAGTTGCAATATGGAAGTCTATGTTGACGATATGCTAACAAAGAGCAAGAAAGTTGCCGATCATCTACTTTATAACCTTTGATCAGTTGGATAAATATCAAATGAAGTTAAACCCGACCAAGTGCATATTTGGAGTACGAGAAGGCATGTTTCTCGGGTACATTGTCAATCAACGAGGCATTGAAGCTAACCCTGAAAAGATCAAAGCTCTGTTAGGGTTGCGATCCCCAACGACGAAGAAAGAAGTGCAAAGTCTTACAGGACAAGTAGCAGCACTCAACAGATTTATATCACGAGCAACTAATCGATGTCTCCCATTCTTCAAGATGCTTGAAAGACTTTTGAGTGGAATAATGAATGTGAGAAGGCTTTTCAAGACTTGAAGAAATATTTGGGAGCACCTCCACTATTATCCAGGCCAGTGATGGGAGAAAAATTATACTTGTATCTGGCAGTGTCCGAGAATACAGTTAGTTAGGCATTGATAAGAATGGAGAATGGAGTATAAAAAACCGCTCTACTACACAAGTAAGGCCTTCCGAGGAGCAGAGATCAGATATCCAAAGCTGGAAAAATTGGCACTAGCATTGATCGAGGCAAGTAGAAGAATGAAGCCATACTTCCAGGCTCATACTATAGTAGTATATATTGATATGACATTGAGGCAAGCCCTTCATAAACCAAAAAAATCAGGAAGATTGATGTGCTGGGCAATAGAACTTGGTGAATATGATATAGTTTATGAACCCAGATCATCGCTAAAAGGGCAAGCGGTAGCAGATTTTATAGCAGAGTTCACCTATCCTGATACCCCCGAGGAGCAAAAGTTGCTCACTGATCAACCTGTGGATGTTACAGGATCATCAAATGCAAGCCCAGACCAACTTAGCTTGGTAAAAGGGCAAGTAGATGTTACAGGATCATCAGATTCAAGCCCAGACCAGCTTAGGTTGGTAAAAGGGCAAGAAAAGATGATCGACGAACAGTAAGAAATATCAGGAAATGGTGAAAGGAAGCAACAAATTTTCCACCGAGGAACTCTGTCAGATCAGAAATTTGAAGACGAGTTACCTATATGGAGTTTGTATGTGGATGGTTCATCTTTCACTACAGGATGTGGCGCCAGGATAGTTTTGAACAGTCCGGACGAGGTCGACATGGAATACGCCCTACGTTTCCAATTCAAAGCTTCGAATAATGAGGCTGAATATGAAGCCATGATTGCAGGTCTTAGTTTGGCAAAAACCATGGGGGCAGAACAAGTTATTGTCTTCAGTGACTCGCAATTGGTCATAAATCAAATGATGGGAGTATATGCAGCCAAAGGAGAATTAATGATCAGATATCATGCAAAGGCAAAGGAACCGGTGTCAGAATTTACTACTATTCAGCTGGTCAGAATACCAAGAATGGAGAATGCGAGAGCAGACGCCTTAGCTCGATTAGCATCAGCTACCCGTATCGAGCTACGAAGAACAATCCCAATTGAAGTTTTAGCTGGTCGGAGTATAGATGAAGATCTGACGATGAACTTTATTACCCTCGATTTAGGATCATCATGGATGGATCCCATCAGGGCATATATTAAGAAAGGGGAATTAC
Organism: Sambucus nigra; assembly: GCA_949130495.1. Lineage (NCBI taxonomy): Eukaryota > Viridiplantae > Streptophyta > Magnoliopsida > Dipsacales > Adoxaceae > Sambucus > Sambucus nigra. Next base: position 161,417,029 of record OX422213.1, on the reverse strand, counting down.
CAAATGACAAACTTGCAGCCAAGAAACTGAAGTTTAAGGCTGCTCATTATGTACTGACTAATGGTATTCTATACAGATGAGGAATTATAGCAGGTTTGCAAAGATGTGTGCATCCCACCGAGGTGAAAGATTTGATTGAAGAGGTCCATGAAGGGTCCTGTGGAGCCCATATAGCAGGTCGGACTCTTTTGTAAAAGGTGATGACGTAAGGATACTACTGGCCAACGATGAGGGCTAATTGTATAGCCTATGCTAAGAAATGTGATAAGTGTCAGCGCTTCTCCTCCATCCGAAGAACTCCCCAAGCATTATTGACACCCATTACCTCCCCTTGGCCATTTGCCATATGGGGAATAGATTTGGTCGGGCCACTGCCGACGACCAGGGGAAGATTTAAGTATCTCGTGGTCATTGTGGATTATTTTACTAAATGGGTGGAAGCCGAGCCTCTTATCGACATGACGTATGAGAAGGTGTATCAATTTGTTTGGAAAAATATCATCTGTAGATATGGTCTTCCCCATGCATTCATTACCGACCATGGAACACAATTTGACAACGAGGAGTTCGCTGCCTATTGTCATCAGTCAAATATCTTGAAGATCCACTCGGCACCAGGCCATCCTCAAAGCAATGGCCAAACTGAAGTAACAAACAGAACACTACTGAATGGCTTGAAGAAAAGACTGGATGACACGAAAGCAAATTGGATCAACGAGCTACACTCAGTACTATGGTCTTACCGAATTACTCCCCGAGCAGCAACAGGGGAATCTCCATATATGCTAGCATTTGGAAGTGAAGCTATTATACCCGCCGAATTGGGTCTCCCAACACACAGAATACTGAATTTCAATTCCCCTGTTAGCGATTTAATGAGAAGGTTAGACTTGGACATGCTCGAGGAGGTTAGGGAAGAAGCAGCCATTAGAAATGCTGCTTACCAGCAACGAAAAACTTTGTTCTATAATAAGAGGGTGAAGAAGTGTGACTTAAAAGAAGGAGACTATGTGCTAAAGAAGGTGATTCAAAAGCACAACAAACTGGAAGCAAACTGGCATGGACCCTACCGAGTTAAGGAAGTTGTTCAACCAGGGACATACAAAATAGAAACTTTAGAGGGGGAGGAGTTTAAGAATGCATGGAATGCAGAACACCTGCACAAATATTATCAGTAATGTAAACTCTCATGTAATGCAGTTTCATCAGTATGAACAAAGTGACAACATTCTGCCCAATTTTCTCCTTTTATTGAAAATTTTTCGCGGAATACTCGTGCTACGCATTCAGCAAAAGTACTACTATACTACTCAGAATACTCTGAAATCTATTCCTAAAAATGCCAACTAAGGTTGGTTAGGAAGTAAATCTATTCCTAAAAATGCCAACTAAGGTTGGTTAGGAAGTAAAACTATTCCTAAAAATGCCAACTAAGGTTGGTTAGGAAGTGAAACTATTCCAAAAAGTGCCAAAGTTGCTCGTTAAGAAAAAATCAACTAACTATGGTTGATCGGGAATAAAAACCCACTAATTGTAGCTGGTCAAAAAGGAAAATTTACCGACCTTGGTTGGTCGGAAACATTTTATGAATACGAGAAAGTGATCGAGCAAAATTTTTGATACTCGTAACTTTTTAAATTACTACTAAGTTGTCGAGAAACAAAACATCATTAAGTTTGTTTAGTTGTCAAATGATTACCACAAATTCAAACTAGTCGACAATAAGTTTTAATCAACTCTAAGTTGATCGACAAATAACACAATGTTGTTATCTTTTTAACAGATATAGATGCACAGATGTAAAATGTTTTATAATTATAAGACAATGGCAGTCAAGATTTGCAAATGAAATTATTTCATTAAATGTAGAACAAAATACATCAAGAATGAAATACAAATTTATTACATCAGCATTCATATTCTATTGGTTTCTTCCCCTTTGCTTTTGAAATAGGTTCCTCGCCAGCAGGAGGATCGTCTAAAGCATAAGGGGAGTTTATGAAATTAAGATCTCTAAGCATCCTGATATTCATCACAGATGGTCGATCAAGTAGGTACTCAGGGCGAGATATTTCAGCTTTGGAATGGAGACTATAATCGCCAAGGTATTTGAAAATTAAACACTAAGGGATTTCCCGGGCAGGGATCCGGCTCATGTCGAGTTTGAAGGTTGGCACTGGCAAGTCGAGCAATCCAGGATTATGATAATCCCACAAGTAGTGACCTTGTTCTAGTTGTAGTACACCCAGGGCATTCAACCACCCTTGTTTGTAACCTTCATTATTTGCATTTTGGATCTGATCATCCAAATGGTAAAGAGCCTCATTGTATCCAGCCATCCAAAATTCTCTGGGCTGCTTGTGGAACTGATAAGTCAACATTTCCAACTGCTCGTAAAGACTTTTTGTAAAGAGTTATTTATTCTCCAAGGCAGACTTCTGTGCAGAAAGCTACTCATCCAGATTCCTGATCTTCTTAGACATCTCAGCCAATGCCTGGTTCTTTTCCATCAGTTGGAAGGCCTGGTTCTCCAGGGAAGATTGAGTTCTCTGTTCCTCGACAGTAATCCGAGCAGCTCTTGCTCGTCCCTGAGGAGCTCTTGCTCATCCCCGAGTAGATGTAGAAGGGCCAGCTCTCTTCAAGGTTTCTAATTCATCCCTCAGGTTGGTGTTTCGACCTCCAAGAAAGAGAATCCCTCGTCGGTCACAGGGACCAAAGCGTTTGAGGTGGAAGCTGCAGACTTCAACTGAGACACCTCTCTTTGCAGGTTATTATTTTCCTGCTCTAACAACTCAGCTATCTGTCTGTGCTCTTCGACCTCAGCCTTCAAAGTTCTCTCCCTCACATCATAAGCAGCAAACAGTTTATCATATCCCTTATCAGCACTGATTTACTGATACTTATTCTCGTATCCTTCGTGCAAAAGGGTTGTAGATTCCTTATATTATTGTTGAAGTTCTTCAAGAGTTCCTTGGAGATGTTCAATCATATCATAGTATGCTACGTTGTTAGCCACTGTACGGTCGAGCAGGCACTTCAAATACTGATAGGCTTCAATTTCTTGCTCTGAAGCACATTGACCGAGGATGTCAATGATTTGAGCTTCACTCATGTCTGTATGATCAGCTATGAAGTACTCATTGCATTGCCTCAACAATTTTGTATCATGAGCAGACAATAACTTCACCCTGGCCATAAACTAGTAAAGGAAGAGAAAGCAAGAATCAATAAGATTTTAAACAGAGCATGAAGAAGAGAAACAACAGTATGAATAGGTGAAACTTCAAATTTTATTACATCATAAAGGAAAAGTATAAAATTCAGAGTTATATTTGATAAAGAAAAGTGAAATAGAGAGAAATCCGAACAACTCTACACCTTTTACTTGTCTCCCAAAACTTTCTCAGGAGGCTGGGACGAGGAAGTAGGTTGCTCGGATGGAACAGAGGGTTCCTCGGGAAAATTGGAAGTTGCTCGAATGAAGTAACGGGTAGCTGAAGTTCCTCGCCAGTGGGCTGAATAGCTGGGGGATGAGAAATTTGATCTCCCATCACCATGGAAGATTCCTCAGAGGCAACTTCATCCTCTTCTTCTTCTTCAGGAGTTGGAGAGGGGACCGGGATGTGTCGCTGAAATAGTTCAGAATTTTCATCAACTTTCATCTCTTGCAGAGCAGCGACCCATCCATCTCTAAAGTATTTGAGGCTACCATATTCCACTTGTGATATCATGGCAGCCAAACCTTTATTCCACCCTATATCCCAGCCGGCGCTGAAGGATTTTTTGACAGCCAATTTCCTTTTTGTCTTCTCCAAGGAAAGCTTCTCGGAAAGAAGATCATCACCAGCCTTCAATTTATTCTCAACTTCCTCCTTCTGATGACTTACTTCCCGAAGTTGACCCAACTCCTCCTCAGTAATCTTGAGCTTATTTTCAAGCTCCCCAGCATTTTTTAGCTTCCCTTCGAGCTCTTTATTCTTCTCCTCCAAATCATTTATTTTTTTCTCCAACTCCTTGGAGACCTCAATAACCTGAGCCTTCTCCTGCTCGGTCGAAGTGAGCCTCTTCTCCCAAATCGCCTTATCATCATCACACTTCTGACGAGAATCTTTCAGAGACTGCGACAGGCCCACCAAAGCTTCCTCTACACGAGACGAGGAGCTTGAAGCTTTAATTGCTTCATCTTTCTTCAAAATGGTATTAAAACAGGTCACCAACTGGGAAAATAAAAGCAAGTCAGTGCACAGATATAAAAAGGAAAGAATGAAAATTTGAGACTATAGGACTTACAGAAGCAATATGACGAGCTGTTAATGTTGTAACCATGTCCCGAGAAAGGTTTTCTTCAATACCTTGTATCTCGAGAATGATCCAAGTCTTCACCGAATTCATAGCAAAGCTCGGGGCAACAAAAGTGGGAACACCACTAGTCGGGGGCTGAGAGATGTATTCAGCCAAATTGATAGAGGAGCTTTTCTTCAGCCTCCTCAGAGGAGCATCAACGTTCTCGACTAACGATGTAGTGTTAGTCGTATAAATGACAATCACCTCGCTTAGAGTAGCAGCCTTACTCGAGGCCATTAGGGGCTTCTCGACAACCTTCACATGAGCAGTCGAAGGAGGTGCATCAATTTTCTTTGTCCCCCCTCCTGGGACATCAAGCTTACTTTTCTTTGCCTCTCCAGCACCAGAGGCAGATTTCTCAAAAACGGTAGGAGGTCTTCTTTTCTTCATCATTTTACTCAAGGGAATATGTGACTCAGGTGAATAACTTGTAGAGGCTGGTATTGGTTCTGCGCCGCTTATCACCGGACGAGCAGTAAAAGAGGAGGTGTAACTCTTGTACTACAACAAATATGAAGCTGACCTAATATGCTCATCGGCAACAGTCTGATGCAAACTCCAGATAAGTTTTAAATGCCTTATGTTAACGTCTATCTCTTTTGGAGATTTTCTTTTGCTGTCAACTGCAAATAAATCAAAATTAAAATATCAGTGACACATTTTATCAAACACAAAGGGAGCATAATTTTGAAAATAAAATGAAAACAACCTATCCCATTTTCGTAGGGAGGACATCTGGGACCCTGGTAAACATCAGCTCCAGTTAATGGAGGGTGTTGCCAATTTTTCATAACAACCCCGTGCTCAAAGTAGTCCCTATTGGCATCTGGGAGATAGACCACTAAAGCTCTATTTAAAAACCTAGTTTTTAAATAAAAAAGTATTATCACCCACAGCCCATCTATAACAAAACATAATTTCAGGAATTCCTATACGAGTTCCATGAATTTGATTTAATCTATAAACTCCGTTAACAATTCTCCACGTATTGGGGGCTATTCTTGCAGGAACCACGTCAAAATATTGACAGAATTCCAGACATAAAGGGTTTGGGGGAAAAGAAAAGCAACATTCAGAGACAAAGAGACTGGGGAACCAATGTCCCTCAGCCAAACGAAAATAGTCTGAAGGCTCAGAAAGCTCTTCCAAAATAACCCATGAGGGAATAGAGAAATCAGAGCGAAACTTATCAATCGATTCTACAGGATAAACCATGATGAAAGAAGGAAATCAAAAAGAAAGAAGAAAATCTTACAGGAAAGGGATGAGTCTGTTGACAACAAATGATGATAGAGATGAACGCACGGGAGAGAGAAATAATGGAAAACTCAAAGAGATAAGAATGAAAAAGTAGAAGACAATGGGATTTTCTGCAATGTTTAAATACTTTGCCTTGGGAAAGGGTAAAAGTAATGATTGTAAAAAGAGACGGTTACGTTACCGGCGGCTAAAAAGATAAAAAGGGTGCGGGAATCTAAGCGGTTATAAAAATTCAAAAAAGACCGATTCTACGAATTTGGAAGGAGAAATAAATATAAAAGAAAATACTCCTAAATTTCAGGATGACCATTTAAAACCGCCATATTTCGAGAAAGAATGTTCCACACTCCTCAAATTTCGAACTGTGAAACATTGGGGGCTTCTGTTGATACCAAATTTAGTCTGCTGACATGGCTCAATTGAGTGAAGACACGTGGAAATCTGCGTGGCAACAATAAACACTTCCAAACAACATCTTGACTCCGAGGAACCATATTGCAACGAGGAACTCTGCTTCCCCGATCAACTCAGACTCTCCGACCAACAAGAACTCTACGAGGAACTTTTGAGTACCGAGCAACTTATGAATACCGAGTTACTTAGGCGGTCCGAGCAGCTTAGGCGGTCTGAGATGCACCTCGAACAAAGCATTAATAGCAGGATAACCAACAGATTGACTGTGCATTAAATGCTTATTATTATCATACAGATGTATACGCTTAAGGGGCATTGAATGTATTACCCTTTCACATGTACAACCTTAGGGCTATAAATACATTGTATTATCCTCATTGTGAGGGGACCGGAATTTCTTGATAAAACTTATAATCGAGAATTCCCAAACAGTCAGGAATAATAGAAACAGTGGACGTAGGCCATTCTTATAAGGCTGAACCACTTTAAAATTTCTTTGTCTCACTTTATTTTATCTGTGATTAAATAATTAGATATAATCTAATTTTTTACATCAATAATGACTTTCTAATGGGACCCTAGTTGTGGTTCCTTCTCAATATGATTTTTCTGTTGTTGAGGGACCCTAGGGGTTCCTCAACCTTATATTTCCTGGACACTACAGAGGGGGTATTTGAGGGACCCTCACCCCAAAATATAGTGGGCAAGCTTCAAAAACCCTTTTACAGTAGTAATCGGCCGAGTTCGGTATCGTATTCCATAAGGACTGGACTAACCTAAGAGAATGAAGACGGGTTATAGGATGTTCCCTACACATCACAATAGGATAGTGTAAAAGGTGATGATAGTTTATTGTGGTGAATTTTAGCTAACAACTATCCTGGCATGCATTAAATTACTAGTGAAAGAGAAAAGACGAGGTTATAATGAAACAACCTCAATAAATTTTGAGTTAAAGCGATAAAAGGTATTGGGGATCATTCTCCAGCCTTGGATTTTCTATGTGGATGATGGGATTTGAGTCAAATGCATTCTAATCAATCATAACTAATTAAGTCTGAACATCAACCATGTAGGTTGGGGTTGTATTAAAGCATCAAACACTACCCTTGCATGACAAGGTAAGTTAAGAGACTAGGATACTCCAATACCAACACATGAAGTTCCATTAGAATAATTATAAACCATAAGACTAAACACTCATGGTAGAAACTAAGTAACATATGAAAAATAACATCATAAATGAAGAACCCATCTATTTATACACCAACCACTATAAAAGAGATCAATAAATGCAAGTTAAAACAACAAAATCAAATAAAAATAAAGTAGGTGAACAAGTAATGCTATAACATAGCCATATTTATGTATTCAATGCTTGACAATAGAGAGAAATCGGCAATTGTGTTTGACCTAGGAGAGAGAAGAGAGAGCTTACAAAATGAGAAACTTTACTAAAATAATATCCGATTCACAGTAAGAGGCAAAAAAAAACTAAATATCCCCTCATTTACAATAATGACAAACATGTAATTACAAGGAAATATGGGAAAATCGATCCGCCTTAGTATGTGAATCGATTCGCAATAAGAATTCGTAGCCTTGGATGAAGTCAAATTGATTCAGCCAAAGGACCAAATCGATTTAGACCTGCTTGTTTTGGGTTAAATGTGCGAAGTGGAAGTCTTAGTGCTCATGATTCACAAAAACTTCCATAACTTCTTCGTTGGGAATTGGATTCATGAACCATCGGAGGCCACGCAAAGATAACTGGATGAGATTCAACTTCCATGTATATTTCAAGATTTAGACCCGAGTGCTGAAATTACTAAGTTTCCCCGAAGTTGCAAGTGTTGACGAAACATTGTTGAGATTCAACCGAACTTCATGCCTTAAATTACCAATACCAATAAAAGCTCAAATAAAACATTGACAATATGTGTATGATGAAAATAATGGTTAGCCAATAAATGAGCATAAGTTACGGGAATATCGTACACGGCAACGCTAGAATGCGTAAATATATATGGTTTTAAATGAAATAATCGTGACTAATTACCCCCCTAATCGAGCAATGAAGCATGAAGAATAAGATCCATAAGCACAACTACAATAGTGGTAATAAATACAAAAGTGAAAATGCCACTTTCGCGTGGGAAATATTGCATTTAGCATTTGCAATAAGCCACTAAACCCCTAGGTGGCCATAGAGGATGAGTTTTATCTCATGAGGGTTTCAAAGGATGATACCCACAAATATGAATTCATTAATACCATGATTACCCAAAAACCTATGTACATATCAACAATAACAAAGAAAGCATAATTTATCAACAAAGTGAAAGTCTGCACTTATTGACATTATTAGAGGAACTTCAACAAAATAAAAACCATATAATTGCGAGATAAGCGGACACATGTGACAACTTAGATTTGGTAAAACTTTATAACCCATGTACATGTTAAAGCATGAATGACTCAATTACTTTCCGGTTGTTACACTCAACAAATGAAAGAACTCAAAAACGGGATGTAACATATATGGGACATGCGGGTATAATAACTAATTATAAAAGGAATATTGGTCGCACACATGTCATAAGTGAAGAATGATATAAAAAAGTCAAAAATACAATCTCATGAAAGGATGTTGAATATTAACCGAGCTGAAATGAGCTCTAACAGATTATCGCAAATGTTCTACCTTTAAATAAACTTCACCATATGATCAAATATGACTATTTGGGTATGTAACTTGATCTAGGCAAGGGTTTGGAAACGAAAGTCTATTTACGGGAGCAAAGGGGATTTAGGAATAACACACACGATAGTGGGAAGTGTGGGAAATTTTGAAATTGGAATTCAAGTTACATAAGAAAGATATTCATGAGAGTGAGACTCTTGTATTCATACACGCGGGATAATGAGATTCACGCAATTCGGAGCCATTTATTCTATTTTTCTTTTATTTTCTGAGTCCACTCATCGATTGATTACATTTCACATAAGATGAACATCATTCAATCCCGGGAATAATCCCAAATCAAGGTGCGAAAGGTGTATATAGGGGAAACTCCAATGTGGAGTTGGTTAGGGGATTTCGATCATTAAACGAAAGGCTATAATAAGGCTCAACAGGATTGACTAGGGAAATGTATATGGGCAAGACTAAGGTCGGTATGGGTTAAATAGTAAAGATGGCCTATGATTTTTTCCTAGGGTTTCATGTGATTCTCGAGACTCAACAACTTTAAAAATTATGCTCAAGTGTCAGTTTAATGATGAACTCAATTAATATGAATTCAATAAAAAGATAATGAGATTGTCAACAAGATACAGTTTTCAAGAAAGATAAAGAGTAATTGTATACGCTCACAAAAGAAGGTATGTCTTGAAGCTCGTTATATAAGTGTGTACCATGAACCTTATGATCATCGAATTATATAATCTTTAAACCGAATCAAAAACAAGTATTTATGTATGGGCTCATGGGCTTCACAACTTCATTTATAAAGTTATTCAAAATGTTAACAATACATGGGCTAAAGACTAATAAATCATAAAGTCTACACATGCAACATTGCTATCAAGTGGATAGGGCAATCATATACATATTCATTGGAGACAAGAGAGAAAAACAAGAATTTTCAATTTTTTTAAATAAATACAAATTGATAATAACGTGTTATGCAGTTGACAAAAGAATGAAATGAGTAAATCACACCCCCCAGATTTAACTAAGCATTGTCCTCAATGTTTCTAAGGACAAAAATGGAAAAAAGGTGAGAAATTCATCACCCAATATGGATCAATCCTTAAAAAGAGCAACGGCACACCTACAAAACATGTTAGTACCAAAAACAACAGTTTATAAATAGACAGAGATATACAAATGATAACAAGAAATGAAAAAGTATTTTTTTCATTAATATAATAAACATTGTGTACATCGGGTTCAAAATGTAAAAAAGAGAAAGTACTTGAAACACATCCTCACAGCCCTTAGTTGACAGAACTACAAACCTAAAAACAACCTAGCATAAAAATAATAATAAAGACATAGCAGCAGACTAAAATAAGGGAAATCCTACGGGCGTCTAGATAGTCCAAGTGTGGTGGGGTCACGCATCGCATAGGGTTCAAATAAGTATGGTGGAATCGGTGCCTCTCCCCCATGCATATGGTGGTACATCTCTAGCTGCATGCGGGTGATCATGTTAATATCTCATTATTAGTCACCCCGAAAAGATGTGAAATCAACCTAGAGGCATCCATTCTCACCCCCAAATCATGGACAGGATTAGAAGAAGGCGGAACTTCTGGGGACTCATGCTCCACCACCCATGCATCATCAGGATCCTTGTCCTCTCACCATACCCTAACATACCGGTGGTCCAATAATCTCTTCTTCCTCCTCTCCCAATAGTCATAACCCAAGCACATGGAAATTTCCTTCTCATCTAGCAGTTTAGGGTTCTGAGGTATCTTATCACTAGGCTCTACCTCACACCCAACATTCTTACAAATCGTGGAACTAGACGCGCGTAAGGGAGAGAAGTCGATCCCTCTTATCATAGGCGACACCCAACATATAATCCAACACAAGGGCAAGAAAGCTAATGATTTTATCTTCATCTAATAGATTGTATAAGAAGAGAGAATGATTATATTGAAGAATGAATTTGGTTTGGGTGGGAAGGATGCTATTCTCACTCACAAGGTGGAGGTGACAGTGGACATCGGGCAAGCTAGAAGTAGAGAAAGTGTCCCCAGCCCATACCTTCCCGGGCGCTAAATGCCCTTCATTTAAGGGCTTCGGTGCATTATCATTGACGATAAAGTCATAATTATCGGGGTTAGATGCCCCTCTCAAACTCAATGACAAAATAGGAGTTGATATCGATATCCACTTACCACGTATGTAAGACTCATATCTGTCATCTTGGGTAGATACAAGTGAGGCATAGAAACTGCACACATGCTCCTCACTGACATCCCCACCCTTGAAAGAATGGTCTTCCCATGAGAATTTTCAAAGATAGAGTCGAATGGAGATCGAGAATTTTTCCAAATGCACTTGCCTCTCCATCGTTATGATGCGGCTTTACTTAAAATTCGCTCAGTACCACTTTATCTCTTCCGATGTTCAGAAAGTTTCAAAACCCGCATGTCTGGTGACCACATTTGTCAATGGTTTTTCAACCATCGACACCTACAAGAAAGCAATTCGATATACACACAATTAATGCGATGCACATTATTAAATTGAGCGTGAAAAAATGGGGTCAAATGGATAGGAGGGTACACGTGGGGAACAATCGGTCAGATAACGGTAACCGACATGTACCACACTCAAAATAGGGCCAATAAACATGTATGTAAGATAATCGGTGCAAGAGTGAAGCATTTGTGCACTCAATTCCCATTGAGTCAATTTAACAAACATGTTGCATGCAAAGTGTTTAAAATGGGGTTAAAATACCTTTGAAATAATGAAATATCCCCAACAAATACAACAATAGAAACAAAACAATTATTCACAAGTTGAATTTATTAGTTTTCTTCAAACATTATAGTTATTACATCATTTCAATGAAAGAGGAGATAAAAGATTTCAATTAACCCCAACCCAATAATTAACATCTAAAAACCACATGTGAAAGAATGAAATCCACAAAGAGGTAAGGGAGATTACTTTAGATGAAGAAGAACCTGAGTTTGGATTCAAAATAAATGGAGTGGATGGGTTTTTGGAAGAAGATATTCAAATGTATTTTGTGTGTTAATGGGAGATGGATGTGTAGCCTTTTAAATTAATGGGAGAGTTTTAAGATTCGGTAGGACCGAATTGATTCGGCTCAAAAGGTTAATCGATTCTCTCCTAAAAAGCTCAGCAGTGGTCCAAATCGATTCAATTTGGCATGGACCTCAAATCGATTCGCACCTGAATGGCTACAAATCTCACCCCTGCTTCATATGCTACCAAGAAAGATCATCAACTATGCTAGTCTGCCTTGGAATTCTTGGACCCTATGGATATATATGATAAGTAGAAAGGTCCAAAACAAAAGTGTGCAACCCATCACATGCTGGGGGTTTCTAGGCACAAAAATTAGGCTCGGGAGAACCTATTCGACCCAAATGGGGATGATCCATGCAATGTCCGGCGATAAATCCATACATATGACTTGGACATAATTGCCTAGATGAACCACTATTCCTTCATCTTTCATAAATGCGTTACGTTATAAACTCCACTGATTAGCATGTATATCGGATTCTAAATTCAATGATGTGATGCACACCACCATTGCCAAAATATGGTCATTGGACCAGCAGTTGGCTTTCTTGCATGGATAGACACTCAATCGTGAAGGCCATGGATTATTATAGTTAAGATTGGGGAATTTCATGCATACTTCGACAACTACATCAGCAACCTTAGTTCCTTTCAAAAAATGATCCATGAACGGGATTGATGACATTACATAAATGGTTGTTTCGGATATACTCAAGTCATAAATCGGCTTGAATTCACAACCCATGATTTTTTCCCTATTTCGGCTTTTTACTGGCGTTCGACCCCCACAATAGGTCAAAACATGAGTCCATCACACACCATTCAATAGAATCCCTCATGCTTTGATCACTTTCCTAAAACACCTCCCCAATAAAATTCACTCCTTCGATACACCCATCCACGTCGGTTGAGAGGGGTAACACGTTGAAAATATTGACATCTAATGTCATATTTCCAAAGGATAGATTCATTGCCCCATTACTACAATTAATCGAGGCATTCGCAATCGTGAGGAATGGTCACCCTAGGATGACGGGAGGTTGAGTGCTGGAAATTAAAACGGGATAGGTATCGAGAACAATAAAGTCGATCGAGAAGAAAAAATTATCTATTTGGACGAGGATATATTCTAATACACCCCTAGGAGTTTTGGTTGAACCGTTGGCCAATTGGATTCTCATCCCTATTGGGACAAGGTCTCCTAGGCCCAATTAGGGATATATCGAATAAGGCAAGAGGTTTACGCTATCCCCAAGGTCAAAAAGGGATCGATTAAGAGAAAAATTTCCAATCACGCATGAAATTATTTGACAATCGGGGTCCTTTATTTAGGAACGGTGTTATGTTAGAAAATGGATCTCACTTGATAGGTCAACTCTACCTTTTTCTACAAATGTGTTCTCTTTTGAAGGTACACAAGTCTTTCAAAAACTTTTCATAAGATGGGATTTTCTTGATCACATTAAGTAGAGGGAGATTGATATTTACTTGTTTAAAAGTGTCCATGATTTCTTAATCCTTATTAGGTTTTGCTATGGGAAGGAGCCTTTGAGGGTAGGGAATAGGAAAGGGACATGGTATTGAGGATTTCATCTCCTTGATGGGAAACTCGTCACTACTCCTTTTCGGAGTCATTTTATGCTCTTGAGGTGTTAGTGAGATCTCCTTGGATTCTTTCAACAAAGATGGGATAAGATTTTGAATCACTTTCCCACTCCTAATAATTGTGATGGAGTTTGTTTGTTCCAATGGTTGGCATTGAGAGGGGGATTTCACCATTTCTTGGGGGTCCAATGACACCATCAATTTTGAAATTTGCAACTTAATGAGTACCACTTTTTAAGCAGTTTGATTATTGATGATTGCTTATTCTTGTATGAATGCATGCAAAGTGTCCGTGAGGATCTTCTTATGTAGGGTTATATAGGGAGGTATAACCAGAGGAGGAGATCCCGGTGGGTGACCTTGATTTTGCAATTGAGCAGAAGGTTCTTGTAAGTATAGTTATTGACAATTTAGGGATGGTTAAATTGGTGGACATTAAAAGTTAGCCGAAGGGCGATTTTGGGTTTTTTGAGGTTATCCGTAAGAGAAATCGGGATGATTTATCCACGCAGGATTGTACCCTTCTCCAAGAGGAGTCATGAATTTCTTCTTGCAAGTGGCCATTTCATTGGCTTGATCATGAATCATCACCTTATAGGATGGGATTGTGGGGCAATCTTTTGTAGAGTGATCTTTGATGTCGTAAATGGCACACAACTCCTCGATTGAAAAATGCATTGGAACAGTGGAAGATTGAGTCTTCAAGACGAACTCCTCAACTTTCTTTGATAATTTATCAATCCTCATTTTCATTTCATCCTCATCATTGAGGTGATATATCCCATGGCTAGAGAAGGGTGAAATGGAAGATCATGGATTGTCATTGTTGGGGTTCGAAATGTCCTAAGATTGGGTGGTTTCGGTGTAATAGTTGAAGTGTGCTTCAGAATAATCCAGATCTAAACCAAATAATTCCCTGGAGCACACGGTTTTCACCATTTTTTTGGCATTGAATGTAAGCCCATTGGAGAAAAAGTAAATAGGTCTCTAATTTTTTTAAATGTGGTGGGAGAACTTACTCAATTGCTCATTAAATCTCTCCAAACATCTTTCAAAGGTATCACTCTTGCTTTGGGAAAAGGATTGAATTTTTCCCTTGAGGGTGTTAGCATGGTAGGTAAGGAAGAACTTTTTCAAGAATTGGGCCTGCAAGTCACGCCAAATCCTGATAGAATTTGGGGCCAGGATCGAAGCCAAGTTTTAGCTTTGTACTTGAGATAGAATGGAAAGATTTTGAGTCGTGAGACATCAAGTGGACAATTTTGATCGCTAAAGGTAGCGCACACATACTCAAACTCCCGTACATCTAAGTACGGTTGATCACTTTCCATGCCATGGTATGTGGTTAGTAATTGTATCTTCACATTTTAAAAATGGAATTGCTCCACGTTGTATGGAAAAATAATGCACGACGAAGAGGGCGTCCTCTTTGATTATAAGTAATCAATCATTGGCCGATATGGAGGCTCGGCCTTACCTCTGCTACCATTCTTGCTTTGATTATCGCTCATGGTGGTGGAATTAGAGTGGGATCTGGTACGTCAGAAAGTATAACGAGTAGGAGAGGGTCTCCAATCATCCGAATGATTGCTTGATGACGGAGATTCCACTACGGGATTTAAATTATTATTGTTCGCATTTTACATTTATGAGAGTTTTGGATTAGTTTCGAAAACCATGTTGTCACGGTGACCATCGAGAATGGAAAAGTGAATAGATAACGTCGTATAACCTCACTTTGTTGCCGACCCCGGGCAAGGGCGCCAAAAAATTAATGCTCTAAAAATAGTGTGTGATTTAAGTGTAAATCATTCGCAAAAAGTAGTAATCGGGCAAGTCCGAGATCGTATTCCATAAGGATTGAACTATCCTAAGAGAATGAAGACGGGTTATAGGATGTTCGCTATATGTCACAAAAGGAAACTGTAAAAGGTGATGATAGTTTGGGGTGGTGAATTTTAGCTAACAACTATCCTCCATGCGTTAAATTACCAGTGAAAGAGTAAAAGACGATGTTATAATGAAATAACCTAAGAAAAGTTTGAGTTCGAGAGATAAATTTGATTAGGAACCATTCTCACACCTTGGATTTACTAAGTGGATGATAGGATTTGATTCAAATTGATCATAACTAATTAAGTTTGAACATCAACCATGTAGAGACCAAACTCATCAATGGAGGATTAGGGGTTAATTAGGTATGTGCTAAATGGGTTGGGATTGTAGTAAAGCATCAAACACTACCCTTGCATGACAAGGGAAGTTAAGAAACTAGGATACTCCAATACCAACACATGAAGTTCGATTAGAACAATTATAAACCATAAGACTAGCCACTCATGGTAGAAACTAAGTAAAATATGCAAAATAACATCATAAATGAAGAACCCATCTAGTTATGCAACAACTAACATAAGATAGATCAATAAATGCAAGTTAGAGAAACTAAATCAAACAAATATGAAGCTGGTGAACAGGTAATGCAATAAACCTAACTATATTTATGTATTCAATGCTTGACAAGTGAGAGAAATCCACAAATGTCTTTGACCAAGGAGAGAGAAGAGAGAGTTTCTAAATTGATAAACTTTCCTTAAATAATATATAATTCATAATAAGTGGTAAAACAAAACTAAATATCCCCTCATTTACACAATGGCAAACTTATAATTACAAGGAAATAGGGGCGAATCGATTCGCCTTAGTATGCGAATCGATTCGCAAAACAAATTCGCAGCACTGGATGAAATCGAATCGATTCAGCCAAAGGTCGGAATCGATTTGGACATGCTTGTTTTGGGTGTGATGAGTGGAAGTCTTAGTGCTCATGAATCACAAAAACTTTAGTAACATTTTTGTTAGGAATCAGATTCATGCACCATCAGAGGCCACACGATGATACTTGGATGAGCTTCAACTTACGTGATATTTCAGGATCTAAACCCGAGTGTTGAAATTACTAAATCACCTCGAAATTGCGACTGTCGATGGAACTTTTTTAAAATTCAACTGAACTCCACGCCTTGCATTCTCGATACCTATAAAAGCTCAAATAAACCATGCGCAATATTTGTATGATGAAATTAATGGTTAGACAATAAATGAGCATATGTTAAGGGAATAATGTACACGGTAATGCTAGAATTCATAAATATAAAGGGTTTAAAATGCAATAATCGTGATTAATCAGCTACCTACTGAGAGGGATGATGGGATTAACCTAAAGAAAATAGTTACTCATTTTTACTTGGTAAATGGAGAGATTTATAAAAAGGGGTATAACGATAAAGACCTGAGATGTGTGGTAGGAAAAGAAGTGGAAAGAGTTATGAAAGAAGCCCATGAGCCTTCGCACATGGGCAGAGCAAAATTGTATGACCAGCTGATGACCGTGGTGTATTATTAGCCAACGATGGAAGATAACTCTATATCTTTTGTTAAGAAATGTATATCATGCCAAGTTCATGGCAATATGTTTTGTGCCCCCTAGTTGAGTTTATAAAGTCTATTTGCACCCTACCCATTTCATACTTGGGAATTTTATTTTGGTGGGCTAGATCAGCCTAGTCTCTCATGGGAAGGCCTTCATTATAATATCCACAAAGCCATATACTAAATGGACGTAAGAAATTTATCTAAAAAGGTTTGGTTCTCAAGTAGTAACGCAACTCATTAGGGAGTACATAATATGTAGATTTGGCATCCTAAAAAACATCCTTATGGATAATGGCAAGCAGTTCATATGCAAAAAGATGGGTCTTCTCACAGATAAATAAAAGATCATCCCTAATAGTTTGACAATTTTATTTCCAAAAGGGAATGGTCAGGTAGAGGCAACCAATAAAACTCTGATCAATATTCTGAAAATTTTATTATAAGTCCTCCTAGGAATGAGAGACGATAAGTTATAGATGGTTTTGTCGGATTACATAACTTCAAAGAGGAAGCCAACTAGAATCACCCCGATATCCCTAATCTATTATGTATAAGTTTTCCTACCTGTAGAATTGGTTGTGACATTAGCAAGAGTCGCCCTAAGCCATTATTTAGTGTCTGATCCAATACATATGTATCTAGAAGATTTGGATGAGCATCGTAATAAAGTAAAGGAAAATTTCAAAGTATACACTTAGCAGTTGTCTTGGGATTACAAGAATCTAGTTAAGCTAAGAGAGTTTTAAGTGGAAGATTTAATCTTGTGAGAATCCACTCATAAAATAAGGAGCATGTCGGCCTCCAAGTTCAAGCCCAACTGGGAAGTACCATTCATTATGCGTGGAGTAGGAAAATAAGGGTACCGCCAAATCTCAGAGTCGGAGAGTGAATGCATCCAGACACTCAATTCTAAATGGCTCAAGGAATATTATGCATGTGGTACCATAGTTATTTTTTTTTTTAAAAAGTGAAAGTTACCTAAAATAAAAATCACACCTCTTACTTCTTTGAGGATTTTTTTTTGTAAAAAGCACTATTGAAAACAACAATTTTGCCCTAGTGAATACAGTAGTTTACGTTCAGTTATGACCAACTTCTTTCATAAATTTATAATGATAATTATAATTTTTGATTATCAATTTACATAACCGAAATGTTTTATCATGTATCCATTTGTAAATTTTGCGAATGGATGCGCATAAAAATGATTTTAAATCAGATTAGTCAAACTTATAAGTAAGGCAACTCAAGATTCTCACAGTATAAAAAGAAAAGACATTTACGTTAAGGTGCATTGATCATTATACCTCGACGGATATATACCTCCTAATGGCAAAGTATGACGAGCACAACACCTAAATATTTCAAAGATACAAGTAAATACAGATACATTTAACAAAGTTCACGTTTACTCATAATATCTCGAGGGGATACACTTTCAAAATAGAGTCCTTAATGAAATATAATGAGTAGGGAAGTACACAGTGTGACACCTTGCCTAATAAAATACCAGGTGATCAGTCCTATACCAAATTAAAACAGGAATCTCAGTTGGTTCATCATTTGCATCACTGTCGAAAACTTTTTAAAACTTACTAACCACCTAGTATTCCTAAAGTTGGTGCCAAATTTTAACTTTTTAATTAAACCAAACAGTACATGCGGAAATAAATATAATCCATTCACGCAACTAAATTAAATGAACTAAACAAATAATAAGACGACATGCCAAATATACCATCGGCCACCAAATAAAAAGTCCAATACAAATATTCAACACCTGAATAAATACACCTGAAAATTGTACTGAGAAGTCTGGGCGACAAGCCCTAAATAAAACTGGAACTGATACATGATTCCTACTCTAGGAAATGAATGAACGATGCGTCTAATCCAAACTCCTGCTAGCATCCACATATGCCGCAGCTCCATGTCCCTGGAATAGAATATCAATCCTGGTGTCCCTGTGGTTGGACACCTAAAAGGTTTTGAAAATAGTTTTATAGCAAGGGTTAGAACCCAAAACATTTTAAAAATATTTAGCAAGTTAATTAACTGCAGTAATTTAAAATATATGACTGCGCTCCATATTTAAGTTGGTGTCACACTCTCTTGAGGACATTCTCACCCCTCCACTAAAATGCACACCTAACGATTACCTTGACCCCCACCTAGTTGTACTACCCCGTCCAACTAGTCCTGGTATAACCTCCCCTTGCCATACTACTCTATCCCGAGTATAATGATTCTTGAATTATAAGTTATCTCACAATTAACTTAATTAATTTCTTCTTAAATGGTAGCATATAACCGTGTCACAAGTTATATAAATTAAATACATCACACACTGTATTATTACCCACATATAATATTGAATACCATTATATACGTACCTTTACTAAAAACATCCACACATATAACATACGTATATCCATCCCTCCGAGTATACCCTCACCGGATGATTCCTCTAAAGTGCTATCCCACTAGGTGTGCTCACATATCCTAGTTACCCAAGTTAGATTCTCTCACCAACCTGGCCTAAAACATAAACGAATTGGAGGCGGTCATATTCCTTCCCTGAAAGTGAGATAATCCCCTCACCCGTATACCGGACGCTATGACCTGGGTATATACTCACCCTACTCCTCAAGTTAGGGGATTCACCCACATCGCGCAACCTCCCTTGATAGAACTAGAGTATATAAATTGAATATATATCTAGTCACTAATATTTAATATCACACACAATATATACACGTATATATATACTATCACTACACCGTATATATATAATATAAATTTTGGCTTTATCGTGTACTCAAAATCCCGTACACTAGCCTGTGATTTCCTAAGTCTGTGGTTCGACTCAACTTAATTAATTTTCTCACTTATATAATTATCATTATCCCGAGTCTGTGGTTCGACTCTAATATATTTAATTCACACCTCAATTAATATAATACTTTCCCCGAGTCTATGGTCCGACTCTAATTAAATTAATTAACACACCCATTAATTTAATACCTCCCCGAGTCTATCGTCCGACTCTAATTAAATTAATTAACACACTTATTAATTTAATACTTTCCCGAGTCTATCGTCCGACTCTAATTAAATTAATTAACACACTTATTAATTTAATACTTCCCCGAATCTATCGTCCGAATCTAATTAATTAATTACAACATCAATTAATTTATCACTTTTCCGAGTCTACCTTCCGACTCTACTTTCATTAATTAACACATTCATTAATCTAATAACTTGGTGTCACGCAATCATTCTCTCCGGACTCGCTCACTTGGCCCATACCTTAATATTTTTCGAGTCTATGTTCCTATCACAAAGAAACACACAATAGGCATTCACAACCCAAGTAATCCTATAAAACAGTATGTATTTACACAACCCAATTATTCATACTTATACGTAATATATTTCTCTCTAATATTCACCGTACTTGTTTGCTTTACGAATTTATTTCACTTTCGTATTAATTCAAGTATTCAGTCAACTCTAAGGGTCCTAGTTACCCCTTGTTACATCAATTCAGTAGTTACTCTTGTTAACCCACTGACCTAACGAATTTAAGCTCGCTCACGCTTTTCCGTAATTATATTCTTATCATCTCGAATTAGAGTACGTCACAATCAAGCCTATGAATATCCACTTTAACTCTCTCACAAAATTAAAGTCCAATACTCAATCATAGACCTACTTCCATATCATTATTCCATCAATATATTTCGTCAAGGTCCTAAACACTTCCCCGATAAAATTTTAGACATTTGAGGCTTAAAAAGAAAAATCTCAAATTTTCTGGCAGATTAAACACCCTCTAGTAAAATTTCGATTTCTCCCTCTACAGAACTCTCCGATTGACCTGATTCCAAGTTCATTGGATAGCTAAGAGAAATACATTTCCAGTAATGTATGGTTCACACTCTAATTTGAAGTAAAATTCAACCGCACACGTTTAAAGTCACGTCAAAATTCTGTCAGATTACTATGTTGGCAGATCAAACACCCTGTAGTAAAATGTCGATTACTCCATCTACGGAACTCCGATTGACCTGATTCCAAGTTCATTGGATAGCTAAGAGAAATACCTTTCCAGACATGTATAGTTCACACTCTAATTAGAAGTATAACTCAAATGGAATACGTTTAAAGTTGTGTCAAAAATTCTGACAGATTGACATCTTGTGTTCATCAATTAAACCTTAAGTCATTCAAGATTCATGCTCTTCATCCAAGAACTCATAAAGATTGCATGTTAATCATCAAATATATTCAAATTTCATTTTATCTTTACTTAGGGATATATAATACACCTATTTCTTACCTTGAATCTCAGCCAAGTATTCCATTAACAAAACCACATTTTGTACCCATTTATCCCCAAAACGAATTTTAGTTTACGCATCACTAAAATAGGAATTGGATATCACCATTTACACATTACAAGAAGTTAACCACTTGCCTGGAATTATTCGTAGGGTCTGATCCGTTGGTGTAGAGAATGGTTGATGAAGAACACCCCAAATTAGCTCCTTAATTTGGCTCCAAAAGATCCCCATTTGACTTCTTGATTAGCTTCTTCTAATCCTCTCCCAAACCCTAGGCTTAGAATTTACTATCTGCCGTTTCTAGTTCCTCAATTAGGTTAAAAATACTAAATCCCATTTTTGGCCATGTGGGCCTAATTAAAAAGGCCAACTCACCCCGTGTGAGCGCGGTTATGCCCAAAAATACCCCGAGACCCAATACTACCCCCGGGTACTCTCTTATGACTATCGCGACCCATCCGGACTCAACCGCGCACTCAGAATTGCCATCCGAAATACTTTTTGATATTTCCAAATTCGACCTCAAAATGCGACACACATTAATTCGGACAATTAAATTTAAAGTCGCCAATTATAAATAATTCGGCTCACTCAAATAAATTCTCCAACTCATGAATTTAAGTTTCTCCAATTTAAATATTTTTATAACTCCCAAAAATAATTAACTATTAAATCCTCAAAATTACGGGGTGTTACACACAGTTTTCTAAAATGAGAAATTTAAACAATTTGTATGTTGTTTATAACATTAGGGGTAAATATACTCCAAAGTATCATTTTTTATTAAAATGAAGCAAGTAGGCATATATCTCTACTCGCAATATTTTGAGGGGAAAAATTAACCATTCTATTATTGCAAAAGATTGCAAGCAAAAAGATGGCAAGTAAGACAATAACAACCCAAAGCATAAGGGAGCGGATCTATCCAGTTAACAATCATTCATCTATACTTTTAAAAGCAAAGTGAGATAATTACATTACTTTCCCAAAGAATAAGGTAAAGCTACATATATTACCTGCATACTTGTGAGCAGAGACTCCCTTAGAATAAGGGAAAGACAACTACTGAATTTATTTGTAAAAATGTTCCATACGAACTCTGGGGAAGATAGTCTCATGGCATAAGAAAAAATGCAAGAAATGAGGAATTAAATGCAAAATATGTGTAAAAGATGAATATAATTCCTTTTTCAATTCATAGAAACGACCTGTTATAAACAAAACAGGCCATAATATTACAAGTATAAAAGAAGTTTTTTTAACAAGTGTCTAATCAGTCAAAAGAAAAAGGAGGCCCTTATTTGAGTAGAATACTTTTAATAGGGGACCAACTTTTCATGAAACATCCCCCACTAACTTGGCTATGCAAGCGATATCCTCCGCTTCACCACCCAAGATTTTATCCAAATTAGCCTCAAGGAATTTGATCTTCACGTGAACACCGTCACTTCAAAAATACCGTCTCTCAGCCTTGGCATGTTCAGAGGACTTAAATCTTAATAATACCTTGGTAAAAGGATGGATGAGTCTACGGACAGAGCCATAAAGCCAATCAAGATTGAAGTGGTTATAATTCTCTAAAGCCTTGATGGTTGCTAGAAAGTGTGAACAACCGCGTTGGTAATTTCACTTGGATGAGTTGAAGTTAACTGAAAGACGTGACTAGCAAGTGATTTAAAATTAAGAACAATCAAACTGTCAATGTTTCACACACTCCTAGTTGTAAAATTTTCAAGGTGGTGCCCAAAGATCAAGTCCAGAACAGTGCGATCCGCTACTCGAAATCTGTTGGGGTGTCACTCGCACCATATATCTTTCAAATAAATGTCATGGGCACCCATCTCTATAGCATCAAAACCAGTATCTATGGAAATGGCATCAAAGTAGGGAGAAGAATCCTCGTATGATTTTCATCAGCAACCTCATTTTCTTCGCTCGCTTCGTCCTGTAAAATAAGAAAGAGGAAGATGAATAAGCCTAATGAGATATAAAGAGTAATAGCGAAAACAAAGAAAAGAGTCTTACTCGCACGCCAGTGGGAGTCAGCATGCTACCAGAGAGCCTACTTTAATCCTGCCGCTCCGCTACAAGCTCCATGGTCACAGAAGCGCTCGTAACACTAACCTTAAAACGAAGAAAAAGGAAGTGATAATTTGAGAAATTGCACAGTAAATGAAAGTAAAGCTAAGATATGAAAGATTAAGACCTAAGGCTCTATAGCTGCAGGAGCGCTTGTGGCACAAGTCTGAAAACAAAGAAATGGGAAGTGATTACGCTAGCACTTGTACAGTAAAAGCTAGGTATGGAAAATTAATACCCGATGTTCCACAACTAAAGGAATGCTCGTAACACCATCCTGACAACAAAGAAACATGAGGTGATTACTCAAGTACTTGCACAGTAAAATCAAGTAAAAAGATCCAATTATGACAGATTAATACCTGAGGTTCCACGGTTAAAGGAACGCTCCTAAAACTAGACTGAGAACAAAGAGACATGAAGTGATTGCTTGAGCACTAGCATTGAAAAAGAAAGTAAAAAAATTCCAAGTATAACAAAATAATACCTGAGGGGACACTGGTAGTGGAGCACTTGCAGCCATGCTCACCTGATAACAACCAAGAGAACACTCGTGGAACTTACCTAAAAACAATCAAATAGGAAGTGACAATTGGAGTACTTGCACGACAAAAGAATTTAAAAAAGAGAGTAAAAAAACAATTATGCTATATTAGTATATGAGGAGCCACAAGTGGCGGAGTACTCGCATAAACATTCATTTGGGGCTCTGTCAGTAAGGGAGAACTAGAAACACTTTGTCACTTATACACATGTGAAGAAAAAATAAAAGAGAACTTGAGTAAGTACAAAGGTGCACTAGTTTAAGTACCTGAACCCTAGATGGCGAAGAAGCACTCAGATCTACAACAGGTGGTAAAAGGCGCTCGTACTAACTAGCTAGTAAAGCAAATGTCAATAAAAGTTATATAATGTGATAAAAATGATATAAGTAGTTACTTGTGTTAAACAAGTGACATGAGAAGCAGGCCCACTCGAAAAAATGCTAAAAATAGGCTGAATATGGAGGGTCTAGACCTTGGGCCTATTATCCAAAGGGAAACAAATGGATATCCTCCCATATGGAGGCATCCCTAGGATGAACACCCATGTGGGAAAAAGTATGCCCCAAGTGGTGAAGAGATCACTCGTAAGAAATCCCTAATGAAACACTCGCTGCAAAAGAGACAAGTGGGATACTAATAGGTGTGAGAAGGGCCAAAGACACATAGTTATAGAAAAATATAAGTTAGTGAAGGGTGTAAAAAAAATTGACAAAGATATTTATGGTTAGAAGGATACCTAGATTGAACGGGTAGCTATAGAAGAACTCCTAGTAGTGATGGGATACATAGTGGAGAGATGCAAGAAAAAGAACTAAGAATTTAGTTCGCAAGCACCCATGTTTGAAAATTCATAATCAAAGATGCAAAAAGGGGAGGGGTGTATATGTCTAAGACATGTACAAACCTCTCGTGTTAATCCCAAGGAAGAAACCACAATAGATTTCCTCTAAAATCGAAATGTGGCATGAGGAATTAAAGGGGAAGCATGTGAAGGTGTCAACCTCACCCCAGGTAAACCACTTGACCACTTGTGCCCATAAAAGAAGCCTGCTCGAAAAAAATGAGGAGTTAGTAAAAAGATAAGTGGTAATTCCTATGAATGTATGATAAAGGAAAGATAAAAAATTGTATTAAATATCTATAAGGTCCTCACAATGAGTTTTCCCTTTGGTAAAGGCCCAGTGGTTAGGCTAGTTGACGAGGCGGAGTAGATCGTGGTATCATCATGATCACTACTAGGATTCTCAAGGTCTAAAGTCATACCACTCGTGGATGATAAAAAAGATGAAGCGTTAGAAAAGTGACCTTCATTGATGCCAAGTAATTATGTATCATTGGAATAAGAACTCTGATAATCATGGGAAAAAGTGCTTCCATAATCAACAAGTTCCTCTTCAAAAGAACAAGACGTAAAGCGAGCACGCGTAGTTTCATTACTTATAATTTTGTTAAGTAAAAGAGGAATAGATAGAGTACCTTCCACTAAGGGAGTAGGAGGTGGACAAGATGGTCGAGGACGAGTAGTTATAAGGCTTCATAACCTTGCTCGTATAAAAAACAAAAAGTCTCCTCAATCCCATAAGTATCAGTGTTTATGCTTTGATCTGCTATAACGGAAAGACCAAAAAATATGGTCGCTTATTTCTTCATCCTTGTTGCTCATGTTTTTATTGGGGAAAAAGAGGTTGCAACCCCATTAACTCGTACTAGAACAAAATTAAAGATATCCTTGTCTGTTTGTTTCCTCTTAGAAGGTACCTTGGACTTGCCTTTCATCTTGGGATGTTGAGTCGTTACCCCGGGGTATTTTGAGTAAATCTTCTCCTTGTGAATGGGGTTCACGAGGACATGAATGACTTGGCCTAAAAGATCCCTTGAAATTTAGCTATGATGCCAAACCTCCTTACGAGTACATTTTTTAGATACTTATCAGATAAGGAGATCCCCTCAATAGGCACTTACTGTAGAGCATCTTGAATGAAATTTTTCAATGACTCAATTTGGCATTTCCACAAGCCAAACCATGAATAATTGATAGATGACAGATAGTCACGTGTGTGTATAGAAAAATTCGTAAAGCGAACAGTTCTTCATGCTATCCACTCATAGTTAAAGTTGGAGTAAGCTTCCAAATACAATTCTTGAGGCAAGAGTCTAGTAGGGAAATCTGGGGAATAAGTACCTTTTAGCCATACCCAAATTGCCTTCGTACTCACTCAGAATGATAAAATTCAATGCCTTGTCCCATCTCAGTCAACGATGGGAGGATACAAGGAAGAACGAATGCCATAACTGAAATATGAGGGCAATACCTCGTAAGCTCAGCATTTGGTGGGGTAATGAAAGTTCTAGGTAAGGCAGAGAAGAATTCCTAAGAAAATATAACCCCCACTCTCTTCGAGCAAGGGTGAAATAAAAATTCATCAATATTATTCAAAAATTAGCTAAGTGATTAATTTGATGTCTTTCTATGCCACCTAGAAAGGTGAGCAGCCTAAAGGTGTAGCGAGCGGGGCTCTAGAGCCTAATTTGGGAACCTATCTAATAAAAAAACCATTAGTATAAAGGACTTGACAAAATCGAACATGTTAAAATGGTCGTGAGAACACTCCATGCCCATATGAGTGCGATCCAGCGAGGTATACAAGGACCCAAGTGTGACAACCTGCCTATTTTAATATTGGGTGATCAATCCTTTACCAAAATATAAAAGTAATCTCAATATGCATCATTCTCAACATCACTATCACAAATCATATAGCATAAGGAATACAAATAATGTATACAACCACAATAACAGACTAAATATCATGAATAATAATTAATAAGGGGAACGAAATAATCCATCGGCCACCAAATAACATCCACAATGAAAACTGAAATAATATATGAATACTGAATACAAGTTTGACAAAATATAAAGCCTGCAGTGAGAATAAGTATATCATCCACAGGCAACATGCTTAATAATAAAAAGAAATAATTGATCCTATCTAGGGCATAAATGAATGAAACGTATAAGCAAGGATCCTACACACCTGAGGTGTAAAAAGAAAAACAAGGAAAGACATGAATATGCAGGTCAGAGCCCATAGAGTAAAAAAAAAATTGCAAGTAAATGATTGTTTTAAATCGTTAAAACCGTAGTGTACTCCTTCCAAGATTAACCACTCATATTTATTTGAGATAAACCTCACCTCTTAATTACAGTGCGCACCTAATGTATTCATTTTAATTATCCTAATTGAAATACCTGCTCTGACTAGGATACATAACTTCTATGTAAGCCCAA
Source organism: Sambucus nigra (assembly GCA_949130495.1). Taxonomy (NCBI): domain Eukaryota; kingdom Viridiplantae; phylum Streptophyta; class Magnoliopsida; order Dipsacales; family Adoxaceae; genus Sambucus; species Sambucus nigra. Next base: position 161,389,906 of record OX422213.1, on the reverse strand, counting down.
CTCTCTTAATACTCTCTATTAACTAAGTCTGACTACCTGCGCTTGGTATTCATTTATAAATCGTATTTTAGTGACACACTTACAATAATTCAATTAATCACAAGATAAATATACATAGATACATATGTGCTATAATTATATATACACGATATATCATATAAATATACATACATATATATAAATATATTCATATAACTGTATCCCCAAAGCTTAGACCTCGCGGATATGTTCCTCGTGTCCTATCTGGCTCTAGGAATCACACTTCACACCTAACCACCGGGTCAAAATCTCACCATCGATCCCAAATTAATACACATACAATGGATGTGGTCATAGACATAAGCCCTAGGGTCACGACCATACCCCATCACACCTAACCGGACTCAAATCCGCACCTATGGTCACATACGGATAGTGGGCATACAACATATCTATGACTTGGGGAATTAATCCAACACTTGTTGGTTAATGCCATGGTGGACTGCGCACTACGTGCAACCTCCTCTGATAGCACTACTAAGTAGGTATATTTAACAATCAAGTAGCAAGCACACATTTATATATATATATATATATATATATATATATATATACACACACAACCCTCTAATATGTATATATAATAACTAATAAACCCTTACGCATATCCCCACCGTGCATGGTTCATCCAAATCCCTAAGATCATCCCAACTTCTCGATTTATTTACTTACTTGTCCCTCATCTAAGCATCCTAGTTAATTATTAAATTCCCACCAATAAGTTGTGATAAAAAAAATTTAAATTAATTATCCACTCACTTGGAAAGTCACCCACATACTCGTTCGAGTTCATAAAAATACTCGGAACGTTTCGCCCATCCAAACCCGAACCAAAACCACGGGTCGTTCGAACAAAAAATAATACCTCGGTCGAAGAGAAAACCTATCTCGTTCGATTAAAAAGCAGTACCTCATTAGAATGGGGTTCAAACGAGGTTCGAACTAGATTCCAAAGAATGGACCTCAAGCCCTTATTCTTAAGCAAGATTCGTCCCCAACCTCCCAACTTCGTTTCTAGGGTTCTCTATACCCAAATTCCTAAAATTTTAGTTCATTGATCATCCATATAACCCAATATCATTGCTATATATATCAATCTAACATGATAATCATCACAGATTTAAGATATAAGACTCATATATCAAGTTAATCATCAAGATGTTATCTCCCATCTAATTTCATTCTCTTCTTTCATTAAAGCCCAAATTTTTATGAATACAATCCACCCAATTTGTTCATCTATTTAAGTTCATGTAATCTTTACCAACAGATTTCCTTAATCAATCATGAAGTTCAGTTTTTATAATCAAACCCCAATTCCTAATATAATTCAAGAAAGTAATTAACTACAAATTGAATTGCGACATATAAAAAGGGTATTTATATCCCTTAATGGATTAAAAATTTGAAGTTATTTAATCCGAGTTGAATCTCCTCTTCAAATACTTCCTTCTTTCCTTTTTTCTCTTCTCCGGGGTTCTTTTATCTCAAACTCTTATTTAGAAAGTGAAAGGTGGTATGTCATCCACCTTCCCAAACTATAATAATCCTTACCAAAAGTTAAATATCGTTTTTATCTTTAATTAATAATATAAAATGACCTTCTTACCCTATTATGTCCCTATTTATATCTAAAAATTCCCAGGAACCCAAACACAACACCCGAGTACCTATTCTGGCTATTTCAACCCTTTTCGATTCACATGTGCACTCGAAAAGGTCATTCGAGTTAACCAACTCGAATTATGATAATCTTATATTAATTGGGTCTCACACATGTGTACCCTATGCGTCTTCCATAAATTATGTTGATTCGTCGATGTAACATCCTGTCGACCCATCACCAAATTGGTCATCACTAATGCTCATATGCGACATATAATAAATCATATATTTATTTACTTATCACACACAAGTAAATAATTCCAATAAGTAGTACTCATTTATCTCGCTATTAGTATTTACTAATTTTTAATTTATTTTTCTCCCAATTAAATTAATAAAATAAAGCAATTAAAATTATGGTGTATTATATTCTTCCCCCTAATAATGGAATTTCATCCTCGAAATGCGAACGCATATGCCATGAAGAGCCCTGGACACTTCTTTTGCATATCATCTCCACGCTCCCATGCCGACTCGATAACATTGTGGTGTCCCCACTGTACACGCACTAACCATACTACCTTCGATCGAAGCTTACGCTCGCTATAATCCAGGATGGAAATAAGTCTCTCCTCATACGATATATCTAGTTGGAGGTTAATCTCCTCTAACGGTATGTGTCAGTAAGATATGTCACTCCTATGATACTTCTTCAGCGATGACACATGGAACACGTCGTGAATCCCCTTAAAATACTCTGGTAAGGCGAGCATGTATGCAACTGGCCTAATCTTCTCGATAATGGGAAAAGGCTTTAATACCTAGGTGTTAATTTACCTTTCTCCCTGAACCGCGTCACTTCCTTCATGGAAGATACCTGGAGTAACACCTAATCACCCACATTAAGCTCAATAAATCTTTGATTCACATCGGCATAACTCTTCTTCCTATCCTAAGCTACCCGAATGAGACTTCGAATAAACTCGATCTTTGTTGACGTCACCTAAATAAAATCTAGCCTAAGTAGCTTATTGTTTCTCACCTCTAACCAAGAAAGAGGGAGAATGATAAGATTTACCATACAAAGCCTCAAACAGTGTCATGCCAATAGTGAACTGGTATAAGTTATTGTATGCAAACTCTACCATATGAAAATAACGCTCATAATTTCCCTTAAAATTCAAGATACACATCCTCAGCATATCCTCTAACATCTTTTTCACCCTTCCCTTCTGCCCATCGGATAGGGGGTGATAAATTGTGCTCAAACGCAACTCTGTCACCATAGCCTCTTAAAAGCTCTGCTAGAAGTGGGAAATAAAGATCTCATCCCGATCTGAAACAATATTAAGAGGAAACCTATGTAATCTCATTATCTCTGCTATACACAATTGTTCATATTACCCCGCCATGTAATCCTCTCGAACGGGAAATAAATGGGGCACCTTAGTTAGCCGATCCATAATTACCCAGATGGAATCGTGACCCTACTGTGATATCGGTAACCCTGTGCTGAAGTCCATTGAAATACTCTCCGATTTTCACAGTTGAATCTCTAATGGCTATAGAACCCCAGCTAGTCTCTAATGATTGACTTTCATCATCTGACAAGTGGTGCACCCGAAGATAAACTATGTTACTTCCCACTTTATATTAGCCCACCATTACTTCCACCTCATATCTTGGTACATATTATCCCCTCCTGAATGTACCAAAAATTGTGACCTATGCGCATCCTACATAAATGCATGCTTTAGCTACCCATTATATGGAATATTCAACCTCCCATTGAAGCATAAGCTACCCTCATAACTGTCTGAGCAAGACTTTGCTCCACTAAATAATTACTGTTGAATCCTCTCCTGATAAGATGAGTCCTCTGCCTATGCCATCATAACCCTTAAACTGATCTCGGTAATGGCGGTAATCACTTCTAAGTCTACTCAGATTACCTCATCCTTCTGTCGAAGCTCTACCCACTTATCTTTCCACACTGCTTCTAAATGTCGTTTCGATATACATATCAATACATCTTCCATAACTTTAGTCTTTCCAGAATGATATTGGATATCAAACTAGTAATCCTTCACGAACTCAAGTCACCTGTGTTGTCTTATTCAGCTCCTTCTGTGTGAAGAGATACTAAAGTGACTTATGGTCCGTGAATAACTGGAACTTATCCCCTAGAAGATAGTACCTTCAAATACTTGAGGCAAATACGATTGCCCTAACTCCAAGTCGTGAGTGGGAAAGTTCTTCATTTGAGGCTTAAGCTTCTGAGATGCATAAGTTATGGCCCGCTCCTCCTACTACAGAACTCCCCCAAGTCCATGTGAAAACGAATCGATAAAAATAAAGTACTCCACTTCTCCCATAGGCAATGCGGGTATTTGCGATGAAGAGAAATTTTCCTTTAGCGCATCAGAAGCTAACTCATAATGGGCATCCCATACAAAAGGTAATCATTTATGAGCCAAATTCATCAAAGGACCCGAAATCTTTAAAAACCCTCTGAGGAATCGATAGTAGAACCCTACTAACCATAAAAAATGGTGCACTTCTGTCAGTGTCGTGGGATGGTCCCACTCCCTCACTATTGATACATTACTAGTATCCACAAAAATCCATCTCTCGTGGATAATGTGACCTAAAAACTGCACCTCGCGTAACTAGAATCCACATTTCTCGAACTTAGCATACAACTAGTGGTCCCGCAAAGTCTGAATAATTATACACAAGTGCTTTGCATGCTCACCCTCTATCCAATAATGAATCGAGATGTCATCCATGAACACAATGACAAACTGATCCAAGATATCCTTGAACAGCCTATCCATAAGATCCACAAAAATTGTCGATAAATTTGTTAGCCCGAACGGCATAACCTTGAACTCATAAGACCCATATCCCGCTAAAAATGCGATATTAGGGACATCCTCCTCCCTGATACATAAATGATGGTGCCCCAACCTTAATTCAATCTTAAAGAAGTAGGTTTCTCCTCTCAACTGATAGAACAAGTCATCGAGATGCAGTAATAAATAATTGTTTTGAATTGTGACCTTGTTCAACCCCCGATAATATACACAACCATAAAGACCCATCCTTCTTCTTCACAAATAGAACTGGGGAACCTCAAGGTCAAGTACTCTTGCGAATAAAAAATTTCCCCATTAACTGTTGAATTTGAACCCACAGCTCCCCTATCTCTAAAGGAGACATATGATATGACGCTCATGTTATCGGCAGAGTCCTCGGTGGTAAGCCGATCGCAAACTCGATCTCTCGATTTGACAATAATCCTAGTATCTCCTGAAATACACCGGCATAATCCCTGACAGATGGAGTTAAATTCAACGAGATGACTATACCCTCATAAGTCTCTTCTTCAATATAATACAAATGCATGCTCGACCCTCCCTCCGGACGAGGCATTTCACCATCACTTTGCACGTCACTAAATAGTCCATACCCAATATATAATCATAATCATTCAAGTTTAACACGACCAGATCCACAACTAATCAACCTCGCCATGTCCACACCTGACCCCTTGCAGATGGAATGAATGAGAGTCCCACCACCCAATGGTTAATCCACAATGATAATAATATTCGTGGCTAAATCCACTAAACCCGTTGCATGTGCAAGCCTAGTGATGATAAATGAATAAGACACTCCCATGTCATATAAAACCCACCCCAAGTGCTCATGGATAAAAAACATACCCTTTATCGCTGGCGGTAAAATTAGTACTCGGAGATGATAGATACTTCTAAATTATCCCTATCCCTACCCCTATGGAGGTGGTAATGATAGAATTACCGGTTTGGCTAGAAGCAATTGCACCCTGTTATTAATCCATATCCCTGTTCGAGCACGCACATCGCATGTGGCCCTACTCCCTACAAGCGAAGCATATACTAGTAAATTTTCCTGCCCCTGACTTTGTCCATGTTGTCCCTGATAACCTCGTCCCTACAGTCTACCTGCCTTTTCCTATTGGCCCTGAGGGGTGTGTTGCTGGCCCTGATGGCCCTATCTGAAGTTGTCTTTATCGACCTAAATCTCTTAGTAGAGTCCCCCTACTGGGAACCCTTCTCCTTCCAAATATGTTGTTGTTGTTATAGCGCCCCGTTAGGGCCACTACCCCCAGTTTTGTGATGCTGGCTAGTCTCTATGGCCCTCTTTGCTCCCCTCAGGTGGAAGCGATGATCCTAGAAGTGGAGCAACACGGTATTTATGACCCTGGTGTAGGTACACAATGTCAAATTCCCCAACAAGTTCTAGGTAATCCTCTATGCGAGCCTAGTAATGAACTTGATAACCCTCGTCTCTTACATATTCACCTCTCCTGGCATAAAGTTCTCCAGGCGCGTGAATTCCTCCTCATATTAAGTCACAGTTCGGTCCTCCTACAATAGGTAAAGTAATTTCCTCCGCATCTCCGTCTTAACTACTAATGGATATTAATCGTAACGTATTACTTCCGTAGTGTATTACTTCCAATATTAACCAGCCATACCCACTTGAGATAAACCTCACCTCTCCACTACAGTGCGCACTTAAGGTGTTCATTTTAATTATCCTAATTAAACTATCCAGTCTAACCAGGATACACAATTACTATGTAATCCCAACCCCGCTAATACTCTCTATTAGCTAAGTCTAACTACCTTCGTTAGGTATTCATTTATAAATCGTATTTAGCGACACACTTGCCATAATTCAATTAATCGGAAGATAAATATACATAGCTACATCCGTGATATAATTAGATATACACGCTATATATATATATATATATGTGTGTGTGTATGTGTGTGTGTGTGTGTGTGTCACCATACATATAACGATATCCCCAGAGCTTGTACCTCTCGAATACGTTCCTCATGTGCTATCCAGCTCCAGGCAACGCTCTTCACACCGAGCCACAAGGATGAAATCTCATCGTCGATCCCAAACGAATACACATACAATGGAGGCAGTCATAACCATATGCCCTGGGGGCGCGAACATACCACATCGTACCTAACCAGCCTCAAACCATCACCTATCCTCTCATATGGATACTGACCATGTAATAGTACTATAACCTAAAAAATCAATCCAACACCTGTTGGTCAATGTCAGGGTGGACTGTCCACTACGCTCAACCTCCTTCGATAGAAGTACCTAGTAAATATGTTTAACAATCAAGTATCATAAACACATTCATATATATACACATCCCTCTAATATGTATATATAAGAACTACCGATCCCCTACGCATTTCCCCACCGTGCACTGTTCATCCAAATGTCGAAGTTTATCCCAATTTCCCAATTTCCAAATTTATTTACTTAACTAGTCCCGCATCTGAGTATCCGAGTTAATTATTAAATTCACACCAATAAGTTGCGATAAAAATCTATTTTTAATTAACTATCCACTCACTTGGAAAGCCTCCCAAGTACTCGCTCGAGTTCATAAAAATACTCGAAACGTTTCACATACCCAAAACCACGGGTCGTTAAAATGGAACACCCATCTCGTTCAGACACAAAGCTGTACCTCATTTTAACGGAAAAACCTAGCTCATTCAAATGAAAAACATTACCTCATTCGAATGAGGTTCGAACGAGATTTCATAGAACGAACTTGAAGCTCTTTCTCTTAGGCGGGATTCATCCCCAACCTCCCAACTTCGTTTCTAGGGTTCTCTATACCCAATTCCTAGAATTTTAGTTCATAAATCATCCACATAACCCATATCACATCGTTGTATATAAATATATATATATATATATATAAATCTAACATGGAAAACATCCTAGATTCAAGATTTAAGACTCATATATCAAGTTAATCATCAAGATCTTATCTCCTATCTAATTTCATTCTCTTCTTCCATTAAAAACTCAAATTTTATGAATACAATACACCTAATTGTATTCATCTATTGAAGTTCATGTAATCTTTACCAATAGATTTCCTTAATCAATCATCAAGTTTAGTTTTTATAATCAAACCACAATTCCTTATAAAATTCAATAAAGTAATTAACTACAAATTCAACTGCAACATAAAGCAAGAACATAATTTCCTTAATGGATCACAAATCTGAAGTTCTTTAATCCGGGTTGAATCTTCTCTTTAAAACCTTCCTACTTACCTATTTTCTCTTCTCTAGGGCTCTTTTATCTAAACCTCTTATTTGGAAAGTGAAAGGTGGGTTGTCATTCACCTTCTCAAACCCTAATAAGCCTTCCCAAAAGTTAGATCTCATTTTTCTCTTTAATCAATAATAGAAAATGACTTTTTTTCCCTTAAACGTCCCTATTTATGTCTAAAAAACCTAAAACCCAAACACAACACTCGAGTACCTATTGTGGATTATTTTGACCCTTTTTGGTTAACAAGTGCACTCGAAAAGGTCATCCGAGTCACCCAACTGCAATTATGTGAATCTTGTATTAACTGGATCTGATGTGTGTGTACCTTGCGTGTCTCCTATAAATTATATTGATCTTTCGATGTAACATCCTATCGACCCATCACCAATTTGGTCATCGCTAAAACTCATACGTGATATATAATAAATCGTATAACTATTTACTTATCACACACAAGTAAATAATAATTCCAATAAATATTGATCCTTTATCTCACTAATTAATATTTACTAATTTCCAATATAATTTTCTCCCAATTGAATTAATAAAATAAATCAATTAAAATTACGCGGTATTACACCAAGTGTATGATCGGCGACTAGCACACTTCTAACATGAACAAATCGAACCTTTAAACGGAATAACAACTTGCGAGGGGAGTCATTTGGCCTCCCTTAGAATAAGAACCCTCTCAGGAAAGTGATAACGAAAGCAGTCGAGTTTTGGCCCTAATTTTGGGACATCTTGGCTCTTGGGTACCATTGTTTTGGGCTCCTTCTAGGACAGTGGCTCAAAATCTTTAAGCCAATACCTTTTTCATTTGAAAAAGGTTCTTGCTCGCCCAAGTTTGGGTGAGAGACACATAACGAGCGCATGCCCCCTAGATTAATGCATCTCCTCACGCATCTCTTGCTACAGAAAGTCCTTATAATCGTTTGTGAAGACATGATATCCAATAATAAGCAAACATGTGAACTCATAAACATCTAATAAAAAACTCTCACCAACGTGTGATAAATGTGTGAGTATCCACACTCCAGCGAGAGATCATTGTGTTAAAAGCACTTGATGTTTTAGGAATAGAGAAAGTCTTCAAGCTAGTGAGGGTCCTAGCTAAACCTAACTCCGTGATATAATGTGATAAGATGGAATAGCCTTGACATACTCCACCTATAGCTCCCACTGGTCAGGAGCTCCTCCACCAACATCAACATTCATCTTTTGAGAAGGGGAAATCACTCGTATCTACTTACTTCCTCAAAATGCTATCAGAGAGCACCACTAGTGTGTCATTAAATTCAGGAAATCGTAGTAGTGGTTTCTCGTTTATCGTTGCCATGAACTCAACCTTAAATGTTTCAAGCGAGGGCATGAAGTTGTCATCCTTGCCAAATAAAAGGGCGAGACGGTAAATAAAAAAATATATTTTCCCTCGATTCCAAGTAAGAACTTTGGGCTTTGGTCATGATGGTGGAACCCCTCACTACCCTTCGAGAGGAATCGACACCATAATCTATCGTGGCAATAATGGAAGAAATTATAGCCAAAGAAATCACGATGGGGGTGGAACTAATTACGATAGAGGTAGTAGTTTTAACTTGAATGGGGCAAATTACCCATAAAACCTCTATCAATGAGGAAGACGTAACAGATGATATGATTTGGGATGAAGAAGCCATGGATTACTGGAGTAAGAAGTAATAAAGGAGATGGAAGAATAAGTAAAGCTCTGAAATTTTTTCTCTCTTTAAAAATAATGACAAAAGGTATTGAAAACCTCAAATAAAGCTAAGGGGGGTATTTGTAAGACGATGCATAGGGGAGTCTGACGGTTTAAAAATGGGGTCCTGACTACTCAAATCACACAAATCCCTTCCCAATAAAGCATGTGTCTCCTCGAGAGATTAAAAAAAGGCATACTAATAATGGCTATTGTCAGTCCATTTATCGCAGGATGAAAAGTAATGATGATTTTGGTCTCCTCAAATCCTCAAAGAATCTTTTTCGCATAGAAATCTTCCTCTTAAACTAAAGGAAGACTTTTTTCATGAGGTAAATAATATAAAGGGGTACACAAATAACTCTATTATAAAAAATTGGGCCTTCTGGGAGTAGTCGCTTAAAATAGACGATTGGGAGAGTAACCCCAAATCAAGAGCAAAGAAATGTTACGCGAGCAGGCCCAAATTACTAGCATGCCACATGAGAAAGGCAATAATGGGTGAGAAAACCCAAATTATTGGCAAGTTACACAAACATAGCAGTGTTGGGCAAGTAATCCCAAATTTATTTGAAATTTACACAGGTAGTCACTATCAAGTGGACTAGATAAACAAGTCCGAGCCACTAATAAACCACAAATAACAACCAATGAGGGGACGTTATATGAGCAACCCCAAGTCACACAAATACTGGTGTTTGATAAAAAAAAATTGTCTATTAACATTCGTTTATTATTTGAACACAGGTTTACTTATAAAGAAGTCTTAGCCGAGCAAGCAAGGCTCGAGCACATGGATAGTTGGGACCTCTTAATAATTTTTGTTTCGAGGCTAAGAGGTAAGTCTTGTTGAGCATGCTAGGGTTTAACTACCTCAATACCCTAGGAAAAAGATAATACTGAGGTGAGAGACCTGATAGGTCACTCACACACACACACTTATACACTCCAAAAATTATTAAATATGCGAGCAGTCATTGACTTTCTAGCAAGTTATTTTAGAACAAAGAGAACGGTGAGTGATCCTCAAAGCTTCTCGCAAGTTTTCAAAATATTTCACCAAGTAATCGTTTGGAAATAAACAAAATGGTACTTTTTGGTATTATGCCCGACAATATTACTTTTTGACCTCAATTACACTTGGTGTCACCTGTTAACAGAAAAATCATGGTGGACAACAATAAATAGTGATAGGGACAAAAAGTACTATCGAGATATTTATCGATAGGAAATATCCCCTTTGTTGCACAAATGCCATGTCAACCCTAATTTTTTGCTAAAAATAGAGCACTTGGGGAATGGTCAAAAGGGATCACCACTAGAGCACTGCTACTCTGCACAAATTTCGTTGAGTATTTTCTCCCTCCTCTCTCCTAGGTACTTAAATTTCTTATATCTAAACTCTCAGAGAATCATTATTCTCAAGTGGTTTCATTCCTTTTGTGGTCATTAAAGAGTTGTAATCAACCATTATTTTCTCTTTATCGTAACCAGAAAGCTTTGTGTTTTGAAAAAGGTTGATCCTTAGTCCTTTCTCTTCCTTCAAGATAGTTTCCATTGGAGTGGGCCACGCCTCACTACTGAAGATAATTTCCCTTGCAGTAGGTCACACATCACCCTTTCAATATATTCATAAACCCCATTATCATTACCCTTTTACACCCACATAAATGGCGATAACTTCAACCTCTGTAGTGGAGACAGTAATTAAGGGATGCCTCACACTCTAACTTATGGGTCAATTGAAACACCTAGTAATTTTTTAATAATTATGGATTTAATTATTTCTAGTATTTTTAAATTACATGTGTGTAGTAATTTAATTATAATGAAATATTACGAATTTAATAAGTTTTAATTGGGTGAGATTGAGATTAATATTTCTGCGGAAAATTTACTAAGTGTGTTTATAGTAAATAAAATATGATGAATTGTTGGTACGTCGTAGTGAGTGAGAACAACGGGATTTTTTACGGTATCTCAATCGGGGTTTGTGAATATATTATTTTAATGTTGAGATAGGAAATTAATGTATAGTGACCTGGATAGCAATTTGGAGTGCACGGTTGATCTGAAATGGGGTCGAAATAGTCAAAATTAAGTACCTGGGAATAATAATTGGGTTCTGAGAGCTTTTTAAACTAGTTGGGACCGATTCGGGGGCATATAGACTATTTTAGATGAGGAGGTTAACCTAGATATGGAATTAAAGATTTTAAAAAGGATATTAGGGTTAGGAGGTAGCTATTATACACAATTAAAACATCCAGAGGCTTGTGGTGAGAAAATAGAGAAGGAAAAAAGTAAGGGAGCCCTAAAAGGGAGAAAAGTAAGAGGATTGAAGGATCTTTGGGGCATATAATCATCACACATCAAAGGACAATCAAACTCTACATATTGATTAAGGCAAGTAATTAACTTTCTCGATATTTTACGCATGTAAATTCAGTTCATATCATAGTAGGCGATATATTGTGTATCAGAAGACTTTTGGGGAATGGGATCTATGTTAAAATATGGGATTTTTGGTGATAAGAAGCGTAACCATTGCTCAGTACATATTCTGAAAATAAATCCAAACATAAAGATTAAATATTGAATGATAAGTTGAGGAATTGCATAATCTTGAATAGGAATTAAGTAAGTGAATAATTTATGATTAAGATGTTAAATTCCAAGAGTTTAATTGTTATTGGATGAATTTGATTGTGAAGATAAGTGTAATCATGTTTAGAATTGATAAAAACTATAAATTTGGGGTTAGATTGGTGATATATATGGGATTGTTAATGAAAAGATGATGAATCCTGCCTAAGAAAGAGACTTATAGCATCAATCTCGTTAAAAGATTGTTATAAGCTTATTCAAAGGAGTTGAGATTCTCGTTCAACGAGGTCGGTATTTCATTTGAACGACCCTTATGTTTGGCCATAGGATCGATCTTTTCGTAACAAACGTGTGGCCGCCAGTTTTATATTTTTTTATTTTTTAATTAGTTATGAATTGTCTACGAAAGAGTGTTTGAGAACGAAATATTTAGTTGGAAATCAAATATGGGCATGCATGCACGGGAGTTTTAGGGTGAAAAAACATTTGAGGAATGATTTATTAAATTGGGTTGGATTTCAAAAGAAGTTAGGTTGCGGGCCAGTTTGAAATAGGCTTAATGTCCGGAATAAAATATAAACATGATATAAATAAATAAGTAAGTGACGACTTATAAATTTGGGAGTCGAATTTAGACTCAGAGATTTTAGGCTAGTGCTATGAGTGACATGCACGGTTAGCCGATTTTATTTTATATATATGCAGGTATAGAGACAGTATTTATAAGAGTAAAAATTATCCATGTGTATGATATTTATGTGAAAATACCCCTCTAGTTATATCAGCAGAGGTTGCGTGATGTGGGTTATCTTCTCTGGAGAAACACGGCATGCTAAGTGTCGACCCCTGGTCATAGCGTCGTGGTTATACCTTGTGCAATGGTTATTAGAAGTGAGACGATTAGGGTATGGTCAGGACTCACTATCAAAGGACTATGAACGCCTCCAATACGTTTGCGATTTTACCTAGTCGGTGTGAGAGTTCAACCATCGGTAACTGGAATAAAGTGAGTATGCCCTAGATGATGATAGAATTGTAGATAAAGGCATCCAATGAGTTATTACTCAGGGATGGTTACATTTAATGAGTTATTACTTGGGGGATGGCGACATCTAATGAGTTATTACTCAAGGGATAGAGGCTATACACGACATATGTGTGTTCGTTGTAGTATATCTTTACATATATAATAGTGTAGTTGATTGTGTACGAGCTTAACATATTAAGAGTGAACATATATGCATTTATTGTAGTATCTCCTTACGTATACAATAATGTAGTTAATTATATACGGGCTTAATACATTAAGTGTGGCTGTTTATAAAAAACTCGAGTAAAGTTATAAGAATGATTAATTAAGCTAATGTGATAAATAGCTAGGAAATTAATGATAAATAATACTCGACGTACGAGGGGTGTAATAGTGATATTTACAACAAGACAAGTTAGGCGGTGTAGTGTAACTAGGCGAGTTAAGATGTATACGTTAGGTGTCCACTATAGTCAAAGGTGACGGGTATCTCATGAGAATGCGACACCGGCTTAAATATGGAAAGTTTTACTACATATTTATTTACTACATCTTAATTACTTGTAAATATCTTTAAAAGGTTTTGGGCCATGACCCGTATCAAATCTATTTTCCAAAAACTTTTAGGTGTCTAGCCACAAGGACGCCATGGATGAATATTCTTTCCAAGGACACGAAGCTACAGCTGATGTGCAGGCTTGCAGGTTGCTATGTAGCCGCTTCACTTATTGAATTCTAGATTAGGTTCTCTATTCCGATATTGGTTGGGTGTGTTGCCCATTTCATTCAAACATATGTATTTCAGAATTCTAGTCAGATAGATTGGATGTGTTGGATTTTTACCCGATGGTTTATTTGGGAATTATATCCAATTACCTCTGCTTTACATTTTAAATCGTTGCTCCATTTATAATGATTACCGTGTTTGGTTTTATTCTGGTCTGGTTAATATTGTTGTATGTTAATGAAAGATAAAATTTGGCACCAGCTTAATTAATTATTTGGTGGTTAGTAATTTAAAATGTTTTCGATAGTGATGCTAAAAATGAACCAGATGAGACTCTTGTTTTATTTTAGTAAAGGAATGATCACTCGTGATTGAAATAGGTGGGGCATCACAGATGGTATCATAGCATCAGGTTCTAGTATCCTATAGGATCTGTGTGGACGTACTATATTTTTAGCGTTGATTTTCTTTGATATAGAGCCCTACACTTAAGATTATCGATTCATAATGAGAACTACGTTATCCTGTAATTGAGTATAGTTGATGAGAATCATTTATGAGTTCGGTTGGGCTTTGGATTCTGAAAAATATAGGACGACCAATAAGGTCTGTTAGGAGGTCAGTAAGAGGATAGGCTCAGTCGGATCCAGAGAGTTTTCTGGGAACGGTGACCACAGTAGAAGTCACCACTATTATTGTTCAGGCAGTTGATGTTGTGATAAACACTAGGGCGTAGTAGTTACTTAATTACCACCATAGCATACGCTGGTGAAAATTCAAACTCACCCAGTACAGTCGTAAAGGGAGAGAGTCGTAGGGGCTTTTTCGAAGGGCCATCCACAAGAATTCGGTAAAAGTGCGAAAGTGTGATTGGCCAATGGAAGGAGAATGCCCAATTGCGATTGCATATGGGGGAGTGCAGTGACACTCACGATTAAATTTTGGCAGATTTTTTTAGCTCATAGGAGCATCCTTGTAGTGATGGAAGTCAGTCACCTCATCTAAGGAGAGATACCATGAATATTGAGAATTTGGGGTGCGATTTTATCACAAATCCTTTCATTAGCTGCTTAAATAGAGAGTCGAATGAAACTTTAGTACTTATTGTAGGAGGGTCGGACAGTGGACGGACATGAGGGAGAATTTTCTAATTTAGCAAACTTCATACCCAATGAGGTGGATACGGAGAATAAAAATGGTCTTTGAGTTGATAATGGACTCATGGGTAGAATATTCCATAATTGAGGGGGAAATTCGACTGGGATGACTGATGGTGATGTCACCAATGTTGTACTTTGACAATGGCAATGTCAATGCTTCCATACGAAAGGAGCTAAGAGATTGTAGAGTCTAGTCATCAGAGCAAGAATGAATGTAATTAGTGTTAATGCATCACCACGGGGGGGGGGGGGGGGGGGACACCTAGAATGGAACCTATTTGAATGGTTCAGAACAATGGAATTCCTACCAAGTGACAGTGTATTCCGTTAGGGCCAGTAATGTATTCCATAGAACCAGCATAACCAAAGGAACAATGGGGTAGTGATCGGGGCTAAGGCTATCAGGTTCGAGAGAAGAACAACCCCAACATGGACAGTGGGGCTAGAGATAGAAGGATGACACAAAGAGGTTCCTCGTGTGTGGGTAGTAAGGCCACATATGTTGATCTTGTCTACAGCGAGTTAGGGGACAGGAATGGGATGCCCAGCAAGGCAAACAGTTATAAAAGTTTTTGGTTTGATTTGGATGAGAGTATTATGTATAGGAACCATTTGAACCGACATTTCTACTGGCTATTGAAGGAATGATTTTTATCCATGGGTAAATGGGATAATATTTATGTGACACAAGTGAGTCACAGTATTTTTTTAGCACTAGATTCGCGAGTGAGACGGGTTTAGTGGGTGTATCATTAGTGTCACTATTGTGTGTATATATTTACCTTTGGGTAACGGGGATCTCTTGGTTCCATCTGCAGGGAAGAGGGTGCAATCACTAAGAGGTTAAGTTTTAGTGAATGTATTATTTTTAGAAACATGAAATGCGAGTATGATCTTATCCTGAGTATGGACTGGTTAGGGATGGTTTGAGCGATTGTGGGCTATCACAACAAGGCTATCGTGTTCGCTATTCCAGGGTTGGATGTGTGGTTTTGCGATGTCTCGCCTGGAAGAGGGTCGAGCTCACGTCTATATTATATTGTGGGGGAGACTTCAGAGAGTATAATTTTCGCGTTATATTTGACCCCGTTGTGTCTGAACTTTAATGATTTGATTCAAGGTATATCAGGTTCTCTATCGAGTAGAGAGATTTAGCTCGTTATTGATTTAGGGTTGGGGACTTAGTGATAGTGAGAGCGCGGTGTTATATGACTCCTTTAGAGATGTGTGAGTTTATGATTTTATTTATACGACGTGGGACATGATTTTGAGTGTCCCGGTTATATGCTTTGGGCCTACAGAACTCGATGACCAATAATTCTAGGTAGTAGTGTATCTGAGGGTTCCTTATTTGGATTTCTTTTGCGAGACGTCCCACGCATGAACCCTAGTGAATATCGAGAGTTGAGAGATGTGTCGGACACTAGGGAAGTGGTTAGTACTTTATTTGTTAGACATGTGTGGATAACACTTTGAGCTAAGAGCTAGTATATAATATAAGGCTCATGGAGTCGGGTACTTTGTAGAAAGCACTGGGAAAACCTTTGCACCACTAGTGGATGGGTGAGGAAATCTCAAGAAAAAATAAATTGGGATTTGCAGGGTGATCGAGAATATCGTTATGATAGAGATTCATCAAGCATGAGGGGACTAACTTTAGATAAATATGTTACCTCTATGGTGGTTTTGCAGATTGCATGGTATATAGGGTGTATGGACGCCCTAGTTAGTGAAATTTTCAGTACCATTCGAGATTAGGGGACATGATAATAAATATGTTGAATAATATGCATGTGGGGGATTAAGAATAGAATTAGAAAAGTAGGATAGACTAAACTTCGTTTGTGAAAGGAGATAGTCTGGATACATATATACTAATGAGAGCTATCACACTCGAGATGGGTTGAACGAATGTGGAGACACAAGTGAGAGATATCTCTTGACAACAGAGGATCTAATAGTTTTATATAGTAGAGAGGATTATTTCTTAGTCAAATGTGGATGGTGACTCGCATATAAATATGGTGTTTATTTTCACCAGGCGAAAAGGACCCAGGAAGTGCATCATTTTGAAATAGAAGAATGGGTCACAATTTTTAGCTTACCCCGGGAAGGGGGGAAGATGTAACACATAATGGGGGATATAGAGCATGTGGATGAGTGTGGAGTGATAAATGTCAAAGTTGTCTCAGGGTGCACTACTCGTTAGAGGGGAAACGGTTTGTCTGAGACGATTAACCATAAATTTTGCAATACTTAGTGATTCTAGTGATGGAATGGGTAGGCGGACTGATAGAGTTCAGTGTTGGGTTACCAACATCATAGAAAGGTCAAGATTTTCTTTGGGTTATGGAATTAGTTAACCGAGATGGAGCATTTATCAATAAATTGGGTGAGTTAAACTATTGGGAATTATGCCTAGCATTTCATTGAAGAAAGAGAATGAGTCGGCACATGGTGCCTCCCAACAGTGTTTTGGGATGGGGATGAGATCCTTGGGTCCCACCTCTAATAGGGGTTATCAAGATGAAATGGGAACAGAGTTACGTTTCGATCAAGTCGTATCACAGATAGATCGAGGAGTGGACGGGAGAGGTGAATAAGATGTTGGAGAATGCAATGAATGCGTATTCTGGATTTTTGGATAATTGTGAGGAGTAATTACCGTTAGTAAAGTTGCGTGTAATATCTCGTACAAGTTTTATATTGGCAAAGAATCTTTGAGACTTTTTGTGAGAGACCTTATCATCCTCCCTCTAGTTGGTTAGAGATGGGGGACAACAAGTTTCTCAGACCGGACGTGATTCAGAGTCCGTCGGTGAGGATTGGATTAATCTGAAATTATTTTGTGTAGTTCAAAAATATCGTAAGTGTTATGTCATCAACCCAAACCTTAAAAGTCTGACACTGGGGTCAGGTGTTGTTATGGATGCCTTTCATGAAGGAAGTTATGTAATTTGGCAAGAAGGGAAGTTGGCACCTAGGGATGTGGGTCCTTTCCTTAGTTTTGAGATAATACAACTCGTGGAGTGTAGGCTCATCTTTTGAGTGTTGTTAGAGGATTCACGATAGTCTTTGCATGTCATTGTATAAGAAAGACCTTAAGCATAAGGGAATATATCGGTATGTAAGAGTTTGAATGGACTTGTCACTAATTTTAAATTGTGGTGAGTAGACCTTTAATCAAAATGGCACCATTGGAGTGTGTATTGTGCAAACACCAAAATATTATTACGAGCTAATTTTAAATACTCTTGGATGCATCGCATGTAAGGATCCGAAGTTTTCAGAATCGAACATATCCGAATTTCGAGGGTGAAATTCCTTTGCAATGGAGAAGTATGTAACACCCCTTATTTTTTAATAATTATGGATTTGATTATTTTTGGTATTTTTGAATTACACGTATGCATTAGTTTAATTAAAATGAAATATTACATATTTAATAAATATTAATTTTATGAAATTAAGATTAATATTTATGTGGTAAATTAACTAAGTGTGTTTCTAGTAAATAAAATACGGTGAATTGTTAGTACATCGTAATGACTGAGAACGACGGGATTTTTTATGGTATCTCAATCAGGGCTTGTGAGTAGATTATTTTGATATTGAAGTAGGAAATGAATGTATAGTGACTCAGATGGCGATTTCGAGTGCACGATTGATCCAAAATGGGTCAAAATAGTGAAAATAAAGTACCCAGGGAGAAGTAATTGGGTTCCGAAATCTTTTTAGACTAGTTAGGACCCATTCATGGGCATGTAGGTCATTTTACATGAGGAAGTTAACCTAAATACGGAATTAAAGGGTTTAAAAGGATATTAGTATTAGGAGTCAACTATTATACACAATTAAAACATCCCAACGACTCGTGGTGAGAAAATAGAGACAAAAAAGCTAAGGAAGACCTAAGAGGGAGAAAAGTTTGAGGATTGAAGGATATTTTGGATCTATAATCATCACACATCGAAGAACAATCAGACTCTACATATTGATTAAAGAAAGTAATTAACTTACTTTATATTTTATGCATGTAAATTCAGGTCATATCATAGTAGGTGATATTTTGTGTTTTAGAAGACTTTTGGGGAATGGGATATGTGTTAAAAGATGGGAATTTATGTTATAAGTAGTGCAACCATTGTTCAATACATATTTTGGAAATAAATCCAAATATAAAGATTAAATCTGTAATGAGAAAGTTGAGGAATTGCATAATCTTGAATGGGAATTAAGAAAGTGCATAATTTGCGTTTAAGATGTTAAATTACATGAGATTAATTGTTGTTGAATGAATTTGAATGTGAAGATAAGTGTAATCAAGTTTAGAAATGATAAAAACTATAAAATTTCGGTTAAATTGGTGATATATATGGAATTATTGATGGAAATATGATGAATCCTGCCTAAGAAAGAGATTTACAGCGTCAATCTCATTAGAAGATCATTCGAACGAGTTGAGATTATCCTTCAAACGAGGTAGGTATTTCATTTTAATGGCCCTTATGTTTGGTCATGGAGATAGATCTTTTCATTACGAACACATGGCCGCCAATTTTGTATTTTTTTATTTTTTTATTAGTTATGAATTTTCTACGAAAGGGTGTTCGAGACTGAAATCATTAGTTGGAAATCAAATGCAGGTATGGATGCACGGGTATTTTAAGGTGAAAAAAACACTCGGGGTATGATTTATGAAATCGTGTTGCAATTTTAAAAGAAGTTATGTTACGGGCCAATTTGAGATAGGCTTATTGTCCGGAATATAATATAAACTTGATGTATATAAATAAGTAAGTGACTACTTATGAATTTGGGAGTCGAATTTAGACTCTGAGATTTTAGGCTAATGCTACGAGTGCCATGCATGGTTTGGCGATTTTATTTTATATATATGTGGGTATAGAGATGATATATATATATGTGTTAAAAATAATATTTGTGTGTATGATATTTATATGAAACATACCCCTAGTGCTATCAGCGAAGGTTGCGTGATGTGGGTGATCTTCCCTAGTGAAACACAGTTGGCTAAGTATCGACCCCAAGTCATAGCATTCTATTTATACCTTGTGCGATGGTTATTCAAAGTGAGATGATTAGGGTATGGTTAGGACTCACTATCGAAGGACTATAACCGCCTCCAATACATTTGTGATTTTATCGATTAGGTGTGAGAGTCTGATCATCGATCATCGGGATGGAGTGAGTATGCTCTGGATGATGATAGCATTGTAGAGAAAGGCATAAAATGAGTTATTACACGGGGGATGGCATCCAATGAGTTAGTACTTCGGGGACATCTAATGAGTTATTACTCAGGGGATGGTGACTATATGTGACATATGTTTGTTTGTTGTAATATATCTGTACGTATATAATTGTGTGGTTAATTATATACGGGCTTAACACATTAAGAGTGAACATATGTGTATTTATTGTAGTATTTCATTATGAATATAATAGTGTAGTTAATTAAGTTAATGAGAGAAATAGCTAAGAAATGAGCGATAAACAATACTCGAGGTAGAGTGATGTATTAGTGAAATTTACAAGAAGACTAGTTAGGTGGGGTATTGTAAATAGGAGGGTTAAGATGTATGCTCTAGGTGTGCACTATAGTGGAGAGGTGAGGGGTATCTCATGGGAGTACGACACCAGCTTAAATATGAAAAGTTTTACTGCATATTTATTTACTTCATCTTGATTACTTCCAAATATTTTTAAAAGGTTTTGGACTTTGACCCGTATCAAATCTATTTTCCAAAAACTTTTAGGTGGCCAGCTATAGGGACGCCATGGATGACTATTCTTTCTAGGGATACAGAGTTATAGATTATGTGGAGTCTTGCAGGTAACTGAGTAGCCGCTTCACTTATTTCATTCGAGATTAGGCTCGCTATTCCGGTATTGGTTGGGCGTATTTCCCCTTATAATTCAAACTTATTTCAGAATTCTAGTCAGCTAAATTGAATGTGTTAGATTTTTACCCTTATGGTTTATTCGTGACTTCATCCATTTATTTTTGCTTTACATTTTACATCATGGTCTCTTTATATTAATTATTGTGTTTGGGATTATTATGGTTTGGTTAATATTATTGTATGTTAATGAAAGATAATATTTGGCACCGAATTATTAATTTAATAGGTGATCAGTAATTTAAAATATTTTTGACAGTGATGCTAATATTGAATATGATAAGACTCATTTTTTAGTAAAGAACTAATCACCCGTGATTGAAATAGGCGGGGTGTCACATCAACCTCCTTGGGTAAGCACATATTCTGAGTTAGAAAACTGGAAAATCTTATCTTTGTACCTAAAAGGTACAAGACTATTAGACTTAAATTTGGTGACTATGTCGAAGGCATAACATATTTTGGTCTATATACACAATATATTGCATTCATGAGGCAGATTACCGTCGAAGAATTAGGTATATTCCTCATTCCTTCCTTCTAATCAAGTTTTCGAAGACGTTGATTTCCATATATATATTTATTCCATACTTCAAAAGGATAACACTCGTGAGATTAATCACTTCCGAAGCATTAGGCATCTTCCTCATTCTTTCCATCTAATCAAGCGTCCTAAGACATTGATTTCAAGAAAGAATGATTCAAGATATGAAAATAGATCTTTTCATGGAATCTCGAGATTAATCTTGTGTATAAAACATCGATATAATCCACTTGGATAATCCCAACATCCTTTGCAATCGATCTAGCACAAGATTGATAATGAAGATGTGTTTAAATTGTCCTCGAGTATTTTACATCGAATATTCGGACAACCACACTTCTATATAAGATAATAATCCCACCTCATTCTCGATTAGGCAAGTTTTATCCACAAATTGTGCTTAGAAATACCATTATGGTTTCGTCATGCTTCTTATACTAACAATTATTATTATTCGGACTTCAATTAAAATCAAAACTTGATTATCTGATCAAACCGAATTATCCAAGACTTTGATGTTAGCTCAAATCCATAAATGGATGTCACCAGCTTATATCACTTTGATTTCCTAACGTCTTACCATTTACTTGTTAAGACAGTCATTCAAGAACGCATTCTCAATGTAAAAATAATCTTGATAAAATTTAGCATGGCTTTCGCGAGAAGGTTTGTTCATAGTCAACCTCTATCTTTCTGAGTAAATCCTTTCAGAAGACTTTCCTTGAAGGTTTATAAATTTCCATCTATCTATATTTTAACTTCTTGTAGGTCTACTTGTGGTTAATAGGTTTTATCTCATCAACATGTCTACAAGTTTCGAAACTTAATTCTAATACATCGAATACTTTTTCGTATCCTTAGTCATAAGTCAAAGCAAAAGTCTTTATCTTGGATTGCCTCACCATTCAGGATTACTCCCAATGTTCCCACTATGATGTGGCACCACTTGTTATATAGTATAGTGACATGTGTATCCTTATCATGGATAATGCTCCCACTACGATAAGGTAGTGTATTATCGATATTAGGTTATATTTCATCCTTTATGGGTAGTCTAACAACATTGGTGATATGGTGTTCCATTATATCTTCCAAATCCAACTTACACTTGGGCCCATGGTTTATTACATAATCCTCCTACAAGAACCCGTCATTAATGGAATCAATGACCTTCTTGTACTTAGGAATATGATATAAACTACCTTTATAACCTTGGGGATAAATAACTAAGAGACATACCTCGATCTTAATTTTAACTTCCTTTACTCGTTTCACATCACAAGTGTCGGGCACCCCAAAATACAAACATGCTTTAGAATGATCTAGTTCCCACTCCAATGTTCTAAGGGAGTTAGGGAGACCAATTAAAAAGTGTAACAACCTGAATTTTTTATATGAGAATTTTTAAATTAATTTTGGAAATCGGAGAAAAATGAAATTTTGGATTTTATAAATTTTATAATTTAAAATGTTAATTTTTATATTTGAAAAATAAATTTTCAAATGGAAAAGGAATCGGACTTAAAATTGAGTTTTAATTGAATTTTTATTATATAGAAGAGTCCTCAAAACATTAAACTCTCTAAGAGTCCTCAAAACATAAAACTCTGTAGAAAAAAATATTTAAAAATATTCGACCGTCCGATCGAGCTGAAATTTTTTGTGCACTTCCTCTCGTCTTCAGCTACTATGCCCTAAAATTTCAGCCAATTACAACGGTCCGATCATTTGGAATATTCTTTTTAGTGTTTGTATCTTATTATAACTCTTTTCTTAATCAAACTCTTAATCCTTTATATATCATAACAAATTTGTAGCTTGGCTTTTCAAATCACTTTTTCATCAACTTCTCAACCAGAAGACCTCTCCAAAATTACTCCCTTTTGTCTACAAACCATAGACCCAAACTTATTCAAGATTTCAATCTTAGATTAGTAGGCTTATTTGGTATTTTCTCGAGTTTGGGCTAGAACGAGATTTGATTATTTTCGTGAGAGGAACGTGATGGTGAGATTAAATTTTAAAGCTGAATTTATGTGACGATTCATGTGATGATTTTGAGGTACGGGACTTACACAATATGCTCCTAAATTCTCTTGAGAGTATTTCGTTTTGATTTATGTGTCGATTGCACTCATATTGAATTGTGATATTTTTTGAAATCTGAGATACTTGTTGGAATCCAAATTTGATTCATTGTGATATATTATATTGTGATTTTAGCATCGTGTCATGAGATTTTAATATGGCATGGAGAATGGGCACCCGTCAATAGTCCGAAATCCGGATATGCTTAAAAATGCATAGGCGCGGTGAGGTGAGGCCTGGTGACTCATTGATGTGTTGTTGAGAAATTAATATTGATATAATGCTTCAGTGTTGCATTTGATTTGCATATGCGATTCGTATTGTTGCAATTTATTCACCGTGCTAATTATTTTTTAGCATCTATTCCTATCATATTGTGTACTTCCCCGTATTTTCTTTTAGTGGCAGGTGTAACACCCCGCCTAATTAAATACCGGGTGGCCAGCCCCATACCAAATTAAAACAGAATATACAGTTGGCTCATTCTTAGCATCACTGTCGAAAAACATTTACAACTCACCCAATATCCAATTAAGCTAGTGTTAAAAACTTTCCAAATTTTAATTTAACAAAATCCATTTCCAGTTTAAGAATAACACAACACATTTTATTCTACAACACTGATAACCAATTAGAGAACACAAAATAATTTGAATGCAATTGGAATAAACATTTTCAAATAATATTAATCCATTACAGTAATCCCAACAATATCAAATGTATTAAAATGACACGAATACCATAGTATTTGACCCCGATAGAAGAAGATAACTGAATCCTTTGGGCGACATGCCCTACTAAGAGAATACTGTGAATCAAATGATGATAGGCGTCTAAGCAAAACTCCATAAATCCATAGCCTGTCATAATCCGCTAAGGTTGGCGTCCCTTTTGCTGGACACCTGATATAGAAGATACAATAGAAAAGAAAATATGCAAGGAAACGGGTCAGAGCCCGATTTTGAAAATGATTTTTAAAACAGCAAGTATTTAACAAGTGCAATAAATCTTTTATTATGTACATGTTAGACCCAACTCTCGCTTGCCATTCTCACCTCTCAACTAGAGTGCACACTTAACGTTTCCTATTAACCTCCTAGTTAATGGTTCCTCTTTTCTAGTCTCCATATTATAATTCCATCCCAATATCATAATCCCCGTATGTCCCATAACATACGTCACATTATTATTCATTTACTTTTCTCATCGTTTCTCATTAACATG
Source organism: Sambucus nigra (assembly GCA_949130495.1). NCBI lineage: Eukaryota > Viridiplantae > Streptophyta > Magnoliopsida > Dipsacales > Adoxaceae > Sambucus > Sambucus nigra. The sequence continues at coordinate 161,365,082 of OX422213.1, read as the reverse complement.
AATCATTTCTCATTAATATGAATTAAGTTTTTCAATAAACATTCATTAACTTAATTCAATTATCTTTCTCTATTCACCGTTATCTACAATTATCACCGTAGATAGATTTAACCATAATAAATATCCATTCATTCATTTAATCCATTATATATATATATATATATATTCATATATAATACGGCACCCCGAGTCACAACTGCGGTGCAATGCATTACTCTGCTATCATGTCCCAATATCGCTGGTCGCCGAAAAGGGGACAAAAGGTTCGGTAAGGATTTCTCCAACCACAACCATCAACAAAGAAATTGGAGGCGAACATAGTTCTCGTATCCATGGGTCACGCACATACCTATGTATCCACAGTCAGCGGACTTATCAACTCCCCGATAAGTCTTTCATAGACCTATGTTCTCGAGCGACAAATCAAAGATCCCATGGATTCATCAGGATATGACTGCCCTCACGCGCAAACCTCCCAACGATAGCAAGTAAGCTAGGTATGTCATACACATAAATCATCAATCAATCAAATAGGCATTATCATACCTATAATATAATATCAATAAGGTAATATCACTACCCTAATATAATTCCCATACGTAGCATTATATCTCTTTTAAATTCCACGTATTAAAATATCATATCTTTACTTCATAATTTAATTATCCTCGCATCCTATAACATCTCTCCACTCCCGACGTCGTTAAGGTTCATGCGCGGAGCGTCTCGCAAAGCGAAATCCAAACAAGGAACCCCTCCAATACACTACTACTTAACTTTGTCGATCGAGGAGGTCCGTCAACTTTAAATACGTGATTGGGATAACCTCATACCCTCTTTCAACCAAATGTGTTCTAAACTCCCATCTCTATCCAGGGGTCATACTGCTAAGCGCTCGTATTACACTTAGTCCTTCCACAATCAATAATGAGCTTAAACTCAGTCCTTGATGTTCATATTGTAATCCTAAGGCTACTCAGGTGTTACATTCAATCACCACTACTGGACATATCCTTAATCCTCAAGCAAACCAATTATAATCCAACAAATGAATCTAGCAACCGAAATTTCTTTAATTTAATTATCATCATTCTAATCAATTTAAATCCCAATCAAATTAATTCAAATATTATCAAGGGTCTACTGATATTTTCTAAGTCCCATAATATCCAATTAATAATCACCAAAGATCCACAAAAGTTTTGGGATAAGAACCAACATTAAAAGCAACAACATCATGAATTCTCATATTTTAAATACTCAGAAAAATCAGATCCAAAAATTATTCGAATCATCAAGCCGACTTCAGATTTGGATTCTACACGAAAAATTGTGTCAGGTATGTGTTTTGAGTTTTTCTTAAATCTCATCCAAATGCACTCGAAAAGGAGATCTAAACATTCCAAATTGGCTCTTCTCATTCCACTCTTTTTCCAGAAAATTATCAACATATTATCTTCAAGAACACAAAATAATTTTCAGAATTTCTTCCACAGATTGATGAATATTTCTTGGATTACTAACTACCTACAACATGAGTTTAATTCCTATATATTTCATACTTCCAGAAATCCATTACTACTCCATTTTTTAATATCAAACATGAAAAATCATCTCTTTTCATAATTATTCTAACATGGACAATATACGAACTTAAGTTGCAAATATCAAACACTTGCCTTTAATGAAGATCTGATCCTTTGGGGTTGAATAACATAGGTGGTTCTCCCTTTTTCCGGCCACTTTCGGTGGTGGTTGGTGGTGGTGACCTTTGGTCTTTAGTTCTCCTCCTTTCCAAGCAAGCTTTTCTTTTCCCAAGAAACCTTTCACTCTCTCTAAGAAGATGACCTTTCAATTTTGTGTAGAAGAGATGAATGAACCCACATTCAACTAATCTCCAAATACTTATAATAAGACAAATCCCGAAATCACTATTCATCCCCCTTGTAAAAATAACCAAAATGCCCTTTTGGGTTGTCTTTTCATTTCCAAATGACCCGAGACCCAAATCCAACATCCAAATAGACTTTTCTGACTATTTCAACCCTTCCGGACACAACGACGCAGCCGAAATGACTATAAGGTCGATAGAAAATAAATTTCCTTTTTAATTTAATAAATTAGTCCCGACACGTCCCATACCACGTCTGACTAAAAATTCAAATTACCGAATTTATATCATACCGTCATATCAATGACATCACATTCATATATTACCTAAATATCTTTAAGTAATATGCAGAATCATCCATTTTAATATCCGCAATTCGGATAAAACCCAAATGAATTAATTTATAATAAAATCCAATTAATCCATTAATTTAAAATATAACCCATTTTAAAAGTCATTAAAATCACGGGGTATTACAGTAGGCTAGCGTGGATTGGGACGCTATGTACTATTTTGGATAATTATTTTAGAGCATGGATTGGAAGATGTATTTTGATGTAATGATTAGTGGTGAAATTTATAGTTGGAGAATTTCGTATTTGAGAAAATCATCATTGTCATCATTATTGTGGAAATATAAGGATTATGGACTTGTTATATTTTAATTATGGGAATTTAGATGCTCTATACTCCGTCTTGATGATTTTAGTTTAGTTTTATCGCAGTAGTACGCTGCGTGTCTCTTTTTGGGATGCGAGGTGTTACAAAAAGAAACTAAATTAGAATATATATTCCCGTCTCTTACATAAAATCCCAATAAGAATCTTGTAGTCCTGAATAACTTACCATTGACCCTATCATACCTAAAAGAGACTTTTTGGTTCCTTTTATCTACACCATTTTGAAACGGAATACCCATTGTTAACTATTGGGATACATCCCAAGCTCCAATTAATGTTCCCTTAACTACCAAAGAGGTAAACTCTTCTACGATCAGATCACAGAGCTTGGATTAGTTTACCTTACATATGCTCCACCTTAGCCTTTCAAACTTTGAACTAATCAAAGTATTCAAGATTGTAGACCATAGGGTAAACACCTTCATACCTTCGAATAAACATTAATGAAATCAATGAAGTAATCAAAACCACATATGGATTGGATAGTCACCGAATTCCATTAATCGAAGTGAACCATTGCCAATACATTTTTGGCTTTTTAGATTTGGGTCGTGAAGGGAACCTTAGTAATTTAACCTTCTAAATAGGATTCAAGATTAAAAGTGCCTCCACTTCCAATGAACTCAATTGTCCTTTTTAAACCAGTCTTCGAATTCCTTTTAGAATAAAATAACCTTAGCATAAGTGATAATAATGTGTTTGGTTCTATAAGGAAACTATATCTTTAATGATTGTCCATAAGATTATTCATATCAATATTTAGTAGTATTGGTAAGACTGGACTTATAATGTATAAATTATTTTCCAATGTACCAAAACAGATAAAAGATATCCAATTTTGATAAAATAATTTTATAAAATCAATCGAATATTTGTTTAAAACTAATTAGAAATCGAAATCAACATTTCTAAAACTCAGGTACATTAAATAATTTACCAACATTAACTTTATGTCTACATCAAAATTCATAAGAATATCTCACCTTTGATATCGTTGCCTTATTCTAATTCCCATAACTAAGAATATTAATCTTTTAAGTAATTTTTTTATCACCAGGAACCTTTGCAACGAGCTTCAACCCTGATTTGTGATTCCCGAGTATACATACGTGGTTACCATATATCAAACAATAAATCATGTATTTAGTTTTAAGAGATAAAACCATTAGCTTGTCCTTTTTGTTATAAAACAAGGAAAAATGAGACATGTTGCCATAAAGTTCTAACTACTTTAGTGAGAATACTTGACTTTCGATTATTTAACTACTACCGAGGAATATGAACTTCTTTAACCTAAACCGTTGTGCCAGAGACTTATACTTATCCTTCTACCTCCCTTTCACGAAAAAAGTAAAGCTCTTCTCAAATAACTAACACCAATCTTTACCTACCGATGATCATCACTCCCGAATAAGGAGATCGTACCGGGTTTCCCCACCCTGACTAATCCAAAGAATCCTTTATTCAATCAATGATAAAATAATTATAAGGACGTGATACTCACTTGAGTGTCATCAACTAATAATAGGTGTCTACAAATTCTTATCAGTTAAATCTTTAAAATCAAAGATGCTCATATAGAACTTCCTCGTTGGGGGGATTTAACACATGTAACACTTAACGTAAAAATAATTACCATGTATTTTAAAAATCATGATTTATCAATTAAAACCATCCTTTGGGGGCCAGACAAGATGACTCAAAGAGTTAATCATATCACTATTTTAAAATATTGATGGTAATTGTGGATTAAAATAGTTTAGTATCCCCTTAAGTTATAACAATGTCCAATTTTATTTTCAGTCCTTGAAACTTATTCCAGTTAAACACTAAGACTAAAAAAGTTAGAAAAGGTTGAATTCATTTTTGAAATTATATAATCATAAATTGAAAAAATTAATTTCCAATTAACACACGAGAATTAATTTGATTAAAATTTAAAATGGTATCTCTCAATCGTGAATTGTTAAAAAATAATCTCTTCAGACATTCTAGTTAGATCATGAGGTGAGATTTCTCCTAGGATAAATTACCCCACCTTGAACCGGACAAATTTTCATTTTTCATTATGTTATTTAGATAGTTCAGGAACCTTATGTCCAATATAATGAATAGTCAGGGACTTTTGGTCCCACTCCTAATGGCAGTGACCCCATTGGGGAGGATATCAAAAGTTATATCTAGGTGTATACCACCGGTTCATTCCTTAAAATAGAACCCGCTTTTGATGGACTTCTTCATTGGTGTGATCAAACTCACTCACATTATAATTCTTGAAATTATTACTTAAGATTTTTAATAAATCCTTAATGCCCTGATCAATTCCATCCGTTCGGGGGCCAAACCAAAGCTTAGGCGAGGAATTAATCACATATGATTTATGAAACACAGATGGAGACTATGAGGTTCATGCTGAAACCCCTTTCTCACTTAGTATTATATATAACTTGACGGTTTTGAAAAATTTATTCATTCAATTCTAAAATATCAAATTTAAATCCTTGGTGATTTTCAATTTATGTGTACAAATTAAATCACCTGATCTCACTATATTAGTTTTCTAACTAATAAGATTATTTTTAAAATAAAAAACGGAGATCAAAATTTAATTATACCATTAAATTAATTACTTTGATTCAATTCAATTTAGAAAAGAATAAATAAAACGGATTTTTCCAAAAAAAAATTGTGATCTAGATCGGTCTCAAAATTAAATCCATGTTGTCCATAAAACGGGTGTTCCTAATTAACCCAATTAATTAGCAAGAAAAATTATCCAATATAATAATAAATACACATACATGAAAATAATAAAATACAAGCAAACATAAATAAAAGAAAAAAATTGTCCCTTTTCATTATGGCCTAAAGTTCTTTTTGAAGTAGAACCCTTCAACCCCAAGAATTCTTATTGTCGAAGACTTACTTTTGAGTTAGAGTCCAACTTGAAGTTGACTTCATCACAAAACTGAGTTCTTAAAGATCTTTTCTTCTAGAAACTGATCTAACCGGGTCTCGGAGGGAGATGAGGAAGAACATCCACAAGAAGTCACCAAAAAACACAACAAAAACCAACCATCCTTGGTTGTCTGCACTCGATCGGATCAATCTGCCCTGAAAATCGGATGGATTTGAGTTGAATTTCTTATCGATAAGAAATACCTGTGTTGACTTCTTCTTCTCCACTTCCTAAATTCATGGAAAAATGTCCATGCTCTTCTAAATCTTCATGAAGATTTTCCCAACACTCAAACCCACATAAATATATGATTCTAAAAATAAAGAAACATTACATCCCCTCACAATGGCCTCCAAATAAATCAATTATGAAATAATTATAACAACTTAATTATTACAACCATATCGAATCTATGAGCGAAAAATAATTACGAATAAGCCACTGTATGATCCAATCACATAAAATAAACATATGTGGAAATGATGAAATGAATATAATCATAGAATGCCGCAAAACCATGTTTGTACAACACCATACACAAAGATGTATAATCATGCAACATGCCAAAACTAGGGGTTTTTTGTGGACAACAAGACCCAATCAATTTCAATCGGGGCTCTGATACCAACTATCAGGCAAATAACTTGGGATTGACATTTAAAATGAAAAAAAATCATCGCTAAAGATCTTTAATTAATTATGTATTGAAAATAAAACAAGAACTAGGTTTAAATATTAAACCTATGGTTCAAGAATATCGTATCATAGTGGATCATGTTGTGATTCTTATGAGGAGACAAAGGTAGAAGAGGATAAAATTCTTACTGCCCTATAAGGTCCTCGAAAAATTTATTTAACCTTATATGAAGCTTAGGTCGTCTATTGTATAATCCTCCCAAAGGCTAGTTAGGGTTATAGATACCTTTTTAGATGAAAACCCTTCTTTATGAGTGAGATATGGTGGTCTCCCTCTAGGCCTCATCACAAAAACATGAATAGTATTTTCTCTCAAACCTCCCAAACTCTAATGATGAATCATTCACCTTAAAATCCCTTCTCACACATTTATATACAAGTGCAAAATGTGAACTTGGATCCAATTGAGTTTTTTTAGAGTCCGAATTTAATTGCTTGCACTACACCAAAATGGTCAAATTGGCACCCTTCAAACGGTCAGCCTTGAAAACACGCGTTTTTTATCACGATCATTGACCGTGACATTTACGGTTGTCACGGTCAATGATCGTGACAAACCTTATAAACTTGTCATGATTCAGGACCGTGACATGTCCGTGACAGTTCTGTCAGTAAAAAAACCCTTCCATCTTCCTTTTTCTCACCGATTTCTATTCCCTCCATTTCTCTCTCTATATACGATATTGGTACATTTTCTCTCTATATTTCTCTTCCATTTGTATATATGTGTGTGTATATATATATATATATATATGTGTGTAAATGTGCACATGTTTGTATGTGTGGTGGATTGAGGGGGAAGGGATAGGGGTGGGGGTGGAGGTTGGGGAGGGGGTGTATATGTGCGTGCGTGTGTGTGTGTGTGTGTATGCGTGTATGTGTGTGTATATGTGCATGTGTGTGCATGTGTGTATGTGTGTGTGTGTGGTGGGCAATGACAGTGGGGGGAGGGGGTGGGGCTATGTGTGCATGTGTGCATGTGTGTGTATATGTGCATATGTGTGTGTGTGTGTGCTTGTGTGTGTGGTGGTGGGGATGGGGTGGGTGGGAGTGGGGTAGGGAAAATGGGGCGGGTGGAGGTGCTTTTTAATTTTTTTAATCAAATTTTGATTGGTTTATTAGATATTGCCCCTCATATGCAAGTAGTGCCCCTTTTAAAAGAAATTATTGATTAAATATTGATTAGTTATTAATTTTGTTAGTAAATTAATAATTAGTGCCCCTTTCATATGCAAGGAGGATTGCCCCTCATTGTAAATTAGTAAATTAATAATTGTATTCTTTAATTGTTAGTTTAATTGATGAAATAAATTAATTGAGTAGATGAATTAGAAGGAGTACGAGATACACATTTGTTGTTGCTATTGCGGTTGGATTATAGTGGATCGATGTTCGGTTGGTTAATTTTAGAAGTGGTATGACCACTGGATTATTATCCATATGGGGGTGGGATTTTTCAACTTTTTTTTAAAATTACTTTATATCATGACCAATATATATATAGTATGATAATTAAATAAAACATACTTGAAATTACATATAGTGCGCATAGATACTAGCCTTCTATTTCTTATGCGTATGCATTCAATAGCCCTTAGACCCGTTCCAGAGTCATTACCCCTGTAATGAGATCTCTCGAATTGTCCCGTTTGGACAATTTGGGACTGCATTATTTATGTATAATAATATTCTTAGTGGCTTAAAGTAGTTACTTTTGGAGGAAGTTCTCCAGTCGTATCCTAATGTTCTCCAAGTACACGACGTAAATTAACAAGTGTGACTGTTATTTCAATTGATCAATTAAAATAACACTCACACTTGTCGATCTACGTCGTGTACTTGGAGAACTACGGGGATATGCTGTCGATTTTTTCTCAAATCGTAACAATGTGCATGAGTTGTTAAGTATATTACAGAAATATGCGATCTTGAATGGGATAGGATCACTCACCCTTTAGAGGTCTTGAATGCCAAATTTAAAAATCGAATATAAATGAAACATATTATAAATCTAAGTTTTGTTTATACTAATCCATGAATATACACTTCTTATCTTTAATAGGTGATTAGTTGTTGTAGCTGTGATGGGATATCCTAAATACAAAGAGTGGATGGGCGAGACAAATAGAATGGGGGATGTGTTTCGTCGAGGTGCTATTGAATTTGTGAAATACGCAAAGATATGCCATAATGATGAAGAGTTTTCGTGTCCGTGTGGTTGGTGTAAGAAGGGTAAGGTGTTTGAGTGGAAAACAGTTGAACTACATTTATTAAGATGGGGTATGCAAGATATTTATCGATTTTAGAGTTTTCACGGTGAATTGAAAGTTCCTTTTGTCCCCGAATAACCTTCACAACAACCTTCAATGAGTATGATAAATGTAGAAGGGGACGACTTAGATCATAATATGTTAGAGGATTTAGTTGATGATACGTACGGAGTTTATGAAGCGGAGGAGAATGAGGTTACTAATGATGTACAAGGTTAACGTGCTCGTGAAGACATCGCGATAAACCTTGACGATGACTACCAAAGTTTAAAATTTAAGGCGACCTAACCGTTATACTCTGGCTGTGAGAAAGATCAAACAAATTTACATGCCATAGTTGGTTTGCACAGTTTGAAGATGCAGTACGATTTGTCTGGCAATAGCATGACATCAATATTGAATTGGGTGAAGGGTTTACTACCCAAGGAGAATATACTTCCAAATAGCTATCCTGTTATGAATAACATTTTGAAAGGTTTGGGAATAAAGTATAAATCGATTGATGCTTGTGTGTATGATTGCATACTATACCGAAAGGAGTATGAAAATCTTGATCATTGTCCGGTATGCGATGAACCTATATATATCCAATCTACTGGCAAGGAATGCACAAGCTCAAAAGTGCCTCAAAAAGTGTTGAAATATTTTCCCGTTGGGCCTAGATTAAAGAGATTTTTCACAGTACTGTGGATAGCGGAGGCAATGACTTGGCATGCTAGGGTAGAAGTAGGGGGTAATCTCATGCGTCATCCTATTGATTCTACAGGTTGGAGGATGATGAATTATGAGTATCCCAATTTTGCTCAAGAATGGCGCAACATTCGTTTGGCTATATCAAAATATGGTTTCAATCCATTAGTAAATCTAAGCACCAATCAGAGTGTATGGCCAGTTATCCTAGCCCCACTTAACCTCCCTCCTTCACAGTGTATGAGACCTAACTTTTTTATGTTGTCTTTATTGATACCTGGGCTAAAAGCACCAAGTGATGACATCGACGTCTACCAGGATCCTTTGGTAGAAGAATTAAATAAGTTGTGGGAAGAGGGTGTGCAATCATTTGACACTTTTAGAAAAGAAGATTTTACACTGAAAGCTATGTTGATGTGGGCAATTCATGATTTTCCAGCTTATGGGACATTATTCGATTGTGTAGTACATGGTTATTTGGGGTGTCCTATTTATGGAGAGAAGACTGAATCTCTTCGTCTATGATCTAGATCAAAAAATGTTTACCATTGGCATAGGAGATTTTTACCCCCGGCTCATAGTTTCAGATTTGAGAAAGGTCCTAATTTTTTATCAGAGGGGTTGAACATAGGCTACTGCCGAGATAAATTTCAGGTTGCCAGGTAACAATCCCAAATTTAAGAATGTCAAGCATAAGAAGACCTCAACTGGGAATGAAACTGAGACAAAAAAGGTATGATCTAGGAAGTCAATTTTATTTGACTTGCCTTATTGGAAGAATAACCCTGTGCGCCATGTATTGGATATGATGCATGCAGAGAAGAACATCACTGAACATATTATGGGCACTTGCCTTGGGGGGAGTCATTCGAAGGATGGAAAAAATGCACGAAAAGACCTTAAATCATTGAAACTTAAGAAATAACTATGGTCGAAAAAAGATAGTAGGGGAAGGACAATAATTCCCCCTGGTGCGTTTAGTTTGACGAGTGGGGAAAGGAAGGTGCTTTTAGGCATAATATATAATTTAAGGGGTCCATCTAATTTTTTGTACAACTTGCAAAGGATTGTGAATTATGCTACTCATGATTTACATAAATGTAAGTCCCACGATTGGAATGTGATCATATAATTGGTTCCTCTATTGTTTAAGCACTGTTTCTCCAAGCACAAGGATTTCCATAGGGCTATTATATAAATTAGTATTACCTTCTCACTTTTATGTGAGAAGGTAGTCAATCGAGAACACATAGTGGCCGTAAAATTGGTGGTGACCGAAGCGATTTGGTTGTTGGAGAAGTACTTTCCCCCAGCATTCTTTGACATAAGTGTTCACTTATTGGTACACCTATACGACGAGGCACGTCTTTGTGGTTTGGTTAGATATTGATGAAAGTTAATACGGGATACATTGAAGGATCAATTGCAGAGGAATACATCACTGTGGAGTCATCAATCTATACTCGAGAATATATGCCTGACTCGACAAGCGTTGATGACACTAATGAGTTCGTCGATGATGGTGGCCATGTGATTGGAAAACGAGTGAAATTAACGAGTTTGCAACATTAACAAGTAGCTCGTTATCTATTTGACACACATGAAGATGTTGAAGAATGGAAAAGGTAAGTTTAATTTTTTTTTAAGTTTTACATTATTTTAGAATATTTTAGATTATTTTATACATGATTAATTTTATAATATGCAGAAAATATGAAGCTTGTGAAAACAATAAAAGACAAAAAATAATGGTACAATCAGACAACGAATTTAGGTTGTGGTTGTCACAAAAGGTAATTATAATGAAAATGATCGTTATATAATGTTACATTACACTCAAACTTTACAACTAACCTAATTAATTTATCTATATTCTCAGCTCTTAAAGACGGGTGATTTTACATCAAGGCTTACTCGTCTGGCCAATGGACCCTTGTTCATGGCACACGAGTACAAAAAGTATCGATTGAACGATTACGTATTCGGCGCAAAAGTGTACGAGAAAAGTACAAATATACAGAACTCGGGCACGTCATACAAGGCTCTTACTTTCTTTCGAGCAAGCGCAAAATATAAAAATCTCGTTGAAGCTTTAATGACCTACTATGGTGTAATTCGAAATATATTTGAATTCGGTTATATAGGCTTCAAAGAGGTTGTATTTTACTGTGACTGGGTAAGAGTTAAGGATAAAAATGCTTGTAAAGTTGATCCTGGCACCAATTTGATCATGGTTGACTTGTCCAAGTTGAATAGCAATAACCACTTGAGAGATGAGTCGCTTGTTTGTGCATTTCAAAAGGCCAACCAAGTATTTTACTCGGAGTATATCAACAACGAGCCGTGGTCAATTGTCCTACATGCGTCAAAGCATCTAAATAGTAGTGTGGATGACTTGGTTGCTCCTACCGAATATCAATCCATTTTTTATGATAACCCGAATTTGAAACAATTTTCAATTTGTAATAAATATTCCAATTTTTACTTTATCAATCCATTTTTAATTCTTTGAATTGATTTGCACTTTATCATTTTCACTCTTTTTATATTTCTCTCTTTCTTTGTATATGTATGTGTGTGTGTGTGTTTTGGGGGGGGCAATATGTATGTAGTGTGCGTGTGTGTGGGCAGTAGGGGTGGGGGTGGAAATGTTTCGGATTTTTAGTAATTGTAAATATTATGAGTTAGATGTTGTTGTTTTGTAATTCAGAATTGAGGTGTTGAACAATAATAATTCATTTGGATTTGTAGTAATTGTACATATTTGCATGTCTTCTTCTAATTCATTTGGATTTGTACTAATAATAATATTTTTTTACAGAAAATGTCTCCTTCAGGTATTAAGGCGAGGATGATGATGTTAATTATGATGATGTCGTCTGGGCTCGGTGGTAGCAGAGGTGACGAGGGCTCCTCGCCCATAGGCTCCCCAAATGGGAGAAATTAGGGATGGCTATCGAGAAAAAGATAGGGCTATTAGCGAGATCCCTCGGGCTGGTAAAGACTATCATCGGCCCGGAGTACACTAGTTGGAGGGAAGTGCCAAATGAGCTCAAGTTAGCTATTTGGGTGGCACTACATGTAATGTATTTATATGAATATGAATATTTCAATTTCAATTTCATTAATATTTATATTTATATTTATTCGCAACTAACATTATATTTGTTTGACAGGGACACTTCACCCTGGACCCAAAACTACGCGATTCCATCTTGGAGCAGTTGAGGGAGTAACACAAGATGTGGAAGAAAAATATGCGAACTCGGTACTTTGGGAAGACCCGAGATTCCGTTATCCGAATGCATGACTCCGTCCAACCGAAGGAGCCGATCTCATTGGCACAATGGAAAAAGTTTATTGACAATGAGATCGGGGAGCGACGATTGGCATCTCGCCAATCGGGGAGGGAAAATCGGGCGAAAAAGACGGACTTGCACTAGTCTGGCCGGACGTCTTACGCCGAGGTGGAGAATAGGATGATGGTAAGATTTAATTTTTCTATAACTACATAAATATGTTATTCTGCATTATTTTACTTTGTGGGGACGATACTATTTTTGCATTATTTTATTTCAGGGGACGGGGAGTGGCCCTGGGGTATGCCACATAGGCTCGATACTTATGTGGCTATTCGAACGAAGAAGGGGAAGGATAAGGACGTGTCCCCGATCGTCGCATCCATGATTGTAAGCAATCCGACAGTTTACTTTTTGTTAATTACATTATAATTTTTTTATTTTCTTATTTAACTAATCATGTGCTTTTTGTCGTTTCAGGCAAAGCTTAAGGAAGTGCATGAGCCGCAGTCTGATACTCGTCACACATGTGATACCCGGTAAGGAGAACTCCCCATTGTGGTTGCACGAACAATGCGGCACGATGCATATTGTTGGGTGTATTAATTAGTATATCGTGTGGCCTACTCATCTCCTCAGACCTACTCCAGACATGTAGTGACAATATTTGAATTAAATTATTTTAAGTTGTTATATTTGTATTATATCGTGATGCATATTGTTTTGAATGTATATTTGCATTATCTCTATTTTATTTGGACATATGATGTTTGAGCAGGTACAATATTGCTATAACAGGTACACATATACTGCTGGGCTGTGGCAGTGGTCATACTGCCCAGCAAATTTTTTTTCAATTCTGCCTAGAATTGTCACGGTCATTGACCGTGATAATTTTTTAAAAATAGCCACGGGTTTGTCATGGTTATTAATCATGACTAATATTGTCAATGTCATTAATAGTGATATGACCGTGACAAGTCCGTGACAACAAACGTTGTCACCCCCAGACTTGTCACAGTCATTGACCTTGACAAGTTGGACTTGTCACGATCAATGACCGTGACAAGTCGACAGATTTGGTGTAGTGTTGGTTATGTCGACTACACTAGGAGACCAAGATAAATAATTAAATTAGGTCCAAATAAATTATCGAAAATTCCCATTATAATTGTCGTAATGTATTTCCATTCTTTATGTAATAATAATTAATTCCACTAAATAATTATGATATTGCACTCCAATTTTATTATTTAAGAAATCAATCGGATATAATGAGGGCTTATTTTCAAAGTTGATTAGGGTACATATTATGATTCTCAACATTAAGTTTTCGATACCCACTTGGTCAAATCAATTTATTGTTAATCAACTTTAATCAGTATCAAATCAATTCCTTTACTCTCATACTTAACTTATTTACTACTCCACTATGATTGTAAAAATAACCCACCGGTCGGGTTTTATATGGTGAAAACATTCCATATAATACTATCAAGGGAGTATCATAATCCACGGTATTCCATAGACATGGATTCCTCTGAATTATTATTTCAGACCTATCACATAATTTTCAAATAATATTGCGAGATCATTTTACCCGATAAAATTAGATCACACCTATAACAATCAAATTGATATTTGTGCAAGCATTTACATCCTCATAATTCTCGGAATTAAGAACCTATGCACCCTTCGCAAATGATGTGACATTTATTGAGTCTAATCACGACCGTCGTTAGACTCAAATCTCAAAGGGTGGCCCTGTTCAATACATTCCCCGAATGTATCGATCATAATCATTTTCGAACTATCGAACAAGTTCTCGAACCATCATATAGGTTCTCGTAGTTTAATATAAACTAGTAGGATTAAATTGTAACCGTTTCAATAGGATGTTAACTCCATATCTAGGTTGTGAATGTTCAATAGTACTAGAATTAAAATTTCGATCTCCTAGTGATTAACCTGAATTTGACTCATTGGTTGAGCTCTATTGACTGACATGTCTATAATATATTTAAACTAAATATAAGGCATTCTTGTAACCATGATTCTTATTCCAAAATGTAATCACACCACTTTAGTTATAGGTAACCTTCATATATGGTTTTAAAAATAAAATCCCAACAATAGTAGTGTTGCATATATCACAGTTAACTATCCCCTTTTTCAAAGGTTGCATAGTTTCATTCCTTCTAGTGGATAATTTCATCCACAAACTCGCAACTACGTTTTATTTAAAAACGATATTATGCAATATCTAAGTGGTTCCATTGTCATTTCTCCTATATTAAATTTCAATATTGCAACGATACAATATTCAATATTTTAAAATGTTCTTGAAATGTTTTTTTAATAGTTCGAAATGAACTTGAGAGAGACAAGAAAGAATAAAAAGAGATATTACTAAAAGTTTACACAGATTTTAAGTAAAATAAAATTTTAGGGACCTAACCTCACCTCGTTCAGTTACATGAATGACTATGTATTTCATTACCATGTTTCATTCTTCGGACAATTGATGGTGTTCCAAATTTAAATCAATTTTGATATGGAAACATACTTATTTACCAATGAGACATATAGCATGGATGTTTTTATGTTTAGATAGTACCAGTCAACCTATAAACTAGGTATATTAGGCTTAACCATGTTTGTAATTGCTAAAGTTAGACTAACTTGAAACAAGTTCTTTTGCACAATGAAACTGTAAAAAACTCATCCATATGAATTGATATAAAACCCAATATGTATAATTTGACATATCACATTCAAACACATGCCTTGTAAGTTTATCCACAATGGGATAATCTGTAAAATGTATATTAAGACATTTAGCTTCATATTTTCATTAGAATTTCTCTAATGGAACACTGGGAATTGGAGTCTCCATGCTAAACAATTTAATGTGGTGTGAAGGGACCCGCTAATTATCCTTTCTCACGCTATAATTTATTAACGTGAAAGGAGATACCATGCGAAACTGTTTAGCGCACCAAGGTGTGGAACCCTCTTTACACATTATGTTAAGCCAATGTAGGGTTACATGTGCAGATACTGTATTGGGCACATTGAATTTCCCATTTTAGAACCACAATGGTTAAATTTAACCATTAATGTTTCCCATTATGGATAGACTAAGAGCAAGACAAAGGCCACTTTAATGTAACATGTCAAGGCAAGTTTTCCATTGCACATGACGTACCTCGAAAATTTATAAAAATTAATGACGCTTAAGGCAATACTCAATGTTTTTTGGGGCAAAATGAATTTAGCATCTTGAGATGGTTTGATAGATGTAAAGGTAAATGGGATGGTAAAATAAAGGGTTTTTCTTACTTAACCCGCACTTTTTAATGTACTTAACTGCCACTTTTCTTGTCTCCTTGACATAACCCGAGTTTTCTGACGGAAGTCTGACACTAAATTCATAATCCATAATAAGACATGACCCCTACAACATTATAAGACAACATTACCTCTAATTAAAACTATAACATTATAACCAAACCCCCATCTTCTTCCTTACTGCAAACCCTAAATCTAAAACTGTACCCAAACACATCAAACACACCATCTCTCTCTCTCTCTCTCTCTCTCTCTCTCTCTCTCTCTCTATATATATATATATATATATATATATATATATATATATATATATATATATATATATATATACAGTCTTGCTCTTGTGCGGACCAATTCGCATTTTAAGAGTGCGGACCGGGCATGTGTCACCTGGCGGTGAGCCCAAAAAAGAGAGAGAGTGTGTCTATAATTTAGGCGATAATTTCTAGGCGCACCGTTAGGTGACACATGTCTGGTCCGCATTCTTAAAATGCAGACTAGTCCGCACAAGATCATATATATATATAGAGAGAGAGAGAGGCAGGCTCCTGTGCACACTAAGTTTGCACATTACCTTTTAAAAGTGTGCAAACTTAGTGCTGGCGCACACCAATTTTTTTATGTGATATTTTAACATTTCAACGAACTCACATAAAAAAAATTAGCTCAAAAAAACTTTTTTTGCTATTTTTAAAAAATCGGTCAAACTTTCGCAGTTTTTAAAGGGCTTAAAAACTGCGAAAGTTTGACCGAGTTTTTAAAAATAGCAAAAAAAGTTTTTTTGAGCTGATTTTTTTTATATGGGTTCCTTGAAATGTTTAAATATCACAGAAAAAAAATCAACTCAAAAATAATTTTTTTACTACTTTTAAAAGGTAATGTGCAAACTTAGTGTGCACAGGAGTCTGCCTCTATATATATATATATATATATATATATATATATATATAAGGAAGTAATCAAAATGAGGAAAATACGGGCTATTGGGAAGGGTCAAGGTTTGGGCAACCCACAAAGCATCTGTGGCAAAATTATCTGTCTAATTTTACTCCCCTCTCAGCATTCTTTAGTTGGCTGATACAAACCAGTGTCTTAAAATGCTTTAGGGAATAAGAGAACAACGGGAGGATGTCCTTGGGTATAGTGTTAGATTTAGCCTTTGATGAGTGGTGAAGAAGATATGTGTGTGGTAATAATGTTTTGGGCGTATTTGTGTCTTAAAATGTGTCTAATTAGCTGGGGAAGTTTTCACGATAATCAAAAAAAAAAATTGTGTCTAATTATATATTATAATTTTTTTAAACAGTGTTAGAGATCCGTCATAAAATTGAGGCTTATGTCAAAGAGATTAGCAAAATGAGAATTAAGTAAAAAAAAAATCTTATAATAAAAGATCACTTGCATTTTTGCCTTATGCGAATTTAATGATTTCCCGACACTTGCCGAACGAGATGCCCTGCTGCCGCATCAAGATTAACGAGAACTTTTGTTTCTTTCTTATAATTTGTGGTGGCGCAGTTTGAATTTGCATATTATTATTGGTTGAATTTGAATGTTATTATTTGCGTATTATTATTTTACCAAAATATTGATTAATGTTATGCCCCAGTGCAAAATGCTCACATATGTCTGACACTGGTCTCAAGACAGTTTATTTGAAATTTTGAATTAAAAGAATGAAATAAACTGCTGGAATTAGTCACGTGATTATACAAGAGCGTAGGGAGAATCAAAGATATACCAATATAAAACAAACTGTAAGTCTTGATAAATATAAGACTTGGGTGCCTTTTCTTTATGGACGCGTTGCAGGATATGCATGGCACCATAACTAGCTTCTTCGATCACTAGAACTTCACGCTCCTTGCACTGCACACCGCTGAATTCCAGCTTTACCAAGATTCTTGGAATGTAAACACACTGCGTATTTAAATACAAGTCCCATAACATTTTCTCTACATCTCTTTACTACAAGTATAACCACGCTATTACATCATTGATGAAGGTCCATACCCCACTGCTTCTGCTTGTCGTTGTCCCATCACCATAAAGTCAAGTGATAAGGTAGTGCAACTCCTACTCAATTTAAGTTATGATATGGAGTTTGGACGGTTGCCTTTGGAAGTAGAGGATTTTTTATTTTTTGTTTGTTGTTGGTGGTGGGGTGGGTTGATGATTAATAAAACGACTGTATAAAAAATGAGACAACTGAAAGTTCTCTTATAGAAAATTCAAGCTTAGACCTTATAGTATTCTTCGTTATAGGTTCAAGACATTTTACCTTTTTTTAAAAACAAAGTTAGCCTTGGCCTCGGTTCAGCCCCCAATTTACCTCAAGCTAAATTTGAAGCGTTGATATTACAATAAAAGTTTCACAGTTTTCCACTACATATTTAAATTTACAGTGCTCCCAAACATGCTTTAATGTCAAATTTGAAGTTTTTTTTTAGTGCAAATTAAAATTTACAAAGTTGATGTTGCAAAAAAAGATTTTGAAGTTTTACATCTCAAATATGAATTTGGTGTTGGATGATTATGACCAAATCAGATTTTGGTAAACTTTAACCCTTAATTAATATGGATCACATTATAAAAATGTCGGGCTAAGCTACCTACGCGTTGTGAACAACGAGGTATATTTTTTTTTATAAGTTTCAACATGGTATATTCATTTGATCAAAACGGATAAGAAATGAATAGGACATTTGATCTCAAAGTAACCCTTTGGATCACGAGTGGACATGACATTTCTGAATCCTTCCATTCTTCTTCTTCTTCTTTCTTAGAGTTAGAGAGAGTTTTACTCGGTCATCGTCTACAAACCTCATCTGAATTTTTGTGTTCATTATAATTTGCATTACTTAGTAAAAATATTTTTTTAATAACTTTTTGGTGATGAAATAATTACAATATCTTAATGGAAAATTCAATAACTTCACAAACTTTGGATATATAAATAAATTTAGTAGCATTGAGTTCATCTTTCCTCATTTTTTATTAATGAATGCAAGTACACAAATCACCATAATAGAATAGGTATCAATGTTCTCTCTTTATGATTTTGAATCGAATTAACTTGAACAAAAAAAAAATCTATATCGCCCTTTTTATTTAAATATATATGTTCGATATATTTAAATAATGCTATAGATTTGTGATCAAACCATCTCCATCAAATTTGTGATTATGGTCTTTAAAGACAACAAATCTATATTAGACCTCTAATACGATAGTATTAGAGGTTTTAATGCCCATTAATGCCACTACAATTGAAAGAGATTCTATTAAAAAAAGCCCCTTCCCTAGAAAATACAAATAACTGATTAAAGTAAATAAGCAAAATTCTCTCTGACTCTCTATCTCTTCTTTGGTCCAGCACCCCTTTACAACACGCCCTCTATTATCTGAACCGTTTCCTCTCTTTATATATTCTTATTTTTACCTTTTTAATCATTAAAGCCCTCAAAGAAATAGTTTGTATGATAGAAACATTCTCATACCGTAGGTTACAATATTCTTAGACCCAAAGTTGATTTTGGAGGGTTTA
The DNA here is from genome assembly GCA_949130495.1 of Sambucus nigra. NCBI lineage: Eukaryota > Viridiplantae > Streptophyta > Magnoliopsida > Dipsacales > Adoxaceae > Sambucus > Sambucus nigra. The sequence goes on along the minus strand of OX422213.1, from coordinate 161,345,699 downwards.
GACTTGAACACAGCCTACAGATGTTGAAACTTGATGGAGACCCAGCTAGAAGGTATGGTACTCATTTTACTTTATGTTTTCTTTATTATACTTTACCATTGTATAATGATGTCCCAACCTCCTGCAACTATTTAGTACATGATTGACATTGGTAGTAATCTTTTCTCCATCCCCTAAATTCTTGGATCTTCCCCCACTGCCTCACCCACTTGGAAGTATTAGATTTTAACATATGAACGTGTTTCTAATTTCTCAAATTATTTCGTAGAAAATACTTCATGCAACTGAACCGAACCTCACATTTCAATCTATTAAAGAGCAACTAAGATAAATAACGGTTTGGTTATAGAGAAAACCTGACATAAATTGATTCAAGTCGGAAATAATATCGCTTAATTTAGAGGAACCAAATTAGCTGAAGAGGCCAAACATTATTTAGAGTTATTTGGTAAACCGACGGTTCGGAATAGTTCAGAACATCTAAAATATTAACGGTCTTGGGGTTTCCAAATTCAGATTATATATATATATATATATATATAGTACTGCTCTTGTACGAACCAGCCCGCATTTTAAGAGTGCAGACCGGATATGTGTCACCTAGCGGTGAGCCCATAAAAGAGAGAGTGCGCCTATAATTTAGCCGATAAAAATTAAGCTCACCGTCAGTTGACACATGTCTGGTCTGCACTCTTAAAATGCGGACTGGTCCGTACATGAGCATATATATATATATATATATATATATATATATATATATATATATATATGTGTGTGTGTGTGTGGGGGGGGGGGGGGGGGGGGAGAGGGGTGTTTGAATAGTTCGAACGATCCAACGGGTGTGATTTGTTCTCCTGGTGCGATCTACGGGTTTTAGAGTGTGCGATGTCATATGGAGGACCTTATGACGTGACAAAATTAGGAAAAAGACTTACCCTCCTCTTAGTATACCATTCTCTCCCATTATCTCGTTCCCTCATCAGCATTCCCAAACAAAACCTACTCACAATAAACCTTCTCCCCTGCCTCTATCACAGACTTCGCCCTTCTTCCCTCACCTCTGCACCTCTCTATTCGTTGCATCGCTTCTATTTGGTTAGTTTTGAATGGTTTTTGATTTTAGGTTTAATCGCTTGTATTTGTTTTGGTTTCTAGCTTTGGCATTGTAATATTCATTCGGATTTTATGTTTCAAATGGTTATTATACATTTAATGTTTCAAATGGTTACGTTTCAAATGGTTAAGCAAAAGTTACATTTACACGTAAAAAATTTATATGTTGGCTATTATACCTTCAATGTTTTAGTTCTTACTAACTATATCGTCTTTGATTATTTTGTAGTCTATTAGTATTGAGTGGACATGAATCAGATAACCATTTCAAAAAGCATATGTAACATTCTATATTATTTTTTTACTTTTATATTCTTGGTAAAATTGTTGTTTCTTATAATTTGCGGTTATTTTTCTAAACAGCTAGAACGCTTTCAAAGTAGAAACACGGGTGTTGTGATCCGTGATGTATCTAAACTGGACATCATTCATAGAGAGGTAACTTCAATTGTTTTATTTACATATATATATAATTTTATTAATATATATATATATATATATATATATATATATATATATATATATATATATATATTATTTTCATAATAGAAAACACGCAGATCAACTTTTGGATAATGAAAGGGGGAAAGGGAAAGAGAATGAACCCCGATACTCTGTTCGATTCTTCTTTCTTATGTAATCAATTTTAATTTTCACACCATAAAATTTTGATTATATTTAGTCTTTATTTACTAACTATCTATAATGTAATAGTAATTTCCACCTACTAATGCCCGCATATCGGCTCAAAAACGCAGTCGTGAACGAGAACGATCATACAATGAAGCCAGTATTTTTCGACCTACAACAAGTCGTGTTGATGTGACTTCTCCATTTTTAAGCACCCCTATAATGCAATGTGACCCTCTGCGAAACCAGAACCCCATATCAAACATTCTTATTGACATTCGAGAGCGACTTATGGGTAACGATAAGGGTAAAGGAAAGAACCAACTCCTTCACTCAGTGCGATTATTTTTTCTTTTGTACTTAATTTCATTTTTTAAACTATAAAATTACTGTAATTTTTAGTTTTAACTTTTTTTCTTTGTATCCGCAGGTATGTCCAACTCCATACGTAGAAAGACACAATTCCACCTTAAATGTGCCTACGGTGTGATGCGTCTTCCATTTCCATAGTTATTATTATTTCACTTTCATTATCTTTCATCTTCATTTACTAACTATTTATAACGTAGCAGGTTTTCCACCTACTTTTTCCCGTATCTTGGCTCAAAGATGCCGACGTGAACGAGAACGATCTCAAACTTTCGCATGTGTTTCTCGTCTGAAAAGTTCTTCGTTGCTAAGCACCCCTACACCGTAATGTTTCCCCTCTACATAATCTCACCCCCATATCAAACATACTTACGGACATGCAACATTCTGATGACCCGATTCAATTTTCCTCTTTGGTTCAACCGCGTAATCTGAACTTAGATTTCGATTGTAACATACTAAAGACGGGTGTAACTTCATCTCTGAGAGTTGTGCAACAAGAGTCATCTAATTCGGATATCACTTTTAATTAAAATACTCCCTTATTGGGAAATAATATACCACTAACATTTAGGTACATTTACCTACTCACTTCTTTATTTTAATGTTTGTTTGGATTCTCATATCTGACACTATGTTTAACAAATACTGGTTTCCTCCACTTCAGGTAAAGGAGACCATCCTTCCGAAATGAACCCAGTAGCAGTAGACGAGGTCGTGCATATGATGCGTCGGGAAGACATGATTTGCGATCTATAAATGTAATATACCCTCACTATAGTGAATTACACTAGATTGATGAAAGGTTGTCGGGGTCCTCAAAGATATGACCGTTGCTTAGGATGTGTTGTTTATAGGGCCAAATTTGTTTACCCTCTCTCATTGAACCCCCTTGAAATTAAGCTTTTATTTGAGGGTGATAATGATCGGTCTATATCTTTTCGTACTTATACAAGATAATATAATGCTGCCAATGCATTTACAAGTTTAAGTGTCAAGATAGATGACTGGGTCCTCTATGGAATGGGTCCATTGAATTTTACGATTCATGACGAGCTTCGTAATCATACTGGATCCTCATTACCCAATGTTGGTCATGAACATGAAGCAACTTACGCTCAATTGTACATTTACGATCCAGGTGTAGCTTTAAAAATTCACCACCGGACAAATCCTCATTTGAGGAGTGATGTCCTCTATACAGTAAAATAATATTTTTTGGTGAATAATGCATTCACGACCAAATATCGTGAGTCATATGCTATTTTGGATCACTCAAATAGGATGGGACATGACTTACCTGCTTACCTTCATTATAGTTGAGGACTGGCGCACGTCTAATTTGCCACCATCTAATGAAATTATTGTTATTTTACCTGGGGATGGCTCCAACATTTGTGGCATGCGAGATATTATTGTTTGGATCAAAGGTGGTAACGAATTAATGCATATTAACGAGTATCGCCATGCGTATTTGCTTTTGCATTATGTCTTATTGTTCCTATACGGGGAACTTGGTTGGCACTCACAGTTGAAGTTATGGGATGTGAAACATTTTACTGAACAGGCTAAACGTTTAACTCGATTGAATTATTATTGTTATCATTTGTTTCAACATGCTTCTGAGTACTCCACTCTCTTTAAAGTGGGTAAATTTTTCCAGGAGCTCGTTGTTGATGCATGGGCTTCTACCGAGCAAAACCGTCTAACTTATTATAGACTTAATCAAGGAAGACTTCGGAAGAAGTTATACAAAGATCTTAGCGATTGTGTGTCGAATGGGTTACAACCAGATCAAATGGGTAAATGGGTGATTCTGCCACCATCTTTCACTGGTAGTGAAAGACATATGTTTCAGATTTATCAAGATTTCATGGCCATCACACGTTTAAACCAGCATCCCGATGTTTTTCTCACTATGACTGTAAATCCTAAGTGGACAAAAATTACAAAGGAATTATTGCCTCATCAAAATTCCTTACTTCGTTCAGAGTTGCACGTGTGTTTGAACTTAAACGGAAAGCACTCATGAAGGAAATTGAGAATTAACATGTATTTGGTAGAAAAGTAGTGCGCGTCTTCACAATTGAATTTTAAAAGTGAGGTTTACCTCACATGCGTGCTTTATTATTTCTCGATGGTCCGAGCAAGATTAAAACTTCTACCCAGGTCGATAAAATAGTACATGGTGAATTTCCTATCTTGGATGATGATCCAACAATTTTTGAAACTCTTTTGGGTTGTATGGTTCATGGATCGTGTGGTTCACAGTTTCCTCAAGCTCCTTCCATGGAAAATGGTAGATGCACGAAGAAATATCCTAAGGATTTCGCAGAGTCCACCATTATGGATAAAGATGGGTATCCAATTTATCGGCGTCGTAATGACGGTCGGGTGTTTACTCTTGCAAATGGGAAAAAAGTTGATAATCTAGATAGCGTTCCATATAATTCATATCTTAGTCGGATGTTCAATTTCCACAAATATATACATAAATACATGGGATATGATCGCACTACTATAGTCTTAGGAAGTGTAGATGAGATCTAACAATACTTAGATGCTAGGTATCTTGGCCCACCTGAAGCTGCTTGGTGGATATTAGGTAATCTAATGCATGAAGAGAAACCTTATATTACGCGATTGTAACTTCACCTCCCGGGTATGCATCATGTTGTTTTCAATCCAAGTGAGTCTATGGATGAAATTATTCGCAGGGATTCGATTCAACAAAGTTCTTTAACAGCATTTTTTGCATATTGTGCATCGAATGAAGACTATGTTTGGAACAAGAATTCAAATACATAGACTCCCAGATCAAAAAATGGGGGTTTCACAGTTGGTATGATGTACCATGCCAGCCCAAACTCAGGAGAAAAAATTTATTTATGACTACTTATAACCGTTGTTAAAGGGCCACGTTCTTTTGAGTGCTTATGGACTATCAACAATGTCATACACGATTCTTTCAAGTCCGTGTGTGTGTCTATGGAGATTTTAGAAGATGATGATGAATGGATGCAATGTTTACAAGAGGCGGAGGTAATGCAGACAGGTTACCAACTTTGGCGACTATTGTATGTTTTACTCCCCCAGTGTTTCCTTTTAAATTCGAGTTTAGTATGGGATCAGTTTGCATTGGATATATGTGATGACCTATCGCACAAGCTCTGTAGCTTATTCGTTATTCCATGTCCAATGGATTCGAAAGTAAAAGACTACAGTTTGTATCTGCTAAATGAATTGCTACAGGATCAGGCAAGAGTTAGTCTGACTTTCCTTCGATGCCACTCCTTGTCAGAAATTGTAGTATCTCTAGAGAAAATTTACTAATATGGGAGCAGGGTCAGCTTCAAGTAGATACAAACTACTCAATTGTGCAAGCTAACGTTGATCATCTTAATCTAGGTTAGCAAATTATTTTTGTAGAAATAACTAATTCTTTGTTTGAGGGTAATGGAATAACTTTCTTTTTTAATGGTATGGCCGAAACGGGGAAGACATTTTTTATATAACACAATTTATGCGATTTATCGTGGTCTCGAACATATAGTAATTACTGTTGCCTCTTTTGGTATTTCTTCCTTATTATTGGTCGGTGATCAAACTGCTCATTCGACGTTTTGTATTCCTCTCGACATTCTTGAAAATTCTAATTGTGGGTTTGCAAAGCAGTCGATTCAAGCGGAGTTGTTCAAACTAGCGAAGCTCATAATCTGGGATGAAGTGCCAATGCAACATCGGTTCTATGTTGAGGTAGTTGATCGATCGTTACAAGGTAAATGTAATAATAAAACACCCTTCGGGGGAATTACAGTGGTGCTCGGTGGTGATTTCTGTCAAATATTACTCATAATCCCTAAAGTCGTTTGAGAGGAAATCGTTGCCACTTCTTTAAGGCGGTTCGCGCTATGGAAAGATATACATGTTATGACCTTAAACTCCAACATGCACCTCAATAATACCGAAGTTGAAACTTTGCAATTTTCAAACTTCTTGACTAAGGTGTTATATTTTATAATCATTTTGACAGTGTTGTTTACATACAATATATATATATATATATATTGTTTTTACTTACTTCCCTTTTTCTCTAGATTGGGACTAGCCCAGAGGAAACTGTGCTTTTGCCTTTGACAGTACACCGTGGTAAAAGCGTTGAGGATTTAATGGGGTTGTATACCCGCTGTTGCACGTGGAGGTAACTGGTACCTCTACCTTCCTTAATGAAATAATAATTCTTTCGGCTTGCAATAACGATGTGAATGCCATAAATACTGTCACGCTCAGTATTTTCCCTGGTGAAACAGTTACATACTTTGCTGCTGACAAATTGTTCCCCTGATGAAACTAATCCCAGCATAAGTAACTAGTTCCTAAATGATTTTCTAAATTCCCTTAACCCATCGGGGTCACTGCTATTTAAATTGGATTTGAAAGTTACAAGCCCAATAATGTTGCTATGAAATATTGCCCCGAAAGATGGCCTCTGTAATGGCACCCTCTTGATAGTTACAAAATGTTCCAAGAATGTTATTCAGACATAAATCCTTACTGGTGAAAAATTTGGCGCATTAGTTTTCATTCCTAGAATCTCTTTAACACCTTCCTCTGCTAAAATGCCTATTAAGATGACTCGCCGTCAATTTCCCATCAAGTTGGCCTATGCCATGAGAATGAACAAATTGTAAGGCCAGTCCGTCAAGTATGTTGGGATTGACTTGTGCACTCCGACCTTCAGACATGGTCAATTGTATGTTGCATTATCATGTTGCACGAGTGTTAACTGTATTTCTATCCTGCTTCCCACCGATGAAGGGAGTCTAACTACTAACATTGTATGTCCAAAAGTTCTCTTATAATCAATTGTATGTTACAATATCGAATTTTTAGTAGGATGTAACATTTGTTACAAATAAACACTTTGAATAACTCTAACATTTTTGTCTCTCTCTTTTGTAGTTCCTGTTTCAGCAATGAATGCAGTGGCTAAGGATATCTCCAAAGCAAGTCGTTTAGATAGTTGACCGACAGTGCCCTCGAGCCGGCAATAGCTACTGAATGCAGTGGTTCATGATAAAGAGAGAATGCGAGAAGATTCTGAGAAGAAAAAAGATAATGCTCAAATGAATGTACATTGATGAAGATGGATTCATTTCAACAAATACCAATACTGTGTAATAAATGGTAAGACGTGTTTGATAAATGTTTAATGAACTTTGGTATTATACACAATTTTGAATGTTTGAAAATGATATCTTCAAATTTTGATAATGACCGTTCTTATGGATTCAAATTCTGATTCAAATTTCAACTTTGGGTTCAAATTTTGAATGAACTTTGGATTCATTTCAATAATTCCCATTCTTCTCTGGGGTCGAGCAAGTCTTATTTATGGTCATGCTCATGACATTTTTCATTCGCAGGCCACCCAAAAAATGAAGAGGAAAAGTATATGAAAAATTAGAGATGATCACGGAGACCTTCATATGGATGAAAATAATATTTCTCAATGCACAATTCAATATTATAAGAATCTGTTCACACTAGCAGAGCCTCAAAGCGATGATCGACTAGAGGTTCTTCGGAGTGAGGAAAGATGTGTCTTAAGGGAAATAAACCGTATCCTTCTACATGGATTCAACGTTGAAGAGGTATTTCTTGCACTTTCTAACATGTTTCATACTAAAGCTCCAGTTCTTAATGGAATGTCAACTTTTTTCATTCAATGACATTGGGATACCAACGAGCCTGAAGAACTTCATCTTATTTTAGCTTTTCCTTATGATGTCATCTTTTCAGTAAATAATTTTCAAACCCACTTTTAATTTATGTGATCAAATTAAAAGGTGTATGTTGGATGTATGCTGGAACCACATCCAAAAAACCAGACAAGCCCTTGAGTTGTTTTCATCATGAGAAGGACTCTGCCAAATTTGACATTACATCCGGATAGAGCTCATCAGCTAAAAAGGCACCAAGTGGTCTTGAAACCCTTTCTGAGGTAGGTTCCTGGAAAACGAAAAAAGTGATGCACACATCATGTTTAATGAGTTGTTAAAGATGAAAACTTAGGTCTGATTCTGAACTGTATCATTTTTTCGTCATTCTCTTTTGTTCTTCTATGCATTCTGGTATTCTTTAATGATTCACATATATCATCATCGTATACTACCATTGCAACATCATGTTTAATTCAAGTTTGATGGTAGGGAAGTAGATTTGTTTGTCACAAATGATGGACCAAAAATGCATGAAGAAAGGGATATCGATGATTCTTCAATGGAAGAAAAAGATGAAAATGATATTGTGATTACTGGAATCAAGTTACACAAGGAAGTGAGGTTATTTTTGGAAGATGAATATAAAGCATCTGCAATCAGAAGATTATTGACACGTCTTAACATCGAAACTATGGATTATTGATAGTTACTCACGTTGAACTTATGAAATCATTGGGGTTGAGACACTATAGATGTTTATAAAGTCCAGACGGTTCAAATGATTTGATGTGAATGCATCTTCGTATGAAAGAAACTTGGTATATTTGGTAAACCTACAATCGAATTTTTATAATACACGAAAATTATGGATAGCGAAGATGATTGAATTTTCTAGACACATCCTAACTATTTACATATTTTGTAATTAATAATAACTTGGTATCTTCTTATTATTGTTGTATAGAAGTTAACAAATTGAATACGTTGGAGAGAGCTACTGCTAAGGCCCAATATGCACAGGTTATTTGATATAAGAAACCCCTCTAACCACATTCAAGGAGGTAATCACGATGAGCTCAAAAAGAACAACTCTAGATTGGTTTACGTTGAGGTTAACGGAGATGTATAATAGAAGGTTACTACTCCACAGATCGAAATGCATATACAGTAAGAATTATCAAATGCAGTAATATATGTTATTTTATTTTGTTATTCTGTTATTCCAATATCAAATGTGCTTAAGTGTGCTTTATACATAGAAATATTTTCGTTTGCTATCTTTTACACAAGATTTCATCTCATTTTCATTTGCTGGTGTTTAAATATCATGAATAATTGTGCTACATTGATGATAATTTATTATTTCTGGAATGATTATCATTTAGAATGATTAAATACATGATCAATTTCTAGAATCTTGGGTGAATACCATGTTAGAAAATTGGCTTAATAATAGAAAAGCCTAACACATGGACAGTGACAACATTGTGTTTTATAATGGGAGAAGACATTGATATGATCCTAATAAATTGGGAGTTGATAGGTTAAAACTCCCATGTGAGGATATGTTCTATTCGGTTCAGTTCATGTTCAGTTCACACGTTAGCTGTTTTGTTCTGTTCTATTATGTTTTTTGAATCTATTTTGTTTGGATATGTTCTTTTATATAGATAATGAAATCAAAACAGGGTTCACATTAAGTTAGATTATAGGGTTCTGAAACTATAGGGTTTAAGATTTTACCACCACATGCTCTGTTTATTTTCCTCTTTGTTATGTTTTATTTTATTTTAATCTTGACAAACTTATCACCACAATCAGTCCTTATATACACCACTTTTATTCCTATAGAGTCATTTATTTATTTATTGAAAAATTTAAAATACTGATGTGATTTACCTTACGAATCTGGAATTTGACCCAAGATTTCCTCTTAAAATTTGGTAGTAAATGGCCTTGGTTTCCTTAATAAGGTTCTTTATTTTTCTCTGCTTCTAAATTTTGTATATATTATTTGGAGGGTGAAGAAAAGAATGCGTGGAATGAAAAAGCTATTATCATAATGCTACTAGTCATTTGATCTCAACACAACTTGATATAGTCATGTGATACCATTCCGATCCTGTTAGAGGTGTTCAAGTTATTTTTACCTTACCGGGGTATACTTGCAAACTATAGGTTACAGTTCATGTTCATCTACATGTTCAATAATGACTGTTATTTGTTGTATTTAAACTCATGCGGTTTTATTTTGTTTGTATTCATTTGATATGGCAAGGAAATTCGGTCCAAATTTTATAAATTGTTTTTACATTTGTGTTCTAATAAAAATTGACTTAAATTGTTTGCGTAGAAGTATTATAGATTTTAGTATAATTTGTTTTTCCCTTTCTTTGTATTATCCTTGTCAATTCTATATTTGCGGGATACTGGGTCATTAGTTTTCAGTAGTTGTCGATTCTTGCCTAATATTTATTGGTCGTGCAACGATGCAATTAGTGTTGTAGGCATGCGAGTTGGAGTCACACAACTTTGAAAATTATGATCAATTTTTTTTAAAATTACACTTTGTTTTGTTGGGGAACGATTTTTTTTTAGTTTTGCAATTACGTACTTTCGAATTTATCTTCGTTTTGCAATTACGTATTTTGAATATTTTCACTATGCCTTCAGGCACGGGCATACACTAGTGTGTGTGTGTGTGTGTGTGTGTGTATATAATAACAAACATATAGGAGATGGAGTGGGGATGTTTATTTGGTGTTGGGGTTGACCAAAGTGAGGGTGGTGTGGGTCCATGAATCACTCTTTCATTTTGTATTTCTCTTTTCTTCTCTTTGTGTGTTTTGTAAAAAAAAATTATATTATATTTTATAAATTGTAGAAGCCCAAAAGATTGTTATGTGAATAACTAGTCCTTGTAATTTGGCGGTTGGTTTTTGTTCAATGCTTAATTAAAGTTATGTTTAGTGTTGAGAAGAAACTTCTATCATTGGGCAAAAGTCAATAACGTAAAAAAAATGAGTTTCTCAAATTTCTTTTTAGCAATATTTTCTACTTAATACATTGAATATGATAATACAGTATTAGGTAATTGTCTTCCAAATAATGAAATGTTGGTTAGGTTTTTTAGACTTGGATTTTATGTTTGTTACTAATAGTACATAAAGAGAGTTTATTGCAATGATTATAACAAGCGTCTTAAAGTAATTTCAACTCCACACAGAGCCTTAATTTTTATTAAGTAACCTAGGTTGGTTTGAAAAAATTTCACGGTGTTGACACTAATAATACCCTTCCATGAAATTAGGGACACATTAAATCTTCGTAACCTACTGTCTCCATGATAACTCGTTTACTAAGGTTGCGTTTTTTTTTATCTGAATCTGAAATCTGAAGATTGAATCTGAAATCTAAAATCTGAATCTGAAATCTGAAGATTGAATCTGAAATCCGAAATCTGAATCTGAAAAATATATTTGTTTTTACGTCTGAATATACTTCTAAATGAATATACTTAGACTGATTCAGACTTCAGACGTAACCCTACCTCTTAATCATTAAGAGCTAAATATGGTCGTTAGCCTCTTAATCATTTAAGAAATAAACACTTGTTGATACCTCTTCAGATTCAGACTTAAAAGGTAAAAACAAACAACACCTCACTTTCAGATTACTGGAAAATAACTTCTTCTTTTTTATGGGATGAAAACACCCCAACGATCAAAAATACATTGCTGATGCCAAGGAACAAAATCTTTTGAAGAACACTGAAAAATAGCATAAAAGTTCACTAGTAAATATAATGTAAAACTTCCTAATAAGCCTACATAGCTTATTCATCATCCTGGCTCCGCAGCCTGACAAGCTTATTGGTAACAACAACATCAAGCTGAACAGCTCGGTCGACGATCTCTTTCCTCTTCCTCGTGTATGCATTGTGTGCAATCTCCGCACAATATGTCCTCTTGTGCATCATCAGCAATTCAAGCTCTTTGGCATTGTGGACAACAAATTTCTTGAATCCATTGGGTAGATGGTGACGAAGGTTACTATCTTGAACTTTCTCCTGACCCGAGAATCAATACCCTTTGGCCTACGCCAGTTGGTCTTGATAGAGACGAGGCGATCGCTCCATTGCCTCTCTACCTTCTTGACTCTCTTCTTGACGATCTTCTGTGTCAACAAAGGAACGGCCATCACTTTCTAACTGGACGATCTATGCTAAACATATGGGTGGTTATAAGCTTAATAGATAAATTGATATCCAATTGGATGATTATAAGTGAAAGCATAATATTGCTCTTTTGGACCACAATTTAACCCTATATTCTTTTCAGTATGTATTAATGAGAAATGACGACAGAATATTCGCTTATTAAAAATATATTCTAGTACATTTAAACATCACATAACATTTGCTCAGTAAAAATAGCATTCATCAGCATGGATTTTCTCAACTATGTCATCTCAGTTACATTCTGAACATTTTTGTTTGTAAAGGGTGCATGTATAGCGTTACTGATGAGGATTTTGTTATGGACTATTGGTAAAGCTTGTTGGAAAAATTGGACTTAAATGGGTTTTAAGAAAGCTGTCCAGAATTTTCTGGACAGAATTTTGAGCAACTTTGAGCTCAAATTTAGGTGGGACCCACACTACGAAAATTGTGGGACCATATACGAACGCGTTCACCTCCGCAAGGAGATTAACGTAGTATATTCATATGTCCAATTTCAATAAGTTATGAATGATATTTATCTCCCCAAAGTGACTCACAAAGCAATGAAAGTTAATGAATTGGGTGTGTTTTTACTCTTGTCCCACATTGGAAGAGTAGTGGAATTTTGATGAGTTAATAGCACCCCAAGTATGGCCTAATGCTTGGATACCTTGGGGGTATCCCAACTCTTTGAAGGGGAGATGACCTAAGCTATGCACGGGTTGACTTTCGGTCAAAAGTCCACACGCGCGCCTCCGGCCGGCTCGGCTCGGTTCGGGCTGGGGCTTAGGCTTATCTCCTACTTTTTTGGGCCGAATTTTATTTAACTTTCTGGGCTTTAATTATTAATTAATTACGAAATTAATTAATTAATTAATAAACTGTTGGCAGTTATTGCCAACAGTCAACAGTTAATTTCGTTTAACTGTTGCTATAAATACAGATGCCTCCCTCCGTTTTTAAAACAATGAAAATTTCCCTCCTCCAAAATTGCTGTCATTTTTCCCCAGAAAATTCCTGTTATTCTGTTCCGAAATTTCTTTCTCCTGCATAACATATGTTGTAGTATTGTTGAGTAAAAGCCACAGAATTGAGTTCGTTGAAATTAATTATTGTTGTGCTACATAATTAATTGGAAAAATCCGTTCTATCTTGGGAGACTATATTCATCAACCTCGGAGCACATTGAGGGAATAAATTGCCTTAAGGACACTGTGAGATTCACAGAGCTCGGATTATTTCTTTTATTCTTGTTTAATTTCTGCAAATTCAAGTAAGTGTTTCATTTCTGTAATTCTGTTTTAATTCTGTAATTATATTATATTCATAATTCTGTACAATTGTTTTTTATAAATAGTAGACATAACAATCTTAAGACAATTTATTAAAGTTCTACTGTTTTAGTGTACAGAATTTTTGTTTATTACAGAAATTTATTTGTTAAAAATAAATCTGTTTTGACAGAATAAAATGGATTAATTTACTGCTTTATTGTAGAAATTAGTAAAACAGTTTTGATATAGAAATTAATTTCTATACTGGTTTTATATTCTGTTTTAGAAAATAAAATTTTATTTGTGTATTCTTGTTAAAATCTGTTTATGATATATATTTTAATCTTAAATTATAATTTTGTTCTGTACGGGATTCTTTTTTATTATAAAAAATTAGTGTGACACAGATTTTATAATTTAATTATGTTTGTGCGGAATTTTGTTTATATTTCACTTTTTATTCTGAATTATTATTTGAATTCTTTTGGAATTCATTTATTGTGAATCATATTTGGAGGAAATTGTTGCACAGAATTTTGTATTCTGTTTTGATTAATTCATTATATATGAATTTTATCATTGATAAAAATTCTGTTTTTGTAACAGAAATGGAATCACAAAGTACGAACACTACTCCTACGAAACTGATTGTCACCAACACAAGTGTGACTGCACCCGTATCTATGCCACACGGGGAGAAACCTGAAAAGTTCATTGGGGCTGACTTCAAACGTTGGCAAGGACAAATGTACTTCTATCTCACTACATGCCAACTGGGCAGGTTTGTATATGAAGATTGCCCCTCTATTCAAGAGGGAGATGACACTGAAAAGGTTGCTGCTGTCGATGCTTGGAAGCACTCGGACTACCTATGCCGAAATTATATTTTGGCCTACTTGGACAAGACTTTGTACCATGTCTATTGCACTATCAAAACTTTCAAGGAATTATGGAATTCTTTGGAAAAGAAGTATAAAACTGAAGATGCTGGGATGAAGAAATTTATCGTTGGGCGTTTTCTGGACTTCAAAATGGTTGATTCTAAATCTGTAATCTCGCAAGTGCAAGAATTCCAAGTGATCCTCCACGACATTCATGCTGAAGGAATGTCAATTAGTGAAACTTTCCAAGTTGCTGCAATTGTTGAAAAGTTGCCACCTTCTTGGACTTTGTTCAAAAACTATCTCAAGCACAAGCGTAAGGAGATGAATGTGGAGGAGTTGGTGGTCCGGCTAAGAATCGAAGAAGACAACCGTGAATCTCAAAAGAAAAGTGGGAAGAATCCGATGGAAACAAAAGTCGATGTCGTTGAAGGTACTAAAAAGAACAAATGAAAGTATGATGGGGAAGGCACTTCCAAACATAACAAGAAAAAGTTCAAAGGCAAATGTTACAATTGTGGTAAACCGGGACACCGCTCAAGTGAGTTTCGTAAGCCTAAGAAGCAAAATAAAAATAACTCTCAAGCAAATGTGACTGAGGGTGAGAATATCACCAATGATTTGGCGGATATGAATCTTTCTGTCGTTGTCTCTGAATATCACCAATGTTTCAATAAATGAAGTTGCTAGTTCTTCTTATTTGATTGAGTCATCTAATATTTGGCATGCTAGATTGGAAAATGTTAATTTTGATACATTGCGTAGATTAATTAACTTGGAATTTTTTCCAAAATGCAATATTGATAAAAATCATAAATGTGAAATTTGTGTGGAATCTAAATTAGCTAGATTACCTTTCCATTCTATTGAAAGGATAACTGAACCTTTAGATTTAATTCACACCGATATTTGTGATTTAAAATTTGTTCAAACTAGAGGTGGGAAAAAGTATTTTATTACTTTTATTGACGATTGCACAAAATATTGCTATGTATATTTGTTACATAGTAAAGATGAGGCTATTAATGCATTTAAACAATATAAAAATGAAGTTGAGAATCAATTAAGCAAAACGATAAAGTCTATTAGAAGTGATAGAGGAGGTGAATATGAATATCCATTTGAGGAATTTTGTTCTGAAAATGGGATTATTCATCAAACAACCGCTCCTTATTCTCCTCAATCGAATGGTGTTGCTGAACGCAAAAATCGTACTTTGAAAGAAATGATGAACTCAATGTTATTAAGTTCAGGAGCTCCACAAAATTTGTGGGGGGAAGCCTTACTTTCTTCTAATTACATTCTCAATAAAGTACCTCACAAAAAGACTCACAAGACACCTTATGAATTATGGAAAGGTCGAAAACCTTCCTATAAATATTTACGAGTGTGGAGGTGCTTCGCCAAAGTGATGGTTCCTAAACCTAAAATGGTAAGAATAGGGCCAAAACCGTGGATTGTGTATTCATCGGTTATGCTACTAATAGCAGTGCATATCGATTTCTAGTTTGTAAATCTGAGATTTCGGACATTCATGTAAATACGGTTATTGA
The DNA here is from genome assembly GCA_949130495.1 of Sambucus nigra. Taxonomy (NCBI): domain Eukaryota; kingdom Viridiplantae; phylum Streptophyta; class Magnoliopsida; order Dipsacales; family Adoxaceae; genus Sambucus; species Sambucus nigra. The sequence continues at coordinate 161,329,934 of OX422213.1, read as the reverse complement.
ATCGAGGGATGCTTCATTTTTTGAAAATGAATTCCCGTATAACATGACCCGAGAATCTGGTCCTTCTAAAAGGACAAATCAAGCTACTACAAGTGGTACTCATCAACCAATTGAATCAATAGAGGATGAACCAAGACGTAGTAAAAGAGCAAAAACCTCGACTTCTTTCGGTCCGGATTTTCTAACATATTTGTTAGAAAATGAACCTCAATCGTATAAAGAAGCTATATCCTTACCCGATGCTTCCAATTGGAAAGAATCAATTAATAGTGAAATTGAATCCATATTACAAAATCATACATGGGAACTAGTGGATCTTCCACCAGGTTCAAAACCGTTAGGTTATAAATGGATCTTCAAAAAGAAATTGAAGGCCGATGGATCAATTGATAAATATAAAGCTAGACTTGTAGCTAAAGGCTATAGGCAAAAGGAAGGGTTGGATTACTTCGACACATATTCACCGGTAACAAGAATAACGTCCATTCGGATGTTAATAGCAATAGATGCTATTAATGGACTTGAAATACATCAAATGGATGTAAAAACTGCATTCTTAAACGGTGAACTAGACGAGGAAATTTATATGGAGCAACCTGAAGGGTTCAAAGCTCCCGGACAAGAAGGAAAAGTATGTAAGCTTGTTAAATCACTATATGGATTAAAACAAGCACCTAAACAATGGCATGAAAAATTTGATAATGCAATGTTATCAAATGGTTTCAAAATTAATGAATGCGATAAATGTGTTTACTTTAAATACATTCAAAATGGATATGTCATTGTATGCCTCTATGTTGATGATATGCTTATCATGGGTAGTAGCTTGGAAATTGTCAAAACTACAAAACAAATGTTGAGTAGTAGATTTGACATGAAAGATATGGGAATCGCCGATGTTATATTAGGAATTAAAATTTCTAGAACATCGGATGGACTTATACTATCTCAATCTCATTACATTGAGAAAGTACTTGAAAAATTCAAGAAGTATGATATTAGTCCTACCAAGACACCTGTAGATGTAAATTTACATCTACAAGAAATAATGGTGAAAGCATATCTCAACTAGAATATTCTCGTATTATTGGCAGTTTAATGTATATCACGAACTGTACGCGACCGGACATAGCATACTCAATATGTAAGCTAAGTCGATTTACGAGTAATCCAGGAAGAGATCACTGGAAAGCAATATTGAGAGTTTTGGGTTATTTAAAATATACTCAAAACTATGGATTGCATTACTCAAAATATCCAGCTGTTCTTGGAGGACATTGCGATGCAAATTGGATATCTGATACAAAAGACTCTAAGTCTACAAGTGGGTATGTGTTTACCCTCGGAGGTGCAGCCGTATCTTGGAAATCCTCAAAACAAACATGCATTGCTAGATCGACAATGGAATCTGAATTCATTGCACTAGACAAAGCTGGAGAAGAAGCTGAATGGCTTCGAAATTTCTTAGAGGATGTTCCAAATTGGTCTAAACATGTGCCCGCAATATGTATACATTACGATAGCCAATCAGCGATTGGAAGGGCACAAAATCACATGTATAACGGAAAGTCACGACATATTCGTCGTAGACACAATACCGTTAGACAATTTCTCTCAAACGGAATTATCACAATTGACTATGTAAAGTCAAAAGATATTATATCGGATCCACTAACGAAAGGTTTAAACCGAGAGCAAGTTGTAAGATCATCGAGAGGAATGGGTCTAAAGCCTATAAATAAATAAGAATCAATATAGTGGCAACCCAACCTAGCTGACTGGAGATCCCAAGATCTAGGTTCAATGGGCAAACCGAACTACATTGTATTCAGTAAGCACTGGAGGATATTTAATCTTATCCATTCCAAAGATGAGACAGTGCATATTTGCCGCGAAATTAGGATAAGTTATGCTTTTAATGACATTTATATCTTAGTACGTCTAAGTGGGGTATTGCAGAATACTCTTTATGGAAGTCACCTACGTGAGTAAGAAGGGGGCCACTTCTATGAGAATAATGAAAGGGATATTTTCTAAAATACTTGCGGAACCAAGTGGTGTTCACGGCCAAAATGAACACAAACGTGAGAACCAACTGTGTTGAAGAATTGTTGTGTGAATACTATTGTCTAGGTTTACAAATACGGTTGACGGTTCAAGGACGTGAAGTCTACTGATTAACCAAGTAAATCCGATAGTATATCACTAAGGAAAGTTCAAGGCCATTAGGCTACTTCTCCTGATGCAATAAGTCTTCAGTTTTACTCAACTTGTGTCTGCATCTGCATTAGCATCTGTTTTGTTTTATTTATAGCGATATATCATTCATGTGGGGGATTGTTGGAAAAATTGGACTTAAATGGGTTTTAAGAAAGCTGTCCAGAATTTTCTGGACAGAATTTTGAGCAACTTTGAGCTCAAATTTAGGTGGGACCCACACTACGAAAATTGTGGGACCATATACGAACGCGTTCACCTCCGCAAGGAGATTAACGTAGTATATTCATATGTCCAATTTCAATAAGTTATGAATGATATTTATGTCCCCAAAGTGACTCACAAAGCAATGAAAGTTAATGAATTGGGTGTGTTTTTACTCTTGTCCCACATTAGAAGAGTAGTGGAATTTTGATGAGTTAATAACACCCCAAGTATGGACTAAGGCTTGGATGCCTTGGGGGTGTCCCAACTCTTTGAAGGGGAGATGACCTAACCTATGCACGGGTTGACTTTCGGTCAAAAGTCCACACGCGCGCGCACGCGTCCGTCCGTCCGGCCGGCTTGGCTCGGTTCGGTTCGGGCTTGGGCTTAGGCTTAGGCTTATAAAAATCTCCTACTTTTTTGGGCCGAATTTTATTTAACTTTCTGGGCTTTAATTATTAATTAATTACGAAATTAATAAACTGTTGGCAGTTATTGCCAACAGTCAACAGTTAATTTCGTTTAACTGTTTTGGCAGTTATTTGCCAACCGTCACCTATGTTGCTATAAATACAGATGCCTCCCTCCGTTTTTAAACAATGAAAATTTCCCTCCTCCAAAATTTCTGTCATTTTTCCCCAGAAAATTCCTGTTATTCTGTTCCGAAATTTCTTTCTCCTGCATAACATATGTTGTAGTATTGTTGAGTAAAAGCCACATAATTGAGTTCGTTGAAATTAATTATTGTTGTGCTACATAATTAATTGGGAAAATCCGTTCTATCTTGGGAGACTATATTCATCAACCTCGGAGCACATTGAGGGAATAAATTGTCTTAAGGACACTGTGAGATTCACACGGCTCGGATTATTTCTTTTATTCTTGTTTAATTTTTGCAAATTCAAGTAAGTGTTTCATTTCTGTAATTCTGTTTTAATTCTGTAATTATATTATATTCATAATTCTGTACAATTGTTATTTATAAATAGTAGACATAACAATCTTAAGACAATTTATTAAAGTTCTACTGTTTTAGTGTACAGAATTTTTGTTTAGTACAGAAATTTATTTGTTAAAAATAAATCTGTTTTGACAGAATAAAATGGATTAATTTACTGCTTTATTGTAGAAATTAGTAAAACAGTTTTGATATAGAAATTAATTTCTATACTAGTTTTACATTCTGTTTTAGAAAAAAAAAATTATTTGTGTATTCTTGTTAAAATTTGTTTATAATATATATTTTAATCTTAAATTATAATTCTATTTTTTACGGAATTCTTTTTTATTATTAAAAATTAGTGTGACACAGATTTTATAATTTAATTCTGTTTGTACGGAATTTTGTTTATATTTCACTTTTTATTCTGAATTATTATTTGAATTCTTTTGGAATTCATTTATTGTGAATCATATTTGGAGGAAATTGTTGCACAGAATTTTGTATTCTGTTTTGATTAATTCATTATATATGAATTTTATCATTGATAAAAATTCTGTTTTTGTAACAGAAATGGAATCACAAAGTACGAACACTACTCCTACGAAACTGATTGTCACCAACACAAGTGTGACTGCACCCGTATCTATGCCACACGGGGAGAAACCTGAAAAGTTCATTAGGGCTGACTTCAAACGTTGGCAAGGACAAATGTACTTCTATCTCACTACCTGCCAACTGGGCAGGTTTGTATATGAAGATTGCCCCTCTATTCAAGAGGGAGATGACGCTGAAAAGGTAGCTGCTGTCGATGCTTGGAAGCACTCGGACTACCTATGCCGAAATTATATTTTGGCCTACTTGGACAAGACTTTGTACCATGTCTATTGCACTATCAAAACTTCCAAGAAATTATGGAATTCTTTGGAAAAGAAGTATAAAACTGAAGATGCTGGGATGAAGAAATTATCGTTGGGCGTTTTCTGGACTTCAAAATGGTTGATTCTAAATCTGTAATCTCGCAAGTGCAAGAATTACAAGTGATCCTCCACGACATTCATGCTGAAGGAATGTCAATTAGTGAAACTTTCCAAGTTGCTGCAATTGTTGAAAAGTTGCCACCTTCTTGGACTTTGTTCAAAAACTATCTCAAGCACAAGCGTAAGGAGATGATTGTGGAGGAGTTGGTGGTCCGGCTAAGAATCGAAGAAGACAACCGTGAATCTCAAAAGAAAAGTGGGAAGAATCCGATTGAAACAAAAGTCCATGTCGTTGAAGGTCCTAAAAAGAACAAACGAAAGTATGATGGGGAAGGCACTTCCAAACATAACAAGAAAAAGTTCAAAGGCAAATGCTACAATTGTGGTAAACCGGGACACCGCTCAAGTGAGTGTCGTAAGCCTAAGAAGCAAAATAAAAATAACTCTCAAGCAAATGTGACTGTGGGTGAGAATATCACCAATGATTTGGCGGATATGAATCTTTCTGCCGTTGTCTCTGAATGTAACTTGGTTGGAAATACCAAGGAATGGTGGGTGGACACTGGAGCCACACGACACATTTGTGCAAACAAATGGATGTTCTCCACCTATAAGCCTTTGGAAAATGAGGAGAACCTTTTTATGGGAAATTCTTCCACTTCTAAGGTGGTGGGACAAGGAAAGATTGCTTTGAAAATGACTTCTGGAAAGGAACTTACTCTCAACAATGTTCTTCACGTGCCTGATATCCGAAAGAATCTTATTTCTGGATCTCTCCTTACTAAGAATGGTTTCAAGCTTGTGTTTGTGTCTGATCGCTTTGTGTTGTCTAAAAATGACATGTATGTAGGAAAGGGCTACCTAAATGAGGGGCTCTTTAAACTGAATGTTCTTACTGTAACCCCTAAAACATCTGTTTCAATAAATGAAGTTGCTAGTTCTTCTTATTTGATTGAGTCATCTAATATTTGGCATGCTAGATTGGGACATGTTAATTTTGATACATTGCGTAGATTAATTAACTTGGAATTTTTGCCAAAATTCAATATTGATAAAAATCATAAATGTGAAATTTGTGTGGAATCTAAATTAGCTAGATTACCTTTCCATTCTATTGAAAGGATAACTGAACCTTTAGATTTAATTCACACCGATATTTGTGATTTAAAATTTGTTCAAACTAGAGGTGGGAAAAAGTATTTTATTACTTTTATTGACGATTGCACAAAATATTGCTATGTATATTTGTTAAATAGTAAAGATGAGGCTATTAATGCATTTAAACAATATAAAAATGAAGTTGAGAATCTATTAAGCAAAACGATAAAGTCTATTAGAAGTGATAGAGGAGGTGAATATGAATATCCATTTGAGGAATTTTGTTCTGAAAATGGGATTATTCATCAAACAACCGCTCCTTATTCTCCTCAATCGAATGGTGTTGCTGAACGCAAAAACCGTACTTTGAAAGAAATGATGAACTCAATGTTATTAAGTTCAGGAGCTCCACAAAATTTGTGGGGGGGGGGGGCCTACTTTCTGCTAATTACATTCTCAATAAAGTACCTCACAAAAAGACTCACAAGACACCTTATGAATTATGGAAAGGTCGAAAACCTTCCTATAAATATTTACGAGTGTGGGGGTGCTTAGCCAAAGTGATGGTTCCTAAACCTAAAAAGGTAAGAATAGGGCCAAAAACCGTGGATTGTGTATTCATCGGTTATGCTACTAATAGCAGTGCATATCGATTTCTAGTTTGTAAATCTGAGATTTCGGACATTCATGTAAATACGGTTATTGAATCGAGGGATGCTTAATTTTTTGAAAATGAATTCCCGTATAACATGACCCGAGAATCTGGTCCTTCTAAAAGGACAAATCAAGCTATTACAAGTGGTACTCATCAACCTATTGAATCAATAGAGAATGAACCAAGACGTAGTAAAAGAGCAAAAACCTCGACTTCTTTCGGTTCGGATTTTCTAACATATTTGTTAGAAAATGAACCTCAATCGTATAAAGAAGCTATATCCTTACCCGATGCTTCCAATTGGAAAGAAGCAATTAATAGTGAAATTGAATCCATATTACAAAATCATACATGGGAACTAGTGGATCTTCCACCAGGTTCAAAACCGTTAGGTTATAAATGGATCTTCAAAAAGAAATTGAAGGCCGATGGATCAATTGATAAATATAAAGCTAGACTTGTAGCTAAAGGCTATAGGCAAAAGGAAGGGTTGGATTACTTCGACACATATTCACCGGTAACAAGAATAACGTCCATTCGGATGTTAATAGCAATAGCTGCTATTAATGGACTTGAAATACATCAAATGGATGTAAAAACTGCATTCTTAAACGGTGAACTAGACAAGGAAATTTATATGGAGCAACCTGAAGGGTTCAAAGCTCCCGAACAAGAAGGAAAAGTATGTAAGCTTGTTAAATCACTATATGGATTAAAACAAGCACCTAAACAATGGCATGAAAAATTTGATAATGCAATGTTATCAAATGGTTTCAAAATTAATGAATGCGATAAATGTGTTTACTTTAAATACATTCAAAATGGATATGTCATTGTATGCCTCTATGTTGATGATATGCTTATCATGGGTAGTTACTTGGAAATTGTCAAAACTACAAAACAAATGTTGAGTAGTAGATTTGACATGAAAGATATGGGAATCGCCGATGTTATATTAGGAATTAAAATTTCTAGAACATCGGATGGACTTATACTATCTCAATCTCATTACATTGAGAAAGTACTTGAAAAATTCAAGAAGTATGATATTAGTCCTACCAAGACACCTGTAGATGTAAATTTACATCTAGCAAGAAATAATGGTGAAAGCATATCTCAACTAGAATATTCTCATATTATTGGCAGTTTAATGTATATCATGAACTGTACGCGACCGGACATAGCATACTCAATAAGTAAGCTAAGTCGATTTACGAGTAATCCAGGATGAGATCACTGGAAAGCAATATTGAGAGTTTTGGGTTATTTAAAATATACTCAAAACTATGGATTGCATTACTCAAAATATCCAGCTGTTCTTGAAGGACATTGCGATGCAAATTGGATATCTGATACAAAAGACTCTAAGTCTACAAGTGGGTATGTGTTTACCCTCGGAGGTGCAGCCGTATCTTGGAAATCCTCAAAACAAACGTGCATTGCTAGATCGACAATGGAATCTGAATTCATTGCACTAGACAAAGCTGGAGAAGAAGCTGAATGGCTTCGAAATTTCTTAGAGGATGTTCCAAATTGGTCTAAACATGTGCCCGCAATATGTATACATTGCGATAGCCAATCAGCGATTGGAAGGGCACAAAATCACATGTATAACGGAAAGTCACGACATATTCGTCGTAGACACAATACCGTTAGACAACTTCTCTCAAACGGAATTATCACAATTGACTATGTAAAGTCAAAAGATAATATATCGGATCCACTAACGAAAGGTTTAAACCGAGAGCAAGTTGAAAGATCATCGAGAGGAATGGGTCTAAAGCCTATAAATAAATAAGAATCAATATAGTGGCAACCCAACCTAGCTGACTGGAGATCCCAAGATCTAGGTTCAATGGGCAAACCGAACTACATTGTATTCAGTAAGCACTGGAGGATATTTAATCCTATCCATTCCAAAGATGAGACAGTGCATATCTGCCGCGAAATTAGGATAAGTTATTCTTTTAATGACATCTATATCTTAGTACGTCTAAGTGGGGTATTGCAGAATACTCTTTATGGAAGTCACCTACGTGAGTAAGAAGGGGGCCACTTCTATGAGAATAATGAAAGGGATATTTTCTAAAATACTTGCGGAACCAAGTGGTGTTCACGGCCAAAATGAACACAAACGTGAGAACCAACTGTGTTGAAGAATTGTTGTGTGAATACTGTTGTCTAGGTTTACAAATACGGTTGACGGTTCAAGGACGTGAAGTCTACTGATTAACTAAGTAAATCCGATAGTATATCACTAAGGAAAGTTCAAGGCCACTAGGCTACTTCTCCTGATGCAATAAGTCTTCAGTTTTACTCAACTTGTGTCTGCGTCTGCATTAGCATCTGTTTTGTTTTATTTATAGCGATATATCATTCATGTGGGGGATTGTTGGAAAAATTGGACTTAAATGGGTTTTAAGAAAGCTGTCCAGAATTTTCTGGACAGAATTTTGAGCAACTTTGAGCTCAAATTTAGGTGGGACCCACACTACGAAAATTGTGGGACCATATACGAACGCGTTCACCTCCGCAAGGAGATTAATGTAGTATATTCATATGTCCAATTTCAATAAGTTATGAATGATATTTATGTCCCCAAAGTGACTCACAAAGCAATGAAAGTTAATGAATTGGGTGTGTTTTTACTCTTGTCCCACATTGGAAGATTAGTGGAATTTTGATGAGTTAATAACACCCCAAGTATGGACTAAGGCTTGGATGCCTTGGGGGTATCCCAACTCTTTGAAGGGGAGATGACCTAAGCTATACACGGGTTGACTTTCGGTCAAAAGTCCACACGCGCGCGTGCGCGCGTCCGTCCGTCCGACCGGCTCGGTTCGGTTCGGTTCGGTTTGGGCTTGGGCTTAGGCTTATAAAAATCTCCTACTTTTTTGGGCCGAATTTTATTTAACTTTCTGGGCTTTAATTATTAATTAATTACGAAATTAATTAATTAATTAATAAACTGTTGGCAGTTATTGCCAACAGTCAACAGTTAATTTCGTTTAACTGTTTTGGCAGTTATTTGCCAACCGTCACCTACTTTGCTATAAATACAGATGCCTCCCTCCGTTTTTAAACAATGAAAATTTGCCTCCTCCAAAATTGCTGTCATTTTTCCCCAGAAAATTCCTGTTATTCTGTTCTGAAATTTCTTTCTCCTGCATAACATATGTTTTAGTATTGTTGAGTAAAAGCCACAGAATTGAGTTCGTTGAAATTAATTATTGTTGTGCTACATAATTAATTGGGAAAATCCGTTCTATCTTGGGAGACTATATTCATCAACCTCGGAGCACATTGAGGGAATAAATTGTCTTAAGGACACTGTGAGATTCACACGGCTCGGATTATTTCTTTTATTCTTGTATAATTTCTGCAAATTCAAGTAAGTGTTTCATTTCTGTAATTCTGTTTTAATTCTGTAATTATATTATATTCATAATTCTGTACAATTGTTATTTATAAATAGTAGACATAACAATCTTAAGACAATTTATTAAAGTTCTACTGTTTTAGTGTACAGAATTTTTGTTTAGTACAGAAATTTATTTGTTAAAAATAAATCTGTTTTGACAGAATAAAATGGATTAATTTACTGCTTTATTGTAGAAATTAGTAAAACAGTTTTGATATAGAAATTAATTTCTATACTGGTTTTATATTCTGTTTTAGATAATAAAATTTTATTTGTGTATTCTTGTTAAAATCTGTTTATGATATATATTTTAATCTTAAATTATAATTCTATTTTGTACGGAATTCTTTTTTATTATTAAAAATTAGTGTGACACAGATTTTATAATTTAATTCTGTTTGTACGGAATTTTGTTTATATTTCACTTTTTATTCTGAATTATTATTTGAATTCTTTTGGAATTCATTTATTGTGAATCATATTTGGAGGAAATTGTTGCACAGAATTTTGTATTCTGTTTTGATTAATTCATTATATATGAATTTTATCATTGATAAAAATTCTGTTTTTGTAACAGAAATGGAATCACAAAGTACGAACACTACTCCTACGAAACTGATTGTCACCAACACAAGTGTGACTGCACCCGTATCTATGCCACACGGGGAGAAACCTGAAAAGTTCATTGGGGCTGACTTCAAACGTTGGCAAGGACAAATGTACTTCTATCTCACTACCTGCCAACTGGGCAGGTTTGTATATGAAGATTGCCCATCTATTCAAGAGGGAGATGACGCTGAAAAGGTTGTTGCTGTCGATGCTTGGAAGCACTCGGACTACCTATGCCGAAATTATATTTTGGCCTACTTGGACAAGACTTTGTACCATGTCTATTGCACTATCAAAACTTCCAAGGAATTATGGAATTCTTTGGAAAAGAAGTATAAAACTGAAGATGCTGGGATGAAGAAATTTATCGTTGGGCGTTTTCTGGACTTCAAAATGGTTGATTCTAAATCTGTAATCTCGCAAGTGCAAGAATTCCTAGTGATCCTCCACGACATTCATGCTGAAGGAATGTCAATTAGTGAAACTTTCCAAGTTGCTGCAATTGTTGAAAAGTTGCCACCTTCTTGGACTTTGTTCAAAAACTATCTCAAGCACAAGCGTAAGGAGATGAATGTGGAAGATTTGGTGGTCCGGCTAAGAATCGAAGAAGACAACCGTGAATCTCAAAAGAAAAGTGGGAAGAATCCGATGGAAACAAAAGTCCATGTCATTGAAGGTCCTAAAAAGAACAAACGAAAGTATGATGGGGAAGGCACTTCCAAGCATAACAAGAAAAAGTTCAAAGGCAAATGCTACAATTGTGGTAAACCGGGACACCGCTCAAGTGAGTGTCGTAAGCCTAAGAAGCAAAATGAAAATAACTCTCAAGCAAATGTGACTGTGGGTGAGAATATCACCAATGATTTGGCGGATATGAATCTTTCTGTCGTTGTCTCTGAATGTAACTTGGTTGGAAATACCAAGGAATGGTGGGTGGACACTGGAGCCACACAACACATTTGTGCAAACAAATGGATGTTCTCCACCTATAAGCCTTTGGAAAATGAGGAGAACCTTTTTATGGGAAATTCTTCCACTTCTAAGGTGGTGGGACAAGGAAAGATTGCTTTGAAAATGACTTCTGGAAAGGAACTTACTCTCAACAATGTTCTTCACGTGCCTGATATCTGAAAGAATCTGATTTCTGGATCTCTCCTTACTAAGAATGGTTTCAAGCTTGTGTTTGTGTCTGATCGCTTTGTGTTGTCTAAAAATGACATGTATGTAGGAAAGGGCTACCTAAATGAGGGGCTCTTTAAACTGAATGTTCTTACTGTAACCCCTCAAACATCTGTTTCAATAAATGAAGTTGCTAGTTCTTCTTATTTGATTGAGTCATCTAATATTTGGCATGCTAGATTGGGACATGTTAATTTTGATACATTGCGTAGATTAATTAACTTGGAATTTTTGCCAAAATTCAATATTGATAAAAATCATAAATGTAAAATTTGTGTGGAATCTAAATTAGCTAGATTACCTTTCCATTATATTGAAAGGATAACTGAACCTTTAGATTTAATTCACACCGATATTTATGATTTAAAATTTGTTCAAACTAGAGGTGGGAAAAAGTATTTTATTACTTTTATTGACGATTGCACAAAATATTGCTATGTATATTTGTTACATAGTAAAGATGAGGCTATTAATGCATTTAAACAATATAAAAATGAAGTTGATAATCAATTAAGCAAAACGATAAAGTCTATTAGAAGTGATAGAGGAGGTGAATATGAATATCCATTTGAGGAATTTTGTTCTGAAAATGGGATTATTCATCAAACAACCGCTCCTTATTCTCCTCAATCGAATGGTGTTGCTGAACGCAAAAACCGTACTTTGAAAGAAATGATGAACTCAATGTTATTAAGTTCAAGAGCTCCACAAAATTTGTGGGGGGAAGCCTTACTTTCTGCTAATTACATTCTCAATAAAGTACCTCACAAAAAGACTCACAAGACACCTTATGAATTATGGAAAGGTCGAAAACCTTCCTATAAATATTTACGAGTGTGGGGGTGCTTAGCCAAAGTGATGGTTCCTAAACCTAAAAAGGTAAGAATAGGGCCAAAAACCGTGGATTGTGTATTCATCGGTTATGCTACTAATAGCAGTGCATATCGATTTCTAGTTTGTAAATCTGAGATTTCGGACATTCATGTAAATACGGTTATTGAATCGAGGGATGCTTCATTTTTTGAAAATGAATTCCCGTATAACATGACCCGAGAATTTGGTCCTTCTAAAAGGACAAATCAAGCTACTACAAGTGGTACTCATCAACCTATTGAATCAATAGAGGATGAACCAAGACGTAGTAAAAGAGCAAAAACCTCGACTTCTTTCGGTCCGGATTTTCTAACATATTTGTTAGAAAATGAACCTCAATCGTATAAAGAAGCTATATCCTTACCCGATGCTTCCAATTGGAAAGAAGCAATTAATAGTGAAATTGAATCCATATTACAAAATCATACATGGGAACTAGTGGATCTTCCACCAGGTTCAAAACCGTTAGGTTATAAATGGATCTTCAAAAAGAAATTGAAGGCGGATGGATCAATTGATAAATATAAAGCTAGACTTGTAGCTAAAATCTATAGGCAAAAGGAAGGGTTGGATTACTTCGACACATATTCACCGGTAACAAGAATAACGTCCATTCGGATGTTAATAGCAATAGCTGCTATTAATGGACTTGAAATACATCAAATGGATGTAAAAACTGCATTCTTAAACGGTGAACTAGACGAGGAAATTTATATGGAGCAACTTGAAGGGTTCAAAGCTCCCGGACAAGAAGGAAAAGTATGTAAGCTTGTTAAATCACTATATGGATTAAAACAAGCACCTAAACAATGGCATGAAAAATTTGATAATGCAATGTTATCAAATGGTTTCAAAATTAATGAATGCGATAAATGTGTTTACTTTAAATACATTCAAAATGGATATGTCATTGTATGCCTCTATGTTGATGATATGCTTATCATGGGTAGTTACTTGGAAATTGTCAAAACTACAAAACAAATGTTGAGTAGTAGATTTGACATGAAAGATATGGGAATCGCCGATGTTATATTAGGAATTAAAATTTCTAGAACATCGGATGGACTTATACTATCTCAATCTCATTACATTGAGAAAGTACTTGAAAAATTCAAGAAGTATGATATTAGTCCTACCAAGACACCTGTAGATGTAAATTTACATCTAGCAAGAAATAATGGTGAAAGCATATCTCAACTAGAATATTCTCGTATTATTGGCAGTTTAATGTATATCATGAACTGTACGCGACCGGACATAGCATACTCAATAAGTAAGCTAAGTCGATTTACGAGTAATCCAGGAAGAGATCACTGGAAAGCAATATTGAGAGTTTTGGGTTATTTAAAATATACTCAAAACTATGGATTGCATTACTCAAAATATCCAGCTGTTCTTGAAGGACATTGCGATGCAAATTGGATATCTGATACAAAAGACTCTAAGTCTACAAGTGGGTATGTGTTTACCCTCGGAGGTGCAGCCGTATCTTGGAAATCCTCAAAACAAACGTTCATTGCTAGATCGACAATGGAATCTGAATTCATTGTACTAGACAAAGCTGGAGAAGAAGCTGAATGGCTTCGAAATTTCTTAGAGGATGTTCCAAATTGGTCTAAACATGTGCCCGCAATATGTATACATTGCGATAGCCAATCAGCGATTGGAAGGGCACAAAATCACATGTATAACGGAAAGTCACGACATATTCGTCGTAGACACAATACCGTTAGACAACTTCTCTCAAACGGAATTATCACAATTGACTATGTAAAGTCAAAAGATAATATATCGGATCCACTAACGAAAGGTTTAAACCGAGAGCAAGTTGAAAGATCATCGAGAGGAATGGGTCTAAAGCCTATAAATAAATAAGAATCAATATAGTGGCAACCCAACCTAGCTGACTGGAGATCCCAAGATCTAGGTTCAATGGGCAAACCGAACTACATTGTATTCAGTAAGCACTGGAGGATATTTAATCCTATCCATTCCAAAGATGAGACAGTGCATATCTGCCGCGAAATTAGGATAAGTTATGCTTTTAATGACATCTATATCTTAGTACGTCTAAGTGGGGTATTGCAGAATACTCTTTATGGAAGTCACCTACGTGAGTAAGAAGGGGGCCACTTCTATGAGAATAATGAAAGGGATATTTTCTAAAATACTTGCGGAACCAAGTGGTGTTCACGGCCAAAATGAACACAAACGTGAGAACCAACTGTGTTGAAGAATTTTTGTGTGAATACTGTTATCTAGGTTTACAAATACGGTTGACGGTTCAAGGACGTGAAGTCTACTGATTAACCAAGTAAATCCGATAGTATATCACTAAGGAAAGTTCAAGGCCACTAGGCTACTTCTCCTGATGCAATAAGTCTTCAGTTTTACTCAACTTGTGTCTGCATCTGCATTAGCATCTGTTTTGTTTTATTTATAGCGATATATCATTCATGTGGGGGATTGTTGGAAAAATTGGACTTAATTGGGTTTTAAGAAAGCTGTCCAGAATTTTCTGGACAGAATTTTGAGCAACTTTGAGCTCAAATTTAGGTGGGACCCACACTACGAAAATTGTGGGACCATATACGAACGCGTTCACCTCCGCAAGGAGATTAACGTAGTATATTCATATGTCCAATTTCAATAAGTTATGAATGATATTTATGTCCCCAAAGTGACTCACAAAGCAATGAAAGTTAATGAATTGGGTGTGTTTTTACTCTTGTCCCACATTGGAAGAGTAGTGGAATTTTGATGAGTTAATAACACCCCAAGTATGGACTAAGGCTTGGATGCCTTGGGAGTATCCCAACTCTTTGAAGGGGAGATGACCTAAGCTATGCACGGGTTGACTTTCGGTCAAAAGTCCACACGCGCGCGCGCGCGTGTCCGTCCGGCCGGCCGGCTCGGCTCGGTTCGGGCTTGGGCTTAGGCTTAGGCTTAGGCTTATAAAAATCTCCTACTTTTTTGGGCCGAATTTTATTTTACTTTCTGGGCTTTAATTATTAATTAATTAATTAATTAATTAATAAACTGTTGGCAGTTATTGCCAACAGTCAACAGTTAATTTCGTTTAACTGTTTTGGCAGTTATTTGTCAACCGTCACCTACTTTGCTATAAATACAGATGCCTCCCTCCGTTTTTAAACAATGAAAATTTTCCTCCTCCAAAATTGCTGTCATTTTTCCCCAGAAAATTCCGGTTATTCTGTTCCGAAATTTCTTTCTCCTGCATAACATAAGTTGTAGTATTGTGGAGTAAAAGCCACAGAATTGAGTTCGTTGAAATTAATTATTGTTGTGCTACATAATTAATTGGGAAAATCCGTTCTATCTTGGGAGACTATATTCATCAACCTCGGAGCACATTGAGGGAATAAATTGTCTTAAGGACACTGTGAGATTCACAGGGCTCGGATTATTTATTTTATTCTTGTTTAATTTCTGCAAATTCAAGTAAGTGTTTCATTTCTGTAATTCTGTTTTAATTCTGTAATTATATTATATTCATAATTCTGTACAATTGTTATTTATAAATAGTAGACAGAACAAAGCTAACATTCGCTAAAGTACTCATTCGTAGGTATATGCAAAATTTGGTGGTATACAACCTTTTAACGATAGGTAAATTCAATATTCCTTGCTCATAGTCAATCTATCATTTGCGAGGATTCCAATTCCTAGCTAATATTAATCTCTTTATTTCAGTAGAAATGTCAAGAAGTCACTTACTTGTAAACAATTAAAAGAGCAACGAAGCTTTGCGCAAAGAAAAGCTGGAGAAGTGCAAAGAAACATTTGGTCACTATAATTACATATAATCAACCAATTTCATTTGGTCGTCAATTGTTGCACAATTTGTAACAAAATATAATTTGGTAGTAGCCAAATATCTTCGAGGATAAAATTTTATAGATGAGGCATAAGTGGCAAATCACATGTGGCAAATCTAATAAATGCATGGCCTAAATTGTGTGATTTTATAGATGTGGCGTAATTGGCAAATCACATGTGGAAGCAAATAAAATATTGAAAAATTGAACATGTGATTGTTAGTGATCAATTTTAAATAGAGTTATCGTAACATGTATCCTAAGGGCAGATATTAATAATTTTAAAATAGTAGGGATAAGATTTCGATATACATTTAATAAGGCACAAATATTCAAATACAGCTCTCGTACTTATTATTTTAAGGCTCAAAATATGTATCTTAGCGTCATTATCAATTTCCTTTTAAATATTAGTAGCCTTAACACAACGATGACAAGACCAAAGGTGTAGAAAAGCATTTTTTCCTCGTTAGTTTAGACTTTGATATTTAATTTTATGAAATATTAAAATAAAACCCATTTCTTGTTTATACATTCTTTCATTAAAGCTGGTCCCAAATTTCTGGTAGTTGATTCCATGACATAAGTCTTTGTTTTGTATTCTTTCCCACAACAAAAGATAGGTACCTTCTCGCGAAAAAACAGAGATTGCATTATCAGTATCACTTATAGAGCTAGTTTCACAAACATGGGTGTTTGCTCAAAAGTACAACTAAGAGGATAGTTTCATAGAATCAATATCGATATGTGAAAAGATTATTAAACTTGCATTAACTGCTGAAATGTCTTCATGGCAGTTGATGGCAACCCTAGAAGCAAAGTGGTTCCTTTTCCTCCTTTTCCATCGGAGAGAAACAAAGCTACTTCCTTCTCTGGCAAGGTTACACACCCAGTCTGTTTGGGCTCTCCCCACCCGAAATCAGCATTGTTGAAAGACAACCGTGTCCACGAAGTAACTAAAAGTGTGGCAGTTAAAGATGGCCTAGCTCTACTCACTTCAAGGTAATCAATTGTGGATTTAATAAAGTCATCGTTAACCATTTTAATTGCATTTTGCACCATTTCTACCGCAAAAGATAGAGGCTTTTCAATCAACTCCCCCGCTTTGCAAAGACAACATGTTAAAACAATCCCATTACCAAAATACCCTTTTGGCAGTTTAGGATTCAACTTTGATCTTCCATCAACCGCAAACAGAAGCTTGGTTTGTTGATTAGGTTTCATTTTGAGTGCTTTGGTTCTGGCACGCCAAACTAAAGCTGTGAGCACAGTAAAGCTTGTGCAACTTTTAATGGTTCCATCTTCCATTGCTGTTTTCTTTAGTTTTGCGAGCATTTCGAGGTTAAAATGAAATGTTTTGTATGTGAGTTGGAGTTGTTGGTAGAGGGTGGAGATGTTTGATATGTCTTGTATCTCGGAGCACTCGTGGTGGGGGTATTTAATCTGAGGGGGTTGCCTTGATTTCAGGATAGATCTGTCAATAGATGGTGGCGTGGTCAGGGGTGTGCCTCTTGCTGTTTCAGCCCATGAGTTAATAAAATGCATTGCTGTTATTCCATCTACCATACAATGGTTGACTGTTATTCCCAGCACAAATCCTCCACAGTTGAACTTTGTAACCTGTAAATTTTTTAGGAGAAATTATTGACATAATATTACAGCACGTTTCGTACCAAAATAAAATTACAGCTATGCTGAAGAAATTAAGAATTCCATTTATCAAAATATCCTGATATTTTGACATCATTATGTGTTGCCAAACGATGTCAAAATTTTGCGTAAAAAGATTTTCTTAAAATTTATAAAAGTTAAACAGAGACTGAGAATTTGAAACAAAAATGAGTATCATAGTGAAAGAGGTTTATTGGGTTCGTTAATTGTAGCAGGATAAATGTCTAATTAATTTTATTTGTTAGAAAATACATTAAACGTCTGTAAATCAATGTAATTTCATATAAAATATTCAAGCTTTGTAAAGTTTTAATGGAGCATAGTGGCTTTAAATAAAAAAAACACTAGGCATGCATGCTAACATTAGTCACGGTGCCCAGCCAAAAAATTGTGATATTGACATTATAAATTCAATTTTTTATGGTGAAGATATTTTTTTGATAACTTAGTAACCAATTTATCTTGTTCTCGTTTTTAGCTTTATTACCACTGGAGTCTCACTGTCAACCGCTAGCAGTTCATTGTTGATATGGGGATTTTTGGAATTAAATAAATGAAAAATGATAATATGTCTCCTGTATATGTTTTGAGCTTCAAAATAATAAATATGATAGTTATATATAGGTATATGTGTCGTATTAAATGTACGCCGAAACTCTGTTTCTATTATTTTGGGATTCTTAATGTGTGTCCTTAGAGCACATGTTATAATTCTAAATAAATTATATAAATTGGACGATCTTATTAGTAACTGCCGTTACACCATCACCTTGGAACCAACTTTGATTAAAATGGGTCCTAAAATTCAAGTGAATGCACACTAAATGTAAATTTACTGAAGATTAAATGATAAAACTTGAGCTTTTCATTTCTAAGGCAAACAGAGTCTTAAACCAATTTTCAACACCATATATACCAGCTAATGGTTCTGTTCACAGATTAGTACGTGTGTGCAAATTCACGTATAATGCAGATAGTTCTAAACTTGAGTTTATGTTAATACCTGTGCAGTTAGTAGAGGCATTTCCAATACATTTTTGGCTCCAGCAGCTGTATGAACAAGCTTCCCCAGTATTGCAGGCTCAGGTACTGTGATATCACCCAACACATCTATATCACAGCTTGCCACTGCTTCCACAAAGGGCACACCTTCATTTGTGCACTTCACAATAAGCTTCCCCTCAGGACTAATTGTTAACCTCCCTGCAAGCGGGTAAAAAAGATGTAAAATTTTACCCAATGCTTGCTTGATAACATCACCGACACTCTTGCTACTCCTCTTCTCATCTGCCTCGAAACAATACACTGTTTGAATTATAACTGCCACGTTTTGATCAAGGTTGGATAAGAAGTAAAATCCATCACCGGTCTTGGTTTCAGGCTGAACTAAAATGGGCGGCGACTTTCTGATTAAAACTGTTCCTTCATTTTCAAATATTGCCTCCATTGAACTGTTCACACAAAAAAAAAATGTACATGTATTATTTACATAGCAGTTCTAGTTGTGGAAGGAACTCGAGTTAAATGTATAAAACAACAAAAACATCATTTTAAAACCAACCTTGTAGTTTTTGTGAAGATGAAATCTGGTATTTTCTGAGTTGCTTAGCATTTTATCGAGGTCCATGCATACCTTTTATATATGGAGAAAATGCAAAGATGGTTGGTGGGACATTTGTGTCGTCCTTAATGACCAGCATGGAAAAGATAGATAATTGGCGACCTAATTGCATGGCAGAGACAGTCAATGTTTACAGAAAATAAATCAATAACAAAAGTGATTTTCCAGAGTTATTTGACGTATTTTACTGGCATAATTAATTTCTCAAAAATTACACTTGCTCACGCGTGGAAGTAAAATTGGGGCCTTTGTGGAAAAGTTGATCCTCTCGTTTGTGTACAAGTGCAAAGTCAGTATTTTTTTTTTTTTTTTTTTTAATGGGTATGTCAAACCCTAAACAATTAATATTGAATTATTGTGTTTCTCTCGTAAAATCATAAAGGATAATAGGCGGAAGCATACCTTTATTTATTGTGGTCTTTGTAAATGTGTCCTAAATTTTATACTCGCAAAAATTGGTGTCTCTTTTTCTTTTGATAATTCCTTATACTTTAACGTGTTCTATATTCTTTGTAGAAATTATGATTTTCCATAAACCTTTGAAGAGAATAGTGTACGCTTTTTATAGATAGAGAGAGGCTCCGACCTTTGATCAAAGAATTGTGTCTCTTCCCCATCAAAGAGACACGTCATTTTATTATACATCTTTGATCAAAACTAGCACGCAACCTGCGCGATGAACAATCGCATACAATATTTTCTTCTACCATAATTCAATACCTACATCTACCCAAACATTATTCTAATAAGCATACATTTTGAGTTTAGACTTTAAATTCAACACTTACTCAAAAGACAAAATATTTTCAATTTAAGTAATAAACTCGAATGATAAATTATTGTAATCATTAATGCAAATTAATTAACTAAATTATGAAGTAATATATAAAGTTTGATAATGGTAAATTACCGGATTTGTTAAGTAAACTCCGCATTGTAGTGTTTTATACTAATTAGCGTTACTTTTCATACAAAAAATTGTTGTCTTCAAACAAATGGCAACTATGATTTCGATTTAGATATTTTAATTCTGGAATGAGAACTTTTTCACCAAATGCTCCACTCACTTATTGTTTTCCTTCATCACCAACGGTGGAAGTTGCATTGCATGATGAAGATAACTCCTCCACAAAAAGAAACTAAAATATATTAAACTTGTAGTGATGTTTGCATTGTTTAGTGTAGTACGATAAATTATACTCGTGTTGTGTCATGTTCGTGTTAAAATTATAATTCATGTTATACATAGACCAATCATCAGTGTTAGTTAGGTGAATGACTATTACTCTAACTCAAGGAGTTCTGACTCCATAAATCATGCGTGTTGTTGGAATTTTCTCGATTGGTTTGTTTATTGTGATTGTTATTTCAGCCTTGGAACTATTTTCTCTATTAATGCTTGATTACAAGAATATGTTTTATGTTTCATACATTTTACTAATTTAAATATATCTCTGAACTCCATGAGATAGTCGAAGTGAAGCAGCGTGAGTGTCAAATTGTAGTTGAAGATGTCATGTATATGTTGATTTTTTACAAGTTATCGGAAATCAGAGTCCATTTGGTTCTTAGGATTTCCAAATGCATTTATAATGGTAGACTTGAGGTTAGTCCGTCAAAGGATTATGAACTCGATTCCATTCACAGATTTAAAGTCTTGGATATGATAAAAGAGCACCTGACCACTGTTGTTGGTTGGAGAGAAGATTCTAATATCACAGATGTTGATGTAAAAAATTATATCACTCTAATAATTCAATCACAGATAAATAAATGAGACAAAAGATTTTAAAGTGGTTCAGCCTTATAAGAATGGCCTACATCCACTGTCGTTTTATTACTGAGTGTTTGGGAATTCTCGATTACAAGAAATTCCGTTCCAGATCTGCTTACAATGAGGATTGTACAATATATTTATAGCCCTGAGGTTGTAATGTGAAAGGGTAATACATTAAATGATATACATATGAAAGGGTAATACATTTAATGCCCTTTTTGCGTGTGCGTCTGAATGATAAGCATTTAATGAATCAGTTGAACTGTTGATTATCCAGCTATTAATGCTTTGTTCGAGATGCAGCTCGGACCGCCTGAGTTGCTCGAACCGCCTAAGCTTCTCGGTACTCAAGGATTCCTCGGAGGGGCATTGTTCCTCGGAGCGTGTGAGTTCCTCGGATAAGCAGTGTTCCTCGGGGAATTAGTCTTCCTCGTTGTAGTCTTGTTCCTCGGAGCGCATGGGTTCCTTGGAAGTGTTTGTTATTGTCATGTAGATAGCCACGTGTCTTCATATGATTGGTCCCCGTCAGAAGATTAAATTTGGTATCAACAGAAGCCCCCAATGTTTCATAGTTCGAAATTTGAGGAGTATGGAACATTCTTTCTCGGAATATGGTAGCCTTAAATAGTCTTCCTGATTTTTAGGAGCATTTTCCTTGTATTTATTTCTCCTTCCCAATTCGTAGAATCATGCTTTTTTGGACTTTTTTGCGTGCTTCGATTCCCCATCACTTTTCATCTTTTTAGCCGCCGTTGTCCGCTTTGATTCCCGCGCCACTTTTCATCTTTTTAGCCGCCGGTAACGTAATCATCCTTTTTTGTAATAATTACTTCACCATTTCCCAAGGCAAGGTATTTAAACTTCACAGACGCTCCCATCGTCTTCTACCTTTCAAATTTTTATCTTCGAGTTTTACGTCGTCTCTTTCTACTCTCTTGTGCGTTCATCTTTTCCGTCGTTCGTTGTCAACAGCTCTACTCTTTTTCTGTAAGGTCTTCTTCCTTCTTCTTTATTTCTTTATTCACCATAGTTTACCCTGTTGAGTCTCTTGAGAAACTTCGTTCTGATTTCTCCATTCCCTCTTGGGTTGTCTTGGAAGAGTTTTCTGAGCCTTCTGATTATTTCAATTTGGCTGAGGGACATTGGTTCCCCAGTCTCTTTTTTGCTGAATGTGGATTTTTTTTTTCCACCCAATTCCTTGTGTCTGGAATTCTGTCAGTACTTCGATGTTGTTCCTGCACGAATAGCCCCCAACACATGGAGAATAGTTAATGGGGTGCATAGATTAAATCAAGTGCATGGAACGCGTCTAGGAATTCCATAAATTATGTTCTGCTATAGATGGGCAGTTAATGATAATATTTTTTATTTAAAAACTAGATTTTTAAATAGAGCCTTAGTAGTCAATCTCCCTGATGCCAATAAGGATTATTTTGAGCATGGGGTTGTCATAAAAAATTGGCAACACCCTCCATTAACTGGAGATGAGGTATACCAGGGTCCCAGATGCCCTCCTTATGGCAATGGGATAGGTTATTTTTATTCAATTTTATTTATTTTGAAATCGCGTTTCTTTTGTGTTTGATAAAATGTGTCACTGATAACAATGTTTATTTATTTGCAGTTGATAGCAAGAGAAGGTGCCCAAAAGAAGCAGATGTCAATATAAGGCATTTGAAACTTATCTGGAGTCTGCATCAAAGTGTTTTCGACGAGCACATTAGATCAGCTTCGTATCTGCTCCAGTACAAGAGTTACACTACTTCTTTCACTACTCGTCCAGTGATAAGTGAATCAGAGCCAGTACCAGCTTCCACCAGCTCATCGCCTGAATCTCATATTCCTTTAAGTGAAAGGATGAAGAAGAGAAGACCTCCTACCCTGTTTGAGAAGACTGCCTCCGGTTCTGGGGAGGCAAAAAAGGAGTAGGATTGATGTCCCAAAGGAGGGGACGAAGAAGAATGCTGCAGCTCCTCGAGTTGCTTCTGCTAAAGTTACCGAGAAGGTTGTTGAGAAGCCCGCAGTGGCTTCGAGCAGGTCTGCTGCTCCTATAAAGGTGATTGTGATATCATCGACCAAGGGTTCTTCCTTGGTTGAATCTGTACATGTTCCCCCGAGGAGGCTAAAGAAGAGCTCCTCGGTCAATTTGGTTGATACTATCACTCAGACCCCAGCTGTTGGGACTGAAGTCCCCACTTCTGTTCCCCCGAGCTCTGATATGATCTCGGTAAAGTCCTGGATCGTTCCCGAGGTCCAAGATACTGATGAAAATCTTACTCGGGATATGGTTACCTCACTAGCTGCTCGTCACCTTGATTCTGTAAGTCTTTTTACTTAGAATTTTTTATATTTCCTTTGTCATTTATGTTTCTAACTTGCTTTCTTTTTCTGTTCACAGTTGACGAGTTGCTTCAATATAATCCTAAAGAATGATGAAGCGATTAAGGCTTCTTACTCCTCGTCCAGTGTGGAGGGAGCTCTGGAAGAAGCTACCAAGTCTCTGGCAGATTCTCGCCAGAAATATGCTGATGACAGAGATGTCTGGGAGAAGAAACTTGCCTCCTCCGAGCAAGAAAAAGCTCAGGCTGTTGATGCCTCCATGGGGTTGGAGAAGAAAAAGAACGCCCTGGAGAAGGCAAATGAAGAGCTTGGAAAGAAGTTCAAAGCTGCTGGAGAGCTTGAAGATAAGCTCAGAGTTGCTGAGGAAAGGTTGGGCCAGCTTCAAGAAGTAGGTCGGCATAGGGAGGAAGCAGAAAATAAATTGAAGGCTGCTGAGAACCTGCTGTCCGAGAAACTTTCCTCGGAGAAGCTGAAGAGAAAAGCTGCTGTGAAGAAGTCCTTCAGCTCTGGCTGGGACAAGGGATGGAACAAGGGGTTGGCTGCCATGGTGTCTCAAGTAGACTATGGCAGTCTTAAATACTTTAGGGATGGATGGGTCACTGCCCTACAGGAAATGAAGGTCGACGAGTCTTCCGAGCTCTTCCAGAGACATATCCCTGGTCCCCCCCAACTCCAGAAGAATTAGAAGAGGACGAAGCTACCTCTGAAGAGTCTTCGATGGTGATGGGAGATCATGCCCTAGCCATTCAGCCAACTACTGAGGAAGATCAGCAAATTGTTTCTTCCTCCGATCAACTGCCTACTCTCCCCGAGCAACTATCCCTTCCTTCCGAGCAACCTACCTCTTCATCCCAGCCTCCCGAGAAGGTTTTGGGAGATACAGAAAAGGTGTAGTGTTGTTCGGGTTTCTCTTTATTTTCTTTCTTTTTATCAAATATAACCCAGAATATGTAACTTCTGAACTATGATCTAATAAAACTTGATCTTTTCTTTGCATACTTTTGTCTATTTTTATTCATACTCTGCTTATTCTTCTTATTGATGATTGCTCTTCTTTCTCTGCTAGTTTATGGCCAGGATGGAATTGCTATCTACTCATGACAAAAAGTTGCTGCATCAACGTAATGAGTACTTTCAGGCTGGTCACACAAACTTGAGTGCTGCACAAGTTGTCGACATCCTTGGTCATGATGCTTCAGAACAGGGAGTTGAAGCATATCAGTACCTGAAGTGTCTACTTGACCGAGCAGTGGCCAATAATGTGTCTTACTATGAAATTATCAAAGATCTCGAGTGTACCCTCGAAGACCTTCAGAATCAATACAAGGAATCAACTACCCTACTGCATGAGGAGTACGAAAAGAAGTACAAGCTGATCATGGCTGAAAAGGGATACGAGAAGCTTTTTACTGGGTATGATCTGAGGGAGAGAAATTTGAAGGGTGAGGTAGAGGAATGCAGACAGATTGCCAAGTTGCTGGAGCAGGAGAACAACAACTTGCAAAAAGAGCTATCACAATTAAAATCTGCAGCCCCCACTTCCAGTGCCTTGATCCCAGTGACCGACGAGGGATTCTCATTCTTAGAGGTTGAGAATGCTAAGTTGAGGGATGAGTTGGAGACTTTGAAGAGTTCAGGCACCTCTACCTCTTCTCGTGGTCGAGCAAGAGCTCCTCGGGGACGAGCAAGAGCAGCTCGGGTTCTTATCGAGGAACAGAGAAATCAGTCTGCGTTAGAGAACCAAGCTTTCCAATTAATGGCGAAGAACCAGGCTTTGTCTGATATGTCAAAGAAGATTAGGGACTTGGAAAAACAGCTCTCTACGCAGAAGTCCGTCTTGGAGAATAAGGAGCTTTTCATCAAGAATCTCCACGAGCAGTTGGAAAGGCTAACATATCAATTCCACAAATAGCCCAGGGAGTTATGGATGGTTGGATACAGCGAAACACTATTCCACTTGGACGATCGTATCCAGAATGCCAACAATGAGGGATACAAGCAAGACTGGCTGAATGCCTTAGGTGTGCTGAAGCTCGAACAAGGTCATTATCTGTGGGACTACCATGATCCCGGGTTGGTCGACTTGCCTGTGCCACCATACAATTTGGAGATATATTGGATCCCTGCTCGGGCCATTTCTCGGAGCTTGATTTCAAAGTATCTCGGTGACTACAATCTCCATTCTCAAATCGAGGTATCTCGTCCCGAGCATTTATTAGATCGACCATCCGTGATGAATGTCAGGATGCTGAAGGATCTTAACTTTATCAATTCTCCTCAGTCTTTAAATGATCCGCCTGCTGGCGAGGAACCTGTGTCAAAAGCAGAGGGGAAGAGACCAGTAGAATAGGAATTCTTGATGTAATAGTTAGTATACATGTTAATGTAACTGTAATTTCATTATCAATGTAATTTATTTTGAATTCAATGAAAGACTTTCATTTTTGTTTCATATTATCTTGTAGTTGTCAAACACTTTTATGCAAATCTGTTAAAAAGATAACAATATTGTGTTGTTTGTCGACCAACTTAGTAATAATTAAAAAATTACAAGTATCAGTAATGTTGCTCGATCAACTGCAGTTAGTGGGTTTTAATCCCCAACCAGCCATAGTTAGTCTTTTTGAAATAATTTTACCCATAAAATGTTTCCAACCAACCAAAATCGGTAAATTTTGCTTGATGTCCAACTACAGTTTGTGGGTTTTTATCCCCGATCAGCCATACTTGGTAGATTTTTATCTTTTTCATAAAATGCGTCCGACCAACCAAGGTCAATAAATTCTACTTGTCGATCAACTATAGTTAATGGGTTTTTATCCCCGACCAGACATAGTTATCAACTTTTACACTTTCTGGAATATTCTTACCTCCCGACCAACATAAGTTGGCATTTTCGAGAATGTATGTACCTTCCGACCAACATAAGTTGGCATTTGCGAGCATATATTGTTTCCTAGCCAAACAGGTTGTCATTTTTAGGAATATTTTGTTTCCTATCCAAACAGGTTGGTATTTTTAGGAATATTTCGTTTCCTAGCCAAACAGGTTGGCATTTTTAGGAATATTTTATTTTCTAACCAACCGAAGTTGGCATTTTTAGGAATATCTTATTTTCTAACCAACCGAAGTTGGCATTTTTAGGAATATCTTGTTTCCTAACCAACCGAAGTTGGCATTTTTAGGAATATCTTGTTTCCTAACCAACCGAGGTTGGCATTTTTAGGAAAATTTTGCTGAGAAGTCTGAGCTTTGTCGAGTAGTGTGTAGCACTAGTATTCCCCAAAAAATTCTCAATAAAAATGAGAGACTTTGGCAGAATATCTTCGTTTTATTCATACTGATGGAATTGCGTTACATATACATCACTGATAATACTTGCGCAGATGCTCTGCGTTCCATGCATTCTTGACTCTTCCCCCTCTAGAGTTGCTATTCGATAAGTTCCTGGTCGAACAACTTCTGTAACTCGGTATGGTCCATGCCAGTTTGCTTCCAGCTTATTGTGCTTTTGAATTACTTTCTTCAGCACATAGTCTCCTTCTTTCAAGTCGCACCTCTTCACCCTTTTGTTGTATAACAAAGTTGTTCGCTACTGGTAAGAAGCATTTCTAATGGGTGCTTCTTCTCTAACTTCCTCGAGCATGTCTAAATCCAGTCTTCTCATTAAGCCGCTGACAAGGGAATTGAAATTCAGTACCCTATGTGTTGGAAGGCCCAACTCGACAGGTATGACAGCTTCACTTCCAAACGCCAGCATGTATGGTGATTCTCCAGTTGCTACTCGGTGAGTAGTTCGGTAAGCCCAAAGTACTGATTGTAACTCGTTGATCCAGTTCGCTTTTGCATCATCTAATCTTTTCTTCAAGCCATTTAGCAGCGTCCTCTTTGTCACTTCAGTTTGTCCATTGCTTTGAGGATGGCCTGGTGCTGAGTGAACCTTCAAAATGTTTGACTGATGACAATAGGCGGCAAACTCCTCATTATCAAATTGTGTTCCATGGTCTGTGATGAAGGCATGAGGGAGACCATATCGGCAAATGATGTTCTTCCAAATAAATTGGTACACCTTCTCGTATGTCATGTCAATGAGTGGCTCAGCTTCTACCCACTTAGTAAAATAATCCACTGCGACGACGAGATACTTGAACCTTCCTCGGGTCGTTGGCAGTGGCCCAACCAAGTCAATTCCCCACATAGCAAATGGCCAAGGGGAAGTTATGGGTGTCAACAATGCTTGTGGAGTTCTTCGGATGGAGGAAAAGCGTTGGCACTTGTCACATTTCTTTGCATAGGCTATACAATCAGCCCTCATCGTCGGCAAGTAATATCCCTGCGTCATCACCCTTTGCAAAAGCGTCCGACCTGCTACATGTGCTCCACAAGACCCTTCATGGATTTCTTCAATCAATTATTTCACCTCGGAGGGATGTACGCATCTCTGCAAACCTGCCATAATTCCTCGTCTATATAAAACACTTTTAGTTAATACATACCGAGCAGCTTTAAACTTCAATTTCTTGGCTGCGAACTTGTCAATTGACAATTCTCCCTCCTCGATATACGCCCTGATGGGATCCATCCAAGATGGTTCTAAATCAAGGGTAATAAAGTTCATCGCCAGATCTTCATCTATACTCCGACCAGCTAACACTTCAATTGGGATTGTTCATCGTAGCTCGGTGCGAGTAGCTGATGCTAGTCGAGCTAGGACGTCTACTCTCGCATTCTCTATTCTTGGTATTCTGACCAGCTGAATAGCGAAAAATTCTGACATCAGCTCCTTTGCCTTTGCATGATATCTGATCATTAATTCTCCTCTAACTGCATATACTCCCATCATTTGGTTTACAATCAATTGAGAGTCACTGAAGATCATAACCTGCTGCGCCTCCATAATTTTTGCCAAATTAAGCCCTGTAATCATGGCCTCATATTCAACCTCATTGTTGGAAGCTTTGAATTGGAAACGCAAGGCGTATTCCATGTCGACCTCGTCCGGAGTGCTCAAAACTATCCCCGCGCCACATCCTGCAGTGCAAGATGAGCCATCTACATATAGCCTCCATATAGGTAACTTGTCTTTAAATTTCAAATCAGTCAGAGTTCCTCGGTGAAATATTTGTTGTTTCCTTTCATCCTCCTCGGATTTTTCTCGCTCCTTGTCGATCATCTTTTCTTTCCCTTTTACCAACCGGAGTTGGTCTGAGCTCGAATTTAATGATTATGTAACATCCACTTGCCCTTTTACCAACCGGAGTTGGTCTGAGCTAGTGTTTGTCGATCCTGTAACATCCACAGGTTGATCAGCGAGCAACTTTTGCTCCTCGGGGGTATCAGGATAGGTGAACTCGGCTATAAAGTCTGCTACAGCCTGCCCTTTTAGCGATGATCTGGGTTCATAAATTATATCATATTCACGGAGCTCTATTGCCCAGTACATCAATCTTACTGATTTTTCTGGCTTATGAAGGGCTTGTCTCAATGGCATATCTGTATATACTACTATACTATGAGCCTGGAAGTATGGCCTCATTCTCCTACTCGCCTCAATCAGCGCCAGTGCCAATTTCTCCAGCCTTGGATATCTGATCTCTGCTCCTCAGAGGGCCTTACTTGTATAGTAAATTAGTTTTTTCACTCCATTCTCCACTCTGATCAACGTCGAGCTAATTGCATTCTCGGACACTGCAAGGTACAAATATAATTTTTCTCCCATCACCGGCCTGGACAACAGTGGAGGTGTTCCCAAGTATTTCTTCAAGTCTTGAAAAGCTTTCTCACATTCATCATTCCACTCAAAAGTCTTTCTGAGTGTCTTGAAGAATGGGAGACATCTATCAGTTGCTCGCGACACAAATCTGTTGAGTGTCGCTACTCGTCCTGTGAGACTCTGTACTTCTTTCTTCGTTGTTGGAGATCGCAGCCCTAATAGAGCTTTGATCTTTTCAGGATTTGCTTCAATGCCTCGTTGATTGACAATGTACCCGAGGAACATGCCTTCTCGTACTCCAAATATTCACTTCATCGGGTTCAGCTTCATTTGATATTTATCTAGTTGATCAAAAGTCTGACTTAAGTCTATTAGATGATCGGCAGCTTTCTTGCTTTTTGTCAGCATATCGTCAACATAGACTTCCATATTGTCACTGATTTATTCAGCAAAGACCTTATTCATCAGCCTCTGATATGTCGCACCTGTATTTTTCAAACCATAAGGCATAACATTATAACAATAAGTTCCCCTAGAGGTAATGAAAGAAGTATTCTCCCTATCTTCAGGTTTCATTTTGATCTAATTGTAACCAGAATAAGCATCCATGAAGCTCAGCAACTCGTGTCCCGAGGTAGCGTCCACCAGTTGATCAATTCGGGGCAATGGAAAGTGATCCTTTGGGCATGCTTTGTTGAGGTCAGTGAAGTCTACACACATCCTCCACTTGTTATTCTTCTTCTTTACCATCACCACAATAGCTAACCAATCTGGATATTTAACATCTTCAATGAAACAAGCTTTTCGAAGCTTCTCGACTTCCTCCTGTATAGGTTGATTCTTCTCGGGACTGAATACTCTTCGTCTCTGCTTCACAAGCTTGATTTCCTTATTCACATTGAGCTCGTGACATAAGAAGTTTGGGTCTATCCCAGGCATATCTTCATGACTCCACGCAAAAATTTGTCTTCTGCTTCTAAGGAAAGTTATCAATTCTTGTTTTAATGAGGCTTCCAATGATGAACCTATTTGGGTAGTTCGCTCAGGGTGCTCGTCGTCCAGAATGATGTTTTCAGTAGCTTCCACCACTTGACCCTTCACGAGTTGCGACTCATCTCGAGGATCCAATGTTTAAATTTTTGCACCTTCATCCACTTGATAGGTAATAGTCTTTTTCTTTGATTCTTCCAATTCCTCTTGCTCGGCGGATGAATAATAGCATTCCCGAGCTACTCTCTGATCACCTTTCACAACTCCTACTCTAAAGTTTGTTGGAAATTTTAGGCACTGATGCACTGTAGATGGTACAGCCTCGAACTTCTTCAATCCTACTCTTCCCATGATGATATTATACGATGATTGGACATTCTTATCCATCACGAAGAAACGTATTCTTTCTGTCCGACAAGCAGGCCATGTACCAATGAGTATGTCTAACTTGATCGTCCCAAGTGGAAATACTTTCTCGCCAGTAAAACCGATGAGGGGTCTGTGGTAAGGCTCCAGTTGAGATAACTTTAGATTTAAACTATCGAAACACGAGCAGAACATGATGTCCGTCGAGCTACCATTGTCGACCAGCACTCTTGAAATCATTACCTCCTTCATTCTCATCTTGATCACCAGCGGGTCATCATGAGGATATAGAACACCTGCAAGGTCGTTCTTTGAGAACCCAATGACCAACTTCTCCTTGTTCACCTTTCTAGGGCGATCTTCCTCAGCTAGATTTATTCGCTGAATATACGAGCAAGCTTAAGCCTCACCGAGGTAAGCTTTTCTTTCTGCAGTAAGGTATCCTCCGCCTGCATCTCCTCCTGTAATAACATTACAATCAAATGACCAAAAGCGTATTGAAAATACCTCTCGTTCTGGCTGCCTTGGTTTCTTGGGAAGATCGGGGTCATCCTCCGGATCAACTTCATGGTTTCTCTTCTTGTTCTCCTCTGCTCGACGAGGAGATCTAGACCTCTCTCTAGTTCGGTCGTTGTTTCTTCTTTCGCCTCCCCGATCAACATACTTCGCTAGCTTTCCTCGTCGGATGAGTGTTTCAATCTCATTCTAAAGTGCTACGCAATTTTTGGTCATATGGTCATGATCCTTGTGGAACTCGCGATATTTTTCCCTATTCCTCGTGTCAGGGTCTGCCTTCATTTTCTTTGGCCAGTTTAACCCCTCACTGTTCTTAATTTCTTCCAGGACGTGATTGATATTTACCTTCAAAGGTGTGTAATTATCAAATTTCCTCAAGACCTCCCATGACGACCTATTTTTGGATTGTTTGTCACCACCATTGTTCTTATGTTCTTTCTTCTTAGCTTTATCACTTTCCACCTTGGTTTCTTTGGCGTCCGTATTCTTCTTCGCAGACATAGCCTCCTTGGCATTCATAATCTTGGACGTTTTTCCCATCAGGTCCGACATGGTTCGAGGTGGATCTTTGGCCAAAGTGTAGTACAACTTATTTGGCAGCAGTCCACTCATCAAAGCGGTAATCGTTGTCTTCTCCTCATAATCAATGACTTCGAGTTTTTCGTTATTGAAACGAGTTATATAATCTCTGATACTCTCACCATCTTTTTGTCTAACACTTAACAAATGTGCTACTCGTTTAACTGGCTTTGCACCAAAGCAGAAATTCCCAATGAATAACTCGGCCAGTTGAAGAAGAGTCGAAATCTTACCCCGAGGAAGATTATTATACCATATTTGAGCAGATCCGTTAAGTGTTCCCGAGAATGCTCTGCATCTCATCTCATCTGGGACAGCATAGATGTCGGCTGCAGCTTGGTATTGTTCTATATGAAGGACAGGGTCAGTCTTCCCATCATACTTGGGAGTCACAACAGGTGCTTTAAACTTTGATGGTGTTGGAAAATCAACAATATCTTGGACAAAAGGTGTTCCTCGAACAAAGGTTCGTTGTAGAGGGTTCTTGGCCCTAGCCATTTCCCCTAATCTATCTTCCAACCTTTGAATAGATCCTTTACATGCATCATTTCCTTCCTCGGGCCTATTGGTTCGAGCAACTGATCGCGTTGAAGTAGCTTCCTGGGATTTATCTTGACGAGCAGCTGGTCGGTCATACGATTCATCTTGACCAGCAGCTAGTCGCGACTGGGCAGATCCTTCCCTTAAATCTTATGGTCGTCGAAATCTCCTCGACGCTGCATTAAGAGGACTTTTGTTCCTCCTAGGGCCTAATCGGTCGAAAGGAGAAACCCTACTTAATATTTCCAATGCGCTGGTCCTTTCTGGGGAAATGGTGACACGTTGTTCAGTATCTGTGGCTCGCACTAACGAAGTTCATCTAGGTTGATAAGAAAAATCTTCAGATTCCTCATTGCGATATGAATTAGTACGCCTAGTACGCGAAGAAGGCGCACAGGTATTTCTTTGAATGCTTCGTGGTCCGGAATGGGCTGATGCACCGCCATGGAGGGTTTGGATAAGTTGTCGCATTGTTTCTTGCATGACGGTCTGGTCCTGAGCAAGATTTACCATTATTCCAGTCAGATCTGGAATAATTGGTGGAGCAGATGGATTTGGAGGGGTTCTAGCGTTTCGATTACTGGATTCAGGAATATCAGCAATCGGTAATGGATTATTTTTTATGAGAAAACGATATTACCAGTCGCTTCCCACAAACGGCGTCAATCTGTTGATGTAAAAAATTAGATCACTCTAATAATTCAATCACAGATAAATAAATGAGACAAAATATTTTAAAGTGGTTCAGCCTTATAAGAATGGCCTACATCCACTATTGTTTGATTGCTGAGTGTTTGGGAATTCTTGATTACAAGAAATTTTGTTCCAGATTTGCTTACAATGAGGATTGTACAATGTATTTATAGCCCTGAGGCTGTAATGTGAAAGGGTAATACATTAAATGATATACATATGAAAGGGTAATACATTTAATGCCCTTTTTGCGTGTGCTTCTGAATGATAAGCATTTAATGAATCAGTTGAACTGTTGATTATCCAGCTATTAATGCTTTGTTCGAGATGCAGCTCGGACCGCCTGAGTTGCTCGAACCGCCTAAGCTTCTCGGTACTCAAGGGTTCCTCGGAGGGGCATTGTTCCTCAGAGCGTGTGAGTTCCTCGGATTAGTAGTGTTCCTCGGGGAATTAGTCTTCCTCGTTGTAGTCTTGTTCCTCGGAGAGCGTGGGTTCCTTGGAAGTGATTGTTATTGCCATGTAGATAGCCACGTGTCTTCATATGATTGGTCCCCATCAGCAGATTAAATTTGGTATCAACAACAGACAATTGGGCCACCACTAAAATCAAATGGCTCCATCTTTACCAAATCTAAGTGGCTTCCATCTTGTATGTTTACTTTCTAAAATACGCCTCTGTAAGGAACAACCTGGAACTGAGTCTTGCTTATGCTAATCCCCTTTCAGAGTTATGATCATATGGACTATAGAGTGTTATCTTTGGTCACATTGACAGAGTGAGATCCACATCAGTTGATCAAGTTTCATTTAGACAGGGAAACAACCATAAAAATTTGAGCTCTTACATGATGGGGTTTAACCCGAGATATTACAATTGTGTGCGAAACCAAAATCTAAGGAGACTATGAATATAATTGAGAAGCACAGTTACACATTGTTTGAGGATTCAAAGATGGGTTTGATAGAGAGTAATAAGGTAATATCTACATCATAGCAAGCCAGAAGAGATTTGTTTTGGAGTCTAATGATTTTGTTCTTTTCTATAGGACACGAAAGAATAGGTGAAGATTGCGTATAAGCTTGAAGATAACTGATTATTATATAGAAATGAAAAGAAACGCTCCAGTGCGGGAAGCTGTTTACAGGACCGTGCGGGATTTTTAAAAAAAACTCCAAAACGCTGCGTTTTGGAGGCAGCTCTTACTGACCCATTAAAAAAAACTTTTCTTTTGTCAAACAAACAGATATGACCCATAAAATAAAGACCCATTTTGTTTTTAGCTAAAAACAAACAAACGTTCCTTTCCCACTAAAATAAGAATATCCCACATATCTTCTCTCCCAAGACATTTACTCCTACCATTCCAAAAGAGCTGTTCAAAAGGCAAAGTCAGGTTAGAATATTTAAAACCTACCATTTCTATTCCTTTTTTATTGTTAATTTATATATCTTTTTTTTATGATTTATTAATATTAGAATATTTATAAATGCAATTTTTTTTCTTCAGAAAAATAGATAGCCATGATTTCGGATTTAACAAGGAGATTTGGATTGGTGATAATATGGAATTAGAAATTGAGATTGAGAAAAATATAAATTTAGAACAACAATATGTGGGTTCAAATTCTAATCAAAATGATTGTGATTTTAACCCTCAAGTCTCACCCGAAATGAAGCCAAAAATAGGGCAAGAGTTTCAAATACTTGATGATGTCTGAAATTTTTACAATGCATATGCTAAAGAATCTGGGTTTAGCGTTCATAATTATTCTATCAAGAAGGATGTGGTAACAAAAGAGATCACAAGGAAAGAGTATGTTTATTACAAAGAAGGAAAGGGTGTTGCCATAGTAAGTGCCGATAAATATAGACGTCGGGGTTCCGTTAGGGATGATTGTAATGCTAAACTTGTGGTGGTGAGGTCTTTGAGTGGTACATATGTGGTTAGAATTTTTGTGGAGAGTCATAGTCATCCGTTGGCCACCTCGCGCAAAACACAATTTTTGCCATCTCATCGAAATGTTTCGAGCTCCCAAAAATGCTTAACTCAACAACTCGGTATGATTAATATACCACCGCACCAACAATTCAATTTCCTTGGAGTGCAAGCAGGAGGGTTTGAAAATATAGGGTTCATACAAAAAGATTTATACAACCTAGAAAGGGATAAACGCAATGAGTTGAAAGGGCATGATGGAGATATCTTACACGAGTTTTTAAAACTAGAACAAGGAAAGAATCCATCTTTCACATTTCAAATTTCAACGGATGATGAGCAGAGGATTAAGCATTGTTTTTGGGCCGATGCAACTAGTAGACGGGATTATAAGTGTTATGGTGATGTGATTATATTTGATAACACGTACAATACTAATCGGTACGGTATGATTTTTGCACCACTAATGGGAGTGAATAATCATGGTCAAACAATTTTATTTGGTTGTGCTTTTCTTAGTGATGAGACTATTGATTCATTTGTTTGGCTCTTCAATCGATTTTTGGAAGCCATGCCGAGCGATGCACCGAAGATGATTATCACCGACCAAGATCCGGCTATGACAAGAGAAATATCGGAAGTTCTCCCATATACCTACCATAGATATTGCAGTTGGCACATTTTGATGAAATTTTCTGAGAAGCTAGATTCGGTAAATTTTAGTGCTTATTACAAGGATTTCTCAGATTGCATATGGAATTCGGAGATGAGGGAAGAGTTTGACTCCAAGTGGATTGATCTTGTTGACAGGAGTGGTTTAAGTGACAATAAGTGGCTAAAATCTATGTATGAAATTCGTTCAAGTTGGGTCCCTGCATATGTGAATCATATTTTCTCCGCTGGAATGTCAAGTAGCCAACGCGCAGAAAGTGCCCACGCATTCTTTAAGAAATTTGTTTCAAAGAAGAATTTACTCGTAGATTTTATGATCCAGTTTGGTAGGGGGATGGTACGTCAACGTCATGTGGAGTTGCTTGCCGATCACAAAGACTTGACTGAGAAACCGAAAGCACAAATATTTCACTATGCTTTAGCGCAAATGGTTGATATTTATACACGTGAAATATTTTATAAATTTCAAGATGAGTTGTTGGAGATGATGAATTATAAGTTTGAGTTTGTGAGGGAGGATGAATATTAAACCGTGTATGAAATACGAAGGAAACAAGATACGGGAAAGGTGGTAGACATTGTTTATGACAAACAATCAGAATACGTCT
Organism: Sambucus nigra; assembly: GCA_949130495.1. Taxonomy (NCBI): domain Eukaryota; kingdom Viridiplantae; phylum Streptophyta; class Magnoliopsida; order Dipsacales; family Adoxaceae; genus Sambucus; species Sambucus nigra. Next base: position 161,293,896 of record OX422213.1, on the reverse strand, counting down.
CGTGCACTTGTAAGATGTTTAAGAGCGCCGGGATCCCATGCGCACATGTGTTAACTATTTTGAAAAAGGTTCACGATTTTGAAAAATTACCAAGCCAATACATTTTGAAGAGATGGACGAAATCTGCTAAATCAATGTCGTTCACTGATGCGAGTGGTGTCGAGATAACTGATGATAAGTCTTACTTTCTTACAAGAAGTGAGTTAATTCAAAAGTCTTTGGATGTGGTTGATAAATTACTCACAAGTCCAGAAGCAATTAAAATTTATAAATATGGTTTGGATATTATACTTGAGAAAATTAATCAATTGATGGTTGGTTCGGGAGAACGTGTTAATGCGGGACCGAGTGGAGGATTTTTAGTTAACATGAATTGTAATTTCGAGCGTGTTTACAACGAACCAAAGCAAGTGAGGGCAAAAGGATGCGGTACAAGGCTTAAAGGGGGGAAAGAAAGAGCAATGGGAAGATCAAAGAAAAATATAAAAAGGCGTTGTAATAGGTGTAATTTGCTTGGATATGACAAAAGAAATTGTTCGGGCCCAATTAATCGGTGAATTGTAACACATTACTAATTTTTTTATCTTTTAAATAGTTTCAAAATTTAATAATGTTTATTCGTTTTTTGTAGGCTCGATAATGCAACAACACATGGTACAAGCTTGGATGGTGACAATTATTTGTCGACGTGAATGCAGTGAACTTTTTTGATTGTGTATGTAGTGAAATTTTTTTGGTTATGTATGCAGTGAACTTTTTTGGGTTGGATGGTGACATTAATTTGTCGACGTGTATGCAATGAACTTATTTGAATTTGAAATTTGATTGTCTATGTAGTGATTTTTTTTATTTGGCATGCAGTTTTTTTTTAATTAAACAATTTAAGAGCAATTTTTTATTTGTTTATTTGGAGTTGTGTATGCAGTGAATTTTTAAACATCTGTTGGCTTATTTTTAACAAAAGACCTGTTGTATAGGAGTTTATGGGGTCCTCTTTAATTGTTTTTAGCAAAATAATAAGTGGGTCTTATTTTAGTGGGAAAGAAACCGTTTGTTTGTTTTTAGCTAAAAACCAAATGGATATTTATTTTAGTGGGCCATATCTGTTTGTTTGACCAAAGAAAAGTGATTTTTTTTAATGGGTCAGTAAGAGTTGCCTCCAAAACGCATCCTTTTGGAGTTTTTTTTTTAAATCCTGCACAGTCCCGCAAATAGCTTCCCGCACTGGAGCGTTTCTCTAGAAAGGAATAACTAGAAGGCTGAGTGAGTCTACACATATGCATATTTGCTACTTTTTACTATAGATGAGTTTGTGCTTTATAAATCGGAAGGTGTATGGTATTAGCCTAATTCAGACAAAATGTATAGAATTCTAGTAATCATGATGGATCGACAAAATACTATTGGTCTCGTTTGATTAATTTGGTTGCTAATTACCATTGTTTTTAGTTTACACCAGAAAGTAGTAAGATACTTCATAACTTGCGACGATCCCTCTCTTATTTATTTATTTATTTTAAATCGTGGCTTTCATAACTTGAAATATTGCTATCTTGCAATACGATTTGAACGAAAATCCAAAAAACATAAAAAAAAAATAGTAAAATACTTCAAGATATTTGTTTTGAAAATTAATTATCTTGAAACAAAACCAATGTGTTCACTCTGGATACAAAATTATTGTTTTCAAGAGGGTGTTGGGTACTCATGTTAAAATATATTATTTTTTCTACACTTTGCCACATCTTGTGAAAGTTTTTGAGGCATTCTAAGTTTTCAAAAATTGAAAAACTTACATACAACAACAAAAGTCATGTTAGAGACTTTTATATATTTCATTCCTTTGAAATTAAACAACTTTGGACACGCATCTTTTTGAAAAACTAATTAATTTAATATACCTGATTCTAAAGATAAAAAATATTTAGTTATGAAAGAATTATTGATTATTTTTAAAACGTTACTCTAAATCTAAGAAATACTAAATATAATTTGTTTACATAGATAATAATACATATAAACATTGTAATCGGTTTGAAAAAACATATTGTAGATAAAACTATAAATTGAATAAAAACCAAATAACTTTAAACTGTAAGAGATGAATTGAAAAAAAAAAACTCATTTACAAATTATATATTGCTACTGAAATTATAAATTTGATTATAAAGTTGTTTTGGGAAGTTACAAAATTTTCAATTTAGTAAAAGTACTCACTCAGTCCTTTAATAGTCTTATTTTTCTTTTTAAGTTCCGCCAAAGCCACTTTAAGAATCAATATACAAATGATTTTAATACATTAAAAATGTCTAAAAAACAATGGAAAAAAATAAATAAAAGAACCATAAATACTCGTAGAGGAGTTCCGACCATGGATGTTTTGCTTTCACAGGTAGGAAGTTATACAAATACCATTTTTTTAATCAATATCAATATACACATAAATTTAATAAATTAAAAATGTCTAAAATAAAAACAATATACAAACACAATTGTCATTTCAACATTTTATCGAACATATGGTAAGAAAAAATCTATATATGTAATTTTAAAATTATATTGAAAAATACCATGGCAAGATGACAACCACCTTAATAATTGTATGATATTTAAATGCGCTCAAATAATTTACAGAAACATAACACCAAATTTTGTCCTAAAAAAGTTGAAATAATAAAAAAAAAAAAAAAAAGGTGGCATCCAACTCCCCTCCCCCACCCCCCGAAAAAAAAGGTGAGCCCAAATAATTTATAAAAATATAACACCAACTTGTTTTTCTTCAAAACTTCAAATAAATTACCAAAAAATTAAAGGTAGTATCCAACACCCAAAAATATAGCATAATCGTATCACTGTCATGTTATTATGCTAAGGAAAAAAATATTATATTATTAAAACATGAAAAGAACAATAATTTTTTATAGCCTAACTACAAAATAATTTACATCATCCTATCAAAGAGAATAGATCATAAAAAAAATAGCTTAATTACTTGAAAAGAAACAAACAGGAGAGACAAACATGAGCAAATTGATCGCAACAATTCCCCAAAACATACACAACTTCTTCCAATCAAAACTTGGATTACGCACCTGTATAAAATAATTCTCCAACATAGATAAAAGCTTTAACTTAAATATTTGTCCAAGAGTAAAAATATTTCTCATAAGTTCCACCAACATTTTACAATATTTCTGACCATTGTTCTTCAATATTTTAGTTGCTCAGATCATTTCGTTGTATCAAGAATAAGAAAAAGCTTCATCTAATGTCTCCCAAAAGCCAATGTATAAAGAATATACAACTTCAAATAAATTTGGCCTTCTTCCTGCAATGAAATTCAAGCCAACCACACATTGTAGGCTTTTATTTTGGTTTTATCCAAGAAAAAAGATTAATCAAAGATATAATACAAATATTTTTATTTATTAAAAAAATATAGTGCAATAACAAAACTCTACCTATGTGTCATCTATAAACCCATAACATTACTTTACAACCTAAACAAAGAAATTAAAAAAAGCAAATGATAAAACCATAAAACAAAAACCTTTCTGATATGTAAAACCTTAGGGTGTGATTTAATAAACCTATCTCAAACTCACCGAGATTTCATTAGCACAATATTAAAGCCAACTCTTCAAATCACACAACTCCTTTGAAGATATCAAATCAAAGGGTGATAACATAAATTTATTGAAAGGCACAAACCTCAAGACAAATATAAAAATACATATCAATTTTTTCAATTAATTGGATTTCTCCATAACATTCATTTTCCTTCTTATCTTAGACAGTATAGTCATGCTAATTAATTTCAAAATCAGTAAAAAAAATGAAGTTGAACCAAAATACTCAAAAAAAAAAAAACAAGCAAAAACAAACAATAGAAGAAATATAGAGCATCTAATTTAGGTTATTTACATTACATATAGTTCACAAATATTGTGACAGAGACCAACAAAGATTTCTTGTGACAGAGACCCACAAAAAAAAAACTTGATTATTGATTCATATATCAACATCAAACTCACACAATACATATATAGAGCCCCATAAATATGTCTAAGGAGATCAAATCAAATTGTGACAGCAACGCGCCTTAATCAAATTGATTCACATATGTGTAGATTCAAGGCCTTGGCAGACTGCTGCCATAAAATTTTCTGGGGTCTTGGGCTACAACCATGGTTGAATACGCATAGAGGAAATATGAGGGTTTAGAGAGAGATAAAGGACGTTTTTGTTTTCGTAAATGAGAGAATCATTTGGTGAATATATGTAGTGTTGGGGAATGGGATTTGTGATTTGAGAATAGAGAATGAAAAAGGAGCTAGAGGGATTCAATTAGTGTTGGGGAAGGGGAGACGCAAATATTAAATCGTCTATTTACCTTATATTCCCTCCCAAATCACTTCAATTTATTCTCCTCTCCCTTTCCCTAAACTAATAAATTCAACTCCTACTATTAGAGAAACAAATATGACTCTCTCAAAACTCTCGTTAAGAAATTGAATATTAAATTCTATTAAACCTCTAATACTATTGTATTAAAGGTATAACATAGATCTCTCCATTTTGCAGCTTGCTTAGTAAGTCCTGTCAATTTTTTGATTTGTTGGAAACTATTGCATAATTATAATGAGGTTAGTAATCCATGTTCATTTATATATATTTGTATTATCTTTTGGTATGGTCATAATGAATTTCTAGTTGAAGGGTTGACCTAAATGTTTATACTGAAAAATTGAAAGCATAGATGAAAGTGGGACATCCTTTGGTCAAGACTTGAAGAAATGCGAGAGATCCGCAAAGATGGGACTTATTTAAAATCACATAGATGATTTATTTCAATGAACTTGATCACGTTTTGTTCTTGAAAAATTTTGGGTCTTGTCTCTTCGGTACTAAAGAACTAGCATAACAACGTTGGTTCATTGTTGGAGTTTATTCTTGAAACCATGTGTAAAATATTTTGTTATTGATTAATAAAATATTATTTTATTCATTTTTAAATGAGAATCAAGTTGATGACTACTTTTCTAACTAACGACATCGGTTTTCACTTCCTGAACAGACCCAGCATTGGTTAAAACGACGGTACCATCTTTAGTCGTAAGTCACTCTCGTCGAAACCTGACAACGGAAAGAAAGAAGAAGAAGGTGGGGAATATGATTATCATGTGTCGGCTCTAACCAAGCACTTGGTATGGATCATATGCGTGATCCAACGTGGGGAATAGTGACTCGCCCTCCACTGTATGGGTGGCTAATATCGACCTCCCCGTGTTTGAACAAGATAATTATAAAGAGAACGGGTCCAAGATGAGTAAAATCAAAGAAGGCTTGAATAGAGTTTTGATCAATTCTAGACTTTCCCAAGTCCTTCCCACTAGTCACTTTTAAAAATCGAGAGTCTTGTGAAGACACAATAACTTCCCTCGAGATACTTTGATACATTTAGGACTATTTATCCCTCTTTCCGAGCCATTTCACTGTTGTTTTCACTTTTCACCCCCTAATCGATTTATAACCTCACAACAATCATCTACTAGTTAATTTTAAAAATCGAGAGTCCTATGAGAATGAAAAACCTTTTCAGAAGTTACTTTTATACCTCTTGGGGTGTTCATACATCTTTCGGGGCCACTTGATTAATATTTTGAGTTTTTGTTCCCTAAAGTCCATTTTATACCCAAAAAAATGAGCATATACTAGTAAACTTTGGAAAATTGAGTTCGATTAGGAGATGGAGACTTCCCCTATGTTAATTTTGTGCATCTTGTGGTATCCATCCCTCTTTTAAAGGCACTGTTGATATTTTGAGTTTTCACCTCCAAAAGCCCATTTTTAACATGCAAAAGAACCTTTACAAGTTAATTTTTGAAACCAAAAGTCCAATGACGAAACCTTCTCTTCCCATAAGATACTTTAATATCTCTTAGGGTGTGCATACCTCTCATTAGGCCATCAAGTTCTTGTTTGAGTTTTTAACTCCTAAATCTCATTTTCTACCGCGTATGCTAGTTAACTTCAGTGCCCAAGAGTCTAGTGAGGACACGGTCCTTCCCTAGGTTATTTTGATACCTTTGGAGTTAATCTTGACTTTGTCCATGCCACTTCATTTTGTTTTTCTCCACTTAAAACTCACTTTTAATCCCTAAATAAACGTTTACTAGTCGATTTCAAAAATCGAGTTCGTGTCACATTTCGTGCCACTATGATCATGAAATGTCAAGTTTATATTTTTAGATTATTTTAAAGATTGTGACATTACTTTTTTGTTTTTACTAAATTTTTGTTTAAACATGAATTTTAACTAATGCTTTGCTTTTTATTTATTAATTGGGGGTTCCACCTCTTATGTTAGAGTTTGTGTCCCAACATTTAATGATATGAATGTTAAGATTTATCATTTGATTTGGTGTTGGATATCATTGGAATTTTTTCAACGTTGATGCATGTTTGAATTAATGGGGTCTATTACATAGATCAAAAAATAAAATCATGATCGAATAGTCCATAAAATTAATGGCATAAACTACTTTCAAAGGACATGAATTAATTAACAAAATAAACATATTAATAATTCTAACTTAAGTTCACACAAACAAGTATACCAATATTCTCATAAATTAATGTTAAAAATATACTATAATAACCAATTGACTATTGGGGTTTTCAATTGACTCACCCTCAACCTCCTATCACCAATAAAAACCAATGTAGTACAAAAACTAATGATATTAATCAATAATCAAGAATTAATTTTTTTAATCCGTATCAATTCGACAAAATTATAACTTGAATGTCCGTGATTAGATCAAATATTTTAAAAATAATGAACCTTGTCAAATACCCATCAATGAAAAACATATGATTGCGATTGAAAATCATAATTATGATATAAGGCAGAAGAAAATTATAATTATCTAATTATAAGTAATTTCAATATAACAAATACTCCGACTATTAGAATAACCAACTAATTACAACAACTAGACATCACATTAATTTTCCATTATCCTTTTTTTCATTATAACAGCAACCAAACAAGAAAGTCTACAATCAATAGATAATAAAAACTAATTTGATGTCTTCAACCATAAAACCCTAATTTTTTAAACCTTGTCTAGCTAGCCACCTACAACACCATAATCCCACTACAACAAAAAAAAAAGAATAAGACTTAACCAATCTTATCAACTTAACCAGCAATGACGGAAAGGTATAGGGTGAGTGAGGGCGAGGCTAGGGCATACTTCTAGGGCAGCGAGAGCTTGGTGGAGTAGGGTTTTTGTCAGGGTTGAAGAAATGACTGAGGGGTTGTTTTCTCTTTTCCTTTTTTAATTTTATTAGGCTAATATAAAACTTATAAGTGGTAGTTAAAATTGTTAAGGGGGAACCAAATTTTTAGTCGTGTCATAAAGTTTCGTATTTATAAGGGTTATTAATATGCAGTCCCAATAATATTACCTTTTGGGGAGGGTAACAAAAGGGGTTTTAAATACTTTTAATTTTTAAGGCCGTTGATTATACCCATCCCAAAACGTGTGTTTTATGGACTCAAAATTTATCCATCTCAAGAACTTCAGTCCCGAAACTACTTTTATTATAGTGAAGGTCAACACACTCAAGTCCTAACCTATAACTCAAAGATTTTGTTTAAACACAGAATAAAGCCAAAATACACACAAATGACTCTATCGAAAATTTATCGTTACAAATCTCCTCCCTTCTCTATTCTGAGACAAAAGAATAAAAACCTATGGGACGTCAGGCTCTCTAAAAGACTCAATCCCCAATCCCAAAAGGGGAAAGTACAGACACTTGATAAACTCAGGTTGAGTAGCTTTTCTCTTATGTAAGCTTCATCGTATCGTTGCAAACTTGTACACTTAAACACACCTTCAAATGAAACGTGAATATATAGCAATATAAATTTTCATAAGATTAAACCCTCCCCTTTGTCTAATAATTTCTACCAAAGTTAGGGCATCTCCTCCTGAGACAAATATAAAGATTGAGATATAGAACAACATTTTCAAACGATCTTAAGGTGTTCGTTCGAATGACCTTATGGAAGTTCATAGAAATTTAAAAATATTTTTTAATAAAGTCCTTCATTAAAATAAGTCTCACCCATAAAAATTCCATATCTCAATTCATTATGCATCCATACTTTTTTAAGATTAACAGAATGTAACAACCCACGTAATTTTGGGCTATTTTAATTAATTTCTAGAAAATGGAGGAAAATAAAGTTTTCGATAAAATTATTTTTATTGCTCAAATATGTTGGCTATTATTTTTAAAGGCGGGAATTTCAAACGGTTTCGAAAACGGAGTTAAAATGGATTTTAAAATGATTTTTAAATGTTTTTAACTCTTGGAGTTGTTTTGAATTCCAACTCTTCATTTATTTGCCTTATTTAAAGGAGTCTTTTGGATTCCAACTCTTCATTTCTTTGCATTATAAAAGGAAGTCATGGGAAAGCCTTTTAACCTACTTTTGGCACAAATTTTGGCAGAAAATATATTTTATATTCCTCTTCTTTTTATATACACATTGGCCCTTGAGATTTGTGAGTTCCAACCTTAGATTAGAGGTGTTCTTGGGGCTATGTTTGAGGAGGTTCTTGGAGGAGTTTTTGTAGATCTTTTGAGTTGATCTTGATGATGTGATCATTGGTTTCTCATCATGGTTTGAGGTATGGAGTTTTACACAATATGCTTCTTAAATCTCGCGAGTGTCATTCTCTTTGAATTCTTGTTTAATTGAACTTATATTTGAATTGATAAATTCATTGAAATCTGGAAAATAATTGTTGAAATTATTTTGATTCATGTGGTATCACTATATTGTTGGTGAGCACGTTGTCATGAGATTTTAATATGGCACGGATGTTGAGTACCCGCCAAAATACCTATTCCCGGGCTATGGCTTGATAAAGCATATGCGAATGGGGTGAGGCCTGGTTACCCATTGATGTGTTGTTGAGAAATTATAATGATCAAATGCTTTAAGATTTGCATTTTGATTTGAATATTCGTACTCGTATTGTTACGTTTTATTCGTTGCTAATCCGTATATGTTGAGCATCTTTCCTGTCGTATTGTGTACTTTCCGATATTTTCTTTTAGTGGCAGGTTAGCGTGGATTTTGGGGCGCTATGGAGATTGATTTTAGCGAGTATTGTTTGGAAAATATTTGTATTATTTTGATGTATAGAACTTTGGAGATTTGTATTTTAGTTTTCAGTTAGTTGTTGTATTTTTTTTCGAGAGACTTGTTGTAATTGAAGAGATTGAGATTAGTGGATTTATATTATTGTGGGTTTATTTAGATGTTCTATACCTTGTCACTTGTGGATTTGGATTTATTTTATCGCATTAGCGCTCCGTTCGCTCTCCTCGGGCGGGTGGGGTGTTACACAGAATGTGTTGAAGATGAAGTACTATGCTCGAAACATGGCATGATGATGCAACTTCTCTTCTATCTAGGATGCTACGTCTTCAATAAAATATGGCATAGGCTTAAAAGGTCAACACACTTAAGTCTTAACCTATGACTCAAAAGTTTGGTCCAAACTTAGAATAAATCCAAAATACATACAAATGACTATATCAGAAATTTGTCCTTACAAATATCCCCTTTGGATATTTTGGGACAAAACATAGAATAAAAACCTATGAGCTTTCAAGATCTCTAAAAGAATCAATCCACAAACCCAAAAGAAAAAAGTACAGACACTTGACATACTCACGTTGAGTAGCTTTGCTTTTATGTAAACATCACGGCATCATTACAAATCTGCACATTTAAATACACCTCCAAATACAAGGAGAATATATAATAATATAAATCATCATAAGAATAAACCTTTCTGCGTTGTTTAACAATATCTACCTAAGTTATCACGTCTCCCCCTAAGGCAAAAATCTCCCCCGGACTATAAAGATTGAGATACCATTTCATCCCCTTTTTATTCAGGGATAAACAAAGATAAAGACGCATAACAAAACGATGTATCCCCGATATAACCAAAATTATCCCTAAATTAAACATGGGTAGTCATAAAATGAAAACAAGTATATCATGCAATGATGTAAAGAGAAACAAGTAACAAAAAAAAAATTTGATAATACAAGTACAAATAATCTAAACAATGAGAAATTAATACCAATTTTGATGCACAAATGATACCAACTCTAATACAAAATGAAACATGAGATACCAATATAAACAAGAAATACCAATATGATCATATAGCATACTAATTTGAAATCACTTGAAAATAAAACAGAACAAATGGCATATATGGATTAAATGCAAACATAAAGACTCAAAACAAAACGATACCATATATATAAATATGAAAAAGATATCAATGGAACATAGGCTTATATATATATAGGTATAAACACCACAAACAAGTTATAAAATACATAAGTTTTCCACACTAGCATAATATTGATGTGCCTAAACGAAGGTGGTACGGAGTGAAGGGGCGTGAAGTATAAACAAATGAATTATGATGAATCACTCCAAAAATGTCCAAGGAGTAATATTTGATTGCATTAACTTAATCAAACAAAGATTTAGTCTCATAATGACAGATAAAGTGAACTCATAAAGAAAAAACAAACATAATTTGTGGCCAATAGAGATTTAATGGGTTTGCCGTAAAATAATAAGGCGTGTGGTGAAAAAGGAAGAAAATCCTCTTTTTTCCACTCGTGTGATATTCCTGGGCTCCAAAAGAAATAAATTGGTCGTCATCAGGGGTATAAAAATATAAATAATGGAGTCGTCAACCTATTTTTCTCAAAATTGGCAAAAGATGTAGCCATCCCCGAAGAAACGACATCTAAGACAAACTTATGCATATGACACCAAATAGATCACGAGTTTGGAGAATAAGTTATGAAATGGGAAGGTGTTAGGCACCCATTTTACCCCATAATTCTCTTATGGGCTATGATAATGTTATTCTTTTTCTCAAAAATGCAATTTGTGTATATAATGTGTGAGGAGTGAAATGGGTGGAAAAAAAATTATCATACCCATACCATGGAAAAGAATGGGATGAGTCATTATGAGAAGTATAAATAAATGAAAAGAAAATAATCTAAAAGGTAGCTAACATGTGAGAAGCACACCAGATCACAATCTATCGCAAAGAATGGTATACACATGTCTGATGGGGCTGCTAAAAATATTAGGAAGAGAAAAGGCTACGCTATATACAACACGCCGAATCATAATCCACTATGAGAAAATGGATATGTGTGTCTGACGGGATTGATAAAATGAAAAGGAATAAAATATGTGAAAATATAATATAATGTGAGCAACACATCAGATCATGATTCACTATAAGGAAGTGAATATGCACGTCTGACAGAGTTGCTAAAAACATATAAAATAATATATATATATATATATATATATATATATATATATATATATATATATATATATATATATATATATATATATGTATATGTATATGTGTGGGTGTGTGGGTGTGTGTGATACTAATATAAGCAAGAACGAATAAAGTGAAAAATGAGATACGAGAGCTCGAATCCTTAGGAAAACTCGGGACGCCTGCGTAGTTGAAAATGGCATCAAAGTTCACGTAGCTCGAAAACACATAAGGGTGAGATTTAACCTATGAACCCAAAACTATAGTTTTCTTATTTTGATTTCTTGAAAAAAATTCATAAGTGAGGTAAGTTTAGTAAAAATGTAAGGAAAGTTCTAATTTGGGGTTTAAGGATCAAATCCTCTTTTTTTATTTTTGAATTATGAAAATAAATTTGGTGAATACATAAATAATAAAAACTTGATTAAAATGAGGAAATGACAATTAGATGTAAACAATATATTAGTGAGTAAAAAAAGTGAGTAATATTACTAAAGAAGCAAATTTGAATGATTAGGATTTAGACCTCCTATGAAGTTTGAATTGTGACTTTGATGGTGAATGAGGTTGATTTTAGTAGTAATGTAAAGGTTAAAAAGTGGGTAAAAAAGGTGAGGTGTGTGGATTATGTAATGGAATGTGGGAGGAATGTTTTGAAAGGGATGTGTAAAAGGCGAAGTACTAATTTCGAGGAAATGAGGTATTGGGATCTCGAAAAGAAGATCCTTGACAATGAGGTCATGGCCTCCTTAAATAGGAAATTTTAGGGCTAGAGGTTTGTCGATCATCATAGGCCTAGTCTTGCCTATCGGCAGACCCCCTAACTTGCTGGCTAAGTAAAGTACCCACATACCAAGAGATAGAGGGCTAGGGGTGCCTACAGGTAGCCCCAAATGGACTTTTACAAAAAAATAGACATTGAGACCATTGGGACCATTGGAAAGAGGATTATGATCTATACAAAAGTTCATTGAGAAAATCTCGAGTCCTAGTGTTGACCAAAGTCAAATTGAGCTCGAAAGTGGCCGATGACCTCCAGATTAGGATTATTTTCGAAGTAAAAAGGAAAGTAAATACGAACGGTGAGGAATATTCGTGTGCGATATGGATCGTTAGTAAGGTTTTCGAATCCCTATGAATATTCATTGATTTGCTATCAATTATGAGGGTTTATCAAAGTCAAACGGAGTTCAGAAGCATCCGGTGGCCTTTAGCTTAGGGTTTCCGAGTAAAAAGTCAATTAAATGCAAAACCTAAGGCCGATTCGCGCACAATATGGATCGTTGGAAAGGGTATTCAGATCCTTATGAAAATAAATTAGGATACTCTTGATTTCGAGAGTTTATCAAATTCAAACGGATCCCGAAATCTTTTAGTGGCCTCTAGATTATGGTTTGAAGGGAAGGATCAACATCCGAGGGTTGAAGGAAATATTTTTTGGACCTAGGAAGGTTCATGTATCGAACCGACCGGGGTTTAAGTCACCGTTGAGTCAACCCGCACCGAGTCAAGGAGTTAATGGGGGAGGGAAAAAATACAATTTTATCCATAAAAAAAACCTTTTTATTTGCAACATTTATTAAGATTAATTTACAGGTTTTAAGTTAAAAAAGGTGGCGACTCTAAGAAATTAAGTCAATTTACCAGATTTATTTATAAAATTCGATTTAATCCACAATGCCGATTAAATAGGAAATAAACCACATCCATCCCTATGTTATTACAAACCATTGCCCAAGGCCTGAATAAAAAGTGTTAAGAGTCCCAAATTACTAATTTTTTGAAACATGATTTCATTAAAAAGACAGAGCACTAACAATGTTGGTTCCCCTCTGGAGCCTTACCCGCGTCCTTCTTAACGTTCCTACTCGAAGTGTCGGGGGTGGGGTAGGGGTTTTATCATAAAAGGCAGGGGTGAGCATACGCTCAGTAGGGTGGGTAATACTAAGTTATATGTTTTCTACAAAAATACTAAAAATATAACATGTATTTTAATCAATTTAAAAAACGTTTAACCATTTAGCTAGTATTAATGCAACTAGCATGAAATGCACTCGAGCGATATGCTCATACTCATACTTAACCATTTATTTACCACCTTTTACCTATTCTAGAGACTACTTAATCATGTTTTATCCTTTACGTTCCTTTTTATCACATTTCATTAGGTTGTCTTGCTTGTTCAATTTCGAGCGCAACCATTATCTTTTTCGTCTTCCATTATCTTTTCTCGAATTTCTTCAATAACTTCATATATTAACGGGTTACATACCGTCATTTATGCTACCATATGATCTGGCCAGTGATTTTGGGTCTTTCACCCTAGGCTTAAACCCTTCTTAATTATCCCCGTGTCACTGGAGTCCATATTAATGTGTTTTAACATTTTGCCACATTATTCCAACATTTTATCGGTGTCATCGTTTTCACGATTTATATCATTATCTCAACTTATCAACGTGCCATTTTATCCACTTTATCTGTTTTCCATCAAAAACTGATCGCTAAGGTCTAACGAGTAAATCCGACCATTAGGACCCTCAATTTAACAAAATTTTCATTTTACCCTTTTCTTTCATCATAACATTCTGAAAAACATATTTAATTCATTATGGCACTAAAACCCAATATTTTCCTTTCCAAACATCTCTTTTGTGATTTTATGTCAAAAATCATGTTTATTTTTTTATGTTTTACCACATAAAATACATTTTTGTCATTTAATGCCATTTTTAACCAAATGTTCATATATTTCCCTATTATCACATGTGACTTCAAATATCATTTCCTTCATTCAAACATTATTTATCACACATGTGATTCTACACATGTTAAAGAGGATTTCAATCTTAGAAATTCCTCAAAATGCACTTAAACAATATATAAATCATGGATCTACATTTTTAATGTTTTCATTCACATCTCAAGGTGAAATGGTCGTTTTATTCATAAAAGACCCATTTACCATTTTTCTTCTTTAAAACCCCATTTTTCACGACTTGAGTATTTTATCAAATATCACTATTTTTGGCATAATTTCATCTCTAGTGTGCATACTACATATTTACTTCACAACTAGAACCTTGAGATCATAAGAAGAGGAAAATCCTACCTCAAAGTTTGAAGAGGAGACAAAAAGAAGATGACTATAGAAGCTCCAAACTCCAAAGACCCAAAAAAAGCTCTTCAAAATGATCCAAATTTCCTCCTACAAACTTGGCCCTTCCCACTTCCTCCCGTGAGAATGCTTGAAGATAATGAATAAATCTTGAAAATGATGTGTAATGGTGCTTCAATGTGGTGGCAAGTTATGGCTATGGTGAGAAATGCTTGAGTAATAAGGATGAACTCTTAAACTTAGAGAGAGAGATGTTGGTAACAATGGTGGGGAGGGATTCCACCCTCTCTCTCTTCTTATAACCCCAAAGAAACCTACAAAAATGAATAAAAAAAACGCATATCCCTCATGTTACACACATTTTAAATTATTAGATTCTCTCAGATATCGACACATCATCAATATAAGGGTTATGGTGTTGACAGAATATTAAAAATTTGCAAAAGTTTTTGAGTTCTACTCTGATCATTCGAACGACACCTGATCTCATTCCACCAACAACACCTTTCATTCGAACGATAAGGGACTTAGTTTTAACGTACACTTCTAACGAGATTCTAGAGAGCGCGAGAAAATGACCATGTTTTCAGTGCTTAGAAGCTCATTCGAATGAGAGTGACCCTTGTTTGAATGACTTCTATTTTCCTTTGAATGAACTTTTAGTTACGAAAACCTCGATTCGACAAGTACGAAGGTTGTGATGACGATTAAATCTCAGTATTCATTCATAATTACAACTCTATATGGAATGAGACAAAATCAAGGGCGAGTGTATTACATTCTCCCCGCCTTAGGATATTTTGTCCTAGAAATAAGAACAACTAACTAGGGAAAGAGTTTCGGGTGCTTTTTTCACATCTTCGACTCGCGTTCCCAAGTAGCACCTTTAAGAACTTGAAACTCCCAAAGAACTTTCACCAAGGGGATGATCTTATTATACGAGACCCTATCCTCACGGTCCAAAATAAATATAGGTTGCATGGGAAAAGTTAAATTTTCCTCTAACTCGATGAAGTTTCAATTGATGACTTGTTGGGGGTCATGAAGATACTTCTTCAACATAGAGACATTGAATACGTTATGTACTTGGGACAACTGTGGAGGTAACTCCAAGCGGTACGACACATCCCTAATCTTCTTCGGGGTGTCAAAGGGATCTATATACCATTAGGCCAGCTTCCCCTTCTGCTCGAATCGTTAAAATACTAGTATTTTGCTCTAACCTTCAGCATCACATGGTCACCTACCCAAAACTCCAGGGGTATTCGATAATTATCGGTGTAATTCTTATGTCAGCTCTGTGCCATCAAGATTCTCTAGAAAATTATCAAAACCTTCTCCGTCATTTCTTGAATTAACTCTGAATTGGTGAGATGTTTCTCTCCCACCTCAGACCAACAAGCTAGAGAGCGGCATGGCCTCCTATAAAGGGACTCGTGGGGAGCCATCTCGATGATCTCCTGATAACTATTATTGTAGAAGAACTCCAGAAAGTGCATATTCTCAACCCAACTACCTTATTCTAGTGCACAAGATCTCAGCATAGCCTTTAGAATCTGGATAATTCGCTTTGGTTGTCCGTCGGTGTGAGGATAGTATGTCGTACTCATATTTAGCTTGATACCTAACTCCTATTGAAACTTATTATAAAGTCGATATACAAATCGAGGATCCCTTTTTGAGATGATAGAGAGTGTACCTCCATGAATTCTGACTATTTCTCAAACATACAGCCTTGCCAACTTAGCCACACTAGTTGTAACCTTGATTGATAAGAAGTGTGCAGACTTCGTGAGTCGATCCACTATAACTTGTACAGCATCATGACCATGCTCAGATCGTGGTAATGCCGTGATAAAATATATCACGATATGCTATCACTTCCATTCCTAAACCTACTGGCTTCTTATGCTCGGCCTATACCTGTTGTCAAGTGTAGCACTTGGCTACATAAGAACCAAAAAAAATCCTTGTATAGATCCTTATACATCTTAGTGGCACTGACATGTATGCTGAAGTGAGAATGATGGGCCTCCACCATCACTTCAACTTGAAGCTCATCGATAATAGGGATAATCAACTGACCCTTGTGTTGCACCCCGCCATCCTTATCCACAGTAAGAGTGTCGAACACTTCCCCATTCTGAATACGATCTTGGAACTAAATAAATTCGGGGTCATAAGACTGGACATCTAGAACTTTCCGTTGGATGAGTGGCCTAGCCACCTGTTGATGTAAAAAACTAGATTTGATCTAATTAATTAATCACATATAAATACGAATAAAAAAATAAGACAATAGATTTTTAAAGTAGTTCAGCCTTAATAAAATGGCCTACATACACTGTCTTGTATTACTGGGTGTCTTACCTTAATCTTAATTATGTTTGCTTATGATAGCCTACCCTGCCATGAGGGTATTATAATGTATTTATAGCCCTTGGGCTATCAGTATGAATAGACAATATGCCGTTATTGAATAGACATATTCATCTGTACATGGTAAAGAATATTCATTGAATCCATCTTCGCCGTTTGATCTTCCTAACAAGTTTCTCGGTACGCTGAGTAGTTCGGTATGTTGAGTAGCTCGGTACACTGAACTTACGCCATGTTGGATGACATGTGTCTTCATATAATTGGTCCACGTCAGCTGACTAATTTTTGTATCAAGAAAAGACCCCAATGTTTCACAGTTGAGTTTTGATATGAGAGTGTGGAACATTTTATCCAAAAGTTGTTCGGGCACCTTTTTATGTCTTGATTAATTACAGAACTGCAACACTTGTGAAAATTTTCCACTTTGTGTAACAATTTTGAGCACGAAATGGCAAATTTGTAAATATTTTGAGTTTTTAACGAACGCTTGGGTATTTGCATATTTTTCCTTTGATCAACCGTTGGGAACAACAGTCGTCATGTGTGATCATTACTTTTCTCATTTTCTGATGCAGCATATATAACGGCGATAAAATTCGATTGTCTTCTACCTTTTATTATCTTGTTTCCAAACTCTTTGTTTTCTAATTTTCTTCTTATGAACATTCTTTAAAGTCATCTGCCTTAGCTGATTCCTTAATCATCTATAAGAATTTATTATTTCCTTCTTCCTTCTTTGCTTTATCATCATGGTTTACCTTATCGAGTCATTAGATAAGTTTAGAACCGATTTTGAAATTCCTTCTTGGGTTATTTTGGAAGAACCTCCTTACCCTTCTAATTTATTTTCTCTAACTAAGGGACACTGGTTTCCCTTTATTTTTGTAGCAGAATGTGATTTTTCTTTCCCGCCTAATCCCCTGTGTTTGGAATTTTGCAAATATTTTGATATTGTACCTGCAAAAGTAGTTCCAAATACATGGAGGGTAGTTAATGGCGTATGTCGGTTGAATTAAATTCATAGAACTCGTCTAGGGATTCCTGAAATTATGTAATGTTATAAATGGGTCACCAGCGACACCACCTTTTATTTAAAAACTAGGTTTTCTAACAAAGCTTTAGTGGTCAATCTCCCTGATTCTAATAGGGATTATTTTGAACATGGGGTTGTGATGAAAAATTGGCAACACCCCCCACTAAAGGGGAAAGACGTGTACCAAGGTCCTAAATGTTCACCTTATGGCCATGGGATAGGTTGTTTTTTTTATTTTTAAGCTAGCTCTGTTTTTGTTTGATAAAATATTTCATTGACTTTTACTTTTTCATTTTTGATTTGCAGTTGACAGTAAAAGAAAATCCCCAAAAGAGAGTGATATTAATATAAAAGATTTGAAGCTCATCTGGGGTTTGCATCAATCAATTATTAGGGAGCACGTGAGCTCAGCTTCCTATTTGCTGAGATATAAGAACACCACTTCCTCTTTTATTGCTCGGCCTCTTACTCCTCCTTAGGTTATTGATCTTGAGCAGGCTCCAGCATCTTCTTCAATTGTTGAAGAATCTTCCTCTGATTTGGGCACTTTTATTGCTGACCTGATGACGAAAAAGAGGAGAATGCCTGATCTCTTTACCAAGGTTGTCCCTTGTGCTGATGGGGAAAAAAAGAGCAAAGAAGATGTTCCGGATAAAGGGACTAAGAAAAAAGATATTGCTCCATCTGGGGGAGCAGTCATAGCGTCAAGGAAGTCAGTAAGAAGCCCCTTATTTCTCCAAAAGAGGCAGCACCTTTGATTGAAGGGGTTGTTGTTGTTAGAGAAGAGACATCACCTTTGATTGATGAGGCCGCTCCTTTGAAAAGATTGAGAAGGGTTATTGCTGAGAAGACCGTTGATGTTGTTGATCAACTTATTGGGGTTGATATTCCTCCTTTGAGGGTTGGTCCTCCAGCATTCATGACTCCTGGCTTGGCCAAGAAGTTGATCTGGTCTGGAACTCTTCTTGACCATAGAGCTGCTGAGACTTCTAGTCCTCAGAGGAAATTCACTGACTTAACATCCCAACACCTTGCATCAATAAGTGTCATTATACCTGTCATTTCAGTTTTATTTTCAATTTTTCATATTCTAGCTTGAGTTTCTCTTCTGCTTGCAGTTTTTGGTGTCTTTTAATAATATCCTGGAGAGGGATGAAGCTATCAAAGTTTCTTCCTCTTCCAGTGAAGTAGAAGAAACCCTTGCTGGGTTATCAAAATCTTTGGAGGAGTCCCAGCTGAAGTATGAGGGTGACAAAACTGTTTGGGAGAATAAAATCAAGTGTGCTGAGACAGCTCAACAAAAATCTATGGAAGTTGTCAAGGAGGCTGATCTAGCTCGGTAATAGGCTATAAATGCTTCCAAGGAGGCAGAGGAGAAATTGAAGGTCACCGTTTCCAGCAAGGAGGAACCTAAGGGCAAGCTTGAAGAGGCTGAACGTCATAAGAAAGATCTTGAGCAGATAGTCAAATATGTTGAAAATCTTCTTAGGGAAAATGCTTCCTCGGAGAGGGAGAAGAGAAACGTTGCTGTAAAGAAGTCCTTTAGCTATAGCTGGGACAAAGGGTGGAACAAAGATGTAACTGTTGCCTCTACTCAAATGGAGTATGCAAGTTTAAAGCTCTTTAAGGATGGATGGGCTGCAGCATTGAAGGAGTTGAACGTTGCTGAGGATTCTGAACTATTTCAGAGACATGTTCACAGACCTCCTCCTACTATTAAAGAAGAAGAAGAATATGAAGCTGGGTCTGATGAATCTTCTTTAATAATAGTAGAACAAACACCTGCTACCACTATCCCTCAATCCTTCGAGCAAGTTCAGCAGACAACAACTTCTACCAAGCAATGCCAACTGCCCATCAAAAAACCAATCCCTTCTTCAAAACCAGCTAAGGGTGTTGTAGGGAATAAGGAAAAGGTGTAATGTTGTTCAGCAATTCTTTTCTTTTCTCTATTTTCCCTTTTATTTTGTACTTTTGGTTATACCCTCCTCTCTTATGATCAATAAAATGGACTTGTTATTTATTCTGAATTTCTCCTTTACTGTTTAATATAGTTGTGTTGTTATTGATCTGTTTTTACTTTTCCTTGCTAGTTTATTGCCAGGATGGAACTGTTGTCAACTCATTATACAGATTTGATGAATAAGTGTACAGATTACTTCAAAGTTGGTCGTGAAGATTTCACTGAAGCACAAATAATTGATATTATTGGATCTGATGCCTCTGAACGAGCAATTGAGTCTTATCAATATTTAAAATATTTACTTGATCGGGCTATAGAAAATAATGTATCTTACTACGAAATAATTGAAGATATTCAAGGAATGATTGAATAACTTTAACTTCAACACAAGGAAGCCATTGTTCTTCTGCATGAAGGTTATGAGAAGAAATACCAATAGTTGAGCGCTGATCGAGGTTATGAAAAATTTGTCTCAGCCCATAATAAGAGAGAGAGAGTGCTAAAACTTAAAGTTGAGGAGCATATAAATATTGTTAAGTTATTGGAGGAAGAAAATATTGTTTTAAGAGAAGAACTGAGACAGCTAAAATTTGCTTCTTCCTCTGGAGCTCTGGTTTCAGTTAATGATGAAGGTTTTTCCTTTTTGGAGACTGAGAATGCCTCATTGAGGGAAGAATTCAAAGCTTTGAAGAGAGTCAGACCTGTATCCACTTCCCAAGGTAGAACAAGAGCTGGTCGGAGCAGCATTGAAAAGACTAGGACTCAACAGGTTTTAGAAAATCAAGCTGCTCAACTGAAGGCAAAAATTAAGCTGTGGATGAGAATTCCTAAAAAATTCAAACTCTTACCGATCAACTTTCCAATCAGAGTTCTGCATTGCATAATAAAGAAAATTTCGTGAATAGGCTTCATCGACATGTTTAACGATTGACTTATCAATTTCATAAGCATCCTAGAGAGTTCTTAATAGGGGGATATAATGAATCTTTATATCATCTCGATGCCAGATTGAAACAATCAAACAATGAGGGATACAAATAGGGATGGTTGAATGATCTAACTGTGATGAAGGTTAAGCAAGGAACAGAGTTGTGGGATTGGTATGACCCTGGATTACTTGATATGCCAGTACCTCCTTTCAAACTAGATGTTAGATGCATTCCAGTTAGCTCTATTCCTCAGTGTTTGATTTCCAAATACCTTGGTGATTACAATCTTTATGAAGATTTTGAGATATCTCGACCTCCACATTTTCTTGACCGACCAAGTGCGAGAAACACCAGAATGCTGCTGGATTTGGACTTTATTAACTCTTCTTTTGCTTTAGATGATCCTCCAGCTGGAATGGATCCTGTATCTAAATCTGAAGGAAAGAAACCAGCAGAATAGGCTATTTGTATTTCGTTAGTGATTGTTTAACGAAGAAAAATCATATTTTTGTAATTTTATTTCCTTGGAAATAAATTAATTGTATGATGTTTATCTTATCAATATTTATTCATAACATGAGATCAACTATAATAATGTTGTACTTGTCAGTCACTGAGTATATATATATATATATATATATATATATATATATATATATATATATATATATATATATATATATATATATATATATATATATATATATATATGTATTTGAATGGGCAATTTGACCTTTGTTGATTTGATTGCCTAGACAATGGAACTTTTGCGCCATGTGTTTTCCTAGTTGTGGTGACTTATCACCCATAAGTGCCTAAGAAATGGAAATATTATTATCCCATGTTCCTTCTTATTTGTAACAATCATTTAAGTAAACAATTGCCCAGGTGCCTAGGGAGTGGATATTTTACCCATCTTCTTGCCTAGTTTAAATGCCAATTGGGTCACCCATAATCAAACAGACCTTGCCTTGCTCGATTGTTTTACCAATATTATTGGTAGTTATGCTGAGTGCCGACCAATAATTAATCGGTGGTTGCTGATGCAATCGACACTTAGTTGGCAATTGCTGAGTGTCAACCAACACTTAGTTGGCGGTTGTTGTTGTCGACCAACAATTAGTTACGATTGCTGATGCCGACTAACCTTAGTTGGCGGTTATTATTGCCGACCAACCTTAGTTAGCGGTTGTTAATGCCGACCAACCTTAGTTGACAGTTGCCGATGCCGACCAACCTTAGTTGGTGTTTGTGTTGATGCCGACTAACTTTTAGTTGATAGAAAAAGTTTTTTTGTTACTGTAAAGTAATTTAAGTGTTTAGCACTAGTACTCCGAAAAAAAATAATGGGGGAAATCAGCGTTTTCATTCATACTGAAATAATGGGGTACATGTGAAGTTACATTACTGGTAGTATTTTTGTCGGTGCCCTGCATTCCAAGCGTTTTTTAATTCTTCCCCTTCAAGAGTTTCTATTATGTAGGTGTCAGGTCGAACAACAGTTGTGACACGATAGGGCCCATGCCAATTGGCTTCCAACTTATCGTGTTTTTGAATTACTTTCTTGAGCACGTAATCACCTTTCTTGAGATCACACTTCTTTATATAACATGGAAGTCCTTTGCTGATAAGCTGTATTTCAGATTGCTGCATCTTTTTTGACTTCTTCGAGCATGTCTAAGTCCAAGCGTCTCATCAAATCACTTACTGGAGAATTAAAATTAGGCACCTATGAGTAGGTAATCCTAAGTCAGCAGGTATAACTACTTCACTCCCAAAAGCTAACATGTAAGGAGATTCCCCAGTTGTTATTTGGGAAGTTATTCGATAAGCCCACAACACTGAGTGCAACTTATTGATCCAATTACCTTTAGCATCATCCAATCTCTTTTTTAACCTAGTTAGAAGAGTTATATTCGTCACCTTTGTTTGCCTGTTACTTTAGGGGTGACCTGGACCAGAATGGATCTTTTGAATGTTGGATTGTCGACAGTACGCTACGAACTCATCATTGTCAAATTGGGTACCGTGATCGGTGATAAAAGTATGGGGCAAACCATATCTGTAAAAAATATTCTTCCAGATGAATTGATAGACCCTTTCATAGGCCATATCGATGAGCGGTTTCGCTTCCACCCATTTTGTGAAGTAATCAATAGCGACCCCCAAATATTTGAATCATCCTCGTGTAATTGGCAGAGGCCTGACTAAATCTGTTCCCCACATAGCGAATTTCCAAGGTGAAGTGATTGGTGTTAGCAGCGCCTGTGGAGTTCTTCGTATAGTTGAAAATCACTGACACTTGTCGCGTTTCTTAGCATAAGTTATACAACCAGGGCGCATTGTTGGCTAATCATACCCCTGCGTATTTATTCTCTGTAAAAGAGTTCTACTTGCTACATGAGCTCCACAAGATCCTTCATGAATTTCCTCTATTACATCTTTAACTTCTTCTGTATGAATACATCTTTGCAGACTAGCTATCACACCTCTTCTGTACAGAACTCCATTATTTAAAACATATATAGCACCCTTATACTTCAACCTCTTAGCTGCAAGTTAGTCGACTGGTAAAGTGCCTTCTTCTATATAAGCCCTGATGGGATCCATCCAGGAAGGTCCCATATCCAAAGAGATAAAACTCACCATCAAATCTTCATCAATACTTATGCTTGTAAGTACTTCGATGGGGATTATTCTTCGTAGCTCGGTGCGTGTAGCTGAGGCTAACTGAGCAAGTGCATATGCCCCTGTATTTTCCAGTCTTGGTATTCGAATCACTTGGATAGCTACCAAATTGGATACAATCTCCATAGCTTTAGTTAAATACCTTGACATGAACTCCTCTATTGTTGCGTAAAGACTTAGCATCTGATTTACCACGAGTTGCAAATCACTGAACATCACAACTTGCTCTGCATTCAATAATTTAGCTAAGTTGAGGCCCATAATTACGTCTTCACAATCAGCTTCATTATTGGAAGCCTGGAATTGGAAACGCATAGCATATTCTATATCTATCCCATTTAGACTGTTTAGAATAATTCCAGCTCTGCAACATGTTGCACACAAAGATCCATCGACATATAAATTCTATATAGGGATATTATCATCAAACGCTTGGTCATACAAAATCCCTTAATGAAATATCTTATCCTTCATTTCTTCATACTTCTTTTTCAACTCCTTCACCTTACTAGAGGATTCTGGTTGATCGGTGGCCATCCCTTCTGGGAGTTGCTCGGGGATATTTTATATGGCTCTTCTAACATCCTAAAGTTGCTCTGCATTAGCCCCCTGTTGATCGTAGATATCTGCGTAGGTATGCCACTGCCTGCCCTTTGATAGAGGATCTTGGCTCATAGATAATGTCGTATTCCCCTAAATCCACTACCCAATACATCAATCTTCCAGACTTTTCTGACTTATGTAAAGCCTGTCCGAGTGGCATGTCAGTATACACCACTATTGTATGGGCTTGAAAATATAGTTTCATCCTCCTGCTCGCCTCAATCAACTCTAATGCTAACTTATCCAGTTTTGGATACCTGATCTCTGTTCCCCTGAATGCCTTGCTCGTATAATAAATTATTTTTTTCACTCCGCTTTCTATTCTTATCAAAGCTGAACTGACTGCACTTTCTGAAATAGCTAAGTAAAAGTATATTTTTTCTCCTATCACTGGCTTGGACAATAAAGGAGGTGTCCCCAAGTATCTCTTCAACTCTAAGAATGGCTCCTCGTATTCGTCGTTCCATTCAAAGGTATTTCTGAGTACCTTAAAGAATGGAAAATATCTATGAGTTGCTCGGGAGATGAATATGTTGAGAGCTGCAACGCGCCCCGTAAGGCTTTGTACTTCCTTCTTGGTGGTTGGAGATTTTAACTCCAGCAAGGCTTTTATCTTGTCAGGATTTGCTTCAATACCTCTTTGATTCACAATGTACCTGAGGAACATGCCTTCTTGTATGCCAAAACTGCACTTGGTCGGGTTCAACTTCATCTGGTACTTCTCTAACTGATCGAATGTTTGGCTCAAATCAGTTATATGGTCAGTAACTTTCTTGCTTTTAGTCAATATGTCGTCAATGTACACCTCCATATTTTTGCCAATCTTCTCTACAAACACCTTGTTCGTCAGCCGTTGATATGTAGCACCTGTATTTTTAAGACCAAAAGGCATAACATTGTAACAATATGTTCCTCGTGGGGTAATGAAAGAGTTACTTTCTATGTCTTCTGGTTTCATTTTAATTTGATTATATCCAGAATAGGCATCTATGAAGCTTAATAACTCATGCCCTGAAGTTGCATCTACCAGCTAATCTATCCTGGGTAAAGGGAAATAATCTTTCGGACAAGCTTTATTCAGGTCTGTGAAGTCCACACACATTCTCTACTTGTTGTTCTTCTTCTTTACCATCACAACATCATCCAACCAATTAAGATATTTGACGTCTTCGATGAAAGAAGCCTTTTGCAACTTTTACACTTCTTCTTAAATAGCCTGACTCTTCTCCGAACTAAAGACTCTTCTTCTTTTCTTCACTGGTTTGATCTCTTTGTTGACATTGAGCTCATGACATAAGAAGGATGGGTCTATCCCCAGCATATCTTCATGACTCCACGTGAATACTTATTTTTTGTGCTTCAAAAATGACACTAGCTCTTTCTTCAATACCAGGTCAAGTGAAGCACCAATCTGAGTTATTCTTTATGGTTGATCATCATCCATAATAGTACTTTATGTCGCCTCCATTACTTGGCCTTTAACGAGTTTCGTTTAATCTCTTGGGTTTAAGGTTTCAATCTTAGACTCATCAGACTCATCCACTTGATAAGTGGTTGTTTTCTTCCTAGCATTCTCCAATTCTTCTTACTTGGCAGACAAATAGTAGCATTCTCGAGCTACTTTTTAATCTACCTTCACAATTCCAACCCCAAAGTTGGTCAAAAACTTTAAACATTGATGTACAGTGGATGGAACTGCTTCAAAAATTTAAAAGCCTACTCTCCTCATGATTATATTGTAGGCTGACTGGACATTTTTATCCATCATGAAGAATCGCACTTTCTTGGATCTGCAAGCAGTCCAGGTATCGATCAACATGTCTAACTTTATCGTCTCAAGTGAAAAAAAAATTCTCCATAGAACCCAATGAGAGGACTGTGATACGGCTCCAACTGTCCAAGTTTCAAGTTCAAACTATCAAAGCAAGGGTAGAACATGATATCTGTCGAGCTACTATTATCCACTAGCACTCTTGAAATGATTACATCCTTTATCCTTATTTTGATTACTAGAGGAACATCATGTGGATATAAAATGCCTTCCAAATTATTTTTAGAAAAACCAATGACCAACTTTTCTTTGTTAACCTTCCTCGGGTGCTCTTCTTCTGCCAGATTTATACGTTGTAAGCTTTCCTTTCAGCAATGTGATCACCCCCTCCTTTGTCTCCACCTGTAATCATGTTACAATCGAATTACCCAAAAATTATTGAAAATACCTCACGCTCAGGTTGTCTTGGCTTTTTGGGGAGATCGGGGTTATCTTCAAGGTCATCTTTATGGTCCCTTTTCTTATCGTCCCTTGGTCGACAAGGAGATTTGGACCTCTGTCGAGCTCTGTTGTTGGTCCTCCCACCATTCTGGCGATCAACATACTTGTTCAGCTTTCCTCGTCTAATGAGCGCCTCTATCCCATTTTGGAGAGCTACACACTACTTGGTCGTGTGACCATGATCTTTATAGAACTCACAATTCTTGGATTTATCCCTTCTTTCGGGAGCTAATCTCAATTTTTCTGGACAATTCAGTTCCTCATTATTCTTAATTTCCTACAGAACGTGGCTTATGTCCACCTTTAAGGGAGTATAATTTGTATACTTCCACAAGTGTTCCAACGTTTATTTACCTTTCGACTGCTTTCTCCCACTGTTATGCTTGTGATCTTTCCTCTCTGATTTTCCTTCAGATTTAGTTTCTGCCTTTGCCTTAACATTCTTCTTAACAGCAATAGCTTCTTCAGCGTTCATAATTTTGGCTGCTTTAGCCATCAATTCAGCTATGGATTTGGGAGGATCCTTAGCCAAGGTGTAGCATAGCTTATCTGGTAAAAGACCACTCATGAGAGCTGTAATGATTGTATTCTCCTCATAGTCAATGACCTCTGGTTTCTCATTGTTAAAACGAGTGATATAGTCCCTGGTGTTTTCTCCTCCTGCCTTTTGCCTTACACTCAACAGATGTGCTACCTTTTTTACTGGCTTTGCACTAAAATAAATTTTTCCTATAAATATCTCTTCCAGTTGATGGAAGGTTGAAATCTGTCCCCGAGGAAGGTTGTTATACCATATTTGAGAGGATCTAATAATAATTCTTGAGAATACCCAGCCCCTCATTTCATCTTGGACTGCATAAATGTCTTCTGCAGCTTGGTGTTGCTCTATGTGGAGAACAGGATCAATTTTTCCATCGTATTTTGGTGTGACCACAAGATCCTTGAACTTTGAGGGTGTAGGAAAATTCATAATTGCTTATACAAATGGATATCCTTTGATAAAGTTTCTTTGAAGAAGGTTTTTGGCCTTAGCCATTTCCCCTAACTTGTCTTCCAATCTCCGAATAAATCCCTTCTATGCATCATTTCCAACCTCTATTTTATTTATATTTGCATGAGCAATAAATCGTGTAGAATTCTCCTCTTGGAATCTTTCTATACGAGTTGCAGGCCTGGGATTTGGATGTGATTGGGCTGAGCCTTCCCTTAAATCATTTGATCGTTGAGAATTTTTCAATGCAATTCGAGGAGGATTTTTGTTCCTCCTAGGGCCCAAACGGTCAAAGGGTGAAACTCTGCTCAACCTTTCCAGAGTGCTTGTTCATTCTGGAGTTAGAGTGGCATTTTATTGAGGACCCATAATTCTTATTGGAGAAGTCAAACCAGGTTGATAGGAGGGATCACTTGAATTTCGAGTATGATGAATTTCAGTATGTCTGAATCATGAAGACGGTGGACGTATGCTTCTCTGAATGCTTTGTTGTCCTGACTGGGCAAATGCTCCATTTTGAACAGTCTGAATGAACTGTCGCATAGTTTCTTGCATAGTCATTTGTCCCCTGGCTAAGCTTGCTATAATTCCTATGATATCGTTGGCATTTGGAGGAGTATAAGGGTTAGAAGGATTCCTGTCATTGTTCCTGTTGCTAAATTCTGGGATATCATCCATTTATGATAAGTTTTTAGTGAAAAACGCTCGGTATAGTCGTTCCCATAAATGACGCCAATCTGTTGATGTAAAAAACTAGATTTGATCTAATTAATTAATCACCGTTAAATACGAATAAAGAAATAAGACAAGAGATTTTTAAAGTGGTTCAACCTTAGTGAAATGGCCTGCATCCACTGTCTTATATTACTGGGTGTCTTGCCTTAATCTAAATTATGTTCGCTTATGATAGCTTACCCTTCCATAAGGGTATTACGATGTATTTATAGCCCTTGGGTTGACAGTGTGAATAGATAATATGTCGTTATTGAATAGGCATATTCATCTATACATGGTAAAGAATACTCATTGAATTCGTATTCATCATTTGGTCTTCCTAACAAGTTGTTCGGTGCGCTGAGTAGCTCGGTATGTTGAGTAGCTCGGTACACTGAACTTACGCCATGTTGGATGATACATGTCTTCATATAATTGGTCCACGTCAGCTGACTAATTTTTATATCAACAATGCATGACTCTTTTCTAAGTTCTCTTATTTTGGTGGTTGTAAAAAGTTTTCTCTAACATAAATACTCTTTCTTTGTAAAGGAAACCTTGAGCACAATTCTTATAAATAGTACAAACATTGAATTTCGCATAAAAGTGAATGAATATCACATATTTTTATCATTAACACTCAAAAAAAATTTCCTTTACTTATCTGCATTTATTGTTAATAGATTATGAGCACCCACTCACTAATAAGGTGTGAAGTGGGTACACCCAAACTAACCAATCTATCATTTTTGCCCAAATATGAAAGTAAAGGAGATATATATTTTCTAGTAGGCAAAATAGATTTTGATTCTCAAAGTTTATGAGAGGGTCCAGAACCTAAGGAACTTTGCTCATTATACTTAGGTGTATATCCATACCAAAAGGCAAAGTATAGTGAGCAAAGTCCCTCTAGGTATAACAGTTTAAATACCCCGTAGACTACGGGGGTTTTTAAAACATTGACAGATTCTTTATTTTACTCAGAATAAGTTTTGAAAACTGAAGTGGTGTCTTTTCTTATGTTCTATAAGTTATTTACTTGATTAGTTCAGAATATGGAGAGATGGTCTATCCCTCCTCTAAGTTATTTTCTTAAAAGTAAAAATGTTTTAAATATCATGTGGAACAAATACCCTGTAAACCAAGGGGTGGCTCTTCAAAATATTAATTTTCCAAGATTATGTGCAAACACTCCCCCAGAAAAAAGGAGCATCTCATAGTAGATAGATATTAGAGATAATATAGAGACCAGATGAAAGTAAACAAATGGAAGAAAAATGTTTGTTCTCATTAATATGGAGTAGTATTTACATATACAAGAAAAAAATTAAAATATAAAAAAAGACAAAGTCTACATCTCAAGAAATTTCAGCTAGATATAATAAAGAAGAGTTCTCTCGCGAGCTCACATCAGCGTAAGAGGGACCTTCGTCCTGAACAAACTCCTCCTCCAATGTAGCCAACTTGGCCTCATCCTTCGAGTCACCAGCCACGAGCTTGGATAAATTCTCATCAAGTAGCTGGATCTAGCCACATAGCCGAGTGGCCTCAGCCTGACACTACTAAGATCTCGTGTGCCAAGACACATGAAGCCTCTTTATCTTCCTAAAGGGAATGCTCATGAAGAGGTGAACTACAGCATCAAGCCAATCCAACTAAAAGTCTTAGCTCGGAAGGAGGAGTATACAGAAAGTCATGGATATGGCTAGAGAGGGCCATCATGTTGAATACAATAAGGTTGTCGATATTGAGGACGCTTTGAGATGTGAAATTATCAGGATGATGCTCAAGGATCATCTCCAGCACCTCCCACTCGTGGCTCCTAAACCTCTTAGGTTGCTCCTCGTGCCATAGATCCCTCATGAAGATCTCAAGGCCCTCCACCTCAATATCGTTATAGCCTGCGTACCTAAACTCAAGCTCAGATGGAAGAAATGAGGACTCCTTACTAGAACCCTCAGCACTATCATAACGAGTGGCCTAAGAACTAAAGCCCTCATCATTAGCTACCTCCACATGCTCACTCGTAGGATCCTGAAAATAAGAAACACATGAAGAATAGATAAGGAAAGGAAGAAGAATAGTTAAATAACTTCACTAAAAAAAGAAGCAGAAAATAAAAAGCTTCTCCTTAGGCCCAAAGGGGTGAGCATACTGCCTACAAAGCGGGAGGGCCCTCCTAGAAGTGTTGTGCCAACTTGGTAAAGACAGAACAAGTAAACATTAATAGAGAACTTGCTCATCAAAAAATAAGACTCTAAGAAATATTCAAACTAAATAAGGTATAACAATATAATACCTTAGGAGTGCTCGCTACAACGCTCGTAGTCTGTTCCGGAGGTATAGGAACACTTGCCTCACTAACTTGAAAACAGGGAAATAGGGGTGTGATGGTAAGAAGCTTGCAGAGTAAAATCAAGAATAAAGAAATGATGAAAAATAAAAAAAATAAAAGTGAGTAAGGTATAACAGTATAATACCTCACTCATAGTTTCTCCCCCAAGTTGTTCCACAGTCATAGGAACACCTAAAGCACTAACCTAAAAATAAGGAAACAGAAAAGTGTTAGCAAACACTTGCACAAAAAAAAGCATGTTAGAAAGAAAAATTATATTTAAATAAGCACCTGAGAAGCCTCCTCTACGGTGCTAACCAAGTGCCCCATGGGAAATGGGACATATGCAACACTAGTCTTAGGGAAAAGAAACAAGGAAGTGTTAGCAAACCACTAGCGCAGAAAAATCAAGTCTCGCAAACAAATTTGTTGAAATGAGTACCTACGGAGTCACCTCCACTGTACTCGTAGCATGTCGCGCAGACAGAAGGACTCCAATAGTATCAGCCTGGAGAATAAAAAAATAAAGAATAAGTCACCAAGATGTCTTACTTAGTAAAAAAGTAATAAGGGTGAAGTATCAAGTATAATAGTGTACTTGAGAGTCCACTAATGAGGCGGTGCTAGTAGGAAAGCTCAAAGGATGGTCCACTGCAAGAGGGACCTTGGAGGTAATCACCTGAAAAGAAGGAAAGTCGATGATCTATGATACTCTTAAATAAAGAAATATTTATAAGTATATAAAGCCTAGGAGAAGAATGAAACTACCTGAGGTGGATGGGCAGCTAAGCAGCCCACCTATACACCAGTTGCAGAAACAGTTGGTGGCGAGGTGCTGATGCTAGCCTAAGACAAAAAGTAAAGTAGAAATAAACTACAACTCAAGTGAAGTATAGAATCACAAGTTATTGAAAATGGGGAAATTAAATACCTGAACCTTGGGGGGGGGGGGGGAGAAGGTCTCAGCTCAACCATAGGAGTTGAGAAGACACCTGTATCAGTCTGCCTACAAGAAAATTTTGTTAGAAATAAAACTAATAAATGGAGAAAATGATAAAGATGATATTGTTGAATACCTGTGAAGAAATGGAGACCTGCATGACAAGCCCACTCGAAGCCACCCTAAAATGGACAGAGAAGGAAAAGGCGGACCCTGGGGCCTGTTATCCGTAGGAAAGTAAAATATGGGGACTGGTATCCTCTCAGAGGATGACAAACTTAAAATAACAACCCCAGTGGGTAAAAGTAATCCCCCACTAGTGGTGGAAGGTCCACTTAGAGGAAGACCCTGCAAAACAAGTCAGGAACAATAAGAATAAGAGTGTGTTTGACTGTAAATAAAAAAATTTAATTAGAGATGAAAGAAGAAATGCTAAGAAGTACCTCTGAAGGTGTGGTGACAATAGGCACAACAAAATAACTGCCCATGGAAGAAGAAGTGGGAGGCCTCGTGGGTGGACTAGCAGCTACAGTCACCTATTAAACAAATAAGTATATAGAAGTAAATTAATAAGAAAAGTCATAAGCTAGTGGATGAAAATATCGAAAAAAGACAAGTATTTAAAGAGATGGGTGAACATCTTCACAGAATGGGAGGATATGGAAGACCCCAACGTAGAAGTGGAAAACACGGTAGAAAACTGCAAAATAAACAAAGACAGAAAATGTCAAAGTCAATTGACAGATAAAAACATATATAAGCCTTAAAGTCTTGAGAACAAACCTCCCCGAGAGAGATCTAAGGAGGAAACAAGCATGGAGTTCTCTCAAGTAGGAAAGGAGATTGAAAAATAGGAGCAGTTTAAGAGGAGGAGGAGGAGGAGGTAGTCCTCACCTTTGAGGTTCCATTCATATCTACAGAAGTAGGTTGTTCAAAGGAAGAAATAAAGTTAAAACGTAGAAAACATAGTGAAAAAGTCAAGCAAGAGAGAACATAGAAAATAATAAAATCACTTACAGTGGAAGTGCGGATAGCCTGCTATTATATAGGTGCTTGTCTAGTTTGAAAATAGTGACAAAATTTGAGTCATACCCTAGTTTACCAAAAATCTCAAACTCTACATGATATTTCCTCCATTAGTCTCAAAGGTATAATACCAACATTACACCTAGGATTGCATTTCCATGTTACATTTATATTAATTTAGGTGTGTGAGTATTAATTCTCATTAAAATAATTTTCTAATAATTTTTTAAAATAATTTTAGTAATTTATAAACATTTTTAAAACATTTAAAAATTGGTTTTAAAATGTTTTGGGCCTATTTGTAAATTCTCTTATCTCTTAAAACCTTTGGCTAGGGAGAATCCGAAAGCGGCAGAGAAACATGTGGTACAAAGTGGAATTGTTTAAACTTCAAAAGCACGTGTTTAATTGTTAATCTTGGCCTTACGCATGTTGTTGTTATACCGGTTAGATTTGTGTTTGTTTACACTCACAATATTAAGAATCAATCATGTTCATTGTTATTCTACGACCTGCATGTATTTGTATCAATCCTTGTGACGCCTGAGTGGACCAATGAACGCGCATTTAAATGTGGTGTGTTCTCAGCCCTACGATTTACATCGTTTAAGCCAAAATCAATCTCAGTCGTAGCTTTGCTTCGATCTTCTAGACCCTTACATCCAGCAGTATAAATTGATGCCATTGTGTTAACATTTACAATCTTTTGTTCACCTCAGAGTTGAGAGAAAAAAGATAGGAGAGAGAGAACAGAAAGAGAGAGAAATTAGAAATCGTACCCAAACCCTAGAAAATTTTCTTCATAAAATTTACCCTGTGAGTTTGAGAGCCATTCCAGTTTAAAAATCATTCCTCTCAAGTCTTTAATCACTTTTCCAACATGTCACGAGTTTGGATCTCATTTTCTCTTCATAGAAAGTGTAGATATGATCTAGTTGTGATATAAATCACGCAAATTTGTTTAAGATAATTTCTTTTTTCAAGAAATCTTTATTTGTTGGTTATTTTGATCTCAAAAGTTTTTCTAAACCTGTTACCAACAAATAGTTTTTCTGTTTCAAGTTTTGAGCAAAACTGACTTCTATCTAGTTGAAGATCTTGAGACGTTTGTACTTTCAAAGTTCATATTTCACATTTTGTGAAATATAAGTGTATATAAATAAAAAGAAAGAGTATAGGACCTTGGCTATTTTGAAAAGCTAGGTTGTCACTCGATCTGTGGTAAAGAATAAATATCAAAAGTCTAACATTTTCAACAAACTGAGATTCAGAAATCCAAACTCATATTAGACAATATTTGTAATTTGTAGGAAAATTTGTCTGTATAAGAGTGTGTGTGTGTGTGTGTGTGTGTGTGTGTGTGTTGCATGCATGTGTTAGGCTCTTCACCATAAAACACTTTTCACACTACAACACTAAGGAAGTGTTGGTAGAGAGATTTTTGACTTTTAGAGTCGACGTAAAGCTAAAGAAGGAGTTAAATAGCTGGGAGAAAAACTACAACATCAGAGACTTTAGAGAAGCCAGAATTACCTAATGGAGTTAGTAAAAATTCTTGACTTATATTAGGTCCGATTGTGTGTTTAGTTTATTATAAAGCTTGTAATCTGTTTACTCTATTTTAGTGGATTTTGCTTTTGAGGTGCAGAGACCTCCGTGGATGTTTTCCCAATTGGGTGGGGTTTTACCACGTTACAATCTTGTGTTCTTGCATATTTAATATTCCTCTCCTCTTCTTCTAGTTGCATGATGATTTAGAATTTATTTAGATTTATTTTTCAAAACTTGGTCACCTAAATGAAATATCTTGTTCATAACTTTTTATACACATCTTGTGTTAGTATTTGTTTTGCAAAAAAAAGATTTTCTCAAACTGTTCGAAGCCATTTAAACTGTCTTAAACCTTTTAAACAACTTAAGTGGCATTATTTTTTCAATTGGTATTAGAGCTTTGGTTTTATAAAATCTTTTGATCCAGAGTTTTTGAAATTATTTTTTTTTTTCAAAACAAAACAATTGACAAGAAATTTGAGAGATTAGGTAACCTATCCAGACTCCCACTCTTTGACAAGTTCCCTTACTGGAAAGTGAGGATAGTTGATTTCATCCCAGGTACGTTGGGAGATGATGTCTGGGATGCTATTGAAAATAAATACACTTTTCCTACTAAACCAACCGCAAAAGGAAGGATTGTGAGGATTAGGAAACTGCTAAGTGAATTCACCAAAGAAGAGAAACAGACCTCCCTTAATTATAATAAAGGCAAAAATTCCATGTTCATGTCTATCAATGAACACGAATTTAAGAGGATATCTTTCTGTAGTACCTATAAGGAAGCATGGGACACTCTAGTGACTGCACATGAAGGAGACACACGTGTTAAAGCTTCTAAAACCCAAATATTTATCCAGCAGTACAACACTTTGGTCATGAATGAGACTGAGTCATTTGATGACTTTTATATTGGATTAACAGGCATAGTGAATAAGTTTATTGCTAATGGAATTATCTATGATAGGAAGGAAATTGTTTCCAAAATTTTAAGGTCACTTCCACAAAAATTTGATAACGAGTGCAATGCCATTGAGGAGATGGACGATCCAAACTTAACACCTGAACTCCTCAATAGGAAGCTAAGGACAGTGGAAATGGAATTAGAGTGTAAGAAGAAATTAACTCAGACTCAAAAGAAATAATCCAGTTCTAATCTTATCTTCTCCTCTAAGTTAACGAAACCTGACTTGAATTTGACTGATATTGACTTAGACTCTGATGAGGACTATAATTTAGATAATTTGGATAATCACATTGCCTTAATGTCTAAATAGTTTTAGAAAATTTTGAAATTTCGAAATAATGTTGCAAATAGACAAGGCAAACCTACTTATTCAAAGTTCTCTAATAATAGGCCTCGTGAGAAAAGATAGAACAAACGCCAGATTGATAACCAAAACAAACCTGGAAAAGACCTAAAAAAAATGTTGAGTGTTTTAGATGTGGGAAATTAGGACATATGGCAAATGATTGTAGAGTCAATTTAAATAGGAATAACAAAAATAATAGGGATAATTTGCGCAAGACTTGGGATGACTCAAGTGAATCAGAAACTGATGAGCCCGAGTCATCTAACTATTTTGACCCATGTATGTCATTCTTTGCCAAAATTATTTATATTGATGAGCCTATGACTAGTACTCAATCTGATAGTAGTATCTCTAACCATGCTATGTTAAATGATATTGTTCCTAATGATTTATCTATTTTTTACTGGAGAATGCTACTAGTAGTTCTAATGTCGTGTGTATGAGTCAAAGGGAATTTTCTATTGACGATGAAAATGTGTGTGTGTGAGTCCTAAAAATGAATCGCTAGGGGACACTGGACACTGCACACTTAGCGATTCCGATAATGAGGACCTCCCAGATATTCACATACTATACATGGAAACTCTCAAGAAGAGTACTAAACTTGAAAAAGTAGTCAAGGACCTTACCCAGAAAATATAAGCCCTAAGCTAAATGATCAAACAAAATACTGAAGAGTACACCTCTCAATGTCTAGATCATGAGAATGAGACTAAGATTTTTTATTAAAAGAAATCAAGGAACTGTCTGAAACAAATGAAATTCTATAAAAGAAATATAAAGGGACGTTGTTAGAATTGGAACAAACTAAAGAAAAGACATTAACAGTCTTTAAACATTTTATAAAATTTGAAAATAACTCAAACTGTTTTGAAGACTTTGTTGCTGAAAGTAAAACCAATTCTGATGACAGAACTGTTATAGGATTTTGCCCCTGTACTAAACGAAAAATCTTGAAACTATCAAGTTTGTGTCCGGTTGTAAAAGACCTATTGAAACCTGTCCAAATTTTCAAGTCTTGAAAAACGACTTTGATATGAAATAACAAAAGATATACATTAGTGAGGCTAGTACCTCTAAGATTAATGTTGAACATAAGGCTAAATACGTTTGTCCTCCCATAAGGAAATGCGAATCCTCTTTCCAACCTATGCCCCCTAAAAATAAAGCTAGAGTCCAACCTTTAGGCAAACTCATGTTTAACAGCTTTCCTAAGGACACGGATCCTATGATCCATAGTTATTGCTCATATTACGATGTCTATGCACATTCTCTTTGTGGGTGTTTTTCTAAACATCTATACAAACCCATCTTTCGTTCCCTTGTTTACCATAATTTTTACTATACAAGGAAAGGCAAAAATAATTATATTCTTCCTAGGCAACCAGATAAGAACTCTAACTATCGTAATAGGAAGAAAAGATCTTGTACTAAAAGATCATCAACAAGAGGAAATCCTAGATTCATTCCTAAACCAAATGCTCCAAAATTTGAGAAAAAATAATTTACGTAAAAATCTTTTAAAGAAAAGGCTAATGCTCGCAAATTTTACCTTATTTGAGATAATCATCACAAACGTCTAAAAACTAGAGCAATTTGGGTTAGGAAGGATGAATCAAGACCCTATATGAAATGTAATATCGTGATTAGTGCTTTGAAAGCTGAGCACACAGCATCTGGATGGTATTTAGATTTAGTATGTTCTAAACACATAACTAGGGATGATACCAAACTTGTAAATAAAACTAGCTTCTCCGGAGGTAAATTTTTGTTTGGAGATGGGGTATCAACCCAGATCATTGGTAAAGGGACACTTCATGAAAAAGGATTACCTACTTTAGAAGATGTACTTCTAGTAAAAGGTCTAAAAGAAAATTTACTTAGTATATCACAATTTTGTGACTCTAACCATACTTTCACATTTTCAAAGAATAATTACAAAATTTTAAATGAAAATGTTGACTGCATTATTATAGGCCTTCGTACTCCAGATAACTGTTACACGATTAATCCAAGTAACGAGGTTTGTAACATTGCTAGAATGGATGACAATGAGATTTAGCATAATAGGTTGGGTCACATAAAATTTGATAGTCTTGGTAAATTGTGTTCTCAAGAAATAGTTAGAGGTCTGCCTAATATAAACCCTATATCAAACATTATTTCTGGGCCTTGCCAAGAAAGGAAATGGTTAAGTATGCACATACAAAAGTCAAAGATGTATTGACTTATAAACTCCTAGAACTCATCCATATGGACCTAATGGGTCCTGCTAAAATGGATAGTCTATATGGAGATAGCTACATCTTAGTGATGGTCGATGATTTTACCCGCTTTACTTTGATAGCTCTCCTTAAACAAAAGTCTGAAACCTTTTAAGAATTTCTAAAAATTCTTCTACGTATTGAGAACGAAAAGGATAGTCAAGTAAATCGTATCTGTAGTGATCGAGGTGGGGAGTTTAAAGACTTAGGAGTAACTGAATATTGTACCTATAATGGATATTAACATGAATTTAATGCTCCTAAAACCACTTAACAAAATTGTATAGCTAAAAAAATAATAGGACTATTCAAGAAATAGCACGAGTTATGATTCATGCCAAAAGCCTTCCTAAGAATTTTTGGGTAGAAGCTGTTAGTACTGCCTACCACATCATAAACCGTGTCTACCTAAGAAAAAATACCAAGACAACTCCTTACGAACTTTGGTATTGGAAGAAACCTAACTTAAAGTATTTTAGAACCTTTGGAAGTGTGTGTTACTTATGAAAGGACAGAGAGAATTTGTCCAAATTTGAAACCAAAGGTTATAAAGCCATCTTCTTAGGTTACTTTCCCAATAGTAGAGCCTATCGTGTCTATAATCTTCGAACCAAAACCCTCATGGAATCCATTAATGTGATTATTAGTGACACTAATGATGAGAGTAAACCCACAGAACCAACTATCATGAAAATTTCAATTGGTATCAGAGCGGGTCGCTCCGAATAAGATTTAACCGTCTGGAGTGTTGATCCTTATTTCTTGATCATATGATTTCATGTTACAAATCTGATTACTTTCTATATTCATATATGATGATGATTTTTTATATGTATGACCTCATGATAGACAACATGTTATTTAATCTACTCTAATTGTTCTCATTCCATTTCTTGATTTTCAAGAACCCCTATATGATTTGTATGCTTTGCATAATATTTCAATGTAACCATAGCATTGGTTGTGGGGGAGAGACCTTATTTGTTGATTACTCTAGAATATGTTGAACATGTTTAAATTATGTCTAATATGTCATTTACCCTTGTTTTTTATTTAAGAGTCCCTGAAGACTAGGTGAATGTGCTTTATTCATTTTCTACCATATTTACATATTTTCTTGTCATAATCATGGTAATTATATGGCCTCTGAGATTTTAGGGTATGGATGTTTGTCAATGCAAAAAACACCTCTTAAACTCATGTTAATGTAGGAGTGGCACTTGATTAGAACCGTTAATATGTTTATTGTGGTAGTTATTTTTTTAATCTTTCTCATGATTATCATTGTTTTATCCTTTGTCTATTTGAGACAAAATGGGGGAGAAGAGTACATCATTTTATTAGTCTTGATTCTTGAATTATATTCATGATATCTTGTTTTTAAAATGATTTATCAATTTCTATGATATCTTACACTTGTTCTTGGGAGTTTGGTTTTAATGTTTTAATGAAGGAAATCACAAGAAGGTGTTAGGGTAAATTGATGTATAGTTGAGTATTGTAATTTTCATTTTCTAGGATTTTTTGTGGATTGGGTAGAATAGTAATTGTTGTATAGGACTTAGGTGATCTTATTTTTTCCTAAGAGTATCATAATGTACTCGAAGGGTTTTGTCACAAATATTCAAAGGGGGAGATTGAAACACCCTAAATCTTTGACTTACTTGAGTCTACATTATCTAGGCGTTTCAACTAATTTGGATATTGTGCCAAAACATTTTTTTATTACAAGCCTTATCCTTGGTACATCTTATGACGTTACTCGACGACTCAACATGCCTCGACTCTACTCAATGACATATTCGAGTAGAGGTATTCACGTGTATTGCACATTTGCACTTGACACATTAGGCACACATGCATATTTCTTGATCTATGATTGTGTGACTAATTAATTGTGAGCCTAAACATCTTTTTAAAATTAAATTAAATTATTTTTTTTGAAAATATATTTTTTTTATAAAATTGGCGTAAGACTTGTTTTAAATAAACTTCTTATTTTTTAAAGTAATTTTTGGAATTTATTAAGAAAATTATTTTTTCATTTTGAAAAATAATTTTGTTTAAATTGAATTTCTTGTTAAACAATTTTTTTTGTTTAGTACATTTTTTTGGGGCCGAATAAGTTTACTATTGTTTGTTTTATGGTTATCCATTAGTCTTATTAGGTTCCATACCTGCTTTGTTACCTTAGGATGTTTAAGAGAATTGATTTGACCTTTTGTCATTAGGATAGTTTTTTTACCATACCAATTTCGTCCTTTTGTGCCCATAGAGATTTCATACCTGCTAGTGTATGCTCTTTAGATCTTTAGGTCTAGAAAGTTACGTACTACTATTTGGTTCATTTGTTAACCTTTATACCCATTACCTTTAGGTATCATAGGATAGCCTACTATTTCGTCCTTCATAAATTTCCTATACCTGCTACTTTGTGTGTAGCCTTATGACTTTCGGCCATACTCATTTAATGAGTACAGTTCACTATTTTGTCCTTAGTAAGCTTTAGGTTTATTGTTTTAAACCTTAGGATTGTACCCTCGTAACTTTTGGCCATACCTTAGTTGATAGTTCACTGTTTCGACCTTACCGATTGATTTTGTAAGCTTGAGGTTTATTTTTTTTAAACCTTGTTTGTCCAATATATATAGTCTATACCTGTTTCGTATTTGGAGTTTTGATACTTTAGGTTATCAATTGTTTTCACCGAATATTTTAGTGACTTGACTTGTCAACTTTTGGCCACATCCTATAACTGTCAACCTAATTGATTTTTTCGAGAATACCCACTTGCACAGTTAGCTCCTTATAACTGCCAGTTATTCTTTACATCCCATTGGTTGAGGTTGAGTGTTCTGTTTATATGCCACTTGTCACGATTATATCCGTTGGAAAGTTTGTTGTAACTAAAACCCTATACCAGACTGGATTGTATCTTTAGTGGTTTTAGGTTCTTGAATCTTTTATAACCGACTAAGTTAGTGGCATCAGTTTAAGTTGTTTAATTTGTTAAGTTATTTAAAATCTGTTAATTAGTTTTAACTCAATTTAATCACAACCTTTGATTAATATCTTTTAATCTGAACCCTTGATTTTAAATTTTCTAGAATATTGTTTTCTCACCTATATAAACATCTTTTGAGAGTTTATTTGTGTTAGCTATTCAGATTATATTTTCTAGAGTGAGAAACACAAGAGGGTTAGATTTTGTAGAGAGAAAAATATAGCGAATTAGAGAGAATATCTAAGAGAGAAGAAAGTATTATTTTACACACATTGTGTTCATTCTACTTCATCTTTATTCTGTTTTTGTTTTTTATCATCTCATTACTTTAGAGATTGAAATATTGTGTCATTGTAGAGAGAATTTATGTGCTTTCATGCTGAAATATTTTTTACAAAAACTAGAATTCCTTAGATTTTTAGATCCGAATTTTATTGAATATTTTTATGATTTAAATATTCTGATTTTGTGTTAGATACTATATGTTGTTTAAATCAGAATTTCTCCGGATCTTGCATGTTTATTGAAAATCTTTTTAAAGATCTGTTATCTCATATTTGTGAAATAATTTGAAAAACACTTTCCTCATAAAATTGAATGTTATATTTTTGAGAGATTGAGAACACATGTTAAATGATTGAATAATCTTGTTGTGTGTTCATGATAAGTGTTGGGTATATTTCTTATAAAGAATGTTTATAAGATTTTTAATTGAAAATTTATTTTGTAAGTTTTTATAGAAAACTTAATTGCTTGATTACAAATATATTTTTGTTAAGTTTTTGAAGAAAACTTATATGCTTGTGTTAAGAATTAAGTTCTTGCATTGTTGCATTTAGAACATATTCACTTACACATTTTTCACAACTAGTATTTTGTTGAGAGATCAGTTTTTGACTGAGTTGGAATTTGCTAAATAAGAAGAACGGAGTTACGAAGTTGAGAGAACAACTAAAACAATCAGAATTGCAGAGAATTTAGAAGGATACGATACCAGAGGGTACATTCCTAAAATTGTATAGGTCTGTTTGTGTGTTTAGTTTGTTATATAGCTTGTAACCGATAATTCGTTTTAGTGGAATTTTTGTTTTACTCCGTAGATGGAGTCGTGGATGTTTTCCCTAGTTTGAATTTTTACCACATTAAAAAATCATACTTGTTATCTTCTTATCCTCATCTTATTCTATGTATGATTTAGAATTAAAATTGTTACATGATTTAAATTGGAATAATTCTTCATATTTGATATATTGGATTGTAACGTAATAAATCAGATTGTTATTAATTTAACTTTTAATTAAATCATATTTAATTGATTTCAATTTTCGCATGTATTAAATCTGATTAGTTAGATAATAAAGTTTTTCTTGATTTGATCATATACATGTTATTAGAAAAACTTGCATGAAATCAGAGTATGTTTATGTGTGCGTATGGAGATTGTTTCATGGGCGCATCTCAAGAAATGTTTTCCTCATTCATCCTCAGGAGGAAAAAATTTCAGATGAGTCTGGAAATATTTTAAACCGTGTGTCTCCAAAGATAGATGATCCCTTACCACCTGAGACCCCCGAAGTTCCTAATTGGGTTTCTAAAGATCACCCCTTAGACATCGTGGTTGGTAACCTTACTGAACTTGTACGTACAAGATCCACTACACCAAAAATGCTAATCTGGCACGCTGTGGCAAGGAGATTCTGGCACGGTTTTAAGCAGTGCCAGAATTTGGCACGGTTTTAGCATAAACTGGCACGGTTTAAATGAGTGCCAAATTCTGGCACGGTGTAAAACCGTGCCAAAAGTGGGTACAGTTCATTAAAAAAATAATATCCTAAAATTTCAATTGGGGACCAAAACTTTCAAGGCGGGATGATGTCCTCTCTTCTCTCTAAGTCTCTCTCTTTCTCCACGCAACCAGGCGACCACGAGCAACCATCCTCTGCTTCGCCGCCTCCATCATCCACACTACCCGCCTACCAGCCGCCTCCATCATCCACACTACCCGCCGCCTACCCTCCGCCTCCATCAACGCTGCTTCGTCTACTACCATCCTCTGCTTTGTCTACTCATCCTCTGCCGCCTACTCATCCTCTGCTTCGTCTACTACCAGGCGACCTGACATCATCCTCTTCTTCTGGCCATCCACGAACTGCCATCGGAGTTAGGTCAGACCAACCTCCAAAGGTTTGGTCATCTCCAAAAGCTTCGACAATTTGGTTTGATCATCAACATAGGTAATTTATGCATTCCATCTAATAAGAAATTTGAGATTAAAGATTTGGTCGATCTGCTTGAGTCTCACGATCCAACTTCACATCCAACTCTACATCCAGACATTGTTGAATAATTTTTCTTGTTTGATTTCATGAATATTGGTTGAAATTTAGTTTACCTACTATTTTTTTTATTGATAGTATCATTTTTTGTAGAGAATAATAAGTGGTTGCCATGGAGGTGTTTATCACATTTGTTGTTGGTAGATTTCATAGAGATAATGCCTTCGTTGGAGGTAATGCCTTTCTTAGTAATGCTAAGAGCCTTGCATAAGATCAACACTAATCCCTTAATTACTAGCATGAAGTGTTGAATAAAATCAGTATTTCTAGAACATGAGTAATAGTCATAGCTGTTTTAGGCTTGTTGAAAATTTTTATAGATTCAGTTGACTATTAAAAGTTCTTCTTCTTAAGCATCATGGTCAAGGGCTTACTGATAAGGACATATATCTTCTCAAAAAAATTCTAAAAAAAAATGCTAATCCAAAGCATAACCTTAGAGCCTTAACTATCTTAGGCAAGGAGTAGTTCGTCATGGCATCAATTTTACTTTTGTCTTAGGCAAGGACCAGTTCCATATTATCTTTCTAAATAGATGAATTAATGTATTTGTCGAGTACTTCGATGAAACATATCTTCACTTGTAACAAATTTCATTGTTACTTAGGGTTTTCAATTGTGTGTTAGATTTAGAAATTATTTAGTTGATATATTTGTTGAATTCATACTCTAGTGAAGTATATCTGAAATGAAACATTGATTCTTATTCACTGTATTTTATATTCTCATGCCTAATTTTGCGATTTATTTTTTTCTTAGGATAGTATTGTGTATAATTCAAGGTGGTCATAATACGACAAGGGA
This sequence comes from Sambucus nigra, assembly GCA_949130495.1. Lineage (NCBI taxonomy): Eukaryota > Viridiplantae > Streptophyta > Magnoliopsida > Dipsacales > Adoxaceae > Sambucus > Sambucus nigra. Next base: position 161,250,201 of record OX422213.1, on the reverse strand, counting down.
GAAGATGACTGAGAGCCCGTGGTTTCAGCTCCGATGGATTTTGGTTCGTGTTTCCTTTATGTCTCCATAATAAATTTCTTTTACATACTAGATATTTTTGTATGTTACAATCTATTGAAAATATCGTATGCTACATGTTTGATAAAATGCTAAAGAGAGATTACCTTGGTGCAATGTCCTGTTTGAGTTCTAGAATTATGTTTTGATTGAAGCTATTTGGCCTAGTTTGCGTCTCGTGTTCCTCCCCTTTTGAAAATTGCTCTTCTTGTTCTATGTCTACAGCTAGCCACTAGGTTAATGCCCAAGCCTCTCGACAACTCCCACTGAGACTGCCCTTAGTTGAAAGTGGTGCATGGAGCACGTGCCCAGCAGCTAGCCTAACGATGTGAACTTCAAGCCACAAACAAGGCCCAGAGGTGATAGCAGCTTCAAAACCTCTTAGTTTCATCTAATATCCTAAGTTATTTTTTATGTTTTTTATTTTCTTTTTCAAGTGAATCAGTTTTTAACAAATAATATGACAGTTGGTAGTTTGGCGACTTTTGGGGGTCATACAGTTTTTAGTTATTGCAATGAAGATAATGTTTTGAAAATTACGTGCCATTTTTCGTTAAACTCTTTGGGAAGATGAACTTTCTTCAACAATGAGGAATCCAAAATGGGTAAAAGAACTCCAACTAATTGTGATAAAAACAGGGGTAAAAAGAAGAAATAAAAGTATAGTAGTAGATAATGAGGTTTTTTTCTATTAATGAGGAATTGAATAGGGGGAAATGGAATTTTATCTTATACGGATAAGAATATAGAAAAAGAAAATAAGCACACAAGTCTTATGGTAGTAATTTAAGAATGTATTGTATTAAAGTTTTAGAGTTCTTAGTCTCTTTCCGGTGTAAACTCTAGAACTTTTAGAGTTCTTAGTCTCGGTTTGAGAGTATGACGATAATTTGTAAAAATAACACTTAGACTTGAAAACAGGCCGTTAAGGGGTGAAAACCTGAACCAGCCCCCAAACGACCCCGTAGGAGGCACGAACACCTCGAACACCTCGAACGGGACCAATGTAACTTGTACCAACTGACCGCGTAGTCCCGGGACTCTCGGTTTGAGAGTATGACCCGAATTTGCAAAAATCACACTTAGAGTTAAAAACAGGCCGTTAAGGGGTGAAAACCCGAACCAACCCCCAAACGACCTCGTAGGAGGCACGAACACCTCGTAGGGGACCAATCTAACTTGTAGGAACTGACCGCGTAGTCTCGGGACTCCAGATATGAGAGTATGACCCGAATTTGCAAAAATCACACTAAGAGTTGAAAACAGGCCGTTAAGGGGTGAAAATCCGAACCAGCCCCCAAACGACCCCATAGGAGGCACGAACACCTCGTAGGGGACCAATGTAACTTGTAGGAACTGACCGCGTAGTCCCGGGACTCCCGGTATGAGAGTATGGCGATAATTTGCAAAAATCACACTTAGAGTTGAAAACGGGCCGTTAAGGGGTGAAAACCCGAACCAGCCCCCAAATGACCCCGTAGAAGGCACGAACACCTCGCACGGGACCTATGTAACTTGTTGGAACTGACCGCGTAGTTCCGGAACTCCCGGTATGTGAGTATGACGATAATTTGCAAAAATCACACTTAGACTTGAAAACAGGCCGTTAAGGGGTGAAAACCCGAACCAGCTCCCAAATGACCCCGTAGGAGGCACGAACACCTCGCACGGGACCAATGTAACTTGTAGCAACTGACCGCGTAGTCCCGGGACTCTCGGTTTGAGAGTATGACCCGAATTTGGAAAAATCACACTTAGAGTTGAAAACAAGCCGTTAAGGGGTGAAATCCCGAACTAGCCCCCAAACGACCCCGTAGGAGGCACGAACACCTCGCACGGGACCAATGTAACTTGTAGCAACTGACCACGTAGTCCCGAGAGTCTCGTTTTGAGAGTATGACTCGAATTTGCAAAAATCACACTTAGAGTTGAAAACAGGCCGTTAAGGGGTGAAAACCCGAACTAGCCCCCAAACGACCCCGTAGGAGGCACGAAGACCTCGTAGGGGACCAATGTAACTTGTAGGAACTGACCGCGTACTCCCGGGACTCCCGATATGAGAGTATGACCCGAATTTGCAAAAATCACACTTAGAGTTGAAAACAGGCCGTTAAGGGGTGAAAACCTGAACTAGCCCCCAAACGACCCCATAGGAGGCACGAACACCTCACACGGGACCAATGTAACTTGTAACAACTGACCGCGTAGTCCCGGGACTCTCGGTTCGAGAGTATGACCCGAATTTGCAAAAATCACACTTAGAGTTGAAAACAGGCCGTTAAGGGGTGAAAACCCGAACCAGCCCCCAAACGACCCCGTAGGAGGCACGAACGACCCCATAGGAGGTACGAACACCTCGTAGGGGACCAATGTAACTTGTAGGAACTGACCGCGTAGTCCCAGGACTCTTGATATGAGAGTATGACCCGAATTTGCAAAAATCACACTTAGAGTTGAAAACAGGCCGTTAAGGGGTAAAAACTCGAACCAGCACCCAAACGACCCCATAGGAGGCACGAACACCTCGTAGGGGACCAATGTAACTTATAGGAACTGACCGCGTAGTCCCGGGACTCCCGATATGAGAGTATGACCCGAATTTGTAAAAATCACACTTAGAGTTGAAAACAGGCCGTTAAGGCGTGAAAACCCGAACCAGCCCCCAAACGACCCCGTAGGAGGCACGAACACCTCGCACGGGACCAATGTAACTTGTAGGAACTGACCGCGTAGACCCGGGACTCCCGGTATGAAAGTATGCCGATAATTTGCAAAAATCACACTTAGACATGAAAACCAGCCGTTAAGGGGTGAAAACCCGAACCAGCCCCCAAACGACCCCGTAGGAGGCACGAACAGCTCACACGGGACTAATGTAACTTGTAACAACTGATCGCGTAGTCCCGGGACTCTCGGTTTGAGAGTATGACCCGAATTTGCAAAAATCACACTTAGAGTTGAAAACAAGCCGTTAAGGGCTGAAAACCCGAACTAGCCCCCAAACGACCCCGTAAGAGGCACGAACACCTCGTAGGGGACCAATGTAACTTGTAGGAACTGACCGCGTAGTCCCGGGACTCCCGATATGAGAGTATGACTCGAATTTGCAAAAATCACACTTAGAGTTGAAAAACAGGCCGTTAAGGGGTGAAAACCCGAACTAGCCCCCAAACGACCCCGTAGGAGGCACGAACACCTCGTAGGGGACCAATGTAACTTGTAGGAACTGACCGCGTAGTCTCGGGACTCCAGATATGAGAGTAAGACCCGAATTTGCAAAAATCACACTTAGAGTTGAAAACAGGCCGTTAAGGGGTGAAAACCCGAACCAGTCCCCAAACGACCCCATAGGAGGCACGAACACCTCGTAGGGGACCAATGTAACTTGTAGGAACTGACCGCGTAGTCCCGGGACTCCCGATATGAGAGTATTACCCGAATTTGCAAAAATCACACTTAGAGTTGAAAACAGGCCGTTAAGGGGTGAAAACCCGAACCAGCCCCCAAACGACCCCATAGGAGGCCCGAACACCTCGTAGGGGACCAATGTAACTTGTAGGAACTGACCACGTAGTCCCGGGACTCCCGATATGAGACTACGACCCGAATTTTCAAAAATCACACTTAGAGTTGAAAACAAGTCGTTAAGGGGTGAAAACCCGAACCAGCACCCAAACGACCCCAAAGGAGGCACGAACACCTCGTAGGGGACCAATGTAACTTGTAGGAACTGACCGCGTAGTCCCGGGACTCGTGGTATGAGAGTATGGCGATAATTTGTAAAAATCACACTTAGAGTTGAAAACAGGCCGTTAAGGGGTGAAAATCCGATCCAGCACCCAAACGACCCCATAGGAGGCACGAACACCTCGTAGGGGACCAATGTAACTCGTAGCAACTGACCGCATAGTCCCGGGACTCTCGGTTTGAGAGTATGACCCGAATTTGCAAAAATCACACTTTTAGAGTTGAAAACAGGTCGTTAAGGGGTGAAAACCCGAACTAGCCCCCAAACGACCCCATAGGAGGCACGAACACCTCACACGGGACCAATGTAACTTGTAGCAACTGACCGCGTAGTCCCGGGACTCTCGGTTTGAAAGTATGACCCGAATTTGCAAAAATCACACTTAGAGTTGAAAACAGGCCGTTAAGGGGTGAAAACCCGAACCAGCCCCCAAACGACCCCGTAGGAGGCACGAACACCTCGCACGGGACCAATGTAACTTGTAGCAACTGACCACGTAGTCCCGAGAGTCTCGTTTTGAGAGTATGACTCGAATTTGCAAAAATCACACTTAGAGTTGAAAACAGGCCGTTAAGGGGTGAAAACCCGAACTAGCCCCCAAACGACCCCGTAGGAGGCACGAAGACCTCGTAGGGGACCAATGTAACTTGTAGGAACTGACCGCGTACTCCCGGGACTCCCGATATGAGAGTATGACCCGAATTTGCAAAAATCACACTTAGAGTTGAAAACAGGCCGTTAAGGGGTGAAAACCTGAACTAGCCCCCAAACGACCCCATAGGAGGCACGAACACCTCGCACGGGACCAATGTAACTTGTAGCAACTGATCGCGTAGTCCCGGGACTCTCGGTTTGAGAGTATGACCCGAATTTGCAAAAATCACACTTAGAGTTGAAAACAGGCCGTTAAGGGGTGAAAACCCGAACCAGCATCCAAACGACCCCATAGGAGGCACGAACACCTCGTAGGGGACCAATGTAACTTGTTGGAACTGACCGCGTAGTCCCAGGACTCTTGATATGAGAGTATGACCCGAATTTGCAAAAATCACACTTAGAGTTGAAAACAGGCCGTTAAGAGGTAAAAACTCGAACCAGCACCCAAACGACCCCATAGGAGGCACGAACACCTCGTAGGGGACCAATGTAACTTGTAGGAACTGACCGCGTAGTCCCGGGACTCCCGATATGAGAGTATGACCCGAATTTGTAAAAATCACACTTAGAGTTGAAAACAGGCCGTTAAGGCGTGAAAACCCGAACCAGCCCCCAAACGACCCCATAGGAGGCCCGAACACCTCGTAGGGGACCAATGTAACTTGTAGGAACTGACCGCGTAGTCCCGGGACTCCCGATATGAGAGTATGACCCGAATTTGTAAAAATCACACTTAGAGTTGAAAACAGGCCGTTAAGGCGTGAAAACCCGAACCAGCCCCCAAACGACCCCGTAGGAGGCACGAACACCTCGCACGGGACCAATGTAACTTGTAGGAACTGACCGCGTAGACCCGGGACTCCCGGTATGAAAGTATGCCGATAATTTGCAAAAATCACACTTAGACATGAAAACTAGCCGTTAAGGGGTGAAAACCCGAACCAGCCCCCAAACGACCCCGTAGGAGGCACGAACAGCTCACACGGGACCAATGTAACTTGTAACAACTGATCGCGTAGTCCTGGGACTCTCGGTTTGAGAGTATGACCCGAATTTGCAAAAATCACACTTAGAGTTGAAAACAAGCCGTTAAGGGCTGAAAACCCGAACTAGCCCCCAAACGACCCCGTAGGAGGCACGAACACCTCGTAGGGGACCAATGTAACTTGTAGGAACTGACCGCGTAGTCCCGGGACTCCCGATATGAGAGTATGACTCGAATTTGCAAAAATCACACTTAGAGTTGAAAAACAGGCCGTTAAGGGGTGAAAACCCGAACTAGCCCCCAAACGACCCCGTAGGAGGCACGAACACCTCGTAGGGGACCAATGTAACTTGTAGGAACTGACCGCGTAGTCTCGGGACTCCAGATATGAGAGTAAGACCCGAATTTGCAAAAATCACACTTAGAGTTGAAAACAGGCCGTTAAGGGGTGAAAACCCGAACCAGTCCCCAAACGACCCCATAGGAGGCACGAACACCTCGTAGGGGACCAATGTAACTTGTAGGAACTGACCGCGTAGTCCCGGGACTCCCGATATGAGAGTATGACCCGAATTTGCAAAAATCACACTTAGAGTTGAAAACAGGCCGTTAAGGGGTGAAAACCCGAACCAGCCCCCAAACGACCCCATAGGAGGCCCGAACACCTCGTAGGGGACCAATGTAACTTGTAGGAACTGACCGCGTAGTCCCGGGACTCCCGATATGAGAGTATGACCCGAATTTGTAAAAATCACACTTAGAGTTGAAAACAGGCCGTTAAGGCGTGAAAACCCGAACCAGCCCCCAAACGACCCCGTAGGAGGCACGAACACCTCGCACGGGACCAATGTAACTTGTAGGAACTGACCGCGTAGACCCGGGACTCCCGGTATGAAAGTATGCCGATAATTTGCAAAAATCACACTTAGACATGAAAACTAGCCGTTAAGGGGTGAAAACCCGAACCAGCCCCCAAACGACCCCGTAGGAGGCACGAACAGCTCACACGGGACCAATGTAACTTGTAACAACTGATCGCGTAGTCCTGGGACTCTCGGTTTGAGAGTATGACCCGAATTTGCAAAAATCACACTTAGAGTTGAAAACAAGCCGTTAAGGGCTGAAAACCCGAACTAGCCCCCAAACGACCCCGTAGGAGGCACGAACACCTCGTAGGGGACCAATGTAACTTGTAGGAACTGACCGCGTAGTCCCGGGACTCCCGATATGAGAGTATGACTCGAATTTGCAAAAATCACACTTAGAGTTGAAAAACAGGCCGTTAAGGGGTGAAAACCCGAACTAGCCCCCAAACGACCCCGTAGGAGGCACGAACACCTCGTAGGGGACCAATGTAACTTGTAGGAACTGACCGCGTAGTCTCGGGACTCCAGATATGAGAGTAAGACCCGAATTTGCAAAAATCACACTTAGAGTTGAAAACAGGCCGTTAAGGGGTGAAAACCCGAACCAGTCCCCAAACGACCCCATAGGAGGCACGAACACCTCGTAGGGGACCAATGTAACTTGTAGGAACTGACCGCGTAGTCCCGGGACTCCCGATATGAGAGTATGACCCGAATTTGCAAAAATCACACTTAGAGTTGAAAACAGGCCGTTAAGGGGTGAAAACCCGAACCAGCCCCCAAACGACCCCATAGGAGGCCCGAACACCTCGTAGGGGACCAATGTAACTTGTAGGAACTGACCGCGTAGTCCCGGGACTCCAGATATGAGAGTATGACCCGAATTTGCAAAAATCACACTTAGAGTTGAAAACAGGCCGTTAAGGGGTGAAAATCCGAACCAGTCCCCAAACGATCCCATAGGAGGCACGAACACCTCGTAGGGGACCAATGTAACTTGTAGGAACTGACCGCGTAGTCCCGGGACTCTCGGTTTGAGAGTATGACCCGAATTTGCAAAAATCACACTTAGAGTTGAAAACAAGCCGTTAAGGGCTGAAAACCCGAACTAGCCCCCAAACGACCCCGTAGGAGGCACGAACACCTCGTAGGGGACCAATGTAACTTGTAGGAACTGACCGCGTAGTTCCGGGACTCCCGATATGAGAGTATGACCCGAATTTGCAAAAATCACACTTAGAGTTGAAAACAGGCCGTTAAGGGGTGAAAACACGAACCAGCCCCCAAACGACCCCATAGGAGGCACGAACACCTCGTAGGGGACCAATGTAACTTATAGGAACTGGCCGCGTAGTCTCGGGACTCCCGGTATGAGAGTATGACGATAATTTGCAAAAATCACACTTAGACTTGAAAACAGGCCGTTAAGGGGTGAAAACCCGAACCAGCCCCCAAACGATCCCGTAGGAGGCACGAACACCTTGCACGGGACCAATGTAACTTGTAGGAACTGACCGCGTAGTCCCGAGACTCCCGATTTGAGAATATAACGATAATTTGCAAAAATCACACTTAGACTTGAAAACAGGCCGTTAAGAGGTGAAAACCCGAACCAGTCCCCAAACGACCCCGTAGGAGGCACAAACACCTCGCACGGGATCAATGTAACTTGTAGGAACTGATCGCGTAGTCGTATATGCAATTTTTCTTCTTGTATATGCAATTTTTTTGCTTGAATATTTTTTTAAAAATGACTTGGTTACTAATATTGTATCTTTTTTGTGTCTTATTTTTTTTGTAGGATGACATTCAATCGTTAGCTCTTATCCACTTGGAACGCACGAAGACGTCAATGCTTTACAACAGGGGGATTGTGTATTTAGTGTTGTTAATATTCAGGATTCTATTTTTTGTGTTATGGCCGAGCTGGCTGCCATAGTTTTATGGTTTATTTTTATGGTCATGCTGGCTATAGTAGTTTTATTGTTGACTTTTATGGCCGTATGGGCTTTATATGGGCAGATTTTATGTTAACAGGTTTTGGAATGATCAGAAAATAGAGGAAACTCTGCCCAATTTTTTTTTGATATGAGAACTATTAACTCTTGTAATTTTTTGAAGTTATTGTCGACTTTTATGGTCATGTGTTGGTTTATATTGGTATTATCTCTTGTAATTTTTTGAAGTTTGTATGCACATTAGTTTATCAACAAACTGCGATATTCATAATTTGTGATTTTTCTTGATTTTGTTTTTGCAAATAATAAATATTTTTCCTACCGAATTTGGAATTTGCAGATTTTCCAGATTTGGTTCCTATTATTTTTTTTTTAATCAACTGAAAAATCTGGCACGGTTTTAAACCGTGCCAAAACCGTGCCAATGCATAAAAATGAGAACGCTTATAAAACAATCTGGCACGCTTTATAACCGTGCCAAAAGCGTTCCAGAAAATAGATAATTTGGCACGGTTTTGGCGTGTGCCAAAAGCGTGCTAGATTTAACATCTGGCACTGTTTAAAAGCGTGCCAAAAGCGTGCCAGATTTAAAAACTGGCACAGTTTAAAAGCGTGCCAGATTGGAAAATCTGGCACGGTTTTAAACCGCGCCAGAAAATCTGGCACGCCTGATTCTGGCACGGTTTTGAACCGTGCCAGATTGCGTCTGGCACGGTTTTAAACCGTGCCAGTTTCCTATTTTTGGTGTAGTGATATCCCAGCTACGTAATTTTGCGCATTATGCATGCTTTGTGTCTCTTGCAGAACTAAAGAATGTAAATGAAGCCCTAAGTGACTCCTTGTGGATAAGTGCTATGCAGGAGGAACTTCTTCAATTTATCACTCATGATATATGGTATCTTGTACCCAGGATAAAAAATAAAAAGCATATTGGCACACGATGGGTTTTCAAAAATAAAACAGATGAGACTGGGATTGTCATTAGAAATAAGGCTAGATTAGTTGCCCAAGGCTACTCTAAGATTGAAGGAATAGATTTCGAGGAAACATTTTCACCAGCAACTCGCCATGAATCCGTTCGTCTACTCTTAGTAATAGCTTGTCATTTCTAATTCACTCTCTACCAAATGGATGTGAAATCTGCATTCCTTAATGGTATTCTAACTAAGGAAGTCTATGTAGAACATCCAAAAGGATTTATTGAACCTCACCATTCCAATCATGTTTTTCGATTGAAAAAGGCCTTATATGGTCTAAAACAATCACCCCATGCTTGGTATGATCGATTGTCTACATTTTTATTAAATAACGGCTTTAGGAGAGGTGATAATGATCCAACTCTATTTGTTAAACATTTTGACAAAACTGTTGTTATAACCCAAGTTTATGTAGATGATATCATCTTTGAATCTACATCCTTAACAGAAGTTAAAAATTTCTCCAAAGTTATGCATGGAGAATTTCAAATGTCTCATATGGCGGAGTTGCAATTATTTATAGGACTTCAAGTCAAATAGAATTCAGAAGGTTTATTCATTTCACAATCCAAATATGCTTTAGATATTATTAAGAAATTCGGCCTAAAAAATGCAAAAGATGCTAGGACACGTATGAGTACCTCCGAAAAAATGTCCAAGGATGAACATGGGATATCTATTGATCCCACTCTTTATCGTAAGATAATAGAAAGCTTACTATACCTAACTGCTTCACACCCTGACATTATATATGATGTTTATGTTTGCGCTAGATATCAGAATGCACCTAAAGAGATTCATTTATCACGCGTTAAGAGAATTATTAAATACGTTAAAGGAACCCTCAATTTAGGATTTTGGTATACCAATGGCACATCCACCACTGAAATTAGTTACACCGACGCTGATTGGGCAGGGTGTTCTGAGGACAGTAAGAGTACCTCCGGAGCTTGTTATTATATAGGAAATAATTTAGTAAGGTGGTATAGTAAAAAACAAAATTGTACATCGTTATCCACCGCTAAATCTAAGTACATTGTAGCCAAAAGTTGTTGTTTGCAATTACTTTGGATAAAATTGATGTTAAAAGATTATGTCATGATTGAAGATAAGTTTCACATCTATTGTAATAATCAAAGTGCAATTAATATTTCCAAAAATTTTGTGCAATACTCTCGCACTAAACACATTAAGATTCGTTATCACTTTATTCGTGAATTAGTAGAATCTAAGGAATTGAAAATTATGTATTTGCGTACAGATCTTCAATTAGCAGATTTGTTCATAAAGCCTTTAGATAATATCAGATTTGAGTCTTTACGAAAATCTATTGGGTTGATATTTATTGAATAAATGTTTATCCTTACATAAATATCATCCGGTCATATTCATGTTAATAATTTATCTTTGAGGATATATGGCATGAATGTTTCAAAAATGACAAAAGACACCTCCTATATCTGTTTTATGTAGAATATCTATCATGTGACTCGCTAATATTCATGAGTTGATAATTATTTATCTTCTTTCTACCTTATTTGTTCATGTATATTACTGCCTACCCTTTGTCCATTTGAGACAAAATAGGGGAGAAACTTTGAGTCCACTTGGACATTATTTTGATTACTTCAACTAAAATAGTTGATCTTATTTATCTTATTTTCAGGAAATCAGTACCTCATTTTATCAGTATTCGTTTGTACTTAGTTGAGTAATGTAATTTTCTTTTCTAGGATATGGGGTAAATAGAATTTTGTTTAGGAATAGGATTTTCTTATTTTTAGTATCCCTACGAGTCCTTGATGACTCAAATGAGATTTTGTCTCATATTTTCAAAAGGAGAGATTGAATCACCCTATATTTTTTACTTACTTAAGTCTATATTATATAGTCTCTTGTCTAATTTGGAAATAGTGACAAAATTTGAGTCATACCCTAGTTTACCAAAAACCTAAGACTCTACATGATATTTCCTCAATTAGTCTCAAAGGTATAACACCAACACTGCACCTAGGATTCCATTTCCATGTTGCATTCATATTAATTTAGGTGTGTGAGTATTAATTCTCATTAAAATAATTTTCTAATAATTTTTGAGATTTTTTAAAATAATTTTAGGAATTTATAAACATTTTTAAAAAATTTAAAAATTGGTTTTAAAATGTTTTAAGCCTATTTGTAAACTCTCTTATCTCTTAAAAACTTTGGTTGGGTAGAATTCGAAAGCGGCAGAGAAATGTGTGGTAAAAATGGAATTTTTTGAACTTCAAAAACACGCGTTTTATTGTTAATCTTGGACTTACACGTGCTCCTGTCATACCGGCTAGATTTGTGTTTGTTTACACTCACAGTCTTAAGAATCAATCATGTTCGTTCTATCGTTGTTAATCTACGGCCTTCATCTATTTGTATCAATCCTTGTTACACCTAAGTGGATCAATGAACGCACGTTTAAATGAGGTGTGTTCTCTGCCCTAAGATTTACATTATTTAAGCCAAAATTAATCTCAATCGTTTTTTTGCTTCGATCTTCCAGACCCTTCCATCCAACAATATAAATAGATGCCATAGGGTTAACATTTAAAATCTTTTGATCACCTCAGAGTTGAGAGAAAGAGAGAGAGAGGGGGGGAGAGAGAGAGAGAGAAGAAAGAGAGAGAAATTAGAAATCATACCTAAATACTAGAAAATTTTCTTCAGAAAATTTACCCTGTGAGTTTGAGAGTTGTTCCAGTCGAAGAATCATTCCTCTCTGGTCTTTTGTCTCTTGTTCAACTTGTCACGAGTTTGGATCTAATTTTATCTTCATAAAAAGTGTAGATCTGATTTATTTGTGATATAAATCAAGTAGATTTTCTTAAGCTGATTTCTTTTTTCAAGAAATCCTTATTTGTTAGTTATTTTGATCTCAAAAGTTTTTCTAAACCTGTTACCAACAAATCTTTTTTCTGTTTCAAGTTTTGAGAAAAATTGACTTTTATCTCGTTGAAGATCTTGAGACATTTGTGCTTTCAAAGTTCATATTTCACATTTTGTGAAATAGAAGTGTATATAAATAAAAAGGAAGCGTATAGGACCTTGGCTATTTTGAAAAGAAAGGTCATCACTCGATCTATGGTAAAGAATAAAGATCAGAAGTCTAACTTTCAACAAACTGAGATTCAGAAATTCAAACTCATATTAGACAATATATGTAATTTATAGGAAAATTTGTCTGTATAAGTGTGTGTGTGTGTGTGTGTGTGTGTTGCATGCATGTTTTATGCACTTCACCACAAAATGATTTTCACAAAACAACACTAAAGAAGTGTTGATATAGAGATTCTTGACTTTTAGAGTCGACATAAAGCTGAATGATGAGGAGTTACAAAGCTGGGAGAACACCCACAACATCAGAGTCTTTAGAGAAGCCAAAATTACCTAATGGAGTTGGTAAAAATTATTGACTTAAATTAGGTCTGATTGTTTGTTTAGTTTGCTATATAGCTTGTAACCTGTTTACTCTATTTTAGTGGATTTTGCTTTTGAGGTGCAGAGACCTCTGTGGATGTTTCCCTAATTGGGTGAGGTTTTACCACGTTAAAATCTTGTGTTCTTGCATGTTTAATATTCCCATCACCCCTTCTGATTGCGTGCTGATTTAGAATTTATTTAGTTTTGTTTTCAAAACTTGGTCACCTAACTGTATACACTTCTTATGTGAGTATTTGTTTTGTAAAAAAAATGAATTTCGCAAACAAACTTTTCGGAACCATTTAAATTGTCTTAAACCATTTAAACAACTTAAGTGGCATCATTTTTCACCTGCTCATAGGGAAATTGCCTAATGGTTGGGCTAGAAATGGAAGGCGAGTATATTATGGTATCCCATTGCTCACTGTCAGAACACCTTGAAGTCGACAACAAAACATAAGTGTCAGGCGAGTGATCAGGGTGAGGATCAATAAAATCTATATCATTTGAAGAAGAATTATTGTCATCATAGGAAGGGGTGCTTCCATAATCAACCGGTTCCTCTTCAAGTGAGCAAGATGGAGAACAAGCATCTGAAACTTTATGACCGTTAGTTTCACTAAGTAAAAGAGAATTAGTTAGAGCACCTTCTAAGAGATGGGAAGATGAGTGGGATTATCCCTAGGGTGGAATGCCTAAGGCCTTAAAGATCTGCTCGCGAACAGTCTGATATGTCTCTTCAATACCAAGAGTGTCATTATCTGACTCTTGATCTAGAATGGAGGAGGGAGCAGTGGGATCAGTCACATTCTTCTTCTTTTTACTTACTCGGGTCCTCACAAGTGAATGAAGAGGAGCATATGTCTCAATAGATGCAGGGATAAATTTGACACATCAGTTTCTGGTACCACAAATCTCGACAGGGGTCTTTACTATAGTATTATGATACTGTAGCACCCCGCCTAATTAAATACCGGGTGGCCAGTCCCATACAAAATTAAAACAGAATATACAGTTGGCTCATTCTTAGCATCACTGTCGAAAACATTTATAACTCACCCAATACCCAATTAAGCTGGTGTTAAAAACTTTCCAAATTTTAATTTAACAAAAATCCATTTCTAGTTTAAGAATAACACAACACTTTTTATTCTACAACACTGATAACCAAGTAGATAACACGAAAGAATTTAAATGCAATTGGAATAAACATTCCCAAATAATATTAATCCATTACAGTAATCCCATCAATAACAACTGTATTAAAAAGACCCGAATACAATAGTATTTGACCTTGATAGAAAAGATAACTGAATCCTTTGGGTGACATGCCCCAACTAAGAGAATACTGTGAATTAAATGAAGATAGGTCTCTAAGCAAAACTCCATAGCTCCATAGCTCGTCACAATCAACTAAGGTTGGCGTCCCTACTGCTGGACACCTGATATAGGAGATACAATAGAAAAGAAAATATGCAAGGAAACGGGTCAGAGCCCGAATGTGTAAATGATTTTTAAAACAGCAAGTATTTAACAAGTGCAATAAAGCATTTATTATGTACATGTTAGATCCAACTCTCACTTGCTATTCTCACCTCTCAACTAGAGTGCACACTTAACGTTTCCCATTAACTTCCTAGTTAATGGTTCCACTTTTCTAGTCTCCATATTATAATTCCATCCCAATATCATAATCCCCGTATATCCCATACCATACGGCACATTATTATTCATCTACATTTCTCATCATTTCTCATTAACATGAATCATTTCTCATTAATATGAATTAAGTTTTTCAATAAACATTCATTAACTTAATTCAATTATCTTTCTCTATTCACCGTTATCTACAATTATCACCGTAGATAGATTTAACCATAATAAATATCCATTCATTCATTTAATCCATTATATATATATATATATATATATATATATATATATTCATATATAATACGGCACCCCGAGTCACAGCTGCGGTGCAATGCATTACTCTGCTATCATGTCCCAATATCGCTGGTCGCCGAAAAGGGGACAAAAGGTTTGGTAACGATTCCTCGAACCATAAACAATAACACAAACATTGGAGGCGAACATAGTTCTCGTATCCATGGGTCATGCACATACCTACGTACCCACAGTCGGCGGACTTATCAACTCCCATATAAGTCTTTCATAGACCTATGTTCTCGAGCGACAAATCAAAGATCCCATGGATTCATCAGGATATGACTGCCCTCACGCGCAAACCTCCCACCAATAACAAGTAAGCTAGGTATGTCATACACATAAATCATCAATCAATCAAATAGGCATTATCATACCTATAATATAATATCAATAAGGTAATATCACTACCCTAAGATAATTCCCATACGTAGCATTATATCTCTTTTAAATTCCACGTATTAAAATATCATATCTTTACTTCATAATTTAATTATCCTCGCATCCTATAACATCTCTCCACTCCCGACGTCGTTAAGGTTCATGCGCGGAGCGTCTCGCAAAGCGAAATCCAAAAAAGGAACCCCTCCAATACACTACTACTTAACTTTGTCGATCGAGGAGGTCCAACAACTTCAACTATGCGATCGGGATAACCTCATACCTTCTTTCAACCAAATGTGTTCTAAACTCCCATCTCTATCCAGGAAGCATACCACTACGCTCTTGTATTACACTCCGTCCTTGCGAAATCAATAATGAGCTTAAACTCAGTCCTTGATGTTCAAATTGTAACCCTAAGGCTACCCTCACTCAATACACAAGATTCAAATAGATTTTTCCTCAACATATATTCAGTAAGAAGTCACTAATATCCTACTGGTCCATAACATCCTTTCTCCCGAATTACTACGAGTTTAGTTCTCCTTTTAATTAAGGTTAAAACCGATAGTTTCAAATCTCTTAAAAACAAATCTTCTTTCACTTAGGATTAATACCTTCTTGTAAACTTAAGGATACCCAGGTGTTATATTAAATCACCCCTACTGGTCCTATCTTAATTCCTCATACATCCCCATTTGGAATTTAACAAATGAATCTAGCAACCGAAATTCCATTCAATATAATTTTCATCACTTTAATCACTTGAGTCCAAATCAATTTAATTCAAATCTTATCAATGGTTTACTGATATTCTCTAAGTCCCATAATATCCAATTAATAATCACCGAAGATCTACAAAAGTTTTGGGATAAGAACCAACATTAAAAAGAAACAACATCGTGAATTCTCATATTTTAAATACTCAAAAAATTAGATCCAAAAATTATTCAAATCATCAATCCGACTTCATATTTGGATTCTACACGAAAAATTGAGTCAGGTATGTGTTTTGAGTTTTTCTTAAATCTCATCCAAATGCACTCAAAAAGAAGATCTAAACATTCCAAATTGGCTCTTCTCATTCCACTCGTTTTTGCCTCTTTTTCCAGAAAATTATCAACATATTATCTTCAAGAACACTAAATTATTTTCAGAATTTCTTCCACAGATTGATGAATATTTATTGGATTACTAACTACCTACAACATGAGTTTAATTCCTATATATTTTTAGATTCCAAAAATCCATTAACAAATATATCCTTTCATCTTCCAAGCATGAAAATCATCTCTTTTTATAACTATCCTAACATGTACAATATAGGAACTGAAATTGAAAATATCAAACATTTGTCTCTAATGAAGATCTGATCCTTTGGAGTTGAATAACACAGGTGATGATGGTGGTGGTGACCTTTGACCTTTGGTTCTCCTCCTTCCCAAGCAAACTTCTTTTTCTTTCCAAGCAACCTTCCACTCTCTCTAAGAAGATGACTTTTCAATTTTGTGTAGAAGAGATGAAATGAACCTACATACATTAATCTCCAAATACTTATAATAAGACAAAACTCGAAATCACTATTCATCCCCCTTGTAAAAATAACCAAAATGCCCTTTTGGGTTGTCTTTTTATTTCCAAATGACTCGAGACTCAAAATTAACATCCAAATAGACTTTTCTGACTATTTCGAACCTTTCGGACGCAACGACGCAGTTGAAATGACTATAAGGTCGATAGAAAATAAATTTCCTATTTAATTTAATAAATTAGTCCCGACACGTCCCATACCGCGTCTGACTAAAAATTCAAATTACCGAATTTATATCATACCGTCATATCAATGACATCACATTCATATATTACCTAAATATATTTAAGTAATATTCAGAATCATCCATTTTAATAACCACAATTCGGATAAAACCCAAATGAATTAATTTATAATAAGATCCAATTAATCCATTAATTTAAAATATAACCCATTTTAAAAGTCATTAAAATTACGGGGTATTACAGATACCACAACTATTTTTGGGTCCTTTTGCCCAAGTATTTATCGGTGTTGGATATCTTAGTGGGGATGGTCTCACGAGGCACATCCACAACACATTTTTTAATTAAAAAAATTGACGCTTACACGGGCTAAACCACAAGCGGCTTTAAGACAGGAGATAATCACGAGTGGGCAAAAAAAATCCCCCGAGGCCATTAGTTCTGTGAAGTATTCCCTCGAGAGTGAAATTGGCATATGCCTCCAAATACAACTCTGCGAGCGAGGTGCCCCGGGGGTGGGTGGGGGTGTGGACACCCTGATCATATCCAGGTTATCTTCTCACTCGCTCAGAGTGATAAAGTTCCACACCTTGACCAAGCTGTAATACCCCGTATTTTTAATGAGTTTAAAATATATTAATTAGAATTAATTATGATATAATTGGAAATTAATCCGGATTTAAATATTACTCGAGAATAAAGTAATATGTGATTTATATTGAATATTACTTAGTGATTAAAGTAATATATATATATATATATATATATATATATATAGAGAGAGAGAGAGAGAGAGATGATTTTTCAATTGATTATGACTTTATAAAATTGTCGTGAATTAGGTGTACGACAATTATGGAAATTAAGTTGGGACGCGCATTTGAGTCGCGTCGGGATTATAATTTAATGAAATAAAAGTGAATTAGTTTTATATCATCTGAATGGTCGTTTTGGCTGCGCCAAAGTGTCCAAAAGTGTTCAGATAGTCAAAAAAGTTTACTTGGGTGTTTGATTTGGGTCTCGGGGCACTTTGAAATCGAAAAGACACCCCAGAGGGGTATTTCGATCATTTTACAAGGGAGGTGAATAGTATGCTCGAAATTGGGAGATTATTTATAAGTCTAAAGGGTTTAGATCATTTATTCATTCTACAAACTTAGAGAAAAAGAAATTGAGAGAGAGTGAGGATTTTCTCTAGAGAAAAGGAAGAGTCATTGTAGGAGAAGAAAAGACTTTTCTAGGAAACCAAAGGACAACCACCTTGCACCACCAGGAGCCACCACCACCACTGCTGGAAGTTGGCAAAAAAATTGAAGAACCACCAGTGGACAATCATCCCCAACGGATCATACCTACAATCTAAAGGCAAGTGATTAATTATTGCGAATCTTAGCTTTTATATTGTCCATGTTAGGATAGTTGGGAAAATTCAGAAAAGTTGCATGAACAAAGATAAACTTGTTATAATTTTAAATGGATCTTTGAAATGGCTATTATCTAGGAATGATATATTTTGAGTATAGAATAAACTCCATGAATTTTATATTATCTTGTGAATAAATCTAGGATTTACACTATTATTGATGATAAAGTCAAAATTAGAGTTCCTGAGAATAAAATGGAATTTGAGTAAATTGATTCAAGTTAATGATGTTTAAATGATTTTGGTTACGTTAGAACTTATCCATATAAAATGGTATATGATCTGAAAATCATGAGATTTAAATTAGAAAGCATTTGGTGAAGAAAAATTGGAGTTTATATGATGTTCATGGATAAATAGAAAAATATGAATTTTCTGGAAATAGTACGTTTTAAATCCAACCTTCTTAATGATTTTAGGTGTTTTGATTATTAGAAACCATTTTTATATATTGTTTTATCATATGGAATGAATATTGGGGAGTTTAGGATTATTAAAGGTTTTGATGATTAAAAAGTATGAAACCCGTAGGAAAAAAATAATGCACAAAACTGGGCAACATCTGGTCGATCGATTGATCGACTCAAGACTGTCGATTGGTCGACTGATCGATCGATCGACCAGAATCATCGATCGATCGACTCCCCTTGAAAATATGCAATATTTTTCTTTTTGAATTATTGATTAAATCCCAATCTTTGAGGAACATTTGATGATGATTAAATGAACTTAATGGGGATTAGGGAAGGGCAGTAGGATATACCTAAAACCCGAAAAGTATTATTTTGGGGATTTTTTGAATGAGGGGAAATTAACGAGTGTTAATTAAACGAGTTATTATCGAGACTTATGTTACTTGGGATTTAAATTGGATAAATGATAATTTAAGGTTAGGACCAGTAATAAGGTGATCATTTAATTACCGGGACAACCTTAGGTATATGGAACTAATCTTAGAAGTTGGAATGAGGGATTATAATGGGAATAGGAATTTTTGAAGAATAACCCTAATTAAAGTAAATTTAATTCGTAGATATTCGAAAGTCATGATGACATGGATTAGTAGGAAGTGATGTTTACCTACTGAATTTATTTGAGGATAAATGATACCCTTAAAGTGATGAGAAAATCTCGAAAATAAAATATTAAGGATTAAAGTCATAATATTTAATACGTAGGATATTTGGGATATAATTATACTACGCATGGGATTTATTATATGGGTTGTGCATATGCCTATGGATATATATAGGTGAGATAAATACCTATTGTTATTATATATATAAGTGAGATGAATACCTATTGTTATCATATGGTTGTGTGAATACCTTATTGATGTGATATTTATATAAGTGTGATTAATACCTATATTATTATTTGTATGTATGACATACCTACGATGCTTGTTATAGGAGTGGAGGTTTAGCATTGTGGACGGTCTTATCCTTGTGCGCCCAATTGGGAGGGATTTTATATTCGTACCCTGAGCATAGGACCTTGGACACGTGTTATTGGTGTATATGATAGTTTCGACGGTTGAATGGGAGTGTAGGTATGTGCGTGACCCATTTGGCTGGGGAGTATGATCGCCTCCAATATAATTGTGTTATGATATGATTCGTGAGAGACGTCGAATCAATAGTCCTCTATACAGTGACATTATGTATCAGGACATGATAGCGGAGTATGCATGCACCGCAGCTGTGTCTGGAGAGGTTTCGTATTACTATATATATAATTGGTGTGATATTATATATATAAACTGTGATGTAATATACTATGTGACATTGTAGATATAGAGATGTAATATTCTATGTTATATTGTAGATTAAAAATATAAACTGTGATTTAATCTACTGTGTAATGTTGTAGATTGAAGTATATAATGAAATATGAATTTAATTAAGTGAACACTAAATTCCAAGATTGTAACAAGACTGGTTCATATTAAAGAGTGAAGAGTGCCCAATATATGTGTGTTTTCTTTCAAACCATTTTTTCTCCGAAAAAATTATCTAACTTTTAATTATGCACCAAACCAAGTTGTGAAAACCCAATTCTTACTTTAAACCTGTTTTATCTTGATTAATCCTAAACATGCATCTAGTGATTAAATCA
This sequence comes from Sambucus nigra, assembly GCA_949130495.1. Classification (NCBI taxonomy): domain Eukaryota; kingdom Viridiplantae; phylum Streptophyta; class Magnoliopsida; order Dipsacales; family Adoxaceae; genus Sambucus; species Sambucus nigra. Next base: position 161,229,855 of record OX422213.1, on the reverse strand, counting down.
AGTAGAATAAAGTAAAGAATACTCACAACGTCGGATGTACGAGGAAAAATCCCAAAACAGAAAAACAATCTCGGATGGCCCAAGCCAGACAATCACTATGAACAATGGTTTTACAAAGACAGATTAGCCTTACACTAAGAATCGATCCCCATGGGTCTTGATGCTCCTTCTGATCGTCAATCGTTCTTCAATAGTGCCCACGCAGAAATTCCATCTTCCATGATACCTGTCCACAACACACGCGTCCACGTATGTCTCAGTGTCCACCGAATGGCTTTGATTCGTCTACGATGTCGAACAAGAAGTCCTTCTCTTTTCTTCATCGCAAAACCCTTTGATGTTCAATGTGTAGAACAAATAACTTTGGTGCTGCAAGATCACTTAAACATATAAGAATGATAACTAAGATCTTTGCAAACTCTAAGGATGTGTTTATGCTTTGTAAACCTTAGAAAACATGTGCAAACAAGGTTCTGGTTCGTAAAACTATTTTTCAGAAGGCACACTTACGAAATTATGATGAAAACACTGTTTAAATAGGATTTAAATTCCACCTCGAAAAATGTGTTGCTCGAGCGACTTGAGGAACTCGTTCGAGCGACATCATATCTCGTTCGAACGAGATTGGATGTCGTTTGAATGACAGCGCAAAAGTTTGACTTTTTTGACTTTCTGTTTAAAACGTCTCTTCCAAAGAGAGATCCAAAAATGTCAAACTCTTTTACGAGCTTATCATCATAAAATGTAGTTTAAACCTTTAAAACACTTTTAAAACATTTAAAACATTTTTCTTTATAAAAAAATACATCCTTATCTTTTATAAAAATAATTCCAAGCACCATAAACTATACGCATTCATACCTGAGTGATCTCGGAATGAAATTAACTTTGAAGACGACTAAACTTGCACCAATTAAACTTCGACATGATTAATTCTTTGAAGCTTTGCCGCAATGTCTTCAATTTCTTTAATACGTCATAGACCAAGTGGGATCGTGACAAAATAAAATTCTCCCTATGACATATTACAAACACAGTTTTGTTCATGGAAATAAGTCAAAACAATACATGGACTCAATTGGAAATTTATGTCCTTACAAATATCCCCCTTTGACTATTCCGGGACAAAACAAAACCAGTGAAATGCCTAACCGGGTCGTCAAGCCGTATGACGCCTAAGTCCCATCCCATAAATCCAAAATTAAAAATACAGGACATGGACTAGAATATATAGCACCACCAAGCATGAACTGTCTGAATGTGATGTAGACTTGAAATCTCGAATCACTGAGGCATACCTACACACATGAAACAGACAAACAGATATCCAGTGAAGTATGGAGGAACAAATGATACCGATTTATATTTCTAATAAGAACAAATCATTTGAAACATGTGAAATCATTTGAAACATGTGAGCAATTAATTGATACCAATTTGAAACAAATATAATCAAACAATATGTAAATCCAGATATCAATAGAAGCGCTCAACAAATCTCCCCCTACATCACATACATCTCTCCCTCTTTTTGTCTCGAATAGACAATTCGGTGAAAAGATAAACCAATATGAAATATCTAGCATGAGAATATGAAACCAATTTGAATCAAGTGGATACCAATTTGAGAATTGAAAAATGTTAGATAATCATAAAACAACCAGCTAAATATGATCAAGCAATGATAAATCATTAGCTAGTAAACCAAGGAATCACACAAAGAATATCGCAAATTAATCAGGTGTGATAAACGGAATCATGTGCAAAATACCAATATGGAACATAAAAGAACCTGTATATAAACCAAACAGTCCAGAAATGCTTCCCGCAGTACCAAAAATATATCAAATTAAACCAGTGGACTGCAAACCAATCAGAAGCCATTTTTCAGCTTGTCGTTCAAATGAGCCAGGGACTTCGCTCAAATGAGATGAGTAAGAAGCTCGAACGAAGTACAGATGTCATTCGCGCGAGATGAGTTGTCGTTTGAACGACTTCACGCGACCTGCCAAAATTTCCCAGATTCCCAAAAATAATATAAAGTATTACCCAGTGAAAAAATTTCCACAAAAAATTCCAGGAAGGGCCTGAAAGAATCAAAATAGTGTTAAAATGGTAGGCTTTTAACACAAAAATGCAAAAACTCATAAAAACTAAAAATGCAAGTTATATGCAAACATAGTACAAATGTGCTTAAACATGGACATGGAATGAATGGACATGAAACTACAACAAATGAGTCACAATTTCAATACATCGAAACGATCAAGAAGCTCTAATTGATAGCAATAAATCATCAAACTTTATCATAGCCATATGACAATTAAAGTGTGAGCTTAATGAACTAAACATACTATATGCACACAAGTCCAGAATTTTAACGATTCTACAAATAATAGCGTCAAATTGCAATATTTTAACATTAGGATTAGTTGTACAAACCTGTTTAAATTTTCTCCAACCAAACTCCCTCATATATATATAATTTTTCAAGTTCTTTTGAGGTTTCTAGCATTCTGAACTTAGAGATAATATTATTGGCCCTTTTCTTCGTATAATGCATTTTCTTTTGGACTCTTTTAAACGGTGGCTTTCACAACGAGTTAATTTTGAAGTCTTGCAGCCCTTTCCCATGAATCACTCATCATTTTTACCAAATTTAAATCCTCACGGTAAACGGTTATTACATGCACACTTCTCCTTAAGTCTACTTATGCATAGATGACAAGATTGAGATAAGAACGCCTCACCAAATTCAAATATGCAAGAGAACTCAAACATCCATATTAGCTCGTGCATGTGTGCAATGTTGGCATATATACAAAGTCGAATCAAAATGCATATCAACTTCGAAACCACCCCATATAAATAATGGTTAAGATCATTCTAAGTATCGATAATAATGACCAAATGTCCTAGCCACATGGATAATGAAACGATGGGGGGGGTCCAAGCAAACCAATATGCCACATCAAACGTGTAAACTCAAAAACTGAAAATCTTTTTGGCTTTTAAAACATATTTTGACTCAAATAAAAGAAAAATCTTTTTGGATTTTCAAAAGTTTTCTCAAAAAACAAAATCTTTTTGTATTTTTCAAATAACTCTCAAACAAGTGAAAAATAAAATACAAAGAGATAAACATGTCATATCACTAGCAAATAATAAATCATGATACAAGGGCTAGCGTATGACAAAACATGCAAGCTACTAACCATAAGAAATAGCAAGAGATGAATCATGTGCATGCATGTGAGAATCAACCAACGAAGCATTTAGCATCTCCAAAACGGATTTCCTAACCTAAACAAGTGTATACCTAACAAATCGAGTTTTGGGAACCAATGGGACACTACGTTTAATCTTCCTAGGGTCTTTTCTAAGATCAAAATAGAAACTCCTAAGGTGACCTTTCCTACCACAATGCGAACATGTGAAAACACGACGAGGAACGGGACCTTTAGGTTGACCTTTTCTAATACCCTCGGATGTGGTTGACGCTCTAAAATAAACTATGGTTTTGGCTTTTATAATCGAACCACTAGAACAGGATAAGCCGCTACCATCACTATTTGAGTCATTTAAATCATTTTTAACTTCAAAACTTTCGACTCAAGCAAACGATTAGACTCCTCAAACTTTCGGGACTCCTTCTTTAAATTTTCAATTACCTCTAGAAGGTTATCTCGCTGCGCCTCAATCTGAGCAAACTTATCCCTAAGAGACTTTTCTCGTGCCACACAATCATTAATCGAATTATTTTCCTCAACGGCACAAACTCAAGAATTTTTCAAATCCTCTAACTCTTTTTATAAAACGAGGACTCTATCATCACTCTCCTTTTTGCCCAATTTTAATATATTAAAATCTTTAAACAAGGAACTAAAGTGCTCACGACAAATATCTCTTTGAATTTGAAACGTTTGCAAATATTCAATCTTATTTTAAAATCGATTTTTTTCCAAAAATTCAATACGTTTAGCAAACTTTAAATTCAAACGATGTAAATCGTCAAAGCTTAGATAATCCATCGAGAGAAAACAACCACAGGAGAGGTAAACAAACACACGGGATCACAAAACAAATAAATAATATTTTCTAGCTCTGATACCAATTTGAAGAGTGCCTAATATGTGTGTGTTTTCTTTCAAACCAATTTTTCTCTGAAAAAATTATCCAACTTTTAATTATGCACCAAACTAAGTTGTGAAAACCCAATTCTTACTTTAAACCTGTTTTATCTTGATTAATCCTAAACATGTATCTAGTGATTAAAGCAAGTAGAATAAAGTAAAGAATACTCACAACGCCGGATGTACGAGGAAAAAACCCAAAATGGGAAAACAACCTCGAACGACCCAAGCCAGACAATCACTATGAACAATAGTTTTACAAAGACAGATTATCCTTACACTAAGACTCGATCCCCACGGGTCTTGACGCTCCTTCTGATCGTCAACCGTTCTTCAATAGTGCCCACGCAGAAATTCCTTCTTCCACGATACCTATCCACAACACATACGTCCACGTATGTCTCGATGTCCACCGAATGACTTTGGTTCGTCTACGATGTCGAACAAGAAGTCCTTCTCTTTTCTTCACTTAAAACCCTTTGATGTTCAATGTGTAGAACAAACAACTTTGTTGCAGAAAGATCACTTAAACAAATAAGAATGATAAATCGGATCTTTGCAAACTCTAAGGATGTGTTTATGCTTTGTAAACCTTAGAAAACATGTGCAAACAAGGTTATGGTTCGTAAAACTATTTTCCAGAATGCACACTTACGAAATTATGATAAAAACACTGTTTAAATAGGATTTAAATGCCGCCTCAAAAAATGTGTCGTTCGAACGACTTAAGGAACTCGTTCGAACGAGATTGGATGTCGTTTGAACGATAGCGCAAAAGTTTGACTTTTTTTACTTTTTATTTAAAACGTCTCTTTCAAAGAGAGATTCGAAAATGTCAAACTCTTTTACGAGCTTATCATCATAAAACGTAGTTTAAACCTTTAAAACACTTTTAAAACATTTAAAACATTTTTCATTATAAAAAATACATCCTGATCTTTTATAAAATAATTCTAAGCACCATAAACTATACGCATTCATACCTGGGTGATCTCGGAATGAAATTAACTTTGAAGACGATTAAACTTGCACCAATTAAACTTCGGCCAAATTAATTCTTTGAAGCTTTGCCGCAATGTCTTCAATTTCTTCAATACGTCATAGACCAAGTGGGATCGCGATAAAATAAAATTCTCCCTATGACATATTACAAACACAGTTTTGTTCATGGAAATAAGTCAAAACAATACATGGACTCAATTGGAAATTTATGTCCTTACAAAGATAAATGAATATGAATAATTATATTACGTATGGTATGGGACATACGGGTTTATGATATGGGTTAGAATTATGTTGTGGAAAATAGTTAGGAGGGAACCTTAACTAGGAAGATAATGAGATACGATAGGTGTGCACTCTAGATGAGAGGTGATAATTCTCAAGGGAGAGCCAGAGAAACTAACGTGTACATAATAAATGCTTAATTGTAATTGTTAAGCAATTGTTATTTTTAAAATATTTTACAATCGGGCTCTGACCCGTTTCCTTGCATATTCTTTTCTCTACTATATCTTGTACATCAGGTATCCAGCAGCAAGGATGCCCAGTATAGATTATGGATTTTCCAATGGATTATAGCTACTAGCAGAGATGCGAATTTTTTTTAGACAACTCCTTTCTGTTGATTCACTCATCTGTAGGGTCTACTTCATTTAGGGCTTGTCGCCCAGGTTTCTAGAGGCTGTAATTATATATGTAAGCATTGTGGATATCCGTTTTATTTAGTGTAAATGTTATAATTTCACTGGAGAGTTATTCCAGTCACATTTATTGTAGTTAATTCAGTTGTGATGTGTTATTGCATATTATTATTCCGTGTCGTGGAATGGTTTTAATTAAATTGAACATGGAAAAAGTTTTTGACACTTAGCTTAATTAACTATTAGGTGATTAATAAAGAAATTGTTTTCGACAGTGATGCTGAGAATGAACCAACTGGATATTCTGATTTAATTAAATGAAGGACTGATCACCCGATATTTAATTAGGTGGGTTGTTACAGGTGGTATCAAAGCTTCAGGTTCTAGTGTCTTTAGGATCTGTGCGGCTTACTACATTTCAGCGTAGCGTTCTTTGATGTATAGTCCTATTATTTGGATGTTGAATTCTTCTGCGTATTTCGACTTACGTTCTCCTTCCATGAAGTATGTGAGATGTAATGCTTATACGAGTTCGATCGGGCATCGTGCGCCAAACACATTAGGACGACTAGCAAGAGCCGTTAGAAGGATAGCAGGAGGAGGACTCCGCCAAAGATATAAAGTATTCTGGAAAATGGTGTTGGAGATAGAAACCATAATATTTAATAGTTGTACCGCTCTTAACTCATCCAGCACTGTATGTGAAAGGTGAGGGAGTCATAAGGACTCTTTTGAAGGAATAAATTCAAACGCAATTGTGAAGGGTGAAGTGTAGTAACAACCAGGATTTGAAAATTTTCTTGTAAAATTTTTCTAAGAAGAGCAAACGTAAGTGATGAGAGTTAGACATCACATATAAGAACATGTGTGAAGTTGGAATAAGAATTTTAGGTATGGTTCGATAGTGAAATCATTCATTTGATGTTTTAATCAGGATATGAAAGAAATTTTGAAACTTATCTCTTATGGGCAAGAAAGAGAGAAGTAACTTATTTAACGAACTCCTTACCCTAGGAAGAATGGGGTACATAGAAGATAAATAGAGTTCATTGTGTGAAAGGACTCGTGAGTAAAATACTCTAATGAGAGTGGAAATCTGACGAAGATGAGTAGGATTAATATCACCAAGAAATTTAATGAAGCTTTCAAATGAAGGGGATCTAGAAGGGTTAGGAAACCTAGCCGAAGGGCAAGATTGAATTCAATATTATTAATGAAACGTCACCGAATAGTGTACCCTGTAGGGGAACCATTTAAAGTGACATGATTAAACCCCTACTTAGTGGCGATGAAATCAACCAAGACTGGTGTAGTCGATAATGTATACCATAGGACCCCTAGAGACAAAAGAATAAGGGGAATAGAAATTTGGAGTTAAGATTGATAGGTCCAAGAGAAGGACGTTCAAATGGTCATTAACGAGGAAACAATAAGGGAAATTACCCTATGTGTAGAGAGAGAGACTACTAAGTGCTAATTGTGTCCACATTGAGTTGTGAGACTAACAATTTTTGGGAATAGTAAACCATACCAATTAGGCACAACATTTGGAGGAGTGAGACTTCTAGGGGAGTAACTGGGTCAAGAGAATTAGGCCCGGGAAATTTACGACCCAAGAATGGTAGGTTTAAATAAGACCAGTGGAGTCCTCGGTAATAATAGCACGCCGTATTTCAAGGATGGGGAGTCCAAGAAGAAAAAGGGAGGTCAGTAAGATCATATTTGAGGCCTAGATATGCTGAGACAACGTTTCAATAATGGGTGTGTAAACCGCATGAGTGAATAATTTGTCCACAACAGGTGGGTACAACTATAGGATAAAATCCTAGATGTATAATGGGTGCAAGTGATCGTGAGATGTTTTGACCGTGAGAAGTGCATGTAAGGACCCTATGTGATCAGAAGAGACTGATGAAGTTTTATTTCATCCTTGTGAATAAAGGATTAATTCTAGTGACATGGTGTGCCACAACAGTCATATATAAATTGAAACCCCCAAATTCGCGTGCGAGTCGAGGTTAGTGGAAATGATAATTTTAACAGTTTGGTTACAAAATTATTTCTCATTGATAGCAGAACTATTTAGTGTCGTCCGAGTGGATCCTAAGAGTATATTTTGGTTATTATACTTTTCTATTCCTTTGAGTTATCATAATAGAACTTATTATGGTAATAGGTAGTAATAAATTACTAAATGTTTAAGCGATGGTAGATTGAGTGATAAGACTATCGTGATGGATACTCCGGGGAGAGTAAAATTAATTTTGTACGGCGCCAACTGAAATAGGGTTGATCATATATTTCATGATGCCATAGACCTTAGTGAAAATGTTATCTAGTTAAGTGTGTGAGTAGAATTTTATTTTACTGATGTGACTCGGGATATATTAAGTTTTTGTTGAACAACGAGAAATAGATCATTATTAATAGCACCGAGAATTTGGGATAGTAAGAGGATCATGGTTTATGTTATTTTTATGGATATATAATCATGGACTAGAAGACTTTTTGTCAACATTCAGAAATTAGGGGAAGGTACAGATTGCGTACTGAGGGCCATTATGGATCTCGACGACCGACTATGTTAAGTAGTACTGTATCGGGGGGGTTCCTTGTTTGGATTTCTCTTTGCAAGACATCCCACGCATGAAACTAGCGAACATCAGAAGTGGGAGAGAATTTTGGTCGATAGTGCATAAGTTCGTACCTTAGTCATTTTATATATACAAACATAAATCTATAGTTGATAATTCTATTATGACTTGAGAGTCGCCTATTCCCAGTAACATTATAAATAAAATAATAATGCCATTGTCAGAGTGATTAAGTTATGACTAGTGGGGTGATTGAGTACAACCCTACCATATTAGTATGCCAAGTGAGCGAAAATTTATTTAAGAAGAGTATATGTTATTTGTGCAACAATGCGAGAAATATAGGGTGTATGGGCGCCCTAGGTAATTGAATCTGACAGTGTTCCCCATTTCGAAGATTTGGGATAAGGAGAATAAATATAGACGTTTAGATATCGGGACTTGAATGTCCGGTCATTTATGACGATTAGAGATATAGTTGGTAGAATAATAAATGTATCAGGCTATACATGACTATGGTAATAGGATTTAAATGAAGAGATGTTTGACTAGATTCCTCTTGTAGTGGGCCACCTATCTGTTGGAATTAGGGTGGACCATTCGAAACCAGCAGAGGTTTTTCCAACCGTTAAGGATTTCTAAGTACTATTGGGAGAGTATTCATAAGGATTTTATCGTGAAGATGGTTAATATCCTATATGGGTGATAGTGGATCAGTTGACTGAAGTAGATCACGTTATGCTAGTTAGGGTTGATCATACTGTGAGACAATATGCTTTGATCTTAATTTAACCGAGATAGTGAGGTTACATACGGTACCGTTTAATATTGTGTCCAATTAGGACGAAACTTTGCCTCTCGATTTTGGAAGAATTTTTACGAGGCATGGGTACCGAGTTATGATTGGGTATGATCTATCATCCGCGGAATAATGGGTAGACTAAGTAGACAAATCTGATGTTGGAAGATAAATTATGTTTGCACCCTTGAATTTTAAGGGAGGACGAGAGATGTACGTTCCACTAGTGAAGTTGGTGTATTATAACTCTTATAAGTTTATTGTTGGGCATGGTGCCAGTTGAAGTATGGTACGGTAAGTCTTATTGTTTCTCCTACTTGTGGGATAAAAGTGAGGAACCAGGAACTATTGTGAATAGTAGAAATGATTTGAAACTTATAGTATATATTGTGTGTAAAATATATACTGCACAATTAACCTACTTCTGTATGATAATCACAAGACGAGATGGTATTTATCTAAAGAACGGTTAATATATTTAAGTGCATATAGTAGAAGGTTAGATAGTGAATATCTTGAATAAACTCTAAGTAGTGAAACTTAAACTGTAAGGCTTGGACAAGAACCTACGTGACAGGGTAACCTGGGGATAAAATGATCATAAATGAGATGTTCCTTATTGGGGGTACTCGATAGCGTACTGTATGGGGGGTACAGAGTAGTCTACTTGGGAGAATATGTATATGATGCGCCATACTTATCCAGAATTGTTCTTGCCTGCTATACTTTTGTTTTTCGAATTTCGGGATGTTATTCCGTTGTAAGGGGGGAGTATGTAATACCCCGTATTTTTAATGACTTTTAAAATGGATTAATTAGAATTAATCGTGATATAATTGGAAATTAATCCAGATTTAAAAATTACTCGGGAATAAAGTAATATGTGATTTATGTTGAATATTACTTAGTGATTAAACTAATATATATATATATATATATATATATATATGATTATGACTTTATAAAATTGTCGCGAATTAGTTGTACGATAATTATGGAAATTAAGTCGGGATGCACATTTGAGTCGTGTCGGGATTATAATTAAATGAAATAAAAGTGAATTACTTTTATATCATCTGAATGGTCGTTTTGACTGCGCCAAAGTGTCCGTAAGGGTTCAAACAGTCGAAAAAGTCTACTTGGGTGATTAATTTGGGTCTCGGGGCACTTTGAAACTAAAAAGACACCCCGAAGGGGTATTTAGATCATTTTTCAAGGGATGAATAGTATGCTCGAATTTGGGAGATTATTTATAAGTCTAAAGGGTTTAGATTATTGATTCATTATACAAACTTAGAGAAAAATAAATTGAGAGAGAGTGAGGAGTTTCTCTGGGGAAAAGGAAGAGTCATTGTGGGAAAAGAAGAGACTTTTCTAGGAAGCCAAAGGACAACCACCTTGCACCACCAAGAGCCACCACCACCACTGCTGAAAGTTAGCCGGAAAAAGGGAAGAACCACCAGTGGACAATCATCCCCAATGGATCAGACCTACAATCTAAAGGTAAGTGATTAATTATTGCAAATCTTAGGTTTTATATTATCCATGTTAGGATAGTTGGGAAAATTCTAAAAAGTTGCATGAACAAAGATAAACTTGTGATAATTTTAAATGGATCTTTAAAATGGATATTATCTAGGAACGATCTCTTTTGATTATAGAATAAACTCCATGAATTTTATATTATCTTGTGAAGAAATTTGGTATTTACATTATTATTGATGATAAAGTCAAAATTAGAGTTCTTGAGAATAAAATGGAATTTGAGTAAATTGATTCATGTTAATGATGTTTAAATAATTTTGGTTACGTTAGAGATTATCCATATAAAATGGTATATGATTTGAAAATCATGAGATTTAAATTGGAAATCATTTGGTGAAGAAAAATTGAAGTTTATATGATGTTCATGGATAAATAGAAAAATATGAATTTTCTGGAAATAGTATGCTTTAAATCCAACCTTCTTGATGATTTTAGGTGGTTTGATTATTAGAAATAATATATATATATTGGTTTATAATATGCAATGAATATTGGGGAGTTTGGGATTATTTGATAAAGGTTTTGATGATTAAAAAGTACTAAACCCGTAGGAAAAATATAATGCAGAAAATTGGGCAACATCTGGTCGATCGATTGATCGACTCAAGACTGTCGATCGAATGATCGACTCCACCTGAAAATGTGAAATATTTTTCTTTTTAATTATTGATTAAATCCCAATCTTTGAGGAATATTTGATGATGATTAAATGAACTTAATGGGGCTTGGGAAAGGGCAGTAGGATATACCTAAGACCCGAAAAGTATTATTTTGGGGATTTTTTGAATGAGGGAAAATTAACGAGTGTTAATTAAATGAGTTATTATCGAGACTTATGTTACTTGGGATTTAAATTGGATAAATGATAATTTAAGGTTAGGACCAGTAATAAGGTGATCATTTAAATACCAGGGCAACCTTAGGTATATGGAACTAATCCTAGAAGTTGGAATAAAGGATTATAATGGGAATAGGAATTTTTTAAGAATAACCCTAATTAAAGTGAATTTAATTTGTAGAGATTCGGAAGTCATGATGACATGGATTAGTAGGAAGTGATGTTTACCTACTGAATTCATTTGAGGATAAATGATACCCTTAAAGTGATGAGAAAATCTCGAAAATAAAATATTAAGGATTAAAGTCATAATCTTTAATACGTAGGATATTCGGGATATAATTATACTACGTATGGGATTTATTATATGGGTTGTGCGTATGCCTATGAATACATATAGGTGAGATAAATACCTATTGTTATTATATTTATACGTGAGATGAATACCTATTGTTATAATATGGTTGTGTGAATACCTTATTGATATTATATTTATATAGGTGTGATTAATACCTATATTATTATTTGTATGTATGACATACCTATGTTGCTTGCTATCGGGGTGGAGGTTTCGCGTTGTGTACGGTCATATCCATGTGCGCCCAATTGGGAGGGATTTTAGATTCGTACCCTGAGCATAGGACCTTGGACACGTGTTATCGGTGTATATGATAGTTTCGACGGTTGAATGGGAGCGTAAGTATGTGCATGATCCATTGGGCTGGGGAGTATGCTCGCCTCTAATATATTTGTGTTATGATATGATTAGTGAGAGACATCGAATCAATAGTCCTCTATACAGTGACTTTATGTATCAGGACATGATATCAGACTATGCATGCATCGCAGTTGTGTCTAGGGAGGTGCCGTATTAGTGTATATATAATTGGTGTGATATTATATATATAAACTATGATGTAATCTATTGTGTGACATTGTAGATATAGAGATGTAATCTTCTGTGTGATATTGTAAATTAAAAATATAAACTGTGATTTAATCTACCATGTAATGTTGTAGATTGAAGTATATAATGAAATCTGAATTTAATTAAGTAAATGAACACTTAATTCCAAGGTTGTAACAAGACTAGTTCATATTAAAGATAAATGAATATGAATAATTATATTACGTATGGTATGGGACATACAGTTTTATGATATGGGTTAGAATTATGTTGTGGAAAATAGTTAGGAGGAAAACTTAACTAGGAAGATAATAAGATACGATAGGTATGCACTCTGGATGAGAGGTGAGAATTCTCAAGAGAGAGCCCGAGAAACTAACATGTACATAATAAATGCTTAATTATAATTTCTACACACTTGTTATTTTTAAAATCTTTTACAATCGGGCTCTGATCCGTTGCCTTGCAAATTATCTTCTCTACTATATCTTGTACATCAGGTATCCAACAACAGGGATGCCCAGCAAAGATTATGGATGTTTCAATGGATTATATCTACTAGTAGAGATGCGGATTTTTTTTAGACGCCTTATTTCTATTGATTCACTCATTTGTAGCGTCTACTTCATTTAGGGCTTGTTGCCCAGGTTTCTAGAGGTTGTAATTATTTATGTAAGCATTGTGGATATCAGTTTTATTTAGTGCAAATGTTATCATTTCACTGGAGAGTTATTCCAGCCACGTTTATTGTAGTTAATTTAGTTGTGATGTGTTGTTGCATATTATTATTCCGTGTCGTAAAATGGTTTTAATTAAATTAAAAATGGAAAAAGTTTTTGACACTTAGCTTAATTAACTATTAGGTGATTAATAAAGAAATTATTTTCGACAGTGATTGCTGAGAATGAACCAACTGGATATTCTAATTTAATTAAATAAAGGAATGATCACCCAATATTTAATTAGGCGGGTTGTTACACAAGCTCTATTAATGAAGGAAGGGTGTAAGGAAGAAGCATTGTCATGACAGACATATCAGGGAATGTTAACACTGACTATACATTACCAGAAATTGTGAAGGAGCACCATAAGAAAACACGCTCACTCGTTTAGAATATGGGTGAAAAGAGAATTTGTACATATTATCAATGAGAAGACCCAAGGATTGCTTGTGATAGTTTTTATGCCACCTAGTCTTTTGAGCAACATCACTGTGGAAGGAACAAGCTTCGAGTGCAAAGTTAGGGAATCTCTCAAAAAGTAAGACCATCAAGATAAAGGAATTGACAAAAGTGTTCACATCATAATGACCATTGGATAGTTCCATGTCTATATGGGCACGATCCAACCAGGTGTACATTGAGCCCAAAGTAAGAGTTGCGAGGGGAATGTCATTCCCTCAAATAAGTCTAACTACCAAGCGAAAGAGTATCTCACGAGGGGAATTATTTCGCCTCCTTAAATATAAAAACCTGCTCAGAAAAGTGATAAAAAAGCTCTTCAATACGAGGGGGACCTGATCTTGGGTCCATCTTAGCTTTTGGGCACCCTGTTTGAGCCTCCTTATTTAGGAATGGGTTCAAAATCTCTAGGCCAAAACCTCTGCCACTTTGCAAAGGAATTCTTAGTGGCACCTGTTTATTAATAGCCACGTATCGAGAGCACTCAAATAAATCTTGATGAAACTCCTCGTACATCTCCTTCTCTGCATCATCCTCAAATCCATCAGTAAAAACATGGCTTCCTAAATAAGGGAGGCCAGTCACCTCACATATGTCTTCCAGGATAATAACGAATTCCCCCAATCAGTAATGAAAGTGTGCGAGCCCATGTTCCAACGAGAGGCCAACAGATTAAAGATGTTATAATGTTAGCAATGGTACAAGTTTTCAAACTCTGTATGGTCCTTGTCAGACCGAGCCCCTTGATAATAACTTTATGAGAGGGATCATCAAGACGTGGTCGATCCAGTGGTCCCACTAATTTGGGGCACCTCCATAAACATCGAAATTATTATTGGAATAGGTAAAATCACCAATATCTACTCCAACTCGTAAAATAATGTGACACAAAATAATAGGAGTTTCAATAGGCTCACTGTGACAACCCACTGTTCCGAAATAGGGGGTGGCCAGCCCGATACTCCAATAAAACAGGAATCAAGGATGGAATCATTCTCAGCATCACAATAAAATAAAAAGTATACAGGATAACCACTCCTTATTTCAGAAAAGCGAGTTGCCAAAAATTTTGTTTCATAATTTATAGAAAAGAATTTAAACAACCCAACTTAAAAAGAAAGTGGAAACCCACTAATATAATATTACATACATCTCAAATATACAATAAGGGACCGAATATGCTGTCGGTCGACAGTCTAATAAAATATGATACAACATTTTAGTGCAAATTACATAATACATTACATTAAGCAAATACAACCGTTTGGGCCACGCACCCGAGTAAATGACTCGATCTTGACTAGAGAACAAGGATGACGGCGTCTATTGCAATATGTCCAGTAAGTACCCGCAAAGCATCATGGCTGGCCAAAGACACCGGGATAGGAAGTCAGATCAGGCATCCTTGCGGCGGAGTACCTGAGCGGATACAAGATGCATGCATAACAAGAAATATGAACGGGTCAGGGCCCGATTTTATATGATTACCAGATGAATAAAGAGTATGACAGTTATGAATGATAAATCATGATGAAAAGAAATAAGAATATACCTACACAATTTTATGCATAATCAAAGACAATTTAATAAATCATAAATCTAATTTAATTATGCAGCAGAATAAGAATAATTAACATTAAATCAACAACTTTCATCAAACCTTATTCCATTTTATAGTTCCATTCCTTAACAGGAAAATATAATCAAACTTTTAAGCTCTTTATGTATTTTATCTCAATTACATGCCCTTCATGGCATTCCCTTCCTTAGCAGGAATATTATCATCAACAAATGCTCGTTGTGGCATTTCATTGTGCTCTTTATGGAACTTCATCATGCTCTTTATGGCATATCACATACATCAAGTCCCACTTGATTATGAGATGTTATATTTATTTACATATAACGATTCTAAGACCGCCCCTCCGAGTTTCCCCACTGGGTGCGCCCCTAAATAACCATCATCTTCCAGGGGCCTATCAAATAAGGCAGCCTAGGCACCTATCGCAACGTCGGGAAGCGGCCATATGACTGAGGGAGAGTCAAGACCACACCCAGAATCTCCTCACCAGCGCAGAAAATATACAACAACGCTCATATGGCCTGGGACTATATCCTCCCTGCATCCACTAGCTAGGGGGCATCACCACATGCACGAAACTTCCCTTATGATGGCATTTAGAGAGGTGTGTTTAAGTAAATTATCATTTACCATCATCTTTGCCATTTCCATTTCATTTTCAATTCCAATTTACATTGTATGTTTCTTTTTATTCGAAACCATAGTCATTTACATTTTTGTAAATAACTCACCTTATTATCCGGAGCCATACGATAAATTATATCGTTACTACTACCTCAAAGGAGTAAATAAACTCTTAAGTATCTCCAAACATTGTAGGGTATTACTTTAAAACCCCAATAGTATCATACCTCAAAGGAATGAATAAACTTTCAATTTATTCTCCCAACATCCGTTTGTGGTGTTTTTATGAACCATCAAGATTAGCATAGCTCCATTGAGCTCCTAAAGTCTCCCAAACATAACTCTATGACTCATAGTTTCATATTAATCAACTAGAAGAAAGAATGCCCTAACATCAATTGGCATATCCCCGGAAAAAACCCCACATAACACATTTTTAGTGTAGGGAAAATCAACTAACTCATTTAGAACTCTAGGACTCAAAGTTTACTTCATTCAAAAAGGTTCCTAGGCCCTAAACTTAAAGAAAATGAATTGAAATTGAGTTATAAAATTAACTCAAAAACAGCAGGAAAACGAATCGATTCGCCCGAAAAGCGAATCGGTTCGGACATAAAGACCCGGGATTCTGTAAACTGTCGAATCGATTAGTCTTGGACTGGAATCGATTCGGTCTAGGCAGACCTGGAAACTGGCCCTTAGCGAATCGATTCGCCCTAGGGGACGAATCGATTCACCCCTGCAGATGGGCCAAGAAGGGGGGCTACGGGTTATGAACCCTAGTTTTTCCCCAAAACTAATTTCTACTCCATTTTTACACACATCCAGCATCACTAATCTACCCAAAATCATCCTACATGATGTATAACCACTATAATCCACAATTTTATCATCAAAAACTAAGATTAGGGTTTAAATACCATAAATTTCATTTTTGATACCCAAATGCAAATACATAAATATCACACAAATTATTCATCTTAAATCACATATTAGCAAGTAGAAAACTTGCCTTAGAGTTGAAATCTCAGATTTCTTCTTGGTAGCAACAATCCAAGCTTCAGCCTCTCTCTTTTCTTCTTTTTCTCCCGAGTTCTCTTCCTCTCTCTCTCTCTCTCTCTCTCTAAGTTTGGTAACACACGCAAATGAGAAATGAAATGAGGGGTAAGACTTAAAATCATGGCTTAAGACTAAAGTACCCAACTTAAGTGGTTAATACCACATTAAAATGACTCTCAATACGCGTTTAAGTTAAAACCAGGTAAAAGTGCCAGAAACCCAAAAATACAATATGGCACTTATTTTGACTGTCTCGGACATTCTGGGACTAATTACACCCTCTAAACTGGCATCCGGTAATTTTATAAATTATTTCTAGTTCCGGTTTCATTTAAACCGAAATGTCATTTAAAATACATGAAACTATAAAACATACAACATGAGGATATTTACCTACACATACAATAAATATGCAACATTCCAGTAAATATTAACTTCTAACTCATTAAATTAATATTTACTCCAGTTCCAACATTTTATATAATTATCTTATGCGGTAAAATTAATATAAAATTAGCCTCCTAAAAGCGAGGGTTGTTACATACTCCCCCCTTATGAGGGAATTTTGCCCTCAAAATTCGGGCATACCCTATACGCATAAAGGGTATACTATCTTAAACTCTCATTCTAGCGCCCTTAACAAACCCTCGTTATTACGGTGTCCCAAAATGGACTCAGACTAAGGTCGTCACTATCAATCTCAGTCTACAATCTTTGTGCTCTATAATAGCACAAAGCGTTCCTCACAAACTATCAATTCTAACTTCCTACGACGGAAGATGATACCCACGCGACTCGGCGTAAAGAGTCTTACATTTTGAATCGCGTTACATCACACCTCAGGGGTACTCACACCAATGCTAAATGGCTTAACCCCAACACTACTCAACTTCTCCCCGCATAGGCGTAGCCCTTCAAAATATATGGCTCAAAAATCCCAGTCACTAAAGAAACGTTCCAGGACCGCTCTAAGTCCAAGGAACCTATTGATCGTTGGCCTCATCCAATGAGTATGCAAATTACTCACCCGGCTACACAAGGCCACTCACGGCGTCATACCTTAGGAAATGATTCAAATTCTTGTACGAAAAATTTCCATCCACACAAGTCATTGCTCCCGTCCATCCATTTAGCCTAAGGCGCACCTTTAAGGTATGCCTTTCGGCCTTACGTCAACTTCCTCTATTCATCCATCCACTTTAGGGTGGTAAAATATACTCCATTTCCATACAGCTCTCATTTCTTCATGGAAAATTTACCAAACCTTCAACACGAATAACTAGTCTTGGTCCACCACTATTGTTAGGCACTTCACACGGTTTTACCACCCCTCCCTAAAAAGCGGGGCATACTCTATACATATCGTCCGCCCGCAATGTCCGGGAAAAGCAACGATTTGGTCAAACGATCAACAATCTTTCTCAAACAGGATCATGACCAGTTTGATGCCGACAATTTAATAAAGACGTCTATAAATATACCCTTCTTCGTTCCACCGCTACTCTTCTTCACACGAGTAGGTGAAATGGTCAATCATAGACCGAAATGTTCGTGCTATAAAGTCTTCCTAGTCAAGCTCGTTTCATTTGGCTTTCCATGCCAACACAAAAATCTCTGACGGGCTTCTTACTCGACGCATCTACTACCCTAATCTCATTCCCTTAGCGAATGAGAAAAATCTAATCAATAGTCTGTTATGAACTTCATACAGCAACTCGATTTCTCCCACGACATACTGCAATAACTTGTTGCTCTCGAGAAAGACTAAATTTCCTGCTCAGGAAGTAGTGCCTCCAACACTTTAAGGCGATTGCTACCGCAATAAATTTTAATTCAAACATGGGATAATACTTCCCACAAGTTTAAGCTTATGAGACGCATAGACAATGGGTCCATGCTCCAGTATTATTACTCCTCATCCTGGCAGAGACTTGTTCCTTAAATTTACCCTCGAGCTTAACCACATGAACTCAGGAGTGAAAGACAGCTCATCCTTTTAACTCCCCCGAAAGTTAGGTTACCAATGTAACCTTCTATCTAAGAGAGGCCTCATCTCCATCGGCCTAACCTCTGACATCTCTCTAGATTCCACACTTCTCGTTCCTAGGGATCTAATCCCCCCTAGAGTTAACCCACAACATATTTGTGGTCAACACCCTATAGCCTTCCTAAATCAACATCACATGCCCTAATGGCCTTACGTCTTAATAAATCTAAGGTCAATCAATATATATCCTATCTAAGTCATATACATATAATACTAAGTATATCCCTAGTGCCCAAGACCTTTCTCAACTTCCGACATTCGTTCGGTTTCATGGGTGGGACGTCTCGCCGAAGCAAAATCCAAACATGGAACCCTCCCGTTACACTACTACCTCGCATCGTCGGTCATCAAGATGTGACGGTCTAAGATACATGATCGGGACCGATAAAAGTCTAACTCGCAACCTTATTAATAAGATTATACTTTTATGTCTTACCATAATAATTAATTCAGGATTTTAACTAACAAGACATTTACTTTCTGTAAAGTCTTAAAAATACTTATACAATACATATTTACATCATTTTACATAGCCTTCTCATCAAGGCATAACCCGAAGTCTCAATTCCACTCCGTATATCAGTCTCCCTCACATCGATCAGAGGAGAGAACTATATACAGTGCTTCTATCTCGCACTTTAATAGCCCTTAATCACTCTTCTACGTGATTCTCGGCTAAACCTTTCAACCCAACTCTTAACCAACAAAATAAAATAAAATGGAATGAACTAAAAGAATAAGGAACAGCATCTCTCCACTTCCAACGTCATTGAGGTTCACGCGTGGAGCGTCCCGCAAAAGCGGAATCCAAACAAGGAACCCCTCCTATGAATTACTACTCAACCTTGTTGGTCATGGAGATAAGGCATACCAATCACATACAATGCAAACAAACAACTAAACACACACGCAAGATAACACAACAAGGAATAAAAACCTCCTACATACCTCAACCACCCCTATAAATTCTCAACCTGTATCCAGGAGAGATATTATAGGACAACTAGTTCCATCCTGAAACTAGAAGTAGGATAGCCTCGCAATCTCTTTGCTTGCTATCACCCCAATAAAACCAAAATATCTTTACTTGTATAGTACACATCATACAAGTAATACATAACGTACATAGTACTTAAAAGAAACTATATCATCACTTCCTTTATAACGAGTGAAGGAAAATATAAAACTTCCCTACCACGGAAGTCATATAATTACTCTGTTTAGTAGTGTCAATACTACCACAACCTCAATATACACACCCGAATCTATAGTAGATACAATACTACTAAATCTTATCCTAAGGAATACACCACCTACTAATAAGGTGGAATTCCCGCCAACATTTTATGTCAATCACTCCGGGTCAATACTAATGGTTCTCAGACTCTGTACTCAAGTCTTATCCGAACCAACATTTCTTCCATCAACACCCCCAGCTAGGTACTTTATTCTTTCCCTTGTTATCCAATCAACATAATGAAAATGCGTGCTTCTTCCACGTCATAACCATTGTTCCACCCCTAGCTTCCAAATAATTGCCCACGCAGTCCCTCTTACTTTCTCAGTAAAAGAGAACATGCTCTCGGCCTCCTCTTCCTCAATTCAATGAAACCTCCCCAGGCGGATGTCCACCAATGGGGTTTCATGATCACTGCTCCATCAGAACTGTTAACGACACTTATTATGGAGCCTATCATTCCATCAAAGGGCTCTTTCTTCCTTATTTTGGTGTACGGCTTCTCTAACCGTACAACTCTTTATTCACATGTCGGCCTATGACCGAGCGTCGCGTGAACATTTGAGGATCTACCTTCTCCCCCTTCCAGTTATCCCGGAGAAACTTACTATAGAAAGTATCTACCCGGTTTCTCCATGGGCAAAACTTCCTGCACCCACAAATAAGGTGACTACGCTCCCACCATTTCAACACCACTCCTACGGGTAAAGGATTTTCCTCCATCCATTTTATCTGGGCACTCCTCCACTTCAATTTAACGTTGCTTGAAATCTTAATCTTAGTACCACCCTCTACGTCTAGCGGTACTTGAGAAAACTATGTCTACTGTAATCAGTGGTCGCAGCAGCACGACAAGAAAGTGCTACAAAAGGGAGCGACCTTCAAAGCGGTCCTCATCCCCGACCACATCTTACAGTTCCTAAACATACCATCTCTTGACTCCTTCACCACAACCTACCTTGGCGCCCTTCTTTAATCGACCTACTTCTCTCACACGAATGCGCAAAAGATTCTATAGGTTCTACCTCATGGCAGAAGAACGAGATCACACTAAAGAAATCAACGATCTTAATCCTAAGGCTCTATGTCCAATCAAAAGCAACGCTGAAAACGTAAAGCGTTCATAAATATTCCCAAGGACTCTAGTTACTGATGCTCTGATACCATCTGTGACAACCCTCTGTTCCGAAATAGGGGGTGGGCAGCCCGATACTCCAATAAAACAGGAATCAAGGATGGAATCATTCTCAGCATCACAACGAAATAAAAAGTATACAGGATAACCACTCCTTATTTCAGAAAAACGGGTTGCCAAAAATTTTGTTTCATAATTTAAAGAAAATAATTTAAACAACCCAACTTAAAAAGAAAGTGGAAACCCACTAATATAATATTACATACATCTCAAATATACAATAAGGGACCGAATATGCTGTCGGTCAACAGTCTCATACAATATGATACAACACTTTAATGCAAATTACATAATACATTACATTCAGCAAATACAACCGTTTGGGCCACGCGCCTGAGTAAATGACCCGATTTTGACTAGAGAACAAGGATGACGGAGTCTATTGCAATATGTCCCGTAAATATCCGCAAAGCATCATGGCTCGCCAAAGACACCGGGATAAGAAGTCAGATCAGGAATCCTTGTGGCGGAGTACCTGAGCGGATACAAGATGCATGCAAAACAAGAAATATGAACGGGTCAGGGCCCGATTTTATATGATTACCAGATGAATAAAGAGTATGACAGTTATGAATGATAAACCATGATGAAAAGAAATAAGAATCTACCTACACAATTTTATGCATAAGCTAAGATAATTTAATAAATCATAAATCTAATTTAACTATGCAGGAGAATAAGAATAATTAACATTACATTAACAACTTTCATCAAAAAATTATTCCATTTTATAGTTCCATTCCTTAACAGGAAAATATAATCAAACTTTTAAGCTCTTTATGGCTTTTATCTCAATTACATGCCCTTCATGGCATTCCATTCCTTAACAGGAATATTATCATCAACAAATGCTCTTTGTGGCATTTCATTGTGCTCTTTATGGCACTTCATCATGATCTTTATGGCATATCACATACATCAAGTCCCACTTGATTATGAATTGTTATATTCATTTACATATAATGATTCTAAGATCGCCCCTCTGAGTTTCCCCACTGGGCGCGCCCCTAAATAACCATTATCTTCGAGGGGCCTATCAAACAAGGAAGCCTAGGCACCTATCGCAATGTCAGGAAGCGGCCATATGACTGCAAGAGAGTCAAGACCACACCCAGAATCTCCTCACCAGCGCAAAAAATATACAACAACGCTCATATGGCCTGGGACTATATCCACCCTTCATTCACTAGCCAGGGGGCATCAACCCACGCACAAAACCTCCCTTATGATGGCATTTAGAGAGGTGTGTTTAAGTAAATTAGCATTTACCATATTCATGATTTAGTAAATTATCATTTACCATCATCTTTGCCATTTCCATTTCATTTTCAATTCCAATTTACGTTGTATGTTTCTTTTTATTCGAAACCATAGTCATTTACATTTTTGTAAATAATTCACCATATTATCCGGAGCCATACGATAAATTATATCGTTACTACAACCTCAAAGGAGTAAATAAACTCTTAAGTATCTCCAAACATTGTAGGGTATTACATTAAAACCCCAATAGTATCATACCTCAAAGGAATGAATAAACTTTCAATTTATTCTCCCAACATCCGTTTGTGGTGTTTTTATGAACCATCAAGATTAACATACTCCATTGAGCTCCTAAAGTCTCCCAAACATAACTATATGACTCCTAGTTTCATATTAATCAACTAGAAGAAAGAATGCCCTAACATCAATTGGCATATCCCCGAAAAAAAAAACCACATAACGCATTTTTAGTGTAGGGAAAATCAACTAACTCATCTAGAACTCTAGGACTCTAAGTTTACTTCATTTAAGAAGGTTCCTAGGCCCTAAACTTAAAGAAAATGAATTGATATTGAGTTATAAAATTAACTCAAAAATAGCAGGAAAACGAATCGATTCGCCCAAGGGCCGAAGCGATTCGCCCAAAAAGTGAATCGATTCGGTTCAAGCAGACTTGGAAACTGGCCCTTACCTAATCAATTCGCCCCTGCAGATGGGCCAAGAAGGGGGGCCACGGGTTATGAACCCTAGTTTTTACCCAAAACTAATTTCTACTCCATTTTTACACACATCCAACATCACTAATCTACCCAAAATCATCCTAAATGATGTATAACCACTATAATCCACAATTTTATCATAAAAAAGTACCATAAATTTCATTTTTGATACCCAAATGCGAATACATAAATATCACACAAATTATTCATCTTAAATCACATATTAGCAAGTAGAAAACTTGCCTTAGAGTTGAAATCTCAGATTTCTGCTTGGTAGCAACAATCCAAGCTTCAATCTCTCTATTTTCTTCTTTTTCTCCCAAGTTCTCTTCCTCTCTCTCTCTCTCTCTCTCTCTCTCTAAGTTTGGTAACACACACAGATGAGAAATAAAATAAGGGGCAAGAATTAAAATCGTGGCTTAAGTCTAAAGTCCCCAACTTAAGTGGTTAATACCACATTAAAATGACTCCCAATACGCGTTTAAGTTAAAACCAGGTAAAAGTGGTCGAAACCCAAAAATACAATATGGCACTTATTTTGACTATCTCGGACATTCTGGGATTAACTACACCCTCTAAACTGGCATCCGACAATTTTATAAATTATTTCCAGTTCCGGTTTCATTTAAACCAAAATGTCATTTAAAATACATGACACTATAAAA
Source organism: Sambucus nigra (assembly GCA_949130495.1). Classification (NCBI taxonomy): domain Eukaryota; kingdom Viridiplantae; phylum Streptophyta; class Magnoliopsida; order Dipsacales; family Adoxaceae; genus Sambucus; species Sambucus nigra. Next base: position 161,205,824 of record OX422213.1, on the reverse strand, counting down.
CATACAACATGAGGATACCCTACACATACGGTAAATATGCAACATTCCAGTAAATATTAACTTCTAACTCATTAAATTGATATTTACTCCAGTTCCAACATTTTATATAATTACCTTATGCGATAAAATTAATATAAAATTAGCCTCCTAAAAGCGAGGATTGTTACACTCACTTAGACCCAAGTGGGGTCACTCGCTGATTTTGGCCACGAACTCCTCCTCAAACCACTCGAGTGAAGGTGTGAAGGTATACTTCTACCTAAAGTTGGGGGCAAAGCGATAACGCCCAAAATCTCTTTTTGAATAATTTTCAAGTAATTATTTTTAATATTTGGAGAGGGTAACGTCAGAGGAGGTATCACCGAACCCACCAACAATGGTGGTGGTGGTGGTGGTAGTGGAAATGACAACTGTGGCAGTCACGGTGGAAACATCAGTGGCAAGGACGGTTAAAATTGTCACTTCAATGGGCAGTGATCCAATCAAGAGCTCACTGGTGGCGGTAGAGACAGCAGTAGAAGAGACTTTAGAGGAAGAATCCATGGAGAAATAGAGGTTTTGAAGAAGACAATTATGCAGAAAGAAGGGTTTGAAAGGGACGATCGCTTTCTCTTTCTAAATGCTCTAAACATATAAGTGTGAAAATGCCAAAGGTAAGTGATAGAGTTTTTAAAAAAGGATTTTATACCCAAGAGGGGTTGCACGCTTAGATCGGTAAAAGGGGATACAATGATTACCCAAATGATGGGAGGCGTGTTCCTAATAAATGAAGGCTGAAGTGACAAGGGTATTTAATGCTAAATAGTATAATGATGTGACTGAGCAGCCCTTCAAATTCTAAGAAAAAGTGATGATAATTTCGTGCTAAACCCTTCGGTCTACCCAACGCAAATACTTTTGCACAAGGGGCTAATGTAGAGGGGTACTCGCTCAACTGCCTCCTCATCACTTCCTAATAGGGAGAGGGGGCTCACAGATGAGTGGGTGTGAAAATTGGCGATTGGGTCCACGAAGAGTGGCCTAATTCCAAAAGATTTCAAAATGGAGGATTTGGTGAGTGGGTCCACAACGAGTGGCCCAAGTCCAAAAATAAGTTATAACAAAACAGTTATCGAGGTGGTCCACAACGAGTGGCCTCAAGTTTAGAAATAATTCTGAACAAAATGTAAGGCGAGGGGATCCATAACAAGTGTCCCTAAACTCAAGCCAGATGACAAAAGGGTTAATGAGAGGCTTCACGATAAGTGGCTCCAACTCCAGAATGAGACCAAGATAGAAGGAATGGGCGAGTAGGTCTACAAAGAGTGGCCCCATCCTAGAAAGAAGTTAAGATAACAAATTGGCAAGGGGGCTCACTCCCATCTCACCAAAAAAGGAAAAAATAAGCACTACCTATGATAAGCTTCACTTAGAGAGGGGGTGCTCAAACGAGTAACCCCAAGACAAAAGAGAAAACGTGAGAGTGGACCCAAAAGTTTGAGGGGATGCTCACAAATATCACTTGATAAATAGTCACTAATATTATTATTATTTTTCTTGCATAGGTAGCCTTGATCGAACAAGCAGGGCTCGAGCAGACCAGTTGGGATCTTCTGGGAGTTTTGGTTTGGTGGCTAAGAGGCAAGGTTTATTGGTAAAAAATAAAGCCTAATCACTTAACACTTTAGGATAAAGAAAATACTACTAGGAGAGACCCTAGGGGTCACTCAAGAACCTACATAGCCCACAAAATCACACTAGAGAAGTATTCTCTCCCCACTCTCTCTTGAATGTCAAAATGCCTGTCTCTTCACTCCTTCTACAGCCATCACTTTCAGGAGATCTCTTTCTCTCTCCCACATTATCATTGTTATAAAAGTTATTAGTCGTTATCCTCTTTTCAAATAGCAAGTCATAGAGAGATCCATTATTACAAGAAGTAGAAAATTTTCATATTCATCTACTCTTAAGACTTTAGAGACCTTAAAGCAGCATATTGAAGCGGGCCACGCCTCACCTATTGCAGATTTTCATAGACCCCAGTACAACCACCCTCCTACATTGTGCCAAACCTATAAATACCTATTTTGAACGCCTTTTTCATGAAATTTTGGAAAAAATGCAAACAACATATCTTTGCCAAAGTTTTTCATATTTTATTTTCACAAAACACCTTTTGATTCACAATCTTTACCCCCCCCCCCCCCCCCATACGATTTGTGAATCTTTGTGGAACCCTATAGTTTCAATACCTTACATACACTCTGTGGAGAGCAATATCTACGACTGAATTGTGAACCGAGGGTTCACTATTGAAGAAGAAAAAAGGCTTATCAGTGGATACCGAGGGTAGACCGCTATCTTTGGACGGCTCTGGAGTTGAGTCGTATCTATTGGCATTTTGAAGACTCTACGTGTCTAACTTGATTCGACTGTATTCAAAACTGTCAATAGTGTTGAATAAAAGATTTTGCCCTAAAAAGGGATTTTTTCTCATCTTGTTTGTTTTTCATGTTTGGCTTAATAATTGCAAATATACTTGGACACAATTCCCATGCACGCCGAAATTAATTAAAGGGTAAAAATTGACTATAATTTGTATTTATGTGTTGGGGCATTTAATTAAATAAATTAATCCATTAGTTCGTGCGCACTCTCGGGTGACCTTATCATTCGTGACTTATGAATTCATCATTTGACTACTCAAAATGACTTTAAAAGTTGATATGTACAAGGATTCCATTAGTCTTCCTTTAGCTCCATGAATGGTACTAAGAATCCTATTATATTTGTTTCAATGAATAGCGGCTGACATAAATAGGAGTGTGGGGAATAGCTGACTAACTTCTTGAGAGGGAGACATGAGTGCTGACGCAGCACCATATGGCGCGCTTCCACTAGGCGTCACCCTTTTCTTTGTCTAGCTGTTATGGCAAGGATATTTTTCTTACAAAAATATCCTTTTGTAAGGGCTAGACCGATCCAAAACCCTTTAGCTTGAAGCTTTAGTTCATAACCACTAAGCTCAACTTCAATTTTGATAATATTCTTCTGACCTTAATTCTTAACCTCATTCTTCAATCATTTTCTTCTATTTTCACTTTAAACCCCAAAACTTCTAAAATCTTCACTTGTACTCCAATTCTTCACAAATTCTTCATTTCCCCTCCAAAGTTCACCAAATTATAATGGTACCTATAAAAAATGTAAAATAAAAATAATTAATTCAAATTTAGGTCAATAAATAATTTAGAAATTACAAATTTACCCTATTTGCATTTTATCCCCCCCCCCCCAAAAAAAAAATTATATTTTATTCATTTCAAATCGAAATTCAACCAAATTTAAGGGAGAACATTATATTACTTAGATATATTATAAAATTACTCTTAGGCCCATAAAGTTTTTAAAATTATTATTTTACCCCCGAGGATGCTAAAATTATATTTTTAACTCGAATTTAATTTAAACTTACATTTCTCTTTCAAATTACAAAAATGACTCTCAAAACTCAATAAATATTATACAACAGCCATAACTAGGCCTAGATTTGGTCATAAAGAAAACAAAATAATGCACTCGTCAAATATCTTCAAACCTAAAATTTGCTAGTGCTTGAGCAAATGTCACTCCCTCTACTAATATACTAATATATAATACAATAACCTAATGAGTGTGATTCAACCATAATTAATCTCACAACACATTGACTAATGCATTAATATCATATAATTATCATAGTGAAAAAATTAAACTATTTATAAAACCAACCCAAGGAGCCTACTAGGATATCATAACATATATTGTACTTTAAATTAAAAGTACCAAATATGTATAAATACATAATATCCTCAAAATAAGACACTGGGTCTTCCCCCAATTTCTCGACTCTAAATCTCAATCGGCACTGGCATATATACTTCGAATTTAATTATATATTATTACTAAATGTATACAACAAAATAGAATTCAAATTCTAAAACGTGACTCTATAGTCTCCCGTCATCTCTACTTCTCCCTTTCCAACATAACACTGGCAATGGACACCAAAAACTTGAAATGTTGAACATAAAATATACTAGACAATTGCCTAATGAATGTAGTCATCCACACATAGTTCACTACCAGTTATGCATGATTTAAAAAACATGTAAATATGCATACATAATATAATTCTCTTTTTCGGCCTTAAAGTCCTTTCATAAAGCCCATTGTGGAGTCTTACATTCCACATTCTCGATCTTAAAGCCTAAAACCATCTAGTTCAGTTGGTCCATGATTAGAACTTATATCACATAGCTTCACGACCTTAAATCTTGAATCCTCAGCTAAACCCTCGATGAGGTCCCTCATTAGGAAATTTACCATCAATCGCATTCTCATTCTAATACGCAATTCAGATACATATGTAGTCACCTTAGTTACTAGAACTATAAATCGACATCAATTACTCTAACGCCATTGAATCATCGATCTCTTTCCCATTAATTCAATCCATGTTAGAAATCATAAATTAATATAAAATCATATATTTATTTTATACTTCTCTAATCTCAAACATTATCTCATACAAGCACACTAATATTTAAAATTCCTTTCCAGCCATTCAATAAGTTATTTCAACATATAAATACAATTACATAAATGAATATAACCACTCTTTCCATAAAGCATGCTTATATATAATGTAAATATCCTAAGCATTAATGTTAACAAGTAAGAATACCAAGTTTGACACTTTTTACTATGTGACATATCCATTTTCAGTTTCGATGAAGACCATGACATGATACAATAAACCTAAAATTTATATATAATCTGGATAACATATGGAGGAATAAGATATAAAAATTATTGTTCAATTTAACAATGAAATCTTCATAAATAATTAAAACATCAGGTTGTCCTAGATTTGGCATGTTCTTAATTACCCTGTTTTTGGATAAATTTACAGATTAAGCTGTACCAATGGGTATATAATTAGGTACGATTCCATAGAAATCTAGAAATATCTACGAATAAGGTTTTCAAAACATCAAACAGTTCAAAATTCTGAATTTTCTACAATGTTTTATGGTCATTTCCATAAAGTGATGCAAAGATGCCTGTCTAATTCGAAAATCAAATTTTCTTTGACAAAATATTTAATTCGCCACTCAAAAAATGTATGGAATCATACTAAACCTTTAATAATACAATTTTAAATCATTAGAAATAATTAAAATTGTAAAGAATACAATTTAATACATCTAAGATTTGTGTTGGTGATTACACCTAGTAAAACTCCAAGAACACACACACTTAAGCACAACCTATCTTCTACTTAAGAAAAAATGGTAAAAGCAACACTTTATCTTCGATTCTTTGGTTTAATTCAATACAACCACAAATAGATCATAAGAATTTCAAAACTAATTTGGTTTTTTATTTTCATTACAGAACACTCAATTTAATCATATAATCTCTAAGACAATTCATGTATGAGCATGGATAACATATAAGAAATACTCATACATCAATCCCATGGATTGAATTAAATTCAAAGAAAGTAAATCAATAACTTCAAAAATTTGGATTTACTTTATCTCTTCTCAAGAACACCCAAATTATATAAGAACATACTTTCAATTTCATATACTTTCAACTATTAGCATGCAAGATGATTAAAACAAAGATTAAAACAACATACTTGTAGACTATAGGAAGTTTTCTCTTCCAATTGTTCCTCCTTTCTTCTCCATCCACCCCTTTCAAAACACAATATGTATCTATTTAATTAAATAAATTACACATTAAATCCAACAAAACATAAATAATATCTCGTTTTAATTTTTAATAGTAAATATATACGAGTGAACAAAAGATGACATTAAACATGAAAAGCATATAATTTAAGGGAGTATTGAGTCACTTAAAATCTAACACGTGTAATTTCATCCTAACCCTAGTGACAAAATTACTCCAGCATTGTATTGGTTAAAACATAAATAAATAAATTGGAACACTTATTTGGAAACATGATAGAAAGTAAATGAAAATCTTAATATTCAATAGGAGTTCTTTCCAATGTTTGATTACAGCTACCAATAAAAGGATAAAAGAAATTAAGTGGAAAGGCTAAAAAACTCTCATGAAATGGGCAGGGGAGAAGGTTTTGGAGTCCGCCCATTTTTCCATCAACTCGTCATTTTATATATTTTATTTAGGGTTTAAATGAGAGTCCCAATGAACATAAAACATTCACAATGGGCAGTGCATACTACTTTTTTTAAGATGAAAACATTACTGATAAAAAAAATATAGCTTTGGCCGATAATTGAACTAGAGACCTATTTATCCTTAAAGAGAATATCCAACCACCAGGCCAACATAACTCATGTTAATATAGGCTACACATTTAATTATAAACCTAACTCAAGCCCATTTTTCTTACTCCCTTGAATTTTAGCCTCTTTTCGTAATTAAGCCATTGGACTCCTAAATTCTTCATTTTAGCTCCGAATAATTCCAAACTTTAAAATGACCTAAAAAATATGATAAAAAATTATCATAATTATAAAATAACCCCCAAAAGTTTATAAAATTATAATTTAGCCCCTACGAATAAAACTTTATCAGTTTAGTGCCCGTTTCAATTCTTATTTCAATGAAACTTTAGGGTAACCTATAAAATAATACAATAACCACGTATCTCATAAATGACTCCTAAAATGTATTAAACATGTGAAATTCGTGTTTTCCATTATGATTTATAAATTTACCATTTTAAATGTGTTTCAATTCAAACTTTAGGAAAGTTCTAAAATGCTAAAATAAACTTAATAAAATTATTTTAACCTATAATATGGCCCTAACAAAGTATAATTTAAGGGTTTATATGTATAAAATATTCATTTTATCAAATTCCCTTAAGCATAAACTTTGTTAGTACTCGACCAAAGGTAAAATTAAAAAAAAATCCTAACTCACTTTCGGAGTAATCATGGTTGCACTTTCCAAATAAGATAACTCTTTAAACCCCTAGGTTATCCTAGTGGACAAGCTACAGTCTTGTCAAGGCTTGCAGTGAATACACCCATAGAATTCATTTTATGGTTCTTACAATTTATGAGAAAATTGCCTTTTTTCACTAATGCAAACAAGACCCAACAATGACATATTTAGATGAAATATGATTTATTAATGGAATATATTTCATATGAAAAGCTTTAAAAAAATTATAGGAACATTTCTTTCGAAAAATTCTCAAGTGCATGTGTGTTTTAGAGAAGCTCTATCTCAAACATAAACTCAAAGCTTATGTTATTCAGATTACTATCAAAACCATGCTTTGACTTCAATTCTCACCAAAATTACACTCCACAAGTGAATTCACTCAGAACATCTGTAATGTGTATCACTTTTGATATGTGGAATTTATAGAATAAGTGTATTCAAATTCAAATGCCACACACATATCTACATATGAAAAATGGGCAAATGAAAGAACAATAATCTCATGTGTAGAATGTATCCCAATCAAAGAGAGAAATACCACGGGTAAGTACCTACTTTACCTTCACTTCAATTCTACCTCACCTAGGATCATTAGGTTTTTATTAGGTTTGTAATGGTAGGCTAGGGTGACAAGCTAAGAAACAAAGGAAAATTAGGATTCAAACGAATAAACATGTATTGAGATCACATTAATACATTGAGTGATTTGAACTCTACTATCTTTGATTTTGATTTTGATTTTTATTAGTTTATTTTTTTTTACATTCTCATATTTTCCTTTGCATATTGTTACAATTTTTTTTCTTTTATCATTTTCTTTCTTTTCATTACACATAGATAAATTTTACCTATTTTTGATATCTCAAACACAAGTTTAAATATGGGTAAGGGATAATATATATATATATATATATATATATATATATATAGGATATACTCCAGATTGGAGTCAGGTCAATATATTTGGCAAACAAATGAAAGGCTTAATATAATTAGGCTCAACGGGCTTACTAGCAGAAATTTTTATAAAGGTAGGCTAAGGCCTTGATATAAGCTATCAAAGAGGGTCTAAATTACTTCCTAGTTTCATTAGTTTATCCGCTTAAGTCCTTCATAAGTGTTATGTTGGTAAATTCTGAACGTTCTCTTTTAGTATTCAACCAAGCAAAGAATAATGAGATTAATAATAAATTACGCTTTTAAAAAAGTAAGAGTGAATGTATATAACCCTCACATAGATGAATGGCTCTAAACTCATAAGGGTTAATAAGTCTCCTCTTGGTTTATCAAGTTTTCCTCATTACTGATACTTACTCATTAAAGTCTAATCAAGAGTTGTCTTATCGTGCTCAAATGTTTGAGAATTGAGATTCATAAAATTTTCAAGAATATAGATAATAGTCAAACATAGTACTTTCATGCATCACGCACTACTCACATATAATTAATATCTGAATGCGTCATCGTCTAGTGCATTGGCAAAAAGAAGAAATGATACATCATTGAAAAGAACCATATATTTATTTTAAATAAAAATGAAATGAATTTTTTTGTGTGTTTTTATTATTTTTTTAAAAAATTTCATAATTTCTAACATAGTGCAAATAGCATCATGTAACTGAGAAAAAAAATCGACCCCATACCCCCAAACCTAAAATTTACATTTTCCTCAATGTAATCATGAATGCTCATAGAAAATAAAAGTAAAGTGAGTATGGGATATTACCTAAAGGCTTGAAACTTCAATAAGATTAGCCTACACTCATAATTAGAAACCAAACAAGAAAGAAAAAATAGAATACCAATGCAATGAAAGAAACTAACATGAAATTACTAACTATATAGAAAGAAAACTATACTACATAATATACACTTGTGGCATTTCTCAAATTCTAAATCCTTGTAAATGGGATCTTACAAAAGGATAACATCGACTTCTGGATTCGTAAACTCCAACAATGGCTTTGAACATATGTCCATTGAATTTAAAAACGGTACCATCTTTTGGATTTTGAATCTCAATTGCCAGTGAGGATAAATAGTACATACTATAAAAGGCCCAGACCATCATGACTTTAGTTTACCTGGGAATAAATGCAAACGAGAATTATATAAAAGGACCTCTTTATCGAGGTAAAAAGATTTACGGAGAATATTTTAATCGTGTAACCTTTTTATTCGTTCTTTATACATTTTTGCACAGTCACAAGCATTATTCCTAATTTCTTCTAACTCATCAAGTTGGATCTTTCTTTGGTTACCCGCATGGTTAAGGTAAAAATTAATTTGCTTTATAGCCCAAAATGCTATATGTTCAAGCTCACCCGGGGGGTGATAGGTTTTATAGTATACGATTCAATAAGGGGACATCCCAATGCGAGTCTTATATATAGTAAGGTATGTCCGTGTTTCAACCCTCTAAATTCCTCATAAAATGAATGAAAAATCAGCAGGTTTTATTGAATTATTGCCTTTTGTCCTGGTTATTTCTTCTTCCTTGATTTATTTTTATTTTCCAAGGAACGCTTGCATTTGCATATATTTGTCTGAGGTATATCAAGCATCTATCTGAGCTTTGTCAAATAAGTAGTATTCGGCCTAGTCCACTAAGATTTCTTTCTAAAGCAAAGAATTTAGGCAGCAACACAGTTGCAGTAAGTCTGAGGGTAGACCCTTGTTGTATACTTACGACATCTTTTGAAGTCAAGACTGAGGTCTTTAATTGGGACATAAGACCTTAGAACTATAAAAAGCTTTTGAACTTGTACTCTATAAGACTGAATGTCCTAATTTTTTTTTTCATGAACACTTATCCCCCTCCCCCCAAAGAAAATGGGGAATGAAAGTTAAAAAGTAAGCTCGTTAAGGGTCGAAAGACCTTGGATTCACCATTAACGTAAAAAAATAAAAGCTTTCCGACTTTCAAGTTGTTTCATAAAGGGTCCTAAGACCTATGAAACATATTTCACCAAGGATAAAAGCCTTGAGTTAAAAAATATAGTTTTGTTGAGGGTCTCAAGACCTTAGAACTTTGGATTTTTTTTTATAATCTGAAGTCCCCCAATAGGTGCTAAGACATATAGACCTAGATGTTTTAAACTTTAAAGTCCCACAATGGGTTTATAAACCTCTTGACTTAGGAGTTCTTAAAATTTGAAATACGTATTGGGGCTTACGACATATGGACCTTAGTCTACTAGGATGAAAGACTCGTGGTATAAATCTGAGGTTCCACAAAGGTACCTAAGAGTTCTAAACCGTAGTCCACTAGAATAACAGACTTGTGGTAAAACATAAGGTTGCTAAATGGGTCCTAAGACCTATAAATCTTTATCCACTAGGATGACTGACTTGTGGTAAGAAATCTATTATTCCACGATGGGTCATAAGACCTCTGAACCATGTTCCACTAAGATTAAAGTCTTATGGTAAAAAATATGAGGTTCCACAATGGGTCCTAAGACCTATAAACCACTATCCAATAGGATAATTGTCATGTAGTAAGAAATATAAGGTTCCAAGATGGATCTTAAGACCTCTGAACCATTATACACAAGGATAAAAGCCTCGTGGTAAGAAATCTGAGGTTCTATGATGGGTCCTAACACCTCTGAACCATTTTTTAACTAAGGATAAAATCCTTAGAGAGTTGAGACCTTAAACTTTTATAATTTTAAACTATTTTGCATATTAACACTTGGCCTCCAAAGAAATTTTAAGAATGGAAGTTTTTTCTAATTATCATACTCTTGAGCCGTGGATTTTAAAAAGACTTTTGCAACTGATATGACCAAAGTAGACCCTCGTACTCTGAGGAGAAGACCGTCGGCTCTACTCAGGCCGATACTACTATAAAGAAAAGGAAGGCTCCACCAACAGACCTAACTTCCACTCAGCCAAGCAAGACTCATCGTTCTAACCACGCCATCCGGATCTTGATGGTTGAGTCATTAGAAGATTGCCACAAGCTAGTAGTGAATCGTTCGAACAAGGCTCGGCCTTGTAATCATTAGTCTCGGCTATAAAAAAAGCCAATGTCATCAAGGGTTGCCCGTACTCAATAAGGGCCAACCTTATACTCAACTGAAGCCAATAGCCTGAATGTATCATTTGCCCAACCTCGATTGACCTGCGTAGATGAGGTTCTACTTGTGTTCGCAAACATGTGATAACCCTATCGGAGTCAACAACCTCGTACCCAACCGGGTCGAATCCTAATGAATGAGGTCAAGTAATCTGAGCATATGCAAGAGCGGGAGTGGCATACACACGTGGGTAATTAAGTTATAATAAGATTGCACCCTCACATGAGGGAATATTACATCATTACAAGTGTGTGCATTGTAGACAGGTGTAATCATCCCATTGGGTGCCACCTTAACTGCATGATGATTGCATGCTCGGGAGGGGGTACTATACCCCAAAGCCTTATATAAACCCATGATCTTCTTTATTGTGGAGGATCGATAATTGAAACCCTAGCAGAAACTCTGTCAAAATACTCAGTAGAGAGAGAAAGTGGAGTAATTGTAACACTAAGGCAATTAGAGCCCTTATTTTATAATGAAGATCACACACACCACCACAGTGGAGTAGGCTCCGATCGAACCACTTATATTCATGTGTTGATTCCTCTTCTCCTTACCACCTTCTTTGTTATATTGCCATATTTCCTCCACTGATGTACTGGTTTGAGCTCATACTTTCATACTTATTTACTGGTACATTATTGGGTATCATCAAATTGGCGTTGTTAGTGGGAATGAGAAGCACCAACTCGTCCCTTTCTTAGCTTGTCCTCACCAAAGTCTCTAGTGGTGAACTAGTCCTGCCCTTCTGTGGAGCTATTTCACCATTTAAAGAGTTCTTGCTGAGCTGCCAGGCTTTCACTCTTCGATTCTAAGCTCGTCCACCAGGCTTTAACATGGCATCAGAATTTCCACAACCAGCTGGTGGCCTTAGTTCCAGCAACGCCCCTCCTCGATCGGAAATGGCTGAAGTGGCGGCTGCTTTGAAATCCTTGGTAGTAAGCCAACAGGAGATAAAAGAGCAGCTGGTTGCCTTTAGCCAGAATGTAGTAGTCAGGATAATGGGAGTCCCGCTGGAGATGATTACTCCGGCAGCTGGGGAGCCTCCACAGGGGGGCAAGAAACCACCCCGGGCACCTCGTAAGGATTTACCTCCTCCTCAAGGGTGGAGAGACGTTGCTAACCCTAAGCATTTATGCCTGGGGAGGCAAGGCCAACCCAGCTCGGAGGACCGATATGATGATTATGAAGCTTAAGATGCTCATATTGATTGCTGGGAGCCATATGAAGTATTTAGGAATATGGTATGCCCATTTAGGGAAGTTGAGGCCATAATAGGAGGCTAAGTCAAGTTGCCCAACCCAGGGGCTCAGCTTTTGATCGATTAAGTAGAGGGTCAGCCTTTGAAAGGCTCGACCCAGTTAGAGATTTGAGAGAGAGGTTGTCCAGGTCAAGGAGCAATGTGGACTCAGGGAGGGACGAGGTAGATGACAGACCCCTTCGTAGCCGAGATGATGGTCAGCGATAGTTGAATAACTGACATAGGTCAGCAGTTAGGGAACCTATGTTCGGCCGATGGAGGCAACAGAGGATAACATCGGTCAGACCAATGTTGTTTAAGTGGCCAGGAGGCCATGGAACGACTCCAACCAATGGCTAGAAAACAAGATCGGAGACATTCTTAAGAGTCGTGACCCCTTATAGAGGGGATACTCACAAGGTTCTCATTTTGTGGAAAAAATAGTTAACTTTCCAACCCCTATAAAATTCAAGCCACCTATGGTTACCCCAAAGTATGATGGGAGAACTAACCCTGTGCACCATGTAGAGATGTACCAGTCGGCTGTAGATATATACTCCGTCTCAAATGAGATGAAATGTCGTGCATTCTCGAGCACCCTGACAGGGGCCGCCCATATATGGTTCACCTCACTTCCAAAAAAACTCCATTAAAAATTTCAAATAACTTACTGAAAGAGTAATCCATAAATTTTGCTTTGGGATAAGACCCCAGAAAAAGATTACTCACCTGTTGTTCGTCAAACAGGGGAAGAATGAGAGTCTCAAAGATTACATTTCAAAGTTTAGCAAGGAGAATCTAGAAGTTGAGGATCACGAAGAGAGTATTATTATGACAGCGTTAATAGGAGGCTTGCAGAAAGGAAAATTGCTTTGGAAGCTTACTGAAGACCAGTGAAAGTCAATGGCCAAGCTATTGGCGATGTACGAAAAGGTTATGAATATCGAGGAACCTATGGCAGCTAAATATGAGGATGAGATGGGGGCTAGCAGTGGGAGAAAGTTCCAAAAAAAATCAAAGATAGAAAAAAGAGATCAGAAGATGATAAGTTTGTTGGATATACTCCTCTCACGGTCAGTTGCGAACACGTTTTGAATAAAATCAAGAATGATAGGTCCCTAAGATGGCCTGAGAATCTGAAAGCTCCCCCTCCCCCCACACAAAATGAATAAGAGATTATGGTGAAAATTTAACCAAGACCACGGGCACTTAACAAATAAGTGTTTTTCCCTAAAAGATGAGATTGAGAAGATGCTCAAGTTTGGAAAGTTGAGAAAGTATGTTGATAAGAATGGTTCAGGGCAAGGCTGAGACGACCCTAGAAAGAGGAGAAATGTTAAATGTATGAGGGATGCTCCAAGAATGCAGTATGGCTCCTCAGATGACGATAATGATGATCCTAATATCCCACCTAAAGATGATGATGTTCCAGTGAATACCCTCAACATGATTTCATTTGGGGTAAACATAATTTGTGGTGGCCTTGCAGGAGGAGGCTCTGGGGTTGCCGATCGAAAAGCTCATGTGGTCGAGGCTAAAGCCATAACTAAGGTAGAGGTTGTCAACTTTACCTCCATTAATGTTAAGCCTGAGAAGAGAAAGAAAGTAGATATGGAAAACCTCAGAGTCGGCTTTTCAAGACTAGACTTTAAGGGTATTCTATCCCCACATGACGACCAGCTTGTTATAATGACCAGAGTACATGGATGTGAAGTACCAAGAATCTTAGTTGATGGGGGAAGATCTGCAGATGTTATTTTCTGGCCATATTTTAAAGGATTAGGACTTAGTAGGGCCAGGCTCATCCCATATAATCATCCTCTAATCGGATTCAGTGGAGAGAAGGTTCACCCTCTAGGGATGTATGAAATGGACATCAGAATGGGGGACGAATGGACAAAGAGGCTCACCAAATAGATCAATTTTTTTATTATGAACGAGAACGTCTTCTCAACCTACAACCTCATATTGGGATGGGTAGCCCTTAAAAAATTCGAGGTCGTGCCTTCAACGGTCCACTAAATAGAAAATTTTCCAACTCCTTATGGAGTAAGGGAAGTTTAGGGTGACCAAACGTCAGCACAAGAATGCTACTTTAACTCAACTGAGGAGAGAGAGGCGTACAAGAAAGAAACCACCACCTACAACATTGGCACACTTGATCCCCAAGACGAGATAAAGCTCAAAAAAAGGGAAGTCACGGAAGTGGTAGAATTCATCATCCTCAGTAAGGACGAACCAGGAAAAACCGTTCAGGTCGATAAATCCCTAAAGCTAGAGATTAAGGATGAGATAATCAAGTTATTGAAAAGAAGACATAACATCTTCGCTTGGAGTTATGCAGATATGCCACGCATCGACCCTAAGATAATGTGTCATAAGATCAATGTAGCGGAAGGTTCTAAGCCAGTAAAGAAGAAAATAAGGATTTACTCTTATGAGAAGTATGAGGTTATAAGGGACGAGGTTAAGAAGCTTGAAGAGGTTGAGTTCATCATAGAGGTTATCTACCCTGAATGGTTATCCAATGCAGTTATAGTGCCCAAGGCCAACAGAAAGTGGAGAATGTGTGTGGACTTCACTGGTTTGAACAAGTCTTATCCCAAGGATAATTTTCCTCTCCCTCGTATTGATCAGATGGTAGATGCTATGGCAGGTCATGAATTAATTTGCTTCATGGATGTGTACTCTGGCTATAATTAAAATTTTATGGACCCGAGTGACGTAGAGAAAACGTCTTTCATCACCGATAAGGGAACATACTGTTATAAGGTTATGCCCTTCGGCTTAAAAAATATCGGGGCTACATATCAACGGCTGGTGAATAAGATATTTGAAAACTAAATTGGGAAGACCGTGGAGGTCTATGTTAATGATATGCTGACCAAGAGTCTGAAGGCCGACATTCAAGTGGCCGACCTTGAAATCAACCCTGCTAAATGAGTTTTCGGTGTCAGAGCTGGAAAATTATTGGGTTTTATCTCTAATCAGAGGGGCATAAAATCCAACCCAAAAAAGATAAGAGCTTTGTTAGAGATGAAGACTCTAAAGACCATCAAAGACGTTCAGAGGCTAACTGGACAAGTGGTTGCCCTTAACAGGTTTGTCTCCAGAGCCACAGATAAGTGTCTTTCATTTTTTAAAGTTTTTAGAAAAGCTTTTGAATGGAATGAGGAGTTTAACAAGTCTTTTAGAGAGATAAAGTCCTACCTCTATTCTCCCTTACTTTTGTCACGGCCAATTCAAAGGGAAAATTTGTATGTATACTTAGCAGTCTCGAAGTCGGCTATCAGTGCTGCCATTGTGAGGGAAGAGGATGGAGTACAGATACCGGTGTATTTCACTAGAAAAGCACTCCAAGGGGCCAAGAAGAGGTACCCAAGAATGGAAAAGTTGGATTATTCTCTTATTCACACCTTGAGAAAGATGAAGCCGTACTTTCTGGCCCATACAATGGTCTTCCTCACTGACTTTCCACTACGAAGGTGATCCACAAGCCCAAGAAGTCCCAGAGACTAATGACATAGGCAATAGAGCTGGGAGAGTTTGATATCGTCTATCATCCTAGGGTGACCATTAAAGGGCAAGCGTTGGTAGACTCCGTGGATGAGTTCACTTGGGATGAGGCCGAGACTGAGAATTAGAATTTTGAGACTACAGATTATTAGTATGGGAGAAGTGTCAGCCCTTTCGCAAACGAGGCCGAGATTAGAACAACCAAAGGGAAAGCATCTGAAAATGAAGAGGGGAGATACCTCTTTAGGAAAGGATCCCTAACAGAGGGTAATTTCTCAGAGGACTATGCAGTATGGAACCTCTTTATCGATGGATCCTCTCGTGAGAATGGAACTGGTGTCGAATTAATAGTATCAGCCCCAGATGGCATAGACATTCAGTACACTTTGAAGTTTAACTTCTAGGCCTTCAATAATGAGTCAAAAAATGAAGCTCTGATAGCAAGCCTATCATTGGCTCGATCTCTAAGTGTCGGTCAACTCCTAGTTCACAGTGATTCAAGATTGGTGGTAAATCAGATCTTAGGGTCATATGAGGCAAAAAATGATAGAATGGCTAAATATATGGAGAGAGTAAGGTCAATGTTGAAAGGTTTCGAAAAAGTAAAGATGAAGAGGATACCTTAACTAGGCAATGGCTGAGCCGATTCACTCGCAAAGCTATCCTCAATAATAAGAATCGATATCAGAAGAACAATACCGATAGAGATCTTTCTTCGACCGACCATCGAAGAGGACGACAGTGCGTCTGATTTTTATCTAAATTTAGATATGGGAGCTTCGTGGATGGATCCTCTTATCAGATACATCAAGGAGGGAGAGCTATCAGAATTAAAAACTAAAAAAAGGAAGGTGAGATACAGACCTGCCAAGTTCTCGGTCATAGGGGACATTCTATATAAGAATGGGTTTTTACTTCCTCTTCTCAGGTTCAATCATCCAATCTGCGGTACTGTATATACTTCGGGACGTACATGAAGTCTATTGATATAGTCATATTGGGGGAAGATCATTGTCCAAGAGGATTGTTACTCAGGGGTACTGGTGGCTAACTCTGACCAAAGATGGTGCAGCATATGTCAAGAAATGTGACAAGTGCCGAAGGTTTGCTACCATACCTCACCAACCTTATCTGCCTCTGACTTCCATTATATCTCCATGGCTATTTGCGGTGTGGGGTATTGATCTCGTAGGACCCTTACCCAGAGCAGTGAATAATTATCGATACCTGATTGTAGCAATAGATTATTTTTCAAAGTGGGGAGAGGCTGAGACAATGATTACGATTACGGAGAAGAAAACCATCCAGTTTATCTGGAAAAACATCATTTATTGGTATGGTCTGCCTAATAACCTGATTTTAGATAATGGGACTCAATTCAAGAATGTCTCCTTAGAAAAATATTGTGAAAGGGTCGGCATCAAACAGTTATTCTCCTCCCCTGGACTACCCCAGGCAAATGGGCAAACTGAAGTGACAAATCGGACGATTCTAAATGGGATCAAGAATAAGTTATAATATACAAAAGGGAGATGGATAGAAGAAGTGTACACTGTACTATGGGCCTATAGAACGACAGAAAGGACTCTTACTGGAGAGACACTGTTTATGCTTACATACGGCTCAGAGGCAGTTGTATCGATAGAGATTAGCCTACACACACATCGGGTTCAGACCTCCGACCCTGAACATAACAATGACGAGTGAAGGCTTGACTTGGATCTTATTAAAGTGAGGATAGAAGACGTTTAGGTTAGGCAAGCTACCTACCAGCAAAGAACTGTAAGATTCTACAACAGGAGGGTCAAAGCACGCCTATTGAGAGTAGGGGATTGGGTACTGAAAAAGACGTGGCAGAAACCCAACAAGCTTCATCCAACTTGGCATGGGCCTTAAAAAGTGATTGAAGAGGTTGTGCTGGGAATGTACAGATTGTAAAACTTAGAAGGAGAGCCATTTTCCAACCCATTGAATGCTGATCATCTTAAGAAATATTATCAATAAGATTAGTTTTTGCTATCTTACCCGCATTTTATTGTAATACGTGTATCTGACTCAGAAAGAATGAATACCAATGAGAATATTAGTGTTTCCTCATCATGTTTGTTGATTCAGATATTTGTATTAATTCACCTTAAGCTACATAATACCATCCGTGGTGACGTAAGCTTGAGTTTCCATTAGTGGTACGATAGTCTGGATAGGGACGGCCTCATCCATAGGCCACCAATAACATCGAAGTGGAACTAATTATCATCGGCCAGATGGACTCTCCCTCGGTTGAGACGATAGTGCATGGATGGTACGATGCTCCATGCGCTCGTAAAAAGATAAGGAAGGGTGGATACTACAATAGACCTTAAACATCATTAATTTGGTGAATTATGAGATAAAACATCATTAATTCGATGATCTCAGACCTTAAAGATCATTAATTTGGTGAATTATGAGATGAAACATCATTAATTCGATGATCTCAGACCTTAAACATCATTAATTTGGTGAATTATGAGATGAAACATCGTTAATTCGATGATCTCAGACCTTAAACATCATTGATTTAGTGAATTATGAGAGGAAACATTGTTAATTCGGTGATCTCAGACCTTAAACATAATTAATTGAGTGAATTATGAGATGAAAACATCGTTAATTTGGTGATCTCGGACCTTAAACATCATTAATTTGGTGGATTGTGAGATGAAACATCATTAGTTCGGTGATCTCAGACCTTAAACATTAATAATTTGGTGAATTATGAGATGAAACATCATTAATTCGGTGATCTCAGACCTTAAACATCATTAATTTGGTGAATTATGAGATGAAACATCGTTAATTATGAAGTGAAACATCGTTAATTTAGTGATCTCAAACCTTAAACATCATTAGTTTGGTGAATTATGAGATGAAACATCATTAACATGGTAAGATAAACTATCATAAGGGAAGAAGAATTTCATTGATAACGAACAAAAACACAGGTCATAGCTTCATCTAATAACCTACGAGGTTACAACAGTTCATGTAAAAATAAGGGGTTATAACAAAAAGCTTCACTAAAATAAGTACAAATCAAATACAAAACCCTCAGGGATGAATTTGTCCATCGGTGGGGGCCGACCCGTCACCAGATGGAGTTGTTTTGTCAAGTCCAACATCAGTGATGATACGAGAAATTGCCCATAAGTCGTTCTCATGTCAGCAAGTCAAAGTGTAAAATATGTAATGTATAAACCAGGCAAGTAAATAGAGAGAAAAAAAAAATATAGAGTGGTTCAGCCCCTAAAATAGGCCTACGTCCATTGTGTTGCTTCGTTCTCATTATACGTAATGTATTATACAATATAACCGTGCCTAAAGAGGCGTACAAGTATGAGAATAAAGGAGAGTACATGATGATCGATGATTCCGATGTGTCGGAGAGGTGGTTGCGATGTGGATGAGCAGCCCCCAAGTTATATGTTGAGGTTGTGTAGAGAGAATCGGTACAGTAGAACCTGCCCCGTGCCTATGGAATTGATCCAAAATCCCCCCTATTTTTGAGGTGTAGTCCTCTATTTATATGAGCTATGCTCACGTGCAATGAGCACGTGACGCATAAAGTCTGGAGTTATAATGGAGGGGGATGCGGCCTGTAAGGCAAACAAAGTGAGTGCCGCATCCTGCAAGACTAGGGGCAAAGATGACGCATTGTACTAGAAGGTTCCGCAGCATATTTATGGGGGCCGCGCCCTGATATGAGGAGGGCCGCACACCGAGTTCAGTAGGGCCACGCCCTATGTTGATAGGGTCCGCGGTAAGCCAATCTAGTATAGTATACCTTCTGCGGTAGGGTGTTATATTTGTACTATCAATAAGCCCCTAAGTCGCAGTGCCAAGATAATTTAATTAGGGCTGCGGTTTAGTTGACTTTTCTTAGATGTCGTGGCACTTCCAAGGCGACGATTCACCTTCCGCGCTCTCTTATATAAATTGTTTCTGGTCGTGGACTTCATTACGTTTCCAAAACTGTGAGAGAAAATTGAGAGCGAATTATGTTATTCCTTTCTCTTGCGTATTCCGGCAACCTTCTAAGGTTGTGTGTGGTGGTGCAAGGCGGTTTGAAGCTGAGCATTGCAAGTTTCTTCATTTCTAGGTAATTTTTCAACTAATAATCTTTTTAAATAGTTTTCGTAGCTCGTACTTCTTCAATAATTGAACATATGACCTTCTGCATTGCTTGATAGGAATTTAGGGTTCCAATTGAATAATCTTCCATTACCCTAGAATCAAGCACATATGAACGATAAAATAATTGTAATAATTATTTGAATCAGTCTTCGTATGCTGAACTGAACCCCTGATCTTCAAAATTCTTGAGCAACATAGCATGTATCCGTATTGAATCCCATGAAATCGTATAATTGTTCTTGCTGATCATAAATAAACTCTTCGTATTCTTTGTATTTGATCTTAAAGTGACTAAGCATTATATACTTAACTATTTGAGAGAGAGGTCGCGGCATGATAGAATATCAGTAATCTAGAGGTCCCTTGAATATCCCATTTTGGACCTTGGCTGCGGCATACAGTGGGTGATGGTTGCGGACCCTTGGGTTCTTAGATTTATCCTCCACGGCTCTTTGACTCATAGTGAGTATCCACTATGCCATAGAATATATCCAATCAATCTTTCGCGGCGGTAGTTGTCTTTTAGGGCTCTGAATCCCCACACTTGCATTTTGAACAATCTTTAAATTTCCAAGAATCAAATATACATCCCTGATAAATAATTATAATTATCGCTAGAATTACTTGAATCGACCTTCATAGTATTGAAACACTACACCAAATCCTGCGAATGGTCACGCCCAGTGGGTCACGGCCCAAGTCCGCGATCAGATCATCGCGGACTTGGGCCGTGACCCACTCCATATTTGGCGTGACCATATTTATTACCACACTAAATTATCGATGCTCTGGAAGTGGTCACGGACTTGGGCCGTGACTACAGTGGTGGCGGACTTGGGCCGTGACCAGGTCGTGACCATTTTAGCGCCAAACTCGTGCCAAAATTCCCTCCAAGCTTGGTAGCGGATGGGTCACGGCCCAAGTTCGTGACCCATGGCATGAGGAAGAAGTGAGTACACACATTGAGGGTCACGGCTTAGGCCCGTGACCATTTCTGGGTGTGGGTCATGGCTATGGTCCATGACCATACCTCATTCAAGAACTATAGGTTGAATGAGAAGGGTCGCGCATCACAAATCGAGGGTCACAGCTTTGGGCCGTGGCCATGTCTTGGTATGGGTCACGGCTACGGGTTGTGACCATACCTCATTTGATAGCTGTTGTAGGTCGCGTAAGGGGGTCACGGCTGTAGGTCGTGACCATTCTTCGTCAATCAGGTCGCAGGCAGAGCTCCAAGGGTGTGGTGGGTTGCGATGGTGGGTCACGACTTTAGGCCGTGACCAGGTCATTCCAAAAAAATAAAGAGGCGCGCTAATTTCTTTTTTTATTTGCCCGCTTCTCTCTCTCTCTCTCGTCAGATGTTGATGACCTAGATCTAAAACATGGCGATTCTCTCTCGTCAATCAGTTGGAGTTATAAGGAGGTTAGTCAAACACGTATTCCTCAGCTTCAACCTACTAGCAGCAGCCGCCCCAGCTCCGCCCTAGCTCCAGCCCCAGCCCCAGCTCTCTCCGAGGTAAATTTTATTCTTTTTCTCCATTAATTTATGTAGATTCCATTAATATATGTATATATAGTTTACATGTCTTTACAATTTAGACACAGTATATATAGTATATATAGATAATTTATATGATTTGAATTTGGGATAATATTTTTTATCTATATATATAGTATATATAGATAATTTAATGTAAAAGTAAAAATAGTGTGAGATAATGTTTTTGAAACTTTAGTCTTACAACCTCTTAGGTTGTTAATATTAGTAAAAAAAACTTTGGGTAAGCCAATTTATATCACATATTTAGATTTTAGGATGTTAATATTCATATTAATTGATTTTAGTATATTTGGTATTTTAGTCCTAATTTTTATTTTTATCGTTTTTTTTCCTTTTTGTATTATATGGTTAATGGAAAACCTCGTAGAAAGTACATTATAGGAAATGGTTGCATAGTTGATTACTCAAGTTCCTGAATCTACTAGGTCTCTTTTGAGGCAGATTGAAACTATGCAGGTTCATAAGTAAATTATATTTACATTTGTTTCTTGAATATTATGATCTACTATACTAACTTTACAGTCATTTTCTTTGTTTCATGTTCCTGACTTGAGTCCTTTCTCTACTGGATTAACCAAACCCTCATAGTGCCCCTATAATTAACCTACCAGACCCTTATAGTGCCCTTGGAATTAACGGTTCAGGGGGAATATGTCGTCATAGTGACCCTCATATTTTAACGGCATATTGTCCCTGAAATTAACGGAGTGTTTAAATTAACCAATTATTTTAACGGAGTGTAAATATTTTTTCAGATTTGGTATTTCACAGTGAGTGAGCATCCGGATAGAGGTGCAACGCTACTACCTACACATATCATGGTAAACTTTATGATATTTTTTATTTGTTCATCCAATTTTATAGAAATTGAATGCTCACATACATTATTACATACCAATTAGATACCACTTCTTCATTACATACCAGTTCTTCATTACACACCAGGTACTCTTTACTTTAACTAAAGTAGTTATATAATTGATATGAATTATTTATTAAATCTTTTAGATGATAGAAGGAGTACGGGATAATTATTGGTTGTTGGCTTGTTGTTGGATAGTATGTTTGAAGGAATATGTGATAATTAGAAGGAGTACGGGATAATTATTGGTTTGATTGTTGGATAATATGTTGAAAATATTTTAGACTCCCGGTTTCAGAATACAACGATAAGCATAAAAACATACCATCGAATGATGAAAATGTAAAACATCCACAAAACGGTCCCGTAAGAGTCACGAACACATCGCAGGGGATCAATGTAAATCGTAGGAACAGACCGTGTAGTCACGGGACTCCCGGTTTGAGTGTACGACATAAATTTATAAAAAGTTATACTTAAGCATAAAAATATGCCATCGAAGGATGAAAACCTAAAACAAACACTGAACGGTCCCGTAAGAGTCACGAACACCTCGCACGGGATCAATGCGACTCATAGGACCAGACCGCATCGTCACGGGACTCGCGATTTGAGTGTACGACGTAAATTTGCAAAAAAATTAGACTTAAGCATAAAAACATGCCATCGAAGGGTGAAAACGTAAAAAAACCACAAAATGGTCTGGTAAGAGTCGCGAACACCTCGCACGGGACCAATGTGACTCGTAGGAACCGACTGCGTAGTCATGAGGCTCCAGGGTGAGTGTACGGCGTAAATTTATAAAAAAATAAACTTAAGCATAAAAACATGCCATCGAAGGGTGAAAATGTAAAACGGCCTTAAAACGGTCCGGTAAGAGTCACAAACACCTCGCACGGGACCAATGTAACTCGTAGGAACCGACCGCATAGTCACGAGGCTCCCGGTTGGAGTGTACGATGTAAATTTGAAAAAAAATTAGACTTAAAGCATAAAAACATGCCATCAAAGGGTGAAAACGTAAAACAAACACAAAACGGTCCTGTAAGAGTCACGAACACCTCCCAGAGGACCAATGCGACTCGTAGGAATCAACCGCGTAGTCACGGGGCTCCCGGTTTGAGTGTATGACGGAAATTTGATAAAAAATAGACTTGAGCATAAAAACATGCCATCAAGGGGTGAAAACGTAAAACAGCCTTTAAACGGTCACGTAAGAGTCACGAACCCTTCGCACGGGACCAATGTGATTCGTAGGAACCGACCGCGTAGTCACAGGGCTCCCGGTTTGAGTGTACGACGTAAATTTGTAAAAAAATAGACTTAAGCATAAAAAACATGCCATCGAAGGGTGAAAATATAAAACAGCCTTAAAACGGTCCCGTAAGAGTCACGAACACCTCGCACGGGACCAATGTAACTCGTAGGACCGACCGCGTAATCGCGGGGCTCCCGGCTGGAGTGTACGACGTAAATTTGTAAAAAGTTAAACTTAAGCATAAAAACATGTCATCGAAGGGTGAAAACATAAAACAGCTATAAAACAGTCCGATAAGAGTCACGAACACCTCGCACGGGACTAATGTAACTCATAGGAACCGACCGCGTAGTCACGGGGCTCCCGATTAGAGTGTACAGCATAAATTTGCAAAACAATTAAACTTGAGCATAAAAACATGCCATCGAAGGGTGAAAACGTACAACAAGCACAAAACGGTCCCGTAAGAGTCACGAACACCTAGCACGAGACCAATGTGACTCGAAAGAACCGACCGCATAGTAACGGGGCTTCCGAGTTGAGTGTACGATGCAAATTTGCAAAAAATTAGAATAGAGCATAAAAACATGCCATCGAAGGGTGAAAATCTAAAATAGACACTAAACGGTCCGGTAAGAGTCACGAACACCTCGTACCGGACCAATGTGACTTGTAGGAACCGACGACGTAGTCACAAAGCTCCCGGTTTGAGTGTACGACATAAATTTACAAAAAGTTAGACTTGCATGCCATCGAAGGGTAAAAACATAAAACAACCTTAAAACGGTCCCGTAAGAGTCATGAACACCTCGCACGGGACCAATGTAACTCGTAGGAACCGACTGCGTAGTTACGGCGCTCCCGGTTGGAGTGTAAGACGTAAATTTGTAAAAAATTAGACTTAAGCATAAAAATATGCCATCGAAGGGTGAAAACGTAAAACAGCCACAAAACGGTCCCGTAAGAGTCACGAACACCTCGCACGGGACCAATGTGAATCGTAGGAACTGACCGTGTAGTCACGACGCTCCCGGTTTGAGTGTGCGACTTAAATTTTGTAAAAAATTAAACTTAAGCATAAAAACATGCCATCGAATGGTGAAAACATAAAACAGCCACAAAACGGTCCCGTAAGAGTCACGAACACCTCGCACGGGATCAATGTAAATCGTAGGAACATACCGTGTAGTCACGGGGCTCCCGGTTTGAGTGTACGACGTAAATTTGCAAAAAGTTAAACTTAAGCATAAAAACATGCCATCGAAGGATGAAAACCTAAAACAAACACCGAACGGACCCGTAAGAGTCATGAACACCTCGCACGGGACCAATGCACTCATAGGAACAGACCGCGTAGTCACGGGACTCGCGATTTGAGTGTACAACGTAAATTTGCAAAAAATTAGACTTAAGCATAAAAACATGCCATCGAAGGGTGAAAACGTAAAACAACCACAAAATGGTCTCGTAAGAGTCACGAACACCTCGCACGGGACCAATAAGACTTGTAGGAACTGACCGCGTAGTCACGGGGCTCCCGATTTGAGTGTACAACGTAAATTTGCAAAAATTTAGACTGAAGCATAAAAACATGCCATCGAAGGGTGAAAACACAAAATGAACACAAAACGGTCCCGTAAGAGTCACGAACATCTCGTACGGGACCAATGTGAGTCGTAGGAACCAGTCGCGTATATATATGCAGTATATATATACATATGCAATGTACTGCAGAGTATATATATGCAGTATATATATACTCTACAGTATATAATCTGCATATATGTATATATATACATACTATATATACTATATAATATATACTGCAGAGTATATATATACTGCATATTTATACACTGCAGTGTATAAATATGCAGTATATATATACTGCATATTTATATACTGCAGAGTATATATATACTGCATATATATACACTGCAGTATATAATGCATATATATACAGTATATATACTGGTATATATATATGCATATATATACAGTTATAAACATGTATATACAGTTATATATAAACATATATATACATGCATATTAGTCCAGCTTTTAATGTTGAGATTGTTAACCACACTAAGAGTTTCTACTTCGTCTAAGCTAGTAATGAACATATTACTTTTAAAACGATTAGGCCAAAGCCCTGATAAACTACTAAATATATCCAAAGCTTCCTTGGTAACCAAACTTTAGTTCACATCCCCAACACAAAGCAGAATTGAATACTTTTTCTTGGTAACCAATGTGATAAGACTAGAAGAGTTGAATGAAGAGAACGATTTGCCAATGTAACTCGTAGGAACTGACCCCAGAGCCGCGGGACTCTCGGTTTGAGAATACGACGGTAATTTGCATATTTCTAGACTTAGGCTTAAAAACATGGCGTTAGAGGGTGAAAACTCGAAACAACCCTCTAACGGCCCCGTGGGTGGCACCAACACCTCCCACGGGACTAATGTAACTCGTAGGAACTGATCCCGCAGCCGCGGGACTTCCGGTTTGAGAATACGACGGTAATTTGCATATTTCTAGACTTAGGCTTAAAAACATGACGTTAGAGGGTGAAAACTCGAAACAGCCCCCGAACGTCCCCGTGGGTGGCACCAACACCTCCCACGGGGCCAATGTAACTCGTAGAAACTGACCACGCAGCCGCGGGTCTCCCGGTATGAGAGTACGACGATAATTTGCATATTTCTAGACTTAGGCTTAAAAATATGATGTTAGAGGGTGAAAACTCGAAACAACCCCCGAACGGCCCCGTGGGTGGCACCAGCACCTCCCACGGGGCCAATGTAACTCGTAGGAACTGACCCCACAGCCGCGGGACTCCCGGTTTGAGAGTACGACGGTAATTTGCATATTTCTATACTTAGGCTTAAAAATATGGCATTAAAGGGTAAAAACTGAAAACAACCCCCGAACGGCCCCGTGGGTGGCACCAACACCTCCCACGGGACCAATGTAACTCATAGGAACTTTCCCCTGCAGCCGCGGGAGTTCTGGTTTGAGAATACGACGGTAATTTGCATATTTCTAGACTTAAGTAAAACATGGCGTTAGAGGGTGAAAATCCGAAACAGTCCCTGAACGGGCCCGTGGGTGGCACCAACACCTCCCACAGGACCAATGTAAATCGTAGGAACTGACCCCAGAGCCGCGGGACTCCCGGTTTGAGAATTCGACGATAATTTGCATATTTATAGACTTAGGCTTAAAAACATGACGTTAGAGAATGAAAACTCGAAACAACCCTCTAACGGCCCCGTGGGTGGCACCAACACCTCCCACGGGACCAATGTAACTCGTAGAAACTGACCCCGCAGCCGCGGAAGTTCCGATTTGAGAATACGACAGTAATTTGCATATTTCTATACTTAAGCAAAACATGGCATTAGAGGGTGAAAATCCGAAACAGTCCTCGAACGGCCCCGTGGGTGGCACCAACACCTCCCACGGGACCAATGTAACTCGTAGGAACTGACCCCAGAGCCGCGGGACTCCCGGTTTGAGAATTCGACGATAATTTGTATATTTCTAGACTTAGGCTTAAAAACAAGGCGTTAGAGGGTGAAAACTCGAAACAACCCTCTAACAGCACCGTGGGTGGCACCAACACCTCCCACGGAACCAATGTAACTCGTAGGAACTGACAACGCAGCCGCGGGTCTCCCGGTATGAGAGTACGACAGTAATTTACATATTTCTAGACTTAGGCTTAAAAACATGACATTAGAGGGTGAAAACTCGAAACAGCCCCCGAACGTCCCCGTGGGTGGCACCAACACCTCCCACGGGACATTTGTAACTCGTGGGAACTGACCCCGCAGCCGTGGGGGTCCCAGTTTGAGAATACGACGGTAATTTGCATATTTCTAGACTTACGCTTAAAAACATGGCGTTAGAGTGTGAGAACTCGAAACAGCCCCCGAACGTCTCCGTGGGTGGCACCAACACCTCCCACGGGACCAATGTAACTCGTAAGAACTGACCCCGCAGCCGCGGGACTCCCGGTTTGAGAATACGATGATAATTTGCATATTTCTAGAATTAGGCTTAAAAATATTGCGTTAGAGGGTGAGAACTCGAAACAGCCCCCGAACGTCCACGTGGGTGGCACCAACACCTCCCACGGGGCCAATGTAACTCGTAGGAACTGACCCCGCAGCTGCGGGAGTCCCAGTTTGAGAATACGACGGTAATTTGCATATTTCTAGACTTAGGCATAAAAAGAGGGCGTTAGTGGGGGAAAACCCGAAACAGCCCCCGAACGGCCCCGTGGGTGGCACCAACACCTCCCACGGGACCAATGTAACTCGTAGGAACTGACCGCGCAGCCGCGGGAGTCCCGGTTTGAGAATACAACGATAATTTGAATATTTCTAGAATTAGCATAAAAAGAGGGTGTTAATGGGGGAAAATCCGAAACAGCTTCCGACTGTAATACCCCGTAATTTTAAATGACTTTTAAAATGGTTATATTTTAAATTAATGGATTAATTGAATTTTATTATTAATTAATTCATTTGGGTTTTATCCGAAGTGTGGATATTAAAATTAAAAATTTTAAATATTACTTAAAGATATTTAGGTAATATATGAATGTGATGTCATTGTTATGATGGTGTGATATAATTTCGGTAATTTGATTTTTTAGTCAGACGCGGTATGGGACGTGTCGGGACTAATTTATTAAATTAAAAAGGAAATTTATTTTCTATCGACCTTATAGTCATTTCAACTGCATCGTTGCGTCCGGAAGGTTCGAAATAGTCAGAAAAGTTTATTTGGATATTAATTTTGAGTCTCGGGTCATTTGGAAATGAAAAGATAACCCCAAAGGGCATTTTGGTAATTTTTACAATGGGGATGAATAGTGATTTCGGGTTTTGTCTTATTATAAGTATTGGTAGATTAAGTGTACGTGGGTTATACATCTCCTCTTCACATATTAGAGAAGTCATCTTCCTAGAGAGAGGGAAAGGTTGCTTGGGAAGGGAAAAGCTTGCTTGGAAAGGAGGAGAACCAAAGGTCAAAGGTCACCACCACCATCACCACCTATGTTACTCAACTCCAAAGGATCAGATCTTCAGTAAAGGCAAGTGTTTGATATTTGCAATCTAAGTTTGTATATTGTCCATGTTAGAATAGTTATAAAAAGATGAGATTTTTTCATGTTAGGAAGATGAAAAGATAAAGATGTTAATGGATTTTTGGAATCTGAAAATATATAGGAATGAAACTCATGTGGTAGGTAGTTAGTAATCCACTAAATATTCATCAATCTGTGGAAGAAATTCTGAAAATCATTTTGTGTTCTTGAAGATAATATGTTGATAATTTTCTGAAAAAAGAGGCAAAAACGAGTGAAATGAGAAGAGCCAATTTGGAATGTTTAGATCTTCTTTTTGAGTGCATTTGGATGAGATTTAAGAAAAACTCAAAACACATACCTGACTCAATTTTTCGTGTAGAATCCAAATCTGAAGTCGGATTGATGATTCGAATAATTTTTGGATCTGATTTTTCAGAGTATTTAAAATATGAGAATTCATGATGTTGCTTCTTTTTTTATTGTTGGTTCTTATCCCAAAACTTTTGTAGATCTTTGGTGATTATTAATTGGATATTATGGGACTTAGAGAAGATCAGTAAGCCCGAGTTAAGATTCGAATTAATTTGATTGGGATTTAATTGATTAGAATTATGATGATTAAAGTTAAAGATATTTCGGTTGTTAGATTCATTTGTTGGATTATAATTGGGATACATGAGGATTAAAGATAGGACCAGTAGGGGTGATTTAATATAACACCTGGGTAGCCTTAGGGTTACAATTTGAATATGAAGGACTGAGTTTAGTACAAGCGCTTAGCGGTACGACTCCTGAATAGAGGGGAGTTTAGACCACATTTGGTAGAAAGAGGGGATGAGGTTATTCCGGTTGCGTATTTGAAGTTGACGGACCTCCACGTTCGACAAAATTAAGTAGTAGTGTATTGGAGGGGTTCCTTGTTTGGATTTCGCTTTGCGAGACGCTCCGCGCATGAACCTTAACAACGTCGAGAGTGGAGAGATGTTATAGGATGCGAGGATAATTAAATTATGAAGTAAAGATATGATATTTTAATACGTGGAAATTAAAAGAGATATAATGCTACGTATGGGAATAATCTAAGGGTAATATGAGTACCTTGTTGTTATTATATTATAGGTATGATAATGCCTATTTGATTGATTTATGATTATGTGTATAACATAACTAGCTTACTTACTATCGGTGGGAGGTTTGCACGTGAGGGTAGTCATATCCTGATGAATCCATGGGATCTTTGATTTGTCGCTCGAGAACATAGGTCTATGAAAGACTTATCGAGGAGTTGATAAGTCCGCTGACTATGGATTCCTAGGTTTGTGCGTGACCCATGGGTATGAGAACTATGTTCGCCTCTATTGATTGTGTTGTTGTTTATGATTCGAGGAATCCTTATCGAACCTTTTGTCCACTATTCGGCGACCAGTGATGATGGGACATGATAGCAGAGTCATGCATTGCACCGCAGCTGTGACTCGGGGTGCTGTATTATATATGTATATATATATAATGAATTAAATGAATGAATGGATTTATTGTGGTTAAGTCATCTACTGTGTGAAAATTGTAGATAATGGCCAATTGAGATAAAGAACTGAAGTAAGTTAATGAATGTTTATTCTTAAAGAAATGAAAAACTTGTTTCATGTTAATGAGAAACAATTCATAAATGAAAGATGTATAAGAAGAATTATATAACGTATGGTATGGGACATACGGGGTTATATTATGGGGATGGAATTATATTATGGATCTAGTGAGGAGGAACCATTAACTAGGAGGTTAATAGGAAACGTTAAGTGTGCACTCTAGTTGAGAGGTGAGAATGGCAAGTGAGAGTTGGGTCTAACATGTACATAATAAAAGGTTTATTGCATTTGTTAAATACTTGTTGTTTTAAAAATCTTTTACACATTCGGGCTCTGACCCGTTTCCTTGCATATTTTCTCTTCTATTGTATCTCAATATCAGGTGTCCAGCAACAGGGATGCTAACCTTAGCGAATTATGACAGACTATGGATTTATGGAGTTTTGCTTAAACGCCTATCTTCATTTGATTCACAATATTCTCTTAGTTGGGGCATGTCGCCCAAAGGATTCAGCTATCTTTTCTATTGAGGTCAAATACTATTGTGTTCGTGTCTTTTTTAATACATTTAATATTATTGGGATTTCTGTAATGGATTTATATTATTTGGGAATGCTTATTCCAATTGCATTTAAATTCTTTTGTGTTATCTATTTGGTTATCAGTGTTGTAGAATAAAATGTGTTGTGTTATTCTTAAACTGGAAATGGATTTTGTTAAATTAAAATTTGGAAAGTTTTTAACACCAGCTTAATTGAGTATTGGGTGAGTTGTAAATGTTTTCGACAGTGACGCTAAGAATGAGCCAACTGTATATTATGTTTTAATTTGGTATGGGGCTGGCCACCCAGTATTTAATTAGGCGGGGTGTTACGGGTGATATCAGAGCATCAGGTTCTAGTGTCCTTTAGGATCTGTACGGCTTACTATGTTTTCAGCTTAGCGTTCTTTGATGTATAGCCCTATATTTAGGATTGTTGATTTCTTTGCTAAGGTCACGTATATATTAGTGAAGCTTATTGCGTTCGGACGGGTTCATACGATAAGTATGGAAGATGAGGGCCATTGGACGGATAGTGGAGATCGTACTTAGGAGGCTATGAAGTATGTTCGAGTATGATGACCGTAGTCGAGGTCACCCCTATTATGGAAAAATTGAGGAGAGTCATCAGTAGAAGTTCTTGAAATGCGGAAATTTTGTGTGTTACCTAGCGAAGGCAATATATTGGGCATATAGTGGAGTGTGGTTATCTGGAACTGAAAATTTGGGGTAAAATTTTTCTGGACTTATCGGAGCAAAGTTATAATATTGGGAATCAACAACCACCACCCACGAATGAGGGTATGTTATCTATCTAAGGAGTTATGAGGCGCATACTGATTTTTGTAGCGATTAATATTGTATGGGAAATAGGGTTGCTGAACTTAGCCTAAAGTATTATTATTTATGTAGACTCACCGAGGGGTGTGGGGACACCTATATTTTACATGTTATCACGTGGGTTTGATTTTTATCATGGGATGACTTACCTTGGGCATGTCCGAGCGTGATGTGACTATTAGCGTGCATTGACTTGTGGTATATGAGAGCGTATGTACTACTACTATCCGACATCTTATCTTCTATAAGTGAGTAGATGCGTAGATCTATAAACCTCATTTTTAAATCGATAAACCAAATTTTTATATACTATTAACTAAGGACCTGAGGAGTTTCGATGACCGACTACTTTAGGTAGTAGTGTATCGGGGTGGTTCCTTATTTGGATTTCGCTTGCGAGACACCCCACGCATGAAACTAATAACCGTTGGGAGTCGAAATAAGTTAGGTCCTTAGGATATGAGTTTATAACCTTTGCAATAAATATTATAATGAAAGTGCTACGAAAGGGTGTATGGGCGCCCTGGATGGTTGAAGGGTAGTAGTTTTCATAATTGTGAAAAAGTAAGTAGTTGGAACTTCAGGATTTATTTGTTCAATATGTGAGGCTCATTTTTCCCAAAGTTTGTCACGGGGACGGTATAGGGAAGGTTGGTAAAGTTTATGTTCGATTCAGTTAGAACTATATGGTGAGGTTTGGCATATAACATCAATAGGGATTTTTTATAATGTACTGTATGGGCGGTACATCTTAGATTTCTTGCGATGTGAGATTTATACTCGGAGTTGACCTTACCGGTATGACTTTTATTCCTGAATTTTGGGACGAAATTCTGTTATAAGGGGGGAAGTATGTAATACCCCGTAATTTTAAATGACTTTTAAAATGGTTATATTTTAAATTAATGGATTAATTGAATTTTATTATTAATTAATTCATTTGGGTTTTATCCGAAGTGTGGATATTAAAATGGAAAATTCTAAATATTACTTAAAGATATTTAGGTAATATATGAATGTGATGTCATTGTTATGATGGTGTGATATAATTTCGGTAATTTGATTTTTTAGTCAGACGCGGTATGGGACGTGTCGGGACTAATTTATTGAATTAAAAAGGAAAATTATTTTTTATCGACCTTATAGTCATTTCAACTGCATCGTTGCGTCCGAAAGGTTCGAAATAGTCAGAAAAGTTTATTTGGATGTTAATTTTGAGTCTCGGGCCATTTGGAAATGAAAAGATAACCCAAAAGGGCATTTTGGTAATTTTTACAATGGGGATGAATAGTGATTTCGGGTTTTGTCTTATTATAAGTATTGGTAGATTAAGTGTACGTGGGTTATACATCTCCTCTTCACAAATTAGAGAAGTCATCTTCCTAGAGAGAGGGAAAGGTTGCTTGGGAAGGGAAAAGCTTGCTTGGAAAGGAGGAGAACCAAAGGTCAAAGGTCACCACCACCATCACCACCTATGTTATTCAACTCCAAAGGATCAGATCTTCAGTAAAGGCAAGTGTTTGATATTTGCAATCTAAGTTTGTATATTGTCCATGTTAGAATAGTTATAAAAAGATGAGATTTTTTCATGTTAGGAAGATGAAAAGATAAAGATGTTAATGGATTTTTGGAATCTGAAAATATATAGGAATGAAACTCATGTTGTAGGTAGTTAGTAATCCACTAAATATTCATCAATCTGTGAAAGAAATTCTGAAAATCATTTTGTGTTCTTGAAGATAATATGTTAATAATTTTCTGAAAAAAGAGGCAAAAACGAGTGGAATGAGAAGAGCCAATTTGGAATGTTTAGATCTTCTTTTTGAGTGCATTTGGATGAGATTTAAGAAAAACTCAAAACACATACCTGACTCAATTTTTCGTGTAAAATCCAAATCTGAAGTCGGATTGATGATTCGAATAATTTTTGGATCTGATTTTTCAGAGTATTTAAAATATGAGAATTCATGATGTTGCTTCTTTTTTTATTGTTGGTTCTTATCCCAAAACTTTTGTAGATCTTTGGTGATTATTAATTGGATATTATGGGACTTAGAGAAGATCAGTAAGCCCGAGTTAAGATTCGAATTAATTTGATTGGGATTTAATTGATTAGAATTATGATAATTAAAGTTAAAGATATTTCGGTTACTAGATTCATTTGTTGGATTATAATTGGGATACATGAGGATTAAAGATAGGACCAGTAGGGGTGATTTAATATAACACCTGGGTAGCCTTAGGGTTACAATTTGAATATGAAGGACTGAGTTTAGTACAAGCGCTTAGCGGTATGACTCCTGAATAGAGGGGAGTTTAGACCACATTTGGTAGAAAGAGGGGATGAGGTTATTCCGATTGCGTATTTAAAGTTGACGGACCTCCACGTTCGACAAAATTAAGTAGTAGTGTATTGGAGGGGTTCCTTGTTTGGATTTCGCTTTGCGAGATGCTCCGCGCATGAACCTTAACAACGTCGGGAGTGGAGAGATGTTATAGGATGCGAGGATAATTAAATTATGAAGTAAAGATATGATATTTTAATACGTGGAAATTAAAAGAGATATAATGCTACGTATGGGAATAATCTAAGGGTAATATGAGTACCTTGTTGTTATTATATTATAGGTATGATAATGCCTATTTGATTGATTTATGATTATGTGTATAACATACCTAGCTTACTTACTATCGGTGGGAGGTTTGCACGTGGTGGTAGTCATATCCTGATGAATCCATGGGATCTTTGATTTGTCGCTCGAGAACATAGGTCTATGAAAGACTTATCGAGGAGTTGATAAGTCCGCTGACTATGGATTCGTAGTCTTGTGCGTGACCCATGGGTATGAGAACTATGTTCGCCTCCATTGATTGTGTTGTTGTTTATGGTTCGAGGAATCCTTACCGAACCTTTTGTCCACTATTCGGCGACTAGCGATGATGGGACATGATAGCAGAGTCATGCATTGCACCGCAGCTGTGACTCGGGGTGCTGTATTATATATATATATATATATATATATATATATATATATATATATATATATATATATATATATATATATATATATATATATATATATATATATATATATATATATATATATATAATGAATTAAATGAATGAATGGATTTATTGTGGTTAAGTCATACACTGTGTGAAAATTGTAGATAATGGCAAATTGAGATAAAGAACTGAAGTAAGTTAATGAATGTTTATTCTTAAAGAAATGAAAAGCTTGTTTCATGTTAATGAGAAACAATTCATAAATGAAAGATGTATAAGAAGAATTATATAACGTATGGTATGGGACATACGGGGTTATATTATGGGGATGGAATTATATTATGGATCTAGTGAGGAGGAACCATTAACTAGGAAGTTAATAGGAAACGTTAAGTGTGCACTCTAGTTGAGAGGTGAGAATGGCAAGTGAGAGTTGGGTCTAACATGTACATAATAAAAGATTTATTGCATTTGTTAAATACTTGCTGTTTTAAAAATCATTTACACATTCGGGCTCTGACCCGTTTCCTTGCATATTTTCTCTTCTATTGTATCTCTATATCAGGTGTCTAGCAACAGGGATGCTAACCTTAGCGGATTATGACAGACTATGGATTTATGGAGTTTTGCTTAGACGCCTATCTTCATTTGATTCACAATATTCTCTTAGTTGGGGCATGTCGCCCAAAGGATTCGACTATCTTTTCTATTGAGGTCAAATACTATTGTGTTCGTGTCTTTTTTTAATACATTTAATATTGTTGGGATTTCTGTAATGGATTTATATTATTTGGGAATGTTTATTCCAATTGCATTTAAATTCTTTTGTGTTATCTATTTGGTTATCAGTGTTGTAGAATAAAATGTGTTGTGTTATTCTTAAACTGGAAATGAATTTTGTTAAATTAAAATTTGGAAAGTTTTTAACACCAACTTAATTGAGTATTGGGTGAGTTGTAAATGTTTTCGACAGTGACGCTGTTGATGTAAAAAACTAGATTGCTCTAATTATTCAATCACAGATAAATAAACAAGACAAAGATTTTTAAAGTGGTTCGGCTAGGAATAAAGCCTACGTCTACTGTTATGTTATTGCTGAGTGTTTGTGGAATTCTTGATTACAAGTTCTCTCAAGAAATTCCCGTCCCCTTGAATGAGGATGATACAAGGTATTTATAGCCTTGAGGTTGTACATGAAAGGTTCAATACATTAAATGACATACATGTGAAAGGGTAAT
Source organism: Sambucus nigra (assembly GCA_949130495.1). Lineage (NCBI taxonomy): Eukaryota > Viridiplantae > Streptophyta > Magnoliopsida > Dipsacales > Adoxaceae > Sambucus > Sambucus nigra. The sequence continues at coordinate 161,169,832 of OX422213.1, read as the reverse complement.
ACATTTAATGCAGAGTGCGTGCCAAGAATATAAGCATTCAATGAATATCTGAACTGTTGATTATCTGGCAATTAATGATACGAGCGAGATGCAGCTCGGACCGCCATAGTTGTTCGCTGATCAGGAGTTCCTCGGAGCGCTAGAGTTCCTCGGTGCACTAGAGTTCCTCGGTGTGCTAGAGTTCCTCGGTGTATTCCTGTTGCTCGGAAAGGAGCATGTTTGGTCGGGAAATGATCTTCCTCGCTGCTATTGTGCCACGTAGATTGACACGTGTCTTCGTATTATTCGTCCACATCAGCATATTAATTTTGGTATCAACAGAAGCCCCCAATGTTTCATATTTCGAACTTTGAGGAGTATGGAACATTCTTTCTCGGTATATGGCAATATTAAATGTCCTTCCTGGGTTTCAGGAACATTGTATTCAAATTTCCTTCTTATTTCGCATTTTTCGCCTTTTTTATAAGCGCTTCGATCTTCGTGCAATTTTTGTCCTTTTAGCCGCCGGAAGTTCAGTAGTTTCTTTTGGGTAATCATTTCTTTCGCCGCTTCCCAATGCAAAGTATTTAAACTTCTTTGGTAACCATATCGTCGTCTACGTTTTCCATTTTCTGCATTCAAGCTTTCTATTCTCTTCTTCTCTCTTGTGCGTTCATCCTTGTTTCCGTTCGTTGTCAACATACCTCCTTTCTTTCTGTAAGATCTTCTTCCTTTCTTCTGTATCTCTTTTATTCAATATGGTTTATATTGTGGAGTCTGTTGAGAAATTTCGTTCTGATTTTTCCATTCCTTCGTGGGTAACTCTAGAGGTTCTTTCTGAGCCTTTAGATTACTTTCGATTGGCTGAGGGACATTGGTTCCCCAGTCTTTTTGTTGCTGAATGTGGTTTTTCCTTTCCACCAAACCCATTATGTCTTGAGTTTTGTCAATATTTTGATCTTGTTCCTGCAAAAATAGCCCCCAATTCATGGAGAATAATTAATGGGGTGCACAAATTAAACCTAACTCATGGGACTCGTATTGGGATCCCTGAAATTATGTTTTGTTATAAATGGGCTATTCTAGATAATATTTATTATTTAAAAACTAGGTATCTGAATAGGGCTCTTGTAGTTAATCTCCCTGACTCAAATAGAGATTATTTTGAGCATGGGTTGATCATAAAAAATTGGCAACATGGGCCTTTAACTGGGGATGAAGCGTACAACGGTCCCAGATGCCCCCCATATGGCAATGGGATAGGTTTATTTTTCATTTTATTTTACTTATGAAATTATGCTTTCATCATGTTTGACAAAATGTATGACTGATATCTCAACATGTATTTATTTGCAGTTGATAGCAAAAGAAAAACTCCAAAGGAATCAGAAGTGAATATTAAACATCTGAAACTTATCTGGGGTTTGCATAAGACGATTGCTGACGAGCATATTAGGTCTGCGTCATATTTGCTACAGTATAGGAGTTACACAACCTCTTATACTGCTCGCCTTGTTGAACCAGCTTCAACTCCAGAAGGTTCATCTTCAGATTCTCATATCCCTTTATCTCAAAGAATGGGCAAGAAAAGAGCTCCTCCTGCTCTATTTGATGAAATTTCTTCTGCTGTTGGAGCCAAGAAAGGCAAAACTGATGTCCCAGAAGGGACTAAAAAAGTAGATGCTGGGTCCTCCAAAGCTGCCGAGAAGCCCCCAGTGGCCCCGAGCAAGAAAAATGCTCCTGCAGATGTAATTACAATCTCCCCGACCAAGACCTCTCTGGTTGAAGGTTCTGACCGCCCGTTGAAGAGATTGAGAAAATCATCCTTGGTTACTCCGGCTGAAACTGCCTCTTCTTTACCTGCTAGTGGTACTGATGTTCCAAACATCATTCTTCCAAGCTCTGCAATGAGCTCGGTTGTACCCGAGGTCCATGGTCTTGATGAAAGAATTCCTAGGGATACGCTGACATCCCTAGCTGCTCGTCACCTTGCTTCAGTAAGTTTCTCATACTTATGATTTCTCTTTCTTTCTCTGAAAGCTTGCATTTTGTATTGACTTTGCTCTTTTTCTCATCTTTCAGTTGGTGAACTGTTTTAATAACATTGTGAAGAAGGATGAAGCTATCAAAGCTTCAAGCTCCTCGTCATGTGTAGATGATGCTTTTTTGGGTTTGACCCAGTCTTTAAAGAGATCTCGTCAACAGCATATTGACGAAAAAGCTGTTTGGGAGCAGAAATTAGCTGTGGTTGAGGCTGAGAAGGTGAAAATGGCCGAAACCTCCAAGAATTTGGAGGAGAAAGTTAAAGGTTTGGAGGTTAAACATCAGGAATCTGATGATAAGTTGAAGAAGGAAGAGGAAGAATTATCTACTCTGCGAGATATCAAGGTCAAGAAAGAGGAATTGGAGGTGAAGCTCTCCTCAGAGAAGTCGAGGAGAAAAGTTGCAATCAAGAAACATTTCAGTGCTGGTTGGGAGAAAGGATGGGAGAGAGGGATAGCTGCAATGACATCCCAAGTCCAATATGGGAAGTCGAAATACTTCCATGATGGCTGGGTAGCTGCTCTGCAAGAGCTAAAGGTCCAAGACGATTCTGAGCTATTCCAACAACATCTCCCTGGTCCTCCTCCACCAATTGTGGAAGAAGAAGAAGATGAGCCTGCCTCAGATGAGTCTTCTATGGCTATGGGTGATCAAGTTTCTGCCTCTCAGCCCTCTGCCACCGAGGACGTTTCTTCCATGCCTCCTCCTCCCGAGAAGATTCCTACCGATCAAGCTGTTGTTACCACCGAGCAACCGAGCTCCTCGTCCCAGCATCCCGAGAAAGTCTTGGGGGACAAGGAAAAGGTGTGAAGTTGTTCGGTATCATTTCTATATTTCCTTATAATCGAACAATGTAACTTTTTGATGATCTAATAAAATATATCTTCGTTTCTCTTCTTTGTTGATACTCTGTCTGCTCTTATTTATTAATTCCTGCTTCCTCTTCTTTATTAGTTTTTGGCCAGAATGGAATTGATATCTGCTCCTGATACTGAATTGATGCAACAATGCAATGGCTATTATAAAGCTGGTTATACAGACCTAAGTGTATCAGAGATTGTCGACATCCTTGGTCACGGTGCCTCAGAACAAGCAGTTGAGGCTTACCGGTATCTGAAGGATTTGCTTGATAGATCTGTGGCCAATAATGTGGCGTATTACGAACTGATCGAGGAACTTCATGGTTCCATAGAGGATCTCCAAGGTCAGCACAATGAATCAATGGCTTTGTTACACAAAGATTATGAAAATAGATACCAACAACTTTCTTCTGAAACAGGCCATAAGAAGATCATTGCTGGATATGATATTAGGGAAAGGACCCTAAAAGGTGAAGTTGAAGCTTGCAGGCAGATTGCCGAGATCCTGGAACAAAAAAATAATAATTTACAGAAAAAATTGGCTCAATATGAATCTGCTGCTTCATCTTCTACTGCATTAATACCAGTTACTGATGAAGGTTTCTCGTTCTTAGAAGTCGAAAATGCCAAATTAAGGCAAGAGCTGGATGACTTAAGAAGATCTGCCATTTCTGGAACTGCTCGGGGACGAGGAAGAGGTTCTCGGGGGCGAGGAAGAACTGTCGAGGAGCAAGGTTCTCCAGTTGCTTCTCGGAGCCGATCAAGAGTTCTCAGTCGCAATGTTGAAGAGGCTCGTACCCAATCCACTTTAGAAACTCAAGCATTCCAGTTAAACATCAAAGATCGGGCCCTATCAGAAATGTCCAAGAAGAATCTATCCTTGGAGGATCAACTTACAGCGACGAAATCTGCTCTGCATAATAAGGATCTTTTTGCCAAAAGCCTTCATGAACAATTGGATAGATTAATCTTCCAATTCCATAAACAGCCAAGGGAATTCTGGATGGCAGGATACAATGAAGCCCTTGTTCACCTGGATGCTCGTATTGAACATGCCAACAATGAAGGTTACAAGCAAGGATGGTTGAATGCACTGGGTATGTTAAAATTGGAGCAAGGGCATTTTTTATGGGATTATCATGCTCCATCATTATTAGACCTGCCTGTACCACCTTTCAAATTGGACATGGCATGGATCCCAGCTAGTTCCATTCCTCGCAGCCTAATTTCAAAATACCTTGGTGATTATAGCCTTCATTCCCAAGTTGAATTATCTCGTCCTGAGCATCTTTTGGATACACCTTCTGTTATGAACGTCAGAATGCTCAGAGATGTTAATTTCATCAATTCTCCCCTTTGCCTAGAAGACCCTCCTGCCGGTGAGGAACCTGTTTCTAAAGCACAGGGCAAGAAACCAATAGAATAGTAATATCAATGTAATAATTAGTACATTCTTGTATCCTGTAATCTTATTTTAAATTTAATGAAAGAATTTCATTTTCTGTTTGCCAATTTTGCTATTGTCTGGTGTTTATCAAACACCTTTATATTTGTGCATATGTATGTATTTAAAAGGATGGCAATATCGTGCTATTTATCAACCAACTTAAAAATTTACAAGTATCAAGGTTGATCAATAAAGTAATGAATGTAAATTGTTCAAACTGTTTCCAACCAACCAAGGTGGGTAAATAATGTTTGTCGACCAACTACAGTTGATGGGTTTTTATCCCCGACCAGCTATACTTGGTTCAATTATAAAAATGCGTCCGACCAACTAAGATCAATAATTTGTCCTCGCCGACCAACTACAGTTATTGGGTTTTTATCCCCGACCAACTATACTTGGTGTATTTTTTGAATATTTTGTTCTTCAAAGAACTCTTTATAATAATATTACCTCCCGACCAATCATAAGTTGTAATATGAGAGTATATTTTTATCTTACCAACCAAAATTGATCATGCCGGTGTACACCTTTTAACCAAAGGAATATTTTTTGGCTCCTTGGAGCTTTTGGCTACTTATAGCTGTCCTCCTAACCAAAGGAGGTTGGCTCCTTAGAGCACTTTTTGGCTCCTTAGAGCTGTCCTCCTAACCAAAGGAGGTTGGCTCCTTAGATCACTTTTGGCTACTTATAGCACTTTTGGCTACTTATAGCACTTTTTGGCTCCTTAGAGCTGTCCTCCTAACCAAAGGAGGTTGGCTCCTTAGAGCACTTTTGGCTACTTATAGCACTTTTGGCTCCTTAGAGCACTTTTGGCTACTTATAGCACTTTTGGCTCCTTAGAGCACTTTTGGCTACTTATAGCACTTTTGGCTCCTTAGAGCACTTTTGTAGTGTATTACACTAGTATTACACTAGTATTCCCCGAAAAACTTTCAACAGAAAGAAAATGGTGAAACATCCTCGTTTTATTCATACTGAAGGAAAAGCTTTACATTTTACATTACTGATAATACTTGCGTAGGTGTTCAGCATTCCACGCATTCTTAAATTCTTCTCCTTCTAGAGTTGCTATTCTGTAAGTTCCTGGATGAACAACCTCTGTAACTCGGTAAGGTCCATGCCAGTTTGCTTCCAACTTATTTTGCTTCTGAATGACTTTCTTTAGCACATAATCCCCTTCTTTTAGGTCACATTTCTTCACCCTTTTGTTGTAAAACAGAGCTGTGCGTTGTTGGTAAGCAGCATTCCTAATGGCTGCCTCTTCTCTGACTTCTTCGAGCATATCCAAATCCAGTCTTCTCATCAAATCACTGATCGGAGAATTGAAATTTAACACCCTGTGTGTTGGTAGGCCCAACTCGGCAGGTATCACAGCCTCACTTCCAAATGCTAGCATATATGGTGATTCTCCTGTTGCTGCTCGGGGAGTTGTTCGGTAAGCCCACAAAACTGACTGTAGCTCATTAATACAATTTGCTTTAGCCTCACTTAACCTCTTTTTCAACCCATTTACTAATGTTATGTTCGTCACCTCAGTCTGTCCATTGCTTTGGGGATGGCCTGGTGCTGAATGAAACTTCAAAACGTTCGACTGATGACAATATGCAGCAAATTCTTCATTATCAAATTGTGTTCCATGGTCTGTGATGAAAGCGTGGGGGAGACCATATCGACAAATGATATTCTTCCATATGAACTGATACACCTTCTCGTACGTCATATCAATTAGTGGTTCAGCTTCCACCCACTTAGTAAAATAGTCTACTGCCACGACGAGATACTTGAACCTTCCTCGGGTCGTCGGTAGTGGTCCAACCAGATCAATTCCCCACATGGCAAATGGCCAAGGTGATGTTATGGGTGTCAACAATGCCTGTGGAGTTCTTCGGATGGAGGAAAAACGTTGGCACTTGTCACACTTCTTAGCATAGGCTATACAATCAGCCCTCATCGTCGGCCAGTAGTATCCCTGTGTCATTACCCTTTGCAAAAGTGTCTGACCTGCTACATGAGCTCCACAAGATCCTTCATGAATTTCTTCAATCAATTCTTTGACTTCTGATGGATGCACACATCTCTGCAAACCTGCCATAATTCCTCGTCTATACAAAACACCATTAGTTAACACATACCGAGCAACTTTATACTTCAATTTCTTGGCAGCTAGTTTGTCCTCCGGCAATTCTCCTTCTTCAATGTATGCTCTGATAGGATCCATCCAAGATGGTCCTAAATCAAGGGTAATAATCTTCACCGTTAGATCTTCTTCTATGCTCCGACTTTCTAATATTTCAATTGGTATTGTTCTTCGCAGCTCGGTGCGCGTAGCTGACGCTAGTCGGGCCAATGCGTCTGCTCTAGCATTCTCCATTCTCGGTATCCTCACCAATTGAATAGCATCAAATTCTGTCAATAACTCCATCACTTTTGCATGGTACTTCACCATTAACTCTCCCTTCACTGCATATATTCCCATCATTTGATTCACAATTAATTGAGAATCACTGAAAACAATTACTTGTCGTGCCTCCATAACTTTCGCCAAATGAAAACCTGCTATCATAGCCTCATATTCAGCCTCATTATTGGAAGCTTTGAATTGGAATCTCAAGGCATACTCCATGTCAATATCATCTGGAGAGTTTAAAACAATCCCTTCTCCACAACCAGCCGTGCAAGATGATCCATCTACATATAATCTCCATGTATGTAACTCGTCTTCAAATTTCTTATCTGTTAGAGTTCCTCGGTGAAATATCATCTGTTTTCTTTCATCATCCCCGGGTATCCTTCGTTCCTCGTCGGTCATTTGTTCGCGCCCTTCTACCAACCGGAGTTGGTCGGGGTTTGAATATGATGATTTTTCTACATCCACAAGTCCTTTTACCAACCTTGGTTGGTATGGATCTGTGTCTGTTGATCCTGTATCGTCCACAGGTAGGTCAGCAAGCACCTTTTGCTCCTCGGGGGTATCAGGGTATGTGAACTCTGCTATAAAATCTGCCACGGCTTGCCCCTTCAACGATGATCTGGGTTCATACACAATATCATATTCACCGAGCTCTATTGCCCAGTACATCAATCTTCCTGATTTTTCTGGCTTGTGAAGGGCTTGTCTTAACGGCATGTCGGTATACACAATGATGGTATTGGCCTGGAAGTATGGCCTCATTCTTCTACTTGCTTCAATTAATGCCAGTGCCAATTTTTCCAGCTTTGGGTATCTGATTTCCGCACCTCGGAAGGCCTTGCTTGTGTAATAAATTGGCTTCTGGATTCCATTCTCCAATCTGATCAACGCCGAGCTAACTGCATTTTCTGATACTGCCAAATACAAGTACAGCTTCTCTCCAGTTATTGGCCTAGACAACAATGGTGGGGCTCCCAAATACTTCTTCAAATCTTGAAAGGCCTTCTCACATTCATCAGTCCACTCAAAACTTTTTCGCAGTGTTTTGAAGAATGGGAGGCATTTATCAGTTGCTCTGGATACAAATCTGTTGAGGGCTGCAACTCGTCCGGTAAGACTCTGTACTTCTTTCCTCGTCGTTGGGGATCGCAGCCCTAAAAGAGCTTTGATCTTTTCTGGATTTGCCTCAATACCTCGTTGATTGACGATGTATCCGAGGAACATTCCTTCTCGTACTCCAAAGGTACACTTCGTCGGGTTGAGCTTCATTTGGTATTTGTCCAGTTGATCAAAGGTTTGACTCAAGTCAACTAAATGATCAGTAGCTCTCTTGCTTTTGGTGAGCATGTCATCGACATAGACTTCCATGTTGCAACTTATTTGTTCGGTAAAAACCTTGTTCATCAGCCGCTGATATGTTGCACCTGCATTTTTTAAACCAAAAGGCATAACATTATAAAAATAAGTTCCCCTTGGGGTAATAAAAGAAGTACTTTCCCTGTCTTCTGGCTTCATTTTGATCTGATTGTAGCCAGAATAAGCATCCATAAAGCTGAGTAGCTCGTGTCCCGAGGTAGCATCCACTAGTTGATCAATTCTGGGCAATGGAAAATGATCTTTTGGACATGCCTTGTTGAGATCAGTGAAATCAACACACATTCTCCATTTGTTGTTCTTCTTCTTTACCATCACCACATTCGCCAACCAATCTGGATATTTCACATCTTCAATGAATTGGGCTTTCTGGAGTTTCTCGACCTCCTCTTGTATGGCCTGGTTCTTCTCGGGACTAAACACTCTTCTTCTTTGCTTCACAGGCTTGATCTCCTTATTCACGTTGAGCTCATGACATAAAAAGTTTGGATCTATACCTGGCATGTCTTCATGACTCCAAGCAAAAGTATTCTTCCTGCTTCTCAAGAAAGTTATCAACTCCTGTTTTATTGAAACATCCAACGACGATCCTATCTGAGTTACTCGTTCAGGATGCTCGTCGTCCAGGATAACAATTTCTGTAGATTCCACAACCTGCCCTTTTACGAGTTGAGATTCATCCCTAGGGTCAAGAGTTTCAATTTCTGTACCTTCCTCCACTTGATAAGTAGTAGTCTTTTTCCTTGATTCTTCAAGTTCTTCTTGCTCGGCAAACGAATAATAGCATTCTCGAGCTACTTTTTGATCACCTTTCATAATTCCTACTCCAAAATTCGTTGGGAATTTCAAACACTGATGTACTGTAGATGGAACTGCTTCGAACTTCTTCAATCCAACTCTTCCCATGATGATGTTGTAGGCGGACTGCACATTCTTATCCATCACAAAGAAGCGTATTCTTTCTGTTCGACAAGCAGGCCAAGTTCCAATGAGTATATCCAACTTGATCGTCCCAAGTGGAAAAACTTTCTCGCCAGCAAAACCCAGAAGGGGTCTGTGATAAGGTTCCAATTGAGATAATTTTAAATTCAAGCTATCAAAGCATGAATAGTACATGATGTCTGCCGAACTACCATTGTCTACTAACACCCTTGAAATGACCACATCCTTCATCCTCATTTTGATCACCAAAGGATCATCATGGGGGTAAAGAACACCTGCCAGGTCGTTTTTTGAAAAACCAATCACTAGCTTCTCTTTATTTACCTTCCTCGGACGATCATCTTCGGCCAGATTTATTCGCTGAATATATGAACAAGCTTGAGCCTCTCCGAGGTAAGCTTTTCTTTCTGCAGTAAGGTCTCCTCCCCCTGCATCTCCTCCTGTAATAACATTACAATCAAATGACCCAAAACATATGGAGAATACCTCTCGTTCAGGCTGCCTTGGCTTCTTGGGAAGATCAGGGTCATCATCTGGATCATCTTCGTGGTCCCTCCTCTTTTTCCCTTCTGCACGACGAGGAGATCTAGATCTCTCTCTAGTCCTATCATCATTCTTCCTCTCACTCCTGCGATCTACATATTTTGACAATTTTCCTCTTCGGATGAGTGTTTCGATCTCGTTCTGAAGGGCTATACAATTTTTGGTCATATGTCCATGATCTTTATGAAACTCGCAATATTTGGCCTTATTCCTCAGATCGGGATTTGTCTTCAGTTTCTCTGGCCACTTGATTTCCTCGTTATTCTTGATTTCTTCCAAAACATGATTAATTCCCATTTTTAATGGAGTATAATTATCATACTTCTTTAGGACTTCCAACGATATCCTATTATTCCTGGGATGCTTGTCACCACCATTACCTTTCTGATCTTTTTTCTTAGACTTGTCAACCTCCACCTTGATTTCTTTATCCATATTCTTCTTCGCAGTCATAGCCTCCTCGGCATTCATGATTTTGGCCGCTTTAGCCATTAATTCCGACATAGTTTTAGGTGGATCTTTGGCCAAAGTATAGTACAGCTTATTAGGCAGTAAACCACTCATCAAAGCAGTGATTGCTGTCTTTTCTTCATAATCTATGACTTCCAATTTCTCGTTATTAAAACGAGTTATGTACTCTCTAGTACTTTCACCTGATTTTTGTCTAACACTTAGCAAGTGTGCTACTCGCTTTACCGGTTTCTCCCCAAAACAAAAATTGCCAATGAACAACTCGGCTAATTGAATAAAAGTTGAAATCTGACCCCGAGGAAGATTGTTATACCATATCTGGGCGGCTCCGGTAAGAGTTCCCGAGAATGCTCTACACCTCATCTCATCAGGGACAGCATATATGTCGGCAGCAGCTTGGTATTGTTCTATATGAAGTACATGATCTGTCTTTCCATCGTACTTAGGGGTCACTACAGGTGCTTTGAATTTCGATGGTGTGGGAAAATCCACAATGGCTTGCACAAAAGGTGTCCCTTGAACAAAAGTTCTCTGTAAGGGGTTCCTCGCCTTAGCCATTTCTCCGAGTCTATCCTCCAACCGTTGAATGGAACCTTTCCATGCTTCATTTCTTTCCTCAGGCCGCCTAGTCTGAACAATTTATTGTTCTGACATAGCTTCCTGAGATTTATCTCGACGAGTAGCTGGTCGTGATTGTGCTGATCCTTCTCTCAAACGTGATGGTGGTCGAACACTTCTCGATGGAGCTCTAGGTGGACTCATGTTTCTCCTTGGTCCTAACCGACTGAAAGGAGACTCCCTGCTTAATCTTTTCAAAGCGCTGGTTCTCTCCGGAGAGAGAGATATGGGTTGATTTGTATCTGTAGCCCGTATCGATGAAGTTCGCCCAGGTTGATAAGAAGAATCATTAGACTCCTCATTGCGATATGACCCAGTACGTCTAGATTGCGATTGCCTACGATCACTCCTTTGCCCTGAATAGGTAGGTGCACCGCCCTGAAGAGTTTGAATGAGTTGCCTCATAGATTCTTGCATGGCGGTTTGTCCTTGAGCCAGATTCGTCATAATTCCAGCCAGATCTGGGGATGCAGATGGATTTGGAAGATTTCCAGTATTTCCAGCATTTCGATTACTGGATTCTGGATTATCTGCCATTGATGATGAATGATTTTTTGCGAAAAACGATAGTAACAGTCGTTTCCCACAGACGGCGCCAATCTGTTGATGTAAAAAACTAGATTGCTCTAATTATTCAATCACAGATAAATAAACAAGACAAAGATTTTTAAAGTGGTTCGGCTAGGAATAAAGCCTACGTCTACTGTTATGTTATTGCTGAGTGTTTGTGGAATTCTTGATTACAAGTTCTCTCAAGAAATTCCCGTCCCCTTGAATGAGGATGATACAAGGTATTTATAGCCTTGAGGCTGTACATGAAAGGTTCAATACATTAAATGACATACATGTGAAAGGGTAATACATTTAATGCAGAGTGCGTGCCAAGAATATAAGCATTCAATGAATATCTGAACTGTTGATTATCTGGCAATTAATGATACGAGCGAGATGCAGCTCGGACCGCCATAGCTGTTCGCTGATCAGGAGTTCCTCGGAGCGCTAGAGTTCATCGGTGCACTAGAGTTCCTCGGTGTGCTAGAGTTCCTCGGTGCACTAGAGTTCCTCGGTGTATTCCTGTTGCTCGGAAAGGAGCATGTTTGGTCGGGAAATGATCTTCCTCGTTGCTATTGTGCCACGTAGATTGACACGTGTCTTCGTATTATTCGTCCACATCAGCATATTAATTTTGGTATCAACAGACGCTAAGAATGAGCCAACTGTATATTCTGTTATAATTTGGTATGGGGCTGGCCACCCAGTATTTAATTAGGCGGGGTGTTACACCGACCCTCCCCGTGGGTGGCACCAACACCTCCCACGGGACCAATGTAACTCGTAGGAACTGACCACGCAGCCGCGGGTCTCCCGGTATGAGAGTACGACGGTAATTTGCATATTTCTAGACTTAGGCTTAAAAACATGGCGTTAGAGGGTGAGAACTCAAAACAGCCCTCTAACGAAACTGTGGGTGGCACCAACACCTCCCACGGGACCAATGTAACTCGTAATAAATGACCCCGCAGCCGCGGGTCTCCCGGTTTGTGAATACGACGGTAATTTGCATATTTCTAGACTTAGGCTTAAAAACAAGACGTTAGAGGGTGAAAACTCGAAACAGCCCCCAAACGTCCCCGTGGGTGGCACCAACACCTCCCACGGGACCAATGTAACTCGTAGGAACTGACCACGCAGCCGCGGGTTTCCCGGTATGAGAGTACGATGATAATTTGCATATTTCTAGACTTAGGCTTAAAAACATGACGTTAGAGGATGAAAACTTGAAACAACCCCCGAACGGCCCCGTGGGTGGCACCAGCACCTCCCACGAGGCCAATGTAACTCGTAGGAACTGACCCCGCAGCCGCGGGACTTTCGGTTTGAGAGTACGATGATAATTTGCATATTTCTACACTTAGGCTTAAAAATATGGCGTTAAAGGGTGAAAACTGAAAGCAACCCCCGAACGGCCCCATGGGTGGCACCAACACCTCCCACGGAACCAATGTAACTCGTAGGAACTTACCCCGCAGCCGCGGGAGTTCCAGTTTGAGAATACAACGGTAATTTGCATATTTCTAGACTTAAGCAAAAACATGGCGTTCGAGGGTGAAAATCCGAAACAGTCCCCGAACGGGACCGTGGGTGGCACCAACACCTCCCACGGGACCAATGTAAATCGTAGGAACTGACCCCAGAGCCGCAGGACTCCCGGTTTGAGAATTCGACGATAATTTGCATATTTATAGACTTAGACTTAAAAACATGGCGTTAGAGAGTGAAAACTCGAAACAACCCTCTAACAGCACCGTGGGTGGCACCAACGCCTCCCACAGGACCAATGTAACTCGTAGAAACTGACTTCGCAACCGCGAAAGTTCCGATTTGAGAATACGACAGTAATTTGCATATTTCTAGACTTAAGCAAAACATGGCATTAGAGGGTGAAAATCCGAAACAGTCCCCGAACGGCCCCGTGGGTGGCACCAACACCTCCCACGGGACCAATGTAACTCGTAGGAACTGACCTCAGAGCCGCGGGACTCCCGGTTTGAGAATTCGACGATAATTTGTATATTTCTAGACTTAGGCTTAAAAACAAGGCGTTAGAGGGTGAAAACTCGAAACAACCCTCTAACGGCCCCGTGGGTGGCACCAACACCTCCCACAAAACCAATGTAACTCGTAGGAACTGACAACGCAGCCGCGGGTCTCCCGGTATGAGAGTACGATAGTAATTTGCATATTTCTAGACTTAGGCTTAAAAACATGGCGTTAGAGGGTGAGAACTCGAAAAATCCCCCGAACGGCCACGTGGGTGGCACCAACACCTCCCACGGGGCCAATGTAACTCGTAGGAACTGACCCCGCAGCTGCGGGAGTCCCGGTTTGAGAATACGACGGTAATTTTCATATTTCTAGACTTAGGCATAAAAAGAGAGAGTTAGTGGGGGAAAACCCGAAACAGCCCCCGAACGACCCCGTGGGTAGCACCAACACCTCCCACGGGACCAATGTAACTCGTAGGAACTGACCGCGCAGCCGCTGGAGTCCCGGTTTGAGAATACAACGATAATTTGCATATTTCTAGAATTAGCATAAAAAGAGGGCGTTAATTGGGGAAAATCTGAAACAGCTTCCGACCCTCCCCGTGGGTGGCACCAACACCTCCCACAGGACCAATGTAACTCGTAGGAACTGACCAAGCAGCCGCGGGTCTCCCGGTATGAGAGTACAACGGTAATTTGCATATTTCTAGACTTAGGCTTAAAAACATGGCGTTAGAGGGTGAGAACTCGAAACAGCCCTCTAACGAAACCGTGGGTGGCACCAACACCTCCCACGGGACCAATGTAACTCGTAGTAACTGACCCCGCAGCCGCGGGTCTCCCGGTTTGTGAATACGACGGTAATTACCATATTTGTAGACTTAGGCTTAAAAACATGACGTTAGAGGGTGAAAACTCGAAACAGCCCCCAAACGTCCCCGCGGGTGGCACCAACACCTCCCACGGGACCAATGTAACTCGTAGGAACTGACCACGCAGCCGCGGGTCTCCTAGTATGAGAGTACGATGGTAATTTATATATTTCTAGACTTAGGCTTAAAAACATGACGTTAGAGGATGAAAACTCGAAACAGCCCCCGAACGGCCCCGTGGGTGGCACCAACACCTCCCACGGGACCAGTGTAACTCGTAGGAACTGACCCCACAGCCGCGGGTCTCCCGATTTGAGGATACGACGGTAATTTACATAATTCTAGACTTAGGCTTAAAAACCTTACGTTAGAGGGTGAAAATCCGAAACATCCCCCAAACGGCCCTGTGGGTGGCACCAACACCTCCCACGGGACCAATGTAACTCGTAGAAACTGACCCCAGAGCCGCGGGACTCCCGGTTTGAGAATTCGGCGATAATTTACATATTTCTAGACTTAGGCTTAAAAACATGGCGTTGGAGAGTGAAAATTCGAAACAACCCTCTAACGGCCCCGTGGGTGGCACCAACACCTCCCACGGGACCAATGTAACTCGTAGGAACTGACCGCGCAGCCGCGGGAGTCCCGGTTTGAGAATACAACGATAATTTGCATATTTCTAGAATTAGGCATAAAAAGAGGGCGTTAATGGGGGAAAATCAGAAACAGCTTCCGAACGGCCCGGTGGGTGGCACCAACACCTCCCACGAGACTAATGTAACTCGTAGGAACTGACCACGCAGTCGCGGGACTCCCGGATTCAGAATACGATGGTAATTTGCATATTTCTAGACTTAGGCTTAAAAACATGGCGTTAGAGGGTGAAAATCCAAAACAGACCCCGAACGGCGCCCTGGGTGGAGTCGACACCTCCCACGGGACCAATGTAACTCGTAGGGACTGACCCCATAGCCACGGGACTCCCGGTTTGAGAATACGACGATAATTTGTATATTTCTACTTGGTTACTGATAATTTTAACTCATATATGCAATTTTTCAGCTTGTTTAATTTTTTTGTAAAACTACTTGGTTACTGATATTTTTTTATGTATCCTATCATTTGTAGGATTTTTGCACGCGGATCAAACGAAGGAGGCAATGGTCTACAGCATGAAGATTGTTTATATGTTGCGGACAATAAGGATTTTGTCAGCCATGCGGACTTTTATTGTTTAGTTTTATGGCCTTGCAGGCCTTTATAATTTGATTGTTGAATTTTATGGCCGTGCAGGCTTTATAATAAGTAGGTTTTACATTTACAAATTTTGGAATGTCAAGAAAATAGAGGAAACTCTGCCCAATTTTTTTTTTTTTTGGTCTATGAATTCTTAAGACGTGTAATATTTATAAGTTTGTATATATATTTGTTTATTAACAACGTTCTCGATTCGCAATTTGTGATTTTTTTTATTGTTTTGCCAATAATAAATATTTGTAACACCTCGTACGCGTCAAACGTTACACGTAGCAACTGATGGTGCACTCGCAGGACCCCCAGTTTTAGGATTGGACCAAAAAAATACATTTTTTTTAAATTATAGTTAAATATGGTCATGGACTTTGTCCATGACCATTTTTATTTTTTCGTCACGCATAAAAATGGTCACGGTCAAAGTCCGCGACCATTTTTTTCGTCACGGTTGTGGGTCACGGACTGGGGCCGCGACCATTTTTTTTTTATTTTTTTTTGTCGCGGTTGTGGGTCGCGGACTTTGGCCGCGACCAATTTGTTACGGTTGTGGGTCACGGATTAGGACCGTGACCAATTTTTTTTAAATTTTTTTGTCACGGTAATGAGTCGCGGACTTTGGCCGCGACCAATTTGTCACGGTTGTGGGTCACGGATCAGGGTCGCGACCAATTTTTTTATCACGGTCGTGGGTCACGGATAAGGGTCGCGACCCGTCACGACATGGGTCACGGCCTAAGTCCTCGACCATCTGCCGTGACCCCTATCGGCTGTGACCATTTTTTGGTCATGGACTTGGGCCGCGACCCACGAAAATGGTCACGCCCGAAATGGTCACAGCCCAAGTCCGCGACCCACAGCTTTGGTCAGGGATTTTTGCCATGACCAATCGCCAGTTTGGTGTAGTGAAATCAAAATGTAATTGAATGTTCTTTAAGCGCATGCTTCACATTCTGGGTCTTTAGAAATTTTAGAGATAATTGTGGCCTGTAGACTATAATCCCTCATTTTAGTAAGATGTCACAGAACTATAAGCTCCCTTGTTGATATAGGAGATGGCTGAGGTCGGTAGGGTCAGAGGGTAATCCATTAGGTTCAATAAATAGGGTCAGCAGTGTTTTAGCCCATTAGCAACTACTGTAGGGAAATAATTCCCACCAAACCAATATGTCGCGGTGACAATTGTCTCTTGGGGCTCAAACCCTCACTTCACATTTGGCCGGTCTTATCGATCACTTCTATTTACTATTCATATTACTAATCTTGTTGTGGCTTCTTAAAGTCTTTTTCGAACCATACTGGCTACGGTGCCTAACTGCGAACTCTGCTTTTTAGGTACTGTTGCAGCCATATGAGCTTTAACCCAAACAAATTTTTGAGAGGCTTTTGGGCAAAGCATTTTAGAACCTCTCCTCCTGAACTCTCTTATGTGCCCCATCTGAGATCAATAGGGCCTTGCCAACTGAGGGATTTCCTCAACTGCGTGATACTAGACTCAGACTCTGCGAATTCAGCTTCTAGGAAGGATTTTGAGTCCCCACCAATGGAAGAGGAAGCCAATTCAAGTAATCACCCATTGGGTGTAGGAGATAATGTCGCGGAAGTTAGGGATAACGCAGTTGGTCCATCTGGGAGGGCTGAGAGACCCCTAGATGCGCTTGACATCCGCAGCATCATGGCCCAAGACTGGGTTGACCAGGTAGCTGAGGCCTTCGAATTTCCAGAAAATTTAATGTGCTCAGCATCTGCCGCAAACCAAAGACCTTTCACAGCTCTAGCTGATGATGGAATTTGCTTCCCACTTCATGCCTTTGTCTATGGGTTGCGACTGCCAGTTTCTGTACCCATTAGACGTATTTTTCAAACCATGAAACTAGCCCCAGCCCAGTTAGATCCTAATGGATGGAGAGTTATTCTTGCCGCGGTCGTTCTTTAGGAGAATCAATTCAAAAAGGATATTACTCCCATGGAGTTCTTTCATTTCTATCGTCCAAAGGAAAACTCCGTGAAGTTCGTCGGGTACTACTACTTCGCCGTTCGCGGCAGGGATGAGACCCTTTACTCTGGGAGGCCAACCAATGTAAAGAACTAAAAGGGCAAGTATTTATACATCTCCGGAGAAGGCTAGGAGATTCATCCCGAGGAGAACAAAAGAGAGAAATCATATAGACTGCTGCGGCAATGGGGATCTCCCTCTAAGCTAGGTATTTGAATCATAGTCTCGTCTCTTCTTTATAGTTGCTTATTAATCTCTACTAACCTTCCAATTGTTATTCTGCGGTACTTGATAACTTACAACTGAACGAGAGGCAAGAAAAAAGAGTTGCCAAGGCCACGACAATTCCTGTTGAAGAAAAGAAATTCAGTGTCCTTGTAACATCTGCAATCGTATTCGAAGCAGGTTTCTTTCCCAGCAAGTTCATTCCAAAAGACATGGTCGCGGGAGGTAATAATCTGATAATCAGTATTTTTCCGCGATAATTTTTGTTGACTTCGAATATTTACTGTTTGTATTCCCTTTTCAGGTGAAGAGGTTGACAGGGAACTGTTGGCCACGCAGTTGGTAGAAATTGACAAAGATGCCATCGTTCTTAATAATACTGTGCAAAGCAGGAAGAGGAAGAGGACCAAGATGAAATCTCCATCCACGGTCCCTTCCGGAGACCAAAATCCACCTATCGCGACCCCAACTCCGGCTACGGAGAAAACGAAAATTACTGTGACCCAACCACAAATTGACTTTAATGATGACAGTGGAGCTAAACTAGCCGCGGCAAATTTGATGCCAACTTCTGATACCCCCCTCCATACATCTTCTCCGCCACCGCCACATATCATTGCAGTAAATGCAAACTTGGCACCCCCTCAGTGTCGCGACGCAGTTGGTCCTGACGGTCGTCCGCGACCTCAGTTAAAACAACCTGACCCTGAGTCGTCATGGGATACTACCGCGAAAGTCGTACAAAGAATAAAAAGGTCCCTCGACGTCGCGAGCCTTGACAGGTTGGTGGGGGAAGACCATGACAATCTGGAGGATCGTGGTCTCCATAGTCTTATGAGGGTAAGTGTTAGTACTTTCTCCTTTTTTTATTTTGCATTCCATATTTTGTACTAACTTTTTAATTTCAGGCAGCGGGTGTCATGGTGGCCCAGAAGAGGAAGTATGAGTCCCTCTATATACTGAAACAGGTCGCAGATAGGGTAAACGCCGCTGACTTGGAGGCTGCACGAACTTCGTCATTTGAGGCTGGGAAGAAGTCTGCTACAGTGGCTATTTAGGCAGCCCAGATGGACTTAGCTGCTATAAAAAATGCAAGGGAGGAAGCGAAGGAAAACTTCAAACAGGTCGCGGAATCCCTACAAGCCACCCATTAAACCTATCTGAGAAAGGTAGTAAGGGGTCATCAAATGTTCATACTTCACAAGACGACCATTTTGGCCTTGATTACGAAGCTCGTCTATGTTCTTATACCTACGAGAGATCAACCCAAGGTCGACCTTAGCTAATAAAGAGGCTTCGGCCCATCTCATAGGTGTTCTTGGCTCAGATGTTCCACAAGCCTGGTTAGGGCTAAACTCCCAGGCACCTGAGATAAAGAAATATCGGGGTTTCTCATTATGATTTGAAGTCTGAGTCACCAATAGCATTTTCTTCTCAGACTTTCTATCTACGAAATGATAATAGCCCAAATGAGTCCTGGAGAACGAGGGTGTATAATAACCAATGAATACTCTAGTTGGGAGGTCGATCCTATGAACGGCCTTTCAGAGGACGATGGATCCAATCATGACCTTCCATGCGTTAGGAGATAATTGGGAGGGGTAAGGTTTATTTAAGAGAGGATGGCTCGGATTGTAGGGTGGATGGGAAGATAAAAACCTAATTTGAACATCTGCTCATAGACACAGATCTTGCCATCTGGGCCATTAAAAGCCCTCTCATTTTTAAGAGGCTTACTCAAAAAGATGGAAGGGCCTATTCCGTAAAGGTGTCTGAACGCTAAGAGGTCGAACTCAGTAATAGAGCTCTCATACTCAGCAGCAATGGAGGTGTCGACGTCACTCTCTCCCTCCTTGTCATTTTTATCTTCCTCAGTTTGGGTATTGGTCGAAATACCGCTAGGAAACCTCTCAGCAAACTTGGCCCCAGTGGCGGCTGACAATGGGATAGCATTCATCACAGGAGGAAATGTAATGATGGGTTCTAATATTTCTACAGAGTCAGAGTTGTGTGAAGGTCCAGCATCTTTGGACAACGCAATATGGGAAGAAGCCTCCTCATCAGCAGATCCTACACTTTGATAAGAGGAACAATCCACGACCTCTTCATATGAGTTCACGCTCTCGACTATAAAGGTGGACATAAGGTTTGCAGCTAACGACTCAGACATTGGATCACAAGTCTCAGCAAGCTGGGGGTAAATAACAGCTAAGGGAGGTGGAAAGATAGGACGAACAGGAAAGGCCTAGGCCTTTCAGCTCTCGGCTTGGGCTTCCTCTGATCTTATCAAAACACTTCTCTCTCAGAGTTGGACATTCCTCAGCTAGCTGATACAAAGGTCGTAGCATTTGATAGAAGAGACTACACTTGGGGAAAATTAAACTAATGAAAGGCCAACAACTTTTAAAAGTTAAGCTAGAAGATTAAACCTTTGGAATTTTAAAGGTTTCTATATGAACACCAAGGGATCAACCTTTCACAAGATGTTATTTAAAGAAAGGGTTGTTTAATTATTTCCCATTATTATAGATGATAGACTTAGGAAATACAAACTTTCACAAGATGTTTTTGAGATAAAGTTGGTGGTGTTCTTCTCTATGATAGTGTCCAAGGGATCAACCTCAACCCATTTTATGAAGCAGTTGATAGCCATAATACATAATTTATTTTGGCACTTTCTAAGGGGAAGGGGTCCTACCAAATACACTCCTTATTGAAAGAGGGGTCATTGAGTTAGAATTAGGGTAATTTTCTCCACAGGATGATTTAGGACGAAGGCGGGCCTCTGACATTTATCATAGTGTTGTATGAGGACTATATCTTCTTTTCCCAAGGCAGGCAAGAAGTACCTTTTCTTAAAGACCTTGCATAATAAGGTCTTATGGCTTGAATAGTTACCATTATTAAATAGGACCATTCTCCATGTAGTATCTGGAGGCCAAGGACTTCAGTCGTCTAGCCTGTAGCTTGTCCTTAGGTAAGATTCCATCTCTTAGGTATGACTTGATTGCATTGGTCCAATATGAGCTTTGATTGACCTCTACATCGTTGATATGGAGGTGGGTGATCCTTATTGATCCAAGGTGATAATCCAGACCTATGAATCTACCTCATTTGAAGAAGCTACTTGTTCAAGGTAGTCACCCTCAGAGCTTTTTGTTTAGGGGACTCCTGTAATGTTGAGCTTTGGGATTCTCAAGATGAGGCACTTCATAATTTCTAAGTAACCTGCTATTATATCACATTTGGTTTAATAAACTCATATGACTTGGTTGACCAACAACTCAAAATTATTGATGCCTTTTACCTATTATGCTTTCAAATGAATGGCCAAGCCTAGGTATGCCACTAGGGCTTCATATTCCACCTTATTATTAGAGGCTTTAAATTAAAAATAGAGAATAAAATAGACTATATATCCTTCCAAGTTTACTAAATTAAGTCCAACTCCACTGCCTGAGATGTTGGAAGATCCATCCATGTGCAAGACCCATGTTGGAGAATTGGGGTATATCTCTGGGAATAAGGGTTATTTGGGTTCCTTGGGTGTTGTATCTTTTGTTCCTAGGCTCTTAGGCTCTTCTTTCACTTCCTCCAGGTTACTAAATATCGCAATAAAGTTAACTAATGTTTAACCTTCGATCGAACTCTGTGGTTGATACTTGATAGCAAATTCCCCTAACTCCATTGACCATTTGACAAGCCTTCCTGAGGTATTAAGCTTGTGGAGGATCTTTCTAAGGGTTTTATCGGTCACGAACACAATGGTATGTGATTCGAAGTAAGGCATCAGATGAGGTGATGAGGCATAAGGCAATCTTTTCCATCCTTGGATATTTACTTTTAGCCCCTTGTATAGATTGGATAACATAATACATAGGTACTTGACCCTAAATTCCTCCTGGCTCAAAGCTGAGCTAAAAATGGTTAAAGAAGTAACAAGGTATAATTGCATGTCTTCCTTAGTTATGGTTTGGGATAGCAACGGTGAATACCCCCAAGTAGGTCTTTAGGCTCTATAATTCTTCATAAGCCTCTGAAGTCCATTATAAGGCATTCTTCAGTATTTTAAAGAAAGACAAGCACTTGTTCATGGCTTTGGAGACAAACCGATTTACTACAACAACTTTCTTAGGGAGGGTGTAAACATTTTTAACTATTATTCTACACTCTGTATCCATTAGAGCCTAGATTTTCTTAGGGTTGACCTTAATGCCACGTCTGGTGACCACAAAGCCAAAAAATTTACCTCTAACAACGCCAAAAGCACATTTCTTTAGGTTGAGGCTCATATGGTTCCTCTGAAGGATATAGAAGGTCTCTCTAAGGTTTTGTATGTGGACCTCAATCTTTAGGCTTTTGACCAACATCTCATTAATATAGACCTTCTGTAATACCCCGTAATTTTAATGACTTTTAAAATTTGTTATATTTTAAATTAATGGATTAATTGGATTTTATTATAAATTAATTCATTGGGTTTAAATCCGAATTTTTGGATATTAAAATTAATGTGATGTTATTATTATTGTTGTGAGTTATTAATTCAGTAATTTGAATTTTTAGCCGGACGCGGTATGTGACGTGTCGGGACTAATTTATTAGATTAAATAGGAAACTTATTTTTACATCAACCTTATAGTCATTTCGAGTGCGGCGTTGCATCCGGAAGGGTTAAAATAGTCAGAAAAGTATATTTGGATGTTGGTTTTGGGTCTCGGGTCATTTGGAAATGAAAAGACAACCGAAAAGTCATTTTGGTCATTTTTACAGGGGATGAATAGTGATTTCGAATTTTGTCTTATTATAAATATTTGGAGATTAGTTGTACGTAGGTTCATTCTTCTCTTCTACACAAAATTGAGAGGTCACCTTTTTTAGAGAGAGTGTAAGGGTGCTTGGGAGAAGAGAAGATTGCTTGGAAAGGAGGAGAACCAAGGGCCAAAGGTCACCACCACCGCAAGTTAACCGGAGAAGGGGAGAACCACCTGTGATACACAAACCCAAAGGATCAGACCTGCATTAGAGGCAAGTTATTTTATAATTGCAATCTAGTTAGTATAATGTCCATGTTTGGATAGTTATAAAAAAATGAGATTTTACATGTTTGGAAGATAAAGATAGAGTTGTTAATTGATTTATAGAAAATGGAAATATATTGGAATGAAACTCATGTTGTAGGTATATAGTAATTCACGAAATAATCATCAATTTGTTGAAGATATTTTGAGAATCATTGGTTTGTTCTTGAAGATATCATGTAGATAATTTTCTGGAAAAATAGGACAAATATATGCTTTTAATTCAAACTCTTGATGATTCTAGGATGTTTAGATCATTATAAATCATTTATATATGTTGTTATATCATGTAGTAAGGATTATAAGGAATTTGGATTGTTAATATGGAGTTTTGAATGATCAAAAGTTATGAAACACGTAGTATAAGAATTGCAGAATCTGGGCTGATATCTGGGCGATCGATCGATCGCCCCCCTACCTTCGATCGATCGACCTCCCCATAAATGATGATGTTGTTTCTTTTTAATTCTTATTCTTATCCCAAATCTTTTGTAAATATTTGGTGATTATTAATTGGATATTATGGGACTTAGGGAATATCAGTAAGCCCTTGATAAGAACCGAATTAATGTGATTGGGATTTAATTGATGAGAATTATGGTAATTAAATTGGAAGAAATTTTGGTTGCTAGATTCATGTGTTGGATTCTAATTTGTATTCACGAGGATTAAGGATAGGTCCAAGAGGGGAAATTTAATAAATCACCTGGGCATCCTTAGGTTTACAAGAGGGTTTAATCCAAGGTGATAGAAGATGTGTTAATAAAAGATTAGAAACTATCAGTTATAACCCTAATTATAGGAGAGTTTAATTCGTAGTAATTCGGGAGATAAGATTATATGGACTAGTAGGATATTAGTGATTTCTTACTGAATAAACATATTGAGGAAAACCTATTTAAACCTTGAGTAATGAGTGAGACTCTG
Organism: Sambucus nigra; assembly: GCA_949130495.1. Lineage (NCBI taxonomy): Eukaryota > Viridiplantae > Streptophyta > Magnoliopsida > Dipsacales > Adoxaceae > Sambucus > Sambucus nigra. The sequence goes on along the minus strand of OX422213.1, from coordinate 161,146,244 downwards.
GAATAATTAAATTACAGAAGTAATGTCATAATATATTAATACATATAATTTAAGAGATATAATGTTACGTATGGGAATTATCTTAGGGTAGTGTGAGTACCTTATTGATATTACATCTATAGGTAGATAATAATGCCTATTTGATGAATTGATGATTTATATATGTATGACATACCTAGCTTATTTGCTATCGACGGGAGGTTTGCGCATGAGGGCAATCATATCCTGATGAATCCATGGGATTTTTTATTTGTCGCTCGAGAACATAGGACTATGAAAGACTTATCGGTGAGTTGATAAGTCCGTTGACTATGGGAACGTAGGTATGTGCATGACCCATGGGAATGAGAACTATGATCGCCTCTAATTTTTGTGTTGATATTTGTAGTTCGAGGAATCCTTACCGAACCTTTAGTCCCCTATTCGGCGACCAACGATACTGGGACGTGATAGCAGAGTAATGCATGCACCGCAGCTGTGTCTCGGGGTACCGTATTATATATGTATATATAATAAATTAAATGAATGTATATATAGTGGTTAGATCAATCTATTGTGTGATAATTATAGATGGCGGTGAATAGAGAAAAAGAATTGAATTAAGTTAATGAATATTTATTCTTATAGATTTGAAAAGCTTAATTCATATCAATGAGAAAAGTATATTAATTATTATACTACGTATGGTATGGGACATACGGGTTTATGATATGGGATAGAATCATATTATGAAAACTAGTTAGGAGGAACCATTAACTAGGAGGTTAATAGGAAACGTTAAGCGTGCACTCTAGATGAGAGGTGAAAAGATAAAGTGAGAGTCTGGATACTAACATGTACATAATAAATGCTTTATTGCACTTGTTAAATACTTGATATTTTCAAAATTATTTTTACATCGGGCTCTGACTCGTTTCCTTGCATATTCTCTTTTCTATTGTACCTTCTATATCAGGTGTCCAGAAGCAGGGACGCCAATCTTAGGGGATTATGACGAGCTATGGAATATTGCTTAGACGCCTATCTTCATTTGATTCACATTATGTAGTGTTCTTATATTTAGGGCATGTCGCCTCGAGGAATTCAATTTTCTTTTTTATCTGAGTCAAGATATTCTTGTATTCGTGTCATTTTAATACATTTATTCTTATTGGGTACTGTATTGAGAAATTATTTGGGAAAGTTTATTCCAATTGCATTTAGATTCTTTTGAGTTATCTGTTCAGTTATTATTGTGGTAGAATAAAAATGTGTAGTGATATTCGTAAACTAAAAATGAATTTTGTTGAATTAAAATTTGGACGGTTTTTAACACCATCTTAATTGGATATTGGGTGATTTGTAAATATTTTCGACAGTGATGCTAAGAATGAGCCAACTGTATATTCTGTTTTAATTTGGTATGGGACTGTCCACCCGGTATTTAATTAGGCGGGGTGTTACAGGTGGTATCAGAGCATCAGATTCTAGTGTCCTGTAGGGCTGTACGGCTTACTGTGTTTTCAGCTTAGCGTTCTTTGTTTTAGAGCCCTATGAGTAGGATTATTGCTTTTCTATTTACGCCTACGTTCTTTAGCTATTCTGTTATATCAAATACTGATAGTATACTCTCGTTTCAGATGCCTCCTCGACGTGCACCTCAGCCCGCCCCAGCTCAGGGAACAATGACTGTGGCTGAAGTTGCTGCAATTATCGCTCGGGCAGTCAATGCAGCTCTAGCTATTGTTCAGCAGGCTCCAACATAGGCACCAGTTTTGCCACCCGCGCAAGGACAAGTGTTTCCTACTTCATGGGAACGAGTAAGGGATGCCTTTCACTAGGCACACCCACCTGAGTTTCAGGGAGGATCAGATGTTGTGATTTCTAGCCAATGGAAGAAAGATATCCAAAAGCACTTGGGAATGATCGAATGTACTCAGGTTCAACGTCAAATGCTAGTCACATTCAAGCTAGTAGGGGCAGCTTTGTAGTGGTGGGAGGCTACGACCACTATCGAGGAGAGAGACACAGTGACTATCCGAGATTTTTGGATACGGTTTGATCGAAAGTACTTCCCTTCCGCCATCCAGACAGAGATGAGGAGAAAATTACTTTATTTGAAATAAGGAGAGAAAACAGTGGCAGAATACGAGGAAAAATTTACGCGACTAAATAATATGGTATCAGCAGAGCTACCTACGGAGGAGAGCAGAATTCAAATGTTCACTGATGGGTTGAATTATAAGATTCGCCAGCATTTACTGGGAAATCTTTCACTACGAACTTATGCAGATGTTCTTAATGCTACAATGCTTCACTGCTAGGATAACCACTTACATGCTCAGGGTGTCAAGCGGGGGTTTGGGTCAAGCCTACAAGGCAAGACTAATGGGGGAAGTTCTAGTGGGACTCAGTCAGGGCAGAGTCATCAGTGTCAGGGTGAGCAGGGTTCCCAGACAGGGGATTATGCTAAGCATTTACGATATGGAGATTCTCGATTTTAGTATAGAGATAATGGGCAAGGACAGCAGGGCCAGATGCAGGCTCATCAGGGCCAAGGGAAATGATGTAATGGCCATCAGGGTCGGGGTCAACAAGGACAAAATGGTGGAAAGTTTGCGGGAAAATGTTTCGTGGGCGGCAAGTATGGCCATAAACGATAAGATTATCCTGATAAAGACAAACTCCCTCAGCAATAAAATGCTCGACAGGAGCCACAAATACCAGTGTTTCCACCAGCTTCTCTTCCAGCTCCAGCTCAGGTGCTAGCATTACCTCCCATTCCAGTAGCTCCCGTGCAACAGGGTCAGTATGGGCGTATATATAACGTCCATCAGGCAACGATTCAACAACCACCACCCGAGAATGAGGGTATGTTTTCTATCTAAGGAGCTATGAGGCGCATACTGATTTTTGTAGCAATTAATATTGTATGGGCTAAAGGGTTGCTAAACTTAGCCTATAGCACTATTATTTACATAGACTCACCGAGGGGTTGTGGGACACCTATATTTTTACATGTCATCACGTGGGTCTAATTTTATCACGGAATTTCTTACTTTAGGCATGTCTGAACAGGTTGTAACTATCGGCGTGGATTGACTTGTGGTATATGAGAGCGTATGAACTACTTTAGCCAGCTTCTTGTCTTAAACAAGAGAGTAGATGAGTAGACTTTTATTTAAAATCGATAAAACCCGTAGAGAGGTTATATACTATTGACTAAGGACCTGAGGAGTTTCGATGACCGACTACTTTAGGTAGTAGTGTATCGGGGGGTTCCTTATTTGGATTTCGCTTGCGAGACACCCCACGCATGAAACTAACAAACGTTGGGAGTCGAAGTAAGTTATGTCTTTAGGATATGAGTTTATAACCTTTGCAGTAAATCAGAGTATTATGTGGGTAACCATATCCATTTTATAATGGAAGTTTGTCACGAGGATGGTATAGGGAAGATTGGGTAAAGTTTAAATTCGATTCAGTTGAAACTATATGGCGAGTCTTGGCCTATAACATCAATAAGGATTTTTGATACTGTACTGTATGGGCGGTACGACATAGATTACTTGTGATGTGAGATTTATACTCAGAGTTGACCCTACCAATATGATTTATCTTTCCAAATTTCGGGACGAAATTATGTTATAAGGGGGGAGTATGTAATACCCCGTAATTTTAATGACTTTTAAAATTTGTTATATTTTAAATTAATGGATTAATTGGATTTTATTATAAATTAATTCATTGGGTTTAAATCCGAATTTTTGGATATTAAAATGAATGTGATGTTATTGATATTGCTGTGAGTTATTAATTTAGTAATTTGAATTTTTAGTCGGACGCGGTAGGGACGTGTCGGGACTAATTTGTTAGATTAAATAGGAAACTTATTTTTACATCAACCTTATAGTCATTTCGAGTGCATCGATGCATCCGGAAGGGTTAAAATAGTCAGAAAAGTCTATTTGGATGTTGGTTTTGGGTCTCGAGTCATTTGGAAATGAAAAGACAACCGAAAAGGCATTTTGGTCATTTTTACAGGGGGGATGAATAGTAATTTCGGATTTTGTCTTATTATAAATATTTGGAGATTAGTTGTACGTAGGTTCATTCTTCTCTTCTACACAAAATTGAGAGGTCACCTTTTTTAGAGAGAGTGAAAGGGTGCTTGGGAGAAGAGAAGATTACTTGGAAAGGAGGAGAACCAAGGGCCAAAGTCACCACCACTAACCACCACCGGAAGTTGACCGAAGAAGGGGAGAACCACCTGTGATACACAACCCCAAAGGATCAGACCTGCATTAGAGGCAAGTTATTTGATAATTGCAATCTAGTTAGTATAATGTCCGTGTTAGGATAGTTATACAAAAATGAGATTTTACATGTTTAGAAGATAAAGATAGAGTTGTTAATTGATTTCTGGAAAATGAAAATATATTGGAATCAAACTCATGTTGTAGGTAGATAGTAATCCACGAAATAATCATCAATTTGTTGAAGATATTCTGAGAATCTTTGGTTTGTTCTTGAAGATATCATGTAGATAATTTTCTGGAAAAATAGGACAAACATATGCTTTACATTCAAACTCTTGATGATTCTAGGATGTTTAGATCATTAGAAATCATTTACATATGTTGCTATATCATGTAGTAAGGATTATAAGGTATTTGGGTTGTTAATATGGAGGTTTGAATGATCAAAAGTTATGAAACCTGTAGTATAAGAATTGCAGAATCTGGGTGATCGATCGATCGACCCCCTACCTTCTATCGACCGACCTCCCCAGAAATGATGATGTTGTTTCTTTTTAATTCTTGTTCTTATCCTAAATATTTTGTAAATCTTTGGTGATTATTAATTGGATATTATGGGACTTAGAGAATATTTAGATAAGAACCGAATTAATGTGATTGGGATTTAATTGATGAGAATTATGATAATTAAATTGGAAGAAATTTCGGTTGCTAGATTCATGTGTTGGATTCTAATTTGTATGCAAGAGGATTAAGGATAGGTCTAGGAGGGGAAATTTAATAAATCACCTGGGCAGCCTTAGGTTTACAATAGGGTTTATCCCTAGGTGATAGAAGATGTGTTAATAGGAGATTAAAAACTATCGATTATAACCCTAATTATAGGAGAGTTTAATTCGTAGTAATTTGGGAGATAAGATGATATGGACTATTAGGATATTAGTGATTTCTTACTGAATAAACATATTGAGGAAAACCTATTTAAACCTTGAGTAATGAGTGAGACTCTGGAATAACTAAATTAAAGAAGTAATGTCATAATATATTAATACGTAGAATTTAAGAGATATAATGCAAGGTATGGGAATTATATTAGGGTAGTGTGAGTACCTTGTTGATATTATATCTATAGGTAGATGATAATACCTACTTGATTAATTAATGATTTATATGTATGACATACCTAGCTTACTTGCTATCGACGGGAGGTTTGCGTGTGAGGGAAGTCATATCCTGATGAATCCATGGGATTTTTGATTTGTCGCTCGAGAACATAGGACTATTAAAGACCTATCGGTGAGTTGATAAGTCCGCTGACTATGGTAACGTAGGTATGTGCGTGACCCGTGGGTATGAGAACTATGTTCGCCTCCAATTTTTGTGTTGATATTTGTGGTTCGAGGAATCCTTACAGAACCTTTAGTCCCCTATTCGGCGACCAGCGATACTGGGACGTGATAGCAGAGTAATGCATGCACCGCAGCTGTGTCTCGGGGTACCGTATTATATATTTATATATATAATAAATTAAATGAATGTATATATAGTGGTTAGATCAATCTGCTGTGTGATAATTGTAGATGACGAAGAATAGAGAAAAAGAATTGAATTAAGTTAATGAATATTTATTCTTATAGATTTGAAAAGCTTAATTCATATTAATGAGAAAAGTATATGAATTATTATGCTACGTATGGTATGGGAAATACGGGGTTATGATATGGGATAGAATCATATTATGGAAACTAGTTAGGAGGAACCATTAACTAGGAGGTTAATAGGAAACGTAAGCGTGCACTCTAGATGAGAGGTGAAGATATCAAGTGAGAGTATGGATACTAACATGTACATAATAAATGCTTTATTGCACTTGTTAAATACTTGTTGTTTTCAAAATTATTTTTACATCGGGCTTTGACCCGTTTCCTTGCATATTCTCTTTTCTATTGTACCTTCTATAGCAGGTGTCCAGAAGCAGGGACGCCAACCTTAGAGGATTATGACGAGCTATGGAATATTGCTTAGACGCCTATCTTCATTTGATTCACATTATGTAGTGTTCTTATATTTTGGGCATGTCGCCCCGAGGAATTCAATTATCTCCTTTCTATCTGAGTCAAGATATTCTTGTATTCATGTCATTTTAATACATTTATTATTGTTGGGTAATGTATGGAGAAAATATTTGGGAATGTTTATTCCAATTGCATTTAGATTCTTTTGAGTTATCAATTTAATTATTATTGTGGTAGAATAAAAATGTGTAGTGTTATTCGTAAACTAAAAATGAAATTTTTTGAATTAAAATTTGGAAGGTTTTTAACACCATCTTAATTGGGTATTGGGTGATTTGTAAATATTTTCGATAGTGATGCTAAGAATGAGCCAACTGTATATTCTGTTTTAATTTGGTATGGGACTGGCCACCCGATATTTAATTAGGCAGGGTGTTACACCTTCATGGTTTTGCCAAGGAGGTCCTTGAAAATATAATTCACCACCTTCTAATAAGTTACACCTTCGTTCTTTATCTAAAAGAAATATAAATGAGGTTTTCTCTTCATCAGTTGGGGCCATCCTGATCTGGTTGTACTCAAAATATATATCCATGAATGAGAGGAGTTCATAGACACTCGTTGAGTTTGTCAAAGTGTCAATCTGAGGTGGGGGTAGTAATCTTTAAGGCACGCCTTATTGAGGTCAGTGAAATCAACTCTCGTTCTTCACTTCATGTTTATTTTTGACATAAGTACCAATTTAGAGAATCACTCTAGGTACTTCATTTATCTAATAAAGTTGAATGCCAAGAGTTTTTCAACCTTCTCAGTGGACACATTGTTCCTTTTTAGACTGAAGAACCTTTTTTTCCTGGAGGGCGGGGCTGTGGTTTAAGTCCGTATTAAGGTGGTGGATCATGACCTCAGTTTGTTCTTCGATAATATCTAAATGTCTCAAGAAAAAAATATCTTTTTTTCTTTTAGGAACTGAGTGAGCTCTTCTTTAAAGGAGGATCTCATGCCATCCCTAATCTGTACCACCTTGGCAGTATCCTCCGCATCATTGCAAATAATAACCAAAGCCTCAATAGGATCACCTCTTTATTTTTTCTCCTCATTGCGTGAATCTAGGGTTTCCACATTCATCAACTCTATGCTTAAACTCTATAGTGGGATTTTGGGCATCTCTAGTAGAGGAGGAAAGACCTCTATTAAGGCCCAAAAGCTCCTCTGTGAACTTTTACGAACCTCAGACAAGCTTTAGGGGGGCTCAAGTGACCAATTCTTCTCTTTTATAGAAGTTTTGTAACACTACCTGACTTTTTTCTGATCTTTATGTACTTCTCCAACACTCATAGGGGTAAAGAACCTCATTACCAGCCTTCATGTTGATATGATGACATCTAACTCATTAAGCGATGGTCTGACTAAGATCCCATTATAGGATAGGGAAGATCAACCATTGGGAACTGGTTCCAAATGGTAGAGAAACAATCTTTGAGCCAATGGTGATGGGGAGAGTGACATATCCCAAAGAATAGGCTCATTCCCTATTAAATCGAATCAAAGCAGTGGTAATGAGATGCATGTGCTTTGTGTTGAGGCCAATGGACTTACAAGCATCTAAAAACAAGATATTCGATGAAGTGCCAGGTGTCAATCAATACCCTCTTCATTTTAGTATTCCCCATGATCACCGTGATAATAAAGGGGTTGTCACAAGGTAGGAGGAATATCCTAAAGTATGTTTTTGGAAAGATCATCATTAGAACACCCTTTAGGAACTGCTTCTGGTGAAAGACAATATTGACATTCACCCCTTTATATTGGTGTGACACCCCACCTAATTAAATACCGGGTGATCAGTCCTTTATTAAATTATAATCAATATGAACGGTTGGTTCATTCTTAGCATCACTGTCGCAAAATAAACTTTCCAATTGAAACACCCTACATAATTAAGCTAAGTGACAAAACCATTTAAATTATTATCTCCATTTATTAAATCCAATTATGAAATCTTTTATTACGTAACAGTTTAAGAATCACACAATTATTAAGACTGGAAATAAACACCCAATGAATTTCATCATTCAGATAATTCAATACCAACTTTAAAACTACAAAGGAAAACCATCCTGACAGAAATTAAATCCCAAAGAATAAAAATGTTAAAGATAAATAAACATAATCTCTAACAAATCCAACTGAATAAGGAAATGGGCGACACGTGCCCTAACTAATCATAACTAGAATGAGAGTAGATTCAACATCGAGGTCGTCTAAGTAATGTCCTGCATCTCCCACATAAGCTGCAGCGCGTTCGGTCCAAAGAATCTGCGCAAGACGCCCCTGTGGCTGGGCACCTGAGATATATACATATATATATACAAGAGAAAATAAATAACAGGAAACGGGTCAGAGCCCGAGTGTAAAACAGTTTAAAATTAGTTTAGCAAGTATTTAAAATGCTTACCTGCTAATGCAACAACCATGTTAGTATGAGACACTCTCTTGAGATTTCTCACCTCTCATCTAGTGTGCACACCTACCGTACTAATAAATCCCATCAATTTCCCTATCTTATTCTCCATAATGATTTATCATGTGGAACGTGAAATTATGATATTTACTTTAGGAAATCATTCTCTTCAAGATTCCTTACGTTATTTAAAACAACTCATTACAGTTATAACGTTCCCGAACACTTATAATAAAGTTGAAGCATTTATTCATTTCTTATCTACTTATACGCATAGTAGAAAGTTCTCATATAAATATACGTATATATATTAGTCACACATATAATATATATACTAACGGCACCTCACATAAGATCTAAGGTGCTGGCATACTCTGCTATCAAGTTCCCGTATCACACAAACTAAGGGAAATACTAGCTCAGAATCACTCTCGAACTGTATTAACACAAAACACAAACAATTGGAGGCGAAGCATAGTTCCCAGTCCTAAGAGGTCAGCACATACCCACACGTCTCTTAGGACCATTTGACTATAACTCAGATAGCCTATAATCAAGGATACTATCTTCTAGGGTACAATTCGTTATCCCTCATAAAGGTCCAGTCGAAATAAGACCGTCCCGACGCAAAAACCCCCGTGATAGCAAGTAGCTCGGGTACGATTTTTACACAGATATATAATATATGCACAATCACACAGTCGTATATATATATATATATATATATATGAATATCCACATTTCTAGATTAGGTGTGTTCACGATCCATAATCACAATTATCCGTTATTGACACATTTTACTAGATTATTACGCACAACAACTCGTCATTTTTTTATTTTCATTTATAATGCATTTCATACTCGCTTCTCCTTACTCGATGTATTCTAAGTATAATTTCAGTAGACGTACACTCACTTATCTTCTGGTCTAACTCTCTTACGAGTCTTAATCTTTTATTTAAATGTTCACATAATCCCATATGGGTAAATCACTCCCCGTTAACCCCTTTATTCCATTTTATCTTAAATTCCCACTTATTGGGGTTTACTAAAACCCTCTTGGTCCTATTTATATCCCAAAATGTTCTAACAATAATACTCAAGGGTTACAACGCATTTCAATCAGAATAAACCATTATAAGATGGATGTGCAGTTTTCCAGGTGGGGGCGATCGATCGAGGGAAGGGGGTCGATCGATCGATCAGTCGATCGATCGATACTCTTAGGTCAATCGATCGATCAAGCAGTTATGGCGAAAACTGCATTTATCCAGTTACGAGTTTGCCTCTCCAACCTCAACCAAAACTTCATATTTGATTCCCAAACTCCCAACAAAAGTTATTACCAGTACCATACATCTAAATACATGATTCTCCACGTAAAATATGTTTTAATTCATCAAGTATAACTATATAATAAGGGTAAAATTTGTCTAGACTTCAAGAACCCTAATTTCTCTTTTTCTTTCAATTCTCTCCATTATTTCCAAATTTCTTACTTCTAAATCCATACTAATTCTTGATTTATCCTCTACATGCAAATGAGATGTTCAGAATATGATTACTTCTTTAAAGACATGTGAATTCTAGTCTCCAAACTACACTTTCTTCCATGAAACATGTTCTAAACAACCCTAGACTAACATAATTGAGGCATTACCTAAGAATAGAGCAAGATAGATACTTGCCTGAGAATTCTTGGTTCAGATTAGTGGACAAGATTGGTGTGGTTGCGATCCTCGTTGCGCGATATAAAGTTTGGCGGCGACGGCGATGCAAACGGTGGAGTTCTTGGCCTAGAATTCCTTAGAAAGCTTCTCCTCTTCCCTTCCAATGGCCATCTAAGGTTTTTGGTAGTTCTAACCCTAGAAGGCAACTCCTATTATCTGATATACTCTTAGAAATTTCGTGGGTTTTCATGCCCAAAAATGAAAAAGGGCTAAAACACCCTCCCGGGGTGTTAATTAGGCCTAGAAATGCCCCGAGACCCAAACTAAACTCCCAAGTACATTATTCTTACTATCTCGACCCTTTAGGACACATTTGCGCACTCAAAACGACCATACGAGCAACTTATAATTTATTCACTTTATATAATAATAGTTTAGTCCTGACACGACACAGGCGCGTCCCGACTTAAATTTTCATAATTGTTATTTTATTCACTCGTGACAATTTTTATAACATCAATTTTATATATTACTTTACTCATCTAGTAATATTCAACAATTTCAATAATTACTAACTCTTGTCACGCTAGTAAACATATTTAAAATAAATTTCCGGATTAATATTAAATTAATATTTCAATTTCAATTAATAATTCCCCAAATTTAAAAGCCATAAAAATACTGGGTATTACAATTGGATGTTCCTGAGATGGCTTTCCTAGCTTCCACGTAAATTCCACCACCGATAAAACCTTTGGAAATAGTATTTACATCTATTAGAGAGACATCGTCCTTATTTTTTAATATTACGATTACCCTGACCTTCGCCTACGTCTATATCCACAAAGTCTTTAAGGTAACCCATCTTGATCACCCATTTGATGGCATATTTAAGTCTGAAGCAATCATTGGTATTATGAACATGGTCTCTGTGAAATATGTAATACTTAGATTTATCCCTCTTATCCTCTATGGCCATCATGGGCTTTGGCGGAGATAGGAGATATTGGGCTTCCCCTACTGTAAAGACATCTTTTATGGTAGCTGTGAGATGGGTAAAAATTTTGGCTTGTAGGGAACCAATCTTTTTACCTCCGTTCTTCCTCTTCTTGGCCTCAGCTACCTCATAGGACTCCCCAAGACATTAAAATGCATCATTCCTCTTTACTTGATAGGAGGAGAATATGGAATGTCTCATTGTGACTACGTCCTTAACATTCATGTACTTATGAGCTCTCTCAAGCTATCGAGTCATAAATTTAGGGGGTCTCTTACTTAAATACCTCAACCAGTCCACTGAGGTGAGGCTTGAGATGAAGGATTCCGCATAAATGGTATCATTTAGATCATCAACTTGGAGACCCTTTTAGTTAAATTTTTTGACATATTCCTTGAGAGCCTCTCCAGTATTTTGTTTGAAGTTGACGAGGGAGGTGAAAAGCTTCCTCATTTTTTGAGTCCCTATGAAATAGATGACACAGGATCTTAAAAACTCATTGAAGCTGCCAATGTTCCATGATTTGAGCTTGGCAAACTAGTTCCTAGCCATTCCACTCAGATTAGCAGAAAAGGCTTTACACAATACCCCATCTAGGGTGTCTTGAAGGAACATGAGTGACCTATAGGTCTCCAAATGGTTAATGGGATCTTTAAAACCATCAGATGGCTTAATGGTATGCACCTTCCACTTTTATGGAAGAGCATAATGTTGAACCACATTGAAGAAGGGATATAATGTCTTCTGGAGAGATAAGTCAATGTATTAGGAGTTTGAATCTTGTATTGGTTAAGGAAATTCCCCAACTGGTCTTGGATTTTCTTGATCCTGTTATCAAAGGTCTTATCCACCCTGGATCCACCTTAGGATTGATCTTTAGGGAATGGAAACCTATTCTTGATAGAGATACGGGTCACTGACTGTTTTGGGGCCTTATATACATCCTCTAGATAATTTTCTATAGGGGTGGAAATTCGAGTTAGTCGTGTCATTTTTGGGTCACATTAATTTTGATTTGAGTAAAATTTTTGGGTACTCTTAAATCTATACAAGCTAATCATGTCATATTCGGGTCATTTCGGGTTATTACTGTAAACGGTTATCGTGTCAAAAATTGCAAGCCCTAATTTTCTCCTTCCAACTGTTGCTTATGATTCTTTCCAGTTATGCTATGTTCTGATCCGGCGGGTTCTTTCACCACAGGTGGTGAAGGAATCCTTCTCAGAATATCATCTAGTTGCACTTGAATCGTCTTTTGTCGAGCTTTCATATGACACACACATGCATAAAACATACACACGCGCGCACATGTATAACACGTACACACACACACACACACACACACACACACACACACACACACACACACACACACACACATATATATATATATATATATATATATATATATATATATATATATATATATATACTTGCATGTGCTTTCTCCTCGTTTCATGTACGCATTCAATTGAAGAACAATAACTGAAGTTCAACTGATTATAGGTGCTTTCTTTAGTTAGGTAAGTTCACTTATCTTTTCTTTAATGTAACATAGTCTTATTACTGTCTAGTTGACTATTATAAGTATGTATATGTGTATAACGCGTATAATTCAACTTGTACATATCTTTGATTGACTATTATTACTATGTATACGTGTATAACGCGTATAATTCAAATTAAACATATCTTCGGTTGACTATTATAACATACGTGATTTTAGTTTCTTTTTTATGTAACACAAGCGCACATGTATAACGCGCATATTTGGTGGACATATATTAATTTTAGGAATAATATAAATAAAATGAACTTAATTTGGACTTGCTGATATTTTTGAGGATGAATAATAAGGATAATACAATTTGGCTGACTGTTGTGGTCATGTTCACCCCCTCTTCAAGTGGTTGTTATCTGTATGAACACAAATCGGTAGAAAAAAGAGGATTAAAAATTTCAACTACCTTGCAAATCGTGGAATTCATCTCCCATAAGAGTATTTGTTCGATCGTATTCTATTTTCCCTACTAAAAAGATGGGATGAGTCAATAGAGAATATATTTCACCAACATAATCCCGACATATCCCTAACCTTACTTACATTGTTTGAGAAAGAAGAAAAAAATATTTGCCATTATGGATACAATTATGTAAAAAGAGCATTGACCATGACTATGATATCCCATGACATACTCACATTAAATTAAATCTTGATAATAAGTTGATGAAGAAAGCATTTCGATTTTATATCATGGATATCAATACATCAATCATGGATACGCTTCTTCCTAGTTGTCCACGTGCAAAAATTAATAAATTTTTAAAAAGTAATACCTAATGGATGGAGATCAGACACATTGAACATATTTTAAAGTATTATTATCAGAAGGTATACACACATATATAGTTATTAGCATGTTAGTATAATGAATTTGTCGCTAATTTTTTTTATTATAGAAAATGTCAAATGACAATGGAGATAACATACCAAATGATGGCGGTACATCTCTTGTATTCTCATCTCCTGCACCCCAACCTGGATTCTCATCACCATTGGGTGAAAATTAATCTTCTCCGCTAATGGTTCACTCTACCACTCCATATATGAGAAGGCAATAAACGTATATTAATCCAAAACCACCCCCTATCGACACCTCCTAAGAACATGAGAAGAAGCCCACTGGGTTCTCCTTTCTCGGGAATAATCCTACTGGCACTAAAAATGATGTTCGGATATTTAAATCCCAGTGTTTGTCATTTGGGAAAATGCACGTGGGAGTCGGGGAAGAAGATAACTGGAATGAAGTTGATCAAGCCATCGAGGATGACATTTTTTAACAACTTTGTAAGAGGTTTTTATTCCCCGGCCATTAAAAGCAAAAGGTTCTTTACCATATTACTGAATAAATGAGAACATATCGGAGGAACTTTCGGCAGAGATATTTCTCGAATAGGGGATCAAGCTCCGACATTTTGGGTATGAATGACGGAGTCTCTCCGAATGTAGAAATGTCGAATGGTCAATGGAGTAACTTTTTGGAAAATTAGGAGATTGATAAAAAAACTGGTTGAGAGGGAGAAAAATAAATAAAATAGAGCGAAGAAAGTTGATGTCCATAGGTTGAGGTCTAAATCATATGAATATTTTAGGAGTGAATGGTCAGCAAGGACAAATGGCGGTCCAGATGCTGGTAAAACACCTAATCGGGTAAACTTGTATGTGTATTCTTAGCAGGACAAAGATAATAAATCCCCACCACACTTGGCTCCAACTCTGGTGAGTATGACCATTTATTTATTTATATATAAATAACTGGTCATACTCACCAGATGCCTCCTCCTGCCATAGTTCTTGGACCATCGTTATCTACTCAGGGTGACTATGGCGAGAAATACTATATAAAGGATTTGGTCAATACCAGGATTATTGCCCAATGCACACTTATTTCCTAGAATCAACCTTTGCAGATAGGCGAGGCTCAGATAATTGTTGATAACATATACAACAGTTGCAGAGAATATTTTGTGCACATTGATAGAAGAGGAGGGCCTTTATTGAAATACTATTATAATTATTTTATCATTTGGCCAGTTTTTTGTTGGGCAAGATTAGGTAATGAACAATGTTTAATTTGAGAAAAAGACATTATATTTTGTTTATTTTAAATTTGTGGGTTATTTGTTAACAATTTTAGTTTTAGCAACATGAGTTTAATTTTAAGTTGTTTAATTTGTGTTTAATAATTTGATAAATTATGAATTGTACGTTATTGTATGCAACATGACCTTCGTTTCAACCTATTAATATAGGTGAATTAAATTTTGAAGATAATTTAATGGATTCCCCACAATATGCAGAGTGGATGGGGGAGAGTAACCAAATATATAATAATCATGTAAAGGACGTTCAAGAATTTGCTAAATATGCAGATAGAAATCTTAAAAGTGATAAGATTTTTCGTCCGTGCATTCGTTGTATGAAGACAAATATATGTCTTTAGAACACATTGAGTTGCATTTACTAAAGTGGGGAATTTTGCAAAGACTATAAGATATGAACATACTATGATGAAAATAATGTACCTTATGTTCCGAAAGAATTATTAGTACCCAACCACGTAATGGAACCCCACCAAGTGGAAGTGGTATATGATTCACCCATACATCGTCCTTTGACTAACCTAATTGATGATGTTTATGGAGTCCACCACCATAAAAACCACCAATCTATGGATACAATTAATGTGAATTATTATCAAGTCAATGAACAAGTTGATGCTGAATTACCAAAAGATCGGGAATACATACGGTTGAAGCCGATAGGACTAGATCGTTGTATAAAGATTATGATGAAGATCACTTGGTGTTATATGCAATGATTGGTTTACATAATTATAAGAGTCAATTTGGCTTGTCGATCAAGAGCGTAACCAAAATTCTTATGTGAGTTAAAGACATTCTCCTAAAAGAGAACATGTTAGTAGACAATTATCCTCGCATGAAGAAGAGGTTGAAGGGTTTGGGTTTGAAGTACAAATCTATTCATACATGCAAGTATGATTTCATATTGTACCACAGTGAGCACGGAGAGAATAAGTGTCCTATATGCAGTGAGCCAATATATGTGGCTTGTGAGAGTGGAAAAGACAAAACTGTAAAATTCGCAAGTGCTCGCAAGTTCCATAAATTTTTTGAAGTATTTTACCTTTAGGCCATAGTTAAAACTATTTTTCACTGTACCGTGGATGATATAGGCCATGACATGGAACACTCGATAGGAGGTGAGTGGGAATCTCGTGTATCATCTCATCTAGCATCTTTCACATGCACGATACCCTGAACATGAAAATGAATTGCGCAATGATCGTCATGCATTATAAATAGATGGGTTTAACCTTTTTGGTAATTTAAGCATGAACTAGAGTTATTGGACAGTTATCATTGCACCTTTAAATCCCCATCCAATACTGTGCGTAAGAAAGGAGTTCACATTATTGTCGTTATTAATATTCGGGCTGAAGGCTCCCAACGTTGATATTGATATTTTCTTAATTTATTAATCGAAGAACTTAATGAGTTATGGGATGAAGGCGTGAGGGTGTTTGACGCTCATAAGGGTGGAGAGTTCACATCACCATGTGGACGATCCACCACCGTCTTGCTTATGGGACTTTGTTCAGTTATAATGTTCATGGTTATTATGGATGCTCCATATATGGGGAGAAAACTGAAGCCACTTGGCTACATTATAGTGGTAAGATGAGTTATATGGGCATTGTATATTTTCACTGACCAATCACCTTTTTGGGAATGACAAGTTTAACTTTTTACTTGTTGGTCACGAGCATAGGACATAGCTTGCTCGGCTTCTGGTATGTAGATCGAGGAGAAGGCGAAGGCTGCGACGCGACTGCAACGAATAAGTATGTAGTCAAACACCCTCAGTTTGTAAACCTGAAGCGTAAAGTTAGGGAGGATCCGAATGAACCTAGTAAAATGAAGGCATGGTCTAGACGATTAATATTTGTTGACTTTACGTATTAGAAAGATCATCGTGTAATTCCTGTAATTGATGTAATGCACATGGAGAAGAATGTTATGGAATATCTAATAGGAATATGTCTGGGTGGATATCATTCAAAAGATGGAGAGGGGGGATCCATGATTGACAAAAGATGAAAATAGAGAAGAATTTATGGTTAAAAAATTATTATATAACAGGAATTTTTTTTTATCCCCTTGGTTAATTTAATTTTGAATACTAGTGAGAAAAGGATCCCCTAGACACGTTGTTCAACTTGAAGAATATAATTAATTTCAGTCACTTGCGTAGTGTAGTAAGATACCAAAAAAATGACCTAAAATAGTGCAAGTTTCACGATTGATACATCATCATTCAATTAATCCCTCTGTTAATTATGCATTGTTTCTTCAAGCACAAAGATGTTCGTCGGGCAATTATGCATATAAGTTTGTGATTTACCATACTTTATGCAAAAGTGGAAAACAAAAATCACATTAAAGCTACAAAATTAACTTTAGCCAAGGCAATTTGTGTATTAGAGAAATATATTCTTTCGTTGTTCTTCGCTATCAACATCCACCTTCTTATGCATTTATGCGATGAGGCTTTTTTATGTGGTCCCGTTAGGTATCACTGGATGTATCCTTTTGAGCGCTTTATGAAAGCCTTCAAAGATTACATTAAGAATACACGGTATATTGGAAGGTTAATTGCTGAATAATACACAACTGTGGAATCATCGTTATACACTCGGGAACATATACCAGAACAAGAGTTGAGGAGGTTCAATCCTCGTGGAGAACGAGTGATCATGGCACCTGACAAGTTTGAGGATGAATTTCCTTTTGGGAACCCCAAAGAGGTGAGAATTATTAATTTATAATACGAGCAAGCATTTTGTTATGTCTTCGAATCGCAAGATGGAGTTAAAGATTAGAGAGAGTAAGTAGCTACATAATTAACTGAATTATTCTTGTTTGATTATATGTATTCTCTATATTATGATCCAATCTCTATAATTTACCTTTAGTATGTATGAGAATGAAATTTTCTAAAATTAAAAGAGAAATTGCACGACGAATGATTTTGGGGCATGGGTATCAAAAGAGGTAATTTTCACCTCTTACGTATGCGGTTATTTATTCATGTGCTATGAAAACATGCCATAATATAAATTCATTAATAAATGTGGCTTCTAAAAAAAGGTGAAGTATCTTCAAGGCTTGCATGCCTAGTAAAAATTCCCACATTTTATGCGAAAGAGTTTAAGAAATTTTGTAACAACGGTTTCGATTTCGTCTCATACCCATGTGAGGAAAAACTTTTGATACAAAAGAACGAAATTTTAATTTTTTCCTTGACTACCCGTGTCGCTAGTAAAAATGATAAAAATCCAAAAGATACGGAGATAACCTATTATGGGATTGTCGAACAAATCCTTGAACTCGATTATTTAGATTCCACAGAAAACGTATTATATTTTGACTGCATAAAGGTGGAGGAAACTATGAATGCTTGCAAAGTTGATCTTGACTTAAAACTTATCATAGTAGATTTATCTAAGATAAAGAGTCAAGACCGCATAATCGATAGCCTTTTATTTGTGCCTTTCAGAACATAAAGAAGTTATTCTACTCGAAGTGCATATACGATGGTAATTGGTCTATTGTCGTGCATACACCAAAGAATATGACTACTCAAGTATATGCATTAAAGGCTTCTAAAAATTTCCCTAATTTGAAGGATCTTTTAGTTGATTTAGAGGAATGTTGAGTATCAAAACATTATTTTATCCTTGACAATCCAATTTGTATCCTATTATTATATTATCCCTTGACAATCCTATTTATATCCAAATTGTATCTTATTATGATATTTGCGCTTTGGTTCGATTTATGAATGCTTAATTTGGTTTATTAATGTTTAGTTTGAATTATGAATGTTTAGTTTGAATTATGAATTAACTAGGATTGCACAATGCTTTACTTTGAATTGTCAACTCCACTATATCAAATTGGTTTGGCTATATTTGTCTTGTCTTTCTTAACAAACGTTATACATAACTGGTATCCGTGTCTCTACATTAATTTTTCCAATTTTATTGGTTTGCATGTTAGGCAACTGCAGTTGGTCCCCACCTATGAGTGGTATTCTAGTTTGGATCAATTAATCACAAGCCATCCTTACATGTAAGATAATTAGTGAAGTGACCAATGGTTATTATTGTTTTCATTGTTTTAAAATAATATGCTCAAATAACAGGTCAATGTGATGTGAGTATTATAAGATACTTACAATATTCCTGAATTGTATATGAATTGGTTGTTGAATATAGGGTTTTTAAGGGGAGTGCATAAAATTAAATTTTATTTTATATTAAATAGATATAGTTGCGACCCTAATCTACGGGCCCCAATTTTTTTTAAAAAACAAATACAGAACTGATCATGATCCCAGATTAAAGCCGTGACCAAATTTGAACATTATCCCACGCTGGTCATAAATCAGGACCGTGGCCATGGGGTCATGGATTATGTCCGTGACCATGGAGCCAATATTATATCACGAGAGAGACCATGGGGGAAAATTTGATTTTTATACAAATTTGATTTTTATACAAAATCCATAAGACCCAATGCGATTATTTTTTGGTTAATTTGAGTTTTATACAAATTATAGCTTTAGTTTCTAGTTTTATGCAAACTTATTACACTTTTTATCCTAAAAGTTACAAAAACCTCACTATTTATGCCTTTAACTTTCTATCATTATATATAGTATCGTTAATTTTTCTTTTTTATTTTTTGGAAAACTCAAGAGGAGCCTTTACACCTTTTCGGCCCCAAGTGCATCTACCCCTGGGTATGCTGCAATAACACATATGATTTATTTATGAAGGGTGTATAAGTTCTTAATCTCGAGGGTTATGAGGATTGAAATATTTGCACAATTATTTATTTGATTGTTATGACGGGGAAAGGGATGGAGTTAGTAGATACCATGATAAGAAGAAAAGTTAACATAACTTGTTTACAAGAAACTAAGTGGGTCGGCAAGAAAGCTAGAGAAATAAAAATACAGGGTTTAAATTATACTATACAGGAAAACATAGAAATAGGAATGGAGTTTGAATAATAGTAGATAAGAATTTTAAGGATGATATCGTAACCGTTATTAAAAAAGGTGATAAACTTATACTTGTAAAACTGGTATTAGGTGAAAATATAATTAATATTATTAGTGCTTATGCAGCCCAAGTAGGATTAGATGAGCACAATAAAGTATAATTTTGGGAACAAATGGATGAAGTAATTCAACAAATACCTATAGGTGAGAAAATTTATATAGGGGGAGGTTTTAATGGCCATGTAGTTAAAGATCGTGTGGGATATGAGATAGTGCATGGAGGATATGGTTTTGGAGATAGGAATGACGGTGGAGAGTCTATCTTAGATTTTGTGATGGCTTGTGATTTTGTTTTAGTAAACACATATTTTAAAAAGAGGCTTGGACACTTAATAACTTATAAAAGTGGAACACATAAGAGCCAAATAATTTTTTTCATTGCTATGCAAGGAGGCCGATTAACATGTAAAGATTGTAAGGTTATCCAGGGAGAGAGCTTAACCTCACAACATAGGATAATGATATTGGATATAAATATTAAAAATTAATCATGAGTGCAAAAAGAGAAAATTAACCTACGAACTAGGTGGTGGAACTTAAAAGGAGAGAAATTAGAACTATTTAAATATAAAGTATTAAATGAAGGATCATGGAATACTGAAGAAGAGACTAACATAATGTGGAATAAGATGACCACATGCATTAGGAGAATATCAAAAGAAATTCTTAGAGAATCAAGATTCCAGGGGCCACAATCTAAAGAAACTTGGTGGTGGAATGAAGAAGTAAAAAACATAGTAAAAATAAAAAGAGAGTGCTTTAAAATATAGCAAACAAATATAAATGAAGAAAATTCTGAGAAATATAAATGGGCTAAAAAGGAAGTTAAAAAAATGGTAAGAGATGCTAAGTTAAAAGCGCATGATGATCTTTATACAAAATTAGGAACACAAGAAGGGGTAAAAAGTATTTATAAGCTTCCTAAACTTAGGGACAGAAAAATAAAATACTTTAATAAAGTTAAGTGTATTAAAAGTGATGATTCGAGAGTCCTAGTCAAAGATGATGAGATTATGGAAAGATGGAAAAATGCTTTGATAAGTTATTAAATGGAGATAATGAGAGAAGATTAGACATAGGGGAACTTAGATAAACTCTAGAAAATATATTTTTCGCAGAATTAGGACAACAGGGGTTATGATTGCTCTAAAAAAGTTGAAAATAAGGAGGTCTTTAGGACCATATGGTATCCCTATTGAGGTTTGAAAGTGCTTAGGGGAGGAAGGAGTATCTTGGCTTAAAAAATTATTTAATAGAATTATAATGACTAATGGGATGCCCGATGAATGGAGAAATAATGTTTTAGTATCTATTTATAAAAATAAATGAAACATACAAAGTTGTTCAAATTATCGTGGTATTAAATTAATGAGTCATACAATGAAACTTTGGGATAAAGTGATTGAATATAAATTGAGATTGAAAACAACAGTATTTGAGAATCAATTTGGGTTTATGCTTGGGAGGTCAATAATGGAAGCAATCTATTTGTTAAGGAGATTAATGGAGAGGTATAGGGAGAAAAATAACGATCTTCATATGATTTTTATAGATTTGGAGAAGGCGCATGATAGGATACCCAGACATATAATACGATGAGTTTTACATAAAAAAGAAGTGACTCGTATATATATTGATGTGATCAAGGATATGTATGATGACAGTAGGAACATCAGTCGAAGAAAGTAGTGAATTTTTAATTACTGCAGATCTACACCAAGGTTCTGTACTAAGTTCTTATCTCTTTACTCTTATTGTGGATGAGTTGGCTGGACAGATACAAGACGAGGTGCCATGGGGTATGCTATTTATAGATGATATTATTTTAGTGGATGAGACTAAGACGAGGATTAATGCTAGGTCGAAATTATGATGGAAAACTCTAGAAACAAGAGGCTTTAAAATAAGTAGGACTAAAACAGAATATGTGGAGTGCAATTTTAATAGTAATAGGAGGAAATATGGATATGTGGTGAATTATGAGGATCAAGAGGTACATAAAAATGATCATTTTCATTATTTATGATCGATTATCCAAAAATATGGAGATATTAGTGATGATATTACTCATAGAATTAAAGTAGCCTGAGTCAAATGGAGATGTGCTACCAACATACTGTGTGATAGGCGTATACCTTTAAAGTTAAAAGAAAATTTTTATAGGACGACCATTAGACCCGCTATATTATACGAGACATAGAGTTGGGCAATCAAGAAACAAAATGTGCAGAAAATGAGTGTGGCAGAGATGCGAATGCTGAGATGAATTTGTGGTAAATCTAGAAAGGATAAAATTAGAAATGAACAAATTCGTGAAACGATAAAAGTAGCTCCTATAGAAGATAATTTGAGAGAAAATAAACTTAGATGGTTTGGACACGTCAAGCGTAGATCAATGGATGCTCCCGTAAGAAAGAGTGATTTAGTTAGTATTGATAGTAACACAAAGAGTGGAGGTAGACCTAAATTGACTTGATGGGATATTATAACAAAGGACATGATATTACGTGGTTTAACCGAAGATATTTTGCTGGACATAATGAAATGAAAAAATAGGATTCATATAGATGGGCCCAAATAACTAAAAAAAAACTTTATTGAGTAGAGTTGGGTGCGATTCAATTATATATTGAATCAATAGATCCCCACAAGTTAGGTAATCGTCGTGTGAGTAAGTTTGATATCATAGTTTGGAGGAATTCGCGTCTAAGAAAGATCTTAGATTATGATACCCCCTGATAGATCAGTTAAACCCGGTTGGTGGATTATTTTATAACTCAGTGGAGTAATAAATAAGTTACGTATGAGAATCAAGGAATTGATTAGATGTTGGTTACAATCGATTAAAGGCAAATTGATTTGACCAGGCGGGCGTTAAACATTTAACGCGGGGAATCATATTATGTACAATAATCAACTTTGCAAATAAGACATATTTATTTCGAGTGATTTAGATATAAATAAATTGGAGTACAGTGGAATCATTTGCGATTAAATAAAGAAATAAAATAATTACGATAATTATAATTGAGATTTCTGAGTATTTATTTGGAAGCCAATTTAATTATTTATCTTGGGTCCCTAATATAGTCCAATTACCCAAATAGTAGGCCTGAAACTCTCTGAAAGTCCAATTTGTCTAAAGTTTATAACTTATGCCTATGTATATTGGTGTAAACTAGAATTAGAGGTTAATGATCTATTATGGAGGGTTATAAAGGACGAGGACTATTCACATTTTTGTGAATGGGTGACGAGGTATAGTGATTTTTCTCATATTTATCATTATGTCCTCTCCAAGAATACCTACACATAAGGCTTACTTTGGGTGGATCATATACTAGAAGATTCGATATGGTTAGAGCATTATAACAAGGTTTTTAGAGACCTTGAAGGGCAACAAGATTTACATCATCATTAAGACATTTCTCCTCATATGGATCACAATAAGATCCGCAATGTATTATTTCTTGAAACCCTAGTTCTAGATTTTCACTTTCCAATGCATGATCTTTCGAAGTTCTTAAGGCTGAATGTTTTCACATTTTTAAATATAAATCTTGATTTACTTCCCAATAGAATTAGGCATTGTACTGTGTTGGAAATCGAGCTTACTTACTCGTTCAACTCTGGCATTTGGTTTGAAATGTACTTTCTTTAAAAAATGCACAAGTCTTCTTAGAAAAATTTCATATGATGGAATTTTGTTGACAATATTAAGGAGATAAAGGTTAATCTTCATTTACGTGAAAGTTTTCATTATATCTTGATTTTTAAACTATTTATGCAATTGACCATTTACTCTTATGCAATTTCATTAGTCAAATTTAATCCTTTGCAGTTCCATTTCGATTAAAACCATTAAAATTATAACCAACATTCAAATTTCTAAGGAAAAATAAAATAAAAATAAAACATGTCGCGCATGCTTTTCCTGTAACTAATGACTTATCGCGCTAGTCTAAGTTCGTCAACTTTGGACTAGTAAAATTAATAATATTTTGCTATCAAGTTGGCTTCCTCAAGATTGAATTACTAGTTTGCCCATAGCAATCATAAATTTGCAAAATGACTAAGGTGGTCAAAACATAACTTACGATCTTAGCTAATTTTAGTGGGGCCTAGCGAATTACATAAACATACCGCATTACATAATTCTACTTAAAAAAGGACAAAAGATGCTCGAAATACTTGTGAGTGGTTTAATTTAACAAGGGTAGACAACCTCTGCCCTCATTCCCTGTGCATGCACAGTGCAAGTTATGTTACAGTAAAGCAAATCCACTGAGTAAATAAACATCATCCCATGAACCCTCCAAAAATCGAAATTTTCAAACGACACACCCTTCATTTCTCAAATGCTCGTTTCTCCATCATCTTCATCTTCATCTTCATCTTCAACACCGTTTTAACTCCCATGCCTCCATATCTCCTTATCCTCCTAATACTGTCCTCCACCGTGAGTGGCGCCAAAGATGATCATACACCAGGCGATCAACTGGACTTGAGATCGAAGCCGTTGGTTTTAGTGAAGATCTGGTGCTTGCTTATAGTTTTCGCGGTTACGTTTGGCGCTGGGGTATCTCCGTATTTAATGAAGTGGAACCAAGGATTTATTTTAGTCGGGACCCAGTTCGCTGGCGGAGTTTTCTTGGGCACCGCCCTTATTCAATTTCTTGTTGATTCTAACCAGGCTTTTCATAAATTGAGTAACACCACTAGCACACACTATCCTTTTGCTTTTGTGTTGGCGAGTGTTGGGTATTTGTTTGCTATGCTTGCTGATTGCATCGGTCTTCATGTTTATCGGAAACGAAGCTCTTCCGACGGTGCCACTCTGCCACTCCAAGGTTCGATTTTTACCTTTTACTTCCATTGCTATGGGTATCATATTACAAGTTGATAAGGATTCTAGATCTTTTATCACTAAGAAGCTATTTTTCCAAGTTAACGATTTGAAGTTTGATGAGGGCAAGTAACACCACTTGCGACGGGAGTACAAATTTGTTGAACCTACTCAAATGATGGTTAACATGAACCTCCAGTATGAGATGATTGGTTGAAACATCATGAATAATGACTCATCAATGGGTCCCACAAGTTTTAATGAGTTTAACCAATCACATTAAAAAATCATGTTAACCCTTCACCAAGAGGATCAACAAATTTGGACTCCTTGAACCATCAACTCCCGAATTCAGATAAATTTAAGTTACATAAATGGCACTTAATGTAGAGTGGCCTCTAAACTAATTTACATTACAATTGAGCCCTCAAAATAACTTGCCATATTAAATAAAGCCTCAAGGGGAATCCCACTTTTGTAGAAGACGGAGGATATAGAGAGTGTTGAGCATTGGTGATGTGTAAGTCGACGAATTCTATTTTAAGGAGAAAGTTTTTGGCATTCGACTTGATGTTACGCGTTTCATTATCACTAAGTCTTGTTTATTTAAAGTTTATGAATTATTTAGTATTGTTGGGAGTGAAATTCTTAATATATTCTTAATCAACATATTAGATTATCAAGATTACATAATAAAAAATAATGTTAAAAATGTGTATGAATAAAACTTGGGGGTTAGAGGCCTTCCACAGACTAATCCTTCTCTCTCTATGAGTTCTATCATTGAGGAGGAGAGTATGTGAGTACATTAGCCTAGGGGATCATAACCTTTTTTTATAGGCATCTAAGTAGAATCCCATAAATTCCAATTAGGTGACTCTTGGGTAATCACACATTACAAAGCCCATACTTATTTTAGATGTCTTATCGGGCTTTACTAATTAGATCACTTAATTAGCCCAATCAGAATAGATGCCCAAATACAATTGCTACTTAATATGTAAGCCACATTAAAATATTAAAAATATCCCAACAATCTTCCACTTGGGCTACATATTAATTCTGAAGGCAATGTATTCGATAACCTTAGTTGCGCACCATATTTGCTATCTATTTTTAAACCATCTTCCGAACTCTTATACCAATATCAGACCAAAGCGACCTTTGTTACGTTTA
This sequence comes from Sambucus nigra, assembly GCA_949130495.1. Classification (NCBI taxonomy): domain Eukaryota; kingdom Viridiplantae; phylum Streptophyta; class Magnoliopsida; order Dipsacales; family Adoxaceae; genus Sambucus; species Sambucus nigra. Next base: position 161,120,125 of record OX422213.1, on the reverse strand, counting down.
TTTCATAACTTGCTCCATCAATGATCACCATACCAAATATATATAAAGACAGATTAAGTATGGATGTGCGGCTGAAAATTACATGCAACTAAGTCTTAGCTCCGCGCGATGCGCGGGCGATATGTAGATCTTGTTATATAATACAATGTAGACATTAACTAAAAATAAAAAATAAGATATGCTCTATGCTTGAAATTAAGTAAACTCACTAACAAAAAACAAAGATAAAAAAAGGAACGCACAAAACCTAGTAAGAAAGACAAACCTAAATGTTAACTTGAAATCTAATGGCTTTGAAACCTTACACAAATCAAAGTCCGAGAACCACATTCAGACGAACACAGCCTACAAAAACATCACTAAAGAAACTCTCTCACTAAACCTTTCTCCATCTCTCATTTTTTCTTGGCTCTGTTTTTATTTTCAAACCTCCCTGATTTATGATTTTCCACAATTTCCAACATACACAATCATAATTTCTGGGTAGATGAAAGATCCAACACAAAATAAACTTTCAATCAATGATATTGTTTGAAGTGGAAACAAATCCAAACTTGGTATACAGTCCATAATAAAACGCAACTACTAAAAAACGTCCGAGACATTTTCGGCCATTAAGCAAACATATGTGGCTTCTCAAGTCTAAAAAATCCTTACCACCATTTGAATTCGGTAGATCCTGACATCACGAATCTTAGTTGATTTACTGAGGATGGTGACATTCTCTATCGTTGTGGCCGCAAGAAGAAGATAATGATCGTTGGAACTATAGATGTGGAGCACCGTCTTTAGTTGGTTGATGACACCGTAATGGTTATGGCATTCTAGATCTCGAACTGGAGCGCCGGGGGAACCATCGTGGAGCCGGTACTAAAGATGTCCCAAATAGAAAAGAAAATCCGCATGTTGTTTGTTCATGGGGGAAAGAGAGAGAGAGAAAATATCAGCTGCCAAAATCAAAACTCATTGGGTGGCCTTTGTGGAGAGACGACTATTGGGATATGGTGGGGGTTTAAAAGGGAAGTGTTGTGTAAATGAAGGGCCAAGAGAATGTGGAGTGGCATGAGAAAGAGATAAGAATTAAGTGTGTTGTGCATCTCCCGGAGATTAAGAGAATATGGTCAGTTTCTTTAGCCCTAAATGCAGTCCACGTGTCAATTCTCTAAGAAGAGACACTAAAATTATATTTAGTTATTAGATGTGATCTCAGACATACCTATTTCCAATTGGACCTTACTCTATTCTGTAATGAGAGCAAATCTTAGTCTTTTAAACCTTATGTTATACCAAAATTAAAAGACAACACATTCAGAGTAAACAATAAAATGAAAATACCATCAACTTTACTATGTAGAGAATTGAAATATACATAAAGTATCTCAATAGTGTCAAAGAAAAGAACATTATAATGACAAACTCCCACTAAAACTGTATATCGTCAAATAAAACAACACCCATATGGGCAATGTGCTCATGAAAAACCTTGGATGGTAAGTCTTTAGTAAGGGGATTCGCGAGCATGGAGTTTGTTCTTATATGTTCAATAGACACTATTTTACTCTGAACTCTCTCCTTAACAACAAGAAACCTAAAGTCTATGTGCTTAGATTTCAACGAGCTTCTATTGTTATTCAAATATAGAACTGCTGAATTATTGTCACAATATATCTTTAGCGATCTTTAGCTTTCTTTCAATACTATCCATAATTCGTAGTCGAGTGACAAAATTTCGCAGTTATGTTGCATGATTTGTTGCCTCATAGCAGGCTATGAACTCCGTTGCCATAGTAGAAGGTGCAGTGAGTGACTTCTTAGCACTCCTCCAGAAAATAGCAGCTCTAGACAACATGTAGACATAGCCAGAAGTGAATCTCTTAGTGTCTTGGCAACCAGCAAGATTGGCATCAGATTACCCAATGATCTCCAAATTATCTGACTTTCGATAGATGAGCATGTAATCCTTTGTTCTCTGTAAATACCTCATAACCCTTTTGGCTGCTTTCCAATGATCCATCCTAGGGTTACTCAAATATCTACCTAACCTACCCACTATGTACGCTAAATCTGGACGCGTACATACTTGGGCATACATAAGACTCCCTACAGCTGAGGCACTCTTTTTCATTTATTTACTTTTGGTTTTATTCTCGGGTAGACCTGGCAAAATGAGGCACGACACGATAACACGACACGATACGACACGAAATTATAAGTTAATGGGTTTAGTCTTATCGGGTTTGGGTCATTAACGGGTCAACACGGTAGATCCGTTATCATAACGGGTCGTGTTTGGGTTTGTACTCTTACACGATTAAACCCGTTTATACCCATTATCACCCGTTAGTGGTAACGGGTTTTATTGGGTCGTGTGACCCGAACCAATATTACACGGGTACTAAAGGGTACTAACGGGTATTAACGGGTACTAATGGGTATTAATGGGTACTAACGGGTATTAACGGGTATTAACGGGTCACCCAACCCGTTACCCTTTTAGACTCGTTAATATTAACGGGTGTTAACGGTTCGGGTCGTGTACCCGTTAATATTAACGGGTCGTGTTTGGGTATTATCATTTGACCCGTTAATCTTAACGGGTCGTGTACGGGTTAAGGGTGTTTTCACCCGTTAACCCGTTAACACGACCCGTTAACCCGACCCGTTGACACTTGGGGTATTGACATAGACTAAACTTGTTTCCATTCGCAACAGGAGTATCTCCTTGTGCACAATCTTTCGTGCCAAATCTAGCGAGTACCTTCTCGATATAACTCTTTTGTGATAACCCAAGGACATCCCGATAGCGATTTTGGTGTATCTTAATTCCTGATACAAAAGAAGCATCCCCAAGATCTTTCATTTCAAAATGCTTAGTTAGAAATCTCTTGATTTCGTACAATAAGCCTATATCGCTGCTAGCCAGTAGTATGTCATCGACATAGAGCACAAGAAAGATAAATTTACTCCCACTGAACTTATGATATACACAGTCATCAACTGCATTAACTTCAAAACCATGTGAGATAATGACTAGATGAAACTTGTGATACCATTGACGGGAAGCTTGTTTGAGATCATAAATGGATTTCTTGAGTTTGCAAACCATAGACTTTGGATCACCCGAGACAGTTTTTTGGTTGCACCATATATATGGTTTTCTCGATGTTGCCATTGAGAAAAGCCGTCATAACATCCATCTGATGTAGCTCTAAATCAAAATGAGCTACAAGTGCCATTTTTGTCCTGAAGGAGTCTTTCGTCGAAACTGGAGAGAAAGTTTCATTATAGTCAATGTTTTCCTTCCGAGCGAAACCCTTTGCGACTAGACGCGTCTTATATCTCCCATCAACATTGTCCTTAGAATCCCGTTTGGTTTTAAATATCCATTTAAACCCATTGGGCCTCACACCTTCAGGCAACTTGATAAGATCCCAAACTTCGTTATCTCTCATGGATTTCATCTCATCATTCATGGCATCAATCCACTTTTTATAGTTGGCACTTTGTTTGACTTGTTGGAAGTTGATTGGATCATCTTCCGTTGACCCTATGTCAAACTCATGCTCTTGAAGAAACATAATGTAATCACTTGAAATTTCACTTTTTCTTTCTCTAATGGATCGCCTTAGTGGCAATTCCTCATGAGGTTGTTGAGTTTGCTCTTCTAGAGCAACTCTTTGAATTTGAGTAGGGAAGTCCTCATTATTGTTTGTCTTCTTGAACACTGTCAACAGGCTGATCATTTTCTATAACAATGTTTGGAAGAGGAATTAATTCCTTCTCAAAGACAACATTATTATTCTTAATCGTATTTTCACCTCAAACTTAACATCCTTAAGAAATCTCGCATTTCCCGTCTCGAAAAAGGATTTAGTTGAGGGATCATAAAACTTGAAACCCCTCGACCGTTCAGTGTACCCAACAAAATAGCAGCTAATAGTTCTCGAGTCCAGTAGCTTTTCATTTGGCCTATAAGGCCTAGCCTCAGCTGGACATCCCCAAATGCGTAAATGCTTAATGATAGGCCTTCAACCTATTCATAGTTCATAAGGAGTTTTAGCTACCGCTTTACTAGGTACTCTGTTTAGATTATATGCTGCAGTCTTAAGTGCCTCTCCCCAGAGTGATTTTGGCAAAGAAGAATGACTAATCATACTTCTTGCCATGTCCTTGAGCATACTGTTTCGTCTTTTAGCAACACCATTCATGCTAGGCTGCCCTGGCATTGTGTATTGTGGGACGATACCGCATTCTTCTAGGAATTTGGCAAAAGGTCATGGACGTTGTTCACCTGATCCATCATATCTGGCATAATATTCACCACCACGGTCAAATTTGACAACTTTAATCTTCTTGCCTAGTTGATTTTCAACTTCGGCTTTGAAGACTTTAAAAACATCCAAGAATCGTGACTTCTAATGAATTACATATAAGTATCCATAACGAGAAAAGTCGTCTATTAAAGTGATAAAATATTGTTGACCATTCCAAGAAACTGTAGGGAATGAACCACAAGTATTAGTATGTATCAATTCTAAGACGCCAGAACTCCTTTTGGCACTTAATTTCCTAATGTTTGTCTGTTTCCCATATATACACCCAATACAAATATCAAAGTCTGTTAAATCAAAGGGTTCACGTATTCCGTCTGACACAAGCCTTTCAATTCTCCTTAGGGAGATATGACCCAAACGTTTGTGCCATAAGGCACCATAATTCTCCTTAGTCAATTTGCATTTTGTGCCTCATGTAGTTGTTTGCAAGGTTTCATTAAATGAAGCTGACGTAAATAACGCCAAGTGAGAAATAAGATGGAGATATCTCTCGTCTCAACTCTCTTTCATAAACTCTCAAAATAGATAGAATGCCCCAAATAAGGCTACAAGGTGAGTATTTATAAGAGGAAGGTAGCTTAGATTCTAAATGAAAGATCTAATTACAAGTATACCCCTAAGAGCCTTTACTACTCCCACCTCTAAACACTAAACAAAAGGAAAATACAAAGACATAACAAAATAAAAGAAAATAACAAAAATAAAATAAAAATACTAAAAATCTTAAAAATGACGAAAATGCCCTTGGGCTTCTTGATTCACATCATTCTCCCTCGCTTAAGACCGAGCTCGTCCTCGAGCTTTCAAAAATTGGGAGAATTGTGTGAAAGTTTCAAAAATATGTGCCCTAAAACTTGTGGGGGCCAAAAATCAATTTCTGAAAATTTGAGGAAGAGTAATCCCTTTGTTTTGCTCTTCAATCTTCCTCATCTCTCTTGCTTCTCTCATATCAATCGTAAAAAGCTTCCTCCCGAGTCGAAAACCAATTTTTCGATGCCAAACCCTAGTTCTTACACTTGTTGGAGGGTTCCGCTTAGGGCAGAAGGTTGTTCGGTCAAAACTGACTGAGTTGGAATTGGTTTGGGGGTAAAACCTAGGGTGTCAATCGGCACCCGGGTGTTTTCCGGGCACTGGGTGGGGCTCCGATCCAGGTGAGGAGGTGCGGGGGTTGTTTGGGCGGCTTATGGTCACCTCCCAATCATAATAAATGAACTGTGAAAGCCCTATTACAAACATTTGTGCCAACTTGTTGAGGAAAAATAAATTGTACCTGAGATAGGAAAGCAAAGAATTAATGGCATATTTGATTGATCTGCACACTTAACAACTAATGAAAGAGCGATATAAAAAGAAAATCAACAAACTTGTAAGAATACTAATTGTGTCTAAAAATAGAGTATACCTTTCAACTAAAGTGGTCCCTATTATTAGAAGGATGTAACAATTGGTTGGATTGAAAGTGAACATTATCGGAAACTGCTATTCGAACAAAGATTGAAGAACAGTGACCTAGGAAATGAAGATTACGTATCCCATTGACAATTGTAAGATTCTCCATTGCCAAAAGCGGTTAACCTACTAAACAACAATGCCTTAAGTAAGAAGTTTGGTAAGGATATCAAAAAATGCTAAAACTATAATTCCGCCTAAAATCTGAAGCAAACAAAACTGAAGCAATACAACATCCGATAGTATGGCAAATATGAAAAAAAATACGTAGGTAAAGTTTGTAAATAAAAAATCAAACAATAAAATATAGTTAAGAGAATCATAATCAGTAAAGATTTGTAATGAAACCCCAATAGTAGTAAAGATTTGCAATGAAACCCCAAAAGTACTTTGAAATGCAACCAACACAAACGAAAAACCTAAGAAACTTGTTAGTACCTCTAAAGCATGCACCATTTGAAGAGTAAAACAAAAAACAAATACAATATAAGGGGAAAAAACTAAGAGCAGATTATTACCTACAGATCAAGTTAGTGCCAGCAATACATTCGAACCTCTCATACCCCTTTTTTCCACATGATGCAAAACCCTGTTTTCCAAATGATGTGAATAGAACTCATAATTACAAATTAAGAACCATAATATAATTATCCAGAAAGCAGAATATTGCCGAAAATTAGCATTCAGATGTACAAAATATTAAAGAACATAATATTGTTGAACAATAAAATAGACAGATCTATGGTTTGACGAAATATACAGATCTAACACAAAATATTGCTGAATCATAAAATATAAAGATCACTGATTAGATGAAATATACAGAATACAGATCTAACAAAAAAATATTGTTGGAACAGATGCGTGTGTGAAAAAAATTACTCCATCAGATGTGTGTATGCGTGTGAAAACAATCGCACTATTAGATGAGTATGTGTAAAAAAAGGGAACTATAAGATGTGAAAAAAATCCCACCATGTATTTGTGTCTTCCTTGACTTCGCACATTGAAACAAATCTCACCATTAGATCTGAAAAAAATGGCACAAAAATTGAACCATCAGATGTGACCAAAATCCCACTAAAATCGCATCAGATCTGAAATAAATCAAGTACGATTGTGTGTGTGTGTGTGAGATAGGGAGATTACCTCTAGGAGTGCGACGAAAAGGAAGGGGAAGCTGATTAGTGAGAGGGGGATAATGAAGAGTTGGGTAGGGTTTGGGGGCAACATGTGATGAGCGAGAGGGAGAAAATGAGGGGAATTGTGGGGGTTGGGGTTCTAAGGTGTGATTTGTCTCATTTGCCATGTCATAAGTCTCCACTTATGACATGGCACAATGTGAGACCCTTAGATCATATCAGGAGAACAAATCACACTCGTTGTATGTATGTATGTTTCCGATTGAGGGTCGGTGGGTGGGGTTAAAGGGTAAGGGTGTGGGTGTGGTGTGGCCGTAAGATTATGGGTGTGATATGGTTTAAAGAAGTAGAAGAAGTATTGGTTTAAAAATGATTTATATTGTTATCTTGTACGTATGTCTTTATCAATGTTGCCTGGATCATGGGTCACTTTGGTAAGTGTCTGTGTACGGAAACTTGGTACTTTGCTTTAACTGGTATACTATACAGTGGGGGTATGCTTAGTTGGTTCACCACTTCGAATCACAAAGGGCATATTAAAATCCTTGTTGGACCATATTAGTATTATAATTATGTGTTATGATTCATGTACTCCACCAATATAAAAGATCCCTAAGAATGTATTTATCAAATAATCTCTATTTTCTGTAATAGATTAATAAGATATATAAAGTATTGTGTATACCTCTTATGAAAATATATATTTTTAATCAAATTTGGTGTACGTGATTTCCATAACGAGTAGATCATCTACAAAAAAATTCATTAAAAAATACAGCTTAAAAGTGGGTGATTTGAAATTGGATGAATGCATGCATTTTTAACTGTTGAAACTGTGATCTCTCACCCTCTTCCAAGTTGTATTTTTGGATGAAATTTTTTATAGATGATCTTCTCATTATGCAGATCATGTCTACCAAATTTGGTTGAAAAATGCATTTTTTTACTATTTTTTAAAAATTGGTTTTTATATTATATGTTGTCAGGAGGTATATTGGAGATGAGCCTAACTGTATATATATATATATATATATTGGTTGAAATGTCTTTTTACTCCAATTTATTCTATTATTGAAGTTAAAAATTGTCGTTCAACTAATAATAACTTAAGTAGTCAATGCTGAATTTGGGAACACCACTTTTGGGGATCCGAATTGTGAACCCATCATATTTCGGATTGTGCGACCCTGAATCACGGTGCGTAGGGAGATGTATTAATCCTAGTAACTATTGTCTTTATATGTACATATTAGAACTTATCCTACAAAAGATTTGAATCTACTAATCCTATTTGAATATGCTAATCCTAATTGACTTTGTTACGACCATATGCACAAAATATGGAGGACCAACAACCGATAAATATTTTTTTTTGAATTGGTCAAATCATTATCCGTTATACTCCCCCGCAAAATGGGACTCCCATTGGAGACGCCAATCTTGGTACAAAGCAGCAACAGTCAGTGACGAGAGAAGTTTGGTGAGAGCATCAACAAGTTGGTCTGTTGTGGCCACATGAGAAACACGAAGCGCTCCTTGAGCCACTTTTGTCACGGACAAAATGAAAGTCGATAGCAATTTGATTCATCCGTGAGTGGAAGATAGGGTTATAACCATGGTTCAAAGTATCGGCCGAGTTGACTCGGTATCGGCCGAGTTGACTCGGTATCGGCCGAGTCAACTCGGAATCGGAGGGTACCGATCCGATACCGAGAGACGTTTAAAAAAAAACACTGAATCGGCCGAGACAACCGCGATATCGCCCGAGACAACCGATTCCGAGACGCCTCGCCGCGATATCGGCCGAAACAGCCGCGATATCGGCCGAGACAACCGATTCAAACGATATTGTCATATTTTATTTTATTTTTTGATAGAACTTTTATCTTTTACCATATTTCTTCGTTGTTGAAAATATATTGTAACATTTACAGAATGGTATTACTTTTTCAAAAGTATTAACATTAATTTTTTAAAACATAAAACTCTTTTTTTTAAATGACTCTACTAAAAAAAAAATATAAATCTTTTAAAAAGTAATACTTTTTTTTTTAAATGACTACTAAAACTCTTTTTTCAAAGAAATGTTATTTTTTTACAAAAAATATTCAAATCTTTTACAAAAAATATATAATGTACATTTATGTTTGTAAAAAATTTACATTTCTGTACAAATGTTATTTTGTTAAAAAAATTGTACATATTTGTAAAAAATGTACATTTTTGTAAAAAAATATATATTTTTGTAAAAAAATATATATTTGTAAAAAAAAGTGTACATATTGGTAAAAAATATATATATTTTTGTTAAAAAAAATGTACATTTTTGTGAAAATGTCCTTTTGTACGTTTTTGTAAAAATGTACATTTTTGTAAAAAATGTTCTTTTGTACTTTTTTATAAAAATGTAAAAAAAAAATTACATATTTGTTAAAAAAATGTAAAAAAATGTACATTGTTGTTACAAAAATGTACATTTTTGTAACAATGTTCTTTTGTACATTTTTGTAAAAATGTAAAAAAATATACATTGTTGTTAAAACAAAATGTACATTTTTGTTTTTCAATATTATTATTGGTTTACTATGCAATATTGAATCTGACAACTCTGCCGCGCTTCAATATAACAAATTCTACAATGCAATGCATATTGAATGATGGGTTTGAATGTATCTCATTGGTCCACATTGTTAATCTTATTTTTTTAAAAATTTTCTATATTTTTTCCGGAATTTTTTGCGCTCTCTAAATAGTGTATATTTGCGTATCGCCCGATACCGCGACCGAGTTGAAAATCGGGTGTTCGATACCGGGATCGATACCGAGACTTTGAACCATGGTTATAACACACATAATTTGCACCAATATTATCACAATAACTGGAGATTGAGAGATTGTGAGTCCAAGTTCAGCTATTAAGCGGTTGAACCTAGCTCCGTGATAGTTGGAGCAATGGCTCAGTATCATGGTTCAAAGTATCGGCTGATACCGAGTCAACTCAGTTGGTTTCATGGTCCGCCATTCCGGTACTGTGACCCGAGTTGAGTAATAGGCGTTTTTGGATCAAATCGGACCATATCGGTGAGATCTCGGTCAACTCGGATGATATCGGCACGATCTCGGTCGTCTCGGACAATATCGGACAACTCATTAATTTTATTGTAATTACAAAAGTCATTAAATTTTTACTACATCTATCAAATTCATCATGTTAATTATGGTTGAATTAAATCCTTATCATATAAGTGAATGTATTTACATATATATTAATTAAAAATATATCATTGTGTTCAAACACTTCTTTATTGACTTAAAATATACATGAAAAGATGTATCGCTATTAACTTAATACATATTAAAATGTATCATTATTTTCGTGATATATATATATATATATATATATATATATATATATATATATATATATATATATATATATACAGAGAGAGAGAGAGAGAGATCATTATTATATCTCCTTAAAATGTACTTCTATTTAATTAAAATATCTCATCTAATATATTAATTAAGTGTTAATATTTACTTGATTAATAGTGAATACATTATTACATTAATGAAAAAATATAATTAACTTCTATTTACTATTTTTGTAAACATTTTTGTCAAATTTAATCGTTTTGCTTACTTATTACTAAACTATTATGAAATGAAGCTAATAGGACACGCTTCAGTATAAGCTATTACACAATGCTATGCATACAAAATGATGGTTTTGTACTTATCTAATTAATCAATAATACTACACTTTTTTTTTTATAAAATTTTAAATATTTTTTTCAAATTTTTTTAGGCTCTCTAAATTGTGTATCATTACGTATCGCCCAATGCCGCAACCGATACCGAGACCGAGTTGAAAATTGGGGGTCGGAGTCGTACACCGATACTGCGACTTTGAACCATGCTCGATATTCCGCTTCGGTTGAAGAACAAGCAACTGGGTGTTGTTTACGAGAACTCTATGAAATCAGGTTGTCTCCAAGAAAGACTACATAGGTTGTTATTGAGGTTCGATCATCATGATTTCCACCCAATTCGCATCGAATAAAACGTATAAGAATGCTGCGGATTGATGATGCAGTAAAAAAACTGTGGAAGATGGTGGCTTTGAGATAGCGAAGCGAACGTTTGACAGTATCCCAATGAAGCTCCGTAGGGCGATGCATAAACTGGGAGAGCTTGTTAACAACGAAAGAAGTATCCGACCTAGTGAGATTGAGATATTGGAGGGCACCAACAATGTTTTTGTATGTAATTGCATCGGTGAGAGCAGACCTGTCATGTGAAACTAGTACTAGCCGGGGAAGTGGAGTGTCCACCTTCTTTGCACCATCCATGTGAGTGCGAACAAGATCTCGGATATACTTGTGTTGGGAGAAATAAAGTCTTGTGGGGGTGAAAATTACTTCAACACAAAGGAAGTAGTGGAGAGAACCAAGATCTTTAACCGAAAACTTAGGTGAGATGGCATCAATGAACTTAGTGGCTAAAGCAATGTCATTCCCACCCATGTACATTAGAAAATAGATTTGTTTTCCCATGTGTTGATAGATAAATAAAGAAGCACCAGATTTTGCATTGATAAAACCATATGAGAATAAAAAAATCCGAGTTCATTGTACCATTCCCGAGGGGCTTGTCCAAGACCGTACAAGGGTTTGCGTAGCTTACAAACATATGTGGAATGGTCCGGTCAAGGAAACCAAGAGGTTATGCCATATATACCTCTTCAGATAGAGAGCCATGGATAAACGAATTGTTCACATTAAGTTGGCGAAGAGGCCAACCGTTGGTGATAGTAAGAGTGAGAACGATGCGAATCGTTGTTGGTTTAACAATCGGGCTAAAGGTTTCGGTATAATCGATGCCTGGGCGTTGGTGAAAACCTTTGGCAACCAACCTTGCCTTGTATCCATCTATTGCCCCATCTTGATTGCGGATAATGCAAAAAACAAATTTACATCCAACAAGATTTTGCGAGGCGGCAGGATGGACTAGGTCCCATGTGCCATTGCGCATTAGGGCAGTGGATTCTACGGACATTGCATTGCGCCACTTAGGGTCCCAAAGAGCTTGGGTGACACAAGTAGGTTCGATAGAGTCGATGATGACACATTTGGTGGTGCCATTAAACTGTTTGTTTGGTTGGCTGGGCATTGGAGGAGCAATGGGCACCAACGTTGCAGGAGGAATGATGGATGGGGCTGGGGAGGGAGGTGTAGTCGAGGGCAAGGACTCATTTGCAGGACCCAAGGGAGATATCAGGGAGCGGAGTTGCTGGTGAAGAATTAGGTGGAGATTGAAGCGGGGCTTAGCTGGTCGTGTGGATGATTGACATTAGAGGAGTCGGGATGTCCTTGGCAGGAGTAGGTAAGGAAGGTGAGAGGGGAACAGGAAAAAGGGGGGGTTTAAGATGAGGGGAGTGACGTGGTGGAAGCTTATGTGAAAGACGAGTCATCAAATATGAAGCGACGAGACGCAAATAGATGATTGGTAGATGGATCGAAGCAATTATATGAACTTTGAGAGAGAATATTCGAGAAAGATGCAAGGGTGAGATTGGGATTTGTGTTTGTGATGCGTGTAGGGCTACAACCATGGGTATAAAAGACAACCGAAGATGCGCAATTTGGCATAGTTTAGGCCCTGTTTAGTTGTGGAAAACAATGTTGTTTTCCAGAAAAAAAATCCAAAATTTTTCCACAAAAATTGAAAATTAGAAAATGCTTTCAGGTTTTATATTTTCGAAAATAAAAAATTGAATTTTTTTTTTTGCAAATTTTCTAGGAAATTGGAAAACAACTTTAACAAGTTTTCCACCAATTTTCAGAATCCTCAAAATTACATTTTAACCCTGAACTTTTTGTAACTTATATCTAAACGCTTAATTTTTGGTAAATTACATTTTAATCTTTTAATTTTAAACAAAAGACATTTTGTCCTTAAAAATTTCGAGAATTACATTTTTTCCCCTGAACTTTCTATAAATTCGATTTTGCCCCGATTGTCTGTAAATTACATTTGGACCTTGAACTTTCTATAATTATATTATAACCCTGAACTTTGTGTAAATTACATTTGACCCCCCATTTTTCCTATAATATATTTTGAAAACAGTAAGGGTCCGTTTGGTTGTACCTATTTGCCATGGCAAATCACATAAAGTTGGCAAATATGAAAATTTGCCCACTTTTTGGTAGCACAATTTACCATGACATTATTTGTCAGTGTACAACACTCTTTATGCATAAGGTGTTGGCAAACTTTTCTTACCTATTTATGTGAGAAATATTTGCCAACAAATTTTGTAACTTCTTAAAAACTGTTATAAAAACTGTTTTAATGTTTTAATATGTTATAAAAATTGTTTTTAAGTTTTTAAAAACAATTTTAAAAACTGTTTTAAATAATTAAAAAACTATTTCGAATATTTAGAAAACTGTTTTGTAATGTTTTAAAAACTGTTTTTAATATTATAAATTTTTTTAAGAAAATGTTCTACAATTTTTTTTAAAGACCGTATTATAAAAATATTGTAAAAACTGTTTTAAACATTTTAAAAAACTGTTTTGAATATATTATAAAAATTGTTTTAATGTTTATAAAAACAATTTTAAAAACCGATTTAAATATTTAGAAAACAGTTTTCTAAATACTGTTTTGTAATGTTTTAAAAACTGTTTTTAATATTATAAATTTTTTTAAGAAAATGTTTTACAATTTTTTTTAAAGACCGTAGTATAAAAATATTGTAAAAACTGTTGTAAACATTTTTAAAAACTGTTTTGAATATATTATAAAAATTGTTTTAATGTTTATAAAAACAATTGTAAAAACCGATTTAAATATTTAAAAAAACTGTTTTCAATATTTAGAAAACGGTTTTGTAATGTTTTAAAACTTTTTTTAATATTATAAAAAATTGTTAAGAAATTTTTTTACAAATTTTTTGAAAAACCGTACTATAAAAATATTGTAAAAACTGTTTTAACATTTTTACAAACTGTTTTGAATATATTATAAAAGCTGTTTTAACGTTTTAAAAAACAATTTTATAAACTGTTTTAAATATTTACAAAACTGTTTTGTACTGTTTTAAAAACTGTTTTTATTATTATAAAAAATTGTTAAGAAAATGTTTTAGAAATTATTTTAAAAACCGTATTATAAAAATATTGTAAAAACTGTTTTAAACATTTTAAAGAGTGTTTTGAATATATTATAAAAACTGTTTTAAAATTTTTAAAAACCGTTTTAAATAATTAGAAAAACTGTTTTTAACATTTGGAAAACTGTTTTTAAAAACCGTATTATAAAAATATTTTAAAAACTGTTTTAAGCATTTTTAAAAACTGTTTTGAATATATTATAAAAACTGTTTTAATATTTTTAAAAATAATTTTAAAAACTGTTTTAAATATTTAGAGAAACTGTTTTCAATAGTTAGAAAACTATTTTGTAATGTTGTAAAAACTGTCTTTAATATTATAAAAAAATGTTAAGAAAATGTTTTACAATTTTTTTTAAATACCGTATTATTAAAATATTGTTAAAACTGTTTTAAACATTTTAAACAACTGTTTTGAATATATTATAAAAACTGTTATAAACAGTTTTAAACTGTTTTGAATATATTATAAAAATGTTTTGCCTAAAAAACTTGTTTTACCTCATTTGGTTGCTTGCTTGATAGCATAATGTGAGAACAACAACATTTGTCATGGCAAAGTTTACCGTGACAAAGTTTGCCATGACAATATTTACCATTTCTTGTACCAAACGGGCCCTAATATATTTCTACCATATGAATGCATTTTCTAATTTTCGAAAATTTTCTATGGAAAATAAAAATTAGAAATGGAGATGAAAATTGGGAATAGAAAACATAAAACTATTTTTCACAACTAAACAGGGCCTTAGTGTTTCGTTGAAATGAGCTTGGAACAAGGAGATGTTGAGAATTGGTGTGGGTAGGCGATTGATGAGATAGGTCGCGACTTGAACGACGCGAGACCAAAATGTGAGAGGGAGGGAGGATTGATGAAGAAGGGTGAGGCTTGTTTCGATGATATGGGGATGGCGATATTTGGCGACGCCATTGTGTTTAGGGGTGTTGGGTAGTGTGGTAAGGTGAGAAATTCCATTCATGGCGAGATATGTTCTCAACTTTTGGTATTTGCCCTGTCGTCGGTGTCGTCGGAGTACAGAGATATTCTTTTAGTTTTAAAATAATTTTCCACGAGATTTAGAATGTGGGAAAAATGCCAACTGTAACACCCTACTATTCCACCACCAATATTGTATCCACTTTAATCACCGCACCCATCGGTATGGGTTTTTTATTAGCTTTAAATCCACAAACTAGTGTCAGTGGGGTTCGAACCCCTGACATGGGCATCATCAATCACATTCGTTACCAGTGGAGCTAAAAGGCCTCGGTGTTACAAAAGTGTAAATCTACATATATGAACCATTATTTTCCCTCACCCAGGCGATGTGGGATGTAACTCTCTGGCTACCAAATCAACCATGGCCCAGTCTGTTACACCAACAACATCATATTTTTGTTTGATTGGATAACGCCATATATATTTGGTGAAGTGATCTACAAAGATAACATACTATTTGAATTGATCAAAAGATTCAATTTGAGCACTCCAAACATCTGAATGAATGAGTGCTAGTGGACCATTACCTTTTAAGAGATGACACATGAATATTAGAATGACAAGACAAACACAAAACAGTACAATTAGATTTAGACAATAATGGTAACAAAAATGTTGAAATAAGCTGCTGCAGGATGCAAGATGAGGAATGGTCAATGAGCTTGTGGTAGTCATGCAACGGAGTCTTGTCAGGAACCAACGCTGAAGGAGGGATAGGCGGTTGTGGTCGTCCGTAGATGTCATCTTTATTCGGGCCGCGATTGAGTGTCTTCCCTGTGTGAAAATCCTTCATGCAAAAATGAGTGGGAAAGAATTCAGCAAAAGTTAGATTTTGCTTGCAAAATTGAGGGACATACAATATTTTTTTGTAACGAAGGTATAAACGAAACATTAGATAAATTGAAATTAGAGAGAGTGGTGGAACCAGAGTGGGATATACGCAGAACTGTACCATTACCAATTATCATGTCATCAGGTACATTGAATGCAGAGTGGAGAGAAAGGTTATTATTCGAGGTGACATGATTTGTGGTAGCAGAATCCATGAGCCATGGCTGGCGGAACAGGTGGTGGTGGTGGTGCAATGGGCAGATGGTTCCAGACCAAGATGCACCTTTGCATGGGGACACCGTTTGGCAATGTGTTCTTGTTGATCGCAGAGTTGACAGAAGTCTTGATAACCTGATTTTGGGTTGGAAACATGTTTGTCATTGTACTTGAATCCTGAAGTGCCTCGGTCCTGATTCTGGCCACTGTTGCCACGACTTTGTTGAGATGATCCATTTGGATGGAATTTGCGAAAGGTGGAGTTGACAGAGACTACATGAGGTTGTGTGCGAGCTTCTCCGCATTTGAGAAATGCCTCAAAATCTGTGAGCTCTCCATAGGAGATCATGGTTCAAAGTCTCGGTATCAGACACCCGATTTTCAACTCGGTCGCGATATTGGGCGATACGCAAAGATACGCTATTTAGAGAGTGCAAAAAATTCCGGAAAAAATATAGAAAATTTTAATAATATAAGATTAGCAACGTGGACCAATTAGATACATTCAAAACTATCCATTATTATGCATTGCATTGTACAATTGGTTATACTGAAGTGCGGCGGACTTGTCAGATTCAATATTCCATAATTAACCAATATTAATATTGCAAAACAATCTAATAACACATGGAACTTAGATAACAAATTTACATTGAAGATAAATAGAAATGATTACAATATTTTGTCATTTTCAACCATTCCACAAAATAACATTATTTTTAAGCATTCTAAACATTATTTGTACATAAGTTTTATGGATTTTGAACAAAACATTTATTTTAGGAATTTAGAATGGGATTACAAGTGTTTAGTCCTACTTTTTTGAATACATGTGTGTTTAATCCCATGTCATTATTTTTTTGCTGTTGGACCTATATTTTTACACTTGTCATTCTTTGCAAAAAGTGACATGAGCAGTTAGGGGAGGTTACATGGAAGTTGAGGGAAGTTTCGGGTGGTTATTGGACTTAAAAACAATTTAAAAAAATGGGAGACTAACAAAACTTTAAAAATAGGACTAAAACCCAAGAAACTAATTTAGAATTACTAAACATTATTTTTAAGCATTCTAAACATTATTTGTACATAAATTTTATGAATTTTGTACAAAACACTAGTTTAGGAATTTTTAGATTTACTAAACATTATTTTAAACATCAATTGAACAATATTTATACAAAACATTATTTGTATATAAGTTTTATGAATGTTGTACAAAACATTATTTTTATATAAGTTTAGATTTTTGAAATGTCTTTCGAATTCTTGAAATGATTTTTTTAAAAATTTTTGGTTGAATAATTTCCTATTTCTTAAATATATTTTTCCTGTAGTTTTTCAGATTTTTAAATGTATTTTCAGTGATTTCCAGATTTTTAAATATTTTGGTCTTGAATTTTCAGAATTTATGAGTTGTTCCCTACAGTTTCCAGGTATCTGAATATTTTTTTCACTAATATTCATATTTTTAAATATTTTTTCCACAATTTCTTATTGTTCCAAATATTTTATCAGTAGATTTCAGATTTTTCAAATATTTTTTCGGTATATTTTAGATTTTAAAAACAAATCTGCAATTTCTAAATATTTGTATGAATGGTCCATAATAGCACAACCACTAACAGTAAAACAAATAAGATAATATAAACTAATTGGACTACACTTTTTTATAACAGCACTTGTACGACACATGGCAACACTATTGTATATTACATGGTTCACAACAACCACACACACATATATATATATATATATATATATATATATATATATATATATATATATTATTAAATAAATATACATACATCTCTGTTTCAAAAGAGGAGAATAGCAACACTTTAGCAAAAGATAACATATTGATCAAAGTAGAGGGAAAAGAGTCAATGAAGAGAGAGAAAGGATGTTGCAACATGGGTTGAAGATTTAAAGTTGATAATAAAAAAAGTCCTAACTTTTGCGATAATCTTCTTCCCTTTGATGGCCTCAAACTCTTAACCACTTTACCTCTTCTCTTCTCAGACGGCTTTTTTATCTTTCTCGGGAAGATGTCTCTGACTCGACCGAGATATTGCCCATTCGGCCAAGATATTGGCGGGTCGTCTCGGGAACGCCAATATATCGGCTGTATTTAACGGTATTTTTTTTATTCGTGACTCGTTATGGGTTCGGTGGGTTGCGATTCCGAGTCAACTCGATACCGAGTTGACTCGGCCGATACCGAGTTGACTCGGCCGATACTTTGAACCATGTAGGAGATGGAGTTTTCACATGCATGGACACCAACAGTGATTTGCTTAAATTCATAACGTACACCATTAAGATTTGCAATGGAGTGGTCATATTGTAGAGAGGAGTATCGATTAGCGCCAACTCATTGCAAATAGCCTTAATGGAGTTTAGCTATTCTGTGACGGGAGATGAATCTCAGACTCATTGATGTAAATAATAATGGGGGATATATTTGTAATTTTCCTTCTTTTGTCTTATGTCTTTTGTCACACTTGTAGATATAGTTATAATAGAAGCTTCTAGAAGGTTCCATTAGTGTTGTCATGAATGACACCTCGTGACAACTCATATCATGACTGACAACTCATACTTAGCTAGCACCTTTTAGAGCTTCTCCTAATGCCTATAAATGTAATCATTCCCTATAGGAAAGAGATATCTTTGGCTTCTTAATAAAAGTTCAGATTTGTGCTTGTATTTTCTCTCTTCTTTGGATCCAATTTTTGTTACTTCCCTCAAATTGGTATAAAAGAGAGGTGAGCTCCTTCGTGTGCGTGGGTGTGTGTGTCCTTCGACTGCATCTCCATTAATGACTCCCAAGAAGAGAAATCTAAACTCCAATTCTAAAGATCGAATGGCGGCCATTGAAGGAACCCTAGTCCTAATCTTGTCAAGATTGTAGGGTTTCTCTTTTTCTCCACCAATACCCCATCCAATACAAACCCTAAACCCAATCTTGAACCCTAATTTCAATCTTCAAGAATTATCTCAAGTCGATCCAACCCCACATGCCAACTTCTCCAAACCCTCAAGAACCTCAATAAACCTTACTTGCAACAAACAAGAATTCCCAAGAATTCGTTTCACAACCCCCTTAAACCGAACCTTACGCTACACAAACCAAAAAAAACCCTCAAAATGAAAAGTAGCCCCAGGGCTGCGATAAAGAAGAAGAAGAAGAGAAGAGTGAAATCCTCAAAATCGCACCCCCAATCAAACCCTAGGGCAAAATTGCAAAGAGAGAAGAAAAATAATATGAAATCAAACAAAAAAGGTGCTCGATTGAACAACCCCGCTACAGATTCATCTTTGGTGGACTATCTATTGTTTTAGCGAGATCGAAGATGGTGAATCAAGTCAACAATGGCTACGGGAAACGAGACCTAGGGTCTCACAACCCCATTTTGGTTTTTGACCTAGGGGAGGAGATGGAGGTTGCTGCAATTAGGGTTTTCAACACCCTCACTCTCTGTTTGTAAGGGATAACAACTGGGACCTGCTTTCTGCTTTCTGGATTGCATTATTTGTGGGCGTTTTCTCTTCTTTCACTCTAGCAGCAACAACATGTCTAGGGATCAAAATTAGAGAAATAACATGCGAAAAGCATCCCACATGCTTGTGAAGAGTTGTTCGATAGTGATGTGAATATGGATCTTTCGTCATTTTTTAGCCTTTTATTCTTTCTAGTAGTACATTGTATTTTTCTTGTATTTACTTTTGTTAGTATTTAGAGAAAAGAAGGGTAAGGGCATCTAGGGACATAATTGTAATTAGATTGATAGCTTAGAGCTCAAGTAACCTCCTACCTATAGATACTCTTTTGTAGCCTCATTTGAGGCATTCTTCCATTTTGAGATTTAGTGATTTGAGAGGGTTTTAAAGGGAGTTATCTTCTTCTTGCTCCCTTTTTGACGTCATTTTTATGTCAATTGGTATCTGAGCTCGTTGATTCTACCCGTTGTTGTAAAAAAAAAACACAAAAACCGTAAAAAAAGCGACAAATGGGTCCAAGAAGAAAATACCCTCCCGTGGAATCTTCTCATGAGCATCTCGAGGAGGTTATCAACCAGTTGATAACTTGGATGGAGGATTTCGACGCCCGTCTTCCACCTCCACAGCCACCAACGGCCTCCCTCGCACCGCTCCGACACCCTATAAAAACCCTAACCCTAACTCCCCAAATTCAACTCATTCTACACCTCTTCCAAAAAAAAAAAACCCAATTCCACAAACCCTAGTCCCATTTATCTCCAAAACAGCACCACCACGAGTGGCAGGGCTCCGCCACCACAGACCACCATCCGATCATTTCAGATCACGGCTGAAGGACATCCGCCTGGCCGGAATACCCCAAACTACTGCCTGAAGCAGCAGATCTGCCTGGATAATTGCCGACCAACATAGGTTATCTCTTCTGGCCTATCCTTGTCCCAAAACATCACAAAACAGAGGAAGAATATCCCTCCGATGGCCGGCGACCCCTCTCCATCCATCGATCACCACATACGAAGCCGCCAACCTCTAGAAACCCAACCAATTGGTCGGATCCAACCTTCAGCAAGATCGGATGTTCCAATTGCACAAACCCACTACCAGAAGCAGCGGATCTGCTTCAGCAAAGGCTGTCCGGCGCCGATAGTCCCCTCCGGCCCCATTCCGGTGCCTTCCTCCCGAGACATGGCAAGATCGTTCCACCAATGATCGGGACTTACTCCCCGACAATATCCGAGATGATTCGAGACCTCTGGAACCCAAATGGGTGAAATCCGACTCGATGGCTACCTTTCGACGATATTCAAGGGTTTTCCGACCAAATTCCCGCAATTCACAAGTTTGCACAACCCTCTTTGGGCCAAATTCCTTCAACCACTCAACAAGCATGTGCAAGTGTGTCAAATCCGGTGTTTGATGACCCCACAATGGTCATTGATAGAGATTTTGAGCAAGAAACCCTAGGGTTTAAACCCTCTCATACCTAAGAAATCATCAACACTAACCCTAGTCTCCCCACCTATCCTCTCATGTTTGGAACCCCTCAAACACATACCCCACCCATTGAAACCCTAGACCAAAATAAACCCACCTTCCAAAATTACCAATCCTCAACCAAGGAGCCTCTACCACCACCCAAATTGCCATTAAACCACCATCATCTTCCATCCCTTTATCTTCCCCCACCTCGCGTCCTTATCTCATCCTAATTACCCCCACAAACTCACCAAACCTATCCCACCACCACTCATCATGATCCCACCCTACACTACATTTCAACCTACCCCCGTCACCACCCACAGAGGCACTTTGAGCCCCATCATCTTCCTTCCATGCCACCGGCCCCACCCACAACTATTGACCCTCATCCATCCCATATCGCTTTCCCTATGCTTATGCCCCCACCTAAGCTCCATACCTCCCCACTAACGGGACACCCGAGACATGTTCCTCATCCCCAGTATATGTGGGATGAACGCTCCGTCCATTCTGCCCCTGTTGATTCCTTTGAGCGAGTACGGGAGTGGATTGGTCTCCCTCCACATGATGATCCATTCTCACCACGACCCCATTCTCTCCCAGACATTGATCCTCCACCATCCACTGAGTGGCCCACCGATATGTCCCTTTTGACTCGTTGAGTCTGAAGGTTACTCCGTATGTGCCTATCACAGAGAAGCATTGTTTTTTGTGCTACCAGAGAGGACACCTGATGGACCACTGCCCTATCGACAGTCTATGGTTCTCGCTCCACCTCCTCCCCCACCTATGGAGGCTGTACCCTCCTATGTTCCTCCCCCCTCCACCAGTCCCTCTAGAGGCCTCATCACCATCACCACCACCATCTCTTGATCCTCTTCATCCATCGCCTCAGAGACAGTGGCAGAGAGCCCATTTCGATGAGCTTCCGCTAGACGATGATGACCTAAATGAGGGTGACTTGACCCTACAAGGTGACGATGCCATCACACACTTAACCCTCCAGTTGTTATCGAGAAGTATGCAGGGCGATATTCGCGTGGATGTCAAGATGTTCGATGGCCACCTACAGCCTGATGCCGTTATTGATTGGCTTGCCGCCATGGAGCGGATTTCCGAGTACAAGCGACTGAAAGGTCGCCGGTGTGTTCTGTTAGCGTCAACCAAGTTTCAGGGCTACGTCAGTATATGGTGGAATGATTTGGAGCAGCACCGTGCCCTTGAGGGCCTACCTCTTATCCAGTCTTAGACTGAGCTACGGACACAAGTGATGGTCACTTTTGTTTTCGCTACCTACGAGTGCGATCTCTTCCTTCGGGTACAGTCCTCTCCGGTATGACACTTCGGTCTTAGATTACACGGAGCGTTTCCAGCTTCTTTGTGCCCGTCTCGGTGAGAGTGAGGAGTAGCGGATTAGTCGTTATATCCACGAGCTGCAGAGTTAATATCCAACGGGATCTTGCTTTACATGATGTCACCTCCTTTGCGAAGGCGGTCGAGTATGCCACTAAAGTAGAGTCCTTCCATCAGACTGCCCCTTCACCTCGTGGCCGTTTCACTCCAGTCCCTATGGTTTTTAGTGCTCCTGTGGCCACACCTACTTTAGCTGCCCCAGCACCCACTATACCACCTCCTACACCCTCTCACCCTTTAACATTCAAATTTTACAATTGTGGGGTGATTGTCCATCGAGCTTTGGATTGCTCCCTTCCACGACATCGCTCTCTTCTAGCTTTTGGCGACCCTGAGTATCTTGAGGAGAAGGAGGAAGATCCACCATAGCATGCGCTCATTACTATTCTGGATGGTGACACTGAAGGCCTTCCCCTTTGAGTTCGAGGACGAACTCTTTCAGGGTGGGAGAGTGATGTGAATATGGGTCTTTCGTCATTTTTTAGTCTTTTACTCTTTCTAGTAGTACATTGTATTTTTCTTGTATTTTCTTTTGTTAGTATTTACAGTAAAGAAGATTAAGGGCATTTAGGGATATAATTGTAATTAGATTGATATCTTAGACCCCAAGCAACCTCCTACCTATAAATACTCTTTTGTTGCCTCATTTGAGGCATTCTTTCATTTTGAGATATAGTGATTTGGGAGAGTTTTAGAGAGAGTTATCTTCTTCTTGCTTCCATTTGACGTCATTTTTATGTCAGACAAATTTGGGCTTGCAAATTTTGGAGTTTAAAATTTACCAATATGGGAATGGCCCAAGTTTGAGGAAATTTTTTGGATGAAATTTTGGACCCTCCCAAATTTTAAGAAAATTGTCTTTGGGACTCCAAATTTTTTTCTCGTCTTCTCGGCTCCATATTTGGAATTTTTTGCACTTGGCTCCAACTTCAAGTTCGAGGACGAATTCTTTCAAAGGAGGGGAGAGTGATGTAAATAGTAACGGGGACTATATTTGTAATTTTCATTCTTTTGTCTTTTTGTCAAACTTTTCCTTGATGCTTAGATTTTATAGTTATGAATAACACCTCATGACAACTCATTTCATGACAGCTCAATTCATGAAAACTCTCCCAATGCCTATAAATATAATCATTCCCCATAGGAAAAGGAGATCTTTGGCTTCTTAACAAAAATTCAGATATGTGTTTGTATTTTTCTCTCTTCTTTGGATCCAATTTTTGGTGTTTGAATCACTCATTACTCTCCATGCACCTTTGGATGTGTTAGCAAAAGAGATCATGGTGGCAATGGAGTAAGTGACGGAGATGCAGATGGCATGTAGGAGTAGGAGCAGTTGATCTTGGTGATTCCACAGAGGGCGTGGCAGAGGTATGCGAACCATCAAGGAAGCCAAATAGATCATAGACACTGAGAAGAGAATGGAATTGCGCCTGCTATGAAGTGAAATTTATGGCCGTGAGTTTGAGAGGTACTTGGCCACCACCGGTAATAGCGACAAGAGGGGTTGCCTTGGTGGGATTGTTGATGGTGATTGTTGTTGAAGGATCAGAGGAGGATATGCCAGCCATGTGAGATCGTTTAACTCGGTAGAGTAAAGCTCTGGTACCATAAAGAAGTAGGAGAAGTATTGGTTTAAAAATGATTATTATTGACCTGTGTGAACGTCGTTAGATACACATTGCAGACCTTATCCTACAAAATATTTGAATTCACTAATCCTAACTGAATTTGTTAGAACCGTATGCACAGAATATGGAGGACCAACAACTGATAGATATTTCTTCATTTTGAATTGGCCACATCATTATCGTTGGAATTGAGATTACGGCTTAGAATCTGTATTGTGAATCTTTTTTTTTTTTTGATTGTCAAGGTTGAAGGCTGCAAGTGATGAAAGTGTGATGGTAATTTTACATTCAAACAGGGAAACCCTTTGTTGTCCTACTTGCAAATTGTTTGTCGTGCAAACTCTTGTACTTCCATTGAAGTTTATCCTTCGACTATCCCATGTAACTTTAATTTATTCACTACACTATGTACTGCAAAGGGAGATGATAAATTTATCCTACTATCCTCTACCAAAACATGCCCATATTAGATGCTCCTCTTTATTGGGTTTACACCAAAGTATTATCCAATTTGAAATGTTCTCATGGACTGACCATGATTTATACAAAGACTGATAGAAACTCACTTGATGGGATTGTTGGGAAGTCGATCCTTTAGCCCTCAATTAAGGTTCAATCTGAATTAACCTTGTAAGTTTTTTTTTTTTTTTGGGTTTACTTTATATTTTATTTTCCAGTTACAAAATGCTACAAAAGAAAATTTATAACCCATTTGAAAAGAATCTATCTCAAGCGTGGCTTTTGTTAATTACCAGGTATATGGTCTCATGTATTCTTTCTTTTCTTTTCAGGGGGTTTGCAGCAGAGGAAAAGTGGCAGTAACATTGGGAGCTCACTATCACGGATTCAGGTGATATACTAAACGGAGTCTTTTCTATGTTGACAAAATGCATTTTTGAATACAAAACATCTTGCCTAGAATGTAAATATTGATATTATAAGTAATTTGGATTGTTAGTAGCCTAGTACACGTATATCAAACATCTTATCGAGAATAAAATGAGTGAAATTATAAGTAATATGGATTGCGAGTAGTCTAGTACAGAGGAATATATCATATGCAGTGCGAGTGACCCAAAATTCTTCATGCTCGAGCAGGGTGTTGATAATGGAGTAGACCATTACATGGACCCCACCATTTTCACCGTTAGTTCCTTTGGAGACAGTGTGTTGTTGATTATAGCCCTGTGTTTCCATTCCGTGTTTGAAGGCATCGCGATCGGAGTTGCCAACACGGGTGGTAGGGCTTGGCGGGTCCTTTGGACCGTTAGCTTGCACAAGGTGTTTGCCGCCGTTGCGATGGGAATAGCAGTCTTAAGAATGATACCCGATCACCCTCTCTTGTCGTGCGCCCCTTATGCTTTTGCGTTTGCAATCTCCACTCCTCTAGGGGTTGCCATAGGAATTGTGATCGATGCCACCACACGGGGAGTGGTGGCAGACTGGATCTATGCCGTGTCTATGGGCCTATCATGTGGTGTATTTATTTTCGTATCGGTTGATCATTTAATATCCAAGGGTTACTCACCGGGAAGAAGGGTCTCAGTAGATACACCTCTTCACAAGTTTTTTGCTGTGCTTTCGGGGGTTGGGGTGATTGCTGTTGTGATGATCTGGGATACCTGAACTTCTGGGTTGGTTAGAGATTTTGTGCTTTCCTGATATGCTACATACCTACATTCACTTTTTCAAAGTTTGAGGCATAAAAAATGAATCGGCATCTTGTGATTCAATCTCTTGAACATTTCTGAAACTTCAAATTTGAATATATGAATCTGGATTTAGAAAAACACAAGAACACGTGAATCAAAAGTGTACAAAATGGTGCTTATGAAGAGGTGGCTTAATTGATGTTTGATAGAAGCACAAGGTACCTAATTTGATTCAATTCACAAGGTAGAAGCTTGGTAGCTAAATAAATTAAACCGGCAAAATGGCTTTTGGATTCGATATATTGACAGCAGGTAGAGCTTTCCATGATGCTACATCTCCTGATAATCTTGATAGTTTTTTCTTTTGTACAGTAGCTATTTTTATTCTTTACCTGGAATTTAGCTGCTGTTTTTTTGTTTGTTTAAATTGGTCTCTTTTTAGTATGATATAAAGTATTATATCTGTTGCAAATGTAATTGCATTGGTGTTGATAACTTTTACGAGGCTTTTTTTCTTGTATTCTTGAATGACAATGTAGTAATCCATATTTACAGTCAGAGAAATGAAGTTCAATTTTGAATTTTACCAATATTATAAAGTTTAAATTCCACGGACAAGAATCTTTATGGATTTTATTAGTATACAAGTGTTTTTTCCCTATGGATAAGACTAAAGCTTTGGTTTGGCAGTTGCATATCTGTGTTTATTTTCTCCTTTGCTTTTTTCAGTTCTGTTCTAAAATTCAATGAAAACAATGAGCGTGGTTCAATTGAAACATTTTAATTTTTATTATCTCTTTGGCTGCTGTTTTTTGATAATCCCAAATGCATGGGAGGAAAGAACGATTACACAACATTAATTAATGTAAAACTAAAAATATAAACTAAATTTATAGAAAGAACAACTACTGTCCTAGTATTACAATACACAATTATATGGGATTTAAGCCAAGTTCCTTGATGGACTACAGTGAGTTAACTGAAATGATACTCTAGTTGACGAATCCATCCTCTCGTTCTCTCTTCATCCTACATTCCTGACAAGATCAGTGTAGATAATGTCCAGAGTGCTGTGAAAAAAGAAGAAGAAGAGTTAGTACCTATTGAGTATCGAATGTTTCTTCACTTATGTTGTACCATGGTGGACCTAGCGAGTGTAAGAATTTCCCAACTCATAAAAGAAATATATATAACCCGTACTAGATTCGTGTTGAGATTTGAGTAGATCTAAACATTGAGGTTTAAGTGGTTCTAAGTTGATGTGCAAATGTGAAACCTTTGTCTTTGATCATGATTGAGAGAAAAAAAACTCATGATCAGTGGCACATTTTTTTTAAGGAGGAAGAGAGACCGGGGGCTTGGTTCCAGGGTTGGGTTGTGAAAAGTTTCAAGTTTCCTTATTAGTACATTGTAAATGTTGTTATTTTAATATGTCTAGAAAAATATATTGAGCGAAACTGATGATTTTCGCAACCCTCGATAAGGAATTACATGAAAAGAAAATTGACTTAACATCCTTTACCCACTCAATGTTCTAAAAACAACTTCTGCAACAAACTTGTTCACCTCCTAGTAGCAAGAGTGGGATGAAAATGCTTTTGTTAATCTACAATGCCACAAAGTCTTGATCTTGGTCTTGATCGATATTGTTATCTTAAACCACTTTAAATCTTCTTTATTATTGAAGAAAAACTTGTTTTGGGGTTTGGATCAAAATGAGATCACTAACCACAAATATCTTCCTAAGGGCATATGTGAGTGCAGGAAAGATGACAGTGTTTTTTAACAGGTTAAAAAAAAATCTCTCAAGAAATAAATGATAAACATACATTTTGAGCTAAAATCTCGAGAAGATTCAAAGAAAGTTTACTTGTAATGTGATCAGTTGATTGCCTCCATGGTCAGATAGGGTAAAATCTCCTTTTGAAGTTTTACGTAGGACAAAGACAAATGTGTGTTATTTTTGGTAGTTTAACAAAACTATACCCAATGGATAGAAAATATGTTATCCATGACCCATATAGGAAGGTTGGAGATGTATGGATCTAGAGACAAATAAGTTTGTTGTCTGCGGAGATGTTTTTTGTTGTATTTGACGAAGTGCTGACATATTACTCGATTGAAAATTTGAGAAATGATACAAATAATCTTGAATCTCTCTCCTGTGAACTTCTAACTATATGAAGTGGGAGGAATGATCCCTGACTGAGGAAAATGACCAGCAAGATGGAGTTATGGCCTTAAGGTTGACAAGGCAAAGACCCGACCTGATCATTTAACCGATTATGAGGTTCAAAAGAACCATTTAATTATAACCTCTTGTTTTATCATGGGAGCAGCATATGAAGATGAACCCCTGTATTATAGTGAAGCGAAATGAACTACTTCATAGGAATCTTCAATACATGAAGAAATCAATGTTCTTCATAAGAATACTATATGGAAACTTGTACCAAAGCCAAAGGATCCTGAATTAGTTAATTTTAAATGGGTCCAGAAGTTGAAGAGAAACGTTGATGACACTGTTGACAGATAACGATAGCTATGGTTGGATGTGTTTTTTCTCAGCAATATAAATTAGATTACGAAAACACTTTTAGCTCTATATCTACAATAATAGCAGTTAGAACAAATATTTAATTACCTGCGTATGAATGTTGGGATTTTTGGTAAATTGATGTGAATAGTGAATTCCTCTATGGTTTATTAGATAATGATATCTCTATGGAACATCGACAAGCTTTTGTTTCAAAGTAGTTCCATGATTATGTGTGCCGACTCAAAAAGGAATTATATGGCATCGAAAAAGCTCCACGTGCCATGTATGGGAATGTCTCATCAACTTACTTTTTGTGGGATTAAAGCTTCAAGTTCATATCCTAGTTATTTGTTTAGGAAAATGCTAGGGGGACGCGATTTAGGGATACTGGACACGTGTTCCCGTATATTTGGTGGACACCTTGAGTGGGGTTCAACAATGACATGCAAACATGTGTGCAGTGTCCTCAAATTGTGTCCCAATGTATGTCTCCATAGCATCATATATTTGTTTAAGGCCCAATCCTGGATGTACACAATGATTCTTTTTATGTGGATGATGATCATTATAAAAAAAACAATACTAAAATTCCACTTATTTTTTATGAGTTGTCAAATCAAATTTGAAATGAAGAATTTGGGTGAAGTTCAATGTTTTCTTGGCTTAGAAGTTTGAAAAATCAGATGGGTATTTTGTCCCTCAAAAAGTATATTTCATCTTTTTAGCAAGGAGGAATGAAAAGCCATAGCCATGGCCAATCCTTGGGAACCATGTCTCATGTTACAAAAAGTTTAAAACGATGTATTGAAAAGTACAACAAAGTTTAGCCAACTTGTGGGTTGTTTATTTTTCTTAGTTTAATTACACTTTGACCCCTTAAATTTTGTCCCTATTTTCACCTCACGATCCGGCCCTTTATTTTTTACACTAAACCCCTTGGAACTTTATAAAAATGATCAAATTATCCCAAACTTCAACGATGTTATGTCGAGGATCCAAAATTGTCCATGAGCATGGCACGTTAGGGAATTTTCGTCAAAAAAATCCTGATGTCACACATATGATCAAATTTTCGTCTAGAACATAACACTGTTATGGTTTGGGGGTAATATGACACGGTTGAAAAAGTTCAGGAGGGTTAGTGTAGAAAATGAAAGTAGGGATAGTGAAGTGAAAATGAGGGTAAAATTCGAGGGCTAATGTGTAATTAATCATTTTGTTAACTATCGGAAGACCTGACATTGCATATTATGTAGGATTTGCCTCAATTTATGAACAATCCATGTGTGTTGTACATAATAGCGATGTTATTAAAGAATTATTGGGTGATTTTGATCACACACACAAAACAACCATAAAATATAAACAGAGAGGGAGAAAGAAAAAAAAAACACCAAATTGAACGTGGTTCG
The DNA here is from genome assembly GCA_949130495.1 of Sambucus nigra. Taxonomy (NCBI): domain Eukaryota; kingdom Viridiplantae; phylum Streptophyta; class Magnoliopsida; order Dipsacales; family Adoxaceae; genus Sambucus; species Sambucus nigra. The sequence continues at coordinate 161,090,343 of OX422213.1, read as the reverse complement.
CTAAAATACCTAATCCATGCCCCATAAAGATCAATTTCACTAATATTCAAATATCGGGGATTACAAATTACTTTCAAATCCTCACAAATGCACTCTTCAAAGTATTTCCATTTTTTTCTTCAAATTCAAACTCCATATTTGACTTGTAAAACAAGTCTCCAAAGTTTCCCACAAAGGGTGCAACCCAAATATTCCAAAACCCCTCACATTTTCCCTCACTACCACAATAACTCACGCTTGGCTCTCTTTAAAAAACGAGTAAAACCCAAGAGATCAAATAGAGTAAAACTTTAATTCGCATGTATATTATTTAAACTTGAAGTCTTAAGTCTTCAAAACAAAAAACCATTCGGATATCTCACATGCAAGCCAACCATATCCAAGAAATCTTCAAAGTTTATCACCACAATGAAACCCGTATTAAAGATATGCAAATCCCAAACACTAAGGAGTCCAATACTAGCCAAAGTTCTACAAATCTCCACCTTGGTGAGATACCCAAAACCCACCAAACGTGTTTTCCAAATTTCAATTGTGCACGTTCGCTAAAGCGGAAAGATACCTTCGCTAACGTGACCCCTTCGATAATGCGAAGTCCAATATTTGCGGGTCGCACCAAACCAGAAAAAATTCTGCACAAAATACGATAGTTTTGCTACTGCGAATGCAACTTTCGTTGAAGCGAAGCTAATGCTTCTTGCTCGCGACCCAACCAAATAATTTTTCTGCATTAAATTCATCCAATAAATTCCAACGAACAATTGGTGCTCCAATACCAAATCTCTACCTTGGTGACATTTCAACTTCAAATAGCTTTCAGGAACAATAGTTCTCCAGATTAGCATGAAATCTCTTGCCTTCCAAATGATCTCCGTAACATCCAAATGCCCGACGCACCCTAATGTGTCCAAATTTGCATATTTCAAAATATCTCATGCAACCTCCTTTTGAGATGGTTACTTAACCTGTAACTTTATTCATGTGAAGAAAATACAAGTTACCCTTTTAGATTAGGGGTTTCTAAGAGCACTTCATTTTTTGCTCCAAAATACCACAACTTTATTTTTACTACAAAATACCACTTAATTTTAATAGTTACTTCATAATACCACATCAGGGCCACCACATATTTAAAGTTCTAATAATTATTTACACACTTTTTCTCCATCTTCTAAACTTTTCATCTTCAAATCCATTCTAAAGGTATCATCTTCAAATCTCTACACATTCAAACCCCCAAACCTTTCATCTTCTAAACTTTTCATCTTAAAATCCATTCTCCTTCAACTAAAGATTAAACATCAGGTTGGTACATTGAATACACTACCCATTTGAATACCCAATATATATATATACACCATTTTTAGGCCTCGAATCTTTATCCCAACATCGAACCAAGTAATTTCGCTGTTCATTTGTTGTTCAACATCGAACCAAGTTCATCTTCTACATCTAATTACACGTTATGGTATTAGAGTATGAAATCAAATTACAAAGTAACTTAAATGTAACCTCGTCAGGACTGTTGCAAAGTAACTTGAATAAAATCAAAGTTCCAATCAATTTTTATTTTTTATTATAACTTCGTCTGGACTGTTAAATAAGTTGAAGATACTGAAGTAGGGCTTCATTCGTTATGAACATACCGAATGAATTTCATTTATTCGATATGTTCACGACGAATAATTTTTTTTATTACCCCGGGTTTCATTCGTTACATTCATACCGAATGAGTTATAATGTTTCATCATGTATACAACGAATCAATGGATTCTGAATTAGGGCTAAGCAAAATATCCATTCGTTACATTCATATCGAAATGAATGACTTAATTTGCTATTTTTATGCCGAATTGATGAACAAGTTTCTATATGTTTCATTCGCCACTTTTACCTCGAATGGACTTTAAATTTTCGTGATGTTTATGCCGAATGTAACCACCACAGGTCGACACCTTTTCCCCTAATGGAATAAATTATTTTGTTATCTTTATGACTTATGTTTATGATGAGTACCTATCAAATGGTACATGATTACCTATGACATGACTTATATTTATAATGAATTCCCTATGAATTATGTTTATAATGAATACCTATGAAACGATTTATGTTTATAATCAATACATGATTGCATATGAATTGATACATTATTATCTATGACTTATGTTTATAATCAATACATGATTACCTATGATTTGATACATGATTCCCTATGACTTATGTTTATAATGAATTCATTATTAACTACGAATTGATATATGATTACCTATGAAATGATTAAGATTATAATCAATACATGATTACCTATGATTTGATACATGATTACCTATGAATTGATACATGATTCCTTATGATTTATGTTTATAATGAAGTCATTATTACTTACGAATTGATACATGATTACGTATGCATTATGTTTATAAGAATACAATGACAACCTACGAATTGACTTATGTATGTTTATAATGAATGCAGGTCTACCATGGATAACCTACTATCCTACTCTCGCAAGAACCAGGAGCCGTTGACTGCCTCAGAGAGGAAGCGTCGAGAATAGATCCATGCTCTGTCTACTGCGACTGTCCCGGATGTGATGGAGGTGGATCCCTGAGTGTTGGAAACGCATGATTAGGTTGCGATTCATGACGAGGAGGTTGTGGTTGAGGTTGAGGAGGCCGAGGTTGAGGAGGAGGCCGAGGAGGGTCATGAGGCGACGGACGAGGGTTTTGAGCTCGAGAATGTTGCTCCCCAACGGCCTGAAAACCCGTTTAGCATTTTACACAAGACCGCAGTAGTATATAGCCAGAAGAAAAAGGTGCCTGAAGAAGGCACATCTACTGCGGCATACGGGGGCCCCCGCCGATCTTAGCCTATTAAAACATTTCAAGCATCTTATGGCCTACGGAATTTGGACTGGATCAGTGGTAATTTCACTTCCCTTCAATGTTAAATCACTAATGTTTTAAATTTTCCATTGCTTTCATAAACCTTGGTAAATATGTTGCTTATATTGTAGGTGGAGCGGGTGCCGTTATTGTGCATCAATCACTGGGCGAAGATCAATGAGTGGAAATTCAGTTATCTTTCTGCAAGTGTACAAAAGAGGGTTAGAAGGGCTAAGCTGGGGGGGATTATCTCATTTATCCACCGTTATTTATATTACACCCTTATAGCTGCGTTTGTCGAGAGGTGGCATACAGAGACTAACACATTCCATATGCCATTTGGGGAGATGACAATCACCCTCGACGATATATCGACGATTTTAGGTGTTCCTCTTGTCGGATCACCTTTGTATAACTCGGAGCCCGCAGTTGAGGAGGAGGAAGAGGAGGACGTAGTGGTCCCGTCACTTGTGGACTTAGTGGTAGAGTTGTTAGGAGTGAGCAGGGAAGTTGTCTCGGAGGAATGTGGCGAGCATGCGACCTTCCGTTTGAACTGACTCACTCTGAATTTCAAGGAGAGGTCGCGTGACGCCAATGCATCGAGTGAAGACAAAGATTATTGTGCCAGAGCCTACTTTCTCTACATTATCGGGTGCACAGTTTTTCCCGACAAGACAAAGAACAAGATTTTCGTGATATACCTTCATGTTCTTAGAGACATGAAAAAGTTGGGGAAACTAGCATGGGGTATGGGGATCCTATCGCATGTGTATAGGCAGCTGGGTCTTGCCTCTCGTTCAGGTGTGAGGCAAATGAGTGGTTGCCTCTCTCTTATACAGGTAACTAATAACACATTCATATTTTGTTTATGTATGTTTATCAATTTCCTACTTTTTTCTAATAAATTCATAATGTGTGTGTTTTGTAGTCATGGATATATGAGCATTTTACAGGGGTTGGCGGATGTGTTGATATGGAGTTTGATGAAACCATGCCAAGGATTGCACATTGGTCGTTGCAGTCTGCCTCTCAGAAAAAGGCATTTACAAACTTAATCAATTTTCGGGAGCAATTGGATGATATGAGTGTTGGTGATGTGAGTAAATTCAAATATTTGTAACCTTTTCTTTTGACTTTTATATTTTCTGACATCAAATTATGTTTTGTTTATTTGTAGGTCATTTGGGAACCCTATCGAGATTCTAGGGTTATTTATCCTTTCCATGAAGCTTCATGGTATAGCGGGATTATGATTTGTTTTGAGGTAGGGGAGCCCTATTACCCTGAAAGGTGTATTAGACAAATGGGACGGCTATAAATCATACCGCGCGACCCAATGACACCCTTGAAGGGCGATAGGGGAGACAAGGCAACTCGGTACAAAGTTAAATTCGATATGCAAAAATGGTACCAAGAAAACTGGCAAGACCACCTCTTATCCGAGAAATCTAGGTCTGTGCCCGTATCTAGCCCCTGGGGTTGTAGCAATGATTATATGGCTTGGTTCATGCCCAAATCCCATCCTAGAGTCCAAAACCCCAAGTTCCGCAGTGTGAAACAACTGCAAACGTCGTTGGTAAGTTTATTGTCTAAACTTCTTCCGGTATTATATATATGTAATTATATATAAGTGTTTTGTCTAATCTAATCCCATAGTGTTATTAAGTGTTCCATATGCGGACGAGGTGCGCAAGGCTATGGACTTAATGAAGAGCAATATTGATGATGGAATTGCTGTTGATCCGACCAAATTAATTGCACGCGATGTGCAAGCCTATGATATCTTGCGGCCATTGGGGTAGGCAGACCGGTTGTCATTGAGGAGCGGGTGGCGAAGAAAAGCAAGTCCAAAGGTAAGGGAAAAGAGAAAGTAGTTAAGCCCGCACAAAAGTAAAATAAAGAAATAGTCCGGATGCCATTGAATTTTTCTATTAAAGTGAAACAATATTGTATGAACGTTTGGTTTATTGTTTAATCATAATATTTATTGATGAATGTGCAATTATTTTGTTGGTTGTTGCTTATTTTGTATAAACATACCTAATTGTTGGTTGTGTATTATTTTGAAACTTACATCTTTAATTGTTGGTTGTGGACTATTTTGTATAAACATCCCTAATTATTGGTCTTGGAATATTTTGTATAAACATCCCTAATTGTTGGTTGTGGATTATAATTCATCAACATCCATAGGTGTGGATTATTATTTTGTTTGGCAAATACATCCCGAATAGTGTCCATTCTTGTTAGAGAGTAAGATCCAGACGACATTATTATAGCGAAAAAAGAATAATAATTAGGGATATATATAGCGAACCAGTCCTGAGAAAACTTAGTTCGGCATATACATCCTTAATATAATCCTATGTGTATTGGATCTTGAGGTCCATTTGACATCATTATAGCGAAAAAAGGGTAATAACTTAGGATATGTATACCGAACCAGTTATGGGAAAACTTGGTCCGGTATATACATCCCTAACAGTTTCTTATATGTATTGGATCTTGAGGTCCATTCGGGGTCATTATAGTGAAAAAAGGTTAACAATTCGGGATGTATATAGCGAACCAGTCCTGGATACAACTTCATTAATTAATTACAACAAATTAAAAAATACAACTTCATTAATCACGGAATGGAGACAAGACAACAATCAATCAATCATACAACTTCATTTGAATATCATACAACTTTATTTGAATATCATATCATACAAGTTCGTTTCACATCATACAAAAATATTTCATACACCAAACTAGTCGATATGGATAGGCTCATCACTGGTTGCTACATCGTTTGGGTAGATTTTTCGGAACTACGCTACTTGTTGTGCGTATTTATCAATCCACGATTTTGCTTCTGGTAATGAGCAACTATGCCAGTGACTTGCTACCGGGGGGAATTGGACAACCATACTTCAACTTAAAAGCTACAAAGTGATTCCCGCATACATGAGTTGCATGGTTTGTTCATGTCTCATTGGTAGAAATGTGAGACATTGTCTCTTCGAAATGAGGGCGCACACGCACTCGTAAGTTTTCGCCAAAAGATAGCCGCACTCGGGCATGATCATCCATGACTTGGGCATATATGGTTTTGAATAATTGTCCAACATATGTAGAACAGTGTTTGGAAACCAATCACCAAAATAATGTGCATAAAATTCAGTATTTTCCGTGACTTCTTCAATTATGTCCGATCTCACCTATCTCCATCCATTGGGCCCAAATCTGAGGCATTTAGCAACGCATCTAAACCCGCAATTTCCATTAGCTTTAACCTCGATGATATCTTCGATGCAATCTTTATAAAAGACCAGTATCTCATTGATATATTGTTTAGATGCGGGGGAGTAGTTCGGGCACCATGGGGCTGGGTAGGTGAACTCCGTAAAATCAATTTTCTTCTTAGGACTTTGGACCGCATCGTGTTCCTTTTCTATTGATTGCCTAGCAAGTTCGAAGCCCAAGGGATCCCTTTTAGTTGACTTCTCGTGCTTTTGCTCTTTACCAGTTGGTTTTTGACCTCTCGGGCGACCCTTGCAATGCTTTAGCACGGATGGCTCAAATAACCTAGCAGTTGTGGGACACCCGATGTCCTTGAGTTTTCGCAACATGGCCCTTTGCTCATCGATAGTTGACCGTTCGCACCTTTGTTTAAAAAGTATCATTTCTGGCTCGTAGTCAACCATATGGTACTTCGCTAATTCGAGCACCATTGTTAATTTGTGCCAATGTGCATCACCCCCCATAGTATTGCCCTACCCTCCATCTGGTAGATGACCAATTCATGAGCGCACGGTAGATCATAGATGTTGCGTGCCAAGTGTAGGCACGATTTAACATCCATGCTAACGGTATCATAAGTCTGCATCTCCTCAAGAATTAGGTCAATGACATAATGAGAAACCCGACCAATGAGCTCTCGCAAAACATGAATATTGTGGGAGTGCTTTAATTTTTGCAAAGAATCCTCAAACTCCCTCATGATCTCTGTCACTTGAAACCCAATGTAGTTGTGTATGCCGATAAAACCTTATCAAAAGGAAGTTGAGAACTCTCCAAGTGCCTCTTCAACTTACCATGTGCTCCTTCACAACAGTTAGTAGTTCGGTTCCCCCGGTGCCTAACCATATTTGTCCACGAATGAACGAAGCTCTCCCTTTGATTATATCACGTACAATCTATGTACTGAAGCGTGTTCGGGAACACAACCCAATCACAGTGAAAAAGCGTCCACTCTTCGTTAAAATTACTCTCGGTGGGGGATTCTACAAAATGCATCTAATCCCTCATGAACTTCTTCAATGTATCCTCATCGTTGATCTCTTTCCTAGCATGGATCTCCACATTGCGATGAATGTGGAAGGTGCAAACCATAGTTCTCGCCTCGGGGAACACAACCCGCAACGCATTCATGTACGCATACTCCCAATCTTCATTGAAAACTGTGGGACATGTAAATGGGTCGAATAGGGATTTCAAATGTCCTAATGCCCACCGATAGTTCTCCAACTTCTCCGTTACTAAAAATGCAAAGGCAATATTAAAAGTCCAACCGCACGACGTTGTTCCAACCATCTCGAACAAAGGCATCTTATATCGATTGGTCTTGTATGTGCAGTCAACAACGACAACGGACGAAAAACACTTGGCTAGTTGGATTGAGTTTGGATGCGCCCAAAAAATATCTTCCACCTCCATGGTAGACTCATTCGTTGTATACCAATACACGTAATGTTTATCCCCAAGCAACTTCATTAACTGCTGCATCGCCGTTCTACCCTCTCGTTCTGAGGTCCTCAACCTCCCCTTGGCATTGTAAATTATTTTCAGGGTCGAAACATTACTAACATTACGACTTTTAAGCGTTGTTAGAATGGCGACTGACTTTACACCGCTGAAGGACATCTCTTCAATAATTTTATTTTCCACCAAAGTAAATCGACCAGCATATGCATATCCAACTAATGTTTTCGGTAATGGGTGATTGTGAACGCCGCTAACGACAGACAACATCCACTGTCCATTGTCAATCGGAATGCCCTTCAACAAAACTGGACAATTGCACTTCCGAGTGGTCGTGTCCCTCTTCCTACATTTTTTTCTCTTGGACACTACCTTCGCTCCCAACATTCTTCCCGTGATGATCACGGTACTCACCTCCCCTCTCACAACCAATGCGTAGATGTCCCTTACGCATTGCAGAAGGTGCATCGGACTTGGTGATGATTATCAATGTTTTAACAGACCGAGCTTGCTCTTGGGCCCAATCAACTAACTCTTGCCGCGTGGGAAATACCTTATCCGTAAAAAATATCATACTAACATCAACTCCTAAAGAAGCATTTTCCTCGTTGTTGGGTATCTCCATATTTCCTAACGCCTCATCAAATAATACGGAGTTGAAATCCAAGAAGGCATCCTGCATAAGTAAAAATATTATGAGTTGAATAACGATAACAATATGTCAATCAATATAAGGGTTGATATTATGAGTTGATTTTTGTATGTGCGAATCAATATAAGGGTTGAATTACTTAAATGTTTGGACCTATGACTTAACTGTATTCCAATTCCATTCGGCATGAATCTGCCGAGTCAGTGTTGGTTTTTTCGGGGTAACTATCCCGAGTCAGTGTAGGTTTATTCGGGATCACTAACGAGAATTAAGCTCAACACTTTGGCATATATATTCCGAATAACATAAGGAGAATCGGGGTGATTATACCGAATGGACCTAGTTCGAAAAAAAATATATAAGTTTTGTTCGGGATGGTTACCCCAAGATTTGGACTTCATTTCGGGGCTCCGATCCCGAATCACTGAACAGTGTCCGCACGATTTTTGATTTTTTTATTTATTCATTCCCTTAGAATATACAAATATTTATATAATGGGACCCAAAATTTACTCATAAATGTCATTTGTGGAGTTTTCATTTGCTTTGAATGTGTTGTTATTGTCCTTGGTTGGATTTGTAAGGCCCTAAAACGTGATTATGAATGTTAATTATATGATTAAGTATAAGTTATAAGTTATAAGTTGGTGAGGGGTGTTAAACATGTTAATTATCATATTTGGGGGATGCATACTCATGTGATATATGTGTTGATTGCATTAAATGTTAATCAAGCTTCTGATTGGGGATAACTTGTTTAGATCATATAATTAGTTATGTGATTAAATACATCATGAACATATGTTTTTCATACATCATTATAATTATAAAATTAAATCAAGGTGTTGGTCTGAAATTTGCGATGTTAGGTCGCCAAATGTGAAAGTTTTGAGATTTTCGATAAATTGCTACTCTTCTGTTCGGGCCCAAATTAGGCGTACTAGTTTTATGATTTGGGGAAAACACAAAATATAAAAGTTGTAGATATATGAGTTAAGTTTATAACATAACAAATGGTGCATCAAACGAACATTCGAGTGAGAAGATATTGTCTTTGTACGAACCTAGGGTAAAGTGATCATTTAGCTTTAAATGATATTTTGTCTCATATGGTGCCACGTATTATATTTGTATTGGTTGGAATGGTAGGATTTTTAGGCTGAATTAAACCCCTTAAAATGACCCCCTTCTTCATCCAATTCAGCCACGAATAATATTTTGCCTAAGGAGAGAGAAAATGAGGAAGTTAAGGAAGAAATCCTTCGAAAAATTACCATAAATCGAGGAATTCTCGTAAGGTAGTTATCTCTTTATTAAAGTTGGTCACATGGATGAGTTCTACCCTTGATATATTTTTGTTTATGATTTGGATTAATATTTAAATTATAGCCATTTTTCCAAATTGCGTTAAACTTAGAATGACTTAAGATCATACATGAGGACTTGTGCTAGGATCGTAAATGCTAACTTCAAAGTCCCATTTTTTGAATTTCCTTCTCGTGAAGATTTTTGATGTAGTAAATTAATATATATGATGTGTTTATATACTAAAACATGATTAGTATATGTTTACAAGATTGATACCCTAGGTACAGGTGATATATGCTTAAAAATGTTAAGTCATGCTTTAATGTTCTCTTCCGACCTAGTTGTGTTAAAAGTTTCATAAACCATGGAATACTTATTGAAATTAAATGATTCTAATTGGAGAGTACAATAGACTCATATATGTATACTATATCTGAAAATTATGTAAAAATACCAAGAAATGAATCTTGGGTGATAGTTTGTAGTTCAGGTATAAAATCTGTCCCAAAAGTGTAAGTGCGCACACCAGGTGTTCGATGTTTTGCTTGACTTAGTAAATGAAATCAAAAAATTATGCAACATCAATTTTAAATTATTCAATATGTTTAATATATGTTCCCATGATTTATAATCGATTAGGACGTTATATATGCTTGAAAAATATTAATTTATGCTTTGATGGTCTACTCAGACCTAGATGTGTTAAAAGTGGCATAAATCATTGAATACTTGTTGAAATCAAGAAACTCCAATTGAAAATATTAGAGAACATATATAAGTATGATATACTTGATGGGGAGAATAAAATACCTTCTGGTTTGGCTTGGGGGTTGTGTTTAAGTTAAAGTTTTATTGTTGTTTTTCTCCAGAAATGATTTCGAAAAGGTTGTAATAAAGCATGCATAACTTTGTCTAGAGAATTCGTAATTTAATTCCGTAAATTGTGTTAGAACCCTAATGAATAAGGTGCTATAGAAATGTGAAGTATCATATTCAATTAATTTTCAGTTATGTTAGATTGATTATTTGATGTGATGTGTTACTAAGTTTAATGTGATTTGGTGTATTCAAATACTAATGATGTTGTCTAACACTATCATACCAAGGAAATAGTTTTGGTATTAATCTTAGTACCAAATTCAAGGTGAGTGACCTATCCTTTGAAATTTATATGCTTATATGTTCATATGAAAATGTGTAGTTAAACTCATGTGTTAAGATGCTTATGGGAGTGATGTTGTATTTATAAAACATACGCATATGATTAAGAATGTTATGTGATGTTATGGACTGTGGAGGGTCCGTTATCTAATGTTAAGGACCGTGGTGGGTCCTACGGGATGTGGCGGTCCCGTTAATCCAACTTAAAGGTTTGTTGTACTCGGGCCTAATTATGGGATGTGGTATCCCCATTAACTGGGAGTTAATTGGACTGGCGGGTCCAGGCTTGCGAGAGTTACACAATTCTTGTTGGGTTATGACATTAGAAAATAAAAATTGTTATTCAAATTGGTTATATATATGTGATGTATGTGTGGAATATGGTCATTCACTAAGCTTGTGTTGCTTACACTCCTATAATGTTATGTTTCAGGTATGCCTATCGTTTGGAGTTCACTGCCAAGTTAGGACGTTAAATGGGAGAGTGGAGGATAAATAACGTGGGTTGAATATCAAAAAGTTTTTTGGGTAAATGTTAAACAAAGGAACTTATGTAAGTAAATTTTTTTGGTACTTTTAAGTCGTGCATAAAGGTAGATATGTTTTCATCCAGACATGCCTTTGAAAAAAAAAATCTTGTGCTATTTTTCAAAAGATTTCAAGTACCATATTGTCTAATGGGGATTTATCTCTAAATAAAAGGTTGATTTAAGTTAATTAAGTCGGGGCGCGATAACTTGGTATCAGAGCATGGTTATTTGGTTCTGGACAGGGTGTGAGGGTCTAGATTGGAAGTGGACGTAGAAACTTTTTTGTGTCATAAGTATTCAGTTTCAAGGGATACATTTAAATATGTTGGATTCCTGAGGCGTGGACACGAAGGGTTTGTTATTAAGTTTTAAATTTACTTTTTTGACTAACATCTGTGAGTTATACACATATATTGTTGATATGAAATGCAAGGATCTTGCAAGAAAGGAAATAAGATGTTAAGGTTTATTCGAGGATGACAGCGAATACAGGTATTTTAATATGAAGCATTACATTGTTTTATATGTTGTATGAACAAATGTGTCATTAAAGGAAAAAAATTTAAAGACACAATGCGGTATACAAAAATATGAAGTATTGGAGGTGATCTCTTCCTATATTGGTATATGTGGATTTAAGTCGTGTTATGTATATCATTATGAATGTGTGCGCTCCTCCTGTATAGGAGAGTGATGTACGAGAACACATACTCCATTAAAGGATGGGAAGTGAAAAGAATTGTGGTTACATGATTATGATGAGACTTAAATTATTGGAGTGTGAAAAAAAATGAAGATTCACATAGTAAAGGTTAAATGAGAAGGTTAGTAGTAGTATGTTTATATTTAACATGAGAAAAGGTATGAAATTCAATAACTAGTCGATATATCACAAATGATCAGAATATGGGTTCATAGTGAATTATGATAAGTAGAATAAAAGAGTAATGAGAGTTGAGATGCACGTCTTTAATAGTATGAGTACATGTAGTGGATATTACTCTTGTGATGTTTTGAAAAGATTATATGAATAGTATATTTGAGATAAGGTATTAAAGAGTTGGAAGTTTAAAAATATTGAGGAGTCCTTTTAAGAATATATGTTGTGGATGAGTATGGGAAAGATGTTAGTCAGGTTTAAATAATTACAATTGGGTTGGATGAATATTGAGTTGTATTTGTCATTGTGCGTATGTGTTACCACTAAGAGTACATTATATAATTAATATGATTAACATTACATGGAGTCACCAAGAAGTATGTGTAAGGAGAATGTGCTATGTGAGATACCATAATGTAGTACATTAAGGTATTTGTGCCGGTTATTTGAAAGAGATTCAACATATAATAGTTAGATAAGTATTATGGGGTTGGTAAGTATGGTTAAAGTTTAAAGTGGTGATGTTATGTCTAACATCCATATTATCAAACGGGTAAAATGAGTGTGTTAATAATGTTGTGTAAGACTATCATATTAATAAGGATTGGGGTAAGATTATGATTGCCAAGTTGTTGTGTTGGATAAATGACTTGTTAAGATTACTGTATGTTTAGTTAAAGAACAATCAAACAATACTGAAAAAAAGAGAATATAGTGAGAAGTTATATTGGCTTCATAGTGCATGACTGTACAATATACATGAACGTGAATATGGAATACTGGTTAAAAGTAAACATTTGGTGAATGATTGTTCATTACCGATATATGGAAAGTAGTTTAGCTATGTTTAGATTAAGGAGCGTAAGAATGCTATTTGGCATACTCTAAAACTCCAGAGATGATACGGATAGTATTTCAAGTCGAACACATGAATTTGGTATTGAGTGGAAGATGAGAAGATCTCATATAATAAGTAGTATTGTAATATGATGTTTATCAATTGAAGTATTGAATGGAAGTTGAAGGGATGAACAAAAAGAAGTTAGTCTTGTATTAGAGTATTTATTATTTGAAATGTTAAATGCTGATACAAATGGACTATGGAAATGAAGTGAGAAACATAAAGAATGATGTTTGGTTTATTAAGAATGTTCACTCATTGTTAATATAAGAGGATACAACCAATAATCTATTATGTGTGAATTTTTGACATACGTATGTAAAGGTATGACATAATATATGAGTTGGTAATTGACTTCCATTGGTAAGAAATCACTAGACGATTATCCTTACATATGAATGATAAAGATGCTCATGTGTTGATAGATCGTAGTTCTACACATTCTTTGTGCCTTGCTTTATCTATTGCATCTCAATAAACCACTATTATCATTAGATTATGGTTTAACTATTATTACTCCAGTGGGGAGGATTGGTTTTTATTGATAGGGTGCGAATAAATGAAAAGGAGTTATTGGTTGACTTACTACCTTTCAGTATACATGACTTTGATGTGATATTGGGTATGTATTGGTTGTCCTCATATCATGTATGTTTATATTGCTTTAGAAGGGAGGTAGTGTTTCGATTACCGGGTGAACCTGGAACTAAATTTATTGGGGAACATAATATCAGCTGCGTATTATTTTACAGACCGTGCGAGAGAAGAAGTTATATGCTAAATTTTCTAAATGTGAATTTTGGTTAGACCAAAGTAGAATTTTGGGGCATGTTATTTATGTTGATGGTAATTATGTTTCTTTAAAAGAAGATGGATGGAATTTATAAAGGATTATGACTACACAATACATCACCATTCGGGTAAGGCTAATGTTGTTGATGATGCTCTGAGTAGAAAATCGCTAGGCAGAGTATTTTATATTTACTATGCTCAGGTTAACTTGCTGAGAGAGTTAACTTTAATAAGGAAGAAGTTAACGCTAAATGAGTCTTGTGGAATACTAGTGCATTTAAATGTTAGACCCATGCTAATAGACTGATATGACCCTCACAAGCAGAACATAGAGAAATGGGAGAAAATTAAAGACAATATGAAAAAGGGGTAAAACAAATGAATTTTCTATTCGTAATGATGACATTGTTATGTATGATAACCGTTGTGGGTACCTAATGTGCCTAATTTAATGAGAAAGATTTTAAAGGAGGCCCATTGTTCTTTATATGCTATGCATTCAGGAAACACATAAATTTATAGAAATTTGAAACAATGTTATTGGTGGTCGGGAATGAAACACGGCATTGTAGATTTTGTTGCTAGATGTCTAGTTTGCCAACAAGTGAAGGTGGAGCATTAGAAGCCTAGTGGTTCACTACAATCCTTACCTATTCCTGAGTGGAAATAGGAGCATGTTACTATTGATGTTGTTATAAATTTACCAAAATCATCCTGAGGGTTTGATTCTAATTGGATTATCGTTTCTAGTTTAACTAAGTCTGCACGTTTTCTTCCTGTTAAAGCTATTTATTCCATGGATATATATGCCAAAATATATGTGGATGCGATAATTAGATTACACAGTACACCTGTTTCTATTATCTCTGACCGAAATACTAAATTTACTTCACACTTTTAGCCTAGTGTACAACAAGTTTTGGGGACTAAATTAAAATTTAGTACAACTTTTCATCCTCGAACTGATGGGCAGTCAGAGAGAATGATACAAACACTCGGAGACATGTTAAAAATTTATGTATTAGAGTTTAAGGTAAGTTGGGATGAACACTTGTTACTAATAGAGTTGCTTATAATAATAGTTATCAGTTGAGTATTGAAATGGCTCCTTATGAAGCCTTGTATGGGAGGAAGTGCAGGACCCCAGTGTATTGGACCAAAGTAGGAGAAAGGAAAACTACTTGGGCTAGAAATTATGCAACTGACTACTGAGAAGAGAAATCTTATTCAAAATCACTTGAAGGCGGTGCAAAGTAGACAAAAAGGTTATGCATATAACAAAAGAAATGAATTGAAATTTGAGGAAGGTGATTAAGTATTCCGACACGTTTATCCTTGGAGAATGGTTATGAGATTAAGAACAAGGGAAAATTAAGTCCTAGGTACGTTGGCCCTTATAAAATAGTGAAACGAGTTGGAATCGTAGCTTATAAATTGGCTTTCCTACAAGAATTGTTTAGGATACACGATGTTTTTCATGTATCAATGTTACATAAGTATGTGCCCGATCCTTCACCTTTGTTTATTTCACAACCGATGGAGCTTAAAGATGACTTTACCTATGTGGAGGAACTAATCACTAAATTTAAATTGAAAAAGTAGGTGTTATGAAATAAAAACTATTCCGTTAGTTAAGGTAATGTGGAAAAGTCAAAATGTGGAGTATGCCACCTGGGAAAGAGAGAATAACATGAAGGTGTAATATCCTCATCTGCTTGGTAAGTTTTTATGCGTTAAATTTCGAGGATGAAATTTTTATAAGAGGGGTAGAATTGTAAGGCCCTAAAACATGATTATGAATGTTAATTATATGATTAAGTATAAGTTATAAGTTATAAGTTGGTGAGGGGTGTTAAACATGTTAATTATCATATTTGGGGGATGCATACTCATGTGATATATGTGTTGGTTGCATTAGATGTTAATCGAGCTTCTGATCGGGGATAATTTGTTTAGATCATATAATTGTTTATGTGATTAAATACATCATGAAAATATATTTTTCATAAATCATTATGATTATAAAATTAAATCAAGGTGTTGGCCCGAAATTGGCGATGTTAGGTCGCCAAATGTGAAAGTTTTGAGATTTTCGGTAAATTGCTACTCTTCTGTTCAAGCCCAAATTAGGCGTACTAGTTTTATGATTTGGGGAAAACACAAAATATAAAAGTTGTAGATATATGAGTTAAGTTTATAACATAACAAATGGTGCATCAAACGAACATTCGAGTGAGAAGATATTGTCTTTTTACGAACCTGGTAAAGTGGTCATTTAGCTTTAAATGATATTTTGTCTCATATGTGCCACGTGTTATATTGTGATTGGTTGGAATGGTAGTCTTGTTAGGACGAATTAAACCCCTTAAAATGACCCCCTTCTTCACCCAATTCATCCATGAATAATATTTTGCCTAAGGAGAGAGAAAATGAGGAAGTTAAGGAAGAAATCCTTCGAAAAATTACCATAAATCGAGGAATTCTCGTAAGGTAATTATCTCTTTATTAAAGTTGGTCACATGGATGAGTTATACCCTTGATATATTTTTGTTTATGATTTGGATTAATATTTAAATGATAGCCATTTTTCCAAATTGAGTTAAACTTAGGATGACTTAAGATCATACGTGAGGACTTGTGCTACGATCGTAAATGCTAACTTCAAAGTCCCATTTTTTGACTTTCCTTCTCATGAAGATTTTTGATGTAGTAAATTCATATATATGATGTGTATATATACTAAAACATGTTTAGTATATGTTTACATGATTGATACCCTAGGTACAGGTGATATATGCTTAAAAAGGTTAAGTTATGCTTTAATGTTCTCTTCCGACCTAGTTGTGTTAAAAGTTTCATAAATCATGGAATACTTATTGAAATTAAATGATTCTAATTGGAGAGTACAATAGACTCGTATATGTATACTATATCCGAAAATGATGTAAAAATACCATGAAATGAATCTTGGGTGATAGTTTGTAGTTCAGGTATAAAATATGCCCTAAAAGTGTTAGTGCGCACACCAGGTGTTCGATGTTTTGCTTGACTTAGTAAATGAAATCTAAAAATTATGCAACATCAATTTTATATTATTCAATATGTTTAATATACGTTTACATGATTTATAATCGAGTAGGACGTTATATATGCTTGAAAAATGTTAAGTTATGCTTTGACGGTCTACTCAGACCTAAATGTGTTAAAAGTGGCATAAATCATTGAATACTTTTTGAAATCAAGAAATTCCAATTGGAAATATTAGATAACATATATAAGTATGATATACTTGATGGGGAGGATAAAATACCTTCTGGTTTGTCTTGGGGGTTGTGTTTAAGTTGAAGTTTTGTTGTTCTTTTTCTCTAGAAATGATTTCGAAAAGGTTGTAATAAAACAGGCATAACTTTGTTTAGAGAATTCATAATTTAATTCTGTAAATTGTGTTAGAACCCTAATGAATAAGGTGCTATATAAATGTGAAGTATCATATTCAATTAATTTTCAGTTAATGTTAGATTGACCATTTGATGTGATGTGTTACTAAGTTTAATGTGATTTCGTGTATTCAAATACTAATGATGTTGTCTAAAACTACCATACCAAGGAAATAGTTTTGGTATTAATATTAGTACCAAATTCAAGGTGAGTGACCTATCCTATGAAATATATATGCTTATATGTTCATATGGAAATGTGTAGTTAAACTCATGTGTTAAGATGCTTATGGGAGTGATGTTGCATTTATAAAACATACGCATATGATTAAGAATGTTATGTGATGTTATATAATGTTATGGATTTTGGAGGGTCCGTTATCTAATGTTAAGGACCGTGGTGGGTCCTACGGGATGTGGCGGTCCCGTTAATACAACTTAAAGGTTTGTTGTACTCGGGCCTAATTATGGGATGTGGTATCCCCATTAACTGGGAGTTAATTGGACTGGCGGGTCCAGGCTTGCGAGAGTTACACAATTCTTGTTGGGTTATGACATTAGAAAATAAAAATTGGTTATATATATGTGATGTATGTGTGGAATATGGTCATTCACTAAGCTTGTTTTGATTACACTCCTATAATGTGTATGTTTCAGGTATGCCTATCGTTTGGAGTTCACTGCCAAGTTAGGACGTTAAATGGGAGAGTGGAGGATAAATAACGTGGGTTGAATATCAAAAATCTTTTTGGGTAAATGTTAAACAGAGGAACTTATGTAAGTACATTTGTTTGGTACTTTTAAGTCGTGCATAAAGGTAAATATGTTTTCATCCAGACATGCCTTTGAAAAAAAAAATCTTGTGCAATTTTTTAAAAGATTTCAAGTACCATATTGTCTAATGGCGATTTATCTCTAAATAAAAGGTTGATTTTAGGTTAATTAAGTCGGGGTGCGACAGGATTATCCATTGGTATTTGTATATTTACCAATAAAACCCTAGTTTAAATAGTAGTTGAAAATGGTTGGTGTGTTGGGGGACAAGAAATTTCATAAGTTTGTGTGAACCAATGGAAGAAAACTTTAATAATGCTAAAGATGGTTAGTAGAAGGAAGGTTGGATTAATGGAGACAAAGTTGTCTTGTGTTTTGTGAAGAAGACAAAAGGTAGGGTTTGGAGTGTAGTGGGTAGAGAGAGATAATGTGTGGGGTTTTGTGTTGAAATAATTGTGAAAAAAATATATATTCAATGTGGTTGCCCTTAGCAAAAAAATATATTTTTTATCTTGTGGTATTTTGTAGCAATAAGTGTGGTGCCCTTAGAAACCCCCTTCCGATTCCATTCATAACAATTAAAGATCTTTATACAATTCTTTCTTCGTTATAACTATTATCAAATTTTTTCTAATTAGAATTTTGTGGTCACCATCTTCTAAAGATCATGATCACCCAATACAAATGTAAAAATATCCATATGAACCAAATGCCTAAATCTCAACGTTCGGTTATGATAACAATTTGTTGGACGAAAGCGCGATGTCAACAAATAAATTATGTGGTGATTTTGATCACACACAAAACAACCAAAAAAAACACAAAGAGATGGAGAAATGAAAAACATCAAATTTAACGTGGATTGGTAAAATACCTAATCCATGTGCCACAAATGTCAATTCCACTGATATTTAAATATCCCAAAGGAATTACAAATGACTCTCAAATCCACACAAATGCACTCTTCAAAGTATTACAAATTTTTCTTTAAATTCAAACTCCATATTTGAATTGTAAAACAAGTATCCAACGTTTTCCACATGGTGTACAACCTAAATATTACAAAACCCCTAAATACCAAAATAACTCACGGCTGGATCTCCTTATAAGTAATGAGTAAAACCCAAGTGACCAAATAGAGTAAAACTCTAATACACATGTATATTACATAATACTGGGAGTTTTTAATCTTCCAAATAAAAAACCATCCAGATATCTCATATGCAAGCCAACCATATCCAATATATCTCCAAATTTTATCACCAAAATGAAGCACACGTGAGAGATTCGCAAATCCCAGAAACCAAGGTGTCCGTTACAGGGCAAAATTATGTAATGTGATTGTCATATGATTAAAACAAATAGGATATTACACTAGATGAATGTACCAACAGAATGTACATTTTTCTTTACATATTTTTGATACGACGCAAATATTACGTATTTCATCCCTTGAACCTACGAATTTTAGCCCCCTCGGGTATTTTATTCCCTATATTTATGCTTGTTAACCATACAACCTTGGATTTCTACGTTTACATGTTTTGCAGGGGTTAATTGAGCTTTTATAGGTATTTGGATGCTAAGTGTGAAGTTCGGACGCATTCCGCTCGATTTTTGTACACGATCGCACATTCAAGGGTAATGTAGTCTTTTCATAGCTTGGGTACTTGGCCCAAAATATACACAAAAGTTGTATCCCTCCTCGCAAGCTTCGCATGTCCATGAACGGTGCACGATTTCGATCCAGAACGAAGAAGTTACGGGAGTTTCAGTGGACGAGAAAGGCAAAGATCCCAAAACAACATGCAGCTTGGCTCATACCTCATTGATCGATCGATCGACCAAAGGGGTAGATCAATTGATCCTTCAGTTTTGCCAAATCATGAAGAGACAGTGGGCTTCAATTTTGGGCATCGATCGATCCCCTGTTTTCTGAGATATTTTGGGCTTTTCTTTTCTTTTTCATTTTCTTTTCTATTTTAATTCCACTTACTATAAATACCAATTTTGTTGTAAATATCAGATATTAAGGTTTATTAAGTTTTAGAATAGATTTTAGGATAGTTTAGCTTAGGGTTTGGGAGTTGAGAGCTCTTTTCTTCTTCATCATATGGTGTGACAACATTTGGGTTTGTAAGATTGTATTTTTATCTTCCCTTTACATTAATATAGCTTGTATTTCATTTGTTCTTGCTTTCTAATTAGATTTACATGCTTTCTTCCCTTGCTTTCTAGTGTAGATTTATCGCATTTATTTACTGCATATTTAACACGCTTTCTAGCTAATTTAAATTAGGTTGTGTTTGAATTGAACTCACCCGGGTTAACGCATTACTTGGCTTTGGTGATGGTGTTTACGGGTCTATTTCGGGTGCGTTGTCCTAGTTATTGCACCTAGGAGATTTGACGGGACATATCATGTATGTCCCGTGCTTACGACCTTTCGTGCGCAATTTCCGGGGAATTTGTTGACGCCAAAATCTTATTAGGCTTTTATGCAGATTTAGGGGCGTGACAACCCTTGATTCAATTAACTGTCGAAACGAGATGCATTCGTAATAACTCGTCGACCCATGTATCCATTTTATACAAATTAACTCGGGTGAGGGATATTCGACGCAACCTATAGTTTTACTCGCTTTCTTACTCTAGTTTAATTTACACTCGCCTAGATTAACATTTCCCTGTTATGCATCTTTTCCGTTTTAGTTTGTAATCCACCTTTTTCACTTTTATTTCGGAGCACTAAATCATATAAATTCTAGCATCTCGTCCCTGTGGATTTTCGATACCCGACTTACCTCTGTGCTTGCCTCGCAAGTGTAGTCGTAATTTAGGTTTGTTTATATTGAGTAGGAGAAACAAAAACAACGACCATGCACGTTACACGCTCATGCATTTCGCACTCGATCAGTTTTTTTCATGACGATTGATCTTAGGATTTAAATGACAGGCAATCAACAATGGGTTAATGATTTAGCACGGGTTCAATCGTCATTTCATGGTGTAGTAAGTTGCTAATGCAATAACATTAGTGAAATATATGACAACAAACAATGGAAATCCATGAGTGAATTTGGCTTAAAATTCAAATTATCAATGTTGCATTAGATTATTCAATTTCCATTGATTGTGATTGTAGGAGAGGCTTAATGATAAGCCTTACATTTAAATTATTAAAATTAGATTAGAAATAATTAATCTCGATAAAAGTCCATAATACCACATGTGTTTTTGTGACTCAGATATTGTTATGCGCGTTCAGCACATCACGCATATTTGTTTATTATTTATGCATTAACTAGACAATATTCTGGTATTAAGGGTGCAACATATGTTATGGGACACATGCCTCCACAATATTCTTGACCTGTGGCAGCCCACTTGGGTTGGTTTTTGCTATAAGTAAGCCTTATCCACTTACATTTTAAGGGCATCTCTTGGAAGATAAGATTTGTGGAGAGTGTTTTGAGAATGAGCCTTGAGAGAAGTTATGAGAAAGAGTTTCACCACCTTTCACCTCTCTAAGAACTACTACAATAATTTTTTCGATGAATAGTACGAACCCATGAACTACGCTAGCTTTGATTCCGACTATGACAGATAAGTAGGTGTAACCAAACTTGCTCAAGTCAAATACGTACGAATTTTTTCAATCAAACTACTCTCTTACAGTGATAACGAAAGTTCAATCGAACTTGTCGAAAACCGATTTTTGCATGCCCTCACAAAACACATCGAAGTATTTTTTTGTATATTGTCTTGAGTTTATTTAAGAGTTTGTTACCCTTATTGAGTTTAAGAAATTATAAAAGTTAAGTATTTATAACAAAGTAACCACTATAAATAAGCATATTATATGGTTATTTATACTTTGACCCTCTGACTTTGTTCCTATTTTTACTTTACCACCCGTACTTTTATTTTCTCGACTTAGACCCATTTACTTATAAAAACATGCCACTTTACCCCAAACACAAACGGTGTTAAATTTTTGGACAAAAAATTGATCATGTACACTACACAGGAGGATATTTCTATTCAACAACCTTAAGTACGGGTTGTGAAGTGAAAATAGGTGCAAAGTTAAAGGGATTATAGTGTAATAAATCCCATATTGTATCCAATTGTTATCACTTCAACAACGTTATTTTCATTTGTTACATAAATCTTATGCCTTTTCACAATTATGAAATTTATCCTAGTTTTTTTTAATTTTCTTTCATTTTTTGTAGTAATTTTTATGTGAATGTCTTTCCCAAACAAATAATATTTGTTGTATTCATGCTAAAATTATGCATCCGGGGAATTATGCTATATGGACTAGAAGAAGTTCATGAATTTGTATAAAAATGCATAATATGTATTTTTCTAAGTTGAACAGTTATTCTTGCTTTAAATATATATTCACAGTTATTGTTCTTCTGGTAATCCAGTTATTGTGGTAAGGACCTTCCCACGATAATTGGAATGTCGGATGAAGTAATACACACACGCACACACACAGACACACCACCCAAAGTTTAAATAAGTCTATTTTGGATAAGAGGAAGGGTGAGTTAGAACCTGAGTGCCAAATGTCTCACTACTCTGACATTGGTGTTTAGTTTAATTATTATTTGATTGATGGGTTTTAATTAATTTGTAGGTTAAGAGTTTTAGTTAATGTGTTAATTTAAGATTATTAATAAAATATCTGTTTAAATTTGTGCAAAGGGATATGGGTAACCCAATTAGGTGATGTAAGACAACATATGGGTAACCATACTATGTAAATTATTATAGCATGTGTGATGTATCCCATGGTGGTAGGGGCACATAGTTAGGGTGTGTGATAGCGTTGTTGTCCTAGTGGGTACTATGGCCATCCTGGCCCCTTGCCGCTCCAGGTGCTTGCGTCAAAGGCATCATGAGGGCTTCCCTAAAGATAAGGGGACTATAAAAGTGATCATCATCGATGATATGAAATGTGTGAATGTGTAGAGATTAGAGTCATCAGTCTATTTTACTAGAAAAAGATAAAAGAGATATCCATCTCCAAAGAGACAACATAAAGAGTAATAGTACGTGCGAAACCAAATAAGATCTAGGCTCAGAGACTATGTTACACTCATTTATGGAATGTGAAGGTGTTAGACACTCATTTCGCCATTTCAGTCTATCATGGGCAACACAAATATTCTCCTTCTTGTGATTGTGTGAACATGCGTATGATATGAAAAATGTATCGTGTGTGTAAAGTAAAAATTTCCATGAATGTACAAGTGTGTATGTGTGAGGATTGTAATCATTTCATCCACATCATGGAAAAATGGAAATGGGTCATTCTAAAGAGATAAGCTAGCTAAAAAGTGTGAAAATAACTAAAATATGAGTCATACACCGGATCGTAGCATCACTATATAAAAGTTGCCACGTGTGTCACGAGACCTCTAATAACTGATGAATGTAAAGAAACTAGATACTGAGCAAGATAAACTAAGGATATAAGTGAAATACTAATACATCAGCATGAATAAGAATGAGATTGATAAAAGGAGTCAAATCCTAAAAGCGATTTCGGGATGCCTACTAGTCAAAAATGACACCAAAGTCCACGTAGTTCGTAGGGGAAATAAGGTGGGGTCTAATCCATAGTCATAATTTAGAGTATACCTCTTAATTTTATGAAAAAAGTGTGCTAAGTGTGGTGGAGGTGTAATAAAAAGTGAGATAACCTTAAATTTGGAATTAAGGTATAAACCCTATTTTTTGGGGTTTTTTGGTTTATGAAAATTAGTTTGAGGCTATATATAATAAAAAGAGTAAGATAAATGACAAAATGAAGAAAAATTAACTAAGAATATGCTAAAAGTGTCAAAATATGTGAAAAGGGATACGCTAAGAATATGTTGGAATAATGTGGTGAAAGTGACATACACTAAATTTGATGAAAGTTGCCTCACTGATTTTGAGGTTGAGGTCCCTCTCAAATGAGGTTAGGGTTTACTTAAATAGGAAAAACCTAAAGAATAAAAGGACCAATATATCCCCAGGGGTATGCCGACCGAAATACTCCATGTCCTGCTTGCCTGTAGGGTGGAAAAACGTGGTGGCCAAGGAAACTCCCCCCTGCCTGCAGGTGGTTGAGGTGTCCTGCCGATAGGAAGGAGAAATTGGTTTTTCGATCATAAAATACGAATTGTAGGTCTAATTTGTGCACGATCGAGATCGTTAAAAAGATGATTCAGATGTCTATGACAGTGTGTTGAGATAATTTTGAGTTCAAGAGTGGAACAAAGTTAAATGAGGCATGGAGAGCATGCGGTTGTTCTTCGATTAGGATTTAAAGAAGGGACGGGGTTCAAGACCAAAAGGGACATTAGTTGGACCCTATAGAGGAGTGTGGGTGTAATAAAATGGGTTGTCCATAGATCCCCCCCCCCCCCCCCCCCCCCCCACTGGGAGATATTATAATAATTGAAGGACCATCAAAAAGATAGACACCTAGGTAAAGAATGTGAGTGTTGAGTTCCTATGTGTAGGGACTATGATGGGGAGTTGGAATTTAGGGTTTTCGTAGAGAGCCTAAGGTGGGTAATGATTGTGATGAGGTGAGACGCCTAATTATGAGGACTTTGGTGTTATATGCGGGGGTTGTAGGTCTAATTCTAGATATTTGAATTTATATGAGGAATATAGCCTGATTCTGAGGGCTTATGAGAGTGTGCGATGATTTGTGGCCTAATGCTGAAGGCCTAGGTCAATTCTAAGGATCTACAGAGTCTGTGCAACCAATACTGGGCTCACAACCTAATTATGAGAGACGATGTCTAACTTTGAGGACCTAAAGAGTGCATGTGACCAATACGGAGATTATGGCCTAATTCAGAGGGCTTAGGTCTGATTTTGAGGACCTAACGTGTATATGCAACCAATAAGGGAATCGCGGCCTAATTATTAAAGCCTAGGTCTGACTCCGAGGACCTAAAGGGTTTATGAGACCATTACGAGGATCACGACCTAATTTTGAGGGCCTAGGTCTGATTCTGAAGACCTAAAGAGTGTTTGCGACCAATACAGGAATCCTAGCCTAATTCTGAGGGCCTAGATTTGATTTTGAGGACATAAAGAGTGTATGTGACCAATACGGGAATTGGTGCCTAACTCTGAGGGCTTAAATCTGATTTTGAGGACCTAAAGGGTGTATGATAGATTTAGAAAGGATATGTGATGATGTGGGAATTTTCTAAAAAGTTTAGATTTTTTTGAGGGATTTTGTGTTTTTCCTGATTTATGAATGTTTGTGTATTTTTGAATTGTGATGATTTTTCATGAAAAATGTTTGTGTATTTCCTCATGAAAAATGTTTGTGATTTTTTTTAGATTTTTGGAGCGTTTTTAATTGTTTTAGGAGTTTTTGTAACAAAATTTGGAGGGGGTGCCGACCAGCAGGGGGTGGACTGTGCCTACCGGTATGTGTCACACCGTCTAATAGTTTTGTGGGTTCCCAAGGGATACCTATTGTTAGGCATACATAGGGGGTGACGACAGACATGCCTCTTACCCCTATATAAAGAGGCCGAGGGAAACCTTTATTTCTCACCTCAAACTCAATTTCTCTCTCTCTCTAGAAAAAAATGACTGTTGTGAGTGTATTTTTATGAGTTTCTCGAAGAAAATGGATAATGTTACAAATGTCGATAACTATGCTGATATTGAGTGGGCTCATCATGTGAGAATTTTTGTGATAACGGAGAATTTTTATCGTGGTGTTAAACTGGTGGCGGATGAGCGGATACTCACGAGGGAGCTTTAGACACATCGTTCGGCTACAGGAAGAGCCCTAGCGGTTATGAAGTGTTGTTTTTATTATTTTTGTTTTGTCATTTTGTTTTATATTTGAATTAAGTTTATAATTATTATTATTTTTTTTTTCATTTTTTACAACGATTTTGGAGTTATTTAGTAAGTGCATCTTACAGACAGGGGTATCTTCGGAGGCTATTCACTCTCATGGATTGATCGGGGTGAAGTTCGTGTGGGACCACCTTCGTAGTGAGGTGAAAAGCCTGTTGTAGGTGGCGTCCATTAGTGATTTGGCGGAGGCCTTGGGTGAGACATCGCTGTCTTTAGTGGTGTTTTTCTCCCTAGGTGAGAGATAGTGGGACACCAGCCACACCTTCCACTTTGGTATGGGTGAGATGACGGTGATGCCGGTAGACATATATTAGATCTTGGGACTATCGTACGAGGAGACACATATTATGGTGGACCAATCTCTTTGCATGACGAAAGCGGTGATTCAGGTGGCTCTGGGTTTGATAGCGAAGATCGTATCAGGAGAGTCGGTGAAGGTGGCCCTATTAAAGGAAACCTTGTTAGGGAGGGTGATAAATGTGGCTGATGGTTGGCAAGTGCGGCAGGCAATGCACTTTTTTTTCTTTTTTATGCTGGGGAGTATGTTGCCAACATAGAGCAAGGATCTCTAGTTCCTCCCTTTTCTACAAAAGTTCATCTGGATAGGTACTTATGATTGGGGGAGATTGACGTTGGCATCATTGTATGCTTCATTGGAAACTTTCAGCTGCTACTTTCAGTCGACTTTCATGGGGCACCATATCTTCTGGAGGTAACATTGTTTTTATGATTTTTAAATTTTATTCTTGCATTATTTTTGTGATTATTTTTTGTTTATTTTCCAGGTATGGTTCTATGAGGTGATTGGGTACAATCTTCAATTGATGAAGTTTAAGTAAGAGGTGGCTGATGCGTGGCCTAAGACGTGAGGGTTATCCTGAATGCCCTGATGAGCAACCAAGTTAGTCTTTATTTTTACTATTTTTGGATTGTCCTTGTGATTTTTATATACTTTTAGATTGAATGTTGATGATTGGATTGATTTGGACTGGTGGCGTTATACCCCCGGAGTCGTCCATTAGAGGATGTGGGATTTACTGACTTCTATGATCAAATGCAGCGACTTTTGTCGCATAAGTTTGGGTATAGCCGGTACCTAGGGGAGTGCGTGGTGTGAAAAGTTATGAAGGGAGAGGCAGTGGTTCCTCCAACGAACCCTCTATTTTTTATGCGATACTCGGAGAGCATGTCATAGGGGGATATGGCAACGATGATGATAGGGGAGCACTAATCCACCTATACGGATACGACGATGATGCACGACTATCTGGACTTCGTGACCAATTGTTTGATGCCGACGTCTATCTGTGATGTGGAGAGTGACTTGTCTTCATTGGCGAGGACAGGGGTGGCAATGCACCGAGGTCATAGACTCGATACCCGAAGAGCGGTGTATGGATAACAGAGGAACCTCCACTTCAGGAGTATGGAATGCCTTCCTATTATGTGCGGCTAGCGGGGGAGACGCAGTAGAGATTCCTTTTTGGCCTCACCCAATAATAGCCATGCCCGCAGATGAATTCTAGTTAGGAGAAAATGTTCTTACCTTCTCGGTAGTTTGGATTATGTACTTTGATTTATGCACTTTCAATCTTTACTACTGTCGATATTTTTCTTTGCTCTTTCCTTTGCAGAATGTATCTGTGTGAAATTTGTTGGATTAATTCCAATATTTATTGAGTTTAATTTAGTTGTTAATATTTTATTATATTATTTGTGTTTTATTTTAAACATAGTTTGGGTTTTAATTTAGAAAGTAGAAACATGAGCAAATGGGTGTGAAAGATATGGGGAATGCTCAAAATCCCATATTGTCCCACATTGGAAGAATACTACAAAAGGTAGTGGTATATCAACTAAAGGACAACTAAGATTCTTAGTTGACAAGTCAAATAAGAGGCTATGATCCTACGCATCGCGGTGGTGCTTAAGCACCACCAATCGCGACACGCGTAAGCGCGTAAGCACGACACGCGGCGCGCGAAAGGGCGATTGGGCGACTTAGGGCGCATTGCGCGCTTTGACGCGCACTTGGCACTTCGCACGTGCGCATCGTCGCTTGGAGCGTGGGAGCCTAAAGTTTTGACGAGGTAAAACAGATCAACGGTTGTGATTAAACGATCCGATCAAAGGGTTTAAAATCCGAAACGGCTTGATCTAAACCGTTAGATGAACTCGTAGCGTTTCGTGTAGGGGATGTCCATTCGCTTACGATGGGACACCTAATCTGAACCGTTAGATCGTAGCTGTTCCAAACAGGCACGATCCAACGGTTGCTGAGTCACTCCATGAAGAGTTGTGATTGTTGAAGAACAGTCACAGAAATGGCTATAAAAAGAGTTCCAGACCTCTGTTTTGGACACCGAAAATTGCTAGTTTCTCCTCTCTCCGTCCTCTATACTTTGGCATTATCAAGTTACAAATTCAGAGTGTTCTCGGGTTTGATCAAACAGTACATAGTTTGAATCAAACAACTGTTCATACTGCATTGTATCCTGAAGGCAGGTTCTACAAAACCCATTGTGTACTCGCGGTTCTGGTTCTGTCTCAACCGGATTGGGAGAAATTTTGCCTAAAAGAAAGCGTTCCAAGAACGTGCCTTGCAGAAATTATTATTATATTTCGTTCTTTCCATAAGTAAATTCCAACAGAAATTTGTGGCTGCGATATTTTTGAGACTGGATGGATTCTGCAGCTGAGTAGATCTGAATGATGGCTCGATCCTATGTTTCTCCTCTAACTACTGATGATTACGTCCCATAATCGAGTTTTGGGAGTGAGGCCTCTACTCCTGCCATCACGAGAAGCACCATTGCCTCTGTCACTGATGTTATTGGTAGTGAAGGCTTTAGGAGGAAAGTTCTGGTTGCTCCCCGATAGTTTTGTTTCTTTTTTTTTCTTTTCTATGATTTTTATGTTCTCTTTATGAACCTAAAAACTTTGAAAGAAAATATATTGTAAAAACCCGAATTTTTTAAATGGGTATTCTTAAATTAATTTTGAAAAATTCGAGGAAAATAAAATTTTGGATTTAATCATTTTAATAATTAAATATATTGAGTTTTATTTTTGAAAAATGGGATTTCAATCGGTTTTGAATTTGGATTTCAAATGAAGTTTTAAAAGAGTTTTTAACATTTAAGACTTTCATTTTAAAAAGCTGTCGTTTTTCCTAAAGGGAGTCGATCGATCGATTATGCCCAGATTTTGAGTCGGCAGATCTGTTTTAAAGAGTTTTAGCCTTTACAAATTCCTAATATTTTTCCTTATAAATAGAGATCGTGGGTGGACCCTTAAACCAAAATTTTATCATCTCAAATATGCAGTAGACCCTTTATATTTCCTCCCCCTCTATATGCAAACCCTAGCCCCTATTTTATTCAATGTTCAACCTTAGATTTGGAGGACTATTTGGGATTATCTCGTGTTCAGGCTAGAACATGATTATATTATTTTTGCGAGAGGAATGTGATGACGCGATCAGATTTTAAGGCTTAATTTATGTGATGATTCATGTGATGATTTTGAGGTACGTGACTTACACAATATGCTCCTAAATTTTCTCGAGAGTATTTTGTTTATTTTCTGTGTCGATTGCACTCATAATTGAATTGTGATATTCATTTGAAATCTGAATCACTGTTGGAATCTATAATATTGTGATATATTATATTGTGATTTAAGCATCGTGTCATGAGATTTTAATATGGCATGGAGAATGATCACCCGCCAATAGTCCCACAAATCGGTATATGGCTTTGAGATGCCTAGGGGAGGTGAGGTGAGGCCTGATGACTCATTGATATGTTATTGAGAAATTAATATTGATATAATGCTTGAGATTTCATTTGATTTGTATATGCGATTCGTATTGTTTTGATTTATTCATTGTGCTAATTATTTTTGAGCATCTATTCTTGTCATATTGTGTACTTCCCCGTATTTTCTTTTAGTGGCAGACTAGCGTGGATTGGGACGCTAGGGGCTTATTTGGAGGTTTATTTTAGAGCATGGATTTGGAAGATATATTTTGATGTATAAATTAATGGTGTAATTTTGTTGGAGAATCTTGTATTTAAGAGAAACACTATTGTAATCGCTATATTGGAAATAGAAGAATTATGAATTTGTTATATTTAAACCTAGGAATTTAGATGCTCTATACTAATTGTTGATGGATTTATTTTAGTTTTATCGTAGTAGCATGCCGCGTGTCTTTTTTGAGCGAGCAGGGTGTTACATATATATGAAATGATTCATTTTCTTTTAGTTATCTTGACTCGGTGGCTTATTCTACATGCACTTTAATTTTCCTTTGAGGTTTTTATTGAAAAAAGCATGAGATGTATTTTTAGATATTTGTGTGAATATGTTTTTTTGAATGTTTTAAGTAAAGAAATGCCCGAGAGACTTTGATGTAAGTGACTAGATATTCAAAAGGGCTTATTTGGAAAAGAGAGGGACAAAAAAGGAAAAAAAAAGATTTTTCAAAATAGGGAGTGCCTATCGATATAGCCCCTCTCTTGACTACTAGCAAGTCAGTCCAAGTATTTTGGCCTTTTACCGTTGTTACTCTCTTACTGAATCTTGGTCCTTTGATTCCTGCATACATGCTGATAGATTAGCTTATTCATTGTTTTGTGGAGAGTTTTTGTTATAAAATGGGGATTAATATTGGCATTTTGAATCACCCAAAATTCTTTCTCTTCTCTCTTGTATTCAATTTCGTCTTTGCTAAGGGCTATCCCCATCACTAAAACATTTTCTTCTCGTCTCAGTGGTTTATAATATATAATATTTTTCAATGTTAACTATGATGCATTTAACTTGCGTCCGGTCACTTTATGGTATAACCTTCTGATTAACTGGAGTTTGCTAGAGGCAGACCATTAATTATAGTACCCCGAGGACCACATGTTACGTTTTCGATTGGATGAGGTGTGTCCGACCTACGAGGGATTTTTTGCCACATTAGGCATTCACCTTCAAGTTCCTATCACTATGCCTAAATTTGATCGCTCTCTGAGGGAAGTGATGTGCAATTTTCTTAAGATTGC
The DNA here is from genome assembly GCA_949130495.1 of Sambucus nigra. Taxonomy (NCBI): domain Eukaryota; kingdom Viridiplantae; phylum Streptophyta; class Magnoliopsida; order Dipsacales; family Adoxaceae; genus Sambucus; species Sambucus nigra. The sequence continues at coordinate 161,059,312 of OX422213.1, read as the reverse complement.
TCCATCCAAGTCCTGCCCATTGGTGTGCAGGGGAGATATCTATCTCCCTGTTGTGCTTAAATCTGTTTGTTAGTGGGATTTTTTAGATAACGGATTTGCTGGAGACGTAGACTTATGTTTGATTGAAAAAATGATTCTTGTGACAGGTACCATGAATGAGAACACCCAAGTAGCTGTCATTGTTTTGTGGATACGCTGTCGTTACAATTCGACTTCCACTATTTCGGCGGAGATGCTAAATGAACTTGATGACTAGAAGGATAATTCCTATACTTTCTTGCGGGGTAGTCTTGTGATGCTATACATGTGGCTAGTTGAGAGGTTCCGTCTGGTTGTACCTTATTCGTTTCCTTATGATAGTACCCATTATTTCTTCCTCCAACCTTAAATGGATTTTGAGGCATTTGTGGATGACTGGTCTGACTTGTTTTTAGTAAATGGGGCAAGTTCTCCTCGCTAGTCCGGGACCTGATGGGGATGTATTAAGATTTTTCTTGTAGCTAGGTGATTACTAGTATGTTCTCCTTGTAGGCCTTCGCCAAACCTCTTTTTATCTCTCATGGATACTTTTGTGCCAGGCGGTTTGGGAGCAAATTATTCCTCCCCGTATATGCAATTTCTACCCCATGGAGGGCCTGATTGAATCCCTAAGTATATTCCTGGAGAGTTTATGGTAGCGTCACAAGACAACTCGCCATCCTACCCTATCTGTAGGAGAGGCTTGTAATACCCCGTAATTTTGCATAGTTAGGAAAATACATTTTTATTTAAATTACGTGAGTAGAGTAATTTAATGTGACAAAATACGTTTTATTTAAATTACGTGAGTAGAGTAATTTAATGTGATACGTTTTAAATTAAATTACGTGAGTAGAGTAATTTAATGTGATGTAATGTTTAAAAAAAAAGTTAGACACTGATTAATATGACGATTTGGAATTTACTAAATGTGAGTAGTAAATTTTGAATGTTGATAAGTACGGCCTAGCGATTTACATGGACGTACCTGAGTTATCTCGACCAAGTGCCGCGCATAGACAAAAAAAAATTTAAGGCGAGATGAGAAACATATTTTAAGAGACTCAAAAGATAATTTAGAGTCCACAAATGATTTCGAAAGGGTCGAATTAGTCAAAATAGTGTGCCCGGGGGTACTAGTTGAGTGCCGGGTCATTTTTAGGTTAAACCGGAACCATTCGAGGACATTTTGGTCTCTTTACATTTATGGGTGATGAGACCTACGAATTTTGGAACCCTAAATCAGATTATAAGAGTTAGAGGCTAGGGTTAGAGAGGAAAGAAATACACCATAGCCATTTGAGAGAAGAGAGAAATAATTTCCTAAGGCAAAAGAAGGAAGTAGTGAGAATTCAAAGGAGATTTCACTACCAACTTGTTGGGAAGGAGGATTGAAGGATAAAAATAATCAATCATCAACAACAACCACGAAATCAGACCCTACAAAGCATAAGGCAAGTGGTTATTTGCAAACTAAATTGAGTTATAATACCCATATATAAGCTTTATGAAGAACATGGTTTTTATGATATTTTTGGGAGTAAATACTTGATTATGATCCATGATTGATAGGGATTTCATGTACAACGTTTTTGATCTCCAAATATTTGATATCATAGAAGACTTGATGATTAAATCGGACTAAAAATCTGGACTTATGATGAAAAGATGGAAAGATTGTATTTTTAGGGTTCTTGAAAAATAAGAAGATTTTTAGTTAACTTGGACGAAATTTATAATGATTTTGTTATTTTAAATCGTTAGTAATCATCCCAGAATATGAAAGAATGATTAGAAATTGTTAGTTGCAAGTATAGTGAATTATCATGGGAGATATATAAACAAAAATGGTGAAACCCGCATGAAGAAGACGAACTGGGTCTGTCACTGCTTGATCGATCGATCGACCCTTGAATATCGATCGATCGAGCAGTTGATCGATCGACCATATCCCATCGATCGATCGACCCTGGATGCACTTTAGAGAAATTTATGAATAAAGTTCTATTCAAATACCTTCACTTAATGGGAACCTTAGTGATGATATTTTACCTATTGGGAGACTAAATAAATACCAGCAGGTGTACCGTTAGATTTCTTCATAAATGATTGAGTGTGAAAATTGGAGAAATGGACCGATGGGAAGGTAATCAACTGAGTCGTATGTCGGGAATGTGATAATTTAGTTACGGAAAGAGTAGGAGTCAATTTCAAAAAAAATACCAGTAGGCTAGTGATAACTTAACTCCTGAATCAAGGGAGGGGTAACTAGGATCCTTTGAGTTGCGTGAATACTCAAATAAATGCGATAGTGAAATAAATTGTAAATTAATGAGTACGGTGAATATAAGTAAAATATATTACGTACAGGCATGATTTGATAGGTCGGGTGTGTACCTACTAAATTAAATGAAATTTTGGGTTAAGAGAATTTTTCCTAAATTAATTATGTTAGGGTCGATGAGATATTCCGAACTAACATAAAGTGATTATATGTTTGGGGTCGATGTAAAATGCCGAACCAAACCTTAAACTGGTGTCGCGATGAAAGAGTCCCGAACCAGAATATGTGTATATATATATATATATATATATATAAATAGTTGGGGTCGATGGATCATTCCGAACCAACTATCACTTGGGGTCGATGAATCATTCCGAACCAAGAGTCCTTTATGTGTGTGTATAAAGGATATGTTAGTGATAACTAATATTTAATACATGTTGTGTGATAAAATGTATTCCATATGTATAATCTACTTACTTAGGATAGTAGATAATGAGATGGATGGAAAATATCTTAGTAATAATTAAGTAGTGTGATGTAATTATTATAAGAATAAGGATAACAAGAAGTAAGTAAGTTATCTACGTTTATAACATATGAGATATGGAATTATTAAAATAACTGTGAGTAGGTTATGGGACTTAGTGAGGGGGTACATACAGTGGGACATTCTGATCTAGTTAACTGGGGTAGTACATCTAGGTGAACTAAATACCCTCGTTAGACATGCAGTATAGAAGAGAGGTGAGGAAGCTCAAGGGAGAGTGAGAAATCTTAATATGTGTAATCAATAACTCAATTGTGATAACTGCTTGAAAAATATTTTTAAATGTTTTGAGTACTAACTCTTGCTATGTAAAATTTTTAAAAACCTTTTAGGTGCCCAACCATAGGGACACCCAACATGATTTGATTCCAGGGATTTGGGAGCTGCAGCATGTGTGGATGTTGCAGGGATTGTTTAGACGTTTTCTCTTTTTCAATTATAGTGCAGGATCTCAGTTTTAGTATTCTTAGTTGGGATGTGTCGTCCAATCTTTACTTTTACAGTTATCTTGATTTTTTATTTTGAGTTGGTTTTTTGGCCGTGGTTTTCGGCAAGACTTTATCTGTATTCAGTTATTTATGCAAATTATTTTAGTACTGCTGTTATTGTATTATTTTGTATGGGTCATTTATTCTGCTTAAGGAAGATAAAATTGGCACTAGCTTAATTTCACTTAGGTGGTTAGTAACTTAAAGTTTTCGACAGTGATGCTAAGAATGAACCATTTAAGGAACCTGTTTAAATTAAATTAAGGCTTGATCACCCAAAGTTTAATTAGGCGGGGTGTCACAAGGCTTTGGTGGTTTTAGATGATTACCTAACTGGTTATGGAAGGATTTGTTAATTAAGGTATGTGTTGAGGAGTCTGGCTAAAGATGGATTATAGCGGCTAAGTTTATGGTAAATAGTGTAGTGATCTTGACTAATATTTTCAAGATGTACCGCCGCGTTGAATGCATGTGGTTACAAACTCGTAATAGAGATCAATGGGGATCTTTGGAAGGTGATGACATTAGTTGTGATGATGACGATGATGAAACGAGCCCCTCTGGAAATTGAGGGAGGTTTTATGAAACTTTGGGAAAAATGGTTGGTCTAGTTGTTATGTGTTGGTTCTTGGTAGATTAATTTGTTGTAATTTTCAATGTGGGTTTTAGTGAAGGTTTTGCTATTTTTAGCCTTTTTAGTGAAGGCCTATGGGTTTTGTTTATTTGGGTATGGTTATTAGGTGAGGGTTTGGTTGTTCGGTTGGTCGGGGTATTGTAGGTAGTTGGGAAAGATAATTGTTGATGCTTCATATGAAAGGCTATATTTGGAATAAAAGTACTGAAATAAACATAAATTTTATTATATCTCGTTGTGCCTTTATGGAAGAATCTTTTTTGTTTGAAGTATCTATACCGATAGCCAAGGCTTACACAATCATTTTGTTCAATTAAAAATAATGGGAGAGACTTATGCCTCTTGATGGGAGAAAAGAAAATCATTTTGTGAAAAAGAAAGGACCATACCCAAAGTTACTTTATCGATTGCCTACGTACATCGGTGGGGATGAAAAAGTTGGTAATGTTTTGGCAATATTTTTAGAGGATTAGGTCCTACGTAATTATAATAAATGGAGAATGGAAGAATTTTTCTTAAGAATATAATGGAGGTGAGAATTGCATAGAGGATACAAATTTTTAAGATGGTCTAAGTTGAGTGGGCATTCCATATCCTCTCTATCGTGATCAGTGATCACATCGGTATCACTTGATAAGATATTTTTAGAAGGTAAGGCCCACTCCAATTGGGTTTGAATTTACTTCTAGGTCCCAAATAGGTTCTATAATTTCTTTAAGATCGAGTTCCCTTTCTCGCACGCCACGGTCTTCGAATTTCTCATTGAATGATCGTCAATGAAGTGATGATACCCTTGTATATGGTATAAATATTTTAATCTCTTTTCATCCAAGAGTGCTAGCTCATCGTAATGACTTTGGTGCCAATTAAATTCTCTTACTTGGCTTTCGATCATGACCCTGAAAGAGGGGATTCGAGTTTGATAGGCAAGAATGCCTCAATGCCATAAACTAGGGATTAGTCCCAATGGGTGTTCTGATAGACGTGCAATAGTCCCAGAGAGAATAAGGGATTCTATCAACCCAATCTCAGCAATTCTTTGTCATCTTAGTGATTATGGATTTAAGGCTCTTATTTACAAATTTAATAACCTCATTGGTTTGTGGTTTGTAAGGTGAAGACTTGTGTATCTAAATCCCATATTCTTCAACAACCTATATGACTTCAACTTCAAAATGTAGACGATTATTGGATACGATCTCATGAGGGACCCCATAGAGGAAAATGACATTCTTTCGAATGAACTTGGAAACTTTCTTAGAATTTAATATTGCGTACAAATCGATTTCAACCCATTTAGTGAAATAATACATGGAGACTAAAATTAACTTGTGCCCATTATATGCTTTGGGAGTGATTTTCCCATGATGTTGATGCCCTAAGTTAATAAGGGCCATGGAAAAGTCATGTTGTACAACTCTCGGAGAGGTAAATATTGAAGATTGGGGAATTATTGGCATTTGAGACACCTATTGATGTATGCTGCGCAATCTTGGGCCATGTTAGTCGAATAGTGATGATGTGAGAAATCATGCTTTGATCATTCTCAACCATCATATCAAGTATAAAAATCATAAACAGGTCAATAAAGAGGAATAACACAAGATATAAAGTGGCTCGACCATAAAATGATCCTACGCCAAATTTAGTGCCTTACTTTCATTATATGTAATCACCAATACGAGATTGGTGTGCCATTAGAGGCATATAAGCGAGAAGGAGAACTGAATACATGATAAATGTAGCCCCGTATAATGCGAGATGCAACCTGTAGAGGGCTGCTGACTATAGTGGCCCAGGTAGTGTGGGAGCTTTTAGAGAGAGGGCGTGTAGATATTTGGGCAAGGTTTAGCTGCCAAAATCCTCTCCCTAATAGTGAGGTGATCACTTCTATTTATATAAGTCAAAAGGTGGTGTCACATGATCGGGGCACGTGACATGGGTATAAGTGGTGTAAGTAGGGAGTCCTTTTAGAAGTAGGACAACTGGCAGATTTGATTAAGTCTGCGATAGGGTATGTAGTGCCAGAGAGGCCTATGGCTGCAGCTTGTTAAGGACACAGTCGTGGCCTTAACATGGGCTATAGCCTAAGGGTGTTACGACCTGTCTGAGCCCCAGGCAACAACCTCACTATAAGCCCTTCACGATCATGTTCCAGTATTGTGTCGGACAATTGTCTTGGCAAGCATATGGCCATTCATGTGGGGTGTGCACTCACCACTATGAATTTTCCCCATAATCTCCACAGTGTGAGATTCTGATATGCATTGTAAATCGGTGACATCGAAGTTTCTTTTGAATACAGCTTTGTCACAAATGATGTACTGGGCTGTGATCTTTCGAAAGATCATATGATATTTCTCATCATCCCATCGAGGGTATCTACCGTGTTTGAGGAGGCATTGGATCGGATATCGTAATACCATAATCCAACCTTGTCTAAATATCCTTTTATGGAAAGCTCAATGTGGTAGAAGTGAGTTGGTCCGAATTTCTTTTGGACTCCAAAAGGAGCAATTTTTATTATCTCAGGCATATCGTTCATAGAGGCCAGGGTTTCCAATGCATCGAAAAATTATTCCTTAAACGATAGAGGTAATGGAAGGTGACATCCTTGAATCCGAAAGAGATATCTTCAAGATGATCATTTTCGAAGGACTTGTCCTATTACGACGGATGAATCTCCATAAACATCAATTTATTGAATTCCCTTCTCAAGAGTAAACTTGAGGCCAACAGTACATGCTTCATACTCTGTCATATTATTGGTGTAAGGTAAGTTTTAGAGGGGTACCCAAATAACCTTTCTATTAAAGTTAGGCATTTTACGAGCAAGCCTAAAACTAGAGCAAAGTAATAATGGGCGAGCATGCCCAAAATTGCGAATAGGCCCAAGTAATGGGCAAAGCCAATACGAATAGAGTATTAATGGGCGAGCAAGCCTAAAATTGCCAGCAAGCCTAAGTGACGGGCAAGGTAAGACGAACAAAGCAATATTGGACGAGCAGGCCCGAGGCAGGAGCAAAGTAATACTGGGTGAACAAGATCAAATCACGAGAAGGACAAACAAGTCCAAGAAACAAATAAACCTTAAATAGTAACCAGGAAAGGCATTCCACATGAGCGGCCCCAAGTCATTCAAGTAGTTGTGTGTATATAGGAAGTTTATTTATTAACATTTATTTATTGATTGAACATAGGTTTACTTAGAAAGAAGCCATAACCGAGCAAGCATGGTTCGAGCAGATGGTCAGTAGGATCTCTTGAGACTCTTTGGTTTGGAGTATAAGAGGTAAGTATTGTTGATCAAGATAAGTCTTAACCACTTCAATACCCTAGGAAAGAGAGAATACTAAGGTGAGGGACCTAAGAGGTCACTTACACACACACACACACACATACACTTACGCAACCCACAAATTGTTAAATGAACGAGCAGTTATTGACTTCCTCGTAATTATTTTAGAAAAATGACAAATGGCGAGTGGCCCTCAAGGCTTCTTTCAAATTTTCAAAATAATTCACCGAGTAATCGTTCGGAAATGAAAAAAATAGTACTTTTTGGGCATTATGCCTGACAACATTACTTTTGGCCTCAGATTGGACAAGTGTCACCTGTCAACAGACAGATCATTCTAAATAACAACAAAACAGGGATAGGGACAAAATGTACTATCAAAATATTTATCGCAAGGAATATCCCTTTGGCACGCATGTGCCATGTTAGCCTTAATGCTTGGCTATAAATAGAGAACTTAGTTAAGGTCAAAAGACACAATGACTAGAGCACTGTTACTCTGTTACTTTGCATAAATTTACACAAGTATTCTCTCCCTTCTCTCTCTTAGGTACTTGAAGTGCTTATCTCTCCTCTCTAAAATAATAATCACTCTCAAGTGGTTTCATTCTCTTGTTCTTATTGAAAAGTTTATAATCAATCATTATCTTCCTCTTATTATAACCAGAAAGTTATCATTATATTGAAAAAGTTGATTTTATGATCTACTGTTTGTTCTTGAAATATGAAATCCCTTGAGGACAGTTTTCATTGGTGTGGGTCATGACTCACCCTATCAGTTTATTGATAAACCCTAATATTACTACCTTTTTTACATTTGACGACTCCACTAGGGAGGTATTGTCATTATACTATGTATAAAGAAGGTTACAATGTTTTGAATTAGCTAGTTTCGAAGATATGCCAGCTAGAAATGTAGTTCGGAGTAACGAAATTACTAATGAGGAAGTTTTGATTATAGGAGTAAGGACTCCTGTCCTTTTTGTGTGTATAAGTTAGCACTTCAGTGGCTTCATCGCTGAATGGAATGGACCTCATGAGCATGTTCTTTGATTTTTCGAGGCAGCATAATGTGGACATGACCCGTCTGGTCCAAGCTTGCGTTAAACCAACGGTGGCTCCTGTTGGAGGAGAATGTGTAGTAGAGGTGTCGTCGACCAGAAGGGTGGTGCTGGAGTAGGTCTCAACTCCTGCGAGTTTACTAGCAGAGAAGAAAGTGGAGGAAGAGGAATTACCCTTTAAGATTATCACAATGGAAGAAGTAAAAAGGTTTCTCTCATCCCAGAGATAGTCACCCTTTATCTATGAGGAGTTGCAAAACCCATACTCAGATAACATCAATGAAAAACCATACTCCGAGGGGTATGTTCCATCCAAGTTCATGAACTTTAACGATAAAGGTGAAAATCCTAGAGAGCATGTCAAGAGGTTTGTGGAATACCTTAGCATGCATGACAACGGCAAAGAGTTAAAGTTAAGAGAGTTATCCAAGATTCTCACTGGAAAATACTACATGTGGTACTCGCACTTATCACGGAACAACATTCTCACTTGAGAGGAGATGCATCGGTAATTTTTGCAAAAATTCTTTTTGGCCGAAAACAAGTTCACCCTAAGGCATTTAGCCTAAGAAGTGTAACAACCAGGCGAGGAGCTGATGCAGTACATCAAGCGCTTTAGAAAAAAAGAACTAGATGTCCATGAGGGGTTCACAGAGGCCAAGTTGCTACAAATTTGTGTGGAGGGATTGCTCAAGGAATGAAAAGTCCACTTGATCAATAAAACCCGAAAAGGAACTTTTAGAGAGTTTACCCGAGCCGTGAAAAATATAGCCATGATAATTAAGCCAAGGCCCCATTGATGGAGTGCACAGGTGCCACTTCCAACCAAAGATTTCAAGTTTTACGGTGACAATCGATGAACTACATGGATAGAAGACCTAAAGGAATGAATATGGGACAAAGGCCCAAGAACAATGATGTTAGTAAGATGAAGTTTGGAAATAATGTTCCACCACCCCTTCCATGTAGCCTGGTGGAAGCTATGGACTGTTATCAAACGTTGGTACGTGAGGGGGTGGCAAGTCCATTTCACTCAAATTGTCAGGATACCTATAGCAGCAGAGAAGGCAAACAAGAGTTTTTATTAGCTGCACCAGAGAATGCAGCATGCCATTAAGAATGTCTATTATTTTAGATAACAGGGGAACAAGTTGCTAATAGCACCTTGCAGATTCCACTTATGGACGTCAATAAAAATTATCTACCACCCCATTGCTGTGCTTCAGCTAACATGATGGAGAAATATGATTAGGAAGATATGTTCAAGTCTAAAGAATGGTTAAGTGGTGGTGATACATGCGAAAATATCTATCTAATTTGCTTAAGGAGAATCCTACAGAAGAGTGGGATGAGGAGCCAGAGCTGGAGGGAGGAAGTGTTGATGAGGTTCTCTCCCTAGATGAAGGAGGAATGTCAGAAGCCAAATATGTTTGCAGTGTGCAGACGTATGAGGTATAAATAAACCCAGAGTGTGTAGAGATTACAAGGAGATTTAAGGTTAAAAGGTTCTTCGATCAAATTGGGTTAAAGTATAAAACATTAGTAACAGTCACTAAGAAAATCCTAGAAGCATTATAAGAGCCAGGGGATCCTTCCCTCAACTGACATGGCCCTATAGGAAAATTAATCAAGAAACATTCAAGGTGGTGTTTTCATAGGTAGATAGTCATATGACTTTATTTAACAAGAGAACTCTGTATGTTACTTCTTTAGTTAATAGGATCAGTTTCCCAAGGGCGCTGCTAGATGGCATGGTATCAATAAATATCATGCACATTAGTACTCTCTATGAGACTAGAATTTCTCAAAAGAAAATTATATCGGTGCTTCTCGCGATTTCAGGTTTTGATAGCGTAGGAATGCAATCCCCTGGCTACGTGAACGTGATGATCAAGTTGGAAAAGTCATTAATGCCAACACGAGTTATCAGTTGCTGATAGGCTGGGTGTGGATGCACACGCATGGAATTATACCGTCGACATTCCTCCAATGTGTGAAAGTCAATGTTCGTGGAACGGAGATTGTGATCAAAGCCACAGAGAGACCATTTTCAGTATAGGGGGCCCATTTTGTTGATGCAATGTTCTACACAAAATTGGATGAGGAAGGAAAATGCTTGACCAAAGGATAAGAGGAGCCTCGTGTGGTTCAAGTAGAAGTCAGAGCCAAGAAATTAGTGCACGAGAGGTTGGACCCTCAAGTGGCACCCTCTGAGAACAAGGGAAAAGAGAAGATAATGTGGGAAGAAGAGGCAAGTCCCGCACAGACTTGCAAAAATATTATTTTGCCAAATGCAAAGTTATCTATCGTTTATAGCAATCTGAGCGAGCGATGTTTTGGGATGAGAGCATCGACCCGACACCGGAGTGTTTTGTGATTGATGACTCCCATATAGTGAAACACATTGAAGAGCAAGAGGAGGCACCTGGATTCATGCAAGACGGTCCGCAAGAAAAGCTTCAAGAGCTAAACTTGGGAGTTGAAGGTGGCGACAAGCAACCCATATTTATTTCTAAAGGTTTAAGTCCTAAGCAGCGGGAGGAAATCATTATCTTGCTGAAAGAATTTACAGACGTCTTTGCATGGAAGTACACAGAAATATTGGAGATAGATCCAGAGGTAAGTGCTCACAAGATGAATGTTTTGCCTAATGCTTTACCCATGAGACAAGACACGCGCATGTATAAAGCCGAGTTAGATTTGAAGATAAAAAAGGAGGTGGAGAAATTGCTCGCTGTTGGGTTCATTAAACCCATTCAATAGCGGTATGGTGATCAATCATTGTGCCTATGGCATAAAAGGATAAGAAATAAATTCGAATCTACGTAGATTTTAGAGATTTAAACTACGCCTGTATAAATGACAAATTCCCTTTGACAAGTATTGATAGATTGGTAAACGCCACTGCTAGTCATGAAATGTATAGTATCATGTATGGGTAAGTTGGTTACAACCAAATTAAAATAGATCCGGTGGATGCAGAGAAGATAACCTTTCGGACCTCTCTAGGAAAATTCCACTACACCGTCATCCCTTTGGATTGAAGAATGCGGGGGCGACATACCAGCATATAACGATGGAAATCTTAAATGACTTGTTTCCTGATGTATTAGAATTTTATGTAGATGATTTGGCAGTGAAGTCTAAAAAGGAGAGCATGCTTGTGCAAGATCTCAAGAAGAGTTTTTGAACGGTGTCATAAGTCTAAAATGATAATGAATCCTTCAAAATGTGCGTTTGGGGTTACTGTGGAGAAATTCCTTGGATTCGTTGTCAACAGGAAGGGTATACAAGTTGATGTAGAAAAGAGGAATGTTATTTTGATAATGCCACCGTCGAAGAGTCAGAGGCAACTCAAAGGTTTCTTGGGAAAAGTTTCCTATCTGAGAAGGTTCGTAACAACATTGGTGGAAGCCACTCACCCATTTGCACCTGTCACGAGAGAGAGAGAAAAAGGGTTTGGGGGGGATGAGCAGAGGAAGGAATTTGAGAGAGTCAAGGAAATATTAACTTCCCTTTCAACCATGATCCCACCTGAAGTAGGCATGACTTTATTATTGTATCTCACTTTTACTGAGTGGTCCATTGGGGCCTTGCTTGCTCAGGGAAAGGATGGAGTAGAGAGACATGTGTACTATTTGTCTCGAGTGATCTTAGGAACAGAGTTCAGGCATACGAATATTGAAAGATACCATGGTATCTTTCATCTGGCTTTGGTTTTCTTAACGCAGAAGTTGAGGCACTATTTTCTTGCATTTATAGTGCATATAATTACCAAGTCTGATCCCATCAAATACTTTCTTTCACAGACCATGGTAGGGTGAGCAACCAAATGGTTATTGATACTCTCAGTATTTGAAATGAAGTGTCTTGCTCCAAAGGCCATTAAGAGCCAAGCTTTGGTGGATCTCCTCGCCAACTTCCCAAGTTAGAACTCTGAACCTCCTAGTGAGGGGCTACCAGGGGACAATTTCCAAGAATGTTTATCTGAGGAAATGTAAGAATAGATAATTAAATTTAATGGCTCATGCACGCAAGGCACTGGTAGAGCAGGCATCATTCTCTCTAATGATAAAGATAAGGTCAACCTATCATACAAATTGGATTTTAAGTGATCTATCAACGAAGTGGAATATTAAGCTCTCATACTTGGTCTACTAGATTCTTTGATAAGAAGTATTAGAGTACACTGTATACGGTAATACTCTCACCTAGGGGTCAAACAGGTTATCCGAGAATTTATGCTCAATCATCCTAACCTTTCTCTTTATAGAGGGATTATTCAGAGGTTGTTGGAACAATTTTAGGTGTAAAAATAGAGAGGCACCCCAGGACAATGAACAGATTCCCAAATGCTCTGGAAATGATCACACAAAAGCTGTATATGGAAGAACCCGAGGCCATAATCATCATTCGATGAAGAACAGTGCCCATAACGGTGAGATCTCTATTCCAAAGTGAAGAGCCTAAAGATTGGAGATTTCTAATTATGAACAACTAGAGACATGCGAAGGGGATATGAAGTTGTCAGAATTGGAAAAATTTCACATGTTGAAGGGTACAATATATTTTAAAGGACCGTGTGGTTTTTGGCAAGATGTGTAGGGAAAGAGGAATCCTGGGAAAAATTAGAAACAATGCATGTTAGGCACTGTGGGGACACATGCATCCCACTCTACAGGTGTCTACAATGAGGGGGATATTATTTGCCCATCATGAACATAGAGGATTCTCGCATGAAATAAGGCTTCCTAAAGTGCTAAATCCAATTTGATCAACTCACAGAGGCTAACTTTATAGAAGTTTAAGAAGATTGGAGAATACCCTACATCGCCTATCTCAAAGACGAAGAGTTACCTGCTAAGAGGGCTGATGAGATTTATCTGAAGAAAATAGTGGCCTTGTTTTACTTGGTAAATGGAAAACTCTATAGGAAGGGGTATAATAAGAAAGCCTTTAGATATGTGGCGGGGGAAAAAGTGGAAAGAGTATTGAAAAAAGACAATGAACCTTCACACGTATGAGACACAAAATTATATGACCAACTAATGACCCTAGGGTACTCTTGGCCAACGATGGAAGCTAACTCTATAAGTTTTGTTAAAAAAATATAGAGCATGCCAAGTTCATGGAAATATGGTTCATACCCCCTCGGTGAGTATGCAAAGTCTAGTTGATTACCCATTCCATACATGGATATTTTTTTGGGTAGGAAAAATCAGCCCAACCTCTCATGGGAAAGCCTTCATTCTAGTTTGCACAGAGATATATCTTAAGTGGGTGGAAGAAAATCCTCTAATAAGGATTACTGCTCAAGTAATAGCGCAGTTCATCTGGGAGTAAATAATATGCAGATTTGGCATCCCAAAGGTAATCCTTACGGATAACTAGAAGTAGTTTGTATGCAAAGATATGGGTCTGCTCACAGTTAAGTACAAGATCATCCATAACAACTCTACCATTTCTTATCCCAAAGATAATGGTCAGGCTGAGGAAACTAATAAAACTCCGATCAATATTTTGAAGAGTTGTTGGAAGATCTACCAGGAACGCGGGGTGATAAGCTTCTGCTGGTTTTACGGGCTTACAGAACCTCCAAGAGGAAGTCAACTGGTTTCACCCCGTTCTCCCTTGTCTATGGCTCAGAAGTTGTCCTACATGTGGAATTGGCTATGCAATTAAAATGAGTGGCCCTAATCCATAATTTAGGACCTAATCCAAGACACGTGCAACTAGAAGCTTTGAATGAGCATCATAATAAGGCAAAGGAAAATATTAATGTCTACACTTAGTAGTTGTCTAGAGATTACGAGAATCTAGTTAAGCCTAGAGAATTTCAAGTAAGAAATTTAGTCTTGCGAGCATCCACTCATCATCTAAGGAGCATGTCAGCCTTGAAGTTCAAGCCCAACTGGGAGGGACTATTCATTGTGCAAGGAGTAGGAAGATCGGGGTACTATCAAATCTCAAAGACGGAGACTGAATGCATGCATTTAATCAACTGTAAATGGCTCTACAAATACTATGCTTCAGCACTATCGAAACATCAATCTTGACATAGGAATACAACATTTATTGTTCAGTTATGACCAGCTTCTTTCCTAATTTTATAATTATCATTGTGATATTTGATTATCAATTTACATAATCGACATATTTTATCATGTATCTATTTGTAAATTTTACGAGTGGATATATTTAAAAAAATAATTCTTATTCTACTTTGTCAAATTTAATAAGTAGAGCAACTCAAGATTCTCATAGAATAAAAGAAAAGGCATTTAAGTTAAGGTGCATTGCTCATCATATCTTGGGGGTATACACCTCCCAATGGAAAAGTACAAAACACTAGGAGTTTTCCATGATACAAGAAAATACATACGCATTTAACAAAGTTTACCTGTACTCACAATGCCTCGAGGAGTACACTTTCAAAATAGAGTCCTCAACGAAGTATAGTGAGTAAGGAAGTACACACTTTTCAAAATTTCTGATGAAATTAAACAGTCTGTATGTTGTTTATAACATCAAGAGAGAGTTGTATCCCAAGTCTTATTTCATGTTCAAATAAGGCAAGTATCCCACAGATTATGGGAAAGCTACATATATTACTCGCCAATTTGCGAGAAGACATTCCCACAAAAAAAAGAATGATAATTACTATGTTTACTCGCAATATAACGAGCATATACTCAAAAATAAGAGAAAGCTCATACATATGAAAAAAGTGTAAGGAAAAAAAGAAGGAAATACAATGTAAAGACAAATATCAATCTATCATTTTTCATAAAAATAACCTGCTGAAAACAAAGCAGGCCATAATATTACAAATACAAAAAGGAATTCTTTACAAAGATTTCAATCAGACAAAAGAAAAAGAAGATCCTTCTTTGAATAGAACCCTTTGAACGATGGGCTAACCTCTCGAGAAAAATCTGCCTCAAGTCTACCCATTCGAGCAACGTCCTCCATTTCACAAGTCAAAATCTTATCTAATTTAGATTCTAATATTTTGATCTCCTCATGAATGTTGTTAGCTTCCAAACGAAGTCACTAGGCTTTAGCTTACTCGGAGGACCTGGCTCTTAGAAGTCTCTTAGTTTCAGCATGGAGAAGTCTATGAACGGAGGAATAAAACCAATCAAGCTCTAAGTGGTAGAAATTCTCCAAGTCTTTGATGGCTGCTAAGAAAGTGCGAGCAACGAAACCAGTAATTTCACTTAGAGGAATTGAAGTGAATTGACGAGCATGGATGGCGAGCGCCTGCAGGTTGAGAATATCCGAGCTATCAGTATTGCAAACATTCCTAGTAGTAAAAGTATCAGGGTGATGCTCAAAGATTAAATTAAAAACAGTATGATCCTTCACTTGAAACCTATTGGGGTGATGCTTGCTCCACATACCCCTCATATAAACGTCAGGATCATCCATCTCTATGGCCTCAAAGACAGTGTCCATGGAGATAGCCTCAGCGTGGAAAAAAGACTCCTCACTGTTCTACTCACCCTCAGCCCTATCAGAATGAGTGGCCTCAGAGCCCTGCTATTTTCATTGACAACCTCCTCTGCCTCGTTCATTTCCTCTTATAAAATAAGAAAGAGAAAAGGAATATGCTAAATAAAAAATAAATAAATGCAAAGAGTAATTTCAAGAAAAAATAAAAGAGACTTACTCGCATGCTAATAGGAGTCAGTATGCTACCAGAAAGCTTACGCTGCTCCCTTCGTCCAACCACAGGTTCCACAGTCATAGGAGCGCTCGTAACACCAGCCTGAAAACAAAGAAAGACGAATTGGTTATTCGAATACTTGCGTAGTAAAAGAAGGTAAAAAATAAACTAAGGTATGATAGATTAAAACATGAGACTTCGCAGCTATAGGAGCACTTGTGGAACTAGCCTGAAAATAAAGAAACGTGGAGTGATCACTCGATCATTTGCACAGTAAAAGTTACCTGAGGTCCTACAGCTAAGGGAACGCTCGTAGCACTAACGTGAAAATAAAGAGACATGAAGGTCTTATTTGAGCACTTGCATTGTAAAAGCAACTTAAAAAAATCCAGGTATGACAGAATCATGCCTGAGGATTACAGTTATGCTCATAAAAGGTTCCACACCCAAGGGAACGCTCGTAGCGCTAACCTAAAAACTAAGAGACACGAAGGTGTTATTCGAGCACTTGCACAGTTAAAACAAGTCCAAAGAACCTGGTATGAAAGAATAATAGCTGAGAAGCACTCCCAGTTGTGCTCGCATGAGGTTCCATAGTAAAGGTAACACTCGCGGCTACGCTCACTTGAGGTTCCACAGTGTGGGGAAATACATATAGAAAGGAAGAAATAATTATATGGGTGTTTGCACATAAAAAAAAAGAGTTTGCAAGTAAGAAATTAATGTACATTAAATTAATACCCGAGGAGGTATAGGTGATGAAGCGCTCGTAGCAACACTTACTGGAGATGCAACAGATAAGGGAGCACTAGTAATGCTTGCCTAAAATGAAAGAAAAAAGATAGAGTGAGTAATCACTAAAACATATGAAAAGAAAAATGTGAATTCTGAGAGTAATTATATAGGTATACGAATTCAAGTACTTGAACTCCAGCAGGAGGGGAAGCACTCAAGTCTATAATAGCTGGTAGAGGGATACTTGAACTAACATGCCACTGAAAAGTTGTCAATAAAAATTATCAAATGCAACAAAATTATATAACTAGGGGTGTAAACGGATATTCAAAAATTTGAATTCGTCCGGTATCCGAGTCCGAATTTTGCGGATATTTATTTGAAAAAATTGATATGGATACGGATATGGATAGTGTATTAAAATATCTGAAAAAACGGATACGGATATGGATAGTATGTGTATCCGACATAGATAAACCATATCCGAAGCGGAGTATTAATATTTTTGGATATCCATTTTTTCGGATATTCGTATCCGCATTGTATTTAATAATAATTTACTATTAATATTAGTTATATATAATTATTATTTATAATATTTATTATGTCTAATGTAAAATATAAATATATATATATATAATATAAAAATGTTAATCATCACTTTTCACTCATGTAAAAAAAATAAAGAAATAGTTAAAAAAAAATCAAAAGATAATGATTGGCTTGAAAAGAAACAAAGAAAAATAAATAGAAAAGAACAAAAAGCAGACAAAACAAACTTGAACAAAATATTTGACCTAAAACCTTTCTCTTTCATTTTACCCGTTTCCCCCTTATCCCTAATTTTCAGCGCAAAACCTTCCTTATGTTGGTAACTTGGTAAGTTTCTCCCCCCTCTTTCTCACCCCCCCCCCCCTCCGCGGCACATACTACGCATGCACACACACCTACAACACAAACACACACACAAGCACATAACAACACAAACACACAAGCACATAACAACACAAGCAGACGTACATAGAACCACACACACACACATACGAATACAACAACACACATACGAATGCACACTGTAGTACACACGCACACACATGCACATAATAACTATTAGGGCTAAATTATTAATTCCAATTTCTAAGTTGTTTATTATGAAATGGTAGATCAATTTATTAATTCTAAAGAGTTAGGGCTTGATATTTTATTAAAGTAATATATTGATATTACATGTTATAAAAAGGCAAGTCAATTGGAATTGATAATCAATATAAACGGATACGAATATTATCCAAATCCTGGTAATCCGAGAGGATACGAATATGGATTGTTGTTTTTACTATCCGGTGGATACGAATACGGATAATGCATCCAGATAGTAGATATGGATATAGATAGCATGGTATCCTCTCCTTATCCATTCATTTACCACCCCTATATATAACTAGTTAATTGTGGTGAGTAAGAGATGTGAGAAACAGCCCAGTCGAAGCAACGCTAAAGATAGGCTGAATAGGGAGAGCTTGGACTTGGGACTTTTTGTCTAAAGGAAGACAAACCCTTGGAATAAATATCCTCCCAGATGGAGGCAAGCTAGTGATAATTACCCCCGTAGGCAAAATTATGCCCCCAGTGGTGAGGGGATCACTCGTGAGAAAGCCCTACAAAAGAACAAAGTGATAACGAAAAATAGTTATATTTTGACTAACAAAACAAGTATTTAAATGAAAAAAAGGAGGTGCTCAAAGAATACCCCTCCATAGCTAGTTGCAGTACTGGATGGGGGCTGGCCTAATAAATCACTCATTGTAGAAGAAATGAGTGGCCTAGTGATAGGTGCCAGAGGAGCCAAGACACCTATCAAAGAAAATAAAAAAATATACAAGTTAATGGAGAATTTAAAAAGACTTGACAAAGATCTTTATGGATTGAGGAATACCTGGATCGAACGAGCAGCTATAGAAAAACTCCCAATAGTGATGGTATATATAGTGGAAAATTCTAAGGAAAAAATTGAGAACTTAACTTACGAGCACCAAGGTTTGAAAATTGATAATAAAAAAAGGATGGGGATGTATATTCCCAACACATGTAAAAACCTCTCGTGCTAGGACTAGAGAAGACACCAACATAGAGTTCCTCTCGCGTTGAAATGGGGCTTGAGGAATGGAAGAGGATGAAGGTGAGGGAGCTACTTTCACTACAGATAGACCACTCGTCCCTACAGAAGATGCCTTCTAAAAAAAGTGAGGAGTTAGAAATAAGATGAGTTATATTTCCTATGAATGAATAATAAAGGAAAGGTAAACAACTGAAGTAAATACTTATAGGGTCATCACGATGAGTTTTCCCACATGGTAAAGGCTCAGTGGTTGGACCAGTGGAAGAAGGGGGATAAATCATGCTATCATCATGACCGTTGCAGGGATGCTCTAGGTCTAGAGTTACACCCCTCATGACTGATAAAAAAGGAGAAACATTAGATGAGTAACCTCCATTGATGCCAGGTAATTCAATGTCATTTGAAGAAGAACTATCGTAATCATAGAAATGAGTGATTCCATAATTAAAAAGTTCCTCTTTAGATGGGCAAGATGAAAAGAGAGCACTCATATTTTTATTACTTATATTTTTACTAAGTAAAAGAGGAGTAACTACAATACCCCTCACTAAAGGAGAAGGAAGTGGAGTAGATGTTTAAGGAAGATTAGATTTAAGATCATCATAACCTTGACCATGAATGGTTTTAAACGTCTCCTCATTCCCAAAGGAGTCATTTTCCGAACCTTAGTCTTCTAGAATAGAGGGGCCAAATTACTTGGTTACCCCCTTTTCTGTCTGGCCACTCACATTTTTGTTGGAGAAGGAGAGGAAGCACCCTCAAACTTAGGTTGGAATAAAATTGGAGACGTGAACATCCAGATGCTTTCACTTTGAAGGAACCTTAGCCTTGCTTTTACCCTTGGACTATTGGGTTTTTTCCCTTGGGTGCTTTGAATAAATTCCCCCCACGAAGAGGATTCACGAGGACATGAATAACTTCCCTGAGGGAATTCCTCACAATTTAGTTGTGATGCCAAGCCTCTTTGCATGTACGTTCTGTCATATACTTGTTAGACGAAGGGACCCTTTAATAAAAGATTCATGTGGAACCTCCTGGATGCAATTATTCATTAATTCAATTTGTCAATACCATAAACCAAACCACGAATGGTTGCAGGAGGGAAAATAATCGCGAGCGGGTATAAAAAAATTCCTAAAGTAAGAAGTTCTCTTTATGATCCTTTCATAGATAAAAGTGGAATAAGCCTTCAAGTATAAATCTTCAGGCGAGAGGCTGGTAGGGAAATCTAGGGAATAAGTTCCTTAATCGTATCCAAACTGCCTCCTCACTTGTTAGAAGTGGTAAAACTCAACGCCCTGACCCAGCTCAGTCAATGATGGAAGGATACAAGGGAGAAAAATTTCCATTACTTAAATATGTGGGAAGTCCCTCGCAGATTGTATATTTGTTGGAATAATAAAGTTAATAGAAGAAGCATAGAAAAAGGCCCAAGAAAAAATCCCCCACTCTCTTTGATTAGGGAAAAAAATGAGAACTCATCAATGTCATCCAAAAATAGACTAAGTGATTGCCTAGGGGTCTTTTTATGTAACCTAACAATGCAAGCAGTCTGGCTGTGAAATGAGCGGCGCTCAAAGGCCCAGTTTGGGAACCGCTCGAAATGAAATCCCATCTATACAAGAGAGTTAACAAAATTTACCACGTTAAAGAGACCATGCGAACGCTCCATATCTATGTGAGTACGATCCAATCAAGTGTTTGTAGATCAAAGAGTAACGAAAGTGAGTAAACACTCTTACCACGGGTAATACTAACAACCAAACAAAATAACAGCTCACGAGGGGAGTCATTAGGTCTCCCTTGAAATAAAAATCTACTGAGGATTGTGATAAAAAATGTAGCTAAGTGGGTCTTTGACCCAGCCTTATCCCATCTTGACTCCTAGGTACTTCGATCTTAGCCTCGTCCTTAGATAGTTGTTCAAAATCTTTGAACTAATACCTTTTCCATTTGGCAAAGGTGTACTTAATCTCCCTAATCTAGGTGAGAATAACATAACGAGCATAGTCTGCCAAAGATTGATGGAGTTCCTCATACATCTCTCATTTTGTGGAGTCCTCGTAGTCATCAGTAGTGACATGGTTCCCCAAAACTGGCAGACTAGTCAACTCACAAACATCCTCAAGGGTAATAAAAAATTCTCTCCAGCTCGTGACAAAGGTTTGGGTATCCACACTTCACCGAGAGACCAAAATATAGAAAGCACTTGCACTTTTGGGATTAGGGAAAGCTTTCAAGATGGTAAGGGTATGGTCAAGGCCTAACTCATTAATTATGGCATGATAGGATGGAACATCAATAACGTAGTCTACCCTAAGTTCCCACTCATATAGGGCTCCTCCATAAACATCAACGTTTACATTGGAGAAGGGAAGATCATCCCAATCCATTCTATTTTGCAAGATGCTGTCAGCGAGCACCACTGGGGTACCTTTAGAATTAAGAAACCATAAGAGCAGTCGCTTGCTTATTTTCTCAAAAAAATCAGCCTTAAATCTTTTGAGCGAGGTTATGAAATTTTTATCCTCGCCAAATAAAGGGGCAAGGTTATAATTCGATAAATCCATCTTAGCCCTTGACTCCAAAAATTACCATTGGCCCTTGAGAATGGAAGTAAAACCACTCGCTCCTCTTTGAGAGGTTCTAGAACCACGAGATGTGGTGGCAATAGTATCAGAAGTAATGACCAAAGAATTGGAAATAGAGGTAACCCTGGTGGCACTGGAGGTGGTGATAGTGATGTGGATGGGAAAATAGCCCACCAAAACTTCGCTCACATAAGTAAAGGAAGAGTATGAAGTTTTTGGTGAAGAAGAGGCCTTTGAAACTGGAATCGGGAAGATGAATCTATATGGAAGAAGCTTTGAGCTCTGAAAGTTCTCTCAAATTTCTCTCTAAAAAAAAGCAAAAGCAAGTGATGGTGAAAGTTTAAAATGATAAAGCATAGGGTATTTATACGACGAGGAAAGATGATCCCGACGATTAGAAAGTAAGGGTAATCATTACCCAAACCAATAGAATAGGCTTCCTAAGGAGACACATGTCTACTTTAGACACTAAAAAGACATTTTATGAATGATTGTTTATAAATGCATTTAATGCGCGAATAAAAAATAATGACGATTTTTAGCCTCCCAAAGATTCATTTTCGTATAATTTTCTTCCTCTTAAACCAAAGGAATTTTTTTTTACTCGGAGCTAATGTAGAGGGGTGCCCAAATAACCCTCCTACAAAAGTTAGGCCTTGTGCTAGAAAGCCCAAAACTAGAAAAAAGTAATGAAGTGTGAGTACGCCCAAAATCGCGAGCAGACCCAAGTAATGGGAAAGCCAATACGAATAGATTACTAATGGGTGAGAAACCCCAAAATTTCGAGCAAGCACAAGTTATTTGAAAGGTAAGATTAATAGATCAATATTGGGCGAGAAGGTCCAAGATAGAAGCAAAGTAATACTGGGAGAACAAGCCCAAATCACGAGCAGGACAAACAAGCCTAAGCCACTAATAAACCTTAAACAATAACCAGTGAGGGGATGCCACACGAGTAACCCCAAGTCATTCAAGTAGTTGTGTTTACATAATCAGTTTATTTATTAACATTTTTTTGTTATTTGAATACATGTTTACTTAGCAATAAGCCTTAGCCGAGCAAACATGGCTCGAGCAGATGGCCAATTGGGATCTTTTGAGAGTTTTTGATTTAGAGGATGAGAGGTAAGTATTGTTGATCAAGATAAGGCTCAACCACTTCAATACCCTAGGAAAGAGAGAATAGTAAGGTGAGGGTCCTAAGAGGTCACTCACACATACACACAACACACTTAGGCAACCCACAAAATGTTAAACGAGCGAGCCATTATTCACTTGCTCACAAGTTATTTTGGAAAAATGATAAATGGAGAGTGTCACTCAAGGATGCTCGCAAGTTTTCAAAACAGTTAACCAAGTAATCGTTTGAAAAGCAACAAAATGATACTTTTTGGTCATTATGCCCGACAACATTACATTTTGACCTCGGATACACCAAGTGTCACCTGTCAACAAACAGATTGTGGTAGACAACAACAAAATATGGATAGGTACAAAGGTAATATCAAAATATTTGTCGCAAGGAAAATCCCTTTGGCTCGCATGCGCCACTTCAGCCCCAGTGCTTGGATATAAAAAAGCATTTAGGCAAGGTTAAAAAACGTCAAGATTAGAGCACTTTTACTCTATTACTTGTAACACCCCGTGTTTTTATTTATTATTTTAATTAATTAATTGAAATATTCGGGAAAAATAAAATTTTGAATTTAATAATTTTTATTGGCTAAAAATGTTGGTTATGATTTTAGAAGAATAAAACTTCAAGAGGAATTAAAACGGATTTTATATGATTTTTTAAAAATATTTGTCCCTTTTAATTTTTAAGGCAAACTGTCAGATTTCCTGGGCGATCGATCGTTCGACGCTAGGGGTCGATCGATCGACCCTAGCAGAAATTGTGTGTTGCAAGTTATTTTTAATTAGAGTTTGTTTAGGATTAGGACTCCTAATCACTATATAACCTTAATAATCCGTAGGGAGACTTCTCATAATCAATTTTTCTCAAGTTTTTCACCAGAGAACACTTCCAAATATTTTTTCTCTCACTCATAATCATCAACCTCCAACACAATCAAGTTTTTATCACACGTTTTGGGAGGCTTAATTGTGGATTAATCAAGATTGATTCAAGAACACTTATTTGCTATTTTTTCGAGAAGAATCCATATTTCTAATTAGATTTTCAACACGATTTTCACAGGCATGAATACTATATTCTTTTCCTTTAGTATTATGCGTTTTAAGTGTCGCCTAAACACTTAATTACATGTTTTCTTAAAAATAATTAGTAACTTAATTAGAAAAAGTGGACACTAATTATGGGGCTATTTTTATAAATTCTTTTAATCTGAATAATATTCATAACCCTCTGGGTACGTAGGATTCACGAGTGATTTTGGATTTTATTGGTGTAGGTTGCATGTAGAAAAATCCTAATTTTAAAATAAATGGATTTGGGGGCGTATAACTCATGTAATTTGTGTTGAAACAATGAAATTGGAAGTTTGATGTTTTAAATGAAGAAATAGCGGTATATTTAATTTAAATAATTAAATGAGATTAATTGAAGGTTTATGACGAGGTGATAATTAAATTACGATTTAATTGAATTGGACTATCATGCGTAGTTTTATACATTGATTAACTATGCTTTTTTGTGTGATTTTTTTTGGGATTATTATATTGCCTTTTTGACGACGGGTTATTGGGTAATTTTGCTCTCCCTATACTTTAGGATGCCTTCTAGGTTTGGGACTAGTGGGTAGGCCTTTTAATGATTTATGCCTTCTAGGTATGGGACTAATGAGGGTAGATTATCGCATTTTTATCATCTTGGTGGGTGGGCTGATTTTTGGTACTTTTTCATCGTTACGCTAGCCTAGGAATGAGACTAGGTCGATGTTTAGGATATAAATTCTTCCTATACATAGGGTAGGACATAATAATAACTTGGGGACCCTTAGTTATTGGACTAAGGAGTGTTTTGAGGATCTCACATCGATTAAAAGGGTGTGGTGATTATAAATTGAGAAATTGAGAATTAATGCCTACGATAAAAACGGTTATTAAAATTTGTGGCGACATAATGTGTCGGGGCCGACAGTTTAAACGGGTCAGAGGGCGATTGACAAAGGGAAGCGTGACACTTTAATAAAAAGTGAGAACAATAATAAAAGTTGGTTGATTTAATAAATTAGCATCGCGGGACTTGGGAATTTAAAATCATATTGGTGTGCCTTCATAAATGGGGATCTCTACGGGTAGTTAGTAATTTATATTTATCGCGTTTAATTTTCCTGTATAATGTAAAATATTCTATTGTGATATTTATTGGGTATAATTCTACTGTCTAGATTCAAGGATCCTATTTGAGGGGAGTAGTGTGTATTCATGCTCGGGGCTCTGACCTTGTGCATTGACTAACTTTTCAGGATAAGATTTGGAGAAGTTGCATAGGGTTATCGAAGTTATCATTTGGAGGTGCAGCTGGAGTTATTAATTTTTGGCATGGTTTAGTTAGACTTTCCTTTCCAGTCGTATTTAATTATGAGACTTCATTGGAGTTTTATTGGGCCATTCGGTTCCAAAGTTGTTTAGAGGATTTCCGTTGGATTATTCAGATTTTATTTAATCATTTTTGGAGATTGGATTTATTCGGAGTTAGCATGTGATGGGTCTTTTATCGCTTAGTTGTTTATGATCATTTAAGATTGATTCAATTATTTATCTTATGGACTGATTTATTTATGTATCATATCTGTCTCATGCTAAGAATTGTATTTATTTAGTTCACGCCCGACATAGTTTGGCGGCGGTGGTTGGCCACCCCGTCTGTTGGATTTTGCGGGGTGTGACATTACTCTACACAAATTTACACAAGTATTTTATCCCTGCTTTGTCCTAAGTACTTGAAGTGCTTATCTCTGCTCACTCATAGAATCATCATTCTCAAGTGGTTTCACTCTTTTTTTCTTTTTAAAAAGTGTAGATTTAATCATTGTCTTTCTCTTATTATAACTAAAAAGTTATAATTATTTTGAAAAAGTTAGTTTTATGATCTATAAGCTATTCTTGAAACATTAAATACCTTGAAGACATTTTTTATTGGAGTGGATCATGCCTCACCCTATCTTGATGACAATGGGAGTATTCGAGTTATCGGATGCGATTAAAAGTATCCTTACACTATATCCTTTCTTGTTAGAAGCACTATGAAAGAACATCTACCACCGAAGTTCCTTGTGAATAATGTAGAGAATATCCTTGTCTAGGAATTCAGACATCCACACGTCAACTTCTTTCATGGGATGATCTGTTAAGTAATAAGAAAAGGGCCCTCACTTTGATGGCTTTTTTGTCATGTAGGTGATGTTTAATTCGTCTAGAAAGAGCCACCATCGGACCATGCGGATTGACAAAGTAGGTTTCTCCAGTAAATATTTCATGGGATCCATTTAGGACACTGAATTGATAGGTAGGCCAACACGTAGTGTCAGAGTTACTGAGTGACCCAAACTAAGGCGACGCATGCCTTTTCCAATGTTGTATAGTTCACCTCTTACCTTATCAGCTTTTTACTGATGTAGTAGATGGCTATCTCTTTGTGTGACTCCTCGATGCATAGGGATAAGATAGACCCATCAGTAGTACATTGACAATTAGGTTAAAGAGGAGGGGTAAAACAGTCTGCAGTGGCGTTAGCACCGCTGGTTAAGTAAAGTATTACTTGATCTTGTCAAATGCTTCTTTTATGCCTCATTCTAGAATTTAGTTGAATCATTTAATAAGAATTTAAAATGGGCTTGCAAATAGAAGTGAGTTAGCTGATGAATTTGTTGATGCATTGGAGCTTTCCCATGCATACCTCTTTATCAATCCAGGGCGATGACATTTCGAGGATTGCCTTGAGCTTGGCAGGGTTTGTTTTGATTCCGTTATCAATGACTATGAATTCTAGAAGTTTACCTTTCTTCATATCGAAGACACAATTTTGCAGATTTAGGCACATATGATATTGTCCCAGTTGTTCAAATAATCTCCTTAAGGCAGGGATATGACCTTCTTGGGTTTTAAACTTGACGATCATGTTGTCAATAAATACCTTGAGCAACTTGTGGATGAGATAATATATGATAATTATGTGTGCTCCCCGATATTTTTCCAGACCAAAAGGCATGACATTATAATAAAAGGTTTCCTACAAGGTGGTAAAAGCTGTGTTTTATTGATGATCGGGATGCATCTTAATCGGATTATACACTGCATATCTATCAATTAATGGCTTGAGGGAATATTTGGCAGCGTTAGTGATGATTATGTAAATATTTGGTAAATGATAGTAATCGTTTGGAGAAACTTTGCTCATATCTCAATAGTCGACGCATATGCAAACCTTTCCTCCAGATTTAAGCATATGGACTACATTGATGAACCAAGTTGGGTATGTGACCCCGTGGATGAAACCTAATTTAAATTTCTTAACCACTTGATCTTTCACTTTAAAGGACCATTCTGGTCGGAGCTTCCTCACCTTTTGCTTGACATTCTTGCATTCAAGGTATGTAGAGATCTAGTGTTGTAGGCTTTTTGGGTCAATATCCGGCATGTCGCTGTAAGATCATGCAAAGAAATATATGAACTCTTTTAGAAGATTTTAAAATTGTGATAGTTGTATCTCGTCGAGGGTTGATCCCATCCTAATCTCGTTCGGAATGCTTCCAGAACCAAGATTAATGAAAATAATCTCCTCATCATTAGTTTAACGTGGTTATGTTGTTTTATTTTTTTCTTATTGAGATCAGGTAAGAATTGTTCATTCATTAAGTCATCATTGTCAATTGTTTGATTATTATAATCAATGAAATTAATATAAGGAATATAATGATACTAAAAATCTTCATTCATTACGGCGAGAACTTACTCAAAAGAGGCCTAGTTTACATTAGCATCAACTATTTAAAAAAGTAAAAACAAGTTCAGTCTTAAGGTGATAGACATTAAGGTTCTTTACTGGCAGGGCCGGATTAACAGGAATGATCCACCAATTGAGGATAGGTTTAATAGTAGGGGAGATCTTCTTGGTAGGGTGAGAAGACTTAAATTCAGTATGAAGCATGCATATATCCATTCCTAATTTATCGAGATCGAAAGATTCATCGCTATCAGTGCTTTCAGTATCATAATATCTAGAATCGGATGAATTGATGGTTAGTGGATTCATCTCATTCTTGGATCCCTCAGTCCAGGTGATTTTATCCTTGAAGAATATCTCAAACCCTAGTGTCAATTTCTTTTTAGCTACGTCATACCATGGTTCAGGAAATCCACAATAGGGGAAATCCTCTACCTCTTTCATGAAGTGATCATTTAGAGAATATCTAGAATTTACTTCCTTTCTCTTTAACACCCTCTTTATGCACGATTGATGGAGAGCCATAAGTCTAGATGAGGACGGTTGAAACCCTAAATTGTGTGGTAGATAAGCTGTCTTCAGGATGATTGGATAAGGATTCCTCATTGTCTGCTGCCTATCCCCATTATGGGAAAAAAGTACATCTTCTTGAACATTTTAATTACATTAACATTACCATGCGACCTATAATTGGGACTCACCATTTCTTTGAAATTTTCTCCGATTGGGAGAGGGAGGGGTTAAATCTTGAAGCTTGAGAGGAACATTTCATTAGTGTTGTGCTAGATTTACAGAATCGAGTTGTTGGTGTGCCGACACCATCTGAATTGTTGTAATCTCCTAGTATAGTAATGGATTGATTATCTATAAAGAACTTCAATTTCTAATGAAGAGAAAAAGAACCTCCTCTAATGATGTGAAGCCACGGGAGACCAAGAAGAAGATTGAAACATGTTAAAATGGCGATGACTTGGAATTCTTTTTGAGGGAAAATTTTATTAGTCCCTAGTGTGTGGATAATTGACCCCATAACTTCTTAGTGGGTGTTGTCATAAGCACACACCATAGAAGATGCATGGGGTGAGATCATCAACTTAAAGCCCCAAGCATCAGATCATTTGGAGCAGGCATACATTCAACATATAATCATTATCAACAAGTGCTAATGAGACCGTTTTCTATAGAGCCTCGACTAAACTGGTGAGAGTATAGTTGTGATCAATTTTGGACTTAGGGATTTCGTCATCAATAAAAGAGATGAGCCTCTTGGCATTTATATTTTTGACTATGTGAATGGCCTCATCAGGGGAGGTACTAGGAGGAATCATAGATTGTTTGAGAAACTTGATGAGCGAATTATCGTGAATATGAGATGACATAAAAAGTCCTTATAGGGTGATGTTGGCTTGGGTTTTCTTCAATTGTTCAAGAATCTTAATTTCCTCAATGTTCATGTCAGGCATCGGTGTTTTTTCAACGACTCTTTACCCTTTATCTACAAATAATATTTCAATGGGATGAATTGAATCCTTTTAGTATCTTACTGACTTGGTAATGTGGTTATCTAAGGATGGGTGGAAGAGAAAGTCAGTTTCTTTATATATCTCAAGGACGCTAAATATTTTATCGATTTTTAATAAGATTTCCTCAAAGGATATCACCCTGCAAAAGAGGTAAGTACACTAGGAGCTTCATTATTGGGTTCACTGTCTAAATCATCGGAGTGGTTGGAGTCATCACCCCATCCCGTGGTTATTATCTGATTATTACTTGAGAAGTCTATGCATTCAATTACGTCAAGTGTTTCATATTATAAATCTGCCTATGCCGTAGAGAAATGGTTCTGAGAAGGGGCCAAGTATCCCTTTAGCTTCGTGGCAATAAGTAGATCGGGAGCTTCACACACTCTCCTCTTATTGAGACTTCTTTCTATTAATATTTGGACAATGCTATCCAGGTTGAAATCTTCAGGAGGTACAGACAAATCACGATATTTACCGAGCCCACTTTCATACTTCTATGTAAAGATTTCTCATTATTTCATATTCTTTATCTTTAAGATTCCACTTTGGCATATATTTCATCTAAACATCTTTCAATTGTTCAAGGATAACGAGCATGTCCATGCTCTGTAATTCTGGTTTGGTACAGGAAACAATACAAGCTCTTGTTATTAGGGATAAGGCTTGGCCATGGATTGTTTTAAGATGTAATAGGTAGGATGTGAAGATTTAGATAGGATATAGGGGTTTGTATAGGTTGATGGATGAAGTGGAACTATTTATGAGTTTAAATCTAGTTGAGGGGTCAAATTCAGAGTCTTCATTAAATATAATGGCATTCACGCCGACCTAGTGCATTAAAAGATGATTTTGGGTAGTGTTTGGTTTTAGTCCTGCATGGCAGCAATGATAATGATGCTTTTATCAATTAGGCCTTGTAAAATGTTTTTAAGATGATGACATTGGTCAATGGTATTCCCTGATGTTTGATGGAAATCATATCGGGCATCATGTTTGAAATATATGGGAAAAGGACCAGGTCATGGAGGAGGGTCTAAGGTCAAGATAAGGTTACAGGAGATAAGGGATTAATATACCTTAGATAGGGAAGCATAGAGGTCATTGTACTCTTTTCTGATGGTAGTAGGGAAGGTTTATGGTGCCCATGAGGTGGTAGGTTGAGTGAAGATATTATTGATGGCAACAACAACGGGTTTCTGATACTTTTGAGGAGTAAACTCACCATTTGTATTTTTCATTTATGATTCTGTCTTGACATTGTGATAGAGGCATTCTCTTAAATCTCTACCCTAGCTTCCTAGAGGGCTCTGAAGTGGGGGTAATACTGGCTACCTATGGTGCTTCGAATATGTGATAAAAATACCTTCTTCATTATACTTACTTGATCTTCCTCAAATGTGAGTTGGTCATAGTGGCAACTTTTTCCCTCATCTTGGTTATAAAGTTGTTGAAATATTCCCTGGGTCTTTGTTTGAGTATGTGAAGGTCACGATGGGTTATTTTTAGTTCTTCTTTGTACTTGTACCAAACCATGAACTCTCTAGAGTCATCTTCCCAACTTATGATTCGAGACTCTTTTAGTGTTAAAAACCAGTAGAGGGCACTTTCTCTGAAGGTTTGCTGAAACATCTGGACCACAATCTCTTTTATATCCCTTAATAGACTCATAATTTGGTGGTAGTTTTAGAGATTCACAATGGGAGGCCCACTTCCTCCGAATTTATCAATATCAGGAATCTTGAAATTTTTGGGCAGACGATCCTTCGAATAAGAAAATATGTGGGTATAGTCCATATAATTTCTTGAGAGATTTATCTGATCAAAATTTCAAGAGATCATCTTAAGGTATTCTTTCACCCTATTGAGTTCTTCTTCTTTGAGAACTACCGAAATGGGCTTGGGAAAATTAGCCTTTGGTTAAGAAAGACTTGTCATTAGCAGATGAGTAGGAGGCACTTTGTTGATAGGTGGAATAAGTGGAGTAATTTCGATGTGCGAAACATGTTGGTATATTTCCTGGGCATATATAGTCCAGGCATCTATGGTCCTATGACATGAGGGGAGGAGACATTTGGATTAGTCATGGACTCTAGTTTAGGTATTTTTAGGTTCTGATTAATATTTCTTTACAAATCACGAACATCCAATTGCATTCTATCAATCTTAGTAGTAAGTTGAGCAATCATCGTCATCAAATCAGGTTGAGCATTAGCATACCGATTAGGCTTCTACATGAGGCAATTGTATTAGGACTTCTCTGTCTCTGCTGAAGTTGGAGATAATTAAGTAGAACTCTAAGGAGGTTTAATAACGAATCGTAACTAATAGGTAGCCATGACAAACTAGGGGTAACGTGGTCGCACCTGAGAGGGAAAAGGTACTTTTATTTATTTTGAATGTTTTTTATACTTTGAAAAGGGGGTGTATTAATTATTATTATGTTCTACTTGTATGATGTTTTGCCTGGGTGCAAGTGAAATGATCCGATTCTGGGAGAAGATATGGTACGTTGTTTAATACAAGGTTTAACTTGTTTCCAGACTCACGAACAAGTACCTATTTTAAAAATGGCCGAAACGGTGAAAAATTGGGCGGTAAGACAACCCATAATTTTGGCAGAGTTTCTTTTTGAAACAGATAATATAAGTATGTGTCATAGGGCAGACATCTACATGAGGGTTATGCAAGGGAGGTTAGTGTAAGGTTTACCCCCTTTTGATGCGACTTCCATGATATATACATTGCCTATTAGGGAAATTAATCATTGGTATATGTGGATAAGCCATTTTATATATCCAAGTGTATGTGAATTTCCTCATAATATACCTTGTGGTGATGGTATGTATGAGAGAGAATTCGATATAATCAAAATACATCAATGAGTTCCTGCATTATACCTCCCATTATGAGTCTAGTCTAGTGGTATGAAGCGGGGAACCATTTGATATATGTCGAGGGTACTTGGACAATGGAATGTGCCTATTTCTTAGGGTAACCATGCCCCGTAGAACTGACAAACCATAACAAAATGACTCCCTAGTACGGGATACATATAGGGTCAATACTCAATGCTTGTCCAATGTATTGTGCAAAGGCACGAGTCTTAATTAACATCTTTATTCAAAGTATTTTGTATGCTAAGAGAGATATGTATATCTACTAATCAACACGTAAATATAGGGAAAGACATACAAGTGTCATACGATAAAGAGATAACTACACAAGAGAAGTAAAGTATGAAACGTGTGAGTATATACAAGTGAGATGAAAACATGGACAAGTGGATTGCGCATGAAAAAATGGACAAGTGGAGTGAAGAATTAATATATGGGAAAATAATATGAAGCATGTAATATATATAAGTGGCATGGAACATATAAGAGGAAAAGTGAGTGATACATGTGATGAAGAAATAAGTATGTACATGAGATGGAGAAAACTATACGTGGATCGTGAGCATGGCATATAGAACATATGAGCATGAGAGAAAAATGAATATACAAGTGAGAAAATTTATACACATATAGAAAAGGATATAGGAGAAAGAATACAACACCCATGTAAATAGAGTCTAGTAAAAAAAATCCCAACCAGAGTTACAACTGTGGCTATCTGAGCCCCTCGCCACTCCGAGAACTTGTGCCAAAGGCATCACGCGGGCTTTTGTAAATTAAGGAGGGATTATAAAAGTGGCTATCATGGACAATGTGAGATGTGTGAATGTGTAGAGATCAGATTCACCAGTTTATTTTAATCAAAATAGATAAAAAAGATAGACATTTCCAAAGAGAACATAAAAGACTACTAATGCGTGCAAAACTAAACAAGATATAGTCTTAGAGACTATGTTACAGAATGGTAAGGTGTTAGGCACCCATTTCGCGCTTTTGGTATCTAATGGTAAACATAAATATTATCCTTCTCTTGAGTTTATTTTAATCAAAATGTGTCGTTTGTACAAAGTGAAAATGTGGATGAATGTGCAAGTGTATGTGTGTGAGGAATGAAATCATCGTATCCAAATGATGAAAAAATATGGGGATGAGTCATTATAAGGAGATAAACTAGATTAAAAGTGTGTTAAAGAAACTAAAATATGAGAGGTATACCAGATCATAGATCCACTATAGAAAAGTGAGCATGCGGGTCATGGAACCACTAAGAAGGGATAAATGTAAAAAAATTAACTACATGAGCAAGATAAACTGAGGATATGAGTGGAATACTACTACACTAAAATGAATAAAAATGAGATGTATAATGGAGTACTTGAATCCCAAAAGTGATTTTGGGATGGCTATGCAGCCGAAAATGACATTAAAGTCCACATAATTCATAAGGGAAATAAGTTGGGTTCTAACCCATAGTCTGAATTTAGAGTATATATCTTGTTTTAATGAAAAACAATGCGAAGTGTAATAAAAACTAAGATAATATTAAATTGGAACTAAGGTATAAACCCTCTTTTTTAGGTTATAAAAATACGTTTGAGGTTATATATAATAAAAAGAATAAGATTAATGAAAAAAATGAAGCAAAATTAATTAAGAATATGCTTAAAGTGTCAAAATATGTAAAAAGGGAACTAGTAGGCAAGATGGAGTGAAAATGGTTTAGACCTTCAAGCATCTTGAATTATGTTTTTAGGACTTTTGCAAGATGATTTTTGAGTGTAGGTAGTTGTGGTGGAGTGGCAGTTAGTGGTTTGTTAAGGATGAGGTAAGATAATGTTAGAAGAATGTGGTGAAAGTGATATGCACTAAATTTGATGAAATCTGCCGCACTGATTTCGAGGTTATGGTTATTCTTAAATGAGTTCATGATTTCCTTAAATAGGAAAACCCTAAAGGAGTAAAAGGACCAAGCTATCGTAAAGGGTATGTCGACTAACATACGCTCTGTCTTGCCTATCAGAAGGGTGAAAAGACTTAGTGGCCAAGAAAACTCCCACTGGCCTATAGGCAGGTGAGGTGTCCTGCTGATAGTAGGAAAAATTGCTTTTTTGGCCATAAAAGGCGAACCGTAGGTCTGATTTCCACATGATAGGGACCATTGAAAGGAGGATTCAAACCTCTATGAAAGTGTGTGAGATACTATCGGGTTCAAGTTAACCAACGTCAATTAGGACTCAGAGAGCGTGTAGTTATTCTCTAGTTAAGGTGTAAAAAAGGGCTAGGGGTCTAGGACTGGAAGGGAATTTGTTTGGATCTTATATAGGAGTGTGGTATGATATAATAGGGTGTCTAAATGTATGTAGTTGTGACCCAGGGTAAGTTGGCATAGTGTGGGGTGTTTTGATGACATGGGAAATATGTAAAATCATTGTGTGAGAACCATAATGAGATAAGCACCCTGAGGTATGGAAAGTTGTATATTAATCATAATTAATGCAATAACTATGATATTTAATTTTATTTCATCTCTTTATGGGATCACACTCTCTATTTGAGATCATGTAGAGATTTTCTTGTAATGGCTTGATTCACATTTTGTTGTTAATATTTATAGGTCTAATTGATCGCATACCTTTGTAGACAACTATGCATCATGGATTCAATATGGAGTTGATTATAGTTGGAGGAATATTAGTGTAGGTTCTTTATATTTGTTCAGTTTTTAGTGTTGGATTTTTTTGGTTCATTAGTTTATAGGATTCTAATGTTTTACTTGTTGCATTGAGTTTAGTAATTTGGAGATGTATGGTTTATTCAGATTTTTATTTACTATAATTTGATGGTTTGTGCTATCCATATATATTGTTGATATTGTTCATATTACCCACCATGCTTGGAACGATTGTTAATTATTTAACGTTCATAATATGTGTATTTAGGCCTAATCACCTCATATATGGAATTTGTGGGTTGTTAAAGGTTCAACCATTTATATCTATATAGATTGTTCTATCTTCAAGGCATACCAAGTGATCGATGGAAAACAAATAGAAATGACACATAATATCTTCAATAAAGTATTTGCAAAGGGAACAATGGAATTGAAGTTCACATTTGGGAGGGATTATTAATTTGATTGATGTACTTCATGTATCAAATTTGAGTAAAAACATTGTGTTTTGAGACCTTGTCAATAAGAGAGGTTTCAAACTAGTGTTTAAGTCTGATAAGCTTGTTTTATCCAAGAATGGTCCATTCGATTGAAAATGATACTTTTGTAATGTATGATTAAGTTTAATGTAATAAAAGACATTATATGGTTGATTTTATTTTAGTATGCCATAGTACATTAGGTCATGATAATTATAAAACTATTTTATAAATAAGTAATCTTGGACATATTTCTTATTGTAAAAATGATCACTATGATAAATTTCAAATTTATGATCAATATAAAATAACTAGAAATTCATTTAAATGTGTTGAGAGGACATTTGAAATGATTGATCGTATACATTGTGAAGAATGTGATAAGAAGAGTAATGTCACACATGGAGGAACTAAATATAGAGTGTTCAAGAAATTTCTAATTTGTTAAGGGAAAGTTGAAACTCAACGGAATAAAAAAATCAAAGTTCTACAATATGATTGATATGACGAATAGTAACCAAATGAGTCTATACAATTTTGTAATATTCCTGGAATAATTCATCAAGTTACAACACCGTATTCGTTGCAACAAAAAAAGAGATGCGAAAAGAAAAATTAGCTATTTGGTTGAAATGGTTAATGCAATGTTAATCAGTTTTAGATTATCTTTATCTATGTGAGGGAATAACTTTTGTATTGATTTTAAACAGAGTTTCATTAAAAAACAATGACATTACACCATATGAATTATAGTTTAATCGTAATCCCAATCTTATATGTTTTAAAGTTTAAGGTTGTCTTACTTATGTAAAAAAACTCAAAGAAAAAATATCTAAAGTAGGAAATAGGACTTACAAATGTGTTTTTATTGTATACTTTAACAATAGTATGACTTATATGTTTTTGAACCTCAAAGGTCAAGAAGTTACTGAGTCAGTATATGTGCAGTTCTTTGAATATTTAACAAAGTCAAAAACTTTGAATCAGAGTTTACAAAATGGTATATCTATTACTGATGCCACACCTTCTACGCCTTCTCATAACCAAGGTCTCCTTTAGATACACGAATGATGTTGAAACTTGAAGGAGTAAGAGACAAATAATTGAAAAGACATTTGGATCGAATGTGATGACTTATATTTTCTCTAGTACTATTTTATTTAATTAAATAATTAATTTTTATTTGAATTATTATGATCTATTTATATCATGTGTCTCTATAAATTAATTGTACAATATTTTTCAAGACATATTTTATTTAATTAATATTAATCTATTCGTAATTGAATTTTAATTAACTAGTTCAATAGTTTAGCTAGCAGTTCACACATGAGAGATGGTGTAGTTTTGGGGACATGCCAAGGGTACACTAGGAAATTAGGGATTCCTCGGAGTTTAGTTGTTATTAATGCGTGTGTGTGTTGGGGGGGGGGGGGGAGGGGTGTGGTGTTTCATTACATGTAAATTTGGTATAGAGTGTAGGGCATGGGTACATAGTTTGGAGCTTCTGTTATAGAATAAATATTTTGGGATCGTATGTTAATGGTATATGAATTTTATAAATAAAAAGTGAGTTTTATTATGATACAAAAATTTATATAAGTTTTTTAAAAACGATAGTTTTGTGAATAAGATTTTAAAGGAATAAATGTAGAAAATGTATATTAGTTCAAACTCGGTAATTGGCAAATGAAGTATTTTATATGGATTTACTCCTAATGGGATATTTAATTTATCCAAATATCGAATCGTGAGTGGTATCAGATTTAGATTTGCAAATTTATTTGGGTATTAGGTGAGGCCCCTTTACATGTTTTCATTATATTGAGATTAGGTTTGCAATTTTGATTGGGTCATGGGTTATGTCGATATAAATAATTCCTTTAGGTTGAGTTTCTTCTTTTCATTTGCCGAGAACTCTAGGTTTTCTTAGACTCCGAGTGTCTATTATATCGTTAATATTAGTTGTTGGATTTGTCTGAGTGATTAGTCATTTTTAATTATAAGTGTCATTATTTTGAGATGTGTATGAAATAAGATCATATATATCAATAGTTTATTATATGTGTAGGAAGGTAACTGGGGTCTGTGAAGAACTGGAATGGATGAGGCGTGACCCACTCCAATGGTCTCTGCCTTCAAGGTCTTTAAAATTTGAAGATCAACTATGGTAGAAAACATTCCTCTTCTGGTAACAACGAAGTAAATTCTATGACCTTATTCCTGAAAGAGCAAACTTCACAAGAAATAATGATATCTGGGAGAGAGATATCTCATGAGAATAATGGTTGTAATGATCAGAGTGAAAAGGTAAGCACTTTGACACTTAGAGAGAGCAGGAAAAGAATTCTAGTTTCGGTGCTATTTTGGCAGAGTAACAGTGTACCTTGAGTTTTCTATATTGTCTTAATCTTACCAAAGAGTCCTATATATAGGTATATACTAGGGATGACTTGGCGTTTTGGGCGCTAAAAATTAGGGGGAACTTAGGGACAAGGTCTGCAATGTACCTTTTGTTCCTATCTGTCTATTAGTTGTTTGTCCCCTCTGATAGGCGACACTTGTTGCGTACCAAATTCAAAAAGCAAATATTTCTCCTATTGGTGACAAATTATTTGATTTGGTAAATATATTTTCAAACGATAAATTTTTGTACAAACTATGTGAAAAACTTGAGAGTGGCCTTGAGAGCCACCCTCTCTAAAGGTCATTTTATCAAAGTGTTTTTCCTTGTGAGAAGATCTGGTCTACTCACTTCTTTATTCTAAGTGTGGTTTATGTGAGTGCTTGAGTGAATCCTACAGTTCCTCTACTAGTATTCTCTCTATCTTGAAGTGTCAAGTGGTTGAGTTTCTTAGCGATCCTTGACTCTCAACCACTAAATTAAAACTCCCATGAAATCCCAACTAGACTACTTGAGCCCTACTTGCTCAGCTAAGGCTACCTGTATAATAAAATAGTCATTAGTAATTTATTAACTTTTGAGTAACAATCGTAGGGATGTTTCCACTCGTGGTGGACCCCTTCATCCTAAGTCATTTCTAGGTGATAACAGGGGGATTGGGTCACTCGAAGTGGATCCTCTCGCCTTGAGTAATTTTCTATGAAGTCAATCTTGGGAAGAGGGGCCACTCAAGATTAGTCCCCTCCCCCTTGTCCATTATTTATGGTATCAAACCTAGGCAGTGGGGCCACTCGAGGTGGATCCCCTCACCCCGGATATTTTCTGTGCTATGTTAATTTTTGACAATGGGGGATACTCGAGGTGAATCCCCTCGCCCAACCCTATTTTCTGTAATGTGTCAATATTGGGGTAGTGGGGGACCCTCGAAGTAGATTCCCTCACCCCGAGCCATCTTGAATAATATAAATCTTAGGTAGATGGGCCACTCAAGGTGAGTCCCCTTGCCTTGGGCTTTTCTTTTGCAATAATGTAATCTTGGGCAGTGGGGCCACTCGAAGTGGACCCCTTCAACCTAAATCATCTTTAATAACATCAATCTTGGGCATAGGGGATACTCAAGGTGAGTCTCCTTGCCTTGGGTCTTTATTTTCTTGGGTCTTGGGGCCATTTGAAGTGGACCCCCTTGCCCCAGTCTTCCAAAACTTATTTAACGACTGAATACCCCTCTACATTAGTCCCCTCATTCAAAGTCTTTTGTGTTAGGCAGACCAAAAGACTTTGGAAGAAATCATTTCTTCTTCTTGGAATTTTAATGGTTCTCTAGCCTCTTTATCATTTCTCTTGGGGCATTAAATGGTCCTCTCATTTCATCCCAGATTTGTGGTCTTGAGGAGGCACACGTCATCCTAGTAACTAACGTTCCATAATTTGGGTAATTATTTGTCTATCTTTTAGCCATCCAAACACGTGCACCCTTTTTGGTATAAAAGGATTGTTAAAAAATCATTATTGTTTTACCTTTGGCATTTCAAATTTTCTTCAAAGTTTACAGAGAGAGAAAACTACCCCTGTTAAAACTCCATACCTTTTCACTAGAAAATCTTCAATCGTTCCCTTATCTAATGGCTTATTCCTCTCAAACTGCTTCTTTCTCCAACGCCACCACCATGAGTGAACTTCTGTGTTTTCTTTGCCTAATTCTGTGATGGTATCCACTGTTTTGGCCACCAGTGTTACGCTCATGGCCATGACAATCATCAGCGTTACTTCAACCTCCGTTGCCAGTTCTTCTTTAGGGGGAAATTTTTATGGGGGTCCCTCATCTCCGGATACCCTATCAAAGTCAGAGAAAGAATTCTTGGCTAACCTATCAAAGAGAGATTTTGGTTTGTATTGTCTCGCCCCTTGCTTTAGGGATAATGACACCTTCGTGCATTCACTTGCCGATTTCGAGCAGGAGTTCGTTACTAAGATAATTGAGCGACCCAAGTGGCCTAGGTGAGTCCCCTGACCTTCCCATCATTTTAAGTACTAGAATTCTTAGAGTTATAGTGGATAGGGGTGATTTCCCCCACTCCAATATTAATCTCAATGTTTATGGAGGTTCCCCTGATGAGTGGGACCTCTGGGCGAATCATGTCCTTGCCACCCCCTCGCATAAGGCTGTTATCGAGGGGCTTAGTCTCAGTAGGGTCATTGACAGTTTGAAGACCTGCATAGTAGCCAAATATGCCACCACCTTCAACTTGATGGCTTCTTATTGGAGCAGATATTCTCACACTCTTTAACTGGTTAGGGTGAGTTTACTATTACCATAAAGGATATTTGCGAGTTGACTGGTCCTCCTTATTTAGGGAGTCACGTTTTCACTGATGGTTTCAAGGATGCCCAGGAGGAAGAAATACTACAAGAACTCCATGCTTCACTTTTTGAATGCTCTAAGTATGTTTCCATCAACAAAATTGTGTCACTAAGCACTCGTTCACCAAGTGGCAGAGATATTGGTTTAGATATTTTGAGTATATTCCCAAGGGAGAGAGATCGAGCAGGGAGGCTAAGAGACATGATGGACCTCAGATCAACTCTCCTTCATATTTGTCTTCTTTTTTATCACATTTTGAGTAGGTTTCTATTTCCTGAGAGGTCAAATGAATCCCCTCGCGAGTTTTTATTCAGACTAGCAGTTAGACTTGCTCGAGGAAGGGTTGTTCCCCTCGTAGCCTTGACTCTAGGGTCTTTATATACTTGGCTTGACTGTGCTCATATGGATGTGGAGAGATCTTGTGGCCATCATAATGACACCAACTTCACCAACTCCTTTGTCTTGATAGTTTTTCTATTTGAGAGGTTTCCAAACTTTGCCCCAGAAGTGAGGGCCTGTAATAGCCAGGCTTCTCGAATTAAAAGGTGGCATAAGAAGTCCCCAAAGAGACAACTGGGGCCTTTAATAGATAATGTTGATGAATTTTACTTTCACCCGTATTGGAAGAGAGTAGGTGGAGTTTTCTCTTGGGATCTTTCTCATCCTCTGGAGGTACTTTCTACTTCCCCTCTGATGTGGAGTCTGTGGCTACTTACCCCCACATTAACATGATGTCTATGCTTCATTAATGTACTCTCCCCCTGACTGATTTGGGTCAGGGTGTGGAGTTTTATCATTCTGATAGAGTGAGGAAGCAGTCTGGGTATGACTAGGGTGTTCACTCTCTCGTTTATCCTTCGAGCACTTCCCCCTCAGAGCTATACTTTGATGCCTATGCCAATTTTACTTTCGAGGGGGTGCTTTATAGAGTTGATGGACTTGGTGGCCTATTTGTGATTGCTCGAGACTATCTACCTTCTTTCACTCATTCTTAGTTTACTCTGTGGCAGAGGAAGATGTCCCTTATTCAAAATTGTGTGATGAATGTTCCTTACAATACCATCCCCAGTAAGATTCCCAACAATGATAAATTATTAGGAAAAAGAATCCAGAAATAACTATGGTATCAGAACACAGTTATGAAGACCCCTCTCGAGCAGGCCACCCCTATTCTGGTGAGGCCCTTGATCGATGAGTCCATCTACACCAAACACCTTAACCCACAACCTGCGAAGTCCAAAAGAAAGGGGAAGTCCAAGTCCTAGTCTTCTTCCAAGAGAAAACACCCTGACACTAATGTGTTAAACTTCGTTCCTGCGCCTATTGGTGCTACCGCTTCCCCTCCTTCTCCTCTGAGGATTAGAGCAAGCAAGAAGAATGAGAATATTGGTACTGAGGCTGTTACTCCCTCCTTTATCCCAAATCAAAGGCCAGACACTGATACCCTTGGGGTGGAGGAGACCTATCAGACTATTCACGAGCAAGACCATGAAGCTTTGGGCATATCTACTCAGTAGCCATCCATTTTATCTGCCTCTATTGTTAAAGGTACTCTAGTTAATTCATCTTTACTTAGTGAAATTTCTAGTCCTGAGGTTTCACTTGTTGGTTCCTCTTATCACTCACTTGAAGAGGAACTAGTTGATTATGGAAGCACTCGTCCTATGATGACATCAATTCTTCTTCAAATGACATGGGTGTCATTTATCTTCATGATGAATGTGGACCCGATGCTTGTACTTTATTATCATTTTTGAGGGAGTCTTATAACGAGGATGATGACATCATATACTCCACTTATACCATGAGCCCTACGACTGGGCAACTACTTATGGGCAGAGAACTCGCCCAAATATTGCGAGTGTTGAATTTTCTATTTCTTTCCTCAATTCTTTATTATATATTTCCTAAATTTCTGCTCCATGTTTTACTAACTTCTAATTTTATTACTTTGCACATGTTTCTTCTATTGGAGGGAGCGATTACTTAGGGGTAAGGACCACCACATAACCTATTTCTACTCTTGTTCGGATGCCTTTTCCAAGGGAAAATAACTATATGCTTGTTTCTTCCCTGGGCTTGGCCATAGGGATTTTTCTTGCTCATTCTAGAAATTCTATTTCTTTCTAGTTTTGCAATGTTTGCTAACATATTTCACTTCTATTGACCCTACAACTGTCGACTCGCTTTGTTCAGGTAAGAATCAACCTCTCTAAGTCTTTTGATTTGTTTATTTTTGGATGTATCTTGATGCATTCATCTCCATGCACTTGCAGAGGAAAATTTCTCCTAGTTGCACTACCCCTCTTCGTGCCTCTTTTGCAGTGCGGACTTCTTTAGCTGGGCCCTCTACCACTTCATCTATAGAGGTATTTGAATCCTTTTCCTATTTCCAGCATCTTTTTTCATCTAAGTTATTATTTATGACTAAAACTTATGTGTTATTGTTACTTATGTCTTTCTTTTTATAGAGCTCCCCTTCTCGTAGCCCTTCTACCACTGGGGGGATGGTGTTGCTCACTGGGGTTACTATTTAATGCCTATCACCTTATGGGAGGATATCTATCCCCTGAGTTTGTGTGTCTATGGATCAGAAGCCACATATCCATCCCCTTCCATCTCAGCCGATCTTTACTATCCCTTCCAGGGAGCCTGTTTCACAAACTCTTAGATCCTCTCAGGTGTTAATCATATTATTAATATTATTCTCTCTTGGACTGTGTTCAGTTCTAACAAATGTGTTAATAATTAGGCCACCACTGCTGCATCATCTACTCCGGTGGTCGTTTTCTAACCTTCCTACCTATCAGGGGTTCAATTACTTTAGAATTTTTTTCTATTATAGAATTGCCTTTACTCTTGGCCAACTTCATCCAAGTCATGACTTGTTCTTGTCTGTTTATTTATTAGTTGATTCACTATCTTTCTTCACCATCAACTTCTGTGGTTGGTCCTCATGTGACCTCTGTTGGTAGTGAGGCCTTTTATTCTATGAGGCTGAGTATGGGCATCATGATAGTGCCTCCCCAGGCATTCACTTGAATTTTTTTCTTTTGAGATTTATTTTCTCGCGTAAGTTATTTACTAACATTGGTCTATTTCTTCTCTTTGGATAACACTGCTGAGCCTTTTCCTGCGAGCTCTATTGCGAGTCTTGGGGAGGTGACCCCAGAGTTAATATATATTCTACATGCCTCTCTTCCTTTTACTTCCCAAGTTCTTGCTAACACTTCTTTATCTACTTGTATTTAGGTTAGCATAGCTGAGGTCCCATTACCTGCGGGATCCATCATGAGTACCGTGGCGATTACTCTTCAGGTATTACTCTTGACATATTTGTCCATTATACTAGTGCTTTTTTTCATTCTAGACAAGTCTCTTTTCTTGACATATATGTAGCTGAGGTCCATTTACCTGCGGAACCTATATCTTTATTCTCAAGTCATTACTGCGCATGTTCCTGTGACTGTGGAATACTAGGCTAGCATCGCGGAGGAGGCTTCCCTTTTATTCATTCCTTTTACATCCCGTTTCTTTCTAACTTTCTTTTACCGTGCAAGTGTTTGCTAACAGTTTCCTCTTTCCTTTTTTTTAGGTTAATGTTGCGACTATACCAATGACTGTGGAACAACTTGGGGAAGTGTCTATGAAAAAGGTATTATACTATCATACCTCTTACTCTTTTCTATTTGTCCCATTTTATTCTTGCTTTTACAGTCCAAGTTTCTTGCTATCACACCCCTGTTTCCTTATTTTCAGGTTAGCGAGGCTGACGTGTCGAGTTCTATGGAACAAGCTATGAGTGCTACACTGAGCACTTCTCAAGCATTAAAATTTAATACCTGATTTATTTTAACTTTTTTCTTAAGAGTCTTTTACTAAAAAAAGCAATTACTGACATCATACTTGCTTTGTCTTTGCCAGGTTGGCATGGTGCCTCTAGGAGGACCTTCTCGCTTTTTCGGTAGCATACTCACCCCTTTGAGCCTTGGGGTAAACTTTTCTATTTAATATTTCTTTTCTGAACAAATCCATTCATCTTTTTGTATTTATTTCTTTGACTTATCATTTCTATCTTTCTTATTTTTAGGATCCCGTGAGTGAGCCTGGTGAGGCAGCTGATGAGGAGGGGAAGAGTTCTAAGGCCACCCACTCGGATAGTGTTGATGGTTTGGGAGAGGAGTCTTCCATCCTCCCTTATAAGCTTGAGTCTTGAAACATTATCTGTGATGATATTGAGGTGGAGGCTCTTGAGGCCTTTATGAGGGAGCTGTGGTGTGAGGAGCAACATAAGAGATTCAGGAGCTACGAGCGTGAGGTGCTGGAGATGATTTTGAGCATCATCATTAGACATTCATGTCCTAGAGTGTTCTCAACATTGATAGCCTTATGAAGGCCCTAGCCAGTCACATCCATGACTTCCTGTCCACTTATCCTGCTATTTTGACCAGCACTCGAACTTTACTATTCCAGTAGGCTTTCCATGATCTTCAGAGGGTCTATTATTTTCAGATGGATTATCTTAATTCTATAGTTTCCCTCTTCCCAAGCATCCCTTTCAGGAATATGATGAGGCTTCATGTGTTCAGACATTCTAGAGATCAGCAATGCCAGGATGAAGCCACTCGGATCCGAGGTCAGATTCAGTCACTCTAGGCTAAGTTGGACAAGCTTAAGACTGGTGACACTAAGGATGAGTCCAAGATGGACAGGTTAGAGGAGCAGTTCATTCAGGAGGCAGGTCCATCTTATGCTGACATACGCTTACGAGAGAACATCTTTTTTATTTTATCTATTGGATAGTTTTTTTTAGATGTAAATTTTGCCCTGCTTTTGTGTACTCTCTATTTCTTCTTGTACACATAAAGGCGGTTCATATATCAATGAAAAATAATCATTTAGTCTTCATATTATATATATTTTTTCTTGCCTCTGTGTTACTTGGCATATGTTTACTATGAGTTTCTCTCTTTTCTGTGAGAACCTTATTTCATTTAACTGCCCCGTAGTCTGTGGGGGTAATTGCACATGATCAGAATAAGTAATCTTTCTAAAGCTTCCCCTCCAACTATGGGTTATTTTCCACATATACATTTTTAAGGAACAACTTGGAGGAGGGTGGACCCCTTCTCCTTCCCAAATAATCAATGGATAACTATCAAGATGGAAATAAGTAAAGAGAATAACTAT
This sequence comes from Sambucus nigra, assembly GCA_949130495.1. Classification (NCBI taxonomy): domain Eukaryota; kingdom Viridiplantae; phylum Streptophyta; class Magnoliopsida; order Dipsacales; family Adoxaceae; genus Sambucus; species Sambucus nigra. The sequence continues at coordinate 161,014,431 of OX422213.1, read as the reverse complement.
TTCTTTTTCAATAAAATCTCCCCTAGTCTGCGGGGTCCTTGTTCCACATTTTACTTAGGAACTTTTAAACTATAAGAAATAATCATGGGGGGTGGGGGGTGGACCCCCTTCTTCACATTCTTATACATTCAGTCTCATAATTATTTTTTAACATAAGTTAGAACTTGTTCTTAGGTATAAATCTGCAGAAAAATGATAAAAAACTTTTTATTATTATTAGGAGGACAAACTCCTGCTGGTCTGTGGTATATTTAAACTGTTGTGTCTATAGGGAATTTTCTCAATATACATTATCTTTGGGATAAGTGTACCCCCCAAGTATAATGAGAAAGGTTTGTTACATCTTAGACCCCCTTATAAATTTTGAAATTTCAAAACCTATTTTGTCTACTGGAGGGTTCCACTATATGGTTTTTAAAAAACACTAATCTGGATGCACCCACTACACAACTTATTAGTGAGCGATTGCTCATAGTCTACCAGTAACCCATGTAGGTAAATAGATCATTCATAAATTATTGAATATTGTTAAAAATAATTGGTAATACAAAGATTGTGCTCATGATTGAATTTAAACAAAAAACATTTTTGTGCTAGTGCAAGATGTTCAAACTTTCAAAAGAAATGAAACTTGGCAAGAACTAGGCATAGTACTTATTTAACCACTTACAATTGATGGACGCGAGACATTCACTCTCAGGCTCGAATATTTGGCAGTAACCTGACTAGCCTATCACTCGTACCATAAAAGGGACTTCCCAGTTCAACTTGAATTTAGACGCTGACATGCTTCGCATATGGTAGGTGGATGCCCTTAAGAACGAGTCCTTACTTGGAACTCCCTAGGCTTAGACTGATTTTTATAAGCCCTGGATAACTGTTGAGTGTAGACTTTGAAGTTATCCTTGGCCTTGTCTATATGCTTAACGCATATTTTCAACAACCTTGATTCAATAACATCTTCATGAAAATCCAATGCCCTCTCTAAAAAATTATTGATATACCGCATCAGTTTTTCTCCTAGTTTTTGTACCCCTTGAGTAAGGTGCCTCAGTGTGAACTCATCTTCTTCTATAAAAAGTTTTTGGAGGAACTGTTTATACATCTCTTCCCATGTTGGGATGCTATTAGGTATAAGCTGGGAGTACCAGGTGTATGCCTTCCATGTGAGAGTTTTTGGGAATTCTCATAACTTCAAGTCTTTGTTATTACCATGCACACCTACGTACTATACGAACCTCTTCATGTGTTCTCTAGGATTTTCTTTCTTTCCATTAAACTTTATGAACTTTGGAGGAACATAACCCTGGGTATGGCTTTTCATTGATACTTTCTAGATAAGGAAACTGCAGCTCCTCATACATATGAGGAGCTTCACTTTGAGAGGAAAACTACTTCTTTACCTCTTCCACAGTAATAGCCTTGGAAGAAGATTCCTCCAGGCTAACCTTCTTCATTGTTGGCAAAGTCAATGCGGTTAGTGCTTGCCCTACTACCACCTTCTGTGGTGGAGCCACCTCTTTAGTCACTGCTGCTCTTGTGGCTTCCCTTCTAGCCGGGGCCACCACCGATGTTGTACAAGATTGAGTTAGGCTTGCTAAATCAATATTGTTTTAATTCAAACATTCAAAGAACATACTTATTACGTTATCACCTTCCAACAACGTAGCTGCTACCGCGCTGGTCTTCCCTGCCTGAGGAGAAGTTGCTTTCACTCCTATCACCACCACCTCTTCTTCTGTGGTCTGGTCGCTCTCAACTCCATTACTAACCAGAGTATATTTAAAAATCAAATACTTTGACACATTATAACCTTTTATGTCCATGTCAATGAGGATACCTCTCTAGCGGACTCGCTAAATATAGGAGGGTGGTGTAACTGAGGTCTGTAAAGAATTGGAATGGGTGAGGCATGACCCACTCCAATGGACTCTGTCTTCAAGGTCTTAATTGTTTCAAGAACAACACTGGTAGAAAACCTTCCTCTTCTAGTAACAATGGAGTAAATGATATGTGCTTCTTCCTGAAAGAGAAAACTTCACAAGAAATAATTATATCTGGGAGAGAGATCTCTCTTAAGAATAATGACTATAATGACGGGAGTGACGAGGCAAGCACTTTGGCTCTTAGAAAGAGAGTAGGGAGAGAGTACTAATTCTGGTTCTATTTTGGCAGAGTAACATTGTAACTTGAGTTTTCTGTATTGTCATGACCTTACCAAAGGGTTCCATTTATAGGTATAGACTAGGTATGACTTGGCGTATTGGGCACCAAAAATGAGAGGGAACTTAAGGAGAAGGTTTGTAATGTACCTTTTGTCCACATATGTTTGCTAGCCTCATATACCCTCGACACTTAGTGCTTACCAAAGTCAAAAAGCAAATATATCTCCTAATGGTGATAAATTATTTGATTTGGTAAATATCATTTCAAATGGAAACTTGCTATACAAACTTTATGAAAAACTTGAGAGCCACCCTTTCTAAACGTCATTTTAACAAAGTGTTTTTCCTTGTGAGTAGCCTCTTTATTCTAAGTGTGGGCTGTGCGAGTGCTTGAGTGACTCCTAGAGTCCCTCTACTAGTATTTTCTCTATGTTAAAGTGTCAAGTGATTGAACTTGCTCAATGATCATTGCCTCTCAACCACCAAACAAAAAATCCCAGGAGATCCCAGCTGACCTTCTTGAGCCCTGCTTTCTTAACTAACTTTACCTGTACAATCAAATAGTCATTAGTAATTTATTAACTTTTGAGTAAAAATCTTAGTGATGGGGCCACTCATGGTGGACCCCTTGCCCTAAGTCATTTCTGGGTGATAACTTAGGGATGGGGGCACTCGAAGTGGATCCCATCACCTTGAATAATTTTCTATGAAGTCAATCTTGGGCGGAGGTGCCACTCAAGATGAGTCCCCTCACCGCTGGCCATTCCTTATGGTATCAAACTTGGGCAGTTGGTGCACTTGAGGTGGATCCCCTCGCACTGGATTTTTTCTGTGCTATGTCAATTTTGGGCACTGGGGGGGCACTCGAGGTAGATCCCCTCACCCTAGTTTATTTTTTTGTAATGAATCAATCTTGGGGTAGTGGGGGCCACTTGAAGTGGGTCCTCTCGCCTTGAGCCATCTTCAATAATATCAATCTTGGCAGAGGGACCACTTAAGGTGAGTCCCCTCGCCCTTGGCTTTTCCTCTACATCATGTCAATCTTGGGCACCCTCTCGCCCTAAATCATCTTTGGTGACATCAATCATGGGAAGAATGGCCACTCAAGGTGAGTCCCCTCGCCATGGGCCTTTCTTCTGTGGCATGTCAATCTTGGGCAGTGGGGCCACTCGAAGTGGACCCCCTCGCCCCACTCTTCTAAAATTCATTTAACGTGTGAGTACCCATTTACAATATGTAATGTTCCATTTTCATTCGAAAATTTGAGACGAGATTCCCCTGGGTGTGTATATTGCAATGACTCGTGTTTTTCTGATACTATTTTATTTAATTAAGTTTGTAGTTATTATTATTATTTCAATTCTCATTCTTTATTTATATCACGCGTGGTTATAAATTAACTGTAAAGTATTTTTCAAGACATATTTTATTTAATTAATATTTATTTAATGAATAATTATATTTTAATTGACTAGTTCAATAATTTGTATCACATGTGACATATTAAAGATGGTGCATATTTTTCTAATTGTGGTAAGGCTATACTAGAGAGGGTAAATATATTAAGTTTTTTCCATAATTAAAAATAAGATATATATGAAATATAATAGTTGATAAGTAGCTAATAGAGTATTTATGGGGATAATCAATGGGGATATATGAGATGTTTAATAGGAGTTATCAAAGTAGAATTATGTGATGACTTCTGCTTGTATGAGAGAGTGGGAGTAGTTAGGGAGTGTAGAGAAAAATCTAGAAAGGTGTGAGAGAAAATATGTGACAAAATAAGAGAAAAATATAGAGAGATAATGAGTTTTTATATTTTATAAGAAATTTAGAAGAATAAAAGAAAAGAAGAAGAAGAAGAATAAGAGGAAGAAGAAGAAGATCACAAGAGTATAAGAAAAAGGGAAATATAGCACGAGTTTCTCAAGAAACAAATTTTCTCAATATCTAAACAAGATGAGGGAAATTTCCTAACTCTAGTTATTAATTTTTTTATGTATATATATGACTTGGATGCTCATAATACCTATAAAACCCATTATTGATTCATAAATTTCTTCATAGGATCATCCTTATAAGAATTATAAATAATATTCTCATAAGTCAATATTTATGTTGAGAATTTCCAAAATATCGATGACGAGAAATTGAAGAAATGGGTATGGAAGCCAATAAGTAAAAATTATGCAAAATTAAATGATGATGCTTGAGTTAGTAAATTTATGTGTAGAGAATATAAAGTAGATACAATATTGTTCCTTAGATGTAGAGAATTACTTCATGATGATATTAGTAGAATGTCTTCAAAATTTGATTTCAGTATGTTGTGGTTATATCCATGAATTTTGAATCTTATCTTAATATAAATATCAGCTCTTACATTATTTGTGAGTAGTGAAAAATTGCTTATATTTTGATTGACGTTAAACTACATATTTGATATGTATGTGAAATTTAGTTTCGTGTTGTGTTAATTTGAATAAAAATAATAACTCCGACAACAACAACAACAACAACAATTATTATAATAAGATTTAAATTTCCACCATGATATTTTATTTATATGGCGTAGTTGATGTAGGGGTTTGTCACAAGTATTGTATGACTGGCTTCAATATTTATTAATATATGTTACCATATCATGAGATATTATATGATGTCTAACGTTTGTATTATAGAATTTCCTGATAGTGATTAGGAGATATATTAATACATTGCGCACACTGCACATGGCCAAACATTAAGGAGTGTGAGTTAATTTCCGAAAGCTATATCCATGATGATTTAACTTCTAAGAGGGGTTAGGTATAAGAAATGAACAAGAGATTGTTGTGGAGACTTGACAAGGTATGTGGTTGCACTGGAGGATCTAAATCCAATAAAGCTAAACAAAAAAATTTCATGCGTATTTTAAAAATATAGAATGTTTTTTATTGAAAAAATTATTTAACTTTTTTTTAAATTCTAAAATTAAATCAAGAAGATTAAATTGTAATTTACAGAATCTTTCGTGGTTCGAAAAAATCTTAAAAATATCATTTGAGAATTGAAATGTGTTGATTCATGAGATCTAAGTTATTTTACAAACTGATAATTTGTTTTATAATGTTGTTTTGATATCTATAGATGAAATTTTATTTACGTTCGACATGTTTTTGTAGAGAAATGGTTTTGAAAAACTTCAAAATTTAAGTTTTACTTAATTCCAAAGATAAGTCTCAAAAGACTGAATTTAGAATAATGAAAAAAAATAATGTATTATTATTATTGAACTTTTTGATATTTATTAATATTTTTTATGTGCCCAACAAATGAAATTTATCTTTCCTTATCCATTTAGGTTTTAGTTTAAATAAATTATTTTTATGCGTGTGAGATAATACATGTCATGTGATATATTATAGATTCTTATCATACATGACATAGTTGGTTAGATGATAAGATTATATAGCCATTGTAGACACAAAATAGAGAAAGGCGCCCCTAACACCACTATTCGTTATATTGATCTAAGTGTTTCGTATTTTTGAATGTACTCACTTCACGCGTGGAGCTGGTATATTCAAATGTAGAGGTTTCGAGTGTAACAGTTGCCTAAGTAATATTGGGAGCATGTTGGGGAAGTCGCAAGTCATTTGGTTTAGGTATTATATAGTATAATTATGTTAATTGGCTTATCTTTAAATAGTGTAAAGTTATTTTTTGGGTTTGGGTAGATGCTCTAACTCATATTGATTTAAAAAAGAACAGTTTGATTTAAATTGTAAATTTGTATTTGGTGATGAGATATATAAAGGTTTCGTTTTGCTTTCATTTTATATTTGTAAATAATTAAAAATTATATTGTAACGAAAGCAATTTTAAGGAGTACAAGTTTGAAAACGTGGTTCGAATCACACCCAATAGTTGGGAAATCAATTATTCTATAGGGATATTTATTTGTCCAAATATTGTCCCGTTACACCAATTTTGTAATTTATATTGTTGAGGGTTATTTGAATGAAACAAATGACTAAACGAAATTTGCTCATAATGTGTAAGACTAACTAGCTACATTCATGATATAGTTACATATATGAATGCTATTTACTAAAAGGAAGCAATCAATGACGAAATAAATTCAGTCATGTGAAATTAAACTTGGGTTTTTATAGATTTCCCTCCTAGAGAAAAAACTAATTGGGTGGCAATGGATATTTCAAAGGAATTTAAATCTTAATTGTTTTATTAATAACTTTAAATATAAATTAATCGATAAGGGATACAATCAAAAACATGGAATTTCTTATTTTAATACTAATAAACCTGTTGCACATCTCACATCAATTTGACCATTTTTTTATTACTAAGACAATGCGATAACTAAAATAATATGTTCATATTTCTCAATAAACTTGATTTGTACAACCATATTTACAAGTTGCACGATGGTGTAACCAAACAAATTATATTATCCAAAAAATTGTTGAAATACTTTATAGGGTAAAATATTTTTTTAATGTGATGTTATGAAAAGTTTTATAAGATAGAAAAATCCCATGGTTTTAATGTGAATTATGTTGATAAATTTATCTATAGTAAAAATTGAAAATTGAAAATGATGCTGGTGAATATGATGCTAGTAAAAAATCCCATGCTCTGGCGACCTCGTCATCATGCCGAAGTTCTACCCACTTTGCCTTCCACACCTTTGCTATCTTTCCTATAGGCCATCAACTCAATGCTTCTACCACTATGTTAGCCTTCCTAGGATGATACTGAATATCAAACTAGTAATTCATCACAAACTCTAACCATATTCGTTGCCGCATATTAAGATTTTTCTGCATGAATATATACTATAGTGACTTATGGCCTGTGAATAAATTGAACCACTCACCCAAAAGGTAGTACCTCCAAATCCTCTAGGCAAACACGACCGCTACTAACTCTAGGTCATGTGTGGGGTAATTCTTATCATGGGGATTAAGCTTGCGATAAGCCTAAGCTATAGACCGGTCCTCCTGCTGTAGCATACCCCTAAGTCCCTGTAAGGATGAATAAAAAAATACAAGGTATTCTAATCCTCTTCTAGGCACTGAAAGAATGGGTGTTGAAGTCAATTTGTCCTTTAGCTCATCAAAAGCTAACTGATAGAAGTCATACCAAACAAATGGCACAGATTTATCAGTGGACCTGAAATCTTCAAAAATCCCTCTATAAAATGACGGTAATACTCGACAAACCCCAAGAAGCTACGAACCTCCATCGGTGCCCTCATTCCCTCACGGCTGATACCTTACTCGGATCCACATAAATGACTCTATCAGACACAATATGACACAAACATTTCACCTCCCATAACCAGAATCTTTACTTCGCAGATGCTTTGTGTGCTTGTTGTCAATATGAGAATATAACAGAATGTTATCTATGAACACTATCATGAACTAGTCTAAAAAGTCTCTGAACACCCTGCTCATGAGATCCATGAAAATGGTTAGAGCATTGGTTAGACCAAACGGCATAACCCTGAACTCATACGACCAGTACCGTATTAGGAATGCGGTTTTAGGAATGTCCTCCTCCAAATTCACAACTGGTGATACCCCGATCTTAGGTGTATCTTAGATAAGTACGCTGATCCTCTCAACTGGTCGAACAAGTCATTGATTCGTGGCAACAAATACTTATTATGAATTGTGACTTTATTCATCTCCTTGTAGTCAATGCATAGTCGAAGAGGAACATCCTTCTTCTTTACAAATAGCATAGGTTCTCCACACATCAATGTGCTGCTCTGAATAAAACCCCGCCCCAAGAGCTACTGAATCTGATCTCTCAACTCTCACATCTCTACCGGAGCCATGCGATATGATGCTCGTGAAATAAACCTTGTCCCAGGCACTAAATTAATTATGAACTCAATCTCTCAGCTTAGTGGTGAATAAGGTATCTCCTAGAAAACATCTGTGTAGACACCACATTCTAGGACCCTCTTAAGACTCTCCTTATGTCCCTGGCACTTCCCCATTCAATATAAAACCCTAGGTCATACTTCGAGTACCGATCTAGAGGCCATCGGGTGACCTCAGGCCCCGTTTAACTTCAGGAAATTTTCTCTTTAGAGTGAAATCTCAATGAATCTTCGAAGGGCTATAAATCCCCTTTTTAATAGTTCACTCCATGCACGAATCAGACTTACCGATTAGAAGAAAGATCCATTTTCTCCCAAAAACTAATCCGGAGGACACCGGGCACTCTTGGACTCTGTTTGAGTCCTGTCAACTCTTCAACTCGAATGATATTGAATGAGCCCTTAAAGGGAACTGAATACCCTTTTCGAAGGTCCACCTCGTGTAAGAATCAACCTTACGATACAGACCAATGACCCATTTTACTCTGAAGCGTCACCTGACACTTTTGGGCCCCATTTGACCAAGGTAAACTCTCCAAAATCAATGAAACTTTGAAGGGATCTGAATAACCTTTCCAATTCCTCGTACTGTACATGAATCGCCCTTACGGTTTGGACAAACGATCCATTTTCCTTCAAGAGTCTCCTGTTCAAAAGAACGTCAAATGCTTCCAAGCCCTATTTGACCAAAGTCAACTCTCAAACCTAGGCGCGACCCCATGAATTCCTTAAGGGCTCTTAATACCCTTTCTAACGATATGCCCCATGTGCAATTCGAACTTACAGATTGCATTTTACGACCATTTTTCCTAGAAATTTGCATTAGGTTGCAGCATTGCAAATCCATTTCCCTACCAATTGACAGTGTGTCTGGGATGACTAGCGATATATAGGTCAATTACAATGACGATCATCACCCCCTTGACCCTATATAAGGAGAGCATGAGCTCACTTTGAAGGGAGACCCCAAAAACAATCCCTTTTTGTGATCTCAACAATATTATTTCAAGGCTAGTGAGGTTTCTCTATTGAAATCTTTTCTCCACATTCCATCCATATCCCTTTCACACCCAATTTAGCAAAAATCCTTTCCTTCTCCTCCTTCCACCTCCATCCATTTGCAAGGGCAGGCTTTTCAATAATCAAGATAAATCTTCAAGTTTCCAAAGAAGGTCCAAACATTCTTCTCTCTCTTTTGATTTCCTTATTTTTTCATTAGTCATCTAATCCTCACTTTAACATTTTATCCTTATTAGTCCACACATATTAATAATCTCAATTTTTATTAGTAGTATTGCACATAACATATTTTTTATAAAAAAAAAATCCAAAAATAAGAAAAAGAAAGTTTACTCATAAATTCCAAACGGGATTACTCATCACATTTTCTTAAATCAAAATAGTATTTTTCTATACACACATCTAAATAAAATCCCCTGGATTTATTAGATAAACCCGTCCTCGTATTGCATGCGAACTACGTGAAATTTGATACTTTTTTAGGCTACGTAGGCATCTTGGGTTAAAACCCGAGAGTGAAGTCCTCTTTTCATATTTTTATTCATATATTATTTCTATATATTATATTTTTTATTCTTATCCTCGCTTTATCTAACACATATTATCGTTTCACCATAATGAACGATATCCCGATAACCACACACATTATGTTTTTAATTACTATTTTGGGAATACTCCTACGGATGACCCCACTACGACTTTCTCCATGATGTGAGTTTAGAAATTCCATTATCCATTTATATATACATGAGAACATACTTCACGAAGTTTTTAAGGAGAATAATAACATATGCCCATGAAAGATTGAAAAGGGCGGGATGGGTGCCTAACACCTTCCCATTACATAACTTAGACCCCGAAATTTTAAACTAATTGGTTTTACAATCATCAATATGTCTTTGATGCCGTTCTATTGAGGAGGCAATATTTCTTTTGCATGTTTTGTGAAAAATAGATTGGAGACTCTATCTCTTTATGTGACCCCACATCGACGACGAACGAAGCGCCCTTAGAAAGAGCGCAAGACCTTCTTCTTCTCTCCCTTCAACGGCGAGCGCGAGCGCCGAAACCCCAAGGAGGAGTAATGGGATGGACACAGTGGAGAATCTGCTGGGGACTACTTATCATAAGAGGTCTAGAATATGTTTGGATGGGTGTTATCATTTTCTTCATGTGTGCGTATGCAACTACTTATATGTTCCTATAACAACCCGAGGTTTTGGAGTCGACCCTTTATTTATTTTGGGAGAAATAAATAATATTTTATTGGAGAAATAATTAAATTGGCAATTGAGGTCAAAATTTAGAGTCGTCAGAAAGAGTGTCGAACGTCGATTCTGAGGGTGCCATCGTTTCCGGAAGGGTCGAGAAAGTCGAAATGACTGTACTTGGGGTCTATTTAGGTTCCGAAATAATTTAGGACCGTTTGACTCGAATTAAAGTTACCGGGTCATTTAAAGTGTGTATTATCATTTAAAGATGTGTGTCTTGTGGGTTAAGGCTTAAAAGCCACGTGAGAAGTCTTTCTCACTTAAGAGAAAGAGGAAAACCCTAGAAAGAAAGAGAGAAGAAGAAAAAAGAAGAGAAAGAAGGAGTAAAGGGAGAGAAAGTGGAGATTTCCGGTTTCCACGCGATCTCAAGGCGGATTCAGACCCTACGAACCCGAGGCAAGTGATTAAACTTGCTAAATAATTATTGTGTACCAATTATTGCATGATTTGTGGATTGATATTTTGGGTTTTAGGTTTAGTTTAACAAAACCTAACTTTTGGGTATAATCTTAGATTTAGTATGTAGATCTTTGATTTAATGATAAAAATCAGTTTATAAGTATTCTAGAATGAATCTAAATGTTATGAATATGTTTGGGTTGAAGATTTGTGGTTGAATGTAATTATTTGGGGTTTTTTTGAGAAGTTGGAGATGTGTAAAAATGGAGTTGGCCGTAATACCTGTTATGGCCGGTCGACCGCGCCTCCAAAGTTGGGCATTCTGTCTTCGAGATTAGGCAAAATTTAGAAATGCGGTCGACCGCGGTTTGGTCACCGGTCGACCGGTCCCCTGTTTTGGGTTCAAGTTTGAGAATTTAAGTTATCCCCTTTTTCTTTGGGTTTGTATAAATGGACTTCCATAATCAGAGTATCATAAAGGATTAAGTGATTATATAAGGGGATTATAGACCTTAGAGTCAAAAGACAAAATATGAGTCTAATTGTTAATTGAAAGATAAAATGTAAATGTCGGAGAGTCTTAGTGATTTATGTTGAGAAGTGAGAATTTACAGAGTATATCAATTTGGGGGAAAAGTCCTCTAAGTATCGAGGTTAGTATTTGAGGAATATAGAATATCGATTGGAGATTTTGGGGATTTCTCTAAGTGGGGAAGCCCACTTTTATTTGGGATGTTATTTGGTGCTAATAAATAAATTTCACTATCTGAGAATGTGAATAACTTAGAGATGCCGGATCTTAGGATCCAAATCCCAAATGGGATAACCTTGAAAAGGTTCATAAAATGAATTGAACCCTATTATAAATGGAAAATGATAAATTCTACTTGATGGGCATATGGATATAGAAATATCCTTATTGATGATTGATTTGGGAGATATCTCACACAATGAGAAATGTTAATTGAGGAGCAATAAGATATAGAATATCTTATACTTAGGTAGAATTGAAAGACAATTCATACTAGAAGCGACATGAGAGCTTCAAGCGAGAATTAGTATAGCATATACTAAGTGGGGTAAATGTGTGAGTATTGACGGTTAGTGTATCATGAGAGAGATATACTCGACAAATGATGTTAATCAAATTACGCCTAAGAGCGTATAATGAAAATGATAATAAATATGATGTTGCAGGTATACCTTATATAAAATGGTATATCTTTATTATGTGGGATGTATGTATACCTTATATGATGGTGTATATACATGTTAAACATACCCCCTCCTTGCTATCATTGGGAAGTTTCATGCGTAGAGGGTGAGCATTCTGACTAGAAAAGCAGGATGTGGATATTCCCCAGGTCATAGTCGTCCTTTGTGGTCAGCAAATGAAATATATATATACATTTATTTATTTTGGGGGTGAGAGGTCGTGGGTATGTGTCGCTCTCACTTATCGGTTAGGAACTATGACCGCTTCCCGGGACGTTGTGTGCATGAGTAGATCACGAGGTGGGTGTCGTTGAACCCCACCAGGTGGCCCCAGTTTGCTACGTATATGGGCTGCTGGAAGATGATAGCATGTGAGCCTGCGTCCTTCGAGTTATAGCTCGGTTGGATGGTTATTATTTGCTTGTGTTTGTATTTGGGTGTCAAGGGCATAATGGACCTCAACGACCTACATTGCCAGGATAAGTGTATCGGGGGGGTTCCTTGTTTGGATTTCGCCTCGGCGAGACGTCCCATGCACGAACCGCAGTGTAATGTTGGAACTCGAGGATAAGTTTAGTCCTTAATGCTCATAATTATATATATATATAAATATATCACCTATCCTGACAATCGACAGTGCCTGGAGTAGTGTAACAGGGGGGTTCCTTGTTTGGATTTCGCTTCGGCGAGACGTCCCACGCATGAAACGCCGTGTACTGTTGAGAATTGGGAATATTAATTAATACAAATTGGATAATCATTTGGGTTACATGCATCTTGCATTGAGGGCATAATGAGCCCTAAGGATCGATACGGCCAGGAGTAGTGTAACGGGGGAGTTCCTTATTTGGATTTCGCTTCGGCGAGACGTCCGACGCACGAAACGCAGTACCGTGTTGAGAATCGGGAGGAGTTTAGTCCTTGACTCTTGATGCTAATAACTCATCTATAATAATTATATATATGGTTTCATGCCTTATATGGGCATCACTAGAATATAAATTCTAGTAAATGAGATTGTTGATGTGTTGTGATGATGTGGACATGATTGGATCATGTAACTTTATATGTTCAACAAATGAACATTATAAAGATAACTATAACTATTGCATTAAAGAAAATGTATATGACTTATAAAGTATGGGAACGCATGTATTGGGAGATAGGTTAGATGGTTTCACTTAAATAATTTATTTGGGTTTAAGTTAGAATCCTCTTGCCTAATTAGAATCGAACATCCATTTGGAGATACGTGCATACGCTTAGTGCGCGCTTTAGATGATAGGTGAGTTGAATTATTCCGGAGTGTTCGATTCCAACTAAATCATGTAATAATGCATTTATAATTATTATGCATTTTAATACACTTGCTATAAACTGTTTTTCAAACTCGGGTTCTGACCCGTTTATATTTTTCTCCTCCATGTATATATTGTAATACTTCAGGTGTTCCTCCGCAAGAACGCCTTTGATATTCCTCCATTCAGGATTTGTGAAGCTGTGGCAGTAGAGGACTGTTGCGGCACTTTGCTTTAGTCGATTCGTATCTATTGTACATCTAGATCAGGATTCCGTTTTATTGAGTTAGTATTCAAGTGTTGTAGATTAACACTTTCATATTTTATTTATCAGATTATTGTATTGTCTGTTGCCCGACAACATATTCGGGTATATCATTGTTGTGATTTTTGTTGTACAATGTATTGTACTCTTTTATTATTGGAGCATGCACATTTCACATCAGAGTTCGATTTATATTGTTGGTTGTGTGCATTATTGGTTTTGTTGTTATTGTAAAATAAAAGTTTTAAAATTTTGGCAATTCGCACTTTATGATTTCGGGTAGTTAGCCTTATATTATAGTGTTTTGTTATTGATGTTGAGACTGTACCATCTGAGATACCTGATTTATGTAGTATAGGGCTGGCCACCCATTATTATTTGGAGCGGGTTGTCACAGTTCCCTTTCAACTCTATTTATTTCTTGTTCATATTTATCTCATGCTTATATCACCCATCACTCACTTTTTACTTTCACTCACTTGTAAATATCTTCCATGTACACCTCACACTACTTGCACTTATATGTAGGATGGCTTATATCCACATGTTTCACACACCACTTAGAATATCCATGTTTTGGTTTCACTAGAACACACCTTCACTTATCACATTTGTATGTATCCATGCTAAATCACACTTATCACACGCCACTTATAGTTGAACCATGCTTAGGTTCACTATGACACACTCACTTATATATATTCACACATCACTCACTCACACATATCCATGCTTAGTGTAATCTTCATACTCCAAGCTAGATTTACTTTTCATGATACTTGTATATTCTTCCCTATTAGTACAATTCTTCTCATGCCAAATAAAAGATTCTCTCTCCATAATATACTAATCAAGAATCATTCTTTTTACACACTAAATCACAAGAGCATGGGTATTGGCCAAAATTTTATTCCGTATTGGGGGGTCACTTTGTGATGGGTGCTGGTTCGACAAGTCACAAGTAGCATAAGAAATATGACTCTTACCTTCCATTGGCCTAGTACCTTCGACGTATATCGAACGGTTCCCCCCACATCATACCGCTTGACCAAACTTATAATGAGATTTATATAGCAGGGAACTCGTTCACATACATCGAGTATATTAAATTTTCTCTCACGCATACTGTACCCATAAGGTATATAGTGAGGCAATTCATGTACACTCAGGTATATCAAATGATTTTTCCACACGTACTAATTGCCCTTAAAAGTAAGAAGTATATCTTAGAAGTCATACCAAAAGGGGGAACCTTTGCACTAACCCAACAACTGCATAAACCTCATACATGTGTCAGACCTAGGACACTCATATTTAGTTTTTCGGTTACCACACGAAGCTCTGCCAAAATACTGGGTTGACATGCAGCCCAAATTTTTGAGCAATTTCATCTTTTTTCAAAACAGGACCCTATCCATGAGCCTAGATATAAGTCAAACCCTATCTTACCTATTTTTTAAACTCAATTTTCCCAGGCCCGGGTCCTGTTTGAAATTTCTTTTGCATCTGGGTAAACATAATACAAGTGAAAACATAAACATAATAATAATAATAATAATCATGATGAGACTTTTCTCTCATTTTTCCTCTTCCTTATCAAAAGACCAAAATACTAAAAACATTTTTTCTCCTTTTCATAAAAAATGTTGAAAACATTTCTCCTCATTTTCACCAAAAGTTAAAAAAATATATAGTTTTCCTCCTTTTTACCAAAAAATACAATTTTTTTCCTTCTCTTTGCCAAAGATGTCAAAAACATTTTCCCTCTTATTCAAACAAAATAATTCTTCTTTCTCTCTTTTAAAAATAAATTCGACTCGTTTTCCTTCTCAGGTTAATCGCATACCCAATTCTTGGTCTGGATCCTTCTTCGCTTCGGTCTTTCGTCAAACCACCTCTAAGCTCCATCAATTCTCCTGACATTTCATTCGAGTCCAAAATATACCTTCACTAATCCTCCATAGAAAATGCTGATCAAGCACCGAACGTACAACCTGATCTGATGGCAGTCCTAGTCTAACCCAGTGCCAAGATTGACAACCTTTAAATCATCGTTTGTGAGATGAAGTGAAACCGATCCCAAGTTCCCGAAGAACTCGAGCTTATCTTTTCTTATGACATGGATTCGCTCGATCCCGAGCCTATTTGGGTATAAAAAAAAATATCAGCACGCTCCATGCGCCCCGCTGCCAACATGCCGCCACCAACTCAACACCCTATGCTAAACCTTGCCCAGCTAAGGGCCAACATGCCAGTACCTGTTGATCTTAAGGAGGAAGAACTGAACAAGGTTAAGGAATACCTCAAGATGTTTGTGAAGAAGTTTGATTAAGTTAAGATATTCAGGAACTACATGGACTACACTCACATGTCTCCCACCCTAAAGCAAGATTGCTGGAGAAATTTAAGATACCAGCCACCAAGAAGTTCAGGGGCAGCGACCCCCCAATTTTTCACCTTCACAATTATCACCGAGCCATAAATCTCCTTGATTCCTTTGAAGAGATAATGGCCTATATGTTCCAATAGCCATTGAAGGATAATGCTCTTCATTGGTTCTTATCCCTCGAGGAATCCAAAATTTGTAGTTGGGAAGATGTTGCTCGGGAATTCATGCCACAGTATAAGTACAATGAAGAACTAAAGGTTACACGTTGTGATATAGAAATTATCAAGCAGAACCCTGAAAAACTGTCAATTACTTCATCATGGAGAGAAAGCTGCCACCATGACGAACTTCCCTTTTGAAGAAGAGCATGTCAATATCGTGAAGAAGAATTTTCTACCCCATATCAGAGAAACTATGGGAGGTCAGTATTACCCACACTTTCGAGCCCTCCAGGAAGCAGGTGTGTATATTGAATAAAGTGTTACCAAGATAGAATTCGAGCTAAAGAAAATGTTCGAAAAGTTCACTCCTATAAAGTATGAGAAGCCTGCCAATCCCACAGTCTCAACCATAAATAATATCTTCTAGCCTGGGACCTCTTGGGTGATAAAAAGTCTCCTTAATCCCGCCAGAAAAGAATACACTGAGCTCCATTCTCCCATTCCTAAAGTCTACCAAGCCTTGCTAAGCTAAAATCTGATCAAACCTCTAGACCCTCGTCCATTACCAAACCCACTTCCCAAAAACTTCAAAACCAATGCGCACTATGACTTCCACCAGTTTGCCGACCATACTGCGGATCAGTGCTTCAATATATGGAATGTAATCTAAGGTCTAATTAATCGGGGTATCATCGTCCCACCAGCCAATCCAAAACCTAACATTACTAACAACCCACTTCCAACCCATACCAATGCTATATTCCTAGAAAATAACCCATAATTCAATCCATCTACCCAAATTGTGCCCAGTAAAGCACCCATCATACCCGTATTTTCACCCAAACCTCTCAATGTTTTCCGATATTTCCTCCTACACCCCACCTGCTTCGCTGACCAGACTATGTCATTCCTCACAAGGGATTATATTACCGTTCGTACCCCATCTGAAGGAAGAGATATGGAGTTACCATTTATTGGGCTAAAATTCCCCTCTAAAATGACCATTGACTGTTTGATGTTCAGCATCTCATTCATGGAAGACCGAAAGTGGTCTCGAGATTCAGATAATTGGGTGGTAACCATTGATGAAATCAGTTTGGATGATGTAGTACAAATTATGGAAGACATGTTCCGAAATACTAACAAAATCTACAACATTTTTATCTACTCACTGTTTAAAGCTTCAAGGGTGGTTGGTCTCCTCACTCTCTCACCTCCTCATTGAGTGGGAGGATTTATATGAAGAAGCCATGGAGGTCGTGGAATGTATTGACTTCTCTTGTCAGGAAGACATCATCGCTATCGAATGGGGGGATGAATTTGATAACTATGATGATGAACCAAGTAAGGAAAAGGCCAGTCTAGTAATCAACATGAGTAAGATAATCTCTTTCGAGGCTCTATTGGGGGAAATCAATAAGGTAGTCGTACAACCAGATATCAATGAAGAAATACGGCTCTTATCTTTTCCCGCCTTCGTAAACCATATGATCAAATCAGGGAGACACTACCATGGTTCGAATCCTCAACTATTAAGAACAGACAAGGGAAAGGGAGTTTCCGAGAAACTCCCATGCCAGAGATGACCATATAAGAGAACAAGATCCTCGATCAACTCAAAAAGACTCAAGCCAATATTACCTTGTGGGGACTCTTCATGTCTTCCCAATTACACCAAAATGCTTTGATAAAGTTTCTTACTGGGACCACAATACTTTATTCCACCACTCCAGAAGAAGTTATGAACCTAGTTGGATCCTTGACTACCATTAGACTCTTGTACTTCTACGAAGAGGAAATTTCAAAGATTGACCCTGATCATAACTATGCCCTCAACATCTCCGTTTAAGTAATGAGAAAGATCTTCCCTCTCTCAGTCACCGATAATGGATCCGCCCTTAATGTTTGTACATTAAGGACCTTTAATTACTTAGGATTAAAAATAAGTGACCTAAATCCTACTTTCATCGTAGTGCATACCTATGACAACACCCTTTGAGAGGTGATGGGAGGGATGGCCCTATCAATCTCGTTACTGAGTTTTAAGTTATTGATATACCCACATGATTCAATCTGCTTCTTGCTTGACTGCATCTTCATAGCATTCAAGGGGTATCCTCTTTCCTTCATCAAAAGTTGAAATTCTTTGCCAAGGGGTAAGTCATTACCATTTTAGGAGACGACGACAGTACTGAAAATATTGGCACCAATAATTAGATACTAGAAATACAATATGGGACAAATGGCATGCTTCTTTCTGACTTCAGGGCTGATCCGCTTCCCCTTTCGATAGGGGATGATTTCAAAGACTGAGTTTGTCTGAAGCACAACCCTCATAACAATGTCAACGTGATACGAATGTTAAAAAATATGCACTTTATGCCCGGACTGAGGCTGGGGTGATATCAATAAGGGATACTGGAGCCCATAGTCTTAAAAAAGGACTTTCCTCAGTGTGGCCTGGGTTATCAACCTTACCAGAAGAACTCATAATGCTCTGCTAACCACGGTTAAAGAGAAGTTAAGAAGATGCTAAGACTATCTCGAGGGATTCTCTGAACGGGAGATTCGTCAAAGACGGTGAAGTCTTACCCTTTTGTGGATTTCTTGAACTATAGTATGGTGACGTGGATAAGAAGATGAAGCCAGGGATGGAAATATTCTTTCAAAATAGTACTCTGGGGCTGAAGAATGCCAGTAACAAGTACAAACTCTCACACAGAAAGTTGTATCCATTGCTAAAGTCTTCGAGTAATGTGATTCTGAAGACTCATTAAATCTGCAGACACTGGGGTTGACACTCTGCATGATTCGTTCAGACACTCCATCATCATACCCATTCACTATGATCAAGTTCACTAATGTGCCTCTCCTCAACTTGAATGCTATAGACGTCCCACCTGCTGAGATGCAACCCAATCTTACTGTTTACCATATCGTTTCATCTATTGTTATTTCACCTTCTGATAACAATGTAATCGAGACCTATTTTGACGAGGTTCTCAACCCATTTTTTTAAAAGTGAAATAAATAAGGATTTTGAGTATCTTACCATGCCTTACATTAATTGTCTTGATTGTAATCAAACTCTTGATGATGATGATTTTGCAAATGAATAATTCTTAGCTAATCTTAATAAGGTTAATAAGAAATAACATAAACGCGTTCAAATTAATGAGAATGAAACTGTTTAAATTAATCTCGATTCTAGTAGCCAACAACGCGGGATTAGGATAGGGTCCACCTTTGATGAGAATGAGTGTGAGAAATTTGAAGAGATGCTAAAGGAATTTATGGATGTTTTTGCATGGTCCTATGATGACATGCCCAACATCAATCCCAAAATAGGCCATCACAAGATTCTAACTCTCCCAGAATGCAAATCGATCAAACAGAAACTGTGAAAGCTTCGCACAGAATGGTCACTCAAAGTCAAGGAAGAGGTAATCAAGCAGATAAACGTAGGCTTCATGTGGGTGATCAAATATCCCATATGGCTAGTTAATATTGTACTCATACTGAAATTAGGAGGAAAAGACTGCATGTGCGTCGAATATCGAGATTTGAACAAAGCATATCAGAAGGATGATTATCCATTGCCATCAAACTAGACTTCCCTTGCACCAACAATATGACCGAATATGAGGCATGCACTGTAGGTCTCAAAGTCACCCTCAAGAAAGGTATCAAATACCTCTATCTCTTACCCTTCCATGCCTACCTAGAACATTTGGCTTCCTAATTATGATATATCATCTTCCACTACTTTCCCCACGCAAAGAACAACTTAGTTGATGCCCTTGCTACCCTGGCCTCCATCGTCGATATGCCCGAGGGAATAATGATCGCCCTTTTCCTAGTCCAAAAATAAGCTATGCCAACTCATTCCTAACATATTGAGCTCGTCACAGAGGAAGATTACCATATGGCTGAGTGCTTGTACTATGATATTTGGCGCCTCCTCGAGCATGTTAGGTATCCCCAAGACGCCAACAAAAAGGACCAGGCAACCCTCCACAAACTGGTTGCTAGTACATTATCTGCGGCAAAGCACTGTTTAAGAAAAACTCCGATAGAACCCATTTACACTGCATCGCAGGGGCTTACATTGAAGAAACGATGCAGAAGATCCACAATGGGGAATATGGGCCCCATATGAACGGGCATAAGCTTACTAAGAAATTATTCATCAAGGGTATTGTTGGACCACCATGGTTCAAGATTGCATTGCCTATATTTGAAGATGCCTAAAATTCTAGCAGGGTTCTAATCTCCATCACTTTCTTCCTTGAGAATTGTATAACGTGACTTTTTCCTGGCCGTTCTCCACCTAGGGCATTGACATTATAGGAAAAGTCACCCCAAAAGCTTCAAATGGGAATGACTTTATACTAGTTTCCATTGACTACTTCACCAAATGGGTTGAAGCTGAGTCATACGCAGTACTGAATGATAAAAAGGTAGGCAACTTTATTCAAAAGAACATTATCTGCCGATACGGATTCCTTCATGAGCTAGTATCAGATAATGGGTTACACTTTAAAGTCGAGGTCACGAAACTAGTCGATAATTATGGGATCCAAAGGCATAAATATTTTCCCTACCGACCCCAAACCAATGGAGAAATTGAAGCCTCCAATAATAACCTCAAATCCATCATCATCATCATCATCAAAATAATTGAAATTTATCGAGATGGGGTCGTTCGGATCCCTTACACCCTCTAGGGCTATTACACTTCAGTAAGGATATCTACTGGGGTTACCCCTTACTCTTTAGTATACGACATGGAATCAGTCATACCCATTGAGATAAAAATTCCTTCACTACACATTATGCTAGAAATCAGATTCAGTGAGGAAGATTGGTATCAATTCCTCTTTGATGAATTGTCACTCTTGGATGAAAAGAGACTGAAGGCTATATACCACATACAAGGGTACCATCGTCGGATAGTGAGATCATTTAATATAAGAGTCAAGGATCCCAGTGTTCGAGAATGAGACTTGGCCCTCAAATAAATCATCGAACGTGTCTGGGACCTGTGGCCATCCCTCTGGCTTCCTCCTCTTGGGGTCAATGCTCGCACGCGTGGTGGCGAGAGAGAAGGTCTTGCGCCTTTTTTAGAAATGCTTCGACTGTCGTCGATGGGGGGTGATATAATTAAAGAGATCGATTGTCCAGCCTATTTTACACAAAATAGGCAAAAGAAATGTTGTCGCATTAAGAGAATGACATTAAAGATATACTGATGCTTGAAACCAATAGTTCAATCGGGGGCTAAGTTACAGAATGGGAAGGAGTTAGGCACCAATCCCGCCCTTTCAGTCTCTCATGGGATTATGTTCTTCTTCTTCTTAATTTCTCCTTGAAGTGTGTGTGCATGTATATATAAGTGGAGATCGAAATCTCACAACTCGCGTCATGGAAAAATACAGAGTGAGGTCATTCATAGGAGTGTTTGCAAAATAGTAATTAAAAACATGATGTGTGCGCTTATCGAGATATTGATTATTACGATGAAACGATAATATGTGTTAGATAAGATGCAAATATGAATCACAAGTATGATATATGTAAATAATATATGTAAAAGAGGAAAACAGGACTCGAGTCTCGAGTTTTAGCCCGAGATGCATACGTAGCCTATAAAGGCATCAAAGTCCACACAACTCGCATATGACACGAGGGTGGGGTTTATCTCATATATTCAAACATGGATTTTATTATATGTGTGTGTGTAAGAAAAAAGAGTTTTTAGTTTTGAGAAAATATGGTGAAAATCCCATTGGAATTGATAGGTGTAACCCTCTTTTTCTTGTTTTGTTTTTTTATAGAAAATATATTATGTGAAATATTACTAATAAAGGATTGAAGATTAATATGTGTATAATCTAAAGTAAAAGATATATTAAGAGCTTATATAACTAATGCAAAAATAAATAAATTCAAAGAGAGAGAAGAATGTTTGGACCTTCTTTGGAGACTTGGTGATTGATATTGATTGATGATGAGCTTCTTTGCAAGTGGGAAAAGAATGTATAGTTTTTTTTTTGCTAAATTGGGTGCGAAAGTGATGGAAATGAAAGCTGGAGAAAGGTTTCAATAAGGAAACCTCACTGACTTAAGAAAAATGTTACTGAGATCACTGAATTTGATGTTTCTGAGGTGGCTTTGAGGTGAGATCATGCTCAATATATGTAGGGTCAAGGGAATTCAAATCGACATTCTCCTTTCCCTTCTTATAGGTAGGTAACTCTAGACACACTGTAGATAGGCAGGGAAATGGATTGCTAATTGGCAGTTTCGTGAAGATTTTTTGAAAAAAGATCGTAGAACTCAATTCGTAAGTCCAAATTATGAAAGGGGAATACTGTTGGAAAGGTTATTCAGATACATTTAAGAATACTTCGGGTCACTCATAGTTCGAAGAGTTTACTTTGTGTCAAACGTGGCTCGAAAGCGCCCATTAGTCTGTTGGACAGGAGATTGTCGAATGACGATGGATCATTCATCCTAAACATAAGTCTAAATCATGCATGGAGCAGGAAGTTTGAAAGGTTACGCAAGGCACTTTGATGTTCCAAAGGGATTCACTCAGTTAAGAAAGTTTACTTTGGTCTAATGGGGTCCGGAAGTGCCCGGTGACCCTTCAGAGTAAAATGGGTCGTTTGTCCCTACTGCAAGGTTGATTCATGCACGGGGCGGACCGTTGAAAAGGATATTAAATGCCTTCAAATATTCATTTAGTCTCATTTGATTTGAAGAGTTTACTTTGGTCTAACCATGTCCGGGAGCACCCGGTGGCCTCGGGATCAGTTTTTATGTGAAAACAGGTCATTCGTCCAAATGGTTATGCCATTTTATGTAGGGATAGACCATTGGAAAGGGATTTCAATGACCTTTGAAGATTCATTGAGCTTTCAATCTGATGATGAAGTTGACCAGAGTCAAATGGGGACCGAGAGCGCCCAGTAGCCTCTAGATCGGTACTCAAAGTATGACCTAGGGTTTACACTAAATAAGGAGGTGCTAGGGACCTAAAGAGAGACTTGGGGGTAGGGGGTCCTAGAATATGGTGTATACATGGAACATCGATGGGTGAGCTTGGAACAAGAGAAAGTCGTCAAATAGACACCACATGATGTTTTGGAAAGAGGTCAATTTTGTGGACCAAAAGGATGAGGAAGACCATTTCAGAGGGTCGAGGTTGATTATGGGGACCTAAGGTAATGCTGGGGATGGATAATTATGTGTCCCGAGGTCAATTCTTAGGACTTAAAGTTTGGGAAACCAACTCTGCGTGTCGAGCTCAATTCTGCGGACCTAAAGTAGGGGTGACCAATTTTGGGGTTCGAGGCTAATTCTGCGGACCTAAAGTAAAGGGTGAGGTCAATTCTGAGGACCTAAAGTAAACGTGACCAATTCTGTGGGTCGAAGTTAATTATGAAGAATTATAGTTATGGCGACAAATTCCGCGGGTCAAGGTAAATTCTGAGGACTTATAGTTTTGGCGACCAATTCTACGGGTCAAGTTCAATTCTGAGGACCTATAGTTGTGGCGACCAATTCTGCTAGTCGAGATAAATTCTGAGGACCTAAAGTTATGGTGACTAATTCTATTGGTTGAGGTCAATTTTGAGGGCTTATAGTAGGGGTGACCAATTTTGCGGGTCGAGGTCAATTCTGAGGACCTATAGTTGCGATGACGAATTCTATGGGTTGAAGTCAATTCTGAGGACCTAAGGTTTTGCTATTTTGGGAGGCTTTAATTTACCTTTTTTGAGACTCTACTGGGGAACATACATCTGGATGGGGATTATGTCCTCTTGAGAGGAGATGGCTTTGTTGGAGGAGCTAAAATTCGTATGGTGGATGGATTGGGAGAAAGTTTAGTCTGGAAATTCCGCTGGTGAAATAGTTGATGACTTGAGGTTTTAAGATTCCACCAGGGAATGTGTTTCTCTGAGATGCTGCCAGGGAGAGATATCCGACTGGATTATAGCTCTAATGGGGAAGTTGGATTTGGAAGTTCCGTTGGGAAAAACTTTGATTTTTAAGATTTTGAGTTCTGCTCGGGATGCGTTGAAGTTTTGGGATTCTGTTGGGAAATTGTAGTGGACTCTGGGGATGCAGGCACACTATTTTAGGTTTAAATCAGGGATAATAAAGTAGTTTTAATCTGGTAGGGAATTTTGAGAAATTTTTTTCTTGGTAAAGAAATGTTTCAGTATTTAATTGGCAATTTTAAGAATTTTTTGGAGAATTTTTAGAATTTCCTGGCATTTTCTAGGATTTTTTTGTACAAACTTTTCAAGGGGTTACCGACCGGCATGTTGTAGGTGTTGTCGTTTGGCAATGGCATGGTCTTCTGGTTTGCCTTGGGAAGGTGAAGAGGCAGGTGTTGATCGGTGGGTGTCAGGGGACTACCGATCGGCATGCCCCTTGTCCTCCTATAAAAAAGGATGATTTTTCTTCATTTTTCACAGCTTCTAGCATTCATATATTCTACCCTTTCTTGTTAAAATCCATTCCCAAGCTTTTTCCTTCTTCAAGTCTTAAAAATGGCAAATTTTTCAGGTAGCGCGACTGACGTGGCATGGTTAGGTGTCGACGATTAGGCGAACCTAGAATGGTGAGCTAGGGTTCCCCTGACGTTGAGCAACGAAAATTCCTTCGAGTTGATGAGGACCACTTTTTTCGGCATGAGCCTTCACATCACCGTTCGTCTAGGGTGAGGAACCCTAGTGGATACATAAGTATTAATGACCTTTGGCATTCTTTTTCTTCTTCTTTTTTATTTCCTGAAATTAAAAAAAAGGTTTCTTTATTTTGGAAGACTGACATAGCTTCCACGAGCTTTTGTTTTAGGGGATGACGGGGTTTAAGGATGTGTGGGATCATCTTTCGACAGTGGTGAACTGGGTAGTTTTCTCTGCTGGTTTTTGTCGCCTGGCGTCTTCTTTGGACGAGACACCATGCTCTATGACTATTCTGTGTGCACTGGGGGATAGGTGGTGGGACACTACCCATACCATTAATTCGGGATTTAGGGAGATTACGGTGACTCTCATCGACCTCCAGCAGATGTTGGGATTGATTGCGAGGGCATGCAGATTGAGGTGTACTGGTCTTTGAGGGTGACACCTGAGGTGATTGAGGCTACATTGAGAGACGTGGGGAGGATAGTTTCTCGTGATTTGATCTGCATTTCATCTCTTCGGGAGATATTGTTGAGCTTGAGGATCGATAAGACTGATGGGCTATAGGTACGACAGATGGTCCGTTTATTCGTTATTCTTTTGTTGGGGGGGTTTCTTGGTGGCATCGAGTGGTAATGTTGTCCACCTTTTTTTTTTTACCATTTTTAAGGTAATTTTAAAATATCCCTCTTTATGGCTGGGGGAGCCTAACCTTGGCGACCTTTTATTAATCTCCGGACGCTTTTAACCGGTGTTGCTGACAGACCTTTATAGGGGACACATGCTTTCTGGAGGTAATTCTTGCATTTCTCTTTATGTATTTTCTTGTATTTCCTTTTTGCTTTTTTCTGATTGCTAACTCTTGTCCTTTCTGCAGATGTGGTTTTATGAGGTGATAGTGCTCAATTACCATTTGATAGGTTTGCATGATGAGGAGGTGGCGAACATTTGCTGGATGTACAGCTGGAGAAAGTCCAATCGGTGATCAAAGCCGTCTCTTTCTCTGCCAGCAATGCATTAGGCCTTGAACACCCTAATGAGCGACCAGATTACTTCCTTTTTCATTTGAATCCTTTTTTTGACATTTTCTCTATATAGTTAAATATTTACATCTATTGGGATTTGTAGGTGACGTTTTATCCCTGGGGGACGGATGTACTGTACAAGGGGGTGACTGGGGTATATGCGCAGATACGTTGGCTATTTGGGCACAAGTTTGACTCTTCTTGGTATTTGGGGGAGAGAGTGGCCTGAAAGATTATGTGGGAAGAGGTGGCGGTACCATTGGCGACACCCCCTATGTACATGAGGCGGGTGCGGGAGATATAGAAGGAGGCTACGTCGATGATGATTGGCGAGCCTTATTCTTCATATACGGATAGGGTGCCGACCTATGACCACCTCGACTTTGTGATGAGCCAGCTAGTGCCTTCTTGTATCGATGATGCGGTGAACATGCGTCCACCTCCTATGGCTTCGGTAAGGGTACGAGCAGGCTCGTGGGGTTCGCCCACAGAACAGGTGGTGCGTCTTCGTCGACGGTGGCAGTGGATATTTCGTTTATTTATCTTGATCCGCCTTCCTGCAATTTATGATTGGCTAGAGGGGGTCGCTACGTATGACACACCGCCCTAATGTGGTGGATCTGGGGGTGTTGGGGCTGATGGAGGACGTCCTTCACCTAGAGGTATATCTTTTTCTTTCTTTCTCATTGTCTGCCTTTTTATTTTCTTTAGATTGACTTGATTGCCTTTTGTTTCTGTTGCTCTGTTTGTAGCATGTCTGGGTGTCGACTACTTGGCTTAGGGACATCCAGGATTGTGTGGCCTCAGCAAGTGCCTACATTATGGACTCGATTCTGATTCCTTCTTGTTTGGTTCCTTCTTCTACCAAGTATGAGGGATGTTGATTGAGGAGTGGAGGTTCTATAGCTCGCCGTCGGGGGAAGCGTGCTCGCCATAGGGATAAGGGGTCTTAGAGAGATAGATTGTTAATGGGGGTTTTGGGATGAGTCTCGATGTTTTTTGCTTTTTACATTTTTCTTCTTATTTCCTGAAAAAATGTAATGAGGCAAATGGGAATATATATAAAATGAATGAGATTTTTTTGTTTATTTATCATTGTTTTAAATGACTTAATCTACATGCACTTTTTACTTTGTTGCTGAGACCGTAAAAAGGATGGGATATTTAAATAACTCAAGAGAGAACTTATTTTGAGAAAGTATGAGTAAAAATGGATAATATAGGAAGAAACAACCCATATTTTTTTAAATAAGGATTTATTTCGTTACTTTTTTAATTTTGACAAAAAAGAAAAGATAGAATTTTCTAAAATAAGGGGGTACCGATCGGCATACCCCTTGTCCTGCCTATCGGCAAGTGAGTCCAGTCAAATCAACCTAAGGCTTTGATTACACTTTATGCATCTTCAAAGTACTTTGTGGGGCAGAAATTTTTTTCGAGTTTCTCAGATTTCTTGTTGTTTAGCCAAGATTTTCATATATAAAAGGGGATAAGGTGGTGCGGTTTCCCCCCATTCACGTTTTCTCTTATTTCCTTCCTTCTATCTTATTATTTCCCGAATGTCCCTTCCCATGAGTGCATATTTTTCTTCATATCTCGAGAGACTGGAAGACATATGTTTGTACAATGTGGATTATGATGTTTTTAACTTGCGTTGGGTTTCTTTGTGGCACAATCGGCTGATAGACTGGAACATGCTAACGACGGCGACGTAATTTTGTTAGCTGAGGATTATGTTATCCGCTTTGCCTTGGACAAGGCCTGTCCGACTTATGAGGAGTTTTCAGCTGTGTTGGGTATTAATCCTAGTGTGGTGGCGACTATGCCCGAATTATCTCGATCCCCTCGGGAGTTGTTAGCAGGATTTCTCCACATCACCTCTTCGGCGGCTCATCCATTTCTAATTGGGAGAATGATCTCTCTCCCAGTTGTCCTTTATTCTATGCGTTTGTGGGATTTAGATGTTGGGGGCCATGCTGGAGATGTTTCCCTACGCATAATTTTAAAGCTATTACTAGTGATCGAGGACCCGATGGTGGACCCTCAACTGACTACCATTGCATCGCGAATGTCATATCGTTTCAATCCTATGGCGGTGATACCGACGGAGATTTCTAATGGTCTAGATTATTGGCAGGAAGGCCAGTCTTATTTTCTGAGAGGAAGCTCGGTTATGCTGTTCATGTGGCTGGCTGAGAGATTTTATTTGACGGTCCCCCTGAATATCCCTTGGCAGTTGTGCCAAATTTCTTCACTCGTTATATCTTGAGCTTTGACCTATCCATAGAGAACTGGTTAAATTGGTTCATGGAGCACGGAGGTCGACGTCTGCGCTGGTCGGTGCCGTGATGGGGAGAACTGCAGCCCATTATGAAACTGGGGGAATACTGGTACGTTCGGTTAGTTGGGGCCTTCAGCAGACCTCATTTTGTTTCCCCTGGAGACTCATGCTTTAAGTGGGATGGGAGAAAATTATGGCTCCCCATACCCAGGATTTATTTCCAGTAGAGGATTTGACTGAATGCCTACGCATGTGATTGGGTTTTTCGTGGGATAATCATCGTCCGTCAATGCATCCTTCTCAATCTGTCTGTAGGGTTTGTCATGTTTCTGGGGATTATCTAAAATGGCTATGGAAGGAGGAAGTGTCTAAGATCATGGAAGAGGAGACCTGACATAAATGGTTTCTCCTGTTTGATACTATGGAGGGCAGTAGTGATTTTCTCCAAGCTGGTTAGGGCATATTACTTCATTGAGTGCCCTCGACATATCAACAAGGCAGGGACAATTTTGTTACCTTCAAAGGTTGACGATGATAATGGGGCAGCGGATAGAGTCATTTGTGAAGCAGGTGTTTATTTTTTTTGTGAACATTTTGTGATTAAGATGTGTTTGGTTTGATTTAGGGACAATTTGGTTGGCCGGGGGGGGGGGGGGGGGGGAGTTCTTTAACTCCCTACATTGATATTTCATGTAATTGTACCGAATTCTCCCATTATGGAATAAAAAAGGATTTTAATTATATTGTTGTGACTTTTGATGAGTTTTACATTTGAATTATCTATACCAATCGCTAAGGCATACATAATCCTTTTGTTCATGTAAATGATAAAATGAACTGTCATTCTCGGAGGTAAAAAAAGAATGGCATTTTGTGAAAAAGAAGGGGACTGTGCCCATGTGAAGCGTATGAGTTGCCTATGTATCTCTGGGGGATTTGAAAATTTTATTAGTTCATTTTGAAAGAAAAAGGTTTGTTTAGAGGATCAGGCCCCATGTAGTTCTGAGTAGAGGGAATGGAAATTGTTTTTAGAATAGAAGGGAGGTGAAAGGAGTTGTATTGCGTCAAGATTTCGGACTGAGGGTAGAACTTCTTGAGATAGTCCAAGTTGATTTAACATTCCATCTCTTCTCCATCAAGGTTAATGAGCATAGAGGTGCCGTCGGATAGGATTTTCTTCACGATGTAAGGGCCACTCCAGTTTGGCTTGAATTTACCTCTGGGATCCCAGACAGGTTCTATGATTTCTTTGAGGGATAAATCCCTTTCTCAGACACTGCGATACTTAACTCTTTGGTTGAACGATCACGCTATTAGGCAATGGTAACCTCGTATATAATATAGAACCTTTAGCGTCCTTTTATCTAATAGTGACAACTCGTCAAAATGGCTTTGATGCCAGTCTTCCTCACTAGATTTATTCTCAATCATAATGCATAACATAGGTATTTATAGTTCAAAGGTTAAGATTGCTTCCATGACGTATACCAGAGAATAAGGTGTATCCCCAGTAGATGCTCGGACTAAGGTGCATTAGCCTAGAGGGCGTAAGGGATCCGATCGACCCAATCTCGGCAACTCTCGATCATCTTGCTGATGATTTCTTTGAGGTTTTTACTGACGGCTTTAACTGCACCACTGGTTTATGGTCGGTAGGGAGAAGATTTGTGTCTCTGAATCCCGTACTCGTTAACCAATTCTGTGACTTCTTCCATGAATATAATTCGTTATCTGACACTAACTTGCGGGGAACCCCATATTGGCAGATGATGTTCTTTCAGCCATTCATCACTACGTATGACTCGGCTTCGATCCATTTGGTGAATTAATCAATGGCAAC
This sequence comes from Sambucus nigra, assembly GCA_949130495.1. Taxonomy (NCBI): domain Eukaryota; kingdom Viridiplantae; phylum Streptophyta; class Magnoliopsida; order Dipsacales; family Adoxaceae; genus Sambucus; species Sambucus nigra. Next base: position 160,984,498 of record OX422213.1, on the reverse strand, counting down.
TAGGATGAACTCATTCCCATTGGAAGATTTAGGTTTATCAATTCCACAGGTGGAGAATAACCAGGTAAAAGTCATGTTATATAATTCTCGCAGAGGTAAGTGCTGGAGATTGGTAAATTATTAGCATTTAAGGAATCTTCGAACATAAGCGGTGCAATCCTTAGCCACGGTGGTTCAGTAGTACCCCTACTGGATAATATTTTAGCGATCATATGGCCATTCATGTGAGGTCCGCATTCCCCGTTGTGGATTTTCATGCATCATTGTTTCAATGATAGCCCCTGCGATGCAGTGCAAGTGGGTTCCATCGAAGTTTATCTTGAACAATGCTTTAACGCAAACAATGTACTGGGCAGTCAGTTTGGGGAGGGTCGCTCGATTTTTCTTGTTGGCATCTTGGGGGTACCTACTGTACATGAGGAAACGCGAAATATCGTAATACCAACACTTATCCATATTAGAATACTCTTTTGTGACGAGCTCAATGTGATAGTAGTGGGTCGGTTTTGCTTGTTTTTGAACTATGAAGGGATCCATCGTTATCCCCTCAGGCATGTCAACCATGGAGGCTAAGAGGGCAAGGGTATCAGTAAAACAGTTCCTTTCTTAGGGCTAGTAGTGGAAGATGATATCTTGAAATTGGGAGGCCAGCTCTTCTAGGTGGGTGTGGAGGGGTAAGAGTTTTTCATCTTTGACTTTCCATCTTCTAAGGACCTGGCCGATGATGAGGGCAAAGTCACCATAGACATTTAGGCATTGGATACATTTCTCGAGAGCGACTTTGAGGCCTACTATGCATACCTCGCATTCAGTCATATTATTGGTGCAGGGAAAATCTAGCTTGATGTCAATGGGAGTGTGAGAGTCATCAGTGGCAATTAGGAGTATCCCAATGCCATATGACTTCTTATTAGGAGCGCAATCAAAGAACATTTACCACCAGTGGTCTTCTTGAGGGATGCAAAGGATATTTTCATCCGGAAACTCAGAGATCCAAACGTCGACTTCTTCCATAGGGTAGTTGATAAGGTAGTCAGAGATGGATCTTCCTTTCATGGATTTAAAAGTGACACACACAATATCAAACTCGACCAAAGTATTTCTCTAAGGTAGTTTAGTTGACTTCGTACCCGCCCAATTTATCGTTGGCATAGTAGATAGCCCTTTTTTTGTGGGATTCTTTAAGGTATTGGTCTAGTGAAGCCCTAGCTGCGGTGTCTGTTACGGTTAAGTATAGGAGTAGAGGGAGATCAAGCTGTGGTGGCATGAAAACTGGAGGTCGGGTAAGGTAAATTTTTATTAAGACAAAGGTTTCCTGAAAGGCCTTATTAGAGACTTTGGTAGAATCCCTTCTCACTAACCTGGAATCCCGAAAGCTTTCGTTTGCTAACTTTCTATGGCTTAAGTCGCATCTGGTATCGCTGTAGTCGTTTGAGGAACTTTTAGAGGGGAGGAACATGACCTTCTCGAGTCGTAGACTTAATTATCATATCATCCACGTAGACCTCAACTTCTTTGTGTATTAGATCATGAAAGATGGTTGTAGCAGCCCTTTGGTAGGTAACTCATGCATTTTTTAGACTGAATGGAATAATTATGTAATAGAAGGTTACCCAAGGGGTAATGAATGCAATTTTTTTGGGTGATCAGGGTGCATCTTAATTTGATTGTATCCGGCAAACTCGTTGACAAATGACTTGAAAGCATGGCTAGTCATGTCATCCATAATCATATCGATATTGGGCAGTGGGTAATTATCTTTCGTAGATGCTTTGTTCAAATCTCGGTAGTCAACGCTCATGCAGACTTTTCCTCCTGATTTTGGTAGTAGTACAATGTTGGCTAGCCATGTGGGATATTCAATTACCCAAATGATGCCTATATTCAACTGTTTGATCACTTCTTATTTAACTTTAAGAGACTATTCGTTGTGGATCTTTCGTAATTTCTATTTGACCGATTTACATTCCAAGAGAGTTGGAATCGAGTGTTGAGCTATCTTGGGATCGATTCCGATCATTAGAATCTAGACAATTAACGTAAGGCAAAACAAGATACTCAAAATCTTTGTTTATTTCAATTTCGAGAAAAACAGCATTGTAAACCTCGTTAAAGGATATCTCGATTACATTATTATCAGAAAAAGGAGGAACAACAAAAGAAGAAGAGATACGATAAACATCTGGGTTGGGTTGCATTTCAGCAGATGAAACTGGTATAACATTCCAGTTGAGGATGGGTTCATTAGCAGACTTGATTAGGATGGACGGATCTAACAATATAGCACTTGAGTGGATCATGCAGAGTGTCAACCTAAGTGTGTGCCAAATTGAACGAGTCCTCAGAGTCACTTCCCTCGAAAATCTCAATAACATCTATAGCTTTCTCAATGAGCGGTTGTACATGATGCTGGGAGTCTTCAGCCCATGAGTAATTGTCTTGAAAGAAGATCTCCATCCCTGGATTCATTTTTTTGTCTACATGATCATACCATGGTTCAAAAAAACCATAAAAGGTAAAATCTTCACCATTTTTGATGAATCTTCCGTTCAAGGAATCCCTCAAAACAGTCTTGGCACTTTCTAAACTTCTCTTAAATCGAAGTTGGCGGAGCATTCTGAGTTCCTCTAATGACAGTTGATAACCCAGGCCACATGGAGGAAAGGCCTTCTTTAGTGATATGGGTTCCATGATCCTTTGTTGCCATCGTTCTAGCCCTAGTTAAGGCATGAAGTGCATTTTCTTGAACACCTGTATTACATTGACATTGTCATAAGGGTTGTGCTCTAGACATGACCGGTCTTTGAAATTATCCCTTGCTGGAAGCATAAGTGGTTTGACTTGGAAGATAAAAAGAAGCATGTCATTTTCCCCATGCTATATTTCTTATACCGTATTACTGGTGCTTGCATTCTCTGTATTATCATCGTCGCCTAAGATGGTGATGACTTACCCTTTTGTGAAGAACTTCAATTTCTGATGAAGAGAGGAAGATACCCCTTTGATGATGTGAAGCCACGATCGACCAAGAAATAGATTAAAATAAGCGGGTATGTTGATAACATAGAAGTCGATAACGGGATTAATAGGGCCAACCCCTATTGTGAGTGTTATGGATCCTATCACCTCTCGAAAAATATTATCATAGGCACGAACTGTGGTATAAGTTGGAGCACAATCACTTACTTCCAAACCTAGGCCATTGAAGGTCCTTAACGGGAAAACATTTAGTGTTGATCCTTTATCGACGAGTGATAGCAGGACTGTCTTCCCCATCACCTCAACAGATATGTTGAGAGAATAGTTATGATTAGGAACAAACTTTGGGATTTCTTCTTTAGAGAAGGAAAACAATCTAGTAGAGGTTAAGGACCCTACTAGGTTCACAACTTCTTCTGGAGTGGTGGAAGGAGGGATTGTGGGCCTAATAAGCAAATTTATCAAAACGTTTTGTTGTAGTTGGGATGACATGAAGAGTCCCCACAAGGTGATGTTAGCCTGAGTTTTCTTGAGCTGGTTGAGGATTTTGCTTTCCTGGATGGTCATTTCTGTCATGGGGAGTTTCTCGATAACTCCCTTTCCTTTATCCATCCCCGTTGAGAGAGGATTCAAATTCTGGTGGTGTCTACTAGATCTTGCCATATGGTTCATGGAGGAGGGGAAGAACATAAACCCCATTTCTTCATCTATCTCGGGCTGTATGACAACTTTATTGATTTCTCCTAGCAAATCTTCAAAAGATATCATCCCACACAAACTGATTACCAGACTAACATTTTTTTAGCATGGTTCTCCGTCTGAGCTATCAAATTCCTCCCCCCATCCTGTGGAAATGATGTCGTCTTTTTATGAGAAGTAATTCCATTTCACAATCTCAACTGCTTCTTCATATAGATCCTTCCACTTAACGGGGAGGTGTATAAGTGAAGGGACCAACCGCCCTTGTAGCTTTAAGGCATCGAGTAACTCGAATATACTGTAAATCTCATTGGTTTGTCAAAAGAAGCCTGCCATAATCTATACTGCATTGTTTAAACTGACTTCATTAATGGGTACCACCCTATTATATGACTCTCAAGCCCACTTTCGGGCTACCATTAATAGGATGCTGAACTTCTGACAGTCAATGGTCATTTCAGGGGGTAATTTTAGCCCAAACACTAAAAGATGGTTCAATACCGTAAGCAATTCCATATATTTCCCTTTGGACCGGTAGGAACGACAATAAGATCCCTCGTGAGGAGCGATAGAGCTTGGTCGAAAAAATAAGTAGGGTGGAAGCACTACAAGATTAATGCCTTTTAATGGCGAAGTTTTAGTGGGGAGTTAAAAAATCATCACGAAAACTATGTTATAGTGGCGAAAATAGCAATTGTGAGGAAATGGTTTTAATTAAGGACCATTAGTGACGAAATGTTAAATTTGCCACTAAATTTTCCACAAAAATGTTTCCCGCGCAAAGTTTGGCGCGTATAATTAAAGATATTGAGAAATTTATAGAAAGCTTGTGGCAAAATGGATAATTCGCCAGAAAATAAGGGCATTAAGTTTGTGGCGAAATGGGTAATTCGCCAGAAAATAGAGTGCATTAAGTTTGTGGCGATTTCAAGTTTCCACAAAACTAATTTTTTTAAAGGAATTTGGTCGTGGGGGGAAGTATTCTGATTTAGGCGGGTAAATTTAGCTCTTAGGAAAAAAATCTCTCTCTCAAGATTTGGCGAAATGGGTATCTCCGAATGCTCTCTCTCTCTACACATCTCAAGATTTGAGGTAATCTCTCTCTCTCTCTCTCTCTCTCTTCATACATGTCTCTCTTCACACACACACACACACACACACACACACACACACACACACACACACACACACATATATATATATATATATATATATATATATTGTGTTGAAAGATTGTGAAGAGGATTTGATTGAAATCAGGGTTCTTAACTTTCATTGTTTTGGAATTAGGGCTTTTAAGGAATCGTTTAGAGTCGGGAATCGTTGAAGGTATGCTGTAATGATTCCTCTATTTTTTTTGTAATCAATCGTTTGAAGGTATTTTTGTTGTAATCAATCGTTTGAAGCATTGTTGAAGGTATTTTTTGTAATCTGTCGTAATGCATTAACAGTGATTCATATTAGTTGTATACTTTGTTCCTTCATACGATTCCTCTGTTTTTTTTAATAATGCATTAACAGTTTTTTAGACTGGTATTCTTTAGTTTCCTCTATTTAAATACCTTTAAATAGATGCGTTAACACTGATTCATAATATTTTTTTTGTAATGCATTACCAGTGATTGGTAATCTTTAAATAGTTAGTTGGTATTCTTTGGTAAAAAATCCTCTGTTTTTTTAATCAATTGGTATTTGTTTGTGGGGATTTTTTTAAGAAGAGAACAGAGTAAAACATAATGTTTTCTCATTCTACAGTCGAAACATATTTTCCTTTCATTGTCTTTTGATGTTCCAAAATTTTCTTAATAAAGAATCAAGACCATCCTTTATCACGAGAATACAAGATTTTGGCCGTGGATCTTTGGTAAGATGATGTTATCACGTCATCAAGAAGTTTCCTCGTTCCCACTGAAATCATCTTCCTTTCAATTCTTCATAATATTATAAATACAATGCACAATATACTCATAACCAGAAAAACTGTGTTCCCCAGTTTATCATTGAATGTTAGGATACCGTATACATCGATTAAACTCAAATTTGGAACAGATTAAGGCTTGAAAAAGTGAAAATCACGGGTATATATATGGAATCAAACACGCATGTATATAAAATAGTTTCCTTATATTTTCACGAACCCCTTGTGGCTGAGAAATAAGAAGCAATGTCTATTGAAGCATTGACAGTGGCAGGTGTTGATCACATGAAAAGTGGCATTGAGATTTGTTTGCTTAGGATAAAGCAAACAAATACCAATTGTAACAATTCACATTAACAATACTTTCTATTTAACAGTTTTTTTATTATTGTCTAGCATCGCACAACTATAATGTGAAATTTCATTTACAATTTTATACTGATTTTTTCAAAACTCTTTTAAAACTCTGAACTACAACTTCATATAGTCACAACTTTAATAAATAATATATTGTATGTTACTATTAGGTTTTGTTAGTACAAAATGGCAATGCCATAACACAACCCGATATTAGATGCATGTAAGCTAGATAAGAGTTGGATGCATAATAAACACATATTTAATAATGCTGCATATCTAGTAGGAGTTGAGCAGTTTCTAGATTTTGCATATGCTAATGTAGATCTCGATGGTAAGATTCGATGCTCATGTCTGAAGCGTAATAACTTTTATCAAAAAACTTGTGAAGAAGTGAAATCCCATTTTCTTATATGTGGCATAGTGACGAGTTATAATCCATGGATTCGTCATTAGGAACCTTTTCAATTACATGATGATTATTGTAACGAGTTTGAAGCTAATGATGATGTTGGGATTGAAGACCAAGTACAAAACTAAGAATAAAAAAAAGATGATATAGAGGGCCTGATACATGATATATTTGTTGGACGATGCGATTATAATGGGGGTGATGATTCTACAGGCCATGATGGTGAAGTACCCGAAGGGGAAGGAGAAATGTTTGCAAGATTAGTTAAAGATGCGGAACGACAATTGTATTCGGGTTGTCAATGTCTATCCAAGTAATCATTTATTGTTAAGTTAATGCATATAAAGTAAATGAACAATTTGAGTTATAAATCATTTGACATGCTTCTTGACTCTTTTAAATAGGCGCTTCCCGATGATTCAAATATCCCCAAGTCATTTTATGAGGCGAAGAAGTTAAATCGAGACTTGGGTCTCAACTATGTGAAGATATATGCTTGTTAAAATGATTGTATTATCTTTTGGGGACCACATGAGGATAAAATTAAGTGTCCAACGTGTGGAAAGCCTAGATGTAAACCTAGAAAAGCTAAGGGGGGTGAAAGCTCTTTATAAGGTCTTACATTATTTGCCACTTAAAATCGAGACTACAACGGTTATTCATAAATAAAGATATATCTTTACATATGAGGTGGCATAAAGAAAAGAGGGTTGAAGAAGATAATGTGTTGAGGCATCCAGCTGATGGGAACGCTTGGAAAGATTTTGATAAGATTCACAAGTCTGTTGCAAGAGATTCGCGCAGTGTTAGAGTTGGTCTATCAAGCGATGGGTTTAATCCATTTTCAAACATGAGTAGTACTCACAGTACATGGCCTATTATTCTTGTGCCATATAATTTTCCACAATGGATAGCTATGAAGGAATCAGTTTTTATGTTATCATTGCTTATACCGGGTCCCAAAGCTCCCGGTAATGACATGGATGTGTATTTACAACCATTGATCAAATAGTTGAAAGAGTTATGGGAAGACGGGGTTCAGTCATATGATGCCTCAACGGGGAATACCTTCTAATTACGTACAGCTGTTATGTGGACGGTTATTGATTTCCCTGCCTATGCTAACTTGTCAGGTTGGAGCACAAAAGGAAAATTGGCTTGTCCAGTATGCAATAAGGACACATGTTCTATCTACTTGCGTAATGGACATAAGAAGTGCTACATGGGCCATTACCGTTTCTTACCGAGGGATCATAAATAGCGACGTAACATGTCTTTATTTGATGGTAAGAAAGAGCATCGACAACAATCGAAAACACTTAGTGGTGATGATGTTCTTTCTCAATTGGAAAGGATCAAACTTGTGATACATGGTAAAATTCCATAAAAAAAAGAAGCGGGTGGATTTTGAGTTAAATTGGACAAAACATAGTATCTTCTTTGATTTTCCATATTGGAGAACTTTACAATTACGTCATAATTTAGATGTCATGCATATTGAGAAAAATATATGTTAGAATATTTTAGGAACACTGTTAAATATTGATGGGAAAACAAAAGACACTGTTAAGTATCGATTTGATTTGGAAGATATGTACATACGTAAATATTTGCATGCATATAAAAAGGGGAATAAATGGATGGTTCCCCTTGCGTGCTACACATTATCTTCTTCGGAGAAAAGGGCGTTGTGTGAGTTTTGGCATTCGATAAATTTACCTGATGGGTATTCTTCAAACATTTCTCAATGCATGAATGTTAATGAGGGTCGAATTATAGGAATGAAAAGTCATGATTACCACATCTTTTTACAATGCTTATTGCCTCTTGCGATATGCGGTTATCTAAAGAAGGAAGTGTGTGAGCCAATTATTGAAATTGGGTCATTTTTGAAAGAATTATGTTCAAAGACTTTGAAAGTAGATGTTTTAGAGAGGCTTGAGAATAAACTTTCTATAACCTTGTGTAAGCTTGAGAGGTTATTCCCGCCATCATTATTTGATGTTATGGTTCACTTTCCAATTCATCTTGCACGAGAGGCCATTCTTTCTAGACCGGTGCAATATCAGTGTATGTATCCATTTGAGAGGTAATATAAAGTATGATTTGTTCATCAATCGGTTGATTTCCTTATGTAAACTGTGATTTTTTTATCAATCCAATTCTTTACAGGTACATGCACACATTTAAACTGTTCGTGGGTAATAAAGCACGCTCGGAAGGCTTAATATCTGAAGATTACATTCTAAATGAATGTTTAACATTTTGCTCGATGTATGTGCGTGGTGTTGAGACCAATTTTAACTGACCCGAGCGGAATTATGACGGTGATGATATTAAAGATGGCGTATGTGTTTTTTCATATAATGGACGTTTACTTGGCAAACCAGAGTATAAACAACTAAATCACACTGAATGGGATAAGGCTCGTCTCTATGTGTTGGATTATTATGATGAAATACATGAATATGTGAAGTATGTTGTGATACCCCGCCTAATTAAATACCGGGCGATCACTCCTTTATTAAATTGAATCAAGGTGAATAGTTGGTTCATTCTCAGCATCACTGTCGATAAAAATAAATTTTCCAATTTAACACCCTACATAATTAAGCTAAGTGTCAAAAACATTTTCATACATAACTTTCCTAATTTTATTTAAAGAAAAAGATTTATTTATTTTATTAACAACATTAAATAAGTAAGAATCACACCGTATTAAATTCTGCAACATAAACCAATTAATAGAATACATTCGTAAATCGAATGTCAACATGCGAAATATAAAGTAACACAATCAAACTAAATAAAACCCATAGTAACAATACTGGAAATAACTGAAGTACAAATGTCCCAATAACAATGAAATAATGGAAAGGGCGACACGTGCCCAATAAATGAGAATACTAGAAGTGGAGTCAATAAAGGAAGCCGTCTACGCAAGTGACCTGCAACTCCCACCTAAGCTGCAGCACGTTCCTCTTAAGGAATCCTAAGCAAGACGCCCTTGTGGATGGGCACCTGAAAAATATACATATATATACAAGAGAGAGAGAAAGAAAGAAACGGGTCAGATCCCGAAAGTGTGTTTGATTTAAAATACATTTAGCAAGTATTTAAATTGATACAGGCCAATGCAACAACATATTAGAGCGACACTCTCTTGAGAAATTCTCACCTCTCTTCTAATGTGCACGCCTATCGTACTAACCTTCCCAACGGGTTATCTTATTATTTTATCATACTAACCTTCCCAATAATCTAGCTTATCTTAACTTATTCATAAGATTTCAAAACCGAATAATATCATTATTTAAAAAGAATACTTCCAATTAGCAGCACAACTCTCGTTATGGCTTTTATTAATTTATAAAGTTTCCTTGTGTCATATTATACTTTCACAAACAAGTATTTACTATTAGAGTCATCAACCATGTCCTACTTATCAAATCACAGTAGGCAGTTTCAAATTTTCAAATCTCATATATATATTAACTACTCGTATAATATATATAAAATAACAGCACCCCACATAAAACTATGGTGCGTGCATACTTCTACTATCCAAACCCCATACCACTCATATCAAGGGGAATACGAGTTCGGAATCACTCTCTAACCATATTAACACATACACAAATAATATCGAGGCGAAGCATAGATTCCAAGTCTCTAAGAGGATGGCACATACTCGCGTCTCTTAGGACCGTCTGAACTATCGATTCGATAGCCTGTACCAAGGATATCTATCTTCTAGGGTACAAGTCAATATCCCCCATAAAGATCCCATCGAGATAAGACTGTCCCAGCGCGGTAACATCAAGGATAGTAAGTAGCGCGGTATGTTTTTCACATGCATATAATATATGTACACACAATCATATAAATATACCACTCTTATCATTTTAATATAGGTTCCTCTCGTCACCCATAATTACAACATTTATCCTTAATTTCACATTATTAGTATTACGTATAAGGTTTTATCTCTAACCTTAACTCGAAGGGTTTTCTCACTTAATACGTGACATTCGTGGACTCTATCCTTCCAAGGAAAAATGCAGTAGGTATACCTCTATTTACTATCGTAGCTATTCGCCGTAATCTCTCACTTGAAATACGTAGATTCATCGTTCATTATATAATTATCCCCAAAACAAGATTCTCGTCTTATAATAAAGTTCTCAACACTTATTCATATGTCCTACTGGTCTTTCTATGTCTCCCAAATCATTATACTAAGAATGCCCAAGAATTATATCACGACAATTAAAATTTTAAATCATTTACAAGGGAAATAGGAGTCTGCCAGGAGGGGTCGATCGATCGAGGTTTGGGGCTCGATCGATCGAACCTTCGATCGATCGAAGCTCTAGGCTCGATCGATCGATCAAGCAGGTCTGCGAAAATTCTGCAGAAATGCAGCTATGGGTTCTACCAATTATCTTCATCCAAAACCATGTTTTTCCATTCTAAACGTCCCAAAAATCCTACTACTATCATTATAACAATATACCAGATGTTTTCAACGTAAAGCATGTGTATATCTAACATTAAACATGGATAATTAACCCAAACTCCCATCTAATCATCAAGAACCCTAGAGTTTTTCTTAATCAATGTTCTAATCTGTTTTTACCAGAATTTCCTTCTAATATATCATCCAAATTTCGTGGGTTATATTCCTCTACATGGCAAGGATTTCAGAATCTCATATAAATCAATACTACATGCATTTTCCTAACACAAATTGGGTTTTCTTCCATATTTATCGTCTCTAATCATTCCTAAACTAACATGAGGATTGCACTAATGAAAATACGCAAGATAAATACTTGCCTGGGATTTTTAGAAGTCTGGTTTGCAGATGAATCCGGTGTGGTTGCGTTCCCCTTCTCGCGATCTACGCGTTGGTGGTGGCGGCGGTGTAAACCGGTTACTTTTTGGCCTTGAATTGCCTTGGAGCTCTCTCCTCTCTTCTCCAATGGCCGTCACTTGTGTTCTGAATATTCTAACCCTAAAAGACTAACCTAAATGGCTGATATAGGTTGCTGAATTTCGTGGGTCTAATTACCCAATAAGGTGAAATGATTAAATTGCCCTCCCGGGGTACCAATTAGGCCTAAAAACGCCCCGAGACCCAAACTAAACCCCCGGGTACACTTTTCTGACTATCTCGACCCTTCCGGATTCGTTGGTGCACTCAAAACGACTATATAAACAACTTATAAAATATCCACTTTTTATTTAACAAAATTAGTCCCGACGTAACACGGGCACGTCCCGAATTAAATTTCCGAAATTGTCATTTAATTCACTCATGACATTCAATATAACCAATATAATATATTACTTTGCTCATTAGTAATATTCAACAAGTTTCCCATAATTACTAACTCTCGTCACGTTAATAATTATAACATAATTAATTTCTGGATTTTTTTATTAAATAAATCACTCACATTAAATTTAATAAATCCCCAAATTAATATAGCATTAAAATACGGGGTATTACATAGTTTACCCCCTAATAATGGAATTTCGTCCCGAAATTCGGAAAATAAGGCATACCTGGTAAAAACAACTCTGGATATCTCTCGCGCATATCTGCCTCACGCTCCCAAGTGGATTCCTCCACATTATGATGCTCCCACTGGACTCGCACAAGTGGAACTATCTTTGACCTCAATCTCCTCTCACTATAGTCTAGAATTGCCACTGGTCTCTCCTCATAAGAGCTATCAGACAGTAAGTCTATCTCATCTATCGCAATGTGAGTATGGGCCATATCATCCCGAAGATATCGTCTCAACGACGAGATGTGGAATACATCATGGATGCGATGTAAATGTTCTGGAAGTCCCAACCTGTATGCAACCGGCCCAATCCTCTCGATGATGGGAAATGGTCCCACGTACCTCGGAGCCAACTTCCCCTTCTTCCCGAACCTCATCACTCCCTTCATAGGATATACACGTAATAACACTTGGTCTCCCACATTAAACTCTCGGAAGAACCGTTTCGCATCGGCGTAGCTCTTCTGCCTGTCCTGGGATATCCGAATGCGACTCCTGATCATCTCAATCCTCGCGGAGGTCTCCTGAATCACTTCTGGTCCTAGCAAATTGTTATCCCCCACCTCGAGCCAACAAGTTGGAGAACGACATGGCCTGACATACAAAGCCTCAAATGGAGCCATACCAATCGTAAACTGATAAGAGTTATTATAAGCAAACTCTACCAGTGGAAGATGTGGCTCCCAACCTCCTCCAAAATCGAGAACACACATGTGTAACATATCTTCTAACATCTAATTAGTACACTCTGTCTGTCCATCTGTCTGTGGGTGGTAAGCTGAACTCAACCTCAACTCAGTACCCATAGCCTCCTGAAAGCTTTCCAAAAAACGTGACACGAAAATCTTGTCCCTATCTGACACAATATTTAGGGGCACCCCATGTAATCTGACAATCTCCGCGATGAACAACTGAGCATACTAACCCGTTGTATAATCTGTTCGCACCGGCAGAAAATGAGCCACCTTGGTCAAACGGTCTACAATCACCCAGATAGAATCGTGGCCCCGCTGTGATGTAGGCAATCCTTTTGATAAAATCCATAGAAATACTCTCCCACTTCCATGCGGGTACTTCCAATGGCTGAAGCAATCCTGACGGTTTCTGATGGTCCACCTTCACCAGCTGGCAGGTAGAACACTTGGACATGAACTCAGCAATGTCCTTCTTCATCCCACTCCACCAGTATTGCCTCCTTATATCCTGGTACATCTTATCTCCTCCAGGATGTACTGCGAATCGGGACCCGTGAGAATGATTCATCACTGCATGACGTAATTCGGCTCCTTCTGGAACCACCAATCTCCCATTAAACCGCAAACCTCCATCAGAACTAACAGAATAGGACTCAGCACCCTCGGCTAGAAGTCGCACAATTTTCTCCTGGAAAAACGGGTCTGTGGTCTATGCCTGTATCACCCTCATAACAATCTCGGGTGTGACTGACATCACGGATATGAAAGAACGGGCTACTGCGTACTGGTGGCCTAACTCCTTCCACTTTGCTTTCTAGACATCCGCTACCTCGTCTACCGGTCTACGACTCAACGCATCAGCAACTACGTTGGCCTTTCCCGGATGGTACTGTATATCGAACTGGTAGTCCTTCACAAACTCTAGCCATCTGCGCTGACGCATATTCAGCTCTCGCTGAGTGAACAGGTACTGCAATGACTTGTGGTCTGTGAACAAACGGAACTTCTCACCCAATAAGTAGTGCCTCCATATCCTTAATGCAAAGACGACCGCTGCTAACTCCAGGTCATGGGTGGGGTAATTCTTCTCATGCGGCTTAAGCTTGAAGGAGGAAAAAGCTATCTCCTTCTCCTCCTGCTGAAGTACTCCCCCAAGTCCCCGTAAGAACGCATCGGTGTAAACCAGGTACTCCATACCCGGCTGCGGTAACGCAAGGACTGGCGCTGACGTAATCTTGTCTTTTAGCTCGTCGAAAACCAACTGACAAGCGTCATCCCAAACATATGGTACTCCCTTGCGAGTCAGATTTGTCAATGGACCCGCTATTTTGGAGAATCCCCGAATGAATCTCCTGTAGTAACCAGCTAACCCCAGGAAACTACGCACTTCCGTCGGTGTCGTGGGCTGTCCCCACTCCCTCACCACTGATACTTTACTCAGCTCAACTGCTATCCCTTGCTCAGAAACAACATGCCCCAAGAACTGTACCTCTCGCAACCAGAATCCGCACTTCTCGTATTTAGCATACAACTGATGCTCTCGTAGTGTCTGAAGAACCTGCCTCAAGTGCTCGGCATGCTCCTCCTCGGAGTGTGAATATATCAAAATGTCATCTATGAAGACGATGACAAACTGATCCAAGAACTCTCTGAATACTGGGTTCATCAAGTCTATGAAAACGACTGGAGAATTTGTGAGTCCGAATGGCATCACCCTAAACTCATAGGACCCATATCTCATCAAGAAAGCAGTCTTAGAAACATCCTTCTCCCTAATACGTAGCTGATGGTACCCCGACCTCAGATCTATCTTCGAAAAGAAAGTTGCTCCCCTTAACTGGTCGAACAAGTCATCGATTCGAGGCAACGGATACTTATTCCATATCGTGACCTTGTTCAGCTCCCGGTAGTCCACACACAATCTCAGTGAACCATCTCTCTTCTTCATAAATAAAACTGGGGCGCCCCAAGGTGAGGTACTCCTACGAATGAAGCCCTGACCTAATAGCTGCTCTATCTGATCTCGTAGCTCTCGCATCTCTGCCGGAGCCATACGGTACGGTGCACGTGCTATAGGTCTCGTCTCAGGCAATAAATCAATAACAAAGTCTATCTCTCGACTGGGGGGTAGGCCTGGTATCTCCTGGAACACATCGGAATACTCCCTGACAACTGGGATCGAATCTAAGGGAATCACAACCTCCTTAGAGGTATCCTCCTCTATGTAATACAAATGAGCGGTCGAACCTCCCTCTAGGCGAGGCATCGCCACTACAAACATCTCTTGCCCCGGAATGGCAAAAACAATGCTCCCACCGAAGCAATCAATCATGGATCTATAAGATGCGAGCCAATCCATACCAATAATCACATCATGCTCGTGCATGTCTAAGACTAACATGTCCGCAGGTAATACCAAACTACCGATCTCTACCCCCACTCCCCGGCATATAAAGAAAATAAGTGACCCACTCCCCAATGGTGAGTCCACACACGTCACTGTGCTCTCTGCTGTGGCTAACAACCCTAAGGCCTTCGCAAAATGCGTAGCTATAAAACAATGCGTTGCCCTCGTATCAAACAAAACCCGACCCATAGTACCATGGATAGGAAATATACCCTCAATCGCGGGTGGTGCCTGTGGAGATGCTGCCTGGTGGACGTTATAAACACGTCCATACTGTAATTTCCCCTGCTGCACTGGAGCTGCTGGAATGGCTGGTAGGGCTGGTACCTGGGCTGGAGCTGGGAGGGCAGGTGGAAATAGTGTCCTCTGTGGCTCATTACGGTCACCCTGCTGCTGTGGGGCCCTATCGCCCTCTGGGCAATCCTGATGCCTATGGCCATGTTTACCGCACCCAAAACATCGGCCCTTGAAGTTACCTCCTCTCTGTCCCTGCTGTCCACGGCCCTGATGGCCGTTACCTCCCCGCCATTGACCCTGTTGGCCCTGCTGCTGTCGGTGTTGGCCCTGCTGATTAGGCTGGCCCTGATGGCCCTGCCTGAAACCCCCGAATCCCTGCCTAGACTCACCTAAATGGAATCGTTTAGCAGGGTCCCCCTGATGGGAACTCTGCTCGTGCTGACGAGTCTGTCCATGAGATGGTGCCCCACTGGCACTATTACCCCCGGTCCTGCCCTGCTGGCTGGACTTTCCTGCTCTCTTGCTTCCCTGAAGATGGAAGCAGTGATCCTGGCAATGTAGAAATGCGGCATTGAGTACATCAGTGAAAGTACTCAGGGATAGATTTCCAATAAGGTGCTGACGGATCCTCCAAGCTAACCCGTCGACGAACAACATAATCCTCTTACTCTCAGTAGGTGCCTCATCTGGCATAATGGTGAGAAGTCTCGTGAACTCCTACTCATACTCAGCTACAGTAAGATTCTCCTGCTTTAGATTCATTAGTTTCCGCCTCATCTCAGTCTGCACGGCGGGTGGAAAATACTTGTGGTCAAATCGCTCCCAGAACAACTGAATAGGGATCGTGTCCCTCTCCTCCAAAGTGTTAGTGGACTCCCACCACTGCAATGTGGCTCCCACCAGCTTAAAGGAAGCCAATAACTGCTTTTGCACATCAGTGCACTCATACATACGGAGGTGCCGCTGGATGTCCTTCTTCTATTGGCTAACTGCAACAATATCGGAGCTACTAAAAAACTCAGGGGGATGCGCTTTCTGAAAAGCATCCCGAACCCTCTCCCATGCAGATGGAAGCTGTGCTGGTACTGGCGCCACTGCCTGAACCTGGGGTGGAGCCTGCTGAATCACCGCTATTGCGGCATTCACCACCTGAGAAACAATGGCGGCTACTTCGTTTGCATTCATTGTGCCTGGTGCCGGAGCTGCTGGCTGCTCGGTTTAGGCACGCCTATCTTTTGGAGCACGTCTCGGAGGCATCTGAAACGTGAACAAGTTTATTAGTCTACAGTTATCATCAAATCTCAAATAGCTGAAGACTTAAACGTAAAAGCAAGAATACAACAATCCTAAAAATAGGGCTCTATAGCAATAACGTTAAGCTAAAAGCGAAATAAGCCGTACAGATCCTATGGACACTAGAACCTGATGCTATGATACCACCTGTGATACCCCGCCTAATTAAATACCGGGCGATCACACCTTTATTAAATTAAATCAAGGTGAACAGTTGGTTCATTCTCAGCATCACTGTCGATAAAAATAAATTTTCCAATTTAACACCCTAAATAATTAAGCTAAGTATCAAAACCATTTTCATACATAACTTTCGAAATTTTATTTAAAGAAAAATATTTATTTATTTTATTAACAACATTCAATAAGTAAGAATCACACCGTATTAAATTCTGCAACATAAACCAATTAGTATAATACATTCGTAAATCGAATTTCAACATGCGAAATATAAAGTAACACAATCAAAATGAATAAAACCCATAGTAACAATACTGGAAATAACTGAAGTACAAATGTCCTAATAACAATGAAATAATGGAAAGGGCGACACGTGCCAAATAAATGAGAATACTAGAAGTGGAGTCAATAAAGGAAGCCGTCTACGCAAGTGACCTGCAACTCCCACCTAAGCTGCAGCACGTTCCTCTCAAGGAATCCTAAGCAAGACGCCCTTGTGGCTGGGCACCTGAAAAATATACATATATATACAAGAGAGAGAGAAAGAAAGAAACGGGTCAAAGCCCGAAAGTGTGTTTGATTTAAAATACGTTTAGCAAGTATTGAAATTGATACAGACCAATGCAACAACATATTAGAGCGACACTCTCTTGAGAAATTCTCACCTCTCTTCTAATGTGCACGCCTATCATACTAACCTTCCCAACGAGTTATCTTATTATTTTATCATACTAACCTTCCCAATAATCTAGCTTATCTTAACTTACTCATAAGATTTCAAAACTGAATAATATCATTGTTTAAAAAGAATACTTCCAATTAGCAGCACAACTCTCGTTATGGCTTTTATTAATTTATAAAGTTTTCCTGTGTCATATTATACTTTCACAAACAAGTATTTACTATTAGAGTCATCAACCATGTCCTACTTATTAAATCACAGTAGGCAGTTTCAAATTTTCAAATCTCATATATATATTAACTACTCGTATAATATATATAAAATAACAGCACCCCACATAAAACTATGGTGCGTGCACACTTCTACTATCCAAACCCCATACCACTCATATCAAGGGGAATACGAGTTCGGAATCACTCTCGAACCGTATTAACACATACACAAATAATATCGAGGCTAAGCATAGATTCCAAGTCTCTAAGAGGATGGCACATACTCGCATCTCTTAGGACCGTCTGAACTATCGATTCGATAGCCTGTACCAAGGATATCTATCTTCTAGGGTACAAGTCAATATCCCCCATAAAGGTCCCATCGAGATAAGACTGTCCCAACGCGGTAACATCAAGGATAGTAAGTAGCGCGGTATGTTTTTCACATGCATATAATATATGTACACACAATCATATAAATATACCACTCTTATCATTTTAATATAGGTTCCTCTCGTCACCCATAATTACAACATTTATCCTTAATTTCACATTATTAGTATTACGTATAAGGTTTTATCTCTAACCTTAACTCGAAGGGTTTTCTCACTTAATACGTGACATTCGTGGACTCTATCCTTCCAAGGAAAAATTCAGTAGGTATACCTCTATTTACTATCGTAGCTATTCACCGTAATCTCTCACTTGAAATACGTAGTTTCATCGTTCATTATATAATTATCCCAAAAACAAGATTCTCGTCTTATAATAAAGTTCTCAACACTTATTCATATGTCCTACTGGTCTTTCTATGTCTCCCAAATCATTATACTAAGAATGCCCAAGAATTATATCACGACAATTAAAATTTTAAATCATTTACAAGGGAAATAGGAGTCTGCCAGGAGGGGTCGATCGATCGAGGTCTGGGGCTCGATCGATCGAACCTTCGATCGATCGAAGCTCTAGGCTCGATCGATCGATCAAGCAGGTCTGCGAAAATTCTGCAGAAATGCAGCTATGGGTTCTACCAATTTTCTTCATCCAAAACCATGTTTTTCCATTCTAAACGTCCCAAAAATCCTACTACTATCATTATAACAATATACCAGATGTTTTCAACGTAAAGCATGTGTATATCTAACATTAAACATGGATAATTAACCCAAACTCCCATCTAATCATCAAGAACCCTAGAGTTTTTCTTAATCAATGTTCTAATCCGTTTTTACCAGAATTTCCTTCTAATATATCATCAAAATTTCGTGGGTTATATTCCTCTACATGGCAAGGATTCCAGAATCTCATATAAATCAATACTACATGCATTTTCCTAACACAAATTGGGTTTTCTTCCATATTTATCATCTCTAATCATTCCTAAACTAACATGAGGATTGCACTAATGAAAATACGCAAGATAAATACTTGCCTGGGATTTTCAGAAGTCTGGTTTGCAGATGAATCCGGTGTGGTTGCGTTCCCCTTCTCGCGATCTACGCGTTGGTGGTGGTGGCGGTGTAAACCGGTGACTTTTTGGCCTTAAATTACCTTGGAGCTCTCTCCTCTCTTCTCCAATGGCCGTCACTTGTGTTCTGAATATTCTAACCCGAAAAGACTAACCTAAATGGCTGATATAGGTTGTTGAATTTCGTGGGTCTAATTACCCAATAAGGTGAAATGACTAAATTGCCCCCCCGGGGTACCAATTAGGCCTAAAAACGCCCCGAGACCCAAACTAAACCTCTGGGTACACTTTTCTGACTATCTCGACCCTTACGGATGCGTTGGCGCACTCAAAATGACCATACAAACAACTTATAAAATATTCACTTTTTATTTAACAAAATTAGTCCTGACGTGACACGGGCACGTCCCGAGTTAAATTTCCGAAATTGTCATTTAATTTACTCATGACATTCAATATAACCAATATAATATAGTACTTTGCTCATTAGTAATATTCAACAAGTTTCCCATAATTACTAACTCTCGTCACGTTAATAATTATAACATAATTAATTTCCGGATTTTTTTATTAAATAAATCACTCACATTAAATTTAATAAATCCCCAAATTAATATAGCATAAAAATACGGGGTATTACATATGTAACTTTTGTTTACTGTTTATTATTATTGTTACTATGTATATATAATTAAACAGAATGAAAAGTAATCGATTTACTTTTAGGGAGCATAAGGATTTACTGTAGACTGGGGGTAACAAAAACATAGAGAATGCGCATGCAAAACAGTTTCCCAAATGGTTTGAAAAATGCTTAAGTTTAAAATTTTACAAGACCATTTTATAACTCATATTGTTGTGAATTCTTATCGAATTTGATTATCAATTTCTCATTAGGTTACCTAAATGGAACTTCAGGCTCCTGAACATGTTAGCAATCAGCTCTGTGCCTTATCTTGGGGTCCTGATCGACGAGTGAGACATTATACAAGTTGTGTAATTAATGGTCATATGTTTCTAGTTAAAGATCATTATAGATATCGTAAAAATCAAAATAGTGGAGTCCTTGTCGTGCGAGAACATGAACAAGTGGAAATAGATTTCTATGGTGAGTTGTATGACATTTTTCAGTTAGAATTCACTGGTGGAAATTATGTTGTTCTTTTCAAGTGTGATTGGTAGGATCTTGAAAAAAAGAGGGGGGGGGGGTATCTGGAATACGTATAGATGATTATGGATTCACTAGTGTTAACATAACTAGTTCGTGGTATAAAGATCAACCATTTGTACTGGTATATCAAGCTCAACAAGTTTTTTATGTGCCTGACATCAAGTTGGGTAATGATTGGAAAGTTGCTGTGAAGAATACACCTCTAGACAAGTATGATTTTCCAGAAGCAGCATCAGAGGAAGAGTTAAATGGTTATGAGGGGCCATACCAACAAATCGAGTTGAATGTGGTAAATGAGACAACAAAAGTTGTTGTTGACAGTCTTTCGTTGCGAAGAGACGATATTCCAATATTGGTAGTCGATGCAATTAGAGTGAAACGTGGATTATTGGTAGGTGATTCATTTATTGAGGACAATATCGAGGAAGATGATACATCAAGTGAGAGTGGACAAGAGGAAGATGTTCAATTATCATGTTGATGACAGTGACTCAGATAACATGTACTGTTAGATGGTCTATCTAATAGAACCATAATATTAGGCTTTGATTGTGATACTAGATTTGAATTTCTTATGTTTTTTCTTTGGATTGCTATAATATTAAATTAACGCCTCTGATCATATGACTCTTATTGACTTATTACTTTAGTCTCATCATCCTTAAATTTTATACTTTTAATCCCAAACTTGACATGTAATTTACTGTCCATTAACAAAATCACAAAAGAACATAACTGCCGATTATTTTGTGGCAATTTAGATTAGGTCATTCGGGCTTTGTATTAGGGATTCTTTTTATGTTTTTGTCCTTAGTTTCAATAACGATTGTGCAATTATTTTATGGCAATTTAGATGGTTCAATCTGTATTGCAGATGGTTCTGTATTATAGATGGTTCTGCACAAAATAATTGCACAATCGTTATTGATAAATAAAAACTATTTCCTTCATCATTGAGAAATAAAATCTTCATCTGTATAACCACTCCATAATTTACAAAAGATTTAACACTCCCCCACACCTAGCCCTCCCCCACCCTCCAAAAACACCACCACACAAACAAAACAAAAGGAAGAGTAAAAAAAACTACATGATGGAGAATAAATCCTTCTTTTTTTAGCTAACAGTAGAAAGAAGAAGAAGTCAACAACAGTTGGCATAGCATATCCACAAGCTATTTAACTGCTCCTATGTCCTTCTTCTAAGCACATCATCAAGCTATTTAACTGCTCATATGTTCTACATGTACTTTGTATATATATATATATATATATATGTGTGTGTGTGTGTGTGTGTGTGTGTGTGTACTACATGGTTAATATATTTGTTCTTGCTTTAGTCATGCCTGGATTAAGTCGAGCACTTATGCCACGATCATCATTGCCTAAAGGCATGCTAGAACCTATTATCCCTGCGTCCTCACAGCCTGTTGACATAGGCGTGATGACTTCTTCAGACACTGTTTCATCTCACGATATTACTAGTGAGGGTATGATTATTGATGATGCTAAGATTTAGCACCACCAGATAAGTGATGATGAGCTCAAATAGTAATTACAATGGCAGCCATAGAGATGTATATGTGTGTAAGTGTATAGAAGGGGATGAGTATAAGAGGAATAAGATAATAATGTATAGTGGTTCATCCAATTAGGCCAACAACCACTGTGAGTGTGTGATTCACTAAATATGGACACTAATGGCCTTGGATACAATGCACATAAGCTCACTCTCTCTCTCTACTGTGCGTACAAGCAGAGTTTTAGCTAGGGTTCCAATTATCGATCCTCTTACAGGGTTGAAGGTGACAAGTATATATATAGGGATTGGGGGGAGTAGTGTACCCCCAAGCATGCATGGAGCATGTGAACGATGATCTAGCCAATTCCCTGCTGACACCTGGCTGTTCCACTAGTGATTAATGATGACATAATATTCCCTTATGTGAGCGGATGATATTGTCATAACGGTCTAGTCCACGTGCTGTATGAGTCTCACGCACATTGCTCCATGTGTCTCCCAAGTCACGCGCTGTGATGACATTACCCTCGGCCTACGATGCCATATCGAGGCTAAAGTGGATGGTAATGTTGGGTCCTAATGGATTTGGTCCTCGTATCGTCGTCCCCTCATAGGGTCGCACGACCCTTGATGAGGGGTCAGCCCCTTGAAGGGTCATCTTGGCCATGATGAGGGGTCGACCCCTTGAAGGATCATCTGGGCCATGATCAGGGGTCATCCCCTTGAAGGTTTTACTGGGCCGTGATGAGGGGTCAACCCCTTGAAGGGTCGTCTAGGCCATGATGAGGGGTCGACCCCTTAAAGGGTCGTCTGGGCCGTGATGAGGGGTCGGCCCCTTGAAGGGTCGTCTGGACCGTGATGAGGGGTTGGCCCCTTAAAGGGTTGTCTGGACCATAATGAGGGGTTGGCTTCTTGAAAGGTCATTCGGTCCATGATGGGGGATCGACCCCTTGAAGGGTCATCTGGGCTATGATAAGGGGTCGGCCCCTTATACTGTCGTCTGGTCCTTGTTGATGGGTCGGCTCCTTGAAGGGTCATCCAGTCCATGATGAGGGGTCATTTTGACCGATCCTTCATGTAGCGGTACTGTTGTCATTGGACTCATCCTGGGCCTGGGCCCTTATCTGTGGAGGACACCCTCGGCTAAGCCGAGGGTATATATGGGTATATCAATCACCCCCAGTCCTTAGCCATCGATGTTTGTTGAGATGGCTGAGGAGTAATTTTACCTTGGAATTATCAAATGGGTGGTCAGATGGATAAGTGACATCTGTGGTATATCATCAGGTGTCCATCATCATTTTTCTTTCCCAAATGTGGCGGCTGTACACTCAGCTTGGGACTTTGTGCCCTAATGATGTCTCTCCTCATGGGCTGTGCACAATCTTAATTATTGGGCCCACTAATTAACAAAGTACATAAAGGATTTTTAAAACATTTATTCTTTTCTTCTCCTTCTTCTTCGCGCGCCAGCTTTGTCCCTCTAACTCCCTACCAATTCACACTGCCATTTCTATAATTTTTTCTGTATCAACTTTGCTCACTCGTCGTCTCTCTCTTCAGGTATCTCTTTTGCCACTAATTCCTCTTTTATCTTCTATTTTCGTTTAGTTTCTTGCATTTGGGTTTATTTCCCCTCTTTTCTTGGTTTCTTTTCTTTTTCGACGAGTAGACCCACCTTGCAGTGGTGGTTGTAGGGTAGAATTTAGGTTTTAGGTTCTTCAGAGTTCATCCCCCATCTTTGTGTGGTGGTTTAGTGCCCCCTTATGGCATTCCTAGGGCTTTCTTACGCTTTTTGGTGTTCTTCTCCAGCGAACTGTTTTCCTTTATTCTTGGGTGTTCCTGATCAAAACCCTTTATTTCCTCGGTTTTAATCTAAAAGTCAAACTTAGTCAACTGTAAACTTATTTGTAGCTAGCTTAAACAAATTCCTTTAAGTGTAGGGTCTTCCCCTTAATGCTTAGAAGACTTTACGATTTAGCCGAGGAGTTCCTAACCTTGAGGGAGAAGTTCTTTGCTGAGATTAAACGAATAGAGGAGGAGGACAAACGAAGACGAGGGGCCAACCCTAATTGGGTTTGACCCATCTTCCCTATCCCTTTAGCCACAATTTTATTTTCTGAGTCCTATGGGTCTTCCTGTCGTCCAATCGAGAGTCAATCATACGAGGGGGAATGAATGAGAGAGCATCGTCGCCGACGGGTGCTAGTCCTTATGGGAGGAGAGAGACATCAACTCTTACCCCAAGTCGACCGACCGAGGGCACAGATCATGCAGAGGTTATCCCTGTGACAGCCCTGTCCCCTCTTTCTTTACAAGTAGCCTTTCCAGATGGCCCTCCGATAGGCGACGAGGTTGAGGGATTCGGGGACGATAATGAGAGTTTTGATGAAGATGGTTGAGTTGACACTTCTAGCGCCTCGGCTTATGTATCGTCAGTTAAGGTTCGCAACCTCTTATTATGGAGGCATCTCTTTGGTATACAGTCCAATATAAGTATGAGGGTTCTAAGTGAAGATGAGAGAGTCTTCCAGGGGGACGATGGAGAGATTGCTGTTCACGAGCATATGCTAAGGTTAGGTTCCTTCTACACCCTGCTATAGTCGACATATTATCTGCCCTTGGGGTTGATCCCTCTCAACTTCCTCCCAATTCATGGAGGATTATCCTCGTCTTTGTCTCTTTTTGGAAGAATACTTTGACCGACGAGCCCCCGGTCGATTTGTTCATAGCCTATTACAATATCACCTCGTTGTCCAAGCAGCCTAAGTATTTTCATTTGGGGGATAGGAAGTCGGACAAGAAATTCCTTCACGTAGCTCAGACTTCCAATCATGACTAGAAGAAAAGGTTTTTCTTTATCTCTGGGGATTGGGAATTCTTTATCGGGGATGAGTCCGTGGAAGACAGTCCGAGGGTCCCAAGGGCATTATCCAACCCCTCCATGAAAGTGCGTTCAGACCCAGACTCAGCTTGGAGGAGAGGGTAATTGTTGACTACCTGAGGGAACGAGGGTGAGCTTGCCAAATTTGAAGATTTGATGACCCCTCGCTTCCTCAAAGAAGCTGGTCTGAGGGTTGGCCCCCTGACAGAATTATGTGAGTGGTTTTTTGCTCAATTTTTAATTTTCTCCAAGTTTTTCATCTTTGCCACTGTATCTTTCTGATATATCGTCCCCTTTTTAGGTCGTCCTGCAAATATATCTGATCAAATCTGGGAGATGACTGCCCCAAGTTTACTGTCTGGCTTGGGAAAGAAGAAAGGCAAAGATCCTCAGCAGGCTCAAAAGAAGACAAAGGCCGTGAGGCCGACGAAAGTGGAGCCGACCTTCGACAGTCACAAAAGGAAGGAGCCCAAAGTTCCTGAGGGCTCTCGACCTGACTCACGGACGAGCTCGAGGGCAGAGGTGTCTCAGGCACACACTGAGGGGGCTAGCTCCTCTTCTAGCATGGGTTCCAATTGGTCTCAGAATCTTGCTTTCCTCAAGGCAGAATCCTCATCTCTCATAGCCAACCTGAGGGCGGCCAAAGTCTCGATGTTTTCTTCTCCCTCGGCCGTAGATTATGACTTCTTATCAAAGATTCTCCCGGCCAAGGTCTATGACTACGGTCTGCACACTTTGGCTCAGGTACCCCCTTCGACTTCATTCTTTCTGATTTATCATTTCATGAACTATTCCTTCGGCCCATTTTAACATGTGTTTGTCTATACAGTCTGTTTGCGCCTTCACCTCGGCTACCAAGTGGATGGCTGAGAATTAACATAGGTTCCATGAGGCCGAGAGAGCTATTCAACATGAGGCCAATCTGAAGACCGAACTGGAGACTGCGAGGCCAAAGTTGGAGAGTACGAGGACCGAGCATGCCAGTGTCCTAAATGAGCTGGCGAAGTAGCACGAGGCTGACCTGAATGTGAAGGACACCCTTATCAAATAAAAGGAGGAAGCCTTGACCAACCAAGGGACCTAATTCAAGGCTGAACTTGATGAGGCAGTGAAGAAAGCCGAGGACGATGCAGTGGAGGCTTATAAGCTTTTGGACGAGTTTCTGGGCTTTGGCCTCGAGTACCTGGAGAGGGGAATTAAGACGACTTGTCGGTGGGTCGTTTTAAAATTTACTGATGCCGTGTCATCCATCCGTCCCTCTCTTGAAGCAGTAGAGATGGAAGACCCTCTCATAGTCGAGGCTCTATCCATGTAGAGTATCAAGTACACATCGAAGGCATCGGCACCTCTAAGGATAGGCCTCTTTTGGTCACTGAAGAAACTCCTCTGATTGACGTTGAAACCTTACCTGCTAATACTGCTGAGAAGGGTGGTTGTCTGTAGCCCATACCCTCTTTCTGTAGCAAATATTTTTGTACTTTATTTTTGTTGGACAAGAATTTGTAACACTTAGTTTATAATATAATTCCTCTTCCTATCTTCTATACTTACCCCTTACGTGATTTATCTTATTATATTTTGAATTAACCATCCCATTAACTCCCCCCTTGCCTTTCTTAAGGGTAAATGTGGGGTCGTCCCCACCATTTTCCCTCATCATAGCCGAGGGTGGTTATCACCAACTAAATGATGTTTTAAATTCCAAGTCCCCCCTCGTCTTTCTTGAGGGTAAATGTGGGGTCGTCCCCACCATTTCCCCTCATCATAGCCGAGGGTGGTTATCACCAAATTAATGATGTTTTAAATTTCAAGTCCCCCTCATCTTTCTTGAGGGTAAATGTGGGGTCGTCCTCACCATTTTCCCTCATCATAGCCGAGGGTGGTTATCACCAACTAAATGATGTTTTAAATTTCAAGTCCCCCTCGTCTTTCTTGAGGGTAAATGGGGGGTCATCCCCACCATTTTCTCTCATAATAGCCGAAGGTGGTTATCAGCAACTAAATGATGTTTGAAATTTCAAGCCCCCCCTCGTCTTTCTTGAGGGTAAATGTGGGTTCGTCCCCACCATTTGCCCTCATCATAGTCGAGGGTGGTTATCACCAACAAAATGATGTTTTAAATTTCAAGTCCCCCCTCGTCTTTCTTGAGGGTAAATGTGGGGTCGTCCCCACCATTTGCCCTCATCATAGACGAGGGTGGTTATACCAACTAAATGATGTTTTAAATATCAAGTCCCCCGTCATCTTTCTTGAGGGTAAATGTGGGGTCGTCCCCACCATTTCCCCTCATCATAGCCGAGGGTGGTTATCACTAACTAAATGATGTTTTAAATTTCAAGTCCTCCTCGTCTTTCTTGAGGGTAAATGTGAGGTCGTCCCCACCATTTCCCCTCATCATAGCCGAGGGTGGTTATCACCAACTAAATGATGTTTTAAATTTCAAGTCTCCCCTCATCTTTCTTGAGGGTAAATGTGGGGTCGTACCCACCATTTTCCCTCATCATAGCCGAGGGTGGTTATCACTAACTAAATGATGTTTTAAATTTCAAGTCCCCCCTCATCTTTCTTGGGGGTAAATGTGGGGTCGTCCCCACCATTTGCCCTCATCATAGCCGATGGTGGTTTAACAAGGATAACCCTAATCACACTATAATTAACAAACATAAGATGAGTGGACAATATGACATTCTCATTAAAACTCCAAGTGTTCTCTTGGAGTAACACATTCATTACAACTGTGGTCCGATAGGACATTACATTATTGATAGTATTTCTTCAAATGATCTGCATTCTAGGGGTTCGAAAAGGGTTCCCCTTAAAGGTTTTCTAGTCTATAGGTTCCAGGGACAAATTCATTAATGACCCTATATGGGCCATGCCAATTTGGGTGGAGCTTGTTAGGCTTTTGCCATGTCTTTTTGAGGACTAGGTCCCCCATGGAGATTGGCCTTTGCTTTACCCTTTGGTTGTAAAACCTGGCGGTCCTTTGTTGATAAGCTGCCTACCTTATCTCAGCGTCTTCTCTTCTCTCCTCGATCAAGTCTAGATCAAGAGTCCTTTCTTCCATATTCCTCTGGGGGTCATATATTTATACTCTATGAGTAGGAAACTCAATCTCGTTGGGGATGACGGATTTTGAGCCATACGCTAGCATGAACGGGGTTTCCCCGATAGGGGTCTTGGCCGTCGTCATTTAGGCCCACAGTACAGCGTATAGCTCCTCAACCCATCTTCCTTTTACCTCCTCAAGCTTTTTCTTGATCCCGTCCAGGATGGTTCCATTTGTAATCTCAGTTTGCCCATTAGCCTGATGTCGGCCTGGGGTTGAGAAGAGTTGTTTGACACCGACCCTTTCGCAGTATTTCTCCAGAGATGTATTCTTGAATTGAGTCCCGTTATCCGAGATAAGGGTGTTGGGGAAACCATATCTGCATATAATGTTTTTCCAAATAAACTATAAGGTCTTGTGCTCGGTGATCGTTACCATCGGCTCCGCCTCCACCCATTTTAAGAAATAGTCAATTGTTACGATCAAGTATTGATAATTATTGACGGCCCTAGGAAAGGGTCCAACTAGATCGTTTCCCCACACTGTGAATGGCCATGGGGAAGTGATAGAGGTAAGAGGCTGGTGGGGATGGTGAGGGATGGTGACAAACCTTTGAAATTTATCGCAATTTTTTACGTATGCTGTGGCATCTTTCCCCAGGGTCGGCCACCAGTATCCCTGGGTTACTATCCTCTTTGCTAATGACCTGCCCCTAATATGACTTGAACATGACCCCTCGTGCACATCTTGCAGAATGTGTGGGACCTTAGCCGGGTGCACACATCTGAGCAAGGGGAGCAAGAACCCCTTTTTGTACAAGGTGTCTCCGATGACAGTGAATTTCACAGCTCTGTATCTCAACTTCTTCCTTTCTTATATTGACTCTGGAATCTCCCCCTCTTTAATGTATCTGATTAGAGGGTCCATCCATGAAGCTTCCCTATTGATATTTAAGCAAGAGCCAAGTGTTCCCTCTTCCTCTTCAATCGTTGGTCGAAGCAAAATTTCCACTGGAACTGTCCTCATGATATCTGTCCTAGTTGCTGAGGCCAGCCTATAAAGTGCATCGGCTCGGACATTATTAAGCCTAGGTATCCTCTTAAACTTTACTTCTCTGAAGCTCTTCAATAGTGCCCTTACCCTTTCAAGATATTTTTCCATTCTCTCATCCTTAGCCAAGTAGGCTCCTAGTATCTGATTCACTACTAGTCTTGAATCACTATGCACTAAGATCTGATCGACACTTAGCCAAGGAGAGGCCTGCTATCAGAGCCTCATATTCAGGCTCGTTGTTAGAGGCTTTGAAGTTGAACCTCAGGGCGTACTCGACGTCTGTGCCGTCAGGTGCTCATACAATTAATCCACCCCCACTTCCGCTCTCGCAAGAGGACCCATCAGTGAAGAGGTTCCATATATCCTGTTCCTCTAAGAAATTTCCCTCACCGAGGGATCCCAGATTAAATAGATATCTACCCTCTTAGTTTTCGATAACTTTCGCTCTAGCGGTGCTTGTCTCCGCCTTATCTGCGGGTGGGTCAATAATTCTGCCTTGCCGAGTACTAATCTTCTCAAGGCTCTTATATTCTACCTCATCATCTTCCCAAGTAAATTCAACCATGAAATCTGCTAGTGCTTGCCCCTTAATGGCGACCCTTGGTTGATATACAATGTCAAACTCTCCCAGCTCTATAGCCTAGGCCATTAGCCTCCCCAATTTTTTGGCTTGTGTAAGACTTGCCTGAGAGGAGAGTCGATGAGGATGACTATGGTATGGGATTGGAAGTATGGCTTCATCTTTCTTGATGCATGGATCAATGCATAGTCTAACTTCTCCATCCTTAGGTATCTTTGCTCTTCCCCTGAAGTGCCTTACTGTTGAAATACACTGGCTTCTGTACTCCATCCTCTTCTCTCATAATGGATGCGCTGATGGATGATTCAAAGACGGCCAGGTATAGATGTAGTCGTTCTCCCTGCACTAGTCGTAACAACAGCAAGGGAGACCCTAGGTATGAAATTAGATCCTTGAAAGCCTGGTTACACTCTTCGTTCCATTCAAAGGCCTTTCTGAGAATTTTGAAGAATGATAAACACCTGTCTTTGGCTCTGGACAAGAACCTATTCAAAGCAGCTACTCGCCCTGTGAGCCTATGAATGTCTTTGATGGTACTAAGGGTCTTCATTTCTATGAGGGCCTTTATGTTCTCAGGATTGGCCTCAATGCCTCTTTGGTTGATAATGAACCCTAAGAACTTCCCTGCTCCGACCCCGAAGACACATTTGGTCGGGTTGAGCTTCATTCGGTACTTGTCCATCGTGTTAAAGGTCCTCTCGAGGTCGGCCACATGATCCTAGGCCTTCAAACTCTTGGTCAACATGTCATCTACATAGACTTCCATGGACTTCCCAATTTGGTCCTCGAACATTTTATTCACAAGGCATTGATACGTTTCCCCCACATTTTTTAGGCCAAAGGGCGTGACCCTATAACAGTATGTCCCTTTGTCGGCGATGAAAGTTATTTTTTTTTAGTCTTTAGAGTTCATGAAGATCTGGTTATACCCTGAATAGGCATCCATGAAGCTCATGAGCTCATGACCTTCGGTAGCGTCTACCATCTGATCAATGCGTGGGGAGAGGGAAACTGTCTTTGGGACAGTTTTTGTTGAGGTCGGTGAAGTCTACGCAGATCCTCCATTTCCCATTGGCTTTGGGGACTATGACTGCGTTGGATAGACATTTGAGATAGATGACCTCACTGATAAACTCTGCATCTTCTAGCTTCTTGAACTCATCCCTAATGACCTCATACTTTTCTCGAGAATAAATCCTCCTCTTTTGCTTCACTGTCTTTGCGCCCTCTACCACGTTGAGCTTATGGCTCATAATTTCGGGGTCGATCCCCGGCATATCTGCATGACTCCATGCAAAGACGTTCTGTCTTCTCCTTAGCAGCGTGATGAGGTCTTCTTTTATGTCTGTCTTAAGAGCTTTGCCTATCTAAGAGGTTTTTTCTGGCTCATCCTCATTGAGGATTATGGATTATACCTCTTTCGCGACCCCTCCTTTCTTCAGCTTGGTCTCATCCCTGGGGTCGAGGGTATCAATATTGTAAGTGGTTGTTGCTTTCTTGTGCGCCTCTCTTTCTTCGGCAGAATTAAAGTAGCATTCCCGTGCCATCGTCTGGTCTCCCTGAACTTCCCTTACCTCGTAAGGGGTCGGGAATTTTATCATCTGATGAACCATGGATGGCACAGCCTCGAATTCCTTGAGGGACACTCGCCCCAGTATAATGTTGTAGGCCGAGAAGACTTGTTCATCCATCATGAAAAAGTTTACCTTCTTGGTGAGCCATCTCATCCACTCATCACCCATTCTAACATCGACCTCATACACTCCTAGAAGATGAATTTTTTCCCCACTGAAACCAATCAAGGGTTGATGTATGGGATGATCTTGGCACGGTTGAGACCCAAGGCTTTAAAGCACGGCCAGAATATCACATCTACAGAACTACCCCATATACCAGGATCCTCGGTACCTCGCACCCATGTACCATAGTAGTGATGACGAGAGGGTCATCATGTGGGGCTAAGAGGCCTTTGAAATCCGTTCTTAGGAATCCCACTATCAGAGTATCCATATTAACTTTCTTCCTCTTTTTTGACTTTGCTTCTATAAAGGTTGAATGCACAACTTTTGTTACAACCTTAGCTTCAGCAACATGGGCCTTCCTGTCTGCGACCTCTGACCCTCCTCCTGCTAGTCCCCCGAAGATCATCCCCACATCGAGTGAGATCATATTAAGTCTCTTTACGGGGCCATGGTCATCTCTCAGCGGGAGGTCAGGGTCATCCTCATCATCCGAGGGGTCGTCCCCTCTGTTTGGAGGATCTTTTCTGCATGCATCGCTTCTCTTTTTCCCGGGGTCGTTCCCTCGGCCCCTCTTGAAGGCACTCTTGTCAACGTATTTCCTTAACTTCCCTTCTTTTAACATTTTTTCAATTTCATCTTTCAGAGCAAAGCACTTGTCGGTCACATGGCCATGGTATTGGTGAAATTCACACCACAGGTTTTTGTTCCTCATGTGAGGGGATGCCCTCAACTTCTCGGGCCATTTGAAGGAACGATCACTCTTTATCTCATTCAGAATGTGTTCGCAGCTGACCGTTAGAGGGGTGTAGTCAGCGAATTTGTCATCTGCAGACCTCTTTTTCCCCTCTTTATTCTTTTTTTGGTACTTTCTCCCACTAGTACCGCCTTTTTCATCTTGATATCTTGCAGCCATCACCTCTTCAGCGTTCATCACTTTTTCCATTGTTGACAACAATTCAGCCATCATCTTCGAAGGGTCTTCAACAAGCTTCCATAAAAGCTTCCTCTTTTGGAGTCCTCCAATGAGGGCTGTCATGGCTATGCTTTCCTCATAGTCTTCGACTTCTAACTTTTCTTTGTTAAATCTGGCTAAGTAGTCTCTTAGGCTCTCATTTTCCCCCTACTTAACGTAGAGCAGGTGTGTGGTCTTTTTCTGTGGCCTCACTCCAAAGAAAAAGTTATAGATGAGCCGGTATTCTAACTACTTGAAACTTTCAATGGAATTCTTTAGGAGATACATGTACTAGATATGTGCAACCCTAGTCAGAGTTCCAGAAAAGGCACGACACCTCATCTCATCTGAGATAGAGTATATGTTTGCCGCTGATTGGTACATCTCAATATAATGGACAGGGTTGTCACTCCCATCATACCTTGGGGTCTCAATACGATGGACAGGGTTGACACTCCCGTCATACCTTGGGGTAACCACAAGTGGCTTAAACATGGATGGCGTTGGGAAGTTGATTATCTTCTCCATAAAAGGGTGAGCCTATGGAGTATCCTCTCTGAAGAGGGTCCCGACTCTTCAGGATATCACTAATTTTATCCTCTATCCTTCGGATCGAGTCATTCTAGGGTCTCATAGGGTTGGCTTGGACGATGTTATCCCCTACCTCCTTTTTGAGGTGGACGGAGGGTTCTGCTGCGACAGGCCTGTGTCGGCTGTTTACTTCTCCTTGACCGTCGTCCCGTCCATGGGGTCGACCCCCATGGGGTCATCCATCTGCTGCCTCTCTTCTGGACCTCGCAATACTTCTCCATCGAGACAATTTTTCCCGTAGGTCATTTGTAGGGCCCAACCTCTCAAAGGCTGCCCCCTGATCAGATGATCAAAAGTAGAGCCCCTCGGACGATCATCGGGATTTTATCTTTCACACTTTCTTCTTCTCTTCTGGATATATCGCACAGTATTATTAGAGACCTCATACAACTCCCAGCACTCTATGGGGCCCTTATCCACCTCCAGATCATCATATCTGTCTTCTAGGTAAGGGTTTCCTTACCTCCCTAGGCATAGACGCCGGGGGTTAGCAATATCCCTCCGCTGCTGTGGAGGTGACAGGTCTTTACGTGGTGCCTGGGGTGGTCCCCTGGCCTCATGTTACACTGGAGCCGCTGCCGAAGTGATCATCTCTGGTGAGACTCCTGGTGGTCTTAGTATGTTTTGGCTAAGAGCTATAAATTGCTCCTGCAAAATCCACTGGTTTGCTGCTAAAGACTTTAGGGCGACTGCCATATCAGCCATCTCTGACTGAGGTGGTCCATGACTGGAGCTAAGTCCTACTCCACTATCAGGTGGAGGAGGTGGTGGTGGCATCTCTAGTGCCATGGGTTTGAGCTATGAAGAGCTGAACTGAAGAAAATACTGGTGAGATTGAGAACCTTAGTGGACCTCTTTCAATGGTGAAACAACTCCACTCAAAGGGGGAGAACTGGTTCACCCCCAGTCTCCGGAAAGGTCAAGCTGTATAAAGGAAGATATATTTTCCCATTCCCATAGATGGTGCCAAACTGATGATCCTAAGATTCAAAACCACCAGATAGTGATGATGAGCTCAAACAGTAATTACAATGGCAACCATAGAGATGGATATGTGTGTAAGTGTATAGAAGGGGATGATTATAAGAGGAATAAGATAATGATGTATAGTGGTTCAGCCAATTAGGCCTACATCCATTGTGAGTGTGTAATCCACTAAGTATGGGCACTAATGGCCTTGGATACAATGCACATAAGCTCTCTCTCTCTCTCTCTCTCTCTCTCTCTCTATTGTGCGTACAAGCAGAGTTTTAACTAGGGTTCCAATTATCGATCCTCTTACAGGGTAGAAGGTGACAAGTATATATAGGGCTTGGGGGAGTAGTGTACCCTCCAAGCATGCATGGAGCATGTGAACGATGATCTAGCCAATTCCCTGCTGACACCTGGCTGTTCCACTAGTGATTAATGATGACATAATATTCCCTCATGTGAGCAAATGATATTGTCATAACGGTCTAGTCCACGTGCTATATGAGTCTCACGCACATTTCTCCATGTGTCTCCCAAGTCACGCGTTGTGATGACATCACCCTCGACCTAAGATGCCAGGCCGAGGCTAAAGTGGATGCTGACGTTGGGTCCTACTGGATTGGGTCCTCGTACCGTCTTCCCCTCATAGGGTCGCCCGATCCTTGATGAGGGGTCGGCCCCTTGAAGGGTTGTCTGGGCCATAATGAGGGGTCGACCCCTTGAAAGGTCGTCTGGACCGTGATGAGGGGTTTGCCCCTTGAAGGGTCATCTAGACCGTGATGAGGGGTCATTCAGTCCATGATGGGGGGTCATCCCCTTGAAGGGTCATCTGAGCCATGATGAGGGGTCATCCCCTTGTACTATCGTCTGGTCCATATTGATGGGTTGTCTCCTTAAAGGGTTGTCAAATCCATGATGAGGGGTCGTCTTGAACGATCCTTCATGTAGCGGTACTATTATCATTGGACTCGTCCTAGGCCTGAGCCCTCTTCTAGGGAGGACACCCTCGGCCAAACCGAGGGTATATATGGGTATATCAATCACCCCCCAGTCCTTAGCCATCGATGTTTGTTGAGATGGATGAGGAGTAATGTTGCCTTGGAATTCTCAAATGGGTGGTCAGATGGATAAGTGACATCTGTGGTATATCGTCAGGTGTCTATCATCATTTCTGTTTCCTAGATGTGGCGGCTGGGAAACAATTATTGCTTCTATATACTCTTTTATTTATTTATATTACTTTGTACATATTTGTTTACAAATATCAACAGACATTGATATATATGGTTATATCAATTATCGCTCTTTTATTTATTTATATTACTTTGTACATATTTGTTTAAAAATTTGATTTCAATGTATTTCTTATTTTCTCTCTTGAAGCTACATGTGCAAAGAAGAAAGTGAGAGGACCAACACGAGGTCTCTCTTTTGTAAAGAAGCGGAAGGACGGATAGAGATTAGAAATCTTGATTGATGATGAAAAAATTGTGGGGGAAAATGCAACTAAAATGATAACTGAAGCAGGTATTGTTGTTGGGGAAATTGCTCCATTGAATGCTCGATTTTGGAGGGAGGTGCCTCTTGCAGACAAAAATAAAATGTGGAAAATCTTGATGGTGAGTTCAATATTCTTATCTACATTCTGAAGTTTATAAACACTTTGACAACATTTTGTCCAATTTGAAATATATTCGCATGAAATTTGACGTTTTTAATTAGGGATATGATTTATGCAAACTTTAACACACTACAAACACCAGTAACAACATTATAACATACACATTTGTTGTTTATGTCTTGTATTTAGGATAAATTTCAATTTCCTGATGATAGTTATACAAAGGGAGTTGTGTGGGAACAACTTAACTCCCAGTTCTGTAATTATCGATCCTTCTTACATACAACGTACTACAAGCCACATGGTTCCATGGAGCGTGCACTTCAACACTGTTCGGAGGAGGTGATAGAGGCGAAGATGCGTGATATATGTGAAACCTTCAATATTGACAAGTTTAAGGTTATTTACTCAATTGCCTAATTTTAAATTATACAATTTATCTTTTAGTGATCTAATACTTCTAACATATAACTTCACATGTAGAAAATAAGTGATATAAATTCGAGGAACCGAGGAAACAAAAGATTCTTCATTCAGGGGGTAGTAAAGTCTTTCATAGGCTTGAATATGAGCTAGAAATGACATTATTTCCCTTAATATTCTCTTTTTATTTTCTAATATAAATGTAATGCTCCACTACCTATGAGTGAATTATGGAAGATGACTCAATTTAGTAAAAATAACGGCAATTGGGTAACCGTAGATGCTGGAAAAGTTTATGTAAGTTTTGTTTTCGTTTTCTCTATAAATCTATTTTTTTACTTGTGGTATACATTTTAAAAAAATTCCCTGACCAAAATTTTATATATTCTTCAAACTTATCATCACAGGAAGAACTGCAATCAAAGATTAGGTCACATCAAGAAGACGGTGCTATGGTTGACGAGAATGAATGTTTCTTAGAAGTTTTAGGACACAAATCTGGCTACCTACGTGGACATGGAACTGGTCCAAAACCTTTGCCATCTCAAAAATGAAAAGAAATTGATATTGCGAGAGATAAAGAGATTGCTAAGGCAAGAAGTGAAGCTGAGGAAGCAAGGATAGAGAATGTTATTTTGAGGGAGAAAGTTGCTTTACTCGATGAAAAGATGTAAGAGAATTAAGCTCTGAAGGAGAAGGTTTCTCATCTTGATGATAATTTCAAGCGAATGATGGACATAATCATGCAAATGCAGCTGCATGGTAAGTTTTCATGACTGTTTTTAGTTTTATGTGATTATATTTGGGTTTTAAAACACACCATAGATGGTTTTTTAGAGCCAAATGTCTTGTCAATGAACACCACAATTGCAAAGGGATCTAGAAGACACCACCTACGAGCAAATGAAGTGATAGTTCCTAAATTATCGAGTTATTTAATCTCTATCGATGTTTTAAACTAAGTCAAATCGTCCCACTGCCTACAAATAGTTTCCTGAGCAACATTGTTTGCGCCAACAAACAAACTCTGACCGCACAAGCTCCAAACTCTATGAAATTCCTGAAGTGGTATCCCCTTAGGTGACCTACATATGTACTCTCCAATTCCATTATTTTTGTTGGCTTTTTTACGCTTTCTGACTACCCATCCCATCGCCATAAGTAAGCGATTATGAAACCCTTCTATTTCTTTATTGAATAACATCTTTGACTATTGAATACATAGTCTCTCTTAATTTCCTGACCAAAACCAAAAGGCCAAGTTGTTTAGAATTTTAAGTGTGATTGCAATATGTCAAAGATGGTGGGAAAAGTTGGTCGTTTATAACATTGTTATGTAAAGATGAAATGTGATAATGAAATAACTTGGTGTCTATTTGTTTAGTTATATTACTGCATCCCAGTGGCCTACTATTACCTAAACCCATTGACTTTATAACCCTACCAAATTGACATTTGGTTGTTTTATTAATTCTAAGTAAACACATCATCCATCAGTTTTGTTGCTAGCAAGACTAACAATAAGAATTCTTCTTCTTTGTTCTTGAAAAGGACTAATAATGAGAAAATCGTGCTACTCTTCTTCATCTCCAAGAATTTGATTCTGCATATACAAGAGTAACTCTCTTTCTCCTTCTTTCTCTCGTGTTTTATTCCCACTAAAAATACTGATAGTTAACAATGTAAAATGTTTAATTAAAATTTTGTTCTGTGGTAGGAAATTTTTAACTTAGGCTCTTTCTTTTCTTCCACTTCCATGTTTTGGATATTGGGTCCACACTATAACTAGGCAAGTTGTTAATCATGGGAGAAATAGGATGGGTTATAGTATTATTTTTCTCCACAACAAACAATAGACATTTAAAATAATAGTTATTTTCACTCTTTGTCTAGATATCCACACGATTCCCCATGTTAGTACCACTGGCTACTTTGGTATTGACACTAGTGTGTGATGGACTTGTCGCTTTGCACCACCATTGCTCCTACTATTGAGAAACTTAAAATGTTTAATATCATCATGTGAGTAGTCTTTTCTCTTTAGGAACTCCAACTACACATTCTTTTCTTCATTTAACTCTTGGATTCTGGACACATGAATTTTTTCTCTTGAAATAATTTCATCAGAGGCTTCAAATTGGTCTTCCTCAAGTTAATCTTCATCTTCATCTTCAGCAGTTGGGCTACATATCTCCATTATGATTGGATCGTGCTTAACTTCATAGGGAACTATAGCAGTGGTGGGGATGTTTGGGACATCCACCACATCGCATGGAACTATTGCAGTGGTAGTCGTGGTTTCATACATGTTTGTGTTGATTGGGGCAATGGTTGTCTTTCCCGTCATAATAGTTTATAGCTTTGTGCTACCACTAATAGCACGTTACAGGATGGGGGTCACCATGAGTATGGATAGAGGGAGGGAGAGTAAGTGAGGTAGGAATAAGAGGGGGAGGAGGAAGATTTAGGGTCGTGTTTAGGTGGTGTAAATGGGCTGGACAAGAGATGGGGATACCATATCATTAATGGCGGTGGACTTGAAGAGCGAGGTGGAAACAGTTTTATGGGTTCGAGTAACAACTGGACATAATTTAAAGAAATTTGATCCGTTAGATGTAAAGTTAATACATAATGCGCTGATTAAAAAAATAAGGATGAAACATTAAGTAAAATATAATAAGTGAAAAATTGATTATTTTTAAAACCAAATTTCTTTAAAAAAATATATCATGAAAAAAAATACCTGAACAACCAGTGACCTAGCATGGGTGGGTTAAAGGGTAGGCAAAAAAACACAGTGTAGGGCTGCCAAAAGAGGTTTCGTCTTCCTCTTATAATATTTTAAGAAAACTTAATATATTTTTTATTTGTGGTTTTAACCCTTTATTTCCCTGTATTTTTTATATTAGGATGGTGTTACCTAAAAATATCTTAAGATGTGTACCATTTTAATTGAATCTATTGATGGTGTAATTTGTATAATTAAGTATAGGCCAAAGTATTTCTTTGTTTCCTTTTATATCTCATTTATGAAGACTACTAATAGTTTTTTTTCCTTTTTTTTAAGTAATACATTGGGGGCAAAAGTATAGGGATTCTGAGCTACTTGACTGTGTTTATTTGGTTGTTGGGTAGTGTGACACCCCGCTCAATGAAATACCGAGTGATCAGTCCTATATCAAATTAAAACAGGAATCTCATCTGGTTCATTCTTGGCATCACTGTCGAAAACTTTTTAAAACTTACTAACCACCTAGTATTCAAAAGCTGATGTCAAAATTTTAATCTTTTTATTTAACAACAACAACCATATAAATATCAATAAGGACCATTCACACAAACCATGAATCTAAAGTAATACAGAATAAATCAATAAATGACCGACCGAATAAACCATCGGCATAAAACCAACATCCACTAATATAATCCAACAAAGAATAGCAACCAGTACAAAGTTCGACTGAAATGAAAATAGCTGGGGAAACATGCCCGAAAGAAATACCAAGTTGCATCCTACTCTAGCAATGAAAGGACTGAAGCGTCTATGTCCAAATCCTACAACATTCACACCTGTTGCAGCTACGTATCCCTAGAACAGATCTTCAAGTTTGTCATACCTGTGGCTGGATACCTAAAATGTTTTGAAAATATTTTGCAAGTATAGGTCAGAGCCCAAAGTCCTTTTGAAAATATTTTGCAAGTGAATTAAAATGCAACAATTAAAATGTATGAATGCTCTTCATATTTAAGTTAGTGTCGCACTCCCTTGAGATACATCTCACCCCTCCTCTAAAGTTCACACCTAATGCTTTCTTCCTGACCCTCCTAGTTACACCACCCCGTCTAACTAGCCTTGTTATGAAACTCCTTGAACTCTACTCTAACCCGAGTAATTTGTACCTTTACTTCGTAAGTTATTTATCGCATTAACTTAATTAATCATTTCTTTAAAGTCATATAACATTCACTAGTTATATAAGTAATACAAATTCTCTTGATGTATTTAATTACCCGTATATAATTATCTACTCCATTATATACGTAGAACTATATTCCACAATTATTCATATGTTGAATATAAATAAAATCGCTCTTAAGAGCCATATAACATTCACTAGTTATATAAGTAATACAAATTCTCTTCATGTATTTAATAACCCGTATATAATTATCTACTCCATACGTAGAACTATATTCCACAATCACACATATGTTGAATATAATTAAAACCATCCTTCCGAGTAATACCTCATCAGATGCATTCTCTAAAGTGCTATCTTCCCAGGTCTACTCAGTCCCACCTGGATTTCTGAGCCACCGCAGATTCAATAGATAGAAATATAAACGTATTGTAGGCGGTCATATTCCCCCGAGTGTGAAGACAATCATCTCAATGCCCACCTCTATTTGGACGTTATAACCTGGGGATATACTCTCCCTACTCCTCAAGCTACGGGATTCACCCACATCGCGCAACCTCCCCTGATAGCACTAGAGCATATAATTCTAAATAAATACCTAACCACCGGTATTTATAAGAACACAATATATATATACTATCATACTATCGTGTGTGTGTGTATATATATATATATATATATATATATATATAATTTAATCCCGACTTTACCGTGTGCAAAGTACGTAACACTAGCCAACATATTCCCGAGTCTATGGTCCGACTCTGATTTAATTAATTTACCCATTAATTAAGTTAATATCTCCCCGAGTCTATGGTCCGACTCTAATTTAATTAATATGCCCATTAATTAACTTAATATCTCCCTGAGTCTATGGTCCGACTCTAATTTAATTAATATGCCCATTAATTAACTTATTATCTCTCAGAGTCTATGGTCTGACTCTAATTTAATTAATATACTCATTAAATAATTTAATATCTCCAAGGTGTCACACAACCAATGTACCCGAACTTGCTCACCTGACCTGAATTTCCATCTCTTAGAACATACTCCTCAAAATTTCATTATAAAGAGAATGCTCCTAATTAAATAATATTTAACAATTTATTATATCATCCTATAATAAATTATTCCAGCTATAAGCTTTAATTAATTAATCCCCCATTAATTAATCTACTATCATGGCATCACTCAACCAATATATCCGGACACCCCCTTGGTCCATAATACAATATTCCCAAATCAGAGGTTTTTCATTTTACTCAATCTGCCCAGATTTTTAAAATGCCGTTTTGGGGTATTTTGGGGACGTTTTGGAAAAAGCGTATTAGAGAACAAAAGTTAGAAAACGCCATTTTCTAAAGAAGAGCGTGAATAGAATCCCCATTAACAGCTTTTATGAAGCTTTTTACTCAGAATTATCCACTAAAATCCTTACGAATCAAAACTAGTCCCAATAACTTGATTCGAAACTTCCCCAAATCAAAACCCAATTTGTATTAACCCAATCCAAAAATCATTTGTATAACACCTACTATGATATGAATTGAATATCACTAATTTACATTAAAGCAATTTAACCACCTGCCTTATAAATTCGTAGCGTCTGATTATAGTTTGGTATAGTGATCGTTGTGTGATGAAGAACACCTTCCTTGTTCTTCCTCTTTGGCTATCAATAGTCGTCCCTCTTTGTCCCTTATGTTCTCCAATTTCTCCCAAATGAGTTATGGCTGCCCACAACTCCAAAACTTAGGTTTTTATCTCCAAATCCCGTTTTTAATCATATGAGCCTAATTAAAACGGTCCAAATACCCCCGAGTGGGCTCAGTTATGCCCAAAAATATCCCGTGACTCATTTACCACCCCCGATTATATTTTTTCGACTATCTCGGACCATCCGGACTCAATCGTGCACTCATAATTGACATCCGAATTAATTTATAAAAAATCCCTATCTCACACCCAACTTATTCTATATCCGACTTTCGACTGAGATAAATAAATGCCACGTCACTTATACACATTATGACGTAAATAAATTATTACTATTCACTTAGTAATTTAATTTTCGTAAATATTAACCATCTTCTCTCAGATTAATATTTAAGTAAATAGTAACATAACTAATTCAATTAAATTATGACGCACAAGTAATTTAAAAATTTTCCGAATTAGTTAAATATTAAATGCACAGAAATACAGGGTGCTACAGATAGATGTTTCGTTGTGTGCTTGATGGGGTTGTTTAGTGGATGTTTCTTTTGTTCCTAATTAGATTGTAGGAAGATATATTTTGTTGAACAAATTATTACAATGTTGTTCGTTTATGTCTTTTGAGACGATGCTTTTGGCACATATGTTTGGAATTATTTACTTTTGGTATTAATAACTATTTTATTAAACTTATTTTGTATTTATCATTGTGGAGTATGGTACATAGTAATTAATTTGTAGTTGCAAAATAAATGTCAGTTGTTTTATAGTTGGTTTCAGTTTGTTTGAAAATGGAAATTGCTAATTTTTAGTTTCACAATTCGTTATAACTTTCTTTTACTGGCTAAGCAATTTGTCACTAATGGTTTGGTTGACACCTCAATAGTGGGATACTTTTAGCGACGAAATATTAGTTCGTTACTGAATAAAGATGCTTTTGTGGTGAAAGATTGACCATGTTGTGGTGAGTTTGACGCTTACTCGTGGCGACATAATTCGTCAGGAAAATAGAGGAATTAGTGGCGATTTTTGGTAGCCACAGAATGGGCACTCATTTGGCGGTGAAAAAAATTATTTCACCATAAAAATAATATGCGACGGAGTTTCTACCACGAATTACTGGCGATACAGATTTCGCTACAAAAAAAATCCAGTGACGAATTGTGTGTATTTAGTGGAAAAATATTTCACTGCAAATTCACGATTTTATTGTAGTGAAGAGAAAATATGGGCAGATTTTAAGGGGTTTGAGTGAAAGTACAAGTATGACGGGTGCTTTACTGGGCACAATTTGGGTAGATGGATCCAATTTCGGGTCATTTTCTAAGAAGATGGCATTTGTATGGTTTGGAAGTGTATTATGAGTGGTACTGGGTTTGGGATTAGCTGGTGGGGCAATGATACCCCAATTGATTTAACCTTGGATTACATTCCAAAGATGGAAGCACTGATCAGTGGTATGGTTGGCAGTTTGGTGAAAGTCACAATGGGCATCGGGTTTAAAATTTTTGAGAAGTGGGTTTGGTGGTGGACGAGGGTCCAAAGGTTTGATGAGGTTTCGGCTTGAAAAGTCTTGGTAGACTTTAGAGAGGGGAGCATGGAGATCAGTGTATTCATTTCTGACTGGACTAGCATGGCTTTTTGGCGAGTTAGTGGGTTGAGAGATGTTGTTTATGGTCGAGACCGTAGCAAGATTCTCATACTTTCTTAGAGTGAACTGTCCAAATACTTTCTTTGGCTCACCTCCTATCTTTGGAATACTTTCTTCAATCTCAACTCCTGCTTCCCGGAGAGCTTGAAATGTGGGTAATATTGTCCTCCCATCGTCTCTCAGACATGGGGTAAGAAGTTTTTCTTCACAATACTAACTTGATATTCTTCGGAAGGCTAGTTGGTCATATTGGCCGCTTTATCTCTCCACCTTGCTATAAAATTGTTGATAGTTTCTCCAAGGTTTCACTTGAGAAGTTATAGATAATAGTGTGTAACCTCCAACTCCTCGTTGTATTTGTATTGTGACATGAATTCATGGGCAACATCCTCCCAACTGCGAGTTTTGGATTCCTCTAGTGATAGAAACCAACGAAGAACACTCTCCTTCAGAGTCTGTTGGAACATCTGGGCCATTATTTCCTTGAAGGCACCTAGGAGAGTCATGTTTCTATGGTAGCTTTGATGATGAACAATTAGGGCCCAGCTTCCCCCGAACTTCTCAATGTTAGGCATCTTGAACTTTTTCAGCAGCCTTGCTTTAGGGCAGGGAGATATATGGGTGTAATCTATGTAGTTTTTGAAGATTAGACCTAGTTAAACTTCTTGGTTAATAGCTTAAGTTCCTTCTTGTCCTTGTTTAACTCTTCTTCCTTCGGATCAAAGGGTATTGGCAGGTTAGCCCCTAGTTCGACAAGATTTGACATAGGGAGCTGAGATGATGGTGGCCCATTAGTAGGAGGGGCACGTGGAGAGTAATGGTATTCTTCATGGAACCAAACAGGCTCAAGTTCTGGTGAACTCGTAGCATAAGGGAAGAGGACCTCGGGCTCTTTGGGAATAGGGACCCAATTTCGATGCATCGCACGAACCTCAGCTTGAAGGTTATTAATCTTGGCGATAAGTTAGACCAAGACAATCATCAAATTAAGTTTCACATTCGGTACTTGGTCTGTGTTCCCCATGGAGAGTTAGTGAAGGTAGATTCCAAACTTAGAGGAAGTAGCGAGAGAACTGACGGAGCTTCTGGTCAGTTTGATGAAATATCAAAGCCAATAGGGAGCCAGGCCATGGGTCAGGCATGCAATCGACCTAGAAGCAAAATGATTCGAATTTATTTTTTTTTGAAAGGGAAAAGGAATAATTAATTTTTATTAGAAAAGAGGAAAATGTTTTTGACATTTTTTCGAACGGGGAGGACAACATGTTTTTGGTATTTTTTGATAAAAGGAGGGAAAATGTTTTTGGTATTCTGATAAAAAAGGGGAAAAATGTTTTTGACATTTATGATAAAATGAAAAAGAACATTTTTTGGTATTTATGATAAAAGGAAGAAAACTGTGTTTTGGTTTTTCGATTTTTTGAGAAAGGAGGAAAAAATGGGTGAGGGAATATTCTCAACATGATTATTATTATGTTTATGTTTTCACTTGTATTAGGTTTACCTAATTGCAAAAATAAATGTCGGAAGGTACCAA
The DNA here is from genome assembly GCA_949130495.1 of Sambucus nigra. Lineage (NCBI taxonomy): Eukaryota > Viridiplantae > Streptophyta > Magnoliopsida > Dipsacales > Adoxaceae > Sambucus > Sambucus nigra. Next base: position 160,939,997 of record OX422213.1, on the reverse strand, counting down.
TCATTGGAAAATTGGGTTTGAAAAATATGTAAAACATGGTTTGACTTGTTCTCAGGCTCATTGATAGGGTCCCATTTTGAAAAAAGATGAAATTACATGAAATTTGGGCGGCATGCCGACTCGACATTTCGACAGAGTTTCATATAGTAACCAACAAACTAAATATGAGTGCCCCAGGTTTGATCTCTATATGAGGGTATGCAGTTGTTGGGTTAGTGGAAATGTTCCCCCCTTTGGCATGACTTCCACGATATGCGTCTTGGTTTTGAGGATGGTCGGTACGTGTGGACAAGCCATTTAATATACCTGAGTGTACGTGAATCGCCTCACTATATACCCCTTGGGGACAGTACGTGTGAGAGAAAATATTATATACTCAACGTACGTGAAAAAGTTACCTGTTATATACCTCCCATCGTGAGTTCAGTCAAGCGGTACAATGCGAGGGGAACCGTTCGAGACACGTTGAAGGTACTGTTCCAATGGAAGGTGAGACTAATATTTCTTAGGCTAATTGTGCCCTGCCGAACGAGCGCCTATCACAAAGTGACCCACCATTAGGGGACCAATATTTTGTCAATATCATGCTCTTGGTGATTCAGTGTGCAAAATGCATGATTATTGATTAGTATATTATGGAGATAGTATTTTATTTGGCATGATGAGCACTATACTAATAAGGAAGATTGTACAAGTATCATGGAAATTAAATCTATCATGGAGCATGAAGATTTCACTAAGCATGGATACGTGAGAGTGAGTGATGTGTAAATATCTATAAGTGAGTGTGTGGTAGTGAATCTAAGCATTGATCAACTACAAGTGGCGTGTGATAAGTATATATATAAGTGTGATAAATGGAGGTGTGTCCTAGTGATACTTAAGAATGGATATTCTAGGTGTGTCCTAGTGACACCTAAGCATGGATATTCTAAGGGGTAATTGAAACATGTGGATATTAGTGACTCTGTATACAAGTGTAGGTAGTGTGAGGTGTACATGGAGAGTATTTATAAGTGTGTGAAGTGAAAAGTGAGTGAGAGGTGATATAAACATGATATAGATTTATACACGAAGTAATGGAGAGAAAAAGGGAACATATAGGTAGGTGCATATGCACATAAACAGAAAATGATAACACCCATGCAAACAGAGTCTATCCCTCTTAAGTAAGTCCCTAGTGTAGTCAACACTATGTCCATCCCTCCAATTTCCTCCTCTTGGGGTCGGCGCTCACTCGCATGGTGGAGAGAGAGAAGGTCTCGTGCCCTTTCTAGGAACAATTCAGACGTCGTCGTCGATGTGGGGTGATATAAAGAGATAGAGTGGCTAGACTATTTTTCACAAAACAGGAAAAATAAATGCTTTCACCTCGAGAGAATGACATCAAGGACATACTGATTCTTGTGAGTCCAATAGTTTAAAGGTCCAGGGGCTAAGTTATGGAATGATAAGGTGTTAGGAAATCATCCCTCCCTTTCGGTCTCGCATGGGCTTATGTTATTCTTCTTCTTAGTTTCTTCATGAGGTGTGTGTACATGTATATATAAGTTGAGATCAGAATCTCTCGACTCGCTTCATGGGAAAAGACGGAGTGAGGTCATCCATAGGAGTGTTCCCAAAAAAGTAATTAAAACATGATGTGTGCGCTTATCGAGATGCTGATCGTTATGATGAAACGAAAATATGTGTTAGGTAAGACCCAAATATGAATTACATGTATGACATATGTAAATAATACATGGATATGATAGGAAAATAGGACTCGAGTCTCGGGTTTTAGCCCAAGATGCCTATGTAGCCTATAAAGGAACCAAAGTCCGCGTAGTTTGCATGTGGGATGGGGTTTATCCCATAAATTCAAATGGGGATTTTATTATATGTGTGTGTAAGTAAAAGTGTTTTTAGTTTTGAGAAAATATGGTAAAAATCCCGTTGGAATTTATAGGTGTAACCCTCTTTTTCTTGTTTTGGATTTTGTATTACGAGTGAAGAAAAATTCACAATAAGAGATTCACGAAGCAATCACAAAAGGCAGAAAGTAAATTAAATCACACAAAACAATGATATATGTGGTTTGGTAACTTGTCTACATCCACAAAGAGGTTACTTGTTTTCTATTAAGTGTCTCTCAACGATTTCAATTTTTCATCGCTTTACCCTGGGTCAGGGAGTACAATTTATATCCATGTTTGTTACAGAGTTTGAGTTTTTTAAGGAACTCCATCATAGTTCGTGGATTATCCATGAGGTGCTTGAATATCTCAACCGATATTCTTGGCACTTCATTTGAACTATCTTCGAGTATCCTCCTCTAACTAAACAGTTCGTGTTAAAATTAAGCCAAGATTTGGGCTAGCCCAAATAACTCAAGTTATATTGGTCGGCTACGCTCATGGGCTTACATAAAGTGGGCTCCCACAATTTCCCCTGAAATCTTTAGGCTATTGACTATGGGCCAATAAATTTCAACTGGGTCGGAGGTCCAAGTCCTTATAATGTCGTTAAAGTTCGTAATGTAATCTTTGTAATAACAAGGCTTGCAATAAGGGCACGCTTGTCTAAAAAAGAAACTAAAGCGCAAAAAATCTTCTTGGGAAGTCAAAACTCATCATTTGAGTGCTTTGGTGATCAGTTGTTGCTTATTAAAGCATTTATTCATTGCTTTTGGTCGTTCTTGCGCATTATCCGTTCCTAAGCCCTTTTCTTGCTTTAAAAGTTAAAGTTTATCTCTTTCTGTGCTTTCTCAAAGCTTCATTACTGTCTATAAGTTATAGTCCATGCTTCTTCTTGGTACTTTTTCTCTATACTAGCTAGTTACTATAGTTAGGGTTTCTTGTTTCTCTGTTCAGTTATGACGATGTTGGGTGGTAAATCTGTAGAAGAATTTAGGCTTAAGTATATCATTCCTAAGTAGGTAATTATTGACTGTGCCCGCTCCCCTGTAATGTTCACAGAGTGGACGGGGGGCACTAGGTTCATACCCTATTGATAACTCAAGGAGGTCTGACATTTCCCGCAAATGAGTTATTTCTTAGATCTTTTAGGTAGTTACCCATTGTTCCTGCTCAGTGTACCCCCAATGTATGAAAGATAATAAACGGTGCTCATAGGATAAATAATATTTATGGAACAAGGTTGGTACTTACCGAGATATGTTACTGTTATGTATTCTCCAAAACCATAAAGGGTTTGTTGTATAAAAAACCAGAAAAGCTGAGCGAGTTCTGGTGGTAAATCTCTCAAATTCCCATAAGGACTAATGGGAAAGTGGGTTTATTGTAAGGAACTATCAGCACCCTCCACTGTTGGAAGGGTAAAGACCATGTGACCTTCCCATTTTTGACTATAAGGAGGTTGAAATCGCTCACTTCCTCTTTTTTTCCTTTCTTATTACTTCTTGTAGATTCTTCTCATTCTTCGTGCTGATATTACTTTTCTTTATTATCGCAGCTCGTGCCAAGAACCAAGAGCCTAAAATTTCTAAGATTAATACTGAAGAGCTCACGAAGGCCTGGAGTATAAAAGAGAGATTGGCAGAAGGTGACCATATTAGGTCAGTGGCCTTTCTCTTGGAATACAAGAACATATGCACCAAATTTATTACTCGACCAGTCGATCAGGTCCCAGTTTTAAGAGTTCCAGAGGTAGATCCTTCTGATTCGATTCTTATTAAGGAGGAAAGTTCTGAAGAAGAATGGGAAGCGAGTGAGGAAGAAAGAAGAAAATGAGTAAAAGTTAGAGGAGAAGAGGAAAAAGATGAAGAAGAGGAAGAAGTAGAAGACATGGCTCCTTTAGTGAAGAAGAGGAAGTTGAGGCTTCCTTATGACGATGATGACCATGCCGTCTTGTCTGACAGGATTCCTGCTTTAAATATTTCTACTGCAAACTCTCCCAAGGGTAGTGGTACTGGACCATTCGATAAAGGGAGAGAGAAACAAAAGAGAGAGAATAAGAATAAGAGAATAAGATATATATATATATATATATATATATATATATATATATATATATATATATATATATATATATATATATATATATATACAGAGAGAGAGAGAGAGAGAGAGAGAGAGAGAAAGAAATAAGAAGAGAAGAAAAGATAGATAGACAGATAGATAGTGTAAGGACATTTTTTTCCACTATCAATTTGTATGTCGTACACCGTTCCACCGTTTAAGAAATTCAAGATCGCATCTACATCAACGGATCCATCAAAGCGTCTTTAATATCATAACCTCTGCGAGAATGAACTTGGTAAAGTTTTTTTTCTAAGTCCCTTAATGTTTCATACTTAGTATTGGGAAATTTTTATGAAATGTTTTTTATAAAAATAAGAAGTAAGTTTTTTCAAGCAAAATGAGGTTTTTAAAAGATTTTAATTTTTATGGATAACCGGACCGGTCCGCCCATATTTTAAATGAACCGATCCGCCTCCGGACCGGTCCGCCTACCTACCGGACCGATCCGCTTTGCAATAGTATACCACGGACCGATTGCAAACCAAAGAAGCCTATTTTAAAAAAGAACCGATCTGCCTCCAGGTCGGACTGGTTTGCCTCGGATAAAATCGAATAGTTCCGTAAGTGTTTTTACCAGCGACTCATATTTCTTATATATATACATATTTTGATGATGTATTTTTTAAGTCTTTGAAAATACGTTTCTAAGAGTTCAAACACAACAAGACTTCGATTTTTGATGTGCCAAACATCTTTCTGATTCACACAAAAAAATCCCAATTACTTTTGTGAATCTTCTGGAACCCTAGAACACAAGCTTTGCTATTGTTCAACATGTGTGGGGAGATCTTTGCAACCGAGGGCTGTTTGTCATTGCTGAGGGAGTCTCTAAATAGTTTTATGGATGCGTGTCATTAATGAGAGTTGCGGTTCTTCCTTTGTTGTTTGGACTCCGAGTCCTTGGAGGGTACTGCGTGTATTCTCTTGCTGAGTTCAAGACTACGTGTTTTTGTGGGTTGGCTGCGTGTTGATCCATTGCAGATTTCTCTATGTAATTGTAAGTTGCGATTTATATATTCATAGTGAAATAAAGGTTTTACTCGAAAGGGATTTTTTTCCTAAAATCTGTGTCTCAACATATTTTTGTGTCACATGCTTTATTTAGTTATGAGTTGACACACGCACCTTAGATGCATGTTTAAGGACTCTAATTAAATAAGGGGTACTTGGAAACTTGCAAATTTAATTTAAATCAATTATCACACAGTCGCACTTTTCAAATTGGTATCAGAGCAGGTTACGCTAATTTATCACGTATTCCTATTTTCCGCAAAATCGTGTGATATTGATTTTTTTTGAAAAATCAGTTTTGTGAAAATTCGCATTTTTTCCTATGGAGCATTTATATAATCAGATGCATATTTTTGACGGGTCTAATTATGCCTACTGGAAAGCTCGTATGAAATCGATTTTAAAATCTACTGACGAGCGTGTTTGGTTGCTTTGCGAAAATGGTTGGACTGCTCCCACGGTCACTGTTAATAACATCACCACTTTAAAACCCGTGTCAGCCTAGACTGAAGATGATTATAAATTGTCCAATTTTAATTCCCGTGGTCTGAGTGCTATTTCTGGAGCTGTATCTCCTGACGAGTTTCGCCGAATTATGACGTGAACCACGTCTAAAGAGGCTTGGGATGTTTTGAAACTGACACATGAGGGCACGAATGCGGTTAAAGAATCAAAATTATAAAATTTGGCCACCCAATTTGTAACTATCACCATGTCTGAGTCTGAATGCTTTGATGATTTTTAGGCTCGTTTGTCTGACATTGTTAACACATGTTTTAATTTGGGTGAGGTGATTGATAACTCGCGTGTCGTTAAAAAGATTTTGAGATCTCTCCAAAACGCTTTATTCCTAAAGTCATTGTTTTGAACTCTTTGGGAAATTTGAAATCACTTAAAATGGAAGAACTTGTAGGATATCTTCAAACCTATGAGATTGAAATGTTTCCCAAAACCATTAAGGCTAAGGATAATGACATTGCTTTAAAGACTCATTGTAAGAAAAAGAATGAAAAAGTTTGTGAGTCTGATTCTGAGGGAGATTTTGATTTTAATGATATGGCCTTGTTTGCGAAAAATTTTAAAAAATTTCTCAACATGAACAAAAATTATTCTTCCAATAAAAAGAATTTTTTTGAGAAATATAAAAAGAAAGGAAAGGCCAAAGAAAGTGGTGAGAGGGAAAAAGGGAATGACTCCGATGAGGAGTGTGAGGAAGATTTTGAGAACGTCACTTGTTTTGAATGTGGGGGTAAGGGACATAAGTCATTTGAGTGTCCTACGTGGCTTAGAAAGAAAGGAAAGAAAGTAGCTATGCATGCCACACTTAGTGATAGTAGTGAAGGTGAGGGTGATGAGACTAGTGGTGAGAAGTTTGTAGCTTTTTCGAGTCATGTGAGCACACCCACTTTGTCTCATGTTGATAAAGGTCATGAGAGCACCAATGATGACTCGAGTGTTTCTAGTAGAGATGAGAGCGAGTTTGAGAATGGAGATGAAAGTGTGCTTCAAAAGGCTTTTAGAGACTTGTACACCGAGACCTTGAAAACAAAGAAGTACAATAGGTATTTAGGTCGTCGGATTTTAGATTTGGACTGAGAGAAGGAGGTTTTGAGAAAGGAGAAGTGTGATTTGACCAACACGTTGTCTAGTCTGACGACACGTGTATCCCTACTCGAGAGTGATCGAACATGACAGGGAGGTCAAATTCAAGGTTGAGAACGCACCTAAGAAGGTTGAAAAGGTTGTTCTTAAGGGTAAAGGTGAGAAGTTAGGAATAAGTCATGACGGTGCTTCTACTTCCCAATTAGCACCCGAGCCGGTTCTCACTTTAGTGTTTGATTCACGTGAGTCTCACCCTAACCCACCTAGGCGTCCCATTCCTATTAGGAGACTGCGTCCTAGAGTTTTTGAGAGAGGTGTTCCTAGGCCTATTTTTGTTTGCTCACATTGCAAGAGGAGAGGACACCTTAGGGAATTTTGCTTTAAGTTGGGGTATGTGTCACGTTTTGCTTCTACACATGTTTTTGGCACACATGCACCCACACATGATACTTTACATGCTCCCGGAGACTACATGAGAGAGTTTGCACATTTAGGGGAGCAAGTTAAGTTTTTGGTCAATCTTCACAAGAATTGATGGAGGTTTTTCATAAGTTGTCACCACCTTTGGAAAAACTCTCTGCACCTAATGATTGAGATTTGACTTGTTTACTAGCATAGGGTGATTTTCATGATGACATTGTTTGCCTATTGCTAGTATGTATCATTTTTGTATATTTTATTTTTTTTTAAAAAAAAATTGAAAAATACAAAAAGATTTTATTTTGATAAAATTTTGAGAAAATCCAAAAAGATTTTTGTATTTTGTTTGCACCGTTTATGGATAAACACTTAGGATGACCGAGTCACAACATCATTTCATTATTTTCATGTGACTATTTGATAGTGTTTTGAGACAATAGGTCAATTCATCCTTGTGCTTTATAATGTTTGGAGTCATTAAGATGTAATTAAGTGTTACTTCCTACATGTTTGACTCATGTTTCCTTTAATGCACACTTGCACGGATTTGTTTGATTATTGTGCTTGTCTTATCACATGTTGGTTGGGTGTTTTCACTTCAATCCTATCCTTAAAACAAACCAAGCGCGATAAATTTTGCTAAGGAAATTGCGCATATCAAAATCGTTTTGTGAGTTTGTGTGCTTTGTTTTAAAACGGGGAAGGGCTGCGAAATGTTCATTTTTCCTTTGTGAATACTAAGCCACCGCTAAAAAGGACCTAAAAAAGAAGGAATTTTATTATCCAAGGTCCAAAGAGGTTGAAAGAGCCCAAAAAAATTGAAAGGCAATAAAAAGAAATTCATGCCAAATTTTGGGCCATTTAGGGTTTTGCACCAATTCTCCAAAGTTTGAGAATTTAGTTTATATACCTCTAAAAAGAAAATATATACGAGGGAGTTTGGTTGGAGAAGTTCAAATGGGTTTGCACATCCTGGAATTCTCGAAAAAGCGCTACATAGTTTTGCACTTTATTGGGGTGGAAATCATTTTGACTTTGATTTGTTGATTTGCATAAGACGATGTCATCTAAATTCAACAATCTTTACACCTAAGGATACTTTTGATGTTCATTCGTTAGGAGTACACATATGCATCGTGCACATATGATTGATTGAGTTGATTTACCTATCGAATGTGTTCACACCCATTCATTCCATTTCCACGACTTGGTTGTTTTAGTCTAAATCCATGGTGTGATTTTTGTAGCATATTTTTTCAAATGTATCTTATCTTTGTTTGAAAAATTGAAAAATCAAAAATAGTTCATGCATTTGTTTTTGAGCATCTTCTTGCAAGAGCACGTTTACCATATTGTCTGATGCCCTGTTTTGTGTACCGTGACACCCCGTTTTTTGCTTATTTGATTCATTCTTCTCATTTGTCTATTTGGGGACATCATAAAAAGGGGGAGAAAGAATTATCATATTATGGGGGAGTTTTTGAGATTTAGCTTATGTTTTTATCATAAATTGGTATCTATGATTATCATTTAAAACTCGATATGTCACGTGGTATTTTCTTTGTCTCATGTGTGTAGGTATGAAGATTGAAGATCAATATGTTACACACCCTGATGAGAAAAGCTTTGAGCCTTGATGATTATTGAAGATTGATGAACAAACGGTGACGATTTAAACATTTGTTTGTTTCCATCTTTAGGGTTCATGGGAGGGTAGATTTGTATAGGTCATTAGCTGATAATTCAGATTTTTTATGTATGTACCGGTATAGACATAGGGGGAGATTTGTAAGGACATTTTTGTCCATTATCAATTTGTATGTCGTACGCCGTTACACCGTTGAAGAAATTCAAGATCGCATCTACGTCAACAGATCCGAATATCAAAGCGTCTTCAACATCATAACCTCTGCGAGAATGAACTTGGTAAAGTTTTGTTTCTAAGTCCCTTAATGTTTCATACTTAGTATTGGGAGATTTTTATGAAATTATTTTTAAAAGATTTTAATTTTTTTGGATAACCGGACCGGTCCACCCATATTTTAAACGAATCGATTCGCCTCCGAACCGGTCCGCCTACCTACCGGACCGATCCACTTTTCTCCGGTATACCACGAACCGATTGCAAACCGAAGAAGCCTATTTTAAAAAAGAATCGATCCGAGGTCGGACCGATCCGCCTCCAGGCCGGACCGATCCGCCTGGGATAAAATCGAACAGTTCCGTGAGTGTTTTTACCACCGACTCATATTTCTTATATATATACCTATTTCGGTGATGTTTTTTCTAAGTCTTTGAAAAAACGTTTCTAAGAGTTCAAACACAACAAGACTTCGATTTTTGATGTCCCAAACATCTTTTTGATTCACACACAAAAATCCCAATTACTTTTATGAATCTTTTGAAACCCTAGAACACAAGCTTTGATATTGTTCAACCTATGTGGGGAGATATTTGCAACCGGGGGCTGCGTATCATTGGTGAGGGAGTCTCTACATAGTTTTATGGCTGCGTGTCATTAAGGAGAGCTGCGGTTCTTCCTTTGTTGTTTGGGCTGCGAGTCCTTGGAGGGTGCTGCGTGTATTCTCTGGCTGAGTTCAAGACTGTGTGTCTTTGTGGGTTGGCTGCGTGTTGATCCATTGTATATTTCTCTATGTAATTGTAAGTTGCGATTTATATATTCATAATGAAATAAAGGTTTTACCTGAAAGGGGTTTTTTCCTGAAATTTGCATCTCAGCATATTTTTGTGTCACATGCTTTATTTAGTTATGAGTTGACACATGCAACTTAGATGCATGTTTAGGGACTCTAATTAAATAAGGGGTACTTGGAAACTTACGAATTTAATTTAAATCAATTATCACACAGTCGTACTTTTCAGATAGATAAATAGATAGATAGAGAGAGAGAGAGGGAGAGAAAGAGAGAGAGTTGAGGCTAAAAAGTTAACCTTGAAGTTTTCTGGAGGGCCCACCATCCCTACTCTTGAGGGGGATACTGTGGGCTATTCCCCCTTTTTGGCTCCAGACCTACTGAAGAGATCAATGCTCGTTGCTGATCATGAGTGGTCCTCGAGGATGGGTCCATCTCAACTCTCCCTCAAGATCGCACAAAGGATAACTCTGTTAAGTCTCTTTTAATTATTTATTTTCTTTAATATTTCTCATTTTTTATTCTGATTCCTTATTATTCTATTTTTTCTACAGATGCTATATGTCTTCACTACCCTTCCGAACAATAATTCTAATAGCTTCAGAAGGGAGGAAGAGCTGAAGAAGGCCCTGGAGGCCGAGAAGGTGGCCTTTGCCAAAGTTCACCAATCATGGAAGCATAAGAAAGGCGAGATGTCTAAGGCCTATGATGCTTTAGGGGCTGCTCAAAAGGCAATAATTATTGAGAAGTCCGAATTAGTGGAGGCAAACAAAGAGTTAACTGGCAAGGTGGACAAGCTGGATGGAGACCTTTCTCAAGCCAAGGATGATAGCTACCATGAAGGTTTCTACAAAGCTTATGAGGATGTTGAATGCCAGATTTCTTATGCCTAAAAGGTCTCCTTTAACAGGGGATGGGGTCAGGGTTTTAAGGCTGTTGGTACACCTACAAGTTCTGAACTTTTTGGTCTTCATTCTCCTGATCCTAACCCTTTTATTGAAGAAAAAGAAGGAGAGGGCTGTGACCAAACTACTGGAAACACTGAGATCATTCATGTTGCATTTGGGGGGAGTACTGGTGCTGTCCAGGAACAACAGGTGGTCGACAAGGGGAATACCAAAGTTTGGTAAAACCAGGTGAAAGATTAGGGCTCTTGTAGACTAAGAGTTCCCATTTTCCTTGTACAATTTTAAGTTTTCACTGGTCTGTACCCTTATTTTGTAAACTTCATGTATTGTACATTGGCCTTCTTTTTTTTATATGATAATTAAATTTACCCCTTTGTTCATGTGTTCATCTATTTGCATTTATGCTAATTCTTACTTCTAGTTTGATATGTATTATTTGTAGTTTGCTGATTTAGATCGCTATATATCTCATAATTCTCAGCTGGGGAGAATGATTGGACCTGATATAAACTTACAAGCTCGTGAATCCTTCGTGAAAATCTGCAAGTCACTAAGAGCTAGGAACGAACAATATAAAAACTAGATTAAAGTGATTGCAAAACTGAAGGATGTCCTCCAAGAGATGGAGGAGATAGGGGGCTCCGTTAAAGATGAAGTTAATTCCCTAAGGGCCCAACTTCTGGCGAGGACTGAGGTCGACCAAGTGGGAGAGGTCTTGCAGTATGAAAATGATGCTCTACAAAAGGAGGTGGCGAGCTTGAAATCTTTCATAGGACTACTAAAAGACAATGTCAAGAAGATGAGATACTCCTTCAAGGAAGGTCCGAGAGAGCTATCGTGGGAAGGTTATAATGCTGGTTGGGCAGATGCCCTTACAAAGCTTAAGGAGGCTGAAAGCATCACTTTTTCTCAGGGATGGCTGAGTGCTCTTAAAGAGGTGAGAACCTAAAAAGAATCCAAGCTTTGGTATAAGTACCACGTTGAATGTCCTGCTTATAGCCATCATCCTTTTTCGAAAGATGATGAATGGATTCCGGATAACGCTATTCCTCCCCAACTCTTAGATCAGGATATCGATGAAGATATCGAAGAATTTTCTCTAAATCCAGATGACGGTAAGAGAGCAGCTGTAGCAAAATATCTTACTCTCCACCCTAGCTCCTCTTAGGCTTTTGTGTATCTCGTTTTGGTTTTGTGATTCTAACATTATATTCTTAATAAAGAATTTTCTTATATTTGAGTGTGTATTGACTACACATATTTTAATTTTACATGCTCATAGGTTACTTAGGACTTTTATCGACCAAAATGATATTGATTGACCGATCGTAGGCTTTAAGTAGGCTCATACTTAGTTTGAGCCTTTTGGGGCATTTACGGCCGACTAAATGATGTTTAAGTGTTGGCGTGCTACCTTTCATATGTTTGAACATTCTCCCAGTCCAATATACCTAAGCAATATCATTCTATTCACTTTACCTTGTAGGTCGTGTCGTCAAACTTCCTTAGGCTTATGTGAGATGATAGCGAGAATGTACCTGGTTATTGGGAAATCCACCCGAGCAGGTTTTTGTGACCAACATATGTTGGTGACCAACCAAAGTTGGATTTATTACCTAAGGATACCCAAAAGGCCTTTTGTTGTTGCTGGGTAAACTCATGAGGCCTCTTATGTTAACAACAAGGGCCTGAGGGTAATTCCTAGTGTTAGTATTTAACTTGCTAACCCTGTTCGTTAAACATTCAAAATATGCACAAAGGAGATATTGTTGGAAAAGATGTAAATTAATGAGATGATATGAGTTAATCAACCAATGTAAACTTTGAGAATAGATGGGCTAGTCCATCCATTATTCATTGCAAATTAACTTATCAAATAACAAAAACTGCAAAAAAATAAAATTCTGCTAACTTGTAAGGACATATTTTCATAGGTCCGTTATCAATTTATTATGTCATATACCGCTACACCGTCAAAGTGCATTTAAGAGACATCTACATCAAAGACGAATCCGAATTACTCAAGTTCTTAATCATTCAAGACTCTGAAAAGTTTACTTTGGTAAGGTTATGTTTTAAATAACTTTACTTTTTACTTAGAGCTTTTGGGAGATTTTTACAAAATATTTTCTAGGTGTTGGAGCGGACTTTTTCGTCAAATATTGAGAATGAGTATTTTTTTTCTAAGTTTTTAAGTGGACCTCGATTTTGAAGCCCAGGTCGTTCGCGCGAGATCGCATCTCGTTCGAACGAGATTGGAAGTTGCGCGATGTCGTTTGAGCGACATGCGTACTTCGTTCGAGCGACATATGCTTCTCGTTTGAATGAGTTATATTTTCGAGGCAGTGCATTTTTTGTATAAATACTCATTAAATGGTAACGTTTTCATTAAGAAGTTCATACATTTTCCAGAACAAAAACACTACCAAAGCAGTAATCTTTAGGCTTCTTCTTTTAGGGGTTTAATCCCTTTTTGATTTACAATTCATAAAACTCCCATCTTTCTTTAGTGAATTGTTTTGGTGTTCAAGAACACATCTTTGCCTTTGTTCATCTTTTGTGGAGTACGTCTCTACACCGTATGGCCGCATGTCATTAAGGATCTTGTTGCATGAAGTTTCTTTGCTGAAGATAGGACTACGAGTCCTTGGAGGGTACTGCAGGTATTCTCTTGCTGAGTTCAAGACTGCGAGTCTTTGTGGGTTGGCTGCGCGTTGATCCATTGCAGATTTCTCTATGTAATTGTAAGTTGCGATTTATAGATTCATAGTGAAATAAAGGTTTTACCCGAAAGGTTTTTTTTCCTGAAATCTGCGTCTCAGCATATTTATTGTGTCGCATGCGTTATTTGTGTATGGTTTGACACACGCACCATAGATGCATGTTTTGGGGTTGAATTAATAGACTCTAATTAAATAAGTGAGCCAAATTAGATATTTGCGAATTTAATCAATTATTACACAGTTGCACGCTTTCTCAAATTGTTATCAGAGCAGGTTACGCTAATTTATCGCGTATTCCTATTTTTCGTAAAATCGTGTGATATTGATTTTTTTAAATCAGTTTTGTGAAAAATCGCATTTTTCTATGGAGCACTTCTATAATAAGATGCCTATTTTTGACGGGTCTAATTATGCCTATTGGAAAGCTCGCACGAAATCTGGTTTAAAAGCCATTGATGAGCGTGTTTGGTACCTTTGAGAAAATGGGTGGACTCCTCCCACGGTCACCGTTGATAATATCTCCTCTTTAAAACCCGTGTCAGCATGGACTGAAGGTGATCATAAAATGTCTAAATATAATTCGCGTGGTTTGAGTGCTATTTCTGGAGCTATCACTCCTGATGAGTTTCGTCGAATTATGACGTGCACCACGTCTAAAGAGGCATGGGATGTTTTGAAATTGACACATGAGGATACGAACGTGGTTAAAGAATATAAGTTATAAAATTTGGCTACCCAATTTGAGACTATCACCATGTCTGAATCTGAATGCTTTGATGATTTTTATGCACGTTTGTCGGACATTATTAACACCAATTTTAATTTGGGTGAGGTGATTGATAACACGCGTGTCGTTAAAAAGATTTTGAGATCTCTCCCAAAACACTTTATTCCTAAAGTTTTTGTTTTGAACTCTTTGGAAAATTTGAAATCACTTAAGTTGGAAGAACTTGTAGGAGATCTTCAAACCTATGAGATTTACATGTTTCACAAAACCATTAAGGCTAAGGATAATGGCATTGCTTTAAAGACTCATTGTAAGAAAAAGAAAGAAAAAGTTTGTGAGTCTGATTCTGAGGGAGACTTTGATTTTAATGATATGGCCTTATTTGCGAAAAATTTTAAAAAATTTCTTAACATGAACAAAAATAATTCTTCCAATAAAAAGAAATTTTTTGAGAAAAATAAAAGGAAAGGAAAGGCCAAATAAAGCGGTGCAAGAGAAAAAGAGAATGACTCAGTTGAGGAGTGTGAGGAAGATCTTGAGAACGTGACTTGTTTTGAATGTGGGGGTAAGGGAAATAAGTCGTTTGAGTTCCCAAAATGGCTTAGAAAGAAAGGGAAGAAAGTAGCCATGCCTGCCACACTTAGTGATAGTGAGGGTGATGAGGGAGATGAGTCCGATAAAGGTTTAGCACATGGGATGGTTGTCGCTTTTTCTAGTCGCGTGAGCACATCCACTTTGTCTCACGAGAGTGCACACGAGAGCGCTGATAATGATTTGTGTTCTTCGAGTGAGGATGAGAGCGATGAAGAAAGTGGAGATGAAAGTGAGCTCCAAAAAGTTTTTAGAGACTTGTACACCGAGACCTTGAAAACAAAGAAGTATAATCATGATTTAGGTCGTCGGGTTTTAGATTTGGAGAGAAAAAAGGCGGTTTTGAGAAAGGAGAAGTGTGATTTGACCGACACGTTGTCTAGTCTGACGACACGTGTATCCCAACTAGAAAGTGATCTCGAACGTGCCAAGGAGGTCAAAGTCAATTTTGTGAACGCACCTAAGAAGGTTGAAAATGTGGTTCATAAGGGTAAATATGAGAAGTTAGGAATAAGTCATGACAGTGCTTCTACTTCCCAATTAGCACCCGGGCCGATTCCCACTTTAGTGTCAGATTCACGTGAGTCTCACCCTAACCCACCTAGGCGTCCCATTCCTATTAGGAAAGTGCGTCCTAGAGTTTTTGAGAGAGGTGTTCCGAGGCCTATTTATATTTGTTCACATTGCAAAAGGAGAGGTCACCTTAAGGAATTTTGTTTTAAGTTGGGTTATGTGTAACATTTTGCTTCTACACGTATTTCTGATACACATGCACCCACACATGATACTTTACATGCTCCCGGAGACTATATGAGAGAGTTTTCACATTTAGGTGAGAAAGTTAAGTTTTTAGTAAAAACTTCACAAGAATTGATGAAGGTTTTTCATAAGTTGTCACCACCTTTGGAAAGTCCCTCCGCACCTAATGATTGAGGTTTGACTTGTTTACTAGCATAGGATGATTTTCATGATGACACTCTTTTCAAATTTATCATTTTTGTATATTTTTTAAGAAAAATTTTGAAAAATACAAAAAGATTTTATTTTGATAAATTTTTTAGAAAAATCTAAAAAGATTTTTGTATTTTGTTTGCACCGTTTATGGATGAAGACTTAGGATGACCGAGTCACAACATCATTCCATCTTCCTGTGACTATTTGATAGTGTTTTGAGACAATAGGTCAATTCATCCTTGTGCTTTATAATGTTTGGAGTCATTAAGATGTAATTCAGTGTTTACTTCCTACATGTTTGACTCATGTTTCCTTTATTGCACACATGCACAGATTTGTTTGATTATTGTGCTTGTCTTATCACATGTTGGTTGGGTGTTTTCACTTCAATCATGTCCTTAAAACGAACCAAGCGCGATAAATTTTTATAAGGAAATTGTGCATTTAAGAGTTGTTTTGTGAATTTGTGTGCTTTGTTTAAGAAAACGGGGAAGGGCTGCGAAAGGTTCATTTTGCCTTTGTGAATACTAAGCCAGCGTTAAATTGGAACTAAAAAATGGAGGAATTTTATTATCCGGGGTCCAAAGAGGTTTAAAAGAGCCCGAAAAATTTAAAGGCAATAAAAAGAAATTCATGCCAATTATGGGCCATTTAGGTTTTTGCACCAATTCTCCAAAGTTTGAGAATTTAGATTACCTCTAAAAAGAAAATATATACGAGGGAGTTTTGTTGGAGAATTTAAAACGGGTGTGCACGTCCTGAAAATGCTCGAAAATGCGCTACATAGTTTTGGACGTTATTGGGGTGGAAATCATTTGACTTTGATTTGTTGATTTGCATAAGACGATGTCATCTAAATTCAACAAATTTTTACACCTAAGGATTCGTTTGATGTTCATTCGTTAGGGGTACACGTATTCATCGTGGACGTATGATTGATTGAGTTGATTTACCTATCGAATGTGTTCACACCCATTCATTCCATTTCCATGACTTTATTGTTTGAGTTTAAATCCATGGTGTGATTTTTTGTATCATATTTTTCAAAGTGCTATCTTATTTTTGTATGAAAAATTGAAAAATCCGAAAAATAGTTTGTGAAATTTTTAGGGACATACCTTTGAATGCGCGTAGCTTGATCTTTGTTTACTATGCATTTTTATCGTGACACTCCATGTTTTGATTGTTTCTTCTTATATGTCTATTGAGGAAATCATAAAAAGGGGGGAAAGAATTATCATGTTATGGGGGAGTCTTTGAATTATGGGGGAGATTTGATTATTAATGCTTTATTCTTATATCATTTCAAACTCGATGTGTCACGAAGATATTTTGCTTTATCTCATGTGTGTAAGTACAAAGATTGATGATCATGATGTTGCACACCCTGATGAGAAAAGCTTTGAGATTTGACGAAGATGATTGAAGAACAGTTTTGAAGTCTTGCAAATTTATTCATGGGAGGGTAGATTTGTATATGCAATTTGGTTTTTGATAATTAGGATTTTTTATGTATGTACCGGCATAGAAATAGGGGGAGATTTGTAAGGACATATTTTCATAGGTCCGTTTTCAATTTATTATGTCATATACCGCTACACCGTCAAAGAGCATTTAAGAGACATCTACATTGAAGACGGATCCGAATTACTCAAGTTCTTCATCATTCAAGACTCCGCAAAGTTTACTTTGGTAAGGGTATGTTTTAAATACCTTTACTTTTCACTTAGAGTTTTTGGGAGATTTTTACAAAATATTTTCTAGGTGTTGGAGCGGACTTTTTTGTCAAATATTGAGAATGAGTATTTTTTTAAATACCTTTACTTTTCACTTAGAGTTTTTGGGAGATTTTTACAAAATATTTTCTAGATGAGCGGACTTTTTCGTCAAATATTGAGAATGAGTATTTTTTTCTACGTTTTGAAGTGGACCTTAATTTTGACGCCCAAGTCGTTCCGGGAGATGGCATGTCATTCGAACAAGATTGGAAGTCGCGCGATGTCGTTTGAACGACATGCGTACTTCGTTCGAGCGACATATGCTTCTCGTTCGAACGAGCTCAATTTTCGAGGCGGCTCATTTTTTGTATAAATACAAATTAAATGGTAACGTTTTCAATAAGAAGTCCATATATTTTCCAGAACAGAAACACTGCCAAAGCAGTAATCTTTATGCTTCTTCTTTTAGGGGTTTAATCCATTTTTGATTTACAATTCACAAAACTCCCATCTTGCTTATTGAATTATTTTGGTGTTCCAGAACACATCTTTGCCTTTGTTCATCTTTTGTGGAGTGCGTCTCTACACCGTATGGCTGCGTGTCATTAAGGATCTTGCTGCGTGAAGATTCTTTGCTGAAGATAGGACTACGAGTCCTTGGAGGGTGCTGCGGGTATTCTCTTGATGAGTTCAAGACTGAGATTCTTTGTGGGTTGGCTGCGCGTTGATCCATTGCAGATTTCTCTATGTAATTGTAAGTTGCGATTTATATATTCATAGTGAAATAAAGGTTTTACCCGAAAGGTTTTTTTTCCTGAAATCTGTGTCTCAGCATATTTGTTGTGTCGCATGCGTTATTTATTTATGGTTTGACACACGCATCATAGATGCATGTTTAGGGGCTGAATTAATAGACTCTAATTAAATAAGTGAGCCAAATTAGATATTTGCGAATTTAATCAATTATCACACAGTCGTACGCTTTCTCAAATTGGTATCAGAGCAGGTTACTCTAATTTATCGCGTATTCCTATTTTCCGCAAAATCGTGTGACATTATTTTTTTTAAATTAGTTTTGTGAAAAATCGCATTTTTTCTACGGAGCACTTCTATAATAAGATGCCTATTTTTGACGGGTCTAATTATGCCTGTTGGAAAGCTCGCATGAAATCTGGTTTAAACACCATTGACGAGCGTGTTTGGTACCTTTGAAAAAATGGGTGGACTCCTCCCACGGTCACCGTTGATAATATCTCCTCTTTAAAACCCGTGTCAGCATGGACTGAAGATGATCATAAAATGTCTTAATATAATTCACGTGGTTTGAGTGCTATTTCTGGAGCTATCACTCCTGATTAATTTTGTCGAATTATGACGTTCACCACGTCTAAAGAGGCATGGGATGTTTTGAAATTGACACATGAGGGTACGAACGCGGTTAAAGAATCTAAGTTACAAAATTTGGCCACCCAATTTGAGACTATCTCCATGTCTGAATCTGAATGCTTTGATGATTTTTATGCACGTTTGTCGGACATTATTAACACCAGTTTTAATTTGGGTGAGGTGATTGATAACACGCGTGTCGTTAAAAAGATTTTGAGATCTCTCCCAAAACGCTTTATTCCTAAAGTTTTTGTTTTGAACTCTTTGGAAAATTTGAAATCACTTAAGTTGGAAGAACTTGTAGGAGATCTTCAAACCTATGAGATTGACATGTTTCACAAAACCATTAAGGCTAAGGATAATGGCATTTCTTTAAAGACTAATTGTAAGAAAAAGAAAGAAAAAGTTTGTGAGTCTGATTCTGAGGGAGACTTTGAATTTAATGATATGGCCTTGTTTGCGAAAAATTTCTCAACATGAACAAAAATAATTCTTCCAATAAAAAGAAATTTTTTGAGAAAAATAAAAGGAAAGGAAAGGCCAAAGAAAGAGGTGAGAGAGAAAAAGAGAATGACTCAGATGAGGAGTGTGAGGAAGATCTTGAGAACGTGACTTGTTTTGAATGTGGGGGTAAGGGACATAAGTCGTTTGAGTTCCCAACATGGCTTAGAAAGAAAGGGAAGAAAGTAGCCATGCTTGCCACACTTAGTGATAGTGAGGGTGATGAGGGAGATGAGTCCGATAAAGGTTTAGCACATGGGATGGTTATCGCTTTTTCTAGTCGCGTGAGCACATCCACTTTGTCTCACGAGAGTGCAGACGAGAGCGATGATAATGATTTGTGTTCTTCGAATGAGGATGAGAGCGAGGAAAAAAGTGGAGATGAAAGTGAGCTCCAAAAAGCTTTTAGAGACTTGTACACCGAGACCTTGAAACCCAAGAAGTATAATCGTGATTTAGGTCGTCGAGTTTTAGATTTGGAGAGAGAGAAGGAGGTTTTGAGAAAGGAGAAGTGTGATTTGACCGACACATTGTCTAGTCTGACGACACGTGTATCCAAACTAGAGAGTGATCTCGAACGTGCCAGGGAGGTCAAAGTCAATTTTGTGAACGCACCTAAGAAGGTTGAAAAGGTGGTTCATAAGGGTAAATATGAGAAGTTAGGAATAAGTCATGACGGTGCATCTACTTCCCAATTAGCACCCGGGCCGATTCCCACTTTAGTGTCAGATTCACGTGAGTCTCACCCTAACCCACCTAGGCGTCCCATTCCTATTAGGAAAGTGCGTCCTAGAGTTTTTGAGAGAGGTGTTCCGAGGCCTATTTATATTTGTTCACATATCAAAAGGAGAGGTCACCTTAAGGAATTTTGTTTTAAGTTGGGTTATGTGTTACATTTTGCTTTTACACGTATTTCTGATACACATGCACCCACACATGATACTTTACATGATCCCGGAGACTATATGAGAGAGTTTGCACATTTAGGTGAGCAAGTTAAGTTTTTAGTCAAAACTTCACAAGAATTGGTGGAGGTTTTTCATAAGTTGTCACCACCTTTGGAAAGTCCCTCCGCACCTAATGATTGAGGTTTGACTTGTTTACTAGCATAGGATGATTTTCATGATGACACTCTTTTCAAATTTATCATTTTTGTATATTTTTTAAGAAAATTTTTGAAAAATACAAAAAGATTATTTTTTGATAAATTTTTTAGAAAAATCCAAAAAGATTTTTGTATTTTGTTTGCACCGTTTAAGGATGAAGACTTAGGATGACCGAGTCACAACATCATTCCATTTTCCTATGACTATTTGATAGTGTTTTGAGACAATAGGTCAATTCATCCTTGTGCTTTATAATGTTTGGAATCATTAAGATGTAATTCAGTGTTTACTTCCTACATGTTTGACTCATGTTTCCTTTATTGCACACATGCACAGATTTGTTTGATTATTGTGCTTGTCTTATCACATGTTGGTTGGGTGTTTTCACTTCAATCATGTCCTTAAAACGAACCAAGCGCGATAAATTTTTATAAGGAAATTGTGCATTTAAGAGTTGTTTTGTGAATTTGTGTGCTTTGTTTAAGAAAATGGGGAAGGGCTGCGAAAGGTTCGTTTTGCCTTTGTGAATACTAAGCCAGCGTTAAATTGGAACTAAAAAATGGAGGAATTTTATTATCCGGGGTCCAAAGAGGTTTAAAAGAGCCCGAAAAATTTAAAGGCAATAAAAAGAAATTCATGCCATTTATGGGATATTTAGGTTTTTGCACCAATTCTCCAAAGTTTGAGAATTTAGATTACCTCTAAAAAGAAAATATATACGAGGGAGTTTTGTTGGAGAATTTAAAACGGGTGTGCACGTCCTGAAAATGCTCGAAAATGCGCTACATTGTTTTGGACATTATTGGGGTGGAAATCATTTGACTTTGATTTGTTGATTTGAATAAGACGAGGTCATCTAAATTCAACAAATTTTTACACCTAAGGATTCGTTTGATGTTCATTCGTTAGGGGTACACGTATTCATCGTGCACGTATGATTGATTGAGTTGATTTACCTATCGAATGTGTTCATACCCATTCATTCCATTTCCATGACTTGATTGTTTGAGTTTAAATCCATGGTGTGATTTTATGTATGTACCGGCATAGAAATATGGGGAGATTTGTAAGGACATATTTTCATAGGTCCGTTATCAATTTATTATGTCATATACTGCTACACCGTCAAAGAGAATTTAAGAGAAATCTACATTGAAGACGAATCCGAATTACTCAAGTTCTTCATCATTCAAGACTGAGCAAAGTTTACTTTGGTGAGGTTATGTTTTAAATACCTTTACTTTACACTTAGAGTTTTTGGGAGATTTTTACAAAATATTTTCTAGGTGTTGGAGCGGACTTTTTCGTCAAATATTGAGAATGAGTATTTTTTTCTACGTTTTGAAGTGGACCTCGATTTTGACGCCCAGGTCGTTCGCGCGAGATCGCATCTCGTTCGAACGAGATTGGAAGTCGCGCGATGTCGTTTGAACGACATGTGTACTTCGTTCGAGCGACATATGCTTCTCGTTCGAACAAGCTCGATTTTTGAGGCGGTGCATTTTTTGTATAAATACTCATTAAATGGTAACGTTTTCAATAAGAAGTCCATATGTTTTCCAGAACAGAAACACTGCCAAAACAGTAATCTTTAGGCTTCTTCTTTTAGGGGTTTAATCCATTTTTGATTTACAATTCACAAAACTCCCATCTTGCTTTAGTGAAGTATTTTGGTGTTCAAGAACACATCTTTGCCTTTGTTCATCTTTTATGGAGTGCGTCTCCACACCGTATGGCTGCGTGTCATTAAGGATCTTGCTGCGTGAAGATAGGAATGCGAGTCCTTGGAGGGTAATGCGGGTAGTTTCTTGTTGAGTTCAAGACTGCGAGTCTTTGTGGGTTGGCTGCGCGTTGATCCATTGCAGATTTCTCTATGTTATTGTAAGTTGCGATTTATAGATTCATAGTGAAATAAAGGTTTTACCTGAAAGGGATTTTTTCCTAAAATCTGTGTCTCAGCATATTTGTTGTGTCGCATGCATTATTTGTTTATGGTTTGAGACACGCATCATAGATGCATGTTTAGGGGATGAATTAATAGACTCTAATTAAATAAGTGAGCCAAATTAGATATTTGCGAATTTAATCAATTATCACACATTCTCACGCTTTCTCATAAATAAAAAGCTAAAAAGAAGATCTAAAAATAGAACTTCTTGATATTGGTTGCGTTCCATTCTCTTGGTATCTCCCTGCCCTCTAGCATTTTCAGATGATATGCTCATTGAAGATCATCTCTGATCACTCTAAATGGTCCTTCCCAGTTTAGTCCCAATTTTCCATCTGATGGTTTTATGGAACTACCGAGGACTTTTTTCAGGACATAGTCTCCTATTGAATACTTCTTCGAGTTCACCCCTTTGTTGTACTAGTTGGCTAGTTGTTGTTGGTAGGAGGCCAAATTGATAAAGGTTAGCTCTTCTCCTCATCTTCTAAGTCAAGATCAGTGTGTAAGGCTTCATCATTAAGCCCCAGTAGCATCATCCATGGAGGAAATGAGAAAGGAGATGCAGAGAGAGATGTTGAATTTCATGAAAGCCTCCTCATAATCTGCTGGCGAGGTAGCTTCGGTTTATGATGACCTTCGAACACCCTATACCCATGAATACAACGATGAGCCCTATCCAAAGGACTATATTCCTCCTATTTTTGAAAAATACACAAGGAAAGGTAGGAACCCAAATGAGCACATTAAGCGCTTCATTGAATATTTGGGGGCACATTGTAATAATAAGAAGCTTAGGTTTAAGGAGTTTTCCAAATCCTTAACCGATAAATCATATACTTGGTATTCTTATTTGGCTCCCAATAGCGTTTTTACGTGGGAAGAGATGTATGTTTTATTCGTACAGAAGTTCTTTCTGGCGGAAGATGAGTTTACTTTGACCCAACTGGGGAAGGATAAGGAACGACCCGGAGAAGAAGTGGTGGCCTACGTCCGAAGGTTCAGAGAAAGATCCCTCGATGTGAGGGAGGAGACCAAAGAGTCCAAGTTATTATAGATCTGTGCGGAAGGACTGATTCCTGAGTACATCTGTCACCTCATTAATGAAACGCACGAGGGGACTTTTTTGGCGTTCTTAAAAGTGGCAAGAAACATCTCCTTGGTGGTACGACCAAATCCAATGATGGTTCCAATGATGTTTAGGCAGCCGATAGAACCTATGGGAGGAAGGTCTCATCCCCCACGGGTAGGGTACATCGAGGGAGCAGATGGGGGCAAGGCACCGACGAAGGACAGTTAGAGGAAATAATGAGTTTGTGAAAAATCTTAACAAGTGCTTTCGTTGTTAAGTCACCGATATAGGTGGAGTTTATGAAAATTTTAACAAGTTTTTTCGTTGTTAAGTCACCGATATAAGTGGAGTTTATGAAAATATTAACAAGTGTTTTCATTTTAAGTCACTGATATAAGTGGAGTTTATGAAAAATCTTAACAAGTGTTTTCGTTGTTAAGTCACTGATATAGGTGGAGTTTATGAAAATCTTAACAAGTGTTTTCGTTGTTAAGTCACCAATATAGGTGGAGTTTCTGAAAAATCTTAACAAGTGTTTCCTTGTTAATTCACCGATATAGGTGGAGTTTATGAAAAATCTTAACAAGTGTTTTCGTTGTTAAGTCACTGATATAGGTGGAGTTTATGAAAATCTTAACAAGTGTTTTTGTTGTTATGTCACCGATATAGGAGGAGTTTATGAAAAAAAAAAACTTAACAAGTGTTTTCGTTGTTAAGTCACTGATATAGGTGAAGTTTATGAAAAATCTTAATAAGTGTTTTCGTTGTTATGTCACCGATATAGGTGGAGTTTATGAAAAAAAACTTAACAAGTGTTTTCGTTGTTAAGTCACCGATATAGGTGAAGTTTATGAAAATCTTAACAAGTGTTTTCGTTGTTAAGTCACCAATATATATGGATTTTATGAAAATCTTAACAAGTGTTTCGTTGTTAAGTCACCGATATAGGTGGAGTTTATGAAAATATTAACAAGTGTTTTCATTTTTAAGTCATTGATATAAGTGGAGTTTATGAAAAATCTTAACAAGTGTTTTCGTTGTTAAGTCACCGATATAGGTGGAGTTTATGAAAATCTTAACAAGTGTTTTCGTTGTTAAGTCACCGATATAGGTGGAGTTTATGAAAAATCTTAACAAGTGTTTCCTTGTTAATTCACCGATATAGGTGGAGTTTATGAAAAATCTTAACAAGTGTTTTTGTTGTTAAGTCACTGATATAGGTGGAGTTTATGAAAATCTTAACAAGTGTTTTCGTTGTTATGTCACCGATATAGGTGGAGTTTATGGAAAAGAAACTTAACAAGTGTTTTCGTTGTTAAGTCACCGATATATGTGGATTTTATGAAAATCTTAACAAGTGTTTTCGTTGTTAAGTCACCGATATAGGTGGAGTTTATGAAAAAAAAACTTAACAAGTGTTTTCGTTGTTAAGTCACCGATATAGGTGGAGTTTCTGAAAAATCTTAACAAGTGTTTTCGTTGTTAAGTCACCGATATAGGTAAAGTTTATGAAAAAAAACCTTAACAAGTGTTTTGTTGTTACGAAGTGTTTTGACAGCTAAAAAAACAACGCGACGTCATTTACGAAGTAACGCATGGGGAATAGATAGGGTTGCCTTCTTTAACAAGTTTGAGTTTTGGGACCAGAATTTTTGAAAAACATATCCAATAACTCCCAACGGAAAAGATTTCCCAACGGTTCAAAAAATCTACGATGTCTCCCCGTCACAAGTCCAAACGTTGTTTAAATGGTGACTCGGCTGCATTGGGAGAATTTTTTCTTTTTCGAACACAGCGAATCATTACAAGGGAGAGTTTCACTTACCAAGAATCATAACGAGTATTTGAGAAGGTTGGTAGGCCTTTCGGGAGAATTTTAAATAATAAAAAGCTAGAACGGTTGAAGCTCAGTATAAGGAAAACGTGGAGATGTCCCTTTGTCAAAGCCCTAATAAGTCATGGCGCTTTGGCTCAGGAACATCGGGGAGAATTTTACTTTTTCTTGGAGATTATAATGTTGCGATTCTAATGAAGGAAAGCAGGCCATAATTTTTACGCACCGAGAAGGTTCATCGGATTAAAAAGTTTTCATGCAGACATTTCTTGTTCCAACAAAAAATCTCTCCACGAAGGGGCAAATGTAGAGGGGTATTGAAGGTAATCCTGAGATTATGGATAATTATCCCATTAGCAATAGTGTTCGAGATTAAGAAGCCGAGGCAACTTAGCGTGGCAACTCAGCGAGGAAGCTTAGCATGGCAATTCATACTTTAGCTTGTTGTGTTAGTCAAATTGTATCTTTGTTTATGTTGACTGTAATCTATAACGGTTGTAATGATGTAACAAGAATAATAATGAATTTTAGTGTG
The DNA here is from genome assembly GCA_949130495.1 of Sambucus nigra. NCBI lineage: Eukaryota > Viridiplantae > Streptophyta > Magnoliopsida > Dipsacales > Adoxaceae > Sambucus > Sambucus nigra. The sequence continues at coordinate 160,914,288 of OX422213.1, read as the reverse complement.
AGGTCAAACGGTACTTGCGAGAGACCAGGCTTGGCAGGGTCTGGGAGAGCTTTCATGCTCTATCGAATGACCTCATCATGGAAACTTTAGTGGGACTTGATTTGGAGGATTGAGAAGTGAGGCACCGTTGGGTATTGTCCTCACCATCTTAGATACACCTGGTAAAACATCGAAGGACCCTAACCGTGAAACCTCGAGCGAATCAGCTTGGAGTTCCATCGAGAGTTGAGCTATGAACCAAAAATCCCTCTACTTAATGCCACATCTACTGTAGGTGATGTCACTAGTCAACTAAACAATGTCAGACATGCAGTTGAGTAAACCACCGTGGTATTTGGGGCTGTCAGGCAGTTGGTGAACCACCTCTGCGTCAACAGCCCCTGACACACAGTGGTTAGGCAAAAGGCATGTCTTGGCATTTAATGTTTATAACGTGGAGACAACTAGTGCATCAGACATTTAATGTTGTGACATAAAGTATGAGGGATGTCTTTCATAGTCTTTAATGACTGAGTTGCCTCGGGGATGGTGTGGGGGGCTATTTAAGGACCCCAACCACCCTGAGGAGATGGATGATCTTTTGAGAGTTTAAGAAGTTATTACTAGAGAGAATACACGTCAAAGAGAGATAGTTATTACAAACCATAGGTCTTATTCACTCACCATTGTCATTTATTATGAAGCTTTTAATACTTGATAGAGATTCTTGAAGGTGGTTGGTGTGTTTGGCTGCCTGCCAAGGTGTATCTAGGGTAGCTAAGTTACCTCTAAGTTCATTACTATCTTTTCTGAGTTATACACGAGAGATTTTGTGAGTTTAAACTAAGTCTTATCTTCATTGAGTTTGTGTTTGCATGTTCTATCACTAATCCAAGGTTTTAGATAATTAACTTATCAACACCATACTTCAAAGTGGATTTTCCTCCATCTTGATTAAAGTTCCATCCTACATCCAGGTTAAGGAACAGTTGTTCTCCATTGTCTGGAATTACCAACAGTAGGGGTTTACTGAGGAAAGACTTGACCTCTTCCAAATCTTATGTACAGTCTTCATTTTATACTAGGCCTTTACCTTTTTTAATAGCTGGAAGAATGGTCAGTAGCATTCCGAAGACTTGGAGACAGAGAGATTGAGCGGAGCGAGCATTTCGATAAGCTTCTGAACATCTCGTAGTGTATGAGGAGGCTAGACCTTGGTGATAGCATCGATTTGATCTGGGTTGGCCTCAATCCACCTTTTACTCACTAGGTAGCCTAAGAATTTTCCTGACTAGACCCCGAATGAACACTTACTTGCATTAAGATTTATTTGGTACTTCTTGAGGATTTCTAAGGTTGTTTCTAGGTCTAATAGGTGATTGGCCTTGTTCTTTCTTTTGAAGATCATGTCATCGATGTACACTTTCATCATCTCCCCCATCTATTTTTTAAACATCTTGGTTACCAATATTTGGTAAGTTGCCCCTTCATTCTTGAGGCCCAAAGGCATTGACCTTATAACAGTACAAACTAACTGAGTTTATAAATGAGGTCTTGTCTTGGTCAAGCCCGTGCAGGGGGATCTGATGATATCCTGAGTACGTGTCAAGGAATCTTATCCTTTCATGAGTCGTTGTGGCATCAACTAGCTGATATATTTTTGGGCAAGGGAAGCCATCTTTAGGACATGATTGATTCAAGTAAGTGAAATCGATGCAAACCCTCTAATTTCCATTTCTCTTAGGAACAATCACTGGGTTGGATAATCGTACGGGGAACTGAACTTCCCTGATGGATCCTGCATCTAATAGCTTTTCTAACTCTTTCTCTATTACCTTGGCCTTTTCGATAGACGTTCAATGAGACTTTTGAGTGATGGGCTTAAAAGTAAGATCAACATGTAAACGACGGCATGCCAAGCTGGGGTTAATCCCAGGAAACTCATAAGGCTAAGTGCAACCAATACCCTTTTCTTCTGATCGGTAAGAGCAGATCTAGTAAAAAATATCCTTTCTATTAAGTTGTCATCGACTACAACTTCTTCTAGGCTTTCAACGACCCTGTCTGTGGGGTGGACCCTGGTCTCTTCCACCTTTGGTCGACCATACCGTAGTTTCTATTTATAGAGAATAACCCCTTCTTGGGCTTTCTCCTGGGCATTATCGGGCTCTTTTTTTTCTATTTCTTTAGGTGAATGGCAGCGATGAAACATTTTTGGGCTGTAGCCTACTCGCCGTAAATTTCAACCACTCTGTGATTTATAACACATTTCAACTTTTAATAATAAGTGGATGGAATGACCTTCATGGTGTGGAGACAACCCTTGCCCAAAATAACATGGTATGGGTATCCAATGTCCACAACTAAGAACTCGATTAACTTTGAGATGTTCCTTTCTCTGACTGACAAGGTTATCTTTCCTAACGACATGGTAATCCTTCCTACGAAGCCAACTAATGGGACATGGGCTTCTTTGAGGTCAATAACATTCAATTTCAATTTATGAAATAGGTTTAGATACATCACTTCAGATGAACTCCTCTGGTCCACTAGCATCTTGTCGATATCCCAATTAGTAGTCTTGAGCATGATTACTAATGCGTTATGATGTGGGGTACTTACCTAGGGTAAATCCTCTTCGGTGAACATGATGTGCTTCATATAATCAACATCTTCTAGTTGCCGGCACTTTCCAGCTTGAGTCTTGGCTGGATCGATCTGAAAAGCTTCCATCACAGCAGTCACCTTCTTGATTTCCATTCTAATGACACTGCCTTAAATTTGTTCGAGGTCTGACACCCCATGAATTATTGTAAACTCGTGTCCTATATCATTATCGAGGACGTTGTCTGCCTTTTGGTCGCTATTAGTTGCGGTCTTCTCTATTTTCTTGTCGATTTACTCGCTAAGGTGCCCTGCGTGAACTAGCTCTTCTAAACGTGACTTCAAATCTTTATAATTTTCGATTCGATTACCACCCTCCTTATGGAATGCTCACCTTAGTGCATTGTTTATCTTATTCATATCTCCTCCCATGTTCTTGGCCCATTTTATGATGGGTTCGTCCTTGATCTTGGTGAGAATCTTGTAAATGGGTTGCTTAAAGACCGTGTTAACAGCCTGGAATGTTTTGGAGGGGTCATTCTTAACTCCACCTTTAGAGCCATTCTTGTCCTCGTTATTGCCTTCCTTTTTCTAGGTGTCATTCTTCTCTGTACCCTTGTTCGCCTTTGCTCAACCATTGTCTCCCCTATTAGGATGGACCACATCCTCAACTTTCTCTTACTTCCGATACGGGCCATAAGATCATTGATGTTTACGAATTCCTTCTTGGTGAGAGATTGGTGCAGTAGGGAGGTGGTCGGCAAGCCGATTTTAAAGGATTCTATAAAAACTTTCTCTGAGCAGTCCTCGATCTCAGTTAAGATCTCCCAATATCTTTTAGCATAATCTCTGAGGTTTTCCTGAGGCTTTTTCTTCATAGTGAGTAGTGCAGTCATCCACTTAGGATGGGATCTGATCGATTTGAACCATGCCGTGAAAGCCTCTGCCAATGCTACAAAATTCTTGATCAAGCTGTAAGGGAGCCTCTCAAACCACTTTTTTGCTGCATCGTGTAGGCTAGGAGGTAATATCTTTCACATCAGTGCATCATTGTGGATCCATAAGGTCATTGCCTGCCTCTATTGCCTAACATGATCTATGGGATTTATTTTCCCATCATATATCTTGAACCTGGGGAAAATAAATTTCTTAGGGGATCATCACGTTCAATTTCCCTTAAAAAGGGGGTTTTCATCTGAGAGTTTAGTTCTCTTCTAACAAGATCTCTAGTTGATCTGTCTCCTCGATGTTCCAGATATTTTTCCATCTCCCTACGGACTAGAACCCTCAAATACTCACTTGGTCGATTATTATTCTTGTGGCGCCTTTCCTAGTGGCCACGCTCTGATCGTGCTCGCTCAGATCTATTATGCTCGATTCTTATCTGGTCACTCCTAGTACTCCTTCCTCAGTTGGGGGAACTTCTTGAGGGCTAGGAGTATTATCTTGATTCCGCCTTGTGTTTCTGGAGAGGTCTCTCTCCATTCTTTCAATTCGCCTCTTAAGACGATAATCTTCTTCTTCTTGGTGTCGAGTTTCCTCTTCCGGTTCTCAAAGTCTGGATTCATAGGCATTGACCCACCTAGAAATCTGAGTAGACTTTGGAGGTCCATGGATCTCTTCTGAAGGTTGCCTTTCCTGAGAGACCTTGGGTTTAAATGTTGGAGAATTTCAAACTTAACCCCAGGAGGTGGGCATGGAAGGGTAAGAGTGTCTTGTCCTTGACTCTCCATTTCTAGAGTACTTGGCCGATGATGAGGGATGAATCCTTGAAGACATCAAGGTATCGAAATCCTTTCATGAGGGAAACTTCGAGGCCTAATGAGCATGCCTCATGTTCAGTCATGTTGTTAGCGCAGGAGAAATCCAATTTGATGGCAATGGGAGTGTGGGAGTCATGAGGGGAAATTAGGATAATTCTAATGTCATATCCTTTTTTGTTGGAAGCGCCTCCAAAGAAAATTTTCCATCGAAGATCTTCATGGGAGGTGCAACGGATATTCTCGTCTGGAAATTTAGAAATCTAGACATCGGCCTCTTCCATAGGGTAGTCATCAAGGTTGTCACAGATGGCTCTTCCTTTAATGGCTTTCTGTGTGACATAGGTGATATCAAACTCGGTTAAAAGCACTAACCAATGAGCCATTCGATTGGATAGGACGGGCTTCTCGAGTAACTACTTGATAAGATCCATTCGAGATATGAGTCTAATGGGGAAGGTGAGCATATAGTGTCGTAACTTTTGGGTAACCCAGATAAGAGCGACACATGCTTTTTCCAAGGCGGTGTAGTTGACCTCGTAACCAACCAATTTCTGTCTGGCATATCTGATGGCTTTCTCTTTACGAGTTTCTTCAAGGTATTGGGTTATCAAAGCCCAGATTGTAGTATCGGTCACAGTTAGGTATAAAAGTAAGGGAAGACCAGGCTATGGTGGCATGAGCACCGAAGGTCGAGTTACATATTACTTAATTCGTTCGAAGGCTTCTTGGAAAGATTTATTCCAGCCTTGGTTGAATCTTTTTGAAGGAGTTTAAATATGGGTTCACAGATGGAAGTCAAGTGGTTGATGAATCGACTGATGTACTGTAATTTCCCAAGGAATCCTCGAACTTCTTTCTCTATTGGGGGAGGTTCCATTCAAGTATGGCCTTTAACTTAGCAGGATCTACTTCTATCCCTTTCTTAATGATCATGAATCCCAAGATTTTCCAATCAGTAATGCCGAAGACACATTTTTGTAGGTTAAGCAGCATTTGGTACTGTCGCAGTCGTTCGAAGAATTTTCGGAGAGCGGGAACATGACCTTCCCTGGTCTTAGACTTGATAATCATGTCATCTACATAGACCTCGACTTCCTTATGCATCTGATCATGCAGAATGGTTATGGAAGCCCGTTGGTAGGTAGCCCCTGCATTCTTGAGACCAAATGGCATGATAGTGTGGCAAAAGGTTCCCCAAGGGGTGATGAATGCTGTTTTCGCTTGATGATTAGGGTGAATCTTGATCTAGTTATATCCAGAAAACCTGTCAACAAATGACTTGAGACCATGACTGTCTATGTTGTCCACAATTGTATCTATGTTGGGTAGCGAGTAATCATCCTTCGGAGAGGCCTTATTCAAGTCTCGGTAGTCGACACACATGCGGACCTTTCCTACTGATTTTTGCACATGTACGATATTGGCTAGCCATGTAGGATATTCGATCACATGAATGAATCCCACATTCAGTTTCTTGACTACTACTTCTTTTACTATGAGTGACCATTCGGTGCGGAGCTTTCGCAACTTCTGTTTGACTGGTTTACATTCTGGGAGCATTAGAATCTCATGTTGTGCTATCCCTGGATCAATGCCAGGCATATCATCATAGGACCATACAAACACATCTACGAACTCCTTCAATAGTTCTTCGAGTTGCATGGATTTGTGCTTATCAAGGCTAGCCCCTATCCTAATCTCGTGCATTTGGTTACTACAATCGGGATTAATAACAATAGTTTCATCTTTATTAACTTAAACGCGGTTATGTTGTTTGTTATTAACCTTATTTAGATCAGTTAAGAATTATTCATTTGCAAAGTCATTGTTGATACCAAAATTAGTATGCTGATATAGACGAATCATAAGAAGACACGTGTCGATCTATGTGGTACAATAGCAACGAGGAAGTCTATTTCCCCGACCAAGTCATACTCACTCTGAGCAGCAAGTGTACTCTGAGGAACTCCTGAACGACGAGCAACTAAGGCGGTCCGAGCTTCATCTCGGCCACAGCATTGATTGCCAGATAATCAACAGTTCAACTATTCATTGAATGCTAATCATACAGACGTATACTCTTAAAGGGCATTAATTGTTTACCCTTTCACATGTACAGCCTAAGGGCTATAAATACATTGTATCACCCTCATTCAAAGGGACCGGATTTTCTTGATAGAATGACATATCAAGAACTCCAAAACACTTGGCAATAACAAAAAACAGTGGACGAGGCCATTCTTATAAGGCTGAACCACTTTAAAATTCTTTGTCTCATTTATATTTATCTGTGATTAAATAATTAGAAGCAATCTAATTTTTTACATCAATAGATTGGCGCCGTCTGTGGGAAACGACTGTTGTTATCGTTTTTCACCAAAAATCATTCATCATCAATGGCAGATAATCCGGAATCCAGCAATCGAAACGCTGGAAATGCTGGAAATCTTCCAAATCCCTCTGTACCTCCGGATCTGGCAGGAATTATGACGAATCTGGCTCAAGGACAAACCGCCATGCAGGAAATAATGCGGCAACTCATACAAACCCTTCATGGCGGTGCACCTGCACATTCGGGACAACGAAGTGGTCAGAGGCAAACCTATCTACTTTCTTCACAATCCAGGCGTACAGACGTTTATAGTAATGAGGAATCTGATGATTTCTCTTATCAACTTGGGCGAACTTCGTCAATAAGGTCTACAGATACTGAGCAACGTATCACTCTCTCTCTAGAGAGACCCAGTGCCTTGGAAAGATTGAGTAGGGTATCTCCTTTCATCTAATTAGGCCCTAGGAGGAATAGGAGTCCACCTAAGACCATGTCAAGGAGTTTTCAACAACCATAAGATCTAAGAGAAGGATCAGCACAATCACGACCAGTTGCTCGTCAAGATAGATCTCAAGAGGCCACGTCAGAACAATCAATTGCTCGAGCTAATAAGCCCGAGGAAGGAAATGATGCGTGGAAAGGTTCCATTCAGCGGTTGGAGGATCGATTGGGAGAAATGGCTAAGGCGAAGAACCCCCTACAACGAACTTTTGTTCAAGGGACACCTTTTGTACTGGCCATTGTGGATTTTCCTACACCGTCGAAATTTAAAGCACCTGTGGTGACCCCCAAATATGATGGAAAGACAGATCCTGTTCTTCACATAGAGCAATATCAAGCTGCTGCTGCCGACATCTATGTTGTCCCCGACGAGATAAGATGCAGAGCCTTCTCAGGAACTCTTACTGGATCTGCCCAGATATGGTACAACAATCTTCCTCGGGGTAAGATTTCAACTTTCTTTCAGTTGGCCGAGTTATTCATTGGCAATTTTTGTTTTGGAGCAAAGCCAGTAAAACGAGTAGCACACTTGTTAAGTGTTAGACAAAAATCTGGTGAGAGTACTAGAGATTACATAACTCGTTTCAATAACGAGAAGCTGGAAGTCATAGATTATGAAGAAAAGATAGCAATCACCGCCTTGATGAGTGGTTTATTACCTAACAAGTTGTATTACACTTTGGCCAAAGATCCACCTACAACTATGTCAGAGTTGATGGCAAAAGCGGCTAAAATCATGAATGCCGATGAGGCTATGGTTGCGAAGAAGAATATGGATAAAGAAACCAAGGTGGAAATCGACAAGTCTAAGAAGAAATAGCATAAGGACAATGGCGGTGACAAGCATTCCAAGAATGATAAGTCGTCATGGTAAGTCCTAAAGAAATTCGATAATTATACTCCTTTGAAAATGGGTATTAATCATGTCTTGGAGGAAATCAAGAATAACGAGGAAGTAAGGTGACCAAAGAAACTGAGGTCGGACCCTGACAAAAGAAATAGAGATAAATATTGCGAGTTTCATAAGGATCATGGTCATATGACTAAAAATTGCATAGCCCTTCAGAATGAGATTGAAACGCTCATTAGACGAGGAAAGTTGTCAAAGTATGTTGATCGTAGAAATGAAAGAGGAAATGAAAACCGAGCAAGAGAGATGTCTAGATCTCCTCGTCGGGCAGAAGAAAACAGGAAAAGGGATCATGAAGATGATACAGAGGATGACCCCGATCTTCCCAAAAGGCCAAAGCAACCAGAATGCGAGGTATTTTCAATACATTTTGGAACATTTGATTGTAATGTTATTACAGGCGGAGATGCAGGAGGAGGAGATCTTACTGCAGAAAGAAAAGCTTACCTCGGTGAGGCTCAGGCTTGCTCATACATTCAACGGATAAATTTGGCTAAAGAGGATCGCCCGAGAAAGATAAACAAAGAGAAGCTGGTCTTTGGTTTTTCAAAAAATGACCTTGCAGGTGTTCTTTACCCACACGACGACCCTTTGGTGATCAAAATGAGGATGAAAGAAGTAGTGATTTCAAGGGTTCTGGTAGATAATGGTAGTTCGGCAGACATCATGTTCTACTCATGCTTTGACAATTTAAATTTAAAATTATCTCAATTGGAACCTTATCATAGACCTCTCTTGGGTTTTGCTGGAGAGAAAGTTTTTCCACTTGGGACGATCAAGTTGGATATATTCATTGGAACTTGGCCTGCTTGTCGAACAGAAAGAATACGCTTCTTTGTGATGGATAAAAATGTGCAATCAGCTTGCAACATCATCATGGGAAGAGTTGGTTTGAAGAAGTTCGAAGTAGTTCCATCTACAGTACATCAGTGTTTAAAATTCCCAACAAATTTTGGAGTAGGAGTTGTGAAAGGTGATCAAAAAGTATCTCAGGAATGCTATTATTCATCTGCCGAGCAAGAGGATCTTCAAGAGTCAAGGAAAAACACTACTACCTACCAGGTGGATGAAGGTACATAAATTGAAACGTTGGATCCCAGAGATGAATCCTAACTTGTAAAAGGACAGGTGGTGGAATCTACAGAAAATGTTATTCTGGACGATGAACACCCTGAACGAACAACTCAGATAGGTTCGTCGTTGGATGCTTCGATAAAATAGGAGTTGATAACTTTCTTGAGAAACAGAAAGAAAACTTTTGCATGGAGTCATGAAGACATGCCAGGATTAGATCCAAACTTCTTATGCCATGAGCTCAATGTGAATAAGGAGATCAAGCCTGTAAAGCATAGAAGAAGAGTGTTTAGTCCCGAGAAGAATCAAGCTATACAAGAGGAGCTCGAGAAACTCCAGAAAGCCCAATTAATTGAAGATGTGAAATATCCAGACTGGTTAGCAAATGTGGTGATGGTAAAGAAGAAAAACAATAAATGGAGAATGTGTGTTGATTTCACCGATCTCAACAAGGCATGCCCAAAGGATCACTTTCCATTGCCCAGAATTGATCAACTAGTGGATGCTACCTCGGGACACGAGCTGCTTAGCTTCATGGATGCTTACTCTGGCTACAACCAGATCAAAATGAAACCTGAAGACAGGGAAAATACTTCTTTTATTACCCCTAGGGGAACTTATTGTTATAATGTTATGCCTTTTGGTTTAAAAAATGCAGGAGCGACATACCAGCGGCTGATGAACAAGGTTTTTGCCGAACAAATCAGTTGCAATATGGAAGTCTATGTCGATGATATGCTGACAAAGAGCAAGAAAGATGCTGATCATCTAGTTGACTTAGGTCAGACCTTTGATCAACTGAATAAATACCAAATGAAGCTCAACCCGACGAAGTGCACATTTGGAGTACGAGAAGGAATGTTCCTCGGATACATCGTCAACCAGCGAGGCATTGAGGCGAATCCAAAAAAGATCAAAGCTCTTTTAGGGTTGCGATCTCCAACGATGAAGAAAGAAGTGCAGAGTCTTACAGGACGAGTTGCAGCGCTCAACAAATTTGTATCCCGAGCAACTGATAGATGCCTCCCATTCTTCAAAACACTTCGAAAAACTTTCGAGTGGAATGATGAATGTGAAAAAGCCTTTCAAGACTTGAAGAAATATTTGGGAGCACCTCCACTATTGTCCAGGCCAGTAATGGGAGAAAAGTTGTACTTGTACCTAGCAGTATCAGAGAATGCATTTAGCTCGGCATTGATCAGAATGGAGAATGGAGTCCAGAAGCCAATTTATTACACAAGTAAGGCTTTCCGAGGTGCAGAGATCAGGTACCCAAAGCTGGAAAAATTGGCATTGGCATTAATTGAGGCAAGTAGAAGAATGAGGCCATATTTCCAGGCCCATACCATCGTCGTGTATACCGACATTCCATTGAGACAAGCCCTTCATAAGCCAGAAAAATCAGGCAGACTGATGTACTGGGCAATAGAGCTCGGTGAATATGATATTGTGTATGAACCCAGATCATCATTAAAAGGGCAAGTTGTAGAAGATTTTATAGCAGAATTTACTTATCCTGATACCCCCGAGGAACAAAAGTTGCTCGATGATCAACCTATGGATGTTACAGGATCAACAAACACAAGCTCAGACCAACTCCAGTTGGTAAAAAGGCTTGTGGATATTGAAAGATCATCAAATTCGAGCTCAGACCAACTCCGGTTGGTAAAAGGGCGAGAAGAGATGATCGACGAGGAGGGAGTAATATCAGGGGAGGATGAAAGGAAACAATAAATATTTAACCGAGGAACTTTGTCAAATAAGAAATTTGAAGACAAATTACATACATGGAGATTATATGTAGATGGGTCATCTTGCACAACAGGTTGTGGAGCAGGGATTGTTTTGAACACCCCAGACGAGATTGACATGGAATATGCCTTGCGATTCCAATTCAAAGCCTCTAATAATGAGGCTGAGTATGAGGCCATGATAGCAGGTCTTAATTTAGCAAAGATTATGGAAGCGCAATAAGTGATGGTATTCTGTGATTCTCAATTAATTGTGAATCAGATGATGGGAACATATGCAGTTAAAGGAGAATTAATGGTCAAGTATCATGCAAAGGTGATGGAGTTGTTGGCAGAATTTGATGCCATTCAGTTGATCGGAATACCAAGAATAGAGAATGCACGAGCAGACGCATTGGCCCGACTGCTACTCATATCGAGCTGCGAAAAACGATACCAATTGAAGTATTAGAAAGTCGGAGCATAGATGAAGGCCTGACGATGAATATTATTACCCTTGATTTAGGACCATCTTTGATGGATCCCATCAGGGCATATATTGAGGAGGGAGAATTATCGGAGGATAAGCTCACTGCCAAGAAATTGAAGTTTAAAGCTGCTCGGTATGTACTAATTAATGGTGTTTTGTATAGACGAGGAATTATGGCAGGTTTGCAAAGATGTGTACACCCCTCCGAGGTGAAAGAGTTGATTGAAGAGATCCATGAAGGGTCCTGTGGAGCCCATGTAGCAGGTCGGACACTTTTGCAAAGGGTGATGACGCAGGGATACTACTGGCCAACGATGAGGGCTGATTGTATAGCTTATACTAAGAGACGTGATAAATGCCAACGTTTTTCCTCCATCCGACGAACTCCACAAGCATTATTGACACCCATAACTTCCCCTTGGCCATTTGCCATGCGGGGAATTGATTTGGTTGGACCACTGCCAACGACCCGAGGAAGATTCAAGTACCTCGTCGTCGCAGTGGATTATTTTACTAAGTGGGTAGAAGCTGAGCCACTTATTGATATGACATACGAGAAGGTGTACCAGTTTGTTTGGAACAACATCATCTGCAGATATGGTCTCCCTCATGCCTTCATCACAGACCATGGAACACAATTTGATAACGAGGAGTTTGCCGCCTATTGTCATTAGTCAAACATTTTGAAGGTTCATTCAGCACCAGGCCATCCTCAAAGCAATGGACAGACTGAAGTGATGAACAGAACATTATTAAATGGTTTGAAGAAGAGATTAAGTGAGGCTAAAGCTAATTGGATTAGTGAGCTACAGTCAGTATTGCGGGCTTACCGAACAACTCCCCGAGCAGCAACTGGAGAATCACCATATATGCTGGCGTTTGGAAGTGAGGCTGTAATACCTGCCGAGTTGGGTCTTCCAACACACAAAGTGCTGAATTTCAATTCCCCAGTCAGCGACTTAATGAGGAGATTAGATTTGGACATGCTCGAGGAGGTTAGAGAAGAGGCAGTCATTAGGAATGCTGCTTACCAACAACGAACAACCCTGTTCTACAATAAGAGGGTGAAAAAATGCGACTTAAAAGAAGGAGATTACATACTAAAGAAGGTCATTCAGAAGCACAATAAGTTGGAAGAAAACTGGCATGGACCTTACCGAGTTACAGAAGTTGTTCGACCAGGAACTTACCGAATAGCAACTCTAGAAGGAGAGGAATTTAAGAATGCATGGAATGCTGAACACCTACGCAAGTATTATCAGTGATGTAAAATGTAAAACAGTTCCATCAATATGAATAAAATGATGATATTTCGCCACGTTCTCTCTTTGTATTGAAAGTTTTTCGGGGAATACTAGTGTGTAACACTACGCTGCTAGGCAGTAAAAAGAACACGATAGTTCAAGCTCAAACCAACTCCAGTTGGTAAAAGGGCGAGAACACGATAGTTCAAGCTTAGACCAACTCCGATTGGTAAAAGGGTGAGAACAAACCATACTCCTTTGGTTAGGAGGCATACACTAGCTCATACCAACTCCGCTTGGTAAAAGGGCAAGTGGACATGATAGTTCGAACTCAGACCAATTCCGGTTGGTAAAAGGGGGCGAACACGACATTACTAAAAATACCATCTCCGGTTGGTTAGGAAACCATACTCCTTTGGTTAGGAGGCTGACACTGGCTCAGACCAATTTTGGTAAAAGGGCAAGTGGACATAATAGTTTGAACTCAGACCAACTCCGGTTGGTAAAAGGGCGAGAACAACATTCCTAAAAATGCCAACGCGTTTGGCTAGGAAGCAGAATACTCCTAAAAATGCCAATCTCGGCTGGTTAGGAAACAAGATATACTCTCAAATGCCAACTTATGTTGGTCGGGAGGTAAGATTATTACAGAAAATACAAAAGTTCCTCGAAGAACAAAATATTCCAAACTGAACCAAGTACGGTTGGTCGGGGATAAAAATCCACTAACTGTAGTTGGTCGACGAGGAGAAAATATTCCAAATAGTACCAAGTATAGCTGGTCGGGGATAAAAACCCACTAACTGTAGTTGGTCGACAAGCACAATTTAACAACCTTGGTTGGTTGGAAAAATTTTCAACATTTTTATACTCAATACTTCATTATTAAGTGATCGAGCAACATTACTAATACTTGTAATTTTTTATTATTAAGTTGGTCGATGAACCACACAATATTATTATGCAAGCACAAATATAAAGTGTTTGACAAGTACAAGACAATAGTAATACAGATTTGCAAACAAAAATGAAAGTCTTTCATAAAATTCAAAATAAATTACAAGTTACATTGATAATTACATGGATATGTATACTAACTGTTACATCAGAAATTCCTATTCTATTGGTTTTTCCCCCTCAGCTTTCGATACAGGTTCCTCGCCAGCAGGAGGATCATTTAAAGACTGAGGTGAATTGATGAAGTTCAAATCCTTCAGCATCCTGACGTTCATCACAGAAGGTCGATCTAGAAGATTCTCGGGACGAGATACCTTGATCTGAGAATGAAGATTGTAGTCACCGAGGTATTTTTCAATTAAGCTCCAAGGAATGGCACAAGCTGGGATCCATTCCATGTCAAAATTATACGGTGGCACAAGCAAGTCAAGTACCCCAGGATCATAATAGTCCCACAGATAGTGTCCTTGTTCAAGCTTCAGCACGCCCAAGGCATTCAGCCAGCCTTGTTTGTAGCCCTCATTATTGGCATTCTGGATACGATCATCCAAATGGAATAGTGCTTCGTTGTATCCAGCCATCCAGAACTCCCTAGGATGTTTGTGAAATTAAAATGTTAACCTTTCAAGATTCTCGTGAAGACTCTGGATGAAAAGTTCATTAGTCTCCAACACTGATTTCTTTGAAGAGAGTTGTTTTTCCAGTTCTCTAACTTTCTTGGACAGTTCAGACAAGGCTTGATTTTTTGCCTTCAATTGGAATGCTTGGTTTTCCAACGCTGATTGAGTACGAGCTTCTTCAATAGTACGACGAAGAACTCTTGATCCTCCCCGAGCAGGTTGAGTACTTTGTTCCTCGACAACATTCTGAGAAACTCTTCCTCGTCCACGAGAATCTCTTCCTCGTCCCCGAATAGCAGTAGAAGGTCCAACTCTTCTCAAAGCCTCTAACCCTTCTCGCCACTTGGCATTCTCAACCTCAAAAAATGAAAATCCCTCGTCAGTCACTAGGATTGTAACTGTTGAAGAAGAGGCTGCAGACTTCAACTGTGCCAGCTCTTTCTGCAAATTTTTATTCTCTTGCTCCAGTATCTCGGCAATCTGTCTACATGCTTCAACTTCACCTTTTAGGGTTCTCTCCCTAACATCATATCCAGCGATGAGCTTCTCGTAGCCCTTCTCGGCAGAAAGCTGCTGATATCTCTTCTCATATCCTTCATGCAACAAGGTGGCTGATTCCTTATACTTGTTTTGAAGGTCCTCTAAGGTACATTGAAGATCCTCGATCATTTCATAGTAAGACACATTATTGGCCACAGCTCGGTCAAGTAAGCCCTTCAGGTACTGATAAGCTTCGACTGCCTGTTCTGAAGCATCATGACCAAGGATGTCGGCAACTTCTGATGCACTCAGGTCTGTGTGACCAGCCTTATAATATTCATGACATTGATGCATCAGCTTTGTATCATTAGCATATAGCAGATCCATCCTGGCCAGAAACTAGCAGAGAAAGAAAAAGTAATCATCAAAAAGAAGATCAAGACAGAGTACAGACAGAAAAGAGACAATCGTATGGAAGAAAAGAACTCAAATTTTATTAGATCATAGTGCAAAGTTACAAAGATCTTGGTTACACTTGACAAAGAAGAAAAATATAAACAAATACCGAACAACTTCACACCTTTTCCTTGTCTCCCAAGACTTTCTCGGGAGGCTGGGACGAGGAGCTCAGTTGCTCAGTGGGAACAATGGGTTGGTCGGCTAGAGCTGGAACTTGTTCAGGAGGAGCAGGCAGAGATGAAAGCTCCTCGTCGGCAGGTTGAGTAAGGATTGGATCACCCACTACCATTGAAGATTCTTCGGAGGCAGCTTCGTCCTCTTCTTCATCTTCAATATTTGGGGGAGGACCAAGGAGATGCTTTTGAAACAGTTCTGAGTCCTCATTAATTTTCAATTCTTGCAGGGCAACAACCCAACCATCTCGGAAGTATTTAAGACTCCCATATTGCACTTGGGTCATCATGGCTGCTACCCCCCTGTTGCATCATTTGTCCCAACCAGTTCAGAAAGATTTTTTCACTGCCATTTTTCTTTTTATTTTCTCCGAGGAGAGCTTCTCGGATAGAAGATCCTCGGTGACCTTCAACTTAGCTTCCACCTCCTCCTTCTGGCGATTCACTTCTCGCAGAAGGGATAATTCTTCTTCTGCCATTTTCATTTTGTTTTCAAGCTCCCCAAAGTTCGTGAGCTTCTCGGCATACTTATTGTTCTCTCTCTCCAAATCCTTCACTTTATTTTCTAAACCCTTAGAAACTTCAACGAGCTGCACCTTCTCTGCCTCAACTGCAACCAATTTTTTCTACCAATCAGCCCTATCCTCATCATACTTTTGACGGGACTCCTTCAAAGATTTGGTCAAACCTAGTAAAGCATCCTCCACTCCGGATGATAAGCTAGAAGCCTTGATCGCTTCATCCTTCTTCACAATGGTGTTAAAGAAACTCACCAGCTGAAAAAAGGAGATAACGATAAGTCAACACAGAGATACATGTATTGAAGAAAGGAAATTCAGAAAATGAGAAACTTACTGACGTAATGTGACGAGTAGCCAGGGATGTAAGTACATCCCTAGACATATTTTCCTCAATTCCTTGGACTTCAGGAATGGTCCAAGTCTTCACCGAGCTCATAGCTGAGCTCGGAGGAATAATAGTTGGAACACCAGCTCCACTAACTTGGAGCTGGGGAATGGTTTCAGCTAAATTTACCGAGGAGGATTTCTTCAGTCTCCTCGGTGGCATTCAATAGTTTCAACCAAAGAAGAGCTTTTGGTTGGGGAGATGGTGACCACTTCCACAGGTGCATCCTTCTTGCTCGGAGCCACTGGGGGCTTCTCGGCAGCCTTCTGAGGAGCAACAGAAGGGGCGACATCTACTTTCTTTGTCCCCTTTGGGACGTTAGTCTTGTTCCTTTTTCCATCTCCAGCAGAGGTAGTCTCCTCAAAGATAGCAGGAACTCTTCTTTTGCCCATTTTCTGACTCAGAGGAATGTGAGATTCTGGAGAAGAGTCCTCAGGAACTGACACTGGATCACTAGTGCTGACCACAGGACGAGCAGTGAAAGAAGTTGTATAACTCTTATACTGCAAAAAATATGAAGCAAACCTGATGTGCTCGTCTGCAACTCTCTGATGCAAATTCCAGATAAGTTTCAAATGCTTGATATTTAAGTCAGCTTCTTTTGGAGTTTTTCTTTTGGTGTCAACTGCAAACAAATACATAGTGAAATATCAGTCACACATTTTATCAAACGTAATGAAATCATAATTTCAGAATAAAAATAAAATAAAAACAACCTATCCCATTGCCATATAGAGGGCATCTGGGACCTTGATATACTTCATCTCCAAGCAAAGGGGCATGTTGCCAATTTTTGATAACTACCCCATGTTCAAAATAATCCCTATTAGCATCAGAGAGGTTGACTACTAAAGCCCTATTCAAAAATCTAGTTTTTAAATAAAAAACATTATCGAGAACAACCCATCTATAACAATACATAATCTCAGGAATTCCTATACGGGTTCCGTGAGTTTGATTTAACCTATACACCCCATTAACTATCCTCTATGTGTTGGGGACTATTTTTGCAGGAACAACATCTAAATAATGATAGAACTCTAAGCACAAAGGGTTTGGTGGAAAAGAAAATCCACATTCAGCAATAAAGAGGCTGGGGAACCAATGTCCCTCAGCCAAATTAAAATAATTTGAAGGCTCGCAAGATCCTCCAGAGTTACCCAAGATGGAATAGAGAAATCAGAACGAAATTTCTCAAGAGATTCAATAACATAAACCATGGCGAATAAAAGAAATGAAGAAGAAGGAAGAAGATCTTACAGGAAAAAGGGAGATCTGTTGACAACGAACGAAGAAAAGGATGAACGCACAAGAGAGAGAAAGACTATGGAAAACTTGAAAGCAGAAATTGGAAAAGGGAGAAGATGATGGGATTGCCTATTAAGCTTAAATACTTTGCCTTGGGAAACGGCGAAAGAAATGATTACAAAAAAGAAACTATTACGTTACCGGCGGCTAAAAGTACAAAAAGTGTGCGAAGATCGAAGCGCTTATAAAAAATTCAAAAAGGCGGATTCTGCGAATTTGGAAGGACATTCGAATACGGAGAAAATGCTCCTAAAAACCAGGAAGTCCATTTAATATTGCCATATACCGAGAAAGAATGTTCCATATTCCTCAAAGTTCGAAATATGAAACATTGGGGGCTTCTGTTGATACCAAAATTAATATGCTGATATAGACGAATCATAAGAAGACACGTGTCGATCTACGTGGCACAATAGCAATGAGGAAGTCTATTTCCCTGACCAAGTCATACTCACTCCGAGCAGCAAGTGTACTCCGAGGAACTCCAACACTCCGAGGAACTCCTGAACGACGAGCAACTAAGGCGGTCCGAGCTGCATCTCGGCCACAACATTGATTGCCAGATAATCAACAGTTCAACTATTCATTGAATGCTAATCATACAGACGTATACTCTTAAAGGGAATTAATTGTTTACCCTTTCACATGTACAGCCTAAGGGCTATAAATACATTGTATCACCCTCATTCAAGGGGACCGGATTTTCTTGATAAAATGACATATCAAGAACTTCAAAACACTTGGCAATAACAGAAAACAGTGGACGTAGGCCATTCTTATAAGGCCGAACCACTTTAAAATTATTTGTCTCATTTATATTTATCTGCGATTAAATAATTAGAAGCAATCTAATTTTTTACATCAATAGTCATTATCATCAAGAGTTTGATTAGAATCAATATAATTAATGTAAGGCACAACAAGATACTCAAAATCTTCGTTTATTTGATTGATAGGAAAAATAACATTGAGAACCTCATCAAAGGAGGTCTCAATTACATCAGAGTGAGAGGAAACAACTACAGGGAAAAAGGAGTAAACATCAAGATTAGGCTGAATATCAACAGGTGGCACAAGTATAGCATGCCAGTTGAGAAGGGGTGCATCAACATCTTTGATGAGGTCGGATGGATTAGATGATGTAGTCCCTGAGTGGATCATACAGAGTGCCAGCCCCAGTATCTTCAAGTTGAAAGAGTCCTCAAAGTTTCTATCCTCATAATCCCCAATATCAGCTATGGTCTCTTCAGTGAATGGTTGTACACATTATTAGGAACTCTCAGCCCCCAGGTAGTTGTCTTAAAAAAAGATCTCCATTCCTGGTTTCATCCTCTTGTCTATAGGGTCATACCAAGGCTCGGGGAAATAGTAGAAGGGTAAATCTTCACCCTCTTTGATGAATCTTCCGTTTAGGGAATCTCCTGGGAGGAATGGCCTCCTTCAACATAATAGGTTTAGTTATCCCTTGTTATCTTTTTCCTAGCCCCAGTCCGGGCATAAAGTGCATATTCTTGAACATTTGGATTACATTGACATTTCCATGAGGATCGTATTCCGGATAAATCAAATCTTTGAAGTCGTCCCCTGCTGGGAGTATGATTGGTTCGACCTGAAAGCCTGATAACAACATATTATTCACCCCGTGTTGCATCTCAAGTATCGAATTACTGGTGCTAGAATTATCGGTGTTGTCATTATCTCCTAAGATAGTGATAAATTTTCCATTGGTAAAGAATTTCAATTTCTTATAAAGGTAAAAAGACACCCCTTTGATACTGTGGAGCCACGGTCGTTCGAGCCGCATATTAAAACAGGTTAGGACGTCGATGACTTAGAATTCAACAACAGGATTTATAGGGCTAGCCCCTATTACAATCTTTATAGATACCATTACTTCACGACAGGTGTTGTCATAGGCACGTATGCTCATTTTTAATCCCAAGTAATTGAGGGTTCTTAACAAGCAAACATTCAGAGATGATTTATTATCGATGAGTGAGAGGGGGAAAATATCCCCATGACTTCAACAGAGATATTGAGAGCATAATTGTGGTTGGGACCAATCTTAGGGATTTCCTCTTCAGAAAAAGAGAGCATTCGAGTAGAGGTCAAGGATCCAACTAGGTTCACTGCTTCTTCTCTTGTGGTTGAGGGAGGAACTGTGGGTTTTGTGAGTAGCTTGATTAGGTAATTTTGGTGTAGTTGGGAAGACATGAAAAGTCCCCATAGAGTTATGTTATCTTGGGTCTTCTTTATTTGATCAATGACCTTACTTTCTTTAAGAGTCATTTCGTGCGTAGGGAGATTCTCAACACCATTCCCTTTATCGTTTGCTGATGGTTGTAAGTTTGAGTTCTAGTAATGTCTCCCCGACTTGGTCATGTGGTTCACAGTAGAGGGGAAAAATAGAAACCCTATTTCTTCATCGATATTGGGTTGTTCAGCTACTTGGTTTATCTCACCTAGCAATTCCTCGAATGAAATTACTCCACATAGGTTAGCTATCATACTGGTCTTTCCTGGATCTGTCTCTTCATCTGAGTCTTCAGAATCGTCCCCCCATCCGGTGGAAATGTTATTGTCTTTCCATGAAAAGCCAATACACTCTACAACTTATATGGATTCTTCTTATAACTCTTACCATTTGGCAGGAAAATGCAACACTGAAGGGACATGGTGCCCTTGTAATTTCAAAGCGTCAAGAAGCTCGGATATACTACAAATATCACGAGTCTGTTGAAATAAATCTACAATGATTAGAACCGAGTCATCTAGACTGGCTTCCTCAGCTGACACTACCCAGTTATCTAACTCTCGGGACCATTTTTGAGCTTCTAAGAACATTCCACTAAATCTCTGACAGTCAATGGTCATCTGGGAGGGCAATTTCAGCCCAAACTCTAGGAGTTAGTTCAGGATTTTTGATAATTCCATATCCTTACCTCCAGAATGGGTACATATAGCGATTCATGCTCTAGTGAGTAGTGATAAGGTTTGATCGGCAGGGTTGGTAGGGTGTGAGAGGAAACATGGGCATGTTTGGAGAGGTTAATTGTAACACCCCGTATTTTTGTACATTTAATATTTAATTAATTCGGAAATTTTAAATTACTTGTGTGTCGTAATTTTAATTGAATTAATTATGGCGATATATTTATTTAAATATTAATCGGGGAGTGAATGGTTAATGTTTAGGAAAATTTATTTACTAAGTGAATAGTAATAATTTAATTACGTCATTTCGAGTATTAATGACGCGGTATACACTTATCCCAGTCGGGAGTCGGTATAGACTAAATTGGGTGTGAGATAAAGATTTTATAAATTAATTCGGACGTCAATTCTGACTGCGCGGTTGAGTCCGGATGGGTCGAGATAGTCAGAAAAGAGTACCCGGGGGTAGTAATTGGGTCTCGGGATATTTTTGGGCATAGCCGGGCCCACGCGGGGTGAGTTGGGCCACTTTAATTAAGCCCATTAGGTGAAAAACGGGATTAAGAGTTTTTAACCTAATGGGGAGATTAGGAAATCAGCAACCATCACAAATCTAAGCCTAGGGCTTGAGAGGGAAATTGGGGGAAAGCTTAGCAAAAGACAAATTGAGGATTTTGGAGCCAAATCGAGGGACTACACCAACGGAATTTGACACTACGAACACTTTCAGGCAAGTGGTTAACTGTTGTGATTTCTAAAATTTTGATAATCAATTCATATCATGGTGATGTGTGTATGAAAATTCGTTTTGGGTGTGTCACCAAAAATCTAAATTGGGTTTTTGTAAATTTATATACCTTAATGAGATTTAGGGGGAGATTAATCGTGTTTATGATTCTAGAGTGTAGAGAACTGAAAAATGGATGAAATTCGTATTAGGGATTGAAAACCCGGATAATACCCAATTCGGGAAAAAGTAGGAAATATTGAGATTTAATTCCAGATTGATGTTCTATAAGGTGTTTTGATCCTATTCTTATGTAGAAATACGGTTGATTGGGCTCGGGTTAGTCCAGGGGAAAGAATGAAGGTTGGAGATTTTCGTTAATGGTGGAACTGTCTGTTGGAGAAGACGAAGTCAGGGACGATCGATCGATCGACCCAGGGGTTCGATTGATCGATGATTCGGAATTCTGGACAGTTCGCCTAGTTTGTATATAAGGGGAAAATTAATTAAATTTAACTCCCAAACATTTATTTAGTGATAAATAAATATGAAACAAATATTCCTAGCAATTTTTGGAGAAAGTAATTGGGACTAGGATGAAATTATGTGGGGCATTTAACGGATGAATTTGAGAGATTCTTATTCCAAAAATAGTGAGGTACGGATCAAGTGAGTGATTCCGGGTATATTGGTCATGCGACCCCAAGGTAGTGAATTAAGTTTGGAGATAAACTAAATAATTTTGAGTCGGGATATAGACTCGGGGAATATTTAATTATGGACCAAGTGGGCGAGTCTGGGCATGTTAATAATTATAGGTAAATATAATTGGGAAAAATTATGGAAATAAATGTGTGACACATTGTGGGCGAAAAATGTGGGAAAGAAATTATGAGATGTAAATTGGACCAAGTGAGCGAGTCCGGGTATGTTGGTTAAGTGACATCAAGGCATTAAATTAATTATCGAGAGAAAGTAATTAGTTTGGAGTCGGAACATTGACTCAGGAAATGTTGAGGTACGGGCCAAGTGAGAGAGTCCGGGGATAATGGTTGGGTGACACCAAGTTATTAAATTAATAAATGCGTTAATTAATTTAGTTAGAGTCGGATTGTAGACTCGGGTAATATTAAATTAATAAGAGCGATAATTAATTTAATAAGAATCGGTGTCTAGACTCGGGTAGGATTAAATTAACAAGGGTGTTAATTAATTTAATTAAAGTCGGTTTATAGACTCGGGTATGATTAAATTAATGGGTGGGATAATTAGTTTAATCAGAATCGGATTGTAGACCCGTGAAGGGTATTTATTAATTAATGTGATAATTAATTATATTAGAGTCGTACCATAGACTCGGGAAGAGGATAAGTTATTAAGTGAGAGAATTAATTATATTGAGTCGGGCCATAAACTCAGGAAATTACAGGCAGTGTATGGTATGTTGAGTACATGGTAAAGACGGGGTTATTAATATATATATATATATATATATATATATATATATATATATATATATATATATATATATATATATATATATATATATATATACGGTGTAGTGATAGTATATATATATATACGTGTATGTATTGTGTGTCACATTAAATTACAGACAGTGTATGGGATTTTGAGTACACGGTAAAACTGGGGTTCATAATATATATATATACGGGTAGTGATAGTATATATATATGTGTATATATTGTGTGTGATAGTAAATATCAGTGACTAGATATTAATTTAATTTAAATACTCTAATGCTATCAAGGGAGGTTGCGCGATGTGGGTGAATCCCCTAGCTTGAGGAGTAGGGCGAGTATACCCCCAGGTCATAGCGTCCAGTATATGGGTGAGGAGATTATCTCACTTTCAGGGAAGGAATATGACCGCCTCCACTTCATTTATATTTTGGTCCAAGTTGGTGAGCGATTCTAACTTGGGGAAACTTGGTTTTGTGAGCACACCTAGTGAGATAGCATTCTAGAGGGAATCATCCGGTGAGGGTAAACTCGGAAGGATGGATACACGTATGATATATGTGTGGATGTTAGTAAAGGTACGTATAATATGGTAGTAAATGTAATATGTAGGTGATAATACAGTGTGTGATGTATTTACCTTATATAACTCGGGTTACAGTTATATGCTGTTAATTAATGAGAAATTAATTAAGTTATTCATTTGTGGGAATAATACAGTGTGTGATGTATTTACTTTATATAACTTGTGAGACGGTTATATGCTACTATTGAAGAGGAATTAATTAAGTTAATTGTGAGATAACTTATAATTCAAGAAATTATTATACTCGGGTTAGAGTAATATGGCAAGGGAAGGTTATACCAGGACTAGTTGGACGGGGTAGTACAACTAGGTGGGGTTAAGGTAACCGGTAGGTGTGCACAATAGTGGATGGGTGAGAATGTCCACAAGGGAGTGAGACACTAACTTAAATATGAAGCGCATTCATGCATTTTAAATTATTGCAGTTAATTCACATGCTAAATATTTTCAAAATGTTTTGGGTTCTAACCCTTGCTATAAAACTATTTTCAAAACCTTTTAGGTGTCCAGCCACAGGAACGCCAGGATTGATATTCTATTCCAGGGACACGGAGTTGCGGCACATGTGGATGCTAGCAGGAGTTTGGATTAGACGCATCATTCATTCATTCCTAGAGTAGGAATCTTGTATCAGTTTCAGTTTTATTTGGGGCTTGTAGCCCAAACTTCTCGGTACAGTTTTCAGGTGTAATTTATTCAGATGTTGAATATTTGTATTTTCATTATTTATTTGGTGGCAGGTGATTTATTCGGCAAGTTGTGTAATTATTATTCTATTTACTTTCATTAAGTTGTGTGAATGGTTTATACTTTAATTCCGCATGTACAGTTTTGGTTTAATTAAAAAGTTAAAATTGACACCAGTTTTTGGGAATACTAGGTGGTTAGTAAGTTTTAAAAAGTTTTCGACAGTGATGCTAAGGATGATCCAACTGGGATTCCTGTTTTAATTTGGTATAGGACAGATCACCCGATATTTTATTAGGCGGGGTGTCAGAGATGGTATCAGAGCGTCAGGTTCTAGTGTCCTTAGGATCTGTGCGGCTTTTCACGTTTCAGCTTAGCAATCTTTGATATGGAGCCCTATCATAGGATTTTTGTATTCTCATACGTATGCGCATATACGTTCCTCTGCGAAATTTATATTTGAGAGTGAACTCATACAATTCGATTCTCATTCCAGATGACGCCCAGGAGGGAGAGAACAGTAAGGGCAGCAGGGGGAGATGAGACGGGAGAGGATCGTTTGGAGCAAGAGCTACCACAACAACAGCCATAGTTGATTATGGCAGCATAGGTCACTGAAATAGTGGCACAGGCAGTTGGAGCAACGGTGGTCACAACGACAAGGTACTTGACACGGGATCAGCCACAAGTGTTAGTGGCGTCGGACGTTCAGACTCACGCGGAGTCGTCAGGGTGGAAGCAAGAAAGAGAGGATATTTTAGTGGGAACCCATCAGAATTGCGAAGGGGTTCAGATGTAGTTCTAGCGTGTCAAGGAAGAGAGGTATCCAGCGTCACCTACGCATGGGAGAATTGCGATGGGGTGAGAAATTAATTGCTAACCACTTTTAAGTTAGTGGGAGCGGTGCTACAGTGGTGGGAGTCGACCACCACAGTTGAGGAAAGGGACACACTAGTTACTACAGAGTTTTGGGTGCGGTTCGACCGCAAGTATTTTCCCTCAGCGGTCGAGACCGAAATGAGGAGAAAATTTTGTGAGGTGACTCAAAGGGAGACCGTTTGGTGGCCGATTACGAGGAAGATTTCACTCGTTGGCAAATTTTGTACCGGATGAGGTAAGCGAGGAAAGAGAAAGAAAGAAAAGTTTATGGATGGGTTAGTCTGGAGAATCAGACAACATTTAATTGATAATTCCGCATTAGTAGGTTATACTGATGTCATTAACGCAACACTTAGGCACTGTTAGGAATATCGCTTCCACGCGAAAGTAGGCGGGAAGGGAGTGGGGATTAACCAGTCGGATGAGGCAGAAGGGAATAATACCAGTGGGGTATCCCAGCAGCAGACTGGGGGAGACAGGGGCAAGATTTCCGGCAAGGAAATCACGCCAAACGATCTAGAACTGGAGGCTATTGGCGGGATGGCCAGGAATTCCAACAAGGTTGGCATGGAAGGGATCAGTGGTAGGGTGAACATATTAGAAAGTTTTTCGTTTGTGGGAAAAGCGAGACACATGAAGAGATATTGCCTTAAGCGAGGCAGGGGTCAACTATAGGATGAGGTCCTGGATGTACAGCCACTAAAGCAAATCACGGGTGCATTCGGGCAGGGAGAAGCTGCTCCGGAAATCGAGAACCAGCCGATGCAGCTGGAGTATAGAAGTAATTATTTTACCCTAGGGGCGTGGGGTATATTGTTGAGTGACAAAGAGGATGTCATAGTATAAGACTTATTTTTCACTAGAGTTCGTAGGTGAGTCGAACTTAGTGGGCGCGTTGGCGGTAGCAACCATAGCATGTGGGTAAACCTTCCGTAGGGTAGCGGAGTTCCTTAGTGTTCTTCATGGGAGAGTGGAGGCATACACTGAGTGATTTGTTGAATTATGCGAGGAATTACTACTTTAGAGAATTATGGGAGTAGGGTTGATAATATATTTTTTTTAAACGTCGGCTGGATAGCAATGGAATTTAACTATTGTGGATAGTGAAGTTAAAGTTTTGGTGTCCGCGACACCAGGGTATGGTTGGTACTAGGTATCACCAGAAAGGGTGTATAGCCTATATATATGTGGAGGTATATATGTTGTATTACGTGGTGTTATAGCACATAGTGAGGTTTTGTGTTCTCGCATTTTATCCCGGTAAGTGGGGATGTTTAATGAAGTGAATCAGGGTGGTTAAATTGATTTTCGAGCAAAGAGAGATAGCTCGGGGTTTATTTTGCCCAAGGACTAGTGGTAGTAAGGGCGCGGCACTATGTTGTCTTTGGTAGAATAAGGGTAAGCGTATATTCTTTTGTGTTGAGAGATAAGTATTTATGGGGAGATGTTTGGACGTTGCACATGGGTTGAGCACCCGGGCAGTAGATATATGTATATATATATATGTGTAATATGACTATGGGTTCGAAGTTATATTACGGGTTACGACTAGCATAGCCGGGTAACTTTCGTGCAGTAGAGCGCGGGGATAGGGTGTATGGGCACCCGGGTTAATTAAGGCAAAATTTTGTGCGGTTGAGCACGGGTATAGGGTGTATGGGCGCCCTGGTAAAGTTAAATGCATACTTGTGTAACGTATGGTTAGAATCGGATGGGATAGATATAGCGGGCTTGGAAGCACTTGACTAGTGAGTAATATGTGAATACTGGGACACTAGGGTTATCTTAATTTCGAGGACAAAATTCCTTTGTAAGGGGGGGGAGTATGTAACACCCCGTATTTTTGTACATTTAATATTTAATTAATTCGGGAATTTTAAATTACTTGTGTGTTGTAATTTTAATTGAATTAATTATGGCGATATATTTATTTAAATATTAATCGGGGAGTGAATGGTTAATGTTTAGGAAAATTTATTTACAAAGTGAATAGTAATAATTTAATTACGTCATTTCGAGTATTAATGACGCGATATACACTTATCCCAGTCAGGAGTCGGTATAGACTAAATTGGGTGTGAGATAAGGATTTTTATAAATTAATTCGGACGTCAATTCTGACTGCGCGGTTGAGTCCGGATGGGTCGAGATAGTCAGAAAAAAGTACCCAGGGGTAGTAATTGGGTCTCGGGATATTTTTGGGCATAGCCGGGCCCACTCGGGGTGAGTTGGGCCACTTTAATTAAGCCCATTAGGTGAAAAACGGGATTAAGGGTTTTTAACCTAATGGGGAGATTAGGAAATCAGCAGCCATCACAAATCTAAGCCTAGGGCTTGAGAGGGAAATTGGGGGAAAGCTTAGCAAAAGCCAAATTGAGGATTTTGGTGCCAAATCGAAGGACTACGCCAACGGAATCAGACACTACGAACACTTTCAAGCAAGTGGTTAACTGTTGTGATTTCTAAAAGTTTGATAATCAATTCATATCATAGTGATGTGTGTATGAAAATTCGTTTTGGGTGTGTCACCAAAAATCTTAATTGGGTTTTTGTAAATTTATATACCTTAATGAGATTTAGGGGGAGATTAATCGTGTTTATGATTCTAGAGTGTAGAGAACTGAATCGGATGTTAAAATCAGTAAGGTTAGAGGGTTAATTACTGAAAAAATGGATGAAATTCGTATTGGGGATTGAAAACCCGGATAATACCCAATTCGGGAAAAAGAAGGAAATATTGAGATTTAATTCCAGATTGATTTTCTATAAGGTGTTTTGATCTTATTCTTATGTAGAAATAGGGTTGATTGGGCTCGGGTTAGTCCAGGGGAAAGAATGAAGGTTGGAGATTTTCGTTAATGGTGGAACTGTCTGTTGGAGAAGACGAAGTCAGGGACGATCAATCGATCGACCCAGGGGTTCGATCGATCGATGATTCGGAATTCTGGGCGGTTCGCCCAGTTTGTATATAAGGAGAAAATTAATTAAATTTAACTCCCAAACATTTATTTAGTGATAAATAAATATGAAAAAAATATTCCTAGCAATTTTTGGAGAAAGTAATTGGAACTAGGATGAAATTATGTGGGGCATTTAACGGATGAATTTGAGAGATTCTTATTCCAAAAATAGTGAGGTACGGATCAAGTGAGTGATTCCGGGTATATTGGTCATGCGACCCCAAGGTAGTGAATTAAGTTTGGAGATAAACTAAATATTTTTGAGTCGGGATATAGACTCGGGGAATATTTAATTATGGACCAAGTGGGCGAGTCCGAGCATGTTAATAATTATAGGTAAATATAATTGGGAAAAATTATGGAAATAAATGTGTGACACATTGTGGGCGAAAAATGTGGGAAAGAAATTATGAGATGTAAATTGGACCAAGTGAGCGAGTCCGGGTATGTTGGTTAAGTGACATCAAGGCATTAAATTAATTATCGAGAGAAAGTAATTAGTTTGGAGTCGGAACATTGACTCGGGAAATGTTGAGTTACGGGCCAAGTGAGAGAGTCCAGGGATAATGGTTGGGTAACACCAAGTTATTAAATTAATAAATGCGTTAATTAATTTAGTTAGAGTCGAATTGTAGACTCGAGTAATATTAAATTAATAAGAGTGATAATTAATTTAATAAGAATCGGTTTGTAGACTCGGGTAGGATTAAATTAACAAGGGTGTTAATTAATTTAATTAAAGTCGGTTTATAGACTCGGGTATGATTAAATTAATGGGTGGGATAATTAGTTTAACCAGAATCGGATTGTAGACTCGTGAAGGGTACTTATTAATTAATGTGATAATTAATTATATTAGAGTCGTACCATAGACTCGGGAAGAGGATAAGTTATTAAGTGAGAGAATTAATTATATTGAGTCGGGCCATAGACTCAGGAAATTACAGGCAGTGTATGGGATGTTGAGTACATGGTAAAGCCGGGGTTATTAATATATATATACGGTGTAGTGATAGTATATATATATACGTGTATGTATTGTGTGTCACATTAAATTACAGGCAGTGTATGGGATTTTGAGTACACGGTAAAACCGGGGTTCATAATATTTATACGGGTAGTGATAGTATATATATATATGTGTATATATTGTGTGTGATAGTAAATATCAGTGACTAGATATTTATTTAACTTAAATACTCTAATGCTATCAAGGGAGGTTGCGCGATGTGGGTGAATCCTTTAGCTTGAGGAGTAGGGCGAGTATATCCCCAGGTCATAGCATCCGGTACATGGGTGAGGAGATTATCTCACTTTCAGGGAAGGAATATGACCGCCTCCACTTCGTTTATATTTTGGTCCAAGTTGGTGAGCGATTCTAACTTGGGGAAACTAGGTTTTGTGAGCACACCTAGTGAGATAGCATTCTAGAGGGAATCATCCGGTGAGGGTAAACTTGAAAGGATGGATACACGTATGATATATGTGTGGATGTTAGTAAAGGTACGTATAACATGGTAGTAAATATAATATGTAGGTGATAATACAGTGTGTGATGTATTTACCTTATATAACTCGGGTTACAGTTATATGCTGTTAATTAATGAGAAATTAATTAAGTTATTCATTTGTGGGAATAATACAGTGTGTGATGTATTTACTTTATATAACTTGTGAGACGGTTATATGCTACTATTGAAGAGGAATTAATTAAGTTAATTGTGAGATAACTTATAATTCAAGAAATTATTATACTCGGGTTAGAGTAATATGGCAAGGGAAGGTTATACCAGGACTAGTTGGACGGAGTAGTACAACTAGGTGGGGCTAAGGTAACCGGTAGGTGTGCACAATAGTGGAGGGGTGAGAATGTCCACAAGGGAGTGCGACACTAACTTAAATATGAAGTGCATTCATGCATTTTAAATTATTGCAGTTAATTCACTTGCTAAATATTTTCAAAATGTTTTGGGTTCTAACCCTTGCTATAAAACTATTTTCAAAACCTTTTAGGTGTCCAGCCACAGGGACGCCAGGATTGATATTCTATTCCAGGGATACGGAGATGCGGCACATGTGGATGCTAGCAGGAGTTTGGATTAGACGCATCATTCATTCATTCCTAGAGTAGGAATCTTGTATCAGTTACAGTTTTATTTGGGGCTTGTAGCCCAGACTTCTCGGTACAGTTTTCAGGAGTAATTTATTCAGGTGTTGAATATTTGTATTTGAATTATTTATTTGGTGGCAGGTGATTTATTTGGCAAGTTGTGTAATTATTATTCTATTTACTTTCATTCAGTTGTGTGAATGGTTTATACTTTAATTCCGCATGTACAGTCTTGGTTTAATTAAAAAGATAAAATTGGCACCAGTTTTTGGGAATACTAGGTGGTTAGTAAGTTTTAAAAAGTTTTCGACAGTGATGCTAAGGATGATCCAACTGGGATTCCTGTTTTAATTTGGTATAGGACTGATCACCCGGTATTTTATTTGGCGGGGTGTCACATTTATGAGAGTATCTAAGTATGACTGGTGGGGGGGCTTGAAGGTAATTTGGAGACTAGAGATAATCCCCTCATTAATAATAACAATTTTTGGGATTAAGTCAACGATGAAACTCAATAAGGCAACGATGTGTCACAAAGCGATGCAGTTCAGCAAAGAAGCTCAAGCAAGGTAGTTCAGCATGGCAGCCCAAAGGGATCTTCCGACAAAGAAGCTGACTAAGAGAGCTCACCGTTTAGTCCTATGGATTGAACTTAGTCTTGTTGCGTCTCTTTATTTATATTAACCATGAGTTGTAATGATTTTAATGATTTTTAGTGTGACTTGGAACGGTACTCTCGAGAGACCAATCTTGGTAGGGCTTGGGAGAGCTTTCATGCTCTATCGAACGACCTCGCCGTGAGAACTTTAGAGAGACTTGGTTTGGAGGATTGAGAAGTGAGGCACCATTGGGGCTTGTCCTGACCATATTAGATACACCTTTTAAAACACTAAAAGACCCTGACCGTGGAACCTCGGGCGGAGCAGTCTTGAGTTCCATCGGGAGTTGAGTTGTTAACCAAATAACCCAGTACTTAATGTCACATCTACTTTATGTGATGTCACTAACCATCTAGGCAGTGTCAAATCTGCACTTGAGTAAACCACTGTGGTATTTGGGGTTGTCAGATGGATGGTAAGCCACCTCTATGACGACAACCCCAGACACACAATGGTTAGGCAAAAGGCATGCCTTGGCATTTAATGTTTATGATGTGGAGCTAACTAGTGCATTAGGCATTTAATGTTTGTGACATAAAGTTTGAGGTATGTCTTTCACATTTATTAATGACCGAGTTACCTCGAGAGTGGTGAGGGGGATATTTAAGAGCTCCAACCACCTCTAAGGAAGGGATGTTCCTTTTGATAGTCCAGAAGTTATTATTAGAGAGAGATATACATTAGAGAGAGATTTATTACAAACTAGAAAGTTTAATCACCCACCATTGTCATTTATTACAAAGCTTCAATACTTGATAGAGAGCTTTGAGGGTGGTTGGGGTGTTTAGCTGCCTGCCAAGGTGTATTTAAGATGCTTATTTCTCTCTCCCTCTAAGTGAGTTACTTCTGAGTTCATTATTATCTTCTGAGTTATACACGAGAGATTTGTGAGTTCAAACTGAGTTTATCTTCACTAAATTGTGTTTTCGTGTCTTGTAGTTAATCAATAGCGTGATTAGTTAACTTATCATTACCTTACTCAAAAGGGTTGACACCTCCATCTATTCTAAACTACCCTCTTACATTTGGCGACTCTGCTGGGGAGGTATTCTTCTAAGCAAGGAGTATGGCGCAAGATAACGTTAATTGAAGACTTAACTTTAATGATATTCAACATAATGAAGATCAGGCTGCGAGAGAGTTGGAGGCTTCAAGGAACGGAGCCCCTCGACTGGAGGTACCTCCAGTTCAAACGACGACAGGCATTCCAGGGGTGACACAAGCTTCCACGAGCACTGGGTTAGGACTAGCCCAAGTGGCACTCCTCATGAATAAATTTTACGAGTTTTTGCAAACTCCCATAGCGTCAATGGTGTTGGGGCGATTTGAAGCCAACGTCTTTGTAACAGCCGGGGTAGCCCCAACGGCCTCATCAAGCATAGTTTTTATAGGAACGAACCTAGCAAGCATACCCCCTGTTGTGAACCCAATAGTGGGAGAGTACCAACCGTTCCAATGGTGATGATTTATCCAGGTAAAATGGGTGCTCCGCCTATGGTCCCTCTGTTCATTCTTTCAACGGTATAAGCTATGGAAGAGATGAGGAAATCGATACAGAAATAGATGCTAAAATTCATGCAGGCTTCCACGCAATCTGCTGGTGAGGTAGCTTCGGTCTATGACGATTTTTGAACACCTTAAACTCAAGAGTATAATGATGAGCCCTACCTAAAGGATTTTATTCCTCCTATCTTTGAAAAATATACAGGAAAGGGTGGGAACCCGAAGGAACACATTAAACGCTTCCTTGAACATTTGGGGGCTTACTGCAATAACAAAAAACTCAGGTTAAGGGAGTTTTCTAAATCCTTAACTGATAAAGCGTATACTTGGTATTCTCACTTAGCTCCTAAGAGTGTTTCCACGTGGGAGGAGATGCACATTTTGTTCGTCCAGAAGTTCTTTCTGAAGGAAGATGAGTTCACCTTGACCCAACTAGGAAGAAATAATCAATGATCAGGGGAAGAGGTGGTGGCATACGTTCGAAGGTTCAGGGAAAGGTCCCTCGATGTGAGGGAGGAGGACAAAGAATCCAAACTACTGCAGATTTTTGCAGAAGGACTGCTTCCTGAGTACATCTGTCATCTTATTAATGTGACGCGCGAGGGAACTTTTGCAGCATTCCTAAAGGCAACAAGGAATATCTCATTGGTAGTACGACCAAACCCTATGGTGGTGCCCATAATGTTTAGGAAGCCGATACAACCTGTGGGAGGGAGGTCTCAGCCCCACGGGTGGGATACACCGAAGGAGAAAACGAGGGTAAACTAACGAAGAGGGACAACAAGAGAAAGTTTGGGAGAGATAGGAGGATCCACCACCGTTGCCTTATACAGTAGAGGAGGCAGTCAACTATTATAATGCCATAATTAATGGAGGAACGGTGTACGAACCAAAGGGCATCCTCGCGAGGGAACTAGGCGTGGGAACTAGAGTGCATCCCAAATATTGCGAGATCCATAGAAAGATCCAACATCTAATGGAGAGTTGTTTCATGCTAAGAAGAATCATTGACAAACATGTGAAGGCAGGAACGTTGCAATCCCTCCGCAAAATGTTAACAACAACCCACTCCCAGCACATGGGGCCAATCTGGTGGTGGACTACGACGATAAGGCAGAAAGAGAAGCAATGGAGCTAATGATGAAGCAGGAGGAGTTTAAAGATTCTTTGGAAGACTGCACTAGGGGAATGGCTAACGTAGTGTTAGCTTATGACGAAGCAAGTGCTAAAGATATGGATGACGTATAGAACATTGAAGGAGAGGAAATAGATCCAACTATGGAATACTGTGCAGTTTCGAAGTCTCCAAAGTTTGCCTAGTTCTTCGACCAGGTGGGGATGCCAAAGGAAAGTAGGTTGGAGATAACCCAGGCAATCCTTGACATTGCGAGGAAGAACGTAGTCCCTTCACTAAGATGGAAGGGACCCATGGCCAGGTTGGTAAAGAGGTTTCTATGAGAGATAAATTTTAGCGATACATATAGGGCCGTGAGATTCCCTCATAATAGGCCATTATATGTGAATGCCAACATCAACGAAGTTAGATTTGCATGGGATCTTATGGATGGGGGAGCCTTTATCAACATCATGCCAATAAATTCATTCCATGCAGCTAATATTCCAAAGGAAATGTTAGTCCCTATGCCTTTGGTAATTTTAGGTTATGACAACCAGTCTTCTAAGTCCATTGGTTATTTGAACGTTGGGATCGTGATGGGAAATCTGAGTTCTCACATTAAATTCCACGTAATATAGAGTGAAACTTCCTACCATCTTTTGATAGGAAGAGTGTGTATGCACAACCAAGGGTTAGTTCCTTCGACATATCACTAATGCGCCAAGGCCAACATCAAAGGAACGAAGATCACCATTAGAGCTACGAAGAAGCCCTTCGCTGTCGAAAAAGCTCACCTAATAGATCCATAATTTTGCATAGAATTAAACGACAACGTCAGAGTCCTAACGAGAAGAATGGATGGAGCGTGGGATCCTTCGATCAGGGAAAAGGATGGGGCATGTAAATGGGCAGAATAGCGAAGCTGCAAGCAGCAAAGGAGTGAGGGTAGAAGAAGCCACTAGGTGGTCCCTCATCCCCAAAATATCTCGAAGCAACTCAAAGATAGAATGAGGCCCAGAATGGATCCGACGGAGCATGAGGTCCAACGAAAAAGTGTGTTGAGTCAATTCTCAAGATAAAGAGTCACTGGGGCTTCTAGAGAAAAGAAGAGGAAGGTACTGCCAGCAGACAGTGCAAGAAGGTTGTTACCGAAGAGTGAAATATGGTGTATCAGTTATTATGGTGTGAACGGGGGGGCGAAGAAGTTGATAATGAGGCTGACCCGATATATGAGTGTTTTCTAGTGGATCAATGGGGTCAATGTATGGTAATAGATAACTCCAACATACAAGAGTTCATGGAAGATGTCACCGAAGAACCAGACTACATGGCAGATCAACCGAAGCCACAGGCACAAGTGTTGAAGTAGTTGAATCAGGCAAAATAAGGGGAAGATCCAAGGCCCATATTCATCTAGAAGGATCTCAGTAAGGAGAAATGAGAGTCCTTGGTTGAGTTGATTCGGGAGTTCATAGATGTTTTGCATGGAAGTACACAGAGATGGAAGGGCTGGATGAGGAAGTGAGATGCCATAAGTTGAACGTGATGCCTTCAGTCATTCCGGTGAAGCAAGTAAGGAGGAATTACAAGCCTGAGCTGGACTTAAAGATCAAGGAAGAGGTCCAACGCTTGTTGATAATAGGGTTCATCAAACTGATACATCACCCACTTTGGCTGTCTAGCATCATCCCATTGGGAAAGAAAGATAAAAATTAAATAAGGATCTGTGTGGATTTCAGAGACTTGAATATGGCTTGCCCCAAGGATGAGTTCCCTCTACCCTCCATTGATAGCTTGATAGATGAAACGGCTTATTGTGAGATGTATAGCTTTATAGATGGGTATGTAGGGTATAACCAGATCAAGATGGACCCCATAGATGCAGAGAAGATAACGTTTAGAACCCCATTGAGGAATTTTATGTATAACATAATGACGTTTGGACTCAAGAATGCTGGGGCTACTTATCAAAGAATAATGATGGCCATTTTCCACTATTTCTTTCTCAAATTTATGGAATTTTATGTGGATGATTTGGTCATCAAATCGAGGAAGGATGAGTCTCATCTGAGCGATTCGAGGAAGGAATTTTCATGATGCAGTAAGTATAAGCTAAAGATGAACCCACTGAAGTGCGTCTTTGGAGTAACTAGTGGAAGGTTTCTAATTTTTGTGGTTGGTCGAGATGGGGTGCAGATGGGCCAGGACAAACAGTGAGCGATCTTAGAGATGCCAAGTCTAAGAACGACGAAGGAGCTGAAGAGTTTCATCGGCAAAGTTTCCTATTTTAGGAGATTTATGCCTGAATTAGCTGAAATAACGCACCCAATGATGCAGCTTTCGCCAAAGAACATAAAATTCAAGTGGTAGGAGGCTCACCAGGAGTCTCTCACTGGGCTGAAGAAGCTGCTCGTTTTACCGCAGACCATAGTTCCCCCAAAGAAAGGAATACCGTTACAGCTATACCTCACATCCACCACGAGGTCCATTGGAGCCCTGTTAGCACAGGATATTGACGGGCAAGAACGACTATTCTACTACCTCAGTAGAATCATACATGGGCCAGAGGTAAGGTATAGTAGTTTAGAGAGGCATTGTTTAGCCTTAGTCTTTATAGCGTAAAAACTTAGACATTACATGCTGTCTTTTATAATTGATATTGTGACCAGATGTGATCCTATTAAGTTTTTACTGGCAAGAACTATATTGATTGGTAGGGGAGCTAGGTGGTTTCTCATTCTCTCATAATATGATTTGTAGTGCGTGGTCCCTCACTCAATCAAGAGCCAGGCGTACGCAGATCCTTTGGAAATCTTCCCATCGAGGACGTTTGAACCACCTAGAAAAAATATTCCAGGAGACGAATTACAGGCCAATCACTTAGATGCAATCGATGAAGAATGGACCATGAAGTTCGATGGATCTTCAGCAAAAAGAAGAGGAGGACCAGGAGTTATTCTTTCAAAATGAATGGAGGAGATTTATCTTTCCTATAAGTTAGATTTATCTTGTTCCAATAATGAAGAAGAGTATGAAGCGTTGGTATTGGGGTTGCTGGAGGCCTTTCGAAGGGGAATTCATTCCCTTTGCATGAAGGGTGATTCGAATTTGGTGATTCAGCAAGTGAATGGAGACTATACGTTGATACACCTAAGTCTAGAACCTTACAGAATAATCATTCAGACGCTTCTCAACCAATTCCACTGGACTAAGATCAAGAGACATCCCCAAATGATGAATCGCCATCCAGACGCCTATGCCACCATCGCTCAGAAGATGGTCATAAGGAACGATATAAATACATTCATGATTTAACAAAGAACAGCTCCTTCGGTAGTACAATTAATTCTATCGATGGAGGATGACTCTAACAGGAGGGGAGAGATTAGAAAACAACTGGAGTCTGGAGAAGGAGCGATGGAGATGACGGAATTGGCCCAATACTTTAAAAATCACAAAAACCTTTATTTCAGAAACCTAGGAGGATGGTTTTCAAGATGCATCGGCCCAGAAGAAGAAGAGAAGATGTTAAAGAAAACACATGGGGAGAACTGCAAATTAACTCAGATACCTCTTTACAGGAGAATTCAAAGGGAGGGATATTTCTGTCTTAGAATGAAACTGGACGCAACAGAGCTACAATGGAAATGCGATAAGTGCCAACTATTCTTTGATGCACCTGAATTCCATTTCGTTGAAGCTCAATCAGATTGAAGGTAGCACTATATTGACTTTATTAAAGATGGAGTTGTCCTAATAGATAAAATTAATGCGATGGGACTCAAGAGAAGGGCCCCGAGGTTCTACGTTCAGGAGGGGCAGATTTATCGAAGGGGCTACTTCAATCAGCCTTTTCATTGCATCACAAAGGAAGAAGCAACTGAATTCCTCAAATAAGCGCACAATCCAACTCACACAGGAGGGGCTAAGTTGTATGACCAATTGATGACGTTGAAGTATTATTGGCCAACAATGGAGAAGGACTCCGCTGAGTTCGTTCAAAAATGTAAGGCTTATCAACTACATCTAAATATGATCCATGCCCCATCGGGGGATCTACACTCCCTGGCAACTCCTTATCGTTTTCACACCTAAGCGTTTGACCTTTTGGGAGCAATACATCCTTCTTCGAGGGGGAAGATCTAGATATTAGTTGCAACGGAGTGCTTTACAAAGTGGGCCAAAGCAATACCACTAAAAAGGGCAACATCAGGGGTAGTGAG
The DNA here is from genome assembly GCA_949130495.1 of Sambucus nigra. Lineage (NCBI taxonomy): Eukaryota > Viridiplantae > Streptophyta > Magnoliopsida > Dipsacales > Adoxaceae > Sambucus > Sambucus nigra. The sequence goes on along the minus strand of OX422213.1, from coordinate 160,876,892 downwards.
AAACTTCATCAGAGAATACACCATTTGTCATTTTGGGATTCCAAAGGTTATTCTCTCTGATAACGGAACCCCCTTCATCAATTCAGAGGTAACAATGCTCACAGAAAAGTACTCTATTGTTCATCATACCTCAACGATGGCATACCCAAAGGGAAATGGTCAAGCTGAAGCAACTAACAAGACATTGGTTGACATCTTGGCCAAGACTATGGAGGATTTCCTAGGATCGTGGGATGACAAGATACCAACTGTATTTTGGTCATATCGAACGACTAAAAGGAAGCCCATAGGATATACTCCATTTTCCCTTATTTATGGAGCTGAAGCGATTCTTCCGGTAAAGTTAGAAGTTCCCTCTACCCGATACGCCTTGCGAAGTAGCATACTCCCTCAGAACAGACATGTGAAGCTGGAAGCATTAGACGAACACAAAAATAATGTGATACAACACTTTTAAATATAGACAGAGCTGCTCTCCAGGGAATATAACAACTTGGTGAGACCAAGGAAGTTCATGGAGGGAGACCTCATTTTGAAGGCAGCGGTGAAGCACATCAGAGCGCTTCCTCTACCTAAGTTTGCAGTGAATTGGGAGGTACCCTTTATTATAAAATAAGCTCATGATTCAGGTTATTTCTTAATTTCTAAAATGGAAGAACACAAGCCATTCAAGATTAACAATAAATGGTTGAAAGTCTATCATGTATGGGCAATTAATTTTTAGACCATCGTTGTATCTCGATGTTGTTGTTGTTGTTGTTATGAATATACAAGTTGTTTTTTATGTCTATTATTGCAACTTGAGTGGAGATGAAAGAAATGTAGAATATTATAATATACGCAAGCTGTTATAACACAAAGAAGTGGCATAGGAAAACATACATATTTTTCTTTCATTCACAAACTTTGGGGAATTACAAGATTGGGAGCTATTGCCCAAGAATTACATAAGGAAAAAAAAGAGAAAGAATGTATACAAAAGGGAAAGAGTTCATTGGCCTTAGAGGAACCATAGGTCCAGAGTAGAGAAAAAATCTCCAGGAAGGCCCGAAGAAGATGTTAGGCAAGACTGTTGGGCATTAATAGAAACCTACAACCTCGTTTGATCTTGTCTACATTCGATAAGGATTTTCTCTCATTTTAGCTTTGACGGACGCAGAGCTTCTTTAATGTCCTCTATCTCCTTATTGGCATCTTCAAGTAGAGGTGCTAGCTCGGCCAACCTAGCTTCCACAGCCCGCTGATCCTCTCGATGTTTCTATAGCAGATCCTTCTGACTCTCCAGTCATTGGCTCTTTAAAGTCTTTAAGTGCCCAATCAACCAGTCAAAATGAAAGACATCTCGGCCCAACTCCCTCAAGTAGCCCAAGAATTGGTTGAGGAGAGGTCTGGTAACGTTCACGGTAAGAGTGCTTATGATATCAGGAACAACGATCGCCATGCCCTAAAGCCTATGGCTCATTATGGGGATATTCGAACGCAGACAATCCATAGTGAAAGTCTCAGGGTGGTGTCTTGTAGGCTGATCAATTACCAAATGATGGCTGACAGGCATTTGAGGAGAACGCTGAAGGACAATAAGGCATAAGTCATGCGGAGCTAGGTTAGGCAGAGGAATCTCACAACTATATTCGCTATCAGCAGCAGTACCAGTCGCAGAACCTTGGTCGTCGTAAATAGAATCTTCTAAAATAGCGGGTTACCAATGGGGTGAAGTGATGGGAAAAATAACTGGTGGAGATTTCTCTCCCACTGAAAAGGATTCACGAGCAACCTGCGAACAGGTAGAAGAAATAATGAGTTAAGTGAAAAATCTTAACAAGTGTTTTCATTGTTAAGTCACCGTTATAGGTGGAGTTTGCGAAAAATCTTAACAAGCGTTTCATTGTTAAGTCACCGTTATAGGTGGAGTTTACGAAAAATCTTAACTAGTGTTTTTATTTATTAAGTCACCATTATAGGTCGAGTTTACGAAAAATCTTAACAAGTGTTTTCATTGTTAAGTCACCGTTACAGGTGGAGTTTGCAAAAAATCTTCACAAGTGTTTTCGTTGTTAAGTCACCGTTATAGGTGGAGTTTGCGAAAATCTAAACGAGTGTTTAAATTGTTAAGTCACCATTTTAGTTGGAGTTTGGACGAAAAAATATCTTTCATTGTTAAGTCACCGTTACGAGTTGGGTTTGACGAAAAATCTTAACAAGTGTTTTCATTAGTTAAGTCACCGTTACCGGTGGAGTTTGAAAGTTTGAGAAATGAGACTCTTCTAGATTTTATGCATTGTCAAGATAAAAGGACAAACAATGAGAAATGAAGGGACACTAGAGAAGTACCTCAAAATGGGCTGGAGCAAGAATGGGACTCGCCAAAGAGGCCACAACGGCGAGAACTGGAGGGGGCAGGTTTATCTCCTCAGAAGCCTCAACGGCACCCTCAACTAAAGAAGACCCAAGGTCTGGTAAAGCTCCTTTGCCAATAAAAGGTACCAAGGACAACATAGGGGTCCCACTGGTGGAGGAATTTTGACCTCCAAGTGATGCCCCAATGTTGATGGATGTAGAAGAATCACCACACGGGGCAGAAGAACCTCGGGCTGAGGTGATAATTCAGAAGAAACTGGGGAGTTGTCTCTAGTTGAGAAGAGATTCCCATATACTTAACGGAATCACCCCCACAACATCATCCTTCGCACGTTGTGAGGCCAAACAATGAGAGTAAGTAAGAATGATCATGGGGGGAACGGGGAGGAGTTACATCGGTCTGAGAGGAACCAAAACTTCCCCCCACGAAAGGACTCACGGGGGGGGGGGGGGGGGGGCTTTCTTCTTCAACCTCCTGTACCAAAGTTGTTAAGAGTTAGACTGATGCAGTTAATTTTAGAAAAATGGGAGTAATAACAATAACACACATGCATACCTTGGATCCAAAGGGAGAATGGGAGGATATCACCATTGGCGAAAAACGAGGAGAGGTAGCGACAGAGGGAGCTGTGATGAGATGTACATCTGGAGCTCGTTGCTTCTGGGACTTAGTACCCAAATTCTTTTTCCTCCCACCCACAACAACAACACTTTAATGAACCCTTGATCTATTATTCCTCTTCAACCCTTGTTCCGTTGGGTCAACTAAGATAGTAAGGAAGGCAGTAGCAGGAGGAACGACGGGAGCGTGTCATCGAAACTCAACATTTTTCACTCCACCTCATCCAGAATTATCCTTCTCAACTCCTCACTCACTTCTGCATGCATGGGAGGAGGAATGGAGGCAATGGGGAATGCTTTCAAAGGAATGTAAGACTAATTTTTGGACTTAGTCTTTAAGTCCCAAATTTGGACCTCCTAGATTTTTTGGCTGACGACTAGGAAGGTCCTTTGCCATAGGCTACTTCGGTTGAAACCCCTTCACCATAAATACCTCCAGAAGGGGAAGGCTGTTTGGGTGTTGGGGATATTTTGGATTTTGGGGTAGCAACGGGAATCATGGAGCAATGTGGAGGAAGCTCAGTGGGAGGATCATTGAGGATTTTTCTTAGAGGGAACTCGATCCCAAGAACATAATTACCTTTCAGCCCTAGCTCTAGGGAAGAAAATGAAAGAACTTGGGGATACACGGGTGACCCATGAACGAACTCAGAAATTTGGGCCAGCTATCTCGACTAGTACTTCATTGCAAATAGGGGGTCATATCCCCTTGCCTGGTGATGCTTGGAATGGTGACTCGCCCAGCTATTGTAGAACTTTCTCCCCACGCAACAGTAGATGAGAACAAGTAACATACCTCACTAAAAGAGACTTTGGGGTAAGATAACTGGAAAACTGGGCAAGGAGCCCCCTGATCAAAAATTGAATTGACGGTTGCATCGATTGGGATTATAATGCTCACTGGTGTATCCCCACTTAATGTACAGAAGAAGCAGAGCTAGCGAGGGGTCTTCAGCGATAAGGTTCAAAGTAGTTGGATGGACCACCCTTGCTTCATGCTTGAAAAAATCCCATGTATGGAGGAAGACCTCATCTCCGTAAGGCCTCATCATAAAACTACCGGGTTGATCAATAACATGAATTAACTCCTTGCGACTCTTTCTCTTATGGAAAACATAGGAGCGAGGGGTAGAATGGTTTCCCCAGAGGGAAGATGAATAGTCTTGGCCACTATCGCAAGGAAACGAACATAGAGGAAGATTTTAAAAATTATGGCATTCATAAAATTGGCTAAGTTATAATGGCCAAGGGACCGTTCCATGTCCAGTGGGTTCTGTCAAGCCAGGTATAGAGAGATCCCAAGGCCATTACCGCGAGGGAAAGCCTGACACCCCAGGCTAAATGGATCGATATGTTAATAAGATCCCTCCGGGACTGATTGTTTGGTTTCCCAGGAAAAACAAAATGAGAACGGACTACAATAATATAAGTTGCCAATTTTAGGGATGTACCTTGGCCTAGGGCATCTTCAGAAGAAACACCTTTAGAGGGATCTCAGAGGAAGTCGTTTATGAGGGGAGTGAAAGTGTCTTTGTTAAAAGTACCTATGCACCTTCGACATATACGATCCAACTCTGAACGGCTAGAAACATCTTTGGCATCTAGTACTTCATCGGTATAAGGTATATCCCCTGTAGGCTCAAGACCTAGAAGTTCATAAACATCTTCTAGTGTCACGGTAACCTCGCCCCATAAATTTATGAAGGTATGAGTCATAATGTTCCAGCGAGAAACCGAGACTAAAAGAGCAGCATTATTTTTTGACAAGGTGAACTCGACAAACCATTTAGCCCGATGAAACCCTACCTTGGTGAGAGTCATGGCATGGGAGCTCTGTATATGGGCATTTGAAGAAGCGAAATTTGCATGGGAGCCTCCAGGCCCCTCGAAATCAATATGGGACCAAGGGAGGTCACCTCGTTCAAGAAGAAAATGCAGAGTTCCCTCTGAGGGGAGGAACCCCCATTCAGTTGAATCCTCATCCTCATCCCCAAGAAGCAAAGAATCATACTTAGCACTAAAAGTGCAGGTCTTGAATAAACCATAGAACTCATCACCCTTGCCAAAGATGGGAGACCTATGGTAAAAATTTAGTTGCTCTTGATGAGCAACATCCAAGGTGGTGTCGCTAGGGGTGGCAGCGGCATCAGAGGTGGAGCTTGGCTGAGAAGCAGTGGTGGTAGCCTTAGAGACACTTGAAGAAGCCATAATAAGTGGCGATGAAAGAAATGGCTTGGTAAGGAAGGGCTATGGATGAAAATGGAGGAGTACAGCTATAGGTGGTGGTGTAAGAGACGATGGGAAGAAGGAGACCAGGTAAAAGCTTAACAACAATGGAGCTCTGAGGGATTTCTCTCTCTAAGAATGCTAGGAGTTGAAGACGTTGAAGGCAAAGTTAGGGAAAAATGGTTAAGTGTTTGAATAATAGCCGTTTGAAATTTTTGGGTTCGCCTTTTGAGTTTCCCACCACCGCACGTGAAAAGTCGCCTATAATCATTTCAAACAGACACGGGGCACTTCAGTAGGTGTCCTGATAGTTGAAAAGATAGCACCACATCATTAATGAAGTGACGCATGGAGAATAGAAATGGTTTTCTTCCTAGGCAAGTTTGAGTTTTGGCGCTAGAATTTTTGTCAGGCATATCCAATAACTCCCAACGAAGAAGTTGTCCTAATGGTTAAAAAAATCTATGATGTCCCCTCGCCACAAGTCTAAACGTTGTCTAATTATGACTCAGCTACATCGGGGAGAATTTTTTTGCTTTTTCGAACACGATGAAATGACGACGTAGCAGAGCCCAAACGAAGCAGTACCTTCAAATAGGGAGAATTTCCTAGGAAGAAGTTTACACGGGATAATTTCACTTCCCCAGAGTCAAAACGGGTACTTGAGAAAGTCAGTAGGTCTATTGGGAGAATTTCAAGTAGTCAAGCCAGAATGATTGAAGCTCAGTAACAGGAAAAAGTTACGATGTCCCTTCGCCAAAGCGTCAATAAGACGCAGTGCTTCGACTCAGGCACATCGGGGAGAATTTATGTGACACCGCGCCTAATTAATTACCGGGAGATCAATCCTTAATTAATCAATTTCAGAATATCAACCACTACACCAAAATGCTAATTTGTGACTGCCCTTTTGTGACTGCTAATGGGGGTGACAAACTTATCACTCCCAGGAGCAGTCACGAAACCATTTGTAACTCCCATTAGGGGTGATAAAATCAATGGATAATAAAAAATTTGAGTCAATTAGTTTGTCACCACTAATGAGAGTCACAAATGTTCCCATATAATTAATTTATGACTCCTATAAGCAGTCACAAATTTATAACTGTCACAACCAGTCACAAATTTATCAGTAGGCCTAAGTTATGACTCTTATGAGCAGTCACAAAATTATAACTGCTATGAGGAGTCACGAATTTTGGTATAATACTAAGTTTATGACTGCTATCGACAGTCATAAATTTGTAACCGCTCTCATCAGTCACAACTTTAGTCTAATACTAAATTTGTGACTGCTATTGGCAGTCATAAATTTGTAACCGCTCTCGACACTCACAAATTTTTCCTAATACTTAATTTATAACCTCTATTGGCGGTCACAAATTAACTTTAATTTCCCTCTTCTCTCTCATCTCTATCTTTTACCACTCCCGCCCCTTTCTCTTTCAATCTCTCTTCACTGGTAATCCCTCTCACTTAGGGCGATTAAATGATTACGGATTTACTTCTGGTAGTCGGATATATTTCCACTGTCCCAACACCGAAGTGGTTAAACAACTACGGTATTGGGTGGGTGAGTATTGGGTTTTCCATCTGGAAGTTGGATCTATTCCACTAACCAGAGCTTCTCACCAGACCATCTCCATTTAGTGCAAAGCAGAGCTCCGGTAGCTCAGATATTGTAAAAAGACCACAACAAAACTAGCCAGTGTTCGATCTCTCAAAACCGGATTCATTTCGGATCACCCATATCCGACTGATTTGAAAATGACAGCCAGTGTTCGATCTCTTCATTGAAGGGGGGATTTCTGACTCTGTTTAGTGAGTATAATTCAATCCCACATCCGATATACTAGACCAATTTCTTGGCTACGGCTGAATCAAATCTTTTTGTGAAGTGAACTAATCGATGGTGGGATTTTTTACTCTATTTAGTGAATTGATTTGTTGTGCTACTCTGGATGAGATTGGGATTGGTCATGACACCAATAAGCCAAACGAGTCGCAGAGACAACGTGAAACCAGTTAGAGGCGATCCTTTGCCGATGTCCTCAAATCAAACCTGCCAAAGGAAAATATGGGACAAATTCCATTAATTCTACCGACCAATAAAGGAGAGGAACCTGCTATTCTTCATTTCCATTTCGATAAGCCCTAAATATGCTTATAAGCCCTAAAGTTTGACTTATTTTTGCCGATTAAGTTGATGTATTTTTCTTATACATTTGGGTTTCAGTCTGTTATTATATGTATCTATTGCGTTGCAGATACTATTATCACAATGAATGGGGTAGTAGCTTCATATTAAGAAATTATGAGGTTTGATTTTTCTTCTTACATGTTGAATGTGTGGTTATGGTTTCATAAATTCAAAATCTGGGTGGACTTAGGTTATGGTTTGTCAAATTCCTCACTCATGAGTGAGGAATTCGAGTCTATTGTAGAGAGTGCGATGTCATAACATGGTAGTGTAGTTGCGAGTGAGGGTGAAAATCCGTATCGTCCCATGAGAGACCACTTATATCCCAAGTGAACCTTCACTCCGAGATGCATTTTACTTCCTTATAATGCAAGGTAATTTCACTTTCGTAATGCGATGATCCAGATTCTTCCGACCTTTCATGGTTTGGATTCCTAAAAGCCTTACCTCCACATTCATGAGTTCGAACAGGCATGCGACACATTTTGTGATCAAGCTTTCACTTAAGATGTCATTCACTTAAAATTTTTTCCTTTCTCTTTGAAGGATAAATCAAAGTCCTGACTATGGTCTTTATCATTGAACTCAATTGGATCATGGAGGGACACGCAATCCAAATTTCTCTTAAAATTCTTCCCTTAACATCGAACAAATTCCATCAAAGCTCAAATTTAAACTTTCCAACAAAAAAAATGAGCCATTTTATCGATGTTATGAACGTTTCAACGAGTTTGTTAGCAAATTCCCCCAAAACGATTTTGAGAAGTTTAGGCTCATCTCTTTCTTCCACCAAGGTCTAGGCATAGCTTCTAAACAACTCGTCGAGACAATGTGCGAGGGACCATTTTGGGGATCAGATGAAAATGATGCAGAGGCCCACCTTAAGTTTTTCGTCGAGACCACTCATGCAGAGTCCCTGTTTTCGATACCTGGTTTACCAGTTTATTATTTGAGCAACCAATGTACTCTTGAGTCGATATTAGGACGCACTAGAGACACTTTTAAAGTTACATCACGTATCACATGGATTCTAGTATTATTACCTTTAATCATATGATATCAATTTCAGGTTGTGTCATCTAAGTTCTTAACTTTCAAAACATAATTAATATTAATAAATTCTAAACAATCCTAATCCTAAAACCATATATAGATGAACTCCAAAAATGATTATAGCCCTAAATTTGTATGAGAGTCATGCTTATAAATTAAGAAACCGATTATAAAAGATTTTACAAGAGAATTCGTGCCTTACAAGATTAATGAGGGCTCCTCCTTTAAAATCCTCCTCCTTTGCTCCTCTCCCAACTTGTTAACTTCTATAGAGGGTTTATGGATGATAAGTTTGATTAGAAATGGATGGGAAACGTAATTAGGATGACTTATATTGTAAAAAATCTCCCTAATCCCATATCTCCGCATTAGGCCCAATTTCAGGTCCCCAAATAAGCCCAAAATATTACTAGAAATGGTCCACATCTCCCCTAAGATTATATATATCCCCAGGTCCCAACTTAGGATGTTTAGAACACCTAAACGAGCTTCTAAATCACTTCGAAACCTACTTGTCTTAGGTATATGAAAAATTAAACTTTTATATTATGCTAATCATGTAGTATAACTAATTCACGTAACATGGAAATAAATTATTCTACCAACGTACACATGCAGTATAATTCGGTCACATAACCATGCTTAATAATATCTAGATAATTAATTATTATAATTATTCTAATTTAAATGACGTAAAAGTACAGGGTGTTACATTATCCCCTTAATAATGGAATTACATCCTCTGAATTCGACACATACCTGACTAGAAGAGTTTTGGATACTTCTCTCGCATGTCATCCTGCCTCTCCCGTGCGAACTCATCCTTGTTATGGTGCCCCCACTGCTCGCACTACTCATACTCTGATTTTTATAGGAATTGTTTTTTACATATTTGTTATTTGATTTGTTTAAAGATTAGTTTAGTTACAAATTTATTTACAAGTTAGTTTATTTACAGATTTATTCATATATTTGGTGTATTGTGAATACGGTTTAACTGTGAATTGAAGTTGGGATAATTATTCATATTGTTGTCTAGTAATGAATTGAAATATGTACATGATTTAGTGTATTGTGAACATGTTGTCACTGATTTGCCTTTTGGAGTTTTACTATCTGGAGGGTTTGATTCATTGTTGGTGGCCTCTATCACGGCTCGCCACTTAGCTGGTTAAGTTGACAATATCAGTCAGTCATATTATTTCTTTTTGGTTGACTATTTTGATTATTTTTTATTCCATAGTTGCATGTTAAAGGGTTTATGTTCTTAATTGAATTGGTGGGAATATTGTATAGGAGGATCCAATATAAAAGATTGCATACGGAGGAGAGTTTCAATATGTGGATTGATGCAAATAAAAGGTAATTTTAATTCTTGATTATTGCTTAATAACATTAGTTTTTTTACTGGATTGATTTGTAGTGGTGATAGGAGGTTGAGGGTGAGCCAATTGAAAACCCGGATTGTCAATTGGTTGTTGTATTATAGTTTTAAGATTAATTTATGATGATATTTGTATACTTGTTTGTGTGAATGTTAGTTTTAATTATTGATATGTTTGTTTGTGTTAATTAATTCATGTCCTTTTGCAAATAATTTATGCCTTTTGCTGGATGGTTGCGTTAGATGGGTAAGTTTTTTTATGAAATCAGATTTGGACTAGATTAGATCTAATGATGGTTATGATTTTTAGGGATTTGATACAGATTAATGTTGTTTTGATCCATTGATCGCATGGATCACTTGTTGGTTTTTAATTTTCTTTGATTGATTTTTAATGGTGAATCCTAGACCTATTGGAAGGTCGAACATGCATAGATGTTGTCTTCATGACCAAGATGCATAAACTTTCATAATTGAGAGGAAAATAAACAAATAAGTATGTTTAATGATGTTCTTTATTTTGTGAAGGAAGTCTAATGTTTGTAATGGACAGTTTATTGGGAGATTAAAACATATTAGAATGTGAAGTTATTAATGATAATTATGTGGCGACTCATGTCATGTTTTCAATTCAAGACAAATAGTGAATATTGATTATCAATTTGAACAATTCTTATTCACTGTATATGAAACTTAAATATGTTTGTGGTTAACTTTCACGTGGTATTTAACTGAACTTGGTTTTTTTCCAAAACATTTGTTAGTTTTTACACTTTATGGGGAATGTTATTTGAATGTTCATATTCAATTTAAAAATAGTAACTTTTTCAGCCACATTTTCCCGCGCATCGCAGGGGTTACCACTAGTATCTAATATAATTTCATATTCAATGTTCTTTAATACGAGTGGGCGAATTTGATTTGCTGACATTTGGTTGACTACGCAAAATTTCAATTTTGTTGTCCTTTTAAGGTGTATTCAAGGGGAAAATGTGTTGATACTCTAAAAATAAGATATTTAAGGGTAATATAGAAGAGAGTCTCCCCACACTTTTTCCTTTATAAACAATACAACATCTTCTTTAGAAACAATGAGTGTGTACATGAGTGTAGCATAAGAACTTAATAGAACTTCCATACTTCTAGAACATTATTCCAAGTCTAGGGATCATGTGTTGCTAAGTTCAACACTTGTCCAATACCTTTAGTTTGGAACTTAATAGGTTGTTTTAAGGGTTGTCTTTTACCTTTACTCTTATACTGAAATTGTTCTTGTATAGGAGTTGGTCTTTCAACTGGTCCTGTGTTAGTTGGTCTAGGTAAATTAGTATAGGTAGCTATATGTTCGAAGGTCTAGTTCTTTGGAAAGGGGTACTAGAGGTAGTTGTACTCTGTGTATCCATAAGGTCTTTTTGATGTGAAACATAAGTGACTATACTCTTATTATCACCTTGACTAATAATACTCAGAGTATCTTCTATTTTCTTTTTATCTATCAACGGCTTCTTGCCAATATTCGAGAAATGGACATAATTAAGGATCATAATTTATCCCCGTGATAAGAGAAATGGACATCAGGACTGATAGATAGAGAGGCGCTTAGTTTGTGGCGTTGCTTCGGAATGAACCCAAAGCCTTAATAGCTGCAGTCCTCAATATGTATTTATGTATGCTACTGCAGCCAATGCTCCCACAAATGGTCCAATCCAGAAGATCCATTATCTATCACAATAACCACATGTCATTCACAAAATCAACATATATATATATATATATATATATATATATATATATATATATATATATATATATATATTAAGATTCTATATGCACATGATGGAAAAATCAACTTACATGGTCATCCCAAACTATATTACATAAACAGTAAGTACATAGTATAAATGTTCTATAAGGATAAGCGATGTTTAAAGGGGGTGGACTTACAGGGACGTGAGAGTCACGAGCGCTCCTCTTAGGATCAGTAGCTGAGAAAATAGTGTACACTAGAACAAAAGTACCATAAGTTGTGCCCTTGACGTAAGAGTTCTAATATGATGCTACTATTATACCTGATTTCGTTGATGTATGATCAAATTGAAAAAATGTGTACATTGATTTTGATTTTACTATTAATATAGGTCATTTTCAACTTTTGCATACCGACATCAAACAATTACTTAACTCATTATATGTATTTCTGCAGTTAATAAGTGTGGCTATACACATTTGATTCGGGGATAAAATAATACGCAACACCACGTGAATATGCAGGAGTTTTTGTGGAGTACAATTATGCTAACTCCAATCAAGTATTTTGTTTTAATAATGGTAGAATTGTTACAATTTTGATTGATTTGGGAATTTTATCGCACATGTTGTATAATCAGTACTCGCATATGCTCGTAAAATAATGGGATTATCTTTATCCTTACTCGTATCCCCCTCGAAAAAATCTCTAAGACAAGGGATGCTTGGTTTGAAAAAAAATGTGGATGCAGTCATGGTGAGGTCAATCAAATTTGACTCAGTGTAGGACTTGCAGGGACTAAGTTTGGGTCTCATATTTATGAAGTCAGTAAGATCACATGTTAAAGCAATGAGTTTGTTCTTGATCTTCTTCGCGTTGTGCCCTTTCATTTTGATAGGTTCATTAAGAACCTGAAGCCCGGTGATTTGGAGAAATCCCAACTTAGTCTGGGTCACAGTTACAAAAGGGATAAGGTGAAGTTCAATGTAAATCGTGTTGACAATATGATTATTCAAGAAATCTTCCTTCTTGATACTCTTCACAAAGACATCAATTCCTTTTCCATGAGAGTCAAAGAGGTACTGTTGGCATTTTCTGGGATTAGTAGAGATTGTCAATGATAACTATCTATATGCCAAAGTTTCAAAATTTGTGAAGAACAAATCGAAGTCATCTGAGGATAAAATACCAGGACTGATAGACATACTTAGAGATGAATATAAATCAAAGGAAATTGTAGAAGCTACCAAAGCATCTATGGGGCAGGATCTGTCCCCAATTGACTTGATCAATGTCAAGCAATTTTCCCATAGGGTAATGGACCTTGCTGAGTATAAGAAGAAGCTCTATGATTATCTGGTTGCTAAAACGAGCGACATAACACCTAATTTGGCTTCCCTTATAGGTGACGTTGTTGGTGCTCATCTGATTTCTCACGTGGGTAGGGAGGAATTCAAGTAAATATTTATCTGCCCAGTTGATTCTTCTACATAGTTACGATGTTAACTTAATGTGGGAGGATTAATCATCTGCTATGCGAATATGCTAGATACATCGGTTCTCACTACTCCACATCTTTTTGATCCGTAAGCATATTATTCTTTCCATTTACTTAGCTTTGTTTTTATTTCTTGGGGTCTGTTTGGTTTTTGTTGCGGATCTTTGAATCTATGACTTGGAATTCTCGTTAGGGTTCCAGCTAGTTTAACATAAAGTTACTTAAATGTGGTACTTTAAACGATTGATTTCTGCATTGTTTTTTTTTAAGTTGAGGAAGAATTTGTGGTTTACAATTGAGTTTAAAGACGTTTGGATTAATTATTTATGTATTGGTTTATATCAGGTCTTGTGGAGTATTTACTATAGTACATGCTTGTTAAATATCAGTAGTTGATAATGGAAGACTCTAGCTCGGTTGATGTCATTTTAGATTATATGCGAAGAAATAAAATTTTGAGGGCTGAGGCTGCTTTGCGCAGCGAGCTCAGTAACCGCTCTGATATTATTAATATCGGTGTGTCCACAGGTCCAGCAATGAAGCAAATAGGATCAAATAACTTATCATCTTTGTACCGTGTTGGATGGCATTGGGAATGGCCTTGACCTTTGATTTGATATCACTGAGATTGTTAAATCGTGAGTGAAGTTCAAGCTTCTTTTAGTCTTCGAAATTATCTCATGTATAGCTTTGGGATCATCTGCAATTGCAGACACCCTTGTGGGGACATCTTCTTAGTTGGGTCCCAACCATCGGCTCATAGGGTCACACCTGCCCTCGAGATAAGTCTACTCGAAGGCTCGAATACATTGATTTATGATAATATATATATACATACACATTTTTTTATAATTCCGGACTTGGGGTCCACTCCACAAAGTCTCTTCCGATATAAAAAGTACAATATAATCTGTCATCACTCATCATTTGTTGGAATGGAGAGGGAAATTTTTTTAATTCTTCAATTGTTGGAATGGAGATCTGATAACTATCTTTTGAGTCTGACATGTATTACCGTAAAGTTCTCTCTTATCTCATTACTATATTAATTAAGGTGCGCATCGATGCAATTCTGACGCGCAATTGATAAATTTATAATTCTTCATCTGTTGGAATGGAAACCTTATTGATTAAAGCGCGCAACAATTCAGTTCAGCACAGTTATGTCTTATCTCATTACTTTTATGTTATTTTTGTTCATTCATTTGGTTTGTTCATTTTTTATGCAAGTTATTAATTTTAACATGATTTGTATGCTAAGATGCTTGATAAGCTTGATGGATTATTGAGCAGGTGATTTTCAAACTGATGATGATGTTGATGTCTGACAAAAAAAAATGGGAGTTGATGCAAAGGATGGAGATGAAGATGACAACTTAAAGACTTCAAAAGTTGGTTGCATAGGTAACACTTCTTCCCAATGCTTGAGTTTTGACTCTTGAGATAACTATTGCCTCAATCTAGAGAGGAATGAGAGAAGAGACAGAAGGCGGGAGAGAAAAAATGGAATGATATCAATGCATGTCATAGTTCACTTGGATATAAGATTGGTGTATTAAATATGCTATCTTTTTTGCACATTTACTATGTTATCTTTAAAACAGCTTCTGTTGGAGTAGTGTTTGAAGGCATCTTTATAACATATCTGAATCATTTGATCATTTATAAAAAAAACTCAAATTCAGAATGTATTTAACTGCTGGAAGAAACCTCAAAATCAGATATGATAATTGATTCACATACTTGATTCATTGATTCATTCATTCACAGGTAGGGAGTGTGTGCGTGTGGTAATAGTTTTGTATGAACTGCTAATATCACAGGTATAAAAATATTTGTAATAGCTCTTACCACATTTAACAAATTCAATTTTGTAACTGCTAATATCAGTCACAAATTTGTCACTACTATCAATTTTGTAACTGCTAACAGCAGTTAGGAATATTAGATTCGTAACTGCTGTCAGCAGTCACAAATATAAGATTCGTAACTGTTGTCAGCAGTTACAAATCTAATATTCATGACTGCTCTCAGCAGTTACTAATCTAATATTCCTAACTGCTGATAGCAGTTACAAATAACAGTTACAAATTCGGGTCACGAGTCATAACCCAATAGGGGTTAAAAAATTTGTGACTGTTGTTAGGAGTTACAAACTTTCTTTTGTCACCCCCTAAATTATGACTGTAAATAGCAGTTATAAAGGTCATTTGTGAGTGCTAAAAGCACTCACAGATCTCCCATTTTGGTATAGTGAAATTGGTTCAGATAATTCATCACTGACGAAAACTCAAATTTTAATTTAATAAAACTAACCACCTAATATTTAAAAAGGGTGATGTCCAAATTTTATCTTGTCATTAACTACTACCGAAAAGAATACCAATAAATACCATGCATCACAGTAACATAAGTAAAGTCTGACTGAAGTAAAATAAATTCTAGAGTAAACACCTCCAGGTACAATCCCATACAATAAATCCAATAAAGAAATCAAATCTAAGATAGAATTTAAAACGACTAAATCTCTGAAAGTAAACATAAGTAAGGTCAACATGTCCACAGAATGGATAACTGAAAAGGAAAGAATGAGCTGAGTCCTCTACTAGTAATAATCCTGCAGCTTTCACAGCGGCTACAACACGACAACTGAAAAGAGTCTCCTAAGGCTGGTGTCCCTGTGGCTGGGCACCTAAAATAATGGAACAATAGAAAGATATACAGAAAAATGGGTCAGAGCCCGAGTTGAAAACAGTTTAAAATATCATGTGCTTAAATTGATTTCAATTAGCAAAATTATTCTTCAAGTTAACTTAGCATACTCACTTGAGATACTCACCCCTCGATCTAGTGTGCACGTCTAACGAGCCTAACTACCCAAACTAGTCATGATGCCCTGACTGACTACTAAGTGTATAACAATATGCTTGAAAGTCTCCCTAAATAATTCAAAACCGAAGTACTTATGATTTCGATATAGATTTAGGATTACTTTAGTTTATTCTCGTATCCTTATAAATGCCCAACTGATAATACCATAAGTGTACATTTAAAAATAGCATCATCAACATAAGACACCGAACATAATTCTGGTATACACACACTATTCGCTTTAGGTATACATATTAATTTATATAAATACAACAATATTTCACCCTTGGTTGAGAAACCCTTAGTTCTACGAAAACTCAGCTATCTAGTCTATTTGCAAAGCTCACACATAGAGGACAGTAGGTTCAATCTCACGAGAACCAATAAAAACATAAACACCTATTTTAGGCGAATATAGTCCCAAGTCGATGGGCTACGCACATACCAACGCACTCATATGACCGTCATCACTATCATTCTCACTGATACCCCGTACCTAGGTTCCATGCTCTAGTGGTATGACTCTAAATCCCCTGAAGGCACACAATATTCGATCGTCCAAAATGCGTTAACCTTCGTTCGATAGCCAGTAGCTAGGTATGTCATACACATAATATTTTGAACAAGAAGCATGCACACAACTTATGTAAATTCATTAGCTTTCCCATAGTCAAGTATTTGCAGTACGAATAGTATGTATCCCTTATTATACCCCGCACCTTATTCATATATATCATCCCTAGTATTTTTGTAACTCTCTAATTTTATAAATTTTCCTACCTTCTGAAAGTCGACATATTCTCCGCTCACTAGTAATTATAGATTTTAAGTCACTCAATGTTCATACATGCCTAACACTCATTGAAGTAAGCCTATGGGAAGTTCGAACAAAAATTGGCCTAAAAGGTCATTCTGGAATCTCGTTAGAAGATCCAGAAGTCTCGTTCGAATGAGGTCGTTCGAATAAGGGTCATTCGAACGAAGGTACCACGAACGAACCACCAAACTCGTTAAAAGGGCTATTAGAATCTCGTTAGAAGTATCATTCGAACGAGGTCGTTCGAACGACCTGGGCTAAACTTCTAATGAAATTTCCAAAGTCGCACGGTTTATTTCCAAAATTCATTTTTCTAGATTTTCTCCACTCAAATCTCAACCTAAATACATTCCAACCCAATTGCAAGGTTTCCAAACTACTCAAAGTCACCCTAGAACACTTCTTAGCATAGTTTTGGGGTCCAATCCTTCTAATCATCATGTAATTTCAATAAATTCCCAAATTTTACCATAGACCATACTAACATCAACACAAAAAAAATTGTCTATAAAAACTCCATTTTTATTTCATGATTAACGTCTAATTCATCAAATTTCACATCTTATTAAGGGGAAAATCCTCTACATGCAAACCCCCATTGGATTTCTAAAGTTCCTACACGATTTCATCATAGGTAAACCCAAATTTGGTATTAGTTGTTCTAAACCTCAACACATGTTAACAAGAATAATAATGTCTAAGAGAAGAGCAAGACAATCACTTGACTTAAAATGAACTTCTGATTCGCATGTTGAAAGTGGTATTGGAACGATCCTCCTGACACGATCTATGTACTGGTGTACTTTTTGTTGTGAAAGGTTGAGTTCTTGGCTTAGGGCTCTAATGGAGTCTCCTTCTTCTTCCTTGGTTCTCTCCCTCTTTTCCTCTCTTTTCATGTGGGTTGAAACTGACGACTACTAACCCTAAATGCCTTTTAATTAAACCTAATTTTCGTCCATTTAATTACCCTAAAATTTCTAAATACCAAAATACCCCTCTGGGCTGTCGTTTTGGGTTAAAAATGTCCCGAACTCAAAATAAAATACCCGAATAGTATTTTTTGACTTTTTTAACCCTTTCAGACACTCTAGCGTACTCAAAATAGTCGTCCGAGTTATACAAAAATAAATTATCTTTTAACCCCCCAAATACATACAATTGACGCGACTCATACGCGTCCCAAATATTTATAACATAACTGCCACGTATCTCATTCTCGGCCATACTATTATTTCAATAATTACTAACTCTCATCCCGCTAGTGATTATTATCATAAAATCGGATTAATTACAATTTAAATTTTCTCCCTTTAATTTAATTAATCCCCATTTTCCAAAAAAAATATTATATGTAAAAGTATGGGGTATTACATTTTACTTTTTCCTGGAGGTGTTAACCGCAGTAGTTGTAATTAAGGAAAAGATGCCAGAATTTTTTCACATAGAGAAGGTTCATCTGATTGAGAAATTTTCGTGCAGACATTTTTTGTTTCCACAACAAATCTCTACACGAAGGGGCAAATGTAGGGGGCTTGAAGGTAATATGGATATTAGATATAATCCCCTCATTAACAACAGTGTTTGGTATTAAGGTAGTGATGCAGCTTAATAAGGCAGCGATGTAGCCCAAAGCGATGCAGCTCAGCAAAGCAGCTTAAGCGAGGTAGTTCAGCGTGGCAGCCCAGAGGGATCTTCCGGTGAAGAAGATGACCAAGAGAGCTCACCCTTTAGTCCTATGGCTTTAACTTAGTCTTGTTGCATCTATTTATTTATATTGACCATGAGTTGTAACGATTATAATGATTTTTAGTGTGAGGTGGAACGGTACTCGCGAGAGACCAGGCTTGGCAGGGCCTGGGAGAGCTTTCATGCTCTATCGAATGACCTCTCCATGGGAACTTTAGAGGGATTTGGTTTAGAGGATTGAGAAGTGAGGCACCATTGGGGCTTATCCTGACCATCTTGAATACACCTGGTAAAATACCAAAAGACCATGGCCGTAGAACCTCAGGCGGAGCAACTTTGAGTTCCATCGGGCGTTGAGTTGTTAACCAAACAACCCTCTAATTAATGTCACACCTACTTTATGTGATGTCACTAACCAGCTAGGCAATGTCAAATCCAAACTTGAGTAAACCACTGTGGTATTTGGGGCTGTCAGATGGTTGGTAAGCCACCTCTGTGATGATAGCCCCCTGACACACAGTGGTTAGACAAAAGGCATGCCTTGGCGTTTAATGTTTATGACGTGGATCTAACTAGTGCATAAGGCATTTAATGTTTGTAACATAAAGTTTGACGGATGTCTTTCACAGTTATTAATGACTAAGTTACCTCGGGAGTGGTATGGGGGCTATTTAAGATCCCCAACTACCTCTGAGGAAGGGATGTTCCTTTTGAGAGTTCAGAAGTTATTACTAGAGAGAGATATACATCAGAAAGAGATTTATTACAAACCAGAGAGTTTACTCACCCACCATTGTCATTTATTACAAAGCTTCAATACATGACAGGGATCTTTGAGGGTGGTTAGGGTGTTTGGCTGCCTGCCAAGGTGTATCTAGGGTGTTTATTTCTCTCTCCCTCTAAGTGAGTTGCTTATGAGTTCATTATTATCTTCTGAGTTATACACGGGAAATTTGTGAGTTCAAACTGAGTTTATCTTCATTAAGTTGTGTTTGCGCGTCTTGTAGTTAATCAATAACGTGATTGGTTAACTTATCATTACTATACTCAAAATGGGTTATGCCTCCATCTATTCTAAACTACCCTCTTACAACTGGTGATTTATTGGGCATGACTTGGGTCGATGGGTCGAGTTCTGAGTGTTCTTCTAGGAAGATGGAGTTTGTATGATTTAGGATTGGATTATGGGTAGTGTTTGGTTTAGAATTAGCTTGTGGGGCGATGACACCCCGGTTAATCAAGCCTTGGATTGTGTTTCGAAGTTGGAAACATTGGTCAATGTCATAGCCATCTATTTAGTGATAGTCACAATGGGCATCAGTATTGAAGTTTTTCGAAAGTGAATTTGGTAGAGGACGAGGATCCAAGGGTTTGATCAGGTTTCGGTTTAAGAGAGCCTGGTATACTTTGGAGGGAGGAGCGTGAAACTCGATATATTACTTTCTGATTGGGATTGGGCGACTTTTTGGTGCCCATGAAGTGACAAGCTGAGAGATGTTGTTGATAATGGAGACTGTAGTACTAACATGCTTTTTAAATTTTCTTGGAGCAAACTGTCCATAGATTTTTTTTCGGTTTGACTTCTATCTTAACAAGACCTTAATCCATTTATAATCCTACTTCTCGAAGGTCTCGGAAGTGAGGGTTATATTATCCTCCCATGGTTGCTCGGGCATGAGGTAGGAAGTTCTTCTTCATAATGTTGACTTGTTCTTCTTTGGAGGGCCAATTGTCATAGTAGCTACTTTTTCTCTCCATATTTCTATGAAGTTATTGACTAATTCCCCAGTATTCTATTTAAGTAGCTCTAAGTCACAGAGGGTAACCTCTAGCTCCTCGTTGTACTTGTATTGTGACATGAACTCACGAGCAACATCTTTCTAATTATGGATTCTGGATTCTTCAAGGGATAGGAACCAATGGAGGCCGTTATCTTTCAAAGTCTGCGGGAACATCTAAGCCATTATTTCTCCCGAAGGCCCTAGGAGAGTCATGTCTCATTGATAGCTATGGAGATGAACGATCGGGGGTCCACTGCATCCAAACATCTCGATATTGTTCATCTTGAATTTTTCTGGTAACTTGGCTTTAGGATAGGGAGACATGTGGGTGTAGTCCATGTAGTTACCAAAGAGTCTGACTTGGTCGAATATATTGGTTAGCATCTTGAGGTCTTCCTTGACCTTGTTCAGTTCTTCCTCTTTTGGATCAAGAGTTACGAGTAAATTAGCCCCAATCTGAGCAAGGTTTGGTATAGGAAGCTGGGCTGGGGGCGTCCCATTAGTAGGAGGAGCACGTGGAATATGATGGTATTCTTTAGGAACCCAAATCGATTCGGGTGTAGGTGAACCCATGGCCCGAGGGAAAATGACCTCAGGATCTTCGGGGCTAGGTACCTAATTTCTTTGTATCTCATAAACCTCAATTTGAAGGTTGTCAATTTTGGCACTGAGATAAGCCAATACCGCCAATAAATTCGGTTCTACATTTGGCACTAGATCCGTATTTTCCATGGAAGGCAGGTGAGTCTCAGACTCGGAGGATGTAATGAGACTGACAGAACTTCGAGGTAGTTCGATTGAAGACCAAAGACAATAGGGAGTCAGGCCAAGGGTATGTGATCGACCTTAGAAAGGAAAAAATTGGAATTTATTTTCAGAAAGGAAAAAGGGAATTTTGTTATTTTTGGAAAAGGAGGAAAATATTTTTGATGTTTTTGGAAAAGATGAGGACGAAAAAGTTTTTGGTATTTTTGATAAGAGAGGAAAAATGTTTTTGGATGCTTTTTGGGAAAAGGAGAGAGGAAAAGACTAGAGACGTGTCTCAACACAATTATTATGTTTATTACGTTCTCACTTGTATTAAGTTTTCCAAAATAAAAAATGAAATGCTGGACGGGACCCGAGCCTGGAAAAGTTGGGTTTGTAACATATGTAAAGCTGGCTGGACTTGTAACCAGGCTCACGTACAGGGTCCCATTTTAAAAAATGCGCAAATATTTGGGTGATAGGCCGACCAGTAATTTCGATAGGGTTTTGGGTCAAAACCGATAATCTAACATGCATGCCCTGGGCTTGACACCTATATGCAGGTACGCAGTTGGTTTGGTGAATTGGAAAGGGCTCCCCCCTTTGGCGTGACTTCCCAATTCTAAGAAAGCACCTTCCTCTACCTGCCCTAAGCAAAGAATAACCTGGCTGATGCCCTTGCCACCTTAGCCTCCATGATTGACATGTTCGAAGAAATAACCATGGCCCCCTTCCTTGTCTAGAAATAAGACAAACCAACCCACTGCTACCACATCGAGCTCTGCACGGAGGAAGAACCCGAAATAACTGACTGCTGGTATTATGACATTTGGCGCCTCCTCAAACACGATAGGTATCCCTAAGGAGATGATAAGAAATATCGATCAACTCTCCACAAATTGGCCGTCCAGTACATTGTCTATGATAAATTATTATTTAAGAGAAACTTCCATGGAACCCATTTTCACTGCATCGCAGGGGCTGACATTGAAGAAATGATACAAAAAATCCACAGTGGGGAATGAGGACCCCACAAGAACGGCCATATACTCGCCAAAAAAACCATTCGACAGGGATACTACTGGACTACCATGGTTCAGGACTGTACAACCTACATTCGAAGATGTCTCAAATGCCAACAATTCTCCAACTTACAGCATCTGCCTTCACGAGAATTATACAACATGAATTCTCCCTGGCCATTTTCCACATGGAGCATCGACATCATAGGTAAAGTTACACTGAAAGCATCCAATGGGCATGAGTTCATCCTAGTCTCTATTGACTACTTCACTAAATGGGTCGAAGCCGAGTCATACACATTTCTGAATGCCAAGAAAGTGGCCAAGTTCATCAAGAAAAACATCATCTTCCGATATGGGGTCCCACACGAATTGGTATCAGACAATGGGCTACATTTTGAAGCGGAGGTTACAAAAGTGGTCGACAAGTATAGAATTCAAAGACATAAATCCTCTCCATATCGACCTTAAACCAACGGAGCAGTTAAGCTGCCAATAAGAATCTCAAAGTGGACTAGCTCTTCTTCAACGTCACCGTCTTGTAGAATGTTGCTGCTATGGTGAGACATTGATGGCGTTCTGGTGTTGAATGCTTTCGTAAGAACACAAGTCGATTCCCATATACGACGCCAATTATGAGTGCAAAAAAATTCACAAAAGAAATAAAAAAGGTAGAAAGTAAATGAAATCACACACAACAACGATGTACATGGTATAGCAACTTGCCTACATCCACATAAAGGTTACTTATATTCTATTAAGTGTCTCTCAATGATTATAGTTTTTCATCCCTTTGCCCCGGGTCAGGGAGTACAATTTATATCCATGGTTGTTATAGAGTTTGAGTTGTTTAAGGAACTCCATCATGGTTCGTGGATTAGCCATGAGTTTCTTGAATATCTCGATCGAGATTCTTGGCACCTGATTTGACCTTATCTGTGAGTATCCTCCTCTAACTAAACTGTTTGTGTCAAAATTAAGCTAAGATTTAGGCTGGCCCAAAAACTCAAGTTATCTTGGTCGGCTACTCTTATGGGCTTGTAGAAAGTGGGATCCCACATTTATAGAAAATATATTATGTGAAATATTACTAATAAATGATTGAAGATTAATATGTGTATGATCTAAAGTAAAAGATAAATTAAGAACTTATATAACTAATGCAAAAATAAAGAAATTTAAAGAGAGAAAAGAATGCTTGGATCTTCTTTCGAGACTTAGATATTGATATTGATTGATGATGAGATTCCTTACAAGTGGGTGAACAATGTAGATTTTTTTTTTTTTGCTAAATTGGGTGTGAAAGTGATGGAAATGAAAGGTTGAGAAAGGTTTCAAACAACGAAATCGTGTTGACTTAAGAAGAATGTTGCTGAGATCACTGAAGTTAATGTTTCTGAGGTGCCTTTGAGCTGAAATTATGCTCTCCTCATATAGGTTCAAGGGGTTGCCGATCAACATTGTGCTTGCCCTACATATCGGTAGGTAACCCTAGACACACTGCCAATAGACAGGGAAATGGACCTGCTAATTGGCATATTGGCAGTCTCGTGCAAATTTTCCAAACAAAATGATATTAAAATGCAATCCGTAAGTCCAAATCATGCATGGGGAATTCCGTTGGAGAGGATATTCAAAGAAATTTGAGAATCCTTAGGCACGTCCTGGGTCTAAGAGCTGACTTTGGGTCAAACAGGGCTCGAAAGCGCCCGTTGGTCCTTTGGACAGGAGATCGTTGGACGACAATGGATTGTTCGTCCAAACCGTAAGTCAGAATCATGCACAGGGCAGACCATTGGAAATGTTATGAGAGGCAATTTTATGTTTCAAAGAGCTTTTCTAGGTTCGAAAAGTTAACTTTGGTCAAACGGGGCCCGAAAGCACCCGGTGACCCTTCACAGTAAAATGGGCAGTTCGTCCATACCGTAAGGTCGATTCACGTACCGGGAAACTGTTGGAAAAGGTATTCAGCGCCCCTCGAAGATTCATTCATTCTCATTTGACCTAAAGAGTTGACTTTGGTCAAATGGATCCCGGGACTGCCTGGTGGACTCTAGATAAATTTTCATGGTAAATTGGGTCATTTATTCGAATGGTTATGCCATTTCATGCACGGGGTGGACCGTTAGAAGGGGTTTCAATGCCCTTCGAAGATTCATTGAGCTTTATCTCTAACGATGAAGTTGACCAAAGTCAAACAGGTCTCGAGAGTGCTCAGTGGCCTCTCGATCGGTACTTGGAGTATGGCCTAGGGTTTATGGTAAATGGGGTGGTGCTAGGGACCTAATGAGAGACTTAGGGTGGTCCTAGAATGTCGTGTATATATGAGCCCCAATGGGAAATTCAAGCCAAACTGGAGTGGCCCCCTTACACCATGAAAATGATCCTGTTAGGCGGCTTGTTATGCTCACTGACCCTGATGGAGAAGAGATGGCGCGTCCAGTCAACCTGGACCATCTCAAGAAGTTCTACACGTAGTGTAGAATCTCGGCGCGCTACGACTCCTGTCATCCCCCTTCTATTCTATTTTTTTTCTTGATTTCCCCTTACCCAAAACTACATGGGTCCCGATCTTCTAAAAAACTTTTTGCTTTCAAAACCCCAAGATGTACGTAAGCAGCTCATACGCTTTAAATGGTCCCGATCACATTCCTTTTCAAAAAATGCTATTCTTTTCTTACCCCCGAGAATGACAATTCATTTTTTATATCTACCTAAGCAAAAGGATTATGTATGCCATAGCGATTGATATAGATAATTCAAATGTAAAACTCATAAGGGGCACAACAATATAATCAAAATCTTTTTTTTTTTAATTTCCAAATGGTAGAATTCAATATAATTACTCAAAATATCAGCATAGGGAGTCGAAACGATCACCCTCCGCTAATTAAATTATCCCTAAAATTAGCCTAACAAAACTTCCTAAAATTATCCCAAAATAAAAAAATAAAAAGAAGTATACAAAAACATCCTAGTCATAAAAGCTTCATAAAAAAGGAACCCTACTTCACAAAGACCTTATACGCAGCTATCGGAAGACCCAGCTCCATCGTCATATGCTCCTAGAGCCCCCCAAATTTCCCCTGCCTGATTGGTATTCCAAAGGCGCTCCATAGAACGGTATGCCCTGACCATCCAGGAGAAAACCACTACTCCCCCTCCATAGTGTCAAAAGGACAAACCACCTCTGGTTAGTCTTCTCCGCCAAGATATTCACCATGACTCGCTTCCACAACCATTTCAGATAGTCTCCAGACACAAGAAATACCCTGCATAAGGATTGAGATGGACGGTAAAAAAATCTCCCACAGAGAACCTAACCTCATGCACATGAATTTAGTTAAGTCTTCCACAGGAAAGAAGTCTAGTGTCCGAGAAGGCACTATCTACTCCCATTTGACTTGGCACCAAAGCTTGCATGGAAAATAGAACGAGGTCTACCGAAGGCCAACTAATTGAACGTACCGGTATTCTTCTAGTTCCAGAATGGGTTGTAGCTCTCCCCACCAGGGCACCGACCAACGAAGGCATCAAGCTCCATGCTTTACGAACCAATTTACCCAGTTCTCTATGGATGGGCCAAAACTGATGGAATATCGAGTAAAGAAATTCGGCATGTATGCTAAGGGACATTTAGGGGGAATCATTGAACGGAATCTCTCATCCAGTCATATGAACATCATAACCGGGATCCCTATCAGAAAACTAGAATGACCTTCACGCCAAGCATCTAAACTGTTCAAGGTCTTTGCCAGTATCACCATCGAAGGATGGAGACGATATGACATCCTCATTATAATGTCAACCACCTGGGGATCCACCATTAAGTCCCCCATCACCAGAAAAATTCTTGCAGTAAGGCCCAAGGCAACAAATCTGGCAAAGCCATCATCACCAAAAGCTTTCACAATCAATCCCCAATAGATGCTGAACGTCTATGGGAGTGATGATTACCTCCCTGAAGCCAAGATGAAAAGTATGGGTAGTGTCCCACCACCTCTCTCCTAAAGCACACAACATTGCAGTAGAACACGACGTCTCCTCCAAAGCAACAACTCTAGAAAAACCAACATCATTATAATCTGTTCAACACATCAGATTCAACACAATCCAACGAAGGCAATAAGACATACTTTATAACTTAGCTTACTATCCTCTCATCCATATACCAACCAAGCTACCAAGGCCTTCCTCTATTCAAAAAATTCAAAAAATCTAATTTTTCCAACTTTTTCTCAAAATAAATCCCTTCAAAAGGGAATATCTTTTTCAACCAAGCCTCCGAGGCCATTTTCTACTCAAATATATTCAAAAATTTCCAAAAAACACACTTTCCTACTCTTTCTTAAGACAAAACTCAACAGCAAATTAAAGTGCATGTATTGTAAGCCACTAAATCAAGATAATCAAATAAAATATGAATCTCTCTTTGGCTTCTTGAAATCTCTTTTCAGGTGCAATGTCACTACATCATGCACGTAACATGGTCAATGTCAGGCTCTCCTAGTCAATAATGAATATGCAAGAAAATTCCAAAGGGAAAGAAACATAATTAGATGTCACCTTATATGTCCCGCAAACCTCTCTCCTAGGTATCAGACTTACCCAAACTCAGACGACTGCAATCCCCTCATCTGAACCTACATGCCCGCAACCCCTGTATGCTGAGGAGCCATCCCTTAAAGGTAAAAGGTCAACTTCCTTTTCCTCTGTCCAAGGAAGCTAAGGAGACCGTGCCACTTGCCAAACAACAACCATTACCACATGCCGATCAGCATAACCCCGAATTTGTACAAAAATGCTAGAAAAATCTAAAAATTCTCCAAAAAATTTCTAAAAATGGAATATGAGTATTAAAACATTTCTTCACCAAGAAAACAATTTTAGGCTCCTACAATCCCCAACTGGATTACTATTAAAGTCTTACCCCTATCACAAACCCTAAACATATTCCGCAAAACGGTGCATTCGAAAAGTCCACTACAATTCCTCAGTGGAACCCAAATGCTTCTCTAATTCCCCAGCAAAACCCAAAATCTATTGATCTACCCACAGGATTACATAATATCCTCTCAAATCTCCAACAAAATTTTTAGATTAAAAACACATACACCCCCCCCCCCCCAAACAAATGTCTTTCCAAAATAAAATCTCAAAATGGCAAAACCACAAGTACAAAATACTCCTTGGAGAGAAAACCTACACGTGTTACATCTTTAGGTCCACATAATTGACCTCGGCCCGCAGAATTGGTCGTCACAACTTTAGTTCCTCAGAATTGACCTCAGCCCTCAACATCGGTTATTATAACTTTTCGTCCTCTAAATTGACCTCGACTCGTAGAATCGATCGTCCAACTTTAGGTCATAGAAATTGACCTCGGTCCTCAAAATCGGTAGTCATAACATTAGGTCTTTAGAATTGACCTCGACCCTTAGAATCGATCGTCACAACTTTAGGTCCACAGAATTGACCTCAACCCTCAAAATCGGACTTCAATACTTTAGGTCCTTAGAATTGAACTCGACCTGCGGAATCAATCATCAAACTTTAGGTACTTAAAATTGACCTCGGCCGCATAATTGGTCATCATAACTTTAGGTCCTTAATATTATTCTCAGTCCCCAGAATTAGTCATCTAACTTTAGGTCCTCAATATTGACCTCGACCCGTAAAATCGATCTCTATAACTTTAGGTCCTCAGAATTGACCTTGGCTTGCTAAATCGATCATCATCACTTTAAGTCCTAAGAATTTACCTCGACCCTCATAATCGGTATTTATAACTTTAGGTCCTCAAATTTGACCTCAGCCCTCAGAATTGATCATCCCCCAGCATTAACTTAGGTCTTTAGAATCGACCTAGACCCTCTGAATCGGTGATCCCCATCCCTTTGGTCCGCATAATCGACCTTTTTCTCAAGCATCCATGTGGTGTCTATTCCACAACTTTCACTTGTCCTAAGCTCACTCGTCGAGGGTATTTATAGACACCACATTCTAGGACCCTCCTAAGACTCTCCTTAGGTCCCTATCACTTCCCCATTCACCATAGAACCTGAGTTCATACTCCAAGTACCGATCTAGAGGTCACTAGGTGCCCCCGATTCCCATTTGACTCTAGTTAACTTTCTTGTAAGAGTGAAATATCAATGAATCTTAGAAGGCCTCTGAATCCACTTTCCAACAGTTTGCCCCATGCATAAATTGGCCTTACGGTTCAGACTAATGACCCATTTCACTATCGAAAACTGATATGGAGGCCACCGGGCGCTCTCGGGCCCCATTTTGACCCCAATCACCTTTCTCGCCTGAATGAAATCTTAATGAATCTTTGAGGGTCTATGAATCCCCTTTCTAATGGTATACCCCATGCACTAATCAAACTTACCATTTGGATGAATGATAAGTTTTCCCCTAAAAATTGATTCGGAGGCCACCGGGCACTCTCAGACTCCATTTGACTCCCATCAACTCTTCACCATGAATGATACTGAACGAATCCTTAAAGTGAACTGAATATCATTTTTAAGGGTCCATCGCATGATTAAATAAACCTTAAAGTATGGACAGGTGACCCATTTTACTCCGAAGGGTCACCGAGTGCTTTTAGGCCCCATTTGACCAAGGTTAACTCTCCAAACCAAATAAGAATGAATAAATCTTTGAAGGGCTCTAAATACCAATTCCAACGGTCCATCCTGTATGTGAATCATCCTTACAGTTAAGATGAACGATCTATTTTCCTTCGAGAATCGTCGGGCGCTTCTAATCCCCATTTGACCAAAGTCAACTCCCGAACAAGGGAGAATTCCCAGGGATTCTTAAAGGGCTCTGAATAAACTTTCCAACGGTATGCCCCATGCGCGATTTGGACTTACGAATTGCATTTTACAACCATTTTTTTTATAAATCTACATGAGGTTGTCGAGCGACAAACCAGTTTCCCTACCTATCGGTAGTGTGTCTGGGGATGCCTGTCAATAGGCAGGTCAAGTGTAATGCTGATAGGCACCCCTTTGACCCTACATAAGGAGGACATGAGATCACTTTGAAGGGAGATCCCAGAAATAATCCCTCTTGATGATCTCAACAATATCCTTTCAAAGTAAGCGAGGTTTCTTTATTGAAATCTTTCCTCCACATTCTATTCCCATCCCTTTTATACCCAATTTAGCAAAAATCCTTTCCATTTACTCCTACCACCTCCATCCATTTGCAAGGGTAGCCTTTTCAACAATCAAGATCAATCTTCAAGTCTCCAAATAAGTTCCAAACATTCATCTCTCTTTTTTAATTTCCTTATTATTACATTAGTTATCTAATCCTTACTTCAACATTTTATCCTTTTTAGTCCACACATATTAATAATCTCACTTTTTATTAGTAGTATTACATAAAATATATTTTCTATAAAAAAATCCAAAAACAAGAAAAATAAAGTTTGCTCATAAATTCCAAACAGGATTCGTCACCACATTTTCTCAAATCAAAATATCCTTTTTCTACACACACATATATAAAAAAATCCTTGGTTGGATTTATGGGATAAACCCCACCCTTGTATTGCATGCGGACTATGTGGACTTTCATGTCTTTTTAGGCTATATAGGCATCTCGAGTTAAAATTCGAGACTCGAGTCCTCTTTTCATATTTTTATTCATATATTATTTCTATATATATTGTATTTTTTATTCTTATCTATGATTTATCTAACACGTATTACCGTTTCACCATAACGAACGATATGCCGATAAGACCACACAATATGTTTTTAATTACTATTTGGGGAACACTCCTACGGATGACTGCAATCCTCCTTTCTCTATGGCATGAGTTAAGAAATTCCATTCTCCATTTATATGTACCCGAGCATACACTTCATGATGTTTTTAAGGAGAATAATGACACATTCCCATAAGAGACCGAAAAGGGTGGGATGGGTGCCTAATACCCTCCTATTCTATAACTTAGCCCTCGAACCTTTGAACTAATTGGTTTCGCAAGCATCAATATGTCTTTGATATCGTTCTCTCGAGGCGACAACATTTTTGTTGCCTATTTTGTGCAAAATAGGCTCGAGACTCTATCTCTTTACATCATGTCACATCGACGATGGGAGAAGCACCCCTAGAAAGGGCACGGGACCTTCTTCTCTCCCTCCAACTGCACGCGAGCGCAAAAACCCCGAAGGGGAGGAGGAGAGGGATGGATACAATCGACGAACTCCCTCACAACTAAAATTGAATGGAGATAACCACCTCCTGTGAGGTCCCCTCCTCAATTTAGTATAGGTGTGTGCTCAAACCTCCTTCGAAAAGAGGGATCGCTATCAGAAATAACTCCTATCTTGGGATGGAAAATATAATGGACCTACCAAAGCATTCCACCATAGCCCTATACACTGCTAACCAATACATACCCAAAATGATGTCGTACCCACCATGTTCAAAATAAGCCAGTCGTTCGTGAAACATAATCTCCCAACGTCTATATCTATCTCGTACAATTCGAATGTATAAGGTTCTCGCTGCCCGACGGTGAATATACACACATAATAGTGCTATCGGTTGTCTCTAGTAGACCGAATGTGCATGAAAATCTTATAACTATGAATGATTGTGAGGCTTC
Organism: Sambucus nigra; assembly: GCA_949130495.1. Classification (NCBI taxonomy): domain Eukaryota; kingdom Viridiplantae; phylum Streptophyta; class Magnoliopsida; order Dipsacales; family Adoxaceae; genus Sambucus; species Sambucus nigra. The sequence goes on along the minus strand of OX422213.1, from coordinate 160,846,246 downwards.
TCTATCAAACAACACCCTACCCATATGCCCACAATTAGGAAACGTACCCTCAACTGTCTGTGGTGCCTGTCGTATAAATGCATCCTGAACGTTATAGAAACACACATACTTTAGATGCCCCTATTATGGTGGCACTGGTAGAGCTAGTGTTGTAGGTGGTAATTGCGTCGGTTTCCCCAGCTGAGCACCCTTCTATGATCCTCTCCCTGGATGTAGGAAGTCTCTCTTTCGATGGCCCATCTCTCCACAAGTGAAACAATGACAACAAAGTCTCCCCACATATTGTCCTTGGGGCCCTATTGGGCTATCCCGATCGTTGGACCTGTTAGCTTCGGCCCTATTGGCTCTGACCCCATTGTTCCTTTGGCCCTAGCGGCCCGGGGGATTATGATGTTGCTGCTGATGTTGAGGGCCCTGTTGGCCCATCTTGAACCCAGTACCCTCAGGTTGAAAACCCCCCGATCGAAACCTCTTAGCTAGATCCCCCTATCGAGAATCTCGCTCATACTGTCTACCATGTGCTACCGTGGTGCCCCATTAGCACCATTCCCGCATGTTCTTCTTTCCTGGCTAGTATCCCCCACTATTTTACTTCCCTTCAGATGGAAGTGATTGTCCTGGCAGTGAAGTAATGCGACATTGATGACCTTAACATAGGTGGTCAACGTTGGGTTACCGAACAAATGCTATCAGATCCTACAAGTCAGTAACTCTATGAACTTCAGCATTTTCTTCTCCTCAATGTTCACCTCGTTGGGACCTATGTCCTGGAGTAACATCAAGAAATCTCCATCGCATCTCTGTTTGTATCGCTGATGGAAAATCCTTGCGGTCGAATCGCACCCAAAATTCCACTATGGTCATAATATTTCTCTGTTCTACTGTGGTAATTGACTCCCACCACGACAGTGCTGACTAGCTTAAAAGTAGTCAGTATCTGTTTATGTGTATTGTTGAACTCAACGATGCAAATATGGCATGTGATATCTTTGCTCCACTGGTTGGAAGATACCACATTTGAACTGACCCGAAACTCCAATGGATGCCCCTTCTAGAAGGCATCCCTCACTCTTTCTTATGCTGATGGCCTCAGATGAGCCTGAACGACTGGTGCCATTGGATACTATGGTTGGGTCTGTGGAAAATAATGTGCACTGGAAGTTATGGCAGCATTAACGCCTGGGCAACTATAGTGGCCACCTCTGCAATCGTCACCGTCCCCGGTGACCCATGTGGCTCCTACTTATCTTCTTTGCCATTGGCCTTCTAGGCAACCCTAGTTGGCCGTCCTCTCTTAGGTAGCATCAGTTTCCAGATTAAAATTTGTATAAGCTCACAATCACATACAAAAAACAGAAGAAGAACATAAGCGCAAGAATATATAAGTATGAATGCAATAGTCGTAATAATAAGGCTCTATATGAAAGAATGCTACGCTAAAATCGTAGTAAGCAACACAGATCCTAAAAGGCTCTAGAACCTGATGCTCTGATAGTATCTGTGACACCTCACCTACTAGAATAACATGTGTCCAACCCTCTACCAAAAGAAAATGAGAGTCTCATCCGGCTCATTCTTAGTATCAATTTTAAAATTAATTAATTACTAAGCACCTATTAGTTTAACAAGTTATGTCAAATTTTAATCTGTAATTATGATACCAAAAATAAACCATTCGTAATACTCAATATAAATAACCACACCAATAAAGAAGTCTAACTGCGAAAATAAATAAAACCAAGTACCGAATAAACCATCAGTTACTAATAATCTAATTCAATCATCCGAACTGAATTAAATAAACTAAAAGTAAATAAATCAGAAAAAAAGGGGGGAAATGGCCAACAATGTCTGAAATAGAACCTGATCTAAGATAAAAAATGATACAAGTGGCTACTCAAAATCCTGCAAGCCTCTACATCAATTGCAGCTATGTAAACCTGGAGCAAAGAATCATCCTTAGTGTCCCTATGACTAGACACCTAAAAGTTTTTGAAAATATTTGATGCGGATCAGAGCCCAAAACCTTTGAAAATATTTAGCGAATAAATAAATTGTAGTAATGAAAATGTAAAGCAATTTTCCATATTTAAACTGGTAGCACACTGAGATGAGACAACCCTCACCCCTCATCTAATGTGCGCACCTAACGTATGCTAGTTACCCCTCACAGTTACGCTACCCGCCTAACTAGACTCATCACCAATCTTAATATGACAACCACCATATCTCGAGTATATTATTTCTTTGTGATTTCTTAATTTGCTTACCACTCTGCTTAATTAATTCTCAATTACATCATCACACTTATTTTCATAACTTTACTCTAGTTATTAAGAAACATTCACACTTAAGGTCTTATACCCATATATAATTATATTCACCTTTATATATGTGAGTTTGTAATCATATATATAAGCATACACCGCTCTTATATATGTAACCACAATACTTTTGAGTACGTCCTCGCTAGATGAGAAATCACTAGCATCCTATCAAGCTCCAGGACTGTCCACCATTACCTGGGCAACTGAGTCAGAATGTCACCACCGAACCCAAAATGAACATGAACATCGGAGGGAGTCATGGCCTTAAGTCCGTGGGTTATAACCATCCAACATTATTCCACGGGACTCCAAACCTATGACCTAGGGGAACGGTACTACCTCTGCTGGAATTTGCCTGAGTAATCTCTCATGACGCGTAACCTCCATCGATAGAATATCTTCTAGGATGGGTATGTTTCACACAAATATCATGCACATAGATATTATTATTATTATTATTATTATTATCATTATTATTATTATTGTTATTATTATCCATAGGTGTATATATTTTTCATATACCCGTATATATGTATTCACTAAATTCGGCTAATTCATGCCTATTGCTCGAAGCACTAGCCTAGTTGTACTGAAATAATTTAACATCACAACATAATATTTATGGAATACCCGAACCATTCCAACCTGCACGAAAATAAATTTTAAATGAACACATCCTATCCCCATCCATAGATTGTATTCCTAGTATTTTCCTCCTAAACCCCCATATTTCATATTTCGAATCTAATCTCACCTACTCGAGATCGTATAATGATTTACAATTTTTTCAGAAGTCCTAGAACAAAATTATGGACCCTTTAAAATTTAAAAATTGTCTTGCGGCCTTCGCCTCTAATAAAAATAATTCACTAGGCCCCGCCTTAGGTCCAAATCAATTTTCCCTTCATAATCGAATCGATTCGCCTATGGAGGCCGAATCGATTCGATTCTGGGAAGAAGGTCAGTTCTTGATTAATATGACGGGATTTCATCTAAACCTATCACCGAAATCAATATGTATGACCACTCAATCGGTTGATTTCATCCTCTTAAGGTTTCAAACAAAAACCATAATTTATTTCCATCCTTAGATCCATAATTAACACAAATGTTTTTCCCGAATTCATCAATTCTTTAATTTCATTACTTATATCACAATTTCCAGATTTTCCCGTTTCAAGACCATTCTTCAATCGACTCAAATCTTAATTCCTTTACACTTACATTAGATTAATAGTGAATATGGATTTGATATCATTCAGGGATAACTTTCATCAATAAAATCATATAAATTCTTCTCCCAAACCCATTTTTACATGTTAAGCCCCATCCTAAAATTAGTTCTACTCTACCAATTTTGATATGAACGTAAAACAACAAAAAAATCAATAAGCAAGTTTAAACACTTGCCTTAGATGTGGAATCAATTATGATTTCCTTTTTGTGGTGTTGAATCTGGCCAAGAACTTCCAAGATTTACCTCAAATTGAGACAACCCTTGAATCCATTGCGTTTTTCTTTCTGTTTTCCCACCAATTTAGCTCTTAGGTGTTTTAATATGTAAAGTAGCTGCCTCCTAACTCTTAATCTTTTATTTAAAGCCCTAATTTTGAAATTAGGTTAACCTATAGTGTAGAATGTATCGTACTCCCCCGAATGGGCCCGAATAGTTTAAAAAGTCCTCGATATCCAATCTCAACCCCGAGTACTTGATTTTGACTATTTTAACCCATTGTGGATCAACCGTGCACTCAAAATCATCATCCGAGTTACCCAACATCGATATCCTATCTCAACCCAAAAATAGCCTACTCGTATGTCTTGGTTGAGATACCATCAATCCCCATCGTTTCTATCCACTATGACGTACTAACAATTGACCGAATTTCGTTTACTTAACCACACTTTGTAAATTTTATTTCCACATAAGGATTAATTTTATTCTCACTAATTGATATTTATTAAATATGCAATATTTTTCTTATCTTAATTAAATTACGAGCACACATGTGATTTAGAAGTGCTAAAATAAATTGTTTAAAAATATGGGCTATTACAGGTATATTTTGTGTATTTCGTCAAGAAAGATAATTTTCCAAACGAAAGTGATTTTGTGTAATTGAAATAAATATTAACGAAATATGAAATTGGGTGGTGAAAGGCTATCCTAGATAACATGTCGATCTAAATTACATAACATAGTACCCAATAAATTGGTATATCAATATTCAAAGTTATTATAAAATAAAGCCCACATTTATAAAATTTTATTAAAATATCTGTTTTCATCTCATAGCATTAATGTAGTGAGTTATTTATCTTATTAATTGTATATCATTTTATTTCTCTAAAATTGCACGTTTTATCCATTTTAATGTTCTCGAGACTGACCTCTTAGATAGAAATGAAGAAGTCAAGTTTCACTTAAAAAATACTAATCAATATAATTCAGTTTTACTTGAGGAACCCACTATTAATGAATTAGTGTGTGGCACTCTTTTAAAAAAATTTGAAGAATCATTAAACGGATTTAGCATAAAGTTTATGCAAAACCTCATAATGTTAGAGATTAAAACATGAGTACCCATTATATAACATACATATTTTAATCTATATTATGTGAATTATAATATACCATTCGATAGGAATGACAATAATTTGTTATAATTTTCAAAACTAGAGTGCTACGAAAAATATTTCTAATTTGATACAAGCATACTTACTCGACAAAACCATAAATTATAATAATCCTTTTCTTATGTTATTTTGGAATCATTAAAAAAAACTGCTTGATATCTTTAAGTTTATATGAGAATATATTTTCCTTAATTATGCTATTCTCATTGGTGGTTTCTACAATTATGTTTTTAATGAAACCTTCACTAATAAATTTATTTTGATCCTACATCATAATGTTAAACTTAAAAGTAGCTTTATTATCAAAGCTCTTCAATTTTGTGGCATGATTGAATATCAAACTCTTTTAAATCTAAACTTACTTTGATGATTTAATAGACTGAGTTGTCTTCGGATTGTCACTTATGAATCTTGACGCTCAAATTTGAGCTCTTAAGGTTTTATAATTTTAGAATGATCTATGTGACCTAAGTGGGAGATTACAGTTCTTAGATAATGGACCTACATAGATTATGTCGTTACAAAACAACAAGTCAAATGCAACAATGTCTATATCGCCACAAGAGTTATTCACACGAAAATGAATATATATCGTTAGAAGTGTATTATATAAATTCAGCCTTACTTACTCAATTTGACAGGCTCGCATGATTGGGAATGTCTAGTGCATGGATGGATTTGAGAGCCACTAAAAGAATTGGAATTTAAAATTATGTCTACACTTTCAAGAGGGACACTATTTATGTTTGAAATAGAAAATGTCAAATGTCAAATTCTTTAAAGAATGGTGAAATTAGTAGGAGTATCAAATAACCTATTGTGGTTATAAAAGAAGTTAAGATATTATTGTTATTCCCTTAACATCCAAAGTGATTGTTATTTTGTTTAGTGGATATGGATAGTTTTAAGAAGCTCTTAAATGAGTTTGCTATTGTTAATGAGTATGACATTTATCATAAGAATGTGAATTTGATGGAGAGTTTTAAAAAACTTATAATGCTATTAATTTACCAAAATAATGTTTAGGATCATGTTGAATTACCTAATTGACACTCTAGAGTAGAGTGTAAATGCAATTTTAAGACTAAAACACGACTCTGGTGATAATCAATGACATAAATCTTGACTTATGGTTAAAGTTTTCATTATGGATAGAGAAAGGGGTGTAGATAAACATTTTCACCTATATCTTGAAATGTGAAATTCTTTTGAATTTAGTAGCTCCTTTTGATTAAGATTTACATTTAGTGTGAAAGATTATAAGAGTTTAAGAAAAGAAATGTATATGTTGAGAAATCACTATATAAACTTATGTAAGTTTCCCATTATTGGTATTCTTAAGAATACTTTACGTATTTTTAATTGGTATATACATACACCTTGAAGTCAGTGGGAGTAAATTTATGTATTTCGTGGATTTCTCTTTGTAATGAATGATAGATTAGAGAAATGAAATATTTTAAGAGTATGCGATAATGAGATGCCTAAAATGTTATGTGCTCATACTTATGATAATTTTTCATTCTTGATTAAGTCGGGTTGTTTTGGCCTATTGGCCAATATTATGAAAGAGTGAGAAACAATTATATATTATATGTAGCATGTTTTGAGGATATAATTTATGGATTATGGCTGCGAAAATTTATTTCAGGACTTGGAATTGTCGACACTATTACCAAGTTGCTAAAATATCATGATAATGCCGCTACAACCTTCGTTATGAAGAACTGATAGGTATTTTAAAAAAACCTAAGTACATTAAGATATACCACCTATATGTGAGCGAAGAAGTTCTAAAACAACAAGTGTTAATTGAACACATTAGTGAAGTACTAACATAGAATATCGACTAATAAATGGGCTATCACCAAAGGACATTCATGAAACATGCTTAATAAATGGGTCTTACTTATAGCCAATTAATTATAAGTGTTGTGGATTGTTTGATGCTTAATTTTTGACAATATATTTGATATCATTTAAAATGTATTATGAACATCGCAATTTTTGTATTGCAATATAAGTTTACATGCACGTGAATTGATGAATGTGGAATAAATAGTCTTTTATACAAGACATTATTGGACCATTATTGAATAACCGAATTTATAGACCTTATTGGACGAGTTGTTAATATTGTGGTACATGCAAGTGATCATGCCCTTGAATTAGTTGTAATACCCCGTATTTTTATGCTATATTAATTTGGGGGTTTTATTAAATTTAATGAGAGTGAATTATTTAATAAGAATCCGGAAATTAATTATGTTATAATTATTAACGTGACGAGAGTTAGTAATTATATAAAATTGTCGAATATTACTAATGAGCATAGTAATATATGATATGGGTTATATTATAAGTCGCGAGTGAATGAAATAACAATTTTGAGAATTTTAGTCGGGACGCGCCCGTGTCGCGTCGGGACTAATTATTGAGTTATAAAAGTGAATATTTTATAAGTTGTTTGTATGGTCGTTTTGAGTGCGCCAACGCGTCCGGAAGGGTTGAGATAGTCAGAAAAGTGTACCCGGGGGTTTGGTTCGGGTCTCGGGGTGTTTTTAGACTTAATTAGTGACCCGGGAGGGCATTTTGGTCATTTTACAAAATAGGGTAATTAAACCCACGAATTTCAGCCATCCTTAGCAGCCATTTAAGTCAGCCTTTTAGGGTTAGAACATTCAGAACCCTAGAACGGCCATTGGAGTAGAGAGGAGAGAGCTCTCAAGGAGGATTCAAGGCCAAAACACCACCATTTACACCACCGTCACCACCAACGCGTAGATCGCGAGGAGGAGAACGCAACCACACCAATATCAGCAGGAAACCAGACCTCTAAAATCCCAGGCAAGTGTTTAACTTGCGTATTTTCGTTGGTGCAATATTCATATTAGTGTAGGAATGATTAGGAGTGTAATCAATGGAAGAAAACCCCAAATTTTGATAGGAATTTGCATGTAGAAAACATTATAACCACATTTTGGAAATAGTATGTGAAGTAGATGATTAACCCATGAATTTTTGATGTTATGTTAGAAGGAAATTCTGGAGAAAACTGATTAGAACAAAAGTTAAGAAAACATTAGGGTTCTTGATGTTTAAATGAGATTTTGGGTTGTTTAACCATGTTTAATGATGGATATACGCATGCTTAACGTTAAAAACATCTGGAAATATGTTATTATGTTTGTAGTAGGAGTTTTGGGACGATTAGTGTTGGAAAATATTGATTTGGGTGAAGAATTTTGGTAAAACCCGTAACTGCACTTCTGCAGGATTTCGCAGACCTGCTTGATCGATCGATCGAAGGTTCGATCGATCGAGCCCCAAACCTCGATCGGTCGACCCCTCCTGGCAGACTCTTATTTCCCCTTGTTGAATGAATTGAACATGATTCATCGTGAAATAGCTTTTGGGCTTTATGAATAAAATGTTTTGGGATATAGGAGAGACCAGTAGGGCATATGATTAAGTGTTGAGAACTTTATTATGAGATGATAATTGTATTTTAGGGACAATTATTTAAAGGACGAGGAAACTACGTAATTTAAGTGAGAGATTACGTCAAATACCTACGATAGTGAATAGACGTTTACCTACTGATTTTGCTACTTGGATGGATAGAATCCAAGAGTGTCACGTAACTAGTGAGAAAACCCTTCGAGTTAAGACTAGAGACGAAACCTTATACATAATCATAATAATGGGAAATTAAGGATAAATGTTGTGACTATGGGTTAAGAGAGGAACCTATATTAATATGATGAAATGGGTATATTTATATGATTGTGTGTACATATATTATATACATGTGAAAAACGTACCCGCGCTACTTGCTATCCCTGAGGTTACCGCGCTGGGACGATCTTATCCTGTGTTGCTTTATGGGGGATATTGATCCGTACCCTAGAAGTTAGAGATCCTAGGTACGGGCTATCAGATTGATAGTCGGACGGTCCTAAGAGACGTGTGGGTATGTACTGACCTCTTGGACTTGGAATCTATGCTTCGCCTCAACGTTGTTTTGTATATGTTAATACAGTTCGAGAGTGATTCCGAACTTGTATTTCCCTTTGTGTGAGCGATATGGGGATTGGATAGCAGAGTATGCCCGCACCATAGTTTAGTTGGGGTGCTGTTATATATATATATTATACGAGTAGTTAATATATATATGAGGTTATAAACTTTAAACTGCCTACTGTGATTTGATAAGTAGGACATAGTTATTGACGCAATAATAAATACTTGTTTTGTGAAAGTATGAGAAGACACTGGGAAACTTTATAATTTAATGAAACTAAAACGAGAGTAGTGCTACAAATTGAAAGTACCTTTTTAAAACATTGTCATCATTCGGTTTTGAAAACTTATGAGTAAGTTAAGATAAACTAAACTATTTGGGAAGGTTAGTACGATAGGCGTGCACATTAGAAGAGAGGTGAGAATTTCTCTAGAGAGTGTCGAACTAATATGATTTGCATTGGCCTGTATCAATTTAAATACTTGCTTAACGTACTTTAAAATCAAACACACTTTCGGGCTCTGACCCGTTTCTTTTCCTCTCTCTCTCTCTTGTATATATATATATGTATATTTTCAGGTGCCCAGCCACAGGGGCGTCTTGCTTAGGATCCCTTGAGAAGAACGAGCTGCAGCTTAGGTGGGAGTTGTAGGTCACTTGAGTAGACGGCTTCCGTTATTGACTCCACTCCTATTATTTTCATTTATTGGGAACGTGTCGCCCTTTTCATCATTTCATTTGTTGTTGGGATTTTGTATTTCTTTTATTTCCAGTATTGTTCTATGGGATTTATTCAGGATGGAATTGTGGTTTTAGTTCCATTTGTTGACATTAGATTTACGAATGTATTATGTTATTTGGTTTATTGTGGTGTGATTCTTTATTGTATAAATGTTGTTTTTATTAAAATAAATCTTTTTCTTTAATTAAAATTTGGAAAGTTTTGTATGGAAAATGTTTTGACACTTAGCTTAATTATTTAGGGTGTTAACTTTGAAAAAATTATTTTATCGACAGTGATGCTGAGAATGAACCAACTGTTTACCTTGATTTAATTTAATAAAGGAGTGATCGCCCGGTATTTAATTAGGCGGGGTGTCACATTAGTATGTGAGCGCCATGACTCACATTAATATTTTTTTTGAGTAAGGTGTTTAAGAAAAATCATTTAAGGATGACTCAAATATTATTGCCTGCCTTATTATAATTCTAGACGAAGTGGGAGAATGTTAGAACTATTTTAAATAGTAAATATCGATAATGTATTCCATAATTTTATTAATACTAAGGTCCACTTTGGTTAATGAAATGGTACTCCTAATACCAAGAGTCAAGACTCTTGGGTATCTACCTTGATCAGCGATTGAGATTAAGTGACTGTGAGAGATTTGGATCTTATCCCTGACTCTATATAAGTGACTGATTTTCCATCATTCAGACACACTAAAAGACAACATAATGAAATTTTAGGATAAGGGAGAGAAAACTAAATTCTCAATGAGAGTTAATTTTGGAATAGAGTTTTGACCATGTAGGAAGATCTAACCTTTGGAATGCGCTAAAATTGGAACACAATTTACCAAAGACAAGATGGAGTCGTAGTCTGAAGATTAGACAGATCGGACGTTTTCTAGTTCGACAGCTATGCTAATCTTTCAGTTGCAACATGATGGAGGTATGTGCTTATAATATCATTTTATGTTTTGCATAATGATTATATGTGATAGTCATGTTCATCTAAGATACTAATATCAAATTTATAATACATAACATTTTGTATTTTTAAAGAACAAATAACATGTATAATTTGATATTAATGGGTTAGATTTATAGATCCATATAGAACTGTTAATTATGTGTTCTTTTGTTTGTGTTTGTAGGGTTGACGATGGTCCGTTAATGTTGAAAAATTGAGCACATGTCCAACAAAAAATTCAAATACCCTCAAACAAATGGTTTCTAGCCTCGAAGAAACCATATTTATTCATTTTATTATCGTGAAACAAAAGGTATCTATTTTTATCTCTCATATAACCAAAGGTATCCCAATATGGTTTTCGGAACCATCATTTACACTGTGGATGTAATATAACATATCAAACTATTACCGTGTAATATGAAGGGTAACATATGTTGTTAATGATTTGTATACATTGAGGGGGTCGATTTGTTTTACAAAATAGAACTAGGATTATAATATATATATATATATATATATATATATATATATATATATATATATATATATATATATATCTTATATAAGGGGTTGGCATCTAATTCTTCATTAAAAATATGATTTGTAATTCGGAATCGATTGTCTTTTATCCATTTACCTCCAATTGCGCTTTGAGCATTAAGGTTTTGTGTCTGTGTTTAATTAGTTCAATTTCTTTTAACTAAATTTGACTTTGTTTTTCCAAATATAATTTTCTTTAGAAAACTTTATAAACCACCTGAACAAACTAACATGTTAATAACGTTTATTATTTAAACTTACCAACATATATGACAAAACGATCACTCATCCTTAAGATTCCAATACAAAAACTAATCAAAGCATCATCATTGTTTAAGAATACAATTTTTAACTTCTCAATTTTCATAATGTCTAAGTGGAAATAAGATATAATCTTAAGCATTATTTGGTAGTCAATATATGGCTTCCAATATAATTACTGATGAATATTAAGCATAATGGTCAGGTTAGGTATTTATAAAGTTGAATGTATCCTTTATTATAAGTTGTTTAACATTTCAATAAAAAACTTTTACTTTTCTTGAAAAACTCTTATTCTTAACCAAATATAAACAACTAAGATAATACCTATAAAACTTCATCTCGAGTTTGATATAATATTTGGATATCCATACACCTATATTATAATAGAATATATCATATTTTTATAAATAAAAAAATTGTCTTATAGCATTTCCTCATAATTGTTTTGCCTAAATGTCGGCACCACAATCAACCAAATAGAAATAAATTATAGATGAAAAAGGACAAGCACACACAAGAAAGACACAAGTAATTAAATGTGGTTCACCCAATGTAGGCTACGTCCAGAGGAGGGAGAGTTTAATTTTGCACTGAGAATAAAACTGGTGTTTAAAAACACTCACACACTCTCAACAATTAAACTTCTCACTACAAAGATATACACTCTTTGAATCCTCTCAAATACTTGCAAACTTTGTTTTTCTTGGCTTCCTTTCTGGGTGTTTGTTCTGTTTAATCCTTCTTAGGAAGGTAATATTTATAGCAAGCAATTAGTTTCCAATTACCAACTTTGTTCACATGGGTTTCCAGCTTGTTTCACATTCCCACACATGGGTTTCCTACTTGTTCCCAATTCAACATATACGAGACATAAACTGGAAAGTTTCTTTCCAACTTTCAATAGCCTATATGTCCACCATTGTTAATGGATTTTCAAACTTTAACAATCTCTATCTTGGCGATTCTTAGCATGCCGATAACAAGACAATAACATGAGTACAACCATGAAACTACCAAGATCACCAATACTGCCAATCGTGGAGTTATCTAAAACTTCAACACCCTTTAATACCAAGACTAAGTCTTTATTACCAAGACTTCCATTTTTAGTGACCATAATTGATTTTTCCACTGGCCTTCCATGTACTTGCTACAAACACGCTGAATCAAAACTATGGTCCTAACACCCTTTGATTTATCAACGACTAATACATGTGTTCAACTTTATTGAGTAAAAAAGTTATCTTTTGACCCTAGAAGTGGACCCTGAGCCTTCCCTTCCACTAGTAGGATTTTTTCGCCCACCATCGTCTGGTATCAGGAAAATTACAACTGGTATCTCGATTTTATCTACAAATGAGACATGCCTCGAGTGCTAGATAGCTTATGCACGTCGCTTCCCCATTAACCTAAAATTATATAACCCTTGACTTTCATCTCCCTTCGCTAGGGCAATACAACCACGTCTGACTTTCAAAACTCCACTTGCAATTGAAATTTGGCAGCCCTTGGAATCTAATTGGCTAATGGATATTAGATTTTTTCACAACTTTGGGACATATACCACACCACCTAAAGTGCCCTTCACCCCATTGAACATTTTGAGTTCCATCATACCCACACCTTCAACGGTATACTTATCACCATTAGGCAAAGACAACGAACTTTTATTATTTTCTAGGAACGTTTCAAAATATATGTGATAACATACCCTAAATAGTCATTTCTTCCCTAAAAAATTCTAAAATTTCCAAGATACCCTACACTTTATCAAATTACCAAAATAACTTTAAATAAAGAATCATGTTATTATACACCTTCCTGTATCATTTAATCCCCAATTTTAACCTAAAGTTTGACCAAATAACTTATATTTTTATAGAAATATCATGGACCAATCCCCTAAGTTTGAGAAATTTCACATAAGCCCCTAAAACGTTTAAAAATTAACTTATAAGCCCTAAAACTCCAAACCAAAACCACCCAAGTGCCAAACCAAAAACCTAACTTGTTTCCACTTACCTCCCTAATGATGTGGGAACAACTAGACTGACAACATGGAATATACCACATGGAGTACACAAGGTACCCATTTAACTCCACATATACCTTGATTGAGACTTATAAAAAAACCAGGTTAAAACCCACCTCCAATTCCATCAATGAACTCTCCCCCATGAACCCTATAAAAGGTACCCTTTACCCCTGAGAAAACTCACTTCAGCTCAACACACTTCCAAATTAAAATTTTGTCTGTTATTTTATGTGTGAATGTTTTTTTTGTTATGTTTCTGCACTTATATAGAGTAAATATACATAATTACATGTGAATGTTAACGTGTGAATGCACTCTATAAGATTAAAAACCAGAAAACTCCATTAAAGATTGATCTTCAATGGTGGATTATGCTTCCTTGACTTTCAACCAGTTTCAAAGTGGGGAAAATTAAGCCTTTGTCCTCAAGAACCTAGGTGAAATGTCTAATTGAACCAAAATCAAGCTTTAATACCTCAAATAGAAGTTTGAATTTTTCGGGCCTAAAAAATTCAAAGTATGAATTCAGGAGTAGTACTCAACCAAAATCCTTCAAACCAAGACTGTTTGATTGCATTTTAAACATAGAATTCAACTAGTACTACGCTAGAATAAGAATTATAGCTTTTAATCACCGACCAAATTTTTTCCATTTTTATAATAAATCAATAGCTCAAACCAACCCACCAAAATCTAAAAAACCAATATGGTTGGATCCTCTTCAAATATTGCATATCTTGATGGATTTTATCGACGTTTCGTGGAAGGATTTTCCAAAATTTATTTTCCTTTGATAGGACCTACCTGAAAGGATTTCGGTTTGTATGGATCTCTGACTGTGAGCAAGCTTTCAATACACTTAAGGAAAAATTAAGCATTGTCCCTGTCATGATTATTCCTTCCCGTAATAATAGCTATGACATTTATACGGATGCCTCCTTACAAGGACTCGATTATGTGTTAATGCAACTAAGGAAAGTGATTTAATATGGGTCACAATAATTATAAATGTATGAATGCAGTTATCCGGTACACGATATGGAATTAGCAGCAGTAGTCTTTGCCCTAAAAATCTAGAGATGTTATCTATATGGAGAAGAATATAAGGTATTATCTGACCATAAAAGCCTTAATTACATCTTCACTCAAAAGGATCTAAACCTCTAGCAGAGACAATGGATAGAATTTTTAGAAGATTATTTATCATCTGGAAAAAATTAATGTAGTTACTGATGCCTTGAGTCATAAAGCCAAGGGAAATTTCCACAGTATGTTTGTATTCTTAGAAACTATAGTAGATTACAACCTATAGAGAGACTGTGTGTGTTCCTAGGAAAAGGAATAATTCGATTTGGAAAAAGGGGAAAGTTAGTATCTCGCTATGTCGGTCCCTTTAGAATCATCAAACATATATGACCGGTAGCCTGAATTACCACCCAAATTATCCAACGTACACGATGTGTTTTATATTTCCCAATTACGAAAGATATCCCCGACCCAAGTCACGTTATCACCTGGAAGAATATAACCATCAACCCCAATAACATATTCAAGGAAGTTCTGATCCAAATCCTCGATCGAAAAGAGAAGGTTCTCCATCATAAAATCACCCCACAAGTTAAAGTTCTTTGGCAGCACGAAGGAATTGAAGAAGCAACCTGAGAGACAGAAGACGCTATGAGACAACAGTACCCGTGGCTTTTCGCTGGTAATTTCGAGGAAAATTTTTTTTAGGTGGAACAATTCTAACAACCTACCCTAAATAGTCATTTAGTCCCTCCAAAGTTATAATATTTCCAAGAAACCGTAGACTTTGTCAAATTACTAAAATACCCTTGAATAAAGAATCATGTTATTATACACTTTTTGATACCAATTAAACCCAATTTTAACCTAAAGTTTAACCAAATAACTTATATTTTAAAGAAATATCATGGACCAATCCCCTAAGTTTGAGAAATTGCACATAATACCTTAAAACTTTTAAAAATTAACTTATAAGCCCTAAAACTCTAAACCAAAAGCACTAAGGGACCAAATTAAAAACCTAACTTGTTTCCACTTACCTCCCTGCTGATGCGAGACCAGTTGGATTGCCAACATGGCATGTACAACATGGAGTAAACAAGGTATCCATTTAACCCCACTTGTACCTTGATTGAAACTTGTACAAAATCAAGTTAAAACCCACCTCCAATTCCAGCCACAAACCCTATAAAAGGCACCCTTTAACCCTGAGAAAACTCACTTCAGCTTAACACACCTCCAAAGTAAAAGTTTGAGTTTTTATGCATATTTGTGATCTTATGTGTGAATATTGTTTTCTTTCATTTGGTTATGTTTCTTCACTTATATAGAGTAAATATATGTAGTTACAAGTGAATGTTAACGTGTGAATGAACTATATAAGCTTAAAGACTAGGAAACTTCATTGAAGCTTGAGCTCCAATGGTGGATTCTTCTTCATTGACTTTGAACCTGTTTCAAAGTGAGGAAACTTAAGCTTTGGTCCACAGGAACCTAGGTGCAATATGTAATTGAACCAAAACCAAGTTTTAATTCCCCAAATAAAGTTTGAATTTTTCCGGCCTAAAAATTTTAGAGTTTGAATTCAGGAGTTATACTCGACCAAAATCCTTTAAATAAAGTCTGTTTGATTACATTTTCAACATAAAATTAAACTAGTACAATGCCAGAATAAGAATCATAGCCTTCAATCACTTATCCTCTGGTCAAATTTTTTCCAATTATACAGTAAATCAATAGCTCAAACTAGCCCACCAATATCTTTGAAACCATTATGGTTGGATTCCTCTTCAAATATTACACAACTTTCATTCAGGAACCAACATAAATATATTTCTAAATAGACTAGATCTTGAGGTCAAAGTTTCAAAACCCTACATCAAAACTGTTAAAGGTTGAAGGTAAAGTGGATTACATGCACACGAGTGAAGGTCAAACCAAGCCAGTGTAATGTTTGGCTGAGCCCTTAAGAGAGCGTCTCCAATTAGAAAAAGCTAATTTTTTTTCTAAAGTTTCTATTATTAAATTTTGAATAAAATTTTATGTTACATCACTCTGTTTGGATCCCTGGATATCATAATCTCAAGAAAATAGGTTTTAAGTTTAAAAAACTCAACTTTCATTTTACACATAACCCCTTAGCCAATTTCCTAAGTATTTCAAAACACTCCCAAATTTTTTCACAAATTCTATGTCAAATAAAGTCAATTTTTCTCTTTTCACTAAACTCAAATCCTAATGGAAATTAAGAAAAATATTACCTTTTAAAACTTTTCAAAATTCCATATTACACCCTCTTAATTATTTTTACACCAAAATGTATTTTAATTTTTCACTCTACTGCATCAAACAAGCATTATTTTAGACCTATACTACCTACTTATACTCTTCCTGGTCAACCACCGTGAGATTGATGCACAAAGCCGAAAATTGTATTTTCAAAGTAGGTGATTCTATTTTCGATATTAAACAATTGAACATGTGTCTTTGTACATTACTGTGTTGTTGTATCACTATGTGATATTTTGAACTCATACCTTTATTATGAACTCTTTTGTGTAGTTCATATTTATCATGAATATTGATTCTATCGATATCTCAGTTATTCCTGAAACCCGATACACCGCTACAACCTATAAATTCAATACCCCACTGAATTGATTTTAACCCTTAATTGTGGTATAACCTTGCATCCTATTTGACTTAATTGCAATAAACCATGCAATTTGTACCTTTTATCAGTGAAACCCCAGTAGCATAAATTGTAATTCAGGGATTAGACAACGGATTATCATGATAGTTTTAATTGGCATGTAAGACTCAGATGGTGAGTGCCTAGTTATTATTTTGCTATATACGTATGAGTGCCGCTCTAGGAAAGTGTGTAAAGATATGTTTTAATCCCCAATTATTTGGGATTTCCTGTCCAAATGTATTATATGCTTTCGCTGATATTGTAACAGTATGACTACGCAGTAGCAACCCTTATAATTGATAATCTATGGGTTAGCTGCTTATAATCTGAACCCTTATCATTGTAACTTAATATAATTAGTTACTATTTGCCTTATTATTCTTTTAGATATTAATAGATTTCAGTATACCCCCACTAGTTCTATGATATTTCCTTTTGTAATTATCTATAACATCTGCATAATTTAATTCCAGCTATATTTTGACAATACATGCTACGCACTTCTTGTATAGAAATAAATTATCTACTTGGCGTATATGTTTAATTATTTTCCTTCCAAATGGACATTGAGCCCGAAGAAGAGGAAATTCCACTCGCACTTATAAACTTTTACTCTGTTTTACCCCTAAAAACTATTTTAATAAGATACATGTAGATAGTCATCGCTGGAATGTCTATGCTACAACTTATCAGCTCTTGTGATTCCCTTATGTTTTCTACAAGTTTCCCCTGTTATATGTGGCATGTACGGATAAAGATGTATTTTCGCTTATTTTAGACGCATGACGTCATAAGATGCCTAACATCCCCTATAATAAAAGCATTTAAAGTCCGTTTTCCTTCAATTATTTCTTTTATATTAGTATCCCTTGGTTACCATTAAAGCATGGAATCGCGAGTGCGACAACATGGTATCAGAGCATCGCCAAGTTTTTTGGCTATGCGAGACCGAGCACAATAATGTTCTGTCTACAACTTATAAGCTTATTATCCTATAAGTTCTATGTTAAATTTTGGAACTCATACTATTTTGCTATAAAGAATATTTTGGACGACATCTATCTCAATATCTGTAAGATTGCTCGCGAGAGGTTTGAATAAACGATTAAATATGTGGGCTATGCAAAGCTACGTGAATATATACGGAGTATCGATCGTGATTGGTCTATTATTACCTCCAAGATCAAACATAGCTTACATATTGGATGCCTGATGGGAGAAGCTCAAGCAACCAAACAAGCGAAGCAATTTTCTGAAGACCCCGTCATGGTACAACAGGCTATTCATCTTGTATGGGATATAGTGCCACCTAATGAGATCATAGTGACTCTTCCCGACTCCCCTATTGACTATGGATCCATTTCACCAAATACTACTTATTTTACCCCTTCAACCACTAGCACCTCTTTCAATGATTTTGATCCTTCAAAACTAGACTCCGAGTTTGATCAAGTTGTTCCTCATATGGCTTGAAGACTTTCGACGAAATATTCTTATAAATAAATAAAGTGTGGATATGCCAGTAGAAGAATCCCATATTCCCTAATGATGAAAGTAACTGACTTAACCGTTCTTTTATATTAGTTAATCATTATTTTCTTATAAAATAGGATCTTATGGAAATGTAATTTTCTTTATTTTCACTTTATAAGTTAACAGTGTAATATTATGTGCAACCCGAACTAATATAATATGACAATTTGTTTGGTTTATCTCTATTTGTAATTTATCCATCAATATATTATTTATATAGGATAGTTAACACTCGCGCGACTACCAGTGGGACCCAAGAAGAATGACCAATTCAACAAAGGCCTAATCCAACTACCAGTAGTGAAGGAATTTTGCATTGTCTACAAGAGTAAACTATACTAACTTAGCGACAGTGATAAACACCTAAAAGTGTATAATTTATACCCCAAATAGATGCATTTTAGTCACTCGTTTTTAATAAAAATGACCTTATGTTAGTATTTTTTTATTTCTCAGGTCACTACACAGTCGCGGTATCAACTGTGCAAAATCAAGTTTATTGCTACACAATAGCGGTTAAAATCGTGCATTGAAGAAATCAACGCAATCATGAATGATGAAGTCCCATTGAGCTTGCTCCGATGTGTTCTGATGTCCTAAGCCCAATCCCGAGCTAAACCTAGCCTAAACTTAGCCCAAACCTTCACCCGAGCCCATGTGTGGTTAGTTTGTGCTTTTTAGATTTTTTTAGATTTTTAATATGAGTCGTTTTATTTTTAGGATTTATTTGGAATTTTTCTATTTTCTTTTTATTATAGTATTTTATTTTATTTTATTTTGATTCTTATTAGTTTTTAATATCTAATCTTTATTTTATTTTATTTTTATTAGGATTAGTTCTTAGGAACTTATTTTCTAGTTTTATTAGAGTTTATTTTTTTTATAAAGTTTTTTTAGGATTTTAGTTTTATTAGATTTTAATTTTAATTTTCCTTATTTTTATTTCTACTTATTTTTAGGGTATTTTTAGTTTAATAGGTTTATTGTTTTTATTTTATCTTTAGTTTGAATTTTTTTAGGACGATTTTTTATTTATTTATTTATTGTTTTTATTATTTTGGGGTCAAAATTTAAACATACACAACACACCACTCACTCATACACAAACTAGCCTACACTCTCACCACACCAAATCCTACCCACTCCATCCTCAACCTCACACCCATCTCACCTCACACCCACCAATCAAACCCACACCACAACTTACACCACAACCTCCATTAACCCACGACCCCTGAAACCCCAGAATCGCACCTAACCCACCGCCCTGAGATCGCTGGAACCCATCTCCCTAGACGAGCCAAGATCAGGAGAGCCCGACCCAAATCCGACCTGCCATTTACACTAAACCCAACCATTTTTTACCCATCTCAGCAACCATTTTCGACCCAAACTGAGTTGATCCAAAAACCAGAATTCGCTGCCAACCCGAGCGATCCACCTACCCTGACCTACCTGCGGTAATACCCACCTTATACCCCCTTGCTTGCCCATAACCTCCTGCCAGCGACAAACAACCTTACACGTCTAACACGAAGCTGCTCCATCTCCTACCCACCAAGCCAAGGACCCCAAACCGAAACCTCCCATCTTCTATATCCAACCCCACCTATCAACACCTCCACAAAAATATGAAACCAACACCTGCCATGCTTCTTAAGAAATACACGTGCATATCCATCCAATTAACCCATAATTTTGACTTAACTTTTTTCAAATCCCACAAAAATCTCTCTCATCAATCAGAAACAAGTCGCGAGTATAATTATAAAAGGAAGGCCCAACTCATTTAAGTGAGGACTATCATATCAGATTGCAGAGAAAAAAAAGAGATTGTATATATTATGTACAGAGTAGGTATATAAAAAAAATTCCAAAAAATTAGTTTAGTGTTAGAATAAATTTTAGGTTTAGTTTTTATTTTTATTTTTGTAATCAAGTGCTGAAAATTGTGAAGAAGTTGGATGCAAGTCAAGGCGCATTTCAAGGCATATTTGTGGAAAACATTGCGTATTGTATTTCTTCCTTCTCTTTTTAATTTATATATTTCTTGACATATTATTGATTGTTGTTTATGCACACATAAGAATGTTTTGCTAAACACCATGTTCAAGGGGTGGAATGCACTCCGTATGATATTAAATCAATCGATTAATTTCATTAAATCTATATTTCTAGGTTAATTAATTTACATCGTCAGAAATTAATTTATGTAAGGAGAGTTAGTAAATTAATTTTAAAAACTTAATATTGATTTTGGGCCTCAAATGTATGAATCCTACTTTATAATGAGGGGCAGTGTTCAAGTAGTGTTGACATTTGAGGATTCATACATTTTTTATTTAATTTATCCTAGTGGGTAATTTCTTGAAAATAATATGATTCTTAATTTTATAATTGCATGACATTTTAAAATTAATTTTCTAAAAAAGATTTTATTAAATTTATAATTGTATCGAGAGTTAGATTATCAATTTAATATTATCTCGAAATATTGCAAATTAATAAACTGAGAAATTAAAATAATTGATAATGCGGTGTAATCCCATCTCTCGACATTCTCACATTTTCACACTTGATTGCACTTTATTTTTCATTATTTAGTCATTTCATAATTTTAGCATTAATTAGCTAATTCTCCCTTGAAATTGTTTTAAAAAAAACATAAAAAAAATTATGAAATTAAAATGACTTGCAAGTGTTCACGTCATTTCATAATTTCATGAAATTGTACGTGAAATTATGAAAGATTTTTTTCTTATTGAAATGACGTGAACACTTGAAATGACTAAATTATGAAATGACTAAATTATGAAATGACTAAATAATGAAAAATAATGAAATTATGAAATGACGTAAAATTATGAAATTGCATGAAATTATGAAATGACGTGAAATTATGAAATTCGATTGAAATTGCAATTATGAAATTATGAAACTGCAAGTGTTCACGTCAATTGTTTCACCTTGGAAGTTCGATTGATACCTGTACGTACCGCAATACAGCCTTAATACTAAAAGCCTTTTGTTTACTAGATTAATAACAAACAATTATAAGTTTAGTAAACTTCGAACAAACTTATTGGGCAAAACTCTTTTCGAAAAGCACAAGATGTGTTGTAAACCCTTTTTCTGAATGTACGGATTAAATTCGATAGTTGATTACCTTAAGTTTAGTTTTTAATAAACATCTACTATCTTTACCATGGAGTCCCATTCACAATAAAAATTAAGAACATTCACAGAAATAGACACAAGAATTTTAACGTGGTAAAACCCTTAAACAAGGGAAACATCCACGGTTCCCTCTACGACACAAAACAAAAAATCTACTAGAATAAAAATCAGGGTACAACACTTAAGAAAACCATAAAGATCCTAACCTAAGTTCAAAATGTACCTACATGAGATTCTCCACTCCAAAGGTATTCTGACTTGGAACTTGATCTTTTCTTGCTACTTCTTTATCTTTTCCTTGATTACCTTCTCTTTAAATTCAGATTCCAGCAACTCTTTCAAGTACACGATTCTCAAACATAACCACAGTGTCTAAGTGTTCGTGTGAGATAGTGTTTGTGATGTGTTACTACATGCAAACATACAACTAACCCTCTCAATATTTATATAAACTTTCCTAACAAATTACAACAGTTCTAATATGAAAGTTATTTCTGAATCTTGTTTCTCAAGCAAAGACTTCTTGATCTTTTAAATAACCACAGATCTCAAGGATACCTTGCTTAGAAGACGGTTCAAGGTCTTATACAATTTCTGGATTTTAAAAATATTTTTGAAATTGTAAACCTCCAATTGCAGATCCAATAAGACTAGAAGTCTACTTTATCAAATCAGATTCAGACTTAACATGCAAGGACTAGTTTAGAAAGTTTTGATCTAAAACTTTTTTTCAGATCTAAACGCTTTAAAACTTTAGCACGAGTTCGTTTGTTCCTGTTATTTTTGTACACTAGTATTTCATAAAATATGAAATAAAAACTTGGAAATATACACAACTCACTAGATCTGAAAATTATTTTTGAAACTAAAGATTTTATTTCAAAAACTATTTGAAACAGATTAGATCTAGGAAATCAGATCTAAAAAGAAAATAGAAAATACACGTGATATATTCTCTTTTAGAAAGACTCATCTTCAATAATGAAACTTAAATATTACTTAGAGATGAATTCTAAGAGAATCAACGTATTTGAAGAGGTCTTCAAACGAAGAACAAAAAACCAACAACACAAAAATCCTATAAAGATCTAACTCTCAAAAGGCGGGTTTTATGATGTATGGGACTTTTAGGTTTTGGGGTTTGGTTAGGGAGAAATTTCACAGAGGTTTGGATTTATGAATAAACTAGGGTTTCCTCTCTTTCTCTCTCTCTTTTTTCTCTCTTCTCCCTTCGCTCTCTTCTCTTTCTTCTCTCTACTCTCTCTTTTCTCTCAGGTTTAACGAATTGGTAAAAGTCTCAAAATGATGAGGCTTGGCTTCCTTTTATATTGAGCGAAGAAGGATAGAGAACATCAACATCAATCCAACGGTTGAGATTAAGTCTAACTGGTTTGACTTCAATCCAACGGTTCATCACAAATGATGGTTTAAACTAACACTAATTGGTTAAGTCTTGGGTCACACGGATTGACTCTAAACGTATGCAGAGCGTTGATGAAGTTGATCCAAGGGCAAAGATTGAATAAGCGTTTTGTGTCTAAGAGAAAATACACATCGCATCGTTGGAAAGCCAACACGTGTATGCATCAGATGGAATAACAAACGCGTGTTGAAACTAATTACAAGGCATACCTTCAACTCTCTAGCGCTTTCGGATTCTACCTAGCCAAACAATCAACAAAGAAATCAAGTTTTTGAAATTCCATTTTAATCCACAAAACTTTTAAAACCAAATTTTCATTAATTCAAAAATCATTTAAACAATGTTTAAAATTATAAAATGATTTGTTTGGAATTAAATTGATTTTAACATGATTTCAAAAGTTGATAAACCATTCAAGCACATAGATAATATGTAGGATGATGCGCAAGTGTCCTATTTGTGGTTTTAGGGTAAGAATTTACTTCCCTTTGAAAATTCTCTTGGACTGAATTTCTTCTTGAAGTATGTACCTTTGAGGAGATGGAGTTATCAAGCTATACTAACCTATTTTGTCTATATATCCAAACTAGTTGGAACTTCTATATATGCAGACTCAAGTGAGTCAATATATAGTGTATTCTCAGAGTTGTTTTAAACAAGTTTTGTAGGTATTCAAGGGATTTTGAGATTAGCTTTTGAAGACAACGACCATACACAAAAAGCTAGTATCAAATGGCGTCGTTGTAGCTTTCTTGACGTGGAGACAACGTTGAAGACCTGTAATTTTTTTTAAGTTATAGCATTCCTTCTCCCTCTTCCTTAGACTGGTTGTATAGGATTTTTGAAGCTTTGTATTTATTTGGGTGCATTTTGACACCATTTTATTGTAATAATTATTCATAAAAAAAGCGAGAAGGGAAACCAGACAAGGTAGAGAGAGGGCGTCCATGGCGAGGATTTTTGAAGCCTCTCTACTTTGGGTCAGTAGGACTCCCGGGGACAACTAAGATAGGAGAAATCTCCCTCCAGTCGACTGAACTTGGTCATTGAAGTGGTCGACTCAACTCGGTCTTCACCCCACGTGTGTAAAAACTGTGGGTGGTACATTTCTTTATCCCTCGTGAATCTCCTACAAGCGAGTTCAATTTTTGTGTTCTTAATTGCTCCTGTGTGCTTTTAATTTCTACATCACACTTAAATTGAATGGTTTTATGAATTAATTTACCTAATACATAAACCCGGTCATTGAAA
The DNA here is from genome assembly GCA_949130495.1 of Sambucus nigra. Taxonomy (NCBI): domain Eukaryota; kingdom Viridiplantae; phylum Streptophyta; class Magnoliopsida; order Dipsacales; family Adoxaceae; genus Sambucus; species Sambucus nigra. Next base: position 160,821,615 of record OX422213.1, on the reverse strand, counting down.
CGAGAAGGGATTTCATCACTCGACTCCCTCGCTTATTCATTGTGTGTTACCCTAGCAATCATTAAATTTAAAATCAATCAACTAACTAGACCAATAGGAACACATTTTTGCAACAAGCGAAAAATAAATTCTGTGATTTTTGTCGCCCGTAGAATTAATTAAAATTTGACTACCCCTTTCACTAATTTTGAAGATAATAATTGGCTACGTGCTCGTTAGGATTTTTTCTTAACTCGTGTGTGTAAAATTCAATTCTTTAGGTAGTCGGTTTTAATTAGTTCGTCGAAATCAATAGTCCATTTTCTCCCCTTTTCCGAAAAATCGAAAAAAATATTTTTCTTTTTTTTTAAAATATTTCCAAAAATCCCAAAAAGATTTTCTTCTTTTGTCCATATTCCAAATGCCAAAAAAGATTTTTCTTTTCTTATTTTAAAAAATAACAAAAATATTTTCTTTTCTTTTGAAAAATATTTAAAACTCCAAAAATATTCCTCTCGTCATGATCGAAGAATGTCCTTTATGGGAATACTTTGACCATTTTCCCTTCTCTTGAAGCTTGTTGGACATTGATCCCGAATCGAACCTGCATACACTACTTCATGGCTTTTATTATCAATCATGCACTGTTGATCCTCATGTGTCGTCCACGCACACATCTCATCTTCCACCGCCTCCGATGATGAGTGTCAACCCATCCCATGCTTCGCAGTGCACACACTGCTTTCTAGTGGATCATTTTTCCCATGATTGTCCACTTATTTTCACTCCATCATAATCCACCATGGAACATATATATCCACATGACACACTTTTGGAACCTCCCTCACCGTATTGTCACCACATATCTAATGTCGAGAGGTATGAGTACCCCAACTATTCATGGAGGCCTGATCACCCTTCCATGCAATATGAATCCCAACGCCATGTTGTGGATCTTTACGATTTCCAACAGTTGTCATCGCCACTTCGTGCCCCTCATACCTATCAGTCCCCTTACTATGCTCGTCGTGTTGATCAACCTTTTGTCTCCTATGGACATGCTTCTTTCGTGTATGAACAACTTGACCCCATTCCCTTCACTTCATATGATTATTCTCCACATCCCCGTGTTTCTAGCGAGTTGTGTCCACCTCCACCACCACCTCCACCCACTACCACTTCACCACCACCTTGCACATCCTTTCTCGAAAGCCTCTTGCAAAAGTTCGCGCACACTCTTCACTATCAGAATTAAGCCCTTCAAAGACTTGAACAACGATTCAATGCATTTGAGTGTTGCGAACAAGTCGTATTTCACCCCAAGTCAACCCATTATTTCCCCCGCGTGGGACAATGATGTGCCACTAGTTTTAAGTGTGACCCACCCTATCTTCCTGAGAATCTCGACGTTGAGAGCACTCAGTGGTTCAAGACCCACGTTGACAATAGTGTTGACATATCCATTGACTGTGAGACTGATCCCACACCACCCTACCCTCTCGAACCCACCATTGAGGTTCTCCTTTCCCTTTCCATAGAGTCCTTATTTATGCCCGAGACTACACCTTTTGATCCTTTCCTCTGTGTTCCTGAGGACCTAATTCATTATAGGTTAGCTCTAGCTATTAGTGCTCCTTGTTGTCTTGAGATTGAATATAATATGGTTTCTACCTCTCTGGATATGGATCCCATCCCACCATGCTCGGCTCCCGTTGAGTCAGCTATTAATGTTGATTCATCTATCTCAGATTTGGATGCTTCGTTATATTTTTCAACCACTTCTGATGGTGCCTTTCAGGTGGCTAAGTTGATCAATCCATCGTTTACCTTCACCACTCCTCCTACAAGTGCCCTTGAGGGTCATTCTGAGCCTTGTGCGGAGTGTGTCTCTCCTACTCTTGAGTTATATCATCTTCCCCCACCCTTTCTCCCACCCGACCCTCCAATTGCCAACTCTCACCAACCACTTGATTTGAACCTTGTTATTACACCTCACCTGTTCATATCTAAGCATTTAGGTCCTCACCTACACCCACCCTCCGCCCTAGTCCTCCACGATCCCATTTGTTCACTTTTCATCGATCCCACCATCCATGTGAGTATTCATGCTAATCTCCTCATACGTGACTTTGATCTTGTTACTCTATGCGCACCACTTCCTTGTGATGTTGATTTTTTTTCATTTTGATCTCCCTGGTATGTCACGGCAAGATCACAATCATCGTCCATTTATAAAACGATCATTCACTATCTATGAGTCGCACCCCTTCACTATTGCCACACCATATTTCCTCACCAACCAATTGGATCACCATTGTTATAGGGACCTTGTTTCCCTCACCTTTTGGCTCAATAAGGCCCGTAATAGATGCTTATTCTCCCTTGCCTTTCTCATCATTACCCTAATTCCCACCCACCCATGGTCCACCGATGCTTTGCATCGAGTGATGTACTTTGCCATACAAGTTCATTGAATTCTTTTAGCCTTTTTCTAATAAGACTGGTGCTTCAGTCTTGTTTGGGGGTGATTATCATCACCCGTTTTTCTGCCACCCCGCATTTTCATAGTTCTTATCCTTAGGGTGAGTTCCGATCGGTCTGGCTGATGACGTGAAACTTAGTGCTACCGAGAGGTAGCCCATTGTTTCTTATTTCTGAGTATCAGTCTTATCCTATTTGGGGGTGGTCTTTCACATCACCCGCTGATTTTCACATGCTTTATAGACTTGTACATATTTTTGTGTCGCATTTGTTCTTTAGGTTTTATCTCTGCTCCATCATGCGATACATTTTCATTAGCGGTTCATTATGGTAATACCTTTCCTCCCTTGTGCTTTTTATTTTTATATATAGTTTTAAACATCGAGGATGATGTTCTCTTTTGTTTGGGGGTGGGAAAATTATCAAAATCGTACCTCTTTTGAAAAAATTTCAGAAACAAGTGATTTTAAACTTTTTGTGCAGTTAAAAATAAAATTTTATGACATGAATTGTCTATCACCTCTCCTTTAGAAATCACAGAATACCTATGTTCGTCCCAAAAATTACACTTTTAACCTTAAATTAATTAATACCTCTTAAAAAGCGTATTTTCAATATGAATTCCTAAACTCAGCAATTTGCACTATCACATTTACAATCAAAAGTTGAAGAGTAACAACATTCTCAAGAGAGCCTTAAAAGATCACTAGTAGCGACTTAAAACCATGAGATTTGAGATTTTTACCTTTTTGAGGGATTTTACATATATTCGAGTCACAAGTTGACTCAACTTCCTTTGAATACCACACTTAGTCGTTGCATGATCTCATTATTTTTTAAAATTGGCTTAATCACTGAGAATGACATTACTTTTGAGTTGTAATAAACATGTGTCTTGTAGTTTATCTCGAGAACTAAACTATTTTTTGCCATACACTTACCATTTTTACCCTTCACTCCACCTATTATCATTCCACATTTTCCTTATGCATGTAAATCCCAGACACCATCCATATATCATTTCCTATCACTACCATCATTTTTTAGAAAACGAGTGTATGGAATTGTCAATGTAAATTATCTTCATTTGCGTTATGAAAAGAAAAAATGCATCTCAATTAAAAAATAGAAAAAGAAGCAGAAAAAGAAGAAAAATAAAGCATGCGATTATAAATTCAAATGATGAAGACAATAGTTATTCAACGTATGTCACACTCTTCTAAAAAACCCTATCATTGATCTTCTTCATTTCATTATCCCCTCATAACTTTTATAAATCACATTTTTCACCCATGGTAAAGTGTTCGGTCAAATGAGAAGACTATATGGTGAATAACTCGACATAGTGGTTAACATTCCTTCATGAGATTAGATGTTTTTTTTCATGTATCCATCCTTTTTTTATAAAGTGTGCGAGACGTTTGAACTTTTTTACATTTACTCACATCCTCACAGACTAGAGAGATACACTTACCCAATTCTCAGAGAGTTCGATTTAGAGAGATATATCTTGTGAGAATTGAAGTCAAAACGTTGATTCTATAAAGGCAATCTAGGAATTACTCTAACGACACTTAAGATTGCTTCACATTAACACATGCCGACTTGTAGGAAGGATTATGATTTTGGTATTAAATAAATTCATATCTTATTTTGACAGTTGAATACGATGGTCCTTGACGTCCTTTTTAGTTGGGTTGTATAGCTCTTCATTGTTAAAATAAGAAATAACATTTAAACAAATTTTTAATTTTGTGGGTATATTCACTACAAACGCCCACGAGACACCACTCGTCTTGTAGGTAAACCTATAGGTTTAACGGCTTGTTGCACATGCTAAGTGCAATCGTCAGTGCCTGCGAAAGTGGCACATTTTTGGTTACTTATCTCTGTTTTCTCTCTGTTTTTCTCGAGGACTAGCAATGTTCTATTTGAGGGTGGTGTGATAAGCATCCAAAAGTGTATAATTTATACCCCGAATAGATGCATTTTAGTTACGCATTTTTAATAAAATGACCTTATGTTAGTATTTATTTATTTCTCAGGTCACTGCACAGTCGCGGTATCAAATATGCTAAATCAAGTTAATTGCGACACAATAGCGGTTAAAACATGTATTGAAGAAATCAAAGCGATCATGAATGATGAAGTCCAGTAGAGCTTGCTCCGATGTGTTCCGATGTCATAAGCCCAGTCCCGAGCTAAACCTAGCCTAAACTTAGCCCAAACCTTCACTTGAGACCGCGTGTGTTTAGTTTGTGCTTTTTAGATTTTTTTAGATTTTTAGTTTGAGTCGTTTTATTTTTAGGATTTATTTTAAATTTATTTCTAATTTTTAGAATTTATTTGCAATTTTTCAATTTTCTTTCTATTAGTGTATTTTTATTTTTATTAGTTTTTAATCTTTAATCTTTATTTTAGTTTATTTTATTTTTGTTAGGATTAGTGCTTAGGAACTTATTTTCTACTTTTATTTGATTTGATTTTTTGTTTTTATAGATTTTTTTAGGATTTTAGTTTTATTAGATTGTAATTTTAATTTTCCTTATTTTATTGCTACTTATTTTTAGGGTCTTTTTACTTTAATAGGTTTATTGTTTTTATTTTATCTTTAGTTTGAATTATTTTTAGGAGGATTTTATTTTTATTTTATTTTTATTTTTATTATTTTAGGGTCAAAAAATTTAAACATACACAACACACCACTCACTCACACACAAACTAGCCTACACTCTCACCAAACCAAATCCTACCCCACTCCATCTTCAACCTCACACGCATCGCACTTCACATCCACCAATCAAACCCACACCACAAACTCCATTAACCCACGACCCCTGAAACCCCGGAATCGCACCTAACCCATCGCCCCGAGACCATCGGAACCCATCTCCCCAGACCGACCAAGATCAAACAAGCCCGACCCAAATCTGACCTTAAACCCAACCATTTTCGACCCATATTAGCAACCATTTTCTACCCAAGTCGAGTTGACCCCAAAACTCGAATTCGCTGCCAACCCGAGCGACCCACCTGCCCTGACCTACCTGCGGCAATACCCACCTTATACCCTCCTTGCCCTCTCATAACCTCCTTGCCTGCTCATAACCCCACACCTCTAACCTGAAGCTACTCCATCTCCTACCCACCAAGCCAAAGGCCCAAAACCGAAACCTCCCATCTTCCATATCCAACCCCACATGTCAACACCTCCACCAAAATAGGAAACCAACACCTGCCATGCTTCTTAAGAAAAACACGTGCATATACCTCCAATTAACCCATACTTTTGACTTAGATTTTTTCAAATCCCACAAAAATCTCTCTCGTCAATCATAAACAAGTCATGGGTATTATTATAAAAGGAAGGGGCGACTCATATAAGAGAGGACTCTCATATCAGACTGTAGAGAAAAAAAAAGAGACACTGTGTATATTATGTACAGAGTAGGTACATAAAAAAATTCCAAAAAAATACAAAATAGTTAGTTTAGTGTTAGAATAAATTTTAGGTTTAGTTTTTATTTTTATTTTTGTAATCAAGTGCTAAAAATTGTGAAGAAGTTGGACGCATGTCAAGGCTCATTTCAAGACATATTTGTGAAAAAAAATTGTGTATCGTATTTCTTCCTTCTCTTTTCAATTTATATCCTTCTTGACATATTATTGATAGTTGTTTATGCACACATGAGAATGATTGGATAAACACCCTGTTCATGGGGTGGGATGCACTGCGTATGGTATTAAATTAATTGATTAATTTCATTAATGCTATATTTCTAGGTTAATTAAATTAAATTGTCACAAATTAATTTATGTAACGAGAGTTAGTAAATCGATTTTAAAAAATTGATGTTGATTTTGAGAGTCGAACTAGAGATAGGTTTCTTCTAAAATTAAATATTAATTTGGTGTTGACATTTGAGGATTAATACATTTTTTATTAAATTGATCCTAGCGGGTAATTTCTTGAAATAATAGGATTCTTAATTTTATAATTGTGTGACATTTTTAAATTAGTTTTCAGAAAAAGATTTTATTAAATTTATAATTGTAACGAGAGTTAGATTATCAATTTAATATTATCTCAAAATATTTCAAATTAATAAATCGAGAAATTAAAATAATTGATAATGCGGTGTAATCCCATCTCTTGGCATTCTCACATTTTTCACACTCGATTGCATATTATTTTTCTTTATTTAGTCATTTCATAATTTTAGCATTAATTAGTTAATTATCCATTGAAATTGTTTAAAAAAACATTAAAAAATTATAACAATATATTTTAATAAGGAAAAAAAATCAATTGCAAGTGTTCATGTCAATTGTTTCACCTTGGAAGTTGGATTGATACCCGTACTTACCGCAATACGAGTTGTTTGAAACAAGTTTTGTAGGTATTCAAGGAATTTTGAGATTGACTTTTGAAGACAACGACCGTACGCAAAAATCCAGTATCAGACAGCAGAACATACCATCCCCACAACTAGTTAATAATGAAATACCAGAAGAAACACGAAGGATGAATGCTCTAATAGAATTTCTCAGGCAAACACCCCTAGCATTTTGTAGGATACCCGATGTAGTCAAACCAGAAAAAAGAATCCGCCAAACACTCAAAGTACGTAATTGTCTAGGCATTAGTCCTGAATTTAGGATAAGACTGGCTTCGTATTTATTTGATGGAGAAGTAGAATTTTTGTGGCAGTCTATTCTAGGTTCCTGAAATGTGAACAAGTTAACCTGGGCTCTTCAACAAGTACTTTTCAGAGTCCTCGAGGGATTCGATGATCGTGGATTTCCTAAGCCTATAACAACAACAAACGACTATGGCTCAATACGAGCCTAATTTCACAGAATTTGAACGAGGTTTACGCCAAAACATTAAATCTTCTTCCTTTGTAGATCCGTGAGTTTAATGGAATAGTTGAAGTAGCTTCCCTAATAGAAAAGAACCCAACATCTATTAACACCACCCAAATTTCTACTCCTCCCCAAAATCCTTATGTCATTAGGAACCGATCGAATTAGTGAGATCATCCCTACATTAATCCCAAGGATGGTCGAAATTTCAATGAAATCCATCATAATAATAGTCGACCTTTTGTCCATTGTCACGAATGCAACCAGGTAGGACACCTTACGCAATAACTCCCTATCTTACAAATGTCTCCTCCGTCTACCTCTCTCAACTACACCAAGCCTTCTTTCAAGAAGCGAACGAATAATTTTAACCGTCCAGTGCATTAAAATTTCTACAAGAACCACTTAATAGGACCCAAGGTCGGAATTTCTCCCTTCTCCCAGCGAAAAATCGAAATTACCATGGTGTGGTAGAAGGTAATCTTCCTTTTTATAATATTTTAGCACATATATTAATTGATTACGGATCTACGCATTATTTCATTAGTCATTCATGTATGAGTCGCCTAAAATTATCTTCTAGTCCGTTAGCTCATCCGTTCACCATAGTAATGTCAATGGAAAAATTGCTATTTCAGATAGGATTTGTAAGAATCACACCTTATTCTTTGGAACTAGGAACTCAACCATAGATTTAATAGTTCATGATCTAAATGAGTTTGATTTAATCATAGGGAGGGACGTATATCCACAAAATTTTCTCAAATTAATTGTTATGCGAAAATGGTAACATTCAAACCACTCCATCAGCCTTCATTCTATTTTATAGGAAGAAATCCACAAAACCTATACTTTTTAAAATAGGTAAAAAGGAAATCTCCTACCATTCCACCATCTTAGATAGATATAAGGACGTGTTTCTGGAAGAATTACCCGGAATATCCCCACCTCGAGAGATTGAATTCTTTATCAACTTGTTACCAAATACCTCTCGTATTTCAATACCCCCTTATCGTATGGCTCCTTTAGAGTTGTTAATGAAAGGATTTATATGCCCATGTACATCACCTTAGGAAGCTCCAGTTCTGTTCGTGAAAAAGAAAGACGGAACTTTTAAATTATGCATTGATTATCGAAAATTGAACCTGATAACCATAAAAAAAACAAATACCCTTTGCCCAGAATAGGAGATCTGTTTGACTAGTTACAAGGATAAAAAAATATTCTCAAAAAATAATTTAAGATCTGACTATCATCAACTTCGTGTCAGAGAAGAAGATATAACAAAGATTGCTTTTTGAACACGATATGGTCATTTTGAGTTTTTAGTCATGTCTTTTGGATTGACCAACGCCCCCACTGCCTTCATAGACATAATGCATAGAGTATTTTTCCCTTTTCTGGATCAATTTTTAATCATCTTTATTTATGACATACTAATTTATTCTAAGACTAGGGCAGAATATGAGGAACACTTATGCATAACGTTGGACACTCTTCTTAGACAAAAACTTTATGCCAAGTAGAACAAGTGTGACTTCTTCAAGAAATAGGAGACATTCCTCGGACATGTAGTCACCAAAGTAGGCATATAAGTCATAAGGGAAAATTTTCAATCGAGTCTATTTATAGTGTTTGCTTAATTTCGGACAAAACAAATTGAGTCATAGGATAGTATTTTGTCATATCCTTTCAAGACTATGACTTTTGAGTTGAAGATGTAGCAGGTAAGAGTTTGAAGATTACATCATTGTCAATTTATGTGCCAAGCTTTTACGTCATCAACATTTGGATTACCATGTCTCTAAAGGTATGAATGCATTTAATATATAGAGAGAGATACTTGGTTATTTTTTATGGGTGTCTATTCATAAATTTTTTGCCATAACGACTTTTGTTTATTTTCTCAGAAAATCATTTTAAATCTATTGATAAAAGTTTTTGGGCATAAAATGCATTTTTGGATTTTTTGAAATGTCATTCAAACGAATCTGGGATATCGATTGAACGAGATTCCCAGGTCGTTCGAACGTGATATCGAACGAAAACTGATTATTTTCCTCTGTTTTCTCGTTAGATAGGTCATTAGAACGACATCATTCGAACGAGCCATCTACTAAGATTTTGCCTTTTAACTCTGTTTTCTCGTTAGTACCTCGTTCGAACCAAGTCATTCTAATAGTATTCAACAATCATTCGAACGACTTGGGTGGTTTTTGAGCAGTTTCTTTAGTTTTTAATTTTAACTGCCCATTTCCCCACTAACCTTTTACCACTTTTAATATGTGCGAGAAAAAAAAAATCAGTAGAATTTTGAGAACATTTCTACCACGTTTGAGAGAAAAAATTCATCATTCAAAAGTCCATTTCTACCTAAAATGCAAAGTTTACACCTGTGTTTGTTTTGATATAAGTTCTAAATATATATTTTCTTTGAGATCACCATTGATGGCACTGGGTTTTTCTCTCTTCCCAAAAGGATAAGTTTCCTACGGAGGAGTCCGTTTTGTTAAAGATTCGTGGTGTGCATACGTTGGAAGTTCTTTAGTATGTTTTAACGGTTAATTTACCCCATAGGTGGACTTGGAGTCTTTGGTGGATTCTGGAGTTATCGACTAGGCATAGATCGAATAACGAAGAAGCACCAAGGCTTGAAAGGGAGTCGAGTTATTGAGGTAAGTCTTTTGTCGTGTCTTATGTAAAACCGTACCTAGTGGATTTGAGGCTGGGCCATCTAAGGTTTTTCCCATTGTGTATTTTATTCGTACATCGTGACATTGTGTGTTATGATCTCTTTCTATCTTACAAAATCACTTAGATGCATGTGTAGGATTAAAAATATAAAAATTTGGTTAAATCACAACTTTGGTGTAATTTTGGTGCTAATTCAGTTTGGGTAATTTTGTTTAATTTAAGTCAAGGAATTTAAATAGAAAATAATCATGATTAGTTTGTTTTGCATATGAATAACTTGATTTGAGTTTATTTAATGTTTGTTAGGAAGAAAACTAAATATTTGTTTAGTTGGGTTTAATTTTAATTTTGTAGAAATTAAATTTAGGAACTTTTTTGTTAAATTTAGAAGTAATTATAAGTTTGGTATATTGTGTGAACCATATAGTATTTAGGATTTTTAAAATTGGGGTATCAAAGCATATACTCTAGGAAATCACCCTTTCAGATTGGTATTAGAGCGAGAATGTTAAATTATCGTGTTAAGATCCTTTGTCAAAATATTTTTTCTTTAAAAATGGAAAATTTACCTTTTGCGAAATTCCCCTACGTTCATTGAAAAGCACGTATGAGGTCGGAACTTAAATCCTTAGATGAGTGGGTTTGGCGAACGATAGTTAAAGGGTGGACCCCACCTATATGTTTATAAGGAGAGATTCGTGTACCTAAACTTGTAGAAAGATGGAGTGAGAGTGATCTTAAGTTAGACAATTTTAATTCTCGTGATTTAAATTCCCTTTTCAGTGCGGTCACACCGAAGGAATTTTGCCAGATTATGACGCGTGAAATGTCTAAGTAGGATTGGGATATACTCCAACTAAACCATGAGGGAACTAATGTTATGAAAGTTTTGAAACTCCAAAACCTCACCACTCCATTTGAAACCATTAAAATGCTAGAAAGTGATACGCTTAATGAGTTCTATGCGAGATTGTCATATATTATGAATTATTTTTTATTAGGGAGAAAATATACTCGACAATTGTGTCATAAAGAAAATTTTGAGGTCATTACCTAATAAATTTATTCCAAAGGTGACCGTTTTAAATTCTTTAGGCACTTTAGACTCTACGAAACTAGAAGAGCTTGTAGGTGAACTTCAAACCTATGAACTTGACATGTTTCTCTTCAAGGATGAGAAGAAGAAAGACAAGGTGATAGCTTTGAAAATTCGAAAGGAGGAAACATCAGTTTCGGATGATGAGTTTGAGATTGACTTGGAAGATATGGCTTTCTTTACTAGGAAGTTTAGAAAATTTCTCAAGACAAATAAATAGAAACTTAAACCTGATTATAAGAAGTTTGAGAAGTCTAAGCATAGTAAAGCTGATAAATTCCTTAAAACTCATAATGAATATCTTAATAGGGACGAGTCAAATAGATGTTTTGATTATGAGGGTTATGTCCATAGGGCATATGAATGTTCCACTAAACAAAGGAAGGAGGGCAAGTAACCGATTTCATAATGAATATCTTAATAGGGACGAGTCAAATAGATGTTATGATTATGAGGGTTATGTCCATAGGGCATATGAATGTTCCACTAAACAAAGGAAGGAGGGCAAGTAACCGATTTCATAATGAATATCTTAATAGGGACGAGTCAAATAGATGTTATGATTGTGAGGGTTATGGCCATAGGGCGTACGAGTGTTCCACTAAACTAAGTAAGGAGGGCAAGCAACCGATTTCATAATGAAACGGAAGAGGGACCCGATTCCCCATTCAACGCAACTTCACCATGTTCTTGGAAACTCATGTGAGCATTGACAATGAATCTTCTCATGAATATATTCCTTTACATGACACTTTCGATGCCATTATTTATGAATCCCAAGAGTTTAATGGTAGAGAGAGTGGAGAAGAGAGGGAGAATGAAGAAGAGGTTAAGGAGAATGAACTTCAAGTGGCCTTCCGTGAGTTGTATGCATAATCATTGAAATTAAAAGGGGATAACTTGAAGTTAGAAGCTAAAATGAGCGAACGTACCATGGCTAATGATAAGAGTGTTTTAGTTGAAGATCTTACGTCATATGGGAGAACACTTCGTGAGAAGCTAGAATACGTAGAAGATGAAAGACATAGCCTTAGAGGTTTCATGGAGGCTATAAAGAAATAGCTTCTCGAGTTTGAAGAGAGTATGTGTTTACTTGAGTCTCGAATAGTGGAACATAAAGAAAAATATAAAGACTCAAGTCGAGTCAAATTTGATTTGAAGTGTAGGTCGAAAAAATTAGATTAAATCTTAGGGATCGTCCAAATCAAAGACAAAAAGTGTGTTATTGGATTCAATACTCAACATACTTCCGCTAATAAAATCGAAACCATAGTTTTGAGGGAATCTTCTAGGAACACTATAAAAGATCAACCCTTAGGTCATACTTCATGTCGTGTTTTCACATGCACACATTGTGGTCGGAAGGGGCACCTAAGGAAGTTTTATTTTAATCTTAAAAATGGCCCTACAAAGTCAAAGAATAGAGTCGCCAAGGTCACTAAATCCCGAGAGCGTCATGTTTCACTTATGTGGGTTAGGAGATCTAATTTGGAGACTCTACGTGACAGAGTTTATGATTCTCATTTACTTTCACATGATTCCTCACTTGGTAAATCCAAAAGATATTGAATTAGGTTTGTTTACATACACTAGCTTTTGTGCTACATGATATATTCTTGCTAGTTGTATGTTTGTTTGTCAATTTTTAGTCCTTGCTTAATCATATATATGCTGCTAGAATTATGACTTATGAATATTTTGTATTTAATTTTTATTTGTTGTCTTATTGAAAAAAAAAATTTACTTATGGGTAATCTTTGTGTTTGGTTAAAATTTTTGAAAAACTCAAAAATATTTTCTATTCTTGTGTATTTTAATTTTACACATTTTATGTGGTATATACTTGTGTTTGAATTCAATATCATCCCCGCTTTCATGTGGCTAGAACTTTTGGTTAATATTTTCAATCCTTAAAGTGTTCTTTATCATGCTTGCAAGGAGTAGTTTGACTTTGACTTACTTAATGGATTCTTCTTTTATACGTCTCGATTCACACATGCACGAGCTCATTTGATCTTTAACTTCACATGTATATTTGAGCTAAGTGAGATGTTCTCCTATCAATTTAGTCATCTAATTGTTGCTATGACTATGGAGGATTTGTGCATGCAAGAACCGTTGCCAAGATTTAAAAAAAATGGAAAATTATTTATCTGGTGTAGTTTTTTATCAATGGAATCGGGTTGCGAAAGACAAAATTACTTTGCGTGAATAGTCACCATTGAAATTTGGCCTAAAAAATGTGGCATTGTTAAAATTAGCCAATGCTAAAGTAGTTGTGTTTGATATGAACATTCAAAAGAAAACAAAAATCATTATTATCAAGGAAGTTTGGATGGCTATATCAACGGGTTTGTATAATGAAAATGTATCCTAGTTAAGCTTACTTTGTCATGACTCTATTGGTTTGTAGAATCATCAAAATTCTAGGCTTGTGTGCATTGTGTATGTTTGTTCCTTAAGTTCACTTTATCTTGTCACATGAGGCTATATTTAAGTTTGATAAATTTTCGCATTCAAATAAGAACTATGTGAACATTTTTAAGTTATTTGGTCTTAATTTTTTTAGTATCTAGTTCACACCCCTCACTTTCGTTTACCACATGTTATTCAGACACATTTTTGTCATATGAGTGTGGAAATATTTATGTATTATGTTCCATGTGTGGTGTTTATACCTATGTATACGTGCGTCATTACTATCTTTTGTGTATATATATATGATTTTTCTTTTGTTTTTGAGTCTTTAATTTGCTATCTAGTCCATGTATGATTCATGTTGAAATAGATAGTCAACTTGTTACTCTTGATATCTCATGCTTATATTAATTTATTCTATTTGGTATCATTTTTCTATCGCATCATAGTTGGTATTTATTAACCCGTGTGTTGGACTAGTTGCTTATCATGCCATATGCTTTATTATTCTTATCACTTTATTCACCATTGCATAATATACTTGCTTTTCTATTAGTCCTATCCCTTATTTCATTTAGGGGGAGTATTTGATTTAATTGGGGAAAAATAAGTTATTCAATGCATTTTAATCTTTTTCTACTCCTGAAAAAGAATGGGGAGAAATGGTATCTAAACCTTTTAATTTGGGGAGATATATCTATCTTAAGGGGAGAGTACACGCGACTTTTCTTAAGTAGGTCATGTTAGACAAATGGGGAGTATTTATTTATGCACTTTATCTATTATGTTCCCTATAAGTTTAATGGTGTGTTTAAGTGTGGAGGTTTTAATCTTTAGTGGCAACCTTGTAAAGAGGCAAAGATTTTCATCCCATGTGTCTTGTCAAGCGTCTGTAATTTTTTTATTTTGGGAGGGTTTATGTCTTTTTAGAAGAGCTTGATGGCCCATAGGATTTTTATTTGGGCTTTGTCCCGGAATAGCCAAAGGGGGAGATTTATAAGGGTAAATTTCCAATCGAATCTATTTGTAGTGTTGGCTTAATTCCGGACAAAACTAATTGAGTCATAGGATAGTAGTTTGTCATATCCTTTCAAGTCTATGACGTTTGAGTTAAAGACGTAGCAGCCAAGTGTTTGAATATTACATCATTGTCGATTCATGTGCCAAGATTTTATGTCATCAACATTTGTATTCGAAGGTCTCTAAAGGTATGAATGCATTTAATATATAGAGACCTGGTTATATTTTATGGGTGTCTATTCATAATTTTTTTGTCATAATGACTTTTGTTTATTTTCACATAAAATCATTTTAAATTTATTCATAAAAGTTTTTGGGCTTAAAATGCATTTTTGGAGGTAATTTTGTTTAATTATAGTCAAGGAATTTAAATAGAAAATAATCATGCTTAGTCTATTTTGTATATGAAGAAATTGAATTGAGTTTATTTAATGTTTGTTGGAAACAAAATTAAATTTTTGTTTAGTTAAGTGTAATTTTAATTTTGTGGAATTTAAAATTTGGGAACTTTTATTGTCAAATTTGGAAGTAATTTTAAGTTTGGTATATTGTGTGAACCATATAGTATTTAGTATTTTTAAAATTGGGGTATGAAAGAATATACTCTAGGAAATAACACCTTAACAAGTAGACACGACCAAAACCACTGTCGTACTTAACTCACCTTAACCCACTACCATTATGGAATTACACTGTTTTCTTGGACTTGTCGGATATTATCAACGTTTCATGGAATCATTCTACATAATTTCTTTTCCTTTGATGAGACCTACCTAAAAGGATGTTAGATTTGTATAGACCTCTGACTGTGAGCAAGATTTCCATACACTCAATGAAAACTTAACCACTGTCCCTATCTTGCTCATGCCTTCCAATAACAATAGCTATGATGTTTAAAGAGATGCCTCCTTACAAGGACTCAGTTGTGTGTTAATCTAACTAGGAAAGGTGATCAAATACGGGGCATGATATTTAAAAATTCATAAATGAAATTATTCGGTACACAACTTGGAATTACCAGCAATAGTCTTTGCCCTACGAAATTTGTAGATGTTATCTATATGGAGAAGAATTTTAGGTATTCTCTGATCATAAAAGCCTTAAGTACATCTTCACTCAAAAGGATCTAAACCTCAAGCAGATGTGATGGATAGAATTTTTAGATAATTCTAAATTTAATCTACTTTACCATCCCGAAAAAGGTAACGTAGTTGCTGATACCTTGACTCGCAAAGCCCAGGGAAACCTCCACATTGTGTTTGTATTCTTAGAAATCACAAGAGATTACACCCAATAGAGAGACTATTCCGAAACCCAAATTGTCCCGTGAATCATCGTAGCTCGCCCTACCCTGAACAAAAAAATCATCAATCTTCAAGACCAAGATGAATTTTGGAACTCCTAAATGGAAAAACTCCAAAATAACCTCTCTGAAAAGGACTGGACCCTGGACCCCAACGAGGGTTAAAACTCACAAATAAAAAATATGTCCCTTTCATATCCTCATTATGGGAAGAAATCCTACAAGAAGCCCACCATTCTAAATTCATTAATCACACTGAAAGCACAAAATATGTCTGACTCAAACAACATTATTGGTGGCCAAGTATGAAAAAGTATATAGTTCATTTCGTAGCCAAATGTTTAACTTATCAACAAGTGAAAATTGAGAATCAATACCCCGGCGAATTACTTTAACCACTCCCTATCCTATAATGGAAATGTGATCACATTGTAGGCCCCTCTCTCTCAAATGTGCTTTAAGGATGTCAAAATAATTTTTCTATCAATTTTTTTTCAAAGTTTTAACATGCACCAAGTTTGTGAACCAATTTCAATTAATCCCAATTTTATCTTGTTTAACCTAAACATGCATATTGGTGATTAAAGCAAGTAAAATAATGTAAAGTTCACAGCGTCAGATGTATGAGAAAAACACAAAGGGAAAAAACCTCGAATGGATCAAGCCCGACAATCACGATGATACGAGTTTATAAAGAAAGACAGATAGACTTACATAATAACTTGATCCCCACAAGCCTTGAAGCTCTTCTTCTCTTTAACCACTCATCCACAGTGCCCACGCAGAAATGATTGCACAATACTTGTCCATGACACACGTGTCCACGAGTGCCTCGGTGTCCACTAATGCAGCTTGGCAACCGTCTATAATTTGTAACATGCATTCCTCCATTTCTTCACCGCTAGACCCAATGAACAATGTTCAAAGTGATGAACAAAATCAGTTGGTGCAAATAAGATCTCTATAGCAATAGTATATGAAAGCATGGATATTTAAAACTCTAAGGTTGGTTTTGATCTATGAAAACCTTAGAAAACTTTGTGCAGAAAAACGAAACTATTTGTTCTGTAATTTTGGTTCCGCATATCTACGAAATTCTGAGAGAAAAACTCTTTAAATAAAAAGTTTAAGTCGGCAAGTTGTTCTGACGAGATGCTCAAGTCGTTCTAATGACTGTTAGATGTCGTTCGAATGACATCACATGTCATCTGAAGTCTCGAAAACCAAGGTGAGATTTCACATGGCTTTAAATAGTATTTATCTTAGAATAAACGAAGATAAAACCTTTTAAAAATATTTAAACAATTCAAATCATTTGTAAACAAATTTCCATCCTTTAAAACTCTTTCCAAACTCGATAAACATAATCCATTCATACCTGATAGTATCTCGGAATGAAATGAGAAACGTGCACCAATAAAACTCAGCATGATTAATCTTTGAAGCTTTGCCGCTACGTTTTCAACACAAACACGTCATAGAGTTTGTGGGTATCGCGACAATATAAAATCTATCTATGATAGGAATAAGTCAATTACATAAAATCGAACTCAATTGGAAATTTTTCCCTTACAAATCTCTCCCTTTGACTATTTAGGGACAAAACCCAAACAGTGAAATGCCTAAGCCGGGCCGTCAAGCCATAAGACACCTAAATTCAATCCCATAAAACCCAAAATAAAAAATTACAATACAAGGACTAGTATCTGTAGGTTCGAAAATCATGAGCTGTCTGAATGTGATGTAGTCTTAATCTCGATTTGCTGAAAAATACCTACACACATGAAACAGATAAATACCTAGTGAAGTATGGAAGAACAAAAGATATAAATACCAAATTTGAAAAACAAACCATTTGTTAAATAAGTGAGCAATGCCAATATATGCAATACAACCTGATACCAATAAAATATGAACATATGATCATGATACCAATTTGTAAAGCCAAAATATATATGTGCTCATAAAAAAACTTCCCCACATCACATACATCTCTCACCCTTTTTTCTTGAATAGACAATAAGTGAAAAAGATAAACAAACATCATCATATCTAGAATGAAATAATCAATGAAGCATTTCTAGATAAATAGAAATGCCAGCTAATAATAATCAGAATATATCAACTCGTATCTAGCAAACAGTCATAAAAAATGTATTAGCAATCTTAGTAAATATGTGACTAAACGAAACGATGCACCATAAGAATCAGTCATGAATAAGTAGTATCAACTGCATGAAAATTATCCAAATCAACCTAGAAGTACCAAAACATACTGAAATCATCTCATATATTAAGCAGGTACTAAAACAGAATAAGGTCTAAAAAATCCAGCTGGTTGTTCGTACGATTATGCAATGTCATTTGAATGACAGGGGCTTGTCGTTTGAATGAGGTAAAAGAAAAACCCAAAATAATAAGTTGTTATTTGAAGCACCCTTCTAACTACCTTACAAATGACCATTCTAACGACCATATCTGACAAAATTACTACCTCGAAAAATGAGTCACGATAAGCAGACTTCGAATGACCCAGGTATGTCATTTCGAATGACACGCATGAGTCATTTGAACAACTTAAGAAAAATATATATTCCTGTTCCAAAAATGTTAAAGTCTTTCCCAGTGAAAAAACTTCATGAAAACAGATACTGGAGATATAAAACAATATCAAAACAAAAAAAAAATATTGTAAATTTCTAACATAGTATCAATGTGCTCAAACATGGATATGGAATGAATGGGCGTGAACTAAAATAAATGAGTCACAATATGAACACATCAAAATGATCAAGAATCTTTAATTGATAGATAAATTTCATCAAACTTAGTTTTAGATATATGTGTCAATTAATATAATGAGCTAAATGAACTAAACAAACAACATGCACAGAAATTCGGAATTTTGACGATTTTACAAACAATAGCGTTATGACACGATTTTTCAACATTGGGATTTGTGGTGCAAACCCATTTAATTTTCCATCTAAACACCCTCATATATATATATTTTATTTTTCAATCTCTTTTGAGGTTTCTACTTTTCTCAACTTAGAGAAAACCTATTGGCCCTATTTTAGCCTATATTTCTTTTTATTGCCTTAATTTTTTTCTCGAGCTCCTTTAAACGGTGTCTTTCACGACGAGTTAATTGTACGCTCGCAGCCCTTTTCCACGAACACCCATCATTTTTTCAATATAAGCAATATACATCCTCACTGTAAATGGTTCTTATATGCACACCTCCTCCTAAGTTTTATTACGCATAGAGGACAAAATTGAGATAAGAACATCTCACCAAACTCAAATATGCATGAGATGTCAAACATTCATATAAACTCACGCATGTATGCAATAATGGCATATATACAAAGTCGAATCCAAATGCATATCAACTTCGAAATAACCCCTTTAATCAATGGTTAAGATCATTCAACGCATCAACAATTATGACCAAATGTCCTATCCACAGGGATTATGAAGTGATGGGGGTCCAAGAACACTAATATGCCACATTAAATATGAAAACTCAATACACAAAAGCAAAAAAAAAAATGTGTTTTTCTAAAAAAAAAATTGACTAAAATAATAAAATCTTTTTGTATTTTCTCAAAAATATATGAAACCAAAAATATTTTTGTATGGTAAAAAATGTTTTATCAAAACAAAATCTTTTTCATCATCATCATCCTTGCCTTAATCCCATCATATGGGTTCGGCCACATGAATTCTCCTTTTCCATTCTAATCTTTATGTATATTTCAAATAATACTCAAATAAATGAAAACTATAGTACAAAGAGATAAACATGACATGCCATGAACGCTACAAAGTTGCGCTCAATGGGGGATTTCTCTCCTTCTTCCGATTCAATATCACTTAAGGTGGCATTATATGCTATCGGTTTCTTTCCCTCCTTCTTAAGTTTAGTGGCACACTCCGCTACCTTGTGACCATAACCCTCTCAACCAAAACATCCATCTGACTCATCCCTTTTAACATTCTCACTTTTATTCTTAGGGGCAGGTTCGACCTTGTTGTTCTTGGATTTCTCAAGTCTTTTGGCATCTTTTGATTGCTTTTGGAACTTAAGAAACTTTTTAAACTTGTTTGCCAACAAGGCTACATCCTCAAAATCGGAATTGGAATCATCATTCGAAACTTTAGTATCCTCCTTCTGGGCTTTCAAAGCAATGCCATTTTCTTTCTTTAGCATTTACTTGGAGGTAAAAATGTCAAGCTCATAAGTTTGTAAGTCACTTACAATCTTTTTTAGTTTCATCGATTCAAGCATACCCAAGGAGTTTAAAACGGTCACTTTGGGATAAAATCTACTAGGAAATGACCTTAAGATTTCTTTATGACTCAATTGTCGGGTATTTTCTCTCCTAAGTTAAACGATATATTGACTATTTTGGACAATCTAGAATAAAACATATCAAATGACTCACTCTCTAACAACTTAATTGTATCAAACTGTGTAGTGAGGTTTTGAAGTTTAAACACCCTAACTGTGCTAGTGCCTTCATGAGTAAGTGCAAGAATATCCCAAGATTCTTTTGAGGTTTCACACGTCATGATTCAATTATACTCTTTCGGTGTGACATGTGTGGAAATAACATAAAGACCTTTAGAGTTATAAAGTGCAAGTCAATGTTTGGATTCGGTCTATGACTCAACAGGTTTTAAATAAGTGGTCTCTCCCTCTCGTGTGACCGGTGGTGTGAAAACTTTTTCAACTGCTAACTAAACACGCTCATTAATTGATTTCAAAGCACTTCTCATTCATATTTTCCAATAAGCATAATTTGTTCAATAAAAATAGGATTTCTAAAACTATCATAACTTTAAAAATTCATCCTTAAAAGCAAATGGGATCAACACACACAAAAAAATGTTTATAGCTATGCTACCAATTTGTAGGTCCCTCTTTTCTCAAATGTGCTTTAAGGATGTCAAAACAATTTTTCTTTCAAAATTTGTTTCCAAATTTTAACACGCACAAAGTTTGTGAACCAATTTCAATTAAGTCCGATTTATCTTGTTTAATACTAAACATGAATCTAGGTGATTAAATCAAGAAAAATAATGTACAGTTCACAACGACGGATGTACGAGGAAACCACAAAGGGAAAAAACCTCGGACGTCCCAAGCCAGACAATCACTATAATACGGGATTACAAATGAAGACAAATAGACTTACATAACGACTCGATACCCACAAGCCTTGAAGATCTTCTTTTCTTTAACCTCTCCTCCACAGTGCCCATGCAAAAATCCTTCCATGATGCTTGTCCATAACACACGCGTCCACGAGTGCTTTAGTGTCCATCGATGCAGCTTGGGTCTACGATTTGGAACACGGACTCCTCTATTTCTTCACCGCAAAACCTAACTAATCGTGTTAAAAGTTATGAAGAAACTCATATGGTGAAAATAATATCTCTATATAAATAATATATGAAAACTATGATCTTTAAAACTCTATGGATGGTTTTGATCTTTCAAAACCTTAGAGAACTTTGTGCATAAAAATGAAACTATTTGTTCTCTAATTTTGGTTCTGCACCTATATAAATTCTGAGAGAAAAACTCTTTAAATAAAAAGTTTTAGTCGGAAAGTCGTTCTAACGATATGCTCAAGTCTTTCTAACGACATTGAGATGTCGTTTGAAGTCTCAAAAACCAAGGTGAGATTTCACACGACTTTAAATAGTATTTATCTCAGAATAAATGAAGATTAAACATTTTTAAAACATTTTAAATAATTTATAAACAAATTTACATCCTTTAAAACTCTTTCCGAACTCCATAAGCATTATGCGGTCATATCTGAGAGTATCTTGGAATGCAATCTGAATGAAGACAAGAAAGGTGCACCAATAAAACTCAGCATGATTAATCTTTGAAGCTTTTCCGCTACGTCTTCAACAAAAACACGTCATAGACTTTGTGGGTTCCTGGAAATATAAAATCTATCTATAACTTAAACAAGTTTTGATTAGGGAATAAGTAACTTACATACAAACGGACTCAATTAAAAATTTCCCTTTACACACTTTACCATGGATTTTATCAACGGATTACCCCAAACTTCTCAAGGCTAAAATTTAGTATGGGTTACTATTGATCGTCTTACAAAATCTACCCATTTCATACCAACTCAATCCACTAATTATTTCCAACGACTTAGTGAGATCTACATCAGAAAAATTGTCCACCTCCATGGTATACCTTTTTCTATTATTTTAGATCAAGACCCTCGATTTGTAGGAAAATATTGACAAGACCTACAAGTCTTAATGGGAACTCAACTGTGTCTAAGTACTTCCTTCCATCCTAAAATCGATGCACAATCTGAATGAGTAATTCAAACCCTTGAAGATATGTTATGAGCATGCACGTTAGATTTTCCAGGTACATGAAACAACCATTTAGCATTAATCGAGTTCTGTTACAATAATAGCTACTAAATCAGCATTCAGACCCCCCTATGAATCTCTTTACGAATGACCCTACCGACCACCCCTATGCTGGAACGAATCAGGGGAAAATCGTAGACTTGGACCCAAAATTATCGCCAAAACCACAGAGAAGATACATCTTATTCGGGAAAGATTGCATTTAGCGCAGAGTCAACAAAAATGCTATGCCAACACCCAAAGAAAGCCTTTATAATTCCTAATGTATAATCAAGTATTCCTGCATGTCTTCTGAAGAAAAGGAATCATTCGATTTAGAAAAAAGCAAAGTTAGTACCCCACTATGTTTGTCCCTTTAGAATCATCGAACGTATCGAACTAGTAGCTTATCATTTGGAATTACCACCCAAATTATTAAACGTACACGATGTGTTTCACATTTCCCAATTACAAAGGTATATCCCCAACCCAAGTCACGTTATCACCTGGAAGGGTATAACCATCAACCCCGATCAAGAATTTAAGGAAGTTCATATCGAAATTTTTGACCGACAAGAGAAGGTTCTTCGTTGTAATATCATCCCACAAGTTAAAGTCCTTTGGCAGCACCAGAGAACTGAAGAAGTAACCTGAGAGACAGAATACGCTATGAGACGATAGTACCCCGCACTTTTCTCAGGTAATTTTGAGGACAATTTTTTTTAAGGTGAACGATTCTAACAACCTACCCTAAATGGGCATTTAGTCGCTCTAAAGTTATAAAATTTCAAAGAAACCCCAAACTTTGTCACATTACCCAAATACCATTGAATAAAGAATCATGTTATTATACACTTTCTGATACCAACTAAACCCCAATTTTAACCTAAAGTTTGACCAAATAACTTATGTTTTATAGAAATACCTTAGACTAATCCCCTAAGTTTATGAAATTACACATAAGATCCAAAAACTTTTAAAAATTAACTTATAAGCTCTAAAAATCTAAACCAAAAGCACCTAAGGACCAAACCAAAAATCTAACTTGTTTCCACTTACCTCCCTACTGATGCGGGACCAGTTGGATTGCCAATATGGCATGCACCACATGGATTACACAACGTACACATTTAACCCCAGATGTACCTTGATTGAAGCTTATACAAAACTAGGTTAAAGCCCACCACCAATTCCACGAAATAACTCTCCCCCACGAACTCTATAAAAGTCACCCTTTACCCCTAAGAAAACTCACTTCACCTCAACACACTTTCAAAGTAAAAGTTTGAGTTTTCATGCATCTCTATGATTTTATGTGTGAATGTTTTTTCTTTCATGTGGTTATGTTTTTGCACTTATATAGAGTAAATATATGTAGTTACATGCGAATATTAACGTCTGAATACACTGTATAAGCTTAAAAACTAGAAAACTCTATTGGAGCTTAAGCTTAAATTGTGAATTCTACTTCCTTGACTTTGAACCAGTTTCAAAGTGAGGAAACTTAAGATTTGGTCCTTAGGAACCTGGGTGCAATGTGTAATTGAACCAACACCAAGCTTTAATGCCACAAATCAAAGTTTGAATTTTTCGGGCCTAAATATTTCAGAGTTTGAATTCAGGAGTTATACTCAACCAAAATCCTTCAAATGAAGCCTGTTTGATTACATTTTCAACATAGAATTCAACCAGTACTATGCCGAAATAAGAATCATAGCTTTCAATCACTTATCCTCTAGTCAAATTTTTGTTAGTTTTACAGTAAATCAATAGCTCAACAAACCCACCAAAATCATTGAAACCAATATGGTTGGATTCCTCTTCAAAAATTACACAACTTTCATTCAGGAACTAACACAAATAGATTTCTAAAATGACTCAAATTTGAGGTCAATGTTTCAAAATTCTAAAGTCAAAATTGTCAAAGGTTGGAGCTGAAGTGGATTACATGTGCTCGAGTGAAGGTCAAACCAAGCGCGTGTAATGTTTGAATGAGCGCATAAGAGCGCGTCTCCATTCAAAAAAATCTGTTTTTTTCCCAAATTTCTATTTTTAAATTCTGAATAAAATGTTATGTTACATCACCCTGTTTGGACCTTTGGAAAGTATAATCTCGAGAAAATAAGTTTTAAGTTTAAAAAATGCAACTTTCATTTTACCGATAACCCCCGAGCCAATTTTCCAAGTATTTCAAAACATTCCAAATTTTTTTAACAAATTTTTGGTCAAA
Organism: Sambucus nigra; assembly: GCA_949130495.1. Lineage (NCBI taxonomy): Eukaryota > Viridiplantae > Streptophyta > Magnoliopsida > Dipsacales > Adoxaceae > Sambucus > Sambucus nigra. The sequence continues at coordinate 160,797,126 of OX422213.1, read as the reverse complement.
TAAAGTCATTTTTTCTCTTTTCACTAAACTTAAATCCCAATGGAAATTAAGATAAATATTACCTTTTAAAAATTTTCAAAATTTCGTTTTACACCCTCTTAATTATATTTACACTGAAATGTATTTTAATTTTTCACTCTACTGCATGAAACAAGCATTATTTTAGACCTACACTACCTACTTATATTCCTCCTGATTTTAGACTATCTAGTCAACCATCGTACGATAAACGCCCAAAACCACAAACCGTATTTTCAAAGTAGGTGATTCTATTTTTTACATTAAATAATTAAACTTATGTCTTTATATATTACCATGTTGTTGTGTATGACTGTGTGATAATTTGAACTCGTAACTTTATTACGGACTATCTTGTGCAGTTCATATTTATCGTGAATATTGATTCTATCAATATCTTAGTTATTTCTGAAACCCAATACACCGCTACAACCTATAAATTCAATACGCCACGGAATTTCTTTTAACCCTTAATTGTGGTATAACCTTGCATCCTTTTTTGGTTTAATTGCAATAAATCATGCAATTTGTACCTTTTATCATTTAAACCCTAATAGCACACCTTGCGACTAAGGGATTAGACCCTAGTATACCACGATAGTTCTAATTGGTCTGTAGGACTCAGATGGTGAGCGCCTAGTTATTATTTTGCTACATACGAATGAGTGCCACTCTAGCTAAGTTTGCCAAGCTATTTTATTATTTTCTAATTATTTGGGATTGCCTGTCCAAATGTATTATATGCTTTTAGTGATATTGTAACTATATGACTATGCAGTTACAATCCCTATCACCAATAATTTATGGGTTATCTGGTTATAATCTGAACCCTTATCATTGTAACTTAACATAATTAGTTGTAATTCACCATATTATTCTTTTACATATCAATAGACTTCAGTATACCCCTGCTAGTTAGATGACATTCTATTTTGTTTCTATCTAAAACATCTTCATAGTTTGATTCTAGTTATATACTGACAATACATGATATGCACATCTTGTATAGAAATAAATTAGCTACTTGAAATATTTGCTTAATTGTTTTTCGTTCAGATGGACACTGATCCCGAAGAAGATGAAATGCCATCAGCACCTAAGAAATTTTACTCCATTTTTTCCCCTAAAATATTTCAATACATACATGTGGGCGGTAGCAGACAAGGATGGTAGTGACACACCCCAACCCAGTTACTTATAATTAAGTTTGAAAGTCAAAGTGAGTCAAACCATAATTAATCTAACCAAACCATAATCACGAGTTTTGATTTTAGAGTCATCATTGTAAATTCATATAACTGAAAACTTTTTTACAACATCAGAGTAATCATGTCCACAAAAACTTTCTTGAAGGTTAAGTTAACTTAATTACATCATTTATATTTACACAAAATCATAGTTTCTCCCATTCCTGGCTAACCCAACCCGACCTCCTAGATTTGGCAGTGACATCGCGTTACCTGAAAAAATTGTGAACATAGGAACCGTGAGAAAAATAGACCAGTGAATGCATCACTACTATACTACTGCTTGAATTTAAATGAAATAAATCATGTCCATATACTTATGTATTAACTTATCCGACTCATTCATAATTAATGACCAACTTTTCCGAATCATGATTCACATATCCTGTATAAATAGACAATTCTCCGCCATTCCTGGTCGAGGAGTAACCCTTTGTCATTAATAGACAAATCTCCCCCATTTCTGGTCGAGGAGTAACCCCTCATTTCGGTAAACCAAAATGAATAATTTCATATTCATTATATTATGATCATATCAATAACACGATACAAATATCTCTTGCCAGTGAGTACACTCACCTTGGTTGACAACTATGTATTCACGTTTCCTTCTGGTGGCGCTGAACTGGGTTGATTATACCTTACACCTGTCAATCCAACTAAATCAGTATTGAACCTCAATCATAAATATTATCCTAACATAATTATGTAACTTTCCATGACTATACATCAACAATATAATTCCAATTAAGTCACATGCCATAAAATATAAGTAAATGCAAAACAATGATATACATGTTGATAAAGTTATGGACATTCAACCGTAGGAAATACCTTATAAGGAATTTATAAACAAAGTCAAGTAAACATGAAATTATACTTCTCAATGTATATACACATGAAACATGTACTCAAAGTACTCTTTGTAAGGACGAAATACAAACATTCATTCAAGGGGTATCCAGTATGGCCTGAAATTATTGTCTTACATACTTAATCATCCTATATTCCTAAAGTGTATAAATACAGGGGTCCAACCTTATCAATATGAAAACATATATGAATATACTTTCCGGTAAAAGTGACGGTGTAATTTTTCAAGCTTCCTAGAGCAAGTTATGGCCATTTCTTTACAACACAAGAAATCTGCCCTACAAGCTCCTCTATTGTTCCTTCAAATTCCAAGAATTTTCATAATTTTTCTCCAACATAGATTTCCATGATTTTCAACCCATTTTCAGTAAACATACTTAATAGTACAGTATTAAAGTTTCATAATTGTTTTACTTCATTTGCTATCTCAAAATCTTGACTAAACTCAGGGCATACCGAAATGAAGTATAAAAACAGAAACCATGTACCAACTTGAAATCATCATTACAGCCTAACCACAAGGAGATAAATTCTAATTTTCAGATATGATATGAATATATGAGTCTAATTTCATATACAATTTGAATTTCTCAATTACAATAAGCACACAAAGAGATATGCAAGTTTGAATACAAGGGATTTCAATACAAAGCATATTTTAAGGGTTTATGCATTCAACTTAACTTAAACTTGCATATATTCATACATATGCACCCAAGCATGAAAGGTCAATAAACAAATCAAAGATTTATATCATATAAATCATAAATATATGAAAAATAACAAGATTTTCAATTAGGATTACCTTCGGGACGTTTACGTAATTTCTACGGATTTTTCTACACTTTTTCTCCTCACTTTTCTTCCTAAACTTCTACCTTCTCTTTCCTCAAGCTAACAACACTCTTCAAAATGAACCTAGGGTTTGTTTTTCTGAAGAAATATGTTAGAGGGAGAGTTTTAAGTCGGCCAAGTCAGCCTCCCAAGCCAACCAATCAAATTAAACCATTTGGTTTAATAAAAAACAATTTACTACTTAGAGGGAAATGACAGATTTGCCTCTTGTTCGTAATTTTGGCCTAACTTCTTACTCGCACATCCGTTTGATGCGCCGTTTGCTTTGTTAAAACCATAACTCACATGTATACAACTATCTAGTTTTTACCTCAAGTCAAATGTAATGTGATAAGGGTTAAAACTAGTCTCTGACAGGGACATTTGTACCGAAAACAACAAAATTTTGTGTTCGTAAATAATTCGACCTTTCATGATTTATGAAAGTAGGAATATAATAAGCATAATCAATTAACATTAGATATACTAATAACACATTATTCATATCACATAAGATAATCATGATTTAAATATAATTTATCATAATTATATTCGAGTTGTCAGAGGTAGTCTCCTTTGGAATGTCTATACTATAACTTATCAGCTCTTGTGATTACCTTATGTTTTCTACAAGTTTCCCCTGTTATTTATGCATGAACGAATAAAGATGTATTTCTGCTTATTTTAGATGCATGACATAATAAGATGCCTACCGGCCCCCTATAATAAAAGCATTTTAATTCCGCTTTCCATCAATTATTTCTTTTATATTAGTATCCTTTGGTTTACATTAAAACATAATATTGAGGATGTGACATATTATCTCTTGGAGCAAATGTAATTCAAAGATCTCGAATATAATATGCAATCATTTTCTAATAGAGAGTTATCTTTGGAAGTGGTGAGAGAATCACGAATGTCTTTTTCTCCCACTTATGATACCAATGCCCCATTTGAGTCACGTCCATCCTTATTCAAAGTGCAATCACGTTTTATGTGACCTTACTTCTTGCACTTGTAACATTGTCGACCTTTTTCACCACCCCTCTATTTAGAACTACTACTTCCACTCAATCTCCAGTGGTTGTTCCTTCCCCGATTTTGATCGTGAAAGAACATAGCTAAGTCAAACTTCTCCTCCTTCAAAGATTTCTTCTAAACATGGGATAATAGAGTCAACTCCACCTCATCCATTTTCAACGTATATTTTCCATATAAAATGGTAGTAAATATGTTCTTATGTGAATACGAAAGGGAGGTAAAAGAAACAAGTCCTAATATTCTTTATCAAGCATTACATCAACCTTTTGGGGTTGATCAATAATCCCATGAAATATACTTATGTGATTCATAAGGTCCTTACCCTCCTCCATCTTTAAATGGTAAAGCTCCCGCCTGAGATTGAGCTTCTTTGTGAGACTTTTACCTAGATAAAGTTTTCCTAATTTTTTCAGAGCTTTGGCAACGTATCCTCATCAGTGATGCTATTGATGATATTATCACCGATATTTAGTGGTATAGTGCTCAAGCACCTTGACTCAATATCTTCCCAATCATCTTCTGTTCTATTTTTTGGCTTTCCATCCTTTCCTTTCAATACTTGTGCAAGGCCTCCTTGAACAATGATTCCCTTTACCCTATTTTTCTATAGAGTAAAGCTACCTTTTCCATCAAACGGGTCTACCTTGTATTGAAACCTAAAATTTCTGTCCATGATTGAATGTGAATTCCCCAAGCTTCAAAACACTAGTGGTATAACAATAAAGTCTAATTACCAATTTTTTGTTTAACACCTAGTTTTTTTACTGGAGCTCTGATACCAATTCTTATGCCTAAATGTCGGCACCACAATAATCCCAATAGTAATAAATTGCACATGAAAAATGAAAATCATACACAAGAAAGATGTGACACCCCGCCTATTCTAATCCTAGGTGATCAGTTCAATATTAAATTAAATAGGAATCATTAATGGTGTCATTCTTAGCATCACTGTCGAATTTCAATTTAATTACTAATACCTTAATAGCCCAGGTGTCAAAATTTTAATCTTAATTATTAGCATGCAAAAAATAAATCGGAATAAATATATCATTCACCATTTACAAGCACATAAAATTGAATACTAAAATAACGACATAAATAAACAACTGGTTCTAGGAGTAACACTCCAGCATAATCTAAACACAATCAACCATAAGAAATGTCTAAGTAAATACTAGAAGTGAACTGGAATACAAAGTCTCTGAAAGTAGTGTCCAACTAACAATGGGCGACATGCCCGACTAAGATAAATAAGGATGCATCAAAACTGGAAAAAATGAAAGTGTCTAATAGAAAGGTCCCGTAACCTCCATAGCAACTGCGGCACGTTAAATATGGGAACTCCTAGGCCTCGAGTCCCTAAGGCTGGGCACCTAAAACGGTTTTTATGCAAAGGATTTGAAACGGGTCAGAGCCCAAGTAAAACAATTAAAAAAATTAGCAAGTGTTTAAAATGTCACAGGATAAGATATTAAATAGATGTTAGTACCGCTTGCCCTCACTTGAGATCCTCACCCCTCAACTAATGTGCATGCCTAACGTACTAATCTATCCCACCTAGTCATTCTACCCTCCTAACTAGTCTGACTTAGATATATTCGTATCAAATCAATTATAGTGCCCACCTGTATTATCCTACAACACGTTACTACATTTTCCCAATTATTTATGCTCATTTGGAATCTCTACTAGATGATTTAATTCTCATATACTTTAGTTAATTTAGATGTCACTATCTATTAGTTATGGATTAAGTTCTCATACACTTGAATAATTTAGATATCATAATCTATCTTATTAATTAACATTCTCGTAAAAGAATCAATCACACGTATATATATATATATATATATATATATATATATATATATATATATATATATATACACACACACACACACACACACACACACACACACACACACAGCACCCCTAGGTGGAGGCATGTGGTGTGGCCATACTCTGCTATCAAGTCCTAGTACATCATGTACAATATAAGGACACTGGCTCGGATAGTCTCCCTCGAACCATAAATCAAAGCACATAATATTAGAGGCGAACATAGATCTAGGCCTTTGGGATACTCTTATACCTAACGCACCCAATTGACCGGTCACACCCTCATTCACACAAATGGTGCTCAATCCCTAAGGTTTATGTCCTAAGGTACAAGTCAATATCCCCCCAAATGGGCTCATCAGAATATGACTGTCTACGATGTGAAGCCTCCCGTGATAGCAAGTAGCCTAGATATGATTACACATATAAATCAAATAATAGATATACACACCACCCATATATATGTATAATATCATCATAGGTATTCACGCAACCTATATCATATGCCCCTTACGTAGTATAATATCTCGTGAATGCTCTATATAACATAATACTTCTCATAGTAAATTTTCGAGTGTTACTCAATACCCAAATGGTTGCCAAATGTCCCTAAAGTAAATTCAGTAGGCAATCCCACTCTAGTCCTATTGGTCTTAGGCCCACATTCCTTTAATTTTCCATAATAGGAAATCAATATCCAAATGAGCTTTTATTACCCGTTAACCTAAATCAATTATTAGTCTTAAACTCTCCCTTTGTAACTAATATCAAACCCAACAATAGCCTTATAGTAATTAGAATATCCTATAATAGGTTCTCACAATTAATTCAAAGTCAACCCAAATATTTCCCATTAGTTCTAAGTGAAAAGGGGAAAACTATGCAATTTTGGGAAATCGAATCCATTCGACCTTGGTCCGAATCGATTCTCCTCCTACATGTCTCGTCTTCTCCACTTATAGTAGTTATGGGATTCACCATTTTGAACCTCAAAACCTCTATAATTCATTCCTGAACTCCAAAGTAAGCATAATAAACTTTATACCATCACATACACATGATTTCTAACGTATTGGAATCAATAAATCATCAAAGAACACCCTTTAATTCAATTAATTCAAGATTAAACAATCAAAACCCTAGTTTTTCATTCATGTTCAAGAACTTCAATGTTGTTCTACATTTTCTCCCAATTTTTGTGATGTTTCTCATAAATTACAGTGTACATGTGTAAGTGATCAAATATAACACCAATCCTACCTAAGAACATGATTTATACCTCAAATTATAAAGCCAAATTTAATGAATTTCATAAGATTATCACCCTAGTCTAACATGGATGATATATGAAATCATAGTTTAGCAATATTAAACACTTGACTCTATTTGAAGGTCTGATTCCTTGTAGAAGATTGGTATGGTTGTGATCATGTTCTCTCGATCTACGCGATGGTGGTGTTTGTGGTGAAAGAGTGGTGCAAATTGGTCTTGGGACCTCCTCCATTCTTCTTCCTATGACCTCTCTGTGGTTTTATAGATACTAACCCTGGTTTCCTTTACATTTCATCAGATATACTCTTCTAATTTTCATGGGTTTCTTTTCTCCTAAATTTCAAAAGACCAATATACCCCTTTGGGGTGCCAGTTTGGCCTAAAAGTGCCCCGGGACCCAAACTACCCCCCGCTAGACTTTTATGACCCCTTCCGGACACACCGATGAACTCAAAATGATCATATGAAATATCAAAAGTAAAATTATATTTTATTTCCCAAATTAAGTCCCGACACGATTAACACGCGCGTCCCGACTAAATTTTTCGTAATTGTCGTATTTTTCACTCACGATAATTATAATATTTACTTATCGTTATTATTACTCATTCACTAAGTAATATTCAATATAAATAAATATTAAGCCTTATCTGGCTAATTAATATTTATTTTATTAGATTAATTTACAAATATAATTTAATTAATCCCAATTAATTTCCAATATATAAATCAATGAAATTGTGGGGTGTTACATACTTCCCCCCTAATAACGGAATTTCGTCCTGAAATTGGGAAAAAGGAAATACCTGGTATGAATAACTCTAGATACTTTTCACGAATCTCATCCTCGTGCTCCCAAGTTGACACGTCATTATTAGGATGCCCCCACCGAACCTTTACAAGTGGAACTACCTTCGACCTGAGTCTCCTCTCGCTATTGTCTAAGATAGCCACCGACCTCTCCTCATATGAAATATCGGGATCCAATTCAATCACCTCCGAAGAGATGTGAAATACATCGTGAATTCGATGCAAATGCTCCGGCAACCCAAGTCTGTATGCAACTGGCCATACCCGCTCAATGATAAGGAATGGCCCCACGTATCTCGGCAAAAATTTCCCTTTATTTTAGAAACTCATTATACCCTTCATAGGAGATACACGTATCAGTACCTGATCCCCCACATCAAACTCCACGAAGTACCACTTAGCATCCGCACAACTCTTCTATCGGTCCTGGGATATTCCTACATGGCTCTGAATCAACAAAATCTTAGTCGACGTATCCTGAATTAAGTCTGGCATGAGAAGCTTGTTGTCCCCCACCTCCATCCAATAAGTGGGTGAACGACAAGGTCTACCGTACAATGCCTCGAATGGTGCCCTGCCAATCGTGAACTGGTAGGTGTTATTATACGCAAGCTCCACCAGTGGAAAATAATGCTCCCAACCTCCCCTAAAATCAAGGATACACATCCGTAGCATATCTTCCAAAATTTGATTAGTCCTTTCTGTCTGCCCATCTGTCTGCGGGTGATAAGTCATGCTCAACCATAACTCGGTACCCATATCCTCCTAGAAACCCTCCCAAAATCGAGATATTCAAACTTTGTCCCCGTCAAACACAATATCTAATGGCACCCCATGCAATCTCACTATCTCAGCAATGAAAATCTGGGCATATTATCCCATAGTATAATCACTTCGAACTGGCAGTAAGTGATCTACCTTAGTCAACTGATCCAATATTACCCATATGGAATCGCGATCTCGCTGTGAAGTAGGTAACCTAGTAATAAAATCCATGGAAATGTTCTTCCATTTCCACATTAGGGTCTCTAACAGTTGTAAAACCCCTGCCGACTTCTGATGGTCCACTTTCACCAATTGACAAGTGGTACACCTCAAAAGAAACTCAACGATGTATCTCTTCATCCCACTCCACCAGTACTATCGTCTCATGTCTTGGTACATCTTATCCCCTTCAGGATGTATCGCAAACCGAGACCTTTGTGACTTTGCCATCACTGTGTGTCATAAATCCTCCCCCTCTGGAATAACTAATCTCCCATTAAATCGTAATCATCCCTTTGAACTCATGAAATATGACTCTGCTCCTCCGGCTAAGAGTTATCTAATTCTCTCTTGACAAAAATAATCTGTTGCCTGTGCATGTACCACACTTGTGACAATCTGGTGGGTAACGGTCATGACTGATATAAACGATCTAGAAACTGAATCCTGATGTCCTAACTCCTTCCATTTTGCCTTCCAAACTTCGGCTACATCCCCTATTGTCTTGCGAATCAATGCGTCTGCCACTACGTTAGCCTTTACCAAGTGATACTAGATGTCAAACTGATAATTTTTCACAAATTCAATCCACCTGAGCTGATGCATATTCATCTCTCTCTGAGTGAGCAAGTACTATTGTGACTTAAGATCTGTGAACAGGAAAAATCTCTTACCCAACAAATAGTGTCTTCAAATCCGCAATGCAAACACTACTGTCGCTAACTCCAAGTCGTGGGTGGGGTAATTTCTCTCATGAGCCTTAAGCTTATGGCAAGCATACTCTATAGCCCGATACTTCTATTGTAGTACACCCCCATGTCCCTATAGGGATGCGTCTATGAAAACAAGATACTCTACTCCCACCCTAGGAAGTGCGAGCACAGGGTGATAAAGTCAACCTATCCTTTGGCTCATCAAAAGTCAACTGACACGCGTCATCCCAAACAAGCGGTACACCTTTGCGAGTCAAATTAGTCAATGAACCCACAATCTTTGAGAATCTCCTAATAAACCGTCTATAGTACCCGACTACCCTAAGCAACTATACACCTTGGTCGGTGTCGTGGGTTGTCCCCACTCCCTTACCGCTGACACCTTACTTGGATCCACCGATATCCCCAACTCAGAAATGATATGCCACAAAAATTTTACCTCACGTAGTCATAACTCACACTTCTCAAACTTTACATAAAATTGATGCTCAAGCAGTGTCTATAACACCCGATGAAAATTCTCGGCATGCTCCTCCATGATTCGGGAATAAATTAGAATGTCATTGATGAAGACGATAACAAATTGATCCAAGAAATCTCTGAACACCCTATTCATCAAGTTAATAAATATGGTTGGCCATTGGTTAGCCCAAATGGCATAACCTAAAACTCGTAAGATGCATATCTCATCAAGAAGGTAATCTTAGACATGTCCTGCTCCCGAATGCACAACTGGTGATACTCGGATATAAAATCTATTTTAGAGAAGTAGGTGACTCCTCTCAACTGATCTAATAACTCATCGATTCGGGGTAATGGATACTTATTCCGTATCGTGATTTTATTCAGCTCCCAGTAATCCACACACAAGCATAAAGACCCATCTCTCTTCTTCACAAATAGTAATAGGGTACCCCAAGGTGACGTACTATGATGTATAAATCCCTACCCCAATAGATACTCAATTTGATACCGTAACTCCCTCATTTCCATAGGATCCATACGATACGGTGCACAAGCTATTGACTGAGTGCCCGATGCCAAGTCAATGATGAAATCAATCTCTCTCTGCTAGGGGGGATCCCGCTATCTCTTGAAACACATCGATAAACTCACCTATGAATGGGATCGAATCGAGAGATCTCACCACACCCTAAGAGGTCTCCTCCTCTATGTAGTACAGATGGGTGGATCATCCTCCCTCAGGATGAGGCATCTCCACTAAAAACATCTCCCGATCGGGGATCGCAAACACTATATTCCTACTATATAAGTTAATCATGGACCTATACTCAGCTAGACAATCCATGCCTATGACAGCATCATACTCTGACATATCTAATACAAGTATATCAGCAGGCAAAACTAATCTCCCAATATATAGACTCACTCCCTGACAAATAAAGAATATCAACGTCCCATTACCCAATAGCGAATCTACCCATGTAACTGTACTATCTGTCGTATCTAACAACCATGTGGCCTATGAAAATCTAGTAGCTATGAATGAGTGTGAAGCCACAGTGAAAAATAAAATGTGCCCCAAAGTACCATGGATAAGAAACATACCCCCAATAGCGGGGGGAGCCTACAGAGCTGCAGCCTGGTGGACGTGATACATGCGCCCATACTATAACTATATTTACTGGGTGGGGCTGCTGAAATGGCTGGTGCTGCAGAAAATGATGGTAAGAGCGCTGGTGATGGAAGGGAAGCGGGGAAAATAGGAATTTGAGGCTCCTAGTGGGCTCTCTACTGCTTCTGAACCCTGCCCTTATCAGGGAAATCCTGTCTCTTATGGCCAGTCTTGCCACAAATGCAACACATGTCCGTAAAATTTCCTCCCCTCTGGCTTTGCTGGCCTCGACCTTGATCTCCATTACCACCCCTATCTTGGCCCTGCTAACCCTGATGAAATTGTTGTTGTCTTGACTCACCCTGGTGGCCCTGCTTGAATCCACCCTATCCCTGTCAATAACCCCCTGAATGGAACCTCTTAGTAGCATCCCCCTAGTGGGGACCCTGTTCACCCTGCCTCTGCTGACTCTAAGTCGATTTTGCTCGGTCGACATTGCTACCCACAGTCCTGCCCTGCTGGCTGGACTCTCGTGCTCATTTTCTCCCCTTAACATAGAAGCGGTGATCCTAGAAATGTAACAAAGCATCATTCAACACCTCAGTGTATGTCTTGAAAGTGAAGTTATCCAACAGATAATGTCGGACCCTCCAAGTAACATCATCTGTAAATAATTATATCCTCTTATCCTCTATAGGTACCTCTCCTGGAATGAAGTTAGCTAACCTCGTGAATTCTTCCTCATACTCAGCCACAGTCTTCCCCTCCTAGGTGAGATCTAATAGTTTCTGTCTAGATGGGGTATGGGAAGTATTTATGGTTAAAGTGCTTCCAGAACTCCTGTATCGGCATATTATCTCTCTCCTCTATGGTGGTAATAGACTCCCACCACTATAGTGCCTCCACAAGGAGCTCAAATGTAGCTAGAATCTGCCTCTGAACATCCGTGCACTTCTCTGTATGTCTTTCTTCCATTGGCTAGCAACCACCACATTTGAACTCCTCCACGTGCACCATGAGCCAATGCTGCATTAATCGCATGTGCAACTATGGCATCAATCTCTGCATCATTCATGGTACCCTAGACTGGAGTTGGCTGAGGCTCTGGCTATGCCTCTGGGGTGGCTCATGGTGCACGTGGAGGAGGCATATGAAAGGAGAGAGAATTTGCCATCACTCCACAATTCAATATGTCTTAAAATAGCCGAAGACGTAAATGCGTAATAAATAGTACAACAATTATAATAATAGGGCTCTGTATCAAAGAAGGCTATGCTAAAAATCCTAGTAATCTGCATAGATCCTAAAGACAATAGAACCTGATGATCTAATACCACCTGTGACACCCTGCCTATTCTATTCCTGGGTGATTAGTCCATTATTAAATTAAATAGGAATCATTAATGGTGGCATTCTTAGCATCATTGTCGAATTTCAATTTAATTACTAATACCCTAATTGCTCGGGTATCAAAATTTTAATCCTAATTATTAGTATTCAATAAATAAATCGAAATAAATATATCATTCACCATTTACATGCACATAAAACTGAATACTAAAATAATGACATAAATAAATAACTGAGTGTGGGAGTAACATTCGAGAATAACCTAAATACACTCATCCATAAGAAATGTCTAATTAAATAGTGGAAATGAACTGGAATCTAAAGTCTCTGAAAGTAGTGTCCAACTAACAATGGGCGACATGCCCCGACTGAGATAAATAAGGATGCATTAGAACTGAAATATATATGGAAGCGTCTAATATCAAGGTCGTGCAACCTCCAGAGCAACTGCAACACACCAAATGTGGGAAATCCAAGGCCTGGCGTCCCTGTGGTTAGGTACCTAAAATGGTTTTTACAAAAAGGATTTAAAACATGTTAGAGCCCATGTAAAACAGTTAAAAAAATTAGCAAGTGTTTAAAATGCGACAAGATGAGATATTAAATACATGTTAGTACTGCGTTCCCTCACTTGAGATCCTCTCCCCTCAACTAATGTGCACGCCTAACGTACTGCTCTATCCCACCTAGTCATGCTACCCACCTAACTAATCTGGCTTACATTTCTTCGCATCTAATCAAATATAGTGCCCACCTGTATTGCCCCTACAATACATTACTAAATTTTCCCATTTCTTTATTCTCATTAGGAATATCTACTAGATAATTTAGTTCTAGTATACTTTAGTTAATTTAGATGTCGCTATCTATCAGTTACAGATTAAGTTTTCATACACTTGAATAATTTTGATATCATAATCTATCTTATTTACTAACATTCTCGTAAAAGAATCAATCACACACACACACACACACACACACACACACACACATATATATATATATATATATATATATATATATATATATATATCACTCTTATTATATATGCGTATACAACACCCTTAGGTGGAGGCCTGCAGTGTGGGCATATTATGATATCAAGTCCTGGTACCTCACGTACTATATAAGGACACAAGCTCGGATAGTGTCCCTCGAACCATAAATCAAATCACACAATATTGAAGGCGAATATATCTCTAGGCCTTTGGGATAAACTCATACCTAACCCTTATTCACACAAGTGGTGCTCAATCCCTAAGTCTATGTCCTGAGGAACAAGTAAATATCCCTGCAAATGGGCTCATCAAAATTAGACTGTCCGCAATGCGAGACCTCCTGTGATACTAAGTAGCCTAGGTATGATTACACATATAAATAAAACAATAGATATACCCACCAACCATATATATGTATAATATCATCATAGGTATGCACGTAACCTATACATATGCCCCTTACGTAATATAATATCTCTCAAATTTTCTATGTAATATAATACTTCTCATAGTAAATTTTCGAGTGTTACTTAGTACCCAAATGGTTGCCAAGTGTGACTTAAGTAAATTTCGTAGGCAATCCCACTCTAGGCCTACTGGTCTTGGTCCAACATTCCTTTAATTTTCCATAATAAGAAATCAATATTCGAATGAGCTTTTATTAACCATTAAGCTAAATCAATTATTAGTCTTAAACTCTCCTTGTGCAACTAATCTCAAACCAAGCACTAGCCTTGTGGTAATTAGAATATCCATTAATAGGTTCTTACAATTAATTCAAGGTCAACCCAAATATTTCCCATTAGTTCTAAATGATATGGGGGATAAATATGCAATTCTAGAAAACCGAATCGATTTGGCTTTGGTCCAAATCGATTCACTTTTCGAATCAATTCGACTAAGGAGCCGAATCGATTCGCCTGCTACATGTCACGTCTTCTCCCCTTATTCAAGGCTTGAAGGCATCGATTATGTGAGTAAGTTTAATTTATCCTTTTAATATATCGTAGTGGACTTGTGTGTCTAGGTTGTTCAAGGTTTTTCCCGTTGGGGGTTTTCCTCATACGTTGTCATGCGTTGATTTACTTTTGTTATTATTATTTATTCAAACCTAGATTCATGCTTAGGTAAATACTAAAATTGATAAATTGTTTAACACAACACTTGGTTCAATCGGTGCGTATATAAAATTAAAAAAATGGTGATATTTTCATATAACCTTAGGGCACTAGCGATTTTCAATAATCATCAATTATAATGTTAGCAAGGCCATTAAGAATTGAATCCCACCACTTAAGAGAATGATGTCGAAGAGCCAAGTGAGATAGCTTGTCTGTTGTAGAGTTACCTTCTCTAAAGATATGGGACCAATAAAATGTCACACTAGATAACTTCTTTATATAATTTTTCCATCAAATAGCAAGAAACCGATGTTCCTATTGAGAATAAATTTGAGGGCTTCCATAAAATTTACTTCCATCACATACACGTGAATTCTAACATATTGGAATCAATAAATCATCAAAGAACACCTTTTAATTCAATTAATTCAAGATTAAACAATCAAAACCCTAGTTTTTTTATTCATGTTCAAGAACTCCAATGTTTTTCTAGATTTTCTCATAATTTTCGTGATGTTTCTAATCAATTTCAATCTACATGTGTAAGTGATCAAATATAACACCAGTCCTACCTAAAAACATGATTTATACCTCAAATTATAAAGCCAAATTTAATGAATTTCATAAGATTATCACCCTAGTCTAACATGGATGATATATGAAATCATATTTTAGAAATATTAAACACTTGCCTCTATTTGAAGGTCTGGTTCCTTGTAGAAGATTGGTATGGTTGTGATCATGTCATCCTGATCTACGCGATGGTGGTGTTTGTGGTGCAAGAGTGGTGCAAATTGGCCTGGGACCTCCTATCTTCTTCCTCCTATGACCTCTCTGTGGCTTTGAAGATACTAACCCTCGTTTCCTTTAAATTTCAACATATATACTTTTCTAATTTTCGTGCGTTTGTTTTCTCCTAAATTTCAAAAGACCAAAATACCCCTCCGAGGTGTCAGTTTCGTCTAAAAGTGCCCCGAGATATAAACTAAACCCCCGGGTAGACTATTCTGACTATATCGACCCTTCCAGACACATTGGCGCATTCAAAATGATCATATGGAATATCAAAAGTAAAATTACATTTTATTTTCCAAATTACGCCCCGACACAACTAACACGTTGTCCCAATGTAATACCCTATATTTTTGCATGTTTAGAATTTAATTAGATGAGTAATTAAATAGAAAATACGTATTAAAATTTTTAAATTAAATTACGTGAGTGAAGTAATTTAAGACGATTTAATGATAATTATGATAAATAAGGGATTAAATAATAATTGAGATTATTAAATATTAATCGAGAGATAGACACAGATTAATATTGTGATTCAAATTTACTAAGTGTGAATAGTAAATGTTGATAGTTAATTTGTACGACATAGCGAGCGATATGGACGTACTTTATTATATCTCAATCGAGTGTCGCGTGTAGACTAAATTGAGGATGAGATAGGAAATTATTTTAAGTGACTCCAATGATAATTTAGAGATCACAAATGATTCCAAAAGGGCCAAATTAGTTAAAAAAAAGTATACCCGGGGGTACTAGTCAGGTACCGGGGCATTTTTGGGCTAAATCGGGACCGTACGAGGACATTTTAGTCTTTTGGCATGTGGGGGTGAGGAGACCTACGAATTTTGGAGTATTTTATCAGTTGATTATAAGTGGGATTAGGGTTATAAACCTCATAACACAAAGGAGAGCCATTAGATAGAGACGAGATATTATTCTCAAAGCCTAAGGAAGAATTGGTGAAGGATTCAAGGGTTCTTGCACCACAAACTAGCTGGGAAGGAAGATTGGAGGAGAAAGACAATCAATCACCAACAACAATTATGAAATCAGATCATCTATGAATAAGGCAAGTGGTTATTTGCAAATTATTTTGAGTTACAATATCCATGCATAATATTTATGAAATTTTGATTTTTATGAATATTCTTGGAAAAAAGAATTGATTAATTGCATGATTGGGTAGAAATCACATGTAGATAGATTTATATCTGTAGAGGATTGAAAATCAGAGGAATCATGATTGTTAACACAAATTAAAATCTGGGTTGATGATTGAAAACGTGGGAAGAACATGTCATAATAGGGTTCTTGAATAATTAGAAGATTTGAATTATTTTGGGATAAATTGGAGGGATTTATATGTTTAATTCGTTGGAAATCATCCTAGCATATGTACTAAGGGTTAGGTATCATTAGTTACAAGTTTGGTGGATTATCATGGGAGTTAGATAATGGAATATGGTGAAAAACTCATGAAGAAGAAGAAGAACTGCGTTTGTCACTACTAGATGGATCGATCAACCCTTGAATGTCGATCGAACGATGGAGTTGATTGATCGATCGACCCAGGATGATTTTGGGTTCTTTTGTTGGTTGAGTGATATTCGATGGCTGACGCTTGAGGGGAACCTTAGTGATGATTTTATACCGATGTAGGGACTTAGAGGGCACCAGTAGGTGTATAATGGGGGTCCGTTAGAACCATTGAGTGCAAGAATTGAAGTGATGGACTGACAAGGGTAAACCGATCGAGTAGTGTATCGAGAATTTGGGATTTGATTTTCGGAGAGAGCAAACGTCATCCCAAGGAATATACCAGTAGGTTAGAGATAGCTTAACTAATGAAATGAATAGAGGGGTAACTGGGGCCCTTAGAGTTGTGTGAATGCTCAATTAAAATACGATAGTGAGATAAATCATAAATTAATAAGTACGGTGAATATCAAAAAGGAAATATTACGTACGAGCACTATTATTAGGTTTAATGTATACCTACGAAATTATATAGATACTTAGGTGGAGAGAATACCTAAAGTATAATTGCCTATATTAGGGTCGAGGTAGGATTCCGAACTAATATATGGAATTAGTAAGTTGGGGTCATGACGAAAGAGTTTCGAACCAATGCATGTATAAAGTTTCATTAGTGGAGTCGAGGTGATATTACGAACTACTACATGAAATGAACTTGGGGTCGAGGTGACATTCCGAACCAAACCTTTACTTGGTGTCGATGGACCATTCCGAACCAAGAGTCCTTGATGTGTGTTGAAAGGACATATTAGTAATAAATGAATTTATAAGTATATATTATGTGTGAAATGTATACTGTATTAATAATCTACTTATGCGAGTTAGTAGATAATGAGATGCCGTGAATACATCTAAAAGCAAATTAAGAAGAGAAGCTTAATTATAATTCGGTTAAAGGTGACAAGGCGTGAACAATTATCTAATGTTTATAAGATATGGTTACTATTATATACTAAGTGGGCGGAATGGGAACTTAGTCGCATAGATGAGTTCATCTGAATACTATAGTTCAGTTAGCTTGGGTGGTATATCTAGGTGGGCTAAGTATGGGACATTAGGCGTGTACTATAGATGAGGGGTGAGGCAACTCAAGAGTGTACGCTAAATCTTAACATGTGTAATCAATAACTCATTTTATTGTGATAGTCACTTGTAAAATATTTTAAAAACGTTTTGAGTACTAACTCTTGCTATTAAAATATTTTCAAAACCTTTTAGGTGTTCAGCCACAAGGACGCCAGACTTGAGGTATCTATTCATGGACTCGTAACTACGACTTTGTGGAGGGTTGTAGGACTTTGCATAGACGTTCCATTTATTCAGATCTAGTCTATGATCTCATTTTAGTACTCTCTATTGGCACGAGTTGTCCATTGGCATTATTTCAGTTATTCAATTTTGGATTATGATGGTTTTATTTAGCAGTTTTGGTTTTTAGCCGAACGTTGACTCGAAAAGGTTTTATTCTTTATATATTGTGTGGTGGTTTGAATTTATCATATTGTGAAGGTTTAATTTATTTCATCATGAGAAATTAGTTTGGGTTAATGAAAGATAAAATTTGGCACCGGTCTAATTTCACTTAGGTGATTAGTAATTTAAAAAAAATCAACAGCGATGCTAAGAATGAACCAACTGAGAAACCTATTTTAATTTGATTTAGGACTGATCACCCAGGATTTAATTAGGCAGGATGTCACACCCGACTAAATTTAGCGTAACGTCCGTAATTTTAACTCACGACAATTATAATATTTCCTTATAGTAATTATTACTCATTCACTAAGTAATATTCAATATAAATAAATATTAACCCTTATCTCGCTAATTAATATTTCTTTTACCGGATTAATTTCCAAATATAATTTAATTAATCCCAATTAATTCCGAATATATAAATCAATGAAATTGCAGGGTGTTACAAAAGACACACGAGATTTAACGTGGTTCACTTAATATAGGCTATGTACGTTGTAGGGAGAGTTTAATTTCACCTAAAATTGATGTCTACAAAAACTCACTCACTCTCAATAATTATACTCCTTACTACAAATATATACACCCATTGAATCCCTCAAACTCTTGCAAACTTTATTTTTCTTGCCTTTCACTCTTAGTGTTTGGTGTGTTTAATACTTCTCAACGACAAAGTCATATTTATAGTAAGAAATTAGCTTCCAATTGCCAACTTTGTTCACATGGGTTGTCAGCTTGTTCCACATGCCCAAACATGGGTTGCCAGCTTGTTCCACATGCCCACACATTTACAGTAGCTAAAAAGAACCCCATTTCAATAGGTACATCATTTGAACTAGAAATTTACTTTCCATCTCTTCCAATAGTCTACACGTCCACCCTTGTTAATGGATGGCCAAACTTTAACAATAATTGCTAATGTCATGTATCTAATCTTCATCCATTAAAAGGTACCTACACTAATACTTATAGATACCGTGAGTAAAAGTATAACATATTTTTCAAGGTTTAAAAAAATCTACACTAAAAGAGAAAAATAATTTATGCAAAAACTTAAATATTGCCCAAATATAATATTAGTAAAGAACTTACACAAATAAATTTCATAACTACAATTATGGAGATTAAACTCAATGGAATGTGCTTTACATATGATACCAAGATAATAATCCGCTAAATAACATCTTTAGACTATATATATATCACTTTGATAAAAGGCAACATAGAAATATAATTTGGTTTGTCCGCAACCATCATAAAGTCACAACATTGACAATATTAAGGTATATTATCCCTCACTTTAGAGCACTTATTTTTCAATCAGACACGTATGTGTCATCTACTTTACTAAGCATAATTCCCAACTCACAATTAAGAATTATAATCCACCAGATTCTCACCAACAGATTTCTCAAATAAACAAAAGAATTATGAATCAAATGTTGTATATTACACTTGTCTCAAAATGTATTTGCAATGCATCTCTAAAACCTTACAAGAGGTTGTTCATCATTATAAAATGAAAAAGCCAATGCATAATTGTCATGCACGCCAAGCTCAAGCCAATTTAGGGTATGTCTAATACAAAAGTGGACAAATGTCTCGGGTGGCCAATTTTTTCATGACAAAATTTGCAATTAAAAAATTTGTTAGGAAAAATCCTATAAATTTTCAGATAGACATGTTTGATAGCATAATTTTTTGAGGGGGAAAAAGTGGACTATTTGATAGCATTAATGGCAAAGGTGGAAAATATAAAAAAACTGATATAAAAAATAGTTCTTAACGGAAAAAACAGTTTTAACAAAACAAAAACAATTTGTAAAAAAAAACAGTTTCTAACAATTATTCAACCAAATAAAAACAGTTTAACAAATAAAAAGAATTTTATATAAAAAAATAGTTTGTAAAAACGAAAAAACTGTTTTAACGGAAAAATAATTTTTCTTTAAAAAATTTTTTAACATAAAAAGAGTTATAACAAAAGAGAGTTTTAACGAGGAATTTTTCTCTACAAAATAAAAATAGTTTTTTTAAAAGCATTTTTTGAAAGGATGGAAAATTTGTGGGAATTTTTTTTCTTGCCGTATAGGAAAGAAAAATTTGCCAACAACAGTGGAAAAATGATGACAAATTTGCATATGTGCATTGGAAACCATGAAATGTTTTTCATAGAAAATAAAGACAATAAAACACACAAAATTGTGAGCAAATCCTTTATTTACCACCATTTGGCTATTTGTCATGTCAAATATGGTGTATCAAACGGACCTTTAATTATTAGATACGTTCACACCTAAAATATAATATCCTAAGAAGTAAAGTGATCATCCAAATCTCCGAGTTAGAAACTCAATATAACGAAGTCTCAATCAAATAAAAAAATGACTTAATAGGTTAGAGTCCGATCAATGTTGAATCGTTACCTGGGCTCAGGATTCACGAACGTAAAATAGGCTCATTCAAGAAAGAAACATAAAAATGTCCCATTTCATGCATCTATATAATATGGAGTGGGTGCGTTTCACTATTTCATAAGAGATAAGACAATTAGATCTTGATATTTGGCCACTAAGGCACTAAATGAAGGGTTGAGATTGATCCCCCCTCATTCACTTTTTGGCTCAAGTTCTTCCACATGTACAAGAACCCTAAAGCTGAGATCAAAGCTACCCATTGACAATTTACTTTAATTAAAAAATGATCTTCTTTTGTACGCCACAACTTCTGCCCCTCACCCCGCCAAAACTATTACATGTCTTTCCAAACACCCATGTCACCCTCTTTACCAATCTGAGTCTCACTAGATACTCTCACTCATTCAAAAGCTTTGGTAATTCTGTTGATTTGTTTCCTACACATAGACAAACATATAAATAGACATGTTTTAGGTTGTATCTCGTCGTTGTCACGTAGTCATACAAAACAATGACCATAAGAGAAAAATGTTTCAGAGGTACTCTCTCTCTCCCTCTCTCTCTCTCTCTCTCTCTCTCTCTCTCGTTGGGCTTCCTTAAAATTCACCTCAAACTCGAATTCTCTCTCTCTCTAGAAAAAGGTTGTTATGAGTGTATTTCTATGAGTTTCTTGAAGAAAAATGGAAAATGTTAAAAACATAGATAACCGGGATGACATTAAGAAGGCGCATCACCAGGTGTTGCCCATGGGAGTAGAGAATATTCATTACGGTGTTAAACCTATGGGTACAAAATTACAGAGGCACGTGGACCGCACATGCTCAGTATGAACCCATAAGCTCAATTTAATTGAGAATCCATGCCATAAAGGACTCTCACATGTATATCCCTTGGGATGTTTTTCATAGATAAGAGATAGGTCCGAACTTCTAGGGATAACTGTTAATTAAGATAGGACTTTATTAAGACCCTCTATAAGAGTACACCAACCCCTCTTGGGGAGGGGCGTGTGAAATTGTAATGATCAGAAGTACTATAACTTTGTCGACTTGTTATGTAAGTTTATATAAGAGAAACCCTAAATCCTATGGATGGAGGCACATTTACGAATCACGTATATTCTGGTGTTGCGTGCTTTTTTATCCCCTTATAAGTTATTTTCCTTACTATCTTGTGTGCATTGAATACAAACATTGCAGGAAATTACCACCTCTACAACTAACGTCGTCTATGGGAAACAATTTGAGTTCATTGCCACTAGATAAATCTCTGAGATGTATCACTCACCCAACCCAGATAATGTATGTCAATGATCAAAAGGGTTATAAACAGCACAACTATGGAGATCTAGAGGGTTATCCCCTCGACCACGAAGATTAAGTCAACTAGGAGGGTTGCCAGTTGACCCCTTCCTCTCAGAGGGCTAGATATGAGATTGGTAAGTATTACCAATCCTCAGATGCTCATAATCGCCCTCAGGAGGATAAGAGGGTAAACAATAACGAGAATAAAATAACTAACTAGATCTAAAGGCTCATTGACAACTATGAGAAATTCCTATGAGAGGAAAGGGCTACAAATAGGCTCCAATAGGAGCATAACGCTGAACTCCAGTGATGTCTGAAGAAGATGGAAAAGGAAGCCCTTAGAGAAAAATGCAAGCGTGGATGACGCTCATGAACTTCTAGACCTTAGATGAGCAGAGCTCGGAGCTTAGGAAGGACTAATCAGTGACGCAAGGAATTGGCTCCTCACCTAAGGTCCCCTGAAGGGCGACCGTGCCCCAACGTTGGACGGGGAGATTGACAGTTATGTGACTTCATCAGGAGGGATGTGGAGAGGCATCCATTCCATTATTGGGATCTAACTACTAAGAAACTCACTAGAAGAGCACTCATCTACCAGATAAAGTCACCATTTAGCTGGTCTATAAAGGAGTTTGAGCCTAGTAAAAAGTTCACTCCCCCAAGTTTAAAAATTTATGACTGAAAGAGTAATCCCACCGATCAAATCACGTAATATCATCAGGTGATCTTTATGTTCAGCATCAACAAAGTATTGATGTGTCGAATTTTCCCCTCCAGTATTTGAGACACTTCCCAAAAGTGGTTTAGCAATTTTTATCACTGATCGTTAGCTTCCTTCAATAAATTATATGAACCCTTCACTTTCAACTTCATTACTAGTAGGAACCATATCAAGTGGATGGACTCGCTTCTGATGATGAAAAAAGGCCCTAGGAAAACACTACGTGAGTATGCTAGGCGGTATTGGGAGGTGTACAATGAAGTGGAGGATTTCACCGAGTAAGTCGCAATGGTATCCTTTAAAATAGGCCTATCAAACAGCTTCATGCTCTACCAGTATCTTACCAAGAGAGAGGCCATCAAGATCGACAACCCAATGGCTAGGATAAAAAATATTCCAAGGTTGAAGATATAATGACCAAAGTTGGCAGGATGAAGAGCGACAAAAAAAGCCTAAAAATGGGTATAAGAAGAGGGTGAATAAAATAACAGGAAGGAAGTAAGATGCAAAGAACAAAGGAGCCAAGAAGAAGGATCTTGAGATGTCATTCAAGGCAGTTAACGCGTTGTTCTTCAAAGATATTTATAAGATATTTAACAATATCAAAGGGTGAATATAATTTAAATGTCCCAAAAAGATGATCTGTGATCTAAAGAAGAGGAACACAGAACTAAAATGCGCGTATGATAAAGATTATTGTCACAAGATGGAGAAGTCATTAAAGTCCTATCTCTAAGAGTTAGTCCAGGCTGGTAACCTAAATGACTTCTTAGAAAAGAAAGAAGGCACAATGCATTCTGTACGTGATCAAAAACTAGAAAACGTCCTGGAAGATGACATGGGATATGAGTTTGTGGTAATCCATGGGGGCACAATACTGGACTAAGTCATGGACGAATGTTTGGGCCATGAGTCCGCAGTGATTCATAAAGCATCAAACCCTAGCCAAATCACGGGGAATGCCCTCAGGATGAAGCTCAAGAAACTTATGACAGCCATTAAATCTTTACATATTGCACAAGCTAAGCCTATTACGGGAAAACTCCGGTAACCAGAGAACATTGATTACATAAAGAACATCATTTTTACTGATGATGATTTGGTCGAAGTGAGGACTCCCCACCACGATGCTATTTTCATCACTCTCAAAGTTGCCAACCGCAATGAAAATAAATTATTGGTGGACTAAGGAATCTCCTCGGAAGATATGTACCTCAGGATGTTCAATCAGTTGAACCTGCATTTAGAAGACCTGCAGGTAGCCATTATTCCATTGGTCGGATTTGCAGGAAGAATGAACTTGTCCCTTGGAAAGGTAGATCTCTCTGTTCGAAATGAAGGGATCTCTAAGATTATTTAGTTTTTTATGGTGGATATTGACTCTTAATATAATGCTATCCTCGGTAGAGGATGGTTACACACCATGATGGTTGTACCATACACTTATCATTAGAAAATAAAGTGCATCACTAAAAGGGAGTCATGGAGATATGTGGGAACCAAGACTTAGACATAAAATGTTTAATAGTTGCCATTCGACCTAAAGAAGAATAAAAGAAGGAAAAATAGGTAGAGCCATAGGAGTCTCCATGCCCTGAAAATAGAAATAAAAGTACGGGTGACCCGGTGTTGAGGAAACCAGGGTTGCCACGCCGATCGCATTTATAAAACCCCTACGAGAGATGGCCTTTGATGATAATCAACCTGAAAAGAAGTTCCTGATTGGAAGTTCACTCACGGAAGAGGATAATAGAGAGTTAGTTGCTTTACTTAAAAGGAAACTAAGACGTATTTGCATGGGGGTATATATTATATACCAACGATAGACCCGGAAGTGATGTGTCACAAACTCTATACGGATCCGATGCATCCACTAGTGGCTCAAAAGGTACGGGGAACTGTGT
Organism: Sambucus nigra; assembly: GCA_949130495.1. NCBI lineage: Eukaryota > Viridiplantae > Streptophyta > Magnoliopsida > Dipsacales > Adoxaceae > Sambucus > Sambucus nigra. The sequence goes on along the minus strand of OX422213.1, from coordinate 160,772,291 downwards.
TAGAGAAGGATAAATCTATTGAAAAGGAAGTGGGGAAACTTCTGTAAGCACAATCCATAAAAGAAGTTCAGTTCTCCTAGTGGCTATCAAATCATGTGGAAAGGAAGAACAATAAGAAATGGAGAGTCTTCATAGACTTCATTAATCTAATTCGTGCGTACCCGAAGGATATTTTTATTACCAAAAATAGACCATCTAGTCAATGCCACCCTTAACCATGAGAATATGGGCTTTCTCTATGCCTACTATGGATACGACAAAATCCTTTTATTCTCACTCGATCAGGGAAATACCTCATTCATCCCTACATGGGGCTATATTGCTACATGGTGATGTCGTTTAGATTGAAGAATGTTGGGGAAATCTTCCAGAGGCTTATGGCGGAGATGTCCAAGGATAAATTGGGAGACACAATAGAGGTATATATTGATGACATGCTTATAAAGAACAGGAGGAAGCGGGATCACCTTATAGACTTGGAGAGAACTTCATAAGTATATCTCTATTATAGAATGCAGTTAAATGCAGTTAAGTGATCCTTTAGGGTACAACCAGGAAGTTCATTGGATGCCTAGTCAGTTAAAGAGGTATAGAGACAAATAACAACAAAATTGAATCCATCAGAAATGTGCAACCCCCCAAGACTATGCGCGACGTACAAAAGTTAACTAGAATATTAGCCACTCTCAACCTCTTCATATCCAGGTCCTCAGAGAAGTTTTGACCTTTCTTTCAAGAAATTAATAAAGTAAATAAGGAAGTATGGTACGATGTATGCACTAGAGCACTTAAAGAAATAAAGAGTTATCTAAGAAAACCACCACTGCCAACTATTTCAAATGATAGTATCTCTTTAGACTTGTATCTGACATTGTCCATTAGCGCAGTTTTCTCATCCTTGGTTTGCAAGAAGAATAGTGGTCAGGCTCTAATTAATTATGTGAGCAAAACATTGCTCAATGTGGAAAATAGGTACCTGCCATTAAAAAAACTCGCATATACACAAGTGATATCCTATAAAAAGTTAAACCTCTACTTTGAGGCAAGCACCATCATTTTAACCTCTTTCACTCTAAAAGAATTTCTCAAGAATGTTGACCTATCTGGACGGATGAATAAGTGGTCGGTAGAACTTGGGAGGTTTGATATTTAGTTTCAGCCTAGAATCTTGATCAAAGGGAAAGATATAACAAACTTTATTGATGAATTTTTCAACGATTAAAAACCACAAGAGACACAAAATGGAAGTATATATCGTGTCCCACACCCAATTAAAGAGGGATATAAGTGAGTACTGTATGTTGATGGATCCTTAAATTAGGAGTGGGGATAGTCTAGTATCCCAGAAGAAAATAGTCCTCAAACAGGCAATTCATTTGGGATTTGAAGCCTCGAACAATAAAGCCGAGTACAAAGACCTGCTCGACAAATTGCGAAAGGAACTCTCCTTGGGAGCCCATCACTTTAATGACTTTTGTGACTCAAAATTGCTATCAAATAACATATCGAGATACTATAGTGCCAGGACCGATTTCATACATGCATACCTTGAGGAACTCAATAGCCGATCACCTAGTTTTTTCATGTACAAGTATAATAATTACCAAGAGGTAACAATGATCATACTGATGCACTAGCCACACTTGTTTCAGTCGTAAAGGGGAAAATTAAGGGGTTAATCGAAGTGGAGTACTTTGACCATCCCAGTGTCAACAGAGTGAAAAGTTGTCAAGCAAGATATGGTCATCAATATAAACCCAAGATGGATGGATCCAATCATGGGTTACCTAATGGAAGATGCCTTTCCAGTTAATAAGCGCATAAGGTACAGGTAAAATTCGGTCGTTTCCACTTGGAGTCAGATAAGAAACTTTATCGGCCTCTTTTTCAGGGCCTTACCTCCAATGCGTGCACCCGAACGATGTCTTACATACCCTCTTCGAGATTCATGAAAGGATATGTGGGAGCCATGCAGGGAAGATCGTTGGCATTTAGGACAATATAAGAAGGCTATTGTGGCCATATATGAAAAGGGACACAGTTTCCTATGTTCGAATATGCAAGAAATGTCAAGTCTCCTCACCATTGGTTCACTACCTCACGAGAGACATGAAATAGCTCACAATCCCTTAGCCATTTTCCCTGTGGGGACTTGATATCGTCGGCCCACTACCCCTTACGTTTGACAGTAGGAAGTATCTATTGGTTAACACCGACTACTTCTATTAATGGGTTGAAAAGGAAGTTAAACATTCGAGATGTAAATATGACCAAGTTCATATATAGAAATATCATAATACGGTTTAGTATTACTCATATCATCATGGACAACAGGACTCAATTCGAGAGAAACTTGTTCTGAAGCTTTTGCGATGAGCATAGTATCAATAATTATACAGTTAAGTGGCATACCCCCAAGGCAACGGGTAGGCATAAGCTTCCAACAATATAGTCCTCGATGGAAACAAGAAGCGGCTGGAAAAAGCAAAGGACACTTGGGTAGACAATTACCCCATATTTTCTGGGTATTTCGAGCAATACCCTGGCAATCAATGAAGGAAACATCCTTTGCCCTGGCTTAAGGGATGGTGGCAATGATCCTATTGGAAACAGGTCTGCCGACCATGAAGTCCACCATACTCTATCAAAATCTCAACAAAGAAGTAATCAGAGGAGAGCTTGACTTAGATGAAGAAAATGGAGAATTGGCTCATGTAAAGCTTGCATCCTACCAGCAGCAGTTGGCCAATCCATACAACAGGGGGTTAATGTGCGAAGATTCAAGGTAAGAGACTATGTTTTGAGAAAAATATTGGGTAGCGCCCAAAAGCCTTCTGACTGGAAGCGGGAGCCTAACTGGGAAGGTCCATTCAAAGTCATCTGTGATTAATTTGAGGGATATTACCACTTATAAACAATGGAGGGAAGGGAGTTTCATCGAGTTTAGAATGAAACTAATCTGAGAAAATTTTACTTTTAGATTTTTTAGTTTATAATAGATTTTTCCATTTATTTGAATTTTGAAGTTTCATTAAGAAGTTATTTTTGACTTCTCGCACTTATGCTTTGTTCCATAAGGCAGGCAAATAAGTACTTAATAAAGAAGACCAATTGTTTAAATGAATTCTCTCTAACATATTACTTATCCTTGCAATAATTGTCTTCTCACAAGAATGTCTTTTTTTAAGACTATCTAGTTGAGCCATTGAAAATCAACTCAAGATACAGATCAACCAACACAAAGAGTTTTGGGAAATAATAAAACATTAACAATGGCTTAATGCCAATGAAAGGCCCATTTGGAAACTTTAGGCACCCCCCGATCTGCTAGGTCACAAAAATCCTCTCTAGGGAACGACCCCACAAACATGTGCATTTTTGCTTTACTGGTTCTAGGCCTAAGGTTATATGTGACGATATCACCTAAAAGGTAAGACCAAAATCACACATCACATAAGGAAGAAAAAATGTAAAAATTTCCATTGACACTTATAAGTCACTACAAGGAAATTGAAATATAAACGATTTATAAAAAAAATGGCAAATATAGCCACCAGATTAATTAAGCGACTGGAGCTGCTCGTTTATTGAACTCTAACCTCCGATAGGTGGAATATCCAAAGCATAGGGAGTAACTATCGCAATCATATCTATGATCCTTGAAGACCGACCTAGCCTCACTCGATTAACCAAGTGTTGTGGTCGGTAGAGTTCCTCATCCCCATTAAGTTTGAAATCTCTAAGGTATTTCTTAATAAATCTAGCCGAAATAGCATCCATTAGGATCCATGACACATCGAGCTTATTAGGAGGGTTTGGATGTTCTAAGAAACCTGAGTAATATAAGTACCACAACTCCGAATCCTATAGGATCTTCACCACGATATGGTAATTAATCCAATTGTGCTTATCTTTAACACTCCGAGCATTATTCAAGGCAGAATATATATTTAGAAGAGCCTCATCATAGCCATCCATCCAGACCTGGTGAGGTTTCTTAAAGAACTGAAATGTAAGGAGACCAACCTTCTCGGTCAAACAATTTATAATTGACATATTCTTAGTCAAAGTCTTATTGATCATCTATAACTCGTCGACTAGATAATTTCATTTCTGTCGTTGAGAAGAAGATTGACCCTTGGCCTCTTCAACCTTTTTGAGCTCCTCCCTCAGTCAAATATTCTACTCTTCCAAAAAGTAAGTTCCTTACCCATCTTGCTCGACTGATTTAGGCTTTTTGAGGACCTCAAGCTTAGACCTTAAGTTACTGTTCTCTTTCTCAAGTATAGAGGCGAACTCTCTAAAACCCATGAGATCGAAACGGAGACCATATTCCTTGATTGGGTAAGTATATTCTATAATGTCCAGCTTCTGACCAAATCCAATGCTTTTTGCCAAATCGACCAGTTTTCTTTTGAAGTCGGCTTTGACATTTGACAATGACACTATGTGGTTGCATTAGGTAGCGAAGCAACATTGTCTCCAACTTCCTGATGGAAGAGATGGCGTAGGTATAAATATGCCTCTTTAGCTTGGATTGACAAATCAAGATCTAGGATCGTATCAAGCTCTTCATGATCATCCTCATCATAACCAGTAGTGAACAGTTTTCTGCACTTTTGTTGGAAGTTACTTTGAACAACAATACTCCAAGCCATACGTTAAACTATATAAACAATTGGTTAGATATATGAGTTCGTTAAAGAGAAGACTTAAAAAATTAAACAGAGCAAAAATGATTGGATCGAATAAATAATTTCTTTAAAATTGAGAACAATGGGGGCACGCCCTAACATCAATGGAAAAAAAGAGTACAATATTACCTAACATCCTAAGGAGTTACTTTTTTATCTTCTCCTTTTCGACCTACTATTCAACCTTCGTTGGGTTCAGATCCTTGGATTTATAATTAGCAGTCATATTTTGATCGGTAGTCTTATCCTCTACGACGACCTCATCATCATCATCATCAACAACTTCTTCCTTAAATTAAGGAGGGGAGCCTAGGATATGCTCATTGAAAATATAAAACCCTTCCGTTTTATCGACCTTGGACAGATCTTCATCCCAACGATTCTTGAAAAACACCTTCTTAAGGTAGGCTATTTGCATTAAAACATTTTCAAATTCCTTGTCCCAGTCATGAGTGAAGGTGTAGAGGAGTGTCCATATACTATGCTAAAATATCCTAGGGCGAGTGAGCCCACCTAGAGGGGCTCTCATTGGTCAAGTTAACAAAAAGAGAATTAGGGCGAAGAGGTCCCCCAAAAGGAGCTCCTCATCCCAAAATGCTCAAAAGACTAATAAAATGAGTTTGGGTTAAGATACCCACCTTAAGGAGCTCATCGTCCTCAAAAGTCGAAAGATCACATAAAATGAGTTTGGAAGATGAGCCCCACCTTGAGTACTCCTCGTTCTCAAAAGTCCAAAAATCATAGAAGATGAGTTTGGGAGAGGAGCCCCGCCTTGAGGCGCTCCTCATCCCTAAAAGTCCAGAGATCACAGAAAATGAGTTTGGGAGAGGAGCCTTGCCTTAAGGAGATCCTCGTCCTCAAAAGTCCAGAGATCACTGAAAAGGAGTTTGGTCGAGGAGGCCCACCTGGAGGAGGTCCTCGTCCCCAACAGACTAAAACTCATATAAATGTATCTTGAATTAAGAGGCTTACTCAAAATTATTCCTCACTCCCAAATGACTTACTCAAAACGAACTAGTGGGTGAGGAGGTCCACCTAGATTGACCTCCTCCTCAAGACTTGTTAGTTAGAAATATATTAAAGTACTGATATTTTACTTTCTTGTACAGGTATCCTAGTTGAGAAAGTATGGCTCAAAAAGGCAAGTTGGGATATCTTGGAAGTTTTCGCTTGGTGGCTGAGGAACAAGGTTTGTTAAGCAAGCTCAACCACTTAGAACTTTAAGATTGAGAGAATAATAAGTAGAAAGACCTTAGGGATCACTTAGTCTTTACATAGTCCACACCTAGTGTCAAAGTAATGAACAATTTACAAATATTTTATAGAAGGTGGTCCTTGAGACCTCCCTCCTCAAGTCTATAAAAGATTTTAGAGGAGGTGGTACTTGAGACCTCTCTCCTCAAGTTTACAAAGATTTTAGAGGAGGTGTTCCTTGAGACCTCCCTCCTCAAGTTTACGAAATATTTTAGAGGAGGTTGTCCTTGAGACCTCCCTCCTCAAATTTACAAAGATTTTAGAGGAGGTGGTCCTTGAGACCTACCTACCCAAGTTTACAAAGATTTTAGCGGAGGTGGTCCTCGAGACCTCCCTCCTAGAGTAAACAAATATTTTATAGTAGGTGGTCCTTGAGACCTCCCTCCTCAAGTTTACAAAGATTTTAGAGGAGGTGGTCCATGAGACCTCCCTCCTCAAGTTTACAAAGATTATAGAGGAGGTGGTTCTTGGGTCCCCTTTCAAGTTTACGGAGCTTGTACAATAAGTTACCATTTTAAAAGATATTTATGAAATAAGATATTTTGTCACCATTAGGAGACACATTTGCCTTTTGACTCTGATTCGCACCAGCTATCGTCTGTTAGAGGGGACAGGCAGCTGCCGACTCAGTAGAGACAGAAGGTATTCCCTCTCATTTTTGGTGCCCAAAATGCTAACTCAACCCTAGTGTCCAAGTAAAAATAGTACCCCTAGTCAAGGTCATAAAGATATAAAAAAACTTAGTTACAAAGCTATTATGTCAAAATTCACACTAGACCACCTAGTATTCTCTCCCTGCTCTCTCTTTAAATAATGAGTGCTTGTTTCATCACTTGCACCTCGACAACCAACATTCTCAGGAGATCCTTCTTCTCCAAGTTGATATTATTATTTATGAAGTTTCATATTTGTAGGGAGTGGTTCTAGCTTGGACTCCATTTTTACTAAAAAGGGAAGTTTTCACCAGGAGCTGCTCTAGGAACTTTTGAAGACCTTGAAGGCAGAGTCCATTGGAGTGGGTCATCCCTAACCCGTTTTAGTATTTTACTAGACCCCACTCTCACCACCCTTTTACATAAGGTGTTTTCCTTGGCCTTTGCTATAATAGCCAAGGCTTCCTCGGCCTTGACCGTAGCCTGAGATTCATGTGTTTTGGCAAGGTCAACCGCAACCTCTTTTTTCCTAGCTCAGTAGCAGCCATAACAATAGAGAATTCATCTATCTTATTTTAGATATCAGCCTTCTCGATCTCCAGGTTCTCAATCTTATCATCCAATTTCTGCTTCTTGGCTACTTAAACCTTGTTGGCACGCCGAGAAGCCTTAAGGGATTTGCGAAGCTCATCAAATGCGACCTCTGCATTAACAAAAGATTCTTTCTTCTGAATTTTCCTCTTCAATAACTGATCACAATCGATCAGGAGCTTCAAAATAAAGGGGCAAATAAAACTTGAGAAAGATATAAGAAGCATACATCAATAGACAATGTAAAGGCCATCAACTTATAAGGGAAAGGTTATATTTGGCCTGCTCCAATAACCTTGCATGGGGGAGGGTAGAGAAAGATACCCTTTCCACGGGGAAAACCCCAGATATAATCAGTTCCCTAGCAAGATCAGGACGCGCAACTACAGATTTGTAAACACCCTTGCCCTTATCATCAGTTTGCTTCCCTATAAGTTCTAGTAGGGGAAGTTGGTCCTTCTTTATCCTCTTCAAAATAGGCTCATGATCCTTAACGGGATATTCATTAAGGCTCATAGGGTTGGTATAACCCACAACATTAGTTCTCTTTCTTATTGATCGATCAAGTTCCTTCTCTTTACTAGATGGATAAACAAGAAAAGGAGATCTGTTACCAGAATGTGTGGCACCAATATTAGCAATAGTCATATTGGTGATCTTCCTTTTTGCCATAGAGAATGGAGAAATAGTATAAGGGACCGAAGAAATGTCAACCGGCTTGAAATAGGAAGATGTACTTTATTCTATCAGATCATCCCTCTTTAACTATTGGGGGAAGTTCTCTCCTCGAATTATTAGTCCCCCTCTGAATCAGAAGAATTGGAGGCCTCTGTGTTATCAAAAGTGATAGGGATAATAAACCTTCCCTCTGTCGACAATTAAGTGGAAGTTATCTTGTAATCGAGAAACAATGTTTCCCACCTTGGATGCTCGATAGATCTAACTCTTTGATAAATGACTAAACCGTTCAAAGATTAACAAAATTAACGTCGTTGTCACGGGAAATTTTCTTTTTATTCCTCTTTGTAAAAAGGAGAAAAAAATCAAAGAATTATCATTAATTTTTTAGAGAAATCACAGAGGCAACATAAAGACTTTTTAACATATTCCTTGCCCATCCTGAGATCATCTTGGCCCTTCACACACCACATCCTCGGGAAGGGGGAATACTACCAATTTTTCACAATGAGATCATGATCCCAATAATCCTTATTAGAGTGAGGAAGGTTCAGAATATGGCTCAATTAGACACCCTCGTCTTCATATAATTGATGTTTTTAGTTGTTTTCACCCAATGATAATAGTACATAACTTCAGTTATGCCACGATTGGTCTCATATAGCTCATTGATATGGTTGGGACCATTGACAATCCTCCATATCTTTGGGGCAACCTAGTCAGGGAACACACCAAACTATTAGCAAAACTGGAAAAATAATTGGTTTGGAGGAAAAGTAATCTCATAGTCAGTAATAAAAATCGAAGGCAACTAGTGGCCTTTAGAAAAGGCACAAAGGTCACAAGAACGACTAACTAACTCCACGGATAACCACGGGGGATTCGATGTTTGACTTTAAATTCTTCCAACATTTTCTCATAAATAACATACACCATGTATAAAGATCACAAGATTAGTGAAAAAACTAAACAAACAAAACGGAGAAGAATGAAGTGAAGAGAGAGTTTCAAAGAAATTCTTACTCTGAAATGAAGGAAGTGACAAGATTTCCTTTGAAAATTTGGGAAATAAAGGAAGGGAATTTTTTTAAATGAATAGAGAAATATAGCAAAAGGGTGGGACTAGTCATCTTGTATTTGGAAGTTCCCTCACGACTCCCCAGAAAAAGTATGATTACATGCACGTGTGATGATTGATCAAGCGTCAGTTTATGGCCAAAGAGAAATATCTACCGGCGTACCCCTGGAGCATTTGACTCCTCAATGTTATGAATATTTATAAGACTATCCTTCAGTTAAATCACTAAACACTTTAGCATGCCAACTTGTTAAAGTTGCCAACCAACCAAGTTACAACAAAGCCTAATGACCTTAAAGCGACACTAAGCTTTAGGGGAAATTGTACAAACCATAATTACAGGGGCACATGGCCCGCATATGCTTCGCATGTGATCACACGATCAAGTTAATTGAGAATCCATACCATGAAGGACTCTCACATGTATATCCCTTTGGACATATTGCATAGATAAGTAATTGGTCCAAACTTATAGGGATAATTATTAATTGAGTTAGGACTCTCTTAAAATCCTCCTTAAATGTACACCAACTCCTCTTGGGAAGGGGGGTGTGAAATTGTAACTTTGAACACTGCTATGACTCTACTGACCTATTCTTTAAGTTAAAATAAGGAAAACCACAAACCACGTGGACGTAGGCATGTTTCTGAACCATGTATATTCCCGTGTTGTGTGCTTTTTTATCCCCCCTCTTGAGTTATTTTCCTTATTTAGCTCGTGTGAATTGAATAAAAATATTATATGAGATTACCACCTAAACAATCGATGGCGAATGACTGAATTCTGATGAGGAATCCGCAAGCACATCGTTGGGATATATTGAAGAGCCCTAGCAGTTATGTAAGTTTTTTTTTTATTGGAATCAAATTTATTAATTAATTATTTTTTGAGTTTTTGAGAAACATGATGGACTTATTTTATACGTGCATCTTGTAGACGATGAATTTTTGAATGTTATTTGAAGAGTGTGGCTACAGCGGAAATATTGCGACTTCTCAAATAAAAAACCAATTTTAATTAAACCCAAATTTAAGTAAAACCCTAAGACATTCATCTATATGATTTATCAAATAAAATATAGCATGCAGGATAAAACAAATTAAAGACGTGTGTGCTCGCGTTCAAATGATCAAATTATATATAAAACCATTTTAACACAAACAAACCCTAAACATGCAGCAGTATGTGATTCAATAAATTGATAATCTACACAAGAACATTCAAACACATGCAATTAAGGAAAAATCCCCCTCGGGGGCAAAACCATTTATTTTCACTATAATTTGTAAGAAAACGGCTTACAATCGGATTACAATGAAAATACAAGTTGACTAAGAATTACCCTCGGGTATCGGATTCTGTAGTCGCGGCTGGAAACATCCCTTTCCAGGAGGGCTGCAATGAAGAAGAGAAACGGCTTCTCCACAAGTTTGTCGGATGGAATTTTCCCTTTCCAGGAGGGAAGCAATGAAGAAGAGAACGGCTTCTCCACAAAGGTTGAACAAACAAAAGTTGTGTTCTTGGGTTACAAAAGGATTCACAAATATTTGGCAAGGATGTGTGAATCAAAACATGAGTCTTGGGACTCAAAAATATGAAGACTAGATGTATTTGGACTCTCAAAAACGTCTTCTAAAGTTTTGCAAAACAACTCTCCCGAAGCTGGTATTTATAGGGAAATCCATGAAGAGACCCACGATTTTAAACTGCTGAAATTTTATCCAGCGTACAGGTACCCCGAACCGGTTCGGGTACCCCTGCGAACCGGTTCCCCCCCCCCCCCCCCCGAACCGGTTTGGGTCTGGGTTCGGGAAAGTGTGCTGGAAAAAGGCTTTAAACACTTAGAAAATTTTCTAGACTTTTCAATGAACATATCTCCATTTTCAACGGGCCATAACTTGTTCACCGTTGCTCGGATTGAGGTGTCGTTTCTTCCAGTATATTCGTTGCGGCGAGCTCTTCAACTTTAAAGTTGACCAGACCTCCGGACTATGGATGTGAAATTACGAAAATGCCCTTGAACTCTCCTATCGTGCCTTTTTTCACTGTTTTGACTTCCCTTGCGTACCAGTTGCATTAAGTCCCTAAAATCTTGGAACGTGAGGTCGTTAAGGCAGATGTGGGACACATTAATGGAGATGTTGAATGCTTGATTCCCGGAATTCGGATAGAGGCCGTCATGTGAGATCGTGAGCTGACGTGCCAAATGTAGCGGCGTACGACATACATAAATGTAACATGTTGGACATGAGAAAAATGTCCTTACAAATCTCTCCCTATGTCTATGCCGGTACATACATAAAAAATCCGAATTATCAAATAACAAAATTGCCTATACAAATCTACCCTTCCATGAACCCAAAACTGGAAAGATATAAATGAATAGGTCTACAGCGTTTGCTCTTAAATTCTTCAGGAATCATCAAATCTCAAAGCTTTTCTCATCAGGGTGTACAATCCAATGATAATCCATGTAGTACCTACACACATGAGAAAAAGCAAAATACCAAGTGACATATCCAGTTTGAAATGAGATAATATATGATAAAAATATAAGCAACATCTCAAAAACTCCCCCAAAATTCAAACTCCCCCATAAAATGATAATTCTGTCTCCCCCTTTTTATGATGTCCCTAAATAGACAAATAAGAAGAATGAATCAAACAAGCAAAATCGGGGTGTCACGGTATTCAAAACAAAGGATCAATCAAATGGCAAACGTGCTCTTGCAAGGAGATGCTCAAACAAATCTTCACAAACTATTTTTTGAGTTTTCAACCTTTTTGTACAAAAAAATAGATACCATTTGAAAAAAAATATGCTACAAAAATCACACCATGGATTTAAACTCAAACAACCAAGTCATGGAAATGGAATGAATGGGTGTGAACACATTCGATAGGTAAATCAACTCAATCAATCATATGTGCACGATGCATATGTGTACCCCTAATGAATAAGCATCAAAAGTATCCTTAGGTGTAAAAAATTTATTGAATTTAGATGACATCGTCTTATGCAAATCAACAAATCAAAGTCAAAGTGATTTCCACACCAATAACGTCCAAAACTATGTAGCGCATTTTCAAGCAATTCAAGGACGTGCAAACCCGTTTTAAATTCTCCAACCAAACACCCTCAAATATATTATCTTTTAGAGGTAATCTAAATTCTCAAACTTTGGAGAATTGGTGCAAAAACCTAAATGGCCCATAATTGGCATGAATTTCTTTTTATTGCCTTTCAATTTTTTCGGGCTCTTTTAACCTCTTTGGACCTCGGATAATAAAATTCCTCAATTTTTTGGGTCCTTTTTAACGGTGGCTTTTGCGCAAAGGATAGATAATTACCTTTTGCAGCCCCTCCCCGTTATTCAAACAAAGCACACAAACTCACAACACGGTTTTTATATGCACAATTTCCTTATAAAAAATTATCGCGCTTGGTTTGTTTTAAAGACGGGATTGAGATGAAAACACCCAACAACATGTGATAAGACAAGCACAATAATCAAACAAATCCGTGCATGTGTGCAATAAAGGAAATATGAGTCAAGCATGTAGGAAGTAACACTTAATTACATCTTAATGACTCCAAACATTATAAAGCACAAGGATGAATTGACCTATTATCTCAAAACACTATCAAATAGTCACATGAAAAAAATAGAATGATGTTGTGACTTGGTCATCCAAAGTGTTCATCCATAAACGGTGCAATACAAAAATCTTTTTGGATTTTCTCAAAATTTTATCAAAATAAAATCTTTTTGTATTTTTCAAAAAAAAATTCAAAAACAAGAATTTATACAAAAAGTACAAGTCATCACACTAGTAAAAATATATCATGAAACCACAACTAGTGTATGACAAACATGCAACCACAATCAACCAAAAGATTTCACATGGGGTGAATCACGTGCAAGCAAACGGGAATCGTGGCCAAATAAACCATAAGACTCTAAATCCGATTTTCTAACCCAAATTGATGTGTAACAAAGTGTGGGGGTTTTGGGAATCGAATTTATTCTTTCATTAACCTTCCTAGGTCCATTTAAAAGCTTGTAACAAAATCGCCTAAGATGACCTTGCCTGCCGCAATGTGTGCAAGTGTAAATCGGGCGGTGTGTGTTACCTAAAGGTGGCCCTCTCCTCAAATTTATCGGTTGCTCTTTCCGAATTTGCCTAGGTGGGCCTCTCCTAATGATCCTAGAAGGTTCTCTCACAATGTTCTTAAGGGGTGCTTTCCTAAAAACTTTAGGTGCCTCTTTCTTAACAAACCTAGGAGGCTCTCTCACACGTGTGGGAATGGGTGCAACATATTTTTCAAGACCAATCCCACCCCTATCCGTTTTGATCTCGACTGTGCCTAAAATCTTATCAAGTTTTTCAGACCTAAACTCCAAATCAAATTTTACTTTACTTGAATCTTTCAATTTCTCCTCAAGTTCACCTATCCTAGATTCAAGTACTCGTTTAGAATCCTCAAACTCTAAAAGCTCCTTTTTCATAGTCTCCATAAACCCTCTAAGACTATCTCTCTCACCCTCGACATACTCAAGCTTCTCTTTCAAAATTTTCACATGAGCCCTAAGTTCTTCAACTAAAAAATCATTATTTTTTATGGCACACTCTTTCAACTGAGCATTCAATTTCAAATTTTCTTTCTTTGTTTTCAAAGTTTCAGCATAAAGTTCATTGAAAGAAGTTTGCAAGTCATGCTCATCTACACTTTCCTCCTCACTTTCATCCACACTCCCATCACCTTCACTATCATTACTAATCACATGGATGGGAAACTCTCGCCTAGAAGCATAAAAAACTTCTTCTTCCGAAACACAATCACTAAGGGTAGAAACATGAGAAATTGGTTTATTCAATTTCTTCTTTAAATTTGTGGTACACTCATCTAACGTGTGACCAAAACCCTCACAACAAGAACACCTCTCAGATTTGTTTTCAACAGAAGATTTAAAACAAGAGTTCGTGTGAATTTTCCAATTAATTTTTTCAAAAATTTGACATCGAAGATCATCAAAACCATCAAAAGCCATTTTTGTGCAAAATCAGGATCAAAACACAATAACTTAGTGCAACAGGCTCTGATACCAATTTGAAGAGTGTGGCTACAGCGAAAATATTGCGACTTCTATAAACCCTTTTAACACAAACAAACCCTAAACATGCAGCAGTATGTGATTGAATAAACTGATAATCTACGCAAGAACATTCAAACACATGCAATTAAGGAAAAATCCCCATCAGGGGCAAAACCATTTATTTTCACTATAATTTGTAAGAAAACGGCTTACAATCGGATTACAATGAAAATACAAGTTGACTAAGAATTACCCTCGGGTATCGGATTCTGTAGTCGCGGCTGGAACTATCCCTTTCCAGTAGGGCTGCAATGGAGAAGAGAAACGGCTTCTCCACAAGTCTGTCGGCTGGAATTTTCCCTTTCCAGGAGGGAAGCAATGAAGAAGAGAACGTCTTCTCCACAAGGGTTGAACAAACCAAAGTTGTGTTCCTGGGTTACAAAAGGATTCACAAATATTTGGCAAGGATGTGTGAATCAAAACATGAGTCTTGGGACTCAAAAATATGAAGACTAGATGTATTTGGACTCTCAAAAACGTCTTCTAAAGTCTTGCAAAACAACTCTCCCGAAGTTGGTATTTATAGGGAAATCCATGAAGAGACCCACGATTTTAAACTGCTGAAATTCTATCCAGCGTACAGGTACCCCGAACCGGTTCGGGTACCCCTGCGAACCGGTTCCCCCCCCTCCCCCCCCCCCCCCCCCCGAACCGGTTTGGGTCTGGGTTCGGGAAAGTGTGCTGGAAAAAGGCTTTAAACACTTAGAAAATTTTCTAGACTTTTCAATGAACATATCTCCATTTTCAACGGGCCATAACTTGTTCACCGTAGCTCGGATTGAGGTGTCGTTTCTTCCAGTATCTTCGTTGCGGCGAGCTCTTCAACTTTCAAGTTGACCAGACCTCCGGACTATGGATGTGAAATTACGAAAATGCCCTTGAACTCTCCTATCGTGCCTTTTTTCACTGTTTTGACTTCCCTTGCATACCACTTGCATTAAGTCCCTAAAATCTTGGAACGTGAAGTCGTTGAGGCAGATGTGGGACACATTAATGGAGATGTTGAATGCTTGATTCCCGGAATTCGGATAGAGGCCATCATGTGAGATCGTGAGGTGACGTGCCAAATGTAGCGGCGTACGAGATACATAAATGTAACATGTTGGACATGAGAAAAATGTCCTTACATTATTCATTCTCAGGGTCGACTGGGGTATAGGTCCTTTGGAAACACCTTCCTAGTGAGGTGAGGATCCTAGTGTAAATGGAGGGATTTGATGATTTGACAGGGCTATTGGACGAGACATCACGATCTTCATTGGTGTTTTGTATCCTAGGCGAAAGATGGTGGGACTTCATCCACACCTTCCACTTTAGTGTGGGTAAGATGACCGTGATGTACGTGGAAGTGTATCAGACCTTAGGACTGTCATGTGAGGGGACATATATTATGGTTTACCGATCTCTTACCCTGACTACTGTGTAGATCTAAGAGGCTTTGGGTTAATAGAAAATATAGGATTAGGAGAGTCAGAGAAGGTGTCCCTACTGAAGGACATCTTTCTAGGGCGGGCGATAAATGTTGTTGGTAATCTACAGGTGTGACACGCGACGTGCCTCTTTATTTTTAGTTTGGTGGGGAGTATGCTCCAAGAAAACAACGATGATGATGTGCATCACATGTCGTCCCTTTTCTTTAGGATTTCATGTTAATAGGAACTTACGAATGGTGGAGCCTGACATTGGCATCCTTGTACACTTCTCTGGACTCTTTTGTCCGTTGTTATTAGCCTACTTTCATGAGGGCACCATACATTATGGATGTAACATTATTTTTTATGTTTTTTCAGTTTTATTCTTGTATTCTTTTTCTGCTATTTTTTATGAATAAAGTTTTTGAAAATTTTCAGGCATCGTTCTCTAAGGTTATTGGGTACAATACCCAACTGATGTAGTTTAAGCAAGAGGAGGCCAACTCATGGCCAAGGATGAGGAAGTGGTGGAAGGAGAACCGGTTCTACAAGAATTTGATGGCTTTCAAGGATGTGAGGGTTATCCTGAATGCCCTCATAAGCACCCGACTAGCCTTTATTTTTACTATTTTTCCTTTTCCTTTTTTATTCTTCTTTACTTTTGGATTGTATGTTAACGATTAAATTAACTTGGATAAGTTGCGTTCTACCATTGAAGTTGACCATTGGTCGATATAGGGATCACCGACTTCTATGCTCAGGTATGGAGACTATTATCGCATGAGTTTAGTTACAACTGCTACCTGGGGGAGCACATGGTGTGATAAGTTAGGAAGGGAGAGGCAACGGCTCCTTCGACAAACCCTCAATTTTTTATATGATACTCGAAGAGTATACAAAAGTGGGAGAATGAAGCAACGACGATAGGGTAACACTACTCCAACTATGCAGATATAGTGACGATGCATGACTATCTGGACTTCACGATCATTTGGTTGATTCCAGTGTCTATTTATGACATCAAAGGTCGAGGAGGATAATTTATAGAGGCGCGATGGGGTTATCAGCTCGGTCTTTGGGGAGTGACGCAGAGACAATGTAGGCTTCTCTACTTTGAGAGTATGGGAAGTGTTCCTATTATGTGTTGAAGAATTGGGAGATGCCATAAAGATTCCTCACCAACCCTACTTGGTATTAGAGGGTCTTCCTCCCAAGCTTGCGGATTTCTTTCGGTTAGGGGTATGTGTTCTTACCTTCTTAACATTCTAATTTTTGTACTCTAATTTTTTTACTTTAATTTTTGTTCATTTTCTCATCACTAATTTTGAGATCTTTTTTCACTTTTCCTTTGAAGACTATATATGTGCAGACTTCATGGTTGTAAGATGTTCGAGACTCGATGACTTATGCAGTCGACTAGATCCAAAATATGGCTCGATCCTATGTTGATCCTCCAAGTACTGATGATTATGTCCCATCCTTGAGATCTGGGAGTGGGGCCTTTACCTCGTGCCATCACGGGAAGCCTCCTCGCCATGGTCAATGATGCTATTGGTAGTGTAGGTTTTATGAGGAAAGTCCGAGCTATGCCCCGATAGGTTTGTTCGTTTTTGTTCTTTTTATTTACCTAAAAAATCAAAATTATATTTAAAATAATGCATTTTATTTTGATTATTTTGATTATATTGATTTAGTAATTTATTCTACGTGCACTTTAATTTTCCACTGAGGGTTTTTTTGAGAAAAAGTATGAGTTATGTTTTGGATATTTTTTGAACAAATTTTTTGAATGTTTAAGTAAAGAAATTCTTGGGAGACTATGTTGTAAAAAAGGTCATTTATGGGCTTGTTTGGAAAAGATATGGATAAATAAGGAAAAAGGGGAATTTCCAAAAATAGGGGTATTGGCCGGCATAACCCCATGCTTGCCTACTGACATGTCAGTCCAGGTTTTTTGGATTTTTGGCCTTTGACACTCTCTTACCATAATATTGATACTTTGAATCCGGTAAGAATGTTGATGACTCTGTTTCTTCATTATTTTATGGAGAGTTTTTTTCTTTAAAGTGGGCTTAGTGTTGGAATTTCGAATTAATTGCAATTATTTCTCTTATCTCTTGTATTCAATTTCATCTTTGCTAATGGCTATCCCCATGATGGAAACATTTCTTTCTTATCTTGATGGTTTAGAAGCTATGATCTTATAAAACGTTAATTATGTTTCGTTTAACTTGTGCTCAGTCACTTTTTGGCATAACCATTTGATTAGCTGTAGTTTGCTAGAGGAGGTCGTTCAATTTTGGTACCTTAGCAACCATTTGTTACATCTCGGGTTGGATAAGGTGTGTCCAAACTATGAGGAATTTTCTTCCATGCTAAGCAATCACCCTCAAGTTCTTGCCACTATGCCTCAATTCACTCGTTCTCCACAAGAGGTGCTGGGAAACTTGTTTCACATTTCTCCATCTTCGGTCCACACAATAGAACGTGGGGGTGATATTTGTATCCCTATGGTGCTTGAATTTGTATGTCAATGGGATTTTAGAGACAATGGATTTTCTTGAGTTGTGTCCTTAGGCCTAACTAAAAAGACGCATCTAGTGACGGGTGGCATGAGTCCGGACACTGAATTAGTTGCCATAGTTCTGTGGATGCGTTGTCACTATATTTTCGTTGCCACATGTGATGTTGTGCATATAGCTAGTAGAGAGTTTCCGTTTGATTATACCTCCTTCATTTATTTCTGATAGTACCCATAATTTATTCCTTCGGTTCTGCATTAACTTTTGGGTATTTGTGGATGACTAGTCTGACTAGTTGCTTGTAAATGGGATTAGTTCTCTTTGTTGGTCCGTACCGCGATGGGGTATGTTAACACCTATCTTGTAGCAAGACGATTTCTGGTATATCTGCCTTGTAGGTCTTTATTGAACCTCATTTTATCTCTCTCGCAGACTTTTGGATCACGGAGGCTGGGAGCAAATTGTTCCTTCGTGTGTAAGAAATTTCTTCCCTATGGAGGACCTAGTCGAATCTTTGAGGATGTCTATGGGGAGTTTGTGGTAGCATCGTAAGGAAGCTCATCATCCAACCCTATCAATGGGACAAGATTCGGTGGTCTCAAGTGATTACTTGAAATGGTTATTGAAAGATTTGGTAATAAAAGTTTGCATTGAATAGTCTAGCCAAAGATGGTTTATGGCAATTGATCTTGTGGAAGATGGTGCCGTATATGGAATTAGGAAATATATTATTAGGGATCTCTAGAAGTTAATGATGGGTGTGGTGATAACGATGATGAAGCAGAGCCTTCTAGGAGTTGAGGAATGTTTTGTAAAGATTACTGGGGGAAATGGTTGGTTTTTTTGTTAGGTGTTGGTTTCTAGTAGGTTTATTTGGCGTATTTTTCAATGTTAATTTTAGTGAAGGTCTATTGTCTCTTCAGTGTAGCTTTTAATGGAGGTTTATGTGTATTGTGTATTTTGGTATGGTTATGGGTGAAGGTTTGCTTGTCTTTTTGGTATGGGTATTGCAGGTATTGGGGAAATACTGTTTCTAATGCATCATGTAAAAGGTTGTATTTGGAATAAAAGTAGTGAAATAAACGTTAATTTTATTATATCTTGTTTTGACTTTATAGAAGAATAATTTTTGTCTAAAATATATCTATGTCAATCGCTAAGGCATACATAATCCATTTGTTCATTTAAAAATGATGAGAGAGACTTATGCATCTTTATGGGAGAAAATAAAAGACTTCTGTGAAGAAAAAAAGATCTCACCCAAAGTTAGTTTATGGGGTTCCTAAGTACCTCTATGGGGGTGAAAAGGTTGTAATATTTGTAAACATTTTGAGAGGATTAAGTTATACGTAGTTATTATAAAGGGAGAATTGGAGAAGTTATTATTATTTTTTTAGAATAAAATGGAGTTGAGAATTGCATAGCGCAACGAGATTTGGATAAAGGATGGAACTTTTTAAGATGGTATATGTTGACTGGGTGTGTCATTTCTTCTCTGTCGAAATCAATGATCATAGTAGTGCCTCGTGATAAAATATTCTTTGCGAGGCAAGGCCCATTCTAGATGGGTTTTAATTTCCCTCTGGGATCCCAAATAGGTTCTATGATTTCTTTGAAGGCGAGGTTGCCTTCTCACACATTGCAGTCTTTAACTTTCTTATTAAATTATCGTGCCATGTGGCGATTATACCCTTGTATCTAGTATAAAGATTTTAATCTCTTTTCATGCAAGAGTGCTAGCTCTTCGTGACGTGTTTGGTGCTAATCAGCTTCTCCTACTTGGATTTAGAGCATGACTCACAAGGAAGGGATTTCGAGTTCAATTGGAAAGAAAACCCCTATGACACAAACTAGGGAGTAGGGTATCCCTATTGGGTATTATGTTAGACATGCGGTAGCCCCAAAGAGCATAAGGGATCCTGTAGGCCCAGTATCTTCAACTTATGTCATTATCTCATATAAGCGCGTGAGGGACCCCGTAGCGTAGATAATATTCTTTCGAATGAACTTGGACACTTTCTTGGCATTTATCACTGCGTACGACTCGACTCTAAAATCGTCTGCAATAATTTGGCCCTTTATATCTCTTAGCTATAATAAACAATTTGTATTTCCACGTGGCAAAACTTTATAGGTCGGTAATAATATGGTATAAATAGGTCATAAATTTTAGGTCGGGATTTTTAAAATGATCCGACTGAGAATATTATAACTTGGTTTGCTTAAGTGAGATTAAACGAAGTCTTGAATGAGAATTCTGGTCATTGAATAAATGAAATTTTCACTAATAACTAATTGATTTCCTTTCTTTCAGTTGTTCTTTTCCCTTTCCTATTCTACTAATAACAAAACGGATTTTCCAATGTATTAAGTGTGTTCTTTAGTGTGTTATGTGAGGTGCGTTGGAGACCTCTATCTATCAAAAAATTAAATTATTTCAGTAGGCCCCAAAATATTTAAGTACCAAACACACAAATTATAGTTTTAGGAATTAAATAAAAGTCATATTAAGGTTTGAACACAAATTTGAGGAGGTGGTTGATGGTTTGACCATGAACTTCTGAGATTAATTTGAAGTAAGGGTCAAAGGCAAAAAGAAGTCATTGTGTGTGAAAGGGACCCAAGCATTTATTTTAATGTTAAATGTCCAAAATTTTATGGTGAGAAACTAAAGTTTATAATCCATATCAAAGTTTTACATATTTATATTTTGAGGTTCTTTTGACTTTATGTGACAATTCGAATAGAACATAATATCACAGAAATTATGAAGAAAGATAAAGACAAAAATGTAAATACCCGAAAGTGTAAACCTCACACTAAATATACACACAACTACAAACAACCCAAAAATGATTTGTGTCAAGACAATGTGGTAGCCATTGGCATGCGCATGTCTTATCAGAATATTAAGTGACTTCCTTCTTTTTCTCTCTATTGAGTCATAATTGCATATCTTAATCCAAGTATAAGTTTCTAACACAAATCTCTTCTTATCTTTTCAACTAACTTATATATAGACTAACTAGAGGAATGCCCATTCCTAAAGGCACCGAGATAATTTTTCAAAGTATGGAGTCATGTATAATTGAAGTCATAAGTCTTTTTTTAAAACATAAATGTGTACACAATTTAGAAAATTCGATCAGAGTTTTCCTTGTTTCTACAACTATCCAGCATGTTTAAGAAATAAAAAATACTCCAACAATAATAATACTATTAATTCAACTGGACCTCTTATAAATAAAATCTTTGTAAGAAACTAAATACATCAAATTCACTAAAGGCAATGATTTTCGATGTTATAAACTGAAGGAATGAAGTAAATCTTCAAGAGAAATCCTCTATTTTAGTACAATACAAAAAATAGCACATAATTCACAACAATTAATATACAAAGACAAAAAATGATATAGTAAAAAAATTAAATGTAAAATTGAATAGATACAATCAAAAATATAAAATTATAGTGAAATTCCCCTATCCCTCTATCATTATTCTTTTTTCACTACATGCCTTCAAGGCTTGATAACCTATAGTAAATATTGAGAATACCATGTAATTTTAAATTCCTGAGATAGGTTTAAACACTGAATTGTCATAAGTAAAAAGAAAAGGAACTTAAATAATTCAAAAAAGAAATGATAAAAATAATGTGTCTCAAAAAACTATAAAGTGTGTTTCATTACTTGTACAACAATATTTTGAATCCAAATTCATTTCTCAAATTCTAATATCCATAACCATAGGCTTTGTTGACCTGAAACATTAATAGTTAATTAGTTTGTTTGGAAATGTTAACATAATAATATATTACTGATTTATTGGGTAGAGATTACCTAAAGTACATAGAATAATAATTTCCAAAGAGTTAACAAAGTGGTGGGTACATTACTAAAGGTCTGTTCGTCCTTGCATTCAAGTAACGAAGATATCAAATATTATCCGCGAATAACAAACACAAATCCCATACTACAATATGATAGACAAATACACTTTTGATCATTAGTCATCAGAGATAATTAGGAATGAGATAACTGAAAATAAAGAATAATTAGATGTGTAAATTAGATCACTCAACAATCATAGATGTGCTTGTTTAAAACTATATTACCAAATACGAGAATTTTACTGACTATGACACGGTTGTACAAATGTAATATATATGCACAAAATATTTATACAGTCTGATTGTTAAGCTGTGAGTACAAATATTAGTCTAATATCATGGATATATTTTTTAGTAACTATGATATTTGGTAATAATGAGACAAAGGTGTGTAACGGAGGTGTCACGTATAAAAGACTAATATCAACACAGCACGCACATTTGAGTGCCACTTTAGAACTGTTTCTTAACAATTCCAAACATAACTTACTATTAAATTATTAGAACTAATTTTTCTTTGGACTCACTGACAATAGTCAAAATTGATTGGTGTCGCAAGATATGGACATTGTACATTATTTATAAAAAAAGACCTCAAATACGATGTGTACTCTACACAAATTATATTTTTATTATGTCCTAGAGAATGTAGAGTTTAACGTGAGCTAGGAATAAACAAACATGCGTAACGAAATATTAGTTTGAATATCTACTTAAATCTCATCACAAATACACCAAATTACCACCACCTGAGTTAAACACCATAAGTTCCTTAGTTTAAAAATTAAATCTAAAACATACAAATTTTCAAGAAAAAGTAGAACAAATCACGAGGGGGGATAGAAAACTTGTAGAGAGACAGATGTTGTGTATGTCTAAGGTGAAAGAGTTACGAAAGGGAAATTGAGAAACAATGCTTGGGGGCTGTAATTAATTGCTGAAGAGCATACATAATGGCATCCCAAAGTACCAAAATGCAAAATGAGCTAAAGAAATCACGAAAGCAGAAAGAAAATTAAATAGGGACCAAGCCTGCACTATAAATATGTACACAAAATGAATAATGAAATCAATTAAGAAGCGTTAACAAATGCACCAAAACTCATTCTCACCAAGTACCAATAACTAACATATTATTTTTCCGAACTATTTACTTATAAACAATAGCTACATTTTTGCCATTTTTATAAATTCACACACTCGCACACACCTACAAACAACATCAATGCGCCAAGAATAAGAAGCACACAAATTGTTAAGAACGTACCCATAATTGACTTTGATCAAATGACTGTGTCGACGATAAATAGGTCCTACTACATTGTAATCTTGCATAATTGTACTGAAACTTTCACATTATCTAACAACCCTAAAAGCCAACAAACAAGCATGAACATAACTATTGGAAACATTTAAAAGTTATTGGAAGGATATATACTGAAACTATTTTACAACCTAAATGCACAATCCGCAAAAACAAATCTGTACTAAAACTATTTTGCCATAAATAAAGCATAGTTAGAAAATTACTAAAGTATACCCCCACATACGTTGATAGTCATTAGAATATGAAACTTGCACTTCATTTATACACTTAAAACATAAGAAGAATCAAAATCATCAAAAATATTTAAAGATGCTAATGATCTAGTTATGACAATGGAAGTAAAAGTACTTAAATGAAATATTATAAAACATCATTGAACAATATCAAAAGTGAGTTGAAGTATATGCTTTGAATACATAAACATTTATTACCATATATACATTAGTCAAATATGAATACTGTTGATACCAAAATTAATTTGCTGATGTGGACGAATAGTATGAAGACACGTGTCAATCTACGTGGCACAATAACAGCGAGGAAGATCATTTACTGAACAACCATGGTTGGTACCGAGCAACGAGAATACACCGAGGAGCTCTATCATGCCGAGGAACTCCATCCGAGGAACTCCATCATTCCGAGATACTCTAAGCACTCCGAGGAACTCTTGATCAACGAGCAACTAAGGCGGTCCGAACTGCACCTCAGCCGTGTCATCAATTATCAGACGGACAACTATTCAACTATTCATTAGATTCTTGACGCACACGCTGCATTAAATGTATTACCCATTCATATGTATATCATTTAATGTATTGGACCTTTCATGTACAGCCTTGAGGCTATAAATACCTTGTATCAATCCCATTCAAAGGGACCGGAATTTCTCGAGAGAACTTGTAATCAAGAATTCCACAAACACTCAGCAATAACATAACAGTGGACGTAGGCTTTATTCATAGCCGAACCACTTTAAAAATCTTTGTCTTATTTATTTATCTGTGATTGAAGAATTAGAGTGATCTAGTTTTTTACATCAACAGATTGGCGCCGTCTGTGGGAAACGACTGTTGTTATCGTTTTTCATAAAAATCATTTATCACCAATGGCAGATAATCCAGAATCCAGTAATCGAAATGCTGGAAATACTGGAAATCTTCCAAATCCATCTGCATCTCCAGATCTGGCCGGAATTATGACGAATCTGGCTCAGGGACAAACCGCCATGCAAGAATCTATGAGGCAACTCCTTCAAACTCTTCAAGGCGGTGTACCTACTCATTCAGGGCAAAGGACTGATCATGGGCAATCACGATCCAGACGTATTGGGTCATATCGCAATGGGGAATCCAATGAGTCTTCTTATCAACCTGGGCGAACTTCATCAATACGGGCTACGGATACAGATCAACATATCTCTCTTTCTCTGGAGAGAACTAGCGCTTTAGAAAGATTAATCAGGGTGTCTCCTTTCAGTCGGTTAGGACCAAGGAGGAACATGAGTCCACCTAGGGCTCCATCAGGAAGTTTTCGACCACCACCAGGTTTGAGAGAAGGATCTGCACAATCACGACCAATTACTCGTCGAGATAAATCTCAGGAAGCTACGTCAGAGCAATCAGTTGCTCGGACTAAGCGGCCCGAGGAAGGGAATGAAGCATGGAAAGGTTCCATTCAACGATTGGAGGATAGACTGGGAGAAATGGCTAAGGCGAGGAACCCCTTACAGAGAACTTTTGTTCAAGGGACACCTTTTGTGCAAGCCATTGTGGATTTCCCTACACCGTCGAAATTCAAAGCACCTGTAGTGACCCCCAAGTACGATGGAAAGACAGATCCCGTACTTCATATAGAACAGTACCAAGCTGCTGCAGATATCTATGCTGTCCCCGACGAGATGAGGTGTAGAGCATTCTCGGGAACTCTTACCGGATCTGCACAGATATGGTACAATAATCTTCCTCGGGGTAAGATTTCAACTTTTGTTCAGTTAGCCGAGCTGTTTATTGGTAATTTTTGTTTTGGAGCAAAGCCAGTAAAGCGAGTAGCGCACTTACTAAGTGTTAGACAAAAATCAGGAGAAAGTACTAGAGATTACATAACTCGTTTCAATAACGAGAAGTTGGAAGTCATGGATTATGAAGAAAAGACAGCAATCACTGCTTTGATGAGTGGTTTGCTGCCTAACAAGCTATATTATACTCTGGCCAAAGATCCGCCTAAAAATATGTCGGAATTGATGGCAAAGGCGGCCAAAATCATGAATGCCGAGGAGGCTATGACTGCGAAGAAGAATATGGATAAAGAAGTTAAAGTGGAGGTCGACAACTCTAAGAAGAAAGATCAGAAAGGTAATGGTGGTGACAAACATTCCAGGAATAACAGGATAAAGTTGGAAGCCCTAAAGAAATATGATAATTATACTCCATTGAAAATGGGTATTAATCATGTTTTAGAAGAGATCAGGAATAACGAGGAAATCAAATGGCCAGAGAAACTGAAGACAGATCCAGACATGAGGAATAAGACCAAATATTGCGAGTTTCACAAAGATCATGGCCATATGACCAAAAATTGTATAGCCCTTCAGAACGAGATTGAAACACTCATTCGAAGAGGAAAATTATCAAAGTATGTAGATCGCAGAGGTGAGAGGACAAATGAGGACAGAATTAGAAAGAGATCTAGATCTCCTCGTCGTGCAGAGGAGAAAAAGAGGAGGGACCATGAAGAGGATCCAGATGATGACCCCGATCTTCCCAAGAAGCCAAGAAAACCTGAACGAGAGGTATTTTCCATACGTTTTGGATCATTTCATTGTAACGTTATTACAGGGGGAGATGCTGGAGGAGGAGACCTTACTGCAGAAAGAAAAGCTTATCTCGGAGAGGCTCAAGCTTGCTCATATATTCAGCGAATAAACCTGGCCGAGGATGATCGTCCGAGGAAGGTAAACAAAGAGAAGCTAGTAATTGGTTTTTCAAAAAACGACCTGGCAGGTGTTCTTTACCCTCATGATGATCCTTTGGTGATCAAAATGAGAATGAAGGACGTGATCATTTCAAGGGTGTTGGTAGACAATGGTAGTTCGGCAGACATCATGTACTATTCATGCTTTGATAGCCTGAATTTGAAATTATCTCAATTGGAACCTTATCACAGACCCCTTCTGGGTTTTGCTGGCGAGAAAGTTTTTCCACTTGGGACGATCAAGTTGGATATATTCATTGGAACCTGGCCTGTTTGTCGAACAGAAAGAATACGATTCTTTGTGATGGATAAGAATGTGCAATCAGCCTACAACATCATCATGGGAAGAGTTGGATTGAAGAAGTTCGAAGCCGTTCCTTCTACAGTACATCAATGTTTGAAATTCCCAACAAATTTTGGAGTTGGAGTGGTGAAAGGTGATCAAAAAGTAGCTCGGGAATGCTATTATTCGTCGGCCGAGCAAGAAGAACTAGAAGGATCGATGAAAAAGACTACTACTTATCAAGTGGATGAATGTACAGAAATTGAAACTCTTGATCCTAGAGATGAGTCCCAACTTGTGAAAGGGCAAGTGGTAGAATCTACAGAAAATGTTATTCTGGACGACGAACATCCTGAACGAATAACCCAGATAGGTTCATCGTTGGATATGTCAATAAAAGAGGAGTTGATAACTTTCTTGAAGAATAGGAAAAATACTTTTGCTTGGAGTCATGAAGACATGCCAGGAATAGATCCAAACTTCTTATGTCATGAACTCAATGTGAATAAGGAGATTAAACCTGTAAAGCAGAGAAGAAGGGTGTTTAGTCCCGAGAAGAACCAGGCCATACAGGAGGAAGTCGAGAAACTCCAGAAAGCCCAATTCATTGAAGATGTAAAATATCCAGATTGGTTGGCTAATGTGGTGATGGTAAAGAAGAAAAACAACAAATGGAGAATGTGTGTCGATTTCACCGATCTCAATAAGGCATGCCCCAAGGATCATTTTCCATTGCCCAGAATTGATCAACTGGTGGATGCTACCTCGGGACACGAGCTACTCAGCTTCATGGATGCTTACTCCGGCTACAACCAGATCAAAATGAAACCTGAAGACAGGGAAAGTACTTCTTTTATTACCCCTAGGGGAACTTATTGTTATAATGTTATGCCTTTTGGTTTAAAAAATGCAGGTGCAACATATCAGCGGTTGATGAACAAGGTTTTTACCGAACAAATCAGCCGCAACATGGAGGTCTATGTCGATGACATGCTCACTAAAAGCAAGAAAGCTGCTGATCATTTGGTTGACTTGAGTCAAACTTTTGATCAATTGGATAAATACCAAATGAAGCTTAACCCGACGAAGTGCACCTTTGGAGTACGAGAAGGAATGTTCCTCGGATACATCGTCAATCAGCGAGGTATTGAGGCAAATCCAGATAAGATCAAAGCTCTTCTAGGGCTGCGATCTCCGACGACGAAGAAAGAAATGCAGAGTCTTACCGGACGAGTTGCAGCGCTCAACAGATTTGTATCTCGAGCAACTGATAAATGCATACCATTCTTCAAAACACTTCGAAAAACCTTTGAATGGAATGAGGAATGTGAAAAAGCTTTTCAAGACTTGAAGAAATACTTGGGAGCACCTCCACTGTTGTCCAGACCAATAACAGGAGAAAAGTTGTATTTGTATTTGGCAGTATCAGAGAACGCAGTCAGTTCAACGTTGATCAGATTGGAGAATGGAGTCCAGAAGCCAATTTATTACACAAGTAAGGCTTTCCGAGGTGCAGAAATCAGGTACCCAAAGCTAGAAAAATTGGCATTGGCACTAATTGAAGCAAGTAGAAGAATGAGGCCATATTTCCAAGCCCATACCATCATCGTTTATACTGATATGCCATTGAGACAAGCCCTCCACAAGCCAGAAAAATCAGGGAGACTGATGTACTGGGCAGTAGAACTTGGTGAATATGATATTGTGTATGAGCCCAGATCATCATTCAAGGGGCAAGCTGTAGCAGATTTTATAGCAGAGTTCACATACCCTGATACCCCCGAGGAGCAAAAGGTGCCTGCTGATCTACCTGTGGACGATACAGGATCAACAGAAACATCTGCTGATCTACCTGTGGACGATACAGGATCAACAGAAACATTTGCTGACCTACCTGTGGACGATACAGGATCAGCAGAAATAGGTCCAAACCAGCCAAGGTTGGTAAAAGGACTTGTGGATGTAGAGAAATCATTATATTCAAACTCAGACCAACCACGATTGGTAAAAGGGTACGAGCAGATGACTGACGAGGAGCGAAAGATACCGGGGGATGATGGAAGAAAACAGCAGATATTTTATCGAGGAACTCTGACAGATAAGAAATTTGAAGACGAAATACCTACATGGAGATTATATGTAGACGGATCATCCTGCACAGCTGGTTGTGGAGCAGGAATTGTTTTGATCACTCCAGACGAGATTGATATGGAATATGCTTTGCGATTCCAATTCAAAGCCTCTAATAATGAAGCGAAGTATGAGGCCATGATAGCAGGTCTTAGCCTAGCAAAAACTATGGAAGCACAACAAGTGATGGTATTCAGTGATTCTCAATTAATTGTGAATCAGATGATGGGAATATACGCGGTTAAAGGAGACTTAATGATCAAATATCATGCAAAGGTGATGAAATTGTTGACAGAATTTGAGGCCATTCAATTGGTGAGAATACCGAGGATGGAGAATGTACAAGCAGACGCACTGGCCCGACTAGCATCAGCTACTCGTACCGAGATGCGAAGAACCATACCGATTGAAGTATTAGAAGGTCGGAGCATAGATGAAGATCTGACAACGAATGTGATTACCCTTGATTTAGGACCATCTTGGATGGATCCAATCAGGAAATATGTTGAAGAGGGTGAATTGCCGGAGGACAAACTCGCTGCCAAGAAACTGAAGTATAAAGCTGCTCGGTATGTATTAACTAATGGTATTTTGTATAGACGAGGAATTATGGCAGGTTTGCAGAGATGTGTACATCCCACCGAGGTGAAAGAATTGATTGAAGAAATCCATGAAGGATCTTGTGGAGCTCATGTAGCAGGTCGAACACTTTTACAAAGAGTGATGACACAGGGATATTACTGGCCGACAATGAGGGCTGATTGTATAGCCTATGCCAAGAAATGTGACAAGTGCCAACGTTTTTCCTCCATCCGACGAACTCCACAAGCATTGCTAACACCAATAACTTCCCCTTGGCCATTTGCCATGTGGGGAATTGATTTGGTTGGACCACTGCCGACCACCCGAGGAAGATTCAAGTATCTCGTAGTTGCAGTGGACTATTTTACTAAGTGGGTGGAAGCTGAGCCTCTTATCAATATGACGTACGAGAAGGTATACCAGTTTGTATGAAAGAATATCATTTGTCGATATGGTCTCCCTCATGCTTTCATCACAGATCATGGAACACAATTTGATAATGAAGAATTTGCTGCCTATTGTCATCAGTCGAACGTTTTAAAGTTTCATTCAGCACCAGGCCATCCCCAAAGCAATGGACAGACTGAAGTGACGAACAGAACATTACTAAACGGGTTAAAAAAGAGGCTAAGTGAAGCTAAAGCAAATTGGATTAATGAGCTCCAATCAGTATTATGGGCCTACCGAACAACTCCCCGAGCAGCAACTGGAGAATCACCATATATGTTAGCATTTGGAAATGAGGCTGTGATACCGGCCGAGTTGGGTCTCCCAACGCATAGAGTGCTGAATTTCAACTCTCCGATCAGTGACTTGATGAGAAGAATGGATTTGGATATGCTCGAAGAAGTAAGAGAAGAGGCAGCCATTAGGAATGCTGCTTATCAACAACGAACAGCTCTGTTCTACAACAAAAGGGTGAAGAAATGCGATTTGAAGGAGGGTGATTATGTGCTGAAGAAAGTCATTCAGAAACAGAATAAACTGGAAGCAAACTGGCATGGACCTTACCGAGTTACAGAGGTTGTTCGACCTGGAACCTACAGAATAGCAACTCTAGAAGGAGAAGAATTTCAGAATGCATGGAATGCTGAACACCTGCGAAAGTATTATCAGTAATGTAAAATGTAAAGTATTTCCTTCATTATGAATAAAACGAGGATGGTTCACCATTTTCTTTATGTTGAAAGTTTTTCGGGGAATACTAGTGTTGAACACTACACTGCTTGATAACAAGAAGAAGACTGCAAGAAGACTGCTCTACGGAGCCATGCTCTACGGAGCCATGCTCTACGGAGCCAAGCTCTACGGAGCAAAAGTGCTATAAGTAGCCAACCTCCTTTGGTTAGGAGGATAAGCTCTACGGAGCGCTCTACGGAGCAAAAGTGCTATAAGTAGCCAACCTCCTTTGGTTAGGAGGATAAGCTCTACGGAGCGCTCTACGGAGCAAAAGTGCTATAAGTAGCCAACCTCCTTTGGTTAGGAGGATAAGCTCTACGGAGCACTCTACGGAGCAAAAGTGCTATAAGTAGCCAACCTCCTTTGGTTAGGAGGATAAGCTCTACGGAGCGCTCTACGGAGCAAAAGTGCTATAAGTAGCCAACCTCCTTTGGTTAGGAGGACATGCTCCAAGGAGCCAAAAAGTTCGAAAGAACCCTACTACTCCTTTGATTAGGAGGTGTATACCAGCATGATCAACTACGGTTGGTAAGACTTTATATACTCTCGCATTACAGCTTATGTTGGTCGGGAGGTAACATTATTACAAAAAGTTCTTTGAAGAACAAAATATTCCAAACTGTACCAAGTATGGTTGGTCGGGGATAAAAACCCACTAACTGTAGTTGGTCGACGAGAAAAACAAAAGTATTGACCTTAGTTGGTCGGACACATGTTTATATTTGAAAATTGAACCAAGTATGGCTGATCGGGGATAGAAACCCATCAACTGTGGTTGGTCGACAAACATTATTTATCCACCTTGGTTGGTTGGAAACAATTTTGAACAATTTCTGCTTATTCTAAGTTGGTTGATGAACCATATAATTTGCAAACAGAAAAATAGCTATTGGCAAAACAGAAAATGAAATTCTTTCATTAAGATAAAAATGTATTACATGTATGTGCTAACTATTACATTAAAGATTCCTACTCTATTGGTTTCTTTCCTTTATCCTTTGAGACAGGTTCCTCGCCGGCAGGAGGATCCTCTAGACAAAGAGGAGAATTAATAAAGTTCATGTCCTTCAGCATTCTGACATTCATTATTGTAGGAGTGTCCAACAGGTGCTCAGGACGAGATACTTCAACTTGAGAATGAAGGTTATAATCACCAAGATATTTAGAGATCAAACTCCGAGGAATGGAACGAGCAGGAATCCATGCCATATCCAATTTATAGGGAGGAACAGGCAAGTCTAGCAATCCAGGAGCATGATAATCCCATAAGTAATGACCTCGTTCCAATTTTAATACACCCAGGGCGTTCAACCATCCCTGCTTATAACCTTCGTTGTTAGCATTTTCAAGGCGATCATCCAAATGGTAAAGAGCTTCATTATAGCCTGCATTCCAGAACTCCCGAGGCTGTTTATGGAATTGGAAAGTTAATCTATCTACTTGCTCGAGAAAGTTCTTGATAAGAGCATCTTTATTATTCAGAGCAGACTTCATCGTAGCCAATTGATCCTCTAAAGATAAGTTTTTCTTAGACAAATCAGACAGATCACGATCCTTAACATTCAGTTGGAATGCTTGAGTTTCCAGAGTAGATTGGGTACGAGATTCTTCAACACTGCGGCTAAGAACTCTTGACCGGCTCCGAGAAGCAACTGGAGAATTTTGCTCCTCGATGATTCTTCCTCGTCCCCGAGAAATCCTTCCTCGTCCCCGAGCAGTCACAGGAATAATAGACTTTTTCAAGTCATCCAACTCTTGTCTTAGTTTGGCGTTTTCAACCTCTAGAAACGAAAAACCTTCATCAGTAACTGGTACTAATGCAGTGGAAGAGGAGGCAACAGATTCATATTTAGCCAATCTTTTCTGCAGACTATTATTTTCTTGTTCCAGGATCTCGGCAATTTGTCGGCAGGCTTCAACTTCACCTTTTAGGGTCCTTTCCCTAATGTCATATGCAGCAATGATCTTTTTATGACCTGTATCAGAGGAAAGTTGTTGATATCTATTTTCATATTCCTCGTGTAATGAAGCCATCGATTCATTGTGCTGGCCTTGGAGATCCTTTAAGGAACAATGCAGCTCTTCAATCAAGTCATAATAAGCGACATTGTTAGCTACAGCTCGGTCGAGTAAATCTTTCAAGTACCGATAAGCCTCAGTCGCCTGTTCTGAAGCATCATGACCAAGAATGTCAGCAATTTCAGAAGAACTAAGGTTTGTATGACCAGCCCTATAGTATTGGTGACATTGCTGCATCAGCTCGGTATCATGAGAAGAGATTAGTTCCATTCTAGCAACAAACTAAAGACAAGAAAAAGACAACAATCAACAAAGAATCATCAATAACAGCGATGAGTAAAGAAGTATTTTATTAGATCATAAAAGGATTACATTGTTCGATTACAAATGACAAAAGATAGAAATGATACCGAACAACTTCACACCTATCCTTGTCTCCCAAGACTTTCTCGGGAGGCTGGGACGAGGAGCTCGGTTGCTCGGTGATAACAACAGCTTGATCGGCAGAAATCTTCTCGGCAGGAGGAGGCATAGAAGAAATATCCTCAATGACAGAGGGTTGAGAAGCAGAGATTGGGACATCCACAGCCATGGAAGATTCATCTGAGGCAGGTTCATCTTCTTCTTCTTCCACAATTGGTGGAGGAGGACCAGGGAGATGCCGTTGGAATAGCTCAGAATTGTCTTGGATTTTTAGCTCTTGTAGAGCAGCTACCCAACCATCATAGAAGTATTTCAACTCCCCATATTTGACTTGGGATGTCATAGCAGCAATCCCTCTATCCCATCCTTTTTCCCAACCAGCACTGAAATGTTTCCTAACTGCAGCTTTTCTTTTCAACTTCTCCGAGGAGAGTTTGACATCCAATTGTTCTTTCTGGATTTTGATGTCTCGCAAGACAGATAGTTCTTTTTCTACATTCTTCAGTTGGTCATCGCATTTTTGCTGATTGACCTCTAAGCTTTTCACCTTCTCCTCCAAATTCTTGGAGGTTTCAGCCATCTTCATCTTATCAGCCTCAGTTGCAGCCAATTTTTTCTCCCAGGCAGCTTTCTCCTCGACGTACTGCTGGCGAGATTCTTTCACAGATTGGGCTAAACCCAAGAGGGCATCGTCAACATCGGACGAGGAACTAGAAGCTTTAATAGCTTGATCTTTCTTCACGATGGTATTGAAACAGTTCATCAGCTGAAAGATAAGAAAAACAATAAAGTCAACACAAATACAAGAGTTCAGGAAAAAGAAAAAAAAGACCAAAGGTATGAGAAATTTACTGAAGAAAGATGGCGAGCAGCTAGGGATGTCAGTGTATCCCTAGGAATCTTTTCATCAACCCCGAGAACCTCGGGTATAACTGAGCTCGTTGAAGAGCTCGGAAGAATGATTTTTGAAATACTACTACCACCAGCGGGTAGAGAAGATGCAGTTCCAGCAAGATTAACCGAGGATGATTTCCTCAATCTCTTCAAAGGAGGGTCAGCAGCATCAACCAAGGAAGAAGTCTTGGTCGGAGAGATTGTAATTACATCAGCACTACCATTTTTCTTGCTCGGGGCCACTGGGGGCTTCTCGGCAAGTTTGGAGGAACTGACATCTACTTTTTTAGTCCCCTCTGGGACATAAATTTTGCCTTTCTTTGCTCCAACAGCAGAAGAAATTTCACCAAATAGAGCAGGAGGAGCTCTTTTCTTGCCCATTCTCTGAGATAGGGGAATATGAGAATCTGAAGATGAACTTTCTGGTGTTGAGGCTGGTTCAACAGGGCGAGCAGTATAAGAGGTTATGTAGCTCTTATACTGCAGCAAATATTATGCAGATCTAATATGCTCGTCTGCAATTGTCTTGTGCAAATTCCAGATAAGTTTTAAATGCTTGATATTCACTTCCGACTCTTTTGGAGTTTTTCTTTTACTATCAACTGCAAATAAATACATAAATCTCAGTCATACATTTTGTCAAACATGATGAAAACGCAATTTCATAAGTAAAATAAAATGAAAAATAAACCTATCCCATTGCCGTATGGGGGGCATCTGGGACCATTG
This sequence comes from Sambucus nigra, assembly GCA_949130495.1. Classification (NCBI taxonomy): domain Eukaryota; kingdom Viridiplantae; phylum Streptophyta; class Magnoliopsida; order Dipsacales; family Adoxaceae; genus Sambucus; species Sambucus nigra. The sequence goes on along the minus strand of OX422213.1, from coordinate 160,737,821 downwards.
TATACTTCATTCCCAGATAAAGGCGCGTGTTGCCAATTTTTTATGACCAACCCATGCTCAAAATAATCTCTATTTGAATCAGGGAGGTTAACTACAAGGGCTCTATTTAAAAACCTAGTTTTTAAATAATAAACATTATCTAAAGTGGCCCATTTATAGCAGTACATGATTTCTGGGATCCCTATACGAGTCCCATGAGTTAGATTTAATTTGTGCACCCCGTTAATTATTCTCCATGAATTGGGGGCTATTTTTGCAGGAACAAGATCAAAATATTGACAAAACTCAAGACATAATGGGTTTGGGGGAAAAGAAAAACCACATTCAGCAATGAAAAGACTGGGGAACCAATGTCCCTCAGCCAATCGAAAGTAATCTAAAGGCTCAGAAAGAACCTCTAGAGTTACCCAAGAAGGAATGGAAAAGTCAGAACGAAATTTCTCAGCAGATTCAACAATATAAACCATATTGAATAAAAGAGATGCAGAAGAAAGAAAGAAGATCTTACAGAAAGAAAGGAGATATGTTGACAACGAACGGAAACAATGATGAACACACAAGAGAGAGGAAGAGAATAGAAAACTTGAATGCAGAAAAATGGAAAGTGTAGACGACGGTATGGTTACCAAAGGAGTTTAAATACTTTGCATTGGGAAGCGGCGAAAGAAATGATTACTAAAAAGAAACTACTGAACTTCCGGCGGCTAAAAAGACAAAAGTTGCACGAAGATCGAAGCGCTTGTAAAAAAGGCGGAAACTGCGAAATGAGAAGGAAATTTGAATACAATGCTCCTAAAACCCAGGAAGGTCATTTAATATTACCATATACCGAGAAAGAATGTCCCATACTCCTTAAAGTTCGAAATATGAAACATTGGGGGCTTCTGTTGATACCAAAATTAATTTGCTGATGTGGACGAATAGTATGAAGACACGTGTCAATCTACGTGGCACAATAACAGCGAGGAAGATCATTTACTGAACAACCATGGTTGGTACCGAGCAACGAGAATACACCGAGGAGCTCTATCATGCCGAGGAACTCCATCCGAGGAACTCCATCATTCCGAGATACTCTAAGCACTCCGAGGAACTCTTGATCAACGAGCAACTAAGGCGGTCCGAACTGCACCTCGGCCGTGTCATCAATTATCAGACGGACAACTATTCAACTATTCATTAGATTCTTGACGCACACGCTGCATTAAATGTATTACCCATTCATATGTATATCATTTAATGTATTGGACCTTTCATGTACAGCCTTGAGGCTATAAATACCTTGTATCAATCCCATTCAAAGGGACCGGAATTTCTCGAGAGAACTTGTAATCAAGAATTCCACAAACACTCAGCAATAACATAACAGTGGACGTAGGCTTTATTCCTAGCCGAACCACTTTAAAAATCTTTGTCTTATTTATTTATCTGTGATTGAAGAATTAGAGTGATCTAGTTTTTTACATCAACAAATACATCTTTGATTAGTTTGTAAGGTGAGTGTGTGCATAATTATAAAAAATAAAATATAACAATAAAATCCACAATGAAAACCCCACAAAAAATTACATTTGTTAATCCAAACCCCATGGCTTTGTATTATATTACTTTAGCATTGATCAATTTCTGACCTCTAATGTGTTAATGAATTGGTTTATGTTAAAGCAATAATTTAAACAGCACATGTATTGAAGTCATAGTGGTTAAAGCATATTTACATTAATATACATGAGATAAGTATGGTTTAGTCACCGTGTGCACTGTTAAAAACTTAATGACAACAAAAAGAACAATATGTCCCCTTTAATAGTGTCATTAAATAATATTTAAATAATTTTCCAAACTCAATCTGCCAACAAAATGATAATGAATCTACCAACAAAAGGAATGAATCTTTAAACAAAAATAGATGGTTGTAAATTTATTACTGTTATACTTATAGTCAATAATTGTCCTTTATCTCATGTCCGACTGTAAAATTCCAAAGAGAACATGAATTAGACATTTTAGTATATGTACATGAAGTTAAACGTATGTAAATGTCAATTTTACTCACCTCGTACCTGCTAGACCACAAATATAAGATTAAATTTAATTGATTTTGGATCACCATTTGAATCTAAAAATATGAATCAAACACACACAAATAGAAACATCTTTCTCAAAAAGCCCTAAAAAGCACACTATTTTCCTAAAAACCAAACACAAACAGAAAGATGAAAAACAAAATTTTAAAAGCCAAATGCACATCCAAAATAACCAACTCACATACCTTAGCTCTTATTATCTTAGCTTTCCACTATACTATACAAAAATTAAATATTTATTACACATACTTGTATCTTTAAAAAACAAACGATTCTACTAATGGTGAAACACATACTCATCTATTGGCCCAGAAATTAACAAAGAATAGAAGTCAGTGATTAAATAATTAAATGTCTTATGTGAATCAATCAAAGTACCTAAAAAAATATAAAATCAAATCATATTAAACACAATACTAAATAAAATTAAATGTAGGCTTAAAAAATATGTCCCCAGACTAAAAAAGTATTATTAGAAAATAAAAATAACTCCCATAACAAATACCAAATAATTAGAGCAAGAACTGATGCAAATTGGGACACACACTTTCTCAATAAGGGCCTTAAACAGGGAAACACACTTTCTCAAACAACGAAATTTATTAATAAGGTGTCTCAAAGACAATAATTTCCAACAATCTCAATAAAAAAAATACACTTTCAAATAGTCCCTGATAGCACACAAAATGACACCCTGATTTGAACACCAAAAACAGTATTTAAAAAATAGCAAAATTACCGTCAAAAATTGATCTCAAAATTGACGCACTAACCAATTATGAGAAGAGACAAAACATTATACCTGTTAAGATCTGTAAAAAATCATAAGAAAACACCAAAGCATATCCACTCCACAACCTTCCAAATATTCATTATAAACTAACATACTATGGCCATGTGTGTGAATGAGAGAATATTATGTGGATATGGATAAAGATATCGTCTTCCTTTCGTATCTTTTCAACCAAATAGAATATGCAAACTATTAAAAATTAGTTTGAATCTTTTTACATGCGTCTGAATGTGTTGAGAGTTACAACCCAACCCAACCCCCCCCCCCCCCCCCCCCCCCCCCCAACACACACAAAAAAAAATCACATTTTTGCAAGGAATTTGGCTAAGACTCTAAACTGACAATTGGAAAGAATAATATTTTTCAAAATCTCCCTGCGCCTACGTCCTAAAAAGAAAAAAAGCTCCTAAAATCCAAAATGAAGGAAATAACTATATACATTTAAGAAACATACTTTATAAAACCCTCAGATTACTTTATGATTTGTAACCCCGAAATGTAAATAAAATATAAAGGTAAAATTACTGCTTTTTTAGAGTTTAACAGGGGTTGAAATAACATGATAAATTTTTTATTGAACATAAAAATTGAAAAGGTAAAAAGTATGTACAAAGAGTACTAAAATAATTAGCAAACAATGCACCTACCTTGTAGTAATTTATAATATGAATTAGAAATTCAACATGTAATAGGAAGAATTCTTGATCGAAAATAGGCAATTATTCAAATATCCCCTTTTTAGAATTATTAAATAAAAAGCAATGAATAGTTCAAACCTATAACCTATTAACCAAAAGCATCTAATAAATCACTACTAATTCCATCATTTATCCAAGAAATATGTCATTTACTCAATCGTAAAAGTCATATGGACACATTTAACATTCTTGTAGTCATAAAACAATTGACTATTTGTTTACGCAAATCTATAAATATTCGTTTTAGTTGTTTTTCAGATATCTTACCCTAAGTTATAAAAATTTAATTATTTTTTTATTGAAAGCCTACAATTATTAACAGAATATCCAAACCCAAGCTTAAACATACCAAATTAGTTTTTAGAGCACACCCTTCATCCACATGAACATTTAAAAGATTTTACACTAGAGAGATAGAAATCTATGTACATCGAAGGCATCACACTATAAAAAATCAATTCTTTATTTCAAAACCTTCCAAACATAAATGCATTCGCTAATTATAAACAAACAATCAAATTATATTATTTCAATAATTAAAACTTGAAATAAAGCATTATTAGAAGTGTGAGTGCAGGAAATATCACAATAAAAGATTTTACGAAAACAATCACAAATGGCAAAAAGTAAAGGGGATCACACGCACAACAATGATTTACGTGGTTCGATAATTTGCCTACGTCCACGGAGAGGTTACTTGTTCTTATTAAGTGTCTCTCAAAATGTCAAGTTTTAATCCCCTTTACCCGAGATGGGGTATACAATTTATAGGTACGTTGTTACATAATTTGAGTTATTCAAGGAACTCTAAATGTCATGCGAATTTTCTATAAGGTACTTGAATATGTCCTACGAGATTCGAGATACTTGGTACTTGATTTGACCATATCCGGAAGTGTCGTTATATCACTAAAAATACTCGTGTGGAAATTGAGTAATGATTTGGGCCAGGCCAAGTGTTAAATTATTAGGACTTAGTTGGCTACTCTCATGGACTATAAAAATTGGGCTCCCACAATTGCTCCTAAAATCTTTAGGCTAAAAGTATTGGGCCAATAGATTTTAACTTAGCTAAAGGCCCCAGGTCTGAAACAACAAAAAATCATCATGGCATTTTAGTTATTTGTGAGAGCTGGGGAGGGTGTGCTTGCCTCAAGGATAAATTTTAAGCGTTGGGATCTTCTTAGGGAAGCGCGACTCATGATTAGAGATATTTTAAAAACCGTTCGTGTGTAACTTAATCGTCAGTTCAGTGACTTCAGTCATTTTTTTCTCGTACTTCGTCTATAAGCTTCCTCTCTTCTTCTTTTGCTTCAAAATCAGAGATTTCTTTCTTGATTGATTTTTCAAGGATTCATCAATACTTGTAAGTTTTAGCTCTAACTCTTCTTTGATTCTTCTCTTCTACAAAGTTTCTCGTAGCAGTAGCTATGGTTTTGTTAATAATGGTGACGGTTGATAATAAATCCCTTTTTGAGTTTAGAAAGTGTTATAATATCCATGAATGGGTGGATATTAAATGTGTCCCCATTCCTCATAATGTTTGTACCATAGACTATGATCATTGGATCCATACCTTGTTGGTTTCTTAGGGGAGTTTGACATTTCCCCCGAATCGCCTATTTTTGCATTTCTTCAAAAATTTTGACATTGTTCTCGCCCAATGTACTCCAAATGTTTGGAAAAGTTTGAATGGATTACATAGGATAAATGAGTTATACAAGACAAACTTAGGGCTTGCAAAACTTTATTATCGCTACATCTTTTCGCACACAAAAAGTGGACTCTTATATTTGAAGGCTAGGAGTGCTAACAGAGTTCTAGTTGTAAATTTGCATGATTATAATAAAGATTACTCGAGTGAAGGCTTTATTACTAGGAATTGGAAATCTCCTCCCTAATCAGAGGGCGTAAGGTACAAGGGACCTCAGAGTTCTACCTTTGGGGAGGAATACATAGGTTACTAACATTGGCTTTCTTTTTTATTCCTTGCTCGCTCGTTCCTCTTCGTTCTTTTTTTGAAATATCATATTTTTTCATTTTTGGTTATTTTTGCAGCTACGCTGAAGAACCAAGAACTTAATCATCGTGAGCTTAGAGACATTGATCTTCTAAAATCTTGGAGGGTGAGAATACCCGGTTGACTGCTTATCTTCTAGAGTATAAGAACACTGCCTCTCGTTTCATTGCTAAGCCAGTTAACACCAACCTAGATTTGAAGGTTCTAGAGGAAGAAGTTTGTGGTACTTCTTAGCCAATTCAGATCGAAGAAGAGAAAAGAAAGGAGGAAAAAAATGAAGAGGAGGAGTCAGGAGAATAAAGTGAGGAAAGAACCAGTGAAGAAGAAGAAGAAATGGTTCCACCAAAAATAAGGTGTTTAATTCTCCCTAGTGACGCTGATGATCTGCTTTCAGATCGGATGAATTCTTTGAAAAGAAAAGACGAGGACTCCCCCAAGGTTAGTGGTTCCAAGTCAGGATCCAGGGAGAGCAAGGTGGTGAATAAGAAGAGATAAGAAGACAAGATAAAGAAAGAGAGAGAGAGAGAGAGAGAGAGAGAGAGAGAGAGAGAGAGGAGAGAAAGATATAAGAGGAGAAGAAGAGGACATAAGCCCTAAAGGCCCTTATTGTGCCTTCTCCTGTTCGTTTATCCAGGGGTAAGAGCGTGGCTGAATCCCCCCATATTACCCCTGCATTGATAGAAGGGGGTGTACTTTCTACCGACCACGAGCGATCGATGAAGATGGATGGCAACCAGTTAGATATAAAATCATCTTAAGGGCTTGCTTTGGTACATCACATTTTTCTAAAAAAAATTAATTCTCTCTTTAGCAAACTAGTTTACGTTTCTCTTTTTTTATAGTTTGTTTCTCATTTCACCACGTTACTTTGTGGTCGGGTTGACTAATCGAAGAGAATGTCGAGTTGGAAGAGTCCCCGCGGAGCTCTAACAAGGTCTTGGCCAGTGCTAAGGCCACTTTTGATCAAGAAAAATAGGGGATTTAGATGCTCTTAAGGAGTAGTTATCGAAAAAGCATATCAACCTCCAGGAGGCTTATGCCCAAGTCATTGTTGATAATTGAAGGTGGCGGCGGCCAACAAGGAGTTATTCGCTAAGGTAGATAAATTGGAGGGAGAGGCTGCTTCTGCCCAGGATAGCGGATACAATGAGGGCTGGGAGGCTGTGTATGATGATACTGAGTGATAGATTGCCTACGTTCGATAGTTGGTCATCAAGAAAGGCTCGGACCAAGCTTTGGTCATAACTAAGGTTCCCTTGGACTTCCCCTTATTTTCTTAGCATAAGCTAAAATCGATACTGAGGAGCCTATGACCTACCAACCTTATACTCAAGTTGGGATAGAGTCTGTTGACCATGGTACTAGATGTTATGGGAGATGTTAGTGCGATCGTGGTTACTGGCGATCAAGCTACCCTAGCTGTTAAAAAGGGGAAGGGGCCAGTATCTTCTGAGCAAGTGTAGATATTTTTCGTTGGTCTAGAGTTTCTTCTTTTTTGTCCTATATTGTTGTCGTATTTTGTACCTTTCAAACTTGTACTAGACATATGCCCTCATTTTTGTTTGAATGAAAATAAACTTTTCGTTACTGATCTTGCAATGATACCGATGTTCATTAAATCTATTATTTGTTTTATTTATTGTATCCCATTAATATAGATGCGTGTATACTTGTAAACTCTCCATTGGGATGAATTCTTGGGTCGAATGTTGACCCGAAGGTTTAAAGGGCCTTTATGAAGATCTCCAAATATTTGAGAGAAAGAAACCAGCAGTATAAGTACAAATCCGAATTGGTCACTAAGCTGAAAGACAATCTCCAAGATATAAAAGAGGTTGGGGATTCAGTTCAAGAGGAAGTAAATGAGCTGAAGGCTAAACTTCTGGATGCCAATGAGGTAAATCAAGTGAGCGAGATGATCTAAAGGGAGAACAACGATTTAAAGTGGGAGATTTCTCGTCTGAAGGAGAACACCCCATCAGGGTACTTCTTGGAGCAGCGAGGATCTTCGTCATCATCCAAGGGGTCGCTCTATCTGAGACCCAAGCTTTGCAAAAGGAGGTCACTGAGCTAAAAGGGGATGTTCGGCGGGCATATGTAATTATTATCGGGCTTCAGAGGGACATGACGAGGTTGAGGCACTTATTTCAAAGGGGTCCTAGACAGGTCTGGGCAGATGGTTATGACCAGGACTGGACTGACGCCCCAGCGAAGATGAAGGAAACAGAGGATCTTGCCTTTGCCCAGGGGTGGCTTTTTGTCCTTAGAGAACTAAAAATGCCTAAGGAGTCTCCCTTATGGTATAAATATCAGATCGATTGCTCGGTCGATCACCATAATCTTTTTCCAAGGGATGAGTATTGGATCCCAATAGATGTTATTCTAGCTCAATTTCTGTAACATTACTTAGAAGATGCAGGGGAAGAGCTTGTGCCTCACCCAGATGATGGTTATAGAGAGCGAGTAGCAGATTACCTTACTCGCCATCCTGGGCCATTATAAATTCTTTATATATTCTAGTTTTAATGTAAAAGTATCTTTCCATTTGAGCTAATTAAACATTATTGTTTACTATTTCTCGATGTTTTGAGCTTATGCTGATTAAACATTTTGTTTACTGTGTAATCACTCAACCAAACATCTCTTCACTTATAATTTTATCATTTCCAGCTTTATAACTAACTAAATGTTATTGAGAGATAGTGTTGGTTATATTTTGTTTGTGTTTGAGCTTATGTCGTGCCACCATACTCCCTTAGTCCTAAGCAAGATGATGGCGAGAATGTACCTAGTTAATAGGCATCCACTCGAGCAGTTTTTTACGGCCAACAATGTTGGTGACCAATATAACTTGGTTTTTATTTCCAAAGGATCACCTGTATGGATGTTGTGGTTATCGGGGCAACCCATGAGGCCTCTTATGTTTATAACAAGAACATAAGGTATGTAATAATCAAAATGAATCTACTGACTCGCTATAATTGCTACGAACCCTACTCGAACTGTTAAGTTCTCTGATTTAAAAACAAGTTGAACAACTTGTCGTAATCTCATAAGTTTAGCCATTCATGATGGAGATATCGCTTGGAAAGGGTGCGTATTAATGATATGTTACTGGTAAGAGTTAAGCAGCCAATGTAGAGATATGAAAGTAAAGGGGCCAATCCGGCCTTTATTCATTAAGTACTGTCTGAGCAACATAATGTTTGAAAATAAAAATTTGCATAAACTAAATATGCTAGTAAAAACAAAGAATATTTAAAAGTAAAACTTCTTGAGATTGGTTACGTTCCATGATCTTGGTATCTCACTTCCCTCCAGCGTTTCTAGGTGATATGCTCCTTGAAGATCGTATCGGATTACCCTAAAGGGTCCTTCCCAATTTGGTCCCAATTTGTCGTCTAATGGTTTTACGGCACTGTCGAGGAGTTTTCTCAGGAAATAGTCCCCAATTAGAAGGTTCTTCGAATTGACCCTCTTGTTGTACTAAGTGCCTAGTTTCTATTGGTAGGAAGGAAACTTGATCAAAGAACTCTCATTGATCATCTTATAGGTCAAGCTCAGTGCATAGTGCTCCATCGTTGAGGCCTTGGTCGACCAGAGTGGTTCTTATAGTGGGGAGGCCTGCTTTCATAGGGGTGACAACCTCCATTCAATAAGTGAGTGCGAAGGGTGTTTCCCCAGTTGATTTCCTGGGAGTTGTAGTATAATCCCATGGAATATGAGGGAGTTCATCCAGCCAAGAACCTTTGGCTCTTTTTAACCATGTTTCAATCCATTAATCAGGTTTTTTTTTTTAATCCTCTACTTGCCCATTACTTTGGGGATACGCCACAGAGCTGAAATGGTGCTTAATGCCGTGCTCATCAAAAAAACTTGAAAAACTGACTTTTAAATTGCGTACCATTATCGGTGATGATATGCCTCGATACCCCAAAGCAAATTATGATGTTCCTCCATATGAATGTTGTCATGTCAGAGTCTCGAATATTTGACAATGGTTTTGTCTCTACCCATTTGGTGAAGTAATTTGTGGCTACTAGTAGATACTTACGATTTCTAGGTAGGGTAGGTAGTGGTCACACAATTTCTAATCCCCATTGGAAAAAATACCATGGTCTAGTAAGTGATTTTAGGTCACTGGAGGGTTGATGAACCATAGGTGAGTGCTTCTAACACTTTTTGCATTTGCGAACATAGGCACCAATGTCCTTTTACATGCGAGGCCACCAATATCCTTCTTTGATCGGGGGAAAGGCTAATAATCTTCCACCTGCATGACTCCCATAGATTCCCTCATAGAGCTCACTAAGTACTTATTCAGCATCTTGTGGGTGAATGCACTCGAGGTAAGGTCCTGTAAATAATTTCTTATAAAGATTCCCTTCATAGTTGAGGTAGAAATGAGCAGCCTTGCCCTAACTTGATGGGCTGACCTCCTATCGTCTAGAAGTATGTCACTTCGTAGATAATTAATAATGGAATCCATCCAACTTGGGGCCTTATCTGTGAGGAGGACTTGCTCGGATACAACTAACTGGTCAATACTAGGCTGCACGAGGAACTCTATCTGAATTGTTCTCCTTTGGTCAAAGTCAATTACTGGGCTTAGTGTCGCTAAAGCATCATCATGACTGTTTTGTCCTCGAGGGAACTGTTGAATTTCCACCTTTTCAAAGTCTTCCATGAGTCCTCTTACTACGTCGAGGTATGCTTCCATTTGACCATCTTTGGCATTAAAGTACCTACTTACCTACTTGGAGACTAGTTTGGAATCACCAAATACATGGATGCGCTTTTCCCCCAGTAGTTTGGCTTTTCACAAATCGGAGATCAATGATTTGTACTTAGCTTCGTTGTTAGAGGCCTTAAATATAAATTTAATTCCTTGCTCAATTACCGTGTCTTCGGGGGTGATGAGGATAATCCTTACTCCTGCCCCCTTGGAATTTGAGGCTCCATCATCATACAAGGACCAATCTTTGGACTGTGCTTCACATGTCATTGACTGCTCATTATTTAGTTAATCTACTGGCTGATCTCATATGAACTTAGCAATAAATCTGCTAGGATGTGTCCCTTAATTATCATTTTGGGCTAAAAGTGGATATAAAGTCTCCTGAGGTTGACCGACCATTTTGAAAATCATCCAGAAAGGTCGACCTTTCGTAGAACAACCATGAGTGGGTAAGAGGTGATTACGATTATATAGTGGGCTTCAGAGTAATGCTGCAACTTCCTTAAAGTGACCACTAGTGCATAGGGGAGCTTTTCCAGAGGCAAGTATTGTTGCTCAGCGTCTAGGAGTGTCTTACTGGCATAGTAAATCAGGTAATATCCCCCATATTTTTCACATACTAAGGCAGAGCTCATAGCATGGTCTGATGCTATCAGGTAAAGATACAGTTGGTCTCCATCATTCGAATTTACTAAAAATGGTGGCTTTCTAAGGTAGGACTTGATTTCTTCCAGAGTTCGTGAATAGTCATCATCCCATATGAAGCCTTTGCCCTTTTTATAAACTGGAAGAATGGTCTATAACATTTTAAGGACTTGGAGATGAAGCGATTAATCCTCGCGATCATTCCAATAAGCTTCTGAACATCTCTCAACGTCTGAGGAGACTGGACTCTAGTAATAGCATCAATTTTTTTCTGGGTTGGCCTCAATTCCCCTCTTACTTACTAGATTACCTAAGAATTTTACTAACTGAACATCGAATGAACATTTACTTGCATTAAGATTCATTCAACACTTCTTCAGGATCTCGAAGGCTGTTGTTAAATCTGAGAGGTGATCAGACTTGTCCTTGCTTTTAACAAGAATATCGTCGATGTATACTTCCATCGTTTCTCCCATCTGTTTGTTGAACATACCGGTGATCGATCTTTGATAAGTTTCTCTGGTTTACTTGAGGCCATACGGCATTACCTTGTAAAAATACAACCCGATTGAGGTTATAAAGGAGGTTTTATTCTGGTCGTCTCCATATAAGGGGATCTGGTGCTAACCTGAGTAAGCGTCTAGGAAGATCATTTTCTCATGTTGAGGTCGGTGAAATCAAAAGATCTATCTTCAGGAGAGGGAATCTATCCTTGGGGCATGCCCTATTGAGGTCGGTGAAATCGATACAAACCCTCCATCAGCCATTACTTTTTGGTACCACTACCGGATTGGATAACCATGCAGGGAACTAAACCTCCCTGATGGATCTTGTATCCACTAGCTTCCTTACTTCTTTCTCCACTGCCTTAGCCTTCTTCGGGGATATTCAACGAGCCTTTTAAGTGATCGGCTTGAAGTTTGGATTGACGTTTAAGCAATGTAAATCCACACTGGGGTCGATTACTGGTAACTCGTAAGGCTCCCAAGCGAAAACAACTATGTTTCTTTTGAGAAGTGTAACTAACTCTTTTTTTTCTTGATCGGTGAGAGCAACTCCGATCTAAAATTTCCTCTTGATCAAGTTATCATCGGCTATAACTTTTGCCAGGCTTTCTAAGACCCAATCGATGAGGTGAACCGTAGTCTCTTCCTCCCCTGTTCGACCATAGAGTAGTTTTTATTTGGAAATAATAGTTCCCTCCTGGGATTTCTCTTGGGAATTCTCGTATTCCTTCTTCTTTTCTTTTTTTGTGAGGATAATCGCAATAAATCACTTTCTGGTTATAGCCTGGTCACCATAGATCTCGACCACTCCTCGATCTATAATGCACTTTAGCTTTTGATGATAGGTGGATGGCACAGCCTTCATGGCTTGGAGCCAACCTTTGCCTAAAATAGAATGGTATGGGGACTCAATGTCCACCACTAAAAACTCAATTATCTTTGAGATGTTTCTTTCCCTGGCGAGTAAGATTATCTTTCCTAATAACATCATGATCCTTCCTGCAAAGACGACCAGCGGAATAGTGGCTTCTTTGAGGTTGAAGATATTCAGCTACAGTTTATGGAACATTTCTAAGTACATGACTTCAGACGAACTCCCTTGGTCCATAAGGAGCTTGTAAGCATCCCAATTAGCAATTATGAGTGTGATCACCAACGTGTCATGATGTGGGGTCTTTACCCCATCCAAGTCTTATTCGGTGAACATGATGTGCTTGGTGTAGTCAATGTTTTCTGGTCGTTGACTCTTTCTTGCCTGGCATTTGGCAGGGTTAATTTGAAAAGCTTCTAACATGGCAGTTACCTTCTCGAGTAAAATTCAAACGGTGTTGCTTAGGATCTGCTTAAGTTCTGACGCCCCATGGATTACTGCAAACTCATGCCCTATTTCATCGTTGAGGAAGTTATCTGGATTTTGGTCGCCATTGGCTGAGACGTTCTCCATTTTTTCTTGATATACTCATTGAGGTACCTCGCCTGAACTATCTCTTCTATGTGTGACTTCAAATCTTTGCAATTCTCAGTTCCGTGACTTCCCTTCTTATGGAACGCATATCTCAGTGCATTTTCCTTTTAGTTGGGTCGCCGCCCATCTTCTTGTTCCATTTTATGAAAGGATCATATTTGATCTTGCTGAGAATCTTATAAATAGGTTCCTTGAAGACTTGTTAATAGCCTCGAATGCTTTGGAGGGGTCAACCTTGTTTCCATTCTTGAATCTATTCTTTCCCCCATTATTGTTTCCCTTATGGGTATCATTCTTCTTAGTTCCCTTATTTGACTTTTCTCGACCATTGTCCCCTCTACTAGGATGAACCATGTCCTCCACCTTCGCTTACTTCTCAATACGATCCATAAGGTCATCAATGGTGATGGACTTCTTCTTAGTGAGGGATTAGTGCAGCAAAAAGGTGGTCCACAAGACGATTTTAAATGATGATATGACAACCTGCTCCAAGCAATCCTCGATCTCATTAAAAACTTCTCAATATCTTTTGGGGTAGTCTCGGAGATTCTCCTGTGACTTTTTCTTCATTATGAGCAATGCATCCATTCGCTTGGGATGGGAGATGCTAGTTATGAATTGTACCGTGAAATCCTCCGTCAGTGCTGTAAAATTCCTGATCGACCTGTGAGGAAGCATCTTAAACCACTTCGGTACTATATCATGTAGGATAGAACGGAAAATCCTGCACATAAGTTCTTCAATGTGGCTATGTAAGGTCATTTCTTATCGATATTTCCTTACATGATCTATAGGGTCTGTTTTCCCGTCATAGACCTTGAACTTGGGACATCGAATTATTTTGGGGGCTCCTTCTACTTGATTTCCCTTAAAAAAGGGGACCTCATCTGAGCATTGAGAGATTTTTTGGATAGTTATTTGGTGAATCTATCTCCTCAATGAGTTAAATGTTGTCCAATCTCCATATGTACTAGAATACTTAAATCTTCATTATGTCGATCATTGCTTCTGTGGCGCCTCTCCTGCTATCCATGCTCTCATCACGCTCGCTCTGACATATCATGTTCAGTTTTTTCCTAGTCAGCCTGGAGCTCCTTCCTCGGCTGCAAGTTTTGCTCACCTGAGCGCTAGGATTTCTCACACGATATTTTCCAGTAGCCCTTTGGAGTTATCTCTCCATCCTTTTGAGCTGCTTTTGTAGGTGGGCGTTTTCTTCTTTTTTGAGGCACCCAGCCTCCTTCTGTTCATGAAGCCTATCTTCGTAATCATCGACGAGCCTAAAAATCTAGGTAGACCAACGTGCTCCATGGATTTCTTCAGAGGGTTTTTTGTCCTGGTGAAACCCGGGTTTGTATGCTGGAAGATCTCAGACCTGACCTTAGGAAAAAACTGGATCTAATTGGATGTCATCGGCTTGGGGGATGTTGCTTATGTGGTGAGACATTATGGGCTTTCTGGTAATGAATGTTTTTAGAGGAATACAAGTCATTTCCCACAGACGACTCTAATTGTGAGTGCAGAAAATATCACAGTAAAAGATTTTACAAAAACAATCACAAATGGTAGAAAATAAAGGATATCACACTCATAACTATGATTTATGTGGTTCAAAATTTGCCAACATCCACGGAGAGGTTACTTGTTCTTATTAACTGTCTCTCAAAATCTCACATTTCAATCCCCTTTCCCCGGTTGGGGTATACAATTTATGGGTATGTTATTATAGAATTTGAGTTTTTCAAGTAACTCTAACTATCGTGCGGATTTTCCATAAGGTACTTAAATATCTCCTCTGAGATTCTTGGTACCTTATTTGACCATATTCGTAAGTGTCCTTATGTCACTAAAATAACTCATGAGGAAATTGAGTCATGATTTGGGCCGGGCCAAGTGTTAATCTATCAGGAATTGGTTGGCTACTTCATGGACTATAAAAAATGGGCACCCACAAGAAGTATTAAAACATCAACATGTATACAAATATGGGGTTTTAATAGATTTAAACCCAAAATATAATCTTGAAAATAAAGATTCATTTTTTAAAAAACTGTGACAACATTATATAATATGTCAAACTCCCACCTACTTTCTAAATGCCAATTTCAAACTCTAAAAATACCAATGCATACATATTGTAGAAATACAAATTATCAATAAAAAAAATTGTGAATAAAAAATACAAATCCATTTCGATAAGTTCTAAAATTGAGATTTTATACTCATGCATCTATAAAGTGTAAAATCTGTGAATAAACTTGTGATAATTCTACAAATTTTTCTGTAAGGAAAAAATTTCCAATTGAGTTATTTTGTATGTAATTGACTTATTTCGAGAACAAAACTTGTTTGGGTCATAAATAGATTTTTATATTGTCACGATTCCCATATTGTCTATGATGTGTAAGTAGACGTAGCGGCCAAGCTTTAAAGATATATCATGTTGAGTTTATATCTTTGTTTTTTCTTCTTTCCTTTTCTTTTCTCTTTCACTTTTTCATTTTTTCACTCTCACATGCTCAATTGCAACCACATAACATATGTTCATGTTATGTTGTTGTAATTGAGCATATTAGAGTGAAAAGAAAATAAAAAGTTAAAGGGAAAAGAGAAGAAAAGAAAAAATGAAGAAAAGCAAAAGAAAATACGAGAAAAAGAAGAAAACAAAAGAAATAGAAAGTATTTCCATATTGTATATATTGTTCAATAAACTTTGTCACTTTCCAATTTCATATTCAACTCTTGTTATGAAAATTACATTCCAATTTTGAAATTGCCCGCAATTTTTCGTTATCCCAATTTTTTCATCCCCAAGCACCTTTGAATCCGTACATATCACCTTCTTTCATAACCTCAACCCAAACCTACATTACAATCCTATAAAAATCCTACGTGAACTTAAGGAAGATGTAATTGAATAGTTGTAATAATTGTTATAAGAAGAAAACAAAAAAAAGGGACTTGTTCAATAATCTTTATCGCTTTCTAATTTCATATTCAACGCTTGTTATGAAAATTATAATCCAATTTTGAAATTGCCTGCAATTTTCCATTATCCCAATTTTTTAATCCCCAAACTCCTTTGAATTTGTACGTATCCCCTTCTATCATAACCTCAACCCAAACCTATTTTACAACGCTTTAAAAGTCCTATGGATCTTAAAGTATATTCAATTCAAAAGTTATAATAATTGCGATAATCTGTGAAAATGCATTTCACCTCATTTAATGATGATATCCTTTCATTGAGATTACATATTTTTCCTTTCATTCCCTTGTTTCAAATGGTACTTGGGATTAAATGACGTTCTTGTTATGTGGTTGCAATTGAGATAATAAAAGGAAAAAAACAAAGCAAAGCAATTGAAAAGATAAGAAAAAGAAGATAACAAAAGAAAGAGAAAATATTCCATATTCTATATAGTGTTCAATAATTTTTGTCGCTTTGAATTGCATCTATCTTAATATCACATAGGATTTTTATAGGTTTGTAATGTAGGTTTGGGTTGAGGTTATGAAAGAAGGAGAAATGTATGGATTCAAAGGTGTTTGGGGATGAAAAAAATTAGGAGAATGAAAAATTTCAAGAAATTTCAAAATTTGAATATTATTTCCATAACAGTAGGAAAGCAACAAAGATTATTGAACACTATATACAATATGAAAATACTTTATCTTTATTTTGTTTTCTTATTTTTCTCGTCTTTTCTTTTGTTTTTCTTTTTTTTTTTCTTTTGTTTCTCTTTTCTCTTTCACGTTTTCTTTTCTTTTCATTCTCACATGCTCAATTGCAACCACATAGCAAGAACATCAGTCAATCCCAAGTATCATTCGAAGTAAAGATATGAAAGGTAATACGTATGGTTTTAACTCCAGTGAGGAGTTGGTTATGTGATTTTGGGTTTTTAAACGAAAGTCTATATTAAGGCTCAAAGGAGTTGACTAGGGAAATATATAAGGTGAGATCAAGGTCAATATGGGCAATATAACAAAGAGGGACTATGATACTTTCCTAAAGTTTACGCGATTCTTGCGTCAAAACATCTTTGAAAATCATCCTCAAGCAATACATTTCAAAATATGAACTCAATTAATGAACGATCAAATGAAAGAATGGAGATATTACCAACAAATTTAATGTTTTCAAGGAGGAAAGAGTAGTGCATAACACTCACAAATGAAGAAAAGTCCAAAGCTCACTTGGTGTAAGTACATACAATGAAACAAAATATTACCGAGTTATAAACACCCTAAACCGAATCATTAAAACATTAAAAGTGCATGTGGTCATGGATTTAAAGTTTAATTCATGAAGTTTTTCATAATATCAATGACTTAAGGACTAAAGTCTAATAACTTCTAAAATCAAGAACATGTATCGTTGAATTATCTATTGGATCGGTCATTTATTGAAATTTATCATTGTAAACAAAGGAAAAATTGCAAAAAAAAGAGAAAAAGATAATATTTTTGAAATTTTCGTTTCTCAACAAAAACGTATTTGGAACGAACATGTGATCGAATCAATGAAACTAAATAATGAATGGAAAGAATATCCCACACCCCCTAACTTAAATGTTGCATTGTCCTCAATACGAATCAAGAATACAACATAAATAGAGGAAAAGAAAGATATTATCTAGAATGGAGAGATCCTCGATAAGTACAAGTTCATTGATTCTACAAAACATGTTAGAACCAAGCATAACAAAAAGAATAACAAAAATATTAACTAATTGCACTACAATATAAGTAAAAAGAAAAGAAACTAACTATATACAACCTACAATTTTACTTCTAACTAACTATACACTGGAAGTTATAAAAATTTAGGTTCCACGCAAAATACGATTTGACTTTAAGGGATTAATGGTGTATTCTCATTTTCATGCACGCCTCTCGAAAAATAAGAATCCCATTTGAACAACGAAAGGCATTTGTAAGCTGTAAGAAATGAACCATCACTAATAAAAAAAATTGGAGGGTGATGGTGGATTTGGATGCTAAAGTGGACAAGTACAATTGGGATCCAAGAAAAATAAAATCACCTCCCAAAGGTTTTTCAAGTAAAATGGGAGGCGGGGCACACAAAAAGGAAGTGCCCATCATAGAAACCTATTCAAGTAAAGAGTCCTCATCGGTAAAAGGTTTAGATATTTCAAAGTTTTCAACCGATTCATAAGAATCTAACCGTACTTATAATGGTTCAATAATAGAGAACAAAAATGGGGATGAAATAAATTTAATCTGAAGTGATTCATCATCACTTAGAGGTTGAATTTCAAAGGAGAAAGACTTACTTTCAACGAGATGTTATTCAAAAAAGTTTGAGGTGAAACAAAAGTCTCAACCTCCCCTTTGTTTTCCAAATAAGAACTAATCTCATTGCAAAGTCCTTCAATTTCCAAACCAACACCAATAGCATTATTCATTACACTTTAGGTGAAAATAAGCATGGTTTCTTTTAAAGTAAGCTTCCTTGGCTCTAGAATCTCAGATTCCTCATTTGGTCTAAAACATTCTTCAACTTCAAAAATATCAGAAGAAAAATCATCGTTGGATTCGAATAATGCATCCAACTCTTCTCCCTAAAATGATTTTCTGCTCGATATTTATTTTCAAGACTTTCATTCTCAAGAATTTGAAGCCTTCATGCACAGTAATAGGTGAAGGGGTGGATTCTTCTAAAGGAAAAGTTTGAGAACTATTCCCATACAAACGTGAACCATTATAATTATCGAAATCACTAAAAAAGACAGGATTACCTATTTTTTTGTAGATGGAAAATCCACATAAAAAGATGTGCGGCCAAGAATTCAATGTTTCTTGGCACTCAAATGTGCAAGCCTATAAAAAAGGGTTAAAACGACGAAGATAAATACAAAGGAAAGGTATATTACGAAATAGTAAATCAATTACAATCTATAATAAAACATTCCCCCGTCATGACACCATTTTGATGTGGCTAAAACTAAGTGTCCATGTAGATACGCTAATAGTTGTAATCAACTTCCAATCACAATGCAAAAAACCTAAACTTTAACTACACTCCTGTGGAGTATAGCGGCTAGTACGGGTATCGAAAATCCACAAGGAATGTTTGATAGACTTCAATTAATTTATTACTTCTCAAATAAAAATGTAAAAGATGATGATGGTTGAAAAGGGAAAAAAGGAAAAAGCTAATTACGCAGATTAAAACTAAACAAAGATTAATAAAATGAAATTAGGATCACATTTCCATCGTGGGCTAAACAACGCGTAAAATGGATTTTGGTTTGAAAACATTTAACCGAGCATATTTAATTGATTATAAACATTAAACATGAAGAAATTTCATCCAACAATGAAAGATTAAACTTTGGCTCGAATATGATCACAAATAGATTAATTTTGGAATATCTCTATACACACTACCATTGCGTGACAAAGGAAGTTAAACACATAATACCCCAACTTTAATGCTCAATGTTACAATTAAATGCATTTATAAACAAAACCTAAATTTCAAAGATCAATACCCATTAATGGTGAAAATGTGATCCCAACCCTTAAACTAGATACTTCACATGATTAAAATAATAAGTACAACAAATTAAAGAATGAATATAACTAATAAACTAACAACAACTAATTAACAAAGCAAGTAAATAAGAGAACAAAGCTTAAACAAGAAAATGGAACTTGAATTAAAGGAAAGAGAAGATGAATAGTACTCACATACACAAAAATGGGTACAAACTCTAAGTGGGGGGAATAGAGGTAAGCTCCCCCCAAGACTAACCTAAACTAACCTAAAAATAGATCCACATAACAAATGAGAACAAAAATTCCTTTAAACAAATCCCTAGGGTAGAACTTGTAAACAAAAAAATCAAAATTTGAAGGCTCAAATCGATTCTGCTAAGGAGCCTAATCGATTTGGCTATAGGTAAAATTTATTTCTGGTCTAACCGAATCGATTCCCCAAAATGGGTGAATCCGATTCGCCCCTGACAGGCTGCATTCTTCATCCCGGATAAACGTATAGAAAACGTCATTATTTCTTCGTTATAAATCGGAATTAGGCACAATTGGGTGCTACGCGAAGCTAACTCAGAAGGCTACAAATTACAAGAGGATAGTGGGCCCAAAATTTAAAATCGTAAAATGACAAAAATACCCTTGAATGTGACCTTGAATGTGAAACTTTCCCAAAATGCGATCAAACTTCGTGCTAAGAACTTTAATATCTATAAAAGCTTAATTATGCCTCGCAAAGCATATAAACATAAACAAAAGAGATTATCTTGTTAATGAGCATAAATATAGTAATTAAAGTACTCGAGGGGACTCAAATGCATAAGTATAAAGGGTAAATAAATGCAATATTCGGTACGAATCAAACACCCAAGCATCTGTAAAAGTAAAATAAACACAAAATATAAACGCAAATAAGTCATTGAACCCAAAAATCCTAAAATTTGGAACATAAATTGTAGGAGTCATACTTGAGATATCTTAGACACCAAAAATCAAAACCAATAAAAAATTAAAGATACACCAAATTAGTACCTGAAAAAAATAAAATAAACTAACAAATGGCCCCTAAAATTTGAATTAGCAATCCCTAAAATCGGTTTGAACTATAATTATCCCGAAAATTCATATGTCTAATATTCTTAACGTAAATAAATCGTAAAAATATAAGACATATTCTTAAGTTCAAATATATGAAGAAAGTGAGGATATAATAAATCCCCAAAACTCGACAATCAAACCTACGAAATTGAAATTTTAAAACCTTTAGGTGAGATGTAAATGAAACGAGGGTTGCACTCACCCCCTTTATATAGGGATAAAGGGCATGATAGCACCCCCTGTATCTTCCTACCAATAGGTATCCCTCATGAACCCACGAAATCCTTAGACTCTACACCACCTACTAGTGGTCACATCCCACCCCCTGTCGGTAGGCACCCCCTCTAAACTTTGTTTCAAAAATTCTAAACAAATTTCAAAAATCCTCTGAAAATTCCCAAACAATCATAGAAAATCCTAAATGTCATAAAACCTCAAAATTCATAAGAAAATGCACATTTCAGTAAAAATCATGAATATTCAAAATTACGCAAACATTCAAAAATTAGTAAAAATCATAAAATCCCTCAAAAGAATTCGAAACCTTCTAGAAAATTCCATATCATCACATATCCTTTCCAAATCTATTATACACTCTTTAGGTTCTCAGAATTAGATCTAGGCCATTAGAATCAAACTCAATCCCCACATTAGTCACATGCACTCTTTAGGTCCTCTGAATCAGACCTAGGCCCTTCAAATCAATTCGTTGTCCCTGTATTGGTCGTACACACTCTTTAAGTCCTCAAAATTAGACCTCGGCCATCAAGGTCATGTCGTGATCCCTGTATTGGTGTCACATACTCTTTTGGTCCACAAAATCAAACCTAGGCCCTCAAAATTTGACCGTTATCCTTGTATTGGTCATATACATGCGTTAGGTCCTTAGAATCAGGCCTAGGCCCTCAAAATCTGGCCATTATCCTCACAGTGGTTTCTCACGCTCTTTAGGTCCTTATAATCATACCTAGGTCGTTAGAATCACGTTGTTCTCCCCAGATAGGTCGCACACACTCTTTAGGTCCTTGGAATAAGACATATTCCCTCATAATAAGGCTTTGAACCCCGTATTGGTCGTATACGCTCTTTAGATCCCCAAAATTAGACATATACCTTCAAAGTTAGTCCATGATCATCGTATTGGTTTCATACACTCTTTTAGGTCCTCCAAAATAGACTAATCCCTCATAATTAGGCCATAAATCATCGCACAGTGTCATAAGCCCCCGTAATAAGGATATATTCCTAAAAAACATTAAAATCTTCATAATCAACCCCTTAGAATCAAGCTACAAACCCCGCATATAACCCCCAAATCCTCAAAATCAGGCCTCTCACCTCATCACGATCATAAGTCACCTTGGGATTTTTGTAAGAACCCTAACTTTGAATTCCCCATCATAGTCCTTACACATAGGAACTCAACACTCACACCCTTTACCCAAGTGTCTATCATTTCGACGGTTCTTCGCTTATTTAAAACTTTCCCATCAAGGGGCTCTCTAGACATCCAATTCTATCACATCACACCCCTCTATAGATTCCAAATAAAGTCCCTTCCAACCTTTACCCCTAGTCCTTCTTCAAACCCTAGGCGAATAACAACTGCACTCTCTATAATCCGCATTTTACTTTGGTCAACTCTAAAACTCGTGAGTATCTTAACACACTTTTGTAGAGTTATAAATCTTTTTTAACTATCCTAGACATGCACAAATCGAACCGACGGTTCGCTTTTAATTGATAAAAAAACATTTATGTTTGCCTATCGGCAGAACAACTCACCTACCTGTAGCCAGGTGGGTGTGTTCTTGGCCATAAAGTCTTTCCACCCTGGCGGCTGGAAGGATAAGAAGAATACCGGTTGGCATAACCATGGGGACAACTTGGACCTTTTAATATTTTAGGGTTTTCCTATTTAAGAAAATCGTGACCTCATTTGAGAAAGTCATTAACCTCAAAATCAATGCGGTACCTTCCCTCAAATTTAGTGCATATCACTTTCACCACATTCTTCCAACATTCCCTTACCTCATCCCTATCTCATCAATATCCACCATTCCACCACAACTACTTACACTAGAACTTCAGCCTGTAAAAGTCCAAAAAAAATAGAATTCAAATACCTTTAAAGCTCCAAACCTTTCTCACTCTATTTTAATTACTAGCTTTTATTTCAGTATACTTTGGTAATTTTTTTAGCATATTCTTAGTTGGGTTTTACTTATCACTAATTTTATACATTTATTATATATGGTCGCAAACGTATTTTTATAAATAAAAAAAGGGTTTATACGTTAGTTCCCAATTAAGGTTCTCAATTTTTATTACACTTTCACCACACTTCGCATACGTTTTTGCATAAAAATAAGAGATATACTTTAAATTCGGATTATTGGTTAGACATTGCCTTATTTCTCCTACGAACTTTAGCGACTTTGATGCCATTTTAGGCTACATAGGCATCCCGAAATAACTTTTGGGATTCGAATAATCTTTTATCCATCTCATTCTTATTCACGTTCATATATTAATATTTAACTCATACGCCTAGTGTATCCTACTCATATACCTAGTTTCTTTACATTTGTCAATTCTTAACCGTCCCATCACATGTGTGCTCACTTTTCTCTAGCAGCGATACAATCTAGTATACAACTCACATTTTAGTTATTTTCACACACACTTATTTACTTATCTCCTTAGAATGACTTGTTCCCATCTTTTCCATGATGTGTATATAATGATTTCATTCCTCATACACACAGAATTTCACATTTATATACATTTTTACTTTTTATAATTTTTACACACGATGCACTTTCTAAATTATACGGATGTTCACACACTTGGGAGAAGGAGATTATTTTTAGTTTCCATAAGTGATCGAAAAGGGGAATGGGATCCTAACACATTTCTATTCCGTAACATAATCTCCGAGCCCATATCTTATTTAGTTTCACATGCATTAGTCGTCTTTTATATTTTCTCTTTTGACATGGTTATCTCTGTTTTTATGTTTTGAGTAAAATAGACTGTTGACTCCGATCTTTACACATTCAGGCATCTAACATCGTCGATGAAGGACACTTTTATATTTCCCCATATTTTTAGGGAATCCCGTGCGATGCCACCAGTTATGCGAGCACCAAGGGGTCGGGATCGACACAGTTACCACCTGATGTTAGAGAAGAAGATGATCCAAACCCAAAAGTGTTCGTTGTAACACCATTATCATCTCCATTTAAGGCCATTTTTGAGAAAACGGAGAAGATGGAAGGAGAAAATACAAGAGCTTAGATGAAAAGACTAATAGACTAAAGGATTAATGCTGAGAATCCTTTCAACACAAAATAAGTCTACTTATGCAATATATACTATAGAGTAATGATGATTGAATGTGGGTAGATAGCATGTGAAATCTAACAATCTACCAAACAATTTTTTCTCAAAAAGTGAATTAATGTGGGGGTAAGTTTACAGCATATTATTACCGGCCAACAGAGGTTCGCCACATTGAAATACAAATAGATTATTATAGCCGAGAGATATAATAGGCATGGTTAATAAAGTGGTTGCACCGGTAGTTGACACTTGTCAAAACCATATATGTGTGTTAACCACTTAAGTAATGTTTTGAGGGGCGTGAGTGCACATATGAGGGAAGATTCAAATGGATTATCACCCGTTAGTTACAATAGCAGTTGCATTGTAAAGGATTTTATAAATAAGCAACTCAAGATCAAGGAAAAGACGACCCCTCAACAAAAAATTATATATACTGGTTTAAAACCTCTTTTGCTTTTTTTTTTCCTTATAGTTTTTCGTCTTTTTCTTCAAAGTAGTTTGTAAGGTACATTTATTTTAATTCTCTTTTTATTTTATGAAAAGTTCCTTTGCCTTTACATTTAAACTATCCTTGCCTTGATTATTGAAACTTACTTTACATTCGTTAGTGTAAATTATTTTCCTTTAATGTTATGTTATCTTACTTCATTGTCATAATTATTTCAAACCTTCTTTTATCTTCTTTTTTTCACTTTAAATCTTCTTCCTTAGATTTTAGGCAATTTAATTTAAAAACTTATTTAGTACTCACTAAAAAGTCTCCATTATTGGATCGTAAGTCTTCTTAATTGAAGCGTTGCATGATAAACAATTTCCTGATTATTGAAAGTCTAAGTTAATCAACTGGTTAAGACCATAACCTTGCCTAACACGCTCGAACACAATGAAAACACATAAACCAACCATGCCACTGAAACATAACCTAGTACAACTAAATGTTGTATTGTTTTGTGTGTTTTTAAAATTGCTAAAAAAATAATTTTTCTAACCAAATTCAGTAACATGATCTCCATCGTGTGGAGATCATTACCATATAAATTATTAAAAAAATAAATATGGAAGTGGGTTTGATGATGATTAAAAGTTCGAACGGTCGAATATAGGTATATACACCACATTTTCATTTTACCCACTTTTGGATTGAATTTTTCGATAATTTTTTTGTAGATGATCACCTTAATATGTAGATCAACTATACCAAGTTTGGTTGGAAATTTCACTTTTTTGTATTATTATAAATTAATATGTTTATAAGTATGTATAATGATGTTGGAAAGTGGAACTCTCTCTCTCTCTCTCTCTCTCTCTCTCTCTCTCTCTCTCTCTATATATATATATATATATATATATATATATATATATATATGTTTAATGCCTAAATTTATAATTTGAGTTTGATACTAGAAATTTAAAGGTAAAAAAGTAAAAATAAATTATAATTTGCACGAGACCATTAAAAATATTTCAAAATATCACCAAATGGATAATATTTATGGAATTCATTTACAGTCCACCCCATTTATAATTTATAGAACTCGCCTAACTTTTGTACAATATTATTTTAGGATATAGGTTATTAAATATTTATATTGTTCATATTTCATGCATATTCACTTTTTGAATGATTTTTATTCAAATATCATTTAAACAGCCCAACTTAATATTCATCTTATATTTCAATGAGTGGGGAATAAAAGCACACCCCAACTTTTTTTATAGAAATAAAAATAGTTCATTTTTAATCAATTGATATTGTATATTACATGTACCAAAAAAATCTATTTCATATACAAACAAACATTGCATATAAAGTAATCATTAGAGCATATATATCTAAATCTTACTACTATGAAGTTATATGTGATAATCAAAGTTGAGCACATCCGAAATGCATAACATAGTTGTGCATATTATTTCATTTTACAAAGATCGTGAAATGTAGGCAACTTGCAATTTAATTTTAAGGAATATATAAATAAATCAATTTTAGTAATTATTTTGCTAGTTCACTAAGTAAATCTTGAATTAAAATATATTAACTTTTTAATAAAATTTAAGGGGATAAGAGCAATCTTTTTTCAAAGTAAATATTTTAAGAGAAGGATAATTTCTTAAATAATTATAAAAATCATTATATTAAACTTTCTGCATAAAAGGATTAAAGAAATATTGTTTACATAAGTTGGAAAATCAGTATTTATTCTTTTTGAAGCTTATTTTATTAACATTCCAATATATATCATATCTGTGTGTGTGTGAGCGCACGCACGTGCGCATGTCCTAAATAAAATTTAACGTATTTTCGTACTTCGTCTCTCGATTTTTAGGTGTCAAACTTGAACTAAAGTTTTAAGCACTAAATGGGTGGCATTTTGGGGTTTGAATATAAATTTTCCATGCTGGCTAGCAGTTTGACTTCATAGCTTTGTTAGAATTAGGGGGTTAAAGGCTAAAGAAATCAAATATCGATAGTTTGATTGAATACCAAAAGTAAACATTGGCATAAAACCCATTATAACCCTAAAATTTAGTAAGTTATCCCTAGTGAGCATGCTCACACCTACTAAAATTTTAAAAAATTATATATATATATTTGTTTTAAAATACTCGAGGTCATCTTGTAATGTTGGAAGTTAAACATTTTTAAAAGGTAGTATTTATATAACAAAAAGGCTTAAAAGATACTACAAAAACTTGACCTTTTCTTGACTCTGTTTAAACTCTTTAGTGTGACTCACAAAAAAATACATTGATACACGACTCAAAAGCCTTCAGTCATCTTGGTCGTGAGGACTACCTTTGTCTCCTATACTTCATCCTAATAACAAAACATTCTCGTGATCACTACTATATTAAGTATTCCTAGATTATGTTAGAAATATTATTTCACATACAATATAAGTTGTAATGCTATCTTTTATCTTAGTTGTACCTTTGAGACTTGAGAAAATTCAAATTGGTTACTAAATGAGCCAAATATTATATTTTCGATAGGAATATTCATGTTTGATACTAATTTTGACCTTTAAGATCTGGTAATTTGGTCAATGCAAAAATTATATAGTTTTAGATCTCTAAGTCAGGATCGTAATGCCATAAACTGTGTTCCAAAGAACATCGAGTAAGAAGTATAGTGATTTTGTGAAGAGTGCGCTAAGGTAACTATTCTTCTAAGTTTTATTTTGTATTGTAATGCACATCATGCTTAGAATTGATTGTTTGGATTGGCAATCAGCTCTTGGATGCCCCCAAACACCTAAAAAGACCATTCTTTTTAATTTTAAACATGGTTATAAGTCTTGAAACAATTTTATTTAATGAAAGAGAAAATATGTGCCTGTGAGTGAAAGTTTAAGAAGAAAAATAGGGCAAATCAAGAAAAAAATACCATCTAAGTGTTCCTAAGGTAGTTATATGCATGAGTTTTGCGTTAGTTTTATATAATACTAATTAAATTATAGAAATCATCAACTTTTGGATTAAACTTGTATATTATTTGGTATTGATAGAATTATTTTAAATAATAATCCTCTATAATCTGTTCCATAATTATATTAATACTAAGAGACACTTTGGTTCATGAAAGAGTACTCTAGAAACCAAGAGTCAAAAAGACTCTCAGATATCTACCTTGATGGATGGTTCAGATTGAGTCACTTTTTGAGACTGCGTCCTCTCCCAACCTATGAATAAATAACTGATATCCATCAATCAGACAGTATAAAATTACAACATCAATGAAATTGGGTTAAGGGAGAGAAACACTAAAATCCAATCAATTAACTTATGAATAATGATTCATATGGAGTATAACACCAACAACTTCACTAATCAAAATGATGATTCCATATTTAAGTAAAGGATAATATTTTCAACTTCTTCCTCTCAAAAAAATTTGGATCAAGGTATGACTCTTGATATTTTACTCCTAAATATGATTAAGTTATGATGTTTGATTCCTCGAGTTTACACAATATGTGATAATCATGTTGATCTAAGATCCTAACGTTAAATATGTAATACATAAAGTTTTGTATAATTAAAAATCAAATAAAATGTATAATTGAATATTCATGTGTTAGGTTTATATAATCATATAAACTTATTAATTATTTGTTCTTTTTATTATGCTTACATGTGGTATTAGATCTTAGGTTTCTAATCTCATGATGGTCCACTAAGAGTTTTTGCCTACAAAAAGAATTCAAGTAACAAAATTCATGAATTATTAAATTTTTGTAGCGATGTTTTCAGTGAAATTTTTTTATTCTTGCTCAAAATTTTATGAAATTCACATGGTCACTTGAAAACATCGTAATAAACAAAACTTGTTATAAACAATGGGCACCACCATATCTCACGATTTGACATCATTGAAACACTTAAAAATGCATTTTTGTGATTTTCGATAATAATGTTAACACTAATAATTCTCGCTAAAATTGATTTTATAATTCCGTGGAATGGAGAGTGACACTGAAGAGATTGTTTATATTACTGTAGTAAAAACTCAAACTTTTCTATTTTTGAACAAATAAATTATTTTCCCATACTATATGCTATAAATCACTACATATATTTTTTATTATTAAATGGTTGTTCTAATATTCTTGTTATATGTTATTTGGAATTCACCGAAAGTTTTAATATAAAGTTTTAGATATTAGATGTATGATTATGGGTTTGACAATAACATTTCCAATAAATTAGATTATTATATATAATTTATATTTGATTGCCCGAAGGCCTTAATATAATTATGAATTAATATTTCGACACTAATATTTATATGATAGTAGATTAGGACGACATCAAAGTCCCTTAATCCATAATAATAAATATTAGATTATTGTGTATGCATCTATATTTAGACAATTGATTATCCATTAAGTTTTGCATATAATATTTTTTGGGAGCATTGATTTTTATATACATTATGTCATATGTGTGTGCATGTATGTTCTATGATTTTTTTTTGCACTATGTGTGTGCGTGTATGCTACATGAAAGTAAAAAAGAGATCATACTTAAATTAAATATCTGAAGCGTAGTTAAGGATAAATCAACTTATGGTTTCTGTGAACACAACCAAATGAATTAATTGGTATATCTATATAATTACATCATGAAATTTTTATGTCATTCCGAGATGACCTAATGATCAAAACTCACAAATTTTGGCGGTAGACGCTATTTTATCTATTTGAGGACGTTTAACCCCTTAAAACCTAAAATTTATCATATTTGGTAATAAATTTGACAACTATTTCTTTATTAAAATTATTTTTTAATTTCGCTTATTGGATATTATTTTAAAAGTTCTCTTAAAACTTTTGTAGTGATTACTGAAATTTTTTAATTATTATAAATTTTAAATTTCTCCATATTATGTGTTTTAATAACTATATTAGTTTTCCAACCTTATTTGGCTCTCATAATATCCATATTGTGTAATATTTTTGGTATACACCAAATGTTGTTGTGACTATTATAATTATGGTCAAGGTTTTGATATTAATATTTATATTATGTTAGATTAGGTGTCCATCAAAATTCCCTTGTCCATAGTTGTAAATATTAAATTACTGTGTATAAAATTGGTTGTCCGTAGGTCCAAATTTAATTATGAATGTTAGATTGTTTATGAAATGATGATTTGACTTGTTCATTGTAAGATTGCCCAAAGGGATAATTACGATTATTGAATGAACATTAATGAGTAATTTTCTTTTGCATCAATTTAACCTCGAAGGATTTAAATTTTTACTTAAAACTAATATTTACGTGAATTTTAATTCGGTGCTCAAAATTACTCTCAAATTTTAAATATTAGATTCATGTGTATATGCTAATTATGCCCAATATGGGTAATGGAATATTAGAAACATGCCTTAAGGTTTTCACCTCAGTATTTATATCATGATTAGATCATGATTCCATTAAAATAGCCTAATCTAATGAACTGTAAATGATGAATTTTGTGATAACATGCAAATACTATGTTTTTGTTTCTCCAAAGAGTCCGAATATGGTTTTGAGTATTCAAATTATTAATGATTTCATTATGATTAAGTCGTTGTGATTT
Organism: Sambucus nigra; assembly: GCA_949130495.1. Lineage (NCBI taxonomy): Eukaryota > Viridiplantae > Streptophyta > Magnoliopsida > Dipsacales > Adoxaceae > Sambucus > Sambucus nigra. The sequence goes on along the minus strand of OX422213.1, from coordinate 160,707,819 downwards.
GGTTTCTCTAAAGAGTCTGGTTGCAATTATGAATTTAATATTAAGGGGTTGTTGTAAAATAAATCTGTAATATGACACGGACCAATGGCATTGTGATACATGTCATCAAAAAATGCTCACTAGACATGGTCGGCACATAATCTCTTTGGTCGGCTCAGTGTTCTCTTGGTCGGCTGGGTGGACGACTACAAGGAATTAATTTTAACAAACACTTATGTGGGCCACATGTGGGAATATGTACAGCTCTCATTATACACACACTTAGGGTAGTCCTTACGAATTATTGTGATTACCTCATCATTTGATATCTCCTGGAATGTAGAAAGGTGTAACTGCCTGATTTATAAAGGAATTCCACCTCTTATTATTTCACCTCCCTCTATAAATTGAACCCAATAACACACAGTAAGGGCATTCAAAATATTCTATCTAACGGCCATACACAAAACCCTAGATAAATTCTTGAGAGCTTGTACCCATCTTTCTCACGATTCCTACAAATGACATTACACCTGTGAACATAGGCATATCCTTTTACTGGACCACTTAATCTCTTATTTACTTTTTATGTCTCTTATCTTTCTCTCAAATCTGAGTTGTTAATCTCTTTACTTGTTATAGTTTATTATTCGTATTAATCAGCTAAGACCCAGATATCCACATTCCAGTTTTAGACGATAATAGTTTGGGGCCTGTGTGGGAAAGCTAGACAAGCCCTTTGCTGTTTCCAACCATCTCATATTCATAAACCTAACCCAAGCCCGTCCAGATGCCTGTCTACTCTAAAAATGGGAGACAATACAAAAAGTAACCTCTACCCTTATTAGGATGGGGGATCTTCAAGGAATTCCGATGAGCATAGAAAAAGGTCAAGAGGCAATGTAGGAAACGGTGAAGCAACAGACGCAGACGCTCAAGTACAGTCAAAATAGGCATGGTGTCGATTTTACTACCCATATGGGAGAGAACCCTTTAACAAAAGAGGTGAAATATTTCCTTCTACCCCTACAGAGATAGGCCATCGATATATTACAATTGGGCTTCACAGAACCATACGAGGATGGATTTAGGTACACAAAATAAGGAAGTGGATCCAGATACTCTGATCACAAAATGATAGGTGATATCTCCCAAGAGACACCTCATCCCTCAGGATAACTGATCACTATAAGGAGAAATAATTCTCCGATGAAAGGCTAAGTGTATCGGAGAGGCTGATCAGAGGATCCACATTTCATCGGCTAGGTCCAGCAGTGAGAAGACATTATCACAGATATCCTAGAGGGTCTAGAGATCATCGATAAGGTTCCTTCAGGTTCAAAATGAGCGTATGGGGGTCAGTACATGATGAAAATACTTCCCAGGAAGAGAGATCGTACAAAATAGTGGTCGAGCAACCAAGATTGTTATAGTTAAGGCTGATCAGGATGACCAGCCCTAAAAGGGCTCGATCCAGTGATTGGAGGATCGTTTAGGAGAAATAACCAAATCAAATAATTTCTTAAATAGAGGTTTCGTGATAGGTGCGGCCATCCCGGTCGTCATTTGGGGGGAGGAGAGAGTGTAAGAGAGAGATATCTCCCCTCGAGAAGGTTGCACCACGATCTCACACCCGTCTTAGGAAGGTTGCTTCGGTCGTCATCGGTGTGGGGGTAAATGTGAAAAGATAGAGTCGCCAGCATATTTTGCACAAAAAAACAAAAGAATATGTTGCCACTTCGAGAGAGAGGCATCAAGGACAAACTGATGCATACGAAACCAATAGTTCAGAGGTTCAGGGGCTAAGTTATGGAATGGGAGGTGTTAGGCACCGATCCCGCCCTTTCGGTCTCTCATGGGCTAGTGTTATTATCTTCCTTTATATCCCCATGAAGTGTGTGTGCATTTTTATATAATAGAGATCGGAATCATTCAACTCATACCATGGGCAAGGTAGAGTGATGTCTTTCATAGGAATATTTCCAAAATAACATATGTACAAACTACGATTTATGCGTTCATCCCGATATTGATCATTATTAGGAAACAATAATATGTGTTGGATGAAACACAAACAAGTATGATATATATATATATATATATATATATATATATATATATATATATATATATATATATATATATATATATATATGAAAATGGGAGATTTTAGAAAATTAGGGAATTTGAGAAATTAAGAAAAATTGAAAAATTGGACTCGAGTCTCGAATTTTAATCCAAGACGCCTACTTAGTCTATAAAGGAATCAAAGTCCACATAGTTCGAATGTACCATATGGGTGGGGTTTATCCCATATATCCGAACGGAATTTTATTATATGTGTATGTGTAGAAAATGAGTTATTTTGATTTTAGAAAAAGTGCGATGGATAATTCGGTTCGAAATTTACGGGTGTAACCCTCTTTTATTTATTTTTGGGATTTTTGTAGAAAATAAAGTATGTACAATATACTAATAAAAGTGTAAATATTAATGTGTATGAACTAAATTAAGAACTAGAATATGAATCAAATGTTTATGCAAAAATAAGGAATTCAAAAAGATAGGGAAGGAATTGGACCTTCTTTGAGGCTTAATATTTGATCTTGGATGAACTCCCTTGAGTGTTGATGAATGTTGATGAGAGATAAGGATATTTACCAAATTAGAAGTAAAAAGGATGTGAATGTAAGCTTGAATGGAACTTCGCATGAGGAACTTCGTTGATTTCGAGGGAATGTTACTGAAATCACTGATGCTGATGGATCTATTGTGCTCTTGGAGTGAGGTCATGGACCCTATTTATAGGGTCAGGGGGGTTTCGATCGTCCTACCCCTGGGGTGACTATCGGCATGTGACCCCAGGCACAATACCAATAGGGAGGGTTCAGGACCTGCCAATTGGCAGTTCCGTACTGATTTTCCAAGAAAAATGGTCGTAGAACACAAACCGTTGATCCAAATCGTGCATGGGGCATACCATTAGAAAGGTATTTCAGATTCCTTTGGACTTCTCCTGGGTTCGGGAGTTGACTTTGGGTCAAATATGGCTTGAAAGTGCACATCGGTCCTTTTGACGGGAGATCGTCGAACGCAAATGGATCGTTCGTCTGTAAGGTAAGTCTGAATCATACGTGGGTTCGACCATTGGAAAGGTTAGGAGATTTAATTCGACATTCCAAAGAGTTTTTCTTCGTTCGGAAGGCTGGACTTGGTCAATTGGGGATGAGAAGTGCCTGAGGGCCTCTCGGACTAAAACAGATCGTTCGTCTGTACCGTAGGTCAGAACCATGCACGGGATGGACTGTTAGAAAGGCTATTCAGTTCCCATCATATATTCATTTAGTCTCATTAGATCTAAAGATTTGACTTTGGTTAAATGGAACCCAAGAGTGCCGGTGGCCTCCGAATTGATTTTTGGGTGAAAACTGATCGTTCGACCGAACAGTTATGTTATTTCATGCACGGGGCGGACTTTTGGAAAGGCATTTTAGTTACCTTAGAAGACTCAAAGAGATTTTTCTCTTACGATGAAGTTGATTGGTGTCAAATCAAGGACAGGGAGTGCCCGATGGACTCCGAATCGATTTTTAGGAGTAAAATGGTTCGTTCGTCCGAACTGTTATGCCAATTAGTGCACGGGGTGAACTACTGGAAATGGTATTCAGTACCCTTCAAATATTAAAAGATCTTTCACTTTGACATTAGAGTTGACTGGTGTCAAACGGGGCCCGAGGGCGCTCGGTGGGCTCTAGATCGGTACTCGGAGTGCGACCTAGGGTTTACAATGAGATGAGTAGGTTCTAGGGACCTAAGGGGAGACCTAGGGGGTCCTAAAATGTGGTGTCTATAGATCCCCTCGACGGGTGATCTTGAAACAAGTGTTAGCCGTCGAATAGACACCACATGATAGAGGTCAGTTCAGTAGACCTAAGGGATAAGGATGATCAATTCAGAGGGTCGAGGTCAATGCTACGGACCTAAGGTGATGTTGGGGGGCCAATTTTGAGGACCAAGAGGAGGTGAGGAGTAAGGAGGTGACCAATTCTATAAGTCGAGGTTAGTTCTGAGGATCTAAATTATAGCGACTAATTATGCGGGTCGAAGTCGATTCTGAAGGATTAAGTAAAAGCGACCAACTGTGAGGGTCGAAGCCAATTCTGAAGGTTTAAGATAGGGAAGAAAAATTCTAAGGGTCGAAGCCAATTCTGGGGTATTAAGTATAAGTGACCAATTTTGCAGGTCAAAGCCAATTCTACGGGCTTAAGTACAAGTGACCAATTCTGCGGGTCGAAGACGATTCTGCGGGCTTAAGTGGAAGAGACCAATGCTGAAGGTCAAAGCCAATTATCAGGCCTTAAGATAGAAGATACCAATTTTGAGGGTCGAAGCCAATTTTGAGGGCTTATTTGGGGTCACCAATTATGAGGATCGAAGCCAATTCTGAGGGCTTAAGTAGAAGCGACCAATTTTGAGGGCTTAAGATAGAAGCGACCAATTTTGAGGGTCGAAGCCAATTCTACGAGTTTATTTAGGGGTGACCAATTATGCGGGTCAAATCCATTTCTGAGGTCTTAGGATAGAAGCGTCCAATTCTGAGGGTCGAATTCAATTCTACGAGCTTAAGTAAAGATGACCAATTCTTAGGGTCAAAGCCAATTCTGAGGGCTTAAGTATAAGTGACTAATTCTGCGTGTCGAAGCCAATTCAAAGGGCTTATTTGTCCTTTGGGAAGTTTAAGGGCTCCATTAGGGATGCGTGATCTTTCTCTGGGCATTTGGGGTAGCATTTGGTTTTAAATTCCGTTGGGGAAGAGGGAATAATCCGAGAATTTTTGGAATTTTAGGAATGCCCTTTGGAGATATTGCTGGGGAGGATTATTTTTTGTAATTCCGTTATAGATGTGAAAAAAATGTTTTTTTGGGTGAAAAGGCTCCAAAATTTATCTGGTGATTTTAGGAATTTTTCGAGGATTTTTCAGAATTTTCTAGTATTTTTTTGGACTTTTTGTACGAAATTTTAATGGGGGTGCCGACCAGCATAGATGGAAGGGTGTTAAACAGCACTGGCATGGTCTTTTGGGTGCCTCGATCAGGTGGAGGGTCATTCTCGATCGGTGGTAGTAGGGAGATACCGATCGGCATGCCCTTTAGCCTCATATAAAGGGGGAGGATTCTCCTCATTTTTCACATCTTTTTGACTTGCATTATTATGCAACTACCTTCTGGAAATCATTTCGATGTTCCAAAGTCAAGATATGGATGAGTTTTCAAGCAGCGCTACTTACATGGCATGGCTTAATGCCGACGATTGGGCAGGATTGGAGTGGAGGGCTAGGATGCCCCTTGCACTGGGCAGCGAGAACTCATTCGACGCATTTCAGTGTATGGTGGATGATTGGATTCTTCTATGTGAGCCCTCGCATCATAGTTCTTCTAGGGTAGTGAACCTTGGTGGTTATGTAAGTATTGAATGACCTTTGATATTCTTTTCTTTTTTTCTTGATGAGATTTCTTTATTTCTTTAGTTTGATAATGGTTTTCTTTGCTTCTTCAATAGTCTGACATCTCCATGTCAAATATATGTGCCCAGGGGATGACGGGGCTTAAGGATGTTTGGGAGCACCTTCCATCTATGATGCACTATATGGTGTCATCAGCCGGCTTTGGAAGACTGGCGTCTGACATGGATGAGACGCCTCGTTCTACGACTGTTCTGTCTGCTTTGGGTAGAGATGGTGGGACACAACCCACACCTTCCATTTCAGCTTCGGGTAGATGAAAGTGACTCCTATTGATGTGCATCAGCTATTGGGGATGGACTATGATGGTCTTCAAATTGAGGTGAATAGGGTGTTAAGGGTGACGCTGGAGGCGGTGATGGCTTATGTGGAGAGGGTGGTTTATGGGGACTCTCTTCGCTTATCTTTGTTGAGGGAGTTGTTGTTGAGAAGAATAATCGATGAGAGTGATAGGTAGAAGACGCATCATATGGATCGCTAGTTCATTTGTTGGTGTTGGGAGGTTTTTTGGTGTCGACGAGTAGCGACGTCGTGCACTTGTGGTTTTTGGCATTTTTGAGGGTGTTCTCGGACATCCGTCTTTATTATTGGGGGAGCCTAACTTTGGCGACCCTTTATTATTCTCTTGATGCATTCATCCGATGATGTCGTCAGTCTTTTAGTGGAGCCAAGTATCTGCTGGAGGTATTCTTTATTTTTTGGTATTTTTCTTTCATGCAGTCCCACTTTCCTTCATGCGCTTTTTCTTGATTCTTAAATGCTGGCCTTTGCCCTTTGCAGACGTAGTTTTATGAGGTGATTGTGTTAAACACCCAGTTGATATTGTTGAAGGATGACTCTGTTGGGTACTTCTGTCGAATGTACTGGTGGAGGAGGTCCAACCGATTGTCGACGAAGTCTCTCTCTCTCTAGAGGTGGTGTGTCAGGTCTTGAATGGCCTGACGAGCGATCACATAAGTCTTTTTTATCTTGAGACTGTCCTTTCCTTTGATGTTTTTGATATTGAAATTGATCTTTTGCTCTTTCCGGGGATTTGCAGGTGACCCTTAACCTTAGGGGACGGCCATTCAGCACATTGGGGTGACTGGGGGATATGCGCAGATGCGGAAACTATTGGCGCATGAGTTTGGCTATTCTTGGTACCTCAGGGAGAGGTTAGTCCGAGAGAATATAGAGTACGAGGTTACGGTGTCACCGAAGAAGCCCCCTATGTTCATAAGGTGAGTGTGGGAGATGTCAGAGGATGCCCGGGTGGCGGTGATGATGGGAGAGTCGTATTCAGTGTATACTTACACCATGGTGATATATGATTATATGGACTTCATTTAAAGCTAGCTGATACCGCCCAGTATATACGATGTGATGCCTCTTCCTCGCGCGGGTTCGAGTCAGTAGATGGAGTCCTCCCACAGTGCAGGCGGTGCAATGATATTAGCGGCGACGATGACTTCAGAGTCTCCCTTTGTACATTTGTTCTTGCCTAGTTACAACATCCGATGAGATGATGGAGGGTTGGTGCATTTACAGTATCGACACAATGTGATGGACCCGGAGGAGTTGGGCCTGACAGAGGAAGCCCTTCGACCTAAGGTACACTTTGTGTTTCTTTTTCTTTTGATTTTCTGATTCCATTCTTCTTCTTTAAGACTTGATTGATTTCATCTTTCTGTTTTGTTTTGCAACACATCTGAAGCACCCTATGTCTTTGACTCACTTGAGTATATACAATATAGGTGCTCATCTAGTTTGGAAATAGTGACAAAATTGAGTCATATCCTAGTCTATAAAAAACCCTTCATACTGTACAATAAATTCCTCTAAAGTTCCTAAAGTTAGAACACCAACACCTCACCTAAGACTGCATTTATATGTTCCATTCTTCATAATATGGGAGTATGTTTGTTAAATCCCATTAATATGATTTTCTACAATTTTTGTGATATTTTAAATCATTTTAGGAATTTTTAAAATAATTTTTATACATTTAAAATTGGTTTTATAATATTTTGGGGTTGTTTTATAATTTCCCTAAGTACGTAAAACTTTTCTTCGGTAGAATTCGAAAGCACTAGATAATATTATGGGGGTAATTTGAATTCTTTGAATCTTCAAAAACACGCATTTTTCAGTTAATCGTAGCCTTACATGTGTTGGCATTATAATGGCTAGATTTGTGTTTTCTTTACCTCACATATCTGAGACCTTAGTTACACCATTAGATCAATCTTACCAATGGTATGCATTTCTTCTAACCTGATCCATGTGTTAACCTTCGGAATCAATCAGAGTGTGTTTAAAAGCAGTGCTTTGATAGCCATTAGATTTAATTCGATCATTTGTTTTCAATCTTGATCGTTGATTTGCCTTGTCCTTCCAGAGCCTTCCTTTCTCTAGTATAAATAGGACCCATACGTGAAACATTTACAATCTTTGGAGAATTTTCACTCTGAGAGAAAAAAAAAAGAGAAGAGAGAGAGAGAGAGAGAGAGAGAGAGAGAGAGAGAAAGAGAAATAGAAGGAGAAATAAAATCCTAACCAAACTCCGGCCAAATTCTAACCAGAAAACCCGTCTGAGAGTTGAGTTAGTTCGAGATTTGAGAAGATCCACCATCTCTAGTTCTTAATCTCTTGTCCAACTAAGTCACATTATCCAGATCTCATTTTCTTTTATAGAAAGTTAGATTTGGGACTCTGGGATACATATCACGAAGATATTACTGTGTTTGATTTCTTCTTTCGATAAATCTTTATTTTGTTGGTTGTTTTTAAAACGTTTATGTTTCTTTCAAAATCTAAACCAACAAAATCATTTCTAATTTTAGTTTCTAAGAATATCCAGACTTAGATCTAGTTGAGATCTTGATTGGGGATTTACACTTTCATATATTTCACATTTTGTGAAATAAATGTGCATTTTTGAATAAAGAAATTGTCTAGGATATTGTCTCTTTAATATAGCAAGATTCCCTCTTGATCTGCGGATAAATTTAAAGATCAAAATGTCTGAGAGTTTCGATCATACTGATTTTGGAAATTTCTTTTTCATATTAGAAATCTATTTGTAATTTGATCATTATTTTTTCTATAATAAGTGTGTGCGAGTTGCATGCATGTGGTAGGCACATCACATCACAACACTACAACACTAAAATGTGTTGGTAGATAGATTTTTTACTTTAAGAGTCGACGTAAAGCTAGAAGGATTGGAGTTACAAAGCTGAGAGAAGATCTACAACATCAGAGCCTTGGGAGAAGTCAAAATAATTCAGAGGAGCTGGTATATTTTCTGAACTTAGATTAGGTCTGATTGTGAGTTTAAATTGTTAAATAGTTTGTAATATGTTACTCTAATTTAGTGGACTTTTTGTTTTGAGGTGTAGAGACCTCCGTGGATGTTTTCACAATTGGGTCGGGTTTTACCACGTTAAAATATTTGTGCACTTGTGTACTTTATCTTCCTCTCATCACCTGCTATCGGTTTTCAAAACTTGGATACATAATATCTAAAATATCTCGTTCATAAATCTTTCTTACGCACATATTGTGTTAGTTATTTGTTTTAAGAAAAGTATTTCTTCAAAAAACTGTTTGGATCCATTTAGACTATTTAATCCTGAATTAAACAACTTAAGTGCTACTTTTTCAATTGGTATCAGAGCTTTGGTTTTATAAATTCCTTTAGATCTTGAGTTTCTAAAATTATTTTCTCAAAACAAACTATGGACAAGAAATTTGAGAGATTAGGTAACCTGTCCAGACCCCCTCTTTGATGGAACCAACTTACCTTACTGGAAAATGAGGATGGTTTCCTTCATCCAAGGGACATTGGGAGATGATGTATGGGATGCTATTGAAAATGGCTATACTTTTCCTACTAAACCAATCGCTGAAGGAAGTACTATGAGGATTACAAAGTTACTAAGTGAATTCACTAAAGAAGATACACAGACTTCCGTTAACAATAACAAAGGCAAAAATGCTATATTCATGTCTATCAATGAACATAAATTTAAGAGAATATCTTTCTACACTACCTCAAAATAAGCATGGGACAACCTAGTGACTATAGATGAAGGAGACACACGTGTTAAAGCTGCTAAAACCAACATGTTAATCCAGTAGTACAACACTTTAGTCATGATTGAGACTGAGTTATTTGATGAATTCTACATTAGGTTGATGGACACAGTGATTAAGTTGCATTCTAATGGGATAATCTACGATAGGAAAGAAATCGTCTCTAAAATTGTAAAGTCACTTCCAAAAAAGTTTGACAATAAGCGCTATGCAATTGAGGAGATAGACGATCAAAACCTTCCCTTGAACTCCTCAGTATCAAGCTAAGAACTGTGGAAATGGAATTAGAGTTTAAGAAATAATTAAATCAGTCCCATTAGAAATAATCTGCCTCTAATCTTGTCTTTACCTCTAAGTTGACTAAACATGAATGTCATTTACCGAAAATTGACTTAGAATCTGACGAGGACTGTAATTTAGAGAGCTTGGATAACCAGATTTCCTTAATGTCTAAACACTTTAAGAAATTTGTGAAATTTAGAAATAAAAATTCAAATAGACAAGGCAAACCTTCATATCCAAACAACTCTAATAATAGGCCTCATGAGAAAAGACTTGACAACAAACCTAGCAGAGACCTTAAGAACACTAAATGCTACAGATGTGGCAAGTTAGGACACCTAGCCAGTGACTTTAGAGTTAATTTGAATAAAGACAAGAATATTACGGCTAACTTGTGCAAGACTTGGGATGACTCAAGTGAATCAGAAACGAATGAACCTGAGTCATCTAACACTTATGACCCTTATATGTTTTTCTTTGCTAAAATCATATACACTGATGATAAGGAATCTGATCATGTTATGTTGAATGATGTTATTCCTACTGATTTATCTGCTTTATTACTAGAGAATGCTGATAAAAATTCAAATGCGGTGTGTGTGAGTCAAAGGGAACGATATATTTTTTATGTCAATGGGTGTGTGAGTCCTAAAAATGAATCATTAGGGGATACTGCACACTTAGTGACTCCGACAATGAAGACCTTCCTAATATTCGCACACTATACACAAAAACTTTGAAGAAAAGCATTAGACTTGAAAAGATTGTCAAAGACCTTGCATAGAAGATAGAAACCCTAAGTCAAGTGATCAAACAAAATGCTGAAGAGTACACTTCACAATGTCTAACTCATGAGAATGAAACTAAAACTTTTGAGCAAAAAATAAAAGAGCTATCTGATTTAAATAAAATTCTGGAAAAGAAATACAAAGGGACGTTGTTAGAATTTGAACAAATAAAAGAAAAGGCATCAACAGTCTTCAAAAAGTTTGCTAAATTTGAAAATAACTCTAAATGCTGAGAAGATTGTGTTGCTGAAAGTAAGACCAATTTTGATTATAGAACTGGAATAGGCTTTTGCCCCAACAATTCCAAGAAAAAAAAAACTTCTGAACCTATCAAGTTTGTCTCTGGTGGCAAAAGACCTGTTGAAACTTGTCCAGATTTTCAAACTTTGAAAAATGATTTTGACACAAAACAAAAGAAGTTAGACATTGGTGAATCAAGTAACTCTAAGAATAATGTTGAACATAAGGCTAAATACCTCTTCCCCTATTAGACAAGTTGATTCACTGTTTCATCCTGTGCCACCTAGGAACAAGATTAGAGCTCAAAACTTAGACAAGTCCTTGGTTAATAATTTTCCTAGGTTAAGAGTTCTACGTGTCATCTTTACTGCTCCTATTATGATGTCTATGGAAATTCCCTTGATGGTTGATATACCAAACATCTATATAATTCGGTCTATAACTCTCTTGTTTATCATAACTTCAATTATTCTAGGAGAAATCAAAATAATTGTGTCCTTCCTAGACAGCCAGACAAGAATTCTAACTATCGAAATAGGAAGAGAAGAACTAATACTAAAAGACCATCAACAAGAAGGAATCCTAGATTATTTTCTAAACCAAATGCTCAAACTGTCTATAATACTCATAAGCCTGCGCAAAAATATTTTAAAAAATAGACAGAAGCTGGCACGTTTTATCAAATACGAGCTAAAAAGCGTAAATTAAAAATTAGATCAATTTGGGTTTAAAAAGATGATCTATTACCCCAGATGAAATGTAACAATGTGATCAGTGCTTTTAAAGCTAAACACATAGCATCTGGATGGTATTTAGACTCTAGATGTTCCAAACATATGGTCGGGGATGATTCCAAACTTTCAAACAAAACTAACTTCTTCGGAGGGAAATTCTTGTTTGGAGATGGTGTATTAGCCCTGATCATTGGTAAAGGAACACTTCATAAAGAAGTATTACCTATTCTTGAGGATGTTCTCTTGGTAAAAGGTCTTAAAGCTAATTTAATAATTATTTCGCAGGTTTGTGACTCCAACCATACTGTCACTTTTTTAAAGAACAATTGCAAAAAATTTAAATGAAAATTTTAATTGCATTATTATAGGACTCCATACTCCAGATAATTGTTATAAAGTCAATACAAGTACAAAGGTTTGTAACATTTCCAGAATGGATGACAATGAGATATGTCATAATAGGTTAGGTCACATTAATTATGGCAATCTTAGTAAATTGTGCACCTCCCAAGAGATAGTTAGAGGTATTCCTAAGATCAAACCAATTTCAAACATCATATATGGTTCCTGTCAAGAAGGAAAAATTATTAAGGCTCCCCACAAGAAAGTTAAAGAAGCTTTATCCACTAAACCTATAGAACTCATCCATATGGACCTAATGTGTCCCTCTCGTATTTCTAGTCTTTGTGGCAACAGTTATATCTTAGTTATGATTGATGAGTTCACTCGATTTACCTGGGTTGCCTTTTTAAAACACAAATCAAAAACCTTCTTTAAGATTATGCAAATCCTAGTTTGTATAGAAAATGAAAAGGATTCCCAAGTAGATAGAATTCGTAGTGATAGAGGAGGTGAATTCATAGATTCAGGTGTCATCGAATATTGTGACTATAATGGTCAAAAACATGGATTTAGTGCCCCTAAGACACCTCAATAAAATAGAATTGTTGAGCTTAAGAATCGCACTCTTCGAGAAATGGCTCGTGTGACGATTCATATGAAGAACTTACCTAAATATTTCTGGGTAGAATCCATTCGTACATCCAGTCACATAATCAATCGAGTTTATCTAAGGAAAAATACCAAATAAACATCCTATGAGCTTTAGTATGGGAAAAAAACTAACCTAAAATACTTTAGAACCTTTGGTAGAACTTGTTACATCTGTAAGGATAGAGAACATATATCTAAATTCGAAACCAGAGGAGATAAAGATATTTTCTTAGGATACTCTCTAAATAGTAGAGCCTATCATGTCTACAACCTTCGTACCAAAACCATGATGGAATCCATTAATGTGGTTGTAAGTGACACTAATGTGGAGAGTAAGATCAAAGGACCAACTATAGTGAATGAATCCGAAAACATTTTAACCTATTATTCTCTAGAGATAGATGAGTCCTTACCAATTGAGACCCTTGAAGTGCCAAACTGGATTTCCAAAAACCATCCTTTGGATGGTGTAGTTGGTAATCCTACTGAGCTAGTTCGTACAAGATCCCAACTACGTACTCTTCCTCATTGCGCATGTTTTGTTTCTCTTATAGAACCAAAGAATGTTAATGAAGCACTAAATGACCCATTGTGGATAATTTCTATGCAAGAGGAACTTCTTCAATATATCATACATGATGTACAAAATCTTATACCCCCGACTGAAAATCAAAGGGTTATCAGCACACATTGGATTTTCAAAAATAAAACAGATGAATCTGGGATGATTATTCAGAATAAAGCTAGATTAGTTGCCCAAGCCTACTCTCATATTGAATAAATAGATTTCGAGGGGACTTTTGCACCTATCACTCGCCTTGAATCTGTTTGCTTACTTTTTGCCATATCTTGTCATTTTCATTTCACACTATATGAAATGGATGTTAAATATGCTTTCCTTAATGGCATCTTGACTCAGGAGACCTATGTGGAACAACCCAAATGGTTCGTTGACCCTCATCATCCAAATTACATCAACTAGCTTAAGAAAGCTCTTTATGGGTTAAAACAAGCTCCTAGAGCTTGGTATGAACGTTTATCTACATTTCTTCTAAACAACGGTTTTAAACGAAGAGGGAATGATCCAACTCTTTTTGTCAAACACTTTGACAGAAAAATTACCATAGCCCAAGTATATGTAGACGATATCATTTTTGGATCTACCTCCCCTACAGATGTCAAAAAAAATTCTGGCATTATGCATAAAGAATTCCATATGTCACTTATGGGGGAGTTACAATTCTTCTTAGGACTTCAAGTTAAGAAAAATTCAGATGGCTTATTTGTATCGGAATACAAATACGCTTTAGAGATTATCAAGAAGTTTGGCTTAGAAACAACAAAAGAAGCTAGGACTCATATGTGTACTTCTGTCAACCTTTCAAAAAGTGAGAATGGTAAAATTATCGATTCTAATTTATATCGTAGCATGATAGGAAGCCTAATTTACCTTACTGCCTCCCGTCCTGATATTATGTACTCTTTATGCGTGTGTGACCAATATCAAAACAATCCTTAAGAGAGTCATTTATTATGCATTAAATGAATTATCAAATACATTAAAGGCACTCTAAATTTAGGACTTTGGGACATTAAACACACTTCTAGTACTATTGTAGGATACACTGATGCTGATTGGGTTGGGTGTTCCGATGATAGTAAGAGTACTTGGGGATCATGTTACTACATTGGTAACAATTTGGTAGGATGGAGGAGTAACAAACAAAACTGCACTTCTTTATCTACTATCGAATCCGAATATATTGCAACAGGAAGTTGTTGTGCTCAATTAATTTGGCTAAAACAAATGCTGAAAGATTACGGTATAACTGAAGATAAGTTACACCTCTATTATAACAATCAAAGTACAATCAATATTTCTAAAAATCCATTTCATCACTCTCGTACCAAACAAATTAAAATCAGATATCATTTCATACGCGAGTTAGTTGAATCTAAGGAGTTAGAAATTAATTATCTACCTATTGAATTGAAATTAGCTAACTTATTTACTAAACCATTGGATTATTTTCGGTTTGATTCTTTGCACAAATCTATTGGTATGGTAATGGAAAAATAATTATTTATTGTTTCATACTGGTTTTCTTTACTCTTTATCCATTTGAGACAAAATGGGGGAGAAATTTGAATCTTCTTGGAAATTCTTGTTGTATTCTCAACTAAAAAGCTTGATCTTAGTTGTCTCATTTTCAGAAATTAGTACCTTCAATTACATCAAAACTTTGATAGGGTATTGGTCCGTAACTAGTTGAGTTATGTAATTTTCCTTTTCTAGGATGTTAGGTAAATATAATTTTTGTATAGGATTAGGTTTTTCTTATTTATTTTGTATCCCTACGAGTCCTCGATGGCTCAAAGGATATTTTATCTCATATTTAAAAAGGGGGATATTAAATCACCCTATATCTTTAACTCACTTGAGTCTATACTATATAGGTGCTCATCTAGGTTGGAAATAGTGACAAAATTGAGTCATATCCTAGTCTACCAAAAAACCTTCACACTCTATAATGAATTCCTCTAAAGTTCCTAAAGGTAGAACACCAACACCTCACCTTGGACTACATTTATGTGTTGCATTCTTCATAATATAGGATTATGTGTGTTAAATCCCATCAAAATGATTTTCTACAATTTTCGGGATATTTTAAATGATTTTAGGAATTTTTAAAATAATTTTTATACATTTAAAATTGGTTTCACAATGTTTTGGGGTTGTTTTATAATTTCCCTAAGTGCCTAAAACTTTGCTTGGGTAGAATCCGAAAGCGCTAGATAATATTGTGGGGGAAATTTGAATTCTTTCAATCTTCAAAAACACGTGTTTTCAGTTAATCATAGCCTTACACTTGTTGGCATTATAATGGCTAGATTTGTGTTTTCTTTACCTCACATATCTGCGACCTCAGTTACACCGTTGGATCAATCTTGTCAATGGTTTACATGTCTTCTAACCTGATCCATGTGTTAAAATTTTGAACTAATCAAAGTGTGTTTAAAAGCGGGGCTTTGACAGCCATTAGATTTAATTCGATCATTTGATTTCAATCTTGATCGTTGATTTGCCCTGTCCTGCCAGAGCCTTCCTTTCTCTAGTATAAATAGGACCTATACGTGCAACGTTTATAATCTTTGGATCATTTGAAAAAAGAGAAGAGCGAGAGAGAGAGAGAGAGAGAGAGAGAGAGAGAGAGAGAGAGAGAGAGAGAGAGAGA
Source organism: Sambucus nigra (assembly GCA_949130495.1). NCBI lineage: Eukaryota > Viridiplantae > Streptophyta > Magnoliopsida > Dipsacales > Adoxaceae > Sambucus > Sambucus nigra. Next base: position 160,691,969 of record OX422213.1, on the reverse strand, counting down.
AAGAAATAGAGAGAGAAATAAAATCCCAACCCAACTTCGGCCAAATTCTCACCAGAAAATCCTTTTGAGAGTTGAGTTAGTTCAAAATTTGAGAAGATCCATCCTATTTAGTTCGTAATCTCTTGTCCAACTAAGTCACGTTATCCAGATTTCATTTTCTTTCATAAAAAGTTGAGATTTGAGACTCTGTGATACATATCACGAAGATATTATTGTGTTTGATTTCTTCTTTCGAGAAATCTTTATTTTCTTTGCTGTTTTTAAAAAGTTTATGTTTCTTTCACAACCTAAACCAATAAAATCATTTCTGATTTCATTTTTTAAGAATATCCAGACTTAGATCTAGTTGAGACCTTGATTGGGGATTTACACTTTCATATATTTCACGTTTTGTGAAATAACTGTACAATTTTAAATATAGAAAGTGTCTAGGATCTTGGCTCTTTCATATAGAAAGATTCCCCCTTGATCTGCGGATAAAGTTAAAGATCAAAAAGTGTGAGAATTTGAATCAAAATGATTTTGAAAATTTCTTTTGCATATTACAAATCTATTGGTAATTTGATAATCCTTTTGTTTGTAATAAGTGTGTCTGAGTTACATGCATGTGTTAGTCAGATCACATCACAACACTTTCACAATATAACACTAAAACGTGTTGGTAGATAGATTTTGGACTTTAAGAGTCGACGTAAAGCTGAAAGGAGTGGAGTTAAAAAGCTGAGAGAACATCTACAACATAAGAGCCTTTGAGAAGTCAGAATAATTCATAGGAGCTAGTATATTTTCTGAACTTAGATTAGGTCTGATTGTTTGTTTAGATTGTTAAATAGTTTGCAGTATGTTACTCTATTTTAGTGGACTTTTTATTTTTAGGTGTAGAGACCTCCGTCGATGTTTCCCCAATTGGGTCAGGTTTTACCACGTTAAAATATTTGTGCACTTGTGTACTTTATCTTCCTCTCATCACCTTCAATTGGCGTGCTGATTTAAAACTGTTTTAGTTTTGATTTTCAAAACTTGGATACATAATATCTGAATTATTTCGTTCATAAATCTTTCTTATACACATCTTGTGTTAGCTGTTTGTTTTTAGAAAATAATTTCTTCAAAAAACTATTCGGAGCCATTTAGACTGTTTAATCCTGAATTAAACAACTTAAGTGGTACTTTTTCAACATCTGGGTCTCCACCACTTGGTTGAGGGATATTTAGGGATTGGATATCTTCTGCCACTGTCCATATCCTTGAGGTGGTTTCAGATCCTTCTTGCTAGGTGTCGTTTGCCTCATCCGGGGAAGGGTCGAGGTCTGGAAGTTGTAGCACATCGTCTTACCACATGGGGGAAGAGGGCGCGCATCGTCTTACCGCATGGAGGCTCTTAGAGAGAGAGAAGAGAGAGAAAGAAAAGAGAAAGAGTAGGTGAAAAGAGAGAGATTGGAAAAAAAATTGGGTGCGGGCTGCGTCCCGTTGTTTTATTTTTTTTTTTTTTTTACTTGCAAGACATCAATGTAACACAGAAGAATATATGCACATAATAATGAAGTTTTTATTAATTTCTTCTTCAGTGATTAATGCACATGCTCTTTTTACTTTACTGCTAAGATCGTAAAAAGATTTTTAAAATTGATTTGAAAAGGATTTTATTTTTAAAATGGGATAAGTAAAAGCATGAGGAAATTCGGAATCCCCTTAAGATAAAAATTATTTTTATTGAGTTTTTTTTTATTTTGACAAAAGAGGAAAGAGGGAATTTTCCCAAAATAGGGGGTTACCGATCGACATGACCCTTGTCATGCCTAGAAGCATATCAGTCCAGTCCAATCAACCCAAGGCTTTAATTGCACTTTCTTCAATTTCTTGGTACTTGGAGGGGAAAGTTTTACTCTGATTTCTAAAGGGTTTCTTGTCTTGTATTGAGAGTTTTCAAGTATAAATATAGGTATGAATGGCGCTTTTTTCCTCACACTTTCATTTCCTTTCTCCTTTTACATTCTTATTTGCCCGTGGCTCTCCCTGGTAGCATTGAGTTCGCCAACTACCTCGAAGCCTTGGAGACGATGTGTTATTATAATTTTGATTATGAGGCTTTCCACATGCGGTGAGTCTCTTTGTGGTTTAACCGATCCATTGAGTGGAATATGCAGATGGCGGCAGTTGAGTTCTAGTACCCCGAGGATCATGTCTTTCGCTTCGTTTTGGATGAAATTTGTCCTACCTACGACGGATTTTTGACCATGTGGGGGATAAATCCCAGCATTGTTGCATCTTTACCTAAGCTTTCCCATTCTATAAGGGAATTATTGGCTGGACATCTCCATATATCACCTTCGGCAGCCTGGCCATTGGTTACGGGAGGTCTGATTTCTCTTTTGGTTGTGTCGTGGTCCGTGCATTTGAAGGATGTCGACGATGCAGGCAATGCTGGGCTGTTATTCTGAGCCTAGTTTCGAAAGTGTTTTTGGTGACTGAGGAAATTCTAGTGGACCCTAACTTGTGGTTATTGTTTCTTAGATGTCGTATCGTCGCAATCCTGTGGCGGTGTTACTGGCGGAGACTTTGAATTGTCTGGATGCCTAACGGGAAGGTCATTCTGGCTTTATGAGAGGTTTTGCATGGAGGTTCCACCTAAGTATCCTTTGTCGGTGGTGCTAAACTTCTTCTCGTGCTATTTTATTAGTTTAGGCTTATACATTGAGAGTTGGGGGAATGGGTTTGTAGAGCACGGGGCTCAAGGCTTGCACTGGTCAGGGCCTTAGTAGGGGGAGTTGCTACTTATTCTAGAACTAGAGGAGTAGCAATATGTTCTTTTAGCTGGCCTCAGGATTGACCTCTTTCTACTTTCCCTGGTATTTGTTGTTCCAGTTTGGTTGGGAGGAAATCATGCCACCGCGGACACTGAACTTCATTCATGTTGAGGACCTGACAGAGCGTATGTGCATGCGGCTTGGTTCTCTATGGGAGAATCATTGTCCGTTGACCCGTCCCTACCAATTTATGGGTTAAGTCTGCCACGTATCCGAGCACGTATCCGGGAACTACATGAAGTGATTATTGAAGTAAGCACAGTGACGCCATCCGACAGCATCTTCTTTACGATGTATGGGCCGCTCCAATTGGGCTTAAATTTCCCTCTAGGGTTCGAGATGGGCTCTATTATTTCTTTTAGGGATAAATCCCCTTCTCGGATACCACAATCCTTGACTCTCTTGTTGAATGATTGCACTATGCAGTGATGGTACCCGTGTATGTGATATAGAGCTTTCATCTTTCTTTCGTCCATGAGGGACAACTCGTCAAGTCGACTTTGGTGCCAGTCTTCCTCGCTGACCTTGATTTTAAGCATGGCGTGCAACGAAGCAATTCCAACTCCATGGGTAGGACTAATTCCATACCATAAACTAGAGAGTAAGGGGTAGCCACAGTAGAGGTTCGAAATGAAGTGCAATAGCCCCAGAGGGCGTAAGGGATCTTGTCGACCCAATCTCGATAACTCTCGATCATCTTGTTGATAATGGCTTTGAGGTTCTTATTGGCTTCCTTGACTGCGCCATTGGTTCGATGTCGGTATGGAGAAGATTTGTGTCTTTGAATTCCATACTCATCGACCACTTCTATAACTTCTGCCTCGATGTGTAACTCGTTGTCTGTTACCAGCTCGAGCGAGACCCCATATTGGCAGATGATGTTTTTTCTGATGAACTTGGCATTGAGAACTGTGTATAACTCAGCTTCAACCCATTTGGTGAAGTAGTTAATGATGACTAGGATGAACTTATGGCCATTGGATGCTTTCAGTGTAACTTCCCCTATGATGTCAATGCCTTATGTGGAGAACGACGAGGGAGAAGTCATATTGTACAATTCCCGCGGGGGCAAGTGTTGTAGGTTGGAAAACTGTGGCATTTGAGCCATCTTTGAACGTAGGTTATGAAATGTTGAAACATGGTAGTCCAGTAGTAACCCTGTCGGATGATCTTTTTGGTGAGAATAGGGAGATTCATGTGGGGTCCGCATTCCCCGTTATGGATTTTCTGCATTCTTTCTTTGATGTCATCCCCTGCGATGCAGTGCAAATGGGTTCCATCGAAGTTTCTCTTAAATAGTGCTTTATCACAGACAATGTACTGTCCAGCCAGTCTACGGAGAGTTTCTCGGTCTTTCTTGTCAGATCCTTGGGGATACCTACCATATTTGAGAAGGCGCCAAATATCATAGTGCCAACAGTCATTAATCTCAGGATCTTCCTCCGTGCCAAGATCAATGGGGTAGCAGTGGGTGGATTTGTCTTATTTTTGGACAAGGAAAGGGGCCATGGTTATTCCCTCGGTTATGTCAATTATGGAGGATAAGGTAGCAAGGGTATCGGCTAGGTTATTCTTTGCTCGGGGCAGGTAGTGAAAGGTGATTTCTTAAAATTGGGAAGCCATCTCTTCGAGGTGGTCATGGAAGGGTAAGAGTTTCTCATCCTTGACTTTACACTTTCTAAGTAGTTGATCGATGATTAAGGCTGAATCCCTGTAGACATCGAGGTATCGAATTCTTTTCTTGAGGGAAACTTTGAGGCCTACTGTGCACGCCTCGTATTCAGTCATATTTTGGTGCAAGGAAAGTCCATCTTAATGGCAATGGGAGTGTTTGAGTCATTAGGGGCAATTAGGAGGATCCCAATACCATACCCTTTTTTATTGGCAGTGCCATCAAAAAATGTTGTCTTCGTGGGAGGTACAAAGGATATTCTCCTCAGGGAACTTGGAGATCCAGGCATCGCCTTCTTCTATAGGATAGACGGTAAGGTAGTCAGAGATGGCGCTTCCTTTCATGGCCTTTTGCGTGACATAGGTAATATTAAATTCTGGTAGGAGCATCAACTAGTGGGCCATTCGATTGGGTATGGTGGGATTCTCAAGTAGGTACTTGATGGGATCCATTAGGAATACAAGCTTAATAGGGAAGGCGAGCATGTAGTGCTGCAACGTTTAGGTAACCCAGACAAGAGCAACACAAGATTTTTCCAAGGCGGTGTAGTTAACTTCATAATCAGACAACTTTTGACTGGCATAGTAGATAGCTCTCTCTTTGTGAGTTTCTTCGAGGTAGTGGGCTAGAAAAGCCCCAGATGTCGTATCGGTTACAGTTATGTATAGGAGTAAGGGAAGATCAGGCTGCGACGCCATGAGAACCGGAGGTTGGGTTAGGTATTTCTTGATTCGTTCAAAGGCTTCTTGGCAAAATGCATTCCAAACTTTGGTTGAATCCTTTCGGAGAAGTTTGAAGATGGGTTCACAGATGGAAGTCAGTTGGTTGATGAATTGTACTGTAATTTTTTAAGGAATCCCCGAACTTCCTTCTCCGTTCGAGGTGGTGGCATCTCAAGTATGGCCTTCAGCTTGGAATGATCTGCTTATATCCCTTTCTCACTAACCATGAATCCAAAGAGTTTTCCTTTAGTAACACCAAAGACATATTTCTATAGGTTGAGCCACATTTGGTATTATTGCAGTCGCTCGAAGAACTTTCAAAGAGCGGGAACATGACCTTCCCTAGTCTTGGACTTGATAATCATGTCATTTACATAGACCTTGACTTCATTGTGTATCAGATCAAGCAAAATGGTTGTGGCAGCCCTCTAGTAGGTAGCCCCGATGTTTTTAAGACCAAATGGCATGACAATGTAGTAAAAGGTTCCCCAAGGGGTTATGAATGTGACTTTCTATTGGTGATCTGGGTGCATATTGATCTAATTATATCTGGAAAACCCATCAATGAATGACTTAAAAGCGTGACTGTTAGTATTGTCCACAATCATATTGATGTTGGGTAGCGAGTAATCATCCTTCGGAGAGGCCTTGTTCAATTCTCGATAGTCGACACACATGCGAATCTTCCCTCCTGATTTCGAAATGGGTACGATATTGGCTAGCCATGTGGGATATTCAATCACACGAATGAATCCCACATTCAGTTGCTTGACTACTTCTTCTTTAACCTTGAGTGACCATTCAGTGCAGAGCTTTCGCGATTATTATTTGATTGGTTTGTATTTCGAGAGAGTTTGAATCTCATACTGGGTTATCTCAGGGTCAATGTCAGGCATATCATCATAGGACCATGAGAAGACATCCATGAATTCCTTTAGTAGTTCTTCGAGCTGAGCGCGCTCAAGCTCATTAAGGCTGGACCCTATCCTAATCTCGTACATTTAGCTACTAGAACCGAGACTAATAATGACATTTTCATCTTCATTAACTTTAACGCGATTATGTTGCTTGTTATTACCCTTATTTAGATCAGTTAAGAATTATTTATTTGCAAAATCATCATAATTAAGAGGTTGACTAGAATCAAGACAACTAATATAAGGCACAGAAAGTTACTCAAAATCTTCATTTATTTCATTGAGAGGAAAAACATCATTAGGAACCTCATTAAAGGAGGTTTCGATTACATTAGAGTGATGGGGAACAACTAAAGGAGAAAGAGGATAAACATCAGGGTTAGGTTGAACATTAGCAGGTGGCATGGGTGTAGCATGCCAGTTGAGAAGAGGTGCATCATTATCATTGATGAGGCATGATGGATTAGATGATGTGGACCCTGAGTGGATCATGCAGAGTGTCAGCCTAAGTATTTGTAAATTAAAAGAATCCTCGGAGTCACTTCCCTGACAATCCTTGGTATCAGTTGTGGTCTCTTCAGTGAGTGATTGTATACGATGTTGGGAACTCTCGAACCATGGATAGTTGTATTGAAAGAATATTTCCATTCCTGGTTTCATCCTCTTTTCTACATGGTAATACCAAGGTTCAGGGAAGCCGCAGAAAGGGAAATATTCACCTTCTCTAATGAATCTTCCATTTAGGGAATCTCCCGGGATAGTTCTGGTACATTCTAGCCTCCTCTTTAGTCGAGGCTGACGGATCAATCTGAGTTCTTCTTCTGATGACTGATAGCCCAAGTCACGGTGAGGAAAGGCCTCCTTCAATATAATAGGTTCAATTATCCCTTTTTGTCTTCGCCCTAGCCCCAGTCCGAGCATGAAGTGCATGCTCTTTAACATTTGTATTACATTGATATTTTCATGAGGATCATATTCCATACAAACCCTGTCTTTGAAGTCATCCCCTACTGGGAGTAGGAGTGGTTTAACTTGGAATACTGAAAGAAGCATATCATTAACCCCGTGTTGTATTCTAAGTACTGGATTACTGGTACTTGCATTCTCGGTGTTGTCACTATCTCCCAAGATGGTAATAACCTGTCTATTGGTGAAGAACTTCAATTTCTTATGAAGGGTACAAGACACCCTTTAATGATATGTAGCCACGGTCGTTCGAGTAGCAGATTGAAATAGGCTGGGTTATCGATGACTTGGAATTCCAAAATGGGGTTCATAGGTCCAGACCCTATTGTAAGCTTGATAGATCCCATTACTTCTCAGTCGGTGTTGTTGTAGGCATGTACGGAAGCAGAGGTTGGAGTAAGGTTACTTACGTTCAATCCCAGATAATTGAGGGTTCTTAACGGGAAAACATTAAGAGCTGATTCGTTGTCGATGAGAGAGAGGGGGACAGTTTTCCCCATTACTTCTACAAATATATTAAGAGCATGATTGTGGTTGGGACCAATATTGGGGATTTCTTCTTCAGAAAAGGAGAGCATTCGAGTAGAGGTCAAGGATTCGACTAGGTTCACCAATTCTTCTGTCATGATTGAGGGAGGAACTGTGGGTCAAGTGAGTAACTTGATTTGGGCATTTCGATGCAGTTCTAAAGACATAAAAATCCCCCATAAAGTGATATTGACTAGGGTTTTCTTCAGTTGATCGAGGATTTTTCTTTCCTCGAGGGTCATTTCTGGCTCAGGGAGATTCTCATCACCCTTTCCTTTATTGCTCGCTGATGGTTGTAGATTTGGGATTTGATAATGTCTTCCTGACCTGGTCATGTAGCTCACAAAAGAAGGGAAAAATAGAAATCATGTTTCTTCATCGATATCGGGTTGTTCATCCACCTTGTTGATTTCTCCTAGAAGCTCCTTGAATGATATCATCCCGCATATGTCGACTATCAAACTAGTCTTTTCTAAATCTTTCTCTTCATTTAAATCTTTGAAATTATCCACTCATCTGATGGCAACGATATTGTCTTTCCATGAAAAGTCAATGTACTCCACAACATCCACGGCCTCGTAGTATAATTCCTCCCATTCGATAGGGAAATGAAGAACAAAAGGGACCAGGCCCCCTTATAATTTCAAAGCATCGAGTAGCTCGGATATACTATAAATATCACCAGTCAGTTGAAACGAATTTTTCATGATCTGGACCATGTCATCTAGACTGACTTCGTCGGTTGGCACCATCCAATTTTCTGACTCTCGAACCTATTTTTGAGCTTCTAAGAATAACCCATTGAATCTCTGACAGTTGATGGTCATATGGGATGGCAATTTCAGCCTGAACTCCAAGAGTTGGTTCAACACTTCTAATAGTTCCATGTTTTTACCTCCAGAATGGGTGCGGACAGTGATGAATTCTCGGGTGAAAAGGGATAAGGATTGATCGGTGGAGCTGGTAGGATGCAAGAGGAAATATTGGCATGTTTGGAGAGGTTTAGGAGAGTATATGTGTATGATTGGTGATTTACTCGGCATGATTTGGGTGGATGGGTCAAATTCTCAGTCTTCTTCTAGGAAGATGGCATTTTCATGATTCCGGAGTGGATTATGGGTAGTGTTTGGTTTGGGATTAGCTGGTGGGGCGACGACACCCCGATCAATTAGGCCTTGGATCATATTTCAGAGATGGAAACATTGGATGGTGATAGGGCCAGCAGTTTGGTGAAAGTCACAATGGGCATCAGGCTTAATGTTTTTTGAAAGTAGGTTTGGTAATGGACGGGGGTCCAAAGGTTTGATCAAATTTCGAATCAAGAGATCCTAGTAGACTTTGGAGAGAGGAGCATGAAGCTCGATGTATTCCTTTCAGACTGGGTTTGGGCGACTTTCTGGTTCCCATGAAGCGACAGGCTAAGAGATGTTGCTAATGGTAGAAACTGTAGTACTCGCACCTTTTTCAAACTTTCTAGGAGAAAACTGTCCAGAGGTCTTCCTCGGTTCGACTTCTGTCTTGACAAGACTTTCTTTGATCTCTACTCTTGCTTCTCAGAGGGCTCGAAAGTGAGGGTAATACTATCCTCCCATTGTTGCTCGGACATGGGGTGGGATGTTCTTCTTTATGATATCGACTTGGTCTTCTTTATGAAGGCCGATTGGTCATAGTAGTTATCTTTTCTCTCCACCTTGCTATGAAGGTGCTAACTGATTCCCTTGAGTTTTGCTTAAGTATCTCTAAGTCATAGCGGGTAACTTCCAGCTCTTCGCTCTACTTGTACTGTGACATGAACTCGCGAGCAACATCTTACCAACTACGGATCCTAGATTACTCAAGGGATAAGAACCAACGGAGAGATCTATCTTTCAAAGTCTGTTGGAACATCTGGGCCATTATTTCTTCAGAAGCCCCTAGGAGAGTCATGGTTCGGTGATAGCTGCGAAGATAAATGATCGAGGGTCCACTTCCTCTGAACTTCTCCATATTGGGCATCTTGAATTTTTTGGTAACTTGGCTTTAGGATAGGGAGACATGTGGGTGTATTCCATGTAGTTCCCTGAGAGTCTCACTTGATCAAAGTGTCGATCTACATCTTGAGTTCTCCTTGACCTTGTTCAATTCTTCCTTTTTGGGGTCAACAATCATGGGTAAGTTATCCCCTGACTGAGCAAGGTTTGGTATAGGTCGAGTGTTGGCGACGGCCCATTAGCAGGAGGAGCACGGGGAGCATGCTAGTATTCCTCGAGAACCCAAATAGGCTCGAGTGTAGGAGGAACCATAGTGCAAGGGAAGAGGACCTCGGAATCGTTAGGGATAGGGAGTCGATTTCTTTGCATCTCATGAACCTCAATTTGAAGGTTGTCAATTTTGGAACTGAGGTGAGATAGAACTGTCAACAAATCCGATTGTACATTCGGCACTTGATCCGTGTTCTCCATGGAAGGTGGGTGAATGTCGTACTCGAAAGAAATAAGGGGACTGACAAAACTTCGGGGCGGTTCAACTGAAGACCGAAACCAATAGGGAGTCAGGCCAAGGGTATTGAATCGATTTGATAAGGAGAAAAATTGGAATTCATTTTTGAAAAAGAAAAGAAGGGGAATTTGTTATTTTTAGAAAAGGAGAAATATGTTTTTGACATTTTTGGAAAAAATGTTTTTGTTTTAGAGAAAAAGAAAATGATTTTGGTATTTTTGATAAAAGAGGAAAAATGTTTTTGTAGACATTTGGAAATAGAGAAAAAAAGACGAGAGACGGTCTCAGCATGATTATTATGTTTATTAGGTTCTCACTTGTATTAAGTTTGCCTAGATGCAAAAAAGAAATGTAGGACGGGACCTGAGCCAGGAAAATTTTGGTTTACCATATGTAAAAACTAGGGTTGGACCTGTTACCAAGTACACGGGCAGGGTCCCGTTTTAAAAGTTGCACGAAAACTTAGGCGAAAGGTCGACCTGGAATTTTAACAGAGTTTCGGTTCGAAATCGGCACTCTAATACGTGTGTCCTAGGCTTGACACATATATGCGGGTATGCAGTTTTTGGGTTAATTTGAATGTGTTCCCCCCTTTGGCATGACTTCCACGATATACGTCTTGCTTTTGAGGGCAATCGGTACATGTGGACAAGCCATTTGATATACCTGAGTGTACGTGAATTACCTCACTATATACCTCGTGGGGACGATACATATGAGAACGAATTTAATATACTCGACGTACTTGAACGAGTTCCCTAAGATATACCTCTCGCCATGACTTCGGTCAAGCGGTATGATGCGGGGGAACCATTCGATATACGTCGAAGGTGCTTGGCCAATGGAGGGTGAGAGTCATATCTCTTAGTCTAACTGCGACCTTGATCATGCCCAACCAAGAATAAAGTACAAGTATAAATGGTAGAGTCAACAAGTGAGAGTGGCGGTGTGTGCAACATGTGGATATACGTTATTCTAGGTGCACGTGGTGTGAAGTATAAGCATGAGGTACATATGTAGAGGGAATAAGGGGAACATAAAAATAGGGTAATATATAAGAAAGTAAAATACACATGCAAATAGAGTCTAGCCCTCTTAAAAATAGTCCCCCATAGTCGCCACTGTGGCCATAGCGGTTGGCGCCTGGGGGAGGAGAGAGAGTAAGAGAGATGCATCTCCCCTCGGGAAGGCTACTCTACGGTCTCCTACCCCTCTTGGGAAGGTTGCTTCAGTCGTCATCAGTGTGGGGGTAAATATGAAGAGATAGAGTCACCAGCCTATTTTGCAAAAAATAGGCAAAATAATATGCTGCCACTTCGAGAGAGCGCCATCAAGGATAAACTGATGCATACCAAACCAATAGTTTGGAGGTTCAGGGGCTAAGTTACGGAATGGGAAGGTGTTAGGCACCCATCTCGCCTTTTTGGTCTCTCATGGGCTAGTGTTGTTATATTCCTTTATATCCCCGTGAAGTTTGTGTGCATTTTTATATAATGGAGATCAAAATCATTCAACTCATACCATGGACAAGGTAGAGTGAGGTCATCCATAGGAATATTCTTAAAATAACATATGTAGAAAGTACGATTTATGCGTTCATCACTATATTGATCGTTCTTAGGAAACAATAATATGTGTTAGATGAAATACAAACAAGTATGACATATATATATATATATATATATATATATATATATATATATATATATATATATGAAAATGGAAGATTTTAGAAAATTAGGGAATTTGAGAAGTTGAGAAAATTTGGAAAATTGGACTCGAGTCTCGAATTTTAATCCGAGATGCCTATCAAAGTCAACGTAGTTTGATTGTAGCATATGGGTGGGGTTTATCCCATAGATTCAAATGGAATTTTATTATATGTGTATCTGTAGAAAATGAGTTGTTTTGATTTTCGAAAAAGTGTGATGGATAATTTCGTTCGGAATTTACGGGTGTAACCCTCTTTTATTTGTTTTTGGCATTTTTGTATAAAATAAAGTATGTGAAATATACTAATAAAAGTGCAGATACTAATGTGTATGAACTAAATTAAGAACTAGAATTGGAATCTAATGTTTATTATGCAAAAATAAGAAATTTAAAGAGATGGGGAAGGAATTGGACCTTCTTTGAAGCTTGATCTTTTATCTTCGATGAACTCCCTTGAGTGTTGATGATGGTTGATGAGAGAAAATAATATTTACCAAATTGGTTGTGAAAATGATGGGAATGTAAGCTTGAATGGAACTTCACATGAGGAACTTCGTTCATTTTGAGGGAATGTTGTTGATATCACTGATGCCGATGGATATGTTGTGCTCTTGGAGTAAGGTCATGGCCCCTATTTATAGGGTTAGGGGGGCGATCGGCCTACCCCTGGGGGTACCTACCGTTATATTACCCCAGGCACAGTGTTGATAGCAGGGTTCAGGACCTGCCAATTGGAAGTCCCGTGCAGATTTTCCTAGAAAAATGGTCGTAGAACACAAATCGTTGTTCTGAATTGTGCACGGGGCATACCGTTAAAAAGTTATTTTATATACCGTTAAGATTCCTAGCACTGCTCCCGGGTCCGGGAGTTGACTATGGATCAAATGTGGCTCAAAAGCGCACGTCGATCCTTTAGATGGGAGATCGTCGGATGCAAACGAATCGTTCGTCCGCATGGTAAGTCAGAATCGCGCATGGGGTGGACCGTTGGAAAGTTTAGGAGATGTAATTCAACATTCCAAAGAGTTTATCTCGGTTCAGAAGGTTGACTTTAGTCAATCGGGGCTCGGAAGCGCCCGAGGGCCTCTCGGAGTAAAATGAACCGTTCATCCATATCGTAGGTCAGAATCGCGCATGGGGAAGACTGTTAGAAATCGTATTCAGTGCCTGTAGGAGATTCATTCAGTCTCGTTTAAGTTAAAGAGTTGAGTTCGGTGAAACGGAGCCTCGGGATCAATTTTTGGGGTAAAACTGATCGTTCATCTGAACGGTTATGTTGTTTCACGCACGGGGTAGACTATTAGAAAGGGGTTTCAATGCCCTTCAAAGATTCAAAGAGCTTTCGCTCTGACGGTGAGGTTTATTTGGGTAAAATTGAGACCCAAGAGTGCCCAGTGGCTTTCGAATCGATTTTTGGTAGTAAAATGGTTTGTTCGTCCGAACCGTTATGCCGATTTGAACACAGGGTGGACCATTGGAAAGGGTATTTGGGGCCCTTCAAATATTCAAAGAGCTTTCGCTCTAATGATAGAGTTGACCGGAGTCAAAAGGGGGCCAGGGGCGCTCAGTGGGCTCTAAATCGATACTCGGAGTGCGACCTAGGGTTTACAGTCAGATGGGGAGGTTCTAGGGACCTTAAGGGGGGATATATGGGGTCTTATATTGTGGTGTCTAGAATAGGATCTCCATTCACACCTTCTATTATGGATTATCCCACACCTACTAAGTTCAAGCCACCTGTAGTAACTCTGAAGTACGATGGTAAAAATGTTCCAGTGTTACATGTGGAGAAATACCAATATGTTGTCGACATCTACTCCATCTCTGATGAGATGTGTTGTCAAGAATTCTTCAGTATAATCACTGAGTCGGCACAGATCTTGTACAATAACATATTACGAAGAAAAATCTCTAACTTTCAATAACTTGATGACCTCTTCGTATGGAATTTTAGTTTTAGAGCTAAATCTGATAAAAAGGTGGCGGCTAAATGTTCACTGGAAAATCGATGAGACTACCCACAAAAACATCACCCACTAAAATAGTGCGAAGCTAGAAGTAATTAACTATGATGAGAAGATAGCAATCACCGCATTAATGAGTGGCCTACTAGACGAGAAGTTATATTTTGCCCTGGCTAAGGAGACCCCCAAGACTATGACTGATTTACTTAACAAAGTAGGAAAAATTATGAACGCAACGGAAGATATGGACCCGAAAAAGTCCACAAACTCCTAGACTAATGCCAATAAGAGCTCAAAGAAGAAAGGGCATAAGGATAGAAATATAGATAAACTGAAGAAATAAGACGAATACACTCCTCTGACCATTGGCGTTCACCATATCCTAGAAGATATTCACAGAATCAGAGACCTGGAATGGCTTGGAAAGCAAAAATATCATGCAAACTGAAGATATAAGAGTAAGTACTATGAGTTCCAAAACGACCACGACCACAACACTGATAACTTCTTAGCCTTGAAGAATGAGATAGATAACTTTATTTGAAAATGCAAACTGTCCAAATTTATGGAGAGGGGTGGTCGTGCAGATCAAAGGTACGAGCCAGAACCGAGGAAACGGTCAGAATCTCCTTGCATAAAAGTAGATGACAATAAAAGGGGTAGTGATGATTATTTCGATGACGACACAAACTTGCCAAAAAGGCCTAAGGAGCCTTTGCGTGAGGTAAGTATGATCTCTTTTGGGTGAAACTTTATTGAAATAGGTGATGATAGCGGAGGAGATGAAATATCAATGAGGAAAGCCTACCTTCATTAAGTAAAGGCTTGGACACATGTTAAGTAGATCAACCTGACCAATGATGTAGATACCCATCCGAGGAAAGTAAATAAAGATCGTTTAATGGTCGGTTTCTCTAAATATGATCTAGTAGGAGTTCTTTACTCTCATGATGACCCCCTAGTTATCACGATTATGGTACACGAAGGTAAGGTGGTGAGAGTTTTGGTTGACAGCAGTAGTTCAACTGACGTCTTATTCATAATTTTTTTAGAGGTTTGAGGCTATGAGAGAGAGCAAACTTGAAGCGTCTCACAAGTCTCTCATCGGTTTCTCGAGAGAAAAGGTTTATCCCTTGAGAACAATTAATCTAGAAGTAGTTATCGACAATTGGCCAACCTGTCAAACAAAAATATTCGTTTCTTCATCCTGGATGAGGATGTCATCTCATCGTATAATATTATCTTTGATAGAGTAGGGTTAAATAAATTTAATGTAGTACCTTCTACTATGCACCAATGTTTTAAGTTCCCACTCAATATGGGGTCGACGTTGTTAAAGGGAAGCAAGTTAAAGCCAAATAGTTCTTCTACACTTCAGTCGACTAGGAGTAACAAAAGAAATTGACCACGACCTACTAGATTGATATGTCGGATCCATGGGAGGAGGCAGAGCTAGTAAAATGATAAGTCGAGGAAGAAATAGAATCCATTATATTGGATAATGAACACCTGGAGAGAACATCCACGATCGCCTCATCACTGGACCCTACCCTCAAGAAGGAACTAGTTAATTTTCTTAGGCAATAGAAGAGCGTGTTTTCTTACTTTTTTTTCTTTTTTTACTTATTTTTTTTCTTTTTTTTTCATTTTACTTTTTTTTCCCTTTTTGTTTTGCCTTGAATTGGAGCAACTCTTCAATTACAAACCAAAATTCTCTCAATTACAATCCCTCACTAATATATTTTATTCTAAAATAAAAACTGCAAAATAAAAAAAATAAAAACTAATTACAATATACAATGGATGAATTTATAATGGACTCTTAAATAATGAGAGAGATTTGCTAAAAATGCAAATCCTCAAATTATAAAATTGTACACAAGAATTCATCCAAGGAAATAAATTCTACATTATCACTTTGTATTGAGATATTTGCTAAAAATGCAAATATTCATCATAAAGGAATGGAGATGAAGTTTCTTCCAAAAGGGATGAATTCAGCCACATCACTCTACATTGAGATAGTTTCTAAAAATACACAAACTCGCTATAGAGGGGTGGAGTGGAATTCATCCAAGAGATAAATTCTACCACACCACTCTATATTGAGATAATTGCTAAAAATGAAAATACCCTCTATAGAGAGGTGGAGGAGAATTTATCACACAAAGTTAAAAACTAAAATGATGATTCCTCTTCAATGGCACTAAGTCTTCAATTTATAGGCGAAGGAGTCTAGGGGTAAATTTGGAATTGGATGGACAAGTAAAGAGGTTAAAATGGGTGTTTGGTATAAAGTGAGGGTAATCTTGTAAAATATACACATGTGCATGTAGGAAGTGAGGTAATGAGTGTGTGAGGGGTTTTAAGGGTATTATGGGAAATGGGGATAAAAGGTATAAAACATGTGGGGGTTCATGTGGGATTTTTGGTAGAATCGGGTAAGATGGCTTGGGGTAGATGAAATGGGTTTCATGATTAGAATGGGCCTGGTGGGTTTACGGGTATAGGCTATGGAAGGCCGAAATGGTTATTGGATTTAAGAATTTGAGTTGGGTAATGGAGGATTCGGGTTGTAGGTAGGTTGAATATTAGGTCATGGATTATGGATTACTGGAAGCAGGGTTCAGTCGGAATCAGGTTCAGGTTGGATCTGCGGTCGGAGATGGTTGGGCAGGGGTCTCCGGCGAGTGGGATTAAGGGTAGGCGGTTCGGTTGTAGGAACCCAAGGATGGGAAATGGATAGGTCGAAAATGGAACATGGGTCGATTAAGGTAGGGAGTAACCGATCGCGGGTCTCCTCGGGTAGCTCGCTGGAATTTGGGTCTAAAAAATGGGTGAGTTGGAATAGAGGTCTTGGTTATGGTGGTGTGAGTTTTGTTAACAGAGTATGGTTATGGGGAAGGGGAGAGAGAGTGTGTGGGTGGTGAGAGGTTGAAGATGATGGAGAGGTGATGATTAGGTGTAGTAGAGTGTATGGGATAAGGGTGAGGGTGAATGATAGTTGTTTGGGTGTATGAGTGTGTAAGATAGTGTTTGTTTATATTTTTACCGAATTTAAAAATAAAATTATATAACTAAAAAAATAAAACTATAAGAAATCAAAAACTATAAAAACAAAAAAAAAATCTTAATAAAATAAAACTAAAGAAAATAAAAAACCTAATGAAACTAAAAATAAATTAAATTCCTAATAAAAGATAAAAATAGATATATCCTAATAAAAATAAAGCTAAATAAAACTAAAAACTAAAAATAAAATCAAATAAAAATAAAACTCACACCTATAAAAATATATAAAAAATCGACACACAAATAAATCCTAAAACTATACAAGACTCAAAACAAAATATAAAATAAATTTTAAAAATTAAAAACGACTCAAATAAAAATCTAAATAAAATCTAAAAAGTACGAACTAAACACACACGCGGCTCGGGATAGGTCTGGACTCAGTGTAAGTTTAGGTTAGGGTTTGGGGACAGGGGATTAGGTTTAACCCTAAAAAAGAGCAAATTTTCCATAATTATCTTGAAATAAATATTTTGAAACTGCGAAAGCGCAAGCCAACAAAAAAACAAATATCAATATAAGTCCAATTTTATTAAGAACTAGCGATCAAAAAGAGACTATTTGGGGTATAAAATATACACTTTTGGGTGCTTATCAAAGTCGTAAAAGAAATAGAATCGATTATCTTGGATGATGAACACCCGAAGAGAACATCCACGATCGCCTCATTACTGGACCCTACCCTTAAGAAGGAATTAGTTAATTTTCTTAGGCAATAAAAGAACGTGTTTTCGTAGAGTTGTGAGGACATACCAAAAATTGATCCAGAATTCATATGTCATGAACTTAACATAATCAAGGATGCCAAGTTGATAAAATAAAAACGACGTGTCTTCATCCAGGAGAAGAACATAGTCGTACAAAAAGAAGTACAAAAGTTACAAAAAGTGAATTTCATTAAAGACGTCAATTACACGGACTGGATTTATAATGTAATGATGGTTTGAAGAAAGAATGACCAGTGGCGTATATGTGTTGACTTCACCGACCTGAACAAATCATGCCCTAAAGATCATTATCCTTTACCTAGGATTGATCAATTGATTAACACCATTTCTGGACATGAGTTGCTCAGTTTTATGGATGCACACTCAGGCTACAACTAGATTAAGATGAAACCCGATGATAGGGAAAAAACTCTGTTTATCATAAGCCTAGGTACCTAGTGCTGCATTGTCATGCCTTTTGGGCTCAAGCACGTGGGAACAACATACCAGAGGTTAGTAAATGAAGTATATGAAGAACAGACCGACAGAAATAAGGAGTTATACATTGACGACATACTAACCATGAGCAAAATAGCTATTGACCACATCAAAGATTTGGGGCAGACGTTCGACCAGCTAGAAAGCATAGAATGAAACTTAACCTAAAAAATGTGTCTTAGGAGTATGAGAATGAATGTTCCTAGGCTTTATAGTTAATCAAAGAGGCATTGAAGACAATCCAAATAAAATTCAGGCATTAATCAATGTGCAGTCTCCAATGAATAAAAAGGAATTACAAAAGTTAACAGGCAAGGTGGCAACACTAAATCGATTTTTTTCACAAGCTAGTGACAAGTCCCTTACCTTCTTCAAAGTATTGAAAAGACATTTGAGTCGAATGATGAATGTGAAATTGCTTTCTTGGAATTGAAAAAACATATGGGATCCCCCCATCTACTTTCAAGGCATGTCATGGGAGAAAAAATTTACTTATTTTTGTACATACCTGAATCTATAGTTAGCTCGGCGTTGGTCCAACAAGAAAATGGAGTACAAAATCCGTTTACTCTACCAGCAAAGCATACTGAGGAGCGAAGATCTGGTATCCAAGACTGGAAAAGGTGGCATTAGCCTTAATCGAGGCTTCTCGAAGGTTAAAGTCGTACTTCCAAGCCCATACCATTGTAATCTATACAGATCTTCCACTACACCAATAAGTTCATAAACTTGAAAAATTAGGAAGACTGATGGCTTGGGCTGTAGAATTAAGAGAGTATTACATACAGTATGAATCAAGAACAATAATAAGGGGCCAATCCGTGACGAAATTCAATATTGAGTTCATATATGAGGAAAAACCAATGGAGCAAACTTCTACGAAAGATAGCGCAATGAAGAAAGGAGCAAACTTCTATGAAAAAGGGCTCATCCCCACTATATAATGAGGAGACTTCTTCGAAAGAGAGCTCACCAATTCAATCAAATAAGCAAACTCCCATTGGAAATAACTCAAACATTAAATCGTTGGACCAGAGTATTGAGGGCCCAAGTCCATCATCCCAGCAGGAGGAAATGGATCACGACTTGGAGCATTTAAAAAAATTATTTAATTATGAGACCTTGATCGAATGAGATTTTAAAGAAGACCCCTGTAGGGAAAATGTTCGTAGACAGTTCATCATGTGCCTCCAACAGCAAGGCAGGTTTAATCATTACCATGACGGATGACATTGATGTGGAATACGCTCTCAGATTCTAATTCGAACCCACCAATAATAAGGAAGAGTATGAGGCTCTCATAGCAGGGTTTGGCATAGCATCATTTCTTAGCACCGAGGAGATATAGGCGCACAACAACTCTCAGTTAATAGTAAACCAAGTATTGGTCGTTTCTATGGCAAGAGAGGAGTCCATAGAAAAATACTTGGCCAAAACCCAAAGACAGATAGCAAAGTCCCCAACAGTTAGAGTGGCCAGAATTCCAAGGGCAGAGAATGCTCGAGCAGACACATTTTCTTGTCTTGTTTTTGCCATTAGGATAGAACAAAAGAAGAACAACTCCAGTAGAGATTCTCATGCATCAAAGTACTAATGAGGAAGGTACCAATACAATAGAATTAGACATGGGGCCATCATGGATGGATTAAATACGAGCTTACCTAGAGAAAGGCATTGTCCTAGCGGAACCTAAAGGAGCTAGGAGACTTAGGTATAAAGCGATGAGATATGTTCTAGAAGGAGAACTCCTATTAGGAATAAGGTTCATCATTTCATTGCATAGATGTGTCCATCCGACTGAGGACAACGACTTAATAAATAAGGTACATAAAGGATCATGCGGAGCACATTTAGTATGGATATAATTGGTCAAGAAAGTGGCAACATACTGCTATTACTGGCCTATTATGAAGTCAAATTGTGAAGATAATGTAAGGCGATGTGTTAATTGCCAAAAATATGCCATAGTCCACAAAATACCCGAGGCTTCAATCACGTCCTCTTGGCTATTTTCCATATGGGGTAATGACTTGGTCAACCCTCTACCAAAAATAAGAGGAAGGTTCAAATATTCGTTCGATCTAGTGGAATACTTCGCCAAATGGGTAGAGGTTGAACCCCTAGTGAAAATTTTATATGAATAGGTTTTCCATTTCACTTGGAAGAATATTATTTGTCGTTATAGAATTCCATATATCTTCATCATCGGTCATTGCATGTAATTCGACAATTAGAAATTTAAAGACTACTGCATTCGATCTAAAATCTATAAACTACATTCTAACATGCTCATCCACAGTGCAACAGGAAAACAGAAGTAATAAATAAAACTCTGCTCAAGGGAATGAAAAAGAGACTAGACGATGCTTAAGGAAATTGGATCAATGAACTCCAAAGTATCCTTTGGGCATACAGGATAACATCGAGAACGGCAACGGGCAAGACTCCTTATATATTAGCCTTTAGAACAGAGTAAATAGTTCTAACAAAATTTGGTTTGCCAAGTCATTGGGACCTTAATTTTAAATTGTTAAATAGAAAACTAATGAGAAGCTTAGATCTATACCAAATGGACGAATTCAGAGAACATGCAGCATTTAGGGTGACAGCATACTAACAACTAACTAATCAGTTTTATGATAAAAAAATGAAACTGAGCACTCTAAAGGAGGGACACTACGTGCTGAACAGAGTCCTTCAGAACGAAAATAAGTTGGAGCCCAACTTCTATGTTTCATATATAAATTATGTTGTTGTTCGGCCAGGGACTTACATAATTGAAACATTGGAAGGAGAATAGTTCAAGAACCCTCAGAATAATGAACATTTGGGGAATTAATATTAATAGTGACAAAAATGTAAAGTCTTTTCATTTAAACTCGTTTTCTTGTAACCCATTTCCAGTGATCAATAATTTTTTCTAATGAATGTTATCTTTCCATTTTATTTTTCTTTCATCGGTATGGGGGAGATGTGCTGAAAATTCAAAGCTGAAGACATATCAGTCACGCACTAATATAATAACAAACTTCATGTATGACACCATGTGGTTACGATCAAGAAGTTCCAAACTTCGTGTATGACCCCATAATGTCAAGAACAAGGAGTTTACCAACCTCATGCATAACACTCTAAAGATAAAAAGCTTCAAACTTAGTGTATGTCTCGCCCTAGGGATGACCAAAGATAAGAAGTTTACCAATTTAGTAAATTCTTTGTAGTCATTGATATGAACGATAAGATCCAACCATAATTGGCTAAATGCAAGGACCTAACACATTTGGTCGTCTTTGGTAACTAATGTTAACACTTGGTCAAGATGATAAGATCCATTCATATGACCAGTAAGCTAGATTAAATGTCAGTAGAACTTGATATCGAATAACCCAAGTTTATTTAAAGCTAGTAACTAGTAAGGCAGATTAGTCGATCAATATCCAGCCATATAATCATAAGACTAAACTACTAGTATACCTTTTTTGAATAACTAACATTCAATAAGTTGACACGGAAGAAAGAAAGATGTAAATTTTCATTATAACTCATGAAAATTTATTATAAAGAAAAAAAAAATACTACAAGCTATTAGTGAGAACCATATTGCTCACTTGGTGCATTCTCAAAACTAGCTAATGTTGATGGACGTCCCCAAATCTCTAAGCCTTGGTTGGTTGTTGGAACTTTCCCTATCCACTAAATCTAAAGGTCGGTGAAGTTCATCATCTCCATGCAAGTCGTAATCCTCAAGGTATTTTCCAATCAAACTCATTGGAATAGCATCCGTAGGAATCCGTGAAATATCAAGTTTAAAAGGAGGATTGGGAAGCTCCAGACATCTTGGGTCATGCCCATACCATAGTTTATTTGGCAATTTCATCATTGATTTAAACATATATCCAACCTTACTAGCATGATCAATTTATACTCCCATGTGGATAAGGGCCTCATTGTTATCGTCCTTTCAAATAGTACAAGGTTGTTTATGGAGTTGATATGTCAGGTGGTCTACCTTTTCATTCAACCTCTTGATGGTGGACAATTCATTCTTCATGGTTGCAGCTTTATCTGAAAGAGTTTTCTTAGTATCTTTTTTCCTCCACTCATTGTTAAATCCTTCCTTGCAGCTAAGAAGACTGACCATTTGATTTATGTATTTATTCTAGTTCCACCCTCAAGTGAGTGTTCTCTTTTTCCAAAAACAAAACACCTTCATTTTGGTCGGTAGGACCTGACTTCTTGAAACCCTCAAGCTCAATACGTAAGGCACTATTCTCTTGATAGAGCATTGCAGTGACCTCTATAGCACTTTTTAGCTCTAAATTAAGAACGAACTCTATCTTAGAGTGAGATGATGATAAGGAAAGAAACTTATGGTTCTTCTCTTTTGCAGGTTGCCTAGTTTCTTTTCATAGTCAGCATGAAGATTTACTGTCGATTCCTTATGGCTCTATTGACGATTGAGAATCATATCATAATAAACAGTGTTATCTGCCACAGCCCGATAAAAAAGACAACATAGACTTTAATATGATTCATTGGCCTAAATAGATACATCATAGCCGAGCAACTCCTCAATCTCATCCTAATAAATATCGCTATGAACAGCGCCGAACAACTGATTAAGTCTTTCTTGAAATTCACTTTTAATAGTGACCATATTTTCCAGTATGGCGTTAAACTGAATGACATGTGCTCATATATAAGTACTTGCCGAGAAAAAGAGCTTACAAGAATTTGACTAAGACAACTATATATGGAGTAGAAACTTTATTTAATTTTAAAATAAAAAGGAGTTACACAAAGATGTTCCTATTACACCGAATCAATAGAATAGGAACAAAGAAAAGCAAAAATCCTAACAAGACTATTGGGATTTATTTCCCCACCTTCTCTTTGTCAGCATCAACATAAATTTTTGTCTACCCACTGACAACAAGCTTCTCATTATCATCAGACTCCCCAAATTCTTCCTCATCTTCCATCTCCTCATCAATATGGGGAGGAGTGCCAAGATGGTGCAACTGAAAAAGTTTAAACCTTTCAACAGTGCCGACCTTAGCAAGGGCTCCCAACCATCTTTGAAGGATGATTTCTTCAAATAATCGATCTACATAAAGAAATTGGAAAAAACCTTATCCCATCCCATTGTGAAGGCATTCTCATTTTCATTAGAAACCTTAGCCTTGCCTCTACCCCCTGAATTCTAGCATGGTCGGCAGCCCTCATGGTATCCTCAGCCATTATTTTGGCAACAGTCACAACATAATCTGCTATAAGTTTCTCGTGCTCTAATGAATTAACCTTCTCATCCAATTTCCTCCTCCCATTCATTTGGTCCTTATAAGTGAGACTAATAGCTTCCAAAGATTTGTACAGCCCCTTACAGGAGACCTTTTCGGAAGATGACTCTTTTATTTTGTCATTCCCATTCAGGAGATGAACATAGTCAATCAGGAACTCCAAAATAAACGTTTAGAAAAGAATGTTAGAAAAAAGAATTTAAGAAGTATGTATAAAAATTATCCAACTTACAAGGGCCAAATTATGATTCACCCTATCAATTAATCTTTAGTCAGGAAGAGAAAATGCAGTCGCTTCGTCAATAGGGAGGACTTTGTAGTGATTAGGTCATGAGCAATCTCAAGACGAACTACAATAGATTGAGCAATACCATTTCCCTCATTGTCTAAGTTTTTTCCAACAATCTCTGTAGGAGGAGGTGGATCCTTTATGATCCTCTTAGACAGAGGTTCATGATCCGTGGAAGTATACGTATCCACGAGGAGGGGATTGCTAGAACCCCTAGCTTCAGGTTTCTTGCTTTGGAGGGGGTAACACCCCGCCTAATTAAATACCGGGCGATCAGTACTTTATTAATTAAATCAGAATATCCAATTGGTTCAGATTACACATCACTGTAAAAAAAAATTATAATAATAAAATTAACCACCTGATATTTAAAAAGGTTTATGCCAAAATTTCATCTTTTCAATTAATATAAAATAATTAAAGTAAATAACCAATCATTCACCATTCAATCCAATCTCATAAGAACTGAAATAGCTGACATAAATATAAAGGAGTCGGAGTAAACATCTCCAGTCAAAAATCAAATACAGTAATCCAACTAAATAAAGTCAACCACTGAGAAGAGTAATGAACTAAATCTCGAATCTCTGAATGTCAAAATAAGAAGGAACGACATGTCCAACTGATGCAAATAACTCAAAAGAAAGGAATGATAGACTCAGACACGTCTACTACCAAAGGCTTGTAGCCTCCACAGCAGCTACAACTTGTCGAGTGAATGGAATTCCTAAGCCTAGTGTCCCTGTAGATGAACACCTAAAATAATTTGACAAGAAAAGAGATTTGCAGAAAACGGGTCAGTGCCCGAGTTTAAAACAGTTTAAAAATCAGCAAGTGCTTAAAATGATTTATTAGCACATATATTTTTCATGTTAAATTATCGAACTCACTTGGGATGCTCATCTCTCATCTAATGTGCACGCCTAGCTAATATTTAAATCCCACTAATTCTATTCCCATACTTTCTAGTTCTTCCGATCTAATAACCCATCATAGTCTGATATCGTTCATGATTATTTCCCTCGCAATGTATAATACATAGAACCAATCCCCATTTAGCATAATAGACACTTTTCGTTTAATCTAATTAGGTGTTCGCTACTTATTGATATCATATTTTATTATTAATTCTACCTAATTAATTCACACAATAGATATCACCATAAGTGTGTATATATATATATATATATATATATATATATATATATATATATATATGCTCTCTATCTTATATATATACAATATTTCACCCCAAGACGTAGCTGCGGTGCCTGCATACTCTGCTATCATGTCATGTTGCATCGCTCATTAGCATAAAGGACTAAAGGTTCAGTCACTTGTGAACCATCAAAACACATATATTGGAGACGAACATAGTCCCAGACCGATGGGCTACGCAGATACCTATGCACCCATACGACTGTCATCACTATCGTTCTCACATGTAGTCCGTACATAGGTTCTATGCTCTAGTGATACAAATTAATATCCCACCCAAAGGCTCCTCAAGGCATGATTGTCCACAATATGCAACTTCCGCTCGATAGCAAGCAGCGTAGGTATGTCATACACATAATAGTTTATTCAACAAGCATACACACATCTTAATATATATACAATAGGTATTCTCACAACCCAATTCCTCGAGTTTATAGATAGTATTATCGCCTCTACTATTCAAATTATTGCAACACTTCGACTTGCCTCTCTAACGTATACCTTTTCTCTAAGGCTCTATTACTCGCTATATCCCCTTGAATAATCTCTCTATCAAATCATTACTAACTAGGAATTTAAGTCATTCGATGATAGGATAGGTTAATTTTTCTCACTTGGACCAACCCAGGAGGGTTCTAACTTGACTGGGACAAAAATAAGCATTCTGAAATCTCGTTAGAAGTACATAATTCTCGTTCGAACGAGGTCATTCGAACAAACCTCTCACTTCAAAAGAACTCAAAAATATCATTAGAAGTCTCATTGGAATTCTCGTTCGAAGGACCTGGGAGGGTCTTCAAACGATAAATCCTTACATAATCAAAGGGAACCTAAACAAATTCCTAAATCTCTAAAAGTCCCATTATAATAAACCTACCATTAACAATCATTCAAAACTCCTAATTATATCTCATGATTTTAACCTAAAATTACCAGATTTATAATTACAATAATAGGGTCATTCATCTACATATAAACCCATTTTTAAATTTCAAAATCGATTGACAATTTAATCTCAAATTCATAGTATCATAGTCATCTCATCAACTAGGTCTAACATAAATTATATATGCTCAGAATTTTAGCAAGATAAATATTTGCCTCTTTGTGAACCTCTGAATCTTTGGACGAAATTGATATGGGGATGATCCATTCCTCGCGATCTACGCGTTGCTGTGATTTTTGGTGGAAGAACATGAATCCCTTGCCCCAAGCACTTGTGTTTTTTTTCTTCTCCTTCTTTGGTTCTCTCTCGCTCTCACGTAGGTTTGGAAACTGTTAAATAACCTAATGCCCACGTTCTTCCTCTTTTTAATTTCTAATTTTCGTCCATATTAATTCTCAGAAATCCCAAAAGACCAAAATACCCTTCTGGGGTGTCGTTTTGGGCTAAAATGCCCCGGAATCCAAATGAAACACCCAAGTTGTGTTTTCTAACTATTTCGACCCTTCCGGTCACACTGTTACACTCAAAACGGCCGTACGAGATACTTAAAAATAAATTATCCCTTTTTAGCTTAATAAAGTACTACACGAATCACATGCGTGTCCCAACTAAGTGTATTACAACTGACGTATTTTTCACCCGACCAAAATAATATTCTCATATTCATATATTACTTTACTCGTTAAGTAATATTCAACGTAATTATATTCGATAAATACTAACTCTCGTCATGCTAGTAATTATTACAATTAAATCCTGATTAATTATAAATTAAATTTTTTCCCTCCATTTAAATTAATTAATCCAAACTCCATAATTAAAATAAAGTTCCACAAAAATATGGGGTATTACATACTTCCCCCCTAATAACAGAATTTCGTCCCAAAATTCAAAAAAGGACAAAAATAAAGGTATAACTGGTGGAAATAACTATGGGTACTTGTCCCGTATGTCATCCTCACGCTCCTAGGTAGACTCCTCTATTTTATGATGCCGCCACTACACTCGTACTAACGACACTACCTTTGACCTCAGTTTACTCTCGCTACGGTCTAGAATAGCTACTGGTCCCTCCCCGTAGGAAATATCAGGCTGATGATCAATCTCCTCCAATGCAATGTGGGTGTGGACCAAATCATCCCGAAGATATCTCCTCAGCGAGAAAATATGGAACACATCATGAATCCTATGCAGGTGTTCTTGTAACCCAAGTTTGTAAGCTAGTAGCCCAATCCTCTTAATAATAGGGAATGGCCCGATATACCTCGGTGCCAACTTCCCTTTCTTCCCAAATCGCATTACCCCCTTCATAGGAGATACTCGTAACAACACCTGATCCCCCACACTAAACTCCCTGAGGAAACTTTTGGCATCGACGTAACTCTTCAGCCGATCTTGAGCAACTCGAATGCGACTCCGTATCAACTCAACCTTAGTCGAGGTGTCCTGAATCACCTCCGGCCCAAGTAACTTTTTGTCCCCCACCTCAAGCCCACATGTTGGGAATGGCACGATCTTCCATATAACGCCTCAAATGGGTCCATGCCAATCATAAATTGGTAGGAGTTATTATAAGCAAACAGCACCAGTGGAAAGTACTGCTCCCATCTCCCTCCAAAATCTAAGACACACATCCACAGCATGTCTTCCAACATCAGATTCGTCTACTTTGTCTGCCCTCCTATCTGCGGGTGATAGGCCGAACTCAACCATAGCTCCATACCCATGGCCTGCTGGAAACTGTCCTAAAATTTGGACACAAAATTATGTCCCGATTGGACATAATATCAAGAGGCACCTCGTGGAGTCTCACTATCTCGGTAATGAGGATCTGAGCATAATGCCCCATAGTATGATCTGTCCGGACTGGCAAAAAATGAGCCACCTTGGTCAATCAATCCACAACCACCCATATAGAGTCGTGACCTCTCTGCGATGTAGGTAGTCCTGTAATGAAATCCATGGAAATGATCTCCCATTTCCACATAGGGATCTCTAATGGCTATAGTAATCCTCCCGGTCATTAATGGTTTGTCTTCACGAGTTGATAAGTGGCACACTTTGACACAAATTTGTCGATGTCCTTCTTCATGCCACTCCATCAATACTGTAGCCTCTTATCTTGGTAAATCTTATCCCCTCTGGGATGTACCGCAAACCTTGAACCGTGTAATTCTTCCATCACTACATGTCGTAGATCCTCCCCTTCTGGGACTACTAGTCTGCTATTAAAACGTAAGCCCCCATTTAATCTCATTAAGAAGGAATCTACTCCCTCGGCTAGGAGCCAGATAATCCAATCCTGACAAAAGGAATCCACTGCCTGAGCCTGTATCACCCTAGTAACTATCTCGAGTGTAACCGTTATCACTAACATGAATGAGCGTGCAACTGCATCTTAATGCTCGAGTTCTTTCCATTTTTCCTTCCACACCTCAACCACATCACCTGTTAGCCTATATCTCAACGCATCTGCTACCACGTTAGCCTTCCCTGGGTGGTAATGGATGTCGAATTGGTAGTCCTTCAGAAAATCAAGCCACCTCCGCTGACGCATATTTAGCTCCCACTGCAAAAACAGATACTGCAGGGATTTGTGATCCTTGAATAGGTGAAATTTCTCCCCCAAAGATAATGCCTCCATATCCGTAATGCAAGCACGAATGCCGTTAACTCCAAGTTAAGGGTGGCGTAATTCCTCTCGTGAGGCTTAAGCTTACGAGAAGCATAAGCAATCGCCTTATCCACCTACTGAAGCACGCCT
The DNA here is from genome assembly GCA_949130495.1 of Sambucus nigra. Classification (NCBI taxonomy): domain Eukaryota; kingdom Viridiplantae; phylum Streptophyta; class Magnoliopsida; order Dipsacales; family Adoxaceae; genus Sambucus; species Sambucus nigra. The sequence continues at coordinate 160,663,408 of OX422213.1, read as the reverse complement.
CCAAGTCCTAACAAGGATGCATCAGTGTAGACTAGGTATTCCAACCCGGGCCTGGGTAGTGCTAGGGATCATGTTGAAGTCATCTAGTCCTTCAACTCGTCAAAGGCCAACTGATAGGCATCATTACATATAAATGGCACCCATTTGCGAGTCAAATTTGCCAATGGACCCGCTATTTTCAAGAATCCCCGAATAAAGCTCCTGCACTATCCTACCAGCCCCAAGAAACTACGAACCTCAGTCAGTGTAGTGAACTGCCCCTATTCCCTCACCGCTAACACCTTAGCCAGATCTATCGATATTCCCTCCTCAGAGATTATGTGGCCAGAGAACTGAACCTCCTTCATCCAAAATCCAAACTTTTCATACTTTGCATACAGCTCGTGCTTACGCAGTGTCTGCAAAACCATCCTCAGATGTTCGGCATACTCCTCCTCAGTCCGGGAATAAATCAGAATGTCATCAATAAAGATGATGATAAATTGATCTAACAACTCTCTTAATACCCTATTCATTAGGTCCATGAAAACTGCTGGAGCATTCGTCAGTCCAAACGGCATCACTCGGAACTCGTAGGACCCACACCTCATCAAGAAAGCAGTGTTCAATACATCCTACTCCTGAATCCTTAACTGGTGATATCTCGATCTCAAATCTATCTTTGAGAAGAAGTCATCTCCTCTCAATTGGTTAAACAAGTCATCGATTCGGGGAAACGGATACATATTTCGTATCGTGACCTTGTTCAACTCTCGGTAATCCACACACAACCTCAATGACCCATCTCTCTTCTTTACAAACAACACTAGATCACCCCAAAGCGAGGTACTCCTATGAATGAAGCCCTATCCCAACAACTTCTCAATCTGGTCCTGTAACTCTTTTATCTCAGCTAGAGCCATATGTTAGGGCGCTCGGGCTATCGATCGAGTGCTCGATATTAAATCTATGATGAAATCTATCTCTTGGATAGGCGGTAGTCCCAGTATATCCTGGAATAAATCGAAAAGTTTTTGAACTATGGGAATCGAATCAATGGGAATCACTATATCTCTAGAGGTCTCCTCCTCTATGTAATATAAATGGGTGGACGATCCTCCCTCAAGACGAGGCATCGCCACTAGGAACATCTCCAGTCCTGGTATAGAAAAGATAATACTCCTACTAAAATAGTATATCATGGCTCTATAAGAAGCAATCCAATTCAAGCCAATAATGGCGTCATGCTCATGCATATCTAAGACTAGCATATCTGCCGGCAAAATCAAACTCCTAATCTCAATACCTACTCCCCGATATATAAAGAAAATCAATGACCTATTCCCTAGCGGTGAGTCTACATAAGTCACTGTGCTCTCCGCTATGTCTAATAACCCTATGGCCCGTGCAAAACTAGTAGCTATAAATCAATGTGATTCCTCCGTGTCAAATAAAATGTTCCCCCATAGTACCATGGATAGGAAACATACCCTCAACAACGGGTGGCGCCCGATGAACTGGGGCCTGATGGATGTTGTAGACATGCCCATACTGCAACTGACCCTGTTGTACCGGAGCTACTGGAATAGCTGGCAAGGATAGAACTTGGGGTAGTGCTGGGAGGGCGGCTGGAAAGAACGGTCGTTGGGGCTCCTGACGAGCACCCTGCTGCTGCTGCTGCGGAGATCTACCCCTCTGGGGACAGTCCTGATGCTTGTGGACAATATTGCCACATGTAAAACACATGCCTAGAAAGTGTCCTCCCCTCTGTCCCTGTCGCCCTCGACCCTGATGGTTGTTACCACCCCTACCCTGGACCTGTTGGCCCTACAGAAAATGTTATTGCCCCTGTCAACCCTGATGGCCCTATCTAAAGCCTCCCTGTCCATGTCTGAAATCTCCAAAACATAACCACTTAGCAAGATCTCCCTGCTGGAAACCCTACTCACCCTGACAGACCTATCCCTGAGCTGTGTGTGTTCCCCCGATACTACTCCCTACTATTCGGCACTACTGGTTGGACTTTCCAACTCATTTGCTTCACTGCTGGTGGAAGCGGTGGTCCTGACAATGTAGTAGGGAAGCATTAACCACATCAGAGTAAGTGGCTAATGATATATTCCCTAACAAGTTCTGGCGAATCATCCAAGTCGAACCATCCATAAATCTCTTAATCTTCTTCTCATTTGTCGGTATCTCATCGGGGATAATATTTAGAAGATCGATAAACTCCTCCTCATACTTGGAAATCGTCTTCCCTTCCTCTTGAGGTTCAATAACTTTCTTTTCATCTCTATATGTATTGTAGAGGGGGGTACTTACAAACCGCACCCAGAAATCTTTGATACTCAAGCTATCTCTCTCCTTCGCAGTGGTGATGGACTCTCACCACTGTAGCACTTCTCCTACCAACTTAAAGGTAACCAAAATCTACTTTTGTACCTCGGTGCACTCATACATCATCAGGTTCCTCTGTATATCTTTCCTCTACTAGCTCGCCTTTACCACATATGAACTCCCCGCAAACTCTGGAGGGTGTGACTTCTGAAAGGCATCTCTGACGCGCTCCCATGCAGAAGGGAGAGTGTGGGCTGGTGCTGGAGCCACTTATGGTGCTAGTGCTGGAGCCTGTTGTACCACGGCTAATGTTGCATTAACTGGATGTGCTATAATAGCAACAACTTCCGTAGCGTTCATCATTCCCTGGGCCAGAGCTGGCTGGGGCTCGAGCTGGGCATCCCTATTGGCTCGCTATGCACGTCTTGGAGGCATCTGAAATGAGAGAAAAGCTTTATAAGTCCACAGTAAATATCTCAAATAGCTGAAGACCTAAAATGCATGAAAAATGAATACAGCAGTCCTAAATATAGGGCTCTACATCAAAAATAGCTACGCAAAAAACATAATAAGCTGTATAGATCCTAAGGACTCTAGAACCTAATGCACTGATACCACCTGTGACACCCCACCTAATTAAATACCGGGTGATCAGTCCTTTATTAATTAAATCAGAATATCCAGTTGGTTCAGATTATGCATCACTGTCAAAAAAATTATAATATTAAAGCTAACCACCTAATATTTAAAAAAGTTGATGCTAAAATTTTATCTTTTCAATTAATATAAAACAATTAAACTAACTAACCAATCATTCACCATTCAATCCAATCTCATAAGAACTGAAATAGCTGACATAAATATAAAGGAGCTGGAGTAAACATTTCCAGTCAAAAATCAAATACACCAATCCAACTAAATAAAGTCAACAACTGAGAAGGGTAATGAACTAAATCTCTAATCTCTGAATGTCAAAATAATAAGGGACGACATGTCCAACTGATGCAAATAACTCAAAAGTAAGGAATGATAGACTCAGAGGCGTCTACTACCAAAGTCCTGTAGCCTCTACAATAGCTACAACTCATTGAGTGAATGGAACTCCTAAGCCTGGTGTCCCTGTGGCTGAGCACCTAAAATAATTTGACAAGAAAAGAGATTTGCAAAAAATGGGTTAGAGATCGAGTTCAAAACAGTTTAAAAATTATCAAGTGCTTAAAATGATTTATTAGCACATATATTTTTCATGTTAAATTATCGAACTCACTTGGGATGCTCACCTCTCATCTAATGTGCACGCCTAGCTAATATTCAAATCCATCTAATTCTATTCCCATACTATCTAGTTATTCCTGTCTACTAACCATCATAGTCCGATATAGTTCCCAATTATTTCCCTCTTAATGTATAATACATAGAACCAATCCCCCTTTAGAATAATAGACACTTTCCATTTACTCTAATTAAGTGTTCCCTACTCAATTCATATCAGATTTTATTATTACTTTTACCTACTTAATTCACACAATAGATATCACCACAAGAATATATATAAATACTCTATATCTTATATATATATAATACTGCACCCCAAGACGTAGCTGCAGTGCCTGCATACTCTACTATCATGTCCTGTTGCATCGCTCATTAGCATAAAGGACTAAAGATTCAGTCTCTCGCTAACCATCAAAACAAAACACATATATTGGAAGCAAACATAGTCCCAAGCCGATGGGCTACGCATATACCTATGCACCCATATGACCATCATCACTATCGTTCTTGCAGATAGTTTGTACTTAGGTTCTATGCTCTAGGGATACCAATCAATATCCCACCTGATGTCTCCTCAAGGCATAATTGTCCACAACGCGCAATCTCCGCTCGATAACAAGCATCGTAGGTATGTCATACACATAATAGTTTATTCAACAAGGATACACACAGCTATATATATATATAGGTATTCTCACAACCCAATTCCTCGAGTTTATAGATAGTATTATCGTCTCTACTATTCCCATTATTGCAACACTTCAACTTATCTCTCTAACGTATACCGTTTCTCTAAGGATCTACTACCCGCTATATCCTCTTGAATAGTCTCTCTCTCAACTCATTACTAACTAGGAATTTATGTCATTCGATGACACTGTAGGTTAATTTCTCTCACTTGGACCAACCTAGGACGATTCTAACTTGGCTGGGCTAAAGATAAGCATTCTGGAATCTTATTATAAGTCCAAGATTCTCATTCGAACAAGGACGTTCGATTGAACCCAAAAATCTCGTTAGATTTGTCATTGGAATTCTCGTTCAAATGAGGTCGTTCGAATGACCTGGACAGGTCTTCGAACGAGAATTCCGAGACTACCCCTGTTCTTCCAAACTTCATTTTTCCAATTCTTTCCTCATCCAAATTCATCTAAAATTCACCCCAACTCACAATCAATTATTCTAAACCATTCCTAATCTTAATAGGGTACTTTCTAACATAATTTAGATGACAGATCCTTACATAATCAAAGGGAACCTAAACAAATTCCTAAATCTCTAAAAGTTCCTTAATAATAAACCCACCATTAACAATCATTCAAAACTCCCAATTATATCTCGTTATTTTAACCTAAAATTACAAAAATTTATCATTACAAGAATATGGTCATTCATGTATATATAAACCTATCTTTAAATCTCAAAATCATTTGACAATTTAATATCAAATTCATAGTATCATTGTCATCTCATCAACTAGGTTAACATGAATCATATATGCTCAGAATTTTAGCAAGATATACAGTTGCCTCTTTCTGAACCTCTGAATCGTTGGATGAAATTGATATGGGGATGATCCTCTTCTCGCTATCTACGCGTTGTTGTGATTTATGGTGGAAGAACTTGAATCCCTTTCCCCAAGCACTTGTGTCACGACCCCGACCCAAAATAGTATTAGGGAACGAGTGTCTTGACATGCCACCAAGGCAACAAATATTATGATTTAACTGTTTCCTTGAATAAATGCAACGGATATATTATCACATGGTTATGAATCATAAAATACTGAAAGTAAAGGAATTACGTCATCAGAGCTTTCTAAAGGAAACTTCATATATATTAAAAGTAACAACGAGTTACAACTTAAGAAAAAATTTAAACCTTATTAAAAGAGAACCAGACATGCTCTAAATAAACAATTTACAAAAAGAGCTCTAAAAGCTAAATCTTCAATATAGTCCATTTTCGTTCCGTCCGTGAGCCTAAACGTTTCCTGAAAAATGTTTATTTATACAACATCAGCTAAAAGCCGAATGAGGTTCAATCTCCAGACATTCCAGGGTTTTCATAAAATAGATACCTATTCAAGTCAAAAGAGAAGGCATATACATATATGGAGAGGAACTTGCAGTAAATAGATATAATTTTGAAAATGAAATTATATATATCACAATTGGATAGCTCAGAATAAGAATAATGCAATAAATCAAATGTGATATCTTTTTCTTTCAATCATATCATTTTAATGGCCAAGTACACTCTAATACCGTATTCTTCTACCGTATTATACCCCGGTAGTGGAGGGTCAATCAAACATGTTCGTCACAACGCCTTATTTAGGGCACACCAGCGATAACCCAGCTGGGAAGGTCAGTCAGTAAAGAGGTCCCTTAGGCCGAATCAGATTTTCAATATTCAATATCCTTTTCAATAATCATTTTAATCGGTATGTTTATATGGACAAATATAAACATATCACAAATGAATCAATCATCGGTATCACATGAGTTTTGAGAATAAAAGCAGTTCACAAAATATATATTGTTTTCATAATATCATATAATCAAAATACACAAGGAATGTCAGAGTACTCACCTAAAATGGAGGTCAAATTTACTGGTATTGAGTCTTCGATCACACGTTAATCTGATAAAGATTTAACTACACGTTCTAAGGTCCAGTTTATACTATACTTAATAATAACTTCCTCTTTTAAAGGATTACTGAATCCACATTTTTCAACTTTTAAAACTCATTGATAGTAATTGAAGAATTCAATTCATTATCTTTCCTCATCAGTCGGTTCCCAGTAGAGATGGAGGGTCACAGGGGCACCACTTAAATACCATCTCATCTAGACATAATATTTGCGGATTCATTCCCAGTAGAGATGGAGGGTCACAGGGGCACCACTTAAATACCATCTCATCTAGACAGAACTTCACCGGGCCTGACTTTAGAATTACTTAAATCGGATTCCATAATAACGAGCAATTTCTTTACAAAGAATTATTTTTAAAAACGTATAATTTCAAACAAGTTTATAAAATTAACTTGGATTTGTTCTAAATTTTAAGTTTTGATTAGTGAATTTTTTATTGTATTTTACCAGCATAACTACTAAGTAAACCTATAAAACAATAAATTAAAACTATAAAGATGCATTATAACATTAAGATTACCTTAAGATGAATATCCCTAAGAACTTCTTCTTAGACTTTGTCACACTTTCTCTCACTATTTCTTTCTATAATTCTCAAGGAATTGGTGTGAGTTTCAAATGATCCCCCAAAGGCCCTATTTATAGTTTTCCAAATATCCCACGGTGTTGACACGATCTTGGTGATAAGGTTTCACTTTGGTGAGTCGTCGTTCACGTGTCGTGCAACGGATTAGCCTTGCAGTCTTGGTTTACCAAACGGCGACACGTGTTTTTTTCCTTTTCTAGAGGATTTACATGAGTTTTATCCTTTCCTATAGAGGTGACACGTGTGCAGTGGATATGTTCAAAAACCGAGCACGAGGTGTCGAGGATAGGTATTAAGGGTATAAGGGTCATTTCGGACCTGAAGGGCATTTTGGTAATTTCACACCATATATTTTCAATATTTCTTTTTGGTCCCTGAAAATATTTTATTTACGAAAGGCCCCTTTTATTTTTATTTTGGTCCCTGAAACTTTCTTTATTAAAACCAAGTCCCTAAAGTTTCATAAAATTGTATTTTCTACCCCAAAACTTATCACTTACCTTAGGATGTGCCATAAAATCTCAATCTGACCCATTTTACTGTTGATTCTTCAATCTTAAAAATGGGATCTGTCATATTAAGAACTCGGAATATCATATATGTAATAATATATCATTTTTAGATAGTAAGTATGACGAAATTGAAAGAAGGCAATTATATATTGGCATAAGAAAATAGGGTTATTACAACTTGTGTTTTCTTCTTCTCCTTCTTTGGTTCTCTCTCTCTCTCACATAGATTTGGAAACTGTCACATAACCCAATGCCCACGTTCTTTCTCTTTTTAATTTCCAATTTTCGTCCATATTAATTCCCAAAAATCCCAAAATACCCCTTCGGGGTGTCATTTTGGGCTAAAATGCCCCAGAATCCAAATAAATCACATCGAGTAGTGTTTTCTCACTATTTCGACCCTTCCGATCACACTGGTACACTCAAAACGGCCATACGAGATACTTAAAAATAAATTATCCTTTTTTAGCTTAATAAAGTACTACTGACATGACTCACACACGTGTTCCAACTAAGTGTATTGCAACTGCCGTATTTTTCACTCCCGGACAAAATAATATTCTTATATTCATATGATAAACACCCACAACTGTACAATATATACCCCGAATAGATGTATTTTAGTTGCTAATTCTCAGCAATTTGGGTCTTATGCGCTTAATTGTTCAATATGCAGGCTTAATTGCAGTTGCGGTGTCAAAAGCTATATTTCAGAGCAATTTGCAGTTAATATGGTGCTAAATACCGTTATTACGTAACCTAGCCTACCCAAACCTAGCCTAAACTATCCCAAACCCTTGTGTGTGCTTTATTTGTCCCTTTTATTATTTTTTAGATTTTTAGTTTGTGTCATTTTTATTTTTAGAATTTATTTAGTATTTTCTAGGTTTTATTTTCTATTTTTCTATTTTATTTTTATTAGTATTATTTTATTTTGATTTTTATTAGCCTTTAGTTTAGTCTTTACTTTATTAGGATTAGTTTTAGTAGTTTGTTTTTAGTTTATTAGATTTTATATTTTTTTTAGGACTTTAGTTTTTATTAGATTTTTCATTTTTTATTTCTTTTGTTTTATTATTTTAGTTTTTAATAGCTTAGGATTTTATTTTTAGTTTTAATATTTTTATTTTTTAGTTTGTTTTATTTTTTAGTTAGATTTTATTTTTTTAGTTTTAGTTTTATTAAGTTTAATTGAGTCTTTTTATTATTTTAAGTGTCCAAATTAAACTCACACATACCCTACTTCTATACACACTCACCAACAACTAACCTACACTCAACCACACACCCCACTTCTGACGCCCTGCGATCTCATACCTTGCCGGCGGAACCTCCTGCCTAGGCGCTGGCCCGCGACGCCCGGACATGCCCCTGCCCCGGCGACCTCCACTTCCACCCAACTCCGGTGAACCCCCCGGTGCGACCTCCCTTCGCTCTCCCATCCACAGCTTGTCCAGGCAACCCCATAGTCGGACCACCTGTCTTCGCAACCCGCAAACGCCCTCTCTCTCTCCTCAATTCGTCGGTGAACCCTCTCGCCCTCTCGTCCCAGCCACCGACGATGACCCTTGCTGGCGATTGCCTCCGGCGCTGTTTCACTCCTACCACCACTCTCCCTCTCACCTCCATCCAACCCATTCCCCAAACTAAACCCATTTCCATTTACCTTCTCCCAAGAAAAAAAAATGTGACCTGCCAAAAACTAAGCCAAACTAAATGTAAGACCCATTAACCCACATGTGCCAATTAAAACCCACTTAAAACCAATTTACCCAAAAATACCCCCATACCAAATCAAATTTTATACCCTCATTCCCCCACCTTCCCACATTACCTCACCATAACCACATGCTCCCATCTTATTCCTAAATTAACCCTCACCCATACCTTTCATATTCCATACACTCTTGTCCTCCCATTTTTACCCCTCATGCTCCACGCCTATTATAAAGAGAAGAAAAAGACCCCATTTGTGGGGGAACTCATCATCAAATAGAGAGAGAAAATTCTAAAGAATTGTAGAGAGTTAGGTTAGAATAAATTAGGTAGAAATATTTGTAAATAGTTTTGTTTTTATATTTTTTTAGATATTTGTGAGAAATTAATTGTTGAGTGATTCAAATGAGTGTTTGTATATAATTGAATGTTGTGGAAAGCTCATTTTGAATGGATGTTGCTCAATTTCAATGGAGGATTAGAGTCCAATTTTGCAAATCAAGGAGACTTGTTTGAAGATTTGTCCTCTTACCCTTCTCTTTTATTATATTAATGCCTATAAAATATTTGTTTATTATGTTTCATACCATGTTGGGCTAAATCCCCTTTCAAGGGGTGGGGTAAAGCCCTAATTTGATGTTATTTTATTTTTATTAGTTTAATTACTTGAAAAGTCCCTTTGATTATTAATTTTGATCCCTCGCCCTTAAATTTATGCCTCGAGAGAGAGTAAATGATTTTCGAGAGAAAATCAAAACTCTAATTATAATAACCATTTTAGATTCGAACTAGAGATAGGGGTTTCTTAATTTCTCGAGATAGAATCCATGATGGTTCCTAACTATCCGGATATGGGTGATGTACCACCATGCATGGCTCCCTTTGAGCCTCATATTTCTAGTGATTCCTCTATCTATGAGATTGGTGCCTTGTCTTACCCATCCACCACAATCACCAATGATACTTTTTTGGAGAAGTTGACAACTCCATCTTTAGAAACAACACTCCCTTGTGAGTATTCCTTTACTCCTCCCAATGAGTGTGTGTCTCCCACGCTTGAGTTGGATCATCGTCCTCCCCCATTTGTCCCACCCGACCCACCCATTGTTCCTTCCACCCCACCACCTGGTTTGGATCTTGATTTTACACAGTTCATGTTTCCATCTACATATTTATAACCTCACCTAAAACCATCCCCCACCCATGAGAGTATTTGTGATGCTACTCTCCACTTCCGTGATATCGAGCTTGTTCCTCGATGCACACCACTTTCTTGTGGTGTTGACTTTTCTTCCCAACAGCTCCCTGGTGTATCACGGTGCGACCGTTATCATCTCCCATTCATAGAACGGTCGTGTGATTTTTATGAGTCCCAACCCATACCACTTACCAAACCCTTTTGTCTTCCCATACAACTAGAGCACCATGCTTATAGGGCCCTAGTTGCCCTCACTTTTAAGCTCAACAAGGCATGTGGCCGATACCACTTCACCTTTGCCACCCTCACCTTTACCCTAATACCCAACCACCCATGGTCGATCGATGCTTTGCATTGCGTGATGCACTTTACCATACAAGTGTATTGACCTGTTTTAGCCTCTATCCAACAAGACTGACGCTTCAGTCTTGTTTGGGGGTGATTCTCATCACCCAATTTTTCTGCCGCCCCGCACTTTCATAGTTCTTATCCTTAAGGTGAGAATGGTTCGGTCTGACTGAAGACATTAAACTTAGCGCTATCGGGAGGCAGCCCGCATTTCTTGTACTAGTCTCATCCTGTTTGGGGGCGGTGTTTCACATCACCCAATGCTTTATCATGCTTATAGACTTGTACATATTTTTTATCTTATCATTTATTCAGGTTTATTCTTGGCTATATCTTTCCACTTCATTAGCGGTTCATTCTGGTAATCTATTTCCTACCTTTTGCTCTCAATTTTAAAAATCATTTTACTTAACATCGAGGACGATGTTCCTTTTTGTTTGGGGGTGGGGAATTTTATCAAAATCGTACCTCTTTTGAAAAATTTTGATTTTTAAACCTCATTTTTAAAATTTCGTGCAGTTTCTTTCATCTCAATCAATGATGTAAATTTTCAATCATCTATCCTTTTAAGTCTAGGAATCGAGCTAGAGGATTTATCTTTTTCAAAATAGCTTATGTAATACATAACAAGGCATGTTGCACCATGAATTTCTAGACTCAATAAAATTTACGCACTTATCACGTCATTACGTTTAGAGTTGAAGAGTACTAAAATTCTCAAGAGAACCTTAAGGATCACTAGTGGAGACTTTAGCCTGTGAGATTTGTGTCTTTCACCTTTTAGGGTGTTTTATGCAATCTCCGAGTCACAAGTTGATTCAACTTCTTTTGGGTCCGTACTTTTAATTGTTGTATGATCTCATTATTCTTCATTTTTGTCTTGATCACTGAGAACGACATCATTTTCGAGTTGTAAGAAATGCGTGTCTTGAAATTTGTCTCGATCACTAGGTTTTCATCCATACACCTACCACTTTTTCATATCACGTTTCCATTTACTCTCCTATTACATTTCCATATATTTCCCCACACCATCACCTATCACCTCCATTTATATCATACATCATCATTTTCAAATAAAAGAGTGTGATTTCAAATGTAAATGTCTTCAGTATTGGTTTGAAAAGTGAGAGAAAAAGAAAAAAAAGAAAAAAAAGAGAAAAACATAAATATTGAAAAAAGAAAAAAATAGAGAAAAAGAAAAAAAAAATCGGAAAAAAAAGAAAAGAAAAAGAGAAAAGAAAAAAAAAGAGTTGTAGTTAATTTTTGTGTAATAAAGACATTTGTGCCTAAAGTGTATACACTCTTCTTTCGTATCCATATCGCATCCATCGTTTACCCTTCGCACATCATGTCACTATCCTACGTACCTCATCCCATCCATCCTACCTATCATATCCTTATCATCCCATTTCATTCCCCCTCACCCATAAACATCCTATTTCCCATAGGTGTTCGGGCAAATGAAAGTCAACGTGGTGAATAACTCGACGTTCTCACAATAGTGATTAACATTCTTTCATGAGATCAATTTTCTTTCTAATTGTTCGTTCTTTCTTATGTGTGTGTGAGACGTTTGAACTTGATTACATCTACTCACCTCCTCACACAAAAGAGTGATACACTTACCCTAATCTCGAGAGTTCATTTGAGAGAGTTATATCCTGTGAGATTTGAAGTTGAAGTGTTGATTCCGATAAGGTAATCTAGGAATTACTTTGATGATACTCGACCCGTTTTGACTGATTCACACTACACACGTTGAGTTCTGGGAAGGATGTGACTTTAGTATTTACTTAGCTAATATTTTCTACATTCTAGCTTGTATTTTCCAAAATATTTCTCATGTGATGGATTGTGCGATTGTTCTATGTCTAATAAGAGATTGACTGCCTTTCAATAAATCATTTTGCAAATAAGAATTTTGTGGGTATATTCCCTGCAAACCCTCACGAGACACAACTCGTCCTGTAGGGCAACCTATAGGTTTAAAGGCTTGTTGCACATGCTAAGTGCAATCGTAACTACCCGCGAAAGTGGTACCCTTTTGGTTACTTATCTTTTTCTTTCTCTCTATCTTATTGCTCGAGGACTAGCAACGCTCTGTTTGGGAGTGGTGTGATAAGCACCCAAAACTGTACAATTTATTCCCCGAATAGATGTATTTTAGTTGCTAATTCTCGGCAATTTGGGTCTTATGCGCTTAATTGTTCAATATGCAGGCTTAATTGCAGTTGCGGTGTCAAAAGCTATATTTCGAACCAATTTGCAGTTAATGTGGTGCTAAATACCCTTATTCCGTAACCTAGCCTACCCAAACCTAGCCTAAACTGTCTCAAACGTTGTGTGTGTTTTATTTGCCCCTTTTATTATTTTTTTAGATTTTTAGTTTGTGTCATTTTTATTTTTAGAATTTATTTTAGATTTATTTAGTATTTTCTAGGTTTTATTTTCTATTTTTCTATTTTATTTTTATTATAATTTTATTTTATTTTGATTTTTATTAGTTTTTAGTTTTATTTTATTTTATTTTATTAGGATTTTATTTTTTAGGATTTCATTTATTTATTAGTTTTTTCATTTTCTTTTTAGGATTTTAATTTTAAGTTTTATTAAATTTTATTTTTATTTTATTTTTATTTTATTTTTATTTTTATTTTATTTTATTTTTATTTTTATTTTTATTTTTATTTTTTTTTTTATTTTTATTTTTATTTTTATTTTTATTTTTATTTTTATTTTTATTTTTATTTTTCATTTTTCATTTTTATTTGAGTCTTTGTTTTATTTTATAATAGAATTTTATTAGGGTTTTATTTTATTTTATTAGTGTTACTTTTAAGGGTCCAACTTAAACACACACACACCCTAAAACCTACACACTCTTACACCCTAAGCTAATAACTAACCCTCACCCTACTTTTCCTACACCCTCACCACACACAAACTATTCCCAACCATCTTCAACCTCCAACTCACCCCTTTCTCTCTCCTCTCATCCAAACCCATCTTCACTCTCTCCAACCACCATTAACACAAAGAAAACTCACCACCACAAAACCTTAACCCACCTCTACCCATTACCAAACCCATCAAAGACATCCCCGCCATAACCCACCGTCGGCGTCCCCTGCTCCTCTCACCAACACCCATTGCCCCTCAAACCTGCTCAAACCCGGCGTTCCTTGCCCAGCCGCTGGAATCCCACCGACGTTCAACCCCCGATGTCGCCGCCCATCTCCGGACAGAAACTTCGGCCCCTCACTCTCTCCTCGCGTCCCCACCGTGACACCCCACTTCTGACGCCCTGCGATCTCATACCTTGCCGGCGGAACCTCCTGCCCAGGCGCTGACCCGCGACGCCCGGACATGCCCCTACCACCCTACTCCGGTGAACCCACCGGTGCTACCTCCCTTCGCTCTCCCATCCACAGCCTGTCCACGCAACCCCATAGCCGAACCACCTGTCTTCGCGACCAGCGACCGCCCTCTCTCTCTCTCTCCTGAATCCGCCGGCGGACCCTCTCGCCCTCTCGTCCCAGCCACCGACAATGATCCTTACCGGCGACTGCCTCCGGCCCTATTTCACTCCTACCACCACTCTACCCTCTCACCTCCTTCCAACCCATTCCCCAAACCAAACCCATTTCCATTTATCTTCTCCCAAGAAAAAAAACGTGACCTGCCAAAAATTAAGCCAAACTAAATGCAAGACCAAATAAACCCACATGTGCCAATTAAAACCCACTTAAAACCAATTTACCCAAATACCCCCAACAACCACTTTTTACCCAATATCCAAAAATACCCCCATACCAAATCAGATTTTATACCCTCATTCCCCCACCTTCCCAAATGACCTCACCATAACCACATGCACCCATCTCATTCCTAAATTAACCCTCACCCATACCTTTCATATTCCGTACACTCTTGCCTCCCATTTTTACCCCTCATGCTCCATGCCTATTATAAAGAGAAGAAGACCCATTTGTGGGGGAACTCATCATCAAATAGAGAGAGAAAATTCTAGAGAATTGTAGAGAGTTAGGTTAGAATAAATTAGGTAGAAATATTTGTAAATAGTTTTGTTTTTATATTTTTTAGATATTTGTGAGAAATTAATTGTTGAGTGATTCAAATGAGTGTTTGTATATAATTGAATGTTGTGGAAAGCTCATTTTGAATGGATGTTTCTCAATTTCAATGGAGGATTAGAGTCCAATTTGGCAAATCAAGGAGACTTGTTTGAAGATTTGTCCTCTTACCCTTCTCTTTTATTATATTAATGCCTATTAAATATTTGTTTATTATGTTTGATACCATGTTGGGCTAAATCCCCTTTCAAGGGGTGGGGTAAAGCCCTTATTTGATGTTATTTTATTTTTATTAGTTTAATTACTTGAAAAGTCCCTTTGATTATTAATTTTGATCCCTCGCCCTTAAATTTATGCCTCGAGAGAGAGTAAATGATTTTCGAGAGAAAATCGAAACTCTAATTATAATACCCATTTTAGATTCGAACTAGAGATAGGGGTTTCTTAAGTGGGGTATTATAACTTGAATTTCAACTCTAAAATTATTTTCTAAGATTTACATGAATTTTAATCGATCGATCCTAGCGGGTGATTAATTAAAAGGAGTATAAATCTATTTTTCTAGCGTTGTGGGGTGTTAAACTTAATTTTATAAAAGATTAATATTATAATTACACTTGAAATGAGAGTTGGTTTGTAATTTTGATATTAATTTGGGAGAATTCAAATAATTAAATTAATTAATTAGAATAGCTAAAATTTGTGGTGTAATCCCACTCCTTGATTGTTCTCACAATTATTTACCTCACTTTATCTCTTATTTTAGTGTTAGACTTTATTTTCTATTTTAGTCATTTTCTAGTTAGTTTTTATCATATCACATTTAATTTAGTTTAGTCTTATTTCACCTCACCTCACCCTATTGTTTTAATATTGAAAAAGCTAAAAAAATTAGAAAAGTGAAAAAGAACAAAAAGAAAATAAAAAGTGAATTACAATTGAATTTGTCTCTAGCTTACTCCCTAGGAAGTAGATTGATACCCTTACTTACCTCTACACTTGAGATTGTTATATTTTGTAGGTAATTGAGGTTTTGACTAACTTGGCTTTCAACAATGATATACACAAAAAGTCTCGTTATCATCATATATTACTTTACTCGTTAAGTAATATTCAACATAATTATTTTCGATAAATACTAACTCTCATCACGCTAGTAATTATTACAATTAAATCCGGATTAATTATAAATTATTTTTTTTCCTCCATTTAAATCAATTAATCCAAATTCCATAATTAAAATAAAGTTCCACAAAAATACGGGGTATTATGGGGGGGACCTGGTCCAGAGAGCAGATTGGTAATATTTTGTTTCACTATATCTGAAGAAGAGATGTTGCTTGGCACTAGCGCGACGTCCAAAGTCTCAAAGGAGGAAGAGGTTATTTCTTTTGACAAATTATATCCTAATTTTTGAGAAAATTCAGAATTAAATCTTGAGGAATCATATGTGAAGGATGTCGTGTCGTCTCAAGAGATGGGCGATGAAGGTATTTCTTCAGTTGGTTTGACTACAAAAGAGGTAGTGGTGCTCTTATATCTGAGATAAAATAAGTTCAATCTAGGAGGGTCTTAAGTACCAAGCCTTTGTTGGATCGACGACACAGTTTCCAAGTCAGCAAAATTGACCATGGAGGTGCGAGGGATATTTTCCTACACTTCGCAAAAAAAATAAGAGATACACCATCAACTATAAAAGTAAAGCAGACATCAGAAGGAAAAATATTTGAAATATATATGGGTGTGCCAACCTATTCATTTTCCTTACTGAGGGCATCCCAGACCACTATACACAACACCCTCAAGAATAGGAGCAAACTGCCAATTCTTCATACTTATACTGTGATCCAAATAATCCTTATTGGAATCAGGTAAATTCGTAATGAAATCCACATTTGTTTGCCTTGTCATCAAGTAATAAATGTTATCATTAGTGGTTCCTCAATGGTAAGAATACATTAACTCTTTTATCCCAATATGTGTCCCATATTATTTATTAATACAGTGGACCCCGTTAATGATTCTCCAAGTGTCTAGGGAAACATGGGTAGGAACCACATCAAAATATTGTCAAAACTCCAAAAACAAATGACTAGGGGGAAAGTGACCTTACACTCAGTGATAAAGATGACGGGTAACCAACGACCCTCAGCCAGAGCGCAAAGGTCACATGCCCCATTCAGCAACTCAATATTTACCCATGTAGGGATTCTTTGGGTAACCCTAAAAAACCTCTAACGATATCTCGTCCACATCATAAACCATATTTCACGAGAATTACAATGAAATTACAAATGGAAAATAGAAGGAGTCCTTACAATGAAAAGAAAGAACAAATCTCTCACAAATGGCGGAAGAACTTTGAGATGCAAGAAGAGATTTTTGAATGTAAGGTGAAATGAACAAATGGGGAAATGACACTTTATAATCTTAGATAATGTCTACCCAGTTGCCCAGAGATGATGTGATTATATTTATCTTTTATATCATTTTGATGGCGGTTCATTGACTAATGCATTTTATTACTGTGTACCCCTGGATGCTTTACGTCCCAAACTTTGCCCTTATTTATAAAATTTGCACTGCACCAAGAGTAAAATTTTCCCATAAATGCCAACTCTTAGATATCGGCTGCCAACCAAGATCCTCTAAAGATAAAGCCACAACCGAAGTCTTACGATCAAGTTTCTATGAAGCCAATCAACTCCTAGTTAATACTTCATCCATTCATTCCACACGCTTAGCCACTCTGAAGATCTTATGCTCCGGATAAGCTACTACTCGTTCAAGCCATAAATGAAGTCTTGGGAGATTTTATTGTACTATAAATATGTAATGTGACATGAACTAACGGTATTATGACACCTATCATCATAAAATGCTCATTGGACATGGTCGATACACTATCTCTTTGGTTGGCTCAGTGTTCTCTTGGTCGGATGGGTGGCCGACTACAAGGAATTAATGTTACCAAACACTTACGTGGGACACATGTGAGAATATATACAACTCTCATTATACACACACGTGGGGTAGTCCTTACGACTGATTGTGATTTGCTCATCATTAATTGTATCCTGGAATGTAGAAAGGTGTAAATGCCTGATTTGTAAAGGCATTCCACCCCTTCTTCTTCTCTCTACCTCTATAAATGCACCCATTAACACAAAGTAAGGGCATTCAAAATATTATATGTAACAGACATACACAAAATATTCTTAAAAGCTAGTATCCATATTTTTCATAGTTACTACAAACGACATTCTACCCGTGGACGTATGTACCTCCTTGTCTTGAGCCACGCTAATCACCTGTTTTCTTTTGTGTCTCTCATCTTTATCTCAAATTTGAGTCAATAATATCTTTATTTGTTATAGTTTACTATTGGTATTAGTCAACTAAGACCCATAAAAATCCACATACCAGTTTTAGATGATAACACACAATAGGGGCAACATGTTTGTTTATTAAGGTTGGTATCAATTACTCCCAAAAGTCCATATCCTTCCTTAGTTTATAAGCACACTGTCCATTTTTGTCTTTCGAAAACATTAATTCTTATTGAAATCATTATATAATTCATAAAATAATGCAATATTCATATAATGAATAGTTTGGTAGTCACTAAATTGACCCAAGTAAAATGCTTGTGAATATTAAATCTATAGATAAAAATGGTAACAATAACTTAGCATGCTTATATATAGAGAGACCTTAATGGGGTATATTTGGTTTATATCATCAAGGAAGATAATTTTCGAAAAGAAATTGATTTTGAGTAAGTGAAATAAATATTTAGGAACTATGGAATTAGGTGGTGAAAGGTTATCCTAGATAACATGTCCATCTAAATTATATAACATGGTATCCAATATAGTCATATATAAGTACTCAAAGTTATTATGAAATAAAGCCCACGATTATAAAATGCTATTAAAGTATGTGTTGACAACTCATAGCATTAACGTAGTGGGCTATTTATCTCATTAATTGTATATCATTTATTTCTCTAAAATTGCATGTTTTATCCGTTTTAATACTCTCAATACTGACTTCTGAGAATGAAGTGGAGAATCTAAGTTTCACTTAAAAGTGCTAAATCATTAAAATTCAATTTTACTTTAGGAGCCCACTATTAATGAATAAGTTAGTGTGTGACACTCTATTAAAAATTTGAATAATTCTTAAAAGGATTAGGCCTAAAGTTTATGCAGAATCTCATAATGTTAGAGATTAAAATATGAGTACCCATTATGTAACATGCATATTTTAAGATATTAGGTTGAAATAATTAGTGCTTTTATTTCACTTATAAATGTGGAAGCAAATTTTAAACATATTTTATTTTTTCTATCCTAAATATGCATCTATTGTGATAAAATAGATAAAATAAACTAAGCAATCAACAAAAGGCAAGTTTCAGATAAAACCCCTTTAGGGTAAAAATATTTTATTCACTTAGAAATTTACAAGGCAGTCGACTTAGAGACTACTTGATAACTGTCATAAGCATAATGCGCTTTCACAAATCTCTAATGAACAACTATGATCCTAGCAAGAATCACATGAGCGCAGTCCTCCGCCACCCTTAGCCTTCGTCTTCAGCAGTGAGTCCTCATATGTATCTCAAATCAACAATGCAGATGCACTCCACAAAAGGTGTATGCAAAGATATAAAAAATTTCAGGGTTTAAACAATTCACAAGACCAATATTGTAGGATGTTTTGTTGAGAATTAAATGAGTGTTTTTCAACACAAAAAGTGAAAAACTTTTGCAAAAGGTATCTATAAACATATTTGGAAAAACTCTTAAACGTTCTGATAACGAAATAGGTATTTATACAAAACTTAAGGCAACGTGTCGTTCGAACGAGATCCTAAGGTCGTTTGAACGAGATTAAGATCTCGTTTGAAGTGGCTTCAATCGACCTATCAAACGACCTCTTAAAAAGCAAAACAGTACACTCTCACTTGATCCATATGAAATCTTGGGCTCTAAACGAGGTATCTAATGACACGCTAATGTCGTTTGAACGACTAATTTTTTTTAAGTTTTAAAAACTCCGCCTACAGTGTACTCATAAAATAATTTTTTTGAAAATAAAAGTTCATGGTCGTCTTTTGAAAAAATAAACATCCCAAATATAATTTCTTAAATTAATTAAAATTCTAAATTGTTTAATACCTCATCGGGAGGGAGGGAACTCTTCAAACATAGAGATGCTTGAGTTTGGTTTGTCTTGACGGTGCGTGACGATTTGTAACTGGATACGCCAAACTAGCCTAAAGCTATGCTATGAACAATTGTAGAAAAATTATTCTTACAAATCTCCCCCTTTGGCTATTCTGGTACAAAATAAACAAACATTAACACCCTTCCCAACCCTATAACGGAATATCACAAGTCTCTTTGTCTTTAAAAAACTTCTTCTTCCTTTTTTAGCAAACTTTATCTTCATCTATGTGTCTTTGTATTTTACTTTAAGTTCCTACACACATGAGACAAAAATATATACCCTCGTGATGCATCGAGTTTGAAATAAAGTAAAACTCATATAAATAAATGTCTCCCCCATAAATCAAACTCATAAAAACTCCATTTTAATTTGCTCTCCCCCTTTGTTTTTATTGAAATAGACAAAGAAGTAAAAACATAAACTTTAAATACAAAGCATCACGATAAGATATCATCACAAAAAGATATGAATCAAGCAGCTGTAGTGATCATCTCAAAGTCAAACAAAAACCAACTATTTTTGAAAAATTTTAACTTTCTCAAAAGGAAACAAATTTCACAAATGCAACATACAATACCATATATAATATATGCAAAATATATCAAAGCAAATTTGACACACATAAATAGGTATAAATTACCAAAAAACACATAAGTTTCATACACTAGCATAGTATCGATATGTCCAAATATTTGGGATGGAATGAATGGGTGTGAACTACAATGGGTGTGAACTAGTAACAAAAGCATTATAACCCAAACACTCAAATATGTTCAAGAACTTCTCCATCTGACCGCAAAACTTTTTCAAACTAAACTTTAGTCTCAAGTGACAAATAAAGTTGAACTTAATGAACAAAACATAACAATGCATAAAATCCTAGAATATTGATGATTCTCAAATCAATATCGTCATGAAAAAATAAACATAACTAGGTATCATCATGCAAACCCGTTGATTTTCAACCAAACACCTTAAAAAGATAAACATGATCATATATTCTATTCTTTTCTTTTGAAGTGATTTCTTTTGAATGATTAATCAAACTAAACTATTTGGCCCCTTTTGGCATTATTCTTTTTGTTGCCTTTATTCTTTCTTAGACTCTTTTCAAATGGTGGCTTTCACGACGAGTTTACAGGCCTTTTGTATCCCTTTTTCGTATACACCCATATTTTTTTTAATAATAAACAAACTCTTACAGGCAACGGTTCTTACATGTATAAACCCTCCATAGTCAAATGATTGTGTAAATGAAAAAATTGATAGGAGAACATCTCACCAAACTCAAATATACATCATGAAGTCAAATTTCAATAAGCTTGTGCATGTGTGTGTGGAGGCATATACAAAGTCAAATCTATAAAGCAAGTAAATTTCGAAACAACTACATAAGCATGGTTACGATCAATCTAAGCATCTAAAGTCATAACCAAATGTCATATCCACTTGTAAATTTCTTAGTGAGTTAGATTCAAACACACCATTATGCCACAACAAACGTATAAAACTAAAATACAGACAAAATGAAAATCTTTTGAAATATTCAAAAAATATATAAAACCAAAAAACCTTTTTATATTTTTCAATATGACTCAATAAGAGAAAAATATAATACAAAAGATAAACATATCAGAACACTAGAAAAGACATATCATAAAGAAATAATTGCGTGTGACAAATAAAATATAAGCAATCATCCACAAGATATAGCATGTGAAGCATCATGTGCAAGCATGTGAGAATCAACCAATCTAACATTTAGCATCTCCAAAACTAATTTCCTAACCCAAACAGGTGTGTACTTAACTCGAGGGGTTATAGGAACCGACGAGACACAACACTTAAACTTCCTGGGACCTTTTTCAAGATCAAAATAAAAATGCCTAAATTGACCTTTCCTACCACAATGTGAATATGTGTAAACGTGAGGAATATTACCTATGGGTCGACCTTTACTAACCTCATTGGTTTTGGTTGACCTTGTAAAAAAAAATGGTTTTTGCTTCAACACTAGAAGCATGATAAAAAGACATTCAATTATCATCATTACTCAAACAAATCTAGTCATATAAATCACCTTTTAACTTCAAAATTTTAGACTTAAGAAAAGAATCAGACTCTTCCAATTTTATGGACTCCTTCATATTTTTCAATCATCCCTAGAAGGTTATCTCGATCCCCCTTAATGAAAGCAAACTTATCCCTAAGAGTCTTCTCACGTACCTTATAATTATCAATCAAATTATTTTTATTCTCATTAGCACAAGCCCTAGAATTTTTCAAGTCCTTTAATTCTTTTTCTAAAACAAGGACACTATAATCACTCTCCTTTTTGACCAATTTTAAATTTTTAAAGTCATGGTACAAGCCAACAAACTTCTCATGATAGATATCTCTTTGAGTTTGAACCGTTTACAAATATTCGATAACATTTTCAAAACTATTTTCAAGAAATTCAATTCTTTTGGCAAACTTCAAATTCAAATGAGAATCCATTGAGAATAAAAACAAACTAACAGAGATGAAAAAACAACCACCCCAATAGAACTAAACATGGATCTAACACAATAACTTAGTGCAACCTGCTCTAATACCACTTGTTGGGACGAAATAATTAGTGCTCTTATTTCAGTTATAAACGCGGAAGAAAATTTTAATCAAATTTTATCTTTTTATCGTAAACATGCACCTATCTTTATAAAACAAATAAAATAAACTAAGCAATCAACATGGCCAGGTTTCAGGAAAAAAATCTTTCGGGTAAAAATCTTTTATTCACTTAGAAATTTACAAGGCAATCGACTTACAGACTACTTGATAATCGCCACAAGTATAATGCACTAATCTTCACAAATCTCTAATGAACAACTAAGATCCTCACAAGAATCACATGACCACAATCCTCTGTCAGCCTCAGCCTTCCTCTTCAGTGGTGAGTCCCCGCAAGTATCACAAGTCAGCAATGGAGATTATCTCCAAAAAATTTGTATGCAAAGATACAAAACTTTCTAGGGTTTAAGTAATTCACAAGAATAATATTCAAGGATGTTTTGTTGTGAACTAAATGCGTGTTCTTTAAAGCAAAAAGTGAAGAACTTTCGTAAAAGTTATGCAGAAACGTATCTGGCAAAAGTCTTAAATGTTTTGATCACAAAACTTAAGGTGGCGCATCATTCGGACGAGATCCTAAGGTCGTTTGAACTAGATTGAGATCTTATTTGAAGTGGCTTCGAACGACCTCTTACAAAAATAAAACTGTACGCTCTCGTTCGATCCATATAAGATCATGGGCTTCAAACGAGGTATCTAATGACATGTTAATGTCGTTTGAATGACATTGCAATGTAGTTTGAACAACTAAAACCAAATTTTAATGTTTAAAAGACTCTACCTACAGTGTACTCAAAAAACCAAATTTTCAAAAATAAAAGTTTTTGTTCGTCTTTTGAAAAAATAGACATCCTAAATATAATTCTGTAAATTAATTCAAACTCTAAATTTCTTAATGCCTCGTCAGGATGGCGGGAAGTCTTCAAACTTGGAGATGCTCGAGTTTGGTTCGTCGTGATGATGTGTGACGATTTGTAACGGGATACGACGAACTAGCCTAAAGCTATGCTATGAACAATCCTAGAAAAATTGTTCTTACATAAGTTATATTGTGTGAATTTTAATGTGTTGTTCGATATAAGTGAAATAATTTGTTTTATTTTTCAAAACTAGAGTGCTACGAAAAATAGTTTTAAATCGATGTGAGGATGCTTACAAAACAAACCATAAATTCTTAGATTCTATTTCTTATGTTATTTTGGAATCAATTCAAAAATCCCTCGATGCCCTTTCAAAATATTGTTTTTCTAAATTTTATCGTGAGGTATTTTTCTTGAGTATACAAAAGATCTTTAAGTTTATATGAGAATATAGTTTCTTAATTATGCTATTCTCATTGGTGGTTTGTACAATTATACTTTTGATGAAACTTTTACAACAAAAATGATTTTGATCCAATTTCATATTGTTGAACTTAAAAGTAGCTTTATTAAAACTCTTCAATCTTTTGGTATAATTGAATATCAGACTCTTTTAAATCTAGGCTTTCTTTTAAATCTAGGCTTACTTTGATGATTTAATAGACTATATTGTCTTTGGATTGACACTTTGAATCTTAGCACTCACGTTTGTTCCCTTAAAGTTTGATTATTTTAGAGCAATTTATGTGTCCTAAGTGGGAGATTATACTCCTTAGATAGTGGACCTGCACAGATCATGTCGTTATAAAAAAAAAGTCCAACGCAACTGTGTTAATATTGCCATAAGCGTTATTCACACAAAAATGAATATATATATATATACAGTACTGCTCTTGTACGGACTAGTCCGCATGTTAAGAGTGTGGATCGGACATGTGTCACCTGGCGGTGAGCCAAGAAATTATCGGCTAAATTATAGGCACACTCTCTCTTTTTTGGGTTCACCGTCAGGTGACACATGTCCTGTCCGCACTCTAAAAAATTCGAACTGATCCGCACAAGAGCAGTACTGTATATATATATATATATATATATATATTAATCCCGTTTACTAAGTATGTAGTGTAATAGGTCCTTACATTTAATTTTTGCCCCATCAGGTCCCATGAAAAAATATTTTTATTCCAATAGGTCCTATTTGTAAACATACAGTGATTATTCACTATATGTACAAATTGGACCTATTAAGGAAAAAATATTGCGATCGGACCTATTAGGATATATTTCATATAAATGGGACTTAATAGGAAGATCCCCATATATATATATATATAGAGAGAGAGAGAGAGAGGAAGGCTCACCTATATCATGATGTATACATGACACCATACATCGCACCTAGTTCTAGGCCCTAAGAAATCTTTTTTCCAATTTTTTTATTTTTCTCTTTAAATTAACTTTCCGATCAACTCATATTCAAAAAATTAGGTTTAAATACATTTTGTAGATATTTATAAAAAATTCACAAAAAACGATTGGCACAAACCCTTATAAATAAGTTATTTGAGTAGTTTTTTGTGGATTTTTTTAAAAAGATGTACAAAATGTATTTTGACTTAATTTTGGAACATGGGTTTATTGGAAGGTTAATTTCAAGAGAAAAATAAACATTTTAATTTTTTTTAAGGGCCTACAACTACGTGTGATGTATGAATGGTGTATAAAGCATGATGTAGGTGATATATATATATATATATATATATATATATATATATATATATATATATATATATATATATATATATATATATATATATATATATATATATACACACACACTAAGGTATGCCCGTGCCTGAAGGCACGACGACAATTCTCCCAAATATAAATCGTGTTGTCAAATCATAAATTTTTTGTATTATAGTATAATCTTCCAAAGTATCAACCGGGATCAATTTTCCTCAAGGACGGATATTTTTTTCAAAATTATTTAATCGAGCGTGAGAGCACGATGCATATAATTTTTTTTTATCTCCATCAGGTCCCACGAAAAAAAATATTTTTTTTAACGGTGTTAGACGTGTAATTTGACATTCTAAATGGGTCGTGTTCGTGCGAAATAAAAAATAACACAGTCATGTAATGTTGTGTTTGTGTCCAAAAAATTCCAAGGTATTGAATCATGTATAATTTAAGTCAATTTATTTCCCAAAATAAAAAAGGTAAACAATTTTAAAAATTTGGACATAATTTTCTTTATTTATAGGACTATCCACCCTATTTAGGAAAGAAAAAAAATAGTCCAACAACAAAATTAATAGTCCATAACAGTACTAATAGTCCATCATGGACCTCGTATAAACAAAATCATATATTTAACACGGATCGTAAAAATAACACCAATATGTTTAAAAAATGTTTCAAAATTACACGTATTCTTTAATCAATGTAAAGAACTCGATGAAAAATAGAAACAATATAGCCATAAGTAAAAAAGACATGATTGGTACAATTTTAAATCATAAAAAATGGACAATGGAGTTTGCACGTAGTTTTTTGGGCCGTGAATCAAAAGTTTCATGGGCCCCCGGGATAGAATGGCACACGAAATGCTTACTCATAGGCCCCCTGAATCAAACGTTCCTTGTGACTCAAAATGCTTTACTCAAACACTCGACCTCTAAATAACCAACAGTTATGGCTCAAAAACCAAAATACTGGTTCCCCGGTTCCCTTGTGGACCATATAAATATTTTGCCTTCACAGCAGCATAAGAACTGAAGTAATCGAGAAGGTCTTGGATTACCATGCCAAGACACATGTTATTATCATCTTGACCGAGAATCATGTTCATAATGACCACAACCTAAAGTAAACAGTTCTGGATGCACAGTAATTAAGTGTTAAACATGCAACCTGAAGTAAATAAAATAGAAAATAAAGCATGCGTCAATAACAGTGTGTAACTTGGAGCGGTAGAGTTTGAAAAACCTCATCCTAATCTCAACTTGAATAACATAGAACTAACAATGTGAAAATGCTTTAAATGGCAAGTATACTTAGTAAAATATACAAATAACACTAATATCCCGTCGATGTTCTTAAGACTCGAACATTAATCGAGCTTGTCAAACACAACGACCTTGTATTTCGGGTGGTTTCGGATGAGTCGGTTAGCAACATAAGATGCAATGAATCCAGCAGCCTCAGTGATGAGGATGTTCTTGGGGTGTAATCAACCATGGTAATGCAGTCTCTACGCAACACAATAACAAATCTGAAATCAAATCAAAATATTTATCCCTATATTTTTTTAGAATATTGTACAAATAGACAACTCATTATACTTTCTCATCCCAAATTAAAACTTCTTGTTTACAATATGAAATCTTAATAAACCCTTTTTTTCAAATTTAGCCCGAGCTTTCTACATACATGTAATGTAATAATTTCATGTACTACTAACCCGCCGATGTTGCCGAAAATTCCTGCAACACCACCGCAATAACCAAGTTTCCCACAAATATAATGGTAGTGCCTAACAATATTCAAACCAAGCGGTCGTAACACGAGTGTTGAAGCACCAAGTCCTGACCTACCTCAACAAACTCCCCACCCACGACACCCAGTCCACTGCAGCCAGTGAATTAGGAAGTCAGGTCAGCTCCATCAAAAAATAAAAATAGATATACGGTCCACAAACTATTACAAATCTAAATCAAGTGATATCAATTAGCAAGTCATCTACATCAAGGTGAAATCAACTGTGTGGATAAATATTTATCGAAATCACACTGCAAGCTTTTTACAATAAAAAACACACCACAATAATAAAAACAGTAGATAAGCACCATAATTCGATCTTATCTAAGACCTGTGGTATGTAGATAAGACCTGTAGCCGACTTAGTAAAATACTGACTCAGTTTGTAGATAAATTTTATTAGTATAGAAAGCAAGGTGTATATTGAAATCAGTATAGATAAGACATGTGGTGTGTAGATAAGACATGTAGGTAAAACATCACAATTATAAGACCTGATGAAAAAACCACAATCAGTATGAAAAAAAACTCAGTAAAATTTGTGTGAGTACGTAGATAAGACCTGCTCTTTATTTTTTAGGATGGTTATAATCCTGAGGATCAATACAATCATGACACCACCATTATCAGCTTCAAGACCAAGGGAAAGAGGTCACACATCCAAATAGCTTGCAGCTTGGACATAAAAGGGGCTTGCTTCGATTAATTAAAGGAAGAGTCTATTTAAAGCTTCAAAATAGATAAATACTCCCAATATAGCAAAGTTATTAGATCTTTGGTAAGCTGACAGATTCACTTCCCAAATTGAAAAACAAAAAAATATGCAATTGGTTTGTATATATATATATAATATCATGTAACCTTGATAAAGAGAAAAAGCTCGGGGTTTCTGTGACTGCCTTAATATGTTATCATAGATCTGTAAAAAAAGGACACTCAAATTACTATGACAAATCCAATGTTTAAAAATCCTGCCATAATTTGTGTGCACATACCCGAACGCAGAGCACAAACAAAAAAATCTTCATAATACAAAAGCTCTCTACAGTTGAATAACTCACCACACAACTCCACCTAATTTCATCTGCAAAATGTGGTCCACAATATTCACGTCATCCCTAAAATTAAGCAATTTGCATTTTAGACACATATATTCACTGTGATGATTAAGCGAATGGCCTGATATAGAAACACCATGAATAGTCAATTGTCATGTATAAAAATGATAGCCAAGGTGAAAAATATCAAAATCAAAAACCACAAAATATGTGTTCTAAAAGGCATGCCTAGGCTTGAGGCTTGAGATAAACGCATCGCCTACACCTTATCATGTCTTATTCTTGGTAAAAGTCTTAAGACACACTGTTTTTTAAACCAAAGATGCCTTAGTGAAATGATATCGCCATTTAAAGACCTTTTTTTACAAATCGGACCAATATCTCGTCCAAAACAATCAAAATACATTTTATATATTGATTATGCAGCATGAATATGAGAAAGATGTCTACCAAACATATGGATATATTTTCAAAATTCAAGGTAAGTATTATTTTATTATATTATTATCTTTAGAATAATTAAAATAATAAAAAAAGGAAAAACGCCTTTTTACACCTAGGCTCCTAAGGCTTGAGGATTGACCTCTACGCCTCGATCATGCCTCGCGCCTTTTAGAACTTTGTACCAAATACTTTTGTATAGCTACGTATAAAACAGACAGATCATAAATGAAGAATTGTTTCAATTTTGATGGGATTCAAATGTCTTCTACAGTGATCATTAATAATGTCATAACCTTCATCAACAGAAAATGTGTTGGCCTATTAAATAAGATGACATGTTCATAGCTCAAGTCTTCCAACTTAAGGTCTGTACTAAACCATTTTCATAGCAATCTTAGTTAACATTTATATATAAAGCTACATATATGTATACATCTTAACTAATATAGCAACAATGACAAATGAGGTGTCAAGTGTGAAAGCTAATCAAGTACAGCTATTTACTAATATTATGTTTCAAGTGTGCATTAGTACTTGCATTTTGGCCATACATAGCAGTACTTGATTGTCTTGAAATCAAGTACTGCTTTAGCAGAATCCAGTACTAAAGCAAGTACTGCTATTTAATGTCTGAAATCAAGTATTGCTATTATGTTTTAATTATGAATCAGTAACATCCAGTACTAAAGGAAGTACTATAGTGATCTATTGGCTGCTCATGATGACGTTTCATAGGATGCACCCTCATATCTTATACTCCCCCAGTCACTGGGATGGTGGTGATGCTTTTGAGTTGCTATGCCTCCATGGGGTGGCAATTTTTAATTTTTAGAAACAATACGATAGCATGAAGCGACATGACATTAATCCAAAATTGACACGACATGAGTCCAAAACTTTGCAAGTATACTATACAAAGTAATAACCGAGGTTAAATCATATAGTATTTTATCAAGTGCCCAATATAAGAAAAAAATCATTTACTTCATGTTTCCATAATTTCATTTTGTATAAGAAAAAAAGAAAAAAGTTGGATGCATAATAATTGTTAAGAGGAAACATGTCATGTGTATATTAGAATCAAATACCAACATGTTACCTATCCAAACCATGATATGCACTATATGATATGCCAAGAGGAATTGAGTCATAGCAGTATGATAACTCCAAAACCACATCCTAAACTCACATACAGTTCAAACATTTTATCATGCCTAAATAATTTGGTTCATGATGGCCCTTTTGTTCATTAAATTAAATACAGAACATTGAGAAAATACGGTCAACGAATGACCAATCCAAATAATTTGGTTCACGATGGCCCTTTCTTTCAAAACTATAAATATTAATACCTTTCCATTAAATAAAGTAAATAATAAGTTGAACAAATGGATGTAGACTCTTTCCCAAATACAGTAACACAATTAATCATGAAAAAGATAGTGTGCATTCAATATAGACTCTTTCAAAACACTGAAACACAATATATAAATAACATAAAAAAGGAAATAAATGTAAAAATAATAATTTCGTATCAACCCACACAAAAAAGGTTAATACCCAAAAATAATTTCGTATCAACCCACACAATACAAAAATAACATAATTTCGTATTAAGATAAAATAAACAACTGAATATCCATAAACCATAAACCTCTAAGCACTAACAAACCATTAACCATATAAAAACTCCATTCCAAAAGCCCTAAGAAAGCAAATCTACTAAAATGTATACAAAAATAACAAAAACCTCAAATCCATATACAGAAAACCCTAATAAAGCAGATCTACATAATAAAATTACACAATCGCACCATAGAAGTGTATGTGTGTGTGTGTGTGTGTGTGTGTGTGAGTGAGAGAGAGAGAGAGATAGATCTTACCATAGGAGGTGGGCACGGGAGGGAAAGTCGTTGAGAGACGATTTGGGGGGATGGATGGAAAGGAAAGGGAAGAGAGAGATCGGGAGTGAGGTGAGTGTATGAGGATTTGTGGTGAGAGTGTCTATAGTAGGTGTGTTTACAAATATACCCATTGTTTGAATTAAAGTAAAAGAGGAATCAAATTATAGAGAGAAAAAAGAGGTGGAACTCAAATTTTTAAGGGGTAAAAGAGGAAACACATGAATAATTAATATAAGATGACATCATCTTTTCATCTTATGACATACATAAGTTTCCTGCTTTATTATTATTATTATTATTATATATATATATATATATATATATATAATTATATTATATAAATTCCACTTTACTTATCCAATTTGACTCCCCCGCGTGATTGGGAATGTCTAGTATATGTATAAATTTAGAATCTACCAAAATAATTACACCTTAAAATTATGTCTACACTTTTAAGAGGGTACACTCAGTATTTTTGAAATTGAAAATATCAAATGTCAAATTCTTTAAATAACAATGAAATTAGTGGGAGTATCAAATCTACTAATATGGTTATAAAAGAAGTTAAGATACTTGTGTCATTCTCTTAACATTCAGAGTAATCGTTCTTTTGATTAGTGGATATGAATAGTTTTAAAAAGCTCTTAAAGGATTGTGAAATTTATCACAAGAATGTGAATTTGATAGAGGAGTAAGAAAATTTTCGGTTTTGTTTTCACAAGTTTTAAAAAGTATAATATCATTAATTTACTAAAAAAAAGTTTAGGATAATGTTGAATTATCTAATTGACACACTAGAGTCGAGTGTAAATGCATCTTTAAGACTAAAGACGACCCTGATAATAATCAACGATATAAAGTTAAACTCATAGTCAAAGTGTCTTTACGGATAGAGAAAGAGGTGTAAATAAATTTTTTAATCTATATATTAAAATGTGAAATTCTTATGTCTTCAGTAATTCATTTTTATTAAGAGTTACATTTATTATGAAAACTTATGAGTATTTAAGAAAAGAACTGTATAGATTGAGAAATCACTATACAAACTTAAATCAATTTTTTAGCAATGATATTTTAAGAATACTTTATGTATTTATTTTAGTATATATATGTATACCTTAAGGTCTATGGGAGTAATTTAATGTATTTTCGAATTATCTATACAATAGTAATGAAAGATAAATTAGAGAAATTATATATTTTTAAGAGTACGAAGTAATGAGAATCCTAAAATGTTATATGCTCTACACTTATGATAACTGTTCATATACATATGATCAATACTTATAATTCTCTCTTGGTTAAGTAAATTCGTTTTGGCATAATGGCTAATATTATGATAGAGTGAGAAATAATTAAATACCATATGTAGTATGCTTTGAGGCTACAATTTATGGATTATGACCGCGAAAATTTATTTCGGGACTCGCAGTTGTCGACACTATTACAAAGTCACTGAAATATTATAGTGCCGCTACATTCTTTGTAAAGAATTTATTCTAAGGAAGTTAAGCACGTTAAATTAAAATATTTATTTTTCAAAGAATAAGTTCATAAACAACTGGTGTCACTTAAACACACAAGTACGAGTGTTTACATAGCAAATTCACTTACTAAAGGGCTACCACCGAGGACATTTCTAAATATGTTGTACGCGTGAATCTCGAGTGTAGTCATTAAAAATAATAAGATTATGGATATCTTAATGATTATTTAGTTGACACTATGTTTTGATATCAATTAAGATGTTCTTAGAACATTTAAATTATTGTCTTGCAATATTTATTTACATGCATGTGAATTGATGAATGTCATCGAAATAGTCTTTTATATGCGACATAATTGGATCATTATTGAAGAACTCTATTTATAGACCTTATTGAATGAGTTGTTAATGTTGTAGTACATGGAAGCAATCATGCTCTTGAATTAGTACGTGATCGCCATGAATCACGTTAATTTTTTGTTTAATTAAGGTATTTATGAAAAACCATTTAAGGACGACTCAAATATTATTGCCCGCCTTATGATAATTATGGATCAAGTGGAAGAATATTAAAATTATTTGAAACAATAATTCTCCATATTGTGTTTCATGATTATTATAATACTAAGAGTCACTTTGATTAATGAAAGGGTACTCCAAATATTTAGAGTAAACAATACTCTTGGGTATCTACTTGATGGATGATTTAGATTAAGTGACTTTCAGAGATTGAATCCTCTCCTTACCTATAAATAAGTTCCTGATATTTATCAATCAGACACTACAAAATTACAACATCAATGAAATTGGGTAAAGGGCAAGAAACTCCTAAACTCTAATCATCTAATGATGATTACTGATTTATATGGAGTAAAACATCAACAATTTCAATCATCAAAATGATGATTCCATATTTAAGTGGAGGATACTATTTCCAAATTCTTCCTCTCCAACAAATCTGGATCAAGGTATAACTCTTGATATTTTACTTCTAAATATGATCGAGTTATGATTTTTTATCACTTAAATTTACACAATCTGTGAGAATCATGTTAATCTAAGATCGCAACGTTAAATATATAATACATAACGTCTTGTATGATTAAAGAACAAATGGCATGTATAAGTTATAATTATAAATCCATATAAAATTGTTAATTATCTATTCTTTTGATTATGTTTACAGGTATATGTGTGTCTATGTATATGTTTAAGTAAGTTGTATTGATAAACCCTATTGGTTTGTGTAAAATTCTTTTGTATTAAAATTAATAACATTTTTTGTATACCTCATGGCACTGAGTTATTCCAATTGAAGATTAAACAAGACTTATATGGGGCATATCATATCTAGTGCATAGTTGCTATTTGTTTAGTTCATCTACAAGTAACCCTAAGTTTGATGAAGCTTTTGACATAGGAAAATGAGCTTTATGAATGATGAAAATTTAAATAAGGTAAAGACACTGCAAACCATAAAGTTTGGAGTAATTATCAATTCTTACCCCAATATTTTAATTTGGTATGGTAAATCTCCAAGTACACCGACGTTAGCAAATGGAACACTCATCAAACACCGTTAGTTAATATTAAGGGAAATCTTATGTGGTTGCCTACTTGGCAATATTTTGTTGACCTCCAACATATAAAATAACTTTAAAAAATCTACCAAAAACGAAAAAAATACATAAAAATGATTTTAAAATTATGGAAATACTTTAAAATAAAATAAAAACTGAAAAGGGAAAATATGTAAAAGATAAATAATACAAAAATAAATTTAAAAATACAAAAACCTGTAAAAAAAAGAAGATGAAAATAGGAAAAAGTATGAGAATACTAAAAATAGAAAAAATATATCTAAAAACTTAGGAAACCGGGGGAAACATACAAAAAAATGGAAACAATATATATATATATGAAAATAGAAAAAATAAATATTCCATGTCGAAATTAGACTAAAAATACTAAAACAAATTGATTTAGACTAAAAAGACTAGAAATTGAAAAAAAAATATAAATTAGACTAAAAACTGAAAATACTAAAAAAATAAAGAAAATTAATACACAATGTAAAAACGCTACAGATTAAAAAACTAAACGTTAAAAATAAAACACTAAAACTGAAAAAAAAAAGTACCCAAAAAATAAAAATTAAAAATTAAAAACAAATGCAGGTCATGTTAGAGAATAAATAAGACCCGCTATGACAAGGCTATGTTGAAGGGCTCCATGATCAATTCCCTAACAATGAAGACATCTAAACCAACTACCATGACCATTGACAGAGTCAACGCACATGTGATATATATGCCTCTCGAAGTAGGGGTGTAAACGGGTCGGGTCTGGGTATATCCAGATCCGATCCGGGTATATTTTTAACGGATCGGGTCTTACCCGATTACCCGACGGGTCTCAGGAAATGGATCCAGACCCGGATCCGTTAAGGACCCGGAGACCCGACCCGAATACCCGACCCGATTATATATATATATATACAAAAAAACTGTATAACTGTATATATATATATATATATATATATATATATATATATATATATATAGAGAGAGAGAGAGAGAGTAAAACTGTTTTTATACACTGTTATTTTTATATAAAACTGTTTTTATATAATACTTATATATATATATATAACTGTTATATATATGTATGTATAACTGTTATATATATATATATATATATATATATAAGTTAGTTATATATATATATTTAGTAACTGTTTTTATACACTGTAATATTAAATGACTCTCCTGGGTTTTAGGAACTTTTTCTTCGTATTTAAATTTCCTTCCAAATTCGCAGAATCCGCCTTTTTGTATTTTTAAAAGCGCTTCGATCTTCGTGCATTTTTTGTCCTTTTAGCCGCCGGTAGCGTAATAGTTTCCTTTCTGTAATCATTTCTTTCGCCGTTTCCCAAGGCAAGGTATTTAAACTTCAGAGGCAATCCCATCGTCTTCTACCTTTTTAATTTCTGCTTTCGAGTTTTCTAAAGCTTTTCTCTTTCTTGTGCGTTCGTTCCCTCCTTCGTTTGTTGTCAACAGATCTCCTTTTTCTCTGTAAGCTCTTCTTCCTTCTTCTTCATTTCTTTTTATTCACCATGGTTTATATTATCGAATCTCTTGAGAAGTTTCGTTCTGACTTCTCTATTCCTTCTTGGGTAATCTTGGAGAGTCTTTCTGAACCTTCAAGTTATTTTGATTTGGCTGAGGGACACTGGTTCCCTAGCCTATATATTGCTGAATGTGGATTTTCTTTTCCACCAAATCCATTGTGTTTAGAATTCTGTCAGTACTTCGATGTTCTCCCTGCAAAAATAGCCCCCAACACATGGAGAATAGTTAATGGGGTACATAGGTTAAATCAAACTCATGGAACTCGTATAGGAATTCCTGAGATTATGTACTGTTATAGATAGGCTGTTTTAGACAATGTTTATTATTTAAAAACTAGGTTTTTGAATAGAGCCTTAGTAGTCAACCTCCCGATGCAAACATGGATTATTTTGAACATGGGGTAGTTATAAAAAATTGGCAACATGCCCCTTTGGTTGGAGATGCTGTATATGAGGGTCCCAGATGCCCCCCCATATGGCAATGGGATAGGTTATTTTCATTTTATTTTATTTTTGAAATTATGATTTCATCATGTTTGAATAAATGCATAATTGATATTTCAATTTGTTTTTGTTTGCAGTTGACAGCAAGAGAAAAACTCCCAAAGAATCAGAAGTTAACATAAGGCAATTGAAACATATCTGGAGCTTGCATCAGAAAGTTGCAGACGAACACATCAGGTCTGGTTCATACTTGTTGCAGTATAGGAGCTATACGTCATCCTTTACTGCTCGTCATGTGGTCAGCATCATTGATCCAGTGCAAATTCCTGAAGACTCTGATCCAGAATCTCATATTCCTTTGAGCCAAAAAATGGGCAAGAGAAGAGTTCCCGCTCTCTTCGAGGAGACTTCCTCTGCTGGAGATGGGAAGAAAAACAAGGTTGATGTCCAAAAAGGGACAAAGAATAAAGATGCCACCCCTCCTGTTGCTTCTCAGAAAGCTGTCGAGAAGCCCCCAGTGGCTCCCTGTGCAGAAGGATGCACCTGTTGAAGTAATCACTATCTCACCAACCAAAAGTTCTTCTTTGGTTGAGGCTGTTGAAAAGGCACCGAGGAGATTGAGGAAATCCTCCTCGGTCAGTATTTCTGGAGCCATTTCCCAGCTCCCAGCTGGTGGAGATGGTGTTCCAATCATTGTTCCTCCGAGCTCTACGATGAGCTTGGCAAAGTTTTCGCCTATTCCCGAGGTGCAAGGTACTGAATAAGACCTTACTCGGGATATGGTTACTTCTCTGGCTGCTCGTCATCTTGCTTCAGTAAGTATCTCTACTCTGAGTTTTTCATATTTTCCTTTGTTATTTCCCATATTTGTTTCTGATGTCGTTTCCCTTTTCTGATTACAGTTGATGAGCTGTTTCAATATAATCCTTAAAAATGATGAAGCGATCAAAGCTTCTTGCTCCTCGTCCACTGTGGAAGGAGCACTGAAGAAAGCTATCAAATCTGTGAGTGAATCCCGTCAGAAGTATGACGAGGATAAAATTGAATGGGAGAAGAAATTGGTTGCGTCTGATGCATAAAAAGTACAACTGGGTAATAAGGTGAAGGACTTGGAGAGAGAGAATAAAGACTATGCCGAGAAACTTTCAGGCTTTGGGGAGCTTGAGAATAAATTGAAATCAGCTGAAGAAGAGCTGACCTTCCTGCGAGAAGTAAATCGTCAGAAGGAGGAGTTGGAGGCCAAGCTGAAAGCCTCCGAGGACCTTCTATCCGAGAAGCTCTCCTCGGAGAAGATGAAGAGAAAAATAGCTGTGAAGAAATCCTTTCGGACTGGTTGGGATAAAGGATGGGATAGGGGGTAGCAGCAATGATGACCCATGTGAATTATGGAAGTTTGAAATTCTTCCATGATGGTTGGGTTGCTGCCTTGCAGGAATTGAAGGTGAGCGAGGACTCCGAGCTATTTCAACAACATCTCCCTGGTCCTCCTCCAGTTATTAAAGACGAAGATGAAGACGAAGCTGCATCTGAAGAATCTTCAATGATTGTAGGTGATCAGATCCATGCTCCTCAACCCAACCAGACATCTGCTGAGGAGATTTCTTCTTTGCCTGCTCCTCTTGAACAAATCCCAACTCCAGCCGATCAAATCAGTGTTCCCACCAAGCAACTAAGCTCCTCGTCCCAGCCACCCGAGAAAGTCTTGGGAGACAAGGAAAAGGTGTGAAGTTGTTCGGTACTATCTTTCTGTTTTTCTCCTTACTTGTATTTTGTATCTCAGATCTTTATAACTTTTGCCTTATGATCTAATAAAATTTGAGTTCTTTCTTTCCATATAATTGTCTCTTCTTTATCTGCACTCTGTCTTGATCTTCTTTTTCTTTCTCTGTTAGTTTCAGACCAGGAAGGATCTTTTTCTGCTAATGACACAAAGTTGATGCAGCAATGCCATGAGTATTATAAAGATGGTCACACAAACCTCAGTACATCCGAAATTGTCGATATCCTTGGTCATGGTGCTTCAGAGCAAGAAATCGAAGCTTATCGTTACTTGAAGGACTTACTTGATAGAGCAGTGGCCAATAACGTGGCCTACTATGATATAATCGAGGAGCTTCAATATACTCTAGAAGACCTCAAGGATTAGTACAGGGAGTCAAATGCCTTGTTACATGAGGGGTATGAAAAGAAATATCAACAGCTTTCTGCCGAGAAGGGCTATGACAAACTCATTGCTGGGTATGATGTCAGGGAAAGGACCCTAAAAGGTGAAGTTGAAGCCTGCAGACAAATCGCCGAGCTGCTGGAACAAGAGAACAATAATTTGCAGACAGAGTTGGCACAGTATAAGTCTGCAACTTCATCTTCCACTGCATTGGTACCAGTCTCCGACGAAGGGTTCTCATTCTTAGAGGTTGAGAATGCCAAATTAAGGCAAGAATTGGATACTTTAAGAAGGTCTGGTACTTCTGCTACTGCTCGGGGACGAGGAAGAGGTTCTCGTGGGCGAGGAAGAGCTGCCCAGGATGTTAACGAGGAACGAAGCACTCCAGTTGCTCGGGGTCGATCAAGAACTCCTCGTAGTATTGAAGAAGCTCGTACTCTGTCAACATTGGAAACTCAAGCGTACCAGTTGAACGCAAAAGATCGGGCTTTGTCTGAAATGTCCAAGAAAATCCTGACTTTGGAAGATCAACTTACTGCGACGAAGTCTGCTTTGAATGATAAGGATGTTTTTTCCAGGAACCTTCATGAGCAGTTAGAAAGATTAACTTTCCAATTCCATAAACAACCTCGCGAATTCTGGAATGCAGGCTATAATGAGGCCCTTTATCACTTGGATGCTCGCATTGAAAATACCAATAATGAAGGTTATAAGCAGGGATGGTTGAACGCCCTGGGTGTGATGAAGCTCGAACAAGGCCATTATTTATGGGATTATCATGCTCCTGGGCTACTAGACTTGCCTGTACCGCCTTATAAACTGGACATGGAATGGATCCCAGCTCGTGCCATTCCTCGGAGCTTAATTTCAAAATACCTTGGTGACTATAGTCTTCATTCTCAGATTGAATTATCTCGTCCCGAGCATCTCTTGGATACTCCTTCAGTAATGAATGTCAGAATGTTGAAGGACTTGAATTTTATCAATTCTCCCCAAACATTAAATGATCCTCCTGCTGGCGAGGAATCTGTATCGAAGGCTGAGGGGAAAAAAATAATAGAATAGGATTTTCAATGTAATAGTTAGCACACATATGTAACTTGTAATTTATTTTAATGAAAGACTTTCATTTTTTGCTCGCAAATCTGTATTGCTTATCGTTTTGTACTTATCTAATACTTTTTATATTTGTGCTTGCATAACAATATTGTATGGTTCATTGACCAAAATAAAGTATCAGAAATGTTGCTCGATCACTTAATAATAAAGTAATGAGTAAAATAACTGCTTTAAAATTTTTTCAACCAACCAAAGTTGTTAAATTGTGCTCGTCGACCAATTATGATTAGTGAGAGTTTTTATCCCCGACTAACCATACTTGGTAATTTTTTCATAAAATGTTGTCCGACTAACCAAGGTCGCTAATTTTATCCTCGTTGACCAACTATAGTCGGTGGATTTTTATCCACGACCAACCGTAATTGGTTTAGTTTGGAATATTTTGTATTTTCTGGAATAGTTTTACCTTCCGACCAACATAAGTTGGCATATTTTGTTTCTTAACTAGCCGAAATTGGCATTTTTAAGAATGTTGTTCTTGCCCTTTTACTAACCAAACTTGGTCGTGGGTTTGAACTGTTAGGTTCTTTCGAACTATCTTGTCCACAAGCTCTTTTACCAACCGAAGTTGATCACGCAAGTGTACACCTCCTAACCAAATGAGTATAATTTGGTTCTTTCGAACTATCTTGTCCACAAGCTCTTTTACCAACCGAAGTTGATCACGCAAGTGTACGCCTCCTAACCAAAGGAGTATATTTTGGTTCTTTCGAACTATCTTGTCCACAAGCTCTTTTACCAACCGAAGTTGATCACGCAAGTGTACGCCTCCTAACCAAAGGAGTATATTTTGGTTCTTTCGAACTATCTTGTCCACAAGCTCTTTTACCAACCGAAGTTGATCACGCAAGTGTACGCCTCCTAACCAAAGGAGTATATTTTGTTCTTGCCCTTTTACCAACCGGAGTTGGTCGTGGGTCTGAACTATCGTCTTCTTTTTGCTGTCGAGCAGCGTAGTGTACAACACTAGTATTCCCCGAAAAACTTTCAATAAAAGGAGAGAAGATGGTGAAACATCATCGTTTTATTCATATTGATAGAACTGCTTTACATTTTACATTACTGATAATACTTGCGTAGGTGTTCAGCATTCCATGCATTCTTGAATTCCTCTCCTTCTAGAGTTGTTATTCGGTAAGTTCCTGGTCGAACAACTTCTGTAACTCGGTAAGGTCCATGCCAGTTTGCTTCCAATTTACTGTGCTTCTGAATGACCTTCTTTAGCACGTAATCTCCTTCTTTTAAATCGTATTTCTTCGCCCTCTTGTTGTAAAACAGAGATGTTCGTTGTTGATATGCAGCATTCCTAATGGCTGCTTCTTCTCTAACCTCCTCGAGCATGTCCAAATCTAATCTTCTTATTAAGTCGCTGACTGGGGAATTAAAATTCAGCACTCTGTGTGTTGGTAGTCCCAACTCGGCAGGTATTACAGCCTCACTTCCAAATGCCAGCATATATGGGGACTCTCCAGTTGCTGCTCGGAGAGTTGTTCGGTAAGCCCACAATACTGACTGTAGCTCATTAATCCAATTTGCTTTAGCCTCATTTAGCCTCTTCTTCAAACCATTTAGTAATGTTCTGTTTGTTACTTCAGTCTGTCCATTGCTTTGAGGGTGGCCTGGTGCCGAATGAACCTTCAAAATGTTTGATTGATGACAATAGGTGGCAAACTCCTCGTTATCAAATTGTGTTCCATGGTCTGTAATGAAGGCATGAGGGAGACCATATCGGCAGATGATATTCTTCCAAACAAACTGGTACACCTTCTCGTATGTCATATCAATAAGTGGCTCAGCTTCTACCCACTTAGTAAAATAATCCACTGCAACGACGAGGTACTTGAATCTTCCTCGGGTCGTTGGCAGTGGTCCAACTAAATCAATTCCCCACATGGCAAATGGCCAAGGAGAAGTTATGGGTGTTAACAATGCTTGTGGAGTTCGTCGGATAGAGGAAAAACGTTGGCACTTGTCACACTTCTTGGCATATGCTATACAATCAGCCCTCATCGTCGGCCAGTAATATCCCTGCGTCATCACCCTTTGCAAAAGTGTTCGACCTGCTACATGGGCTCCACAGGACCCTTCATGGATCTCTTCAATCAATTCTTTCACCTCGGAGGGATGTACACATCTTTGCAAACCTGCCATAATTCCTCGTCTATATAAAACACCATTCGTTAGTACATACCGAGAAGCTTTAAACTTTAATTTCTTGGCAGCGATTTTATCCTCCGGTAATTCTCCTTCCTCGACATATGCCCTGATGGGATCCATCCAAGATGGTCCTAAATCAAGGGAAATAACATTCATCGTAAGGCTTTCATCTATGCTTCGACTTTCTAACACCTCAATTGGTATCGTTCTTCGCAACTCGGTACGAGTAGCTGATGCTAATCGGGCCAGTGCGTCTGCTTGCGCATTCTCCATTCTTGGTATTCTGATCAACTTAATGGCATCAAATTCTGCCAACAACTCCATCGCCTTTGCGTGATACTTGACCATTAATTCTCCTTTAACTGCATACGTTCCCATCATCTGATTCAGAATTAATTGAGAATCACTGAATACCATCACTTGTTGCGCTTTCATAACCTTTGCTAAATTAAGACGTGCTATCAAGGCTTCATACTCAGCCTCAGTATTGGAAGCTTTGAATTGAAATCGTAAAGCATATTCCATGTCAATCTCGTCTAGGGTGTTCAAAACAATCCCTGCTCCACAACCTGTTATACAAGATGACCCATCCACATACAATCTCCACGTAGGTAACTCGTCTTCAAAGTTTTTATCTGACAGCGTTCCTCAGTGAAATATTTGCTGTTTTGTTTCATCCTCCCCTGGTATTTTTCGCTCCTTGTCAACCATCTCTTCTTGCCCTTTTACCAACCGGAGTGGGTCTGGGTTTGAATTTAATGATTTTTCTACACCCACAAGCCCTTTTACCAACCGGAGTTGGTCTGGGCTTATGTCTGTTGATCCTGTAACATCCACAGGTTGGTCAGCGAGCAACTTTTGTTCCTCGGGGGTATCAGGATATGTAAACTCTGCTATAAAGTCTGCCACAGCTTGCCCTTTTAAAGATGATCTGGGTTCATACACAATATCATATTCACCGAGCTCTATTGCCCAGTACATCAGTCTCCCTGACTTTTCTGGTTTATGAAGGGCTTGTCTTAATGGCATGTCGGTATACACGATGATGGTATGGGCCTGGAAATATGGTCGCATTCTTCTACTTGCCTCAATTAATGCCAATGCCATTTTTTCTAACTTTGGGTACCTGATCTCCGCACCTCGGAAAGCCTTGCTTGTGTAATAAATTGGCTTCTGGACTCCATTCTCCAATATGATCAATGCCGAGCTGACTGCATTCTCTGATACTGCCAGGTATAAGTACAACTTTTCTCCCATCACTGGTCTGGACAGCAATGGAGGTGTTCCCGGATATTTCTTCAAGTCTTGAAAGGCTTTTTCACATTCATCATTCCACTCGAAAGTCTTTCGGAGTGTTTTTAAGAATGGAAGGCACCTATCAGTTGCTCGAGATACAAATCTATTGAGCGCTGCAACTCGTCCTGTAAGACTCTGCACTTCTTTATTCGTCGTTGGAGATCGCAACCCTAAGAGAGCTTTGATCTTTGATGGATTTGCCTCAATGCCTCGCTGGTTGACGATGTACCCGAGGAACATTCCTTCTCGTACTCCAAAGGTGCACTTTGTCGGGTTGAGCTTCATCTGGTATTTATCCAGTTGATCAAAGGTCTGACCTAAGTCAATCAGAT
This sequence comes from Sambucus nigra, assembly GCA_949130495.1. Taxonomy (NCBI): domain Eukaryota; kingdom Viridiplantae; phylum Streptophyta; class Magnoliopsida; order Dipsacales; family Adoxaceae; genus Sambucus; species Sambucus nigra. The sequence goes on along the minus strand of OX422213.1, from coordinate 160,620,910 downwards.
GATCAGCAGCTTTCTTGCTCTTTGTCAGCATATCGTCGACATAGACCTCCATATTGCAACTGATTTGTTCGGCAAAAACCTTATTCATCAGCCGCTGGTATGTCGCTCCTGCATTTTTCAAACCAAAAGGCATAACATTATAACAATAAGTTCCCCTAGGGGTAATAAAAGAAGTGTTTTCCCTGTCTTCAGGTTTCATTTTGATCTGGTTGTAACCAGAGTAAGCAACCATGAAGCTGAGCAGCTCGTGCCCTGAGGTAGCGTCTACTAGTTGGTCAATTCTGGGCAATGGGAAATGATCCTTTGGGCAGGCCTTGTTGAGATCAGTGAAATCAACACACATTCTCCATTTATTGTTTTTCTTCTTTACCATCACCATATTTGCCAACCAGTCCGGATACTTCACATCTTCAATGAACTGGGCTTTCTGGAGCTTGTCGACCTCCTCTTGAATAGCTTGATTCTTCTCGGGGCTAAATACCCTTCTTCTCTGCTTTACAGGCTTGATCTCCCTATTCACATTGAGCTCGTGACATAAGAAGTTTGGATCTATTCCTGGCATGTCCTCATGACTCCATGCAAAAGTTTTCTTCCTGTTTCTCAAGAAAGTTATCAACTCCTGTTTTAATGAAACATCCAACGTTGAACCTATCTGGGTTACTCGTTCAGGGTGCTCGTCGTCCAAAATAACATTTTCTGTAGATTCCACTATTTGTCCTTTTACAAGCTGGGATTCATCTCTGGGATCGAGAGTTTCAATCTCTGTATCTTCTTCCACCTGATAGGTAGTAGTATTTTTCCTTGATTCTTCAAGCTCCTCTTGTTCGGCAAATGAATAATAGCACTCGCGAGCTACTTTTTTTATCACCTTTCACAACTCCTACTCCGAAGTTTGTTGGGAATTTTAAGCACTGATGCACTGTAGATGGAACTGCCTCGAACTTCTTCAAACCAACTCTTCCCATGATGATGTTGTAAGCTGACTGCACATTTTTACCCATCACAAAGAAGCGTATTCTTTCTGTTCGGCAAGCAGGCCAGGTTCCAATGAATATATCCAACTTGATCATTCCAAGTGGAAAAACTCTCTCTCCAGCAAAACCCAGAAGGGGTCTGTGATAAGGCTCCAATTGAGATAATTTCAAATTCAAGCTGTCAAAGCATGAATAGTACATGATGTATGCCGAACTGCCATTGTCTACCAGCACCCTTGAAATCACTACTTCTTTCATCCTCATTTTGATCACCAAAGGGTCGTCGTGAGGGTAAAGGACACCTGCCAGGTCATTTTTTGAAAAGCCAATAACCAGCTTCTCTTTGTTTACCTTCCTCGGACGATCCTCCTTGGCCAAGTTTATTCGCTGAATGTACGAGCAAGTTTGCGCCTCTCCGAGGTAAGCTTTTCTTTCTGCAGTAAGGTCTCCTCCTCCTGCATCTCCTCCTGTAATAACATTACAATCAAATGATCCAAAACGTATGAAAAATACCTCTCGTTCTGGCTGCCTTGGTTTCTTGGGAAGATCGGGGTCATCCTCTGGATCATCTTCATGGTTTCTCTTCTTTTTTTCCTCTGCTCGACGAGGAGATCTAGACCTCTCTCTAGCTCGGTCATTATTTTTTCTTTCACCTCCCCGATCAACATATTTTGCTAGCTTTCCTCTTCGGATGAGTGTTTCAATCTCGTTCTGAAGCGCTATGCAATTTTTGGTCATGTGACCATGATCTTTATGAAACTCGCAATATTTATCCTTACTCCTCGAATCAGGGTCTGACCTCAGTTTCTTTGGCCATTTTACCTCCTCGTTGTTCTTGATTTCTTCCAAGACATGATGAATACCCATTTTCAAAGGAGTATAATTGTCGTTTTTCTTCAGGACTTCCCATGATGACTTATTGTTTCTGGAGCGTTTATCACCGCCATTGCCCTTATGTTCTTTATTCTTAGACTTGTCGACTTCCACCTTGGTGTCTTTATCTATATTCTTCTTTGCAGCCATAGCTTCCTCGGCATTCATGATTTTGGCCGCTTTTGCCATCAATTCTGACATAGTTTTAGGTGGATCTTTTGCCAAAGTGTAATACAACTTATTAGGCAACAACCCACTCATCAAGGCGGTGATTGCTGTCTTCTCTTCGTAATCTATGACCTCCAGCTTCTCGTTATTGAAACGAGTTATGTAATCTCTAGTACTCTCACCAGATTTTTGTCTAACACTTAACAAGTGTGCTACTCGTTTTACTGGCTTTGCTCCAAAACAGAAATTGCCGATGAACAACTCGGCCAACTGAAAGAAAGTCGAAATCTTACCCCGAGGAAGATTGTTGTACCATATTTGGGCTGCTCCAGTAAGAGTTCCTGAGAACGCTCTGCATCTCATCTCGTCAGGGACAGCATAAATATCGGCTGCAGCTTGATATTGCTCTATATGAAGAACAAGATCTGTCTTTCCATCATATTTGGGGGTCCCTACTGGTGCTTTAAACTTTGACGGTGTAGGAAAATTCACAATGGCCTGGACAAAAGGTGTCCCTTGAACAAAAGTTCGTTGTAGGGGATTCTTCGCCTTAGCCATTTCTCTCAATCTATCCTCCAACCGCTGAAGGGATCCTTTCCACGCTTCATTTCCTTCCTCGGGCCTATTGGTTCGAGCAATGGATCGTTCTGAAGTAGCCTCCTGAGATTTATCTTGACGAGCAACTGGTCGTGATTGTGCTGATCCTTCTCTTAGATCTGATGGTTGTCGAAAACTCCTCGACATGGTCTTAGGTGGACTCCTATTCCTCCTAGGACCTAATCGACTGAAAGGAGACACCCTACTCAGTCTTTCTAAGGCACTGGGTCTTTCTGGAGAGAGAGTTATACGTTGATCAGTATCTGTAGCCCTTATTGACGAAGTTCGCCCAGGTTGATAAGAGAAATCATCAGACTCCTCATTACGATATGACTCAATACGCCTGGATCGTGAAGAAAGTAAATAAGTTTGCCTCTGACCACTTCGTTGTCCTGAACGTGCAGGTGCACCGCCATGAAGGGTTTGTATGAGTTGCTTCATTGTTTCTTGCATGGCGGTTTGTCCTTGAGCCAGATTCGTCATAATCCCGGCCAGATCTGGAGGTGCAGAGGGACTTGGAGGATTTCCAGCGTTTCGATTGCTAGATTCTGCATTATCCGTCATTGATGATGAGTTTTGGTTAAAAAAAAAACGATAATAACAATCGGTTCCCACAGACGGCGGCAATCTGTTGATGTAAAAAATTAGATCGCTCTAATAATTTAATCACAGATAAATAAAATGAGACAAAGATTTTTAAAGTGGTTCAGCCTTGTATGAATGGCTTACGTCCACTGTTATGTTATTGCTGAGTGTTTTGGAAATTCTCGATTACAACCTCTATCAAGAAATTCCGGTCCCTTTGAATGAGGGTGATACATGGTATTTATAGCCCTTAGGCTCTACACGAAATGGTTGATACATTAAATGATATACATATGAAAGGGTAATACATTTAATGCAGCATATGCGTCAAGATAATAAGATTCAATGAATAATTGAACTGTTGATTATCTGGCAATCAATGCTGGGGCCGAGATGCAGCTCGAACCGCCTTAGTTGCTCGTTACTCAAGAATTCCTCGGGGCGCTGGAGTTCCTCGGAGTGATAGAGCTCCTCGGTGTATCCTTATTGCTCGGAGAGAACATGAGTTGATTGGGGGAATGAGCTTCCTCGTTGCTATTGTGCCACATAGATTGACACGTGTCTTCGTATTATTCGTCCACATCAGCATATTAATTTTGGTATCAACAATTGTATTTCCTCTTTTGAAACCCATGCCATATATATTTGTAATGAGTTAAAATCCAATTATATATAATGTTTGGTCATTTGAAATTAATGTTAAGATTTATTGAAAAAAAAAGATAAAAACAAATTAAGAGAGAGAATGGCAAAGAAGGGGAGGAGGAAAGAGAAAAGAGAAAAGAGAAAGGAACATACAATTTATGTGCCTTCTATTTCAAAGGAATGCATTTTACATTTTTTTTGTAAAATAATTTAATTTCAAATTTTACACGAGTTAAATAGAACAATTAATTAATCATTTCATTAATAAAACAAAAAACACAGTTAATGAATCAAATTCATAAATGTACTAATTTATTAATGAACTAATTTAAAATTTTTGAACAATCAAATGGAACCTTAATCAACATATTTGTATGATCGCTATCAAAATGATCAAACATAATTTTTACAATTGCGATGATGCAACGCATAGTCTGCAAGCTAATTAAATGATAAGAAACAAAATACACAATATAAACGATAAAGGACACCTAAATTGGTTTTGAATTATTAATGGAACCATCTGGAATTAGCTAAGACGAATAAACTTGGTCCAAGTAAAACCCAATTACAACCCCAACAAATAGAACCCCACCACTAACCAACAAAAAAGACATCTTAAACTATAAACTCAAAAACAATAGAATGATACCCAGAAAGCTACAACAGATAGAGAAAGAGACTAGTGTCAGCATCAAACTACACATACTGCACATAAAGAAAACAAATGAGCTTTTCTATGTCAAGGGTCAACAGGTGAGCACATTCTCCTCTCCCCAAAACAGCCGTCCACATCACATTCAGATTCACATCATTTATATCCACCCACCCAGGTCATTTTTAAAAAGTACACTTGGCCCTTTAAATGAAGAACCCCACAACAATCTTTATCTTTGCCTTATCACCTATATATATATATATATATATATATATAAAAGCTATTGTGCTCCGAAGTCCCACAGATGAATGGTGGCATCACTGGAACAGGCCGCCACGTATCTTTCGTCGGCAACCATAGCACTAGCCTCCCCATCTAATCTCTCTCCCAGCATATACAGGTTATCCCCATGCTCCACCTCCCAAACACTAGTCACACCCCCGGTGCTCATTAGCGCGTACCCACCGTTCATGCAACCCATAACCCCACTCTGGGCCGCTCCCGTGACCGTAAACCTACACACCTCCTCTAACGTACCGGCCCGGCGCACAGTAGCCACCCCACGGCTGTTGACGATAACAAACGCCTGGTCATTTGCGTCAAGAGAGCCCACGATTAGACGCCTACGAAACTGTTCACCACCAAACACCACTTGGTTTCTCAAATCAAAAACGATAACCCTACGGCTGGTGCATGCAATTGCCAATCCTTGAGATGTTACTCTAACTCGACCAATGAGTTCGGTTAACTGATTGAGTAGATGCCAACCCATGACTGCTTCTTGGTCGGTCAGTTCGCCTCCGTTGAAAACCACCTCTTCCGAATTACCATCCCACACTCGAAAGGCTCGACCTGGTACACCTAGATATCATATACACAAGTGTTAATAACCATTTATCTTATACATATCATTATTAACTAATTAAACGGAAAGTTCATGAACCTCCACGCCACAACCCATCACATCTAAATCATTATATCCTTCTTTACTAATATTAACTACCAATTTCATTTTTTCATTTAAACAATTTTCCATGGTGCTTCGTTAATTTCTTTGATTTTAAATACAAAAGTTATACATATGAAAAGTGGTCAATAATTTCTATTATTTTCGGGAAAAAACACTTTTTAGCCCACTATCACAGAATTGATTTTCACCAAAAAAAAAAAATCAAAAGTTATATCAAACCACCTTCTTTAATTTAATATAAATCTGTCATAAAATAATAGTTTTAGATTTCTTATTAGCCACACCGAGAAGTAAATATTATAGGACAGTTTTCCAAGCAAAGTTTTTTCTCTCAAGTATTTGACATTTAACGCCTACCATTAATTTCGAATTGAGTAGGTGTGCACAAATGCAAGTCTATCTTTAAAGACAAAAAGTATGACACCCCCATGCCATGCGAACATTTTTAAATCGGAATTCACACCCACATTAAGCCACTTTGTATTTTTAAAACATATTATGACCCGTGAGAAAGGTGTTACTGTTTTCTGTAAGTGTTCACTTAGAATGCCAAAAAGATGAAACAATTAGGTTTTAAAAGGTGGACTTATGGATTTTTTTAAAAGGACGTTGTAAATTTAAGACACATTGTAATATGTATTTTAAAAATAGGATAACAAATATTTTATTTACAGTTTTAGTCCCTATTTTTTAATAAAGTCACTGGCGCGAACCCATATTAAAACGTCAACCAATCACAGAATGTCACGTGCCCCTTTAATTTGAAAATAGAAACTAAAAATAAAAATGAAATGTTTGTTGTCCTATATCCATAATCAATATTATTTTAAGTCCTAAAAATACATAACCTATTTTTTAAATAACAGTTCTTGTGATAGAATTATCAAATGCGTCTGCAAAATCTTGGAATATTCAGTGTTCGTTTTATTTTTATTTTTTTGCAAAAATAAAACCACCAGGTTTGTTAACGAGTTAAATTTTCCTTAATTACATGCATATAAATTAGCATATATGAACATGAAATATCATGAAACATCTCAAGCACCTGCGTAAAGACCGACCCACCACTCGTTACAACCGTTGAAGTCCACAAGAGCTCCGTCGTTGAGAACATAACCCAAGTATGCCCTTCGTGGCGGGGTGGCATTATCAGTGGGGGCCACATGAATGTCACCGTCAAGGGAAGCGAAGACAAGGCGTGTGTCTGATAAAATGATCCCCGAGACGGCACGTGAGAAGGGTCCAAGGCGGTCATGATGGTGGGGATGGAAGGTGGAGAGGTGCTGCCTGGTGGGGAGGTGGAAGAGCCGAACAGATCCATCTGAGAATCCAGCAGCAAGGTTGTTGTCAAAGATGGTGAGGCGGCGACACAAAAGCCCGTTGTTGTCGGAATCGGAGGGGACGAATTGGAGGGTGGTGTAAATATATCTGCCGGTGAGGAAGTTGTGGGCAGTACGGTGGCGGTAGATGTATTCGTGGTGCCACGTATCATGGAGGAGACGGTTGCGGTGCCAGATGCGGCGGGTCAGGTTTTGCCATAGGAGGTCTGACCGCGACACAGCTTGCCATGTAGAGCACACCTGCACCCCCACATTCTTTTATTTTGTAAGTTACGCTATATTTTTTTCTCAACTACAAACTAACAGGTGAGACTATCACAAATTAACAATACTAAGGCACCCACTTTATTTCGTCAACACCCAAGCGATCAAAATGATTTTATTTTAACAAATAGAGTTTGTGGTGATATAGGAGCAAAAAAACGGGTGCTATTGCATGCCAATGATAATGTGAGCAGTCAGTAAGTTTTACATGTCAATGATATAACTAGTATCTTGAACATGTACAAAAGAAAAACAATAGAAGAACTGAATTATACAATTAACTCACACTAAAAGGATCACCGCTATATTCCATTTGCGACTTTATTAAGGCCTTTTTAATCGTACAATTTATCATACTAAATAATAAATTTTTCTCATTTTGATTGCACTTCTTTGCTTTGTAACCAAACAGGGCCTAATGTTAGAGCAATCAATTCCATCTTTTTTGTATCAGGGCCTAATATCTGTCGAGCATCTGTGAGCATGATGAATAAAAACTCAAAACCATCTACTAAAATTAATTTGTAACAGAATAATCATCTTGTCCTAAGAATTGCTACGCAGGCAAATTTTTACCATTAAATTTGAAATAAAGTGCAAGATGAAAGACACCTATTTCCCGATGTTTGTTTGACAACGAAGTTACAAAAAATAACTAAAATAGTTGTATATCTATAATTTTGTCATCAACAAAATCACCGTGTTAATATAAACTCCGTTTAAATTATAAAAAGAAATTATCTAATAAACATATTCATAAACAATTCATAATACGAAATAAAAAAAATTGAAAGAAACAAAATATTTTATCTTAATATCAATACAAAGTTTATTTTTCAATTGGAAATTATTTTTAACAAATTTATTTGTTACAAATAACTATCATAATAAAATTAATAAATAATACATTACAACAAATAGTCATAAAGGCATTTGATAGAGTGCAAATATTATGTTAATTTCCATTCCCTTGTTTTTTTAAAAATAAACTCACTTTCCAACATCAACAATCTACTCTAAATTTATTTGAATTATACAACAATGTGTCATACAATATATGACTATAACAATAATAAGGGTCATTCGATGAAGAACTTCTCAGCCTTTTTTTTAATTAAGTGAAAAATGTACTTAAATTCTGGGGACTGTATTAATTATCTCTAAAAATAATGTATATATGAGGTGAATAACAAAGTTGCCTGTAATTCATACAAAATTATCAAAATAATTTATATATCTAAGGTTTCCTGTAATACCCACAAAACCATCTGATTTTTGTGCAATGCGTTTTAGTAGAAAACTTATTCCCTGGAAAATATCAATATATGGGCCCCATAAATTCATTCTAATCAAATGCAAAAAATAAAATAAAATAAAATAAACGGTAACTTAACTTTTACTCATGTTTTCCCCTCTTAATTTCATTGTTGAGCTCTACAAATTTGAAGGCACGGTAGAAACACAAAAGGTAATCACATTGATAGAAAATTGTTTAACGCAGCAAATTAAACAGACATGTAAGCAAAATAGGCAGGCACTGTTCCAGACTAAATAATTCAGTGCGAAAAGCTAGCTTAGATCTCCTTGATTGGGGGCGCAAACACGATGAGAGGAGAAAATTGTACTAAAAGATAAAATATTAAATGGTAACATATTGTTTTAGGAGTTTATTTCCGATAAACTCCTAAAACAAAAGACGGAGTAGAAAATCAAGAATTTCAAATTCTTAAAAAGTTATTAGGTGCCAAACCCTCAATCTCAAACAAAAAAAAAAGGCAATCCGATCCAGTCTAGTTTATGCAGTCTGGACGCCGAAGACTTGGGACTGGAAGCAAAAGAAATACAGTCCTCCTTTACCTTATATTTTTTAAAGGATTGTGAATTGTACATAGAATAGCAAAGTTACACTTACATAATATAACATTTTCATTTCATGTATAATTGGCATTTTACTAACACAATGTAACCAGTAATTTATGTTAATATATACATATTCAAGCAGGAAACTATATAAGCATAAACACATCTTTATGACAATTTATACTTAGTTTTATAAGGTCGTACTGTGGAACAAAGAAACATAGTAATTCACTTTGTATACAAGAGAACATAAATGAAGATTAGAGGGATAAAATGGTAACTTGTGCAACAGGAATTAGCAGATCATCATACATAGCACTTCAGTCCACTTACCAACATGTAAGATATTCCAAAAGGAGCGAAATCCTGATGCCCAAAACTATGAATAAATTTAACTCGTGTACTTAAAAGAAGCGTTGGGCACGTCAAAAAAGTGCACTTAATTTTAATTTTGTGAGTGTGCTCACGTACAAAGAAGTGTCGGAAAGGCCGTAAGAGTTTCGGCACTAAGGATGGTTACGGTATGTTTTTTTTACCATAACATACCGTTTTGATTCGAAAAATTATGGTTTGGGTTTACTATTTTTCATTACCACAAAACTAAAATACCAAAACCGAAATTACAAAAAAATTGGTGGTTGATTTTGGTTTACACATTTAAAAAATTGATTTACCGAAATTACCGTACCAAAATTAAATATTGAAACTACCGTCCAAAATACCGATTTAATATGCTGAAAATACAAATTTTATATTATATTTTTTAAATTTATATCTTTAGTTGGACTCATTTATCACAAAAGTTCATATCAAAAGTCGGTGGTATTATTATTTTTAAAAGGTACATAATTTTCAAGTTAATAACACAAGCTTATTCATTTGTCGTCTCCGAGGCGAACTCTTATGTGAGTAATCCGGGTCTACACGTAGGTTATTGGATATTTTATGTGTACGACTTATAACATATATATAGCTTATGTATTGGTTTATATATACTGCATTTGAGAATTGAAGATACATGAATATAATAAATAAAATTTGACTAAAGGATTTTCCAAAAAACGAAATTATTAAAAATGTGACCAAGGCACTATAATGAATGGGTAAAGTTTCATTCGTTTTGATGGGGATTTATTTAGAGAGCTTTATCGCCATTGTTTTTCCTAGGATCAATGTCTTACATGGGCATGAAGAAGATAGGATCGGAGAGAATGAGAAATTCATGTGTTGCGTTGAATTTATTAGGTGATTAAATCGTGTTGGGTCATCCAAGAGAACCAATTAACGTAGCGACATGAGTTAAGAGATCATTTTAGAGATTTGTGACTTCTTCAAGGAAATGTTCTTAGCTATATTGAAGATTGGCTATTTTGGTTGGCACAAATACGTTGAGAGAGACAAATTGTCAAGTAATGTTTTGGAGGACTTCAATGGAGGGATTGTTCGAAGGAGCCTCACTCATTTCTTCATCATATGACTTGACTTGGTGCCAACACAAGAGGGATTGGTTGTTTGCGATCTCGAACAAGCTTAATCACGTAAGAATAAGGGTTGGAGTTCCACCTATTATATGCATGATGGGTGATGGCCATCAAGCTTGTTTGGCTTGATTCGAAAAAGTGTTTGCTTGAGGAAGGATCCGTTCATCCTATGTTTTTAGAAAGGTGAAGAGAATATGATATCTCAAAATAACCAAGTTCGTCAAGCTGGAATGAATGTTGCGAAGTTTAATTTGGTCATGAGTGGGTGTCTGATCAGTGAAATAAGAGTATATGTTTTGCAGATTGCAGATGTGCAATGCTAGTAAGCGTGGTGTGTAGCTATTACACTACTATTTAAGTGGTGAAGAAGTTATAATTTTATTTACGTAACGGTTTGTTTTAGATTCATTAGTTACATTACTAATTTAATATTTAAAACACATAAATGATTGGAAAAAAATTCTCTCTCTCTCTCTCTCTCTCTCTCTCTCTCTCTCTCTCTCTCTCTCTCTCTCTATATATATATATATATATATATATTTGCATTTACATAATTCATATTAATTTTAAGATTATTTATGTCTCTTCAAAATATAATTTTATCTATTTAAAATATAATTATTTACTCTACTAATGATAAGTGTTATTATTGCAATTATAAAGAATACATAAATTAATGACTTACTGAAAAAGTATTGTTATCACAACTATACTATGTATTATAATATGTATTTTTTTAAATAATTTCTTATTTGATTCATTATGAAGTTTTGTTTTTGTAAGAATGGCTAAACGATAAGCCTCCAACATATCGCTCGTATTTGTGTAATATTTATGTATCAACTAGACAATTATTCTAGTGCAGAGGGTGCAACATATGTTACGGAACACATGTCATCCAAATTAGGAGATGTGTCACCACAAATTTTCGGACACACGTCCCGAAATTTTACAATGTTCATTAAAACGAACAAAATTTGGAAGAAGATATGTAATAGCTCCCTCTCTCCGCCATTATCATGGCAAAAGCCACATATCAAAGCCAGAAACAAATATGTTGCTCTCTTCCATCACCTCTCATCTCTCCGAAAACCAACACTGTGAGTTTTTCGCTATGAAGCACGAACTCGACACATAATACATGTTTCGACACGACACACGATACGTGATTTTTTCAAAAACTATGATACGACACGCTAGGATACGTATAGAATATAATATATGTTAAAATATATAATATATATTTAAATAAATATATTAATGAAATAAAATAGATTTTTTTTCATAAAATACATTATTAGAGCATTCTTAACATGAAATTATAAAAATGAACCATACAAAACAAAATTCAAACACACGTTGATATTAAAAATCATAAATAAGGTAGAATCACCATCACATAAGGAAAAAAATTAAGAAATTAAAAAAAAAAAAAAAAAGTGTCATTTTTGTCATTTTACATGTCCCAGCGTATCAGCAGCGTGTCCTAGCGTGTCGACACATGTCCCGGCGTGTCGCGTGTCGGACTCGTGACTTCCGGGAGAGTGCGGTGCTTCATATGTTTTTCGACATGAATAATACGAACCCAAGAGCTACACTTACTATGATTCCGAAATGATGAATACATAGGCGCAACCAAGACTGCTCAAGTCAAAACCTACCAAAAATCCATTATTTCATAAATTAAACTACTCTCTTATACTTGGTGACTTTGCTAGGAAGGTATTCACGATTTCTTTATCGTGTAGCGTCTCGTCCGTGCTTGAAAAACATGGTGGAAAGAGGCAAGGTGTTAAAAAGAACTTTCCGCTTCATTTATTGGAGAAGATATTGAGCTTCAGATCTTTGCAATTGTGAGCTAACATGATATAAGAACAAGCTGCAATACAAACTACTCACGACAAGACCTAGGTACTGAAAAGTACTCACATATATGTTTTAATTCATTTATCGAGCAAACCAGACACCATTATATTACATGACTATTATTAAAGCTTCTTCAGTTGCCTTTGTAACAATTTCAGGCTGATGAACTAGTTTTCACTCGAGCATTGATAACACAATAAATCATAGCCACCCTTCAGATATGGCAACATAAAAAACCTTGCTAGCATTATGGTAAGTCGCCCTCAGCAATGCACTATATTACAAAAAACTTACCAACTTTGTGGTAAACTACCCTCAGCGGTGCATTATGTTATAAAATCATAGCAAAATTGGTAAGTTGCCAAACATGCGTTATTTCAAAATCTCGTCATAATTTAGACGAGTCACCACCATGTGCGTGCTCTAAATCCTCGTCTAAATTTGAACGTGTCACCAGCATATGCATACACTAAAACCTCGTCTAAATTCAGATGAGTCACCAGGATGGGTATGCACAAAATCTTGTCTAAATTAAGCGAGTCACCGAATACGTGCTTATTTATAATCTTGCTTAAATTGAGCGAGTCATCTCCTCACCCACCGGTGGATATTTATAGTCTTGACTAAATTGAGCAAAGTCACCCGTTGGTGCATATTTAAAAGCTTGCCTAAATTGAGCAAATCACCCATTGATTTTGTATTCAAAAACTTGCCCACGCAAAGAGCAACTCGGAAATCAAATCTCATTAACACATGGTGGGTCAACGATTAACCCCACAAAAAACTTGTTGAGTCTCAATAATTGATCTTGCCCAAAACAGGAGAAACTGCAACATTCAATCCTACTAACACATGGAGATTTTGGCAAAATAAAGTTACAAACAACAACAAAATTTGAGCATCACCAAATTGAAGTATGAAACATGAGATCAATATCCACGATCTCCAAGTTGATCGAATAAAGCAAACCCGACCAAAAGTGTTCGTACACACATTCGATATATTTCAATTAGGCATCACACATTAACTATGTGTACGAGGGGACAAAGTAGGAGCGGCTTATCGATAAGCTTCCCATTAAATTATCGAATCAGATTTGAAATAATTAATCTTTGATAAAAGTCCATAACAACACAAGCGTTTATGCGACTCAAATATTACTGTACGCGACCAGCATATAACGTGTATTTGGGTATTATTTATGCATTAAGTAAACATTTATTCTAGTGTGGAAGGTGCAACATATCTTATGGGAAATGTCATCCATATTAGAACATGTGTCACAACAGATTTTTTGACGCATGTCAACCCACTTGGGTTGTTTGGCTATAAGTACCCTTATCATCTTCATTAAAAAGAAGAGACTTTGGAAGAGGAGGCATGATAACTCCCTCTCTCCATAATTATGACAAAATCCACATATTAAAGCCAAAAACAAAGAGGTTGCTCTATTCCATCACTTCTCATCTCTCTCGAAACCACCATAATGAGTTTTCCGGCATGAAGAGTATGAACCCATGAAATACGTTACTTTGATTTCAAAATGAGGAATACATAGGCGTGGCAATTTTAGAAACGACACGAAAAAACAACACGGAATGGCACGATATCGTGCTCGTGTCGTGTGTTTTTTTTACACGAAGTCGTGTCGCGTTCGTATCTGAATTATGTGTCATGTCGTGTTATCGTGTTTTTTAGGCGTGAAATTTTAAAAATTCTGGTATTCGTGTCGTGTCGTTTTCTATTCAGGTCGTATTCGTGTCAACTAAAAAAAACGAATTCGTGTCGTGACATGTCGGCACGAAACATTGATCCATTGACCTGAATTCCCACCCCTACGAATACATAAGCGCAACCAAAGTTGTTCAAGCATACCAAAAATTTGATATTTCCCTAGACTAAACTACTCTCTTAAAGTTTTTAATTAGATTGTTTTACTTATGTTGAATTATTATTAGTAATGCACGTTCCATGAGTTAATCTTATATACGAATGGTGTTCCATGCACTAAAACCCAGAAGTACCGAATGGATTGATATGGTTGTACCACAATATAGGTTTAGCATCGTCGAACCATGCATATCCTTTGATAGTAGATAGTACCTAATGTTCAGTGCATAAAAACTGTTCTCACTACAATATCCCCCACACTAATCATGTTAAGCCTCACTATTTTTTTTAATAAAAAACAAATGGGACTATAAATTTTAAGACCTTTCGTAATACGTGTTTTTTTAGACTTTAGTTTGCACTATAAACTCATTGTTTTATGGATTCTCGTGGTTTTCCCTACGCGCTAAAACTTCATCATAAATTGTCCATATCCTCTCCCTCGAAAATGAGTAAGATTCCAACGACACGTGTATGCATCGGTTTGTGTCCGGAGTCTATTGAGTATCATACGAAGAACGAGTAAATGCATATACAACACATCAATGTGTCGCACAAAATGACTCAAAATCCTTAGCCGACCTAAAATTACTCCCCTCTTTCAACTTTACACTTTAATGCACTTTGTGTGGAGAGACCGTCTTCATCTAAAAAAGTTTTTGAGAGAGAGGTGTTGGCTAGCCAGCGCGACCCATAATTGACCCAACCGTGATCCTATTCCCCTAGCAGCCCGCTCAAATGTCGGGTCTATAATGTATACATGATATTGTTTTTCACATATTACTTGTTTTTTTATATGGACGGTTCTCCATTTCAACGCAGCTTATGCGCACTTCATATTATTCTCTTTATCCCGAACAAGATTTGCAAAATAGAAATTAGTCCTTGCGGTCCGTAGCCCAAAACTTATGTTGGCAGGGAAATCAACGCAACCACTCATATATATATATATATATATATATATATATATAGGGAGAGGATCACACGTGGACCTAAAAACCGGACTTTTTAATGGACCTTAACAAAACACACCTAACAACCCATTAATTTTCATTTATATGGTGTAATTGGTCCGCGCCAGTGGCAACGGACACTCGTGTGACCTGAGACCCCCTTACCCCCCCCCCCCCCCACCCCACCCCACCCACACACGCAAAAACACCCACCCACCACCATCTCAATTCAGCACGAACTGTATACCTGAACGCTTGTTGCTCTAGACCTGCTACTATGCCGTGAAAGCTTCTTTGCATATGCACGACTTTTTTTTCCCCGTTGGCAAAGGCTTCTTGTATTGTTTTAAGACCTGCTTTCCTATTTTTTTAAGTCAAGACCCACTCTATTTTTTCAAACTAAGACCTGTTTCCTTTTTTTTAAGACATGCTTTCTTTTTTCAAACAAGTTGGGGGGGTGGGGTGAGGTGGGAGCGTGGGGTGAGGTGGTAATTTCGGAAACGACATGACAACACGAAACGAAATTAGCACGACATTGACACGACTTATCATGTTCGGGTCGTGTTTATTGAACCTGCTATCGTATCGTGTTCATGTTTAATTTTTGACCACAAAATTGACCCGAATTGGACCCGTTAAAGACACGATAATGACCTCATTAAAACCCATTATGAACCCAATTAAAAACCCATTATTGACCCGTTATTACCCCATTAATATCCTATATAGACCCGTTATTAACCCATTAAAAAAAATAACAGACTTTTATTAAAATGCCCAACCCACAAATCTAATCATAGGCCACACAACCTTCATCACAAAACAAACCCTACCCTAACCACAAACACACTTCATCTCCTCATTTCACCCCTACCTCCTCAGCCGTCTTCTGCACAAAACATCCTCAACCTTACCCACCCTCTTTCAGCGATCATTTCAGCCACGATTTCTGTCCAGCCATCATTTCGGCCACTATTTTTGTCCGAGGACCATTTCAGACATGATTTCTGTTCGGCGACCACTTCGGCCACAATTTCTGCCCAGTCTTCAGATTGCTTATTTCAAATTCTTAGGTTTATTTCAGATTGTTTATGTCACATAGTAGATAAAAATATTTTGTTAGGTTTATTTCAAATTGGTTTTTTCATATTGTTTATTTATTGTGATTTCTTTTAGATGGTGTTATTTATATAAGTGGTTTGTGATTGTTTTAGGCGTTTATATCAACGGTGTGATTTATATTAGGGGTTTATTTTCGTGATTGTTTTAGTTGCTAAAAATCTGTCATGGAAATTAAATTGTGATGTGATTATTTTTTTTGTGCACTTGGAAAGATGAATAGAAAAAATCTGCTATAAATCATGGCGTGCCAATTGTGTCGTGTTAATCGGGTTTAATGAGGTCAAAATTATAAATCGTGGCAATCGTGTCGTGTCATGTTAGTAGCGGATCGTGTTCGGGTTGTGAAAAAATAACACGACATCGGGTCGGATCGGGTCGTGTTCGTGTCCTTAAAATATATTTTGTGTCGGGTCGGTCCTGAACCCGACCCAATAACCCGATTTGCCACCCCCTATAGTGAGGTGTAAAAAAAATGTTTGATCGACAAGCGTATCCGTTGCCGTTATCGCGGATCAATTACACCATAGGAAATAAAATTAATGGGTTGTTAAGTGTTTTTGTTAAGGTCCATTAAAAAATCCATTTTGTAAATTTACTTGTCATCCTCTTCTTTTATATATATACATATATATAACCTACTGTTATCATTTAATACAAGTTGGAGTGGAAAAAAATTCCAGCGACTAATAACAAGACCAAAAAAATAAGATTGATCACAATACCCAAGATTCTAATGCAGTCATGCCACGCCAGACCAAATCCCACTAGAATAGAGTCCATGCGCGTTTAGCTTTTATATTTATGGGACTTAACGCTGGAGTATGCCAGGCAGGCAGAAGCAGGCCGGCAGGAGAGGCTAGAGACTAAAGAGCTCAGAGAAATTTAGAGGCAGAGAGAGAGAGAGAAATATAAATATACATATTGAGAAGCAAGTATAGGTGTTGTCAGAAGGCAGTCAGGACTATCTAAACGAAGTAGGGACGACAAGAGAGGGGGGAGGGGGGGTCTCGATTCGATTTGTCTTGTTTTATAGACTTGTAGTACTGCTGGGGTACTATACCCTCATCATGCATCCTTACTGTTAAGGAGAGAGACACTGACACCTTCTTTTTCCCCTCTTCAACGTTCAATTTAGGTTGGAAGAAAAAAGATAAGGTACAGAAGTACCAATACAGATTATTAGCTGTAATTACTCGAGTACAACATTATATGTTGCCAACTATGCTTAAATTAATATTTAAGCATTGATATAAAAATTACTATAAGGACAAAGTACCCTAAATTTGTGTGGAGTTGAGTAAAATCTGACCAGGTGTTGAGAAGACTTTGAAAAAACATGGAAAAGGCATGAACAGTCGATGGTAACTCAAAACAGAAGGGAAAAATACACCCAAAAAAAATCAAATAAAGACAAAGACCCTTTAAGATGTGGTCCATATGCAACGCTTATCTATATTTGCAGATAACATCAAAAGCCTGTATTTTAATTCTCTTTCTTTCATTTCCAAGAAAGGCGAACAAAGGCATATATCTTCTATAGCAGAAGACGAATCTTAACCCCTCACAACCTGCCTTCTTTCTTCTCCTGTCCTTTGACTCTCGGCCTCTCAGAAAATATTCATATACTGTTGCCGGTGCTCCAGTAAACAAAAAATATAAAAATGTTCGTTTCCGCTTTTCTTATATGTGGAAACGAAGCAACGTAATAATCCAAAACTATAAATTTCCCTTTAGACCTTTTTTGGTAATTTATTTCAGTTGACGAAGAAGAACTCTCATCATACTCTATTTTTCATTTATTATAGAACTGTACCAAAAATAACATAAAGTAATCGATTTAGTTAAATATGCCTTGTGCAATGCACTAGTAGTATCTAAGGGCGAGAGAAGTCTCATGTGACTGTTACATTCACATCTCGTTTTTATTGGGTGATCTAAAACAGTGCATGAACAAGACAAGTGAATTGTTTTCTATTAAGCGTGGAGCTCACATGTCTCTGACATGACACTCCACCACCCCTAGGGTTATAAATTTTCGTTTATTTAATTATATGCTTGGGCCCTTTCGGACATGCAAGAGGACAGTGGCCAATCGCATTTCGGTGAATATAATATAATTACACTTGACCCAAAAAAAAAAATGCTCAAATTGTATGTTATGTTGGTTGAAATGTAATCATTCTAATTAAAGGGTGATCTTCATTAACCACGGGAACAATGTTAGTACTGTCGAGTCACACCGTGTCATGTGTAGCGTATGAGTGATTCAAATCATTTCTCTTGAAAAAAAGGTTTTTCTTTTGTAACAAAGAGTTGGCACCGTAAATTCCTCCAAATGAGTTACTCTATAAAATGTTATACTTTGCACCAGGCGAAAATCTTAATACCGAAAATTTAAGTAATAAAAATTTTACAGATCACCAAAACATATATATATATATATATATATATATATAGTTCTGCACTTGTGCGGACTAGTCCGCATTTTAAGAATGCGGA
This sequence comes from Sambucus nigra, assembly GCA_949130495.1. NCBI lineage: Eukaryota > Viridiplantae > Streptophyta > Magnoliopsida > Dipsacales > Adoxaceae > Sambucus > Sambucus nigra. The sequence continues at coordinate 160,602,165 of OX422213.1, read as the reverse complement.
CCTAACATGTGTCACATGTCGGTGACCCAGAAAAGAGAGAGAGTGTGCCTATAATTTAGACGATAATTTCTCGGCGCACCGTTAGGTGATACATGTCCGGTTCACATTCTTAAAATGCGGACTAGTCCGCACAGAAGCATTATTATATATATATTTATATATATATATATATATATATATATATATAGTCATGCTCTTGTGCGAATTAATTCGTATTTTAAAAATGCGGACCGGACATGTGTCATCTGACGGTGACCCAGAAAAGAGAGAGAGTGTCCCTATAATTTAGACAATAATTTCTAAATACACCGTTAAAGAGACCGTCATCCTTCAATCCGCATTTTAAGAGTGGGACGGTATCTTTCAGTCCGCACGAGACCGTCTCACTGTTTAAATGCAAGACACGCTTTATATATATATATATATGCATACACATTTGGGCCCCTACTAAAGTACACATAGTTCGTCACTTTTCGTACTCTACGCAATGCTAAACTTCTCTGATAATTCATCTCACTATCCCAGCTCTTGTCCCTTTCGGGGAGGGTGTCCCATTTGATATGACACTAGAGAGAAAACAGGAGGCAGAAGAAGAAGGAATAAAGAATAGATTTTATAGTCTTTTGCTTGGACAAGTAAAGAAAAAGAAGGTACTCAACAAGATCTCATTAGCTCTTTGATAAGAAGACCTTATCTTCTGAAGTGACCAGGGAAACCAGCATTGGGCTCCATGTCCCTTTTTGGCTAAGCACATGCTTGAATTTTGACCCAATGTTCCAATGCCATTTTAATCATTATCGAGGAACTCAGTCCAAGAGCTGGTCACATTCAAGCAAGTACAAAGAAGAAAGAACAAACAGGATTATCTTTTTTCCTTCTGAAGAGTTAGATATATTTTAATATTATTTTGACCCTATCGTTGAACCCTAAATTACACTCCAGAAAACTAAATCGAATAACGATTTTATAGATAAACTATGACATTTTATATGAAAAGTAGTCGAGATAATATTTTTCCAATATTTAATAATTAAATTCATAATTTGTAGTACTGTAAGACTAAATTTATCTACAATAATTATTATCAAGAGTATGGGTCAATGCATGCTTTCTTTGACAAAATCATAATGATTACAAGCTCCAACACCCCTAAGATAAAAGGAGTCAAGTGGTTCTCTGTCTATTACTTGATTGTAGCATTGCAATAACCCAAATCTGATGAGCCATGTTTCGTCCAGGAGAGTCCACACACAGTGGTCTCACAACATTCTTGTTTTAATACACTGCCATAATTAATTATCTAAATTGAGAGTAAATGAAAAGGCAAGTCTAGAGAAGAGAGATATTAACTACTTTTAATCAGAACATACAAGTGTAGTAAAGACAAGTGTAACTGAGAACTGTTCATAGCACTGCTAAGTCAAACAAGTCTCAAAGGTCTCTATCAACATTTTATAGGGTTACAGAGATGGGTATGCAAGTTCAGTCAAAAAAGTAAGGGATGTCTAGAGCTCCAAAAGTATGGTGCAAAGAGAGAAAGAAAAAGGGAATTCAAAAAACCAAAAGAACCCTTTTCATGTTAAGATGTATAGGAAAAAGAGGGGGGACCCAAAAAGTGAAAACGATAGGAACTAAGGAACCCTATATTGCAAAGAGAGATAAAAATTGTCATTGTTTGAGAAAAGATTTCTAAAAAAGGAATCCCCTATCAAACACCATCATCATCAGCACCATCATTATCATGTCTCCAGGATTGATTTTATGAAATAATAGTCAAAGAATGTTACAGGATCTAATTTCGTAGGAACATGGTATCAATTAGATGTTGACAAATAATATAAACAGATAAAGGGAGAGAGATAGGACCTGAAAGAGATTGAAGAGAGCTGGGGCAGCAGCGAGACGGCCGATGGAGCGAGAAGCGTCAATGGCAACCTGAGAAGCGAGAGCTTCAACGAAAGGCTCCGGCCAGACGCCGTTGCCGGAGCGGAGACGAGAAGAGGATGGACCTTCGAAGTTTCGGCCACCAACGGCATCGTCAGATGATGATGATGACGACATGGGTTTTTAAATACCACACTATATATAGGAAAGGAATATGACTGACTGTAGGAGGCAATGGGAGGTACTGTAGCTGTTATTTAGAGAGAGAATCACAAAGGAAGGAAGAGGGGCCCAAAAGGAGTTCTTTCGGATATACATCCAGATGCAGACATACCTACATATATATAAAGAATAAATTATATGTTTTCGTTTTGGAGGTTTCCCGCTCTGCAACGACGGCGGAGAAGGCCTTGTTTAGGAGGTGCAGGTTCTTTTTTAAGTGGTAACATTAGACTCAGACTGTCACACACAAAGACACCATCTTTTTATTTTATCAGCTACCAAACGTCACCTTACCCGCTGGTTACTAACCGGGGGTTCCAATAACTATTCCTTTGCAAATTTAGACGTCACTCACAAATTATATAATATTCAAACGCTTCATCCTCTTATAAATTAAAGGGAGCAAGAAAATTTAAAAGTCAAGAATCTCTTTGTTTAATTGTGTATTGTATTTCAAAGATATCGTCTCTATTTATATTATATTATAAAGTATGATACTGTAGTGAAAGATTTTTAAGAATTCATAATATGCATGGACATTTCTTATAAATACATATTTTACAATATGCTTTCTCGAATGTACACTATATTTATCGTTTAATGACGGTTGCATCATCAAAATTTTATTAAGGAAAAATTGAATGGTAAAAATTAAAGTAAAAAAGAATAATTTTTGTGATTATTAAATTAGTGTTGGATGCGCTTAATGTTGTCTCGTTAAAATCTTTAATAAAAAAAACTCAATGGGAAAAACCTAGTTGAAGGAAAAAAAGTACAACGCACATATGTTCATAAATATCATGTTCTTCGATTCTCTTCCTCATAAAATGATCCTCCTGATTGAATAATCTCCCTTATTGTGGCATTTATATAATGATTGAGTCGGCACATATAAGTCTCATACACAAACTTATAGATAACTGTTTTCGGCAATGACTTGATGAATATATCAAAATAAGTTGTTACTATGTTGATTTTCTTATGAAGCTCGACTTTTGTAAAGAGGGTGAACATTTAACGTTATCGAATCTATTTGACTCCAATAGCATGATTTTTTCGGAGTTAATGTGTTGCATAGCTCTTCTGGAGTTTATTTATGTAGAAAGATCGAAATATGTTAGTCATATCTCCCTTGATGTATCCTCTTTGAATTTGAGTTGTACATGAATCATTAGCTTCATAGGCAGTGGCAGTAGCATATATTTCTTAAGTTAAGTTATAAGTACATAATGTACATTAATTGTTCCTTGTGAGGATCCGATGGATAATCTACATGTACATAACTAACTAGACATGGATTGTTAGATTTAAAAGTATCACACCAATAATTTCATGAACTTATCATATAATACGATTGATATTATCTATAAAGCACATACTAGACATGTAATACGGAATTGGACACGACACGAGACACGTGATTCACAATCTTTCAAAAAGTAGGATAGGACACGCTGGATATGTATAATATTATTTTTATTTTATATATTCAATTAAATATAATAAACATTTCTTAATATTTTATTAGTATTTATTGAAAATATTTTAATTATTTTTAGTTATAAATATTTTATAACTTTTTAGTGACAAGAGTATTCAGTTATTTCGTCTTTTTTTTAATTTTACTACACATGTTGAGGATAACATTATTTTTACCTTAATGTAATTTGTTGAAACTTGACACCTATTAGTCTATTCCAGCTACATTTGACAGCGAAATCACGTTTGACAGCTAGTTGTTCTTTAAAAGCTAAACTTTGGACCAAATAAAACAATATACACTACATCAATTTGGCAACTTTCTTCTTCTATTTCTCTTATTTCTTTTTCTTTTTTCAAGAAACTTTTCTCTTATATTTTTTTTTCTTTCTTTTCATTTTCTTCTTATCGCAACTTTCTTCTTCTATTTCTTTACTTTCTTCTTTTTCTTTTCTTCACGTTGGAAGTCAAGATGCGAAGGATCCAGTTTATGGGAAAGCTAGGGTTTGTGGTTGAGATGTTTATGTTCATAAGCGGTAGTTTTTTTTTTACACGAAGAGGAAGGATTTGTGGGTTGAGATGTTCTTGAGTTTTGGAGAAAAAATTCTCTAGCATGTCCTCTTAATGTGTCTTGGACGTATCCCAATCAAAAAAATGAAAATAAAAAATAGGATACTCTTGAACACGCATGTCCATGCGTGTTTATGCGTGTCGCGAGTCAGACTCGTGTCAAAGCTGATACGCAGCCTTCGGGAGACTGTCCTTGCGTCATAGCATACAGTCTCATGCATACAAGTCAATGGTAATTATTTTTTTAAGAGATTGATTATGAATATTATATATAGTCTCATGCATTGTGTTATATATAGCAATATACTACTAATATATAAGTATGTTACTTCTTGGAAAAACTTAGTAATGCAATAATAACATTAAGATATGGTAATTCCGTACCAAATTTATATTTGTCATCCTCTTTAGGATGATATGAGTATTTTAATATCCAAAATCCGAACATCATAGGTATAAAAAATTTGTTGTCTTGATATATGCTAAAGCATTGTAGGACTTTTCAATCAATTTAACTGATGGATAAGTGTTTATCCAAATTTATTTTCGATACAGGCCAAGAGAATACCTAATTACACCGAGATCATTCATTTTTGAAGTCCTTATTTGGATATTTTACATTTCAATTGAGCTCTTTAGGAGCACATCCTTTTAAGGATATTTATATAATGGCACATTGGCATATATGAATATTTTTACACATTTTCTTAGACATGTATATGCTAAGACGGTTGTAACTATATCCTTTTGAATCGTCTCATGTACAATGAGCGTCTTAAGGTATTTAAGTACGTAATCCTATCTTTGCTTCAGGTAAAGAAAATCCTTCTAAGATTTTCATATCTATTATTTGTCTAAGTTCCTTATAAATAAGAAGTTATAATATTTATGAGTCTTATATATAATGTATTTAAACCTACGAATTTAGTCAGATATGTGAAAAGTAAGGAGATGGTAACGGGATGGTATGTTTGTATGTAATCAATATTTGGTTTCTATAAGATACACTTTGCCACAGATTGTGCATTCTTTTGTGATTTTCTCACTTCTCTTTCTTATAAACATTCATTTGTAACCTTCAGGGTTAACATTTTATGGTCTTTGTATTATATGTCCAAATACACCACGTATATTAAGATACTCGAATTATGCCATCATATTATTTTCTCATTTTGTATAATATATTATTTGTCGACATTCATTTACAGTACGTGGATTTCTATTATCATGGCCCTTTGATTTTTTTGTAGCTACAATATATATAATTATATCATCAATGATCAACGTTGGTGATCCCACTTTTCTCTTATATATGTATCAAACATAGAAATCTCATTGTTAATAGGTACTTTTGCCTACTTCAGGGGCTTTATAATCACTTCAGGGACTCATGTCTTTCCATAGACAATAACATCTTCTTGGATTTTTTGAAAAAAATGAATCTTTTTGTTCATAACCTCTTTTGGAGCATTATGTATAACCACTTCTAGAGCATTATATGGGTATGATTATATTTGGCCTCCGCTACTAGAGAGTCCAGTAGTTGGGAATTATAGATTTGCCACGCTTCTTATGTGTAATAAATTTATTTGTTGTCAAATTTATTTTGTGCTAATATGACAATGAATTTGGCAAGAACATTTGCAACTAGTCCATGTGACTACATTTAACATTGCAATATCATATTTCACTTCATTTTTGGATGGAGCAATATGGGGGATTGGTGTTACACCCCGTACTTTTGAGGATAATTAAATTCCATATATGGGTGTAAATTCGAAATTTGAGGAATTTTTCGGAATAATAATTTTTGGAATTTATGAGAGTTGGATAATTTCAGAAGTATGTTTCATTTACTTTTGACATTAAGTAAATAAGTTAGAGTATTTTAATTATATGTCGTAGTTGAGTAAAGCGACAAAAGATAATATTTTAATTGGAAAAACCACATTGAGACGTATTGGGTCAAATTAGTGGATTGCGATCAAGTGCCTCGGATGGGAATTTCGAGTGCCCAGTTGGTTTTAGAATAGTCGAGATAGTCAGAAAAGAGTATCTTGGGGTATTGTTTAGGCTCCGGGAATTTTTGGGTTAATAAGGACATGTAATTGAGTAAACGAGTCATTTTGGGGTTTTAAGGGGATAAACCCTTAGTCTCCCCTATAAAAGGAAAGGGAGAGTGGGAGAAAGAAAGAGAAAGAGAGAAGATAAGAGAGGAAGGAAGAAAGGGAGAGTAAAAGGGATATTCCAGCCAAACTCCGCAAGATTCGACTCGAGGTCGTCAGATATTATCCACGAGACAATTGTTTACTTGCTTATTTCTTTTAAAGCATAAATATCATGTCATAGTTGGTAGTGATAAACCACAAAGATTTTCGGGATGGGTTTTTGAGAATTAAAACGGTTTTTCGAAAGTTAAACGAGTAAACCCCGAAAAATTTCCAATTCGAGAAACTTAGGAATTTATTGAAATTAATTGTTGTTTATGGGTTCTAGGATGTTTAGAACCCCTTTTTATATGTGTAGACGTAGTTGATTAAGGTCGGAGGATGTTAGGAGAAGATAAAAAAGCTTGGGGGAAGCTTTAATGGCCGAACAGCTTCTCGGAGAAGAAGCTGCTCGGAGCCATCGATCGATCGATGGTCCAGGGTCGATCGATCGATGATTCAATAATTTTGGAAATTTCGGCTAGGGTTTTTTATATGGGATAAATTCCAAATTCAATTAATTTCATTTTATTTAATTGAGGATATAAAGACTCATTTAGGGATTTAATAGATAGCCATTTGAGGAAACCTATAGGGGCTAGGAGGGGTTAAATTGGTGTGGCACTAAAAGTATATTTTGGGAAAAATAATGAGTTTAATGGAAGTTAAAGGTTTAGAGTTCCTAATTTAGAGTGGGGACCTCTAAGTTTATTTTTGAATGGTATGTAAGCTACGAGTTCATGGAAAATAGAATCCATGACCCATTTAATTATGGATATCCGGGACGAGTAACACCCGAGGGAGTATTTTAGCGAACTATTATAGATAATAATTGTGCGCGTAGAAAAGGAAATTGTATGTGGATTTTGTGAGTTAATCCTAGGAGGCAACTAGGATGGAATTCGGGTTATAGGCTCTAAATTAGTTAAGGGCATACTTATTAAATGATTATGAATTGGGATATGTGGAAAGTATATAAATCCCTAACGGTGATCGAGGTATATCTATATAAGAGTATACTTGTAGGATGAGTATTCTAAGTATGAGAATACTTAAATACTTTTGAGATTGGAAATTATAGCCAGGTATACACTCGAGGAGTGATAATTTGTATATATATATATATGTGTGTGTGTGTGTGTGTGTGTGTGTGTGTGTGTGTGTGTGTGTGTGTGTGTGTGGTATATGTGTATCTTAGAGGCTGATTTTCACGGGCTTTCCTTTGGCGTAGGGTTGGAACAACCAGATTATATATATTTTCTCTAGTGCGATACAGGGAGGTTGCGCGATGTGGGTGAATCCCCTGGCTTGAGGAGAAGGATGAGTATATCCCCATGTCATCTCGTCCCGCGTTCAAGTGCGATGTGTGTACTCCACTTGTAGAGGAAACATGACCACCTTCACCGTTGTGTGTATTTTACCAAGACCATTGAGTAAGTCTGGCTTGGTACCGTGGTACAATGAGTAAACCCGGAGTTGGATCGACACTATGAGACCGCATCCTCGAGTTATAGCTCGTTGGGATGGTTATCGTACTTGTGTGTTTAGTACACTACTTGTGTATGAGAGCAAGAATATATATATGTATCTCTGCTAGAGTATAGAGATAAAATTAATATAAAGTAAATCTCAGTCTGGGAGATTATATCCGAATGTGTATTATTAAAATGAATATATAGTAAGCCTCAGTCCGGAAGATTTTATCCGGATGTATATTGTAAGATGTATATGAGAGTGAGTATGACATGTATATTATTATATGAGTATGTTTATATATACGTTTTGTACTGAGGGCCTCATGGATCTCGACTATTGACACTGCCAAGTAGTAGTGTATTGGGGGGATTCCTTATCTGAATTTCGCTTCGCAAGACACCCCACGCACGAACGTAGTGCAGTGTTGAGAATGGGGAGAAGTTTAGCCCTTAGTACTCGGGTTTCGAGGTTGCTAGAGATCAGGTGAGATAGAGTAGTTAGGCGGGGTAGCTTAACTAGGGGTTTTAATGAATGAGATAGGTGTGCACTATTAGAGGAGGGGTGAGGGGTATCTCATGGGAGTGCGATACCAACTTAGATATGAGGTAAAGCATATTTTTAAAATATGGCATTTATGCACTTGCAAAATATTTTTATAACTCGGGCTCTGACCCGTTTATCTATTTTCCCTCATGCTATATATATATGTATATTATAGGTGTCCAGACACAGGAACGCCTGGATGACGATTCCTTCGAGTTAGACGTCTGCTGCAACAACTGCGGATGCATGCAGGTATACTATAGACGCTTCCATCCTTGTAATCTAGATAGGAGATACTGGATAAAAATTCGGGCTAATCACCCAATTTCATTTAGTTATTATTTTACCGCCTTTTAGTGCGGCCATTTTATTTGGTAATAGGATGTTAAACTGATTGTTCGGTGATTTTATTTCGTTTCAGTTCTTCTTATAAATTGTTGTGGATGTTTTAATTTAAATGGTCTGTTTAAAAAGATTAGTTAAATAAAATTTTGACGCCAGCTTAATAGGTTATTAGTAATTAATTTGGTTTTCGACAGTGATGCTAAGAATGAACCATATGCGACTCCTGATTTAATTTGGTACAGGAGTGATCGCTCGATATCCTATTAGGCGGGGTGTTACAATTGGATGAGACAAAGTGAAAGTATTCCATGATAATTTCGTCGTTATTCAGGAATGGACCGTTCTTCAGGAACAATTTGTACCTCAGGTATATTCTTACCACCCGCTAACGGCACGAAGAGTATCTTGTCAAAATAAAATTTTGAAAAATAGGCAATAAACACTATTTTTTATCAATGATTCCTACAGAGGATGAATAATATCCAATATATACATTCCATTGTGATAACAATAACTATCAAGGACAAGACTCACTACAAGAAATATTAGCTTTTGTAACGATTTTTTTAGCAAGGAAATCAATTTCGTTGCTGAAAAAAATTAAAAATCGTCTCTAAAAATAAGACGATATCAAAAACATTTTGCAAGGAATTATTTCGTTGCAAAATGTAACGTTTAGAGAGGAATTATTATAACCCTTGCTAAAATAAGGGCCCCAAATTTTCCCGCCACATTTTTGTTTTCTGAAATACCTATTGCAAGAGAAAAAAATTCATTGCAAAAGATTTTAAGTTTTGTATGTAAACTACGTCATTTAAGTTTTTAAAAAAATACATATTTTACCCCACACACACAACGACCCTAGTTTTTCTATTAGATCTTCTCTTCACTTTCAATCCCCCCTCTCTTTTCTCTAAACCCCCGATTCCCTCCCCCCCCCCCCCCCCCACAGAGATTCTAGGGTTGTAACATTCTACGTTTTCTTATACATTTCAATCATATAGGTACGACTTCCTTATGTAAAATGTTCATTTTACAAAAAAAAAAAATCATTTCAAATCTTGTTTTTTATTCATGAAAATGCATTTGAAATTGTGTCCTATCTTCTCATTTTTTAGTATTCATAATATATATTTATTATTATTTTTTTTCTCTTTTTGGTCAATGGATTTTGATTTTGAATCATGCTTGAATGGAAATAATGATATAAATTGGTATTAGGTTTGATAATGACTACAAATATTTAGGGTATGGTTCTTATCGAGGATTCGTAATGAAAATATTTAGGGTTTGAATCTTATCGAGGTTAGACTCTTCGGAGACAGAATCTACTATTCTGAAAATGGCAACTCTTATCACCTAGTACAAACTTCTAAACCCCTTCTTTTTTTCAATGCATATTCAAGTGTTGGTTGGTTGATTGGTGCAGTGTAGACAAAAGGCAATCGATATCCAGGTCTCTCGTAATGCTAATATTCGACAAATGGTCTCTCGTTAAGTGCGCCATACATAAACAGTAACTTCTTACTCTCAAACTTAATTACGAAATGCAATGCACCTTCGTATTATTTTTTTTACCCTCTTTGTGTCTGTACAACTAGAAAATATAAGACGAGAAGAGAGACAAGGGTTTATTTTGCTAGGTATTTTAAGGCTACTTTCTCCTTTTTTTCAGAAACTTTTTTTAAGGGGTTGATTCATCTAATATTCCATTTTTTTCAATTGATAGACCTTTCATACGTCAACATCAAGTCTTTCATTGATTTAGTTAATTGTTGTTTAGTTTTAATGAGTATATAAAATGTATTTGTATTAAGTTTTATTATTGGTTTCTTTCTTTTTGGTGAATGGATTTTGATTGTGAATCATGCTTAAATGGAAATAGTGATATAATTTGGTATTAGTTTTGATAATGACTCCAAATATTTAGTGTTTGGTTCTTATCGAGGGTTTGGAACTGATTTAATAGTTCTGTCACCTTAATTTTATCGCCAATTAATTATTGTTCTGTTTTTTAACTAATATTCCATTGATATTCGTGACAGAGATGGCAGTTTCGCTTCTTACCTGCATGAAGGATTGCAATGTACACAGACATCAGTAATGGTGAGTTAGCATTACTTTTTTTACATCAGTAATGGTGAGTTAGCATTACTCTATTTTGTGCTCAGTTATCATTACTTGAAGTTCTACATTCTTTTTTTTTCAACTATAAAATTCATCATTTTGGTTGCTCAACTATAACATTCATTGGGGTACCTATTCAGGTGATAAATAAATACAATAATTGACACTTTTTTAACTTATAAATTATTTTCTTCAATCAACTATGGCATTTATTACAAAAAGCATCCGCCAAAATAGTTAAATATTCTTTGGTAAAATTTGGACATGAATAAGATGAGATGAATCAAAGTTAAAAAAATGCACTTTCGCTTTATGAAATTGACAACTTAGGTGATTGCTTCATCAAGTGCAGATGCCACTGTTGTCAAATTTTGCAAACATTCGTCACGAGTTGGCTATTAACCATCCACAATATCAATGGAAACTTTAATAAATATTGCAGGGACTTTAAAAAGATCTACCTCAACAAAGGGATTTTTATTTTAGGCACATATAACTCATTTTTAGTTGGAACATGAGTGTCTCTCTCGGAATAAAGAATTTACCATAAAGCACATATAATTTTTTTCAAACAGAGTTTGAATTTCTATAAGTTTGAACAACTTTTGTTGGAAAATATAAAGTCACATGTATAAGAATGAACTTACAACAAGTTTAAGCATAGTCTTCTAAAATTTATTGTAAATATGTGTAGTTACATAGGCACGAGTATATCTAGTGTATCTATATAATAAATTGTGATCATTTTTTTATCTCCCCAGCTAGCGGCTTCGATTGGAAATTGAGTTTTATATGTAACAGTCTAATTAGATTTAGATAGAAGATTTCCTTTTTGGTATTTATTCAAAAGAACCAGTACCATTTCAAATCCATTGGACATTAGCAAAATTTGATGGAAACTATTTAAAACCATTGAATGCCTATCTATGTTCAGTGCAAGATACGACTCTGCAACGATTGAAATTCAGATCCATATTATGTTTTGATACATGTTCGTGTTTTATGTATATTTTTTGCTCTTCATTTACTTAAGATGTTGTCAAATGAAGATTTCAAGTTTAAATGTTTATGCGTTGTGAAGCCTTATATGAAATGCATAGAACCATAAATTTACTAAATATCAAATCACCTCCAAAAAGGTATTCTCCTCCAAGAAGACCTTTTTGTAGGAGGAAAATTTACCAATCAGCTATCATTAGGGTTTCACATTTCGCTTTTCTAAGGTTTTGGGAGTGGAGGTATCCGGAATAATAAGTAAACACCAGCAACAACCATGGTTCTCAAGTAAGTTTTATGTTTCTCTCTCTATATAGTGGTCTATATTTATTCAAATTGGATCCTTGTTGAAGGCTGTTAATGAAAATTTGGCTTGATAAATATCATTCACCAACATTTTTTTATTCCCCGTTATTTTTATTTTATAATGTTTTCAAAGTTCGAGGATGAAATTATGGATGCAAATATAAGTAATTATGACTGGAAACATATGAAACATGTTAGATACTTATTCAATTTATGTATAATTATAGTTGGATACAAATAGCTATTGAAATGGATTCTTTTTGCTAAAACCCAACCTTTCCATATCTAGAATACATTTGGATGATAAGTAATCATACAAAACTGTGATCAACTAACAATGCAAGTAGCTGACCAGTTTCATAACATGGCTTTAAATGTCAAGTTCTCATTTGGTTTGATCTATTTTGGTTTCTCTGAATCTTAATTTTTAAATTCATAATTAAAGTTTGAGCTTTAGAAAAGGAACTCACATTATCCCATTCAAACTTTTAATAAGAAATTATGAGAGGCATCTCTAAAGTTACCAATATGGGATTCACGAAAACCACATCAACTCGGTGGTCTATATTAAGGGGTTGCTAGGTTGTTCATTAGTGGTTTATGGCCTATTTGTGGTTCGAAAGATGGACTTTCTAGAGATTTGTCAAAACATTGGATTTAACTTTACATTTGTATTAGGCCTTTACATCCATATTAGGTGTCTATATAGACAAAAAGAATGAATAGAAAATAGATGAATGAGAAATGCCCAATGACACTTCAACATATCACCCTTGTTTATATAAGCTCCCACCAAAAACTGTAACCTTGAGAGTTACATTCCTAACAACAGACACCATCGTCGGTCGCTCTTGTAAACATAGTTGTTGAGTTGAAACAACAGGCTTGCCTAAAGCCTTTATAGTTCAATTAGTTATTAGTTTGGCTACTTCTTATTGGTAAGAGAAGCGGGTTCAGATGGGCCGCTACGAGAAAAATTGAAATTTTGGCTCGTCTTAATGGAAGAGTGATTTCAAGCATTCTTTTTGGCTAGTCATCACATTCACTTCAAGCATCGACTTTTCTAAAAGTAAGTACAGGAAAAGAATGCCAAAACAACTAATACAGATCCATATAGCCTTACTTTTGGTTTGGAAGATTTGATTGTATTGAATAGGCTGCGTTGCAAATGTTTAGTAAATTTGTAACACATTGGGGCCGTTGGCAATTAATCTTATTAACTCCTCTTTTATTCATTTTCATCGCTTTTTACTAACATTTTTACAATGCACGGTCAATATCGATCGATTGTTGGTATATTAGTTAGAACTTTGCCCTATTCTCTTGAAAAAATAATACAGTGGGCACCCGAATGAGGACCTACTTTTGAAGGGAATGAACGAATCAGGGAATTCTTTTCAGATTCCATTTCTTAGCAGTTATCCTTCTGTCAAAACGGGGGATAAATTACCTGATTCAATCAATATTCACCAGTGTAGGAAGACTACAACCAACTTAACACGAGAAAATCCCAACCTTGATTCCATGTAAAGGGTACCCAAAGTAGAAAAAGGTGCAGTTAGTGCTCTGGATCGCATTCGATGATGTCAAATGAAGCATTTTAAAACGAGTCGAACCTATCTTCGTTTCGTTACATTGGAGGAAAGAAAATTTTATTTTGATTTTAGTTATTTTACATCTTTAGTGTGTCCAAGAATCTCAATTTCATGCCTTTGGATTTGAAATTAAAATAATTTTAGTTTAAAGATTGAACTTTTTAACTCAACCTGGTGTATGGTTCATTTGCAGCTGAGCATAGAGCAATTGCAAGGAAGGTTTCCTAACATAAGGAAGTTTATGGTGGTTTAGGAATGGACCTCGATAAGGTCAAGTTAATTCAGAGCAAGATTGAAGATTTTACAAACCGGTTGTCGAATCTGCTTCGTATAGAAAGCGAAGAGAAATTGGAGTTTACTCAGCAAGAGATGGATGTTGTTCCTAACACTATGATCTTCTCTCCCCTTGAATATATATACTGGTCGTTGGGAATGTTCTAATCTAATTATTATTATACGCTAGTGTTTTAAGTTTTAGCATTTGTTCCTAGAATGACTATTCATGCCTCTTCTAGAAGTAAAGAACTCGGGGAGGCACATGTACATATAGGAGTGTCTGAGCATCTCAAAAAGGCAAATAGAATGTATGAGGAAAGTTTCTAAACTTTTCAAATCAGATTTGATTGCACATTACTTTTATGTTGACGTACTTACAAATCAAATTGATATGAATGAGTCCATGTATGTGTGCAATTATTTTATTATCCTTATGTGATTAAGTGTGATAACAATTAAACTATCCGTATAACTCATAAGATGGATACACCAAGAAATCCACAAATATTTTATCTGATTCACAATCATTGGATAATTTTTTTCTTATATTACTTTTTGATGGTTTAATTGGATATGAAGCAACTATACTCTATGATGATTAATGGTTTAAACTGAATTGATTGTTTTTATACTCTATCATGAATATTATCATGTTTTAATTTCAGAATGAAGTCAGAATAGAAAGAGTTACCAGGCTTGTAATTAGTAGATTTATCATGCTTGTAATTAGTATGTTAGGCTTGAAGAACTAAAGAGACAAGTCCCTTTTAGACTAAGGCAGATAAGGCCTAGACCAAGGCAGATCAGGTCTAGATAAGCTAAAAACTCCATCATAAGAACTTATTCAAGACAATAGTGTTTAGGAAGATAAGTTTTAAACAATTAGGTAAGCATTTAATTTTCCCCAAGGAAACATTGAGAAGGTTGGACAAGCTCAGATTTATAATAATTTGTCATGATACACATTATTATAAGACATTACTGAGTTTGTATTTAATCCGGTGGAGGCGTCTACTAATCAGGCGGCTGACCAGCAGATTCCTGTGTATAATCTTCCTTCCAAGATCTTATGTCGTGTTGTTAATGTCCATTTGAAGGTACGCTTACACATGTGATTATTTTTTAGACCTGTATCAGTACCTGCTGCTTTATTAACTTTGAATTAGGAATCTGGATGTGTGTAGGTTGAGGCGGATACTGATGAGGTTTATTTGCAATTGACTCTAATGCCTGAATAGAATGTTAGTTTATTCTGTTGTTTGTGAGTCTACTTGTTTTTAAAGCAATAGATGTGGAGTTAATTTTGTTTGGTTAATGGAAGCAAGATGAGAGTGATGTGAAGAACGAAATGATTCCGCTAGTTTTGCCTCGCTTTTATGTGCATTCATTTTGTAAGACTCTTACCGCGTCAGATACGAGCACTCACGGTGGGTTTTCAGTGCTGAGGTGTCATGACGACGAATGCCTTGGTTTTGACAGGACATGACACGGCAACCCCCAATGCAGGAGTTGGTGGCCAAGGATTTGGGTGGAAATGAGTGGCGTCTCAGACATATATTTAGGGGTAATTGCTAAATCAACCCTCAAATATGCTTTGTATGCATGTTGAAAACAATTGAATCAATATCATTTTATGTGCACACTCTAGGCCTTAATATTTTCTAAGACTTAATTCTTTATATGGTATGAATTTAATTAATATTTTCAGATATACAATTATGATTTTTAGTAGGCTATTTATTCTATAATGTACAATGTCTTAAAGTCGAATGCTTATTTAGTGATGCGATACTCTTATCCTCCTGTATGACTTCTTTTAGGTTATAACTTATTAATTAAAGGAGTTAATTAATGAATTAAATACTCAGTTGGTTTACATGATTTTGTATTTGTCAGGTCAATCGCGTAGGCACTTGCTCCAAAGTGGTTGGAGTGTTTTTGTTAGCTCCAAGAGGCTTGTAGCTGTGGATGCCTTTATATTCTTAAGGTTTGTAACTATCTTCACCTGCATTTGATTGCATGTTCTCTAATTTTTATGGACATCTGCAAAGTGATTTGCAACTCCTAGAGGTGAGAATGGGGAGCTTCGTGTTAGAGTAAGACGTGCATTGAGACAATAGGCCAAATATATCTTGCAATACACTCGCATTATTCTCTTGCCTTTGAATCAGATCAAAGGGCTCAAAAGTGGCAGATAATCCACTTACTAGTACTGGACAGGAGAAATCGACCCAAGCTTGTCAGTCACTTGCGAGAGACGGGCAGGGAAAAGTCCAGAGTGGTTCAGGCAGGAGTTGCATAAAGGTATTCACTTATTCATATCCATAATTGTTTCCTTGTAGGACCCATTTGGTTCGCGATGAAATGTTTTTCATCAAGCGGGATGAAATTTTATACGTTATTTGTGTCCAAGTCACGTGATTTAGGGCCTGCGTTTATTTAAAAATTTATGCTAACAAAAATCCTTAATTCAAATAGGTGAAAACACTTTTCAGTGTCATTTTTACTTTTCAGTTTTCACCCAGGTAAAGTATTTCGGCTCGAACCGAATGGGGGCTTAATAAATTAATTGATATTGGAACTTATAAATGGTATATTGGTAGGTCTGTGGACCTTACAATGTTCGACAACTATGATGAATTGATTACAAAATTCGATGAGTTGTTTGAGGTTGGCGGCGAATGGAAGGCTCATAACGAGAATTGGTTGCTTGTATACAGTGATGATGAGGGTGATATGATGCTTGTTGGAGACGATCCATGGCAGTAAGTGCTTATATTTTATTAGAAGTAATGCGTATTGTGGTTTATGTAAGTTACTCTTTTTCTTTCTTTGTTTTGTACTTCATTGTGTCGTAATTCTGTCACCTTTTGATCTTTTTGATGTTTTGGACATTGACAAGAAACTCATAAAAAAGGTCAAATCTGAAGGCTGATCAATACATAAATGTAGAACACTTGGGGTTATATTGTTTCATTATTTGATTAATAAACAATTAATATGTTTGCTTCATTTGAAGAATTGTTATGTGAAACTAAGAATTTATGCACTACAAACTTATCCTCCAAAATTTAGAATTCTTAAAACATTGATGCTCAAACTTGGATAAATAACTTCCTCTATTAGTCACTCAAATGCCAAGTATGTTCATCATGGTGGGACAAAGTCTTTTATCCAATACTTGTACGAAGACAGGGTAATTTTTTCAGCACTTAAAATTTGTTAAATTTGAATTTATGTGGATACATGTACTTATGTATTCTATTTTCATATGTTAATAGGCAGGTAATGCATATGAGATGCCGAAATGACAAATAAAAGTATTTTATGATACTTATTGGACGAAGGACAACAGGCGGATTAATGAAGAAGCGGAGTCTGACTATGTAAGTATATAAAAGAAAATAATTTATATGCTTAAATATAAAGCATTATTCCCAAGTCGTGCGGGTTGGATTGATTTTTGTTGAAATGGGTGGACGGGAGTTGTTGGATTAATGATTTGTGTCACAACATGTTGGATTTCATGAATAAATAAAGGAAATTTTGTCGATTTTTTTAAAAAATAAAGTGAAATCGGTGGAAGAGATGCGGTGATGATTTACTTGTACCTATAGTTGTTGGATTAGTGGTTTGTGTGTCATAACATGTTGAATTTCTTAACTAAACAAAGCAATCTCTGTAGATTTTATTTTTTTTAAGTTTAAGAAATAGTCAAACCGATAGTGTAACATATTATTTTTTTTCTTTGTAGAAACAGACAATTGAATTGCAAAAAAGTTTGGAAGATTCTGATGAAGCATCAATCTGTCAAAAAGTCCTTGGAAAGAGGTTGGGATACGTGAAGGGTCTTGGACCCGACCTTTGAAATCACTATGCAGGAAAAAAATTGATTTGGAGAACAAAAGGTAACAAATATTGTAGATTTGAAAATCCTAGTCCAAGGTCTTGTGTTAGAGATGGCTATAATGAAGGCCACCTTACTACTAGATAAAGACGTTATTGTCGAGGAAGATGTTCCTGAAGGATCTTATGTCCCTTAGAATCAAGTTGCATGATGATAAGATTTTATCATTTTATTTGTGATGAGAAAACTAGTTTAAAATCATCTCTTAATTGTGAAGTATTAATTACTTTTGAATATCATTGTGACATGAACAGATTTATGTTTTGAATATAATATAACATCTTTTAATTATGTTTGTTTACTTAATTTTCTTTTTATTATTTTATTATTTTATATAATTCTGCAATGAAGTAAATGTTGCAACGAAAAAGAGTGTTACAAAAGACTATTAGCAATGAAGAATTGACATTTGGCAAGAAATTTTAATTCCCTCAAAATATCTTTTGCGAGGATTTATTAGTATCTTTTGCAACGAAATATTCATTGTAAAATATTTTTGGTTGAAATACGAGAACTTTTTTGCAACTAAAAAGAGTGTTACAAAAGACTTTTAGTAATGTATAATTAACATTTGTCAAGGAATTGTAATTCTATCAAAATATCTTTTGCAAGGATTTGTTAGTATCTTTTGCAATGAAAATTCGTTGTAGACGATTTTTAGTCAAAATACGAGAATTTTTTTGCAATGAAAAAGAGTGTTACAAAAGACTTTTAGCAATGTAAAATTAACACTTAGCAAGAAATTTTAATTCTCTCAAAATATCTTTTTCGAGGATTTATTAGTATTTTTTGCAACGAAATATTCATTGCAAAAGCTTTTTAATCAAGTTATGAGAACTTTTTTGCAACGAAAAATCTTGTTTTCCCCAACGAACAATTTCATTACATAATATTTGTACCGATGATGACAAGATCTATAGAATGATGGATAGTGCGAGGAACACTGCAAGGAAAAAAACGTTGCAAAATCTGTTTTGCAACGAAAACATGCCTTTTGCAACGATTTTTTTTCCTTGCTAAAAGCCACAATTCTTGTAGTGACTTATGTAAAAGAATGAGAAGGCGGAAGTTACCTCAATAGCAAAAGAAGAAGTAGTAAATTCAACAACCCTATGGGCGAGACAATAATACGGGTATGCATAAGAAACCTCGTCGTGATTTAGGCGAGTCAATAATATGTGCATGCACAAGAAACCTCGTCGTGATTTAGACGAATCAAATAACAGGTTCATACACTAAAAAACTCGTTGTGATTTAGACGAGTCAAAAATATGTACATACACTAAAAGATAAAAGAGAACAATGAAGTAGTTATTATGTAAACCATAATAATACTTCCACCAAGCGATAAAAGAGAACGATGAAGTAGTTATTATGTAAACCATAGTAATACTTCCACCAAGCTTGGTTGAGAATAATAAAATAGAACGATGAAGTATTTATCATGTAAACCATAATAATACTTCCACCAAGATTGGTTGAGAATGATAAAAGAGAACGATGAAGTATTTATAATGTAAACTGTAATAATATTTCCACCAATCTTGGTTGAGAATGATAAAAGAGAACGAGAAAGTAGTTATTATGTAAACCATAATAATACTTCCACTAAGATTGGTTGAGAATGATGAAAGAGAATGATAAAGTAGTTATTATGTGCCCAATATAATGCTTTCTACCAAAGCAAAGTTACGAACAACCAAAATAAAATCGTGGATGCATGTTAATTTAAATAGGAATGGGGGCAACACTCAGTATATCATTCGTATGAAAAGAATGATCCTGAGGTCCGTCGGAATAACCCATGAGCTTATTATGAGATATGACATTTAAAAAATGAGGTATAAGATAGAAGTATATCACCAAATTAAAATGAGATATGAGATTATTACCCACAATCCACAGGTTGATTGAATGTATCAAAACCGACTAAAAGTGTTTCGTACATACAGTCAATATGTTTCAGTAAGGCATCGACAAATCAACTATATGTATGAGGGAGAAAATGTAGGAGGGGCTTAATGATAAGCCTCTCATAAATGAGATTAAAGTTTACTAATATTGATAAAAGTCTATGTGTTTATGCAACTGAGGTATTATTATGCGCATCCAACATATCACGCGTATTTGTGTGTTATTTATATATTAACTAAATAATATTCTAGTAATGAGGGTAAAACATATGATATGGGACACAAGCCATCTAAAAGAGGACACGTGTCACCACATGTTGTTTGACACATGCCTCCACAATTTATTTGGCATGTACTAACCCACTTGGGTTGGTTTTTGTTATAAATAGACTTCATTTCCTTATATTTGAAGAGAGTTTATTGGGAGAAGAAGAGTGATTTCTTGTCTTATGAGTTTTTAGAGAGAGTTTTAGAAAAGAGTTTTGAGATGAGTTTTACAACCTTTAACCTCTCTAGTTCCACCATAATGAGTTTTTTGGTGAATAGTACGAACCCACGAATTACGCTGACTTTGATTCTAACTATGACGGATACTTAGGCGCAACCGAAGTTGCTCAAGTCAAACACGTGCAAAAATTTGGTATTTCCCCATATTAAACTCCCCTCTTACATGTTCGTGGAGAGGATGAATAATATCCAATATATAAATTCCCTTGTGAAAACAATAGCTATCAGGTATTGATCATTGTATAATATTAAATAGTTAAACCATAGAGCTTCATACTCATGACAAAGTGTAATTTTACAACTATAAGTATAACCCCGTGAAAAATGAAATTGTGGTTTGCTAGTGTAAGCTTGTTGCTTCAAACAATAGAAGCAATGAAAATTTACTTTTCATTATTATTTAAATATGGTACCCATGTATTTTATTTTCCATAAAACTAAGTAAATTTCTTTCATATAAATCATTATATACAACTGAGTGGGTACCACATAACAACACCACATAGACTCTTCTGGGGCCTTCAATAATTTTAACAGATTCAACTATGGTTGAAACCTTAATTATAATACATAACAAGTCTAGAAAAACTTTTGGTTTTTCATAATAGTGTGGGTTGCTTTGCTAGATAAATATAATTACATAATGACAGTTCATAATTGTCAATTACAAGATTTAATATAGATTGTGAATTTCGTACGAGTTAAATATATGGATGCATAAAAATACAATAATTTATATTACGGTCAAGCTTTAGGGAACCAAATCTAAACAAATGTAAGTATTTTAGTGAAAACTATATATCTCTTATAAAATAATTTTGGGATATGAAAAAGATGTGTTGGATAACAAAAATTTCAAGTTTATCTGTAATAATAAATCTTATAATACTTAAAAAAATTTAAAAGAAGTCCACTTTTCAAGATAAAGATAGTTAGGTTTATGAAAAGTTCACAAAATAAATATATATCTAAAAATCACGCATTTGGTTAACTTTGGATCATCAAGAAGCATGTATAATAAATCATAATTTACTTATTATACTTTAAGTACAAAAATCTTAAATGTATGGATATTAAATCAAGATATAAAACTGAAGAACGAAAAAGTGGTCAATTAGAACTTCGGGTTCTTTAACTAATGTATCATAGAGAGGGCTATTCTCTCTATTAATCAATAAATTCCCTTTTTGCTAAAAAAAATGATTTTTGATCATAGGTTTGAGACTTCAGGCTAAAAATAGAAAATTTTACATAATGCACAAACTGTTTGGTGCTAATTATGTGAAATATAAAACTTAAGTTTTATTAATTGCGTGTGAGATGGCTCTACACAAATAGTTGAACTTTAGGGTCAACGTTGTTAATATATAAGGACTTTAAATTCTCCACCCCTTTGTATCAAAACTTCAGGTTTGATTACGGGTAAAAATGTTAGAGAATTTTTCAAACAACTGTTATATATATATATATATATATATAATAATGCTCTTGTGCGGACTAGTCCGCATTTTAAGAATGTGGACCGGACATGTGTCACGTAACGGTATGCCTAGAAATTAGCGTCTAAATTATAGGCACACACTCTCTCTTTTCTGGGCTCATCGCCAGGTGACACATGTCCGGTCCGCATTCTTAAAATACGGAGTAGTCCGCACAAGAGCAGAATTGTATATATATATATATATATATATATATATATATATATATATATATATATATATATATATATATATATATATATATATATATATATATATATATATATATATATATATAGAGAGAGAGAGAGAGAGAGAGAGAGAGAGAGAGAGAGAGAGAGAGTAATCAAACTTATTTATTTATTTTTGTTTAAAGAATGAGTATTTTTATCATTTTGTTCACATTTATAAGACTCCAATGTATAATTAATGATTGGAATTTGAAAATGAGTTTAAATTAAATATCATTACAAATTTATATATACTCTAAAATGCTCTACAACACTTGATATTACTTAACAAATAGGATTTTCGTGTGGCACACCTATTATCTATACTATTCTCTCTCTTTAAATGAGCCGGAATCTCTCTCTCTCTCTCTCTCTCTCTCTCTCTCTCTCTCTCCTCCTAAACGTTTATCATCCCACATAATTTCATTACCTCTCCTCTAATTTAATTATCTCCTCCTTCTTTCATTGCCCAGGCTCTCTTATTAAAGGACACACGCATGACCCTGTCTATTCCTCTTCATTGGTATTAAAGAGTCTTTATCTGTCCATTCCACAGTCCATACCATTCCACTTTATGTTTTTCTATTTCCCTAATTTATTTTGTTAGTATAATATCTCCAATGATGCTATCAAGAATTAAACGATGGGGATTACAAACCCTGAGTGGATTAATCAAATAATTAATTACTGGAAATGGAAACAGTATGGGAAAGGTTTTGACATTGATGTGGAGCCCACTCTCCATTGAAGGAGTATTACCAACTTCTGTTTTTTTTCAAGGTATTGGGTTTTTTCCAAGGTATTGGCTTTCAAATACGAGTTTTAGAAAAATTGTGTTTCTTTTTTATTTTCAATATAAATTTATGAATAATGAGGTTATTCAAAAGTGTAAGTTTTGCGGGAGGGATGGAACTGTGACAATGGTCACTAAGCGAGGTCGTCCGTTGACTCAAGGACTTTCTGAATCGGGGAAGTCTGCCCCTTTGATGGTATTTGACTACAGGGGTTATGAGCCTGTGGATTTTGTGTGTTGTTGGTGGTTGGAAAGTTGAATCTATGGCATGCACTAAGTTTGAAGACATTGACTTGTCCAAGGGGGAATTTGTTGAATACGATGAAAATAGTGGCTTCCCAGTCATCATATCTAACCTTCGTGCTAATTTCACTATGGTGAAGTAAATAATTCTATCCTGATTGAATTTTTCGCTGGTATATGAAGGAGAAAAGGGTACAAACTAACAATGCCCTTACAATCAAAGTAACAAAACTTGATTGCTTTTATATGTGGGTAGCAAAATCTCCCTGTGTCTATAAATGTATGTAGATGGAACTATATTCCATGGATTACTATCACAATGCATTTGTGGCATTTGAATATTGACTCAAATTAGTACATAATTCATCCACGTGCAAAAAAATGTGTTTATTTGAGTAGTTTTGTTTACTTTTTCTTTAGAAATCGTATAAGATATGAAACTATTAGATTATGGTACGTTAAAAAATAACACAAGGGTAAATGAGCTTATCATCCGCACATCTCACGGGTTTTCAACTAGTATAATTTAATACTCAAGTGGAGTGAAGAGTCAATAGAGAAAGGTTTAATGGTGAAACCATTAAAATAATAGTTAAATGATTATTTCACCATTAAAAGAGTACGTAAAAAGGGTTTTCACTTAAGAAAGGAAATGAAAAGACAACAAATGGAAAAAAGACATGTTTTACTATTAAATTTATTTGAAACTAATCCCAACAAAAAGTATATTTGGGTCTCCATATCCAAATAATTATGTTATAGATTTTAAAACTACATACCCTATTATATAAATAATAAAAACTTTAAGTTTTTTTAGGGTATATATTGTTGGACTTCAAGTCCAATATTTTAAAATAATATGAGGGCTTCGACCCTCACATTTTCAATAGTAATTAAAAATACTTAGTCATTGAAAAAACTATATCCCAATTATAAATAATAATTTTGAACTTCTGGTTACAATAATGATTATAGGTCTTCATATCACAAATATAATTGGGGGACTCTCGGTCTATAACCCTTAAATTAAACAATCAAAACTTCGGGTTTGATTGCGATATATTTCATTTAAAACTTTAGGTTCAAATAATTTAGGAAATTCAGGTTCCAAAATTTAAACAGAGAAAAATTCAATTTCCATATTTGAATAATTATAGGATATTTCAAGTCCAAATTGTATATAATTAGGGCAACTTCATATCAGAAGATTAAAAATATAGGGACTTTGAAGACCTTGTCCAATTATATCCAAACTTTAAGTTTGATAAGGGTAATTATTGTTTGGAACTTCAATCGCGATAGAACATTCCATACCCTTAATCAAAACTTCAAGTTTTGGTTTAAATTATATTTTATGAGAACTTCAGGTATAAAATTTTAATAGTAATTGAAAACTTTTAGTCCCAAATTTAAATAATTTAAGAACTTCTAGTCCAAAACTAAAATAGCTATATTGGAACTTCAGGCCCAATAACAAAATAACTATTTGAGAAATCCAAAATGTAAAAACGATTGTGAAACTTCAGGTCCCAAAATTTAATTAGTAATTAGAAAATTCATGGCCAAAATTTAAATAGTAATTCAAAACGTCAGTTTAAATTTAAATAATGATTGAGAACTTTAGGACTCAATTTTAAAAATAGTTTGGGACTTTTGGCCCCAAATATTTAGATAGTAATTTTAAACTGTTGACAATTAAACTTTATAAAAACAAATTGGAATTTTTATCTTCAAAAGGCTAATGCGAAGATCCTCTTTACGGATTTAGAAGGTAATTAATTAAAAGGAATTTCAATATATATATATATATATATTGGAGAAATTGACTTAATTAAGTATGACACGATTTGCAATAAATGAAATTTAATGCCAAAATATTTTTTTCAAAAATGTAGCGAGGAAATTAGACTACTTTGGTTTAATTAGATCATATTCCATAAATAAAACAAAATTTCATCGCTAGTAAAAAATGTTAGTTTATAAAATTACTAACATATCCAAATATTTTTTTATTATAACTAATTATTTAAGCGGTATAGAGATAAAAATAAAAAGATATACTTGTGAAATCTTGCATTTTTTTATTGTCTTCTCTATGATATATGTTAAAGACATAAAGGGTTCAATACAAAAAAAAACTTTCCATAATGGTAAGAATCATGTACATTAAGTCTTTACACTTGCATACAGGTGAAATATGGAGTTCCCCACTTCATCTTAAGAGGTATTATTTTATGTCCTTGTATATAGAAATTTCAATGTCTATTTTGTTTCATGATAATAGAAGAACATGAGAGTATAAATACACATAATAGATGATTAAATTTTCAAAACTTAAACTATGAGTAGTGCAACTTACCAAAATAAGAATAAGAAATATGTTGAGATCATGGGATTTTGTTGGGAAATAGACTTTTTTTCCTCAGTTGCCGAATTTTATTGTAGGTGGTGAATATTGTGTTGCTAACATGTTATAAAATAAAGGGACAGAGAGAATTTTGAGGGAGAAGAAACTCTTTATTTCATTTCATAGTATACTCAAGAGGTATCACCCCTATTTATAGTACAAAATATGGTATCCAAAGAGACCTTTTAATAATGCATAATATGAGTGGACATCCACTATAAATACATATTTTACAACAATCCTGAATTGAATAATAAATTTTATAAGTAAATCAGGTTAAAGGTATTATTACCATAATTAATAAAAATAGAACATGTATTTGTAATCTTTTTCTTCGTGAATATTCTATTTTAGTAGATTAACTTATAAGTTATTTTTTAGTGGATATAATTACAAAATTCGTGGATGGATGGATCCAAGATTACTATTTTAATCGGTTATGTTTTGTTACTTCCTATTATTTATTAAAATATAACATTATTTGGAATTGTAGGTGGGTTGACATATTAATCTATTAGAATAAAATATTATCTGTTTATTTATTAATTTCAATAATTTTTTATTTTATATTTACTTAAAAATATATTTACTTTTTTATTCAATAATAATATATTGTATTTACTTAAATCAATTATCTTAACAGGTGGGGCTTCTAGTGTGTGTTGGGAGGGGTAATTTGGTTTTATTATTTTTTCCACTATTTATGTTTGCCAAACATAATTTTTGTCAAATGGAACTTGAGAAGAAATTGAAGGAATGTTGAGTGTCGATTGAGCGAATACTCTACCCCGTGCAACTGCAACTCCATGTATCAGTCACACTTGTGTGTTTTGATTATAAATGTTTTTGAAGACTAATAGTTTTTAGGAGTTGACTTAAGGAGAACTCGTATAGAATCTTGAATATTCATTTGAAAAATGTAAAACCCCACCTAATTAAATACCGGGTGGCCAGTCCCATACCAAATTAAAACAGAATATACAGTTGGCTCATTCTTAACATCACTGTCGAAAACATTTACAACTCACCCAATACCCAATTAAGCTGATGTTAAAAACTTTCCAAATTTTAATTTAACAAAATTCATTTCCAGTTTAAGAATAACACAACACATTTTATTCTACAACACTGATAACCAAGTAGATAACACAAAAGAATTTAAATGCAATTGGAATAAACATTCCCAAATAATATAAATCCATTACAATAATCCCAACAATGTCAAATGTATTAAAAAGACCCGAATACAATAGTATTTGACCCCGATAGAAAAGATAGCTGAATCCTTTGGGCGACATGGCCTAACTAAGAATACTGTGAATCAAATGAAGATATGCGTCTAAGCAATACTCCATAGCTCGTCGTAATCCGCTAAGGTTGGCGTCCCTGTTGCTGGACACCTGATATAGAAGATACAATAGAAAAGAAAATATGCAAGGAAACGGGTCAGAGCCCGAATGTGTAAATGATTTTTAAAACAGCAAGTATTTAACAAGTGCAATAAAGCATTTATTATGTACATGTTAGATCCAAACGCCACTTGTTATTCTCACCTCTCAACTAGAATGCACACTTAACGTTTCCTATTAACTTCCTAGTTAATGGTTCCTCTACCAATTCCATAATATAATTCCATTCCCATATCATAATCCCCGTATGTCCCATGCCAAACGTCACATTATTATTCATTTACATTTCTCATTTATATGATTAGTTTCTCATTAACATGAATCATTTCTCATTAATATGAATTAAGCTTTTCAATTCTTTAAGAATAAACATTCATTAACGTAATTCCATTATCTTTCTCTACTCACTGTTATCTACAATTATCACCGTAGATAGATTTAACCATAATAAATATCCATTCGTTCATTTCATCCATTATATATATATTCATATATAATACGGCACCCCGAGTCACAGCTGCGGTGCAATGCATTACTCTGCTATCATGTCCCATCATCGCAGGTCGCCGAATAGGGGACTAAAGGTTCGGTAAGGATTCCTCGAACCACAAACAACAACAAACAAATTGGAGGCGAACATAGTTCTCGTATCCATGGGTCACGCACATACCTACGTACCCACAGTCAGCGGACTTATCAACTCCCCGATAAGTCTTTCATAGACCTATGTTCTCTAGCGACAAATCAAAGATCCGATGGATTCATCAGGATATGACTGCCCTCACGCGCAAACCTCCCACCGATAGCAAGTGAGCTAGGTATGTCATACACATAAATCATCAATCAATCAAATAGGTATTATCATACCTATAATATAATACCTATAAGGTAATATCACTACCCTAAGATAATTCCCATACGTAGCATTATATCTCTTTTAAATTCCACGTATTAAAATATTATATCTTTACTTCATAATTTAATTATCCTCGCATCCTATAACATCTCTCCACTCCCGACGTCGTTAAGGTTCATGCGCGGAGCGTCTCGCAAAGCGAAATCCAAACAAGGAACCCCTCCAATACACTACTACTTAACTTTGTCGATCGAGGAGGTCCGACAACTTCAACTATGCGACCGGGATAACCTCATACCTTCTTTCAACCAAATGTGTTCTAAACTCCCATCTCTATCCAGGAGACATACCGCTACGCTCTTGTATAACACTCCGTCCTTACGAAATCAATAATGAGCTTAAACTCAGTCCTTGATGTTCAAATTGTATCCCTAAGGCTACCCTCACTCAATACACAAGATTCAAATAGGTTTTTTCCTCAACATATATTCAGTAAGAAGTCACTAATATCCTACTGGTCCATAACATCATTTCTCCCGAATTACTACGAGTTTAAATTCTCCCTTTAATTAAGGTTTAAACCGATAGTTTTAAATCTCTTATAAACACATCTTCTTTCACTTAGGATTAAATCCTCTTCTAAACTTAAGGATACCCAGGTTTTATATTAAATCACCCCTACTGGTCCTATCTTTAATCCTCGTACATCCCCATTTGGAATTTAACAAATGAATCTACCAACCGAAATTCCATTCAATATAATTTTTATCATTTTAATCACTTGAATCCAAATCAATTTAATTCAAATCTTATCAAGGGTTTACTGATATTTTCTAAGTCTCATAATATTCAAATAATAATTACCAAAGATCCATAAAAGGTTTGGGATAAGAATCAACATTTAAAAAGAAACAACTTTACATATTCTGGGGAGGTCGATCGATTGAAGGCAGGGGTCGATCGATCGATCCCTCAGGTCACAACCTGGTTTTTCTGCATTTCAGCAACTACGGGTTTCACCATTTTTACTCATTCAAACCTTCATATTAACATCCCAAATAACTTATAATTATTACTACATGATATATCAACATATGTGAACGATTTCCAATACTCTAAACATCCTAGAATCATCAAGGGATTGGATTAAAAAGCATGTTTATCTCCTCATTTTCCAGAAAATCATCAACATATTAACTTTAAGAACACTTCAATGGCTTTCAGATTTTTCTTCCATAGATATATGATTATTTCGTGATTATTTTCATCCTACAACATGAGTTTACTTCCTATATCATTTCAGTTTCTAGAAATCCATATAACAACTCCATTATGTCTTCCAAACATTAAAAATCATCTCTTTTCATAATTATTCTAACATGGACAATATACGAACTTAAGTTACAAATATCAAACACTTGCCTTTACTGAAGGTCTGATCCTTTGGTGTAGTATATCTCAGCTGGTTGTCCCTTCTCCGGTCAAACTCCGGTGGTGGTTGGTGGTGGTGAACCTTGGTTCTTGTTCTTCTCCTTCCCAAGTAGGCTTTTCCCTTCCCAAGCACCCTTTTTCTCTCTCTAGGAAGATGAATTCTCTACTTTGTGAAGAGGAGATGTATAACCCACGTATACTTAATCTACCAATACTTATAATAGGACAAAATCCGAAATCACTATTCACCCCCCCTAGAAAAGTGACCAAAATGCGCTTTTGGGTTGTCTATTCGTTTCCAAATGACCCGAGACTCAAAATTAACATCCAAATAAACTTTTCTGACTATTTTGAACCTTC
Source organism: Sambucus nigra (assembly GCA_949130495.1). Taxonomy (NCBI): domain Eukaryota; kingdom Viridiplantae; phylum Streptophyta; class Magnoliopsida; order Dipsacales; family Adoxaceae; genus Sambucus; species Sambucus nigra. The sequence continues at coordinate 160,572,605 of OX422213.1, read as the reverse complement.
CGAACGCAACGGCGCAGTCGAAATGACTATAAGATCGATAGAAAATAAATTTCCTTTTTAATTTAATAAATTAGTCCCGACACATCCCATACCGCGTCTGACTAAAAATTCAAATTACCGATTTTATATCACACCGTTATATCAATGACATTACATTCATATATTACCTAAATATCTTTAAGTAATATTCAGAATCATCCATTTTAATATCCACAATTCAAATAAACCCAAATGAATTAATTTATAGTAAAATCCAATTAATCCATTAAGTTAAAATATAGCCCATTTTAAAAGTCATAAAAATTACGGGGTATTACAAAAAATAATTTTGGGATCTATCATGGGTTTTAGCATTCAAGCTAGAAAACGAAGTTTGTTGGGATTACACTTAACCAACCACTCTTATGTGAGCGAGGATCATTATTCTTGAGCCTCAACCATATTCTCAATAGGTCTTGAAAAGAGATAAATAGGTTCCCAAATGGAATATTTTATAACCTTAAATGAGACGTGATGTTTGCAACGAAATTCTCGCGCTTAACCACATTAGTCCCCAAACAATCATTTTTCACTATGACCTCTTCTTGATACGTTATCAGGTTCATTATGTACACATCCCACCACCATTTAATTCTTACCCCACCATCATCGACCAAGTCTCAATCCTATAATAGAGAATCTTGATAAAAACACAAAATGATTAATGGCCTGAATGATCTCGACAACTAGTGTATATAAAACCACCTTATTTACTTTAGGATCTTTATTTTGATCAATCACTTTGCCTTCTAATACTCAAATCTCTATGTATAGTAACAACTTTAAACCCTCCATTAACATGTCCTCAAACTTTCTTTAAAAAAAACTCGTTATTCTCTCTTTATCGCCTCTTGACATCCATTAACTTCACTATCCACCACCATTAATACAACCAACGCATATAAAACTCCCCCCAATAAAGATAACCCTCTTGATAACCACACTTCCTTATAATTATGATCATTGATTGATATCGGACTTCCTTTTGGTCTTTATCTCCAAAATGTTGCTTGCTCTCTCACCCTCCATATCATCACTCTCGAGGAACCTTAAAGAAAGTCATTTGTTTATTATTATTATTTATGACTTGGCAGTAATTATTTATCATTTATTATTTTTTTGTCATTTTTCTCGATTTCCTATTATTGTTTCATATATCATTAAGATCATAATATCATTATTATATCTTATCTCTCGTCAAATGTTTCTAAACCTAATTACGTCTCGATTCTTGAGTGTCATAATACGTACCCACATGTCATTACCCTCATATAATGTCTAAAGAGGGTCAACACCAAACCCATTCATTAATTATCGTGTTTAATCGGGTTAGCACCAATATCTCCTAAAACCATTAATGGTTCAATTATTAAGCAATATATACATGCCATGTTATAGTTTCATGTCGCAATTTACCAGGCATACTTATTTTTTAAACCAGATTGGGTATGTTAGTCTCTACCGCAACATTTAATTCGTCACGAGGTACTTACCAAAATATTGTACTTGGTACAAATGGGCATTCCATCGGGTTCCATTATTCAATTTTCCTTCCATTGAAGTTACGGGGGTATAGGAGATATACAGAGGGTTGTCAAAATAAAAGTCAATTTTCAAACTAAATACAAAACTTAAATAAGTTAACCCAAATTAACACTAATCGATTGTTGTGATAAACGATTTACCAAATTTTATCTTATCCTAAAACATGTATCTAGGTGTGAACAAGAATAAAATAAAGCAACAAGCCCCAACATGCCGATATACAAGGAAAACCCATAATGGGGAAAACCTCGGATGACCCAACCATATATATTCACTATGATAAGGTTTTACAAAAGTTGACAGATGAATTACTCAATAAATAGGCGCCCTCGCAAGTCTTGACACGTCTTCGATCTTCAAACTATCCTCTATAGAGGAAATGCGGGAATCCACTCATATAAGTGCCACAGTGTGTGATTCCACACACGCCTCGGTGACCACCGATAAGTCTCAGCAACCTTTTATGGATATGGAACACGTATGCACCATTTGTTTCACCGTAACACCATACCATGGAGTCGACCGTGTGTAAACAGCAAACACGGAGTCCACCATGTGTAACCAACAAACACGTAGATTATGATGAGTAAAACCTTGATGTCAAACGAGATATCAAGACATATAAATATTGAAACTTGGATCTCAAAGAGTTTGGGAGAAATTATATATATAGAAAAATGATTTTTTACAAGGTTAGTGAAACCTAACAAAAGATAAAAAGAAAGAAAATATTTTTAAAAATTTTCAATTTTTTACAAAAAGGCATGCTTAGTGAATAAGATGTGATAAAATCAATGAAATTACTAATGAATGGATAGAATATCCCATACCCCTTACTTAAATGTTGCATTGTCCTTAATGCAAGTCAAGAACACAACATAAAGAGAGGAAAATAATGATATTACCCACAATGGAGAGATCCCTACTAAGTTCAAGTCCATTGAATCTACAAAACATGTTAGTAACAAGCATAACAAAAAGAATAACAAAAAGCTTAACTAATTACACTAGACTACAATTAAAAAGGAAGAAAAAACTAACTATTTACAACCTATAATTTTAACTTATATCTAACTATACACTATACGTCGAAATTTTTGAATGTCCACCCAAAATACTATTTGGCTTTGAAGGATCAACGACAAACCCTCCCTTGAAAGCATGCCTCCCGAAAAATAGGAATTTCATTTGAACAACGGAAGACATGTGTAAGTCAAAAGAAAGGAACCATCACCATTTAAAAATTTGAGAGGGGTAATGGGGGATTCGGATGCTGAGGGGGAGAAGTACATTGGGAGCCAAGAAAAATAGAATCACCTCCCAAAGATTTTTCAAGTAGAATGGGTGGTGGGGCACATAAAGAGGAAAAATCCATCTTGGAAAAAAATTCAAGCAAAGAGTCCTCGTTGATAAAAGGTTTAAACGTTTCAAAAGTTTCAACCGACTCATAGGAATCAAGTGGTACTTCTAATGATTCAAAAACGGTAAACGAATATGGTGATGAAATAAATTCAATCTCAAGTAATTCATCATCACAAAGTGATTGAATTTCAAGGGAGAAAGACTCACTTTCAATGAAATATTCTTTAAAAATTTGAGGTGAAACACAAGTCTCAACCTCCTCGTTGAATTCCATAAAATAATTATTCTCATTGCAAAGTGATTAGATTCTCAGACCAGCACCAATAGCGTTATCCACACTTTGGGTGAAATAAGGAGGGTTTCTTCCAAAATAGCCTTCCTTGGCTCGAGAACCTCGAATTCCACATTTAGTTAAAACTCTTATTTAACTTAAAAAATATTGGAAGAAAAATCACTGTTAGATTCGAATAATGCATCCAACTCAAGCTCCCTAAGACGATTTTCTTCCCGATATATGTTTTCAAGACTTTTATTCTCAATAATTCGAAGACTTTCGTGCATAGCAATAGGTGGAGGCACGGATTCTTGAAAATGGAAAGTTTGAGAACTGCTCCCAAATAAAGAACCATTAAAATTAATGACATTACTATAAATAGACATGATTACCGAATAGTTTGTACATGGATAATCCAGATAGAAAGGTTAGACATTACTATAAAGAACTGCTCCCAATGTTTCTTGGCGCTCAGATGTGCAAACCTTCAAAAAAGGTTAATACAAAGAATTCAAAAATAAAAAAAAATATTAAAAAATAATAAAAGGATTACAATCTATAAAACAATCCCCGACAACGACACCATTTTGATCGAGCTCGAACCGTCTATTCGTGTAAGGACACTGTTGTTTTCGATTCACCGTCTCAATACAAAAAAATCTAAACTATGACTACACTCGATAAAGGGAGTATATCGGCCAGTTCGGGTATCGAAAATCCACGGGGAATGTTGGACAAATTGTAATCGATTAATTGTTTCTAAAATAAAAGTGTGAAAGGTGATTGGGTTGGAAATAATGAAAGGGGAAAAAATAAAAAGTTAAAACTAAGCAAGAATTAATAAAATGAGAGTTCGGGTCACATCCCCGCCACGGGCTAAACAACGCATAACTAAAATTTCGGTTCAAAAGTATTTAACCGACCATATTCAATTCATTATAAACATTACCCATGAAGAAAATTAATCCAAAAATGCGAAATAGAATATTTTATCAAAAATTATCACACGCGGAATAAATTCGGAATATTGCTTTAAATAATAACGTTGCGTGACAAAGAAAGTTAAACGCATATTATTCTAACTTTAATACACGAGGTTTCAATTAAACGCAATTTTACACAAAACCTAACTTTCGGAGCTCAAAACCCATTAATGGCGGAAACATGACCCCAACCCTTAGACTAAGGACTAAACAATGAATAAAGTCATTAAAGAAACTAAAAACTAAAAGCAAACAAAAAATAAATGAATAAAACTAATTAACTAGGCATGTAAAGTAAAGGCATAAAGAAAATAAAGCATATAGAAGAGGTACAAGAAAATGAATAGTAAAATACTTACATAAATGGGTAAACACCCAAGAGAAAAGGGGGAGAGGGTGGCTCCCACAAATAAAACCCTTGAAAAACTAAGCTAAAATGAAAGATATCTCTTAAAAATGAAGATAGAAGTATATATACAAAACCATAGTAGAAAACTAGTAAATAAAAAAAGCTATAAAAATAGGGTCGAATCGATTCAGCAGATATTCGAATCGATTCGGAAGGGGAGACTTTGAAGCACTAACAAAGCGAATTGATTCGGTGAGAAACCGAATCGATTCGAAAATGGAGATCTGGGGCACTGGTTCAAAATGAATTGATTCATAAATGGGATATTTGAGCATTGCCCCTTAGCGAATTAATTCGCCAGAGGGCCTAATCGATTCGCCGCTGCTACATTTGGATCCTTCCCCTATTTTACGTTTATTTGTAATTCTCTTCGACAGAAAATGTCGTAACTTATTCTTTTGGACACGGATTTGCACACCGTTAGTTGTCACGCGAAGCTGACAGAAAGGTCTTCAACTTTCGTAAAGACATTGGGCCAGGTACCCAAATGCTAAAATTACTAAAATGCCCTTGCGCGTGCGGTTGTTAACAAAACTTTCTCGCAATGCTATCGAACTTCACACTAAGCACCGTAATACCTAAAAAAGCTCAATTTTACCTCATATAGCATGTTAACATATAAAACAGAGGTTTTCTGGTTAATGATCCTAAATATAGGAATTAAGGTACCCGAGGGGGCTAAAATGCATAAGAATAAAGGGTGAATAAATGCAATATTCGTGCCGAATCAACAACCATCCTCAGCGGGATTGAACTGGGGAAAATTTTATGGAATCTCTTCGAGGATCCTCCAAATTCCATGACGAAACTCCCGACTCTGGCAGGGAGAATAATGAATGTGAAGGAGGCCATGGCAACCAAGATAGGTGACCAAAAAGACGTCGGTAATAACAAATGTGGCCAAGGTTGAGACAAAAAGAAGGAATGGAATAATAGATCTAATAAGTTTGCCAAGTATACTACTCTGACAGTCAGTCCTGATATGATCTTGAATGAGATAAAGGATGATAAAGATCTTAGGTGGACAGATACGTTGATAGATCCCCCTTACAAGAGGGATACGAGCAACTGGTGTGAGTTTCATCAAGATCACATTCGCACGACGGATCAACATTTTGCTCTAAAAGATGATATTGAAAAGTTATTGAAATAGGGGAAGCTTCGAAAATGCGTCGATAAAAGTGGAGGACGAGACGAGAGCAGAAAAAGGTATAACCCACTAAAGGACATCAGGTTCAATAAAAATGAGGTGCAAATAAACAAAAGTGATTCGAAATATGACGAGTGTGGTGAAGACAATCCAGATCTTCCTGCTAAACCTCTATAGTTAAAGGTAATCTTCACATGACTTCTTTTTATATGAAAATGATATGCAAAGGATTAGTAAGTGGAAGGACTGAGTCGGTGGATAAAAAGTCCAATGTAATTGAAGCAAAAGTAGGGCCTAAGAGGATTGAAGTTAATTCGACCGAGGCAAAAACGAAACTTAACGAATTGAAGAAGGTAGACATGAATAGTCTCAATGTGGGTTTTTTAGACAAGACTTAAATGGATTTTTAGCCTCACACGATGATCCCCTTTCCATTAGTACACGACTCCACGACTGTAATGTTTCTTGTATATTGGTGGATGGATGAAGTTCAATCGGTGTCCTTTTCAAGGATTATTTCTAAGGGCTAAAGCTAAGCAAGAAGAATATCGTCCCGTATCACCACCCGTTGATTGGTTTCAGTAGGGAGAAAGTCCATTCCCTGGGTGTCTATGAAATGGATGTATGCATGGGAACTCGGCCAAGGTGCATGACCAGGAAGATAGGCTTTTTTGTGATGGATGAAAACATCTTCTCGACTCAAAGAGTTTGAAGCTATGTCTTACACCGTACACCATATAATGAAATTCTCGACTCCTTATAGTGTGGGGGAAGTGAATGGTGATTGATATACCAATATACACACTCAGCCAGGCCGAGGGTGTCCTCACCTCAGACGAGGGCTCAAGTCCAGGACGAGGATTCAACAACTACAATAGAGGGGTTTTATCAGGACCAGACCACCCTACAAGGGGCCGACCCCTCATCATAGGCCAGACGACCCTATAAGGGGTCGACCCCTCATCATGGACCAGACGACCTTAAAAGGGGCCGACCCCTCATCATGGACCAGACGACCCTATAAGGTGCTGACCCCTCATCATGGACCAGATGACCCTATAAGGTGCTGACCCCTCATCATGGACCAGACAACCCTATGGGGGGACAACAGTACGAGGCCCACATCCAGCCGACCCTAGTGCCAGCATCAACCTTAGCCTTATCCTAGCATCTTAGGCCAAGGGTGACATCATCACAGTGCGTGATTTGGGAGACGCATGGAACAGTGCGCGTGGGACTCATATAAAACGTGGACTAGACCGTTATAACAATATCATCCCCTCACGCGAGGGAATATTATGTCATTATTAATCGCAAGTGGCACATCCAGGTGTCAGCAGGGGATTGGCTAGATCATCCTTCACATGCCCCATGCATGCTTGGGGGGTACACTACTCCCCCCAAGCCCTATATATACTTGTCACCTTGAACCTTGTAAAAGGATCGATAATTGTAACCCTAGCTAAAACTATGCTTGTACACACAGTGGAGAGGGAGAGAGTGAGCTTACGAGCATTGTATCCAAGGCCTTTAGTGTCCATATTTAGTGGATCACACACTCACAGTGGATGTAACTATACATCATTGTCTTTATTCCTTTTATACTCATCCCCTTCTATATACTTATACATATATATCTCTATGGCTGCCGTTGTTATCACTGTTTGAGCTCTCCACCTCTTATTTGGTGGTGCTAAATCCTAACATCATCAGTTTGGCGCCGTCTATGGGAACGCGAAGATATATCTTCCTCTATGCAACTTGACCTCACTGGAAACTATGGTGGTGAACAAGTCCTCCCCCTTCACGTGGAGTTGTTTCACCATTGAAAGAGGTCCATTAAGGTTCTCAAACTCATTAATATTTTGATCATTCAGCTCTTCATAGCTCAAACATATGGCATCGGAGATGCCACCACCACCACCTCCTCCACCGGATAGTGGAGTAGGGCCTAGTTCCAGTCACGCACCACCTCAGTCTAAAATGGATGATGTGGCATCCGCCCTGAAGTCTTTAGCAGCAAGCCACCGAATTATGCAGGAGCAATTTAGAGCTCTGAGCCAAAACATACTAAGACCTCCAGGAGTCTCACTGAAAATGATTACTCCGGCAGCAGCTCTAGGGCAGCAAGAGGCCAGGAGACCACCCTAGGCACCGCGTAAAGACCTGTCACCTCCACAACGGCCGAGGGATGTTATTGACCCATGGCGTTTACGCCTAAGGAGGTAAGGAAACCCTTGCCCAGAAGATAAATATGACAATCTGGAGGTGGAAGAGGCCCCCATAGAGTGCTGGAAACCGTATGAGGTCTCCAATAATACTATGCGACCTATCTAGGAGAGTAGAGGGAAGTGTGGAAGGCTAAATCCAGACGATCGCCCGAGAGGCTCTACTTTTGATCGTCTGAGAAGGGGGCCGACCTTTGAGAGGCTGGGCCTAGTAAATGACATGCGAGAAAAATTATCCCGATTGAGAAGTATTGCGAGGTCCAGAAGGGAGGCAGCAGATAGCCGACCCCACGAGGGCCGACCCCACGGACGAGACGACGGTCAGGGAGAAGTAACAACCGACACAGACCTGCCGCAGCAGAACCCTCTATTGACCTCAAAGAGGCGGCAGGGGATAACATCGCCCAAGCCGACCCTAAGAAGCCTTGGAACTACTCAATCCAGAGGATGGAGGATAAAATTGGTGATATCCTGAGGAGTAGGGACCCCCTTCAAAGAGGATACTCTATAGGCTAACCCTTTGTGGTGAAGATAGTCAACTTCCCAACGCCATCCAATTTTAAGCCACCTGTGGTCACCCCAAGGTATGACGGGAGTACCAACCCTGTCCATCATATTAAGATGTACCAATCATCGGTAGACATATACTCTATCTCAGATGAGATGAGGTGTCATGCCTTCTCTGGCACTCTGACCGGGGACGCATATATATGGTATATATCTCTTCCAAAGAACTCAATTGAAAGATTTAAGAAGTTAGCAGACCGGTTAATCCATAACTTTTGCTTTGGAGTGAGGCCATAGAAGAAGACCACACACCTGCTCTATGTTAAGCAGGGAAAGAACAAGAGCCTAAGAGACTACATATCCAGATTTAATAAAGAAAAATTAGAGGTCGAAGACTATGAGGAAAGCATAGCCATGACAGCCCTCATTGGAGGACTCCAAAAGGGATAGTTATCATGGAAGCTTGCCGAAGACCCCCTAAGACGATGGATGAATTGCTGGCAACAGCGAGAAAGGTGATGAATGCCGAAGAGGTAATGGATGCAAAATACGAAAATGAAAAAGGAGGCACTAGTGGGGGGTAAGTACTAGAAAAAGAATAAGGAGGGGAAGAAGAGGCTAACATATGACAAATTTTTCGATTATACCCCTCTGATGGTCAACTGCGAACACATCCTGAATGAGATAAAGAGTGACCGATCCTTGAAATGGACTGAGAAGTTGAGGGCAGCCCCTCACAATAAGAACAAAAACTTGTGGTGTGAATTTCACCAAGACCATGGCCATGTGATCGACAAGTGTTTTACTCTGAAAGATGAAATTGAAAAAATATTAAAAAAAGGGAAGTTAAGGAAATACGTTGACAAGAGTGCCTTCAAGAGGGGCCGAGGGTACGATCCAAGGAAGAAGAGGGGTGATACGTGCAAAGAAGATCCTCCAAATAGAAGGGATGACCCTTCGGATGATGAGGATGACCCTGACCTCCCACTGAGAGATGACCACAGACCTGTAAAAAGACTTAATATGATCTCACTCGATTTTGGGGTGATCTCCGGGGGACTAGCAGGAGGAGGATTAGAGGTTGTCGATAGGAAGACCCATGTAGCTGAAGTCAGGGCAGTAACAAAAGTCGTCCATTCGACCTCTATTGAAGCAAAGCTAGAAAAGAAAAATAAAGTTGATATGGATACTCTAATAGTGGGATTCTCAAGAATGGACTTCAAAGGCCTCATAGCCCCGCATGACGACCTTCTCGTCATCACAACCAGGGTGCACGGATGTGAGGTGCCGAGGATTTTGGTGGATGGGGGAAGCTCAACAGATATGATGTTTTGGCCATGCTTAGAAGCCTTAGGGCTTAGCCATGCTAGGATCATCCCATACCACCATCCGTTGATTGGTTTCAGCGGGGAAAAAGTTCATCCCCTAGGAGTATACGAGGCCGATGTCAGGATGGGGGACGAGTGGCCGAGATAGCTTACTAAGAAGTTTAACTTTTTGTGATGGACGAGCAAGTCTTCTCAGCCTACAACATTATACTGGGGCGAGTGGCCCTCAAGGAATTTGAGTCCGTTCCTTCCACGGTTCATCAGATGATAAAATTACCGACCCCTTACGGGGTAGGGGAAGTTCAGGGAGACCAGATGACGGCACAGGAATGATACTTCAACTCCGCCGAAGAAAGAGAGGCACATAAAAAGGTGACGACTACTTATAATATTGATACCCTTGACCCCAGGGATGAGACAAAACTGAAGAAAGGAGAAACCATGGAAGAGGTAGAATCCATCATCCTCAGTGAGGATGAGCCGGAAAAAAACCCATCTAAATTGGCAAAGCTCTAAAGACAGAAATAAAAGAAGATCTCATCAAGCTGCTAAGGAAGAGACAGAGCGCCTTTGCATGGAGTCATGCAGACATGTCGGGGATCAACCCCGAAATCATGTGTCACAAGCTCAACGTGGTAGTGGATGAAAAACCAGTGAAGCAGAAGAGGAGGATTTATTCTCGAGAAAAGTATGAGGTCATTAGGGAAGAGGTCAAGAAGCTGGAAGATGCCGAGTTTATTAGGGAGGTCATTTATCTCGAATGGATATCTAACGCGGTCATAGTCCCCAAAGGCCAACAGGAAATGGAGAATGTGTGTGGACTTCACCAACCTCAATAAATATTATCCTAAAGACAGCTTCCCTCTCCCCCACATTGATCAGATGGTAGACACTGTCGCAGGCCATGAGCTTCATGGATGCCTATTTAGGTTACAACCAGATCTTTATGAGCCCCGAGGACTCAGAAAAGATGACTTTCATTACCGACAAGGGGGCATACTGTTATAAGGTCATGCCCTTTGGCCTAAAGAATGCAGGGGCAACATCTCAGCACCTTGTGAATAAAATTTTCAAAGACGAAATCGAGAAGTCGATGGAGGTCTATATAGATGACATGTTAACCAAGAGTTTGAAGGCTAAGGATCATGTGGCCTACCTTGAGAGGACCTTTAACACAATGGACAAGTATCGAATGATGCTCAACCCAGACAAATGTGTCTTTGGCGTCAGAGCAGGGAAATTCTTGGGGTTCATCGTCAACCAAAGAGGCATTGAGGCCAATCCTGAGAAGATAAAGGCCCTCTTAAAAATGAAGACCCCTAGGACCATTAAAGACGTTCGGAGGCTCACAGGACGAGTGGATGCTTTGAATAGGTTCGTGTCCAGAGCCACAGACACGTGTTTACCGTTCTTCAAAACTCTCAGAAAGGCCTTTGAATGGAACAAAGAGTGTGACCAAGCTTTCAAAGAACTAAAGTCGTACTTAAGGTCTCCCTTGTTGTTGTCACAACCAGTGCAGAGAGAATGACTACATGTGTACCTAGCCATCTTAGAATCATCCATGAGCACAACCATTATAAGAGAAGAGGATGGGTAACAAAAGCTCGTGTATTTCAACAGTAAGGCACTCCAAGGGGTAGAGCAAAGATACCAAGGATAGATAAGTTAACCTATGCCTTGATCCATTCACTAAGAAAGATGAAGCCATACTTCCAGTCCCATACAATGGTCATCCTCACTGACTCCCCTCTTACGCAGGTCTTGCACAAGCAAGAAAAATCGGGGAGGCTAATGGCCTAGGCTATTGAGCTGGGAGAGTTTGACATTGTATAGCAACCTAGGATGGCCATTAAGGGGCAAACATTAGCAGATTTCATAGCGGAATTGACTTGGTAAGATGATGAGGCTGAAGATGAGAGCCTCGAGAAGACAGATACCCGGCAAGGCAGAATTATTGACCCATCCGCTGATAAGGCTGAGACAAGAACCGCTAGAGAAAAAGTTGCTAAAAATAAAGAGGGAAGATATATCTTTAGACAGGGATCCCTCACCGAGGGAAATTTCTCAGAGGAACAGGCTGTGTGGAACGTCTTCATTGACGGGTCCTCTTACGAGAGCGAAAGTGGGGCTGGATTAATAGTATCAGCACTCGACGACACAGACATAGAGTACGCCCTGAGGTTCAACTTCAAAGCCTCCAACAATGAGTCTGAATATGAGGCCCTAATAGCAGGCCTCTCTTTAGCTAAGTCTCTTAGCGTTGGCCAGATCTTGGTCCACAGTGATTCAAGACTTGTGGTGAATCAGATACTAGGAGCATACGAAGCTAAAGATGAGAGAATGGCCAAATATCTTGAAAGAGTGAAATCACTATTAAAGAGATTCAGATAAGTGAAGTTGAAGAGGATAACTAGGCTTGATAATGGCCGAGCCTATACGCTTACTAGGCTGGCCTCAACGACTAGGACAAATATCAGGAGGACAGTCCCAGTGGAAATCTTGCTTCGACCAATGATTAAAGATATATACAAAACACTTTGAACTTGCTTAAATATTAGTAGGGAAGCTTCTTGGATTGACCCCCTAGTCAGATACATTAAACATGGGGAGATTCCAGAAGCAAAACAAGAAAGGAAGAAGCTTAGATATAGAGCCACGAAATTCACTGTCATGGGAGACACCTTGCACAAAAATGGGTTCTTGCTCCCCTTGCTCAGATGTGTGCAACCGTCTAAGGTCCCACACATCTTTCAAGATGTGCACGAGGGGCCATGTTCAACCCATATTGGGGGCAGGTCATTAGCAAGGAGGATAGTAACCCAGGGATACTGGTGGCCGACCTTGGGGAAAGATGCCACGGTATACGTAAAAAAATGTGATAAATGTCAACGGTTCGCCACCATCCCTCACTAGCCTCTTACCTCCATCACATCCCCATGGCCATTCTCAGTATGGGGAATTGATCTAGTAGGACCCTTGACTAGGGTTGCCAATAACTATCGATACTTGATCGTAGCAATTGACTATTTCTCAAAATGGGTGGAGGCAGAGCTGATGGTAACGATCACCGAGCAGAAGACCTTCCAGTTCATATAGAAAAACATTATATGTAGATATGGTCTCCCCAACACCCACATCTCAGATAACGGGACTCAATTCAAGAATGCATCCCTGGAGAAATACTGCGAAAGGGTGGGTGTCAAATAATTTTTCTCTACCCTAGGCCAACCTCAGGCTAATGGGCAAACTGAAGTTACAAACAGAACAATCTTATATGGGGTCAAGAAAAAACTCGTAGAGGCAAAAGGAAGATGGGTTGAGGAGTTGTACGCTGCATTGTGGGCCTACAGGACGATGACCAAGACCCCTACCGGGGAAACCCCGTTCATGCTGGCATATTGATCAAAATCTGTCATCCCCACCGAGATTAGATTTCCTACTCACAGAGTCCAAATGTATAACCCCCAGAGAAATATGGAAGAAAGGAGACTTGATCTAGACTTGGTGAGGAGAGAAGACGCTGAGATAAGGAAAGCAGCCAATCAACAAAGGACTACCAGATTTTATAACCAGAGGGTGAAGCAAAGGCCAATCGTCGTGGGGGACTTAGTCCTCAAGAATACATGGCAGAAACCTAACAAGCTCCACCTAAATTGGCATGGCCCATATAGAGTCATTGATGAAGTTGTCCTTGGAATCTATAGACTAGAGAACCTTGAAGGGGAACCCTTTTCCACCCCCTGGAATGCATATCATTTGAAGAAATACTATCAGTAATGTTGTAATGACCATAGTTGTAATGAATGTGTTGCTCCAACAGAACACTTGGAATGTTAATGAAAATGTTATATTGGCCCTTAATATTTTGTTTGTCAATCTAAATACGTTGGGGTAATTCTTGCCAAACCACCCTAGACTATGATGAGGGTGAATGGTAGGGACGACCCTCCATTCACTCCCAAGAAAGACGAGGGGGACTTGAAATTTAAAACATCATTAATTTAGTGGATAACCACCCTCAGCTATGATGAGGGTGAATGGTAGGGATGACCCTCCATTCACTCTCAAGAAAGACGAGGGGGACTTGAAATTTAAAAAAAATATTAATTTGGTGGATAACCACCCTCGACTATGATGAGGGTGAATGGTAGGGATGACCTTCCATTCACTCCCAAGAAAGACGGGGGGGACTTGAAATTTAAAACATCATTAATTTGGTGGATAACCACCCTCGGCCAAGATTAGGGTGAATGGTAGGGACGACCCTCCATTCATTCTCAAGAAAGACGAGAGGGGACTTGAAGTTTAAAAAACCATTAATTTGGTGGATAACCACCCTCGGCTATGATGAGGGTGAATGGTAGGGACGACCCTTCATTCACTCTCAAGAAAGAAGAGAGGGGACTTGAAATAAAAACCATTAATTTGGTGGATAACCACCCTCGGCGAAGATGAGGGTGAAAGGTAGGGACGACCCTCCATTCACTCTCAAGAAAGACGAGGGGGGACTTCAAATTTAAAAAACCATTAATTTGGTGGATAACCACCCTCGGCTATGATGAGGGTGAATGGTAGGGACGACCCTCCATTCACTCCGAAGAAAGACGAGGGGGGACTTGAAATTTAAAACATCATTAATTTGGTGGATAACTACCCTCGACTATGATGAGGGTTAATGGTAGGGACGATCCTCCATTCACTCTAAAGAAAGACAAGGGGGGACTTGAAATTGAAACCATTAATTTGGTGGAAACCACCCTTGGCTATAATGAGGGGGAATGGTAGGGACGACCCTCCATTCACTCTCAAGAAAGACGAGGGAGGTGTTGAAATTTAAAACATTATTAATTTGGTGGATAACCACCCTCGGCTATAATGAAGGTGAATGGTAGGGACGACCCTCCATTCACTCCCAAGAAAGACGAGGGGGGACTTGAAATTAAAAAAAAATCATTAATGTGGTGATATCCACCCTCGGTTATAATAAGGGTGAATGGTAGGGACGACCCGCCACCCACTCTTAAGAAAGACAAGGGAGGACTTGAAATTGAAACCATTAATTTGGTGGAAACCACCCTCAAATATAATGAGGGTGAATGGTAGGGATGACCCTCCATTCACTCCCAAGAAAGACGAGGGGGGGATTGAAATTTAAAACATCATTAATTTGGTGGATAACCACCCTCAGCTATGATGAGGGCGAATGGTAGGGAGGACCCTCCATTAACTCCCAAGAAAGACGAGGGGGACTTGAAAGATGGACAACACAAATATAACAGCCAAGACAAATCATACAAGAGGCAAACATGGAAGAGAGGAAGATACATTCTATTATAAATTTTTATAACTGTTTGTCCAAGGAAATAAATTACAAAAATGTTTTTTACAAATGGAGGGTATGGGATACAGACAACCACCCTAGTGAGCAGTATCAGTAGGAAAGGGTTCAATGTCAACCAGAGGAGTCTCTTCGATGACCAAAATAGGCCGATCCTCTGAGGTACCGATGCCTTCGATGGGCACCTCAGACTCCACATGGACTAAGGCCTCGGCAATAAGGGGGTCATCCAACTCCACGGCTTCTAGAGAGGGGTGAACAAATGACACTACGTCAACAAACTTCAAGATGACCCATCGATAGGCCGTCTTGATTCCCCTCTCCAAGTACTCGAGATCGAAGCCTTGAAACTCTTTCGAGAGTTTGTAAGCCTCTACTGCATGAGCCTCGACCTTCTTTACTGCCTCATCAAGTTTAGCCTTGAATTAGGCCCCCTTATTGGTCAAGGGATCTTCCTTTTCTTTGATGAGGGAGCCCTTCACAATCAGGTCGACCTCATGCTACTTCACCAGCTCATTCAGGACCCTTGCATGCTCGGTCCTCGCACTCTCCAACTCTGCCCTTGTAGTCTCTAGATCGGTTTTGAGATCGTCCTCATGCTGAATAGCTCTCTCGGCCTCGTTGAACTTTTGCTAGTTGGCAACCATCCACTTAGTAGCAGAGGTGAAGTCGCAGACAAACTGTACGGACAAGCACATATTAAAGGGGTTGAGGGAACAGTTCATGAAATGGTGGTAAATAAAAAGTGAAGTTGAAAGAGATACTTGAGCCAGAGTGTGCAGACCATAGTCATAGACCTTGGTTGGGGGCATCTTTGACAAGAAGTCATAGTCTGCGGCTGAGGGTGAAGAAAACATCAAGGCCTTGGCTGCCCTCAGGTTGGCTATGAGGGAAGAGGATTCAGCCTTTAAGAATGTCAAATTTTGGGACCAGAAGGCCCCCATGCTGGAAGAGGAGCTACCCCTTAATATGTGTCGAAGGGACCTCCACCCTCATCCATGTCCTTGAGTCAGGCCGAGGGCCATCAGGAACTTCAGGCTCCTTCCTTTTGTGACTGTCGATGGTCGGATCCATATGTATCGGCCCTACGACCTTGGTCTTCTGATGAGACAACTGAGGCTCCTTACCTTTCTTTTTCTTGCCCAGACCTGACATCAGGCTGGGAGCAGTTATTTCCCAAAGATGATCAGACACGTTCACAGGCTAACCTGAAAAAGAGATGATACATCAGATGTTAGCAGCAATAATGAGAGAACACTTAGGAAGAAATAGAACAAAAAAGAAACTCACATAATTCTGTCAGGGGGCCGACACTCAAACTAGCTTCTTTGAGGAAACGAGGGGTCATTAAATTTTCAAATTTGGCAAGATGACCCTCTTTCCCCTGTTCCCTCATGTATTCAACTATATCCCATTCTTCTAAGCTTAGCCCAGGGTCTGATCGTGCTTCCATTGAGGAGTTAGACCATAACCTTGGGACTCTCGGACTGTCTTCTATGGGCTCGTCCCCGACGGGGAATTCCCAATCCCTAGAGATGAAGAAAAATCTCTTCTTCCAGTTATGATTGGAAGTCTGAGATACGTGAAGAAGTTTCTTAT
This sequence comes from Sambucus nigra, assembly GCA_949130495.1. NCBI lineage: Eukaryota > Viridiplantae > Streptophyta > Magnoliopsida > Dipsacales > Adoxaceae > Sambucus > Sambucus nigra. Next base: position 160,555,843 of record OX422213.1, on the reverse strand, counting down.
CAGACTTCCTAGCCCCTAGATGAAAATACCCAGGCTGCTTGGACGACGAAGTGATATTATAACAGGCTATGAATAAATCGGCCGAGGGCTCATCGGTGAAAGTATTCTTCCAAAGGGAGACATAGCCGAGGATAGTCCTCCATGAGTTGGGAGGAAGTTAAAAAGGAGCAACCCCGAGGGCAGACAATATGTCGACTATAGTAGGGTGCAAAGGGAACCTAACACCTACTCTTAGCATCTTCTCGTAAACATCGATCTCTCTTTCATCCCCCTGGAAGACCCTCTTATCTTCAGTTGGGACCCTCATACTTATATTGGGATGTATACCAAAGAGATGCCTCCATAATAAGAGGTCATGATCCTTAACTGACGATACGTAAACTGAGGCACTAGAAGTATCAACTCGACCATCATCAGAACTCTCACTATCATCCTCAACCCTCTTTTCCTCAAGTCTCTCGGCCTCATCGCCTATCGATGGACCACCTGCAAAGGCCGCTTGGAAATTAAGAGGGGATAAGGCTGTCACAGGGACATCCTTAGAATGAACTGTCCCCTTGGCCTATCGGTTTAGGCTAAGTGTGGACGTCTATCTCCTCCCAAAAGGCCCAGTATCCGTTTGTGATGATGCTCTCTTATTCATTTATCCCTCGTATGTCTGACTCTCGGCTGGATGACATGAATACCCACAGGACTCAGTTGGTATTATTATGGCTAAAGGAATGGGGAATATGGGTCATACCTAATTAGGGTCAGCCCCTCATCTTCGCTCGTCCTCTTCCTCTATTTTCCTAATCTCTGCAAAGAACTTTTCCCTCAAGGTGGGAAATTCCTCGACTAAACCATAAAGTCTTTTGAGCATTAAGGGGAAGACCCTACACTTAGGCAATTGGTTTAAACTAACTACAAACAAGTTTACAGTTTGACCAAGTTGACTTTTGGATTAAAACCAAAGAAATAAAGGGTTTTGTTGATGAATACCCAAGAACAAGTGAAAGCAGGTTTACCGGAGATGAGCGTCGGAGAACAACCGGAAAACCTAAAAAGAACCGCAAAGAGGCAGTAAACCGCCACGAAATGGTGGAGGAGTAATCCTAAGAAGCCTAAAACCTAATGTTCGACCCTACAGCCGCTGCAGGAGGGCGAGTTCACACGCCGGAAGGGTATAAAACAACCAAGAAAAACTGGAAAACAAACCTAAAGCAAGAATGAAAACAAAAATGGAAGATAAAGAGGGAATTAAGGCAGAAAGATTACCTGAGAAAGAACAGCGAGACAACCAAGCTTGGAACATGAAGAAAGGTGGAGAATTGCAAAAATGTCGATTGGAGCTGCTAAAGAAATTAGAGAGAGAAAGTTTAAGCACGAAGAAGAAAAAGAAATGATTGTTTAAAAATAGTTTAAATACTTTGTTATTGGTGGGCCCATAAATCAAGGCGGTGCACAGCCCACGAGGAGATGCATTATTAGGGCACTAAGCCCCAAGCATAGTGTGCAACCACCACACCTAGGGAACATAAACAATGATGGACACCTAACAATATGACAGATGCCACTCATCCATATGACCATTTAGTTGGCATTCCAAGGCAAAATTACCCCTCAACCATCTCAACAAACACCGATGGCTAAGGACTAGGTGGTGATTGATATACCAATATACACCCTTGGCCAGGCCGAGGGTGTCCTCACCTCAGACGAGGGCTCAAGTCCAGGATGAGGATTCAATAACTACTGCATAGGGGTCTTATCAGGACCAGATAACCCTAAAAGGGGCCGACCCCTCATCATGGGCCAAATGACTCTACAAGGGGTCGACCCCTCATCATGGTCCAGACAACTTTATAATGGGCCTACCCCTCATCATGGCCCAAACGACCTTAAAAGGGGCCAACCCATCATCATGGACCAGACAACCCTATAAGGGGCCGACCCCTCGTCGTGGACCAGACGACCCTATGAGGGGACGACAATACAAAGCCCACATCCAGCCGATCCCAGTGCCAGTATCAAACTTAGCCTCGGCCTGGCATCCTAGGCTGAGGGTGACATCATCACGATGCGTGATTTGGGAGATACATGGAACAGTGCGCATGGGACTCATATATCACGTGGACTAGATCGTTATAATAATATCATCCCCTCACAAGAGGGAATATTATATCATCATTAATCACAAGTGGCACATCCAGGTGTCAGCAGTGGATTGGCTAGATCATCCTTCACATGCACCATGCATATTTGGGGGGTACACTACTCCCCCAAGCCCTATATATACTTGTCACCTTCAAACTTATAAAAGGATCGATAATTGTAAACCTAGCTAAAACTACGCTTATACACACAGTGGAGAGGGAGAGAGTGAGCTTATGAGCATTTTATCCAAGGCCATTAGTGCCCATATTTAGTAGATCACACACTCACAGTGGATGTAGGCCTGATTGTCTAAACCACTATACATCATTGTATTTATTCCTCTTATACTCATCCCCTTCTATATACTTATACATATATATCTCTATGGTTGCCGTTGTTATCACTGTTTGAGCTCTCCACCTCTTATTTGGTGGTGCTAAATCCTAGCATCATCGGTGATGAGGTAAAAGCATGTGAGTACTACTTCACCTCGAAGGAAGAAAGGGAAGCCCACAAAAGAAAGAAGACATTGTAAAACATTGACACCATTGACCCAAGATATGACCATAAACTCAAAATAGGAGAGCCCACAAAAGAGGTAGAATCCATCATCCTCAATGGGGATGAACTAAAAAAACTGTCCAAATAGGCTCGTCCCTCAAGATAGGGAGAAAGAAATAGTTGATTGAGTTATTATGAAGAAGGCGAAGTGTGTTCGTATAAAGCCATAATGATATATCTTGGATTGACTCTGAGGTTATTTGTCATGGACTGAACATCGACAATACAAAGAAATTAGTAGATTAGTGAAGACATACCTTTACCAGAGATAGATATAAAGTAATACAAGATGAAGTAAGGAAGTTATAGACCACATATTTCATCAAGAAAGTGCAATACCCAGAGTGGTTGTCCAATATTGTCATAGTGCCCAAGCAGAATGAGAAATTGAGGATGTGCGTAAACTTCACCAATCTTAATAATGCTTGCCCTAAAGGAAATTTTACCTTACCAAGGATCGATCAAATGGTAGATGCTATGGCTGGCCATGGGCTCATGAGTTTCATGGATGCTTACTCTGGATACAATCAAATATCAATGAATGAAGATGACACTGAGAAAACTTCCTTCATAATAAATAAATAAACATACTACTACAAAGTTATGAAGTTCGACTTAAAAAATGAAAGGGTTATCTACCAAAGGTTGGTTAACAAAATGTCCAAGGATCACATTGGAAAGACGATGGATGTCTATGTAGACGACATGCTCATGAAGATTTTGAAGGCTAATAATCAAGTAGCTGATTTGGAAAGCATGTTTGATATGATGGATCAGTATATAATGAAATTTAATCTTGCAAAGTCTGTATTCAACATCAGAGCGGAATTTTTTTTGGGGTTCATCGTCAATGACAGGGGCATTGAAGCAAATACTTCCAAGATAAAAGTAGTGATTGACGTGAAAAAAAACCAAAAACGATAAAAAAACATTTAGAAACTAAGGGCCGAGTTGTTGTATTGAACAAATTTATCTCTAAGGGAAGAGGTAAATGTTTGCCATTCTTTAAGATCCTTAGGAAAGAGTTTGTTTAGGAAGAGAAGAGCGAAAAATCATTTTAATAATTAAAAGTCTATCTCGGTCTCCTATGCTCCTCTCCCAGCTGATACAAGTGGAAAAGCTGTACTTGTACCTGACCGTCTCCGAGTCGACCATTAGTGCAGCCATCGTCCGAGATGATAATGGATTTAAGAGACCTGCTTACTTCAATAACAAAACACTTTAAGGGGAAGAATTAAGGTATTCAGAGAGGAAAATCTTACATATGCTTTGATCCATTGTAAGGACATATTTTCATAGGTCCGTTATTAATTTATTATGTCATATATCGCTACACCGTCGAAGAGCATTCAAGTGACATCTACATCAAAGACGGATCTGAATTACTCAAGTTCTTCATCATTCAAGACTTCAAGAAATTTACTTTGGTAAGGCTATGTTTTAAATACCTTTACTTTTCACTTAGAGCTTTTAGGAGATTTTTACAAAATATTTTCTAAGTGTTGGAGAGGAGTTTTTCGTCAAAATTTGAGAAAGGGTATTTTTTCTAAGTGTTGAAGCGGTCATTAAAATAATGATTTTTTTTGCAACAGTCGTTCGAGCGACAAAGCATGTCGTTCGACAAAGATAACATGTAGCGCGATCTCGTTCGAGCGACACGCTGATCTCGTTCGAACGAGTTCTATTTTTGAGGCGGCGCATTTTTCTACAAATACTAATTATTTGGTAACCTTTTCATTAAGAAGTCACAACGTTTTGATGAACAGAAATACTGCAAAAGCAGAATCCTTTTTAGTTTCTTCCTTTAGGATTTTAATCCCTTTTTATTTTCAATTCACAAAACTCCCATACGCTTTAGTGAATTATTTGGTGTTTAAGAACAACTTTGCTTTTGTTCAACCTCTGTGGAGAAGGGATCTCCATCTTTGATCGGTGGATACCGAGCGTAGTCATTCTGCGTGTGGACGAGCCGAAGATGACGAACCAACGCCTGGAGGGTATTTCGCTGTCTCTCGTTCTTTCAAGTTTTGCTGAAGGCACTGTGCATTACGCACTTGTGGGCGATTATCAGGTTGTATGTAAGTCAAAGGTCTTGTGAATTCTTCAAAGTGTTTATAAAAGGTTTTTACCCGAAAGGTTTTTTTTCCTATATCGGTCGTCTTTATTTTTCATGCATGGGTTGAATTTCTTATGATGTTTTGGGGCTGAATTAGTTTGTTTAAAAATAGACTCTAACTAAATAAGTGTGCCAAATTAGATATTTGCGAATTTAATCAATTATCACACAGTCACGTTTTCTCAAATTGGTATCAGAGCGGGTTGCGCTAATTTATTGCGTATTCCTATTTTTCGCAAAATTTGTGTGATATTGATTTTTTTTAAAATTAGTTTTGTGAAAAATTGCAATTTTTCAATGGAACGCCCATTTAATGAGGAGCCTATTTTTGAAAAAATTCACGATCGTGCTGATAAATTAAAAAGTTTGAATTTGAAACTTTGCAAAAGAATTAAAGTTTTGGAAAAAGAAAATTCTCGTTTTAAATCCGCGATGGGTCTTTTGCAAACGGTTCAAAATCAACTAGGTTTTTATCATGACAAATTTGTTTCCTTGGACCATGACTTTATTGCTTTAAAATTGTCCAAGAAGGAGAGTGATGACAGAGTCTTATTTTTAGAGAAGAATTGGAGGACCTTAAAAATTCGATGGTTTGTGCTTGTGCCAAAGAGGATAAAAATATTTTAGTCAATGAGTTTGTGGCACGTGAAAAGACTCTTTGGAAAAAGTTTGCTTTAATTGAGGGAGAGAGAGATATGCTTTTTGGAATTATTGAAAACTTAAAAAAGGCGTCCCTTAATTTGGAAGAGTCTAATTCTTTGCTTGAGTAAAAAATTTTGAAGTTAAAAAATGATTTGACACACTCGAGTAGGTTTAATAGTGATGGTAGTGGATCATCTTGTTCTCATGCTTCTAATGCTAAAGCCAAAACCATTATTTGTTTTAGAGGGTCAACTAATTCCAAGGATATTAGAAAAGGTCAACCCATAGGTATCGTTCCACCCGTTTACACATGTTCATATTGTGGTAGGAAAGGTCACCTTAGGCGTTTTTATTTTGATCTTGAAAAATGTCCTAGGAAGTTTATGTCTAGTGTTCCCGTGGTTCCCAAAGCCCCCGCACGATGTTTCACATCTATTTGGGTTACGAAATCACTTTTCGATACACTAGATTTTAGAATAGTTGATTCTCATTTGCTTGCACATGATTCTTCTCTTGCCATATCATATAGATGATTGTGTTTGCATGTTTATTATATGCTAGTTATGGTTTTTGATATATTTTTGCTAGCGTTGTGACATGTACTTTTTGTATATATTTTTTTTGTTTTAAAATTTTTTGAAAAATACAAAAAGATTTTATTTTGACAAAATTTTTGAAAAGTCTAAAAAAAATTTTGTATTTTACTTGCACCGTTTTGGATGAACAGTTAGGATGACCGAGTCACAACATCATTCCATTTTTCATGTGACTATTTGATAGTGGTTTGAGGCAATAGGTCAATTCATCCTTGTGCTTTATAATGTTTGGAGTCATTAAGATGTAATTAAGTGTTACTTCCTACATGTTTGACTCATGATTTCCTTTATTGCACACATGCACGGATTTGTTTGAATATTGTGCTTGTCTTATCACATGTTGGTTGGATGTTTTCACTTCAATCATGTCCTGAAAACGAACCAAGCGCGATAAATTTTTATAAGAAAATTGTGCATATAAGAACCATTTTGTGAGTTTGTGTGCTTTGCTTGAAAACGGGGAAGGGCTGCGAAAGGTTCATTTTGTCTTTGCGAATACTAAGCCACCGTTAAATTGGACCTAAAAAATGGAGGAATTTTATTATTCGGGGTCCAAAGAGCCCAAAAAATTTTAAAGGCAATAAAAAGAAATTCATGCCAATTATGGGCCATTTAGGTTTTTGCACCAATTCTCCGAAGTTTGAGAATTTAGTTTATTCACCTCTAAAAGAAATATATATATGAGGGTGTTTGGTTGGAGATTTTAAACGGGTTTTCACGTCCTTGAAAATCTTAAAAAAGCGCTAAATAGTTATGGACGTTATTGGTGTGGAAATCGTTTAGACTTTGATTTGTTGATTTGCATAAGACGATGTCATTTAAATTCAACAAATTTTTACACCTAATGATACTTTTGATGTTCATTCGTTAGGGGTACACATATGCATCGTGCACACACGATTGATTGATTTTATTTACCTATCGAATGTGTTCACACCCATTCATTCCATTTCCATGACTTGGTTGTTTTAGTTTAAATCCTTGGTGACATTTTTAGTATCTTATTTTTGTATGAAAAATTGAAAAATCCAAAAATAGTTTGTGAAATTTTTGAGATACTCCTTTGCCAGCGCGTAGTTTGATCCTTGTTTGCTATGCATTTTTATCATGACACTCCATGTTTTGATTTTTTCCTCTTATCTATCTATATGGGGACATCATAAAAAGGGGGAGAAAGAATTATCATGTTATGGGGGAGTTTTTGTATTATGGGGGAGATTTGATTATTAATGATTTATTCTTATATCATTTCAAACTCGATGCGTCACGAAGGTTTTTGCTTTATCTCACGTGTGTAGGTCCAAAGATTGAAGATCATGATGTTACACACCCTGATGAGAAAAGCTTTGAGATTTGACGAAGATGATTGAAGAACTGTTTTGAAGTCTTGCAAATTTATTCATGGGAGGATAGATTTGTATAGGCAATTTGGTTTTTGATAATTTGGATTTTTTTATGTATGTACTGGCATAGACATAGGGGGAGATTTGTAAGGACATATTTTCATAGGTCCGTTATCAATTTATTATGTCATATACCGCTATACCGTCGAAGAGCATTCAAGTGACATCTACATCAAAGACGGATCCGAATTACTCAAGTTGTTCATCATTCAAGACTCCGCGAAGTTTACTTTGGTAAGGTTATGTGTTAAATACCTTTACTTTTCACTTAAAGCTTTTGGGATATTTTTATAAAATATTTTCTAAGTGTTGAAGCGGACTTTTTCGTCAAAATTTGAGAATAAGTATTTTTTCTAAGTGTTGAAGTAGTCATTAAAATAATGATTTTTTTCGCAACAGTCGTTCGAGTGACATAGCATGTCGTTCACGCGAGATAGCGTGTAGCGCGATCTCATTCGAACGACAATTTTCCTTCGTTCGAGCGACATGCTGATCTCGTTCGAACGAGCTCTATTTTCTAGGCGACACGTTTTTCTATAAGTACTCATTAGTTGATAACGTTTTCATTAAGAAGTCACAACGTTTTGATGTACAGAAATACTGCGAAAGCAGAATCCTTTTTGTCTTCTTCCTTTAGGGTTTTAATCCCTTTTTATTTTCAATTCACAAAACTCCCATATGCTTTAGTGAATTGTTTGGTGTTTAAGAACAACTTTGCTTTTGTTCAACCTCTGTGGATAAGGGATCTCCATCTTTGATCGGTGGATACCGAGCGTAGTCATTCTGCGTGTGGACGAGCCGAAGATGACGAACCAATGCCTGGAGGGTATTTCGCTGTCTCTCGTATCTTTGAAGATTTGTTGAAGGCACCTTGCATTACACACTTGTGGGCGATTATCAGGTTGTATGTAAGTCAAAGGTCTTGTGAATTCTTCAAAGTGTTTATAAAAGGTTTTTACCCGAAAGGGTTTTTTTCCTATATCGGTCGTCTTTCTTTTTTATGCATGGGTTTAATTTCTTATGATGTTTAGATGCATGTGTAGGGACTGAATTAGTTTGTTTAAAAATAGACTCTAATTAAATAAGTGTGCCAAATTAGATATTTGCGAATTTAATCAATTATCACACAATCACGTTTTTTCATTCATGCTACAAGAAAGATGAAGATCTATTTACCGGATCATACGATGATAATGCTCATCGACACGCCCCCTTTACCTGGATATTCACAAACCTGGAAAATTGGGTATGTTAATGGCTTAGTCGGTCGATTTAGGTGAGTTTGATATCATCTATCACCTGAGAAGAAAACTTGAAGGGAAAGAATTAATAAATTTTATTATCGAGTTTACATGGGAAACAACGGATGAAACAAAAGGGGAAACTCTGGACGAGGTACCACAAGTCATACGAAAAGGAAAGGAGATTATGGCCGAGGAGACACCGGTCGACACCACAAATGAAGTGCTGATGTGAGATTTGTTGCTAAAATATAGAGCCTTGGCCGAGGGTCCCTTTACACCAGGGTCAATAATATGGAGTTTTCTTGTTGATGGTTCGTCTTGTGGAAATGGCGGTGGGGCAAGATTCATACTATTAGCGCTAGATGGGACTGACTTTGAATATGCTCTACGGTTCAAATTTGAAGCATCGAATAATAAATCAAAATATAAAGCCCTAATGGTAGGACCCTTACTTACAAAAGAACTAAATGTTGTGTAAACCGTTGCCCATAGTGATTCCCAATTAGTTAACCAAATTTTGGTGATCTATGAAGCAAAGGACAAGAAGGTGGAAAAGTACTTAGCCAGAGTAAAGATGATGCTGAAAATAAGTTTGGAGGTTAAGATCAAAAGGATCCCAAGAGTTGAAAATGGGAGGGCATACGCGTTTTCAAGGTTCTCATCGGCCACCAGAACATTGATTCATCGGTAAGTAGATTTAAAAATCCTCATAAAGTGGACTATAGAAACTAGCGAGATAGACGTCCAAGTATATATAAATTTAATTTTGGGGCCATTATGGATGGAACCAATTACAGATTACCTAAGAGACGAAAAGATATTAAAAGCTAAGGTCGAATGAAGTAAAATACGATACTGTGCAACCAAGTTCACTATCATTGGAGATGTGAGCTATAAGAGAGGTTTTTTGCTTCCACTCTTGAGATGTGTGCATTTGTCTGAGGTAAATTATGTACTCATGGACATACATGAAGGCTCATGCACAAGCCACATTAATGGATGATCCTTAGCTAAAAGGATTATTACTCAGGTGTGCTAGGGGATGAATCTTGAGAAAGACTCGACTACAGACGTTCTAAAGTGTGATAAATGCCAGAGCTTTGCAAACTTACCCCATAAACCTCACCAGTCCTTTTCTCTAATATTGGCACCTTGGCCTTTTGCAATGTGGGGGATAGACCTGGTCGGCCCCATACTTAGAGTGAAGGGAATTTTTTTATTCCTAATCATTGCGATTGACTATTTTCACAAATGGGTAGAAAGAGAGGATATGATAATAGTCCCTGAGGAAAAATGATTTAAATTCATCTAGAGAAACATCATTTATCATTATGGGCTCCCCAATACGCTGATATCCGATAATAGGAAATAATTCAAGAATAAGTCCCTGGAAGCCTAGTGCAGATGGGTCGACATCAAATTATTCTAATCTTTGATGGGACGACTGCAAGCTAACGGGCAGGCCAAGATAACCAATAGGATGATATTATATGAAATCAATAAAAAGTTAGAAGATGCTAAGGGAAGATGGGTTGACGAGTTACGTAACATTTTGTGGGCATACAAGATGACTGAGAGAACCCCGATAGGAGAAATGCCTTTCATGTTAGCCTATGGATCAGAGGCTGTGATTCCAACAGAGATTAGGTCGCCGAGACCCAAGGTTCATACCTATGACCTTAAGGCAAGTCAATAAGAAGTAAGGCTAGACTTAAACCTTATTAAAGAAAGAAGAGAAGATGCAACCATTAGGCAATTAACCTATTAACAAAGGGTTGTTAATTCTATAATAAAAGGACTCAACCCATTGCAGTAAGAGACACAGTGTTGAAGAAGGTCATCTAAAAGTTAACAAACTCCACCCTAACTGGCATGGACCTTACTGAGTCACCGAGGATTTTGTTCGAGGAACATATTGACTAGAAAATCTTGAATGAGAGCCATTTTCTAATTCTTGGAATGTGGATTATTTAAAAAAATACTATAAGTAGTTAATTCATTTATTGTACCCGAAAGGGAAGTCGTTATCTTGTATGAAAATGTTGAAATATAATGAAGTGTTGTCGTATTTATTCTTTGGGAATCGCATCTTATAGAATTATATAGTTGAGTAAGTATCATTTAAATATGGAAAATAATTAAATCTCTCTCTCGGAAGTACGGGAGTGCCTTAGGAGTCTCGGCTCCTAGGCACCATTCCATAAAACATGAGAGGTATGTGGTCCTTAACATAATTTTTATGGTGAGACCCTTAAGAATCATTTAATATGGTGAAAGTGTTAGACATCATTTAAATATGATGCATAATTAAATCTCTCTCTCGGTGGTACGAGAGTGCTTTAGGAGTCTCGACTACTAGGCACCACTTTGCATAAACCCTGAGAAGTAGGAGGTTAACATCATTTTATTGTGAGACCCTTAAACATAATTTAAGTGTTGTGAAATTGTTAAACATCATTTAAGTATAGTGCATATCTCTCTTGGTGGTACGAGAGTGCCTTAGGAGTCTCGTTCCTAGGCACCACTCCATAAACCCTGAGAGGCAAAAGGTCCTTAACATCACTTTTTATGGTGAGACCCTTAAACATCATTTAAGTTTGGTGAAATTTTTAAACATCATTTAAATATGATGCATAATTAAATATCTCTCTCGGTGGTATGAGAGTGCCTAAGAATCTCGACTTCTAGGCACCACTCTACATAAACCTTCAGAGGTAGGATATCAACATCATTTTTACGATGATACCCTTAAACATTATTTAAGTATGGTGCATAATTAAATCTCTCTCTCTCTCTCTCGGCAGTGCGAGAGTGCATCAGAAGTCTCTGCTCCTAGGCACCACTCCACAAACCCTAAGAGGTAAGAGGTCCTCAACATCATTTCTTTATGGCGAGACTCTTAAACATCATTTAAGTATTAATAAATTACTAAACATCATTTAAGTGTGGTTCATAATTAATTTTCTTTCTCAACGTTACGAGAGTGCCTTAGGAGCCTGGGCTCCTAGGCACCACTTCACAAACATGAGAGGTAGAATGTCCTTAGCATCATTTTTATAGTGAGTGTTGATGTAAAAAATTAGATTTGACCTAATTATTTTAATCACAGATAAAAATGAGTAAAGAAATAAGACAATAGATTTTTAAAGTGATTCAGCCTTAAGAGAATGACCTACATCCACTGTTTTTCTATTACTGATTGTTTTTACTAGAATTCTCGATAAACGATTTTACCAAGAGATTCAGCGCCCCCTATAATGGGGAGATTACAATATATTTATAGCCTTGAGGCTGTACATGTGAAAGAATAATGCATAGCTGTCCAGTAGGCGTATACATCTGTACGATAATAACTGTACATTTAATGCGCAGTTATTTTTTGGTTTTCCTTGATGCGTACGCCACAAGTATTTGAGTTGATCGGACCGACTTAGTATCTCGGACCGCCTAAGTAGCTCGACACGCTTGAGCTACTCGGGGCCCCTGGGCTCCTCGTGGCTTTTTAGTTGCTCGGTGATCTTGAGTTATTTGGAGTATAGTAGTTCCTCGGGGGGTTGAGTAGCTCGGTATACACATTTAAAGTTTCCACCTAGGATGGCACGCGTCTTCAAACAATAGGTCCATATCAGCAAAATAAATTTGGTATCAACAGAAGCCCCCAATGTTTCACAGTTCGAGGTTGAGGAGGAGTGTGGAACATTCTTCTCGAAATATGGCGGGATTAAATAGTCATCCTGAATTTTAGGAGTGTTTTCCTTGTATTTATTTCTTCTTTGAATTCATAGAATCAGACTTCACGAATATTTTGAATTTTTCTAACTGCTTTGGTTTTCGTGCCCTTTTTCTCCTTTTAGGCGCCGATAACGCAAACGTCTTTCTTTGTAATCATTATTTTTACCCATTCCCAAGGTAAGGTATTTAAGCGTTGCAGAAAATCCTATCGTCTTTTACTTTTTCAAATTTGTATCTTTGAACTATTCATTTCTTCTCTATCTTGTGCGTTCGTTTCTTCCATCGTTCGTTGTCAACTGATTCACTCCTTTCCTATAAGATTTTCTTCCTTTTCTTTTATTTACTTTGTTCATCATGGTTTACCTTGTTGAATCTCTTGGCAAATTTCGCTCTGAATTTTCAATTCCTTCATGGGTCATATTGGAAGAACTTTCTGAACCTTCTGACTATTTTTCTTTGGCTGAGGGACATTGGTTCCCAAGTCTCTTTGTGGCCGAATGTGGCTTTTCTTTTCCTCCAAATCCTTTATGTTTGGAATTCTGTCAGTATTTTGACGTTGTACCTGCAAAAATAGCGCCAAATACCTGGAGAATAATTAATGGAGTTCATAGGTTGAACCAACTCCATGGAACCCGTTTAGGGATTCCAGAGATAATGTATTGCTACAGATGGGTTGTTAGCGATAATATTTTTTATTTGAAAACTAGGTTTTTGAATAGGGCATTAGTTTTCAATCTTCCTGATGCCAATAGGGATTATTTTGAACATGGAGTGGTAATGAAAAATTGGCAACATCCTCCATTAAATGGAGATGATGTATATCAAGGTCCTAGATGTCCTCCTTATGGCAGTGGGATAGGTTGTTTTTATTTTTGTTCTATTTTTGAAATTATGTTTTCTTCGTGTTTGATAAAATGCTTCACTGATATTTGATTTTTGATTATTTGCAGTTGACAGCAAGAGAAAGTCTCCCAAAGAAACTGATGTTAATTTAAGGAATTTGAAACTTATCTGGAGTTTACACCAATCCGTTGCTGACGAACTTATCAGATCAGCCTCTTATTTGTTGCAGTACAAGAGCTATACTTCATCCTTCACTGCTCATCCAGTGGTGGTTGACATCGACCAAGTACCAGCATCTAAAACTGGTGTGGAAGGTTCCTCCCTTGAATCGAATATTCCCCTTAGTAACATAATGAAGAGAAGAAGAGTTCCTGCCTTTTTTGACAAATCAAACTCTGCCAATGTGGAGGCAAAGAAAAGCAAACAAAATGTCCCAGAAGAAGGGACGAAAATTATTGATGCGCCTCCTCCTGCTGCTACCGAGAAAGTTATTGAGAAGCCCCCTGTGGCTCCGAGCAAGGTTGTTGCTATCTCTCCTCAAAGTGAGGTTATCGTCATATCTCCAACAAAGAAATCATATTTAGTTAAAACTGTTCCTGCTCCCCCGAGGAGATTGAAGAAAAGTTCATCTGAGAGACCTGTTGGGCCAGTCCTTCAACCTTTAAACGTTGACAGTGGTGTTCCCACTTTTGTTCCTCCGACCTCTACCATGGGCTATGTGAAGTCTTGGATTATCCCAAAAATCCAAGGTATTGAAGACACTCTTCCTCGTGACAGGGTCACTGCCTTGGCAGCTCAACATATTGCCTCAGTAAGTATTACTAGTCTAAGTTTTCACTTTTCACTGATATGTCCTTGTATTAACTCAAAATTATTTCTTTCTTCAGCTGGTAACATGTTTCAACAGTATTCTGAAGAAGGATGAGGCTATTAAAGCTTCAAGCTCCTCGGGAGGTGTAGAGGAAGCTTTTGTTGGTCTAACTCAGTCCTTAAATGACTCTCGTCAGAAGTATGAGGAAGATAAAGTGGTTTGGGAGAAGCAACTCAAGTCCATCAAGCAAGAGAGGGATCGAGTTGTGGAGGCCTCCAAGGGGTTGGAGCAGAAAATGAAAGAATTTGAGAAGAATAACTAAAAGCTTGAGGAGAAGCTCAAAAATGCTTAAGAGCTTGAGAATTAACTCAAAACTGTTGAAGAGGAAGTTGGTAGAATTCATGAGGTTGATCGTCAGAAGGAAGAGGTGGAAGGGAAGTTGAAAGCTGTCGAGGAGCTCCTTAGGGAAAGGACCTCCTCGGAGAAAGAAAAGAGGAAAAAGGCTGTCAAAAAATCATTAAGTTCTGGTTGGGATAAGGGATGGAACAAGGACTTGGCTGCCATGACTTCGTAAATAGAGTATGCCAGCCTCAAGTACTTTAGGGATGGATGAGTTGCTGCTTTAAAAGAGATGAAAATTACTGAGAATTCAGAATTGTTCCAGCAACACATTCATGGCCCTCCTACCTCTCCTAGGGAAGAAGAAGAGGACGAAGCTACCTCAGAGGAATCTTCCATGATGATTGGAGATCAAGTTCCTCATGTTCCAGTTGTTTAAACTTTCTATGAGCAACTTCAGCCCACCAGTACCTCAGTCGAGCAACTGCCACTATCTTCCGAGCAACCAACCTCCTCATCCCAGCTTTCCGAGGAAGTTATAAAACACAAGGATAAGGTGTAAAGTTGCTCGGGTTTTAATTTTATTATTCCTTTTGAATGTAACCTTGAGCTTTGTATTTACCTTTTGATGAATAAAAATTCAAACTTTTGGTTGTTCATATCGACTTTCTTCTTCTTGCCCTGTCTTTATCATTATTGATCCTGTTTATGGCTTCTCTTTGCTAGTTTATGGCCAGGATGGAGCAATTATCAGCTCATGACACAGAATTGATGAAGAAATGCAATGACTACTTCAAAGCTGGTCATGCAGATATGAATGAGGCTCAGATAATCGACATCCTCGGATCAGGTGTTTCTGATCGAGCAGTTGAGGCTTACCAATATTTGAAGTGCTTGCTCGACCGAGCTGTTGCCAATAATGTAGCTTATTATGAGATGATTGAGGATCTTCAAGGGACTATAGAGGAACTCCAGCAGCAGTACAAAGAGTCCTCCCTGCTTTTGCACCAAGGGTATGAGAAGAAATATCAACAGTTAAATGTTGAAAAAGGGTATGATAAATTCATCGCTGCCTACGAGAAGAAAGAGAGCATTTTAAAGCTTGAGGTTGAGGAGCATAGGAAAATCGCTAAACTATTGGAGTAGGAAAATAATGTTTTGCCAAAGGAGATATCCCAACTAAAATCTGCAGCATCTTCCTCAGGAGCTTTGGTTCCGGTTAACGATGAAGGTTTCTCTTTCTTGGAGGTCGAAAATGCCAACTTAAGAGATGAGTTGGAAAGTTTAAAAAGAATTGGACCTTCCACTTCTACTCGTGGACGAGTAAGATCTTCTTCTCGGGATGAGCAAGAGCTGGTCGGATTTCTATTGAAGATGCAAGAACTCAAGCAGCTTTAGAAAATCAGGCACTTCAATTGACGACGAAGAATTAAGCTCTGGCGGAGATGTCTAAGAAGATCCTGAACCTTAGTGAGAAACTTTCTACACAAAGTTCTGCCTTGGAAAATAAAGAGCTTTTGGTGAAGAATCTTCACAATCAACTGGAGAGGTTAACTTATCAATTCCATAAACAACCCAAAGAATTTGGGATGGCTGTCTATAATGAAGCCCTCTACCATCTCGATGATCGAATTCAACAATCGAATAATGAGGGTTATAAGCAAGGATGGCTGAATGCACTGGGTGTACTAAAATTGGAGCAGGGCCACTATCTATGGGATTATTATGATCTTAGATTGCTCGAGTTTCCTGTGCCTCCTTTTAAGCTTGCCATGAGTTGAATTCCTGCTCGGGCAATTCCTCAGTGTTTAATCTCCAAGTATCTTGGCGACTATAGTCTTCATTCCAACATTGATATATCTCATCCAGAGCATTTACTTGCTCAGCCATCTGTAATGAATGTCAGGATGCTTTAAGATGTAAATTTTATAAACTCTCCTTATGCCTTAGATGATCCTCTTGCTGGGGAAGTACCCTTTTCAAAGGCAAAAGGGAAGAAACTAATAGAATATGATTTTTTATGTAATGACTTGTATCTTTCCACAGCATATGTAATCCTTCTCGATTTGAATGAAACGTTTTAGTATTTCGCTATTTTATTTGTTATTGGTTTGGAAATATTTTATGAAATATCTCTTTTATTTAATGATGAATACGTATGTATATCTATAAAAAAGACAAAAATGTCCTATGTTATTTTAAATTACTGACCAACCGGAGTTGGTGGTCATTTGCTTCCCGACCAACTTAGAGTTGGTGGTAATTGATTTATTTGACGACCAACCGGAGTTGGTAACTTGCTTCCCGACCAACTTAGAGTTGGTGGTAATTGATTTATTTTCCGACCAACCGGAGTTGGTGGTAATTTATTTGCCGACTAACCGGAGTTGGTGGTAATTGCTTCCCTACTAACCTAGAGTCAGTGGTAATTGATTTACCGACCAACCGGAGTTGGTGGTAATTGCTTCCCGACCAACCTAGAGTTGGTGGCAATTGATTTTTCGACCAACCGAAGTTGGTAGTAATTGCTTCCCGACCAACCTAGAGTTGGTGGTAATTGATTTGCCGACCAACCGGAGTTGGTGGTAATTGATTTGTCGACCAACTTAGAGTTGGTGGTAATTGATTTGCCGACCAACCGGAGTTGGTGGTAATTGCTTCCCGACCAACTTAGAGTTGGTGGTAATTAATTTGCCGACCAACCGGAGTTGGTGGTAATTGCTTCCCGACCAACTTAGAATTGGTGGTAATTAATTTGTATAGTGTGTAGCACTAATATTCCGAAAAAAATTTAACGAACAAAGAAAATGGGAAAACCTCACTTTATTCTTATTGAAGAAATTGTATTACATAGAAATTTCAACTACTGATAATACTTTCGAAGATGCTCTGCATTCCATGCATTCTTGAATTCTTCTCCTTCCAAGTTTTCAATCCTGTATGTCCCTGGACGAACAACTTCTGTCACTCTATAGGGTCCGTGCCAGTTGGCTTCTAGTTTATTATGCTTTTGGATGAATTTCTTCTACACATAATCCCCTTCCTTCAAATCACATTTCTTGACTCTTTTATTGTAGAACGAAGTTGTTCGTTGTTGATACGCGACATTTCTTATAGCTGCTTCTTCTCTGACTTCTTCTAGCATATCTAGATCTAATCTTCTCATCAAATCACTAATAGGAGATTTGAAATTAAGTACCCTATGTGTAGGTAGACCTAATTCAACAGGTATGACAACTTCACTCCCAAATGCCAGCAAGTATGGGGACTCTCCAATTGCTGTTCGTGGTGTGGTGCGATATGGCCAAAGCACAGACTGTAGCTCATTAATCCAATTTGCCTTTGCATCATCCAGTCATTTTTTCAAACCATTTAGCAACGTTCTGTTTGTCACCTCAGTTTGTCCATTGCTTTGGGGATCACCTGGTGCAAAATGGATTTTCAATACAATCGATTGTTGACAATATGCAGCGAATTCTTCGTTGTCAAATTGGGTTCCATGGTCAGTTATGAACGCATGTGGGAGGCCGTATCTGCAAATTATATTTTTCCAAATAAATTGATAGACTTTACTGTATGTCATATTAATGAGAGGTTCAGCTTCCACCCATTTAGTAAAATAATCCACTGCGACCACTAAGTATTTGAATCTTCCTTTAGTTGTTGGTAGTGGTCCGACCAAGTCTATTCCCCATATAGCGAATGGCCAAGGGGATGTTATGGGTTTTAACAATGCCTGAGGAGTTCTTCGGCTAGACGAGAAGCGTTGGCATTTGTCACATTTTTTAGCATAAGCTACGCAGTCAGCCCTCATCGTCGGTCAGTAATATCCCTGCGTGGTTATCCTTTGTAAGAGCGTTCGACCAGCTACATGGGTTCCACAAGACCCCTCATGAACTTCTTCGATCAAGTCTTTCACTTCGGAGGGATGAACACATCTTTGTAATGCTGCTATAACTCTTCGTCTATATAAAATACCATTGGTTAGTACATAACGAGCAGCTTTGAACTTCAATTTCTTAGCTGCGAGTTTGTCAATTGGTAAGGTTCCTTCTTTAATATAGTCCCTGATGGGATCCATCCATGATGGTCCCAAATCAAGAGCAATGAAGTTCATGACCAAATCTTCGTCTGTGCTCCGACCAGCTAGAATCTCTATTGGGATGATTCTTCGTAGCTCGGTGCGTGTGGCTGATGCTAATCGGGCTAGTGCGTCTGCTCTTGCATTCTCTAGTCTTGGTACTCTGACCAGCTGAACAATAATAAAACTCAATACCAATTCCATTGCTTTCGCATGGTACTTGATCATCAACTCTCCCTTCGCCGCATATACTTCAAGAATCTGATTCACGATTAACTGTGAATCGCTGAATACAATAACCTGCTCTGCCTTCATCATTCTGGCTAGACTCAAACCTGCAATCATTGCTTCATATTCGACCTCATTAATAGAAGCTTTAAATTGAAAGCGCAGAGCATACTCCATATCAACCTCATCTGGACTTTTCAAAACAATCCCTGCTCCACTACCTGCATTGCACGAAGAGCCATACAAATTCCATATGGGTAACTGATCATCAAATTTTTGATCGGACAAAATTCCTCGATGGAATATTTATTGCTTCTTTATATCCTCCTCTAGCACTTCTTGCTGCTCGTCGACCATCTTCGCTTTCTCGTCAACCAACTTAAGTTGGTCGGGGTTTAAATTTGATGATCCTGTAACATCCACAGGTTGGTCGCTATTAAACTTCTGCTCTTCAAAGGTGTTAAAATAGGTGAACTCTGCGATAAAATATGCCACTTCCTGCCCTTTAAGCGACGATCTAGGCTCATAAACTATGTCATATTCACCAAGTTCTACTGCCCAGTACATCAATCTCCCTGATTTTTTTGGTTTATGAAGAGCTTGCCTTAACGGCATATCAGTATACACGACTATGGTATGAGCTTGAAAATATTGCCTCATTCTTCTACTCGCTTCGATCAATGCTAGTGCCAACTTTTCTATTCTTGGACATCTGATCTCTGCTCCTCGGAAGGCCTTGCTAGTGTAATAGATTAGTTTTTGTACTCCATCCTCCATTCTTATTAACGCCGAGCTCACTGCATTTTCCGAAACTGCTAGATACAAGTATAGTCTTTCTCCCATCGCTGGTCTGGATAATAATGGAGGTGCTCCCAGGTATTTTTTCAACTCTTGAATGGCCTTATCGCATTCATCATTCCATTCAAAGGTTTTTTAGAGTGTTTTGAAGAATGGGAGACATCTATCAGTTGCTCGTGACACAAATCTATTAAGTGCTGCAACTCGCCCTGTGAGACTTTGCACTTCCTTCTTCGTCATTGGAGATCGTAGCCCCAATAGAGCCTTGATCTTTTTAGGGTTCGCTTCAATACCTCGTAGGTTGACAATATACCTGAGAAATATTCCTTCTCGTACTCCGAATGTGCATTTGGTAGGGTTCAACTTCATTTGATATTTATCTAGTTGATCAAAGGTCTAGCCTAGGTCAATTAGATGATCAACAACTTTCTTGCTTTTCGTCAGCATATCGTCAACATAAACCTCCATATTGTGACTGATTTTCTCTGTAAACACCTTGCTCATCAACCGCTGATAGTTGCACCTGCATTTTTAAGTCCAAAAGGCATAACATTATAACAATAAGTTCCCCTTGGCGTGATAAAAGAGGTACTCTCCATGTCTTCAGGCTTCATTTTAATCTAGTTGTAACCAGAATAGGCATCCATGAAACTCAACAATTCGTGTCCCGAGGTAGCATCCACCAATTGATCGATTCGAGGTAGAGGCAAATGATCTTTTGGACAAGCTTTATTAAGATCAGTAAAGTCCACACACATCCTCCACTGGTTATTTTTCTTCTTTACCATCACCACATTAGCTAGCCAATCAAGATATTTGACATCCTCAATAAAACAGGCTTTCTGAAGCTTCTCGACCTCTTCTTGTATAACTTGGTTCTTTTCAGGGATGAACACTCTTCTTCTTTGCTTCACTGGCTTGATTTCCTTGTTCACATTAAGCTCGTGACATAGGAAGGCTGGGTCTATCCCTGGCATGTCTTCGTGGCTCCATGCAAAAGTTTGTTTCCTGCTTCTTAGGAAAGCTATCAACTCCTGTTTTAATGGGGCATCCAACGACGCACCGATTTGAGTTGTGTTCGTTCCGGGTGTTTATCGTCCAGAATGATATTTTTCAGTAGCCTCCATGACTTGACCCTTAACGACCTGAGACTCATCTCTTGGGTCTAAAGTCTCAATCTCCACATCTTCTATCTCATCTACCTGATAAGTAGTAGTCTCCTTCCTGGATTCTTCATGCTCTTTCTGCTCGACAGATTAATAGTAGCATTCTCGAGATACTTTTTAGTTGCCCTTCACCACTCCTACTCCAAAGTTGGTTGGGAATTTTAAACATTGATGTACAGTAGATGGTACTGCTTTGAACTTCTTCAAGCATACTCTTCCCATGATGATATTGTAAGCTAACTGGACATTTTTATCCATCACGAAAAAGCGCACTCTTTCTGTTCGACAAGCAGGCCATGTACCGATGAACATATCCAACTTGATCGTCCCGAGTGGAAAAACTTTCTCGCCAATAAAACCGAAGAGGGACCTATGATATGGCTCCAACTGGGATAGTTTTAGGTTCAAACTATCAAAACATGGGTAGAATATAATATCTTCCCAGCTGCCATTATCTACCAATACTCGTGAAATCACTACCTCCTTCATCCTCATTTTGATCACCAATGGGTCATCATGAGTATATAACACACCTGCGAGGTCGTTCTTAGAAAAACCGATGACCAGTTTATCTTTGTTCACCTTCCTCGGGCGATCATCTTCAACTAGATTTATTCATTGAATGTACGAACAAGCTTGAGCCTCACTGAGGTAAGCTTTCCTCTCTGCAGTAAGGTCTCCACCTCCTACATCTCCACCTGTAATGACATTGCAATCAAAAGATCCAAAACTAATTGAAAATTCCTCACGTTCTGGTTGTCTCGATCTTTTGGGGAGATCGGGGTCATCTTTTGGATCATCTTCATGATCCCTTTTCTTGTCATCTTTTGCTCGGAGAGGAGATTTAAACCTTTACCTTCCTCGTTCATTGGTTCGACCATCGTTTTGATGATCAACATACTTGGACAGTTTTCCTCATCTAATGAGTGCTTTAATTTCATTCTGAAGAGCTATACAACGCTTGGTCGTGTGACCACGATCTTTTTGGAATTCGCAATATTTGGACTTGTCTCTCTTATCAGGATCTGCCTTCATTTTTGCTAGCCAAGCTAGTTCCTCGCTGTTCTTGATCTCTTCCAGAATGTGATTTATATCCACCTTCAAGGGAGTATAATTTTCGTATTTCTTCATCTGTTCCAATGCTTGCTTACCCTTTGATTGCCTGTTACCACCATTATTCTTTTGTTCCTTCTTTTCAGTTTACCATCTTCCACCTTGATCTCCTTAGTGTCTGCGTTCTTCTTGGAAGCTATGGATTCCTCGGCATTCATGATTTTTGCTGCTTTTGCCATTAGTTTCTCCATGGTCCTCGGTGGATCTTTGGCTAAATTATAGTACAATTTATTGGGCAACAATCCACTCATCAAAGCAGTAATTGCAGTTTTCTCCTCGTAATCAATTACTTCCAGTTTATCGTTATTAAAACGAGTAATATAATCCCTGGTGCTCTCACCTGCCTTCTGTCTAACACTTAGCAAGTGTGCTACTCGTTTTAATAATCCCTAGTACAATTTATTGGGCAACAATTTACTCATCAAAGCAGTAATTGCAGTTTTCTCCTCGTAATCAATTACTTCCAGTTTCTCGTTATTAAAACGAGTAATATAATCCCTGGTGCTCTCACCTGCCTTCTGTCTAACACTCAGCAAGTGTTCTACTCGTTTGACTGGCTTAGGTCCAAAACAAAAATTTCCAATGAAGAGCTCTGCTTGCTGAAAGAAAGTTGCAATTTTCGCCCGAGGAAGGTTATTGTACCACATCTGAGGAGATCCAGTAAGGGTTCCTAAAAATGCCCGACATCGTATCTCGTCTGGAACGGCATAGATATTAGTAGCTGCTTGGTATTGTTCTAAATGGAGAACATGATTAATTTTTCCATCATATTTTGGTGTTACTACTGGGGCTTTGAATTTCGACGGTGTGGGAAAGTCCACAATCTCTTATATGAATGGTGTTCCTCGGACAAAGGTCCTTTGTAGAGGATGCTTAGTTTTATCCATCTCCCCTAATCTATCCTCCAACCTTTGAATTAAGCCTTTCCATGCATCATTTTCCTCTTCGATCCTATTGGTTTGAGCAACTGATCGTGTTTAATTAGCCTCTTGGGATCTTTCATGACGAGCAGCTGGTCGTGATTGGGCATAGCCTTTCTTCATATCAAATGGTCCTTGAGAATTCCTCGACACAATCCTAGGGGGACTTCTATTCCTCCTAGGACCTAGACGATCAAAAGGAGAGACTCTACTCAGCCTTTCAAGAGAACTTGTCCTCTCTAGAGATAAAGTGATGTTTTGTTGAGTGTATGTAGCCCGTACCGAGGAAGTTCGTCCGGGCTGATAAGAAGGATCATTAGATCTCTCAGTACGATATGAATCATTAGTTCGCGAAGAGAGTAAACGAATATTTCTTTGAACACTTCGTTGTCCCGATTGGGTTGGCACTCCGCCTTGAACGGTTTGTATGAGTTGACGCATAATTTCCTGCATGGCCGTTTGCCCTTGGGCCAAATTAGCTATTATACCAGCCAAATCTGAAAAACTTGGGGGAGCAGAAGGATTTGGGGGAATCCCAGTGTTTCGATTACTGGATTCCGGATTATCAGCGATTGATGATGAATTATTTTGGTGAAAAATGCTAATTACAGTCGATTCCCACAGACGACGCCAATCTATTGATGTAAAAAATTAGATTTGACCTAATTATTTTAATCACAGATAAAAATGAGTAAAGAAATAAGACAATAGATTTTTAAAGTGGTTCAGCCTTATGAGAATGGCCTACATCCACTGTTTTTGTATTACTGATTGTTTTGCCTAGAATTCTCGATAAACGATTTTACCAAGAGATTCAACACCCCCTCTAATGGGGAGATTACAATGTATTTATAGCCTTGAGGATGTACTTGTGAAAGAATAATGCATAGCTGTCCATAAGGCGTATACATCTGTACGATAATAACTGCACATTTAATGCGCAGTTATTTTTCGGTTTTCCTTAATGCGTACGCCACAAGTATTTGAGTTGCTCGGACCGACTTAGTAGCTCGGACCCCCTAAGTAGCTCGACACGCTTGAGATGCTCGGGGACCCTGGGATCCTCGTGGCTTTTTAGTTGCTCGGTGATCTTGAGTTATTTGGAGTATAGTAGTTCCTCAGGGGGTTGAGTAACTCGGTATAAATATTTACAGTTGCCACTTAGGATGACACGCATCTTCAAACAATAGGTCCATATCGGCAGGAATTTGGTATCAACAGTGAGATTCTTAAAAATCATTTAAGTATGGTGAAATTGTTAAACATCATTTAAGTATGGTGGATAATGAAATCTCCCTCTTAACGGTATGAGAGTATCTTACGAGTCTCGACTTCTAGGCACCACTATGAATAAACCGTGAGAGGTATGAGGTCAACATCATTTTTATGGTGATACCCTTAAACATCATTTAAGTATGGTAAAACTTTTAAATATAATTTAAGTATGGTGCATAATTAAATCTCTCTCTCTCGGTAGTACGAGAGTTCCTTAAGAGTCTCGACTCCTAGGCACGACTCCACAAACCTTGAGAGGTAGGAGGTCCTTAGCATATTCTTTTTATGGTAAGACCCTTAAACAACATTTAAGTATGGTGAAATTATTAAACATAATTTAAGTATGGTGCATAATTAAATCTCTCTCTTGATGGTACGAGAGTGCCTTAGGATTCTCAACTCCTAGTCACCACTTCGTATAAACCCTGAGAGGTAGGAGCTCAACATCAATTTTATGGTGAGACCCTTAAGCATCATTTACATATGGTGAAATTCTTAAACATCATTTAAGTATGGTGCATACTTAAATCTCTCTTTCGGCAGTACGAGAGTTCCCTAGGAGTCTCGGCTCCTAGGCACCACTCCACAAAACCTAAGAGGTAGGAGGTCCTTAACATAAATTTTTCATGGTGAGGTATGGTAAAATTGTTAAACATAATTTAAGTATGGTGCATGATTAAATATCCTTCTCTGCGATATGAGAGTTCATTATGAGTCTCAGCTCCTAGGCACCACTGTTAATAAATCTTGAGAGGTAGGAGGTCCTTTAAAGAGAGACCTATTTTATGAATGGTTTAGGGTGAAGTCACTATTTGGGAATTCATACAAGAAGAAAAATATTATGGAGGCAATTATCATATACAACACTTATAATTTCATAAATGATTTCATTCCTTCTAAAATAACTCAAAAACTACAAAAAAAATATTGTTTGAAGTGGTTACAAGAATCGGGATTAGAAGACCACACACGATCACCCAGATCGGAAAGCTAAGTATCAGCCACAAGATATTCAGTGACAGTCGACCTGGTTGGTTTTTTTTATATTATTTGTAGTGTTTTCCTCTTAGTAACCCGCCACCTCGATTTTGTCCTGATCAACAACTATAGTCTTGACCTCAGCCATAACAGTTTCAGCATTGTCAACCTCGAATTAAACCTCTTCAGAGTAGCAACACTTACATGATCAACAAAGTTAATAAAGTGGACGATCTTGTCTAGAAGAGGCCCATTAGAAATAAGATCTCCACACTGGTTGGCAACTCGGCGACATAAAGTCTTGGACCCCTTCTCTATATACTGGATGGCATAGACGAAAAAATCCTATGGCTCTTTAAAGTCAGCCAAAGACTTCTCAGTAACCATCCGGACCTTCTCTTCCTCATCTTCCCTCTATTTCTTGAGTTTAGTCTCAAGAGCCTCCACCTTCACCTTATGATCCCACTTAAGCGTGGGCTGGCACTCCTTGTGATAGTCGTGCGTTTCCTGGACCTTAGAGTCATACATGGCCTTTAAATATTTTATCTTATGCTTTAGCTTATTGGGTTGAGCCTTAGCTTCATCAGCCACTTTTACTTTGGCCTCAGACTCCACCACTAATCATTTGATGTTCTCGAGGGTGACGACATACTGTAAAAACATAGATGGAAGGGTTAGTTGGAGAAGATATTACACTTGATTTTTTTTAAAAGACTAAACTATGATGGTATTTACTAGGGTTGTCCAATGAACACCAAAGTTAAAAACTCGAGAAGGGTTCTAATAATCAAAGTAACTGTTGATACCAAAATTAATATGCTGATATAGACGAATAATAAGAAGACACGTGTCAATCTACGTGGCACAATAAGCAACGAGGAAGTCTATTTCCTGGACCAAGACCTACACACTCCGAGCAACAAGTGTACACCGAGGAACACCAACACTCCGAGGAACTCCCGAACGACGAGCAACTAAGGCGGTCCGAGCTGCATCTCGACCACAACATTGATTGCCAAAGCTGCATCTCGACCACAACATTGATTGCCAGATAATCAACAGTTCAACTATTCATTGAATGCTTATCATACAGACGTATACTCTTAAAGGGAATTAATTGTTTACCCTTTCACATGTACAGCCTAAGGGCTATAAATACATTGTATCACCTTCATTCTAAGGGACGGGATTTTCTTGATAGAACTACATATCGAGAATCCCAAAACACTTGGCAATAACAGAAACAGTGGACGTAGGCCATTCTTATAAGGCTGAACCACTTTAAAATTCTTTGTCTCATTTATATTTATCTGTGATTAAATAATTAGAAGCAATCTAATTTTTTACATCAACAGATTGGCGCCGTCTGTGGGAAACGACTGTTGTTATCGTTTTTCACCAAAAATCATTCATCATCAATGGCAGATAATCCGGAATCCAGCAATCGAAATGCTGGAAATGCTGGAAATCCTCCAAATCCTTCTGCACCTCCAGATCTGGCTGGGATTATGACAAATCTGGCTCAAGGATAAACCGCCATGCAAGAAACAATGAGGCAACTCATACAGACCCTTCATGGCGGTGCACCTGCACATTCGGGACAGCGAAGTGGTCAGAGGCAAACCTATTTACTTTCTTCACGATCCAGGCGTACTGAGTCATATCGTAATGAGGGATCTGATGATTTCTCTTATCAACCTGGGCGAACTTCGTCAACAAGGGCTACAGATACTGATCAACGTATCACTCTCTCTCCAGAGAGACCCAGTGCCTTGGAAAGACTGAGTAGGGTGTCTCCTTTCAGTCGATTAGGCCCTAGGAGGAATAGGAGTCCACCTAAGACCATGTCGAGGAGTTTCCGACAACCATCAGATCTAAGAGAAGGATCAGGACAATCACGAACAGTTGCTCGTCAAGATAAATCCCAGGAGGCCACTTCAGAACAGTCGATTGCTCGAACCAACAAGCCCGAGGAAGGAAATGATGCGTGGAAGGGTTCCATTCAGCGGTTGGAGGATACATTGGGAGAAATGGCTAAGGCGAACAATCCCTTACAACGAACTTTTGTTCAAGGGACACCTTTTGTCCAGGCCATTGTGGGTTTTCCTACCCCGTCAAAGTTTAAAGCACCTGTGGTGACCCCCAAATATGACGGAAAGACAGATCCTGTTCTTCACATAGAGCAATATCAAGCTGCCGCCGACATCTATGCTGTCCCCGACGAGATGAGATGTAGAGCATTCTCAGGAAGTCTTACTGGATCTGCCAAAATATGGTACAACAATCTTCCTCGGGGTAAGATTTCAACTTTCTTTCAGTTAGCCGAGTTGTTCATCAATAATTTCTGTTTTGGAGCAAAGCCAGTAAAAAGAGTAGCACACTTGTTAAGTGTTAGACAAAAATCTGGTGAGAGTACTAGAGATTACATAACTCGTTTCAATAACGAGAAGCTGGAAGTCATAGATTATGAAGAAAAGACAGCAATCACCGCCTTGATGAGTGGGTTGTTGTCTAACAAGTTGTATTACACTTTGGCTAAAGATCCACCTACAATTATGTCAGAGTTGATGGCAAAAGCGGTCAAAATCATGAATGCCGAGGAGGCTATGGCTGCGAAGAAGAATATGGATAAAGAAACCAAGGTGGAAGACGACAAATCTAAGAAGAAAGAGAATAAGGGCAATGGCGGTAACAAGAATAACGAGGAAGTAAAGTGGCCAAAGAAACTGAGGTCAGACCCTGACACAAGGAATAGGGAGAAATATTGCGAGTTCCATAAGGATCATGGCCATATGACCAAAAATTGCATAGCTCTTCAGAAAGAGATTGAAACACTCATCCGAAGAGGGAAACTAGCAAAGTATGTTGATCGGGGAGGTGAAAGAAGAAATAATGACCGAACTAGAGAGAGGTCTAGATCTCCTCGTCGAGCAGAGGAGAAGAAGAAGAGGGATCATGAAGATGATACAGAGGATGACCCCGATCTTCCCAAAAGGCCAAGGCAACCAGAACGCGAGGTATTTTCAATACGTTTCGGAACATTTGATTGTAATGTTATTACAGGCGGAGATGCAGGAGGAGGAGATCTTACTGCAGAAAGAAAAGCTTACCTCGGTGAGGCTCAGGCTTGCTCATACATTCAACGGATAAATTTGGCTGAGGAAGATCGCCCGAGGAAGATAAACAAAGAGAAGCTGGTCATTGGTTTTTCAAAAAACGACCTTGGAGGTGTTCTTTACCCTCACGACGACCCTTTGGTGATCAAAATGAGGATGAAAGAAGTAATGATTTCAAGGGTTCTGGTAGATAATAGTAGTTCGACAGACATCATGTTCTACTCATGCTTTGACAGTTTAAATTTAAAATTATCCCAATTAGAACCTTATCACAGACCTCTCCTAGGTTTTGCTGGCGAGAAAGTTTTTCCACTTGGGACGATCAAGTTGGATATATTCATTGGAACATGGCCTGCTTGTCGAACAAAAAGAATACGCTTCTTTGTGATGGATAAGAATGTGCAATCAGCTTACAACATCATCATGGGAAGAGTTGGTTTGAAGAAATTCGAAGCAGTTCCATCTACAGTACATCAGTGTTTAAAATTCCCTACAAATTTTAGAGTAGGAGTTGTGAAAGGTGATCAGAAAGTAGCTCGGGAATGTTATTATTCGTCTGCCGAGCAAGAGGAGCTTGAAGAGTCAAGGAAAAAGACTACTACCTACCAGGTGGATGAAGGTACAGAAATTGAAACACTGGATCCCAGAGACGAATCCCAACTTGTAAAAGGACAGGTGGTGGAATCTACAGAAAATGTTATTCTGGACGACGAGCACCCTGAACGAATAACCCAGATAGGTTCGACGTTGGATGCTTCAATAAAATAGGAGTTGATAACTTTCTTGAGAGACAGAAAGAAAACTTTTGCATGGAGTCATGAAGACATGCCAGGAATAGATCCCAACTTCTTATGCCATGAGCTCAATGCGAATAAGGAGATCAAGCCTGTAAAGCAGAGAAGAAGAGTGTTTAGTCCCGAGAAGAATCAAGCCATACAAGAGGAGGTCGAGAAGCTCCAGAAAGCCCAATTCATTGAAGATGTGAAATATCCAGACTGGTTAGCAAATGTGGTGATGGTAAAGAAGAAAAACAATAAATGGAGAATGTGTGTTGATTTCACCGATATCAACAAGGCATGCCCAAAGGATCACTTTCCATTGCCCAGAATTGATCAACTGGTGGATGCTACCTCGGGACACGAGTTGCTCAGCTTCATGGATGCTTACTCTGGTTACAATCAGATCAAAATGAAACCTGAAGACAGGGAAAGTACTTCTTTTATTACCCCTAGAGGAACTTATTGTTATAATGTTATGCCTTTTGGTTTAAAAAATGCAGGAGCGACATACCAGCGGCTGATGAATAAGATTTTTGCCAAATAAATCAATTGCAATATGGAAGTCTATGTCGATGATATGCTGACAAAGAGCAAGAAAGCTGCTGACCATCTAGTTGACTTAGGTCAGACCTTTGATCAACTCGATAAATATGAAATGAAGCTCAACCCGACGAAGTGCACCTTTGGAGTACGAGAAGGAATGTTCCTCGGGTACATCGTCAACCAGCGAGGTATTGAGGCGAATCCAAAAAAGATCAAAGCCCTTTTTGGGTTGCGATCTCCAACGACGAAGAAAGAGGTGCATAGTCTTACATGACGAGTTGCAGCGCTCAACAGATTTGTATCCCGAGCAACTGATAGATGCCTCCCATTCTTCAAAACACTTAGGAAAACTTTTGAGTGGAATGATGAATGTGAAAAAGCCTTTCAAGACTTGAAGAAATATCTGAGAGCACCTCCACTGTTGTCCAAGCCAGTAATGGGAGAAAAGTTGTACTTGTACCTGGCAGTATCGGAGAATGCAGTCAGCTCGGCATTGATCATAATGGAGAATGGAGTCCAGAAGACAATTTATTACACAAGTAAGGCTTTCCGAGGTGCAGAGATCAGG
This sequence comes from Sambucus nigra, assembly GCA_949130495.1. Lineage (NCBI taxonomy): Eukaryota > Viridiplantae > Streptophyta > Magnoliopsida > Dipsacales > Adoxaceae > Sambucus > Sambucus nigra. Next base: position 160,525,855 of record OX422213.1, on the reverse strand, counting down.
TACCCAAAGCTGGAAAAATTGGCATTGGCATTAATTGAGGCAAGTAGAAGAATGAGGCCATATTTCCAAGCCCATACCATCGTCGTGTATACCGACATGCCATTGAGACAAGCCCTTCATAAGCCAGAAAAATCAGGGAGACTGATGTATTGGGCAATAGAGCTCGGTGAATATGATATTGTGTATGAACCCAGATCATCACTAAAAGGGCAGGCTGTAGCAGACTTTATAGTAGAATTTACATATCCTGATACCCCCGAGGAACAAAAGTTGCTCGCTGATCAACCTGTGGATGTTACAGGATCAACAGACATAAGCTCAGACCAACTCCGGTTGGTAAAAGGGATTGTGGATGTAAAAGGATCATTAAATTCGAGCTCAGACCAACTCCGGTTGGTAAAAGGGCGAGAAGAGATGATCTACGAGGAGCGAGAAATATCTGGGGAAGATGAAAGGAAACAACAAATATTTCACCGAGGAACTCTGTCAGATAAGAAATTTGAAGATGAGTTACCTACATGAAGATTATATGTAGATGGGTCATCTTGCACAACAGGTTGTGGAGCAGGGATTGTTTGAACACCCCAGACGAGATTAACATGGAATATGCCTTACGATTCCAATTTAAAGCTTCCAATAATGAGGCTGAGTATGAAGCCTTGATAGCAGGTCTTAATTTAGAAAAGATTATGGAAGCGCAACAAGTGATGGTATTCAGTGATTCTCAATTAATTGTGAATCAGATGATGGGAACATATGCAGTTAAAGGAGAATTAATGGTCAAGTATCATGCAAAGGAGATGGAGTTGTTGGCAGAATTTGATGCCATTCAGTTGATCAGAATACCAAGAATGGAGAATACACGAGCCGACGCACTGGCCCGACTAGCATCAGCTACTCGTACCGAGCTGCGAAGAACGATACCAATTGAAGTATTAGAAAGTCGGAGCATAGATGAAGACCTGACGACGAACATTATTATCCTTGATTTAGGACCATCTTGGATGGATCCCAACAGGGCATATGTTGAGGAAGGAGAATTACCGGAGGATAAGCTCGCTGCCAAGAAATTGAAGTTTAAAGCTGCTCGGTATGTACTGACTAATGGTGTTTTATATAGGCGAGGAATTATGGTAGGTTTGCAAAGATATGTACATCCCTCCGAGGTGAAAGAATTGGTTGAAGAGATCCATGAAGGGTCATGTGGAGCCCATGTAGCAGATCGGACACTTTTGCAAAGGGTGATGACGCAAGGATACTACTGGCCAACGATGAGGGCTGATTGTATAGCCTATGCTAAGAGATGTGATAAATGCCAACGTTTTTCCTCCATCCGACGAACTCCACAAGCATTGTTGACACCCATAACTTCCCCTTGGCCATTTGCCATGTGGGGAATGGATTTGGTAGGACCACTGCCAACGACCCGAGGAAGATTCAAGTACCTCGTCGTCGCAGTGGATTATTTTACTAAGTGGGTGGAAGCTGAGACTCTGATTGATATGACATACGAGAAGGTGTACCAATTCGTTTGGAAGAACATCATCTGCTGATATGGTCTCCATCATGCCTTCATCACAGACCATGGAACACAATTTGATAACGAGGAGTTTGCTGCCTATTGTCATCAGTCAAACATTTTGAAGGTTCATTCAGCACCAGGCCATCCTCAAAGCAATGGACAGACTGAAGTGACGAACAGAACATTACTAAATGGTTTGAAGAAGAGGCTAGGTGAAGCTAAAGCTAATTGGATTAATGAGCTACAGTCAGTATTGTGGGCTTACCGAACAACTCCCCGAGCAGCAACTGGAGAATCACCATATATGCTGGCATTTGGAAGTGAGGCCGTAATACCCGCCGAGTTGGGAATTCCAACACACAGAGTGCTGAATTTCAATTCCCCAGTCAGCGACTTGATGAGGAGATTAGATTTGGACATGCTCGAGGAAGTTAGAGAAGAGGCAGCCATTAGGAATGCTGCTTATCAACAACGAACACCCCTGTTCTACAACAAGAGGGTGAAAAATGCGACTTAAAAGAAGGAGATTACGTGCTAAAGAAGGTCATTCAGAAGCACAATAAGTTGGAAGCAAACTGGCATGGACCTTACCTAGTTACAGAACTTGTTCGACCAGGAACTTACCGAATAGCGACTCTAGAGGGAGAGGAATTTAAGAATGCATGGAATGCTGAACACCTACGCAAGTATTATCAGTGATGTAAAATGTAAAGCAGTTCCATCAATATGAATAAAACGACGATATTTCGCCATCTTATCTCCTTTTATTAAAAGTTTTTCGGGGAATACTAGTGTGTGTAACACTACGCTGCTCGGCAGTAAAAACAACACGATAGTTCGAACTCAGACCAACTCCAGTTGGTAAAAGAGCAAGAACAAACCATACTCCTTTGTTTAGGAGGCGTACACTAGCGCAGACCAACTCCGGTTGGTAAAAGGGCAAGTGGAAATGATAGTTCTAACTCAGACCAATTCCGATTGGTAAAAGGGCGAGAACACGATAGTTCGAACTCAGACCAACTCCGGTTGGTAAAAGAGCAAGAACAAACCATACTCCTTTGGTTAGGAGGCTGACACTGGCTCAGACCAATTTTGGTAAAAGGGCAAGTGGACATAATAGTTCGAACTCAGACCAACTCCGGTTAGTAAAAGGGCGAGAACAACATCAACATTCCTAAAAATGCCAACGTGTTTGGTTAGGAAACAAGATATGCTCTCAAATGCCAACTTATGTTGGTCGGGAGGTAAGTTTATTACATAAAAGTTCCTCGAAGAACAAAATATTCCAAACTGAATCAAGTATGGTTGGTCGGAGATAAAAATCCACTAACTCTAGTTGGTCGACGAGGAGAAAATATTTTAAACAGTACCAAGTATAGCTGGTCGGGGATAAAAACCCATTAACTATAATTGGTCGACGAGCACAATTTAACAACCTTGGTTGGTTGGAAGAATTTTTAACATTTTTATACTCATTACTTTATTATTAAGTGATCGAGCAATATTACTAATACTTGTAATTTTTTATTACTAAGTTGGTCGATGAACCACACAATATTGTTATGCAAGCACAAATATAAAGTGTTTGACAAATACAATAGTAATACAAATTTGCAAACAAAAATGAAATTCTTTCATTAAAGTCAAAATGAATTACACAAGTTTATTACATTGATATTAAATTGTGTACTAATTATTACATTAGAATTTCCTATTCTATTGCCTTTTTTCCTTCAGCTTTCGATATAGGCTCCTCGCCAGCAGGAGGATCTTCCAGGAAAAGGGGAGAATTAATGAAGTTAATATCTCGAAGCATTCTGACGTTCATTATTGAAGGTGTGTCCAGTAGATGCTCGGGACGAGATACCTCGATCTGAGAATGAAGATTATAGTCATCGAGGTATTTTTCAATTAAGCTACGAGGAATGGCACGAGCTGGGATCCATTCCATGTCCAATTTATAAGGTGGCACAGGCAAGTCTAGTACCCCAGGATCATAATAGTCCCACGGGTAGTGTCCTTGTTCGAGCTTCAGCACGCCCAAGGCATTCAGCCAACCTTGCTTGTATCCCTCATTATTGGCATTCTGGATACGATCATCTAAATGGAATAGAGCTTCGTTGTATCCAGCCATCCAGAACTCCCTGGGCTGTTTGTGAAATTGAAATGTCAACCTTTCAAGCTTCTCGTGAAGACTTTGGATGAAAAGTTCATTAGTTGCCAACGCTGATGTCTTTGAAGAGAGTTGTTGTTCCAGTTCTCTAATTTTCTTTGACATGTCAGACAAGGCTTGGTTCTTAGCCATTAGTTGGAATGCTTGATTTTCCAACGTTGATCGAGTACGAGCTTCTTCAACAGTACGACTAAGAGATCTTGATCCTCCCCGAGCAGGTCGAGAACTTGGTTCCTCGACAACATTCTGAGCATCTCTTACTCGTCCACGAGAACCTCTTCCTCGTCCTCGAGTAGCAGTAGAAGGCCCAGCTCTTCTCAAAGCCTCTAACTCTTCTCGCAACTTGGCATTTTCCACTTCTAAAAATGAAAATCCTTCATCGGTGACCGGTACCAAGGCAGTGGAAGACGAAGCAGCAGACCTCAGCTGAGCTAGTTCTTTTTGCAGATTGTTATTTTCCTGCTCCAATAGCTCAGCGATTTGCCTGTGCCCCTCGGCATCTGCTTTCAATGTTCTCTCTCTCACTTCATAGCCAGCAAGCATCTTGTCATAGCCTTTTTCACCAAGTTGTTTGAGTTTCTTCTCATACCCTTCATGCAAAAGAGCTGAAGACTCTTTATACTGCTGCTGAAGATCATCGAGAGTACCTTGTAAGTCTTCAATTATTTCATAATAAGCCACATTATTGGCCACAGCTCGGTCAAGTAAGCATTTCAGATACTGATAAGCTTCGATTACCTGCTCTGAAGCATCCTGACCAAGGATGTCGGCAACCTCTGATGCACTCAGGTTTGTGTGACCAGCATTATAATATTCATGGCATTGCTTCATCAGCTTTGTATCATTAGCAGATAGCAGATCCATCCTGGCCAGAAACTAGCATAGAAAGAAAAAGTAATCATAAAAAAGAAGATCAAGACAGAGTACAGAAGAGAAAAGACAATCATATGGAAGAAAAGAACTCAAATTTTATTAGATCATAGTGCAGAGTTACAAAGATTTTGGTTACACTTGAAAAAGAAGAAAAATAGAAAGAGAATACCGAACAACTTCACACCTTTTCCTTGTCTCCCAAGACTTTCTTGGGAGGCTGGGATGAGGAGCTCGGTTGCTCGGTGGGAACAACGAGTTGGTCGGCTGGAGCTAGAACTTGTTCAGGAGGAGTAGGCAGAGATGAAAGCTCCTCATCAGCAGGCTGGGTAAGGATGGGATCACCCACTACCATTGAAGATTCTTCGGAGGCAGCTTCGTCCTCTTCTTCATCTTCAATGTCTGGGGGAGGACCAGGGAGATGCTGTTGAAACAATTCTGAGTCCTCATTAACCTTAAACTCTTGCAGGGCAGCCACCCAACCATCTCGGAAGTATTTCAAACTCCCATACTGCACCTGAGTCATCATGGCTTCTACCCCTTATTCCACCCTTTGTCCCAACCTGTGTGGAAGGACTTATTTATTGCCATTTTTCTTTTTATTTTCTCCGAGGAGAGCTTCTCGGATAGAAGATCCTTAGTGGCCTTTAACTTAGCATCTACCTCCTCCTTCTGGCGATTTACTTCTCGTAGAAGGGTTAGCTCTTCCTCAGCCAATTTCAACTTATTTTCAAGCTCCCCAAAGTTCGTGAGCTTCTCGGCGTACTTCTTTTTCTCCTCCTCCAAGTCTTTCACTTGATTTTCCAACTGCACCTTTTCTGCTTCAACTGCAGTCAACTTCTTCTCCCATTCAACCCTATCCTCATCATACTTTTGACGAGAATCCTTCAAAGATTTGGTTAACCCCAACAAAGCATCCTCCACTCCAGACGAGGAGCTAGAAGCCTTGATCGCTTCATCTTTCTTCACAATGGTGTTGAAGCAACTCACCAGCTGAAAAAACGCGATAATAATAAGTCAGCACCGAGATACATGTATTGATGGAAAGAAAGAAAATTTAGAATATGAGAAACTTACTGAAGCAATGTGACGAGTAGCCAAGGATGTAAGCATATCCGTAGATATACTCTCCTCGATTCCTTGGACTTCAGGAATAGTCCAAGTCTTTACCGAGCTCATTGCAGAGCTCGGGGGAATGATAGTTGGAACACCAGCTCCACTAACTTGGAGCTGGGAAATGTTTTCAGCCAAATTGACCGAGGAGGATTTCTTCAGTCTCCTCGGTGGCATTTCAGCAGTTTCAACCAAAGAACTTTTGGTGGGGAAGATGGTGAACATTTCCACAGAAGCACTTTTCTTGCTCGGAGCCACTGGGGGCTTCTCGGCAGCCTTCTGAGGAGCAACAGAAGGGGCAGCATCTACTTTCTTTGTCCCCTTTGGGACATCAGCCTTGTTCCTTTTTCCATCTCCAGCAGAGGTAGTCTCCTCAAAGAGAGCAGGAACTCTTGTTTTGCCCATTTTCTGACTTAGAGGAATATGAGATTCTGGAGAAGAGTCCTCAGGAATTGATGCTGGTTCACTGGTGCTGACCACAGGACGAGCAATAAAGGATGTTGTATAACTCCTATACTGCAACAAATATGAAGCAGACTTGATGTGCTCGTCTGCAACTTTTCGATGAAAATTCCAGATAAGTTTCAAATGTTTGATGTTAATATAATCTTCTTTTGGAGTTTTTCTTTTACTGTCAACTGCAAACAAATACATAGTGAAATATCAGTCACGTATTTATTCAAATATAATGAAATCATAATTTCATAAATAAAATAAGATGAAAATAACCTATCCCATTGCCATATGGAGGGCATCTGGGACCTTGATATACTTCATCTGCAGTCAAAGGGGCATGTTGCCAATTTTTGATAATTACCCCATGTTCAAAATAATCCCTATTGGCATCAGGGAGGTTAACTACTAAGGCCCTATTCAAAAATCTAGTTTTTAAATAAAAAATATTGTCTAAAACAGCCCATCTGTAACAATACATAATCTCAGGAATTCCTATACGAGTTCCATGAGTTTGATTTAACCTATACACCCCATTAACTATTCTCCATGTGTTGGGGACTATTTTTGCAGGGACAACATCGAAATACTGACAGAACTCTAAGCACAGAGGGTTTGGTGGAAAAGAAAATCCACATTTAGCAATAAAGAGACTGGGGAACCAGTGTCCCTCAGCCAAACGAAAATAATCTAAAGGCTCAGAAAGATTCTCCAAAATTACCCAAGATGGAATAGAAAAGTCAGAACGGAATTTCTCAAGAGATTCGATAACATAAACCATGGTGAATAAAAAGAAATGAAGAAGAAGGAAGAAAATCTTACAGGAAAAAGGAGATCTGTTGACAAACAAACGAAGAAAGGGATGAACGCACAAGAGAGAGAAAGGCTATATAAAACTCGAAAGAAGAAATTGGAAAAGGTAGTAGATGATGGGATTGCCAATGAAGCTTAAATACTTTGCCTTGGGAAACGGCGAAAGAAATCATTACAAAAAAGAAACTATTACTCTACCGGCGGGTAAAAGGACAAAAGTGCGCGAAGATCGAAGCGCTTATAAAAATTCAAAAAGGTGGATTCTTCAAAATTTGGAAGGACATTCGAATAAGAAGAAAATGCTCCTAAAAACCAGGAAGGTCATTTAATATTGCCATATACCGAGAAGGAATGTTCCATACTCCTCAAAGTTCGAAATATGAAACATTGGGGGCTTCTGTTGATACCAAAATTAATATGCTGATATAGACGAATAATAAGAAGACACGTGTCAATCTACGTGGCACAATAAGAAACGAGGAAGTCTATTTCCTCGACCAAGACCTACACACTCCGAGCAACAAGTGTACACCGAGGAACACCAACACTCCGAGGAACTCCCGAACGATGAGCAACTAAGGCGGTCCGAGCTGCATCTCGACTACAACATTGATTGCCAAAGCTGCATCTCGACCACAGCATTGATTGCCAGATAATCAACAGTTCAACTATTCATTGAATGCTTATCATACAGACGTATACTCTTAAAGGGCATTAATTGTTTACCCTTTCACATGTACAGCCTAAGGGCTATAAATACATTGTATCACCCTCATTCTAAGGGACGGGATTTTCTTGATAGAATTACATATCGAGAATCCCAAAACACTTGGCAATAATAGAAACAGTGGACGTAGGCCATTCTTATAAGGCTGAACCACTTTAAAATTCTTTGTCTCATTTATATTTATCTGTGATTAAATAATTAGAAGCAATCTAATTTTTTACATCAACAGTAACGATAGTCACATACAGGTACACCTTATGTTATAGCTTCCCTAGCTTTCAGTTGACTCCTAAGAAGAGAGTGAACACTAACCCTCAGTTGACTTAGAAGTGCAGCAGTAAAGGTGTTTTCCTTAATGGGACGGAAAGGGTCAACAACTTGCCTCAATGGGACTTCCTTTATTTTTTTTTATTTGGGGGGGTGGGGGTGGGGAATGGGGAGTCGAGGTCCCACTGATGACCTTTTTTCATTTCTTAGACCTCTCAGTAGAAGGGGACCTCCTGTAGTGGAATTCTGTCGAGTCTGCGTTGGTTGAGAAGTTTTCCCCTGTAAATGGGTAAGAAGATTAGAAGACATTGGTGCTTCCATTGACCAAATCTCGTTAGAGATACCGATATGAAGATTTGCAAAGAAAATTAAAAACAGATAAGTATTGTCATACTTTGTCAAAGTAATTCAAAACGATAGTAAATTTTAATAAATATGGGTTATTTTCTTACAAAATGATGTCAGGGTTTCCACCTCCATACGTGGGTATTGCAATAGCTCAGGGATCATCAAATACTCAAAGACAATGAGGCCATCCCTCCTAAGTTAGTTGATGGGATCTTTTATATCGGCGCTGAGACTAAGGTCTACTTTGATCGAGACCGAAAAACGGTCCCATTTATGAGGCACTCTTGCCTTATCTTCTATTGATGGCTCAGACTCTCCAAACTCCCAGCCCCTAGAAAAATGAAAAAATAATGGGATTCCCAATCAAGTTTGAAAGTTTGATTAATATGAAAGAGTTTTAAGTCGGGATTATGAGCCACGAAATGATAATAACAGGGTTGTGGCTCCCGTGGTGACTGCCGTATAACAAGCATAGAAGACATCAACCAAGAGATCTACATGCCAAGGAATTATCCAAAGGTAAGCAAACCCAAATAGGGTCGTCCAAACATTCGGCATCAACTTGGAAGGCAAAACACCGATAAAAACAATAACAACCCTTATAAAATGGTGAATAATGACTTTAAACATCTGTTTATAGACGAATACCTCTCCCACATTTTTAAGATCAAAAGCACGCTCGTCTTCAGCTAGAAGCCTCATATTGATGGAAGACTTAATCACATAGAGGTGCCTTTAGACCACCAAATCAGACTCACGGACTTCGTTGGGAATGGATAAGGCTACACTTGTGTCTAAAATGTAGGTATATTCTTCCTCTTTATCTTCAATGACAGGGGTTGTACCACAAGGGTTATGACTCCTAAACTTGGCTTAAGTCACAGTTGAGATTGGCACAACCATGGGAGGGAGTGGGGTATTGTTAGAAGCATCAACCTCATACTCATTGTCGTAGATACCATGAACTTGGGGCTAAGAATACTTTTATTGACCAGAGGAAGTGCTAGGACTACTCCGATTAATGGATTGAGTCGTGTCACCCTCGTCAACATGGGCTGTTGGGACTCTCACTGCCACCTCAAAGGAGTCGACCCTAGTACCTACTTGATCATCATGGAGGCCTATAAGTTCAGAAGGGACATAGACCTTAGAATATGAGGTAGACATAGTGTCACCACTAATGGAAATGACAACTCTAGCCTCGGCTTTAGTAGGGCAAGTCAGAAGTATGGTAAGATGTTCTCCAACTAAGGGAGTTGGGGTTAATGGAACTTGAGGCCTACATTGACGAGACTCGACCTCGGCCCTCCTAATATCTTATCTCACAAGCTCATGCGAGTGGGGAAGCTCTTCACTAGATCGTATAGCCTACGGTACATGAACAACATAAAGGAAACCTAATGGGGTATCTCCAAAAGATCAAACTAAGCAACTGAATAGTTTTTTGAATTTTTTTTGTGAAGAACACCAAGAACACCTTTGAACATGTCTCACCGAAGAAGACATCAAAAAATAGAAAAGATCGACTTAATCACTTAAAACCTAGCTAATTCAACCTCAAGTGTTCCCCTAACTTCCTACCCACCCAAGTCCGTCGCGAATTAAGGGGCAAACCACCACAAATTGGTGGCTAGAATAACCAGAAAACTTGTTAAAAAACCAAAAATTACATAAATTAAAATTAAACTATAAGAAACGAATAAAGGAAGCGGGAGGAATAAATAGAGAGCGGAGGAATACTGTTAGGATGAAAAAGAACAAGAAAGAAGGAGATATTAAATAGAAAGAATGAGGTAGTTTATAGAGAGAAAGGAAAGTTTCTCTAGGAAAAAGTTTTAAAAATAATGAAATAAAAAAGAAGGGTTTTTTATCTCCCAAATGCGTACGCGCGCTTTCCCAAAATATCATCATTAGGGAACAACCTCTAATGGGATGTTTGGTTGCACACATGACCTAGAGTATCACGTTAAGTTGTTGAGCAAGTGACATGTGTTTTACTTCTTAAGTGAAATGACACTTCTATCAAAACCTTATATGATCGTTATACCTCTAGGACGAGATGAGAAAGAAAAACTGTTTAAACCTCAGTCCCTTATTAACATTGAAGACTAAATTCTAGGAGTCATTGATATACATAAGTCAGGTATCATCCCAACAATGCCTGCCATGGAAGAGTATGCTTCATATAAGGCTTTAGAGTCATAACCTCTTGAAAGCTCACATCTATAATCTCGCCTTAGATGGTCTTGATCTCAGAGACTAAGCTTGATGGCAGGACAGTCTTCTCATCCAAATGTAGTCAACTCATAGACCTACTCATAGTGTCGATCGACAGTGTACTCATAGTGTTGGCCTCACTTGCAACCTGCTTATAGTATCATCCTCGGTTAGTACCAGGAACCTGACCCATCATCATCATTTATCAGTTGAGTAGCTAACCAGTCTCGTCTCGTCCCAACCTTAGAGATTAAAGCTCTAGCATTATCGGTTGTCCGAGCCACTCTACCTCAGGCATTTCATGCATGCATGGAAATCGTGGTAAGGGTATTATTGACATATCCAACTGAAAACGTTATGGAAAATCAACTAACACATGGTGATAATATTCTCCACCATGATTCTACATCCTTCTTTATAGGTGTCACACGCTCATTAGCTGATCTAACATTCACACATGGATTACATGTCTGGGGGTGATAATGTGCACCCCTAAACCTATAAAAGACATCTTGTGTCTCCATTCCTAGGGATCATATATAATAAACCCTACTATTATATTGTGAATTTACAAAGAGAGAAAGAGAAGCTTGTACTTATATTTCATGACATCTTACCCTTCATTATAGTGAAATAACTCCATACCTTTGCACAGTTGATGTAAGTTAAGGTTGAACCACTTATATGCTCATGTTCATTCATTTTCTCTCTTTATTCTATTTTTTTACATATGTTATTATCTTATCCATTGTTAAGTAATTTCTAAAACATGTTGGATCCTAAAAGATGATTTACCGCATCATCAGTCGGACTCATCATTTAAAATAGGTGTTTCCACCTTCCAGTATTTTAAATCAATGTCCTTATCCTACTTCTTCTTAGTCTTAAAGGAAAACATATGAATCTCGTAAGTTTGTAAGTCACCTACAAGCTCTTCAAGTTTTGTAGAATCTAGAGTACACTAAGAATTAGAAACCATCACTTTTGAATTAAATCTTTTAGGTAACCACCTTAAAATTTTATTAATTACCCGATTATCGAGTATCTTCTCTCCCAAGTTAAAAGATGAATTAACTATGTCGGATAATCAAGTGTAAAACTTATCAAAGTCTCACTCTCTAACATCCTAATAGTTTCAAACTGAATGGTGAAGTTTTGGAGTTTGGAAGACTTAAAAGCACTAGTTCCTTCTGGGGTGAGTTGGAGTACATCCCAAGCCTCTTTAAACGTTTCATAAGTCATAATACCACAAAACTCCTCTAGGGTGATAGAACAAAATAAAGTATTTAAACCATGAGAGTTATAATTTACTAACCCATGCGCAGCCTCACTCCATGATTCTACGGTTTGGGTATCTTATTCTATCCAACTAAGGTAATAGGTGGAGTCCGACCCTTTAAATTCGATTACGATATCCGCTCATTTATTGCCTTAAGTGATGACTTCATACGCATTTTTCAGTATGCATTGTTTGACCCATCAAACATCAGGATTCTAATACCATCAAAACCACCAAATTTCATGCCTAACTTCACGGGATCTAACACATGACAACTTAATGTTCTAACTTTGATACCAATTTGAAGAGGACCATACGGAATGCTTAGGCGGGGATGGTCCGAACACACAAAAATTCTATTTTTAGATTTTTTAATTTTAAAGAATAAAATTTTAAACAGATTAAACCCAGTAGAAATTATGGACTAATTTTAAAATTTGTTGTAAAAGGCTTTGTTGTGAAAGATCGATTTACCCGATTTTCTCTTTTTAACCTAAAACATGCATTTAGGTGATAAGAAGATAAAATAAGTAAAACATATACAACACAACGATGTTTGAGGAAAACCCCAAAGGTAAAAATCTCGGATTGCCCAATCAAATAAATCACTATAACAAGGTTTTACACAGACTAGACGATAGACTTACTCAATGACTCGTCTCCCTCGCAAGCCTTGACACTCTTTTATCTTCAACCTATCCGCCATAGTGCAGCGTAGGAGTCCATCCATGCAAGCTACCACATCACACAAATTCACACGCACCTTGGTATTCACCGTTGAGGGTCAACAACTGTCTATGGAATTGAAACACGAAACACCATTTTTTCATCGCAACAAAGCATACTAGTACAAAGTCCACCGCATGAAACTTCTTCTCTCAAGATGAAGAGAAAAAAAACATTGGTTAAGAATTTTTAAAATTGGATATTTAAACTCAATGGGTGAAACTAGGGTTTTAGAACTTTGGTAAATATGTAGGAAATTGATTTTCGCTAAAAGTTCATGAAAAATCTGAGTCCAGCACGCCTATAAAGAGTAAAACACGAATTTCGAGGTGAAGACTTTGTTCGAATGAAAACCTATGGTTCGTTCGAACGAAAAGCCAATTTCATTTTACCGTAACCCAAGTTCATTCGAACGAGAAGGCATTCTCTTTTAGACAGAGTTCTAATGAGGTTACACCGGGAGCCCTTCTATTTAACAAAGAGTGCCTACTTGATGTTCATCAGATGCACATTCTAACAAGGTATTAAAGTTCGTTCGAACGAGATTGCACCTTCGTTCTAACGACATCGAGACTTCATTCTAACAAAGTACCAACTTCGTCTTAATGAGCTTCAAACCCCAAAAATATTTTTCATCAAAAAAATATTTCAAAAATTCCAAAATGATTTTGTTGAAAAATTAACATCCAAAGATATTTTCAAAAATCATATTCTAAATGCATCCATTCGTTACGAGATCCTTGGTAAACATTAAGTCAAACTTGTCACGAAACACGACACGAAGTGTATCCAACTTTGAAGCTTGGACGCTACGTATTCATTAAATATGTCATAGGCTTACAAGTTCGACAATACAAGGCCTAGTCTATGATTTAAATGTTTTGTTTGGAATTGAGCCAATTACAATTAAATTGACTCGATTAAAAATTTATCCTTACAAGTTATTTCATGTAAAGATTATTGCCTTGAATATGGATCCCGGTAAGTCATCTTGTGAATATGACGTGCTGGAGGCACAAAACGAGAGGCTAAAAAATTTAACCTTGAAGTGAGTTATGAGAAGTTTGAGAATATTCTCCTTGCACCGTCTCAATCCTCAAAGGACAAAACGGGTCTCGGCTATGGAGGGTCGCAGAAGTCTAATTGAAATTAAGAGATCGTGTTTTTAATAGGGTAAACAAACTCACCTCCTTACCACCTTCGATAATCACTCCAAAGACGAAGAATACGGATCATTCACAACTGTACTTTTGCAATCATTGTCAGAGGAAGAGTCATCTTGGAGACTATTTCCACTAGCTTATGCAAAGTGGTAATGATCCTCCACATTTGAACAGATATTTCTATGAGATCGAAGAATGTGCCGAGTACATGGTTTGAATATTCTAAATTCTTATGGGATAATTCAAGTGGATTACTAGTTCCCTTCCTAGTGCTCAAGTTAAGAAGAAAATAAGGACTAGGAAGAATGAGAAGGTTGTTATAATGGTGAATGAGGGTGACGACTCTCTTCCATATCACCCTTTTGAGTAATTCGTCTTTATCCATCTAGGTTAGGACTATGTTTGTCATATTTACTATGTGTTATCCTTCCTAGAATGTATCACAACTTTTAGTTTTGTTTTCGGTTATATAGATGAAAAATATAATAAATTATTTTCTCTTGAGTTATTAGATAAAAACAAATAATACTTTTGTTTTTGTAAATTTTATAAAAATACAAAAAAAAAATTTGTCTTATGATTTTTACGGATCGATAATGTGAGGTTATTATGGATTTGCGGAAAACATCTTGCTATATATTTCCATATTTGGTATTAGATTCTTAGTATGGTAGTGCAAACATGTGAGTGCTTTTCTTAATCATTCCTACGGAGTTCCATGACAACTACTCATGTTGGCTATGTTTTGATCATCGACATATTACACATAGGTACACGAGTTGACTATTGACATACCCCAACCCAATTTCTAATAATTAAATTTGAAAAATCGAACTGAATAGAATCATTACTATTTTAAACTAATATTAATAAGCAAATTTACCAGTTTTCCCTCTTTAACCACTAACTTCTACCCTGATATCCTAGACTTGGCAATAAAATTTAGTACCTGAAAATTTCAAACATAAGAATATGTGAGCACATTAGCTCAATGAGTATAGCACAACAAACTATAGTAATTAATATACGTAACTTTTAACTTAATCCATTTATCTACTTTATGAACATCTTATAACTTAAAGTATCTCCAACCAACTCAACAAAATTAAACTAACCATATCAAGAGGTCCACCTTTAAAAATATTCACCTAAAATTTACAATCATATTATATCATTCGATCCTAACATAGTTCTTTCAATCCAAACCATGGTCATATTACTCCCAAAATATATTAAATAAATAAAATCTTAAAATTCAATCACATCATATACTTACCCTTTTTGTCCATAAATTACCGTGTATTGAGGTCTTACCACATTCTCATAAATAAAATAGAGTGCATCTCTCTTAGTTAAGCATATCATGTCACCTGCATGAAAACATTAAACATCTGTTGCCAATAAATAATAAAACCAATGTGGATTAATATCGAACATCCCTTGCCTCTACGTCTATCAACATCTCTATGCCATTTAGGCAATAACATCTCTTTGGATTAATATCCAGTATATCTTGCCTCTTAGGCTATAACATCTTTATGTCATTTATTCAATAACATCTCTTTTAATTAATATCCAACATCTCTGACCTCTACGACTATAATATATCTATGTCATTTATGCAATAACATATCTTTGGGTAAAATACCAAACATTTCTTTCCTCTACCTCTATAACATCTCTATGATATTTAAGAAATGATATATATTTGGATAAAGTACCCAACACCTCTTGCCTCTATGGCTATAACATCTCTATGTCATTTAGGCAATACAATATCTTTGAACAAAATACCTAACATCTCTTAGATAAAAAAATAACCCATCATCTCGAGAATTTAATATTATGTACACCAGTATTAATATTAATATCATATTTATGAGTAGACTCACCTTAGATGTGTGTTAACTTAATCTTTCCCTTGTCAGCCTGAGTCGTAGTCGCCAACGGTGTGTTAGAGCCTAACAATCCAACACAATCAGTATACTATAAAATATAATTTTATAAACTTACTACTTTAACTAAAATATATGACAGATTTATATGTTCTCCACATGTCTAATAAACTATAATGCTCACGATCACTTTATTTAAGTATTATTAAATAATTACACTTTATGACAAAGTAATACTAATCATTAGCTAAAAGAGATTAACATGTCACTAATCAATTTAAATCTTGCACTGATCATGCTTAAATATAATTAATTAAATTAATACAGGGTTAATACAGAAAGTTATGCCAACATACTCCATAAATTTAATACAACAACTTTAGTTCTCATCAACATATCAATTTCTAAATAGATTAACATTAAAAATAAGTTTTTTTTTTTAAATATGGGCCTTAACAAATAACTATCAAAATAATCCAAAAAATATTAAATCATATAATTGTGTTCCTCTCGTATCGTAACAAATTTTTTATTGTAGGAGTCATATTTAATCTTACTTAGATAGCCTTACAAAGCACACACAAGTTAATATGGGCCCTAGAAATGATCTACACAACTCAATAAACAACTTTATTTAAGGAACAATTACCTTTAAAATTAATTTGAATTTTGTAGATTTTTTCCGGGTGTAATACCTAACTTTTTCACTTTTTCACTTTTTCTCCCATTTTTCTTTTCTTTCTTCTTGGCTTCTCTTTTTCTATCATTCCCGTAAGAACACTTAACAAGACCATATATAAGTCCAAAGTTAGCTTATTTAACTTCTAACCAACTTTCCTTAACTTATGGATAATCACACATCACCCCCACTTAATGTTACTATTAATAACATATCGAATTTAATTATTTCAACACTTTTAATGTACCTCTAGCATATATTAACTTAAAGAACTAAAATTACATTGTTAACCATAATAATATTACATGAAACATATAAAACTATCAAGTACTAAGCTCTCTAATAATGCAATAATTCACAAAATTTAACAATTATGAATAATTAAATCATTTGAAATTACATGCTAATTTTGGAATGTCACAAGCATATTATTATACACGTAACCTTTTCAATTGCAATTATTCAAGTTTAATAACATATGTTATTAAAAAAAATAATATGATTAAACACAACTTAACATATTAATCCAAATAATTGAATATTTATTTGGGACGAGATATAAACCACACGACACCACAACTAAAAATTTATGGCTAACTTTATGACTCTTTAACAGTAGCCAATCAATTTCACTCTATTACTAGTGACTATCTCAATAATTATCTATCAATTTGATCTTCTTGTAAAATTTCACTACTTCACTTATTAAATAACTTCCCGATTACAATTTTCGTACTCTATCTTTGAATTCAATCTACACTCAAAGAATCAACCTTATCTTTATACAATTATGATATACATTTCGATAAAAACCCAACATCCAGCTCTATTACATAATTGCTTTTCACCGTTTTGCCCTTAATCCATAACTTACTCACAATATTTCTCTGAAACTATCGATCTCCTATCATAAACTAACTAACTAACTAACTAACTAAATAACTATATATAACTACATATAACTATATAACTATATATATATATATATATATATATATATATATATATAGAGAGAGAGAGAGAGAGACTCACACCCTACACTTTTCGTCTTTTTGACTCAATTATTTCGTCTCCTTTAACCATTGCATACTATCGATATCACAGATCTTAATGCGGAACGTAGTTTTGAGCCATCTTATAGAACTTACATGAGTCATTCGCTTTATTTTCTATTAGCAGTCCTTTAAATACTTAATATCTTCTATCAATAATTCAATAATCATTAATATCATATCAACGTGTACAAAATAATATATTAGTTATATGACTATATCTCAATCTCCATTACTATTGTACTACATATTGATTCATAAAAATCACAATTTATACAACTAGTGTATATATAACAGTCTTCTCACAATTTATCAATAAATAGATAAATTCAAGCTCAATACTAACATATAATTTTTTGCCAATCTATTAAAAAACTCGACATCTTATATTATGCATTACTACCCATTTGAATATTGTTTTAGAAAGTTCCATCACAAACCAATATTTCCATTATTCTCTTTGTACCATATTCATATCGTTTATTTTCTTCTCAACAATGTGTTTTCATAAAAAGAGTATTCCATACATCATATTTATCATATCTTTCAATATAATAATCATACAATTATACATAAAAATTCAAACATATATATATATATATATATATATATATATATATATATATATATATATATATATATATATATATATATATATATTCATGTAACAATCTATAAATTAATCAATCTAATTCGCATTTCTCATGCAATTCAAAACTATACTTAGCATATATTATATACCACTTATTTTACTTTATTACCCATAAATCTCTCTATACATATCTTAAGTCTTAATTGGAATCACAAATCCCATATCACTAACCACACAACACATACATGAAATACAAAAAATTATAATCAAAGTCTTAAAATTGTAACAATTTTTTTCACTATTGATTTATAATTATTTGTTTGCATCTAATCCATCACGTATCAAAAATATTTTCTTATTTATATTAAGAATATTTCCCACTTTCATCAATGGTGTATATTGAACATTTGACATAAATCATCATCATAACGACACGTGTGCATCATACAAATCGTTAACATGTTTGTTATTATTCCTTCAAAGTTAATCTATACGACTCAACCACATATTTACGAATTAAACTGCCAATCTAGAACTTTCTCAACTCCAAAATATATTACCAAATGCTTTGATACGAAGTTGGTACACACCAAACCAATTTCTTATAATTAAATTTGAAAAGTCAAACTGATAAAATTATTATTATTTAAAACTAACATTCATAAGATAATTTACCCTTTTTTTTGTCTTTAATCACTAGCTTCTACCCGACATCCTAGACATGGCAGTAGAATTTAATACCTCAAAATTTCAAAAATAAGAATAGATGAGCAAAATAGCTCAATGAGTATAACAAAACAAACTATAGTACTTAATATACGTAACTTTTAACTAAATCAACTTATCTATTTTTTCAATATCTCACAACTTAAAGTATCTCTAACCAACTCAACAATATTAAAGTAATGATATCAACGGGTCCATCTTAAAAAACATTCACCTAAATTTTACAATCACACTATATCATTCGATTATAATATAATTCTTCCAATCCTATCCATTATCTTATTACTCTCAAAACATATCAAATAAACGAAATCTTAAAATTTAATCATATCATTCTCTTACCCTCTTTCCCATACATTGCCTTGTATTGAGGTCTTACCACATTCTCATAAATAAAACATATTGCATCTCTTATAGTTAAGAATATTATGTCACCTCCATTAAAATCTTAAACATCTCTTGCCAATATACTATAACACTTATTTGAATTAATATAGAAATTCCTTATCTCTATGACTATATACATAACATCTCTATACCATTTAGCCAATAACATATTTTCGGACTAACATCCAATATCTATTGCCTCCACGGCTATAGAATCTGTATGATGTTTAGGCAATAACATCTATTTTATTAATACCCAACATCTCTGATTTCTACATATAATATCTCTATGCCATATATGCAATAACATATATTTG
Source organism: Sambucus nigra (assembly GCA_949130495.1). Lineage (NCBI taxonomy): Eukaryota > Viridiplantae > Streptophyta > Magnoliopsida > Dipsacales > Adoxaceae > Sambucus > Sambucus nigra. The sequence goes on along the minus strand of OX422213.1, from coordinate 160,506,536 downwards.
GGTAAAATACCCAACATCTCTTGCCTCTACAGCTATAGCATCTTGATGCCATTTAGGTAATAACATATCTTTGGATAAAGTACCCAAAAAATCTTTCCTCTATGGATATAACATGCCTATGCTCTTTAGGAAATACCATATATTTTGGTAAAATACCCAACATCTCTTTGGTCGTAAAATAACCCATCATCCTTAGAATTTAATATTATGAACATCGTGCGCCCCCCCCCATATATATATATATATAGAGAGAGGCAGGCTCTCATGCACACCAAGTTTGCACATTGATTTCAAACCTATTTTTTTTAAATATTAAAAAAATTAATTTTGAATTAAATTTTATTTATATGGAATTTAAATCAACCCAAAATAACTTTTTTTGCTATTTTTAAAAAATCAGTCAAACTTTCACAGCTTTTAGAGTGCTTTAAAAGGTGAGAAAGTTTGATCGATTTTTTAAAATAGCAAAAAACGTATTTTGAGTTGATTTTTTTACACGGGTCCCTTGAAATGTTTAAATACCATATAAAAAAATTCAATTCAAAATTATTTTTTATACTATTGCTTTGATATGGAATGCGGATCGAAAATTTGTACATTAGTATAGAGTCTCATGGGGAATGAGGACAAGTAGTTTGTGAATAACTTGAATTATTTGCTTGAATTTACAACCAAGATTATATATTTAAGTTCACAAATAGGAATGCTCGGAATAATAACTCACGTTTTCACGTGTTTAAAAAAAAGGTTACTTTCGAGAATACCCGAGTAAATCGATCGATAATCTTTAGATCTTCATATTTATTTACTCAGAATAGTTCGTGTGATAAATTATAGATTTGTATTAATGTTATATCCTTTAAATAAGAGAAGATCTCTTAATACCTCACCCAAACCTATTTGTCACATTCGTTCAAAGTATAAATGACTTTGAAAGTTATCTATTACCATACCATGGGCTATATTTTTTAGTCATGTTAATTTCTTGAAGATATTCACTCTGTTGATATGCATTTCAAAAGTTTTGTTATGCAGTTAAAAGATCGTAGTTGCTTGAGTGGAAACTTTATTCTCTCACATACTCGAATTCGAGTTAGGGGCTAACAAGCAAATATATTAAGTCTTGATAAAAAGTTCAAGTCTCAGATTGACTTTATGGAAGTATACTCGACTCCAACATGATTCATGAGCATTCTTACTTAGTGTGAAAGACAAAGTCTAGCAGAATAAAGTTTGAGGTATCAACTATACCATCTTAGAAAAGTTTAATGCTTATAAAACGTAAAGTTATCCTATGTAGGACATGGTGCCTCCTAGTGCAATTATACTTGTTATCATTTCTCCACCTACTAAAATAGGACAACAAGTGTGAGAAAACAAAAAGTATTTACAAAAGTATAAATTAAAATATATAAAAATGTACGACAATTTAGTAGCTAACTCTCCAAGGGAACCGGAGCGCTCACATGCTTGAGCAATTTCTAAGTAAAAATATAAGTTACGACAATTTAGTACCTAAGGATCCAAGGGCACCAGAGCCCTCACAGTATTGAGAAAGTGCCAAGTATAAATATAAGGTACGACAGTTTAGTACATAAGGCTCCAAGGGCACCGAAGCGCTCATAGTATCAACCTGAGAATAAAGAAACAGGTTGAGTAGTCGAGCAAGTTCCAAGTATAAATATAAGGTACGACTGTTTAGTCCCTCAGGCTCCAAGGGTACCGGAGCGCTCATAGTATCAACCTGAGAACAAAGAAACAGGTTGAGTAGTCGAGCTAGTGCCAAGTATAAATATAAGGTACAATAGTTTAGTACTGATTAGGCATAAATTCTTCCCATTCATCCCCTTAATCTAGAGGCTTTTATCGCTCTGCAAAGTGTAATTCGAGTGGATTTATCTCATATCATTGCTATTGAAAAGTTTCTAATTAGTACGCCGAGTTTTGTGTTTTTCCTATGTATTTTGCAGGTATTCAGTGCACAAGGAAGGATCGGCATCTTAATCTGATTTCCGAACCAAAGGTTACAAATCTACAAAAATACAAGGGGGAAAAGTTCCTGAAAAGATGGAACCAAAACGAATGGGTTGGAAAAAGAATCGATCCCATCCTAGGAAACTTCCTGTGAAGAATTAACAAGATGAGACCAAACCGAAGAGGAAGAAAAATGAAACGATCCTATGCTTGAAGAACTTCCTATAAAAGCAGTGAGAGATGGAACCGAACCGAAGAGGAAGAAAAATGAACCGATCCTATGCTTGAAGAACTTCCTGTAAAATCACTGAGAGATGGAACCGAACTGAAGAGAGGAAAAATAAATTGAACCGATTCGTGGAAAAACTTTTGTAAAAGATGGAACCGAACCGAATCACCCCAAGGGGATCGGTTCGGGTATCGAAAATTCAAACTCATCCACTTGTAAAATTAGAGTTCTGCATAGTTGAAACTCTTAGAAATCATAGATTATAAATTGTAAACTCCTCCCAGACATAAGGAGGCTTTTGATTCTTTAGGGAAGCTTTGTAATTAGTTTAGATAAGACAACAACAAAGAAACCCTAGTTTTGATTCCATTTTTGCAATTCAAGTAATACCATTCTAATTCTTGTTTTCATTATTGCGGTAGTTACTTCTCTAATAGCAATTTCATCATTCTTCATCTTCATTCAGTAGTAAAAATTGTTTTCTTTCATTCCAAACATGTTTTCTTCTAGTTTTAATATGTACGGCTAAGTTTTCAAGGGTTGGGGTGCATGAACCCCACCCGATGTGATTCACGATAGTGGAAATAGAAGCCAGAATTAAAACCTTAGATGAATTGTATTGTAGTTCATGCGATACTAATTTACATGTGTTACTTATTATCTTATAGATGTTGTATTATTAGATATGAGGTATTATTGGCTATCAATATAACAAACAACATTTTTTAAATATGAAAAATCAACTGTAAATTGGATCAAATCAAAGTCTTATGACATATCTTAAGGTAAATAATAAGTTTTGGGGTAGAAAATATAAATTTATGAAACTTAAGGGACTAAAATAAAAATATAAAAAGGGCCATTTTATAAATAAAATATTTTCAAAGACCTCTAAAAAATATTAAAAATATATTGTGTGAAATTACAAAAATACCCTTCATATGTGAAATAACCCTTATACCCTTATCACCTTTCCACCACGTGTTGGTCACCTCCACCTTACACATGCCGTTTTTAGAGAGATCTAAAACACTTGTCATCATTTGGTGATATTAACACTGCAAGACCACTCTGATGTAACAACCCAGGCTTTTGAGCGGCTATTTTATATTATTTTGCCCGATGGGTTAATTCTATAAAATAGGAGAAGTTGGAGTAAATATTGTTTCCCCTGATATTAAGGGATAATATTTACTATGTTTTGTTTATTTACCGTATGAGAAGGTAAATGGCATTATATTGTGATATATTGCATCGTTATATGTAAAACGACGGTTATGACTCATATTTAAATTGAGGTATAATTAATGAAATAAAATAAAATTGGAGCATAAAATTTGTTCACACTTTCCCGAATGCCAAAATAGGGGGTGCGGTTGTTTTCACTTTCCCGAATAATAAAATTTGTTCTCTAGGCTCAAGTGCAAGCCTGTCGTTCAAGTAATAATCCGACAAGTCGGGTATCGATCCTCAGGAAAAAAGGACAACGAAGTTGTGACGACGGGATAAAACGGAAGAATCCTAACGATGACTCTAAGAAGGAATGAAAAGATTGATTTTTGGTTTTTGGGATTGATTAAACTAAATGCAATTATGAAATTATGATGAAATATGCAACTACTAAATTATCTAAATGAGGAATGAAGAGTTGAATCAAAAAAATTTTTGGACCTAAATGATGAGAAAACAGGATGGGAATACAATCCCCCAACCCTAGTGTAGTGTAGTGACAACGTCAATCATAAATTTATCCGATTAATTCAAACCCGGAATTTAGTACTCCCAAGCATTATGTATACGAGGTTCAAGCCCGCGTCATACCTAATCTGAGGATGAGTAAATCGGTATCGCGGCAATTACACTCAAATTGTACTCTAAATCATCACGAGTACCCCGGGGCAAACGAGATATAAAGATCCACAATTATTATGAAATTACGCGATACAATCAAAATTAATCATTAAATTCATCGGATTGACGTTATACACATGCACTAACACATCAGGTTGGGTTCATGCATCCCAACCTTTAAAACCTAGCCGGACATGTTAAATGGACTAATGCATGAAATAATAACGTTGCATGTGTATGAATTCATGATGAAACTAGATTTAAACATGTAAATATATATATTATGAATGCAGCAATGAATTGAATCAACTACGAAAAATACGCATGCAAGAACAATAACAAGAATCTTGAATTAAAACGTGAAAAACAAACCCGAAACAATGAAATCTTGAAGCAATATAATCCCTTGATGTTCCTAGATGTTCCTACTTTCTATGGACCTTTTACATGAATGAAATCTGAATAAAAAGAGTCCTAATGACTAAATATATAGGCTAAGGGTCGTTTAGAAGAGTCCCCAAAACATAAAACTCTTTTGGCTAAAAGATAAGCACAAAATAAAAATCCCGTATCTGCCAATTTGTCACACTTAGAAAGCGTGACTAATTCTGTAACGGCTCTGGAGCGTGACTAATTTAGTAACGCTTTCTAAGTGTGGCAAATCGGCAGATACGAGATTTTTTTCTCAGCTTCGGTTTTGTTTGGGTCTAACAGCTTTTTTTCTTGAATTTCTTCTCAACTTCAAATGGGCATAACTTCTTCACCGTAACTCGGATTGAGGTGCCGTTTTTTCCAGTGTTCTTGTAATTGAAAGCTATTCAACTTTCTAGTTGGCCCCACTTCCGGACTAAGGCTGAAAAATTATGAGAATGCCCTTCAACTCCCCGATTCTTGGTTTCTTTCACTATTTTGAGTTCTCTTTGGCACTAACTTGCATGAAATATCTGTAAAACACATAGGAGATACACAAAATACGAAATAACTGCCAAATAGGGTTAGTAGCGTAGATATGAGATAAATCCAAGCTATTTACACCGCACGTGATCATAAAAATACCGAAATTAAGGGGATAAATATGAAGAATTTATGCCTAATCAGTTACTTGTTTAGACGCTTCTTTCCCTTGTACTCTAGTTGTATTCAGTTATTTATTCGGACGTGTTTGTCCAAGTCTTGCACTCATTTACTATATTATAAATATTGAATCGTAATACTCGGTGTAACTATTTATATTGGTCTGTTCACCGACAGCTTATTCGGTGATTATTTATTATATTGTCATTCTTTATTTATCGATTTTTTATATCCACCATTTTTGTAAATGGGATTGTCTGAGTTGTTTTCTTTTATTTACAAATTTTATTTTTATTGACAATCCGTTTTCTAAAATGATTGGTGGTTATCTCATACTATTATTTTAATCGACAGTCATGCTGAGAATGGATCATCTATGATTCCTATGATTATTAGAGTATTGGCTGGCCACCTATTATTTTAGTAGGCGGGTTGTCACAGATGGTATCAGAGCATTAGGTCCTAGAGTCGTTAGGAATCTGTGCGGGTGTAAATTACTTTCAGCGTTGCTTCTGATTTGATATAGAACCTTAAGATTAAGATCGTTGGTTTTCTTTTGTGAGATTTCGTTCTTCTGTTATGCTATGAGAACCCCGAAAATCTTTTGCGTTCGTGTGAGACTAGTAAGTCGTCAGATGATGGGCATCAAGGGAGGTTGTCATGAAGGCGTAGCGAGACGGGATTTCTAGGAGCTGTAAGTTGTAGTCAGGGATGTGGGCCGCTTTAGAGGTCACCCCCTTTTGTAGCATTTTCTCATATTGCTACTGTAACTACTAAGTATAATAGAGTTGATTTTCCATGTGCCGTTGTCAGTAGAGATTGGTACAAGCTTGGGATTCCAAGCAATATCAATCTAAATATTGAGAAGTCCTTGATGAGATGAGGACCACATGTGTGGAAGTTCGGTCGGATTGGAGATAGTGAAATCTCATTTGGTGAGAATATGAGGCCCGAGAGTCTGGCCTAGAATGGGGGCATAGAAGTGCCCAGATGCGAAGAGCGGAAGGAAAATATTCTCACGCAAAGGAGTAAGGCTGAAGTGGCGGAAATGGTAGTCACCATAGTAGGGTGGTGCAGGAAGTTTTGCCTAAAGAGAGAGAGCCCTTCGATAGAATGATAGGCTCACAAGTAAGTGTTTCTAACACTTCAGGAAAAGTAATGTTCAGGAGACCCCATCGGTGGACATCCACCCGGGGAAGACTTGTTGAACTAAGGCCGGGGAGGGTAGTAGAATGTTTCCTTTATTGAAGAAGTTAAGGGAACTATGCGAGAAATCGCTAGGGTAGCTTGGGATGAAAGTAGTTTGGTTCGGTTAAGACTATAATGATGTGTCTAGGAACCTTTGGTAGTGGCTGGAGATTGGCATGAATGTTGGCGGGAATTTCCACCGTAGTTGAGGGTGGAACATTATCTTCTGATAGGATAGAATAGTATTGTATTTACCCTAGATTCGGGTGTGTATATTAAGGTTGTGGTAGTATATCTACATGGCTTCCATGATAGGGAAGTTCTGTATTTTTCTTTCACTCGTTATGGGGCGAGTGTTGTTATGTGTGGTATGTGATACTTGTATTACATGTAATATACGAGTAAAGATGTTCTCGGATTGGTTGGTGCGATAGAAAGTGAATAAATCACGAGGCTATCCTATTCTAGTTCTAGAGAGGAACTGGTTGTTCTACAATATCTCACCTAGGTATAGGATTGAGACTTTATAGAGATGGTTTACGGTGTGTAGGTAGTTTTCATTTTCTTTAATTATTTTGTTTTGCTTTATTTGTTTTGTTTTTATTTGATTGCTTGCCTTGTTTGATTTTCTTGTGTATGATGTTGCCTTATCTCCACGACCAACAAGTTAAGGGGATTTTGGATTTTGCTTTTGCGAGACACTCCACGCATGAACCTTAACGACGTTGGGAGTGGAGAGATGTTGTATTTTCTTTTCTGTTCTTTTTGTTGGTTAAATGCTGGGTTGGTAAGGTTTGGTCAAGAATCACGTAAATGAGTGATTAAGGGCTAAGTTAATGTGCGAGATATGAGCATTATGATAGTTTTTCCTCTGATCGATGTGGGGAAGACTAAGATATGAAAGTCGAATAGAGAATTATGTTTATGCCTTAATGAGAAGGCCATATATAAAAGATGTATATATGTATTTTGGGATAAAGTATTGGTAGTGCCTTACAGAAAGTAAGCGCTCGATCAGTTAAAATTTTTATTTTTCTGTTCTTGTGGTAAGACTTAGAGTTAGGATTTTAGCGATCCCGATCATGTGTCTTCGACCGTTACTTCTCGACAACCGACGATGCATGGTAGTAGTGTAACGGGAGGGTTCCTTATTTGGATTTCGCCTCGGCGAGACGTCCCACGCATGAAACCGAGCGACTGTCGGAAGTTGGGAAAGGTCTTGGACACTAGGGATCTAGTTAGGATCATACTTATACGACTCGATTAGGACAGATAGATTGATGTTAGGATTTTTAGGACGTAAGGCCCTTAGGGCATGTAGCATGGTTTTAGGGAGGCGGTGAGGAGTTGATCACAATAAGTTTGTGGGTTAAGTCTAAGTGGTATTTATTGCCTAGAACGAGGAAGTTTAGGAGCTTGAGTGATTCGATATGTTAGGCCATTGATGAAGAGGCCTTTCTTAGATAGAGCATTACATTGGTAATCTATCTTCAGAGGAGTTGAAGTATGAGCTGACTTTTACTCCTGCACTCATGTTGTTATGATCGAGAGTGAACTCGATGAACGAGTCTTTTCCAGGAACGGGAAGTATTAATGCTAACGCATGAACCCATCGTTTATGCACCTCGTAGACTTAAACTCCATGAGAGGAATTATTCCCCACTTGATATAGAGTTCGTATCGGTAGTATTCGCCTTAAGTAATAGAGGCACTACTTCCTGGGCAAGAAATTTGTCTTCTCACGAACAAGAAGTTGGAGTTCGCGAGGGACTATCGATTGAATATTCCCTTTCTCTAAGGAAATGCGGATGGGTTAGTAGATGCGCCGAGTAGGGAACCATCGGAGAGATTAGGGAAGGCACAGGATGCCAAGTACAATGAGCTTCACCGAGGGGACGCTATAGTAAGAGCATTCATGTCCGTGATTGACCGACTCACCTACTAGTGTGAAGAGACTAGTGGTGGGATGAGGAAGGACGAGAATAATACTTTGTAGGGATCGAAACCTCCGTACAATTGTTTGAATCATTTCTTGTAAGTAGGGTGCCGGGATGTTTAAGTATCTCCTTCCGTAGTAGAAAGGTAGGATCGATAGTTCTAGAGGAACGATTAGGTGCTATGTTAGAGCAAGAAGAAGGTAGCCTAAGATCGAATGATGATGACCTTAGTCCGAGCCCAATAGGGATGCCATTTTTTTTACCAAGGGGTTTGCTAGGAATGATAGAACGATAGTTCAGTATAGTATACCTTTATATGGTTATACTATATGCTTGAATTTTGAGGGCAAAATTCCCTTCTAAGGGGGGGAGTATGTAACAACCCAGGCTTTTGAGCGGCTATTTTATATTATTTTGCCCGATGGGCTAATTCTATAAAATAGGGGAAGTTGGAGTAAATATTGTTTCCCTTGATATTAAGGGATAATATTTACTATGTTTTGTCTATTTACCGTATGAGAAGGTAAATGGCATTATATTGTGATATATTGTGTCGCTATATGTAAAACGACGGTTATGACTCATATTTAAATTGAGGTATAATTAATGAAATAAAATAAAATTGGAGCATAAAATTTGTTCACACTTTCCCGAATGCCAAAATAGGGAGTGCGGTTGTTTTTAGAATAGTCGAGATAGTCGAAATAAGTGCCACGTTGTATTTTTGAGTTTCGGGAACTTTTAACGCATTATGACTCAATTAAGTAGATACGAGTCATTTTAATGGTGTATTAGCAATTAAAAGAGGTCATTTGTGTTTTAAGACCTGTTTAAGTTCCCCCACCCCTTTTTCTTTCTTTATTTGTGAGAAAAGCCAAAGGAGAGAGAGAGAGAGAGAGAGAGAGAGAGAAGAGAGAGTTGGGAGAAATGGAGAGAAAGAGAGAGAAATGGAGATTTGTGACGGATTTCCGTTGCTACAGGAGGTGGTTCAGAGACTACGAACCTCGAGGCAAGTTTCTTACTTGCTAGATGTGATTTAATGTGATAAATTTCATGTGTCGTTAAGTTTTGGAGATTTAAACCCTAAATGGGTATTTATTAATTTTGGTGATTAAAGCCTTAAACCTTAGCTTTAACTTGACTTGAGGATTATATATTGCTTATAATTGGTGTAGAAATAATTTGGGATAATTAGTTGTTGTTGATGTTGGCTAAAATGGAAGATTTGAGATTTTAGGGTTTTTAGGGTTCCAACAACCCGTAGCCCAACTTAGGATTTTTGCAGGACCGAATCGATTCGGCCCTAAGGGCGAATCGATTCGGATAAGGGATAGGCTGCAGGTCTGGCAGACCGAATCGATTCGGGTTAAAATCGAATCGATTCGGCAATTGCAGAAAGTAAGTTTTTGCTCACCAAATCGATTCGGCTGTTTAGCGAATCGATTCGCAAGGGCGAATCGATTCTGCCCAAGGGGGAATAGATTCGGTTCCCCTATTTTTATGGGATTTTTCCTAGTTTGATTTCTAGTCCTTTCTCTTTTAGGTCTAAGGTTTAGAAACCTTCCTTTAGGAAAATATGGGGAGTCCTAGATAGTGGTTTTGGGTAGACTAATGTCCTAGGGTAGTAGGATAATTAGGCTTATCCCGAGGGCTAGTTTGTATAGGTTAATTTCTGAATGATTTAGGAGTTAACCTAAAGATGAATGGGAGATAAAAATGTTTACAATGAGACTTTTGGGAGACACTCCTTGAGGGAGATTCATTTTAATAGTTTATGTTATTATATTGAAGTCTTGGGCACTAGTTGAGGGTAATGGCACTTCGGATCTTAAGTCATTAATAAAAAAATGACTCTAAGAATAAGAAATGAATATTATTTAATGTTGTACTAATAAATAAGTACAAATGATTTTGAGAATGTAAAAACGGATGTTTTCAAATGAAAAGGAAGATGATTTTCATAAATGTTAAAAAGGGACGGATACACACCCTCTCCAAATCTCTACCTTAAGGGATGTTCGCCCGTTGTGGTGAAGCCCCCTGACTAATGAATGCAGGGTGGATATAGTCCCTAGGCCATATGAGCATTTGTGTTGTATATTTTCTGCGATGGGTAGGAGATTCCAGGTGTGGTCTTGACTACCCCGCAGGCATATGGCCGCTTCCCGACGTTTCGGTAGGATCCAAGGTTGTCTAAATAATAGGCTCTGGAAGATAATAGCCATTTAGGGGCGCGCACAGTGGGGAAATCCGGACGGGCGGTCTTAGAATCGTTATATATATATGATTATAACTATTCTAAATCAAGTTGGACTTGATGTATGATGGGTTCCATAAAGAGCACAATGAAATGCCATAAAGAGCATGAGGAAGTGCCATAAAGAGCACGATAAAAATGCAACAAAGAGCATATGATGATGATTATGTTCCTGATAAGGAAGAGATTTTTACAAAATGTATAATTGAGATAAAATGCCACAAAGAGCATAAAAACTATGATTATATTTTCTAATAAGGAATGGAACTATGAAATGAATTAGTATACGATGAAATTGATTGGTAAACATTTGATAAAATGTTGTACCATTTATATATATTCCTAAAGAAAGAAATGGGAATTATGTTGTTAGATGGTGAATGGATATAATTATGTATCCTTGAGTAGCAGTAGATGAGACCTTTCATTTATATGTATATATATAATATTGTGCTAAGGGGCTAATGAATCTCGATGATCAACCTTGCCTAGTAGTAGTGTATCAGGGGGGTTCCTTATTTGGATTTCGCTTTGTGAGACACCCCACACACAAATCAGGGCATGGTGTTGTGACTGGGAGAAGTTAACCTTTAGTACTTAGATTAATTAGGACAGGGTCTAATGTATCTCGACGATTAACCCTACTTAGTAGTAGTGTATTGGGGGGGTTCCTTGTTTGGATTTTGCTTTGCGAGACACCCCACGCACGAATAAGGGCATAGTGTTGAGACTGGAGCGAAGTTAGCCTTCTTTTATTTGTTTAACTATAACATCATCATTAATATTGTGCTTGGTTGCTTTTAGATTGATGGATGAGAAATGTTGTTGTTAACTGCGAGAGAATCACGCACTTAACTGTCATGCATTTTATTCACATGGGAATCATATCAAACCGGGCCCTGACCCGTCTATATTTCTTGTTTCTGCACATACTCTTTGTCGTTACAGGTGCTCTACCGCATGGACACCCGTATTTACATTTCCATTACGGTTGCCATGGTGCTACGACATATTACGGATGTTGTAGGTTACTTGTTTAGACGCTTCTTTCCCTTGTACTCTAGTTATATTCAGTTATTTATTCGGACGTGTTTGTCCAATTCTTGCACTCATTTACTATATTGTAAATACTGAATTGTAATACTCGGTGTAACTATTTATATTGGTTTGTTCACCGACAGCTTATTCAGTGATTATTTATTATATTGTCATTCTTTATTTATCGATTTTTGATATCCACCACTTTTGTAAATGGGATTGTCTAAGTTGTTTTCTTTTATTTACAAATTTTATTTTTATTGACAATCCGTTTTCTAAAATGATTGGTGGTTATCTCATACTATTATTTTAATCGACAGTGATGCTGAGAATGGACCATCTATGATTCCTGTGATTATTAGAGTATTGGGCTGGCCACCTGTTATTAGTAGGCGGGTTGTCACATCCGACACGCGACACCTCAGCGTTAAATCACCACTCCAAAAAGCTTAGTCATTTGACACGTGTCAACAGCGGAATATCCTTGGAAACCTATAAATAGGGCCTTTGGTATCATTTATAACTCACACCAATTCCTTGAGAATTATAGTAAGAAAGAGTGATAGCTTAGGAAATATCTTAAGAAGGAGTTCTATAATTTTGAAGAAAGAATTCGTTTCGTAGGTATGAGTTTATTTAAATGTTGTAATGCATATTTATAGTTTTAATTTCGTGTTTATAGCTTTACTTAGCAGTTATGCTGGGAAAATACACTAAATGATCCACTAATCAAAACTTAAAATTTGGAAACAATCTAAATTGATCTTTTTTCAAAATATGTCAACTTATTTGAAAATATATATACTCTTTTTCAAATGATTTTTGTAAGTAATTGCCCGTTATTATGGAATCTCATTTAAGTAATTCCAAAGTCAGTCCCGGTGAAATTCTGTCTAGTTGAGATGGTATTTAAGTGGTGCCTCTGTGACCCTCCATCTCTACTGGGAAAAAATCTGGAGATATTCTGTCTAGATGATATAGTATTTAAGTGGTGCCCCTGTGACCCTCCATCTCTACTGGTAACCGACCGATTAGGAAGTACTATGAATTGAATCCTTTAATTTCGATCAATGAGTTTTAAAAGTTAAGAAAATGGTTTTTAGTAATCCTTTGAAACAAGTTATTATTAAAATACAATATGGAGACTGGAACATGTTTAGAACGTATACTTAAATCTTTATCGTATTTGTTAGATTAACATGCGATCGAAGACTCATTATCTATAATTTCAACCTCTATTTTAGATGAGTACTCTATGCAATTTCTTGCGCATTTTGATTATATTATATTATGCAAACTATGTATATTTTGTGAAATGCTTTTATTCTCAAAATGCATCTGATACCGATGATTCCGTCGTTTGTTATATGTTTATATCTCTCCATATAAACATCTGATTTAAATTCTGAAATTATTAATTCGGCCTATGGAAACTCTCTTAATATATTGGCCTTGACTACCGGGTGGAAATATTTGGGTGGTACCTTCCCAGCTGATTTATCGCTGGTGTGCCCTAAATAAGGCGTTGTTCCAGAAATCATGATTATCTGTCTGTGATGTTACCGGGTGGAAACACTTGGTAACACTGTCTGTCTGGGTATTAGACCGTACATGGCCACTAAAACTGAATAATTGACATATGCTCAATTGTTTTATCTGCTCTGTTCTGAACTGTTTATTCTAAATATATATATTGTCATTTACTTTATATATATTACTTGAAATTCCTATCTCTATGTATATACCTTTTGTTCTAAATTGAATAGGTATCAATTTTTTAAAAAATCCTGGAATGTCTAGAGCTTGAATCTCATTTGGCTTTTAGCTGACGTTGTATAAATAACCATTTTTTAGGAAATAATTAAGCTCGTGGATGGAACGAAAAAGGACTATGTTGAAGATTTAGATTTTAAAGCTCTTTTTGTTACCTTAAGTAGAAGTTTGTTTAATTAGATAGAGCATGTTTATCTCTTTGTGTCAAGTTGTAACTCGTTGATATTTTAATACAAATGAAGTTCCCTTTAGAAAGCTCTGATGATGTAATTCCTTCACTTTCAGTATTTTACGATTCATAACCATGTGATAATACTTTCGCTACATATATTTTAAAAGAAAATATTTAACGCCAGAATATTGGATGCCTTGGTGGCATGTCAAGACACTCGTTCCCTACTATTTTTGGGTCGGGGTCGTGACAGAGGTGGTATCAGAGCATAGGTTATGAATCCGTAGACTATTGAGCATAGGTTTCGAATGTTATAGATTTTATGTTTCCATCCTTAGGAGATAGAATTAAAAATCTAATTTATGTGATAACCCTCCCTATGTGTTATATTATTTATAATTGGTCTTTTAGTTTTCAATATTGATATAGTATAGTAGATCTTATGTTTGGCCATGACCGTAGAAAATGACCAAGAGAAGATCATCAATGGGAACTAGTGATTCGAGTATAGAAGGACTGGAAGGTGCATACAAGGCAATTGAAAGTCTAGCAAAGATTGTGGAGCAGCAGGTGAACAATGGAGTACCAAAGAATCTTGAACTACGTAGATGTACTATTTAACAGTTCAAGAAGTTGAATCCTCCATCTTTTAAAGGTACTCCTAACCCCACCGAGGCAGAAAGTTGGGTGATGAAGATGGAAAAGATACTCGATGTTATTAAGTGTACCGATGAACAAAGGGTGTCATTTGCAACATTAATGTTAAAAGGGGAGGCTGAATATTGGTGGAGAATGACTAAGAGAATACACGGGGAAAGGAACGCTTACATAGGTTGGAATGATTTCTTAGTAATTTTTTATGAGAAATATTTTCCAGAAACGGTGAAAGACGAAATGGCAGCTGACTTCATGAATTTGGTGCAAGGGAATATGATGGTTAGTCAATATGAGGCAAAGTTTACTGAGTTATCCCGTTTTGCATGTCATGTTATAACAACTGATGTTTTAAGAGCGAAGAAGTTTGAGCGTGGGTTAAGGTTGAATATTCGTAGTCGAATTTCCATCCTGAAATTAACATCATATATTGATGTCGTGACTAGGGCTACAATAGCTGAAAGGGATGGTGAGGAGTATAATCGAATTAGAGATGGCAAGAGGAAGTTTGGAGAATAAAAAGGAAAGAACCCGAATATTAGAAATTTCTTTAGGAACACATCCAATGTTAGGGGATCTAGTGATAACAAAAAGTATAATAACCAGATATGCCAACAATGTGGAAAGATGCATGGAGGACGACCTTGTTATAAGGATTCAGGAGCTTGTTTTAGATGTGGAAAGAAAGGACATCAGATAAAAGACTGCCCAAACCTAGCAAGGGTTTCGATAAAGCCTTCAAGTGCAAACAAGGATCAAGGCAGACAAGGTAGAGGTTTTGCTCTTCCTGATACCCAAGCTTCCAATGCGATAGTGTCAGGTACACTTTCTATATGTGAACAAACTTTTAAAGCTTTGATAGATCTCGGTTCTACCCATTCGTTTGTATCTATACATGTATTAAATCGTTTTCATAAATTGCCTGAACCCTTGAATCATAACACACATGTTTCTACTCCTTCGGGTGAGTTATTGATGGGTAAATTAGTATACAAGGTTTGCCCCATAGACATTGATAGTCATAAACTATTTGTTGATTTGATAGTTTTAGACATTAGAGATTTTGAAGTCATTTTGGGGATTTACTGGTTAGCATCATATCATGCTAAGGTGGATTATTTTGATAAGAGTGTTACTTTCCAAATCCCTCACCAACCAAAATTTAGTTTTGAAGGAACTGGCATCATATCTTCGATGTGTATTATTTCTGCAATGCAAGGCTATAGTTTTCTGAAGAAGGGATGTCAAGGATTTCTTGCAACTGTTACCAGTTTGCAGACGATAGGGCCTAGCTTAGAAGATATTCCTATCGCTATGAAATTTACGGATGTTTTTCCAGATGATTTACCAGGCCTACCTCCTAATAGAGAAATAGAATTTACCATTGACCTTATTACTGGAACTATACCAATATCAAAACCACCATATCGTATGGCACCTTTAGAATTAACAGAGTTAAAAGTTAAATTAGAAGACCTTTTAGACAAGGGTTTTATCAGACCAAGTATATCGCCTTGGGGTGCTCCAGTGTTATTTGTGAAAAAGAAGGATGGGACAATGAGATTATGTATAGATTATCGTGAACTGAATAAGGTAACCATTAAGAATAAATACCCCTTACCTCGTATAGATGACTTGTTTGATCAATTAGAAGGTGCACAAGTATTCTCTAAGATTGACCTTAGGTCAGGCTATCATCAATTGAAGATTAAGGATGATGATATTTCAAAATCAGCTTTTCATACTAGATATGGTCACTATGAATTTCTCGTAATGCCATTTGGACTAACTAATGCACTAGCCGTTTTTATGGATATGATGAATAGATTCTTTGGGAAATATTTGGATCAATGTGTTGTTATTTTCATTGATGAAATTCTCATTTATTCTAAGAGTATTGAAGAATACGAGAAGCATTTAGAGACAATATTACAAATCCTTAGGAAAGAGAAATTATATGCAAAATTAAAGAAGTGTGACTTTTGGATGCCTAGTGTTTCTTTCCTAGGATATGTCATATCCAAAGAGGGAGTGTTAGTTGACCCTCAAAAGATTGAGACTATACAAGATTGGCCAAGACCAACTAGTGTGAGTGAGATTCGTAGTTTCCTTGGATTAGCAGGTTATTATCGAAGATTTGTTGAAGGATTTTCTAGCATTGTCAAACCTCTATCCAGGTTAACACAAAAGAAGGTAAAATATGAATGGCCTGAGGAAGTCGATAAAAGTTTTAAAGAACTTAAGAATTGATTGGTGACTGCCCCAATTTTAACTATTCCTTCAGGTACGAAAGGATTTGTTATTTATAGTGATGCTTCAAAAAATGGTTTAGGATGTGTGTTAATGCAAAATGGAAAAGTAGTTGCTTATGCTTCAAGACAGTTAAAACCATATGAACAAAATTATCCAACCCATGACCTAGAATTAGCATCTGTAATTTTTGCTCTTAAGATTTGGAGACACTATTTATATGGTGAGACTTGTGAGATTTATCCCGATCATAAGAGTTTAAAATATATATTTACTCAGAAAGAATTGAACATGAGATAAAGGAGGTGGTTAGAATTGATGAAGGATTATGATTTGAATATTCATTATCACCCAGGGAAAGCTAATGTAGTAACTGACGCTTTAAGTAGGAAGCCTACACCAAATTTAGCATGTCTTATTACAAGCCAGGAGGCTCTATAGAAGGATTTAAGAAATATAGAAATAGATATTCGTATTTATAGTAAAGGTGGAATGATTGCAAACTTACAATTACAACCTATATTGATGGAAAGGATCAAAATTGCACAAGTAAATGACCCACAAATGAAGAAGATTAAAGAAGAGGTTATTGAAGGGAAGAGAATGGAATTTGTGATACGGGATGATATATTGAGGTTTGGAAATAGAGTGTATGTTCCACGGGATGCCCAACTAAAGAGGCAAATTTTGGAGGAAAGTCATTACTCGAGATTCACGTTTCATCCCGAAAATACCAAGATGTATAGAGATATTCGAGAAGTGTTTTGGTGGAATAACATGAAAAGGGAGATAGCAGAATTTGTATCTCAGTGTTTGGTCTGTCAACAAGTAAAATTTGAACATCAAAAACCATCAGGATTACTACAACCCCTACCTATCCCGGAGTAGAAATGGAAACATATCACTATAGATTTTATAACAGGTTTACCAAGGAGTTCAAATGGTAATGATTCTATTTGGGTAATTATTGATAGGCTAACTAAATCTGCTCATTTTCTTGCCATTAAGATTACCCATTCTTTAGAAAGGTTAGCTAAGTTGTATGCGCAGGAAATTATTAGGCTTCATGGAACCCCAATTTCAATTGTTTCTGATCGTGACCCCAGATTTGTGTCTCACTTTTGGAAAACCCTACAAGTATCCATGGGAACATAATTAAATTTCAGCACCGCTTTTCATCCTTAAATAGATGGACAATCTGAGAGAACCATTCAAAACTTAGAGGATATTCTTAGGGCATATGTACTTGATCTGAAAGGGAATTGGGATAATCATTTACCGTTACTGGAATTTGCGTATAATAATAGCTATCAAGCAAGTATTCAAATGGCTCCGTATGAGGCACTCTATGGTAGAAGGTGTCGTTCCCCTACATGTTGGGTAGAAGTTGGGGAAAGAAAATTGTTGGGACCAGAATTGATTCAGATCATAACAAAGAAGGTGAAATTAATACAAGACCGACTTCGAACCGCTCAAAGCCTTCAAAAGAGTTATGTTGACAATCGACACCGGCAGTTAGAATTCCAAAGAGGAGATTATGTGTTCTTCCGAGTATGGCCTGCAAAGGGAGTGATACAATTTGGGAAGAAAGGAAGTTGAGACCAAGATACATAGGACCTTTTGAAATCCTTGAAAGGATAGGAGATGTTGCGTATAAAATAGCCTTACCACCTGAACTCTCTGTGTACATAATTTGTTTCATGTATCAATGATAAAGAAATATGTCCCATATCCATTACATATCTTAAGTCACGAACCTCTTCAAGTTAGAGAAGATTTGTCATACATTGAGCATCCGGTAGAAATTTTGGACCGTAAAAATCAAATATTACGAACCAAGATAATTCCACTGGTCAAAGTATTATGGCGTAATCATTCAGTTGAAGAAGCAACATGGAAGCGGGAAGATGAAATAAAGGAGAGATATCCATACTTGTCTGTAAATTAATATGAGTCAAGTTTGGGGACTAAACTTTTTATAAGCAGGGAAGGATGTAATGACCCAACTTTTATATGCTCATATGTATATAGTTTGTTTTTACAATCATGTGTTACTTATTATCATATAGATGTTGTATTATTAGATATGAGGTATTATTGCCTATCAATATAAAAAACTCCATTTTTTAAATATGAAGAATCAACTGTAAATTGGATCAAATCAAAGTCTTATGACATATCTAAAGGTTAATAATAAGTTTTGGAGTAGAAAATATAAATTTATGAAACTTAAGGGACTAAAATAAAAATATAAAAAGGGCCATTTTGTAAATAAAATATTTTCAAGAACCTCTAAGAAATATTAAAAATATATAGTGTGAAATTACCAAAATACCCTTCATGTGTGAAATGACCCTTATACCCTTATCACCTTTCCACCACGTGTTGGTCACCTCCACCTTACACATGTCGTCTTTAGAGAGAGAGTTAAAACACTTGTCATCATTTGGTGATATTAACACTGCAAGACCACTCCGGCACGCGACACCTCGGCGTTGAATCACAACTCCAAAAAGCTTAGTCATTTCACACGTGTCAACACCGGAATATCCTTGGAAACCTATAAATAGGGCCTTTGGGATCATTTATAACTCACACCAATTCCTTGAGAACTATAGTAAGAAAGAGTGATAGCTTGGGAAATATCTTAAGAAAGAGTTCTATAATTTTAAAGAAAGAATTCGTTTCGTAGGTATGATTTTATTTAAATATTGTAATGCATATTTATAGTTTTAATTTCGTGCTTTATAGCTTTACTTAGTAGTTATGCTGGGAAAATACACTAAAGGATCCACTAATCAAAACTTAAAATTTGGAAACAATCTAAATTGATTTTATTTTCAAAATATGTCAACTTATCTGAAAATATATATACGCTTTTTAAAATGATTTTTGTAAGTAATTGCTCGTTATTATGGAATCTCATTTAAGTAATTCCAAATTCAGTCCCGGTGAAATTCTCTCTAGTTGAGATGGTATTTAAGTGGTGCCCCTGTGACCCTCCATCTCTACTGGGAATACATTTGGAGATGTTTTGTCTAGATGAGATGGTATTTCTGCGGTGCTCCTGTGACCCTCCATCTCTACTGGGAACCGACTGATTAGGAAGAACTATGAATTGAATCCTTTAATTACGATCAATGAGTTTTAAAAGTTAAGAAAATGGTTTTTAGTAATCCTTTGAAACAAGTTATTATTAAAATACAATATGGAGAATGAACCTTGTTTAGAACGTATACTTAAACCTTTATCGTATTTGTTAGATTAACGTGCGGTCGAAAACTCATTATCTATAATTTCACTCTATTTTAGGTGAGTACTCTATGCAATTTCTTGCGCATTTTGATTATATTATATTATGCAAACTATGTATATTTTGTGAAATGCTTTTATTCTCAAAATGCATCTGATACCGATGATTCCGTCGTTTGTTATATGTTTATATCTCTCCATATAAACATCTGATTTAAATTCTGAAATTATTGATTCGGCCTATGGAAACTCTCTTACGATATTGGCTTTGACTACCAGGTGGAAATATTTGGGTGGTACCTTCCCAACTGGTTTATCGTTGGTGTGCCCTAAATAAGGCGTTATTCCAGAAATCATGATTATCTGTCTGTGATGTTACCGGGTGGAAATATTTGGTAACACTGTATGTCTGGGTATTAGAGCATACATGGCCACTAAAATTGAATAATTGATATATGCTCAATTGTTTTATCTGCTCTGTTCTGAACTGTTTATTCTGAATATATATATATTGTCATTTACTTTATATATATTACTTGAAATTCCTATCTCTATGTATATACCTTATGTTCTAAATTGAATAGGTATCAATTTTCTGAAAAATCCTGGAATGTCTAGAGATTGAATCTCATTTGGCTTTTAGCTGACGTTGTATAAATAACCATTTTTCAGAAAATAATTAAGCTCGTGGATGGAACGAAAAAGGACTATGTTGAAGATTTAGATTTTAAAGCTCTTTTTGTTACCTTAAGTAGAAGTTTGTTTAATTAGATAGAGCATGTTTAGCTATTTATGTCAAGTTGTAACTCTTTTATATTTTAATACAAATGAATTTCCATTTAGAAAGCTCTGATGATGTAATTCCTTCACTTTCAGTATTTTACGATTCATAACCATGTGATAATACTTCTGCTACATATATTTTAAAAGAAAATTTTTAACGCCAGAATATTGGATGCCTTGGTGGCATGTCAAGACACTCATTCCCTACTATTTTTGGGTCGGGGTCGTGACATGTATGCAGTGCGAAATCTAGGGAGAAAAGAAATCTTCATTCTCACATTATGGAAAAGATGGAGATGAGTCATTCTGAGGAGTATAAAGAGAAAACAATAATCTCAAGAGTAGCCAAAATGTGAGCAGCGCATCGGATCATAATTCATAGTGAGGAATGGAATACCCATGTCTGATTAGGAGTCGCAATTTTGGGAACGAAGTGATAACACGACATGAAACGAAATTAACATGAAATTAACACGGTCTTTCATGTTCGGGTTTGGGTTTTTGGACCCACTAACGGGTTGTGTCATGTTCGTGCCCAATTTTTGCCACGAAATTGACCCAATAAGGACACAGTAGTGATCCAATTAAAGACACGATATGAATCCTATATAAACCCACTATTGATCCCCATTTAGATCCATTATCAACCCACTACTTAGACCCACTATTTTTTTTATTCCTCCCTAACTGGTCCAATTATGTTGTGTTGGGTATAATATCGTGTCCAATCGAACTGTATTTACTTATCGTGTTACCGTGTCGTATCATATTTAACGTGTCATATTCGGATTAAGGAAACAAAATGCACTATCGTGTTGTGTTGTGTTGTGTTCAGGTCCATTGAATTCTTATCGTGTCGGGTTGGGTCTTGTGAAAACACAACCCGTTGATGTCTGATGGGGCCACTAAAAATTAAAGAGGTAGACTACACTATACACAATACACCAGAACATAATCCACTATGAGAAAGTGGATATGCATGTCTGAAGGGATTATAATAAGGAAAGAGAATAAAATATATGAAAATATATTGTAATGTGAGCAACCATCGGATCACGATTTACTATGAGGAAGTGAATATGCATATCTGACGGGGTTGCTAGGAACATATAAACGTGTGTGTGTGTGTGTGTGTGTATAATACTAATAAATGTGAGGATAAATAAAATTACAAGATAAAAAAAAGGACTCGAATACCAAGGAAGACTCAATACGACTACATAGCCGAAAATGGTATCAAAGTCTACATAGTTCGGTAACACGCAAGGGTGGGATTTGATGGTGCTAAGAAGTCGTCATTTAAATTTATATAAGTATCTCAAGCTGAAACACAAGTCAATAATATATAGCAAAATAGCAATGTAAATAGGAGAAGGAGGTGAGGAGAAGAGGAATAACACTAGAATTTAAGTGGTCCAGTTATATTAGCCTACTCCACTGTGCAGGTGAGTGTAGTTTTCACTAGAAAAGAGGCTCTAATGGCCTGCGATGTACAACTCTCAAGATTTCTCTCTCTACTTCAAGTGAGACAGAGTTTGCTAGGATTTTATAATTTTTGGATCCTTTCTTCTGGGAAGAAGATGAATATTCATAGTAGTTGGGGTGTACAATGCATCCTCAAGCATGCATGGAGTGTGTTCTTGATGAAACATCCAATGAGGAGTAGACATATGTCCTGAGCACAAGTATGTAATGATGATGCAATATTCCCCTCACGTGCCCATGTGATCTTGTTATAACTATATATCCATGTGGATTAGTCATGCTAGAAACATGTATGTCGTCTTAGGAGGTATCGGCATGGCCGAGGATGACACCTCTTATATCCTGTTTGAGCAACTGATGACCAAGACAGAAGCGTGGTCTCGACTGTTTGGGAGTGCAGGACGAGCTGAGACTTGTGAAGGCCAATGGACCAGTTAATGGTTTTCCACCTAAGAGACATGATAAGATCGAGACTACTGATGTAGATCCACTACAGAAGGCCAACAACTGTCTATCATGATAGTTTATAAGGTCGGCCTTGGATGAGTGAGTACCAGGCCGGGATGAGGTCACACTTGGTTATCAATCACCCCCAGTCCTTAGCCTTCAATGTGGGTAGAAGGCTGAGGAGAAAAAATGTCTGAGGGCAGATGTTGATTAGACATCCCTAATTGATAGCTGAGATGTCTTTTCAACGTCAAGTCCAAAATAATGAATAACAGTTGTGGAGTGACACTTGGCATGCATCTATGGTTTGGTGTGTTGTTCAAGGGTGGAAGTTGCAAGCCTGCTTGAGGAATTGTTCCTTAATGATGAATTCCTTGGAAGTTGTATGCAATCATTGCCACTATCTAAATAAATTTGAAACCCTCCGCTTTCTCTTTTTTTCCCATTTCTCTCGTGCCCAAACCCTCTCTCTCTCTATAACCAAAAGTAGTTTCCTCTCATTCTCTCTCATCCAATCAATCTTTTCCATCCATATTTAGGGTCCATCCTCTGTTCTTATGGAGTTCTCCTCCACCAGGTAACCTCCACCATCCATTTTCCTTAAGTTTTCTCCTTTTTTAATGATTGTAATCTTTTATTGTTTTTCGACGATATTTTGAGTTTTCAACTTCCTTCTTAGATGTCTTTAGGGATGATCTAGGTTGTTTTGGGAGTTTTTTAAGTATGAGGATATTGGTCATTAGGTTTCCCATTAATTTTTCATTTTCTTTTCAGTCTGTAAGGGTTATCGGAGCTAGTTCGGTTACCTCTCTGGTGACCTTCAACCCATTACTCTTGAACTATTCTTGACTAAAAAATTCAACTTCTCTTTATCATTCTTTAGTCAAACTTCTTGAATATTTAATACTCTTTATGAACTTCTTGATCAATTTCCCCATCTCAAAGGTCGTATCTTTAGGGAAATACATCAAGGTAAGGATACCTCTCTTCTCATTGAGTGGGCCGAGGATATTGGGCCCCTATTTCTTCCGTGGTACCCAAGGTCGATAAGCGGTTTTTAGAGGCGATGGATACCTCTCTTCTCATTGAGTGTGGTCTCCACATGGCCACTCAGGTCATCATTTCTACTTTTATTATTTAACTAATCCATTTTCTTTGAAGTTTTGTCTCATATTAATCCCTTTTATTCAACTTTTTTGCAGTTTATTTTTACCCTTACTCGCCTTGGTGAGTGGGTTGAGAAGAGGCTTCCCCTAATCTAGAATGGGAAGGATGCTGATAAGCTGGAGAGGAGTTTGAGGGATGAACTGGCTTCTGAGGATATGGACCATTAGAAAGCCATGGGTGCATAAGGGCATAGGCACCTGGACGAGTTGGAAAAGATGACGAAAGAGCATGTTAATGTCCTAAAGGAGCTTGCTGATATGAGACAGGTCAATATTGATACATCGTTCAAAGCAACTATGGATGAGGCTGTAATATCCCTTACTTTTACAAATATTTAAATTACATAAGTGGGCGTAATTTTATAATTTGAGGAATTTTAGTGAATAGTAAATTATGAATTAATAAATGTTAAATAATTACTGATGCATGTTACAATTACTTTGGGGACTAAGTAAATGAGTCGAAATATTTTTATGTCATGTCGTCAGTTGGGTTAAGTGATGAAAAATAGTTTACATTGGCGAAACACGTGCTGAGAAGTGTTAAGTCGTACTAGTGAATTTTAGTTAAGTGACTCGAATGAAGATTTTAAGGGCACGGTTGGTTTCATAATGGCCGAGATAGTCAGAATAGAGTATCCGGGGGTAGCGTATGGGTTCCGGGTACTTTTGGACTAGTAGGGAGTCGCAATTAAGTAAACGAGTCAAAATTGGGTTTTATAAGGGATAAACCTTATTTCTCTCTTATAAGGCAGGAGAGAGAGAGAGAGAGAGAGAGAGAGAGAGAGAGAGAGAGAGAAATAGAGAAAAAAACAAAAATGAGAAAGGAAGAGAGAAAAGGGAATTCCGGCCCAAAATCCACGGGATTCGACTCGAGGTCATCGGATTTTATCCACGAGGCAAGTGTTTACTTGCTTTATTTAATTGAGTATGTGTATCTCATATTATAGTTGGTAAACTATATAATTTTGGGTCATAACCCTTAAAATAAATTTGGGAAAATTGATTTTGAAATCACAAATAGATGTGTTGTTAACTCTTGATGATTTCTCGAGTTAAATCCATGTTAATGGTGTATATAAATGGATTGAAATTGGAGAAATGACAAACTAGGGTTTTAAATGGTTTTAGGGTTTAAATCTAAGAGAAATGGTTTAATCCCACAAATTAATTGATGTGTTAGTTAGAAATCAGTGTTAGGATGATTATAGTGTTGTTGGTTGAGGTTAGAAACCCTAAAATGGAGAATGGGTTAATATTTGGGTATTTTAGAGAAGATGAAATCACCCAAACTATGACCTCCGAACAGGGAAAATTGATTCAGGTTTAGATCGAATCGATTCGTATA
Organism: Sambucus nigra; assembly: GCA_949130495.1. Classification (NCBI taxonomy): domain Eukaryota; kingdom Viridiplantae; phylum Streptophyta; class Magnoliopsida; order Dipsacales; family Adoxaceae; genus Sambucus; species Sambucus nigra. Next base: position 160,481,658 of record OX422213.1, on the reverse strand, counting down.
AGGGGACCTGTAAGTCTGTCTCAGGCCGAATCGATTCGGATTGAGACCAAATTGATTTGCCTTTGAGGACCTGCTTGCAGAAAACTTTCCAAATCGATTCGGATATAGACCTAATCGATTCGCTAGCCTGAATCGATTCGCATTAGGGGCGAATCGATTCGCCTTTGTTGAATTTGATAGTTTTCCTTCTTTAAGTCTAGGGGGAGTTAAATTTCAATTGGAGATTATTATAGGGGATTCAAGATATGATATTAGGAATCCTAGATGAAGGTATTGAGGGTGAGAAAACCTTGGAATGAAATAGGGAACCTTGGATGAGTTAAGGGTACAATCCGGGGTATGGACCTAATGAATGGTTAGGACGTGCAATATTCGAGAGAGGTCTTCGGCAAGTGGGCATAGAGATATTTATGCGGTTAAAATAAATATGGGCTGAATGCATTTGAGTAAATCCTAGGATGCTATTAGGATGGAATTTAGGATATGGTCTAAAAGGGTTTGAGCGGCTTTTCGGTACGTCTATTGACGACTATTACTATAGGTGATGTGATACCTATGGAATTAAAATAAGTTGATAGTGCACTTATTTAATTATTAAAAATTGGTATGTTCGGGATTATATATAAATCCTTAAAAGTGATTAAGGTGCGAGTTATATTCTAAGTAAGATAATACTTGTAGGTTTAGTATTTTAAGTGTGCGAATACTTATATACTAATACGAATGGGAACATTTGGAATATCGGCTATCATTATAAGAGTTCGGCAATTATAGCCGGAGCATATTGAGAAGTGATATATATTATATATACGGGAGTTGTTAAAGTATATCTATATGATATGATACGGAAATAAATATATCTGTGTGTGATTGGTATATTTTTATCTTAGAGGCTGGTTCCACGAGAATAGGGATGGACAGCTAAATTATATTTTTCTCTAGTGCTATCCAGGGAGGTTTTTCGATATGGGTGAATCCCTTGGCTTGAGGATCATGGAGAGTATAGTCCCCAGGTCATATCGGATGCGGATAGGCATTAGAACAATTCATCCTCGAGTTATAGCTCGGTGGGATGGATACACTACACCAAATCTGCGAAATTATCATGGTCATTAACCTTGACAAGTTGGACCTGTCAAGGTCAATGAGCGTAACAATTCTTGGGGTGACAACTTTTATTATCACGAACTTGTCATGGTCATTGACCGTGACAAGTTCATTTGAATTGTAACGGTCATGTCATGGTCTATGACCTTGACAAGTTTTATCACGATCATAAACCGTGAAAAAACTCGTGACTTTTAATAAAAAATTATCACGGTCAATGACCGTGATAATTGTGGGCAGAATTAAAAAAAATCTATTGGGCAGTATGGCCACTGCCACTGCCCAGCAGTATATTTGTACCTGTTATAGCAATGTTGTACCTGTTCAAACATCATATATCCAAATAAAATAGAGATAATGCAAATATACATTCAAAACAATATGCATCACGATGTAATCCAAATATAATTCAAATGTAACAACTTAAAATAATTCAATTCAAATAATGTCACTACATGTCTGGGGTAAGGTTAGATCTGAGGAGGTGAGTAGGCCACACGATATACGAATTGACACACCCATCAATATACATCGTGTCGCATTGTTCGCGCAACCACAAGGGGAAGTTCTCCTTCACAGGTATCACATGTGTGACGAGCATCTCAGACTCGATGTCTTGAAGCAAACGTCCATGAACTGGCATACCTTGGACGGTATTCGGGTCCCTCAACCCCCGCCATATCCGCTGGCCATCAAATATGTCCGGTAAAAACATGCTTGGCTAACCAAGTGTCGACATCGGTCGGTTGAAGGGAGCCAAATAGGGGAGTAAATCATCAAAGTTCGCATGTGTCGGCGATGAAGCAGCGAGGTCCACATCCTTATCATCCTGCACCTCCTCCTCCACCACCTTCTCCTTACCTTTCCCCTTACGAATTCCACCCAATGAACGCTTCATGAATGAGAATATATCTTGGACCATCGCCTCCAAACGGGACAGCTTCGTGTCATGCGAGTCCACCGTTTGAGCCAACTCGGTGTCGCTCGTCTCCAATCCGATGATCCTAGATTTGGCCACCCGCGAGCTCACCCCCTTATCCTCCCCTTGCGATCAGCGCCAAGCACTTGGTTGAGTGCGTCTGTGGACAAAGATGCATTATCGGCATCAGACTGCGACTCATGCACTTCCTTAAGCTTTGCCTAAAATGACAAAAAGCACATGATTAGTAAAATAAGTAAATAAAAAAATTATAATGTAATTAATAAAAAGTAAACTGTCAGATTACTTACAATCGTGGCCGCGACGCTCGAGGACACCTCCTTATCCTTCCCCTTCTTCGTCCGAATAGCCACATAAGGCCTACCCCCAGGGCCACTCCCTGTCCCCTGAAATAAAATAAAGTAAAATTAGTATCGGCCCCGCAAAGTAAAATAATGCAGAAGAAAATATTTCTGTAGTTATAAAAAAAATTAAATCTTACCATCATCCTATGCTCCACCTCGGCGTAAGACGTTCGGACAAAGTAGTGCACGTCCATCTTTTTTACTCGATTTTCCCTCCCTGATTGGCGAGATGCCAATTGTCGCTCTCCGATTTCATTGTCAATGAACTTTTTCCATTGTGCCAATGAGATTGGCTCCTTCGACGGGACGGATTCACACATTCGAATAACGGACTCTCGAGTCTTCCCAAAGTTCCAGGTCCATATATTTTTCTTCCACGTCTTGTGTTTCTCCCTCAACTGCTTGAAGACGGAATCGCGTAGCTTTGGATCCAGGCTGAATTGTTCCTATCCAACAAATACAATGTTAGTTGCGAATAAATATAAATATATAGAGAGGATCAAGTGAGGTCCCTTAGTTTGAGGACCCTGAAAGAGGTCCATTTTTTTAAAATAGTAAAAAAACATATTTTATAGCCCTATTGAAATGTTTAAAAACCATATAAAAAAATAAACTCAAAAATATTTTTTTTACTATTTTAAAAAAATTGACCTCATTCAGGGTCCTCAAACTGGTACCTCACTTGATCATTTCCCTATAAATATAAATATAAATATAAAATGAAATCGAACTTGAAATTGAAATATTCATATAAATATAAATATAAATTCATTACCTGTTGTGCCACCCAAATAGCTAACTTGAGCTCATTTGGCACCTCCCTCCAACTAGTGTACCCTAGGCCAATGATCGTCTTTACCAACTCGAGGGATCTCGCTAATAGCCCTGTCTTGTTCTCGATGGCCATCCCCAATTTTCCATATTTAGGGAGGCTAGGGTCCGAGGAGCCCTCATCGTCTCCGCTACCACCGAGCCCAGACGATATCATCATAATTAGCATCATCATCCTCGCCTTAATAACTGAAGGAGACATTTGTTTTAAAAAAATGTTGTTATTAGTACAAATCAAAATGAATTAGAAAAAGACATGCAAATATGTACAATTACTACAAATCCAAATGAATTGTTACTGTTTAACACATCAATTCTGAATTCCAAAACAATAGCATCTAACTCATAATATGTACAATTACTAAAAATCTGAAACATCCCCACCCGCACCCCTACTGCCCAGACACGCGCACACTACATAAGAGTGAAAATGATAAAGTGCAAATCAATTAAAAGCATTAAAAATGGATTGATAAAGTACAAATTGGAATATTTTTTACAAATTGAAAAGTTATTTCAAATTCGGATTATCATAAAAATGGATTGATATTTGGTAGGAGCAGCCAAGTCATCTACACTAATATTTAGACACTTTGTCGCGTGTAGGACAATTGACCACGACTCATTGTTGATATACTCCGAGTAAAACACTTGGTTAACCTTTTTAAATGAACAAACAAACGGCTCATCGCTCACGTGGTCATTGCCCTTCAACTTGGACAAGTCAACCATGATCAAATTGGTGACAGGATCAACTTTACAAGCATTTTTATCCTCAACTCTTACCCAGTCACGGTAAAATACAACCTCTTTGAAGCTTATATAATCCAATTCAAATATATTTCGAATTACACCATAGTAAGTTTTTGCGTTCGCTCGAAAGAAAGTAAGAGCCTTGTATGAAATGCCGAGTTCTATACATTTGTACTTTCCTCGTACACTTTTGCGCCGAATACTTAACCGTTCAATCAATACTTTTTGTACTCTTGTGTCATGAACAAGGGTCCAGTGGCTAGACGAGCAAGCCTTGATGTCGCAACAACCGTCTTTAAGAGCTGAGAATAAAGATAAATTAATTAGATTAGTTGTAAAGTTTGTGTGTAATGTAACGTTATATAACGGCCATTTTTATTATAATTACCTCTTGTGACAACCACAGCCAAAATTTGTTGTCTGATTATACCATTGTTTTTCGTCTTTTATTGTTCTCACAGGCTTCATATTTTCTGCATTTTACAAAATTAATCATGTATAAAATAATCTATAATATTCTTCTTTTTTTTTAAGAAAGAGGGACAGTACCCCCACAAGTTTTATGAAAATAGAAGATAAAGAGCCTCGTTTGTAGCACAAATACAAGCTCTTAATAGCTAAGACCTAGAATATATCTCAAAGAGACACAACAAGATATCTAAGACAAAGCTGAAAAATTGGGGGTTTATAAATACCACCATTACAAAAGCTAGAGCAAATTAGGAAATATGGGGATTTATAATAACCCCATTACATATAAATCCAACTTGCTAATAGAAGATTTGGAAACTTAATTGAAGGAAAATTCCACTTGTCTAAGTTTATGAAGCCTTTAGTTAATTTTAGTAGGTCTTGAAATGATTGGAAAACCATTTTACCATTTGATTTAACTCCAAAATTAGCTAAAGAATCAACTGCATAATTAGCTTCTCTAAGACAATGAATGAAATTTACCTCCATATCTATAATAATAGAGAATATTTCTTCAATAATTTGGGAAATTTTCCAATAAATTTTGATTCTTTTTAGAGAAAGGATATCCATGAGGAGTTGGGAGTCTGATTCAACTTCAATGTTATTGAGGTGATATTTCTTGCATAAGAAAAGGCCAGATAGGATAGCTTCAGCTTCAGCAACATTATTTGAATCAATAGGACCAGCTTCAGAGTATGTGTCACACCCCAAACCCAATGTCCATACTAATCATTTGTTATTAGAATAATTGGATCATAATTTTGAGCCCATTGGAAATATAATTCATTTATCAATATTTTTCTGCATAATGTGCATAATGAACACAATATTATTCTTATACCATAATGAAATCGATATCAGAGTCATAATTAAGCGGACATACAATACTATGATTAACTTTGATAAAATTTCACAATCATCAACTCAATCCATACTAACGCAATATATACAATGTGTGAGTATATTAAAATCTTCAGTGTGATAATGATAAAATCCCCATATTTAAACCCCAGTTCTTTCCAACGGTGCAACTCTCAAACTTACCGGTCATATGGTATCCTAGCTGACATCGTATAAACCTAAAATTGTTAAAATATAAACCGTAAGCATTAAGTTTAGTGAGGTACTCCTTCCATGTAATGAAATAACAATTCTGTATTAAATATGTGGATATAAAATTCGAACAATCCTTCCCATTGGTAATAACAAATCCTGGATCATAGGATCCAAACAAATCCTGGATATTTGAATATCCAAACAAATCCTTAATACCGAAGTATTCAAACAAATTCTTCTCTTAGAGCTATATTCATATATCTGTATATATGAAACAATCACTCGCCTTGACAGTTTAACTGGCTTTTCACTTGCCTTTATCCGTTACTTGTTCAATCAACTCTTCTTCCCTTCCTATATTTATTACAATATTATTATCATCATAAGAATATTAATAATCCAAAGAATAACTTCAACATAACTCAATTCATAAGCATCATATGATTCAATTCAAATCATTCATTATAAATGAAGTCCCATCCAGACTCAGGTTCTGATATCTAATATATTCAAATTACAGAGCAAAACTACTTTAATTATTCTTGGTGATCCAATCCTTATCATAGTAGGTTTCCAACACAAAAGACGACACGTCATTCCAAGTTTCTTAGAGCAAGATATGCCCATTTCTTTACTACATAGTAAATCTGCCCTATGGGCTCCTCTATCATTCAGTCATCTTCCAAGAATTTTCATAATTTTATACATAATAACTTTCTATGATATTTCACCCAATTTCAGAAAACATATTTAATAATACAATATTAAAATTTCATAATTTTCAGAGTTCATTTGCTATGTCAAGCAGAACATCAAACATATTGTATGCATATTCACACTTTTGGGACAGATTTCATACCCGAACTTCAAATCATCACCCAAGGTTCATTTCTTGGTATTTTTACTTTATTTTCGAATATTATATACATATATGAGTCTATTTTAATCTCCAATTGTAATAAATCAATTCCAGTAAGTATAAAAAAAGATATGGAAGTTTAAATACATAAGGTTTATAAATGAAGCAATTTCAAGGGTTTACACATTAAAGTTTGTTTAAACTTGCATCTATCCATAAGTACACATCAAGACATGTAATTTCAGTAAACACATGATTATTTCTATCATTTAAATCAGTAATACAAAAAAATAAACAATATTTATGGATGGAATTACCTTAGGGGCTTTTACGTAATTTTTTATGAATTTTTCTTCAATTCATCCTCACACTTTCTTCCTAAACTTCAAAACTCTCTTTCCTTAGGTTAAAACTCTTCCATGGATGCAATATGCTGAAGGAAGAGATTAATTCAAAGGTTATAAGTCGGTAAAAGGTCACCCCCTGGTCCAATCAAAATATAACATGTGGCATTATATAAAACAAAATATCATTTAAGGCTAAATGACTACTTTACCCCCTGTTCGTAAAAAGACAATATCTTCCCACTCGGATGTCCGTTCGATGAACCGTTTGTTGTGTTACAAACCTAACTCATATATATACAAATATATAGTTTATACCTCAAGTCAATTATTATATTATAATGGTCAAAACTAGCCTCCAACATGAACATTCTTACCGAAAACTTTAAAATTTGGTGTTTGTAACTAATTCAATATTTCATACATTATGAAGGTAGAATTAGAAAAAATATAAAGACTTAACATTATATATACTAATAAAATATTATCCATAACACATAACCTAATCATGATTTAAACATAATTTATCATAATTATATTCGGGTTGTCACAATTCTCCCCCTGTTACCCGAAATTGACATACTTTCGTTGTCCGAATCAAACAAATATGGTGTTGATACCAAAATTAGATTGAAGACACGTGTCAATCTGCATAGCGCTAACAAACATTTCTAAACAACACCTTGACTTCGAGGAACTCAACTTCCCCGACCAGCTCAAATACTCCGAGCAGTAGGTATTCTCTGAGGAACTTTATTGCACCGAGCAACTCATGGATACCGAGATACTTAGGCGGTCCGAGTTGCTCCTCGATCAGAGCATTTATTACCAGACAATTAAGAGGATTAAATGCGCATTAAATGCTAGTTATTATCAGACAGATGTATACGCTTATTGGACAGTTATGTATTACCCTTTCACATGTACAGCCTCAGGGCTATAAATACATTGTATCATCCTCATTGTAAGGGGCCGGAATTCCTTGAGAAAAATCCTACCTCGAGAATTCCAAACAAACAGTCAGCAATAACAAAAACAGTGGACGTAGGCCATTCTTTTAAGGCTGAACCACTTTAAAAATTCTTTTGTCTTATTTATTTTATCTGTGATTAAATAATTAGAGATAATCTAATTTTTTACATCGACAAATTGGCGCCGTCTGTGGGAATACGACTGTAATTATCGTTTTTCACCAAAAACAATTCATTATCAATGGCTGACAATCCTGAATCCAGCAATCGAAACGCTGGAAATCCTCCAAATCCATCTGCTCCTCCAAATGTCCAAGATCTAGCTGGACTTGTGGCCAGTTTGGCTCAAGGCCAGACAGCTATGCAAGAAACTATGCGACAACTCATGCAAACTATCCAGGGTGGAGCGTCAACCCATTCAGGACAATAAAGTGTTCAAAGAAATACTCGTTTACTTTTTTTATGCATTAGGCAAAGCGATTCATATCGCACTGAGAAATCTGATGATTTTTCTTACCAACCGGGTCGAACTTCATCAGTACGAGCCACAGATACTGAACGAAACATCACTCTCTCTCCAGAAAGGATTAGTGCATTGGAAAGACTAAGTAGGATCTCTCCTTTTGATCGATTGGGCCCTAGGAAGAATAAAAGTCATCCTAAGGCTACGTCGAGAAACTTTCGACGACTATTTGATCTAAGAGAGGGTTCTGCCCAATCAAAACTAGTTACTTGACAAGATAGATCCCAGGAGGTGAACTTAACACAATCAGTTGCTCGAACCAACAGGCCCGATGAGGAAAATGATGCGTGGAAAGGCTCTATTCAGCGGTTGGAGGATAGATTAGGGGAAATGTCTAAGGCCAAGAATCCTCTACAAAGAACTTTTGTCCAAGGGACACCTTTTGTCCAGGCAATTGTGGATTTTCCCACACCATCAAAGTTCAAATCACCTGTTGTGACTCCTAAATATGATGGAAAAACTGACCCTGTCCTTCATATAGAGCAATACCAAGCTGCTGCCGACATCTATGCTGTGCCAGATGAGATAATATGAGATGCAGGGCATTCTCGGGAACTCTTACAGGATCTGCTCAAATATGGTACAATAATATTCCTTGGGGTAAGATTTCAACTTTCTTTCAACTGGCCGAGCTCTTCATTGGAAACTTCTGTTTTAGAGCAAAATTGGTTAAACGAGTAGCACACTTGTTAAGTGTTAGACAAAAAGCAGGTGAGAGCACCAGGGATTATATAACTCGTTTCAATAACGAGAAACTCGAAGTTATTGATTATGAGGAAAAGACAATGATTACTGCTTTGATGAGTGGGTTGTTGCCCAACAAGTTGTACTATACTTTGGCCAAATATCCACCCAGAACCATGTCAGAACTGATGGCAAAAGCGGCCAAGATCATGAATGCCGAGGAGGCTATGGCTGCGAAGAAGAACATGGACACCAAAGAGACCAAGGTGGAGGTTGATAAGGCTAAAAAGAAAGAGCATAAGAACAATGGTGGTGACAAGCAGTCAAAAACAAAGCTATCCTGGGAGGTATTAAAGAAATTTGAAAATTATACTCCTTTGAAGGTAGACATCAACCACGTTTTAGAAGAAATCAAGAACAGCGAGGAGCTAAACTGGCCATAGAAAATGAAGTCAGACCCTGACAGGAGGAATAAGGCCAAATATTGCTAGTTTCACAAAGATCATGGCCACACGACCAAAAATTGCATAGCTCTTCAGAATGAGATCGAAGCACTCATTAGACGAGGAAAACTGGCAAAGTATGTTGATCGTAGAAATGAAAGAAGAAGCAGTGACCGAGCAAGAGAGAGGTCTAGATCTCCTCGTCGAGCAGAGGAAAATAAGAAAAGAGACCATGAAGATGATCCAGAAGACGACCCCGATCTCCCCAAAAGACCAAGGCAGCCAGAACGTGAGGTATTTTCAATACGTTTTGGATCATTTGATTGTAATGTTATTACAGGTGGAGATGCAGGAGGTGGAGACCTTACTGCAGAAAGAAAATCTTACCTCAATGAGGCTCAAGCCTGTTCATATATTCAACGAATAAACTTGGCTGAAGATGATAGCCCGAGGAAGGTCAACAAAGAAAAACTGGTCATCGATTTCTCAAAGAACGACCTTGCAGGTGTGTTGTATCCTCATGATGACCCATTGGTGATCAAAATGAGAATGAAAGAAGTGATGATCTCGAGAGTACTGGTTGATAATGGTAGCTCGACTGATATTATGTTCTGCTCGTGCTTTGATAGCTTAAATCTAAAGTTATCTCAGTTGGAGCCTTATCACAGGCCCCTCCTCGGTTTTGCTGGTGAGAAAATTTTTCCACTTGGGACGATCAAGTTGGATATGTTCATTGGTACATGGCCTTCTTGTCGAACAGAAAGAGTACACTTCTTCGTGATGGATAAGAATGTCCGATCAGCCTACAATATCATCATGGGAAGGGTAGGATTGAAAAAGTTCGAAGCAATACCATCTACGGTACATTAATGCCTGAGATTTCCAACCAATTTTGGAGTAGGAGTTGTAAAGGGTGACCAAAAAGTAGCTCGGGAATGTTACTACTCATCTGTCGAGCAGGAAGAGCTGGAGGAATCTAGGAAAAAGACTACTACCTACCAAGTGGATGAAGGTGCAGAGATTGAAACATTGGATCCTAGAGACGAGTCGCAACTCGTGAAAGGTCAGGTGGTGGACGCTATTAAAAACATCATTCTGGACGACGAGCATCCCGAACGAACAACTCAGATAGGTTCGTCGTTAGATGCCTCACTAAAACAGGAATTGATAGTTTTCCTAAAAAGCAGAAAACAAACTTTTGCTTGGAGTCATGAGGATATGCCCGGAATAGACCCAAATTTCTTATGTCACGAGCTCAATGTGAATAAGGAGATCAAGCCAGTGAAAAAGAGAAGAAGAGTGTTCAGCCCGAGAAGTACCAAGCTATATAGGAGGAGGTCGAGAAGCTCCAGAAAGCTTATTTTATTGAAGATGTTAAATACCCAGACTGGTTAGCAAATGTGGTGATGGTGAAAAAGAAGAATAACAAATGGAGGATGTGTGTAGACTTCACCGACCTCAATAAGGCATGCCCAAAGGATTATTTTCCCTTGCCCCGAATTGATCAATTAGTGGATGCTACCTCAGGACACGAGCTGCTGAGATTCATGGATGCTTATTCTGGTTACAACCAGATCAAAATAAATCCTGAAGACAGGGAGAGTACCTCTTTCATAACCCCTAGGGGAACTTATTGTTATAATGTTATGCCTTTTGGTTTAAAAAATGCAGGCGAAACATATCAGCGGCTGATGAACAAGGTGTTTGCAGAGCAGATCAGTTGCAATATGGAAGTTTATGTTGATGATATGCTGACAAAGAGTAAGAGAGCTGCTGACCATCTACTTGACTTAGGCCGGACCTTTGGTCAATTAGATAAATATCAAATGAAGTTGAATCCCACAAAGTGCATATTCGGAGTATAATAAGGCATGTTCCTCGGGTATATTGTCAACCAACGAGGTATTAAAGCAAACCCTGAAAAGATCAAAGCTCTATTAGGGTTGTGATCTCCAACGATGAAGAAGGAAGTACAAAGTCTCACAGGGCAAGTGGCAGTACTTAACAGATTTGTATCACGAGCAACGGATAGATGCCTTCCATTCTTCAAAACACTCCGAAAAACGTTTGAATGGAATGAAGAATGCGAAAAAGCCTTTCAAGAGTTGAAGAAATATCTGGGAGCACCTCCACTATTGTCCAGGCCAGTGATGGGAGAAAGATTGTACTTATATCTGGCAGTTTCAGAAAATGCAGTTAGCTCGACATTAATAAGAGTGGAGGATGGAGTGCAAAAACTAATTTATTACACTAGTAAGGCCTTCCGAGGAGCAGAGATAAGATATCCAAGAATGGAAAAGTTGGCATTGGTGTTTATCAAAGCGAGTAGAAGAATGAGGTCATACTTCCAGGCTCATACCATAGTTGTGTATACCGATATGCCGTTGAGGCAAGCTCTTCGTAAACCAGAAAAATAAAGAGATTGATGTATTGGGCAATTGAACTCAGTGAATATGATATAATTTATGAGCCTAGATCGGCACTAAAAGGGCAGGCATTAGCAGATTTTATATCAGAGTTCACCTACCTTGATACCTCCGAGGAGCAAAAGGCAGATACCGACCAACCTGTGGATGTTACAGGATCATCGAATTTAAACCTCGATCAACTTACGATGGTCGACGAACAAAAGAAGTTGGTCGGCGAGCAAGAGAAGCTTGTCAACGAGCAGCAAGAAGCGTTGGATGAGGACAAAAGAAAGCAGCAAATGTTTCACCGAGGAACTCTGTCCAATAAAAAATTTGAAGACGAGGTACCTATATAGAACCTATATTTGGATGGCTCATCTTGCACTACAGGTTGTGGGGCAGGGATTGTTTTAAACAACCCGGATGAGGTCGATATGGAATATGCTCTGTGCTTCTAATTCAAAGCTTCTAATAATGAGGCTGAATATGAAGCTATGATTGTAGGCCTTAATCTAGCAAAAACCATGGGGGCAGAGCAAGTTATTGTATTCAGTGACTCGCAGTTGATCGTAAATCAAATACTGGGAGTATATGCAGCCAAAGGAGAATTAATGATCAGGTATCATGCAAAAGAGATGGAAATTTTATCAAGTCTAATGGCAGTGCAGATAATTAGAATAACAAGGTTGGAGAATGCCAGAGCCGATGCCTTAGCTCGTTTAACATCAGCCACACGCACCGAGCTACGGAGAACGATCCCAATTGAAGTCTTGGCTAGTCGGAGCATAGATGAAGATCTTATGATGAACTTTATTACCCTTGATTTAGGACTATCTTGGATGGATCCTATCAGGATATATATTGAAGAAGGGTATTTGCCAACTGATAAACTAGCAGCCAAGAAACTAAAGTTTAAAGATGCTCGTTATGTATTAACCAATGGTGTTCTATATAGACGAGGAATTATAGCTGGCTTGCAAAGATGTGTACATCCCGCCGAGGTGAAAAAATTGATCAAAGAAGTCCATGAAGGGTCTTGTGGAGCCCATGTAGCAGGTCGGACACTTCTGCAAAGGATAATGACCCAGGGATACTATTGGCCGGCAATGAGGGCTGATTGCATAGCCTATGCAAAAAAATGTGACAAATGTCAACGCTTTTCCACTATCCGAAGAACTCCCCAAGCATTGTTGACACCCATTACTTCCACTTGGCCATTTGCCATGTGGGGAGTTGACTTGGTTGGGCCACTTCCAATGACCAGAGGAAGATTTAAATAACTTGTCATCGCAATGGATTACTTTACTAAGTGGGTGGAAGCCGAGCCTCTTATCGACATGACGTACGAAAAAGTGTACCAATTTATTTGGAAAAATATCATCTGTAGATATGGTCTTCCCCATGCACTCATCACCGACCATGGAACAAAATTTGATAATGAGGAGTTCGCTGCATATTGTCATCAGTCGAACATACTAAAACCCACTCTGCACCAGGCCATCCCCAAAGCAATGGGCAAACTGAAGTGACGAACAGGACACTGCTGAATGGCTTGAAGAAAAGATTAAATGATGCAAAGGAAAATTGGATCAACGAGATACATTCTGTACTGTGGGCTTATCGTACTACTCCCCGAGCAGCAACAGGAGAATCTCCATATATGCTGGCATTTGGAAGTGAAGCTGTTATACCTGCCGAACTGGGCCTCCCAACACAGAGTGTTGAACTTCGATTCCCCTGTCAGTGACTTGATGAGAAGGTTAGACTTGGACATGCTCAAGGAAGTTAGAGAAGAAGCAACCATCAGGAATGCTGCTTACTAGCAACGAACAGCTTTGTTCTACAACAAGAGAGTGAACAAATGCAACCTGAAAGAAGGGGACTATGTGCTGAAGAAAGTAATTCAAAAACATAATAAACTGGAAGCTAACTGGCATGAGCCCTACAGAGTAACAGAGGTTGTTCGACCAGGGACATATAGAATTGAAACTTTAGAAGGGGAGGAGTTTAAGAATGCATGAAATGCAGAGCATCTTCATAAATATTATCAGTAGTCTCATCTCTATGTAATGCAGTTTTCTTCGATATGAATAAAGTTTTGGTTATTTCGCCTAATTCTCTCTTTTTGTTGAAAAATTTTCGGAGTACTAGTGCTGCACACTACGCATCAAGCCCAGAAATACCAACTCCGGTTGGTTGGGAAGAAAATCCACCAACTATAAGTTGGTCGGGAATAAAAATTTCCCAGAAATACCAACTCCGGTTGGTTGGGAACAAAAATTTCCCAGAAATACCAACTCTGATTGGTTGGGAACAAAAATTTCCCAGAAATACCAACTCCGATTGGTTGGGAAGAAAATCCACCAACTATAAGTTGGTCGGGAATAAAAATTTCCCAGAAATACCAACTCCGGTTGGTTGGGAACAAAAATTTCCCAGAAATACCAACTCCGGTTGGTTGGGAAGAAAATCCACCAACTATAAGTTGGACGAGAACAAAAATTTCTCAGAAATACCAACTCCAGTTGGTTGGGAAGAAAATCCACCAACTATAAGTTGTTCGGGAATAAAAATTTCCCAGACATACCAACTCCGGTTGGTTGGGAACAAAATTTTTCCAGAAATACCAACTCCGATTGGTTGGGAAAAAAATCCACCAACTATAAGTTGGTCGGGAATAAAAAAATTATCAACTAAGGTTGGTCGAGAACGAAAGACACCAACTCCGGTTGATCGAAAACTGTTGGTTATGGCATTTTAAATAGTTGGTCAAAAAACGAAATATCATCAACTCTGGTTGGTCGACAAATGATTATCATCAATTTAAGATAGTTAACAATAAATTTTCACCAACTTTAGTTGATCAGCAATTTAAAGTAACGCAAAATATTTCTATTTTTTTAACAGATATACGTGCACATTCATTAGTAAATAAAAAGAAATGTTTTACAAAATATTTCCAAGACAATCGAAATTGCAAGTCTTTCATTAAATCTAGAGCAAAATACATCGAGAATGAAATACATATTAATTATTACATCAAGATTCCTATTCTATTGGTTTCTTCCCCTCTGCTTTTGAAACAGTTTCCTCGCCAGCAGGAGGATCGTCTAAAGCATAAGGGGAATTTATGAAATTTAGGTCTTTGAGCATCCTGATGTTCATCACAGATGGACGATCGAGTAGATGCTCCGGGCGAGATATCTCAACATTAGAATGGAGACTGTAGTCGCCAAGATATTTGGAAATCAAACACTGAGGGATTGTCCGAGTAGGAATCCAGCTCATGTCGAGTTTGAATGGGGGCACTAGCAGGTCAAGCAACCCACGATTATAGTAATCCCACAAATAATGACCTTGTTCCAATTGGTGCACACCCAAGGCATTTAACCATCCTTGCTTATACCCCTCGTTGTTCGACTTCTGAATCCAGTCATCGAGGTGATAGAGGGCTTCATTATAGCCAGCCATCCAAAATTCTCTAGGTTGCTTGTGGAATTGATAAGTCAACCTTTCCAGCTGCTCGTGGAGATTTTTTACGAAAAATTCTTTATTCTCCAAGGCAGACTTTTGTGTAGAGAGCTTCTCATCCAAATTCATAATTTTCTTGGACATCTCTACTAATGCTTGGTTCTTTGCCATTAGCTGAAAGGCCTGATTCTCCAAAGCTGATTGAGTTCTTTGCTCTTCAATAGTAAGCTGAGCAGCTCTTTCTCGTCCTCGAGAACCTCTTGCTCGACCGTGAGAAGAAGTAGAGGCTCCAGTTCTCTTCAAAGTCTCCAATTCGTCTCTCAAATTGGCATTTTCGACCTCTAAGAAAGAGAAACCCTCATCGTTAACAGGGGCTAAGGTGTTCAAGGAAGATGCTGCAGACTTCAACAGAGATATCTCTCCTCACAGAGCAACTTAGCTATCTGTATGTGCTCTTCGACCTCGGTCTTCAAAGTTCTCTCCCTCACATCATATGCATCAATCAATCTATCTTATCCTTTATCAGCACTTAGTTGTTGATACTTCTTCTCATATCCTTGGTGCAAAAGGGCTGTAGACTCCTTGTATTATTATTGAAGCTCCTCAAGAGTGCCCTGGAGGTCTTTAATCATTTCATAATACGCTACATTGTTAGCCACTGCCCGGTCGAGCAGACACTTTAAATACTGGTAGGCTTCAATTGCTTTCTCTGAAGCATCTTGACCGAGGATATCAACGATTTGAGCTTCAGTCATATCTGTATGACCAGCTTTGAAGTAGTCATTGCATTGTCTCAATAATTTTGTATCATGAGCTGACAAGAGCTCCATTCTAGCCATAAACTAGTAAAGAAAAGAGATGGAAAGAATCAATAAAATTCAGACAGAGAGAAAATAAAATAGAGAGAAAAGTCCAAACATCTCTACACATTCTCCTTGTCTCCCAAAACTTTCTCGGGGGGCTGGGATGAAGAGGAAGGTTGCTCGGATGGCACAGAAGGTTGCTCGGTGGGTGCTGGAAGCTGCTCGACTGAAATGTTGGTTAACTGGAACTGCTCGGTAGGAGTAATAGTTGGTTGGGGCTATTCATAGCGGAGTTCAACAGTAGGTACTTGATCCCCGGCCATCATAGAAGATTCCTCGGAGGCAGCTTCGTCCTCTTCTTCTTCCCCAGGAGTAGGAGGGGGGCCAGGAATGTGTCGCTGAAACAGGTCGGAGTTCTCATCGACATTCATCTCTGTCAGAGCAGCCACCCAACCATCCCCAAAGTATTTGAGGCTGCCATACTCTATTTGTGAGACCATGGCAGCCAAACCCTTATTCCAACCTTTGTCCCAGCCAGCACTGAAGGACTTTTTCACAACCAATTTTCTTTTCACTTTCTTCGAGGAAAGCTTCTCAGGCAGAAGTTCTTCAGCAACCTTCAATTTATTCTCCACTTCTTCCTTTTGAAGACCTACTTCACGAAACCTATTTAACGCTTCCTCGGCAGACTTGAGCTTACTTTCAAGCTCTCCAGCATTTTGGATCTTCCTCTCGAGCTCTTTGTTCTTCTCCTCCAAGTCTTTTATTTTCTTCTCCAACCCCTTGGAGACTTCAACAGCTTGATTCCTCTCCTGCTCGGTGGAGTTAAGTTGTTTATCCCAAGCAGTTTTATCATCGACATACTTCTGACGAGAATCTTTTAAAGACTGCGTTAGACCTACAAAAGCCTCCTCTACACCACCAGATGAGATGGACACCTTGATGGCTTCGTCCTTCTTCAGAATTGTATTGAAACAAGTTACCAACTGGAAAAAGAAAATAACTGTAAGTCAATGCTAGCACATAACATGGAAAAATGAAAGTTTAGATTAGCAATACTTACTAAGGAAGTGTGCTGAGCTGCCAAAGTGGTAGCCCTATCTCGGGAAAGATTTTCTTCAATACCTTAGATCTCGGGGATGATCTAAGACTTCATCGAGCTCATGGCAGAGCTCGGAGTAACAAAAGTAAGAACACCACTTCCAGTAGTCGGGGGCTGAGAGATGGATTCAGCCAAATTGACCGAGGATCTCTTCTTCAGCTTCCTCGTGGTAACAGGAGAATTCTCGACCAAGGATGTAGTCTTGGTCGGTGATATAACTATAACCTCGCTTTGAGAGGAAATAGCTGCAACCTTGCTCGGAGCCACAGGGGGATTCTCGGCAACCTTCACAGTTATAGCTGGAGGAGGTGCATCAAGTTGTCTTGTCCCTTCTGGGATATCCTTCTTTCTTTTCTTTGCCTCTCCAGCAACAGAGGCAGATTTCTCGAAGAGGGCAGGAACTCTTCTTCTCTTCATTCTTTCACTCAGAGGAATATATGACTCAGGTGAAGAACTTTCAGAAGCTGGTACTGGTTCTACATCACTTATCACTGGGCGAGCAGTAAAAGACGAGGTGTAACTCTTATACTGCAACAAGTATGAAGCTGATCTGATGTGTTCATCAGCAACAGTTTGATGCAAACCCCAGATAAGTTTTAAATTCTTTAAATTAACTTCTGTCTCTTTTGGTGACCTTCTCTTGATGTCAGCTGCAAATAAATCAAAATTAAAATATTAGTGACACATTTTATCAAACACAAAGAAAGGATAATTTCAAAAATAAAGTAAAGTAAAAACAACCTATCTCATTGCCATAGGGAGGGCATCTGGGACCCTGATACACATCATTTCCAGTTAGTGGAGCATGTTGCCAATTTTTCATAACAACACCATGCTCAAAATAATCCCTATTGTCATCTGGTAGATTGACCACTAAATCCCTATTTAAAAACCTAGTTTTCAAGTAAAAAGTATTGTCGCTGATAGCCCATCTATAGCAAAACATAATTTCTGGAATTCCTATACGAGTTCCATGAATCTGATTTAATCTATGAACTCCGTTAACTATTCTCCATGTATTGGGAGCTATTTTTGCAGGAATCACGTCAAAATATTGACAAAATTCCAGACACAAAGGGTTTGGGGGAAAAGAAAATCCACATTCTGCTATAAAGAAACTGGGGAACCAATGTCCCTCAGCCAAATGAAAATAATCTGAAGGTTCAGAAAGTTCCTCCAAAACAACCCATGAAGGAATAGAGAAATCAGAACAAAACTTATCAAGCGACTCAACAAGGTAAACTATGGTGAATAAAGGAAATAAAAGAGAAGGAAGAAGATCTTACAGAAAAAAGATGGATCTGTTGACAACAAACGATGAAAAAGATGAACGCACAAGAGAGAGAGGAAATGGAAAACTCAAAGATACAGATTTGAAAAAGTAAAAGTTGATAAGATTTTCTACAACGCTTAAATACCTTACGTTGGGAAGGAGTACAAATAATGATTACAAAGAGAGATGTTTGCGCTACCGGCGACTAAAAGGACAAAAAGGGCGCGGAGACCGAAGCAGTTAGAAAATTTCTAAAAGTCTGATTCAATGAATTCAAAATGAAAAATAAATGCAAAGAAAACGCTCCTAAAATTCAGGATAACCATTTAATCCCGCCATATTTCGAGAAGAAGGTTCCACACTCCTCAATCTCGAACTGTGAAACATTGGGGGCTTCTGTTGATACCAAAATTAGTCTGAAGACACGTGTCAATCTGCATGGCGCTAACAAACATTTCTGAACAATACCTTGACTTCGAGGAAATCAATTTCCCCGACCAGCTCAAATACTCCGAACAGTAGGTATTCTCCGAGGAACTTTATTGCACCGAGCAACTCATGGATACCGAGATACTTAGGCGGTCCAAGTTGCACCTCGATCAGAGCATTTATTACCAAATAATTAAGAGGATTAAATGCGCATTAAATGCTGGTTATTATCAGACAGATGTATACGCTTATTGGACAGTTATGTATTACCCTTTCACATGTACAGCCTCAGGGCTATAAATACATTGTATCATCCTCATTGTAAGGGATCGAAATTCCTTGAGAAAAACCCTACCATGAGAATTCCAAACAAATAGTCAGCAATAATAAAAACAGTGGACGTAGGCCATTCTTTTAAGGCTGAACCACTTTAAAAATTATTTTGTCTTATTTATTTTATCTGTGATTAAATAATTAGAGATAATCTAATTTTTTACATCAACATATGGATAATGTATTTTCATGCTATCCTCACTCTCCCATGTATCTTCTTCCATGGAATGCCTTCTCCACATAACCTTCACAAGTGGGATCACTTTTGATCTCAATATTTGTTCTTTCTTATCGACGATTGCAAGTGGTTCTTCCACATAGCTCAAATCTTCCTTCAACGCAATAGGTTGTTCCACCAATACATGTGAAGGATCCACTACATACTTCCTCAACATAGAAACATGGACAACATCATGTAATCGAGCTCACTCATGTGGTAACTCTAACTTGTAGGCAACCATTCTGACTTTTTCAAGAATTCCATAAGGTCCAATATAGCGTGGACTTAATTTACCTTTCTTTCCAAACCTCATAACTCCTTTCCATGGTGATATTCGAAGAAACATGTATTCCCCCTTCTGAAATTCTAAATCTTTTCGTCACCTATCCGCATAACTTTTCTGTCTGCTTTGAGACGTTCTCATTCTATCTTGAATAATCTTCACTTTTTCAGTAATGACTTCAATCAACTCTGGACCCTCTATCTTCCTTTCACCAACTTCATCCTAACATACGGGTATACGACACCGTCTTTCGTACAATGCTTCATATGGATCCATACCAATAGTAGATTTAAAACTATTGTTATATGCAAATTCTATGAAAGGCAAATATTCATCCCAATTACCTTTGAAATCAAGCACACAAGCTCTAAGCATATCTTTCAAAATCTGTATTATCCTTTCAGACTGCCCATCTGTCTGAGGATGAAAACTCGTACTAAACTTTAAGTTAGTTCCCATAGCATACTGCAAGTTATCCCAAAATCTAGATGTAAAAGTAGGGTCCCTATCTGAAATAATAGATACAGGTGCTCCATGCAATCGAATAATCTCATTAACATACAATCTAGCATACCTATCAACTGTATACGTAGTCTTGACTGCTAGAAAATGAGCGAACTTGGTCAATCTGTCCACCACTACCCAAATCGAATCTGACCCCTTCTGAGATCGAGGAAGCCCAACCACAAAATCCATTGTTACATGATCGCATTTCCATTCCGGTATTAGCAATGGATGAAGCAGACCAGTAGTTTTCTGATGCTCCACTTTCACTTGCTGACATATAAGGCACTGAGTAACAAAATCAGTTATTTCCTTCTTCATATTATTCCACCAATAATGCTCCTTCAAATCCCTGTACATTTTAGTACCACCGGGATGCATAGCATAAATGGAATTATGAGTCTCGTCTAAAATTTCCTATTTCAATCCACCCATATTAGGCACACATAACCGTCGCTTATACAATAAAGTTCCATCATTCATAATACAAAAATCTTCAGACTTACCATCTCGGATATCTTGTCGTTTCTTCTCAATAAAAGGATCATGACTTTGCAAATCACGAATACGGGTAGCTAACAAAGGCCTCACGTTTACATGAGCAAAGAACCTGTCCCCATATTCTAGCTTCAATTCTACTCCCATCAATCTCAACTCCATGATGTGGACAACTCTAGCACATCTAATACAAGATAACCTGCCCGAAGCCTTTCTACTCAAAGCATCTGCAACTACATTTGCCTTCCCTGGGTGGTAGTAAATTGTACAATCATAATCTTTAATTAACTCCATCCACCTCCTCTGCCTCAAATTCAACTCCTCTTGAGTAAATAAATACTTAAGGCTTTGATGGTCAGTAAAAATTTCGCATACCTCACCATATAGATAATGACGCCATAATTTCAAAGCAAAGACAATAGCAATAAATTCCAAATCATGTGTGGAATAATTACATTCATGTGTACGCAAGTGCCTAGAAGCATAAGCAATAACTTTACCATGCTACATAAAAACACAACCCAAGCCCTGATATGAAGCATCAGTAAAAATTACAAAACCATCTCCACCATACGAAATAGTAAGAATGGGTGCAGTTACCATCCTCTTTTTCAATTTATCAAAACTATTTTCGCAATCCAAATTCCATTCAAACTTAACATCTTTCCGGGTTAGTTTAGTCATTGGCAAGGAAATCAAAGAAAATCCCTTTATAAACCTCCTGTAATACCCAGCTAAACCCAGAAAACTCCTTACCTCAGCCATAATATTGGGCCTCTCCCATTTTACAATAACTCCTACCTTTTTAGGATCAACACATATACCATCTCCAGAAATAACATGGCCTAAAAATACAACTTGTGATAGCCAAAATTCACACTTTCTAAACTTGGCATACAACTTCTTATCTTTCAACATATTCAAAATATTTGTGAGATGCTTTTCATGTTCAACCATATCACGTGAATAAATCAGAATATCATTAATAAAAACTATCACAAATGAATCAACAAAAGGATTAAGTACCCGGTTCATAAGATCCATTAAAACGGCTGGAGCATTTGTCACCCCAAAGGCATCACCAGAAATTCAAACTGACCATACCGAGTACGAAAAGAAGTTTTAGAAATATCAATCTCCTTGACCCTCAACTGATGATAACCCGGTCGCAAGCCTATTTTTGAAAACACTTTAGCACCCTGTAACTGATCAAACAAATCATCTATACGAGGTACAGGATATTTGTTCTTAACTGTAGCTTTATTTAGTTGCCTATAATCAATACACAAACGCATAGTGCCATCTTTCTTTTTCACAAATAAAGCTGGTGCACCCCATGGAGATACACTAGGTCGTATAAACCCCCTATCAAGTAAATCATGCAACTAAATCTTAAGTTATTTCAATTCAACAGGTTCCATTCTATACGGTTCCATAGAAATAAGGTATGTCCCCGGTGCTAATTCAATACTAAATTCAACTTCTCTTTCTGAAGGTAACCCAGGAAACTCACTAGGAAACACTTCTGGAAAATCTCGTACAATAGGAACATCGGCTAACTGTAAAGCCTCCTTCCTAGTGTCAATAACATATGCAATAAAACACTCACAACCCTTACTCAATAATCTCCTCATCTGAATAGCAGAAATGAAGCAACTGGGAACAATCTTCCTTTCCCCCACAAATTTAAATTCAAGCTCACCATGCATATTAAAAATAATCTCCTTACAGAAATAATCCATAGATGCATGATATTTAGATAACCAATCCATTCCCAGAATTATATCAAAATCAAAAATATCCAATGGAAGTAAATCTATAACTGTATCTCTAACCCCCATAGTCAAAACACAATCACGAAAAACATACGCGGCTACAACCATATCCCCCATAGGCATATAAATACCCAACCCCACATCTAAACGGGTACACGGTCTATTCAGGTATACAACAAAAGCATAGGACACAAAAGAATGTGTGGAACCAGGATCAATCAAAACAAAAGCACTTCTATTAGTAACAGAAAGTGTACCTCTCACCACATCTGGAGTAATCTGAGCTTCTTTCATTGTAAAAACTCGTCCACCTGGACTGGAACTACTAGATTGTCCTCTGCCCATACTTTTCACTGCACTTTCTGGAGATAACACCCTGCTTGCTGCTTCACTAGGTGCTGTTGGAGTCTCTGCCAACTGCAGACAATTCTTCTTAACATGCCCCACTTGATGACAATGGTAGTATTCCACTCCTTTAAGCTTAGGACACTCGGATTTATAATGCCCCTCCTCTTTACAAAAGAAACATGTAACAACTCTCGTCGGTGCCTCACCCTTTCCTGACCTCCTAACCAGACTAGAAGATTCTCCACCCCTAGTATATCTGCAAAATCTCCCCAGACCTCTACCACTATTTCCACCATCTCTCTGAAATTTATGAGGTTCTATCTTAACACTTCCACCCTCACCTCCCTTAGACTGAAATGCGTCGAATCTACTTTTCTTAAAACTCTCTCTACTCGCCACCCCTTGGTCTATTTGCCTTTCTGCTATCGTGGCTTTGTTTACCAGAGAAGCATAATCTTCTAACTCATAAGTGGCCACTCTATTTTGAATAGGCCTAATCAGTCCATCTTGAAACTTGCTACATTTATTTTCTTCATCCTCCACATACTTAGTAGCAAATCTTGACAAAGCAGTAAATTTTGCCTCATACTCCCTCACAGACATTTTTCCTTGGGTCAAATTTATAAATTCCCTCAACTTCTCCCTCCTATAAATTTTAGGGAAATACTTAACATACAAAGCCTTAATAAATTCAGCCCAAGTAATAACATCAGTACCTTCCATCCTGGGCACCAAATGGTTACTGGCTTCCCACCAATATTTGGCCTCTCCTTTCAGCTTAAACGCAGCTAGATTCACTTTTTTGTTATCTGGAACCTTCATAACTGCAAATATAGTTTCAATATCCCTGACCCACATCTCAGCTTCTGTAGGTTCAACTGACCCTGAATATTCTGGAGGATTTAACTTCAAAAACTTCTCATGCATGGAATCCTTCGTTTCCTTCATTGCCTCTTTCTCAATCCTGGCCACAGTCTTTTATTCTAGATATCTAGCCTGTTGCTCTGAAATTAATGCCATATTTCTTTCATATTGTTCTTCCATCCTCAATATTGCATGTGCTATTATTTGTATCTCTATAGGCTGCTCCTGCTCTCTAGCCCTTCTAGCAACGCTCTGCTCTACATCAGTATTGTCTATACGAGAAGCTACTCCCTCTTCTCTATATTGTCCATTCCCAGGTTCCATCTGGAATTATCTGTAATACAACAAAGTTCTAACAACCAATATAAATAGTTTATAATACTAAACTATTGGTTAGTATATAAACAATTCATAATTATCAAATCAACTCAATACTGTCATCTAACCGTCACACACGTCCAGAATTAGTCAACTCAATTTGCCATATTTGGGGAGGCTAGGGTTCGAGGAGCCCTCGTCGCCTCCGCTACCACCGAGCCTAAACGATATCATCATAATCAACATCATCATCCTCGCCTCAATAAGTGAAGGAGACATTTGTTGTAAAAAAAAATTTGTTATTAGTACAAATCGAAATGAATTAGAAAAAGACATGCAAATATGTACAATTACTACAAATCCAAATGAATTGTTATTGTTTAACACCTCAATTCTGAATTCCAAAATAATAGCATCTAGCTCATAATATCTACAATTACTAAAAATCCGAAACATCCCACCCCTACTTCCCACACACACGCACACTACATAAGAGTGAAAACGATAAAGTGCAAATCAATTAAAAGAATTAAAAATGAATTGATAAAGTACAAATTGGAGTATTTATTACAAATTGAAAAATTGTTTCAAATTCGGGTTATCATAAAAAATGGATTGATGTTTGGTAGGAGCAGCCAAGTCATCCACACTAATATTTAGACACTTTGGCGCGTGTAGGACAATTGACCACGACTTATTGTTGATATACTTCGAGTAAAACACTTGGTTAACCTTTTTAAATGAACAAACAAACGGCTCATCTCTCACATGGTCATTGCTCTTCAACTTGGATAAGTCAACCATGATCAAACTGGTGACAGGATCAACTTTACAAGCATTTTTATCCTCAACTCTTAACCAGCCATGGTAAAATACAACCTCTTTGAAGCTTATATAATCCAATTCAAATATATTTCGAATTACACCATAGTTAGTCATTTCAGCTTCAATGAGGTTTTATCTTTTGCGTTCGGTCGAAAGAAAGTAAGAGCCTTGTATGAACTACCCGAGTTATATACATTTGTATTTTCCTCGTACACTTTTGCGCCGAATACGTAACCGTTGAATTGATACTTTTTGTACTCCTGTGTCACGAACAAGGGTCCAGTGGCTAGACGAGCAAGCCTTGATGTCACATCACCCGTCTTTAAGAGCTGAGAATATAGATAAATTAATTAGATTAGTTATAAAGTTTGAGTGTAATGTAACTTTATATAACGGCCATTTTCATTATAATTACCTCTTGTGACAACCACAGCCTAAATTCGCTGTCTGATTATACCATTGTTTTTCGTCTTTTATTGTTCTCACAGGCTTCATATTTTCTACATATTACAAAATTAATCATGTATAAAATAATCTATAATATTCTTCTTTTTTTTAAGAAAGAGGGACAGTACCCCCACAAGTTTTATTAAAATAGAAGAGAAAGAGCCTTTCTTGTGGCACAAATACAAGCTCTTAATAGCTAAGACCTAGAAGATATCTCGAAGAGACACAACAAGATATCTAAGACAAAGCTGAAAAATTGGGGGTTTATAAATACCACCATTACAAAAGCTAGAGCAAATTAGGAAATATGGGGATTTATAATAACCCCATTACATATAAAGCCTACTTGCTAATAGAAGATTTGGAAACTCTAATTGAAGGAAAATTCCACTTATCTAACTTTATGAAGCCTTTAGTTAATTTTAGTAGGTCTTGAAAAGATTGGAAAACCATTTTACCATTTGATTTAACTCCAAAATTAGCTAAAGAATCAACTGCATAATTAGCTTCTCTAAGACAATGAATGAAATTTACCTCCATATCTATAATAATAGAGAATATTTCTTCAATAATTTGGAAAATTTTCCAATAAATTTTGTTTCTTTTTAGAGAAAGGATATCCATGAGGAGTTGGGAGTCTAATTCAACTTCAATGTTATCGAGGTGATATTGCTTGCATAAGAAAAGGCCAGATAGGATAGCTTCAGCTTTAGCAACATTATTTGAATCAATAGGACCAGCTTCAGAGTATGTGTCACACCCCAAACCCAATGTCCATACTAATCATTTGTTCTTAGAATAATTGGATCATAATTTTGAGCCCATTGGAAATATAATTCATTTATCAATATTTTTCTGCATAATGTGCATAATGAACATAATATTATTCTTATACCATAATGAAATCGATATCAGAGTCATAACTAAGCGGACATACAATACTATGATTAACTTTAATAACATTTCACAATCGTCAACTCAATCCATACTAACACAATATATACAATGTGTGAGTATATTAAAATCTTCAGTGTGATAATGATAAAATCCCCATATTTAAATTCCAGTTCTTTCCAACGGTGCAACTCTCAAAGTTACCGATCATATGGTATCCTAACTGACAGCGTATAAACCTGAAATTTTTAAAATATAAACCGTAAGCATTAAGCTTAGTGAGGTACTCCTTCCCTGTAATGAAATAATAATTCTATATTGAATATGTGGATATAAAATTCGAACAATCCTTCCCATTGGCAATAACAAATCCTGGATCATAGGATCCAAACAAATCCTGGATATTTGAATATACAAACAAATTCTGAATACCGAAGTATTCAAACAAATCCTGCTCTTAGAGCTATATTCATATATCTGTATATATGAAACAATCATAAGTACACTCACCTTGACAGTTTAACTGGCTTTTCCCTTGCCTTTATCTGGTACTTTTTCAACCAACTCTTCGTCCCTTCCTATATTTATTAAAATATTAGTATCATCATAAGAATATTAATAATTCAAAGAATAACTTCAACATAACTCAATTCATAAGCATCATATGATTCAATTCAAATCATTCATTATAAATGAAGTCCCATTTAGACTCAGGTTCTGATATCTAATATATTCAAATTACAGCACAAACCTACTTTAATTATTCTTGGTAATCCAATCCTTATCATATTAGGTTTCTAACACAAAAGACGACATGTCATTCCAAGTTTCCTAGAGCAAGATATTCCCATTTCTTTACTACATAGCAAATCTGCCCTATAGGCTCCTCTGTCATTCAGTCATCTTCCAAGAATTTTCATAATTTTTATACATAATAACTTTCTATCATATTTCACCCAATTTCATAAAACATATTTAATAATACAATGTTAAAATTTCATAATTTTCAGAGTTCATTTGCTATGTCAAGCAAAACATCAAACATATTGTATGCATATTCACACTTTTGGGGAAGATTTCATACCCGAACTGCAAATCAGCACCCAAGGTCCATTTCTTGGTATTTTTACTTGATTTTCGGATGTGATATACATATATGAGTCTATTTTAATCTCCAATTTGAATCAATCAATTTCAGTAAGTATAAAAAAAGATATGGAAGTTTTAATACACAAGGTTTCTAAATGAAGCAATTTCAAGGGTTTACACATTAAAGTTTGTTTAAACTTGTATCTATCCATAAGTACACATCAAGACATGTAATTTCAGTAAAAATGATTATTTATATCATTTAAATCAGTAATAAAAAAAATAAACCAGATTTATGGATGGAATTACCTTAGGGGCTTTTACGTAATTTTCTATTAATTTTTCTTCAACTCCTCCTCACACTTTCTTCCTAAACTTCAAAACTCTCTTTCCTTAGGTTAAAACTCTTCCATGGCTGAAATATGTTGAAGGAAGATCTTAATTCTAGGGTTATAAGTTGGCATAAGTTCACCCCCCCTTGGTCCAATCAAAATATAACATGTGGCATTATATAAAATAAAATATCATTTAAGGCTAAATGACTACTTTACCCCCTGTTCGTAAAAAGACAATATATTCCCACTCGGATGTCCGTTTGATGAACCGTTTGCTGTGTTACAAACCTAACTCGTATATATACAAATATATAGTGTATACCTCAAGTACATTATTATATTATAATGGTCAAAAGTAGACTCCAGCATGAACAATCTTACCGAAAACTTCAAAATTTGGTGTTTCTAACTAATTCAATATTTCATACTTTATGAAGGTAGAATTAGACTAAATATAATGACTTAAAATTATATATACTAATAACATATTATCCATAACACATAAGCTAATCATGATTTAAAAATAATTTTTTATAATTATATTCGGGTTGTCACAGTATGCCCATTGGAAATCTCCTCTGTGGTTTCTAAGGATACCTCCATGATGTGTAGGGCCTGGGTTGCCTTTAGAGGCACCATCAATATTTAGTTTCCATTTGTATTTTGGAGGGTGATTCCATTTGATGAATCTTCTATACGTCATCATTGAACTAGAATATTTTATAGATAATAGCAGAGACAACTCATGGGATGAGTTACTACATTTTAGAGGATGGGTTGCTGCAATAGTTTTGGCAGATAGATATACTTCTTGGATAATTTTGGAAACAGAGAAAGATGTATCTTCTTCAATGAATTTTTTTCTGTGCTTCCATATCTCCCATATAATACAAGAAGGGATAACTTTAACAAGAAACTTCAAGACAAGATTAGCTTGATTTATATGCCACCATTCCATAAGCATAATTTGAATAGAAGATAAGATAAGGATAGTTTAATACTAAAAAGAGTAGAAAAATGAGACCATACCTGTCTGGCTAAAGGACCATGAATAAAGAGATGATTTAAGTCTTCGGAGTGGTTATAACAGCATCTGCATATAGAAGGAATTTTGATACCTATTTTTTGGAGGTTGGCTTCTATTGGAATTTTATTAAGAATACACCTCCAAATAAAAATAGAAATCTTTTGGGGTATGAAATGGTCCCAAATATTTTTGAATATAAATGAGGATAACTTAGATTGCTTTATAATATTTATAGCAGTTTTAAAATTTAAATTTCCATCCTCAGAGGGAGTCCAAATTTTCCTACCATCTTTAAAAGTAATGAATTGATCTATCTCATGAAGATGAGTTTTGAAACTATTGAAAGTAATAAAACCTTTAGATTTAGCACCAACTTTGTATTTACTTCTAAGAAACTTAGAAAGTAAATTGTTACCTACTATGTAGGACCATCCTATTCTCCATATGGAAGTTGTAGAGACATCATGAAGACTTTCAATGCCAATACCTCCTTCCTCTGTATTAAAGCAGAGGTCTTTCCATTTGCACCAATGAAATTTCTTACCATATTCGTTGTGATAACCCCAAAACAAGTTGTTGAAAATCTTTTCTAGTTTCTTTAGAATAAGTTTGGGAGGCTTTAGGGCAGTTAAGGTATGTAATGGGATAGAGCTAAGAACAGATTTTAAGAGGACAATTTTGCCTGCTTGAGATAGGAATTTCGATTTCCCGCCTTCAACTTTAGACCTTATAAAGGATACTAACTTTTTAAAGTATATAGCTTTCTTTCTCCCTTTAAATAAAGGGCAACCAAGGTATTTTATGGGGGTATTAATTATATCTAAACCAGTGATATCTTTAATAATATTGGATATGTGGGCAGAGCCCTTATTTTTAGTATAGAATTTACTTTTGGATTTACTGATCAGTTGACCAGAAGTAGATTCATAAGCTTTGAGGAATATCATAAGAGATTTTAGACTTTTCTTGGTTCCTTGAGTGAAAATTCTGATGTCATCAACAAAAGAGAGATGTCTTATAAGCTTACATTAATTGGGATGAGAATAAATTCCTATAGAGCCATGTTGCATAAGGTGATGAAGACCTTTACTTAAGACTTCTGCACAAATCACAAAAAGGCTAGGGGCTAGAGGGTCACCTTGTCTAAGGCCCCTAGTAGATTTAAAAAAAACTAAGGGTTGGCCATTAATTAGAATAGAGAACCAATTAGATGAGATAATTCTCCAATTGTTATCTATGAAACCTTCACAGAAGCCAAACTTTTTTAGGACTTTAATAAGAAACCAACAAGAGACTCTGTCATGAGCCTTAGTCATATCTAATGATAACATTATCTCCTAGGTTTTTTTCTATCAAGGAGGTGCAATATTTATTGCCCAAGCAAATTGTTATCTAATATATTTCTACCTTTTATAAATCCAGATTGATGGGGAGAGATCAAGTTGGGGAGGATAGCTCCTAACCTAGTGTTGATAATTTTGGAGATAACTTTATTGCTGATGTTACACAGACTTATTGGTCTATAGTCTTTGCAATCTATAGGGTGTTTTTGTTTAGGGATAAGATAGATATTTTTAGCACCCCAACTTTGGGGGATATCTCTACCCAAAAAGAAAGCTTGAATGGCTTCAATCATCTCATGTT
Organism: Sambucus nigra; assembly: GCA_949130495.1. Lineage (NCBI taxonomy): Eukaryota > Viridiplantae > Streptophyta > Magnoliopsida > Dipsacales > Adoxaceae > Sambucus > Sambucus nigra. The sequence continues at coordinate 160,451,439 of OX422213.1, read as the reverse complement.
TGATGATATTCCAACATTTTATATAAAAGACAACATTGAATCCATCAGGACCAGCTTGGCTGTCAGATTTAAGGGATTGAATGGCTGTATAGATCTCTTCTTCTTCAGGAATTTTGATAAGACCATCATTTGTCTTATCAGATATAAGGTTGGGGATACAATCAAGAAATTGAGGATTATCTTCAGTACCTTCTGCAATAATAATTGATTGAATATAATTGAAAATAACTTCATTAATTTTATCTTTAGAATCCTCCAAGAACCCCTGATTATTCCTCATTTTTTGAATAAGAAGATTTCTTTTAGAATTATTGACAATAGCATGAAAGTATTTAGTGTTCAAATCCCCTTCTTGGCACCATTTTATCCTAGCTTTTTGGCTCCAGAATTGTTCTTCACATTTAATAGCCCAGTTAAGCTTAGCTTTGGTTTCCTCCATAAAAGTTCTATTCTCTTGAGAGGGATTATGTTGGTAATTATCTTCAAGCAAAAGCAGGTAATCTTCCACGGTAGAAATTTCTTGAAAAATATTTTTATAAGAGCTTTCATTCCATGATTGAAGCTCTTTTTTGAGAAATTTATTAAAGGGGCTACCAGAAATTTCTTTTGACCAAGAATTTTGAACAAAAGATAAAAATTCCTTATGATTGGTCTACATGTTTAATAACTTTAAAGGTTTAATGATGTGATCAGTTATTTGGCCAAAGGTAACAAGGAGGGGGGAATGGTCTGGACAGTTTTTGTTCAGTATTTTGACACTGGTTTGAGGAAATATGGAAAGCCATTTTTTATTAATAAGACCTCTGTCTAACCTTTACCATATCCCTCTATCCAAGTCTCTATTGTTGAACCAAGTATATTTAGAACATGTGTAACCTAGATCAGTGAGACCAGCATTTTGAATACATTTATTAAAGTCTTCAACACCAATATTGTCTATGACCCTACCCCCAATTTTCTCATTGCTAACAGCAATAGTATTAAATCTCCTATAGTTATAAAAGGATCATTGATACAACTATTTGAGTTATAGTAAATATTATCCCATAATTCTAATCTTTCTTGTCTAGTACATTTAGCATAAACAATGTTTATGAATATTTTATTTTGTATAGAAGGATGTGAAATTTCTAAAAGGACATTTTGATTGTGGTTAGAGATAGTTTTACAGTTGATGCCATATCTCCAAAACCACCATATTTTATTATTAATATTGGCTTCCCCCCCCCCCCCCCCCTTCAAAATTAAGAAGAAATTTTAGGTTATCTAGCTTAGTTTGATCAATTTTAGGTTCTAAAATAGCTATGAAAGGAAGTTTGTGAGACTTACAGAGCATTCTGAGTCTTCTCTTGGTAGCTTGTTTCCTACTCCTCTAGCATTCCAGATAATTGTGTCTATCATTGAGATCTAGGAAGGGAGACTTTGATGTTCTTCTTTAGATTGTCTCTTGTGATTCTTTTGAACATAGGATCCACCACTTGATGAGATTTTTTGAGATCTTCTTTGTTGATCATTGTATTACTTGGGAGATCTTGTTGCAATTTTTGAGACTGGAGTAGCTCTTCCCTTTTCTTCTTATTATTATGGATTTTGAGATCCAAGTTTTTTGAGAATATAATTAGTTCTTCTAACATTGGAGTGCTTCTGGTATGAGTCACTTCAAAGTCTGATTGAGATAAACAATCATAGAAAGATTATTTCCCTTTTTTGGTACTTCAGTAGCATCGTGATGGAGATTAATAATTTCAACAATTCTCGTATCTTCATAATCAATGTCTACAGACTTAATTTTATCGATATGCTCTTGAAGAAGTTATTTAGGAATGCCCTCTTTGGTACTTGTTCTTTTGTTGTAAGTGGAGATACACATGCCACCTACATCATTGCTCTTATGTTGAATAACAATCTGATCAAAATCTTAAAGAAGATTAATTTGATTCTAATGAGGAGAGATTTGTTTGGCCTCATTTGCAACTAAGACATCTAAAGATCCTCCTATTATTCTATCTTGAATTTTCTAATTGGGTTGCATTTCTTTTTTATTGTTGGTATTTTTATATCTTTTTTTTAGGAAAATGTGTTGTTTTCTTGGGATCTTTAGTATTGATTAAGCAGTTTTCTTGACTATGACCCTGTTTGAAGGATTTTCCACAGTACTGAGGTATTTTTTCATATGCAATTTCCTGTCAAAACCCATGGTCTTCACACCCTAACCATAAACGATCAGGTCTTGTTTGGAGAAGATCCAATTCAACATAGACACAAGCCACACTTGGTCTATTGATTGTCACTGTTGAAGCATATAATTTAAGTGGTTTGCCAACAACTTGGGCCAAAGAATATAAGGATTCTTTAGCAAAGAAATGGATAGGTAAACCAGGAAAAGAAATCCACACAGGGACAATGGAAATCTCTTGATCTAGTTTAAACTCTGGAGTCCATTTGAATGATCTCATTGGGAATTTTCCAATGTACCACTGTTCTTTCATCCAAATTCTAACAAAATCTTCTTCGGAGTTTAATCTGATGAGAATGTACTTTTGGTCCAAGAGACCAATTGTATAGGCAGCCTTTAAACTAAAGGTTTTGAATTGTTTACGAATAATGTCCAGACTTGGTCTTCCATGGGAGAATTTTCCTACCGTAGAGAGTTTGAAAGGGTCATCTAGTTTCTTAATATCTTCTTTAGAAAAAATGATGGTTGATTCTCCTTTGAATTTTGAAGGAGCTTTGAGTGAAATTTTGGATGTAGAAGAAGATGTTGTCAAGACATTAACGAAGGATTTGGACCAAATCGTTCCATTAGGATGGGGGTCAGCGTGTTTAGGTTCGATTTCCATTCTTCAACATCTTCATGTGTTTCAAATAGATAACGAGCTACTTGTTCATGTTGCAAACTCATTAATTTCACTCATTTTCCCATCACATGACCACCATCATCGACGAACTCATCAGTGTCATCAACGCTGGTCGAGTCAGGCATATATTCGCGAGTATATATTGATGACTCCACGGTGATGTATTCCTCTGCAATTGATCCTGCAATGTATCACGTATTCTTGACGTAATCTTTAAAAACTATGATCAATCTTTCAAACGGATACATCCACCGATATCTAACTGGACCACAAAGAAGTGCCTCGTCGCATAGGTGTACCAACAAGTGAACACTTATTTCAAAGAATGCTAGGGGAAAGTACTTCTCCACACACAAATCGCTTCGGTCACCGCCAATTTTATGGCCACTATGTGTTCTCGATTGACTACCTTTTCACACAAGAGTGAGCAGGTAATACTAATTTGCATAATAGCCCTATGCTATTCCTTGTGCTTGGAGAAACAGTGCTTAAACCATAGAGGAACCAATTGCATGATCACATGCAAATCGTGGGACTTACACTTATGTAAATCATGAGTAGCATAATTCCCAATACTTTGCAAGTTGGAAGAAAAATTAGATGGGGCGCTTCAAATTATATATTGTGTCTAAAAGCACCTTCCTTTCCCCACTCATCAAAGTAAACGCACCAGGGGGAATTATTATCCTTCCCCAACTATCTTATTTCAACCATAGTTGTGGCTTAAGTTTCAACGATTTAAGGTCTTTTGGTGCATTTTCTCCATCCTTCGAGTGACTCCCCCTAAGGCAAGTGCCCACAATATGGACAATAATCCAATGGTCATGCCACTTTTAAAATTAACCAACCCAACGTCGATCCACTATAATCCAACCGCAATGGCAACAACAAATGTGTATCTCATACTCCTTATAATTCATCTACTCAATTAATTCTTTTCATCAATTAAACTAACAATTAAAGTATACAATTATTAATTTACTAATTTACAATGAGGGTCAATCCTACTTGCATATGAAAGGGGCACTAATTATTAGTTTACAAAAAAATAACAACCAATCAATATTAAATCAAACAATTCTTTTACAAGGGGCACTACAATATGAAGGGCAATATATACTCAACTCAACAAAGCCTTTTCTCAATTATTTGGGGTCGGCTACATGAATCCTATTTTTCCATTCCATTGTGTCCAGTGCAATATCTTCGGTTAAACCACATGATATCATGTCCATTTTTATAATATCCCACCAAGTTAATTTAGGCCTACCTCTACCCCTTGGGTTACCATCAATACTAACTAATTTAAAATTTTAATATAAAATTTTAATTAAATTTAATAAACCAATAAAAATTAAATTTAAAAAAACACACGAACGCACATATACACCCTCTGCCCCCCACCCCACCCCCTTCCCTACCCCCTACCCCTAGATGCCCCTGCCCCTGCCCTCCACACGCACATACATACACATGCATATATACACACGCACATATACACACACACGCATATATACACATGCAAACACACACACACAAACACACACACATACACCCCCCTCCCCCAGCCCTGCTGCCTCCCCCCTCCCCCCCCCCCCCCCCCCCCACGCATATATACACCATACATACACACGCACATTTACCCACACATATATACACACACGCACATATACATACACATATACATAAATAGAGGAGAAATAGAGAGAGAAAACATACCAAAGTTGTAGAGAGAGAGAGATAGAGAACGAGAGAGAGAGAGAGGGAGAGAGAGAGAGCAGCCGCTAGAGAGAGAGAGAAATGGAGGGAATAGAATCGGTGGGAAAAAAAGGGAGGTTTTTTACTGGCAGAATTGTCACGGACATGTCACGGTCAATCACAGTGAAAAATTTATAAGATTTTCAGGGTCTTTGATCGTGACAAGTACAGTTGTCACGGACTTGTCACGGTCAATGACCGTGATAAGACTTTGTCACAACCTTGTCACGGTCATTGACTATGACAAAAAATGCGTATTTTTTTGTCACGGTCAATGACCGTGACAAGGCTAGTCGCTAAAAGGGTGCCAATTTAACCATTTTGGTGTAGTGATATTATACTTATGATTGTAATACGTATAATTATACTTGTTGCGTACAGTATATTGCTTTTATATGAAAACGAGATATTCCAAAGTAGACATGTGTAAGGTGAAAAGAATGAATAAGGTTATTTTTCTCCTTCCAGTAGATTTATATCCGAATTTATATGAATGTGAATCATAGGCTCTAGTGAGAACTATATATATGGGGGATTTTATAATATGTGTTATGTATTGAGGGCCTAATGGATCTAGACAATCAACATTGTCATGTAGTAGGGTATCGCGGGGGGTTTCTTATTTGGATTTTACTTCGCGAGACACCCCACGCACGAAACGTAGCGCAATGTTAGGAATGGGTAAAAGTTTAGTCCTTAGTACTCGGGTTTATGAGAATTTTTAGATGTTGGGTGAAATAGATTAGTTAGGTTGTGTAGCTTAACTAGGTTGTTTAAAAGGTACGCGATAGGTGTGCACTATTAGAAGAGGGGTGAGGTGTATCTTATGAGAGTACGATACTAGTTTAAATATGAGAAATTTTATATTTTAAAATATGGCTTTTAAGCACTTGCTAAATATTTTCAAAACTCGGGCTCTGACCCGTATCTCTATTTTCCCCTCTCTTGCTATATATGTATATATATTAGGTGTCCAGACACAGAGATGGCTGGATGATGATTCTTTTAAGTTAGACGTTTGCTGCAGCAGCTGTGGATGCAACCAGGTTTATTATAGACGCTTTTATCTTTGGTATCTAGACATGAGGTATTATAGAAACACTCGGACTGATAGCCCCATTGTATTCATTTATTATTTTACCTCCTCTTAGTGAGACATTCTATTTAGTTATATTATGTTAAACCGAGTGTTCGATTACTTTATTTCAGTTGTTGTGTAAATAAACTGTGTGAATGTTTTATTTAGTTGGTTTGATTAAAAAGATTAGTTAAATAAAATTTTGACGCCAGCCTAATAAGTTATTAGTAATTAAATTGGTTTTCAACAGTGATGCTGAGAATGAACCATATGAGACTCCTATTTTAATTTGGTATAGGATTGATCACTGGGTATTTTATCAGGCGGGGTGTCATAGAGGCTAAGGCGCAAGTTGTGGCCAGGTTCAAGGCCTCCGATGAGTTTGGGGATTATTATTTGAATACCTTGAGAGGGGCGTAAAGATGGTTTGTCGTTGGACCATCCATAAATAAGACAAGATTGGGACACTAACCCCCGAACACTTTGAGGGCCTTGGTCTTTCAGACCCCTTCCTCGGCACTGCTCTAGTCGATGTCGAAGACATAGACAACTAAGTAGCCCGCAGTCGAATCGACTGAGTAGGCTGGTGCTGAGACAACCGAATGTAAAGCCAATGATAATGGGGCTGATACTGAACCCATAACAGGCAATGTTGTCATCAACCAAGACGATGATCCTCTAGAAGAGACTCTCTATTTTTTTTTCTTTCTACTATACTTCAGGGCGACAATCTGTGGCCTAACTTTCTCTTTTTTCTTGTGTAATTTTTTAACAATGTTTGGTGTTTTATTTTCAATATTGTATCATCCTCTTAACAATATGTTTGTATTAATTATGTGATGTGATGAATACAATTAAAAATCTCTTATTTCCAGCTCTTATGTGTCACCATCCTTTTCTCGTTATGTCATATATGCTTACTTTATATTGTGATTTTTAATTGGAAATCTACTCTCGTCTCGTCCTTGACTGAGATAAATAACCAACTATATAATTTTTGAATTGGAGACCACCAGGTTAATGATGTAAATCTCAATACCACTCTCGTCCTTAGCCGAGAGATAAATAACCACATTACTGATTTTTAAATTGGAGACCATTAAGTCCACTCTCGTCCTTAGCCGAGAGATAAATAATCAACTTAATGATTTTTAAATTGGAGACCACCAAATTAAGGATGTTAATCTCAAGTCTACCCTCGTCCTTAGATGAGAGATAAATAACCAACTTAATGATTTTTAAATTTGAGACCACCAAATTAAGGATGTTTATCTCAAGTCCACTCTCTCCTTAGCAGAGAGATAAATAACCAGCTTAATAATTTTTAAATTGGAGACCACCAAGTTAATGATGTTAGTCTCAAGTCCACAGTCGTCCTTAGCCGAGAGATAAATAACCAACTTAATGATTTTGAAATTAGAAACCACCAAATTAATGATGTTTAAGGTAACCATAATGAATGATTTTAAATAGGAGATCACCAAATTAATGGTGTTATTTCTCTAGTCTATTTTTGTCCTTAGCTGAAAAAGATAACCAACTTAATGATTTTTTATAGAGTTTGTGTTTTTCACCACCTCAGTGATGTTATCACACCATTCACCCCTATTGGTGTTATTGAGAACCCACGGACGAGATTAGTCTAGCACGATTCCTCGTATCATCGAGAGCAAGTCAATGCTAATTCTCCAAACAAATGATGTTGTTTAGCTTAAGATAATTCAAACCATGTTTTTGGACAACTCGTACAAGAAAGATATGAGGAAACACTTGGAACTCTTTTCATTCATTTCTTTAAATATTTCAAATACAAAGAGAAATTTAGATAAATTGTATACACAAGACTGCTGATAATACTTTTCAAATGGTCGGCATTCGATGGATTGGAGAATGGTTCTCCTTATAAATTCTCCAGCCAATACGTCCCAGGGATGACCTCTTCAGTGACCCTACATGGTTCTCCATATAACTCTTTTGTTATAGAATTTGGTCGCTCTCTACTGGTATGTTGCTTATCTCACCTCGGGCATCTTCCCTTATCTCTTCTATTAGATCTAAGTACAGCCTTCTATCTTCGTTGTTTGTATATAAATTTTAGGTTTGGACTCTGTGGCTGGGCAGGCCGAGTTCAGTTGGTATCATAACTTTCATACCACATACTAGTATAAAGTGGGTCTCCTCTATTGGCATCCTTTTTATCGTCTTGTAAGCCCATAGGACAGCATGCACCTCTTCTGTCCAGAAGCCTTTAGCGTATTCTAAATTTTTCTCGATTCCATCTAAAATTGTTCTATTATTTACCTCTGTCTAGTCATTTTCTTAGGGTTGGCCTGGTGCTGAGTAGAACTGGTTGATGTCAACGCCTCCACAGTAAACCTCTAGGGACTTGTTCTTGAACTGTTTTTCATTATCAGAGATCAGAGTGTGAGGTAGTCCATATCTACAGATGATATTCCTCCAAATGAAGTTGAAGGTCTTCGTCTCTGTGAAGGAAATTATGGCCTCAGCCTCTAACCATTTTGAAAAGTAGTCGATCACCACTATTAAATATTTATAATTGCATACAGCTCTAGGTAGAGGTCCCACAAAATCAATCCCCCATACTGCGAATGGCCAAGGGGATGTAGTGGACAATATAGGTTGATGGGGATTTTGGGGGATTCAGACATATCTTTGGCACTTGTCTCACTTTTTACATGGTCGATCGCATCCTTAGCAAGGGTCGGCCACTAATAGCCATGCGTCACTATCTGCTTTGCCAATGATCATCTCCCAATATTACTGGAGCATGACCCCTCATGCGCATCTTTCAAGATGTACCACTATAACCATCGAGAGAAGCTCGTGATCAATTATTCAAGACGACGGATTCGAATATCAAGTTTCATCAATAATGGACATCTACGAGATTGATTGTAGTAAGAATTGTGTTTCAGTTTCGAATTTGGTTTACGATTGTATTGGGATATTCTTCGAAACTATTTTTAATCAAAGTGAGGTATTTTTCTAAGTAAAAATATTTTTTAGAAGACCTGTAGCCGAGCTTTTTAAAATATTAATTTTTTTCTTTTGTCGTTCAAACAACAAGGCAATGTCCTTCAAATGACATTGATAAATTATTCAAACGGCCCCATCTAATGACATCACGTGTCATTTCATAGGTCGCTCGAAGGTCGTTCCTTTATTGCTTCAAACGATCACGTATTCTTTTCTATTTTTATAGGTTGTTTCTTAGGTCATTAATAACGACATATAATGTCGTTCAAACGACATTGAGAAGTCATTCTAATGACATGCGCCGCCTCAAGTATTTTATTTTGCTATAAATACCCGATTTGGAAGACTTTTTCATTATGACTTTTTCTAAACAAAAACTGGAAATCTACAACATTTTCACTTTTACGACACAAAACATTGTTTTTTATTCACACAAAAGATCATGTGGCCATTTCTCGATCCTCGCGGGGAGAGAGATTAGAGAGGGAGGATCTTGGTCCCGCGCATCCCTCTCGGGAGCGCTTCGGCCTTCGGAGGCGATGTGTGAGGTGAAAAAAAGAAAGATGGAGTCGTCAGTCTATTTTACTCAAAACAGACAAAAGAAGGTGGAGCCCTCCCGAAGGACAGCATCAAAGACATACTGATACACACGAAACCAAAAATGATTCGAGGAGGGTTGGAGGCTAAGTTACGGAATGGGAAGGTGTTAGGCACCCATTCCTCCCTTACGGTCTCTCATGGATTTGTTGTTATTTCCTCTAATTCTCCGTGATATGTGTGCATGTGTTTATGTAATGGAGATAGGTATCATCGACTTGTATCATGAAAGGGATAAAGCAAGTCATCCGTTAGAATGTTTATAAAAGTAATATTAGAAAATGGGATTTACGCTATTATCCTTGCGTTGATCATTATAATGAAACGACAACACGTATGGAATAATACGCTATTGATAATAAATACATGTATATGTAGAGATGAGGATCTAAGAAAATTAAGTTAAAGAATTAGGAAAATTAAAGAATTGAAAATTGAAAAAACAGGACTCGAGTCTCGGGTTTTACCCGAGACGCCTACGTAGCCTATAGAGGCATCAAAGTCCACATAGTTCGTATGCAAAACGAGGGGTGGGGTTTATCCCATAAATCTAACTGGGGAATTCTCTTGTGTGTGTGTGTGTGTGTGTGTGTGTGTAAAAAGGTGTTTTAGTGTGAGAAAAGTGTGAGAAAGGAGGGAGAATCCCCGTTTGAAATTTATAAGCAAACCCTCTTTTTCTTGGTTTTTTGGGTTTTATATGAAAAATAAGAAATGTATGATAATACTAAATAAAAAGTATATTAGGATATGTGAGACGGGGAGAATAAAAGTTCTAAGTAATAAAACAAGTTAGTGCGAATTTAAGAGAGTTTAAAGAGAGAGTTGAGAAATTTGAAGATCTTAAGCTTGATATTGAATGTTGGAGAGCATCCCTTGCACTTGGATGATGATGATGATGGATAGTTAATTCACCAAGTTTGGTGAAAAGGATGGTAAAAAGTCAGGGTTGGAAAGGGATTTGGATGTAGAAATCACGTTGACTTCTAAAGAGGTTTTTTGAATTCGCTGAGAGTGATAGATCTCAGATTTTTGGGTGTGTTGCAATGAGGTCAGTTCCTCCTTTTTATAGGACCAGGGAATTGATGATCGGCATAGATCTGGTCCTGCCAATTGGCAGGTGTCTTTAAACACACTACCGATAGGCAGGATTTTGAACCTACCGTTTGGCAGTCTCGTTTAGATTCCTTTGGAAAAATGGTCATAAAACCAAATTGGTTGATCTGAATCATGCACGGGGCATACCACTAGAAAGGTACTTCAAAGATGTTCAAAATTCTTTTAGACGGGAGTTGACTTTGGGTCAAATGTGGCTCAAAAACGCTCTTCGGTCCTTTGGACGGGGGATCATCGGACGTAAATGGATCATTCGTCCGCATGGTAAGCCAGAATCATGCACGGGGTAGGCCGTTAGAAAGGTTAAGAGATAAAATTTGACATTCCAAAGAGTTTGAATCGGTTTGGGGAATTGACTTTGGTCAATCGAGCCTCGAAAGTGTTTGGTGACCTTTCGAAGTAAAACGGATCGGTCATCCATACCGTAAGTCAGAATTGGGCCCGGAGTGGACCGTTCGAAAGGGGTTTCAGTGACCTTTGAAGATTAATTCAGTATCGGTCAATTTGAAGAGTTGACTTTGGTCAAACATAGCTCGAGAGCATCCGGTGGCCTCTAGATCAAGTTTCGAGGGAAAACGGGTCATTCTTTCGCACCGTAAGTTAGAATCACGTACGGGGTGGACCGTTGAAAAGGGGTTTCCGTGCCCTTTGAAGATTCATTCAGTCTTGATCGAGCTGATGAGTTTGACTTTTGATCAAATGGAGCCTGGGAGCGTCTAATGGCCTCTAAGTTAGTACTCGGAGTATTACCCTGGTTCATAGTGATGCAGGGGGTGCTAGGGACCTAAGGAGAGATTAGGGGTGCTAGAATGCAGAGCCCATCGATGGGTGAGTTTGGAACAAATGATAACCGTTGAATAGACACCACATGATGCCTTTGAGAGAGGTTAATACTGCAGACCTAAGGAAACGAGGATGATCGATTCAGAGGGTCGAGGGTCGAGGCCGATTCTGAGGATCTAAGGATAAGGATGACCAATTCAGAGGGTCAAGGACGGTTCTGAGGACCTTATGAGCATACTAGGGATGGTCTAAAGGAAGTGATAACCAAATATTGAGGTCAATTATGAGGACCTTAAGCAATGCTGGGGGTGACCGATTCTGCAGGTCGAAGCTAATTCTGAGGGATTTAAGGAATGAGGATGATCGATTCTACAAGTCAAAGCCAATTCTGAGGGTTTGATTTGAGGTGACCCATTCTGCGGGTCGAAGCCAATTTTGAGGGCTTTAAATTGTGATGACAAATTTTATGGGTCGAAGCCAATTCTTGCGGCTTAAATTATGATGACCAATTCTGCGAGTCGAAGCCAATTCTGAGGGCTTAAATTGTTATGACCAATTATGCAGGTCAAAGTTGTGATGACCGTTTCTGCGGGTCAAAGACAATTATGAGGGATTAAATTGTGATAACCAATTCTGCGGGTCGAAGCCAATTCTGAGGGCTGTGGTGACCAATTCTTTGGGTCGAAGTTGTGATGACCATTTCTGCGGGTCAAAGATAATTCTGAGGGCTTAGGCTGTGATGACCAATTTTGCGAGTCAAAGCGAAATTTGAAGGCTTAGGTTGTGATGACTAATTTTGCGAGTTGAAGTTCTGATGACCATTTCTGCGGGTCGAAGCCAATTCTGAGGGCTTAAATTGTGATGACCAATTCTGCGGGTCGAAGCCAATTCTGAGGGCTTAGGTTATGATGACCAATTCTACGAGTCGAAGTTGTGATGATCGTTTATGCGGGATGAAGCTAATTCTGAGGGCTTAAATTGTGATAACCAATTCTGCGGGTCAAAGTTGTGATGACCATTTCTGCTGGTCGAAGCCAATTCAGATGGCTTAAATTGTGATGTTCTTGGGGAACTCCGTCGGGGAAATCACCTCGTGATTTTGATTTGAGCTGGGGAGTTGATTGTTGGGCAAAATTTCGTGTCTTTTAGAGACTTTACGGGGGAATAGCTAATTTGATGTTGTAAATTCCACTGGGGAAATGATTAGGAGATCCAAGGTTTGGACGTTTTTTCTCTGGGAAATTTGAGACTTTTTTCGTAATGGTTTTTTTCGGATTCCACTAGGGAATAGGAAATAACCTGAAGTTTTGGGATACTCTAGGGGTCCTCTGGGGACGTTTACGGGGAAAGATTCACTTGGATTTTGAGGATTCCGCTGGGGAAGTAGGGGTTCCGCTTGAGGGAGTATAAGAGAAAAAAATAAATTTTCTTGGTGAAAATGTTCTAGATTTTTCTCGGGATTTTTAGGAATTTTTTGAGGATGTTTCAGGATTTTCTGGTATTTTCTGGGAGTTTTTGTATGAAAATTTAAGGGGGGTGTCGGTCGGCATGGTGTGGAGGGTGCCATTCGGCAGTGGCACGAACTTTTGGACTGCCATGAGAAGGTGGAAGGTCAGTACCGATCGGTATGTGGGGGTACAATGTCGATCGGCATGACCCTTGGCTTTCTATAAAAAGGGGGCGAGTTGCCCTCATTTTTCACCGCTTCTTTCCTTCTCTCTCTCTGCGATTTCTTTCTATGAATCCTCTTAACGTTTTGAAACCTAAAAAATGGCGGCTTTTGTAAACACTGCGACACATAGGGAGTGGTTAGCTGTTGATGACTGAGCGAATGTGGAGTGGAGGTACAGGGCACCTCTTGCTTTGGGGAGTGACAACTCTTTTGATGCATTTGATCCGGTTGCAAATGAGCAAAACTTTACTGCAGGAGCCATCGCATCATCGTTCTTCTAGGGTGGTGAACCCTGGTGGTTATGTAAGTACAAAATGACTTTTGGCATTCTCTTTTGGTGATTTACTTTTTTCTTGGATTTTGACAAGGTTTTTCTTTGATAGTCTGATGTTTCTTTGTCGACTATGCGTGCCCGTGGGACGATGGGGATTAAGGATGTTTGGGATCACCTTCCACCTGTGGTGCATTGGGTAGTATCGTCGGCTGGCTTTGGGAGGCTGGCGTCTGTGCTGGATGAGACGCCTCGTTTGACGTCGGTCTTATGTTCTTTGGGGGAGAGGTGGTGGGACACTACCCACACCATCCATTTTGTCTTTGGGGAGATGGCTATGACTCCCATAGATGTGCGGTAGCTACTGAGGCTGGATTGTGATTGAGAGCAGATAGAGGTGGATCTCTCTTTGGGGGTGAGCCGGAGGCGGTGCTGGCAGCACTAGGTGATATGGGGAGGATAGTATCTGGGGACTCTATCCGTTTGTCTCTGTTGTGGGATGTTTTGTTGAGTAGGGTAATTGATGTGGAGGATGGGCTGCAAGTGACGCAGATGGACCGATTATTTATTTTGCTGGTGTTGGGGGATTTTTGGTGGCGTCAAGCGGCGACGTTGTCCACTTGTGGTTTTTCCATACTTGAGGATGTTTTCGAAGATACCTCTCTATGATTGGGGGAGTCTGACATTGGCAACCCTTTATTTTTCTTTGGATGAATTTAGTCGGTGCTGTCGACAGACTTTTACTCGAGCCACGTATCTTCTTGAGGTATTCTATAGTTTGTGCATTTTCCTTTCATACATTCGCATTTTCCTTGTGCGTATCTTTTTTTATCGCGGATTCTTGTCTAGGCATGGTTCTATGAGGTGATTGGGTGTAATAATCAACTGATTTCTTTGAAGGACGAGACTGTAGGGGACTTTTGTCTGTTGTATCGGTGGCAAAAGGCTAATCAGCAGTCGAGTAAGTCTCTTTCTCTACAGGCAATGCGTTACGTCTTGAATGGCCTGACTAGTGATAAGGTAAGACCTTTTCCTTCTTCAGAATTGATATTTTTGTTTTTCTAATTCCATATTGACTTTTATCTTCTGGGGATTTTTCAGGTGACCTTTTACCCTTGGGGAACAGTTGTTCAGGACACGGGGTCGACTGGGATGAATGCGCAAATGAGGAGTTTGCTGGCGTATGAGTTTGGTCACTCTTTGTATCTCGGGGAGAGGGTGGTCCAAACGATTGATGAAGAGGAGGTAGTGGTGCTACTTGCGAGACCCCCTATGTCTATGAGGCGAGAGAGGATGTTGTCAGAGGACGTGAGGATTGCGGCAATGATTGGCGAATCCTATTTGTTGTATACCGACACGGTTGTGCCATATGATTATATAGACTTCGTGATGAGTTGGCTGATGGCGCATAGCATATATGCTATGTTGCCTCTCCCTTATGCGGGTTCGAGTTGGCCAATGGGGTCATCCCATAGTGGTGGTGGTCCTTCGACATCCACGATGACGGAGACTTCAGAGATTCCCTTTGCGCGGTTGCATACCCCTTCCTACAATATTCGGTGGGCTGATAGGGGGATGGTGCCTATGTTGCATCATCCTCATGCGATGGACCCGGAGGAGTTGGGCTTGACAGAGGAGGTCCTTCGCCCTGTGGTATACCTTTTTGTTCTCTCTCTTTTTTTTAGTTTCTTTTGGTCCTCTTTTCTTGATATTGATTCTGCCTTTCTTGCAGCAAGTCCGGTTGTCCACCACTTGGCTGAGGGACATTAGGGACTGGATATCTTTGACGGCTGCCCATATTCAAGACGGGATTCCTATTCCTTCTTTCTTGGTGTCGTCTGCCTCATCCGGGGAGGAGTCTAGTTTAGGTAGTGGTGGTGTGTCATCTCGCCGCAGGGGAAAGAGAGCGCATCGCAGGGATGGAAGATCTTAGAGAGAAGGGAAAGGTAGGTGACAGCGAGAATGTGGGTTCGGGCTGAGTCAAGTTATTTTTTTATTTTTTCTTTAATACCTGCAAAATTGATGTAAAAAGGAAAATGTATATGCAATGCGGATGAAGTTTTTTGTTTTTATCTTCTGTTAATGATGGATGAAGGCATATGGGCTTTTTATATAAGTGAAGGAAATTTTATTTAAGAAATAACTTAAAGATGAAAAGGGGTTTGAAATTCTGTGGAGAATATCAATTTATTTGCACTAAGTTTTATATATATATATATATATATATATATATATTATTTTGGCAAAAGAGGAAAAAGGTGAGTTTTTAAAAATATGGGGTTGCCGATCGGCAAGACCCTGTCCTGCTTATCGACAGGTCAGTCTAGTCTAATCAATCTAGGCTTTGATTGGTACTCTCTTCAGCTTTTGGTGCCTTGTGGGGTAGGATTCCCTCCAATTTATGCAAGGGTTGCGTCTTTTGTGAGGGTTTTCAAGTATAAAAAAGGGTAAGGGTGGAGTGTTTTCATCACACCTTGACATTCCTACTTTTTTATTCTGTGAAATGGCTCCCCCTAGTAGTGTTGAGTTTGCCAACTACCTCGAGACTTTGGAGGCGATATTTTCCTACAACGTCGACTACGATGCTTTCAACATGCGTCGAGTCTCTTTATGGTGTAATCAGTCCATAGAGTGGAACATACTGATGGAGGCGGTACAATTTTGGTACCCCGAAGACCATGTATTCCGCTTTGGCTTGGAAGAAGTCTGTCCAACCTATGAGGAGTTTTTTTCCATGTGGGGATAAACCCTAGTGTGGCGGCTGCTATGCTTGAGTTTTCTCGGTCTCCTCGGGATCTATTGGCTAGACTTCTCCACGTCTCGCCCTCGACGGGTAGACCTTTGCTTATTTGAGATTTGATTTCCCTTCCGACGGTGCTACGGTCTGTGCATTTGCAGGAGGTTGGTGATACTAGCTATGCCGGAGCTATCGTTCTGGGATTGGTTTCGAAATTACTACAGGTGACTGGGGAACTGCTGGTGGACCCACAACTTGCAGCCATTACTTCATGGACGTTATACCGTCGTAATCCTACGACGGTGATTCTGGCGAAGACTTTGAATGGCCTGGATGCCTGGCGAGAAAGTCGTTCTGACTTTCTGAGGGGTAGCCCTGTGTTGCTGTTCATGTGGTTGTCTGAAAGATTCCGCTTGGTGACTCCTCCGGAATATCCTTTGTCTGTTGTGCCGAAATTCTTTTCGTGTTATTTCATCAGTGTTGGCCTAGATATCGAGAGCTAGGAGAACTGGTTTGTGGAGCACGGGGCTCTAAGTCTGCACTCGTCAGTGCCTTGGTAAGGACAGTTGCTACCTATTCTGGAACTGGGGGAATACCCATACGTTTAACTGGTTGGTCTCAGACATACCTCTTTCTATTTCCCTTGGCAATTTCTGCACCAATTTGGCTGGGAGCAGATCATGCCACATCGAACACTAGATTTATTTTTGGTAGAAGATCTGACGGAGCATTTGTGAATGCAGCTTGGCTCTTTGTGGGAGAGCCAGCGTCCATTAACCCGTCCTTCTCAGTTTGTTGGGAGATTCTGGCACATCTCTGGTGATTATATGAAGTTGTTATGGAGAATATTAGTTAGCAAGATGTTGGTAGTGGAGAATGGACAAAGTTGGTTTGTCTTATCCGATACTATGGAGGGAGGTTTTGTGGTTTTTCCGAGGCTGGTTCGAGCTTATCGATCAATGGAGCGTCTGCGGCATTCTATTCAGGCAGGGAAGCTTGGGGACCCCAGGATGTGGATGATGATGGAGCGGTCTCCTCTGGTAGATGTGGGTAGGACTCTTGGGGAGTTTATTTGGCTTCTTAGAAAGGTAGGGGAAGGGAGTTATTCGTCCCTTTTCTTATATACTTGCACTGTAATTTCTTATTAGTGAAATAAACAAGTTTTTTATCATCCAGCTGTGCCATTTGATGAATTTTGTATTTTGAATTATCTATACCGATCGCTAAGGCATGCATAATCCTTTTGTTCAAGCATATGTTAGAGTGAACTGTCGTTCTCGAAGATAAGAAAAAAAATTATTTTTTATGAAAAATAAAGGGTCGTGCTCATGTAAGATGTATGAGTTGCCTACGTACCTCTGGGGGTTTTGAAAAGTTTTAATTTTTCTAAAAGAAAATGGTTTTTTGTAGAGGATCATACCCACATAGTTCTGGGTAGAGAGAAATGAAGAAGATTTTTTTTAATAGAATGTAGATGGGAAGAGTCGTAGCACGTCGAGATTTTGGACTAGGGGTAGAATTTCTTGAGATGGTCCAAGTTAACTCGACGAGCCATCTCTTCTCCATCAAGGTCGGTGAGTATAGAGGCACCTCCTGACAAAATATTCTTTACAATGTAGGGGCCACTCCAATTGGTCTTAAACTTCCCTCTAGGATCCTAGATGGGTTTCTATGATTTCTTTAAGGGCTAAGTCCCTTATCGAACACCGCGGTCCTTGACTCTCTTGTTGAATGAACGCGCTATTCGGCGATAGTACCCTTGTATGTGATAGAATGCTTTCAGTCTCCTTTCATCCAAGAGTGACATCTCGTCGAGATGGCTTTGATGCCATTCCTCCTTACTGACTTGGCTTTCGAGCATGATGTGAAGCGAAGGGAATTCTATCTTAATGGGTAGAATTTCTTCCATGCCGTAGACCAGAGAGTAAGGGATAGCCCTAGTAGAGGTTCGAATTGACGTTCGGTAGCCCCAGAGGGCGTAAAGGATTCGATCATCCCAATCTCTACAACTTTCAGTCATCATACTAATGATGTCTTTGAGGTTATTATTGGCGGCTTCGAATGCACTATTGGTTTGAGGTCGGTAGGGAGAAGATTTTTGTCTCTGAATCCCATACTCGTTGACCACTTATTTGACTTCTGCCTCGAAGTGCAACCCGTTATCTGACACTAGTTTGTGCGGGACCCCATATCGACAGATGATGTTCTTCCTGATGAACTTGTCCACTTTCTTAGTGTTTAGAACTGTGTATGACTCGTCTTTGACCCATTTGGTGAAGTAATCAATGGCAACTAGGATGAATTCATGCCCATTGGAAGCCTTGGGTGTAACCTTCCCTATGATGTTGATTCCCTAGGTGGAGAATGGCCAGGGAGAAGTCATCTTCATTAATTCTCGCGGAGGCAGGTGTCGAAGGTTGGAAAACTATTGGCATTTGAGGCATCTCCGGACATAGGCAGTGCAATCTTGGACCATGGTAGCCTAATGGTAGCCTAAGTGGGCATGGAAGGGTTGGAGTTTCTCATCCTTGACTTTTCATTTTCTAAGCACTTGACCGATGATGAGGGCAGAATCCCTGTAGACATCTAGGCATTGAATACCTTTATTGAAAGCGACCTTGATGCCTACCGTACACGCCTCATATTCAGTTATGTTGTTGGTGCAGGGAAAATTCAACTTGATAGCGATGGGAGTGTGGGAATCATCTATGGCGATCAGAAGTATCCCAATCCCATATCCTTTTTTTTGTAGCGCTGTCGAAGAACATTTTCCATCGAAGTTCGTCTTGAGCGGCATAAAGGATGTTTTTATTTGGGAATTCGAAGATCCAGACATCATCTTCTTCCATAGGGTAGTCAGCGAGGTAGTCAGGGATGGCACTTCCTTTCATGGCTTTTTACGTGACATACACGATATCAAACTCGGCTAGGAGCATCAACCATCGGGCCATTCGGCTGGATAAGGTAGGTTTCTCAAGGAGTTAGTTGATGGAGTCCATTCGGGATATAAGTTTGATGGGGAAGGCGAGCATGTAGTGTCATAAATTTTAGGTGACCCAAACAAGCGCGACACATGCTTTTTCCAAAGTAGTGTAGTTGACTTCATATCCGGCCAATTTACGACTGGCGTAATAGATGGCTCTTTCTTTATCGAATTCTTCAAGGTATTGGGATAGTAAATCCCCAGCTGCAGTGTCGATTATGGTTAGGTATAGAAGTAAGGGGAGACCAGGTTGCGGTGTCATGAGTACCGGAGGTTGGGTTAGATATTATTTCATTCAATTAAAGCCTTATTGGCAGGCTTCGTTCCAAACCTTGGTTGAGTCCTTTCGAAGGAGTTTGAAAATAGGTTCGCAGATGGAGGTTAGATGACTGATGAACCGAATTATGTATTATAATTTTCTAAGGAATCCTCGGACCTCCTTTTCTGTTTGAGGTGCTGGCATCTCAAGGATGGCCTTCATCTTGGCAGGATCTGCTTCTTTCCCTTTCTCGCTAACCATGAATCCCAGGAGTTTACCTTTGGTGATGCCAAAGATAAATTTATATGGATTGAGTCTCATCTGATAACGTTGTAGTCGTTCAAAGAACTTTTGGAGAGCAGGAACATGACCTTCTCTAGTTTTGGATTTGATAATCATATCATCCACATAGACCTCGACTTCTTTGTGAATCATATCGTGCAGGATGGTTGTGGAAGCCCTCTGGTAGGTAGCCCCCGCATTCTTGAGACCAAATGGCATAACATTGTAGCAAAAGGTTCCCCACGGGCTTGGTGTTCTGGGTTCGTTTTGATTTGGTTGTATCTAGCAAACCCATCGATAAATGACTTAAGAGCATGACTGGCTATATTGTCCACGATCATGTCGATATTGGGTAGCAGTTAATCATCCTTCAGAGAGTCTTTGTTCAAGTCCCAATAGTCTATACACATCCGAACTTCCCCCTGATTTCGGTACAGGCGCTATATTGGAAAGCTATATGGGATATTCGATCATGCGAATGAAGCCCACGTTTAGCTGTTTGACTACTTCTTCTTTGCCTTTGATCGACCATTCGGTGTGAAGCTTTTGTAACTTTTGTTTAATCGGCTTGTAATCTGGAAGAGTGGGGATATCATATTGAGCTATTTCAGGATCAATGTCGGGCATATCGTCATAGGACCATGAAAAGACATCCACGAATTCTTTTAGTAATTCTCGAGTTATGCGCGCTCATGCTCGTCAAGGGTAGCCCTTATCCTAATATCGCGTAGTTGGCAACTAGAACCGAGGTTAACAATAACATTTTCTTCTTCGTTAACTTGAACGCGGTTATGTTGTTTGTTATTAACCTTATTTAGATCAGTTAAGAATTATTCATTTGCAAAATCATCAACATCAAAAGTTCAATTAGAATCTAAACAATTAATGTAAGGTACAGTAAGATACTCAAAATCTTCATTTATTTCATTAATAGGAAAAACATCATTGAGAACCTCATCAAAGGAGGTATCAATTACATTAGAGAAAGGATAGACAATAAAAGAAGAGATGAGGTAAACATTGGGGTTAGGTAGGATTTCAACAGGTAGAACTGGCTCAGCGTGCCAGTTGAGGAGAGGTGTATCGACAGCTTTAATCAGGTGGGATGGATCCAGTGATGTAGTGCCTGAGTGAAATATGCAGAGTGTCAGTCCCAATGTCTGTAAGTTAAACGAATCCTCAGAGTCACTTTCCTCGAAATCTTCGGTATCTTTGATGAGCAGTTATACATGGTGTCAGGAACTTTCAATCCATGGGTAGCTGTCTAGGAAAAAGATCTCCATTCCAGGCTTCATCTTCTTGTCTGTATGGTCATACCATGGTTTCGAAAAGCCACAAAAGGGGAAGTACTCGCCATCTTTAATGAATCGTCCATTCAAGGAGTCACCTGGAACAATTTGGATACAATCTAGTCTTCTCTTCGGTTAAGACTGGTGGATCATTATGTGCTCTTATTCTGATGGTTGATACCCCAAACCACAAGGAGGGAAAGCTTTTTTTAGCACAATGGGTTCAAGTATCCCTTGTTGCCTTTGTCCTAGTCCCAGTCCAGGCATGAAGTGCATGTTTTTGAACATTTAAATCACATTGACGTTGCCATGAGGGTCGTGTTCTGGACAAACCCTTTCTTTGAAATCGTCCCCTACCGGGAGTATAAGTGGCTCAACTTGGAATCCTGATAGGAGCATATATATCATAACCCCGCCCCAAAATAGTAGTGGGGAACGAGTGTCTTGACATGCCACAAAGGCAATAAATATTCTGACTTAAATTGTCTCTTTAATTAAATGAAACGAAAATACAATTACATGGTTATGAATCATAAAATACTGAAATTAAAAGAATTACGTCATCAGAGCTTTCTAAAAGGAAACTTCACTTATATTACAAGTAACAACGAGTTACAACTTAAAACGAAATTTAAAACTTATTACAAGAGAGTCAAACATGCTCTATATGATATAACAATCATTTTACTTAAAATAACAAAAAGAGCTCTAAATGCTGAATCTTCCATATAGTCATTTTATGTTTCCTCCGACACAACTTATTTCCTAAAAAAAAGTTAGTTATACAACATCAGCTAAAAGTCGAGTGAGGTGTAGTCTCGGGACATTCCAAGGTTTTATTCAGAAAATTGATACCTATTCAAATCTAAAGCGTAGACATATACATATATGGATAGGAATTTGTTGTATAAAATTTGAGATGGCATTATATAGAAATGAATAGCACAGAATATAACAGATACGACAAATCAATTTTCAATATTTTTTTCTTCCAATCATATCATTTTAATGGCCAAGTATACTCTAATATCGTATTCTTCTACGGTATTATTCCCCTGTAGTTGAAGGTCAATCGAACTTGTTTGTCACAACACCTTATTTAGGGCACACCAGCGATAACCCAGCTGGGAAGGTCAGTCAGTAAGAGAGGTCCCTTAGGCCGAATCTTATTTCCAATATTCAATATCATTTTCAAAACACTTTTTAATCGGTATGTCTATATGGACAAATATAAACATATCACAAGGAATCAATCATCAGTATCATATGAGCTTTGAGAATAAAAGCAGTTCACAAAATATATATAGTTTGCATAATATCATATAATTAAAATGCACAATGAATGTCAGGGTACTCACCTAGAACAGAAGTCTGAAGCTATAGATATAGGGTCTTCGATCGCTCGTTAATCTTCAGACGAAACTTCTTCTTAAACTTTCCCCACACTTTCTATCACTATTTATTTGTAATCTTTTGGTATAATTTCATGTAATGGCTGATACAAAGGCTTTATTTATAGTTTTTCAAAGGTATTTAGGTGTTGACACGTGTCAAGGTGATAAGGCTTTCATTTTGGTGAGTCGGCGTTCACGTGTCGCGTAGCGGAGCAGCCTTGCAGTCTTGGTTCACCAAACGGCGACACATGTTTTAACTTTTTATAAAGGATTGACATGTGTTTTATCCTTTCCTATAAAGGCGACACGTGTGCGGTGGATGTGTCCGAAAGAAAGCACAAGGTGGAAAGCACGAGGTGGAAAGTTATTAAGAGTATAAGGGCATACATTTTCCATATTTCTTAGAGGTACTTGAAAATATTTTATTTATAAAATGTTCCTCTATATATTTTCAATTTAGTCCCTAAAACTTTCATTATTTCAAAATCAAGTTCCAAAAGTTTCATAAAATTTCATTTTTTACCCCCAAAACTTATCATTTAGCTTAGGATATGATATAAGACTTTGACTTAAACCATTTTGATGAAGAATGAGGTTATTTCAAAGTGTTTAAGTCGGCCAAACCAGACTCCCCTTCCAACCAATGAAAATATTACACATGGTGTGCTAATAAGATAAAATATTACTTAAAGGATGGACAAATTTGCCCTTATTTCGTAATTTTGGTATAACTTCTTGCTCGGACCTCCGTTTAACACACCATTTGTTGTGTTACAAACCTAATTAATATATCTACAACTTTTTAGTTTTTACCGCAAGTCAATTGTTATATTATAATGGTCAAAACTAGTCTCTAATATGAACATTCCTACCGAAAACTTTAAAATTTTATGTTTGTAACTAATTTGATATTTCATGATTTATGAAGGGAGGATTAGACTAAAATAATAAATTAACATTATCCATATCACATATGAAATAATACAACATTTAAAAGTATATATGAACATATAAAAGTGGGGTCATTACATCCTACCCTCCCTATAAAAAGTTTGGTCCCCAAACTTTACTTACATTAATTTCCAAACAAGTATGGATATTTCTCCTTTATTTAATCTTCCCTCTCCCATGTTTCTTCTTCAATGGAATGATTACGCCATAACACTTTGACCAATGGAATTACCTTGGTTCGTAATATTTGATCTTTATGGTCCAAAATTTCTATCTGATGCTCAATGTATGACAAATCTTCTCTAACTTGAAGAGGTTCGTGACTTAGGATATGCATTGGATCTGGGATATATTTCTTTATCATTGACACGTTGAACACATTATGCACACTAGAGAGTTCGGGGGTAAAGCTATTCTATATGTAACAGCTTCTATCCTTTCAAGTATTTCAAAAGGTCATATGTATTTTGGACTCAATTTCCCTTTCTTTCCAAATTGAATTACTCCCTTTGCTCGTGATACTCGTAAGAACACATAATCTCCTTGTTGGAATTACAACTCTCGTCGGTGATTGTCAACATAACGTTTTGGATGGATTTGAGCGATTTGAAGTCGGTCTTGTATCAATTTCACTCTCTGTTGTGATCTGGATCAATTATGGTCCCAATAATTTTTTTTCTCCAACTTCTACCCAACATGTAGGGGAACGACACCTTCTACCATAGAGTGCCTAATATGGATCCATTTGAATACTTGCTTGATAACTATTATTATACGCAAATTCCACTAACGGTAAATGATCATCCTAATTCCCTTTCAAATCAAGTACATATGCCCTAAGCATATCCTCTAAGGTTTCAATGGTTCTCTCAGATTGTCCATCCATTTGAGGGTTAAAAGCGGTGCTGAAATTTAATTTTGTTCCCATGGCTGCTTGTAGGCTTTTTCAGAAGCGAGACATGAATCTAGGGTCACGATCAAAAATAATTAAAATTGGGGTTCCATGAAGCCTAATAATTTCCCGCACTTATAACTTAGCTAACTTTTCTAAATAATGGGTAATCTTAATGGAAATAAAATGAGCAGATTTAGTTAACCTATCAATAATTACCCAAATAGAATCATTACCATTTGAACTCCTTGGTAAACCTGTCACAAAATCCATAGTAATATATTCCCATTTCCACTTAGGGATAGGTAGGGGTTGCAGTAGTCCTGATGGTTTTTGATGTTCAGCTTTTACTTGTTGACAAACCAAACACTGAGATATAAATTTCT
The DNA here is from genome assembly GCA_949130495.1 of Sambucus nigra. Taxonomy (NCBI): domain Eukaryota; kingdom Viridiplantae; phylum Streptophyta; class Magnoliopsida; order Dipsacales; family Adoxaceae; genus Sambucus; species Sambucus nigra. The sequence goes on along the minus strand of OX422213.1, from coordinate 160,427,139 downwards.
CTATCTCCCTCTTCATGTTATTCCACCAAAATACCTCTCGAAGATCCCTATACATTTTGTACATCCGGGATGAAATGCGAATCTTGAGCAATGACTTTCCTCCAAAATTTTCCTCTTTAGTTGGGCATCAGATGGCACACACACTCTATTTCCAAACCTCAATATATCATCTCTTATCATAAATTTAATTCTCTTACCCTCAATGACTTCTTCTCTAATCTTCTTCAGTTGTGGGTCATTTACTTGTGCAATTTTGATCCTTTCCATCAATATGGCTTGTACTTGTAAGTTTGCGATTATTCTTCCTTTGCTATATATACGTACATCTATTTCCATGTTTCTTAAATCTCTAAATAAAGGTTCCTGATTTGTAATGAGACGTGCTAAATTTGTTGTAGACTTCCTACTTAAAGCGTCAGCTACTACATGAGCTTTCCCCGGGTGATAGTGAATATTTACATCATAATCCTTTATCAATTCTAACCACCGCCTTTGTCTCATATTCAATTCTTTTTGGGTGAAAATATATTTTAAACTCTTATGATCGGTATAAATCTCACAAGTTTATCCATACAAATAATGTCTCCAAATCTTAAGAGCAAAAATTACAGCTGTTAATTCCAGGTAATGGGTTGGATAATTCTGCTCATGGGTTTTCAACTGTCTCGAGGCATAAGCTATTACTTTTCCATTTTGCATTAGAACACATCCCAAACCATTTTTAGAAGCATCACTATAAATCACAAATCCCCCTATCCCGAAAGGAATAGTCAAAATTGGGGCAGTTACTAATCAATTCTTAAGTTCTTGAACAATATTCTCAACTTTCTCAGACCATTCATATTTCACCTTTTTTTGTGTTAACCTAGATAGAGGTTTGGCAATAATGGAAAATACTTCAATAAATCTTCTATAATAACCGACTAATCCAAGGAAACTACGAATCTCTGTCACATTAGTTGGTTTAGGCCAATCTAGTATAGCCTTAATCTTTTGAGGGTCAACCAACACTCCCTCCTTGGAAATGACATGTCCTAAAAAAGAGACACTAGGAAACTAAAACTCACACTTTTTTAATTTCGCATATAATTTCTCCTTCCTAAGGATTTGCAACAAATGCTTTTCATGTTCTTCAATACTTTTGGAATAAATAAGGATGTCATCAATGAAAACAACCACGCACGTATCCAAATATTTCCTAAACACTCTATTCATCATATCCATAAAAGCGGCTGGTGCATTAGTTAGTCCAAATGGCATCACAAGAAATTTATAGTGACCATATCTAGTACAAAAATCTAATTTTGAAATATCATCCTCCTTAATCTTCAATTGGTGATTGACTGATCTAAGGTAATTCTTAGAAAACACTTGTGCACCTTACAGTTAAGCAAACAAATCATCTATACGAGGTAAGGGGTATTTATTCTTAATGGTCACCTTATTTAGTTCACGATAATCTATACATAACCGCATCGTCCCATCCTTCTTTTTAACAAATAACACTAGATCACCCCAAGGGGATATACTTGGTCTAATAAAACTCTTATCTAACAGATCTTGTAATTGAACTTTTAATTTCCTTAGTTCTAAAGGTTCCATGCAATAAGGTGGTTTTGAGATTGGTATAGTTCCAGGAATAAGGTCAATTGTAAACTCTATTTCTCTACTAGGAGGTAGACTGGGTAAATCATCTGGAAAATGTTTAGCTATAGGAATATCTTCTAAACTAGTCTATTTTGTTTGCAAATCAATAACACTTGCAAGGAATCCTCGACATCCCTTCTTAAGAAAACTACAAGCTTGCATTGTAGAGATAATATGTATGGGAGATAAAATGTCAGTTCCTTCAAAACTAAATTCTGGATGGTTAGGAATTTGGAAAGTAACTCTCTTCTCAAAACAATCTACCTTAGCATGGTACGATGTTAACCATCCATCCCCAAAATGACTTCAAAATCTCTTATGTCTAAAATTATCAAATCGGCAATTAGTTTATGACTACTAATCTCTATAGGGCAAAACTTATATACCAATGTTCCCGTCAATAACTCGCCCGAAGGAGTAGAAACATGTATGCTATGATTCAAGGGTTCGGGAATATTAGGAAAGCAATTAACAAAACGTACGGACACAAATGATTGGGTAGAACGAGAATCAATTAAAACTTGAAAAGGTTGTGCACATATAAAAAGTGTACTTGGCACTACTGCATTAGAAGCTTTTACATCAGAAAGATTGAAAACTCTACCTTGTCTTCCATGATCCTTATTATCACTAAAGGTTTTTGTTGGAGCCTTCCCTTTGTTATGGCAATCTTTCATTTTATGTCTCTTTTGTCCACACCGAAAGAAACTTCCCGCCTCCAAGTAACATGGTTTCCCTCTATGAATATTACCACATCGTTGGCATCTATCAACATTAAAGGGTTTGTTTACTAAAGGTTGTCCTATATTAGGTATAGTCCTAAAGGGTTTGTTATTGGGGTTCCTTCCTCTTTGTTCTCCAAACTTCATCTTTCCCTCTCTAACTTGATTAATTCTTCACTATCCCTCTCAGCTATCGTTGCCCTAGCCACCACGTCATTATATGAGGTCAATTTAGGATGGAAATTCGACTACGAATATTCAATCTCAACCCACTTTCAAAATTCTTGGCTTTTAAAACATCGGTTATCACAACATGAGGTGAAAAATGGGATAACTCAGTAAACTTTGCCTCATATTGACTAACCGTCATATTTCTTTGAACCAGACTCATGAAGTCAGTTGCTTTTTTATCTTGCACCGTTTTGGGAAAGTATTTATCGTAGAAGATCACTAAGAAGTCATTCCAACCTATAGGATTATTCCTTTCCCCGTGTATTCTCTTAGTTATTCTCCACCAATGTTCGGCTTCAACTTCTAACGTGAATGTTCAAAATGAAACCCGTTGTTCATATGTACACTTAAGAACATCGAACATCTTTTCCATTTGCATCACCTAATTTTCTGCTTCAGTGGGGTTAGGAGTACCATTAAAAGATTGTGGGTTCAACCTCTTGAACTGTTCAATAGTACAACTACTTAGTCCAAGATTCTTTGGTGCTCCATTATTCACCTGATGCTCCATAATTCTTGGTAGACTTTCAATTGCCTTGTATACACCTTCCAGTCTTTCCAGATTTGAACCACTAGTTCCCGCAGTTGATCTCGTCTTGGTCGTTTTCTACAGTCATGGCCAAACATAAGACGTATTATACTATATCAAGATTGCAGATTAGAAGAACAATTATATATATAAATAATTATATGTAAACTGTAAGATATATGGTGGGTTATTACATAAGTCAGATATTTAATCCTATATCCTATGTATGGAAACTTAAAATCGATAACGGTCAAAACGTATGTTCAATAGTCTACAGGTTCATAACCTATGCTCTGATACCACCTCTGTCACGACCCCGTCCCAAAATAGTAGTGGGGAACGAGTGTCTTGACATGACGCCAAGGCAACAAATATTCTGACTTAAATTGTTTCCTTAATTAAATAAAACGAAAATACAATTACATAGTTATGAATCGTAAAATACCGAAATTAAAGGAATTACGTCATCAAAGCTTTCTAAAAGGAAACTTCATTTATATTACAAGTAACAACGAGATACAACTTAAAACGAAATTTAAAACTTATTACAAGAGAGCCAAACATGCCCTATATGATATAACAAACTTTTTACTTAAAATAACAAACAGAGCTCTAAATGCTGAATCTTCCATATAGTCCTTTTACGTTCTCTCCAAGCTGACTTATTTCCTGAAAATGGTTAGTTATACAACATCATCTAAAAGCCGAGTGAGGTTAATCTCTAGACATTCCAAGGTTTTGTTTAGAAAATTGGTACCTATTCAAATCCAAAGAGTAGACATATACATATATGGATAGGAATTTACTGTATAAAATTTGAGATAACAGTATATAGAAATGAATAGCACAGAATATAACAGATACGACAAATTAATTTTCAATATCTTTTTCTTTCAATCATATCATTTTAATGGCCAAGTACACTCTAATACCGTATTCTTCTACCATATTATTCCCCGATAGTTGAGGGTCAATCGAACTTGTTCGTCACAACGCCTTATTTAGGGCACACCAGCGATAACCCAGCTAGGAAGGTCAGTTAGTAAAAGAGGTCCCTTAGGACGAATCGTATTTCCAATATCCAATATCATTTTCAAAACACTTTTTAATCAATATGCCTATATGGACAAATATAAACATATCATAAGGAATCAATCATCGGTATCAGATGAGTTTTGAGAATAAAAGCAGTTCACAAAATATATATAGTTTGCATAATATCATATAATTAAAATGCACAAGGAATGTCAGAGTACTCACCTCAAACAGAAATCCGAAGCTATAGATACAGAGTCTTGGATCGCTAGTTAATCTTCAGACGAAACTTCTTCTTAAACTTTCCCCACACTTTCTCTCACTATTTCTTTGTAAGCGTTTGGTATAATTTCGTGTAATGGCTGATACAAAGGCTTTATTTATAGTTTTTCAAAGGTATTTAGGTGCTGACATGTGTCTGGGTGATGAGGCTTTTATTTTGGTGAGTCGGCATTCACGTGTCACATAGCGAAGCAGCCAGTCTTGGTTCACCAAATGGCGACACGCGTTTTAACTTTTTCTAAAGGATTGACATGTTTTTTATCCTTTCCTATAAAGGCGACACGTGTGCGGTGGATGTGTCCTAAAGAAAGGACGAGGTGGAAAGTTATTAAGAGTATAAGGGTGATTTTACATTAGGGTATTTTAGTAATTTTACACCATACATTTTCAATATTTCTTGTAGGTCCTTGAAAATATTTTATTTACGAAATGGTCCTTTATATATTTTCATTTTAGTCCCTAAAACTTTCATTATTTCAAAATCAAGTCCCTAAAGTTTCATAAAACTTCATTTTCTACCTCAAAAGTTATCATTTAGCTTAGGATATACTATAAGACTTTGATTTAATCCATTTTGATGAAGAAGGAGGTTATTTCAAAGTGTTAAAGTCGGCCAAACCATCCTCCCCTTCCAAACAATGAAATTATTACACATGGTGTGGTAATAAGACAAAATATGACTTAAAGGATGGACAAATTTGCCCTTATTTCATTATTTTGGTATAACTTCTTGCTCGGACCTCCGTTTAACACACCATTTGTTGTGTTACAAACCTAATTCATATATCTACAATTTTTTAGTTTTTACCTCAAGTCAAATTTTATATTATAATGGTCAAAACTAGTCTCTAATATGAACATTCCCACCGAAAACTTTAAAAATTTAATGTTTATAACTAATTTGATATTTCATGATTTATAAAGGGAGGATTAGACTAAAAATAATAAATTAACATTATCCATATCACATACGAAATAATGCAACATTTAAAACTACATATGAACATATAAAAGTGGGATCATTACAATATCATTTGACCCGTGCTGTATTTCAAGGATTGGATTACTGGTACTTGCACTTTCAACACTTTCGTCATCGCTCAAAATGGTGATGACTCGCCCGTCGACGAAGAACTTAAATTTTTGATGGAGCGAGGAAGACACACCCTTGATGCTGTGGAGCCAGGGTCGTCCAAGCAACAGGTTGAAATAAGCTGGGATGTCAATGACTTGGAATTCAATGGCAGGGTTTATAGGGCCAGCCCCTATTGTAAGTTTTATGGACTCCATCACTTCCCGATGGGTATTATCGTAGTCACGTACAGTGGAGAAGGTTGGAGCGAGGTCACTTTACTTCAGTCCTAAGCATTTGAAGGTTCTTAATGGGCAGACATTCAAGGCAAATCCATTATCGATAAGAAAAAGTGGTACGATCTTCCCCATAACTTCGACGGAGATGTTTAGTGAATGATTATGGTTTGGCCCAATTCTAGGGATTTTCTCTTCGAAAAAGGATAGAATTCTGGTAGAGGTCAAGGATCCGACTAAATTTATCTCTTCTTATGGTGTCGTAGAAGTAGGAAATGTGGGTTCAGTGAGCAACTTGATCAAAGCATTTCTGTGTAGCTAGGAAGACATGAAAAAGTCCCCATAGAGTGATGTTAGATTGAGTTTTCTTCAGTTGATCGAGGATCTTGATCTCCTCTAAGGTCATCTCTGGCATAGGAAGGTTTTCAACACCCTTCTCTTTGTCATTGGCTAGTAGTTAGCTTGGGATCTGGTAATGCCTCCCTGATTCGGTCATGTGATTTACTGAAGAAGGGAAGAATATGAACGTTATTTCTTCATCAATCTCAGGTTATTCTGCCACCTTGTTTATTTTTTTGAAGAGTTCTTCAAATGATATCATCCCACACATGTCGGCTACCGGGCCAGTTTTATCTGAAGCTTGCTCTTCATTTGAATCTTCGAATCCTTCCCCCTATCCGGTGGCAACAATTATGTCTTTCCATGTAAAGTCAATGCATTCCATGACTTTAATGGTTTCTTCGTATAGGTCCTCCCATTCTGTGGGGAGGTGTAAGGGTGAGGGACCAGTGCCCTTGTAGCTTCAGAGTATCAAGTAACTCAGTCATACTGCAAATATTATTAGTTTGCCTGAATAATTCTGCCATAATTTGGATAATGTCATCTAGGCTGACTTCATCGGTTGGTACCAACTAACTGCCTGACTTTTGGGCCCATTTTCGTGCTTCCAAGAACAACATACTAAATCTCTGGAAATCAATGATCATCTGCGAGGGAAGTTTTAGCCCGAACTCTAGGAGTTGGTTTAATACTTCTGATAATTCCATACTTCCATTTTCAGACCGGGTATGGACAGCGATGCATGCTCAGGTAAGGAGTGAAAATGCCCAATCAGCGAGGCTAGTAGGGTGTAGGAGGAAATATGGGCAAGTTTAGAGAGGTTTGGGAGAGTATATGGGTGTGATTTTAGTTGAGGGATAAAATTTTGGGTTCTCTTCTAGGAAGATGGCATTGGAATGATTTAGGAGTGGGTTGTGAGTAGTGTTTAGATTAGGATTGGCAGGTGGGGCAATGGCACCCCAGGCAATTAGACCTTAGATTCTGTTTCGGAGGTGAAAGCATTGGTCGGTGGTGTGGCTAGCAGTTTGGTGAAAGGCACATTAGGCATTTGCCTTGAAGTTTGTTAGAAGTGGATTTGGCAATAGACGGGGGTCCAAGGGTTTGATAAGTCTTAGGCTTAACGGGGTCTGATAAACTTTGGAGAGGGGAGCATGGAGCTCGGTGTATTCCTTTCGAACTGGGACAGGGTGACCTTCTGGTGCCCACAAGGTGGTTGGTTTAGAGATGTTGTTGATGGTTGAGACTGCATCATTCACAGGCTTATAATATTTTCTGGGAGTGAACTGTCCGGACACTTTCTTTGGTTCAACTTCTATTTTAGCAAGACCTTCCTCGATTTATACTCCTGCTTCTCTGAGAGCTCAGAAGTGGGGATAGTATTTTCCTCCCATTGTTTCTCAGACATGGGGTAAGAAGTTCTTCGCTATGTTGACTTGTTCTTCTTCGGATGGCCGATTGGTCATGGTGGCTACTTTTTCCCTCCATCGGGTTATGAAGTTACTAGCTGATTCCCCATAGTTCTGTTTGAGCAGCTCTAAATCATGACGGGTGACCTCAAGCTCTTCGTTGTATTTTTACTGAGATATGAATTCTCGGGTTACATCCTTCCAGCTACGGATTCTGGACTCCTCGAGAGACAAAACCATCGGAAGGCACTATCCTTCAAAGTTTTCTAAAATAATTGGGCCATCACTTCTTCAGAAGCCCCTAGGAGAGTCATAAAACGGTGATAACTGCGAAGATGAATAATCGGAGATCCACTACCTCTGAATTTCTCGATATTTGGCATCTTAAACTTCTCGAGTAACCTCGCTTCAGGATAAGGAGACATGTGGGTATGGTCCATGTAATTTCCAGAGATTGTGACTTGGTCGAACTCCTTAGTTAGAATCTTGAGATCTTCTTTGACCTTATTCAACTCTTCCTTTTTTGGATCCATGATCATAGGCAAGTTATCCCCAGGCTGGGCAAGGTTTGGCATAGGAAGTTGGGTAGGCGACGGACCATTAGAAGGAGGGGCACGTGGAGCGTGCTGATACTCTTTGGGAACCCAGATAGGCCCGAGTTGATCCATAGTGCGAGGGAATAGGACCTCGGGCTCTTGAGGAACAGGAACCTAATTTCGTTGCATCTCGCAAACTTCAGTCTGAAGGTTGTCAATCTTGGACACGAGCTGAGCTAAGACTACCATCAGATCTGGTTGCACAACTTGATATATGTTTTCCATAAAAAGGGGATGGATTTCGAACTCGAAAGAAGTAGCAGGGAAACGGACGGAACTCCATGGTGATTTGACTCAAGATCGAAGCCAATAAGGATCCAGGCCAAGGGTGTGCAATCGACCTGAGAAGGCGTAAAATGGGATTTATTTTTGAAGAAGGAATGAAAATATTTTTGACATTGTTTTTCTTTTTAATATTAGAAGATATAATATTTTTGGATTTTTGATAAAGAGAGGAGGAATGTTTTTGGATTTTGGATTTTGGATTTTTGATAAAGAACGGAGAAATATATCTTTTTTAGTATTTTTGATAAAAGGGAGGAGAGAATGAATGGGAGACATGTCTCGGCATGATTATTATAATTATTATGTTCTCTCTTATATTAGGTTTACCTTAATGCAAAATGGAAATGGCGGACGGGACCCGAGCTTGGAAAAATTGGGGTTTGAATTAATATATGAAAAATTTAGACTTGTTACCAAGCTCATGGAAAGGAACCCATTTTGAAAAAGATGAAATCCCCCGAGAATTTGGGCGGCATGTCGACCCGTTATTTCGACAGAGTTTCGAGTAGAAATCGACAAATTAACATGAGTGCCCTAGGTCTGACACCTATATGCGGGTATTCAGTCTTGTTGGGTTAATTGAAAAGGGTTCCTCCCTTTGGCATGAATTCCATGATATACGTCTTCCTTTTGAGGGTGATTGGTACGTGTGGACAAGCCATTTGATATACTTGAGTGTACGTGAATTGCCTCACAATATACCTCATGGGACAGTACGTATGAAGTAAATTCGATATAATTGACGTACGTGAACGAATTCACTACGATATACCTCTCATTATGACTTCGGTCAAGCTGTACGATGCGGGGGAACCGTTCGATATACGTCTAAGGTACTTGGCCAATGGAAGGTGAGAGTCAGATCTCTTAGGCTAACTGCACCCTGTCGAACCAGCGCCCATCATAAAGTGAACCTCCAATTATGGAATAAAATTTGGTCAATAACAATGCTCTTCGGTGGAGTAGTGTGCAAAATGAATGATCTTTTTTATCAGTACCTTATGGAGAGATGTATATTTCATTAATGACATCATGCTGAATAAGGGGGAGTATGACTATGAGAAGAAAATCTACACTAAGCATGGATATATACAAGTGTGAAGGTGTGTGCTAGTGAGCACAAGAGAAAGGAATATATAGATAAAGAAATACTCATGTAAATAGAGTCTAGCCCTCAAAACAAATCCCCAACAAATTATCCACTGTGGTCATCCCGCGATCCTCACGGAGAGAGAGATTAGAGAGGGAGGATCTTGGTCCCGCGCATCCCTCTCGAGAGCGCTTCGACCATCGTCGGCAATGTGTGAGGTGAAAAATGTATAGAGATGGAGTCGCTAGTCTATTTTACTCAAAACAGACAAAAAAAGATGGATCCATCCCGGAGGACAGCATCAAATACATATTGATACATACGAAACCAAAAATTATTCGAGTACGGTTTGGAGGCTAAGTTACGGAATGGGAAGGTGTTAGGCGCCAATTCCGCCCTTGCGGTTTCTCATGGATTTGTTGTTATTTCCTCTAATTGTCCGTGATATGTGTGCATGTGTATATGTAATGGAGATAGGGATCATTAACTTGTATCGTGGAAGAGATAAAGCGAGTCATCCGTAGGAATTTTTATAAAATTAATATTAGAAAATAGGATTTACGTGATTATCCTTGCGTTGATCGTTATAACGAAACGACATCACGTATGGAATAATACGCTATTAAGAACAAATACATGTATATGTAGATATGAGGATCGAAGATAATTAAGTTAAAGAATTAGGAAAATTAAAGAATAGAAAATTAAAAAAAATTGGACTCGAGTCTCGAGTTTTACCCTGAGACGCCTACGTAGCCTATAGAGGCATCAAAGTCCTTGTAGTTCGTATGCAAAACGAGGGTTGGGGTTTATCCCATAAATTTAATTGGGGAATTCTCTTATATGTGTGTGTGAGTAAAAAGGTGTTTTAGTGTGAGAGCAGGTTTCACCAAATTACCGTGGGATCTTTTGTCTGCAAATTTTTTACAATATCGATTTTTTTCTTTTAAATCTAATTTTGAAAATTTTCGTAATTTTTCCAATGGATAACCTTATATAATCGAATGCCCATCTTCGATGGCACGAATTATGCCTATTGGAAAGCTCGCATGAGATCTTGTTTTAGGCTATTGATGAACGTGTCTGGTTAATATGTGAAATAGGGGGGACTCCTCCTACTGTCACCGTTGATAATGTCACCAACCCCAAACTTGTGTCTAACTGGTTGATCGTCTTAGGCTGAGAAAAGAGTGAACTTGAATCATGTATGTCCCAACTCGAGAGAGATCTCGAATGTGCCTAGGATGTCAAGGTTATTATAGAGGATACATCTAAAAAGGTTGAAAATATTCTTCTCAGTCCCGCTTTGGGTAACGTTGAGAGACTAAGGAATAGGTTATGATGGTGCGATTACTTCCCATGTTGCACTCGAGCCGATTCTTGAGTTTGTGATAGATCCATATGGCTCTCGACCCAACCCACCTAGGCATCCGTTTCCACATAGGAGAGCGCACCCTAATCATTTTGAGAGAGGTGTTCCTATATCTATTTTTTATTGTTCCCATTACAAGAAGAAAGAACACCTTAGAGAATTTTGCTTTAAGTTGGGTAGTGTGTCTCATAAGTTTTACGTCATTATGATACCACACGTGTTCCCACACGCACACCCACACATAATACTTCACATGCTCCTGCACATCACATGAAATATTTTAATCACTTTAGAGAGAAAGTTGAGTATTTAGTCCAAGACTTCACATGATTTTATGGATATTTTTCATAGGATGTCACCACCTTTGAAAAATAACTTCGTACTTAATGGTTGAGGTTTAGACTTGTTTGCTAGCATAGGATGATTTTCATGATGATACTTTATGCCTATTACAAGTGTGTACCACTTTTTTTTTTTTTCATCTTGATATATTTTTTGAAAAACCCAAAAAGATTTTTGCTTTTAAATTTTTTTCGAAAAATACAAAAGATTTTCAATTTTTTAAGAAAAAATTGAAAAAGCCAAAAATATTTTATTTTGATCAATATTTTGGAAAAAGACAAAAAGATTTTTATATTTCTTTTTACATCATTTATGGATGGACATTTAGGATGACCAAGTCACAACATCATTACATATCCATGTGACTATTTGATAGTGTTTTGAGACGATACATTATTTCATACATATGCTTTATAATATTTGGAGTCATTAAGATGAGATTTGATATTACTTTCTACATGTTTGACTCATAATTTCCTTTAATGCACACTTGCACTTAGTTATTTGATTATTGTACTTGTCTATCACATGTTGGTCGAAGTGTTTTCATCTCAATCCTGTAACGAACCAAATGCGATGAAACTTGACAATGAAAGTTGTGCATGTAAGAGTTGTTTCCCGTGAGGAATTTGTTTACTATGAAAAATGATGAGTGAACATGGGAAAGGCCTACGAAAGGAGAAAATAAGCTTTGCATGAAAGCCACCGTTTAAAAGAGCAAAAAAAGTGTGGCATTGTAAAAAGTAACCAAGAACAAATTAGTTTAGTTTGATATGATCATTAAAAAGAATATAATTAAACAGAGAAATTTGATCATTATTATATATGAGGGAGTTTGGTTGGAAATATATCAATGGGTTTGCACGTTTTGACAAAGTCTGGAAAAATAATTACATAGTTTTAGATGTTATTGGTGTGAAAATCATTTTAGATTTTGAATTTTTTTATTAGATTGAGTCGATGTCATTTGAATTCAATAATTTTTACACCTAAGGATGATTTTGAGCTCATTCGTTAGGAGTATCCATATTCATTGCGCACATATGTTATGTATGTTTGAGTTGATCTACCTATTGAATATGTTCACACCCATTCATTTCATTTTCCCGATTTGATTATCTTAATTAGTGTAAATTCATGATGTGTTGTTTTTGTAAAATTTTTGTTTCAAAAATTTTTAAAAATCAAAAAAGGAGATTATGAAAGCCTTTTGAGTATATCCTTGCATGAGCATAATTGTCATAAATTTGCAATGCTTGTCGTGTCACTCCGTATTTATTTTGTTTATTCTTTTTCGTGTCTATTTCAAACAAATAAAAATGGGGAGAACGAATTATGAATTATAGGGGAGATTTGAGGTTTTACTTGATTTGATTTATGCTTATCTCATTTCAAACTCGATATGTCACGAAGATATTTGTTTTATTTATTGTGTGTAGGACTTTGATGATCATTTGAAAAGCACACAAAAAGAGACGATGGGAAAAACAAAAACATTTGACTTGTAGAGATTTAATGTTGAAGATTTTTTGAAGACTTGCATTTTTAGTATCTTTCCAATTTGGGATTCATGGGAGGGTATTAGATTTGTATAGGTATTTGATTGATAATTCGAATTGTTTTTTTTGTACCGACATAGACATAGGGGGAGATTTGTAAGGACATAATTTCCATAATTCTGTTGTTACATAGAGTATGTCTCATAACACCACAACTGTCAAGAGAAGCTCACGATCATTTTTCAAGACGACAAATCCGAATATCAAGTTTCTTCAACAATGGATATCTACGAGATTGAATTCAGTAAGAATTGTGTTTAAGTTTCGAATTTGGTTTACGATTGTATTGGGATATTTTTCAAAACTGTTTTTAATCAAAATGAGGCATTTTTCTAAGTAAAAATATTTTTGGAAGACCTGTCGTCGAGATTTTTAAAATATTAATTTTTCGCTTTTGTCGTTCAAAAGACAAGGCAATTTCGTTCAAACGACATTGACAAGTCATTCAAACGGCCCCATCTAACGACATCACATGTCGTTTGATAGGTCACTCGAAAGGTCGTTCATTTATTTCTTCAAGCAACCACGTACTATTTAGTGTCTTTATAGGCCCTTAATAATGACATCTAATGTAGTTCAAATGATATTGAGAAGTCTTTCTAACAACATGTGTCGCCTCAGGTATTTTACTTTGCTATATTTTGGAAGACTTTTTCATTAAGACTTTTGTTAAACGAAAACTGCAAATTTTGCAAAATTTTAGTCTTCACTTTTAATGCACAAAACTTTCTTTTTGATTCACACAAAAGATCCCATATACGTTTGTGAATCGTTTGGAACCCAAAACACTTCTTGTCAAAGTTTTTATTGTAGAGAAGATTTCTCTACTGCAGGATTGATAGTTCTTGCGGAGGCTATTTGTTGATGACTACAGTCAATGGGGATACTCGTGAGTATTCACTAATGAAGGATGAGCTTCGGTTTTTAAGGTTTTCGAGGAAATCTTTATTGGTGCTAGGCTGCGGCCTATGTGGATTTTCTGCAGGAGATTCATTGTAGAATTCATTATGTAATTGTAAGTCGCGATTTACGTTAGATAATGAAATAAAAGGTTTTACCCGAAAGGTTTTTTTCCCGGATATTGTTTATCACTTAATTTGTGATTGCATGTTTCATTTATCCACATAGATGCATGATTAGAGTGATATAAAATTTGTATTGAAGATTGACTCTAATTAAATAAGTTTTAAATTGGAAATTTGTGAATTAAATAAATAATTGATATCACGCATTCTAAAATTGGTAATAGAATTTAGCTCGGGATTTTTATCGTTTACACAAGACATACTCCACCTCAGAGGGGTGGACACATCGTATTAGGGGGAGCAAAAAACCCTTTTGTATAGGACGTCTCCTTTGATAGTGAATTTTGCTCCCTTATATCGCAATTTTTTCCTGTCGGTTGAAACGGCCCTTTAGTGTGTACTTTAGGTAAAAACCACTTTGCTCCAATTTTTAGTTAAAACCAATTTTAACTTCTTAAACCCTAAACATGCATCTAAGTGATTAAATCCATTCGATGAGTAAAGCATGTGGTAAAAGAAACAATTTCAGGAAAAATGCCCGAAGGGAAAAACCTTTTTATTTTCACTATAATTTTGTAAAGAACGGTTACAAAGATTACAATGAAAATAAGCGCGACATACGAAATACCCGCAGGTGTCGGTTTCGATGTCTCGGCTGAAATCTCCCGCAGGAACTCTAGGTGGTCAGCAGTAGAGAAGAAGACGGCTTATCCACCAGTTACTTCAAAAGGTCTCCTTCTACAATAGCACACAGCTCTTCGGTTGTAGAGTTCTCCTCACAAAGTTCAGAATGGTGTAGTCAACGAATGAATTATCTTCCGGTAAACGCGTTCAAGATCACTTAACTTTGGAATTGAGTAATACGATCTTGAATAAACACCGAAAGTTGAAAGTAGTATAGTAAAAAGTTTTCAAAACTGTTCTGCCTTTATTGAAACATTTGCAGATATGTTTTTATTTATAACTGAGCTGCACAGAGTCCAAGAAAATGAAAACACAAAAATCGAGGCGGCATGTCGTTCGAGCGAGATGAGATCTCGTTCGCGCGACATATTAATGTCGTTTGAACGACTTACGATCTAGTTCGAGTGAGCTACAATAAATTAATAATATTTTCTTTTAATTTAATCCTCAAATTTTATTTAAACAGTTTGCAACTCAGAAATATTTTTAAAACATAAAAAGATTTAATTCCCAACATTTAAATCACCCAGCATTTAATCAATATACAAATTTACCCAACTACTCAATAGTATTCATACCTGAGTGATCTTAAACAAATGCAACACGTCTTGACTTGTAATCTTCTTGAAAGCTTTGATGGCACATTCTTGGACTTGAACTTTGTCGTAGACTCAACTAAACTCATTAAACTCCATAATTAAAACTAGCCTAGACTTAATTTATTTTGTCGAGAATTAAGCCAAGTAAAAAAAAAGTACATGATAAGAATTATGTTCTTACAAATCTCCCCCTTTGGCTATTCCGAGACAAAACTAAACAGAAATGCTATATGCCTAAAAATAAAAAATGTCCTATCCCAAAACTCCACAATATAAAAATACAGGATGTAATGAAACTGAATGAACGACAAGCATCTGAATCTGATTCTGTCTCTGAATGACAATCTGATTTTGTCTCTGAATGTGATGTATCCATAAATATCTGAATCTCTGAAAAATATACCTACACACACGAGACACAACCATATACCCAAGTGAAGTATGGAGAAATAAAAAAAATATAATATCATAATAAATACTCCCCCTACATCACATATCTCTCCCCCTTTTTGCCTGGAATAGACAAAAGGTGGGACAGACGCACCAAATCTAGCAATAAAATATGAGAATGAATCAGCATAGCTAGATAAACAATATCAGTATGACAATGGATATCAAAAGATAACAGTAACAGAATAATAATGCAAGAATCACTAAAACTGCAAAGTAGTTTGTACATCTATGTCATAAAACTAAGAGTGATACAACTGATCATAAGTAGTACATCATATCAGAGAGAATAAAAAATACATCAGTAATATGAATGTCTCAGATATAATGTAAAACAAAAAAAAAACTAAGCATCGGCAGGAGCATCATCATCAGTGTATGTGGAGGAAATATGTTTGAGTCCAGATGAACCTGTGCCTCTCTGCTGCTCTCTCTACCGCATCTCATCAAAAAATGTTGTCATCCTGGACTCAGCATGAACATGTGCTTCGGCCTCAGCATCAAATCTGGCCATAATAGAGTCATACATCCTGCTCTGATCAGCTACCTGGGCAAGTAAAGTAGAAACCTCCTCCTCAATAGGACGTGCGTATGCAAGAGTGGAGGCTGGTGGCTGAGAAAAATCAGACGTCCTCGGACCAGTGTGATCAGCAGCCTGACAAGGATTAGCATCAGGGAAGACTCCCTCTGGGGGTAGAGCTCTTGCTCTCGCTGCCTGTGGCAAATGACTCTCAGAACGAGTGAAAGTATTATGATCAATAATACCAGGCGTAGGGAGATGCAGATCACCCTCTAAAATAAGGACACCAGTAGTAGTGCAAAGGGTGGAAATGAGAATCCCATATGGAAGAGCAGGGCGGACAGGGATGGAACCATGGACAATGAGAGAATATATGACTCGAAGCATGATGGTCGGAAGATCGATATCCCACCCTTGAGAAACATGGTACATGAAATAGACAATGTCAGATCCAATATGAGTATGATTTATCCGAGGATAAATAGATGCTGACACAAACCTATTAAGCACACGAAAGGAAGGGTAAAGCTGGCAATGATACATCGTAGAACCTGCCAGGGGAATCTCCCAAAAATAATATCATAAAATATCATCATAAGTAGGTCCACCGTCGGTATAACGAGGATACACAACATATAGGACACAAGGAAGGTGCATAAAAGTTGTTATGAGATCTACAGTGATGAGAATAGGAATGCCACGTACAGTAGAAAAGATCCCCTCATCGTGGGGAAGGGCGTGAAAGAAAAACTCTCGGAAAATGTCCGGATAAATAACCCCATGAACCTCAAACATATAATCCCAACCTCTATCAGATAACCAATGAGGAATACCTAGCTCAAGAAACTCAGCATAACGAAACACTCTCTCCGAAACAACAGACCAAATGTGAAGACCTAATGAGCAGTAATGATCATACTCAACATGAGTGGCCCACCTCATAGGTGAGTACGGGGGCCTACTGGCCTAAGCTTTCTGAACTCGAGAAGAGGTGGAGGTGTGTCGAGTCAGCCTGTCAGATCACCACGATGTCGAGGTGTCATGACAAAAACAAGTGTAATGTGTGATGAGTGAAAGGTAACAGTCGCCAAGGAACACACACACACCTAAGAACCTATCTCCGTACAATCGTCCAACCGAACCACCGCGAACACCAACCACAACAACATCCAAAATCAGTAATGCAATCCAAAAGACGGCAATCCAATTTTTTCAAACAGATATTTTAAAAAATTAACAGCATTACCTCAAAATCACTGGATAAAGGGAAATCATCGCCAGAGTACACAGTGAAAATTTAGATGAAAAACAACTATGGAGGGACAGTCGTCGAAGAACAAAACCTCTTGGAGCTGACCAAATCACCCAGAAGTAATGAGGTTGGAGAAAGTGTTGAATATGAAACCCCAGGGCCAATGAGGTTGTTCTTTGACAGTCGCCGACGAAGATAACACTCGCTTAACCATACACCGGAGAATCACAAGAGCAGGAGTATCAATAGCTGATACACGTGCTCAAGAGAGAGAAACGAAGAAAAATGGCGATTTAAAGTGATGACAGAGATGTAGAACTTAAAACACGAAGCTTCAAACTCCAAAAATGGTGGATTTTTTTTTTGAAAAACTGGTGCTACTATCGCTTGGGAGAAAGGGGTATGTGAGAATGACAGGAGAGAAGAGAGATCGTCTGATGTTTAAGTGAAACCCTGATCTCGTTAGATATCGCTCGAATGACTTGGATAAGTCGCTTGAACGACTTTGAATGTCGCTTGAATGACAGCTTCGAGCGACATAAGATGTCGTTCGAACGAGAAATTTTAAAATTCCAGAAACACCCCAAAAACATTCAGTATTTTCCCAGTGAAAAAATTATCCCAAAATAGTACCTAGAAGACAGAAACAGACTGCAAAAATAGAAAACAGTGTAAAAAGCGAAAAATGGGAATTACATGTTAACATGGTACTAATGTTCTCAATTATGAAAGTGGATTGATTGGGAGTAAACTACAATAAATCAGTCATCATTTCAATACGTTGAATCGATCAAAGAGTTCTAATTGATAGCAAGGAATCATCAAACTTCATCAAAGCCATGTGTGACAAAGTAAGTGTGAGTTTGATGAACTAAACTTACTGCATACAAGTTCGGATTGTTGACGATTCTACAAATAATAGCGTCATGATACGATGTTTCAATATAGGATTCGTGTTGCAAACCCATTTTAATTCATTTCCAACCAAACTCCCTCATATGAATTTATCAAGATCTTTAGAAATATCTATCAATATTAACTTAGAGAAAGTCCTATTGGCCCCAATTATTGGCATATGAATTTTATTGCCTTGATTTTATTTTGGGCTCTTTTAAACGGTGGGTTTCACGACGAGTCAATTTTATACTCTCGCAGCCCTTTCCCGTGAACACTCATCATTTTTTCAATATTAATTCTCATGGAAAATAGTTCTTACAATCACACCTCCTCCTTAAGTTTACTTACTCATATATGACAAAATTGAGATAAGAACGTCTCACCAAACTCAAATATGCAAGAGAAGTCAAACATTCATATAAACTCGTGTGTGTGTGCAAGGATGACATATAAGCAAAGTCGAATCAAAATCCATATCAACTTCGAAACAACCCCATAGTTAAAAGGTTAAGATCATTTTAAGCATCAATAATAATGACCAAATGTCCTAGACACAGGAGTAATAAAAGGAAGGGGATTCAAGCACACCAATATGCTACATCAATCATGTAACCTCACGACTCAAAAATCAAAAATCTTTTTGTATTTTCAAAAGTTTTTATAAAAAGCAAAATCCTTTTGTATTTTTCGAAAAGACTCAAAAACATACCAAGAACTAGACACATGCCATAACACTAGCAAAATATAACCCATGATGAAAATACTAGTGTATGACAAACCAACGAACAATATCAATCGAAAGATGAAAGATGAGGAGAACCACAAGAAATGATGTGAGAATCACCAAACCTAATACCTAACGCTTCTAAATCCGACTTCCTAACCCAAGTAGGTGTGAACCGACGAGTAGGGGCATTGGTAACCGGAATGGTGTGACATGATTATTAAAGCCAATACCTCTCTGATTATCTTTGATTTCGACGGTGCCTAAGATTTTGTCTAACTTTTCAGACCTAGCCTCCAAATCAAACGTAACTTTACTCAAATCTCTCAATTTTTCTTCAAGCTCACCTATCCTTGACTCAAGTAAACGCATAGAATTTTTAAAATTCAGAATTTCCTTTTTCATAGTCTCCATCAATCCCCTAAGACTATCTCTCTCACCCTCGACATATTCTAGCTTCTCTCGAATTTTCTTTTCTTGTGCCCTAAAATCCTCAATTAAAGCATTGAAATTATTTATTTCTATGGCACGTTCTTTCAACATAGCTCCTAATTTCACATTTTCTTTCTTTGCTTTTAAGGTTTCTCCGTACAATTCTTTGAAAGCAGTTTGCAAATCTCTCTCGTCTTCGCTCTCATCCTCACTCACCTCACCCTCACTCTCAGGTGTATCAACTTCTGTGGCTGCGAAAGAATCATGCAAAGGTAAGACATTATCACATACATGACTAGCCACAAAGGTGGGAAGTTCACGCTTACTAGCATAAATTTCTTCTTCTCTGGGTCACTATCACTAAGGGTAAAAATACGATTTATCGGTATATTAAAATTCTCCCTAAGTTTAGTGGGACACTCATCTATCCTGTGACCAAAACCTTCGTAGCAAAGACACTTTTCACCATCACCCTTATTAACCAATTTTTTAAGAGCAGATTTCATGTGAGATTTCCAATTAGATGATTCAAACAAGTGAATTCTAAAATCATCAAAACCACCGAAAGGCATACCTAAATACATGAGATCAAACACAAAAAGATAGTTCAACAAGCTCTGATACCAATTTGAAACGGCCCTTTAGTGTGTACTTTAGGTAAAAAACACTTTGTTCCAATTCTTAATTAAAACTAATTTTAACTTCTTAAACCCTAAACATGCATCTAAGTGATTAAATCCATCAGATGAATAAATCATGCAGTAAAAGAAACAATTTCAGGAAAAATCCCCGAAGGGCAAAACCTTTTTATTTTCACTATAATTTTGTAAAGAACGGTTACAAAGATTACAATGAAAATAAGTGCGACATACGAAATACCCGCAGGTGTCGGTTTCGATGTCTCGGCTGAAATCTCCCGTAGGAACTCCAGGTGGTCAGCAGTAGAGAAGAAGACGGCTTCTCCACAAGTTACTTCATAAGGTCTCCCTCAAGAATAACACGCAGCTCTTCGGTTATAGAGTCCTCCTCACAAATTTCAGAACGGTGTAGTCAACAAACAAATTATCTTTCGGTAAACGCGTTCAAGATCACTTAACTTTGGAATTGAGTAATACGATCTTGAATAAAAATCGAAAGATGAAAAACTGTATAGGAATAAGTTTTCGAAACTGTTCTGCCTTTAATAAAACGTTTACAGATACGTTTTTATTTATAACTGAGCTGCACAGAGTCCAAGAAAATGAAAACACGAAAATTGAGGTGGTAGGTCATTCGAGCGAGATGAGATCTCGTTCGCGTGACATGTGAATGCCGTTTGAACGACTTACTATCTCGTTCGAGTGAGAGAGCTACAGTAAATTAATAATATTTTTCTTTTAATTCAATCCTCGAATTTTTTTTAAAAAGTTTGCAACTCATAAATATTTTTAAAACATAAAAAGATTTAATTCCCAACATTTGAATCACCCAGCATTTAATCAATATACAAATTTACCCAACTACTAAATTTTATTCATACCTGAGCGATCTTAAACAAATGCAACACGTCTTGACTTGTAATCTTCTTGAAAGCTTTGATTGCACATTCTTGGACTTGAACTTTGTCGTAGACTCAACTAAACTCATTAAACTCCATAATTAAAACTAGCCTAGACTTAATTTATTTTATCCGGAATTAAGCCAATTAAAACAAAAGTACATGATAAGAATTATGTTCTTACATCGGCCTTTGATTATGGGAGCTCCCCGTCTCTGATATATCTAACGAGAGGATCCATCCACGAAGCTCCAAGATTTAAATTCAAGCAAAACTCAAGTTTACCGTCGTCTTCATCAACTGGAACGGTTCTCCAATGAGGAGTAGACACAAGTTCTGAGCATAAGTGTGTAATGATGATATAATATCCCCCTCACGTGCTCCTATGATCTTATTATAGCTTCCTGTCCACGTGGATTAGTCATGCTAAAAACCTGTGTCACACGAGACTATATGTCATCTTGGTAGGTCTCGGCCTGGTCGAGGATGATACCTATTATATCATGTTTGAGCAATTGATGAGCAAGACTGAAGTGTGGTCTCGGCTGTCTTGGGGTACCAAGACGAGATGAGACTTGTGAGGTCCAATGGGCCAGTTGATGGGTCTCGGCCTAAGAGACTGGATGAGACCTAAACTGTTGCTATAAATCCATTACAGAAGGCCCAACACTGTTTATCATAATGGTTTGTAAGTTTTCCCTTGGCTGAGTGAGTACCAGGCTGGGACGAGGTCACACTTGGGTATATCAGTAATTAAACCATGAACTCAAAACTATAATTTACTTTAGTTTGTTAAAAAATGTGTACAAGTGTAGAAAGTGTGGAAAAGGCAGGATAAAATTCTAATTTGGGGTTTAAAGATTAAACCCTCTTTTTGTCTTTTTTAGATTTATGAAATTATATTTTGTTCATATATGTAATAAAAAAAGATTAGTTAGAGTAAGAAAGTGAAAATAAAGAAAAAATATGCTAAGAATAACTGAAATGCGATAAGGAGCACAAATTAAATGAGTTCCAAAAAGATGGAGGTACACCTTTTATGAGACTTTGATACTGATTTTAAGATAGAGTGGGCTGATTTTTATGGTGGTGGAGTAGTGGTAGTAAAATGGGTGGAAAAATATGGGGTGAGGGTGATGTAAAAAAAATGGAGAGAATGTTTGGGAAATGGTTAAAAGGACAACCCACTTATTTTGAGGCAGAGGCTCTTATAATCTTCCAAAAGGGGTCCTTGGGAATGAGATCATGGCCTCCTTAAATAGCAAAATCTAGGGTTAAGGGGTACGCGAATAGGCATAGGCCCTGCCTTACCTATCGTCATACTCTTAGCATGCTAGCGAACTAAAATACCCTTATGGCGATAGTCAAAGGGTCTGGGGTGCCTATAAGGAGTCCAAAAGGGACTTTTTAAAGAAAAACGAGCATAAAATGCAAACTGTAAGTTTGAATCGTGCACGATCGTAATGTTGGAATCGAGCCACTCCCGAGTTCGAGAGTTGACCAAAGTCAAACGAGACTTGGAAGTACCCAATGGCCTCTAATATGGGGTTTTGGGAGTAAAAAAGCAAGTATGGGTGAACCTTAAGGTCAATTCTCTCGTGATATGGATCGTTAGAGAGGGTATACAGAGCCTGATGAAAATTCATTGAGCTGCTCTCTATTTTTAGAGTTGACCAAAGTTTAACGGAGCTCCGAAGAACCGATTGGCTTCCAAGTTAGGGTTTGGAGAAAAAAGGAAAGTACGAGCGAATCGTAAGGTCGATTCGCGTACGATATGGATTGCTGGAAAGGCTATTCAGATACCTATGAAAGTGTAAGATCTACTCTTGAGTTTGAGAGTTGATTGAAGTATAACAGAGCATAAAAACTCCCGGTGGCCTCATTGTTAGATTTTGGCATTGGAACTGGGGTTTGAGGGTAAAAAGAATAGTGTTAGGGAACTAAGGAGCTATTTGAATGGTATGAGGATGGGGTGTCTAATAATACAGACATAGTTTAGGGTATTTTTTAGTATGTCAACTTCAATACGGAGTCTTGGTAAGATTGGTGTTGATAATGAAGTAGTTTTTGAGTTAAGTTTTAGAGGACGTCATAGAAAAAATAATTGCCTTGTTATATAAATGAATCGGGAGAAAAGTTACGTTTTCCATACAAGGGGATGTTTATGATTCAAAAGAAGGATGGAAATCTAGGGACCATTAGAAAATATGCATGGGATACCTATTAAGGTATCATAATTCTCTCAGTCATAAATAATAAAAATTCTCCTCATGGAGAAACCCTATCAATATATACTTTTGATCAATAACTCTTATATTGAAAGCAACTTCAATCCCAAGAGTAGTGAATGCCTTGTATATATCATCAATGGATGGACCTCAAGGGAGAACTTGCCCACCAAAGTGTATTTAAAATAAGAAACCAATGTTTTGATATCCTCTTCAAACAAAAAGATAGTTGGTTCACCACGATATAGTTCAACTTGTTTCAAGGGGATATGATTGTTTCCCCTTGCCCTCCACCTACTACAGTTGCAAAGGATTTGGAAGTTTGGCATGGTTGTTATATCATGCATGGATTATTTGATTTATCTGCCTCGCCATGAAAGCCAACTAATGTGGCCATACAAACCCTAGGGTGACCATAATTGCCTAGAGAGAGAGAGTCTTGAATTTACTCATAATAGTTTCCAGCTATAAAGAACACACACACACTCTCAAGACCTCGAATCCTTCTTTGACTCGAGTCGGAGTCAGATTCATGGGGGACATGACCTAACATGTAAAGATACATTAGTCCTATAGTATTATATTTTTTCTTGAGTATGATATTTTAATCTTAAAATTTGTACTGATTAAAACACGTGTTCCTAATTTTTGGCAGAAAAATAATAAACAACATTTGAATGGGTGTCAGTAATATTATAATTTATACTGATTAGAACACGTGCTATGGCGATTTTTGCTGATGTGCATGCTTATCATATGATTTTGGTCTATTTTTCATAACTGATGTCCCACAAAAATGGCAAGCCTAAAGTAGTCTCCACCCTCCATGAGGGAAGTCTATATTATCTTACGCCACGTGAAATGTCCATTTTCCATGCCAAGGTTGACCAGATGGTTCCCACTGTCAAACAACTAACGCCCAAACAACTAATACCAAAATGATGTTTGCACGTTGGTTCATATCTTTTACCCGAAAACTGTAAGATGATTAATGAAAACACTTAAGTTCAGTGATTTGTCATATCGGTTGGTTATAGATGTAAACTTTCCATCACGTCTCGACATTTAATATTTGATTTATTCTTAAATGTTTCCATGTTATTTTGAGATTTTAATATTTCGTGAGACTTATATTTAATATGCACATAATTTATTTCAATTTTATATGTTTTTTTACTGTGATACGGTGTATTTAACATACATGCAACATATTTAACCCATATTTGAAGTTTTTAACATTTTTTTGTGCTGGTTTTAGATATGAAGGTGGTGTCTGGGTGGATAATTGTCATTTTTTATATTTTAATTTATGTAATGGTTCATAACAATTAGAAAGGGAACATTTTTTTTACATATAACTATTTGTAAGTGTTTTTAACCATTAAAAATATATATTTTTCATTTGTAAGTGTTCAAAATCATTGCAAAATAAAAATCCTTACTCAATATTGCAACGATTTTGAACACTCGCAAAATTTTCATTTGAAAGTGTTCAAAACTGTTGCAAATTTTATGTAACAGTTATCCAAAATGAACATTCGTTTGCAATACATTGTTGCAAATACCATTTTGCGACGGTTTTGAACACTTGTAGAAAATTGCAATGCATGAATTTGAAATTGTTTTGAACCGTTGCAAATTCCATTTCCAAGTGTTTAAAACACTTGCAATTTCCCTGTTTTGGTGTAGTGCACTAAAGGCAGGCCATCTCCAGCCTTCTCGCAGGACAATCCCTGACAGACGAGGAAGAACAAAATGAAATAGAATTCCCTGAATATCTCTTCACCCTAAACAATAGAGAAACTTCTATTTCTACGGGGCCTCCAATAAAAGGGGATTTGGCATTAGAATGCTCCTAATATCTATTGTCTCGCGATGACTCCCCACTGCTGTCAAACTAACCTACAAATGCACTGATAACATGGTCGAGTACAAAGCTTTCATCACAGGTATCTAAATTACTATAGAGATGGGTATCACTGACTTAAAATCCTGTAGGGATTCCAATCTAGTCATCAATAAACGATTAGGCAAATTGAAAATCTGGGATGACAAATTATAACCATACCATGCCGACTTAGAAGAGATAGATTCGCAATTAGAACATCTCGAGTTTGACTTCTTCCCAAAGGCTAAAAATAAGTTCGCATACGCACTTGCCACCCTAACCTCCATGATAAACATACCGGAAGGAACCACGAAAATCATGTTTATCGTGACCAGTCGGAGCACCCTTTCCTATTGCATTGAGGTCGATACCATTGAGGAAAAAACTATATAGGTACCACCATATGGTATTATGACATATAAACTTGCTCATCAAGAACCACCACCTATGCGACCCTTACCCAAATAACCGTCTAACTCTAAGACATTTGGCAACCCAATTTATTATCTCTAGGGGCCAACTCTACAAAAAAGGGTTTGACGAAATTATGATGCATGACTGAAGACATGATATTCTATATCATGAAAAGAATCAATAGCGACGAATGTGGACCAAACATGAGTGAGTGTACCCTCTTCCGAAAAAATCCTTAAATAGTCATATTACTGGACTACCATGTTAAAATATTGCATGAACTACGTCAGAAGTTGCCTCAAATGTCAACTATACGCCCCATACGGCATATACCTCCCCGAAAACTCTACTACATGATGCTACCCTAGCTTTTCTCCACCTGGGAGATAGACATAATAGGGAAAGTGACTCCCAAGGCCTCCACTGGACATGAATTCAACTATGTCTCAATCAACTACTTTACTAAATAGGTAGATACCAAATCTTATGGAGTACTAAATGATAAGAAAATGGCCAAATTCATATGATGAAATAGCATTTGCTGCTTCGGCGTGCCCCACAACCTAGTACCAAATATTGAGTCTCGGCGTGATAAAGAGGTCTCAAACCTACTACATGACTATGAGATTACTCGGCATAAGTCATCTCCATACAGATCACAAAACAACGGAGCAGTTGAAGACATAAATAAGAATTCCATGAACATCATCAGCGAGAGAACTGAAACCTACAACGGGGGGGGGGGGGGGCAGACAAACACCCATACGCCCTCTGAGGTTACCGTACCACTAATCAAAACTCAATACGGGCCACCCCTACTCCTTAGTTTATGGCATGGAGGGAGTCATGACCACAAAACTTGAGATACCGTCATTACGAGTTATAATCGAAAGCCAAGCTGCCAAAATCGATTGGGTTCAAGACCGTTATGACAAATTAGCTCTCCATAACGGGAGAAGATTGTAGTCCCTTATTATAATCAGGTTTACTAGCAATATATCACCCGAGCATTCAACAAGAGGGTCAAGAATAGAAAAATCTAAGAGGCCAACCTAATCCTAAAATAAAATCTCAAACCCTCCCAGAATTTCGAAGGTAAATTTGCATCTAACTGGGGAAGATAATATCTCGTCAGCAAAATAAACTCTGATGGGGAAACTACCTTATCTGCTCTCGACAGAATCACATTTTCCCAACCCTTTAATCTCAATTGATTGGAGAAATTCTTTCCTTAGGCCTGTCAGTGGTAAAAAGGAAAAGATTAGTTTAAAAACCAAAACAATCGGTCATAGCGGATGAGGAAGACTATACAAGCCTACATTTTCCGAGTCCTACATAAAAAAGCCCACTTGAGCCACCAACTTTTCGCTTGAAGCCAGATAAAACGTTTTAAACCCCCAACCTTTTTCCCCGTTTATAGAGAACTAAATATACTTGTTTCTTTGCTATATTTTTATCGCAAACATTCAATACATACACCCAATTATCCTTGAATCGAAGATATTTAGGCAACCTGAGAAATCACTTCGGGTTTAGCGTAAATAAACACCAAAAACCCCATTTTATGGGAAAACCCTACTTATAGTCATTATACCCTCACTCAAAAAGAGACGGTGCGATCTAAATAAACTTAAGTGTCAAGCAATGATACAGTTATCTAAAGGCATTTTAAGACTTCGTAGGGTCATCCTTATCTAAATACACCGCATAAAGGTCGATACCATGAAGGTAATGGTCAAAAGAAGCCAAAAAGGGATAATACACTACCCCTATACATTTATTCCCAGAAAAATAAACACCAAACACCATCCCCTCAAATCAGCACCCATCCTGAGACGAATCATCAACATACAAACTCACTAAGTGCTCCCCGCAAAATGACACCTTATCCGAGGCAAGGGACGATACTCCAATTCTAAGGCTACGTCAAAAGGCTCTCAATCGATCACCAACCAAACAAAAGGGAACTTCCTTCCCTCACCACTTCGACGTCAGTACAGACAAAGGACTCACCATCAAGAAGATAAGATCTTCTCTCTCTAAAATAAAAGTCTAAAAAAGACGGGGCACTTTTTCCCATGTATATATGTATCTTTCATTTTTCTATGTGTCACTACCATTTTGATAAAAGAGCTTAGTCTCACTTTTTTCCCATACATATATATAACCCTTGCGGTCTATTACGTTTCTCACCTGTATATATATGTTTATTTCCACCGCTTGTAACAGGGCTTGGGCTCATTTTGTCCATACGTACACTATCCATTATTTTAATGCATAAAAATACTAAAAAAAATTAAAAAAGATCACTAAGTGTGAGCCATTCGTCACTAAAAAGTATAGTGTTATTATTTATAAACATGATGCGTAATGAAATCCCCATACATGTCAAAAAGTGTATTAAGGATTTTCGTGTTCCCCCTAAGGGGAACAATCTAGATAAGTACAAACGAGACCTTACTTAAAAAGATACAAAAACACCTTTTGGGGATGTTACATTAAATCCCACCTGAAGGTCACCCAAAAATATTAACCCATCATACTATCAGGCATGAGGCCTCTTTCTAGAATGACCACTGACACGACTCTCGTCCAAGCCCCTGAACTCTGCATCTTAGCCCTTACACCCAATGCGGACACTCCAGTCAATTATGTCAAACCACGCGAATCCGAAACTAGGCCCGTTGACATCCATGATAGTCAGTGTCAACATCTTTCACAACCCCCGCAGTCCATTGGTGTAAAACCAAATGTGCAGATGATCAGCGCGTCAACGTCTCCTACAGCTGGAAGGTGTCAACTAATACTTGCTGAAAATTAGTAAAGACACAAACTTAGTAAAAATTGAAAGACAAAAATGGGAAAAGACATATAAAAAATAGGAATTATTAAAAACTCGTGTCATTTTTAAAAAGGGCGGGGTCCAAAGATGTTGCCAGCATGCCAAAAGCGGAGCTGCTCTGATGAATCTGTATAACTTGGTCTTCCCCATTGAGAACAACTGTGAAAGTGGATGGTAACACCAGGAGCATACAGCGACCAACCCATTACTCCAACGAACACCGAGTAACGGAACCCAATGAGAGAAAAGTGGCATCTTGTGCCATTATTGGGGAAATTACCACCAAAGAAGGTGCTTTCTCCCCTGTCGAGAGACTACCCGATAACAACAGCAAGAACGGGATGTCAGGTATCCCAAAACTCGAATTGCTTCCTCTATCCATGTTAGAAGATGAGACCATGAAAAAAATTAGGATAAATATCCAAAGAAATTAGCAGTATCGGTTTAAGAACAAAACTTCACTAAAAGAATTAGAACCAAAGCCTTCCCTAAAATAGAAACAAACATCGGCATTAAATAGGTTTCGAACAAATGGATGAGATAAACGGTCGGCCAACTTCCCCCCTGTTTAACTGACTAGTTAAATGTGTAAAACACATGGTTATTCGATTGATTAACTATTCGAACCCAAGGCAAACCCAAGGGTTAGCCGATTGGTTAATTCCCTGCTCGTTTCCAAAAAATCCCACTCCCCCCTTAATTTTTGAACTACCACCCCTATGCCTCATACCCCCACTCCCCATAAAAATAGTCAAACCTATTCATTTCCTTCTAATTTCGTCAAAAGAGTATTCACACATGCACACTCTTAGTCAATCGCCTCCGTGAACACCCCGATCAGCAATCAGGGTGTGGGATACTCTGCGATATCACATTTAGCCACGAGCACAAACCCGGGGAAAATCCTCAAAGATGGTAAGATAAAAATAATACTTCAAGGGGTCAAAACACCAAGAAATAAAGGCCATGGGGTCAAAATGAAAATAGGAAAAAATAAGAGAATGCGCGCCAAGCAAACCCTCTAGGACATTTAATCGATCAATTAAAGGCCCCTCCCACCCCTTAACCGATCGGTTAAAGGTCCCCCAAACCGATAACCAATTGATTACTCCCTCTAAAAGTGATCATTACGAAATCTTTAGAAAATCTTCTCCCATCCATACACTTGTCTCTCCCCTCCCATCCACCATCCATGGGATTTAACCGATCGATTATATGTCTTAATCTAGACCCCTATAAATAGATTCCCCCACCAACCAAGAAAAGGGAACAAAAACCTGAGCTCGATCCAGTTTTTTCGCTTCATTCTCCCTCGAGCGTCCAAGATACTCGATCTCATTTTAAAAGTCCCAAAGAAGTTCTTACTTTGAAGAAGTCGCTTTCCCTTGGGAAAGTTCGTACTTCTATAAAGTATCTTTGACTTTGAAAGAGGTCCATACTTCTGAAAGTCGCCTCCGGATAAAAATAGAGGCAAACCTATGTGCGCACTTCGCTAATGTCGCCAATTCTAAACGAAGATCGGCCCAATTAAATGGAGCTTTGACCACCTCAGGCACCTCAAGTGTGGACACTCTCCTGGGAAAAATTCAGTTCATGCTATAAGGTAAAGAAAACTATGCCTGAACTTTGAGTAAAACACCTTGACATAGTAAAGAACCTTTGCGAAAATTTCGTGTAAAAACCCCATATATATATATATATATATTGTGATAAATTGTTCATGTCTGTTTAAGTCTTTTATACTGACACCCATTTTTAGATACTGAGTATGCACAACGTTTTATTTTAAAGCCTAGTTTTTAAACCAGCAACCATGTTAATTGACTTGTCATGATCATATGTTAAAATAATGTTAATCAAAAGCCACAATTACCATTACAAAACATGAAAACATACTTTTCAAAATCATTCTGAGGAAAGTGTTCGTGAGCCGAGTCAGTTATAAACCTTGCACAAGCCAAAGTCTAAAATCTGACTACTCCCGCGACTTCTCCAAATGAACAAAGGTTTTCCCCGTGGTGGAACCCCGAATATGTGTTTTCATATCAAATACTTGTCAAACAGCGGACTTTAATTGGACATACTTTAAACATATAAATATATCAATCCAACATGACAAAAATGCTATATTAAGGACTAAGCTCCATAAATACTGTAATATTGTATATTGTATACCTGATATCGTATCATATACACTCGTAAATATTCCCTATTTGTTGAAACTACATTGGATTAGATCCCAAATCTCTTTGGGTATGTAGGTAATATAACGAAATAAACTCGTAAAGCCCAAGCCTCATAATTCTGCTATCGGTGTATTATTTCTTAGGGATGCATTCGTCCCCAGTACAAACTCTCTCGGCTTCTACTTCTACCTCCCTAGATGAGGATGTATAAAACATGACATCCTTAGCGCTTCACCTCCAAACTAGACTGAAGGTTCAACAACACCTTCTAGTTGGTGATCCCCCCTTAGGTGGTGGATGTCTTTGTTGGAGACTTCAGGTCGACTCCCATTATGAACCTCCACTAAAGCTAACTTCTAGCCCATAGATAGCTTTTTTGCCTCCCAATCCAAATCCTACACTTACACACACATCATGTTCGAACACGTGAGTCATCCAAACTATGTAGGTTTTGATCTCGTGGCTACAAGAGTGCGTAGGCATAATACCGAGTCTGTCTTATGAGCTCTAGCCTCGACAATATGTCTCATAATATATTGTCCCCACAAAGATGCACCCATCTCTCCCTTACACCATATTTCATACATATTACGCACGAGATATCAAAATTATCTCAAAGCTGCAATCTCTCACGCATCCCCATTAAAATGCTCAAAAGCATACATAATATACACAATCGAAATTCGAATCATGAATTATCCGTCCACCTAATTAAAAATAATATTATCCATTAAGATGTCGGGAGAAAAAGAAGTATATTCATAGTGTTAAAATTCTCATGATTAAGCGGTCTACTATTTATATAAGGCTCATACTTTGTATGATTATAACTTACCTGATGTACGAGTGTAACTCTCGAAACAACTGTGATCTTCCTAAAACTCAAGCGTATATATTTTAAGGGAACAAAAACCATTAACTCTCACCTATCACATATAAAATAAATGAGATATTAAACTATCTCAAGCCGCAGCTTCCCGCGCACACCTATACAAATGCTCAAATGCATACAACTGAACTAAGTTGACTTTAATCCCAAGTCTCCTTGGGTATTTAGCAGCAACACCGAGTCCTTTTCATGATATCGAGCCTCGACAACACCTCTTATGATGTGTTGTCTCTATTGAGATGCATTCATCTATTATCTATCACCACTCACCCCTTTACAACTCAAAAGAGACATCTAACTATCTCGGAGGCGTAATCTTTCATAATACATCCACACCGACGGACAAACACATATAACCAAACTATGCATACTTTGATCCTAAGTATGCTTGGGTACGTAGGTGTAATATCGAGTCCTTCTCCTTAGCATGAGCCTAGAAAATATATCTCTCGATATGTTGTCACAAACAGAGATGCACCCATTCCTCATATTTTCTTTCTATCACTCTTTAAACTTCACAAGAAATATCAAACTATCTCAAAACCAAGTTCCCTCACATACTTATATACATGCCAATGACCACTCATTATACATTAGTACAAAATCATGCACAAGCACCCTTGTATACCCACATTGGTTGAAGTTATGTTCTCATACCTCTCACTGATACTATTTTTCTACCTAAGCACCTATCTTCGTTTTAAGGGATTCTCAACCTAAGTTCTCCAAAACAGTTCTAAAAATAACTGAAAAGTAATCAATTATTATTAATAGTGATAATAATAATATAATTAAGGAAACATAAAGAATAAGTGGGGTGCCTAATACCTTCCCCACTCGTAACCCAATTCCCAAACCCGCATAACAAGATTCTTTGGATCAATCGCAAACTTTAACATGCCTTAGGATTACCCGGAAGGTCTAGTCCTAATCATTTATTTATTTTTGTTTAAAATAAACTTGTGACTCTGAATAAACCAACCAAACCCCTTATCATACAAAACACCTTTAAGCCTAGGTTTAAACCTAGGGGTGTTCGAATTGAACTGGATATAGAGACAAACATGTTCCAAGTCACTTTGACCCACGTCGAACCAAAAACCCAACCTTGGAGGATATGGCAGATTCGGGGCAAGCACCCCCAAGCATCTACCGTTGATGTACACGAGTTCTCCCGGGGCACCGCTTGGGGCCTGCAACATAACAATAACAAAGTCCAACCTCTATCGTATACACCCCAAAACATTGGCATAATATAAATCGTAATTATGTCTGGCCACCTATACCCATTGGGGGCACTAGTCTCACGATATACACAATAAAACTAATCTCCACCATATACACCCAAAATCGTGATCCTGTTTAGTCTCCCCCTCCCCCTCCAAGTAATTAGCCCAACGATATGTAAACCATCATAACAAAGTCCAACCTCCACCGCATACACCCCAAAACACATCATCACAATAAAAATCTAGCATCCACCGTATACACCACAAGACCATGACCGTGCCTATTCCCCCACTCCCTTTGAGGTAACTATCCCCACGACACATAACCCATCCAATATAAACGAAAATTACAAGAATAATTGAATAAATTGTTCCCTCTCATCACACGAATACGAATTAGTATATAACTACTCATTAATATCCATTCCCAATTCATTTGTTTAGGGATTGCCATTGGTATTAAGTTCACCACTTTTAACAATAGCATGTACTTTTTAAATTATACTTTCATGATATTGCTTTTTAGACTCTATTGCCCTTATACATTCTTACCAACTTTCATTTATATATAACATCATCATGTCATTTCGAAATAATTCTTATATTATTACACATTCGTCTCTTTAGCAATATATTACCTAGATAAATAACCAAAAGTCTTAGGATTCATTTTATTGTAGTAGCCTGAGATAACCTTAAACAAGAAACATATCCTAAACTCTCAACTCTCGATCTTCCCTAGACTCCATGCGTGGTACATCTCATAAATGAAGTCCAAACAAGGAATCCTCCGATACACTTATGTGTAGGTTAGACAATTGTCAAGACTGTACAATAATCATGTCTTAATTACTCACTACCTAAAACCACTGCTTAATGTATACCTCATATATATATATATATATATATATATATATATATATATATTCTCTTTAAAACAATTGACCCACATGGAATCTAACTGAACCCATTTGTCATATTCCCAAGTGTTATAATTTACTCTTGAAATTCCCATTTACTACAAACCCACATTTCCACTAATGTAACCCGATCATTATAGATAGAGAACATTACGTTAAGAATCTCAAGTCAAATCCTTATGTTAATATAATTATCCTTAGTGAAACATTTATTCTAACCTTATTTATACATATCCCTTATATCTTAACTCCCGAGGATAAATATCATAAGTCAATATTATTCACTTTCTCTTTTCAAAATGTATAATCAATATAACTATAACTACACTCATCGTAATCTAATGCATATATAATCACCATCAACATCATATATATCTTCACAACACCCTTTATCGACACTATCATTTAAATTAAATCCCATCACTAATAACCATTATAGACAAATACATATATCGTTTATGTTACCACTTACCCAACCACAAATCCCATATATAGCGTATCTCATAATCACATAACAATTTAAAGATGCCACATGTCCAATAATTATAACTTTCTAAGTTAATTACCAATATCGTACTACGCAATATCCCCAAATAAATCAATGTACAATTTCTAACTCCAACAACATAGGTTTACAATTAGGATTATCAATATAATTTTCTCGAAACACCAATTGTATAATATATAACTTTCAATTTTAATAACATATGGTTAGAACCAACAACTTCTATATAATATTTTGTAGTATCAAAGAATGTATTCTTTTATATATCATATTTATGATTTCAAATTATATACGTATTAGCCCAATTTTCAACATTCTAAGTAAAATTCCATAATACATTATTCTACCCGTATTCAAATGGTATTCGTGTGAATGGAACAACAACTAAAGTGTCTTATGAGAATCCTAACAATTCTTAACACTAAACGCATTTCAATTATATATAAAAGTGTACACCCTCCTAACTATTTTTTTTTCTTTATTTTCCATCTATTTGTTTATTACAAGTCTTTTCATTTCATCGTTTGAGTAATAATAGGTTCATATCCACACGATACCATTTCTCTACCAACCTAACATGATGGCATAATCCCAAACATATTTTCTATTTTTCATATAATGGATACTTTTATCTAATCAATTATTCCCAACAATAATGTTAAGTTGTAATTATACCGTAACCAAGGAAATTATCAATTCAAATCCAGGTTCAAGAATACTCACTAAACTCTAACATCATCATCATGATTCCAAATTATAAATTTCTACTCACAAATCATAAGTCTCAACATTTCCAATTTCATTCAAGAGTATGAAATTAAGTAACTATTTTCAAATCATAAGTCTTAACATCAGTGATTTTATTCAAGATCATGAACATGGGTAATTAGGTTATTTTTATCCTAGTTAAGTTTCTAACCAATTTTAATCACAATTTATAAGGATTTTAGGCAATAGTCAAG